>OZ010791.1:37379838-43310838 GCA_963932465.1 Maratus speciosus | reverse complement strand
GGTGTATATTAAAAAAATACACAAGTAAAATTATACTCATATGCCTATCCTATTAGCTTTTATAACCATTAAATTAAAATCACTCAGATTTGTTATCTTCATCACCACAATGTTAAAATATTAACCTTTAACTGATGTCACAGAAATTGCCACATAACTAGTGTGAAGCGGTCTGTGAGACCACTCCGTCGAAAGATGAATAAAAGGCACGATTAACTCATTTTTTGAACAGGACTTTTATAATTACAATTCACCCATTCAAAAGTCTCTGGTGATAGTACTTAAGTTCCAAACGGAACAAAATTTCGGTAGTGTTTGTAGTTAAACTGAAAATTGCAAGTTAAACTATAAAAATTGAAAAAAGCCGCGGTCTGAGAGACCGGTAACATTAGTTACAGGCTAATCAAAATATAAATATGTATCAATAATTTGAGAGAAAATAGTTAAATGTACAAATTGATATACCTTTTGTATTTAAGAACATTCCTATTCAATTCAATATGTTTATAATTAGACTTAGACAATCAGTAAATCAGCTTAATGACAACATTTTTCTTTTTATTTGAACGAACTTTTCTTTTTCTGACAATCCTTATCCTTATTTATAGACTGTACAGTTTAATAGTTTCATAGGTTAATTTGGGTAATGACTAGTGATAAAATAACAAAAAATAAATGATGAGTTAATGAATTGGTTGGTGGAAAAAAGTCATTAAATTTTTTAAGTAATTACACTTAACAATACAAATGTAACTGAATTAAATTATTAAGATTTTAATTAAGTTTATAAAAAAAGTTAATATATGCAAAAATATGTATTGAAAATTTATTCGGTATACACTTTGACCGAAACTTCGGTATTCGGAAAAATTGCTGCTTCGGTCAATCCCTAATAATGAACTACGTAATCTGCTTTGTCAAATATTGATTCATCAAAATCTTGCAAACGAAATCAAAAAGAATCGAAAAACAACTCCGCTTTATACAGTATCCTTATGCCATATTATCCTTAGATTTTTCTATGCTTTGGCATACCTCAGACAGGACGATTTTAACAATACTGCGCTAAATATAGATATGAGAAATATCGCCACACAAAATCTTCATTTGGCGCTCCTTGGTTCTGGCGCCTTGGGTGCAAGACCTTGTCCTGAAGAGATTTTTGTCTGATAGAAAATTCTACATTATATACTTAAATAATAGCAATTTTATTATCAAGTGTTTTTAATCACTTTCTTTTATTGTAAGAGATCAATTGTTAGCCATAATGCAAGGCATAGAAATTTTCCAGCCCATTTTCATTTGGTTATTTCTAATACCCAGAAAAGTTTTCAGCCTTGACCGATATATACTTCTTGCATCCATGTACTGGTGCCCGGGACGCCACGCCTCCTCTGTCCCCTCCTTAGTTTCGGTCCTCTGGGATTGGAGGGGGAATCTGTGGTGTAATAAGACTAAAAATATGATTTCAGAGGTGGGACAGTTTTACCCTCTAAATTCTAGCCAGTCAGCTTACCCGATTCAGTAGACAAGGATACATGATTATACAAAATTCAGGGTAATTTTTTTTACTAATGACTGATTGACAAATTTCACTGTAATTTTCAACTGCCGATTGGCAAAATGTTCACCAACCAGTGCTTTCTCTAAACTCGATTGACGAACCTCGTGATTTTTTAGAACCAGAACAACTAACTTCGCGATTTTTTCGCACCTGATCAACAACCTCACAATTTTTCCGAGCCCCATCGCCAAAACTCGGAAATTTTCCGAGCTCGATTGATGTAATTTGAGATTTTTTGGTGCATGAACAACGAAACTTGCACTTTTTTCCTGAAACCTATTGCAAAAAATTGATTATTTTCAGTTATTAATTGGCAAAAGTTAATTGCGTCATAAGTTAACCCATCGCGGGCCACAGGCTGTGCATCTCCCATTTGACGAAATTCACTGCGCTTGTGAAAATCGCATTTTCTCGTGACCATTTGCTGTTCACATTTTTTTGTGGCAGTTTGTTCTTGTTTTTTCCACAACCCTTTGAAAAAGGTTTTTTCTAGGACTGTACTGAGTACTCGGTACTTACTCGGTACCCTGCATACTAAACCAATTTACCGAGTTCAATACCGAGTAGTTGTAAGAATTTCATTTTTTAAGCTTTATTATCATTATTGAAGACAAAAGGAACTGATAACTGATCTGTAAAAGTTATTTGAATATAAATGTATAAGATATGTAATTATTCATAAAACTATTTATTTAGCATATAAAAATGTCAACAAAATATAGAAAAGTTAAGAAAAACCAATGGAGTTCAAAATTTAGTTTTAATATACAAATAAAAATGGGTAATTTTTAAAACTAAGAAAAAACTATGATTTTGGATACAGAAACATTTTGTAAAAAAAAAGTTAATAATTAAATTTGTTATATCATAAATTATGATAATATATTTAAATTTATATATGAAATATATTTAAATTTGCAGCGTTTCACCCAAGCAGTTTCAGGAAGGTGCTGCACCCTGCCTGCCCTTTGCTTTACAAAATAGCACCCTTCTTGCCTCTCCATTAAAAAAAGAGCCTTTTTTTGCATTAAAAATTTACTTACATAGTGAAATCTGACTCAATGTTGTTTTAAAAAGAGATACAGTAGCCTCCCTCTTAACCAGATTCTCTTAACAGGAAATCCGCTTTAACCGGACGACTTTTTTCCCGGGATGACGGCCTCGGGAACTCAGCTTACGCTTTCGAGTTGAAGTGGAATCCCGAGTGGAGGGAGGCAAAATTCAGAAAGGAGAACGTTGGTTCTAAATGCATACACGTTGAATTCAGGGTGCGGCCCGGGGAGGGGGCATCCCTCCCCCCTGCCAGAAACAATGAGATGTTCCCCCGGAAGATTTGAGATTTTGTGTTTTTAATAGTCAAAAGTGCACTCCCCCCCCCCCCCCCCCCTGGAACTCTATAATGTCTTATCTATTTGCAAACTGTTTTGTACAAAAATTTAAAAAGCTTGAGGGATGCGAACAGATCACCGTAGAAAATGTATAAGAGTTGTTTGAGTCTGATAAAGATCTCAAGCATGAAACATATTTTGACGAGGGTATAATTAGGACTGTAACTGATGTTGTTCAATACGAAGACGATCATTATGATGATCCAGTTGAAGTTGACACAGCTAAATTTCCACATACGGAAGGGATAAAAGCATTGGAGTTGACGCTACGCTTAGTTAAGCAGTGGCTAACAGCTTCCTCGGTTAAACTTATGATGCTAAAGAAATGGAGAGATTATGCTGCAAATTGTTTGCCATCTTGCCTTCAACAGAAGAAGGTCACTGTTTTTTTTATGGTTGATTAACTTAAATATACATAATGTAGAATAATTTCAACTTCTTATAAAGGTGTGTGATACGATTTTCAACAATTTTATTTGCGTTAAATATTTTGCATTATTTGTTATCAGTGATAATTTTCCTGTCAATTCAGTTAAGTATAAATAGTATTAATTTCAGAAAATATGTACTTTTTTAAAACTACACAAATTGAAAAAACTTAATGCATCTCACGGGTTTAATTAATTAAATTATGCAGATACTTGTTTACTTCTCCACTTTAATCGGTTTTCTCTTAACCGGCTAACCCTCGGTCCCGTTTAGTCCGGTTAAGCGGGAGGCTACTGTATCTAAGTTTTAAATATTAAAAGTGACTTTAACCACTTCACCGGCGACAGGTATGGAGAAACAATGCTTTTACTCCCGATTCAGGGCAGCCAGTGAAGTGCTTAAAAATCAAAAAAGTGGTCTTAAGAATCCAAAACATGCCCTTAAGAATAAAAAAAGTGCCCTTTTCTCACCGGCAGCACCCTGCCCTTTTTTAAATCAAGGGGAAACTCTGAAATTTGCATTTATCTTTTATTCTCTAAAACATTAATTAATTAAATCAAGAATTGATTAATTAAAAATATTCTTTAATCAATTAAAAATCAAATTTCTTTTAATAAACTCTTGTAAAAATTATATTCAATATTTTACTTAGATTAAATAATGATACAGTTGTGAAAGCACGAGAAAATTTGAAAAACCCACAATGGATTTTTTCAAGTGGGGCCCGCCCGAAAAAAACCGGTAATCCTACTTGGGTAAACCCTGACAATAACATACAATACTAATTGATTACAACATTTGCAATTGTTTGTAAATTAGGTAAAGTGGCCCATGAGGGGTTAACTTGTGGCCTGAGAATTTCGTTGATTAATAACTGAAAAAAAAATCCCAATTTTTCAATAGATCGCAGAAAAAAATTGTGAGGTTCGTTATTCTGGCGCTTAAAACCTCGAGTTTTATTGGTCGAACTCAAAAAAAAAAAAAAAAAAAAAAAAAAAAAAGTAATGCCACCATAGCCTGTCTTTTTCGTTAGCCCCAGCCGCACATATAGTAGATAGATATGAAATGGCTACATTCTACATGCAATTATTTTAAGTGTGAGTAAATAATTCTATTTTTGAGTAAACCCTTTATGCACTCGCAATTAAATAGTATTTTAAAGTACCATTGAAGTAAGTTTAAGCTAAAATGTACTTACTCAGTCTATAAATAATGCTATATTTCTTTACACATAAAATACTCTGCTCAATAAAATTTAGAAAGCGTAGAGAAAACGGTTAAAGCTAAAAAAAATTTTTTAAAGGTGATACATTTTCTAAATCATTTACATAAGTATGTTTTTAAGTATTTATTAAGTTTACATGAAACATTTTCAACTGTAAAAAAATTATTTACAGAGAGGATCATAATACATGCAATTTGATACATTGTTTTTATAAGAATTGTGATATGTGCGTATGGTGTAAGTCCTGATTTTATTGTAGATGATACCAGACATACAGCATGTTTGTCCTATTTTATTCATATTTGAACTGTTACTTTTCATTTTCTAGTGAGGTTCTACCTTTTGACAGGTGAACAGATCAGATACAAACAAAACAGGACATACACCCATTAGACATTGTGATAATATTGCATACCACTTGACTTCGCTGAGTGTATACACACTGTGGAAAAGAAGGCACAGCTGTCCGAATAATATCTATTCTTGTGGGTTGCAGCCAATGGGATTCCAAAAGATGAAGCAGTCATAAATGACGTCACTTGATGCCGTTCATACCGCCCTCTTGCGCCCGTCATATTTAACCGATTCTTGCATTGGAGACTGCTGATTTGACTGCTGACGGTCAATCAAATATGGCAGACGCGGGAGAGGACGAAATAACTCATTTTCCGCGCCAAAGCTTTCCATAGTCGAAGATTGATATGGCTACTCCTGTCGCAGGAGATAAGAGAAACTTTCTATGGCTCTTTGAATTTCTCCATCATCGCAGACAACTGTATTGGTCATTGTATAATTCGCAATTTAAATTAGATTGAATTCGTTTTATTGCTTCCAAACTGCACTAGTGTTGCACAACCCTTAGATCAAGAAATTATTCAAAATTTTAAGATAAATATACGAAAGCTGCTTCTAAAATACTTCCTTGCTGCAATTGATCAAAAAGATAACTTTTACGTGTCTGTGTTAGATGTCATGTATTAAGTAGCCTAGAGTTGGAATATGGTATCAAAGAAAACCATTGAAAATTGCTTTTGACATGATTGGCTTCCAGAATGTGAAGAATTATCGTTCGAAGACGACAACAATGAAATGATGCTGTGCTCCTACTTGCAGAAAAGTTACGGAATGCTGGCTGCACAATACAAGACGAACTGACATGTGCAGTTATTGACAATGAGGTCACTATTACTGGTGAAGCTTCCATACCGTAAATTATTTCGGAAGTTTTAAATAAAACACTGATGGAAGCTATGATAAAGAGAGTGAGTCTGAAGCTGAACTGAGAACGCAAGCAGAAATACTAAATATCCTCAGATATTTTTTAACACGTCATTCATCGATGACTGACGGTCTAAAATATGTCATAAAACTAAAAATATATACATTGTTTTAAGTAATTACTTTAAATTTATTTAAAATTTACTTGCCTTTTATTTATTACAGGATTATACTTTAAAAATTACTTAAAACATTGCAAATTTTTCAGCTTCAGTATCAGTCACCGTGCACTCAATGTGTTAACCAATTCCGTTGGTACAGAGGAATATTTTAAATACGTTCGTCAATTAGAAAACTAATTTTAACAATCATGATAATAAACAAATCTGCATAAAAGATTATTTTAAATAAAAAATAAACCTTTACTATATATTATGCTCAACAATTCGAAAATTTAAGTGTAAAGAAATTCTTGTTTATACTTCTTCTCTTATAAATTATATTTTCATATATTTTTTTTTTGTACATTATTTTACTAATACAACTAACACAATAATATTTTGTCAAAGTAAAATTCCTGTTTACACCGCATATAAGGTCACCCCCGCTTATATGGTCATAATTTT
The DNA here is from genome assembly GCA_963932465.1 of Maratus speciosus. Lineage (NCBI taxonomy): Eukaryota > Metazoa > Arthropoda > Arachnida > Araneae > Salticidae > Maratus > Maratus speciosus. The sequence goes on along the minus strand of OZ010791.1, from coordinate 43,304,388 downwards.
CAGGACCGCATGGGTGACCATATATCCGATACTGATTGTATATATTATGTGTGTGTGTGTGTGAAATAACATATGGTGAAACATAGAAAGTGAAAGATAAGAATTTAATTGTAAAAAGAGTGGTTATGCATTGTAATAATCATCAAAGAATCAACTTGAACATCAGAAAATACCCATCCCAAATGGTGAATTAATTTCTTTATAAATGCAGTGCAGCTTCAGGGATCGATCCAGGCAAAATTTGGGACCTATTTAGGGCCACTTCACAAAAATAAATTTATTAAAATGGACCCTTTCACAAAAATGAACTTAATAAAACAGGCCCCTTCACAAAATTCCTTTTTATAAAATAGGCTCCCTTCGTAAAATTCTTTTTCATAAAAAGTGTTTTAAAATGCGTAATTTGTAAATAAACGATTTTAAAAAAAAAACTTTAGCAAGGGGATATAAAGAAGTTTTTGTTATTAAATTTTTGGTTCGAATTTGAGTAATTGGATTTCAAGTAACGTTACAAAATGTTTAATAAAATTCACAAAAAGTAACTTCTACTTTTCGCAAAATCAGCCCCAAGAATAAAAACTGCATCAACTCTTGAGCTTGGTCATTAATTTTAAGTCATTTTCCCCCCCCAAAATTAAATTATGTATAATGGTGTGAACTCTTATCCTTATATGTGAGAGTATGAGTTATTGTAAGTCATCTTTTAAGATTTTTTTTTGTCTGTTATATTGCATGCAAGATTTCTTATATGACAAAAGATTACTGTAAAATAAAATTTAAAGTATAACTGTGGTAATTGTGTATCATATATCTTTTTACATCTTTTAACTTTATCAGTGTCTTTTATTACAAACTTTCGTATTTTCATTTTTCAGAATCTTTGCCAATATTAATCCGGATAAAGGTAGCAAAGCACCTAGGATGAAAGGGAAAAGAAATAATATGGTTGCCAAGCCAATTATAAATCTTGTGAATGGACTTACAGACTTTAAAAGTCATTTTAATTTGTAATGCAACAATCAATAATTTTTTTTGTTTTATTTAGTGTTTTCTTTACTGCAAATTTTATATTTATCTCATATTTTCAATGTAGTTTGATCTCACCAGGGTAATTATGATTATGATCTTGTTTCTCACAAATGCCACTGTTGGGAAGTAAAGAAATTACAGTGAATTTATCAGGATATTTGTAATCTTGTACGGTGATACAAGAAGTGTAAATTTTGTTATTTGAAATTGTTGCATTTTCATTTGTATATTAATCTGTACAAATTTAGCTGTTATGGTTTTATTATAAGCACTTGTCTTGATGTATAACTAAGCAATCTAGAGTTTTCATGAATTTAAGATGTACCAAATGAAAATGTAATATTGCATATAAGAAACATGGTCTTCAGTAAAAATTCTTTTGTGTGTAGCTGAATATTTAAGATAGAACAATTTTAAAATTCTTTGTTTGCAGTTTTAAAGATTTAGAAAATTTTCACTACTTGATAATAAAGTCTGCATTTACCAGGGTTCTTCAAGTGTCAAATTGAAAACCGGTCAGTTTTAGCAGCAGAGAAATAGTGTCATACTGATATTTCTTCACATGAATTGGTTGTCTGTATCTGATATTGATTCTAAAGTTGCAAATAATAGTGAAATTTTAAAACAAAATTAAAATGCTTTACTTTATATATATTTACATATTAACTTTCTGATAATGGGTATTTCAACCTGAAGCTTTCAATATGCAAAGATAAAATTAGTTCAGAATGGACTATAATAAAGAAATGCTGCTTTTTAAAATGAAACAAAAAAAATTAATAAAATTTGCTTTCATTTAATTAAAATAATTATTAATTATTTAATTATTTTTAAAGGATTTGGAGCTATTATACTTTTAAGGTAGTTCTTCATATCCATAAATGTCGACGGAATTTTTGACTCATTTAAAATTAACAGAAATCAAAATGAGTTTATTATTATTATCATTATTATTAAGTAAATGTTTTTGGCATACCTTATATAACGTGAAGTTTTTCAAGGATTAACTAAAAATACACTTGCCGTGTAAGAAAATATACTCTCTTATAGGAAGTAAAATACATTTCTCTACTGAATATGTAACATAAATCTGGATAACTGCATACCTTCTGTAGTTATTGCAGCATATTCTTATTGGTGTATATGTCTGAATCATCCAATTTGCCAAGGTTATATATGGTCAAAATGTTTAATATACTTATTTTGTTTCTGTTATGGAGAAATTTGCAAAAAAAAAAAAAAAAAAAAAAAAAAAAAAAAAAAAAAAAAAAGACAGAAACTTATACAATCAGATTTCATATTTAAAAATTAGAAAATGTTTAAATATAAAAGCGATAATTTTTCAAGCTAGGGTTTTTTTTAACACGTTGACGGACACTTGCGTATACAGCCGTCAAAGCGAAGTTCACTTAATTCCTAAATTGGCACCAGTATTGTAAAATTAAATTTTGCATTATTTAATGTACGTGAAGTTAAGCTTTTACTTATTTTCATATTTTTTCATGTAAATCCTGGTGTCAATCAATCATTATGCCACATAGTGAACTTCGCTTTGACGGCTATAGATGCAAGTGTCCGTCAACGTGTTAAAGGACAAATGTCCAAACAGCTTATTCATTATTAGAACAATTAGGCTATCACCCCCCCCCCGCCTCTTTTCTTCATAATGTTTATGTAAGTAAATGCAAAGTTAATTGTAGACAGTTAATCAAAATACTTTAAATTATTTACACTAAAACTACTGTTATATGCAATTGAAATGTAAAGTTTTAATAATTTTTCAAAATATTTCTCTAAATATGAAAATAAATTAAAATCGTTGGTTATTTTATTACATGTGTGAAAACATTTTTATTTTTTAAATATATTTATATACGCATAAATAAACAAAGAAAATGGCAACAATTTACATATTTAACCCTTTCGGGACACATAATTGCATTTCTGCAGTGTTGAATTCACAACAAAATCACCATGGGCAACATAATTTGTGACAATGGAAAACAGTTGATATGGATCTTTTTTCCCAAATCTAAATATTGCAAATTATATTGCCAAAAATAAGTAAAATAATTAGTTCTTGAGTAAATACTATGTACATAAATATCAGCTGCAATGTTGGTGACATCTCTATTTTACCTCTAATGTTAAACCAATGAATGTGTAATGTATACATTCTAATAAAATTAATATTTTCAACTTTTTTTTTCTCTGCACTTTTTCTTGAATAGCTTTTTTCTTTTTGTTGTCTAAATATTTCTAATATGTAATTTTATTTGAGTATTTCTTTGATTTGATATACATGCAATTATAATTTTAGAAATATTTTGACAAACATTCTTTACACAGAAAAAATTGGTTACAAATAGCTATTTACTGACATAAATGCGAATGTATTATGTGCCAATAGGTTTCGATCAGTAAGGAGAAATTTGAAAATGTCAGTTTGTAAAGGTTGAAATAACCATGCTTAAATCTAAAATTTGTTTCAGGAATGGAAAATTTCATTCTGAAAATCAATATTTGTCTCAAAAACGGAGCGTTTCAGTCTCAAAAACGGAGCGTTTAAGTCAGAAACGGAGCATTTCAGTCTCAAAAACGGAGCATTTCAGTCTCAAAAACGGAGCATTTCAGTCTCAAAAACGGAGCATTTCAGTCTACAAAACGGAACTTTGCAGTCTACAAAACGGAGCATTTCAGTCTCCAAAACGGAACTTTGCAGCCTACAAAACGGGACTTTGCAGTCTCCAAAACGGAACTTTGCAGTTTCCAAAACGGAACTTTACCGTCTCTAAAACGGAACTTTACCGTCTCCAAAACGGAACTTTTCCGTCTCCAAAACGGAACTTTTCCGTCTCCAAAACGGAACTTTTCCGTCTCCAAAACGGAACTTTTCCGTCTCCAAAACGGAACTTTTCCGTCTCTAAAACGGAACTTTGCAGTTTCCAAAACGGAAATTTGCAGTTTCCAAAACGGAACTTTGCCGTCTCCAAAACGGAACTTTTCCGTCTCTAAAACGGAACTTTTCCGTCTCCAAAACGGAACTTTTCCGTCTCCAAAATGGAATTTTTCCGTCTCCAAAATGGAACTTTTCCGTCGCCAAAACGGAACTTTTCAGTCTACAAAACGGAAAAGTCATGTAACTGATTTTCTGTGATTTAACGGAAAAGATACGGCAACTCTGCTGCCAGTACCTTTTCCGTTTTTTTACTGGAGTTTATTTTTACAGTGTAGCTTGAAAAATTATCGCTTTTATATTTAAACATTTTCTAATTTTTAAATATGAAATCTGATTGTATAAGTTTCTGTCTTTTTTTTTTTTTTGCAAATTTCTCCATAACAGAAACAAAATAAGTATATTAAACATTTTGACCATATATAACCTTGGCAAATTGGATGATTCAGACATATACACCAATAAGAATATGCTGCAATAACTACAGAAGGTATGCAGTTATCCAGATTTATGTTACATATTCAGTAGAGAAATGTATTTTACTTCCTATAAGAGAGTATATTTTCTTACACGGCAAGTGTATTTTTAGTTAATCCTTGAAAAACTTCACGTTATATAAGGTATGCCAAAAACATTTACTTAATAATAATAATAATAAAATAAACTCATTTTGATTTCTGTTAATTTTAAATGAGTCAAAAATTCCGTCGACATTTATGGATATGAAGAACTACCTTAAAAGTATAATAGCTCCAAATCCTTTAAAAATAATTAAATAATTAATAATTATTTTAATTAAATGAAAGCAAATTTTATTAATTTTTTTTGTTTCATTTTAAAAAGCAGCATTTCTTTATTATAGTCCATTCTGAACTAATTTTATCTTTGCATATTGAAAGCTTCAGGTTGAAATACCCATTATCAGAAAGTTAATATGTAAATATATATAAAGTAAAGCATTTTAATTTTGTTTTAAAATTTCACTATTATTTGCAACTTTAGAATCAATATCAGATACAGACAACCAATTCATGTGAAGAAATATCAGTATGACACTATTTCTCTGCTGCTAAAACTGACCGGTTTTCAATTTGACACTTGAAGAACCCTGGTAAATGCAGACTTTATTATCAAGTAGTGAAAATTTTCTAAATCTTTAAAACTGCAAACAAAGAATTTTAAAATTGTTCTATCTTAAATATTCAGCTACACACAAAAGAATTTTTACTGAAGACCATGTTTCTTATATGCAATATTACATTTTCATTTGGTACATCTTAAATTCATGAAAACTCTAGATTGCTTAGTTATACATCAAGACAAGTGCTTATAATAAAACCATAACAGCTAAATTTGTACAGATTAATATACAAATGAAAATGCAACAATTTCAAATAACAAAATTTACACTTCTTGTATCACCGTACAAGATTACAAATATCCTGATAAATTCACTGTAATTTCTTTACTTCCCAACAGTGGCATTTGTGAGAAACAAGATCATAATCATAATTACCCTGGTGAGATCAAACTACATTGAAAATATGAGATAAATATAAAATTTGCAGTAAAGAAAACACTAAATAAAACAAAAAAAATTATTGATTGTTGCATTACAAATTAAAATGACTTTTAAAGTCTGTAAGTCCATTCACAAGATTTATAATTGGCTTGGCAACCATATTATTTCTTTTCCCTTTCATCCTAGGTGCTTTGCTACCTTTATCCGGATTAATATTGGCAAAGATTCTGAAAAATGAAAATACGAAAGTTTGTAATAAAAGACACTGATAAAGTTAAAAGATGTAAAAAGATATATGATACACAATTACCACAGTTATACTTTAAATTTTATTTTACAGTAATCTTTTGTCATATAAGAAATCTTGCATGCAATATAACAGACAAAAAAAAATCTTAAAAGATGACTTACAATAACTCATACTCTCACATATAAGGATAAGAGTTCACACCATTATACATAATTTAATTTTGGGGGGGGAAAATGACTTAAAATTAATGACCAAGCTCAAGAGTTGATGCAGTTTTTATTCTTGGGGCTGATTTTGCGAAAAGTAGAAGTTACTTTTTGTGAATTTTATTAAACATTTTGTAACGTTACTTGAAATCCAATTACTCAAATTCGAACCAAAAATTTAATAACAAAAACTTCTTTATATCCCCTTGCTAAAGTTTTTTTTTTTAAATCGTTTATTTACAAATTACGCATTTTAAAACACTTTTTATGAAAAAGAATTTTACGAAGGGAGCCTATTTTATAAAAAGGAATTTTGTGAAGGGGCCTGTTTTATTAAGTTCATTTTTGTGAAAGGGTCCATTTTAATAAATTTATTTTTGTGAAGTGGCCCTAAATAGGTCCCAAATTTTGCCTGGATCGATCCCTGAAGCTGCACTGCATTTATAAAGAAATTAATTCACCATTTGGGATGGGTATTTTCTGATGTTCAAGTTGATTCTTTGATGATTATTACAATGCATAACCACTCTTTTTACAATTAAATTCTTATCTTTCACTTTCTATGTTTCACCATATGTTATTTCACACACACACACACATAATATATACAATCAGTATCGGATATATGGTCACCCATGCGGTCCTGAAAATTATGACCATATAAGCGGGGGTGACCTTATATGCGGTGTAAACAGGAATTTTACTTTGACAAAATATTATTGTGTTAGTTGTATTAGTAAAATAATGTACAAAAAAAAAATATATGAAAATATAATTTATAAGAGAAGAAGTATAAACAAGAATTTCTTTACACTTAAATTTTCGAATTGTTGAGCATAATATATAGTAAAGGTTTATTTTTTATTTAAAATAATCTTTTATGCAGATTTGTTTATTATCATGATTGTTAAAATTAGTTTTCTAATTGACGAACGTATTTAAAATATTCCTCTGTACCAACGGAATTGGTTAACACATTGAGTGCACGGTGACTGATACTGAAGCTGAAAAATTTGCAATGTTTTAAGTAATTTTTAAAAAAGTATAATCCTGTAATAAATAAAAGGCAAGTAAATTTTAAATAAATTTAAAGTAATTACTTAAAACAATGTATATATTTTTAGTTTTATGACATATTTTAGACCGTCAGTCATCGATGAATGACGTGTTAAAAAATATCTGAGGATATTTAGTATTTCTGCTTGCGTTCTCAGTTCAGCTTCAGACTCACTCTCTTTATCATAGCTTCCATCAGTGTTTTATTTAAAACTTCCGAAATAATTTACGGTATGGAAGCTTCACCAGTAATAGTGACCTCATTGTCAATAACTGCACATGTCAGTTCGTCTTGTATTGTGCAGCCAGCATTCCGTAACTTTTCTGCAAGTAGGAGCACAGCATCATTTCATTGTTGTCGTCTTCGAACGATAATTCTTCACATTCTGGAAGCCAATCATGTCAAAAGCAATTTTCAATGGTTTTCTTTGATACCATATTCCAACTCTAGGCTACTTAATACATGACATCTAACACAGACACGTAAAAGTTATCTTTTTGATCAATTGCAGCAAGGAAGTATTTTAGAAGCAGCTTTCGTATATTTATCTTAAAATTTTGAATAATTTCTTGATCTAAGGGTTGTGCAACACTAGTGCAGTTTGGAAGCAATAAAACGAATTCAATCTAATTTAAATTGCGAATTATACAATGACCAATACAGTTGTCTGCGATGATGGAGAAATTCAAAGAGCCATAGAAAGTTTCTCTTATCTCCTGCGACAGGAGTAGCCATATCAATCTTCGACTATGGAAAGCTTTGGCGCGGAAAATGAGTTATTTCGTCCTCTCCCGCGTCTGCCATATTTGATTGACCGTCAGCAGTCAAATCAGCAGTCTCCAATGCAAGAATCGGTTAAATATGACGGGCGCAAGAGGGCGGTATGAACGGCATCAAGTGACGTCATTTATGACTGCTTCATCTTTTGGAATCCCATTGGCTGCAACCCACAAGAATAGATATTATTCGGACAGCTGTGCCTTCTTTTCCACAGTGTGTATACACTCAGCGAAGTCAAGTGGTATGCAATATTATCACAATGTCTAATGGGTGTATGTCCTGTTTTGTTTGTATCTGATCTGTTCACCTGTCAAAAGGTAGAACCTCACTAGAAAATGAAAAGTAACAGTTCAAATATGAATAAAATAGGACAAACATGCTGTATGTCTGGTATCATCTACAATAAAATCAGGACTTACACCATACGCACATATCACAATTCTTATAAAAACAATGTATCAAATTGCATGTATTATGATCCTCTCTGTAAATAATTTTTTTACAGTTGAAAATGTTTCATGTAAACTTAATAAATACTTAAAAACATACTTATGTAAATGATTTAGAAAATGTATCACCTTTAAAAAAATTTTTTTAGCTTTAACCGTTTTCTCTACGCTTTCTAAATTTTATTGAGCAGAGTATTTTATGTGTAAAGAAATATAGCATTATTTATAGACTGAGTAAGTACATTTTAGCTTAAACTTACTTCAATGGTACTTTAAAATACTATTTAATTGCGAGTGCATAAAGGGTTTACTCAAAAATAGAATTATTTACTCACACTTAAAATAATTGCATGTAGAATGTAGCCATTTCATATCTATCTACTATATGTGCGGCTGGGGCTAACGAAAAAGACAGGCTATGGTGGCATTACTTTTTTTTTTTTTTTTTTTGAGTTCGACCAATAAAACTCGAGGTTTTAAGCGCCAGAATAACGAACCTCACAATTTTTTTCTGCGATCTATTGAAAAATTGGGATTTTTTTTTCAGTTATTAATCAACGAAATTCTCAGGCCACAAGTTAACCCCTCATGGGCCACTTTACCTAATTTACAAACAATTGCAAATGTTGTAATCAATTAGTATTGTATGTTATTGTCAGGGTTTACCCAAGTAGGATTACCGGTTTTTTTCGGGCGGGCCCCACTTGAAAAAATCCATTGTGGGTTTTTCAAATTTTCTCGTGCTTTCACAACTGTATCATTATTTAATCTAAGTAAAATATTGAATATAATTTTTACAAGAGTTTATTAAAAGAAATTTGATTTTTAATTGATTAAAGAATATTTTTAATTAATCAATTCTTGATTTAATTAATTAATGTTTTAGAGAATAAAAGATAAATGCAAATTTCAGAGTTTCCCCTTGATTTAAAAAAGGGCAGGGTGCTGCCGGTGAGAAAAGGGCACTTTTTTTATTCTTAAGGGCATGTTTTGGATTCTTAAGACCACTTTTTTGATTTTTAAGCACTTCACTGGCTGCCCTGAATCGGGAGTAAAAGCATTGTTTCTCCATACCTGTCGCCGGTGAAGTGGTTAAAGTCACTTTTAATATTTAAAACTTAGATACAGTAGCCTCCCGCTTAACCGGACTAAACGGGACCGAGGGTTAGCCGGTTAAGAGAAAACCGATTAAAGTGGAGAAGTAAACAAGTATCTGCATAATTTAATTAATTAAACCCGTGAGATGCATTAAGTTTTTTCAATTTGTGTAGTTTTAAAAAAGTACATATTTTCTGAAATTAATACTATTTATACTTAACTGAATTGACAGGAAAATTATCACTGATAACAAATAATGCAAAATATTTAACGCAAATAAAATTGTTGAAAATCGTATCACACACCTTTATAAGAAGTTGAAATTATTCTACATTATGTATATTTAAGTTAATCAACCATAAAAAAAACAGTGACCTTCTTCTGTTGAAGGCAAGATGGCAAACAATTTGCAGCATAATCTCTCCATTTCTTTAGCATCATAAGTTTAACCGAGGAAGCTGTTAGCCACTGCTTAACTAAGCGTAGCGTCAACTCCAATGCTTTTATCCCTTCCGTATGTGGAAATTTAGCTGTGTCAACTTCAACTGGATCATCATAATGATCGTCTTCGTATTGAACAACATCAGTTACAGTCCTAATTATATCCTCGTCAAAATATGTTTCATGCTTGAGATCTTTATCAGACTCAAACAACTCTTATACATTTTCTACGGTGATCTGTTCGCATCCCTCAAGCTTTTTAAATTTTTGTACAAAACAGTTTGCAAATAGATAAGACATTATAGAGTTCCAGGGGGGGGGGGGGGGGAGTGCACTTTTGACTATTAAAAACACAAAATCTCAAATCTTCCGGGGGAACATCTCATTGTTTCTGGCAGGGGGAGGGATGCGCCCTCCCCGGGCCGCACCCTGAATTCAACGTGTATGCATTTAGAACCAACGTTCTCCTTTCTGAATTTTGCCTCCCTCCACTCGGGATTCCACTTCAACTCGAAAGCGTAAGCTGAGTTCCCGAGGCCGTCATCCCGGGAAAAAAGTCGTCCGGTTAAAGCGGATTTCCTGTTAAGAGAATCTGGTTAAGAGGGAGGCTACTGTATCTCTTTTTAAAACAACATTGAGTCAGATTTCACTATGTAAGTAAATTTTTAATGCAAAAAAAGGCTCTTTTTTTAATGGAGAGGCAAGAAGGGTGCTATTTTGTAAAGCAAAGGGCAGGCAGGGTGCAGCACCTTCCTGAAACTGCTTGGGTGAAACGCTGCAAATTTAAATATATTTCATATATAAATTTAAATATATTATCATAATTTATGATATAACAAATTTAATTATTAACTTTTTTTTACAAAATGTTTCTGTATCCAAAATCATAGTTTTTTCTTAGTTTTAAAAATTACCCATTTTTATTTGTATATTAAAACTAAATTTTGAACTCCATTGGTTTTTCTTAACTTTTCTATATTTTGTTGACATTTTTATATGCTAAATAAATAGTTTTATGAATAATTACATATCTTATACATTTATATTCAAATAACTTTTACAGATCAGTTATCAGTTCCTTTTGTCTTCAATAATGATAATAAAGCTTAAAAAATGAAATTCTTACAACTACTCGGTATTGAACTCGGTAAATTGGTTTAGTATGCAGGGTACCGAGTAAGTACCGAGTACTCAGTACAGTCCTAGAAAAAACCTTTTTCAAAGGGTTGTGGAAAAAACAAGAACAAACTGCCACAAAAAAATGTGAACAGCAAATGGTCACGAGAAAATGCGATTTTCACAAGCGCAGTGAATTTCGTCAAATGGGAGATGCACAGCCTGTGGCCCGCGATGGGTTAACTTATGACGCAATTAACTTTTGCCAATTAATAACTGAAAATAATCAATTTTTTGCAATAGGTTTCAGGAAAAAAGTGCAAGTTTCGTTGTTCATGCACCAAAAAATCTCAAATTACATCAATCGAGCTCGGAAAATTTCCGAGTTTTGGCGATGGGGCTCGGAAAAATTGTGAGGTTGTTGATCAGGTGCGAAAAAATCGCGAAGTTAGTTGTTCTGGTTCTAAAAAATCACGAGGTTCGTCAATCGAGTTTAGAGAAAGCACTGGTTGGTGAACATTTTGCCAATCGGCAGTTGAAAATTACAGTGAAATTTGTCAATCAGTCATTAGTAAAAAAAATTACCCTGAATTTTGTATAATCATGTATCCTTGTCTACTGAATCGGGTAAGCTGACTGGCTAGAATTTAGAGGGTAAAACTGTCCCACCTCTGAAATCATATTTTTAGTCTTATTACACCACAGATTCCCCCTCCAATTCCAGAGGACCGAAACTAAGGAGGGGACAGAGGAGGCGTGGCGTCCCGGGCACCAGTACATGGATGCAAGAAGTATATATCGGTCAAGGCTGAAAACTTTTCTGGGTATTAGAAATAACCAAATGAAAATGGGCTGGAAAATTTCTATGCCTTGCATTATGGCTAACAATTGATCTCTTACAATAAAAGAAAGTGATTAAAAACACTTGATAATAAAATTGCTATTATTTAAGTATATAATGTAGAATTTTCTATCAGACAAAAATCTCTTCAGGACAAGGTCTTGCACCCAAGGCACCAGAACCAAGGAGCGCCAAATGAAGATTTTGTGTGGCGATATTTCTCATATCTATATTTAGCGCAGTATTGTTAAAATCGTCCTGTCTGAGGTATGCCAAAGCATAGAAAAATCTAAGGATAATATGGCATAAGGATACTGTATAAAGCGGAGTTGTTTTTCGATTCTTTTTGATTTCGTTTGCAAGATTTTGATGAATCAATATTTGACAAAGCAGATTACGTAGTTCATTATTAGGGATTGACCGAAGCAGCAATTTTTCCGAATACCGAAGTTTCGGTCAAAGTGTATACCGAATAAATTTTCAATACATATTTTTGCATATATTAACTTTTTTTATAAACTTAATTAAAATCTTAATAATTTAATTCAGTTACATTTGTATTGTTAAGTGTAATTACTTAAAAAATTTAATGACTTTTTTCCACCAACCAATTCATTAACTCATCATTTATTTTTTGTTATTTTATCACTAGTCATTACCCAAATTAACCTATGAAACTATTAAACTGTACAGTCTATAAATAAGGATAAGGATTGTCAGAAAAAGAAAAGTTCGTTCAAATAAAAAGAAAAATGTTGTCATTAAGCTGATTTACTGATTGTCTAAGTCTAATTATAAACATATTGAATTGAATAGGAATGTTCTTAAATACAAAAGGTATATCAATTTGTACATTTAACTATTTTCTCTCAAATTATTGATACATATTTATATTTTGATTAGCCTGTAACTAATGTTACCGGTCTCTCAGACCGCGGCTTTTTTCAATTTTTATAGTTTAACTTGCAATTTTCAGTTTAACTACAAACACTACCGAAATTTTGTTCCGTTTGGAACTTAAGTACTATCACCAGAGACTTTTGAATGGGTGAATTGTAATTATAAAAGTCCTGTTCAAAAAATGAGTTAATCGTGCCTTTTATTCATCTTTCGACGGAGTGGTCTCACAGACCGCTTCACACTAGTTATGTGGCAATTTCTGTGACATCAGTTAAAGGTTAATATTTTAACATTGTGGTGATGAAGATAACAAATCTGAGTGATTTTAATTTAATGGTTATAAAAGCTAATAGGATAGGCATATGAGTATAATTTTACTTGTGTATTTTTTTAATATACACCTTAGATATACAGAGATGAACTTTGATATACTTATTTGAAATATATATTAAAGAAAATACACATTAAATAAATTTAAATTAAGAAAACTAATGTAGAAATAATTAAAATTAAATGATAAGGGAAAGATACCCATCTTCCTTATTTTTTTTTTATCTATCGTAGACAGTTGTTCCGATTTCACGCTTATGTAGACTATTTTCGGTATTTTTTTTTTTTTAATTAAAAATGGCTTTTTTTTTTTTTTTTTTTTTTTTTTTTTGCAGTGCAGCTGAACTCTGAACTCATGCACATAATATTAAAACTCATCATTTAACCTATTCTACTTCTAAGTAAAAGAGAATTCTTCTACTTCTAAGAAAATACTTATCCGCAATTATTCGGTTCACAATGCCGAATCACCGAATATCAAATCGACTATTCGGTATTCGCTCAATCCCTGTTCAGTATTACATATTTTAAATTTTAAAATAAGTCGGCTATTAAAAAATGATTAAATTTCTCTTTGTAAATACACTTTGCGGAAGAAGGGGGGAAGGTGGTGGCAAAATCCATGTTTGCCCCGGGTGCTAAAAAGGTTAGTTTCGGCCCTGCACCCATCTACCCGAAATATAAATTGATGTGGCTCTCGACAACCCAGACATATTTGCAAGTGGCCCTTCTCTTGAAAGGTTGTGCATAATTAATTCCGATGGAAATCCTCGTGATTGGTTAATTTTCTTAAATAATACTTTACAAACAACAAAAACATTATCTTTTATTTAAATATGATTCTGTTTCTAATTATTCTGAATATCTTTATAAGTTAACTGCTAAACGTAGAAGTTGTATAAGATTTTTAAAAATATGTTTTAAAAGTTTTTTTTTTTTTTAAGTATTTGGCAACATGGCCGAATATCGAATATTCGGTGCATCCCAAGTATGTTTTAAAAAATATATTTTGCACTTCTTTAAAAAATGAAATTGCACTAATATTTCCCCGTGTTTTTATTTTTTATTCCGAGAAAACATTTTTAGAACAAAAACGTTTATTGCAGAACATTGCAAAATATTCTGCTTGAGGAATAGTAACAAAACTAGTAAATCTGCAAATCAGTGGTCCTAAACATCAGTTCTGGAATGTTATGAAAGTTAGTACACAAAAAAATTCAACCTGCAAATACTTCTCCGCCAAATCCCCCCCCCCCCCCCCAAACACTGTCTCAGTTTGATAACTTCCTATCATATAGTATTTTAAACCTCTATCTGAAATAATTTATTGATCTCGAGACAATCTGAATAATTAAATAGTGAATCATTCGCAAAAACATAATTTTAATTATTGATATTCTAATTGTTAAATATATTATATTTGAAAATAATTTTACTAGTGTACTTTTATTAAATTCTGCTAATACAATCATAAAAACAATTCGGTAGTACTTTTCATTGGATGTTCCATTACTGTAATTTTGATGTATTTCTGGAAATGTATGTATTTGATATATTAATGGAAAATTAACTATGAGAATGGCTAAATATTGATAGATTAATATAGAAAAAACTGGAATATGATAATTATAACAGTAATTAAAAAATAGTTCTGAAAAATTCAATAAACTTAAGCGATTAAAGAAAATTTTTTTAATTTATATTTCAGTAAAAATTAAGGGGGGGGAAGCTTTTTCGGGGAGGGGGAAAAAAGAAAAAGAACAAAAAAAAAAACTTATAAAAATGAAAACACGTGTCCCACTTTACATTAAACATGCTATAGGCTAACAAAATTCATAGCCTACTACTATAAAAACAAAAATATTGCAAATAAATAAAGGTATAAAATGGTTAAGTAAAACTAATTCTCAATAAAATTTTCATCGAAAGAAGATTAAACATTTTCTGCTTCCTGGCTGGTAAAGATTTCTAATGATAACCCAAATTAGTAAACATCCCAGAGAATCTTTTATACTAGCGTTAACCTTTTTTTTATACGTGTAGAGGAAAAAAAAATATTTGTCCCTCCCAAGAATGAAAACATTATACACGCCGATCTTGGATACCATGTATCGGTGTCTTAAAATGTATGCTCTACAGGCCAAACGTGCAATCGCAGAAATAAACAAAGTTTTATGTAAAACACTTATTTAAAATAAATACAACGTTCATTATAAAAAATAATTACAAAATAAAGCTGAATAACTTACCTCTTTTTCACAAAAGTAACAGAAACATGGAGCAGATCAGGAAATAAATGTAAACAAAACAACGTGTTTAGCGAGCGCGGAAAGGCAAGACAAACTCCTTTTTCAATGATTTCAAGATGAATCAGCTTCTTTTTGCTGCAACTAAATGTCAGAATGACATCAAGTGATCGCAGAAATTCCTTCTAAATGTAGCCCGAACATTGATAACCGATGATAATATAAAATCAACATGGCTGTCGCCGGAGTACTTGTTTAGATACGGATACGGAGATATACCGTTTTTAGTGCGTCTACTGCCAGATATGGAATTTCTGAGAGTTCAAGGCCAACAGAAAACGGAACATTTCCTGGAATTCCAGGAAAAGTAAGAGTTTTATCTAAAACGGAACTTTTCAGTTAAAAAAGGGAAAAATCACAGAATAACACCTGTTAATTTCAGGACATTTTTTTACAGTGTAGTGTGTGGCTTGCCTTATTTATCAATCACCAAACAGACGCCAGCTATCGCGGCAGCCGTGGCTATGGTAACCGAAAAATACCCCATTAAAAAGGAAAAGCATAGCAATACGACTACAGAAAATAGTCACCGTCCGTTCGTGATAACATCATTATTTGTAACAGAGTAGTCTTTTTCTAGCAGGATATATAACCATGTTTTTAGAGGCTGCGAAGTCTGAATGGTGGTTGCTGAGCTTAGCTCGTGATATAGTTATTATGGTTGACTAAGTTTGGACATTTCAAACGTTATTTATTTATTATTATTATTTTAATTATGCCAAGTTAAGCCAGAGGTTAACTTTATTATTGTGCGGTTTGCCAGAAGCAATTTCCACATTGTTAAGTCTGGCTTGACTGAAAGTTTGGCAAAAAGATCTATGGCTTATTGCCTGCAAAAATAGATTTGTTTCTACTAGAAACCTTTAATGTTTTAATACATTTCGAGAATATCACCCTTAAACAGCTACTTCACTCCAGCGGAAACGATAGCTCGCTAACAGGACATATTATTAAAAATATCTCGTTTGCATTTCAATATTTTTTAATGACTTTTTATATACTTTCATTTTTAGAGCCAATGAAAGTGTCCACATCAATAAATAAATAAATGAACAAATAAAATAAAATAAATAAATAAATAAATAAAATAAAAACTTCAACAAAATTAAAATAATATAAAAAACGACAATTTCAGAAATTGACCTCAGCTATCGAATACAAAAGAAAAAGTATTTTAAAAATATAAAAATACAAACACTTATTTTTAAAAATATGTCCCATTGCATTAACATTAGCGTGAGGAGTTCTAATTTGTGATGGCCTGTAGAACTGATTGTAAGTAGAATTTTTTAAAACTGTAAAAATTTATTAATACATGGAAATTATTCTAAAGAGAAGCATTCGCATTGCATACAATATTTCAAATGAAAATCAAATTTCAAAGTAATTGCTTAAGAGGTGCAAAGGCCAACTTAGTGAAAAAGTTTCCATGCCGGGACTCGAATCCGGGCCATCAGTATAGCGCACTGACGTTCAACCGACTAAATCATAAAGGCTGGGTAAATGCCTCTCAAAATGCCTCACGTTTTGGTAAAATGACTCTCAAAAAAGATTTTTATTAAAAAAATCATTTTTTTTTTATTGTTTTAGGGAAAAAGTATCTAGAAATTCAGAAAGTAGACAAAATTTGCAACAACTAAAATAGATGACATTATGACGTAGGATGAATGGGGAGGGGGTGATTTGCCTCAGAACATGCGCCGCGGTGCTGCGTAAACTAAGTTGCGCAATTCCACTTAACCACTCACGTCGTTTACATTCGCCCTCCCGTCTCCCCTCCGAACTTTCCCTATAAGGTTTACTTTAAGATTTTTGGGTCGCTGAATCCGAATTTTTAACTTCCCCCAAAATTCTCCCCCCCCCCAAAAAAATAATTGTTTTTAAATTAAATTTTTTATTGTTTAAGGGGAAAAGTATGTAGAAATTCAGAAAGTAGACAAAATTTGCAACAAATAGGATATATGACATTATCACGTAGGATAAACGGGGGGAAAGGGGGCTGCCTCGGAACATTCCCCGCGCGCTGTTCTCAAAAACTATTTTTTTTTCAAAAAATCAATTTTTGGGGGGGGTTGCTGGGGGAAATTTTGATGGGAAGTTGCAAATTCGGATTCAGCGACCCAAAAATTATAAAGTGAGTCAAAATCCAGAACTAGCATTAATTTTTCCAGGTAAAATCCCTATTGCCTGGACTTGCATAACTTAGTGCACGTAGCGCCGCAGTGCATGTTCAGAGGCAGCCACCCCCCTCCCCGATCATCCTACGTCATAATGTCATGTATCCTATTTGTTGCAAATTTTGTCTACTTTCTGAATTTCTACATACTTTTCCCCTAAATTTAGTTTTATTTAGTAGCAATAAAAAATTTAGTTTTAAAACAACTATTTTGGGGGGATTGGAGGTGGGGGGGGGGGAATGTTGGGGGAAGTTAAAAATTCGGACTCAGCTACCCACAAAACTTAAAGTAAACCTTATAGGGAAAGTTCGGAGGGGAGACGGGAGGGCGAATGTAAACGACGTGAGTGGTTAAGTGGAATTGCGCAACTTAGTATACGCAGCACCGCGGCGCATGTTCTGAGGCAAATCACCCCCTCCCCATTCATCCTACGTCATAATGTTATGTATCTTATTTGTTGAAAATTTTGGCTACTTTCTGAATTTCTAGATACTTTTTCCCTAAAACAATAAAAAAAATTGTTTTTTTTTTAATAAAAACCTTTTTTGGGGGCATTTTACCAAAATTTGGGGAGGTTGCCGGGGGAAATTTTGGTGGGAAGTTAAAAATTCGGATTCAGCGACCCCAAAAACATATAGTAAGCCTTTTTCCAGAACTACCATGAATTTTGCTAGGTAGAGCCCCAATGCGGTCTCTATTGCCTGGACTAAAAGTAAAAAGGATTTTATTGAATCGTTTTTCACAATTTTGTTTATGGATGGAAGACCAGCTAATAGTACTGATTATGAAAAGAATTTTACCACTTGAAAAGGTCACTGCCCCCTGTGTTCTACAAAACAAGATAGTCGAACTTCCCTTTAACGAAGTTTTCTACTTAACGAAATTTTCTGCTGAACCTTGACTTTGAACACCATTAACATACAAACAATTCTCTATGTTACGAAAAATACATTCTATAAACGAAGTTTATTCCACTTTCCTGCGTGTAGAACGTTCAAAATGAGAGGTTGCTATTGCGATGAAGGTATGAATTTATTTCAGCGTATTGTATGAAAATGAAAATTTTTATTTATTTAATCATTTCCATTCAAAGGAAAAAATGATAAAAGTCTTCGATACAATAAGAAGGGGATTCCATTTTCACAAGAATTTTATAGTAGGAGAGCTGTTGAACATTTTTGAGTAGGTATTTGAGGCACCCTGAAAATTTGTGCAGCACTTCTTTTGTAATGCCTGAATACAAAATCGAATGTCTGGCTGAAGGATCGTGGCCCAAAACCTGTGCCAGATACGTGTCAAGTGCCATTTTTTGACACTACTCCAAAAAAGTATTTGAGGCACGCTGAGATTGAAACAGAATAATATTTATACTTAGAAAAAAATATTTTGAAAATGACAGACACTTTAGTCGGCCCAAAAACTGTGCCAGACACGTGTCAAGTGCCATTTTTTGACTACCCAAAAAAGGTATTTGAGGCACGCTGAGATTGAGGCACAATAATATTTATGCTTAGAAAAAAATATTTTGAAAATGACAGACACTTTAGTCGGCACAAAAACTGTGCCAGACACGTGTCAAGTGCCATTTTTTGTCTGGCACAGGTTTTGGGCCACGATCCTTCAGCCAGACATTCGATTTTGTATTCAGGCATTACAAAAGAAGTGTTGCACAAATTTTCAGGGTGCCTCAAATACCTTCCCTAAAATGTTTAACAGCTCTTGGACTATTACTGATGAATTGTTCGGGTATATTAATACATGGAAATTATTCTAGAGAGAAACATTCGCCTTGAATACAATATTTCAAATGAAAATCAAATTTCAAAGAAATTGCTTAAGAGGCGCAACATATAATAGCCAACATATAATAGTGAGAAATTTTCCATGCTGGGTATCGTTCCATGTGGTTTAGTCGGTTGAACGTCAGTGCGCTATACTGATGGCCCGGGTTCGAGTCCCGGCATGGAAATTTTTTCACTAAGTTGGCCTTTGCACCTCTTAAGCAATTACTTTGAAATTTGATTTTCATTTGAAATATTGTAAAAATTTAACTTGTAATTTCTTTAAATGCACTCTTTTGTTTCTCTATTTTAGGATTCAAAGACAGGAAACAATTATAGAGAAGAATGTTGCATAATGTTAATTTGGTAAATACTATACTTTGTTATTATTGTTATTATGTTGTATATATATTTGTTGTATACTGTGTTGACTGTGAACTGTGCGAACTATTATCTGTAACTGTGTGAAAATAAACTGTAATTATGTTATAGCCTGTACTGTTTTATTCTAACTTTGTTCTTTTTAAATTCTTCAAACTTTTCAAATATTTTGTTGTTGTGGTTTTATATTTATTCAGATTTGAGAATAAGGCAATTTTAATTTTAAAATGAGTTTTTTCTTTTCCGAGAAGTTTCAGTGTTTTAGCAATATATTCCACTTTGGCCATAAAGAAATTAAAATAAATTATATTTTCTTTAATAAAATTATATATGAAGTTGAGATTGGGGGTTGTGTTTATATTCATATAGTTTTGTTCAAAGTGGAATGTTAGCCGGGCGCAAATCTCGCCTATAGCATCTTTTTTTAACACTGCCTGCAGCATTTTTTATTGTTCGCTTAGTAAACTAAAAACAGTGCTTCCATGTTGAAATTTAATGGCTTGGTTTATGGTATTATTTATTGTTTTACTGTTTTATAAAAATTAAGTGAAAATTAAGTATTTTAGATTAAAGTTATGTATTTTAAATAAAATAAGTGAAAGGATTATATTTTTAATGAAATAGAAAAAAAAAATACGATGCGATTTTGGATATTTGGCGATTTATCACCTGCACCCGGTTAACATAAAAATACAGATTTCTTTATTTCTCTATCAGAATCTTCCGATTTGGCGAATGCTTAAGCAAGTAAAATAAATTATAACATGCTATAATTACCATATATTTTAGGGAGAACCAAACGACTCGCCAGGAATGGCTAGTTTTGCAAGAAATTAGAATTTCTTGATTGGCAGCTATGTATTGATATGATAGGATATGATACTATCATATCACATCATGATATGATAGTTATGTCTAAACTAAATTTATTTCCTAATTGCGTGAAATTTATTAGGAAAAATAGAAATTTAAGAGCTAATATACTCTGATATAATAAATTATTAATCAAATTAGACATATAATACAGTTTGCTTTGAATTGGTTATGTAAATGGACTACTTGTTTTTAGATAATGTTTTCAATTACTTTCTAAGAACTAGAAGTATATGCAGTTAATTGAGAATTGGTGTGCCTAATAAATCTCCTAAGCAAATTAAAGTACATTATTGGAAGTTATTGGGGATTACCTACCAGGTAATTGAATGGTTAACACCGTGGCCTTCCATTCAACTATGTCGGATTTAATTCCTAGGTGTGGTAGAGTATTTGTGGTGATTTGGAATCTACTTTAAACTATAAGTCCTTGTCTACTCAGTCTATATAGCATAAAAATGTCGAGCATTTGACAAACCTCCGATTATATAGAATCCTGCACAAAACACGCACAACAATGAAAAGTACGACTATTAGCGTACAGGTAAAATATACGAGGTGCATTCAAGTTCTAAGGCCTCCGATTTTTTTCCTAAGTAACTACTCACCCGAAAACTATGAAACTGGTGTTACTTCTCGACGTAATCTCCCTGCAGACGTACACATTTTTCACAACTTCGACGCCATGATTCCATGGCCGCGGCGAAGGCTTCTTTAGGAGTCTGTTTTGACCACTGGAAAATCGCTGAAGCAAATCGTGCTGTTTTACCCGCACATTGGGTTAACGTTACGTAACAGTTTCTTCGCGAAAACAACTTTGAAGTGATTTCTCATGCTCCCTACTCACCTGACCTGGCTCCTAGTGACTTTTGGCTGTTTCCAATAATGAAAGACACTCTCCGTGGCCGCACATTCACCAGCCGCGCTGCTATTGCTTCAGCGATTTTCCAGTGGTCAAAACAGACTCCTAAAGAAGCCTTCGCCGTGGCCATGGAATCATGGCATCGACGTTGTGAAAAATGCGTATGTCTGCAGGGAGATTACATCTAGAAGTAACACCAGTTTCATAGTTTTCGGGTGAGTAGTTAGTTAGAAAAAAAATCGGAGGCCTTAGAACTTAAATGCACCTCATATATACCAAAAATTGAATAATATACAACTGATGGCCATTCGCGAAAATTTGGGAAGAACTTCGTTTTAACACTAAAAATGAAGATCCGATGAGTCATCAAAAAATAAGGTTCTTTTACCATGTTTTGGGAGCATTTCTAACTCAGGGAGCGGGAGGGGAAAGCTGAAAATTTTTTAAGTAGGTCAAGAGACGGGTATCGTTTATTATGTTTTTTTAATCGAATGATGTGCAATTTGCAAATCAATACGATCATTTGTTACATAGTTTCGTTAAGTTTTATGAATGTAAAGTCGAAAATTATACTTTAGTGCAGATAAAGTAAGTTTTTACAGCAGCAACTGATAGCCAATCACAAAAATTTGTTAAGAACTTTGGCACTAGAAATAAAGATCCGATGAGTCCCTTAAAAAATGAAGTTCTTTCATCAAGTTTTTTTGTGAGGAGTGGGGGGGGGAGGAGACTTGAACTTATTTTTAAAAGGTCAAAGGCGGTATCGTTTGTTATGAATTTTTTCATTCTGAATCAAATGATACCGCACGCAAGCCAATACGATCATTATTTACAAAGTTACGGCAGGTTATAAGTAGTGGATTTTGGTAAATTTAATGACTTTGAAGTGAACTCAAAACTATCCTGATTTTATTTATTGCTATTTTGAGGACATTTAATAATTTTGAGATGACTTAAAATGATATAAAGAACTTGTTTTGAACGTAAAATAAATATGACAAAAGTATGCTCAAAAATAAAGTATAATTTTCCATTTTGTATTGATAAAACTGCAGTAACTGTCTTACAAATGATCGTTTCGACTTGCGGATAATGTTATTCAAATCGGAATTAAAAGATACGTACGAAACGATATCCTACTTGCTCTATTTAAAAAAAGTTGAATTTTGCCCCTCTCGAGCTAAAATGTCCATCCCCCCCTCCCCCAAAACACGGCAAAACAACTTTACATTTGGGGACACACCGGGTCTTAATTTCTAGTGCCAAAACGAAGTTTGTTTCAAGCTTTCGTGAATAGTTGTTACTGTACACATCCTATTTTACCTGCAAAAGTATAATTTTTGGCTTTGTGTTCATAAAAATTATGAACGTTACTACTTAAAAATTATGCCGTAACTTTGTAAGAAATTATCGTATTGACTTGCTGATGATTTCACCTGATTCGGAATTAGAAAATACATAATAAATAATATCCCCTTTTACCTACTTAAAATTCTTTTGAGTTACCCTCTTCCCTGAGCTAAAAATGACCCTTTTTGCCTACAGAACATGGTAAAACAACTTTATTCCTTTAGTACTCATCGGATTTTCATTTTTAGCATCAAAACGAAATTCTTCTCAAATTTTGGTGAATGCACATCTGCTGTCTAAAAAAAATTCTATTTTACCTGTAAACGCAAAATTCAGAGAATTAACAACATTTCAATGAAATTACTGCATATTTGCAGCTATGCTTGTCGTGAACTTGTCATGACAAGATTCGAGTTTGCAGATGTTCTGACATGACAAGATTGCAAGTTTACAATGCGTTTGCAAATAATGTGACATCGCAATATTACTAGGTTGCTATGAGTTTGCAGTAAGCTTGATGCAAGAAGACTGCAACTTGCACGACAAGTTAGCTGCAAGTTCAAAGTATGGTGACTTCGGAGTTTGCATAATCTTGTTGCAGTCTTGTTATGAACTTTCAGACTTGTCATGCTGAGCTTGCTGCAACTTTGAAAGTCTGCAAAGTAAGATTGCTGAAAATTTTCTGCAATTTAAAATTGCTATCTGGGTTAATTCTTCGGACAATGGCGCAATGGGACTCTTCACCAGTGAGGTTTTTTTCCATTAAATCCATCCTGCTGGTAGAATTATACCAATTCTATTAATGGAGTCTACTAATAAAGCGATATGGAATCTTCATTTTTATTTCATTTTTCGATAAATGACGTATATCTTGAGTTATTGATGTCGTCTCATGTCGTCCTTGACACGTTCACTGCCAAAACTATAAAGTAAGAATTCTCAAATTTCTTGTTGAAAGTCGTTTGCCACCACAAATTCAGAAAGGTACATTTCGCTTTACTAATACAGCGAAATTTCTGCCAATAAATAAGACATTTTTTAAATTCTAAAATAGTGGTGACAAAGTAATTAATAAATTAAAGCCGCAAGTATTAAACCACGAGTATACTCGTGGTTGGCAGCGAATGGGTTAATTGAGTTCTCGCTTCCGGAAATTCCGTTCGAAATGCCATCTTTGACAGATCTTTTGGAGAGATACTCTGCCTTTATCGCGAAATATTAAAAACTATTATATTTCATAGTTTCTGAATAAGATCACTTGCCAATCTCATGCATTCATTAACAAAGAATGGATTCAAGTCTGCGATAGAAATTAACCTCACAGATATCTTGAAAATATCGCTTTTTTATTTTTTGTTGATGAAGGGGGGAACGGTGTGCTCTATAGTTCTTTAAATAAGCGTTTGTCCTATTCAGATTGTTATATCTAAATTTCTATGGGAGATAAAGTTATGAGATTTCGTACAATTATTTTCACTTACATATTAATTAAATTTATGGGTACTTTTTTTTTTTTTTTTGAGAGAGAGGAGAAGTTTTTACAAATGTTTTCTCGTAGTAAAAAATACTACTCATAAAAAAATTACTTTACTTTATTTATATATGTACATATTAATTTGTAAATCCAGAAGATGAATTAATAATTATTCGCTTCTGTACTCTAAAAGGAAAAAGTATACAAAAGTGTTCTTCGTTCAAAAAATACATCAATTTTTCAAATATGACTAAATAATATTTTCTTTAGTGCTGCCATCTAGACATTAAATTTCATACTTTTTTATCTACTTTAGAAATCTGTTTTGGTGCTGCCATCTATACAAGAATCATAGTACTACTTTATCCTCAAAAGTTAATTTTCATCGATTTCAAAGGCCCCACCAGTGGCCGAGAGGTTCTGCTCTCGAAGCTGGTAGACGGGAGGTGCTGGGTTCGATCCCAATCGCGCCCGTCGGCCTAATCGTTCGGAGTTTTCGTGGTTTTCTTCTAACCTTGGTTCTCCAAGCGTTAATACGGGTTAGGTTCCCTTAGAAAGACCTCCACGGAAGGCACTCCCCCCCCTTAGGGCCTATATCCCACGTGCAGATAATTGGCCGACGTAAATACAACCAACCAACCATCCATTTCAAAGAAATTTTCGGATAAATATAGTCCTTTGTTTTCGAATTTCTCTCTCAATATTAACATTACACACAGTGGGATTTAGGAGGTGTATGAAATAGGAACATGCGAAATTTTTGAATGCGATTTTTTAAAAAAATCTAAAAATTTCTCCAACACATTATTTAAGTGACAATTAAAGGTGATACATAAGCACAACACAATATAAGCAGATAAAACATTGTTTTTAGAACCAGATAACTTATACCATAAATTCAAAAATTCAGCCGATAAAAACATTGCTTTATCTGCTTATAAAATATTAGATCTTTTCCATATGCCATTGAAAATGAAATATTAAAATTTACATTTGTTTAAATCATTTAAATGAATTACGGAGTACCTGACATACGGATTCAGTACCTACGGATTATCTCGTAATTTTTTTCCAACATTTTTGCGAAAATAGCTTATTTATCATTATTGATCTTTAAAATGTTACCTATTGAGTGTACGAAACTTGTTAATTTGTTCTTTAAAGGTTTTTATAAGCCTTTTTACTTTCTTCTATCTTTACTAGAAGGAAGTATTGGATTCGTGAAAATTTCCGAATTCTGGTTTACGACGGATTTACACGTTTTAGGGATCAGAGATCTCGAAAAACATGTTTTTACAAAATGTCTGTCTGCGAGTCTGTCTGTGTGTGACACAAATTTTGTGGGTGCTCAATCTCAAGAACTAACAAACGGAATTTAATAAAACTTTAGATTCAGTTAGCTCGTGATATAAATTGATGCTGATTACTTTTTGGTGTAAACCGCCTGGCAGGTGGCGCTGCTATGCTGCATTATTCATGATTTCCACAACAGCTACATCTCTAGAACTAATGCACGGATTTTTATAAAACTTCAGATTCCGTTAGTCCTTGATATAGTTTAGCGCTCATTACTGTTTGGTGAAAATCGCCCAACAGGTGTCGCTGCTATACTAGATTATTCATGATTATCGCAATAGGACTATCTCAAGAACTTATGCACGAATGTCTTTAAATTTCTGATGCAGTTACTCCCTGATATAAATTAGTGCTGTTTAGTTTTTTGTGTAAATCACCCA
Organism: Maratus speciosus; assembly: GCA_963932465.1. Taxonomy (NCBI): domain Eukaryota; kingdom Metazoa; phylum Arthropoda; class Arachnida; order Araneae; family Salticidae; genus Maratus; species Maratus speciosus. The sequence goes on along the minus strand of OZ010791.1, from coordinate 43,278,473 downwards.
ACAAGTGGCGCTGCTATATTGCATTTTTCACGATTTCTGCAATAGCTGTATCTCAAGAACTAATGTGTGAATTTTCACCAAGCTTCAGTTTCAGTTAGTCCCTGATATAAATTGATCCTGATAATTTTTTGGTGTAAATTGCCCTACAGGTGCCAGTGCTACGCAGAACTTATCACGATTTCCGCAATAGCTCTATCTCAAAAACTAATAAACGAATTTTCATCAAACTTCCAATTCAACTAGAACTTGACATAAGTTGTTGCTGATTAGATTTTGGTGTAAATCACGTAATCGGTGGCGCTGATATGCTGCATTTTTCAGGAAGTATTAACATGTATGAGATAGAAGAAAGTTTTGGGATAGCCACATCCGACTTAGTTTTTACTGTTATCACGTTTAGTATACACATTTTTACTTTAATGAAAATAACTAATTTTCTTATATTACTAAATCTTCAATATTCTTAAAATTATTAATAAAAATCCGGGGTTTTTTATTATTATTATTTGGGTTTGAATACATAATTTTTCACATTTTAGTGGGGTTTTTATTTAATTTCTTGTTTTATTTATGTTACTTTAAATTATTGCAGCAAACAATCTTTTATTATTACTTCAGGCATTGCTGAGAAATGTGTTTTCCCCTTATTAAAACTAGCCGGATGTGGCAATCCCAAAACTTTCTTCTATCTCATACATGTTAATACTTGATGTATAAGGTATCCTTTAAGTATATTGCAGAAATATTCATGTCTGTTTAAAGATTAATAAAATAATAGCGATGAACACCATTAGTATGAGGATTTGTGTTTTATTATCTTACATATTTATATTTATCTCAAGCACTGAAAAAAATTACATTGCTATCAAAGTTTTGTTAAATCAGCCTTTGAATTCAAAAATTAAATGATAGAAAAAAACGGTTAATACACTTAAAGGGTTAATGGTATCATGTGTTTTCAATTATATTTGAGCTTGAAAAATCTATTCCTTTTGAATGTGCTCTGAATTGGGAAGTACTTTTCTTCCACTATTTATTACTGTGTTGTCGCTTTTCTATGTCTGTCATCTGTTTAATTGATTTTATAACACCTTCTTTTTCTTTTTAACATAATTTAATTTTCTCTAACTTCTCTTGCTGAAATAGCAGTCAATTTTTTTTTTTTTTTATTCTCTCTTGGTGCATTTTTTTTTTCCTCACACTTATTTTTAATCTCTCCTCTTTTGACTATTTTTACGACTAATTCTCTGAGACACCCCAAAAAAATTCACAATTCTCTAATCATAATATTACATCATACACAATCATAACCCAAAATTACTTTATGCATATGTTCTGTACACAAATAAAGGATTTCGTATTTATTTTTTTAGCATAAGATACATAATATTATTTAGTGAATAGTATGTGTTTATACATATGTAACGTAAACAAACCACCCAATAAATTAAAATTATACATTGAAAACAATTCAGAATTTCAAGAGGTAAATTTATTTTCTATTGGAGAATAAAGGATTTTCCATGTAAAATTGTTGAATTTTGAAGAGCTTAAAAAATAAGTTAATTTTTATGCAATATTACATGTAATTTTCTTGGCATATGTATGCCAGGATAATGACAATTTCATTCTAAAACATTTTTCACCTTCCTTTTTTTTTTTTTTTTCAAACAATTTATTTTTGTTTCAAGGAACATGTTTTCTCTATAGTAGCTCAAATTCAATGCAATGTTCACTTTTATTTGTAATTTACTGAAGTCAGGAAAATGACATAACAAAAGTCTACTCAATTTTTACAAAGACTTTAAACACATTATTTTCAAAGAAATTTCTAAAAGACCTATTGGTAGCTATGGTTTTACTACTTCCGACTTGAAAACATGTCAAGGACAAGAAGAATTACTCTGCAGTGACTTTATACCTGATAAAGAACTAAAATGAGCAGGCCAGTAAAATGACTAATTTTCAGTGATAATCATATTTTAACTAATATGGAAAATTATTTGTAAAATACAGAATTTGTGACCTTCCTCATATATGTGTCATATAAGGTACAATTATTAATTAGAAATTTAAAAAAACTAGAAAAATATATTTGTACAGTATAACAGAAAGCTTTTTACTTTGCACACATCACAATGGGACAGGCCAGGAAAATGACAATCTGAAATTTTAAGTCTTTTAATTACTTTATTTGTGTTAGTATGAATGCAATATCTCTTGAATATACCTCTAAGAATACTTTTTATTAGAATGTAAAAAAGAAAATTACATTAATAGAAATTTTATTGTAGAAATTATATTGCATTAATAGAAATTTTATTGTGAGAACTGCAATTTTCGTATTTTGTGACATTCTTCCTAATATTATTGAATTTTATCAAGGAAAATTATTTTTTCAATTAAAACCTTGCGTTGCCGATTGGCAACAACCTGTTTTTTAGCCATAAATCATACTTAAAACAAGTACTTTTCCCATGATTTATTTAAGAAAAGAAAGTTGAAAAACATTTTTAAATTGATTTTTTTTAATCAGGAATTTAAGAGTTAAAAAGATTTCTAGTTTTAGATTGACGATAAAAAATATTTTACTGACCGCAACCGTTTTTTCTTGATCATGGCATAAAAAACCATTTTCGTGTAAATATTTGATTCTTGTGTATATTTAGATACAAGAACAAAACTTTTTTTAAATACAATATTTATTGAACACCTTTTTTTTTTTTTTTTTTTTTTTTTTTTTTTTACAAATTTTTAAAGCTTACAGAGGAGAAAAACCTTACGTAGTTTTTTTATATTTCATTAAACAAATCGTTTTTATCCTTTCACTGCAATGGTTTTGATGTTTTTTTGAGAAAAACATTTATGGATTCCAAACTTGTCTTTATTTTCTGAAAGAAACTACAATGTCTTCACTCACAATGACACTTCTTTCAGGCATTGTTCTTTGATAACGTATTCACAAAGGTGTAAAAGAGCTGCGATTAAATGAGGCAAAATTTCCTATTAAAAAAAAACAGTGGTAAGAGAAGCACTTAAAAGTTGGCAGTTATAGTGCGTTCAGATTAGGAGTCGCTTAACTTAACTTTTTTGAACCTTATAATCCGAAATACAGTTTTGCAGCCCATTCATATTCAAACATTGATGTTTGGTTATAAAAGTAATATGTTTTCTTCAGGCTCAAGTTGGGTTTTTAGACATACATAAGATATGCAACTCCAATAATACTTTCAACAGAGTGACTTAAAAAAATGGCGAATAGCATACAGATTTTTTTTTTTTTTTTTGAATGAAAAATACTTTTCTAAGTTTATCTCTTTCAAAACTTTCTATACTTTTCTAAAAATATCTCTTGTTTGTCCGTAAGTAGAAAATTTATTCACTTATACCAATTATAAAAGAAAAAATTAATTACACAAATTGAGCGGATTATATTTTATTTTACAACTGAAACTTTTTTATGATTTCAGCTTTTTTCTGGAAGTTTGAGCAGTCATCCAAGTTCCTTAAATGTTCATAGAAAAAAGTGTTGTCCTTTTTTATTCTTCGGATTTCTTGAAAACTCAAATTCACTGACTGATGGTGGCGCGCTCTGATAAAAGATTCTTTCACTCGAGGAATCTCGAGGATTTTATGTAGCTTTCTTTACAAAAAGCTACCTATTGCAGCCGTTCGGAGGAAAGCGATTTCAAAAAATTTTGGTATATTTTCATCGATCATGACCCCCAGACCCCGAAAGCACCCTCCGTTCAAAATTGATATATATATATATATATATCTGACCTATGTCACACTGTAACTCTCGTATTTATGAACCGATTTGGATGTAATTCGGTGTGTAGATAGTACATACCAATGTCTCGACCGAGTTCGTTGGCCAGCTTCATCCGCCATTTTGTTTCAAAATGGCAGCCATTTAAAATTTTTTTAAAAATTTAAAATTTGAAATGTGGTACCAAAAAATTGAAAATGGAAAAATATTTTTTTCTTATGTATTTGACCTTTATACAAAGACTCCGTAGCAGTTTTTGTTTCGTCTATATCTTAAAAAATGGCTGAGTTATAGCATTTTGAATTTCTAGCGAAGCTGACATTTTGAAACGTCCTTAATTTTGTCACGCGATAAAAGGCGTATTTATGAACTCATTTGGATGTAACTTCGTTTATACATAGTACAGACAATGTCTCGAACGAGTTCGTTGGCCAGCTTCATCCGCCATCTTGTTTAAAAATGGCAGCCATTTAAAATTTTAAGAAAAATTTTAATTTGAAATGTGGTGGCAAAAAATTGAAAATTGAAAAAATATTTTTTTCTTATGTGTTTGACCTTGATAAAAAGATTCGGGAGCAGTTTTTGTTTCGTCTATATCTTAAAAAATGGCTGAGTTATAGCATTTTGAATTTCTAGCGTGGCTGACATTTTGAAACGTCCTGATTTTTGCCACGTGATAACAGACGTATTTATGAACCGATTTGGATGTACCTTGGTGTGTACATAGTACATACAAATAACTCAACCGAGTTCGTTGACCAGCTTCCTTCGCCATCTTGTTTCAAAATGGTGACCATTTAAAAAAAATTAAAAAAAATTAAATTTAAAATGAGATACCAAAAATTTGGAAAATGAAAAAGATTTTTTTTGTATGTGTTTGACCTTAATACAAAGATTCCGGAACAGGTTTTGTTTCGTCTACATCTAAAAAAATGGCTGAGTTATAACATTTTGAATTTCTATTGTGGCTGACATTTTAAAACGACCTGATTTTTGTCACGCGATAACAGGCGTATTTATGAACCGATTTGAATGTAACTTGGTCTGTACATAGTACATACCAATGTCTCGACCGAGTTCGTTGGCCTGCTTCATTCGCCATCTTGTTTCAAAAGGGTTGCCATTTTTAAAAAAAAAATGTAATTTAAAATTTAAAATGAGGTATTAAAAAATTGGAAAATGAAAAAGATTTTTTTTTATGTGTTTGGCCTTGATACAAAGATTCTGGAGCAGTTTTTGTTTCTGAAAATTTGTTCTTTTGTTTATATCTTAAAAAGTGGTTGAATTATAGCACTTTGAATTTCTAACATGGCTAACACTTTGAAACGATCTTGTATTTGTCATGCGATACCACACGTATTCGCCTATTTCGATGGAAGAAGGCATGTGGATAGTATACATCAATATCTCGACCAAGTTCGCTGGCCAGCTTCATCAGCCATCTTGTTTCAAAATGGCGGCCATTAAATTAAAAAAAATTATATTTAAAGTGAGGTGGAAAAAAATTAGAAATTGAAAAGGGTTTCTTTCTTAAGCATTTGACCTTGATATAAGGATTCAGGAGCATTTTTTGTTTGTCTTTATCTTAAAAAATGGCTCAGATATAGCAGTTTCAATTTCTAAAGTGGGTGACATTTTGAAAAATCTGATTTTTTGCCTGCGACAGCACTCGTATATATCAACCGATTCCGATATGAGTGAGCATGTGGACAGCAATTACTAAGGTCTCGACCAAGTTCACTGGTTAGCCTCATCTACCTGCTTGTCTTAAAATGGCAGGCACTTTAAGAAATCGCCGAATTTGGCAGCCAAATATAAGTTACTTTAAATAAAAGCAGCTTGGATAAAGCTGACTAATTTCGCGAAAAGCTGACTAATTTCGAAAAAAAAAATATGAATTGCAACCTACAATCTTCTTGATAGATTTACATTTATTCTGTCTTGCTTCATGCGAATTCTCAATTTCAAATTTTTTTTTTTCAAGTAATTTTCGAATGATCATTAAAAAACGTCAAAATGATGGTTTAAGAGTCCGTCGATAATGTGCAGAAAGGCATAACTTGCAAAAAATATATTTTACTCATTTTATTGAAATATTTGGGCTGGCAATAGTCGAAACATATTAGGCAAAAAATGAAATTGTCATTTTAGCATGAAATAATACATTAATAGAAGTGACATAGTCATCCTGTAGCATTTCAACAATCGAGTACCGAACTTCAATTTGGATACAGCCCCTAAAACAGGCTCATTTTAAAATAAGTAATTTCTCCAAAACTAATCGTACGAATTTCATAAAAATTTGGATTTAGGTTAATTAAAGGATGTAGCATTGACCTATGGTGCAAACATGGATCTTGCTGTTAAAAAAAAAAAAAAAGATTCGCGCTCGGTTTGATATGTAGAGGCTCCTCTAAGCAAATTTTATATACATCATTTAAAAGTAAACTTTATTTCCAATCGTTTGGTAGCTGTAACATTCTTGTGCGATAATTTGTTGCAGAGTTAGCAGGGAGTGTTTACTTTTTTTTCCACGACTGTACATAAGGGCTAAACAAAGATTCTTCTTTCATTTAAGTCTCTTAAAAATGAGCCCATTTAGCTTATTTTAAGTGGCTATTTTTTATAATGTACAAATTGGAAGCGTTGATTTACAGTTAATTATTTAAACAATTTCCTGTATTAAATACTGTAACACTAATTTATCATGTCTTTTCTTTGCAGAATCATCCTAAAAAAAGATTCTCATCCTTGAGAAAATTGTTGAGTCGGATTTGCTGCTGCCGCAAAAGGCCACCATCATAAAGGGTGGAAAATATTCAATATCCTTATTCCTACCTCCAAATGTATATATAAAAAACTTCAAAGCAATGTAATGAAAAAACAATATTTTTGTTAAATTTATATTTTAAACGTACCATGTTCTAAATAGTTGTAACCTACCTCCTTCTGCTGAATAATAAACCCCATAATAGAAAACATTTCTTGTGTCTTTTTTGTGTTTTTATCTTTAAGATGCCCGCCTCCTTTAAGGTCCAAATAGTCGTATAATGGAACTCGCGGTATCTTTCTTGGTCGCGTGATTTCATATTTAATAACTTTAAATTGAAACTGGTGGATATGCTGCAGGAAGTAAACTTCCCCTGCAAGTACATCTAACCTTCTTATCACCTTACCCATTGTTGAATCTCCCCATCCTTCTGTGAATAAACCAGAAACCTTTGGAGAAATATAATTTTCCTGGAAAAGTGTTGAAGGATGGCAAAACAAGCGTTTAAACGCAGACAAGATTGAAAAGGGCAACAATCTTTAGGCTATTCTTTGAGGAAGCGGTTGTTAGTGGAGTTCTTTTTTTCCGGAAATTACTGCAGCGATTTCAATACTTTTTTTATATATACATGGTTTTGCCAGTATCTAAACTGTCAATAAACCGTTTGTAAAAAAACGAAAATAAAAAATGCAGTAGTTAACCGTCTATAAATATGCATAAACACGTTTTTTGAATGAACATTACAGAAAATGAATAAATTTCTCACAAAAAAAAAAAAAAAAAAAAAAAAAAAAAGGATTCAAATAGAGTTTCTATCAAAAAAATATATTGCTACCGCTTCAGTATTTCTCCAAAAAAAGTGTGCATCAACGTTAGCTGTTACTATATGATTTTTTAACTATTGTAAACAACCTGTTGTGCCGAAAACGACATGAACATTCAAAGGCGTGAAAATAAGGTGGTTAGAACAGTAAAGAATTTAAATATTATCCCGCTGCGCGTTGTGGGACAGCCTCATGGAATAATATAAAATTTTAAGGGAAAATTAATTAGGTAAAATTTTATGTAATAACTCCAAGAACGAATTATTTAACATTTAAGCTACAATCTAGAGTATTTTAAGGGTTTTTTTTTTTTTTTTTTTGGTTTCTTTGGTTTTTTTTTTTTGGTTTTTTTTGTTGTTTTTTTTTTTTTTGCTGAAAGAAAATAAATAGATTAGGCATAGGATATATTAACTCATATACATAACTACAACTTTATTTATATTTTCCTTTTATAATATAATACACAAGATTTTATTTTCATATGCTTATTTTACTTTCAATAAAGTGATAAATCTTAATACTTTTCTTTAACAAATGTTTATCACATAACATCATAACTCACATCATTTTTTATGTGAGTACTCCTATGGCTAATTAGCCGACATTGGGATCATAATGTTTATGATAATTAAGTTATTTTCCTGTTCCTTTGATCGGTGACTTTTTATTTTATTTTCTTCATTTTATTTTTTTTCATCATTAAATTTTATAAATTTTTCTCATTTATTTTATTATTTTAAAAATTTATAAAATATTTTATCTATAAATATTTTTTATGAAATTTTCCTACAATATTATTTTGTTACTTCAAAATATTATACAGGGTGCAATATGTTATCTATTGCCGACCTTTAATTTCTCAACCGTTGGTCGTAGACATATAGTTCCAATTGCAAAAACATTTCAAATGAAGTAAATATTCATGCTGTGGCTTTATTTAAGGGGACAAGGGACCTTAAAATCCTTAAAAAAAATTTTTTTATTTTTTGTAAATTTCCCCTAATTATAATTCAAGGGTACATTATATTTGTTATGACATGCATTTATCACAAAAAAAAAAAAATTATTTTTATGAAAAAAATGGAATTTTACGCGTTGTCTTAGAAATGAAATTTTTTCGAAAAAATTTCAAAATTTTTCAAATTTTTTTTAAATTTTTAAATTAAATTATATAAAATTCGATGCTCTATTTTATTTATATATATAAATCAAACTTTTATAAAAAATATTGGAGATTTTCATTGATATGGAACGCGCAGGGGGCATTTCGAAGATTTCTAAGACTACACGTAAAATTCCATTTTTTTCTCAAAAATAAAATTTTTTTTTTATATTTTTTTGTGATAAATGCATGCCATAATGCATATAATGTACCCCTGAATAATATTTAAGACAAAAATTATAAAAAATAAAAAAAAATTCAAAAATTTGGAAATTTGGAAATTTTTTCGAAAAAATTTCCAATTTTTTCCATTTTTTTTTTTTAACCCTTAAATTCAAATATATAAAATTCAATGCTCTATTTTATTTATATATATGAAACAAACTTTTATAAAAAATGTTGGGGATTTTCATTGATATGGAGAACGCAGGGGGCATTTCGAAGATTTCTAAAACGACGCGTAAAATTCCATTTTTTTCTCAAAAATAATTTTTTTTATTTTTTTTTTTTTGTGATAAATGCATGCCATAATGCATATAATGTACCCTTGAATAATTTTTAAGGTGAAATTTACAAAAAAAAAAAAAAAAAAATTAAGGTCTTTTGTCTTCTTAAAGTAAAAAACCAATTTTATAAAAATTACGAAATCTAACTTTTTATACGATCCCCCAGTCCCTATAATTATATTTAGTAAAAGTTTACACATATCATAACACATATAACACAAAAAGTTTGACATTTGTACTACAAAAATTGACACAGTTATTAAATTTCAAAGTTTGAGATTTTTGCACATGATTTTGTCTTTCATTGAGGGATCAGTTAAAAGATGAATTAAAGTAATCCGAGATCAAAATCAGAGTGCTATGTCCTTTTTACGGCAAAACCATCTTTAGCCAGTATCGCCAAATCGGAGTATCACCATAGAGGGTTATTTCATCTAAAAATTTGAGCTGACTTTTAGGGGTCGTATACAAAGCGAAGAATGAAATATTGAAATTAAACAGAAAAATAAATATCAATTTACTATAATATCAGAAAACGATCTACTATAAAAAATGAATACATAAAACGCTGGAAACTACTAGAGATACTGCTCAAAGTGTTCTCCATTGGTGGCAATGCACAATTGAATGCGTGACAGTACTGAGTCCTGGACACGTTAGAGCATAGCAGGTGTGCAAATATTGCGACAATCAAGGATGATGCGCTGCTTCAGATAAACCATAGAAGTAGTCTCTGTCATATAGACTTATGCCTTGATGTAATCCCAGAGGTAGAAATCCATGGGAATCAAGTCAGGTGAACACGGTGCCTACTCTACCGGACCACCATATCCAAGGATCTGTTGACCGAATTCGATGGCCATATGCGCCCGGACGTTTGATGTTTTATGAGGAGAGGGCCCCATCATGTTGAAACCACACTCGGCATGCATGTCGGAGTGGCTGCTCTTCATACCAGCCACGTACCGTGTTTTGTAGCAGATGCAGGTAACGATCGCCCGTTAAGGTCCCATCGTAGAAGATGAATCTAACAATCTAGGTTCCCCATATACCGCACCACGCTGTCCGGGTGATGTGGAGGTTTCCAGGTGGCATCATCCTTTTGATTGTCGCACAGTTTGCACACCTGCTATGCTCTAACGTGTTCAGGACTCTGTAATGTCACGCATTCAATTGTGCATTGCCACCAATGGAGAACACTTTGAGTGGTATCTCTGGTAGATTCCGGCGTTTTATGTATTCATTTTTTTTTTTTTTTTTTTTTGTACTGGACAGTTTTCTGATATTATAGTAAATTGATATTTATATTTCTGTTTAATTTCAATATTTCATTCTTCGCTTTCTATACGACCCCTAAAAATCAGCTCAAATTTTTAGATGAAATAACCCTCTTTGGTGGTACCATGATTTGGCGATGCCGGTTAAAGGTGGTTTTGCCTTAAAAAGGACATAGCAACCTGATTTTGATCTCGAATTACTGTTATTCATCTTTTAACTGATCCCTCAATGAAAGACAAAATCATGTGCAAGAATCTCAAACTTTGAAATTTAATAACTGTGTCAATTTTTGTAGTACCTGTATCAAACTTTTTGTGTTATATGTGTTATGATATGTGTAAACTTTTACTAAATATAACTATAGGGACTGGGGGACCGTATAAAAAGTTAGATTTCTTAATTTTTATAAAATTGGTTTTTTACTTTAAATAATGCCACAACATGAATATTTACCTCATTTGAAACGTTTTTGTAATTGGAACTATATGTCTACGCCCAACGGTTGAGAAATTAAAGGTCGGTGATAGATAACATATTGCACCCTATATAATAATAGTATATAAAATAAAGATATTTATCATAAAATTTTCCTCAAAACTTTTGGTTGTTTAAACATCATAAAATATATATACAGTAAAATAAAATAAACTGATAGCCATTAGAAAATTATTCGAATAAAATATCTCACCATCACGCAGGCCAGGTTGAAGTTACTTAGTAAAGGGCTTGGCATAAAGTGCATATTAAATTGTCTTTCAGAGTAATAATGGAGAATTTTAGTCCACATAACTTTTATATTAGTCTCTGGCACACACAACGAAAAGTTCTATTAATTAGTCCACATTTCCAAAAATATAGATTTGAAAAAAAAAAAAATTAATGCTTGAAAATTATTTTAAAAACAATAAAAATTGAGTAAATGGCGATACAGTTTTCAAACAATTTGCATTTGAAGTTAATTTTTTTTACCTATTTGACGGTGTAAAAATTGAAAATATGCTGCATTTAGAAGTTTAAAAAATCGCACTAGAAGTTAATAAAAGCAAAATTTAATCGTCTGCTGTTACCACCCAGACTTGGGCAGTATCGAAAATACATGTATTTAAAATACATTTTCAAAATACATTTGTATTTTGTATTTTAAACCGATAAGATCAAAGTATTTTTGTAATGCAAAGTATTTTTGTCTGATGGTTTTACAAAGTATTTTGTATTTTGAAAATACTCAAAATACGCAAAATCGAACTATTCATTATTTTCAACCATCCTGGCGGAAAAATAAAACCTGGAAATAAGGCAGATTTATTTTCTTTCGTTTGATATTATAATCAATGTAAACAAAGGTTAATGTATCTATATAAAACTTAAATAGTACTTTTTAAATATTTTGGAAATTATTACATTATAAAGATATAAACCCGGGCTTCTCGGGTAACAGAATGCAGGTGAAAACTATCTCTTTAAAACTGATAACTCTAGATTTTTTACATTTAATATACAGGGTGTATCTAAAAAGGAGGCAAAACTTTACGGGGTGATAGAACGCAGCTATACGAGAAAATTTCGTCGTAGAATGTAGGGTCGGAACTCAAGCGGTAAGAAGTTAAAAGGTAATTTTCCACTGTCGCAGTTAAATAATCAATAGAAGAATGCGAGGAGATACTTCAGAAAAAATTTTATTAACAGAATGTAATTAATGTACATGCTCAAAGAAATCACTTAAAAGATCTTCTGAAAGCTGTAATGCACGCTTCACACCTGCGGGATAGGGACTGAACTACGTTTGCGAAGACACCAGGCACTTCTCTAATATGGCAAACCTGGCGACTAGGTCCATATCGGTTTCAATGGGGGACTCGTAGATTAGGCTTTCCATATAGCCCCACAGGAAAAAGTCCAAACACGACAGACCCGGCGTTTTTGGTGGCCAAACTATGGGATCACCTCAACCCATCCATCGCCCTGGACAGTGGAAAACTACATTTTAACATCTCACCGTTTGCGTTCCGACCCTACATTCTATGGCGAAATAGGCTCGTATAGCTGCGTTCTATCATCCCGTAATGTTTTGCACACTTTTTCAGATACACGCTGTATATAATTTTTTAATGTCCACTAACAGTGCCAAAAATCATATTTGTTTGAAAAATAGCAATACAGTGTTAAAAAAATGGAATTTATGAAAAGCGATACTATCGCATCAGGTTTATCGTATCATCTTGCTAGGGTGTTAACAGCCTAATGAAATCGCTAATTATTATTTACAATCAACCTTTTTCATTCTGTTCATTTCAGAGGTTTAAGGCTGTTCTCAAATCCAAAAGGGCAACTTTATGACATAAGTTTTAATTTATTTTTGTTCGGAATTGCATGAGATTATCAAGTGTTGTGGTTCAGAAACTATGTCATCGAGCTGTTTTTTTCTTCGTTTTTTGCAAACGCAATAGATCTTTGAGAAAATAGTGTCAAAGAGGGCATTTTGAACCGATCTTCCGCGCGAAAGAAGAATAACCTCTCAAGGAAGGATGAAAAACGTCTTTATCATATGATCAAAATCGCTTATAACTCAATAGGTAATTTATTTATTTCTCAAAAAATGGAAGACATAGTTCGATTCCAAATCGCACCCACAGTCAGACCTTCCAAATTTATAGCTTTCCGTTAAAAAATGAATTTGTAAATGTGTCAAAACGTTTTGCGCTTGTTGAGCAGAGCATTTGAGAAGTCTTGAGCGCGTAATTTTATATGTCTTAAATTTATGTTTTATTTATTGATTGATGAATGTTTTAACTGCGTTATGGAATGTAAGCTGGAAGCAAAAGTCTCAGCTATTTTAATTAATTTAAGGCTGTTCTCAACTGCTCTGCTCAACAAGCGCAAAACATTTTGACACATTTACAAATTCATTTTTTAACGGAAAGCTATAAAATTGGAAGGCCTGACTGTTGAAGCGATTTTTAATCGAACTGTGTTTATAATTTTTTTTTTTTAAATCAATAAATTACCTATTGTATTACAAGCGATTTTGATCACGTGACAAAGACATCTTTCACCCTTTCTTGAGTGGTTATTCCTCTTTCGCGAGGAAATTCGGTTCAAAATGCCCACTTTGATACTATTTTCTGAAAGATCTATTGCGTTTGCAAAAAAAAACGGAAAAAACAGTTCGATGACGTAGTTTCTGAACAACACCACCTGCTAGTTTCATCCATTTCCGGACAAAAATTAATTAAAACTTATGGCATAAAGTTGCCCTTTTGAATTTGAGAACAGCCTTAAGTGCAAACGGATTTATCTTTCGTACTCATCTGCATGCTATAGAGATAATTTTTTTCAAAAATTATGCTTGAAAATAATTTTAAAAACAACAGAAATTGAGAAAATAGCGATGCATTTTTGAAAGAAATTGTGATACAGTTTTCAAACATATTGTATCGAAAAGTACATTTTTTCCCCTAATCGACAATGTAAAAATTGAAAATGTGCGTTGTTTAGAACTTTAAAAATTGCACTAAAAGTTAAATTTAACCGTCTGTTGTTGTCACCGCCAAAATGATATCAGCGTTACGCACAGACATGTTTGTCCTTTATGATATAGATAGGTTTTTTATGAGGTCACTTTCTATTTCAAAACTGGTTCCGAAAGTGAAAATACCCTCATAAAAAATAACTGCAACCAAAATCGAAACAGTAAAAAAATATTCAGTTGAAGATTGATCTCAGTTATCATATGAAAAATACAATCGTTTAAAGTATCATAACAAGAGTTTTGTTTGTAGAAGAATGACATTTTTGCGGTTGTAGTTGCAAGAGAAAGGAGAAGATGATTCAGAACACCATTTATAGGTTCTAGGGACCGTATAAAATTTTTTTAAAGTGTACCTTTCTGAAAATTAATGACAGGTCTATTTAATCAACATAAACTTCATTCCTACCTTATTTTGAACACTTTTCTAATTTACATTGCCTAAGTATCCCCAACAGCCGAAAAAATAAAGCGTGTTTAATCTTTTGCGGGAACCTGTATACTTAAATTTGTCTTTTCGATGTCTGAAAAAGTCATTTTTTTTGCATGTGATCTGTAAAAGTTCTTTAAATTTTCTTTGGACTTGTTTGAGAGAATTTCATGTTCATCGTTATATTCACTTTTTCTTCTGTTTATTTTTCTAAATCTAATATATGTTATATATAGAGAGAGAGATAGATACTCATAAATTTAAAAGAATTACATACTTTAATATATGGCGTATTACAGTAAATATTCAAACATTATAGTGACTAAATCTTCGAACAGTCCAATACTAATGTAATAATTCAAAAATAATATTTTACTGAACCTAAAAATCATCTTAAACTTTATAACTTCAAAATTATTAGAAATCCAACTTTGCTAATTCTTTTTTTTTTGTCTGCTTTTGTTGTTCTCTAGTTTACTCGGGTGTTCTCAAGCTAGAATCCTACATTGGGTCGAGTAACTCGATTTACCCGAATCCAAACATATCTAGAAAAATTACTATACAGTAAAGAAAGATGATTTTAGAGAAGAATTTTTTTTTTTTTTTTTTTTTTTTTGTACTATTGTTGTTGTTTTTAACGGTAAGTGCGATAGCTAGGATAAAATGGCAAGGAGCTAGGAGCATTAAGGCAAAGAGGAAACAAGTCGGAAATTGTACGTCACGGACAGACTTTTCTCCATGAACACCTACTGCCACCCACACGCTGTTGTAGTGGTTAGATAGCCCTTGGCTTCTTGCTGTTAGTAAGGCAGTTTGGTCGCGGTGGGTGGAAGTGGGGATTACAGGGACACTCAAAAGAATTCCATTACATTACGGCCTATGGGGGAAAATCGTCTGAGATAGTTTTTAATCTTTATCGCCATATATAAAAGGCACAGCCCAAACTACTGAACTTAGAAGCATGAAAACTGGGATGAAAAGAACACTAAGGACGGAATTTTGAAAATCTCCCCCCCCCCCCTAAAGTGGTTAAAAGCGGAAGGGGGGAGGGTCAAAAATTTTAGACCATGTGGCCATATCCCAGCAGCCGTTTTAGTTAGGAGCGTGAAATTCCAGAAAATAAATCTTATAACAAAATATTAAACACATGTTTCAGCGATTTTAGAAATCCCCCTTAAGGGGGGGGGGTTAAAGGGGGAGGTCGAAACTTTATAAACATTTGGCCATATCTCACCAAGCCGTTTGAGGTAGGAGCGTGAAATTCCAGAAAATAAATCTACTAAGAAAATAATTAAACATATGCTTCAGCGTTTTTAGAAATTCACCCTTAGGGGGTTAAAAGGGGGTGTTGAAACTTTTAGAACATTTGGCCATACCTCAGCAGCCGTTTTAGGTAGAAGCATAAAATTCCAACAAATAAATTACTAAAAAATAATGGAAAACATATTTCAGCGATTTTACAAATTTCCCATTCTGTTGTTTAAAAGGTGGGGGTGGGGGGTGGGGGAGGCGTCAAAAATTTTAGAATATTTGGCATAGCTCAGCAGCCATTTTAGGTAGAAGCCTGAAATTCAAGATAACAAACATACTAAAAAAAAATAGGTAAACACTTCATCGTTACTAGATATATTTTGTTTCATTCAATGTTGTTTTAGCGAAACCAACCAGCGAAGCGGGAGAAGTCCACTAGTTAGTTTTATAAATATAACAGGGCAAAAACTACCCAACTGAATGGTTTTAAATTCAACCTATAGAATCGATGCAGAATTTTTGCCGAGTATTTTCAAATTTTATGAAAATATAATCAAAACTTAAAAAGATATTAATAAAAGCTTTCTCCGTTCTATTAAATCGTGTCATACGAAATAATACAATGATATCCTATGATAGGTAATGATTCTAGGTTGCCATGGTCATTATTCTATTAAATTCTATCATACGTAATTCCTTCATTGCTATCCCATGATAGATAATGATTCTAGGTTGCCATGGTGACGATGTCCTGTTTAAGATGGAATCCTATTATTACTGAATTTAATATATAGAATCGAAATAAATTTTGAATTCATGCAGTTTTTGCTTAAGAGGGCAAGAGCTATTGCACCAAGAAGTTGACATGAGTCAATTCTTAAACTTAAATTTCTGCTATTTCTGTGTTATTCTTACTGTATTATACCATTTTCATGCATTTTTTGATAGAAATCTTGATCAGGGTTTCACGACTGTCGAATTAAATAAATTACGTCCTTTTATAGGCAAACGTGTTTGAGAATTTTTTTTTACACTGTACCAAACACTCAAAGTTTTTTTTTTTTTTTTTTTTTTTTTTGACAATGTTCTTATAGCATTGGAAAGCGTTTCCCAATCTGTGTGTGACGCTTCATTTTTCTTTCATGTTTATACTTCAAAAATCATTCGGGTAGCGAACCGATTGTTAAATTATTTGAATCCCAACACTGCGTATAACATAATACAGGCATTAACTAAATAATTTTAGTTATTATTATTCGAATATTCTATTTTATTCACAAACCGAACCCAACAAATAAATTTTCGTTTTGGAAAGAACTGACAAATCGAATAGTGGTATCGATTGAGCAGGGCCGTAGCGACCGCCCCCCATACCCCCCATTTGGCGGGGGCCTGAGCAAAGCCAGGGGCCCAGTAGTGAGCTATTGTACCTTTCAGTCGAATGTTTTTTTTTTTTTTTTTTTTTTTTTTTACTTTTTAAATTACTTTTTTATGTATTTTTAATAACATTTTATTTTGTTTTATCGAAATTCATTTTTTTTTTTTTTTTTTTTTTTTTTTTTTGTCAAAGATCTTGGTCAGATTTAGAAATAGAAAACAGATATGTTCTTTTCTTCTATATCCACCATTCTTTATAAAAGTTTTTGAAGGCTGTAAGTTCTACTTAAAAAAATAAAATGGCATTTTAGTATTTTTGGGGTGGACCTATCAAATGGCGAAACAGGTGAAACCAAAGGTTCAAAACTTCTTTAATACTATTACTTCCATCAAACAAAACAGATATGCTCTTTTTTTCTACAGGAACCATTTTTTTAAAGGGGCCCAGATGAAAAAAATTTTGCAGGCTCTAAATTCTTTTTGAATTGCCTTTTTTAGGGCCCCCTATATAAGTGCGAAAAAGTTGGAGCCCAAGATTCAAAACTTTTAAACCCATTTTTTTATTCAAATTTTTAAAAAATATTCTTTTAAATCTCACTTGGGAACCCAATAAGTTTCAAAACTCCCTTATACTATTACTTCCTTCAACCAAATGTGCTTCCTTTCTATAGCCATTATTCTTTTTAAAGGTGCCCAGATGAAAGAAATTTTGCACGCTCTTAATACTTTTTAAATTTTCTTTTTGAGGGACCCCAATAAAAGTGAGGAAAAGTTGGAACTCAAGATTCAAAACTATTAGGCCCCATTTTTATTATTCAAATGTTTTAAAAATATGCTTCTTAATATCATTGGGGGCCCCAACAAGGTTCAAAACCTTCTTAATACTATTACTTCTTTTGACCAAAACATATATGCGCTTTCTTTTTATAGCCAGTATTCTCTTTAAGGCTCCCAGATGAAAGAAATTTTGAAGGCTCTAAATACTTTTTTAATTAACTTTTTTGGGCCCCCATATAAAAGTGAGGAAAAGTTGGAACTCAAGATTCAAAACTTTTAGGCCCAATTTTTATTATTCAAATGTTTTAAAAATGTGCTTTTTAATATCGTTGGGGGCTCCAACAAGGTTCAAAGCTTTCTTAATACTATTACTTCTTTTGACCAAAACAGACATGCCCTTATTTTCTATAGCTACCATGTTTTTTAAAGGTGCCCAGATGAAAGGAATTTTGCAGGCTCTAAATTATTTTTGAATTGTCTTTTTTAGGGGCCCCTATAAACGGGAGGAAAAGTTGGAGCCCAAGATTCAAAACTTTTAGGCCCCATTTTTGTTATTCAAATGTTTTAAAAATATGCTTCTTAATACCATTGGGGGGCCCAACAAGGTTCAAAACTTTCTTAATACTATTACTTCTTTTGACCAAAACAGATATGCACTTTCTTTCTATAGCCAGCATTCTCTTCAAAAGGTTCCCAGATGAAAGAAGATTTGCAGGCTCTAAATACTTTTTTTAATTGACTTTTTTGGGGCCCCCTATAAAAGTGAGGAAAAGTTGGAACTCAAGATTCAAAACTTTTAGGCCCAATTTTTATTATTCAAATGTTTTAAAAATGTGCTTTTTAATATCGTTGGGGGCTCCAACAAGGTTCAAAGCTTTCTTAATACTATTACTTCTTTTGACCAAAACAGACATGCCCTTATTTGCTATAGCTACCATGTTTTTTAAAGGTGCCCAGATGAAAGGAATTTTGCAGGCTCTAAATTCTTTTTGAATTGTCTTTTTTAGGGGCCCCTATAAACGGGAGGAAAAGTTGGAGCCCAAGATTCAAAACTTTTAGGCCCCATTTTTGTTATTCAAATGTTTTAAAAATATGCTTCTTAATACCATTGGGGGCCCCAACAAGGTTCAAAACTTTCTTAATACTATTACTTCTTTTGACCAAAACCGATATGCACTTTCTTTCTATAGCCAGCATTCTCTTCAAAAGGTTCCCAGATGAAAGAAGATTTGCAGGCTCTAAATACTTTTTTTAATTGACTTTTTGGGGGGCCCCTATAAAAGTGAGGAAAAGTTGGAACTCAAGATTCAAAACATTTAGGCCCAATTTTTATTATTCAAATGTTTTAAAAATGTGCTTTTTAATATCGTTGGGGGCTCCAACAAGGTTAAAAACTTTCTTAATACTATTACTTCTTTTGACCAAAACAGACATGCCCTTTTTTTCTATAGCTACCATTCTTTTTAAAGGTTCCCAGATGAAAGAAATTTTGCAGGCTCTAAATTCTTTTGAATTGTCTTTTTTAAGGCCCCCTATAAACGGGAGGAAAAGTTAGAGCCCAAGATTAAAAACTTTTCGAACCCCATTTTCATTATTCAAATGTTTTAAAAATATGCTTTTTAATCTCGTTGAGGGCCCCAATAAGTTTTAAAACTTCCTTAATACTATTACTTCCTTCAATCAAAAGTGCTTTCTTTCTACAGTCACGATTCTTTTTAAAGGTGCCCAGATGAAAGAAATTTTGCAGGCTCTAAATACTTTTTTAATTGACTTTTTGGGGGCCGCCTATAAAAGTGAGGAAAAGTTGGAACTCAAGATTCAAAACTTTTAGGCCTAATTTTTATTATTCAAATGTTTTAAAAATGTGCTTTTTAATCTCGTTGGGGCCCCAATAAGGTTAAAAACTTTCTTAATACTATTACTTCTTTTAACCAAAACAGACATGCCATTTTTTCTATAGCTACAATTCTTTTTAAAGGTGCCCAGATGAAAGAAGTTTTGCAGGCTCTAAATACTTTATAAATTTTCTTTTTTGGGGGGCCGCTCTTAAAAGTGAGCAAAATTCGGAACTCAAGATTCAAAACTTTTAAGCCTCATTTTTTTTTTCAAATGTTCAAAAAATATATGCTTCTTAATCTCGTTGGGGACCCCAATAAGCGGGCATCTATGTGCATTGCATATGCCGCCTATCCCCTTATGTTCGACCTGTTTCGTTTTGAACATTTCATTTCTCTTGTCTCGATAAATTACTTATGTTAACTATACATAAATTACATTGTATATTTATTTAATCTACTAGCAGAGCTTCGCTAATTGCTTTTTTTAAAAAAGAACCTATTTTTTGGAGTTCTCCATTGGGGCTTTCACTGCCTTCCGTAGCGTAAACCTGTTCCGGATATTCCCGCTCCGATCTTGAATCAAACAATCATTCAATTTTTCGATATTTTTCGAATTTCGATGATTTTTTCGATAAAAGTGGTAGAGTCCAGATAAAAGTAAAATTTTCCAGCATCGTAGCTAACCTTGCTACAGGAACAAATTTGTTATTTTTCCACTCCAGCTTAATTATGACAGCAGCAAAATCTACTGGATAAGTCTTCGGTTTCAGAAAAAAATGTCAAAAAAAAAAAAAAAAAAGCCGCAAAACGCGAAAAAAAAGTGTAAAAATTGGCAAAAATTCAAAAATCGCTGATAGAAAATTGATAAGAAGATTGTGACTGGAATGTGAAAAAATCGCCGTGAAAGACAAAAATACGCTAAAAATCACATAAAATGTTCGTAGAAAATTCAGAAATTTCTATGGACATATTTTCTATAATGAGCTAAAAGACTGAAACCTGATTCCTTTTAGGGATGTCAAAAATCTGTGCCACAGATGGCAAAATTTTTACTATATTGGGATAAAAGATAGAAACTGGGTTCCTTTTGCACTCTCTCTCCAAGGGAAAAAAAAAGAAAAAAAAAGAAAGAAAGAAATCAGTAAATTGAAGGATTTTTTCCGTAACTTTTTCTTTCATTCAAACACACACAAAAAAAAAAAAGCTTTGATTTGATTTTCTCATTTTCCGTGAAAATATAGAAAACTCACCAATCTAACATAAAAATTACCTAACATCCTTATTAAATATGAAGATGCATTTTTGTCAAATCAAATCACAGGAGTGTTCCGCCAACTTTGCGGCATTGTACTTTTCCCTATTAGAAACTGAACTTTTACGCATGACTTTGTTCCTTCATAACACGAAGAAGTCGCGAATCAAACATCAAAATTTCTGGAAATTTTCCTTTCTAAAGACGAAAGTTTCTTCAAATGTGAGATAAAATCTCTTCTAATCACAGGGGTCTTAAAAAAGGGGAAAAAAACGTTCGTGAAAAATTCAAAAATCGCAAAAAGGACGAAATTTAGTACATCGGTCTAAAAGACTGAAACCTGATTCCTTTTACTAATGTCAAAAAATACGCGAAAAAAAAGTTAAAAATCACATTAAAAAATCGCGAAATATTTAAAAATCGAAGAAGACTACTTACTTTACTATATTCGGCTAAAATGGAAAGATGGATTGAAAATAAATTCCTTTTATGAATGTGGGGAAAAAAGCACGAAACACGAAAAAATACAAAAAATATCGTAAAAAATTAAAAGAAAAAAATTCGAATCAAAAAATTTAAAAACCTGTTTCGAGCAACTTCAGGGATACAGGTAACCTTCCTGTCAAATTTTGTACGGAACAGAAAAACATCTGGTCAGACAAAGAAAAACTCTGGACAGACAAACGTCTGTCTTTATTATTAACTAATAGAAAACCCGTCTTCGTTGCCCAAAGAAAGGTACCTTCTATCCGAAGGTATTTTTTTTTTCTTCTTAAATTTCAACTTGGGTGACAATTTTAAACTGGAGAAAACCGGAATGTATGAAAACAGCATCCCAGAAGTTTTTTTTTTTCTTTTTTTTTTTTTTTTTTTTTTTTTTTTTTTTTTTTTTGAATTAGTAAATCTGTACATATATATGTATTTAATAAAAGGCACCAATCCGAGCGGGAAAAAAATTGTTATAAGTGAATGCTGGACAGATAATTACACCTGTTTATTTTCTATTTACTTTATATCCAAAATTGTTAATTGGTCCAAATCATCCAAGCAACCTCATAGCAAATTGGTATATAATTTTATATACCTTAGATAAATTCAAATAATATAAGTGATCGTATTTACCTAAATTCTAATAGAAGAGCAACGCGAAGCATTAATAAAATTAAATTATAATTCGCGTCAAAATGTAATTATTATATTTGAATAATTACGAATAAAATTAAGAGTTTGCGTTGTGAATTATTTAGACGAACTCTTCCACTTATGAATTAAACTAAAATTTAAGCTGTAAAAAATGAATTGACACACTTTAACTATTATTAATTAAATAATTACAGAAACTTTTTAAAACTTGATTAAATATTTTATTTACATTGAACATAACTATATACAGAAAAAACATAATATTAATTCAAAAAATAGCAAGCAACACTTTTGTTTGCTTCTCATTATTTTAAGTATGTTTAATCTTTTAAAAAAAAAAAGACAATATTTTCACGTACTCTAATTATTATAATTGATTCTTTTTGCTAAAAGAATAACTCTCTTACATTTTTAAAATTACCTTAATCTTATTTAATTATTGGTTTTGTCGGATCTCAGATTACTCTCTACCGTAAAATATCAGAAAAGTATTTTTTGTGATTTTTCATATGATCTAAAGTGGTAAAGGAAAAAGTTTAAAATAGTACCTTCTTTTAATATACGGGATGGTGGCCTTTATTCATCAAATTCCGAGTTGTTGCGTTGCTTAGGATCATGGCAATGTGTCATCAGGAACGCATCCTCAATTTGGCTTGATTAGGATCACTCCGATATGTACATCAGGAAGACATCCTCAATTTGGCTTGATTAGGCTCACTCCGATAGGTACCTCAGGAAGACATCCTCAATTAGGCTTGATTAGGCTCGATTAATCTCGCTCCGATATGTCCATCTCGCCTGGGCTTTACTAGGGCTTACGGGACTCATTGCACGGGCTTTCAGGAGAGCTCCTGCGTCCTCTACATCTTTTTCCAGACTATCTTTTTTAAACCTTATTCTTCTTGCACACCAGCTCCTGCAGTGGGTGGAACTATTTTGTCTAGTCCACTGTTATTGGATGTGAGAAGATTTTTTATTATACTTCGATAGGCCTATTAGCTAGCAGTCTGCAAATGGCCCCTTACATATACTTTAATATTATTATCTGCCTTAAAGTTTGGGTGGTCTGAAAAGTCATAAATTTATCCCAACACTTTTATTGAGGCCATAAATTGATTCCAACGTTTTTATGATTTTACGATTTCTAATTATACACCACTTTCCATTGGCTTGTCATAAAACGACACCATGGCGTCTGGCTATTGTTGTTGTCTGAGATCCGAACTCAATTCAACATTATACATTCATTTTACAATACAACAATTTTTTTAAAATATATATTTACTATTTAAAATCAACTTAATAATTTTTGTATGAACTTACACTCTTATTTTACTTAAATATATAAACATTATAATTTTACACTCATAATTATATTTTATAAAAAATATTTATACAAACAGAAATAACAAATTACGCAATTTTACTTTGATTTAACCAACATGGTGCGGGAACATATCATAGTTATATGTTGCCCAGCATCTCTCCCGGTGTCAGAAAAAAAAAAAAAAAAATAAAAACTGATTGCTGGTTTTATTTTTTTTGTAAAGCTTGAAGGATTGTACGTGTCCATATGACTGTGTATCTACACAGTTTTTGAGCGAAGACTGTAAAGTTCAATTATCAATGGTTCTGGTATATTTTATAAGAAGTTCTTCTATTGTTTCATAACAGAAAGTTCAACACATGATAGCATAGTTGTCTGTTGACATTCACATTTATAGAAGACCTCTGTACTGACAATCAGACGTCTTTCTCGAAGCCTTTTTTCTTTACCACACACATGTTTACTAATTTTGTAACTTTACAGTTTAAGTGCCCAAAATACATTCAAAGCTATAATTTTGTCTGAAACTAATATGCCGAAATAAACCTCATTATAAGAAAAATAATGGCATACGCATTTGACATATTATTTCATCACATACAACCTTATGACACAGTGTTTTATCTAAAACACATTTTATACTGAATAAAAGTAAATACAATGCTTGTAATATGACATGTTATATTTTCACATAATTAATCTGATGTATTCAAATTATAATCAGAAAAAATATTGTATACAAACTTGTTACATTATTTTATTTATTTGTTACTTCTAACATGTATGATCTGTCAAAATGTACAAGCTAATTCATCTCCTTTAATATATCATTACGCAATGCTTTCCAACTTTACCCGATACGAGAAAAAAAAAAAGTAAGAAGAAGGAGAGAGGAGAATAAAACCAGTTATTGAACGTCCCCGATTCTCCCGAAAAGTGCGGGTTGGTCAAGCTACTAATTCCTTTCTGCGAGGTGAATTGTGCTGTGACAAAATTTTACGACTTCCCAAAGGTATGTATTTAAAACCATTTCATGCTTGTAATTACCGTATTAATTAGTATAATTTCTTGATATACTTTCTTCTTAACTCACTGTGCATGCCTGTATGTAATTTTAAACATAATCTATGCATAAACAGTGTATGTATTTGTATCGTATCTAATGTAAACCTTCTGCTTTTTTTTTTATTATTTTGCAGGGGAAAAATGGCGATTCTAGCATTTGAATTCTCCTGCCTCATACTGGAACTGAAGCGAGGGTGGCTTTTTATGCATTCAGGTTTAAATCTAAACCAAATTTCCTTTCAGGATTAAAAAAAAATGCATATAATTTTCTTTAACAGATTACATTGTATATTTTTAGACCTTTCTAACAAACACAAATTTTGATTCATGATATTGTTTACTATTAAAATGTAAACAACGCGGAAAAATGACTTCTACGGCCTCTCAAAAATGCAAAATATGCATTACGCTGACCTTAAAAATGCACCTTCATTTAATACTGTTAAATAGTGTTGTCAGAAAATGCCATTGACGAAGAAGAGAACAATTTTTTTGTCTTAAATTATTATTTATTTAGCCAACAATTCTATCTTAAAAGATTGTTAAATTTTCATATTTTTATATATACAATAAAAATATAATAGTCTTACATAAAATTTTACACTACAACAATGTTATTAATTAATTTAACTTGAATTTAAGCCTACTTTAATTCTAATTGACTACCGTTAATAAAAGTAAATTAGCTTATCAAGTTAAATATAATATAAACTATGTTTGTCTAATGTTAATTTTGCTGAAAATTCCATAAATTTTAACTGTAAATGCTAATTGCTATACCTTTTGTTATTTATTTTGAAAACAACACGAACTTATATTTTTATTTATTATTTTTTTATTAAATCTAGGAACCATACACTGAGCTAGACACTTCATAAATGTGTAAAACTTAAAAATCAAAAGTTTTCCTAAATAAAACTCAAAATGCTGCTTTTTACAATATAATATTACTAATTTTATTGTTTCTGAGCATAACATCTAGTAATTATACCATACTTAATTTTTTCTTCGATTCCTTTTTCAGCCAAGAATCCTGAAATTTATGCCTAGGTGATGACTATATATTGATGTATCTGTGAATAATTTTTCTACAAATATTTTGTTGGTGTTGGTGCATACCCAGCCGTAGGCCAAAATTGCACCCTATACAGAAATCCTTTGGTGAGAAAATTTTAATTTTACTTCAATTATTTATTTGTGTATTTTTTTTTTTTTTTTTTTTTTTTTTTTTTGTAAATATTGTACTACTACTTCGTAGTACGACTCATAAATTTTCTTTTGTATCAAGGTGATACAATTTCAAAAATCATGATCTATTGACATTTCAATCATTTTTATACCAGACATATTATCAAATTTTACTTATTATTCTTCTTCTTATTATTATTTATACATTATATAAAAAAAAATTATTTTTACAAATGTGTCATCTGTGATGTGCATGCCATTATTTCTCAATGGTAACTGAGATCCAACCAAAAGAGAAAAGAGAGAAAAAAAAAATTGTAATTCCTAAATTTACCTATTATAAATCCCAGAATTATTTTTTTTTCATTTCCTTTTTTTTTTTTTTTTTTTTTTTTTTTTTTTTGCTAACATATATTATTCATTTTATTTATATAAAATTATTATATGTGTGTCATTATTGTCACAATAATAAAATTAATTTTAATAAAATTTTAATCAATTAAACTTACATACCATTTTACTATCTAATGACCTCAGATGATCGTTCCTGAGTCATAGCACCATTTTACTATCTAATTACCTCAGATGATCGTTCCTGAGTCATAGCACCATTTTACTATCGAATTACCTCAGATGATCGTTCCTGAGTCATAGCACCATTTTACTATCTAAGGGGGGGATGCTGGACAGATAATTACACCTGTTTATTTTCTATTTACTTTATATCCAAAATTGTTAATTGGTCCAAATCATCCAAGCAACCTCATAGCAAATTGGTATATAATTTTATATACCTTAGATAAATTCAAATAATATAAGTGATCGTATTTACCTAAATTCTAGTAGAAGAGCAACGCGAAGCATTAATAAAATTAAATTATAATTCGCGTCAAAATGTAATTATTATATTTGAATAATTACGAATAAAATTAAGAGTTTGCGTTGTGAATTATTTAGACGAACTCTTCCACTTATGAATTAAACTAAAATTTAAGCTGTAAAAAATGAATTGACACACTTTAACTATTATTAATTAAATAATTACAGAAACTTTTTAAAACTTGATTAAATATTTTATTTACATTGAACATAACTATATACAGAAAAAACATAATATTAATTCAAAAAATAGCAAGCAACACTTTTGTTTGCTTCTCATTATTTTAAGTATGTTTAATCTTTTTAAAAAAAAAGACAATATTTTCACGTACTCTAATTATTATAATTGATTCTTTTTGCTAAAAGAATAACTCTCTTACATTTTTAAAATTACCTTAATCTTATTTAATTATTGGTTTTGTCGGATCTCAGATTACTCTCTACCGTAAAATATCAGAAAAGTATTTTTTGTGATTTTTCATATGATCTAAAGTGGTAAAGGAAAAGTTTAAAATAGTACCTTCTTTTAATATACGGGATGGTGGCCTTTATTCATCAAATTCCGAGTTGTTGCGTTGCTTAGGATCATGGCAATGTGTCATCAGGAACGCATCCTCAATTTGGCTTGATTAGGATCACTCCGATATGTACATCAGGAAGACATCCTCAATTTGGCTTGATTAGGCTCACTCCGATAGGTACCTCAGGAAGACATCCTCAATTAGGCTTGATTAGGCTCGATTAATCTCGCTCCGATATGTCCATCTCGCCTGGGCTTTACTAGGGCTTACGGGACTCATTGCACGGGCTTTCAGGAGAGCTCCTGCGTCCTCTACATCTTTTTCCAGACTATCTTTTTAAAACCTTATTCTTCTTGCACACCAGCTCCTGCAGTGGGTGGAACTATTTTGTCTAGTCCACTGTTATTGGATGTGAGAAGATTTTTTATTATACTTCGATAGGCCTATTAGCTAGCAGTCTGCAAATGGCCCCTTACATATACTTTAATATTATTATCTGCCTTAAAGTTTGGGTGGTCTGAAAAGTCATAAATTTATCCCAACACTTTTATTGAGGCCATAAATTGATTCCAACGTTTTTATGATTTTACGATTTCTAATTATACACCACTTTCCATTGGCTTGTCATAAAACGACACCATGGCGTCTGGCTATTGTTGTTGTCTGAGATCCGAACTCAATTCAACATTATACATTCATTTTACAATACAACAATTTTTTAAAAATATATATTTACTATTTAAAATCAACTTAATAATTTTTGTATGAACTTACACTCTTATTTTACTTAAATATATAAACATTATAATTTTACACTCATAATTATATTTTATAGAAAATATTTATACAAACAGAAATAACAAATTACGCAATTTTACTTTGATTTAACCAACATGGTGCGGGAACATATCATAGTTATATGTTGCCCAGCAGTGAATATTTTCTGTTTAAAGAAAATCTGTCTGGGCCACGCGGATGGCATTGTCAAACTGAAGAGAAAATTGAAAATAGAAAACGACTTCCATATTTTTTATTTATTTATTTTGTTTATGAGCAACACTTAGCTTTTTATAACATTTGTAAAAGGAATTCGGTTTCAAACTTTTTTGCCAAATTTTGTCCTCTGCTGTTTTTAAAATTTTCGAGAATTTTTATGTGACTTTTAGCTTTTTTTCACTTTTAGTTTTTTTAATATTCGTAAAAAAAAAAAAATAAGCCCGGTTTCAATCTTTTAGCCCAATATAAGTAAAGTTTGATCTCTATGAACTTTGAACATTTTTATGCAATTTTTGGCGTTCTTTCGCGTTCTTCGGCGATTTTTTTGACATTTTTTTCCTAAATGGAAGAATGCTCAGTGAAATTTTGCAAGTCCTTTGATTAAATTCACATCGTAAGAATATCAAATCTGTTCCTGTAGCAACGTGAACGAAATGTGGAAAATTTTAATTTAATCTGGATCTAAATAAAAAAATTACCAGAATTCAAGGTTCGTATGATTCGAGATCGGTGCGGTACACCCCTATGGGTGTACGCTGCCGAAAGCAGTGCAACCCAACTGCAAATTCGTTCAATTTGAAGTTCGTTTTGGAAAATTTGACCAGCGAAACTGCGATGGTGTTATAAAATGGAAATCGGGTGGAAAATTAAATATAGATATTTCTCTACAATCTTAGAGGGGGGGGGGCGAATATATGTTTGGGGGGGGGGGCATCTGAAGACCTTGCTACGGCCCTGCGATTGAGATTGCCCATTCTCTTAATTCTTCGGACAATGGCGCAGTGGGACTCTTCACCAGTGAGGTTTTTTTCCATTAAATCCATCCTGCTGGTAGAATTATACCAATTCTATTAATGGAGTCTACTAATAAAGCGATTTGGAATCTTCATTTTTATTTCAATTTTCGATAAATGACGTATATCTTGAGTTATTGATGCCGTCTCATGTCGTCCTTGACACGTTCACTGCCAAAACTATAAAGTAAGAATTCTCAAATTTCTTGTTGAAAGTCGTTTGCCACCACAAATTCAGAAAGGTAAATTCCGCTTTACTAATACAGCGAAATTTCTGCCAATAAATAAGACATTTTTAAAATTCTAAAATAGTGGTGACAAAGTAATTAATAAATTAAAGCCGCAAGTATTAAACCACGAGTATACTCGTGGATGGCAGCGAATGGGTTAATTGAGTTCTCGCTTCCGGAAATTCCGTTCGAAATGCCATCTTTGACAGATCTTTTGGAAAGATACTCTGCCTTTATCGCGAAATGTTAAAAATTATTATATTTCATAGTTTCTGAATAAGATCACTTGCCAATCTCATGCATTCATTAACAAAGAATGGATTCAAGTCTGCGATAGAAATTAACCTCACAGATATCTTGAAAATATCGCGTTTTTATTTTATTTTATTTATTTATTTTTTTTTTTTTTGATGAAGGGGCGAACGGTGTGCTCTATAGTTCTTTAAATAAGCGTTTGTCCTACTCAGATTGTTATATCTAAATTTCTATGGGAGATAAAGTTATGAAATTTCGTACAATTATTTTTACTTACATATTAATTAAATTTATGGTTTTTTTTTTGTTGTTTTTTTTTTTTTTTTTTGAGAGAGAGGAGAAGTTTTTACAAATGTTTTCTCGTAGTAAAAAGTACTACTCATAAAAAAATTACTTTACTTCATTTATATATGTACATATTAATTTGTAAATCCAGAAGATGAATTAATAATTATTCGCTTCTGTACTCTAAAAGGAAAAAGTATACAAAAGTGTTATTCGTTCAGAAAATACATCAATTTTTCAAATATGACTAAATAATATTTTCTTTAGTGCTGCCATCTAGACATAAAATTTCATACTTTTTTATCTACTTTAGAAATCTGTTTTGGTGCTGCCATCTATACAAGAATCATAGTACTACTTTATACTCAAAAGTTAATTTTCATCAATTTCAAAGAAATTTTCGGATAAATATAGTCTGTTTTCGAATTTATCCCTCAATATTAACATTACACACAGTGGGATTTAGGAGGTGTATGAAATAGGAACATGCGAAATTTTTGAATGCGATTTTTTAAAAAAATCTAAAAATTTCTCCAACACATTATTTAAGTGACAATTAAAGGTGATACATAAGCACAACACAATATAAGTACATAAAACATTGTTTTTAGAACCAGATAACTTATACCATAAATTCAAAAATTCAGCCGATAAAAACATTGCTTTATCTGCTTATAAAATATTACATCTTTTCCTTATGCCATTTGAAAATTAAATATTAAAATTTACATTTGTTTAAATCATTTAAATGAATTACGGAGTACCTAACATACCGATTCAGTACCTACGGACTATCTCGTAATTTTTTTCCAACTTTTTGAGAAAATAGCTTATTTATCATTATTGATCTTTAAAATGTTACCTATTGAGTGTACGAAACTTGTTAATTTGTTCTTTAAAGGTCTTTATAAGCCTTTTTACATTCTTCTATCTTTACTAGAAGGAAGTATTGGATTCGTGAAAATTTCCGAATTCTGGTTTACGACGGATTTACACGTTTTAGGGATCAGAGATCTCGAAAAACATGTTTTTACAAAATGTCTATCTGCGAGTCTGTCTGTGTGTGACACAAATTTTGTGGGTGCTCAATCTCAAGAACTAACAAACGGAATTTAATAAAACTTTAGATTCAGTTAGCTCGTGATATAAATTGATGCTGATTACTTTTTGGGGTAAACCGCCTGGCAGGTGGCGCTGTTATGCTGCATTATTCATGATTTCCACAATAGCTATATCTCTAGAACTAATGCACGGATTTTTATAAAACTTCAGATTCCGTTAGTCCTTGAAATAGTTTAGCGCTCATTACTGTTTGGTGAAAATCGCCCAACAGGTGGCGCTGCTATACTACATTATTCATGATTATCGCAATACGACTATCTCAAGAACTAATGCACGAATGTCTTTAAACTTCTGATTCAGTTTAGTCCCTGATATAAATTAGTGCTGTTTAGTTTTTGGCTTAAATCACCAAACAAGTGGCGCTGCTATACTGCATTTTTCACGATTTCTGCAATAGCTGTATCTCAAGAACTAATGTGTGAATTTTCACCAAGCTTCAGTTTCAGTTAGTCCCTGATATAAATTGATCCTGATAATTTTTTGGTGTAAATTGCCCTACAGGTGCCAGTGCTACGCAGAACTTATCACGATTTCCGCAATAGCTCTATCTCAAAAACTAATGCACGAATTTTCATCAAACCTCCAATTCAATTAGAAGTTGACATAAGTTGTTGCTGATTAGATTTTGGTGTAAATCACGTAATCGGTGGCGCTGATATGCTGCATTTTTCAGTAAGTATTAACATGTATGAGATAGAAGAAAGTTTTGGGATAGCCAAATCCGACTTAGTTTTTACTGTTATCACGTTTAGTATACACATTTTTACTTTAATGAAAATAACTAATTTACTTATATTACTAAATCTTCAATATTCTTAAAATTATTAATAAAAATCCGAGGTTTGTTATTATTATTATTTGGGTTTGAATACATAATTTTTCACATTTTAGTGGGGTTTTTATTTAGTTTCTTGTTTTATTTATGTTACTTTAAATAACTGCAGCAAACAATCGTTTATTATTACTTCAGGCATTGCTGAGAAATGTGTTTTCCCCTTATTAAAACTAGCCGGATGTGACAATCCCAAAACTTTCTTCTATCTCATACATGTTAATACTTGATGTATAAGGTATCCTTTATGTATATTGCAGAAATATTCATGTCTGTTTAAAGATTAATAAAATAATAGCGATGAACACCATTAGTATGAGGATTTGTGTTTTATTATCTTACATATTTATATTTATCTCAAGCACTGAAAAAAATTACATTGCTATCAAAGTTTTGTTAAATCAGCCTTTGAATTCAAAAATTAAATGATAGAAAAAAACGGTTAATACACTTAAAGGGTTAATGGTATCATGTGTTTTCAATTATATTTGAGCTTGAAAAATCTATTCCTTTTGAATGTGCTCTGAATTCGGAAGTACTTTTCTTCCACTATTTATTACTGTGTTGTCGCTTTTCTATGTCTGCCATCTGTTTAATTGATTTTATAACACCTTCTTTTTTCTTTTTAACATAATTTAATTTTCTCTAACTTCTCTTGCTGAAATAGCAGTCCATTTTTTTTTTTATTATTATTCTCTTTTGGTGCCTTTTTTTTTTGCCTCACACTTATTTTTAATCTCTCCTCTTTTGACTATTTTTACGACTAATTCTCTGAGACACCCCAAAAAAATTCACAATTCTCTAATCATAATATTAAATTACTTTATACATATGTTCTGTACACAAATAAAGGATTTCGTATTTATTTTTTTAGCATAAGATACATAATATTATTTAGTGAATAGTATGTGTTTATACATATGTAACGTAAACAAACCACCCAATAAATTAAAATTATACATTGAAAACAATTCAGAATTTCAAGAGGTAAATTTATTTTCTGTTGAAGAATAAAGGATTTTCCACGTAAAATTGTTGAATTTTGAAGAGCTTAAAAAATAAGTTAATTTTTATGCAATATTACATGTAATTTTCTTGGCATATGTATGCCAGGATAATGACAATTTCATTCTAAAACATTTTTTCACATTCCTTTTTTTTTTTTTTTTGTCAAACAATTTATTTTTGTTTAAAGGAACATGTTTTCTCTATAGTAGCTCAAATTCAATGCAATGTTCACTTTTATTTGTAATTTATTGAAGTCAGGAAAATGACATAACAAAAGTCTACTCAATTTTTACAAAGACTTTAGACACATTATTTTCAAAGAAATATCTAAAAGACCTATTGGTAGCTATGGTTTAAGATTAAAAATACTTTTCTTAAGCAAAATAATTTCCAAACTCTCTGATCCTGCGCAGAGCATCAAATATTTAATAATCTTCAATTTTTTGGACCGATCTGTTTAATCAGATCCTCAGAGAATGAGAAATTGGTCATATTACTGCTACAAGCAGCTTGGTAAATTTCAGTTGGCAAACTAATGTGCCGTAAACAAATTGTTATTTATCTGTTCTGACAGATTATCAAGAGAAATTGGCCCTGAAAAGAACAGTTTTTCAACACTGATCATTCCTAGTGTAAATATATATATATATATATATATATATATATATATATATATAACGATTAATAATAAAAACATAAAACAACACTGCACAATGGCAATAGGAGCGGAAATAAACAAAGAATGACGCCAGACCACGGAGTAAAAGAGACCTTTTTTACTCCGTGCGCCAGACGCAAAGCCTTCTCAAGACTATCAAGCCAGACACGATTTCATTCCCCCACATATGTGACGTAACGACCCGGGGCTGGCGCCAATTCCGAGATTTTGAAACTTGTATCTGGTTGTTTAGAATTAAAATGTAACGTATGCACGTGTTGTTTACTTAACTAATAGAACATATTCTTTTGAAGGTAAGTTTTATTTTCAAATTAACTACTTATATTTTATTAGTACTAGCTCTATTTTTTGTGTTCAGAATATCTTTTATTTTTAACTTCTTTAAAATAAATTAACTATTAAATCACAGTATCGTATTGTCAACAAACCCGTGTACATGTTTCAAAACAAAACGATATTATTGTACTTCTGTTTCATTTCAAAAACAGCAGTAATTTAAAGTGGCAAAAATCACTAAATCGTATCGAGACTTATATCATTCCCTGTCTATCGTAATTTGCTAAAAATTGGTGCTTGAATGGTGTGAATCGGTGAATTATCACAAAAGTTATTAATTAATAAAGTTTTCATTGTTTAATTATATTCTTTATAAATATGTAAAAATAGCTTCATTTTAATATGTGCCAGAGCTAGACAGCTCTCTGTTCGGGCCAACACATTTCTCCTTATAATTTGGAAGCTATACGGCCAATTCAGTTTGAAATTTTAATGTCCTATGCGACATATTTTTCTACCTCAACTATTATATTTTCAAGTGGAAATTTTAATTAGTTCTTTTAATTTAAACAAATTAATAAAAAAAAACTTTGAAATTATTATTACTCAGAAATTTACCACTGAAAACTGATGAAATTTTGTATACAGTAAGTACAGCATAAATATTATTAGTTTAAACTTTACCTTTCTTGCTATTCAATAATTTCGATTAAAACTTCTGACTTTATTTACTCGGAAATACTGGCACCAGATAGCTGAAATTTATGTCAGACTGAGTTTCTTGGATACTAATCATGCTAAAACATTTTCAGCCAAAAGCCTTAATTACAAGCTTAATTATTATGTAATTTATAACTTGTCACACCGTCCTATCTTTTTAATTTGTTTTGTTTTCTCTCATTAGAGTGACTTTTAATGATCGACTTTTATTAGAAAACACTGGTCGTGAGAATAGTATAACTCTGATTATTCTGTAGGCAGAATTGATTGGGCTTTAATTTGATACCAAAATTTATGTATTTTTATAGATATTTTCATACTTAAAAATTTAAATGTACTAGAAACTTTCATCATAATTTCAATGGATGCATAACATTGTTATCTTGTATATTTCTTTTAAAGCCCGATCAATATACATACTAATTTATTGGTGTTTTTTAATCTTAAACTCTTAATAAAAATTCATTTTATAATATTTGTTACACAGTGCATGCTTATACATGAGAATTACGGATATGGGAATGATATGTCTGAATCTCTTTATTTTTACAATGACTGTAAACAATTTATTCCCCCCCCCCCCCTTCCGAATTCGCAAAAATTTTGTGTGTTTTTATATAACTTTTAACGTTTAATTAAAAATAACAATAAATAAAATTATTGTTACATAATTATAAATTTACTTTTCTGTGTAGTCAGGACCCGACTTTGTTTATCTAGATCCTCGGAGCAAGCACCATTCTGGGACACCCCTTTTATCTATCCGTAGAAATTATTCGCGAATAATGCATAAGTGGTTAGTGCTAAACTTTATACGTATTGTATGCATGCATGAATTTCGTACCAGGTACTATTTACATTTGTATACAGGGTATCACAAAAAGATGGTCACAACTTTATGAAAAAATATTAGTAGAATAATAGTAGAAAAAATCATGGATTTGTTGCAAAGGAGTATTTGTTTGCAAACTTTTATTTGTTTTTCTATTTATGTTATAAGGTGTCTAAAAAAAATACCTCCAATTGGTCCATAATAAATGATTTCAACTTGACTCGTTATTGTAACATCCTGTTAACTCAGATGTTATAAATAATAAGATAGTTACAAAATACTAAACTGACCATAACGAAACCATTATTTTATTGGAACACTCAAGTTAAAGTTGAAGTACATAAAACTGTTACGTGAAAGTATAAATATACAAACTGTTCACGTGACATCTTCCCTTACAATAAAAAAAATAAGAATAAGAGTTCTTTTATAAGTTCAAACGTTCTGGAGGGCGTATAACTCTTCCGGAGCGGGTAACCACTGTTTTAGATTTGGGCGGAGTAAAAACTGGAGCAGAAAGACGAGAAACATCGAGAGGGTCAAGTGATGTACTATTATCATTCTCCGATCGAACAAAACCTGAAGGGTTAACAGCAATCTGGCAGTCTGGTATAATTTCAGCCTTTGTTGGACGTAGATGTGCGCTGTTTCGACGGAAAATCTTGCCTGTAGGAGTGGTAACAAAGTATGAACGGGGAGTATTAGCAACATCTGACACAGTAGCAGGAATCCAAGTACGATGATCAGTTTGGAGCTTAACAGATTGACCTTTAGTCAGTAATGGAGATTCATTTCGTGAGTCAGTGGTCGAAGCTGCACGTTGCTTTTCTCTACTTAATTGAAGAGGAACGGTAGATGACATTCGAGGCAAACGTAAAGAGGGATGTATAGGTATTAAACTTCGAGTAGGTCTTCCAAAGAGACGTTGAGCTGGAGAAGGCAAATTTTCACGAGGTGTATTTCTCCAATTTAGAAGTGCCAATCTGACATCTGTGTGATCTATAGAGCATCTTCTTAAAATCAATTTTGCTATTTGAACATAGCGTTCTGCTAGGCCATTAGATTTAGGATAACGCGGGCTAGACGGAATGTGCTGTATTTTCCAATCTTTAGTAAATTTGTGAAATGCATCTGATGAGTATTGTGGACCGTTATCAGATTCCAAAATGTCTGGTATTCCATGAGTTGCGAACGTATCTTTCAAATATTCTATTACCGAATGTGATGAAGGATGCACTAGTTTTTTAAAATCGAAATATCCCGAGTAACTGTCAACAATAAGACAATATTGATTTCCGGAAAATTCAAACATATCAGAAGCCACTCGTTGCCACGGGAATTGAGGAACAGGTTTCATTTGTAATGGCTCTGTATTCGGTGAACGAGCTGTTTGTTGACAAACAGGACATTTTTGTATAAAGAACTCAATATCACGGGTCATTCCATGCCAAAAGATAATTTCTCGAGCACGATGCAAAGACAAATTAATTCCTAGATGACCTTGGTGAATTAAATTCAAATACTTTGACTTTAATGCAGATGGAACTATTAAACGTTCTGATTTGAATAACAAATTCTCATAAACTGCCAATTCTTCTCTAAAGTTCCAGTATTTACGAAGTTGTGGAGAAACTGAGCTAATACTAGGTGGCCAACCATCAAGAATTAAACGTTTTAACTCTTGCAATTCAGAATCTTCGTTAACCGCATTTAACAGTTCTGAAAAAGTCAATAATGGGAGAGGAACATCGCATAAAACTTCAAAAGTTTCTATCTCTTCATCTTCTACAAGATCAATAATGCAATCACGACTTAATGCATCTGGAATAGGTATATCTTTACCTTTTTTGTATACTATCTTGGGCGAGTATTGAAGAACGTCAAAAAGTATTCTTTGAAGACGTGCAGGAGCTGCCTGTAAGGATTTCTTTGCAATAGCCTCTAAAGGTTTATGATCAGTTTCAATTGTAACTGGTTTTCCATAAATATAATCGTGGAACTTTTTACACCCAAAACGAATAGCAAAGCATTCCTTTTCGATTTGAGGATATCTTCGTTGTGAATCTGTTAATGCTTTAGTCGCATACGCAATTGGTCTACCATTTTGAAGAAGAACTGCACCAACAGCGTGTGAGCTGGCATCAACTGAAACTATCGTAGGTTTATTAACATCAAAGTAGGCCAACTTTGGCGTATTTTTAAGAGCCTCTTTCAGTTTAAAGAAAGAATTTTCTTGATCTTCGGACCATTCCCACAATACATTTTTGTGCAATAGTCTACGTATAGGTTCTGTAATTTGAGAGAAATTAGGTATAAATTTCGACACATAGTTCACCATTCCGAGAAATCTTTGCAATTCAGCTAAGCAAGTTGGTGTTTTCAGTTGTTCAATAGCTTTCACTTTTGCAGGATCAATCTCGATTCCATTTGATGTAAACAGGTGACCCAAGAATTTGATTTTTGTTTTTTCAAATTCACACTTTTCTTTATTTAGACGAAGTCCGGCATCAAAAAGACGTCTAATTACTTTCACAGTTAATTTTCGTAGTTCTTGTTTTGTGTCTGCCCATAATAATATGTCATCCATAGAACATTCAGTATTTTCAAATTCACTTAAGAGCGAATGCATTACTTGCTGAAATATTTCTGGTGCTGATGCAAGCCCAAATGGTATTCTTAGGAACGAATACCTTCCCCAAGGTGTATTAACTGTTAAATAATCTGATGTTCGTCGAGACACAGGAAGCTGCCAAAATCCTTTTTTAGCATCTAATATTGTAAAATACTTCGCTGAACCAATGCGAGCTGCTATCTCTTCAACTGTTTTGAGAGGAAAATGACGCCGTTTTATAACTTTATTAATATCAGTTGGGTCTAAACACAAACGTATTCTATCACCTTTTTTTACAATTACTAATGGGCTGACAGCAGGAGTAGGATGTGTTACCGGTTTTAAAATTTTCATTTTAACCATAAGATCAATTACTTTTTTGACAGTATCACGAATTGCATACGGAATTCGTCGAGGTGGATGTATTTTCAAATCTGCACCATCTTCAATTTCAATATCATATTCGAAATCTTTCAAACAACCTATACCTTGAAAAACTGCATCTGGTATTTCAGTTCCTATTTCATTAACCTGTACAGACTCAGGAGTACGTTGGACTAAGCCAAGTTTTTCACATGTAGAACATCCCAATATACAATTAAAATTTCCATTAACTACTAAAAATCTCAGAATAACTGGCGTATTTTGAACAATACACTTAATATCGGTTTCGCCAATTACCGGTGTAAACTCATTATTAAAAGATTTTAAGCGTTTTACTTTAGTCTCACGTATAAGTGCTTTAAGCTTTTTAGCTAAACGTTCTGTTATAATATTGGCTTCAGAGCCGGTATCTAATTTAAATTTCACAGATACTCTATTTTGAAAAGTAACAGTTGTTAACCAAGCATTATTCTGTGAGCTCAATAGTTCTCCGACATGCAATGTATTGCTAAAATAATGATTAATCTCATCATCACTATCATTAGAAACTTCTGTAAGTTCCTGTATGGCTCGATTCTTTGATCGGTATTTCTTTTTAAATTTACATTGGCGA
The DNA here is from genome assembly GCA_963932465.1 of Maratus speciosus. Classification (NCBI taxonomy): domain Eukaryota; kingdom Metazoa; phylum Arthropoda; class Arachnida; order Araneae; family Salticidae; genus Maratus; species Maratus speciosus. Next base: position 43,239,950 of record OZ010791.1, on the reverse strand, counting down.
GCATAATGCCCTTTTAAAGCGCAAAGATTGCAAGTAACATTAAAGGCTGGACAATTACGATAATCATGCGTTAAACCACATCGCCAACATATCTTATTTGCTTTATTGAGCTTTGGCTTATTTTTATGTGAATAAACCATATCAGATTTAGTATCGGATTTCAGTTTAGATTTCCGAATCATCATAATATCTTTTTCTGTATTATCAACAACTGAATGCATTTCTTTTAATTGAAAAGTAGCTTGTTCGCTAGCTCTACATATATCAATAGCTTTATTGACCGTTAAGTCTTTTTCAGCCAATAGTAATTCACGTACTTTATCAGAATTAATACCACGAACTAGTTGATCACGTAATAAACTATCTTGCAAATCGCCAAAAGCGCAATCTTTAATTTTTGTACGCAACTTAGTAATATAAGAATCAAAAGTTTCTTGCTTACCTTGAATGCATGTAAAAAATACATATCGAGTGTAGGTCTGATTAATCTGAGGTGAAAAATATTCATCAAATTTCTGCTTGATTACATCGACATTCTGCTGCTCTTGATCCGTCAAATTAAAGGTATTAAATATAACTATTGCAGCAGATCCTATAGCTGACATAAAAGTAGCAGCCTGAACTTCAGCTGGTTTAGTATTTAACTGCGTAGCAATTGAATAAAATTCAAATCCCTGTTTCCAAACCTTCCATTTAATGGCCATATTATCTTCAGTGACTTCCAATTCTGCCGGAAGGCGAGCGTTTGTAGCTTCTCTCTGCATTTTAATAACGTCAGTAACAAAATTTAATTTAATTTAATTTCAACACTTCTGACGCCATGTAACATCCTGTTAACTCAGATGTTATAAATAATAAGATAGTTACAAAATACTAAACTGACCATAACGAAACCATTATTTTATTGGAACACTCAAGTTAAAGTTGAAGTACATAAAACTGTTACGTGAAAGTATAAATATACAAACTGTTCACGTGACAGTTATGAGGAAAACGTGTATGAAGAATTTCTTTTGAAAACAATGTAATACTAAGTTGTTATAATAAAATTTAAATCATTAGTTTTCTAATGATATATAGTACAAAGTCCAAAATCTTAATTCTTGAATATCTGAACAAAATAAATATATGTTAGGAATATTTCAATTCTAATGGATGAAAGTGTTTTCTTTCTTTCTTTTGTTCTCATCAGGTTTCAATACACTTTTTAAAAACTGTATTGCTTGTACCTTGCATAATATCTTAAAATAATACAAAAATTAAGAAAATAATAATTTTCTGTTTCATGACCTTGCTTTGTTTTATTATGAGAGCTTTGTGTTTTTTCAATTTAATCAATTTTATGTGAAAATTCCCCACTTCTGCTAAGTAAAGTTTACAGTAAGAAAAATTTATCTGTGTTGTTACCTAATTTCATGCACTCTGTAGTTTTATTAGTATTTATTTATATTAAATTTATTATACTCCTTTGCATGTTTCAAATCACTAAATATTTAATAGGATATTTATTGTATAATTTCAAGCCACAATGAATAATAAAAATAGCATACAACTTGAATTTGTTTTCATTTAACAATCATTTTTCATCCACTTTAATTTAATTTTAAATGTGGGTTTTGATTGACAGAATATTGGTATTTATTTATTTATTTTTGAAAATGAAATAATTGAAAGCAAAGTAATTCTCTCTATGTGTTTAAAACTACATATATATGTTTATATATATATTATATACATATTTGTAGATTTTGCTTACATATATTTATTAATGTCTTGTTTTAGAATATATAGAAAATAGATAATTGATATTTTTTGTAAATTTCAAAGTAGAATAAATAATGAAAACTATTCACTAAATTAAATTTAATACTTCGATTTTTTTTTTTCATTAACCAATCATTTTTCTTTAATGTAACTTTAATTAAGTGCACATTTTGACTGACACAGTGATATTATTTCATAATTTTTGTTTTTGTGTTATCGTTATTATTATTGTTTCGAGTGATCGAAATTGATTAAAAAGCACTTAATTAGCGTCTTTAAACTATACGTTTTTATTTTTTTCCCATATGTTGTGATAATAAGTTGGTATATAGAGGAAAGAATTAATATGTTTTAAATAACGCATGTGCTCTTCACGGCTGATCTAAGCCCCCCGTCGTGACGTCACGAAACCTCGTGTTTGGCTTGTAGTCTTGAGGCGGCTTTGACCAGACGCCAGTCAGTTTTTTTTTTCTCTGGTTAGGTGGTTGGCGGTTTTTTGATCGATGTTTCGATGCTTATTTGATGTCGACATATCGATGTTTAACGAAAGAATTATAATACTTGTCATAAGAAAATTCCTACTAAAATATTTGAGAATCATGTTTCACGTTTAAAATAAATTAAGAAATTAAGTTTACTAAAAAGGTATACATTAAAAATTTGAAATATTTAGTATTTTATTACATGAAGTGGCATCTATCCCTGCTGTTTTGTAAATAAACATGGCGGGTTCCTTCCATGCCGCTTTATTCCATTGATTCTTTATTAGAGGACGTCTACTACATTCTTCTTAATGTAGGGGAAAAATAATTAAAAATAAAATTTACTTGTGGAATAATCTTATTTAAAACCTTATTATTATTTGTTTATTCTTTTCAGGCATAAGACGTTGCATAAGACTATGAACAATCTAAATCACGTTTATGTTTCATTTAACTGGACTATAATTATGTTTTAATTTTATTTTCACTCTGTTTCATTTGAATTGGTAAAAGTTGCTTTCTTTGAATGCTTTCATTCCTACACCAGACTATTTTTCTAATATCTTATTTTGGCTTAGATGTATTATAATCCCGGATCCGTCATCTTGGGCCCCACCAGTGGCTGAGAGATTCTGCTCTCGAAGCTGGTAGACGGGAGGTGCTGGGTTCGAACCCAATCGCGCCTGTCGGCCTTAACCGTTTCGGAGTTTTCGTGGTTTTCTTCGAAACCTTGGATTTTCCATGCGTAAATACGGGTTAGGTTCCCTTAGAAAGACCCCCACGAAGGGCACTCCCCCTAGGGCCTATATCCCTCGAGTAGATAATTGGCCGTCAACAATCAACCCAACCCAACCCGTCATCTTGGATTTTTTTCTTGCATGTAAACTCTCTTTTTGTAATAATAATAATAATAATAATTTTTAAAAAATTTTTTAGATAGTGCTTTTTAAAAATTTCGAAAAAAATGTATGTTTTATGTAATATTATAAGTTTGAAATTTTTAAAGTGGGATCTCAATGGGATCAGGAGTTATTAAATAAAGCTAATTATTACAATACATATGATAATCTGGCTCTAACTTATTTTGTTATTTATTTTTTGTATGGTAAACTTGAGCTTTCATTTCATAACTCCTGATCCCATGGAGATCCCACTCTAAAAATTTCAAAATTTTAAGCTTATAATATTACATTAAACATACATTTTTTTCGAAATTTTTAAAAAGCACTATCTAAAAAAATTTTAATTTCAAATTTTTAAAAAAATTAATTATTTTTATTTTTAATGAAGCATAGTCAACTTGCATAATCAAATCAAACCTTATGAAATTTTCTTAAAAATGAGATGTTATAGAACTCTTTACACCTGATAGAACTTGAGAAAATAAAAATTTAAATAATTAATTATATGAAAATTTAATGAGATAAAAAAGTTATAAAAATATATTCTTATTTATATCATCAGGGACAATGATTCCAGACAGTTTCATTGAAATCTGATATGGTCAGGTTGAATATTGAAATTTTTTGGTTGATTTGGCAACCCTTATACTAAAAAGTGTGTATTTGTAAAATGTTCAACAATTTGGAAATTTTGAAAGAATTTATTTAATAGTTCAGTAGTTGTTACCTCATCATCAGTTGTGAAAGTTCCACTCTCAAACTCACAACGGAGCAGATGTCATAAGTTCCCACGGCTGCCATCTTGGATTTTTTCTTGCCGTGAAAACCCCTTTTCTGCCATATAGTAAATGTCGCCAAGCACCGGTTTATACGCATGTTTCGCTTAACGAAAATAAAATATAAATAATAAACAAAATTTGCTAAAGTGGCAATCCGTAATCTTGTATGAGCGCTTCGCGCACATTAACCGAAAAAAAGCATCACTGCATTCAGCATTTCTCCCGGTGTAGCATTCTCAAAATTCAGCAGTTCTCGCTTTCTAGCTATCTCAAAATGTAAAAAACTCTTAAAGCAGCAAAATATACATAAAAAATGAAACTCGCTAAAGTGGCAATCAGTAATCTTGTATGAGCGCTTCGCGCACATTAACTGAAAAAAGAACATCACTGCATTCAGCAGTTCTCCCGGTGTAGCATTCTTAAAATTCAGCAGTTCTCGCTTTCTAGCAATCTCAAAATGTAAAAAACTCTTAAAGCAGCAAAATATACATAAAATTATCAGCATACCTTAACAGATATCTACTTTCTTGAAAGCTCCAGCATGAAATCTCTCTTATAACACCACCGTCATTTTTCAAAATAGGCTTATGAATACGCATTGAGGCACAATAAACAAACCTACTTTTCTTCTCAAAATTTCCTCATATTTCTTAATTACTTCAGCAAAAGCATTTAAACGGATTACAGAAACCATAGTCAGTCAAATACATCCAATAAATTTAATATAAAAATAAAAAGACAGAACGATAAAACACGATATCAAAATACATCCACAAAATCCACCACTTCTCAGGGGTTGCCAAAACACAACACGTCAGAATACACACGTCACACGGGGTTTCGCATATCGAGGTTGCCATATCTATAAACACCGCCAACACGCCAACAAAAAATCGTCAAACAGTTCAAAACAACGGCTGAGGGAACATAAGGCATCTAAGCCCTCACAACTTTTAAGAGCTTTTGTGTGTAACATCACATCCACAAAATCTCAATATCTGGAAAAGTCAGGGAAATTTGTTGCTGATCTAGAATAGACACCCTGTTAAATGTAAGAAAATACAATTAATACTCGCTTGCGATTAAAATATGGAAATTGCACTGATTACCATTTTCTAAAGCAGCATTTGTATAATTTCATTAATATATAATAACATTTGCCTGATTTCTCTCTGTCTATGGTGTTTATTTTTGATGAAAAACATAAAATCTCTCATAGTTTTTTATAGTACATTAGGTTTACGCTTACGGAAGTGCACCCTATCTTACCCATATGTTTCCTTATTTGTGTGTATTTAATCTTAATTCCTCGAGGGCTGTAAACCGAAAAATACTTTTTTAATAGCTGATAACTTTCTAAACACATAGTTTATTTCCCGTTTGGAGTTGTAGTTAAATTATTATTACTGTCTCCAAGTGATCAATTAAATACAGTGGAACCCGGTTAAGACGCGTTTCAAGGGAGTGGACAAAAGTCGCGTATTAAACCTGATTTATATAATGTTAAAGAAACTGGGCTTATTTACCCATCTAATCGTTTAAATTACCTTTAAACCTTTAATTTATATGTTTACGGCTGACAATTGAGGCTTTTAAGTACTATTATTTACATTAAAAATTAATTGTATTCAACTTTTACTCATTGTTTTTTTTATAGGACCGACTGGAAAAATACCTGAATATAAATATGGATTCAAATATGGCTTTATTGTCGATTAATATGTTTCGAACAAAAATAATTTTCGTGCTGGACTAATTTTTAATGGTAAAATTAAAGCACTAGATCTTTCAAGCACACTCCAGTTGTTAAAATCACATTTAGTACTTGTGAAATGAGTACCGTTATAATCTGTCCATCTGTTTAATATAAGAAAAGAAAAAAAAACTCATTATTTTTTGTATAAAAAATATTGTTAGTATTGCAAAAAATAAAGAAACTACAGAAAACGCAAAGGAATTATACAACTGCAGTCGTATTTGTTTAATCCTTACGAATTTTTTTCCTCCTGATAATATGCATTATAAAAATATAAAATATAATAGGGATTTAACGTACATTTAAAACTTCCCTAACAACAGGTATAATGATCTACAATCTTAATATTTTTTGGCGTATCTGAATTTGTCTACCTTTGTCTATTACAGTAAAAACATACATGAAGTGACAGACAAAGAATGTTATGATGCGGGATCAAAGAAAAATTGCTGTGTTTCTAATTTAGCTATTTTTTACAAAATTCATTTATCTATCATTATTTCCTATTAGTAATGTGTGCTTTAATTAATCTATTATTAAATAAAATAAATATTACTATTCGTAAAGAATAAAAAAAAAAAAAAAAATCTGCTAAATTGGCCACAATGAGAGACAGAGAAGGAATTCGCGTCTTAAGCGTGATTTTTTTCCTCAAAGGAAAGAAAATCTATCGCGTATTAAGCGGGATCGCGTAATAACCGTTCGCATATTAAACGTGATATTTTTCCATGAGGATTATGGTCGATGTTGAAGAGATCGAAAAAAATCCGCGTATTAACCATGAGCGTCTTAACCGAGTTCGACTGTAAAAGTTAAATAAATGTTTTATGATAACATTTTAAGATGATTTTTTTTTTATGAAGGTCAAATCAAATGCAGATCCAGGAAAGTGGGGGGAAATTATCTTCCCCTTTTAAACAAAAACATTTCTATAGAATGATGTATTTTTTAATTAGAAATATATATTAAAGGTGTTTTTATTTTATTTAACCCCTACTTAAAAATGCCAATCTTTCTGTTACATTCACAGAGTTTTGTTTTGTTTTTTTCACAGAAATGCATGAAAATTGCAAGTGTTATTGTTTAAGCTAGAAAGAATAAAATTTATTTTGAATGGTATTTATGAATTTGGTTTGTCTGTCTCCGTCCGTGTTCTAACTCACATAAATATAGTCCGATTGCCATGAAATTGATGGAATTGGGTATCACTCTGGCATGTTCAGTATTAAGGAATAAATGAAGTGTATAGCATTTACAGTTCATTTACAGAGACACTCGTTACATTAGTTTATGGAGAAAAGTTGTTTGTGGTGTACTTTTATGATATTACACTATTTGGTACTACTTAGTTATCCCGTCGAGCAATTTCACCAAATTATACAAATTGACATAATTTTTATTTTAAAAAACGAATGAACAAATAAATTAGTATAACACTAATAAAAATGCAAATAAAATGTCGAAATAAAAATCACTTGATGACGTAAACATGTGTAATTTGCTTAAAGTCAATAACAATATGAATGTAACATTTACGATCAACCACTATTGGCATTTAATCTTATAGTTAGTTTGGCGATAGATTTTTGGTCGACGGGATAACTAAGTAGTACCCACTATTTTTACTGAAATTTATATATATATATCTATCATTGATCATCATCACATCTACATGGTACTTACTGCAGAATATGGTGTGCACAGAATATATCGTTTATTTACAGCAGGCATGTCAAACTTGTTTTCCGCCGCAGGCCAAAAAATGCATCATAAACAAAGCCGCGGTTCACAAGTAAAAAAAGTAGATAATATTATTTCCAATGCACAGAATAAAATTTTTACGTACAAAAATTATTATTCATAGTTCGTCTTATTTTTCGAAAAAATTCTCAATTTGTACAATAATGGTCTAATTTAATAAATTGCTGTTCAAATTATGTTATTTTTTACTTAAAAAATAAAAGGTTAGCAGCTCAACAACGATGTCGTAAAAAAGTGCGATACCAAACATAGCTAAAATATGCCTAATTGCATACTATACTTTTTTTTTTAATGGTCAGTTGATAAATAATTACAGAAATTTGGAAATCCCATGTCTCCCCCATATTATCGCTCTTATATGGAATCACGCAGAATTTTGATTAACTGCATTAACAATTTCAACGTTAAACTCTGGAGGTGAAGAAATAGATTAAATAGATTTTCATACTTCTTGAAATTCAAAAATCTTCTTTTGGATTTATATTTTGCGTATTCTAAAAGTTCCCTTTTTCATGATTTTTGTAATAATGCCTGGCAACATTCAAAATGTTATAACATTTTATTTTGAAAATCTTTCTCTCATAGTAATAAATTCTATTTGAAAATACTAGTTATAGGGGAAGACGGGGTACAATGAAACAAAATTTACTAATTTTTTTTTTCCTATCCACAATTTTGCATGCACAAAAATATAATTAATGCATATTTTTAATCTTGTATTTTCTCCATCTAAATAAATTTTTATTAGGTTCTAAACAATATCTTTATGCTTGAAAAATAACAAAAAATAAATATCTTACAGTGTTTCATTGTACCCCGTATGCCGGGGTACAATGAAACACATACTGGGGTACAATGAAACACTCCAAATGATGGAAGCAATTTTCACCCAGTATAGTTTATTTTATGAAAAATGAGATAAATACAAAAACAAAACTTGATTAATAAGGAACTTGATAAAAATATTATAGTCTAAGATGAAAAATAAGAAAATTCTATTAGTTTAAGAAATACCTTTCATTTTATATTAAATTGGCTCAAGTCGGTTTCAAAAATTAGCATTTCTGCTTATATTTCAGTTGCTCCTGAAGGAATATGGGGTCGTAGTTTCAACACAATTAGTTTTTTTTTTTTTTTTTTTTTTAAATGTAAGTTTCTAAAAAAGAAAAAAAAATTAAAACTAGGTTGGAGTTTTTTTATATCAAGTACTTCACATTTGACTTCATTTATGATTTCTCCAACCGTATATATTTCCTTATGTTTCCATTTATACGGACACTGCTTGTGCCATGCATGTTGTGTGCGGATATCTCATTCTTAGTACCTCGATGACCAGCTGGGCCTGGAAAAAAAATCTTGATCATCATCAAAGTCTGTAGCAGGCAGAGTTTGTTTTTAAAACAATCTTTTCTTAGCTTTTTTTCTCTTTCTATTTTTTAATTGCTTAACAAGAGCATTTTTTACCGACCTAGTTAGAACAAAACTCTTTTTTTTTACTGTTTTCCTACTCTTATTTCTAATATATTCTATTTACTACTTTTATTACTATAATAAAACATGTTTCATTGTACCCCGTCTCCAAGTGTTTCACTGTACCCCGCACTGGGGTTACTAAATAAAAATTTATTTTCAAACTTCTAATATTTATTTTTTTTAGTTTGGTTTTGTCGGTATGAAGACAACAACCCAAAGATAACAATGTATAGAAAAAATAATTATTACATATAACAACAAGGAAAAAGAAACAAAAATACTTTTAGTAAAGAAAGTTACTTTCAATGGTGTAAAAGCAATAATCTTCTATTGCTACTGTTGTAGAAGTGTGAATGTATCCAAATCACATCAGTAACTGGAACATATAGTTGTATAACATATATACAAACTGCAACTCTCTATGACAAATTTGATTGATTTTACAAGTAATGTTTCATTGTACCCTGTCTGCCCCTACTATCAAATAACATGATAGCATTATGAAATTTGCCTTGAGGTTGAAGTTTACTCAGGCACTTTTTAATTATGAAAACTCCAAGTGTTGGTAAGTCTATTGGTGATCTTTTAATAATCCACTTTCATAAATTGTTGATTTAAAATGAAAATAGTAACATTGTAACGTTTGTATTGAAGAAAATGTACTTTCTCCAATAGGCTTGTTGAAAGTACTTTATTTCTCTTAGGAAGTATCAGTTTCAATTCTGGCAGTTTATCTTTCCAATGTTTCAGAAGATTTTTATAAGTTTTCTTTATACTTTGCACTATAGCACATCGTAATACTACATTCTTTCCAAACTCCAACAGAGTCAACATATCAAACATAAAATTTCATTTTTGCTTTTAGTATAATGGTACTGTACCTTTAAAAAAATTACGATCTTCATCTTTGGCTAATCATATTATTCATACTGGTAGAGAATTTTAACTTTTTTTTTATGTATATGAATTCTGCGATATATGTGAGTATGTCAGTAAAACATGTGTAAATCAATAAAAAATTAAAGAAAGATCATAGAAAATCAGGGTTGCCGGCCGGCTTTTTTTGGTTTTAACCACTTAAAAAAAGCCAGTTTTTATTTTTTAAAGTTGGTTTACAGATAATTCGTTTTAAATTTGGATCAATTAATTTTTAATACACTTACAAATATTTTCTACTAAAAAAATTATAGATTTATATTAAATTTTGTCAAATAAATAAGCCTTTTTTAACTTCTAGAAGGCAACTGTGAAGGCATTATATCTGAAAAAAAAAAAAAAAAAAAAAAAAAAAAAAATTATAAACATTGAAAAGAATATAAGTTAGGCTCCAAACTGCTGTTTTGAAATTCTATGTTACATAGCTCCATGTATAGTACCACACATTTTAAAGATTATATTTAATTAATGGCAAAATGTAGCATCTCAAAATGGAAACATTTTTATGTGTCCACATGGAGAGATTAAGTTATAAATGTTAAAAGAGAAATTAGAAAGGATATAATATTTGAGGAGAGTGGTACATAAATGTATAAAAAATAGAACATTTAAACAAGAAGAAAAAAAAAAAAACATAAAAATTCTCTGAATAAAATTTTGAAAAGCTTGTTGCTAAGTATGTTCATGCATATGCTATTCATAATGTTTTTAATAGTGAGAAAGGGAAATGGTGTTTTTGTTAATATGACTATGTATAATTTTAAATGTGTACTAGAAATAAAATAAGACTTGTATATTAATAACTCTTAAAATTAATTAAGTAATAAAACATGTAACTAAGTAACCATTGCCCTCTTTAATTTTATAAAGCAGTAAAAATGAAAAAAAATTGACAGTTGGTATGGCTCTTTTAAAATTTAGCTGACATATTTGCAATTCTAACTACAAATCACTAACAAAACCATCTAAGTTTTATTCCAGTATTAATGTCCTCATTATTGAGAAATTGGGTTACTTATTAAACTCCAAATCAGTTAAATATCATTGAAACTAATTAAAAACACTTTAAAATGTGTAGTTTATAATTATAATGCTTCATTGTATAAAAGCCAATTATGGCCAAAAAAAGCCAGTTAAAACCAATAAAAGCCATCGGCGTGGCTTTTTTTATTTTTAGCCGGCTTTTTTGCAACCCTGTAGAAAATGCATTATTTGGAGACATATTTGGAGTTTTTGTGTCCAGCATAAAATTATAAACTGTGTCGTTTTCAAAGAATTCCTCTAAAAACTATCTAATTTCACATTTTGATTTTTTTAAACTGTTCTTAATTACCCCTGAATTTTATTAATTTTGGAATATATTTCTTAGCATTTAACAAATATCACATATTATTTATAGTATGATGTAATATCAGAGAAAGTAGTAAAATAAAACTATTAGTTTTGAGATAAAATCCATAAACAATATAAGTAGTTAAAATTTTACAAATCTAAATTTTCAGACACAATATCCTGCGCTTTGCTACATCTAGATTGGTTAACTTTGTGTCTGCAATTTCTAGGAGCTAAAATTTAAAATTGAGTTATCAGTCTATCGTCGGTCGCTGATCAGTTTTACCACATGAGTAGGACTTCAGAATGCTATCACATTTTGAAGAGAAATATTCCCCTTACAAGAACGGGAGCAGAAGATGAGTTCTAATCTCAGAATAAATAAGACAAATATTACTATTTAAAAAATAGCAGTAGCATTCTGGGATAAAAAATAAACTCTTCCAGCTTACAACTCTAATATATAATGTTTTCTGATTCTTGACATTTTTAAGACCACCACCACGGTGTGTTCGTGAAAAATGTATTTTCAGCATGCGTGTTTGAACAACTATTATAAATAACTTTGGATTACAAACCCCTCACACAACAAAGCCAAGAAAAAGCCATGTTGTATTTCAAATTTGCCGATCTGTATTTAATTGCATCTATTGTCGACTTAGAGAACATTTTAACATTTAGTTGTATACATAAGGCCTAATTAATTCATGGGCTACCGGGGGTTCGGGCCTTACATTTTAGCACCCCCAAATTAAAATGAACAGATTAGAAACATTAATTTTTATATTTTGTCTCTCTTTTTAAAGAAATATTTTTATTTTCAAATTAATTATTTTAATTGAAATTTAGCTCACAAATTATTAACAGTCTCCAGGCTTTACTTGAGCTTTATTTGCCCTGCAGTAAATACGATCTTTTAGAGAACATAGGAGTTTTTGACAGGTCAAAGTGACAAATTTATATTATTTGATGCCGTAGTCAGTGAATGTAATCCTAAAAGTTTTTACAAAGTTCATGTCATTTATTTAGTTTAAATACTCCACGACATGGACAAAGCCATCAAAATACGATCTGTTCATATTAAATAAGGATGTATCCTATTATAAAGGGAAGATTTAATATTATTTTTATATTTTATTTAACTTTTAAGAATTAATTAATTGAATTCCCATACAAATGTATGCTAAATTTATGATCGCTTATAGTGTTGACTCCAGAAAAAAAGGGCCGCCGGGCGGGAATTTTTCAAAAAGGGAACACTATTCTAAAAAAAGTGTACATTTTTCAAAAAGGGAACGCTATTCTAAAAAAGGGTACATTTTTTCAAAAAGGGAGCACTATTCTAAAAAAAGGGCACATTTTTTTCAAAAGGGGTGCACTTGTACCTTGTTCACAAAAAAATATTTTGAACTCGTTTGTTTAGAGTCCCTAGAATTTGCGATATTTTCCCGGGATCAATTGAATTGTCACGGAGCACATAGGAAGTGTTAAAAAGGGCAGCCGGGCACATCGGAAGGGTTTAAAAGAGCCACCGGGTGCAAAAAAGAAATAAAAAGGGCCGTCGGGCGCTGCGCCCTGCTAAAGGCTTAGAGTCAACACTAGCTTAGCGAACACTTTTTTGGAATGTATTAAGTTCATTAACAGATCACCCATTGTATTTTATAAAATCAGTTGCATTGATTTGATTTCTTAATTCTGTGTTGCTTTTTGCTTAAATGTGCTTATATATTACGTTTTTTAAAGGCTACCCAAGAAGATATTTCAAATGCTTACCAAAGGTTTAGTAAATTATAATCATCTAGATCCTGTACAGAAAAATAATGCAGAGCTTCTCTATAACAAGACTAAAGCAGATTAAGAAGGTAACATTTTTCTAATGTTTAGTTTAAGAAATGTTTTTTTTTCATATATATGATGTAGGAAATTGTCAATTCTGTATTATGCTTTGTATTTTTCCATTAAACAAGGGCACCACCGCATACCAAATATAAATGTTACTGTGAAAACTATCAAAGATCTCTGTTTGTAAATATTATGAAAAATATAGCCAGAAACCAGAGGTCGATCCCGGCAAAATTTGGGGCCTATTTAGGGCCCTTTCACTAAAATCTATTTAATAAAATAGGCCCCTTCTCAAAAGTAAATTTAATAAAATGGGCCCTTTCACAAAAATGAACTTAATAAAATGGGCCCCTTCTCAAAAATAAACTTAATAAAACAGGCCCCTTCATAAAATTCCTTTTAATAAAATAGGCCCCTTTTGTAACATTCTTTTTCATAAAAATTGTTTTAAAATGTGTAACTTGTAAATAAAATCAGGTCACGAAAAACAAAAACTTTACCAAGGGGATTTAAAAAGTTTTTGTTAATAAATTCTTGGTTCGAATTTGAGTAACTGGATTTCAACTTTCATTACAAAATGTTATTTTTCACAAAAATATTATAAAATTTACAAAAATAACTTTTACTCTAGTGTGTCAACGATTTTAATCAATTGATTTTAATCAGTTGATTTAAATCAGCGATTAAATTGTTATTTTAATCAACTTAAAAAAATAAAATCATTGATTAAAATAAAAAAATTTCTGAATGTTTAAAATGTCAAAAAAGTATTAAAATCTAAGATGGACATAATTTGAAAGTTTCTACAGGTATTTTGGCTTATGAATAAACAAAAGAGCTTTAAATAATTGTTTCTAAGCTTAATTCCTGAGTGTTGTAAAAAAATTAAAACAGTTGAGTTTGTAAAAAGCATTGTTTCTATCCAACATAAAACAGTTTCATTTAAAAATTATATTTAAATCTGCTCTAATTTGCATTGTCATAAATCCCTTTAGGTAATCAATTTATCCATTATTTTATGTAAAATAAACATAGCAATTATATAAAATGTAAAATAATTAATTATTAATATATAAACATATAAAATAAACACAGCTTTAGCAAGGCTCAATGCGGAGGAAAGGCTGGAAATCGAATTTGAGCGTACTAAAAAGTTAGCAAATTATGAAAACTTTAATCATGCCTTAAAGAGAGAGGCCGTGGGGATTGTGAGTGAGAACAATGCAATCAACTGCATGGAACATGTGCTGGTGGAGCAAGGTTGGAGAGAGATGATTACGAAAAGATGTGAATATGGGAAGAAGAGGAAGGGGATCCAAAGAATGGCCCAGCGGAAAGTGAGTCTGAATCAGTAAGAAATTGAAAATCGTCCAGGAAGGACCGAAATATATATTTCATATTTTAAGCACCTTTTATGGTATTTGAAACTAGGTTTCAAAGATTTTATTAAATATAAATTGAAGACTGGTGTTTTGTGATTATCTTACAGTTAAACATAGCAAGTGTAATAAATTTCTGCAAGTAAAAGAATAAATAGCAGGGATGTGGTGGAGGGTATACGCCATATACCTTCTGGATTTTTTTAAGGAACACCATATACCCACTCCTTCTCAAAAAAGCTGTAGTATATACATTGTAGGGTATACCCTCTCTCTGCCTTGAGTGTATACCCCCTGCTTAGAGCGTATACCCTATGCTTTTTTTACGACTACACCGCTGATAAATAGTCAGTGTCTTAATTTCTAGTTCTAATTTTGTAATAATAAATTAATAGCAATCAAAGAAGAATGAAAGAGTGACATCTGCTCAACAGTTATATTGTAAATGAATGCACAAGAGAAAAGGAACTAATTGGTATAAAGATGTTAAGCACAACAAGAGCTTTTTCGGTATAGGTTGAATAAATGCTCTTATTATTATTATTTTTTTTTTTTTTTACTTTGTAACTCATATATAGTAAATAAAAATATTAATTAGGGATTGAAAAGGCAGCAAAACTTTTCTTAAAAAAATTAACCATTGAAAGCTAATAATCCCCCACTGAGAGGTAATAATGCTGTTATATAAATATTTTGAAGATTTCAGATATAACTAGCTATCCTTATATTTATCCTGTATGTGTGTATGAATGGGCTTAACACATTTTCATAATTTTTTTGGTTAGCATACACATACATGTGTGTAAGTTTAGATTTTGGTGAGGCGATTAACAGTAATTTTTTTTAAGTACAAATGCAAAACGAGCTGCAACTAATTTTTGTTATTTGTGCTACTAACTAATGAACTTACTTATTTGCAGTTTGTATTAAATCTGTAATTACTTACTGTTTCTTCTAGGCCATTTTTAAAAGGGTGCCGCACTCTGCCTCTTTTGAAATTGGCAAAATGCACCCTGCCTTAAAATTTGTTAAATTCACCTGTAGTTGTAGCCAGAGATTTCTTGTAAAAATCTTCCCCCATTCAACAGTATTTCTAAATTCACATGCCCAAGATCTTGCAAAAATAATAGAACTTTATTTCTTTAGAAAAAACAGGATATTATTAAAAACTGTTGTTATTTAATTGTATATTTTAATTTGTGATTCATAAATTTATTAAAAATTAAGGACACTTTATTTATCATACTAAAAATTATTCTTTTTTTTTATATCATTACTAATGCAGGGCTTGAAATTCAATTTTTCCTAGGAGGGGAGTCTCCCTACCAACATTTATAAATGGAGGGGATTTGAGCTATTTGGGAGGGAGAAAAAATCCAAAATCCACTGCTATTTTACGTGCTATTTAAAGAATTACATTAATAATACAGACATGATAAAATACCATTGAAGCAATTTAAATTAACAGCTCAGAATAATTATGCAAAATGTTTTTTTATTTAAAAAAGGAAGAAAGTTAAGCTTTTATACAATCTATTTTTCAACTTTCAACCAAATGTCATGGGTCCTTAATAATAGGGTTGTTAAATGAATTTCAGAATTTAGATTTGATTCGATTTTGAGCCCTGAATCCTGTTTCACAAGGTAAATTTTGTGACAGACAGCACAAGCACAACATTTGTAACTTTGGAAATTATCGGACATGTATGGTTATGCTCTCTTAAAATTTTTTCAGAAAGCTTTGCAATATCTGATATGCTTTCATTTTTAACTACAGTGTTTACTCACGTAATAGTCGCCCTTGCATAATAGCCGTACCCCCGTTTTGAAGCAGAAAAAATCGTCAAAATAATTTCTTCGCATAAAAGCCGCAGTTGCGTATTTGACCTTCATCTAGAAAATAGAAAATTGTCAACTGTACTCTTCCCAGAGCTAGTATTCTTAATGGATTCATCTATTCTATCACTTCCATTGACATATCCAATGGCACCCCATTCTTCAGACACCAATGAATATTACAATAGGGATACTGATACGTTCAGTGAAAGGGATTTATTATGAGAATTTTTTGTCAATATTTTCACAAAGATTATTTGTAAATTTTATGTCTATAAAATTATTACCATAAAAAGGAAAATGGTATTTAATAAACAGCAGATAATCTGGAAACATTTGATCAGTTAATAATTTTATTATAATGTGGTTTTTATGCCAATAATGTTTTAGTATTAGAATGTACAATTTGTGTTGTAGATTTCCCCGCATAATAGTCGCACCTAGACTTTTACAATGAAAAAATGGCAAAAAAAAGTGCGAGTATTACGCGAGTAAACACGGTACTTGCATGAACAATGCAAGTTTGTGATGGAATCATCAATATTCATTTTAGGACGAAATTTCTGTGATCGCGTTGTTTGTAATTCTTTAAATTCTCATTTTTTTTTTTTTCCACAATCTTTTGGGTGAAAATCATGTTTTTCCGCGATCCTTTGACGAAACTCGTATTTTTTCCACAATCCTATGAAGAAACCCTCGTTCTTCTGCGATCCTTTGAAGAAACTCATATTTTTTCCGCGATCCTTTGACGAAACTCATTTTTTCTGCGATCCTTTGATGAAACTTGAGTTTTTTTTTTTTTTTCCCCAATATCCTCTGACGAAATTTGTGTTTTTTTCCACAAGCTTTTAATGAAATTTGCATTCTTTCGCGATATTTTGTCGAAATTTGCATTTTCCTGCAATATTTTGATGAAATGTTTTTTCTGCGGTCCTTTGATAAAAGACTGAATTTGCATTTATTCCATGATCCTTTGATGAAACTTGCATTTTTTCTGCAATCCTCTGACATAATTTGCCATTTTCCACGATTCTCTGACGAATTTTGTGTTTTTTTTTTTTTTTGCGATCCTTTGATAAAATTAGTTTTTTTTCCTCGATCCAGTGCCAAAACTAACGTTTTTCCGTGTTCCTTTGCCAAAATTTGTGTTTTTTTTTTTCTTTTTCGATCCTTTGATGAAATGTGAGTTTTTTAGCGATCCTTTGATGAATTTCGCAATTTTTTTTTTTCGCGATCCGGCGAAAATCGCGTTTTTTTTCCACGATCCTTTGACGAAATTTGTGTTTTATTCGTGATCCTTTGAGGAAATTGGCGATTTCAAACACTAATGCACAGAATTTAATCAAACTTCATATTTTGTTACACTTTCACATAAATAAAAATAGATCCTTATTAGACTTGGGTATATACTGCCAAACAGGTGTCACTTTTATGATCCTTGAGTTGGGAATTTCGGTCGCCAACATCTAAAAGGGTGGTTGCAGGAAAACAATTATTTGTTTGAAAAATGATATGCTTATATCTCCTTTTTAAATGTACACAATTCAATTAACCTCAACCTTTAGAATCTCCATGATGGACATAGATTGTCATGTAATTTTGGCATTATGATAGTGAATTTGGAAGTATTGACATGTATGAGATAGAAGAAAGTTTTGGAATCGGCACATCCGACTGGTTTTTAAACAAAAAACTTTTCATGTAATTTATTGTTTTTGTATGTTTATATTATTTACCAAATCTTCTGAAGGTTTATATTGGGTGTGTATGAGCCTATCTTTTTTCTTTTGGCCATTCAAAAACATTTTAAATATTAAAATCACTAGGAGATGTAGCCCAGGATTCCTTTGTTATAGAATATAGCCCCCTTTTTTTGTTATTGAAAAGTAATAGATTTTTTATATTTAATATATATATTTTTTTAGGTTGCTCAATAATACCTAAAATCTTTTTTATATGAAAATTATCAATAATTTATTAAAACAAAGTTTTCGAATTTATTAAAAGCGATACTTTTGTATTATCTACATGCCAGAATGTTAATAGCCAAAGATTTTACTACATACAGGAGCCTTTTTTATTCTAATTGCTTCAGTGATTTAGTTTGATTACGTGTCTGTCAAATTTATGTTTATTTTATAATATTATTTTATTTATTTTTCATGAAATTGTAATTTTGTTATGCAGTATTAATTGGAGAATTATTTTATATGCATTGTTTTAAGTACAAATAGATTGATCTTTCATAATCAGGCTGCACACGATAGGGAAACTCTTGGAAATTATTTTTTAAACTATAAAAAATAAGTAAATTGCAATACAGTTTTCAAACAAATTCATTTGAAAGAAAAAGAAATTCCTATCCGATGGTGTAAAAATTAAAATTGTGCAATGTCTAGAAGTTAAAAAAAAAAAAAAATGCAGAAAAATAGAAAATTATTGGTCAGGTGTTGCCAAAGTTAATATAATTAATGCCAGCATTTTCCACTCGAGCTATTGCAAACTACATGTACAGTCGAACCTCGTTATCCTGACACTCTAATGACCAGCAAAAAAGTGTTGTTATAAACGGAGTGTCGCGGTAACCGGAGTTGTTGAAAAACATGTTTATAAAAAGCTGTATTTTTAATTAATTTAAGACAATTTTAAATTCATAACTGCTCTCGCAATAAAATATTATTATTAAACAAAATAAACACAAAATCAAAATTGAAAAGAATAAAAATCAGATTTAAGACTTGTTTTTTTATTATTACATGAAATATTGATGAATTTACGTTTGCTTATCCCTAGATGTGGTTCCTATAATTCTGTTTTCAATATTATACAATGAATTGTGATCAATATTCTTTGTTTCAGAAATGGAAATTAGATAATTTCTGATCGTTTCAATGCAATGCAATGCCTCGGTTTTAGTCGGATGAAAACCACCTGACCAGAACAAAACGACCGCGAGTAGACTGATACGTCTAACTGGAGCTTAAGTTAGTCATTCATAGTGTGTGGGTTTATTTATTCAGATAAAGGATTGAAGTAAATTTTCTCATTTATCTTAATGGGTATTTTAGATACTTTTGTAAAAAGTTTGGCTAAGACATATCTTACCGCCAAATTTCCATGTTTATAAGAAGGATTATGGAAAATGGACAATTTTCTTAAACCGTCGGAATATCTGGAGTTGAAAATTATTCAACGATGTAAAAATGAGTTTATTTACATTAAAATACTATACAGAAAATCGGGACTTTGAAAAACTGACGTGATAAGTGGAGTGACATGAAAATCGGGTGTCAGGATAACAAGGTCCGACTGTATTCATTACTGAGTAACATATATTCTCTCTAATATGAAATGCTGAATTGTTACTTTAGAATTTGAGCCGTTATTTGTTACTGCATCAATGTACTGCAAAACTAAATTAAATGAGCTTCAAACGCTACCTTCATTTCGTAATTCATGAACAGAGCCGTATAGTCTGATAGGGAAAGATGAGAGTTTGTCTTCGGACTTTAGACTCGGAATCAGATGTTCCCGTACCTGTATTAGTATCACATACGGGTTTTTCATTTAGTCTTTTCATTACTTCAGCACCTGTTCATTCGCCGAAAATGTCTGTGTGAATTTGGAGGGAAGTTTTTGAAATCACATCGTCAATAGCAGAAAAAATGCTTATAGAAGAACGATTGTTATGAGATCATTTATTCCTTCAGGGATTGTACTTTTTATCTTACAGATATGAAGTGTTACATGCTACATGCATTTTTAAAACATGGACAAAATAATTGATTTTTTTTTACCAAGAAACTATTAACATTTCCATGTATGTATTTTAAAAAAGGAACCATCAATATCAATCTAAGCAATAAAGAGACAACATGTGTTTTCATCATTTAAGATTTTAATTAGACTAATTTTGTGTTAATTATGCATTTAATCTATTAAAATTTCTCATAATTTTACTGTAAAAAGAACAGAAGCTTATAGTAGAATGAAATACTCGTTATAGCTGATTTAAGGAATGATAAAGTATTTCTGGGAAGATTTCTATTTAAAGGGTTGTCATATAAAAGCATTCGATTATAACTTGAACTTCAGTACACTTATCAAAAAATGAAAAATGCTATTCGATTTCATATCATTGCTATTGCCATTACTGCCACTTTTGTGATTTTATGCATTACACGGAGTCTAGGAATGTGTCAGAAAATTCTGCGATGTTGAGCGGGGTAAAATATGTTTTTGAGAACTGGCTTAATGCTAGCTTCTGTTATAGACAGGTTCCGTTGTCGCATGTGTTACTGGTTTCAATAAGCAGTGAACTTCTCTATTAAGACACTCTATTACTATTTTTCTCTTTAATATATATTGTAATATACTTGTTGAGACGGAATCGCGAGAAACTATTGAAGCATTCCATGCTAGACAGATTTTTCGTCTTAACAGATGAAATTGCTTTGTATTACTTTTGTGGAAATTCACCTTGGAATATTTCCATCAGGGTTGGCAAGTTTCTTCCGAAGTGGAAAAAACCGGCCGGAAGAAATAGGTTTCTTCCAAGTGGAAGAAACTGTTATTATTTAAGAAATGAACCATATAATTTTCAACTTTGTAAAATACAATAAATGCTCAAAAAATTCTTATTGAAAACCTTAATAAAATTTAATTATGTATCAAATTAGTAATTACATCAGTTTTACAGCCAAGATCACTCATCTGGCTGAGACATTTGTATCATTAGTTAAATATATATATCTAAAAAGCATAAAATCAATTAAAATTTATCAATTTCAATTTAATCAGCATATTTTTTATTAATTAAACTTCTTTAACTGTTAGTAAATAGTACTGCTACATCATTTACTTCTGTTGATTGAATGAAACTCATTTAAATAAAAGAGAATGCTTTTAATTTACATGCATTTTATTAATGAAACTAATTTGCAATAATCACTGCATTAAACAATTTCATCAAAATCCTCATTTTTCTTACTACAGTGCAACATAGTATAACAGAACAAAAGTTTTTTAGCAGTTGGATGCTGCAATCGGTTTCTCAACTTAGAATGTATAAAAGCAAAAGAGGAAAAAATTCTTTCAAGTCCTGCAGAACTTGCAGGAGAGCTTAAAAGCCTTTCAATATACTCGTAGAGTTCATTGGGTATGTCACTACACTTGCTAACACCCTTCCACCAGGTAATTGGGTTTAGCGTCTTCCTGACCGAATCTTGAAAATACGTCTTCGGATATGGAGCACTTTCAGTTTCAAAAAGTATCACAGCAGGCAACAGATCTTTGTTTTTTTCTTCGATCCAATTCCTTACTTTCTCTTTTTGTTCATGGCTTAATCTTTCTCCTTTGTATCTTGGATGCATAAGATAGGCAAACATATGGTGGGGCAGAATTGCTTTGTTAAACCTATCTGTTATGGCTTGAACATGAGGTTTAAGTTCAGGATTTTGCACAAGTGCAAGCCATTCATGCATTGCATCAGCAATATTTGCTGTGTCCTTCTGTAAGCGGTCAAGTGCAACAGAAATTGGCTGCATTTGTTTCATAAGGTCATTAGCTTGTTTATGTAAATTGAAATTTCTAATGACATCTGTAATTGTTTTGTCAATGTCGTCAAAATGTTCACTTACAATGGTTAAATAAGCTGCATGATTTGTTAAATATGACTGAACACATGTCAATTGGTTGCTCCATCGCGTTTCACAAGGCAGTTGTGGCTTGACAGAACCAGAACACTTCTTTAACCATGCACTAGGAGCATAGTGATTCCTAAAATATTTTTGTACATTTACAATATGAGACATGATAGTTCGTGGAGTGATATCTTGTAGAAGTAGGTTCAAATAATGGGCTGAACATCCATGGGAAATTAGATTCAACTCTTCTGTTTTTTCAAGTTCTTTGCGCATTTTAACCATACAATTAGTGTTATCAGTAACAACACTTTTGACTTTGCATTCATATTTGTCGCTTGCTGTACTTATGATCTGTTTACTTAAATCAAACAGGTACGCTGCTGTTTTAGGGTCGTTACCACTATCAACAGCATCTACAAAATATGATTTCCCTTCCGTATACAAAGATGTTACAGTAAGTGGTTCATTGTGCACATTGCTCCATACATCAACAGCTAAAGTTGTTGTTTTTCCTTTCAGATTTTTAATCATTTGATTCTGCAGTTTATTGTGAATGTCATCTAAAATATTTCCAGCAAGAGCTTTTCTGGTTGGTGGGTTGTACCCTGGTCTAAATTTAGATATTAATCTTTTAAAATGATCACTTTCCACATGTGAAAATGGTACATTACAGGCATAAAAAAACATACCTATTAATTTATCTAGTTCCTTTTTTTCATTGTCATTTGTAGAGCAACAAAAACTGTCAATTGAACTCTGTACTTTTCTTCTTTTTGTCACACTTTCAACTTCAGGTTCAGGAACTGATGGGGTAATTATTAGCTCTTCCAATTGATCTTCCTCTTTTTGGGAAGCAGCATTATCAGCAACATTATTAATAGAGTTACTTATAAGTTGTTGACATGATTTAACATGAGCACGCATTCTACATGCTTTTGTGTGTCCACAGGTCTTACATTTAGCTTTTAGTGTGCCATTTTCTTCTATCTCTTGAAATTTTACCCAAATAGGGTCTCTTGTTCTACCTCCCTTATTCATTTTTGTACACAGGATGTTAAATGTCTAACAAGACAAGAATGATAAAATTGCACAAACAAAATTACCAGAAAATTTTCTGATTTTTACTTCAGAAACTGTAGCACAAGACTGACTGAATGACCAGAACAACAACCTAAGATTAACTGCAACTTCAGATCCTTTATCTTCACCTGATTTCCTGTTGTAATGGCAATGCAAACTTTCAAGAAATGGCCTGTTCTTTTATTTTACTCCCTTTAGATATCAGCACAGGTATGCCATTGTCAGAGACACTATCCATGGGTGCCTATGACACACTGAATTCTTTTTAGCCTCATGGGACTAGATCTTAACAATAGGAGAGAATTGCATGTGTGTATCAGATAAGGTGCAAAAGAAAGGGGGATAACAGGCATGAAAGTGGAAAATGTGGAAAAAGGTAGAATTTTTTTCCCCATCTATACAATAAGGCCAGACTTTTATAATTTAGATGCATTTCAACAGTTATTCATACAATAAAATGAATTACAACTGTATATATGATTGTTATTTATTTATTTATTTTTTTGTAACTTAGAAAGTATTAAAAGAAAAAAAAATAACAAATGTATAAATTCATTAAATCAAAAAAGAAAATTGGAAACAGTTTGCTATAAGCATAAATCCATCCAAATGTATCTAATGAACTTATGTGAAGTACACAGATTAATTTTTCAAAATAAATGTATTATTTTGAATGATTTGAATGTTTAAGACTTTACTTAAAAGATTAAAAAATCTATGCTAAATATATGCATAAGCACGCCAAATTGATCTTTACTCCAGAAATATATTTCCAAAAAAGGATCACTGAAATTATCCAAAAGTGCTTTATAAATAGAATAAAATATTCTATTCCAAAAAAACCTTATAGAAACTTCCTTTCTTAAAGAACTTAATTTACACAACTTTCAGATGTTTATAATAAACACTTGCCTTTGATTTGACAGAACAGCAATTCAGAAACAAACTCCAAGGATTTGAGTAGATAAAATGTCTAATTATTAAGCTTTCTAACCCCCCCCCCCCCACATTGCTTCGAATATTTTCTTTGCATTTTTGCATCAATTCAGAGAATGTCCAAATTTGCTTTTAAAAAGGTGGAATTCCTCCTTTAGGAGGAACTCTTTCCTGCCTGTAGTAATATGAGATAGTATGATATAATAAATAATATGAGATTGTATTTATGAAAAAAGTTTTAGAACAGTTTAGATCTTTTAAAATAACCATTAAATATGCATAAATAATTTCCAATTTATGTAACATGTTGCAGAATAGAGTATTTAAAATAATACAATTTTTATAAGAAAAATAAAGATTTGGAAAGATATTTTTTTTCCAGAAATGTCATGAATAATGAAAAAGCACCTCCCCCCCCCCCCTCTACCCCTGATGTTGTAAAAACCATCACCTGTAAATACCTGCTGAGGCTGAAGTTTGTTTTTAAAAAATAACTTATTTATCCAAAAATAATATTTTTAATATTAAGTTTTTCATTTCAGATTTTATATAATAATTATACTTTCAGATTAATTCCTTTATTATAGTTCATATATTTTCATTTTGAGCATCTGTTTTGTTTTCTGTTGGTTTCTTCCAGTTTCTTCCACTGTCCTGGAAGAAACCAGTTTCTTCCGGAAGAAACCCAACCCTGATTTCCATTCAAGGTAGACTTCCACTTTCATAGGATGAATTTATTTATCATTATATTGTGATTGTTTACATTTTTACACAAATTTCCGTTACAGAAAGGTTTCATACAAAATTCCATTATGGATTTAGGTAATGGTAACGAATTCAAAGACCTCATGTATGGTATATAATTAGATTTGCTGCATTCTTGTGACCCTATGTAGTATTTTAAACGCCCGGCTTTATACTTTACAAAATTTTAAATCACTGCAGGTATATAGATAGATTTTATCTTTATTTTAAGGAATAGTTAAAAAAACTAACGAAACAACCCTCTGAAAATTAGAAAATACACTGATTATATGTGTACTACTATTTACGATTATTTTTAATATCCGTTTTCTAAAGAGTAACGAAACTAACGAGTAGCAAATACTTTCTAATGGGTAGTGCGTTTGAAAGTAACAAATACATACAGGTGCTCATTTAATCGTTATTTTTACAGCGCTATTGCTCACAGACGTATTTTTTCTTGTATAATATAGATTTCAATTAAAAAGAGAAGTTTGTAGAATTATCAATGTCAAATCATATTGTTATTTTTGTTCATATACAACATATCTCTAGTGTTGACAGGTGCACTGATTTATGCAGGATATCTTGATTTTTAGGGGTTAGTACAAAACACATCCCACTGAGTCATTATGCAAGATGCCAAATGTCCCAATTTTTCAGAGACTACAACCTGTTTTGAATATTCATAAGTATTATATGATTCCTTACTCTGTTTTAAGTTCTCAAACCCCTGAAAATGTTAAGAAAAATAACTAAGTGTCTTTAATTTTTAAAGACAATCTCTACAGATCTAATTGAGACAATTTAATGTGCCATACAATGTGAAAAATATCTTGTTTGCCTTTTCCACCGTATAAATACTAGTAGATCGAACCCAGGCTTCCCAGGTTACAGAGTATAGGTAAAAACCATTTTTTTTTTTAAATTTAAAATTGAAAGCTCTGATAAATTTTTTACATGTAATATGATTTTTAGATTGCCCACCTAACGCCAAAAAACATTTTTATATGGAAAATATTAATTATGCAATTAAAGCATTGAAATTTATCAAAAGTGATATTTTCGTATTAGATGCATGCCAGGAATTATTAGCCAAAGATTTTGCTACTTACGGCAGCATTTTTGGTTCTGATCATTTAAGTAGATATCTGTTAAATTTGTATTTTATTTACATTATTTTATTATTTATAGACGAAGTTTTCGATATGTATATTATCCATAAAAAAATGCTGAACTCTTTGCATTGTTTTAAGGGAAAACGGATTAATCTTTCTTAATCGAGGTGCACGCAATAGAGAATAATTTAAAAATAATTCACACTTGAAAATTATTTTTAAAACCCTAAGCCAATCAGTAAACTGTGGTACAGTTTTCAAACAAATTAAATTTCAAAGTACCTTTTTTTCCTATTTGGCAGTGTAAAAATTTAAATTGTTTGATTGCATTTTAAATTTGTGTTTTTTAAATATTCTTTTATTTATTTATTGATGAAACTTTAACTTCATTATGGTAAAATTAGCAAGAAACAAATGCTGAACAATATGTATAGTTTTAAGTGCAAATAGTTTTTATTTCGTAATAGAGCACATGATAGAGATAAATTCTTAAAAAAAGTATGCCTGAAAATTATTTAAAAAGCCATAATAAATGAGTCAATTAAGTTACAGTTTTCAAACAAATTGCATTTAAAAATAGAGTTTTTTCCTATACGACGGTACAAAAATTGATAATATGCGATGTCTAGAACATACTAAAAAATTGCGAAATTGAAATTTCATCATGAAATGTTGCCATTTGCAAAATGACGTCAGCGTTATGCAAGGACCTGTTTGTTCTTTATAATAGACATATGTAACACATATCAAAATTCTTACATGCATAGTGTTGACATTTTCAATAAAATAGTTAAGTCTTAGTTTTAAGTTTAATTAAATCCCAATAAGTTCCCCCCTTTCTCTTTCACTCATCCCCACAATGTTTAATAAATTAGTAAAAGTTCATTTGCTATTTTTAAAGTTTATTCATGTTTGAGAAAAGGCTTTAAAAGTTAAAACTTTGCTGGCTAGTATAAAATGCAAACAAACCATTACTCACATATTATGTAAAGTTTAAATAGTTAATTATACCTTATTATTTCTAAAGGACTTTTTACTCTTTAATTAATGTAAGATACCTAATAGATGGTTTATTTGTGAAGGAATTAACATCACACACTCCAAGCTTGCAAACTTTATGCCCTGTCAACAGTTTTCACAAATGGTAGGTTGGTTGGTAACTGCTTGTTAAACTTGTTTATTAAGCTGTTGTTTTATTTAATTGTAACCATAACCTTTTCTCAAACTAATGCTGATGTTGTTAAATTAACTGTGATTGTAATGTGTTTGTAAGTAGAAATAGGGATGGGGCAGATGTAGTTTGTGTGTACTTGCCTGGCCAACAGTAACTCCAGTTATATGATTTGTGAATTATCTAAGTTTGCAGCCATATTTAGGCTGAATAGTTCTTGCAGTCATGTTTTATTTAATAGTTGTGTGTCTATTTAACTTATTATTTTTACCTCCAGTTGAAAAAAGAATGTTTTGTTATATTATTCAGCTTTTAAATAAAAAGAATTTAGTTTTCAACTTACCTTCTCTTCATCTTCACAGTATATTTACATTTTTCAATTTGAATTGTTGAACTTAGTGATTCTTGAATTTATCATACATATAAAGAGTCATGCAACAACAGTTGGCCAGAGATGTGGTGTTTGTTTTACCTTCCCCCCCCCGCCCCAACACATAGTAAAATGCAAAAGTAAACAAATGATAGACGTGCATTCTTTCAAAGAAAGTTTGTTTCAAAGCTATCTATTAGTGTGTACAATGCACCGAATATTGAGTATCTATTCGGTATTTGGCCATACTACCAAATATTCGGTTAAGCCGAATATCAAACTATTCACCCAAACCAAATACTTGAAAACATCTTAAAAGTATTTTTTTAAAACATTACACATCTTCTACTTTTTTTAATAAATTTTCTTACCTTAATTCAGAATAATTAGACAGAATCATCTTCAAATAAAAAAGAATGTTTTATATTATTTATGTGCTGTTTTAAAAGTGTCACTTAAGAAAATTAATTATTAACAATGACCTTCATAGGAAATAATGTACGAAAGGAAGTTCCTGAGCATTTTCTGATAAATAATCATTTTTTTGCTTTCTCGCAAACAGGGTGTTTCTAAACAAAATGGAAAAAACTTTCATAGGTAATAATAAACATCAAAACTAAGAATGCACCGAATATTTGGTATCTATTCGGTTTTCGGCCGTACTACTGAATATTTGGCTTGGCCGAATATCAAACTATTTGGCTAAACCGAATACTTAAAAATCCTCTTTAAAATATTTTTTTAAACCTTACACAATTTCTGCTTTTAACTGTTAATTAATAAGGATATTCAGAATAATTAGACAGAATCATATTTAAATAAAAGAGTTTTATATTATTTATTTGCTGTTTTAAAAGTGTTACCTAAGAAAATTAATCATTAATGACAACCTTCATAGGAATTAATGATGTACAAATGCAAGTTCCTGAGCATTGTCTGGTAAATAATCAGTTTCTTACTTTTTTGCAAACAGGTTGTTTTTAAACAAAATGAAATAAAGTTTCAGGGTTAGTAATAGGCATCAAAACAAGCAATTGTCTGTTCAGCAAATCGTGCAATATGGTTAGAGATGGGCAGAGTTGGTGTGTTGAATTATCAATGAATTACTTGTTCTACTGGGTCTTTTCCCTCATTTTCAGAGTAAAATATTTGAGTTAAAGATGATAACTTTGTAATCCAAAATTATCCTCATTGTTTATATATTTTCATTTGAACCATTTTGGTGATTTTTCCGTCATTATCAATATTATTTTCATGTACAACCACAGGTCCACTGCATACCCCAGCTTGGCTACCAACGCTGTTCTAGATTATAGCAATATTCCTACAATGTGAATTGCAGGTACTTCTTGACTGCAAAATTCCTTGTTTATATTTGAGAACTTCTGTGTTATTTAGAGAACTGAATTACATAGAATTGTGTTATAAAGATCTTCTATTTATTTCAAATTCTGAAATTGGCCATCTAATTTATGTCCAAAAGTATTAATGATAAAATGTACTAACAGTTTTTCTTTAGTAATTTTTTTTTAAGTACATCACTATCATAATATTTTTATTTGATTTTAGATAGTGCAAACGACTAAAACCCCTCCATAAATTAGAAAGGGATATGAATAGCTAGTGAAAGAAAGAGAAGAAAGGCTGCTTCAACAAAAGACAAATCTAAAAGTATTTTATTATTATTAATTCTATAATCCTTTTCAGTTTTTAAAATGGAATATATAATTAAATTTGCCTGTTCCTACTCTTCTGATTTAGGTACTTTTTATCATGTATCACTTTTCTTATAATTAATTCATGTATTTTTAACTAGTACACACACCCAGAGTTGCTGGGGCCCAGGATGATAATCTTAAGACTCTGTAAAAATACCTTGCTGTTTCCAGGGATTTGTTTGTTTAAATATATCTTGCAAGTGCCTTAATGAGGGGGGGGGGGGGAGAAAGATCCCGTAGCCACAAGTTCACCTGCAGCATCCATGGTAATGGCTTCAAGAAATAAAGAAAGACTGGAGTATGCTGGGTGTTTTTTTTTTTTTTTTTTTTTTTTTTGGGCCTCTCTTTCTATTATAGAAAAAAATCAGTGGTTTTCCTTTCTTTAATAATTAATTTTAAAAAACTATTTCATGTTTTTTATTTTATTTTTTATAAGATTCCTAAAACTCTGCTCCTTATCTATACTACTAAAAAAAGAAAGAATTGCTCTGTTTTTGTGTCTGTTTGCAATGACTAGCAAAATCTAGTGCACATAGAAATTTGGGGATGGGAACTGGTGAAATTTTGGGTGAGGACAGTCCAAAGCAGGTCCTAATTTACCTGAGGATCAGATTTTTAATTTTTTGATAATCAGCCAAGATATTAATTAAAAACTCGACAGAAAAACAATCTTTTTTTTTTTCTTTGCAAAAATTGACAGGCATGCGTGCCCATGCTCAGTGTTGACATTATTAAATGTAATATCAGAAATAAAGATTTGTGGAGCTACTGATGCAGCAGAATTGCTTATGCTAGTTCCTGAACCTCAATAAAAGAAAAAGAATTGTACAGTCGAACCTCTATTTAACGAAGTCGCTAAATCCCGGAAAAAAGTTCGTTATATGGAAAATTCGTTAAATAGAGATTCACCTTTTAAAATACTTTAAACTACATAAAAAAGATTTTACATTCATAAACACTAAATATTTTTACTAAAAGTAACTAATCACATTTTTTAAAATAAATTATAGCGATTTGTTTTATTTATTTTACCCACCAATATCCATCCTCAATTCATTTTTTCCATGTGTTTAAATCTTTGAAATCTGCAAGGAAAACAAAACATTGTCCGGGAATACACTGTATTTTCTGTTTAAAGTAAATAGCTATACATTAAAATTAACGAATTTTAATGCCATTATCGTATTTATTATTATTATACAAATAATTTTTACCATACATTAACATATGCGTCCTTAAGTATAATTTCTGAAAAACTCTGTTAATTTTGCCTGAGTTTTCTATTTAGAAAAGTGCTTTCTCTCATAATACGTCTTGCATCTTTGCAATGCACCAAAAACCCCTTCATGCATATTTTCTTCTAACTATAATCCGCGTCGGGTTGTTTCAAATGATTTTAGCATTTCATCGCACGAAGTTTTGTAAATTCCTGCATCATGATCATTTCCATCATCATCATCTTCGTCTTCATCGCAATTCATTGCTGTATTGTTTTTATTTTTCACACTGTCGAAAATATCCAATTCGGATAGTGTTTCCGAGGTCTCAATTTCAGAATTAAGTGAAATACAATCATCAATCAGCTCATCATGGTTAATTTCTTCTTTTTTTCCTCATCTCTATCCACTTTTTTTAAGTTGCTCTAAGGGATTATCGTCTTCGTCCTCCGTACCCGTAAGGCATGGTGACGTCACGGCGACGTCGTTGTGAAGTCACACTGTGACTTTGTGACCGTCGATGTGACATCACGTGACGTCATAGTGACTAGAATGCGAGGTCGTTATGGCCGTTTTAGAGGTCGTTTGTGACGTCACATTGTGACCACTCTGTGAAGTCACAGTGTGACTAATTTGTGAAAAGTGTGACATTTGTGACTACTTTGGCATTAATTTTGTGACGAACATGTGACGAAAGCGACAATGCTTTGAAGTCACATTGTGACCAATTTGTGAAATATGTGTCATTTGTGACGAACTTGTCATAAACACAGTGATGATTTCAAATGAAAATCAAATTTCAAATTAATTTCTTAAAAGGCGTAAAGGCCAACCTAGTGAAAATGATTCCATGCCGGGACTCGAACCCAGGCCATCAATATAACGCACTGACATTCTACCAACTAAACCACACAGAACGATACCCAGCCTGGAAAATTTCACACAATTACATGTTGGCAAGGCTACAAAAGCAGCACAAGATGGGATATTTATCGTGAGCCACCGACATGGAATAAACAGGAAACTTAATTCAATCTAGCATCGATTGAATCTATATTAATACTTGGAAATTTTTACAGGGAGAACCATTCGCCTTGCATACAATATTTCAAATGAAAATCAAATTTCAAATTACATGCTTAAAAGTCAATTTTAATTTGAAATTTGATTTTCATTTGAAATATTGTATGCAAGGCGAATGTTTCTCTCTGGAAAAATTTCGAAGTCTTAATATAGTTTCAATCGATGCTGAATTTAATTAAGTTTCGTGTTCGACCCATGTCGGTGGCTCACGATAAATATCCCATCTTATGCTGCTTTTGTAGCCTTGCCAGCATGTAATAGCGAGAAATTTTCCAGGCTGAGTGTCGTTCCATGTGGTTTAGTCTGTAGAATGTTAGTGCGCTATGCTGATGGCATGGGTTCGAGTCCCGGCATGGACTCTTTTCACTAGGTTGGCCTTTGCGCCTTTTAAGCAATTAATTTGAAATTTGATTTTCATTTGAAATATTGTATGCAAACCGAATATTTCTTTGTGGAAAAATTTCCAAGTATTAATATTGTGATGAATTTTAAAATGGACAATTTTAAAATAAAGTTTTGTTTGAGATATAAAATCGTATCTTTTTACCGTACTTTTTAGCAAAATATAGCTATTTTGGAGTCCTATTCTTCTAAAATAGTTTTAATTTTTCCACTTAAAAAACAATGTTTGTCAACTGACATCTTTTTTTATTAAGTTCTAAGCTTGATCTTGAGTTCAAGCTTGATATTAAGAATGTATAAGATTGTTACATTTTCAATATTTCAGATTATTAATTTATCGTCTGCATTATTTCTCTATTTAAATTTAAATATTTAAGTTCAAAAACAACTTTAAAAACGTATTAAGTAAATAAATAAAAAGCATTCTAAATAATCTATATTCCGTTAATATTCCTATAATTAATAATTATTCAAAGTAATAAATATTATAATATGCAATTATATATAATTCTAATAGTGTACAGATCTTTTAAAATATAAACATTACGGCATATCGTTCGTTAAAGTAACTCACAATGCTTTTCTTACAAGCGCTAACTTCCGAAAATATAAATTAAAAAAGTTATTTAATATTAATTATTTTATTCCAAAACTATTTTTATTGGATGCTACTATTTATTTCTAAGCGATTGCCAAAATTTCATTAATTTTAAACCGTAATTTAGCGAGATATCCGCATTACAAAATTTAATCACTTCTGTCAGTTTTAAAAGACGCGCGATCCATTTTTTTTTCCCCGACGCAGTTAGACATTTTTTATCTTTCTTCCTCGCAGAAAAGAACGTCGTGACGTCACTCTATCCTCCATCTTATTTTGGTATCACGGCGTGACATCGCTGGTACTCAGGAATGCAGGGGGAATGCAACTTCGATTACGATACAAATCGTTATCGATATTTCGATTGTGATAAAAATCGCTATCGTGATGACTCAGAGGTGCACGTGCCGGTCGCTGATTGGCGAATTTAAGTTGAGCGTCAGTTTTAACATTCTTTTCGGGCCATCTGTTTTGACTCACTCTCTCTCGGGACGATGTAGCAGGAGGTTGTTGTCGGGCGGCTGGGGTTTTCTGGCCTCAGTCGCTCTGTCAGAGTTCCGTGCGTAACGAGCAAAATTTTTAGGTAAAAACTTTCGTCAGCTTCACGTCTAAGAACATCGATCCATTTATTTTATTTTCTTTCAATATTTCAACAAGAGAATTCCAGCAACATCAGTGACGTGTTATGTTAAGGATGTGAGGACCTGTCTGCTGTTTTTTTCCATAAAACCTGCTTGAGGAGCTATCTGCTGCTCTCTCTATTATTCATAGACGATGTCAACCAACAGCTGCTGTCACTTCCAATGATGCGGCAGAATGATGACAACTGTCCCCTGTAATTTCTTCATAATTTCTTAAGTACTTCTTCTCAATCTCATAAATTATCTACAGCCTCAACTGCAGGAAGGAAACCATCCCTTTATAAAATTCTTTTTTTCTCTGTGTGAATTCTCAAAGTATCTGAGTGCTACAACTTATCCAGAATCCTTCTCAACCAATAACTTTTCGGAATACTGAACTTTTAAATAGAAAGAACTGTGGACATGAATTAAAATTCGGACAATATATCTCAAGCCTGTTTTAAATGAACAATCCAAACATCCTTCCACATCACCGCCAGCTAGTCAATGGAAATAAACACCTTTTTTTAATATAATCTAATAATATATCCTCATCACTCTGTCATTTCCTGGCCAGGAAAATATTTTACTTCGTCATTATTAGTTTTATATATTATTTCAGTACATATAAAATAATTTTGCAATAAAATATGTGTCAACTGTACCTTCAATCTCCGGGTGAGTTATTTTACACTTTCTTACTTTTCAGCCTCCATTGTTGGATATTTTATGGCAACATTTTCTAAATTATTTTTAATGCTTAACTTTAATTCTTAATATTTTCATTGGTTGCCAATCCATTTTAATTTTCAGACAACCACTAAGGCGATCCATGGCCACAACATAAATATAGCAAAGATTTTAAGGTGTTGTGATTGTGATTAATCTTTGCTTTATTAAATACGACGTAAGCCATATTTATTTAAATTTTTTATTTCCGTGTAAATTGTATTTTGTGAATATGGGCTTAAATAGATTTGGTATGTTCTATAGAAAAAGACTGATCTGGGAAATAGGAAAAACAAGTAAGAAAAATCATGCGTTAAGCATAGATTATAAAACACTTTCCAACACTTCCCGAATGC
This sequence comes from Maratus speciosus, assembly GCA_963932465.1. Taxonomy (NCBI): domain Eukaryota; kingdom Metazoa; phylum Arthropoda; class Arachnida; order Araneae; family Salticidae; genus Maratus; species Maratus speciosus. The sequence goes on along the minus strand of OZ010791.1, from coordinate 43,205,921 downwards.
TTTAAAAAAACTTCGTTATTTGGGGAAATAAGGTAAATAAGAGAACTAAGTAAACATTTTAGAAAACGCATAAAACATTTGAAAAACTCATTTCCGCAGTTACTGTCCATAGCTAAATAGGTTTTCCAATTCTTTTGAACAGCCCTATATTTGATCTGTAGGTTGATATATATATTATATAATGGGATAATTTAGTTTAGCAAGAAAACGCATAACAGGTTGAAACTCTCTTTCAGCAATTTATACTAATATATGGAAACATACTTTAATACTTTTGTACAACCCTGTAGTTGACCTAGAACCTTTATTACACGCCACCGTTTAGTTAAAATTTAATTCAAACTAAAACACACTTAAAACAGCTGAAATCACATTTCCAGAAATTATAATTTATAGACGGCCATGTATCCAATTCTTTGCATGACCCTGTATATCATTTTATCTATATTATACAACAGTAAATTAAATTCAGTTCAGCGTAAAAATGCACAACTCATTTAAAAACCACCTTTAAGTAACTTGCGCTCATACCCAGTAATCCTTGCGAATACTTTTGTGTAGCCCTGTATATGAATTATAGCATTTATATACACCATATACTATGCATAAATATAGTGAATCATAAAAGCGTATATCATAATTAAAATTGCATTTCCAGCAATCATCACAAATGAACAGTACTTCGTATACAATATAATATCAACTATATTGTGTGTGCCTGTAAATGCTATATACACTTCATATTTGTTATGCATCAATTGTTTATTTAAACATTCAGTAAAGTTTAACTTGAATGATAAAGCTTTAAAGTATTTACTCCCTATTGATGCACGTTTATTTTTTCACCCTCTCTTGTTCTTGTTTACATCCGAAACGACCGGCATTTTCATTCATGCGTATTAGCTTTTGAGGCAAGTGCCGTTACTGAGTAACTGTCAGTAACAGTGATTTCGGTATCTCATCTTTCGCCGTGAACGGCTGACTTGTGACGTCATAGTTTGCAGCCAATGGCGTTTAAGTTGCGTTCGTATGATCGGAGTTTCGGATGTATTCTGAGTAAGTTTGTATCTATCGATTGGCAACAGTTTTTATGCAAAACAATTGCTGTTACCGGGTGTATAAAGGTCTGGACTGATTTTGGATTAGTAGCTTCGTGAATTATTGTACGTTTGTATAACTTGTCATAATGTAGAATCATTAGATATTAGTTTATTTTTATATTATGATTTGACGGCGAAATACAGCTGTTATATTGTAAATAATCATATCATCTTGCTTCGAATAAAATGAATTTGTTTTAGAACTGGTGTCTTAAGTCTTCCACACTAACCACAGCAACTCTGTTTGGCCAATGTTTTAATTGGTCAACAATATTCTACATGAAAAATTTATAGTATGTAAACCTCAGCGACATATATCATTTTCATTATATATGAAATAGATTAACATAATTAAAGTACGCCGCAAACAATTCCCTCCACCGCTATATCATTATGTATTGGAATTTCTTTTTAGCCCTGTAAATGAACAATAGCTATTCTTTGCATCTCGTATTCTTCAGAATGCATATTTTAGTACGTTTCATAAATGCATATCAATTTTTTCCTGTATGAAAACATGTAAAATCATGAAAAAACCTTTGAAACGATTTTTTCCCATAGGCCGTAATATAACGGAATACTTTTGACCCCGGGCGCAGAATCGGCGCAACGCTGCGACGCACGTCGCAGACTCTTGAGAAGGTCTGCAGACTATTTTTCAACTGTTAAAATTTAGAAGAAAAAGAAGTTTGCTAGGAATTATTTGCCATGTGCCATAATAATAATATGATCCATGCCATATGCGATTGGCGATGCTCCGATTCCCTTTAAAATATAAATAATTCACGGAGAAAACTCTAGACACGCGATCGTGAAATGCCCATTATTAATTAATCCTCGTAGGGACGATTTCTTTAGAAATTAAAAAAAATCGGTCATTAGTCCGAAAATTCGGACGTAAATATCACGAATTTCAACAAATGTTCGCCGAAAAAACAATTTCGTCAATCGTTTGCAGTTAAAATAGCCAATTTCGTCAAAGGATCATGAAAAAAACGTGAATTTCGTCAAAATCGCGAAAAAAGAAGGAAATTTTATCATAAGATCAAGAAGGAAACGTCAATTTCGTCAAAAGGCTGCAGAAAAATAGCAACTTTTGTCGAAGGATTGCAGAAAAACGCAAATTTCATCAAAGGATCGCGGAAAAAACACAAATTTCGTCAAAGGATCGCGGATTTTATCGAAGGATCGCTAAAAAATGATATTTTCGTCAAAAGATAATGGAAAATAGGCGAATTTCGTCAAAAGATGGCGAAAATTTTGTCACAAGATCGAAAATAAAGCCTATTTCGTCAAAGGATTGCGGAAAAATAGCAACTTTCCACAAAGGATGGCGGAAAACGCGAGTTTTGCCAATTGATAAAAAAAAAACGTTAATTTTGACAAATGATCGCGGAAAAAGCACGAATTCTTCAAACGATTGTGGAGAAAACGCGAATTTACTCAAACGATCGCGAAAGAAACGCGAATTTTGTCGAAAAATCGCGGAAAAAAGCTAATTTCGCGCAAAGATCGCTAAGAAATGCGGATTTCGCTAAAAGATCGCGATAAAACACGTATATCGTCAAAAGATAATGGAGAAAAAGTGAATTATTTTCAAATGATCGGCAAAAAAAACGCGAATTTCGTCTTCAGATCGCGAAAAAAACGCGAACGTCGTCGAAAGATAGGGAAGTAGTGGAGAGTATATGCCGTATACCCTCTTGATTTTTTAAGGATCACCATATATCCTCTGTTTCTCAAGAAAGCTATAGTATATATACGCTAGGGTATACCCTCTGCTGAGAACGTATACAATCTGATTTTTTTACGACTACACCACTGTCGAAAGATCGCGAATAAAAGCGAACATCATCTTAAGATCGCGAAAAAACGCGAACATCGTCGATAGATCGCGAATATCGTCGAAAGATCGCGAAAAAAACCTTGAACATCGTTGAAATATCGTGAACAACGTTGCAAGATCGCGAAAAAAGCCGTGAACATCGTTGAAAGATCGGGAAAAAACGCGAACATCATCGAAAGATCGCGATTAAAAAAAAGGCGGACATCGTCTAAAGGTCGCGAAAAAAACGCGAACATCGTCGAAAGATCGCGAAAAAACGCGCATTTCGTCAAAGGATCGAGGAAAAAAAGGTGAATTCTGTTAACGAATCGTGGAAAAATTTGCTGCAACATTGATGTTTTCACGAGATTTTTTTTACAGCTGAGTGGCAGGTTAAATATTAGTTAGCCATGCTTTGAGTGAAAGCATGTTAAATTTTGAATTGTACAACTAGCTAAGATTGCTAAATAAAACATTGTATTAGAATTACTGATAGTATTTGCATGAATTACTGAAATTTGATTTTCTAAGAATTTCAATCTGCTCCAATAACAGCTTTTATTAATAAAAAATTAGATTTTTGCTGCTTCAAAGTGGCTTTAATGCACTTTCATCCCTGTATTATCACATCTATATATATTTTTTTATATTATCACATTCTATCAATCTTTTCAAAAATTTTAGAAATTGATGTTCATATGTTATTTTTACTGTTATTCTGTTTTCTAACTTCGCAGAAATTATGACAAATTTTATAAAAGATTTTTCAGATAGTGGTGTTAAAAATTTTGAGGACAAAAGTAAATTATTTAAAAAAGTACTTTCCTTTTATGTTAATCACAAATACTTGGGGGGGGGGGGGTGTGAGTGCATGAGGGATTGGAAAGAGGGCGTTTGTCCTTAAGTTCTGCAGACTGTTTTTAAAGTTTCTACTTGTGTTGCAGACTGCAGAAAAAAATTCTGCTGTTGGGCTTTTGACTGTACCTGTAAATGAACTAAACATGCCACAAACGTCGTTACACATAGGGACCGTGCTATGGTAAAGGTCAATAACATCTAAAAATTTCAGAGCAATCCGAGTATATTTACGAGAGTTAGAGCGCGGACAGACGGATAGACAAACCAAAGTCATAAACACTTTTCAACTTTGTTGAAAGGTGTTAAAAAGGAAATATAAAAGTAAAATAAATGATTGAAAGGAAATATAAAAGTAAAATAATGAACTTTAAAAAATATATACTAAAGCAGTTTAATCTATAAGCTTCCTATCAGGCATGAAAAACACTTTATTTCAATGCTTAAATATAGTATTTTATTTTTTAAGGGTGTATTTCAATCCAAACTGCTTATTTTCTGATTCATTTTTAAATTCCTTTTTGTTCTCAAACGCATCAAACTGAAAAATTCTCTTATTTAGAAACTACCTAATGTGCTTTGCTTCTCGATTTTTTGATAAATGCAGAAAATATTACAAAAAAATGCTGTCAAAGTAGGCGTTTTGAACCGAATTTTTCCCAGCGGAAGATCTGGGAATGAAAAAAAGAAGGTCTTACTGAGAAAATAATTATTTAAAACTTAAATTTTAATGAATTGAGGGGAAAATGAAATCACACGGCCTCTTAAACATCTCTTCAAAAATCACCTCAGCAAGTTTCATGTTTTTACTTTTAAAAATGAGTCTGAAAATGTCTCAGAAAATATTGAGCTGTTGAAGGTGGAAAAATATTTTTTCGAATACACCTTTAATGCCAATATTTATGTGTATCGAAAACGTAGAAAATGCGTTTACAATCGAAGAAAATTTAATAACTGATTCTGAATGTCTATAATTAAATGTTTGATTAAAATCGCAAATAGAAAAAAATGCTTACATACAATTAAAAATAAATAAATAAATATACCAATTTGAAAAACACTAAAAATAATAATTAGTACTTTTAATTGTACTATTAAACAACAACTAACTACAATAGATGAATTAAATGCATTATTAGATTTAGCAATTTCTCAAAAATCTTTCCATATGTGATAAGGAATTCCTATTATTTTATAATTTTGGCAAATGTTAAATCTGAAAACATTGGTATGAAGATTCAGGATTTTAAATAATAATTTAAAATATTATTAGCAAAAAAAAAAAAAAAAAATCTTTCAAAAGTTGCGCTATTATAATATGTAAAAAGACATTTTCCCACTATAATGTTAATTTCTAAACTGAAACAGTTTCGTAATATCATACTATTCGAATATAATATTTAACTCCAAAACAATAATGACGATAAATACTGTTATATGAGTGTTAGTAATCAGAAAAAAAATAAGAAGCCGAAAAAAATTCCACATCACTGTCTCAATCTCAAGTAACTGCAAATTAATGTTTATATTCATCCCACTATGAATGTAGACATGAATTTCTTTTTTTTTTTTTTTTTTTGAGCGATGGCCGATTAACACATTTTACAAAATAGTGTCGATTAGGAAAATTTCGCTTCAAAACAATTCCAGGTCAGTCACTTTCTATATGTATAACATAAAACTATTTAATTCATAATCGTAATATACAAACAGAAATAAAAAATTTAAATTAAATAAGACTTACCTTTTTTTGCTGTAAATTAATAATATCCGAGTATTTTTGCCCGAAAATGGCAGACGTCTTTCTCTTACATTTAAAAAAGCAAAAACAAAAGCTGACATTGTAGACTTGGTCATCTTCTTTTCCCGCGTGCATTACAAAAAGTTCTCTGTTTACCCTGCGGTTGCGATCATATCCGACGCAGACGATCTTCAGCAGCTGATTTTACTGTTTATTTGCAGTCCTAACTTTCAGGCGGAATAGTTTTATGAGTTAGTCTGTAATTAAAATTTTCTATTTGAAGAATTTTCCAATGCATTTTACCATTTCTTTTTTATCAGTTTCAAAAAAATTCATTTGAAAACGGAAGTTTATTAGATAAAACACTGCTTAAATTTTTAAAATGTGTAAAAATAAATTTAATGGTAATAATACCACCCCCCTTTTTTTAAATAAAGTTTGTTTCATGCGTAATAAATAAAAAATATCTTCTTAATAAATAAAAAAAATGTTTTCAAGGATAAAAAATTTTTCTTTGTCAATCTGTCAATCTTTTCATGTTAATTTTCTGCAGAATAAAACAATTTGTAAAATAACTTTTTTAAAAGTCATACCTCTAACCCACAAATTGGAAATGTGAAAAATTAATTATATCATGTGTTTTGCATAAATTTTGTATATATATATTTTTTTTTCGGAAAAGGCTAATTTTATTTAAAAAGGCTGAAAGAAGTAAAATTTTTTAAAAAAAACAGTTACTAAAAATAGATTAACATTAAAAAAATATGACTTGAATGCAAATTATAAAGCAATAAATGCATATATGACTAAACTCTGAAGATTCTTTCTGCGTGCTCATTAAAATCTGCAGACTTAACTGTAATAGAAAATGTTTAGTTTGAAACCACAGAAGTGTTTCGACCAGTGGTCGCCAAAAAAGTTAAAAAATTTCCTCCCTGCAAACTAAATATGTAAAGTGTATAGATTTAATATTTCTAATTCTAAATATGTTTCAAATTGCTCCAGCACATAGCATTTTTCTGAGAAATACTTTTATAATAATAACATTTCGTGATGTATTATTATATTAAATTGCAATGCTAGATAAAATTGAAATCATGAAAAAAGTATACTTTCACTTCTTAGATATCAAATTGATAAAATATAGCATGGAAATCTAGTTTGTTGATATTTGTACCGTGCATTTTTCTTTTTCACCCCTCCCGCTTCTTTTCGTGTCCGAATTTACTATTTGCTGTCCACTAATATTCATTCCTTATGCCGCTGTAACTAGGGCATGTTTTAAATATTTCTCTTCATTTTCAAAAATTTTTGAAGTTAATATTTTTGTCACACTGTGATTTACAATATGGTGGTTTTTTTGTCACATATATGACGTGACGTACGTTACATGCAGTGACATAACAGTGACGTTACAATATTTTTTTAATTGCCGGAAAAATAAAATTTTACAATAAGTAACATGTTTTGAAGAATTTTTATAATTGTTTAAAGTTTTCTAAGAAGTTCACATCTCAGTCTCAATGTGACATCACTGAGTGGTGGCATTTTGGTCACAGATGTGACGTGACCACAGTGACTTACAGTGACGTCACTGTGACCATGCATGCTATGAGGGTACTTACCGAATTCTCACTGCTGACAAAGAAAACGCCTTGTAAAACCTGTTCAAGGCCATTGAACATCGTAAAATGTGTTTAAAGAAAGAATAAGTTTGAAATGTCCAGAAATATTTTGAGAAAATGGGAGAAAAAAACATTAGATCACAAAAAAAAAGTTCATTAAATAGAGAATGCACTTCGCTATTTGGAGGTTATTTTACGAAGAAATTCGCAAAATGTTCTTGGTTCCAAGGAAAAGTTTGCAAAGTAGAGGTCCGACTGTATCATAAATTATAAATTTATTGGAAGCTAACAAACTGCAAAATAAAAGATATTACTTAATATGTGGAGGTATGAAAGAATGATAACAATTTAAAAGCAAACATAAAACAATTAACTAAAAGCTATTTCAAGAGGATTATCAATTAATATCTTTATAAACATAAATAACTTATCTGTACTTTTCATTATACTGGATCTAATCTTCATGACAAAAACAAAACTTCCCTAACTAGTGAATGATAACTTGAGAAATATATTTCCATTTAAATGCACTGAAAAACATACTGAAGCTCATGGTGATACAAAAGCAGTACTTAAGAGGAATTGAAAGGGCAAAACCTCTGCGAAAGAAAATGTATACTTGATGCATTCATATTAAAAAGAAAAATCTAAATAGCATGACTTTATTTTTTCAAAAGCAGGCGAATAATTCTATCACATCCTCCAATTATTTTATCCACAAACCAACCAAATTGATCAAGGGCCTTGAACTGGCTGATACCAGAACGCATCTCTCCAGGAGTGAGGAAAACTTTTAACTACAACCCCACAGATGGGTCATCTCACATAAAATACATTGGACTGCTTTGTATAACATCATGTAGACTTTTCCACTGAAACAACTTTGCACAAAGATCGTAGGTTATAATTATTATTGTAATATTATTATATATAGTATTACATTATTAAAAACATTATCCTGACATGCAGAGTATGGTAGCTTTGGGTCTATTGATATTTAAATTAAGTACACATTAAAAAGAAAGATACACATTATTTAGAAAAGAAGCTTATGAAATGAAAAACTAGTAGAAGAATTTAATAGCATGAATATGGATAAAAAGGACAGTTGTTATCTCTATTACATTTTCTATCAGATACAACGAGCTTAGTTGTATTGTACTGATGAATAACTAATCAATGCACAATGTCATGTGTGCTAAGCTCACGTGAGACAAAATATGAATTAACACTTATAAAATATAAGCTTAATTTTAACATAAAAAACCCAAGATGGTCATTGTGAACTATTAGTACAAGAAACTTTAAGTTAAACTGATATCTTTGACACATTTTTCCTATGTTTACATAAAAAGTAACATGACTACCATAAAACTAAACTGAATAACTCAAATGGAAACTATTAACAAAACTGTCGCAAACATATTGTCGAAACAGATCGAAGTTGAATATACCTGGCGATTCTGATATGAATGTACAGTAGTGTTTGTCTCATTAGCTCAAAAACCTTTCTACATTATACATACATTCATCACCATTCATTTATCTTTTATTATCCTTTTATTTTAAGCTTATAACATTTATTTTAATTAAATATCAATATTAATATAAAATACCATCCTTTATACTTCATAATGCAAACATTAATCTTTATTTAAAACAATAGTTTTAAATAAACCCAATTTTCAAAAAACAATTTTAAAACCAGTAAACTTCTTTTCTTTTTTATTTAAATACAATCCTTTATTTTAAAAGCAATACATATTTCTATCTTTATTTACTGTTAAAAACTTTTTTTCTTTTTGTTTCTACAACGTATTCATAATAAAAATAAATGTAAATAAAATAGAGATTTATAATTTACACAAATACAAAAATAACAATTATATATATATGTTGCATTGTAGACATTGATGTGTGTCGTGGAATGAAAATTATGGAAGAGTCTCCATTATGAAATAATTGCTGTAGAATTGTAAGACATTGGTGCGAGTCATGGAATGAATTGATATAGGCAATGAAATGAAATAGAGGGAAGTTTCTCCATTATGAAATAAAGAGTCAGATTAGACCTTCATGCTTTTATTAACAAAACAACATCAAAAACTATTCACCCCATTTCCATGATATGTACCGGTTTAAGATGTAAATAACTTCATCATGTGATCGTGAAGTAAAGTTAACACAAATGTCCAAGAAAACTACCAGTCTGAAAGCTGTTAACAGTTGAACAATCAAAGAATTCCTGAGGAAAAGTCCCATGCATCTGCTTTTGTCATAAGACATAGAAACACAAAATCATGATGTTGCGAGCGCTCTGGCAAATGCGAGAATAAAGGATAGATATGCTCAAAGCCTACATCATGTCCAATGGAAATGATTTTGTAAAGAGTCCTGACAATTTGGAGCGAATGCATTTTGAAGTAAAAATATCCCAGCGTGCAAAAGAATCTCAAAATAAAATAAATAAAAAAAAAATGAAATGCCTCTTTTAAAAACATTCACATTCACACTAAATAATAGAAATGGTCAGAAATCCTGATACAATTTAGGAATAAACTAAAAGCTTTATATTTAAGTAAATTGAATAAGATAATAATTAATTTAAGGAGAATTTAATAGGATCAATGATAAATATTATTAAAGAATAAGAAATTAGTGAATATGCTGGTAATTTAGCATGTAAAAAGGAAATATCACAAAGGAAGAATTAATAATGTAACACACACATATATATATGTGTGTGTCTGCGTGTAAATATATACATATATATGAATTTAAAAGACGCAAAGGAAAATATGCTGTTATGTGCATCAGACGCCATGCAGCTCTTTTGATCACACAAACAATATAATATTTAAACCATGAGAATAACTGTGAAATTTAATGAAAAGATATATGCAGAATCACAGAACTACAACAGACTGGGATGAAACTGATGTAAGTGTAAACAGACAGACAATTCGATAATCTTGAAGCAGTCTTTTATACAACAAAAGACTTCTGATTTCTGACTAAAGATGGATGACTAAGTCGAGTTAATAGTTTACAAGTCTTTTCAGGTCAAGGTGGGGGCATGGCAGCTTGCATGTTCATTTTTATTTCCATTGCAGTATAATTTTAACATATTTTAATTTTATGCTGTTGCATATTTAACGTATGTTATCTGTGTAACTATTTTTGTATTTCGCTGAGTTAAGTATTTCAGTTATTAGAATTGAGAATTTTTGTTTTTATTTTAGATAATTCTAAAATTTCTTTATTTTTATGACGTATTTGAAGTATGCAAGCTAGCTATGCCTTGCGAAACCTGAAAGGCAATATATTATTGCAACTTATTTGCTCCTCCCACCTTCTGAAGAGCTTAGGAGCTGTTTTTAAGGTTTCGTTCATGTGACGAAACCCTATTCGTCTCACTCCTCTGTCTATCCGTCATGGAAATGTTCTTATAAACTGTATAAGTTAGAGACTTGAAATTTTATGCACTTGCATCTGAATACCACCTGTCACATGACAAATCATAAAATTTTGAAAAAGTCTTAATTAATACTAAGATATTAATTAAAAACCCACTCATTAACTCTGAGTCAGTGAGATGTCTTCTTCAAGCAAGATCCAGAAATTTTCATTTTCACAGCTGTAAGATGCCGGGCTGGGCTTTTTTCACGCTCTACAGAATTTTTTTAAATATTGCATTTATCGATTTGAAATTAACACATCTATGCTTATTTTTTAACAATAAATCCAAATATCTAATTTTCTTAGAAATCCGTACGCAAACAAAGATATATTAATCAGAAATTTTAATTTTTTGAGCTATTTTATCTGGCAAGCATTTGTTCTTGCTATCTTTTGGATTTCAGCACACCTGATTCCAAATATTATATATAAATAATAATGATACTTTAACATTAAAGTTAAATTATGAGTAGTATTATTAAATTTTGATGATACTTTATCTTAGTTGTTAATCCTTTTTTATATTTCTGCTATTCTTCAAACTCAGTTCTGTAGAGCATTGACCACATTCCACATATTCAGTTTACTTTTAACTTAAAAAAAAAAAAACATTTTTAAGTCAAAAGGTAAAAGGTTTTCCAAGTTCTTTTCCTTGACTTAGAAAATTGAAATAAGTTTCCCTTCCTTGATGTTTTAATTACTAGACATGATTCTTTTTTTAAAGCCTATGATTATAGAAAACTTTTTTCTGTCTCTAACGCCCGTACATAAATCAGCCAGAACAACAAAAAAAAAAGCAATTTATCAAATTACGACGACCATTTGGAAAACGATTTTTTTGAAGACTAAAATTTAAGACATAAAAAATCGCACGGAGTTGATCATACATTACGTACGCCATGAATTAAACATTAATAATGTTATTACACACAAAAATTGCAAGCCAAAAATATCGCCTTCGACCCGTCAGATTTCATGAAACTTAAGTATTATCCACCTGAAACTTACATAAATATCCAAGCATTTCATTGGCTGTTCGGGAAAAGGCTTTTCCATCGTCAGATTTCCAAGAAATCTGACGGCCAATTTTAAATGAAATTTCATTCTTAAACGTCTAAACATCCCACAATATTACTTTTTACACCGTCGGATAGAGAAAAAAATCTTCTTTTAAATGCAATTTGTTTGAAAGCTGTATCTCAATTTGTTTCTGAGTTATTAATTTTTTTTTGTAGTTTTTATTACTTTTTTGTCATATTGGCAACAGAAAGTATCCATCGTTGTTGAAATTAAAGGGAAATACAGATTACTGTATAGACCCATCAGAAAACGAATAAATTGCAGATTAAACCAATGAAAACCTTCAGATATGCTTTTGATTTCCCATCCTGACAAGAACAATAACCATTTTTCCAAATGGTTAAAAAAAAAATCACTAAAAGATACTTCTTTCACATCTGCAATAAACGCAAAATTTTATATTTTTCATAAATAGTGTCAATTTTGATATGAAATTGTAAAGTATACAAACTTACCTTTGTAAAAAAAATCTATGTTTGGATGTCTCCAGCCTTTTTAATTTTTGAAAATTTAAGAAGTTTATTTTAAGCAATTGCCCAAATGATAAGACTTTTGCATGAAAAATTAACTCAGCATCGCTGTCTGTTGATAATTCTACGCACAATTTATATTGAGAGGCTGCTTCACTCATGCAAAAACACGGTCGCTAATTTTAAACCTTTGGAAGAAACTTTTTAAAATAACTTTTTTGGATTTCAGTATTTTTAATTTTTTTTTTTTTTTTTGCATTTGCTCACTGAGATCGATCTGTACAGAGGTCTTTTTTTAATTTTTCGATTTTGTTTACAGGTTTTTTTTATTAAGATACTTTTACTTTTGGAACTGGTTTCGAAAATGAAAGTACAGTGAAACTACAGTACAGTACTCTGTGAAATCCGCACACTTAGGGACCAAGGGTTTTGCGGATAACACATTTTTGCAGATTATAGATCATCCATTTGTTTACATTTTATTTTTTACAGTCTGGCAATAAATTAGAAACAACTGCATAGAAGAAACAGCATCATTATTTTACTGATTGTATTAATTTTTTTAAACATTGACACAACATAATGGTAATTTCAGTTTTGTTTTTTTGTCAATGATAATTTTTTTTTCTGTAGTCTATGAACACTCATTACTTTTTGCTCTGAGATAAAATTTTGTTGCCCTGGGAAATTTAAATATTTATACCCAATTTATATTTAAATATTTATTCATTGGAAAATTGATAACTTATGAAAAAAATACAAAATTTAACTTTATCTAAGAGTTTAACTGTTAATGATATTTTCATTGTTTACATTCCAACATGTAGTGCGGATAATAGACATTGGTGGATTATACATCAGCGGATTTTACAGAGTTGGCTGTATTCTCATTAAAAATTCCTGTAAAGAAAATCAAAACAGTAAAAAACGGCCTTTATACAGTTCAACCTAAGCTACTCAATGCAAAAAAAAAAAAAAAAAAAATAATTAAAAATATTGAAATGCAAGTGAGCTATCTTAAAAAATTTCTTCGCTAGGCTTAACGTTAGTGAACAAGTGTTTTTGCGTGAGTAAAGTAGCCCTTAACTGATGTGTTGGAAGATAGCAGCAATAAAAATAAATCGTCTTCTAAAGCCTACTGTGTAAGTAACATTGACTTCTTAGTATGTTGCAGAGAAGGTACAAACTTACCTACCACAGTGATATACAAAAAGTTAAACCGGTTAATGATCTTAAGTTCTCCTCCACTAACTCTCCTGTTTGTCATCTTCTCAAATAGAGAATTTATAATGTTTCTTGTAATGGTTGTCTTTTGTCTTATATTGTTCAAATTGAAAGAAATCTTCAAATCTGCCCCAAGAACACTCCAGTTATGAGTTTCCAAGAAATTTCTAAATCCTCTATTGCCAAGCATTCTTGGGATTCCAACCATAATTTTAATTTTCAAAATGCTAAAATTATCTTTGATGCCAATAGCACCTCAGGATTGGACTTTCTCAAAAATTTAGCTATGTATCTTTATTGTGAAGTTATAGTGAATGAAAAATTTGATTCCACTATGCTGTCTGCAACTTTGGAAAACTTGGTAAGTTCAACTATATACGAGGAGGGATCAAATGAAAACAGCAAAAGTGCCACTAAAATTGTTTTTCATTCTAGGTCCTTGGAAATTGGCAAAACTGTCTGTGAAGTCTTCCTCAGCTGGTAGTATGATGCAGTGCCAGTAGATAGGGTTGGAGGTACAGAGCAGCTGATTATAGATGGATTATTTTGATTAAAGGTGGCAGCACCACTACGCAGTTTCACCAAAAAAGAACAGCATGCAGTTATTCAATTTTTATGGAGTGAAGGCGTGAAATCAGTTGATATCATCTGCATTCTCCTATAAATATAAAATGGTTTCATCCCTTTTAGTCAATTTTTTAAAGGTGCAGAGCCCTCCCCTTTTTAAATTCAGCAAACTGCATATCCTGCTCTTAAAGAAATTAATTAAATTTAATTAATGAATTAATAGTTGAAAAAACTGTATTAACATCAAGTGTCATCCACCACAAGTTTAAAAAAACGTATTTGAACTTGAGTGGATGAATAATAAGTATTTTATTAACGATTGAAAATTTGAACAAGATATGTATAGGGAGAGTGTGAACTAATAGTAGGAATTGAAAAAAAAAAAATTGCATTCCTAATTCTACCCAGAGATCTCTTGTTAAAATCTATCCAGACATCTTTGGCTGGCAGATTTAATTTTGTTTGGTAATGTGTCTATCAAACCTAGGATAGAATTTCAAAAAATTGATACCATGTTTTCATATTGATAGGAAGACTTTTATCACTGTGTTTTATGCTGGCAATCAAGTTGCTAAGTTCTATGTGCCCTTTCAATTTTTGAGTTATTAAAGCATAGTAAAATTTAGAAAATGTGAATGACACACTGCAATGTGGAGTTGAATCAAAGTACAGGTCTGTATTTTGATCTGATACATAAACTAGTTAACTTTCATTTTATGCCAGTTTAATCTTCTCAACCTTTGTTTGATTTATGAAAATGCTTTGTTTTGTTTTTCTCACAGGAATTCTAGCATTCAGATCAAAATATAACACTCTGCATAAAACTGCACTTTGATTTACTCTGCATTACACTATGCCATTTTATTTTGCATACATTGATATGATTTTTTTTCTGTCATCTAAACACAGAAACCTTATTCTTATGCTACCAATTCCACTCCTTTTCTTGCCTTTATCAGTCTTGTTTTGCATGAATTTTCTTCCAATTTCTTCATAACCATTTTCAGACTTTTGCACTTAACAATATTATTTTCATTACTTTGTGGATAACTAATCAACTGTTTATGATGTTTTCTTAATTTTATTCTTTACTAGCTCAAAAATTGGAAGGACACATAGAACTTTAACAACTTGTTAGCCATCATGAAACACAAAGGTGAAAGTTCTTCTATCAATATTTAAATATAACATCAATTTTTTTTTTTAAATCCTACCCTAGGTTTAATTGACACATTATCAAATAGTGTATAAAAAATCATTTTTTTTTTCAACTCATTGGGGACAAGCGACTGGTATGTGTGCCACTTAAGGTGCTCAGAATTTTTCATTATTCCCACCATTTTTTTATGGTAAATTTTATCTTATTTAATCAGAGCATTTCCGCAATTCAAGTACAAAAAATTTCTGTTTTGAAAAACCAGTGGTAATAGAATGAAAATTAAGCAAAGCGCTTTCGTCGCAAAGGGGTTAACCAAGAAAGTCTGATTTTTTTTTTTAAATTATTAAAATAAGATATTTTAAAATTTAAATCTTGGTTGTTCCAAGAATTTTAGGTTTCCAAAACAGTTAACCCACTAATTGATAACACAATCTATATTTTTATGCTGTAATTAATAAAGTTATCATTTCTAATTACAGAAATTATGAAAACTACAAAATAGTAATTCTATCAGTTAGGGCATATGAATTTAGAAATACTGTGGTATGTAGAACTTTTTTGCAAGATATCTCTGGGCTAAACTAAAGGTGAATTTCAGTAATTTTTTCATTCAATTAATCAGTTTGATAAAGATAATTACAATTTAATCTTCAGTATGTAAATTATGTATTTTATTAGTAAAATGATTAAATTAAACTATAAACTATGTATTCAATTTATGTTATTTTAATATTTTTTGCACGATAATTCTGTATTTAAAAAACTTGTTTGGGATAATGCCTTCATCCCTCCTTTCTAAATAAATGTAATATTAGGTACTTCTTTCTTGTTGTACAAAGTTTTTTTAATTTTAAATATATTTCAACTATGTTAAAATGTAACAACTGTATCAAAATGTTCATTTATCTATTTATTTATTTGCAATATTTTATTCCATAATTTGCATGTGCACACATTCTGGGGAATTTCTAGTAAATCTTATCAGCCAAGGATTTATTTCACCAGCCAACAAAATGCAACATACAGTTGAAAACTGTTATGACAAAATTTGCACAACTGCAAAAATAGATACTACAAGGAATTTTCATATTTATTTCTATAAAATTAAGAAATATATATAAGAGAGGAAAGTTTAATATAGAATAGAACTTAGTACTATGTTTATATCACTATAATTTGAAAAGTTGCGAAATATAGCTAACTAGTAAAGAAAAAAAAAGGGTGGGGTGGGGTTCAGCATATGTCTATTGTTCGCAATTTTCGAAGGTTACCTAAAAATTCACTCGCCAGAGGCGAGTAAAAGGACATGTTTCCCCACCCCTGATCAGATTGATAAAGATAATTACAATTTAATCTTCAGTATGTAAGTTATGTATTTCTATTGGTAAAATGATTAAATTAAACTATAAACTATGCATTCAATTTATGTTATTTTAATATTTTTTGCACGATTATGCTATATTTAAAAACTTGTTTTGTATAATGTATTCTTCCCTTCTTTCTAAATAACTGTAATATTAGATATTTCTTTCTTGTTGTATATATTTTTTAATTTCTATATATTTTAATTATTATATAATTAAAAAATAATATTTTGCTAATAGAATGTATTTACTTTGTATACTCAAATTGCATGAATGCAAATTACCGTAACTTGAAGTTACTTGGACCCTTGGTTTCATCTTTATCCTCCATTTCCTAGCAGACATCTTTACTCATGATTCATGTAAAACTATGGCAAAATATTCTATCTATTCTACATATAAAATGCAAATTCATTCTTTGTTCCGATTGCTTATAACTTGAGTTCTACTGAATGGATTTTGATGGAACTTGCAATAAAATTAAGTAATTTTTTAAAGAAGGTTTGTTGCAGAGCTCTAAGTATAATAGAAATGCACTATACCGTCAAAATGGTTTGTAATCTGAAGTTGGTTATCTCTCAAGTTATAAAGCACAAACAAGAAAACAGAAGGAACAAACAAAGGAGTTCATTGGATAGCGAGAGATTTTCAAAGTGAGCCACAAGTGTTTGAGCTGAATTGCAACCGTTTTTAGGGTTATATTTTTTACTTCAAGCTAAAGCTGCACATTTCATCTCTGTTATTCTGTTAATCTTAGAATTCTGTAGGTTTTAGTATAGTCAGGCATTCTCAAGAAAGAAAAAACATCAAACTTTAGTTTTTATACATCGCTTTTTATCCAATCACCTCGCAGATGTGAATAGATTTGTCTCCTACTATTTGATGTCGATCCCAGCTTTCAAGACATTAAAAATCAGTATGTTTGGAATCTAGAGAGCCAGTTAGAGCAATGCTAACCACTAAGTTTAGCTGCCTTAAAAGCAGTTGGTTGTTGGGTAACCATTTGATGTAACTGCAATATGCAATGTGTATATAAGTAGAAAAATTTTTTCATTCATGGTATGGGTACTGTAGTTAACTCTTTATTTCGATGCTTGTCAAAAGTTATTCTGTCTTTCTAATGTTTTATAACACTCACAGTTGCATAACATTAAAACATTAGAGTCAGTTGGGAAAATGATCAAAACTGCGTTTATTCAAATCAGTGTGTGGAATTGAAATAGCAGAAAATGTTTTTTGAATGTTAGGTAGAGGTATAAGCTTATAAATCTTGGTCATGCTTATAGCTCATTAGAAGACTAGGAGCGAATGTTAGCCATCTTTGGTGACAGTTTTATATGCTGTTTGGCATATGATATAAGGGTTTGTTATAAAAGTTTTTGATAGATTTTCATCATGCGATTGTTTTAATGTGAAAAAGAGATATGTTTTCTAGTAACACATGATGCTTGAGGATTTTTTTTTTTTTTTTTTTTTTTTCTCTGGCGTAAGAATTGTTTTTTGAGCTTTTCATTTGATTTTACTTTTACCTTTTTTTTTTTCCTGTCGTCATATTTTATGAAAAGGAGAAAAAAAAGCACAGCATGATTTGTGTATACAATTATTATTTTTTAAGACTGTAAGACTGTAACTAATTTGTAAAATGTATTTTGAGACATTATGCAATAGTAATTTTGATATTAAATGTACCTGATAAAAATAAAAACGGTGATTTTTCTTTTCTTTTTCTTTTTTTTTCTTTTATTCATCCAATTTCTAAAACAATTTTTAATTAATAAATGGTTTCCTCTAATCTAAAAGAGTCAAAAATATTTTATTCTGCTAAATGCTAAGTTTTTAATAAATTTTATTTTTTTATTACATTTGATTAAAATATGCAGTTGATCATATATCTAGTCGTCATGAAATGATTAAGCCTATGAATTCATGTTAGTGGTAAATTTACCTGAATATATGGGTTTTACCATAATAATTTAAAACTAATTATAATTGCAGATCAATGTAACAAAGTGATATTTTGAATAAAAAATTCGCACTGAAAAAGGATTACAGAGAACTTTTTTTTCCTTCATTTATCTATAGAGGTGTTTTCATACAGTACATGTGGTTTGTGGGTATGCTTCTCCATTATGCTGGTAAGTGTGCTAAGGTAATGGAATGTTGAATCTGGAAAGAATGTAGGCCATCGAGGTATGCATCTTAGTCAGGGTTGCAAAAAAGCCGGCTAAAATTTAAAAAAAGCCAGGCCGGTAGCTTTTATTGGTTTTAACTGGCTTTTTTTGGCCAAAATTGGCCTTTTTTAGCCATAATTGGCTTTTATACAATGAAGCATTGTAATTATAAACTACACATTTTAAAGTGTTTTTAATTAGTTTCAGTGACATTTAATTGATTTAGAGTTTAATAAGTAACCCAATTTCTCAATAATGAGGACATTAATACTGGAATAAAACTTAGATGGTTTTGCTAGTGATTTGTAGTCAGAATTGCAAATATGTCAGCTAAATTTAAAAAGGGCCATACCATCTGCCAATTTTTTCATTTTTATTGCTTTATAAAATTAAAGAGGACAATAGTTACATGTTTTATTACTTAATTAATTTTAAGAGCTATTAATAAACAAGTCTTATTTTATTTCTAGTAAACATTTAAAATTATATACAGTCATATTAATAAAAACATCATTTCTCACTATTAAAAACATGAATAGCATATGCATAAATATGCTTAGCAACAAACTTTTCAAAATTTTATTTAAAGATTTTTTTTTCCTTGTTTAAGCTCTATTTTTTATACACTTATGTACCACTCACCTCAAATATTTCTTCCTTTTAAATTTCTCTTTTAACATATTATAACTTAATCTCCACAAATGGACACATAAAGAATATATTTCCATTTTGATGTGCTTCATTTTGTGATAATTAAATATAATCTTTAAAATGTGTAGTATACGTGGAGCTATGTAATATAGAATTTCAAAACACCAGTTTGGAGCCTAACTTACATTCTTTTCAATGTTTATATATATATATTTTTTTTTTTTCAGACATAATGCCTTTACAGTTGCCTTCTAGAAGTTATAAAGACTTATTTATTTGAGAAAATTTAATAGAAATCCATAGCTTCTTTTAGTAGAAAATATTTATAAGTGTATTAAAAATTAATTGATCCAAATTTAAAACGAATTAACTGAAAACCAACTTTAAAAATTAAAAACCGGCTTTTTTCAATAAAAGTCGGCTTTTCTTAAGTGGTTAAAACCAAAAAAAGCCGGCCGGCTTTTTTTGGCCTGGCTAAAAGCCGGGAACCCTGATTTTAGTTGGCATATTGTGGATTTTTTCCCCATTTTCAGTGAAAATATAGACATTTTGATTATGAGGACAATTTTTCCCTCTTCGGATACTGAGAGTTTTCACTCAGCAATTTGCTCATCATTTGCCTTGTATTGCCATTTTGCTTTGAACTTAAGGTTTTTGATTTGTAAAAAATGTGCTATTACGTTTTTTAATTTGTTTTATCATGTTTTTAAAGGTCAGTTTTATTTAAAATGTAAATTTGTGGTTCTTTTTTCTTGTTGAGTTTTCCTTTGAGTAATCAGATGTATCTTGGTTTCTATAGTACACCAGAAAACTTACATGGGTTTAAAGGAATTTTTCTCCTTTGTTAGATGCAGCATGATAGGCAATCAAGTACTAATGCAAGTCGTGTTATAGAATAATTCTGGAGAAGGACTTCAAACAGAAAGTGGGGAATAAGCAAAGGACAGCCCACGACTTCTTTATGTTATAGAAAATATAACATAGGTAAATTGAAATCTATCATCTGTTTTATTTTCCTTTATAGCTAGTGATCTTTTAGAATTTTTTTATTTATAAAGGTAAAATATTTATTGTAGTCATCCTAATATGTAATCCTGTAGTAACTCCGCTTGTGCATGTGTACTATTTTGTTTTTGTTTTCAAAATGTATTTCTATTCAGTCAGTCATCTTTTTCCCTTTGAAAATGAACGCTTGTGTTTGAAAGATCTCGGGTTGCAATAAATAATATTTTTATATGTTTGAGTCACCTTCTAAGTAGTTATATATGTTATATTGTTTATTAATAACAAGGTGAAAATTTCCTTCACGACACTAGTGTTTAATACAGTGTTTTGACTCTATTGTAGTTATCCTTATAATATTATAAATGTGGAAGTGTGTCTGAAAGTTTGAATAAAGTCAACGTCAAAACAGATGAATTAATGCCTTTGTACCTTTGCATATACATAGATTAGAAACCAGAAATGAACATAGGCTAAACTTCATTTATTTTATTCATTTATTTTTCTTAATATTTCAAAATTTCAATATTTTTCATACGGAATCAATTCACAATTTTTCTGCAATATTTAATTATTCCAGATAGCTTTATAATTAACTTTTAAAGACACGTGAGGCATTTTGAGAGATCTACTCAATGCAAATTAGTCACGAATCCAATAGTATTTATGTGATTAATTCTAATTAAATTAATCTGTTTTTAACAATTTGACATTTATTGCTTTTATAGTGCTACTGGGCATTGCAATACTCAAATATGTCATTAAAAGTTGAGTTGTTAACCAGGCTGTAAAAGCCGGTAGTAAATAGAGTAGGCCACCCTTGTCATTATGTACGTCCAAACCACCCGTGTCTTTAAGGGTTAATATCTTGGCTAATTACCGACAAATTTTTCCGAAAATCAATATCAACAATGCTTTTGTACTTCTGTTATGATAGGTACCTCCAGCACTCCTCAACTCTTTTGCTGAATGCCCGTAAATCAAAATGTGTGTGTAACGTGAAAATATGCTTTTTTCAAAAACTATGCAATCTAGGGTAATTGCTATAATTTCCCTCCAAGGTTTAAAGTAATGTCTACTATCTCTAATTTTTTCATAATTTTAGTTTCAGTAGATTCGGAAATAGATGGGAGGGGGGACATATTTTTGCACTACATTTTCAACAATATATCCTAAAATATAATATCTAAAGTTAAAAGAAATATATTTTTGAGTTCAGCATTACGAATCCTTTCACAGGATACCCCCACACGATATACAAAGAAAATATTTTATATTTTCAAGTAACTTAATTAGCCCCTGTACATTTTTCCTAAATATATTTGTGAATGTTTAATAATCTGTAAATATGTGGATCAATAGTCTTTATTACATCCCGCAATTTGAACTTCCTACGTTCCATAGTTTACGAGTAAAATGGCTGTGACAGACAGACACAGGAGTGATCTTATAATGGTTCTGTTTTTACTTTTTAAGTACAGAACCCTAAAAACTAAAAAAAACTTCTATGTTTAACTGTCAATAAAGATATACAGATTAATTAGAAGTATAATTATATTTAAATAAAAGAGAAAGCTTTTATATTATTCATTTGCTATTTGAAAAGCATCACTTAAGAAAATTAATCAATAATGACAACATTCATAAGAATTAACTCTCTAGTGCATGATTTTTTATTTTTAAAAATATGCTTTAATCCTTAATGAGCATAAATTACAGGAACAGTATTGGAAAAATTATTGCTCTTATATTTTTCAATATTTTAATTTTTTTTTTTTTTAATGGTTGCCTAATGGCATCACCATGAGTTAACCTAAATTAAAAAAAACAATTTAAGTGTACCAATTGGCAATATGTATATATTTGTATAAAAACTAAAAAATGAACAAATTTTAAGTTGCTTTTTATCATTAATATTAATCATAGTTATAAATGGTAAGCAATAAAACAATTATTGTTTTTGTTGAAACATAGAGGTACCAAACACTAAATGCATTTTACTTTAGTAAAACCTTCACTTCAGACGTTTACACTATTGTTACTTTCTTCTATCTTTACAAGAAGAAAGTATTGGTTTCATGAAAATTTTCAAATTCCAGTTTTCGACGGATTTACACGTTTTATGGGTCAGAGATTCCAAAAAACATGTTTTTACAAAATGTCTGTCTGTGAGTCTGTCTGTATGTGACACAAATTTTGTGGGCGCTCTATCTCAAGAACTAATGCATGGAATTTAATAAAAATTTATGTTCAGGTAGTCCCTGATATAGATTGGTGCTGATTAGTTTTTGGTGTAAATCGCCCTGCAGGTGGTGCTGCTATGTAGCATTTTGCAGGATTTCCGCAAAAGTTCTATCTTAAGAACTAATGCACGGATTTTCATAAAACTTCAGATTCCGTTAGTCCATGACATCAATGGATGCTGTTTACTTTTTGGTGTAAATCGCCCAACAGGTGGCACTGCTATGCTGCATTTTGCAGGATTTACACTATTTTCGCAGTAGCTCTATCTCAAGAACTAATGCACACATTTTCATCAAACTTCGGATTTAGTTAGTCCTTCATATGGAATGATGCTGACTACGTGTTGGTGTAAATCGCCCAATAGGTGGCGCTGCTGTGCTGCATTTTGAACTACTTTCTCAATAGCTCTATCTCAAGAACTAATGCACGAATTTTCATCAAACTTCAGATTTAAGTATAACTTGATTAATATTGCTGCTGATTATGTGTTGTTGCAAATCGCTCAACAGGTGGCACTTTTATGCTGCATTTGCCATGATTTGCGCAATACCCCTATCTCAAGAACTAATACACGAATTTTTCTCAAACTCCATATTCAGTTACACGTTGACATAAGTTGGTGATAATTAGGTTCTGGTGTAAATAACCCAATAGGTGGCGCTGTATGCTGCATTTTGCTGGATTTACACGGTTTTTAGCGACAGTCATACCTCAAGAACTAATGCACGGAATTTCATATTTTTAGAATTCTCATGATGAACACAGATTGCCATTTAATTTGGCACTGAGATAGTGAATTTTGATGTATTGACATGTATGAGATAGAAGAAAGTTTTGTGATGGCCACAACATACTAGTTTTGTATCAGTATCATTTTTCCAATCATCTTCAGGAGGTTCATTAAACTTGACAGCCTTTCCGCACTTTAGATTTTTCATTGCACCAGGCGAGCATAATGTTTTGGCTACTTCAAGTCTGAGTTGTATCAATTTCGAAAATTTACTGCCAGGTGTGCTTATTATAGATACATATATTGATGTATAAAGTTGTCAAAATGCAGTTTATGCTTTACATAATTGGATGAGTTGGTCTATCTGCAACAGAACTGCTAACCTCCAACTCAGTGTTGAACTCAGGAGGAGGCCCGGGAGGTGGACAATCCCCCCTCGCCCAGGAGCAATGATTTTCGGATGATCGGAAGATTTGTTGCAACAGTTCAAGATATAAAGCTGCAATTTGAACGAAGTTGATTTTCTTTAAAGTCAGAACATCTTCAATTTCTTATTTTGAGTATGCCTGATCGAGTTTTTGAAGTGATCAGAACAAACGACTTAAACATTTGAACATTAAAGAGGAAAAAATGAGTTATCTATAAACTTTTCGGGCAGTCATATTTAAGTTTAAATTTTCTCACAAAGTCTATGGTAGTGTAATGCTATTTGTGTATAGTATTATTATTGTCTTGCTATTATTTATAATTATAAATTGTTTTGAAATTGATACTCTTCTTTTTGAATTGGAAAATTAAAAAAACAAAAATGTTGTTTATAAACTTTTGGGGTGCACTGTAGTTGTATTATTGTTTTTATTCAAGAAATAGTTGTATAGTATTCAAGAAATTTTTGTACTTATTTTTATTTAAGTAACTGTAATCATTAAATTTTGGATGAGTGAAATTTTTTTTATTATTATTATTATTTGAGGGGGAAAAAAAATTGTGAGGCTTAAATTTTTGCGATTATGACAGACTCACGAAAATTAAAGCCTTGCGAAAATAAGTGCTTTTACAGTTATCTGTTAAAAATACAGAGTATCTCACTGCAGATTAAACTTGGATTTTTGGTTGTTATTTTAACAATAATGAAGATATTGAAACTATGTTTTCAACAGAACAACTTTAATTTCTGTGAAATATGATGACATGGCAAGAAATGTTGGAAATTACCACCATTCATATCTAAACAACACTGAGCTAGACATTTTGTTATTCAGAATACAACTGGCAGTACTTATACTGTGTCATTGGTCAGAATTCAGTCACGTCCAATGAATATCATCACACTCCATACAAGCAAAATTAATGCAATTCCAATCTGGCTAAAATATCTTTATTATTGTTGTGAACGAAAATTCAGTTTCAACTTTTTGTGACACATCCTGTATTTCCGATTCAACATATTCTATTTTTGATGGAATCATTCGATTGAGATGCTGTTTCTTGTTCAAAAAATATTTTTCTTGGTCACATTATCTCCCTTAAGGCTACTAGTCACTCAATTTCCAAATTTCCCTCCATAATGTAATCTATGGGCATATAATGCCCATGGGGGGGGGGGGGGGGGGCACATTCTTGGGCCCGGAAATTCCGGCCCTGGCAGACCTCTCATTCTCTAATACCATTTTTATGTTTTAGATAGAAGAACGAGCAAGTCTATATTCTTTAATATTTAACTATAGTAAGACCTCAGACCCGACCCGATGCAGGACTCTAAATGGCATAAAACTAAAGACCTAATCTTTAAATATGCTTTAAAATTAGTTGCGGTTTCAAAAGTTCCACTTATAACGATACACCTTGTTTTACACAAGTGGCCACCTGCCTTTAGTTTATCTGCAGTTATTATTTTGAAAATTTTCCTGTCTAACATAGTGCATCGCATATCACCACTATTAAATTATTCACTTGAAACATTAGACAGGAAGGACCATCTAGCGTTTTGCTGTGTATTGTATTTTTAAAATACGATAAAAACATAATGCAGTTTGTTATTTCGAAGACTCGTGAAAGGTTGACTAAAGACAAAACAGACAGGCACACATTTTGCTTTTGTGAAACTTTGATCTGCGGTTTATATAGACTTTTAACCGGAAAAAATATTTTCCATATTCTTTTTAAAAAGCGGGTCAACCCGAACCCGACCTGCAAGAGTAAAAAAGCCAACCCAAAACCGACCCGAACACAAAACAGCAAAAGCCAAGCTGACCCGCACCAAAAATTTTTAAAGTCAACCCGATCCACCACGAGAAAATATAGCGCCGACCCAACCCGAACTGCGGGTCGGGCTCAGGTAAAAGCGGGTAACCCGACCCGTTGCAGGACTCTAATCACAAGCCCATAGACTTTGCATTAGCAAAGGGAATTCAGAAATCGACTGACTAGCAGCCAAAAGTTTGTTCCAAAGTTTTAAGAAAACTTTGTATATTTCATACCTCTGAAAATGATTGCACTGCTTTTTGGTACATTCTGTGTATGTCATATTCAGTTATTTTTATAAGTATTTCTGAATATTTCATAGGTATTGAGAATAATGTTTCAATTAATTCATATAACTATGGTATAACACTTTAATTTGATTGTAAATTAATACCAGTCTTAATATTGGGTTTTTAAATAAGTTTTCAAAATAGCATTGTAAAATCATTTTGTGGTTGTAAGGAGATATATTTTATCAAAGCATATTTCTTTTAACATTATGATTGCTTTGTGTTATATTGCTAATATCATTTTAATATCTCAAAGCCTTGTATTACCATATCATTTTTCGATGTTACAAAATATTCAAAGCATAAGGTCTAGCCCAGGCTGGTAATCGAACCCAGCTCCTTCCCTTACAAGGCCAATGCTTTACCATTTAAGCTAATTGGGCCGACAACCAGTCAGCATATTTCACTCAGATTTGTAAGCCAAGGATCTGGGTTTGATTCCCAGCCTGGGCATTTTTTCGCTCACTTGGAAAATATTCAATTCATATGATAACTTTACCAATCAGCTCGATTGTGTTAAAATAATAGTTCATCTACGTATCCATCATTTATATGAAGTTCCTTTACCTGCGGTTTATTCTGTTGAGCTGTTTACATGACAGACCAGATGTTACTACCAATAAAGTTATCTGAGCAAAATAAGCTGAGTGGTTGTCAGCCCAGTTAGCTTAAATGGTAAAGCATTGCCCTTGTAAGCCAAGGATCTGGGTTCAATTCCCAGCCTAGACATTTTTTCGCTCAGTTGGAAAATATTAATTTCGTATGATAACTTTACCTATCAGTTTGATTGTGTTAAAATAATAGTTCATAAGGTCTAGATTTTTTTTCTTTTACTTCCTGGGGAAAAAACAGGTTCTTTTGTCATTTGAGTAGGATCTTTGATAGATACACATGATGTGAAACTCTTTATCATACAGAAATATTATTAGTGTAAAACATTACCCAGTAAGTTAAAATTTAGGTTATAGCTACATGTTCTCCCTCCTTTATCTGCATGTGTTAGGCAAAATGTGGCACTACATTTCTTCAGACACCAGATTTAAACCAGTGTCACATCATAAGTTAGAATCATAGGGTAATGCTGATGAAAAAGATTCACTCCATTTTTGTTGTTACTGTTATTGATTGATCTTTCATCTTGTAGCTGTTGACATGCAATAAAATCTTTTATATAATGAGAACCAGAAATGTTTGAAATGATGAAATTTGACTGAAATTTCATTGTGGATTATGAAAATTTATTTAAACCAGCAATGCTGAAAATGTGGTGTGCAGCAGATTATTTTCGAACATGGCATAATTCAAATTCTAAATCAAAATTTAATGAAATTTCACAAAATACGTGAACTTAGACTAGCTGAGTTAGTCTGAATTTGATTGGTTGTTATTACCATACAGATTGAAGATACTGAAATGGAACTTAATGAATCCCAATGTACTACAGCTGAACATGTCCTGGGAAAAGTTGTAATATCAGACATACCCAAAGGATTACTTTTTTATAAATACAAACAGCATTGAATTCACTTTTCTCTGGAAGGAGTTTCTGCAGATATGAATAAAAAATGGACTCATACTTATGAAAAATACAATATTCATGATAAGAAGTAGATAAATAGTAAATTATTTTTGGAGTTACGGCAAAATCATCAGACCTAAATTATCTTAGATTCTTATATATGAATTATCTATCTATATATATATAAACACATTGATAATAAAATATTTTTTAGTTATTAAGAAGGTATTAGCTCTTTATAAAACACAGTCAGAAAAATCTGAGTAAGAATATTAATAAACAATCAATGAGGAAAAACTATAAATCATCAATTGAATTCTGTGTTAGAGGAATTAGATTCAAGGGATGAATCTGATGTTAAAGAATTTATTATTATTTTAGCATAGATACTCCTGCACGCAGTATTGTGACTAAATTTCATAAATTTTCTAAAATGAAAATACCTTTCTGACCTGATACACATCTTTGATACACATTCTCATGTAACAAAAAGTAGTGTGTGGTTAAAATTTGTTTAGGTTGTTTTACATTTAATTGTTTATGTTGTCAGCCTGTATTGCATATAAAACTTGCTTATTACATTGATCACGGTCAGCTGAAAAATTTGTCTTTAAGAAAATAATTCTTATAGTCACTCCATCACAGCTATGGTGAACCTAACAGCCATGTGACTAGTTCTGATTTTATTCCAAATGATACATAACTAATCTCTCTCGGGAGACCTGATTGCAGCATCATGCAGTGTGCTTTGATTTGAAAATAAAATGACCTTATTAAAATATTAATGAAACCGATGTGTATGTAGTTGTATGTTGCAGACTTTTTCCTGAATTTTTGAGGAAATGTTGAGTGGAGGTTATCTACTGTTTTCAAATATAACAGACAGCACAAATAAACTTACCATGCTTTTGCAACCTGATTTTGTTGATGTGAATGGCAAAGGATTTGTGACAAATGTACTACTATGACTCCCAGTCTACTTTTGCTAGTATGCTTGTTTAAACGTTGATAAAATTGGAGATAATTAAAAGATTTGACTTTATAGATACTTCTTCAGAAAAGTGACCAAGTGGTTACTTCATTGGTTGTTCAAGAAGAATGTAAATGATAATATCAGATAAATGATCGCTTTTCCAAACTGATAGTTCATTTCTTTTAGCAAAGCCTTGTATGTATTCTTTTTCAAGCAATTTTGATTTCAAATATATACAGCATAATTTTCATATTAAAAAACATTTGCAAAAGACTCTGCAATACGGATAGTTGAATTCTGAATTTTAAAGGAATCTCTTTTTAAAAAATTAATAAACTATATCCTTACCTTGTGGACAAAGTAAATTTTAAGTTTGTTGTCATTATTATTTATGAGTCATTCTGCACAGTTAGTGTTAGTTTTGTATGCTTTTGGGTTATTTTATATTTGTGTACCTGGAGGTGCTTTGCAGAAATTTTAACATTGAAATCTTTTTTCTTCATTGCTTATAAAAAGATTTATTTACAATTAAAAGCAGATATGCAAACGTAACATTTTAAATTTACAATAAAATATTTTATACTTATTTTAAATTAATAATAATGGATAAAGTTCTTGGATTTTCATCATTTATTACCTGTTCATGGATATGGTATAAATTCACTATCAATACGGTAAATTTTTGTTTATATATAAGATTTCAATTTGTCTTTATGTCATATGTTTGATAAATTTAAGCATTACATCAAGCAATATTTTCACTCCAGTGTCTTTTTTTTTTCCCTAGAGAATTTTATGAATCCATTTATGTGTGTGTGTATGTGGACACTTTCCAATAACTTGAGTAATTTGCATTCCTTTGAGTTGTATACTGTATTTTATCATTTATATATATTTTTTTAGCATTAAATGTATTCTACAATGTCCTTCTACGATTTCAAATTATTTTCAAGAAAATAACTGTAAGTTTTATTTCAATAGCCCAATTGTCACTTCTGCTGCTTGTTTCCAACTTCATGCACTGATCTTCTGGAACAATTTAAAGTGTCATGACAAGCTATTTTTAGAAATTTTACCACCCCCATAAAAAAATTTATATTATACAGTATAAAATGACAAATTTTTATTGTAATTTAAAAACAGTTTTATATTTATTCTATGCCAAAGAAATGTTGTCCCCTTGTTTTTGTATTACTACTGTCTTATATAAAACTGCTCATGTGACCACTAGGAGGTCAGATAAAATTCAGGGGACAGCTGCATTTAGTAGAAGCAGCAATCTTGAAAATCACAAAAGCAAATCTTTAAATTCATCAAAAGCAAAAATCTTATGATTTAATTATCTGGACTTAAAAAGCAGTTACAAGCTGCAAAATGGATAGAAAGATAAATATATGTTTATTACTTGTCACTACTGTTCCCTACTTAAACTTCCGTTGTTATTATTTTTATTTATTTATGATTTTGTATGGGATGATACAACATACTTTTACTTAGTTCGTAATATCATATTGCAGTCTTACTAAGATTACCTTACTATGTGCACAGAAGCAATTTCTTTAATTTTGTCACTACTGCCCTCTTTTAATGAAACTGCATCAGCTCATTTTGAGTAAGTTTGAAAATGTTCAGCTTCAACTATGTTACTTAAGAGCCTACACCAGGGTCGGCGAACCTTTTCACATCTGCTTGCCAGTTAAAAAAAAAAAAAAAAAAAAAAAAAAAAAAAAAAAAAAAACATTAAAATGTCTGTCATAGAACTCTGTTTCCTCTTGGGTTTTTGTTTTTCAATTTTATTTTCTCATTTTACAAGCATTGTAAAATCTTCTCATTTTTTTTTTTCAGAAAAAAATGAACACATTTTAAGGCACGTAATGCAGTCACAGAGTCTTGGCATTTTGGTGTTAGTTTCTCTTCATCAAATTCATTATTACTCTCATTTAACTCATCAGAAAAGTTTGTTTCTTCTATCTATTTGGAACTATCATTTGCACAAAAAGGTAAATCGTAATCCTAAAGTGACGGTTTATCAAATCCTATATTTTTCGAATCAAGATTTATTGGAATTTTTTTCACTGTAATATTCATAATGTTATCACTTTGGTTGGAACTTTAAGAAATTGACATTTTATATAGAGTTATATGTGTTTAGCAAGGGATGGTTTAACAATGTATTACTATAGTTATATTTCTAAAGTAATTGAATTAAGAAGAAAGTAAAGTAATTAAGAGAATTAACATGATTTCTGATGCTGCATGTTTGATGCCAAATGTTTGGTATTGGGCTCAAAATTGGTTATTTTTAACAAAATGCATGGTGAATTGAAATCATCTGATAAATTGATTCAATTTGGATTTTTAATACTGTGCATCTCTGAAAATAATGATTTGCAAGCATAGGCAGAGAGAAAGATGTTAACATGGCAAATGCTAACTTCTTAAAAGAACTGTAAATGTCTGCAGAGCTGTCCTTAGTCGATGTGCGACAGGTGCAGACGCACAGGGCCTCGTGCCTAGGAAGACCTTGAGCTCAAAAATAAAAAATTATTGCAAAATAGCTAAATATTTATTATTCATTTTGTTGTGAGTTACATGATAAAATTTATATGTGTAAACCTTCTTATTTACAGGCATGAAAGAGATCCTTCTAAAGGAGGAATTCCACCTTTTTAGAAGCAAATTTGGACATTCTCTGGATTGATGCAAAAATGCAAAGAAAATATTAGATGCATATGGAGGGGGGGGGGGATCTAGAAAACTTAATAATTAGGCATTTTGCCTACTGAAATCCTTGGAGTTTATTTCTGAATTGCTGTACTATCAAATCAAAGGTGAACTGTTATTATAAGCACCTGAAAGTCATGTAAATTAAGTTAACTTGGGAAAGGAAGTTTCCATATGGTTCTTTTTGAAATAGAATATTTTATTCTATTTATAAAACACTTCTGGGTAATTTCAGTGATGCATTTTTGGAAATTATTTCTGGAGTAAAGATCAATTTGGCATTTATATATTTAGAGTTGAGATTTTTTTTTTTTTTTTTTTAAGTAAAGTCTTAAACAGTCAAGTCCTTCAAAATAATACGTTTATTTTGAAAAATTAATCTCTGTACTTAGCATAACTTCATCAGATACATTTGGGTAGATTTATCTGTTTCCAATTTTCTTTTTTGATTTAATGAATTTGTACATTTATTGTTATTTACTTATTTTTTTTCTTTTAATACTTTCTAAGTTACAAAAATGAAATAACAATCATATGTACAGTTATATTTCATTTTATTGTATGAATAACTCTTAAAATGTCGTCTAAATTATACGAGTTTGGCCTTACAGTATAGATGGAAAAAAATTCCCACCTTTTTTTCTATTTCCCACTTTCATGCCTGTATTTATAAAATGTAAAATTTTCTATCAATAAAATGTTCGGTGCAAGTTATGGATGCCTGAAAAGAGAATAAGATTGTTTGTAGCTTATATTCAATCTAAAGGCATTGTTACACCCTAGCCTGGACAGCACCAGACATCCAACAAATCTGGACAGGTGCATGAACTGAAATTTAATTTTCAGCAGATCGGTGTATGGGCGATGATTCCAATAAAGTGCTCGCTATTATTTTAATGATTATTTGAAATGTAACATAGATTTGCTTTCCCGTTGTGTAATCAAGTTTCTCTATTTATTATACGAATATCGATGTTCTTGTCCACACACATATGTATTCCTGTCGTGTAAACACAACGAAGAGGCAAAGGAACTGTTTCTGCTGTCACTATCTTGAGACAAAACTAAACATTTAAAGTCTCCAAGAATTATGAAAAGTTAGTGCTTTTAATAGACCTTAGAAAAATGAGTTTTTTGGAAATACTGATTTTGACTCAGATATTTTCCTATTTTTTAAATTATCTTAAAAATATTAACAGTTTAATATTTGCTAATTAAATTAATAACTCTAAACATGTTACAGTCGAAGAAAAGACCGTTTTTATATCAAAAGTTTCACTTGTATCACATTCAATTACTGCCATAATATGAAATGGACTGATTGAGTAATTTAATCGATTAACCCTTTGACTACAATTTATTTTTTATTAGAAATTGTTGCAAATGGCGACTATTTTTTAATTCTATTAGTGGTTTTTAAAGAAAGAAAAATCTTTGCCATACACTTTTATGACAGCTTCATGAAAACTTGTAAATAATAGCATGAATATAATATAAAAATAGTCGATAGTGGCAGCCCTGCTTTCGGTCCATGGTCCTGCATAGTTAAATATGTAAATATATTAACCATTACATTTGGTTTATGTTTTTGTTTAAATTATCAGAAAGAAATTAGCAATTTTCTCCAACAAATCAAATTGTTTTTAAAATTTCATGATTTTGTATATTTTTAATTGATTATCATCTCCTCAATCCTCCCCTGCTCATGAATTTCACGTGTAAATATATTAGAGGTCTACATAAGCCGAAGTTTTCAGATCCAGGTCCATTCTGGGTCAGAGAAAGCTATCCTAAATCAATGGTAAAGCTGAAAATTTGGTTCCGAATTGACTCTACCAAAAATCTTTAAAATCAGGCACGATGCTATTCAACTCATGAAAAAAAAAACTATTCGATATATCTCAACGAGTATTACCCTACAATTAAAATTCTTTAAAAGAATGTTGGATACACGTTTAAACAAACAATTTAAAGTACAGCACTTTTCCGATTATACTTCCTCATTCCATAGCATACGAAATTACAATATATTTACATAAGAAAACATCAACATTGAAATAAAAACTCATTAAAATCAAATAGTTTAGAAGGAAAGAAAGAGTGATTTAAGAAGTCATAATTTTGAAGCTCTATAAAGAAAAAAAGTAGATTTTTAAAATGTCTCTTTAATTTATTAAGCCAAAATAAATTTCTAAATATTACATTTACAAATGTACAGTCATAAAAAAAAAAAAAAAAAAAAAAAAAAAAAAACTCAGTTTATCTATGGAAGTCACATCTAGCTAGATAATAAATTTAAATGTTTCTGAAAGGCATTTGAATTCACAAAATCTTGATGAGAACTCATCGACTAATTTATTTGTTACTGAAGGGAGTCGCTTTCTTTGTTTTTTCATCTAAATTAAAGACATCAGCTTTTTTTACTTTTTAGAAGATATTTTTTCTAAATATTTGCAATTTTGCTTCAAATATGAATCCTATCTATCATGATAATATCAGTCTTATTTGTGCCTTGGCACTTTAAATTTAAATTATTTAAATGCTGGCACAAATCTGTAAAGTACATTAATTTTGCAAGCCATTTAATATTTGTCAAATGCGCATATTTCTTGATCGTACTTTATTCATGTTAAAAAAACCAGATTTCTTCCAAATGTTCAATAAATCCTTGTATCATTTTGCCGCGACTTAACCAATAAACAATGTTGTACATCAGTAATGTACTGTGCACAGTTTACTTCATCTAACAAAGTGTCAAACTTTCATTTATTTAAAGCCTGCAACGATATGATATTAACTATTTTTGTGACTACGGCCATAACATGATCAACAGACTCATAACCAGCCTTTGCACACAGGACTTGATGTATGATGCAGTGAAATTCAAGAATAATATGTCCAATATGAGTTTGAAAGAAATTAAAAAAAAAAATCATTTTCCCCACCAGACTGGGGTTGTAAAAGAAACTCTTTTAGACAAATTTATTTCATTTTCAGTAAGTGAATTTATAACTGCTGTACAAATATCTGCTTCGTTGGTTGTAGTTAATAACTATATTTCTCCTTAATTTCATTTTCAAAAAAATATCGTACAAAAACAGCTAAATGAGCAGATTTAGTTACATCTGTAATTTCGTCAACAAGGAAGGGGAGTGGGAAGGGAGAAAGGAAAGGAGAAGACTTGGTATCAGAATTTTGTTACTCTCTTACATTTTCTGCCATTTTTAGGATTCTTTTGGGTTGGCAACTAAGTGATTGCAGATTTTGTCAATAGATGTTAGCACATTCTTTTTGTTTTGTCTACTTGTTCAAAGCACCTATCCTATATTCTTTTCTTGTTGTTGACTTCCTTCTTTAATTTTGCAAAAAAAAAAAAAAAAAAAAAAAATTATATTGATTAGTTATTTAGGTTCATTTTTATCCCAGTTTAAGAATGGAAGAACAAGACGTGCATTTCAGGCATATTTTATTGTAATTTCCAAAAATAAAAGAAATGCATTGCAAGTACACAAGAAGTTATGTGCCATATATGGGAATAAAGTCTTCAAAGAAAGGCAGTGTCAAAATTGGTTTGCCAAATTTTGTTCTAGTGATTTTTCACTGAAAAATACGCAATAATCTGGCTTTTCAGTTGAAGTTGATGAGATCCATATCAATGCCATTATCAATTCAGATCATCATAGCACAGCATGTAAAATTGCAGAGAAGCTCAATGTATCGCATACATGCATTGAAAAAAAATTAAAACTGCTTAGCTATGTCAAGAAACTCGATGTATGGATCTCTCATCAGCTTAATGAAATTGATCCATTTCTGAAACGACTGTTAACTGTCAACGAAAAGTGGATAGTTTATAATAACGTTAATCTGAAAAGATTGTGGGAAATGCAAGATGAACCAGCCCAGGTGACACGAAAAGCTGAGATTCACCAAAAAAAGGTTATGCTGTCAGTTTGGTGGGATTATAAAGGAATACTGCATTTTTAACTTTTATCAAGAAACCAAACAATTAACTCAAATGTGTACATTCAACAACTCGCAAAACTGGGCAATGCAGTTCAAGAAAAGCAGCCAGCATTGGCAAATCGTAAGGGTGTTGTTCTCCAGCATGATAATGTAAAACCTCACACATCTTTGGTCACTCGCCAAAAATTATTGGAACTAGGTTGGAATGTGTTGTCACATCTACCATATAGTCCTGACCTTGTGCCTTCAGATTACCCTTCATTTCGTTCTGTACAGAACTCCTTAAATTGTAAAACTTTTAATGACACTGATGATGGAAAATCACATTTAATTCAATTTTTTGCTGCCAAAACTCAGAAGTTTTATGCACATGGAATTATGACACTGCCTGAGAGATGGCAAAAGTTCATCGACAAAAACGGAAAATGCCTAATTGAATAAAGCTATATTTTTAAACAAAAATTTTGAATTTTCCTTCTTATTTAAAATCCGCAATCACTTAGTTACCAACCCAATATCTTTGACTGTATATATTTAATAGAATATATATAATAAGATAGAATAAGAAGAATATATTTAATTCACTGAATTATTTTATCTTCATTTTCAAAATTATCAAAATGGGATGGAGCGCATGTTAGCCAGACTTTCTTCAAAAACTCTCCATCGCAGAAAAATTCAACATACCAGCATTGACATTCACAGCCGAGAAATTTGAAACTCTAGTTTGCGAATCCCTGCTGATATATTTAATTATAGATGTGAGCAGTTTATGTTTCTCTTTAATTGCACTGGCAATGAATTCTTTTTGTTCTCCATAACTATTTTGAGAAGTTTTTTTTTTATTTGTTTCATATAAAACCGTTTTACAGATAACATTCTGCAGATCCAGGACCGTGTGAAAGGGGAGGCGAAGGGGGTACCAAATTTATACTATCAACTTTGTACATTCAAAATAAAAGTATGTACATTTTTGTTTCAAAGTTAATGCATTGTCCCTTACCCCACACCAGAAAACAAATTTGTCACTAATGAATTCTTCCTTTTTAAAACTTGTTTTAGGTCTTTGTCTTTGCTCTTTTGTTGTCCTCTTTTCTGAGTCTAGAATTTTCTTTCTAAACTAGGGAAAAAACGTACACTCTCAAACAGCATGTGGTTTTCTTCCTAGAATCCAAAAGCATTGGAAATTGTTATACTATACTATTAGATACATTTTTTCAACACCACAGCCTGTCTTTTTCGTTAGCCTCAAACAAAATCAAGGAAGTGGGTATGTGATATGTATGGGGAAAAGGGAGGAGGGGGGTGGGGGGGGGGGGGGTTCTGAGTGGTTAGTTTAATGATATGACAAGTACACAAGTATTTAGTATTAAAAAAAAGCTGTTTTCAGTCAAGCTTGTATGTTAATAAAAAAAGAAAAATGAAGTACAGAACTTTGGGGAGTATGAATGAATTTTTTTTTTTAAACTTCAACTAACGATGTGGCAAAAATATCCCTTCGCGTGTTGACTACGGCCTGCATGCCATAGGTTCGCCATCCCTGGCCTACACTATACTTCATTTTTTTTTTCAGCTGATGGATAACCTTCATAGTCACCATCACTAGTTTCCATGGAAATCTCATATAACTTGTTTTTGCCACTCTTTTTTGTTCTTGACTATAAAAGCTCTGAAACAACCTCAAATGTAGTGTGAAAAAAGTATCTAACTGGGGAATTCAGAATCCCTTATCAGAGGAACACCCTCAAGGTTGTATGTCTGTCTTTGCGAAAAATAGTTATAGTCATGTGAAGAAACAAGAATGCTGATGTTAAACCGGGAGCAATCTTTACGGATTTTTCGCTTGTATTTTAATATTTATTTTTTTTTTTTTTCATAGGATCGATATTTTATACTGTACATTTGGTTTAGGTTAGTTTTTTTTTTATAAGAGGACAGTTTCATTTTTGGAACCAGTTCTGAAAATGAAACTATCTTTAAAGATTGCTGCCATAGAATTAAAGGTCTTGTTTCTTCTTGTGATTAGTGTAGACTCTTGAGCTATTTCCCATGTGGCATACATTAAAAATGCCAATATTATAATTCAAAACCATCATTTGTTCACTTTCTCCCTGTTTGAAGAATACTCCTGATGATTATAAAGATTCTCAACTCCTGATTTAAAAAGTGAACTATTAGTGTAGGAAATTTGGGTCGCAGTTGTGTATGATGAAAATTGGTTTCCTGAAGTTTGTAAATTTAATTTTTATTTAACTATCATCAAAGTATTTTATTTTTCCATGTTACTTATTAGAACATTTGTTTTAAATTATTTTAATTGGAGAAGTAAGTAACGACATCCTTAAAGCAAATTTCATGTTAAGAAATGGAAATAGATTCCATTGGACAAACATACCAGATATCCATGAAATACCAAAATAATGAACTTTTGTGTTTTATTGAAATTTCTCCTCATTCAATTACTTTCTGATATTTTATTCTAGACAATTAGTGTGATTATAAATTTAAAAATGAAAAATATTTCCTGTAACTAAACACTGTTTTTGTCTCTGGATAAATTCATTTAGTTGGACCTATTGTCTTATAGTTTGTGGTTTATTTCTAAAAGATTAATTCAATTTTAAAATAGTTTTAAAAGTACATAGCTATTGAGTAATTTATAATTGTTAAAATGTTCAAAGGGTATATTTTTAAGAGTATTTCACTTCTGCCCCCCCCTATTCTTAAAACACATCCAAATTTATTGCACATAGGATATCAAATAATATATTTTTTATCATTAATAGACAAAAAGAAAAAAAAATCTTTTAAAATCTTGGGTTATAGCGTAACAATATCTTTGGGATAATAGTGATATTGATTATCAAAATAATTAATAAAATGATGTGTTTAAAGAAAAATACTGTTCAAAGTTTATGCCTGGATTATTGTATACTACTCTATGTCTTATCTATTTATTTTAAAAAAATGTTTAAAATTTAACTTTTATTTTACACTAAATGACAGAGTGAAATTACCCATTTATTGGAACCCATGCAAATTAACTATTCAAAACTTTCCCTTCAATGATAATATTTTTTAGTTTATCTGTTTCACTCTGTTATGCTTCTCTAAGAATTATTTGAGTTAATACTTGTTTTTGAAGTGTGATTTGTTATCAATGCAATATCTTTGTGAAGGGACAAAATTTTGTTTTACTATATAGTATAAAAAAATATATCGGACTTTGGCCCTTTATTATATTTTTAAATGAAACATTCAAGATGTACATATAAAATAACACTTTAGATTTTTTGCATGGTTTATAGGCTCTTATCAAATTAAAATATATTTCACTCTGTTTCTGAAATTATTTATTTTGAATCCCTTGCTTAAAGATTTAAAAAATTAAAATATTTTAATATAATGATGTTATGCCAAATTTAAGTGTTATAAAGATATGAAAAACTTTTATCCAAACCATTTTGTAAAAAGGTGTTAGTTAACCATTATTTTTCACGTTTTGAATACTCATACGTTTGAAAGCTCTCTTTATATTTTAAGATTAAACCATTCATTAAAAAAAAACACCATTTATTTTTTGTGTGATTTAGTTATATATATATATATATATATATATATGTATGTATACATATATAGTCTTTGTTTTAAATATTTCTCACTATTTTTCAACATTCATTCATAAATCATAAAAAGAATTCGTTCTAAGTAAAGAAGAAAAAAATCTTTATAAGCATGATTATTTCTTCAATTTTAAATATAAGTAAAGTAAATTAAATACAGTTTATAAAAATTATGTATTTTCAATAATAGCATTTTTTCTTGTTTCACTACTGTATTTGCATCATTTACTTGAGATTTAGAGTAAAACTTTTATACTTTTCTTGCAATTGTGAGAGCCTCCGGTGATTGTGTTCAGGTAATATACCTGAATTCAAGTATTTATTTCATTTTCAGTACCAGAATTCAGGTTTTTCTGATAGTTAAATTCATAAAATAAGACTTGTGGATATGCTTGCTAAACTCAATTAAAATTAATATATTTCATAATGAGAGGATTGGACCTCCTTGCAATAAATTATGTGTTTTCTTTCCATACAAAAACTTTTTCTGTTAAAATTTCATGTATTTTTCCATTAATTCACTATCACCCGTGGGTTACATTTTGTCTGTATAAATACACTAAGGAGCTCAGTCCCTCACTCTTGCGCCAATCCCAAGAGCAATAAGTACTATGTTGTCTTATGACAATCCTGCATTTTGCTCATTTTTTAATTGCAATTGTATTTTATTCTTGGGAAAACACTTACATATATCGAAACCAATACTCATTTATTTTTAAGTGTATATTTACAATATCTTTGCAAACAGCGTTTATTTGTAATAGGCCCCAAGCATCGAATTTTTATGCCTTTCAAATCCAGCTTCTGTTTGGTAAACATAATACTCACATTTTAAGATAAAATAAAATGGGAGTGAAAAATAAAGTATCTTGCTTTGAAGCTTTCTTAGGTTTTGATATTAAAAGATTGGGTACTTTTGGTTAACCGGGCACCAGTGTTGTATGTACATATGTATACACATATATGTACAACATATATATATATGTACACACACACATATATATATGCATACATATGTATATACATATGTACATATATATGTATATATATATATGTATATATATACATATGTACGTATAACACTGGCGCCCAGCTAACTGAAAAGTACCAAAGATTGTTGCTAAATATTACATCATTGTCTTCTGCAGTCAATATCCACGTACCACTTTAAAATATTTTACTGTGAAGTAAACCAGTTTCAGCTGATATCACCTCTATGTCTATGTCTAGGGCAGGGATGGAGAACCTTTTTGAGTATGCGTGCCAAAAATTAAAAAAAAATATGTACAAACACTCTAACGTGCCAGAAAAATTTTAACGAATAATATAGTCATGTCGCATCAAATTCCACATTAATAATCTATTAATAAGTTTTTCTTTTATTGTATACTTCCAAATCTGATCATTTTTAGTTCTTCATTGATCTAGTAGAAGCAGGTTCAATAGACACATAACTATTTATAATAACAGTTAAAATTCAATTTTTAAAATTAAAACCTAAATATATTGAAACCTAATGTAACTTAAAGCCCTAAAACTAAATAAAATAAAACCTAATCTGAAATAGAAGTGTGTCAATTAGGTATATTCTATGCAAACTAACTCTTAAAAATCAATTTTCAAAAATAAAACCTTTGAAATTTGATAGAGCAGTAAAATGATTTTGAAAACACTATATGTTGAATGGTTTAGCGAGAAAATGACGCTAAAAGGCGCTTTCATTGAAATTTATAATGCCTTAATTTATTCAAAAGTAACGGATTATTTTAAAGTAAATTATATAGCTGTTACACAAAACTATACTTTTTGTAAGAAAAACACAAAGTGGATTGCTCACCATAAACTGAATATGAACTATTAGTTTTTTTACGTGCCAGAGGTGTATTCTTACGTGCCAAGTTCGGCACGTGCACCATAGGTTCACCATCCCTGGTCTAGGGTGACATATTCGCATGGATCCAAACATCTCATAACTCTTAAAATTTAAAATATTAAAAATAAATATTACTGACTTATTAATTTGTTTTAAATTTTAATATTTCTATAATAGCAGTTTTAAAATTTTTTCATTTATGTGCATGAGAGAGAGAAATGGATAAATGATCTCTTTTTCTCATTGTTAGTGTCTTTTTCTCATTGAAGTAGGAAACCAAGGAGGAAATTTTAACCTCTGTGCATTTAGAAGTTGAACAGTTATTATTTCATATATTAATTTCATATGTCCAAACTAGTTATTTTATATATTTTTTTCATTAAGATCTCATATATATTGTGTAGTTATATAAAATTCCAAATACTGCAATATGGCACTACAATGCACAAAAGAAATTGTAAATATAACTTCTGTATTTTTCCTGTGTTTCTTGCTAGTTTAAAAATTGTATGTGGCTCAATACTACAATCAGGTAGATTTCGTAAGAAATACTACCTATTGCAGTCATTACCATGGTGCGACTTTTGAAAAATTTCTTCGTAACTTTTCATTATGTAGGAACCCAGGAACCCAAAACCACCCTCACCAAAAAAGTTTATATATATATATATATATATATATATATATATGTGTGTGTGTGTATTTATGTATGTACTAAATTTTGTCCACACGATAAAAGTCGCAATTATGCACGGATCGTCTTCAAACTCGCCAACAACTTTGAGATGGCTAATATCTCGGCGGGGATTGAAAATGGGCAAAATCGACTCAAGGGAATGGAAATGGGAAGGGTTAAAAATTTTGAATACCGTCTTAAAACGATTCTAATAAAACCAGCTCTTGCACAACAATGACAGAAAAAAATAAATATTTTTCGTTATAGCAGTTGGCAACAATTAAAAAAAAAAGCAATAAAATTATCTCCGCAACAATTGCTTTTCTATATCAAGAGTTTCACGTGAAAAATTAAATTAAATAAACAGTTTGACGAATTGAAAACAAATTGAATATTACATCATAAGTTTTCTGGAGCAAGATTTCCGCATGAAAACTCAAAATGAAATAAGTAGTTTGACAAATTAAAATATATATATATATATATATATATATATTGCGTCATATTGGAAATATGATGGACCTCAACAGGTGAATATGTAACGTCATGTGTGTTTAAAGAAACATATTAAAACATGATAAAAACCTGACTATGGAAATATTAACATATTTTAACACTTTGAGGTTCTCTGAATTTGCTTTAGCCATTTTTAAACCTATTCCATATACATGCGTGTGTGTATTCATGTATATTAGAATTTTCACAAAATGTTTAGCTCCCTAGAGCTCATTCGTAGTGAAGGAACTGGGTTTATCTCTAATCTTGATTTAAGTTTTGTTGGTGAATTTAGTACTTAACTTCGAAATCTACCTCCGCCTGTAGGCCCGAGCCGGCAGGGATTTTTCTTTTCTGTTTTGCTGTAGCATCACAATGCATGAATTACCAATTTTAAATTTAAATATAGAGCTGTTCAAAAAATAAATAAAATTTTAAAAATATATAGAACTGTTAAAAGTAATGAAGTATTTTAAAACAACGAATCACATTTTAAAAAAATATTTAGAATTTCATTCTTAGAAAGTTGGTGTTTTTGAATGCATGTTTTCACAAGAAAATATACATTTAAATTGAGTATTTTAAAAAATCTCAAAGGTATATTTGTGATAACTGAAATTCTGTATACTATAACTGAAACTGGCCATTTATTCTAAAAGAATTTTTGTGTTTTTTAAACAAAAACTGCA
Source organism: Maratus speciosus (assembly GCA_963932465.1). Taxonomy (NCBI): domain Eukaryota; kingdom Metazoa; phylum Arthropoda; class Arachnida; order Araneae; family Salticidae; genus Maratus; species Maratus speciosus. The sequence goes on along the minus strand of OZ010791.1, from coordinate 43,163,582 downwards.
TATAATGTTATTCCTGTTACAAGTATTAATGTTGATGGTGTAGATAATATGTATGTATAATTTCAGGTATTTTTATTTTTGTAGAATGTGCCTTCCTGTATGTAGTATACATAAGTACATACACTTTTATCTTCATTGCATTATAACTGGTGTAATAGGACCATTTAACGGTCTTGTTATAGTTAAATTTCCATAGCTTAATCTTTATCGTTTAAGATTAGGTAATACTATAATAGTTGTTCTCTCTTTAGAAGACATTCATATGCATTTTTTATAAATAAATGTAAAGCAGTCTCTTTATAGGAGCAAATTGCAATATTATTTTGTAATTTTTTTTTCTTTAAGAATTTTGAAATTTAGAAAATATCTCCTTAATCTCATACTTTTCCACATAGGACAAATTAATTTTTGTTAGCATAATCTCAACTCCTGTTTATATAAAATGTATTTTATAGTTATTAATTAATATGACTTAGATTGAGTTTACCATAAACAACTGTGGTAGTACTGTATTTTTTAAAGAATTAACCAGTTATAATTTGTAAATAATCTGACTAGTTTTAGTACCAAACAATATTAGTTGCTTTTTTTTTAACTTAAAAAAACTCAAATCCTAAGGTCACTTTAATATTCAAATAAGTTAAATAACATTCAAACTGAAGATCTTATCAATATATTTTGAAGTGTTGTCAGGATATAATTTGCGTATTGATTTCAGCATGCACTGAATGAATCTGTTTGTTTGAAAGGCAATTAAAAAGACATTTTTTATAGTTACAGTTTTAATAAAATACTCTTTTCCTCACTTGGAATAACAAGTTTTTTTTTTTTTTTTACTTTTTATCATGATGTAAACCATTATATCAAAAATCACAAAAGCAGCATTAATCATTGTTCAACTAACTTACAATTTATCCTTTCGTTTTTCATAAAAAGCAGCAAAAATCATTAAAAAGTCCAAGTAAGTGTTTTTGCATGTTGGATATTTGGCATACAAGTCCAACAAATTGCAAAAGTGGTTTTGACTATTTAGTTAGTTGTATTTAATTTTCAAAATGACTGTGTGGGAATGGATTCAACATTTTTTCTATAATTTATGAATTTTGTTTCCTGTTTATGCCCCCCCCCCCCCTGTTTTTCTTATGCAATTGATTTTATTCTTTTGCGTATGAAAGCTTAGAATAAATTTAATTTTGTAAAAATAGCTTTTGAGGTGTTTAGATTATTTTGCCTGTGTATTTGTATTTAGTTTTTTGTATAATTTTGAATTTTTTTAGAGAGGGGTTTTTGTAATAGTCATACATATTTTTCCTTCTGCTTGGTAATTATGCTTGCTACACTTCGGAAAGACTTTACTTGTCAATGGTGATTATACTGAGCGAGCCTTTTTACCGACTCTGGCGTTGTAGGATTTCCATACTGGGAGATGTAACGATGAGTTTGGCGCACAGAAAATCCTTTTTCGGATTTAATTTATATTATTTGTTTACTGCTGAAGTATATTCTTGGATCGCCAGGCTGTTTATCGTTGTTTAGAGGAATAAATTTGCGCAAGTTGAATTTACCAATTAATTTGTTTTTTTCCCATTCCATGCATTTTTTTTTTATATTCCTGAAAGAATTCTGGTCTATGATAGACAGCCAAAATACATTTAGAATAAAATTATAATAAAAAAAAAAAACGAAAAATCCCCTTTAGGGACGCTGGCTGGGGAGGGGCCAGGAAGGGCCACTGCCTTTCTGACAGTGGCCCCTCCCTCTCTCTGGACTTTGAAAATTAATTTTAAACGAAACTTTCTTCATTTCTGATTTTTAAAAATGAAAGATAAAAAACTGCCTTGCCTTCCTCAACCCCTACCGTGGCAAAGAATTTTTAATTCTTTTTCTTTAATTTTCTATTTACATTCACATGTTTTTAATTTATCCAAAAGGGATCAGAGACCCTGTGGCGGGATTTTTTTTTTTTTTTTTTTGAACTGTCAATTTTGTTAAATGTTGGTAGAAATCTATTTTTGAATATTTAATATTTCTTAATTGTTGCATTATTTTATTGCTTCTGAGTATGTTTAAAAGTTGTCTTAAATGGAGAATTCTGTCATTTTTTTAAAAAAATTAGCTTATTTTATACTTACATTCAGCAGCGGGCGAATGTAGACCATTGACCTCAGCCATAAAAAAAAAAAAAATAAATAAAATAAAATAAAATAAAATAAAAATGTGTAAATGCAAACAAGATATTAGAAAAGAACCTTCCCATTGGTTTAACATTAACTCACGTGTAAGGCACCTGTCCCTACAGGCGAAGACACTCGCGAACTAATGCTAACCCTATGGGGAGGTTATTTTCTAATATCTCGTTTGCACCTCGGAATTTTTAAATATTTTTTTGCATTGTATAGCTGAGGTCGATCTCTACATCGCTCTTTTTTTTTTTTTTTTTTTTTTTTTTACTTTTTCGATTTTGGTTGCAGATATTTTTTATTAAGTTACTTTCACTTTTGAAACCGGTTCCGAAAATGAAAGTGTCATTCTAAAAAAATATCTGCAACCAAAATCGAAAAAGTAAAAAAAGAAGAGATGTAGAAATAAACCTCAGCTATCCAATGCAAAAAAAAAAAGAAAAAAAAATTAAAAATGTCGAAACAAGTTTATAAAAGGTCCTTAATCAGAAATTTGTATTTGTGTATGGGTTAAGGGACGGCGAAACTTTAAAATGAAAAATGTATGTACTTTCATTTTGAAAAAACATTCTCGATATGTATATATATAATTTCTTGTAACAATCAAAATAAGATGTTTGTGTTGGTAGACGCACCCCTCAATCTCCGAGCCTGGGACGACTGCCCCCCTTCGCCCCCCTCAATCTCCGAGCCTGGGACGACTGCCCCCTTCCCCCCCATTTCGCACGGGCCTGATTGATTTATGTCAAGTTAAATTACAATTTTACTTATCAAATCAAATTAACTTACATTTATGCATAAAACTGTAGAATGCATTATGAATAACTGGTGAATTTTTTCTTGTTTTTTGTGTCTAAAATACTGTTAAAATATTGAATTTATACTATTGTTTAAACGACAAATTAATTTAACTGCTGATCAATTCTTTCTAAGTAAAATAAGAATAGTTTAAACTTCTGTTTGCGGAAGGATAGAAATTATATCGTGGATGTACTTAAGAAAAGCAGCATTTAAAAAAAAAAAAAGAAAAAAAAAATAGTTTTAATTTACACAAAAAAGAAAATTCTTGTTACAGTAAACTCTCTGTAAGGCAGACTCTGTGTAAGACGGAAATCTGTTTAACTCGGAAAGATTTTCAAGTCCTTGCGAATCCATAGACATAGAGTAAAATTTGTCTAAGGCGGAATATTGTCTACTGCGGAAAATTTTCTTGGTCCCGATCAATTCTGCCTTAGACAGATTTTACTGTATTTTACACATTCTTTCCGTGTGCTTCATATTTACTTTAGATGAAATTATCTAATCCACCAAAATTTTCTATCCACTGCAATTGTCCAGTAAATTAAAGAAATAAAAATACATTCTTAGATAACAATGGTTGTAATTAATTTACCGGAAATTAAGAAAAACTGTTCAATTTCAAATCCCTTCAAATATCATGCCTGCAAGTATCCTGTTTTTACATTTAAAAACAAGCCCTAAAATAGAAAGTTTCCAGTTCTTGGGCGGGGAAAAATAGTTTTATGAGAACAGTCTTAAAATAAAGAGCTTCTTTTATTCGTTTTAATTTGCAAAATAAATTTTTCTTTGTCATTTTAAATGTCTCAGCCATATATTGGGTATGTACTTGTGAAATTTTCTGAAAAATTCGAATCCACCAAAAATTTTCCTCTATATTTAATAGTTTTAAAAAAGAAACTTTTGATTGGACATCAAAAATCTACTATCTCTGATAATAAGAGGAGGCTATATCTATTGACCATCAACCCGCAGATCTCTGTTGGGGGTCTAAGGTTACTACTAGCCATATGCTTGCACCACACCAAATTCTCGCCAGAATCCTTCCTCGCGAATAAATACATTTCCTTGATTATTATTAGATATTTATCATAAAAATGAATAGATGTTAAGCTCAATCGATTTCGATTAATGAGTCAATCATTTTTCATATGAAAATGTGGAAAAAAAGGGATTTAATATGCCATTTCTTTCAGATTCAGTACAGAACTATTTATTGTCACGGACTTACACTCCTCTCTAGTATAATTTCCATTGACAACTAAGGTCTTCCCCAAGATTAGTTCATTTTATTTACCACATTTGCCATGATGTTACGTAGTTATTTACTTTTAATGTGCATAGGCGATATTACAAAAGAACTCTATAGAATAATGTAAAGTATTTGCTTTATTTAGAAGAATTTTATTTCCTAAAAAATGTTAGCAAAAATAAACTACAGGGAATCACATAATGATCTTTCAGAAATGTCTTTATATTAGAATTCTGATTGATTTAAATACTTAAAATTAAACTGGATGAATAATCTTTAGCACATTTTAATTCTAATCTAAAATTTTCAAGACAATTTGTATTTTGAAAATTGGTACTACTTGGTTATCCCCTCGACCAAAAATCTATCGCCAAACTATAAGATTAAATGCCAATAATGGTTGATCATAAATGTCACATTCACTTGATATTAAGCAAGTTACATGTGTTTACGTCATCAAAGGGTTTTTATTTCAACATTTTATTTGTATTTTTATTAATGTTATACTAATTTATTTGTTCTTTTGTTATTTAAAATAAAAATTATGTCAATTTGTATAATTTGGCGAGTGGTTTGGCGATTTATATAATTTGGCGAAATTGGTCGACGGGGTAACTAAGTAGTACCAGTACCTGAAAATTAAATGTAACAAAAAAAAAAATGCTTCATTTATTGTGTTTTCTAAATAACCTTTTTTTCCTTCAGATTAATTATTAATTACAAATTGTGCTTATAAATTAAAAAATAAATAAAAATACTGGTAAAATGCATGATATCTCAAAGTGTGTTATTAAATTCTAACCATTGTTTTGTGATGATGAGCTATTTATGTGCATAAAATTGTTTTTTGCAGTTGTTTGAAGACATGGATGATCAAGATGCAAATCATTATGCACAAAAGTTTTGATGTTATTTGTAAAAGCAACTCTTTGTTTTACTGAAATGTTATAACTCTTGTACATCTATATAAATACTCTGTCTGGATGTAAAATACAGTTTAATGAAAAATTATTTTATGTTTCTCATTTTGTGTTTAATTATTTGTACACATAAGATTAGTCATAATTAATTCATCAATTAAAAAAATATCTATATCATATTCTTTTGCTAAAATATTTTTTATTGGAATTGTGTGGAAATCTCATTTTCGTAAAAGCCAATTCACAAATGAATTTGTTTGCATCTATAGTTTTTCTCCTTTTTTATGAGAAACCATTGGTTTTTATGAAATGCGATCTGTGTGTTTCTTCTCATTTTATATCCAGTATTTCAAATGGCTCAAAAGAAAAAAAAATAGAATTAGATCATTTAGATCATATCAATCTAAGGTAAGAAGAAATGTTTGAGGCTTTCTTAGTTCAGTCCCACTCTGAATTTTGCCGAAATATTGATTGATAGTTAAAAAGAAAATGATAAAAAATAAATTACATTTTGAAATTAACCTTCTCTAGGCTATACTTCTAATGTCACAAAGCATTAAAAGTTTTTTGAAAGGTAGAGAAAAAAAAACTTTTTTCCAAGCAGAATTTCAGAGTGGGTCTGGTAAACTCCATCACCGCGTCAAGGTGAAGCCTCTTCGATGGAGTCCCTACCTGGAAGAGCTGATCTATCAGACTTGTCTAAGAAAACTAAATTATTTTAAATGGGGATCGTGATCATTTTGATTGACGGAAAAACTAATGCTAAATGATTAGGTAAGACAGCTTCTTGAAAAAAAGTAATAATGATTTATTTGAAAAAAACGAATATTTTCATTTATCTGTTTTTTTTATTGCATTCTAAAATATTTTTCGCTGATGACCTTTTTACAAAAGTATTCTAGTTAATATTGTCACATTTAATGTTTTTCCAAGTGCCTCTAATCCTCTTTCTGGATCAAACCTCATCTAAAATTTTCTAGTAATTAGATTTCGTTATATGTTTGGAGGAAATTTCACTTTTAAATAAATTGGAAAATAAATTAAACATTTATAAAATCCGCTTAATTATTTTTGAGTTAACTTATACAAAAGCCAAAAGTATCACATATTTAAATAAAAACTCTTATGTTGCTAATCTTTTTCCTTCATTAATGTTTATTTTTCACTCAAAATTTTCTATTCGTTTATTATTTTTAACATTTATTACATCCTCAGGTGCTTCCAATCTCCTTCTGGGGTCATCACCTTATATGACTTTATAGCTCCATTTTTTTTTCTTTTTGTTCTGATAGCTTTACATTTTGCTTAGATTTAAAAAATATATTTTTTTATTTATGCCACTATATCTGTGTAAAATTTAAAAAGGTTTATAAAAATCTAAAAATAAAAGGATATTATTTAGAAAATTGCATTTGTAAATCTCCCTCATTTTCTAAAGTCTGTTTTTCATTATAAAAAGTTTTTTATTGTCATTTGTTATATAATATTTTCCAAGTTACCTTTTAGATCCTCTTCCCGTTTCAAACTTCATCCTATTACTTCTTTTAAATACATTTCTTTTTTAAGTTTGAATGAAATTTTACTTTTAAATAAATCCTGAAATTTAAAAATAAATTGATACTAACATTATCTATTTAGATTTTTCAGAGTTTGTATATGAAAGCTAAAAAATATCTAGCATTTATATAAAATTTCTTACTTTTTCTGATCCTTTATTAAGATGTATGTTACTATATGAATTGAGATGTAGTACTTTTGCTATAAACACTTTATGTTACTTTACCATTTGTCTTATTTATTGTGCTCCTGGGCACCTCAAGTCCCCTTTCTGAGCCAAGTACTAGTATTTTATGAGAAAAATTTCTTATGTAAATCTATTTTTTGAAATGGTTCAGATTTTTTTTTTTTTTTTTTTTTTTTTTTACTGAATCAGTATCCAGTATTTTTTTTTTAATTTATCCAATTATATTTGCGGATAATTTAGAATGGTTTAATACAATGGCAAAAATTTAAAGATTTAACTTTTCCCTCTCACTTCCTAAATTGCCTTTTCGCTATCAAAATGTTTTTATTGCTACTTGTCTTGCTACTGCCATTTTTCAATATAAAATACTTCTTACCTAATCATTGCAAATTGTATTTTCTTTTTCAAAACTTTACAATAATTAAAGATGTTACTTTTTTCCAGATTCTGTAATTTGTTCTGCACTGTAATTCATTAAGAATTTTTTTTCTGTAATCTTAAAATCTTTCAAAAATAATTTTGAATTTTGCTGATGGCAGTTTAGTAGACTAAAGTTTCTGAGAGAGAGCTGTTTCATAATAAGCAAAGAGATTACTTGAATTTAAAATTAAACAAAACAAGAGGCACAACCCTTCTCTCATGGTTTAATTGTCTACTATCAGAGTTTGAAATTTAACTGCTCAAATAGTACTTTTGCAATTCATTTAATTTATTATAAATGCTGTGTCTTGTACTCTGTGAAAAGAGTGAATACACAAATATTATGTTTGGTACATAAAGCTATTCTAATAAAAACTGTAAAGAGCATTTTGTTGCCAAATGCATCTCATTGGAATTAAAAAGAAATCCTAGATAGTCTTCTTGCATCTGCAGTGCTTCAAGCTTTTCACCAAAAGTGATTTATCATTGCATAATAACAAAGATCAGTTTGACCATAGCATAAAAAATAACATTAAAATATTAATTATAAAAATTACATATTGGCAAATTATACAGAATCTGGCTTAATATAACAATGATTTTTTTTTTAAGTATATAAATAATTAAATTTTGCTATTTGTTAATATTGCTTTAATGCAAATGCTAAAAATATCAGATGTTATATCTAAATACTTTTGCATTGCTAATGTCCCTTCTTCATAAGGATGCATTTTCTCTATCAAAATTTTCTACTAATTTACTATTTGTCACATTTATTATATTTCCAGGCACCTCCAATCCCCTTCCTGGGCCAAACCTCACCTTATATGACAAAATTTTACTATATAACTCCATTCCTTTAAACGGTTCAGAGAAATTTGTGTTTTACCCAATCAGTTAGTATCCAATTTATTTTAAGTTTCCTTAAATATATTCTCTCTTAAATTTTGGGTTGTTTAATATAAAGCCATCAATTAAAAAGAGAAAATCTTTTGTAGTAAATCTCACTCATTTCTTAAATTGTTCTTTACCTATCAATGTTTTTATTACTATTTGTCTTGCTATTGCCTTATTTAAATAAAATTCCTTTTTTTTTGGCCATTCATTTCAGATTAAGATTTTTTTTTTTAGCTTTACAATAATTAAAAGTTTTATTATTTATTTTTTTATTCCTTAAAATTCATTAACAATTAACTCTTTAATTCTAACTACATTTCTATTTCAAAAGCATTTTAAAATTTTCTAATGGATGAATATGCTAGAGTATTTTTATTTTCATCATATGATTAAAATCCAATTATTTTTATAAAGACGTCTTGACCAGCTCTTCCCACGCGATATTTCTCAATGTGTATATTAAATAAACATAATGCATTTTTTAGGTATTTACTGTGTAGAATGTTAAATGCATATTAATAGCATAAAATCTAAAGTTACTTTGGTATTTACATACTATTATAAGAAATCACACTCTAACCTCTACATCAAACGGGTATATAATGTGTTGTGAATGATAGAAAAGAACAGAAGACTTCTTTTGTAAAACTTTCATTTTATTTAATCAAGAAAAGTTACACTTGACAGAATACAAAAGAACAATATATATAACAAATAAAAGAAATAAGACAAACACATGTATTATTTTGTTTGAAATTCTTTTAAAGATTAAAGTAAAATAAATATTATTAAAATTGCTTAACCAAGTGTATGAAATAACTGTGAAGTGTGATTATCTTTGATCTGATTTTGTTTTGAGATTGCAAATACCTCATATCATGACATCAACATTATGAATACAATTCTAAATATACATAAAAGCAAAAAAGATTATACCCTATTTAAAAGCAACTAAAACTTTGTTTAAATCACCATAAAAATATAAAAACACACAGGACGTGTTTGAAATCGGAAATTATAACAGCCCGCCATCAGCTGAACTAAACACGTCTCCGTAAGGAGACAAGATCACAAAGGTCATATTGTGACCTTGTTCCCATATAGACCGGGAGCCGGCAGCCCATACAATCATCCCATCGAGTTCACGGATGAAATTCTAGGATTAGTTAAATCTTGATTCGCATATTAAAACGCAATTGGTCTGCCAAGTCATATCTTGGTGGGAAAACACCTGAAAACCGGATTTTAGTGGTCGACTCGTAGATTTATCATTGTGTTTTCCTGCTCCCATTCCTCCCTGCTTTCATACCTTTGGGTGCAGTAAAACACAATGGTAAACCTACGAGTCAGCCACTAAAATCGGGGTTTTTCACCCAGATATTACTTACAGACCGATTGCGTTTTAATATGCGAATCAAGATTTAACTAATCGTAGAATTTCATCCTTGAACTCGATGAAGTGATTGTCTGTGCTACCGACTCCGGGTCTATTATGAACCCATCTTTATTTCGGCTGATGATGAGCTGTTGTAATTTCCAGCGCAAAACGTGTTCTGTGTTTTTTTATTATTATTATTGTTTATACAAAGTTTTATTATTTAATTGTGGTTTATCACTAGTTTTTCAGTGCTGTTTCATCTTGTAATTTACTATTTGTTATACTCCCAGGCACCTCCAATCCCCTTCCTGGGCCAAACCTCACCTTATATGACAAAAATTTCTTATAGAATTGCATCTTTAAATGATTCAAACAAATTTTCATTTTACTGAATTTCATTTCCAATTACTATAATGCCAACAATTAAAAGATTTTTAATTAAAAAAATCTGTTACTGTCCCCCATTTCCTAAATTGCTTGTTTCTTTATCGAAAAATTTTCATTACAATTAGTCTTGCTGCTGACCTATTTAAATAGAGTACTTTTTTTCTAATCATTTCAAATTGAGATTTTTTTTTTTTTTTTAAAGCCTAATAATAAAAAATAATATTAAAATTTTAACTTTGGTTTTTGCCCAGACTCTATATTTTTTTATATTCTGATATTCATTAATAAACTCACTCTGTTATCCAAAACACATTTCTCTTTCGAAAAACATTTTTTTTTTCATTTTTAATTGTTCGTGGGTCTACTGTTTAGAGCATTAAATGCACGATAATAGCGTAAAAATTTAAAACTATACCAAAGTAACTTTAACATTTGTTAACAGGACACATAAACATAGAAAGCACACCATGACCTACCTGTATACCAAACAGATGTAATATGTGTTGTGAATGATATAAAAGAACAGAAGACTTGTTTGTAAAACTTTCATTTTATTTCATCAAGAAAAGTTACATTTATGGAGGTTAACAGAGTACAGAGAAACACTATACATAATAAGTAAAATAAATAAGAAAACAAGACACGTGTGTTATTTTGTATCAAACTCTAAGGATTATACTAAAATTACTCGACAAAATACATGAAATAATTGTGAAATGTGATCCGCAATGATTGGTCTCATTTTAGTTTGAGATTGTAAACACCATTTTGAAATAAATCAGACAAACAAACATTATCAATTAAAATTTTTATTATCTAAAAATGTATCATTACATCATAAATACAACTCTAAATATACATAATACCAAAAAACACTGTACTCTAGTTTAAATAGATACTATTAGAACGTAACCTTACTCAACAAATGCTATGCCAATATGATGGAACGATTGAAATCGCTACGCAAAACCCAGACTGCTTTCGTCACTACCGAGTTTATCTGTTATATATTTATTAATTCTTTGCGTGAAAATCTGTAATTGTTTTTACGCAAATGTAAGAATAAATAAGAGTAATAAGTCCTAAATACGTCTACCAATAATCATATAATAATAATATATATTCCAAATGGAAAAGTCAAAAAACATATACTGGAAATATTTATTTGCTTAAAAGACATTCTTTACTAAAAACACATTAAAAGATCAATCTTTTAATGTGTTTTTAGTTAAGTAACATCTTTTAAGCAAATAAGTATTTCTAATACATGTTTTTGACTTTTCCGTTTGGAATATATATTATTCTATGTTTTTACGCGCTTTTCTGGATTAACTTTAGGAAAAGTGTGCCCTTTCTGCTGCAGATTAACATTTGAAGGAACCTATATACTTCAGCTGCCGAAAGTTGGAAAGTATTTGCCAGATCAGGAGAGTTTCGTTGAGTGCCAAGTCACATGTTATGCCAAAAGAATCGCAAACTGGAAGCCATGCCACATTCTATTTTATTGAACATAAAGAGAGTTTCATTGAGTGCCAAGTCACATGTTATGCCAAAAATAACCACAAGCCGGAAGCCATGCCACATTCTATTTTATTGAACATAAGGAGAGTTTCGTTGAGTGCCAAGTCAGATGTTATGCCAAAAAGAACCACAAACTGGAAGCCATGCCACATTCTATTTTATTTTAGAAAGAAGATGTTAAAATGCAAACCACTGAAGAAATGAGCTCTTAGCTGGTGGACAAGAAGTGAGGACAAAAATACTGGATTGCTTTAATTATTATTCGTTAATGTAAAAGAAAGAGAGGTTTAATCTGCTTATTTATTGTATCATTATTTATCATTTGATGATTATTTATGAAAATGTGATCTAAATTGCTATAAAAAAAAAAGCTATTTTTCTGTAGTAGGTATAGTATGGTGTCTATTGCTATTAAACTGTGTGGAAATTTAGAATTTAAAGCCAAAATATTATGATATGTATTTTTATTGAACTTTGTAGTAATTTAGAATCAAAAGCCAAAATGATATAAAATGTATTTTTATTACTGAAAACTAAATTTAGAATAATGTAAGCCAAAAGTAGAAGAATATATATATATATAATGTCTTTATTTACAAACAGACATAAATTATAACAATTTAGATATATACAGAAATAATATGTATTGAGTTTGTCATAATATAATAGATAAATATACTTACTTTTTCACTGAAAAAAAAAAAAAAAATCATTAAGCAAATATTTAGAAGAAAACAGAAAGTAGAGCTTGCCTTGAATCCTTGAAGATCATTTCGAAACATATTTTTCAAAGAAACACTTTATTTTAATTAAAAAATAAATGCTATTGAGTTCTATTAGATTAATTTTTAACATAATTATTAAATTGGTAAATAAATCATAACAGTTGTAAATTTCCGAGTGGGTGTAAAAAGTCCAGGCCAGAATTCAAACCAGGAATGTATTGGCTGAAGCCAGCAATGCTCTTCCAACTGAGCCATCCTAGACCAATACTGGAGGACTAATTCATCCACCTAACGTAATGAGGTGCTACTAACCTAAGTTGGGTGAATTAGTCCTCCAGTATTCGTCCGGGATGGCTCAGTTGAAGGGGCATTGGCGGCTTCAGCCAATACATCCCTGGTTCAAATCCTGGCCCAAACTTTTATCACCCACTTGGAAATTTACAATTGTTACTATTGATAAATAAAGACACACAACCTTGCTGAATGGTACACAAAACACGAACTTTAATAAGCTAAAATATAAATTCTACGTTTCGAGTTGTTTCTACAGCCGTCTTCAGGAAAAATAGGATGGTTAAATGGCTAAAAGCTCAGAGATGAAGGCTTCCTGTGCGAGAGATAATTTGTCGAACATTGACTAAATTGCTTTTAGCCATTTAATCATTATATTTTTCCTGAAGACGGCTGTAGAATCAGCTCAAAACACAGAATTTATATTTTAGCTTATTAAAGTTTGTGTTTTGTGTACCATTAAGCAAGGTTGTGTGTCTTTATTTATTATATTTTATGGTGCAATTGTCCAGTATATGTTATTGTTACTATTGAGTTCCTAAAAAAAAAAAAATTATATTACTAATGCATCAAGTTTAACGGATTTGTATAGAACCCTTGTAAGTAAAAATACACTTTAAGCATAGTTTTCAGGAGCTACATTCTGTGTAAAAAGTATCCGGAATTGTTAAATAAAACACAAAAAAATAATTTATTTATCAAAATTTATATGTCACCTTCGTATTAGGCCCCTTTGAGTCCAATACAACTTCAAGCAGTGCTTGACCAGCACTCCTTCCATTCTTCATAGGCTGGTTCGATGTATGAACTTCAGCTAATTTTCTTTTATTTCTTCAAATGACTTCTCATTCTCTTGCTGAGGACAGAACCCTGCCTGCGCTCACCGTAGCTTTCAGCTCCCAAGACGCTGGGTATTCAGGATCACGCCAACAATCCCAGCTTCTTCAAATGACTAAAAAAGCCCTCTTTGAAGTGGTGATTTTAGCTTCAGGAACAGGAGAATGTCACACATGATCAGGTGATTGCGGCTGCTGTAATGGCTGCCTTTATCATATTTGTACAGTAAACAATATCTGATGTGGTCTTTATCGATTGCCATGTTTCCCGTTTTGCATGGGATCATCTGACAAACATTGTGCCTATAAGTATTATACTGCTTCATGCGTTTTTGAGTGCTTTCCTGTTCTCGAAATCTCAGCTGTGACTTCCATACTCCAGTTGCCATTTGCATATGCTCAAAACCGGGTAGAACTTTTTACACTCACCCAATAAATTCCAAGTACTTTTTACACTGAATATATACTTCCTTTAAAAATATTTATAGCTATATTTTAATAACATTTTCACAAAAAGATTAATTTGTCTTTATGAGATACTTTTTTTAAGTGTTTGTTTTAAAAAAAAAGAAGATATTTTTATGTTAGGCGGACCAAATTTCGCCAATAGCATTTTTTTTTCCTTTGTACTACTAGCAGCTTTTTGCCTGTGTAAATTATAAATGGTGCTTTAATGTTGAAATAAAATGAATGAAAGACATGTATTTTAAAAGAAAGTTATATATTTCAAATAAAATGTGTGAAAGGTTTATATTTTAAATGAAATGGGTGAAATAAAAATGTTGGCAATATGAAAAATATTTGGCGATTTATCACCCGCACCCGGCTAACATAAAAGTACCAAACGAAAAATACAGAACTATGTGATGCGCTAGTAATGTAACACTTTTACAAAAATATTGTTTCTTCACAATGAGAAAAGAAATTAATTTAAAATTAAACCAAACAAGAGGTATAAGCCCTCCCACAAAATCTGTATAATTTACTGTGTCTGATAGTAAGTTTAGAAATTTCTATTTTTCTAATTCTACAATCTGTGTATATATTGTAATGGAGTATTTGTTTTGTCGGTAAATGCATTTCAGTAAGGGAAAAGAAACCCTAAATCACGTTGCATAAAGTAATTTGGGTACTTGTTGGTTAACCCGTCGACTAAGTTACTGTCACCAAATTGTAAGATTAAATGCCAATAATGGTTGATCTTAAATGTCACATTCACTTGACAACTCGTGTTTACATCATCAAGTGATTTTAATTTTGACGTTTTATTTGTATTTTTATTAATAGTATACTATTATTTGTTCTTTCGTTATTTAAAATAAAAATTATGTCAATTTGTATAATTTGATGAGTGGTTTGGCGATTTATATAATTTGGCGAAATGGGTCGACGCGATAACTAACAAGTACCGTAATTTGGTATGTAACTAGCAGGTTCGATTCGTGCATAACTTATAACATGAAAATATGAATTATAAAAGTTACATATTAATTCATTACACATAAAGGAAAACCGGACTTAGTACTATATTAAAACGATTTTTTTAATGTAGATATATGTAATTACATTTTGCTTTATTTGCATAAAACTTTTAATATTTAAAATTCTGAAAGCTATCAAACTAATGCAAAAAAAAAAAAAAAAAATCTATTAACTTATTTTGTACAAAATAGGGTTCAGTGAAAGAATATTTTAAAAAATATGTTTCGTTCAAATAAAAAAAAAGCATTCACTGCCAAAATTTGCAATGCAGTTTACATTTTTCCTGCCTATATTTTTAAATAATTAAATAGAAATGAAAATATCAATCATTATATTTTTTTTTACTTTATCCGACACTAAAGAAATTTTAATGACAACTTGGCAACTCTACTTCACTGTTTAAATGAAATTTACAGAAAATAATAGGTATCGTACATTTTACCTCTTAACAGGCCAAAACGGTTCAGGAACTTGATCATTCGATGCTTGTAGCTCCTCCTCTTTCGTCTCATCAAGAAAGGAGGCTCCCGGACATCCGTCTTCTTCGGAGATGGAGGAACGAAGAAGCAGCTGCCGGTAGGAGAAGCAGACAGCAAGCATCCGAGATCCTTTTCTTCTGCATCACCGTCTTCAGAACCATCTCGGACTGGATTGCAGTCGGCGGAATCTGAAACGATACAAGAAGATAATGGTGAATTGGCAAAGATGGGAGATTGTGGTACCCACTTACCTAATGGAGCCTCCACAAAGTCATCCTCATCATCATCAAACCAAACTTCTATAGCCGAAGAAACTAAAAAAGAAAGAAAATTAGCAAAAATAAATAAAAAAAACCAATAAATAAACGATAATAATTCATAAAACAACATAATAAATGTCTTAGCCTGTATCAGTAATCTTGCAAAGTACAAATTTTTAGCTAAGATTGACGCAATTGATAAAAAGATTTGTTAATGAATCCAATTGTTGCCAGATAAAAGATACGTGCAACAATCGACAAAAATATTGCACGTGAAAATGTAAACAAATGAAAAATAGGCAGTTTATCGTACAAAAAATGTTTTTTAGACGGCAAACAAATAGTCGATATTGAAACTAAAGATTAAAAACGAATATAGAGTTGGTGTATTTATTAATTCTTAGCTTTTGATCAGTAATCCTTCAAAATATAGATTTTTTAGCTACGAATGGCGCGATGGATGAAAAAATTTGTTTATCGAATTGTTGCCAGATAAACGATACTTGCAACAATCGACAAAAATATTGCACGTGAAAATGTAAACAAATGAAAAATATGTATTTTATCGTACAAAAAATGTTTTTTAAACGGCAAACAAATAATCGATATTGAAACAATAAAATTAAAGACGAATATAAACCATGGTGTATAATCTGTAGTTAAAGTACGCAAAAGGTTAAAAAAAAAAAAAAAAAAAAAAAAAAAAAAAAAAGATATAAAACAGGAATTCTGCTTTTTCAGAATTTAATGTCACCCCTGATGAAAAAAAAAAAAAAAAAAAAAAAAAAAAATGTTATATCTATATATATATATATATATATATAAATGTAGTTAGTACGAAACATATTTTAGTTTTAAGACTTAAAATACACGCTTTTATTTTATATAAAATGACGTCATTTGCATCCACTGAAGAATTCCACATTTCCGATTCAGTCTTAAGCAACATCTTTAGAAAAGTATTCATCAGAGGTGATTCTGTTCCGAATTTTCCGAAAAATTAAGGCAGTCATTTCCGAAAATAAAAAAAATCGGTGAC
This sequence comes from Maratus speciosus, assembly GCA_963932465.1. NCBI lineage: Eukaryota > Metazoa > Arthropoda > Arachnida > Araneae > Salticidae > Maratus > Maratus speciosus. Next base: position 43,146,973 of record OZ010791.1, on the reverse strand, counting down.
TCCGAAAATTCGAACATAAACTGTATCGCGAATTTCGACAAATGTTCGCCGAAAAAAACCAATTTCGTCAAAGGAACGAAAGAAAAACGTGAATTTCGTCAGAGAATAGCGAAAAAATGCCGATTTCGTCAAAGGATCGCAAAAAAACGGCTAATTTCCCCAAAAGATCTCGAAAAAATGGCAAATTTCGTCAAAAGGTCTCGAAAAACAGCAAATTTCGTCAAAAGATCGTGAAAAAACGACAAATTTCGTCAAAAGATCGCGAAAAAACCGCAAATTTCGTCAAAAGGTCTTGAAAAAAAGCATAGTTAGTTACAGGAGTGTATTTTCCCACCTGTGTTTGTAACCTTTCAGAAAATTTTCTGTGAATTTCAGATTTTTTTTTTTTTTGCTCAGAATCCCCCTGCCGCTGTATTTCCGAAAATGTGATATGAATTTCCGATTTTTTTTTTTTTTTTTTTCACTCAGAATCGCCCCTAGTATTCATAGGACGTCACTATCGCGGAATAACAGACAAACCCAGCAAAAAGCGTTGTGATGCCATCATTAAAGAAACTCGATAAAAAATCAGGTATCTAATGATTCACATGCCTTCATTTGTTTGTAACATTAATATGGATACCAGAAATTAAATACAGTTTATAATAGCTCCATGTTTTATGAGAAATTATTCATTTTTTGAAATTTTGGAAAATGTTATGACACACTGATTAATAAAATTGCATTCTTTCAGCTTTTTCATAGGAATTAAGTAAATGCGCAGAAAATAAGTCACACAAATACTCTTTAAAATACATTTTTACAGCAGATGCTATTCTTGGCATAGCACGTATCTTAAACACATTTTTTTACTTTCTTCTATCTTTACAAGAAGAATGTATTGGATTCGTAAAAATTTTTGACTTTCGGTTTTCAACGGATTTACGCGTTTTAGGGGTCAGAGATTCTGAAAAACATGTTTTTACAAAATGTCAGTCTGTCTGTATGTGACACAAATTTTGTGAGCGCTCTATCTCAAGAACCAATGCACGGAATTTAATAAAAATTTATATTCAGTTAATCCCTGATATAAATGAGTGCTGATTAGTTTTTGGTGTAAATCGCTCAACAGGGGGCGCTGCTATGCAGCCTTTTGCACGATTTCCGCAATAGCTCAATCTCCAGAACTAATTCATGGATTTTCATCAAACTTCAGATTCAGTTAGTCCTTGACATGAATTGAAGTTTTGTACATTTTGGTGTAAATCGCTCAACAGGTGGCGCTGCTATACTGCATTTTTTACGATTTCCGCAATAGCTCTATCTCAATAACCAATGCTTGGATTTTCAACAAACTTCAGATTCAAGTATACCTTGATATGAATTAGTGCTGTTTATGTTTTGGTGCAAATCGCTCAACAGGTGGCGCTGCTATGCTGCACTTTTCAGAATTTCCACTATAGCTGCATCTCAAGAACTAATGCACGAACTTCCATCAAACTTCAGAATCAGTTAGTCCTTGACATGAATTGACATTTTATACATTTTGGTGTAAATCGCTCAATAGGTGGCGCTGCTATGCTGTTTTTTTTTTTTTAATTTCCGCAATAGCTCTATCTCAAGAACTAATGCTTGGATTTTCAACGAACTTCAGATTCAGGTATACCTGGATATCAATTAGTGCTGTTTATGTTTTGGTGTAAATCGCTCAACAGGTGGCGCTGCTATGCTACATTTTTTAGAATTTCCGCTATAGCTCTATCTCAAGAACTAAGGCACGAATTTTCATCAAACTTCAAATTCAGATGTACTTTGATATGAATTGGTGCTAAATTGATGTAATTTCTTGTACTATTAAAATGATTTAATTGACGTGACTTATATAGAAGAAAGTTTTGTAATGACCACAACATACTAGTTTTTTCAGTTGTCATGAGAAAATTTCAACAAAAATATATAGTAATCTACTATATTCCCTTTACTTTCTTCAGAAATAGAGTACTTCATTTGCCACCATTACAGAAATGTCATTAAAACTACAAAAAAATTAAAATTCTTTTTTTTCCCTTTATACGACGGTGTACAAGTTGAAAATGTGCGATGTTTAGAAGTTAAAAAAAACGCCGTAGATTATCAGTATTTAACCGTACAATGATACACCTGCTTCGTTTTACGGGTGGCTTGGCTTATGGTTAGGTCCAACGTTATTTTTTAGTGACGTCACTTTAATTGGTCTGGAATAAACAGCATATCGGGGGATTTAAAAAAAAAAAAACCTTTTTTGCGGTAAATAATGACATTTACTGAATTGCGCCCAACTGGCGTGCAATCAGTGTATATAAATAGAATAAAATAAGGAATAATATATATTTTTTTAATTACCTGTTTGCGACAAGTGATCTGTATATCTTTCAGTTGTTCAACAGGTCTTAAAAATTAAATACTGATTAATATGTCACTATTTTAGGTTTCTGATTGTAGAAGATTCTTTAGTTAGGAATTTGTTTGCTACAGAGTGACATTTGCTAAAACAAAGACAGAAGTGTTGTTTTTGAAAGGAAGTAAAAATTTCCATTTCCGCAATACCTTGGAGGCATTAATAATTAATGTTGAGAAATGGCAACTTAAAAGAATGTGAAAAAAATCTATGTAAGTTAGGAACAGATGCACTGTTCATTTTCATCGAAAAACGGAAGAATTACAAAGAGGGGGTTGGATGCAAACAAAGGTGTAGGTTGCCTTTTTTTTAGGTGCGTTCGCATTTATATCAATAAGTAGCACCTATAGTCATCGCCTGCTTCATCCATCTGTTTCGCTGAATATAGCAAAACTACCCAATCGAACAGTTTGAAATTTAATGTATATAATCTCTGCAGAACTTTGTCAAATCATTTTAAATTTTATGAAAATCGAATCAAAACTTAAAGATATTAATAGAAGTTTTCTTCGTTCTATTAAATCCTATCATACGCAATTAATTCAATGATATCCCATGATAAGCATGATCCTAGGTTACCATAGTGATGACGTCCTGTTATTTCCGTATTACTGAATTTAATATTTATTAACGTAATAAATTTTGTATTCATGCATTTTTGCATAACAGTGCAGCAGCTATGCACCAAGATCTGAATATTTATAAAAGTAGTTATAGTACGTGTATTTACCACGTCTGAATTATAATTTGCTACTTGTTTTCTTTTTCTTTTCAAGATACATACATCAGATTTAATACAAATGAAAGAAATTGATCTTACTCCCGATAAACTCTGTTTAAAAATGTAGTTTATTCTAAAAGTTTAACATGTAATAATAACGAACTGCAAATATAGCCCCGCTGTCCGTAGTTATTCGGATTTTCAAAGTGCCGTTATTTCAGAACGGATTACTGACTCCTCTTGATTAACCAACTCATCCAAGGTGTTTGCAAGATCAATGCACTGTCCCAATTTGTTTCGAATTGGCTCAGTATTTCGAATCTAAGTTACTTTATTTCACCAATAAACATTTCCATTAAAACCGTATGTTCCGTTATGAAGAGAGAAATATTCTCTGGCAAGATATAATTTAATAAAGAGATATTTCCGATGCGAAAAAGAACAAATTAAAGTATTTAGCGTAGTTACGATTAAATAATAAACAAAAATGCTTTACTTTCAATAAATAGCGAGCAGTGTGCCCTGAGTCGGAAATTGTACGTCTTACATATGGCAAATGTATAACGTTGTATAACCAGTTTTATAAGTATTTAGATCTTGGTACAATAGCCATTGCACTCTTATGCAAAAATGCATGAGTTATTGCCTGTCATGGGATGCCATTGAATGAATGACGTATGATAGGATTTAATGAAATGAAGAAGACTTATATTAATATCTTTTTAATTTTGATTCGATTTTCATAAAATTTGAAATGACTCGACACAATTCTGCAATGATTCTACATTAAATTTCAAACCATTCGGTTGGGTAGTTTTTGTGTTGTTATATGCGGACAGACAGACGGACGGACTGAACGACGACTACAGGCGCTAAGTATTTATATAATTACGAACTCACCTAATAAATTGGCGCATTAGTATACTTTTCGGCATGGTGTTGGTCTAATAGAAAAGTACCGACATTTTTTTGCTTAACATTTAACATAAATTAAGGTTGACTGTTCACGATCACAAGAGTCATATTTAAAAGAAAAATCGTTTCAGCATTCGTTAAACTTAAATCGATTTCATTAGATGATGACCTAATCAATGGTTCCTGGAATGAAAATAACGTCATTTTCAAAAGAAAACATATGCTGTCATACTCACATAATGAATATTCAATAAAACTCGTAGAAATGACGTCATTCTCAAAAGTAAAGAACGGATTTGTATTCATGGAAATAAAATATTTTAGTAGTAGTATTATAGCCAAGTGTGACTTCATATTCACTGTACATTTTTCTGTAAGTAAAGAAACTAAACTCTCTATCCTTTATTGAACTGCATTAAGTATTTAATATATAAATTGTATAAGTAAATCAGAAAAAAAAAATGTGATATACAGGGACAGGGTAGCCCCACCAGTGGCCGAGAGGTTCTGCTCTCGAAGCTGGTAGACGGGAAGTGCTGGGTTCGAATCTAATCGCACCCGTCGGCCTAATCGTTCGAAGTTTTCGTGGTTTCCTTCGAACCTTGGATTTCCAAGCGTTAATACGGGTTAGGTTCCCTTAGAAAGACCCCCACGAAGGGCACCCCCCCCCTTAGGGCCCATATCCCTCGTGCTGATAATTGGCCGTCATAAACACAACCAACCAGGGACAGGGTACTCTTTGATTACAATAAGAAATTACTTGGCTCAGTACAATATAAATAAAAACAGCGTTTAAAGCACCAAAACACTTTATTTCTTGTTTGTTCATTAAATCCCGATTCTCCTTACATATATTTCAGCAATTTTCTTTTCTGAGCAATCACTTGTTGCACTGATGATGGTACTGTATGGCTACCGAAAGTAGTGTGCGACAAGAAATAAAGTGTTTTGGTGCTTTAAAACGGTGTTTTTATTTATACTCTTTGAATTAGTTAATAAAGTTTTCTGCGATGTGTGCCACCTATTTAGGTTTTACAGCTGTGCTTAAAGTATGGCTCAGAGATTTAGCAAGCATCAAAGAACGGGGGGCTATGTTATTTGATAAAGTTAAATACATACTTTTTAAATTATGTTAATTTACTGAGAGATGGGGGGAAAACAGCAAAGGTTGTTAAATAGGACATATACTATTTTTATTTATTTATTATTATTATTTTTGTATAACTTATTTTGGTAAACTTAATTGATTAGGTGAATTTAAATACTTCCTACACATTCTGCAAAAATGCAACTATTTCTTTCTTTCTTTTTTTTCCATTTCAAAACTGTCATGTTTGTATTTCAGTTGATTAACTCTAGATGGCAGCATCAAAACTTTCTTTTCTTCCCACAATTAAATTCCAGAGAATTCTCTTATGTTTACTTTTGTGTAGTCATGTGACCTACGTATGTAAGTGTTGTGCTGTGTTTGTGAAAGGATTATTAAATGTTTAAATGTCTACCAGCGACCTCGTTATTCAGAGTTATCTTAATTATTATTAGTTAAGTACTAAATATATATACTATAAATGGCGACGTTGGAAAATAAAGGTGGTAATTTAACCAGAAAAAGTTTAATGAAAATGATAATCGTGCCGGTGAAAACGGCTATATTTCTGGTTTTCAATATTCTACGGTTCGGTGGAATACTACAATGCTTTATTAATACTTCATAGTCTTCTACACTATTTACGGCGGTGGTAAGTGATATTACATTTACTTTTACATTTTTACATACTTTTGCTACGTTTAAGCGAGTGAAATAGTGATATTGGCAAGAAATAAAGCCTTAAGTGACATAGTCATTGTGTAGCATTTCAACAATCGAGTACCGAACTTCAATTTGGATCCATCCCCTAAAATATACTCATTTTAAAATAACTAATTTCTCTTAAACTAATCGTACGAATTTCGTCAAAATTTGTTCTTAGTCTAATTGCAGGGTGTAGAATTTATTTATGGTGTCAAACTTGGGTATTGCTATTGAAAAAAAAAAGTGTTCGTTTTGATATGTAGATGGCTCCCTAAGCACATTTTGCATACGTCATATAAAAGTAGACTTTATTTCCAATCGTTTGATACCAGTAACTTTCTTTTACAATAAATTGTTGCAGAGTTAGTAAGGGATGTTTACTTTTTATTTCCCCACGACAGTACTTGGTGTGTGCAGAGCCTTAACCCCTTAATTCTCGCTCCCGTGATATTCACAGGCTGTGTCTTTTATTCAGATTGTTTGATTCTCACCAGTTTTATAAAATAGCGTAATTGGCTTCATTATGGTAACATTTTACCTGTCATTAAATAAGGTGAATATTTCTTTTTCAAAAAAGTGGTGTCAACAAGCGTTTTGAATTTTTAAACCGTAATTTAATGTGACCGTTAAGGGGTTAAGATCTGTCTACACATCTCTGATGCATCTCATTGGATCCATGGAGTAGTGGCACACTTTTTTGGCGATCAACCTCGTAAAACTTGGCAGCATAACCCTCTTGATGTGTCATATTGTGAACTGGTATTGCACGGATCTTCAAGAAAAAGAAAGTAACATCTAGACACACGGCAGTGTGTCAGCCAAGTTCGCCTGACATAGCCGTGTGTTATTTACACGAACCATTTCGAGCTGTTTTCGTCAAATTTCAATGCTCTACTACTGAAAATCTATGAGACCTACGTACTTGTAATACGAAATGTGTAGTAAGGCCACCCTAATTACCTAAAATCCAAAATTTTATAAATAACGCATAATTAGTTTCCGAGATAATGACATTTGAAAATGTCTGATAATCGATAATTTTACCACTGACTGACTCACTCACTCATCGAAAAGATCTCGTATATCTACTGCAGCTACAGACTTCAAATTTGGTGCGAAGTTTGTTTACACTACAAAACTAAGGAAAAAAAATACAAAAATTGTGAAAATCGATGAATTACCCACCTGGGGGTGCCCATTTTTACTTTAACATTACGTCTATTAGGCGAAATTTTAATTTGCCGTAGGAGGGGACTCTGTTCTGTCGCCAAATACCGCCAAGTTTCTCGCCAACATGGCGATATATCGCCAAATTTGGCGACCAAAATTAGTCGCCAAAAGTGACGCAACCTTGGCGAAATCTCTAATATTTCGCCAAATTCCCATAGACTTCTATTGTAAACCTATCTACTTACTGGGGGTTTATCTGGGTTTACTTGCTTACAGAAAATCAATAAATTGAGATATTCTGTCCGTCACAGAGCCCGTTCTCAGAAACTATGCATGTTGGATACTTGAAATTTTGCATACTTATGGCTGAACACCACACATCATACGACAAATCATAAAATTTTGAGAAAGTCGTACATTTAACCCTTTGGCTCCCACATGTGTATTTTAAACAATTCTTTCTAAGTGAGCCCCTAATTAGGTTGGAGGCGTGAAATTTTACAGACTTATAGCTGAACACCTCACATCAAACGACAAATCATAAAATTTTGAAAAAGTCGTACATTTAACCATTTGGGCTCCCACATGTGTATTTAAAAAAATACTTTCTAAGTGAGCCCTAATTAGGTTGGAGGCATGAAATTTTGCATACTTATAGCGGAACACCTCACATCAAATGACAAATTATAAAATTTTGAAAAAGTTGTAAATTTAACCCTTTGGGGTCTCACATGTGTATTTTAAACAATCCTTTCTAAGTGAGCCCCTAATTAGGTTGGAGGCGTAAAATTGTACATACTTATAGATGAACACATCACATCAAACGAAAATCTATAAAATTTTGAAAAAGTCGTACATTTAACCCTTTGGGCTCTCACATGTGTGTTTTAATCAATTCTTTCTAAGTGAGCCCCTAATTAGGTTGGAGGCGTGGAATTTAGCATACATATAGCTGAACACCTCACATCAAACGAGAAATCATAAAATTTTGAAAAAGTCGTACATTTAACCCTTTGGGCGTATTTTAAACAATTCTTTCAAAGGGAGCCTCTAATTATGTTGGAGGCGTGAAATTTTGCATACGGGCTTCCACATGCGTATTTTAAGCAATTCTTTCTAACTGAGCCCCTTATTGAACTGCAGATTTGAAATTTTTCATACTTATAGCAGAACACCTGAGGCCAGGTGACAAATCATAAAATCTTGAAAAATTCTTATGCTTAACTCTTTGAGCTACCACATATGTATTTTAAGCAATTCTTTCTAAGGGAGCCCCTAATTATGTTGGAGACATGACTTTTTTCATACGTATAGCTGAATACCTTAGACCACACGACAGATCATAAAATTTTCAAAAAGTCTAATATTATTTACTCCTCCGGGTTCTAACTTGTGTATTTTAAGCAATTTTTCTAACCTCCGTCCTTTTCACCCGGGGAGCACTTTTCCAACTTTTGCCGACACCCCTTTGACCATTCTTTCATATTATGCACCATAGCCTTAAATATTTTAGTTCCACTTTTTACCGCTAGGGGCGCCGACTTATCTCGGGTGCTATGGGTTCAATCCCCTCGACTAATATATCTACGGATAGTATGTAAAACGGAGTTTCGTTCGGATAGAGGTTTGTTTAGAATAGAGTGCGCCCCTGGTTGCGAAATGTGGAACTAACAGATTTTTCAAAAGGATAAAGTGTTTTGAAAGGAATATTAAACGAAACCCTCTGTGCGATCTGTGATCACATTTACCCACTTGTTATTTTGAAAATCATCAGAGAAAAGGATATTTAATTAGTTAAATTTGAAAATCCAGGGAGAGGCAATGTGCTTCCTCTGCAGTGCCTCTTTGCCGGCACCAGTGTGGCATAAGCACATAACTTTATTTTTCACTTTCAGTACAAAAAAGCAGGCCCAGCTATAGGATATTTAATTGGAAAATTTAATAGGAAAATTTAATATAGGAATTTAATAGGAATTGTTGTTTCAGAAACAATAAAAATTTCGAATCAATACATTTCGTTTCAAAACATGCATTCAATGTAGCAGTATTAAAATATAGATTTCAGCCGCAAATTGACAGCCAAATAGTTTGTTGTTGGAAATTTAAATTAAAATTGAATGTTGCTTGGTGAATAAAATAGTCACATGTAAACACATTAAAAAGCATTAAGTAAAGTGTCTAAATATATTGTAACTTTACAAAAAGTAATGATATCTAACAAAAACATAGCTGTGAAAAAAGGGAGCCAAGTTCTGTAAAGACAATGGCAAGAAAAGAAGTGATATCTAAGTGGGTGCCATGTTCAAATAAAATTCACTCAAACTTACCTACAGAAGTATTATAGCATTTTTTAAATTGTTTAGAAATAAAAATTATTGATAGCATATTAATAATAAATCTAGAACTTGGCAAGTTTTTGATAAATGTTATGCCCATTAATTTCATGTCTTAATAAAATGATGATGTTAATATTAACAACATTGTCATTATAAAAAAAATAATATAGTTATTATTATAAACAAATGACACATGTTAAAGATTTGATAAACCAATAAATACACAGATACACTCCCGCTCGTCTTTCGTTATTACTCTAGCACCCACCCTCCAGAAACCTCAATGCAAACAGACTAAAAGGCCTTAGAAAGAGACAGATACCCTTACGCTTGTTCTTGGTCATCCCTCTAGAGACTGCACCCCTCTAACCCTTCATGGGCAAAGAGCTTTTATTCGTGACATGCTGAAATGATTGAATCACACCAGAATTTAAAAACAAATTTATTTCAAAATGGATAAAAGCTTCTTTTCACTTATTTAATAAAATTAAACTTTTTAGTCCTGAATTCTAGTTGTCAATGTGGCATTTTGCAGTTAAAATTAGGTGGGATATATTTTATCCTACCACCCTTCAAAAGAAAGGAGCTCACTCAAATGAAGGCTTCCAAACATGAAATAACATGTTTTCGTATAATAATGTCATTAATAAAAATAAATGACTCGTAGGTAAAAACTTGCCAAGTGCTAGATTTATTATTAATATGCTATCAGTAATTTTTATTTCTAAACAATTTAAAAAATGCTATAATACTTCTGTAGGTAAGTTTGAGTGAATTTTATTTGAACTTGGCACCCACTTAGATATCACTTCTTTTCTTGCCATTGTCTTTACAGAACTTGGCTCCCTTTTTTCACAGCTATGTTTTTGTTAGATAGTGTATTAACAGCGAATATCTGTATTTATGAGGAAATTAGACAAAAACTGACCGAATACTAGATGTCTAAATTTGATGGTCTAAATCAAAGATCTCCTTCCCTTCTCCTACTATGCTCTGAACGTCCTTGAATTAACTTATTCAAATTTCATTACATTTTCATTTAAAAAGTTTCAATAGAAACAAAGTTAAAAATCTTATCTAACTTTACAAGTCTTTTTTTTGTTGTTCGTGTAAGTTTAAAAACATTACCATATATGATAATTTCAAAGCTGCTTGAACTTATCTACTCCAGTCACCAAAATTTGTACTATCTTGCGCCAAGATCACCCAAACTTCAAATTAACTTTCCCCGCGCGGTTACACATGTTGTGGGAAAACGTGTTTTACAGTTAAGAGCCTCGTCAGCATGCGACATTCACAAGATAATTGTTAAACCAGCGCAAACGTTCTCTAAAGAAAATTTCTGTTTCAATATTTTTGAAAGATTCTTTTTGCATTGGATATCTGAAGTGAAAGGCTAACATGATAGTTAAAAAGTGTTTATGAAGTCGGTTTCTCTGTCGTCTTTTTGTAAATATAATCGGGTTTCCGTGTAATCGATATTGTTATTGAGGATTACTATGGCATGCTCGCTGTTGAAAATAGAGGTGTAGCATTTACAGTTCGTTTACACGGACACTTAGAAGAATGCCATTACATTAGGGTTTATAGGGGAAAATCGTTTGCAGTGTATTTTAATACTGTTATACTATTTCAAGCATAATAAAATTGGTATTTCTGACGTGTATTAAAACATGCTTTCTGTAGACTAAGGTATGCAAGGGATTTATTATTCATTTACAGGGTTACACAAAATATGTGTTTGTAAGTTTAAATAATTTTTTGCGTAGTTCTTGACGTGAATAAATTCTGTTGATCATATACAGGGCTACACAAAAGAATTCGTCAGTATTACTGTTTATGAGCGTCCATTGCTTAAGAGTAATTTTTAATTGAGTTATGCATTTTCTAACTGAACTATCTTTAGTATACTACGAGATGTATGTAGAATATACATAAATTCATATACAGGATTACGCAAAGAACTGAATACGTCTATGGATGGTTATTTCTGCAGTACGTTTTCAGTCGTTATGCGTTTTCTAAATTATTCACTTAAAATATCTTCTTTCACGTTATTAAAAGATGAAGTTCCGTTACAGTATTATTTAAGAGTTTTTGATGTTTCATAATCTGTGCTCGACTCCTGATTTTTCTTTCTTGTTTTTATTATTTTATTTTATATCTGTTGCAGCTTCATTCTGAGCAGATGTTGTTCACCGAATCCAAAATTGAAAGTCTCCTCCGAATGAAACTTCAACAGAAATTGAAAAATTACAGATAAATTTTACTCGGTTAAAAAAAACAGGCTGCAATGCGGGTCGTTTTGAAATTATTTTATTTAACACAACCTGTTTTTAACACTTTCCAACATAGTTGAAAAGTGTTCATGCATTCGGTTTATCTGTTCGTGCTTTAGCCCGCGTAAATAAAGTCCGATTGCCATGAAATTGATATATGGGTCAATATCTGAAAATTGGACAATTTGCGTCCACTACCAATAATATTTCATTAATTATACTAAAACCAAAAGCTGAAAAACGTAATATATTGTAACATTTGTTATATCAATTACCAATGATAAATGGACATACAATGATGTACAAATAATTAGTTTTAAGCTTTAAACAAGCGAAATCATCCTTTCAGTCCCTGCCCCCAGGTACAAATATCCAATATTAAATGCATGCTGTAAACATTTCTATAAATATTATTAATTTTTGCTATTATATATTTATACCTATATATATATAAAGTATGGGAAAATATCTTTTCTTAGTATAGATTGTATAGTAAAATATTGTAGTAAATATATTTGTCCCTGAGGTTGACCATCATCTCAGTCCCTCTAAACACGCATTTAGGTTAACAGAGACTAGGTGGCGCTGGCAGAATCATTTCCATTGCAACAGCAACTAAAGTTCAACTAGCCACCATGGATGAAGGTAAGTCGTTTTTCTCTTTGTTTCATATTTAGAAATATTTAGTTTTTGTTCTGAATAGGGATGAGTATTTTTTTTTTATAGCATCATTCATGTCCCCCTGTTTAACTTTTTATCTATAAACAAAAAGTTTATTGCAACTTTATTTACGTAACATATAAATTTCACATGGCATGTTTAATAATTTACATATGGGCAAAGTGATTCAACAAAATGGCTGTGCAGCTTTTAAGACAAAAGCATCACCTCAGTCCCAATTATTAGACACTGATTATTATGTTAACAGACACTTTCTTCCACAAAAGTTTATCCTAGGCATAAAATATACATCCTTGATCTCAAAAGACTACAGCATTCAAATAACAAAACATGTATGATAGTATATAATTGTATTTGAAAGTTGTTACTTTACTTCAAAAAAATAAATAAATAAAAATTCTGCAGTGAAATTGTCCACTTTTCAGATAGTGACCCATATCGTCGCCCTAGAGCATCAGTATGACATCTAGTAATAATGAAAAATGAGATGTCTGACTTACTGCTATGAATAACTGTTTTTGCATCGAGTGGAACAACTTCTGAAACACAAAATTATGTTTAATACTATATCTCAGATGTGTTGTATAAAAACTAGCCGCCTTTGGCGAACAGTTTGGTCTCCCTTAAAATTTATGTTTGGGAAAGCATGCTAAGCATTGTCTCATGTTACTTTTATTCATAACTTAATTTACTTGGACTCTCTTAAATATAATTAATATAATTCCTTAACCCTTTCGGGACGAGCCTCTTTTACAGGATTTTTAATATTTTATCACCGATTTTCCAAAACAGAAATTTTTGCCTAATTGAATAAATAAGGCAAAATTTACAATAAAAATTTACTAGTGAGAATAATCCTGGATTCTGAGCAACTTACCCTGCACGTATACCGGTCGGTCCTCCCTAAGGGGTTAAGCTAATATTAGTTTTTGTTGCATTAAAATATCTCAATTTGTTGATTTTCTGTATGCAAGCAAACCCTATTGGTTTACAATGGAAGTCTATGGGAATTGGGCGAAATATTAGAGATATCGCCAAGTTGGCGACAAACTTGGTGGCATTTGGTGACAGTACAGGGTCCCCCTTATGGTAACACCCCCTCCCCTTAAAGGTATGGAGATGCATTAAATGCTGTTTCAATAACCAATGAGATGCGTTTCATTCGGGCGTTGCCATTAAACAATTAACAAATAGTCGCGATTTCTGGACCACGTACGATAGCGTAATATATATATATAGATTCCCTACTGTTCCACTAGATGCAGACACATTTTTTCATAGCAGTAAGTCAGACATCTCATTTTCGATTATTACTAGATGTCCTAGTGTTGCTCTGGAGCGTTGAAATGTTATTGGAGTTTACTAGGGCACGTTCGGTATTGAAAATGAAGTGTGTAGCATTTGCGGTTTATTTACAAGGGCACACAAAAGCATTCCATTACATGACGGTCTATGGGGAAAAATCGTTTGCGATGTATTTTAATAATATTGCACTTTTTTTAAACATATTGACATTGATATATATCGCTGAAGTGTGCTACAAGGTTTTTACTGTAGAACGTGATGGTGAACATACAATTTATCGTTCATTGGCAGGGACACACAAAAGAATTTGGCTACAGAAGAAATTGAACAATAACTGAAGCCTACGAAGAATAATTGCTGGAAGTGCGTTTTCAGTTGTGATGTGCGTTTTTAAATTTGACTATTTCTTAGCTATTACTGGGTGTATATGTCGTAGGCTAATTGAGAAATCCGGCTCTTTGCAAAGAGCCGGGCTAATTGGAGAATCCACCTCCCTTTTTCCAACTAGCCTGATATTTTTCAGGCTTATTGCAAAGAGCCTAGAAAGCGTTAGGCTAATTGAAAAATGACCACTTATTATCCGATCAGGGTGATATTTTTAGCTCACAGGCTATCAAAGCCAGAGAGCTTATGTTCCCGAAGATTCTGTATGTACGTATGTACGTAACGCGATAACTATTGATAGAAATATCCGATTTGCTACAAAAAAAAAAATTTCTCGGTTCATTCTGATAAGGTGCTTCCCTGATTAGTTTTTGGTGTTCAATTGTTAAGGGTAAAGGGGGAACAGGGGCAAGTCCCCCCCCCCCCCCCCCTTAATTTATATAAATGGGTTTTTCATGCAGAAATATTCGGTTTGCTCCAAATTTGGTATACCGGTTTATTGTGTTAAGGAGCTTCCCTGATTAGATTTGGAAGCTCATTATTTAAGTATAAAGGGGGGAAAGGGGGCTACTCCCCTTAATTTAGATAAATGCGTTTTTCAGGATGAAATATTCGATTTGCTCCAAATTTGGTATACCGGTTTATTAAGTTAAGGAGCTGCCTTGATTAGATTTGGAGGTTCATTAGTTACATATAAAGGGAGGAAAGGGGGGGGGGTATCCCTCCTCCGTAATTTAGATAAATGGGTTTTTCATGCAGAAATATGCGATTTGCAATAAATTTGGTATACCGGTTAATTATGTTAAGCAGCATCCCTGATTACATTTGGAAGATCATTATTATGTATAAAGGGGGGAAAGGGGGCAATTGGCTCACCCCTTAATTTAGATAAATGCGTTTTTCATGTAGAATTATTCGATTAGCTCAAATTTGGTATACTGGTTTATTATGTTAAGGAGATGGCTTAATTAGATTTGTAGGTTCATTAGTTAAGTATAAAGGGAGGAAACAGGGGGGGGGGGGGCTACCCCCCTTAATTTAGGTAAGTGGGTTTTTAATGCAAAATTATTCGATTTGCTCCAAATTTGGTATACCGGTTTATTATGTTAAGGAGCTTCGCTGGTTAGATTTGGAAGTTCATTAGTTAAGTTTAAAGGGAGGAAAGGCTGGGCTACCCCCCCCCCCCCTCTTAATTTAGGTAAATGGGTTTTTAATGCAAAATTTTTCGATTTGCTCCAAATTTCGTATAACGGTTTATTATGTTAAGGAGCTTCCCTGATTAGATTTGGAAGTTCATTATTTAAGCATAAAGGAAGGAAAGGAGAGCTAGACACCCCCCCCCCCCCCTTAATTTAGGTATATAGATTTTTCATGCAGAGTTATTCGATCTGCTCCAAATTTCGTATACCGGTTTATTATGTTAAGGAGCTTCCCTGATTAGATTTGGAGGTTCATTAGTTAAGTATAAAGGGAGGAAAGGAGGGCTAGACCCCCTCCCTTAATTTAGATAAATGGGTTTTTCATGCAGAGTTATTCGATTTGCTCCAAATTTCGTATACCGGTTTATTATGTTAAGGAGCTGCCGTGATTAGATTTGGAGATTTATTGGTTAAGTATAAAGGAGGGACAGGGGCTAGTGTCCCCTTAATTTAGATAAATGGGTTTTTCATACAGAATTATTCGATTTGCTTCAAATTTCATATACCAGTTTATTACGATATAGCATCCTTCATTTGATTTGGAGGTTCATTGGTTAAGTATAAAAGGGGGGAAAGGGGGGCAATTGCCCCTCCCCTTAATTTAGATAAATGGATTTTCATGCAGAATTATCTAATTTAGTTTAATTTTTTTTTACCGGATCCGAACTTGAAGGTTCCATTTGAAGTCAACCCGAAAACCGACCACAACCAGATTTCGGATTGAGTTCATTTAGAACTTTCAGGTTCGGATCGGGTTGCCGGTGGACGGAGATTATTTTGTCTGGCTTGCATCGGGTTATAGTTCTTTGGAATATTTTTGTCGGTTAAGATTTGGTTCGGGACGGGTTTCAGGTTGACTTCGAATGGAATTTTTAGGTTCTGATAGCATTGCGTGTCCACGGAAACTAATTTGTCTTGTTCGGATCCGGTTATGGATCTTTGGAATATTTTTGTCGGTTATCAGATTTGGTTCGGGATTTCGGTTTTTTTCAAATGGAACTCTCAGGTTCGGTTCGGGTTGCATGTAAACTGAAAGTATTTTATCTTGCTCGGATCGAGGTCGGTCTGTTGTAATTTATTGTTCGGGTTTGGGTAGGGTTATGCGTTAATAAACCTAATAAAAAGAAAATTGCCCAGTTAAACTGATGGCATTGAGTTCACAGGCTATTCACACTAATTGTATATTATACTCTTATTTCAAAGAATAATGCCCCTCGAAAAATAAATGAAGGAATTAGTCCCCGTTGCCCCCCTTTCTATTTAACCAAAGAACCTCCAAATCTAATCAGGGAAGCTACTTAACATAATAAACTGGTATACCAAATCTGAAGCAAATCAGATAATTCTGCATGAAAAAACCCTTTGACTAAATTAAGGGGGGGGGGATTAGCTCCCCCATTTCTCCCTTTATGCTGAACCAATGAACTTTCAAATCTAATCAGAAAAGCTCCTTATTAGAATGAACCTAGAAAAAAAAATTAAACTAAATTAGATAATTCTGCATGAAAACCCATTTATCTAAATTAAGGGGAGGGGCAATAACGCCTTTCCGCCCTTTTATACTTAACCATTGAACCTCCAAATCAAATGAAGGAAGCCATATCGTAATAAACCGGTATATCAAATTTGAAGCAAATCGAATAATTCTGTATGAAAAACCCATTTATCTAAATTAAGAGGATACTAGCCCCTGTCCCTCCTTTATATTTGACCAATAAATCTCCAAATCTAATCAAGGAAGCTCCTTAACATAATAAACCGGTATACGAAATTTTGAGCAAATCGAATAACTCTGCATGAAAAACCCCTTTATCTAAATTAAGGGGGGAGTCTAGCCCCTCTTTCCTCCCTTTATACTTAACTAATGAACCTCCCAATCTAATCAGGGAAGCTCCTTAACATAATAAACCGGTATACGAAATTTGGAGCAAATCGAATAACTCTGCATGAAAAACCCATTTACCTAAATTAAGGGGGGGGTAGCCCCCTTTCCTCCCTTTATACTTAACTAACGATCCTCCAAATCTAATCAAGCCATCTCCTTAACATAATAAACCAGTATACCAAATTTGAGCTAATCGAATAATTCTACATGAAAAACGCATTTATCTAAATTAAGGGGAGAGACAATTGTCCTTCTTTCCCCCCTTTATACATAATAATGATCTTCCAAATGTAATCAGGGAAGCTGCTTAACATAATTAACCTGTATACCAAATTTATAGCAAATCGCATATTTCTGCATGAGAAACCCATTTATAAAAATTAAGGGGGGGGAGACTAGCCCCACTTTTCCCCCTTTAACCTTAACCAATGAACCCCAAAAACTAATCAGGGAAGCACCTCATCAGAATGAACCTAGAAAAAAAATTTGAAGCAAATCGGATATTTCTATCCAGAGTTATCGCGTTACGTACATACGTACGTACAGGTACACACGTACATACAGAATCTTCGGGAACATGAGCTCTCTGGCTTTGATAGCCTGTGAGCTAAAAATATCACCTTGATCGGATAATAAGTGGTCATTTTTCAATTAGCCTAACGCTTTCTAGGCTCTTTGCAATAAGCCTGAAAAATATCAGGCTAATTGGAAAAAGGGAGATGGATTCTCCAAATAGACCGGCTCTTTGCAAACAGCCTAGGCTGTTTGCAAAGAGCCGGATTTCTCAATTAGCCTACGACATATATAAATTACACAGGTCATATACAGGGCCTCACAAAAGTTTTCAACGACATCCGTTTAGTGGCGGAAATTGCGGAGTGGAGAATTCCAACTAAGCTATGCGTTTAACTGAACTCACTTTTAGCATACTAGGTAGTAGTATACATACATATCCATAGATGACATACAGGGCTGCACAAAAAAATCGCATATTTTCCCGACTATTCATAGTAATAGTTGAAATTGGGTTTTCAAATGCATTATTCGTTAGCCAAATTGTTAATTTAGACATCCTATTTCACCTGATACCCTGTTCGCGCTGGATACGTTAAGATATCTCAGGCCGCCGAACTCTCTGAGGGAGTTCAACAAACTCTCTAAGTGAGTTTCTACATGCTTCGGCTAGATACAGGAACTACCACTCACTCTCGTTGGCTGTAAAGCTTCGCTTTTACTGATTGGCTGTTGCGGCCGTTTTAATTTTGAGCGCATGCGCATACTTTACATTTGTTCAGATCACAGTCACAGTGACGTTTACTGATATGTCTTAGATAAGTTTTTCGATGTGAACAGGCATCCAAATCCGGGAGGGTACCACTTCAAAAAACGGCGGTCTAAGATATCTTACGTATCCAGTGCTAACAGGGTGTTAGTAACCGGTGAAGTTTCATTAGAGTATTCTGAATGTCTTAGAAAATGTTTCACAATTTATGCCGTACGCCTGGTTTTTCGTTCTTGTTTGTATGTAAAATGGAATTTTGTAATCGACTTTTAACCCACTTCCTGATAGGCCAGAGTTATAAAAATGACGTTCACAGGTGTATTTTCGATGACAATACAACATTATATTATTTTTACAACTTAATTATAAATGAATGCAATCATATTAAGGCATTTTTCCGTTAACCCGCCACAGGTGATAAGTCATTCGCTATTCTCTGTAACGCGTACAATTGTATGGGAGTTGAAACAATAATAGATTGAAGGAAGCACCCTTAAACGATCTTAAAAAAAGAAACATAGCAAACATTATATATTTTTTAATCAATTCTCTGGCTTGTGCTTTCTACTAAACATAAAAAAATCAGTCAATTTTTCATAATCGTGTTGGATGTTCACGCACAATAATTGTATTGTAACAATTTTTGGTTAAAAAGAGGAATTGCAGTCAAAAATATAGGCCTGAGTTTTGCAGGTTTTTGTTGAAAATGGTGTTTTAACAGCTCATATAGAAAAGGGTCATGTAATTCTGATTGTCATTTTAATGATTTATGAGGCGCGAATCTCGCAGAACCGAGTTACTGTGATCACTGTGTTAATAATTTATGGGCGCGAAACCCACAAGGCCCAGCTACAATGATTGCCATATTTTTTAGGTTATCCTTTTTTGTTCATTTTACTCGGAAATTCCCCTTTCTACCCCCCCCCCACCCCCACCACCACCACACACACACATTTAGATTGGCAGGGACAACAATCCTATATACCAAATTAAAAAAAAAAACCTCGAATTCACTTGCATCAGTGATTTAATCACTGTTATTACATTATACTGTAAATAAAACCACATAATTGATTTATAATACAAAGTTAATTGTACTACGCAAATTAATGTTATTTATGTAAATAATTGTCAATTGTGAAATTAAACTGGTCATTATTTATTCTCAACATCGCACAGTCACGAGCAGAAATAATTATATTTTAAAAAAAGATATAACGGGGGAAATGGCCCTAAAATAAATCGACCTAAATATAGAGGCAAAAAGAAACGATGTTACATAACACTTTAGCACGTTAAAGTAAGACGCAAGTATGAATGTGGCCAAAACATGTAGCAAAATAATATATAGTATAGCAGTATAACTACAACTCTAAAGATTTACTAAGTTCCAATCCGCAGAACATAGATTAGAAGCAATAGTAGGGTTATTAATGTCAATTAATGTTTAAATAGTAAATTATATTAATGTTATCGATAGAACTTTAAATTAAATAATTTCCTAAATTTTTGAAAATGAGGGAAAAGTTAAAACCTATAGTACAGAATAAATGGAAAGAAAAACATCTTCTTTCTCATGTTGAAATTTAAATGGGAGATAAGGATTAAATAGTAATTGTAAAATGGACAATATCTAATATTATACCATTATTCAAAATTTTAAAGGAGAAGGGATAGTGTTTGATGATAAATAATTGAAATAGAGAGGCATCTTCTTTCTCATATTAGAATTTAATAAGGAGGTAAAGGTTCAGTATTAATTGTAAAATGGACAATAGCTAATATTATACCATTATTCAAAATTTTAAAGGAGAAGGGATAGTGTTTGATGATAAATAATTTAAATAGAGAGACATCTTCTTTCTCATATTAGAATTTAAAAGGGAGGTAAAGGTTCAGTATTAATTGTAAAATAAACAATATCTATGATTGGGCTATTATACAAAATTAGAAGAAGGGGTGATTTTACCATATGAAATAACAAAAAACTTACAAGGTAAGAGAGAGCATTTTTTTTCTCATATGAAATTTTAAAATGGAGGAGACAGGTGTTAAATTGGGTTTGGAAAATGAACAAAGTCTATTATTACCCTAAAATTCAAGAGATTAAAGAGGATGGAGCAAAATTACTTTCTAAATTGTATTTTAATAATTGGAAAAGAAGGGCACCTTCCGTTTCATGTTAAAATTTTAAGGGAAGATTAAGGGTTAAATTGCAGTTGGAAAATGGACGATGTTTGTTATTTTACTGTTATACAAAATGTAAAAAGAGAGAGTTTATAAATATACTGTATTTAAATATAATAGATATATTGCTAGCATGTCAGCCAGTATTTACAAATTTATGCTTCGAAACGCTTTCTTTTCATGAATTTTCGTGTACAGGACACCTAAACATTCAACAATCTGTGATGAAATGATACAAGAACAAATCGAAAATTTAAAAAGGCATAAGAATATTCAACATTTTGAACCAACATAGTAAAATAAGCAAAGAACTATAATCTATTTTTTAGAAGTATTAAAAATCAATTAATAGAAAATGGTCATGGAAATTTGAAACCTGGTCAGATAGTGTGAATATTGTGTAAAAAGCAGATCTGTGCTGTCAGGCACAACCTTACAGCAGAACCGATTATACCAAAGCTAAACTCATTATCAAGCAAGAAAACAGTTTATATAAAGAAGTGCATCTTTTCTCTCAAATCAAAATTTAGAAGGAAGTTAAGTTGCGATTGGAAAATTTGCAGTGTCTATTATTGTACTATAACTCAAAATTAGAAGAGGTAGAGAGGGAGATATTCCTTGTAAATTAATGATTAAATGAAAAAGAAGGACATAATCTCTCTCATGATAAATTTTAAGGAGGAGAACAGGGTTAAATATGATTTGGAGAATGTACCTTGTCTTTTAATGTACTATAATTTAATATTAAAAGGTAAAGAAGGAAAAATTCTTTGTAAAATGGTTAATTAAATGAGGAAGAAGGACATCATCTCTTGAATTTAACATTTTGAAGGGAAAATAAGGGTTAAGTAATAATTAGAAAATGGATGTGGTGTAAAATAATGACGATGGTTGAAAAAAGACAAAATATAGGGAAGTGGAAGAAGAATTGTACAGATAGGGAAGAGTGAGTTATGGCCCAAAACAAAAAACTTATTTATTTCAGATTTTTATTTATTTATTTATATAGATTGAAAGAATGACCCCTTAGGACAAAATGAACAAAGGAGGAAAGAAAAGAAATACGAGGTTGAGAGAATAGGACCTGATATAAATTTTCTGTAAGGGAGAGAGGAGGAGCAGAGGAGATATGGAATATTTTTTTATTTATCTTCTCAATAATTAAAAAAAGAACTTTTTTCTCATGTTGAAATTTTTTGAAGAGATAGAGGGTTAAATAGTAATTAGTAAGTGTCTAATACTATGCCATTATTTAAACTTTCAAGGAGAATGAGAGTAGAATTTCAAGTAAAGTATTGAAGTAAAAAATAATTGAAAGCTAAAGATATTGTTATTCTCGTGTTAAAAATTAAAGAAGAGATAAAGGTTAAATAGCAACTGGAGAAAAGCGTTATCGTTTTTTTATACTCTTATACAAATCTTGATGGGGGAGTATTCCATGTAACACGCTAAATAGTTGAAACAGAAGGATATCGTCTTTCGTATGTTAAAATTGCATAATATTATTTAAAAAAAAGGTCTATTTTTCGTTCACTGCATACTAGTCCGTCGTCCACTTAATACTAGAAATGCATTCTAAGAAATATTACAGTACGCGATGCCAAAATGATAGTACCAATGAACAGATTTTTTTTTTTCAGTGCCTCTACGAATGAAAATTTCTAAGGAAAATTATATTAAGTAAAAGCGTTTGTTCACGGTTTCACTCACGTTGAATGTAAATTTTTCCATTCGGAATGCAAATTTCATACATAATTTTTATTTATTTAGTTATTTTTTTCTATAATTTATCAAACTAATAGGGAAATCCTCACAAAAATATGCTCAGTGGAACTTTTTAAAAAGCTAATCTTTCGTAATCGAGTTGACCTCATTGTAGAAGTTCTTCCATAGCTCTATATAATTAGGTAACGTTGAACGATGTGTTATGTAGTACTCCCCGCCCTATCACAAAAAAATTCCATTAAAAATCTGTTCAGCAAAACGTAAGTTAAAAGCTTTCGGTATGAAATTCCATTTGAATTAGATAGTAGATATAACTTTCTTTGATAGTTCTGTGGCTAAGCAACGTAGAACATAGTGTGTTACATACTAAAATCCTTTTCCAAGAATTAACTAAGTTGTGTAAATCTTCTAAAAATCCGTTTAACAGAATGTGAGTTATAAGAGTTCGAAATGAAATTCTTTTTCATAATCAGGTTAACCTAATTGCAGACCTCTCTCCTATAGCTCTAAGATTAAGCAAAGTAGAAAGATATATTATACAAATCAACATGATAAGTAAAAATTTTATGGTTTGGCTGCACAAAATTATTTCCCATGTATACTTCCTTATGAAATTGAGTTTATTAAATTAGCCATAATTCCTCTTCTAGTAATCGTAAAAATAAAATTAAAACAGATTTGGAATCATAAATGAATGTTCCTGCAAATAAAACAACAAAAGAATTTCAGAAAAATTTCACTAAAACTGTCATTTTAATGTCTCCGCTTCCTTGCAATATCCCGTCGACGGTCACACTACACTGAAAAAGTATGAAGTACTGTAAAGTTCCTTACACACACACACATATATATTAATTAGTAAATCACGAAGACAAATTAAGTTTCTTCCACTTCGTAACTTAAGGGGACCGGGAAATCAAAATCCAACCAAAAAATCGATTTTTACTTTTTTACATCATTAAATAGTTTAAACTTTTATCTTTCCAGCGATGTGTTACACATGTTTATATATTAAAAAAAGAAGTGTTGAAATTATTCATTCTTTCTAAGAGTACTCCACAGCATAATGGCCATTTAAATCTTTAATTGACTTTTTCTCAAAACTTGGATTTTTTATGTTTATGTTCCTGTTTTTCAATATCTATTAAACTTAAGAACTCAGATTTTTATTTAATACGTATATTATGTTATATTGTGTACTTTAACACAGGAATTTAATGATTTGTTGAGAATTATTTATTTTAAACAACGAAATCTTACCAAAAATGCGAATTTAAAAACGACTTTCAATAAATAATTAATAATTAATTTTGAGTTTCACTTTGAAAGAAAATGGTATGTTAAAATACGTAAATCATGTCATTTTAACTACTCTAAAAAATCTCGACCTCTATCTTTCACCATTTCTGGAAAAAAGATGCATAAAGTTGGTAAATTTAACATGGCGGAGATAGGGCTTTCCCGGCTCCCTTAAGACAATTTATGGAATGGAGTTTGTCGTACATGGAAATAGCGGAAAAATTGCAGAAATCGCATTTAAAGATTTCTTATCTATATTATTTCATCTATAAAATCAATGTAGAAGTATCAATTAAGGTTTATTAGTGTAGTTTTAAATTTAAAAAAAAATAAGAAAATCATGCAAAGAAACATTGTTTACATTTATCATGGCCATCCTGTTCATTTCCGGTATTTGACTCATTACTTCCTGTTTATTAAATTGACCGTAACTTCTCTTCTAATTATCGTAGAAATAAAATTAAAACAGATTTGGAATCGTAAATGATGGCTCCTTCAAATAAAACAACAAAATAACTTTCGAAAAATTTCACCAAAACGGCTATTTTAATGTATGCACCTGAGTAGAATATACCTTAAAGTAACATTTTGTAACAAACTTTAAATCCATTTATCTGAAAATCTATTCTTTGCAAGATTCGTCCTCTTCAGTCTCATATATCTCAATTTTTATAAGAGATAAAATTGTGAGACTTTGTACAATTATTTTCGCTTATGTACTGGTTAAACTGGCATCGAGAGTTTTTTAATGTTGTTGTTGTTATGTATTGAAAGAGAAATTCTTAAAAAGTTTTCCTTTTAGTAAAAAGTACTTACAGAAAACAAATTTATTCCAGTGACGTAACGGTCAGCACGTTTGCCTACCACGCAACAGGTCCAGAGTTCGACTCCGGGCTGGGCAAGGCTCACTTAACCCTTCATCCTTTCGGGTTCGATAAATTGAGTAGCAAGCTTGCTTGGCAACTAAACACTGAGAGTCCCGCATTACGCTTTCCTCACCGGGACACATGCTGTATAGCACCCTCAGCGTCCAGGAAAACAGAGTTGGGTACTATAGGCCCTGATCCTTAATGGATCGTTACGCCAAAGATTTAGTTATATATATATGGCAGGATAAAATTAAAATTCTGTTTTAAATTTAAAATTAAAGTTCAAAATTTAAAATGAAAAGTTCCTAGCTCCTTTTTCTAACTTTGATAACTTTCTTTTCCAGCCTAACATTTATTATTCATTTCAAAATTGAACCATCTTTAAGATTAAAGTTGCGGACTTAGTGCTTTTTTCACGTGTCTGTGGTTAAGGGAACCCGGAGCTGAACCAAGATCTGTTGTCGCCACTGAACCCCAGACATGAATCAAGAGCTAAGTAACCAATTAAATTCATAAATCATCCTTTCTTTACAGTTGTGCCCCCTTCTGGGAATAATCCAAATTACTCACTTATATATCCAGTCAAACTGAAGTCTCACGGGCTTTTATCGAAAATGAAGTGCTAAGAAAGTCGCTGTCTCCCCTACGGGTGATCATTGCGTATAATGGCAGTCCACACACTGAGGCAACACAAGCAACACGAAGTACGACTTAGGAGAAGAAACGGGTCAAAACAAAGAAGAAAACTGTTCCATGTCTGTTTCAGAAGTCGAGTAATATGGTGCATGAGTAGCCGACAAAACTTGATTTAAGTGATATGATGTAACTATAAGAAAGAATAAAGCAGTTTCCCCAAAGAACATGCCTCGGCTTCCTTGCGTATCTCCTCTACGGTCACACTGTACTGAAAAAGTAGGAAGTACTCAGGGGCGCCATTTCAGAATTTTCTTGGGGGGGGGGGGGGGGGGCAAACATTTTTTGAGGGATGCTATACAGCTAAAGTTAGTATCCAGGGGGGGTCTACCCCCGTATAAGAAACGTTTACTGACTTATGCTTACAATAACAGTAAAAACTTCTAATACGGAAACTCAGAACCAATTAAATATTCCGTTTTAGACAGGTTTCCGTCTTAGAAGGTAAAATTTTAGTAAATTGGACATGATTTTTTTTTCTTTTTAGACAGGTTTCATTTTGACAGGTATCCTCACTGACTGTTAAACCATCCGCTCTATAGTATAGCTCTGAAAAGAGATGTATTAGAGTAAAACTTGTGAAAACGAAACCTGTCTATAACAGATTTCTTTCTAGAAGGGGAAAAAATCAAATTTCGTTGAAAAAACATCATACTTGCTAAGACAGAAACCTATTTAAATGGAGCTTTTTTCTAGTTCCTTTCGAACTTTTACTTACAGGGGCGACATTTCATGAGTTTCCTGACGAAGGACAAAAAAAAAATTTCTTTGAGGAACAGGGAACGTGGAAAATTGCACAACTTTCAGAACTGCACAAATCACGCAGAAAATAAATACTGCATAATAAAACATGCTCTACGTGATTTTGTCTCCATGACTTCTTTCACAAGCTTGTGATTATTCCATAATTTTTTTTTTTTTTTTTTTTTCGTGAAAGTCTGAGATTTTTCTTTCTTTCAAAATCCGCAAAATCAATTCGTCAATGGATCGCAGAAAGAAATCTCGCATCTTGAAAATTTTGAAAAAAAAAAGTCTCAAAATAATCGCTTAAAAATTCGCTAATTCCTTCAAACGACCATGGAAAATATTGCTAATTTCATCAGAGATCCCCAAAAGGAATGCAGATTTTGTCAAATGATTACACAAACAGAAATCTTTAATTTCGTAAAAGGATTGCCATAAAAATCGCGAATTTCGTCAAAAGATTGCGCAAAAAAACACGAAAATTTAGTCGAACAATCGCTCAATAAAATCGAGGAGAAATTCGTCAAACGATTGCGTAATAAGGTCCAAAGTTTTGTCTAAGTCTCGCGCAAACAAATCACAAATATTATTAGTCGGTGGGCAGAAACAAAATCACGAATTTCAATAAATGATAGTGATAAGGAATCGTGAATTTTGTCAAAAAAAATCACGAAAACAAATATCGAATTTCGTCAGTTAGTCGCGGAAAAATATTGTGAATTTCGGCAAGTGCTCGCGCGAAAAAAAAAAAATCCATTTCGTATAACGCTTTCAGAAAAAAATCGTGAATTCCGTAAATCGATCGCGGAAAAAATCGCAAATTTCGTCAGATGATCCCGCAAGAAAATCATGAAATTCAATCAGTAATGAGATAATCAGCCAACGAACGTCATGAATAGGTCACGAAATTTGCAAATTTTGTGATCTGTAAGTATAAAAAAATTTTCGTTAGTGATTTTCAGCAAGTGAAGGTAAAGCGTAATTTTTTTCAGATTGTGTTTTCCCTATTATGAGATAGTTTCATGTTAATCCGATTTTTCAAAGAAATTCTGAATATTTTTCCGAAAAAAAAACTACATATTTGAACATTAATGAATACTATGATATATCTTCATTTTTCTACAGAAAAGGTAAAATTTTTAATTAATATTCATATAAAAAGCACAAATAATGCACAAGAATTACTTTCATTTGCATATATAATTTAAAATTATTTAAAATACATTAGAAAAACCCAGAACGTTTTCAGTCATCACAAGACCGTCATCAGTGGGATGTAAATGTTATTATTTTCCATGTGCTTATTCGAGAATTGGCTAGAAGAAAATCATTGTGATTAGAAAAACTCGTCAATGATTTTGACGAGTTTTCCCAAGATCAATTTGCACACAGCTGAGAAGCAACTGATAAAAAAAAATCTCACATGTATTTTTTAAATTAACCAAAGTATCATTAAAGATATATGTCTCACCTTCAGAGAGTTCTAATAGTAAGACTTTAGGAAATTTTTTTGATAATTGTTAATTTCTATGCATAAGCATTTATTTAATGCTTATGTTTTTATTTGCAATAAAATCCTATGAGTTATTTTAGAGTTTGAGCAATTTTCTAATATTTGTTTGAGTCTGACATTTGATTAGGAATGCACCGAATATTCGGTATCTATTCGCTATTCGGCCATGCTACCGAATGTTCGGTGAGGCCGAATATCAAACTATTCGGTTTACCGAATACTTAAAAAACCTCTTAAAAATATTTTTTTTAATGTTATAAAACTTCTACTTTTAACTGTCAATTAATAAAGATATTCAGAATAATTAGAATCTTTAAATAAAAGAGAATGATTTTATGTTATTTATTTGTTGTTTTAAAAATGTCACTTAAAAAAATTAACCATTAATGACATATCATTTGTTCAAGGGAATTAATAAATGAGGAAATGCAAGTTACTGAGTTATAATCCTGGTAATCTGGTTATAATCTGGTAAATAATCTGTTTCTTGCTTGTTCGCAAACAGGGTGTTTCTAAACAAACGGAAGAAAATTTCAGGGGTAATAATAAGCATCAAAACACAGGCAATTTTTTTGTCCAGCAAATCAGGATCGCAATTCACTTATTCAGTCAGAAATGCAGTGTATCCTCAAGTCAAACTTTAATTTTCTTTTGTTACTTTAACAATAATGACGGTATTGTAACTATATTGTCAACAGAGTTACTTTAATTTCAGTGAAATATGATAACATGACAAGAAGTGCTGGAAATAGCAACCATTCATATCTAAACAGCACTAAACTAGACATTATTTTATTAAGAATGCATTTAACAATACTTATACTGTACCACTGGCCAAAATCCAGTCTCTTTCAAGGATATCATCACATTCTATACAAGCAAATTAATGTGATGCAAATTTCGATAAAATATCTTCATTTTTATACAGCTATAAACGAAAATTCTGCTACGGCTTGTACACCTTTCATTTTTGATGAAAGAAGTGGAATGATATGTTGCTTCTTGTTCAATATGAGAGAATTCTTTTCATTTGTTTGAATTAATTGAAGTCATGGAATTTAAATTTTGTTATTAAAAATTTTTTAAACCATCCTCTTCTTAAATAGTAACTCAACATACTTTTTTTAGTACAAAATTTACTTATAAAAATAGTCTTGTTTATCAAAATGGAAGTATCTGTGTTAAATATTATAAAAAATTGTTTAAAATTTAACTTTTTAACGTTAAACACTGAGATATAAAAGTATTTGGCCAGCCGAATATTCGGTATTCAGCCGAATAGATGCTGTTCGGCTGACCTAATATTCGGTATTCAGCCTAACAGTTACTATTCGGCTGGCCGAATATTCGGTATTCGGTTTACCTGCAGGCCAAATATTCGGCATTCGGTATTCAGCCAAAATCACTATTCGGTGCATCCCTACATTTGATGGATGATAAATTTTCTGAAAAATCAAATTCCTTGGGGTGGGGGGGGGGCTATTGCCCCCCCCCCAGCCCCCCTCAAATGGCGCCCCTGGAAGTACTGTATAGTTTCCTAACACACACACACATATTTCGATTATAAATATTATAGGATTAACTAGTAAATCCCGAACACAAGTTCAGTTTTCTTCTTCTCTGTACGTAAAAATGAAGAAAAAAAAGTGTACAGAAAGCTTTATTCTTTCAAAAAATAAATTCATTTATCAAAGATGACTAACATCACTATTTCTTAGTTTCGAAAAAAAATAAAATAAAGCTATATGTATAACTATACTATGTATACAGTAAAAAAGCTGAATAAAAAGGATTATAAATAAAAATAAATAAACATAAAAATAAAAGTTTTTGGCTCCTAACTCAATTATTCAGATTATGACCATATTTCCCGAAACCGTATACTGTTTTGCAGTGCTGTCATCTATATTAAAATTTTCATATTGTTTTATCTACTCTTGAATTAATTTTGGTGCTGCCATCTGTGGAAACATCATAGTACTACTTTCTTGTAAAATATTAATTCTTTTTCGGATTTTTGTTTATTTGGGTTGGAACACTTAATTTTGCAGATTTTATTGTAGTTCTGCATTTATTTATATTACTACAAATATTACTTTATATTAGTGAAAAAAAAACGAAAAAAAAAAAAAACAAGTATTTCTTGTTACTGGCGAAAAGGGATGATATGTTTTCTTTTTATAAAACGATAATTATACAATATTGAATTATACAATCTTGAAATCATACAATACTTAGACGCGAAAGTATGTTCCATCTGCTCAATTCCATTTATAACCGGAATTCCGAGTCAGGGGTCTGAAGCTTACAAGCCAAATGAAGCATGCAAGGCAAAGGTAAAAAATAGTCCGCATTGTCAATGTTAGATATTACTCAGGGCCGGCCCAAGGCGTGTGCGAAGTGTGCCACCGCACGGGGCGCTGAGCCGGAGGGGCCCCAAACAGATGAAAGGGCGCCTATAAGAGCACCGATAAAAATTATTTTATATTCTGCGTTTCTTTTTTTTTACATATTCTATAGCTAGGCTGGGGCCATCTCGAGAAAGAATTTTTCGTTCTGTTTAAAAAGGAATTCAATGGCGCCGAATTTTTGCATGCAGACATCGGCTTCTGTTCTTTATATGAATGGAATTACCTTTAAGCTACTGAGAAAAGAAACAGAATCACGAACCCCAGGATCCATCCGATTCAAATCTGCTTCCCTTGAGCGATGCTAATCAATTTCCACTTTGACAGATTCATTATGAATTCTATCACTTCCGGCTATTTAAGCGCATTATTCTAGAGTCCTCTTATCCCACAGGGAATCTGAGACCCCCCCCCCTCCCCCAGTTGACCGGAAAAAAGAAACCATTAGGAGCTTAAAAGGGCAGAAATTTTAAAATAAAAAGCAGATGTCTTTGAAAATGTTTTTCTTCTAGCAGTGTATTCTGGATGTGAGCTTATCTTCTTCTGTAAATAGTCAATAGCGTTACTTAGTGTCAGAAATTTTGCCGAAAATGAAAAATGAAAAAAGGGCATGTAACCAAAAATATATAGGCAAATAATTCTTATTAAAATGATCGGAGTATCGAGACATTACAATTCGGTCGTTCACTAATTATTTTATTAAACTGCTGTAAATTGAATATTTAACAGGTAAAAATGAATCAAACCAAACATTTTTCAAGTAGCTTGATTCATTTATTTATTTTGCTTAAATGAGTAATTTTCATGCAAATGTGAAACATAGTAGAATATTTAAAGTTACAAAGCATGCTCATAGTATTTCAAAGCTGTCAGTTCTTGAAATTACGAAGGACGTTGTGCCCTAAACTCAGAGCCGCGGAACAAGGGCCTATATGGCGCCCTGGTGCGTGAGGAAAAGATTCAGATGGGTCCCGCTATAACATGTTTTTAGCCACAATTTGCACTTATTAAAAAACGATTTTGGGGTTTAAGGTGGGGTGTGGGTATTTTAGAGTTGAGAGCCTGGGCAGCTGCCTCTTTTGCTCTTGCGATAATCAGGCTCTGACCAGTGTTTCTTTCAGGCACATATCGTGGAAGGTAATGCTTCTCCAGCGCAAGCCCCCCTCTTTCCTACTAGGGAAAATTTTCGTGCAACAGTACAATTCTTTTAGTGTTTAATTATTCCAATATTTCTCATCTTAAACGGAGAGGAGGGGGGGGGGCGGTCGGAGCTCAATTCGGGAGTTTGGAAGAAACAGGGCAAACTCGAAAAATCGATTTTTGTTGTTGTTTTTTCGGCGTCAGATAGATGTAGACAACACGCAGGTAAGTCGTTTTTCCCTGGTTCGCCCTTAGTATTCTCACAGTGTCGAGCTAAAGTGAGTAGTACCCTTATTCTATAACACTTCTTGCGAAATTTGAGCTTGATTTTCCAACACCCCAATTTCGAGATTCGCCCTTTCTCTTCCAAGGTCCTGAACTGACGGAAAGAACCCCTTAACCTACAATGACAGGCATAGCCCGCGTACGATGATCGAGCCAAATGTAAATTCTTCTTACCACTAAAATTTCACAGTAAATATAGTTTAATTTAATCGTCGAAATTTCATGATTAAACAAGGCGAAAATCTCTATTAAATTTTAGTGGTAGCTATGGATTTGCCAAACCGTGGAGCTGTTAAAAGTAAATCGTAGGTTAATGGGTTAAACTATTTCTATTTCTGCTACAGGCACACATTTGTTCCAAAATCTTCCCACTTCAGGGGTTTCGTTCAGCCGGCGCCCATGCCATATTCTTTGAATTTATGTATTGCCTCAGTTTTCCGAAACGTGGCCTGAAAGGAACACTGAGCGGAAAGCCATGTAAAAAATAACGTCATAAAAATATATAATTGCGTTATAATCATGCACTGTTTCATTCATAATTAGGGGTTATTTATTAGTGGAATATAGTCTTTGGCCCATTACACAATAAATATTTCGCAATACTGAAATTAAAATAACTGAAATTTTAAGCAATTATCGTTAATTTAAAAATAAAAATTGCTGGAAGTTTACCTAAAAGGGAAAAAAAGACTTTTTTGGAATCAGATTATGTACAGGGTGACAAGAAATAACTTGGACGAAGTTTCAAACCAAAAATTTGTAACTACCATTAAAGTTATAAAGTTATTGTCATAGGGAATTGATTCTAGAAATCTACTAAATGGGTGTAAGTAAGTTAGTTGTGATAACCATTATGGTTAACAAACGATCTTCCATACTTGAATTACATAAGCAAGGAATGAAACAATGTGAAATTGTTCAACGATTGAAAGTACCTAAGCAGATGGTTTCATACACGATCAAATGGTTTAAAGAACTCGGACATGATGGTGATAGGCCAGGAAGAGGAAGAAAGCGCACAGTTAACACATCCAGAAACCGGACAGTTATCAAAAAGAGAATTCAACGAAATCCTAGGACTTGAATGAGAAAGGTTGCTAGAGAGATGAAGATCAATAGAGAAACCACACTTTTGATGGCAAGAGTAGAGCTTGGTCTTCACCCTTACAAATTGAAAGATGCTCAAAAGCTAACAGTAGAGAACAAACGCACAAGACTTCAAAGATGCAAAAAACTGTTAAGGCGAGCCGCAGGTGATCGTTGGCAAACATTTGTCTTCCCAGATGAGAAACTGTTTTCGATTGAACAAGCTCATAATAGCCATAATGTTAGAGTTTGTTCAACGGAAGTACCTGGACCTTCTTGCATTGTTGAATGGCGTCATCGAACACAATCTGTAATGGATTGGGATGAGATATGTGCTAGTTGGAAAACACCACTTGTTGTTTTGATCAAGGGATAAAGATTAATCAATAAACATTAATAAAGATTAATCTTGGTCGCAAAAGTTCTTTGGAGACAAAAGATGCACCTTCCAACAGGATTCCGCACCTGCACACAGAGCTAAATCACTCACTTTTGGTGCAAGACACATTTTTCTGACTTCACAGGGGCTCAAGAATGGCCACAGTATCCCCCAGATTTAAACCCAATGGATTATTCTGTCTGGTCCATCTTGGAGACAAGGGTATGTACTAAATATCATAAAACTTTGGCATCCCTAAAGAAATCCTTTTGCAAGGAATGGGATAAAATATCAATAAGTGAGTTGCGGCCCATAGCCGAAAATTTTGTGACACGTTTAAAGCTCTGTATTAAGGCTAAAGGCAGCCACTTTGAAAATTTGTAAATGTATTAGACCAAATAATGTATTCATATTTATTTTGAAGTTTGATCGTAATATTTTCATTAGCATTAAAGGTATAACGTATCATGTAGGTCCAAGTTATTTCTTGTCACCCTGTATTTGATACTGAGTCAAAGGTTGTCTAAACCGAAAGGGAATCTATTCAATATTACAGAGATTCTTCATTATTTTGTGAAATAATTTGCAACTTAAGTACTGGAAGAATGAAATATGCTTAAGGGTAAGATTTCTTTGGTTTGTTTATATTGTTCTAAGCCTTCTAATTATATACACAGAGTGTGTGTGTGTGGGGGGGGGGGGCGCCCCGATGGGTGCTCGCACGGGCGCCAAAATGTCCTTGGGCCGGCCGTGATATTACTCATTTACCATAATCCTTATTTATGCTTCTCTAATTAATCTATACTTATCAAATTAATAAATGATTCTCTAAAAATGTAAGGGAATGCGATAAAGACATTTTTTGCCATGAATGTGAATTAAAATAATCTTCACTGTATCCTTCCGCACTGAGCGCAATGGTTCCGTCTGAGCCATGGGGTAAAGAGAAAGAATAGAGATGAAATCTGGTGACTGGAGGTGATGCCAAAAATGTAACCCTAAAATCCGCTACGTTTGGCCCATACACAATCACGTGCTTTCGCAAAAAAAGAAGAAAATTTCTAGTAATACAGTTTTTTAATTCATAGTACAATGAAATGCTACTTTAGAATGCTTAAATATAAGCAGACCATTTTCATTTAGAGAAAAAAATGCATGGGAGATGTAAAAGAATTCGGTCCCTGTTCCACGTGCTTGCTTTGTTTGGGCCGAATGAGGGCATTTACATCTGAGCGATAACTCGCATCATATTACAAACCGTTTTTACGGCATACTGCACTCCATCTAATTATTTCCTCCATGGTCAGAGCAATAAAAGAAATCTAGATATCTACTGCTAGATATCTAAGATATCTAGATGTCTAAGTTTAGTATTACTGACAGAAGGAAGAGCATCTTTGTTTTTTCTGTGACAAATGTGACAGAAATAGACTTTTCGGTGCTGTTAGGTAGAATTGAATCCATAACTAGGGCTGTCTCATCCCACCTTCTGTCAATACTAAACCATGTTCTTTAAGGTTGTTCTCAAATCCGAAGAAGCTACTTTCTAACACTTTTTTTAATACAATTTTTCTCAGAAACGTATGAAATAGGCAGGTGTTTTTATTCAAAAACTATGTAATCGAAAGACGTTCCCCATTTTTTGGTAAAGGCAGAAGATCTTTCAGAAAATACTATCAAAGTGGGCGTTTTGAACCGAATTTCTGGAATTAAAGCACGGAAAAAGAGAAAAAATAGGTCGTCACATGATCACATAAGACATTTATTTATTAAAAAAATGGAAAACTCATTTCGATTCCAGACAGTTTCTATGTAGCCCTGCCAATTTTATGCCTTTACGTTTAAAAAGGAGTCCCGAAAATTTTTCAGAAAGTTTTGTATTATTGAGCAGGGGATTCGAGAACCATTTTAAGATATTTCGTTATTGCATCTCCGAGTTTAGCTCTACAAGCGGCATCCGTTTTTGACATCCATTGAACTGCTTGCAGGGAATATACCGGGTGGTCCAGAAGTTCCGGGAGTTTTGAAATGTTAATAATTAGCAAACTATATACAATAGAAAGATGCAGTTTTGATAGATATGTTTAGAAACATGTGGGATTTGTTTTTTTAATGACAAAAATATGTTATATTAATTACATTTTCTGCCAACAGGTAGCGCTGAAATTCACAATGTAGTTTTGCCATGGTATAATAAAGTGGATTGAGTATTGGCATCGTGTTCTACCTCGTTTACGACTGCAACAGATTTTCGGGGTATCCCGTTTCTTTGACAATCTTATTTCATAATCTTCAGATTTGTAACGGTCATCGGCCATTTTTCAATTTTAACTCCACGCATTGTATGATAAGTAAGCAAAGCTAAACTTGCCGATTCATCCTTTTTTGTAAAACAGTTTAACTAACACAGCTTTGTCACGCAAAGAAAGCTTGTCTAAACATAGCAGTTACACATCAAATTTTGTATCAGAATTCCTTTTAAATGCAATTTTTTTAACCTTCGAAAAAGCGTTTGAACATAAACGACCCTTAAAGCGAAATCTGAGCAAAATCCTAGGATGCGCATGAACTCATGATGTTGCGCAATGAACTCATCTGCTTATATAACACATAGTACAGATACTTTCGATGTTGTGTAGCAGCGCCATCTATTGCTAAAACTTTTAACTATTTATTTTAATTTTTCTTTCATTACAAACAAAAATCTCATACGTTTCTGAGCATATATGTGAAAACCGCACCTTTCTATTGTACGTAGTTTTCTAATTATTAACATTTCAAAACTCCCGGAACTTCTGGATCCCCGGGTATTTAACCTTGGTTGTGTGAGAAAAAATTGATTTAAGGTATTTTATTTTTTTCATTATAATAAAAAAAACGGTATTTATTTCTGTTATAGCTTTGATTATTGTGAAGTAACTGGTGGGTATAGAAAATGATAGTGATTAATAAGGGTACAAAGCAAAATATTTTTTATTATAATTATTATTGGCTTAAAGTAAATTTAAAAGGTGTATCTTTAATAATAAAGACGTTATTAAAGGTTGTACCATGGCAGAATTTAAAGAAACGCCACGCCCATTCAGCAATCCTGGTTCATTTAGATCACTAGAGAACAAAACCAAGGACATAGTGAATTATTTGATTTCCTGCAGGGCGAAAAGTCAGAGTACGATTTACCCGTAGCTGTTTGTTGTAATTTGGCCATGTGAAAAGGCTACAGGCGCATATACCAAAGAAGGAGGAAAACAAATGGAGTTTACGAATTAGTACGGTAAAATTTTAGATTGCTCGCAGACGCACAGATGCCTCAAAAATGAAAACCGAGGGGCTGGTTTTTTATTTTTATTTTCATACTAAATGTATATGAAACTTATTTAAGTTCTCGCATGATGTATATTATTAGTAAGTTATATTTTACATAAATAATGACAAATGACATAAATTTTTCATTTCTAATTCTTCGGTGATTAATGATTTTAATCCCTAGATTAAATGCAAGTGTCTATATAAACTGATAAAATTGTGCATGAATTTAACATAAGTTAGAAGTTTAAACACATTATTTTTGCATATGAAAACTTTAAACTAATTTTTCTTCATGTTCACATTTTCATAACTTGCTTGTTCGACAAATTCTCAGGTAAAAAAAAAAAAAAAAACTGAGAATTTATTATATATTTGCTAATTCAGATAGTGGTTTGAATTTTGTTTACTTGTTTTCCATGGTGTATTTAATATTTCTGTGCATAGAGTTAACATTGAAGTTTATAGTTTTATTAAAATATTTTTTTGTGTACACCATTCAGTAATTTTGTGATTTTTATTTTCACGTTAACTTTGAATTTTTCATGGTGTAAGGTGTATATGTCCAGCTCTTTTACTTTTATTATTTAAATTATGAATTTGTTGAATTTCCCTGATTTTTTATTATAAACGAGAGAAAAAAAAATTCATATTACCATACACCTAAAAGTCCATGCAAAAGTGTTATGTATATTCTAAGGAATGTGGGGAAAAAATTGAAGCAGAAATATCCATATTTAAAAAAAGTAGCAGGGATTTCTAAAAAGTTAAATTAAAAAAAATAATAAATTTAAGTTAGGGCTTTTCTACAAGATTAAAAAAAAAAAATTATATTTGCTTTTTAGCTCACAGGCTATCAAAGCCTGAGAGCTAATGTGCCCGCAGGTTAAGCATGTACGGACGTAACGCGATAACTCTCGATGGAAATATCCGAATTGCTTCAATTTTTTTTTTCGAGTTTCAATCTCATAAGGCGCTTCCTTGAATAGTTTTGGGGGTTCATTGGTTAAGTATAACGGAGTATTATGGTGGCTAACCCGCCCCCCCCGCCCCCCTTAACTTAGATAAATGTTTTTTTGATGCAGAATTATCAGATTTGCTTCAATTTTGGTATACCGGTTAATTTTGATAAGGCGCTTCCCTGATTAGATTTGGAAGTTCATTGTTGAAGTATAAAAGGGGGATCAGGGGGGAGGGGAATACCCCTTAATTTAGATAAATGGGTTTTCTTATCCGATTTGCTTCAAATTTGGTATACCGGTTTATTATGAAAAGGCGCTTCCCTGATTAGATTTGGAGGGTCATTGATTAAGTATAGAGAGGGAAACGGGGGCTAATACCACCCTTAATTTAGATAAATGGGTTTTTCTATCCGATTTGCTTTAAATTTGGTATACCGGTTTATTCTGTTAAGGAGCTTCCCTGATGAGATTTGGAGACTCATTGGTTAAGTATAAAGATATGAAACAGGGGTGGAGGGATAATACAAACAGTGAGGGGTTTTGTCAAAACCGAATAAAACACCATAACTTCTTAATTATAATACATATCAAATCAGTTTAAAGTTATTTTTACTTCTAGGAAAAGGGTCAACAATTTATGTATCACAGATTTTTGACAAAATTAAAAATGGGCTCAAGGGGCGCAAAAAATAGGGTTTTAGTGAGAAAAAAATTCAAAACTTCGTCAATTCTTAAGATATCAAATACACTTAAAATAAAATGATTTAAATACATTTAAATCATCTTTATATTATCTACAACTTTTATACTGGCAAGTTTTTGATAGGACCAACTGGTACTGCAGGAAAAAAAAATATTAAAAACGAAAGAAAATGGGTGTTGAAAAAGAAACAAATTCGTAACTTCAATTCATAAGATATCCAATCCGCTTAAATTTATTATACATCTTATCAATATTATCTACAACTTTCATATTGACAAGTTTTTGATAGGATCAACTCTTATACAAACGGCTTATTTTCCGACCCATTTTTAAATTCATTTTCGCTGTTAAACGTATCCAATTGGCAGGTTCCCTTATTCAGAAACTATATAAAGTGCTGTATTGGTCGGTTTTTTGATAAAAGCAGATTATATTTCAAAAAATGCTGTCAAAGTAGGTATTTTAAACCAAATTTCCTGAAGCGATAGTGCTGGAAACGAAAAAAATGGGCGTACTGAGAAAATAATCGTAAATCAAGTTCTAATTAATTGAACAGAAAATAAAAACACATGTTGCTTATAAATCTCTTCAAAAAATCACGTCAGCAAGTTTCATGTTTTTACTTTTAAAAATGAATCTGAAAATGTGTCAGAAAATTTCGAGTTGTTGAGCGTGAATACCTTGATACTTCTTTACACTTGATACTTCTTTTGAATACCGCCTTAATATGGTTCTGATAAAACGAGCTTTTACAGAAAAATGAAATTAAAAATTCGCCAAAAGCGGCCAGATAAAACTCTTAAATTGGGTTTATCTCTAATCTTGATTTAGTTTTTGTTGGTGAAATTACTACTTAACTTCGAAACCTTCCTCCGTCTGTAGGCCGAGCCAGCAGGGATTTTCGAAACAACACATAATATCAAAACCAAACGAAACGATCATTTTGTACTTTGTAATGGTTTATTTCAGTCATGGCGGCATAAAAGATGTTTATTAACAGGAAAACAATTCAATATATCCTGGAAAACAGGAGAATAATATTACGTTTTTATTCCTCGGAAGGAACTATATCTTGCGTCTTCTTTATAACGGGTAAGAGTACATTGGATTGTTGGTATGAGTGCTTCATCTATTAATACATGGTTGGTTCGGTCTGCAGTGTAAATTGAAATGTCTGAAATTCAGACACTTAAGTGTCTGAAACGGAGTGTTCCATTTTCCAAACATATATTTTTACCACAGAAAAGCGAAAACCTTCGAATAGCAGACAAATTCAGCATTCCCGAAGTGCTCGTGATTCAGAGGTTTTACTGTATTTAGATTTTTTTATTTAGTTAGTTTTTAACCTTATTCTACTTTAGAAGTTCAAGATATTGATTGTAATCAGAACAATGTCAAAACAAATTTAAAATATTAGCTTTACAAAAATTGCATATCTAATTTGGGGGTCCTAAAATAGTAGGGAGAGAGAGGGGGGGGGGGGACTGCCGGTTTGCCCATACTTTAATCAAATCCTTTTTCTGCAAAAATTCCAACCCTGTATTATGTTCGCTAAATAGAAGTGTCGGTTTTCGGAGTGTCCATTATAGAGGTTAATAGACATTTCCTAATTCAGCACAATTTAGAAAAAAACCTTTTTAATCCAAAACGCATACATATTTGCTTATTTTTACCCCAGGAAAGCAGATGCTTCCAATTATTGAACAAATTCCTCAATCCCGAAACGTCCGCTATTGAGAGCTTTTCCGGTATTTGGTTAAATACATTTAGTGTTTTTACTCTTGTCTTACTCTAAAAGTTCAAAACATTCATTATAGTCAATGCAATGTCGAAAAAGATACGAAAATTACATACAAAATCCCCCCTCCGCTTCCCGAAAAAAAAAAATAAATAAAAATTCATATAATTTAAAAATTAGATTTTTTAAAAATATATACCGCCACATGGACAACATGAAGAAAAAAATTACTTATAGTTTGCAAACTTCTTTTGTCTGAAATATATATCTTAACATCTAATTGTCATTTTTGTATTTTTCATATAAGTGCATATAAATAAAGTTATAAAAACCAAAAAGTGCAAAATCTAGTCATAGCTTTTTATTAATACCAATTTTAAATTTCAAATTACTTTTTTACTAAAAATAACCAAAAAATTAATATTAGAATTGATTTGAAATCAAATATATACGTATATTTTTACTGGCAATTACTCGTAGATTAACAGCACATAATACACGAGTCTTATGGCAACGTCCTATATTTTCATACACTTAATTTATCTTATTCCTTATCTGCGGTTGAGAACAGAAACTAGCTGACGAATGCGTTTGCCTCATGAAGACCAATAAAGATATTTTTAAAAGCATTAGACAGACGATCTTTAAAAACCCTTTTTTTGGGGGGGGGGGGGGATTTGTGGTCGGTCACTGGTAGTGTTTATTTACGATTACGATTATAGCAGCTGCCATTTAATACAAGAGAATAAATTTAACTTAAAACGTCTTTCTTTTACCGATATTATTACTTTAAATTTCGATAAAAAGATAAGAATTTAGAATGCATAATTTGTAACACAGGGCAACGTGGCAAGTCTAAAAATATATACTTCTAGAATTAGTGGTCTTTTCGCAAACAGATTCGAAACTAAATTCTATTTCATGTCATATTTTATTTAGTGCCATAAAGAAAATCATAAAAGATACTAGTTTTAGTACTATAAAGAAAATCATGAAACTTACTTGAATCGCTATTGCAAGAGGTAAAAAAAATTCCCTGATTTAAAGTTTTAAAAACTATCACAGTGAGGGAGAAAGACTTTTATCATTTTAGAAGGAAATCCCTTAATATATTCGGCTAGCCATATTTAAAGAATGAAATATTTCATCCTCAGAACATAACCCGCCAGACAAAAGTTTTTCCTTTTTTTGCCAGTTTTAACTACACGAAGATGAATAACACAATATTATTGATATAAATTAATACAAATTAACAGTAAATCCATTGCTCACACTTTGTAGAGTTCCCGGATGTAATCTTCAAGTGTCGTTTACTTCTGTGTCTAACCCGTCTTTATATCGACGACAACTTATGAGAGGTATTCGGTGTTAAGCACACCGGTCACATGTATGTATTTAATAAATAGATAAACTAAGCTAATACGAATTAAAATCACAGAGCTTCACATTCCGCAAAAACGAATTTAAATATACTCGTAGATAAAAACAAACTTTCACATTGAATTGTAAAGTATACCAAGTTCGAACGAAAGAAATCTAAAATGCAGTTGCAACTGAAGTGCCCTCATGGTGGTTATTACATAGGAAGAAACAAAATATCTTAAATTAAGAAACATATGAAGCAACGAAGAGTCTTAAAATAAGACGTTTGTGGATATTTTAGACTCTATTCTCAGTTCATTTACACCATGATCACAGCAAGACACTTATGTGTCTTAAATTAAGGCATCTATAATGTCTTAGTTTTCAGATTAAGACGCTTAAGTGTCTGAAATTCTTTTTCAGTCACACATGTGTCTAAGTTTAAGACGCTTCTATTTGCAGTGTGTGTACTAAGTGAGATGGATTTTTTCATAAAAAGGGGGAAATTTCAAGATTTTACAGATAACTTTGAAAGTAAGTGCTCTCTGTTAAATATTCAATACATGTTTTTTTCTTGTTTAGTGTAAAACATTGTGTAAATACTAAAATTTATTTAAATATTCAAATAATGTAAATAAATATTAAGTTATACACAGTATTTTAAAATAGTTTAATAATGCTTAAAGATAATGATCTTGCCATAAAAATATTTGATTAGCTGATAATAATTGTGCTGATAATATAATGAATAATTAGCTGATAATAATTTGATAATATTTTTCCTTAATGCATAATTAATTGAATTTTCTTGTTA
This sequence comes from Maratus speciosus, assembly GCA_963932465.1. NCBI lineage: Eukaryota > Metazoa > Arthropoda > Arachnida > Araneae > Salticidae > Maratus > Maratus speciosus. Next base: position 43,105,395 of record OZ010791.1, on the reverse strand, counting down.
AAAAATGTGAGGGAAATAAATATAATCACATTTTTACTTTAATCTGTTGTAAAACGTTAGGAAGCGAAGCCCCTTTGCCAAGAAAAATATTTTTTTCCATTTAACTTATTTTAATTTTGAAAGTGTTTTATTAAATGTCTTTTAGTCTATGTTTTTACCTTAATTTAGTTTCGCACGTGTTACTAATCGGCCACCTTGTTTCACTTCATTTTTTTTTATTAAAATTGCTTTCAACCACCTTTGAATTATTTTAAAATACTGTGCATAATTTAATATTATATTCGCATTAATTTAATAATTACAGAAGATGCAACTGATTACATAAAATAACAAAAAAATACACTGACGGAAAAAAAATCCCAACACCAAGAAAGACTTGTGTTAGATAAACGAAATTTGGTAGGCGTGTTTATACATCTGAAAGATGACATCGATTGAAATTTCACGCTTCGCGCATAAGTGTGGCGCTAGTGGTGCCACTCAGAAATTGCAGATCAGGTTTACTTTAAATGCGTGCTGTAAAGTTCGTGGACGTTATTTAGCTTCGAAAAGTGACGTATTGAGTTGATGTTAGCCAAGAATGCCTTTAACAAGACGAAGAAGCCACTGTCAACAGCTGACCGAGTTGGAACGAGGTCGCATATTCGGGCTACGAGAAGGTGGATTTTCTTTCCGCGATATTGCAGAAAGACTTGGCTAGAATGTATCCACTGTGCATCATTGTTGGAAGCAGTGTTCAAGGATGGTACTACCTCAAGAAGACCGGTTTCCAGGCGGCCACGTGGCACTCCTGAGAGGGAAGATCGCCATATTCGGCGCACGCCTGTGGCGCATCGTACTGCGTCTGCGGCAGAAATTCGAGCTGCAGTTGGTACCACAGTGACACAACGAACTGTTAGAAATAGGTTACTTCAAGAACAGCTCCGAGCATTCCACTGACTCCAAGCCATTGCCGTTTGCGAAGCCATTCGTGTCAAGCCAGAGCTCATTGGTGGGTGGAGTGGAGATCTGTTGTGTTTCTTTTTTATCAGAAAACACAACAGATCTCCACTCTGTCCTCCAATGAGCTCTGGCTTGACACCAATGGCGTCGCAAACGGCAATGGCTTGGAGTCATTAGAATGCACGCTACAGGGCACATGGCACGGAGCTGTCCTTGAAGTAACCGATTTCTAACAGCTTGTTGTGTCACTGTGGTACCAATTGCAGCTCAAATTTCTGCCGCAGACGCAGTACGATGCGTCACAGTCGTACGCCGAATACGGCGATCTTCCCTCTCAGGAGTGCCACGTGGCCGCCTAGAACTCGGTCTTCTTGAGGCAGTACCATCCCTTGACCACTGCTTCCAACAATGATGCACAGTGGATACATTCCAGATAAGTCTTTCTGCAATATCGCGGAAAGAAAATCCACCTTCTCGTAGCCCGATTATGCGACCTCGTTCCAACTCGGTGAGCTGTTGACAGTGGCTTCTTCGTCTTGTTAAAGGCATTCTTGGCTAACATCAACTGAATACGTCACATTTTGAAGCGGTAACCCTTTGTATCACCGCGTTGCATATGTGCAACATACCTAAACGTGTATGTTACTTATAGAGTGGGCTTTAAAAGACGATTTTATCTGCTATCTTTCAACACGGCAGTTAATACAAATTGTTCATAGATTTCTCCATAGACGGAGATACTAAGTTAATTTTTCATGCCAAAGTTTTGTGGATCATTTGAAACATTTCACATCGTCATTACTAAAATGAACTTCGTAAATTGTGTCAAATTAAAAAAAACTGGAGACTTCCAAAATTACATTTTTTACAAAGGTAAGTTCGTATGATTACAAATTTGTATTAGAAAATAGACACTATTTGCAAGAAGTAAGTAATTTTCTGTTTATTGCATACCTGGAAAAAGTGTCTTTTAGCTGATATATTTTTATTTTTGCTTGCTAAATTTAAAAAAATTATTTTTTACCTGCTAAAAATGGTGTATTCTAACATCTGAATAAATATTTTTAAAAACAGAGTGTACAGTTAAACAAAAGGTTAAATGAGAAGCATCCTATATTCAAAAACTTTATTTTTAAAAAACACTTGTTTTTTAAATGCCATTCAAAAATATTTAAAAAATGTGTAGTTATGCAATAAAAATAAATTTGTAAGAAATTTCGAAAATAGCCGGTTTATTTATTTCACGGTTGTCGAAACGTATTCTATATTTCTCGTCGAAAGTGCTACAAAATAAAATATTTGATGTCGGTCGAGCAAAAATTTCCATTCGACATCTGAAAGTGAAAAAATGTAATAAAAACCAACGTACTACGAGTATAAATATTTACTTCATCGGTGTATATTTTGATATTGTTATTCATTACAAGACACATATTTATTAAAAGTGCATATTTTAAATTTTTCATTAAGAAAGTTAACTGACGAAAAAACTTAATAAATGACTATACATTTTAATTTATTAGTTAAAAGCTGAAATTTTTTTCATATATACAGTTTACTGAACTTTAGAAAAACATACATGAAAAAAAAAATTAATTTAAAAAAACATGTGCATATATTTCTCTCTAAAATAAAATTCAATAGGATGTATCAGTAATTTATCCGTCAGAAGAATGGTTAAACCGGTAAGAATGACGTTATAATCGCACTAGAAAGGAAAATCACGCATCAAACATAGGTTGTGAAACACTTTCCAACACTTTTAGGATACCTTAACCTAAGAAAACATTTTAGCAAACGAATAATACGCTTGAAAATCACATTTCAGTAATTACCGTCTATAGCCAGAAAAGTATTTCGTTTCTCTTTGTTTAGACCTGCATTTGATCTATAAATTTGTATATATTCTACATAGTAAGCTAAAATTTAGTTTAGTAAGAAAACGCATAATCAAGTTGAAAATTCACCTTCAGTAATTTCTAGCAATCGATGGAATCAGACTAAATTGTTTAGTACAGCTCTGTATATTATCTACAGATTTTTGTACACGCCACATATTTAGCTAAAATTTAATTTGCGCTAAAACACGCTTAAAGCTATCACACATAAATCACATTTCCAGAAATTACCATACATAGGCGGTCATGTAACCAATTCTTTCCGTGGCCCTGTATATGACTTTATATACATTTTAGAAAAAATCTCTTAGTATACTAAATATACATCATAACACAATTAACAACCACATTAAAGCAATTCAAGCTTATACTCAATAATGTTGCGAATTCTTTTGTATAACCCTGTATAAGATCCATATTTATACACACCAGGTAGTATACAAAAATTCACTTAAACTTAAAAACGCATACCATAAATGAAAAAAGTATTTCCATCCATTATCGCTAATATGCAGTACTTCGACTACTGTACTGTATCCGAAATATCTTATGTGTCCCTGTAAATGCATGATAAATGTTATTCACATCATAATCTACAACAAGTATCTTGTAGTAAACCTCGCTAATGTGTATTAGTTTCATTATATTTGAAATAGTGTAACACAATTAAAATAAGCTGCAGACAACTTTTCACCGAGCAATTATGTAACGAAATTCTTTTGTGTGGTCCTGTAAATGAATAATAAATTATTTTGCATCCCATATTCTACATAATGCATGTTTTAGTGAACTTCATAAATACAAATCAATTTCATTGAGTTTGATATAATGTAACATCATTAAAATACACTTTCAGCTTCAGCGATTATCTTTTATTGCCCGTAATGCAACAGATTACTTTTAACTGTTCATGTAAAAGAACTATAAATGCTACACACTACATTTTCAATAACCATCGTGCTACAGTAAACGTCATTAAAATATAAATATTGCAGTCCAATCTGAATATATTTACGGTGTTACAGCTCGGCCAGATGGACAAAAGGACAGACGAACTGCAGCCATTAACACTTTTCAAAAATGCTGGAAAGAGATAAAAGAGATTTGTATTGGCGTTCATAAAAATAATTTTTTTTAATGATTGCGTTATAATGAGGACAAATGGAATTGCTCTGGTGGTGAAAATGACGTTATTATCGAAAGAAAATGTTGATTTTCAGCCGTAAAAACTAAGTATTTTATTATAGTGGTGTCAATATGACGTCATATTTACTAAGACTGAAACCCATACTATTATTTACTCAATAACCTTTCGTTTGTACATTGAATAGGTGAATTAGAATAAGTCAAAATTAATATTGTATCAATGAAGGAAATACTTTGATTTATATAAACTAATAAAATCAAATTTTATGCAATGTGTACCATTAACTTTGGTTTAACAGTAGAGTCTCCTAGAAAAATATGATTTTAAAACAATGACATCATATTCACGTACATGTTCTGGACTCTATAGCTCAAATAAAATTTCGTTGGAAATGACGTCATTCCGATTCATTTACTAATATGATTTTCTTCTTTCTTCTGATATGGATAAGTCGCTTTCATACGAGCAAAGTCTTTTTCCTTAATATGTTTAGAAATAAATTTTAAAATAACAAAAAATCAATTAAATCATACCGAATGAACGAAATAGTGAATTTTATATAAGTGATATAGAAGTGACAACAGAATATTAAAAACATAGAAATGGCAACAGTTAAATTTAAATTTAACTGCGAGTTAACTGCTACTTAACTGATTGCATGGAAATTGACATTTACAATTTTGATCAAAAGCTATTAATACTTCTACTATTTAAGTTGATTGATTGTATCTCACTTGATTTTGTTGAAGTAAAATATCTTTCAAATCTTTACAGCAGAATGGACGGGCTTTTCGATGATTGCTTTCCATTTGTGGAGTAAGCATGTCTTTTTATATTGCATTTAGATTAGGTTTTACTTGGTACATCGCTTAGTTGATTTGAATGCTTTCAGTTTGATTCGTTTGTTAACCGATTTTGAGATTCAATCGAATTTCTTTCTCAAATAATCTTTATTAACGTTTAATATATGTATATAAACTGACTAATTTGACATTTTCTGTTCATTTATAATTTGATGAAAAGGACTAATTGGTGTACATTAAAACTGAATCGATGTACTATGTTAGTGGCACTTTAAGTGAATGTATTTTTTGTTCACGTTTTAAACAACAAATGTATTAGGATATCTTTTTGCAAAATATAAACTACATTTTTTTTTTTTTTTTTTTTTTTTTTTTTTTTTTGCGAATGCAATTACGTGAAATTTTGTTTTAAGTAGTATGTTATCCTTCGTTTTTCTTATATTTTGGGACCGACATAAAATTTGGCATAACAGTAATTCTGATTTTAAAAATGTGTTTCAACTAATTGATAACACATTTTACCGCATTAATTTTAAATCTGAAAAAGTGTTTTCGATCTGATCTTATTTCGTTTTTAAGTACGATTCCCTTCGTTATTCTTGTATTTGAGGTGTCAGTGTATAATTTGAGGTACTTGTTAGTTATCCCGTCGACCAATTTCGCCAAATTATATAAATCGCCAAACCACTCCCGAAATTATACAAATTGACATAATTTTTATTTTAAATAACGAAAGAACAAATAAATTAGTATAACATCAATAAAAATACAAATAAAACGTCGAAATAAAAATCACTTGATGACGTAAACACGTGTAACCTGCTTAAAGTCAAGTGAATGTGACATTTACGATCAACCATTATTGGCATTTAATCTTACAATTTAGCGACAATAATTTGGTCGACGGGATAACTAGCAAGTACCTAATTTGATATTACAGTACTTCTGACTTTTAAAATGTATTTCACCTAATTGGTAAAATATTTTACTCTATATTAATCTGAAAAAATATGTTGTATGTGACTGTAATTTTTTTTTACAATAAAACATAAAGCTACAGTTACGTTTATGGTTTTTCTTCTGTAATCGGGATCATCGTACTTTACCGCAATTTTCTGGCATGCTTTGGCGCAGTATGAAGAGCAAAATTTTAAAACGAAGAAGGGATATTGCAAATGTTTTTCATTCTTATGCTTTATCGTGAAAAAAAAATCGTTCAATGATATCCCAGGCTTAGTAACATGGATTTCACTGTTTGTTTTAATCCTGTAATTAATATATTGTTACTTGTCAGATAAAAATATAACTATTTGTCATAAGAATTATTGTTGTTGTTGATATCACATGATTGTACGAAAACTCACTTTAAGTTTATTTTATTGCCTCTATATTTAGTTTGTAACCTTAAATCCTGCGTTAGATTTAATCACTTGTCTTCTACATTCACATCATTACCAACTTTGCTCAAGTTAGTCGCCAAAGTTTTGTATGAATCTCGATTGCAGAAAATTAATCTATGTCTAAGAAATAGTAATAAGAAGCACGCAAAAGAAGAAATTGGTAAGCATTTTTATGTTAGACAAGCACACATAGTAGCACATTTTTTCTCGCCAATAGCGATTGTTATTATTCGTGTGTGAAAATTAGAAACAATATTTTGATAATAAAATAAAATGCTTTTTATTATGGTATTTCCTATTCCCTTTATTGTTTCCCATTTTAAATGAAAGGAGTGAAAAGCATGTATTTTAAAAGTATGTAATATAGGCATTTTAAATGAAATCTGGGACATGTTGATGTTTCTGAATGCAATACGAATAACGGCAATTAGAACGATATTTGGCAATTTATCGCTTACTACAGTTGACATAAAAGAAGCAAATACCTCATATTTATTTGCGTTTTTATTAGTATATATTCCCTAAGAAGTAAACTTTTTAAGTAATGAAGTTTTATGTTCGTGTTAGTGGCAAATAGTGTTGGCAGATGACCCGCGTAAATCATGCTCCAAATGCTCTGGATACCACTAATTTCTTACAGTGTATTTCACCATCTTCAATTGCAGTTAACTTTGCCATTACATAAGGCGAAGAAAATTACTTTAAAATACTGGTGTCCAGGGCCTATTTACGAGGGACACCTGGCAACACTAGTTGCTAATTATGTATTTATTCGCAAAGATTCTAGTCTGATCTTGTATTTTGTTTGCCAGGAAAATTCGCCAAGTCGAAACCGTGCAATGTTGGTTCTTAACTTTATTTATTTAGACGGGCTTAAAGCAAAAGTAATGAGATTTTACTTGATCGAGTTACTCTAGGAAAACAATATTTAGGCGCGAATTTAAATGCTCTTCTAGTTTTAATTCCTCAAACACCTGCCGACGCTGTATATATTTGTTGTCCATTGGCGTGGAGTGACAGTATCTATAGTATCCCTTTCCACACCAGTAAAAAAAAAAAAAAAAAAAAAAAAAAAAAAAAGATAGTCATTACTTTAAATCTAAAAACTGCAGGGGAACACGAAAACTGCCATTCGATTGAAATCATACCTTCTCGCAATCTATGTTACAAAAATAAGCTTAGGGCCCTATCTTCACATAAAAATTGTACTAAAGTTGAAATTTAAATACTAGCATCCAATTTTGACAGTCTATTTGGATTTTCCGGTAAAGGCTACTTTTCGCTATCAAACAGGAAATCATTCGGTCAAACAGTTTAAGAATTATATATTTTTTTTTATTTTGGACCTCCTGATGTCAGTTTCATTTTTAATCATTGCAAAAGAGATTGTTGAGCAGTAGTTTTTAAGCATAACTCTAAAACTACTTGGCGGTATAAGCTTCAATTACAGATTAGCATATTTCAAGCTTTTTAAAAATTGATTTCTGTTAAAATATGTATGGGGTACAATTCTTCTTTTTTAATTTGTTTCTAAAAAACATATGACTTGTATCTTATGATTTTTGTTTACTAGTAATCGCTTACTTGAATCTTTTTAAATGTGCGAATCCAAAATTATAACTCAACTCTTAAAAAGATTTTGAATAATGCTTAACCCTCTACCTACATGACGTGTCCAATATGCCCGAAAGGAAAAACGGAATTAGTACAAATACAGAAAATTCCAGATGAATGTGATGAAATTAAGAAATTGGTTTGTAAACTCGCATTTTTAGATCTAAATTCGTAAATATATAGAAACTTTTTAAAAGAATGTCATGTAAAGTGCATTATTGCAATTTTTATCCGCTGTTTTTTTTGTTGTTGTTGTTTCTTTTTTTTAATTCTGGGGTTTAAGGCTGTTCTCAACTGCTTTGCTCAACAAGCGCAAAACGTATTGACACATTTACAAATTCCTTTTTTAACGGAAAGATATGAAACTGGAAAGCCTGACCATGGAAGCGAAATGGAATCGAACTCTTTTCCATTTTTGGATCCATCAATTACCTATTGAGTTAGAAACGATTTTGATCACGTGACACGGCATTTTTCTCCCCTTACTGCCTGGATTTTCTTCTTTCGTTCGGAAGTTCAGAACAAAATGCCAACTTTGACAGTATTTTCTGAAAGATTTATTGCGCTTACAAGAAAACGAAAAAAAACAGTTCGATGACATAGTTTCTGAATAACAACGCCTTCTAGTTTCATGCGTTTCCAAACAAAAATGTATTAAAACTTACGTCAGAAAGTTGATCCTATGAATTTGAGAACAGCCTTAAAAAACGATTCGCATAACGTTTATTGTGTCACAACGATTAAAAGTGCATTTAAACATTAGGTGTTTCGAAATTTGTAAATTTGATAATTCCTAAAGTACTTGGATTAATGACTTTCCGTTTGGAATCCGAAAGGACAATTTACCAAAAACATCAAATATGCTGCCGAAATTGAGTGTCAGTACTGAAAATTCTAATATTTGGCGCAATTTCTGTTTGAAGATGGCCCTTTTTATCCGTAAATGATTTCCAGAGTATTTTCCAATTCAATGCTATTTTTGTTTTTTTCCTGCAACATTTAGAATGAATGTTAATGAACTTTTGGGAGAATACTGTACTTCGATTACGGAATATTGTTAGATTTAAAAATCTATTATTAAAATTTTATAAAAATTTTTATAAAATTTTATAAAATTTTAAAATAAAATTTAAATAAAAAGGCTATGTTTAGTGTTATTCCTGTAATTAGTCCTATTCGTCGGCTATCAGATTAGAAAAATCAGAGATCATTTCAGATATAATACAGACCGCGGTGAATTTAGTTTAATATTATACAACAAAAATTACTTACTTACTAGGTTATCATTTCACTAGTTATGGGTATACATTTTCTTGGCGACAGTCTCATTCTCGAAAAATGGCGTTGTTGCATTTAGCGCATTGTAAAGAAAATTATAAGTGATAACTTTGCAATTTTTCGTTTATTATTTCTTTTTTAAACTAAAAAACGTTTGTACAATGGCAAAAAGAAAAGTTTTATAAGACTCTTTTCGGTATTTTTTAGTTATAGTGGCCCCCGAGGATGAAACGCCATGCAACAAGATGTATCGCCAAACTGTAAGATATATATCACATTGTAATCATACGGGATGTATGTGACATATCAGGATCATATGTCCAAGTTATAGTAATTTATGACACATATGTTACTGTATATATATATATATAACATGCGTAGTCATGAGCTTGCCTCTTGAAAGACATATATGACGTATAATAAAAGTCAAATATTATGCATATACAGTGTTCCACAAAAGTGATGGTACAGAGAGTAGTTCTTGAAAAATGTGCAAATTTCACCGTGTTGAATAGAAATAACATTTGCTGATAAATCGGAATAATTAATTAGCAGCCTTTGTTACATTATTCAATAAAATATTAATGGAAATTTCTTTGAACATACTGAAAAAATATTATAAACTTATTATAGTTGAAAAATACTTCCACAAAAGTCATGGTACATTCGTAAAAATTTTTACATTTTCACTCATTTGCATATTTTACTGAACGCAGTCGTGCTCCCACAGAATCCACAGCACATATAAATGTATTTGTTGTTATCTCAGCAGAAGAAATCTCATATGAATTTTGAAAATAACAGAAAAAAAACTTACAGTAAAGGAAACAAAATTAATTGTTTAAACTTTATGGAAAAAAGGATAAATCTTAAAAAAATCTTTCAAAAAAAACCCAGATGAAATAATGTCTCGAAGCCATTCCATCATAAAAAAGTTAATTAATAGGTATATATACTAAAAAAGGATTACAAATAAAGCTTGAAACGACCTTTCCTAAATAATTAACACTGAGACATGTTAGAATAATAGTACTCTGCATATCTGAAAATCCCTCAATGAGTGCAAGAAAAATAACAGAAGAATTGGAAATGTATGCCGATTAAATACTATATACAGAAACTATCAACAGGGTCATTCATTATCCTGAGTTTAGATCAAGATCTGCAAGGAGGAAACGGTACATCTCTCCAATCAACAAAAAAAAAAAGAATAGAATTTACCAGAAAATCTTCATATGCATTTCTGAAATATATAATTCTTTCACATGAGTCTAAGTTTAATATTTTCAGCATAAATGGACGAATTGGACTTTGGAGGAGAGAGTAGGATGCACTGAACCCCAGATACACGACAAAAACTGCAAAGCATGTTGGAAGAGTTGTAATCATTTGGGACTGTATGTCAGTTTCAGGAGTATGAAATTTTGATTTCACTGAACTACTATGGACAGACTTGAATAGTTAAATATTTTAAATAAAATTTGGAGGACAGTGCATTAAAGTTAGGTGTCTGGCAGGACTGTTACTTCTAATAAGAGAATGATCCCAGGTACGCTGCTCATATCGTCCGATTATGGCTGCTTTACAATGCCCCCCACACACTTGCCACCTATTCACAAATTCCAGACATAAATCCCATTAAACATTTATAGAGTATCTTACAGCAACAAGCGAATAGTTATGATACCAGAAATAAAAAATAGTTGAAAAGTGTTTTACTTGCAGAATGGAATGGATTTAAAAAAAAAAAATATTACAGAAAATCTGTAAAATCAATGGTAAACAGACTTAAAGCAGTCCTGAAAATTAAAGGATATGCAATTAAATATTAGAAGAGGTTTTTCTTTAATAATTTTTAAAAATTTCCACGTGTACCATGACTTTTGTGGACGTATTTTTGAACTTATATTTTATGTATTTTTATTTTTGAAGTTTCTAAAAGAAATTATTATTAAATTTTTCTTGTATAATATAGCAAAAGCTGTTATTAAATAATTCGGAATTGTTAATTCAATTTTATTTGCACTCATCATGGTTAATTTTGCATATTTTCTGAAAAATATTTCCTGTACCATCACTTTTGTCGAATACTGTATGAGCATTTGCAGCATATTCGCAATAAATTTTGTATGTATAAACTTTGTGTTGACTTTCGCGAAATAATGACCACAACATTCGGATAATCGTAATTGCAGAGGTGAAAGGAGATAATTTAAATAACTGCTCTTTCTTCTAAATAATAACTAACTAAAAACGACTTTAACAAAATATTCTTTTAAAGTGAATATAACTTTTGAGTAATTTTGTTACCAGTGGTGCCCACTATTAATGTTTTGTTTATTGACGGCGAACATCTTGCCACTTACAATGTGGGTCGATAATGGTAAAAAGAGAAAGAAAAAACTACTTTTGTTAACCCAGGAGAACTCGCTAGTGAGAATTTTTCTCACGGTGCCCGATTTCTCTTCTTTTACTTTACATTCGCTTAATATCTTTTTTTTTTTTTTTTTTTTTTTTTTTTTTTTTTTTTTCTTGGCTTAGGACTTTTACTCACAAATAGGTAAAATAATGGAAATGACATTTTAAAATTTTAATTAAAATGAAAAGGGGTTTAAATAAGAGTCTTAAAAAAAGTACGACGGTGAGAGAAAATCGCATGCAGCGAGTTCTCCCGGGTTAAACATACTTTTAATGTCCTAATGTATTTCGATGTCATAGTCAACAAGGGTATGGCGCTGGTACTCATTTTTCCATTGAGGTAAAATAGCCTAATTGTCCTGACTTAAAACACGTCAGTTGCACTTGCAAAAGATTATATTGATTTAAACCAGAGGGTGGTAAATGTAAATAAAATCCACTAAAGAATAAACAGTAATTTTTAACAGTAAATTAAGTGACAATACTATAAAAATTATGTTAGCAACGAAGCTATAATTTAATCTGTCTTTTCTAAAAAAAGTGACTAATGCTGTCACTGCTGTAAAGGATTTGTTTTTGTGTCGGAGGACTTTCTAGGTTAATATTAAGAAAACTATTGCACATAAGAAAATGAAAATTGGTAGGAAAAGGGTAGGTAAACGTGCTGAAGTAAACCAAAGAATAATTTAAAGAGATATTTAATGTTGAAATCAGTTAAAGAAGATTTATAGGAACAAATACTATGCAGAGTAGTTTACCCATCTTTTTCAGTAGCATATTTGACAAGCTTGCACTGAGCAGTGTCCAATTATGTTTTTACTTTAATAAATTTTTTGAGATTTTGCATTTAATTTTTTATTCAAGATTTCATTATTTTAATAGAGATATATTTGATTTTTCAAAAAGGCCATTTTTTATATTGTTGACAAATTATAAAACAGCGCATAGAATAATGCTTTTGTTCAATTAAATATGTAATTATACAAACTATTAGAAACAGAAAAAAAACTCTAAAATAAGAATTAAATGATGAGGTGTTAAAGACATTGAATGGTGACGAATACGTCTTATTTAAATTTGCAATACAAAATGAAATAATTATACAGACATACATACAAAACAATAAAAACGAAAAACGCAACTGGAGTGAAAAATTAGCCAGAGCCAGCAATCGTACCCGGGTTCGATTCCTGGCTCTGGCTAATTTTTCACTCCAGTTGGGTTTATTGTGTTTATTGTATGTATGTCTGTATAATACTTATATATACCTTTAAATGTTGAATGGAGGCGTTATTTATGTGTGTATGTGCGTTTTAATATATATTGTAGAATGTGTGTTTTATTGTAAGTGAAAACTTAGTTTAAACTTTTTATTCCCTGCACGACAAAAAAAAAAAAGTAAATAAATAAATAGAACTTACCTGGAAACCTGCCTTTACAAAACATTTGTGTAAGGTTGAGCTCCTCTCTTATTTTTCTGCAATGCTAACCAATTAACAGCATACAGCACATTAAGAGATTTTATGACAACACTTATTGATGCTGCATCTTTTATTTTTTACACCAGTTTCCGAATTTGCATTTTTATGTAACGCAATTTGAAAGCCTCGATTATTCCTTGATCAAATGGTTGACAGTAGTGTTTGGGGGCAAACACTGTATTTTCCGATTACCGAAATCATTGACAGCAGGGTGAGACTAGGGTGAATTGCCCATAAAAAGAAAAACTTTCCGTTTTTGTATCTTCATTTCTTTATTCAGCTCTTTCAGTCATTCTGTCATAATGCACTGGGTCATTAAAGCTTTCTTATTAGACCTCCACATTACGGGTAATTTTTTATGACCATGTTTTTGAAGTACCGTGGCTTAGCAGCATTTCCTATCACAAGGGTTTTCTGAAAATCGCCAATTATGTTACAGCACACAAGCACTGCCAGTCTTTCTTTCGCATGCTTTCCAACTTTGCAAGTATCGCCTTTTAAAAATAAAGTCTTATCAGGAAGTGCACGGAAAAAAAGTCCAATTTCATCGCAATTGAAAATGTTTTGAGGTTCATAACTTGTAATTATGGAAGGCACTGTTTTCATCCAGGCTTCTATATCATTTACTGTGCAATCTGCTGCTTCTATAGTCACCTTGCGAAATACGATGCTATGTCTGGTCCTAAATTTCTCTAACCACCCATTAGATGCTTTGAAATCTGGAATTTTTAATTTTTTACGCAATTTCTAACATACTTTCATGTATCGGTCCTGAAATTGGAAGATTTTTGGATCGACAAGTAGTCAGCCATTCCAATAGCATTTTGTTATAACAACGCACGAAAAATAACGAACAAGTAAGAACTGTACTCTTAAGTTATACGAAGGATCCCAAATAAAACAGACTGCAGAAAATTTGAACAAAAGAATAATCAATCTTTAATATTTTTTTTTGGAAGTTTCCAGAAAACTGAAATTTCCAAAGACCAATGTTTACAGAATTCATCTCTCCGTTGTTCCAACGCGAAATTTTTTTTCGCCTCCTCCCTGCCCCACCACCAATGAAATCTACACGGCAGTTTCTATGGATAAAGGGAGATTTTCAAGGCCCCTCACCAAAGAAGAAAAATTAGAAAAAAGACTCTGTGATCGCATTGTTCGTTTAACAGGTTACTTGTTGTTCGTTGTTCCGTTACCTTCAGTAGAACGAAATTCTTTCTGTGCACTCTGGTCCTCTTGGGAATTTACGACATCTTGAGTCAGAAATGGTTATCAAAATGATTAAGCGATTATTTTTTGGAAAAGGATTAAGTGTTTAAGTGACTTTTGTTAACATATCACGTAATTTTTTTTTTATCAGCTTCACATTTCGGTTTGCAAAAAAATATGAAATTGTACCAGTGACTGTTAATTTTTTTCTCATGAATTTTGAGCGGCCGATGTTCAGAATTCCTTATTTAAAGATTCGTAATATTGTCAATGCTTCTGGAACATGTTTGGTTCCATCCATGGAGCTATGAAGATTAAAAGGAGACGGAGACGATATATCAATCTTGCACCGTGGAGAGCGTAGAAGCGGAAAGACGAGTTTTTTCCATCCTCTCCGGCATCCGCCATATTTGACTTTTACCGTAGTTGATTTGCGCAGCTGGGAGAAACAGGCTCACAGCGCAGCTCATCGCGGTCAAATATGGCGGAAGCAGGAAGGTATGAACAGCTTCAAGTGACATCTCTTATGTCGTCTCCTTTAATCTTCATAGCTCCATGGTTCAATCAATATGTGTCCGGTATTCAAAGGTTTTCGTTGCTTAGAGGTGATAGTTCAAGGAGGTTTCAGTATATAAATCAACATTTGAACGAAGGTTCATTTTGGAGTCTGGAGATTATAATCGGAGACATATATCAAAAATTTTCGGAATTGCTGTCTTTCGGATAGCTGCAAAAAGTAATTTCTTACGTTTTGTAATGAAAGCGATCTAAAAGCTCGTTTTAACGTCTAACTCTGGCATTAATTTATAGTGGGCGGTTATTAACCCTCTCTCTGCGTAAGTAGTTCTTCGCGATGAGCGTCTTTTACAGAATTTTCAATCTTTTAGCACCGGTTCTTTAAAGCAGAAATTTTTGACTATCGTAATCGGGGAAATTGTCCTGTTTAAATCAGACTACGTTTTCGCTAAAAAATAACTAGTGGGAATAACTAAATAGTATTAATTAGACGGAAAAATGCATGCCCGTGTATATCTCGGGTTGCGCAGCAAGAGGGTTAATCGGAGAACTACGCAAATTCTGCTTACGCATCTCCAGGGAAACTGAAACTTTTTCTCTGAATGCTAGCACAACTGACCAATACCAGTCTTTAGTACAGTAATTTTGACTACTGTTCTTTTTACAAAACTGAGGTAGTTGCAAAATAGGTAGTGCTTTGGTACGATATTCAATGAGATTGTTATACACCTTCTTAAAAACGTACGCGTTAGAGAGTATGAATAAATATGAATTTCTCTCTTTCTCTCTTTCTCTCTCTCTTTTTTTTTTTTTTGGTAATTTGTATTATTACATAAATATTTTTTTATTTTTAGGTTTATAATTTTCAGTTATATCACGGTGTTCTTTAATAACACTGAAATTACTGGAAATTTAGTTTAAATTCATAAATCTGTGTACATAGACGAGGATAAATGTGTAGCATATTTTTAAAGTATTCTGTGTAACTTAAAATTCTTGATAAAGTAAAAAAAAAGCATTATGCATGAATTAACAGGTATTTTGCTGTGAAATGTTGCACTAATTTTATAGAAAAAAACCAATTTTTCAAACTAAATACTGAAATCCTGTTCGTTATAATTTTGAGTTATAAAGTATGTAATTAAGGACTACTGACATGTTTTATAAAAAACTGAGCTATTTAAGGTATTTGTAAAGACACTGAAAATCATATTAGTATGACAATGTGCTTTTGAAAATATTAGCTAATTTTAAATTTTCTTAAAACAAGTTTTTTTTTTTTCAGCCGGGCTCTGGACATCGGCTTGCTTCACCTGATGTACATCGCATTTGCGGACATCGGGGACATGGTGCAGGAAGCAAGACAAGCACTGGATCGTAGGTCACGGCGGAGGCACTGGCAAAAGTGGTTGGAGCGCGAGGAAAGGGAAAAAAGGAAAGATTTGGCTCGAAAGGAAAAAGGGGAAAAAGCCTTACGCAACCAAGTAAGGATTTGGATTGCAACAGCTGCTAAGCTGAATGAAAAAGAAGATAAAAAAGAATGCAATGAAAGTCAGGGATTGCGCTCCTGCCTCGGACGCCTCTGCCGCCGCCGTTAAATTTTATTTTCTTATATTATTCTTATTTATCTAATATGTTTATTGTATTGTTTATGTATGTTATCTATGTCATATAAATTTAAATTTGCAGTTTAGTTTAGAAATCAGTGGCAAGCTTCCAACATCGATTGCAGACACAAGTAAACATTGCGAATCTCGCCTGTTCATGCAGAAGTTTCATAAAAATAAGAAATGATAAATGATGAGCATCAATTTTTAATTTAATTAAGAAAGAAATTTGTAATCAAGAGCTTCTTAATTTTCTCGGAGAATAGGAATTAAAACAGTCGGTTATTAAGATGCTTGCCATTGCTTTCTCAATATGTATATATAAAAACAAATGATATTTATTTTGGCTTTATAATCTTTTAGTTTTAAGCTGTTTTATATTTTTCAATGAAACCGGACGATCTGCTTTATGAGTTAGTAAATTGGAAAAAAGTTTTAATAATCAAAGGCAATTTTTGAACATTGCTTTAAATATTGTTATGACTGTTTCTAATTCGATTACGCATTTCTAATATTTCTTTCATTTTATTAGTTTTACTTTATTTTTTCAAAAGAAATGTATAAAAATTTTAATTTTTCTTCGGAGGGTGGGTAAAATAAGTTGTGTTTTTTCTCGGTATACTTTAATTTGTATTTAACACATTCTTATAATTTTAAAATAGTAAACTAATTTACTAACTCAGAAAAGGGAAAGCTCCACATTTTTTTCGGCCCTATTAAATGTAAATTTTCTTTCAGTGAGCGCTAACAATAATATACAATTCATTCACCACTCACATCACTTCTTCATTATCAAGTCTTCCTTCTCCATCTTCTTCATTCACCATCTTCTTCGTATTCATTCTCCATCTTCCTCATTCCTTCTTCAGTCTCGTTTCTCCATCTCCACTCTTCATTTTCTCTGCTTCATCTACTCCATCTGCACTCCATCTTCTAAGACCATGACTCTCATCATCTCTTCACTCCTTCCATCTTCGAAAGCCATCTTCTAAGACTATCACAAACTGAATTCTCCTATGCTGATCCTCAAATACCATCACCCAACATCATTAGTCTTCATTGCCATCGCTATCACCATCACCAAAAGCGGGACACACTCTGCTCCATTCCTTCTGTAACCATCCACCTCCTGGAGCAGAGGAATGGTCCTGCGAGTGGGACACACTCTGCTCAATTTCCTTCTGGGAAGACCACGTTCAGTCAAGAACGTATGAGCAGAGGAATGGTCCTGCGAGAGGGGAGAGAGGAAGCCTACCTCCACGCGGTTCTCCCTGGAAACGTTGCTCGTTCGACGACTTGCAACGGCTAAAAGGCTTCCGTAGAATGGCATCACGAAACAATTTTCTAAAAACACAGGGGTGGTAAAAAAAACATTTAAATATGTGTCGACGCTTTATAATATAGCCACTGTATAATCTTATTTATCCAGATATACATTGTAATGAGTGTTATACAAGTTCTTATATAAAAATTATGAAGACCAATTTTCTATTGGATTACTCTAGCTTATTTTGTAGTGCAAGAAAAATAACAAATACATTATAACACATCAAATTAGATCTTAACTTCACGCTTTTAAACACTTTGAAACATAGCTGAAAAATCTTTAGAAATTCGGTTTGTCTGTCTGCCGTCTGTCTCTCTGTTCTCGACATAAATTTATTCGGATTGCCCTATGAATTATATATGTTAAGTAGGTTTACTATATCATGTACTCGATTCAAAATGAATTGTATTGCATTTATATATCGTTTACAAGGACACTCAAAAGATTCTTGTTTTATTATGGTCAATGGAGAAAAATCGTTTGCAGGGTATTTTAATGTCGCTATACTATTAATATTAAACAATGATTTAGTATTTAGATTACGGATGACTGCCACTGTAATCGAGCCATACCCGTTATCGACATACTATTTATTTTGCTTTGCATCGGCTGATGCGAGGTTGCTAAGTTGCTTATACCCTTAACCCTTCATGCATACCATTTTCATTTAAACAAGAAAAAGCTTTTTTTTAACTGTTTTAACTTTTTTCAAACAATTATGTAACTTTCAAAAATAAATATCGGACAGAAACTATAAACTTCATAGGCCCAATGCATATACGAAATATTAAAGTCGTTCATTAATGACATCGTTAATGAACTTTGCATGATTTTATATTTACTTTCGTAATGAGAAATGCATTAAAGGCAAATGAATCACCCAGCGATCCATTAAAGATCTTTTGATGGATTTCCAAGATCGTGAAATAAATATTTCATTTTAAAGAAATAGGATAAAGATTTGCTAGATACAGGGTGTCCATAATTAAGCGAACCTACTTTAAAGTGGTCAACAGACGAAACTATGGTTCATAAACTTCTGAAATTTTGTGAAAACATAATAATGGGATGGGAATTTGTTTAAGTAAAAAAGAATAGTCAAAAATTTCGCCACCGGAGGGCGTTTTTTATGAAATACACATTTAGCATACATATACGATAGTTTAGAAATTTTATTTGTTAAGTGTTCTGATGTTAAAGACAGCATTTCACGACATGTTCTTAACATTACCCAGAACACAACGTAGTCAACTATGGAACATGGATTCCAGATAGTATCTGAAAATGATGACCGGCATGTGGCGCATGTTTGGTTGCAATAAAATTTGCAAACCGTTGTAAATGTATGTTAAATGTGTAATTCGTTAAAAACGCCCTCTGGCTGCGAAATTTTGAAGTAACTTTTCTTTCGCTCAAACAAATTTCCATACCTTTATTATGTCCTTCACAAAATTTCACAAAATTCTGAACAATAGTTTTGTCTGTAGACAAGTATAAAGTAGGGTCGTTTAATTATGGACACCCTGCATGTTGAATGTAACATTTTATTCAAAACTCATTTTAATGCTATTCGATCACAGAAAAAAAAATAATTACCTACTTTCGAAATACCGATTTCTTCTAAATAAAATCTCATAGAAGTTGAAATTTTTCAACTGATTGAAAAAGTGTCCAGATCGGTAATCGAACCTAGAACCTTTGGATTAAATTGCCAGTGTCTCTCCAGTTGATTAATACAATAAACGGTATAGCGTGATATTTAATAAAAATAAAAATATCATGTTAACTCTTTTAACTAATTATTTATTTTAATAAAGTACTTTTCACGTTGAAACAACAAGCGCTCTGAATACAATTGTTAATCCTGCTACTGCTCTGTTATTCCTACTGGATTTCTTCAGACACCTGACGAATTTCTTTCCGGTTTCTATCCTGATGTTAAAAGAATGTACACTGAGCAATTTTAGAATCAAGTTTGAAACTTCAAGTTCTGAATGAAAGTAACATCGAAATATATGAAAATAGCAATATCTAATTATTCCGAGTAAGAAAATATCCAGAAACATGATATTTAATATATTCTACTTTCGCGTACAAAAAATTCACGCCAAATACTCTTTATGGTTGAAGTTGTATAAGAGTGCACAGTTATAACAATAGTCCTAATGATGCGTAATCCACCCTGGAAAAAAAAACGGCTAAAGGGTTCAAAAACTGCAAAAATAAAATATTTTGAACACGAAAATGTATAAAATAAATAACAAACAAATAATAGTGTAATATATTTTTAAAATACGCTTTTATGTGTTAGTAGTATAATACTACTTATATTAGGATTGTACGTTTAAACATCATGTGAACACAATTTAAATAATGTTTAATTTTTTTCTTCCCTGTTGCTCTACCTTAAAAATGAAAGAGAACAAATATTATCAAAAAAAATTTCAAAAATTCCCTAGCTCGCGTTTTGTACTAAGAGTCGAAAAAAAGTTGTAAATGGTCAATACTTGGGTTCGCTGCCCACGCCAAAGTAAAGTAATGAAGAGAAATGTTCTTGAAAAATCATAAATGGCAGTCATGAAATTAAACGTGGTTTTCAAGATAAACATGGAATGCTTAAAAAAGTGTATTTAAGGGGACCGGAAAAACAAAATTCAACCAAAAAATCGATTTTTACTTTTTTATATCATTAAATAGTTTAAAGTTTTATCTTTCCAACGATATGTCACACATGTTTATAGATAAAAAAATAAGTGTTGAAATTATTCATTCTTTCTAAGAATACTTCACAGCTTAATGGCCATTTAAATCTTTAATTGACTTTTTCTTAAAACTTGGATTTTTCATATTTATGTTCCTTTTTTTCAATATCTATTAAACTTAAGAACTCAGATTTTTATTTAATACTTATATTATGTTATATTGTGTACTTTAACGCAGGTATTTAATGATTTGTTGAGAATTATTTATTTTAGGTAGTGAAATCTTACCAAAAATGCTAATTCAAAAATGACTTTCAATAAATAATTAATAATTAATTTTGAGTTTCACTTAGAGAAAAAATAGTCTGTTAAATCGTGTTATTTGAACTACTCTAAAAAATCTAGAACTCTATCTTTCACCATTTCTGAGAAAAAGGTACATAAATTTGGTGAATTTAACATGGCGGAGATAGGGCTTTCCCGGTCCACTTAAAAAAATAATAATTTTACTTTTATATTTATTTTTGTTGTGGATCTAAGGAAATCCTGTTTCATAGCACTGAGTGATACCAACTGATGGATAATTTTTCAGGATTTTTTTTTTTTTTACACTATTCAAAATTAATAACAATGTATCAGCATTAACGGCACATAAAGACAATATTAGAATGTTTAATTTCACTGTTAATATTCATTGTTTAAGCTCTTTGCGAGTATCATGCATACCTGAAATGCAGATGTGTAATGTCCTTAATTTCTAACTAAATTTTTTTTATTAACAATTTTCACTTTATTTTATTTCAGGATTTCTACAATTGAGGACTTGAGTTTGAAAACTCGCCTTATCCAAAAATAAAATTTTGGGAAATCGCGAAAAACCTCAAACTGCGCCCATTGGTTTTCATTGTAAAACAAGATTTTACAATGCCAGAAATACACGATAAAACTAGTTTTTTAGCAGATTGTAGTGTTTTTACAATGCAGGTTTACCAATAGAATAGACTGATAGAGAAAACACGATTTTAAAAATTTTGGATAAGGCGAGTTTTGAAATTCATGTCATCAATTAAATTAGGCAAAAATTTCTATTTTAAAACACTGGTTTTAAAAGTTAAAAAAGTTATGTACAGGACGCCAATCATAAAGGAGAGAACATTTTTTCATTTAAAAAAAAGTATACATTCATTAAAATATATTTCACTTAATTAACACAGAAATATTTATTTTAAATGCCATGCAAAGCTGTCCAACAGAAAATTCTTCCAATAACAGAAACCCTGCTTTTCAATAATCTCTCTCAGAATTTCAATAATTTTGTCAGTAATGTAAGATGATTAGATTTAGCAAGTATAAAAGAGAAATGCTTTTAATTTTATGAGAAAGAAACTTTTATGATTACAAACAGCCAAAACACTCAGCAGATCTGAGTAAGTGAATATGTGAACATATTTACACAGATAAACTGGAATAACATAATAAAATTATTTTTATGGAACAGTGAAATGCTCAAGTCAAATTACAAAATTTCATATCTGGACAAAAACTATGTAATTTTTTTTATTCAAAACTTAAATAAACCGTATATAAAGGTTTTGATGAGGTTTTTATTAAAAAATTATATATATTATGAGTATTAAGTACATAGAGATACAACTTTGAGATTCTTGAAAGATAAGCACAGTTGAGTTTTGATAGACTGTACATGGGGTTTATCTAAAAATTCCTGCCACCAAATAGGTCTCTTTAAGGCACATGAAGTGTGTTTAAAAGTCATTCATACAAGTCTTTATAAATCTGGAATATAAGAAAAAATTGCAGTAAGTTAATTTAACATAAAAAATAATTAGCTGCAGAATACTTTACATTAAGTAAAAGAAAAAATAAAAAAACAACAAAACTTAAACCATTCTATCATTAACCAATAGTTAATCCTAAATTGTTAATTTTAGTTCCAAATGAAATTTTCCTTTTTACACAGTCCTTGGGACCTATAAGTCATATTTCGAAAAACTTTCACAATGCTCTGACAAATAAAACAGTGAAAATGCCACTCTTCTAAGACTAAAATTTACTGAGTTATGATACTTTCAATTTTTGGCATTTTCTGATGCTGAAAGCTGAAAAACACGTTTTCAGAGCACTACCAATAAATTATATTGATTGATTTTGTTTACAATGGAAGCAAAATTACTTGATAAATCAACAAATAATTTTTAAGTGCGAATGGTTAATAGCAATGAAAAGCAATTAGTTGAGAAATGATGGGTGGCAAACGGGAGTAACACAAATCCAAAATAGAAGTGAGTAATAGTCATAAAAAGATAGTTATAATTCTAAAATACATACTTGGAATTCATTTGAATTATGCAATTTTTTTCTGCCTAATATAAATTTATAGTACTTACCTGATTTAATTTATATAACAAAAGTACTAAGTAGAAAACTAGGTTAATGATGATCAAGATCTTAATTTAAAATAGTTTTCTAAAATTTAAACTGAGTGATTTTAAAGTTTGAAAAACTTAAAAAGGAACATAATAAAATCAAAATTATTGCGCTTTAGAAGTATGAAGTCCCTAATCTGTAGTAATTTTTATCACAGTTGTAAGACACTTACAATTTCCTTTCCTTTCTTTTTTTTTTAAGAAATAGCGATAAATTAAAGGGCTAATGGTATTCTAATACTCCAACCATAATTTTTAAAAAGCATAAAAAAAAATCAGGCATAATTTAATTAGGAAAATCAGGAAATACATGAGTAAAGCAGTCTTTACCATTTTCCCCTTCAATAATCACTTTTCCCATTACAATGGAAGTGATTAAGAATGCATAAATATTTCCTTGAGTTTATTTATATACTTAGATCCGATGATTTCTGAGGATGACAGAAGAGTTTATAACTAATTATACATAGCGTTCTTTAATGATTATCCAAGCTAATATAACATAACAATTTATTAAAATTAACGATAGAGCAACTGGTAACAGTTGGTTCACTGCGCTTACAACAACTGCTTTTCTGGCAGGAAAATCATATGTTCATGATTATACCACTAACTCGTTACAGTCTTATGTGCTCTGTTGCGTCCTCTATCAAAGAATTTTAAAGAACTGTGGAAGCACACTGCACTATTATATTCATTTCAAGGAATTACACATAAATGTTAATAATTTTAAGTTCCTTTTTTATATAACAAATATGAATAATCCATTCATGTTTTGTCACCATCCGAGAAATATTATGAAACTTAAAACAAAGGAACAAGGTTACCTGACAAAATAATTTGTCAAGTATATTAAAAAAGTTGAAAGAGGGGGGAAAAAGAGGGAAGGAGATATAACATATATTAAAAATTCTGAGCAAGTTTTGTCTTAATTTCATCAACAAAATCTAACTAAATAAAGTCAGAGTAAAGTAAAAGAGATACTGTAATCAAAATTATTTCAGATCAATATTACATTTTAAAGAATATATTTGAAGAGTTATCTTCATAATTTATATACATTTAAAATACAAGCCAATGTTTTTCATTAAAAGTCCTGGGTATTCTATTGAATCAATTTTAATAATAATTATTTTTTAATTAAAAGATGTACATTTGCAAATGAGCCATCATTAACTACTTTTTTTATTTCATTTTTAATCTCAAAAGTTATCCATGAAATTTCTTTAAAATTCTGGTAATCTGATTACTTCAATTTTTGTAGAGAAAAGGGAAATAATGGGATCATTATATCTTTTTTTGTGGCATTTTCTCATTACAATTAAAAGAAAAAAATATTTTTAGTTCGAATAGATTGTGTTTAAGAAAATCAAGAGACTCAAGCACCATAAATATGAAATTACATCTTTGAAAAACAAGAAAGAAAATTCATGTATCAAGCATAGATTATGAAACACTTTCTAACACTTCCAGAATACTTTATAAAACTTTATCCTTTAATAAAATAAAGGTACCTAAATAAACAATTTAGAATATGCAAAACACCTTTGAAAACTAAATTCAGCATAGTGTGTCTTGTTTTTTGCGTAGCCTTGTATATGAATTTATATTCCACAAATATCTCATACTAGTATACTACATGTAATAGTTCGGCCTAAAAAATGCATAATTCAATTAAAAACAACCTTTAAGCAATTCATGAAAACATTCAATAATGTTTACGGTGAAGAACTTTATATGATCTAAAAGCGTCAACAAATCGCGATTCTTTCCTGGCTGGTGCCTCTCTCGGTTAGCTGGGAATAGACAGATCCTTTCTCTTGGGCTTTAAGGATGTTCCCGGATTTAAACCCAATGTGTTGGCTGTCCTAGATCTTTCCTGTATATGATCTGCAGAATTTATACACATCACATAGTATGGAAATAATTAGTTAAAAATACATACTATAACTAAAAATGCACTTTCAGCAATTATCGCTAATAATAGATAGTATTTTGTGTGACTGTAAATGAATAATACCACCACATTCTTCAACAAGCATCTTGTAGTACGCCATTCTTGAACGTCAGTAATGTGTATCAATTCTATTTCAAATTATTTTAACACAAACTAAATAGTAAATAAATCATACAAGTAGTAATTTTGCCAGCTGACTGAAAATTTGTGCAGGCCTGAACTCGAACACCTTTAGGTTTTAATTGCCAATGCTCTTCCAATTGAGCTACTTGGACGACATTTCAATGAACACGATTCACTCGGACAACCATTTGGGCTGTTACTTGAAACAGCTCAAGAGAGTAAATGGTAGGTAAAGAAACCCCAATGAAGAAAGGAACGTAATTACATTTTCAATTATTTTAACACAATCAAACTGATTGGTAAATAAATCATACGAGAAGTAATTTTTCCAGCTGAGTGAAAATGTGTCCAGGCTGAAGCTTGAATCTAAAATCTTTGTCTTTAATTATCAATTCTCTTCCAATTGAGCTATCTGGACGACATCCCAGTGAACACAATGGCTGAGCTGGAAGAGCATTGGCAATTAAAGCCAAAGTTTTTGGGTTTAAATACCAGCCTGAACACATTTTCACCTCTTAGACTTTATTGCATAACAGAATTCCTTTGAATGATTCCACAAATGAACAATAAACACTTTGCATTCCATATTCTCAGAAAGCATGTTTAAGTGCACCTCAGAAATTTATATCAATTTCCTTACATTTGTAATAGCTTAACATCATTAAAAATACTGTAAACGAAAAATAAATAAAAATAAGAACGGCTACTCAGTGTATACAATATATTTAAAAATCTTCAATTAAAATAGCATACTACTCACAGTACAGTCAATCACGGTAACTTTGAACCACGGGTTGTAACTTTGCACCACCTCCTATTTTTCAATATGTTTTACTCTAAAAAACTAAATAAACTCCAGAACTGTGCTCTTTTGGCAAGGTTCTAAACTGGTATTTCTACTCTTTATTTTAGAAAATAAATTAGCAACATTATGCGCAATTAATTGCATCATCTAACTATTTTTGTGAAGTACTGTTTTCAAGTTAATTTTGAATGCTGTTTTGAAGTTGTTGTAATCCAATTAAATTTTCATAGTAAGTAACAATATACTCA
This sequence comes from Maratus speciosus, assembly GCA_963932465.1. Taxonomy (NCBI): domain Eukaryota; kingdom Metazoa; phylum Arthropoda; class Arachnida; order Araneae; family Salticidae; genus Maratus; species Maratus speciosus. The sequence goes on along the minus strand of OZ010791.1, from coordinate 43,079,476 downwards.
TTTATCAGACAAATTATTATCTAAATGTTGTAAATGTGTTAATGTTTTGTGATTATTTATTTATTAATAGTTAATAAAATGTAAAATAAGAAGGCACTAGCATTTTACCGCATTTTCAGGGTAACTTTGAGCCGGCTCAAAGTTACACTGATGCTTATAATTTACTGATTATAGGTGCTACTGTCGAAAATTTCCCATATTTGCACGTATATTTTATATAAATGCCGAAAGTGTGCATTAGATATGACATGTAAATATTTTTACAAATATGTGTAAAATAAATAAAATTCATTTAGAGGCGTGCTTAGGGGCGGAGCTACGCAAATTTGACATTTCATACGTTCGACGTTTTTATTCTTGTTTGAATAATACTAGTACTTGTATGTATTACTGTAACTATGGATATATTATAGAGCTAAAACATTGAAAATTGTTTTTCACTGCATTTTTATGTTTTATTTGAAGAATAAACAGGGTTTTTTTTATTTCTAAATGTTCATGGTTCTCTTCTTCCACTTTTCTTATGCCTGATATTTGTTGTAATATCATAAATTATACAAATCTTGTGATGTTGGGAAATATAAATTCGCAGTCTTTACATATCTGAAAACATTTTTTGGTGTTTAAAGTTGTCCTGACTACAATACTTTTTTTTATAATTAATTATTTTATATAAAAATTTATCATATGGTGCAAAGTTACCCTAGATGGCTGGGTAACTTTGAACCAGACTAAAAATCCATTTTTTATTACTTTTATTCTTATTATTCCTTAATTTTTTATAGTCAAACAATAATTTAGGATCATTTCTTCTCTTTTATGCCCCTAGTTGCGACAATATTTTTCAAAAAAGAGTGTGGCATATAAAAATAGAGAAAATGCGGATCAAAGTTACCCTGATTGACTGTAATAAAATACAAATATATTCCAACAGTTTCAAATAATAAAAGACTAGTTCATCATCAGGGAAACATCCAGGAGGAACCAACACGTTATAATATCTACTATATCTATATTATAAAGGACGAACATATCTGTGCGTAACGCATACGTCATTTTATGAATGGCAACACTTTGATATTTGAAAATGAAATTTCGGTTTTGCAATTTTCGCTACTGCAAATTTTTAAACTTCTAAACATCGCACATTTTTAATTTTTACACCATCGCACAGATAAAAAGTGTGCTTTTAAATGCAATTTGTTTGAAAGCTGTATCTCAATTTATTTTTGAGATATTAATTTTTTGTAGTTTTAATACTTTTTTTGTAATCGTGGAAACTGAAGTACTCCATTTATATTGAAAGTAAAGAGAAAATAGTCATGGTTTATTATTTTTATTTATTATATCCTTATTGATGCCATCGTCACATTACAAATAAAAGTAACTTTTTTTATAATTTTTGAACAGAAAATGACGTTAGACATTAAAAAACACGCATTTTTCTTCATAAATCAGTTACATTTCAATATTTTTACATTACGTTGATACTGAGTTTGAGACGCTAGGCAAAATGATTCAGTGAGTAAAAATTATGTCCTATTAAAAACAAAACGATCATTTTTTTCTTTTTCTTGATAAAACCAAATACCGGCTGTCCCAAAAATGACTGATGGATTTTAAAATTCAATAACTTCCAAACTGTGCAGATATTGAAAAAATTCTTGCAGGAGGATTATGTATGATGTCAGGAATGTTTGTACTGTGATTCTTGATTTTAGTTCGAATTTCAAACAATTGATGGCGCTGAGAGTAATAGGCGTTCAGTCCAGACCTGATTTTTGGTATTTCGAGATGCATTCAATACATTTTAATCTCCTTTTTTTCTCATGGAAGAAGAGAGAGGTCGAAAAATCGATCATAGATTTAGCGGTTATAGAGATTCTAAATTAGAGAGAGATTGGACATTGAAGAAATGTCCGCTATTTTCGTTACAAAGTAGATGGAACGCCGTACAACGCAATGCATTTTCATCAGCATACCGCACTTTTTATTCTATTAAAATTATGAAAATTTCACTTTATATGCTTTCAAAGAATCTTCCAGAACATACATATGAGCACATTTGCATTTTAATGTGTAAGAATTACCAGAAAATGCCTTTTTTACTCTTATTTTTTTTACTAATTAAAATAGTGGGAAGAGGAAGTTTGGGCATGTAAGAACTTTATTTTAATTTCACAATATTTGAGAAAAGAATTTTTAACGATTATCAGATAGAAAATGAACTATAGAATTCAATTTTTTTAAAACTATCTATAATTTATGACGCATTTTAAAACAACAGTAATTATTATAATTTTCATCATCTTCGTATTGATAATTTCAGAAACATTAAAATTTGAACATATCATATACCACTCCTATTTTAGTACGTATCTGATTTAAAGTTAATTTAATATGTGCGCTGAAAATATTTTATGATAAGTTCCTACTTACTGCTATTTCTCTTTGATATTCTTTTTAATTACGGAAGTATTGTAAATATATAATATTAGAATGAGTATTGTTATCAAAACATTAAACGAAAGTTTAGAAAAAAGTTAAATATGGCACTGCTGTGAAAAGAAACAAATAAAAAATATGAAAAATAAATTCTACAAATAAATCAAAATCCGATAACTAAGTAAAATCGCACTGATGCGTAGCGTAAAACAGCTGAGTAAAAAAAAATGCATTTTCCGGGAATTCTTACTCATTAAAATGGAAATGTGCTTATATTTATGTTCCGAAAGACTCTTTGAAGGTATATAAAATGAAATTTTCATAATTTTAATCAAATAAAAAGTGTTACACGCTAATAAAAATGTATTGCGTTGTACGGCGTTCCATCTACTTTGTAACGAAAATGGCGGACATTTCTTCAAAGTCCAATCTCTCTCTCATGTAGGATCTCTAAGCGGTTATTGCTTGCAGCGCCATCTATCGATGCTATTTGTAACTAAAGCTGAGAATCACAGCATAAAATCTCCTGACATGTTACATAACACTCCTGCAAGAATTTTTTTAATATCTGTCACCGTTTGCAAGTTATTGAATTTTAAAATCCATCAGTCATTTTTTAGTATTTGACCAATACTAAACGGCCAATACTATGACAACTAAAGGCAAATTTCTGAATTTTTTTTTGCGGGTACTGAGATTAGAACTTAAAGTTTGTGCGGATGTTCACATGAAAAGTTGTATCGGACAAACGTGACTTTAAGTTTGGAAATACATTCATTAATAATCTATTTCGCATTAAAGTACTTTCAAATTGTGAATTTGAGTAGTGCGTATGGAAATTATGAGAATATGAAAATAACGTACAGTTTAGATTTTATGGGGGAATTTTTTATGATGTGACAAAGCAGTGTTGAATTCAGACACTTTTCTCCGGGAGGGATATCTGAGGCTCCGGGGGGGGGGGCGACATTATAGATTTCCAGGGGGGAAATTGCACTTTTTGACCTTTGAAAACACAAAATCTCAAATCTTCCGGGGGGGGGGGCTTCTCATTGCTCTAGGGAGGGGATGTCCCCCCCGGGCCACCCCCTGAAATCAACAATGTGACAAAGCGAAATCCTTTTTAGTGATTTTTCATCCCGTAATAACAAACATAAAGGCTTCAATCGATAACTTCATCATAATTACGCATTTTGATTACGTATTCTAATACAGTTTAATTTTTCAACAATTTAAGCAGTAGAAGTTTGTGGAAATAATATTTTGGTAATTTTAGGTTAACAATATTATTTGTTTTAAGAGTTAGACAACCAATTTAAAATGAATTTTTTTATTGTAATTTTTTTTTTTTTTTTTTTTTTTTTTTTTTTTTTTTGTAGGTTTATTATAAATCCGATCTGACAGTTCCTTTCTAACATTTTAGTTCGTCGAATTTCGTCGGGTTCTAACTCGTAATATATAATAGATATTATAACGTGTTGGTTCCTCCTGGATATTTCCCTGATGATGAACGAATTTTTTATTGTTCGAAACTGTTGGAATATATTTGTATCTTATTACTGTGAGAAGTATGATATTTTATTTGAAGATTTTTTAATATATTGTATACACTGATTAGCCGTTCTTATTTTTGTTTATTGTAACACGCAGTGTAATGAGTTCTTTTAGTAATAATATACTGTAAGCGATTTTCCTCCATAGATGATAATGTAATGGAAATCTTTTGTCTGTCCTTGTAAATGAACTACAAATGCTACATACTTCATTTTGGAATAGCAAACATGCCATAGTAAGCATCATTAACATACATCAATTACATAGTCACCAGAGTATATATTTATGAGAGTTAGACATCAGCCAACTCGAAGCCATAAACACTTTTCAACTATGTTGGAAAATGTTAAAAAAAAAAAGCATCCATTTAAAAACATGAAATTGGAACATTTTCCATTCCACTACAGCATACATATCCCTCGAGTTTACACGGAGTAATTTTTCAGGATCAAAACATTTTCCATATAAAAAATTCACATGACATAAAAAATATATACAGTAAAACCTCTAAATAGCGGCCAACACTGGGAGCACGATAAAGTGACCGTACTTCGGAGGTTGCCGTTATTCAGAGGTTCCACATTTTAAAAGGTCAAAATTACATTACAATAAAATCAAAATAATTGTCAACAATTATTTAATTTTTACAGTTAAAAAATACATACTATTATACACACTATTATTTTATACTAATGAAATCACTTATCCATTTTGTTAAGCATATCTCTTTTTCTATATGCATAATCATTTTTGAGTGAGCGCAAAATTTTTTATTTCTCTTTAGCTAAAAAGAACATCAGAATATGATTTTACGCGACAATTTTTTTGATAATTCTATATATCTTCTGATTCATTTTCGTCATCACTCTTATTCTCATTGGCCTTGCTTTCTATCAGTTCTATCGTATTAAACGTAGTAACTGCCAAATATTTATCTACATTCACGTACTCGCTGGATTTAATGGTCATTCCGACGTTATTTAAAATATCATTCAACTCAGATCTACGATTATTTGTGTATTTTCGGATTCCTGATTTGGAGAAATCTGTCAATAAATTTCAATTTGAATTCTATAGAATTGCAGTCAAAATTAACAAACAAACAAGCATAAAAAAACAAACAACTATATAAAAATGTGAAAAAAAGGAACATTTGAAAATAAAAATGCTGTGGGGTGACCGTTGTTTGTAATTCGTTGTTCAGAGGTTTGGTGTAATGTTATTTCTATGAAAGAGATTCGGTAACACTAAAACATGACCGGTATTCGGAGGTTACCGTTGTTCGGAGTGACCGTTGTAGGAGGTTTCACTGTATATCAGTATCATGCCCCCCCCCCCCTCCTAGAGTAAAAAGACGTAATCTCTAAGTTATACGTCATGTAAAAAAAAAAAAAAAAAAAAAAAAAAAAAAAATTAATTTTCCACTTATCATAGTTATATAAAATTGGATAAAAGTCTGTAAGAATTTGCTGAATCATGTAAGCACATACGTTTCATAAAAGAAAAATCTATTTTATAAACTTATTGTTGCATCATTTATACAAGAGGATCCAACCCGAGATTGCCGAGTTACAGAACATAGGTGAAAATATTTTTTTTAATTGAAAATCAGGGAAAAACTTTAAGACCACATGCTAATTTTGTTTTTCAGAATAAAACTCAGAAAACAGCTATATATATCTCGAATTTAGGCACATATATATGATATAATATCTGAAATTAATTCAGTTGTAAAATTTAAAAAGTATTTTTATCTACAAGTGTTAAAATCTTGTAATATTAACAAATGAAAATAAGTGTAGGACCAGTAGATTCTTTTAAATCCAGCATAATGCGATGACGTCATGACTGTAGTATTTTATGCGGGACTCATCTGTGATGATGTCTATAGGTTAGTGGTCGCTAGATTTCATGTTTTGGGACATGTAACTGTTTCTTTGAACGTGGGGCGCGGGAACTCATCGACGGAAGAAGAAAGGAGTAAAATAAGGTCTATTTCGGATTGCGGACTGACTGAAAGGCAAATTGCCCTAAAAATAAGTGAATTTAAAACTGTTGTACACAGTTTTCTCTGTGATCCAATGAACTGTGTTAGAAATAAAAGAAGCGAACGGCTATCAAAACTCTATACTCGGTGTAAACGAACGTTTTAAGAAAGGCGGTACAAGATTGTGATTATTCTTCTACTATAAAATCTGCTCTAGAACTCTCTGTAACGTCCACAAATGTTAGAAATGTGTTAAAAAACGCAGAATGCTTGAATTAGGCTAAATTCAAAGCCAAGCCAAGACTACAAAAGTATCACATTGACGCAAGACTAAAACCCGCATCTTCCAATGTCTTAAAATTCAACCTATGGGGGAAATTATTTTTTTACTAATGAAAAAATATTCACCCTTGATCAAATAACATGGTTTAACATATTACTGGCAGGATTTACCAAGTTAGCCATGTCTGTTTTTAAAAAGTATACAAGGTGGTAGCTCAGTCCTGATTTAGACAGACTTTAATGGAAAAGGAAAAACAAGTTTGATTTTCACGAAGACAAAAATGAACTCCATTGACTATCAAGATATTCTTAGTAATAATTTTGTTTCTCTTAAAGATGAGCTTATGGATCAGAATTTGGAATTGCTTCAAGATAAGGCTCAAATCTGTGTTAACTTCAGATTGATTATCTGCAAACAACATCGAAACTTTGAACATTCCAGATAAAGACTCCTGACATAAATTCCATAGAGAACTTGTGGGGAACCATGGTTCATCAAATTTATGCAAAAAGAAAGCAGTTTGATTCGATCGTTGAATTGAAAGCAGCCATTTTGTAAACATATAAACAAATACCAATTTCCACATGTAAAAACCTTATCAATCCTTCCCAAAGCGTCTTTTGGAAGTCATTAGTGTTAAAGAGAAACTAGCAAAACATTAAAAATTAAAGCACAAATCATTTGCATGTGTAATTTAAATTTTAAATATACTGGTCCTAAACTTTTTTCACCAAGTTACGTTGTGTAAAAATTAGTTTTTGCTTATTTTTTCAAAACATATTATTTTAATTTAACACAAATTACAAAGCTTGCATAACTTTATATGTATAATTTTTCAATGATATTGGTTTTTCATTAAAATATCCCATTTACTGATTCCGTTGATGGTCCTAAACTTTTTCCGTGCACTGTATACTAGTCCTCAAAATTAAAGGATAAGGAGAAAAAATATGTACGCTAAATTAATGTTGCAACCAATGTCCAATGCTGCAATTATTTATGTTAATTAAATACAATTGAACACAAAATTGCACTACCGCGTATACGTTAGCACCGGAAATATGCGAATTCGGTGATTAACAATATCGTGCGCAATGGTCTCATATTCGAATTCTGGTCTGTAGTGTTGTTTAAAGTTCACGTGGTGTGTGAAAGTGATCAGTAATCATTAGTCATGGCTCAAGGGCATCATTTAAGTGGAGATCAAAAGTAGCGAATAACTGGTAAAATCGAGGTAGGTTTCCCACAAATAGAGGTCACCCAAGATTTGAATATCCCTTAAAATATCATATCAAGAGCAAAGAGTTGCTTTTTAAGCACTGGATCCATTGGCAGACAGCCTGGTAGAGCGACAAAGAACAACATCTGCAACCGAAGACAGTTTCTGTGACCGCGGCTTAAAGGTTTGGGAGAAATCTTGCCAAATAGCTGCATCGAGCTGCATATCTTTCAAGGAGGTTCTCTTAAAGCTCGGAGATATGTGAAGGAGGATATTGGAAACCCAAGTTACACTGTTTAGGGGTGCTGTTGGCCCAGGTTGTTTGCTAATGGGTGACAATCCACGGTCACATCGAGCATATGTAGTCTGTAGTGTCAGAACACTTGCAAACAGAAAATATCACTCGAATGCATTGCCACCTTACTCACACGACTTTAAACCGATTAAGCATGTGTGGGATGCCTTAGGACGCCAATTTTCACGTGCGCCAAATTCTTTCCAGATCTTTTAGAAGCTGAAAAGTGCACTTTTAGAAGAGTGGCTTGCAATTCCACAAGACTTAAAGAACCCTTTAGTAAATTCTGTAAAATCAAGGTATGCATATCTGTCCGAGGTGACCCTACAGAATATTAAAGAAAATATTTTTCCACCAGTTGCGACTTAATTTTTCCATAATTTTCCAATTTCCATACATTTGGTTTTAATTTCAATATTTTGATAAATCAACTGCCAAACATTGCAATTTATGTTAATTTATGCTTTTGTACAAATTCCTATTCATATTTTTTCATTAAGTATCAGATGCGTTTTATTTCTGTGATTATCCTGAATTTTGATGACCAATGTAAAAATGGTTTTATATTGTATTTGATACTCCTTGATTAATATATGTGGCGTCATTCAATCGCTACATATGCGCATTCTCTCTCTCTCTCTCTCTCTCTCCCCCCTCTCCCCTCCCAGTCCCTTTCTCTTTCTCTCTCTTTTAGAGACAAAGTAATTATTTTTTCAATCATAGTAAAATCATAGTGATTTTAGACGGTATATGACGCACTTCGTTTTTTTTAACATCGGATGGCTGCAGTGCAAAAAAGAGAAATGTTTCTTGATCAAGAACAAAATTGGCTTAGATGTTATATATTCCCGCGGCCACCATCTTGGATTTCTTGGAGATTTTTGTTGGCGTTTATCGATAAGGCAACTCCGACGAGTGACGTGGCCAGGCAACCCCTTGAAGCCTAACATTCGCATAAATCGCTGCTTGGTGACATTTACTACTTGGCGGAAAAAGGGATTTCACGACAAGGAAAAATCCAAAATGGCGGCCTAGGGAATATATAACATCTGTTCCACAAAATTATATAGTCATAAATGAAATCACATAGTAACTAACCTCTTCCAAGTCACACATGATTACGAAAAATGTCGTTTATTTTTAGAATCCCCAATAATCAATATATTCCTGAAATTTAATTAACATTTTATGATTTTTTTTATTGCCATTAATTTTCGGAAACGTTTACAAGTAGCTATTATAATGTGTAAACTGTCTTTCCGATCGAGAATATCGTATGCTATGCATTCTTAATAAAATATGTTTACGATTAACAAACACCTTAATTTCACACTATTAACATTAACATTAACTTTAAAATATCAATTTGTTACTTTTGCATTCAAAAATTCAATTAATTTGTCTGGATAATGCAAGCATTATTTCTGTAAATTAAGTAAATAAAGTAATTTTGTTGTAGATATTGTTTCTTAAAACTGAATTTTATGACCTGTTTTTCTGTATTTAGATACTAAATTTATGAAAATCGAAGCATACGTTTATAATTTTTAATATTTTTTAAATATTTTTTATATTAATAGGCTGAAAATGACGTTATTGTAATTGATCGGAATTACGAAATTACGAGAAATTTAGATATTCAAACTGATCGTAATTATAAAACTAGGAGGAAATTTTATTAGGTAGCTTTCATTACAAAAAGCTACCTATTGCAGCCGTTCGGAGAAAGCGATTTCAAAAAATTTTGGTATATTTTCATCGATCATGACCCCCAGACCCCGAAACCACTCTCCGTTCAAAATTGATATATATATATATATATATATATATATATCTGACCTATGTCACACTGTAACTCTCGTATTTATGAACCGATTTGGATGTAATTCGTTGTGTACATAGTACATACCAATGTCTCGACCGAGTTCGTTGGCCAGCTTCATCCGCCATTTTGTTTCAAAATGGCGGCCATTTAAAATTTTTTAAAAAATTTAAAATTTTAAATGTGGTACCAAAAAATTGAAAATGGAAAAATATTTTTTTCTTATGTATTTGATCTTTATACAAAGACTCCGGAGCAGTTTTTGTTTCGTCTATATCTTAAAAAAGGGCTGAGTTATAGCATTTTGAATTTCTAGCGTGGCTGACATTTTGAAACGTCCTGAATTTTGTCACGCGATAAAAGGCGTATTTACGAACAGATTTGGATGTAACTTCGTTCATACATAGTACATACCAATGTCTCGACCGAGTTCGTTGGCCAGCTTCATCCGCCATCTTGTTTAAAAATGGCGGCCATTTAAATTTTTAAGAAAAATTTAAATTTGAAATGTGGTACCAAAAAATTGAAAATTGAAAAAATACTTTTTTCTTATGTGTTTTACCTTGATAAAAAGATTCGGGAGCAGTTTTTGTTTCGTCTATATCTTAAAAAATGGCTGAGTTATAGCATTTTGAATTTCTAGCGTGTCTGACATTTTGAAACGTCCTGATTTTTGTCACGTGATAACAGACGTATTTATGAACCGATTTTGATGTACCTTGGTGTGTACATAGTACATACAAATATCTCGTCCGAGTTCGTTGGCCAGCTTCATCCGCCATCTTGTTTCAAAATGGCGGCCATTTAAAAAATTAAAAAAAATTAAAAATTTAAAATGAGATACCAAAAAATTGGAAAATGAAAAAAGATTTTTTTCGTATGTGTTTGACCTTAATACAAAGATTCCGGAACAGGTTTTGTTTCGTCTATATCTAAAAAAATGGCTGAGTTAGAGCATTTTGAATTTTATATTGTGGCTGACATTTTAAAACAACCCGATTTTTGTCACGCGATAACAGGCGTATTTATGAACCTATTTGGATGTAACTTGGTCTGTACATAGTACATACCAATGTCTCGACCGAGTTCGTTGGCCAGCTTCATTCGCCATCTTGTTTTAAAAGGGTTGCCATTTAAAAAAAATGTAATTTAAAATTTAAAATGAGGTATTAAAAAATTGGAAAATGAAAAAGATTTTTTAAGTGTTTGGCCTTGATACAAAGTTTCTGGAGCAGTTTTTGTTTCTGAAAATTTGTTCTTTTGTTTATATCTTAAAAAATGTTGGAATTATAGCACTTTGAATTTCTAGCATGGCTAACACTTTGAAACAATCTTGTATTTGTCACGCGATAACACACGTATTCGCCTATTTCGATGGAAGAAGGCATGTGGATAGTATGCATCAATATCTTGACCAAGTTCGCTGGCCAGCTTCATCAGCCATCTTGCTTCAAAATGGCTTCATTAAATAAAAAAAAATTATATTTAAAGTGAGGTGCAAAAAAATTAGAAATTGAAAAAGGTTTATTTCTTAAGTATTTGACCTTGATATAAGGATTCAGGAGCATTTTTTTGTCTTTATCTTAAAAACTGGCTCAGATATAGCAGTTTCAATTTCTAATGTGGGTGACATTTTGAAAAATCTTATTTTTTGCCTGCGACACCACTCGTATATATCAACCGATTCCGATGTGAGTGAGCATGTGCACAGCAATTACTAAGGTCTCGACCAAGTTCACTGGTTAGCCTCATCCACCATGTTGTCTTAAAATGGCAGGCACTTTAAGAAATCGCCGAATTTGGCAGCCAAATATAAGTTACTTTAAATAAAAGCAGCTTGGATAAAGCTGACTAATTTCGCGAAATTCTCATTCATAATGATTTAGTATTGATAAAAATTAGTATTGTATCTCCTATATTCGGTTTCCACTAAATTGAGCTTCGTGTGTTTGAATAATATAAGTTGGCTTTTTTAAAATAAGGAATATGAAAGCTACCTCTTCCTCCCGGCACTGGCCGGAAGGACTTTTTTGAAATATGGTGATCGCTTTCAAAATTTTTAAACATCAGCTCATTTAAAGAGACGATAAAAACACTTTAGTAATTACTAGATCGGTTTATCTCGGAAATTCAGAATGGCGATCATTTTTAAAAATGGCAAATTGGCGCGTTTGTGTATAAAATCGCCAAGTTTATTCTGGGGACCACAAACGCATCTCTTCCAATTTGTTGTTCTGTAGGAACATTATGGAGTTAGAAAATATGTCAAAGGGATTATTTGCCGAATAGCTGCATTTGTTTGTGAGTAACTGAGAATGGTTCGTTGAATTACGTAGAATGGTTCAGAAGTTAATCTGATTGCAAACATTATTTAAAGGAGCTTTACTTACAAGGGAGTTGAAAAAAAAATAACAACAATTATTCCGCAACAGCAATCTCAACAATGAAGTATTATTTTATAGTTAACAATGCTTGTATTAAAAAATATTTATTTGTTCAAGATAAATTGTAACTTTGTCAACAATGGTTCTAACAATGGAAACTATTAATAATTAGTGTTTTGCAAAAATGCTACTTTGAGTCTTTCACCGGCTTTGATTAAAGTACTTAGTGTTTTAAAAGAATCGGTATTTTAATTAATACTTTCATTGTGATAATGGAAAATTCTTACGAATTTAATGATTATGGAGGGAGCGTTGACGAGGTAACTTATTTACATAATTATCTAAATTTTTGGACTGTATTTAAATTGGTTCTCTCATTTTACATGGTTCGTAGATGTGATCATGTTTGTCTACGCTCATTAACTGTTCACAGGTCATTCTTAGGTCAAAGCACATTATTTTTCGAAAATTTGCGATATGTACTCCTGTTAGAGAACTTATATTCTTCTGTAAAACTGAAATCATAATTTGGCCTCAGATTAACGATAGTTCAGTTTACATTATTTTTCACTCTTCTAATGACGCGTTTCTAATGAAAAATTGGTGATGGAACGCTGACTTGTAAAGATGAAGTAACAATATACATATAGTGATTTCAGTGACGATTACAAACGATAATTTTTGAATCAACATTATTATAGAGACATATAAATAAATAAAAAATAAATAAAGACCAATACAAGGGGTTTGTTTCTCATTTCTATGTTTGTAGCAATCCTGTATTGTTATCCAAGCTAGAATTCTGTTCGAGTCGCTGTAAGACACTGAATACAAAAATTCGATTTTAGTACTCTAAATGCGGCTGGAATCCAACACACTTGAACTGCATAATTTAACGCCTTTGCCATATTTTAATATATATATGCAAACATATTGTGCAATTACATTTTTAATGTCAAATTTATTTTTATGTGAAAAAGTAATACATATAAACAAATTTAGATTCAAATATATATATTTGTCTTTATAATGTGGACATTCTTTTTAAATTACTAATTGCCAAATATGATAAGCAAGAATCAAATGCCAACCCGAGACCCACCCGAACACGGAACAATTAAAAATAACCCGACCCACAAACGAAAAAAAATATTGCCAGTCAGATCCGACCGAAACCAGGGAGGGAGACGGGTATCAGTAAATTCGAGTTGGCCCAACTCATGCAAAACTATAATCTACATACATTTTATTTCTCAATGTTGTCAATATGTTTTATTGACACAGTAGAGGATATTATATTAAAAGTTTTGCGGTAGAAAAAACATATAAATGTTACGACGACTTTTTTAAAAACGAAAAATATTGTATGTTCCCTATAAAACCACCTATAAAATACACCCTATAAAAATTACAATTGATGGGTCAATTTTGCTAACCATTAGGCAGATAGACAAACATATCAATTTTAGATGTAAATAATTTGATAACAGAACCATCTGCAGACTGCAACTTTTTTATCAAACAAAGAAGTGTGAAAGCCAAACATTGCGTTCAAGGATTATGCTCGGACTTACACAGAAGAAAAAGATACCGGCAGCTTGTGTAACTTTGTTCTTCGAAAGTCTGTTAAAAATGATATTATAGGAAAATTTATTTATTTTTAAGTCGACTTTCCGGTGCGTGTGGGCTAACGTACCATTTTTTAATTTCTTCTTTCTAAAGAGTAAAGTATTGTAATCGAAAATGTTTCAACTTTTCATTTTCAAAGGATTCAGACGTTTTAGGAGTCAAAGATCCGAAAAGAAAAATATTTTTACAAAATGTCTGTCTCTCCGTGTATGTATCTTTCTGTCCATGTCTCCTCTTTGCATCATACAAAAGTGCATGAAGATATGCGTAGAATCGAATAAAATTTCACATGTTTTTGGCTATGTCAGACAGATTCCAATTGAATTTGTTAATAATTTGTCTGAAGGGGGAGCTGTAATAGTGTTTTTCCTGCCATTTTATTTATTCTAATAATAGGAAAGTCAACGAAGTTGTTCGTGGAATTGAACCAATTTTCAAATATATATTTTTGACTTTGGAAAAATGGAGATATTCCTCCGGAAGGTAGCACTTTGAAAACAATTTTTGGGCAATTTTCTCGATTTTTCGTAGTTCTGTTTACACCAGATGCTCGTGCAGTGACAAGCACTTCGCATCTAGCTCATGGAACTATTAATAAAGAGGAACTGACCTATCCTTAATATAATGAAGCTTCAGCTTTAACCGCTTTCCCAAGGGCTGATTATTTCAGGTTAAAACTTCCACCAATAAATTTATATAGAAATTTTCTCCGAGGTTAAAGCACTTATTCATGCAAAATATCAGTCATAAATAATGGCAGGAACAGATTTTCATTTTTACTGCTGGAACTTTATTTTTGCGGTGGTCAGGTTCTACGTTTCCGCCATATTTTGACAACAGGTGAAACAAACTGACTATTTTACCAGTCAAACTAACACCAGTAAAAAAAAAAAAAAAAAAAAAAAAAAAAAAAAAAAAAAGAAGTTTTTATTGTATTTGTGATAACATATTTCCATGAATAAGATGTTTAAATAATATAAAATTTTCCATTCAATTTTACTGGTGGACAGTTTGCACCGGCGGTATTCAGAAACTGTAAATCCGATTTTAAAAAAAGCAACCGTCATCTTGTGACAACCTCCTCAGTTACTTTACTCGCATCTGGTAGACAGTGCACTATATGTCTCCTTCTCTTTATTTATAACTCCATTATCTAGCTAAGCGGCGAAATTCAAGTAGCTGGCGTACAACAGAATAACAAAAATTGTTGATTTTGTTACAGATATTACTTCGTTTGTACTCAGATTAATAAACTAAACCAGAAATTTAAGTTGAATCAAGGTCAGTCTAGTATCGAAGTAATAAGATTTCAGTAGTAACGTATGTAAGATTTTTTTTTTTTTTTTTAATTTCAAAAGTATGAGATAGAAAAAAGTTTTGGGATTGGCCATCCGTCAAGTTTATTTTAAAACTTCGGCGTGATCTTGACACAACTAGCTTCCATTCTTATTCTTTTGTTAATGTGAGTAATGTGTGTTTTGTTTTTAAATCGATCGTGCCGGGTCGAAGCAGGGCTCCGACAAAAAAAATAAAATCTGTTCTTGTGATTTTCTCTGCAATATTCGTTTTATGTTTGAAATTCAATTTTTGTCTTTAAAAAATCAAACCACTTTCGTGTCAGTATCAAAAAAATTAAATTTCATTTTCTTGTTAACAATTGGAAACACTTCCCTGTAAAATGTTTACATGAGTTTTTTTTTTTTTTTCGTGTGTGTCTGTGTTTGTTTGTTAAGATACAGTAAATCAACACGAATTGAATGTACAGGACCTTAATAAAATTACATAGATGAGTAGGTACAGTGAGCAAAAAAAGTATTTGCACGCAGACGATTTTTTGCATAAGTAACCATAGAAAGCAAATTTGATATTATTCTCTTAATTATTCATTTATTTAAATAAGAAGAAAATAAAAAAACTACCCATTTCCCTTAAACAGTAATATTACACATTTAAAAAAATAAATTAATATTTACTCATACCTAAAAAGTATTTGCACAAGAAGCATTGACTGTTGAAAAAGGCATTTGTGAACATTATGCAAATGTTTAGCATATCAGTCCCGCAGTACATTAGCTCCGCACTTTAAAGTCGCGTAATATATTAACTGGAGCAGGGATTCTGGGGAGTTTTTGTTCTAATGGCGCCGAAAACGTGTGAACTGTCTGTTGCTACTCGTGAGAAGATTATATTTCTTCACAATTCTGGATTAAGTTACCGAGGAATAGGTAAAAAATTAAATCTAAACTTTTCTAGTGTTCGTTATGTAATTAAGAAGAAAAAAGAAACTAGTTCGACAATAAATAAGGCGTCCATGAAAGCTAAATACCAGGCAAAGGAGAGCCATCATAAAAGAATCTTCAAAAAACCCTTTTCTAAGTGCTCGAGAATTGGCTGTTGATGTCGCTTCAACGTCGGGAACAATAGTTACACCACAATCAATTAGAAATATTCTTCAGGATGCAAATATTCGAGGAAGAGTCCCTCGAAAAAAAAAACATTTATTAGTGAAACAAATAGGGTGAAAAGACTTGAATTTGCAAAAGCTTATGTCAGCAAACCACTAGAGTTTTGGAAAACTGTTATTTTTTCCGATGAAAGCAAGTTCAATATTTTTGGCTCAGATGGTAAGAAAACTGTATGGCGAAAGCCAAATACTTCTCTTCAAATTAAAAACTTGAAACCAACTGTCAAACATGGCGGTGGTCATGTAATGATTTGGGGATGCATGTCTTTTAACGGAGTTGGCGAAATTACCTTTATTGAAGGCAGTATGAATGCTAAACAATATATTAATATACTGCGAGATCATTTATCTAATAGTGCTCTGAAATTAGGAATTCCTAATTCATATTATTTCCAACAGGAATAACGATCCGAAACGCACTGCATATATTACGAGATTATGGTTGCTTTATAATGTAAAAAATCACTTGAAAACGCCACCACAATCACCAGACCTCAATCCGATTGAAAATTTATGGCATATTTTGTATGTGAAAATAAGGAAAAAGAAAATTTCTAACAAATCAGAACTTAAGCAAGCTCTTAAGGAAGAATGGCTACAAATCAGCAGTGAAACATGTCACAAATTAATAGAATCAATGCCCAGACGATTACAAGCTGTAATTGAAGCAAAGGGCATGCATACTAAATATTAGCACTGTTTTTAACTTATAAATAATTCCTCTAGTTCTATTTTTATTGCTAGTGTGCAAATATTTTTTTGGCAGTACAAATGCTACTTTTTTATGTTTTCATATTTTAAATATAATTATTAAGCCAGATATTAAATATGTTTATTTGTTTTGTAAAAGTGATGGTATTTTTAATTCTTAGCTGCTTTTTATTTATTTATACATATGCTACAACAAATTTACCTGGTGTGCAAATACTTTTTTTGCTCACTGTAGCTAGTAGGTACATATGTGAGAAGAATAAATAGACAAAAAATAAATTAACCCGTGATGCATGTTTCACTTGTGTTTTCACGGTTTCTCACACTAAACGTAGTATCTAAAATTATAATCCACATCAGTGCAGTCCCGTAAAAAAGGAGTAGCCGTAATGATAATAAACTAGTAAATCTGCAGATCAAGAGCCTCAACGTCATCTCTGCAACTTATTGTTTTTAGCAAATTTTGCTTAATCTTTCTACAAAAACAAAATTTAAACTTTTAAATTACACAAACATTTATAGAAGGAGAAAAAAATATTTCGATGGTTTCAGACATTAGAAGCGTTAAATTAAACACGTTGTTATGTAATGATATTCTGAAATTCTCACGAGCTACTTATTCTAGTAATTTTTATATAATAAAGCAAATTTCTTCAGGGGGGTGCCCCCCCCCCCTGAACCCCCCGTTGTGTAATTTATTTTGCATTTGTAATTTTCTATTGATTGAGTTAATGATTATCCTATATCTTAGATTCATTTTTACACTGCGATTTATAAGGATAAGCAACAATTTGGTCAAGCATTTTACGTTATCCTAATATCCATACAGCAGTATTTACTTGCCTGCTAACCACAAACATCTGTATCTAATGGATAAAGAACTTTTGGAAATGTAAACTGAGACATCTAATTTAGAAATCTAATAATAATTTTGATTACCATTCTGCAATATTTATATCTAAGATCTAATCTAAATATCTAAAAATGTACTCGATAGCATTAACTTACTAAAATCACCCTAAAGTAGGGGGAGTTCTAAACCTAACGGTTAATAATTCATCATCGTGTCCACTTCCAATTGACTAAATAGATAAACGTGATATGGCGCCGTTAAGTATTTTTTGTGATAGCCTTTTAATAGTATCCACATTTAATTTAAAATCGTGATGTTACAAACACCGTTGAAATTTGATGCACACCTGTGTTCAGGTCAAATTACGAAAGGTTAACTAACCTTTTATTTCCCTTAGCCGGGCATTTTGTTTCATTTTTCGTAATAGGGATTATTTTAATAATTTATTTTACACTCTACAAGCTGTTACACGGGACGTTGTTCACGTAGCATTAAAATAGAGATAAATGCATTAAATAAAACATTTCACTCACCACCAGACATGGCAAGTCTCAGGCTTTTTGCACAACACTATTACCTTACAGAAAATGTTGTTCTTTTAAATCGCGCAAATGTTTCAATTAAATAAAGTTAACATTTTTTGTATTAAAATACTGGTATCCAGAACGCCGGAGGCTTGGCAGCCCTGCTCCTCTTAATAGAAACATATATAGTTAACCAACACTTTATCACATTTTATAGGAAACAATACGGAATTTCTTATTTGTATGGCCTTACATATACCTCAGTCATAAAAATGTAAAATTTTGTGCCAATTAATATACGCAATTGCGAAAATGAAATCGCAACCAATGAGAAAAGGAAGGCCAAGTAAAATTGTGTAAATCGAGGAATCTTTCTTCGTAGTGTGGGAAAATACCACTACAAAAATTAATTTAGGTGGTATTTGGTGTGAAATGTTTATATGTATTCATTCCTGTCCTATTTATCTTTTTTATTATTTGTAATTTGCTGCATTTTCCCTTTGCACGTGAAAATCTTACAAATTAAAATGAACTCTTTGGGAGAAATTGTTATTCCCTTTTTTTTTTTTTTGGCAACAATAAAGTTTATAAAGTTTAATAGAATAATGTCAGTTTATTCTGTATGAAAATAACGAACTTTTTCCTTTATAATCAAAATAGTTGAATACATAAATAAAGATATTATTCTATATAGTATATAAATACTATTTTCATTTCTGCGTTTAAATCAATCTATATGCAAATATCTATACAAAGGCACTCATTAATTCATTCCTTTTAACTTTGATTTGACTTTAAAAACCATACATACTTTCACATTTATGATATTTTTAGATGAGATATAGTTGCTACGCAACGGTTAAAAGAAAAAAATGAAATATAAGTAAATTCATAAAATAAAATGTTTTATATTATTCGAACACATGTATAAAATTCCATCATAAGTTATACACCTAATTTAAAAGCTCTGACAAATGTTTTGACAAAATTGCAAACTAATAGGAATAATTTACTACTCTTATTTAAAAATTTCAGCATCAAAAATTTTCCATTTAAATCCATTTTTTTTATGAGCCATTTCTTTCAACAAATGAAAATTTGAAAATCGTCTGACTTGCCATTGAAAAGCATTACAGAGCAAAATAAAATATTCTATATTTCCCGAACGAATGAACCAAATTTAACCAAAAACCATACAGCTAAGTCCGAGTACCTCATCAACATGCCACATTAATTTCAAGCCGATCGGATGCTTTTTGCGGCAGTTATCGCGGAACAGACGGACAGACAGACAGACAGACAAACGGAAATCAAAACTTTTCGTGTCTCCACAGTAAGCCTTCACTGACGTTTCGGCAACTAGTTAATCAATTCAACTATGCATGTAATAGAAATAAGGAATAAATACTACATGATTCTAATATATAATTTACATCAATTGTGAGTAATTTATAGTAAATATAGATTTAGTAAAAAAAAAATTAGTAAATATAGAGAGAAATAAAACGTTTAGGTTGAGTAAAAATGATTGAAAGCATTGAAAAAAATCAAAAAATAATTGAGGAAACGCAATAATTTTTTCCGAGATTTGTTTGGTCTTTTTTTTTTTTTTTTTTATTTATTTATTTATTTTTTTTTTTTTTTTTTTTTTTTTTTTTTTGCAGCAGCAGCAGCAGCAGCCTTCATTTGATGCAAATAGAACAGACGGACATCGGAAAAATTTTGGTGTTTACTGAATTACTTTTACAGTTACGTTTTTTTTAATGCGCCCAGCCTTCTTTTATCTCGCCGTATTTTGAAATCTATTTGAGATATAGAAAAAAGTTCATTGTTTTGAGTGTTAAAAAGTTTTTCATAATAGTTGATAAAGTAAGAAATAATGCTTCACGTATGTGACGAGTCTAAACGAAAGCGAAAACTGTGAATGCGATCCAGATTCAAATTTGCTCCACGCAACGCTTGTGCACATCATCTGAAGCTGGAAAACAGTTACATCTAGCAAATTTCTTACAATTTCCAAGTGCTTACCAAAATAATGACTACCTCCTTTCCCTAAATACAAGGTGGCCATAATTAAACTGACAGAACTCGAGTGTTCTGTAGCGCGACCTAATTGAGAGAATGACTCCAAATTTTGTAAGAAGATTAAAGAGGACGGGGGACGAAGGATTACACGAAAAAAATATTAGTTCCAAAAGTCACCGTTAGGGGAATATGTTGCTCTGTGTAATAGAAAAGAGAGTTTTAAAAAATGTGGAATCAATACTGAAATAAAATTACCTTTTATTTAGCACATTTAGCGACTTTAGTATTGATTCTGCTTTTTTTTTAACTCGCTTTTCTGTTACACAGCGCTATATATTTCCTCAGCGTTGGCTATTGAAACTGTTTTTTTTTTTGGTGGGGGGGGGGGGAATCCTTCGTGCCCCGTCTTGTTTAAACTTCTTGCAAAATTCGGCCTCATTCTCTCAATTAGATCGCGGTACAGCACACTCCGAGTAATGTCAGTTTAATTATGGCCACCTTGTATATTAAGAGATTATCTTTTTCTTACCCGACTTCCAAGAAGGGTTATGTGTTTCACGCGTATCTGTGTATGTGGATTTCTTTATACCCTCGAAACACCCCAATTGCTGGATGGATTTTAATGAATCAGGTCTTTATCAAACCGTCTTAACCGTCCGATGGTTATAGGCTAGGTTTTATTTTTATAAATTCAAAATGGCGGCCGTAAAATAAAAAATGGCGGTAGAGACGAAAAAAAATTTCCGCACCTTATTGAGTGACATGTCATTGGATAGGTCTTTCAAAATGAAGACGATGTTTCATTCACTATTTTACAGTCAGAAGCTCCGTTTAAATATTACACGACCTGGAAGTTGTGTATGTAGGATTTCTACCTTTACTGCAACTCTAACATTCATAGACATCTATAGGCCTCATCAAAACAGTGTTTATAGATAGGAACTAACAATTAAATACAACTTAAAATTCATCAATACAAGTAAATAAAAAAAATAACTAAGTAATATAAAAAATAGTTTCATATTGATAAGAAATAATTGATTAGCTCGCTTTTTACGCAGTCGGGCTTTTTGATTTTTTAAATTTAATTAACGTAGCAAATCATTTTCAACAACCTTTATTTATACTAACTCATAAGGCAAAAAATTATCATTCGAGTTAGAAAAGTAGATGACATTATTTATCTACAATACTGATCGCAGGGTTGTGTCGAGTACATCAACTTTAAACCAATTTAATTGTTCAATTACAGTTGCATGATGTTTATTTATTTAAATATGAATCACGATTAATTTGTAATTTTTATTTATAATATTATGAAATATAAATCAAAGTTGAAGAAATGTTCAAGAAACGCGTAACACTTAAAATTCAGAAATATGTACGCTACAGACAATACGTTCAAATTGAAACATGTCCCCCAATAAGTCCTGGTTATTTTACATACACAGCTTCATGAGAGTATCTGGAAGATACTTGTCTTTAGCTGGTTATTTCTAGAAGTGCGCTTCCAGTCAAATTATACGTTTTCTGGCTTTTGAAATGCATGCTTCTTCTTTGTCATATATATATTTTATATAAAGCCGTCCTACAGAATTAAAATGCAACAAACCTAAAGTATTTTCCTAAAATATACTTCTATTTCATATAAATATCATTAAAATTTCGTAGAAAATTTGTCTGTTTCTTTTTATTGATTTTTATCAAAAAGCTATATTAAAGTTACTTCATTTATTTTCACGTCTAACTGGGACATAAAATTAAAGGCAGATATTAGCATGGTAGGTTAACGCATGTAGATTCGGCATCGCCTGAATAAATTCCGAATTAAAAGCGCATGCTTTCATTTAAATGTATTTCTATCTTTTTCCTTATATCTTTGAAAAAGAACTTCGGTCTTTTACTACCTAAACACATTGAACAACACCCCCGCGCACAAATATATATGGCATCAATATTTCCCGGGGAGTCATACCACACGAATACGTATGTCATCTATATTTTCTTTGAAGACTATTGCTGTGAAAGGGGACAATTGTTCATTTATTACCATGTATTTAAAAATATAATCGGTCAAATGCTAGTTTTACTTGCGCACAAAATTCCGCATCGGCAGATACCTCGAACATTTCTCAACTTCCACGCTCAGCGCTCGCAAAGTAATGTTTTCGTATAACAGAAAAATGCGATTTTCTCAGAAACTATCTAACCTAGGATAATCACTATAGTTTTCCTGCAAGGTTTAAATGAACTCCTACTGCTACTAATTTTTTAAATTATTTTAGTTTCAGTAGTTCCGAAAATACAGGAGGTGGCGTATTTTTGCAGTACACTTTCCATAATATCTCTGAAAATGTAGTACTTCAAATTAAAATAAATAGATTTTTAAGTTCCGTGTTACGAGATCTTTCGACAGACACCCTGCACTAAAAAAAATAAAGTTATTTATACAAAACACGGATATAATTAGAATGAGTAACTTTTGCGCATTCATTAACTACGAACAAAAATTTTGTGATTATTCTATAGAATGACATTCGTTATCTATTTTTTTATTCCTAAATATTTATATGAGCGACACGTACTGCAATACGGAGAGCTATTTAATACACATTTTTATTTTTGGGATTTTTAACTTGTCATGAATGCAATAATATTATTTGAATTAAAGAACTTGTTCATAACTCATATATCAGTTTAAAGATGGTGTGCATTTGGGAGTTATTTATATCTCGTTCCTATTTTGTTATTTTAGTACACTACACAGTAAATTTGGGTCCACCTCTCTTTTCGATGCATTGGCTGTCATTTGGAGAAATAAATCCCTTTAAAATCAGGGATAAAGGTGGAGAACATTTCTTCGGATTTTTCCTAAAAATTACGTAATTGTAACACTACGAAAAACGCGATTTAAACGACAGTGTTGTGGAGTTTCCGAGATGTAAACAGGGATTTCTATATTCGAAATCATTTTAATAATATTAATTTGTTTAATTTCACTTTTTATTTGCAGCATTCTTACGTAAATTTAAAACTCTAATTTAATTGTTTTTCTCATTTGATATACTGCGTATATCCTTTGTTATTTGTTAACTCTTAATAACTATTTACACGTTAAATTCAGATCTAAAAATGTATTCTTTTGAAAAATACAGGGAGGGGGGGATGAATCCGATATTACATTAAAAGATAGATATGATTTGAATGTGACATTTGCAATGTTTGATGTTTACTTATTTTCACATCATTTTCGGAACAAATAGTAGACAAAAAAAAACCCCAAAAAATCTTGTTTCACAAAACTATATCATTTTATTTCTTGTTTCTTCCTGAATTTTTGTGCTCACAAAATCAAGCCTTTTTTAATCCTATGATGTAAAAATGTACAATTGTTGTTTTCAACAATGATTAAAGGATATAATTCTAAATAATCAACAATCGGTTCAACAATGAAAAAAATATGATAATCATTGTCAACGAAAGAACTTATTTGAGTCTTTTACCGGCTACCTTTGCTGTATGTTGTATTTTACTGCATCAGTGCTATCATTACGATTTTATTTGTAATTATGGTTGAAAATCAACTTTTTAGTTTATATTCAGGGAGTTTTGATGAGGTAAGTTATTTGCAACATTTTTACGAAATTTTTATTTGGTTTTCTCATTTGACATAGTTCTTAGAGGCGAAGTTGCTAACTTTTATGCTTTCTTCCTACCACTATTTCTAAACGGAAAAATTTCCCTTATTTAATACTCAATTTTCGACGACTAAATAAGACAAAATTTTCTATTCAAATATAGTGGTAGGGAAAAAGCGTAAAAGTGGTAACTATGCTAGAGGGCATATTGCTTGTTAAGCTTTCTTTGAATTCACATCGACAAATACATATTTTTGAAAAATGGGCGGTGTTTCCTAAATTTAGTTGCATTTTTTATACTATTTTTCAGGTTTACAATGTATGTTTTAGATTTTTTTTCATATAGTAGTATTTATTGATTCTAAAAGTGATTTACATCTATGATGTAAGAATGAACAATTGTTCATTTTAAAAAGGATTCTAAACGATATTTTCACAATAATCAATAATCATTTCAACAATGAAAATCATATAACAATGAATGTCAACGAAAGATCTTACTTGAGTCTTTTACCGACTATTTTTGGTGTATGTTGTATTTTACTGCATCAGAGCTATCTACAATTTTATTTGTAATTATGGTTGAAAATCAACATTTTACTTCCTATTCAGGGCTTGTTGATGAAGTACGTTATTTGCAGAATTTTTACATATTTTGTATTTGGTTTTCTAATTTTACTTAGTTCTTAGAGGGCGTATTGCTTATTAGGACTTAATAACCCTTTATAGATTGAATTCAGATCCAAAAGTACTTTCTTTTGGAAACTGGGTATTGTTTCCTAAATTTGAATTGCTTTTTTAATCTTAGATGTCAATTTTTGGTGCATTTTTAGGCATTTCTTCATACAGTAGTATTAAATGATTCAAACAGTGATTTAAAAAATGATGTAAGAATCAATAATAGTTAATTTTAAGAATGTTTCCAAACGACGTTTTTGCAATAATCAAAAATCATTTTTAAAAAGAAATATATAATAAATATAAAAGAGATTTTTTTTTAGTTCTTTACCTACTTTCTTTGGTGTATTCATTGCATCGAAAATTCCATTGCGATTATAATTGCAGTTTTCTTTGGGATTATGATTCAAAATGAAATTTTTAGTCCATTTTAAGGATGTGTTGAAGAAGTAACTTATTAGCAATATTCTTATCTAAAATTTAAAATATTAAAAATACTATGAAGTTTTATGGGCTGTATGGCCTGATCTTTCTGGGCGTATCGTTTGAAGAATATTTTTGACTTTCAATCCCGGATAAGGACACTGTACTATCGATTACCATTTTCATTTTGGAAACAAAACGAGCTATATTTTGATTTTAACAAGAGTGAATTTTTTTAAAGAGAAGTCGAAGCAATGCTCTGACGACAAAGAGTAACCGTTTTTATGATTTTTCTATGAAAATTTCCACTTTTTGTCTGATATTTATTTTTTGCCTCAAATTTGCGGCCTTCTTTCTGTTATGACACACAGTGTTTTCTTCGAATAAGTGTCATATAAATGTAATTACAATCCATTGTTCATAATCGGGAACGTTGCAATGTAAAGTGATTGACATGAATTTATTTTTTACTGTTTAAGTTAAGAGAACTCCGAAGTTACTGTATGTGCCGGATCAGGAAAAATATGTTTATAATGACATAGACAGTAGTCACATGATATGCCCGAATAACACGTAAAAAATAAATTGAACTATGATATATATTTCACTTTTCATTGCTGGGCTTTATGAATCTACTTTAACACAATTGATAATTTTAATACCGTAGGTTTCAAAATTAATGTTGTTGTAAATCACACGTGTTTTTGTTAGTCATATAAGAATGGATACATTAAAATTATTTCTGTAATGTTAATTACAAAAATATATATATGATTTGAATGTGACATTTACGATGTTTGATGTTCGCTTATTTTCACATCATTTTGGGAACAAATAGTAGACAAAAAAACTATTTTTCTTGTTTCACAAAACTTATAATATCATTTTTTTCTTGCTTCCTGAATTTTCCTGCTCACATAAATATGAAATCATTGTGGAAAATCATAGAGATAACAAAACATTTCATAGCATATTAACAATTACGACTTTCTTAAGAAAAATACAAATATTTTTTCAATTTGTACATTTTAAATTTACACCATATTTTTTTAAAATAATGGCCAATTTGGGCTAGTATTTTCTGTATTATTAACTTATGTGGTATAGTTCACCCACTCATAAATGTGAGTATTTAAAACACAAAACTGGTGGAAACTTTAAATAAGAAATGTCAGAAAAAGTTCAATCGTTAATTTTTCAAAGTTCAACATCAAGTGCTATTATGCTTAAATGTCAAAATACATTTTGTTAATTAATTATTTTTCTCAGTTGACAAATGAAGTATTTTTTTTCTTTTTTTGGCTTTGAGATGTTCAAATTAAAATTCTTCAAATGTTCAAACCAATCTGCTAATGATTCCACTTTTTTGAACAGCATCTGGTGGAATTCAAATAAATCACTCGAATTTCTTTCTTTAGGTGCTTTATTACTTTTTTTTTCTCTTGTAGAAGATAGGTACTCTCTTAATATGGTATTATAAAATGTGTTTTCTCTGTTCCTTTTCACCTTAATCTACGTATGTATGATGATACTGTATTTTTTAGAGGAAGTTATTGCATAGAAAGTTCGCTTTCCCACGTATCGAGAAAAACCGTAAGTCTAAATTAACACGAACGTAAAAACAAAATGAATAAAATGACATCATCTTTATGAAATAACAGAATCCATTTTAAAATAAATTTAGTACTTAAGGTACTGCCAGAAAAATAGATCGCCAAAAATGGCTGCAAATTGCTAGTCCAGTTTACACGTGGTTTTCTGTTATCCATTCAAAATCAATTTAAACCCCTCCAAATGAAGTCATTAAATTTATTTGAATTTTAATTACATTATATAAATTTCGACAAAAATAAACAAGCATCAATGAACAGCGTCTTTTCTTATGTTAAATTTTAAGAAGTATTCAAATAGATATCTATTGCTTATTGATTACTCCAATTTAACACAAAAATTATCCTTAAATATCGCAGTTTATCTCCCGCGGCACGGATAATACAAGAGTACCGTAACTTTTTCTAGTGAAATTTTACATATAATGATTCTACATAACTCAGATTGACTTATTCTTTTAATTTTAAGTTGTCACAAATAATCTTGTCATTTCGATAGATATTTAAAAATATATATATGAGTCGGTGATAATGCTTCCTTAAGGAAGCATTATAATTAACTATTGTTGTTCATAAAGGGAAAAGTTTTGCAATTTATAATTTTCAAATTATATTCTAAAAGACGGTTCCTGAAAGGAATTTCAATGTTTTGTTTTTGTTGATCTACATTGTTATTAAAAATATTTTTTCAATTTATAAACTATCTTTCTCTACTGAATTTTAGGTGTATGGCCTCAATGATTATGAGAGTTTTTATTATGATGAATGTGTCTACGATCCGGCTTTCTATCTCATGCCGAGGTAAGTACATTTAAAAGAATCTTCTACAGTTCATGCAAGATAACTTGGCCGGTGTCCTTGAAAAAGTTTTCATGTAGCATTAATTTCTGCTAGCTGACAGCAGTGATTATTGTCCTCAATGGATGAATAAATAAATCAAAATTTGTATTTATCACCGGCTTCTTTATCGTGTGTAAGCAATTCATACTTCCAAATTGTGTATAGTTATTCATTTTAACTTGTCCTTCCTCAAAATGTCACTTCATCAACAAGGTGCTGAAAGTAACTATTGAATGCGAAGACTGAACTAAAAGCTGAATATCGAAATATGAAGATAATAGTATATATAGTATTAGGGTTTCTTCATATATGCAGTGGGACTATTTTCGCAGGAAGTGTACTCAGGTAGACGTTTTTGTTTAAACTACGTCAAACTATATTCCTGAAACTCAAGATATTCGCCTGAATGTGTCTGGCACCCAGGCACTGGCACCCAGCTACCTGAAAAGTACCCTTTTTTATGGTTTGTTTCATAGATATAAAGATTTGTTAAATTTTACTACATAAAAAGTTTACTTTTTTAAGAAGAATATCAAGAAATATTACTTTTTAAACCTTTTTATTTAAAATACAATAATTGCTCACTAATAAAAGTAAATAAATCTATCTAAATTAAATTCTAACCTATAATTTTTTGCTTCTTTCTGTCCATTTCTCGGAATTCGCGATATTTTTCCGTAATATTTTTCCATCTCCAATTTTCAGACTGATGATCGATTTTAAAGTGTTTTTGGAACCGCATGCTGTACATTTTCGAATAATTCTGTGAAAATTTCTAACAAAAATCAGAATTTTCAGTTATTTTTGTTTTCATTTTAATAAATGCCTCTAGAGTCACTTTTGTTGACAATAAACAATGCTTATCATTTATTACAAACTGATATTGAAAAAAAAAAAAAAAGAGTCGAGTTTCATCCTGTATACATATAAACTCCAATTTAAATTCAGCGCAGACCGCCATAACCTAAACAGTGAGATTTCAAATGTTAATATCCCATTAGACTGCATTTAAACAAACATAGTTGCTACAATTTGTTAAATTTTTTTTCAAAAGCATGCTGTCTTCAAATATTCCTGCATAAATCACTTAAAAATTATCAAATTTTCGAAAATAGCATGAAATAATTGTCTAACAAATCAGAATTTTCAGTTATTTTTGTTTTTATTTTAATAAATGCCTCTAGAGTCACTTTTGTTGACAATAAGCAATGCTTATCATTTATTACAAACTGATATTGAAAAAAAAAAAAAAGAGTCGAGTTTCATCCTGTATACATATAAACTCCAATTTAAATTCAGCGCAGACCGCCATAACCTAAACAGTGAGATTTCAAATGTTAGTATCCCATTAGACTGCATTTAAACAAACATAGTTGCTACAATATGTTAAATTTTTTTTTCAAAAGCATGCTGTCTTCAAATATTCCTGCATAAATCACTTAAAAATTATCAAATTTTCGAAAATAGCATGAAATAATTGTCTAACAAATCAGAATTTTCAGTTATTTTTGTTTTTATTTTAATAAATGCCTCTAGAGTCACTTTTGTTGACAATAAACAATGCTTATCATTTATTACAAACTGATATTGAAAAAAAAAAAAAAGAGTCGAGTTTCATCCTGTATACATATAAACTCCAATTTAAATTCAGCGCAGACCGCCATAACCTAAACAGTGAGATTTCAAATGTTAATATCCCATTAGACTGCATTTAAACAAACATAGTTGCTACAATATGTTAAATTTTTTTTCAAAAGCATGCTGTCTTCAAATATTCCTGCATAAATCACTTAAAAATTATCAAATTTTCGAAAATAGCATGAAATAATTGTCTAACAAATCAGAATTTTCAGTTATTTTTGTTTTTATTTTAATAAATGCCTCTAGAGTCACTTTTGTTGACAATAAACAATGCTTATCATTTATTACAAACTGATATTGAAAAAAAAAAAAAAGAGTCGAGTTTCATCCTGTATACATATAAACTCCAATTTAAATTCAGCGCAGACCGCCATAACCTAAACAGTGAGATTTCAAATGTTAATATCCCATTAGACTGCATTTAAACAAACATAGTTGCTACAATATGTTAAATTTT
Source organism: Maratus speciosus (assembly GCA_963932465.1). Classification (NCBI taxonomy): domain Eukaryota; kingdom Metazoa; phylum Arthropoda; class Arachnida; order Araneae; family Salticidae; genus Maratus; species Maratus speciosus. Next base: position 43,049,994 of record OZ010791.1, on the reverse strand, counting down.
TTTTCAAAAGCATGCTGTCTTCAAATATTCCTGCATAAATCACTTAAAAATTATCAAATTTTCGAAAATAGCATGAAATAATTGTCTAACAAATCAGAATTTTCAGTTATTTTTGTTTTTATTTTAATAAATGCCTCTAGAGTCACATTTGTTGACAATAAACAACACTTATCATTTATTACAAACTGATACTGAAAAAAAGAAGAGTCGAGTTTCATCCTGTATACATATAAACTCCAATTTAAATTCAGCGCAGACCGCCATAACCTAAACAGTGAGTTTTCAGATGTTAATATCCCATTATACTGCATTTAAACAAACATAGTTGTTACAATATGTTAAATTTTGTTTCAAAAGCATGTTGTCCTCAAATATTCCTGCATAAACCACTTAAAAATTATCAAATTTTCAAAAATAGCATGAAATAATTGTCTAACAAATCAGAATTTTCAGTTATTTTTGTTTTCATTTTAATAAATGCCTCTAAAGTCACATTTGTTGATAATAAACAACGCTTATCATTTATTACAAACTGATATTGGAAAAAAAAAGTTTCTAGTTTCAGCCTGTATACATATAAACTCTAAATTCAACGCAGACCGAAATAACCTAAAAATTAAGTTTTTTGATGTTATACTCCCACTAGATTGCATTTAAACAAACCTAAGTGCTAAAAATATGTTAAATTCTGTTTTAAAAGCATGGTGCTGTCAAATACTTCTGCTTAATCAGCTTAAAAATTGGAAAATTTACAAAATATGCATGAAATATGTGAAAATGTCGAAGAAAAATCGAAACTTTTCATTAAATTTTTGCTTTCCTTTTAATAAATGCCTCTAGAGTCCAATTTATTAACAATATACAACGCTTATCATTTATTACAAACTGATATTGAAAAAAAGATAGTGTCTAGTTTCAACCTGTATATATATAAACTCTAAATTCAACGCAGGCCGCCATAACCTAAAAATTAAGTTTTTTTATGTTAATCTCCCACTAGATTGCATTTAAACAAACCTAATTGCTAAAAATGTACTAAATTCTGTTTTAAAAGCATGGTGCTGTCAAATACTTCTGCTTAATCAGCTTAAAAATTGGAAAATTTACAAAATATGCATGAAATATGTGAAAATGTCGAACTAAAATTGAAACATTTCATTAAATTTTTGCTTTCGTTTTACTAAATGCCTCTAGAGTCACATTTGTTGACAATAAACAACGCTTATCATTTATTACAAACTGATATTGGAAAAAACAAAGAGTCTAATTTCAACCTGTATATATATAAACTCTAAATTCAACCAGACCGCCATAACCTAAAAATTGAGTTTTCAGATCTTAATTTCCCATTAGATTGTATTTAAACAAATCCAACTGCTAAAAATATGTTAAATTCTTGTTTTAAATATTTCTGTAGAAACCTCTTAAAAATTGGCAAATTTTCAAAAATTGCATGAAATACGGATGAAACTCAATGCTTCTTTTCCTAATATCAGCTTACAATAAATGAAAAATGGTGTTATTGTCTGCAAATGTAATTCTACAGGCATTTAGTAAGAGAAAAACAAAAATGTAAATGAAAATTCTGATTTTTGTTCGACATTTTCACAGATTTCATAGACTTTTTGAAGATTTCCGAATTTTAAAACTGCAGTATTTGAGAAATGAGAACACTTACTTATTAAAAATTGAATTACTTATTATAACTATGTTATGATTATTATAACTCATATATTACTTACTATGATTACTATAACTCATTAAAATTACTGTAACTCCAAAATTAGCTTTTAAAAGAAAAATTAATGAATTGGGTTTGTTTAAATGCAATGTAATGGGATAGCTAACATTTTGAAACTCGATACTCGATTTTTGTGTTATGACTGTTTCTGGTGAAGTTGAATACGAGAATAACTAAAAAAATTCTTTCAAAGCAAATAATTTTTCTTTGAAAATCGAAAAAAAAATTATAAATAACAATTATATTGAATAAATATAATTTAAAAAAAAATTCTCCTTTTTTAAAAATGAATCTAAATATTTTTTCGACAAAAAGAAGAAATGTGAAATAATAATTTCTTCATAACAAAAGAGAAAGATAATATGAATCGAAATTTCATTTAATATATTTAATATTTTAAAACACATAATAATTAACATTTTAATATTTAAAAAAAAAAAAATGATTTGCTGCCTAGATTCAGATTGTTAACTGTAACCTAGAATACCTAAAATGACTTTGCCAGGATTAAGACTCCTCCTACATACGAAGTGACGTCAAACCTACTCACCAATCACAGTAAAAAAGCAATTTTAAAAAATAAAACGAGTTTTCCCAGAAAAAAGAAAAAAAAGTTATTCACCTCATCTTAATCATATTCATATTATACAGGGTGTTTATAAAGTCCCGGACCCATTTTGATGTTTAATAACTCATAAAATAATAAAGATAAATTAAAATTAATAACATAAATGGTTAGATAGACTCAAAAAGTTTCATGACCCTTCTCAATGAACTTCCACGTGTGCCCCTTTCGTCGCACGGAGAATATCAAGTCAATAGTCAATTTCATGCCAGGTAGCGGCAAGCATGTCGGCATCCACAGAGGCTATTGCGGTTGTAATTCTGGCTTTTAAGTCATCAATGTTCGACACTCTCCTCCTGTAAACATTTTCCTTTACAAATCCCCAAAGGAAAAAGTCCAGCGGCGTTATATCAGGTGATCTGGGTGGCCAAGGAATTGGACCTGTGTGGAAATACGAAGTTTTCCAACATGTCTAAGTATATGACTGATGAGACCGTCTCTTCTGTAAAAAAGAAAGGCCCAATGACTCGGTCGTGCATTAGTCCACACCACACATTAATCTTTGGGGAATCCTTTACTGCCTCACAGAGCTTCAGCCACATGTCATTTTGCAACAAGATGGTGCACCATCTCATTAGGGTACCATCGTTCGTACTTCTTTGAGTGACCATTTTCCAGGAAGATGGATTGGGCGAGGAGGTCCAATTCCTTGGCCACCCAGATCACCTGATATAACGCCGCTGGACTTTTTCCTTTGGGGATTTGTAAAGGAGAATGTTTACAGGAGGAGAGTGTCGAACATTCATGACTTAAAAGGCAGAATTACAACCGCAATAGCCTCTGTGGATGCTGACATGCTTGCCGCTACCTGGCGTGAAATTGACTATCGACTTGATATTGTCCGTGCGACGAAGAGGGCACACGTGGAAGTTCATTGGCAAGGGTCATGAAACTTTTTGAGTCTATCTAACCATTTATGTTATTAGTTTTAATCTATCTTTATTATTTTATGAGTTATTAAACATCAAAATGGGTCCGGGACTTTATAAACACCCTGTATATCAATTTAAAGAAAATCGCCCGAACCGTTTTCGAGATTTTGACATTAGGAACTTCTCCCATACCTTTTGCTTTAAAAATAGCTATTTAGATCTCAAAGTATACTGCACGTAGAAATGTAAAAGTTTCAATATGCGATTAGACTGCAGATATGAGACTGTTCTAAAAAAATCAGAACGATAGGACCTATATCTGCTGAGTTATTAAAGGGCGGCTTTTCACGTTTTCTTTGATGTCGAGTTAGCCGTATATATGATATCCGCCATCTACGAATACTAGGATACCATTTTAGGCTTTAGGCTGCGTCACTCGGAATACTACCGTCTTCCATGATAATACATACGTATCACAAATAAGGACGTCAGTTTCAAAACTCGCCTTATCCAAAATTTAAAAAATCGAGTTTTTTTTATTAATCTATTATATGTGTGAACCTACTTTAAAAAAAAAAAAAAACCCACCCCAATCTGCAAAAAAAATTATTTTTATCGTGTATCTCTGGCATTGGCGTGTATTTTTGGCATAATGAAAATTAAGGGGGCTCAGGGCTTAAAAACTTTAAAAAAAAAATGATTTTTTTTTAGCATCTATTTTGATTATTCAATTACTTCTGAACACAGTGCGAAAAACCGCATAAAAATATTTGCATTTTTAACGGAGTTATAAGCATTTATGTAACAATCACTTCATAGCCACACCCATTTAATATCAATTTTAAGTCGCGTTTTCTCAAAACTTGATTTTTGACGACTATCCGCAAGATTTAAAAATATATACTATTTAATGGAATGGCTTAATTTTTTTTCTTTTTTTTTGCATGCGTATAACATCATTATTTATAGAATGAATTAATATATTTTAGATAGCTTGATATTTTGAGTATTTTTAAGGGGGAAAAAAACTTGTTTTTTTTAGGGTTTTATAAATTTTCAAATTTGAAAGTTTTTTAATAAGGTTTCCTTTAAGTGATAGTTATATCCTTAATTCATCCTATAGAGTAAAGTCTCCTGATCATTTTAAAGCAAAAATGAGGTTCTTATGTCAATTTAACGTTAAAATATCTTACAGGTGGTGATATAACATCTAAATTTTTTTTTTTTAGAAAATATTGTTCCATGAATTTTGCTATATTTTTTATTTTATTACACTGAAGTACTTCATTTTATAATTTTATAAGCCTACAAACATACCTTAAAAATATCAGAAAGTTTAAATTAGTTACACTGAACACTCCTGTTTTTATAGGAATTCGAAGCGAGAGCTCTGTTTACATGTTTTTCGGTATCGATTAAAGCCCTGAGCCCCCTTAATGGACGCAGTCAGAAGTTTTTCGCGATTTACCAAAATTTTATTTTCTGGATAAGGCGAGTTTTGTAACTCACGTCCTCATATATATTATATACACATTATAATTTTTATATTAATAAATAATTTTTTTTTTTATTTTACAATTTTTAATTTTTTATAGATATTTTTTTATTTTATATTTTTTTGTAATTTTGTTTACGCATGTACTGTGTGTTCACGTATAATCTGACCGACCTTTATTTTCGCAATCGTTGGTCCTAGATGCATACTTCCAATTACAAAAGGGGTCAAAATTTGGTGCAGAGTTAAGATTAAAAAAAAAGTTTGAAGCGAAAAAAACAATTTTGTGAAGAATTACAGAATCTAAATTTTTATACGGTCCCCCGGTCTTATAAGTTATATTTAGTAAAATTTTCCTGTTACACTGACAAGTAAGACAAAAGAAAGTCCCGTTATTCTACGATTAAAATTGACCGAGTAAAAGTTAAAGTTGGAGCATATTTTTTGCTGCAAATTAAGGGTCATTCATAAATTTACTAGAAATATAATTTCGTCAGATATATTAAAGAAATGGTTGAGAGTAAAATTAGCATTGCAATATAAATTTGAAATCTTCAATCATTCTGACATATTACTGCAAAATATACAATTTGTACTGAACATATAAGAGGATAAAAATAACAAAATTTTTGTTAAATAAAAGGATGAAAAACAACAGCCTCAATTCTTTACAAAATATACATATTTTTAAATGCTGTTAGATTACACTGTCTTTCAAATTTTGGGTTGTGCCATGTTTTTTAGCTTTTGAAAATTGATTCTTATGCATTTTTTAGGGCCGAGTCCGAAAATAACCTTCATTTTAAACCATCTCGTCAGTTTTTTTCACAAATCGCAAATTTCAAAGTTAAAAAGCTCAAAGTTAAAATGGATCCCCCTTCTCTCCCAATCTCATCGGACCCCTGAGCTATTTAGCTGTAAGAAACCCAGTATAAGATAAAAAATCGAATAAATTATTGAATTAAATAAAATTAAACTGAATAAAAAAGTCTTACATCTATTTTATAGTAACAGATTTTTCGCTATTTTTTAACCTTGAAATTTACGATTTGCAAAAAATCCTGATGTGATGGTTAAAAGCAAAGGTAATTTTTTTATTCAGCGTTGAAAAATACATAAAACATAATTATAAAAGTTAAAAAACACAACCATCGCAGGTTTATGTTATCTAATCTAAAACTCTTTCTTAAACTTGTTGACGGTAATCTATCCGAATTTTTTTGTGTTATCCTCTAATATAAGTATGTATAATATGGTAAGCGTCGAAAATGATAATAATAGTACATTGTCATCGGATTTAAGTCACTATGCAAAATTTAACTTCGATCGGACATTTGAACGTGAGTTAAAGTTCGAGTAAAAATATTAAACTAGAAAGACGATCGTTGCAAGTTAAATAAAACCTTATGAAAATAACATAATTTTTGGGAAAATAAATCATAGCCTCAAATCCTTACAAAATAAAACATATGTTAAAATACAATTATTTTAACTAATCCGAAACTTAAGTTAACTCAATCGTAATAGTTGTACGATTTCTTTCAAAGCTCAGATACCTTGAAATAAGTTTAAGCACTTTATATACGACCCCTGAAAGCATGGCTGAAATCATCTGTTTTGATATGCAAAAAAGTGGTATAAGTCATGAATTTCAAAGTTTCATAACTCGGTCAATTTTAATGTTAGATGAATGGGACTTTTTTTGTCTTACTTGTTAGTGTCACAGTAAATTTTTACTAAATATCACTTATAGTACCGGGGGACCGTATAAAAATTTAAATTTCGTAATTTTTTAATAAATGTTTTTATTAACCCAAATCGCTTTAAAAATAATTCTTTACCTTATTTAAACCATTTTTGTAATTGAAAGTATGCATCTAGGACCAACGGTTGCGAAAATAAAGGTTGGTCAGGTTATACGTGAACATGCGTAAACAAAATTACAAAAAAATATAAAATAAAAAAAATCTATAAAAAATTAAAAATTGTAAAATAATATTAAAAAAATTATTATAGGTTGGAGGGGTGGGTAGTTGTTAGAGTACGGAGGAGGGTGGTGTTGTCTGGATAATACGCAATGGTTAATTTATAAAAAAAAAATGGGGCTTTTGTATTATCACTATATTTTTAATACGTATTTTATCAGGATGTTGATTTGATATTTTATATGTAATTGGTGACTTTCCTTAATATTATATTTAGCTTAATTAAAATTTTATCTAATTTACAATAATTTGTTATTAAATTTTAATTTACTCACGACAATATCATATTAATTACTAATAGTATGCCTTTTTTATAGTGAATAATATGCATATAAGTGTATTTAATATAACTAAAGTTATACTATATGTATTAAAATTGGATAATTATTTTTATTATTCCTCTATTCTTATTAATATTGATCTACACTGCTCAAAACAATTAAAGGATATTTGAAGTTTTATATAAAATAAAGATATAAACGAAATTTTTTTTGCCGAAAATAGAAGAAGAGAATCACAAATGCAAATTTTTCTGGTTTTCAAACTGTGGAGTATGCAAATTTTGAGTTCGACGTCAAAAACGTCGCTTCAGCGGCAGCGAATGAAATTTGACTTTCAACTGGATAAAAGAGAATGAAGACAAGGATGATCGGCATTCAGTGATTGCTTTGTTTCGATGAGTACGATGTCTCAGCGAAGTCATTTGACAGATTCAGAAGCTTTGAGAATTGTTGGTAGGTTAGAAGGGGGCCAAACTCAAGCCGAAGTAGCGCAAGCCATTGGAGTGTCACAAAGTGTCATTTCCAGGATCTGGAACCGTTTTTTGGAGAGTGGATGTGCAGGCCGAAGACCAGGGCAAGGTCGTAGACGGGCAACAACGCCCAATGAAGATCGGTATTTAGCGTTAACAGCTCGGAGACACCGAACCATGGACGCTACTCTTCTCCAACAACACCTTCGCTCGGCTACAGGCACCACGATTTCAACTCAGACTGTCCGAAACCGGCTCCATGCTGTAGGTCTGTATGCTCGCCGACCGATGGTATGTGTTAGATTAACATCAAGGCATCGTCGCGACCGCAGGGAGTGGGCAACCGAGCATGTCAACTGGAGGAGAAATGAATGGAGCAATATTCTGTTTTCTGACGAGTCCCGTTTTTCTGTGCATCCGGATAATAGGCGTATTTTCATCTGGAGGGACCGTGGCAGTAGGAATAATCCTGCGTTCGTGCACGAAAGTGTCAGATTTGGCGGTGGAGGACTGTTGGTGTATGGTGGCATCTCCATTGACGGGCGCACTGACCTCTACATCATTCGAGATGGAGCTCTGACTGGTCGCCGATATAGGGATGAGATCCTCAGACCTATTGTAGTCCCTTACGCTGCAGCAATCGGAGATAACTTCATTTTAATGGACGATAACTGCAGGCCACATCGTGCAAACCTGGTGGAGGATTTCCTTTTCGAGGAAGGAATCGTTCGAATGGAATGGCCAGCGTGTTCTCCAGACATGAATCTAATCGAGCACGTTTGGGACGCTCTAGGAAGACGAGTTTCTGGCCGCCAACAACCCCCACAAACTCTCCAAGAACTGGAAAGAGCTCTTCTGGAAGAGTGGGGCAGAATACCCCAACTCCTCATTAATAGCCTCATTGAGCCCATGCCTCAAAGGTGTTCAACGTTGCTGGTCGCCCGTGGAAACCATACCCCCTACTGAAAATGATTTTCTTTGAAGAAAACACCTTTTCTTATTCTTTTTTTCTCATATGCACAAATTGTGTTTTTTTCCTTTAGTACACAAATGCGCAATAAAATGCATTTTTTTCTGCCAAACATGTGTAATTTATTCTCATATAACCTACTATGTCTGTCGACTATGTATCAATCAGCTAAACAGTTTACCAGATACAAAATCCACCTAAAACTGCAATATCCTTTAATTGTTTTGAGCAGTGTATTTTCACTTTGTGTTACAAAATTTATTATCGGTTTAATGTGCTTGAATATCCCACATTCATACTTTTTGGATTTTTATGGCTGTATGAACATAATCCACACACTATATTTGAGATTTTTAGGTAATGGGAATTTAAGTATCTGTTAATCTTCTATATACTTCCATAAGTTTTTATTTCCTGTTCATTTTATAAACATCTTATATATAATAGTTATTATTAACGATTTTTATATTATTTTTATTATATATTTATATTAATTATTATTGAATTTATTTTATAGCTATATGCTATATATTATCAATGTTATAGAATTATTTAAATTCTTTGTGTAGTTTAAATAGTAAGAAAATATAATATTTTGAAAACCTTTTTTATTTTAAATTTTATTAACAATAGTTTAATTTTTTTGTGCATAATGATATATAGTGTGGTTTATATTAGGTTTATAATTATCTATATATTTCGTTTGGTTTTGCAATTGATATTTTTTATTTACATTCATAGGCTTTTATTGGTTCAGCTTGTGATATTTCAATAATAAAAATACTACTAGATGGCAGCACCAAAATTTGTCTTTTGATGATAAGTTATAAATTTTGTCTTTTGCAGCTTCTATTCAGTAGTAATTTCTTCCACCAGGTGGTTTTTTTTTCGCTGTATTTTGACGATATTGTTAAATAGTAATTAAGTAATTTAAAAGTGTTTTTTAGTTATTTTAAATATTGTAATTGCTTTCTATTTATTTATTTATTTATTTTTTTATATTATATTAATTGTATTTATCACGGTATTTCAAAATGTATTAACTGCATCCTTTGGTATCAATTACTGTGATTTCTTAACTGTTTTATTCACCTTAATCTTCACGTTATTATGGTAGCCATGTACGAGTGGATATATTGTAAAAAACTGAAATATTAATCGGTATGTTGTGTAATATTTCTATTTTATATGCTATAAATATTTAAAATGGTTTTATTGAATTTTCCATTTCATATTATTTGATTCTATTCTGTTTTCATTTTGAATCTATTCACTTGATTATAATGGTTGTTCGGGCACAGAGGAAAAAAAATTTTTTAGCTTTAGCTTTTTTTTTCTCACAGAAAACAACCATATTGCTTATATCATTGAATTCTGTGCCCTTGAAAACGTAATTCAATATATAAGCTTTTCCATTATTTGTCGGTGTCCACTTTCTTCTTTTTTCTTCCATAATAATTCTTATAATAATTTATTTGGCACTTTATTTTATACTTACAGCTTTAATTCACAATATTACGGTTTTTGATGGTGGTAGGTTATGTTTAATTAATGGTTATATATATATATATATATACAGGGTGTCCATAATTAAACGACCCTAATTTAAAGTTGTCTACAGACAAAACTATTGTTCTCAACGTTGTGAAATTTTGTGAAAGACATAATAAAGGGATGGGAATTTGTTTAAGCTAAAAAAAAATATAAATAAAATTAGTTCAAAATTTTGCCACCAGAGGGCCATTTTAAATAAATGACTGATTTAGCATTACGATAGTTTAGAAATTTTATTTATTAACATAACCTTCTATAGATAGCATTTCACGAATTGTTCATAGCATTTCCCAGAACGCACTGTGGTCAGCTGTGGAAAATGCTATCTTACGATTCCAGATGGTATCTGAAAATGATGAAAGTCATGCAGAACATGCTTGGTTATAACAAAATTTATTAAACTATCGTAAATGTATGCTAAATGTGTCATTCGTTAAAAAACGGCCTCCTATTTTTTTTTTCCTCAAACAAATTTCCATACTTTTATGTCCTCTAAAAATTTTCACAACATTCTGAACAATATTTTCGTTTGTAGGCAACGTTAAAATAGCGTTGATTAATTATGAACATCCTGTAAATAAAATTTCTGAACTATCGTAATGCTAAATGTGTAATTTATTAAAAATCGCCCTCTGGTGGCGAAATTTTGAACTATTTTATTTATATATATTTTTAGCTTAAACAAATTCCCATCACTTTAGTATGTCTTTCCCAAAATTTCACAACTTTCTGAACACTAGTTTTGTCTGTAGACAACTTTAAAGTAGGGTCGTTTAATTATGGACACCCTGTATATATTACATGCATATTACATATAATTTATTTATTTTTCTAGTTATATCGTCTATTATCCTGTAATTCCTGCAGCATTCAGAGCTGATTGCTATATCCAAACTTATGTGCCTGGTTATTCAGGCTATTATATGCCGCATTACTATGTACCAAGCAATTCATACTACGGTAGTGACATGTATCCAGATCTTGTGTATGAAAGTTCTTCAGTCTCTTCTTCGGCGGAACACGATTCGTTCAACTACGAAGGATTTAATAGCGGCTCATACTACACTGCGAATGGGTAAGAAAACATTATATTATTTCCAACAATGTATTCAATAGATTAGCGAAATATTAAGCGTGCTTATAACCTAATTTTCACAACTTTTTTATATTTGTTTTATGACATTTGACTTATTTCAAACTACAAGTTATTTTTTTTTTAAAATAAAACTAAATTATTGTAATTTTGATTCAAGAAACTCCGGGTTTACGTTACTTAGTTCTAACCAACATTGTACATGAATAAGGAACTTAAATAAGTGAAACACTCAATCAGTTTATGAGTTCTGCAAATTGCATATTTAAAGACATTTACATAATAAGAATGTTCCGAAAAATTAAATTCCAAAATAGATCAAAAATACATCCTAAATTGTGTGAAAGTGGATGAGGTATTATATCGCTCCTTTATGTCTTGCTAATGAGTCCTATTAACAGATATCTAAATATATAAAAAATAATACAAGCTTTTCAACAAAGTTTAAACGCTATTTTCTTTGCTTGGCCGTCCTGAATTAATAATTTCTAACTTTGTTAAATATATTTGTTGAATCATGAAAGTATCATATGTTATTGAAATTCAATACAAAACGTTACCACGTTCAAAATCTGGATAGCCCGTTTACAAGGGCGCACAAACGAGTTTGTTTCAGTTATATTCTATGAACGATAATCATTTAAAACGCAATTTAATAACATTATGCTACATCAATCTAAAAAATGATAATAATGAAGAAACTTTATTGAATTGCTCTACAATACATTTCTAAGAAAGACTTCTGCGTTTAGCGTCTACAGTTTGTTCAACCGGCTAGAGTAAATAATTCTCATACATTATCGTGCTAATTGTTCGCACTGTATACTTATACATTCCCACAACTAAATTAATTTTTGGTTGATATTGTGCTGTATGCGAAATCTATTGTTGCAAGAAAAGTCACACAAAAGTATTCTAGTACATAACCTTCTGTGAACGATCCTTTTAGTTGCGTTCGTAATTCTATAAATACGTATCACTTGTAGTCGTCGTCTGATCCTTCTGTCTGTTCGCACACAACAGTGCAAAAATCAACCAACCGAATGGTTTAAAATTTAATATGTAGAATCATTGAATATCTTTTTTCAAGTTTCAAATTGTGTGAAAATCGAATCAAAACTTAAAAAAATATTAATAAAAATTTCCTTCATTCTATTAAATCCTATCATACTTAATGAATTCAATGATATCCCTTGATCGGTAATGATTGTAGGTTGTCATAGCGATGACGTTCAATTTAAGATGGAGTCGTATTATTCTCGCAATACTGGATTTAATATATATTCGTTCTAAATTTTGTATTCATACACTTTGGTATAAGAATGCAACAGCTATTGCACCAAGATCTGAATATTTATAAAACAAATTATAGGACGAACGCACCTCATTTGCCACGTTTGACGTACAATTTCCGACTTGTTAAGTTAAAGCTGGTTACCACTTGATATGTTTTGTACATAGAATTTTTTGATTGCTACAAAATAGCAAATAATCTTCCAAACATTAACACTGGTAATATTTGAAAAGTAATGACAAATAATCTTCCAAACATTAGCACTGCTAATATTTCAAAAGTAATTTTAAGATTACGGTAAGTGTATATGATCAGAAATAACTCGTAGTTTTCTGAATTAACAACTTTCTTCCTAAATAGATTTCTTTTCTTTCAACTTACCTCGGAAAAAATATTTATTACTTTCAGATGCCATTGAGATCAATTTCTTTTCTCCTTATTCATTTCGATGTAAATATTTTCCCTTCAAAAATAATAACTTATTTCAATGTCATTCTCTTTTTAATTTGGCAAGTGAAACTATTAAGGATTTAATTCTAGATTCTAAATCAAAGATATCATCTCAACTCCGTAATTTACATAGATATTATCGAAATATTTCATTTATGAATGTTGAAAAGAAAACGCTGAATAAGATTGTGAAAAATCTTGAGCGATGTGAAAAAAATGTGCGGTTAAAAAAAAAAAACTCCTATCTGTATCAGAAATATATTAATATAATCGTGTTTCTGTAACTTTTGCGTGTTTTAGTTACGATGTACTGTTATGCAATTTTATATTAACACGTGCAATATCTAATTTCAGCTTCTATAATGAATGGTTTACTTTTTCAGATTTAATAATGATTCGTGTGAGAGTTTTGAAGAAGTAGTGGGCGAAGCTTCTACTACTTGCCATCTTTTCTATGAGGAGGGTCCTGAAGATTTAAATGGTGATCCAAACGATGATGAAGTGAATAAGTAAGAAGTTTATGAAAAATGGTTTTACTTTTTTTTTTACACATTAGAAAGAAAAAAAAGTTCCGTTTAAATTATTATTATTAATTAAACAACTATAAGATACCTTATGGCGCATTAGTATCATACAATCATATATATAAAAATGTTAAAGTAATTCTGTAAAATCAGTTCAGTGGAAAATGGACGCATTTGCGCATGCGTGAAATTAAATTCAGCATCAGTTTAAATTTCTGAATTTTTGCAGAGGTCACGGGCTCAACCCGGCAAAATGATTTTTATAATATTTTTGGCGTAATTCATTTCAATAATGACCTATTTTATTAGTAGGAGAAATTATATGATTTGTATTTATTATTATTATTATTATTATTATTATTATTATTATTATTATTATTATTTAAATGCTTTGATTTTATATAAAATGTAACACTTAAGAATATTTTAAAAAATAATAACTTTATATTTAAAATATTTAAGATAAAATATTTTTCATATAATTATCAATTGTTAATTATCAATAGATTTAACTGATCTACAATTTTTGCTATATTTTCTGGCCATTATTAAGAATATATATGTGTGTATCAGAAAAAGAGGTTTGTCATTCTCTTCCGTAAAAAATTAAAAAGAAAGAGGAAGGAAAAAAATAATCATTTAAGAACTTTAAAAGAAATTACCTTGATTACCTTGATGTGGTTTAATATTTTTTAAAAATTTGTATAAAAATGTAAAATTAAATTAAACTAATAAAAAATATATATTATAAATCGTTAGCTGCATCAAGTTTCAAATTTGGGTTTTTAGAGTATAAGACTGATAAAAATAAAATTCAAGACAGTTTTTAATGGTCTTATAGTTAAAAAATTTTGAAAATAGAAAGTATTGTTATTTTTTCAAAAAACTGGAGACCGTAGGAAGTATAAACAAATGCTCTACGCAATATGTTTAGTAAAACGTATGATAAAAAGTAAGGATAGCTTTTTATCAATTACAAACTTAAAATTCTTTCACTTCCTTGAATAGGTTAGACCTGGGACGGCGAACCTATGGCACGCGTGCCACTTTTGGCACGCGAAAGAATAATTTTGGCACGGCATTGCTTGTAACGAATCAAAATAAAGTGAGATTACATAAAACCGCGACTGATGTTTTCTAAATTCGATTAAATGGAAATTGGCAATCTTTAATTATGGCATGTTTTAATCATGTCTAATTAATTATGGTCTCAAAAAGTTTTCAAACAAAGACAATATTTGAAAACTACTGACAAGAATTGGTTATCAGACATTATTAAATTCCGATGGTAAAGTTATAGCAACTTTGAATTTATTTCAGATCTATTCAAAGAAACTGGCGTTTGCCATTTTAGCAGTTTTTCTGCCTATATATGCTTTCGAGCCACTGTTTTTGCAACTGAATAATATTAAATCTCAGTTCAGTTTGCATTAAATTTAACCAGGTATTAATATGCAACAACATAAATCAAATTACATCGCATTATTTTTTTTTTCTATTTATTTGTAAAATATATTTGTTTCCATAATTATTATAGTGTAATACCTACACGTATATTTCTCGTATTTTTTAAATCTTAATAGAAAATTTTAAGTAAATTTTATTCATTATTTTTCCATCAATTAAATTTGTTTTTTAGTTGGCGCGTCATGGTCACGCAAAATATTTTTTCTTATCAAATTTTTCACACGGCAACAAAAAGGTTCGTCAACCCTGTGTTAGACTAACAGCACCATCTAACGCCTTAAATCGATAGGAATCACCTATACAATATAGCAATTTGTCAATATTTCAATACTTAATGAAATTTAAAGCAAACAATTAAAAATTAAAAAAATTTTCGAATAAAACATTGACGTTAATTACCGTCAAATCTTGACGGGTACTATCTAGTAATTTCTTTATTTTGCATAATATTATGGTGATATGAAGATACCATAATATTATACGCCAAGTATCGCGAAAAGGTATTTGGACAGAGAACCGATTCATATTGACGGAGTATTTTTATGTGACTGGTTTAATTTTTTCTTGCGAATGATTTATACCCATTAATGTGAAAAAAATAGACTCGTTGAACAGCGATACTCGCAAAAAACTATTACTCGGAAATCAAATGCAAACATAAGCTGTATGTGAACTGAAACATTTTTTCCATTATGTGAAAATGAGTTACTAAAAATATAGTCTGGCAAGAAAATCGCAGATAACCTCCATATATGAATCATTTTTGCAGCAGTCATTAGTAGCATAGGAATAGTAAAATTATTTGTGTTTTATTTCTATATATATGGCACTTATATAAATTTGGAATAAATTTAACAGAGAACATGAAGATTAAATGCCTGAGACAAAGAAAATGAAATGATTCAAGCCTTGCACTAAAGAATTACTTTAAACCGTGATGAAAAGAGGGGAAAACTAAACTTAAAAAATATCTTAAAAGTATTTTACAATATAAAACGAATATTCTAATTTATGAATAATTTTGATAAAAATAAAAGACTGTTTTAACAAAATATGGTAAAACTTTGCATAAAATGCAAGTAGTCATAGCTGCCAACGGCGACAATTTTTCGGATACACTTTTTCTTAACAGAAAATTTCGCCTTGTCTAATCGAAAATTTCTGCAATAAAAACCGGCGAAAATTTCTCTAGGGAAGAAAGAGGTATGTGTCTAAAAATGATACCAGTTCGCAGGAATAGTTTTCCCGTTTTTAGTGTGATAAGATGAAAAGATTTAATTCCTAGTCAAAGCACAATTCAGATAAACATATAGATGAATTATATCGTAATTTCAACTTAAGTAGAAGTTAGCAGTTACTGATTGTAACACTTATTATAGTTCGGTATTATCTACAGTATTTAAGAAATACATTGGCATAATATTGGAAATAATGCCTTAACTCTTTATTGGGCAAGTCAATTCTGTGTCTAAAATGTTGAAAAGACTCACTGCCAGCAGAATCTACAAACGCATATATTTGAAAATAAAAGCGGCTTTTTCGTCAGGTCATTGTAAAAAAAAATGTTTTACTAGAAATTCCGGTGCGAATCGATCAGTTTTCAATAAAAATTTAAGTGGTAAATATGTTACCATTACCCGATAAAGGGTTAAGAAAACATTGTTTGAAATACCAGAATTCAATTGATAACAATTAAGTAAAAAAAACCGTGCTTTTGCTGCATGGGTGTTACTTTTTATGCATAATAATTGTAAAACCAGGCAGTAAAATGTTGCCAAACTACATTTGCTAGCATGGGTTTCCTCCTGGATGCAAGATCTACTATATCATTAACAAAATTAAAGGTGCATTCACCAGTATTTTCTAATATTCTTCGGCAATAAAATAATCATGGAAATTTAAACAAGGCAGCAAAAGTTGGCTTTTTTGACAGATTTTATTTACACGAAAGAATAGTTTCAATATACAGGGTCATCGAAAAATAATGCCTAGATTTTTAAAAAATCCCTGCCGGCCCGGCCTACAGGCGGAGGTAGATTTCGAAGTTAAGTATATTAATTGCACCAACAAAAACTAAATCATGAGTAGATATAAATCCACTTTAACAGTTTTATCTGATCGCTTTTGACGAGTTTTTATTTCATTTTTATATAATAGCTGGTTTTATCAAAATCATGTTAAGGCGGTATTAAAAAAAATACTTTTCCATGCTCAACAACTCGAAATTTTCTGGCACATTTTCAGATTAATTTTTAATAGAAAAAACACGAAACTTGACGTGATTTTTGAAAAGATTTATAAGCGACATGTGTTTTTATTTTTCTTTCAATTAATTGAAACTTGATTAATAAACAATTATTTTCTCCGTAGGGTAATATTTTTCGTTTGTAACACATTCGCTTCGGGAAATTCTGTTCAAAATGCCCACTTTGACATCATTTTTTGAAATGTATTCTCCTTCTATCAAAAAATCGATCGTTACGGTGCATTATATAGTTTCTGAAGAAGAGAATCTATCAATTGAATGCGCTTGAGTGCAAAAATTAATTTAAAAATGAGTAAGAAAATAAGCAGTTTGGATTTGAATACATTCTTAATAAGATGATTTTTTTCTTCAACCGCTATGTATTTTTAATTTGTTTTTGCTGTAAGAATTGGTCCTATCAAAAACTTGTCTATATAAATGTTGAAGACAATATTAAGAAGATATATGATAAATTCATGGGGATTTTATATCTTGTGAATTGACGGAGTTATGGAAATTTTTCTTCTTCACCCCCCTTTTTTTGTTTTCGTTTTTTTTTTTCGGTACGAATTGGTACTATCAAAAACTTGTGAATATAAAAGTTGTAGATAATATTAAGGAGATGTATAATAAAATTAATTGGATTTGATATCTTGAGAATTGACGAAGTTATGAATTTTTTTTCTCCCAAAAACCCTATTTTTTGCGCCCCTTGAGCCCATTTTTAATTTTATCAAAAATCTGTGATATGTAAATTTTTGGCCCTATTTTTAGAAGTAATAAAAACTTTAAACTGATTTGATATGTACAAAAATTAAGAAGTTATGGGGGTTTTTCGGTTTTCATAAAACCCCTCCCTATTTCCATCCCCTTGTTCCGATTTTGCTCATTAACGAACTTGACCGAGATTTTATGCCCCTTGATTTTATGTATCAGTTTGGAAGAGATTTGTGCAAAATTGTGGAAGTTATCGTGTCCAGAAGAAAGTGATATATATATATATATATATATATATAGTTTTTTACTGACGGTGGTTTTGGGTTCTAGGGGTCATGATTGGTGTAGATCTGCAAAACATTTTCAGAAATTCCAACATAGGAACGACGCCAATAGGTAGTATTTCATACGAAATCTACCTAAAAATCATAACATCGAAACCTTTTATGTTAAATGAGTAATTCTTTCACTACACGATAACAAGTGAACGCAAGTTTGGTTTTAGTTCATCAGAATTCGTTGCGTGTCTGTGTTATGCGCGGATTAGTTGCGCAGTCGTCAAGGTAAGCCGACGTGCCCGACTGCAGCTGCTCAGTACGATGTTGACCGTGCAACAAAAAGCACAGTGCGTGATTTGGTGGAGTCAAAGTCAATAGTCAGTGTACAGCGGCCTCTTCGGAGCTTTTTCATCGTACTGAGCTGCTGCAGTCTGGCGCGTCAGCTGACCTTGACGACTGCGCATAACACAGACACGCACACGAATTCTGGTGAACTAAAACCAAACTTCCGTTCACCAGTTATCGTGTAGTGAAAGAATTACTCATTTAAGATAAAAGGTTTCGATGTTATGATTTTTTAAAATCTAGGCATTATTTTTCGATGACCCTGTATATATATATATATATATATTTTTTTTTTTTTTCAATATGGTCTCGACAGGTAAATTTGGGGAATGTTGCATGCTTAAAAACAGTTTTAACCCTGCATTAGTGTATCATAAGCCACACAGACCTGTCTCCATGTTTAATTAGTTATTTGCCTTGTTTCTTATGGTTGTTTTGTTTAAGTTAAAGTTGGTTAAGTTGTGTTTCTTTAAGTTTGTTTATTAAGTTAAATTATAGTTCTTATTTGGTTTGGTTAAGTTAATTTTGTGCTTCAATTAAAGTTTACAGTTTGTGGTAATGCTAGAAATAACTATTGGAATTTTTTAACTATATATATATATATATATATATATATATATATATATATATCTTAAATAATTTTATGTTTAATACTGCGTGTTCAATATATCATCTCTATAGCTATCCGGAATTTTTCCCTATTTGTTTTACACGCTTGCATCGTTTTCATATTTTCACATTCATGGTATAATGTACATACATGTTAAGCGACAAAACATTATGCTACATACAAAGAACGTGAAAAAACTTCTTAAAACAAACTAGATTAAAAACGATTAATGTGCAATCTCTCTTAATCTTAATTCAGCTATAACAAATCTATCAGGATGGTGTAAAGGTTGATAGTGTTTAACACTTATTGAATACAATATAGAAATGGATGAACTAACAACATATTCTCCTCTATACATGGCCGAAGCTAGCCTTTTTTGCAGCGGGGGCAAGCATGGATTTTGGCGCCCCCCCCCCTTCTTCCGCAAACAGAATTTTACTAATTTTATAATAGACGACTTATTTTAAAATTTAAAATATGTAATCATAAAATATGTAATACTGAACTACGTAATCTACAGTGGCGGATTCAAAGGGGAGGTCACGGGAGTTATCACTCCCCTCTGAACACAAACAAAAATATTCTGAAGATCATTTTTAAAATGAAATATACAGTTAGAGTCCCGATTATCCGAGTCCTGTTTAACCGAGTTTCTACTTTCACCGAGTTATTTTCTTCTGATGGACTGATGTCTTCTATTATTATGAAACAACCATTATAAATGAAGTGTTAGGTGAAGATGAAAGAGTAGCCGTAAAAAGTTAGAATTCTGATTTTCTGGTCAGAATGGGAAGAAAAAAAATTGGCCATTTTTTTTCTTCCCATTCTGACCAGAAAATCAGAGTTCTAACTTTTTACGGATGCTCTTTCATCTTCACATAACACTTCATTTATAATGGCTCTTTCATAATAACAGAAAACATCAGTCCATCAGAAGAAAAGAATCCATTCCAAAAGTATAATCCTTCATTTGGCGCCCCTTTGTTCTGGCGCCCTTGGCACATGCCCCCCTCTGCTCCCCCTTAGTTTCGGCCCTGCCTCTATAACACAGCAATAACGACTGTCATTTAATGGGTGTGATATTACCTTGCATAGCGCAGGTATTTCCCGCCTTTATGCTACAGACAAAACTTTATACTATATCTAGCCAAAGTGATTTTTTTTTTAACAAACTAGATTAATAACAATAATAATTAATTATTTCCAATAATAAATTATTCCTGTAAATTAATAGTAATTACAAGGATGGATCGAAAAAAAGGTTACAAGGGTAATAAACTATATATTAAACAATAGACAGAAAATACAAAAGGGAATTAGTAGATATACTTGCCAATCACTTTTTCATATAATCAGGAAATCTGTTTAGACATTTATCTAAACGCTGGACCAACTTGTTTAACCCAACTTGTTGGGAATCACATCCCTTTCAATTCATGTAGTTCTCGGCAGGTGGTTTTACGTCACTCTCAAGATTCTTTTTCTAGATAAGTGTTTCCGTCAATTTCATAAAATGAAAAAATCAGTGGGTGTCAAATCTGAGCTGTAAGGAGGTAACCCGATTTCCCACTCGAAATTTTACAGCAATTCTTGAATTTGGCGATGTCTATGGGCCTGGTATTGCCTTTCAGGAGGATGACATCATAACTCAACATGCCAGGACGTTTGAGTTGGATGTTTGCATTTAACCTTGTCAAAGTGGCACATGAGAGACCACATTTCTAAACTTCTTGTCATTTGTGCAGCTCAGACGCGCCTACTAACTTACAATAAACTATCCGCACCACCGCTATAAGAAATATAGCGCCATCTGTCTCCCCTCTGCGAAAAAGTATTTTTCCTATAATACATACCTTTTAAATGCAATCCTTTCTTCATCCACCTTAGCCGTAACTAATGCTACCTATAAATCATGTAGTAAACTCTTTTCTATCTATGAATGTTTTTCTAATATTTCTTTAGGGTGATATATCACAATATCAGAGTCAATGATTTCAATCAAATGAATCTAATTAAAGAATGTTTTCTATTTTTCAGTAATTCTTCAAATAACAGAGTTAATAATGAGGTAGTCTCTAGTCCACAGGATATACATGAAAGTACAGCTGTCCAAATCGATGATGGAGGTCAGCCATGTACTACTAATACAAATCCTTGTGAAGTAGACGATGTTACTTTTTTAGTAAGTCAAATGGTATTATATATTTGCAGTATTAAGGACATATGTAATAAATATATTACATAATGTACAGTGGCGGTCAAAAGTTTCCGGCCAGCATAATTTTTTTGGTTAATTTCTAAGTATACCCATATGAAGAGGAATCTCAAAGTGATACTTATACACTTTATTGACATAACAGTTAAGAACTTATTTATGGAATAAAAATTAAATATTAATAAATTTAATTGACAAAACTAATTTCAAAAGAAAATGCATGTTCTCAAAAGTTTCCGGCCACTTTGGCAAGTTTGGAAAAAAATGGTATTATAAAAGAAAATAACAGTGATCAACAACATTTACAATTAGTATTTTGTATTCATACATTTAGCAACAAGTACTGCGGCGCAGCAACGTGGCATCGATTCAATGAACAGTTGTAGATCATCAATGTTAAGTTTTGCCCACGGTTCTTGCAATTTTTGTGAAAATGCTGCTAAATTGGAATATTTATAATTCCACACACGTTTTCAAGTTAGTTTCAAAGATTTTTTATTATATTCAGATCGGATGATTGGGCTGTCCATTTCAAAAGCGAAGTTTTTTTGTGCGAAAGCCACTGCTTGACGAGCTTGGGTGTATGTTTTGGTCGTTATCATGCTGAAACAAATAGTTGCGACCACAGTTTTTCCTCCAATAAGGCAGCAAAGGATCTTGCGAGATATCCTTATGCATTGCACTATTCATCTTGCCGCGGATTTTAAATAACGAACAGGCCTCATTTTTCAGAAAATGCTCCCCACAGCATAACGTGTCCTCCGCCATGCTTCATTGTGGGAATAATATATCTCGCACCTTATCTTTTGTTTTTAGGTCGTCGGCTGTATTGTTTTTTATCACTCACAAAAAGATTGAACGTCGATTCATCTGAAAATAGTACTTTTTTTCCAGTTTTCACTTGTCCAGTCTTGTTATTCCTTGGCAAACGCCAGTCGGACTCTCTGAATTTTTTTACTTATGAAAGGTTTTTTAACACCGAATGTTCCATAAAGTTCTACGTCACATAAGCGTCTTGACACTGTAGATAGACTTGTTTCAGCAATAACCATAACAACATAAATCGCTTTTAACACCATAAATGGCGTGGAATTGCAGCGGCATTTTTACGCGGGTCATCAACTGCTTGACTTCTGATAATTCTGTTCACAAGAAGAGTCGTTTTCCGGGGTCCCCTGGACCGTGACAAGTTCCGAAGGATATGACCATCTTTATATTTTTTTAAAATATAGTTTGCAGCAAATTTTCCGATCGACAACTTTGCCGCAATCTCACGAGATGATTGTCCCTCTAGCGATAAACAAATCACTCATTTAAGAGCAATAAATTGTTAAATTTTTCATTTTTGAATTTCAAATACCTTATTCACCTTGATTAATTAACAAACATGGCCAAAAAAATACTTTAGCGATAACAAAAACTAATGAATGACGAATGGCCGGAAACTTTTGCACGCGCGAATTTTGAATTCCTCCCCTTTGCTTCAAGTATCTTAAGTAACCAATCAAAATGATCACGTGGTCAGAGGTAATTTGCTTATTCCTAACTTTTGGAGCAATTGAACTTCTTCTCGGCTAAAACGTTCTGTCAAACAAATCAAAGAAACTAACTGGCCGGAAACTTTTGACCGCCACTGTATGTAATATGTATATCTTAGTTTTTGCCCGTGGCTCCTCTCATGTAGAATCTGTATTTTGCGCTAACTTTTAATATTGTCTTTTTAAATGTGTATGAGTTTTTTTCACATTACTCTTGTTTTTAGTGCTTATAATTTTTCCAAATTATACACCTATATATATGAGGCCGTCAGTTTTAAAACCCGGATTATCCAGAAATTGAAATTTTCGATGACTGCGTCCATTGATTTTCATTATAAACCAGGATTTTACATTGCCAGAAATACACGATAAAACTATTTTTTTTTTTTTTTGCTAACTATAGTATTGTTTCGATGCAAGTTCACAAACAGAATATAGTGATAATAAAACTAATTTTTTTTTTTTTAAATTTTGGATGACGCGAGTTTTGAAACTCACGTCCTGATATGAAGAATATGAAGAATGAAAAACAAAATTCTATGCTACAGATAATTTGTTTTCAAAATTTAAAAAAATAATAAAAAATTATAGGAATGGATATGTTAACTTTTAGAAATATCATAGCTATTAAAGAAACACTAGTGATAATAAATAGCGAAAAGATTTAGAAGGAAACATTTTGACGCTTTTAACATTTGTTGAAGTATAGCTGTAGTCAACGAAACTCTAAAAGGCACACAAAATAGGAGTAATTCAAAAGCACGACAGATATATTTCTAAATTTGTTAACATACTTTTAGCACATATAAGAATTCAGAATTGCGATTTTTTACATAAAATTACCTGTATGTTCTTTTACATACAATTATGCGTGTACGTTAGGGATGAGACGGAATCATCCCAAATCGAATACAGAAATTGGTTCGGGATTGATATTTACAGAAGTCATCGAGATCAGGCGCGCTCGGAATTTAAGGGGAAATTTTATTTATTGAGAAACTGAGAAAAAGAAAAACAAATCTGAAATTGTAAATCAAATGTGGCAAATGAGGTGCGTACCAAAACTAGTTCTATAAATATTCAGATCTTGGTGCACTAGATGCTGCACTCAGATGCAAAAACGCACAAATACAAAAATTATTACGATTCTATATATCATATTCAGTATTGCAGAAATAATACGACTCCATCTTAAATAGGACGCAATCACCATGGCAACCTAGAATCAGTACCTACCATGGGATATCATTGAATTAATTATGTATGATAGGGCTTAATAGAATGAAAAATACTTTAATTAATAGCTTTTTATGTTTTCATTCGATTTTCATAAAATTTGAAATGATTCGACAAAATTCTGCAACGATTCTATACATTAAATTTGTGTGCTGTTATATGCGGACAGACGGACTGACAGACAGACGGACCAGATGACGGATAAATGTGCTACGTATTTATAATTTGTGTTTCTCAAAGTATATTAAAATCCTTTAAAAATCAATTTGGAAGAGAAATATCATTTTATTAATGGAATATCAGGCGTGTTCAGATGCCTTTAAACGACAATTTTAGGAACATAAAGAAACCGTGGGATATCTTTTCTCTGTTCTTGCTTTCTGTCTGAAGTCCTTTTACAGAAATCTTAGGAAAAAGAACTCGTATCTCTTTTCCATAGTTGGAAGATGAAAATTTAAATTAAAAAAGAATCGTGTCTTTTGCAGATTTCTGCCAATTTTGGATATAAATAACAAATCTGCTATCTTAAAAAGATGTCCAGGAACTGGAAAATCAGAAAATGTTGTCACGAGAACGAACATTTTTTTTTTATTATTGATACCTCTTTCTATCAGAGCAAAGATTTTAAATGAAACTAGTTGGATGTGCCAATCTCAAAACTTTCTTCTATCTCATACATCTTAATATTTCAAAGAGTAGTTAGAAATGCTAATACTTCATTATTACTATTTCAATACAATACCAACTTTGACTTTCATCATAAATTTCTGCTTCAGTTAATTAATCGGAGTAAAAACAAGCTAATCTCGATCGTGATATTTATTAAATTCAATATTTTTTCGTTATTCTGTCATCAGCTGTTTACGAATAGCCGGGTAAGCAGAATGCGAAGTTTCCTTCGTTTCATGAGTCACCCATGTACAATAGAACTATTTAAAATCGAAAAAAATATAGAAAATCGTTATTACAGCTCCCCTTTCCGGCGGAATATTTTGAAAGTCAAGGAGGACATGCTATCCAGAGCAACAAACATACACGAAAAATTTGGTTCAATTCTATGCATACCTTCATACACTTTTCGATGGTGCAAAAATGAAAATAGCACAAACATCGCTAGTACAGCGCTCCCTCCAGGCTGAATATTTCCAAATTAATGAGTGCCGGCTGGCCATAGCCAAAAACATACACAAAACAATTTGGTTCAATTTCATGCAAAACTGCATACACTTTTCGATGGTACAATAGTGACACACGGACAGACAGACATTTTGTATAAACTTTTTTTAGGATCTCTGATGCCTAAACGTAAAAATCCGTTGAAAACCGGAAATCGAAAAAGTTTTCGATTACAATACTTTCTCCTGTTGAAAATAGAAGAAAGTAAAAATTGAATTTCACGAAATTTTAAAATGTTATTTGCATCTTTTATCGAGTTCGGGTTCTGATGAGAAAAATTGCTTCTATAACGGACGGCCTCGTATTATCTTAGGGCTCGATCTCCTAAAAAAGTACCCGAAGTCATCTCTAACGTATATGGCTCTGTTCATGCAAGTGCAATTTCTTTTTAATAAAATTGAACTCAAACAAATACCGATAAAACTTTACAATAAAATATTTTTTTCCGTCAGTAATTTCACATTTTTATTGTTCTCAAAAAATTTCTTTTAAAAATTATTTTCTTTAGCATTTCTATAATTTGTATTGGTAACCTTCTTTTAGAAAAGTTGCCTAGTCTGAGAAGGGTTGCCACTTTAGCCTACATTTTCACTCCGAATTACCTCATTCACACTGGAACTTCCTAAAGAAGTATTTTTATTTAAACTAATCACGAAATGTCTGACATTAAATAAATCAGAAAATACTGCTTGAGTTTTCTTGTTTAAATTCGAAATTTTAGAATAAAAACGGAGGGCAAACTAGCAACCCTGGGTCTGGGAAGTATACATTTTAATCAAAAGACTTGTACGTTTTTAGAAAGACAGCTTTTCAAAATTTAATTTGTAACTGTGAGTATGCGTAAAATTTGTGAAAGAGTTTATTTTCCCTTTCTTTTTTAGAAATCGTTGTCTACTGCAGATTTTACAGAACTCAAAGCAGAAATAGATGGGACTTACAATCAGTTGAAAGAAAATCTATATAACGACGTAACCAGGGGATACACTAAAATGTATGTACAAATATTCTTTCTTATATTAAATAGCTTTAAAATAACATTAGAATTTCATCTAAATTTAAATATTTTTATTTCTGTTTACAATACTCTAAGTATATTAACAATTGTTATAAAACACCAATTCAAATGCAGCATGTTACATAAAAATCGTTTATATGAGAGTGAAAAATCAATAATTGTATAAAAAAAGTAAATATATTTTCTTATCTTCTTCTTATTATTATCTATAATATATATTATTATTATTATTATCTTTTATTATTATCTTATTTAGATTTTAAACAAACAGCTCACTCAAAAATGCTTTTTGCAACAGTAAAGTTGTACTTACTACATGCTCACTAATAAGGGAGCATGAGTTATGTTAAATCTTATCTTGACTAATGTGAACTAAGGAACCAACATATGGTTGATTGCATTTCTGGCGAGGTGCGCTTTTATATGTTAAAATTACAACTTTGTGCATCGCAATCGTGAGTAAAATAAATCTAAACTAATAAATGCTTCTCTTCAATGGAATGAAATATCTCCATATTGTTAACTGTACATTGCACATAAATTACTTGAAAGACATTAACCACTTGGGGACGATCGATCGGTATACGTTCCACTTAAGGTGCTTAGAATCCTCCATTATTCCCACCAGTTACTTTTTATCGTTAAGTTTACCATACTTAATCAGATCATTTTCCCGATTCAATTATAAAAAAATTTCTGTTTTGAAAAACCGGAGGTTATAGATTAAAAATTAAGCAAAGGGCGCAGGACGAGAAGGAGTTAAAAAGTTCTCTTTAAAAATACTGTACAATATTTTATGAAATCTAATCACTAGATTTCCAATGCAGGTTTTATGAGAACACAAAGGAAATAAAGGGGAGGCAAAAGGTAATAAGCTCTTAAAATCTAAGAAGTACATTTAAGGAAAGTCACAAAAAAGTTGCGCCGCGTAATGTGGAATGATCACCAGTTGCAAATGAAGGGAAAGAAACCCATTCCGAACAGCTACTGAGCCACACCAAGATTTAGCTGTTTTTTGGTTTGAACATTACAAATGAACATACAGTACAACTGGACTTCAAACATAATAGCGTTAATAGCGAGTTGCTATTTTCAAACTAATATCGCGTAAGACTGCTTTAAAGTAGCGTTATCGCCAAAACCGGTTTTTGAATTGTAATATAAATGAAGAAGCAGACGAATTAGTGATTCGTAATAGAACCGTGCTACATTACACTACCCATTTCAAAGATTTGTCTATACTATTTTCCTTCCAAAGCTTATATCATTAAAAGTCTTAGGGGCATCCCTCACTAAGGTGACACAAAAGACATGTCGCTTGAATTCGTTGGAAAAACTGGTTTAAAACAGGTTTGAAACAACTTAGTTCTTTGTTTCGACCGGTTTTTGTGCTACATGTTGCTGCTACATGTCGCTTGTCGCCTTAGTGTGGGATGCCCCTTATACTACTCTATGTTCATTGTTGCAGCGTATACAGTGTATGTAGTTTGAGAATTTCGTGTGATGTGTCCTTAAAGAGAGTCACGATAAAACGTGACATCGACTAACTTTGGCCAAGGTCCCTGGTCTGTTCCACTGTCGCAACAGAAGTAGAAGAGGGAGTTAAAAAAAAGTGGGGCTGTGGCGAGTGAATCTTGGCCTAAAAATACAATAAATCCTATGGAAACGAAACCCATCTTTAATAGAGTCCTCTATTAAGCGTAAAAAATTCCAGCTCCCTACAGAAAATGTACCAAATAACAAGCTAATTCCAAAACATATCTTCTGTTCTTAAGTATATTTGACTGTAATACATAATCTAAGACTGTAAAATCTTTGATTGAGGAATCACTCAGTATCGGAGCAATATTCCTTATTGGAGAGATTTTCAAATGATAACTGCATGATATTGCCTCGGAGAAATATGATTTTTTAGACAAGATTCCGCTATCAATATGTTCCAATAACATAGGATTCATTAAAGAAATTACTGTAAAACCTGAAGAAAAAAAAACACCACGGAAAGAAAATATTTTATTTTAGACAGGTTTTTATATGTACAGCTTGATTTCTTTTTACATAATCTTAATTTTTTGTTGGTATATAAAGATTCTGTTTTATCAGCATTCTTAGGCGTCTTAAAGTAAGCAGTGAAACGCTACCTTAATCACGGAATATCTCGTCAAGAAAACAGAAATATGCATTGTATTATTTTTAATGTTATTTAAATATTTAAGTAATGTCTTTATTTATTATTCCAGGAAAGAATTTCTGAAAAATGTTAAGTGGAAATGGGATCGTTGCTTGTATACGATTCGTGAAGAAGAAAAAGTGAAAAAGACATTTGATATGGATTTTGAGTATTACTTTCAGTAAGTATTTTAAAAAAATTGTCTTTTTGTTTTCAAAAACATGCCAGTTACTTACATTTACTGATTTTTGTTATTAATTTTAATCAATTTATTTACTATTATAATTTTCCCGCTTTATAATTATTCTATAAAAGATATGTTTAACAAAATTTCACAGACCTAATTAAAAAAACACGTTGATCATTTTCATCCTATTATTCAGATGTTTATATATTGTTGATACTAGAGGATTACTGAAATTAATTTTACTCTGAACTTTTAGTGCTATATCAGTTTGATATAATATTGGAAATAATGACTTACATTCCTCAAAATTATTGTAATGGTTCAAGTACTAAATCTAAATGGGTAACAATTTCAGTAAAATGCCTTTGCTTCTGCTGCTTCAGTGCTACGTTTTAGGTAAAACGTTTGTAAAGGCAATCAATAAAATGCTAGCAAATGTTTTGGTGATAGCGGTTTGTTGCTGGAAGTAGAATGCTGTACAGAGAACCTAAATACCTAACTTATACGTACCTTAATACCCTTAAAAGGTTACATACTACAACATTTTGTGATGTTCTTGTGGTTATAAAATATGTTGTGTCGAGAAAAATATGACCTATCTTCATTCAGATTAAAAGAGGGATAAAACAGATAAATTGGCAGAAATTTTCTTTGTGCTTATTTAATGTTGAAGAATAATGAATTCTGTTTAAGTTTTAAATTAGCATCGTGCTCAACAGCCAGTCTTAAATGTATCATCGCCATTCCTACATTTCAATCTTTCTATCCTTATATGAAAGAATTATTCGCACTTACAGGCTTACATTTATCTTATTGACGCACATAGAACAATATTCTATGATTACACTCAATTTAACATGCACTTTTTAAAAGGATAAAAAATAGGAATTAACATAATGGTGAATGGACAAAAATTTAACAAATGCGTCAAATTGATGAAAAAGATTTAATGTTTATTGACGACGAATTGCATAAATCTGTAATAGGTTCTGTCCCCACCAGTGGCCTAGATGTTCTATTTTCAAAGCTGGTAGACGTGAGGTGATGGGTTCGAATCCACTTGCGCCCGTCGACCTAATCGTTCGGAGTTTTCTATGGTTCTCTTCGAATACTGGATTTCCTTGCGTAAATACGGATTAGGTTCCATCATAAAGACCCCCATGGAGGGCACCCAAGACCCTGCGGTCCCATATCACTCGTGCAGATAATTGGCCGTCGTAAACAACATCACCTGTAATAGGTTCTTGTCCACAGCGTAATAATGGTACAACAAGTCAAAAATCAAAATCGGAATCAAAATTCCAAATTTAAAACTCGTAGAATCTTTCTTCCATTTTTTTTTTTTTTTAATTTGAATAAGTTTTTTTTTTTTTTGTCGTGCTCTTTTGTTTTTATGAATTGAATAAATGTTCGTTTTCTTCTTATACGCATTTATTTTTATACAAACTCTAAAAATCCCAACACTAAGGCGTGTTTGATTTGTCATGTCTTATCCGTCTTGAATATGAATTCGCATTGCTCTCTTTTCGAAAACACAAAATTGTGACCGAGAATTGTCCAGAGTCTTGATATACATTTCAAAAATTATGTGATATTGTGGAAAGATTTGAGGAAAATTATGAAACAATAATTTTTCAACCAACCCATCTGCAAATCTCTAAATGTTTCGTTTAATTTATGTATTCAGTTTTGCGAATTTTTTGTTATTATTCAAAAATCTGCCAGAACTTCCAAATAAAAAGAAACATATTTATTGACAGATTTAATGTACCTATTTTCACAACTCTCAAATTATGGCAGATTTGTGAATAAAAGTAATATGCTGAGTTGGAAATTCTTACTACACCGAGAGTAAAGTGAAGTAGCAGAAAAGGGAATCTCCAGCATTTATTTTAAGTATGATTCTTTAAAATTCGATGGAGATGAATCTTATTTTTAAATGTGAAATTTTATAGTGAGAAATTCGTGTAAGTGCTCATGTGTATGTGTTTTGGTATATGATTTCATTCTAATTTAATCCACGAATATTTTTTATTTTTCAGTGATGTAATACGAATCCCAAAAAGAAGAGTTAAATATGAAGATCCAGCAGAAAAGTACATACTCTATGTAAGTAAAATTATCTGTATAAATGTAAATATATATATCTTTAAAGTAACCAGAGGAAAATCGTGCTCGGGATTATCCCCTTGTGGCTTCCCGGGTTGCAGAATAAAGGGGAAATTTTTTTTTAAAATTAAGAACACTAATAGATATTTATATAGATATTTTTGTTTTTAGTGTATATTTTTGGCATGTCCACTAAGAATACCAAAAATCATTTTATATAAAATATCTATTATGTATTCAAATAAGGATTTGAAATTTATTAAAAGTGACACTCACTTTTGTATTGGCTTCGAGCCTGGAGTTAACCAAAGAAGAAAACGGAGAATTCGCGAAAGACACACAGCTTTTGTAGGTACTTTCGTAATTTTATAAATACATAGCACCACTAGTCGTCGTCTGGTATGTCTGTCCGCATATAACAGCTCACAAACTACCCAACCGAATGGTTTGAAATTTGTCAAGAGATTTCAGATTTTATGAAAATCGAATCAAAACTTAAAAAGATATTAATAATTTTTTTCTTCATTCTATTAAATCCTATCATACACCATTAATTCAATGATATTTCATGATAGGTCATGATTCTAGGTTGTCATGGTGATTATGTTATATTTAAGATGAAGTCGTATTATTTCCATATTACTAAATTTATTATACATAATCATAAAAAAATTTAGTAAAGAATGCAACAGCTATTGCACCAAGATCTCAATATTTATAAAATTAGTTACAGTACGAACGCACCTCATTTACTACGTTTGACGTGCGATTTCCGACTTGTTTATTCTGATTCTTTCGATGGTTTATGCGCGTAGTTGGATTAGATGTCTTAAATTTGTATTTTATTTATATTTTATTATGTTATTTATTTATTTATAACGTTTTAAATTCATCATGGAATATAAACGGATTTGTCTTCCGTAATCGCCTGCACGAGACAGTTGATAGATTTTAAAAGCAATCCGCACTTGAGAATTATTTTAGAAACCTTAAAAAATGAGTAAATCACGATAGTTTTAAAATAAATCATGATACAATTTTCAAATAAACTGCATTTAAAAGGACGTTTTATTTGGTTATTCGACGACGTAAAAATTAAAAATGCGTGATGTTTAGCAGTTTAAAAAATTGCACTAAAAGCTAAACGTTTGGTGTTGCCACCGTTAAAATGACGTAAGCATTACGGACGGATACTTTCGTCATTTATAATATAGATAGATAGAGATGCCAAACTTCAGAAACAACAGATAATAACAAATATCAATATTGGTGCGAAAATACTCCAAAACTGCATTTGAAAGGTATAATTTAATATATTTCTCATCGTTTGTAAGACAATACATGCTATCAATGAAAATATAAAAGGTGTACATTGTGGTACGCACCTCACAATATGAAAATATATGTCTAGAAAATGCTTATTCTAGATATTATTTGCTTATTTTTAGCACTTCTGAAAATTTAAAATTACATTCCTCTACATAAAATTTTTTTGTTATTTAAAACTATAACATTGTTTTGTTTAAAATTATTCCTGCGCAAAGCTCTGACGATGAAGAAGAACATTTTCCCCTTAAAATACTTAACGTTTTTCAATATTTTTAAAACTTGAAAGTATATTATCAGAAATTTTAAGTTTGACACAAATTTTTATTTTTCAAAAATCTGCTTATGAAAATATATTTCATTTCACTTGTATTTCTTTCAATTGAGATTATAACTTTCTTTTGAAAAACGTTAAATACGCCGAAAAATACTGATTTCGAAGAAAAGCAATAGATGTAGTAGTATTCAACGCTGGAGTAGTACAGTTTAGGCTTATTACAATAGAGCGAAAAATGTCCATACCAGGACTATTGGAATAAACTTCAACTGTGGTATTCTAACCTTGAATATGGTTTATTCAATTGAAAAAGAAATTCCCTCTCTGAATTATGTATCTATGCAACTTTTTGTAGAAATAACTTTTAAGTTTTAACGTACAACATGCAGCAGTGACTATGCATTGATGACATAGCTGCTTCTAATTTTCGTTTCTTTTCAGCAAATGTTGGGATCTTTAGCAATTGATGACTTAAAAAGGTTTATGGACTTAAACTATAATAATGGAAAGGAAAGACTTTATAAAAAAGAATGTATTGGACATACCAAAATGTAAGTAACAATTTTCAAATTTGAAATAACTCATGTACTTAAAATTCGAAGCATAATGAAGTAATGATTATAAGCTTTAAAATAATAATATTGTTCTGAAAACTATTTTTATCACCAATGAAAAAAATTAATCTATTTGGTTTTTTTTTTAAATTATATTTTGAATTCTGTAATTTTCAAATAAGGTGCGTCTTTATACACATGCAATTTATCCTCATAAATGCGTTTCCGAACATCAGAAATTCCATACTTAAGTATGTATGTTAACTACTCATAAAAAACCTTGAGGAACGTTAAATAATGATGCGCAGATGCGATAGATTTTTGTCGTTGAATGTCATTAATTGTAAAAAAAAAAAAAAAAAAAAAAAAAAACTTTATGCCAATATGATGTAATTGATAATTTATACCAGTGCTGAAAGTCTCGCGTTTTAAATGTTTATATCATGATGTTATATCATGATGGTTTAAATGTTTATATCATTCTTTGAATCAAATTAAAAATCTGTTTTGTAAAATACAGCATGGTATTTTTCGAAAATATAAACGCTGAATTTCAGATGCCACGCCCTATGAATGGAGAAGAATGAAACAGAGAAAATATAATTTTACCCTTTAAAGGCGGTTGAAGATAGTATATTCCACTTAATTTTAATTCTCATATGCCACAATGACGCCAGAATTTTGAAGTAAAATTTTTCTTTCAAAATGTAAGTAGGAGAAAAAGCCTTCACTTATTTTCAAATAAATTTGCTTCTTTATCCTGGTGTCAATCAATCATTTCAAACTCTTAGCAACAGAAGTTATTTGCCCATCAAAAGGTTAAGGATGTGAAATTTGTAAGTATTTTGTGACCATTACGTGACCATTCTCATGTGTGAACACCTTTTGGCTAGTGATTTAGACCCTCTGCCATTTAAGGCGTATTTAATTTCTAGATTTCGAATGGCGTCCTCTGAAAACGCACCAAAGGGAAAAAAAAAACGATTTCACATTGAAGTCAGCTGATGACCATACGAGAGATTCTATTGCATTTCAAAAAACTAAGTGAAAATAAATGTATCATCACAAGGATACGGAAAAAATCGCATTTCTGCTGTGTTGCGATTGTGACGAACATATGACTTTACAACTTCTAACTGTTCCTTTACACAATAACTTAACAGCACACCACTTACGGAGGATTAGAGAAAAATTCCCGCAAAGAAAATATAATCTAAATTACAGTCATACTGTCAATAATTTTTTTTCAATACATTGACATAAAAATTACAATTTCTTTTATCAGAACTGTAAGTTTTTCTACTCTGTTACGTCATACAAATGTCACAAACGTCATTCTACAACTGAAATAGTGGTTTATAATAATGATAATTAAATAAATGCGAATGAATTTAATGTAAATGAATGCGATATTGCATATAAAAACTTTTAATCTTTTTAAGATTAAAAGATTAAGAATAAAAAATAATAAATAGATAACGGCCTTGATTCTTAACTGACCACTTCATTTAAAAATAGTAGAAAGTCTAGAGTTTCCATAACAAGACTACATTTTCTTCCATCCTCTCGCAACCAACTTCGATTTCCAGACGTCGGATTTCTTTGTCTTTCAATGTAAAATGTGGCTTTAGTTTTACGCAAACAAATTGCATTCATCCCAATAAATGAACCTTAAAATTTCTCTTATGTAAATACAGCCTGCTTGGGAAATGACACAATTTATAGAATTTTTTACGCACTCATACAATTATGTCATACGATTATAAGCTACAATAGTTTTATAGATGATGTTCACCACAATAAGATAGTATTGCTTGATATTATACAAACCTGAAAAACTACAGCATAGCAAGCATTCAGGATATAGTCCATAAATTTTAGAAAGTCTGTGTATCGGCAAACAAATAACATTCCTTCAAAAATTAAAGTTTTCTTGAATGAATAATAAATATGATCGTAATAGATGAACTCGTGGCATTCCGCGCGTTGAAAACCGTATTGTGCTGTTCTTTCATATTATAAACTAAGTCATTTACAATGACATTTTCATTGCATTTTTTTAATAACATTAATTGCATGCCAAAAGGATAAAAGGTAAAGTGTATTACGCAAAAACACCTCGATACATTTCTCACTGCATTTAACGATACTCTGTGCTAGATTTTGCTTACATCTTATGTATAAATTAATAATAATGTAACATCTAGAGAAGCATTAATTCCGCCGTTAATGACAATGTTTAACTTTTGTTGCGTTTGCAATTTTTTGTCTTTGTAA
This sequence comes from Maratus speciosus, assembly GCA_963932465.1. Taxonomy (NCBI): domain Eukaryota; kingdom Metazoa; phylum Arthropoda; class Arachnida; order Araneae; family Salticidae; genus Maratus; species Maratus speciosus. The sequence continues at coordinate 43,014,895 of OZ010791.1, read as the reverse complement.
ATTTTCGAATTTTCTTCAATTATTGGGATTCCAAACATACAAATATATTGCCAAAAGACACAAATGTATTACTTTCACAATGCTATTTAAATCCTTAAGTAATGTTTTTTTTTTTTTTTTCAGTAAAAAGCAACTTAAAAAGCTAAAATGGGAATGTTCATCTTTACGTCCTATTACTGAGGGAAAAGAATTAAAAATAACAAAAAAGGCATTTCTACGAAATTTTATAAGAGGACTTAGGTACGTATTTAAATAATTTATCTCTTTATATTTTATTGTTTTAAAATTATTAGCAGTAACTGAATTTTGCCACTTATTTTAACTCCATTGAGCACCCCTTAAACTCTGGTTCAGAATAATTGTTATGATAATCATTTAAGAAAAAGCATAAATTTAAAACTACTTTCACTAGTGTAGAATTATTCCATTTACGCTTCTGCTGGTTATGTAACATATTCTAAATATTGTTATTGAGAAATCAACAAAGAAATATTATCGCGAAAATTTTCAGCGAAATATTATTAAGGGATAAGAATTTTCTCAATTATTTTGCATAACGCGACACGGCAGGAAATTGATGTTCATTTTTATTCTAAAATCGCGTCCTTTACTACCCGAATTGTAATTTTAGCGGAACACTCCAACCAGTGGTTTTGAGGGAAATAAAAAATCATAGCATTGCGTTCTTTTACAATGCTGTTTTTTATGAAAACAAAAATAATTTATCTAGATTTCTATTTGTATTTTTTTCTTAATAATTTTTGTACTGATTGCAATACAATTCAACAGAATTGATATCGCAATACTTTGAATGTCGAAAAATACTTCGATATTTTAGAAAAGATATACTGTAAAAAATGTATTCGTAAAACATTTATGTGCATCGTGTTCGAATTCAATCTAGAAAATAAAGAGTCAAAAGAGGAATTTCTAAGCTTGTCCTTCTGCTTAGTCACTTCATACACAGGTTGTTGCCGAATTGGACCGACAATTTCAGAGGCGTGATAGTAGGCCTCAAGAGGAACAAAAATTGCAGTGATGTCACAAACCACCCATTTAAACAAAAATACAGGGTGTTACTCTAACTCAACTTGGGTTGTCGCTAAAAACTTTCACAAAACTGAAGTATATTATGAGAAAACTTTTAATAGCTCACTTTTATTCTATATGTCATAACATAAAAAAAAATGTTGTAGAAATTTCCATTATACGTGCTAGCAATATGCACTTGACGCTTTACATTTTGGACTGCGATTACTAGTTCATACGGTATCATCGACAGTGCGAATTAAACTTTTTTTCCAGAACTTTTGGTGATGTTAGAACATTTTATACCAAAAGAGTTACGTATCATATCATTTTCATTACAGTATTTTTATTTTTCCTAAAATTATTTCCGTCAATCCGGGTTCAGTTATGGCGAAACATCCTGTATTTGTAACTAAATAAGTGGTTTACGACCCCATGCTGTATAGTATTTTTTCACCCCCTTGATGCCTACTATCATTCCTCTGAATTTGTCGTTCGAATTTCCTGTATAATACAATAACTTCAAAAGTTGTTTATCATATTTAAAATTTCATAGTTTATCAACAATTTTTACAATGTGTTTGTATACGAATTAAATTTCTTTATGAAAACATTTTAATCGGAAAGAAGCTAATTATAATGGTACTTGCTTATCTCAAAACTGCTGAAAATATGAAGTAACTGGTGTCACCTTCGTACTATAGATGGCACCATAGAAGTGAGTTATACGATGAACGAGATCTGTTCAGTTTTGCCAAGGAGATTTTTTTTTTTTTTTTTTTTTGAGATATCTACCAAAATTTCTGATAAGTGACATTCTTCTTATTGAATGTCTCATTAAATAAAGCCTAAATTACTTTTTGAAAATTCTGATAGATATTTGAAAAAACAAATCCGCTAAACTGATAACACTGGAACGGTTGTGAATTCTTTTACTTATAATTTCTTTTCTTTTTTTTTCTTGCGATTTATTGGTGCGCTTTGGGCAATATCCAATCAGAAGCGAGAATAAGAAAAGAAAAGTAAATGTTCAAACACCACTGAGAAACTAAACTACGACAATACTACACTGTTTTATAATCCGATAATAGATCAATTTCTTTTATTCAGTAATCTCAATCTGTTTTATTGTTATTTTAATTCCGTGCATGCTTATTAAATGACAAATTAAATCCTTGATTAACGAGTATTATCTATCTTCTAGAAATATTACATCGGAGGAATCCAAAGATGTTAATTACTTACTTGATGTATTGAAAAAATCAGTTCTCACGTCCACTCCAGCACTCTAAAAAATAAATGTGTAAATTTGGTAATTTTACACATATATATGAGTAATTTTCTAAGATTACACACTTGTCATAAAATTTACACATTTATTTCAAAAATTTACCTGTTTTTATGTGTATTTAGCCTCTGAAACTAAGTGTCTAATTTGTTATCACTTGAAAAACACAAATAAATGTGTAAATGTAAAAAAAAGCCTAAATTTACACAAATTGATGTGTTACTGTAATTTCCACATAATTTCCACATAATTATATATATACAGATAAGTGTGTAAATTTCTAAAATCACACACTTGTCATAAAAATTACACATGTTGTACAAAAAATTACCTGTTTTAATGTGTATTTAATTTGACATTAAATCTGTCAGTTGTTGTCGGTTGATAAACTTACATAAGTGTGTAAATATAGAAAAATCGTCTGCTCTGGCCGGAACTACTGGCGAACAATGGAAAAAAAACATCTGCTTGTCACAAAAGCAGGCAGCCATGTTTTTATAGGAGATAAAGGAATACAAGTGCAAAATCTGCTTTATCAGCCGAAATTCTAAAAAAATAATATATTAAGGTAATAATAATAAAAGCTGGATAATCATGAAGTGTTTTTATAATAGTGTGTTGCTAATCGTCATTGTCTCATTACGTTCTTAATTGGATTATTACATTCTTTGCCGTTTATCGGCAGGAAAAAAAGTGGATAACCATTACAAAGGTATGCAGATATTTGGATCTAATGAAAAAAAAAATGGTGTTAAGTATTAATATTGTTATTATTATTTAAAATTAATAAGATATAATTCATAGTTTTTTAAAACTGGGTGCTTTTTCTCTGTGAATATATAGGATAGAAGTTCCAGTAATGGACGTTCTTCAAAGTATTTTTGATTATAAAAAAATAAACAATAAAAATTTTGCAGGGGTCGTACTTGTCCTGAGATTTCAAGACCAGGAAATTCTTCGGTACTAATATTGTATGGAAAATATCTTTTTAACGGCGGGTCCGAGGCTCAAAATTCTATTTTTTTTTTTATTTATAGAGATTTTGTTATGACATTTTTCTCTGAAATATCTTTTATTATAATAAAAATATTGCATGTAAAAAAAAAAAAAAAATCTGAAATTTTTTACATTTTTTTTATTTAAATTGTAAAATTTTAAACATATGTAATTTTTGATATAACTCTGGAAATACTGACTCGACTTACAAAATTTTTACACTTTTGTGTACAGAAAATGTGTCATTTTAATTTGTCTTCAGGATTTCTTAAAATATTGATTAGGAATTTAATAAAAAACTATTAAGTAAAAAAAAAAGTTTTTTTATGAATGAGTTTTGCATTCATTAGCCTATTTTCACAATTATCACTCAAAATTAAAAATCCTGAAGATAATTTGTTGTAAATAGAGCATAAAATCTCTGTTAAAAATTTCATACATATATTTTTTGCAAGGAACTTCAGATATATTCTTTTAAAGGTGACAAATCGTGAAAAAAATCATTCTGAGATAAACGGAGCTAAAGTTCTCGTCAGGCGGGCAGCTGATGCATCGCTTCTCAGGGTAAAAGGTGTTTGGATCTAATGAAGATAAAAGCATGCGATTTGCGGTATTTAACGCACAGTATTTTTTTAAGCCGATAAAAAAATACATTTTTTTTTTTTGAGAATTTTTAGCCCCGGACCCCCTTAAATAAAGCCAAATGTTGCGTATTGCGTGTTTAACTTAAGATTTATTTTTCTATTGAGATCTTAATTGTTAAATTTATTTGAAAATAATCTTTGAAAATCTATTTTGTTTCTTTAATATGCTTTCATTAATTTCTTGTTCAAAATACAATCAAAATAAACTATATATCTATTATTTTGAGTGAGGGAAATTGTTTTTATAACTTTAATTTAAAAGACAGTATATTTATATGTGAAGTATATTTATATAGTATAGTTTATATATGAAATTGAAATTATGCAGAGTCTGCGCATAATTTGTGACGATACGATTTTAGAATTACAAACAAACCATAAAAGAAAGATTGTTCTGGTAGCTAAAATTTCAGATTATCATGTTTTATGTAAAAACGGATATATCGATGATAAGAAAATGATTTGTCTATGTATTTAGATTTGTTTGTAAATTGCCAAAATACATTGTAGGTATACAATTTTCTGCTCATCAAACAAAGTTACCAGAAAATATAATCTGATTCAGTATATGAGATTTTTCTTTATTCAATTTTTTTTCATCATAAAAACAATTAATTCACAATTTAAACATACTAAAACATACTGTTAAAACTCAATACACAAAGATATGTTTAGTTAGAATATTACACAAAAATCTATGTAATTTGATTATTACACAAATCTGTGTTAACAAAGCTACCAGAAAATATAATCTGATTCAGTATATGAGATTGTTCTTTATTCAATTTTTTTTCATCATAAAAACAATTAATTCACAATTTAAACATGCTAAAACATACTGTTAAATCTCAATACACAAAAATATGTTTAGTTAGAATGTTACACAAAAATCTATGTAATTTGATTATTACACAAATCTGTCTTTTGCATATTATGCAGAAATATTTGTAAGAAAAGAATGTTACACAAAAATCTGTGTATTTTGCATATTACACAAGTATATGTGTATTTTAGATATTACACAAAAAGCTGTGTACTTTACATAAAACACAAAAATATGTGTTTTTTGCATAATACACAAAAATATGTGTAATAAAAAATAAATGTTCAAACACCACTGAGAAACTAAATTACGACAATGCTACACTGTTTTATAAACCGATAATAGATCAATTTCTTTTATTCAGTAATCTCAATCTGTTTTATTGTTATTTTAATTCCGTGCATGCTTATTAAAGGACAAATTAAATCCTTGATTAACGAGTATTATCTATCTTCTAGAAATATAACATCGGAGGAATCCAAAGATGTTTATTACCTACTTGATGTATTGAAAAAATCAGTTCTCACGTCCACTCCAGAAAGTGAAGAAATGCAAGAAAATATCAATGAGGAGGATATTTCTCCAGATTGCCAACTGATGGCTGAACATCCTCAACTTCCTGTTTCTGCATCAGATAGTGTAGAAGATCATATACCTGATACATCACATATCTCTTTAAGTAACGGTGAACTTGATGTAGAATCTCAGAATATTATTGAAGATTTTCAACAGGCTGATTCTTCTGGATATATTGCTGACGATATTAAATATGATCCTGTTTCTTCATCAGATAGTGTAGAAGATCATATACCTGCTACACCACATATCACTTTAAGTAACGGTGAACTTGATGTAGAATCTCAGAATATTATTGAAGATTTTCAACTTGCTGATTCCTCTGGATATATTGCTGAAGATATTAAATGTGATCCTGTTCCTCAAAAAACAGAACTCTCCTTAAGTGAAGAAGATTCTGAATGTGAAAAGATTAAAGAGAACCATACTTCCTTGTCTTCTGTAGAGAAAATAGGAGAAAATGAACGTCCTTTCGTCCCTCCAGTGATCGAAATGGATTCTTCTTGCAAAACAGATTCTGGATTTGAGATTATTGAAGAGAATGAGACTTCTACGTCTTCTCCAGAAAAAGTAGAACAAAACGTACGTCCTTTCGCCCCTCTTGTGATCGAATTGGATTCCGTTTCCGACGTGTCTTTCAGGGAAGAAGAACTGCACGCTGTTTCACTGAGCAGTACTGAACAGCCAAATCTTGATGCGTCTTCTCCGGACATGGTAAAAGAAAAGAGTTCAAGTCCTCCTTCTGTTATATTAGAATCAGAAGCTTTGGCAGCAGCAGCCGAGAATGTAAGTGATGTTTTTCTCTCTTAATCTCTGATAATGTGACACGATTTTAAAAATCTGGTGTTAAAACCTAACTATTTTGAATCTTAAACTATTTTTCACTATTAAAATGTACTCTTGTTACATGGAAAAACGTTTTACACTCTTTAAATTCGGTTTACAAAAAAGTGTTCATTTAAAATTACATAGTCCTAACACAGCGGTTTAATAGAAAAAATAAATAAAAGAATAATCTAAAAAACTTTTAATGGTTCATCGAACTCTAAAAATCTTCAAATCTTAATTACATATTGTATTATTTTTGCTTTTAAAATCAGTAAAATTGAAATCTTACTCCAAAAAGGGTCATTCCACGTAAAATGAGCAAAAATTTAAAAAAAAGTCGTGGCCACATACTAACCAATTTTAATAAAATTCAATGCAGAGGTTCAATTCATATTCAAGTAATGCTCTGCAAAATATCTTGACAAAAAATAATTTTTCTTAGCAGTTTTGGACATTTAAAAAACTTGTGATCTAGAATGGCATGTGCGCAATCGGCCAAAGTTGAAAGTTTGAAGTTCTGTATCTTGAAAACTATTTAACAGAAAGGAATTTTTTTTTATAATTTTGTAAATTCTGAAAAATTATCTTCCTATTTATTGAGTAATAATAATCTAGTAACACCATCATTAATTGTATATTGCTTGTAAAAATTGAACATTTGTGAATTTTGAGAAAATTAGAAACGTTATAAAAATCCAAGGAATTAAAAAACATCTGTGAAAATAATGCCTGATGTAGTATGACATATGGAGATCGAATTCCCCAAGTTTGAAAGTCGCCATTTATTTCCTTCATCTTAAAAAAAAAAAATACAAAATCGTGATTTTTCCTCTTCTGTATGAACCAAAAATAAATAAAGGACAGATCCGACATTAACAATATTGCTTAGACATAAAGATTAATAAGTCCATGATATGTTTAAAAAAATTCAAGATTGCCTTTTGATTCCTAACATAACAAAAATGGGTTCAAAGTAGTAATGTTAGCTACATTCCATTCGCTATTCCTCTTTTGAATTCTCGCGCTTTTCTTAAAATATTGCACGATTTCATGAGAAAACAAATTTAGTGCTGTCATCTAGTTTTTTTATTTGGATTTAGAATTAATATATAGTTTTTTTTTTCTACTCAGTAATTTCTTTCTACTTTAATTTAAAATACTCTTGAGGCAAAAATAACCTGAAAGCAAAAATAAAAGTGTCTATATTTAAAATATACACCTTTATCTACAATATCAAAGAATTTAAAAGTTTAATAAAGCTTTCCTTCACTTAAAAAAAAAAAGTGATAGAATATTGCATTTCACACTCAACATTTTTACTATTTATTTTTTTTCTCATTAAGGAATAAAAAAGGCAAGAAAGAAACTTTCGATATTTAACATACACACTTTTAGCTATAACGTAAAAAAAAAAATAACCTTGTAAGAGCTGTCCTTCATGCTTAATCGAGTAATAGAAATATCGCATTTTTCCCTCAAAAATTTTTAAAAATAATTTTTTTCTTATTACGGAATAAAGAATATTATAAATAATTTTATTATATAATTATAAATAATTTTTAATATTGTCTTTCCATTCCTAAAGCTAATAACCGAAATTTAATATTTAAGCATGTAGACAGAACTTCGATTTTGCATTCAGTTTTAATGTAAATTTTAATACTTAAATAAACAATCCTGAAATCTATTATTTTACATTTACTCATAAATAGATATAACCTACTTATAGACTAATTTTCATTAAAATCTGCGACATTTCTGCCACAGCTGATTTGCTCATTTTGCATGGAATGACCCAAAAACTTTATTGTCCAATGCAGCGTAGCTTAATCTTTCCTGTCTATCTCTGCATTTGAATATTACAATTAAATTTACAATACACACTTACAATATTTTGAGTAATAAAGGAATGAAAAATAAATATACCTTTCGAATTTACCTATTAATAACAAGAAAATACAAATAGAAAATATATCACATTTAGAACAACTAGCAATAAAAAAAATAAAAGTTAAAATTTTAACACTTTTTTTTTTTAATTTGTGCTATTTTAATTGAACATTCAAAACAAGAGATAACTTTTGCACCTATCAGCTTCTATTTGATATTTTAATTCTTTTAAAAGGCATGCACTCCAATTGTTTTCCAAACATCAAAGAACATTATAAAAATCAGAAAACAATTGTGACTCATAGCGAGTCTTTTTTTACAGGTTTAATGTACAGTCTTGGGGGAAAAAAGTAAACACCCCCTGCTAAATCTGCAATTAAATATAATAAAAGAAAGTTACTGGTACCAAACGATTGGAAACAAAGTCTACTTTTCAATGATGTATATAAAATTTGCTTAGGGGACCATCTACAAATCAAAACCAGACCAAACTTTGTTTTTTTCAATAGCAGCACCCAAATTTGACACTATATTTTAAATCTTCGGTTCAAACTATGCCTAGAAACGAAATTCCTAGTCATTTGTATTATAAATATTCAAAATTTAGAGCTTCTAATGTTAACTTACATTTTCATATTTTTATTAATATCTCCTGAAATTACAATCCTAATATGATAAGTTTGTGTGTGGTTATAATACTGAAAAACCCAAACATAAATACATTGAATTTTTAATTAAAAAAAATTATAATATGAATTATGACTTATGAAATTAATATTCGAAAAAAAAAATATGAATTGCAACCTACAATCTTCTTGATAGATTTACATTTATTATGTCCTGCTTCATGCGAATTCTCAATTTCAATTTTTTTTTCAAGTAGTTTTCGAATGATCATTAAAAAACGTCAAAATGATGGTTTAAGAGTCCGTCGATAATGTGCAGAAAGGCATAACTTGCAAAAAATATATTTTACTCATTTTATTGAAATATTTGGGCTGGCAATAGTCGAAACATATTAGACAAATGAAATTGCCATTTTAGCAAGAAATAATACATTAATAGAAGTGACATAGTCATCCTGTAGCATTTCAACAATCGAGTACCGAACTTCAATTTGGATACAGCCCCTAAAACAGGCTCATTTTAAAATAAGTAATTTCTCCGAAACTAATCGTATGAATTTCATAAAAATTTGGATTTAGGTTAATTAAAGGATGTAGCATTGACTTATGGTGTCAAACATGGATATTGCTGTTAAAAAAAAAAAAAAAAAAAAAAAAAAAAAAAAAAAAGTTTGCGCTCGTTTTGATATATAGAGGCTCCTCTAAGCAAATTTTATATACATCATTTAAAAGTAAACTTTATTTCCAATCGTTTGGTAGCTGTAACTTTCTTGTGCGATAATTTGTTGCAGAGTTAGCAGGGAGGGTTTACTTTTTTTTCCACGACTGTACATAAGGGCTAAACAAAGATTCTTCTTTCATTTAAGTCTCTTAAAAATGAGCCCATTTAGCTTATTTTAAGTGGCTATTTTTTATAATGTACAAATTGGAAGCGTTGATTTACAGTTAATTATTTAAACAATTTCCTGTATTAAATACTATAACACTAATTTATCATGTCTTTTCTTTGCAGAATCATCCTAAAAAAAGATTCTCATCCTTGAGAAAATTGTTGAGTCGGATTTGCTGCTGCCGCAAAAGGCCACCATCATAAAGGGTGGAAAATATTCAATATCCTTATTCCTACCGCCAAATGTATATATAAAAAACTTCAAAGGAATGTAATGAAAAAACAATATTTTTGTTAAATTTATATTTTAAACGTACCATGTTCTAAATAGTTGTAACCTACCTCCCTCTGTTGAATAATAAACCCCCACAATAGAAAACATTTCTTGTGTCTTTTTTGTGTTTTTATCTTTAAGATGCCCGCCCCCTTTAAAGGTCCAAATAGTCGTATAATGGAACTCGCGGTATCTTTCTTGGTCGCGTGATTTCATATTTAATAACTTTAAATTGAAACTGATGGACATGCTGCAGGAAGGAAACCTCCCCTGCAAGTACATCTAACCTTCTTATCACCTTACCCATTGTTGAATCTCCCCATCCTTCTGTGAATAAACCAGAAACCTTTGGAGAAATATAATTTTCCTGGAAAAGTGTTGAAGGATGGCAAAACAAGCGTTTAAACGCAGACAAGATTGAAAAGGGCGACAATCTTTAGGCTATTCTTTGAGGAAGCTGTTGTTAGTGGAGTTCTTTTTTTCCGGAAATTACTGCAGCGATTTCAATACTTTTTTTATATATACATGGTTTTGCCAGTATCTAAACTGTCAATAAACCGTTTGTAAAAAAATGAAAATAAAAAATGCAGTAGTTAACCGTCTATAAATATGCATAAACACGTTTTTTGAATGAACATTACAGAAAATGAATAAATTTCTCACAAAAAAAAAAAAGGATTCAAATAGAGTTTCTATCAAAAAAATATATTACTAACGCTTCAGTATTTCTCCAAAAAAAGTGTGCATCAACGTTAGCTGTTACTATATGATATTTTAACTATTGTAAACAACCTGTTGTGCCGAAAACGACACGAACATTCAAAGGCGTGAAGATAAGGTGGTTAGAACAGTAAAGAATTTAAATATTATGCCGCTGCGCGTTGTGGGACAGCCTCATGGAATAATATAAAATTTTAAGGGAAAGTTAATTAGGTAAATTTTTATGTAATAACTCCAAGAACGAATTATTTAACATTTAAGCTACAGTCTAGAGTATTTTAGGGGGTTTTTTTTTTGTTTTTTTTTTTTGTTTTCTTTTTTTTTTTTTGTTTTCTTTTTTTTTTTTTTTTTTTTTTTTTTTTGCTGAAAGAAAATAAATAGATTAGGCATAGGATAGATTAACTCATATACATAACTACAACTTTATTTATATTTTCCTTTTATAATATAATACACAAGATTTTATTTTCATATGCTTATTTTACTCTCAATAAAGTGATAAATCTTAATACTTTTCTTAAACAAATATTTATCACATAACATCATAACTCACATCATTTTTTATGTGAGTGCACCTATGGCTAATTAGCCGACATTGGGATCTTAATGTTTATGATAATTAAGTTATTTTCCTGTTCCTTTGATCGGTGACTTTTTATTTTATTTTCTTCATTTTATTTTTTTTTCATCATTAAATTTTATTACTTTTTCTCATTTATTTTGTTATTTTAAAAATTTATAAAATATTTTATCTATAAAATTTTATGAAATTTTCCTACAATATTATTTTGTTACTTCAAAATATTATACAGGGTGCAATATGTTATCTATCGCCGACCTTTAATTTCTCAACCGTTGGTCGTAGACATATAGTTCCAATTGCAAAAACGTTTCAAATGAAGTAAATATTCATGTTGTGGCTTTATTTAAGGGGACAAGGGACCTTAAAATCCTTAAAAATAATTTTTTTATTTTTTGTAAATTTCACCTAATTATAATTCAAGGGTACATTATATGTGTTATGACATGCATTTATCACAAAAAAAAAAAAGAAAAAATTATTTTTATGAAAAAAATGGAATTTTACGCGTTGTCTTAGAAATCTTCGAAATGCCCCCTGCGTTCCCCATATCAATGAAAATCCCCAATATTTTTTATATAAGTTTGGTTTATATATATAAATGAAACAGAGCATCGAATTTTATATATTTGAATTTAAAGGTTTAAAAAAAAAAATTAAAAATTTTGAAATTTTTTCGAAAAAATTTCAAAATTTTTCAAATTTTTTTAATCTTTAAATTAAATTATATAAAATTCGATGCTCTATTTTATTTATATATATAAATCAAACTTTTATAAAAAATATTGGAGATTTTCATTAATATGGAACGCGCAGGGGGCATTTCGAAGATTTCTAAGACTACGCGTAAAATTCCATTTTTTTCTCAAAAATAAATTTTTTTAAATATTTTTTGTGATAAATGCATGCCATAATGCATATAATGTACCCCTGAATAATATTTAAGAAGAAAATTACAAAAAATAAAAAAAAATTCAAAAATTTGGAAATTTGGAAATTTTTTCGAAAAAATTTTCAATTTTTTCCATTTTTTTTTAACCTTTAAATTTAAATATATAAAATTCGATGCTCTATTTTATTTATATATATGAAACAAATTTTTATAAAAAATGTTGGGGATTTTCATTGATATGGAGAACGCAGGTGGCATTTCGAAGATTTCTATAACGACGCGTAAAATTCCATTTTTTTCTCAAAAATAATTTTTTTTAATTTTTTTTTTTTTGTGATAAATGCATGCCATAATGCATATAATGTACCCTTGAATAATTTTTAAGGTGAAATTTACAAAAAAAAAAAAAAAAAAAAAAAAAAAAAAAAAAAAAAAAAAAAAATAAGGTTCCTTGTCTCCTCAAAGTAAAAAACCAATTTTATAAAAATTACGAAATCTAACTTTCTATACGGTCCCCCAGTCCCTATAATTATATTTAGTAAAAGTTTACACATATCATAACACATATAACACAAAAAGTTTGATATTTGTACTACAAAAATTGACACAGTTATTAAATTTCAAAGTTTGAGATTTTTGCACATGATTTTGTCTTTCATTGAGGGATCAGTTAAAAGATGAATTAAAGTAATCCGAGATCAAAATCAGAGTGCTATGTCTTTTTTATGGCAAAACCATCTTTAGCCAGTATCGCCAAATCGGGGTATCATCATAGAGGGTTATTTCATCTAAAAATTTGAGCTGACTTTTAGGAGTCGTATACAAAGCGAAGAATGAAATATTGAAATTAAACAGAAAAATAAATATCAATTTACTATAATATCAGAAAACGATCTACTATAAAAAAATGAATACATTAAACGCCGGAAACTACTAGAGATACTGCTCAAAGTGTTCTCCATTGGTGGCAATGCACAATTGAATGCGTGACAGTACTGAGTCCTGGACACGTTAGAGCATAGCAGGTGTGCAAATATTGCGACAATCAAGGATGATGCGCTGCTTCAGATAAACCATAGAAGTAGTCTCTGTCATATAGACTTATGCCTTGATGTAATCCCAGAGGTAGAAATCTATGGGAATCAAGTCAGGTGAACACGGTGTCTACTCTACCGGACCACCATATCCAAGGATCTGTTGACCGAATTCGATGGCCATATGCGCCCGGACGTTTGATGTTTTATGAGGAGAGGGCCCCATCATGTTGAAACCACACCCGGCATGCATGTCGGAGTGGCTGCTCTTCATACCAGCCACGTACCGTGTTTTGTAGCAGATGCAGGTAACGATCGCCCGTTAAGGTCCCATCGTAGAAGATGAGTCTAACAATCTAGGTTCCCCATATACCGCACCACACGTGTCGTACTGTCCGGGTGATGTGGAGGTTTCCAGGTCGCATCATCCTTTTGATTGTCGCACAATTTGCACACCTGCTATGCTCTAACGTGTTCAGGACTCTGTAATGTCACGCATTCAATTGTGCATTGCCACCAATGGAGAACACTTTGAGCGTTATCTCTGGTAGATTCCGGCGTTTTATGTATTCATTTTTTTTTTTTTTTTTTTTTTTTTTTTGTGTGTGTACTAGACAGTTTCCTGATATTATAGTAAATTGATATTTATATTTCTGTTTAATTTCAATATTTCATTTTTCGTTTTCTATACGACCCCTAAAAATCAGCTCAAATTTTTAGATGAAATAACCCTCTTTGGTGATACCATGATTTGGCGATGCCGGCTAAAGGTGGTTTTGCCTTAAAAAGGACATAGCACCCTGATTTTGATCTCGAATTACTTTTATTCATCTTTTAACTGATCCCTCAATGAAAGACAAAATCATGTGCAAGAATCTCAAACTTTGAAATTTAATAACTGTGTCAATTTTTGTAGTACCTGTATCAAACTTTTTGTGTTATATGTGTTATGATATGTGTAAACTTTTACTAAATATAACTATAGGGACTGGGGGACCGTATAAAAAGTTAGATTTCGTAATTTTTATAAAATTGGTTTTTTACTTTAAATAATGCCACAACATGAATATTTACCTCATTTGAAACGTTTTTGTAATTGGAACTATATGTCTACGACCAACGGTTGAGAAATTAAAGGTCGGCGATAGATAACATATTGCACCCTATATAATAATAGTATATAAAATAAAAGATATTTATCATAAAATTTTCCTCAAAACTTTTGGTTGTTTAAACATCATAAAATATATATACAGTAAAATAAAATAAATTGATAGCCATTAGAAAATTATTCGAATAAAATATCCCACCATCACGCAGGCCAGGTTGAAGTTACTTAGTAAAGGGCTTGGCATAAAGTTCATATTAAATTGTCTTTTAGAGTAATAATGGAGAATTTTAGTCCACATAACTTTTATATTAGGCTCTGGCATACACAACGAAAAGTTCTATTAATTAGTCCACATTTCCAAAAATATACATTTAAAAAAAAAATTAATGCTTGAAAATTATTTTAAAAACAATAAAAATTGAGTAAATGGCGATACAGTTTTCAAACAATTTGCATTTGAAGTTAATTTTTTTTACCTATTTGACGGTGTAAAAATTGAAAATATGCTGCATTTAGAAGTTTAAAAAATCGCACTAGAAGTTAATAAAAGCAAAATTTAATCGTCTGCTGTTACCACCCAGACTTGGGCAGTATCGAAAATACATGTACTTGAAATACATTTTCAAAATACATTTGTATTTTGTATTTTAAACCGATAAGATCAAAGTATTTTTGTAATGCAAAGTATTTTTGTCTGATGGTTTTACAAAGTATTTTGTATTTTGAAAATACTCAAAATACATTTTTTCCAGATTACAAACTGCCAGGTTTAAACCGCACAGAGAAAAGCTGCGATGCATTAAAAGGTAATACATGCTTGTCTGTTTTGATTAGTTTTCAAATTCTGCTCTGGAAGTTTATGTAAACACACTTTTCGACTATTGCTAGGATAAGGAAATTGAAGTATATGTTATTTAGCTACAGCAAACGTATTCTTGCTAATTAGTTACAAAAAAAAAAAACTTTTATAAATCTTAATGTTGCTGTTGGAGTTACAAAGGAAAAAACATGTATTTTGATAGACCGGAAGAATCTTTCAGGGTTGCATAGGTGTAGCACTATATTACCGACAGTTTCCCTTTGACCACAGATATAAGCAGCTCAATTTGTTTTCTGGTGTAATAGTTGTATTTAAAAACGTCGAAAAAATATTTCTTAAAAATTCAACTGTTTGATTAATTACATGAATTTTGTAAAAAATACATTAGACAGTAACCGCAAAAAAATTGCTACAATGAACTTTTAAAGGGACGATTTGACTATGAAAAAATGAAATTTAGGGCATTGCAAATTTTGCATTAGAATTATTATTACTTTTTATGAATATTTTATAAGTGCTTTCTTTTTACGAATATAAGAGTTTTCACATTTTTTCTGTTCTCTATTAAAAGTTTCAAGACTTTCATAGTAAGTCCAGGTGATCTCTTATTTCTTTGCATTTATATATGGTTTGATATTTTACCTGAGTGTTTTAATTTTAAAGCTACTTTATACGAAGAATTCGTACTTTTGTTAATAATAATAATTCAACTTGTGTTATTATCTAAGTTTTTCTAAAAAAAATTTAATTGTGGGTATCTAAGTATCTAAGTTAAATTATCTAAGTTTTTCATTTATATTTTTGCATTCAGTAATACATATTTTAAATTTCGTATTGATTATTTCTAAAAGCACCCTAATCGAAAAATTGTGCCCCAAATATTTTATTAGTGGAAGGCCTAAAAAATCTTACATGGTTCGAAGCTTATTATTAGGCAGGCACATTATAGAAAAAGAAAAAAATACATTTAAACACCTTTAAACAATTTTATTCGGTGCCATTGTACATATCAGATTATTATAAAATGTGTTCTTTTGTAAACATATACTAAAAAAGACTGGTTGAAAAGATTGATACTAGACTGATTTATTTTTACATTCTTCTAATTTCTAATACATAAGAAGAAAGTATTGGAATCATGAAAATTTTCGACTTTCGTTTTTTGCTTAAGTTACACGTTTTGGGATGTCTTGGACGCGATTTAACTGTTTTTGGGAAATGTGTGCCTGTCTTTCAGTCTGTGTGTGACAAAATTTTTTTGGCAACTCTATCTCAAGAATTAATACAAGGAGATTAATAATCATCAAATTTCAGATTAAGATAGACCTAGGTATAATTTACCTTTGGGTGTATATCGTCCAACAGATGCGTTGCTATGCTTAATTATTTTATTCCATGATAGCTATATTGTCAGAACAAATATACAGAATTTCATCAAACTGCACATAGACCTAGCTTTTAGTGTATATCGTTCAACAAGTGGCGCTGATGCTATGCTGTGTTTTTCATGATTTCCGCGATAACTATATCTAAAAAACTATCGAACAAAATTTAATCCAATTTCATATTATTTTAAATCTTCAAATAAATTAATGCTGATAAAATTTGGGATGCTTCGCTCAACAGGTTGCGTTGTTGTGCTATGTTTTTAGGATTACTGTTACATGTATGTAAAACTCTCGGTTTTTTTTCCAAGTCAAAATGATCATATTTGTAAATCAAATTGAAATGAAATAAGTACCACCTAGATAAAAGGGACCTTTTAAAAATAAGTTTTCTGTTTCGTAGTGCATTTATTTGATTTAAAAAAAAATCTGAAGTTAGCAGGTATGCCGTGAGAGCTATATCTGAAAAACTAAAGCACGGAATTCCATCAAACTTCATCATATTCAGTTAGCATGGATGACATTTTGGTGTATATCGCCCTACAGATGGGTTTTTTTAGGATTCCCGAGATTTATATATATATGCACCTATTGAATAGAATTGCACCATTTTCTGAAAATCAATACTGTCCCAATTTTGGCTTCGAACACTCAATAGCGGGCGGTGCTTGCTACCCTATACCTCTTGAAAGAGATTCCTTTTCGGATCCACAAACAATTGATGCAGCTAACCCTAGTGAATAACTACCTTTAAAGGGTAGTTTATTCATTATTAGTTATTCTTGTAACTTTCATAAACTTTTAAACACATTGTTGCTGCAATCTTTCAGTTTTGTTTTTGTTATCATTTGTTGAGTTTTAATTGATTTTGCTTCTTTATTTGGAAATTTGTAATTTCTAAAAATTTAATTAGTTTTGCAAATCAGTTTTGCATTTGAGTAGTGCAATTTAATGCATAATAATTTTTATTATTTTTTAATGTATTTTGTAGTTTAAATGTATTTTTAAAATACATGTATTTTGTATTTTTAGTTTTTGAAATTTGGAAAGTATTTTGTATTTTAAGTTGTAAAACAAATGTATTTTGTATTTTGTATCGAAAATGGTTTTTCGATGTATTTTGCCAAACTCTGCTTTGTTTTATTTGGCTCTTTTTATTTTTTGGACTCGCCATGGCGATTATATTAGATTTCGCTTATATTGTGGTCACTTGGTGGTTGGAGACGTTTGGTTGTAGACCTCTGCTGTAAAATGAGTTAAATTACGGGGCCATCCCACGCCCTATGCTGGAGCAATCCTCACCCTCACCACTGTATTTCACAAGACTTTCAGCATAATTAAAATGTATGCAAAGAATTTGAGTCCAGTGATTTATCATTGATTGATAAGTATCAGTTCAGTTTTATTACAAGATTACATATTTCTTCGGTATTGTGGAACAACTTACGTCTTTAGCAATATACTTCAAGGAAACTTTAGATCACGTTGCCATATGTCATCTTTCTCATAAAATTATTCAACCTACTTTATACCAGAACACCACCAATAGCAGCAGTAATTTATCGTCACCATAATGCCTCAAGTTGGTTGATTTTTGACGCCGATTATCTACACTAGGGACATAGGCCCGAAGGGCGAGTGCCCTCCGTCGGGGTCTTTCTAAGGGAACCTAACCCGTATTTACGCTTGGAAATCCATGGCTCGAAGAAAACCACGAAAACTCCGAACGATTAGCCGACGGGCGCGATTGGGTTCGAACCCAGCACCTCCCGTCTACCAGCTTCGAGAGCAGAACCTCTCGGCCACTGGTGGGGCCTCCATAATGCCTCAGCTAACTAACCAAATTAAACATGAATAGAAACAAAATATTTAAGAATTTAAGAATCAAAGCCCGTCTAATCTATCATAATTCCAAATACATCGATGCTAAGGTTGCGAAATTCTGCCATTGCCTAAAAGAGTAAAAGCCATTTCTTATGAGTAACGGTGAAAGTATTGTTACCAAAAAACATATCGCACTCATTAATCTGTGTTTACTAGAAGATTGCAATATGGTTATGGAAGTTTTGAATTACTTATTATTGCTTTTGTTATCAATTCAAAACACCAAAAATAAGTCTCCGCTGCAGATTTTAATTGAAAAATATGTTTTTTTTAAAATCAAAATCGAACTATTCATTATTTTCAACCATCCTGGCGGAAAAATAAAACCTGGAAATAAGGCAGATTTATTTTCTTTCGTTTGATATTATAATCAATGTAAACAAAGGTTAATGTATCTATATAAAACTTAAATAGTACTTTTTAAATATTTTGGAAATTATTACATTATAAAGATATAAACCCGGGCTTCTCGGGTAACAGAATGCAGGTGAAAACTATCTCTTTAAAACTGATAACTCTAGATTTTTTACATTTAATATACAGGGTGTATCTAAAAAGGAGGCAAAACTTTACGGTGTGATAGAGACAGCTATACGAGAAAATTTCGTCGTAGAATGTAGGGTCGGAACTCAAACGGTAAGAAGTTAAAAGGTAATTTTCCACTGTCGCAGTTAAATAATCAATAGAAGAATGCGAGGAGATACTTCAGAAAAAATTTTATTAACAGGAATGTAATTAATGCACATGCTCAAAGAAATTACTTAAAAGATCTTCTGCCAGCTGTAATGCACGCTTCACATCTGCGGGATAGGGACTGAACTACGTTTGCGAAGACACCAGGCACTTCTCTAATATGGCAAACCTGGCGACTAGGTCCATATCGGTTTCAATGGAGCACTCGTAGATTAGGCTTTCCATATAGCCCCACAGGAAAAAGTCCAAACACGACAGACCCGGCGTTTTTGGTGGCCAAACTATGGGATCACCTCAACCCATCCATCGCCCTGGACAGTGGAAAACTACATTTTAACATCTCACCGTTTGCGTTCCGACCCTACATTCTATGGCGAAATAGGCTCGTATAGCTGCGTTCTATCACCCCGTAATGTTTTGCACACTTTTTCAGATACACGCTGTATATATATTTTTTAATGTCCACTAACAGTGCCAAAAATCATATTTGTTTGAAAAATAGCAATACAGTGTTAAAAAATGGAATTTATGAAAAGCGATACTATCGCATCAGGTTTATCGTATCATTTTGCTAGGGTGTTAACAGCCTAATGAAATCGCTAATTATTATTTACAATCAACCTTTTTCATTCTGTTCATTTCAGAGGTTTAAGGCTGTTCTCAAATCCAAAAGGGCAACTTTATGACATAAGTTTTAATTTATTTTTGTTCGGAATTGCATGAGATCAGCAAGTGTTGTGGTTCAGAAACTATGTCATCGAGCTGTTTTTTTCTTCGTTTTTTGCAAACGCAATAGATCTTTGTGAAAATAGTGCCAAAGTGGGCGTTTTGAACCGATCTTCCGCGCGAAAGAAGAATAACCTCTCAAGGAAGGATGAAAAACGTCTTTATCATATGATCAAAATCGCTTATAACTCAATAGGTAATTTATTTATTTCTCAAAAAATGGAAAACATAGTTCGATTCCAAATCGCACCCACAGTCAGACCTTCCAAATTTATATCTTTCCGTTAAAAAATGAATTTGTAAATGTGTCAAAACGTTTTGCGCTTGTTGAGCAGAGCATTTGAGAACAGTCTTAAGCGCGTAATTTTATTTCATGTCTTAAATTTATGTTTTATTTATTGATTGATGAATGTTTTAACTGCGTTATGGAATGTAAGCTGGAAGCAAAAGTCTGAGCAATTTTTATTAATTTAAGGCTGTTTGTTCTCAACTGCTCTGCTCAACAAGCGCAAAACATTTTGACACATTTACAAATTCATTTTTTAACGGAAAGCTATAAAATTGGAAGGCCTGACTGTTGAAGCGATTTTTAATCGAACTGTGTTTATATATATATATTTTTTTAAATCAATAAATTACCTATTGAATTACAAGCGATTTTGATCACGTGACAAAGACATCTTTCACCCTTTCTTGATTGGTTATTCTTCTTTCGCGAGGAAATTCGGTTCAAAATGCCCACTTTGACACTATTTTCTGAAAGATCTATTGCGTTTGCAAAAAAAAACGGATAAAACAGTTCGATGACATAGTTTCTGAACAACACCACCTGCTAGTTTCATCCATTTACGAACAAAAATTAATTAAAACTTATGGCATAAAGTTGCCTTTTTGAATCTGAGAACAGCCTTAAGTGCAAACGGATTTATCTTTCGTACTCATCTGCATGCCATAGAGATAATTTTTTTCAAAAATTATGCTTGAAAATAATTTTAAAAACAACAGAAATTGAGAAAATAGCGATGCATTTTTGAAAGAAATTGTGATACAGTTTTCAAACATATTGTATCGAAAAGTACATTTTTTCCCCTAATCGACAATGTAAAAATTGAAAATGTGCGTTGTTTAGAACTTTAAAAATTGCACTAAAAGTTAAATTTAACCGTCTGTTGTTGTCACCGCCAAAATGATATCAGCGTTACTCACAGACATGTTTGTCCTTTATGATATAGATAGGTTTTTTATGAGGTCACTTTCTATTTCAAAACTGGTTCCGAAAGTGAAAATACCCTCATAAAAAATAACTGCAACCAAAATCGAAACAGTAAAAAAATATTCAGTTGAAGATTGATCTCAGTTATCATATGAAAAATACAATCGTTTTAAAGTATCATAACAAGAGTTTTGTTTGTAGAAGAATGACATTTTTGCGGTTGTAGTTGCAAGAGAAAGGAGAAGATGATTCAGAACACCATTTATAGGTCTAGAGACCGTATAATTTTTTTTAAAGTGTACCTTTCTGAAAATTAATGACAGGTCTATTTAATCAACATAAACTTCATTCCTACCTTATTTTGAACACTTTTCTAATTTACATTGCCTAAGTATCCCCAACAGGAGAAAAAATAAAGCGTGTTTAATCTTTTGCGGGAACCTGTATACTTAAATTTGTCTTTTCGATGTCTGAAAAATTCATTTTTTTTGCATGTGATCTGTAAAAGTTCTTTAAATTTTCTTTGGACTTGTCTGAGAGAATTTCATGTTCATCGTTATATTCACTTTTTCTTCTGTTTATTTTTCTAAATCTAATATATGTTATATATAGAGAGAGAGATAGATAGATACTCATAAATTTAAAAGAATTACATACTTTAATATATGGCGTATTACAGTAAATATTCAAACATTATAGTGACTAAATCTTCAAATAGTCCAATACTAATGTAATAATTCAAAAATAATATTTTACTGAACCTAAAAACCATCTTAAACTTTATAACTTCAAAATTATTAGAAATCCAACTTTGCTAATTCTTTTTTTTTTTTCTTTTGTCTGCTTTTGTTGTTCTCTAGTTTACTCGGGTGTTCTTAAGCTAGAATCCTACATTGGGTCGAGTAACTCGATTTACCCGAATCCAAACATATCTAGAAAAATTACTATACAGTAAAGAAAGATGATTTTAGAGAAGAGTTTTTTTTTTTTTTTTTTGTACTATTGTTATTGTTTTTAACGGTAAGTGCGATAGTTAAGATAAAATGGCAAGGAGAATTAAGGCAAAGAGGAAACAAGTCGGAAATTGTACGTCACGGACAGACTTTTCTCCATGAACACCTACTGCCATCCACACGCGGTTGTAGTGGTTAGATAGCCCTTGGCTTCTTGCTGTTAGTAAGGCAGTTTGGTCGCGGTGGGTGGAAGTGGGGATTACAGGGACACTCAAAAGAATTCCATTACATTACGCCCTATGGGGAAAAATCGTCTGAGATAGTTTTTAATCTTTATCGCCATATATAAAAGGCACAGCCCAAACTACTGAACTTAGAAGCATGAAAATTGGGATGAAAAGAGCACTAAGGACGGAATTTTGAAAATCTCCCCCCACCCCCACCCCCCTAAAGTGGTTAAAAGCGGAGGGGGGGGGGGTCAAAAATTTTAGACCATGTGGCCATATCCCAGCAGCCGTTTTAGTTAGGAGCGTGAAATTCCAGAAAATAAATCTTATAACAAAAAATTAAACACATGTTTCAGCGATTTTAGAAATCCCCCTTAAGGGGGGTTAAAGGGGGAGGTCGAAACTTTATAAACATTTGGCCATATCTCACCAGCCGTTTGAGGTAGGAGCGTGAAATTCCAGAAAATAAATCTACTAAAAAAATAATTAAACATGTGCTTCAGCGTTTTTAGAAATTCACCCTTAGGGGGTTAAAAGGGGGTGTTGAAACTTTTAGAGCATTTGGCGATACCTCAGCAGCCGTTTTAGGTAGAAGCATAAAATTCCAACAAATAAATTACTAAGAAATAATGGAAAACATATTTCAGCGATTTTACAAATTTCCCACCCTAAGTTCCTATAATAGAATCCTATCCCACCCTAAGAATCCTATTATTACTGAATTTAATATATAGAATCGAAATAAATTTTGAATTCATGCAGTTTTTGCTTACGAGTGCAAGAGCTATTGCACCAAGAAATTGACATGAGTCAATTCTTAAACTTAAATTTCTGCTATTTCTGTGTTATTCTTACTGTATTATACTATTTTCATGCATTTTCTGACAGAAATCTTGATCAGGGTTTCACGACTGTTGAATTAAATAAATTACGTCCTTTTATAAGCAAACGTGTTTGAGAATTTTTTTTTACACTGTACCAAACACTCAAAGCTTTTTTTTTTTTTTTTTTTTTTTTTGACAATGTTCTTATAGCATTGGAAAGCGTTTCACAATCTGTGTGTGACGCTACATTTTTCTTTCATGTTTATACTTCAAAAATCATTCGGGTAGCGAACCGATTGTTAAATTATTTGAACCCCAACACTGCGTATAACATAATACAGGCATTAACTAAATAATTTTAGTTATTATTATTCGAATATTCTATTTTATTGACAAACCGAACCCAACAAATAAATTTTCGTTTTGGAAAGAACTGACAAATCGAATAGTGGTATCGATTGAAATTGCCCATTCTCTTAATTCTTCGGACAATGGCGCAATGGGACTCTTCACCAGTGAGGTTTTTTTCCATTAAATCCATCCTGCTGGTAGAATTATACCAATTCTATTAATGGAGTCTACTAATAAAGCGATTTGGAATCTTCATTTTTATTTCATTTTTCGATAAATGACGTATATCTTGAGTTATTGATGTCGTCTCATGTCGTCCTTGACACGTTCACTGCCAAAACTATAAAGTAAGAATTCTCAAATTTCTTGTTGAAAGTCGTTTGCCACCACAAATTCAGAAAGGTACATTTCGCTTTACTAATACAGTGAAATTTCTGCCAATAAATAAGACATTTTTTAAATTCTAAAATAGTAGTGACAAAGTAATTAATAAATTAAAGCCGCAAGTATTAAATCACGAGTATACTCGTGGTTGGCAGCGAATGGGTTAATTGAGTTCTCGCTTCCGGAAATTCCTTTCGAAATGCCATCTTTGACAGATCTTTTGGAAAGATACTCTGCCTTTATCGCGAAATGTTAAAAACTATTATATTTCATAGTTTCTGAATAAGATCACTTGCCAATCTCATGCATTCATTAACAAAGAATGGATTCAAGTCTGCGATAGAAATTAACCTCACAGATATCTTGAAAATATCGCTTTTTTATTTTTTGTTGTTGATGAAGGGGGGAACGGTGTGCTCTATAGTTCTTTAAATAAGCGTTTGTCCTATTCAGATTGTTATATCTAAATTTCTATGGGAGATAAAGTTATGAGATTTCGTACAATTATTTTCACTTACATATTAATTAAATTTATGGGTACTTTTTTTTTTTTTTTGAGAGAGAGAGGAGAAGTTTTTACAAATGTTTTCTCGTAGTAAAAAATACTACTCATAAAAAAATTACTTTACTTTATTTATATATGTACATATTAATTTGTAAATCCAGAAGATGAATTAATAATTATTCGCTTCTGTACTCTAAAAGGAAAAAGTATACAAAAGTGTTATTCGTTCAAAAAATACATCAATTTTTCAAATATGACTAAATAATATTTTCTTTAGTGCTGCCATCTAGACATGAAATTTCATACTTTTTTATCTACTTTAGAAATCTGTTTTGGTGCTGCCATCTAGACAAGAATCATAGTACTACTTTATCCTCAGAAGTTAATTTTCATCGATTTCAAAGGCCCCACCAGTGACCGAGAGGTTCTGCTCTCGAAGCTGGTAGACGGGAGGTGTTGGGTTCGATCCCAATCGCGCCCGTCGGCCTAATCGTTCGGAGTTTTCGTGGTTTTCTTCTAACCTTGGTTCTCCAAGCGTTAATACGGGTTAGGTTCCCTTAGAAAGACCTCCACGGAAGGCACTACCCCCCCTTAGGGCCTATATCCCACGTGCAGATAATTGGCCGACATAAATACAACCAACCATCAATTTCAAAGAAATTTTCGGATAAATATAGTCCTTTGTTTTCGAATTTATCTCTCAATATTAACATTACACACAGTGGGATTTAGGAGGTGTATGAAATAGGAACATGCGAAATTTTTGAATGCGATTTTTTAAAAAAATCTAAAAATTTCTCCAACACATTATTTAAGTGACAATTAAAGGTGATACATAAGCACAACACAATATAAGCAGATAAAACATTGTTTTTAGAACCAGATAACTTATACCATAAATTCAAAAATTCAGCCGATAAAAACATTGCTTTATCTGCTTATAAAATATTAGATCTTTTCCATATGCCATTGAAAATGAAATATTAAAATTTACATTTGTTTAAATCATTTAAATGAATTACGGAGTACCTGACATACGGATTCAGTACCTACGGACTATCTCGTAATTTTTTTCCAACATTTTTGCGAAAATAGCTTATTTATCATTATTGATCTTTAAAATGTTACCTATTGAGTGTACGAAACTTGTTAATTTGTTCTTTAAAGGTTTTTATAAGCCTTTTTACTTTCTTCTATCTTTACTAGAAGGAAGTATTGGATTCGTGAAAATTTCCGAATTCTGGTTTACGACGGATTTACACGTTTTAGGGATCAGAGATCTCGAAAAACATGTTTTTACAAAATGTCTGTCTGCGAGTCTGTCTGTGTGTGACACAAATTTTGTGGGTGCTCAATCTCAAGAACTAACAAACGGAATTTAATAAAACTTTAGATTCAGTTAGCTCGTGATATAAATTGATGCTGATTACTTTTTGGTGTAAACCGCCTGGCAGGTGGCGCTGCTATGCTGCATTATTCATGATTTCCACAACAGCTACATCTCTAGAACTAATGCACGGATTTTTATAAAACTTCAGATTCCGTTAGTCCTTGATATAGTTTAGCGCTCATTACTGTTTGGTGAAAATCGCCCAACAGGTGTCGCTGCTATACTAGATTATTCATGATTATCGCAATAGGACTATATCAAGAACTTATGCACGAATGTCTTTAAACTTCTGATGCAGTTAGTCCCTGATATAAATTAGTGCTGTTTAGTTTTTTGTGTAAATCACCCAACAAGTGGCGCTGCTATATTGCATTTTTCACGATTTCTGCAATAGCTGTATCTCAAGAACTAATGTGTGAATTTTCACCAAGCTTCAGTTTCAGTTAGTCCCTGATATAAATTGATCCTGATAATTTTTTGGTGTAAATTGCCCTACAGGTGCCAGTGCTACGCAGAACTTATCACGATTTCCGCAATAGCTCTATCTCAAAAACTAATGCACGAATTTTCATCAAACTTCCAATTCAACTAGAACTTGACATAAGTTGTTGCTGATTAGATTTTGGTGTAAATCACGTAATCGGTGGCGCTGATATGCTGCATTTTTCAGGAAGTATTAACATGTATGAGATAGAAGAAAGTTTTGGGATAGCCACATCCGACTTAGTTTTTACTGTTATCACGTTTAGTATACACATTTTTACTTTAATGAAAATAACTAATTTTCTTATATTACTAAATCTTCAATATTCTTAAAATTATTAATAAAAATCCGGTGTTTTTTATTATTATTATTTGGGTTTGAATACATAATTTTTCACATTTTAGTGGGGTTTTTATTTAATTTCTTGTTTTATTTATGTTACTTTAAATTATTGCAGCAAACAATCGTTTATTATTACTTCAGGCATTGCTGAGAAATGTGTTTTCCCCTTATTAAAATTAGCCGGATGTGGCAATCCCAAAACTTTCTTCTATCTCATACATGTTAATACTTGATGTATAAGGTATCCTTTAAGTATATTGCAGAAATATTCATGTCTGTTTAAAGATTAATAAAATAATAGCGATGAACACCATGAGTATGAGGATTTGTGTTTTATTATCTTACATATTTATATTTATCTCAAGCACTGAAAAAAATTACATTGCTATCAAAGTTTTGTTAAATCAGCCTTTGAATTCAAAAATTAAATGATAGAAAAAAACGGTTAATACACTTAAAGGGTTAATGGTATCATGTGTTTTCAATTATATTTGAGCTTGAAAAATCTATTCGTTTTGAATGTGCTCTGAATTGGGAAGTACTTTTCTTCCACTATTTATTACTGTGTTGTCGCTTTTCTATGTCTGTCATCTGTTTAATTGATTTTATAACACCTTCTTTTTTCTTTTTAACATAATTTAATTTTCTCTAACTTCTCTTGCTGAAATAGCAGTTCATTTTTTTTATTCTCTCTTAGCGCCCCCTTTTTTTTTTTTTTTGCCTCACACTTATTTTTAATCTCTCCTCTTTTGACTATTTTTACGACTAATTCTCTGAGACACCCCAAAAAAATTCACAATTCTCTAATCATAATATTAAATTACTTTATACATATGTTCTGTACACAAATAAAGGATTTCGTATTTATTTTTTTAGCATAAGATACATAATATTATTTAGTGAATAGTATGTGTTTATACATATGCAACGTAAACAAACCACCCAATAAATTAAAATTATACATTGAAAACAATTCAAAATTTCAAGAAGTAAATTTATTTTCTATTGGAGAATAAAGGATTTTCCACGTAAAATTGTTGAATTTTGAAGAGCTTAAAAAGTAAGTTAATTTTTATGCAATATTACATGTAATTTTCTTGGCATATGTATGCCAGGATAATGACAATTTCATTCTAAAACATTTTTCACATTCCCCCCCCTTTTTTTTTTTTTTTTTTTTTTTTTTTTTTTTTTTTTTTTTTTTTTGTCAAACAATTTATTTTTGTTTAAAGGAACATGTTTTCTCTATAGTAGCTCAAATTCAATGCAATGTTCACTTTTATTTGTAATTTATTGAAGTCAAGAAAATGACATAACAAAAGTCTACTCAATTTTTACAAAGACTTTAAACACATTATTTTCAAAGAAATATCTAAAAGACCAAAAGAAATATTGGTAGCTATGGTTTTACTACTTCCGACTTGAAAACATGTCAAGGACAAGAAGAATTACTCTGCAGTGACTCTATACCTGATAAAGAACTAAAATGAGCAGGCCAGTAAAATGACATTAATTTTCAGTGATAATCATATTTTAACTAATATGGAAAATTATTTGTAAAATACAGAATTTGTTACCTTCCTCATATATGTGTCATATAAGGTACAATTATTAATTAGAAATTTAAAAAAACTAGAAAAATATATTTGTACAGTATAGCAGAAAGCTTTTTACTTTGCACACATCACAATGGGACAGACCAGGAAAATGACAATCTGAAATTTTAAGTCTTTTAATTACTTTATTTGTGTTAGTATGAATGCAATATCTCTTGAATATACCTCTAAGAATACTTTTTATTAGAATGTAAAAAAGAAAATTACATTAATAGAAATTTTATTGTGAGAACTGCAATTTTCGTATTTTGTGACATTCTTCCTAATATTATTGAATTTTATCAAGGAAAATTATTTTTTCAATTAAAGCCTTGCGTTGCCGATTGGCAACAACCTGTTTTTTAGCCATAAATCATACTTAAAACAAGTACTTTTCCCGTGATTTATTTAAGAAAAGAAAGTTGAAAAACATTTTTAAATTGATTTTTTTTAAATCAGGAATTTAAGAGTTAAAAAGATTTCTAGTTTTAGATTGACGATAAAAAATATTTTACTGACCGCAACTGTTTTTTCTTGATCATGGCATAAAAAACCATTTTCTTGTAAATATTTGATTCTTGTGTATATTTAGATACAAGAACAAAACTTTTTTTAAATACAATATTTATTGAACATCTTTTTTTTTTTTTTTTTTTTTTTTTTTTTTTTTTTTAAACAAATTTTTAAAGCTTACAGAAGAGAAAAACCTTACGTAGTTTTTTTTATATTTCATTAAACAAATCGTTTTATCCTTTCACTGCAATGGTTGTGATGTTTTTTTGAGAAAAACATTTATAGATTCCAAACTTTTCTTTATTTTCTGAAAGAGACTACAATGTCTTCACTCACAATGACACTTCATTCAGGATGTTATTAGGGTGAGAGTGCGGTCTTGTGCCCTTCTCTTGAAATTTTTAAATTTCCGAAACAATTACTTCCAATGGTGATTGGATTAAAGAATTGGATAAAAGCTAAATGCCTAAAAGCGGAGCCTCCATCTCATTTCACTAATCATGGTTCTTTTTTTCAAGAGATGCATTGTTCTTTGATAACGTATTCACAAAGGTGTAAAAAGAGCTGCGATTAAATAAGGCAAAATTTCCTATTAAAAAAAAAACAGTGGTAAGAGAAGCACTTAAAAGTTGGCAGTTATAGTGCGTTCAGATTAGGAGTCGCTTAACTTAACTTTTTTTAACCTTATAATCCGAAATACAGTTTTGCAGCCCATTCATATTCAAACATTGATGTTTGGTTATAAAAGTAATATGTTTTCTTCAGGCTCAAGTTGGGTTTTTAAACATACATAAGATATGCAACTCCAATAATACTTTCAACAGAGTGACTTAAAAAAATGGCGAATAGCATACAGATTTTTTTTTTTTTTTTTGGATGAAAAATACTTTTCTAAGTTTATCTCTTTCAAAACTTTCTATACTTTTCTAAAAATATCTCTTGTTTGTCCGTAAGTAAAAAATTTATTCACTTATACCAATTATAAAAGAAAAAATTAATTACACAAATTGAGCGGATTATATTTTATTTTACAACTGAAACTTTTTTATGATTTCAGCTTTTTTCTGGAAGTTTGAGCAGTCATCCAAGTTTCTTAAATGTTCATAGAAAAAAGTGTTGTCCTTTTTTATTCTTCGGATTTCTTGAAAACTCAAATTCAATGACTGATGGTGGTACTCGGATAAAAAATTCTTTCACTCGAGGAATCTCGAGGATTTTTGTTGTCGATCTTGATGAATTTTCCATGGTTATCCTACAAACAAACAAACAATTGCTATTTTAGTATCTATAGATATGTACAGTCGAGTCTCTCTATAACGAATTTTTAGTAAAAACGGTCAATTTTCCGTGATTACATTAAAAATAATCTCCACATAGCGAAATATATATCTCCATATAACGAATTTTTTCAAAAATTTTCCTTCATTTGTTCAGAAAACGCTTCAAATTGTCTGTGAAATCCATTTTCATTCGCCGATTCCTGGTGTATATTTCATAGCTGCATACTCCTACCTTATTCTTTATGTCCAAAAAATTCATTAACCCCCCCCCCCCCCCCAAAAAAAAAAACCTTTTCCCTAAACTTTAGTATCTCATTGGTAGTAACACTTTAAACAGTATTGTGAACAATGTTGGTGAAGGAGACAATGAATGTGAAAACTTAAAATAAGAAAATTAAAACCCATCACGAAGTGAAATGATAAATGCCTTTGATGTTACACGGAGAGGACGTCAAATGAAAGAAAATGTATCCCATTCAAATCTGCATTCCTTGTTGAAGTATAAAAAATTTTACAAGTGCAAAAGCTTTCAAATCAAAACAAGCAAAAATTACAAATTTCTTCAACTAAAATAAATGTAAATTTTCCTTATGCGTTTTTTTTTTCTATGCTTTCAAATAAATGTTTATTTTCTATTTTGAAACTGTTTAAATAATTATCAAATTAATATTTGGCGTTAAACATTTGTAAACCTTAATTGAACAGCTCAAAAACATTTTTTTTTTATTCAAAATTTACACATTAAATGAAAATTTTTGCGTTGTTCTCTATACAACGATTTTTTCTATGTAACGAATTTTTTGACTGAACAATGGATTTCGTTATATAGAGACTCGGCTGTAATTTCAAACAGATACTCAACACTTTTCTTATTGTATTGTATTGCAGTAATCTTTTTATAAAATCTATAATAAATATAAATCGACGCTGTAGATGAAATATGGATCTGCGTTCAGATTAGGAATCATTTAGCTTATTTTTTTTTTTTTTGTACCGGACAATCTGGAAATAATATTTTGAACAAAGTGACTTAAAAAAGTGGCAAATAGCACACAGATTTTTTTTTTTTTTTTTTTTTTTTTTGGGGGGGGGGGGGGGGTAAATTAAAAATACTTTTCTTAAGCAAAATAATTTCTAAACTCTCTGATCCTGCGCAGAGCATCAAATATTTAATAATCTTCAATTTTTTGGACCGATCTGTTTAATCAGATCCTCAGAGAATGAGAAATTGGTCATATTACTGCTACAAGCAGCTTGGTAAATTTCAGTTGGCAAACTAATGTGCCGTAAACAAATTGTTATCAATCTGTTCTGACAGATTATCAAGAGAAATTGGCCCTGAAAAGAACAGTTTTTCAACACTGATCATTCATAGTGTAAAAATATATATATATACACTGCTCAAAACAATTAAAGGATATTGCAGTTTTAGGTGGATTTTGTATCTGGTAAACTGTTTAGCTGATTGATACATGGTCGACAGACATAGTAGGTTATATGAGAATAAATTACACATGTTTGGCAGAAAAAAATGCATTTTATTGCGCATTTGTGTACTAAAGGAAAAAAAACACAATTTGTGCATATGAGAAAAAAAGAATAATAAAAAGGTGTTTTCTTCAAAGAAAATCATTTTCAGTAAGGGGTATGGTTTCCACGGGCGGCCAGCAACGTTGAACACCTTTGAGGCATGGACTCAATGAGGCTATTAATGACGAGTTGGGGTATTCTGCCCCACTCTTCCAGAAGAGCTCTTTCCAGTTCTTGGAGAGTTTGTGGGGGTTGTTGGCGGCCAGAAACTCGTTTTTCTAGAGCGTCCCAAACGTGCTCGATTGGATTCATGTCTGGAGAACACGCTGGCTATTCCATTCGAACGATTCCTTCCTCGAAAAGGAAATCCTCCACCAGGTTTGCACGATGTGGCCTGCAGTTATCGTCCATTAAAATGAAGTTATCTCCGATTGCTGCAGCGTAAAGGACTACAATAGGTCTGAGGATCTCATCCCTATATCGGCGACCAGTCAGAGCTCCATCTCGAATGATGTAGAGGTCAGTGCGCCCGTCAATGGAGATGCCACCATACACCAACACTCCTCTACCGCCAAATCTGACACTTTCGTGCACGAACGCAGGATTATTCCTACTGCCACGGTCCCTCCAGATGAAAATACGCCTATTATCCGGATGCACAGAAAAACGGGACTCGTCAGAAAACAGAATATTGCTCCATTCATTTCTCCTCCAGTTGACATGCTCGGTTGCCCACTCCCTGCGGTCGCGACGATGCCTTGATGTTAATCTAACACATACCATCGGTCGGCGAGCATACAGACCTACAGCATGGAGCCGGTTTCGGACAGTCTGAGTTGAAATCGTGGTGCCTGTAGCCGAGCGAAGGTGTTGTTGGAGAAGAGTAGCGTTCATGGTTCGGTGTCTCCGAGCTGTTAACGCTAAATACCGATCTTCATTGGGCGTTATTGCCCGTCTACGACCTTGCCCTGGTCTTCGGCCTGCACATCCACTCTCCAAAAAACGGTTCCAGATCCTGGAAATGACACTTTGTGACACTCCAATGGCTTGCGCTACTTCGGCTTGAGTTTGGCCCCCTTCTAACCTACCAACAATTCTCAAAGCTTCTGAATCTGTCAAATGACTTCGCTGAGACATCGTACTCATCGAAACAAAGCAATCACTGAATGCCGATCATCCTTGTCTTCATTCTCTTTTATCCAGTTGAAAGTCAAGTTTCATTCGCTGCCGCTGAAGCGACGTTTTTGACGTCGAACTCAAAATTTGCATACTCCACAGTTTGAAAACCAGAAAAATTTGCATTTGTGATTCTCTTCTTCTATTTTCGGCAAAAAAAATTTCGTTTATATCTTTATTTTATATAAAACTTCAAATATCCTTTAATTGTTTTGAGCAGTGTATATAACGATTAATAATAAAAACATAAAACAACACTGCACAATGGCAATCGGAGCGGAAATAAACCACAGACTTCTAATATAAGTAGACTCCGAATCGGCAACCTTTTCTTGTCTCCTACATCTCTGCCCTCCATCACGTGATGGAAGGCAGATTTAGCACGCCAAACCGATTTTTCTCCTCGGAATCTCTCTCCAGATTCCCGCCGAAACATCGTCTGTCAGCATTTGTCTTGAGTTGACCGCACTTTTGCTTTGCCAATAAAGGGATTATCGCCAAAATACGGCACCCTTTTGGCGATGAAAGCAAAAGATGTTGGAGTCAAAACTTTCCCGAAAGAACAATGGAATTGGGAGTCTACTTATATTAGAAACCTATAAAATAAACAAAGAATGACGCCAGACCACGGACCACGGAGTAAAAGAGACCTTTTTTACTCCGTACGCCAGACGCCAGTCAGTTTTTTTTTTCTCTGGTTAGGTGGTTGGCGGTTTTTTGATCGATGTTTCGATGCTTATTCGATGTCGACATATCGATGTTTAACGAAAGAATTATAATACTTGTCATAAGAAAATTCCTACTAAAATATTTGAGAATCATGTTCCACGTTTAAAATAAATTAAGAAATTAAGTTTACTATAAAGGTATATATTAAAAATTTGAAATATTTATGTATTTTATTACATGAAGTGGCATCTATCCCTGCTGTTTTGTAAATAAACATGGCGGGTTCCTTCCATGCCGCTTTATTTCATTGATTCTTTATTAGAGGACGTCTACTACATTCTTCTTAATGTAGGGGAAAATTAATTAAAAATAAAATTTACTTGTGGAATAATCTTATTTAAAACCTTATTATTATTTGTTTATTCTTTTCAGGCATAAGACGTTGCATAAGACTATGAACAATCTAAATCACGTTTGTTTCATTTAACTGGACTATACAGTAGCCAAAAAAATTATTTGTACACTTCATTTTTTAAAATTATAATAAAATCAAATAAAAGATTTAAGCAAACAACAATGTAATACATTAATTTAATGCATTATAATAATATAAAAGCAAAAATAAAATTAAAAGAATTGATTTTTTACATTTTAACAAACAAATATACAAAAATAGAATGCAAAAAAAGTATTTGTACACCACATTAATGTACTATAATTAATGGAAATTTAGTTAAATGATACAAATTAATACTTTGTATGAAGTCCTTTAGCTTTAATGACAGCTTCTAGACGTTGTGGCATAGATTCAACCAACTTTTTTGTGACGGTTGGGTCTATGTTATTCCATGACTCAATAAGAGCTTCTTTTAAACTGTTTTTACCTGATATATTTTTTTTTTCGAATTTGTGCATCCAATAGCATCCACAAATTTTCTATTGGATTCAAGTCTGGAGATTGTGGAGGAGTTTCCAATCGCCTTCGAGCATTGTAAAGTAACCATGTCCTGGTGATCATGGGAGTATGTTTTGGGTCATTATCCTGCTGAAAGTGAAAAGTTTCCTCTAAGCCTAATTTCCTAGCACTGCTTAATAAGTTATGCCGCAACACATCTATGTATGTTACAGCTGTCATTCTAGTGTCGATAAATTCCAAATTTCCTACTCCATTAGAAGCCATACACCCCCAAACCCTAACATTTCTCCCACCATGCTTGATAGTTGGGAGTATATGTTTTGGATCTAGAGCAGTTTTATTTTTGGGTCATTCCACATGAAATCAACCAATTTAAAGAAAAAGTGTTGCACCATAGTCACAGATTTTTTTAAAATTTTTATCATAGGCACTAGGCAGGCACAGTAATGAAACCCTCAAATCTGAAATTTAAAAATAATTTTCAGAATATTGACTGAGATATAGCCATTTGAAAATTGATCATTTTTACCAAATGGCGGCCATCTTGGATGCTATCCCTATGTCTATAAATGTCCATAACTTGACAACTAATGGCTCAAATTTTATATTTCTGGTACCAATTTAAAGCTATTTGTATAAAGAATGCATATATGATATTAAAACAATAGTAATATTTTATTTTAATACTGTTTATTACATTCAAACTGAAAATATCACCCTCAAAAAATGACTTACTGTAATGGGCCATAAAAAAAATGACCCATCATAATTTTTTTTCAAACTTGCTAAAAACATTGCTCCATATGTGTACTTTAAATAGAAAAAAAATTGGAGAGGTAAAATTTTTCGTTTAAAAAAAGTAGCTTTTTACACATAGGATGTCACTTACTAAGCAGTGACTATCTTAAAACATGTAAATATCCCTGATTTAAAAAATAATGGCCAAAACTAAATATTTTTTAATCCCTGAATTAATGTAAAACTATAATGAAATATAATCTCATAAGTTTTTTGTAGGACCACCCTCCAATTGCTCCCCTCCCCTCCCCTCCCCCCCCAAAAAAAAAGAAGTCATTGCTAAAAATATATAATTGAAAAAATTTAACACTGAAGAAAATTAGAAAATAAATAAAGAATACAATGTATAATTGTGAAAAACCTTTAAATGCAATATATATAAATGAGATTTTAGTGCAAGTATAGTTCTGAAAACTATACTTGCATTGTGCAAGATGCTATTCAAAATATCCATTGGCAAAAAGAACAGGTTACAGTTCACCCCTTTCTTGCTTATATAAGGGACAGTATCACTGATACTGTGAAATCTATTCCTATGTGTGCAATAAGCGAGCATTTAGTTCATGACACTACTACATTTTTTGCTTTTCAAAAAGTAATTGTCAATTATTTAATTTCACAAATTCCACAGATTAAATACATAAAATATTTTTGTGATGGATCATCAGCCCAATACAAAAATTATAAAAATTTTATTAATCTCTGCCATCATGAAGAAGACCATGGTGTGAAAGCTGAATGGCATTTTTTTGCCTCTTGCCACGGAAAAGGAGCTTGTGATGGAATAGGCGGCACCATAAAACGCATGGCCACCAAAGCAAGTCTTCAGCGTCCATTCAAAGATGGTATCTTAAATGCATTTGATCTATATACATTTGCAAAAGAATATGTTAAAGGAATTGAAAGTTTTTTATAACAAAATCTGAAATTGAAATTGCCAATAATCAGTTAGCAGATTTCAGTTATCAGTATGCAAAGGCAGATACAATCGTAGGAACAAGGGTTAATCACAGCTTTGTGCCAATAAATAAAGGCCAAATACTGGTTTCCAGGGTATCAGGCTCCTCAACAAATTTTATTGCTACTGTGAGATTTAGTGAAACCGACAAACCACAAACATTTAAAAGTGAACAATATGTTGCATGTGTATATGGTGTTAATTGGTGGATTGGTAAGATTTTAGATTACTGCGAGGAATTCAATGACTATAAAATTATGTTCATGCATCCTCATGGTCCTAGTTCATCATATTCATGGCCAAAATCTTCAGATGTTTGTTGGATTCCATATGAGCATATAATGAAAGTAGTGTCTACCCCAATGACTGCTACAGGAAGAACATATACTGTTGCTCCAGA
This sequence comes from Maratus speciosus, assembly GCA_963932465.1. NCBI lineage: Eukaryota > Metazoa > Arthropoda > Arachnida > Araneae > Salticidae > Maratus > Maratus speciosus. The sequence continues at coordinate 42,978,679 of OZ010791.1, read as the reverse complement.
GGAGCATACAGCAATTCAACTCTTATTCTTAAACTTCAAGATAGATTAAATCCTTTGTAATTTTTAACAACATATTCTCAAGTTCCTTTCAACAATATATTATAAAGTTATATCCATGTAAGTATCCTGTTCTTATTTTATGTAAATATGTTTCATATAAGTTTTATCTAAGTCTTACTTTTATACATATTTGATGTTTTTGTTGTACATTTGTATCACACAAGATTTGTGTACTCATTTTGTCAAGATTTGTTCATTTAAAATTGAAATTGGCAGTGAACTGAATAACTAATGTCAACTCAATCAACTCATTAATATTAATTTTTAATCTTTTATTTGAATTCAACTGATTTACAGCTAGTATTTCTGCCATATTTCAAAAAAATATGTTTTATGGCTCTTTTTCCTTCTAAATATTTTCCATTATGTATATTTTTTTGAGAATTATACATATTATCATTTTATATGAAATAAAAAGTATTGAAATGAAAATATACTGTTATTTTAATATGTATGTGTTTTTCGTTTTTAGTATATAATTAACTGCTGATTGGTATTTCTAAATTGAATTATTTATATATTGATGCTCATACATTAATTCATATGCCAGAAAAAAATATTTTTAACCATTATTTGTTAAACCAAAGATACTTACGTGTTTTAAGATAGTCACTGTTAGGTAAATGACATCCTATGTGTAAAAAGCTATTTTTCTTTAATGAAAAATTTTACCTCTCCATTTTTTTTTCTGTTTAAAGTATACATATGGAGCAATGTTTTTAGCAAGTTTGAAAAAAATTTATGATGGGCCATTTTTTTTTATGGCCCATTACAGTAAGCCAATTTTTGAGGGTGATATTTTCTGTTTAAATGTAATAAACAGTATTAAAATAAAAATTTACCATTGTTTTAATATCATATATGCATTCTTTATATAAATAGCTTTAAATTGGTACCAGAAATATAAAATTTGAATCATTAGTTGTCAAGTTATGGACATTTATAGACATTGGGATAGCATCCAAGATGGCCGCCATTTGGTAAAAATGACCATTTTTTAAAAGAGTATATCTCAGTGAATATTGCGCAAATTAATTTTAAATTTCAGATTTGAGGGTTTCACTACTATGTCTGTCTACAAAAAAAATTTTAAAAAAATCCGTGACTATGGTGCAACACCCATTGGTTGAATTCCTGTGGAATGACCCTTTTGCGCCAAATTTTTCGAAGGCTTGGTGGAGAGAAAATTTCAAATTTACTCTCATCAGAAAATGTCACTGTTTTCCAAAAATCCATTGGTTTGCTTCTGTATGCCAAAGCAAATTCCAAGCGTTTTCGCCTATTTGTTTCACTGATGAATGGCTTTTTCCTTGGGGTTCTTCCTTTTAAACCGGCATTGTGGAGAACATTTCTTATTGTTTGAGGTGTTACTCTGATGTTAGAAGATGTTGCAAGGTCTTCAGCAAATTTTTGAGCTGAACCCATAGGATTTTTTAAAGCTGTTTTAACAACACTTCTTTTTACCCTCATTGTTAATTTGCTGGGGCGTCCTGGTCTTCGTTTATTTTCTATGCATCCAATTTCTTCACACTTTCTCACTATGTATCCGACAGTTGTAAATGGTAATTTAATAGCTTTTCCAATTTCTCGGTACGATTTTCCATTTTTATGAAGCTCAATGATGCGGTTTCTTATGTCTAGAGGTACCTCTCTAGTTTTAGGTGCCATTCTCAATTACTTCAAGAGCAAATCAGATTAAATGACAGGCAAATAAAATACGAAGTTAATAATTATTAACAGCTACTGTATATACGGTATCTTTTTAAACATGAACACCATAAACGCAGTGCATATCTTACTGTGGAAATGTACAAATACTTCTTTTGCAAGAAACTTTTAAACTTTTCCGGTTAGAAATTTATTTTACATCTTTATCGAAATTTTTTGTTGTTTAACTTAAAACGCTCGGTAAACATACTATATTAAAACTATTTTTGTCAAAATATCTGTTTTTATTTAGTTAAAAATTAAATATATTAGAGTGTACAAATAATTATTTTGCCAACTGTAATTATGTTTTTATTTTATTTTTACTCTGTTTCATTTGAATTGGTAAAAGTTGCTTTCTTTGAATGCTTTCATTCCTACACCAGACTATTTTTCTAATATCTTATTTTGGCTTAGATGTATTATAATACCGTATCCGTCATCTTTGATTTTTTCTTGCATGAAAACTCTTTTTTCGTAATAATAATAATAATAATAATAATTTTTTAAAATGTTTTTAGATAGTGCTTTTTAAAAATTTCGAAAAAAATGTATGTTTTATGTAATATTATAAGTTTGAAATTTTTAGAGTGGGATCTCAATGGGATCAAGAGTTATTAAATAAAGCTAATTATTACAATACAAATGATAATCTGGCTCTAACTTATTTTGTTATTTATTTTTTGTATGGTAAACTTGAGCTTTCATTTCATAACTCCTGATGCCATGGAGATCCCACTCTAAAAATTTCAAAATTTTAAGCCTATAATATTACATTAAACATACATTTTTTTCGAAATTTTTAAAAAGCACTATCTAAAAAAATTTTTAATTTCAAATTTTTAAAAAAATTAATTATTTTTATTTTTAATGAAGCATAGTCAACTTGCATAATCAAATCAAACCTTATGAAATTTTCTTTAAAATGAGGTGTTATAGAACTCTTTACACCTGATAGAACTTGAGAAATTAAAAATTTAAATAATTAATTATATGAAAATTTAATGAGATAAAAAAGTTATAAAAATATATTCTTATTTATATCATCAGGGACAATGATTCCAGGCAGTTTCATTGAAATCTGATATGGTCAGGTTGAATATTGAAATTTTTTGGTTGATTTGGCAACCCTTATACTAAAAAGTGTGTATTTGTAAAATGTTCAACAATTTGGAAATTTTGAAAGAATTTATTTAATAGTTCAGTAGTTGTTACTTCATCATCAGTTGTGAAAGTTCCACTCACAACGGAGCAGATGTCATAAGTTCCCACGGCCGCCATCTTGGATTTTTTCTTGGCGTAAAAACCCCTTTTCTGCCAAGTAGTAAATGTTGCCAAGCACTGGTTTATACGCATGTTTCGCTTAACGAAAATAAAATATAAATAATAAACAAAATTTGCTAAAGTGGCAATCCGTAATCTTGTATGAGCGCTTTGCGCACATTAACCGAAAAAAAGCATCACTGCATTCAGCATTTCTCCTGGTGTAGCATTCTCAAAATTCAGCAGTTCTCGCTTTCTAGCTATCTCAAAATGTAAAAAACTCTTAAAGCAGCAAAATATACATAAAAAACAAAACTCGCTAAAGTGGCAATCAGTAATCTTGTATGAGCGCTTCACGCACATTAACTGAAAACAGAACATCACTGCATTCAGCAGTTCTCCCAGTGTAGCATTCTTAAAATTCAGCAGTTCTCGCTTTCTAGCAATCTCAAAATGTAAAAAACTCTTAAAGCAGCAAAATATACATAAAATTATCAACATACCTTAACAGATATCTGCTTTCTTGAAAGCTCCAGCATGAAATCTCTCTTATAACACCACCGTCATTTTTCAAAATAGGCTTATGAATACGCATTGAGACACAATAAACAAACCTACTTTTCTTCTCAAAATTTCCTCATATTTCTTAATTACTTCAGCAAAAGCATTTAAACGGATTACAGAAACCATAGTCAGTCAAATACATCCAATAAATTTAACATAAAAATAAAAAGACAGAACGATAAAACACGATATCAAAATACATCCACAAAATCCACCACTTCTCAGGGGTTGCCAAAACACAACACGTCAGAATACACACGTCACATGGGGTTTCGCATATCGAGGTTGCCATATCTATAAACACCGCCAACACGCCAACAAAAAATCGTCAAACAGTTCAAAACAACGGCTGAGGGAACATAAGGCATCTAAGCCCTCACAACTTTTAAGAGCTTTTGTGTGTAACATCACAAAATCTCAATATCTGGAAAAGTCAGAGAAATTTGTTGCTGATCTGGAATAGACACCCTGTTAAATGTAAGAATATACAATTAATACTCACTTGCGATTAAAATATGGAAATTGCACTGATTACCATTTTCTAAAGCAGCATTTGTATAATTTCATTAATATATAATAACATTTGCCTGATTTCTCTCTGTCTATGGTGTTTATTTTTGATGAAAAACATAAAATCTCTCATAGTTTTTTATAGTACATTAGGTTTACGCTTACAGAAGTGCACCCTATCTTACCCATATGTTTCCTTATTTGTGTGTATTTAATCTTAATTCCTCGAGGGCTGTAAACCGAAAAATACTTTTTTAATAGCTGATAACTTTCTAAACACATAGTTTATTTCCCGTTTGGAGTTGTAGTTAAATTATTATTACTGTCTCCAAGTGATCAATTAAATACAGTGGAACCCGGTTAAGACGCGTTTCAAGGGAGTGGACAAAAGTCGCGTATTAAACCTGATTTATATAATGTTAAAGAAACTGGGCTTATTTACCCATCTAATCATTTAAATTACCTTTAAAGCTTTAATTTATATGTTTACGGCTGACAATTGAGGCTTTTAAGTACTATTATTTACATTAAAAATTAATTGTATTCAACTTTTACTCATTGTTTTTTTTATAGGACCGACTGGAAAAATACCTGAATATAAATATGGATTCAAATATGGCTTTATTGTCGATTAATATGTTCCGAACAAAAATAATTTTCGTGCTGGACTAATTTTTAATGGTAAAATTAAAGCACTAGATCTTTCAAGCACACTCCAGTTGTTAAAATCACATTTAGTGCTTGTGAAATGAGTACCGTTATAATCTGTCCATCTGTTTAATATAAGAAAAGAAAAAAAAACTCATTATTTTTTGTATAAAAAATATTGTTAGTATTGCAAAAAATAAAGAAACTACAGAAAACGTAAAGGAATTATACAACTGCAGTCGTATTTGTTTAATCCTTACGAATTTTTTTCCTCCTGATAATATGCATTATAAAAACATAAAATATAATAGGGACTTAACGTACATTTAAAACTTCCCTAACAACAGGTATAATGATCTACAATCTTAATATTTTTTGGCGTATCTGAATTTGTCTACCTTTGTCTATTACAGTAAAAACATACATGAAGTGACAGACAAAGAATGTTATGATGCGGGATCAAAGAAAAATTGCTGTGTTTCTAATTTAGCTATTTTTTACAAAATTCATTTATCTATCATTATTTCCTATTAGTAATGTGTGCTTTAATTAATCTATTATTAAATAAAATAAATATTACTATTCGTAAAGAATAAAAAAAAAAAAAAAATCTGCTAAATTGGCCACAATGAGAGACAGAGAAGGAATTCGCGTCTTAAGCGTGATTTTTTTCCTCAAAGGAAAGAAAATCTATCGCGTATTAAGCGGGATCGCATAATAACCGTTCGCATATTAAACGTGATATTTTTCCATGAGGATTATGGTCGATGTTGAAGAGATTGAAAAAAATCCGCGTATTAACCATGAGCGTCTTAACCGAGTTCGACTGTAAAAGTTAAATAAATGTTTTATGATAACATTTTAAGATGATTTTTTTTTTATGAAGGTCAAATCAAATGCAGATCCAGGAAAGTGGGGGGAAATTATCTTCCCCTTTTAAACAAAAACATTTCTATAGAATGATGTATTTTTTAATTAGAAATATATATTAAAGGTGTTTTTATTTTATTTAACCCCTACTTAAAAATGCCAATCTTTCTGTTACATTCACAGAGTTTTGTTTTGTTTTTTTCACAGAAATGCATGAAAATTGCAAGTGTTATTGTTTAAGCCCCAATAGCAGAAAATTCTCCGAGTGTCTGCGACAGATCTTTCAGGGACTGAAAATAATCTGCAGGTAAAATGTTACAAATGAACCTTTAATTAATTAATCATTTACTTTTAATGTTTTTAAGCATTTTACTCATTTTTATTAATAATAGTCTTAAGTTTTAGTAATAAATAATAAAGAACTAAACATAATATAAAGTTGGTAAAAGATCCACTGGAAAAAAAATCTGCAAAAGGGAAAAGAAAATCTGCGACGCACGTCACCCGTCAGGAACTTTCTGCTACCGGGGTTTAAGCTAGAAAGAATAAAATTTATTTTGAATGGTATTTATGAATTTGGTTTGTCTGTCTCCGTCCGTGTTCTAACTCACATAAATATAGTCCGATTGCCATGAAATTGATGGAATTGGGTATCACTCTGGCATGTTCAGTATTAAGGAATAAATGAAGTGTATAGCATTTACAGTTCATTTACAGAGACACTCGTTACATTAGTCTATGGGGAAAAGTTGTTTGTGGTGTACTTTTATGATATTACATTATTTGGTACTACTTAGTTATCCCGTCGACCAATTTCACCAAATTATACAAATTGACATAATTTTTATTTTAAATAACGAATGAACAAATAAATTAGTATAACACTAATAAAAATGCAAATAAATTGTCGAAATAAAAATCACTTGATGACGTAAACATGTGTAATTTGCTTAAAGTCAATAACAATATGAATGTAGCATTTACGATCAACCACTATTGGCATTTAATCTTATAGTTAGTTTGGCGATAGATTTTTGGACTACGGGATAACTAAGTAGTACCCACTATTTTTACTGAAATTTATATATATATATCTATCATTGAGGTGATCTACATGGTACTTACTGCAGAATATGGTGTGCACAGAATATATCGTTTATTTACAGCAGGCATGTCAAACTTGTTTTCCGTTGCAGGCCAAAAAATGCATCATAAACAAAGCCACGGTTCATAAGTAAAAAAAGTAGATAATATTATTTCCAATGCACAGAATAAAATTTTTATGTACAAAAATTATTATTCATAGTTCGTCTTATTTTTTGAAAAAATTCTCAATTTGTACAATAATGGTCTAATTTAATAAATTGTTGTTCAAATTATGTTATTTTTTGCTTGAAAAATAAAAGGTTAGCAGCTCAACAACGATGTCGTAAAAAAGTGCGATACCAAACATAGCTAAAATATGCCTAATTGCATACTATACTTTTTTTTTAAATGGTCAGTTGATAAATAATTACAAAAATTTGGAAATCCCATATCTCCCCCATTATTATCGCTCTTATATGGAATCACGCAGAATTTTGATTAATTGCATTAACAATTTCAACGTTAAACTCTGGAGGTGAAGAAATAGATTAAATAGATTTTCATACTTCTTGAAATTCAAAAATCTTCTTTTGGATTTATATTTTGTGTATTCTAAAAGTTCCCTTTTTCATGATTTTTGTAATAATGCCTGGCAACATTCAAAATGTTATAACATTTTATTTTGAAAATCTTTCTCTCATAGTAATAAATTCTATTTGAAAATACTAGTTATACTATCAAATAACATGATAGCATTATGAAATTTGCCTTGAGGTTGAAGTTTACTCAGGCATTTTTTAATTATGAAAACTCCAAGTGTTGGTAAGTCTATTGGTGATCTTTTAATAATCCACTTTCATAAATTGTTGATTTAAAATGAAAATAGTAACATTGTAACGTTTGTATTGAAGAAAATGTACTTTCTCCAATAGGCTTGTTGAAAGTACTTTATTTCTCTTAGGAAGTATCAGTTTCAATTTTGGCAGTTTATCTTTCCGATGTTTCAGAAGATTTTTATAAGTTTTCTTTATACTTTGCACTATAGCACATCGTAATAATACATTCTTTCCAAACTCCGACAAAGTCAACATATCAAACATAAAATTTCATTTTTGCTTTTAGTATAATGGTACTGTATCTTTAAAAAAATTACGATGTTCATCTTTAGCTAATCATATTATTCATACTGGCATAGAATTTTAACTTTTTTTTATGTATATAAATTCTGTGATATATTTGAGTATGTCAGTAAAACATGCGTAAATCAATAAAAAATTAAAGAAAGATCATAGGAAATGCATTATTTGGAGACATATTTGGAGTTTTTGTGTCCAGCATAAAATGATAAGCTGTGTCACTTTCAAAGAATTCCTTTAAAAACTATCTAATTTCACATTTTTATTTTTTAAAACTGTTCTAATTTACCCCTGAATTTTATTAATTTTGGAATAGATTTCTTAGCATTTAACAAATATCACATATTATTTATAGTATGATGTAAAATAAAGTAGTAAAATAAAACTATTAGTTTTGAGATAAAATCCATAAACAATATAAGTAGTTAAAATTTTACAAATCAAAATTTTCAGACACAAGATCCTGCGCTTTGCTACATCTAGATTGGTTAACTTTGTATCTGCAATTTCTAGGAGCTAAAATTTAAAATTGAATTATCAGTCTATCGTCGGTCACTGATCAGTTTTACCACATGAGTAGAACTTCAGAATGCTACCACATTTTGAAGAGAAATATTCCCCTTACAAGAACAGGAGCAGAAGATGAGTTCTAATGTCAGAATAAATAAGACAAATATTACTATTTAAAAAATAGCAGTAGTATTCTGGGATAAAAAATAAACTCTTCTAGCTTACAACCCTAATATGTAATATGTTTTCTGATTATTGACATTTCTAAGACCACCACCACGGTGTGTTCGTGAAAAATGTATTTTCAGCATGCGTGTTTGAACAACTATAAATGATTTTGGATTACAAACACCTCACGCAACAAAGCCAAGAAGAAGCCATGTTGTATTTCAAATTTGCCGAACTGTATTTAATTGCATCTATTGTTGACTTAGAGAACATTTTAACATTTAGTTGTATACATAAGGCCTAATTAATTCATGGGCTACCGGGGGTTCGAGCCTTACATTTTAGCACCCCCAAATTAAAATGAACAGATTAGAAACATTAATTTTTATATATTGTCTCTCTTTTTAAAGAAATATTTTTATTTTCAAATTAATTATTTTAATTGAAATTTAGCTTACAAATTATTAACAGTCTCCAGGCTTTACTTGAGCTTTATTAGCCCTGCAGTAAATACGATCTTTTAGAGAACTAAGGAGTTTTTGGCAGGTCAAAGTGACAAATTTATATTATTTGATGCCGTAGTCAGGGAATGTAATCCTAAAAATAGCCATCAAAATACGATCTGTTCATATTAAATAAGGATGTACCGTATTATAAAGGGAAGATTTAATATTATTTTTATAATTTATTTAACTTTTAAGAATGAATTAATTGAATTCCCATACAAATGTATACTAAATTTATGATTGCTTATAGTGTTGACTCCAGAAAAAGACATTTTTCAAAAAGGGAACTCTATTCTAAAAAAGGGTACATTTTTTCAAAAAGGGAGCACTATTCTAAAAAAGGGCACATTTTTTTCAAAAGGGGCGCACTTGTACCGTGTTCACAAAAAAATATTTTGAACTCGTTTGTTTAGAATCCCTAGAATTTGCGATATTTTCCCGGGATCAATTGAATTGCCACGGGGCACATAGGAAGTGTTAAAAAGGGCAGCCGGGTGCATCAGAAGGGTTTAAAAGAGCCGCCGGGCGCAAAAAAGAAATAAAAAGGGCCGCCAGGCGCTGCGCCCTGCTAAAGAGGCTTGGAGTCAACACTAGCTTAGCGAACACTTTTTTGGAATGTATTAAGTTCATTAACAGATCACCCATTGTATTTTATAAAATCAATTGCATTGATTTGATTTCTTAATTCTGTGTTGCTTTTCGCTTAAATGTGCTTATAAATTATGTTTTTTAAAGGCTACTCAAGAAGATATTTCAAATGCTTACCAAAGGTTTAGTAAATTATATCATCTAGATCCTGTACAGAAAAATAATGCAGAGCTTCTCTATAACAAGACTAAAGCAGATTAAGAAGGTAACATTTTTCTAATGTTTAGTTTAAGAAATGTTTTTATATATATATATATATGATGTAGGAAATTGTCAATTCTGTATTATGCTTTGTATTTTTCCATTAAACAAGGGCACCACCGCATACCAAATATAAATGTTACTGTGAAAACTATCAAAGATCTCTGTTTGTAAATATTTATTATGAAAAATATAGCCAGAAACCAGGGGTCGATCCCGGCAAAATTTGAGGTCTATTTAGGGCCCTTTCACTAAAATCTATTTAATAAAATAGGCCCCTTCTGAAAAATAAACTTAATAAAACAGGCCCCTTCACAAAATTCCTTTTAATAAAATAGGCCCCTTTTGTAACATTCTTTTTCATGAAAACTGCTTTAAAATGTGTAATTTGTAAATAAAACCAGGTCACGAAAAACAAAAACTTTACCAAGGGGATTTAAAAAGTTTTTGTTAATAAATTCTTGGTTCGAATTTGAGTAACTGGATTTCAACATTTATTACAAAATGTTATTTTTCACAAAAATATTATAAAATTCACAAAAATATTATAAAATTTACAAAAATAACTTTTACTCTAGTGTGTCAACGATTTAAATCAGCGATATTGTGATTTTAACCAACTGATTTAAAAAAAAAAAATCATTGATTGAAATAAAAAAATTTCTGAATGTTTAAAATGTCAAAAAAAGTATTAAAATCTAAGATGGACATAATTTGAAAGTTTCTACAGGTATTTTGGCTTAAGAATAAACAAAAGAGCTTTAAATAATTGCTTCTAAGCTTAATTCCTGAGTATTGTAAAAAATTAAAAACAGTTGAGTTTGTAAAAAGCATTGTTTTTATCCAAAATAAAACAGTTTCATTTAAAAATTATATTTAAATGTGCTCTAATTTGCAATGTCATAAATCCCTTTAGGTAATCAATTTATGCATTATTTTATATAAAATAAACATGGCAAGTGTAATAAATTTCTGCAAGTAAAAGAATAAATAGCAGGGATGTAGTGGAGGTTATACGCCGTATACCTTCTGGATTTTTTTAAGGAACACCATATACCCACTCCTCAAAAAAGCTGTAGTATATACATTGTAGGCAGTGATGGGATTCAAATAATATAACAACCGGTTCGCTGCCCGAGTGAGTTTTGATGTATTAATACGAAGGGAAAATGATGCATCACACATAGATTTTGAAACACTTTCCATTATTATAAAAACATTGTTAAAAAACTTTGATCTTTTGGTATAGTGAAAAATAATTTCTGAAACGTGTTTCCCTATAAAAGGACGTAATTCATTTAATAAATATTAGGCAATCAGGAAATCCTGATTAAAATTTTTATCAGAAAATGCATCAAAACAGCATAATACAATAAAATAATACAAAAATAGCAGAAATTTAAGCTTAAGAATCAACCCATGTCTATGCTCTAAAGTTAGATATCAGATATTAAAAACACTAACTGTAGAAAGATTGTGTAAGAAGTATTGATGAAATCTGTAATCTCGCGAGAATACTAACTGAATGAATGCCAAGCATTACTCCTTGCTTTGGTGATAAATGCTTGTAATTTCTTCAAAGTTAATCTCGAAAAATTGACTCTTGTGAGTTTTAGCTGCTTGATTTCTGGATTTTTTATGCTAGGCTTCGTGACCACTGACCAAAGTCTCAAATTTCACCGAGATATTCGTCAATGTCATCTTCTATAATTAGTTCCAAGTGGCTCTAAAATTATTTTTATAGTAACAATAATGCACACACGAAGAAGATATATCTGGAAATTTTGTATATGTATACTAATAAAAGAACGTTTCGCTCTGTCTGTGTGTGTGTCCGCCTGTGTGCGATGGCTAGCAAAATCTACGGGATGTACGAGGATGAACATTTTTGTAAGGCTCGCCGAAAGTGTCTCCTGAATGCACCTAAGATTCACAATTTTAAATTTCTAATATTTAGTTGAGTAGGGTCAGGTGGAGTAAAATAGGTCAGAAAACAGCACATTTTACAATTGCACCTTTATAGGAAAAAAAATAATAATTCCACCACTGAAAAAACAGCTCAGAATATGCAAATGGACACTTCTTATTACATTTTAAGAGAAATATTTCTGAATTAATAAATTTTTGGAACTGATAAACAAGATTTAAAATGTGTTGTTTATGACTTGTTTTACCCCATAGGGTGGGGTAAAATAAGTCAGTAGTGGGGTAAAATAGGTCATGCTAAAAACAGATTTTATTGCACAATTTATTGAATACTGTTTATCTAAATATGCACCTAAATGTGAAAAGAATGAGGAAGAAGACTTATAGAAAAAGTACTGTCCCCATGTGGTTCATTTCAGGTTCTAGAAGGACCTGAAATGTGAAGGACCAATTATTTGTGATACACCAACTTCAGATATATCATCTATTTCTGGGAACCCAAAGTGAGAACTTCCACTTTGCTTGGCAATTTTTACAATGTAGGCATCATTAATTTGGGAAAGTATGATGCCATGAAATATTTTCTTTGTTTTTTCCCCCAAAAAATTACTTGCATCCAGGAATGATCATTATCAATCTGCTCTGAATCAGAGCATGTTGTATTTTCTTTTGTTTCTTTAGAGACATCTTAGTTGTTTTATTTTCCCTGTGGACTTTTTCAGCATGAAGTCTATCCAGTGTTGTTGCAGTTGTGAGAATTTTACCAGTTTTTCTTTTCACATGAGTTCTTTTTTGGGGGGCGTTCTTCACTGCATCTTTGCAAGATGTTGTTGGTGCTGGTGATAATGTGCTTATGATTGCAGCTTCTATGTATTTAAAAGGAGAACCTAAACTTGATTTATCTTGTTCCCTGTATAAAGATACAGATGGTTCATTTGTTGTTGAGATCCTAGATGAATTCACAACTACATTAAAAGCTGACACCACTGGTTCAACTACATCAGTTTGGTTTGGCTTTGCAGCATAGTTTTCTAGAACTTGTTTGTACACAACCTCTTTCTTAGGGGGAAACAAACCACTTCCTTTAAACCCTCCAACTGCATTTTCTGATGGAAGATTTTCAAACAGTTTAACAATGAAGGGAAAATTGCTTTTGATACGTTCTGCAATCAACTCTCCTGATACCAGTTCTTTAGAACTCTTTTTCATAACAACTTTAGAGGCCCAAAAACACCAAAATCAAGAGGCTTTAGGGCATGGCGTGTGTTAGGTGGGAGACAAAGGAGTATTACCTGATTGTATGTTAAATGGCTCCCATGACCATCAAAGACTTGCAAAACTGGACGTGCAAGTTTCATCTTTGATATGGTATCGATAAAGAGTTCGATCCATTTTTCAAATATATCATCTTGCATCTGCCCTAAAGGACTGACTGCAAAAATTTCTCCATCTGGACCACCTTTTGTCCATGTATCATACAGATTCTTGCCTTTATACACAGTTAAAGGTGCTATGTATTGTCCAGTCGCTGACACACAGAAAAGAACTGTGCACATTGTTTTGCCACCAATAGCCGCCACACCATGAAAAAATAGAAATGGAACAATTCTATTAAATTATAGTTGAAAGCAGCATTTTTAATTTTGTTTCAGTCTACTTTAAAATCAGAACAAACATATTTATCACCATAAAATTGATTTAAAAAGAAAAACTGCAATTATATACATTGTGTATGATAAGCCTAACTTGCAGCAAAACATGACCTATTTTACCACACACAGGTTTTTTTGTCCTAAAATATTTATTTTTGCAGTTATATTTTTAAAAATGTAGAAAATTAATCTTGATAAAGTACTTTATCTAATAGAATTATTAAAAAAATGTGAACTTAGCTCTAAATTTTCTGAAATCAAAAGTTTTTATGACCAACACATGCAAGCTTCAAGGACAAAAATATCAAATTGTTATAAACTGTAACTGCAGAGTAAAAGTTGAAGTTAATTTTACATATAAAATAATGACAAGTATCAGTATTATTATATAAAAATGGCAACACAAAAATAAAAACTCATTTGTTTATTTTTTTAGAATATTTTCAAAACTGACCTATTTTATCCCATGACTTATTTTACTCCACCTGACCCTAATTTATTAAAAATTGCAGCTCACTCTCATTCAAAATTCATACCGGTCCTTGAAAAACCGCTGGCGCATGTGCAGGAGCGTTATTTACGCATCGATAGAAAATGAAATTCGAAAAGAAGGAATTTCGGGGGTATTTTGCCATTTTTTATTAACTTACATCGGCCAAACCGCTTAGTAAAGTTAAAAACGGAAGAAATATTTGGAAAGATTGCTCTCTTACATCTAAAATACCGCAATCAATTAAAAAATATATCGCAGTTAACCCTTTGAAAAAAATATTCAAAAAGTGTCGTTTTCTCCCTTATTGACACGTCCCTACAGGACGCAATTTTAGAGGTACCAAAAATATGCTCTGAAAGCTGAAACCTTCTTCTAATCAATGCTGTAGTCGGTATTTAAAAAATATGAATTTTAATCCTTTTAAATACACCGGCAAACACAGGTCACTTTGCACCACACGGAGACGATATTGTTTCTACGTTAAAAGTATCATAATGTCTGTATTTTAACACAATCTTTTTAAAGCATCTCAATAAACCAGATTTATATCATCTACAAAATTTTCAAACATTCGGATGAGTAGAAGTTTTTTTATTACAAAATAAAATGTGTGAAAATTTCTACGAAATCAGTAAAAGCCCGAATATTTCGTCACTGTTTCACTCACTTTCAGTATGCATAGACTCCAAAAATCAAATGATGCATAATATGAAATACCAAATAGCATATACTTTCAATTCAATATTTTTTCATTTTAAAATATAAATTCAGATAAAATAGAGTTAAAGATATAAAATCATACAAATTTGAAGTTCGTTTAAGGGTCATTCATTACGGCTCGGTCAACGCTGGGCGGGTCAGCTAGTCAATAATAACATTTAGTTCAATTTGAAAACATGTAACATCTTTTAAAAACCTTCATACAATAACTGCCCATGCTTAACAAATGCTGTTGAAATGCATCAGCACATTATACATTTTCGGATTGAAACCAGCAAAAATAAATTCGTTTTTACATGTAGTTTCATGAAAAGCGTCCTCGCTTCCAATTTTTGTTGCCTTTACTCGAATATTTTCGAATGTGTGTTTCTTTCTTAACACGCATTCATTATAAAAGTAAGAACCCATTCTTTGAAAGGTTTTTAGTCCAGTTAGATTAATCGTCATTATATTTGATACATTAGAAATAGTTAATTGACTTCTCTTCTCTGACCATATTATGTTTATATTTAAAATTCCCTTTTCCATTTCTGCTGAACTTGCAGTAATTGTTCTGACAATATTTTTAGCCTTTTGAATACTTTAAAAAAACTATATTTTTAGAAGAATATTTAAAATATAGTAAAAAAAAAACTCGATAATCACTAATATTAATTATAAGTGTCTAATAATAATAGGTCTACAGCTGCTTTCCATGAAAGTATTATTTCTCCAATATTCTATTAATTTGACGGAGAAAAAACTGTAGTTTATTCCTATATTCAAACTGACTACAACTTAGCTTTAAATGTTCAGAATTCAGTAGCCTATCATTTTTTTTTATTCGTAACGTTGTTTTTTAAAAAACATGTTCCGAACTCACTAAAACATTTTTGATCTCCTACAAATTTGACATTTTTTTCAAGTTTCTGAAGTAATAAAGCCTCATGGTCTTTCTTTTCTGTGTGCTTTATTCTTTGGAAGCATTTCAAACGTTTTAATAAATTTTATCATAAGTTTTCATGATGGTTGTATGGTTGGTCGTATAAGGTTTTATGGCGCAAAATCTCTTAAGGGACATGCTGCGCCAAAATTTTCATGATGCTTATACTTCTTGTTTGCAATCCGTTTGAAATACGAGCGATTTCATCTAAAATATACAGTCATCAAGGCAGTATCAAATATATATGGGGTCACTTTTTATCGATGACCAAGAGCTAAATCCTAAATCGTTAAATTTAGAATACTTCTATCTAATTTCAAAAATATTTCAAATGCTATTCTACATCACCTTAGAGACTGTTTTACCTTAGAAAAAAGGGTACTTTTCGGTTAGCCGGGCACCAGTGTTATATATACTATACATATCTAATCTATGTATATATGCACATACACACACACACACACACATATATATACATATATTGTATATATACACACAAATATACATATATGTGTGTGCATATATATATATATATATATATATATATATACATGCATATATACATAGATATGTAGGTATATACAGTAGAAGATCTTTATAACGCAATTCTATATAACGCAATTCTCCATATAACGCACAACTCCTCAGATGTAAACAATGAATTTTGCAGTTAAAAAGCACCTGCATTTTCACATTGTAAAATATTGCTATTCTCTAGAGGACTAAATTTGATACATTAGTTCAACTTTATCTTCTAATTTAAGACCTTTTTACTGAAAAAAAAATACTATTATTACAATAAACATTTTTGAAAATGTCTAATATAAGGGATGGTTGTGTCAGTTATATTTGGATTATGTTTATAAATTTAATAATGTCTGACCTATATTATGCAAGAATTTATAATTTGGATAATTCTTTTTTAACAAGGAATGCAGTATAAAGATATTCTAATGTATTTTGATACGTTTAAGACATATTTGACCATGTTTACAAGGTGAATTTAATAATGTGATCCATATAACGCAAAATTCTATATAACGCACAACCTTGCGTTTTTAGGTTTGCGTTATAAAGATCTTCTACTGTATATATAACACTTGTGCACGGCTAACTGAAAAAAGTTACAAAATTGAAATTTTTATTAGGTCCTTTGGATTCTATATTTAAAAAAACATTATCCATGCTATAACAAGCGAGATAAATTTTTGCACAATCTTTTGAACTTCTTGAGTTATGATATTTAGAATTTTAGGAATATTTACCATTTCTTGGTACAAAAATCGGCCCAGACAATGCTGGAAATTCTCAAAATACGAAGTATCATGACTCGGTAAGTTTAGACCATACAATGTTTTTTCATTTATTAGAGCATGGAAAATGCTTTTCTAAATATGACTTATAGGACTCAGAGAAATCAAAAATTTAAACTTTATTAAATGACTAAGATATGAAGAACAATATTTTAAAAAAAGAATGCAGTTGGAAGTACAGTAGAACCTCGATTATCCGAAGTAATTGGGACCGACCATCTTTCGGAAAATCGAAATTTTCGGATAATCGAGAATGCTTCAATTTTAAGATTAGAATTGATATATGCGACAGAAGAAATATATGCAATATTTCTTATTATGGTAACAAGTGCTTAATAAAAATAAAGCAATAGAAAAAAGAATAAATTACCTGAATTTTAATTTTGAAATTAAGTACCTTTTACATAGATCGCAAGGGTTTGAAAAAAATATCTTCATTCTCGCAGTTTTGATTGTCTTTGCTTTGAAGCTCTATCACAGACTTTTTTAATATTATTAGTTCACCGGTATCACAGTCTTTCTGCTACTCCAGCCATGCCAAACCTTTTGCAAAACATTCAAAAGCTTCAGAATTGCTAATTTGTTCATCTTCTTCGTTCCACTCCGCAGCTTACGATGGCTCAAGTTAAAAGAAGGGGATCGAAAACATTTATGTGTACTCACAGTTCGGAAAGGAACGCTTGCACACAAGGAATACGATAGTTTAGAAAACAAAAAAAAAAGCTTTCAAAATGGATTTTGCACACTAGGAATGTGATAGTTGGAAAAAAAAAAAAGGTTTAAAAATGGAATTCGGTTAATCGAGAGTTTCGGATAAAAGAGGTTCTACTGTATACCACTAAATGTAACGATTTAACAATTGGCTATCGCTCAGCGATAACAGGGAACTTTCAGTATATTTTCAAAAGAAGCAACCGAAGAAAAGTAACCTTTTCTTTTTATATAAGAATATAAGTAGGGTCACCCGGGATAATTCCTGGTCAAAAAGCATCAACATCTAATTATTATAAAATCTATTAAAGGTATTGTTCCCAATTTTTTTTGTGGAATACGCCCCCTCTGATGGCTATATTATAAAATGCTTACTTAAATATATATGCACTTATAATTAAAATAATTATAATTTTTAAATGACCAAGAATTACCACGGAAATTCTTGGTCACTTCTGGGGTAATTATCGGTCAGCATCCTTTTTCATGTAAATAAAGTAGTACAGTTAATTTTTTTTATAACTGAGTAATAAAATAAGTAGAATCAATCTTCTAAAAGTTTTGTTCATCTCATAATTGAGGAATAATAAAGCATAAATTTTGTTTTGGGCAAAGTTATTTGATGTGCAAAAGACTCTTGTACATTTTACAAAATATTAGTAATTAGCCAAAGAAATGCATTTTTACAACATTTATAAGCAGTATTTATTACTTCATTAGTATCCACTGTGAATGGATTTATTAATAACTTGCAAATTTATTGGTCCATAAAAAATATAACAATGTTTGTTATCAATTTTATTTTGCTTAGGCCAACTGAAGTTTTCGGCTCCCTTATCAAGAAATTTTCAATACAGACCTTTAATATAATACACAGCATAATATTTAGGTTCCTCTATTGCATTATGTATATTTTTATGCACCATTTTGGCATTTTGCAATGATATAGTATTTCTACTTAAATTGTTCAGTCATAGAGTGTGTCTTATTCTCTGAGCACTTACTGTTTTCTTCTTTTAAAAGTGTTTAATATAGTAGAGGAAAATTTTATAATCTCTCTTAAAGACTGTGATATGTCATTAGTTGAAATAAAATAATTAAAACTTCAAGAATGACAATGATCTGTTGTAAAATGTGTAAAATTAGAGATCGATGTTTTGCAGAAATTTGAGTAGCAGTTTTGAATACAATTTTTTTAAAATATTTAATTTCAACTAAATGAATAATTAAGGTATATTTTTCAAAGCAAATAATTCAAAGTATGTTTGATATTTTTTACAGTTACATAAATTGTCATTTTTACAACAAAAGTGAAAATGATCAAGAATTACCTCAGAAACTCAAGTGTCCAGGAATTAACATGGGTGACTCTACTTTATTAAGAACTACAATTAACTAAAATGTGGTGAACAGTGTGGTTGCAGTTAATTCTCAAAGGGTTTGTGACAATTAAAATCACTAAATATAACAATAAAAAGGAATTAAATTATAATAAAAACATTGATCAGGAATTATCCCAGTGACCAAGATTTACCCCAGATACATAGGGCAATATTTGACCAACTTCTGTAAATCATTTAAAATAGTATAAAAAATTTCAAGACTATTTTTTAATAGCTAAAGTAGTTGTTAATTGAACCACAAAGAAAGAAAAGAAAAATATTTAAAATTTGAGTTTTGACAAAGATCTTTGTAAAAATGTATCATAACTAAGGTCAATGTTATTTTACAGAAATTTAACAAGCCATTTGAAAAAGATTTTTTTTTTTCAAAATAAATAAACAATAAACTCATAATTAAGTAATAAATTCCAATGAAGGATAGTTCAGAGTACCTCTATGATTTTTTTTTCATTTTGGGGAAGCGTTCTTAAAACATAAGAAGGACTGTGACCAGGAATTACCCCAGAAACTTGCTGACCAGGAATTACCCCGGGTGACCCTAGTTATTGTAATCTTGAAAAAGCATGCTATAACGAGGGTTAGCCTAGGCTGCCGATTTGGATCCCAAATTTCTTCAAATCTTCAAAATTTAGATTTTTTTAAAAGTTAAATTTGCTTCTTAACGGACAGATGAAGATATGAAGAAGACAGATGATGATATTTTATTAGAGGAAAAAAATTAGAACATGTCACAGTGAAACGCTGTTTGTAATGTTTGCTGCTAATGATGCGTCTGCTAAACGCTGTTAGAAAACGCTTTTTAGCAGATAAACATTTACAGAAAGTAAATTAGTTTAAATGCGATCTTTGCATTTGAAGTATCATTTTAACAACTGGTTCGCCGAACTCAACACAAATTAACAACCGTTTCTACCAAACCGGTGCGAACTGACTGAATCCCACCACTGATTTAGGGTATACCCTCTGCCTTGAGTGTATACCCTCTGCTTAGAGCGTATACCCTATGCTTTTTTTTATGACTACACCGCTGATAAATAGTCAGTGTCTTAATTTCTCATTCTAATTTTGTAATAATAAATTAATAGCAATCAAAGAAGAATGAAAGAGTGACCTCTGCTCAACAGCTAAATTGTAAATGAATGCACAAGAGAAAGGGAACTAATTGGTATAAAGATGTTAAGCACAACAAGAGCTTCTTCGGTATAGGTTAAATAAATGTTGTTCTTCTTCTTATTTTTTTTTTTTACCTTGTAGCTCAGTAAATAAAAATATTAATTAGGGATTGAAAAGGCAGCAAAACTGTTCTTAAAAAAAAAAAAAAAAATACCCATTGAAAGCTAATAATCCCCCACTGAGAGTAATAATGCTGTTATATAAATATTTTGAGGATTTCAGATATAATTGGCTATCCTTATATTTATCCTGTATGTGTGTATGAATGGACTTAACTCATTTTCATAATTTTTTTGGTTAGCATACACATACATGTGTGTAAGTTTAGATTTTGGTGAGGTGATTAACAGTAATTTTTTTAAGTACAAATGCAAAACGAGCTGCAACTAATATTTGTTACTTTTGTTATTTTTGCTACTAACTAATGAACTTACTTATTTGCAGTTTGTATTAATTCTGTAATTACTTACTGTTTCTTCTAGGCCATTTTTAAAAGGGTGCCGCGCCCTGCCCCTTTTGAAATTGGCAAAATGCACCCTGCCTTAAAATTAGTTAAATTCCCCTGTAGTTTTAGCCAGAAATTTCTTGTAAAAACCTTCCCCCATTCAACAGTATTTCTAAATTCACGTGCCCAAGATCTTGCCAAAATAATAGAACTTTATTTCTTTAGAAGAAACAGGATATTATTGAAACCTTTTGTTATTTAATTGTATTTTTTAATTTGTGATTCATAAAATTATTAAAAATTAAGGACACTTTATTTATCATACTAAAAATTATTCTTTTTTTTTTATATCATTACTAATACAGGGCTTGAAATTCAATTTTTCCTAGGAGGGGAGTCTCCCTACCAACATTTATAAATGGAGGGGATTTGAGCTATTTGGGAGGGAGAAAAAAATCTAAAATCCACTGTTATTTTACGTTCTATTTAAAGAATTACATTAATAATATAGGCATGACAAAATACCATTGAAGCAATTTAAATTAACAGCTTAGAATAATTATGCAAAATGTTTTTTTATTTAAAAAAGGAAGAAAGTTAAGCTTTTATACAATCTATTTTTCAACTTTCAACCAAATGTCATGGGTCCTTAATAATAGGGTTGTTAAATGAATTTCAGAATTTAGATTTTATTAGATTTGAGCCCTGAATCCTGTTTCACCAGGTAAATTTTGTGACAGACAGCACAAGCACAACATTTGTAACTTTGGAAATTATCGGACATGTATCGTTATGCTCTCTTAAAATTTTTTCAGAAAGCTTTGCAATATCTGATATGCCTTCATTTTTAAGTACCGTGTTTACTCGCATAATAGTCGCACTCCCGTTTTGAAGCAGAAAACATCGTCAAAATAATTTCTTCGCATAAAAGCCGCAGTTGCGTATTTGACCTTCATCTAGAAAATAGAAAATTGTCAGCTGTACTCTTCCCAGAGCTAGTATTCATAATGGATTCATCTGTTCTATCACTTGCATTGACATATCCAATGGTCACCCCATTCTTCAGACACCGATTAATATTACAATAGGGATACCGATACATTCAGTGAAAGTGATTTATTATTTAATAATTATTAATAAGATAAGAGATTATAAGATTAATAAGATAAGATAAGATTATAAGAGAATTTTTTGTCAATATTTTCACAAAGATTATTTGTAAATTTTATGTCTATAAAATTATTACCATAAAAAGGAAAATGGTATTTAATAAACAGCAGATAATCTGGAAACATTTGGTCAGTTAATAATTTTATTATAATGTGGTTTTTATGCCAATAATGTTTTAGTATTAGAGTGTACAATATTGTGTTGTAGATTTCTCCGCATAATAGTCACACCTAGACTTTTACAATGAAAAAAGGGCAAAAAAAGTGCGACTATTATGCAAGTAAACATGGTACTTGCATGAACAATGCAAGTTTGTGATGGAATCATCAATATCCATTTTTAGACGAAATTTTTGTGATCGCATTTTCTTTTTTTTTTTTTTTCCCACGATCTTTTGGGTGAAAATTGCGTTTTTCCGAGATCCTTTGACGAAACTCGTATTTTTTCCGCAATCCTTTGAAGAAACTCGCGTTCTTCTGCGATCCTTTGAAGAAACTCATATTTTTTTCTGCAATCCTTTGAAGAAACTCTCATTTTTTCTGTGATCCTTTGATGAAACTCATTTTTTCCGTGATCCTTTGACGAAACTTGAGTTTTTTTTTTGTTTTTTTTTTCCTCCGATATCCTTTGATAAAATTTGCGTTTTTTTTCGCAAGCTTTTAATGGAATTTGCATTCTTTTGCGATCCTTTGTCGAAATTTGCATTTTACCACAATATTTTGATGAAATGTTTTTTCTGCGGTCCTTTGATAAAATTTGCATTTTTTTTTCTTCCAGCAGCGTTTGACTGAATTCGCATTTATTCCATGATCCTTTGATGAAATTTGCGTTTTTTCTGTGATCCTCTGATGAAATTTGCGATTTTCCGCGATTCTCTGATGAATTTTGCCGGGGTTTTTTTTGCAATCCTCTGATAAAATTAGTTTTTTTCCTCGATCCATTGCTGAAACTAATGTTTTTCCGTGTTCCTTTGCCAAAATTTGTGCGGGTTTTTTTTTTTTCTTTTTCGATCCTTTGATGAAATGTGAGTTTTTTTTTTAGCGATCCTTTGATGAATGAATTTTGCATTTTTTTTTTTTTTTTTTTTTTTTTTTGCGGTCTGGCGATAATCACATTTTTTTCCACGATCCTTTGACGAAATTTGTGTTTTATTCGTGATCCTTTGAGGAAATGGGCGATTTCAAATACTAATGCACAGAATTTAATCAAACTTCATATTTTGTTGCACTGTCACATAAATAGATCCTTATTAGACTTGGGTATATACTGCCAAACAGGTGTCACTTTTATGATCCTTGAGTTGAGAATTTTGGTCGGCGACATCTAAAAGGGTGGTTGCAGAAAAGCAATTATTTGTTTGAAAAATGATATGCTTATATCTCCTTTTTAAATGTACACAATTCATTTAACCTATACCTTTAGAATCCCCATGATGGGCATAGATTGTCATTTAATTTTGGCATTATGATAGTGAATTTGGAAGTATTGACATGTAGGAGATAGAAGAAAGTTTTGGGATTGGCACATCCGACTGGTTTTTAAACAAAAAACTTTTCATGTAATTTATTGTTTTTGTATGTTTATATTATTTACCAAATCTTCTGAAGGTTTATATTGGGTGTGTATGAGCCTATCTTTTTTCTTTTGGCCATTCAAAAACATTTTAAATATTAAAATCACTAGGAGATGTAGCCCAGGATTCCTTTGTTATAGAATATAGCCCGCTTTTCTTGTTATTGAAAAGTAATAGATTTTTTATATTTAATATATATATTTTTTAGGTTGCTCAATAATACCTAAAATCTTTTTTATATGAAAATTATCAATAATTTATTAAAACAAAGTTTTGAATTTATTAAAAGCGATACTTTTGTATTATCTACATGCCAGAATGTTAATAGCCAAAGATTTTACTACATACAGGAGCCTTTTTTATTCTAATTATTTCAGTGATTTAGTTTGATTACGTGTCTGTCAAATTTATGTTTATTTTATAATATTATTTTATTTATTTTTCATGAAATTGTAATTTTGTTATGCAGTATTAATTGGAGAATTATTTTATATGCATTGTTTTAAGTACAAATAGATTGATCTTTCATAATCAGGCTGCACACAATAGGGAAATTTTTGAAAATTATTTTTTAAACTGTAAAAAATCAGTAAATTGCAATACAGTTTTCAAACAAATTGCATTTGAAAGAAAAAGAAATTCCTATCCGATGGTGTAAAAATTAAAATTGTGCAATGTCTAGAAGTTAAAAAAAAAAAAAAAAAAAAAAAAATGCAGAAAAATAAAAAATTATTGGTCAGGTTTTGCCAAAGTTAATATGATTAATGCCAGCGTTTTCCACTAGAGCTCTTGCAAACTACATGTACAGGTGAACCTCATTATCCTGACACTCTAATGACCAGCAAAAAAGTGTTGTTATAAACGGAGTGTCGCGGTAACCGGAGTAGTTGAAAAACATGTTTATAAAAAGCTGTATTTTTAATTAATTTAAGACAATTTTAAATTCATGACTGCTCTTGCAATAAAATATTATTATTAAACAAAATAAACACAAAATCAAAATTGAAAAGAATAAAAATCAGATTTAAGACGACTTGTTTTTTTATTGTTACGTGAAATATTGATGAATTTAGGTTTGCTTATCCCTAGATGTGGATTCTACAATTCTGTTTTCAATATTATACAGTGAATTGTAATCAATATTCGTTGTTTCAGAAATGGAAGTTAGATAATTTCTGATCGTTTCAATGCAATGCAATGCCTCGGTTTTAGTCGGATGAAAAACGCCATGTAACATCAAGAAAGTGCCACCTGACCAGAACAAAACGACCGCGAGTAGACTGATACGTCTAACTGGAGCTTAAGTTGGTCATTCATAGTGTGTGGGTTTATTGATTCAGATAAAGGATTGAAGTAAATTTTCTCATTTATCTTAATGGGTATTTTAGATACTTTTGTGAAAAGTTTGGCTAAGACATTTCTTACCGCCAAATTTCCATGTTTATAAGAAGGATTATGGAAAATGGACAATTTTCCAAAACTGTCGGAATATCCGGAGTTGAAAATTATTCAACGATGCAAAAACGAGTTTATTTACATTAAAATCATATACAGAAAATCGGGACTTTGAAAAACTGACGTGATAAGTGGAGTGACGTGAAAACCGGGTGTCGGGATAACGAGGTCCAACTGTATTCATTACTGAGTAACATATATGCTCTCTAATATGAAATGCTGAATCGTTACTTTGAAATTTCAGCCGTTATTTGTTACTGCATCAATGTACTGCAAAACTAAATTAAATGAACTTCAAACGCTACGTTCATTTCGTAATTCATGAACGGAGGCGTATAGTCTGATAGGGAAAGATGAGAGTTTGTCTTCGGACTTTAGACTCAGAATTAGTTGTTCCTGTACCCATATTAGTATCACATACGAGTTTTTCATTTAGTCTTTTCATTACTTCAGCATCTGTTCATTCGCGGAAAATGTCTGTGTGAATTTGGAGGGAAGTTTTTGAAATCACATGGTCAATAGCAGAAAAAATGCTTTTAGAAGAACAATTGTTATGAGATCATTTATTCCTTCTGGGATTGTACTTTTTATCTTACAGATATGAAGTGTTACATGCATTTTTAAAACATGGACAAAATAATTGATTTTTTTTTTTTTTTTTTTTTTTTTTTTTTTTACCAAGAAACTAGGGTGTAAAAAAAATAATGATTTTTTTTAAAAAAAATCAAAAAAATCGGATTTTTTTTATTTTTTCCCTGTGTTAAAATATTAAACATCTATCAAGAATTAAGCATTTCAAAAATGAATAACCCTCCAATTACTAACATAATCCATGTTCTTTTGCTTTAATTAATAAAATTTTAATTATGTAATTATAGAAATTACAAAAAACTGCAAATTGAAAATTTCTTTAGTAACATACAAAATTATGTGCATTAATATTTTGTGATAATTATGTAAACCAATATTAAATACTGCTTATATTTTAAAGTTATTGATAAATTGCATTTATTTTTAAATTGATGATACAGATTAAATTTTGTAATTATTAAACAATTAACTGTTTAATTAAAAACACAATCTACATTTTTGAAAAAGTGGCTGAAAAAAGGTGATAAATAATAGTTTAATAAATTCATAAAGCAGCCAGTAATTTTACACGGGTTCTAAAGCGTATGTATATCAAATTGATCAAAAATTGTAGCAATGTATACAGCAAACTCACACATAATTTATAAATATATTACAAAAATTGTATTTTTGAAATTTAAATCAGATTTTTTCCCCCACAACATTAAAATATTTGAAAAGCTACTAAATATTATAATGTTTTGAAGTTATTTAACATTTAGTTAGATGTTTTTTAATATGTAATACTTCTTTTTACACAGTTTAATAATGTTATAATTAACAATAACAAATATTACATTTTTTACAAGTGATTTAGTGATAATTCCCATTACTGATTATAATGCTTTTTCACACTATTTAAAAAAATCAGAAAATATGTGATTTTATCATCTGATTTAAATCAGTTGATTAAAATCATTGACACTCTATTGCTATGTTTATTGTATATAAAAGAATGAATAACTTGATTATTAAAAGGAAATGATGACATTGTAAGTTATATTAGATTTAAATATCATTTTAAAATTAAATGATTTTTATGTTTGTTAGATAAAAAACCGTGCTTTTTACAAACTTACTGTACTTAAATTTTTCACAATACTCAGGAATTATGCTTCGAAACAATTATTTAAAGCTTTGTTTTGTGTATTCATAAGTCACAATACTTGTAAAAACTTTCCAAATCATGTTCATCTTAAATTTGAATACTTTTTTATGTCATTTTAAACATTAAAAATTTTTTCGATTTTAATCAATGATTTTTGTTTAAAAATCACTTGATTAAAATCATGATTTAAATCGCTGATTTAAATCAACTGATTTAAATCGTTGACACCCTACAAGAAACTATTAACATTTCCATGTATGTGTTTTAAAAAAGGAACAATCAATCTGTGCAATAAAGAGACAACATGTGTTTTTATCATTTAAGATTTTAATTAGACTAATTTTGTATTAATTTTGCATTTAATCTATTAAAATTTCTCATAATTTTACTGTAAAAATAACAGAAGCTATAAAGAATGAAATATTCTTTATAGCTGATTTAAGGCATGATTAAGTATTTCTGGGAAGATTTCTTTTTGAAAGGTCGTCATATGAAAGTATTCGATTATAACTTGAACTTCAAAACACCTATCAAAAAATGAAAAATGCTTGATTTCATATTATTGCTATTGCCATCACTGCCAATTTTATGCATTAGATTGAGTCTAGGAATGTTTTAGAAAGTTTTGTGGTGTTGAGCAGGAGAAAATATGTTTTTGAGAATTGGCTTAATGGTAGTTTCCATTATAGACAGGTTCCGTTGTTGCATGTGTTACTGGTTTCAGTAAGCAGTGGACATCTCTATTGATACTCAATTACTATTTTTCTCTTTAATATATACAGTAATCTACTTGTTGAGACGGATTCGCGAGAATCCAGCGAAACATTCCATGTTAGACATATTTTTTATCTTAACAGATGAAATTGATTTGTATTATTTTCATGGAAATTTACCTTGGAATATTTCCATTCAAGGTAGAATTCCACTTTCATAGAATGAATTTATTTATTATTATATTGTGATTGCTTACATTTTTACACACATTTCCGTTACAGAAAGGTTTCATACAAAATTCCATTATGGGTTTAGGTAATGGTAACGAATTCTTGCAAGGACCTCATGTACGGTATATAATTAGATTTGCTGCAGTCTTGTGACCCTATGTAGTATTTTAAATGCCCGGCTTTATACTTTATGAAATTTTAAATCACTGCAGGTATATAGATAGATTTTATCTTTATTTTAAGGAATAGTTAAAAACTAACGAAATAACCCTCTAAAAATTAGAAAATACACTGAATATATGTGTACTACTATTTATGATTATTTTTAATATCTTTTTTCTAAAGAGTAATGAAAGTAATGAGTAACAAATACTTTCTTACGGGTAGTGAGTTTGAAAGTAACAAATACATACAGGTGCTCATTTAATCGTTACTTTTACAGCGCTATTGCTCACAGACGTATTTTTCCTTTATAATATAGATTTCAATTAAAAAGAGAAGTTTGTAGAATTATCAATGTCAAATCATATTGTTATTTTTGTTCATATACAACATATCTCTAGTGTTGACACGTGCCCTGATTTATGCAGGATATCTTGATTTTTAGGGGTTAGTACAAAACACATCCCACTGAGTCATTATGCAGGATGCCAAATGTCCCAATTTTTCAGAGACTACAACCTGTTTTGAATATTCATAAGTTTCATATGATTCCTTACTCTGTTTTAAGTTCTCAAACCCCTGAAAATGTTAAGAAAAATAACTAAGTGTCTTTAATTTTTAAAGACAACCTCTACAGATCTAATTGAGACAATTTAATGTGCCATACAATGTGAAAAACATCTTGTGTGCCTTTTCCACCATTATGAATACCAGTAGATCGAACCCAGGCTTCACATGTTACAGAGTATGGGTAAAAACCATTTTTTTAAAAAAATTTAAAATTGAAAGCTCTAATAAATTATTTACATGTAATATGATTTTTAGATTGGCCATTTAACGCCAAATGCATTTTTATATGAAAAGTGTTAATTATGCAATCAAAGCATTGAAATTTATCAGTGATATTGTCGTATTAGATGCATGCCAGGGATTATTGACCAAAGATTTTTCTACTTACGGCAGCATTTTTGGTTCTGATCACTTCAGTGCTTTAAATGCATAGTTGAATTAGATGTCTGTTAAATTTGTATTTTATTTATATTATTTTATTTTATTATTTATAGAGGAAGTTTTAGTTTTGCTATGTATATTATCCATAAACAAATTTTGAACTCTTTGCATTGTTTTAAGGGAAAACAGATTAATCTTTCTTAATCGAGGTGACCACGATAGAGAATAATTTAAAAATAATTCACACTTGAAAATTATTTTTAAAACCCTAAGCAATCAGTAAACTGTGTTACAGTTTTCAAACAAATTAAATTTCAAAGTACCTTTTTTTCCTATTTGGCAGTGTAAAAATTTAAATTGTTTGATTGCATTTTAAATTTGTGTTTTTTAAATATTCTTTTATTTATTTATTGATGAAGCATTAACTTCATTATGGAAAATTAGCCAGCGACAAATGCTGAACAATATGTATAGTTTTAAGTGTAAATAGTTTATTATTTCGTAATAGAGCACATGATAGAGATAAATTAAAAAAAAAGTATGCTTGAAATTATTTAAAAAGCCATAATAAATGAGTCAATTAAGTTACAGTTTTCAAACAAATTGCATTTAAAAATAGAGTTTTTTTCCTATACGACGGTATAAAAATTGATAATATGCAATGTATAGAACACATTAAAAAATTGCAAAATTGAAATTTCATCATGAAATGTTGCCATTTGCAAAATGACGTCAGCGTTATGCAAGGACCTGTTTGTTCTTTATAATAGACATATGTTACATATATCAAAATTCTTACATGCATAGTGTTGTCATTTTCAATAAAACAGTTTAGTCTTAGTTTTAAGTTGAATTAAATCCCAATAAGTTTCCACCCTTTCTCTTTCACTCATCCCCACAATGTTTAATGAATTAGTAAAAGTTTATTTGCTATTTTTAAAGTTTTTTCATGTTTGAGAAAAGGGTTTAAAAGTTAAAACTTTGCTGGCTAGTATAAAATGCAAACAAACCATTACTCACATATTATGTAAAGTTTAAATAGTTAATTATATATATTACCTTATTATTTCTAAAGGACTTTTTACTCTTTAATTAATGTAAGAAACCTAATAGATGGTTTATTTGTGAAGGAATTAACATCACACTCCAAGCTTGCAAACTTTATGCCCTGTTAACAGTTTTCACAAATGGTATGTTGGTTGGTAACTACTTGTTAAACTTGTTTATTAAGCTGTTGTTTTATTTAATTGTAACCATAACCTTTTCTCAAACTAATGCTGATGCTGTTAAATTAACTGTGATTGTAATGTGTTTGTCACTAGAAATAGAGATGGGGCAGATGTAGTTTGTGTGTACTTGCCTGGCCAACAGTAACTCCAGTTATATGATTTGTGAATTATCTACGGTGGGTTGCCAAATTATTAGGGACAGTCATGAAGTATAGGTTTTTTGTACAATATTAGGATATAATTTGAAAATAATCATTGCTTTTAAGTTTAAAATGCTTTCTTCTTATAGTTGAAGTATTTACGCAATATTAGTATATGAAAAAACCCCAACAAAAATATAATACAGTCAATTTAGCAATGTTAAGTAAAGAATATTAATATTTGGTGACATTTCATTTGGCTTCGAGGAGTGCTTCAATGCGTCTCGGCATGCTTTATATGCAATTTCTGGCACTTTCTTTTATTTTAGGGTTGTGATGCCATACATTTATTAGTTTTTCGATGAGTTGTACCTTGGTTGTAATCATATCTCTGGCGATTTCCGGCATGTGATCTCCCATAAGTTTTCTATGGAATTCAAGGCAGGAGAATTGCCAGCCCAAGGTAAAACTGGGATATTGTGGTCAGCCAAAAAACTTTATAACACTTCTAGCTTTATGGCAAGGCGCTGAATCATGCATAAACATGAACTATTCACCACCTGGGAACCATTCTTCAATTTGCGGCAGCAGCCGAGTTTCCAGGACTTGCCTGTACTGATCTTGTCTCATGGTTCCCTGGACAATGTAAAGTCTTCCAACCCCTTTAGCGCTTATGACAGACCTCACCATTATTTTATCAGGGTGTTTAACACTTTCCACGATGCAGTAAAGGTAGTATTTTTCGCCTGGATGTCGCCAGACAAAGCTGCTTTTATCGGACAAAATCTCAAAGGTTGATTCATCTGAGAAACACACCTGAAAAAATTTAAATATGTTAATAATTTAGAAATAAATGATTTTAAATGACATAAATAATAACTATCTTAACAACATACCTCACTCCAGTCATCAGCTGTCTTCTGGCGGTGTTTACGAGCCCAGGCAAGGAGCTTCTTCTTCATCGCTTCTGTCAACCGGGGTTTCTTGGCTGGACGATGACCTGTCAACCCTTCCTCTGCTAATCTCCACTGCACCGTTTTCTTAGAAACTGGTATTCCAGATTCTTGAACGGTCTGAGTAAGGAGTCCCACACTTTTCTTTCTGTTTCCTAAACAGATATCCCGGATTTTCCTATCAGTACGTGGAGTTGTAATGTGTTTTCTTCCACTTTTACCTTTTCGTTTGGGCGAAAGTGTCTGGTTTTTGTCCCGATTTATTTTTATCCTGTTGACTACTGACTTGGAAACTCCAGCAAGTTCTACTATCTTCCTTTGAGAATGGTTTTTACCTCAGACTTTTTCCTAGGGGCCAAATCAACCCCTCGACCCATACTGAAATCTATGAAAATAAAAAATAAATTAAAATCGTAAATAATTTCGCAAAAAACAAATATTTAATCATTAAAAGAAAGATAATACTCACATATAATTCTTAACTTTTCCAAAAAAAGCCAAAGAATTTTGTTTAAATTAAAGAAAAGTGTCTTCCACTATTGCGTGCGTAAAAGACTCAGCGTCTCTCCCATTATTAAAATATTGATAGAAAGCAAACAAAGCTTTTAACATAACAAAAGTACTTAAAAGTTGAATTATAGAGATGTTGAAAACGGTAAAATACATTCCTGCAACACTTAAACCACTTAGAGCGGCAGTCAAGTGCACCCAAAGTAGAAAACTGGCAAAAAATATGACTGTCCCTAATAATTTGGCAACCCACTGTAAGTTTGCAGCCATATTTAGGCTGAATAGTTCTTGCAATCATGTTTTATTTAATAGTTGTGTGTCTGTTTAACTTATTATTTTTACCTGCAGTTGAAAAAAGAATGTTTTGTTATATTATTCAGCTTTTAAATAAAAAGAATTTAGTTTTCAACTTACCTTCTTTTCATCTTCACAGTATATTTACATTTTTCAATTTGAATTGTTGAACTTAGTGATTCTTGAATTTATCATACATATAAAGAGTCATGCAACAACAGTTGGCCAGAGATGTGGTGTTTGTTTTACCTTCCCCCCGCCCCAGTACATAGTAAAATGCAAAAGTAAACAAATGATAGACGTGCATTCTTTCAAAGAAAGTTTGTTTCAAAGCTATCTATCAGTGTGTACAATGCACCGAATATTCAGTATCTATTCGGTATTTGGCCATACTACCAAATATTCGGTTAAGCCGAATATCAAACTATTCATCCAAACCAAATACTTGAAAACATCTTAAAAGTATTTTTTTAAAACATTACACATCTTCTACTTTTTTTAATAAATTTTCTTAGCTTAATTCAGAATAATTAGACAGAATCATCTTCAAATAAAAAAGAATGTTTTATATTATTTATGTGCTGTTTTAAAAGTGTCACTTAAGAAAATTAATTATTAACAATGCCCTTCATAGGAAATAATGATGTACAAAAGGAAGTTCCTGAGCATTTTCTGATAAATAATCATTTTTTTGCTTTCTCGCAAACAGGGTGTTTCTAAACAAAATGGAAAAAACTTTCATAGGTAATAATAAACATCAAAACTAAGAATGCACCGAATATTTGCTATCTATTCGGTTTTCGGCCGTACTACTGAATATTTGGTTTGGCCGAATATCAAACTATTCGGCTAAACCAAATACTTAAAAAACCTCTTTAAAATATTTTTTTAAACCTTACACAATTTCTGCTTTTAACTGTTAATTAATAAGGATATTCAGAATAATTAGACAGAATCATCTTTAAATAAAAGAGTTTTATATTATTTATTTGCTGTTTTAAAAGTGTTACCTAAGAAAACTAATCATTAATGACAACCTTCATAGGAATTAATGATGTACAAATGCAAGTTCCTGAGCATTGTCTGGTAAATAATCAGTTTCTTACGTTTTTGCAAACGGGTTGTTTTTAAACAAAATGAAATAAAGTTTCAGGGTTAGTAATAGGCATCAAAACAAGCAATTGTTTGTTCAGCAAATCATGTAATATGGCAGAGTTGGTGTGTTGAATTATCAATGAATTACTTGTTCTACTGGGTCTTTTCCCTCATTTTCAGAGTAAAATATTTGAGTTAAAGATGATAACTTTGTAATCCAAAATTATCCTCATTGTTTATATATTTTCATTTGAACCATTTTGGTGATTTTTCCGTCGTTATCAATATTATTTTCACGTACAACCACAGGTCCACTGCATACCCCAGCTTGGCTACCAACGCTGTTCTAGATTATAGCAATATTCCTACAATGTGAATTGCAGGTACTTCTTGACTGCAAAATTCCTTGTTTATATTTGAGAACTTCTGTGTTATTTAGAGAACTGAATTACATAGAATTGTGTTATAAAGATCTTCTATTTATTTCAAATTCTGAAATTGGCCATCTAATTTATGCCCAAAAGTATTAATGATAAAATGTACTAACAGTTTTTCTTTAGTAATTTTTTTTTAATTACATCACTATCATAATATTTTTATTTGATTTTAGATAGTGCAAACGACTAAAACCCCTCCATAAATAAGAAAGGTATATGAATAGCTAGTGAAAGAAAGAGAAGAAAGGCTGCTTCAACAAAAGACAAATCTAAAAGTATTTTATTATTATTAATTCTATAATCCTTTTCAGTTCTTAAAATGGAATATATAATTTAATTTACCTGTTCCTACTGTTCTCATTTAGTTACTTTTTATCATGTACCACTTTTCTTATAATTAATTCATGTATTTTTAACTAGTACACACACCCAGAGTTGCTGGGGCCCAGGATGATAATCTTAAGATTCTGTAAAAATACCTTGCTGTTTCCAGGGATTTGTTTGTTTAAATATATCTTGCAAGTGCCTTAATGAGGGGGTGGGGAGAAAAAGATCCCGTAGCCACAAGTTCACCTGCAGCATCCATGGTAATGGCTTCAAGAGATAAAGAAAGACTGGAGTATGCAAGGTGTTTTTTTTTTTCTTTTTTGCCTCTCTTTCTATTATAGAAAAAAATCAGTGGTTTTCCTTTTTTTAATAATTAATTTTAAAAAACTATTTCATGTTTTTTATTTTATTTTTTATAAGATTCCTAAAACTCTGCTCCCTATCTATACTACTAAAAAAAGAAAGAATTGCTCTGTTTTTGTGTCTGTCTGCAATGACTAGCAAAATCTAGCACACATAGAAATTTGGGGATGGGAACTGGTGAAATTTTGGGTGAGGACAGTCCAAAGCAGGTCCTAATTTACCTGAGGATCAGATTTTTAATTATTTGATAATCAGCCAAGATATTAATTAAAAACTCGACAGAAAAACAATCTTTTTTCTTTGCAAAAATTGACAGGCATGCGTTCCCATGCTCACTGTTGACATTATTAAATGTAATATCAGAAATAAAGATTTGTGGAGCTACTGATGCAGCAGAATTGCTTAGGCTAGTTCCTGAACCTCAATAAAAGAAAAAGAATTGTACAGTCGAACCTCTATTTAACGAAGTCGCTAAATCCCGGAAAAAAGTTCGTTATATGGAAAATTCATTAAATAGAGATTCACCTTTTAAAATACTTTAAACTACATAAAACAGATTTTAAATTCATAAACACTAAATATTTTTACTAAAAGTAACTAATCACATTTTTTTAAATAAATTATAGCGATTTGTTTTATATATTTTACCCACCAATATCCATCCTTAATTCATTTTTTCCATGTGTTTAAATCTTTGAAATCTGCAAGGAAAACAAAACATTGTCCGGGAATACACTGTATTTTCTGTTTAAAGTAAATAGTTATGCATTAAAATTAACGAATTTTAATGCCATTATCGTATTTATTATTATTATACAAATAATTTTTACCATACATTAACATATGCGTCCTTAAATATAATTTCTGAAAAACTCTGTTAATTTTGCCTGAGTTTTCTATTTAGAAAAGTGCTTTCTCTCATAATACGTCTTGCATCTTTGCAATGCACCAAAAACCCCTTCATGCGTATTTTCTTCTAACTATAATCCGCGTCGGATTGTTTCAAATGATTTTAGCATTTCATCATACGAAGTTTTGTAAATTCCTGCATCATGATCATTTCCATCATCATCATATTCGTCTTCATCGCAATTCATTGCTGTATTGTTTTTATTTTTCACACTGTTGAAAATATCCAATTCGGATAGTGTTTCCGAGGTCTCAATTTCAGAATTAAGTGAAATACAATCATCAATCAGCACATCATGGTTAATTTCTTCTTTTTTTGCTCATCTCTATCCACATTTTTTAAGTTACTCTAAGGGATTATCGTCTTCGTCCTCCGTACTTACCGAATTATCACTGCTGACAAAGAAAACGCCTTGTAAAACCTGTTCAAGGCCATTGAACATCGTAAAATGTGTTTAAAGAAAGAATAAGTTTGAAATGTCCAGAAATATTTTGAGAAAATGGGAGAAAAAAACATTAGATCACAAAAAAAAGTTCGTTAAATAGAGAATGCACTTCGCTATTTGGAGGTTATTTTACGAAGAAATTCGCAAAATGTTCTTGGTTCCAAGGAAAAGTTCGCAAAATAGAGGTCTGACTGTATCATAAATTATAAATTTATTGGAAGCTAACAAACTGCAAAATAAAAGATATTACTTAATATGTGGAGGTATAAAAGAATGATAACAATTTAAAAGCAAACATAAAACAATTAACTAAAAGCTATTTCAAGAGGATTATCAATTAATATCTTTATAAACATAAATAACTTATCTGTACTTTTCATTATACTGGATCTAATCTTCATGACAAAAACAAAACTTCCCTTAACTAGTGAATGATAACTTGAGAAATATATTTCCATTTAAATGCACTGAAAAACATACTGAAGCTCATGGCGATACAAAAGCAGTACTTAAGAGGAATTGAAAAGGCAAAACCTCTGCGAAAGAAAATGTATACTTGATGCATTCATATTAAAAAGAAAAATCTAAATAACATGACTTTATTTTTTCAAAAGCAGGCGAATAATTCTATCACATCCTCCAATTATTTTATCCACATGAACCAAATTGATCAAGGACCTTGAGATGGCTGATAAAAGAACGCATCTCTCCAGGAGTGAGGAAAACTTTTAACTACAGCCCCACAGATGGGTCATCTCACATAAAATACATTGGACTGCTTTGTATAACATCATGTAGACTTTTCCACTGAAACAACTTTGCACATAGATCGTAGGTTATAATTATTATTGTAATATTATTATATATAGTATTACATTATTAAAAACATTATCCTGACATGCAGAGTATGGTAGCTTTGAATCTATTGATATTTAAATTAAGTACACATTAAAAAGAAAGATACACATTATTTAGAAAAGAAGCTTATGAAATGAAAAACTAGTAGAAGAATTTAATAGCATGAATATGGATAAAAAGAACAGTTGTTATCTCTATTACATTTTCTATCAGATACAACGAGCTTAGTTGTATTGTACTGATGAATAACTAATCAATGCAAAATGTCATGTGTGCTAAGCTCACGTGAGACAAAATAAGAATTAACACTTATAAAATATAAGCTTAATTTTAACATAAAAAACACAAGATGGTCATTGTGAACTATTAGTGCAAGAAACTTTAAGTTAAACTGATATCTTTGACACATTTTTACCTATGTTTACATAAAAAGTAACATGACTGCCATAAAACTAAACTGAATAACTCAAATGGAAACTATTAACAAAACTGTCACAAACATATTGTCGAAACAGATCGAAGTTGAATATACCTGGTGATTCTGATAGGAATGTACAGTAGTGTTTGTCTCATTAGCTCAAAAACCTTTCTACATTATACATACATTCATCACCATTCATTTATCTTTTATTATCCTTTTATTTTAAGCTTATAACATTTATTTTAATTAAATATCAATATTAATATAAAATACCATCCTTTATACTTCATAATGCAAACATTAATCTTTTTTTAAAACCAGTAAACTTCTTTTTTTTTTTTTATTTAAATACAATCCTTTATTTTAAAAGCAATACATATTTCTATCTTTATTTACTGTTAAAAACATATTTTCTTTTTGTTTTTACAACGTATTCATAATAAAAATAAATGTAAATAAAATAGAGATTTATAATTTACACAAATACAAAAATAACAATTATATATATATGTTGCATTGTAGACATTGATGTGTGTCGTGGAATGAAAATTATGGAAGAGTCTCCATTATGAAATAATTGCTGTAGAGTTGTAAGACATTGGTGCAAGTCATGGAATGAATTGATATAGGCAATGAAATAAAATAGAGGGAAGTTTCTCCATTATGAAATAATGAGTCAGATTAGACCTTCATGCTTTTATTAACAAAACAACATCAAAAACTATTCACCCCATTTCCATGATACGTACCGGTTTAAGAGGTAAATAACTTCATCATGTGATCGTGAAGTAAAATTAGAATTAAAACAATTGCCCAAGAAAACTACCAGTCTGAAAGCTGTTAACAGTTGAACAATCAAAGAATTCCTGAGGAAAAGTCCCATGCATCTGCTTTTGTCATAAGACATAGAAACACAAAATCATGATGTTGCGAGCGCTCTGGCAAATGCGAGAATAAAGGATAGATACGCTCAAAGCCTACATCATGTCCAATGGAAATGATTTCGTAAAGAGTCCTGACAATTTGGAGCGAATGCATTTTGAAGTAAAAATATCCCAGCGTGCAAAAGAATCTCAAAATAAAATAAATTTAAAAAAATGAAATGCCTCTTTTAAAAACATTCACATTCACACTAAATAATAGAAATGGTCAGAAATCCTGATACAATTTAGGAATAAACTAAAAGCTTTATATTTAAGTAAATTGAATTAGATAATAATTAATTTAAGGAGAATTTAATAGGATCAATGATAAATATTATTAAAGAATAAGAAATTAGTGAATATGCTGGTAATTTAGCATGTAAAAAGGAAATATCACAAAGGAAGAATTAATAATGTAACACACACTTATATATATATATGTGTGTCTGCGTGTAAATATATACATATATATGAATTTAAAAGACGCAAAGGAAAATATGCTGTTATGTGCATCAGACGCTATGCAGCTCTTTTGATCACACAAACAATATAAGATTTAAACCATGAGAATAACTGTGAAATTTAATGAAAAGATATATGCAGAATCACAGAACTCCAACAGACTGGGATGAAACTGATGTAAGTGTAAACAGACAGACAATTCGATAATCTTGAAGCAGTCTTTTATACAACAAAATACTTCTGATTTCTGACTAAAGATGGATGACTAAGTCAAGTTAATAGTTTACAAGTCTTTTCAGGTCAAGGTGGGGGCATGGCAGCTTGCATGTTCATTTTTATTTCCATTGCAGTATAATTTTGACATATTTTAATTTTATACTGTTGCATATTTGACGTATGTTATCTGTGTAACTATTTTTGTATTTCGCTGAGTTAAGTATTTCAGTTATTAGAATTGAGAATTTTTGTTTTTATTTTAGATAATTCTAAAATTTCTTTATTTTTATGACGTATTTGAAGTATGCAAGCTAGCTATGCCTTGCGAAACCTGAAAGGCAATATATTATTGCAACTTATTTGCTCCTCCCACCTTCTGAAGAGCTTAGGAGCTGTTTTTAAGGTTTCGTTCATGTGACGAAACCCTATTCGTCTCACTCCTCTGTCTATCCGTCATGGAAATGTTCTTATAAACTGTGTAAGTTAGAGACTTGAAATTTTATGCACTTGCATCTGAATACCACCTGTCAGATGACAAATCATAAAATTTTGAAAAAGTCTTAATTAATACTAAGATATTAATTAAAAACCCACTCATTAACTCTGAGTCAGTGAGATGTCTTCTTCAAGCAAGACCCAGAAATTTTCATTTTCACAGCTGTAAGATGCCGGGCTGGGCTTTTTTCACGCTCTACAGAATTTTTTTAAATATTGCATTTATCGATTTGAAATTAACACATCTATGCTTATTTTTTAACAACGAATCCAAATATCTAATTTTCTTAGAAATCCGTACGCAAACAAAGATATATTAATCAAAAATTTTAATTTTTTGAGCTATTTTATCTGGCAAGCATTTGTTCTTGCTATCTTTTGGATTTCAGCACACCTGATTCCAAATATTATATATAAATAATAATGATACTTTAACATTAAAGTTAAATTATGAGTAGTATTATTAAATTTTGATGATACTTTATCTTAGTTGTTAATCCTTTTTTATATTTCTGCTATTCTTCAAACTGTCAGTTCTGTAGAGCATTGACCACATACCCAGTAGCAGAAACAGTGAAGCCCGGAAGCGGGCGCTGCAGATTATTTTAAACCTTGCAGATTAATTCACCAACTTAAAAAGAAATGCTGGGCTTAAAAAATGACTGAAATTTGCTTTAAGTCTCTAGATTTATGGTATTTGTTTTATCCTTATATTATATTTTCTTTATAAATGGAAATTTTGCTTACTTTAAGTGTTTCTGTTATTTCTTATGATAGTAGGCTTATTGGGTCGCAGATAAATTTTAGTTTGCTGCAGACTGACACAGAAAATTCTGCTTCTGGGACCACATATTCAGTTTACTTTTAACTTAGAAAAAAATATTTTTAAGTCAAAAGGTAAAAGGTTTTCCAAGTTCTTTTCCCTGACTTAGAAAATTGAAATAAGTTTCCCTTCCTTGATGTTTTAATTACTAGACATGATTCTTTTTTTAAAGCCTATGATTATAGAAAACTTTTTTCTGTCTCTAACGCCCGTACATAAATCAGCCAGAACAACAACAAAAAAAAAGCAATTTATCAAATTACAACGACCATTTGGAAAACGATTTTTTTGAAGACTAAAATTTACGACATAAAAAATCGCACGGAGTTGATCATACATTACGTACACCATGAATTAAACATTAATAATGTTATTACACATAAAAATCGCAAGCCAAAAATATTGCCTGCGACCCGTCAGATTTCATGAAACTTAAGTATTATCCACCTGAAACTTACGTAAATATCCGAGCATTTCATTGGCTGTTCGGGAAAAGGCTTTTCCATCGTCAGATTTCCAAGAAATCTGACGGCCAATTTTAAATGAAATTTCATTCTTAAACTTCTAAACATCCCACAATATTACTTTTTACACCGTCGGATAGAGAAAAAAATCTTCTTTTAAATGCAATTTGTTTGAAAGCTGTATCTCAATTTGTTTTTGAGTTATTAATTTTTTTTGTAGTTTTTATTACTTTTTTGTCATAGTGGCAACAGAAAGTATCCATCGTTGTTGAAATTAAAGGGAAATACAGATTACTGTATAGACCCATCAGAAAACGAATAAATTGCAGATTAAACCAATGAAAACCTTCAGATATGCTTTTGATTTCCCATCCTGACGAGAACAATAACCATTTTTCCAAATGGTTAAAAAAAAAAATCACTAAAAGATACTTCTTTCACATCTGCAATAAACGCAAAATTTTATATTTTTCATAAATAGTGTCAACTTTGATATGAAATTGTAAAGTATACAAACTTACCTTTGTAAAAAAAAATCTATGTTTGGATGTCTCCAGCCTTTTTAATTTTTGAAAATTTAAGAAGTTTATTTTAGCAATTGCCCAAATGATAAGACTTTTGCATGAAAAATTAACTCAGCATCGCTGTCTGTTGATAATTCTACGCACAATTTATATTGAGAGGCTGCTTCACTCATGCAAAAATACGGTCGCTAATTTTTTAAACCTTTGGAAGAAACTTTTTAAAATAGCTTGTTTGGATTTCAATATTTTTCAATATTTTTTTTTTTTTTTTTTTTTTTTTTTTTGCATTTGCTCACTGAGATCGATCTGTACAGAGGTCTTTTTTTAATTTTTCGATTTTGTTTACAGTTTTTTTTTATTAAGATACTTTTACTTTTGCAACTGGTTTCGAAAATGAAAGTACAGTGAAACTACAGTACAGTACTCTGTGAAATCCGCACACTTAGGGACCAAGGGTTTTGCGGATAACACATTTTTGCGGATTATAGATCATCCATTTGTTTACATTTTATTTTTTACAGTCTGGCAATAAATTAGAAACAACTGCATAGAAGAAACAGCATCATTATTTTACTGATTGTATTAATTTTTTTAAACATTGACACAACATAATGGTAATTTCAGTTTTGCTTTGTTGTCAATGATAATTTTTTTTTCTGTAGTCTATGAACACTCATTACTTTTTGCTCTGAGATAAAATTTTGTTGCCCTGGGAAATTTAAATATTTATACCCAATTTATATTTAAATATTTATTCATTGGAAAATTGATAACTTATGAAAAAAATACAAAATTTAACTTTATCTAAGAGTTTAACTGTTAATGATATTTTCATTGTTTACATTCCAACATGTAGTGCGGATAATAGAGATTGGTGGATTATACATCGGCGGATTTCACAGAGTTGACTGTATTCTCATTAAAAATTCCTGTAAAGAAAATCAAAACAGTAAAAAACGGCCTTTATACAGTTCAACCTAAGCTACTCAATGCAAAAAAAAAAAAAAAAAAAATCATTTAAAAATATTGAAATGCAAGTGAGCTATCTTAAAAAATTTCTTCCATAGGCTTAACGTTAGTGAACAAATGTTTTTGTGCGAGTAAAGTAGCCCTTAACTGATGTGTTGGAAGATAGCAGCAATAAATAAAAATCCTCTTCTAAAGCCTACTGTGTAAGTAACATTGACTTCTTAATATGTTGCAGAGAAGGTACAAACTTACCTACCACAGTGATATACAAAAAGTTAAACCGGTTAATGATCTTAAGTTCTCCTCCACTAACTCTCCTGTTCGTCATCTTCTCAAATAGAGAATTTATAATGTTCCTTGTCTTTTGTCTTATATTGTTCAAATTAAAAGAAATC
Source organism: Maratus speciosus (assembly GCA_963932465.1). NCBI lineage: Eukaryota > Metazoa > Arthropoda > Arachnida > Araneae > Salticidae > Maratus > Maratus speciosus. The sequence continues at coordinate 42,936,798 of OZ010791.1, read as the reverse complement.
TTCAAATCCGCCCCAAGAACACTCCAGTTATGAGTTTCCAAGAAATTTCTAAATCCTCTATTGCCAAACATTCTTGGGATTCCAACCATAATTTTAATTTTCAAAATGCTAAAATTATCTTTAATGCCAATAGCACCTCAGGATTGGACTTTCTCAAAAATTTAGCTATGTATCTTTATTGTGAAGTTATAGTGAATGAAAAATCTGATTTCACTATGCTGTCTGCAACTTTGGAAAACTTGGTAAGTTCAACTATATACGAGGAGGGATCAAATGAAAACAGCAAAAGTGTCACTAAAATTGTTTTTTATTCTAGGTCCTTGGAAATTGGCAAACACTGTCTGTGAAGTCTTCCTCAGCTGGTAGTATGATGCAGTGCCAGTAGATAGGGTTGGAGGTACAGAGCAGCTGATTATAGATGGATTATTTTGATTAAAGGTGGCAGCACCACTACGCAGTTTCACCAAAAAAGAACAGCATGCAGTTATTCAATTTTTATGGAGTGAAGGCGTGAAATCAGTTGATATCATCTGCATTCTCCTATGAATATAAAATGGTTTCATCCCTTTTAGTCAATTTTTTAAAGGTGCAGAGCCCTCCCCTTTTTAAATTCAGCAAACTGCATATCCTGCTCTTAAAGAAATTAATTAAATTTAATTGATGAATTAATAGTTGAAAAAACTGTATTAACATCAAGTGTCATCCACCACAAGTTTAAAAAAACATATTTGAACTTGAGTGGGTGAATAATAAGTATTTTATTAACGATTGAAAATTTGAACAAGATATGTATAGGGAGAGTGTGAACTAATAGTAGGAATTGAAAAAAAAAAAATTGCATTCCTAATTCTACCCAGAGATCTCTTGTTAAAATCTTTCCAGACATCTTTGGCAGGCAGATTTAATTTTGTTTGGTAATGTGTCTATCAAACCTAGGATAGAATTTCAAAAAATTGATACCATGTTTTCATATTGATAGGAAGACTTTTATCACTGTGTTTTATGCTGGCAATCAAGTTGCTAAGTTCTAAATGCCCTTTCAATTTTTGAGTTATTAAAGCATAGTAAAATTTAGAAAATGTGAATGACACACTGCAATGTGGAGTTGAATCAAAGTACAGGTCTGTATTTTGATCTGATACATAAACTAGTTAACTTTCATTTTATGCCAGTTTAATCTTCTCAACCTTTGTTTGATTTATGAAAATGTTTTGTTTTTCTCACAGGAGTTCTAGCATTCAGATTAAAATATAACACTGCATAAAACTGCACTTTGATTTACTCTGCATTACACTATGCCATATTATTTTGCATACATTGATATGATTTTTTTTCTGTCATCTAAACACAGAAACCTTATTCTTATGCTACCAATTGCACTCCTATTCTTGCCTTTATCAGTCTTGTTTTGCATGAATTTTCTTCCAATTTCTTCATAACCATTTTCAGACTTTTGCACTTAACAATATTATTTTCATTACTTTGTGGATAACTAATCAACTGTTTATGATGTTTTCTTAATTTTATTCTTTACTAGCTCAAAAATTGGAAGGACACATAGAACTTTAACAACTTGTTAGCCATCATGAAACACAAAGGTGAAAGTTCTTCTATCAATATTTAAATATAACATCATTTTTTTTTTTTGTTTAAATCCTACCCTAGGTTTAATTGACACATTATCAAATAGTGTACAAAAAAACATTTTTTTTTCAACCCCTTGGGGACAAGCGACTGGTATATGTGCCACTTAAGGTGCTCAGAATTTTTCATTATTCCCACCAGTTATTTTTTTATGGTAAATTTTATCTTATTTAATCAGAGCATTTCCGCAATTCAAGTACAAAAAATTTCTGTTTTGAAAAACCAGTGGTAATAGAATGAAAATTAAGCAAAGGGCTTTCGTCACAAAGGGGTTAACCAAGAAAATCAGATTTTTTTTTAAATTATTAAAATAAGATATTTTAAAATTTAAATCTTGGTTGTTCCAAGAATTTTAGGTTTCCAAAACAGTTAACCCACTAATTGATAACACAATCTATATTTTTGTGCTGTAATTAATAAAGTTATCATTTCTAATTACAGAAATTATGAAAACTAAAAAATAGTAATTCTATCAGTTAGGGCATATGAATTTAGAAATACTGTGGTATGTAGAACTTTTTTGCAAGATATCTCTGGGCTAAACTAAAGGTGAATTTCACTAATTTTTTCATTTAATTAATCAGTTTGATAAAGATAATTACAATTTAATCTTCAGTTTGTAAATTATGTATTTTATTAGTAAAATGATTAAATTAAACTATAAACTATGTATTCAATTTATGTTATTTTAATATTTTTTGCATGATAATTCTGTATATAAAAAAGTTGTTTGGGATAATGCCTTCATCCCTCCTTTCTAAATAAATGTAATATTAGGTACTTCTTTCTTGATGTACAAAGTTTTTTTTATTTTAAATATATTTCAACTATGTTAAAATGTAACAACTGTATCAAAATGTTCATTTATCTATTTATTTATTTATTTGCAATATTTTATTCTATAATTTGTATGTGCACACGTTCTGGGGAATTTCTAGTAAATCTTATCAGCCAAGGATTTATTTCACCAGCCAACAAAATGCAACATACAGTTGAAAACTGTTATTATGACAAAATTTGCACAACTGCAAAAATAGATACTACAAGGAATTTTCATATTTATTTCTATAAAATTAAGAAATATATATAAGAGAGGAAAGTTTAATATAGAATAGAACTTAGTACTATGTTTATATCACTATAATTTGAAAAGTTGCGAAATATAGCTAACTAGTAAAAAAAAAAGGGGGGGTGGGGTTCGGCATATGTCTATTGTTCGCAATTTTCGAAGGTTACCTAAAAATTCACTCGCCAGAGGCGAGTAAAAGGACATGTTTCCCCACCCCTGATCAGATTGATAAAGATAATTACAATTTAATCTTCAGTATGTAAGTTATGTATCTCTATTGGTAAAATGATTAAATTAAACTATAAACTATGCATTCAATTTATGTTATTTTAATATTTTTTGCACTATTATGCTATATTTAAAAACTTGTTTTGTATAATGTATTCTTCCCTTCTTTCTAAATAACTGTAATATTAGATATTTCTTTCTTGTTGTATATTTTTTTTAATTTCTAAATATATTTTAATTATTATTTAATTAAAAAATAATATTTTGCTAATAGAATGTATTTACTTTGTATACTCAAATTGCATGAATGCAAATTACCGTAACTTGAAGTTACTTGGACCCTTGGTTTCATCTTTATCCTCCATTTCCTAGCAGACATCTTTACTCATGATTCATGTAAAACTATGGCAAAATATTCTATCTGTTCTACATATAAAATGCAAATTCGTTCTTTGTTCCGATTGCTTATAACTTGAATTCTACCGAATGGATTTTGATGGAACTTGCAATAAAATTAAGTAATTTTTTAAAGAAGGTTTGTTGCAGAGCGCTAAGTATAATAGAGATGCACCATACCGTCAAAATGGTTTGTAATCTGAAGTTGGTTATCTCTCAAGTTATAAAGCACAAACAAGAAAACAGAATGAACAAACAAAGGAGTTCATTGGATAGAGAGAGATTTTCAAAGCGAGCCACAAGTGTTTGGGCTGAATTGCAACCGTTTTTAGGGTTATATTTTTTACTTCAAGCTAAAGCTGCACATTTCATCTCTGTTATTCTGTTAATCTTAGAATTCTGTAGGTTTTAGTATAGTCAGGCATTCTCAAGAAAGAAAAAACATCAAACTTTACTTTTTATACATCGCTTTTTATCCAATCACCTTGCAGATGTGAATAGATTTGTCTCCTACTATTTGATGTCGATCCCAGCTTTCGAGACATTAAAAATCAGTATGTTTGGAATCTAGAGAGCCAGTTAGAGCAATGCTAACCACTAAGTTTAGCTGACTTAAAAGCAATTGGTTGTTGGGTAACCATTTGATGTAACTGCAATATGCAATGTGTATATAAGTAGAAAAATTTTTTCATTCATGGTATGGGTATTGTAGTAAACTCTTATTTCGATGCTTGTCAAAAGTTATTCTGTCTTTCTAATGTTTTATAACACTCATAGTTGCATAACATTAAAACATTAGAGTCAGTTGGGAAAATGATCAAAACTGCGTTTATTCAAATCAGTGTGTGAAATTGAAATAGGAGAAAATGTTTTTTGAATGTTAGGTAGAGGTATAAGCTTATAAATCTTGGTCATGCTTATAGCTCATTAGAAGACTAGGAGCGAATGTTAGCCATCATTGGTCACAATTTTATATGCTGTTTGGCATATGATATAAGGGTTTGTTATAAAAGTTTTTGATAGATTTTCATCATGCGATTGTTTTAATGTGAAAAAGAGATATGTTTTCTACTAACACATGATGCTTGAGGATTTTTTTTTTTTTTTTTTTTTTTTTTTTTTCTTTCTGGCATAAGAATTGTTTCTTGAGCTTTTCATTTTATTTTACTTTTACCTTTTTTTTTTTTCCCCTGTTGTCATATTTTATGAAAAGGAGAAAAAAAGCACAGCATGATTTGTGTATACAATTATTATTTTTTAAGACTGTAACTAATTTGTAAAATGTATTTTGAGACATTATGCAATAGTAATTTTGATATTAAATGTACCTGATAAAAATAAAAACAATAAATTTTCTTTTCTTTTTTTTTTTTTTTTTCTTTCATTCATCCAATTTCTAAAACAGAATTTTTAATTAATAAATGATTTCTTCTAATCTAAAAGAGTCAAAAATATTTTATTTTTTTATTACATTTGATTAAAATATGCAGTTGATCATATATCTAGTCGTCATGAAATGATTAAGCCTATGAATTCATGTTAGTGGTAAATTTACCTGAATATATGGGTTTTACCATAATAATTTAAAACTAATTATAATTACAGATCAATGTAACAAAGTGATATTTTAAATAAAAAATTCGCACTGAAAAATGATTACAGAGAACTTTTCTTTCCTTCATTTATCTATAGAGGTGTTTTCATACAGTACATGTGGTTTGTGGGTATGCTTCTCCATTATGCTGGTAAGTGTGCTAAGGTAATGGAATGTTGAATCTGGAAAGAATCTAGGCCATCGAGGTATGCATCTTAGTCAGGGTTGCAAAAAAGCCGGCTAAAATTTTAAAAAAAGCCAGGCCGGTAGCTTTTATTGGTTTTAACTGGCTTTTTTTGGCCAAAATTGGCCTTTTTTGGCCATAATTGGCTTTTATGCAATGAAGCATTGTAATTATAAACTACACATTTTAAAGTGTTTTTAATTAGTTTCAGTGACATTTAATTGATTTAGAGTTTAATAAGTAACCGAATTTCTCAATAATGAGGACATTAATACTGGAATAAAACTTAGATGGTTTTGCTAGTGATTTGTAGTCAGAATTGCAAATATGTCAGCTAAATTTAAAAAGGGCCATACCATCTGCCAATTTTTTCATTTTTATTGCTTTATAAAATTAAAGAGGACAATAGTTACATGTTTTATTACTTAATTAATTTTAAGAGCTATTAATAAACAAGTCTTATTTTATTTCTAGTAAACATTTAAAATTATATACAGTCATATTAATAAAAACATCATTTCTCACTATTAAAAACATGAATAGCATATGCATAAATATGCTTAGCAACAAACTTTTCAAAATTTTATTTAAAGATTTTTTTTTTTCCTTGTTTAAATGCTCTATTTTTACACTTATGTACCACTCACCTGAAATATTTCATTCTTTTAAATTTCTCTTTTAATATATTATAACTTAATCTCCCCATATGGACACATAAAGAATATATTTCCATTTTGATGTGCTTCAATTTGTGATAATTAAATATAATCTTTAAAATGTGTAGTATATGTGGAGCTATGTAATATAGAATTTCAAAACACCAGTTTGGAGCCTAACTTACGTTCTTTTCAATGTTTATAATTTTTTTTTTTTTTTTTTTTCAGACATAATGCCTTTACAGTTGCCTTCTGGAAGTTATAAAGACTTATTTATTTGAGAAAATTTAATAGAAATCCATAGCTTCTTTTAGTAGAAAATATTTATAAGTGTATTAAAAATTAATTGATCCAAATTTAAAACGAATTAACTGAAAACCAACTTTAAAAATTAAAAACCGGCTTTTTTCAATAAAAGTTGGCTTTTCTTAAGTGGTTAAAACCAAAAAAAGCCGGCCGGCTTTTTTTGGCCTGGCTAAAAGCCGGGAACCTTGATTTTAGTTGGCATATTGTGGATTTTTTCCCCATTTTCAGTGAAAATATAGACATTTTGATTATGAGGACAATTTTTCCCTCTTCGGATACTGAGAGTTTTCACTCAGCAATTTGCTCATCATTTGCCTTGTATTGCCATTTTGCTTTGAACTTAAGGTTTTTGATTTGTAAAAAATGTGCTATTATGTTTTTTAATTTGTTTTATCATGTTTTTAAAGGTTAGTTTTATTTAAAATGTAAATTTGTGGTTCTTTTTTCTTGTTGAGTTTTCCTTTGAGTAATCAGATGTATCTTGGTTTCTATAGTATACTAGAAAACTTACATGGGTTTAAAGGAATTTTTCTCCTTTGTTAGATGCAGCATAATAGGCAGTCAAGTATTAATGCAAGTCGTGTTATCGAATAATTCTGGAGAAGGACTTCAAACAGAAAGTGGGGAATAAGCAAAGGACAGCCTACGACTTCTTTATGTTATAGAAAATATAACATAGGTAAATTGAAATCTATCATCTGTTTTATTTTCCTTTATAGCTAGTGATCTTTTAGAATTTTTTATTTATAAAGGTAAAATATTTATTGTAGTTATCCTAATATGTAGTCCTGTAGTAACTCCGCTTGTGCATGCGTACTATTTTGTTTTTAAAATGTATTTCTATTCAGTCAGTCATCTTTTTCCCTTTGAAAATGAATCTGTGTGTGTTCGAAAGATCTCCGGTTGCAATAAATAATATTTTCATATGTTTGAGTCACCTTCTAAGTAGTTATATGTATGTTATATTGTTTATTAATAACAAGGGGAAATTTTCCTTCACGACACTAGTGTTTAATACAGTGTTTTGACTCTATTGTAGTTATCCGTATAATATTATAAATGTGGAAATGTGTCCGAAAGTTTCAATGAAATCAACGTCCAAACAGATGAGTAATGTCTTTGTACCTTTGCATATATATAAATTAGAAACCAGAAATGAACATAGGCTAAACTTCATTTATTTTATTCATTTATTTTTCTTAATATTTCAAAATTTCATTATTTTTCATACAGAAACCAATTCACAATTTTTCTGCAATATTTAATTATTTTTCTTTTTTCGTTCCCAAATAATATTTTGCTAATGGAATGTTTTTACTTTGTATTCTCGAATTGCATGAATGCAAATTACCATAACTTGAAGTTACTTGGACCCTTGGTTTCATCTTTATCCTCCATTTCCTTGTGTTACATTTTCAATATTTCATATTATTAATTTATTGACTGCATTATTTCTCTATTTAAATTTAAATATTTAAATACAAAAACAACTTCTAAAAACGTAGTAAGTAAATAAATAGAAAGCATTTTAAATAATTTATATTCCGTTAATAATCCTATAATTAATAATTATTCAAAGTAATAAATATTATAATATGCAATTAAATATAATTCTAATAATGTACGGATCTTTTAAAATATAAACATTACGGAATATCGTTCGTTAAAGTAACTTACAATGCTTTTCTTACACTCGCTAACTTCTGAAAATATAAATTAAAAAAGTTATTTAATATTAATTATTTTATTCCAAAACTATTTTTATTGGATGCTACTATTTATTTCTAAGCGATTGCCAAAATTTCATTAATTTTAAACTGTAATTTAGCGAGATATCCGCATTACAAAATTTAATCACTTCTGTCAGTTTTAAAAGACGCGCGATCCATTTTTTTCCCCGACGCAGTTAGACATTTTTTATCTTTCTTCCTCGCGGAAAAGGACGTCGTGACGTCACTCTATCCTCCATCTTGTTTTGGTATCATGACGTGACATCGCCGGTACTCAGGAATGCAGGGGGAATGCAACTTCGATTACGATACAATTATTTATCGATATTTCGATTGCGATGAAAATCGCTATCGTGATGACACAGAGGTGCACGTGCCGGTCGCTGATTGGCGAATTTAAGTTGAGCGTCAGTTTTAACGTTCTTTTCGGGCCATCTGTTTTTTCTCACTCTCTCTCGGGACGATGTAGCATGAGGTTGTTCTCGGGAGGCTGGGGTTTTTTGGCCTCAGTCGTTCTGTCAGAGTTCCGTGCGTAACGAGCAAAATTTTTAGGTAAAAACTTTCGTCAGCTTCACATCTAAGAACATCGATCCATTTATTATTTTCTTTCAATAATTTTACAAGAGAATTCCAGCAACATGAGTGGCGTGTTATGTTGAGTTAAGGATTTGAGGACCTGTCTGCTTTTTTCTTCATTAAGTCTGCTTGAGGAGCTGTCTGCTGCTCTCTCTCTCTATTATTCACAAGACGATGACAACTGTCAGCTGCTTTCACTTCCCATGATGCGGCAGAAGGATGACAACTGTCCCCTGTGACTTCTTCATAAGTTCTTAAGTACTTCTTCTCTACCTCATAAATCATCTACAGTGTTCCTCAACTGCAGGAAGGAAACCATCCCTTTATTAAATTCTCTTCATCTCTGTGCGAACTCTGAAAGCAACTGAGTACTACAACTTATCCAGAATCCTTCTCGACCAAAAACTTTTCGGAATACTGAACTTTTAAACAGAACTGTGGACATTAATTAAAATTCGGACAGTATAACTCAAGTTTGTTTAAATGAACAATCGTAACATCCTTCCACATTACCGTCAGCTAGTCAATGGAAATAAACACCTATTTTAACATAATCTAAAAGTATATCCTCATCACTCTGTTATTTCCTGGCCAGGAAAATATTTTACTTCATCATTAGTATTCGTATATTAATTCAGTACATATAAAATAATATTTCAATAAAATATGTGTCAACTGTACCTTCAATCTCCGGGTGAGTTATTTTACATTTTCTTATTTTTCAGCTTCCGTTATTGAATATTTCAAAGGCAACATTTTCTAAATTAATTATTTTTAATATTTAACTTCAATTCTTAATATTTTCATTGGTTGCCAATTCATTTTAATTTTCAGACATCCACTACGGGATAACAGCCACACTAAATATAGCACCTAGCAGACATCTTTACTCATGATTCATGTAAAACTATGGCAAAATATTCTATCTGTTCTACATATAAAATGCAAATTCGTTCTTTGTACCGATTGCTTATAATTTGAGTTCTACTGAATGGATTTTGATGGAACTTGCACTGAAATTAAGTAATTTTTTAAAGAAGGTTTGTTGCAGAGTTCTAAATATAATAGAGATGCATGGTTTGTAATCTGAAGTTGGTTATCTCTCAAGTTATAAAGCACAAACAAGAAAACAGAAGGAACAAACAAAGGAATTCATTGGATAGAGAGAGATTTTCAAAGCGAGCCACAAGTGTTTGGGCTGAATTGCAACCGTTTTTAGGGTTATATTTTTTACTTCAAGCTAAAGCTGCACATTTCATCTCTGTTATTCTGTTAATCTTAGAATTCTGTAGGTTTTAGTATAGTCAGGCATTCTCAAGAAAGAAAAAACATCAAACTTTTCTTTTTATACATCGCTTTTTATCCAGTCACCTCGCAGATGTAAATAGATTTGTCTCCTACTGTTTGAAGTCAATCCCAGCTTCCAAGACATTAAAAATCAGTATGTTTGGAATCTAGGGAGCCAGTTAGAGCAATGCTGATTACTAAGTTTAGCTGCCTCAAAAGCAATTGGTTGTTGGATAACCATTTGATGTAACTGCGGTATGCAATGTGTATATAAGTAGAAACATTTTTTCATTCATGGTATGGGTATTGTAGTTAAATCTCATTTCGATGCTTGTCAAAAGTTATTCTGTCTTTCTAATGTTTTATAATACTCACAGTTGCATAACGTTAAAACATTAGAGTCAGTTGGGAAAATGATCAAAACTGCATTTATTCAAATCAGTGTGTGGAATTGAAATAGGAGAAAATGTTTTTTGAATGTTAGGTAGAGGTATAAGCTTATAATTCTTGGTCATGTTTATAGCTCATTAGAAGACTAGGAGCGAATGTCAGCCATCTTTGGTCACAATTTTTTATGCTGTTTGCATATGATATGGGGTTTGTTATAAAAGTTTTCGATAGGTTTTCATCATGCGATTGTTTTAATGTGAAAAAGAGATATGTTTACTACTAACACATGATGCTTGAGGATTTTGTTTTTCTGGCGTAAGAATTGTTTCTTGAGCTTTTTATTTTATTTCATTTTTTTGTTATTATATATTTTTTCTTTTTTTAGAAAATAATAACTAGAAATCCCTTTTTTTCCCCTGTTGTCATATTTTATGAAAAGGAGAAAAAAAGCACAGCATGATTTGTGTGTACAATTATTATTTTTTAAGACTGTAACTAATTTATAAAATGTATTTTGAGACATTATGCAATAGTAATTTTGATATTAAATGTACCTGATAAAAATAAAAACTATGATTTTTCTTTTTTCTTTTTTTTTTTTTTTTCATTCATCCAATTTCTAAAACAGAATTTTTAATTAACAAATGATTTCCTCGAAACTAAAAGGGTCAAAAATATTTTATTCTGCTAAATGCTAAGTTTTTAATAAATTTTATTTTTGTATTACATTTGATTAAAATTTGCAGTTGATCGTATATCTAGTCGTTATGAAATGATTAAACCTATGAATTCATGTTAGTGGTAAATTTACTTGAATATATGGGTTTTACCATAATAATTTAAAACTAATTATAATTACAGATCAATGTAACAAAGTGATATTTTGAATAAAAAATTCGCCCTGAAAAATGATTACAGATAACTTTTCTTTCCTTCATTTATCTATAGAGGTGTTTTCATACATTACATGTGGTTTGTGGGTATGCTTCTTCATTATGCTGGTAAGTGTGCAACGGTAATGGAATGTTGAATCTGGAAAGAATCTAAGCCATTGAGGTATGCATTTTAGTTGGCATATTGTGGATTTTTTCCCCATTTTCAGTGAAAATATAGACATTTTGTTTATGAGGACAATTTTTCCCTCTTCTGATACTGAGAGTTTTCACTCTGCAATTTGCTCATCATTTGCCTTGTATTGCCATTTTGCTTAGAACTTAAGGTTTTTGATTTGTTAAAAGTGTACTATTATTATGTTTTTTAATTTGTTATATCATGTTTTTAAACGTTAGTTTTATTTTTAAATGTAACTTTGTGGTTCTTTTTTCTTGTTGAGTTTTCCTTTGAGTAATCAGATGTATCTTGGTTTCTATAGTACACTAGAAAACTTACATGGGTTTAAAGGAATTTTTCTCCTTTGTTAGATGCAGCATGATAGGCAGTCAAGTACTAATGCAAGTCGTGTTATCGAATAATTCTGGAGAAGGACTTCAAACAGAAAGTGGGGAATAAGCAAAGGACAGCCCACGACTTCTTTATGTTATAGAAAATATAACATAGGTAAATTGAAATCTATCATCTGTTTTATTTTCCTTTATAGCTAGTGATCTTTTAGAATTTTTTATTTATAAAGGTAAAATATTTATTGTAGTTATCCTAATATGTAGTCCTGTAGTAACTCCGCTTGTGCATGCGTACTATTTTGTTTTTAAAATGTATTTCTATTCAGTCAGTCATCTTTTTCCCCTTGAAAATGAATGTGTGTGTGTTCGAAAGATCTCCGGTTGCAATAAATAATATTTTCATATGTTTGAGTCACCTTCTAAGTAGTTATATATGTTATATTGTTTATTAATAACAAGGTGAAAATTTCCTTCACGACACTAGTGTTTAAGGCAGTGTTTTGACTCTATTGTAGTTATCCTTATAATATTATAAATGTTGAAGTGTGTCTGAAAGTTTGAATGAAGTCAACGTCAAAACCGATGAATTAATGCCTTTGTACCTTTGCATATACATAGATTAGAAACCAGAAATAAACATAGGCTAAACTTCATTTATTTTATTCATTTATTTTTCTTAATATTTAAAAATTTCAATATTTTTCATACGGAATCAATTCACAATTTTTCTGCGATATTTAATTATTCCAGATAGCTTTTTAATTAACTTTTAAAGACACGTGAGGCATATTGAGAGATCTACTCAATGCAAACTAGTCACGAATCCAATGGTATTCATGTGATTAATTCTAATTAAATTAGTCTTTTTAACAATCTGATATTTATTGCTTTTATAGTGCTACTGGGCATTGCAATACTCAAATATGTCATTAAAAGTTGTTATCCAGGCTGTAAAAGCCGGTAGTAAATAGAGTAGGCCACCCTTGTCATTATGTACATCCAAACCACCCGTGTCTTTAATTGTTAATATCTTGGCTAATTACCGACAAATTTTTCCGAAAATCAATATCAACAATGCTTTTGTACTTCTGTTATGATAGGTACCTCAGGCACTCCTCAACTCTTTTGCTGAATGCCCGTAAATCAAAATGTGTGTGTAACGTGAAAATGCGCTTTTCTCAAAAACTATGCAATCTAGGGTAATCGCTATAATTTCCCTCCAAGGTTTAAAGTAATGTCTACTATCTCTAATTTTTTCATAATTTTAGTTTCAGTAGATTCGGAAATAGATGGGAGGGGGGACATATTTTTGCACTACATTTTCAACAATGTATCCTAAAATATAATATCTAAAATTAAAAGAAATATATTTTTGAGTTCAGCATTACGAATCCTTTCACAGGATACCCCCACACGATATACAAAGAAAATATTTTATATTTTCAAGTAACTTAATGAGCCCCTGTACATTTTTCCTAAATATATTTGTGAATGTTTAATAATCTGTAAATATGTGGGTAAATAGTCTTTATTTACATCCCCCAATTTGAACTTTCCACGTTCCATAGTTTACAAGTAAAATGGCTGTGACAGACAGACACAGGAGTGATCTTATAATGGTTCTGTTTTTACTTTTTAAGTACAGAACCCTAAAAACTAAAAAAAACTTCTATGTTTAACTGTCAATAAAGATATACAGATTAATTAGAAGTATAATTATATTTAAATAAAAGAGAAAGCTTTTATGTTATTCATTTGCTATTTGAAAAGCATCACTTAAGAAAATTAATCAATAATGACAACATTCATAAGAATGAACTCTCTAGTGCATGATTTTTTATTTTTAAAAATATGCTTTAATCCTTAATGAGCATAAATTACAGGAACAGTATTGGAAAAATTATTGCTCTTATATTTTTCAATATTTTGATTTTTTTTTTTTTTAATGGTTGCCTAATGACATCACCATGAGTTAACCTAAAACAATTTAAGTGTACCAATTGGCAATATGTATTTATTTGTATAAAAACTAAAAAATGAACAAATTTTAAGTTGCTTTTTATCATTAATATTAATCATAGTTATAAATGGTAAGGAATAAAACAATTATTGTTTTTGTTGAAACATAGGGGTACCAAACACTAAATGCATTTTACTTTAGTAAAACTTTCACTTCAGACGTTTACACTGTTGTTACTTTCTTCCAGGGTTGGGTTTTTGACGTCAAAAAGTGGTTTTTGACATGACAAGCGTCAAAAACTGGTTTAAACTGTCATAAACTGGTTTAAACCGTCGAAAACTGTCATAAACTGGTTTAAACAGTCGAAAACTGCCAAATACATGTAACACACTAAAACATTTTAACAATAGGTAAACATTAAATAAGTCAATGATTTATGTGATCTTTTATTGAAATTTAATAATTTAAAAAATATTATTTGCAATAAAATATTTTTTTTTTGGACTTTTCAAACAGAAGAAAATTTTGTACAATTAAATAATCCGAAGCAATTTTACCCTGCAGCATGCTACAGCACACCACGTGTTTCACACACCTATTTACACCCAAAGATTTTTGAGTTTAGAGTGTATGAAGTGTTAGAAAATAGTTTGTCTCTTAATTGATGCTGAGCTAGTAGGACTTGATAGCAAAAGCATTGCTAGATGAGCAAGTTTTGAAGCAGACTCAAAAAGCTGTTGCATTTAATGATACCTTTCCACCAAGCAATGGAGTCCTCTCTATAGCACTGAAATAAGAAGACAGGAAAGGGGATTCTTTAGCTTCATACACAATCAGTATGGGTAAGGATCCATAAATTTTCTCTGTAGCTCAAGTGCGAGCTGAATCAACTGATACAGCAGTCAACCCTTGCTCCTGATGGTTGGGATGCAAAGTATAAACCAAACAATGGTATGCTTTCATTATTTGATCCCTTCTATTATGCACTTTTTCAATATGGGCTTAAAGGAATTTCCTTTTAGATGATTGGCCAATTTTGTTCAGTTTTAAAATCGAAAACATTTTTATATATTGAAAGAAAGCATGTTTTAAAAAGATTTTGACTTTAAGCTTTTTTTTTTTTAATTTCTTCTCTTATTTTGTAAATGTTTAAAATTAATAATCCAATTTCAATTTTGAATGGAATGGTTATTGCCTAGACTAGAATAACATCGATGCATATTACCTTGTTATATATACAAAAAAATCTGCACTTTTCTAAGTTTTTTTTTTTCCCATAAAAAAAGCTAGCTAATGCTTTAAGCTCTCAAAAGTAAGAAAAATTAAAATGATTTTAAGTAAGAGAAAAAATGTACAGCTCAGGTGAGCTTAATGTCTACTTTTTAGAAAAACACAATTTTACAAAAAAAATTTAAAAATTTTACCCTGTTAAAAAGTTGTACTTAACAATAATACTTTACTATGTACTAATTACTAATATACAGTAAGAGTGAATTTAAAATATTACATGTAATGTTGTCATGTGTGACATTTAATTTGAATTTTTACAGATCAATTTAGTATTTGAGGTTTTTGACATGAAGGTTTAAACTATGGTTTAAACCCGACATAAACTGACACATGTCAAAAACCTGCCAACCCTGTAATTATTACTAATACTATATACTAATTACAGTAATAGTGAATTTTAAATATTACATCTAATGTGTGACATTTAATGTGAAATTTTACAGATCACTGTAGTATTTGAGGTTTTTGACGAGGTTTTTGACAAGGGGTTTTTGACATGACGGTTTAAACCACAGTTTAAACCGTCAAAAACTGACACGTGTCAAAAACCTGCCAACCCTGCGTTTCTTCTATCTTTACAAGAAGAAAGTATTGGTTTCATGAAAATTTTCGAATTCCAGTTTTCGACGGATTTACACGTTTTATGGGTCAGAGATTCCAAAAAACATGTTTTTACAAAATGTCTGTCTGTGAGTCTGTCTGTCTGTCTGTATGTGACACAAATTTTGTGGGCGCTCTATCTCAAGAACTAATGCACGGAATTTAATAAAAAATTATGTCCAGGTAGTCCCTGATATAGATTGGTGCTGATTAGGTTTTGGTGTAAATCGCCCTGCAGGTGGCGCTGCTATGTAGCATTTTGCAGGATTTCCTCAAAAGCTCTATCTTAAGAACTAATGCACGGATTTTCATAAAACTTCAGATTCCGTTAGTCCTTGACATCAATGGATGCTGTTTACTTTTTGGTGTAAATCACCCAACAGGTGGCACTGCTATGCTGCATTTTGCAGGATTCACACTATTTTCACAGTAGCTCTATCTCAAGAACTAATGCACACATTTTCATCAAACTTCGGATTTAGTTAGTCCTTCATATGGAATGATGCTGACTACGTGTTGGTGTAAATCACCCGATAGGTGGCGCTGCTGTGCTGCATTTTGAACTATTTTCTCAATAGCTCTATCTCAAGAACTAATGCACGAATTTTCATCAAACTTCAGATTTAAGTATAACTTGATTAATATTACTGCTGATTATGTGTTGTTGCAAATCGCTCAACAGGTGGCACTTTTATGCTGCATTTGCCATGGTTTGCGCAATACCCCTATCTCAAGAACTAATACATGAATTTTCCTCAAACTTCATATTCAGTTAGACGTTAACATAAGTTGGTGATAATTAGGTTCTGGTGTAAATAACCCAATAGGTGGCGCTGTATGCTGCATTTTACTGGATTTACACTGTTTTTAGCGACAGTCATACCTCGAGAACTAATGCACGGAATTTCATATTTTTAGAATTCTCATGATGAACACAGATTGCCATTTAATTTGGCACTGAGATAGGGAATTTTGATGTATTGACATGTATGAGATAGAAGAAAGTTTTGTGATGGCCACAACATACTAGTTTTGTATCAGTATCATTTTCCCAATCATCTTCAGGAGGTTCATTAAACTTGACAGCCTTTCCGCACTTTAGATTTTTCATTGCACCAGGTGAGCATAATGTTTTGGCTACTTCAAGTCTGAGTTGTATCAATTTCGAAAATTTACTGCCAGGTGTGCTTATTATAGATACATATATTGATGTATAAAATTGTCAAAATGCAGTTTATGCTTTACATAATTGGATGAGTTGGTCTATCTGCAACAGAACTGCTAACCTCCAACTCAGTGTTGAACTCAGGAGGTGGACAATACCCCCTCGCCCAGGAGCAATGAGATGTCCCCCTCGGAAGATTTGTTGCAACAGTTCAAGATATAAAGCTGTAATTTGAACGAAGTTGATTTTCTTTAAAGTCAAGACATCTTCAAACTCTTATTTTGAGTATGCCTGATCAAGTTTTTGAAGTAATTAGAACAAACGACTTAAACATTTGAACATTAAAGGGGAAAAAATGAGTTGTCTATAAGCTTTTGGGGCAGTCATATTTAAGTTTAAATTTTTCTCACAAAGTCTATGGTAGTGTAATATTATTTGTGTATAGTATTATTATTATTGTCTTGCTATTATTTATAATTATAAATTGTTTTGAAATTGATACTCTTCTTTTTGAATTGGAAAATTAAAAAAACAAAAATGTTGTTTATAAACTTTTGGGATGCACTGTAGTTGTATTATTGTTTTTATTCAAGAAATAGTTGTATAGTATTCAAGAAATTTTTGTACTTATTTCTAATTTAAGTAACTGTAATCATTAAATTTTGGATAAGTGAAATTTTTTTTTTATTATTATTATTATTTGAGGGGGGAAAAAATTGTGAGGCTTAAATTTTTGCGATTATGACGGACTCACGAAAATTAAAGCCTCGCGAAAATAAGTGCTTTTACAGTTATCAGTTAAAAATACAGAGTATCTCACTGCAGATTAAACTTGGATTTTTGGTTGTTATTTTAACAATAATGAAGATATTGAAACTATATTTTCAACAGAACAACTTTAATTTCTGTGAAATATGATGACATGGCAAGAAATGTTGGAAATTACCACCATTCATATCTAAACAACACTGAGCTAGACATTTTGTTATTCAGAATACAACTGGCAGTACTTATACTGTGTCATTGGCCAGAATTCAGTCACTTCCAATGAATATCATCACACTCCATACAAGCAAAATTAATGCAATTCCAATCTGGCTAAAATATCTTTATTATTGTTGTGAACGAAAATTCAGTTTCAACTTTTTGTGACACATCCTGTATTTCAGATTCAACATATTCTATTTTTGATGGAATCATTCGATTGAGATGCTGTTTCTTGTTCAAAAAATATTTTTCTTGGTCACATTATCTCCCTTAAGGCTACTAGTCACTCAATTTCTAAATTTCCCTCCATAATGTAATCTATGGGCATATAATGCATTGGCATACTTAAAATATCTCCTCAGAAAATTAATATTTTTTTACTCCTTTTTTCTCTGTACTATCTTAAAAGATATTTATTTTTTTCCTTAGTTCTCGGGCATTCTCGGGCCCAGAAATTCCGGCCCCAGCAGACCTCTCATTCCCTAATACCATTTTTATGTTTTACATAGAAGAATGAGCAAATCTATATTCTTTAATATTCAACTATAGTAAGACCTCAGACCTGACCCGATGCAGGACTCTAAATGGCATAAAACTAAAGACCTATTCTTTAAATATGCTTTAAAATTAGTTGCGGTTTCAAAAGTTCCACTTATAACGATACACCTTGTTTTACACAAGTGGCCACCTGCCTTTAATTTATCTGCAGTTATTATTTTGAAAATTTCCTGTCTAACATCGTGCATCGCATATCACCACTATTAAATTATTC
Organism: Maratus speciosus; assembly: GCA_963932465.1. Taxonomy (NCBI): domain Eukaryota; kingdom Metazoa; phylum Arthropoda; class Arachnida; order Araneae; family Salticidae; genus Maratus; species Maratus speciosus. The sequence continues at coordinate 42,918,564 of OZ010791.1, read as the reverse complement.
ACTTGAAACATTAGACAGGAAGGACCATTTAGCGTTTTGATGCGTATTGTATTTTTAAAATATGATAAAAACATAATGCAGTTTGTTATTTCGAAGACTCGTGAAAGGTTGACTAAAGACAAAACAGACCGGCACACATTTTGCTTTTGTGAAACTTTAATCTGTGGTTTATATAGGCTTTTAACCGGAAAAAATATTTTCCATATTCTTTTTAAAAAGCGGGTCAACCCGAACCCGACCTGCAAGAGTAAAAAAGCCAACCCAAAACCGACCCGAACCCGAAACAGCAAAAGCCAAGCCGACCCGCACCAAAAATTTTTTAAGTCAACCCGACCCGCAACGAGAAAATATAGTGCCGACCCAACACGAACTGCGGGTCGGGTTCGGGTAAAAGCGGGTAACCCGACCCGATGCTGGACTCTAATCACAAGCCCATAGACTTTGCATTAGCAAAGGGAATTCAGAAATCGACTGACTAGCAGCCAAAAGTTTGTTCCAAAGTTTTAAGAAAACTCTGTATATTTCATGCCTCTGAAAATGATTGCAGAGTCAGGCACTGCTTTTTGGTACATTCTGTGTATGTCATATTCAGTTATTTTTATAAGTATTTCTGAATATTTCATAGGTATTGAGAATAATGTTTCAATTAATACATATAACTATAGTATAACACTTTAATTTGATTGTAAATTAATATCAGTCTTAATATTGGGTTTTAAATAAGTTTTCAAAATAGCATTGTAAAATCATTTTGTGGTTGTAAGGAGATATATTTTATCAAAGCATATTTCTTTTAACATTATGATTGCTTCGTGTTATATTGCTAATATTATTTTAATATCTCAAAGCCTTGCATTACCATATCATTTTTCGATGTTACAAAATATTCAAAGCATAAGGTCTAGCCCAGGCTGGTAATCGAACCCAGCTCCTTGGCTTACAAGGCCAATGCTTTACCATTTAAGCTAATTGGGCCGACAACCAGTCAGCCTATTTCACTCAGATTTGTAAGCCAAGGATCGGGGTTCGATTCCCAGCCTGGGCATTTTTTCGCTCAGTTGGAAAATATTCAATTCATATGATAACTTTACCAATCAGTTTGATTTTGTTAAAATAATAGTTCATCTACATATCCATCGTTTATATGAAGTTCCTTTACCTGCAGTTTATTCTGTTGAGCTGTCTACATGACAGAGCAGATGTTACTACCAATAAGGTTATCTGAGCAAAATAAGCTGAGTGGTTGTCAGCCCAGTTAGCTTAAATGGTAAAGCATTGGCCCTGTAAGCCAAGGATCTGGGTTCAATTCCCAGCCTAGATATTTTTTCGCTCAGTTGGAAAATATTCATTTCGTATGATAACTTTACCTATCAGTTTGATTGTGTTAAAATAATAGTTCATAAGGTCTAGATTTTTTTTCTTTTACTTCCTGAGGAAAAAACAGGTTCTTTTGTCATTTGAGTAGAATCTTTGATAGATACACATGATGTGAAACTCTTTATCATACAGAAATATTATTAGTGTAAAACATTACCCAGTAAGTTAAAATTTAGGTTATAGCTACTTGTTCTCCCTCCTTTATCTGCATGTGTTAGGCAAAATGTGACACTACATTTCTTCAGACACCAGATTTAAACCAGTATCACGTCATAAGTTAGAATCATAGGGTAATGCTGATGAAAAAGATTCACTCCATTTTTGTTGTTACTGTTATTGATTGATCTTTCATCTTGTAACTGTTGACATGCAATAAAATCTTTTATATAATGAGAACCTGAAATGATGAAATTTGACTGAAATTTCATTGTGGATTATGAAAATTTATTTAAACCAGCAATGCTGAAAATGTGGCGTGCAGCAGATTATTTTCGAACATGGCATAATTCAAATTCTAAATCAAAATTTAATGAAATTTCACAAAATACGTGAACTTAGACTAGTTGAGTTAGTCTGAATTTGATTGGTTGTTATTACCATACAGATTGAAGATACTGAAATGGAACTTAATGAATCCCAATGTACTACAGCTGAACATGTCCTGGGAAAAGTTGTAATATCAGACATACCCAAAGGATTACTTTTTTATAAATACAAACAGCATTGAATTCACTTTTCTCTGGAAGGAGTTTCTGCAGATACGAATAAAAAATGGACTCATTCTTATGAAAAATACAATATTCATGATAAGAAGTAGATAAATAGTAAATTATTTTTGGAATTACGGCAAAACATCAGACCTAAATTATCTTAGATTCTTATATATGAATTATCTATCTATACTAGGGGGCTCGGCCCCCTACGAGCTACGCTCACCAACCCCCATCCAGACACCGCAGACTCTAAATGCACGCTAATTTGATCGGCTTTAAAAAGATTTCGAAAGATTGAATTATAATTTTAAAAAACAGTGGCGATCTCCCTATAAATGAATTTCTATTCTTTTCTCTTTGATTGGGGAATTTTAACGCCAAATCCGCTGCGGTACTACTTGATTATCTCGTCGACCAATTTCGCCAAATTATATAAATCGCAAACCACTCGTCAAATTATACAAATTGACATAATTTTTATTTTAAATAACGAAAGAACAAATAAATTAGTACAACATTAATAAAAATACAAATAAAACGTCGAAATAAAAATAACTTGATGACATAGACACGTGTAACAACATTTCAAAGTAAGCTAATATAAGTAAACAGAGTCTTTGTCTCCTGGTATTTTTTAACGAAACGAAACGAAAGTTCTTTTAAATGAGACATTTTTAATTGACGTAATTTTGACCAAGCTAATCTTTCTCTTTTAAATATTCACGTGAAAATACTTTTGTTAGAAATGAAATATTATTTGTGCTTTCCTAACAAAAATAGTTGAAAAGATCCTCTCAAAATATCAAATAAATGTCTAGCACAATTTCTAAATTTAAACTGTTTTGCAATATCATTTTGTGTTCATTTTATGTAATAACTGTAATGTGACGTAAATATGACGTAATTTCTCCTATTTAAGACTTCTAACGCATGTTAATGAATTTATTATTTTACAATATCCTTTCTCTTTTAAAATTCACGTGTATACTTTTTATGACGTAATTTTCAATAAGTTCCTGCTTTTTATACGCAATTATTTAATTTTAATTTGAAAGTATCTTTTCTATTTATAATAGTCACATGTAAATAAATTTTTAATTTGAAGCAAACATTATTGTTTCCGTTGTTTATACAGTTGGCAACACGTTAAATTAGTACAATTTTCTAAAATAAGTAAAAAATATCTCTCGAAATGATGAAAATTTGAATTTAAAATAGAAATAAAACATCGAAAAATGAGTCAAATTAAAAACCTAAATGAATTCTGCACACCGGGAAATTATAACGTATAAAATGATCTAAAAATTATTAAATTCCGATGTATAGTTTTTGCTCCTATAAAACTTTTTTAGTGGAACGATTTTGTCCAACTTTAGCATTACATATCTCTTAAAATAATTCTTCGATTTGAAAACTGTCTGCATCAGCGTGTTTATCAAACATTTCTATATAATACTACCGATTTTCATATTTTTGTATGCATTATTTTTCTTAATATTAACGAAGAAAGATCTCCGGTCAAAAAAAATTGAAAACCGGCGGCGGCGGTGACAGCGGTAGTTACTTTTTTTTAGAATAGAGAGATATATATAAACATATTGATAACAAAATATTTTTTAGTTATTAAGAAGGTATTAGCTCTTTATAAAACACAGCCAGAAAAATCTGAGTAAGAATATTAATAAACAATCAATGAGGAAAAACTATAAATCATCCATTGAATTCTGTGTTAGAGGAATTAGATTCAAGGGATGAATCTGATGTTAAAGAATTTATTATTATTTTAGCATAGATACTCTTGCACACAGTATTGTGACTAAATTTCATAAATTTTCTAAAATGAAAATACCTTTCTGACCTGATAGCTTTGATACACATTCTCATGTAACAAAAAGTAGTGTGTGGTTAAAATTTGTTTAGGTTGTTTTACATTTAATTGTTTCTTATGTTGTCAGCCTGTATTACATATAAAACTTGCTTATTACATTGATCACGGTCAGCTGAAAAATTTGTCTTTAAGAAAATAATTCTTAAAGCTATGGTGAACCTAACAGCCACGTGACTAGTTCTGATTTTATTCCAAATGATACATAACTAATCTCTCTCGGGAGACCTGATTGCAGCATCATGCAGTGTGCTTTGATTTGAAAATAAAATGACCTTATTAAAATATTAATGAAACCGATGTGTATGTAGTTGTATGTTGCAGACTTTTTCCTGAATTTTTGAGGAAATGTTTAGTGGAGGTTATCTACTGTTTTCAAATATAACAGACAGCACAAATAAACTTTCCATGCTTTTGCAACCTGATTTTGTTGATGTGAATGGCAAAGGATTTGTGACAACTATGACTCCCAGGCTACTTCTTTTGCTTGTTTAAACTTTGATAAAATTGGAGATAATTAAAAGATTTGACTTTATAGATACTTCTTCAGAAAAGTGACCAAGTTCATTGGTTGTTCAAGAAGAATGTAAATGATAATATCAGATAAATGATCGCTTTTCCAATTTGATAGTTCATTTCTTTTAGCAAAGCCTTGTATGTATTCTTTTTCAAGCAATTTTCATTTCAAATATATACAGCATAATTTTCATATTAAAAAACATTTGCAAAAGACTCTGCAATACGGATAGTTGAATTCTGAATTTTAAAGGAATAACTCTTTTTAAAAAATTAAACTATATCCTTACCTTGTGGACAAAGTAAATTTGAAGTTTGTTGTCATTATTATTTATGAGTCATTCTGCACAGTTAGTGTTAGTTTTGTATGCTTTTGGGTTATTTTATATTTGTGTACCTGGAGGTGCTTTGCAGAAATTTTAACATTGAAATCTTTTTTCTTCATTGCTTATAAAATTTTTTATTTACAATTAAAAGCAGATATGCAAACGTAACATTTTAAATTTACAACAAAATATTTTATACTTATTTTAAATTAATAATAATGGATAAAGTTCTTGGATTTTGATCATTTATTACCTGTTCATGGATATCCTATAAATTCACTATCAATATGGTAAATTTTTGTTTATATATAAGATTTCAATTTGTCTTTATGTCATATGTTTGATAAATTTAAGTATTACATCAAGCAATATTTTCACTCCAGTGTCTTTTTTTTTTTACTTCTAGAGAATTTTATGAATCCATTTATGTGTGTGTGTATGTGGGCACTTTCCAATAACTTGAGTAATTTGCATTCCTTTGAGTTGTATACTGTATTTTATCATTTATATAGTTTTTTTTAGCATTAAATGTATTCTACAATGTCCTTCTACGATTTCAAATTATTTTCAAGAAAATAACTGTAAGTTTTATTTCAATAGCCCAATTGTCACTTCTGCTGCTTGTTTCCAACTTCATGCACTGATCTTCTGGAACAATTTAAAGTGTCATGACAAGCTATTTTTAGAAATTTTACCACCCCCATAAAAAAATTTATATTATACAGTATAAAATGACAAATTTTTATTGTAATTTAAACACAGTTTTATATTTATTCTATACCAAAGAAATGTTGTCCCCTTGTTTTTGTATTACTACTGTCTTATATAAAACTGCTCATGTGACCATTAGGAGGTCCGATAAAATTCAGGGGACAACTGTGTGATGTGGAATCACATATATGTTTCTTAAATTATTTCTTTCTCTAAATTTCAGTTAAAACTAATCTTTAATTATTCATTTTATCCTAACCTTTATTTCAGTTCCCATTGTAACTTTCCTCCAAAAGAAAAGAAAGAAAAGAAATTTAACAGATGCCTTTACCACTAAATCGGCTCTCGCATTCATAAAATTCATTTAGATGATTATTCACGCTGACTAGATAAAAAAAAGAATAAAGATCGACTTTGCTTTCGGCCAGTAGAAATAACTCTTTGATCTCTGCTTAATTTTTGAGTATGACTTCCTTGTTAAATCATAAACATTTCCAGAAAATGCGGTCTGTATTGTCTTTAACGCTATGTTCTCAAAACTTTCCTCTTAACGTACAAATTGGCGTTCGAATTCTTTTTGGCTTATTTTTTAGGACTGCTATTCTGGTGGCCCTGCCACACAATTCAAAAGTCTCCTCATTGTCCAAAGGTAACAGATAATTTTTCTCATATGACATCATTCATTTTTCATGTGCTCTTTTCGCCAATTGTTTGATGCCAATGTGTATATTACAGAATAATTGGCAATTGCTCCCTTGCACTTCATGAACTCAGTCATGTAAAAAAATCGTCTTTAGAAATTCTATCAGGCACCATCCCTATCCATTTCTGTATGAAAATGCTTTAATTTTATATAGTTACTCCAAATAAACAGATTTCCTAAAAAACAATTTAAAAGCATTATTTCTACACTGATCACAGCCTACAGCTATTTATAGACTCCAGCGAATGCAAAGAAACTGAACCTGGTAATAATTTACGATCTCCAAATATTTTAAAGTGCGGATCTCTACTACAAACTGCATTTAGTAGAAGCAGCAATCTTGAAAATCACAAAAGCAAATCTTTAAATTCATCAAAAGCAAAAATCTTATGATTTAATTATCTGGACTTAAAAAGCAGTTACAAGCTGCAAAATGGATAGAAAGATAAAAATAGGTTTATTACTTGTCACTACTGTTCTCTACTTAAACTTTCGATATTATTATTTTTATTTATTTATGATTTTGTATGGGATGATACAACATACTTTTACTTAGTTCGTAATATCATATTGCAGTCTTACTAAGATTAACTTACTATGTGCACAGAAGCAATTTCTTTAATTTTGTCACTACTGTCCTCTTTTAATGAAACTGCATCAGCTCATTTTGAGTAAGTTTGAAAATGTTCAGCTTCAACTATGTTACTTAAGAGCCTACACCAGGGTCGGCGAACCTTTTCACATCTGCTTGCCGGTTTAAAAAAAACAAAAAAACATTAAAATGTCTGTCATAGAACTCTGTTTCCTCTTAGGTTTTTGTTTTTCAATTTTATTTTCTCATTTTATAAGCATTGTAAAATCTTCTCATTTTTTTTTTTCAGAAAAAAATGAACACATTTTAAGGCATGTAATGCAGTCACAGAGTCTTGGCATTTGGGTGTTAGTTTCTCTTCATCAAATTCATTATTACTCTCATTTAACTCATCAGAAAACTTTGTTTCTTCTATCTATTTGGAACTATCATTCGCACAAAAAGGTAAATCGTAATCCTAAAGTGACGGTTTAATCAAATCCTATATTTTTCGAATCAAGATTTATTGGAATTTTTTTTCACTGTAATATTCATAATATTATCACTTTGGTTGGAACTTTAAGAAATTGACATTTTATATAGAGTTATATGTGTTAAGCAAGGGATGGTTTAACAATGTATTACTATAGTTATATTTCTAAAGTAATTGAATTAAGAAGAAAGTAAAGTAATTAAGAGAATTAACATGATTTCTGATGCTGCATGTTGGATGCCAAATGTTTGGTATTGGGCTCAAAATTGGTTATTTTTAACAAAATGCATGATGAATTGAAATCATCTGATAAATTGATTCAATTTGGATTTTTAATACTGTGCATCTCTGAAAATAATGATTCGCAATCATAGGTAAAGAGAAAGATTGTTAACATGGCAAATGCTAACTTCTTCAAAGAACTGTAAATGTCTGCAGAGCTGTCCTTAGTCGATGTGCGACAGGTGCAGACGCACAGGGCCTCGTGCCTAGGAAGACCTTGAGCTCAAAAATAAAAATTTATTGCAAAATAGCTAAATATTTATTATTCATTTTGTTGTGAGTTACATGATAAAATTTATATGTGTAAACCTTCTTATTTACAGGCATGAAAGAGATCCTTCTAAAGGAGGAATTCCACCTTTTTAGAAGCAAATTTGGACATTCTCTGGATTGATGCAAAAATGCAAAGAAAATATTAGATGCATATGGAGGGGGGGGGGGGGGGAGGATCTAGAAAACTTAATAATTAGGCATTTTGTCTACTGAAATCCTTGGAGTTTGTTTCTGAATTGCTGTACTATCAAATCAAAGGCAAGCTGTTATTATAAGCACCTGAAAGTCATGTAAATTAAGTTAACTTGGGAAAGGAAGTTTCCATATGGTTCTTTTTGAAATAGAATATTTTATTCTATTTATAAAACACTTCTGGGTAATTTCAGTGATGCATTTTTGGAAATTATTTCTGGAGTAAAGATCAATTTGGCATTTATATATTTAGAGTTGAGATTTTTTTTTTTTAAGTAAAGTCTTAAACAGTCAAGTCATTCAAAATAATACGTTTATTTTGAAAAATTAATCTCTGTACTTAACATAACTTCATCAGATACATTTGGGTAGATTTATCTGTTTCCAATTTTCTTTTTTGATTTAATGAATTTGTACATTTATTGTTATTTACTTATTTTTTTTCTTTTAATACTTTCTAAGTTACAAAAATGAAATAACAATCATATGTACAGTTATATTTCATTTTATTGTATGAATAACTGTTAAAATGTGGTCTAAATTATACGAGTTTGGCCTTACAGTATAGGAAAAAAAATTCCCACCTTTTTTTCTATTTCCCACTTTCATGCCTGTATTTATAAAATGTAAAATTTTCTATCAATAAAATGTTCGGTGCAAGTTATGGATGCCTGAAAAGAGAATAAGATTGTTTGTAGCTTATATTCAATCTAAAGGCATTGTTACACCCTAGCCTGGACAGTACCAGACATCCAACAAATCTGGACAGGTGCATGAACTGAAATTTAATTTTCAGGAGATCGGTGTATGGGCGATGATTCCAATAAAGTGCTCGCTATTATTTTAATGATTATTTGAAATGTAACATAGATTTGCTTTCCCATTGTGTAATCAAGTTTCTCTTTTTATTATACGAATATCGATGTTCTTGCCCACACACATATGTATTCCTGCCGTGTAAACACAACGAAGAGGCAAAGGAACTGTTTCTGCTGTCACTATCTTGAGACAAAACTAAACATTTAAAGTCTCCAAGAATTATGAAAAGTTAATGCTTTTAATAGTCCTTAGAAACAGGGGCGCGCCGACCCAGTGTGCAAAGTGTGCACCGCACACAGGCGCCAGAATAGTAAAGCCGCCAAATATTTTAGTCGAAGCTGAAAAATTTCAAAAACTTTTATACAATTTAAATTTATTAAAGCGGTATTTAAATCGAAAGTGCGTCATTTCTGAGTTCATTTTTACTTATGAAATATATGAAATTTGCAGATGTTCGTCTGCGGCGTAGCTTTAGAGGTGGGGGGAGGTGAGAGTCTCAAACCGAAAGGCGCAACGGTGTCGAAAGGTAACGGTCGAAAGGCGCCTCGTTGTCGAAAGGTCACGGTTGTAAGGCGCCACGGAAGCCTTAAGGGCGCCGTCAAGCGCCTAAAATAAATTAAAAAAAGCTAGAAACATAAAAAATTCGGAAGGGCGACCGCGAATGTCCCTTTTGACATCCCTGTTCCAGATCAGGCCTGTCCAGCTTTTCAGAAAGCAGGGACGCACTACATCTGGTGGCAAACATGGAAAGCTCCATTATTCAAATAATTGAAAATCTATAACGCTTCTATCTTACTGTAGCATTGGTAGTGATACACATACTGACGATATAAAAACGGGTAGATATTGTATTGCAGAATAGTAGAACAACATAAGCCTCCAGGTGATGCATGGTACCCATGTAAAAGTAAATTGTCGAAAAAAGCACAAATCAATCATAGCAATCGGCTACATTATAACAAAAACAATAAATAAATAAAACAGGATGTAGCTCAATATGCAATGAATGTAAAAAAAGGAATGAAAAACTTCAGTCGATTCCAAACAAATTTAATAGTCTCGCTTATCATTGTATGCAATGCATAAAAATGAGCCCATGAACATGTAAGAAAGTTTCACGTCATTTACAGTCGGGAAACATGTTTTTGAGAACAACCTCAAAATGAATTATGTTTTATTGAAATTTTAATTGTATATTTTATAGATTTGCTTCGAACAAAGAATAATTGGTAAAAAGCGAGTTTCACTCGCGTACAGAGAGTTCATTCAATAAATTTATTAATTACTAACTGCAATCTTACACAATATAGTCATTAAACGAATAATAAGACTTTTCAAAAACTTGGAATTATTTTATTAAATATTTTTCAATAATTGAATGCAATTAAAATGAAAAATGCTGACTATTTATCATTGTGATCCTTCTTACCTAAAACAAAGACCTTGTACAAAGTTTAATCTTGCTATTGTGCCAAGTGCGCTTTGAAAGGAGGTCGCAAAGTTGCATGGACACTTTGGTCTGTGCCACGTTTTTTAGATAGGTTTTTATTAATATATCGCCTATTTATCGACAATTCTTTTGAAAAATCATTATTGACAGTTCTCGGATGATTTTGCGTCGATAGGTACATCAAACTCATCTCAACTCCCCCGCTGAGCGCCCGCCAGATAAAGTTTATGTATAACGGAAAACTGCGATTTTCTGAAAAACTATATGACTTAGGATAATCGCTATAGTTTTCCTTCAAGATTTAAATAAATTCCAACTACTACTAATTTTTCCGTAATTTTATTTTCAGTAAATTCGGAAATAGGAGGGGGGTGGCATAATTTTGCCATACATTTTCGACGAATTTGTGAAAATATAATAGTATCTAAGAGTAAAACAAATATATTTTTGAGTTCTGTATTAACCCCTTGAGAACGAGCGGCACGTATACGTGCCGCATGAAGCGCTCAGAATCCTTGTTTTTTCTCACCAGTAAAATTTTACTGTAAAATTTGCCTTATTTAATCAGCGTATTTTCTCGATTCAAGAAAACATAAATTTTTGTTTTAAAAAACGGTGACAAAAGATTAAAATTTTCGTAAAAGGCTCCCATCCCGAAGGGGTTAAGAGTTTTTTCGAACGATACTCATCCCCCCTTTGATGATTTTTAAATGAACCTTAAATTTGTATGATTTTATATCTTTAACTCGATTTTTATTGAAATATGTACCCGCTCACTGTGTGAAAATGGAGGAGAAGCTGGTAATTGTTCAGATTTGTTGTGTATTTCTTTTCATGAATTTTGGAAAATTGTATATGGTAATAAGGAACAAATTAAAACTTTAAAATGACCTCTACTTACTGATGAAAAAATGAGTTAAGAGGAGAGGAGTGAGTGATTAGTAAAGTACAGGCCAAAAGCTTTAAAACGATATGTCACCTGAGAAAATTATTTTTATTCCCCCCCCCCCCCCCCCCACGGAGGAATGCTCTCTAATAATTTGGGACCAGACATAGACCTCACCAATCCAATGCCCGTGAAGAATTTTACCTTCGGTCAAGCGTTCAAATAAGCTGGCCAAATCTTGCTGCAGCTTAATTAGGAGCTCAGTTAGCAAATTGACCCCCAGGGGGGGGGGGGGGGGGGGATCTGAGTGAGAGGGATAGAAAGGTTCATAATATGAAAGAGTGGTTCGAGGGTTTTCCGATGATATATCACATGAGAGTTTAGCAGGCGTTCTGCGTACGCAAAATCTTGCAAAAATACAAATCCCGAATCCCGTAGTCCCACATTCCATTCCTACACCAGGAGGAACTCTATTCTTAACAAAACTGTTTCTGAACGAAATTCTGTTAAACAACCTACGCATAGTCAGTCAGTATATATTAGTCATTAGCCATATATTAGTATATATTAGTCAAGGGGGTGGCGGTCTTAAGCAAGAATTTAAGTTATTTGCTGAAATTGCTATTCGAAAATAGTGGTAAGTACGCTTTTGAAATTTTTATATATTTGAAGTAATATTTATCCCAGAGCTCCGTCAAAAATCCTCATCTAAAACGATAGAAAATGGTACGGTTTTAAATATTTGTCTCCCCCCCCCCCAAAAAAAATTATCGCCCCCCCCCCCCCCCCGAAATTTGATGCCCCCTACTTTTTACCCGACTGAAAAGAAGGGTTGTGTGTTTCACGCGTATCTGTGTATGTGGATTTCTTTATACCCTCAAACATCCCAATGGCTGGATGGATTTTAATGAATTTTAATTGCTCTATCAATTCGTCTTAACGGCTCGATGGTTATAGGCTAAGTTTTGTTTTTATAAATTCAAAATGGCGGCCGTAAAATACAAAATGACGGTAGAGACGAAAGAAAAAAAAATTACGCACCCTATTCAGTGCCATATCATTGGATAGGTCTTTCAAAATGAAGACGATGTTTCATTGACTATTTTACAATCAATAGCTCCGTTAAAACATTATACAACCTGGAAGTTGTGTAGGTAGGATCGCTAGCTTTACTGCAACTCTAACCATCATAGACATCTATAGACCTCATCAAAACAGTGTTTATAGATAGGAACTAACAATTAAACACAACTTAAAAGTCATCAATACAAGTAAATAAAAAAAAATAGGTAAGTAATATAAACAAGTCATATGAAAAAAAATATTTTAAGTCAATTCCTACTTAGGTCAATAAGAGAATTTTTTTTCTCCCATTCTTCTTTTCTCTTGAGTGGCGCTTAAAATGCCTTGATCAAGAAGAGGGCTCTTTCGATTATTGAAAATTAATTAATTTAATTTAATTAATTAATTAATATTGGACAAAAACTGGATTAACATCAAATGTCATCCACTACAAGTTTTAAAAAATGTATTTGAGCTTGATTGGACGAATAATAAGTATTTTGTTAACAATTGAAAATTTGAACAAGATGATATATATAGCGAGAGTGTGAGCTAATAGTAGGAATTGAAAAAAAATGGTTTCACATTGATTAGAAATAATTAATTAGTTCGCTGTTTACGCAGTCGGGTTTTTTGATTTTTTAAATTTAATTGTTTATTAAAATCTTTATTTTGTGTTAGAAACTACCTGAAAGTTCCAAATCGATCGGTTCGTCAGTTTTTTTTTTTTTAATTTTAACAAATTCGCGTTTCAACAAAGCATTTCTTTTCCTTTTTAAAAATCGAATTTTTTATAAAATAAAAACTCCCGGATCGATTTTTATAAAATTTAGATATTATTAAACAGCGTTTAAAGATAGGGCTAGATGCATAATTTTAAATTGTCTAAATGGTGTATTTTTAAAAAAAATTGATGGCGTTCTAGAGAATCATACTATAAAAATCAATTGTGGTTTCGAAAGACTGGCTTTTAAATTTAGAGTTTAAAAAGAATCATCCAATTAATGAAATAACAATTAATGTTTAAGTTTGTAATTGAGCGACCATGAAAAAATTTACATATCTGAATTCAGCGATAAATTCTTCATCTGGATGAATAAAAATTAAATCTGTAAATTTATATTTTGAAAATTTTATTCGTTCGAAAATCTCCACTATTGAAAGACGTCGGTTGTCTGCAATGAACACACCTGGCGTCCATGGGAGAGATTTCGAACTTTTCTTTCGAAGGAAAAAAAATATATATATAAATCGATTTTTCGTGGATTTTTCGACATCCTGAAACCGTACCGGAATAATTTTTAGAATTTCTTAAAGGGGGGATTTTTTTTGTGTGTCTGGCTGTGCAATTTTCGAGTTGTCCAGGCCCAGTAGTATTTAAGGTGCAGTACTTTTTAAAAAGTCCCAGTACATTTATCGCCCTAGGAGCTCTGTAATTCTATTAACCCCATCTTCTTATCCCATCAAATCCCACCAAAACTCTTCGAGTTTTTGAAGAAGTTGTCTACGGTTTGAAAAAAATGTAGGTTCTTGTTGAATTATGAATACTTTTCATTCTTTTAATTTGGGCTTTTAATTAATTTCTCAACTAATTTTTAGAGATTTAAAATTCTGAAACTTAGGTACACAGTGCACCAGCAGGAGAGGCTTTCGACTATCCTCATAAAAAGTGTGAGCCTCGTATGTGCCGTAGATTCTGCTAGCTATCGCACACAGTCAGACACACACACAGACAGAGCGAAACTTTGTTTTATTAGTATAGATATTTTTAATTAAAAACTTAGATTCATTGCACGAAAATTGGGAATTCGAAAAAAAAAAAAAAATCTCACACAGAAGGAAGGGTTAACAGTGTGACAAGACAAGGTAAAGTTTCGCTTAGCTTCTTAACAATGTAAACGCGAAATGAATGTGCATTTTTCATAGCAATTGTTATATAGCCAGCATAGGGGTTCTATATTTGCTAATATAAAATCAAATGTTCCGGGACTGGAACATTTTCGAATGCACCCCTAATTATGATTTACGTGTGGTAATTGTTTAAGACGCATCTTAATTGATGTTACATTACTTTAAAAGAGATAAAAGTACCATAAACGCGCTCCTGTGTATTACAAACATCATAATTTGAGAAAATATTTTTCTACTTTTATATGTATTTACCATATTACGATCACCCCTTTCTTTGTGTCATAGTCCTACCATTGATTAAGTCAACGCAACTAAATTAAAGTTTATTTGAACTGTTTTAAATATAAATATAAATAAAAATCACATCTTAAAAAATCCGGGAGTGATGGAGGTAAAAGAAGCTGATTTACTTAGGAGGTATGCCATTGTGGGAGCAAACAGCTGAAGCACCCACCTTTTAGGGATATCTGTTATTTGCATAACTGACAACATTCCTTATTTTTAATTCAAACAACAATATTTTTAACCAGAAATTTAATTTAATAAATGAAATAAAAAGGAACTCTGTAGAAACTAGACACATTTCATTAAATAATTTTTCTGGTTCCGAAATTCGTTTATTTGATTTGGAGAAAACCCTCGGAAGGTTGGCTTGGCAGCTATGCATTTATACTCCTTGAAAAAAATTATGAAGATTGATTTTTTTTCAGGGGGGGGGGGGGGGGGGGGGGAGTTAGGAATATGGGGCGCCAATTGAAGTTCTGCACACAGGCGCCGGATACTGCTGGCGCGCCCCTGCTTAGAAAAATGAGTTTTTTGGAAATACTGATTTTGACTCAGATATTTTCCTATTTTTTAAATTATCTTAAAAATATTAACAGTTTAATATTTGCTAATTAAATTAATAACTCTAAACATGTTACAGTCGAAGAAAAGACCGTTTTTATGTCAAAAGTTTCACTTGTATCACATTCAATTACTGCCATAATATGAAATGGACTGATTGAGTAATTTAATCGATTAACCCTTTGACTACAATTTATTTTTTATTAGAAATTGTTACAAATGACGACTATTTTTTAATTCTATTAGTGGTTTTTAAAGAAAGAAAAATCTTTGCCATACTCTTTTATGACAGCTTCATGAAAACTTGTAAATAATAGCATGAATATAATATAAAAATAGTCGATAGTGGCAGCCCTGCTTTCGATCCATGGTCCTGCATAGTTAAATATGTAAATATATTAACCATTATATTTGGTTTATGTTTTTGTTTAAATTATCAGAAAGAAATTAGCAATTTTCTCCAACAAATCAAATTGTTTTTAAAATTTCTTGATTTTGTATATTTTTAATTGGTTATCATCTCCTCAATCCTCCCCTGCTCATGAATTTCACGTGTAAATATATTAGAGGTCTACATAAGCCGAAGTTTTCAGATCCAGGTCCATTCTGGGTCAGAGAAAGCTATCCTAAATCAATGGTAAAGCTGAAAATTTGGTTCCGAATTGACTCTACCAAAAATCTTTAAAATCAGGCACGATGCTATTCAACTCATGAAAAAAAAAACTATTTGATATATCTCAACGAGTATTACCCTACAATTAAAATTCTTTAAAAGAATGTTGGATATACGTTTAAACAAACAATTTAAAGTACAGCACTTTTCCGATTATACTTCCTCATTCCATGGCATACGAAATTACAATATATTTACATAAGAAATTATCAACATTGAAATAAAAACTCATTAAAATCAAATAGTTTAGAAGGAAAGAAAGAGTGATTTAAGAAGTCATAATTTTGAAGCTCTATAAAGAAAAAAAGTAGATTTTTAAAATGTCTCTTTAATTTATTAAGCCAAAATAAATTTCTAAATATTACATTTACAAATGTACAGTCATACAAAAAAAAAAAAAAAAAAAAAAAAAAAAAACTCAGTTTATCTGGAAGTCACATCTAGCTAGATAATAAATTTAAATGTTTCTGAAAGGCGTTTAAATTCACAAAATCTTGATGAGAACTCATCGATTAATGTATTTGTTACTGAAGGGAGTTGCTTTCTCTGTTTTTTCATCTAAATTAAAGACATCAGCTTTTTTTACTTTTTAGAAGATATTTTTTCTAAATATTTGCAATTTTGCTTCAAATATGAATCATATCTATCATGATAATATCAGTCTTATTTGTGCCTTGGCGCTTTAAATTTAAATTATTTAAATGCTGGCACAAATCTGTAAAGTACATTAATTTTGCAAGCCATTTAATATTTGTCAAATGCGCACATTTCTCGATCGTACTTTATTCATGTAAAAAAAAACAGATTTCTTCCAAATGTTCAATAAATCCTTGTATCATTTTGCCGCGACTTAACCAATAAACAATGTTGTACATCAGTAATGCACTGTGCACAGTTTACTTCATCTAAAAAAGTGTCAAACTTTCATTTATTTAAAGCCTGTGACGATATGATATTAACTATTTTTGTGACTACAGCTGTAACATGATCAACAGACTCATAACCAGCCTTTGCACACAGTACTTGATGTATGATGCAGTGAAATTCAAGAATAATATGTCCAATATGAGTTTGAAAGAAATTAAAAAAAAAAAAAAAACATTTTCCCCACCAGACTGGGGTTGTAAAAGAAACTCTTTTAGACAGATTTATTTCATTTTCAGTAAGTGAATTTATAACTGCTGTACAAATATCTGCTTCGTTGGTTGTAGTTAATAACTATATTTCTCCTTAATTTCATTTTCAAAAAAATATCGTACAAAAACAGCTAAATGAGCAGATTTAGTTACATCTGTAATTTCGTCAACAAGGAAGTGGAGTGGGAAGGGAGAAAAGAAAGGAAAAGACTTGGTATCAGAATTTTGTTACTCTCTTACATTTTCTGCCGTTTTTAGGATTCTATTGGGTTGGCAACTAAGTGATTGCAGATTTTGTCAGTAGATGTTAGCACATTCTTTTTGTTTTGTCTGCTTGTTCAAAGCACCTATCCTATATTCTTTTCTTGTTGTTTGGACTTCCTTCTTTAATTTCGCAAAAAAAAAAAAAAAAAAAAAAAAAAAAAATATTTTGATTAGTTATTTAGGTTCATTTTTATCCTAGTTTAAGAATGGAAGAACAAGACGTGCATTTCAGGCATATTTTATTGTAATTTCCAAAAATAAAAGAAATGCATTGCAAGCACACAAGAAGTTATGTGCCGTATATGGGAATAAAGTCTTCAAAGAAAGGCAGTGTCAAAATTGGTTTGCTAAATTTTGTTCTAGTGATTTTTCACTGAAAAATACGCAATAATCTGGCCGTTCAGTTGAAGTTGATGAGATCCATATCAATGCCATTATCAATTCAGATCATCATAGCACAGCATGTAAAATTGCAGAGAAGCTCAATGTATCGCACACATGCATTGAAAAAAAATTAAAACTGCTTAGCTATGTCAAGAAACTCGATGTATGGATCTCTCATCAGCTTAATGAAATTCATTTGAAGAACCCATTAGCATCTGCAATTAGCTTCTGAAACGCAATGAAATTGATCCATTTCTGAAACGACTGTTAACTGTCAACGAAAAGTGGATAGTTTATAACAACGTTAATCTGAAAAGATTGTGGGAAATGCAAGATGAACCAGCCCAGGTGACACCAAAAGCTGAGATTCACCAAAAAAAGGTTATGCTGTCAGTTTGGTGGGATTATAAAGGAATACTGCATTTTTAACTTTTACCAAGAAACCAAACAATTAATCCAAACATGTACGTTCAACAACTCGCAAAACTGGGCAATGCAGTTCAAGAAAAGCAGCCAGCATTGGCAAATCGTAAGGGTTGTTCTCCAGCATGATAATGTAAAACCTCACACATCTTTGGTCACTCACCAAAAATTATTGGAACTAGGTTGGAATGTGTTGTCACATCTACCATATAGTCCTGACCTTGCACCTTCAGATTACCCTTTATTTCGTTCTGTACAGAACTCCTTAAATTGTAAAACTTTTAATGACACTGATGATGTAAAATCACATTTAATTTAGTTTTTTGCTGCCGAAACTCAGAAGTTTTATGCACATGGAATTATGACACTGCCTGAGAGATGGCAAAAGGTCATCGACAAAAACGGAAAATGCCTAATTGAATAAAGCTATATTTTTAAACAAAAATTTTGAATTTTCCTTCTTATTTAAAATCCGCAATCACTTAGTTACCAACCCAATATCTTTGACTGTATTTCTTGATAAAAGAATATATTTAATTTGCTGAATTATTTTATCTTCATTTTCAAAATTATCAAAATGGGATGGAGCGCATGTTAGCCAGACTTTCTTCAAAAACTCTCCATCGCAGTAAAATTCAACATACCGGCATTGACATTCACAGCCGAGAAATTTGAAACTCTAGTTTGCGAATCCCTGCTGATATATTTAATTATAGATGTAAGCAGTTTATGTTTCTCTTTAATTGCACTGGCAATGAATTCTTTTTGTTCTCCATAACTATTTTGAGAAGTTTTTTTTATTATTTGTTTCATATAAAACTGTTTTACAGATAACATTCTGCGGATCCAGGACCGTGCGAAAGGGGAGGCGAAGGGGGTACCAAATTTATACTATCAACTTTGTACATTCAAAATAAAAGTATGTACATTTTTGTTTCAAAGTTAATGCATTGTCCCTTACCCCACACCAGAAAACAAATTTGTTACTAATGAATTCTTCCTTTTTAAAACTTGTTTTAGGTCTTTGTCTTTGCTCTTTTGTTGTCCTCTTTTCTGAGTCTAGAATTTTCTTTCTAAACTAGGGGAAAAACATACACTCTCAAACAGCATGTGGTTTTCTTCCTAGAATCCAAAAGCATTGGAAATTGTTATACTATACTATTAGATACATTTTTTCAACACCACAGTAGCCTGTCTTTTTCGTTAGCCTCAAACAAAATCAAGGAAGTGGGTATGTGATATGTATGGGGAAAAGGGAGGAAGGGGGGGGGGTTCTGAGTGGTTAGTTTAATGATATGACAAGTACGCAAGTATTTAGTATTAAAAAAAAGCTGTTTTCAGTCAAGTTTGTATGTTAACAAAAAAAGAAAAATGAAGTGCTGAACTTTGGGGAGTATGAATGAATTTTTTTTTAAAACTTCAACTAACGATATGGCAAAAATATCCCTTTGCGTGTTGGCTACGACCTGCATGCCATAGGTTCGCCAACCCTGGCCTACACGATACTTCATTTTTTTTTTTCAGCTGGTGGATAACCTTCATAGTCACCATCACTAGTTTCCATGGAAATCTCATATAACTCGTTTTTGCCACTCTTTTTTGTTCTTGACTGTAAAAGCTCTGAAACAACCTCAAATGTAGTGTGAAAAAAGTATCTAACTGGGGAATTCAGAATCCCTTATCAGAGAAATACCCTCAAGGTTGTATGTATGTCTTTGCGAAAAATAGTTATAGTCATGTGAAGAAACGAGAATGCTGATGTTAAACCGGGAGCAATCTTTACGGATTTTTCGCTTGTATTTTAATATTTATTTATTTTTTTTTTTTCATGGGATCGATATTCTATACTGTACATTTGGTTTTGGTTAGTTTTTTTTTTTATAAGAAGACAGTTTCATTTTTGGAACCAGTTCTGAAAATGAAACTATCTTTAAAGATTTCTGCCATAGGATTAAAGGTCTTGTTTCTTCTTGTGATTAGTGTAGACTCTTGAGCTATTTCACATGTGGCATACATTGAAAATGCCAATATTATAATTCAAAACCATCATTTGTTCACTTTCTCCCTGTTTGAAGAATACTCCTGATGATTATAAAGATTCTCAACTCCTGATTTAAAAAGTGAACTATTAGTGTAGGAAATTTGGGTTGCAGTTGTGTATGATGAAAATTGGTTTCCTGAAGTTTTTAAATTTAATTTTTATTTAACTATCATCAAAGTATTTTATTTTTCCATGTTACTTATTAGAACATTTGTTTTAAATTATTTTAATTGGAGAAGTAAGTAACGACATCCTTAAAGCAAATTTCATGTTAAGAAATGGAAATAGATTCCATTGGACAAGCATACCAGATATCCATGAAATACCAAATAATGAACTTTTGTGTTTTATTGAAATTTCTCCTCATTCAATTACTTTCTGATATTTTATTATAGACAATTAGTGTGATTATAAATTTAAAAATGAAAAATATTTCCTGTAACTAAACACTGTTTTTGTCTCTGGATAAATTCATTTAGTTGGACCTATTGTCTTATAGTTGGTTATTTATTTCTAAAAGATTAATTCAATTTTAAAATAGTTTTAAAAGTACATAGATATTGAGTAATTTATAATTGTTAAAATGTTCAAAGGGTATATTTTTAAGAGTATGTCACTTCTGACCCCCCCCCCCCCCTATTCTTAAAACACATCCAAATTTATTACACATAGGATATCAAATAATATATTTTTTTATCATTAATAGACAAAAAGAAAAAAAATCTTTTAAAATCTTGGGTTATAATGTAACAATATCTTTGGGGTAATAGTGATATTGATTATCAAAATAATTAATAAAATGATGTGTTTAAAGAAAAAAATACTGTTCAAAGTTTATGCCTGGATTATTGTATACTACTCTATGTCTTATCTATTTATTTAAAAAAAATGTTTAAAATTTAACTTTTATTTTACACTAAATGACAGAGTGAAATTACCCATTTATTGGAGCCCATGCAAATTAACTATTCAAAACTTTCCCTTCAAGGATAATATTTTTTAGTTTATCTGTTTCATTCTGTTATGCTTCTCTAAGAATTATTTGAATTAATACTTGTTTTTGAAGTGTGATTTTTTATCAATGCAATATCTTTGTGAAGGGACAAAATTGTGTTTTACTATATAGTATAAAAAAATATATCGGACTTTAGCCCTTTATTATATTTTTAAATGAAACATTCAAGATGTACATATAAAATAACACTTTAGATTTTTTGCATGGTTTATTGCAAGGCTCTTATCAAATTAAAATATATTTCACTCTGTTTCTGAAATTATTTATTTCGAATCCCTTGCTTAAAGATTTAAAAAATTAAAATATTTTAATATAATGATGTTATGCCAAATTTAAGTTTTATAAAGATATGAAAAACTTTTATCCAAACTATTTTGTAAAAAGTTGTTAGTTAACCATTATTTTTCACGTTTTGAATACTCATACGTTTGAAAGCTCTCTTTATATTTTAAGATTAAACCATTCATTTAAAAAAAACACAATTTATTTTTTGTGTGATTTAGTTATATATATATATACATATATAGTCTTTGTTTTAAATATTTCTCACTATTTTTCAACAATAAAATTTTATTCATTCATAAATCATAAAAAGAATTCGTTCTAAGTAAAGAAAAAAAAAATCTTTATAAGCATGATTATTTCTTCAATTTTAAATATAAGTAAAGTAAATTAAATAGTGTTTATAAAAATTATATATTTTCAATAATAGCATTTTTTCTTGTTTCACTACTGTATTTGCATCATTTACTTGAGATTTAGAGTAAAACTTTTATACTTTTCTTGCAGTTGTGAAAGCCTTCGTTGATGGTTACCAGGGGTGATTGTGTTCAGGTAATATACCTGAATTCAAGTATTTATTTTATTTTCAGTACCAGAATTCAGGTTTTTCTGATAGTTAAATTCATAAAATAAGACTTGTGGATATGATTGCTAAACACAATTAAAATTAATATATTTCATAATGAGAGGATTGGACCTCCTTGCAATAAATTATGTGTTTTCTTTCCATACAAAAACTCTTTCTGTTAAAATTTCATGTATTTTTCCATTAATTCACTATCACCCGTGGGTTACATTTTGTCTGTATAAATGCACTAAGGAGCTCAGTCCCTCACTCTTGCGCCAATCCCAAGAGCAATAAGTACTATGTTGTCTTATGACAATCCTGCATTTTGCTCATTTTTTTAATTGTAATTGTATTTTATTCTTGGGAAAACACTTACATATATCGAAACCAATACTCATTTATTTTTTTAAGTGTATATTTACAATATCTTTACAAACAGTGTTTATTTGTAATAGGCCCCAAGCATCGAATTTTTATGCCTTTCAAATCCAGCTTCTGTCTGGCAAACATAATACTCACATTTTAAGATAAAATAAAATGTGAGTGAAAAATAAACTATCTTGCTTTGAAGCTTTCTTAGGTTTTGATATTAAAAGATTGGGTACTTTTGGTTAACCGTGCGCCAGTGTTATATGTATTTATGTATACACATATATGTACAACATATATATATATATGTACACACACACACATATATATGCATACATATGTATATACATATGTTCATATATATGTATATATATATATATATATGTGTGTACTTATAACACTGGCACCCAGCTAACTGAAAAGTACCAAAGGTTGTTGTTAAATATTACATCATTGTCTTCTGCAGTCAACATTTTTATTTATGAATTGTCAATATCCACGTACCACTTTAAAATATTTTACTGTGAAGGAAACCAGTTTCAGCTGATATCACCTCTATGTCTATGTCTAAGGTAGGGATGGAGAACCTTTTTGAGTATGCGTACCAAAAATTTAAAAAAAAATATGTACAAACACTCTAACGTGCCAGAAAAATTTTAAGGAATAATATAGTCATGTCGCATCAAATTCCACATTAATAATCTATTAATAAGTTTTTCTTTTATTGTATACTTCCAAATCTGATCATTTTTAGTTCTTCTTTGATCTAGTAGAAGCAGGTTCAATAGACACATAACTATTTATAATAACAGTTAAAATTCAATTTTCAAAATTAAAAGCTAAATATATTGAAACCTAATGTAACTTAAAGCCCTAAAACTAAATAAAATAAAACCTAATCTGAAATAGAAGTGTGTCAATTAGGTATATTCTATGCAAACTAACTCTTAAAATTCAATTTTCAAAAATAAAACCTTTGAAATTTGATAGAGCAGTAAAATGATTTTGAAAACACTATATGTTGAATGGTTTAGCGAGAAAATGACGTTAAAAGACGCTTTCATTGAAATTTATAATGCCTTAATTTATTCAAAAGTAACGGATTATTTTAAAGTAAATTATATAGCTGTTACACAAAACTATACTTTTTGTAAGAAAAACACAAAGTGGATTGCTCACCATAAACGGAATATGAACTATTAGTTTTTTTACGTGCCAGAGGTGTATTCTTACGTGCCAAGTTCGGCACGTGCGCCGTAGGTTCACCATCCCTGGTCTAGGGTGACATATTCGCATGGATCCAAACATCTCATAACTCTTAAAATTTAAAATATTAAAAATAAATATTACTGACTTATTAATTTGTTTTAAATTTTAATATTTCTATAATAGCAGTTTTAAAAATTTTTCATTTATGTGCATGAGGGAGAGAAATGGATAAATGATCTCTTTTTCTCATTGTTAGTGTCTTTTTCTCATTGAAATAGGAAACCAAGGAGGAAATTTTAACCTCTGTGCATTTAGAAGTTGGACAGTTATTATTTAATATATTAATTTCATATGTCCAAACTACTCATTTTATATATTTTTTTCATTAAGATCTCATATATATTGTGTAGTTATATAAAATTCCAAATACTGCAATATGGCACTACAATGCACAAAAGAAATTGTAAATATAACTTCTGTATTTTTCCTGTGTTTCTTGCTAGTTTAAAAATTGTATGTGGCTCAATACTACAATCAGGTAGATTTCGTAAGAAATACTACCTATTGCAGTCATTACCATGGTGCAACTTTTGAAAAATTCCTTCGTAACTTTTCATTATAGGACCCAAGGAACCCAAAACCACCCTCACCAAAAAAGTTTATATATATATTGTGACGATGTTAATATGTTGAGGAGAATTAAGTAAATAAAAAGAGTTTAATTTGCTGTTGGATAAAATAAACAATCTGGAATGCCGTAAATGGATCCTATAGCTAAGATGATAAGATTGACTTGCAGTAAAAATAAAAGGAAAAGTCTTACTTAAATGACAACAGTAGACACATTGAAGAGACAGCAGTTATAAAAATCTTCTTTATTCGTTGATTCACTTGAGAGGTGGAAGGTAATTAGGAGAAGTAGGTCACTGTACACATTCGAAGAGCGTCCACGTAGAATTATTAAAAACTTGAAGTAATTCCATGGCTACAAAGGATATTGGCTAAAGTTGGTTAAAATCCTTTCTCAGAGAATGTCTTGAAGATAACAATGTGCAAATTCGAAAAAGCATTGAATTAAATTCCATCAGCGATCTGCGACAAACTTTTACTTATTAAATGAGCACCTTAGAATAATATGATCGCTGAACGGTGTTCACAATCCTTCAAACAGACACTAAGGCCCGATTTGAAAAAGACAAATCACGTTGTCAAAAATACATCTTAAACTTTCGTAAATTCTTAAAATCTGTTAAAAAACTGGCTGCATTGATATATATACTACATAAAAGGGGTTCACAAAACTACTTCCACAATTGATTTAAGTCTATTCGTTAAATTAAATTTACGTTGTTATGTTGTAAAAGCTTTACATAACATTTCCCCTTCTTAAATTTACATAAACTTAATTTTGTATATTCTGTTAATTTTAATAATCTACTTCCGTTCACCATCTTTCAATTTTGACAGCAAAATTTTATTAAGTTTTAAATATTAAATCCTAAATCTTTACTTTTAATTATTTCATTTAAAATTACATTTATTATATTCTATTTTCTTTTTCCATTTCTCTGGTAGACTTTCATAAAATTACTGAAATCGTTTGCCAGAGAAACGAAATTATTACTACTAAAGCTTCCCTTAATTTTATTGCTTTCCATTCACCTCGCATCCCAAAAGATGCAACTTTTAAGAGGGTTTAGTCCCTTATCTCAGAACAGACAGGAAATTCCTTTCGACGTCATAGGAACTCCCACATAGCAAACATTCCTTTTCTCCCCGCTTCTTCAGTGCGTTGCCATTCCATGGTCATAATCCTACTACAAAATCTTTTTCGCCGGAAGTGCTAGCGACAGGCCATCTTTAAAAATATTCTGATTGGCTGACGTTGCAGAGATCGTTTCCAGATTTCGGCAGGCAATTTGAAAAAAGAGTTCAGTTGAATTTTTCTGTCGGACGAGACATCATCTATTTGTAGCTACAGAGTTCCTTTTTTTTCGCCGTTAGGCCAAGCGGCCTAACGGGCGTTTCTCATCCATATGAATGCTTATCTTAAATGTTTCTTGATATGTCAATAATACTTGAACTGAATGTACTTCATGAATATTTTGGAGCTTTCACACTTTGATCTACATCGCTGAATCTGCAAGAATCATGTCAAATGGTGATAAACTACATTTAAACCGCAGCCACTTAAGAAATTCACAAAGTCTGTCCCCGACCTTCAATCTACTGTTCTCTTCTAAAGAAATTTGGTAATATTACTTATGATACAACGATCCGTTAATGATTTTTTTACTACTCCTCACAATTCGTAATGATAACCAGAAACTGACTTTGTGAAGTCTGTCATTGAACCTTCAATATGGATTCCCATAAAGAAATATGATGATAAACTTTTAATCGATATTTTAATATTTTTCTACATTACGTGATCAGTATTCATCCATCCATTCTTCAGACTGTTACATGTGTCACATCTACCATTAAAATATCCCTTTTATGTGTCATGATTATTTTAGAAACTCTACTTGGAAATAACAATTTTTCACGCTTATATAAAAACAATAACAAGATGATCAAATATCGATTAAAGTATAATTGAAGAAAATAAAGTGATTCATTTCTCTATAAATATGTAAATTTAGATGGTCAAAATAATATTCAAAAATATTCCTAATTTTATTATGTCATACCGGATCCGGAAATAAAATGCTCAATAATGTTTAATAAATGATATTATGTTTAAATCGCTCTTATTATTTAGTGTTGTGTGCTATTTCTCTTGATGTGCATCTAATGGGGTGAGTCATCATTTTGTTTTTCTTTTTCAGATTTAATTTTATTTATTTACGACGCGTACTTATTTGCCACTATACGTACGGCCATGGTGTGATCTCGGGGAATGTGAATTGAACTTATTTCGATCAGATTTAAATATTTCTTTTCGAATTTTCATTTCAATTTACATATCCCGGAATCATACTTAACATTAATGGCGCCGCGACTTCAGAGATCGTTTCTGGTATTGTTGCATCATGGTTTTTCAATAATTTTTTTTTCTTTTCTCTAGTAAGCATTTACGATGACGTAAAAATTTAGCGATTTCGCTTCAAAACTTTTAACATTTTAAAACTTTTTGCATATTTTTTTACTTTCTCTTATAAACTCCTATAAATAAATTATTAAATAAATATTTTTTATAAATAGATGACTTAAAAAATATTCTTATAATGCTTTATGATTTTTTTTTGCAATTAACTTCTTTAAAAGTTACGTTTTTCAAGTTCATAAACATTAAAAATTTTATTTACTACTTCACCATTATTTTAATCTCTACGTTTTCTCTCATGTGCAGATATTATTTTGATTTTGAATATATTCTGGTACATTTATATTAATTTTGAAAGAGAAATATTTTCTTTTATATATTATGTGTGACTTTTTCTGATTGAACAATATTTTTATCTTCAAGGACATGGTATAGAATATCATTATATGTTTATGAAGTTCTAATTTTGTGTTTATTTGATATACAAAATGAAAAAGTTTTGATAATTGCTTCATTTAATATGGAGAGGATACAATTTTACAGTTTTGAAATTTTTATTAGGTATGTGACGGTTTTCTTTTAAACAATTTATTTCACAGTGTTATAATGTTTTATAAAAATTAAAAGTTATGTTATTTATAGAAATATAGTGACATTTTTAATATTATGAAATCTAAACAATTTTATGCTATAATGCATTAATGAAATTTTTAAAATAACGATATAAAAATTTAATATCAATGATTTAATATATTTAATTATTATAAAGTTTCACAAGTTTATATCATAATTGTGTTTTATACTTATCATTGTTGAATAATTTTAAGAAACTCATAAATTTTGGTTCAAAAACATCTTTTTTTATTCAATTACAATGCATTTTTTTTATGATTATCAAGATTCTAAATTTTTATTCATTAACTTTCATATCTCATTGGAATATTAAGTAGTATTACATGTACATATCATGCAGTGACTATCAGAATTCATCAGCGCAATGTGAACTCTATTACTTGCTGTATGATACGGCATCTTAATGCCACTCTTCACATATTTTTTTTTATTGCTGTCAATTTTGAATGTTTTCATTGTGGGTTAATTTAGTCGATTAGTATCAGCATTCCATGCACTGCGGGCGGCGCAACAGTGTGCTAGGCGTATATGGTACATTGTGGTCTATTGGTACTATTTGCTGAGTTGTTCTACTTGACATTCACCTAGAATTGGTTTTTAAATATATAATAATATTGCTCACATAAAACTTAGAAATAATTACCTTTCAATCTTATCAAAATAAATAAATAAATAAATAAATAAATAAATAAATAAATATAAATAAATAATTATAAAAAAAAATAATAAGAAGAAGAAGAATAATCATAATAATAAATTTTTGAATCTTTTAAATTGCAAATAAGCTATTTGTTAAAAAATAATCTGATCAATAATTTGAGAATTATTAAATAAATAAATTATTTATACCAATAGCATTCTATTATAAATACAATTTTATATGTTGCTAGACATGAAATTTATTCTCCTGTTAGGTTTTAGAAATTGATAATTATCTCATAGCTTTCCCAATTCTCCTGTGCTTTTGACACCCCTTAAAATATTTATATTTTTTATTATACTATAGCATTTATTTTAACCCCCCCCCCCCCCCCTTATGTTTAAAGGTATCTTTGGTTATCTCTGGTACTTTCACTGGTTAGAAATGTCACCCAAGGTTTCTGTGGATTTTCCTGTGCATAGACCAAAAAATCCCCGTAAATGGTGTACAGGTCTACCAGCCAGATATTATTTTTTTTCATTTTATTTGGAAGAATGTGGGACTTCCAACTGTTACGGAGACAAGTTAACAAGATCTTGCTCTTGAGATTAGCCAATTTTTGGTTCTCAGACAGCTGTGATGCTCTACGCGCATTTTTCTGTACTCAATAGATAAATTTGTAATTTCTTATTTTGTCAGTAGATTATATTTATCATAGAGCAGTCCATTTTATTTTATTATTTTGGTATTTGCTCGGAGATCAAAGTATTTTTTTTACTTGCCGGCTTCCATAAGGGTCGGGTCACAAAAGAAAATAGCTTTCTTTCCCCCCTCCGGTTCGTCTCGTGCGATAATTTATAAACTCTGATAAGATACCACTTATTTTTACAATATTGGCTTTTTATGCTATAGTCAAAATTTAATCTTTTCTATGTTATTTCAATTTATAATAGATTTTTTCGCACTGTGAGAATTATTTAACTTCTTGCTGAGGATATCAAAACATTACTGTTTTATTAATTTAAAAAGGGTACCCTATAACCTAAAAATCTAACTTATAATATAAATTGAAGAAAAATGATGTATAAAAAAAATAAGAAAATAATAAAAAGAAATGAAACAAAAATAAAAAGAAATATGAAATGAAATTATGAAATAAAAAAAATAAAGAAAGAAAATGAAATATATAAAAATAAAATATAAAGACTTACCTTGATTTCAATTTTTCTATTTCTTTTTTATTCTCTCCCAGGCTAACTCATCCAGTTAGATAAATTCTTTCTGCTTGTAGATAGTACGAACTACTTTGTAGTTACTATGAATTGGGTAGAAAATAATTTTTTTTTGGTGTCAACCGGTGTCACATTAATTAATATTTCTGATCAATTTATTTCTTTTTGTGGACATTTGGTTAATTTTTTTAACACACATTGTATGAATGGTATGAGTGAGTAATATGTATACATATATAAAAATAAATGATAACATATGTAAAAAACATATGAAAAATATGTGTAAACACATATTGGAAATCGGTAGTCTTTATAAAGCTTTGTATGTCACCAATACTATGGAGAAACTTCTCTACGTTCTTTGGTTGACTAACACATTGCTTAGATTTCTTCATAGGAATTTTTTTTTACGTTTTGTATACTCCTCAGCACTTAACGTTTAAACATTTGATATTCAATGACTTATTAAAAGATAAGATTAATTAATAATTAAATAAAATTATTTAAAATAAAAAGATCATAAACAAATCAAAAATTTTGATATCTGCATATGTTATTCAATATTTGATACAAAATCAATATTACTATTGCTAACTTAATTTGTGAGAATGTTTCATGCTTTTAATATAAGAATCATCTATTAGCTCAGTAGACTTTATAAATAAAATAAAATTTTCTCTGTATTTTTCTGAAAAAATTTAAGAGATTTATAACAGATAAACTTACCTTTTCATGTCCTAAATATTCTTTTGCATCCAAGACTTTTTGAAAGCTTCATAAATTCCTTGAAATTTTTATTTTGTACTGATGTCTGATAATTTTACTTTCATTGTGTTATTCATTTAAGTAAAAAACTGATTTCTCATAACATAATAGTAATGATAATATTTTTACTTTGAACAGAAGCTACAAATCTCAATATATTGTTGTTTTTTTATATTTATGTGGTAAAACATTATAAAGCTTTTTCTATATTACTATTGTTGACATAGAAATACTGTTATGTTAATGTCAGTTATGAATTATTGGTAAAACTGTTAACTATTATTTTGGTTTACTTTTATATTGCTTTAATTGCACATTCATCATCTGCACATGAGAGTCATAGGTTTTCGTGTTCTATTTCACAACTCACCCCTAAACTATAATATGCATATCCTGCATCTGTTGAAATGTTTTGTGTTTTGCAGAGAAATAACTGTTTGTACCTATAGTTTTATTTCATGATACATTTCATTGACATTTAATATATGCTGATTTACACCATCACTGTTATGTAATATATATATGTTGTGTTTTATGTACTATGCTATATGTTGTGTTTTATGTACTATGCTTAAATTTTATGTGTTTTTAGGTGTTGTTTTTATAGCTTGTTCCTTCTTAAATCCAAATTTTCACTATTTTAAAACTTCTGCAGCTATAATTTAAATTTTTAATTTCTCTTTTTGTGAGGTTATTGTGCAAATCACATGATTTTCCTCGTTTCAATTTTATAAAATGTTTGCCTTTTGGTTTTAAATAACCGTTGACTAAACATTTTTTTTACTATTTTTTTTTGTATGCAGCGGAGATAAAATGTTATGTTGTAAAAGCTTTACATAACATTTCCCCTTCTTAAATTTACATAAACTTAATTTTGTATATTCTGTTAATTTTAATAATCTACTTCCGTTCACCATCTTTCAATTTTGACAGCAAAATTTTATTAAGTTTTAAATATTAAATCCTAAATCTTTACTTTTAATTATTTCATTTAAAATTACATTTATTATATTCTATTTTCTTTTTCCATTTCTCTGGTAGACTTTCATAAAATTACTGAAATCGTTTGCCAGAGAAACGAAATTATTACTACTAAAGCTTCCCTTAATTTTATTGCTTTCCATTCACCTCGCATCCCAAAAGATGCAACTTTTAAGAGGGTTTAGTCCCTTATCTCAGAACAGACAGGAAATTCCTTTCGACGTCATAGGAACTCCCACATAGCAAACATTCCTTTTCTCCCCGCTTCTTCAGTGCGTTGCCATTCCATGGTCATAATCCTACTACAAAATCTTTTTCGCCGGAAGTGCTAGCGACAGGCCATCTTTAAAAATATTCTGATTGGCTGACGTTGCAGAGATCGTTTCCAGATTTCGGCAGGCAATTTGAAAAAAGAGTTCAGTTGAATTTTTCTGTCGGACGAGACATCATCTATTTGTAGCTACAGAGTTCCTTTTTTTTCGCCGTTAGGCCAAGCGGCCTAACGGGCGTTTCTCATCCATATGAATGCTTATCTTAAATGTTTCTTGATATGTCAATAATACTTGAACTGAATGTACTTCATGAATATTTTGGAGCTTTCACACTTTGATCTACATCGCTGAATCTGCAAGAATCATGTCAAATGGTGATAAACTACATTTAAACCGCAGCCACTTAAGAAATTCACAAAGTCTGTCCCCGACCTTCAATCTACTGTTCTCTTCTAAAGAAATTTGGTAATATTACTTATGATACAACGATCCGTTAATGATTTTTTTACTACTCCTCACAATTCGTAATGATAACCAGAAACTGACTTTGTGAAGTCTGTCATTGAACCTTCAATATGGATTCCCATAAAGAAATATGATGATAAACTTTTAATCGATATTTTAATATTTTTCTACATTACGTGATCAGTATTCATCCATCCATTCTTCAGACTGTTACATGTGTCACATCTACCATTAAAATATCCCTTTTATGTGTCATGATTATTTTAGAAACTCTACTTGGAAATAACAATTTTTCACGCTTATATAAAAACAATAACAAGATGATCAAATATCGATTAAAGTATAATTGAAGAAAATAAAGTGATTCATTTCTCTATAAATATGTAAATTTAGATGGTCAAAATAATATTCAAAAATATTCCTAATTTTATTATGTCATACCGGATCCGGAAATAAAATGCTCAATAATGTTTAATAAATGATATTATGTTTAAATCGCTCTTATTATTTAGTGTTGTGTGCTATTTCTCTTGATGTGCATCTAATGGGGTGAGTCATCATTTTGTTTTTCTTTTTCAGATTTAATTTTATTTATTTACGACGCGTACTTATTTGCCACTATACGTGCGGCCATGGTGTGATCTCGGGGAATGTGAATTGAACTTATTTCGATCAGATTTAAATATTTCTTTTCGAATTTTCATTTCAATTTACATATCCCGGAATCATACTTAACATACGTATTATGATTAAATCATATGAAACTAGTGAAAAGAAAAACAAAACTTTACAGGGAGAGAATGAAGCTCTAATTCGCCAAGCGAAGACACATCCCAATATGACGCGGGCGACGTCACGCTGATTCTAAAAATAGATCATGAGGGGGAAAAGCTGGAATTAAAAGTTCTGTTACCTGCGGTAAAAAGGAAAGAAAAAAAACAACTTGAATGATGTTTTGAGACGAGATACAAATGCTGCATTACAATTAAAAAAATAAATAATAAAGGTGATTACTACATCACATTAATATATATATTTATGTATGTACTAAATTTTGTCCACACGATAAAAGTCGCAATTATGCACGGATCGTCTTCAAACTCGCCAACAACTTTGAGGTGGCTAATATCTCGGCGGGGATTGAAAATGGGCAAAATTGACTCAAGGGAATGGAAATGGGAAGGGTTAAAAATTTTGAATACCGTCTTAAAATGATTCTAATAAAACCAGCTCTTGCACAACAATGACAGGAAAAAATAAATATTTTTCGTTATAGCAGTTGCCAACAATTAAAAAAAAAAGCAATAAAATTATCTCCGCAACAATTGCTTTTCTATATCAAGAGAATCTGTGAAAAATTAAATTAAATAAACAGTTTGACGAATTGAAAACAAATTGAATATTACATCATAAGTTTTCTAGAGCAAGATTTCCGCATGAAAACTCAAAATGAAATAAGTAGTTTGACAAATTAAAAAAAAAATATATATATATATTGCGTCATATTGGAAATATGATGGACCTCAACAGGTGAATATGTAATGTCATGTGTGTTTAAAGAAACATATTAAAACATGATAAAAACCTGACTATGGAAATATTAACATATTTTAACACTTTGAGGTTCTCTGAATTTGCTTTAGCCATTTTTAAACCTATTCCATATACATGCGTGTGTGTATTCATGTATATTAGAATTTTCACAAAATGTTTAGCTCCCTAGAGCTCATTCGTAGTGAAGGAACTGGGTTTAACTAATCTTGATTTAAGTTTTGTTGGTGAATTTAGTACTTAACTTCGAAATCTACATCCGCCTGTAGGCCCGAGCCGGCAGGGATTTTTCTTTTCTGTTTTGCTGTACCATCACAATGCATGAATTACCAATTTTAAATTTAAATATAGAACTGTTCAAAAAATAAATAAAATTTTAAAAATATATAGAACTGTTCAAAAAATAAATAAAATTTTAAAAATATATAGAACTGTTAAAAGTAATGAAGTATTTTAAAACAACGAATCACATTTTTTTTTAAATATTTAGAATTTCATTCTTAGAAAGTTGGTGTTTTTGAATGCATGTTTTCACAAGAAAATATACATTTAAATTGAGTATTTTAAAAAATCTCAAAGATATATTTGTGATAACTGAAATTCTGTATACTATAACTGAAACTGGCCATTTATTCTAAAAGAATTTTTGTATTTTTTAAACAGAAACTGCATATAATGTTATTCCTGTTACAAATATTAATATTGATGGTGTAGATAATATGTATTTATAATTTCAGGTATTTTTATTTTTGTAGAATGTGCCTTTGTGTATGTAGTATACATAAGTACATACACTTTTATCTTCATTGCATTATAACTGGTGTAATAGGACCATTTAACGGTCTTGTTATAGTTAAATTTCCATAGCTTAATCTTTATGTTTAAGATTAGGTAATACTATAATAGTTGTTCTCTCTTTAGAAGACATTCAGATGCATTTTTTATAAATAAATGTTAAACAGTCTCTTTATAGGAGCAAATTGCAATATTATTTTGTAATTTTTTTTTCTTTAAGAATTTTGAAATTTAGAAAATATCTCCTTAATCTCATACTTTTCCACATAGGACAAATTAATTTTTGTTAGCATAATCCCAACTCCTGTTTATATAAAATGTATTTTATAGTTATTAATTAATATAACTTAGATTGAGTTTACCATAAACAACTGTGGTAGTACTGTATTTTTTAAAGAATTAACCAGTTATAATTTGTAAATAATCTGACTAGTTTTAGTACCAAACAATATTAGTTGCTTTTTTTTTAAACTTAAAAAAACTCAAATCCTAAGGTCACTTTAATATGCAAATAAGTTAAATAACATTCAAACTGAAGATCTTATCAATATATTTTGAAGTGTTGTCAGGATATAATTTGCGTATTGATTTCAGCATGCACTGAATGAATCTGTTTGTTTGAAAGGCAATTAAAAAGACATTTTTTATAGTTACAGTTTTAATAAAATACTCTTTTCCTCACTTGGAATAACAAGTTTTTTTTTTTTTTTTTACTTTTTATCATGATGTAAACCGTTATATCAAAAATCACAAAAGCAGCATTAATCATTGTTCAACTAATTTACAATTTATCCTTTCCTTTTTCATAAAAAGCAGCAAAAATCATTAAAAAGTCCAAGTAAGTGTTTTTGCATGTTGGATATTTGGCATACAAGTCCAACAAATTGCAAAAGTGGTTTTGACTATTTAGTCAGTTGTATTTAATTTTCAAAATGACTGTGTGGGAATGGATTCAACATTTTTTCTATAATTTATGAATTTTGTTTCCTGTTTATGCCCCCCCCCCCCCCTGTTTTTCTTATGCAATTGATTTTATTCTTTGCGTATAACAGCTTAGAATAAATTTAATTTTGTAAAAATTGCTTTTGAGTTGTTTAGAAGATTATTTTGCCTGTGTATTTGTATTTAGTTTTTTGTATAATTTTGAATTTTTTTAGAGAGAGGTTTTTGTAATAGTCATAAAAATTTTTTTCTGCTTGGTAATTATGCTTGCTACACTTCGGAAAGACTTTACTTGTCAATGGTGATTATACTGAGCGAGCCTTTTTACCGACTCTGGCGTTGTAGGATTTCCATACTGGAAGATGTAGCGATGAGTTTGGCGCACAGAAAATCCTTTTTCGGATTTAATTTATATTATTTGTTTACTGCTGAAGTATATTCTTGGATCGCCAGGCTGTTTATCGTTGTTTAGAGGAATAAATTTGCGTGAGTTGAATTTACCAATTAATTTTTTTCCCATTCCATGCAATTTTTTTTTTATATTCCTGAAAGAATTCCGGTCTATGATAGACAGCCAAAATACATTTAGAATTATTAAAAAAAAAAAAAAAAAAAAAAAAAAAAAAAAAAAAAAAAAAAAAAAACGAAAAATCCCCTTTAGGGACGCCGGCTGGGGAGAGGCCAGGAAGGGCCACTGCCTCTCTGGCAGTGGCCCCTCCCTCTCTCTGGATTTTGAAAATTAATTTTAAACGAAACTTTCTTCATTTCTGATTGTTAAAAGTGAAAGATAAAAAACCGCCTTGCCTTCCTCAACCCCTACCGTAGCAAAGAATTTTTAATTCTTTTTCTTTAATTTTCTATTTACATTCACATGTTTTTAATTTATCCAAAAGGGATCAGAGACCCTGTGGCGGGAATTTTTTTTTTTTTTTTTTTTTTTGAACTGTCAATTTTGTTAAATGTTGGTAGAAATCTATTTTTGAATATTTAATATTTCTTAATTGTTGCATCATTTTATTGCTTCTGAGTATGTTTAAAAGTTGTCTTAAATGGAGAATTCTGTCATTTTTTTTAAAAAATTTAGCTTATTTTATACTTATATTCAGCAACGGGCGAATGTAGACCATTGACCTCAGCCATAAAAAAAATAAAATAAAATAAAATAAAATAAAAATGTGTAAATGCAAACAAGATATTAGAAAAGAACCTTCCCATTGGTTTAACATTAACTCACGTGTAAGGCACCTGTCCCTACAGGCGAAGACACTCGCGAACTAATGCTAACCCTACGGGGAGGTTATTTTCTAATATCTCCTTTGCACCTCGGAATTTTTAAATATTTTTTTGCATTGTATAGCTGAGGTCAATCTCTACATCGCTCTTTTTTTTTTTTTTTTTTTTTTTTTTTTTTACTTTTTCGATTTTGGTTGCAGATATTTTTTATTAAGTTACTTTCACTTTCGAAACCGGTTCCGAAAATGAAAGTGTCATTCTAAAAAAATATCTGCAACCAAAATCGATAAAGTAAAAAAAGAAGAGATGTAGAGATAAACCTCAGCTATCCAATGCAAAAAAAAAAAAAAAAAAAAGAAAGAAAAAAAATTAAAAATGTCGAAACAAGTTTATAAAAGGTCCTTAATCAGAAATTTGTATTTGTGTATGGGTTAAGGGACGGTGAAACTTTAAAACGAAAAATGTATGTACTTTCATTTTGAAAAAACATTCCCGATATGTATATATATAATTTCTTGTAACAATCAAAATAAGATGTTTGTGTTGGTAGACGCACCCCTCAATCTCCGAGCCTGGGACGGCTGCGCCCCTTCCCCCCCATTTCGCAGGGGCCTGATTGATTTATGTCAAGTTAAATTACAATTTTACTTATCAAATCAAATTAACTTACATTTATGCATAAAACTGTAGAATGCATTATGAATAACTGGTGAATTTTTTCTTGTTTTTTGTGTCTAAAATACTGTTAAAATATTGAATTTATACTATTGTTTAAAAGACAAATTAATTTAACTGCTGATCAATTCTTTCTAAGTAAAATAAGAATAGTTTAAACTTCTGTTTGCGGAAGGATAGAAATTATATCGTGGATGTACTTAAGAAAAGCAGCATTAAAAAAAAAAAAAAAAAAAAAAAAAAAAAAAAAAAAAAAAAAAAATTAGTTTTAATTTACACAAAAAAGAAAATTCTTGTTACAGTAAACTCTCTGTAAGGCAGACTCTGTGTAAGACGGAAATCTGTTTAACTCGGAAGTCCCTGCGAATCCATAGACATAGAGTAAAATTTGTCTAAGGCGGAATATTGTCTACTGCAGAAAATTTTCTTGGTCCCGATCAATTCTGCCTTAGACAGATTTTACTGTATTTTACACATTCTTTCCGTGTGCTTCATATTTACTTGAGATGAAATTATCTAATCCACCAAAATTTTCTATCCACCGCAATTGTCCAGTAAATTAAAGAAATAAAAATACATTCTTAGATAACAATGGTTGTAATTAATTTACCGGAAATTAAGAAAAACTGTTCGATTTCAAATCCCTTCAAATATCATGCCTGCAAGTATCCTGTTTTTACGTTTAAAAACAAGCCCTAAAATAGAAAGTTTCCAGTTCTTGGGCGGGGAAAAATAGTTTTATGAGAACAGTCTTAAAATAAAGAGCATCTTTTATTCGTTTTAATTTGCAAAAGAAATTTTTCTTTGTCATTTTAAATGTCTCAGCCATATGTTGGGTATGTACTTGTGAAATTTTCTGAAAAATTCGAATCCACCGAAAATTTTTCTCTATATTTAATAGTTTAAAAAAAAGAAACTTTTGATTGGACATCAAAAATCTACTATCTCTGATAATAAGAGGAGGCTATATCTATTGACCATCAACCCGCAGATCTCTGTTGGGGGTCTAAGGTTACTACTAGCCATATGCTTGCACCGCGCCAAATTCTCGCCAGAATCCTTCCTCGCGAATAAATACATTTCCTTGATTATTATTAGATATTTATCATAAAAATGAATAGATGTTAAGCTCAATCGATTTTGATTAATGAGTCAATCATTTTTCATATGAAAATGTGGAAAAAAAGGGATTTAATATGCCATTTCTTTCAGATTCAGTACAGAACTATTTATTGTCACGGATAGGGCTGGATTATTTATCAATATATCATCAAATATTGATATATTTTCATTATCGCAATAACAATATCGGAGTTATGACTCTAAGAATATATCCCAATACAGATACCTAGGCTTTTACTCTAACTCATACACCACAAAAACCTTTTTTTACCGACCGCGACTTCAAACACCGAAAAAAGCGCCAAATATTCAAAACTATTAAAGAAATATCCTCCACTTTCAATCGTTTCCTTAGCGCCATCCATCCCCCCGCTTCTTTTAAAGCACAGTATCCCCCTCCAGTGATTATCTGTCTTTCGTTAATACTAACTATTCCAATATATCCCCAATTACATTCTCTACGTTCAATCGTTTCCTTAGAGCCACCCATTCCCCGCTTCTTTTAAAGCACAGTATCCCCCTCCAGTGATTATCTGTCTTTCGTTAATACTGACTATTCCAATATATCACCAATACATTCTCTACGTTCTTATGTTTCAACCGCAAATTTCATTCTCCGTAATGTTTCAATCGTTACTGAATAATGAATGCTTGTTATCATCCACCTGTTAATTCTGCTACTGCTATTTGTTTAGACATATCAAGGCCTATCTAGATATGTCATAGCATTGATATATTCAATAACAAACATGGACAAATAAAATACGTGCTGATTACTTTGGACTGTTTTACTACGTACGTAGTATCACTTATTATACCTTAGCAGCTGAAAAGCTCGTCCGTAGGACAACCAATCAGAGTCTGCTATGGTAAAGTTTTTCTTTCTGCTTTTTTTCATTACATTGGCGAAGCTTCTCTGTTCGTTCATTGGTTGCTTTTGAGCTGAGCTTCCTAGCTAGAAACGTCTATGCTGCGCTCAATGATCATTCGTTTTATCTTTTCTGTAGTATTATCGGTAAAATAAATGTTTCCAGTGTGAATTTATTATATCCTGTTTTGAAATTTTAGTTTAAAATGATCATTAATATGGTTTTTAATGTTTAATTAATTTTTTTAAATTTATATTTAAAAAAAAACCCAGCAATTTTAATTAGTATAAAAATATCTTCAATTGTGATTTGAGGACTCGTATTTAAAAAAAAGGTTTCAATGTTCCATTCATGTAGTGAAAGATATAAATACTGCGAAATTTGATTTATTTTTATTTATTAGCCCCCGATATGCTATTACTTTTGGGCAACAATTAAAGTGGCGTCCCTAAAAAGTACTACATTACATTAGCCAACGTAAAATTGTACGGTTAAGGAGTCAGTTTACCTTTTCAACAACTTTGTTTATTTTTTAAAATATTGTTCAAATGGTGAACTCACTGCATTTCAATGTTCAAATAACAGTGAATTTTGAAAAAAAAAATTAACTGCATATTTAATTAAAAATTTTAAAAAGTTAAAAAAAAATGCATTTTTAAAATCGCTACTACTTTTTTAAATATTGATATTTTTGCCCAATGTTTTATTTTAAGATTTTAAATGTGTATTACATAAGACTGCGCATGGATTTTCAGTTACATCTAATATTATATTTAATATAATTTTTTACTGATATACGTGTATATAGTGAAAAACGATTAAAACTAACACATATTCATATACCTTTATAAAAAAAAAAAAAAAAAAAAAACTGAAATCTAATTCTATTAGCAGTTTTATCACATATATAATAAAGAATATACAGAGAATTTTCTTAAATCTCTAACTCAAATACAAAAATTGCCTACATTAAAGCTATTTCAGTTTTTGCCTTTGCTTTTCTCTTATTTTAATAATACTAAAATACGCAACATCCTTAAGGATATTATATTTTAATTTATTTTTCATAATGTACCCACTAATTCATGAGGAAACAAATAGTTATAATATTATTAATGAATAATGTATAAAATAGGAAGGATGGGAGAATGTAGTACTTTTTAAAGAAAAATGCTATGCTAAGCAATCAATGGTATAAGTGCAAATAGATATCGAACATTGGTTCCTCTTTTTAAGATATTTCTATTTTGTATAAACACATGTGAATTTAAAGGATGCGTGTGAGAAAATAGGTATGTACATTTAGGTATATAACTATTATATTAAGTATATAATAGGTAATACATTTATTCAATGCTTTCTACATCTGTTTTTACACAAATTGCTGCGACCTATCTTTTATCTTTCGAAATCGGGCATTCTTTCTGTTTCTATATACTTTGAGGTATTTATCGCAATATATCAACAATATCGATATTAACTCATTGATATATTGCGATATTAAATTTCTGATATCGTCCAGCTCTAGTCACGGACTTACACTCCTCTCTAGTATAATTTCCATTGACAACTAAGGTCTTCCCCAAGATTAGTTCGTTTTATTTACCACAATTAGCATGATGTTACATAGTTATTTACTTTTAATGTGCATAGGCGATATTACAAAAGAACTCTATAGAATAATGTAAAGTATTTGCTTTATTTAGAAGAATTTTATTTCCTAAAAAATGTTAGCAAAAATAAACTACAGGGAATCGCATAATGATCTTTCAGAAATGTCTTTATATTAGAATTCTGATTGATTTAAATACTTAAAAATAAACTGGATGAATAATCTTTAGCACATTTTAATTCTAATCTAAAATTTTCAAGACAATTTGTATTTTGAAAATTGGTACTACTTGGTTATCCCCTCGACCAAAAATCTATCGCCAAACTATAAGATTAAATGCCAATAATGGTTGATCATAAATGTCACATTCACTTGACATTAAGCAAGTTACATGTGTTTACGTCATCAAATGGTTTTTATTTCAACATTTTATTTGTATTTTTATTAATGTTATACTAATTTATTTGTTCTTTTGTTATTTAAAATAAAAATTATGTCAATTTGTATAATTTGGCGAGTGGTTTGGTGATTTATATAATTTGGCGAAATTGGTCGACGGGGTAACTAAGTAGTACCAGTACCTGAAAATTAAATGTAACAAAAAAAAAAAATGCTTCATTTATTGTGTTTCCTAAATAACCTTTTTTTCCTTCAGATTAATTATTAATTACAAATTGTGCTTATAAATTAAAAAATAAATAAAAATACTGGTGAAATGCATAATATCTCAAAGTGTGTTATTAAATTCTAACCATTGTTTTGTGATGATGAGCTATTTATGTGCATAAAATTGTGTTTTGCAGTTGTTTGAAGACATGGATGATCAAGATGCAAATCATTATGCACAAAAGTTTTGATGTTATTTGTAAAAGCAACTCTTTGTTTTACTGAAATGTTATAACTCTTGTACACCTATATAAATACTCTGTCTGGATGTAAAATACAGTTTAATGAAAATTTATTTTATGTTTCTCATTTTGTGTTTAATTATTTGTACACATAAGATTAGTCATAATTAATTCATCAATTAAAAAAATATCTATATCATATTCTTTTGCTAAAATATTTTTTATTGGAATTGTGTGGAAATCTCATTTTCCTAAAAGCCAATTCACAAATGAATTTGTTTGCATCTATAGTTTTTCTCCTTTTTTATGAGAAACCATTGGTTTTTATGAAATGCGATCTGTGTGTTTCTTCTCATTTTATATCCAGTATTTCAAATGGCTCAAAAGAAAAAAAAAATAGAATTAGATCATTTAGATCATATCAATCTAAGGTAAGAAGAAATGTTTGAGGCTTTCTTAGTTCAGTCCCACTCTGAATTTTGCCGAAATATTGATTGATAGTTAAAAAGAAAATGATAAAAAATAAATTACATTTTGAAATTAACCTTCTCTAGGCTATACTTCTAATGTCACAAAGCATTAAAAGTTTTTTGAAAGGTAGAAAAAAAAACTTTTTTCCAAGCAGAATTTCAGAGTGGGTCTGGTAAACTCCATCACCGCGTCAAGGTGAAGCCTCTTCGATGGAGTCCCTACCTGGAAGAGCTGATCTATCAGACTTGTCTAAGAAAACTAAATTATTTTAAATGGGGATCGTGATCATTTTGATTGACGGAAAAACTAATGCTAAAGGATTAGGTAAGACAGCTTCTTGAAAAAAAGTAATAATGATTTATTTGAAAAAAACGAATATTTTCATTTATCTGTTTTTTTTATTGTATTCTAAAATATTTTTTGCTGATGACCTTTTTACAAAAGTATTCTAGTTAATATTGTCACATTTAATGTTTTTCCAAGTGCTTCTAATCCTCTTTCTGGATCAAACCTCATCTAAAATTTTCTAGTAATTAGATTTCGTTATATGTTTGGAGGAAATTTCACTTTTAAATAAATTGGGAAATAAACATTTATAAAATCCCCTTAATTATTTTTGAGTTAACTTATACAAAAACCAAAAGTGTCGCATATTTAAATAAAAATTCTTATGTTGCTAATCTTTTTCCTTCATTAATGTTTATTTTTCACTCAAAATTTTCTATTCATTTATTATTTTTAACATTTATTACATCCTCAGGTGCCTCCAATCTCCTTCTGGGGTCATACCCCACCTTATATGACTTTATAGCTCCATTTTTTTTTATTTTTGTTCTGATAGCTTTGCATTTTGCTTAGATTTAAAAAATATATTTTTTTTATTTATGCCACTATATCTGTGTAAAATTTAAAAAGGTTTATAAAAATCTAAAAATAAAAGGATATTATTTAGAAAATTGCATTTGTAAATCTCCCTCATTTTCTAAAGTCTATTTTTCATTATAAATAGTTTTTTATTGTCATTTGTTATATAATATTTTCCAAGTTACCTTTTAGATCCTCTTCCCGTTTCAAACTTCATCCTATTACTTCTTTTAAATACATTTCTTTTTTAAGTTTGAATGAAATTTTACTTTTAAATAAATCCTGAAATTTAAAAATAAATTGATACTAACATTATCTATTTAGATTTTTCAGAGTTTGTATATGAAAGCTAAAAAATATCTAGCATTTATATAAAATTTCTTACTTTTTCTGATCCTTTATTAAGATGTATGTTACTATATGAATTGGGATGTAGTACTTTTGCTATCAACACTTTATGTTACTTTACCATTTGTCTTATTTATTGTGCTTCTGGGCACCTCAAGTCCCCTTTCTGAGCCAAGTACTAGTATTTTATGAGAAAAATTTCTTATGTAA
Organism: Maratus speciosus; assembly: GCA_963932465.1. Taxonomy (NCBI): domain Eukaryota; kingdom Metazoa; phylum Arthropoda; class Arachnida; order Araneae; family Salticidae; genus Maratus; species Maratus speciosus. Next base: position 42,875,607 of record OZ010791.1, on the reverse strand, counting down.
ATCTATTTTTTTGAAATGGTTCAGAGATTTTACTGAATCAGTATCCAGTATTTTTTTTTAATTTATCCAATTATATTTGCGGATAATTTAGAATGGTTTAATACAATGGCAAAAATTTAAAGATTTAACTTTTCCCTCTCACTTCCTAAATTGCCTTTTTGCTATCAAAATGTTTTTATTGCTACTTGTCTTGCTACTGCCATTTTTCAATAAAATACTTCTTACCTAATCATTGCAAATTACATTTTCTTTTTCAGAACTTTACAATAATTAAAGATATTACTTTTTTCCAGATTCTGTAATTTGTTCTGTACTGTAATTCATTAAGAATTTTTATTCTGTAATCTTAAAATCTTTCAAAAATAATTTTGAATTTTGCTGATGGCAGTTTAATAGACTAAAGTTTCTGGGAGAGAGCTGTTTCATAATAAGCAAAGAGATTACTTGAATTTAAAATTAAACAAAACAAGAGGCACAACCCTTCTCTCATGGTTTAATTGTCTGCTATCAGAGTTTGAAATTTAACTGCTCAAATAGTACTTTTGCAATTCATTTAATTTATTATAAATGCTGTGTTCTGTACTCTGTGAAAAGAGTGAATACACAAATATTATGTTTGGTACATAAAGCTATTCTAATAAAAACTGTAAATTGTTGCCAAATGCATCTCATTGGAATTAAAAAGAAATTCTAGATAGTCTTCTTGCATCTGCAGTGCTTCAAGCTTTTCACCAAAAGTGATTTATCATTGCATAATAACAAAGATCAGTTTGACCATAGCATAAAAAATAACATTAAAATATTAATTATAAAAATTGCATATTGGCAAATTATACAGAATCTGGCTTAATATAACAATGATTTTTTTTAAGTATATATATAATTAAATTTTGCTATTTGTTAATATTGCTTTAATGCAAATGCTAAAAATATCAGATGTTATATCTAAATACTTTTGCATTGCTAATGTCCCTTCTTCGTAAGGATGCATTTTCTCTATCAAAATTTTCTACTAATATACTATTTGTCACGTTTATTATATTTCCAGGCACCTCCAATCCCCTTCCTGGGCCAAACCTCACCTTATATGACAAAATTTTATTATATAACTCCATTCCTTTAAACTGTTCAGAGAAATTTGTGTTTTACCAAATCAGTTAGTATCCAATTTATTTTAAGTTTCCTTAAATATATTCTCTCTTAAATTTTGGGTTGTTTAATATAAAGCCATCAATTAAAAAGAGAAAATCTTTTGTAGTAAATCTCACTCATTTCTTAAATTGTTTTTTACCTAGCAATGTTTTGATTACTATTTGTCTTGCTATTGCCTTATTTAAATAAAATTCCTTTTTTTTTGGCCATTCATTTCAGATTAAGATTTTTTTTTTTTTTAGCTTTACAATAATTAAAAGTTTTATTATTTATTTTTTTATTCCTTAAAATTCATTAACAATTAACTCTTTAATTCTAACTACATTTCTATTTCAAAAGCATTTTAAAATTTTCTAATGGATGAATATGCTAGAGTATTTTTATTTTCATCATATGATTAAAATCCAATTAATTTTATAAAAGTTGTTTTGACCAGCTCTTCCCACGCGATATTTCTCAATGTGTATATTAAATAAACATAATGCATTTTTTAGGTATTTACTGTGTAGAATGTTAAATGCATATTAATAGCATAAAATCTAAAGTTACTTTGGTATTTACATACTATTATAAGAAATCACACTCTAACCTCTACATCAAACGGGTATATAATGTGTTGTGAATGATAGAAAAGAACAGAAGACTTCTTTTGTAAAACTTTCATTTTATTTAATCAAGAAAAGTTACACTTGACAGAATACAAAAGAACAATATATATAACAAATAAAAGAAATAAGACAAACACATGTATTACTTTGTTTGAAATTCTTTTAAAGATTAAAGTAAAATAAATATTATTAAAATTGCTTAACCAAGTGTATGAAATAACTGTGAAGTGTGATTATCTTTGATCTGATTTTGTTTTGAGATTGCAAATACCTCATATCATGACATCAACATTATGAATACAATTCTAAATATACATAAAAGCAAAAAAGATTATACCCTATTTAAAAGCAACTAAAACTTTGTTTAAATCACCATAAAAATATAAAAACACACAGGACGTGTTTCAAATCGGAAATTATAACAGCCCGCCATCAGCTGAAGTAAACATGTCTCCGTAAGGAGAAAAGATCACAAAGGTCATATTGTGACCTTGTTCCCTTATAGACCGGGACCGGCAGCACATACAATCACCCCATCGAGTTCACGGATGAAATTCTACGATTAGTTAAATCTTGATTCGCATATTAAAACGCAATTGGTCTGCCAAGTCATATCTTGGTGGAAAACACCTGAAAACCGGATTTTAGTCGTCGACTCGTAGATTTATCATTGTGTTTTCCTGCTCCCATTCCTCCATGCTTTCATACCTTTGGGTGCAGTAAAACACAATGGTAAACCTACGAGTCAGCCACTAAAATCGGGGTTTTTCACCCAGATATTACTTGGCAGACCGATTGCGTTTTAATATGCGAATCAAGATTTAACTAATCGTAGAATTTCATCCTTAAACTCGATGAAGTGATTGTCTGTGCTACCGACTCCGGGTCTATTATGAACCCATCTTTATTTCGGCTGATGATGAGCTGTTATAATTTCCAGCGCAAAACGTGTTCTGTGTTTTTTTTATTATTATTATTGTTTATACAAAGTTTTGTTATTTAATTGTGGTTTATCACCAGTTTTTCAGTGCTGTTTCATCTTGTAATTTACTATTTGTTATACTCCCAGGCACCTCCAATCCCCTTCCTAGGCCAAACCTCACCTTATATGACAAAAATTTCTTATAGAATTGCATCTTTAAATGATTCAAACAAATTTACATTTTACTGAATTACATTTCCAATTACTATAATGCCAACAATTAAAAGATTTTTAATTTAAAAAATCTGTTACTGTCCCCCATTTCCTAAATTGCTTGTTTCTTTATCGAAAAATTTTCATTACAATTAGTCTTGCTGCTGACCTATTTAAATAGAGTACTTTTTTTCTAATCATTTCAAATTGAGATTTTTTTTTTTTTTTAAAGCCTAATAATTAAAAATAATATTAAAATTTTAACTTTGGTTTTTGCCCAGACTCTATATTTTTTTATATTCTGATATTCATTAATAAACTCACTCTGTTATCCAAAACACATTTCTCTTTCGAAAAACATTTTTTTTTTTCATTTTTAATTGTTCGTGTGTCTACTGTTTAGAGCATTAAATGCACGATAATAGCGTAAAAATTTAAAACTATACCAAAGTAACTTTAACATTTGTTAACAGGACACATAAACATAGAAAGCACACCATGACCTACCTGTATACCAAACAGATGTAATATGTGTTGTGAATGATAAAAAAGAACAGAAGACTTGTTTGTAAAACTTTCATTTTATTTCATCAAGAAAAGTTACATTTATGGAGGTTAACAGAGTACAGAGAAACACTATACATAATAAGTAAAATAAATAAGAAAACAAGACACGTGTGTTATTTTGTATCAAACTCTAAGGATTATACTAAAATTACTCGACAAAATACATGAAATAATTGTGAAATGTGATCCGCAATGATTGGTCTCATTTTAGTTTGAGATTGTAAACACCACTTTGAAATAAACCAGACAAACAAACATTATCAATTAAAATTTTTATTATCTAAAAATGTATCATTACATCATAAATACAACTCTAAATATACATAATACCAAAAAACACTGTACTCTAGTTTAAATAGATACTATTAGAACGTAACCTTACTCAACAAATGCTATGCCAATATGATGGAACGATTGAAATCGCTACGCAAAACCCAGACTGCTTTCATCACTACCGAGTTTATCTGTTATATATTTATTAATTCTTCCTGTGAAAATCTGTAATTGTTTTTACGCAAATGTAAGAATAAATAAGAGTAATAAGTCCTAAATACGTCTACCAATAATCATATAATAATAATATATATTCCAAATGGAAAAGTCAAAAAACATATATTGGAAATATTTCTTTGCTTAAAAGACATTCTTTACTAAAAACACATTAAAAGATCAATCTTTTAATGTGTTTTTAGTTAAGTAACGTCTTTTAAGCAAATAAGTATTTCTAATACATGTTTTTGACTTTTCCGTTTGGAATATATATTATTCTATGTTTTTACGCGCTTTTCTGGATTAACTTTAGGTAAAGTGTGCCCTTTCTGCTGCAGATTAACATTTGAAGGAACCTATATACTTCAGCTGCCGAAAGTTGGAAAGTATTTGCCAGATCAGGAGAGTTTCGTTGAGTGCCAAGTCACATGTTATGCCAAAAGAATCGCAAACTGGAAGCCATGCCACATTCTATTTTATTGAACATAAGGAGAGTTTCGTTGAGTGCCAAGTCAGATGTTATGCCAAAAAGAACCACAAACTGGAAGCCATGCCACATTCTATTTTATTGAACATAAGGAGAGTTTCGTTGAGTGCCAAGTCAGATGTTATGCCAAAAAGAACCACAAACTGGAAGCCATGCCACATTCTATTTTATTTTAGAAAGATGATGTTAAAATGCAAACCAATGAAGAAATGAGCTCTTAGTTGGTGGACAAGAAGGGAAGACAAAGATACTGGATTGCTTTAATTATTATTCGTTAATGTAAAAAAAAGAGAGGTTTAATCTGCTTATTTATTGTATCATTATTTATCATTTGATGGTTATTTATGAAAGTGTGATCTAAATTGCTATAAAAAAAAGCTATTTTTCTGTAGTAGGTATAGTATGGTGTCTATTGCTATTGCACTGTATGGAAATTTAGAATTTAAAGCCAAAATAATAGAATATGTATTTTTATTGAACTTTGTAGTAATTTAGAATCAAAAGCCAAAATGATGTAAAATGTATTTTTATTACTGAAAACTAAATTTAGAATAATGTAAGCCAAAAGTAGAAGAATATATATATATATATAATGTCTTTATTTACAAACAGACATAAATTATAACAATTTAGATATATACAGAAATAATATGTATTGAGTTTGTCATAATATAATAGATAAATATACTTACTTTTTCACTGAAAAAAAAAAAAAAATCATTAAGCAAATATTTAGAAGAAAACAGAAAGTAGAGCTTGCCTTGAATCCTTGAAGATCATTTCGAAACATATTTTTCAAAGAAACACTTTATTTTAATTAAAAAATAAATGCTATTGAGTTCTATTAGATTAATTTTTAACATAATTATTAAATTGGTAAATAAATCATAACAATTGTAAATTTCCGAGTGGGTGTAAAAAGTCCAGGCCAGAATTCAAACCAGGAATGTATTGGCTGAAGCCAGCAATGCTCTTCCAACTGAGCCATCCTAGACCAATACTGGAGGACTAATTCATCCACCTAACCTAATGAGGTGCTACTAACCTAAGTTGGGTGAATTAGTCCTCCAGTATTCGTCCGGGATGGCTCAGTTGAAGGGGTATTGGCGGCTTCAGCCAATACATCCCTGGTTCAAATCCTGGCCCAAACTTTTTTCACCCACTTGGAAATTTACAACTGTTACTATTGATAAATAAAGACACACAACCTTGCTGAATGGTACACAAAACACAAACTTTAATAAGCTAAAATATAAATTCTACGTTTTGAGTTGTTTCTACAGCCGTCTTCAGGAAAAATAGGATGGTTAAATGGCTAAAAGCTCAGAGATGAAGGCTTCCTGTGCGAGAGATAATTTGTCAAACATTGACTAAATTGCTTTTAGCCATTTAATCATTATATTTTTCCTGAAGACGGCTGTAGAATCAGCTCGAAACGCAGAATTTATATTTTAGCTTATTAAAGTTCGTGTTTTGTGTACCATTAAGCAAGGTTGTGTGTCTTTATTTATTATATTTTATGGTGCAATTGTCCAGTATATGTTATTGTTACTATTGAGTTCCTAAAAAAAAAAAAAAAAAAAAAAAATTGTATTACTAATGCATCATGTTTAACGGATTTGTATAGAACACTTGGTAAGTAAAAATACACTTTAAGCATGGTTTTCAGGAGCTACATTCGGTGTAAAAAGTATCCGGAATTGTTAAATAAAACACACACAAAAAAAAAATATTTATCAAAATTTATTTTATCACCTTCGTATTAGGCCCCTTTGAGTCACTACAACTTCAAGCAATGCTTGACCAGCACTCCTTCCATTCTTCATAGGCTGGTTCGATGTATGAACTTCAGCTAATTTTCTTTTATTTCTTCAAATGACTTCTCATTCTCTTGCTGAGGACAGAATCCTGCCTGCGCTCACCGTAGCTTTCAGCTCCCAAGACACTGGGTATTCAGGATCACGCCAGCAATCCCAGCTTCTTCAAATGACTAAAAACGCCCTCTTTGAAGTGGTGATTTTAGCTTCAGGAACAGGCGAATGTCACATATGATCAGGTGAATGCAGCTGCTGTAATGGCTGCATCATATTTGTACAGTAAACAATATCTGATGTGGTCTTTGTCGATTGCCATGTTTCCCGTTCTGCATGGGATCTTCTGACAAACATTGTGTCTATAAGTATTGTACTGCTTCATGCGTTTTTGGCAACTTTCTTGTCCTCGGAATCTCAGCTCTGACTTCCGTACTCCACTTGCCATTTGCATATGCTCAAAACCGGGTAGAACTTTTTACACTCGCCCAATAAATTCCAAGTACTTTTTACACGGAATATATACTTCCTTTAAAAAGATTTATAGCTATATTTTAATAGCATTTTCACAAAAAGATTAATTTGTCTTTATGAGATACTTTTTTTTTTTTTAATTTTGTTTAAAAAAAAGAAGATATTTTTATGTTAGGCGGACCAAATTTTGCCAATAGCATTTTCTTTTCTTGCACTACTAGCAGCTTTTTGCATGTGTAAATTATAAATGGTTCTTTAATGTTGAAATAAAATGAATGAAAGACATGTATTTTAAAAGAAAGTTATATATTTCAAATAAAATGTGTGAAAGGTTTATATTTTAAATGAAATGGTTGAAATAAAAATGTTGGCAATATGAAAAGTATTTGGCGATTTATCACCCGCACCTGGCTAACATAAAAGTACCAAACAAAAAATACAGAACTATGTGATGCACTAGTAATGTAACACTTTTACAAAAAGATTGTTTCTTCACAATGAGAAAAGAAATTAATTTAAAATTAAACCAAACAAGAGGTATAAGCCCTCCCACAAAATCTGTATAATTTACTGTGTCTGATAGTAAGTTTAGAAATTTCTATTTTTCTAATTCTACAATCTGTGTATATATTGTAATGGAGTATTTGTTTTGTCGGTAAATGCATTTCAGTAAGGGAAAAGAAACCCTAAATCACATTGCATAAAGTAATTTGGGTACTTGTTGGTTAACCCGTCGACTAAATTACTGTCACCAAATTGTAAGATTAAATGCCAATAATGGTTGATCTTAAATGTCACATTCACTTGACAACTCGTGTTTACATCATCAAGTGATTTTAATTTTGACGTTTTATTTGTATTTTTATTAATAGTATACTATTATTTGTTCTTTCGTTATTTAAAATAAAAATTATGTCAATTTGTATAATTTGACGAGTGGTTTGGCGATTTATATAACTTGGCGAAATGGGTCGACGGGATAACTAACAAGTACCGTAATTTGTTATGTAACTAGCAGGTTCGATTCGTGTATAACTTATAACATGAAAATATGAATTATAAAAGTTACATATTAATTCATTACACATAAAGGAAAACCGGACTTAGTACTATATTAAAACGATTTTTTTAAATGTAGATATATGTAATTACATTTTGCTCTATTTGCATAAAACTTTTAATATTTAAAATTCTGAGAGCTATCAAACTTATGCAAAAAAAAAAAAAAAAAAAAAAAAAATCTATTAACTTATTTTGTACAAAATAGGGTTCAGTGAAAGAATATTTAAAAAAATATGTTTCGTTCAAATAAAAAAAGCATTCACTGCCAAAATTTGCAATGCAGTTTACATTTTTCCTGCCTATATTTTTAAATAATCAAATAGAAATGAAAATATCAATCATTATATATTTTTTTACTTTATCAGATACGAAAGCAATTTTAAGGACAACTTGGCAACTCTACTTCACTGTTTAAATGAAATTTACAGAAAATAATAGGTATCGTACATTTTACCTCTTAACAGGCCAAAGCGGTTCAGGAACTTGATCATTCGATGCTTGTAGCTCCTCCTCTTTCGTCTCATCAAGAAAGGAGGCTCCCGGACATCCGTCTTCTTCGGAGATGGAGGAACGAAGAAGCAGCTGCCGGTAGGAGAAGCAGACAACAAGCATCCGAGATCCTTTTCTTCTGCATCACCGTCTTCAGAACCATCTCGGACAGGATTGCAGTCGGCGGAATCTGAAACGATACAAGAGGATAATGGTGAATTGGAAAAGATGGGAGATTGTGGTACCCACTTACCTAATGGGGCCTCCACAAAGTCATCCTCATCTTCATCAAACCAAGCTTCTACGGCCCAAGAAACTAAAAAAGAAAGAAAATTAGCAAAAATAAATAAAAAAAACCAATAAATAAACGATAATAACTCATAAAACAACATAATAAATGTCTTAGCCTGTATCAGTAATCTTGCAAAGTACAAATTTTTAGCTAAGATGGACGCAATTGATAAAAAGATTTGTTAATGAATCGAATTGTTGCCAGATAAAAGATACGTGCAACAATCGACAAAAATATTGCACGTGAAAATGTAAACAAATGAAAAATATGCAGTTTATCGTACAAAAAATGTTTTTTAGACGGCAAACAAATAGTCGATATTGAAACTAAAGATTAAAAACGAATATAGAGTTGGTGTATTTATTAATTCTTAGCTTTTGATCAGTAATCCTTCAAAATATAGATTTTTTAGCTACGAATGGCGCAATGGATGAAAAAATTTGTTTATCGAATTGTTGCCAGATAAACGATACTTGCAACAATTGACAAAAATACTGCACGTGAAAATGTAAACAAATGAAAAATATGTATTTTATCGTACAAAAAATGTTTTTTAAACGGCAAACAAATAATCGATATTGCAACACTAAAATTAAAGACGAATATAAACCATGGTGTATTTATTAATCTGTAGTTAAAGTACGCAAAAGGTTAAAAAAAAAAAAAAAAGATATAAAACAGGAATTCTGCTTTTTCAGAATTTAATGTCACCCCTGATGAAAAAAAAAAATGTTATATATATATATAAATGTAGTTAGTACGAAACATATTTTAGTTTTAAGACTTGAAATACACGCTTTTATTTTATATAAAATGACGTCATTTGCATCCACTGAAGAATTCCACATTTACGATTCATTCTTAAGCAACATCTTTAGAAAAGTATTCATCAGAGGTGATTCTGTTCCGAATTTTCCGAAAAATTAAGGCAGTCATTTCCGAAAATAAAAAAAATCGGTGACTCCGAAAATTCGAACATAAACTGTATCGCGAATTTCGACAAATGTTCGCCGAAAAAAACCAATTTCGTCAAAGGAACGAAGGAAAAACGTGAATTTCGTCAGAGAATAGCGAAAAAATGCCGATTTCGTCAAAGGATCGCAAAAAAACGGCTAATTTCCCCAAAAGATCGCGAAAAAATGGCAAATTTCGTCAAAAGGTCTCGAAAAACAACAAATTTCGTCAAAAGATCGGGGAAAAAACCGCAAATTTCGTCAAAAGGTCTTGAAAAAAAGCATAGTTAGTTACAGGAGTGTATTTTCCCCCCTGTGTTTGCAACCTTTCAGAAAATTTGCTGTGAATTTCAGATTTTTTTTTTTTTTTTTTGCTCAGAATCCCCCCCCCCCCCCCCGCCGCTGTATTTCCGAAAATGTGATGTGAATTTCCGATTTTTTTTTTTTTTTTTCACTCAGAATCGCCCCTAGTATTCATAGGGCGTCACTATCGCGGAATAACAGACAAACCCAGCAAAAAGCGTTGTGATGTCATCATTAAAGAAACTCGATAAAAAATCAGGTATCTAATGTTTCACATGCCTTCCTTTGTTTGTAACATTAATATGGATACCAGAAATTAAATACAGTTTATAATAGCTCCATGTTTTATGAGAAATTATTCATTTTTTGAAATTTTGGAAAATGTTATGACACACTGATTAATAAAATTGCATTATTTCAGCTTTTTCATAGGAATTAAGTAAATGCGGAGAAAATAAGTCACACAAATACTCTTTAAAATACATTTTTATAGCAGATGCTATTCTTGGCATAGCACGTATCTTAAACACATTTTTTTTACTTTCTTCTATCTTCTTCTATCTCAACAAGAAGAATGTATTGGATTCGTAAAAATTTTTGACTTTCGGTTTTCGAAGGATTTACGCGTTTTAGGGGTCAGTGATTCTGTAAAACATGTTTTTACAAAATGTCAGTCTGTCTGTATGTGATACAAATTTTGTGGGCGCTCTATCTCAAGAACCAATGCACGGAATTTAATAAAAATTTATATTCAGTTAATCCCTGATATAAATGAGTGCTGATTAGTTGTTGGTGTAAATCGCTCAACAGGGGCCGCTGAGATGCAGTCTTTTGCACGATTTCCGCAATAGCTCAATCTCCAGAACTAATTCATGGATTTTCATCAAACTTCAGATTCAGTTAGTCCTTGACATGAATTGAAGTTTTGTACATTTTGGTGTAAATCGCTCAACAGGTGGCGCTGCTATACTGCATTTTTTACGATTTCCGCAATAGCTCTATCTCAATAACTAATGCTTGGATTTTCAACAAACTTCAGATTCAAGTATACCTTGATATGAATTAGTGCTGTTTATGTTTGGTGCAAATCGCTCAACAGGTGGCGCTGCTATGCTGCACTTTTCAGAATTTCCACTATAGCTGCATCTCAAGAACTAATGCACGAATTTCCATCAAACTTCAGAATCAGTTAGTCCTTGACATGAATTGACATTTTATACATTTTGGTGTAAATCGCTCAATAGGTGGCGCTGCTATGCTGTTTTTTTTTTTAATTTCCGCAATAGATCTCAAGAACTAATGCTTGGATTTTCAACGAACTTCAGATTCAGGTATACCTGGATATCAATTAGTGCTGTTTATGTTTTGGTGTAAATCGCTCAACAGGTGGCGCTGCTATGCTACATTTTTTAGAATTTCCGCTATAGCTCTATCTCAAGAACTAACGCACGAATTTTCATCAAACTTCAAATTCAGATGTACTTTGATATGAATTGGTGCTAAATTGATGTAATTTCTTGTACTATTAAAATGATTTAATTGACGTGACTTATATAGAAGAAAGTTTTGTAATGACCACAACATACTAGTTTTTTCAGTTGTCATGAGAAAATTTCAACAAAAATATATAGTAATCTACTATATTCCCTTTACTTTCTTCAGAAATAGAGTACTTCATTTGCCACCATTACAGAAATGTCATTAAAACTACAAAAAAATTAAAATTCTTTTTTTTCCCTTTATACGACGGTGTACAAGTTGAAAATGTGCGATGTTTAGAAGTAAAAAAAAATGCCGTAGATTATCAGTATTTAACCGTACAATGATACACCTGCTTCGTTTTACGGGTGGCTTGGCTTATGGTTAGGTCCAACGTTATTTTTTAGTGACGTCACTTTAATTGGTCTGGAATAAACAGCATATCGGGGGATTTAAAAAAAAAAAAAAACCCTTTGTGCGGTAAATAATGACATTTACTGAATTGCGCCCAACTGGCGTGCAATCATTGTATATAAATAGAATAAAATAAGGAATAATATATATTTTTTTAATTACCTGTTTGCGACAAGTGATCTGTATATCTTTCAGTTGTTCAACAGGTCTTAAAAATTAAATACTGATTAATATGTCACTATTTTAGGTTTCTGATTGTAGAAGATTCTTTAGTTAGGAATTTGTTTGCTACAGAGTGACATTTGGTAAAACAAAGACGGAAGTGTTGTTTTTGAAAGGAAGTAAAAATTTCCATTTCCTCAATACCTTGGAGGCATTAATAATTAATGTTGAGAAATGGCAACTTAAAAGAATGTGAAAAAAATCTACGTAAGTTAGGAACAGATGCACTGTTCATTTTCATCGAAAAACGGAAGAATTACAAAGTGGGGGTTGGATGCAAACAAAGGTGTAGTTTGAATTTTTTTTAGGTGCGTTCGCGTTTATATCAATAAGTAGCACCTATAGTCATCGCCTGCTTCATCCATCTGTTTCGCGCCCCACCAGTGGCTGAGAGGTTCTGCTCTCGAAGCTGGTAGACGGGAGGTGCTGGGTTTGAACCCAATTGCGCCCGTCGGCCTAATCGTTCGGAGTTTTCGTGGTTTTCTTCGAACCTTGGATTTCCAAGCGTTAATACGGGTTAGGTTCCCTTAGAAAGACCCCCACGATGGGCACCCCCCCCCCCTGGGCCTATATCCCTCGTGCAGATAATTGGCCATCATAAATACAAATACAAATCCATCTGTTTCGCTGAATATAGCAAAACTACTCAATCGAACAGTTTGAAATTTAATGTATAATCATTGCAGAACTTTGTCGAGTCATTTTAAATTTTATGAAAATCGAATCAAAACTTAAAGACATTAATAGAAGTTTTCTTCGTTCTATTAAATCCTATCATACGCAATTAATTCAATGATATCCCATGATAAGCATGATCCTAGGTTACCGTAGTGATGACGTCCTGTTATTTTCGTATTACTGAATTTAATATTTATTAACGTAATAAATTTTGTATTCATGCATTTTTGCATAACAGTGCAGCAGCTATGCACCAAGATCTGAATATTTATAAAAGTAGTTATAGTACGTGTATTTACCACGTCTGAATTATAATTTGCTACTTGTTTTCTTTTTCTTTTCAAGATACATACATCAGATTTAATACAAATGAAAGAAATTGATCTTACTCACGATAAACTCTGTTTAAAAATGTAGTTTATTCTAAAAGTTTAACATGTAATAATAACGAACTGCAAATATAGCCCCACTGTCCGTAGTTATTCGGATTTTCAAAGTGCCGTTATTTCAGAACGGATTACTGACTTCTCTTTATTAACCAACTCATCCAAGGTGTTTGCAAGATCAATGCACTGTCCCGATTTGTTTCGAATTGGCTCAGTATTTCGAATCTAAGGTACTTTATTTCACCCATAAACATTTCCATTACAACCGTATGTCCCGTTATGAAGAGAGAAATATTCTCTGGCAAGATATAATTTAGTAAAGAGATATTTCCGATGCGAAAAAGAACAAATTACAGTATTTACCGTAGTTACGATTAAATAATAAACAAAAATGCTTTACTTTCAATAAATAGCGAGCAGTGTGCCCTAAGTCGGAAATTGTACGTCAAACATATGGCAAATGTATAACGTTGTATAACCAGTTTTATAAGTATTTAGATCTTGGTACAATAGCCATTGCACTCTTATGCAAAAATGCATGAGTTATTGCCTGTCATGGGATGCCATTGAATGAATGACGTATGATAGGATTTAATGAAATAAAGAAGACTTATATTAATATCTTTTTAATTTTGATTCGATTTTCATATAATTTGAAATGACTCGACACAATTCTGCAATGATTCTACATTAAATTTCAAACCATTCGGTTGGGTAGTTTTTGTGTTGTTATATGCGGACAGACAGACGGACGGACCAGACGACGACTACAGGCGCTAAGTATTTATATAATTACGAACTCACCTAATAAATTGGCGCATTAGTATACTTTTCGGCATGGTGTTGGTCTAATAGAAAAGTACCGACATTTTTTTTGCTTAACATTTAACATAAATTAAGGTTGACTGTTCACGATCACAAGAGTCATATTTAAAAGAAAAATAGTTTCAGCATTCATTAAACTTAAATCGATTTCATTAGATGATGACCTAATCAATGGTTCCTGGAATGAAAATGACGTCATTTTCAAAAGAAAACATATGCTGTCATACTCACATAATGAATATTCAATAAAACTCGTAGAAATGACGTCATTCTCAAAAGTAAAGAACGGATTTGTATCCATGGAAATAAAATATTTTAGTAGTAGTATTATAGGTAAGTGTGACTTCATATTCACTGTACATTTTTCTGTAAGTAAAGAGACCAAACTCTCTATTCTTTATTGAACTATATTAAGTATTTAATACATAAATTGTATAAGTAAATCAGAAAAAAAATAATGTTATATACAAGGACAGGGTTCTCTTTGATTACAATAAGGAATTGCTTGGCTCAGTACAATATAAATAAAACAACGTTTAAAGCTCCAAAACACTTTATTTTTTGTTTGTTTGTTCCGCTCCTCCTTACATATATTTCAGCAATTTTCTTTTCTGAGCAATCCTATTTTGCACTGATGGTGGTACACTATGGCTACCGAAAGTAATGTGCCACAAGAAATAAAATGTTTTGGTGCTTTCAAACGCTGTTTTTTATTTATACTCTTTGATTAGTTAGAAACTAATACAGTCGATTTAACGGACTAATAGGGACTAAGATGTGTCCGTTTAATCGCAAAGTACTATTTATAATATTATTTTGTTATAATTATAGTACATATATATATATTATTACGTACTTGTAATTACATATATTATTACAGTGCAAATTACACACATATATATAATATATATATACAATATATACAGTGTGTATATACAATATATGTATATACATAAATATATATTGTATACACATATATACTACTGTATATGTATATATAAGCACAATACATTACTTTTAATAATACAATATTGGTAATGAAATACAAACGAATTAACACATATGCAACTTTTATGCATGCATAGAACGAAAAGCATATCACATGGCCGCATAGGTCGCCAGCATCATTGCGCATGCTTAGAATGAAAACCACGCTGCAGTGAGAATCAAAGCGCGCGCTTTCGGCGTTTCGTGTTCTTTCCCTTTTTTTAAGGTTTCATTCATTTGATCACGAGACATTGTGTCGCCACAGATATAATAAATATTTTTTTATTTTACCGAGAAATCGCTTTTTAAAAATAGTAAAAAGAAATGCTTTGTCGTTGTTCATTGCTTGATTTTTTACATATAAAAGCTTAAAAGAGGGTTGTGTGTTGATTCTCAAGTAGGGGAGGGGGAGGGGGGGCAGTAATACTTTTTTTTTTCGAAGCGTGTTTCATCGTTTTAGAAGCTGTTTTATCATGGAGGCTTCCAGTAAATAATAGTGATAAATAAATATTTGACATTTGTCAAATATAAAAATTTGAAATACGGGCGTTGAATTTCAGGTTAGGGAGAGGGGAGTAATTTTAAATTAACGATTTTTATTTGTTAATTTAAGGATAAAGTGTTTTAAAAGGGATATTAAACGAAACCCTCTGTGCGATCTGAGATCATACTTACCCATTTGTTTTACTTTAATTTTTGTTTAATTTTTATTTATTTATTTATTTTTTTAATTAGTCCGTTGAATCCGAGGTCCGTTAAATCGAGGGTTTACTGTATAATAAAGTTTTCTGCGATGTGTGCCATTTATTTAGGTTTTACAGCTGTGCTTAAAGTATGGTTCAGAGATTTAGCAAGCATAAAAAAACAGGGAGCTATGTTATTTGATAAAATTAAATATACCTATTAAACTATGTTAATCTACTGAGAGATAGGGGGAAAACATGAAAGGTTCTTAAATAGGACAAATACTATTTTTATTTATTTATTATTATTATTATTGTATAACTTATTTTGGTAAATTTAATTGATTGGGTGAATCTAAATACTTCCTCAACATTCTGCAAAAATGCAACTATTTCTTTCTTTCTTTTTTTCCATTTTAAAACTAAGGGGCTTAGTCTCAAGAACTACCCTCGCCGACTCCCGTCCACACTCTGCAGGTTCTAAAAACAGGCTAATTTGCACCGTTTACAAAACATTAACCTATCACGGAAAAATGAATGACATTATTACGAGTTGCTATTCATTTACCTTTTTGAGTAGGGATCGTCGGGTCCCAGCGTTTTCGTGATTGTTGATGGCTGCTATTGTGATTAAGTAATTTATCACACATTGGAAAATCAACTTGCATAAGATGGTTAAGTAAAAAATGTCGCTTCCTTCTAATTTTTTATGTTTTTAGACTCTAGAAAAAAATCGTTTTAAAATATGACGTTTTCACCCTTTATGTACTGAGTTAGGAATTCATGAAAATTTTATCCTCTAAACATTTTTTCGTGAATTGTTTAAACTACATTAGAAGATTTACATAATCATTTAATAGATTTTAGAAGGATTAATTAAATTTGAATTTATAGGAATTTTGTGAAGTATTTATAACCCCACTCAAATCTTTTATTTTAAATATTTTTCTTAGTATTTTGTAGAAATAGGAAATGTACAAATAGAATGTTCTTGCATTGGAAATATAGAAATATTTCCGAATTGAACCCCTCCTCCCCCTCTCCAACGCCAAGCAAGCTGAAAAGATGTAAAGGCAAAAGAAATCACCCTTTTAAAAATATTTTTGTTTTGTTTAACAAATAACGCTTTTGGAACAAGATAAAGTAATGTATCTATAACTCATTCTAAACTGTATTACAACTAATCGATGTATTAAATGAATTTTATAACAAGTTATTTTAATGGTACTTATAAGTGTTGTCAGTAGATAAAGGATAGACGTTTTGTTTAAATATGGCGTAATTTTTCCATATTGAATATTTTTCGCTCATAATTTTTCTTTTTTAATGTTTTCTTTCTTTTTTAATATTCACGTGGGAATATAATTTTCAATGGGAAAATGTTTGGCATTATTATTATTAGTCGAGCTCTTATGACATATTTATCTCCCGTTAATCCTTTTCGCAATAATTTATTTTAAATTTTTCTTTCTCTTATAATTTTCACATTTAATTACGTGACAGTCTAGAGACGGCAGACAGATAAATCGAAATCCTAAACACTGTTGGAAAGTCTTAGTATAAAAGTAAAGCAAATAAATAAATAAATAAATAAGTATTAAAAATTCAAAGGGGAAAAGTTGTTCTATGTGTTAAATTAATTGAGAAATATTAGTAAAAGTTTATCTTGTAGGAAATGTGTTATTTTGAGTCTTAAAATTTCGGTGGCCAGTTTCAAGGACTCGAAAATTAGTTAATAAGCTACTATATTACGTTATTTCATAGTGAAACTTATTTACTTTACACAAAACAACACAAACAAATAAAATCCCAAAAGAGATTTATTCCATAACACAGAACAAACAAATAAATACTCTCAGTACATCACAACAAAATCGCAAAACTTTTATTGTGCTTTAAATAAGAAATTCTAACGAAATGTTAGGTTAAACCATTGGCGGTTTTTTAAGTATTTTATTTAAAACAACAGCAATCAGACCAAAACGAAACTTATTTAGCTGTTTCGCCTCTAAATAAGTATTAACACAGTTGGGCTTTGATAAAGGTACAGTCGTAGGAGAAAAAAAGTAAACACCCCCTCTAACTCTGCAAGAATAAAGTTACTGGTACCAAACGATTGTAAATAAAGTCTACCTTTAAATTATGTTCGTATATAATTTGCTTAGGGGAAAATATACAAATCAAAACCAGACCAAACTTTGTTTTTTGCAATGGCAACACCTAATTTTGACACTATATTTTAAATCTCCGGTTCAAACTACGTTTAGAAACGAAATTTTAAGTCATTTGGATGATAAGTTTTTGAATTATGAACATTCAAATTTTCGAGCTTCTAATGTTACATTACATTTTCATATTTTTATTTAATATCTCCTGAAATTATAATCCTAATGTGATATTTTTTTGTGTAGTTATAAAATTAAAAAAAAACAAACATAAATACATTGAGTTTGTAATTAAAAAAAAAAATTATAATATGAACAGGGTGTCTACAGAATCTGGTAATCCTGGAAAAATCAGGGAGGTTTATCAATCCGGAAAAGTCAGGGAATTTTGTAAAAATATTAAAAAATCAGGGCGTTTTGTCTATAGGCTAAAATATTTGCATTTTCACCTTGCCAACGAGACTGATTCTTCTAATTTATATACCATATTTTTTCATATGCTGACTAGTCTTTCCCAATATTTTTAAAAAGATGCAGATGGTAGGAGTTTTTTTATATTTAACACAAATTAAGGTGATCAGATGTCCTCATTTTCTGTGGAGGCTCTTATATTGAAGGCAATTTACCCATTTTTGAAAAATTTAAATGATACATTAGCTTAACCTGACCAGGTGGCCTGCTTCATCCAATTAGCTATCCCGTCAGATGTAGATATCTCTTATAATTAAACATTTTTCAGAAAATGAGAAAATTTTCTGGTCACCCTATATCCATTGACCATTGTATGAAGTTGTTTTACTAAATTTTAAGTTTGGCTTGGATTTTTTAAACTTTCAACCAATACTTTATGAATATTAGGCAATTTATACGTTTTCTGTTGTTTTCTCTCCCAAATGAGATATTAGCAAGCTATTTAAGTGTGTTATGCGAGGAAGCGGCATACATGAAAAAATACCGTATGTGTATTGTTTATAGTGGAAATCAGGGAAGTCTGATAAAGATAGTCAGGGAAATCAGGGAACTGTTTTTTTTTTTTATAATTTCTGTAGACACCCTGATGAATTATGAATTCTGAAATTAATATTCGAAAAAAAAAATATATGAATTGCAACGAGCAATTTTTTGATAGATTCATTATGTTCTGCTCTATGCGAATTCTCAATTTAAATTTTTTTTTCCCTAGAAGTTTTCGAATTATGATTAAGAAACTTCAAAATGATGGTTTAAGAGGGCGTCTATGATGTGCAGAAAAGCGTAATTTAAAAAAATATATTTTACTCATTTTATTAAAACATTTGGGCTCGTGATAGTCGAAGCATATTAAGTGAGTGAAATGTTGATATTGGTAAGAAATAAAGCCTTAATAGAAGGAACATAGTCATTCTGTAGCATTTCAACAATTGAGTACTGAATTTGGATACACCCCCTAAAATATATTCATTTTAAAATAATTAATTTCTCTAAAACTAATCGTACGAATTTCGTGAAAAATTTTTTTAGTCTAATTGCAGGGAGTAGAATTTATTTATGTTGTCAAACTTGGGTATTGCGGTTGAAAAAAAAACAACAACAAAAAAAAGTATTCGTTTTGATATGTAGATGGCCCCCTAAGTACATACGTCATATAAAAGTAGACTTTATTTCCAATCATTTGGTACCAGTAACTTTCTTCTACAATAATTTGTTGCAGAGTTAGTAAGGGATGTTTACTTTTTTTTTTTCTTCCCACGAGAGTACTTGGGATGTAATGCAGGGGCTTAAGATCTGTCTACACATCTCCGATGCATCTCACAGGATCCATGGAGTAGTGGCACACTTTTTTGGCGGCCATTCTCGTAAAACTTGGCAGTATAACCCTCTTGATGTGTCATATTCTGAATTGGTATTGCACGGATCTTCTAAAGAAAGTAACATAATGTATTAACAGCTAATATGAGGAAATTAGACCAAAACTAATCGAATACTAGATGGTCTAAATTTGATTCTTATTTATTCCAGTCACCAGAATCTGCACAATCTTTCGCCAAGATTACCTAAGCTTCAAATAACTTTCCCCGCGCGGCTACACATGTTGTGGGAAAACGTGTTTTACAGTTAAGAACTTGCACTCGTCTGCATGCGGCAATCACAAGTTAATTGTTAAACCAGCGCAAACGTTCTCTAAAGAAAATTTGTGTTTCAATATTTTTTTGCATTGGATATCTGAAGTGAAAGGCTAACATGATAGTTAAAAAGTGTTTATGAAATCGGTTTGTCTATCTGTCTGCCGTCTGCCCGTACTCTACTTTTTGTAAATATTATTGGGTTTCCATGTAATCGATATTGTTATTGAGGTTTACTATGGCGTGCTCGCTATTGAAAATAGTGGTGTAGCATTTACAGTTCGTTTACACGGACACTCAGAAGAATGTCATTACATTATATTTGTGCTATTATACAAAATGAGAAGAAAGGGTGATTTAACATTATCAAATAACAAAAACTTGCACAGTAGGTGAGAGCATCTTTTTTCACATATAAAATTTTAAAAGGAAGATAGGTATTAAATTGGGGTTGCAAAATGGACAAAGTCTATTATTACCCTAACATTCAAGAGATTAAAGAGGAGGGAGAAAAATTACTTTCTAAATTGTGTTTTAATAATTGGAAAAGAAGAACACCTTCCATTTCATGTTAAAATTCTAAGGGAAGATAAGGGTTAAATTGCAGTTGGAAAATGGACGGTATTTATTATTATACTATTAAATAAAATGTAAAAAGAGAGGGTTTATAAATATAATATATTTAAATATAATATAGATACATTTCTAGCATGACAGCCAGTATTTGCAGATTCATATATCGAAGCGCTCTTTTTTCATGAATTCTGCTGTACAGAACATCTAAACATTCAACAATCTGTGATGAAATGATACAAGATCAAATCGGAAATTTAAAAAGGCATAAGAATATTAAAGATTTTGTACCAACATAGTAAAATAGGCAAGAACAATAGTTTATTTCTTAGAACTATTAAAAACTAATAACTTAGAAGAAAATGGCTAAAAATGTTGTCATGGAAATTTTAAACCTTGTCGAATAGTAGATAAAAAAGGTGCGGGGGGGGGGGGTGCGAATATTGCGTAAAAAACATATCCATGCCGTCAGGCGCAAACTTGCAGTAGAACCGATTATACTAAAGCCAAACTCATTATCAAGCAAGAAAGCAAGTTTATGTAAAGAAGTGCATGTTTTCCCTCAAATCAAAATTTTAAAGGGGGCTAGGTGTTGAGTTGTAATTGGAAATTTTGTAATGTCTATTATTGTACTATAATTCAAAATTAGAAGAGGATGAGTGGGAGATATTCTTTGTAAAATAATGATTAAATGAGAAAGAAGGACATAATCTCTCGCATGATATGATTTTAAGAAGGAGAAAAGAGGTGTATGATGAAAATGTACATTGTCTTTTAATGTACTATAATTCAATATTAGGGTCTTTTAATGTACTATAATTCAATATCAGAGTTTGAAGAGGGAAAAATTCCTTGTAAAATGGTTAATTAAATGAGAAAGAAGGACATCGTCTCTCGAATTTAACATTTTTAAAGGAAGGTAAGGGTTAAGTAGTAATTATAAAAATGGACGAGGTCTAAAATAATGACGACGGTTGAAAAAAAGACAAAATACATGGAAGTGGAAGAAGAATTGTCTACATCGTACAGATAGGGGAGAGTTATAACCAAAAACAAAAACCCTACTTATTTCGGATTTTTATTTATTTATTTATTTATTTATTGAGAGAACTTTGAACAAAATGAACAAGGGGGGGAGAAAAGAAATACGAGGGTGGGAGAATGAGACCTGATAGAAATTTTCTGTAGGGGAGAGGGGAGGGACAGTGGTGGTATGGAAATTTCTTTTATCTTCCCAATAATTCAAAAAAGAACTTCTTTTTTTTTCATGTGGAATTTTTTTTGAAGAGATAGGGTTAAATAGTAAGTGAATAGTGTCTAATATTATGCCATTATTTAGAATTTCCAGGAGAGTGGAAGTAGAATTTCAAGTAAAGTATTGCAGTAAAAAATAATTGAAACATAAAAACATCGTTTTTCTCATGCTAAATTTTAAAGATGAGGTAAAGGTTAAATAGCAATTGGAGAAAACACATTATCAGTTTTTATACTCTTATACAAGTCTTGAGGGGAAAGTATTCCATGTAAAACAGTAAATAATTCAAACAGAAGGATATCGTCTTTCTTATGTTATAATTACATAATATTTATAAGGAAAAAAGCCCATTTTAATTTCACTACATACTATTCTGTCGCCCACTTAATATTAGAAATGTATTTTAAGAAATATTACTGTACGCGATGCCATAATGATAGTAGCAATGGCATTCTAATGAAAATAATATTAAGTACGTTTGTTCACGACTTCGCTCACGTTGAATGTAAGTTTTTCGATTCGGAATGCAAATCTCACATATCATTTTTATTTATTCATTTGTATAATTTATCTAACTAATATTACAACCCTCACAAAAATACGTCCAATAGAACTTTTTAAAAAGCTAATCTTTCGAATTCGAGTTGACCTAATTGTAGAATTTTCTTCCATAGCTCTGTAACTAAGCAACGTAGAAAGATATGTTGTACATTACTCTCCCCAACACCCTATGGCAGGATTGGCGAACCTTTTTGTTTCTGGGTGCCAAATTTGGTCAAAAAATATTTTACACGTGACCATGACGTGCCAACTAAAATACAAATTTAGTAGATGGAAAAATAATGGATTAAAATAATTTAAAATTTTCTATTAAGATTTAAAAAATATTAGAAACATACGTGTAAGTGCTACACTATAATAATTATGGAAACAAATATATTTTAGAAATTAATTAAAAAAAGGAATGTGATGTAATTTTATTTCTGTTGTTGCATCTTAGCATCAATCAAGTTAATTTTAAAGCAAACTGATCCGGATTTATCTGACAAATGCTTTTAGTTTGAGTTTTGATATTATTCATTTGTGAAAACAGCGACTCGAAAGAAAAACAAACAAGCAAACAAACAAAAACCAGTTAGAATGTCAAACGCCAGTTTCTCTGAATAGCTCTGAAATAAATTCAAATTTGCCATAACCTTCGGAACTTAGTAATGTGTAATAACCAATTATTGCCGATAGAATTACAAATATCGTCTTTGTTTGAAAAATTTTTGAGACCACAATTAATTAGACTGGAATATAATATGCCGCAATTAAAAATTTTCAATTTCATTTAATGAAATTTAGAAAAAATCTGTTGAGATTTTGCTAAATTTCACTTTATTATGATTTAGATCCACAAGCAATGCCGTGCCAAAATTATTCTTTCGCGTGCCAAAAGTGGTACGCGTGCCATAGGTTCGCCGTCCCTGCCCTATGGCAATATAATTCCAATAAAAATACAAGAACACGGGTAGAACGCGAGTTAAAAGCGTTCGGGAAGAAATTGCAATTTGCATTTTGTATAGATAGTATAGATATAACATTTTTTTTTATAGCTTTGTGGCTAAGCAACGAAGAATATAGTGTGTTACACACTACTTAAACCCTTCCCCAAGAATTAACTAAGTTGTAATGTAAGAGCTGTAAAAACTCATTTAACAGAACGTGAGTTTTAAGAGATCGATATGAAATTCTTTGCAATAATCAGGTTAGCTTAATTGTAGACCTTTCTCCCATAGTTCTATAACTAAGCAACGTAGAAAGACATGTTATATAGTAAAATCTCCCTTAACTCACTGACAATATAAGTTTCATAAAATTCCGTTTTAGCTGGTGTGAGCGTGGCATATCAGTTTTCGGAATGAATCCCATTTGAATTTTGTATTTTATATGTACGAGTCGGATCCCGTCGAATTCGACGAATGAAAAATTTAAAAAATATACCATATATAGTCTATAAATAAAATATACTATATAAAAACTTACAAAAATAACCACAATAAAAAACCAATAGTGACTGGCTTTACTGTTAAAATAAATATTTTTTTAAACTAAAGCTACTAAACTCTGTTTCCTTTAAATTCAGTTTTTCAAATTATTGAAAAAATATCCTTTATTCCTGTAAATAATCAGTATACTATGTAATAAAGATAAGTAATTATGAAGTTATCAGTTGAGGCTTTGATCTTTGATGTTACAAAATAAAAATTCAACAAAAATTGCGACACTTTGATACAATCATATTTTTTTTTTTCAATGAACGCTAAATATAAAGTCATTTTCACTATCTCAATACTTGCGTGCGTACTTTTCATATTCATTAATTTAAGATTTTTTTTAACGCGCAATAAATTAGTAATAAACATATTTCCAAACTTAATGTCACGTTTGCCATCTACAACTTGCCATGTGAACTTTTGAACTCTTAGAACTTGAGCTTCTAATTCTAATCTAAGAATCGGCGAAATCTAGAAATTTATTCTTTTAGAGGCATTCGTAGTTATATCAGTTTTATCAAAGAACTCGTTTCTTATTTTCTGCGACGTCATTTTCACTCGCTGAAGCATTCCGCCTCCTCTGAGAGTAGCATCTCAAATTCAGTATCAGCAAAATGAAAAAAAAAATATTGAAATGTAACAGCTTCATGATAGAAAATGCGCGCTTTTTTTTTTTTAAAGTAATGTCATTTTCTGTTCTCATTTAAACAATTTTATATATTTTTAATTGCAAGAAGGGAATAGCATCAGTAAAGATGTTGCAATTTTCATTAAAAAAAACATTTATCAAAATAGGTTCAGTAGAAAGATCAAGGCAAAAGACTAAAAAAAACAACCTTGTGTTTCTTAAATATATAGGTTATGGATGCTAAAATTTCCCAATGAGGGTTTTAAATTACTCCGATTAGTCTAAAATGTATACATATACATATATGTAAATCACATATACAATTGTACGTATGAAAGGCATTCTAAATTATATATATCTCTCTATATACATATATCAATGGAATTTTCTGCATATGTTCGAAAAACATAAAACATTTAAACTTTTCATATTGTTTTTACTTATTTATTTTTTCTCTTTTACTTTAATAGTTGACTAGCAACTCTATTTCATAACGTACTCATTTCAAACGAATTATATTTGAAAGTACATATTTTTCCTAATTCGTCGGTGTAAATGTTCAAATGGTTCGATAAATTCGTTAAATTTTTGTTTTTATTATAGTGTTCCTTTGTGGATGAAGTTTCAGTTTTATTATAGAAAATTAGCTGGAGACAAATGCTAAACTATTTTTATTGTTTTAAGAGCAAATAAGTTGTTATTCTTCCGTAATAGAGTCAGCACGCGATAGAGATAGGTTTACAAAATTCATGCTTGAAAATTAATTAAGATACCAATTAAAATACATTTTTACAGACAATTCCATCTGAAAGTAGATTTTTCCCCCTATACGATGATGCAAGAATTGAAAATATGCAATGTTTAGAATTTTAACAAGTTGTAAATTGTACACGTCAAATGTGGCAAATGAAGTGCGTTCGTACTATAACTGTTTTATAAATATTGAGATCTTGGTGCAATAGCTGTTGCACTTTTATGCAAAAATGCATGCATACAAAATTTATTACGATTATATATTAAATTCAGTTACCTATCATGGGATATCATTGAATTAATTTATTATAGGATTTAATAGAATAATCACTATGGCAGCCTAGAACCATCACCTATCATGGGATATCATTGAACTAATGACGTATAATACGATTTAATAGAATGGAGAAAAGTTTTATTAATATAGTTTTAAGTTTTGATTCGATTTTCGTAAAATTTGAAATGACTCGACAAAATTCTGCAGCGATTCTATATATTACATTTCAAACCATTCGGTTGGGTATTTTTTGCGCTGTTATATGCTGTCAGACGTACAGACAGACGACGACTATAGGTGCTACGTATTTGTATAATTATGAACCACCTAAAATTTAAAGCAGTGAAAATTTGAAAAAGCGAAATTTAATCATCAGCCGTTGCCAATTTTAAAACCACATCAGCATTACGAACGACACGTTTGCCCTTTATGTACAGAACTAGTGAATAATTAAAAAGTATTAACCCTTTCAGGGGCTAATTTTTTTTCCTACTGCACTATCTGTGGTTGTCTTATATGCATACTCAACCTTTCGTTCAATAGTGTGTCACAACAGTGGACAAAAATGCTATTTTTCTTGTGCTACTCTGGACATCTGTGCTTCCAGTAGAAAAATAGAGCTAGCGCCACCACAACGGGTAATTAATTTATTTGCACAACGGATAATTAATTTATTTGCACAACGGGTAATTTATTTCCACAACCGGTAATTTATTTGTTGCGATGCCATCAATATAGACGTCCCTTCATAATGCCGGCGAGTTGTTCATCATGATTTAAAACGTTTCGAAATCTACAATAATGTTGTTAAGTGGTGTTTTGTTTATTAAATATTGTTGTTAGACTTCTTGGCCTAATGCCTAATTGAAACACAAGTACAATTTTGTTTTGTCCAACCGGGCAATTCTTCATTTGTTTTGTTTTGGGCTATAATAAAATATTTTTTTTCTCATTCTGTGTGACATTTTTATCTGGAAAACAGCAAATTTAATGTTAGCATTTGCCAGTTTTAAGGCATCTGCCTACTGTGGAGTACTTAAAAAAAAAAAAGTACAATATTGAATAAATACACATATTTTTAGTTCAATTGTAAAACAGAATGATGAAAATACATAAAATCCTAACAATATTTTCACACCATTTAAAAACTAGTCGGATGTACCCATCCCAAAGCTTTCTTCTATCTCATGCATGTTAATACTTCAAAATTCGCTAACTTCACTGTTAAAATTAAATGGCAATCTATGCCCATCATGAGGATTCCAAAGATGTGACATTCCGAGCATTAGTTCTTGAGATATGACTGTCGCTGAAACCGTGTAAATCCAGGAAAATGCAGCATAGCAGAGCCACCTATTACCTGATTTACATAAAAACCTGATCAACAACAACTTATGTTAACGTCTAACTCAATCTGAAGTTTGGGGGAAAATCGTGCATTATTTTTTGAGATAAAGCTATTGCGAAAATCGTGAAAAATGTACCATAGCAGAGCCACCTTTTGAGCGATTTACACCAAAACATAATCAACAGCAATATTAATCAACGTGCATTTGAATCTGAAGTTTGATGAAAATTCATGCATTAGTTCTTGAGATAGAGCTATTGAGGAAATCGTGAAAAGTGCAGCACATCAGTGCCACCTATTGAGCAATTTACACCAACACGTAATCAACATCAATGACTAACTGAATCTGAAGATTGATGAAAATCTGTGCATTAGTTCTTGAGTCTGTTGTGGAAATCGTCTAAATCCTGCAAAATGCAGCATAGCAGCGCCACTTGTTGGACGATTTACACCAAACCGTAAATAGCACCAAATCATATCAAAGACTAACTAAATCTGAAGTTTGATGAAAATCCGCGCAATAGTTCTTGAGATAGAGCTATTGCGGAAATCGTGAATAATGCAGCATTGCAGCGATGTTGGCGATTGAGCTGTTGGGCGATTTACACCAAAAAATAATCAGCACATCTTTATATCAGGGACTAACGGAATCAAATGTTTTATAAATTTCCGTTCATTAAATCTTGAGATAGAGCGCCTACAAAATTTGTGTCACATACATACAGACAGACATTTTGTAAAAACATGTTTTTTGAGTTCTCTGACCCTTAAAACGTGTAAATCCGTCGAAAACCGGAATTCAAAAAATTTTCCGAATTCAATACTTTCTTCTTGTAAAGATAGAAAAAAGTAAAAATGGGGGATTTTGCCTTTTTTTTTTTTTTTTTTTTTTTTAAGCAAAATTTTAGCTTCAGACAGCATACACTCATTTCAACTAAATGCATTTCAATTTCATCTGTACTATACACTGAACTCGGAGTTTTAGATTACCTTCAAAATTAACTGAAATATTTCAAAAAAGGCATATATTTGATTAAAAATTACCCTTTTTTTATATTAGAGTACCTATAAAATAATTACATTATCACATAGAACTTAGAATCTAGTGAATAATATGGAAAATCTTCTGACAAATGTTCAATGAAATATGTTTAAAGCATCTTATGTTGTGAAGTTTAACGTACATGGAAGTAACGGAAAATTGATATTTCAGAAATCGCATTTAAAGATTTCTTATCTATATTATTTCATCTATAAAATCAATCTAGAAGTGTCAATTAAGATTTATTGGTGTTTTTATTAGTGTAGTTTTATGTAAAAAGTAAGAAAATCATACATAGAAACATTGTTTATATTTCTCCTGGCTTTCCTGCTCAGTTCCAGTATTTGATTCATTACTTCCTTATGAAATTGAGTTTATTAAATTAGCCATAACTCCTCTTCTAGTAATCGTAGAAATAAAATGAAAACAGATTTGGAATCGTAAATGAGTGCTCCTGAAAATAAAACAACAAAAGAATTTCAGAAAAATTTCACCAAAACTGCCATTTTAATGCCTCCGCTTCCTTGCAATATCCCGTCTACGACCACACTACACTGAAAAAGTATCAAGTACTGTAAAGTTTCCTTACACAGACACGCATATATATTAATTAGTAAATCCCGAAGACAAATTAAGTTTTCTTCTTCACTGTACTTAAAAATTAAACTAGTTGAATGTATCAATCCCAAAACTTTCTTCTACCTAATATTTCAAAATGTAGTTACACATGTCAATATTTTAATATTATTATTAGTTCAATACTATACTAACTTTCACTTTCATCTTAAATTTCTGCTTCAGACACGGAGTCGAAACGAGTTAATCTAGATCATGATATTTATTAAAATAAATTTTCCGCTATTTTGTGGTGCATCAGCTGTTCGTACCAGCTTATTATGATGCGAAATTCCCGCCGAGTTACGAGCTGCCGGTGTACAATAGAACTACGAAAAAAAAATCGCTATTACAGTGCCCCCTTTCGGCGGAATATTTCCAAATTCAAGGAGGGCCTACTTAGCATGGCCAAAAATATACACAACAAATTTGGTTCAATTCTACGCATAACTTCATACACTTTTCGATGGTACAATAATGAAAATGGCACAAACTTCGCTATTATAGGACCCTCTTCCATCCAAATTTTTCCAAATTAAAGGAGGACCTGCTTTCCATACCAAAAACAAACACAAAAAAATTTTGTTCAATTCTATGCATAACTTCATACCCTTTTTGATGGTACAATGGCGATATATGGACACACGGACAGACAGACATTTTCTATAAACATGTTTTTTTTTTTATTATTATTATTCTCTGACCTCAAAAACGTGTAAATCCGTCGAAAAGCGGAAGTCGCAAAAAAATTCGATTACAATACTTTTTTTCTATTGAAGATAGAAGCAAGTAAAAAAAGCATACAAAATTTCAAAATACAAATTAATTTATCAAAGATGACTAAAATTACTATTTTTTAGTTTTGAAAAAATATGTTTTTTATTTAAAAAAAAAATGAAAGCTATATGTATAAATATATAATGTCAGCAGTGAAAAAAACCGAGTAAAAATTATTATAAATAAAAATAAATAAATATAAAAATAAAATAGTTTGCCCCCCGAACGTTGAAACGTATTTGTTCAGTTTATGAAGTATTTTAGGAAAACATATATATACGATTTTGCAGTGCTGCCATCTATATAAAGATTTTCATACTGTTTTCTCTACTCTTGAAATTAATTTTGCTGCTGCCATCTATAGAAACATGATAGTACTACTTTCTCGTAGAATTTTATTGTCACCTATTTCCAAGAACTTTTTGGAGAAAAGCAGTCGTTTACAGGCTCAATCGTCAACAGGGCCGTGCGAAGAGAAAACTGCGCCCGGGGCAAAGTTTAAATTTGACGCCCCCCCCCCCCCCCCCATACACACACACTCCTTCATTTTTTAAGGAGACGAAGAGAAAACAAATAAGTTTTGTACAGTTCCGAAAAATGTCATTAATTTTCGTAACGCCAGAAGCATGAACTCAAGCATTAGAGAGCGTGCAAAGTTGTTTAGAGAGTGTTCAGAAGATGCTAAAAAATAAGTGAATTTATAAACCATAAAATAGCACTGAGTTCTACAGTTGTAAATGTCGAGTTGTTGGCCATTAGTTTATCTAAAATTTGTTGAGCTAATCTTTCTCCTGTTTTATTGTTTTGACTCAACGAAGTCAAGAAACCTTTCCTCGATTGAATAATTTCCACTTTCGGTTATCTTCACTTATAATTTGCATCATTTGTTCTTTGGGGTGGACCTGGACTGCAATCGAACGAAATTGAAAAAGACTTTCCTTTATGGATTTCTTCTACAATCATTTTTCTTAATTCATTAGCAAGAAGGTTAATAACTTCATTCTGAATATTATTCGAAAAGTAAGATACGCGGCTTTCTGGCTGTGTTATAGTCTCGACGGGAATTTCTTTGTCTTTTTTAAAAATTAATTTTAAAAATTGCGAAAAAATTCCGCAATTTCTTTTATTTATCTCATTTAACATGCCTCTTAATACCAAATTGTTCTCAGCACAATGAAGGATAACGTTTATTGCTGTTTCTAATATATTTTACCATTTATTTTTTTCTTTCTATACTCTTTTCAAATTCGCTGTCGATTACATGAATTTATTTTACCCACATCCCTCTTAAGTTCCTTCCAGCGAATGTATGAAAATTCTTGTGTTTCGGAGCATTTTCATGTTTAGGAATATTAGGATTTATTTTTTTTTCCACTTGGAAACTGCGCAATTTGGATTGGCTAAATTTGGAGGGCAATTATGATAAATGACGAAAAATAAACAGGGAAAACAAAATAGCGATCCTTTAATTCGGCTATATATAAGCCAAGCACGTCTAATTGTTTCACAGTTAGGCCATATCTTGAAACCATATCTTGGAAAATTTTGTTCTTCTGCTTCCGCAGATTTGATGTAATCAGCCCTGTGCTGGACTTTTTTGTACATGCAAAGTAATACAGAATATCTATAAGGATGCACAAATGTACCTGGATTAGAGTAGGTTTGCAATTTGTCTTTAGTTTCACTCCACTGATCTCTCCAAAGACATTTAAGATACATAGACCGACAATTCCCATTCAAAAGCATGCGAAATCATGGCAGCAATCTGAAGTAAATTGAAACACCTGAACCGCGAGGTTTGTACGTCAGCTGTGGTTATTTACCATTAAGTGCTATGGCTAGAATGAGCTTAAAAATTAATTTTTATCAATATATATGAAGTTTATGGCACATTTTTTTTACATGAAGCTATTTTTTATATCTAAATATGGGTTATAAATATTGAATTTTCAGAAATAAAGTTAAAAAAGGCGATTTATTAGTACTTTTATGGATGGTATGTTTAAAAAAGAGTATCTAGTTTTAACATGCCTTATAAACCTAAATAAAGGCGAAATTTATATGGAACCAGATTGTTAAAGATGAATTCATTCCACCTTTTTTTAAGTTTGACTTACAAAAGTAACTGGAAAGGAAGTTTAGATTAAAGGTAGCAACTGTGACATAATATGGTAATTTACAAAATTTTAAAGTACTTGTAAAGAAATTTACGTTTTTTAAACTAATTTTTATGCAAAAAGGTAATTAAAAAATGCATATTAACGAAAATAACACTATATTTTTATCCTTGGAATATGTTTTTTGAAATACTTACTTGCTATACGAAAAAAACGAAAAAATTGATGAATAATAAGGTACTTTTTTTTAAAGAAGGCCTGAATGAAATAGGGTAGACTAATACTTAATGAACCGCAATGAAAAAATACGCTAATAAAAGCATTTTCTTAGGTAAATTAAAATATAAAACATATAAACTGCCGTACAACAGCTTGATAAAAAATGCTCAGTTAAACTGACAGTTTGGCGGTCTATGTATCTGAAAAGTCTTCGGATCTCTCAGAATATCAGCGGTAATTTTTGTGGCAGCTGCAGTAATATTTGGTTTAAGTAATCACTCTGCGTTGACAATTTCTAATGCATTATCATTATCCTGTTGCTGAAAAGTTTTCAGTTTTAGATGAAGAATGTGAAAGCTTTTGTAACGCCGATCTCAAAAATACATTTGTTTTAATTTTAGGTATTGTATTTTCAGATATATCGTCGGAAATGTAGTGAAAAAATATGTCCCCCCCCCCCCCCCATCTATTTTCGAATCTACTAAAATTAAAATTATGAAAAAATTAGAGGTAGTAGACGTTAATTTAAACCTTGCAGGAAAATTATAGTGATTATCTAAGGTCACATAGTTTTTAAGAAAAGCCCATTTTTCCGTTACACACAAATTTCGATTTTCGTGCATTCAGCAAAGGCGTTGAGGAGGCTGGAGGTACCTATCGTAGCAGAAGTATAAAAGCATTGTTGATAATTATTTTTGAAAAAAAAAGTCGGTAATTAGCCGAGATATTAACCCTTAAAGGCACGGACAGTTTGGACATACATAATGAGAGTGGCGGCGTACTCTATGTACCATCAGCTTTTAAAGTCTAAATAACAACTTTTAATCATACATTTGTATAATACAATGTCCAGTAGCAATATAAAAGCAATACACGCCAAATTGTTAAAAACAGACATTTAATTAGAATTAATCATATAAATACTATGGAATTTGCGACT
This sequence comes from Maratus speciosus, assembly GCA_963932465.1. Taxonomy (NCBI): domain Eukaryota; kingdom Metazoa; phylum Arthropoda; class Arachnida; order Araneae; family Salticidae; genus Maratus; species Maratus speciosus. Next base: position 42,843,261 of record OZ010791.1, on the reverse strand, counting down.
AGATAACATTGTGTGGATATCTCAATACGCCTCCCGTGTTTTTAAAAGTTAATTAAAAACCTAACTGGAAAAACGCTGCATGGACCTAGGTGGTGTTACTTCTTTCCGACCTCCTTTTGAAGCGCGCTTAGCAAAATGCCAAGTTTAAACTTTGAACAAGGGTTTTGTTTTAGCTACACTGTAAAAAGAAAAGATTGGTATTACTACGCTGAATTTAGTTTTATGAAATGCCAAATGAAGTTTAAATATGCACTACTTCTATTGTTAGTGCCGAATTAAGTTCATCATAAACAGATTAGGATAAGATTTAAATAAGAGTTATACTAAATAGCAATACTTGATATTATTTAGGCTTCATATCTCTTTGAACTTCTACGGTATACCCATTCATACTTTTCTAGCATATATACAGCTATATCAAACCCTACATTTTATAGTTTTTTACAAAGTCTTATTTTTCTTTTAGCAACGATATTTTAATAATACAGTTAATAATTCATATATTTATTGTACGGAACCCTCTTGAGCGCGAGTAATACTCGCACTTGACCGTTTATTTCTTTTGAAGTTGGAGAAGCATATCTGGGATTTGTGTTTGGGTTGTTATTTACCATTTTTGCCAATTCTTCTTCTTGCTGTTTTCCTAATTTACAACAACAAGCAAAAGATTTTTTTGCCATGTTACTTTTATGGGTACTTACTATAACTTAAGTAGACGATCACTAAAAGCAAACAATAGATAGGAAAAGAGACATTACAAAACTAAATTAAAAAATTAAATTAATTTTTAAATCTTAAAACTTGCTAAATATAGTAACTTATTTTATTTGACATTAAGATCAATGTCAGACGGCATTGTGAATGGATAATACATAAGCAAAAAAGCAGCAAAAAAGACGCCCGTTTACATTGGTCTAACAAGCTAAATCTTATTACCCTTAAACTAGAGCGTAGTTGAGAGGTGTTAAACGCAATGGGCCTGCAAGCCATTTTCCATATTGGTATACTATGGCTCGTGCGCAGTGACATAGCCAAAAAAAAAAAAAATCGTTGCCGGTTCGAAATTTCTGACGAAATTTTTATTTTATTTTCTGAAAAAATTATTTCCTTAAAGAAACGAAAAAAAAATTCTCCCACAAACAAATAAACTTCATAATCGCTGTGGGACAGAGGGGAAGCGACATTAGTAGATGATGTAAAGGTTGGGGGGGGGGGAGGGGGGAAGCAGAGTTCAAAAGTTTGAGAACCACTGCAATAAGATATCTCAAAAGTATATTATGAAACCATCAAATCTAAAGAACTTAATGAAAAGTAAATGTGAACAAACTAATATAATCCAAGGAAAGCTGCAGATGCAATAAAACAATGATATTTATAAATGAATTAGAACGTTCTGCTAAGAAAATCACAGTAAATGATCGACGGCCAAAAAAAAAAAAAAATAATAATAAAAACAAGGCTGATAGCCAAAATTTGGCGCCCCCTCTATTTCCGCGCCCGGGGCGACCGCCCCCTTCGCCCCCCCTTTCGCACGGTGCTGATCGTCAAACATTTTGTTTCCCACTTAGACCAACCAGCGATCGTTGTCCATGAACTGAACACTTCAAGGATTAATTTCAAGGTACTTCAAACAATTCTAGGTAAAACTGTTGGGAACAGCTGCCGTATTTGCCCGGAGTCCGCCATCTTGTTTCTTTGTTGGTCATTGCCGATTTTAAATTTCTTCATTTGGATTTATTTATTTATTTTGTTGTTGTTTTTTTTTAATGTTTAATATCCGATTATTTTTTTTGGCTGTAATTTCGGAATATGTATTCTTAAAAATGAATATTTGCTTTACTCTACTGTTTTAAAATTTATGTATTTATACCGTTTACTAATTACGAATTCCTCCCTCCCGCTCCCCTATTTTTTTTCTTTTTTACAAATAATGTTTAGAGTACTGATTTTGTGTTTAAAATTTTGTTGTTGTTTATGTTTAATCTAAATTTTCAAAAATTAAGCATAAAGTGGTTATAAATGACCAACAAAGAAACAAGATGGCGGATTCCGGACGAATACGGCAGCTGTTCTAACTATTGAACATTTTGTTAAAACATCTTAAATAGTGTTAAAATTATGAAGAAAAATTCAGATTTTGTTTATTTGGGTTGTAACACTTAATTTTGCGTATTTTATTCTAGCTCTATATTTATTTAAATTAGATTATTAAAAAAAGGTGTTTCTTGTTACTTCGGGCATTACGGAAGAAAAGGACTGCAATATTTTCTCTTTATAAAACGATTAATATTGAAATTGTACAATACTTAGACGCGAAAATATGTTCCGCCCACTGAGCTCCATATGTAACAGGAATCCCGAGTCAGCGGACAGAAGCTTGCAAGCCAAATGAAGCATGCAAGGCAGAGGTAAAATATAACCTGCATTGTCAATGTTAGATATTAGTGTTCTCATAAAAATAGCAAATAAAGTCTTTGTGCAACAATATTAAAAAGCAGAAAACCAACGTTTAAAAATGCCCAAATAATACATGAAAAGCAGCAAACAGCTGTTTCGAATCTTCCAGCGAGATTCTTCTTCAGTGCCAGATAGGGCAAGGCGCAGCGTGCTAGAAAAAGCAAGGCTGAGCAAGGCCTATCTTGTACTGAAGAAGAATCTCTCTAGTAGATTCGAAACAGCTGTTTGCTGCTTTTCATGTATTATTTGTGCATTTTAAAACGTTAGTTTTCTTCTTTTTAATATTAGTGTTCTTATTTGCTATTATCCTTATAGAACGTGAGCAGCACAGACAATCACCTCATTCAATCATGGGTAACATTAGTTAGTGAAATAATCTGTTCTCTTTTTTATTGTAGCTATTTTATAAGGTAAAAGTATTCCTTACATAAAATAAATTTATTTTTTGAGTCCCCCTTTTATATTTGACTACAATCCAATATTTGCTATCGTAAACAGTAAAACATTAAAACATATGCTATCAATTATTGGTAAATAAAATATACCATTGTAGTGTGGAGTAAAATATGCTTTTCGCAAATTTTCATACCTATCCCATTGATACCTGGAAAAATATGTATACATTTTAAAAATTATTAAAATTAAACAAGAATTCTTTCTTAATTGAAACTATCGTGCCAATAAGTTACTAAATATTGAAGTATTCTTTTAAACAATGCTTTGAAGTTAACATTGTATACACTTAAAGTTACTGTCTAAATAGGAGAATTGTTTCATTCATCTAAACTCTGCCCTATTTTTAAAATTACACAAACTTATTGAATATAAAATGTCTGTTGAGATGAAAATAAAGACGTGAGTGTGCAAATAATAGATAATTTACTGCTACCAATTTTTAGAAGTCGACATACACGATTAAATCCGCGGGGAAGATTTGAATAATGGGGGCAAAACTACGTTTTTCACGGTTTTTAAGAAAACTGAAAAAATTGTCTTATTTTTGAAATGGCGTACTGTTCTTGCTATTGAGTGTATAAAAAAGTTGTAAATATGGAAGTTCTAAGAGAATTTTATCCTCTTTAATATTGTAATAGACAAATAATATGCTACGGCAGCGGGTCTCGAGATATTTAAAAAATAATTTTAAAAAAAGTCCCAAAATTTTGTTGTTTTTTGGCCACAGAAAATTTAGCCTTAAGAAATTTTGTTAGAAAACTTGGTTATTCCATGTTGGCATCCTTATAAGCAAGTCAGGAAAAAATACCTTCTACCCGACCTTTTGCAAGGTAAAATGTACATTTCCCCTGGACTATTATCACGCCTGGAAGAAAATAACTTGGTTAAAGTTGAAACTCAGTTAAGCGGGACTCTACTGTATCGTAATCGTTGACTCGTAGGTTTACCACTGTGTTTTCCTGCACCCAAAGGTATGAAAACATAGGAGACTGGGTGCAGGAAAACACAATGGTAAACTTACGATTCAACCGCTAAAATCGCGTTTTCAAGTATTTTCCACCAAGATATGGCTTGGAAGACCGATTGCGCTTTAATATACGAATCGAGTTTTAACTAATTCTAATGCTACCAATATATAGAAGTTTATATACACGATTAAATCCGTGGGAAACATTCGAATAATCGATGCAGAACTATGTTTATCACGGTTTTTAAGAAAATTGAAAAAATTGTCCTATTTTTGAAATGGCGTCCTGCGCTTGCTATTGAGTATATAAAAAAGTTGTAAATATGAAAGTTATAGAGAATTTTATCCTTTTTAATATTATAACTGACAAATAATAATTCGAAAATGGAAAGAAAAATATTGAAATTTTACAATAATTTAAAACTAGTTGTATGTGCCAATCCCAAAACTTTCTTCTATCTCATACATCTTAATATTTCAAAAAGTAGTTACAGATGCTAATTATTTCAATGTTATTAGTTCAATACTATAAGAACTTTGATTTTCATCTAAAATTTCTGCATCAGTCAGTTAATCGGAGTAAAAGCGAGTTAATCTCGATCATGATATTTATTAAAATCAATATTTTTTAGTTATTTTGTTGTATATCAGCTGTTTGCGAATAACCGGCTCAGCAGCTCGCGAGTTCCCGTCGCTGCACGAAAACTACGAAAAATAGAGAAAATTATACAAAAATCACTATCACAGCACCCCTTTCAGGCGGAATATTAACAAATTCAAGGAGGACCTGCTGGCCATAGCCAAAAACATACACAAAAAATTTGGTTCAATTCTATGCATAATTTCATACAATTTTCGATGGTTCAGCTAGGTGGGGAGGCCTACCAAGGCTTGAGCTCAACAAGCCCCACCTAGTTTTCGATGGTACAATAATGAAAATCGCACAGACGTCCCTATTACAGCGCCCCCTTCCGGCGGAATATTTCTAAATTGAAGGAGGACCTGCTGACAAAGCCAAAAACATACATAAAATATTTGGTTCAATTTCATGCATAACTTAATATACTTTTCGATGGTACAATGGCGACACACAGACAGACAGACATTTTGCATAAACATGTTTTTGGGGATCTCTCACTCCTATAACGTATAAATCCGTCCAAAACCGGAAGTCGAAAAAAATTGCGACTACAATACTTTCTTCTATTGAAGATAGAGAAAAAGTGAAAACAGAGAATTGAAATTTGATCAAAACTGACATTTAAATGGTATACAGATACCTTAAGAGTATGAACTGAAGTTGGTAATCTGTTTAAAATTTAATATTTTGAAATCTTCTTGCTGTTCTATCTTAGGAGATTTTACTGGAACTTTTATTAAAATTTACCGTCTATCGTGTACAGTTTTAGCACTTAAAGAAAAAACAACCAAAACACTGTTAGTTCTGAAAACAAGCTTTATTATAATGGACTCGAAAAGTTTCATAAAACACAAATATCAAATGCACAAACATTAAAATAGAAAAATACGGAGCTCAAAAACATATCTTCGAGACATACAAATGATTCCGTTTACATTTTTCTTTGAGCTCATTGCCACTAAACTCATTCTTACTTTAAACACTGTATGAGAATGAGTAATATATGAATATCTGAATACATACTAATCTCATATCTATCTCATATACTGAAAAATGTATAAATGAAAAGATAAGACAGCTGTGTAACGAAATAATCATAATAAAATATATTTGAATAAAAAGTTCTGAAAATAAGCTTTATTATAATGGACTCGAAATTTTTTTTATAAAACACAAATATCAAATACACAAACATTAAAATAGCAAAATACGAAGCTCAAAAACATGATTCTCTTCGAGACATACAAATGATTGCGTTTACATTTTTCTTTGAGCTCATTGTATCTAAACTCACTCTTATTTTAAACATTGTATGAGATTGAGTAATATATGACTATCTGAATATATACTGATCTCATATCTCATATACTGAATAATCTATAATAATAAGGAAAGAAGTTTGTGTGTGAGTGAGTGTGCCGACGGTGTTCTGAAGGGACCGCTGCACACAGAGCTACAAAATTTGGGGAAAAGGTACGTCTACATATGAATTTTTGCACCTCGAAGCCCAATTTTCGATTTTTTTTATTAGATTTTTTTTATTTAATTTTTTATGCGATTTTTAGCGTTTTTTTAAGTTTTGAGACGATTTTTCCACATTAGTGAAAAGAATACGGTTTCTTTCTTTTAACCCAATATAGTAAATTTTGTTCTCTTTTCAAAAAAGTTTATTAGGAATTCGTACAGCGATTTTTGAATTTTTAGCGCATTTTTCATGCGATTACTGAACAGCAGTTAATGCGTCTTCATACCTATAAGGGGTGTTACCGTAGGGAAGACACAGTTCTGTCGCGAAAGACCGCCAAGTTTGTCGCCAACTTGGCGATATGTCGCCGAATTTGGCGACCAAAGTTAGTCGCCAAAAGTGACGCCAACTTGGCGATATCTTTAATATTTCTCCAAATTCCCATAGACTTCCATTGTAAACCAATAGTGATTACTTGCTTACAGAAAATCAACAAATTGAGATATTTTAATGCAACAAAAACTAATATTAACTTAAGGAGTTATATTAATTATATTTAGGGGCATCCAGGTAAATTAAATCTATAGTAATAAGGAAAGAAGTTTGTGTGTGAGTGTGTCGACGATGTTCTGAAGAGACAGCTGCACGTAGAGCTACAAAATTTGGGGAAAAGGTCCATCTATATATGAAGTTTTGCAACTCGAAGCCCGATATTAGATTTTTTTATTAGACTTTTTTTTATTTAATTTTTTATGCGATTTTTAGCGCTTTTTTAAGTTTCGAGGCGATTTTTCCACATTAGGGAAAAGAATACGGTTTCTTTCTTTTAATCCAATATAGTAAATTTTGTTCTCTTTTCAAAAAAGTTTATTCGGAATTCGTACAGCGATTTTTGAATTTTTAGCGAATTTTTTATGTGATTATTGAACAGCATTTAATGCATCTTCATACCTATAAGAGGGTTACCGTAGGGGGGACACTGTTCTGTCGCCGAATGCCGCCAAGTTTGTCGCCAACTAGGCGATATATCGCCAAATTTGGCGACAAAAATTAGTCGCCAAAAGGGACGCCAACTTGGCGATATCTCTAATATTTCGCCAAATTCCCATAGACTTACATTGTAAACCAATAGGGATTACTTGCTTACAGAAAATCTACAAATTGAGATATTTTAATGCAACAAAAACTAATATTAACTTAAGGTGTTATATTAATTATATTTAAGGGAATCCAGGTAAATTAAATCTATAATGGAAAATGTGTGTCAAAATTTGCTCAAAAATGGAAAATGTGTTTTTTCAGTTCTAAGTAAAGGTTTCTACCATCTGGAAACGATAAACCATGCTAAAACCGGTCAATCCCTGTGTTATATGTGTTTGAAAATCACGATGTGGTGCAAAACCGGCCAAATCCTTCAGCCGGTGAGTTTCAAAATCGGCCATCTCCATATCCGCTAGATGATTCTTCTGCTCGACTCCACAATAACCTCTCACTTGTTGATTATATTAACGTTATCGTGTTTTCTCTCACCTGTGACTGCTCTTCCTTGGTGTATACAAACTTTCTAATAATTTACTTCGTGTTTTCTCCGATTATGGAAAAGTTTGTAGAAGAAGTATCGGTACTTTTCGGTTAGCCGGGCGCCAGTGTTATATATACATATATATATACATATATATGCACATATACTTACATATATATATGTACACACACATACATTATATATATACATACATATGTATGTATATATATATGTAAATATATGTGTATATATATATGTATATATAACACTGGCGCTCGGCTAACCGAAAAGTACCGAAGTGTCTAATAATCAACCAAGGAAGCGGCAAAGTGGACCTACGATGTGGAAAAGGAGAAAAGCTAAAATTCAAAGGTAATGTACACTTTTTGATAACCAGGGACGGTTTATCATTTTTCACGCCCTAGGCCAAAATACTTTTCCGCGCCCTCCCTTCCCCCCTTCAAAAAACTGTAAGCGAATTTCCTCTGATAAATTTAAGAATTTTTTAATCTATTTAATTAATGAATAATACATTTAAATTTTGTTTTATAAATTTTAGTATTTTGAAGATTTAGATTGGGAATGAACGGGCTTTTGTTACACTTAAAATCTGAAAGAATTTTGTGTTGGTGTATCGAAAAGTAGAAAAATTGTTTTAAATGTAATTGTTACAAATTCATTTTTTATTTAACACTTTTCGTAAAATTTAAATGCGTTAAAGTTCTTAATTTTGCGAACACTACCCAACGTACACCCCTAGGCCATGGCCTAAGTCGGCCTTATGGGCAATCCGCCCTGGTGATAATATAATACGTAAGTAATTGATAACATAATAGCATCATAATTAGCATATTTTGATTAATTAATCATCATGATGCCCTAAATAACTTGCTTTCGTTGATTCAGTACTCTTTTATCCCTCCAGACTGTGTTTTAGCTCAAATTAGAAAAAAGATTGAAGAAAATCGAGTCCCTCGTTCAGCCCGCAAAGTATGAAGAAATTTTATCTGAACATGGAACAGTTTTCAAGCCGGGAACAGATTACACCGACCATGATTGGAAAAAGACCAGCAATATCTTCCCCAAACCACCTGCACAGTGGTACTTCAAATTTGCTCTTATGAAACAAATTTTCATAACAAAATATAAAAATAAGGTGTTGGTGCAAGGGGAGGTCTTCTACAAATCTGAGGTAGAAGTCAAAGTCTGTTGTCAAGAGTAAGAGGAGTATTATGAACAGCAAGCTTGAATACGTGGCTCCGGATAACGTGCTGATGAAGCCTATAAAACTTCGGAATGTCCAAAACTTACTGACAAAACATTTTGGACCAAATTGTGATGCTGGCAAGCGGTTATTTTTTTTACAAAAATATATTGGCATCAACTTTCTCAAGAAGCAGAAAGCAGAGATGATGAAGAAGAAGCCGCATAGATGGACCATCATGACGAAATTTGTGAGACTATCGAAAACGATGAGACCACTAAAGTTTGAAATTGTATGTACATGTACATAGAATGATTTTTGTTTAAGTTTTTAAAATTTAATGATTTTATATAAAATAATATCATGTCATTTAAATCATTTGTTTAGTGACATTTAAGTCAGTTTTAACAGCTAGTCAGTTAGTTTTAACTGCTCGTCAGTTTTAACAATCAGTAACTGTGTAAAAGTCATTTTAAGTTAATAACTTTCCTAAAGTTCTTTTTGTTAAATAACATTTAGTTGAACAAAACATTTTTGTGTAGTTGCTACCCCTAAAAACCCAATGTCAGATTAAATTTAGCAAAAATTAATTTCTGGTTTGTTGCAAAACCGGCCAACTCCAAAGTGAGTTTCAAAGACGGCCAAATCCAAAACAAAAACTTAAATAACACCCTCCCTTCATGTGCCCCTGCCACCTTATTTCATGTTTTCAAATATACTGCCCTAATGACTGTAAAACTGAAGAGTTTTGGTTCCAAACTTTATTTGGCCAAGTGTGATAAAAAATCAGCTTTTTCTCAAAATTTTATTTTTTGGAGATGGCCGGTTTTGCAACTAGACGACACAAATGATTTCGTTTACATTTTTCTTTGATCTCACTGTCTCTAAACTCCTTCTTATTTTAAACATTGTATGAGAATGAGTAATATATGAATATCTGAATATGTATTGATCTCATACCTACCTCATATACTAAAAAATGTATAACAGGCTTTATTATAATGGACTAGAAAAGTTTCATAAAACACAAATATCAAATTAACAAACATTAATATAGTAAAATACGAAGCTCAAAAACATGATTTCTCTTCGAGACATACATACAAATGATTGCGTTTATATTTTTCTTTGAGCTCATTGTCTCTAAACTCATTCTTATTTTTAACATTGTATGAGAATGAGTAATATATGAGCATCTGAATATATACTGATCACATATCTATCTCATATACTGAAAAATGTATAAATGAAAAAATATACAGCTGCGGAAAGAAATAATAATAATAAAATATATTTAAAAAAATAATCATAGAATGACCGTATCAAAATATATTTTAAAGAAAATCATAGAATGACTGTATCTCTTTAGATGCAGAAGCGGATAATTGAAAGTTAGCCACTGAATAATATTGAACCTTTTGGCTGAAGACCTCAAACAGAACTAGGATGAAGACCCTCAGTTGTTGACTGACCAGTAACTGACATTTCAGTAAAAATCTAACTCGAATAAGCATTTTCTAAAATTCTACAAAATAATGTTATACGTATAGTGGTAACTTATTTCTCTTAACTGTTATGACTTATTTTTGAGTTACTGGTTTTTCAAAAAAGACATGGTGTCAGTTACTGCAGTTATTGGCCCTATTTATGGAAAAATAATACTTTTTAGTAATTAAAAGTACTGGGTAATTATAAATGAATATCCCAAATTTACAGGGCTATTAAAAGAAAACAAGCAAAAGTACAATCTTGTTGTCCATCGCAAATGAAAAATAACAGTTGAAAGTTTAAATCCAACACAGTTATAAGTGTTCAACTTGAGCCCCTTCAGAAACACGAACGATATCGAGGCGGTACGATAACACATCCCACACTTTTCTCAGCATGTTTTTTGTGCGGCCGCATCAAAGATCAGGTGTTTGGAGTGCCTGATTTATGGCAGGGCATTCGGGGCACAGGCCCAGGGACCCTGGTTTTCAGGGGCTCCCAAATGCTGCTGAATGTTTTTCAATTATTGTCCGAAATCTGATGTAGTTTTACATTCCATTCTTCATTCTATTGTATTCATGTTACATTTTTTATAAAATCGTATATTTTTTCTGAAACATTCATATTTAATTATACTTAATTATAGCGAATATTTTCCTTTATCTTGATCACTTTAAAAAACATATTGTACTTTTAATTCTTATTTAATCCTGTTCTCGTCAGATTATTTGGGGGTTAGTGAGCGTACCTCGTAAGCGGCAGATCCCTGTAATATTTTAAAATATTGTAACTTGGTACTGAGGAAAATTTATTATTAGTTGTTGCATACTTTATCATTCCAGATATATGGACTTTTATAGGAAAAGATAATGAGCATCACACATTATAAAACGTCTACTCATTTAAATTTAATAATTATTAAATAATTATTTAAAAGTAAATTAATGATTATCACATTAAAATTTTTAATGAATATTTTAAAGTAATTATTAAAGTCAATACTGGTTATCTTAGTAAGTACCATTTTCAATATTTGCACTCAATTGGTGCAAGGCGGCTCCCAAAAGCATCTGTGCCCGGGGGCCCCAAATTTGTAAATCGGTCCCAGGCAGGGGCGTAGCTACAGATACTTTTTAGGGGGGGGGGAATTAAAAAAATTCCCAACTTATAATTAAAAAATTTCTCAGCTTGAAATTAATTGCTCTATTTTCCAACTAAAATTATATGTGCAATGTGTGTTTAAGGATAATGATACGTAAACGTAAAATAAAAAAAAAAAAAAAATCCCCCAAAAATATTAAAACTAGAAACAAAAAAATTATAATTATTGGTTCATTTAATGAAAGTTTTTGCCTTCTATTGTGTACGAGTCATAATCGTACTTCATATGAAAATTGCCTCATAATATTTTGAGATTTTTGAGAAAGGGAAAAAAAAATTAGAGGAAATAGATTAGAGACACTGTTGATGTACAAAAGTAGGGAAATTTAGGTCTGGTAGATGTATGATATTTTCGTAGCACAGAAAAGCACAATTACAAATTGACTCTGGTTACTTTTTGTGTTTCTTTTGAAAATTTAACTAGTTTACTGTTACAGAACTCAGAAAGGTAGTCAGCAAAATAAAAATTTCTTATTTTTTTTTACTTTTTATTTAAAAAAAAAGAAAAATTGTTTAAAAAATCTAGAATTTCCCAATTCCAAATTTCTCAAGTTCACATATATTGGAGGGGAAGCCTTCCCCCCATAACCCCCCACCGCGACGCCTCTGTTTCCTGGGTGTTTGTTCAACAGCTACCACCTGATGTTGAAAAACTTAGCACACGCATATCTGCAGCCATTCAAAAAGTCACACAGGACATGCTGAAACAAATGTGGGGTGAGTTATCGTACAGCCTCGATGTCGTTCGTGTTTATGGGGGGGAGGGGGGGGGGGCTCACATCGAACACTTATAACTGTGTTGAATTTAAACTTTCATCTGTTATTTTTTCATTTCCAATTAACAACAGGGTTTTACTTTTTTTTTTCTTTCTTGAATAGCCCTGTAAAGTTGGTATACTCCTTTATAATCACCCTGTATAATTTTTCACAAATTTCGTCAACAATAATTTTTTAATGTTACCTCTACCATACTTTCAAAAATAAAGATTAGTTAAAAAACAGATTAACTTTGTAATAGTGATTTGAACAAGAAAGAATCCTTAAGAAGTCAGTACACTATCTAATTTTAGATTTCGAAAATTTCAATTAAACAAATTTTAACTTTGGTTTGAGTAGGAAGTTTCAATGAAATGATATTTTTGCGCGAACCTATACTTGAAGATCTCATTTCAATATTTCCACATGCATTTTTTTGTTTTCCTGATGTCGACTGGATGTTTAGAGATCCAAATGATGGGAGTTCGGATAAGTGGAATTTTATTGTACTATACCAATACGGATTTGATAGCATCTTTCCATAAAATAAAATGAATCAGATTTACTGGCATATTAACAGACTACTACAGAGTGAGTTTCAGAAGCTTAGTATTGGCCGCATTACCTGTTTGTAATCAAGATCTAGATTAAATCTAGACTTTAATTGTTGAAAAAAGGTAACAATGTTTCTAAAATTTATTTTTCACATTAGGAAAAAAATATAAAAGTTTAAGTATCAAAACAAAAGTTAATTACATAAGTTAATTACTGCAGCGTTTAAAAAGGAATACATACATTGACCTCTGCTTTGATTTTACAGTTTTATCTTTTATAACTTTTATTTCCCAGTCCTTTCGAAGTTCAGTAAATAAATACAATTTTTTTTTTTTTTTTTTTTTTTTTTTTTTTTTTACGGGATCAACGATTTCATTATTTTATCTATTTCTTTGAGAGTTTTCTGATAGAATAGGGCAGAGAAGTTTATTGACCGTTAGTCTTAATTTGTCATCAGAGTTAAATTCATTGCCTAAAAAGGCAGAAAAGGGGCTTGAACACTTAAAAGTTACTGGGATAAAAAAAATCTAAACTTAGTTTAGAAGTTTGATGAACAATGCACTCTCCGGAATTATTTTCCTAATAAAACCTTCTTCAAGTGACCATGAAAAAACAGAATTTTCTTCAAAGAAATGGGTCGCTCATGGAGGAAGATCAACTGGGATGATGTCTAAATGGAGGTAAAATTAGTATTCAGCTTATAGGAATATATTTCGTTCCATGAAAAAATTGTCGTTTAGGGAGGTGGTCGCTTAATGGAGTTGGTCACACAGGGAGGTTTCACTGTATAAATATTACTAAAATTCCTTCCATTATTTCCTAATTTGTTATAAACTGTTCATAAAAACATGAAATAAACATAAAATGAAATACTATCTTAAAAGAAGTTTAACTATAACTTTCATGTTGGGAGAAAATTTTAATAAGAAAAACTGTTTTTGGAAATTTAAAATGTTTACCGAAAAATTCAAATATGATGTTAAAACTAAGCGTTAGTATTGAAAATTTTAAAGTTGATCTCCCCTTCCTAGAACACCTTATGCCTTTCCAGCCCAAAATATTTTAGTCAAATGACGAACCACTCAAATTGACTGGATACACGTTTTACAGTTTTTTGAAATTCCGACGTTTTCCAGAGAAAACGTGTATGAGACTTTTGGCGGTCCAAGATCTTTAATATAGTTTTGCGTAGTGTTTCAATTCGAAGATCACACATATTCTGCACACTATCTCCACTTAATACTAAACATTTGGAACTTAAGGATTCGAACAAAGCTGAAAGAAGAAATAAGCTTTGTTTTAACAAGTCCATGTTGTTCACTGTGAAACAGAATCTCTTTGCGTATCACTGAAATAATTTTTATTCGATAAAGTATAATATGCATTAACCCTTTATATCCTGAAATTTGAATTAAAAAAATTGATTTAACTGAATGATTATTTACGCTAATGTCTAAGATATCCAGAACAACATATATAATAATTTGATTTTTAGATATTTTTTTAATTGAAAATGATTTAATAAATGGAGAGCTTTTTTTTGCAAAATATTTACAAGAATAATGAGATTAATTAACAACAACAAAAAAAAAAATACTGTTATGGAAATCTCACAATTCTTGTAAGAACAGTTTCAATAAATGTAGTGTGATCTTATCTGTAACAGAGAAGTGTTTTGTAGTTGTAAATTTTTCGTATAAACTTTTTAATAGGATACAAGCTACACGTAGGTAAATGGTTGAGAAAATAAACCCATTAAAAAATATTGAACTTCAACTGTTTCACTGTGCTTTCGAAATAGGATTGAACGCATTATTTTGTAGGAAATGTGCAATCTGCTTTTATTAGTAGAAGAAATTAAATAAATTTTACATTGAATTTTCCTTAATGGTACTTAAAAGTACCGTCAGATATAAAGGGTTATATGTTACTTTAATATACGTTAATGTTTTATACACATGGACGACCATACATAGCTGACAAAGTTATCGTCTTTCGACCCCATGGAAGCCACTAATAAGTCCAACTCTCAACTTTCCAGTCTTTAAAGGGTTAAAAGCGTTATGCGATTCACTGTTGATGCATGGACTTTCAGAAATTCAGACACAACCATCTCACATACGAAACTGATGAATGTGTGTCTGTTACGCACATAAAAAATGAGCAATGTCATTCTAGGTACTCTGTGTAGCCCACAGTCAGACGAATTCTAATATCATTAAAAATTTTCTCTGCTTTTAAACGTGTGTTCAGTATACAAGACGCCACCATTAAACATATTTATCTATGTAATGGCCAAAATTTCTGCATTCGATGATATTAATTAATTCTTTTTTTACAAATATGTCACGCTCTTTCCTATAACATTTTCCTAAACAGATATTTTGTACTGAAAATACAGTAACATCCAATATTTCTGTAAGAGATAAAAATGTATAATTATCTATTTCATTTCTCACATCCCCTATTTTATACTAAAAGTACATTAACCAGATTAACGTCTAAATAATTTCCCCCACGAACAATAAGATTTTAACAGATTTAATTTTACGATAAGAAATTACGGTATCACATATTAGATTGTTTTCTTTTATTTTATATTACTAACCAAACTGTAAGTAGAAGTAGAACCATCTTGATTTAATAGCATGATGTATTTATATGCATAATATATATATATATTTCAGATATAAAATATAAAATCATGGAAAATAATACAAACCATACTTTTTATAACAAAATTGACTCTTAAATGAGGATTATTTCTTTCTTCATCGTCTACGGTTACCGTCTATGTAAACATCTCCGTCTTCATCATCATCGAAATTTATTGAAACAATATAACATGATGATAACACAATCCTATCGCCTTGAAATTTAACAACAATTCTGATTCTTCTACCGAAAGCAACGACATACAATTCATAAACAATTTCATTTCTCGGATTTTGTGGATCACCAAGATGAGACCATTCTGGCAAACGTTTAACTTTTCGTAAAAGATCTCTTATCCACTCATAGTATTGGTTAACAGAAAGTGTTGAACCAGGAACAATTCTGTGCTTGAAGTAATGATACACTGCTGAAAATATGTCCCGGAAATTAGGATCCACAGGTTTGTTTGCATTTTCAGTTTCAATTTTAACTCGTATATCATTAAAAGTGTCCACGATTTTCCTTAGAATATCGAAATCACTTGTAACAACATACATGTGATCGGTTACAAGCTGCTTAAATTGCTCTGTCAAGGATGTAGCTTCAGCTCCAAGGGAAATCGTGCACTTTTCTTCTATTTCATTAGCAATGTAAGTTTTTACAAACTCCATCAAACTCAGGAAATTCAGAAATGTGAAATCTGAGGGAAAAAATCGATCAAATATTTGAATCACTAATTTCAGTACTTTTTCCGTTGCACCGTAGTAGTTTAATTTCTTAATTAATTTTACCAAGGACTTTCTCTGTCCGGGTGAAAGAGTTTCAAACACTTTATAAAATTTTTCTCGGTTTTCTTCTCGACAGATGATTTCTAAAACTTCTTTTAACAACTTAAAGAAATCGGAAAAATTATTTGGATTGTTACAACCATCTTTTTTATTATTATCTTTTTTTTCTTTTGGGGGTTGAGATCCAGACCCTGTTTTCGCGTTTTTTCCAGATTGAGTAGTCTTTTTACCTGTTTCTTTTTCGCTCTTATTCTTTTTATCGGTATTTTTGTCATTTTCTTTTTTAGTCGCTTTTGTTTCACCTTTCTCCTGTTCAGCGTTTTTCTTAGCCTGCTCTTCTACTATGGTCTCTAACAAAGCACGCTCTGTAATATGAGCGGCTACAAAAATCGCCTGAATCATTGCATTGTCTGCAGTCTTTTCTACAGTATTCTTCACAACTGTTTCAGATACTTTTCGAGCAGTTAGCTTGGCCATTTCTTCCGCAGTTATTTTCACAGATTTCTCGATGATTTCTTCTCCTACATTGGAAGCTATCTTCTTATCAACGCTACTTGCAATTGCACTAGACAAGCCACCCATTCCAAGACCTACAAATACATCTAATCCAACATGAGCACCAGTAACAAACAGAGATACAGTTGGATTTCTTCCATGTTGAATGTCTGTAGCGACATTTGCACAATCTTTAAAAAGTCCCTGTGGCTGACCCATTGAAACGGATGCCACAACGTCAGTTAAACTGCCACCTTGCATTGCTCCAACAACAGCTTCTGCAGGCCCACCTACAACTCCACCAGCGACACCTCCTGCAATGACGGCTGATGTTCTGGTCGACTGGTACATCGCTTTATCTCCTCCCTCTTTGTCTCCGACCATATAATGAATAACTCCTTTTACATGTCCTACAACTGGAATAGCATCGAGTACGTTGTATATGAAATTCATTTTATGAATTAGAATTATTTATAGGTCACTAAATTTTCTGTGCCTATCAACCGCGCGTGTCTGGTATATATCGGATGCACTGGTACTCTTGGGATCACTTTTGCTTTCTTGATAATCAGATGAATCGCGCCACTTCTCGATGCTGTCTTCAAGAATTGTAATTACTACTTATAGGAAATTTTAATTTATTTCGACCACCAAGTGTGCGTACTTGGCATATCAGATTTGCCAGCGTCTTCGGGATCAGTCTTGCCCTCGTCCGAGTCAGATATATCGTGCCAATAGTCGATGAGGTCGTCGAGAATCTTGATGCTTTCTTTTATGCTGACTTGCTCCAATTGATTCAACAAAGTTGTGTTTTTGGCAGGAATCTGCGCGTAGTCTTCGATTAAAAATTGCAGTGCAGATCTTTTCCTAAGCACGGAAGTATCAAGCCTAGATCTGTCACGGCAGCCAGTACTGACTATGTTGATTTTTATAGGCTTGATGACATCGACCACGAGGTCTCCGATATTCTTTTTTTCTTCCTCGGTGAAATCAATACGTTTTCTGCCAACTTGGAATATTAAGTTGAGAATCTTCTCTGCCTTGGCATTGCTAGCCCGGGCGAGAGTTTTGTTAGTATATTCAGTAGTCTTAAGTTCTTGTAAACATGCCACGAGTTTCTCCTTTATTGACATGCCAGTAGAAGTAAAAGTTTCTGAAATGAAAAAAATAAAATAAATAATTTTTTTAAGTAACTGATATATACCTCATTTTTTTTAAAATATTAAAAATTGTCGATACTAAAAAAGCCTACTCCCGTCGGCATACGACATCCGCAAGCCAATGACAAACCAAAGGAAAAGTTCTTTATAAATTTCTCGTTTGCATTTCAATATTTTAAAATTATTCCTTTGTATAAGATTTCTGAGGTCGAAGGCTAACGTGATATTTTTGTACTCTTGGGATTACTGTTGCAGGTTCATTCTGATCCGGTGATTCTCAAAGATTTTGAAATTGCAAGTGTGCCCAGAATGTATCTGCACAGAAATCAACAAGTACAAAACTATTACGTTAGCCTTGGACTTCAAATATCCTTATCAAAAAGAATCATTTTAAAATATTGAAATGCAAACAAAAAATTATACTAGAGAACGCTTCTACTAGCATAACATTAGCTTGCAAGTGTCGTATGATGAAGAAATGCATAGATATACAATGAAAATATATATGAATTTGTCATCAATTAATTTTATAAACAAAACTATCCCTGCATAATCGCCAAGTTTTTCTGGTAAAAAACAATATAATCAAATAACAGAGAAAGAGGTTCTGTTGTAGGATCTTTCCCACTACAGTTCCACATCATTTTACAGATCTATACACTTATCAGCTTTATTATCAGCTTTTACCAGTTTTATTCCTTGAGCTTCAAAAGTAATTTGTGATTAATGATTACAGATTTTTTTACAGTGTACGTTTGCCGGATATCTGTTGCATCCCTAACAATAATGATTGTAATCCATTAATTTGTGATAATTGATTTGTGAAAAGTAAAAGCTACTTTTGTGAAATTTATTATATTTTTTATAAACAATAACATTTTGTAACGAAAAATGAAATCCAGTCACTCATATTTGAATCATTTATTAATAGTAACTTCTTTAAGTCTTTCTGCTAAAAGTTTTCCATTCTGGTTTACTTGTTGTGCTTCTATTTTAAAACCTAATAAAATAAAAATCATTTTTTATGAAAACTATGTTTTTATTGAATGGTATTTTGTGAAACGATTTATTTTATTAAGAGGAATTTTGGGAATGGTGTTGTTTTCTTAATGTATATTCATGAAGGGTCCGTAAATAGGCTCCAAATTTTGCTTAGAGCCTGGATCACCCCCTTATAAGTGCAAGTTGCCTGTAAGAAATCTCACATAATTAAAGGAAAAATTAGTCATTAACATTCGTTTTGGGTCATGATTTTTTTTCAAGCTGGTCTTAAGATACCTAAAAATCTAATCTATACTGTACTAGCTGGCCCGTTTGGCGTTGCCCTCGTGCTTTATAATAACCTTAAACAAAACTCAAGTTTGTATGATTTTATAACTTCGGAAAATCTTTCAAATGAACCCTAGTTTCGGGCAGCATAGAGTGTTTCAAATGAACTTGGTTTCCAAGTTACCAAATGCCTTCGGCAGCGTCTAGTGTGTTCCCAACAAAACTCTTTTTGAACGAAACTGTGACCGGGGTTCCCCACTGCCTAAGGCAACGTACAGTGGCGGTCAAAAGTTTCCGGCCAGTTAGTTTCTTTGATTTGTTTGTCAGAATGTTTCAGCGAAGAAGGAGCACAATTGCTCCAAAAGTCAGGAATAAGCAAATTATCTCGGACCACGTGATCATTTTGATTGGATACTGAAGATACTTTATGCAAAGGGGAGGAATTCGAAATTCGCGTGTGCAAAGGCCATTCGTCATCCGTTAGTTTTTGCTATCACTAAAGTGTTTTTTTGGCTGTGTTTGTTAATTAATCAGCGTGAATAACGTATTTGAAATTCAAAAATGAAAAGTTGAACGATTTATTGTTCTTAACGAGTGATTTGTTTGTCGATAAAGGGATAATCCTCTTGTAAGATTGCGGCAAAGTTGTAGATCGGAAAATTTGCTATGAACGTTGAAAAAAAAAAAAAAGATGGTCAAGGCCTACGGTCCGGAGGACCCCGGAAAACGACTATTCTTGTGGGCAGAATTATCAGAAGAAAAGCAGTTGATGACCCGCATAAAAATGCCGCTGCAATTCCCCGCGATTTACGGTGTTAAAATATTGTTGAAATAAGTTGGTCTAACGTGTCAAAATGCTTACGTGACGTAGTACTTTAGGGAACAGTTGGTGTTAAAAAACCTTTCATAAATAAAAAAAAATAAGAGGGCCCAACTGGCGTTTGCCAAGGAGTACAAAGACTGGCCAGGCGAAAACTGGAAAAAAGTACTATTTTCCGATGAATCGACGTTCAATCTTTTTGGAAGTGATAACAGACACTAAAACCAATGATCTAAAAAAAAAGGTAAGATTCGAGATATGTTATTCCTACAATGAAGCATGGCGGAGGACACGTTATGATGTGGGGAGCATTTTTTGGAAAATGTGCCTGTCCGTTATTTGAAATCCGCGGCAAGATGAATAATGCAATGCATAAAGATATCTTGCAAGATCATTTGCTGCCTTATTGGAGGAAAAATTGTAGTCGCAACTATTTGTTTCATCAAGATAACGATTAAAAACATACATGTAAGCTCGTCAAACAGTGGCTTTTGCGCAAAAAATTCCGCTTTTGAAATGGACAGCCCAATCACCCGATCTGAATCCAATAGAAAATCTTTGAAACTAACTTGAAAACGTGTGTGTAATTATAAATATTCCAATTCAGCAGCATTTTCCCCAAAATTGCAAGAACCGTGAAAAAAACTTAACATTGACGATCTACAACCGTTCATTGAATCGATGCCACGTTGCTGCGCCGCAGTACTTATTGCTAAATCTATGATTACAAAATAGTAATTGTAAATGTTGTTGATCACTGTTATTTTTTGTTATAACACCATTTTTTTCCAAACTTGCCAAGGTGGACGGAAACTTTTGAGAACATGCGTTTTCTTTTGCAATTACTTTTGTCAAGTAAATTTATTAATATTTATTTTTTATTCCATAAATAAATTCTTAACTGTTGTGTCAATAAAGTGTATAAGTATCACTTTGAGATTTCTATTCATATGGGTATACTTACAAATTAACCAAAAATTTTATGCTGGCCGGAAACTTCTGACCACCACTGTATACCGGGAGTGGTCCGCACGCACCAGAGACAATCGACAACAAAGTTGAATGAGCAAATAATCGGGCTTATACAACCCGAAATAAGAATGCGCCCCCGGCAGTGGAAGGTGGAACTAAAATCTGTAAAACAATCGTAAGCTAAGTTGAATGAACCAATATCCGTTGAAACTGAGCAATTGAGCTGTACAAACCGAAAAAAAGAATGCGCCGTTAATGTTCGAAAATGGTGGTAACAGAAGTCAAAGATATACTTCATAATATAGAAAATAGCTGAATCGTAATCAAAGTTGAATGAACAAATTTTCGTTAAAATCGGGCCCATAGAACCCGAGGAAAGAATGGCACCCCAAGCGGTGGAAGATGTCCCCCTCCCTATAAATTTAATGAATTCGGATTACCTTTAACATTAACGCGATATCCCCACCTCTCTAAAGTTAACCACTTACCTTTAACAGTAACGCGATTTTTAATCTGTTAATACTTCTTTAATCGCTAAAAATGTCGTAGAGAGATGCGAGAGGTACCTTTCAACTCGGAATTTTGTCTACTTTCGGAATATGAATATAGATTTTGAAATAATGGATCGTCTACACATGGTAAATAATGCCAACATTAAATTTTTAAATGGTAACATTCCCTTTTGATACCCTATTAGAGTTTCTTGAATCAAGATAGCCCGCAAAAAAGTATTATTTATATACCTTTTCTTAAAACTTCATAAAAATATGAAAGATAAAGGTGTTTATCCACAAATCTAGAAATATATAATTTTAAACTTTTTAACCAAAAGGAAAAAAAAACCCGACTTCAATTGCTTGATTTTATATTAAATTAAAAAATTTGACAGGGACTTTTGGTCCACCCTGTATTAGCCTATACACATCTCTCCACCGTAAAAATACAATTCTACAAACGAAGCGAGTGTACCGCAGAAATCTGGAATAAATTTAAATGCTTTGCAATTTTGATTGAAAAAAAAAAAAACCTAATCTTTTACGTAGTAAAGGTTTTTAACGATAAAAACATTGTATTTTGATTTTCCCCATACAACAATCCTAGAAACAAAACCGTATACAAGAGGAAGAGAAATAACGGGGTAGCAACTTTCTCGCCAAACAGATAGTACTACGTCACTTAATGAAAATCGTTGAAAATAGAATATTAAAAAGATGTTCATTTTATTTTACTTTATTTTTTAGATCTTGTTAATTTCTAAAAAGTATCGAACCAATTTTGGTTAAATTTAAATGGGACTAATTCGAGAGTATCCACTTTCAATAATAATAAAAAAAAATCATATCAATCGGTCGCGTAGTTTTGGAGTAATTGGTAAACATGCATATAAAATACGAGTTTTCGTAGTTCTCATGTACAGTCGTGGAAAAAAAAGTAAACACCTCTACTAACTCTGCAACTAATTATTAAAGAAGAAAGTAATTGGTACCAATCGATTGGAAATAAAGTCTGCTTTTAAATAATGTATATATAATTTGCTTAAGGGACCATCTACAAATTAAAACCAGACTAAACTTTGTTTTTTTTTTTCGATGGTAACACCCAATTTTAACAATACATTTTAAATATCTGGTTTAAACTATGCCTAGAAACGAAATTTCTAGTCCTTTGAATGATAAGTTTTTGAATTATTTATTCAAAATTTAGAGCTTCTAATATTAAATTACATTTTCACATTTTTATTTATACCTTCTGAAATTATAATCCTAAGGCTAATGTCAGAAGAACGTCTATTTGCATGATTTTTGTTTCAACATGCAAAAGAAACCCCTGTTAGCTGTGTTTCTTTTTGTGTTGAAACAAAAAGAGTGCAAATAGACGTTCGTCTGACATTAGCCTTAGGATTAAAATTCTGTGTGTGGTGATAATACTAAGAAACCCAAACAAAAATACATTGAATTTGTGATAAGAAAAAATTATAATATGAATTATGAACCACGAAAATAATATTTGAAAAAAAATATGAAATGCAACCTACAATTTTTTCGACAGATTTATATTTATTATGTCCTGCTTTATGCGAATTCTCAGTTTCAAATTTTTCTTTGAAGTAGTTTTCGAATTATCATTAAAAAAAAAAGCAAAATGATGGTTTAAGGGGCCGTCTATGATGTGCAGAAAAGCATAATTAAAAAAAATATATTTTACTCGTTTTATTGAATTATTTGGGTTGGCAATAGTCAAAACATATTAGGCGAGTGAAATTGCCATATTAGCAAGAAATAATGCATCAATAGAAGTGGCATAGTCATTATGTAGCATTTCAGCAATCGAGTACCCAACTTCAATTTGGATACAACCCCTAAAACAGGCTCATTTTAAAATAATTAATTTCTCGGAAACGAATAGTACGAATTTCAGGAAAATTTGGATTTAGGCTAATAGAAGGGTGTAGAACTTATTTATGGAGTCAAACTTGGGTATTGCTGTTGAAAAAACAAACAAACTTTGGGTTCGTTTTCTTAAGTAGAGGGCCGCCTAAGCAAATTTTATATGCGTCATTTAAAAGTAGACTTTATTTTCAAATGTTTGGTACCTGTAATTTTCTTCTACAATAATTTGTTGCAGAGTTAGCAGAAGGTGTTTACTTTTTTTTTTCGACACGACTGCACAAACGTGGGGAAAAAAAAGTAAACGCCCCTTCTAACTCTGCAACAAATTATAATAGAATAAAGTTTCTGGTACCAAACGATTGGGAAATAAGTCTACTTTTAAATGACGTATGCAAAATTTGCTTAGGGGCCCATGTACAAATCAAAACCAGATCAAAATTTGTTTTTTCAATGGCCACACCCGATTTTTTACGATATATTTTAAATGTTTGATTAAAACTATGCCTAGAAATGAAATTTCATTCTGATGATAATTTTTTGAATTATAAGCTTTCCAAATTTAGAGCTCCTAACGTTAAATTACATTTTCATATTTTGATTAATATCTCCTGAAATTATAATCCTAATGTGATTACGTTTGTGTGTGGTTATAATACTAAAAAACCCAAACATATATACATTGAATTTGAAATCTTAAACATTTTATAATATGAATTATGAATTATTAAATTAATATTCGGAAAAATATATGAATTGCAACATACAATTTTTTGATAGATTTATATTTATTATGTCCTGCTTTATGCGAATTCTCAATTTAAAAGTTTTCTTCCAAGTAGTTTTTGAATTATAACTAAAAAACGTCAAAATGATGGTTTAAGGGGCCGTCTATGATGTGCAGAAAAGTATAATTTGAAAATTATATATTTTACTCACTTTACTGAAACCTTTGGACTGAAAATAGTCGAAAGCAAGTGAAATAGTCATATTGATAAGAATTAATGCATTAATAGAAGTGGCATAGTCATTCTGTATCATTTCAACACTTGAGTACCGAACTTCAATTTGGATACAGCCCCTAAAATAGTCTCATTTTAAAATAATTAATTTCTCTGAAACTAATCGTACGAATTTCATGAAAATTTGTTTTTAGGCTAATAGAAGGGTGTAGAACTTATTTATGGCGTCAAACTTGGGTATTTCTGTTGAAAAAAAACAAACAAAGTTTGGATTCGTTTTTATATGTAGATGACCCCCTTAACCAAATTTTATATACACCATTTAAAAGAAGACTGTATTTCGAATCGTTTGGTACCAGTAACTTTCTTCTACAATAAATTATTGCAGAGTTAGTACGGGGTGATTATTTTTTTTTCCACGACTGTACAACGGCTGCTCATGCAGCGACGGGCACTCCGCATCCAGCTAACGTACAACAAAAGAAGATTAAAATATTGATTTTATTAGTTTTTGTTGAATCTCTATGTATTGAACCAATTTTTATGAAATTTAAATGGAACCCATTCGAGTTTCTATTTTTTTAAAAATCACACGAATCGGTCGCGTATTTTCAAAGTAATTGGGAAAAATACATGATATATGAATATACTAGCAAACCCGCCCGGCGTTGCCCGGTATAACGTTTGTAAATAATAACCTTAAATAAAATTTAAGTTTGTATGATTTTATATCTTTGGAAATTCTTTTAAATAAACCTAATTTCGTAGTCCTCGTTGCCTTCCGCAGCGTCTATTGTGTTCCCATCAAACTTCTCTCCGAACGAACCTGTAATCCAGATCTCCACTACCTATGGCAGCATTTACCGGAAGCGCCCGTATGCGCCGGAGACAATGGAAAACCAGGTTGAATGAGCCAAATCTCGTAGGAATCAAGCCCATAGAATAAAAAAAAAAAAAAAGAAAGCACCATTAATGTTCGAAAATGTTGGTAACTAAAGTCTAAGATAAAATTTCATAATACAGATATTAGCGGAATTGTAATCTAAGTTGAAGGAAGCAAATCCCGTTGAAATAGGGCCCTTAAACCCGAGGAAATAACACGCCACCATGCGGTGGAAGATGACCCCTCCCCTTGTAAATTTCATGAATTACTGTTAGCATTAACACGATATTTAATAAACGGATGAAATCCCTTATTTAAAGTTACCTTTAAAGTAACGAGCTTTTTAATTTACGGTTGTAGTGAGTAGACGTAAGTTGATGCTGAAAAAGGAGATTAATGTTCGAAAAAGGTGGTAGCTGAGGTATAAAGAAAGACCGGGCACTGGGGACCAGAGTCTTAACTGGAATGTAGTTGGACATAAGAAAAATTTTTAGGGATTTTAAAGTAGCTGGAAGACGCTAAAACTATATTAAATAAAATTGCAATAGAATAGGATAGTTTTTTAAAGAAGCAGCAACAAAGGCCCCAAGAAGACGAACAGGAGAATAACTAAATGGAAAAAATGGTTCCAAAAATGAAGATCGGATTAAGATAGGCAATCTATTGACAATTTATGGTACAAGAACTTTAAGGGGCCCTATGCCGGACCGCAAGGCATCAGGGATTTAAGTTGCATGTAGTTTGGCATAAATATATTTTTTAGTAGTTTTTAAAGCAATCAAATGATGCTAGAACTATGTTAAAAAATTGCAAGGCATTCGGGTCATTTTTAAAGAAGCTTCACCAAGGACCTAAGAAGGCGATTAATATTCATAATTGGTGGTAGCTGAAGACTGATTTTTTTTTCTTCTTTTGACATTCATGTAATAGCTGAAGAACCGAAGATGTTGTTAGAAAAGAAAAGCTAGTGAATTGGACTATTTTTAAGGGAGTTTTAATAGGGGCCCAAGCGGGGCCAACTGATAGCTGAGAACAGGGCCCTAACATGAAAACATGTTAAAAAATTTTAGTACTTAGCGTTTTAGATCTTCAATTAGTCAAGATTAAGCATAGGGTATGAAATAATCATTAGAATATAATTTAAAATAAATGTGCAAAAAATCAGGGAAATGCTTAAAAAAGAGCCCTAGGTCCCTAATAAAAATATGTGAGTGTTGGTGTAGGGAGAAGAGTTCAAGACTCAACTTTAAAATTACGCACTGCGAAGGTGAGAAAATTAGGGTGTGAAAAACGCATGGCACACAAAAAATTCAAGGGGCCCTGGACCGGGCCCTACGGGACCCTAGAAGGGCACATGGTCTTAACTGGAATGTAGAAACGGTAGAATAACTAAATGGAAAAAGTATCCCCAAAATGAAGATCTAATAAAAAGGAAGCAATTTATTAACAATTTAGTGCACTAAAACTTCAAGGGCTTGCAAGGGTGTCAGGGTTTTAACTGAAATGTAGAAATGGGGTAGAAACTGAAAGGAGAATTCACCCCAAAAACGAAGAAGATCGGATAGAAAAGAGGCATGTTATTAAAAATTTAGTGCACTAAAACTTCAAGGGGCCCTGTGTACTGGGTCCCTTGCGAGGGTGCCAGGGTCTTAACTGAAATGTAGAAATGGGGCAGAAACTGAAAGGAGAATTCACCCCAAAAACGAAGAAGATCGGATAGAAAAGAGGCATGTTATTAAAAATTTAGTGCACTAAAACTTCAAGGGTCCCTGTGTACTGGGTCCCTTGCGAGGGTGCCAGGGTCTTAACTGAAATGTAGAAATGGGGCAGAAACTGAAAGGAGAATTCACCCCAAAAACGAAGAAGATCGGATAGAAAAGAGGCATGTTATTAACAATTTAGTGCACTAAAACTTCAAAGGGGGCCATGTACTGGGTCTCTTGCGAGGGTGCCAGGGTCTTAACTGAAATGTAGAAATGGGGCAGAAACTGAAAGGAGAATTCACCCCCAAATACGATTGACAAAAGAAAAAAAAAGAGTTTTGTTAATAGTCCGCAGAAAAAGTTGCATAATTAGTCCATCATGCCTTGTTATTTCAAAAATAAGTTTCCTTTTATTTTAAATGAAGTTATTTTTCAATATTTTTTAAATATAATTTTCAATAACGTTCAATTATTTAGAAATTTTACGTAATTTTTTTTCTTCAAGTTACCATTTGTCAAGCAGGAACCGTTAGTCTTCATAAAGTGTTGAATGGTTATTCATACAGATGCAAAGAAGCCCTGCATTCCTTCATACAATTATTTATTTCCGTTTGTTTATTTTTATTATAGACAAAAAATAATTATTCATCAAGAATAAAGACTTATTACCCAACCCCTACCTCCTCGAAATAGAATTTTCTCTGTGTTACTGATGTGACCCTCGACAATCCAAACATTTTTGTAAGTGGCCCTCCTCTTAAAAAGGCTGTGCACCCGTAGTATAGATATACAGTGTGTTCACGTATAACCTGACAGACCTTTATTTTCGCAACTGTTGGTCATAGATCTATACTTCCAATAACAAAAATGATTTAAATAAGGTAAAGAACTATTTCTAAAGGGATTTTGGTCAAGAAAAACATTTATTTAAAAATTATGAAATTAAAATTTTTATACGATCTCCCGGTCCTATAAGTGATATTTTTTAAAAATTTACTGTGACACTAGCAAGTATGACAAAAAAAGTCCCATCCATCTGAGTATATGAAACTTTGAAATGCATGATTTATACCACTTTTTTGCATCTCAAAACAGATGATTTCGGCCATGCTTTCAGGGGTCGTACATAAAGTTCTTAAACTTACTTCAAGGTATCTGCGCTTTGAAAGAAATCGTACAACTATTACAATTGAGTTAATTTTTATTAGTTAAGTTTCAGATTAGTTAAAAATAATTGTGTTCTAACATATGTTTTATTTTGTAAGGATCTGAGGCTATGATTTCTTTTAATAAATATTATGTTATTTTCATGAGGTTTTATTTAACTTGCAACGATCGTCTTTCCAGTTTAAAATTTGTAATCGAACTTTAACTGACTTTCAAATGTCCGATCGAAGTTAAAATTTTACATACTGAATTAAATCCGATTAAAATGTAATATTATTATGATTTTCGACGCTTACCGTCTTATACATACTTATATTAGAGGATAACACAAAAAAATTCGGATAGATTACCGTCAACAAGTTTAAGAAAGAGTTTTAGATTAGATAACATAAACCCTGCGATGGTGTTTTTTTAACTTTTATAATTACGTTTTAATGCTGAATTAAAAAATTAGCTTCACTTTTAACCATCATGTCAGGATTTTTCGCAAATTGTAAATTCCAAGGTTGAAAAATAGCAAAAAATCTGATACTAGATATAGATGTAAGACTTTTTTATTGTTTAATTTTATTTAATCCAATAATTTATTCAATTTTTTGCCTTATACTGGGTTTCTTACAGCTAAACAGCTCAGGGGTCCGCTGAGCTTGGGAGGGGAGGGTGTGATCAATTTTAACTTTGAGCTTTTTAACTTTGAAATTTGCGATTTGAGGAAAATCCTAACGTGATGATTAAAAATGAAGGTCATTTACGGATTCTGCGGTAAAAAATACATAAAAATCAATTATCAAAAGTTAAAAATACAACAATGACATCTATTTTACAGTATCAAATTTTCGCTTTTTTTTTTTTTTTTTTTTTTTTATAACTTTAAAATTTACGATTTGCAAAAAATCTGTACGTGATGGTAAAAAATGAAGGTCAATTTCGGATTTAGCGGTACAGAATAAATAAGAATCAATTATCAAAAGCTAAAGCTGTTACTTTTCATCATTTTATTTAACAAAAATTGTGTGTTTTTTTTTCTTATTATCTGTTTATTAGAAATTGTATATTTTGCATTAATGTTGCAGAAGGATTAAAAATTTCAAATTTATATTGCAATGTTAATTTTACTTTCAACCATTTTTTTAATATATCTGATGAAATTATATTTCTACTAAATTTATAAATGACCCCTAATTTGCAGCAAAAAATATGCTCCAACTTTAAACAGTTATTACTCGGTGAATTTTAGTCGTAGAATAACGGGATTTTTTTTGTCTTACTTGTCAGTGTAACAGGAAAATTTTACTAAATATAACTTATAGGACCTGGGCACCATATAAAAATTTTAATTTTGTAATTTTTTAAGAAATGTTTTTATTGACCCAAATCGCTTTAAAAATAATTCTTTACCTTATTTAAACCATTTTTGTAATTGCAAGTATATGCATCTAGGACCAACGGTTGCGAAAATAAAGGTCGGTCAGGTTATACGTGGACACCCTGTATACATACACGTGGAATTAATAAACTCCTTTCTTTTTTTTTTTTTTTCTTTTTTTTTTTTTTTTTTTTGTAGTCGGGTAAAAATTAAAATCTTACGAGAAATTGTATCGTGAATTTTCAGTTAGTTATCAAAAAAATTATTCAGAATTTTCCTTAAATCTAAAACAAATTCACTTTACATGTAAGAAAATGCTACATTTTTTTCCCGGTTGATTTCTAACATTTTCTCTTCTGTGGATGATTTGATAATAAAAGACGGTTCCTTAATCCGTCAAAAGGGAAAAATTATCTATATCTTGAAAGTAAATGATTGGACACTTACGTACCCATATTTTTTACAATTGTGAATCCGTTTTCTGTGAAAATTAATGTCGATCATAATTCATAAGTTTTAGAGGATGAATTTATTAATAATTTTCATAATTCAAAAAAAAAATTTAATTGAAAAAAATCTTTATACATTGCGTCCCATTAAAAAAAAAAAAAAAAAAAAAAAAAAAAAAAAAAAAAGCTAATATATATATATATATATATATATATGTATATATGGGTCATTCTCTGAAATGTGGCTTAAAAAAAAAAATGCGGCCCAAAAAAAATACCTCAAAAATCTCAAAATTTAGCCTACATGTACCTTATTGTTATATTTATCAAAAAATAATATGAACCAAACTGTACCTGATAGATCTTCTGAGATTTTAATTTCAAAGCACTTCCATTGCTAAAATGTTCAAAAAAAATGACTGGCACCGGAATTTAAAATCAAATTTATTTGTAAATATGAAAAATGCTATATTTCACATACATGTTAAATAGAAGAAAGTTTATAAAAGTCTGGTGCCATTGTGGCGCTTGGAAATTAAAATTAAGTGGTTTCATAAACATACCACAGCCCTTGAAAGGGTTAAAAAAAGAGTATAACCTCGATATCTCGAATCTGAGGGGAAGAGAAAAATATTCGAGATATAGAGGTTTCGAGTTATCAAGGTTTTGACAAAATTTAAAAATCTAATCTCACGAACTGCTTTTTGCTGTAAAAAAATAAGATTCGTCAAAAACTACGCGTAATCTACTAATAATTAGCAAATTACACTTCTCAGAGGTTTAATAATTTCAAAAATGTGTTATACACAAACTTGTTTTGATTAAATAATATCCAATTCGTCATTAGGAAATGACGAATTGGATACTACTCAGAAGTTTCTCACAATTTGGGCTTAATCATCAACTTTGAAGCTACGGATTATCTCCTAGTTGAATGGTTGTCGATGGTTGTCCCGGTCGAAACTTCGAAGTCGTGTTTGGCGGCAAAAATTTAACAGCGATATTTTTTAGCGTTGGAAGATTAGAGTGGGCTTTACAATTGTCTATGAAAAGGAGAACGTGTATTTTACTTTTAGCCATTGTTTTATCGATTCCTATCAGACAATCAGCAAAAATTGCGTTTGCCATCGAAGCCTTTATATTTCACCTGTACAGCATTAGCAATGACTTAATTTTAGCAAAGCACCTCGGCTTTTTAGATCGTCCTATCATAAGAGGAGGAAGCTTTTTTTTACCACTTTGATTTGCTGCCAAAAGCACAATTGCACGAAGTTCACTTGGTTTGCCACGTCGGATTTCTTCACCTTTAAATGCAGATGTTTTGTTGGCAAAAAAATTATAGTACAATAATGCAGTTTCATCTGCGTTAAACACATCATCTGCTTTATAGACTTTTCTGAGAGCCACTCTTCACAGACAACTGAATCACCCAGTGCACCTTCAAAGTGCAATCGCCCAGTGCAAAGTTACCAAAAAACGATGTTGTCGCTTTTTTCGGTTTCAAAAGTCTTCCATTCTTACCCTTTAAGTTCTTTGTATCAACAAAGGGATAAAAGAATGTGAAACCAGCATCAAGATCAAACTAGTTCTAAAGCTGACAATAGCCGAAAATAAAAAGTCAAACTAATTTCTGTGGAAAATATTTCGACGTATCAAGGGCTTTCGAAACTATATTTCGAGATAACTATGGAAAATACATAAGTATTTTGATGTAAATGCAGGGGAAATCTCTTTTTTCGAGATATCAAGGGTTTCGAGATAAGGAGGTTCGAGATATCGAGGTCCGACTGTATAATTAGATGTCATACTGTCAATAAATAATAGTTTTTTTTACTCTATGTCAACTGAAAAAATAAAGATAAAGCATTAACATTTAGCAGAGTTAATGTTTATTTGAATTAGTACAATTTTTTTTTTTCATTTATTTTTAACTTCTCCCAGTAAAATAATAAAAATTAAAAATGTATTATCTTTACTTACGCTAATTAAAAGTCTTAGGAGTTTTTAAATGTGTATTTTATTGCATTATATTTTCTTATTTAACTGCTTAGTACATATATAAATGGATTTAGATCATTCCCTCATATATTAAAATTACGAGGGAATGACGAAATACTTCTGAAAACCAAATTATATTTTTATACAAAAATGATTAGTATTAGTCAAATGTATATTTTCAGTTACTATATATCTTTTGAAATATATTTCTAATAATATAACAACATAAAAAAGACATTTAATTAGTTTTTATTAAATTTATAATAGATGAGGGAATGATGGATAATAAAAATGCTTACTTTGATTTAGTATAGTACTTGAAAGTCATGTGTTAGCTATTCAGGAATGTTTTTGAGCAAACAACAAGATAGCTGATTCACACTTTACTCATGTACAAACTATCCTAGACATAAATAAAGCATGTGCTGCTTTCTATTAAGTAAATAGGGGCAAGTTTATAGTTATGTGAGGGAATGATGACAAATACTAGGGACATCATTGAAAAGTGCCCTAATTCTTTCATTATATAAAATATAAATATAATTAAATGGTTAAATATTTATTTAGGTAAGCTTAATGGATTGGGAAAAATAATTATAAACATACATGCACAATGGCCAAGAAAGTATTTTCTTTCCTACATATGTGAATGGGGACATAGTGAGGGAATGGTATTTGCTTTAAAAAATACATTTAATTTATCATATTTCAATTTCAATAAGCAAATAATTACAGTTTATATGTATAACTGATTAATATTGATAGTTTAAATCCCTTTTTCGTTTTGTAATTTTAAAAATATGTCTTCAAGACCCCCGGGACATAAAATTGCCACTTTTCAGAGAATGACTCATATATATATATATATATATATATATATATATATATAAAATGTTTAATTAATAGATATATATATATATATATATATATATACATATATATATATATATATATATATATATATATAATAAAGATTAAATCACAAATAAATGAAGAAAAGGTAAAATTCTAAAGATGAACAAGATATGAACATAGGAGACGAGCATGTAAAATAAGAAATTATGAATAACCCACAGAATCATCAGAGGAGCTTGTAGGTTAATTCATAGTGGAGATGCATTATTTCATCCAATTTTGTCGGCATTAAGCCTAAAATGACAAAATTTAGCTCCTAATAGCGCATCATAAAAGAAAATAATTAATAAACAAACAAGAGATCTAAAGAAAGACACACCTAACACAGGATATTAAAAATTATTATAGCACAATACCTCAGTTACATACTAGGATAGAAAACTTCATTATATTAAAGCATGTGAGGATGCAAACAGATTTAGGACTATTAGAACATGTGGGCAGCAGTTTCTGAAATTCAAAGCATTGCTGCGAACTGGTGTGAAAAAGGAAAACTATATTGTAATTAGGTTTTTAACAAAAAAGTTTAGTGCTGTCATCTATACCCATAAAAAAGAAATGAAATTAATTGAAGATTTCAAGAAATGACTTAGATTAACATTTATTTAAAGTAGAATGAAAAAAAAAAGGAATAATCTTAATAAGTACTGAGTAAATATAAAATAAAATAAATGTATATATATAAATAAATAAATAAAAGGGTATTGATTAAATTAACTAGTTTAAAAACAAATATTATAAGATAAAAAATGAGTATATAAATAACATTTAAAAAATAATGATTATTTTGTGAT
The DNA here is from genome assembly GCA_963932465.1 of Maratus speciosus. Classification (NCBI taxonomy): domain Eukaryota; kingdom Metazoa; phylum Arthropoda; class Arachnida; order Araneae; family Salticidae; genus Maratus; species Maratus speciosus. The sequence goes on along the minus strand of OZ010791.1, from coordinate 42,809,807 downwards.
AGTAAAATATAGTCTTGTATTATGTACCAATATGGGAAAATTAATGAAAAATTTATGATGTTAAATGCATGATACCCCTATTTTTTTTAAATATATCCATACAATATATAAGCACACACACTTACACATATACATGCTCACACACATATAAACATATAAGGTTTTTAAACTTTTTTAGCATTCCCAACCTTAACCCTCCATAATGGTATTTTTATTTTTTAATAGTGTATAATGTATGTAAAAAATACATACACACATACTTTTTTTCATATGTATATAATTTTTTGTGTATGTTTTTATAACTTTTTCAGCAATCCACATCCCACCCTCCATCATAGTGTTTTCAATGTTTTAATTTTTTTTAACATATTATATTCCTATACTGATAAAAAGTAGAAAAAATTAATATTAAGATTTGAGCCATGCAGATATAAAAGAGACGGGATAATTATAAGACAATGCTAATTGCTTTAATTTAAAAATGTTAGGCTGTAAGAATTGGGAGGAACATAAACGTTTGATACGAAGACTATGACTAAGTAGAATATTTCTATATACTGAAATATGTAAGCAGGAATTGAAGTTAGTAAAATTAATTATATTAAAGGAAAAGTCATTACGTTCAGGCCCCGATTTACCTCTGAAGCTATGGGAAGTACAATGTCATCTCGGGGCCCCCCTTTCATTCGAGAAGAGTTTTTAAATTCGACGTATTCGGAAACTCACCAATGCTACAAATATTATTCCAAAGAGTGGCTCAGTTGAGTTCACATACTTTTTTTTATGTTCTCCTTACACAAAAATTGGATACAATCAAGAAAAATATGCAAAAGTGATTTTGAATGGTATTGGCATAAGTATGTAAAGTTGGATACAAGTTTGAATTCAGCATGTATGTATACAACATAAAATATCAATATTTTGAAATAGTTCTTTCAATTTTGGCAATAACTTAAATTATCAGTATTTTATATTGTGCATACAAGCCAAATTCAATAATATTCAAATTCAATATGTAAAATAAATATACATCTAAAATATGGACAAACTGAAAAGTTGTGATTATGTGATTCAAACTGATCTGTTACATAAAAATTAATTTGTTATGAAAGGTACAGTGAACCAAAAAAAAAGTTGGACAGCAACAAGACTCGATTTTGCTGCTTACTATTGTTTTAACCAATTGGGATATCGTAATCTAACAATATTAAAGAAAAAGATAATTTTTCGAAGATTGAAATAGTTTTATTTAATCGTAATAAAATGTTATATTAAAAATTTAAATAATTTAAAAATAAATTGTGCGTTTTTTACTGCCAAAATAAAACTTGGACACTTATTTCACTTTTACTTTGGATTGACGTTATGCAAATTTTTAAGAAGGTGTTGATTTCTGGCACGAGTCCAAGTCAAGGCTATGAGATTGAAACGTGCTGAAATTTCCTTTTGCTGGATTAAAAATTCTCAAAAATGGAAAAAAGCAAACTTCTGTTGATATGAAAAACTTAATTGTTAAACTTTGGAAAGAGCAGAAAAGTATACGATATATTGCAGAAACTGTGAAAAAGCCACGTTCAACAGTGCATTACATAATAAATACATACAAAAAGTACAGATTTTTGCAAAGACCTAGTGGAAGTGCTAGGCCCAAAAAGATTTCCTCGTCTCAAACAGAAAGACGGATTGTGAGATTTGTGAAATAGAATCCTAAAATTTCTGCGGTAAAGGTAGCCAGAGAGTTGAAGGAGGCATCTATAGTGAATGTGCATCCACAGACTATAAGAAAATTTTTACATTCCAAAGACTATAGAGCATACACACCACGAAAAACGCCATATTTGTCTCTCCGAAATGTAAGAAAACGTCTTGAATATGCTAAACAATATGTTGGAAAGCCACGAGAATTCTGGTAATCTGTTATTTTTACAGATGAGTCAAAATTTAATTTGTTTGGATCTGATGGTCGGCGTTTTGTAAGCAAAAAGGAGGAACAACGCTAAAAATCAGCAAATATAAAAGCGACTATAAAACATGGTAGCGGATGCGTTATAGTATGGGGTTCAATGGGAGCTAGTGGTGTTGGAAATCTAGTGTTTATTGAAGGTACAATGAACAAAATGATGTATTTGAACATTCTAAAAGAAAATTTACCAGAAACAGCTTCAAAATTAAATTTAAATGGAAATTATTCTTTTGTCCAAGGCAACGATCCTAAGCATAGCGCTCGGATTGTACAGGAATGGTTGTTATACAAAGTGAAAAAAGTGCTACCCCCATCCTCCTCAAGGTTCGGATTTAAATCCTATAGAACATTTGTCGTCTTATATGGAGAAACAATTACTAGAAAAGGAGATTAAGAATAAAAATGAACTAAAAACTGTTATAATCATCATTTGTTCTACCAATTTTATTTTCAGACATTAAAAACACACTAAGATTTCATAGTTTTTCATACAGCCCAAAAAACAGCGTACATGTCATAAGTTTTAAAACATATATACATACTTTAACACAAATATTCAAGATAGTTTAAAAAATATTTTCACCTCCTTTCTCACCGAGGCATCTTCAGTTATTGATGTTTCTCGTCTCACTCTCTCGCTAATCCCTGCTTTCCAGATTTTCCCTGTTATTTTTCCCTATTTTCAAAATGTGTCGCCATCTATTGTCTATAACTGCGTGTAGTTGATCATTGCAGGTTTCTGATTTTGATGAGATGATTTCAATGGCTTCTCTTATTAATGCGTAATTTAAACTATTGTATTTTGCTAATTTCTCGACGTTTTTAAAATCTATTGTGATGGGGGATTTTCTATTGAGTCGTGCTATGGCCGTAGATGATTTATTAAGTCGTATATCCCGTTGATGTTCTTTAATCCTGTCTTGTAGCTTTCTTTTTGTCATTCCTATATATGACATATCTTTTCCTTCACTGTTTTTGAAATTAATTTTGTATATTCCAGATGTCTGTAGGTGTGAAATTTTCTCAATGTCTGTTCTAATTAATTTAAATATTGGTAGGTCAGGGGTGATAGGGGTATTTATTCCTAGTTTTTTAAATTCTCTTTTTATTTTTAATGAAACACCTTTTATGAAAGGGATTGAATTTGTAAATTTTATAACTTTCTGGGCTGGTTCTATTCTATTGTACCTTTTTTTCACTTTTTCAACTAATTTTTGTATCGTTTTAGTGGTATATCCTGCATCCTTAGCTATTGATTTGATTTTATTTATTTCGGTTTCTAGGAGGTCTTCTGTTGAACATACATTTAGTGCTCTATGGATATATGTATTTATTGCAGCTATTTTATATGGAAAAGGGGTCCTTGAGTGTTTGGAGATTATGTAAGAATTTGCATTTGGTTTCCTGTATACTGTAGTATGGAGATTATGCTCTGAACGAGTAAGTAAAACGTCAAGAAATGCCAGATTGTTATTTTTCTCTACTTCAACTGTAAACTGTATATTTTTATCATATGAGTTAAGTTTTTCTAGTAAGGGGGTGAGGTCTGTGGCTTTATTAATTATTGCAAATACATCATCCACATATCTTATCCATATTCTAAATATATCTTTTAAATCGTTTTTCATAATATTTTCTAGTGTTCTCAATTTCCACTCTGCCACTATATTCGATATTGGGGATCCCATAGGTACACCTTTAAGTTGTTTATATGTATGACCATTAAATTTAAAGAAATTTTCTCTTAATACTAAATTTGTTGCACTTTGTAATGTAGTCTTGATATTGTAGTCACTATTTTCCCTGTCAATTTTCTCATTAATGATATTGGCCATTTCTTCTGTATCTATAGAGGGGTAAAGGTTTATTACATCTAGGCTAATCATCAAGTCATCTGGATTCGGTTTATATTCTGTGATTTTTTGTACGAATTGTTTTGTTGAAATTATTGAAGTATCTGATGGTGGTAATAGTTCTTTGTAATAATCTTTTAGGTATACTTCCAGGTCATAGGTTGGGCTTGATCTTTTGTTTACTATTGGTCTTATTTTTACTGGATTTTTGTGGTCTTTTAACTTTCCAAAAATCGTGGGGGTATTTGGAGTGAAGTTTTTTCTGGCTGGTGTTTTGTCTTCAGGCCATTTTCCATTTCTTATCAATGTTTCATATTTGAAGAATACATTACAAAGTGCAACAAATTTAGTATTAAGAGAAAATTTCTTTAAATTTAATGGTCATACATATAAACAACTTAAAGGTGTACCTATGGGATCCCCAATATCGAATATAGTGGCAGAGTGGAAATTGAGAACACTAGAAAATATTATGAAAAACGATTTAAAAGATATATTTAGAATATGGATAAGATATGTGGATGATGTATTTGCAATAATTAATAAAGCCACAGACCTCACCCCCTTACTAGAAAAACTTAACTCATATGATAAAAATATACAGTTTACAGTTGAAGTAGAGAAAAATAACAATCTGGCATTTCTTGACGTTTTACTTACTCGTTCAGAGCATAATCTCCATACTACAGTATACAGGAAACCAAATGCAAATTCTTACATAATCTCCAAACACTCAAGGACCCCTTTTCCATATAAAATAGCTGCAATAAATACATATATCCATAGAGCACTAAATGTATGTTCAACAGAAGACCTCCTAGAAACCGAAATAAATAAAATCAAATCAATAGCTAAGGATGCAGGATATACCACTAAAACGATACAAAAATTAGTTGAAAAAGTGAAAAAAAGGTACAATAGAATAGAACCAGCCCAGAAAGTTATAAAATTTACAAATTCAATCCCTTTCATAAAAGGTGTTTCATTAAAAATAAAAAGAGAATTTAAAAAACTAGGAATAAATACCCCTATCACCCCTGACCTACCAATATTTAAATTAATTAGAACAGACATTGAGAAAATTTCACACCTACAGACATCTGGAATATACAAAATTAATTTCAAAAACAGTGAAGGAAAAGATATGTCATATATAGGAATGACAAAAAGAAAGCTACAAGACAGGATTAAAGAACATCAACGGGATATACGACTTAATAAATCATCTACGGCCATAGCACGACTCAATAGAAAAATCCCCCATCACAATAGATTTTAAAAACGTCGAGAAATTAGCAAAATACAATAGTTTAAATTACGCATTAATAAGAGAAGCCATTGAAATCATCTCATCAAAATCAGAAACCTGCAATGATCAACTACACGCAGTTATAGACAATAGATGGCGACACATTTTGAAAATAGGGAAAAATAACAGGGAAAATCTGGAAAGCAGGGATTAGCGAGAGAGTGAGACGAGAAACATCAATAACTGAAGATGCCTCGGTGAGAAAGGAGGTGAAAATATTTTTTAAACTATCTTGAATATTTGTGTTAAAGTATGTATATATGTTTTAAAACTTATGACATGTACGCTGTTTTTTGGGCTGTATGAAAAACTATGAAATCTTAGTGTGTTTTTAATGTCTGAAAATAAAATTGGTAGAACAAATGATGATTATGAATCATATGACATTATAAAAGAATAGATTATAAAACTAAAAACTGTTATTCTCAATATATGGCCAAATTTACCATCAGATTTAACCGAAAAACTGGCCCTTTCGATGATAAAGAGGCTACAAGCTGTAATAGCAGCAAAAGGACATCACATGAAATGTTAGATGGTTTTGTTTTAAATTTAAAAGAGTTTTTTTGGAACATTGTGTAAGTGTCCAAGTTTTTATTTGGTGCTGAATATTATACCATCACCACGTTTTATTAATTTAAAGTTTAGATATAAGTTTTATTAAAGTAAAATAAAACTGTGTAAATCATCTTAATAATTGTTATTATTTTAAATAAACTTTTACTTTTAAAGAACAACATAGAGCAAAATAATTAAACAATGAAATCAATAGAAGCTGTTGTCCAATTTTTTTTTTTGGTTCACTGTATTTTTCTGAAACATTTTAAAAAAATATATAATATTTGGGGCCGCTGTTTTCTCAATTTTGCGCCCCTTCAAAATTTTCTAAGAGAAGCACATGCCTATTCAGTAATCAGGTCCTGATTACGTTTATTATAAATATTGAATGTAAGGGTGTTATATATATATATATTGAAAGATAATAAATCAAAGTCTGAAACGTGAATTAACATTGGCATCCTCAAATTTTGAACTCGTCTAACTCGTAAAGGATTAAGAAAAATATACAATCGATCTCTTTTTGGGGTACCTTGATAAATTTTATTTTTTTTTTAAATAGTGCCAAAAAGTGGGTGTTACCATTGGAAAATTCAAAGTCGGTACAATTTTTAATATGCATAGACGGCCAATATTTCCTAATTTTTTGTCCAATTCGAAAAGTAGAAACGATTTTTAGTCGAATAGTACCTTTCACATCTATCTATTTCAATTTGGACATTAAAACGTATGGGGATGTACTTATCTTTCTCTCTTTTTTTTTTAAGAACTGTACAGAAATGCCGCTGCGACAGGACACAGCATAAATGAATTCCAGGCCCGAATCTAATTTGAAAAAAGAAAAAAAAAAGAAAAGCCCGAGAAGCCCGAGCCAAGTCCAAGTATTCTGCAAGGAAATTTGGTCCGAGCCTGTATATACCTCTAAGTTAACTCGACCCCCCCCCCCCCCCAAAAAAAAAAAAAAAAAAAAAAAAAAAGGAGCAAGCTTGTCTTGGGTGTGGCAGATAACACATATATCATGCGAACTTCTTCAAAATGTGATTGCGTTTTGTGAAGTTGCATCCCCAATTTAGCTTATTTTTGTATTCAAAATATTTGCTAGAATTTCATAGTTGCCTTCACTTTATTTAATCTCGAAATATCTGTTCTTGAAATAAATAAAAAATTACTAATCGAAATTTGTGGTAGAGGGAAAAAAAATGAGCTAAATTGGCAACATTCATGGGAAAGGGAGGGGATTAACTAGTTTGCAGTGTTGAATTCAGGTGGTGACCCGGGGGACACCGAGCAACGAGCAACGTCCAACGGCAACGAGATTCCCCCACCCCGGAAGATTTCAGATTTTGTGTTTTGAATGGTCAAAAAGTGCAATCCCCCCCCCCCCCCCCTGGAGCCACAGAAATCGCTCCCGGAGATAAGTGTCTGAATTCGACACTGTTAGTTTGGAATGAAAGAACCTCGCAAAAGTAGTAATACGGGGGACGTTTTCTGATAATAGATACTTCAGTCAGTGGCGCCAACTTATATGGTCCCTTGGGGCGTGAGCCCACCCAATAATTTTATCTCCCCGTCCACCCAAACCAAATTGCAATCGATTTAATTATTATTTTATTTATTTAATCGTTGAATTAAAATACGGTTTTATTGACATTCTCATAATAATTATGTTTGAAAAATAGTAAGGACACCCATTTGACTTACAGGAGCAATGAAAGCACCTTCAGCGGATGTATAATTATATTTCACTCAAAAACAAATGTCCTGCATGCGTTGTCATCTGTTTTAATGTCTTGAATTGATAAAGCAATTAGATGACTAAACTGTATGGTTTTTCTTGACATTTAGTTTTTTGCACTTTCAATAAGCAATTTCTAGGTTTATTTATAATAAATATTAATGCATTTATAAGGAAGAACTCATAGAAATAGAATTTAGTAAAATTATTTATTAAATTATAATAATTTTATATTTTGCTTAGAAAAAAAAGAACAACATCATCGAATTATCATCTTTAGTTATTCGCTCCTCCCCCGCCTCTGTTTCCACACTCACACACAAAGGGGGAAAAAATTGTATGTGTTAATTTACTCAAAATTTTTTCAGCCCACCCAATAGTTTTCTGCTTCCAGTTACAAAAAGAATACAAATAAAGTACTTCTTACAGATATGGCATTTATTTAAAAGGGGGCTGCATTAGAGGTCTGCACGGGCCGGGATTTCCAGGCCCGGGCCCGAACGAAAGCTATCTTGGCCCGACCCGGTGTAAAAATTAAAGTTCGGCCCTGCCCGTTTACATTTTTACAGTTCTCGACCCGTCTCGTACAAAAATCAGTGAAAATAGGCCCGGCCCAACTCAATTTCTACAAAAAATTCCGTTTTTTCTCGACATAGAGTAAGATTCTTTTAATGAATACTATGGGAATTATGGGAGCATTTTACAGTTATTTTAGATTACTATGTATCCGCAAAACAGAAAACACACTATAGTAACACTACTGATTACTTACAGTTTTTTAGTCATCATCTCTACAGACGTTTCAAAATTCAAATAAGGATTCATTAAAAAATTAATGTAGTTTAGAGTACAGGGTTAAAAACATGATAACTTTTGAAGCTGTATAATAAAAAGTAGATTTGTGAAAATGTTTCTCTCGTTTTTAAGACTTTTCTCAAATCCAGAGAAGCTACATTCTGACACATTTATGAATTCATTTCTTTTCGGAAACGCGTAAGATTGGCAGGTATTCTTATTCAGAAACTATATAAATGCCGTTTTTTTTTCTTAAATAAAAGCAATATATCGTTCAGAAAATGCTGCAAAATTTAACGTTTTGAACTGAATTTCCGGAAGCGATGGCGCAGGAAAGGAGAAAAACCTACAGCCACGTGACAAGAATCTCTGTTATCTCTGTAAGTAATTTATCAAAAATGGAAAAAACTATTCGATTCCAAATGCCTTCAATAGTCAGGCCAGTCAATTTTATACCTTTACAGTTAAAAATGAGTTAGAACATGTGTCTGAAAGTTTCGCATTGTTGAGCAGTGAATATGAGAACCATCTTAAGGTATATTTCCAAAGATACTGTTAACAGAAGTTCATTGTCACAATTAATACTTTTATAAAACATAATGCCTGCCCTACACATCCTGAGAGCAATTAAGATCAGTTCTGTCTTGGTACGAACAACTATGTAGAAAAATAATGCAAGGTCTGTGATCTCGGCCCAGCACGAGTTTGCTGATAAAATTAAACCCGGGATAAAACATATCATGTAACTGTACGATGCCGATCTCTACGACGGACATGTTACATATCTGTATTGATGTTGTTAAACTCGCACCAGCTCGTGATGCACATTTATACTTCTCGAGAAAGTCATATTCATTGAAAATGGCTCGTATTTTATCTGCTTTGCTGAAATTTTTATATCGGGCTGATAGTGCCGATTAATTTTTCATCGGCCCGGACCTGCAGGGTCGTTCAATTTTTTTGCCGGGCGGGGCTGGGTACGGGCCCGAAGTTCTGCATGAACATTTAAATAGGAAATTTAATTTTTAGACGGCCTCCTTTTCGTATAACGGGTTTCAGAAAAAGAATGATATTAGAAAGGAAGTCTTAAGAAAGACAATAAAAAAAAATTACTTTTATTTACAAGACATTCTGAATTTTTAATTTTTAGAAATTTTCAGTGTTTTCTATAGCGTTAAAACGAGCTTTTCCTTGTTATAAGTACTAAACGAATTTTTTAATAAAATGAACCCTGTAATACGGCATGTTGCGAATATGATTTCCTTAACTGCACATCTTCTAATAAATGCATCACAAACATCCTCTAAAATGTCTAAAATTCAAATTTTCCTCACTGTCCTTATTCACGTTTGAAATAGTAATTTGATTAAGTCCTGTCTTTGACATAGTGGAATGCAAAAAATGTTTTTAGTGTTTTCGGTGGAGAGACAATTTAAACATTTGTGCACTTAATTATTTGATTAAAATTAGAGAACAAATATTTCTATCATGATGCATGGTGTACCCTGGAATTCCTGTGCAAGTTTCACTGGAGTAACTAAGTGAGTTCATACATATGCTTGTATTAACTCTACCTTTAAAAATCAAAAGCACAAATTAAAGCTATCTCAAAAGAAATATTTTACCCCACTGAACAACATCAAAACTTTCTAACACATTCACTAGTATACGTAAAAAGCATGAAATTTGTAGACATGACTTCTGAAGTGATTTGGAATCGAATAGTGTTTTTCATTTAATATATATTTGTATGTGTATAGTATATTACATTGTGTATAGTATATTACATGTGTATAGTATATTATTATGATTTAAAGAACGTAGAAGTTTGTTTAGAACCACTGTTTCTACAGGGCTTCACAAAAATTTAGATTAGAATTTGCAAGTTAATTTTAAACCAATTTCAATAATCTGATTGAGCTGAAACTTTGCTCAGGATATGTAATTCTGATGACAATGCAATATCATTATAATTTATGGAACGTAGCAGTTACGCTTTTTTTTACAGGGCCACATAAAAGATTAGTTCAAATCTTGCAAGACAATTTTAAACCATTTTCAATTATCTGATTGAGCTGAAACTTTGCCTACATATGTTTTTCCGATGACAATTCTATTAAATTATAATTTGACGAAAGTAGAAATTATGCATTTTTTACAGGGCCACACAACAAATCGCGGAAAGTTTGTTGCTAAAAAGCAGAAATTTTAATTAAATTTCTACAAAATTACTATAGGTTATCGAGATACACAATAGTGTTTTGTAAATTGAAAACAAAGTGCGTAGCATTTGTATTTCTTTTACAGGGACACATAAAAAATTCGAATACATTACCGTCTATATGCAGAAATTTTATTTCAAATTGAATAAAATATTTATAATTATATTTATTTATATTCACACAACAGCATTTTTTCAACCGAAAATAAATTTGGTAGCATTTATATGTTTTACAGGGTACCACAAAACATCAAAGTTCTTTTAAATATGATTCTATTTTTAAAATTTTATTTTTCAGGAGTACGACACAAATTTCTCGAGAAATTCTGAGTAGACAAAAATACAAAAAAGAAATGAATGTTAACTTACATGTGTGCATTAAATTATTTTTTGCTTAATTGTAAAATAAGTATGTTTAACGTATTATTTGTAATGCATTATACACTATACAGGCTGCCCACTAAAGTCCTTACAATGCTCTTAATTGCCGAACGGTTGCAGCTGTACTCATAAACGTGGTGTCTAGGTATAGTAAAGTGGCCATGCTCTACCAGATGACACCGCTTCCAGCGTCACCTGGTGCAAAACAGCTGAGTTAGTATTCGTATCTCGAAAACGAGATTCATGCCAGAGCGAGATTCATTTAGCATTCATGTTTACAAGGTATCCTTTCGAACTAAATCGATAATTCACGTTAAGTAACCCATTTCTGTAGAAAGTAAAGGAAAAATAGTTGGAAAATAGTAGACTGTTATATCTTTTTGTTGCCATTTTCCCATAACAATTGAAAAAAAAAATAATTAAAGTACGTGCTATTTTGAAAAAATATAAATGAATGATGATTTCTGATAAAACATAGAGCTATTAAAAATATACTTAATTTTAAGTATCCTTTTTAATGTTAGAAACAAATGAAGGCATATGAATCATTAGATAGCCGATTTTTTTGTCGAGTTTCTTGAAGGACGACATAGATTTTTGCTGTTTTGTGCATTATTCTCCGATAGTGATATCTTATGCATACTTTCCTGTAGCGTACTTGTACGCATAGGACAAAGGTATACTTTTATCCAATGCGTACTTATTTAAGACTGGATCGTAAATGGGGAATTCTTCAGCGGACGCGAATGACGTCATTTTATCTATACTAATAAAAGAACAAATCGCTCTGTGTGTGTGTGCGCGCGATGGCTAGCGAAAACTACCGCACGTAGATGTCTGAACATTCAGGTGTGATTAGTACAAGACAGGTCCTGATGCACCTAAGGCTCAGATTTTTACTTTTTAAAGGGCCGGGGTCCCTGTGCCCCTTTAAGTTTTTATGCACTAAAACGTTAATAACATGCCTCCTTTCTATCAGATCTTCTTCGTTTTTGGGGTGAATTCTACTTTCAGTTTCTGCCCCTTTCAACATTTCAGTTAAGACTCTGGTACCCTTGCAAGGGGCCCAGTACAGGCCCCCTAGAAGTTTTAGTGCACTAAATTGTTAACAACATGCCTCTTTTCTATCCGATCTTCGTCGTTTTTGGGGTGAATTCTCGTTTCAGTTTCTGCCCCATTTCTACATTTCAATTAAGATCCTGGCACCCTTGCAAGGGAACCGGTACAGGGCTCCTTGAAGTTTTAGTGCACTAAATTGTTAATAAATTGCTTCTTTTTTATCCGATCTTCATTTTTGGGATACTTTCTCCATTTAGTTATTCTCCCGTTTCTACATTCCAGTTAAGACCATGGGCCCGTCTAGGGTACCGTAATACCCGGTTCAGGGCCCCTTAGATTTTTTGTGGGCCATGCGTTTTTCACACTCTAATTTTCTCACCTTCGCAGTGCGTAATTTTAAAGTTGAGTCTTGAACTCTTCTCCTTGGATCAACACTCACATATTTTTATTGGGGCCTTAGGGCCTTTTTTTAAGCATTTCCCTATTTTTTTGCGCATTTCTTTCAAATTATATTCTAATGATTTATTCATACCCTATTCTTAATCTTGACTAATAGAATATCTAAAACGATAAGTACTAATACGTTTTAACATGTTTTCATGTTATGGTCCTGTTCTCAACTATCAGTTGGCCCCTTTTGGGACCCCTATTATAATTCCCTTAAAAATAATCCGATTCACTAGCTTTTTTTACTAACCACATCTTCGGTTCTCCAGCTATTACATGAACGACAAAAAAAAATATTTCAGACTTCAACTACCACCAGTTTTGAATATAAACCATCTTCTTGGGACCCTTGGTGTATCTTCTTTAAAAATGACCCAAATTCCTTGCAACTTTCTTTACCATAGTTCTAGCGTCCTCTGATTACATTAAAAACAACTAAAACGTGTATTTATACCAAACTACATGCCACTTAAGACCCTTCCCCCTTGGAGCCCGGTACAACGCCCCTTGAAGCTTTTGCACCATAAATTATTAATAAATTGCCCCTCTTAATCCCATTTTCATTTTTGGAACCATTTTTCCATTTAGTTATTCTCCAGTTTCTATATTCCAATTAAAATACTGGGGCACCTTAGGGTCCTTTGGGCCTGATCCGGGGCCCCTTGAACTTTTTGTGTGCTATGCATTTTTTACACCCTAATTTCCTAACCTTCTCTTTGCATAGTTTTAAAATTGAGTCTTGGATTCTTCCCCCAAGACCAGCACCCTCATATTTTTATTGGGGCTCTAGGGCCCCTTTTTAAGCATTTACCCCATTTTTGCGCATTTCTCTAAAATATTATTCTAATAATTATTTCATACCCTATGATTAATTTAGACTAATTGAAGATGTAAATTGCTAAGTCCTAAAACATTTAAACATGTTTTCAGGTTAGGGTCCTGCTCTCATCTATCAGTTGGGCCCTTCTGGGCCCCTATTATAGCTCCCTTAAAAATGGTCCGGTTCACGAACTTTTTTTTCTAACAACTTCTTAGGTTCTCCAGCTACTACATGAACGAAAAAAAAAAAAATTGCTGACTTCAGCTACCCCCAGTTTTGAATATTAATCGTCTTCTTGGGGCGTATGTTGCAGCACCTTTAAAAACTATCCTATTCTATTGCCATTTTCTTTAACATAGTTTTAGCGTCTTCCAGCTACTTTAAAACCCCTAAAAAAATTTCTTATACCCAATTACATTGCAGTTAAGACCCTGGTCTCCAGGGCCCGGTCTTTCTTTATACCTCATCTACCACGTTTTTCGAACATTAATCTCCTTTTTCAGCCTCAACTTACGTCTACTCACTACAGCCGTAAATTAAAAATCGCGTTACTTTAAAGGTAACTTTAGATAAGGGATTTCATCCGTTTATTAAATATCGTGTTATTGCTAACAGTAACTCATGAAATTTACAAGGTGAGGGGGCATCTTCCACCGCTTGGAGGCGCATTATTTCCTAGGGTTTAAGGGCCCAATTTAAACGGGATGTGCTTCATTCATCTTAGATTGCAATTCCACAACTTTCTGTATTATGAAATTTTATCTTAGACTTTAGTTACCAACATTTTCTAACGTTAATGGTGCATTCTTTTTTTTTTTTTTTGATTCTGTGGGCTTGATTCCTACGAGGTTTGGCTCACTCAATTTGGTTTTCGATTGTCTCCGGTACGTGCGGCACTTCCCTGCCATATGTTGTGGTGATCTAGATTACAAGTTCGTTCGGAAATAAGTTTGATGGGAACACACTAGAACTAGACGTTGAGGAAGGAATGGAGCCTCCGAAATTAGGTTCATTTAAAAGAATTTCCAAAGATATAAAATCATACAAACTTAAGTTTTGTTTAAGGTTATTATTTAAAAACCCCGGCCAACGCCGGGCAGGTCTGCTAGTGTAAAATAAAATCACGTGTTTTGAGTTTTAAAACTGAAATACAAAAGTATTTCAGTTTTAAAACTACTCTTTAAAACTGTACTCTTTCTCTTTCTCTCTCTCTCTGTATATATATATATAATTTTTTTTTTCATCGTAGGCGACACTAACTTCTGAAAAAGCAGAAGTCTTGTTTTCCAGTAAATACTTTTGTTTCACCCTGAAGAAAGTTGTCAAGGAACAACAACAACAACAACAAAAAAAAAACACATGGGGCAAAAAGGCGAAGATTTATATACAGCCTCATTGCATTTGTATAGTCATTATGTTGAAAACATGTAATGGCATATCGGCCAGCGGTAGCTTAGTGGTAAAGCAACAGCACAGTACGCAATGGACCCAGGTTCGGATCCTGGCCCGGGCTAATTTTTCACTCTAGTTGGGTTTATTGTATTAATTGTGTTTTAAGTCTGTCTTAATATATGTGTATCTTTAATATTTAAAAAATGAAATTCAGACTTTGATTTATGTGCTTATGTAATGGCATATTATATTTGTGACTGAAAAATTAACTGTTTGATTATATAAGGGAAATGTTATTGTAAGCTCCGTCCATGCGAATAGAATTCCCTTTTAAAATAGTAAGAGATACATGTTATAGGGTGGGGGAGGGGCATCGTGACTGTGCAGGTGCTTTAATGGAGCGCGGCCAATAAAAGGTTGGGAACAGGGCCAGCGCAACAATCGGGCAAACGGTGCCCCGCACCACTAGCGTCTCATTCCTAGATGGTTCCCTATGGAAGGGCGAAAAGTGGGAAAATCCGCTTCTTGCTGGAGGGAAGGATGTATGTGCAGAAGCGGAGATATGTGTTCACAGAATTGAGATTTGTTTTTTAAATTTTGTTATAAGCTATTTCGGACTGAATACCAGTATGTCTGTGGTATGACTTTTCTCTCCTATTCAGTAGATCGTGAGATCGAATCAAAGCGGGGAGAATTTCCAAAATAGGACATTTTCAATATTTATTTAAGTTGTAAAAAAAAGTTTGAATGAAAAAATCCAAAATTTCTATTTTAAAATTTAATTAAGTTAAAAATATTAAACTTGGCATTTTGCTAAGCGCGTTTCGAAAGGAGGTCGCAAAGCAGCAACGCCGCTTTGGTACGTGCCGCATTTCTCCAGATAGGTTTCTAATTAACTTTTAAAGACACGGGAGGCGTATTCAGAGATCTACTCAATGCAAACTAGTCGCGAAACCCATACTATTTATGTGATTAATTCTAATTAAATTAGTCTGTTTATAACAATTTAACGTTTATTGCTTTTATGCTGCTACTGGACATTGTATTACACAAATGCATCATTAAAAGTTGTTATCTAGGCTTTCAAACAGGATGGTACATAGAGTACGCAGCCCCTGTCATTATGTATGTTCAAATCGTCCGCGTCTTTAAGGGTTTTTGAACTCGGTTAATTATCGACAACTTTTTTCAAAAATCCTTATTAACAATGCTTTAATACTTCTGCAACGATAGGTACCTCCAGCGCTCCTCAACACCTTTGCTGAATGCCCGCAAATCGAAATTTGTGTGTAGCGGAAAATGCGATTTTCTCAAAAACTATGTTACCTACGGTAATCGCTAAAATTTTCCTTCAAGGTTTAAATTAACGTCTACTACCTCTAATTTTTTCAAAATTTTAGTTTCAGTAGATTCGGAAATAGATAGGGGGGGACATATTTTTGCCCTACATTTTCGACGATATCTCCTAAAATATAATTAACCTTAAATTAAAAGAAATGTATTTTTGAGTTTAGCATTATGAAAGATTTCACACGATACCCCACACGATATACAAAGAAAAGATTTTTTTTTCAAGTCACTTAATTAGCCCCTCTACATTCTTAATAAAAATATTTGTAAATGTTTAATAATCAGAAAATATGTGGGTCAATAGTCTTTATTTCTTCCCCCAATTTGAACTTTCTACGTTCCATAGTTTACGAGTAAAATGGCTGTGACAGACAGACACAGGAGTGATCTTATAATGGTTCCGTTTTTAGGTAGCTTTCTTTACAAAAAGCTACCTATTGCAGCCGTTCAGAGGAAAGCGATTTCAAAAAATTTTGGTATATTTTCATCGATCATGACCCCCAGACCCCGAAACCACCCTCCGTTCAAAATTGATATATATATATATATATCTGACCTATGTCATACTGTAACTCTCTTATTTATGAACCGATTTGGATGTAATTCGGTGTGTACATAGTACATACCAATGTCTCGACCGAGTTCGTTGGCCAGCTTCATCCGCCATTTTGTTTCAAAATGGCGGCCATTTAAAATTTTTAAAAAAATTTAAAATTTGAAATGTGGTACCAAAAAATTGAAAATGGAAAAATATTTTTTTCTTTTGTATTTGACCTTTATACAAAGACTCCGTAGCAGTTTTTGTTTCGTCTATATCTTAAAAAGTCCTTCCGGCCAGTGCCGGGAGGAAGAGGTAGCTTTCATAATCCTTATTTAAAAAAAGCCAACTTATATCATGCAAACACACGAAGCTCAATTTACTGGAAACCGAATATAGGAGATTCAATACTAATTTTTATCAATATAATGAATGAGAATTTCGAGAAATTAGTCAGCTTTATCCAAGCTGCTTTTCTTTAAAGTAACTTATATTTGGCTGCCAAATTCGGCAATTTCTTAAAGTGCCTGTCATTTTAAGACAACATGGTGGATGAGGCTAACCAGTGAACTTGGTCGAGACCTTAGTAATTGCTGTGCACATGCTCACTCACATCGGAATCGGTTAATATATAGGAGTGCTGTCGCATGGAAAAAATCAGATTTTTCAAAATGTCACCCACAATAGAAATTGAAACTGCTATATCTGAGCCATTTTTTAAGGTAAAGACAAACAAAAAATGATCCTGAATCCTTATATCAAGATCAAATACTTAAGAAAGAAACCTTTTTCAATTTCTAATTTTTTTGCACCTCACTTTAAATATATATATATATTTTAATTTAATGGCCGCCATTTTGAAACAAGATGGCTGATGAATCTGGCCAGCGAACTTGGTCGAGGTGTTGATGTATACTATCCACATGCCTTCTTACATCGAAATAGGTGAATACGTGTGTTATCGCGTGACAAATACAAGATCGTTTCAAAATGTTAGCCTTGCTAGAAATTCAAAGTGCTATAAATCAACCATTTTTTTAAGATATCAACAAAAGAACAAATTTTCAGAAACGAAAACTGCTCCGGAATCTTTGTATCAAGGCCAGACACATAAAAAAAATCTTTTTCATTTTCCAATTTTTTAATACCTCATTTTGAATTTTAAATTTAATTTTTTTTTAAATGGCATCCCTTTTGAAACAAGATGGCGAATGAAACTGGCCAACGAACTCGGTCGAGACATTGGTATGTACTATGTACAGACCAAGTTACATCCAAATAGGTTCATAAATACGCCTGTTATCGCGTGACAAAAATCAGGTCGTTTTAAAATGTCAGCCACAAGAGAAATTCAAAATGCTATTACTCAGCCATTTTTTTTTTAGATATAGACGGAAGAAAAACTGTTCCGGAATCTTTGTATTAAGGTCAAACACATACAAAAAAAATCTTTTTAATTTTCCAATTTTTTGGTATCTCATTTAAATTTTTTTATTTTTTTTATTTTTTTAAATGGCCGCCATTTTGAAACAAGATGGCGGATGAAGCTGGCCAACGAACTCGGTCGAGATATTTGTATGTACTATGTACACACCAAGGTACATCCAAGTCGGTTCATAAATACGCCTGTTATTACGTGAGAAAAATCAGGACGTTTCAAAATGTCAGCCACGCTAGAAATTCAAAATGCTATAACTCAGCCATTTCTTAAGATATAAACGAAACAAAAACTGCTCCCGAATCTTTTTATCAAGGTCAAACACATAAGAAGAAAATATTTTTTCAATTTTCAATTTTTGGTACCACATTTCAAATTTAAATTTTTCTTAAAAATTTAAATGGCCGCCATTTTTAAACAAGATGGCGGGTGAAGCTGGTCAACGATCCCGGTCGAGACATTGGTATGTACTATGTATAAACGAAGTTACATCCAAATCGGTTCATAAATACGCCTTTTATCGCGTGACAAAATTCAGGACGTTTCAAAATGTCAGCCACGCTCGAAATTCAAAATGCTATAACTCAGCCATTTTTTAAGATATAGACGAAACAAAAACTGCTCCGAAATCTTTCTATAAAGGTCAAATACATAAGAAAAAATATTTTCCATTTTCAATTTTTTGGTACCACATTTCTAATTTTAAATTTTTAAAAACATTTTAAATGGCCGCCATTTTGAAAGAAAATGGCGGATGAAGCTTGCCAACGAACTCGGTCGAGAGATTGGTATGTACTATGTACACACTGAATTACATCCAAATCGGTTCATAAATACGCCTTTTATCGCGTGACAAATTTCAGGACGTTTCAAAATGTCAGCCACGCTAGAAATTCAAAATGCTATAACTCAGCCATTTTTTAAGATATAGACGAAACAAAAACTGCTCCGGAATCTTTGTATAAAGGCCAAATACATAAGAAAAAAATATTTTTCCATTTTTAATTTTTTGGTATCACATTTCAAGTTTTAAATTTTTTTAAAAATTTTAAATGGCCGCCATTTTGAAACAAAACGGCGGATGAAGCTGGCCAACGAACTCGGTCGAGAGATTGGTATGTACTATGTACACACTGAATTACATCCAAATCGGTTCATAAATACGCCTTTTATCGCGTGACAAATTTCAGGACGTTTCAAAATGTCAGCCACGCTAGAAATTCAAAATGCTATAACTCAGCCATTTTTTAAGATATAGACGAAACAAAAACTGCTCCGGAATCTTTGTATAAAGGTCAAATACATAAGAAAAAAATATTTTTCCATTTTTAATTTTTTGGTATCACATTTCAAGTTTTAAATTTTTTTTAAAATTTTAATTGGCCGCCATTTTGAAACAAAACGGCGGATGAAGCTGGCCAACGAACTCGGTCGAGACATTGGTATGTACTATGTACACACCGAATTACATCGAAATCGGTTCATAATTACGGTAGTTACAGTGTGACATAGGTCAGATATATATATATATATATATATATATATATATATATATATATATATATATATATATATATATATATATATATATATATATATCAATTTTGAACGGAGGTTGGTTTCGGGGTCTGGGGGTCATGATCGATGAAAATATACCAAAATTTTTTGAAATCGCTTTCCTCCGAACGGCTGCAATAGGTAGCTTTTTTGTAAAGAAAGCTACCTAAAAATGGCTGAGTTATAGCATTTTGAATTTCTAGCGAAGCTGACATTTTGAAACGTCCTGAATTTTGTCACGCGATAAAAGACGTATTTATGAACCGATTTGGATGTAACTTCGTTTATACATAGTACAGACCAATGTCTCGACCGAGTTCGTTGGCCAGCTTCATCCGCCATTTTGTTTAAAAATGGCGGCCATTTAAAATTTTAAGAAAAATTTAAATTGGAAATGTGGTACCAAAAAATTGAAAATTGAAAAAAATATTTTTTTCTTATGTGTTTGATCTTGATAAAAAGATTCGGGAGCAGTTTTTGTTTCGTTTATATCTTAAAAAATGGCTGAGTTATAGCATTTTGAGTTTCTAGCGTGGCTGACATTTTGAAACGCCCTGATTTTTGCCACGTGATAACAGACATATTTATGAACCGATTTGGATGTACCTTGGTGTGTACATAGTACATACAAATAACTCAACCGAGTTCGTTGGCCAGCTTCATCCGCCATCTTGTTTCAAAATGGCGGCCATTTAAAAAAATTTAAAAAAATTTAAATTTAAAATAAGATGCCAAAAAATTGGAAAATAAAAAAAGATTTTTCCGTATGTGTTTGACCTTAATACAAAGATTCCGGAACAGGTTTTGTTTCGTCTATATCTAAAAAAATGGCTGAGTTATAACATATTGAATTTCTATTGTGGCTGACATTTTAAAACGACCTGATTTTTGTCTTTCGATAACAGGCGTATTTATGAACCGATTTGGATATTACTTGGTCTGTACATAGTGCATACCAATGTCTCGACCGTGTTCGTTGGCCAGCTTCATTCGCCATCTTGTTTTAAAAGTGTTGCGATTTTTTTTAAATGTATTTTTAAATTTAAAATGAGGTATTAAAAAATTGGAAAATGAAAAAGATTTTTTTTATGTGTTTGGCCTTGATACAAAGATTCGGAGCAGTTTTTGTTTCTGAAAATTTGTTCTTTTGTTTATATCTTAAAAAGTGGTTGAATTATAGCACTTTGAATTTCTATCATGGCTAACACTTTGAAACGATCTTGTATTTGTCACGCGATACCACACGTATTCGCCTATTTCGATGGAAGAAGGCATGTGGATAGTATACATCAATATCTCGACCAAGTTCGCTGGCCAGCTTCATCAGCCATCTTGTTTCAAAATGGCGGCCATTAAATTAAAAAAAATTATATTTAAAGTGAGGTGCAAAAAAATTAGAAATTGAAAAAGGTTTCTTTCTTAAGTATTTGACCTTGATATAAGGATTCTGGAGCATTTTTTGTTTGTCTTTATCATAAAAAATGGCTCAGATATAGTAGTTTCAATTCCTAACGTGGGTGACATTTTGAAACATCTGATTTTTTGCCTGCGAAAACACTCGTATATATCAACCGATTCCGATGTGAGTGAGCATGTGCACAGCAATTACTAAGGTCTCGACCAAGTTCACTGGTTAGCCTCATCCACCATGTTGTTTTAAAATGGCAGGCACTTTAAGAAATCGCCGAATTTGGCAGCCAAATATAAGTTACTTTAATTAAAAGCAGCTTGGATAAAGCTGAATAATTTTGCGAAATTCTCATTCATAATGATTTTGTATTGATAAAAATTAGTATTGAATCTCCTACATTCGGTTTCCACTTAATTGAGCTTCGTGTGTTTGCATAATATAAGTTGGCTTTTTTAAAATAAGGAATATGAAAGCTACCTCTTCCTCCCGGCACTGGCCGGAAGGACTTTTATTATTTAAGTACGAAACCCTAAAAATATGTAAAAAGTGTAAAATTATTTTTTTAAATTTTGATTTGCATTTTTGTTTGCATTTTGATTTTAATAATTATATGGCATTAAAAATTGAATTTAATAAAATATTTTTATGCAACTAAATCAATTGCAAATACATATGAATCGTATACTTATTTTATACACACCATACTATAAGTACAAACAAGAAGAACGGCACCAACTCATATTTTTTTTACGCTGCTAGCGCCTCTTAGCACGAAATACAGAAACAAATTTATTAAAATTGACTTTTTTGTGTTTTCTTTAATGGCAATGGAACCAAAGATAAAAATAATTAGGGTTTATTCCTAGACTTTTGATATAACGCATTCCTCCTCTAAGGGTTTATTCAACTCAATTTTGTATTCCGCTGATAACGCCACATACCAGGAAATAAAGAAAATAAAATATTTAATTTTATGTTTCTTACCCGGCAGCCGAAGCAAATTAAAAAATATGTAGCAATGATTCAACGTAATATTATTTAATGCCAATGCGTAGAATTGATTTATGCACCTGCTTGATTATTGAGATTAATAAACCAGTTTTTTATAGGTAAACTTTTCCCTTCCCGTAAACATATACAAAAAAAATCTGCAGGCAAATCAGAATGTTATTATTTTCCTTAGCATTACGCAGAAATAATATTGTGCTGAATTAATAATCTTTGATACGCAAGCGTATTGTAAGCGTATCTTTATTTTAAGTGTGCTACAGACTTAAAATTAAATTAGAGCAATCACTAATCTCAGGTAATCAGGTAATCCTGTCTGCTAATGCGGCAGTTTTCTGTTATTAATTTAATTCAGTATGCATCTTCTATTTAAAAAAAAAAAGAAAAAAAAATTGATTCATCTGCAGATTCTATCGATACAGCTATTTTCTAATGTACAGTCGTGGAAAAAAAAATAAACACCCCCTACTAACTCCTCAACAAATTATCGTAGCCGAAAGTTACTGATACCCAATGATTGGAAATAAATTCTATTTTTAAATGACGTATATAAAATTTGCTTAGGGGAGCCATCTACATATTAAAATGAATCCAAACTTCATTTTTTTTCAATGGCAATACCCCATTTTAACGAGATATTTCAAAACTTTGGTTCAAACTATGCCTAGATACCAAATTTCAAGTCATTTGAATGATAAGTTTTTGAATTATAAACATTCAAAATTTAGTGCTTCTAATGTTAAATTACATTTTCATATTTTTATTTATAACTTCTATAATTATGATCCTAATGTTTTAATTTTTTGTGTCGCAATAATACTAATATACCCAAACATAAATACGTTGAATTTGCAATTTTTATAATTTTATGATATGAATTATGAAATTAATATTAAAAAAAATCGTGAATTGCAACCTACAATTTTTTGATAGATTCAGATTTATCAAGTCCTGCTTTATGGAAATCCAAAATTTCACATTTTTCTACCAAGTAGTTTTCAAATTATGCCTAAGAAACGGCAAAATGGTGGTTTAAGGGGCCGTCTATGATAGAAGTGACTAGATATTTTGAAATTTCTTCTGCTATCCTGTAATCTAAAATGGCTTAATTGACTGCTTAAGGTGACTTGATCAAGAAGGGAGCTCTCTAGGTTAACAATCGAATACCGAACTTCAATTTGGATACAGCCCTTTAAAATACGCTCGTTTTAAAATATTAATTTCTCGGAAACTTATGGTACGAATTGCATAAAAATTTGTTTTTGGACTACTTGAAGGTTGCAGAGTTCATTTATGCTTTCAGAATTGTGTACTGCTATTGAAAAAAACAAAGTTATGGCTCCTTTTAATATGTAGATGGCCCCCTAAGCAAATTTTATAGACATCATTTAAAAGTAGACTTTATTTCCAATCGTTCGGTACCAGTAACTTTCTTCTACGATAACTTGTTGAGGAGTTAGTAAGGGTGTTTACTTTTTTTTTTTCCACGACTGTACTTTTATAATTGTTTTAATTTAACAACACATTTTGACAAAGGGTCCAGGCAAAACTCGAAAAATCTGCTTCATCTGCCTCTTTACTCAATTGATATACAGCATATATTCAAAATTAAGAGTAATTACTAATCTCAGGCAATTAGGAGCATAAGTAAAAAAAACAAACAAAAAAAACCCAACTAAAATACGGAAATTGCACTGGCAATCAAGACGGCAGTACTATTTGCGTATTTTAACAAAAAAATTCCCCCGTAAATTTCAGAAAAAACGGAAATTTTTCTGTAATTTACGGAAAAAATTACCTTTAAAACACGGAAATAGTATTGGCGTCTCGATTGTCGGTACAATTTCCATATTTTAGTCTGTTTTTTTTTTTTTTTTTTTCAGTGAATTGTATCTGTAAATACGGCAGTTTTCGTATATTCTTGCTGTAACTAATTTCGTTAAGTAGCCCATCTTCTGTAAGTAACACTGAAAAAACATCAACAATTTACCTGATCTTCAGATTCTATTGATGTGGTGACAGAGTTTGAACTCTGCGCTGCAAAGACGAGCACATTCTTTAAATGAGGCTCTCGACGATCCACCCCAACCTCTGAGTCAACGAAAAAACTGCTAAACTTACAAAAACTATTGTGAAAAAGATAGAGATGACTGTTGGTTGCTCGTGAGAGCAGACGTGTTGAAACGTCGCTGTTCGACCGAATACCGGGTCACGGACCTGAGTAAGGCGGAATATCGACACCCAGTTATAATTATCGTGTTTAATCTAAATGTAAATACCCCATCTGAAATACCTCATCCACATATTCAAGAAAATTAAAGTTTAAGATTCCCTCAAGAATCTGCCTGGACTAATTACTTCTAGACACCGACCATAGTGTATATTTATTCGTTAAAATCAATGTGCATTAAATTTCTACATTGATGCAGTAATTTTCTTATTTATCGTGTATAATTATTTTCAGTTGGCAATTCATTTTTACAACGTACACCAGGGAAAACTCGACAAATCTATCTTTTCTGCCTCTTCTCTCTATTGATACAGCCATTTCCTTAAAAATGTTTTAGAATAATACTTACTCAACAACCTTACGTAATGCTGGGAAAACATCAAAATCTGCTTCATCTGCAAATTTTATTGATATGACAATTTTCTTATATATGTTTTATTATTTTCATTCAGCAACCCATCTTTTCCATGTAAAGCTGGAAAAGCATAAAAAACCTGTCTCATCCTCAGATTTTATTGTTGCAGAAATTTTCTTATATGATTTTTATTCCAAGTTCAATAGCAACCACTTTTATTTACGTTTTATAGGGGGGGAAATTAAAAATCTGTCTCAGCTACAGATTTCACCTATGCAACAATTTTTTTTTGTACTATATGATTTATAATTATTTTCATTCAACATCTCATGTTCTCTACGCAATGCCGATAAACATTAAAAATCCGCTTCAATAACCCATCTGCAGATTTTATTCATACAGCAATTTTCTCATAGTACAGACATCCCCCGTATTACGCGACTTACGTAAATTCGCAGTTACATAATAAATCTCAAAAAATACATTTGTGAACATACTAGCGCGTTTGATACGCAGTTGCATACTTTTGATATTTATTTTATAAATAAAATACATAGATATAAACCACAACCGTAATATAGTTTATATATTAGATAATTATATTTTTATTGGCCCATACAATCAAATCTATAACAAAACAACTTAATCTTTATTATTAGTTATTTAAAGTATAGTCATCTAATTCATAATAAATACGGTTTGTGCTTATCAAGGATTATTTTATTTTGCGAGTGCTATTCATTTGTCTTGCCATCAGAAATTAATGGAGAATAGGTTAAATTAATCCTCTTTAATTATTTCTTATTTTTATAGTCGTTTGATGTGGTTCAAAATTGTTATAAATCATTTCATCAATGTTAGATTTATAAATCCCGTATTCCACAAGAGAGATATTTCATTAAACTATCTTTTCTACACAGTGTTGCAGAAAAATAAACGATCCGCCTAATCTGCAGATTTTATCGATACAGCAATTTATCTTATACTTATGTTATAATTATTTTCATTCAGAAACCCATTTTGTTAATATAATGGTAGGAAAACATTATAAATCTGCCTCATCTGCAGATGTTATTGATACTTCTGCGCGGGATGTTAACGGAAAAATAAAGCCTTAAAATAAAAATGCAGTAGTCGCCAACCTTAGACACCAACTCGCGTTCATGAAATCTGACAATAAGATAGTTTTATTTAAAAAAAAAATTATAATATTTTAAGTTCCTGTTCCTATTTTTTTTGCTAAAAGTATACATAAATATTCATTACCTTGGACATATTGCAATAAACCTCCTAAACTGCATTTGCTTATTACAATGAGTCTGAAACAAAGAAAAAAAAAAAAGAAAAGAAAAGAAAAAGACTGATTGAGATGTATGGACAGTTTCCAGTTAGCTTAACTCTCCCCAGTGGAGACAAATTTTGAAGTGGCAGAAAAAAAGTTTTTTTTTTTTCAGTTTTTTTTCTGGAAAACTTGGAAGTTTTGGAAAAATTAATTTCTTACAAATGTTTCTAAAAAATAAGTTATATCTTCTTGAAAAATATAAAATAATAAACGTTTTTAATATTTATGCACATTAAAAAAATTATTTTCCCTTTACACGAATATAATATTTAAAAAAAAAAAAAAAAAGAGAGATAAAACAAGCCAGCTTTTAAAAGTTTAACCTTTCAGAGTTTTGACAGCATCTTTTCTTGCTTAATTTAACACCATTGTTTTTAATGTATCTTGTGTCTGTTGAAATGATTTTTCAGTTGCGTTTGTTTAATTATCAGTAGTGGTAAGTTAAAAAAATACCAGCGAAATATTTTAAATTGCAACCAATATCACTGCAGTTTGAAAGTAATTTTTAAACTGCATTGTGCATCCCATCTATATAGTACTGTTTTTACAATATATAAATAATGCCAATTTAAAAGAAACAAATTATAGTAGTTCTGGCATTATTATAAATATTATCATTATCAAATCTTCCATTGTTTAAAAATTGATTTTATTTTACAGTATTACATTTCCTCCCATTGTAGTTATCATTTTCATTTCCTGTGTATTTAGTATTGGGACAGCTTTCCAGTCTAAACCCAAACTATGTTTTAGTTTAAGTTTTACGTTCTTAATATTGAAAGTGGTAATTTTTTTTAAATGAAAGTTGAAAAACAGATGGATTTTCGCATATGTTTAAAAATCGTTTTCAACTAAATTTTTCACAGAAATGTGATTACATTTTTTTTTTTTTTGCAAAGTTTGTTTACATGGATTTATATATTTTTTTAGAAATACAGTTAGACAACTCTGACAATCTGTAATTCAGGAAAAGAAAGAAAAGAGTAAATAATTTCAACTGCATGTTATTAAGAAAATAATTTTTTTCTAATAATATTGAGAGCTTAGAGCTATGCGAATAAAAATTAAATGTATATTTTAAATTTTGTATTAAATTTTCACCATTTTCATTAATTGGTATATTGTTTCAGTAATTTTGCACATGAATTTTCATTTTTAACAAGAAAAGTTTCATTTAATTATCTTACCAGGGATTTTCTTGAATTTATTTCACACGATCCTGTTTTTGCGAAATTATGAACTTTTGTATATATACTTGTAAAAAATGTAATCAGAATTTTGTGAATTAGAAATTAATAATTGTGTATAAGTTCTTAATTAGACATTATTAAGAAGGTCCTTTGTGCTAGATAATAGATTCAGTAGCTAGATAATAGATTCAGTGGTTATTTCAGCTATTATGCAACAGGTATTTTGTAATTCTAAAATCATTACATTTGTGAAGGATTCAATTTGGGGATTGAAAAATTTTCTGAAATGTCTATTTTTAAGAGAAATTAAGGATCAAATGTTTTAAGTTGAAACAATTGTGAAGGATCCTTTAAGGGAATCTTGAAAATTTTTCTGAAATGTCTATTTTTAAGAGAAATTAAGGATCAAATGTTTTAAGTTGAAACAATTGTGAAGGATCCTTTAAGGGAATAAAGTTCTTTCTAAACAGATCCTTGCTTACAGATAAAATTTTCCGTGTTAATGTTTTTATGTGCGGCACTAAAGATAAAAATATATATAAATAAAAGTATCAAAATGTAGCTATTATAAAATTTTGACTATATTATTTTATAAATGAAATTCAATTTTTCCAATTTTGAAAAATTGAAAAATAGCCTTTGGAAAAAAACAGGAAAAAACCGGCTTTTTTCCGAGCATTTCCATCTCTACGTCTCCACACAGCTGTTTGCAATAAGCCTGATAAATATTAGGCCGACTGGAAAAAGGAAAAGGATTCTCTAATCAGCCGAGCTCTTTGCAAGCAAAAGCAAGGCTTCTTGCACGGCTTAAACTAGCCTACAACATCATAACCGTCGTACCATGCGTTAATAAATGAATAAATTGATTAACAATTATACAAAAAATATATAAATATATGTACTATTTTACCTCAATCCTCAGTCACCAGGCCACATCAGCAAGTGAATTAAAAGGAATTCAGTGTACTTTTTATAGCAAAATATAACTAACATTTAACTCGATATGACTAACTTTATTTAGAAAGCAACTCTTGAAGTAATATAAAAAATGACGATCTTGTGAAATAACACTTTCTTGAAAATAAAGTTGACTCATAGCCCTGATTGCTTTATAAATGATTTAATCCTGTAGTGCGATTGGTGGATGGTTTCAATTCAGTAATATCATGTGCATTCTCGTTATATTTACGGGGTTAAATTAAGGTACTACTGTATATATTTGACAGTTATGAATGACTAACAAAATTTATTATTGGTTTGATGATTATAAATGACAAGGGTATCAAAAATCAATTTATATGTATTAATAAATAATAAAGAGCCAGATAAAATGATTTTTTTCTGGTTTTAAATTTTCATATGAATATGAATTGAATAATAAGCAAAAAACTACAGTCGTTAGATTTAAGACAATGGCATATTCCTCAAACTTCAATAAATATATTTGGATAGCTACTATTAACATTATTAAGTTAAACGTAATTTTTTAAATTAAAATTGAAAAGAAACTGGACCCGAATGGGTTAATATAAACTTAGCTGCTTTTTTTCGTTTCCTTAACCTTTAAATGCGCGATTTTTTATTTTGTTTCAAAAACATTATATATGATTCTCTGAAAGGTTTATTACACAGGAAAAATAATGAAAAAAAATCAGAGATACATTTTTCATATAATACGTCAATCTTTTCTTCTGTTGCACATCTGCAATGACTGCTGTACGCTAAAATATTGCAAATTAGTATATATTTTAATAAGTATGTCTCCAAATACCTTATTTTATATAATTATTTATTTTATAAAACTTAACTTTTAACCCTTTAATTCCCATGATAGAATACGTTCCAGAAATTACGTAATTCAGAGAATCTGACGTTACACCAGAAAGTTTCAATGGTTAATTTCGCTTTATTTAAATACGGATTGTCTGTTATTAATTAAAGCAAATATTGCTATTTTAATTTTCTGTAGGTATATACGAATTAAAAAAATCTATTAAATTCAATACACTGTTCTTTGCATATATGCAAAGCTGAGCACTAAAGGGTTAAACTGTTGTGCAGTTTAAAGTGAATCAAACTGAAACCAGAAAACATTCTTTCTAATGAAGTTGTAAACAACTGGTTATCTAAATTAGACAGTTTATCTTTTAAAGGCTTTTCTATGTTAATATTGTCCCACATAATTATTGGTTCTAAATTAAAAAAATTAGCTTAAAATGTAAAGTTTAAAAAATGCTTTTTTTCTTTTTTGACTAAAAAAACTCGCTGCCACTGAACAACACATAGTCACAGAACAACACAGTCAATAATAACTGGAAAATTTCATTTACATATATTTTGACTGAAAATAACAAAAATACCTTGCATAATATTTTGATAATAAATATTGAATATATGAAAATATTGAAAATATCAAACATCATGTTATTTTGAAAATAAACGTAAGATATATATCACTGAACACTGATATTGATATTACAATATACATAAAATAGAATTAATCATCATCCAACAATACAAAATATAATGTTTTGAAATATCACAGCAAAAAAAAAAAAAAAAAAAAAAAAAAAGATTTAATTCTTTTAGATGGAAGATATAAAATACTGAATTCTATAGTTATGATGAACAAATTAATGAACTAACGAGCGGTTCAGAGGTCTATCCTATGGGTCATTCTGACGAAAAATTACAACACAGAAAACCAAAATCTATTTTATAAAAGTATGTAAAAATATTAAAAACTGCATGGATGTTTTCTTTTATGCTTAATAAATAAACTTATATTAGTGGCCAAGTTTTTATTTGATTTGTCACACGTTTTTGATTTTTTTTAAAATTCTGACATGGCCACGGAGGCTATGGGAAAATACATTTTCATTTCAAAAATTTAAAGGAAGACATAATTGAGTCATTATTGGGCGTAGTGGGTACCTATTAGGTAGCTTTCATTACAAAAAGTATTGCAGCCGTTCGGAGGAAAGCGATTTCAAAAAATTTTGGTATATTTTCATCCATTATGACCCCCAGATCCCGAAACCACCCTCCGTTCAAAAGTTGATATATATATATATATATATATATATATATCCATATATATATATATATCTGACCTTTGTCATACTGTAACTCTCGAATTTATGAACCGATTTGGATGTAATTCGGTATGTACATAGTACATACCAATGTCTGGACCGAGTTCGTTGGCCAGCTTCATCCGCCATTTTGTTTCAAAATGGCGGCCATTTAAAATTTTCTTAAAAATTTTAAATTTGAAATGTGGTACCAAAGAATTGAAAATGGAAAGATATTTTTTTCTTATGTATTTGACCTTTATACAAAGATTCCGGAACCGTTTTTGTTTCGTCTATATCTTAAAAAATGGCTGAGTTATAGCATTTTGAATTTCTAGCGTGGCTGACATTTTGAAACGTCCTGAATTTTGTCACGCGATAAAAGGCGTATTTATGAACAAATTTGGATGTAATTTCGTTTGTACATAGTACATACCAATGTCTCGACCGAGTTCGTTGGCCAGCTTCATCCGCCATCTTGTTTAAAAATGGCAGCCATTTAAATTTTTAAGAAAAATTTAAATTTGAAATGTGGTACCAAAAAATTGAAAATTGAAAAAATATTTTTTTTTATGTATTTGACCTTGATACAAAGATTCGGGAGCAGTTTTTGTTTCGTCTATATCTCAAAAAATGGCTGAGTTATAGCATTTTGAATTTCTAGCGTGGCTGACATTTTGAAACGTCCTGATATTTGTCACGTGATAACAGGCGTATTTATGAACCGATTCTGATGTACTTTGGTGTGTACATAGTACATACAAATATCTCGACTGAGTTCGTTGGCCAGCTTCATCCGCATCTTGTTTCAAAATGGCGGCCATGTAAAAAAATTTAAAAAATTTAAAATTTAAAATGAGATACCAAAATATTAGAAAATGAAAAAGATTTTTTTTGTATGTGTTTGACCTTTATACAAAGATCCCGGAACAGTTTTTGTTTTGTCTATATCTAAAAAAATGGCTGAGTTATAGCGTTTTGAATTTCTATTGTGGCTGACATTTTAAAACGACCTGATTTTTGTCACGCGATAACAAGCGTATTTATGAACCGATTTGGATATTACTTGGTCTGTATATAGCAGTGGCGTGGCGTCCGGTCATCGCTGGATGCGGCGATGACCAAGCAATATTTTAAAACTCTTAATAAGCTTTTAAAACTCTACAATCCAGTTTTAGCAGAACATTTGGAGTTCATGTATAAGTGAAGGTAAGATTTAAAGTTTCTTTTTTGAACATTCAACCATTGAATTTTAGAGTTAATAATTTTTCACCACAAACTTAAATAATTGCGATGACCACCGAAAATTTTCACGCCACGCCACTGGTACATAGTACATACCAATGTCTCGACCGAGTTCGTTGGCCAGCTTTATTCGCCATCTTGTTTCAAAAGGGTTGCCATTTTAAAAAAATTAAATTTAAAATTTAAAATGAGGTATTAAAAAATTGGAAAATGAAAAAGATTTTTTTTATGTGTTTGGCCTTGATACAAAGATTCAGAGCAGTTTTTGTTTCTGAAAATTTGTTCTTTTGTTTATATCTTAAAAAGTGGTTGAATTATAGCACTTTGAATTTCTATCATGGCTAACACTTTGAAACGATCTTGTATTTGTCACGCGATACCACACGTATTCGCCTATTTCGATGGAAGAAGGCATGTGGATAGTATACATCAATATCTCGACCAAGTTCGCTGGCCAGCTTCATCAGCCATCTTGTTTCAAAATGGCGGCCATTAAATTAAAAAAAATTATATTTAAAGTGATGTGCAAAAAATTAGAAATTGAAAAAGGTTTCTTTCTTAAGTATTTTACCTTGATATAAGGATTCTGGAGCATTTTTTGTTTGGGTTTATCTTAAAAAATGGCTCAGATATAGTAGTTTCAATTCCTAACGTGGGTGACATTTTGAAACATCTGATTTTTTGCCTGCGAAAACACTCGTATATATCAACCGATTCCGATGTGAGTGAGCATGTGCACAGCAATTACTAAGGTCTCGACCAAGTTCACTGGTTAGCCTCATCCACCATGTTGTTTTAAAATGGCAGGCACTTTAAGAAATCGCCGAATTTGGCAGCCAAATATAAGTTACTTTAATTAAAAGCAGCTTGGATAAAGCTGAATAATTTTGCGAAATTCTCATTCATAATGATTTTGTATTGATAAAAATTAGTATTGAATCTCCTACATTCGGTTTCCACTTAATTGAGCTTCGTGTGTTTGCATAATATAAGTTGGCTTTTTTAAAATAAGGAATATGAAAGCTACCTCTTCCTCCCGGCACTGGCCGGAAGGACTTTTATTATTTAAGTACGAAACCCTAAAAATATGTAAAAAGTGTAAAATTATTTTTTTAAATTTTGATTTGCATTTTTGTTTGCATTTTGATTTTAATAATTATATGGCATTAAAAATTGAATTTAATAAAATATTTTTATGCAACTAAATCAATTGCAAATACATATGAATCGTATACTTATTTTATACACACCATACTATAAGTACAAACAAGAAGAACGGCACCAACTCATATTTTTTTTACGCTGCTAGCGCCTCTTAGCACGAAATACAGAAACAAATTTATTAAAATTGACTTTTTTGTGTTTTCTTTAATGGCAATGGAACCAAAGATAAAAATAATTAGGGTTTATTCCTAGACTTTTGATATAACGCATTCCTCCTCTAAGGGTTTATTCAACTCAATTTTGTATTCCGCTGATAACGCCACATACCAGGAAATAAAGAAAATAAAATATTTAATTTTATGTTTCTTACCCGGCAGCCGAAGCAAATTTAAAAAATATGTAGCAATGATTCAACGTAATATTATTTAATGCCAATGCGTAGAATTGATTTATGCACCTGCTTGATTATTGAGATTAATAAACCAGTTTTTTATAGGTAAACTTTGCCCTTCCCGTAAACATATACAAAAAAAATCTGCAGGCAAATCAGAATGTTATTATTTTCCTTAGCATTACGCAGAAATAATATTGTGCTGAATTAATAATCTTTGATACGCAAGCGTATTGTAAGCGTATCTTTATTTTAAGTGTGCTACAGACTTAAAATTAAATTAGAGCAATCACTAATCTCAGGTAATCAGGTAATCCTGTCTGCTAATGCGGCAGTTTTCTGTTATTAATTTAATTCAGTATGCATCTTCTATTTAAAAAAAAAAAAAAAAGAAAAAAAAATTTGATTCATCTGCAGATTCTATCGATACAGCTATTTTCTAATGTACAGTCGTGGAAAAAAAAAATAAACACCCCCTACTAACTCCTCAACAAATTATCGTAGACGAAAGTTACTGATACCCAATGATTGGAAATAAATTCTATTTTTAAATGACGTATATAAAATTTGCTTAGGGGAGCCATCTACATATTAAAATGAATCCAAACTTCATTTTTTTTCAATGGCAATACCCCATTTTAACGAGATATTTCAAAACTTTGGTTCAAACTATGCCTAGATACCAAATTTCAAGTCATTTGAATGATAAGTTTTTGAATTATAAACATTCAAAATTTAGTGCTTCTAATGTTAAATTACATTTTCATATTTTTATTTATAACTTCTATAATTATGATCCTAATGTTTTAATTTTTTGTGTCGCAATAATACTAATATACCCAAACATAAATACGTTGAATTTGCAATTTTTATAATTTTATGATATGAATTATGAAATTAATATAAAAAAAATCGTGAATTGCAACCTACAATTTTTTGATAGATTCAGATTTATCAAGTCCTGCTTTATGGAAATCCAAAATTTCACATTTTTCTACAAAGTAGTTTTCAAATTATGCCTAAGAAACGGCAAAATGGTGGTTTAAGGGGCCGTCTATGATAGAAGTGACTAGATATTTTGAAATTTCTTCTGCTATCCTGTAATCTAACAGGCTTAATTGACTGCTTAAGGTGCCTTGATCAAGAAGGGAGCTCTCTAGGTTAACAATCGAATACCGAACTTCAATTTGGATACAGCCCTTAACCACTTCACCGGCGAATGGTATGGGGAAACAGTGCTTTTACCCCCGAGTTCTCGGGGCAGCCGGTGAAGTGGTTTAAAATACGCTCGTTTTAAAATATTAATTTCTCGGAAACTTATGGTACGAATTGCATGAAAATTTGTTTTTGGACTACTTGAAGGTTGCAGAGTTCATTTATGCTTTCAGAATTGTGTACTGCTATTGAAAAAAACAAAGTTATGGCTCCTTTTAATATGTAGATTGCCCCCTAAGCAAATTTTATAGACATCATTTAAAAGTAGACTTTATTTCCAATCGTTCGGTACCAGTAACTTTCTTCTACGATAACTTGTTGAGGAGTTAGTAAGGGTGTTTACTTTTTTTTTCCACGACTGTACTTTTATAATTGTTTTAATTTAACAACACATTTTGACAAAGGATCCAGGCAAAACTCGAAAAATCTGCTTCATCTGCCTCTTTACTCAATTGATATAGAGCATATATTCAAAATTAAGAGTAATTACTAATCTCAGGCAATTAGGAGCATAAGTAAAAAAAACAAAAAAAAAAAAACCCAACTAAAATACGGAAATTGCACTGGCAATCGAGACGCCAGTACTATTTCCGTATTTTAACAAAAAAATTCCCCCGTAAATTTCAGAAAAAACGGAAATTTTTCTGTAATTTACGGAAAAAATTAAATTTAAAACACGGAAATAGTATTGGCGTCTCGATTGTCGGTACAATTTCCATATTTTAGTCTGTTTTTTTTTCAGTGAATTGTATCTGTAAATACGGCAGTTTTCGTATATTCTTGCTGTAACTAATTTCGTTAAGTAGCCCATCTTCTGTAAGTAACACTGAAAAAACATCAACAATTTACCTGATCTTCAGATTCTATTGATGTGGTGACAGAGTTTGAACTCTGCACTGCAAAGACGAGCACATTCTTTAAATGAGGCTCTCGACGATCCACCCCAACCTCTGAGTCGATGAAAAAACTGCTAAACTTACAAAAACTATTGTGAAAAAGATAGAGATGACTGTTGGTTGCTCGTGAGAGCAGACGTGTTGAAACGTCGCTGTTCGACCGAATACCGGGTCACGGACCTGAGTAAGGCGGAATATCGCCACCCAGTTATAATTATCGTGTTTAATCTAAATGTAAATACCCCATCTGTAAATACCTCATCCATATATTCAAGAAAATTAAAGTTTAAGATTCCCTCAAGAATCTGCCTGGACTAATTACTTCTAGACACCGACCATAGTGTATATTTATTCGTTAAAATCAATGTGCATTAAATTTCTACATTGATGCAGTAATTTTCTTATTTATCGTGTATAATTATTTTCAGTTGGCAATTCATTTTTACAACGTACACCAGGGAAAACTCGACAAATCTATCTTTTCTGCCTCTTCTCTCTATTGATACAGCCATTTCCTTAAAAATGTTTTAGAATAATACTTACTCAACAACCTTACGTAATGCTGGGAAAACATCAAAATCTGCTTCATCTGCAAATTTTATTGATATGACAATTTTCTTATATATGTTTTATTATTTTCATTCAGCAACCCGTCTTTTCCATGTAAAGCTGGAAACGCATAAAAAACCTGTTTCATCCTCAGATTTTATTGTTGCAGAAATTTTCTTATATGATTTTTATTCCAAGTTCAATAGCAACCACTTTTATTTACGTTTTATAGGGGGGGGGGGGGGGGAATTAAAAATCTGTCTCAGCTACAGATTTCACCTATGCAACAATTTTTTTTGTACTATATGATTTATAATTATTTTCATTCAACATCTCATGTTCTCTACGCAATGCCGATAAACATTAAAAATCCGCTTCAATAACCCATCTGCAGATTTTATTCATACAGCAATTTTCTCATAGTACAGACATCCCCCGTATTACGCGACTTACGTAAATTCGCAGTTACATAATAAATCTCAAAAAATACATTTGTGAACATACTAGCGTGTTTGATACGCAGTTGCATACTTTTATAAATAAAATACATAGATATAAACCACAACCGTAATATAGTTTATATATTAGATAATTATATTTTTATTGGCCCATACAATCAAATCTATAACAAAACAACTTAATCTTTATTATTAGTTATTTAAAGTATAGTCATCTAATTCATAATAAATACGGTTTGTGCTTATCAAGGATTATTTTATTTTGCGAGTGCTATTCATTTGTCTTGCCATCAGAAATTAATGGAGAATAGGTTAAATTAATCCTCTTTAATTATTTCTTATTTTTATAGTCGTTTGATGTGGTTCAAAATTGTTATAAATCATTTCATCAATGTTAGATTTATAAATCCCGTATTCCACAAGAGAGATATTTCATTAAACTATCTTTTCTACACAGTGTTGCAGAAAAATAAAGGATCCGCCTAATCTGCAGATTTTATCGATACAGCAATTTATCTTATACTTATGTTATAATTATTTTCATTCAGAAACCCATTTTGTTAATATAATGGTAGGAAAACATTATAAATCTGCCTCATCTGCAGATGTTATTGATACTTCTGCGCGGAATGTTAACGGAAAAATAAAGCCTTAAAATAAAAATGCAGTAGTCGCCAACCTTAGACACCAACTCGCGTTCATGAAATCTGACAATAAGATAGTTTTATTTAAAAAAAAATTATAATATTTTAAGTTCCTGTTCCTATTTTTTATGCTAAAAGTATACATAAATATTCATTACCTTGGACATATTGCAATAAACCTCCTAAACTGCATTTGCTTATTACAATGAGTCTGAAACAAAGAAAAAAAAAAGAAAAGAAAAGAAAAAGACTGATTGAGATGTATGGACAGTTTTCAGTTAGCTTAATTCTCCCCAGTGGAGACAAATTTTGAAGTGGCAGAAAAAAGTTTTTTTTTTTCAGTTTTTTTTCTGGAAAACTTGGAAGTTTTGGAAAAATTAATTTCTTACAAATGTTTCTAAAAAATAAGTTATATCTTCTTGAAAAATATAAAATAATAAACGTTTTCAATATTTATGCACATTAAAAAAATTATTTTCCCTTTACACGAATATAATATTTAAAAAAAAAAAAAAAAAGAGAGAGAAAACAAGCCAGCTTTTAAAAGTTTAACCTTTCAGAGTTTTGACATCATCTTTTCTTGCTTAATTTAACACCATTGTTTTTAATGTATCTTGTGTCTGTTGAAATGATTTTTCAGTTGCGTTTGTTTAATTATCAGTAGTGGTAAGTTAAAAAAATACCAGCGAAAATTTTTAAATTGCAACCAATATCACTGCAGTTTGAAAGTAATTTTTAAACTGCATTGTGCATCCCATCTATATAGTACTGTTTTTACAATATATAAATAATGCCAATTTAAAAGAAACAAATTATAGTAGTTCTGGCATTATTATAAATATTATCATTATCAAATCTTCCATTGTTTAAAAATTGATTTTATTTTACAGTATTACATTTCCCCCCATTGTAGTTATAATTTTCATTTCCTGTGTATTTAGTTTTGGTACAGCTTTCCAGTCTAAACCCAAACTATGTTTTAGTTTAAGTTTTAGGTTCTTAATATTGAAAGTGGTAATTTTTTTTAAATCAAAGTTGAAAAACAGATGGATTTTCGCATATGTTTAAAAATCGTTTTCAACTAAATTTTTCACAGAAATGTGATTACATTTTTTTTTTTTTGCAAAGTTTGTTTACATGGATTTATATATTTTTTTAGAAATACAGTTAGACAACTCTGACAATCTGTAATTCAGGAAAAGAAAGAAAAGAGTAAATAATTTCAACTGCATGTTATTAAGAAAATAATTTTTTCTAATAATATTGAGAACTTAGAGCTATGCGAATAAAAATTAAATGTATATTTTAAATTTTGTATTAAATTTTCACCATTTTCATTAATTGGTATATTGTTTCAGTAATTTTGCACATGAATTTTCATTTTTAACAAGAAAAGTTTCATTTAATTATCTTACCAGGGATTTTCTTGAATTTATTTCACACGATCCTGTTTTTGCGAAATTATGAACTTTTGTATATATACTTGTAAAAAATGTAATCAGAATTTTGTGAATTAGAAATTAATAATTGTGTATAAGTTCTTAATTAGACATTATTAAGAAGGTCCTTTGTGCTAGATAATAGATTCAGTAGCTAGATAATAGATTCAGTGGTTATTTCAGCTATTATGCAACAGGTATTTTGTAATTCTAAAATCATTACATTTGTGAAGGATTCAATTTGGGGATTGAAAAATTTTCTGAAATGTCTATTTTTAAGAGAAATTAAGGATCAAATGCTTTAAGTTGAAACAATTGTGAAGGATCCTTTTAGGGAATAAAGTTCTTTCTAAACAGATCCTTGCTTACAGATAAAATTTTCCGTGTTAATGTTTTTATGTGCGGCACTAAAGATAAATATATATATAAATAAAAGTATCAAAATGTAGCTATTATAAAATTTTGACTATATTATTTTATAAATGAAATTCAATTTTTCCAATTTTGAAAAATTGAAAAATAGCCTTTGGAAAAAAACAGGAAAAAACCGGCTTTTTTCCGAGCATTTCCATCTCTACGTCTCCACACAGCTGTTTGCAATAAGCCTGATAAATATTAGGCCGACTGGAAAAAGGAAAAGGATTCTCTAATCAGCCGAGCTCTTTGCAAGCAAAAGCAAGGCTTTTTGCACGGCTTAAACTAGCCTACAACATCATAACCGTCGTACCATGCGTTAATAAATGAATAAATTAATTAACAATTATACAAAAAATATATAAATATATGTACTATTTTACCTCAATCCTCAGTCACCAGGCCACATCAGCAAGTGAATTAAAAGGAATTCAGTGTACTTTTTATAGCAAAATATAACTAACATTTAACTCGATATGACTAACATTATTTAGAAAGCAACTCTTGAAGTAATATAAAAAATGACGATCTTGTGAAATAACACTTTCTTGAAAATAAAGTTGACTCATAGCCCCGATTGCTTTATAAATGATTTAATCCTGTAGTGCGATTGGTGGATGGTTTCAATTCAGTAATATCATGTGCATTCTCGTTATATTTACGGGGTTAAATTAAGGTACTACTGTATATATTTGACAGTTATGAATGACTAACAAAATTTATTATTGGTTTGATGATTATAAATGACAAGGGTATCATAAATCAATTTATATGTATTAATAAATAATAAAGAGCCAGATAAAATGATTTTTTTCTGGTTTTAAATTTTCATATGAATATGAATTGAATAATAAGCAAAAAACTACAGTCGTTAGATTTAAGACAATGGCATATTCCTCAAACTTCAATAAATATATTTGGATAGCTACTATTAACATTATTAAGTTAAACGTAATTTTTTTAATTAAAATTGAAAAGAAACTGGACCCGAATGGGTTAATATAAACTTAGCTGCTTTTTTTCGTTTCCTTAACCTTTAAATGCTCGATTTTTTATTTTGTTTCAAAAACATTATATATGATTCTCTGAAAGGTTTATTACACAGGAAAAATAATGAAAAAAAATCAGAGATACATTTTTCATATAATACGTCAATCTTTTCTTCTGTTGCACATCTGCAATGACTGCTGTACGCTAAAATATTGCAAATTAGTATATATTTTAATAAGTATGTCTCCAAATACCTTATTTTATATAATTA
The DNA here is from genome assembly GCA_963932465.1 of Maratus speciosus. Taxonomy (NCBI): domain Eukaryota; kingdom Metazoa; phylum Arthropoda; class Arachnida; order Araneae; family Salticidae; genus Maratus; species Maratus speciosus. Next base: position 42,770,105 of record OZ010791.1, on the reverse strand, counting down.
TTTATTTTATAAAACTTAACTTTTAACCCTTTAATTCCCATGATAGAATACGTTCCAGAAATTACGTAATTCAGAGAATCTGACGTTACACCAGAAAGTTTCAATGGTTAATTTCGCTTTATTTAAATACGGATTGTCTGTTATTAATTAAAGCAAATATTGCTATTTTAATTTTCTGTAGGTATATACGAATTAAAAAAATCTATTAAATTCAATACACTGTTCTTTGCATATATGCAAAGCTGAGCACTAAAGGGTTAAACTGTTGTGCAGTTTAAAGTGAATCAAACCAAAACCAGAAAACATTCTTTCTAATGAAGTTGTAAACCAGTGTTGAATCCAGACCTTTACCTCCGGGGGGGAAATTTTGATCCCTGGGGGGGACACTAGTATTCCAACATGAAATTTTCTCTGATTTCATTAATATACCAAAACCTGCTAAAGCGGAATCTCCGAGGATCAGAAAAAGTTTCTGTCTTAACAAGTATCCCCCCAGTCGGGATTTTGAAAATCTTCTGTTTCCATAGATTATGCTATATATAAGTTTCTATTTTTTAATTTCAAATTGAAAATTTAAAAAACTTTTAAACATTCTATTTAATTTAAGATACTTTTGTACTTTATTGTGCCCAAACCATTATTGAAAAGATAAAAAATAAGTGTGGCATTCTTAGGTTACTGTCACTCCCCCCGTAGCAGAAATTTCTCCAAGTGTCTGCGACAGATAATTCAGGGGCAAAAAATAATCTGAAGGTAAAATATTTTTATAAATGGAGCGTTAATTAATCAAACAATCACTTACCTGTAGCGTTTTTAGGCATTTTATAAATTTTTATTAATAATAGTCTTAACTTTTTGTATTAAGTAATAAAGAGCTAAACATAATACGAAGCAAAATAAAAGTTCGATGAAAAAGAATCTGCAAAAGAGAAAAGAAAATCTGCGACTCCCGTCTCCCGTCTCGAACTTTCTGCTACCGTGGTCACTCCTAAATATAACTTATATAAGTTATGGTCATTTGTTTTTTATTTAATCTCATTATATCCTACAGTTTAATTTGCCATACAGGATTTAAATATCCCATTTCATAAAAGTTTTGAATCAACATTGCTACAATTTACCTCTGAAATATTTCTATTAATATACAGTTATTCATGAAACAGCACCGAAAAATGGCAATAAATCACAATTAAATAATAAATTTCGTTACAAGAATAACAAACAGAGTTTACAAATAATACAATAACAAATTTTTATTATTTGATATTTACTTATTATTTAATAATAATGCTTTCAGACACAGACACGGACAGTATTAAATGGAATAGGGCGATTTTTCTCCCTTTTTTCGTGGGGGGAGGATATAGTTGGGCAACGCCCTACTATGTTAAAACCTTTTACTGTAGATGAAATTTATATATTTTTTTCTCTTAATTTTTTAATTATTTTGTAACGTCCGCAATATTTTCAAACTTATGAAAGATAAAAGTTATGTAACATTTCAAAATTTAAAATTGAAACCCCATTTGTATACTTCTATCTGCGTCTATGTTTAAGTATAACTTCTTAATATTAATGAAAACAAATCTTCCGTAACATTCATGTCCACTAAAGAAATAGAGATTTCACTCTTTTTTTAAATACTTTAATTTTATAAAATATTAATAGCAATTTAAATAAATAATACCATATAATGTGTATGTACTAAATAGTAATTATAATATTCTATATGTAAAACCATTAAATCTACCTTGTGTATAAAACTAATCCTTACTTCTTATAAAGCACTGTTTTTGATAAATCGCATAAGTTCAGTATTAAATTTGTAACTGCTCACCTTTAAACTAAGCGAATGCGTCTTGGTTTCGAAGATGCATAATGTGTGATCACTGCATCGATGAATTCATCTGTTGGCTCCTCATCACCTTCGATAGATACTTTAATACACGATTGTAAAGTATCCTGCCCCATGCGATTTCTGAGTTTTGTCATAATTCTATTCATTGTGCTAAATGACCTTTCTACACTCGCTGTTGAAATTGGTACACACAATAGACACTCGGCAAGTTTTTTCAAAACTTCCTATCCAATATCAACTTTTAAAATGAAAGAAGCGACATCTGTACTGGTATCATCTAAATTACTGTGTGCAACGTATTTAAAAGAACGGAGATCTGCCACTGCTGCATCCTCTTCCTGAATTCCAAAAAGATGGCACAGCTCCTTACACTGCTTTTCATTTATTTTTACAAATTCTCCAAAGCTTCGAAAAAATGCACATAGTTCTATTAAGCGCAGTGCTTTATCATTAAATCTTTCTTTAACTTGATGAATCATTTTTTCTATAAAAGTTTTTGCACTTTTTAAGCAATTTTTTTTCGTGTCATTAAAATTTATGCTCTTAATTTCTGATGCATCACTCTCGAGACCTTTAATTTTAATGTGCAATTCGTTATTATCATTGCCAGTATCACAAAAGTTGGCAATTTCTTGCAAGTGATCAACTGTCCCAGAAACAAGTTGAGGAAGAAATGAAATGCTAAGAGTTTTCTTTTGAAGAATTTTGCTTAAATTCGATACAGCATTAAGTGTTTCATCCATAACGACTAAACTGATTATAAAACTAATATTAATCATTTCCAAGAGAATACCACCAGCTAAACTTGCTAAATCAGCACCATCCTTGTGTATGTGTTCGCATGCAATCATAATCGATTTAAAGGATAAAAATACAGCATGAACAGTACGGTAATTGCTAAGCCAGCGTATATCCGTTGCCTCAGGTATGATTTGAACGGGTTCTTCTAAAGCTTTCTGTATTCCGTGCAAAATTTTTCCTCTGTTAGGAGAACTATCAAAAAGTTTATAAATATCTTTAACTGTGTGAAAAAATCGTTTAATCATTATACTCTTGTTTCTTGAATTAGTGACAGCTAATGATAGAATATGGGATCTGCAATGAATGTAAGGCACTTCGCATTGTTTAGCTTCTGAAATACGAGCACGAACACCAGTTATACTACCACTAAAGTTCGCTGCACCATCAAAAGAACATGAAACCAATTTATCATATGACACATTTCTTTTTTTTTAAGCATCATCTAGCTAAAAATATTGATTCAGCATCAGTTCTTTCTAAGTATATTATGCACAAAAATCTTTCTCTTACTTCGCAAACTGGATCATGGACGACGTGCCGCAATATTAGTAATAATTCACTTTGATTGTTTATGTTCGTCGACTCATCTCCCATTATAGAATAATACTTACCATTAAGTATTTTGTCATCTGCTTTGTCTAAGATTGTGCCTATTGAGCTTAATATTTCAGAAGCAGTTGATTTACTTATGTAAGTCGATCTTTCACTTTGAGACTTAACCCAGTCGCGAAGAGTTTCATTTTCTCTCATTAAAATTCTTTGAACTAAGGGTTCATATTTTGTAGTATGGGGTATCTCCTCTTTAGCTAAAAAATACACACTCCTAATTAATGAAGATAAAGCTTGTCTATTTTTATCGCTTTCGTCTTCGCTGTATTGGATTTTTTGTGTGTGTATAGGAGCATTTAAATTCTGTAATCTTTCATTTTCCATAAAAACAGATTTGCAATGTTTGTCTGATTTTGAGTGTTTTTCAAGTTTTCCTGTACTGCCAGTTGCTTTCCTAAAATTTGTGAAGGGCACTGATATGAATACTCCACTTGTTTTTTGGAATACCTCTACATCATTTTTTAAATGCTTTTCACACAGCTTGCAAAATGCACCACCACGAGTTCGATCAAAATACAGCCATTCATATTTATCTTCCCACTGTTTTTGATATTTGAACTTGCGTCTAACATTTTTATCTTCCGGTTGAGGTTGTCCACTAACAGTACTACACGAAGGTATCGAGGGTGGAACTATCGCATTGCAGGTTTCCCTTTCATTCAAAATTTGTTGAGAATTATTCTTTTGATTTTCAACAGATGACTGTACTAAAGGTTCTTCACTACGTCCTCTTTTTTTAATTTGGATATAAGAAAATAATTTCGACTGTTTTGACACAATTCAATATCAAAAATAATTCCTATCTAATATTCAATTTAAGCTGTAATTTTTATCTGTAACAATCAAGACAGAAAAGCGCAATAGATTAACCAGACACAGTGTCGTCTAGAACTAGCGTCACCTAATTGCTTATTGGTAGTCTTTGAAAATGAAATTTCCCTAGCATTCTACAATAAAATAAGAAAAATAAAATATTTTATGTTAGCGGTCAAGTAAATACCGGATGTAATTTATAAAGTTTGCATAGAAATTTTTAGACATTTTCAGTAACTAAATCTTTTTAAAATTATTAAGTATAAAAACATTTCTGTGCCTTTAATTCAGTTGTCCATACCCGCTCAAAATCTATTTATAATAATGTTTTTGACAGCATAATCAATTTATCATTCGATAAATGAATTTGGTTTTTCCAAGAGAAAATTACAATTAGATAAAGCAGTTATTTGTGTAATACGGGATAAACAAATGGATTATTACTGAAAGGATTAACTTTCAAGATATTTTATGAGTGAACGGAATAATAACAATATATCATATTTTAATTAAGAAACGCACAAATTTAGAATTTCACAATAAGGAAGTAATAATATTTATTTTATGGGCTAGTACTTTGTAACAGAAAAAGTTTTATTTATGATACATGAAATTAATATTATAACCTCAAAAATATAATGAATAAATATTTCACTGGATAGGAAAAGCTTATTTAGATAAATTATTAGCGTGATATGATACATTCAATGAATTATTATGTTTATTGTTAAGATTGAATAATGGGTATTAAGCGAAAAAATACATTTTATGGTATAATTTAAATACATTTTAGAGAAATTGAGAGTCTAATTAAAAATATTTAAATAATTTAATAATTGATGCAATTAGAGTAAGTAAGCCAAAAATATGTGATTTGACATCACACCTGTCAATAATGGAATCTTCTCCTAACCAGAAAACTTTTACCGTCCCAATGAAAGCAATTGTAGTACATTAAACCGCAAATATAAAATTGAAAGGAGTGGAAGAAAAATTCCGTTACAGACACATTTCCGTCTTAGAAAGTATCACGCAGTGCACTATTTTTGCTGGAACCGTATTTTTTTTTTTGTTGTTTAAGAGAGGATTCCGCATTCCGCTATAGACAGGTTCTGTTTTCCAGACTTTACCGCATTTAATTTTTTCGAAAATGTTAATGAAATAAATTTATACCAGTTATTTTATAATTTTACAAAAAAAAAAAAAAAAAAAAAAAAAAAAAAAAAAAAAAATTGGAATTAGTATTTAACAACAATTTCTTACAGTTTAATCTCGTATTAGTTTTTCGGGAGGATTCGAAGGAAAATATCACTACTAGGAAAAATAAGGAGAAAGTCAAAAATTTCCTCCGGGGGGGACATTTTTGAATCCCGGGGGGGACATTCCCCCCCGGGCCACCCCCTGAAATCAACACTGTTGTAAACAACTGGTTATCTAAATTAGACAGTTTATCTTTTAAAGGCTTTTCTATGTTAATATTGCCCCACATAATTATTGGTTCTAAATTAAAAAAATTAGCTTAAAATGTAAAGTTTAAAAAATGCTTTTTTTCTTTTTTGACTAAAAAAACTCGCTGCCACTGAACAACACATAGTCACAGAACAACACAGTCAATAATAACTGGAAAATTTCATTTACATATATTTTGACTGAAAATAACAAAAATATCTTGCATAATATTTTGAAAATAAATATTGAATATATGAAAATATTGAAAATATCAAACATCATGTTATTTTGAAAATAAACGTAAGATATATATCACTGAACACTGATATTGATATTACAATATACATAAAATAGAATTAATCATCATCCAACAATACAAAATATAATGTTTTGAAATATCACAGCAAAAAAAAAAAAAAAAAAAAAAAAAGATTTAATTCTTTTAGATGGAAGATATAAAATACTGAATTCTATAGTTATGATGAACAAATTAATGAACTAACGAGCGGTTCAGAGGTCTATCCTATGGGTCATTCTGACGAAAAATTACAACACAGAAAACCAAAATCTATTTTATAAAAGTATGTAAAAATATTAAAAACTGCATGGATGTTTTCTTTTATGCTTAATAAATAAACTTATATTAGTGGCCAAGTTTTTATTTGATTTGTCACACGTTTTTGATTTTTTTTAAAATTCTGACATGGCTACGGAGGCTATGGGAAAATACATTTTCATTTCAAAAATTTAAAGGAAGACATAATTGAGTCATTATTGGGCGTAGTGGGTACCTATTAGGTAGCTTTCATTACAAAAAGTATTGCAGCCGTTCGGAGGAAAGTGATTTCAAAAAATTTTGGTATATTTTCATCGATTATGACCCCCAGACCCCGAAACCACCCTCCGTTCAAAAGTTGATATATATATATATATATATATATCCATATATCAGGTAGCTTTCTTTACAAAAAAGCTACCTATTGCAGCCGTTCGGAGGAAAGCGATTTCAAAAAATTTTGGTATATTTTCATCGATCATGACCCCCAGACCCCGAAACCACCCTCCGTTCAAAATTGATATATATATATATGTGAGTTGTGGTTTTAGATTCCCATAAACCCCTACTCATAGCAACAGATATTGTCAGCTCTTTTCCATGAGAACTTGTTACCGCAGAATAGCAGATGTTTGAATTTGCTGATATGCAGTTTGCATTCTCTTCGCCTGGAAACAAGTAACAACCGAGAGCAGATTGCATTCTGACGCGGCCGATGGTAAGCATATCTCGCTCTAGACGAGAGCAGAGGCCGAACTCCGATGATTCTGCGGGCGCGTATGCTGCAGAGAAAACCCCTACCCTCCCGTACCTGTAAATATAATTTCTATTTAATATGTAAACTATAACCTAGAATCATTAAACTCCTTTTTTCATTAACTAAGGCCTTATCTTTATATCATCCCTATATTACATGGGTGCTCTAGGCCGAATTGAATCCCAAAACGAATTTAAAAAGTAAAATCCCCTAGGCTTTCTTACCGATCTACGTTTAAAATCAGAGAACTGTTTCGTTCCGTTATCAACCCTTGCATTTCAGCTGATGTGATTCATCTACATCTGATGTGAGCCATCTGTGTGAAGCTCAATCTCCCGTTTATTTTTATTTGTGCAAGATAGTTATCGCTGTACAAGGAATGAATCTTCGACTGCATATTTTTTTTCTACGGATCATTAATTGGATTACTTCAATATATCGTGGCGAGGAATTTATTTTTCAATTGGATAACTCCTTTTGCAGCAAGTTTATTTTTTTTTCTCTTTCCTTTCTTGCCTTTTAATATGGAATTGCAAGAAATTGACTTTATTAAAAGCCAATTGAAATCGGCTAAAACAGATAAAATCAAATTATTGCATGAATTTATATTTGGTTGCGATAAAAATCGCCAGAACAGAGCGAATTTAAGGAAATTTAAAGGTTTTTCTTTTACTGACAAAAGCGATGAGTATGAAAATAAACTCAAAGAAATTTTGCACGATTACGATCAGATACAATTGATTACTATTGCTAATATCTTATCCATTGACATCCATGGATCAAAACAAGATATAGGGCAACGTATTTTAAGTGCACTAGTTGATATTTCGGCTTTTAAAGACACGTTTACGGCAATTTCCGAATCGGATACCGAATTTGATGATAGCCACAATAGTAGTGGAAGCACTGGTTTATCTTCCCCTTTGGCAGTACAGCCAGACCAGGCGCGTGTACACTGTACACACTCCGCGCCCAAACAGACAATTTCTTTCCATGACATTGATCATTTAATTACACCGTTTAGTGGTGATAAAACGGAAAACGTTCAAACATGGTTTCAGAGATTTGAATCTCTGGCCCATTCATTTCAACTGTCCGACATACAGAAATTTGTGTTTGCTGAGCGGGCATTAAAAAGTTTAGCATTATTGTATGTACGTAGTGAAAACAACATTTCTTCATATACATCACTCAAAGAAGCATTGTTTCGCGAATTTGGACAATCAGCTTCGTCCGCCCAGATACATCAATTACTAGCCGCTAGAGGATGCCGCCCAAACGAAAAACTATTGGAATATTTTCTGAAAATGAAAGAAATAGCACAAAGAGGAAACATAGATGATATATCTTTAATTCACTATATAATTAATGGGATTAACGATACACCACATAATAAAGCTATATTATTCGGGTGCGCCACGCTTGCCGAATTTAAAAACAAGCTCCAAATTTTCGAACGAATTTGTGAACAGAGTTCTAAAGTTTACAAATCAAAGTCACCGACAACACCCAACACTCCTAAGATTAACCAGACGGAAAAAACTGCAAAATTAACTTGCTGGAATTGTTTAGCCCCAGGTCACCTGTCTACCCATTGTGTGCATTTAAATAAAGGAAAAAAGTGTATGAAATGTGCACGTTTTGGTCATGTTTCCAGCCAGTGTACAGAGCAAACGCCGGAACGCAAGCGTTCGACTCAAGGCACCTCCCCTTCACGCAAGACGTCGCCGCGCAGAGACGAACAAATTAACGTAGTCGAAATGTGTCATTCTCCTCCGCGCATGCAGAAACCTGTAAAAATTTTTAATTTACAAATCAATTCAATCTTGGACACTGGAAGCTCACTGACGATACTGAGAGAAGACATTTATGAACAAATTGGGTCTCCCCCCCTCACCGCAGCAACTGTACAATTGTCGGGCATCGGTAACCGTGTTATTCAACCTATAGGATCGTTTTCTACCGATATAGAGGTAGACGATAGTACTTTTTCTACTACTGTTTACGTAGTTAAGTCTTCTCAGATGCCCATGCCACTTATCATAGGAACAGATGTCATATTTCAGGGTACTCTCACATGCGACAAAAACGGCTCTACTTTAACTAAATCTCCACCCACAAGTATTTTTATAAGCTGCATTACTGTCTCTGATAATGTATCTGCAACGAAATCTCAAGATAAATCCTATGTACCTCCATTTCCTGATGCAAGATGCACTATGGAAACACTTGTTTCAAATTCTTTCCCCCAAGATCTAAAACCGCCGACAGTAAATAAAGATTTTTCGAATGAAAATATTACTACTGACATAGAGATTGACTCAGCACATCTGAAACATCTCGCAACATTATCGCCAGACTGTTTTTCCTTCGATTTAAATTTCTTATCCTACAAGCTGTTCATGACTGTGCTTCTCTTATTGACCATCTATTTATTACTGTTTACGTCTGCCAACGGACTCATTTATCAGCATTCGGCTTTCCATACATCCCAACCATCTCGAGATTCGAGTGACGTTACTAATTGGACCGAAATTCTGCGTGTCCTTATCATTCCTTTTTTATTTTTTATACGCCGACATTTTGTGAAGTCAACAACGAGAAAGAGAAAAAGTAGACTTAAATTTCCAAAAAGAAATATGCTTCACGTATATAGGTGACTAGTGCAAGCAACGAATTCATCATAAATGTGTTTTCTATTATTACTACTATTTTTTTTAACTGTGTTTTTATATATTCTGTGTTTTACACCTATATCTGCTTATCCCTGAGAACATTTATATCGTACAGACTATTAGACTGCTACTATCTGTGATTTTCTTAGTAACTTTATTTCAATATCTTCGTTTTTTTTTACGATTGCAGCAAGCATCCACGATTATTTTTTTTCCTGGACGAAACATTAGAATGAGGTGTTTACCAGTGTAACTCACCATTTCAAGAGTCCAATTATTGGTGAAAATCTTCATCACAGAACGTTTTTTTTTCTTCTTTGTATTTTTGTGTGTCATGCCATTCTACAGTGCGATAAACTTCAGGTGCTTTTTTTTAAAAGAAGTTATCGCGTACCAAGCATTTTTATCAACAGTTTTTTTTTTTTGTTTAATTATTCTTAGTTTGTGGAATATGTAACAAATTCTTTATTTTTTCAGCCTATATTAACAGAATTTATGTGCTTTTTTTTTCGAAGTTCTGTTCAACATTTTTTTAAAAATCTCTGAGCGATATATACCAGCTCAAAACTTTTTTATTGAGTCCATGCTGTGATTTTTTTTTTTTTCTCGCATGGCAAATCAATTTTTCTTATAAAATCAGCAAAACAGTGTTTTTTTTTTGTAATTTTGCTTAAGACTTTTTAGTAAATCAGCAAAACAGTGCTTTTTTTGTAGTTTTGCTTAAGACTTTTTAGTAAATCAGCAAAACAGTGCTTTTTTTGTAGTTTTGCTTAAGACTTTTTAGTAAATCAGCAAAACAGTGCTTTTTTTGTAGTTTTGCTTAAAACTTTTTATTACAAGTGCAAAACAGTGCTTTTTTTTTAGTTTTGCATAAAACCTTTTTCCAGACTGCCAAGCAGTGACTCCTTTTTTTTTCATGTTGCATAAAACACTTTCGACTATCCAGAACTGTGCCAGCAATATTATTATTTTATTATTATGTACCTGTTTTTATATATTTGAAATTTTTTACCTGTATTTTTATAATTTTATATGTTATATGTATAAGTATAGTATTATTATGTGTCCCCCCCCCCCAATCGCATATTTTTTTTTACAGAAGTAAGAGCTGGCTGTCGAAAAAAAAAAACCTTTTGGTGGGAAATTCTTTTTTTTTTTTTTTTTTTTTGCTTAGACGAGGCAAACCTCTTTTTTTTATATTTTATTCCCGAATGACGTTGGGATAAAGATGGTTTTTTTTCTTACGAAATTCTACCTAAGATGAGGCAGATTTCAGTATGTTTTCTTGATGATAATATAATGGGCAGACGGCCTTTCAAATTATATTTTTCATCCCTGATGATGGCTCATGAGAAAGACGGTCTCATGGCGCAAATTGATGTTATCCCGAGATTTTTTTTTATTCTTTTGTTTTTTTTTTTTTGGAGATATCCCACGGCAGCTCAGCATTAATTTACATAACATTTAGAATTAATTTTTTTTATTATTTAGCTCAATTCTCTTAATTATTTAATGACAATTTTTTTTCCTTTGGATTCTAATTATTTTTAGATAGTTTTTTTTTTTTGTTTTTGTTTTTGACATATCTTGTTGCTTATTTAACGCGCTGTCGAGGTCGACAAGCGGACAAGATGGCCGAGTGTGAGTTGTGGTTTTAGATTCCCATAAAACCCTACTCATAGCAACAGATATTGTCAGCTCTTTTCCATGAGAACTTGTTACCGCAGAATAGCAGATGTTTGAATTTGCTGATATGCAGTTTGCATTCTCTTCGCCTGGAAACAAGTAACAACCGAGAGCAGATTGCATTCTGACGCGGCCGATGGTAAGCATATCTCGCTCTAGACGAGAGCAGAGGCCGAACTCCGATGATTCTGCGGGCGCGTATGCTGCAGAGAAAACCCCTACCCTCCCGTACCTGTAAATATAATTTCTATTTAATATGTAAACTATAACCTAGAATCATTAAACTCCTTTTTTCATTAACTAAGGCCTTATCTTTATATCATCCCTATATTACATATATATATATCTATATATATAAAATAAGAGATGTCTGTCTGCCTGCCTGCCTGACCGCGGAAAGCTCCGAAATTATAACACCTAGACCTCTGAAATGTTTGTCATGTGTAGATGCTGTTACCGGAAAGTGTACTTCGCCGCCGGATTTTAAAATTTCAATTTAGATATTTAAAAAAAAAATTAAAACGTAATTAAAACGTTATGTGTTAGAGGCTATTTACAGCTCTAAGCCAATCCGCTGCAATAAAACGTTATGGGTTTCAGGCTATTTGCAGCTCTAAGCCAATCCGCGGCAAAGAAGAAACCAGCCAATGAGAGCAGGTGGTAAATATGAGATACAGCGGCTGCATTTCCTAGCCTAATACTATGTTCACACTACGATACTTAAGATATCTTAGGCCGCCGAACTCTCTTAATTTTGAGGTGGTACCCTCCCGGAATTGGAAGCCTGTTCACATGGGAAAACTCACTTAAGATAACTCAGTGAACGTCACTGTGTTGTTTGCGCATGCGCTTAAGATAAAACCGCCCGCAACACCCAATCAGTTAATGCGAAGCTTTATAGCCAGCGAGAGTGAATGGTCGTGACTGTCTCTAGCCCGACGAAAGTTGAAACTCTCTCAGAGAGTTTGTGGAACTCCCTCAGAAAGTTCGGAGGTGTAAGAGAGTTCCGATAACGCAGTGTGAACAGGGTATAACTGTAGCGGGAAATTGCACTGTTTATTTTTCATGCTTTATTTATTTTGTTACTATAAGATTTAATCTTATTGATATTATTTTATAATGTTTATAAGAAGTGATATAATACAATTCACGTAAGTTATTTTAAATTGTATTCGTTCTTCGTATTAATATCTATTTACATACGCGTAGTCGCCCAAGAATGAAATAGTATAATGTTTCTTGAACTTTCTGGGATCTTAAAGTAATTTTTTTTTCAAATTTGCTGATTTTTTTTTTTTTTCAAATTTGCTGAATCAACGCTTCACTGAATGTTTTCATTTCTTAGTAAAAATAGAACTGTACATTTTATAGTAAAGTGTAAGATGAAAACTGTACTTTCTATGAAATGGAAACATTCAGTAAATAATTTCCGTTCTCGGGTGATTAAGAGATGTATGTTGTCATCGCCCAAGAATAGGAATAAAACAAATATTTCTTTTCAGGGGAAATGAATGAAGTTATTTGGGTTTTTCTTTTATCTTTTTTTTCCACTTCCCCATATATTATGAGTTTCATAACAAATCCCAATGAAAACATATTTTTTACACTTTACTGGGTGTTTTCATTTCTTATCAAAGTCATGATAAGTAACAAGCACAGGGATCTGTTTAGGAAAAATTGGGTTCTTTAAAAGACCCCTCGCAACATTTTTCATGCCAAAACTGGACCCTGCACAATTTTTTTCAAATCAAAGCAGGATCCTTCACAAAACGTTTCACCTTAAAAAAAGGACCCTTCACAAAATTGTCATAAAATTATGTTTTTTACAAACTTTTTCACCTGAAAACTAAACTTTTCACATATTTGCTGAATCAACGCTTCACTGAACGTTTTTTTTTTTCATTTCTTAGCAAAAGTATAAGATGTATGTTTTGATTTTAAGATTTGTTATTGAACTTTGTTTCATTTAAGGAGGTTCGGAACATACCTATTTTAAAATAATTTTTATTTATTGAGTTACTATTTTGAAATTTTTTGTGATGCTTAACCATAACATGATAAAACTTATTAATCGGTATAACTCGAAATGTTATATGTAGAATTTAAACTTTTTTTCATTTAAATAAACAAAAATATAAGTTTTAATTTTGATTCTGCATTTTTAAAATTGTTATTGAACTCAGTTTGCTTCATATACAAATATTCAATGTTTTCATTTATTATTGTTGACATTATTGGGCGATGACAACGTACATTTTATACCTGACTGCATGTCCATTCTTGGACGATTATTCTGAAACTCCAAATTTGTCTAATCGCCCCAAGAATCGAATGTTTTTTTAAAACATTCAGTAAATAATTTCCGTTCTTGGGCGATTAAGAGTTCATTCATGTGCGATTCTTATGAAACTCCATGTCACAAAATGCACATCTTAACTATTTTATGCACTCAGAATTTTCCATTTTCAGTTCTTTTCCTTTTGTTAATCTTTTCTCTCCACTTTCCCACTGATAAGAAATCGTAATGAAAACATATCTTGCACTTTACTGAATATTTTCATAGTGCCAGGTCCAGTAGCAGAAAATTCAAGATGGGAGACAGGCGTCACAGATTTTCTTATCTCTTTTGCAGATTATTTTTCCATCAAACCTTTTATTATTTCACTTTACAATTATGTTTAGCTCTTTATTACTTCATACAAAACTAAGATTATTATCTATAAAAATTAATAAAATGCTTAAAGACATTGCAGGTAAGTAGTGGTTTGATTAATTAATGCTTCAATTGTAAAATATTTTACCAGCAGATTATTTTCTGCCACTGAAGTATCTGTCACAGACACTTGGAGAATTTTCTGCAACTGTGGTGCCAGGCATAGCAGTTTAAAGTTTAGGTGTAATTCAGTGAAGAGAAATTATGATTTTTTTTTTTTGTTCTGTCGCCATTTGTCAAAGTTCCCGACATTTCTCAGCGACAGATTGGAAAAATTCAGCGTGTGCTTCTGCACTCTTTTGTCAAAATTTGCTATACATTTCCGCGATCTTTTGATGAAATTTGCAATTTATTCCCTCGACTGTTTATCGAATTTTGTGTTTTATTTTTATAGTGATTGTTTTTACAAGATTTTTCATGAAATTCGCGTTTTTTTTTTTTTTTTTTTTTTTGCGACCATTAGCCAAAGATTAGACAAACTTTGCTATGCGTTTCTGCGATCTTTTGATGAAATGTACAATATCTTTCTTCGTTTACTGAAATTCACGTTTTTTTTCAGCAATCGTTTCACAAAATGCACGATCTCCCCCCCCCCCCCCCCAAATCGTTTCACGAAATTTGCAGGGGTTTTTTTTTTCACGACTTTTTTTAAACGATCAGTGGCAAAATTTGTTTTTCTTTTCCGTGGCCATTTGTCGAACTTTCCTATATTTCTCAGCGACATATTGGCAAAATTTGTAATCTGCACTCTTCAAACAAACTTTGCTATGCGTTTCTGCGATCTTTTGATGAAATTTGCAATATTTTTCTTCGTTTACTGAAATTCACGCTTTTTTTTTCAGTGATCGTTTCACAAAATGCACGATTCCCCCCCCCCCCCCTCAAATCGTTTCATGAAATTTGTGGGTTTTTTTTTAACGTTCAGTGACAAAATATGTGTTTTCTTTTCCGCAACCATTTGACAAAATTCGTAATGTGCACTCTTTAGACAAACTTTGCTATGCGTTTCTGTGATCTTTTGATGAAATTTGCAATAATTTTTTTTGTTCACTGAAATTCACGTTTTTTTTTTTTTTTTTTTTTTTTTCTGCGATCGTTTCACAAAATGCACAATTCCCCCCCCCCCCCCCCCAAATCGTTTCATGAAATTTGCATTTTTTTTTTTTTTTTCAACGATAAGTGACAAAATTTGTGTTTTTCTTTTCCGCGGCCATTTGTCGAAGTTCTTGATATTTCTCAGTGACAGATTGGCAGAATTGGCATATGCTTCTGCACTTTTTTGACGAAATTTGCCATGCATTTCCGCGATCTTTTGATGAAATTTGCAATATTTTCCTTCGATTGTTTACTGAAATTCGCGGGGTTTTTTTCAGCAATCGTTTGACGAAATTCGCGTTTTTTTTTTTCACGATTTTTTTTAAACGATCAGTGACAAAATTTGTTTTTCTTTTCCGTGGCCATTTGTCGAAGTTTCCGATATTTCTCAGCGACATATTGGCAAAATTTGTAATCTGCACTCTTTGGACAAACTTTGCTATGCGTTTTTGCGATCTTTTGATGAAATTTGCAATATTTTACTTCGTTTACTGAAATTCACGCTTTTTTTTCAGTGATCGTTTCACAAAATGCACGATTCCCCCCCCCCCCCCCCCCCAAAAAAAAAAATCGTTTCATGAAATTTGTGGGGTTTTTTTAACGATCAGTGACAAAATTTGTGTTTTCCTTTTCCGCGGCCATTTGACAAAATTCGTAATGTGCACTCTTTAGACAAACTTTGCTATGCGTTTCTGTGATCTTTTGATGAAATTTGCAATATTTTTCTTTGTTTACTGCAATTCACGTTTTTTTTCTGCGATCGTTTCACAAAATGCACGATCTCCCCCCCCCCCCCCCCCCATCCAAATCGTTTCATGAAATTTGCATTTTTTTTTTTTTCAACGATCAGTGACAAAATTTGTGTTTTTCTTTTCCGCGGCCATTTGTCAAAGTTCCCGATATTTCTCAGCGACAGATTGGCAAAATTGGCATATGCTTCTGCACTTTTTTGACGAAATTTGCCATGCATTTCCGCGGTCTTTTGATGAAATTTGCAATTTTTTTTCGATTGTTTACTGAAATTCGCGGGGGTTTTTTCAACAATCGTTTGACGAAATTCACGTTTTTTTTTTCAACGATCTATGATGAAATTTGTTATTTTATTTATTTCTTTTTGGTGACTATTTGCCAAAGTTCCCGATATTTCTCAGCGACAGATTGGCAAAATTCAGTGTGCGCTTCGGCACTCTTTTGTCAAAATTTGCTATACATTTCCGCGATTTTTTGATGAAATTTGCAATATTTTTTTTCGATTGTTTACTGAAATTCGCGGGGTTTTTTCAGCAATCGTTTGACGAAATTCGCGTTTTTTTTTTTTTTTACGATTTTTTTTTTAAACGATCAGTGACAAAATTTGTTTTTCTTTTCCGTGGCCATTTGTCGAAGTTTCCGATATTTCTCAGCGACATATTGGCAAAATTTGTAATCTGCACTCTTTAGACAAACTTTGCTATGCGTTTTTGCGATCTTTTGATGAAATTTGCAATATTTTTCTTCGTTTACTGAAATTCACGTTTTTTTTTCAGCGATCGTTTCACAAAATGCACGATCCCTCCCCCCCCCCCCCCCAAATCGTTTCATGAAATTTGCATTTTTTTTTCAACGATCAGTGACAAAATTTGTGTTTTTCTTTTCCGCGACCATTTGTCGAAGTTCCCGATATTTCTCAGCGACAGATAGGCAAAATTGGCATATGCTTCTGCACTTTTTTGATGAAATTTGCCATGCATTTCCGCGATCTTTTGATGAAATTTGCAATTTTTTTTCGATTGTTTACTGAAATTCGCGGGGTTTTTTTCAGCAATCGTTTGACGAAATTCACGTTTTTTTTTCAACGATCTATGATGAAATTTGTTATTTTATTTATTTCTTTTTGGTGACTATTTGCCAAAGTTCCCGGTATTTCTCAGCGACAGATTGGCAAAATTCAGTGTGCGCTTCGGCACTCTTTTGTCAAAATTTGCTATACAATTCCGCAATTTTTTGATGAAATTTGCAATATTTTTCTTCGATTGTTTACTGAAATTCGAGGGCTTTTTGCAGCGATCGTTTCACAAAATGCATGATTTTTTCCCAAGATTGTTTGGCGAAATTTGCATTTTTTTTCAATTATCTGTGACGAATTTGATTTTTTTTTTTCTGTGACTATTTGTCGAAGTTCCCGATATTCCTGAGTGACAGATTGGCAAAATTCAACATGTGCTTCTGCGATCTTTTGATGAAATTTGCAATTTTTTTTCTTCGATTGTTTCACAAAATTCATGATTATTTTTCCAAGATCGTTGGATGAAATTCTTTTTTTTTCTAATGATCACTTCACAATTTTTTCAACGATCTATGACAAAATTTGTGATTTTTTTTAAATTTGTGACAATTTATCGCATGTTATGTGTTCACCGTTCATGGGTGTCTAAAAATGTAGTCAACAATTTTAACAGGAAGATAGATTATAAATAACGAACACTCAAAATTTTCGCTTTATTGAATTATGCCTAAACTTTACACTGCACTTTCAATGTGAAAACATTCAATAAAGTATAACATATGTTTTCATTAGGATGAGAAAATATTAACAAAAGAATAATAACTGAGTGAAAAATCCTTGAGTTCATGAAACAATATGGTGTGCATTTTGTTATATATTAGGAGTTTTATAAGAATCGCATGTGAATGGACTCTTAATCGCTCAAGAACGGAAATTATTTACTTCATAAAAAGTTCAAGAAACACATTCCATGCTTGGGCGACTATGCATATGTAAATTGCCATTAACACGAAGAACGAATACAATTGAAATTAAGTTACGTGTATGATAACACTTTAAAATTTTAAAGAAGGTGGGAGAGTTGAATTTCGAGTTTGGAAGGCGGGTGACGATAATTGTCCTTACAACTGTAGCGTTTTCTTCGATGAGTATCCTTTATATGTTGTTTTCTGACAAAGATCGTTTTAAAGCTTTTGGCCTGTACATTACTAAGCACTCACTCCTCTCCTCTTAACTAATTTTTTCATCAGTAGAGGGTGTTTTAAAATTTTAATTTGTTCATGACTATGGCATACAATTTTACAAAAATTTATGAATAAAATTTGCATAACATCTCAACAATTTGCAACTGCTTCTCCCCATTTTCACACTGTGAGTGGGTACGTATTTCAGACAAAATCGAGTTACATATAAAATCATATAAATTAAAGGTTTCTTTATAAATATTACCACGGACCCGGGCAACGCCGGGCGGGTCAGCTAGTATATATATATATATCTGACCTATGTCACACTGTAACTCCCGTAATTATGAACCGATTTCGATGTAATTCGGTGTGTACATAGTACATACCAATGTCTCGACCGAGTTCGTTGGACAGCTTCATCCGCCGTTTTGTTTCAAAATGGCGGCCATTTAAAATTTTTAAAAAATTTTTAAACTTGAAATGTGGTACCAAAAAATTAAAAATGGAAAAATATTTTTTTTTATGTATTTGACCTTTATACAAAGATTCCGGAGCTGTTTTTGTTTCGTCTATATCTTAAAAAATGGCTGAGTTATAGCATTTTGAATTTCTAGAGTGGCTGACATTTTGAAACGTCCTGAATTTTGTCACGCGATAAAAGGCGTATTTATGAACCGATTTGGATGTAATTCAGTGTGTACATAGTACATACCAATCTCTCGACCGAGTTTGTAGGCAAGCTTCATCCGCCATTTTGTTTCAAAATGGCTGCCATTTAAAAAAATTTAAAAAATTTAAAATTTGAAATGTGGTACCAAAAAATTGAAAATGGAAAAATATTTTTTCTTATGTATTTGACCTTTATACAAAGATTTCGGAGCAGTTTTTGTTTCGTCTATATCTTAAAAAATGGCTGAGTTATAGCATTTTGAATTGCTAGCGTGGCTGACATTTTGAAACGTCCTGAATTTTGTCACGCGATAAAAGGCGTATTTATGAACCGATTTGGATGTAACTTCGTTTATACATAGTACATACCAATGTCTCGACCGGGTTCGTTGGTCAGCTTCATCCGCCATCTTGTTTAAAAATGGTGGCCATTTAAATTTGTAAGAAAAATTTAAATTTGAAATGTGCTACCAAAAAATTAAAAATTGAAAAAATATTTGCTTCTTATGTGTTTGACCTTGATAAAAAGATTCGGGAGCAGTTTTTGTTTCGTCTATATCTTAAGAAATGGCTGAGTTATAGCATTTTGAATTTCTAGCGTGGCTGACATTTTGAAACGTCCTGATTTTTCTCACGTAATAACAGGCGTATTTATGAACCGACTTGGATGTACCTTGGTGTGTACATAGTACATACAAATATCTCGACCGAGTTCGTTGGCCGGCTCCATCCGCCATCTTGTTTCAAAATGGCGGCCATTTAAAAAAATTAAAAAAAAAAATTTAAATGAGATACCAAAAAATTGGACAGTGAAAATGATTTTATTTGTATGTGTTTGACCTTAATACAAAGATTCCGGAACAGTTTTTCTTTCGTCTATATCTAAAAAAAATGGCTGATTAATAGCATTTTGAATTTCTCTTGTGGCTGACATTTTAAAACGACCTGATTTTTGTCACGCGATAACAGGCGTAATTATGAACCTATTTGGATGTAACTTGGTCTGTACATAGTACATACAAATGTCTCGACCGAGTTCGTTGGCCAGCTTCATTCGCCATCTTGTTTCAAAAGGGTTGCCATTTAAAAAAATTAAATTTAAAATTCAAAATGAGGTATTAAACAATTGGAAAATGAAAAAGATTTTTTTGTGTTTGGCCTTGATACAAAGATTCCGGAGCAGTTTTTGTTTCTGAAAATTTGTTCTTTTGTTTATATCTTAAAAAATGGTTGATTTATAGCACTTTGAATTTCTAGCATAGCTAACATTTTGAAACGATCTTGTATTTGTCACGCGATAACACACGTATTCGCCTATTTCGATGTAAGAAGGCATGTGGATAGTATACATCAACACCTCGACCAAGTTCGCTGGCTAGATTCATCAGCCATCTTGTTTCAAAATGGCGACCATTAAATTAAAAAATATATATATATTTAAAGTGAGGTGCAAAAAAATTAGAAATTGAAAAAGGTTTCTTTCTTAAGTATTTGACCTTGATATAAAGATTCAGGAGCATTTTTTGTTTGTCTTTACCTTAAAAAATGGCTGAGATATAGCAGTTTCAATTTCTATTGTGGGTGACATTTTGAAAAGTCTGATTTTTTGCATGGGACAGCACTCCTATATATTAACCGATTCCGATGTGAGTGAGCATGTGCACAGCAATTACTAAGGTCTCGACCAAGTTCACTGCTTAGCCTCATCCACCATGTTGTCTTAAAATGACAGGCACTTTAAGAAACTGCCGAATTTGACAGCCAAATATATGTTACTTTAAAGAAAAGCAGCTTGGATAAAGCTGACTAATTTCGCGAAATTCTCATTCATTATATTGATAAAAATTAGTATTGAATCTCCTATATTCGGTTTCTACTAAACTGAGCTTCGTGTGTTTGAATGATATAATTTGGCTTTTTTTAAATAAGGATTATGAAAGCTACCTCTTCCTCCCGGCACTGGCCGGAAGGACTTTATATATATATATATCTGACCTTTGTCATACTGTAACTCTCGAATTTATGAACCGATTTGGATGTAATTCGGTATGTACATAGTACATACCAATGTCTCGACCGAGTTCGTTGGCCAGCTTCATCCGCCATTTTGTTTCAAAATGGCGGCCATTTAAAATTTTCTTAAAAATTTTAAATTTGAAATGTGGTACCAAAGAATTGAAAATGGAAAGATATTTTTTTCTTATGTATTTGACCTTTATACAAAGATTCCGGAACAGTTTTTGTTTCGTCTATATCTTAAAAAATGGCTGAGTTATAGCATTTTGAATTTCTAGCGTGGCTGACATTTTGAAACGTCCTGAATTTTGTCACGCGATAAAAGGCGTATTTATGAACCGATTTGGATGTAATTTCGTTTGTACATAGTACATACCAATGTCTCGACCGAGTTCGTTGGCCAGCTTCATCCGCCATCTTGTTTAAAAATGGCAGCCATTTAAATTTTTAAGAAAAATTTAAATTTGAAATGTGGTACCAAAAAATTGAAAATTGAAAAAATATTTTTTTTTATGTATTTGACCTTGATACAAAGATTCGGGAGCAGTTTTTGTTTCGTCTATATCTCAAAAAATGGCTGAGTTATAGCATTTTGAATTTCTAGCGTGGCTGACATTTTGAAACGTCCTGATATTTGTCACGTGATAACAGGCGTATTTATGAACCGATTTGGATGTACTTTGGTGTGTACATAGTACATACAAATATCTCGACTGAGTTCGTTGGCCAGCTTCATCCGCCATCTTGTTTCAAAATGGCGGCCATGTAAAAAATTTTAAAAAATTTAAAATTTAAAATGAGATACCAAAATATTAGAAAATGAAAAAGATTTTTTTTGTATGTGTTTGACCTTAATACAAAGATCCCGGAACAGTTTTTGTTTTGTCTATATCTAAAAAAATGGCTGAGTTATAGCGTTTTGAATTTCTATTGTGGCTGACATTTTAAAACGACCTGATTTTTGTCACGCGATAACAAGCGTATTTATGAACCGATTTGGATATTACTTGGTCTGTACATAGCAGTGGCGTGGCGTCCGGTCATCGCTGGATGCGGCGATGACCAAGCAATATTTTAACTCTTAATAAGCTTTTAAAACTCTACGATCCAGTTTTAGCAGAACATTTGGAGTTCATGTATAAGTGAAGGTAAGATTTAAAGTTTCTTTTTTGAACATTCAACCATTGAATTTTAGAGTTAATAATTTTTCACCACAAACTTAAATAATTGCGATGACCACCGAAAATTTTCACGCCACGCCAAAGGTACATAGTACATACCAATGTCTCGACCGAGTTCGTTGGCCAGCTTTATTCGCCATCTTGTTTCAAAAGGGTTGCCATTTAAAAAAAATTTAATTTAAAATTTAAAATGAGGTATTAAAGAATTGGAAAATGAAAAAGATTTTTTTATGTGTTTGGCCTTGATACAAAGATTCCGGAGCAGATTTTGTTTCTGAAAATTTGTTCTTTTGTTTATATCTTAAAAATGATTGAATTATAGCACTTTGAATTTCTAGTATGGCTAACATTTTGAAACGATCTTGTATTTGTCACGCGATAACACACGTATTTGCCTATTTCTATGTGAGAAAGCATGTGGATAGTATACATCAACATCTCAGCCAAGTATAAGTTACTTTAAATAAAAGCAGCTTGGATAAAGCTGACTAATTTCGTGAAATTCTCATTCATAATGATTTAGTATTGATAAAAATTAGTATTGAATCTCCTATATTCGGTTTCCACTAAATTGAGCTTCGTGTGTTTGAATAATATAAGTTGGCTTTTTTAAAATAAGGTATTTGAAAGCTACCTCTTCCTCCCGGCACTGGCCGGAAGGACTTTTTATTTTTTATAATTAAACTGATAAGGGTTAATCACGCAGGAAAGGCAAAATTGGTTAAAAAAATGTTTTAAAGTTTTGAATTTAGATAATATAATTTCCTGAAGAATAATGTGCATCAGGATTTTATTACTTTTAAATTTTCTGTTTGTATTTAAGACCTCCTTATACTGCGTACAATGTTCGACAAATGACTGATAAACTAGACAATGTCAGTATCAATGGATATGCAATGTCCACGGAGGAGACAAAAATTATGTTTTGAATTTTTAACTGCTCTGGTTTTCAGGTATTTAAAAATGGTGCATTTATTTTTTTTATGAAATACAATGTTAAAGTTGTTTAAAATTTGTGTTATAATTATAAATTAGCTTTTTCCTACGTTATTTATGGTGACCAAGGAAGTGTACAACTGAGAACTTTGCCAAACTCCAAGTGGAACTAATAAATTGGAAAAAAATCAATAAAATCACAACAGAACAAAAGGTTATTTTTAGAAATGAAAAAGACTTTCTTTCTCCCAAACTACATAATGGTGATTTGGCATCTATGGCATACTTTTAAATTTATTTTCAGCCTTCATTCATTTTGTATTAGCTTATTTTCAAATGTTTAACTGATCTTATTAATTGAAAAACGAAAACAGCCATTGGAACTCGTAGCAGCAGCTGATTCGGCATTAAAATTTCCCAATCAAAGGGAAACGAATAGAAACCCGTTTACAGGGAGATCTCCACTGATTTTTTAATTATAATTTAGCCTCTCGTAATCTTTTTAAAGCCGACCAAATTAGCGTGTTTTTAGAGTCTGTGGTGTCTGAACGGGGGTTGGGGAGCGTGGCTCGTAGGTGGCAGAGCCCCCTAGCTAAAAAAATTGTAACATTTTAAATTGTTTAAACGTCATTGAAATGTACATTGTGTTTTAGATGTATGGACGTCTACGAAGGGGACTTTCAACATATAATCATTAAAATAATATAGTTAGATATTAATATTATTTTGTCAAACTAGGGGGCTCGGCCCCCTACGAGCTACGCTCGCCAACCCCCGTCTAGACACCGCAGACTCTAAATGCACGCTAATTTGATCGGCTTTAAAAAGATTTCGAAAGATTGAATTATAATTTAAAAAACAGTGGCGATCTCCCTAAACGATTTTCTATTCATTTCTCTTTGATTGGGGAATTTTAACGCCAAATCCGCTGCTGTACTACTTGATTATCCTGTCGACCAATTTCGCCAAATTATATAAATCGCCAAACCCCTCGCCAAATTATACAAATTGATATAATTTTTATTTTAAATAACGAAAGCACAAATAAATTCGTACAACATTAATAAAAACACAAATAAAACGTCGAAATAAAAATAACTTGATGACGTATACACGTGTAACAACATTTCAAAATAAGCTAATATAAAAGGAATTAAGTAAAGAGAGTCTTTGTCTTCTGGTATTTTTTAACAAAGCGAAAAGAAAGTTCTTTTAAATGAGACATTTTAAATTAATTCTCAAAATATCAAATAAATGTCTAGCGCAATTTCTAAATTTAAACTTTTTTGCAATATTATTTTGTGTTCATTTTATGTAATAACTATAATGTGACGTAAATATGACGTAATTTCTCCTAAGACTCCTAACGCGTGTGAATGAATTTATTATTTTACAATATCCTTTCTCTTTTAAAATTCACTTGTATACTTTTTATGACGTAATTTTTAATAAGTTCCTGCTTTTTATACGTAATTATTTAATTCTAATTTGAAAGTTTTTTTCCTGTTTATAATAGTCACGTGTAAATAAATTTTTAATTTGAAGCAAACATTATTGCTTGCGCTTTTTATACAGTTGGCAACAGTTTAAATTAGTACAATTTTCTGAAATCTGTAAAAATTATCTCTAGAAATGCTGGAAATTTGAATTTAAAATAGAAATAAAACCTGAAAAAATGAGTCAAAATAAAAAAATTAATGCAATCTGCACTCCGGCAAATTCTAACGCATAAAATGATCTAAAAATGATTACACTGAAATGTATAGTTTTTGCTGCTATAAAACTTTTTTAGTGGAACGATTTTGTCCAACTTTAGCATTAAATAACTCTTAAAATAATTCTTCGATTTGAAAACTGTCTGCATCAGCGTGTTTATCAAACATTTCTGTATAAAACCACCGATTTTCATATTTTTGTATGCATTATTTTTGTTAATATTAACGAAGAAAGGCCCCCGGTCACAAAAAAATCAAAACCGGCGGCGGCGGCGGCGGCGGTGACAGCGGTAGTTACTTTTTTTTAGAATAGAGAGAAACATCATGAATAGCTCTTGAAACTTAATATACATATGAATGAGAATATGAGGAGATTTGTTAGATTTCCTAATATGACCGTAAAATGTACCTGTTCGTGAAAGAATGACCCATATGCACTCCAAGAACGGTGTTATTTTTTTTCCCCGGTGAAAATACTTTATTGTATTGAATACTTTCCATTTCAGGAAGAGTTGCTAGAGGTCTACACGGGCCGGAAACTCCAGGCTCGGGCCCGGACCGAATGAAAGCTATCCTGGCCCGGCTGAACAGTTGCAAAAACTAAAAGATCAGACCGAGCCCGGCCCGAGCTTGCTGAAATAATTAAGTCCTGGTTCAGACATGATGCAACTACGAATACCGATCTCTACACTGAACATATTATACTTCTGTACTGATGTTGTCAATCTATAATCTGCCTATGCAGCATATTTATACTTATCAATACCTCAGTCACTCCAATGAAACTGTTCATATTTTACTGGTTTAGTTTGACCCTTTTAAATTTGTATATCCGGCCAAGTTTTTTTATCAGCTCGGCCCGGTTCGGTCCGTTTATTCTTTTAATCGGTCGGGCCGTTTATTTTTTTCATCGGTCCGCTCGTTTAGGATGTTCTCAAATCCAAAAAGGCAACTTTCTTACATAAGTTTTAATTTATTTTTGTTCGAAAATGCATGAAACTAGCTGGTGTTGTTGCTCAAAAACTATGTAATTGCGCTATTTTTTCCATTTTTTTGGAAACGCAATAGATCTTTCAGAAAATAGTGTCAAAGTGGGCGTTTTGAACTGAATTTCCGCCCGAAGGAAGAAAGAGCAATGAAGAGCGAGCGAAAAACGTGTTTGTCACGTGATCAAAATGGCTTATAACTCAATAGGTAATTGATTGATCAAAAAATGAAAAAAAAAAAAAAACAGTTCAATTCCAAATCACTTTCATGGCCAGGCTTTCCAATTTTATACATTTCCGTTAAAAAAAATGAATTTGTAAATGTGTCAAAACGTTTTGCGCTTTTTGAGCAGAGCAGTTAAGAACAACCTTAAAAAAATTGTTTTTAACCCGCCGGCCCGTTTGAAAATTTCCTCCAATTTGCCGGGCCGGCCCCGTGCGGATCTCTACGCTGAACGCGTTGTTGTCTCGTGATTTCTTCATCGTAACTATAGAATTCAGTTCTTTATCTTTCGCCTAAAATAATCAAAATATTTATTTTGTAATAATGAAATTAATAGATCGTTTGGGCGGTTAATTATTATCATAAATATTTCTTAATTATTGATCATTCTAATTATTAAACTTTTTGAAGATGTTTCTGGAGCCCCTCCTACAACTTTAGAATGACTACGTCACTGTAACTTAGACTAGTCATAATTTGAGAACTGATACAGTGGCGCCAACTTATAGGGTCCCATGGGGCGCGACACCACCCAATAATTTGATTTCTGCTCCCACCCAATTTCAATTGATTTAATTCGTAATTTATTTTTTTATTTATTTAATCGCTGAAATGAAATTTGATTTTATTAACTTTCTCAAAATAATTTTGTTTGAAAAAAGTAAGGACATCCATTTGACTTACAGGGGCACTGAAAGCCCCTTCAGCGAATTTATAGTTAAGTTTCTCACAAAATTAAATTTCCTGTAATTTCGCCACATTTTTTTTTTATGTTTTGAATTGACTTTAGGTTACTAAAATGTATGCTTGTCTTGACATTTAGTTTTTTTTAACTTTCAATAGTTAACAATTCCAATGTTATTTAAAATAAATATTAATGTATTTATAAGGAAGAAGTTATAAGAATATAATTTTATAAAATTATTTATAAAATTATAATAAAATTATAATAATTTAAAAATTTGCTTAGAAAAAACATAATTTAATTTCTAATTATCATCTTTAGTCATTTTCTCCTCTCCCCACGCACATAGACACTAAGGGGAAAAATATATATGTGTTATTTTACTTAAACATTTTCGAGCAAACTCAATATTTTGAACAGTTGGCACTACTGGAACTGAACATTGCAGATTACTTTTTTTTCGCTTTGCATATTGCTTCATTGGGTGTAATTCGCCTGACCGCTTTGTCATCTATCTGTTCTGTTATCTATAAAGTTCAATGAGGCTATCGGATGACTGTGATGGCGTGATGTCAGATACCATGTGTGACATTCTCATCTTACATTTATGTTTAAAAGTTCTCCATTACACTGGAACTTTGTCAATTAAAATTATTAAACCACCAATGGAGATTATTATATTACCCCGAATATTACCCCGATTTGCAGCAAAATCGGCATCGCTTAAATTGCAATCGCATTGCAACAGTGTTGAATTCAGGGGTGGCCCGGGGAGGGGCATTCCTCCACGGAACAATAAAATTGCCCCACCACGGAAAGTTTTAAAATTTTGTGTTTTCAGTGTCAAAAAGTGCAATTTCCCAAAATCGTATCTAGATTTAAACTGCTATTTGATAATATTACCACTTTAGAAAGAGGCAATGAAATTACTGCAGGCTTCAACTTTCAAATCTTTTCAAAAATTTATTAATATAATTAGTGTGATGTATATTTAAATTTCCATTTATATCTTCAAGCTGAACTCCCAACAGGGGGGGGGGGGACAAAGTTTTCTTTGAGGGCAATCGCATGGTCAAGCGTGAGGTTCGGATGGGGGAGACTGTACCTTTTCTCGCCTCCGAACGAAAACCGATTAAAATTTCCGTTTTAAGAAGGTTTTCGTCTTAGCAGGTATATTTTTTAAGATAATAAGAAAAATTTCCGTTTAAGACAGGATTTCGTTACATACAGTTTCCATTGTTACAAGTATCCTCTAAGGCTTTTTACAATTCCTTTCTATATTATTACATAGGTATATTACATTTAGTGTAAAACTTGTGAAAATTAAGTCCAGGCTCCAGATAGATTTTGCGCTGTTAGCGAAACGAAATTGAGTAATCAGAAGCCTGCATTTTTTGCGAAGATTGGTCAATCTCGTTTTGCTAGCAGCGCAAAATCTATCTGGATCCCGGCCTAAATCTGTCAAAAAAAAAAAAAGAATTCTCTCACAAACGGAAAAAAATCAAGTTTCTATGGAAAAAAAAAAATACTTGCTAAGACAGAGACCTTTCTAAAACAAAACTTTTTTCCTGACCTTTCGGCTTCTTCTATCCAGGTTTTACTGCAGGGGTATGGATCGATTTCAAGAAGTTATTGGAGGAGGGGGCAAAGTCTTCTTTGAGGGGAAGGGTTTGAAATAGAGTGGGGGATTTTGCCCTCTTAACGTCTTTTACAAGCATGGGATTCTTCCAAGAATATTTTTTAATTTTTGTGGAAGACCGCGGTATTTTCTTACTTTCTTTAGTTAGTTTCTTTATGCATACATATTGATACTTAATATGTTTCTTTATTCTAATGTATTTTCTTTAGTTAGTTTTATTTTTCTTATGTTGTTATAACATTACTTTGTCAAAAGAGAGCACATTGAATAACAGTGCAATTTTTTATAATGCTAAATTTTATTTATGATACATATCAGTCAGTTTTATCTTCACAAAAAAGTTGTTATAAAATACATTTTGGATACTTTCTTTTATCACATCTGTGCAGATTCTAATTAGATCACTTCATTAATGTAAATAACAGAACAGTAAGTAAGAACCAAGGTTGGAATTAATGTAAATTGTTCATATAAATTAAGATGGTGATTGAGACTCAGCGTTGGAGTTGATGTAAAGAATAGCGCGGTGAGAGTGACTCACCGTTTGAGAGCAAAGGATTAAAATAGGGCCCTAAGGTCCAGTAAAAATAAGTGGGTGTTGGTCTGGGGAGAAGAGTGCAAGACTCAACTTTAAAATTTTGCATTGAGAATGCGAGAAAATTAGATAGTGAAAAATGCATGCCAAACAAAAAGTGCCTGACCCTGTGGAACACTAGGGTGCTCCAGGATTTTAACTGGAATAAAGAAACGTGAGAATAACTAAATGGAAAAAGGGTTCCAAAAATGAAGATCGGATTAAGAGGAGGCAATTTATTAACAGTTTATGATGTAAAAACTTTAATGTACTCTGTAACGGGCCCCAAGGGGCCAGGGACTTCAGTGGCATGCATTTGCGTATAAAGATACTTTTTGATAGTTTTTAAAGTAGTCAGAAGATGCTAGAAATAGATTAAAGAAAATTGCAAGCAATTTCTATCATTTTTAAAGAAGCTGCACTAAGAGCCCCTAAAAAGGCGGTAAATATTCGAAACTGGTGGTAGCTGAAGTTTTTTTTCCTTTTTTTTTTTTTTTTCTTTTTTTTTTTTTTTTTTTTGTCGTTCATGTAGTTGCTGGAGAACCTAAGAAGTTATTAGAAAAAAAAATCTAGTGAATCGGACCATTTTTAAGGGAGCTATAATAGGGGGGCCAAAAGGGTTCAACTGATAGTTGAGAGCAGGTCCCTAACATGAAAACATGTTAAAAAGTTTTAGTACTTAGCGTATTAGATCTTCAAGTAATCAAAATGAAAGAAATCGGAGGACGCTAGAACTATGTTAAAGAAAATTGCAAGCAATTCAGATCATTTTTAAAGAAGCTGCACCAAGGGCCCCAAGAAGGATATTAATATTCAAAATTAGTAATAGCTGAAGTCTGAGAAAAATTTTTTGTCGTTCGTATAGTTGCTGAAAAGCCTAAGAAGTTGCTAGGAAAAAAAAAGCTAGTGAATCGGACCATTTTTAAGGGAGCTATAGTAGAAGGCCCAAAAGGGGCTCACTGATAGTTAAAAACAGGTTCCTAACATAAAAACATGTTAAAATGATCTTAGTACTTAGCGAGTTAGACCTTCAATTAGTCAAAAGTAAGCATGTATGGATTATTCGTTAGAATAATATTTTAAAGAAATGCACAAAAAATTGGGTAAATGTTTACAAAAGGTATCTAGGGCCCCAATAAAAATATGAGGATTTTGATCCAGGAAGAAGAGTCCAAGACTCAACTTTAAAATTATGTACTGAGAAGGTGAAAAAATCAGGGGAGGGGGTGAAACATGCTTGGAGCACAAAAAGTTCAAGGGGCCCTGAATAGGGCCCTACGGCATCCTAGGGACGCTAGGATTTAAACTAGAATGTAGATACGTGAGACTAACTAAATGGAAAAAGGATATCAAAAATGAAGATCGGATTAAAAGGAAGCAATTTATTAACCTTTTATTTGCACAAAAATTTCAAGGGGCCCTATATCGGGCCCCAAGGGGCCAGGGTCTTATCTGAAAAGTAGAAGGGCGAGAATAACTAAATGGAGAAAGGTTCCCAAAACGAAGAAGATTGGATTAAAAGGGGGCAAGTTATTAACAATTTAGTGCATAAAAACTTAAAGGGGTCCGGGAGCCCTGACCCTTAAAAGCTTAAAAATCTGAGCCTCAGGTGCATCAGGATATAGACTTTGTATATATCTTTTACATATTCTTACTTTCGGAACCGATTTCGAAAGCAAAAAAAAAAAAAAAAAAAAAAAAAACCTCTAAAGAAAATTGAAAAAGTAAAAATCGGCCTTTTGTAGAGGTCGCCCTCACAGATATTGAATGCAAAAAAAGAAAAAGAAAAAAAATCGTTTAAAGATATTGGAATGCAAACGGGATACTTTAGAAAATTTCAACCACAAGATTAACATTAGTGAACGGGTGTTTCCGCGCGAGTGAAGTAGCCTCTTAAGGTTTTTCACAAGTTTGAAACATTTACTTTTCTAAGATATTATAATCACGTAATGAAAACGTAACTTCCTCTTCATCAAATGAATTTCAATTGTTGTCTTTGTTTTGAGAAAAAATAGATCCTTTGATTGAACCTTTCTTTCATGAACAGTTGAATTTTAAGGATTAAACTCAAGCCCCTCCACCCCCCCACCCCCCAAGGAATATTATATTTCAGAAAATTTATCTGTCATCACAGGTCAGAGTCAAAAAAATTTTTTTTTAATTGCTCCACAGCTAAAATAACTTGTCAGATTTTATTTCTATTAAAACACATGCAACAAATAAGCCCTTTAGGCACAGAAACTAATAGTTAATAAAAATATTTTCTAAAAACTCCGCTATTCCAACATTATCATTAATGAGTATTTTGGCTAATTAAAAAAAAATATGTTAGAAAAAATTCTATAAGTTGCTTCT
Organism: Maratus speciosus; assembly: GCA_963932465.1. Classification (NCBI taxonomy): domain Eukaryota; kingdom Metazoa; phylum Arthropoda; class Arachnida; order Araneae; family Salticidae; genus Maratus; species Maratus speciosus. The sequence goes on along the minus strand of OZ010791.1, from coordinate 42,739,162 downwards.
CAGCCGTGTGCAAAATGATCAAATGAAAATTCGTCCCCTTCAGGACTAAAATTTTCTAGGTGGATGTCCCCTTTAGACCGAAATTTAGAGGGTTTTTTTTTAAAAGAAAGTGTTAATTCAAGTTCTTAATTATTTGAATTTTTTATTTTGCTTTATAAGTGTCACATTATATTTACTGCAATCATTACAACGATATCAAATCATTTCCTTTATTAAATTGTATTATATACAGTATGTTCTCTATAATCTCTTCAGCCTCATACTAGAGTTCTTGGCGGATCGATTTGTACCCTACCCGAACCCAACAAATGTCGTGAACCCGAAACCCAATTCTAGTTTCTAGTTGCAACCCAAACCCGAAGTATCCATATCGGAACACAAATTGAAAGAAAATTAATCTATATTTTATTACATTTATGGAAAAGTAGTCTACAATTTTATCGCTTGCGTACAAAAATGAACACATATGCACCCATTAATACTCAGATATATAGCTTTTTTTCATTTGAAAAATATCCAGGAGTTCCTTTTGAAAAATCAGAAAAACTGACCAAAAAGAGACAAAGCATAACCCGAAACGCTTAAATTGAACATTACATCCAGCGTAAAAAAATAGCATAAATTTGACCAGATCCTCCGCTCGAGTTCGGGTAAAATCGGGTTACCCGACTGTAATTTTCAATCATCCTGAAAACCGCCAAAAAATTTCTATATATAAAATTAAAATTAGAATTTCGTTCCGGCAGCTTATAACTTGAGTTCTGCTGAATAGATTTTGATGGAACTTGGACTGTTAGATAATTTTTCAGGTAAGGTTTTAGTAATATATCGTTCTACGTTTCTTAGTATTATGGTGGAAAGTTCTATAATCAGATAAACGCAATTATGAATGATTTGTCTTTTAAGAAAGTTTCTGCTGTATAGATTTCCATTGAAATTGCATTGTTAGTTACACAATTTTTCAGAGAAGGTTTTAGTATGTATAAAATAACGTTCTATTTTGCTTACTTATAGAATTAAGGAGAAAAGTTCTATAATGAGATGAATCCGATTGTGAAAAATTAGCCTTTCTCAAAACTCCTACTAGACAGATATGGATGAGGCTTCCATTGTTAGTTAGATACTTTTTCAATAAACGTTTTAGTATATAACATATAGTTCTACATTGCTTAGTTGTACAATTATAGAGAAAAGTTCAATAATCAGGTGAACCCAATTATAAAAAGTTTACTTTAAAAAAAATTCTGCTTAACGGATTTTGGTGATACTTTTCATTGTTAGATACTTTTTCATGGATGGTTTTAGTATATTCCATATCATTCTATCTTCTTTACCAAATCCTACTATAAATGATCAACTAAAAGATTTGATCCTTATCAGCCCAAATTTTGCATGACACATTAGGAATATGCGCAGTGGCATTCATATCGTTTTCAGGAATGCGGAAGGACATTACAGGTAAAGATCCATTTAGCTTTAAAACACAAGATCAAATTCACCGATATTCGATGGAAAAGTCTTTTGGAGACACTGACCCGCGAGTCCGAAATAAGTAACTCTTTGATTACAGGACAGGATTGGCGACTACTTTTATATTCAATCGTACAACAATTTCCAAAAAAATTCTTTGAGGTATATTTCTCTTGAAAATATCGGAATATAAGTGTATGGCAGATATTAGATTTCAAAAACTGACAGAATAAAAAATAGTCCACTGGTGAAAGTCAACCTGAACCGAAACGAAAAAAAGAAACGTCAACCCGCCTCGATATGTGCCGTGGAATCGGGTCGTGTGGGTTTTGGAAAAGTTGGATTGCCCGACCCAATGCAAACTCTGAGACCAAGGATTTTACAGATTTCTGAATTGTGTGGAATTTAGATCATAGTTTCAAGAAGAAGACAGAAAAGGATGAAAACATTTTCTTACTGGCGATTTCATGGGTGAAAATTTCCTATTCCTATGGATAACAAAATTTGCAAATTTCCTCACTTGTTGGTCATGTTTGTGTGCTGATTGTCTCGTGACCGATTGAATTTCACGATTTTTTTTCCGCGACTAATTTACCAAATGAACTATTTTTTCCAAGTCCAAGCGGCAAAAATCGCGATTTTTGCAATTAACTATAATATATGTTTCTTTAATCAATACATATTTTCGCGATTTTATAACTAACAATGCAAGTTTCATATGCGGCAGAATCTTTTTAAAAGGCTGATCTTTCATAATCGGATTCATATTTAACTGTTTGTAGAACTTTCTGCCATAATTCTATAACACTGTAAAAAAAAAAATCTGTAATCCTACAAAACTAGTTTTTGTAAAACTACAGAAATCTGTATGTTTACTAGAATTTTATCTGTAAACGGGTAAAATATTTACCACTCGCATAGTACAAATACATGAAATATCTTAGTCGCACCTGTCAGCCAATGAGAAAGGACTTCAATGATGACGTAATGACTGTTCACGCAGCCACAGAGGTGTTCAAGGCATCCATCTTGATTATGATTTCAAATAAGGATGTAAGCAAATATTTCTTCTTTATGAGTTAAATTTTGTTATATTTCCATTTTCCTTGATTCCTAGTAAGTAAAAATGAACTACACAGTAAGACCGTTTGATTTCGAATTATAATGTAACATGATTTTAGCAGGTATTAATGCGTAATCATCCTATTATTTTATTGTTAAATATTTATCATTCAATCAAATGACTATTCTTTACATCAGTGTTTATTACATGCGTGCAATTTCTAATGTTTTATGTAATAAATAAAATTTTATTGCAATATGTTTAGCAGATTAAATATTTTATTTTTAATTAGTGATACAATGAATTGTACTCCCCTCTTTGACTGATAATGAAGGCCAAATATTCCACTATTCTTCTGCAGAATACTTAAAATGTATACCAAAATTATCTTTCTTAATATTAGAGTCGTGCTGTGTAATCGGTATTTATTATACTAGATTCCGACATCGGGTCGGGTTTACTTTACTTTTTTGGTTCGGATCGGGACGGTTTGGGTTTTGAATCTTGTATGTCGGGTTCGGGTTGACTGATTTTTCAAAAGAATGTCCAAAATATTTTTTTTCAGGTTAAAAATCTAGGCATAGGGCAGATGTGCCAGTAATGGATAAAATTCAAAGTTTGTTTTTTTTAAAAAATTAAACAATAAAAATTTTACTTTAAAAATTTTCTTCATAACCCCCCCCACCGCTTACATATTTTATAATCTGTGTTATTGTTGATACTCTCAATCAAACCAATTAGGAAGCAAAAAGTGATCCTACGAAGTTCCACTGTTTTTCATTTATGTTGGTGAACATGCAAAGAGCTGGTTTAACTTAATAAATTTTATATATTCTTTTACTTTCCTGCAAAGTTTGTTTTTGTTTTGGTAGTAATAAAAATTTTTGAATATGATCATTCTAGACATTTCATCAATCGCACACTAGATGAAGCAATGGTAGCCCAATCTCCAGTTGAAAAAAGTTGCATAAGATTTCAATTGCATAAAGTAAAAGATTATTTCAAGAATCAGAAGTAATTTTGCTTCATATACTTTTTATGCTTTCTGAATATTAATGACTTGTTTATGCATAGATGTAATAGTTTCCCTATTTATGGAACATTATACTGTATATTATCCATAATATAAACTAAGACTCCAACCATGGATTAAACTAAGCATAGGACAAATTTTGAAACTTGCAATTTCTTTAATTATAAAATTGTTTCTGAAATTATGTTTCTATCTATATTATAAAGGACAAACATATCTGTGCGTAACGCATACGTCATTCTGCGAATGGCAACACTTTGAAATTTGAAATGAAATTTCGGTTTTGCAATTTTCGCTACTGCAAATTTTTAAGCTTCTAAACATCGCGAAGTTTCAATTTTTGCACCGTCGTATAGGGAAAAAAATGTACTTTTAAATGCAATTTGTTTGAAAGCTCTATCTCAATTTATTTTTGAGATATTAATTTTTTTATAGTTTTTAGTACCAATTTTGTAATTGTGGCAACTGTAGTACTCCAGTTCTAAGAATAAAAAAAGGGAAAATAGTCATGGTTTATTTATTTTCATTGATTATATCGTTATTGATGCCATTTTCACATTACAAATAGGAGTAACTTTTTTCTAATTTTTGAACAGAAAATGACGTCAGCCATTAAAAAAAAACATGCATTCTTCTCCATAAATCAAAAGATTGAAGAAGATATTTCAATATTTTTTACATTACGCTGATACTGAGTTTGAGATGCTAGGCAAAATGATTCAGTGAGTAAAAATGATGTCATATTTAAAACAAAACGATCATTTTCTTTAAAAAAACTAAATATTTGACCAATACTAAAGGGCTAATACTATGGCAACTAAAGGCAAATTTCTGAACGGTAAATTTTCGCGGGTACTGAGATTAGAATTTAAAATTTTATGCAAATGTTCACATGAAAAGTTGTATGGAAAACGCGACTTTAAGTTTGGAAATACATTCATTAATAATTTATTGCCCGTTAAAATACTTTTAAATTGTGAATTTGAGTGGTGCGTATGTAAATTTTGAGGATATGAAAATAACGTACAGTTTAGATTTTACAGGGGGAAATTTTATGATGTGACAAAGTGAAATCCTTTTTACTGATTTTTCATCCCGTAAAAACAAACGTAAGAGCCTCAATCGATAACTTCAACATAATTACTCATCTTGATTACGTATTCTAATACAGTTTAATTTTTTAATAATTTAAGCAATTGAAGTTTGACAATAATATTTTGGAAATTTTAGGTTAAAAAAATTATTTGTTTTAAGAGTTAGATAACCAATGCAAGATGAATTTTATTTTTGTAGGTTTATTATAAATTCGATCTAACAGTTCCATTCTAAACATTTTAATTCGTCTAATTTCGACGGGTTCCAACTCGTATTGTTAAAGGACATTAGAAAGTGTTTCATTTTGTATTCTATAAACTGAAATATTGTTTTTGTGTCAAAGTTCATTTTCTTATTTTTGTAAAAGGTGTCCCATTCCTCCATACTCTCTCCTATGCTTCTAACTCTGAATATTGGGCACTTCTCTATCTATACACACGTATCATGGGTATGTGTTTTAAAACTATCAGAAATATTATACATGTGTTTGCGTGTATATGAAAAATGAAATGTTGGTAATATTTTTCCAATTCCTAGAGAAGAATAAATGGTTAACTGTGCCTTAAATAAAAAGAATTTATCACATTTCTTATATACTTTTTATTTCTTAACCTTTAACTGATGTTTCCGGTCTCTCGGACCGCAGCTTTTTTAATTTTTATAGTTTTGCCATTTTTTATATACTTGCAATTTTCAGTTTAACTACAAACACTACCGAAATTTTGTTCCGTTGTGAACTTCAGTATTATCACCAGACACTTTTGAATAGGTGAATTTTAATTATAACAATCCTGTACAAAAAGTTTAGTACAAAAACACCATCCTATGAGTTAATCGTGCCTTTTATTCATCTTTCGATAAAACGGTCTCGCAGACAACTTCACACTAGTTGAATTCACACTAGTTGTGACAATTTCTGTGACATCAGTTAAAGGTTAAGGAGTAAATTTAATAACTCATTCATATTGAAATATGTATTTATTTTATCTGAAAAATTGTTCTGCTCAAACTTTTTGTGAAAATCTTTGACTTGGAAAAAACCTAAATATAGGGGAGACCGGGGGAATGCTACCAACCCGGGTTATGCCGCCACCCCACCTAGTTTAAAAACTAAGGGCAGTTTGAGATAGTGAATGTGCCTGCACTATAGCGGCCAACAATATAAACAGTGCCTAAAGTGAGAGTGACTTTGCTGTACGTCGTTCTTTTGTTCTAGTGAAAAATGTAGTTTTCATCTAGTTGCTTGTTATTTTGGAGCTTCAAATGAGTAGAGATAAGCACCTTTTATTGTAACATTAGGTATTTAAGATAATATGACCCGTAAACTATATGCATTCGCCGACATTTTGATGTAATGTGTTAAACAAGTTCGGTTCTTGTTTCGGCTTTGCTTGAGGATTTCCGCCATATTGTCCTCTCGGGGTAATGCCGCCACCATGCAAATCGGGTGAGAAATGGCCTCATTTTAATGTTGTGGAGCCGATTCAGCAGAGTCACTTTTGCAATATGAAGTAAATTGTAAGCTTAACCATTATTTTGCTCAATTACATTGCTTTCTAACTATTTTCAGTAAGTTGTGTGTTTCCTAGTATCCATTTGATGCATGTACTAGGTCATTAAAGAGTGACGGCATTACCCCGGTACAGTGGCGGAATTACCCCAGTGCCCTGGGTAATCCCGCCACTGTGCAGAGGTTTAAAAAATATTTTTTTATGTATGCTTACTTTACAGTTATGGTTACGGTTAAATTTATACAGATACTAAAGATCATGATTCAGCTTTAGAATTTTTACTATTAAAAAATAAACATTTTTTCGAGGTGAAAAAATTTAAATTCCCTTAAGGTGTCGCCATTCCCCCGGTCTCCCCTAAACATTTGCATTTTAATTTTACGCGAGTTTCTGAGCGATAAAATGCCGAGTTTTTACTTTCTCATGCAAAGAGAGATATATGGGGTAGGTGGGGGTAAAGATACGAGCGGGGAAAAAATATGCACCGGCTGATTTCATATGAAGCAACATTTCGGCTCTCATGACCAATAGGTGGCAGTTTTGTTTCAAGTGTACTAGTTATTTGTTTAAACCTTTGATAAAAGTAGCAATTTGTGCTAAGAAAATGAGGTAAGTTTAAATTTTCGAATTTTGATCTAATATTTTTAAAATTTCACTTTATTCTTTAGCTGACAGTACCTGGAATTTTTACAAATCCAAAATTTTAGTGGAGATCGAAAGATTTTTAGCTTCTAAATGCGGTAGTTTGCCTCGATCACATTTGTTTATACTTATGAGTAGCCGGTTAAGCAAAATACTGCAGAATAGGGTAAAAGTACGCATCCTTCTTGGGACAAAGATACGCACATGTTGAAGATACGGGACATTGCCCTATCGTTTTAGCTAGATGCAAAGCTTTCCACAATTTCTAAATTTGTATTATATGAAATATAATAGCTACTTAACTAATATAAGTTAGTAAACTACATTTTACTTTTTCTAGTTAAGTTTTTTTTTTTTTTTAATATAGAACGTAGGTATCTACCTACCTACTTTTAAAAATCAATATTGTTTCATGAATAGCTTTTGTTTTAAACCATAATCCTTAACTCCTGTTAACGGTCTCACCGACCGCTTCAATATTCAGTTTTCACAGTTTAACTTGTAATTTTCAATTTAAGTAGTTATGTTAGTTTAATTTTGATTCTTTTGGTAAATTAGAAGTATAGCTAAAGACTTCTGAATGCGGTAAATTTTACTATAACAGTCCTTTGCATAAAGTTTAACGCAGAAACCGCCTCTTATGAGTCAGTCAACCATTTTATTCAATCAACGATTAAGCGGTCTCTGAGACCGCTTACAGTATTTATGAAACAATTTTTGTCACAACAGTTAGAGGTTAACTGCTATTTGCGATCTCGCAGACCGCTGTTTTTTTCATGGTCTAGTTTAGAATTTTCAGTTTAAATACTATCGAAATTTACTAATTCTTTTACATTACTCATTCATTTTAGTGAAAATGGGGCAAAATCCGGCCGTAATGGAGCAAAAATGCGCAGTGCGTATCTTTACCTCATCACTGCGTACTTTTAGCCCAGCCAATGGGGCTAAGATACGCAGAGCAATGTTTTTTAAAAATTACAATTTCTCACCGAATTATAATTTGACAGAATGTCGTTTGATAGTGGAACGTGCCTAAGGTTTTAATACAACATTTTAATCAGTCGTCACATAAGTTTAGATCAATGTGTTCGTTAAAAATCAAAATTAATGATAAGTGCGTAACTTTAGCCCCCACCTATCCTACATCACTTAGGTGTGTCATGTGATTGTGAGCCATGTTGAGGACAACTTGTCACCAAGCGCCATTGAGATCAACCATGATGGTGAATATCGATGGCGCTTTTTAACAAGCTGTCCTCACTTCAAATACTTGTGGGCATGATACCCACATATGTTTGAATATTAAAGTATATACATTTGTTCATTTTCCTACATAAAACATAAATTTTTATTAGAGATGTAATTGTAGATTACATTTCATAATATCAATAAAACACGATTTCCTTTCCTTTTATTTCGGGTTTCGGGTTGAAATAAGTCTGGGTTGAGTTGCAGGTTGCCGAAAATTATTTTGTCTGATTCTGGCCAGGTTGCGGATCGAGGAAATATTTTTGGAGGGTTCGGGTCGAGTTGTGGGTTGACTTAAGTATAATATTCGGTTTTGTGTCTGGTGCAACTTGACCCGTGCAGGACTACTCTGTAGTCAGGAAATTTTCAATATATCAGGATTCGTACGGTCCTTAAAAATACTTGCATTTTTCAAAAGAATTTTTTTTTTTGTGCTTGAAAGTGCTTATTTTCATACAAAAATTTTTAAAAGTCCTTAAAAGTGCTTTACTGTCATATTATTTCTTAATCGGGGGTGGAACTCTTCTGCATTTCTTTTCATTTCTGATTTAAAAAATAAAGATAAAACCGCCATTGTGCTAACCTTTCTTCTGAAATTTCACCTCCTCTTTTTACTCCCTTCTCCACAATACCAAAGTTTAAACTGTTTAAAACTTTTTTTTACCCTTTAACTGATGTTACCGGTCTCACAGACCAGTGCTTTTTTCAATTTTCATAGTTTAACTTGCAAATTTCAATTTATCTACAAACACTACTGAAATTTTCTTTCGTTTGAAACTTTAGTACTAATACCAGAGACTTTTGAATAGACGAATTTTAATTATAACACACCTGTGCAAAAAGGTTTAGTACAAAAACATCCTATAAGTTTATCGTAGCTTTTATTTATCTTTCGTTGGAGCGGTCTCACAGACCGCTTCACACTAGTTATGTGACAATTTCTTTGACATCAGTTAAAGGTTAAAAAAATTACTCTACTGTATTTGTTACTTTAAGTGAATAAATAATCAGTCCTAAATTTCATTAACTATTCATTCCATCATATCCGTTTGATTAAAATTTTACCTGAATTTCACCTTCAAAATTTCGTTTCCCCGTTTTCTTCACCTCTCACAGTAATAATACTTAAAGTTTCAAAACTCTTTAAAACTGCTTAAATAAAAAATTAAAAAAAATCTGTTCTGTGTCATTTTATTGTCACAATAAATAATCAAGATTTTTCTTCCTACTCAAAATTGGCATCCCCCCCCCCCCAAAAAAAAATAGAGCACATAGAATTTTAAAGTCTTTAAAACTCTTCATAGACCAGTGGTAGGGGAGGAAAAAAAGGGCCGCATTTGGAATTAATTAGAAGAAAGCTGGAAATAGTTTTAATCCCTTTATTTTAAGTCTAGAATGCATTTACTAAGTTTTCTCCCTCTTACTAGGTGAGTGGTTGAAGATATGTACAGATTTATAGTCAAAAAACACATTTTTATTAATTACCATAGCAATATCTAAAAAAACTAACTCTATCAAAAACATTGTCAATACAGATGTTGTAGAGGTTAAAATTCTGATTGAAATGTGTAGGGGAGACCGGGGGAATGCCGCCAACCCGGGTTATGCCGCCACCTCACCTAGTTTAAAAACTAAGGACAGTTTGAGATAGTGAATGTGCCTGCACTATAGCGGCCAACAATATCAACAGTGCCTAAAGTGGGAGTGACTTTGCTGTACGTCGTTCGTCTGTTCTAGTGAAATATGTAGTTTTCATCTAGTTGCTTATTATTTTGGAGCTTCAAATGAGTAGAGATAAGCACCTTTTATTGTAACATTAGGTATTTAAGATAATATGACCCGTAATCTACATGCATTCACCGACATTTTGATGCAATGTGTTGAACAAGTTCGATTCTTCTTTCGGCTTTGCTTGTGGATTTCCGCCATATTGTACTCTTGGGGTAATGCCGCCGCCATGCAAATCCGGTGAGAAATGGCCTCATTTTAATGTAGTGAAGCCGATTCAGCAGAGTGACTTTTGCAATATGAAGTAAATTGTAAGCTTAACCATTATTCTGCTCAATTACATTGCTTTCTAACTATTTTCAGTAGGTTGTGTGTTTCCTAGTATCCATTTGATGCATGTACTAGGTCATTAAAGAGTGACGGCATTACCCCGGTACAGTGGCGGAATTACCCCAGTGCCCTGGGTAATCCCGCCACTGTGCAGAGGTTTAAAAAATATTTTTTTATGTATGCTTACTTTACAGTTATGATTACGGTTAAATTTATACAGATACTAAAGATCATGATTCAGCTTTAGAATTTTTACTATTAAAAAATAAACATTTTTTCGAGGTGAAAAAATTTAAATTCCCTTAAGGTGTCGCCATTCCCCCGGTCTCCCCTACTTAATATTTTTGTTGAATTTTTACAATTATAATCCAAAGTTTTGCCTAATTCGTAAATCAAGTGATTGAAGCCAGAACAAACGAGGTTCATTTCACCCTGTTTCTAATTTATATATATATTTTAATTTATTGAGGTATTATTTGAGGATTTTGTAATTATTTTAGGCTTTATTTTGGATATTTTCAGAGTTATGGCTTAAACTCTTGATTACGGATTATAGCCCAGTGGTAGGAAATAAAAAAAAAGGCCGAAATCGGAATTAAATACGGGAAAGCTGGAAATTGTTTTAATCCCTTCGACGTAGGTCAGAAATAAACGTACTAAGTTTTCCCGCCCTACTAGGTGCGGCTTTGCCGCTACGAACAAATAGATAACTTAAAAAGTGCATTATTTCATGATTTTTAGCATATTTCAAAAAGGATTTGTAAATGATGGGAAATATTGTTTATGATCTCTGATACTGTATTTGAATTATGCGTCGCATTTAATTTGACATATATAGTGAATAACAGTGCGTATGTATCACATTTAAGGAGGTCGAAAATAGTGGGGAGGAGCGAGGGAACAAATGAGTGTGCAGAATTCTTGTCCCAAAGGAATTATAGGTCAACCAATAGCACGATTTTAAACTTCGATATTTTACGAAAAGGACTAAGATGGTTTTAATAAAAATTATTTTCGACTTGTAGGGGAGACCGGGGGAATGCCGCCAACCCGGGTTATGCCGCCACCCCCCCTAGTTTAAAAACTAAGGGCAGTTTGAGATAGTGAATGTGCCTGCACTATAGCGGCCAACAATATAAACAGTGCCTAAAGTGAGAGTGCCTTTGCTGTACGTCGTTCGTTTGTTCTAGTGAAAAATGTAGTTTTCATCTAGTTGCTTATTATTTTGGAGCTTCAAATGAGTAGAGATAAGCACCTTTTATTGTAACATTAGGTATTTAAGATAATATGACCCGTAATCTCCACGCATTCCTCGACATTTTGATGTAATGTGTTGAACAAGTTCGGTTCTTCTTTCGGCTTTGCTTGATGATTTCCGCCATATTGTCCTCTCGGGGTAATGCCGCCGCCATGCAAATCGGGTGAGAAATGGCCTCATTTTAATGTAGTGGAGCCGATTCAGCAGAGTGACTTTTGCAATATGAAGTAAATTGTAAGCTTAACCATTATTCTGCTCAATTACATTGCTTTCTAACTATTTTCAGTAGGTTGTGTGTTTCCTAGTATCCATTTGATGCATGTACTATGTCATTAAAGAGTGACGGCATTACCCCGGTACAGTGGCGGAATTACCCCAGTGCCCTGGGTAATCCCGCCACTGTGCAGAGGTTTAAAAAATATTTTTTTATGTATGCTTACTTTACAGTTATGATTACGGTTAAATTTATACAGATACTAAAGATAATGATTCAGCTTTAGAATTTTTACTATTAAAAAATAAACATTTTTTCGAGGTGAAAAAATTTAAATTCCCTTAAGGTGTCGCCATTCCCCCGGTCTCCCCTATACGGGCATCTTAAGTTCATAAAAATTTTAAACCTTCGTAATATTGAAAAAAAGTATTATAAGCTTTACTTTTTTTTTTTAACTAAGGTTTAAGGTTGACGATATCAGTTGAGAAATGGCATGTAAAACGTCTGTCAATTATGTACCTCTTTCTCGATAACTACTAAATTATAATCCTCAAAATATACAAAATAAAGCATTAACATAATTGCAGAAACATCGCGAGGGCCTCAACAACTTAAAGAAAATACATGTATGTAATAAACGGAGGATATTGTTAAGATAATTTAAAAAAAGTGTTTTTCGACTATAAATTTGTACATATTTTCTAATGTTCACCTAGTACGTGGGATAAAACTTAGTACTTTCATTTTACACCTAAACGGAAGGGATTAAAACAATTTCCAGTTTCCCACCCACATAATTGTGAGTTACATCCCCCCGATCACGGGTCTTTGAAATAGAATTGTGACAATGTTCAACAAAAATATTAAATGTAGTTCTCATTTTACTCGGAATTTTAAGCTGACGACGAGCTGAACACGAAAATAGCAAAACCTAAATTTCATTCCAGATTTCAAAGTGCTGCCATTTGCAAAATGACGTCAGCGTTACGCACAGATATATATTTGTTTTTTATAATATAGATATATATAGATTTTATTTTCATATCAAAATCTTGGTATTTTTTTTTTCTTTTCAAACTAATTTTTTTCACCCTTAAATCCGTTTATATCTGAACCAAATCAATACTCGATCATTTCAAAGCTATTGTATAACATTAAGTGTGTATTTTTCAATAGTATATACGTAATGCGAGTCGTACAGTAAAATGCGCAGAAAAACAGAAAAGTGACTTCGGACAGTGAATTTTTTTAAAAGATTAATTTTGTATTTTTTAAAATGTATTGCACTATTTCAAAGAGAATTGAAAGTATATGCTTTTTGGTATTGTTATTATTATTTGGTATTAATATTCTGCATAATTTGATTTTCGGAGTCTTATGTGTAATTTTGAAATATGCCTGGAAAGGGAGGTGGGGGAGGGACAAGGTTCTTCTTCGAGTATTTTAAATTCTTAAAGTTTGTCGTTATCATCCAGACTCTTTGAAATTTTTAGATGTTAAAAACATAATGTTTTCGTAGCCCGAGTGAACAAATATTAATATTTAGTGGGGAAAAAGGCTGGTAAGATTTTTACCACGATGTAACTCTGGTTTTTGCTAATTTTGTCGAAGTTTTTGCACATTTTATTTAGTAAAAAATATTTATATTTGTCCGAATGTTTCGAAATTTTCGTAGGTAAATGTAAATTTAGCCTGTTGAGTTGCTCTTAAAAGATTGTGTTAAAATAAGGACGTTTAGTTAGTTTTATGGTAGAAAAAATATAGTCTTTGTGAGGCGCGAAGTGACCTACGCTCACCAATGTATTTGAAAGAGTTAAAACTCATATTTTTAAAAATCAATTGCATCATCAGTTAGAAGATTTTAACTTTTAGAGCATATATATATATATATATATATATAATGCTTTCAAAATTTTTTTTAAAAAACAAATAACCCAGTGCATCAGGCGCAACGCAGCTTCTTATATGCACTAAGTGAATATAGCTCTATTAAAAGTGAACGATTATGAAAATTGGGTGCAAAACAACAATAAAAATCCATGAAAATTTATAACGAAAAAACAATAAACAAACCACTCCCTGCTCTTCAGAAAGTGGGAGGAGTGAAAAAAGCAGGTATCAAAAACAGAAATTGGATCCTCACGGGTTTCGCAAGATATGGCCAACCCACACACTCCAAAAGTATAACAATAGATTTAAACTTTCAAAAACACAACATAACAAAGCTATTTTATAAAAAAATTTATAACGAATCAAAACTGCTTTAAAAACAAATATAACCAACCAATTCAAAATCCAAGAAAACCGATTTAGTTTATAAAACGTAAATAAAAATTAATAAAAATTTTTAATATGACTAAATCATTAAGCAATTAGAAGTATTGAACATGTGAGAAGGCCATATCCCCACCTTTACCCATGAAGACCTGAAAAAAACTTGCTACCTTTAAAACAATCACTACGCTCCACTTCTTTCCATCAGAAGGAGTTGCAAGCAAGGCCATAATCCAAGTTAGACCAGCGTCCTAAAGACTTGTCTTTCCATTATCCTCATAATCATTAATTTTCTTTCCAAGTCACCGTAGTTTCTACTTGAAGCACATCAACATGCAGACGTTCTTAACCCTAGATCTACCGGGAATTTTATTCAAGTTTTAATAAAACGTTCTACACCAGAATTTTTATTTAAAACTATTTAACTTATTTATTTACCTTATTTTTGTCTGGTTTATATACTTAGTTTATTTTAAAGAAATTTCTGGTTTGAATGAATATTTTGTATGTACCTGTCGGGTCCAATGGACCCGTCTGGTAGACGGAGGGTTAAAAAGACTTTAATCCACATCCTTCATATATTCAAGCAGCTACCTTGGCATCCATTACGGTGTTTGGCCGCTTAGCTGTTGCCACTTTAGAAAACTCTTCTCAAGTTGATTTACATAATGAAAAATAAACTGGTATGGAAATAAATTATTATAAAAAAGATTAGCAGTAAATTTAAAAATCTGTGAACTCAAAAATTCTCTATTACTACAAATTCTATAAAATCTATTAATTTGTCCCACAATAATGTTATTAAAAACCTTCTTACTTAAATTTGAATACCAGTGTGGCATCGATTGAGTATTAAAATTAAAAAAATCCCGTTTATCAAAAAGCTTAATTAGTATATTGCTATCTTTAATTAAAATGTCTAAATCCAAAAAATTAACATGTAAATTATCAACAGAAGCCTTATTTAATTTTAAACATGGAGGATAGATATCGTTAATCGATACCAAAAGTTTGTCATCGAATATTATTAAATCATCGATATACCTTAAAACTGAATAACTCTTATTACTGTTTAAAACATAATTAAATTCATAATAAAAAAGAAACAGATTTGCAGCAGAACTCGAAAAATTAGTTCCCATACCGATACCACATACCTGGTAGAAAAATGAGCTATTGAATGTAATGAAATTATTAAGAAAACAGAAATTACATAAACTTAAGAAAAAATCTCTTTTAATTCCAAGCTCCTCCTCAATACAAAACATATCAAAAATATTTTTTAGTGTATCATAAAAAAGGTATACCTATGATTTTGAAAACCTTTTTTCTAATATACCTATAGATTTACTTTATGATACACTAAAAAATATTTTTGATATGTTTTGTATTGAGGAGGAGCTTGGAATTAAAAGAGATTTTTTCTTAAGTTTATGTAATTTTTGTTTTCTTAATAATTTCATTACATTCAATAGCTCATTTTTCTACCAGGTATGTGGTAACGGTATGGGAACTAATTTTTCGAGTTCTGCTGCAAATCTGTTTCTTTTTTATTATGAATTTAATTATGTTTTAAACAGTAATAAGAGTTATTCAGTTTTAAGGTATATCGATGATTTAATAATATTCGATGACAAACTTTTGGTATCGATTAACGATATCTATCCTCCATGTTTAAAATTAAATAAGGCTTCTGTTGATAATTTACATGTTAATTTTTTGGATTTAGACATTTTAATTAAAGATAGCAATATACTAATTAAGCTTTTTGATAAACGGGATTTTTTTAATTTTAATACTCAATCGATGCCACACTGGTATTCAAATTTAAGTAAGAAGGTTTTTAATAACATTATTGTGGGACAAATTAATAGATTTTATAGAATTTGTAGTAATAGAGAATTTTTGAGTTCACAGATTTTTAAATTTACTGCTAATCTTTTTTATAATAATTTATTTCCATACCAGTTTATTTTTCATTATGTAAATCAACTTGAGAAGAGTTTTCTAAAGTGGCAACAGCTAAGCGGCCAAACACCGTAATGGATGCCAAGGTAGCTGCTTGAATATATGAAGGGTGTGGATTAAAGTCTTTTTAAGAACGTCTGCATGTTGATGTGCTTCAAGTAGAAACTACGGTGACTTGGAAAGAAAATTAATGATTATGAGGATAATGGAAAGACAAGTCTTTAGGACGCTGGTCTAACTTGGATTATGGCCTTGCTTGCAACTCCTTCTGATGGAAAGAAGTGGAGCGTAGTGATTGTTTTAAAGGTAGCAAGTTTTTTTCAGGTCTTCATGGGTAAAGGTAGGGATATGGCCTTCTCACATGTTCAATACTTCTAATTGCTTAATGATTTAGTCATATTAAAAATTTTTATTAATTTTTATTTACGTTTTATAAGCTAAATCGGTTTTCTTGGATTTTGAATTGGTTGGCTATATTTGTTTTTAAAGCAGTTTTGATTCGTTATAAATTTTTTTTATAAAGTAGCTTTGTTATGTTGTGTTTTTGAAAGTTTAAATCTATTGTTATACTTTTGGAGTATGTGGGTTGGCCATATCTTGCGAAACCCGTGATGGTGTTATTACACGAGGACTCAAAAACGCTTCGAATCCCAGGCGTCTAGCGAAAACAGCCGCCTCACGGTCCGTCTTTTCCAAGCATTTCATTGGCTGTTCCGGAAAAGGCTTTTCTATTATCAGATTTCCAAGCATTTGATTGGCTGTTACTGGCGACTCGCCTCGTTTCGGGCGTCAAAGATGCTCCGACAGAAAAGAGACGCTCGCGCTCCAAGCGACTCCCCTGGAGCCATAGGAATACATGGAGACGCCTGGAATCTGAAGCGTCTTTGACCCCTCGTGTAATAACACCATTAGGATCCAATTTCTGTTTTTGATACCTGCTTTTTTCACTCCTCTCACTTTCTGAAGAGCAGGGAGTGGTTTGTTTATTGTTTTTTCGTTATAAATTTTCATTTATTTTTATTGTTGTTTTGCACCCTCTTTTCATAATAATTTTCATAATCATTCACTTTTAATAGAGCTATATATATATATATATATATATATATTTTATTTCAAAATTAATGATAAATTACTGCATGAATGGCGCTACAGCAGCACATATCAAATGCAATAAAGCATATTATATCATTTCAAAATGCTAAAACAACATAACTTCAAAAGGAAGGTGTATATCTGTAGAAATTTTTAAACAATAAAATATTTATAAAAACAAAAACAAGAAAGACAGGTAAAAAAACAAAAACAGTCTGTTCTTCATCAGTGGGAGGACAGACAGAAAACTAACTCCACCCCCCACTTTTTAAAATTTGCAGGTTTCTGAACACATGTCCACCCCGCATTCAATACTGAAAACTATTGTTATTTTATTAATCTAATTACATAAAAAACTAAAACAACTCAAATTAAAAACTAACAAACATAATATTAACCATACAAAAACAAAAAACTTTAATAAAAAGGTCTTTTAGAGGAATGCTTAAATTATCATTAAACTGAAAACAAAAGAAAAAATATAAGAAAATAGCATGAATGGGGCGCATGTTTATTCTGCATTCATGCTATTTTCTTATATTTTTTCTTTTGTTTTCAGTTTAATGATAATTTAAGCATTCCTCTAAAAGACCTTTTTATTAAAGTTTTTTGTTTTTGTATGGTTAATATTATGTTTGTTAGATTTTAATTTGAGTTGTTTTAGTTTTTTATGTAATTAGATAAAATAACAATAGTTTTCAGTATTGAATGCGGGGTGGACATGTGTTCAGAAACCTGCAAATTTTAAAAAGGGGGGGTGGAGTTAGTTTTCTGTCTGTCCTCCCACTGATGAAGAACAGACTGTTTTTGTTTTTTTACCTGTCTTTCTTGTTTTTGTTTTTATAAATATTTTATTGTTTAAAAATTTCTACAGATATACACCTTCCTTTTGAAGTTATGTTGTTTTAGCATTTTGAAATGATATAATATATATATATATATATGTATTTATATTTTCCGATACTTCTAAAATCATCCTGGAATAAATTGCTAAAAGTTTTCGGAAAAACTTTTTTGATCTTTTTTTTCAAAAGTTTAACTGTTAGGTGGGGAGAATATCGTAAATTTAATATCGGAATATATCAACGTGTTAATATTGGTGATATATCGCGATAACTACCGTAAAGTGTATGCGAATAGAAAAATTGCTTATTTTAAAAGATAAATGGCATGTTACCAAAAATTTTAGTAGAAACAGATGTAGAAAGGAGCTAATAAATGTTTCATGCTATTTTCTTCTACAGCTTCCTTTAAATATATAGGGAAGGTGGGGCAAAATCGGGTACCTTAAAAGTTTGTTAGTCTCAAATGCTGTGAAATGGGAAAACAAACTTTGAACACTTTTATTATAGCCAAGGATTCGTTTTACATTAAAAACATTTTTTTCAAACAATATATATATATATATATATAATTGTTTATATAAAAAAATAGCTTTTTTCAAACGTATGCAAAAATCTGGTTTTACCTCGCTGGTTGGGTAAAACTGGGTATCCATTTAAAACTACTGGAAAACTCATTTTGGTCAAAAAGGTCTTGCTTAATATAGTAAAAAATACATTTTTATTATTTTTAACAAAACGAAATTGCACATGTGTTCTTCCATGCGTAAAAAAAATAATTCGTTAGCAAATTTTCTACGTTGTATAGGCCTGCTTACTTTACACTGTACGTTTTAGAGTTCTTTTAGCTTCAAAAATCACAGATGAATTTGTCATCATATTCTTCTGCATTACTACATTCTTCGTGTGCCTATCCGTGGCATTTCAAACATCGTATTTGGATTTAGAATTTGAGTAATGTTCATAGCAAAACTTACAGGTTTCATTATCCTCTTCTTCTGGAGATGTGTCCGCAATTTTTTTTGGTTTCTTTTTTTTTCTTTTAAAGAAACTTCTTTTTTCGTCTTGCAGTTTGTTTGGCTTATTTCTCTTTAATATCTGTTTCGATCTGTAATTTATAGAGAGAAGAAATCAAAATAAGTTTTTCCCTTTCTTTTCTCAATTCTAAAGCCTTCCTTAGAAGGGGGATAATAACATTTTAGGCGAAATTTGAAATACAGATTGCTGGGCTACATAGTCTGAAGATGTCGAATGGATAATTTTACTAATGTATTCTGTAAATGTAACATTTTGAAGGAGTGATGACGTCTGTGATTGTGATGTTAACTACTGCATCTGGAAGCAGCTCGACGTGAAAGATGCTGGATGTTGTCAACTCGTTTATGTTCGGAAGGTTGAGCTCCATTATCCTGTAATGTTTCAGAAATATTTATTTCTGCAGCTATGCAAACCTATGGCTGCATAGACCTAGGTGTGTTGTCATGACTTTCATGGGTTTCTCTGTCACTTCCGAAAGGAGCAAAAAGATGGTCTGGAAAAACATTGTTGTAGGGGAAAATCCCTGTTTATTCGAACCTTCTGATTGCAGTATTTACAATTGCTGCTCTCGAAAATGCAGTTTTAAATAATTTTCCAATTTGGTAAATTGTTACAGGTTGGTTGGTTGGTTGTATTTATGTCGGCCAATTATCTGCGCGTGGGATATAGGCCCTAAGGGGGGAGTGCCTTCCGTGGAGGTCTTTCTAAGGGAACCTAACCCGTATTAACGCTTGGAGAACCAAGGTTCGAAGAAAACCACGAAAACTCCGAACGATTAGGCCGACGGGCGCGATTGGGATCGAACCCAGCACCTCCCGTCTACCAGCTTCGAGATCAGAACCTCTCGGCCACTGGTGGGGTGTAAATTGTTACAGATCGCGCAGAGTGGGAAAATAACTTCTTCACCTCTTGTTCTTAGTATGAGCTTAGAGATGCATGAATGACACATCAAGGGGTAGAAATCGATGCGTTGCGTAAGGAAAGAAGCATATATAAATACATTGCTTTCTCTTACTAGATTAACTGGATTCATTTATATGAATTGAACACCTATTAAGGATTTAAAGAACGGGCTTTTCAGGGCAAGGATTGGAAAAATCTCTGCATTTTTTAACCAAATAAAATAAAGACCTCTTTCGTAATCCATCCACTCCTATTATACAGCAAATGAGTCTGGGAAAGTTTCATTCATCAAGAGGTTTTATCTTGCCTGTTTAATATTTGATAAAAAAAAAAGAAATCCTGTTACTGATTATATAGCCTAGTTATATAGGATTGTGGTTTTATGGATTATTTGTCATTTTGGGCAGATTATTTTATTTAGAGAAACAAGTCACGAAATATATTTGCATTTTAAGTGGACCCATAACGCAAGTTATTACACCTCAGATTAGAAAGTTATTTATTAAAATGTAATAAGCATAATATAAAATTATGCCTTAATTAGTACCATTATTAATTTCATTAATAATTGCAAATTATTTAATTTCATAAATGTAAGTTAAAAATTAGACCCACTTTTTAATATAAAACAAAATCAAAATTAAAGTTTTTTCATTATAACTAGATAGATTTAGAATTATATTATAACTTAACAGCATTAAGAATGCAATTTAAAATTCCATGCTAATTTATTAACTATACTAAAAAAACATTCTATGAGTGTCGGACAAAATCGGTTATACCCAGTTTTGACCCACTCTTAAGTACCCGGTTTTACCCCAACATGACAGAGTTTAAAACCCGGCGTCACTACTCTTAATCCTATAAGCAAAAGATCAGTAAAAATTTTAAAATATTATCAGGAAAGGAAAGAATTAAATATAGTACTCAGGAATATTTAATATGCTGAAAAAAGTGGTTATACGCGTAAAATCTAGAATCGAATAAAACAACTTTTAAGAGTAATTGAAACTTATTCCTTCACACTAAAAAAAAACCGCACATAGTAACGTTTCAATCAGCTATAAATGCCATAATGTTTACCGACAAGTAATTTCTCGTGTTGGCTGATAGACAGAAGTACAACTGAAGGAGGGATTTGCGCTACCCGGTTTAACCCACCTACCCTATTTTTTACAACTCGCCCATATACATATATGTATATATATATATACACACACATACAAATAAAAATATTTTTTTAAACAATAACGTAAAATAATCAACCTTCAACAACAGATTATAATTTTCCAACACATTCAGAATTATGTAAAAAAAAAAAACAACCTTTAAATAAAGTTAAATATGATGGCAAAGTAAGCAAATTACAAAACACGTAACACATTTGAAAATTAAAGTTCAGCAATTATCATTCATCGGAAAAATATCCGAATTCCTTTGTGCGACGCTATATATGATCTATAGATTTGAATATATACCAAATAGTATGCTAAACATTAGTTCATTTAAGAAACGCATTTTCACAGTTGAAAATTCCCCTTCAACATATTCGTCAATAAACAGAAATGTATACATCTTTTTTGCAGCCCTGTATATGATTTACAGATTTTATACATACGAAGTAACTAAATTAGTTAAATTAAAAAAAAAAAAACTCGTACCACAACAGATAACGAAATTCCAGCAATTATTGTTTATTTATACAGTACTATAAGCGAATCCTTTTGTTCCCCCCCCCCCATAAATAAACGATTAATGCTATGCTCATCATGTTCTATAGTAAGCATCTTTTTGTACATTTCAGTGATGTGTATTAATTTCTATATGTTTGAAATAGTGTAATATCATTCCAATATACTACAAATGATTTTTCCCTACAGGCCATTGAAATAGACCATGAAAAATCATTGATTAAAATCACAAATTTTCTAAAAAAAAATCAGTTGATTAAAATCATGATTTAATCGTTGATTAAAATCGTTAACATCCTATTGCAGCTAAATGGCAAGCATTAGTTTTTGTTAATCACGATTGATTGACGAATTTTTTCCTTCAACCAATTGACGCTTTTTGCAATATTTTTCCACATTTGATTTAAGAATTTCACAATATTTTCCTTCTACCTAATAAATGGAGAATTTTGCAGCTTTTTCTTACAAACTTTCTTTGCATTTATCCAAAATTTTCAGCCTAATAAAATATAAAATTATAACTAAAAATTAAATAAACAGCACATAAAGAAAAACTATAAAATTATTAATTTAGATATTTTAATTCCAATATTTCAATTGACTAAGGTTTAATGCAGTTTTATTTATTTTTTAAAATAAATAAAATTGTGCGATTTGTGTTTGGTTGCCGTTTTCTCTGAGACGGGAAAATTCAAGTTTACCTGTGACCCTGTGAGAGAGGGGGGGGGGGGGGGGAGTTAATGTTCCTGCTGACCACTAAAATTTTCAAATGAGTGGTCCAAATGAATTTTTGGTGTTCTCGGACCAGCGGACCACCAATTATTTCGAACACTGATTGATTTTTTAAATGCTGAAGATTTCCTTGTAAAAGAGATTTGAATTGATATACTGTTTAATTTTTTGATTAATTCCCCTGTGTGAAATTTGATTATTGTTATGTCTGCACAAGAAATATTTTATGTCTTAAAATATTTACTCTTTCCTTTAAAACAGGTGGAGAAATTAACCTGATGCTTGGATCTATTCCATTTTACCTGACTTGAAATCCTGATTCAGAACATACTAAGCTTCAAGAATTCTTTATATTTGATGACTTGAATGGTCAGAGAGGGTGTAGCACCCTCCTAAAACTGTCTGAGAGAAACTCTGTGTAAAATGATATTATATTACAGTAAATATTAGTCTGACATATTATATAATTTAATGGTTATATAATTTGTATTTTCAATAAATGGAATGGCATACCGCAAACCAACTTAAATGTGTTGCTATTTAATACTGTCTGTAACCATTTCTTTTTCAGCTATTGCAAGGCTGCTGGTGGTGAATATTTTTCTTTTTTACGAGTATTGTTAAAAAATAAATAAATCGTCGTCATAGATTATCATTTAGGAATACTGAAAAAATACTTATATATGTAAGAATAATTAGTCGCTTGGTGGCGACACTGCTGTTATTAAATTAACCCTTCAAAGTAAGTATATAATATACTATAGAAATACATTGTGTATTTAAAAAAAGTTTTAAAGTTTAAAGTAATACTTTTGTATTAGCTGATATTAGAGGTTAAATAGATTCTGCTACTTATAGCTGCCTTTTTAATGCGGATTATTTCAGTGTTTACGCATATACTTTGATTATGTATTCATTATGTTTGTGCTTTATTTATTCAAAAGTGTTATATTCATTATTGAATGTTAAACAGAAACAAATACTAAACTTTTTTTGTTGTTTTATATTCAAATCAATTAAATTTGCATAATTGAGCTGTGTTGCAATATAAAATTTAAAAATATTTCTATTTTATTTTTTGTTTTGTGAAAAGAAGGTAAAAATTTTAAAACTGTATAATATGAAAATTTCAGTATCTATAGATTAAAAAAAAAATTAAAAAAAAAAAAAAAAACATCATGAAACTAGCAGCTAAGTGCATTATGCAAAAAACCTTTTCAAACTCGTGCAAAAAATAATATTGGTTGAAGAAATTTATTCAGACATTGTTTATATTAAAACAATAATAAAAACATGGTATGTATTTAAATCTAAAGAAAATTATTATTTTTTTTTTATATTGTCTTTGTGAATAAGCAAACACTAAATGGACTATAAGTGTAACTGAGTGCGAAGAAATATTCCAAAATGTAAAAGGACAGAATGGTAATATTTGTGGGGGAAAAAATGCAATTACTTTGTGAAATTAGATCAAATTGGTTTACATTTGTTTTTTAAATATATTTCAAAGACAATAGAATCATAATTAAAACTTAAATAATTTTCGGTGTAATGAAAACAAAAACAAAAACAAAAAAAAGCTTTCCTACTGCAAGATAATCTCCATAATCTGAAATTTTATTTATTATTACACCATAAAATGATAAATTGAAAACCAAAGTGAGGGGGGAAAAGAAAGCTACAATCCGGTGTAACCATTCCCCATAAAGATGAGAGAAAATCCTGAATCGTGATTCAAACTTTTAGCAAAAAATTAGAATAGAGAAAACCTTGAATTATGATTTAACCTTTTACCAAAAAATTGGATTTAAAAACAATCCTGATTCGTGGTCCAACTTTTTACCTGAAAATTTGATTAAAAAAAACTAAATTATGGTTCAAACTGTTACCAGAAAATTCGATTTAAAAAAAAAAAAAAAAACCCTGATTTATAGTTAAACCTTTTATCAGAAAATTGTATTTAAAAAAATCCTGATTTATGGTTCAACCTTTCACCAGAAATTTGGATTTATAAAAAACCTGAATCATTGTTTAACATTTCACTGATACAATGGTATCTGAGAAAGCACCAATATACTGGTAAAACTTATCGCCAATATCTTGCTTGCAGCTAAATTTCAGCGACTTATCACCATTTTCTTGGTGAAACATCACACTTTATTTTTAACAGTGTATCGATAACATTAAAAAAAAATTTAGACATACTTTATAAACTCAGTAATGATACTTTACTTTCATTATTGTTTCTATTCACTTTTTTAATTTAACTAAAAACCGTAAGATCTGCTTCTGCTTATCTGCTTATTTACTGCTGTTATTATAATGCTCATTTAATATGGAAATGATTTTGTACCTATTTGAATATCTACAGTAAAGCTTCAGTCAGTTTTTTAAAGCATAACATACAAATATTTCAATTGCTGGCAATTGCTGTGGTATTACTGAAAAACACGTCAGGCCATATTACTTATTTTGATCGAAGGATTTTGACTTTACTGCAATATCTCTTGCACGGTTACAAAACACTTTCTGGCAAGAATATTAAAACTATTTTAGATACAATACTAAAAAATCATTGGTAATTTTTCTGACGGTATTTTAATAAAGTTAACAAAAATTTTTTGCTAAAGTATATGTAAAGTTTTGGGTGCAATATTAAAAAAATTCATAGTAAATGTACTATGAAATCCTTCGCAAATTTACGAAAAAAATTCTTAGTCAATGTACTAAAAATTCCTTTGTAAGTGTACTAAAAAATCATTAGAAAATTCACAAAGTATTCTTTAAGAAACTACCTAAAAAAATCGTTAGTACCTTGACTAAATAATCCTAAGTAAATTTACAAAAAATTCTTTAATAAACTCCTTAAAAAATCGTTAGTAAGTTTACTGAACAATATTTAGTAAACTTACAAGGAATTCTTTGGGAAACTCTCTAAAAAATCCTTAGTACGTTTACTAAACTATCTTTGGAAAAATTACCACAAATTCTTTAGTAAACTCCCTAAAAAATTGCTAGTAAGTTTACTAAGAAATTATATTTAGTAAATTTACAAAAACTAATTAGAGAAACTCCCTTGAAAAACCGTTAGTTAATTTACAGAACAATATTTAGTAAATTTACGAAAAAAATTTTAGAAAACACCCTAAAAATGGATAGTACGTTTACAACATATTCACTGATAAAGTTACTAAAACTTATATAGTAAACTCCCTAAACAAGCATTAGTAACTTCACTAAACAATATTTAGTAAATTTACAAGAGTTTTTTTTGGGGGGAAAACGCCCTAAAAAATCCCAGGTAACTTATGTAAAAACATTTCTTTGAACGGGAAATGGTTTATTATATTATTGTGAAAATGGTTGTTTATTCAATTATCCAACCTTTTCTTTTTGCAGAATAAAAGTTTGTTTACTGTTTTTAAACATTTCTCTGCCGTGTCATTAGAAAAAAATTATTGAGAAATAATATATACTCTTAATTGTGTAAGAAGAGAAACGATGTTTATTTAAGGAAACTTTTGAATTTACTATTTTGGTTTATTATTACAATATATTATTATTATATTTGGTTATTTATCGTTTATTAATTTCGCTGCGTTGAAAGGAATAAATAACTCTTCTGTATTAAATTATTCGAAAAGTTATTTTTCGTATAAGTTTTTGTTATTTGAGATCTAACCTTAACGCTCAATGTGATTTACACAAAATTGAATTCCGTAGCATCTTCCAATTCAGCCTAATATTTAGTGTGTTTAATGCAAGTTACGATAACACGTAGAAAAATCATGCGTTAAGCATAGATTATGAAACACTTTCCAACTCTTTCTGAATGCTTTAGTAAAACTTCGTTATTTAGGGAAATAAGGTAAATAAGACAACTAAGTAAACATTTTAATGCATTCAAATTCTTTTGAACAGCCCTGTATTTGATCTTTAAGTGGCTATATATACTATATAATGGGAAAATTTAGTTTACAAAGAAACGCTTAACGGGTTGAAAATTCTGTTTCAGCAATTTATACTAATAGATGGAAAAATACTTAAATACTCTTGTACAGCTCTTTTGTCTACCTATTAGTTTTATTACACGCCACTATTTAGCAAAAATTTAATTCAAACTAAAACACTCTTAAAACTACTGAAATCACATTTCCAGAAATTTTCATCCATAGACGGCTATGTATCCAATTTTTTGCGTGTCCCTGTATATCATTTTATCTATATTCTACAAACATTTCTTAGTAAACTAAATGCAGTTCAGCGTGCAAAAACATAATTCATTTAAAAGCCATCTTTAAGCAATTGAAGCTCATACTCATTAATCCTTACAAATTCTTTTCTGTAACCCTGTATATGAACTATAGCATTTATACGCACTATATAGTATGCATAAATATAGTGAAACTTAAAAGCGCATATCATAATTAAAAATGCATTTTCAGCAATCAATGCTAATATACAGTACTTCGGATACAATATAGTATGTGAAATCTTTTGTGTGTCTCTGTAAGTTCTATGCAATTCGTATTATACATGAAATAACTTATAGTAAACCTCAGCGACGTATATAAATTTCATTATATATGAAATAGTTTAGCATGATTGAAATACGCCAAAAACACACCCCCCCCCACCTCATACCATTATGTAACGGTACTCTTTTGTGTGGCCCTGTAAATGAATAATAACTATTCTTTGCACCGCATATTCTGCAGAATACATATTTTAGTGCACTTCTTAAATGCATATCAATTTTATTATGTTTGAAAGCAGTGGCGCCAACTTGTATGGGTCCATGAGGTTCGAGCCCACCCAATAATTTGCTCTTAACAAACCTGATTTCTATTATTCTACAGTAAAACCTCCCTAAAGCGACCACGTTCCGTTGCAATAAAAGTGGGTCGCTCCGAGAGGTAGTCTCTTAATGGAGGTCATGTTTCAATCTAGATTTTAATTGTTAAAAAAAGGTAACAATTAATGTTATTAAAATTTATTTCTCACATTAAGAAAAAATATGAAAATTTAAGCATCAAAACAAAAGTTAATTACTATACAATTTAAAAAATGAATACATTGACGTTTACTTTGATTTTACGGTTTTATCTTTTATAACTTTTATTCCCAAGTCCTTTCGAAATTCAGTAAATAAATGTATTTTTTTTTCTTTGACGGGAACAAATAATGATGATTTCATTAATTTATCGATTTCTTGAGAGTTTCCTGACAGAATAGGGCAGTGGAGTTTATTGATTGTCATTCTTAATTTGTCATCAGAGTTCAATTCATTGCCTAAAAAGGCACAAAGGGGTTAAAACATTTAAAAGTTACCGAAATGAAAAAAATTCTAAACTTAGTTTAGAAGTTTGATGCGCTCTCCGGTAATTTTTTTCTAATAAGACCTTCTTCAAGCGACGAGGAAAAAATGGAATTTGTTTCATTTTCTTCAAAGAAATAGGTCACGATGGTTTCTCAATGGAGGTAAAATTAGTATTGAGCCTGTGGGAATAAATTTCGTTCCATAAAAAATGGTCGTTCAGGGAGATGGCCGCACAGGGAGGTTTCACTGTATTTTGTTGCTTGTTTATTTTTCATTCGCTGAAAAAATAATTTTACTTGAAAACACAGTAAGGCTGACAATAGCAGGCACAGTCTAAATTAGCAAATGAATTCATACAAAAGAAGTAATGCTAGGCTGAAATAGAGATTGGCTATTTTCTGACACATTTGTGAATTCTTTTTACATCCTAAACGCACGAAAATCTCTGGTATTCAGAAACCAAGAAATCAAATAGTTTTCCTTTTATATATAACCATTAATTAAACATAACCTACCACCATCAAAAACCGTAATATTATGAATTAAAGCTGTAAGTATAAAAAAAGTGCCAAATAATTTATTATAAGAATTATTATGGAAGAAAAAATAAGAAAGTGGACACCGACAAATAATGGAATAGCTTATATATTGAATTACGTTTTCAAGGGCACAGAATTCAATGATATAAGCAAAATGGTTGTTTTCTGTGAGAAAAATAAGCTAAAGCTAAAAATTATTTTTCTCTGTGCCCGAACAACCATTATAATCAAGTGAATAGATTAAAAATGAAAACAGAATAGAAACAAATAATATGAAATGGAAAAATCAATAAAACCTGTTTAAATATTTATATGATATAAAATAGAAATAATACACAACATACCGATTAATATTTCACTATTTTTCAATATATCCACTCGCACATGGCTACCAAAAAATCGTAAAGATTAAGGTGAATAAAACAGTTAAGAATTCACAGTAATTGATACCAAAGGATGCAGTTAATACATTTTGAAATACCATGATAAATGGAATTAATATTATATAAAATAAAATAAATATAAAGTAATTACATTATTTAAAATAACTAAAATGCACTATTAAATTAATTAATTACTAATTAACAATATCGTCAAAATTAGCAAAAAATCCACTGGTGTAGGAAATTATAACTTAAAAGGAGCTGCAAAAGACAAAATTTATCACTTATCGTCAAAAGACAAATTTTGGTGCTGCCATCTAGTATTATTATTATAATTCAAATGTCACAAGATGAACATTTGAAAGCCTTTGAATGTAAAAAAATTTTATTAACAGCAAAACCAAACAAATCCTTATATATAGATAATTATAAACCTAATATAAACCACACTATATATTTTTTAAAAAACTATTGTTAATAAAATTTAAAAAAAGCATTCAAAATGTTCTATTATCTTACTCATTTAAACTACACTAAGAATTTAAATAATTCTATAACACTGATAATATATAGCATATAGCTATATGCTGTAAAATAAAATAAATTCAATAATAATTAATATAAATATATATTAAAATAATATAAAAATCGTTAATAATAACTATTATATATAAGATAATTATAAAATGAACAGGAAATAAAAAAAACATATGGAAGTAAATAGAAGATTATCAGATACTTAAATTCCCATTACCTAAAAGTCTCAAATATAGTGTGTGGATTATTTTCATACAGCCATAAAAATATTAAAAGTATGAATGTGGGACATTCAAACACATTAAACCAATAATAAATTTTATAACACAAAGTGAAAATAGATCAATATTAAAAAGAATAGAGGAATAATAATAAAAATAATTACCCAATTTTAATACATACAGTATAACTTTATTTATATTAAATATACTTATATGTATATTAATCACTATAAAAATGGCATACTATTAGTAATTAATATGATATTGTCCTTAGTAAATTAAAATTTAATAACAAATGATTGTAAATAAGATAAAACTTTAATTAAGCTAAATATAATATTAATGAAAGTCACCAATTACATATAAAATATCAAATCAACATCCTTATAAAATGCGTATCAAAAATATAGTAATAATACAAAAGCCCCCTTTTTTTTAATTAACCATTGCGTATTATCCAGACATCACCACCCTCCCCCGTACTCTAACATCCACCCACCCATCCAACCTATAATAATTTTTTTATATTATTTTACAATTTTTAATTTTTTATAGATATTTTTTTTATATATATATATATATTTTTGTAATTTTGTTTACGCATGTGTTAATTTGTTTTAAAAGATCATGTAAGTAAAATAGTAATTGTATATTAATGAATATATGAATTTTTTTTGGAAAACCATGATTTAATGCATCATAAATTAGTTTTTTAATATTATTGTTAATTAGAGGAGAAGAACATAAACATTTTATTCTATATAAATGATTAAGTATTATATTTCGAAATACAGAATGATGTAGACAAGATTTAAAATTTGTAAATGTATTAACTTTGTATTTAAATTCTTTACGTTTGTCATATAAATCTGTGATTGTTTTGTTGTCTTTTATTGTCATTTTAAGATCTAAGAAGTTAATTGTATTGTTAGATAAAAGGTTTTCCGTTAATTCCAAATTAGTGGGATAATCTACTGGAAATTGGTTAATTACAGATTGATCAGTTTCAATTAAAATTATGTCATCAATATAACAATATAAATGTAGATTATTATTAGTAAAAATACGTTCAAAATGATATAAGTATAAGTCTGGTAGTAAACTGGATGTACAACCGCCTTGTGGTATACCGACATGCTGTAAATATAAAGTGTTATCTTGCAATATATAATTATTATAGATAATGAAGTTTGTTAAAGATTTAAAATATGCAGTATCTATATTAGATGGTAATTCCAGTTTTTTATAATACTTTTTAAATAATGCATTTATAATTTTATGTAAATCTAATAGGTCTATATTATTAAAAAGATCTTTGAAGTCATATGTCGTTATATTATATACACAATGAAGATTTTTTAAAATATTGACAAGTTGATAGTTATTTTTTATACAATGTGTATTATCATTGTTTGTAGTAAGTACATATATTTGATTAAGAATTTTTAAGAGAAGTTTATTGGTTTTATTATTATATATATTGCAACCAATAGTTACAGTCCTAAATTTAATTGGAGTTTTATGAAATTTGGGAATAAGAACTAAATATGGATAATTAAAGTTAGTAGATAAAATATTTAATAGTTTATAATAACTTCGAATTTTACGATTATTTACAATTACATTTTCATTAGTTTTTTGATATGACTTATTAGAAGAAATACAATTTGTAAGAAGTTGGTGATAATAAGATTTACATATAATAGCATAATTATTAGGAGATTTGTCTACATATGTAATAACGTAGTATTTTTGTAATTTAGTAATTTGTTGGAAAAAATGCTTTGTATTAATAGAAACCAAATTAGCAATATTATTTTTTAAAGCCATAGTTAATTTTCCAATTACTAATATTTTCCATTGATTAAAATATTCAATAGGCTTATTATAAGAGATTGAAATTTTATAAATAAAAATATCAATATCATATGTAAACTGTTTGATAGTAGATTTAACATTAAATTTAGATGGAAGTCTATATTTAGTACCATAACCCATTAGTTGTTTCAATTTAAAATCATTAACAATATCAAGATTTCCAGTGATTATATGTCCATGATCATTGTTTATGTATTTTTTTAGAGTGGGGTCATTGCATTTACTCGGAAAATTACTTGCAGTATATATATATATATATATATATAAGATTAAACGATTTTTCAGAAAATGTGTATCACTTTTAAACTGATTTTTGACATGCACCATTTTTTAGTCCTTTAAGTTTTAATTTGTAGTCATATTCATAGTACAGTAAACTCTGTCTAAGGCGGAATCGATCGGAACCAAAGAGATTTTCCGCCGTAGACAATATTCCGCCTTATGCGAAATACCCGAAAAATAAAATTTAAAACATTAAAAAATTTGAACAAATTTTATATTTTTTTACGTTCGCAACCTTTTGTATCGATCTTTAAAATTAAAATTTTAAGGCTTAATTAACTTTTTATTAAATTTATTGTCTTTAATAATCTTGAAAAACTTGATTTGAAAACTGAAATAAATGGTGTCGATATAAAATTACTTCAGTTCTAGAATTTAATGAAAAACATTAAGGTTGTTCTTAACTGCTCTGCTCAACAACCGCAAAACGTTTTCATACATTTACAAATTCATTTTTTAGCGGAAAGATATAAAATTAGAAAGCCTGACCACAGAAGCGATTTGGAATCGAACTGTGTTTTCCATTTTTTGATAAATAGATTACCTATTGAGTTATAAGCGATTTTGATCACTTGACAAACACGTTTTTCACCCTTTCTTGAGTGGTTATTCTTCTTTCGCGCGGAAAATCGGTTCAAAATGCCCACTTTGACAATATTTTCCGAAAGATCTATTAAAAAAAAACGTAAAAAACAGCTCGATTACATAGTTTCTGAACAACAACACCTGCTAGTTTCATGCATTTCCGAACAAAAATAAATTAAAACTTGTGTCATAAAGTTGCCCTTCTTTATTTGAGAACAGTCTTAACCAATTCAAACCTCATCTTTAACATAGTAGTTTAAAGAGTCGGAAAATAATCTTTTATCAATGCTTTATTTTTTCTTTCGGTTTACTGAGCCTTCTTCAGTAACACATTCCAAGTCACATTGTGTTACTGATTTTTATGGATAAAAATTATCATTTAAAAATGTTCAATCATAAAGATAAATAAGGTTCTTGAATTAACTTTATTACTCTATTACGAAATTCATCAAAATGTACGAAAGTATTTGATGTACATATATCAGTTTTAAAGTTTCATAAATTAAACGCATTTCATTTTTAAAGGATTTTTTCGGCCTTACGCAAAATTTTGGGTTTGGTGAGACATTATAAACCTTTCTGTTTCCACGTTAGGCAGATTCCGGCTTACACAACATGAACCAGGGGCGGATCCAGAGAATCGTTTTGGGGGGGGGGGGGGCGATACCGAGTGACATATAATCAACGTAGTCATACTTTCTGTTGCTCAAATACTTCCTTGCAGTTAATTATTAAATGAATATGAAATTAATGCGATTTAAAAATATTACAGACTCTTGATTATCCGACATCCGATTAACGGAAACACTCGGTTATCCAGCACTCTTATTTTATAATCCGCCCTCTCCGCAAAATATCGTTTATTGTTACTTATTAGGTCGTAAAACTAAAAACGTTATAACAGAATTTATTTATTAAATGTTTTTTTTCTTTTTCTGTTTACTCTTATACTATGGTAATTATTTATCTTAGTTTTTGTTCTTTTAGTTATGGTAAACAGCGTTAATAACACAACCCTGCGATGATTATCTTTTTAAACTTTTGATAATTGGTTTTGATGTAAGACTTTTTAAAAATTTGCGATTTATGGAAAATCCTAACGTGATGACATGGTAAAAAATGAAGATCATTTTTGGATTCAGCACTAAAAAATACATAAGAACCAATTATCGAAAGCTGAAAAACATAACCATCACATGCATTTTTTTAATATCAGATTTCTGAAAGAGGATAATCTCTGAAAAAGGATCCCCTTCAGAAATCTGACGGGCCTTTAACATACTAGAAAGTCAAAATGTGTCATCTAAGTG
Source organism: Maratus speciosus (assembly GCA_963932465.1). Taxonomy (NCBI): domain Eukaryota; kingdom Metazoa; phylum Arthropoda; class Arachnida; order Araneae; family Salticidae; genus Maratus; species Maratus speciosus. The sequence continues at coordinate 42,705,975 of OZ010791.1, read as the reverse complement.
GTGCGTATACCTCTTCAATTGCGCGGATCTAAGGAAGGGGGGGAGAGATCGCCCCAATCACCACCCCCCCCCCCTTTGGATAAAAAAATATAAATCCACCGATTATCGCGAATTTCGACAAATGGTCGACGAAAAAAATCAATTTCGTCAATCGTTCGCAAATAAAAAAAAACGCGAATTTCGTCAAAGGATCGAGCATAAACGTGAATTTCATTAAAGAAGCGCGGAAAAAACGTGAATTTCGCAAAAAAAATCGAACATTTCATCAAAGGAAAACAAAAAAAAACGTGAATTTCGTAAAGGACCACGAAAAAAACGCGAATTTCGTCAAAGGATCGCAGAAAAAAAACGCAAATTTCGTCAAAGGATCGCAGAATAAACGCAAATTTCGCCAAAGGAACGCAGAAAAAAACGCTAATTTCGCCAAACAATTGCGAAAAAAACGCTAATTCTCGAAAGAATCGCACAAAAAATGGGAATTTCGTCAAAGAATCGCGAAAAAAATACGCTAATTTCGTCATAGGTCCGCGGAAAAAATGCACAAGTAACACCAGGCGGAGATTCCCCTAGGTGCGCATCCACGGGGGGGGGGGGGTCGATCGGGGCGGTCGCTCCCCCAAGATATAAATCCAATGTTTTTATCGGTAGTTTTCGCAGAACAGACAGACAAGCAAACGAAAATACTTTTCAGGTGTCAATGGTAAACCTCACTGACGTTTCGGCAGTTAGTGAACAAAATAGGATTATATCCTGTCAAAAGGCATATGGCGCGATAATTTTTGACACTAATGGGTTGAGGTGGGGACGATGCCATTTCGTGTACCTTCTGTTGAATCTCTACAACAGAAATTGACAACGTTATGCGGATCCCTTTAAAGTGTTGAAACTTTTTCGTTCTTTCAAAGAAGCTGCAATTCTAATTTCTGTATAACGATATTTTTGAGGAGTGCTTTATTGTTTGAGAAAAGAATGGAATTCATAGCAATTTCCAAAGAAAGAAGGAAACAAGAAAAAGAAAGGTCCTTTGAAAAATTCAAGCATCTTAATGTTATCTGAAGAAAACCAATAATGTGTTAAAAATATACTGTTATTTCCACCCACATTGGTAAATTTCAAGGGTATTTCATGAATGAAAAAAAAATGATTATGTCCTAATCCTAGTCAGTTAAAAGCTAAAATGAGTATGGTGTGTTGATTTCTTAAAAACCAACTAGGTAATTTAAATTAAAATAATAAAACTTTGTAAAAAATCACCATAAAATAAAAGCAAAACATAGGACGCGTTTCGAGCTAAAAATATAACAGTTCGTCATCAGCTACAGTAAACACGTGTCCGTAAGCGGACAAGGTCAAAAATGAACTGAAAGGGAGAGAATGTTGCAAAGAATGCGACAGATGGCGCTAGCTGAAAGGGGAACATACAGAAGAAAAAAGTGTTGCCAAAACAATAGAAGAGAAATTGATAGGGAAAAATGGAAATAAAAGAAATAAACAAAATTAAAATAAAATAAAAGAAGTAAATTAAAAAATATAAATAATAATAATAAAGAAAGAAATATAAAAGAATAAAACAAGAAAAAACCAAAAGATACCCCCCTTTTTTTTTACAAAATAAAAAGAATAGAAACAAGAGATGAGGGAAAAGAATTACAAAAGTAATTTCCACGCTGGAGATGGGAAAGGAGATGATGGGAGATCATTGACAAGATTAGCAGAATTTTTAGAAATAAAATATGCTTCATGAAAATCCAAGTGAGAGGGATAGGCAGGGGAAGAAATAATTTTGGCCATGGAGAAATTGAAACAATGACTGGAAGACCAACAGTGAGAAGCAATCGAAGATTTAGAGATTTCTTGATTTGCAACATACCTCTGATGCTCGCCTAATCTGAATTTTAAAGCTCTCTTTGTTTGACCAATATAACCTAAATTGCAAGAGCAAGGAATAAAATAAACACCCCACCGGTTCTCAGTAGGAATAGGATCTTTTAGAGAAGATAATTTAATTTTATTTATAGGTTTGAAGATTACTTTAAAATTAAAACGAGAAAGGATTTTAGCAATTTTAAAACTGAGAAGAGAATAAAAGGGCAGAACTATTATAGAGTTAAAATTAGGAGGATTATTTGAATCAGAAAAAGGACGTTTAGGCTTATTAAATTTATACAAAGCTTTATCAATCAAAGAGGGATTATAACCACGAGCAAGGGCAAGAGATTTGAGATAATTAATTTCATAAGAGTCAGAACAAATGCGTAACGCCCTAAAAACAAAAGTATAAAAGGACGCCACTTTTTGTTGAGGAGGATGATTTGAAAAAGCATGAGGAGGAAGAGATACAGCGAAAGGTATTCTATAAACGGAGGTAGAGAACCGATCTGGGTGTTTCGAAACCAAGACGTCAAGAAAAGGAAGAGAATTGTTCTCTTCGACTTCGAGAGTAAATTGAATACAAGGATCAACAGAATTAACAAGAGAAAGGAGATTAGAAAGATCTAGGTCAGAGGGAATTAAAATGAAAGTATCATCAACATACCTAAATCAGAAAGAAAATTTATATAAACTGAAGAGTTTTTCTTCAATAAAATGCATATAAATTATTACATAAAAGAAGAGACAGTGGATTACCCATGGCCAAACCCTCAGTTTGAGAATAGAAAGAATTATTAAATTGAAAAGCAGTTTGCCTGACACAAATACTAACTAAATACAGGATTTCATCAATCTCCATGGAAGAGTAATGAAATTCGCGCAACCTTCATTCCAGTCAATCAATTGCCCCTTGAACAGGCACGTTAGTGAAAAGGGATTTAACATCTAAGGAAACCATTTTATAATTGCAAGGAGAAAGGCGTTTAATTTTATCAACAAAGTCAAAAGAGTTTTTCACAGTGTGAAAGTTAGTGGAAGATAAAGGAGCGAGTAACTTAGAAAGGAACTTGGCAAGTTTATAAGAAGCAGTACCAATATTGGAAACGATAGGGCGAAAGGAAAGAGTAGATTTATGGACCTTAGGAAGAGCATAGAAACGAGCACAATTAGCGATAGAAGGGGTGACCAAACATTTGGTGTTATCATTAAGAAGGACAGAATTTTTAATGACATGCTTGATATCAGATAAATGCTTAGTAGAAGGATCCTTCTTTAATTTGGAATATGGACCAGAGTTTAACATAGATTCAACGTGGGAAATATAATCAGATTTATTGAGAAGAACTGTTTGACCGCCTTTATCTGCCTTACTAATAAGAAGGTTAGGAACGGAATTAAGTTCCTCATGCTTTTTTAAATCATCCTCCTCAACAAAAAGTGGCGTCCTTTTATACTTTTGTTTTTAGGGCGTTACGCATTTGTTCTGACTCTTCTACTCTGAATAATGAAATTAATTATCTCAAATCTCTTGCCCTTGCTCGTGGTCATAATCCCTCTTTGATTGATAAAGCTTTGTATAAATTTAATAAGCCTAAACGTCCTTTTTCTGATTCAAATAATCCTCCTAATTTTAACTCTATAATAGTTCTGCCCTTTTATTCTCTTCTCTGTTTTAAAATTGCTAAAATCCTTTCTCGTTTTAATTTTAAAGTTATCTTCAAACCTATGAATAAAATTAAATTCTCTTCTCTAAAAGATCCTATTCCTACTGAGAACCGGTGGGGTGTTTATTTTATTCCTTGCTCTTGCAATTTAGGTTATATTGGTCAAACAAAGAGAGCTTTAAAATTCAGATTACGTGAGCATCAGAGGTATATTGCAAATCAAGAAATCTCTAAATCTTCGATTGCTTCTCACTGTTGGTCTTCCAGTCATTGTTTCAATTTCCCCATGGCCAAAATTATTTCTTCCCCTGCCTTTTCCTCTCACTTGGATTTACATGAAGCATATTTTATTTCTAAAAATTCTGCTAATCTTGTCAATGATCTCCCATCATCTCCTTTCCTATCTCCAGCATGGAAATTACATTTGTAATTCTTTTCCATCTTCTCTTGTTTCTTTTATTTTTATTTTGTAAAAAAAAAAGGATCTTTTGGTTTTTTCTTGCTTTATTCTTTAATATTTCTTCATTTATTATTATTATTTATATTTTTTAATTTACTTCTTTTATTTTATTTTAATTTTGTTTATTTCTTTTATTTCCATTTTTCCCTATCAATTTCTCTTCTATTGTTTTGGCAACACTTTTTTCTTCTGTATGTTCCCCTTTCAGCTAGCGCCATCTGTCGCATTCTTTGCAACATTCTCTCCCTTTCAGTTCATTTTTGACCTTGTCCGCTTACGGACACGTGTTTACTGTAGCTGATGACGAACTGTTATATTTTTAGCTCGAAACGCGTCCTATGCTTTGCTTTTATTTTATGGTGATTTTGTACAAAGTTTTATTATTTTAATTGCTTCATATCGCAAGTTTTCGGTGCTGTTTCGCTGTCAACTTGGTAATTTGTTCTTCCCTTCTTTGCCCCGATCTAACCCCCCCCCCCCCCGGTGATGCGCGCCTAGGGGAATCTCCTCCCAATGCTAATTGTGCGTTAATTTTGGCGACCCTTTGACGAAATTCGCGTTTTTTCAGCGATTCTTTCGCGAAATTCGCGCATTTTTTTCTCAATTCTTTGAAGAAAATCGCATTTTTTTAGAGATCTGTTGACGAAATTAGCGTTTTTTGCGTGATTCTTTGACGAAATTCGCGATCCTTTGACGAAATTGGCGTTTTTGCGCGATTCTTTGACGAAATTTGCGTTCCTTTTGCGATTCTTTGACCTGCGAACGATTGACGAAATTGATTTTTTTCGGCGACCATTTGTCGAAATTCGCGACAATAGGTGGATTTTTTTTGGGGAGGGGGGGGGCGATGCCCCCCCCCCGTGGATCCGCGCCTGACATGAACTAATGTTATTTGCCCTGGGTTCGCCGGGACTAGGAAAATTGTCCGCGTTGCACAGAGTCCGCCTTAGACAGAATTTACTGTATTTGAGTAAATATTAGAGTATATAAAATGAAGACCTCATATGAGAATATAATTTAATAAAATCACAACTTATTTTAAGACTATTTTATATTATTGTATACTATTATTATTATTATATATCATTATATACTATTATAACTTATTTTAAGAAATTCTAACTTTACTATCGTAACTTTCCTTCAATATCCTTATCTTCAAAGAAAACAAAATACCCATGTCATTTTACCCTAAAATGGTTGAGTCCACCCAATATTTTTCAAAAGTTGACGCCACTGTTTCTGTTTGAAAGATTGTACAGCTATTAAAAATCATTTGAAACGACTATTTTCCATTGGCCGTAATGTAACGGGATACTTTTGAATGTCTCTATAAATGAAATAAACATGCTACCAACTTCATTTGAAATAGGGATTCCGTTATGATAGATGTCACTAACATCCAAAAATTTCAGAACAATCGGAGTATATTTACGAGAGTTAGAGTGCGGACAGGGGCGTAGCCACAGATATTTTTTCGGGGGGGAGAATTCGAAAATTTCCCAACTTGAAACAAATTGCTCCAATTTTCGACTAAAATGATATGCACAACGTGTGTAATAGTTATAATGATATTTTTGCATGAAAAATTCCTTTCCAAAGAAAAATTCTGATATTGAAAACATAAAAATTCTAATTATGAGTTTGTTTACTAAAAAAATAAATACGCTTTTTACTTTCTTCTATCTTTACAAGAAGAAAGTATTGGATTCGTGAAAAAATTCGACTTCCGGTTTTAGACTGATTTATACGTTTTGGTAAGTCCTGAACACGATTCAACTGTTTTTAGAAAATATCTGTCTGTCTATATGTGATACAAATTTTGTGGGCGCTCTAACACAAGAACTAATGCACGAAATTTAATAAAACTTTAGAGATTCACTTACACAGTAGAACTTCGTTAACGCAAACACTCAAGGGGAAACTTTTTTTCTTCGTATTAAAAGTAGTTCGTGTTATCGGAACTTAACTACATTACATACAACAGGACGAGGCAATCGGAAACAGTTCGTGTTAACGAGGTTTAACTGTACCTTGATAAAAATTGTGCTGATTTGTTTTTGGTGTAAATCGTCCAACAGGTGGCACTGCTATGCGGTATTTTTCACGATTTACATGATTTTAGCGATAATTATATCTCAAAAACTATTGCACGGAATTTGATCAAACGTCATATCCTGTTAAACCTTGACATAATTTGATGCAGATTATAGCTTTTTATGTATATCATACAGCAGGTGGCGCTGCTATGCAGCATTTTTCACGATTTTGCGATAGCTGTATCTCAAAAACTAATGCACGGAATTTAGTCAAACTTCATATTCCACATAAGTAGCACTTCCACATAAATAAATCCTTATTAGACTTGGGTCTATATTGTCCAAAGCTATCGCTTTTGTGCACTTTGAGTAAGAATAATTTTGGTTGCAGACATCTAAGAGGTTGGATGCCAAAATTCAATGATTTGATTGAAAAATGCTATGCTTATATCTCCTTTTTAAATGCACACAATTCAACAAATATATACCTTTAGAGTTTGTTATTATAGGCAAAGAATTGTCATTTAATTTTGGCACTGTGATTTCAAATTTTGAGGCATTAACAGGTATGGAGTAGAAGAAAATTTTGGGATTGGCACATCCGACTAGTTTTCACTTAATATTAATTCTTGTGGTCTTCAAAAAAGCCCACCTGTTAATAACATCGCTTAGTTTAATAAAATTGCCTATTTCACTTTCATATTTTAAAAGCATTAGGCTGTCAAGTCTGTCATCCCTCATTGTAGCTTGCAATATATATTTTTTAAATTTTTATTTGACTAAAGATTCTTTCATTAGATGCAACGCCATAAAGATAAGCTGCTGTGAATGTTAAGGCACGAGTATATAGTTTGACGGCGTGACCCAAATAGTCTTTGAATTTCATGGCATGAGTAAAAGATTTGTTAAGTGAGTTGGGATTTGGTTTATTTCTATTTGACTGTGCAAGTCATGTACATCCGGTTTCTCATATCCAGGTGGAAACATTATTAACTTTTCCCTTACACAATTGTAATTTAAATATGGAATGCATTGCTGCAATATTCTCTTGATATAGGGAACATTGTCATTTAAGCCCATTTCTAAATTCCCGAAATTTTCTTGTATTTCTTATAATTCTTTACTGTAAAACTTATGTGTATCAATGTCCATTGCTGTGCCATTATTTTTATCTATTGCCTATGGTGAAACCGTTTTCCTACGGTGCTTTCGGATCTCAGCACCTCCAGTCACATACTAATATTCATAATTGTTTGTGAGCTTGTCTGTAAGGAAATCTTTATTTCTTCAAAATTTTATTCAAGTGCAACGTGTCAGTGTTACAGTGCATATCGATTTTTTCTTCAGTTGATGGACTTCTTTCATGGTCATATTTCTGTTCCAAATTAAAATCCTCCATTTTTTACCTTTTTCATCCTCGAATGAATTTTTAGATGCTCCAAAATCTTCCATGAAAACTCTTTTCCTATTATGAAGGGTTTCTTCGTGCTGAGATTTATAGTAACTTTTTAGTACAACTTTAAACACAGAACACTGGACTTTTGGTTTAAATTTTTATAAACACATATGAATGTAAACGAACGGACTGATATATATTTCCGCACACAAATAAAAGTAAAATGTGACAAATTTATCTAAACTAACGACTTCTTATATCCGCATTTGCTCATATAACGCTTTTTACTTGACAGCGAAGGGTTAACTAATTTTTGCGGCAAAAAAATCACGAGAATGAGTAAAATATTGTCCGAAAATCGCAAAATTATTCATAAAAGTTGTGAAAACTCATCAAATCTTCTTGTCAAGTAGGTTACTACATTCCTTTCTGTTGTGCTACAAGTGATCTCCAATTTTCAAAAGAAGCTGCAATCCCTTAGGATTAAAATAGCTGGATTCTCTTTTGGGAGGAGAAGGGGAGGTAGGGTGAAATTTTTGAGAAAGGAACAAAGTTTTGGAGGAAATAAAGGAACTGGTTAGTCAGTTATTGATGGACAGGAGTAGAGAAATTAAGGTGTGGTCAATATTTTTGTAGAACTGAAAAATACAATGATAGATTGAGTGTGGCTGATTTCTTTTTGTATTTCTTTTGATAATTTAACTTGTTTACTGTTTCAGTACTCAAAATAATCACCAAAACAATAAAAAATTCGTAATTTTTTTACTATTACTTTTAAAAAAGAAAATGTCTCAAAAATCTAGAATTTCTCTTTTCAACTTCGCTCTTTTCAACAATCACTTTTCAACTTCGTTGGAAAGTGTTAAAAACACTCTTATATTCCGCCAAAACATTTTAACACTGAAAATGTATGTTTCTGGAGAAGAAATTAGCGCGTGAAAATGAATATAAAATTATGAGCATTAAATGAAAAATTGCCTTGTAATGCTTAAAGAATGTTTCTTTTGGTGTAAACAAAACAAAAGAAATAACATCCATTTGAATAATAGAACAACTTCATTGTTTACTTATGGTGCTGCCATCTACAAGGAATAACTTTAAACTCAAATATTTATATTTATTTATTGGTTGGAGACGACTTATGGTGCTATCATCTATAAGCAAAAGTTTGAACTTTTAGTTCAAAGATTTTTTATTTGTTTCTACTTCAATAAACACAGGTTTGAAATTTCTTTTTTTTTTTTTATTATTAAAATATAGGATTTTATGAATCATTTTAATGCTCATTTCGGAGAAAATACTGAAAAATTTCTGTCAAATATAATTTGGAAAGAATTTGAAAATTTCTATCTTGTTGGTAAACTAAATATAAACCTAACAATATGAGGATTTCCATTTGATAACTTATGAATCTAGTCAAAAAGCCATTAGAGATAAACATGATAGCAGGCTATTATTTGCTGCTGTATAGGGAACAGTGCACAAGGCAATTAGCAGAATTGGCGGGGCGGGGAGGACATCTTTCCTTGATGGAAAGAAAATCCGATTTATTTTACGCTTCGGAGAAAGCGTAAGCAAATGAGTCTATTAAAAATTGTGTAATTTTAGGCATGTTTCTTTTTTAAGATAGCGAAAAAGGGAAAAAAATGAAACATTATTTAATCTATCTTTTTAGGATTTCTACATTGATTTCTCAACGTATAGTAAATAAATACTATTAAATTATAAAAGTGTGTTGAAAAAAATATTACACTCTTCATTTTTTATTTATAATTTATTTTCTGCTTTTTATCTTTAAAACGTTTCATTGTTGCAGTTTTCTGGTGATTTGGTGTATTTTGGCAAGCATTTCTTTGGCACATCCTTAAATCCATTGTTTTGTCAACTCCCATACAATTGTATGAGTTACAGAATATTTTTGTGTCAGTGACTTTGTGTAGTTGCTGTGCAAAGAGTTGTTTATGGGATTTTATGATATGTGCAAAAGTTGCCTCTGGATATGATAAATCCTTTTCAGATCGTGTTCAAAGTTGTTTGATTTCAAAGGAGAAGTGTATACAGTACTCGTATACATTAATTATCCAAGGGATTATAGATGTTTGATACTTGACATTGCTTTAAATTATATTGTACTAACGGATTCACCAGCGATTAATGTGGGCGACCCTAGCAACTACTTCCATTTTGAAGTTAAAATTAAAAATATGGGCCCAGTGTTATCCATATTACCAATGGAAAAATTGTGCGAAAAAAAAAAAAAGTTCGATAAGGAAGTCTAGACTATCTCACGATCAAATACTATAGTAGTCTAGATCATATATAGTAGTCTAAACTATTTCATGATCATATAATAGTCTAGAGTGTTTTATGATCATATATAGTAGTATCTAGATTTTATATACTAGTCTAGACTATTTCAGGATCATATAATAGTCTAGATTAATCTAGAGCTAGACTATTATATGATCGTATCTGTGGGTCGTGACCAGTGTTGCCAGGTTCACTGTCATAAAAAGCGGGACAAGGGCTTCAAAATCGGAGCAAAGAAAAATACAGTAAATCCTATGAAAACGGAAATCTGTCTTAAATAAACGAATTCAGAGCTCCTGGGGGAAGAAAACATGCAATTATATTTTCTTAGACAAGAATCTGAGTAAAACAAAATTTTCTCTGGTCATTTGAAATTCTGCCTTAGTAGGTTTTATTGTACTAAAAAACTCAATAATTAATCTTATATAGCAAAAACTGTGAGAGCAGAATTGTTGGGAACAAATTCTGTTTTGGTGACGTTTCTGATTGTACATTTACAGTTGTGCAGCATTCCTTTCGTAGGAAATCATGAAATTATTACGTTTAAGACAATATTCCGTTATAAACAAGTTCCATTTTCACGAATTGTACTAAAAGAAGTACAATAAACCTACAAAATCCGAATTGATAGGGACCGGAAAAATATTCAGTCTTGGACAGATTTTCGTCTTAGCAGATGGATTTGTACGATATTTCTTTCGGCGGAATTAAAAAAAAAATCCGTTACACATTGTAAAAATAATTCTGTATTTTACAGCAAAAGGAGCTGGCACCGCAGCATCCAACACAGTTGCTCTGAAATTTACAAGCTGCTGTCTTTAAGAGTGCTGTAAACTATCTCGAGTATGGGGAAAGTTGCATTGCTGTTGACTGCGTGGCGTATGTGACAGAAATAATTCAATTTTTACTTTACTTGGTGCTTCAGTTCGCTTTCGCATCATCGATGCTTGAATTCAATTTCACAGTATCGGTGTTTGAAATTTTTCAAGATAAGGTGCAGGAAAAATCACTGTATTTAACAACAAAAGGTGCTGGCACACCGGTTGCCAACACAGTTGCTGCAAAATTTACTGCTGCTGTTTTAAGTGTCCTGTAAAATTCTCAAGTCTGGGGAAAGTTGCTTTGCTATTGGCTGCGTGGTTTATGTGGCAGAAAGAATTCGAATTTTACTTCACTTGTTGCTTGAATTCTCTTTCACGGTGTCGACTCTTGAATTCAATTTTACAGTATCGGTGCTTAAAATATTGCAACATAAATTGCAGGAAAAAAACATAACAGTTTTTTTACAATGCAGACATGTTCTTTTTCACAGGTTTTACTGTATTAAGATGTACTCGATGCAGACAAACGAATAGCATGAATATAAAAAGAAATTTAAAAGAATTTTTGCATCTTGAAAAATCGGGAATTTTATCATCCCCCGCAGTAGTTACACAGGGTGGCTCTTGGAATTCCTGAATATCGGGACGTCCCACATAAATTGGGACACCTGGCAACACTAGTCATGAGGCTTCACTTGAATTCGAACATGTAAAAATCTCAAGATTCGCATTCGCATGAGATGAATCTTTCCGTCGAGATTAAGGAAAGAAAGAGCTGCAATGGAGAGTTTGCCACCGGTGTGATAGTGGTGTGGTTCAAACTTTTTTCAAGTGATTAAAAGATGTCAAAATCTATGACAGTTGAATTGTATGACGAACTTCTCTGTGACGTACAGCAGAATGTTTTTTATCTGTTTCTATACAGGCGATTTTCCAATAAGTGGGTAATGTTACTCTACGATTTAGTGAAAAATAATACTTAAAATTTAAACTTTTTTTTAAATATTTTGAAATAGATAAGGCATAAGGTTGTGAGTAATGTACAAGATTTAGTCATAAACATTAAACAGTACTTTTCTTTAACCTACCTACCTCTAATCGACCCGTTTCTATAATTTACTGCATTTCATTTGAACGAAAAATTTCTTCATAAAGTTATTTAAATGAAAGCCAAATAGAAGTAAGTCTTATAAATATGTTGACTAGTTGGTAATAAAAAATCTGGTGTATACGTTATTAGTGAAGGTTGAGTTAAATTTCAACAGAGTAGTGAGCGGATGCAATTTGATTGAAAGGGGACAGAAATGGCAGGGATAGTAGAGACCAAATTAAGAAAATTGCTTCTGTGCTCATAGTAAGTTAATCTTGGTAAGATCTCAATGTAATATTTTAAACTAAACAAAAGTATGTTACATCATGACAACATCGTAAATAAAAGAGGCAAAATTTAAGTACGAAACAGCAGTAACAGGTAATAAACATATTCTTGTCTTTCTATCTATTTTGCAGCTGGTAACTTTTTTTGAAGTCCAGATAATTAAACATGTATAGATATAACTTTCTCAGCAATCAAGATGGCTGCTTCTACTAAATATAACTGTCTTCAAATTTTATCTCACCTCTTGATGATCACATGAGCAATTAGCGACATAAAAACTAGGGGACAACATTTCTCTGGCCAGAATAAATATAAAACCATAATTTACCATAAAAAATCTTTATTTTATACTTTAGAATGTAAATTTCTAAACATAGTGAGTATACTTAAATTTGTGCCAGAAGATCAGTGCTTGAAGTGGGAGGAGAAAGGATAGAAATGACAATTTGAATATTTAAAATATTATCGGGGTAAAATTTACGGATGTTTTCTTAAAAATTCATTTTGAAATTGTAGAAAGGCATTACAGAATACATTTTATGCTAATGAAAATTTTATCTATACTTTACTTATATTATATTTATTATAATATTATAAAAAGGTAAAAATTGTTTATTTGTAGGAGGTAAGGTCTGGAACTATCCAACCGATTCCAAAAGTAATGGTATCAAAATGATGGTGTTAGTCCAACTTAGAACGTAGGCTGTACCTAATGTTCGTGCCACTGCCCAAAAGGGGATGCAGGAGCAAAAAACGTTCTAAAAATGCGATTTTTGTGTTACTGAAGCGCCAAGAAATATGAAATTTGGAATGGTAATTACTTATAAGATACTACGGATCTCTAAGGACATTTCTTTAAAAAATCGAAAATAAAAAGGGGTGAAAATGCGCGAAAAGCGTTCTAAAATGTTCCAAATGGCGATTTTTACGCAATTTCAGCAAGTACCAAACTGATTTAGAAAATAATGTGTCAAAATGATGGTGACAATCCTTGCTCCAACAAAGGCTACATTTTATGTCGGTGCCACTACCCTCCAAGAAGGAGCAGGAGCAAAACAACGTTCGAAAATGCGATTTTTGTGTTACTGAAGGGCCCAGATACATGAAATTTTTAATGGTAGTTACTTATTTTAATGATCTCTAAGAACATTTCTTAAAAAATTCGAAATTTAAAAGGGGTGAAAATGGGCGAAAAGAGTTATAAAAAACGTTCTAAATGGCGATTTCTACTCAATCTTAGAAAGTACTCAACCGATTTCAAAAGTAATAGTTGGAAATTGATGATGAGAGCCCTCGCTCTAATATAAGATCTACTTCATGTCGGCGTCACTACCACCTTGCGGATCCATTTTAAAAACTTTCTAAATTGTGATTTTTGTGATACTGAAGGGGCTAGCAACTTGAAATTTGGCATGGTAATTACTTATGAGATGTAAATGTTCTCTGAGAACAGTTTCTTAAAAATTTGAAATTTAAAACGGGTAAAAATGAACGAAAGGCGTTCTAAAAAACGTTCTAAATTGCGATTTCTACGCAATCTCAGGAAATATAAACCGATTTCAGAAGTAATGGTTTCAAATTAATGGTGACAGTCCCCGCTCCAACATTGCCTATATTGTACGTTGTTGTAACTACCACCTGTGGATTACAAGACCAAAAAATGTTCTAAATTGTGTTTTTTCTGTTACTGAGGGGGACTACAATTTGAAATTTGGAATGGTTATTACTTCAAAGATGCAAATTCTTTCTAAGAATTGTCGAAGGAAAATTGCAGATTTAAAAGACTCAAGTGAGCGAAAAGTGTTCTATAAGCGTTCTTAATTACGATTTTTATACAATCGTATGAAATACGAAACCGATTTCAAATATAATGGTTGCAAATTGATGTTGATAGAACCTGCTCAAACAATAGCTATATTTTATGTCGGTGCCACAACCCCTAGAGTGTTGAAGGAGCAAAAAAATTTCTAAATTGCAATTTCCGTGTTACCGAAGAGGCTAGAAACTTTAAATATAAGCAAGGTAGTTACTTATAAAATATAAATGTCCTCTAAGAACAGTCGAAAATAAATTAGAAATTAAAAAGGGGTGAAGCGAAGGGAAGGAGAGAAAAGAATTTTACAAGAGTCATAAATTAACATTTCTATGCAATCTCAGGAAATAATAAACCGATTACAAAAGTTGTGGGCTGCGAACCAAGGGAGATAGTCCCTGATCCTATACGGGCTATATTTTATGCCGGTGTCACTACCACCTGGTTGGCAGGAACAACACGAAAGTCTTTAAAAACATCTAAATTCTGTTTTCTATAGAATATTAGGAAATACTAACCAATTTCAAGGTTAATTTTGGCAAATTAATGGTGACAGTCTCTGTTTCAATATTTTTCGAGACATTCTATTCAACTCTGTTTCGGCATTTTATGTTGGTGCCACCAACACCAGAGACGTGGTAGACTGTTAGACAAGAAGCTTGGGATTTGACATGATGGTTAATTTTAAGATGTAAATTTGATAATACAGTTTCTAAAAAATTCAAAGCTTCAAATGAATACTGAAATGAGGGTATGAAATGAGTATAAAAGTCTAAAAATACTTTCTAAATTATCATTTATTTAGAATTAGTTTTAGTTCTTCTTATTAATTAAAATCTCATTTTTGTCTATTGCAGTTTTAAATTGAAGTTTAGTCAAACTGTGACTTAATTTGAAATTTTTGAATTATTCCAAAAAGTGTTCTTCTAATAACAAATAGTGGTACAAGTATCACTTGGCATATTTCAACTATTACGCGAGCAAAGTCGCAGGGTTTGCTAATAATATTATAAAGAAGTAAAAAATGTGTGTTTATTATTAATCTCTGGAGCTACCGAACCGATTTCAAAAGTAATGGTATCAAAATGATGGTGTTAGTCCAACTTCGAACATAGGCTATATTTTATGTCGGTGTCACTACACCAAAGGAGGTGCAGGAGCAAGAAATGTTCTAAAAATACAATTTTTGTTTTATGGAAGGGCCTAGAATCAAGAAATTTGGAATGGTAGTTACTTATAAGATATATAAATGATATCTAAGAACATTTTCTAAACAATTCGAAATTTATAAGGGGTGAAAATGCACAAAAAGCGTTCTAAAAAACGTTCTAAATGGTGGTTTCTACACAATCTCAGGAAATGCCAAAACGATATAAAAAATAATGGTGTCAACATGATGGTGACAACCCTTGCTCTAACCTAGGCTATATTTTATGTCGGTGCCACTACCCCAAAGGGGGTGCAGGAGCAAAACACGTTCTAAATTACGGTTTTTGCGTTACTGAAGGGAGTATAAATATGAAATTTGAAACATTAGTTACTTATTAGATATAAAGGATTTCTAAGAACAGTTCTTAAAAAATTCGAAATTTAAAAAGGGTAAAAATGCACAAAAAGCGTTCTAAAAAACGTTCTAAATGATGGTTTCTACACAATCTCAGGAAATACCAAACCGATTTAAAAAAAAAAATAATGGTGTCAAAATGATGGTGACAACCCTTGCTCCAAGATAGGCTATATTTCATGTCGGTGCTACTACCACAAAGGGGGTGCAAGAGTAAAACAACGTTCTAAAAAAGCAATTTTTGCGTTACTGAAGGGCTGAGAAATATGAAATTTGAAATATTAGTTGCTCATTAGATATAAAGGATTTCTAAGAACAGTTCTTAAAAAAAATCGAAATTTAAAAGGGGTGATAATGCGCGAAGAGGGTTCTAAAAAACATTCTAAATGGTGATTTCTACTCAATTTTGGGAAGTATCAAATCGATTTCAAAAGTAATGGTTGTAAATTGATAATGACAGATCTTGCTCTAACATGGCTCTGTTTTATTTTCGTATCACTACCACCTTGGATTTGCAGGAGAAAAAAACGTTCTAAATTGCGGTTTTGTATTATGGAAGGGCCTAGAATCATGAAATTTGGAATGGTAGTTACTAAGATATCAATGATGTCTAAGAACATTTCCTAAAAAAAAATCAAAATTAAAAAAGTGTGAAAATGCGCGAAAAGCGTTGTAAAAAACATTCTAAATTGCGATTTCTATGCAACCTCAGGAAGTACTGAACCGATTTAAAATATAATGGTGTAAAAATGTTGGTAACAACTCTTGCTCCAAGATAGGCTATATTTTATATCTGTTTCCACTACCTCAGAGGCGATGCAGGAACTAAAAACGTTCTAAAAATGCGATTTTTGAATTATGGAAGGACCTCTATTCATGAAATTTTGCATGGTACATATTTATTAGATATAAATGACCTCTAATAACATTTCTTTAAAAATTTGAAATTTAAAAGGGGTTAAAATGCGCTAAAAGCGTTCTAAAAACGTTCTAAATGCCGATTTGTGAGCAATCTCAGGTAGAATCAAACTGATTTCAAAAGTAATGGTAGGCAAATTGATGCTGACAGTCTCTGCTCTAAACTAGATGCTATTTTATGTCGGTGTCACTATCACCTGGAGGTTGCAGGAGCAAAAAACGTTCTAAGTTTAGATTTTTGTGAACGGTAGGGGCCTGCAACTTGAAATTAGGCAAGGTACATATTTATTAGACATAAATTATCTTTAAGAACAGTTTCGATAAAATTGGAAATTTAAAAGGGGTGAAAATGCGCCTTCTAAAAACGTTGTAAAAACTTTCTAAATTGCGATTTATACTCAATCTCAGTAAATACCAAACCTATTTCAGAATTAATGGTTGCAAATTGATGGTGACAGTCCCTGCTCCAACATGGGTTATATTGTATGTTGCTGACACTACCATCTGGGGGTGCAAGAGCAAAACAGGTTCTAATTTGCGTTTTTTGCGTAACTGAGGGGGCTAACATTTTGAAATATGGCATGGTATTTACTTATAAGATGCAACTGCTTTCTAAGAACAGTCGAAAGAAAATTCCAAATTTAAAAGGATGAAATGAGCGAAAAGCGTTCTAAAAACGCCCTAAACTACAATTTTTATGCAACCTTATCAAATACCAAACCGATTTAAAAAATAATCATGACAAATTGTTGGTGATAGAACCTGCTCAAACATAATCTATATTTTATGTCTGTTGCCACTACCACCAGAGGGTTGCAGGGGCAAAAAACTTTATAAATTGCGATTCCTGTGATACTGAAGAGGCTAGAAACTTTAAATATGGCATGGTAGTTACTTATAAAATATAAATGTCCTCGAAGGACTGTCGAAAATAAATTCGAATTAAAAAGGGGTGAAGCGAAGGGGAGGTGCGAAAAGCGTTCTAAAAAAGTCCTAAATTACGATTTCTATGCAATTTCAGGGAATATAAACCGATTATAAAAGTAATAATAGCGAATGAATGGTAACAATCACTGATCTTACACAGGCTATATTTTATGCGGATGATTCTACCACCTGAGGTTCACAGGAACAACAAACGTTCTAAAAAAGGCCTTTAAAAGCTTTCAAAATTACGTTTCTGTGGAATATTAGGAAATAACAAACCGATTTCAAAATTAATGTTGGCAAATTAATGGTGACAGTTCCTATTTCAACATAGCCCTTTATGTTGAGAGAGGTGGTAGGTGGTAGGACTTGGAATTTGACATGATGGTTAATTTTAAGATGTAAGAAGATGGTTTCTAAAAAATTCAAAACTTCAAATGAATACTGAAATAAGCATATTAATTGAGCATAAAAGTTTCAAAATATTTTCTAAATTGTCATTTATTTACTTTTATTTCTTTTTATCAATTGAAGACTAATTTCTGCCTAATGCCATGTAATAATGAAGTTTAGTCAAACAGTGTTTTAAATAGTAATTTTTGAATTATTCCTAAAAGTATAATTTCTTTTAATAAAAATTAGACATGTAAATATCACTTGGCATATTTCAAATATTACGCGAGCAAAGCCGCGGTGTTTGCTAGTAAATGATAAAATGGAGCATATAACACCAAGGGACACAAATTACCCACTTATTGGAGAATCGCCCACATTTATTTCATCGTTCTGTACTTGTCCCAGTTTAATAAAAGTTCTCATTTATAAATATCGGAGTATGTTTTTTAATTCTCCTATATATCCTCAGTGAGTGGAGTTTTAATTTAAATCACCCCCGCAAATGAAGTATATAAATTGGTGCTGATTAGTTTTTGGTGTAAATCGCTCAACAGGTGGCGCTGTTATGCAGCATTTTTCACGATTTCCACAATAGCTCAGTCTCCAGAACTAATGCACGGATTTTCATCAAATTTCAGATTCAGTTAGTCCTTGATATGAATTGACGTTTTATACATTTTGGTGTAAATCGCTCAACAAGTGGCGCTGCTATGCTACATTTTTCAGAATTTCCGCTATAGCTTTTTTCAATAACTAATGCACGAATTTTCATCAAACTTCACATTCAGGTATACCTTGATATCAATTAGTGCTGTTTATGTTTTGGTGTAAATTGCTCAACAGTTGGCGCTGCTATGCTACATTTTTCAGAATTTCCGCTACAGCTCTATCTCAAGAACTAATGCACGAATTTTCATCCAACTTCAAATTCAAATATACTTTGATATGAATTGGTGCAAAATTGATATAATTTCTTGTACTATTTAAGTGATTTAATTGACGTGATTTATATAGAAGAAAGTTTTGTAATGGCCACAGCATACTAATTTTGTGAAGATAACACATTTGCAGTGTTATCTGTGAACAGGCGTGACCAAGTTGGTATTTTGAATCACCAGGTGTGGACTCTTTAATTCTGATGGGAATATCGCCCAGAAACAAAAATTTTATTCGATTTTCAGAAGTAATTCAGATACTTAACATAATCTATTTACTTAATTTTTAAGTTTATATATATATCGAAAAACTGATAATTTAGAAAATAAAGAGCAAAAGAAATAAAACATTTATTCACCAGTTAAAGGTTTTGTTGGATGATGTTTTATGTTATAATTATTATTTTGCCAAGAGTTTGAAATATATTCAAACGGTCATATTAGCTTATTCTCACATAAATATTAATCTTTGTTGACTATAGAAATTTTTCTAATAACAATCAATCAGAAAGGAACTCCCACTATGGCAGCCATGGGCAATGAAATAGGAAAACTGTGAAATGATCATTCTAGTTAAAAAATAAATGAATTCAACCTCAAATAAATATAAATTCATTAATCATCTTTTATTCAGAACAAATTTTTATAGAGAGGGTATCGTAAACTTCTAACTATCACTAGGAAATAATTGAGATATCTGGATAAAAATATTTTCTGCATATTAATTAATCCATCTTTACCTAATGTTATAAATTACAACTATTAATGTTGATTCGTTTGTTTTCAGGAAGCTGGAGATTGAAGTAATCCGCAGTATGGAGAAGATAGAGGCTGCTCCCCCCACCCTCTCGTACAGTGCTCAGAAAATTCACAATGAAATGTTTGCGGCTCATGGAAGTGATAGTCCATCACATGACACTGTTGTTGGATGGAAAAGGAATTTTCAAACTGGCCACTTGTCCCCCATAGACGATCCAAGGTGTGGAAGAAAAAATTGAGGAAAAGACCGAAGGGTAACTAGCCAAATACTCGTGAATGCGACACATCTTAATTACGACAGTGTATGGAAAACTAATTCACGAAGACCTGAACATATCAAACATCTCATCACGCTGAGTTCCAAGATTGCTCACCCCCCTTTCCACTCCCCCATCTCGATTCTTGGTTGAGGAATCTAAGCGATGTGGCTAAATAACCCGATCTCGCTTTAAGCGACTTTTTCTTATAACCATAACTCAAAAAAACATTGTGGGGTCAGTTTGACACCACAAAAGAGGTGGTACACACATATCGCAAAAGACGTCATTTTTTTTTTTCGAACAGGAAATTCTCTTCAAGTATATTAGGTATTCTAACCCTTTCATGATCTGACCCTTAAAAATAGAAAAAAATCAGTAAACCTCAATCTCTCAATCTTTCCAGCAGAGAAACAAAAGTTGCCAATTTATACTAAAATGAAATTGAACCAATTAAAAATCAAAAGTTTGATCCAATTCTAAAAGCAAACCGTCTTTCAATTGACAAGATGATCCATGCTCTTCAAAAATGAAAGAGGTAACTAGTCGGAGACAGTTAGATCAAATCAGCTACTAATCCACATATTCCGAGAGTTTAACACACCCACAAACCTGAAACTTTATTTTAAAAATTGAATCCTAGAATCTCTACAAAGTAAAAATTGATTCACATTGATTAATATTGATCTCTCAGCACATAAACTTGTTCCTTGTATCAAAGAACATACAAGCCATCAGGAGAAAGGTTTAGGTTGAAAATTTTTAAATTATTAAAAACTTTAACATCTTTAAATAAAACTCGTAAAAACTTAAACAAAATTCAAAAATATTGCACATTATACACATTGCATTTAAAGCTAAACTGAAAATCCCCCAAAAGTTTTCATCAGGTAATTAAAATCACTGTGCCTTAAAATAATATTCAACACAAGGTTCCAAACCATGAAAACACATGTAAATGACTAATTGAGCTACCATGATCAGCACAAATTACTTAGATTAATTTTTATAGATAAAGACTTAGAAAAACAAAAAAATATATTAAACATTGCCATAATAAGGTGTTCTCAAAACACACCCCACCTATTTGTAGGGATTAAACATTAAGTGAAGACTCAAAGGCTAATGTCATTACACTTAATTTAAACTCTTAAAGATCTCAAGAAAAACCTATTAAAATTTATAGGCAATGAAAAAGTAAAATAAAAAATTAAATTTCTATTACCGTTTATTACATTAATTTCTATTTAAAAAATTAGGTTTGACACGCGTATTTGGAAAAAGGGATTTAAAGTTAATGGAATAATTTTTTTAAGTTGGCAATATTTAAGAAATTAAAATCATTGAATTAATAGAGTTAAGTTAAAAGCTTAAGGTATGAAATCCTTCTATCCAATGACGCATACCGACCAGAAAGTAAAGTGGATAGACATTGCGTTAAAATGAAAATAGAATCAAAGCCATCTATCTAATTTTTAAGAATTCATTAAGTTGTAATAACATCTGTAAAATAAAGAAAGTAAAAAGATTCACCCGTATGATGTGTAGAGAAAGTAATACTCACAATTATCAAACAATTAATTTTATTTCATATTAATGCAGACTTTAAAATATATATTCAAAAATTAAGTGCTTAGCCAAGCTGTATCTAAAATTTTTGTTAATCATTTAATTTACCAGTACAAAATAAACATATTAATTCTTTCTATTAAATTGACGATGAGAAGATTCATTTAGTCATATGGAATCAATATTAAATTATACGCGATGGTCGTTTATATGTTGAAAGTTCTCCACTGTCCTATATTGAAATGTAAAGATTATAGACTTTAATATTGAGTTCTAAGCAGTTTCTGCGGAAAGAGAATGTTCAAATAAAGAATGTTGAATGATGGGAGTATTAATTGTAGATAGCAGCACACAGAGATCTTTTAGCTGTTCCAGAAGTTTGATGTTGGAGAAATTAAGTAAGATCGCTCCACACTCCTTTTTAGAAACTTTGTTGATCACTAGAGTAGAGGTACATTATTCTTCTTAAATCAATTTCATTAATCGAGGAGTAAGATTTTATAATTTTTTTAATGTAGTATTGCGCTGTTATTATATTTCACCACTCGTAAGTTGAAAGTAAAGCTCTATCTTCAATGATAAAATGATTGTTGAATACCGACGTTGTAGGATGACACTTCTGGATATCTTATTTTCTCAATAAAGGCTCAGGGTCTTGATTTTCAATGATCTAAACTAATCACATAATTTGGCACTGGTATCTTCTTCAAATTCCATGCAGAAGCAGCGTTTTAAAAGACTAGTTGTTCAACCTGCAGCTAAAACTCATTCTGCCCGAACGCAGCCGAAGCTGCGCACACATATTATTGTAATTGTTTACACATATTATTGTAATTGTTTACACATATTATTGTAATTGTTTAGTTTAATAAATGATTGAAAGATAGAATCTCAGTTTGATTGAGGAAAATAAATAAAATTTAGAATATCTTTATTAAAAGGAAACTTAAATATTTTGAGGAGAATTTTCTAGATTTGAAGTTGAATTTAAAATGAATAAATATTAATTTAAGATTGAGACAATAATATGTGTAAACAAAGTTTTACGTTCGTGTTTACTTTTCCGAAAAGATCGCGATTCTACATTCTTTATAAGTTTAAAACAACGAAAATAAAAATAATTTATTTTTTAATATTGCGTGCTCAATCTATAATCAACAGATAGAATATATTTTTCTGATTAATTTGATATAAGTTGCAGCAAAATCCGTCAACAAATATTGGAGATATTTAATTTAACGTTTTCTGCATTTTCCTATTTTTAAATATTGGCGCGATGCTTTCTGTCCGCCATTGATAAAAGGATGCATTTCTGCGCCATTTTTTCGTACAATTCGGTGACATCGCGAGACACCCACGCGTATAGTTCATTGCACTCATGCGTTCCCGGATGGACGCGCGGTGCTTGAATGCATCGGATTGGCTATTTTCAAAATCTTACACATTCTTTCAGGCTGAGATCTGTTTTGAGTCTGTCATTTTAGGGATTAAGCAGACAGACGTTCGTGTGTGAGCTCGGCGCAGCTTCGGCTGCGTTCGGGCCAGGCCCGTAGCTAGGCAGGGGCCAGGTCGGGCAAAGCCCGACCTGGAAAAAATTTTGCCCGACCTAGCGTGAGACTCTAAATTCCAGTATAAACAACTAATATAAATTTCTACTTCTTTTTTTTTTCAAATTTTTGTCCAACCTACCATGAAACTAGCTAGACATTTCGATCACATTATCACCCACTATTTCACTTTAAATAACTTTTATTTAATACATTAAATTTCCATTTCCCCCCTCCTTCATGCCACACCTAATCAAAGAGAACCCCTCTATTTCGTTTTTAGACCGGCAAGTAAAAATAGGAAAATTTTCATCTACACTTTTTTTTCTCTCTTTCTCTTTTAACAGACCTGTCGGAACTGTGGCATTGGTCATTCCCACATACTTTTCATATAAGTATCTTTACTCTGAGGTCTTTCCTGGCTTCTTTGCTTTGTAGAAATTATTCCACACTCCTCACCGCCTCACAAAGAAATCTGAATTAGCTTATATCCGTAAAACTTGCTTTCTTTGTACAATTGTCACTATACAAAATGGATCGTCAGGAAGGCGGGGTTGAAACCAAAGGCTTCTGAAATTACAATGAAACAGCCTACAATATTTTTTTGTTAACTTCAATAAACTGTACCTGACAGTTCTGCTCAGGGTACTTTGAATACATGTGTTCTACTTACACTTCTGCTTGTTGCACCGAAAATTGATCGGATTCCATGAAACTTGGTATTCCAACTTTCAAGCATAAGGACTTTTTTCTTTTTCTTTTGTCATGAATGTTTACTTGTTTTCTCTGGGAAGAGGGGTCAACTAAACCTAATACGCTCTTTGTTTCATTTTTCGCACTTTTTATTAGATATTAAGGAATAATAAAAATTTGTCAAACAAATATCTCTTTTTTTTTTTTTTTTTTTTTTTTTTTTTTTTTTTGTAGGAGAAATGTAATTACATTGAAAATATCATCTTTTACCAATAGAATATCAAATTTTGCATTAATTAACTGATATAAATTTAAGTTTCAATTAAGAAATTTACAGAATTTTCTTAATTGTTTTTAATGTACACGTGTTTTAAACTTCTCATTCTTTTTACGGATTTACGTGACTTTTAGCAGAAGAAATTATTACCGTGTTACACTTTTGCATGAATTTCACTTAAAATAAATTTTATGTAACATAACAAAATACCTTTTCATCTTAAACTAACAAAAATCTGAAAGGAACGAAGTAATACCAATCGATAATAAATCAAGTGATAAAAGGGAAAAAGTTACGATAAGATTTAAATAACTACACTTCGATTTTATAATACAAAGTTTTCCATTGCAAAAAATATTACTTTTTTATATCCTTTGAAGGGAGTTATGTGCCGATAACAATATGATTCAAGTAGGTTAAAAAAATATCATACCTTTGCTTACACTTTAAAAAGACTTTTTACTATCGAACATCGTAACAAATTAAATCCATCGTAAGCGCTGTCTACAAGCGTTTGGGGGTACATGGGAAAATAAACCATCTGGAAATCATCCCAGAAATTTTCAGAATAGACCCCCCCGCCCCCCTCGTGAAAATAAGAAATCGATAATGGAAGGTCTGTCCCTTCGTCTCTTTGATTGTCTCCTATTCTTCTGAAAATTTAAAAAGTCGGTAATTCTAAAATAAACCAATCTTTATTTCATATTTAAGTAATATAATATGTCGAGCTACATTCGTTACTTACTGGCAGATTCATAAGGTCATTTTTATTTTTAAATTAAAAAATTTTATGTGTGCTCTTATTAAGAAACAAAGAAATTGAATAGACTTTTCCACATTTTCGTAAAAGCAAACCAGTTTCCAGAAAATGTCATTAAAGGTGCTATTATAAGCAAATTCTTTGACGCGACAACCTGATAAAGGATAGAAATAGATTACAACTTAAAGTGTAATACATTTACCAAAAAGTGAAAGACGGTATTCGATTCCAAATCATTTCAGTAGTAATGCCTGTAAGTTTTATGTTTCTCTTATAAATACGGTAATGCGCATCTGTAAAAAAAAAAAAAAAAAAAAAAAAAAAAAAAAAAAAAAAAAAAAAAATCGTATTGTTGAGTCTGAAATTTTTTTTTATATGTGTAATAGGTATGCAAATATAAGAGGATTGAACTTTGCGCCGATATATTAAGAAAATATGGATAACGTTAAATGTCGCAAATGAAAAATGTGCATAAAGCTCCATCAGTGCAAAATTTAAAAATTAAAGTTTAAAACATACAAATGTGAGAGCTAGGGAGGCGCACCTCACAGCTCGCGGTCAGAAGCGAAATAGCATATGGGCTATATTTGTTCCATGCTATAACCATTTGTTAACCTTTTGTTATTTTTTGTGACGAAAAGTATGTGCAAATATAAAATATTTTTTTAACATAGTATAGATATATATATACAATGAAATCTGTCTAAGGCGGAAAATTTCAGAGACCCACATTTTTAAACATAGAAATTTTCGAGAAATCTGTCTAAGACGGAAACAATATGTATAACGCGGAACCGGACATTCATTTTGGGGTTCCATGTAGCAAAGTTACTGTTTAAGACGGAAGAAAATTCCTCTTGGAAATATAAATGGAAAGAAACCTTATCTTTTCATACTGACATGTATTGTCCAGTCTAACTCCCAGAGGCCAGAACGGTGCCTCACTGATTGATGACAGTGATAAACAACAATATTCGATTTAAAAAAAAAATTAAGATAATAGAATTTTATGGCGTTTATTAAGGTAAATATAACTTTTTTTAACTAAAACTTGTAATTTTGATTTATAACAGTGTGTTCGTGTACTATCAATTTGTAGTGTGAATTAACATTATTATAAATATATAAAAATATGTACAAAGATTTCATGTTTATTTAATTAAAAAAAATTGAAAAATACGTTAGTTTTAATTTTTAGTCAAAGAAATGATTAATACTCTGTAAATGGGATGTGTAAAAGTTTTTCTGTCTAAGCCGGAAATCTGTCAAAGGCGGCATTTTATTTCAGTCCTAAGCGATTCCGCCTTAGACAGATTTCATTGTATATAAATATACATATATATAAAATAAGCCTCCCTCCACATACATGATTTTTTAAACTCCTCATTAATATTGTAAACAATCGAATGACGTTTTCCTTTATTTTGTGATGATTTCTTGACAGAAGTCGATTTCTTTATGATGACTATTTTCTTGTAATATTTATCAGGTCTCTCACTTGCACCAATTTATATATTTTATTAGCCTTTCTTAAAACAAAACTAATTTACACACAACTCAACAACATGAGCAGGAGAAAAATACACTACAAATTTTACTTTTTAAAATTAGTGGTGCCAATAAAATAGAAATATGTGCAAGAGGAAACCCTGATTTATGCAACAAAAATCAGTTTAAACATGGACACTTTACCAGCATTTTCTGAAAAATGCATTATTTTGATAAGAGAAGAAGAAAAAAACGTTATTTGATTTCTTGGAACATCATGGAGGGTATATGAAATAATTATCGATGAATGTGACCGAACAGACAACAGTCTTAAGTATATACAATATATATATCTATTTTTAAAAATTAAATTAAAGAAACATTGATCCTTTATAGGAAATGGGCAAGTGAAAATATAAATTAAAAAATATTTTATATATGCACAGACTAGATCTTCTGCTCTAAACACTAAATTGTATAAATATTGTTTATTTTTAATAAGATTTAGCACGGAACAAGCAAAAAATGTCATTGTTTATTCTGAAACTGAGAGGGCACTGGTTTGTATAAATTAAGTCTTGAATAAAAGAACACAAGCATGAGAATTTAGAAGACTTGATCTGTTTAAAAAAAAAAAAAAAAAAAAAAAAAAAAAAACTAGAACGCCCGTGTGCAACTTTGAATTTGCCCCCGCTTGCAAGCTTCTTTCCCCCCCCCCCCCCTTCAGTTTGTCACATTTATAATACTTATAAGGTTGCCTAGCTTCAAGACTGCAAAGAGATCGCCTCTCACAAGAATCATTAAGTAGCCGAACTGTCTAGCACCCTTTAGTACTTGCTATTCAGTGATTTTCTTTCCTATCACTGGACCACCTATGGTGTGAAATCGTGTTATCCTTCCTCTGAAATGTTCTTAAACCACCTAAGAGATTGTTTTTCTAAATAAAGAGGTAGTATGAAATATTTTCCAAAAGTTAGTTTTTCAAGAATTTACAATGGGACGATATCGATGCAAATTTTCGTCCCTGTGATTGTGCTGACTACGGACATGTGTTTGTGCAGGGCCGCCAGAAAGTTTTTTGAGTACCGGTCAGCAATTTCGAGAAATTGACTTAGCGACTGCGAAACATCTGTTTGTGAAAATGAAAATAATGCACTATGCACTAGTTTTAGCTCAACTGTTGCGTATTTTAGGTGCTAATCAGCCTTTGGTGACAGAGTGAAAAAAAGTGTTCTCGATTTAAAAGTTATATATTTTGGAAAAATGTGTGTGTGTGAACTGATTACTTTATCTGTGACTACAAGATATATTTGAAAATATGGATATCCGTTCATTTATGTATAAGAATCGTGAACTAGAACAGGAAACAGTGAGTCCCGCTCCTAAATAATGTGTAAATAGTAATGATAAAAATTCATTATCATTAACTACTAAAAGTAAACCAGAAATTCTCAATCTCGATTTGCCTAAAAGCAACAAGGCAAATAAACAAATTATTCCAAGGACATTCGTAAGAAAAAAAATCAACGATCTTTTCGGGGTGATTGGTAAATGTTTGGTAAGTATTTAAAGTAGAATATTAACATATGGATAATAATGTTAAAGATTTTAAATTCAGTTATTTGGAAACGCTATTTTTTAGAGGTTTAACTTTTGAATAAATTAACTGATTGCATGATTATTTTTAAGTTCTCGACAATCTATACCTGTAAAACAAAAAAAAAAAATTTTTAAATATTTTTATCATAAGTTTTAATTTTTTAACCATTTGGAAAAATGGTTTATTGTTCTTTGTCAGGGTAGGAAATCAAAAACATATCTGAAGCGTTTTACTGGTTGAATCCGCATTTTATTCGTTTTCTGATTGGTCTCTACAGTAATTTGTATTTTCCCTTTACTTTCAACAGAGATGGATACTTCTGTTGCCGCTATGACAAAAAAGTAATAAAAACTACAAAAAAAAAATAATAATAATAACTCAGGATCAAAATGAGATACAGCTTTCAAACAAATTGCAGTTAAAAGTACATTTTTTTCTCTATACGACGGTGTAAAAAGTAATGTTGTGGGATGTTTAGAAGTTTAAGAATGGAATTTCATTAAAAATTGGTCCTGAAATATTTATGTTTAATCCATGGCGTACGTAATGTATGACCAGCTCCGTAGAAGTTTAAAAATTTACAATACCGAAAATTGTAAAACTGAAATTTCTTTTAAAATTTGTTCATGATAGGTCCAGGAATATTAATGTTTAATTCATGGCGTACGTAATGTATGATCAACTACGTGCGATTTTTTATGCCTTAAATTTTAGTCTTCGAAAAAATCATTTTCCAAAAGGTTTTTGTAATTTGTTAAATTGCTTTTACATATATATATTATATATATATATATTTGCTTAATGTAAAATGGAGAATAGTTCTCGACAATCTATACCTGTAAAACAAACAAACCTTTTTTTAATTTTTTATTATAAGTTTTGATTTTTTTTAAATATTTTTTTGCTTAATGTAAAATGGAGAATGAATGTAATAAGGAGTGTAAAAAGCAATAAAGATTTAAAAATTTGGAACATGGACTTCAAAATCGCGGGAAAACTGTTAAATATATATATATATATATATATATATATATATATATATATATTACCATTAATTAAACATAACCTGCCACCGTCAATTATTATGAATTAAAGCTGTAAGTATTTAAAAAAAAAAAAAAAAATATTATAAGAATTATTATGGAAGAAAAAAGAAAAAAGTGGACACCGACAAAAATTGAAAAGCTTATACATTGAATTACGTTATCGAGGGCACAGAATTCAATGATATAAGCAAAATGGTTGTTTTCTGTGGGAGAAATAAGCTAAAGCTAAAATTAATTTTCCCCTGTGCCCGAACAACCACTAAAATCAAGTGAATTGATTAAAAATGAAAGCAGAATAGAAACAAATAATATGAAATGGAAGAATCAATAAAACGTATTTAAATATTTATAGGATATAAAATAGAAATAATAAACACCATACCGATTAATATTTCAGTATTTTACAAAAATCCATGTGCACATGTCTTCCAGTATATCAAAAAGATTAAGGTGAATAAAACAGTTAAGAAATCACAGTAAATGATATCAAAGGATGCAGTTAATACATTTTGAAATAATATTTGAAATACCTTGTAAAACAAATTTAATCTAATATAAAATATATAGAAATTAATTACATTATTTAAAATGCACTATTAAATTAATAGATAACAGTTTAACAATATCGTCAAAATTTAGCTAAAAATACACCCTGGTGTATAAAATATAACTAAAATGGAGCTAGAAAAATTAAAAATAAGAGCAATATGAAAGATACAATTTTAGTGCTGCCATCTATTAATAATTATATTAAACATCTATCGCAAGATAAAAATTTGCAAGCTTTTGAATGTAAATAACTGTTTAAACAGCAAAACCAAACAAATCCTTATATATAGAGAATTATAGAACAACCACTAAAATCAAGTGAATTGATTAAAAATGAAAGCAGAATAGAAACAAATAATATGAAATGGAAGAATCAATAAAACGTATTTAAATATATTTTCATTTTGAATGTCAACAATTCATTTTGATGTATTTTTTCCTTAAGGTATCTTATATATATATATATATATATATATATATATATATATTTATCTTTGACACATTTGCATTGTGCTCTCGGAAAAAATTAAAAAGAAATCATACTGAGTTTAGATAAATCTTGTGTTTTAAATGAGAAACGTTTACCTTAAAATTGCAGTACATGTTTTTGAAGAACTACAAATAAGAGACTGGGAAAAAATTAAGAAATAATCTGCCCTTCCTGGAAAAGCGTTTGCCCTACCTGGAAATATAGTCTAGCTACGGGCCTGGTTCGGGCAGAATGAGTTTTAGCTGCAGGTTGAACAACTAGTCTTTTAAAACGCTGCTTCTGCATGGAATTTGAAGAAGATACCAGTGCCATATTATGTGATTAGTTTAGATCATTGAAAATCAAGACCTTGAGCCTTTATTGAGAAAATAAGATATCCAGAAGTGTCATCCTACAACGTCGGTATTCAACAATCATTTCATCATTGAAGATAGAGCTTTACTTTCATCTTACGAGTGGTGAAATATAATAACAGCGCAATACTACATTAAAAAAATTATAAAATCTTACTCCTCGATTAATGAAATTGATTTAAGAAGAATAATGTACCTCTACTCTAGTGATCAACAAAGTTTCTAAAAAGGAGTGTGGAGCGATCTTACTTAATTTCTACAACATCAAACTTCTGGAACAGCTAAAAGATCTCTGTGTGCTGCTATCTACAATTAATACTCCCATCATTCAACATTCTTTATTTGAACATTCTCTTTCCGCAGAAACTGTTTAGAACTCAATATTAAAGTCTATAATCTTTACATTTCAATATAGGACAGTGGAGAACTTTCAACATATAAACGACCATCACGTATAATTTAATATTGATTCCATATGACTAAATGAATCTTCTCATCGTCAATTTAATAGAAAGAATTAATATGTTTATTTTGTACTGGTAAATTAAATGATTAACAAAAATTTTAGATACAGCTTGGCCAAGCACTTAATTTTTGAATATATATTTTAAAGTCTGCATTAATATGAAATAAAATTAATTGTTTGAAAATTGTGAGTATTACTTTCTCTACACATCATACGGTTGAGTCTTTTTACTTTCTTTATTTTACAGATGTTATTACAACTTAATGAATTCTTAAAAATTAGATAGATGGCTTTAATTCTATTTTCATTTTAACGCAATGTCTATCCACTTTACTTTCAGGTCGGTATGCGTCTTTGGATAGAGGGATTTCATACCTTAAGCTTTTAACTTAACTCTATTAATTCAATGATTTTAATTTCTTAAATATTGCCAACTTAAAAAAATTATTCCATTAACTTTAAATCCCTTTTTCCAAATACGCGTATCATCTTTTGCTTAATCCCTAAATGACAGACTCAAAACAGATCTCATGTGAATGAAGAATGTGTAAGATTTTGAAAATAGCCAATCCGATGCATTCAAGCACCGCGCGTCCATCCGGGAATGCATGAGTGCAATGAACTATACGCGTGGGTGTCTCGCGATGTCACCGAATTGTACGAAAAAAATGGCGCAGAAATGCATCCTTTTATCAATGGCGGACAGAAAGCATCGCGCCAATATTTAAAAATAGGAAAATGCAGAAAACGTTAAATTAAATATCTCCAATATTTGTTGACGGATTTTGCTGCAACTTATATCAAATTAATCAGAAAAATATATTCTATCTGTTGATTATAGATTGAGCACGCAATATTAAAAAATAAATTATTTTTATTTTCGTTGTTTTAAACTTATAAAGAATGTAGAATCGCGATCTTTTCGGAAAAGTAAACACGAACGTAAAACTTTGTTTACACATATTATTGTAATTGTTTAGTTTAATAAATGATTGAAAGATAGAATCTCAGTTTGATTGAGGAAAATAAATAAAATTTAGAATATCTTTATTAAAAGGAAACTTAAATATTTTGAGGAGAATTTTCTAGATTTGAAGTTGAATTTAAAATGAATAAATATTAATTTAAGATTGAGGAAGATAAATAAGTAATAAAATTGAGATTATTTACTACTAGAGATGTTGCATTTTATAACAAGGTTGCTTAAAGAAAAATTTAGAAACTATATAATTAACTTTAAAAAAAATTCTCCAATCAATGGCTACAAATCGTTGATTTCAAACATGAAACTTCAAGAACTTTTAATAAAAGTTCAATATTAAAATTATTCCACTATTAAGGACAGCTGAAAGAGAACAACTTCAAATATACATTTAAATCAAGGAGGAAAATGTCAATCAGGGCAAACAGAGCAGAGCAAATAAATTGAACAGATTTTCTTTATTCACAGAACATATCAAACATAAAACAAGGAACAATTATGTCACAGAAATAAAAGAATCCTAATCAAATGACTTCCAATATAGCCCGGCTATACACGTGACTATTAAAAATAAATCTTAGTTGAAAATTTATAAAAATTCAGTGACTAAAAAAAAAAAAATTAGATTAAATATTCAAAAAGTTTAATTTATATCTATATCACATGACCCTCAGTAAATAAATTTAAGCCTAAAACAAAATATTATAAGTTTCCAAAAAAACTAAATTTCGGAAATAAGTTTTACAGAGATAGTGAATCAAACTTACATCTATTAAACAGGACAAAAAAAAAAAAAAATTAAACTATCAACATTTTGTGTAATCGAGCATGTCTCTGAAATCACGACCTTCGAAATAAGTTAACAGCCAAAAATAAAACTTACTAAACTGTTAAAAAATAATTAAAAGAAACCATTTAATGTCAGTGTAACCAGACAGTGTACCACAATCAGTGTAACCAGACTAACCTCCTGCTATTTCCTGCATTTAAATTAAATGGCAAATATATATATATATATATATATATATAAATAGACTATTAACAAAATTATAAAAGAAATGATTTAATCATCTATTGAAAAAGCTATAAAGGTAATGGATTGGCATTAATATGCTATTAAAAATTCTAACAGGCCTAGGATTAACAAATTAAATCCATTAAAAAGATTTCCTTCCTTAAATTCACATGTCAAAAAGGGTTAACTTCAAAATTCATAATAGCATCACATTATAAAGATTCCTAAACTTAAAAGACTCTTAATTATACTTTATATTTAATAAGAAGAATTTGCATTACATATATTAAAAATATCAGAAAGCAATTGTAGCAAAAGAAAACATATGATGGTGTACACTAAAAATACCTAAAAACTTCTTTAAAATAAATACGTTTGAAAAGCCATTTTAGGATCTGAAAAATTAATGTGGTGACTGGAAATTTTGAGACAATGCTGGCTAATAAACACTCAGGAACAGTACAGTTCAACTTTATAGGTGTAGGTTTACGGTCGCCAGTCGCCAAGTTTTTGATTTGGTGACTAATTTTCGGCGTCTAAGTCGCCATCCTTTGGCGAATTTCGCGTTTTTTTTCTCGTGATCATTTGACGAAAATCGCGTTTTTTTCGCGATCCTCTAACCAAAATCTCGTTTTTTCGCGATCCTTTGACGA
The DNA here is from genome assembly GCA_963932465.1 of Maratus speciosus. Taxonomy (NCBI): domain Eukaryota; kingdom Metazoa; phylum Arthropoda; class Arachnida; order Araneae; family Salticidae; genus Maratus; species Maratus speciosus. The sequence goes on along the minus strand of OZ010791.1, from coordinate 42,672,978 downwards.
AATTCAAGTTTATATAGCGATTCTTTTACGAAATTTGCGAGGGTTTTTGCGATCTTTTCATAAAATTCTCATTCTTCTGCAATCTTTTGACGAAATTCGCGTTGTTTCTCCGATCCTTTGACAAAATTAGCATTTTTTATGCTATCCTTTGATGAAATAAGTTTTTTTGACGAAATTTGCGGGTCTTTTCGGGATTCTTTGAAGAAATCCGTATTTTTCCGCTGATACTTTGATGAAGTTGACAATTTTTTGGCAACAATTAGCAAAATTCGTATTTTCCCGCGATTCTTTGACGAAATGGGCGATTTTTTTCTGAGAAAAGCGGCGAAATTTGCGTTTTTAAGCCATCCGTTGACGAAATTCATGTTTTTTTTTTACGAAATCTGCGGAGTTTTTTTTTGCGATCCTTCGACGAAATTTCTCTCTTTTCTTCTGACGATTGACACAATTGATTTTTTCGGAGACCATTTGCCGAAATTTTCGATATTTTTCCGTGATATTTTTGTATGTATGAATTTTCGGAACCGAATGCCTTAAATGTTCGGAAAATTCGGAATACAATCACCCCTGTAATAATCTGTGATAAGTTTAAGATAATTTTTCGTGTGTGATCTTGAAAAACAAATGTTTGAATTGTATTTTGATTTTTATAGTGCAAAATAATCTCACAGATTCACAATATTTTTCTTATATGTACTCTTGTATGACAAAAGGAAAATAAGAAATATTGTTTTTCTAATGTTCACCACTGCCATGATTGCTAGCTTATTCTTATATACGTATATTTTGTTACCTCTATCTTGCTCAGCTTTATCTTCTGACTAAACATAGCTTAAGATTTATATTACAGTTAATTTATATCCAAATTAAAATAAAATTGTGTGATTAAATGATGTAACATTTGATGTAATTTGTCTGTGTTTCTTTTGTACATATGTAGATATTATTTCACTATGAATGAGGGGTCGTACTTGCCTGAAATTTCACGACCGGGAAATTCTTCGGTACCAGTACTTTCTTATGTAAAAATCTCTTCTTCGGTAAGAAATTTCGGTATATAATTAATTCTGTAAGTAATCATTAATGTTATTATTGTGTGTTTTCTGTTTTGCGAACACATAGTAATCTAAAATATACTGCAAAATGTTCCCATAAATATGCATATAGTATTCATTAAAAGAATCTTAAATGTATGTCGAGAAAAAACGGAACTTTTTGTAGAAATTGAGTCGGGCGGGTCCGGTCCGGGTCGAGAACTGTAAAAATGCAAACGAGCCGGGCCGGGCTCGGGCCGAACTTTTAATTTTTACACCGGGTCGGGCCTGGAAATTCCGGCCCGTGCAGACCTCTAGTTCTCACAGAAAAAACTTTTCACAAGTTGAAGACGATACGCAAACCCTGTGTACTTTAAAATCATAGATTGCACAACAACAATTCACAACTTCAGAATATTTACTCTCCAGTATGGACTTGGCAGCTTAAAAATATGCAAATCGAAACATGTAGAACAAGTTGAAAATAAGCAGATAAAAACATGTAGAACTTGAAAATATGAGATAAAAACATGCAGAACAACTTGACAGAAATGTAGATAAACTCCAGTCAGCCTCCATTAGGTACCACTTATTTCTTTAACCGCAACTATTTCAATCATTTGAAATTAGCTGCTCCCTTTTCTTGAGTAAAAGTACAGCAGGTATGCTATAAGGTAAAAAAAAATTCACAAACTTTTAATTTCCATAAAAAATTAAATTACTTTATAGAATTACTAAAAACTTTTTTACAAATATACTATATTAACTTTCTTTTATTTATTTAAAAATGTTAAATTATCAAAAATATTTAACTTATAAACATAAAAGTATTATAAAATACCCCCCCCCCCCACACACACACACACACATCGCAAAGCATCGCTAATTAGCTGATGGGGTTAGCGTTCACCACCATAATGCCGAACCTTTAAGGGTCAAATACGGCGAAATTCAACGAAAAATAAAAGTTTCAGAGCAATATGTATCAAAATTTACTTAAAATCAAATAATTATAATTCCTTTTAATACTGTAACTAAAAGATTACGATGAATAAATATTAGTTGATCTTCATGTAGAAATATACTATAAAAAATAGCGGTGAGTGTGTGTGGGGGGGGGGGGGGGGGGAGGGGGATCAGAGCGTGTCGCTATGTACTGAAATATAGTGATTGAAAGCTTTTAAAAATTTCACTTACAAGCATTTTATTTTAGTACCTGGTAAGCCGAGACTAGCTCAGTATTTTTTTTTTTTACTTTCACGCTGTATAATTTGCGTAAAGACAAAATTTTATTATTTAATTCTGCATAATTCAGAATGAATTTTTGTAAAGAAAAACAATTATTATTCATTTCTACATAAAAATATAATTTCTATAATTTCTAAAAGTTATAATAACAAATGCTGTCAATACATGTTATGCGGTTTTTTTTTTTTTTGGTTTACCTATATTACCTCTGACCAATTTCTCCATGTTATCATGAAAACAGTTAAGATTTTTTGTTATACATTTCTATCGTTGTAAAATATCAAATTGGTTAATTGGTGAGATGTATTTAATACTTTTTTCCATACACAATCATGGGTGTGACGACGATTTTCTGTTGAGAAGTGCTGACGGAAATGCTGAGAGTTTCTCCTCTCAATTTTGAAAACGGCAACGAAGGACATTTCATATATAGAAAAAGTTAGATGTGACACTTTACAAAAAACTTTAAAATTAGATTCAAACAGACGCACTGTAGTTGATGTATCTTTTAAGTTCTGAAGTTGTTATTACCGAAAGACGCAAACATACTCTTAACCATGCAAATAGCCGTAATTCACGCTCGTATTCACAAATAACTTCGACCGACGGTTGAACCCCCCACACCACCACCCCGGTGCAACCAATAACCTAGAGGTCTGCATGGGCCCGGGCCGGCGGAATGGAGGAGAATTTTCAAACGGGCCGGGCCGGCAGAATTAGGACAATTTTTTCAACGGGCCTGGCCGGGCCGATAAAAAAAATCAATCGGGCCTATCGGCCCGATATAAGAATTTGAGAGAAGCAGATTAAATACGAGCCATTTTCAACGAATATTACTTTTTCGAGAAGTATAAATGTGCGTTACGAGCCGATGCGAGTTTAACAACATCAATACAGAAATGTAACATGTCCATCGTAGAGATCGGCATCGTACAGCTACATGATGCCTGATCCCGGGTTTAATTTTTTCAGACTTGTGTTGGGACGGAACTGCTCTTAATCGTTCTCAGGATGTGTAGGACGGGCATTATGTTTTGTAAAAGTATTAATAGCGATAATGAACTTCTGTTAACAGTATTTTTGGAAATGTACCTTAAGGTGGTTCTCATATTTACTGCTCAACAATGCGAAACTTTCAGACACATTTTCTGAATCATTTTTAACTATAAAGGCATAAAATTGACAGGCCTGAGTATTGAAGGCATTCGGAATCGAATAGCGTTTCCATTTTTGATAAATTACGTGCAGAGATAACAGAGATTTTTGTCACGTGACTGTACGTTTTTCTCCTTTCCTGTGCTATCGCTTCCGGAAATTCGATTCAAATCGCTAACCTTGGCAGAATTTTCTGAAAGCTATATTACTTTTATCTAAAAAAAAAACGGCATTTACATGGTTTCTGAACAAGAATACCTGCCAATCTCATGCATTTCCGAAAAGAAATGAATTCATAAATGTGTCAAAATGTAGCTCCTTTGGATTTAAGAAAAGACTTAAAAATGACAGAAATATTTTCACAAATCTACTTTTTATTATACAGCTTCAAAAGTTATCAAGTTTTTTAACCCTTTATTCTAAAATACACTGTAAGTAATCGTTAATGTTTACTATTGTGTGTTTTCTATTTTGCGAACACATAGTAATTTAAAATATACTGTAAAATGTTCCCATAAATATACATGTAGTATTCATTAAAAGAATCTTAATTGTATGTCGAGAAAAAACGGAATTTTTTGTAGAAATTGAGTCGGGCCGGGCAAGACCTGTTTTCACTGACTTTTGTACGGGCCGGGCCGGTCCAGAACGGTAAAAATGTAAACGGGCCGGGCTCGGGCGGAACTTTTAATTTTTACACCGGGCCGGGCCAAAATAACTTTCCTTCGGGCCGGGCCGGGCCCGGGCCTGGAAATTCTGGCCCGTGCAGACCTCTACAATAACCCCAGTCTGACGTTTTTAACCGGGAGTTGAAAATTCGTATTCAGCGTTTATTTCGGAGGAAAAATTGCTCAATTCACACTTCCGCGACCCCGGTTGAATGAAGTGTGCTTATTGGTTAAAAAAGTCATTGCTGTGTTCGGTTTTCTGTCGACGCATCGTTTGTTTACATTATGGAAGAAAAAAGCCAAAAAAAAAAATTGAATGTAGTATACACAATATAAAAACCCGTAATCACTCAATATCGATGAACTGAATTACAATTTATTTTCTTGCACAGTTTAAATACTTTTTAAACAATCCATTCAGTTTTTTTTTCTTTTTAATTGCCAACTGAGTTAGATCAGTGATATGAAACACGTTAATTGCTAAAGTAAATGTTATTTCTTTTTCAAATAAATTTTGGCATTAGCTGAATAATGAAACTTTATTTCTATAAAAAATTATGAAAATTAATTTGGATCAAAATCAATGAAACGTGATTTAAATCAAAACTAAAATTTTATTTCAACAACGATTATGTTGATTTGGATTATTAATGACTATAATTAGTAATTAATTAATTAATTAATTAATTAATTTATAATTAATGTTTAGGAAAATATTAAAATGTGTAAAAAAAAAGGAAAAATTCTAGAAAATAACCTGTAGTACTGTTTTTATTTTGCCAAATCAAATTATATATGCAATTATATCCAGATGCATTAATTCTATTGTTTGGATTTTCGTCAAATCCAACTAAAATGATTAATCCTAATTGAATTAAAGAGTAATTAATATTTCTGTTGACGTTAAAAAGAGTGAAATTATATCACATTAACAGGGCTGCAGAAAATATGCTGCAGATGATTCTAGGGTGCCTCGGCACCAGGCGCAGGCACCAAGCCTCAGAGGCGCTCCAAAGGCTACTCCCCCAGCCCTCTGTATGAGAATTTTTTTATTATCTGATTTACAGGATCGTAATTCACTTGATCGTCTTTCATTATTTGCTAGCAATTTCAAAATATTTTTACATGCTCATAGACACCTATTTTTGGCTGCCATAGGAAAAATGCATATATATCTCTCTATTCTAAAGAAAAGTAACTAACGCTGTCACCGCCGACGCCGATTGATATAAAATCGATATATTGATATAAAAAAATTAAGATAATTCTTTATTGAGCAGCCCTCGTATTATCATTTTTTACAAGGATTTTTAACATTAAGTCTTTCACCACACATCAAGCATGATCCTTTTCAAAATCATTTACATCGATCTTTTATGTATAATCGATCTTGCTTCCTAGTGAGGATTCTAACACGGTGAAATTATAAATATTATAACCGGCTAGCTTCTTCTCAAAATGCTATATCATGGGCAATCACGATGTAATAACCAATTTCTAAAGGTCAGTACACTGAGAAATCTGATTTATGGAAATTTGTGGAGTTAATTTAATTACAGAGAAATTTTAAACGAGGCAACACTGAATATTTACAATGCAAGCAATGCACAAAAACTAGTTGGATATGCCAATCCCAAATTTTTTTTCTATCTCATGGATGTTAATGCTTCAGAATTCACTATCTCAGTGCAAAATGAAATGATAATTTATGCCCATCATGAGGATTCTAAAGGTATAGATTCGTTGAATTGTGTGCATTTAAATAGGAGATAGAAGCGTTGCATTTTTTAAACAAATCATTGAATAACGGCACCCAACCTCTTGGATGTTTGCAACTAAAATTACCAATCCAAAGAACATAAAGCCAAATTCTTTAGATAGCCTAATAAGAATCTATTTAAGCCTAATAAGAATCTATTTATGTGAAAGGGTAATAGAATATGAAGCTTGATTAAATACTGTGCATTAGTTTTTTATTTATGTTTATCATTAAAATCGTATAAATCCTGAAGAATGCAGCATAGTAGCGTCATAGGTTTGGGTGATATACACAAAAACCTAATTAGCAACAACTTACGTCAACGTCTAACTGAATGTAAATTTGATGAATTTTCATGCATTAGTTCTTGAGATAGAGCAATTGCAGAAAACGCAATAATACAGCATAGCAGTGCCAGTTTTTGGACGATTAACAGCAAAACCTAATCAGTAACATCTTAAATCAACGTCTAAGTGGATCTGAAGTAGAGGTCTGCACAGGCTGACATTTCCAGGCCCGGGTCCAGCCCGACTGAGAGAAAAAAAATTCGACCCGGCCCGGCCCGTACAAAAAAAATATTGGTCCGGCCCGGCCCGGTAAAAATGTTAAAAGTTCGGCCCGAGCCCGGCCCGGCCCGTAAAAAAAATTTATTGGCCCGGCCCAGCCCGGCCCGAACAGCTAAAAGTTCGGCCCGAGCCCGGCCCGGCCCGAAAAAAAGTTAAAATCTCGGCCCGAGCCCGGCCCGACCCGACCCCAGTGAATTTTTACAAAACATTGATTTTTACGTCGATTTGGTTAAAAATTTGTCTCGTACGAGGAGTTCAGTCCAAACATATTTATCTTAACTTTTCTTTTCATGTTTATAATCTTCATTTTAATGGAAGTGCCACGGGGTGCGATAGTTATTTTTTTTAATGAATCTCTGTTTCTTCTAAGTAAATATTTCAGTTATTATTAATATTGTTAATCCATATTCCATGTATTGAAGTGTTAAAAATCTGAAAAATGCTATACAGTAAAATCTAAGATGGAATTGCATAGAAAAGAAAAAAAAATGCGTTATAGACAAGTTCTCTTTCTTAGCAAGTGTAAATGTATTATATATTCTTTTCTTTCGTAGTAGTATATTAATTTGGGATGGATCAACACGTTTTTCAGTTTAAAACAAGATTCCGTCATAGGCCGGTTCTTTTTTCACACGTTTTACTATATTTTAATTTAACTATATTTTAATAAGCGTAGAAATCTACTATTCTTTAAAAAAGATGAATTTGAATGCTTAGTTGTAGAATAATGGCGATTTAAAAATGTATGCATTTTTTTTTTTTTTTTTTTTTTTTTTTACTTGTGCAAGCTTAATTTTACTGACCTTTGAACGGAGTAGGCCACGCCGAGACAATGATTTTCATACGGGCTGGTTCAAAACAAGGAATGAAAATTTTTGGCCGTGAAGTTTAGGAATGAAACCATAGTACCGGCTCTGTGTAGAAAAATAAATTAGGCCCGGCCCGAACCATCAGGAAAAAAGTAAGGCTTGAGCCCGGCCCGTAAAGAGTAGTGACTAGTCCCGGCCTGGCCCGAGTCTTCAGAAAAAAGTATGGCCCGAGCCCGACCCGCGGGCCGGTCCGCGCTCGGGCTTCGGGCCACGGGCCGGCCCGTGCAGATCTCTAATCTGAAGTTTGAGGAAAATTCCGTTCATTAGTTCTTGAGATAGAACTATTGCGGTAATCGTGGAATACGCAGCATAGAAGCACCACGTGAAGCAATTTACACCGAAAACCAATCAGTACCAATTTATATCAACGTATATCTGAATCTGAAGTTTTATTACTTCCGCGCATTAGTTCTTGAGAGAGAGCGCAGAAAATGTGTGTCGCATGCAGAGTCAAATCGTGTTCAGGAGCTTCTAAAACTTATAAATCTGTCGAAAAGGGGAATTCGAAACTTTTCACGAATCCAATACTTTCTTGTTGTAAAGATAGAAGAAAGTAGTATCATTAAAAAAGGTATCTTTATTGCGTTAGGCATATACTGCCTTGGAGTGAATTGGACCATGCTAAGTGACTTGCAGTGAAATAATTTTGTATGACTTTTTAAAGACATGCTTTATTTCATATGGAGCCAAATTAAAAAAGCTATTTTTACGTTATTTTTTCTATCATATATAAACAAATAGTATTCATAATCATTCCAAAAACTTTTTATATAAATAGTTTTTCGATTTTTGGAGTTATGAAAAAAAAGAAAAAAAGAAAAGAAACGGTTGTTATGGTTGGTTGTTGGCCAAAATATTATAAACGAATAATATTCATTATCCCTCAAAAAATTCTTCACATAAATAATTAATCGATTTTTAGACCAAACACTACAATGTTTACGTTTTTTTCTTCCTTTAATCATAAACCGCCCAACAGAGCAAGCGATGAATTTTCGTAAACAATGATTTTAACAATGGACTAATAAAATTAACACATAACTGTTAAGGTACATTATTTTCTAAAGAGGAATAGTTCTTTATTGTTGCAATTACAGAGAAATTTCGTCAACAATGATTTCAACAATGGTAAATCATAATAAATAGATTTTAATGAAAAATGCTCTTTGAGACTTTAACCGCCTTTTATGATGTTAGTAGAGTATTTACAGCATCAAATTTTTTATTTTATCATGGATAAAAGCGATTTTACTTCCTCAAACGGAATGTTTTGTTTTGATGTAAGTTATTTGTCACATTTTCATATAAATTTTTAATAATTATTTTTATTATTTATCTTGTATGATATTGTTTGCTTTACAACCTTAATTATGAAACGCTCTATTGATAAATGTTGCATTAGTGGCTTGTTTTTAATAATGTTGTATATTATCTCTAGTATTATTAGGAAAATTTACTATATCGTCGCCTCAGAACAACAGTAGGACATCTAGTAATAATAAAAAATGAGCTGTCTGACTTACTGCTATGAGGAACTGTGTTTGCATCGAGTGGAACAACTTCTGAAACACAAAGTTGTGCTTAATATTATATATCAGATGTGTTTCATGAACATTCCCTACTGTTGCACTAGATGCAGGCACAAGTTTTCATAGCAGTAAGTCAGACATCTCATTTTCGATTATTACTAGATGTCCTACTGTTGTTCTGAGGCGAGGAATGTATTTTTATTATTTTACTTGTATATTGTTGTTTACCCCATACGGTCTTAATTTTGAAAACGTTGCGTTAATAAATGTTTACTTCTGGCTACGTTAGATAAATCTAAGCATAGGGAATCTATTTGGGATTGCAAATGATCTGAATGAAATAAAAATCTAGGGAATATGGACGATAACTTATTTTTTGATTGATTATATAAGGATCCACAGCCATAATAGACTAAGTCAAAACAAAAATTAAGATAGTCTATTTAGAAGGTGCATAAAATCTGTTTTACCTACTCCTACAATGAACCAAGTCAGTTTTCACATACTTTCTATAATATGTCATCTGTTTACAGACTTGGTTCACTGTGGGTGTGAATAAAACATCTTTTATGCACCTTCAAAATGGACTTGGTCTACTGTGGTTGTGAGTCCCTCATATATAACCTGAACTGAATGGACAAACGTTATGACCACGTCTCTTGGAAAATTCGACTCGACGGTGAGTCCGTGCGTTGATGCAATGAACTCGATTTTCTGGTAAAAAGTTTCAAATGGGTCAGAAGTGCCTGTGAAATTTGCATTTTGCCTGTTCGTTTAAAGAATAAGAATTATGAGTGGTTTTGAAAGATACACGATTGCAGCGACAGAAAGGCCGATTCCAGTTGATCTGAAATCGCTACATTTGTTGGTTTTTCTAATACGAGCGAAATTTTCTTGTAAACAAGAGCTGTGCCAGACGAGTAACACACATTGTCTGCAGTAACAAAAAAGCTAAAACACGGCACAAGATGGCGTAATAACAGCATAAGATTCATTAAACTATAAATTGATCGTAAGAATACTTGCTGTCGTCAAAATCAGAGAAACACGTTATTATTAATGCAATGCTAGTGGTCATAATAAATTGGCCACTCAGTGCATAATTATTTTTTCGTAAATATTAGATAAACTGCATTTATATGTGTACAGTAACTGTACTGCAAAATTATTGAAGAGTAGGTTTGTGTGAATAAAACAACAAATAAGTTCCTAGAAAATACGTATAGAACATTTAGATCAAATCCAATCCATTTTTTTTTACCTCGACAAATTCCTTATATAGATGGAGTATCAAATATGGCCTACACGGATGAAAAATATTGAATATCTCTGTACGAAAGTGATATTTAGAATACTTTTCAGCTAACATACCCATTGCTTTTCTATGGAAATATCGAATCTATTAAAAAGAATTTGGGTTTGGGCATTTGCATTTTTTATTCTTTCACGATAGACATGCCTTAAAGGTGTTATAAATGTGATTATCTTTTACCAAATAGCTTTATATTTTACCTTAGAATATCCATATGGATAAAGTTGGTATCCAAGATAACTCGAATTGAACTTATAAAGTATTAAAAAATGCCATTTTTAATAGTTTCTTTCATTTGTTAAGTTAATATTAAAGCTTCGTAAACAATAATTTCAATCATTATTCCAATATCATTAAAATATATCTAAACTATTTTATAAAATGTGTACTTCTTCATTTTGTTTAAAAAAAAAAAAAAAAAAAAAAAAAAAAAAAAAGTTTTTTAGAGAACAAGGATTTCCGTAATGAAGAATCATGACAAATAAATTTTAAAGAAAAGATTTATTTGAGGTCTGTAACTTCGTGTTATCTGATGTATGAACATATTTTTCATTATCAAAATTTTAATTTTATAATGATACAAAGCGGCATTTCTTATTCTTTCGATATGATTTTGAAGGAAGTAAGTTATTTGCATCATTCGTTTGCGATTTTTAACTATGCATTTTCTTTAGTTCTCTCTTTTAATGTTATTCATGGATACACAGACTTTCTATTATGAAAAGTTTTTTTTATTTTTCAAACTGGGAATTCAAATGAAATAGAGATATAGAGACAATACACATGTCGTATCTTTTTTAGATGTCTGATAGCAGACTCTCGCATGACTTCGCAAATGTTCAGTTAAAGCGTGTTTCATTAAAAAAATAATAAATTGATATGGTAAAAAAAATTCTGTCCTAATACCATTTTTAAATTAAACTTCATACCGCTTTATGCCAAAGATTTGTTTTTTTCTAACTTAAACGGCGTCACCTGCTCGTAGCTGTGTTACACAATATCGACAAATCATCATTGCGGCAATAAAGACACTTACACCTTAGAATTTTCGCAGTCTTGTAAAATATAACACGCAGGCTACTGAAAACTACACAGGCGCTTTCAATCTGCATAGAATCCATCTATATATATGGGAAGAAATAGCAGAGATATAACAGAATAGAAGAAATAGATGAGTGAGCAAGAACACCTAATAACAAATGAAGCAACGACATTTCGCGAGTAGTAGGATCTACTGATTGTAATGAAGTTTGGCTAAGATAATACCATCTACTATAGGCCACGATTAATATTATTACATAACTGAGGGCATGAAGTAAAAATAAATATAGGCAGTTGACGTGTATGAATTAATTACGAAAGAAAATTTTCGAAACAAACCAATAGACTTTTCCTCAGAAAATTCTCAATTGTAGCATCAAATATTTATTCAATAAATTAAAGACAACAACATATGGAGCAGTTCTTCTCTATGGATTGTCAACATTACGAACTGAACATATTTTATATGTTAACATATCAAATTAAATAAGATAAGACAGTAAAACGAAACATGGGACAAAGTAAGCTATTTACAATACGTTATTACAATTCTTCAACAACTGGAGGCCCCGTTTGTCGAAACAAGAGAAAAGACTACAAAAAGTTGCTCTGATAAGTGCAGACTATCTCATAGGTAGTGCACAAACCTACAGGACTCCATATAGAGTGCCGTGTGCGAAAAGTTCTAAATCTTTGAAGATCCGGACGTGAATATATTTTGTCGGAATCATGAAAACTAAGAAAATTGCTCCTCACAAAGGTCAGAAAAACCTTTTAATGTCCGTCGGAATAAAAACAAATGTGATCAAATGGGAGGCTTATAATCGAAAGCATTGGAGGCGGGAGTATGAAAAAAAGTATGATGAATTACAACCAACTCATAAATTAATATTAATTAGTTGAAAAAGAAAACGGAAGAAAACGTATTTTAAGACAAATTATAATAGTTTAAATGGATAAAATTTAAGAAATAATATTTATGTATTTGTGTCAGCGTGTGGTTTTCTATATACATACTTATGTATCGATATGGAGCTCTTAAAATAATTTTCGCATTGAAAATTATTTAACTTAAATGCCTACTTCATTCACGGGAAGTAAGGAAAACGCTAATGTTAAGTCTATGGGGGCGTTATTTTCAATTTTCTCCCTTTGGTTTTAATATTTTTGAATGATTATTTTTTTGCTTAGTATAGCTGAGCAGGATGATCTACAACCGGGCAAGTTTTTAACTTTTTCGATTTTGGTTATAGTGTTTTTATATTAAGATAGTTTCAAGTTCAGAACCGGTTCCAACTGGTTCTGAAAGTGAAAGTAATTTAAAAAAATCTGAAACCAAAATCGAAAAAGTAAAAACTAGCCCGGCTGTAGATCGTCCTCAGCTATCCTATGCAAAAAAAATCATTTAAAAATATTAAAATCAAAGCTAGAAATTTAAAAATAACGCACCCCTAGACTTTACATTAGCATTACCATTTCTTCCCCTGGCTAGTGTGGACTTTTATATAACTCCTTTAATGTTGGCGTAAGAATAAAAACGTATTTGGTACAACAACATAAGAAAATGTTGCATGAGCAATGAATCATCGTAAACATTGATTTCAACAATGAACTTTTATAATTAACTTTTTTATTATTTGTTTTTATATTATGAACAATTATGTACCATTATGTTATTTTCAACAATGATTTCAACATTGATTTCAACAACGGCTTCTCGTATAAAATAAAATTTTGAGAAAATTTTTCTTTGAGGCTTTCATCGTCTTGCGTATGCGTGTATAACATTTACAGCATCTTAAGGTTTTGATCTTATATACATATCAAAGTGAAAAAAAAATATTTTTTTCAAAATGTTTTCTTCTGCCGTAAGTTACTTTCATCATTTTCATATAAATTTCAAGTTTATAGTTTTATTATTTATCCCTGAATAATAAAATAAAAATCAAGAGAGCACAGGCAACAGACATCTAGCCCCTCACTGTGTCTTTGATGATTTCGCAGATTTTAAGTTAAATCGCATTTATTTCAGAAAATAATTTGCTATAGACAGTGAATAAATTTGATAATAATTCTATTTTTATATAGGGTGTCCATTCTTTACGGTGTCCAATGGCTTATTCCTAAATCGTTAGGCATAGACATATAGTTCCAATTACAAAAATATTTTAAATGAGGTAAAGAAATATTTGAACAGCGATTTGGGTCAATAAATTTTTTTTTTTTTTAATTTCGAAATTTAAATTTTTATATAGTTTCCTGTTCTATAAGTTATATTTAGTAAAAAATAGCCTATTACACTAACAAGGGAACCACTTTTGGTGCTGCTCGCATCTAGCTACGAGACCTGGTTCATTTTGTAGCTTTATACATAAAAGTTAGAGAACCGATAAAATTTCTCTGTTAGAATCATATTTCATATACTTTTTTATACTTTTAATTTTTTATTATTACATTTTTATTTGTTTATTTCACGCCAAAAGTGAGTTAAGTCGCCAAATACTGCACTAAAATTTTTCCGCCCGCTTTTTTGCTAGTAAATAGGGATCATTCACAAATTTACTAGAATTGGAAATAATCCTCAGGTATATAAAAAAAATAGTGGAGGGTAAAATTAACATTAAAATATAAATCTCAAATCTTATTTGAGATTCTTATTTGATCTAATCCTTCTGACGTATTAAAGAAAATGTACAACGTGTGCAACAAATATGAGTTAAAAACTAGCAGAATTTTTGCTAAATGAAATGATGAAAATCAACAGTCGCAGTTCTTTACAAAATAATGCATATTTTAGAATGCTATTAGATTATCTAATCTAAATTTAATTAATGAAAAATAAAGTCATATTAAAACTTGCTCGAAGTTACACCCTTTGTACATCTATCATCAATTAAAATTACAAAAGAATATCTCATTACTCCCAAACTTTATATTATTATTATTCGGATCATTCACCTTGGATTTTGGATATAAACTACCACACAGAAATATAAGAGGAGAGAAAAAAAAGCTGTGAATAATATTAACTCTTCAATACTTTAAGACTTTCAAACTAATTCGACATCGTACGACTTCCCGAAAAAGTTAGTCGAATTTTATTATGTTAACGAAATAATCGCAATAATTGTTTTAACATTTACGGTTTAAACCTAATTTTAGTAACGAATATTAAAGGTAATAGAGATCGTCAATTAATGTATTAAATCAAATATCTTTTGGTTATATGTGTTTTTAGTTTCATGTTTCATTGAGTTTCAATTCCTACACAGTTATGAAGAGAAAATTGTCTTCTTAAAATTGTATTTTAAAAAGTTCATGCAAAAGCTTTAAAACAATAATACGTTTACACAATTAATGCTTATCAGTACACAGGATTCATTAAAAAGAAATATTTTGAAAAGAAATTTTCTCATGTGGTTCCTTTATTAATTGTTCTTTTCCTTCTATTTTATCTCAAGAAGACTCTTACTTTTATATTGTTAATCTCGCTCTGTTTGTCTACTTTTAAAATTTGATATCAAGTGAAATGTCATCTTCAGATTGGGATATATCTATAAAAAAATAAAGATGTCTTATAGGTAAAGAAAATCCATCGCCAAACAATGTGTTTTAATACCAGAAACGAATAAGGTGGACATCACATCCACTTCAAATCCTTGACATAAGTGACATATATAACAGATGAAAAATTCAAAGTAAATATTTGATAAAACTTTGAAATCATCATTAAAATTAATTCATGAAAATTTGCACGAATCATTACAGTGTCCAATTGGAATTTTATACAAAATTTTAACAAATTAGTGATTTATGTAAAAAAACCGGCGCCACATAAAACCTCTTAAATACGAATTAGATTGTTCGTGTGCGATATTTAGTGTTTCGCTGAATACAAAGCTTTTGGTATTTTGCGTTTGTAAACTAATATATATTTTTCACATTTCATTGCTTATGAGTTTGTAGATATCGTCTCATGTTATATCATGCAGATTATAAATACTAATTTGTCTTGCTACCAATATAAATACAAGTGGAACACCGTCTGTGGCTTGCAACATCGTAAACAACATAAAGGAACGCGACGAATTTCTTGTATAGTTTTGGTGTTAAATCACATTACATGGTGTCGGGAACACAATTTGTTTACCGGTAATGTTCAGCGAGAAAGTAAACAAATATAAATAATTCTCATATAGTAAACCGTAAGAAAGGTACTCTATATACAGGGTGTCCATTAACCACGAGTGAAATTTTGATATAATTACAAAGAAATTCCATAATAACACGTCTTTGCTCTAAACTATCGTAGACGTTCAAATTACTCTCCTTCAACTTTCTAAAACTAACATATGCTTGGTTGTGATTTCGAAGACTCATCCTATCATGCAAGGCTACTGTATGGCCATTACGATACCGCTGCATTATTTGGTTAACTGTTGAGTCTAATTACGCAACCTGTTCATAAGACTTTCCGAAACAAGACTTTTTACTTCTTTGAACGACTTCTTGCTGGAAAAAGAAACTTTGATAAATGTAACAACACTCTTCTGGGAAGAACACCACGTTAACGTACATACGCATGAACATTTATCTACGCCAGAGTTGGACAAATTTGTAATCCCAATTATCCGCAATATAATTAATTACAAGTTAATTGCCTGTAATTGATTATAGTTACACACGCATTCAAAGACAGAAATTTTGTCAAATAATGGAATAGCGGTGGTTCCGGGTATAGTACTGCAAGAATTTTTTACGGCATGTAATTTTAACTATAATTAATTACATACAATTGAACCGTAATTATATTGCAGATAATTGAGATTACAAATTTGCTTAACTCTGACTAACTCTGCTTAATTCTGCACTCCAATGTTGCGCGAGATTTTTTTCATAATAATATGCTCTCTCTAGCATATGGATTATATTTAAATAGAGCACTTTTTTTACAGCGTGTGTGGAGGGTTGGGGGAGGGAGAGGGCACAATTAGTTTTTCTTAGCTACTATGCTACTTAGTTTTAATATTTTTTACTGGTTGTTACTTTATTGAAATTTATTTTTGTATTTTATAATATTTTTTCTTTATTTTCCTTTAGGCGGCGTTTTATGCCGATGCTAATGAGCAGTTAAACAACAGGTAAGATATAATTGATAATATACATTCTATATTGTATAAAATTTCCGTGGAATTTCTAATCCATATTACAAAAAAAATATTTCAATAAACTGCTATGCTTTAATTTTATTCACTTTTAAAAGTGCTTCATATGTTTGTTTTTTTATATCTCTAACTGAAATCACAACATGGATACTTCCTTCGAGGTATTTCACCATTTTACAGGCTATATCTGTTATTATTCAGGATTGCTTTACTCCACAGCATGATATGTTATATACGGAATGTTGCTAATTTGCGGTTTTTTTTTTTTTTTTTTTTTTTTTTTAATTCTGAAAATTTACCATTTTTACGATTGTCAAATAATTTTTATTTTAGCTTTATTTAATTTAAAAATGTGCGTGATTGAATAAAACGAAGGCTACTGTTTTGATATATTTCTACAAATTTTTAATTGAAATTTTCCAACCTGGTATCAGGAATATCTGTTTTCAAAGGCATTCAGTGCATACCTATACTCAAATATCAATGTATGGCTAGCTTGACAAATTTTCTCGGTTCATTTATGAATGTAGCAATATTGCTCTCATTCAAAAATAAGTCTCTGTTTCTTGCATTATAGGTGAGTAAAAAAAGGAAAGTTTAAGAATATAAAACTCCAGAGGAAAGAAAACACCATGGTACATCCATGGTAACAAATATAGATGAAAAGAAAAATGAAATTTTTATCTGACACGATTATTTAATATTCAGCAATTACATGTAGTTAATTTTATATGATCTGACGTTGTTTTGTACAAGTATGACGGCCTACCGTCAACATTTCTTGCATGAGCAAAAACGTGAAACTTAAAATTCAATTTCATGAAAAAGTGGACTTGAATGTGTTTTTCCTTGCTCCATTTTGTTTAATTTATGATTTTGGATATTTTTTAACTTTAATTTTAACGATTCGTTGAAAAAAAAACATTATATTCTGATTTCAGTGCAATATATATTAAAATAAGAAATAAAAAGTTAAATTATTAGCTTCCGGGTTAAAGTGTATGCCTTTGATTAAAAGATATAGTCTGAAATTGGAATTATTACTGTTATATTATTATTATTATTATTATTATTTTGCTTTCCTAAAAATTTAAGCTTAAACGTAACTAGATAAAGAATTGTTTTTCATAATTATTGGGTATATTTCAGTAATCAGTAATTTTTTCTATTTAAACGGGAAATTATTTAGTAAGACGATAGGTGTAACACATTGCACCATTCCTATTCATTTTAAAACAATAAATTATTTTGGTTTTTATTAAGTGAAGATTTAAAGCTGTTTATTTATATTAAACACGGTCAAATTCTCGTGAAAGATAGCGGAAAGTCGAATCTCTTTCAATGAAAATGCCATAAATATTAATATAACTTACTTTACTTAAGGCAAAAATTAAATTTTGCAAGTTGTATTGGGGATAACGTTCGCTGTCACTAGCAAAGAGAGCAGCATCAACATAATTAAGAATTCGTAGAATTTTCTATCTTTGCAAATTAAGTTAAATCTTTACAAATGAGTTGATGCAGCACATTTAATACAGCTAAAAAAATAACAACAAAGTTAAAGTAAGTAAGGTAACTAACGTTAATAATAATGGTTGCTAGCATTACCCGTACAGCAGTTTTACAAATGATGGTGAGAAATGTACTGTGAATGCATAGTCCACTTGCAGCGCTGTGTTGTCCTTAAAATAAAGGTCAGATTTCAGTTGAAAATAGATGCTTTCTTAAGTTTCTTCATGCTCTGCTCCAGAAAAAAAAAATTTTAACTATCATATAAATAATAACAAATTAAAAGCTTGATTTTGAGTAATAAGAAGATTGTTGTTTTTTGTACGAATTCTTTGAAATGTGTCATGTTTTTTTTTGCAGGTTACATTAGGGTAGTTGGAAGGCTAATTCGAGACAGAACGCGTTATTATTATTATTATTATTATTATTATTATTATTACAATTTTAATCTTTATTTCTCCTTTTTCGAATGGTAAATTGCTTTTGTTTCTACGATAACAAGAGGTTAAATTTCTTTAAGTAATTTAGTTTGTTTGCATCATACATACACATTACATGCATAAACTTTAAACTCATTTTTTTCAAAACCGCTGTTTTTAGAAGTTCGGTGTACCTTTTTATAAAAACTACGACATAATATTGTTTGTAAGCTTGACTGTATGCTTTACACATATCTCTGAGCCATCAGAAGTAAACTTTTTTTTACAAACATATGTACAAAATTTTCATAAAAAAGTTCTTGGGAAAAAGGCAAGTTTTTTGTACTTTAAAGGTGGTTTTTATTCCAGATTAAAAATAAAATAACTAAAGAACGTCTGTTCATAAAGTTGACTTCATTTTATTAGGTATTATTCATATTATGTGTATAAAAAATTTCAAATGAATATCTTTGGTAGTTTCTGAGAGAAAGTGCCATTAATTTAACATAGCAGGAATAGAGGCTTCCAACTGTCCTTAACCTCTTTAGAATAAGTCTGAAAGTAAAATTATATGAAACTTTATTTTATAAATGTACTTAAATCAGTTTAAAATGAATGAAATTTTTCTTTTTAGCTCTGTTGATGAGTCTATTTGGGACTCACCAGTCTATTATCCACCTTTTGAAACATCCAGTAGAGATTATTATTACAACTATTGGGGTGAATTTTGTTATGGGCCTGTATATCATGGATATCAATAGTAAGTACAGTTGAATGAATCTCCTAGATATCATCCTTCTTTTGTATAGGGACCTGTCAAATCCATTAATCTTGTAGAAAAAAACGATTCTATTACTTTTATAAAATTTTCTCTTTGAGGATCGGAAAGTTCCCGAACTTGATGGTAAAACAAGTTTTGTCTGAATTGACCTAATTTTGGCTACCATCTTTTTCAAAATAGTCACCTTATTAACGTATACACACATCCCATCGCGTTTCCTACTTCTTGAAAGCACTCCTGAAGTGATTCTCTAGAAAGCTGTCAAAAACCGTCTGCATTTCTCCTTGAATGTCGGACACAAATGCAAAACGTCGTCCTTTCAATAGCACTTTCAATTTTGGAAATAACGCAAATCCAAAGGGAGCTAGATCCGGTGAATGGACGGGTGGGGAACAACAATTAAGTTGTTATGAATTAAAAACCGCGTTGTCTTTAGGGATTGTTTCTAAGGAGCCCTGGAATAAGCTTTGCAGCAATGCGTCACATGTTTGATTACTCCGTCAACATTTCTTGGTAAATTCGCTAACCGATTCTAATTTTATCTGTAAGTTCATGGATAGTTATGGAACGATCTTCTCGTATGAGTTTTCCAAGTTGTTCCATATTTTCATCCGTTTTGCTGGTACCTGGTAGCCCTAAACGCTTGCCATCGTCAAATGAATGACGACCCACCCTGAAACGCCAGTGCCATTAAAAAACCGATGCCCGACTTAAGGGTTAATTATCATAAGCCATACGAAGCATTTCAAGAATTTCGGCTGCAAACTTATTGAGCTTCACACAAAATTTAATGCATACGCCATTGCTAAATCGCAAACAGTCCAAAACACGAAGTTGAAAAAAAAATCATAGCAACAAAGATCATGCTTGCACCTTGAAGTCAAGCAGTGAAAAGAGTAGATGAGTTTTTGGGAAATGTGACCTTGACCTACTTTCGCCTCCACATTGACAAAAACAGCCATAGTGATAGCAATACGGGAACTTTGCGATAGCACCTCGTATATATGTGTTCTTTATCATAAAATATCTTCCATACTGGCTATATTTTAATTCATATCCGCTTGACAGTGCACGTAAAATTTGTGGAAATGTTGATTTAAAGAGGAGGCTGATTTGTTGATGTTTTGCACGGCGCGTGGTCAAATTTTGTGTGAAGCTCAATAAGTTTGCAGCCGAAATTCTTGAAATGCTTCGTATGGCTTATGATAATTAACCCTTAAGTCGGGCATCGGTTTTTTAATGGCACTGGCGTTTCAGGGTGGGTCGTCATTCATTTGACGATGGCAAGCGTTTAGGGCTACCAGGCACCAGCAAAACGGATGAAAATATGGAACAACTTGGAAAACTCATACGAGAAGATCGTTCCATAACTATCCATGAACTTACAGATAAAATTAGAATCGGTTAGCGAATTTACCAAGAAATGTTGACGGAGTAATCAAACATGTGACGCATTGCTGCAAAGCTTATTCCAGGGCTCCTTAGAAACAATCCCTAAAGACAACGCGGTTTTTAGTTCATAACAACTTAATTGTTGTTCCCCACCCGTCCATTCACCGGATCTAGCTCCCTTTGGATTTGCGTTATTTCCAAAATTGAAAGTGCTATTGAAAGGACGACGTTTTGCATTTGTGTCCGACATTCAAGGAGAAATGCAGACGGTTTTTGACAGCTTTCTAGAGAATCACTTCAGGAGTGCTTTCAAGAAGTAGGAAACGCGATGGGATGTGTGTATACGTTAATAAGGTGACTATTTTGAAAAAGATGGTAGCCAAAATTAGGTCAATTCAGACAAAACTTGTTTTACCATCAAGTTCGGGAACTTTCCGATCCTCATAGAGAAAATTTTATAAAAGTAATAGAATCGTTTTTTTTTCTACAAGATTAATGGATTTGACAGGTCCCTATACAAAAGAAGGATGATATCTAGGAGATTCATTCAACTGTACTTACTATTGATATCCATGATATACAGGCCCATAACAAAATTCACCCCAATAGTTGTAATAATAATCTCTACTGGATGTTTCAAAAGGTGGATAATAGACTGGTGAGTCCCAAATAGACTCATCAACAGAGCTAAAAAGAAAAATTTCATTCATTTTAAACTGATTTAAGTACATTTATAAAATAAAGTTTCATATAATTTTACTTTCAGACTTATTCTAAAGAGGTTAAGGACAATTGGAAGCCTCTATTCCTGCTATGTTAAATTAATGCCACTTTCTCTCAGAAACTACCAAAGATATTCATTTGAAATTTTTTATACACATAATATGAATAATACCTAATAAAATGAAGTCAACATTATGAACAGACGTTCTTTAGTTATTTTTTTTTTAATCTGGAATAAAAACCACCTTTAAAGTACAAGAAACTTGCCTTTTTCCCAAGAACTTTTTTATGAAAATTTTGTACATATGTTTGTAAAAAAAATACTAGTTTGAAGCTACTTCTAATAGCTTCAAAACTGATCTTTCCCTTTCAATATCCTTTTCTAACTAGTATTGGAGATCTGCTCAAAATTTTCATTTGGTTAATCGAATTTTCTTAATCCCATGATGGGATTTTAAATCTGTTTCTAAATTTTTTCATGATTTCAATTTTCAATTAATTTAATGACTCCATCACAAAAATTAAAGTTAAGAATTTTTATTTGCTAGTGGAATCAAACATATTTTAAAGACGTAGATGCATGACAAATGTATGATGGAAATTAATGAAGGGGCATTTTCAACAGTTGTATGTGTTTCCTAACTGAACTAAATTTAGCATTACATTATATGATAAACCTAGATCAGCACGAAAATTCCGATATTGTTCCGAATATTGATGGTAATTGCTGAAATTGTATTTTCACATGCGCTGTGCATTTTAAAATTCGTTATTTAGACATCATTTTTCAACATATCAAACTGCGAAGCTTTATTATATTATTCTGAATGTGTCGGAAAGTATTTCATAATCTATGGTTGACGTATGATTTTGCGTTCTTGTTTTATGCTAATAATGACAGAACTGGAAATATGCTACTTTGTATTTTCGATGATGCAGAGACTTCATAAAGCCATTCCCCAGTTCAGCTGTTTCTTTCTATAACTTTAGAATTTGAAGATTTGTTTGGATCATTTAATGAAATCTTTTAGAATATCTTTTGATGAAATAGTGAAGAAAATTATTTCATAAAGAGAATTTCATTTATATTTTTCTCCTAATTTGTTAATAAAAAAAAAACCTTACCGAATTTAGGAAAAGTTAAACCGAATTAACTGGAACCGATTAACTCGGTTAAAAAAATTGATCGTGACTAAGCATTTAGATCGATTATTTTGACCAATTACGTTTTTAATCCACTCAGGTATGCTTACAAATATAATGAAATATAATTTTCCGTGTTTAAAGAATACATTAGGTATTTTCAAAAATGTACGGATCAAATTGGTGTTATCACTTAAATCATTTCCCCTTTAATATAAATCACGAAAGCGTGTGCGGTATTTAGAAGAAATTGATGTTTCATAAGTTTAAATGTTACTAATTGAATCCCCGTTATATTTTTCTTCCTAAATCCTTTGATTCTGAGTTAGAAATGCGCACCTTTGGTTGCTTGCTCTTTTAACATAAATACAGGCATGTGTGAGATGCGATATAAGGGACAGTGGAGGTGGTAGGCAAAATTAAGGTAGCTTGATTGGACTTGTTCAAAGTCTTGAAATTAACGTGCTAAAATCAAATAATTGAAGTAGGACGATTGAGAATTGTATTTAGCAGCCCCAAATTTCTTTTCTTCCAGAGATCTTTGAACTGACAGCGCCCATAGCATGACCAAACAAATCGAGGGAGACTTCACATCCCAGAATTCAAAAGTTCAAATTCAATAAGATATGCAACGGCTATAGAGTAGTTTAGAAAATATATTTAATGAAACAGTTTTAACTGGTTGTATAATTTATAATAGATTTTGTACACTTTTATAATAATGATGTTTACTAGGAGCAATTTGAATAGATCTCCTACATCCCATCAAACTTTGCAGTGCGATCTCTTAAATATTTTATCATTGCAGAAAAAAAACTCAACTAATTTACAATGTTATTGTAAAATCTTGTTATAAGAAATTCTTGCTGGCGATATTTTGTTTCATAAATTATCTCGCATTCTGAAAATTTTAATTAATATCCCTGAGAGAGTGTGTAGAAAAATCGCTAAAATGGCATTTTGGAAAGAGATTAATAAAACAAAAACAGTTAAAATAGTTCTAATATTGTTCGAATTTTCTTCTTTTTTTTCAATTTTTAATTCGTTAATAAATTAGATACTCACATACAGGCTGTTGCAAAATTCGACCGTCAAATTCAGAGGGGTGACATTAGGCATGAAGAGGATGAAAAATTACAATAGAACATTGGGTCGCAAGCTACGTATTTAATCACAAATATAGGGTTTTCTACACTAACTCAATTTGAGTTGACGGTAATAACTTTCATAAAACTGAATACATTATAATACAAATTTTAATAGACAGTCTCACTTTTGGCCTACATGTGATAATATAAAAAAATATGGTGAACGTTTCCATTATATGCTCAATCAGTATGCAGTTGATGCTCCACATTTTGGACTGCGATTAACAGTTCATACGGTATCTTCGATTACTTGAGCACCCTGTTTTTATAGAAAACAGGGTGATGTTATAACATTTCACACAAAAAAGGTACATATCGTTGCCTTTTCATTACAATGTTTTTATTTTTCTCAAAATTATGACCGGCAATCCAAGTTCAGTCAGGATGAAGTATCCTGCATTTGTGACTAAATAAGTAGTTTGTGACTCCTCCTCATCCTCTTGATGTCTACTATCACCCCTCTGAATTTGTCACGCGAATTCGACAACAACATGTAGAGTGTTGGAGATAAAGTACTGAGATCACTTGAAATGAATCCATTTGTTAACTCTTCCCATGCATCTATTACTTAAAATATTTAAGTATTGAGAATCATGAATTCTGCCTGTCTAAAACATTTTATATCAATACCTTTATACTTGAAAACAGAAATTCCAATTTCGTTTTCCAACGTAAAGGAACGATTTGAGAGCTTAGTTAGTATTTGAATGTGAAGAACAGAATCTATGTTTCTCAAAAAACCGGATCAATATCAAGCATAGCAATTCGCATTTCGCATTAAGAGGAAATACGCAATAGAATCTAAAGTTATACTATTAACAACCACTGCCACAGTCATATCATCTTTATGACACTTATAATTAAATCAGAATTTAATTACGTTAATTTTTATTCACACTGCTAACAAGGCATAAAATCAACAGAGGGAAAAAATATCCAGGCCAGGGTTCGAACATGGGTATTTGGTACAGCGTACCATCGCTCTACCAACTAAGCCATCTGGAGCGACACATCTAGTCTGGAACCCTTCACTCATATATGTTAGCTAGGTTGCAACCGCAGCACAAGATAGGATAACTTGTTAGCAATGTGAACAAAAATTCACGTATATAAATTTAGATTTACCAATTCTTGGGTGTGCTTCAACGTTTCAATTATTATATATATATATATATATACTAGGGAGCTCTGCCCCCTACAAGCTACGCTCGCCAACTCCCGTTTAGACACAACAGAATCTAAAAGCACGCTAATTTGATCGGTTTTAAAAAGATGAGAGAAGATTGAATTATAATGAAAAAATCTATAGCGATCTCCCTTTAAACGGGGTTCCATTCAATTCCCTTCGATTACGAAAATTTAAGGCCGAATCAGTTGCTGTTAAGACATCCAATGGTTGTGTTCGTGTTTCATTAAAGAAGATCAGTTAAACATTTGACAAGAAGCTAAAATAAAATGAATTAAGAAAACAGAGTCTTTGCCTCCCGGTATTTTTTAACAGCGTTATAAAACGATTGACATAATACAATTTACTACAATTACTACAAGTTACTGCTTTAACCCCTTCAAGGGCGCTGGTTCATTATTGGACCACTTGATTTTAATTCTTAAATGCCACATTGACATCAGAATATTGGAATGAAAATTTTCCTTTTATTAAGTAAGTGAACAACTTTTATGTTAGCCATGTGCAAATCTCGCAAATAGCTTTTTTTTAACTCGCCAGTTAGCATTTTTTTTATTTTTAAATTGGTAAATTAAAACAGTTCTACTTGGTTATCCCATCGACCAAAAATCTATCGCTAGACTGTAAGATTAAATGCGAATAATGGTTGATCGTAAATGTCACATTCACTTGACTATAAGGAAGTTACAAGTATTTACGCCATCATGTGATTTTTATTTCGACGTTTTATTCGTATTTTTATTAATGTTATACTAATGTATTTGTTCTTTCGTTATTTAAAATAAAAATTACGTCAATTTGTATAATTTGGTGAGTGGTTTGGCGATTTATATAATTTGGCAAAATTGGTCGACGGGATAACTAAGTAGTACCATTGAAACAATGCTTTGGATTTGAAATTAAATGTCATGATTTGTTGCATTACTTAATAAGGTTTGGCGTGATTTTTTTTTTTTTTTTTTACGACAATTTGGCGAAAACCTCGTTTTTGAATACCAGTTACATATGTATTTTTAAATTATTTTCTATTATTTTTAAAATGAAATAATAATAAATAAAAAAATAATTAATAATTATAGAACAAAACAATTTATAACATTTTTTTAATAAAAAGAAAATAAATGTAAATAAACATTTATTAATAAATAAGCAACAATAGCTGGGTTACCATGTCAGGCAAAATAACGCCATTTTGGCGCCAATTAGGTACTCTGGTGCGTATATGACATCTGCGCGCCTAATATTTTTCTTTTCGTTTCGTTTAAAAAAAAGAAAGAAGTGAAAGCCATTAATTTTAAATGTTTCAGTTTTAAGTGAAAGTTTTGTATTAAATAAAATGATAATGAAATAATAATGAAATAATAATAATAATAAAGCGTCGTTCTTAGCATACATTTAAGGGAGGTCAAACTGGTCGCCATATTAGTTTAAAATAATAACCTTTTCTAAAATATGAAAAAATTATATGTTATGATTAAAATTTGAGTTACCATCATTAGAGAAAAGTATTTAAAATTAGAAAAAAATTAATATTTCGAAAACTAATTCAAATTTAAAATTCTAATACCAGTTTTGAGATCTGCGGATCAATACGGATTTTTGGTGTTAATTTCATCGCAAAGTATTCCGTATTTTAGAAGAAATCGCCGTAAAACACAATCAGTTGTTTAATCAGTCGTTTCATAGAATCGTTTCATAAATTTGTTTCATTTCAACCGTTTCATATATCCGTTTCATAAATTCGTCTCATTAGGATTTTATATATGTAGGGTAGATATATTAATCGATGCTGGATTAATTTCGACTCATGTTTGTCGCAGGGTTGTAATTCATGAAGTTATCCCACCTTGTACTGCTGTTGCAGCCTTACGAAGATATATGCGTGAAAGGGTTCCATGCTAGGTATATTGTTCCAGGTGGTTTCGTTGGCAGAGCATTGGTACACTGAAACAAAGACACAGGTTCGAACCTTAGCCTGGATACATTTTCACTCGGTTTGTTTTAGGCCTTGTTAGCAATGTGAATAAAAATTAACGTAACCAAATTCAGATTTATTATTACTCGGGCGTATTTAATCGTTTCAATTATTATATACATATAATTATGTCATATCATCTTTGTAACACATATAAGTAAGTTGTATTATTATGATAACCTATAAAATGAATGATCAATGTATGAAAAATTCCCAAATACAATAGCTATTTTTTTTTTCAA
Source organism: Maratus speciosus (assembly GCA_963932465.1). Lineage (NCBI taxonomy): Eukaryota > Metazoa > Arthropoda > Arachnida > Araneae > Salticidae > Maratus > Maratus speciosus. The sequence continues at coordinate 42,646,114 of OZ010791.1, read as the reverse complement.
TTTCACTTAAGCATTATGTATGCATATCGAATAACTGTATAAATGTAGTGTGCAGCAGTTTGCTGATGTTTGAACATTTTATGCGTTTAAGGTCACTTGGTCAATCGAAACAAAAATAAAATAAAATAGGGAAGATTTTTTTTTTTTTTTTTTTTTTGGCAATGAAACCGTATGAATTTTTTTTTTTCAATTTAAATTGTCATGTCTTTCATGTTCAGAAATATAGAGAGTGAGATTATCTAGAAATGCTTTTAATTCTTATAAATATTGCAATGATCTTCTGAATTATTAAAAGGAGATTTTTTAAGAGAGAGATTTATTGAAAAAGATTTATTGAGAGTTAATTGGGTACTTACCTATTTATTATCCGGTGCAGAAAATAAATTGCAAAAAATAGTTGACAATTGCTAATCATGTTTATCGTTGACATTTACATTCAAAACAGTAATTTAATATTATTAAATAGATAACACTGTTAAAAATAGTAAATTACACAAAATAAATCAATAAATAAAATATAATAAATGAACTATAATAAAAAAATAACAAAAAACTAGATTACTATAAACTATAATAAAAAAGTAAACCATAAACTATAATAATAAAGTAAACTATAGAAGAGAAACAATTTTTAAACTAATAAATAAACTATAATAATGAAACAATCTTTAAACTATAATAAATGAACTACAGAATTGTCCAAAAATAAGGATTATTGCAATTAGTATAATCGGGCTCATGCTTGGCGCAGTTGTATCTGATTTGACCCGGATGGCACGTAAGTACCGCCAATTGAATTATTGAGAGGTTCTTTTCTTCTTTTTTATTTACATAAAACATTTAAAATTTACCATGAAATATTTCATGTATTTATTTTCTTCTTTCTTCTAGCTATCCTGAATTATATCAGTTTTTTGTGCCAAATGTTTATGGAGGATTGCCAAATGATTATCAAAATATGTATTATAACGGTCCAGTCTATTATGACATTTATGAATATCCAGTTGCCGTGCATTTTGTGCCAGTCATCTTTTACCCAGTTCCGGTCACTTACATTGCTATTGACATACCTTCTCAGTATCATCATGCATATGATTTAAGTTATCCTAATGATTGTCAATATACCACTTCAGAAAACAGGTAATAGATTATAAAATTATTTGCAATGAAATATCTTAGAGAAACTTTTATTTTCACACTATTCTTCACAGAAATGAAACTACAGGCTTATAATTTATAGGACTTCTCACTAATATATTTAAAAAACAACAGCATTAGGAAAAGATTTTTTCAAAATATAATTTTAATATGGAATTATTTTGAATAAGCAATAACAATTATTGTAATATATAAGCATTCAAAATATCAGTAAATAATAGATAAAAGCACAAAATCATTATTACACGCGGTAAAATATATTAGTTACATTCTTTCCATTTAGTAATTATAAAATGTAGGCACATTACATATCTCGAAAATCAACAGCTCTAGCGAGGCGGCGTCTATGCCGTCAGGGAGTGGCTTTCCACATTACTTCAGGAGTCGCTTGCGGCGCCTTCTCCTTCTATCGGTTTTTGACCAAAAATGCCTCTGCTGATTATAGCATATGGTCTTGGAAAGAATCCATACAGTAGCTCCCGCCCGGAAATCCTTAGTAAGACTCATGGCCTCGACTCCTTCGTAGGTGTTCGATTCTTGTGGGTCGCTGGGGTGAGCGAGTTGGGGAACTAAGCCAAAGGACCGATTGACTCCTTGAGCTGGTCGAGGTTTCTGTCATTGCGACCGCACTCCTGGCGCTTGGGATCAATTCGAGTGACGTGCGCTGGGCAGTGCTCTGCCTTGGACGATTGCAGGGTCCAGTGGCGTGGCGTCCGGTCATCGCTGGATGCGGCGATGACCAAGCAATATTTTAAAACTCTTAATAAGCTTTTAAAACTCTACGATCCAGTTTTAGCAGAACATTTGGAGTTCATGTATAAGTGAAGGTAAGATTTAAAGTTTCTTTTTTGAACATTCAACCATTGAATTTTAGAGTTAATAATTTTTCACCACAAACTTAAATAATTGCGATGACCACCGAAAATTTTCACGCCACGCTACTGGCAGGGTCATAGCGGCATCACACGGGGAAACCCATCCCGTATGACTCTTGCGCATTTCTGGGCTCCTCAGAGCCTATATTGTCGGACGAAGGCTCGCAGCTTCGCGGCGAGAGCTAGTTTTATATCGAAAATAAAATCTTTGCTTTGATTTAAAAAAATGTATTAAAGATATAAAAAGTTATACATATAAAAGAAAAGGCGTCACAGAAAAATTACAGAAAATAATTTGGTATGAATTATGACATAGGAATTTTAATGCTGTAAGACTGGATGTTGCTAATGCTTGCTTAACAGCTTCTATCCAAATACTTTTCAATGTAGAGAATTTCGACAATATTAATGTGTTTTTCTCAAATTTTATCAGTGTTATATTATAGAACTTCTTTCATGGAGGAAATTCTGCATTTGATTTTTTGCTTAGATTGTTTTAAAAATCATGAAGTAATATGCAGAAATCGGGATTCTTTAAACAGAGAGCTGTAATTAATGTCACTGAGTTTCGTTGTCCTTATTTGCATGTTGTTACATAGGAAGTATTAGATTTTGCGCACAAAATGGGAATGAATGAAAAATACATGCTGTTTACAATTACAAAATATAGTTAGTTAAATTTTGGTTCATGAAACAAATGAGTACAAAAATTTGGTTTAGATGTGGACTTTATGGGGATTTTACCTGCAGAGGTTGAGATAAATTGTTACTAATCTCTAAATTAAAAACGATATTTAGAAAATATTTTATTTAAAGTATTTAGAAACAATCAGATAATTTTATTAGTCTGTCTTTGGTTGGTTATCTAATTAGACACATCTTGGTAAACAAGAATATTAGAAAGATAAGCAATTTTTATTATACAAATTTGCGTGTAGTTTGAAGTCGTCTTAAATATATATTTTTTTAGTAAACAATTTTTAAATATCGAAAACAACAAAAGCAAAGAACGCATCCCGAAAAAATAAAGGAAAAAAAAACACCATTATTTGCATTAATTATATAGTAACGTTCTCGTATTTCTTAAATTGTTACAAATTATGAAATGTTATACATTTTCCTTTAAGGTGATTTTCCTTCCAGGGGATTTTACCTGAAAACCAATATTTAGAAAGCATTTTATTTAAAATATTTAGAAACAATCAGATAATTTTATTAGAGTTTCTTTGGTTAGTTATCTATATAGACATATCTTGTTAAAAATATTAGAAATATAAGAAATTTTTATTATAAAAATTTTCGTATAGTTTTAAAATGACCTTTTTTCTATATACTATATTAATAAAGAATTTTTGAATACCAAAAACAACAAAGGCAAACAGGGCATCCCGTAAAAATATCTGAAAAAGAAAAAAACCCTATTATTTGTATTAGAACTAATTGATACTGTCACGTTTTCGTATTTCTTAAGTTGTTCTAAATTATGAAATATTATACCTTTTCAACGACCTGTAGACTATCTCATTTCAGTTTTATAAAACAGTGTCTTGCTTTTTTCAGTGTTGGAATGTTGACTCACTTTTCTGCGCATGAAGCAGTTTCAGCAGAAGTGACGAGTTTTGAGATATACTACGTCGAAGATGGTGAGCGTCTGAACGATGCGCCGTTGAATAACGATGATAAGAAAGAAAATGACGATAATCAAAGGTAAGAAATGTTTAAAAAGATGATTTTCCTGTACATATAACATATTCCTGCATTGTTTTCATAACACAGCTTTTTTTTTTTCAAATAAGGCAATAAATTAATTTCAGACAGTCATATCACTGTCACATAAAACAAAAAAGATCGGGAGGTGGCTGCACAAACCATCGCCTCATTGAGTACCGATTTACATTTTGCATACATATACGCAATATTAGCAAAAAGATAGCTTACATAAATGGAAACACAATCCCTCCGGGGTTGTTGCATCGCGTACATTTTTACTTGTTGTATCTATAATGTCAAATGAATTTTCGTATTTTTCATTCTTTAAAATGGTCCTGCATTACCAATGCAACATTTCACTGAAAGTAGGTTTCATTTTTAGGCGCGTTCGTAATTATGTAAATACGTAGCACCTATAGTCGTCGTTCGTTCCGTTTGTCTCACAGTACGGCAAAATCCCGAAAAGCTGGCCAAAATATGAGAATGTTATTCAAATTACACAGAACTTCGTAAACGGGTGTTTTTCAGGATGCTGATTACGATTCTAAAGTTAAAATTCCAAAAAACAAAATGGCGGATCCAATATGGCGGCCTAAAAATGAAAGTACTTTGAAAGTTATTCAATTTCTATGAAATTTCATATACAGGTGCTTTTGAGGATGCTAAGTACGTTTCAAAAGTTAAATTTAAAAAAATTGCGGATTAAAAATAAAAACATTTAGATTTAAATAAAGTATGAAGTTTCGAGACTAAACGTTACAAAGAATTTTCAAAGAACTAAGATATTTTTAATCGAAATTAAACGATGAATATTTTTTATGAAACACAATTAAGTACATTAATCGAAAGTAAAATAATAAAAGGTTTAATTTTTTATATTATTAAAATAAAATGAAAGGATATTCTCAAATTCATCTTCAGATTCTTCAGAATGGGAATTGTCGAAATATTTTACAGAAGTTGCTGTGCCTCTAAAGACAAGGATCTTAATTTCTTCTACAGTAATTTATGTAATCTTAAATTGAAGGGGTCCGATGACATTAAAAGCCGAAAACCCCCATCTTCCATTTTTTTCGTCCTACTGCATTTTAGCGAGAAATCTTTATGGTACCTTTTGATCAATTTGTTGCACGATTCTTGTGCGTCTTCCGACATTTTTCCAATTGGCAATAATGAGGAAGCTATTATTTTTTTGTCATGAATAAGTAGTGTGTGCTCTGAAGTTGGCATATAGAACTAGGAATACAATTCAACAAATTTACAAGCTGTTTGTGAGCAATAATCCAAGAAATTGATCAAATGGATGTTAAGAAATTACTTGTAGTATGAACGTGGAATCATTTGATCAAATATTCGTCTACTTTCTTTATGGAAGCAGAAATAGTTGCGTTTTTAAAGAATGACGAGCTGTATTGTCATCATTTGTGCTTCTAAATCCGGGTTTTGGTTTATCGGCGAGAAGTCCTTATTGTAAACGAAATCCTTTTCGTAAATTTTGTTTTGAAATTAAAATTTTTTTCTTCTCGTCAGGAGTGTGCTCTTACCATTCCTTTATATCCCGTTTGTATGCCAAATGCAAGCTACACTCAAAACAGCTTATATAGGTATGTAACGTGGTCATCCCGAATCGTAAATGACCTTCATTCACTTTTAGTTTGAAAATGTCATCAAGGTTATTAAATTGTTTTGAAGTTGCCTGACATAGGTACCAACGTTGAGTTGACAAATTACTAGTAAAGGCATTAAAATTTTTTCCATCAATCATCCTTAAAGCTAGTTTGTAATTAACGCCTACATATTTTCTATCAATGATTGTTTTAAAAGGAATATGTTTACTCTCCTGATCTGTAATATCATCCATTTCACTGACAGTAGCTTCCGTATTTTCGTGCAAAAAATGGATTCTGATGGGCCTAAATAACCGAGGCGATGAAAGTCTCGAATTTTTCCAGATAACGATTTCTGATTTATTCGCAAGACTTACAAGTTCTAGTGGCACTAGAGAAGTGAAAAAGCTATGTGAACCTAATTTCTACCATCATCATCGCTAGTTTTTTGTTTAAAAGTACTTTGACCAGACGTGCCATCACATCCCCACTTGCAAATCAAATTCAGATTGCTAATGTTCTGGGAAGTCAGATTCTTAATAATTTCCGTTTTCATTAATAAAATGCGATCAGCAGTATGATTTACCAAAGATTGCAATTGACAAGATGATTATTCTAATTACATTAGAATTTAAAAAAAATATTAGGTATAAAGATAAGAAAATGTATTTCTATGGATCAATGACAGAGAATTATTTTCTTTTCTTTTTTTTTTTTTACTAATCGTGCTTATCAAATTCATTTATGCTTATGATTATAATACTTATTTGTAATATAATACATAATAATCTATCACAAAACTGAATAATCTAAAAATTTCAAAAATGTTTGCCAGCTAAATTACTGTGAAAAGTAATAAATTTCAGAGTTTTTGAAGCGACTAAAAAAGTGACATTTTTACTTGTGGTTGCAAAAACCTGCACGGAATGCAGAATGGCAATTTATGGCAGCTGGTTTTTTCACTATTCATTAGATAATAGTTCAGGCTATTATTCCCATTATATGTCGTTGCGGAACACAGTGGAACTTATAAACTTTTTGATGTTTGAAAGCAAAACAATAATATATTTTTTCAAAATTTTTATCAAAAATAATCATGAAATTATTCCTTTTAATGTACTTAATAAAAGTTTTTGTAACACTCGCAAATATTTTACATACTATCATCGTGTGAATCCATTTTAAAACATTAAAATCGTGGGAAAATGTAGCACTTGTTTAGAGGAACCACTGTTTTGCTCTTTTTGTTCGCCTCAGATGATGATCCTCCAAGCGTCACTTTTGAAATGTTACAGGTTGTCAAGGCAAAACAAAAACCTTTATATAAATATGGATTCTGACCCTCCAAACATTATTCAAGTCATGTGTATAGTCAAAATTCCTTAAATAGTAACTTTATTTTTCGACTTTTGGCCAGCTTTTCGGGATTTTGCCCCACTGTGCGTCCGTCTGTCTATCCGCCAGCATATAACAGAGCAGAAACTACCCAACCGAATGGCCTGAAATTTTATATACATAATTGACTCATTTCAAATTTTATGAAAATCGGATGTATAGTTTAATGACAGTGACAGTCAAAAGTTTTCCGTTACATGACGGTCAATGGAAAAAATTATTTCAAGTACATTTTAATGATGTTACAGCCTTTCGAACAGAATGAAATGGATATGCACTTATGAAGTGCACTAAAATATACATTCAGTACAATATGCGGTGCAGAAAATATTTATCAGGCTAGTTACACTACCAAAGCACCTAATTTGCCACGTTTGCTGTGCAATTTCACACTTGTTATAACTTTATTTTATGTATTACAAACAAATGAAATATGTAAATTTTATTAACTTAAATTAATTTTTTGCACATTAGAAAAAAAAATATATGTATACTGGATAATGAGTACAGAGGCATTTAATCGTCTGTTTTGACGCTTACGTTAGACAAACATTTGCAGAATTTCACATTTATAATATTATTAGGATTTGGTTTCTATCGTTACTACACGGAGATAAAGAAAATTAAACAAAATAATAATGAAAAGACGTATTTTTTAATAGGACGCAAGGCAAAAAGCGCTTTACATAATAATTTCATGCTTCTATGACACAGCAGTTGTCTTCATTTGTGTTTCAGGATTTTGAAAATTTCATACCAGGAAAATATACTGAAGAATACCAGTGTTGAAACTGAACCGAGTAGCTGCAGCGAATAGGCATAGAAAATTACATTTGAATTCCAGAATTAGTTAAAACTCGATTCGCATATTAAAATGCAATGGGTCTGCCAAGTCATATCTTGGTGGAAAATACCAACAAACTCGTTAGTGGTTGGCTAGTAGGTTTACCATTGTGTTCTCCTCCTCCCAGTCCTCCATGTTTCCATGCATTTGGGTGCAAGAAAGCGCAATAATAATCATACTGATCAACCACTAAAATTGGGTCTGCAGGCTGTTTCCACAAAGATATGACTTGGCAGATCAGTTGTATTTTAATGTGTTAAACAAGTTCTGTCTAATCTTGGAATTTCAGCCGTCGACTGGATGAGGTGATTGTCTGTGCAGCCGCCTCCTGCTCTGTGACCTCTTAAAAAGCAGTTTTTATTGTACATTCGACAATAAAAATAAATAGAACACGCCATACACATTATACCGGAATAACTGGAAATAGCCATTCGACTGGAAATATTTTTTTTTTCCGATTTATGTTTAAAAGAAAAACTTGCGATGTCGTCTTAATACTGAATTCGTACCAAACTCTAAAATGTTCAACAGGAATATCCAATGTCGTCACCCTATTTGAATTTGTGGTGAATTTTATTATAATATACTGAACCGGAAGTTATTAAGCGAATTAGTTTAAGAATTATGAATGTTTAAGTCTGTAACTGTTAATGTTAAATTTACTTGCAATCGTGGGGGGAGGGGGAGGATTTTTAAGTCTTAATTCAAACTATACTTGACGGAAAGAGCTGCAATTTTACTTTCTTACTTTCGACAAAGTATATGTTTTTTTAACTTTCGAAAATAATATCAATTTTTTGTTTGTCTCAAATTATTTTCTCCAAAAGCTTGTTTGGCTTATCTAATAAGGAGGCAGTGTAGTTTATTCCGAATGATTTATGTATATAGTGTTGTCGGCTATTGGAAAGTTTTCCGAAACTATTAGCAATGAGTAATATTTATTTCTCCTTATTTTAAAATGTGATTTTTTTTCAATTCATAGTTTTAACAGTTCTTTTCATAAAAATTTATCTTTTCCATTAAGAAAACGGAATGGTTATATTTTGTGGTTCAGAAGTATAAGCGCTTTTTTAAATTATTTAATCATTTAAAAAAGATTTTCAAACAATATTCGAGCGTGTAGAAAGATTGAACAATGATTAAATTTCTTTCTTTATTATACTTTCTTTATGTCTTATTGCTTCGTTATCAAACGAAAAAGCGTCATCTTCCTTATTGTAAGCGTTGAGAAAAATGCATTATTCATTTAAGGGGCCGGTGGACGTTAATTTTTTTTTTCCATCATAGAGATATGAAATTTTGTTGAAATATACATTTCACCATAAGTATATAGAACATCTTAAAGAGATTTCCAATCTTATTATAATTTGAAGACTTAAAAGAAATTAAAATTTTAAAATGCTCTATGCGTCATAATTTTGAGATATTTCCTCAATTTTGCATTTTAATCACTTAAAACTCTATAACTAACAAATCTGTTCATCGATTTTTTTTAATCCCTTGAATAGTTAATTTTTTAGAATTTTTTTCTGAATTCGATATCGATTTTCATCAAAATTTTGCCTTTTAAAAAGTTAAAAATAAAATTTTATTATCTTAATGAAGTCTAATTTTAAAATGCATACACAGTTTCTTTGTGAGCAATATCAGGATTTTTCTTTAAAGAAATTTGATAAGAAATTATAACGATTGGAGCATTACAAAAATCTGAAAACGTTGAAAATTCAGTTTTGAAAAAAACTGATTTAAAGTGTATTAAAGGACCGAAAACGTTACAAGCGTTTTTTTGCGCAAAACTCAAACGCTTGCAACTTTTCGAAAAATAATCGCATCTGCATGCGGTTTGCGGTTTTTAGCAAATAGCTCATAACAAAGTGTAGAATAATAATATGCACAAAAATAAACTTAAATTTTTGGGTCGATTTCTGCTCAAATAAAGGTCCACGGTCCTCTTAAAGGGGGAAGTAATCATCAACGGTTACTGAAAGAAACCTCGTTTAAAAAACAAAGCCATATGTTATTGCGAATTCACTACAGTCAACAAATGTTAATGGTATACAAAAGCATTTCCTTAAACACAACTTTAAAAAAACCTAAAAAAAATAATAAATGATTAAAGTTAATATTTTTTCAAACTAAATGCTTTATTTAAAACCCGAAATTTAAGAATAATTTTTCCGTTTTTCTATATTTTAAAATGTTCGGCCGTAGTGCGTTAAGAAAAACGGCAAAGAAAAACAGCCGATCTCACTCTTAGCTGCTTCTCTGCGTAGCAACTTTGGAAAACAAGAACTGAACTTGCGTGCGTACCTTCGCCGTTTTGAAAACAACAACAACAAAGGCTTTTAGATGAAAATTTAATCAATATATCTGATAATTGCCGACGGATTTCTTCGAAATTCAATATTAAGAATAAACACATTTTTTCGCGTCGATCGGTACCTTCCGCGCCCCTCAACGAGCAAAGTTTTTACGAGTACGGAGAGATAGATGAACGTTTGCGGACATTATACTGAAAAAAGTATTTTATGCAATATTATTAAAACCATCGTGATTTATTCTCTTTTATTCTAAATTACATTGTTCATATAGAAAATTATTTATGTGATAAAAAGGTACGGAAATGCCGTCTATTGATTACAAAGCAAAAGTTTTATATAGGGCGGGACATTTATGAAATATTTATTTTAATTAAAAATAAATCCATAAAATAACATTGTTTACCTTGCAAACTTTGCTATTATATTAGCAATATTTCCTAGATTTAAAAAATGTCGTTGTTTTTCAAACTAGACTTTTAATTACTTTGCAATGTCTTCTCTGATGATATGACACTGTCAGCATCCTTTCGATTCAAAAATTTTAAGAAGTATTTGCACATTATTTTACCAAATTTTATTTGACCAAATATTTATTGATAATTTTAAACAAATATTTATATTTTTATTCTTTCAGTAGACAAACATATCATCGTTTATCAAGATCTTCTATAAAAACAATATTCATTATGGTTGAAAGTTATTAAAGTGTAAACTAAAGAATACATTTTCTTTAAATGGATAAAATTTACTTTTTTTTTAAATGTCAGCTATTTCATTTTAAGAAGCATGTCCCTTATTTGGGATGGTTATTTCATTAATGGATTTTATTTTTTCAGTACTTCGCGTCATTCAGAGGTCATGTGTAAAGACGAATCCTGCTTGGAAGTCGTTGATTTAGATTACGAAGATGGAATGTTAGAGCTATGCAGGGAATTTGAGAAACTTTCTCTTTATGATAGTGAAGAACTGAGGTGAACATTTCTATAATTTTTCATCTTGGTTTATAATATTTGAAAAACTGCAATCAGTCTGCTTACTTTTTTAAAAATTGTATGTAATTCGTATGTCATCTTTTTTATTATATTTTTACTTCATTCTTTTATTTTTTACGAGCTTTAGAAGAATCTCAATGAATCACTATTTAATCCATTAAGGACAAAGCAATAATAAAATATTAAAATGATTGAATATCACCAGAATTTGCGAAGGAATTTATTTGAAAATAAATAAATAATTTTCTTCACGCGCGTTATAAATGTAAAATTGTATTAAAAAATTCTGTGCGCGATTTGACAAATTTAATTTAAAATACAGTGATCATTTAATATGAAGAGCTCACAACCATAGTCTATTTTGACCATGTCCATTAAAGAAATGATATAGTCCATTTATAAGGTGCATAAAATCTGTTTTATCCACTCCCGCAGTGGACGAAATCTGTTTTCGTATACTTTCTCATATATGTTTCCTGTTTATAGACTTGGTTTACTGTGGGAGTGGATACAAGAGATCTTATGCGCCTTCTAAATGGACGATCTCTTTTTTTCAAAATGGACCTGGTCTACTATGGTTGGGAGCCCCTCATATATACTACTACATTTAAAAGGGAAAACTGACTTATTAGACAGAAATTATATGTTTTATTAAAGCATTGAATTAGAAATATCGGCGGCTATGACTTTTCCTGTAAAACTAGTGCCACTGTTTTAGAGGAGGTAGAGGCCCTGTTTCCTATGTATTTTTATCGTTTTGGAAACGCAGATCCCGACAGATTTAGGCTGTTGCGACAATTACACATTATTTTTTATTTATTTTCAAAATGCATTTAGCTCTGCACATTTGTAATGTAAAGTTTTAAAACTGAATCGATCGGAATAAGAGGCGTTACGATAGGAAGATACTTTAAATAACGCCCACAATAAATCTGTTTAGTTAAAAGGAGTTATTAGACTTCATTAAGATTTTCATGAATTTAAGTATTATTTGTAACCAAGAAAAAAATAATTGTTAAATCATTTTATAGAGTTCCGTACTTAACAAGTAAAAACGGAACTATTATAAGAATTATAATAAAATCCTGGTCCGGACATTTTTCGCTCAGTTGGAAATTTACATCTAATATGATTTGTTTACCAATTAGAATAATTGTGCTAAAATTAATCTAGTGTAATTTCGAATCCAGCGGTTTCTGGAGTTCCATTACCTGAGATTTATTCTGTTGAGCTGAACCAGGTTTCAGACCAGATGCTGTAATCATCAAGGTTAGCTGGGTGAAAAAGTTCGACCAGAATCGTCCGGGATAGCTCAGATGGCAGAGCACTGGCGGCTTCAGCCAGGAGGTCCCGGGTTCGAATCCTGGTCCGGATATTTTTCGCCCAGTTGGAAATTTACATCTAATATTCAAAAATATATTTAGGAAAAATGTAGCGTGGCTAAGTTACTTGAAAATAAAAAAATATTTTCTTTGTATATCGAGGGAAAGCTTTCGTAACGTTGAAACAAAAAATACATTCCTTTTAATTTGAGGCATTATATTTTAAGAGATATAGTCGAAAATGTAGCGCAAAAATATGTCCCCCTTCCCTCTATTTCCGAATCTACTGAAACTAAAATTTCGAAAAATTAGAGACAGTAGATGCTAATTTAAACCTTGCAGGAAAACGATAGCGATTATCCTAGGTCACATAATTTTTGAGACAAGCGCATTTTTTCCGTTACGCACAATTTTCGATTTGTGGGCATTCAGCAAATGTGTAGTGGAGCGCTGGAGGTACCTATCATTGCAACTTTGCGATCTCCTTTCGAAGCTCGCTTAGGTCAATGCCAAGTTTAAATACGTTGCATATTTTTTTACAAAGTCTTTTTGTTCATTTAGAAACGATTTTTTTAAATAATGCAGTTAATAATTCGTATATTTACTGTACGGAACCTTCTGATCGGGAATAATACTTACACTTGACCGTGTATTTATACAGGGCGCGCTTGACGCGAGGTTTTACTATTGTTCTCAGGTCAACATCTATAGAATCAATTATATTCATAATAATAAAAATGAAATTTATTTAATCTAAACTAAATATTATGCGTGAAATTTCCAAATGTTAAATTTTGTGCTCCTATAGATTGTATTCTGAGGTCTGGTTGCCATATCTATAAGCTGACAAAGGTGACTGTTAGGAGAAAAAATATTAACAAACATTCCATTATTACCTTTTGCAATCTCAGAGGCTGATATCCGTAAGTTCAACAAGATGTAATAGCTAATATCTGACGTTTGGAATGAAAACTTTTTAATATATAAATTATAATTGCTTTATGAAAGAGGAATATTAAAAACTGATATTAAAAATAAATTATTTGATTGTTGTCTCTTACTTTGCTCAGAGTTTGAGTCTCAATTTATAACCAATGTACGTCCATTTCTTGAAACTCTAAAGACATTTAAATCAATATTTTTGAATAAAAAAATTTCTGTTTAATCTTTAAACCACAGACTTTGTATTCGACTTGTTTTATTCTATACTTTGTAAATTTTCTGCAGTTAAACAATACGAAATATTCCTATTAAAATTTTGTAGTAAATTTATACGCACTACGATTGCTTTTTGGTCTTTTATGCATTCAATCATTTCAATCTTTGTCACATGCAAATAAAATGAAGTATTAATGAAAAGATTTTATTTTAGTCTTTTTTGACAAGATTTGCAAGTCATGATTGTCTATAACATTGGGGAGAGAATAGAAATTAATTAAAATTGTCACATGTTTTAATAGCATTTAGAAAAACAAAAATATGGAGCCAAAGAGAAGGAGTGTTTATACAATCAAAGAGTACGAAAACAAATATCCACGATTAAATAAGATAACAAATGGGCCCTATAGGGCTATACATTTGTGATGCATTTATTTTAAATTAAAAACAATTTGCATAAAAAAACAATGCTTTTCTTCCCTTCATTGCTTTCATGTTTTAAAACTACGGGTAATCTTTTCGCTATCTGGGTCCACATATATATATGGACCTCTATTCTTTTTATCATAAAAGCTAAACTGTATGATTTTTTTACATTTTGACTTCAGTTCTTAATAGCGGAATGTTTTTTGCTTTAAAAACAAACCAATAAATGGTAACATCTGTGCTAATTTTCTCATAAAATAAATGTTATTTTCATGTAAGTTTGTAAAATGCCTTCAAGGCAGTATGGCCAAGAAAGTGAGAAACTTTCATAAGTATTTAATTTAAGTCCTTTACAATCCAAAATTTTGAGTATTTGTATATCATTCACTTGTTTTAAACCCTTAAATTTGTGATTGTGTGAATTTAAGTTAGTGGTAAATAATTTGATATTTTAAAAGGTTTATGATTTCAGATGTATATTTCTGAACCTTTATTACTTAGCTCCCTAAAGGATCAATTTCAGAAGATTTTTTTTATCTGCCCTTTATGGTGCCATTTTCTTTCTGAAAAACCAATGAATGAGTATTTATAGCATAAGTATAGCTTCGGATCTGAAGAGGACAAAGCATATTAAGGATACAACGAAAGAACATTAATACTTTGTGTCTCAATTTTCCGTAGTTCAAATTCTACTGGGAGTTAATAATTTTAATTGTTAATTTAATAAGTACTATCTTCCTGTTGATTTAAGAAGCACTATCTACTTGAACTTAACAATTAATAAGAAAATTTTGCTGTTACATTGAAAATATTTTCTGGATTAAAAAAAATACAGTTGTTTTTGTAAACTAGTCACTTATTTTCTAAAAGGCAAATAGATCTTCTGTATTGAAGGAACATTATAGGCATTTTCCTTTTAAAAACGTGAAAAAATGATTGCACAATATTTTACCAGGTTTCATTTGACTCTAATGAAATAATTATTTATTTATATTGTTATCATAAGAGCAAACATATCATTTTTTATTAAGAGCGTCTATGTAAATAATATTCCTTGTGGTTAAAAGCTGTTAAAAGATAAACATAGAAAATAAATTTTCTTTCAATGGATAGATTTTTTAAATGTGAATTATTCATTTTACGAGGGAATGTGTTCACAATATTTTACCAGATTTCATTTCACTCTGTTGATAAAATTATTTATATTTTTATAGTAACAGAAGACAAACATAACAAACACATCATTCTTTACGAAGGTGTACTAGAGAAATACTATTTGTTGTGGTAAAAATTGTTAAGGATAAATTTAAAAAAGTAATTTTCCTTTGGATGGACTAATTTTTATTTTTATTTAAATATGAGTTACTTCATTTGAAGAGACTCTGTTCCGTATTCTACATTGTCAAATAATTAGTCGATTTTTTTCAGTTCATCGAGTAAGCCAAATGACGATGGTGCCGAAGATTTATCAAGTAATTCAGATGACAATAGTTTCGAAGATTTACCAAGTAACTCAGACGATAATAGTGTCGTGGATTCATCATGTAGTGATTCAATTGCGGAAAATGATACTGCGTTAATAAGACAAAGGAACATTATGGACCTTCATCAAATTGATGATTACAAACAGAGGTGAACATTTCTATCATTTTTCACATTAATTTTTAGCAAATGAAAATCTGTAATGAGTTTAACGACTTTTTTAATATCGTACATCATCCTCCATTTATAATTATATTTTTATTTAATTATTTTACTTTTTTGGGGTTTTAGTAAGTTTTCAGTGAAGCACTGTTTATAACTTTAAAGGCAAGGCAATTATTCATTTGAAGTACTGAAATGACGACTACCATTTGAATTTACGAATACATTAAACTAAAAATGAATAATTTATTTCCATATACATTTTATAAAAGAAAAAGAAAATATTAAAATTTCTGAGCGCCATTTGACAATTTGGAGTCAAAGTTAAGTGGTATATATTATATTCCACAGCCGTTGAAAAGATGTTCTCTGGTAATAAAATATTTTTAAGCAATATTACTAAACCCATCGGGAAATAGTTCTTTTTGTTTAGAATTATATTGTTAGAGTAATATTGTAATATTATTGTATTTTCTTTATAATAATAAACACCTAATTTAATTAAATTGAACTAAATAAACGTTTAAAATGTTGCATTTTTGTTCTCATGATTTGTAAACTGGCGTTTAGCTGGCAGATCTATGGACTTACAAAGTTGATTGTTAAAAAATGAATTCAATGAACTTTTGCAATCGCAGAAACATTTATCCGAACATTCAAGAATATGTACTAGGAAATCTCTAATGTTTGGTATTAAAAATCTTGATATTAAAATTACTAGTAAATACGCCGATACGAGGCCTCAGTGCATATCCACAAGTCCCTGCTTATTAAGCTCACTTTGCATATGTTTAAAATCCTAAAATCCGCAATTTAAATGTAAGTTATGTCTATTAATAAAGGTATAAATTTCATTGAATCTTCTGAAAATTTAAAATGTGTCAAATTAAACACAATGTTATGCATTGAACTGCTTATTCTTGCAATCTTTTTTGACTGAAAAGTATATTGGCCTGATTAGTGGGTAATATGTATCCCTTGGGGTTATATGCTATATTTTATTATTTATTTAATTTTCGTTGGCATAAAATGTATTTTGCAATGCCTTTCTACAATTTGGAAAAGAATTTTCAAGAAAATAACTGTAAATTTTACTCCGACAATACTTTAAATATTGAAATTGCAACCTTTGTTCTTTGTACCCCACTCCATGTCCTGATCTCTTGAAACAAATGTAAGTATAATGACAAACCATTTTTAGAAATTTTACTATACACAATGAAATTTAACAAAATAAAATAATTTCTTTTACCCCATACATTTTTAAGCCATTCTAAAATTCCATTTTCATCCATTCAATCTTTAGGATGGGCACAGACGATTATATCACTAGGATAAAGCATCACTTTAGGCAATTTCCGTTTAAAATTTATCATTGCAGAAAACGTGATCCGTCCACCATGCAGCTTAAAGCCTGGTTTTGAATGATATTTCGAAGCAAAAAAATATTTTTATTTAATTAATTAAACATATACACTGAAATGTATTCGGGCACTACGGGACCGCTTTTCGGAAGTTCCATAGGTTTCGGAGGTGATATAATTTCGTTTTTCAGTGCATCCTGTCCACGACGCAAATATTTTATAGTGCGAAGTATTGTCGAACATTTTTCATCGGATTTTAAGTTTTGTCGTAAAGCTGTGGATAATGGGAAGAAACTTGCGTAAGGTTACCAATAATAATTTACTTAATTATCTCCGGTTATTGTATCCTATTGTGTTGGTACAAATTATTTTTATTGCATTTAGAAATTTAATTCAACAACATTTTTCTATTTATCATTTAAATGACATTGCTTTTTATTAACAGAAGTAGGAGAATTACACCATAAAACTTAATATATAAGATGTATATGCTAAAAACATATAAATTTGCTCAATGGTACACATAAAAGAGAATTTGTATATAAACTTGTACAAATAAAATTCCTAGTAAAGCATAATATCGACGTTTCGACGTTGTTTGAATGTTCTCGCTCATAGCTGGTGACACTCCATGGTCTTCATGCGAACTTTCATTTCAACTTTTTTAATTGGAAATTTTTCTGATGCAGTTCACTGCAGTTTTCCATTTATATAATAGATCAAGACTCGACAAGAAGCTTTTATCTTTAGAACTTTTAAGCATTTCAACATCATATTGATCCTGAAGCTGACTGCAGAAGCAGTTCAAAACTTCGATATTATGCTTTATCGCTAATTTTATTTGTACAAGTTCATATAAAAGTTCTTCTTTATGTGTACTATTGAACAAGTTGACATGTTTTTAACATATAATATCTTATTTGTGACATTGTTTTTATTTTATTATAAGAATGTATCATTCCTTAATAAGATTTTGTATAGACTTGATATTATATTATGTTTTAAAGTGATTTGCTGGTAAAGTTAACGGATAAGTCTTACTTATAGCTAGTTGCTTTGTCAGATCATGGTTTAAATATAATTTTTGTGATTTGAAAGATGCACCTTATAAGCTCTTTATGTTACTTAATAATAATTTAAAATAGAATATTTAAAAGTTATTTTTGATGTATTGAAAGCTGTTAGTAATTTTGTTGTTAGAAAAAGAAAATATCTGTTTTATTTACTTGGTATTTTAGATAATTTAATAGCTGTTTATTTTTTCAAAAAATATTTTAAAATCTAAAACAAACGTCTTGAAGGAATATTATGCTTTTCTACAACATAATGAATCTGTAGGTTCTTATATAAAAATAAGACGGTCATATGGGTAGCAATTTTCTCTTAATAAAAAAAGTTAGATATCCGTTTTACGTTCTTGGGATACTATAAAATTGCTCATGGAGAAAAAGTTAATATCTTGGAAAATATCCAAAATTCTTCAACTCACATGCAGCCGTAAGTTATGGAAAAAAATATAATTTCCTAATGTAAAATAGAGAATCTCTTTTGATATCACAGTGGTTTTTAAAATTATATCTCTTACTTTTACTTGCTGTTATAAGTTCAGTTAAATTTTTATTTGTGTTATCCATGTTTGATTGATTTTGTATTGATTTTATTTATATTTTTTTCTTACAGTGCTTTTGATACTTCACCATCGTCTGGAGATAAAAATATTATAACTGAAGAAAAATCAGAAGTTGAACATGAGGTCCAGGAATTAAGTGGTCAAAGTTATATAGATGTAAGTGCAATATTGAAATTCTTTTAAAATTTTAGTTCAATGAATATTTTTAATTGTTTTTAACAAACTCAAAAAGTAAAAATTTTCGTTCAGGAAAAATTTCATGATAAGGAGAATAATATTTCTGCTTATTCCTAAACCACCTGTAACTTGTAACAATGTTATTAAATAAGCGAAATTTGTCCCACATGTTAAAAAAAAAAGCTGCACTTTATTCAGGAAAAATATTGGTACCCCGAATATGAAAAAGGTGTATAATCTACGTTCTGGGAAAGGGTAAAAAAATAAAAACAATTAAAGAAACTAAAATAAATCGATTTTTGAAAAAAAAATCTTTTTTTGGAGTGCTCTCACTTCCGTCTTTTGGTACTTTTGTGCCAGTGTTCGTGCCATTAGCCAGAGGCGGATTACCCATTTGGCTGAATAGGCTGAAGCCAAGGGCACCCGAAATGAAAGAGTTGCTAAGATATTCTTTTAGTTTTTTTCTTCATACAGGGATAATATTTTATGTAAAAGAGAAATTACGTGCAATATTCTATGTTTCAATCTTCTATTTAATCTTATAAGTAATTAACATATAGAGATTGTATTTCAAATGCTATACTCTCCTTTTAATTTTTACGATATTCACAAGAAG
The DNA here is from genome assembly GCA_963932465.1 of Maratus speciosus. NCBI lineage: Eukaryota > Metazoa > Arthropoda > Arachnida > Araneae > Salticidae > Maratus > Maratus speciosus. The sequence continues at coordinate 42,626,875 of OZ010791.1, read as the reverse complement.
AAAATATCGGTTTCTTGCTATTTTTAGGCTTCCAGCTTGTGATGCCAATTTACACAGAGACGGCTTTTGTAGCCACAGCATTCTGGGCGAGATGTTGTCAGCATCCCTACAAGTTATATCTTGTAAAGAAACTATTAAATTTTAATCAAACATTTTGTCTATTTTTTCTCCCTTAATTTTTAGCGACATGTTAGATCAGCCGACATTGGCCACTTATTATAGTAAAATTCATTGTAAACTAAGAAAATTCTTTTGAGATTAGAGACTTTATATAAATGTTTATGTGAAAATACATTAATTTTTAAATTTATTTACTGTGAATCCATTCTAAAAAAAAAAAAAAAAATATCCAAAAGATTCAGAAATGTTCTCAGAATGGCATCATACTGGGTGATTGAAAATAGAAGCTATGACTATTATCCTTTAAGCTAATAATGATAGAAACGGTCTTCCAATAAAAAAAAAGTGTAAAAATCGAGTATGGCTTTTGTTTTATAAGAGGCTAGATATATCTTAAAATACGAAATTTTATTTTTTGTGGCTCCTGGGTTCTTATAACTCATATTTAGAAAAATATTGTTCTTCGTCTAGGAAAGGAATTTTAAAAATCCCATTTTTTTACGATCAAAACGTACCGAATTATGATATTTTATGAAACTTCAATTATTCCCTGCACTAAAAGTACTTTTGTTGTTTTTAATACCAGAAAACAGAAAACACTGAAATAATAGTTTTGAAAGTGAGGAGCCCTGAAAAATGTCCAGCCTAGGGGCAGACAGGTAGATTATCCGCTTTTGCCATAAGCATGCCTTGCGTCACGAGCTAAAATGTCGACACAAGTTAATGCAAACGTGCATTCGTAATTACATTCGTTGAAGTAGTTGCACTTTTTTGGACTCCAAGTATATTTTATTCGAAGACAAAAAAAATGTATATATCTATAATACATATTTTTAGCGTTTATCGTTTTCTGTAGGCATTCATTGTCTGTTAAGAATTCTATGCATCCCTTTTGACACAAAATTTCCATGTTATCATAAAGTATACTTTGCTTAAATTATATATTTCGTACAGACAACAAGAGGACAATGTCTATAAATTAAACTAATCTTGACTAAAAATAGATGAGAAAAAAAAATATATGAGATAAAGATCTATAGTAAATTGACTAAATCTGGATAACTAGATAGACTAAATTTAAATATCTAGATTCTAAAGATAGATGAGATAAAGATAGACTCATCTACACTAAATATAGTCTTCTAGACTAAAGATAGTCATCTAGACTAAAGATGGAAGACAATGTCTATAAATTAAACTCATCTAGACTAAAGATAGGGCGCAGTGACTCCTTAGATTGATAACACTAGTCAACAAATTTAACCATTTTTTCTGTATCTGTCACGAAATGGGGTGCATTTGACTCATTTTAGAGTGATGAATTCAGCGTAATCATAAGATTCTGTCAATCACGTCGCATTTATTAGATACAGGGCAGTTACGGAAAAACAAAAGTAAAATATTTGACAAACACTGACCGTTTGAAATGAAACAAAATATAATATTCATCAGTAAAAAAGTTTTCTTGCTTACTTAACACAAACTATGAACTAATACGAGCACGAATGGTTGCACAAAAGGCCATAATGTTAATATTAACAATGTTATTCTTCGAAACAGGATGATGTCTTTCTTAATGACAGTGCTAAATGTTTTGATAGTTATCTTCACAGTATGATGCATCCAAATAGAGATTTTAACTTACATAGTCATTCATTTCCTTATTATTTGACCACAAAAGGGAAATTATTGATTACATTTCACCGCGTATTTTACCACGTATGAAAAACTAAATTCTAAAACTTTGTAAAACCATGACATGATAGAAAATTTCCGATAGCAGATTCGGATTCTACATGCAAAAATACATTAAAAAATGCTTATTTCAAATCAGATACAAAACGTCTGTTGATTAATGAATCGTTCTTATAAAAAAATTATCATTTTATCTGAAAATTATTAATCCATATTACAGATGATATAAACTTCATTTTCCGGTATTTAAGCTTTGTTCTGCACGTGTTTCACAAGCATAAAAAAATTCAATGGGTTTAATTTGGTACTTTTATTCAAGAAAATTTGTCATTAAATCAGCGCTGCCACAGAAAAATAATTGCTCTGTAAAAATAGATGAGTAAAGAAATTTTAATAAGCAATATATATATATATATATATATATATATATATGTGTGTGTGTGTGTGTATGTGTATGTAAAAGATTTTCATGGAATATAGTATACTCATAAAAATTATTTATACGCTGCAGAAAAAATTACTTTTTATAGAATTCATTATACTGTGCAATGATATTTGTGTAAGAAGCTTTTTTTAGAAATGTTTTTGAAAATGTCTGATCTTCACGGTATCATCGCATAATTCAATAATGTATCGTTTCACTGGAAAACAAAGTTTTTATTAGATCGTGCTGTTATTAATTTGTAGTAATCTTAATGTATTGCGAGACTAATAAAAGTTCAGAAACCCAGCAAAAGTCGTCATTCAAGAAATTGAACAAAATAATTAACTATTTAATGATTCATAAGCCTTCATTTGTTTGAAACATTAATGCGGATACTGAAAATTAAATATAGTTTATAATAGCTCCATGTTTTATCAGAAATCATTCATTTATATTTTTTCAAAATTCGGAAAATGTTATTACACATGGATTAATAAAATTGCATTCTTTCAGCTTTTTCATAGGAAGTAAGTAAATGCAGAGAAAATAAGTCACACAAACATAATTTAAAAATACATTTTTATAGCAGACTATATTCTTGGCATAAATATTTTAATTAATTTTTTTTTTTTTATGAGAAAATGGCAACAAAAAGATATAGTAATCTACTACTTTCCCTATTTCATTTTTACTTTCTACAGAATTGAAGTACATCAGTTGCCACCATTTTAGAAATGCCTTTAAAAATTACAAGAAAATTAATATCTCAAATATAAATTGAGATGCATTGTTCAAACAAATTGCATTTAAAAGTACTTTTTTCTTATAGGAAGGTGTAAAAAATCGAAAATGTACAAGGTTTAGAAGTTTAAAAAATTGCAGTAGAGAATATCAGTTTTTAAAAGTACAATGATACATCTGGTTTAATTGTACGGCTGGCTTATGTAACGTAGCGTTACTTTTTAGGGGAGACATTAATTGTTGCCCAAAAGAAATAGTATATCGGGGGCTAATAAAAAGACAGCACGGTTTTTCTTTTTTAATTTTATCATCATAAAAATTTCAGCATTTTAATCGTATTTTAACTTGCATGTTTTTATCTTTGCATGATCATACCTTTGGTATGTTCTTTTTTTTTTACGATACCCTGTTTTTTTCTTGTTTTTTTCCAAAATATATTGCAAAAATTAAGGCGTGAAAATCCTTGCGTGGTACTTCATAGTGTTGCAACTAGTATATGTTATAGCATCCGATTTTGGACTAATAGACACTGTTAGACTTTTGGACACTGTTCAAGGAAACAGTGACATTTTTCTTTTAAAAAAATTACTTATTTTCCCCTGAATTTTCTGGATTTGTTATTGTTAGTGTGTGTAAGACTACTGGTAGTATGTGTGTGATTATATGTATACGATGTAATTGTGTTCAAACCGTTTGTAACTAATGTGACTATAAATAATTTTTCTTTTTTTGCAGATGATAGTATCTTCGGAGGAATATTTATCTATACAAGATAACCTTGAAAATCCAAAGATTTACAAAGATTATTTATATAGAAAATCTTTAAAAAAGTATGGAAGGTTTTTTTTATTATTATTAATTTTTAAAATATTTTATTAAGTCATCAGAAAAATGACTACGAAATTACATTTTTTATTATATATATATATTCGTGCAAAGGATTTGTTGATGCTGACAATGATTCATTATGAAAGGTCTTTTTACATTTGTTAAATTGATTTAGTTACAAATAGTTTTAGAAAATATATCAAACATTTATGATTTCCTTCATATATTTCATTATTTACTTGTTCTTTTTATGAATTCGACATCCTGTTGTTTTTCCTTTCACCAATTTTGAATGTTTTAATTTTTAATACTTTATATATTGGTGATTAGGATATAAGTTTATTAAAAAAAATCATTAATGATTAGTTAAATTAATAATATTTGATTCAGCTTTATTATGTATAATGCCAGTGCAATGTATTGATACTCACTTTATTAATTTTTATTTAAAAAAAATGATGATCAATTGTAATATTTAATGGTTATATATATATGTATATAGGTATTATAAAATGATTTCATTTTTATAGTAAATTTTTTATTTGTTAAAATGGTTTATTATTACAAAAAGTTTGACGATATATATTGGTATATATAGGCTAATATATAAAAATGAAAAATTCTCTGTCTGTCTGTAATTCTATACAAATCCACAGTTTGGAAGCCAGAATTGTGAAATGTTACGTACATGTGTATTAAAACATGGCCGAGACAACTACAGCAATCCGGAATCGAAATAATTAGAAAAACCACCCATTAAATAGCAATTTCCTATCAAATTTAAGAATTTTTCGTTATAGCAATTACCAACTATATTAAAATGCACTATAAAATTCTTACCGCAACAATTACTTTTCTATTGTAAGATTGCCACGTGAAAAATGAAAATGAAATAACTAGTTTGACGAATTTAAGAAAAAGTGAATGTTACATCATAACTTGTCCATTGAGAGACTTCCACGTGAAAAATAAAAATGAAATAGTATATAGTTTGACGAATTTTTAGAAAAGTTAATATTACGTCATATTGGAAATATAATGGACGTCAGCAGGTGAATAAACGTCCTATGAGTTTGAAAAAATGTATTGAAACATAATAGAAACCCGATTATGGAAATATTGGCATAGTTTAACATTTTGAGGTTCTCTGAATTTGTTTTCGCCATTTTAAAAATCTATTCCGTATATATATACATGTGTGTATGCATGTATATTAGAATTTCCACAAAGGTTTAGGTCCCGGGAGCTCATTCTTAGTGAAGAAGTGAAATAAAGATAACTTTACTGCTTTTTTTATTGTTTGCTTTATACTGTATGTTTAATTTTTAAATTGATTTTTCAAAACAAACATTTCAAACTCCGGGTGTTTTAGCTAGTATATATATATATATATATATTTCAAATATATATATATAATTCAAATATATATATATATATTTCAAATTTATTATATACATATATATAAACAACCTTTAATTACAATCACAGTAATCTGTGCCGGCCACAACATACTTTCCAGAACTGTCCTACTGATGCTGTAAGATGTGAACGAAGCTTTTATTGGAATCGATTGAAGTGTTGATGATGTCAAATTGTTGTATAGCCGGTATATCTTCTATGACATCATTCAATCGCATATTGCTCCACAGCTCTTTAGCACTTGATTAATATAGTAAAAGGGCGACATACGCATAAAACACATATTTAGACTAAACATTTTGTCGAAATTATGGCAAACCCAAATTCCCAAAATTGACGATATAGCGTGGACACGACGAAACTGACAAACATTACTATTTTAAGCTCGCCAAATCCATGCTAGACACTTCATTTTTGTCGAAATCATCTCGATTGATGAAATTTTATTGCCCGAATGCCTTCACTCTGTAATAGAGACACTCTCGATTGATGCTCTCTTTCCTTTTGCTTGTTGTCGATTGACCCGATCATGAGCACACCGTGGCTGAGTGGTTAAGGCACTGCACTGCTAATCGGTTGAGAGTGTAGGTGGGCGGCGAGTTCGACTCCCGCTGGCTCCGTTGAGCACTCTTTGTGGAGCTCCCGGTTGTAATTCTCAGGTGATCTAAACTTCCTTATAGCTATCTCACCCTTGTATATTGACGATGACTTATATGCGGACACCTGAGTCAAGCACACAAATCAGATGTATGCGTTAAATATATAAATAAATAACGCGAACATAATTATTTTTAACAGTTTTATTTCAGTCGTAAAAGCACTTGATCCAAAACACATTCTTAGCTCATATGACTTTTGTCACAATTTCAACAACATTACGGGATCATCTCCGTGGCAGCATTTACCAAATTGTAACAGGTTGCTTTATTACGCCGTAACACGAGTACTCGTATTCGATATGTTATAAAGTCAGCAGAAGTATTTCTGCTTCTGCTAAGTGTCTTCAATGCAGCGAAAATTTCCTGACTGTTTAATCCATGTGCTCATGTCAAGTCTATTTTTGCCGTTTAAAAATCGATCTATTCACCGAACATTTTAGACGCATCTTATATTAAAAACTATTGTACATATGTTTTGAATATTCCAAGTTCAGAGGACACAACTATTGAATTTAAAGAAAAGAAGTCAACTCTCTCTTAAAATCTAATTCATAACCACATTGTTAACGCAACCTTATATGAACGGCTTAATTTTATTTGTTTGTCTTTTAGTTTCCTCTGGAATTAACCCTTTAGAGGCGGTAAAATTTAAGCCCATCTTATAAGCATCTTGAAACAATTTTACATTAAATAAAACCTATTTTGCCCTTTTCATAACTTGTAGAAATAATGGCATGAACTTCGTTCTCAAATTTTGCGTAATTTTTCATTTCTTAATATTATTATTCAAATATAAGAACTGTACAGACGGAACTTTCAACGTGTTTAACAGTTTCTATGCAGAGCTGCCAAATCTCGGAGTTTTTAATTGTCAGTATTTTCCAATAGACTTTTTGGTCATATTTTGTAGCAGGAAGTTTGGATTAAAATAGAGTGGAATTTTCCTTTTTGAAAATAGTGGTATGTAAAAATTTGGAGATTTGGCTTGTTTTTTAAAATTGTTACTACGATACGTATATCAGTAAACAAACTGCCATTTATATAAAACTTTTTTTGAATTAACATTTTATTCCTTGGATTATGTATTCATCTTGTAGGAATCCTCGGAGAGAAAAAACCAACTTGTTTGATGTATTACCCACTATAGAGGAGAAGTCCACCCCCCTAATAGATGACACGTCTATAGAGTCTGAGGACGAAATAAGCATAGAGGATCGTATGATTGAATCTCCTGAAATGATTTCCAGTGTTGAAGATGAGCCCGTAACAAGTAAAATGGTAAGTGCATTCTTCAATTTCATTTCAAAGTCACACCTTTTCAGTTGTTAAAAAGAATTTTTTATGTATGTACAAGATGTTCCATAAATACGTTTACCTTTCAAAATATCATAAAAATTTTAAATATAGTCGTTTCGAAGTGCGCTTTTAACCATTAGATTAACAAAATAATATTTCAAGGTTTATAAAAGATTAAAAAATTCACATATCGAAATGCGGTTTACATAGTATACGATTGAGAAATTTCTCGATATTTAGTTGCAAAACATTGTTCAGTGAGAATTTCAACTTTTTTGCCCTCACAAATTTCGATACTTTAACATATCTTAAGGTTAACTTTTTAATTGCAAAACATTTACATAGACACTTTAAGTTCATAATAACACTTTCGTATGAAAAACACCGTTAAATACATATGAATGCTTTCAAAGCATATGAAGCACAAATTTTGTGCATTTGGAATAGATATATATTTTTAAATGTATTTCGAAAATTATTATTATTTTACTAATAATAATTAATAATCCCACAAGCCAATGAAATCGAAACTTAGAGTTTTTTCTTTGTTTTCCCTGATTTGTGTGACGTCACAACAAAGCGTGTCACGGCTTTCTCCAATCAAGGGGAACGTTGCACAAAAGACATAAGGTTCAAGCGATGAATCATATGACTTTTAACATTCCTATCTTTTAAGGGATGAGATTACTAAAGTTTATAAAAAGGTACAAAGGTTGTGAAAACTCCCAAAAGCTGTTTAATTTCCTGCATATTTTCTGAAGAAAGCTCAGGCCTGAAAGACTCAACGCGCTATCACGTTTAACAAAAAAAGGGCGCGCGTTACTTCGATTAAGATCATAATTTCTTTTCGTAAGGATCCATGTAAAATTCAGTTAGGTGGCGAAATCTTTTTTTTTTTTTTTTTTTTTTTTTTTTTAATGGCAGAATGGCTTATTGGGCTGTTATTTTTGATAAAACCATTCCGATCATTATTATATAGAGATTGACCTTTTATACATTAGGATCACGGTGGATGCCTCATTATTTATTTTAGCTCCATTATATTAAAATATTATTATATGGAATGGTATTTGTGCAGAGCGAAACATTGGTTGTATAGGAAAATATGTAAAATAGATGTTAGTATATGTAAGATGGAAACATGTAAAACGCTTGTATGTTAAGATACAGATAATGAAACCACGTGTTTTAACATGATGGTAGCTTATTTTGAATGAATTATATAGAGCAATGTTAATTTTATAAAATAAAATTATTATTTTTTAATTAATCGATCGAAAAATAACATCTGTCAATAACTAAGCTTCTTTCTAATCCCGCTTAATTTTTTTTTTTCAAAATACTTTTGACATTGGTTAAAGTAAAGCAGTTCTGTCATTCGGGGTTACTTAAGCCACTTATTAGTATAAAACTTCTGCCAATTCAAAAGCATTTACTTCAGTGATTAACTAATTTTTGTAAAACTTGGGTCTGTGTTTATATGTATGAAAGTTTTCTAAAACATCTTAAAGGAAAAAAACAAACAAACATGGTAGCTTACGTTACCCCTCCATATGGGTAACTAAAGCCAGCATTAAAAATTCAGTGTTTGGCTTATGTTAGTTGGTGATGGGGAAACGAAAACCGCATAAAAGGCTAAAATAAACGTAATATACTGCTCAGGACATTTATTAGTAAAAATAAAAGTGTTCAACATACACAGAATTAAAATATGTGATCCAAAACTTTACTAAAACATGGAACTGATGGCGGGAAAGTTAACCGTCAAATTCAAAATAGTGTTGCCAAAATCAGCGTCCGAAATTTACCTCGCAAAACGGCTTTTGTTACCCCAGTATCTTAACTAACCCCAGATGACGGTTCATAATAATAATTACTACACCATTAACTTAAAAATATCAACTGTAGAAAATCATCATGATAAGAATATCATGTATTTGTTTTCTTTTTTACATGCTTTAATTACTCGTTTCTTTCATTTACAGAAACAGCCGAAGCGAAGATTCAAGTCTTTTAAAAAATGGCTATCTAGAACATTTTGTTCCTGTTGTACAAGAAAGGATCCTCCGTAAGTGACGAAGAAAAAGTCATTTGGATGTAGGTGTCAAAACTTCCAATAATCAGAATCATCACCCATTGGCACCTAAAAAAAAAAAGACAATTCTTGTTAAAATAGTTGATACCAATCCTCCATTCTTACCAACATCATTAATTGTATTGTAATTAAAAGGAAAAATACATATGTCAATAGCATTGATTAAGCCTCAAACAATAGAAATAAAAAAACCCAATAGAGAATGTGTTTTTTCTTTTCATTTTTGTATTAAACTGTTAAGTGAGTTGCTGATTGCTTTGTGTCGCCGGAAAAACGTAACATCGATGATGGTATAGATACTACGGCCAAGGAAAAGAAATGCCGTTGTAGATATTGTATATCAGGATTATGGAATATTCATTATTAGTCTCTCGTACCTATATTTTTGAAAAAAAATGGTTATACATACATTTATATTGCAATTTGGTGCATTTAATTGTGTGTGAATTTTATAATATGTATTCAAATGTGTAAGATAGATGAATGTATGTAAGATGATGTGAATATATAAAAAATATATGTATAAACATGTTTATATATATAAAAAATAACTTTATAAGAGAAAAAACAATCATTCTGTTCGTATGGAAATAATAAAATAAAAAAGAATTTAAAATCAGAAAATTACTAAAACTAAAAAACAACGAATTAACCATAGTAGTACCTCATAGTAATAACTCACAACTATAGTAGACCAAGTCCATTTTGAAAAAAAAAATGAGATAGCCAATTTAGAAGATGCATAAAATCTGTTTTACCCACTCCCACAGTGAACCAAGACTGATTTTACATACTTTATCATATACGTCATCTGTTTAAACACTTGGTTTACTGTGGGAGTGGCTGCATCTTCAAAATGGACTATCTCATGTTTTCTTCAAAAATGGACTTTGTCTACTACGGTTGTGAGCCCCTCATATTACATAATAAAATCAATTGCAGCAGACGTTTCAAACCGCATACAAGGTCTTCATCATCACAAATAGCTAAAGCTGTTGCTTACACATTTTCACATTCAAAAGGATGCATTTAAAATATTAAATCACCATATAGTCTATGCCACAGTACGATCATTTAGTAAGCTCGTTTTTCTAAGTAGATGCTGCATGATCGTTCTGTTTCACCAATTAAAACAGTCATAATCTGAAAAAGATGTGTTTTTAGTCCCCAGAAGGTACTTAGCGATTTTTTCACAAAATGCCGCTTTTTAAATATCATAGCCAATCTCCAACTCCAGGAAAACCAATATTTTCAAAAGTAAAGCGATTTTATCGGCAGTTTAAAAAAAGTTAATGTTTTAAAGTTTTGAAAGTGATCGCGATATTTCAAAACAAAATTTCTTTGTAGTTTCGTAAGTACAACCAATTTAAATTACAAAGTTTTCTCATAGTTTCGTTATTAGGATCCATTTCAATTACAAAGTTTCCCGTAGTTTCGTAATTACGATCCATTTCATTTATAAAGTTGTCTCGTATTTTCCTAATTACGATTCATTTCAATAACGACATTTTCAGCACATAAACATACAAAAATAATTGAAAATTAAAGAAATATTAAAATTTAGAAAATAAGCTTCGATTTTAATTTAGCATCTTAATATAGAAAATGACATCATAAAATTACGGTAATAAGAAATGATAGAGAAATATTACTTAAATCCTGACTCCAAATGCACAGGACACCAGTGTTTTATTTTCTTTTACCTCAGCTAAGCTATTAGCAGAATTATCTCCTATTAAATATGCCGAAATAAACTGTAAGAAATTAGTGGTACTCAGAGTATTTGGAGCCCCGATTTACGCGGGATACCTCGCAACTCTAGTGATGTGGACTCGATAACTCATTGTAGTTTTAACTTTTAACAATGAGAACTTTTTTTTTTTATCCAAAAGCTAGTTAAGTATGTAGCCGTTTCTAAAAGAAAAAAGTAAGTATCTAAAATACAAATGGAATTAAAATATAAATTTACTAAAAAAAAATTCTCTTCCTTAATGTTGCATAGAAAAGCTACATGTCAATAGCTCGCAAAAATACTACATTCTTCAATCGAAAAAAGGTGTGACGAAAAAAAAAAATAAACTGTCAAGTGCGAGTATTACTCGCTCTCAGAGGGTGTAACAATGCATATAGTGATACAATAAATGTATGAACTGTATTATTAAAAATAATCGTTGCTAAAAGAATAATAAGACAGCGTAAAAAACATACAACGTAGGGTTGGGTATACCTGTATATTAGGGTGTCCCAAAAAAATGAAAGTCATTTTATTTTTTCGCATACCCTCTCATTTATTTTCCTTTTACGTCAAAACAATTGTAAATTAAGTTTCATGTAATTTGAACCACGGCAACCCGTGCCGACTTCCATCTAAATGTCTCAGTCAGTACTTGTGTACTTAGTGAGCGAACGCTGCCACGTGTCAAACTGCCACGTGTCTGTAGCGGAGCACCTAGCAGCTGCAATTTAAAAAGATAAAACAAAACAAAAACAGAAAGGTTTTGGAATGCTTGTGGCAATGTGCAACCCGTGATGAAACAGCGACAAAGCGCAATCTGTGAAACGTGTCAGTACCAGTTTACTCAGGACAGCGCACGTCTATGTGTAAATGTGCTTATAATTCCAAGTTCTTTTGTTAGTGAATGTCTGTATAGTTTTAAATCAGTGAACAGAACATGTCAGTGTAATTGTGTGGCTCTAAAAAAATTATATTTTTAATAGGGAAAATTAAACATCAAATAACGTGTTCAAAACTTCCATCTAATGGACGAGTTCTCGCAGTTTTGTTTTACAATATTCGAGAAGTGAATTTAACTGTTAATGAAAATGAAAATCTCATTATTCGTGAAAGTATTTTTGTTTGGGAAAAGGCACACATACCTACGAAATCGCTGCCAAATTGTCTGAGGAAGCTTGTTAATATGTATCAAGTTTGTAGGGACTTACGAAAAAAAATCAAAGAAATTACAAGACGCATTCAGGTGGCGACAAAAGGAATTTGTAACTAATTTAGACAATTTTTTCAACACTGCACACGCTGGTGCATTTCAAATAATGAAAATAGATGAAGATAGGATCTTCTTTCAGCGCTAAAAAGAGCCGATCCGGTCATTTAGGTGGAGTGGATAAAAAACTGACCAAAAAAGAGGAAATGGCCCGACTTCGAGTTGTCAAAGAAGAAAATTGGCGAATCAAATATGGTCCGCTTCAAAATACTCGGCATCATACGATCCATTGCAAGAATATTCCTCTTCGAATTCTAATGAAAATATGGATAAAGAATATTTCCCAACACTAATCGAAAGCTCAGAACCTGTGACAAGTAAATCAGTAATGAGGAAAGATTTTATTATTCCAAAGTTAGTTGCTGCATTAGACAGATGTCAATTAAGTATGCGAGATTCTGTGTTTATTATTAAAGCTGCTATTATGGGGGCCCTTGGATTTAACATTCACAAATGTCCATTAAATGAGCCTTAAGTTCAAAGAATCCGAACAGAAACACAGAGGAACGTGTAGAAAACATAAAAATTAAGTTCCAAAACGAGATACCAGATGTAGTGACCTTACATTGGGATGGCAAACTGTTGCCTGTTTTGAGTGCTCAAAAATTGAAAGAAGAATGTTTTCTTATAGTTATTTCACATGGACTTAAAGAACACCTCATTGCTCATCGAGACTTTATAATTATACAAGCAAAGACCAGGCGCAGGCTATTTGGGAGGCTATGTTAGATTGGAATCTCGAAAACAAAGTCCAGATTCTTTGTTGTGATACTATGGCTTGGAATACAGGTCGATTTAATGGTACTTGCGCGCTCCTCGAATAAAAATTTGATAGGGAAATGCTTTTTTTGTCTTGCTTCTATCATGTATACGAACTGGTATTAAAGGCAGTATTCGAAGTGAAAATTAAACAAGTGACAACAATCCCCGATATTCCACTCTTTAAAGAGCACAAAGAGTATTGGAAGACATCTATCCCACAAAAATACAGTGCTATAGAGAAACGGTGGAATTGTTTCAAACCGTATCTGAACTTGACAATTTGCTGGGCTTTTATCGCTCTGAAGTTTAAAATGTTGTGATCAGAGAGGACTATGGAGAGTTGATCGAACTTTCTATCATATTTTTAGGTGGAGATGGAGAAGAAAAATTAAATCCGACCCCTGGGTGCTATGTACCAAACTAGACGGATGGCCCAAGCGATTTATTCTCTAAAACTCTCGTTATTTAGTTCTTATCTGAAATTAAACACCAAGGATAAGAAAGCACTGCTAAACGTCTGCTTGTTTATCGTGACAATCTATGTTAAACATGGCTTCAATACATTTTGGCAGTTAAAGCACCTACAAAGATTTGTAATTTTTGAAATCTTTGAAAGCCTACGAAACTGTGAATGCAATTATCTCGAAAGCTGCTTTACAGAAATTTCTCCAGCATTTTATGGTATTTGACTGATGAAATAGCAGTATTAGCACTTTTTGATGATGATGTGGACGAAGAAACAAAATTAAAAATGGAGGCAAATTTGCATAGAGAAAATTTCTCGACCCATGAGAAAACATATATTCCATAGAAGGAAGAAAGTGATTCATTGTATGGCGAGTTTTATATATTGATTTTATAGTTGTTTATTTAGTTATTCATTTATATCAAGCGATTGTTACGTGTTAATTAATTTTTTTTTACAGAAAAAAGCATCGATGATCTCATATTTGTTAAAAGCCATTCATTGATTTCTAGACTCAAAATTGATGATAGTTTTGAAGAACCCCTCTTCATGAGAGAATAAAGCTTTGTTTCCCGACGCGAAAAAGACGATCTCAATGCTCAGAACAATGAACAATACAGCTGAAAGAGCGGTAAAATTGATGCGGGACTTTCATGGTTTAATAACGGTGGCGGAGGAACAAAATTTTTTAACCATTTGGAAAAATGGTTATTGTTCTCGTCAGGATGGGAAATTAAAAGCATATCTGGAGGTTTTTTAACCATTTGGAAAAATGGTTATTGTTCTCGTCAGGATGGAAAACTAAAAGCATATCTGGAGGTTTTCATTGGTTTAATCCGCATTTTATTCGTTTTATGATTGGTATATACAGTAATCTGTATTTCCCTTTAATTTCAACAACGATGGATACCTGCTGTTGCCACTATGACAAAAAAGTAATAAAAACTACAAAAAAAAAAAAAATAATAACTCAGAAACAAATTGAGATACAGCTTTCAAACAAATTGCATTTAAAAGTACATTTTTTTTTCTATCCGACGGTGTAAAAAGTAATATTTTCGGATGTTTAGAAGTTTAAGAATGAAATTTCATTTAAAATTGGCCGTCAGATTTCTTGGAAATCTGACGATGGAAAAGCCTTTTCCCGAACAGCCAATGAAATGCTTGGATATTTACGTAAGTTTCAGGTGGATAATACTTAAGTTTCATGAAATGTGACTGGTCGCAGGCGATATTTTTGGCTTGCAATTTTTACGTGTAATAACATTATTAGACCAATGTCAGACGGGCGTCTTTTTTGTAGCTTTTTTGTTTAAGTATTATTCATTCACAATGCTATAGCATTGTGAATGGATAATACTTAAGCAAAAAAGCAGCAAATAAGACGCCCGTCTGACATTGGTCTTAATGTTTAATTCATGGCGTACGTAATATATGATCAACTCCGTGCGATTTTTTATGTCTTAAATTTTAGTCTTCAAAAAAATCGTTTTCCAAATGGTCGTTGTAATTTGATAAATTGCTATTTTTTTTTTTGTTGTTGTTGTTATGTTGCGTACAAAAACACACGAAGGTCTATCCTGACTGTAAAAAGCAAACATTGAAATGAAAAAATAAGTTCAGTAATGTTTCTTTTACTGTAATCCAATATATAAAAATGAAAACTTGTCTGTCTGTAATGCTATACAAATCCACAGTTTGGAAGCGAGAATTCTGAAATGTTACGTATATGTGTATTAAAACACGGCCGAGGCAACTAAAGTAATTCGGAATCGAAATAACTTCATTTTTAATTAATAAAAAACCGCAAATTTAACAGCAATTTCCTATCAAATTTAACCATTTTTCGTATAGCAGTTGCCTATAATTAAAAATCCAGAATAAAATTCTTACCACAAATATTGCTTTTCTATTGCAAGGCGCATTGGATATTACGTACGCCACGCTGGAAAAAAAACCACTAAAAAGCTGTAGCGGATATTACGATAATTCTTTTACCTCACATGCAACTTATTATAGATTTTTTAATTGTGCTTAATTATTATAATTTTTTTTAAAATAAAGAAACACATTTTATCACAAATATCAACAAAACTTTTTATTCTATTTATTCCTTTATTCCAAAGATATCGTTTTATCGTCTGCTCATTTAAAAAAAAAAAAGGCACAGTAGTAGAAAAATATTTTACAAAATCGAATGGTTATTTTTAATTTTGGTTTTAGAATTAAATTCATGAACTCCCGTGCATAGAACGGGTTAAACAGCTAGCATCTAATACATAAAAAAATGAAAATTTGTCTGTCTGTCTGTAATGCTATACAAATCCACAGTTTGGAAGCCAGAATTGTGAAATGTTACGTACATGTGTATTAAAACACGGCATAGGCAACTAAAGTAATCAGAAATCGAAATAATTTATAGTTAATTTTTAATTAATAAAAAACTACAAATTTACCAGCCATTTTCCGTTCAAATTTAAACATTTTTCGTTATAGCTGTTGCCAACAATTAAAAATCCACAATAAAATTATTTTCCACAACAATTACTTTTCTCTTGCAAGATTCCCCCGTGAAAAAAGGAAATAAATGATTTGACGAATTAAAAAAAAAGGGAATATTACATCATAACTTTTCTACTGCAAGATTTCCACGTGAAAAATGAAAATAAAATAAATAGTTTGACGAATTAAAAACAAAAGTGAATGTTAGTCACAATTTTTCTGTTTTATGATTTCCATGTATAAAATTATAATTATTTAATTAATTTGAGTAATAAAGAAAAAATGGAATATTACGTCATATTTGAAATATAAAGGATGTGGTGAATATATAACGTAATAAGTATGAAAAAATGCATTGAAGCATGATAAAAACTCGATTATGGAAATAGTGGCGTATTTTAACATTATTGCCCCAGTGATGAATGAAAATGCGTTCATTTATAGCTGTATTATTTTGCATCTGTTATATAAATTTATACATTTTTGTATTGGCTTTTCATTTGATTCATGTGTACAACACTTCGACTACTTTTTTTTATGTTGCATGCTAAATTTTGAAATTGGTTTTTCAAAACAAAATTCCGGGCAACGCCGGGTACTTCATCTAGTATATTAATAAATATCTGCTTTGAATAAAATGGTGTCTTATGTACCGAAGAAATATATATTTTACAATCTTTCCATAGTTTTTCCCGTACAAGATTTCATGTTCAAGTTTGACCTAAAGTCGGCACGGGTTACCGTTATTTGATTGCAATAATACTTTTTATTTATGTTTCTCAGGTGAAATAGAAAAAAAAATAGAGGGTATGCGTATTTGATTTTGCAAAAAAAAAAAAAATTTACCTTATATCCTGGGACACCCTACTGTATATACTAGAAAAGTATGAATGGGAATACCATAAAAGTTCAAAAAGTTATGAAGCATAATGTCAAATATTGCTATCCTTTATACTATTTTTTAATCTTATCCTAATCTGTTTATGGTGAACTTAATTTGGTACTGGCAATAAAAGTAATGTATATTTAAACTTCATTTTGCATTTCATAAAACTAATTTCAGCGTAGTAATAATGTTTCGTGTTTACAGTGTAGCTAAAACAAAACTCTTGTTCAAAGTTTAAACGCGGCATTATGCTAAGCGCGCTTCGAAAGGAGGTCACAAAGTTGCAACGTCGGCGCCGCCTTGATTCCTGCCACGTTTTTCCAGATAGATTTTTAATTAACTTTTAAAGACGCTAGAGGCGTATTCTGAGATCCACTGTATGCAAACTAGTCACGAATCCCATAGTACTTATGTGAATGATTCTAATTAAAGTAGCCTGCTTTTAACAATTTGGCGTTTGTTGCTTTTATGCTGCTACTAGGTATTGCATTGAACAAATATATCATAGAAAGTTGTTATCTAGGTTTTAAAAGCCGATGGTACATAGAGTACGTCGCCCTGCCATTATGCATGTCCAAAACGTCCATGTCTTTAAGGGTATTTAAGGGACTTCATCTCGGCTAATTAGCAACGATTTTTTTTTTAATAATTGTCAATAATGCTTATATACTTCTGCTACGATAGGTACCTCTAGCGCTCCTCAGCCCTTTTTCTGAATGCTCGCAAATCGAACCTTGTGTGTAACGGAAAATTGCGCTTTTCTGAAAAACTGTGTGACCTAGGGTAATCGCTGTAGTTTTCCTGTAAGGTTTAAATTAACGTCTACTACCTCTAATTTTTCCATTATTTTAGTTTTAGTAAATTCAGAAATAGAGGGGGGGGGGGGGCATATATTTGAAAATATAATACCTAAAATTAAAAGAAATGTATTTTCGAGTTCAGCGTTACGAAATCTTTCACACGATATCCCACACAATATACAAAGAAAAGATTGATTTTTCAAGTAACTTAATGAGCCCCTCTACATTTTTCCTAAATATATTTGTGAATGTTTAATAATCTGTAAATATGTGGGTCAATAGTTTTTATTACTTCTTCCAATTTCAACTTTCCACGTTCCATAGTTTACGCGTAAAATTACAGTGACAGACAGACGGACACAAGAGTGATCTTATAATGGTTCCGTTTTTACTTTTTAAGTACGGGGCCCTAAAAAGAAATTAAAAAGAAGAATCATGTTAATTTATTAATAATTTCTGAAGGGAGGGTGTCCACTGATTTTCAAAATGCTGTTATGAAAAAAAATCTAAAGTTGTCGTTACTGTTTAATCGTTGCGGCGCACAATTGGACAAAAGGTGTGTTTTCTAGGACGCAAGCGAATCAAATGGCGACTTAAGGCATGTAATAAACTTTTAAAAAAATTGACCTAAAATTTCCCCACTTTTTTGCTATTTTTAATACGAAGAGCGTCTTCAAGGCGCCCATTAATCTCGAATGATATTTGTTCTTCAAAAAATTCCTTCTGGAGAAAGTTCTTTCAGATACATATGTGGAGCTAAACATAGTAGCCAGGTTAATAGCTAGTTTTTTGCAATTTTCCTACTTTTCTGTGACATGTTTACCCCAAAATTCGTCCGTGGATGCAGTTTTATATATTTGCAAGAAAATATCTTTTTGCAAGTCAAATATAATCATTTGAAGTAAAGGTTTATCAAGACTGAACAATTTCGCAGCCACATCAGTCCATTATGCAGCTGGAGTAACTTCATAAGGTGATTTAAAAAATTATGACAACTTATCTATCTCCGTAAAGTCTTGGAATCTTGCTTCAAATTCCTTCACAAGATCTGACATAAAACTTAGGAACACTTCAGTGTGTATTTCGGAATTCTTCTTTTTATACTCAAGAACTGTTAGAAAATGAATAAATTCTTCATTTGAAATATCTTTTTCGTCGGACCAGGCTTCGACCTTCTGCGGTCCGCCAGTCGCCGACCGTGGGTTTAAGGAATGAAAATATGCAACATTTTTCGATAAAAAAAAAAAAAAAATATATATATATATATATATATATATACATATAACATGCTTATATCAAAGACGTGTTTGGTAACCACATAGAAAATTATCAGGAAATGTAGGGGGGGTGTGGGGTCTGAAATATACTTGCACCCTAATATAAAAGCGACATAATATTTAGACAATTTCTCGAGAAAATATAGACAAGAGAATTTAGCAACTCCATTGACTTCACTAATTTTTTATACCAGCTAAACAATAACGCCTTTATTAATTATCACATTTTGCAATGCAGATATTTTAGAAGGGTTTTGCAATTGAACAAACCTAAAGGGGAAAGAGTATTTATGTGGGAAAGTAGATGTACCAAGAATTACTCTCGATTCAAATAGAAATCACCTTAGAGGTACGCTTAATAAATATCAGTTTAAACGTTTTAAGTAACTTATACACTTATGTCATGGCCAGATCATCCAGTTCGTTAAGGTCGACCTACTGATATCTGTTTTTAAATATGAAATGATGCAATTTGTTTTTTCCAGGATTAATAGGCGAAACAATTTAACAGTAATTCTGCATACAGAAAATGATCGCTACTACTGTTATGTTGTGTGAATAACTTATAACTTAACCTTATTGGACTTTCGTCCAATTTAGAAATTAACGACAGTGGAAAAGATTATACAAACAATATTATAAATTTTATTAAGTAATGTTACAATTCTAGTGCTAAATCCACCTTGAGTAAATAATTCAGCAACACTTGCCAGGAAGTCCATGGACGATGGAACGGGTGTCTAGTACACCAGAGACTTAAGATATTCCCAGACTTGGGAATCCAGGGGTCGCTATGGCAACAGTACAGGGCCGATTGGAACGTGTTCACGATTCCATGCGGCACTAATGGGGCACATTTTGAGCACATCTTATGAGTTCTGTTACTTTCCATTTGTATTTTGTTACTCCGATTAAGTGTTTTGTAAAATAAAGGTCTTTTTACACTTTTTTTTAGAGTTCCGTACTTAAAAAGTAGAAAAGGAACCATTATAAGATCCCTCCTGAGTCTGTCTGTCCGTACAGAACGAAAAACTGAAATTTTTTTTAAGACACTGAAATTACTATGATCCACAATTATGTGCGCAAACAACTCGCCACAAAATTCTTTTTATATACAGGATGTAAGAGGTTTCAGCTTTATATACATTTTTCAGTATTTTTAAAAAATCTATGTAAGTTTGAAAACATAAATAAAATACGTAAACGGTAAGTGCGAGTATTACTCACGCTCAGAGGGTTCCGTACAATAAATATTTGAATTATTAACTGTATTATTAAAAAAAATCGTTGCTAAAAGAATAATAAGACATTATAAAAAAAACTATACAACGTAGGGTTGGGTATAGCTGTATATACTAGAAAATTATAAATGGGTATACTACAAAAGTTCAAAGAGATATGAAGCCTAAATAATATCAAATATTGCTATTCTGTGTAACTCTTTTTTTAATCTTATCTTAATCTGCTTATGATGAACTTAATTCGGTACAGACAATAAAAGTAGTGCATATCTAAATTTCATTTGGCATTTCATAAAACTAAATTCAGCGTAGTAATAATATTTTCTTTTTACAGTCTAGCTAAAACAAAACCCTTTTTCCAAGTTTAAAGTGGAATTGTTAAGCGCGCTTCGAAAGGAGCTTGCAAATGTGCGACGCAGCCATAGTCCGTGCCGCGTTTTTCTAGATAGGTTTTTAATTAACTTTTAAAGACACGGGAGGCGTATTGAGAGATCGGCTCAATGCAAACTAGTCGCGAATCCCATATTATTTATGTGATTAATTCTTATTAAATTAGTCTGTTTTTAACAATTTGACGTTTATTGCTTTTATACTGTTGCTTGAGCATTGCCTTACACAAATATATCATTAAAAGTTATTATCTGGGCTTTAAAGCGGATGGTACATAGATTACGCCGCACCTGTCATTAGTCAAAACCGACCGTGTCTTTAAGGGTTAATATCTCGGCTAATTGCCGACGATTTTTTTTAAATCATTATCAACGATGCTTTTATACTTCTGTTACGATAGGTACCTCTAGTTCTCCTCAACACCTTTGCTGAATGCCCGCAAATCGAAATCTGTGTGTAACGGAAAAATGCGCATTTCTCAAAAACTATGTGACCTAGGGTAATCGCTATAATTTTCCTGCAAGGTTTAAGTTAACGTCTACTACCTCTAATTTTTTCATAATTTTACTTTCAGTAGATGCTGAAATAGATGGGGGGGAGACATATTTTTGCATTATATTGTCGATGATATCTCTGAAAATATAATACCTAAAATTAAAAGAAATGTATTTTTGAGATAGCATTACGAAATCTTTCAAACTATACCCCACACAATATACAAAGAAAAGATGTCTTTTTCAAGTAACTTAATTACCCCCTCTACATTTTTCCTAATTATATTTGTGAATGTTTGCCTGCAAGTATGTGGGTTAATAGTGTTTATTACTTCCCCTAATTTGAACTTTCCACGTTCCATAGTTTACGAGTAAAATGGCTGTGACAGACAGATAGACGCAGGAGTGATCTTATAATGGTTCCGTTTTGACTTTTTAAGTACGGAAACCTAAAAAGGTTAATAAATTTGATGATGATAAGAAGTCTGTTGCAATTTTATGCCGCAAAGTCACTGAAAGTCACAAACAGATGCCTTTTCGCTGTTTTTTACCCTTATTAAGGACCGATAATAGCTTGCGCCTTTCAGTTGCTATGGCAAAAGAGGTGACATTTGAAAGACATGTATTTGCACTTTTACAAAAATACCGCATACGGTGCAGCGGGGACCCGAGCCAGAGGTTCGTTTGATTCGAGGTTCGTTTTTTGAAAATATTTCGTATGAATTCGGGGCCGCGATGTAATTACATACAAATTTAAGGTTATTATCACGGGATTGGGCAACGTCGGACCCGGGCAGATCATCTAGTAAATATTATACTTTTTAGTAGTTTAAATAGCATATAAATTTAAAAGCAACGTTAAAAATACCAGAATATGCAAACTTTCAGCAGACTAGCGTTTAGCGTACCGTCCTCAGTGCAAAGAATAACGTTAACTTGTTCATTTGTATAGAGGAGAAGCGGATTCAACTGAGAAGTTCATTAACCAATTATTTTCCTGTTTCCCCTCTAGTTAATGAACTTCTCAGTTGAATCCGCTTCTCCTCTATATAAATGACCAAGTTTCCGTTATTCTTTGCGACGGTACGCTAAACGCTACCGAAACTAGTGTGCTGAAAGTTTGCATATTCTGGCGTTTTTAACGTTGCTTTTAAATTTATATCATTTTACGCCAAGTAGCATCTTAATAATTATTAGTTTAAATAGTGTCGTTTGACTATTGCAGGAAAAACATACAGTGACTCGAAAAAGTGATTGGACACTTACAAAATCCAGAACTATCGAATAATTAAAAATTAGTAACCCTTTCAGGGACTCATTTTTTTAATAGTGCACTATCTATGGTTGTCTTAAGCACACTTAACCTTCTGTTGTATAGTGTGCACCACATTGGTCAAAATGTTTTTTCCCTATCGAATCTTTTTCATTTACAGTTCCTATTCAAAGCTTGTGCTACTCTGTGACATCTATGTTTTCAGTAGAAAAATCGAGAAAGTGCCACAAGAATGGGTGAGTATTTGTTGAGATATCATCAATATGGATGTTCCTTCAGAATAATGTTGCCATATATCCCGATTTACGCGGGGTGTCTCGGTTTTCGGGGGCTCTAAGACTTGTCCCGTGTAACCACTGCACAGGGCGTCAAATGACCCGATTTTTCAAGATGCACAAATTATTTTTCGTACCACGGTATTGGTTAATCTGCATCGGGAACACAATACAGTAAAACCTATGAAAACAGAAACTATTTATAGTCCGTTCGAAAGTAATACTTTAAAAATGCAATAAGCTAATCTGCTTTGTCGGAAATTTGTCTAAAAGTTAACTTTTTGCAGTTCATGGCGAAAACGAAACCTGTTTATAAAGGGATTCTATTTTATAAGTTCAAATTCCAATGTTCCTATGACAGGAATGCTGTATAATTACACCTTTTAAATTGCAATTTTGTTTCAGTTCCGCCTCCAAAGCTTTTACTGTATAAGATTATTGTGTTTATTTAGTAAAAACCTGCAAAGACCGAATCTCGAGGGACAGGAGAAACAAGTTCCTTTTTATACAGGTTCCTATATTAGCAGGTATAATTGTATATGGTATCCTACTATAGCAGTGTTTCTCAACCTGTGTGCCGCGACACACCAGTGTGCCACGACAGATTGTCAAATGTGCCGCGAGCGTTTTTGATAAATAATTAAAATTGTAAGGTGTCGTATCAACGATACAAAATTTTCTATTTATCATGTGCTTAACACTTAACAGCTACTTTCCTCCACTTTCAATCGGCAAGACACCAAATTTGAGAACAACAGGAATAGAGCATCTCATTGGTTTGAGAAACGATAAGTTTTGCGCTCAACATTGTTCACAGAAGAAAACTTGGATAAACTTTGGCTTTCTGTCAAAAGTTTGTAACTTGCAATCAGCTTGAAAGCTATTAAAATTCTTCTTCCTTTTCCATTTTCATAGATCTGTGAATTTGGATTTTCAGCATTAACAGAAATCAAGTCCAAAAAGAGAGTAGAACTTTTAAAAGTTGACGATGAAATGCGAACTTTTCTGGAGACTTTGGAACCTCGTTTTGATTCAATTCGCCGCAATATTTCCAGATATTTTTAGTGTGTGGTCTACCAAAAAAGGTTGTGAAACACTGTAATATAGGGACATTGAAATTTTGCGTCATAGACAGAAGTCAATTATAGGCAGGTACTGTTTTCATAGGATTTGTTAAAATTTTATGCCCCGATTTCGAAGCCGCTGGCACGCTTTTTGTGTCTCCCTGTCCTGCATTTTGTGTCTCTCTGTCCTCTTTTTTGTGACACTGGACCTAGCAAAACCCTTCATGCCGGTAAGTTTTTACACATGACCTAAAATGTTTCTAAACCTACAATGATGTTGTTTAAATGCATTAAAGTAGACAAGCTGCAATTAAAAAAATCTATATTATACAAAAAAAAATTTTCTTCTCACTCTGTGTGACACTTTTAGTTATTACATTGTAAGTTTATACATTGTAAGTTTTAAAGTACAGTGAAACCTCCCTGTGCGACCATATCCATTAAGCAGCCCCCTCCCTGAATCACCATTTTTCATGGAACGAAATTTATTCCCAAAGGCTCAATACTAATTTTACCTACATTCAGAGATCATCCCAGTTGAACTAACTCCATGAGCGACCCATTTCTTTGAAGAAAATGAAAGTAATTCCGTTTATATCTGGTCGCTTGAAGAAAGTTTTACTAGAAAAATAATTCCGGAGAGCGCATTATTCATCAAACTTCTAAACTAAGTTTAGATTTTTTTTTTTATTCCGGTAACTTTTAAGCGTTTAAACCCCTTTGGGACTTTTTAAACAATGCATTTAACTCTAATGACATATTAAGAATGACGGCCAATTAGCTCCCCTGCCCTATTCTGTCAGGAAACTCTCAAAGAAATAAATTAATGAAATCGTCATTATTTGTTCCCGTCAAAAAAAAAAAAAAAAAAAAAAAAAAAAAAAAAAAAAAAAAATGCATTTATTTATTGAATTTTGAAAGGACTTGAACATTTTTTAAACTTGCAGTAATTAACTTATGTAATTAACTTTTGTTTTGATACTTAAATTTTCATATTATTTCTAATGTGAAAAATAAATTTTAGTAACATTAATTGTTACCCTTTTCAACAATTAAAATCTAGATTTAAACATGACTTCAATTAAGAGACCACCTCTCAGAGCGACCCCTTTTATTGGAACGGAACGTGGTCGCTTTAGGGAAGTTTTACTGTATGTAACAAAGGCAAAAGGTTAATACTTTAAATCCATTTATCTGAAAATGTATTTTTGCAAAATTGTGAGATTTCGTACAATATTTTCACTTATGTACTAATTAAATTGAAGAGCTAAGTGGAAGAACATGTTAAGTAACAAAAATTACATTTGAAGAAATTTGATGTGAAAGTTTTCGCTGTCAATTTTAATGATTTATTTTCTGTTTGATACCATGTGTTTAAAATATTAACAGGTGTGGTACTAAACCCTATCAAAAAAACTTATTCATATTTAATTTTTAAATATTAAAAAAAATATTAATATTATTTGGATTATTAAATATTAAAATATTAAATATTAATGAAAAATGTCTTAAATTTTCAAGGCTAAATAGAACTTTGGTATTTTAGCTTTACCATGTGATAGAATACCTGATAACACCTTCGTCCAAAAGATAAAATAATTTTTTAAGAAAATGTAGCATAACATGTTCTTCCGCTCAGCTTTTCAATTGTCACTGAGAGATTTTTTTAATGCTATTGTTGTTATATTTTGAGAGAGAAATTTTTTAAAAGTGTTTCTCGTACTAAAAAGTACTTGTAAAATCCAACATTATTTTCTTTATATGTATATTAATTGGTAAAGCCCAAAGACAAATAAAGTTTAATTCTAATGTGCACTTAAATTTTTTTTTAATGTATACAAAAAGCGTTATTCTTTCAGAAGATATGTTAATTTATCAAATATGACTAAAAGAGATTATTTTTTTCAAAAAATATTTTTTTTATGTAAAAGAAAAAAAAAAATTAAAATTCAAAGGAATCTTTGTTTAAATATACAGTTAAAATCCGAGTAAAAATTACCGAAAACAAAAATAAATAAAATTTAGTGCCTCCAAACTTATTTGTCTGTTTGAACTATTTTATAGTTCCGGAAGATATATATTCTTTTGTAGTGCTGCTATCTGTACTGAAAATTTCTTATTGTTTTAGCTACACTTAAATGCAATTTTGGTGCTGCCATCTATATAGAAACTTTAATACTACTTTCTCATAGGATATCAATTTTTATCTACACTGCTCAAAAAAATTTGGGAAGCAAGCAAAAAAGTGAAGAGAACAGTGTAAGACAGCCATGTATGGACATAAAATGGATAGTACACTTGTATCAATGCACAATACACAAAAAAAAAGACGCACAAAAATTGTAAGGGAGCTTTTATTCTTTGAAAAGATGAAAAGAACATGAAAAGATGGTTTAGGGAAACAATTTGGTTTCATGTAAATAATAAAAAGAAAGTATGGTTTAGAAATGATGCAAGATTTTTAATATGGCGTGTGGTCTCCTCGAATAGCTAAGACTGCTGCACACCTGTTTTCCATGGATGCGATGAGGTTATCGATAAGACTTTGGGGAATACTGTTCTACTGCTCAAGAATTGCAATCTCCAAGTCCCGGAGAGTAAAAGGAGGCCTCGGTCTCGCAGCAATGCGTCGTCTGAGTATGTCCCAAACATGCTCGATCGGATTTGGGTCAGGAGAGCATGCTGGTCATTCCATACGCTGTATCATTTTAGCTTAAAGCATGTCTTCCACAAGACGAACTGTATGAAGTCTGGCATTATCATGCATGGAAAAAAAGAAATCACTAACTACTGCAACATAAATACGACAGGAGGTCTCAGTATCTCGTCTGTATTACTTCGGACCATCAAAGTGCCATTCCGAATGATATGCAGGCCCGTACGTCCACCTATGCTGATCACAATAGGTGGGTACGTCATATAGTGTCATATCGTCATAGTGTCATATCGTCATTGGTGGGTACGTCAATAGGTACGTCAATAGCATCAACCCACCTCGTCTGTAATGTAATCTTTCACGAACGAATATTCTGAGTGCCTCTTTCTCTCCATGCCAAAACACGTCAGATGTCACATCCAGACTGAATCGGGACTCGTCTGTAAACAGAATTTGACTCCAACAACGTTGCCTTTAAACTCGATGTTCAGTTCCCCACCTCCTTGGGGCCGCACAGTGGCTTGAGGTCAACGGAATAAAGACCACCCTCATGAAGCCTATTTCGGACTGTTTGGCTGGAAACCCTTCGTCCTGTGGCCAAGAACAACTGTGTTTGCAGGTGAGTAGCATTGTCCGTTCCGTATCGACGAGCTGTTAACACGATATATCGGTTATCAGTTTCTGTGTTAGCACATTTTCGACCTTGCACTTGTCGATGTCTACCATTCCATGTGTCTTGGAATCGATTCCACAGTCTTTCATGGACGTTGTGACTCCAACAGCGTGCACTACACTTCGTTGTGTTTCCCCAAATTCAACTGTCCGGATAACACGCCAAGCCATGGATTGTGGTAAATCATATTGTTGTGACATTTTCAAGCCACCTTTTCTCAAAATGCAAGCTGAGCAATTGAATTTTACAACTGAGGCAGTGAAACAGACGTTTGTGCAAAATCCCGATTTCTGTACTTATCTCCTTTTTCTAGTTTTTGACGTCATAACCTTCAATTTACATGTGAAGTTTTCTTTATCTGTTTTCTACAGCACTTTAAATTATGGATGTTTTATTTTGCGTTACTTATCGGTGTAAATATTTGCGTAATTCAGCTTAAACCATGTGCTCCCCTAATTGTTTTGAGCAGTGTATTTCACAGAACTTTTCTGAGTAAAAAAGGCATTTGTTTCTGAAATAATCGCCAGATATTAGAGTTACAGAAAATATGATTTAGGAGATGTATGAAAAAGGAACACGTGAAAATTTTGAATGCGTTTCGGAAACAAATCTAATAGTTTTCTTCAAGAAAATATTTAAGTTTTTATTTCTCTATGCTAATGGAAATCAAATTTTAAGTTTTACATTTGTTTTAATAATTTAAATAAAATGCGGAGTACCTGCCATACGAACTCGGTATCTATTAGACCTACAGCGCTTCCAAGCGCTGAACTGGACACTTCTAATTTTGGAGTGTCGGTGACGTTACACGCAATGTCATTGACCAGATAACTGTACACTTCCAGGTACTTTCGTAATACCAAGAAACTTAGAACAACGCAAGGTAAGTCTGTTGAAAATTTTGTTAAAACATTGTTGAAATTATGAAGAAAAATTCGGATTTTTGTTTATTTGGTTTGGAATACCTAATTTTGTATATTTTATTGTAGCCTTATATTTATTTATGTTACTACAGGTGTTACTTCAGATTATTGAAACAAACAAGTATCTCTTGCTGCTTTAGGAATTATTGACGATAAAAGGGTTGATAGGTTTTCCATTTATAAAACAATAAATATTGAAATTATACAATATTTAGAAACGAAAGTATGTTCCGTCAGAGCGATAAAAGAAGTCTAGTGTTATTTTAAAGCTTAGTATTACTGATATAATAATGAGCATCTGTGTGTTTTCTTTAACAGATTATAGCGTTCAGAATTTTTTTTTAATATTATATGACCTGAATCAGAAAAAAAAAGTTTTACACAAAGTTTTCGGTTCACGTTTTAAAAGAAAATCCAACCCACCAGAGACCCCAGCAAAGAGGAAATTGCTGGCCAGCAGCAACATAGGTGCTGGCAATGATGGAGAAGTGCTGGCTGATGGTCTACCACTGCATGACCACTGCTGGACCACTTTAGTAAACTTTGCTGTTGGAAATCATCAGATAAAATTCTGGTGGGCATTCATTTTATCTCATGCGCTGGCCTACCACTACATGGAAGTGCACGAACTTTCGCAGTATTATTGCTGGGAACCCTTACGCTAGGTGGCGCTGCAAATATCGAAGATATTAAGTATTTGAACTCAAATCTGAAATGAATATCTTAACACAATTTAACCTGTGAAGCTAATTTTTTTTAAACTGTAAAAAATATAGCACCACTGCCACCAACAAAATAAATAAGTAAATGAATAAATAAATAAATTCTTCATTTTAACGCACATTTTTTTCTCCTTAAATCTGGTTTTACTAGGTTACAAAGGATTTCGGTTTTCATAATTTACGCAGTTCAGAATCAATAATAATAAAAAAAGCGTATAAAATACATAGGATTTCTATACAATAGAATAATTTCTATACCAGTTTAATGATTGGGAACGTAAATCACAAAGGAAACAAACTTGAAATAGTGTAATGGGAGCTTGAAAACTACGAGCAATCGTAGCGTACGCTGAAAGCACTTGTTCATGTCCGATCACGAAAACCAATCAGCATCGAGCGCGGTCAGTACTTGGGAGGGTGACCACATGCAGTTCAAATATTTCTATAGACACTTCTACAGATGCTTCTATATCTCTTGGTGAAACTAGCTTATAGAAAAACGAGCCGTAATTATATAATACTTTGTTTTTTTTATAGAATTCTAAAATAAATTTTTGTAAAGGAAAGTGCTGGGCCAGCAAAGTAATAGCAGTGGAATAGGTGCTAGCACTGCAGGAAAAGTGCCGGATTGAAGTAATGTGATGGCATACCAATGCTGGCCTGCTGTTGGCCATCACTGATGGACCAGCTGCATTCGGCTCGGACACTTTTCGACAGGTTTATGTAATGGCACCCTTGCACTTTACCGCTGATAGCACTGCTGGCTGCCATCTTTTTCCAGCTGATGGCCCACTGTTTCTTTCTTTGCTGGGACAGATCGCAAAATCTTTAAACATCTTTGTAGGAAATATAAACAAGATTATCACATCTGGTTTTAAAGCAATTATATATATATATTTTTTAAAAAAGGGTTGTTCACCGTCTAATGCAAACGCAAAAAACTATTTCTCAGCGTAAGACTACATGCAGATTGTTGTGTGAAAAACGGAAATATGTAGTTACAATTCATCATGCTTGGATATATTTATCTTATTGCAACAGAAAAAAATCGATTCAGCCTAATATAAACAATTCTTCAGCTCAAGACAGAAAGTTTAACTGTAAAAATTAATAAATTCTCATTCATATTTTTAAAGATATATGATCTGGATTAATTTTACTCTAAAAATTGGGCACAATAATTTATGAAAAACTGTTTTGGGTTTTTTTTTTCAAAATGGAGGCTGCCTGAAGTGAAAGTTCAATTTTTTACTTAAAACAACAAAAATTCCTTTCTTCAGTTCTCCATAATTATGTATCAGATACGTGTTGGCAGAAATAGGTGTGAATCGATTCAGTAGTTTTTAAGTAATCGTGATCACGGATTGCACTTTTGTGAAAAATGGCCCGTGGGAAAAATATCCAATCAGATCGCAAATTCGGATCGTCAGAACTATTTCCTACTTTAAAATGTGATAAAAAGTTTGCTAATTGTATATGTTAATAATTATTGTGAGGGAAATTTTTTGGTTAGTTGATGCATTTTTTCTTCTTTAAATATAATTAGAACATTTTATTACGAAAAAGGATGATTTCACAAAACCTCGTTCCCCCTGTTTTCAGATTGAAATACATGACTGCTGTAATACATCTAAACATTATCAGAAGTCATTAATTAATAAAATTAATAACGCTTAAACGATAGACAGCAAGAGTTCGTCGAACAACATTTATTCATAATTTATAAGACCATTGCCAAAACCAGATTTAAAACTTACAGAAATACATGATGCCATAAATATTATCCAAGTATAAAATAAACTAAATATATTACACAACACTCTTCCCCGTAAAAAAATTTTGTTTTACAAATGAATAAATAAAGAAGGCAATAATATTGGAACAAATAACCTTTTACAGAACTATAAATCTAATCGATTTGGAGGCTTTATGACCCTTTTCGGTCGTGGAGTTTTAAGTAGCTTGGAATAGGAGTTTTTATGGCAGTCCAGGGTTCTTTTAGGTGTTTTAACAGCTCTTGATTGAAGCTGCTCTTTCTCTGCTGCCTCAGTTGTCTCTATCGGTATTTAAGATGCTGTCTCATCCTTCATTCAATCTGAAACAATCTTTGCATTAGAATCGGTGACTGCCACTGAAGATCCACTTGCATAATCCAGTGGCACACTGCGATGCACACAGATTTCAGGAATTTTGAAGAGTGCACTTTCTTAGATGATCTGCATGTACAAAGGGCACGTGACCATTTACATGTACCGGATAGGTACTTTCACTAATTTTCTTGGTGATTATACCAGGAAAACATTTAATTTTCATGTTTCTGGTGGATTTCACAAGAACATTTTCTCTAACATCAAAATGTCTTTCACTGGCAGTTGAACGAGACCTTTGATTCTCTTGATAGCTTTTTTCCTTCATAAAGTGATCACTCCTGAGCTTCGTAATCTTGGTTTGTGGTGTAAATTTGAAAATAAGCTCAGCAGGAGTCTTCAGTGTGACTGATGAAGGGGTATTTCGATAACCAAACAGTATGCAGTCTAACCTATGTTGAAAACTATGATATGCCCAATTAGAAAACTTATGTTTCTTTAACGTGTTCTTAATGATATTAACAGATTTTCCTGCAGCTCCGTTGGAGTGTGGATGATATGGTGGTGAATTTCTCAGGATAACACCATTTTACTTAACAAATCTTACAAATTCTTCGGATTTAAATTGTTTAGCATTATCAGATACAACTTCACTTGGTAATCCGAAAGTAGCAAAAGTTTGTCGAAGCTTATGTATTGTAGACTTAGAATCTGTGTTAGAAACAAGTGCTACTTCAATCCACTTTGAATATGAATCTTTAACAATTAAGATATTGTGATTTTCATAATCAGCATAATCGATGTGGATCCTTTCAAATGGTTTTCCTGTTAGAGGTCAGTTATTCAATGGAACTCTGGGTACACTTGGCCTTGTTAATTGACACGGGACACATCTGTTTACATATGATTCAATCTCTGCATCTATTTTTGGAAACCAGAAGTATCCTCGAACAAGATGTTTCATTCGCACTATTCCAGGGTGTTCAGTATGTAAAAGTTGAAGAACTTTTTCTCTCAAGCATTTTGGGATTACTGATCTATTTGTTCTTAGTAGACAATTATTTTCGATACTCAGTTCATCTCTGACTTTGTAGTATTCCTGCAAGGAATCTGCAACAACTGATGGCCAACCAAATTTAGTATAGTTTATTGCTTTATTGACATCACAATCAACTGCACTAGCTTTTTCAATATCCTTGGTAGTCAGATTTCCAAATTCTGCGAAATAACATACAAATTCATGAGCACGTTTGTCAAATGGTTAATTACCTTTAGAAGGGAGTCGAGAAAGAGCATCAGCTAGCAATAGATCTTTGCCCTTTTTATACTTCATAATGTAGTCATAGTTGGATAAAATCAATCCCCATCTCTGCATCCTTGAATTAGCCATTTCCGGAACAGGTTTATCATGTTAGATGTAAATTTCCAACTGGGCGAAAAATGTCCGGACCAGGATACGAACCCGGGACCTCCTGGCTGAAGCCGCCAGTGCTCTGCCATCTGAGCTATCCCGGACGATTCTGGTCGAACTTTTTCACCCAGCTAACCTTGATGATTACAGCATCTGGTCTGAAACCTGGTTCAGCTCAACTGAAAAAATCTCAGGTAATGGAACTCCAGAAATCGCTGGATACGAAATTACACTAGATTAATATTAACACAATTATTCTAATTGGTAAACAAATCATATTAGATGTAAATTTCCAACTGAACATTTTTCGCCCAGTTGGAAATTTACATCTAATATGATTTGTTTACCAATTAGAATAATTGTGTTAATATTAATCTAGGTTTATCATGGCCCAGTAAGGTCAACAAAGGCTTTGAATCTGTTTCAATGACAAATTTTGTTCCTTGTAAATATTTATTTAAACGTTTAATGCCAAAAATAATAGCTAAAGCTTCTTTATGTACCTGAGCATAGTTTCTTTCTGCTTTATTAAGAGTCTTTGATGCAAAAAATATAGGTTTCAATAAACCAGGTGATAAATCATGGCATGAAACTGCTCCAAGTCCATACTCAGATGAATCACACTGTAGAACAAGGGGCTTGTTATGTCATAGTGCACCAAAATATTATATTTATCCAGTAACATCTTACTTTTTTCAAAGGCATCAATACATTCTTTCTCGAAATCCCATTTTGAGTCTTTCTCTAATAATTTATACAAAGGTTTCAGCTTTGGAGATAAATTAGGCATAAAATGCTGATAAGAGCCTAGAAGCCCTAGATAACATTTCAATTGTCATATCGTACAACCAGTTTCATGTCATATCTCATACTCATATAAATCTGCAGCCTGCTGCGCTAACCACTGTTTTTGACGTAGTCATCGTCGTTTCTAAATATCTGAGTTGCGCTACCCGCCAGTGTTCTTCAGTGAGGGAAGTAAGAATTGGTAGTCACTTGGCGCTGTGTCAGGGAACTCATCACGTCATACGGTTGGGAACTCATCACCCTCCGTATAGACCTGATCTAGTGCCAAGTGACTAAAATTTGTTTCTGCACTTATTGAATCACCTTATCGGTCACCGTCAAAACGACGATGACTATATCAAAACTGCGGTGATGCTAGATTGAAAAGTCAACGGTGCGTTAATTAGCGTATTAACTAATTGCCAATAAAATAAATTTGAAACCTATTATTCTTTGGCATGTTAACAACGCTTGAGTTAATCGATAACCGCTCCATAGATTTTCTTTCAATGTTAATACAAACGTTAAAAATAGAATTTTCTATGGCGCTAAGTAATTTTTTTTTTACAAACATTTTAAAGCTATTTATATATATATTTGAAATTTGCACCGATTTTACAAATATTTAAATTTTGAAAATAAAAAATCTACGCTCTGCCATAAGCAATATGCTAAAGATTAATTGCATTGATATTTTTTATTATTACTATTATTTTGATGTTTCAGGATCGTTCGGTGCAAGTGGCTAGCTCACACTGCCATTTCTGGGCAGCTTCGCTCACATGGTTGCCTAGGACGTAGTGTTTTCTTTATATGAAAAAAATTACGAAATCCTCTCTAAACATAAATGAACTCTGAACTCCAATACCCTCAACAGTTTACATTGTTATTAAAACCCACACAAAATTCTACACTGTTGCAGAAAACTACACTGTCACTCAATAATTTTTATAAAACTCGTTACGTAACCGTAATTTATCTCTATTCTGACCAACGAGAACGCTGCATAATATGGCTTCGTCAGATAAATGTTCTCATACATATACAAATATATGTAACTATAAAATATATTCTTGATTAGCTATTTTTTTTTTTTTTTTTTTTTTTTTTTTTTTTGAAATATGAAGTTGATGCCCATAAATACTGACACATTCAAAAACTTAAATTTTACATTCTTCAATATTTTTAATCCAATTATACAGGGTGCAATATGTTATCTATCGCCGACCTTTAATTTCCCAACCGTTGATCGTAGACATATACTTCCAATTATAAAAACGTTTCAAATGAGGTAAATATTCATGTTGTGGCATTATTTAAAGCAAAAAATCAATTTTATAAAAATTACGAAATCTAACTTTTTATACAGTCCCCCGGTACCTATAGTTATATTTAGTAAAAGTTTACACATATCATAACATACATAACACAAAACATTTGACATCTGTACTACAAAAATTGACACAGTTATTGAATTTCAAAGTTTGAGATTTTTGCACTCGATTTTGTCTTTCATTAAGGAATCAGTTAAAAGATGAATTAAAGTAATTCGAGATCAAAATCAGACTGCAATGTTATTTTTACGGCGAAACAAATTTTAGCCTGTATCGCCAAATCGGGGTATCACCAAAGAGGGTTATTTATTTTAAATATTTGAGCTGACTTTTAGGGGTCGTATACAAAGCGAAGAATGAAATATTAAGATTAAACAGAAAAACAAATATCAATTTATTATAATATCAGAAAATTGTCTACTATAAAAAATGAATACATCAAACGACGGAATCTACTAGAGATACTGTTTAAAGTGTTCTCCATTGGGGGCAATGCACAATTCAATGCAAAAGGGCGAATGCCAGCACCTCCTCCGGTGTCACTTGAACATTACACCTTGCCTGTCTACTTGTTCTGGGTCGTGATGAAATAGAGCAGGTCTCTCTAAGATGGCGCAGTGCATCAGTTATAGTTTCATGCATTGGGTGTAGATTCTTGGGGAAACGTTCTGAATAAACACTCATAGAGTCTCTGGCATTCCTTTGACATTCACCATAGATGAGTATCATTTCGGCACATTGCATGTATGAGTAGCTTGCCATCACGATCTCAGCGCTGACTAGCAACGTGTTCATATCATGTCAACCGCTAGATGGCTCGCGTTTTATCCCGAACGCTGTGGCGCTGCGGTTCTATTGTAATTTGCATAATCCCAATTAACATGCTCGTTATAGCTTGGCTGGTCGTTTTCATTCCGCGACCATTTATCTAGTCCTTAGTGCGTATGTTTTATTTTTCGGTTGTCAATTCTACCTACTTTGACGTTTGAATGTTGTTTGACCCATAAAAGTTAGCTAAAATTTTTAGATGAAATAACCTTCTTTGGTGATCTTGTAGATTCCGGCGTTTGAAGTATTCATTTTTTTATAATACACCGTTTTCTGATATTATAATCAATTGATATTTATTTTTCTTTTTAATCTTAATATTCCATTCTCCGCTTTGTATACGACCCCTAAAAGTTAGCTCAAATTTATAGATGAAATAACCCTCTTTGGTGATACCCCGATTTGGCGATACCGGCTAAAGGTGGTTTCGCCGTAAAAAGGACATTGCACCCTGATTTTGATCTCGAATTACTTTAATTCATCTTTTAACTGATCCCTCATTGAAAGACAAAATCATGTGCAAAAATCGCAAACTTTGAAGTTTAATAACTGTGTCAATTTTTGTAGTACAGATGTCAAACTTTTTGTGTTATATCTGTTATTATATGTGTAAATTTTTCCTAAATATAACTATAGGGACCGGGGGACCGTATAAGAAGTTATGTTTCGTATTTTTTATAAAATTGATTTTTTGCTTTAAATAATGCCACATGATGAATATAAAAGAATGTTAAAAGATGTTACTAAAAGAACTTACAAGAGAGTTGAAAAATATTAATTAACAACAATTATTCCACAGTAGTAATAGCAACTAGCAACAATGTTATACTATTTCACATTTAACCATTATTATATTTAAAAAAATATGTTTTTGTTCAAGATAAATTCAACAATGTAAA
The DNA here is from genome assembly GCA_963932465.1 of Maratus speciosus. Lineage (NCBI taxonomy): Eukaryota > Metazoa > Arthropoda > Arachnida > Araneae > Salticidae > Maratus > Maratus speciosus. Next base: position 42,590,847 of record OZ010791.1, on the reverse strand, counting down.
TTTCATTTCATAACTTCGTCAACAATGGTTCTAACAATGAAAAATATTAATAATTAGTGTTCGGAAAAAATGCTATTTTAAGTCTTTAATCGGCTTTCATTAAAATACGTTGTGTTTTAAAAGCATCAGTATTTTAATTAACATTTTCATTGCGATAATGGAAAATTCTTACGAATTTATTTATTATGGAGGGGGCGTTGAAGAGGTAAGTTATTTACATAATTTTTATCTAAATTTTTCGACTGCATTTCAATTGGTTCTCTCATTTTAAATTATTCGTAGATGTGATCATGTTTGCCTAATCTCATTAACTATTCACAGGTCGTTCCTAGATCAAAGCATATTATTTTTCGAAAAATTGCGATATGTACTCCTGTTTGAGAACTTATATTCTTCTGGAAAACCTGAAATGATAATTTGACCTCAGATTATCGCTAATTCAGTTCACACTATTTTTCACTATTCTTGTAGTGACGCGGTACTAATAAAAAATTGGTGATGGAATGCTGACTTGTACAGATGAAGTTACAATGTACATATATTGATTTCAATGATGATTACAAACGATAATTTTCGAATCTACATTATTATAGAGGCATTTAAATAAATTTAAAAAAATTAAAGATTGTATTTTATCCCCATGATTTTGTAGCAATTCTGTATTTTTTTTTTCTAAACTGGAATATTGTTCGAGTAGCTCTAAGTTCGAGTAGCTCTTTTCAAAATGAAAAAAAGGTACTGCGTGTACTTTTACACTCCATAAAAATTTCAATTGATTGGTCAATTTTAACGAAAATTGGGAAGATAAATAAACATATCTATTTTAGATCTAAATAATTTGATAACAGAACCATCTGCAGACTGCAACTCTTTTATCAAACAAAGAAGTGTGAAAATCAAATATTCCGTTCAAGGGTTATGCTCGGACTAATATAGGAGAGGAAGATACCGACAGATTGTATAACCTTGTTCTTCGAAAGTCTGTAAAAAATAATGTTATAGGAAAATCTATTTCTTTCCAAGTCGAATTTCCGGTGCGTGTGGGTTTGCGTACATTTTTTAATTTCTTCTTTCTAAAGAGTAAAGTATTGTAATCGAAAATGTTTCAACTTTCGATTTTCAAAGGATTGACTCGTTTTAGGAGTCAGAGATCCGAAAAAAAAATGTTTTTTACAAAATGTCTGTCTGTCCGCGTGTGTATCTTTTTTTTCATGTCTCCTCTTTGCATCATAAAAAAGTTATGCATAGAATCGAACAAAATTTCGTATATATGTTTTTGGCTATGTCAGAGAGGTTCCAATTGAATTTAGGAAAAATTTGTCTGGGTAAGTGTAATAGATTTTCCTGCCATTTTAATGTAACGTTTTCGTCGACTGTTTGTTGCAAATACAGAGCGAAATAAAACGCACAGGCTGAGAGAAAAAAATGTTTGGACGCATTTAAAAAAAAATTAAATAGTTAATGAGGAATCGCAATAATTTTTGGTGTAACTTTTTTGCAGCCTTTAATGGATGAAAATAAAACAGAAGAACATCGGATAAAGTTATGTGTGTTTTCTCAATTGCTTTTAGAGTTACGATTTTTTGAAACGTACCGAGCCTTCGTTTATCTCGTAGTTTTTGAGATATAGAAAAAAGTAAACTTGTTGGAGTGTTAAAAAGTATTTCAGAATAGATGATATAGTAAGAAATAATGCTTCATGCACATGGAGGGCCCAAACGACAGCGAAAACTGAGAATGTGATCAACATTCAATTTCGCTTCACGTAACGCTTGTGCGCATCTTCTGAAGATCAAACTGCTACATGGTACATCTAACAAATTTCGTATAATTTCCAAGTCTTTGCCAAAAAACTACATTTCCCTAATTACACTAACCGTTTATCTACTGACGGTACTTATGAGTACCATTAAAATAACTTCTTATAAAATTCATTTAATACATCGATTAGTTGTAATACAGTTTAGAATGAGTTATAGATACGTTACTTTATCTTGTTCCAAAAGCATTATTGGTTACACAAAGCAAAAATATTTTTAAAAGGATGAATTCTTTTGCCTTTGCATCTTTTCAGCTTTCTTGGCGTTGTGGGATGTGGGGATTTTTCAATTTGCAAATATTTCTATATTTCTGTTGTAAGAACATTATATTTCTATATTTCCTAATTATACACAATACAAAGAAAAGTATTTAAAATAAAACATTTGAGTGGGGGTTATAACTATTGCACAACATCCTTATAAACTCAAATTTAATTAATCCATCAAATCCTTCAATCCTTTTAAAATCCTTCTAAAATTTATTAAATGATTATGTAAATCTTCTAATGTAGTTTAAACAATTCACGAAAAATGCTTTAGAAGATAAAATTTTCATGAATTTATCATTCACTACATAAAGGGTTAAGAGATAAGTTTTTTTAAACGTTTCAAATCATTTTCGAGGACCCTTTCTTTATATAAACTGATATGGCAAAAGAAATGTCCTTCGAGTTAGAAAAGTAGATGACATTTTTATCTACAATGCTGATCTGAGACTTGTGTCGAATATATTAACTTTAAGTCAATTTATTAATCAATTAAAGTTTTGATCATGATGTTTATTTTTTTAGATATGAATCATGATTAATTTATCATATTGATTTATATTATTAAGAATCACAAATCAAAGTTTCAAAAAATGTTCAAGAAACGCGTAAGACTTAAAATTCAGAAATATATAAACTATAGACTACACGTTCAGATTAAAAAAAAGTCCCCATTAAATCCTCGTTATTTTATATACACAGCTTCATGGTATTATCTGGTGGGAACTTGTCTTTCGGTGGTTATTTCTAGACGTGCGCACACATTATGCGCACACATTAAATCACATTATGCGTTTTCGGGCTTTTGTAATGCGCGTGTCTCCTTCGGTTTTTAAACAGCGCTGTCCAACAGAATTAAAATGCATCAAATCTAAAGTTTTTTTCACCAAAATAATCTTCGATTTCATAAAAATGTCATAAAAATTTCGTAGTAATTTTTTTGTTTGTGTGTGTGTATTTTTGGAACAGAACTTCAATAATTTACTACTTAATCCTTAAATGCCTGACTTTTCAAAATTCCTTGTAATAATGTTTTTTTGGCTTTCATTTTTTAAATAAATCATGGGAAAAATACTTTAAAAAATCATATTTTGTTTTAAGTATGGTTTACGGCTAAAAAACAGTTTATTACTAATCGGCAATACTGGTCTTTAATTGAAAAAATAATTTTCCTTGATGAAATTCTATAATATTAAACATACAAAAATTTTAGGAACTATAATAAGAAATAAATTTTACTTGCTTACTGCAGAACAAAATAGAGCATTTCGCCAGCTTCCAAACAAAACAAAAAGAACAAGTAGCAACAATTGAAAAAATAAATCTATCTTTATTCTTAAACAGCACAAGTGTTGCCATCTGCATGTTGAAAATCGATTTAATAATATTTTCAGAATGTATTTTATTGGCAACATTAGGCATTATAGCTTCAATATTATTTAATAGTATTTTAGAAGCCTAAATTGGGTATGTTGCCGAAAAGCAACACCCGGCATTTAAGGGTTAAACAGATTAACTCCCCCCCCCCCCCAAACACAAACACATACCCAAATATATATGACATCAATATTTCCTCTCTGTTTTACAACACGAATACGTTTTCCATCTATATTTTTATCCAAGGCAATTTATTCCTGTCTCCTGTGAAACGAGACAAATGTTAATATATTACCATGTATTTAAAAATATAATCGGTAAATTGCAAGTTTTACGCACGCACAAAGTTTACACTTATTATTCCGCAATGCGCACTTCGAAAAGAAGTCGAAAGTTCAAACGCCGCGCTTTTCTAAATAGATTTTTAGTTAATTAACTTGCAATTTGTTTCGAAAATTATTAAAAACAATCCTTGGAGGATTCCACATCGGCAGATACCTCGAACTTCCCTCAACTTCCACGCTCAGCGCTCGCAAAGTAATGTTTGTGTATAACGAAAAATGCGATTTTCTCAGAAACTATGTAACCTAGGATAATCACTATAGTTTTGCTGCAAGGTTTAAATGAACTTCTACTGCCACTAATTTTAGTAGTTTCGGAAATACTGGGGATGGCGTAATTTTGCATTGCCCTTTCCACTATACCTCTGAAAATGTAGTACTTAAAATTAAAACAAATAGAGTTTTGAGTTCTATGTTACGAAGTCTTTCGACCGAAAGCAGAAAAAACAGGAAATTTATTAAAAAAACACGGGTATAATTAGAATAAGTTCATTACTAAGAACATTCATTAACTAAGAACAAAAACTTAAATGAGATTATTCTATAGGATGTCATGTGTTATCCATTCTTTATTCGGAAATATTCATATAAACGACACGTACTGCAATACGAACAGTTATTTAATACGCATTTGTATTTAGAGGATTTTTATCTTATCATGAATTGAGTAATATTATTTGAATTAGAACTTGTTAATTACTCATTTATGACATTTTCGATGCTGTCCATTTCAGAATGATTTATATCTCGTTCCTATTTTGTTATTTTAGTACAATACACAGTAAATTTGGGTCCACATCTCTTTTCGATGCAGTGGCTGTCATTTGATGAAATAAAGCCCTTTAAAATGAGGAAGAAAGGTGGAACACATTTCTTCAGATTTTTCCGAAAAATTACGTAATTGTAACACTACGAATAACGCGATTTAAGCGACAGCGTTGTGGAGTTTCCGAAATATAAACAGGGATTTCTATATTCGAATTAATTTTAATAATATTAATTTGTTTATTTTCACTTTTTATTTGCAGCATTCTTACGTAAATTTAAAATTCTAATTTAATTGGTTTTCTCATTTGACATACTGTGTATATCCTATTGCCTTTGTTAAGTCTTAACAACCATTTAAATGTTAAATTCAGATCCAAAAATGTATTCTTTTGAAAAGTACAAGGGGGGGGGGGGGGAATCCGATATTTCAGCCTTTTTTAATCTTTTGATGTAAAAATGTACAATTGTTGTTTTCAACATTGATTAAAGGATATAATTCTGAATAATCAACAATCGTTTCAACAATGAAAAAATATATTATAATCATGTCGACGAATGATCTTATTTGAGTCTTTTACCGGTTACTTTTGGTGTATGTTGTATTTTACTGCATCAGAGCTATCATTGCAATTTTATTTGTAATTATGGTTGAAAATCAACTTTTTAGTTCATATTCAGGCTTTTTTGATGAGGTAAGTTATTTGCAACATTTTTACGTAATTTTTATTTGGTTTTCTTATTTGACATAGTTCCTAGATGCGTAGCTGCCAAACTTTACGCTTTTTTCCTACCACTATTTCTGAACGGAAAAAATTGCCTTATTTAATCTTCAATTTTCGACGATTAAATAAGACAAAAGTTTCTATTCAAATATAGTGGTAGGAAAAAATCGTAAAAGTTGGCAGTTGTGCTAGAGGTTGTACTGCTTGTTAAGCTTTTTTTCAATTCACATCGTAAAATACATATTATGGACGGTGTTTCCTAAATTTGAGTTGCATTTTTAATACGATTTTTCAGGTTTCTGATGTATGTTTTAGATTTTTTTTTCCTGGGACATTCCTGGGAATGATGAATAGCTTCTATTTCAGTTGATTGGAAATCCTTCAAACACAGATTATAAAACACAGTCTCAATCCAGAAATAAAAATAAAATAAAGGTTACTGTTTTTATTATAATCGTTGCCATTGTTTTGGCAGTGTATCTGACGCGGCACGGATAATGCAAAAGTACCGTAACTTTTTCCAGTGAAATTTTACATATAATGAGTCTACTTACCTCAGATTAACTTACTCTTTTAATTTTAAGTTCTCACAAATAATTTTGTAATTTCTATAGATATCTGAAAAAATTAATGAGGCTGTGATAAGGCTTCTTTAAGGAAGCATTATAATTAAGTAATGTTGTTCATAAAGGGAAAAGTTTTGCAATTTATAACTCACACATTATATTCTAAAAGACTCTTTTTAAAATGAATTTCAATGATTTTGTTTTTCTTGATTTACATTTTTATTAAAAGTACCTTTTCAATTTATAAACTATCTTTCTCTTCTACTGAATTTTAGGTGTATGGCCTCTATGATTATGAGAGTTTCTATTATGATGCTCCACAACAACCATCTTATAACAGGAGCGATTTACTTTATAGTCAAACAGAATATGTCTACGATCCGGCTTTTTATTTCCAGCCTAGGTAAGTACATTTATAGGAATCTTCTTCAGTCCACGCCAGATAAATTGGCCGATGGTGTCCTTGAAAGAGTTTTCGTGAAACGTTAATATCTGCTACTTGACAGTAGTGATTATCGCCCGTAATGAACGAATAAATAAATCAAAATTTATATTACTCACCGGCTTTTTTATCGTGTGTAGGCAATTCACACCGTCAAATTGTGTATAGATATTCATTATTCATTTTAACTTGTCCTGCTTTAAAATGTCACTACATCACCAGGGTGCTGGAAGCGTCTGCTGTTAGCTTTGATAGAAGACTGAACTAAACGCTGTATATCGAAATATGAAGATAGTAGTATATACGGTGTTACAGTTCATTCATAATCAGAGTGGGATCATTTTCACAGGGAGTGTACTTATTTTGACGTTTTAGTCCAAACTCGAACAAACTACAATCCTTAACTCGAAAATATTCGCCTGAATGAATCTGATTTGTCGACGAAGTCGTAAAAACACATTTGTTTGACTATAACGTCAAGCTCGGAAAGATGATTATCGATTATTTCCAAAATCATCTCTACTAGTTAAATATTATATCCCGTATTCGGTCACTGTGTGTCACGTACAGTGCCACTTATACGGAATCACTTATCGAACTACTGTAGATTTCCAAATTTTCGCATTATATCACCACACTTCATATACAGCAAATTATATATTTTAAAAAGATTGAAATAGACATTATTGTAAAAGTTATAAATAAAAATCTAGATATGGTTTGGCGTATGGATATGGTAAATTTTTAAAGTGATGGTCTGTGGAAAATAGCGTTCTTGTTGTAGTTTGTTATACCTTTGCTCTATTCCAAAAGATTGTGAGCATCTTGTATCTTTGTCATTTAAGTAATCGCTCACATACGAATTTTGGGGTTATTGAATGAATGTCAAGTTAAGCTGTTAAGCAACAAGTTTAACATTAATTTTAAGCTTTTAGGCTGCATGAAAATCTTATGAAAAAGCTTTAAATCGTTATGTCGAACATTTTAATTGTCATTTTTTATTATTTAAATTTATTTCAAAGTAATTAAATCCGAAAAAACATCACATGTAACGTTCAACCGTAAATAAGAATTGTAATTAAGGAAATACGATGTTTGTAACACCCATGGTGAAAAGACGTCCAAACATTAAATTTGTGATAGACCAGCATTTGAAAATGCTCGAAACTTTCTGATTTCTTTGCGTGGAATGCCAATTAGAATTCTATCGATTATTTTATACATAAGTAGAGATTTTTGCATCTTTTTTGGAAGCTGGGAGGGGGCAGCGCATTGCTCACCACGCCATTTTCGCCGTACAAGTGCAAAACAAAATTTATTGAAATTACTATCTAAAAGCAATATGTGCAGATAAGTTCATATAATTAATGCAATTTCATGTCAGTTGACACTAATGCGGTGCATTAATTGCTGCATAAGTAGTAATTCAACAATATATTGTAATGACATTCCAAACACATTTATAAAAAAAATGTCAGTTAAATTCAAATTTAAAATAACTCGGTCTTAAATGGCTTCATTTGTAGTTCCAAATGCGAGTCGTGCTTTTCCTCAATTATAGAACATAAAATACATTTAGATATGCATCCGTAATCAGAGGTGTGTCGAGAAAAATTCAGCTTGTATTAAATTAAGCATTGTTTTGTTCACTAAAATAACTTTCCGAAGTTAAAAAAACGCAATAATAAATGCCACAAGTAATTTTTATCAAAAATTAATAGAGATTTCAAGGGACCGTTTCTTAATCAACAATCGTATAAAAATAATTTTCCTATCAATTCTGTCTATTTTTTATCAATTTTTTGTCGCCATATGACGTCTTTAAAGCATTTATTGTGTTTTGATATAATAAAGTGTTTTCTCAACAACCTTTTATAGGTATCTACATCTAATTTAATCATTTTTGCCTCTAAACTCACTTTATAAAACAGAGGATGGCAACATGTGAAATGGACCCAAGTTCATATTAGAAGCTTGTGCCAAAAAATGGTAAGCCACCTTCGAGAACTTGACAGTACACGCCTAGATATGTTTGATAAGACCAGTGATACATTTCATCGTTCTTAACTCTGAGATAATTGTAAATGTGTCAAGTTTTAGTTCAAAATCTTTTCATCCAATCAAACTTTATAGGCCGCATGTCGCCACCTCTTTTAATAGAGGTAACCTTATTGTCAGCCTATACCACGTTTGATTTGAAATGTATAATTATACTTTAGAACTAGCCGCCTTGGCGACCAGTTTGATCTCCCTTAAATGTATGCTAAGCATTGTATCATGTCACTTTTATTCATAATTTAATTTACTTGCTCAATCCTATGCCAAATAAGAAGATTCTGATAGATAAATGAAGAAATCTGTGTTTTTATGTTATCCGGGCGCAGGTGATAAATCGCCAAACATTATTCTCGTCTCATTTTTCCATATTTCATTAACCCATTAACCGCTGACGTTGCGTTCACGCAACAGTCAAAATAATTGCTCATGCAATGAATTAATTACATTGGCACCACTATTTTAGAATTTAAAAAAATGTCTTATTTATTGGCAGGAATTTTGCTATTTTAGTAAAGCGAAAATTACCTTACTGAATTTGTGGTGGAAAACTACTTTCAACAAGAAATTTGAAATTTTCTATCGTAATAGTTTTGGCGGTTAATGGGTTAATTTCATTTACAATATGATACTTTCATTCATTTTATTTAAAATACATAACTTTAATTTAAAACTGAAAAATTAAAATTCCCGATTTTCCTTTTAAGGGAAAAAAAAGAAAAATGATAAATAATACCATAAACCATGACATTTAATTTCAACATCAAAGCATTGCTTTAATTTACCATGCGAAAAATAAAAAAATGCTAACTGGCGAGTTACAAAATGCTATTGGCGAGATTTGCACCCGGGTAACATAAACGTACCAAGAATTCTTTGCGATCCTGGCAACTTTTACGTACCTTCATTCCAAAAAATAATTTTTATTAAAAAATGGCCGCCTTGCATATGAAAACCGAAGGAAGTCAGTCCATAGCTGTTTATGACAGTCACATAACTTGGACTATTGTAATATAGATGAAATGATGGCCATGGAACAATTTGGCGATTTATCACCTGCGCCCGGCTAACATTAGTGCTAGAAGGGCAGCCTGAAATGTAAAAAGCGAAGCGGTCAGCCCGGAACAGTTGATGACAGTCACATGACTTAGGCTATTATTATAGAGATTTTTTACGTGTGCCAATAAAAAATATTCTCGATAATTTTAATTATTTTCGACTTAAAAGGCTCCCTGTGTATTATAATTGCAGTTGTAAAAAATGTATTCAAATCTCCACAGTGGCTATTGATACAATTGAGGGCATACATACACAGATACACATCATATATATTTTTAAATAGATACTAGCTGGACCGCCCGGCGTTTCCCGGACCCGTAATGAATGACCCTTAAATGAACCTCAAATTTGTATAATTTTATATCATGAACTCCATTTTATCTGAATTTATATTTTTAAATGAAAAAAATATCGAAAAGAAAGATATGCAATTTGATATTTTAAGTTCTGCCTAATTTGAGTTATGGAGTCTATGCGTGTCAAGGATTGTGTTAAAATACTGACGTTCAATTACTTTTAGCTTAGAAAAAAATATCGTCACCGTGAGGAGCGAAAAGACCTGAATTTCCAATGAATTTGAAAGGGTTAAAATTCATATTTTTTAAAACCAATTTCACCATCGATTAAGAGAAACTTTGAGCTTTAAGAACATCTTTTTGGTTTGTCGCTACATCAAAAAATGCGCCCAGGATGTGCGTTGAAATAACCCCTTCGGGACCGGCGTCTGTTTCACAAATTTAATTCGGTTGGCACCACTGTTTCTTTTTTAAGTTACCTTTACTTTTGTAATCCCAAAAATGCTGTGATTAAATAAGGTAAATATTACTTTTTTATATTACTGGTATCAAAAACATATTCAGTATGCACGTTTTGAAGGTGCATATATGCACCCATGGTCCTGAATGGGTTAAGGGAGAAAAATGTTTTTCGGAAAGCGACCCTTTTTAAAAATTATTTTTTAAAAGGTAATCTGCAATATTTTTTTCAAATGATTACGGTCTTTGAGACTTAACGGTATGATATTTCAGAATGTGTCTTCCGTTTTTAAATGTACTAAGCGGTTTGGCTGATAAAGGTTAATAAATAGTGACAAAACACTCCCGAAATTTCATCTTTTCGATCTTCATTTTCTAATGATGCGTAAATAAGGCTTCTGCGTGTGCGCCTGTGTTTTTTTCCTTACGCAAGGACCGAGATGAGTGTTTAATGAGAGTAGGTTGCGATTTCTAATTAATAATTCAACTAATTCTTAGCATTTTAAAACTCTGAGTCTCAGGGGCATAGCATCGGGAGACACGTTGGGCTTGCCTCAAAAAAACTTTCAGCATCGTAAATACCGTTGATTTTGCTAGCCATCACCCCCAGACACACACACGTGCACAGACAGAACGAAACTTTATTTTATTAATATAGACATTGAAGGGAATATTAAGTTTTTGAGTCAGACACATTATAATAATATAATTAATAGAGATGGGCAATATCGTTCCTTTTAAGGAATCGTTCCAGCCGGAATCGTTCACCGAAAGGAACGAGTTCATTGGAGTCGTTCCTTTCGGAATCGTTCCGAAAAAAAGGAACGAATCCGAGAAAAAGGAACGATTCCGAGAAAAAAGGAACGATTCCGAGAAAAAAAGAACGATTTTGAAAAATAAAGGATTCCAAGGGGAAAAAAACACTTTCGAGATAAAGAGAACCACATGCAATCCATAATATTTTTTACTAATTTATTTTCTTATGTACCCATCCATTTTCTTAGGCATCCAGTCGCTTTAATTTTGTAATGTTTTGGACAGATGATTTTGTTTTTAAGAGTTCATTTCATTGATCAGCGTGTGCAATTAATTTGCAGTTATTTCTAACTTTATGATTTATGGTATAAAGCATAATTCCTCTTGGAAATTTAAGGGCGGTGCAAGGTCTATTCGATTTTCAGTGTAATCATTGGTTTCTCTTGAAAATATGTCGTCAAATGACCGTCCATTTATATTATTATTTTATATAGTGTGTCTTTACTCTCAACGATGTTCAGTGGCTAAGTCCTAAACCGTTAGTCATAGACCTATAGTTCCAATTACAAAAATGTTTTAAATAAGGTAAAAAATTATTCTGAAAGTCGTTTGGATCAATAAAAATATTTCTAAAAAAGTTACGAAATTCAATTTTTTATACGGTCCTCCGCCCTATAAGAGATATTTAGTAAAAATTTCCTGTTCTCTTAAAAGAAAGACAAAAAAAGTCCCATTCATCTAACACTAAAATTCATGAAGTTATACGAAACTTTGAAATGCAAGACTTATGCCACTTTTCTGCATCCGAATACACATGAGTTTAGCCATGCTTCTAGGGGTCGTAAACAAAGTGCTTAAAGTATTTGAAGGATTTATTTCATGTGTAGCTGCGCTTTGAAAGAAATCGTATTACGACAGATTTTTGTAAGGATTTGAAGCTGTTTCTTTTCATGATTTTTTTAACAAAAACTATGCTATTTTTATAAGCTTTTATTTAACCTATTAACCGCCAAAACTATAATTAGGAATTTTCAAATTTCTTGTTGAAAGTCGCTTGTCACCACAAATTCAGAAAGGTAATTTCCGCTTTATTAAAATATCAAAATTTCTGCCAATAAATAAGGCAATTTTTTTAATTGTAAAATAGTGGTGACAAAGTAATTAATGTAAGCACGAGCAATTATTTTGACCGTTGCGTGAACGCAACACCAGCGGGTAACGGGTTAACTTGAAACGTTCAAAATTTGTACTCGAAATTCAACTCACTTTAAAATATGCGATCGAGGTTAAATTTTACATATTGACGTAAATCAGATGACAATGTAATATTATTATGATTTTCAGTGCTCACCATTATGTACTTATTTTACAGGGTAACACAAAAAATTTCGGATAGATTACTGCCAACAAGTTTTCTAAAAAGTTTTAGATTAGATAACACAACACTGCGATGGTTGTGTTTTTTTATTTTTAAAATTATGTATTTTTAAAATTATGATTTTTATGTATTTTTTAGCACTGAATCCGAAAATTATCTTCATTTTTAACCATCATGTCAGAATTTTTCGCAACTAGTAAATTTCAAAATAGTAAATTTCAAAATTGAAAAAATAGCTAATACTATAAAATAGAGTCGATGGTTGTATTTTTTAACTTTTACGACTGATTTGTATGTGCTTTTTAGCACTGAATGTAAAAATTACCTTCATATTTAACCATCATGTTAGACTTTTTTTGTAAATGGCAAATTTCAAAGTTAAACTAGTATGTTGTGGCCATCACAAAACGTTCTTCTAAATAAATCACGTCAATTAAATCATTTAAATAGTAAAAGAAATTACATCAATTTAGAACCAATTCGTATCAAAGTATACATGAATTTGAAGTTTGATGAAAATTCGTGCATTACTTATTGAGATAGAGCTGTAGGGGAAATTCTGAAAAATGCAGCATAGCAGCGCCACCTGTTGAGCGATTTGCACCAAAACACAAACAGCACTAATAATATTAAGGTATACCGGAATCTGAAGTTTGATGAAAATTCGCATTAATTAATGATCGGTGCATTAGTTCTGGAGCTAGAGCTATTGTGGAAATCACAAAAATGCAGCACAGCAGAGCCACATGTTGAGCGATTTACACGAAAAGGTACAAAACATCAATTCATGTCAAGGACTAACAGAATCTGAAGTTTGATGAAAATCCGTGCATTAGTTCTGGAAATTGAGCTATTGTGGAAATCGTGAAAAATGCTGCATACCAGCGCCACCTATTGAGCGATTTACACCAAAACATAAACAGCACTAATTCATATCCAGTATACCTAAATCTGAAGATTGTTGAAAACCCAAGCATTAGTTCTTCAGATAGAGCTATTGCGGAAATCTCAAAAAACGCAGCATAGCAGCGCCACCTGTTGAGCGATTTACGCCACAAGGGTCAAAACGTCAATTCATGTCAAGCACTAACTAAATCTGAAGTTTGATGAAAATCCGTGCATTAGTTCTGGAAATTGAGCTATTGTGGAAATCGTGAAAAATGCTGCATACCAGCGCCACCTATTGAGCGATTTACACCAAAACATAAACAGCACTAATTCATATCCAGTATACCTAAATCTGAAGATTGTTGAAAACCCAAGCATTAGTTCTTCAGATAGAGCTATTGCGGAAATCTCAAAAAACGCAGCATAGCAGCGCCACCTGTTGAGCGATTTACGCCACAAGGGTCAAAACGTCAATTCATGTCAAGCACTAACTAAATCTGAAGTTTGATGAAAATCCGTGCATTATTTCTTGAGATTGAGCTATTACGAAAATCGTGTAAATCCTGCAAAATGCAGCATAGCAGCGCCATCTGTTGGGCGATTTGCACCAAAACTTTACCAGCACTAATTCATATCAAGGATTAACGGAATCTGAAGTTTTATAAAAATCCGTGCATTCGTTCTTGAGATAGAGCTTTTGCGGAAATCCTGCAAAATGCTACATAGCAGCGCCACCTGCAGGGCGATTTACACCAAAAACTAATAAAGGTCATTTTCGGATTCAATAGTAAAAAATACATAAAAATCAATTATCAAAAGTTAAAGAAATAACAATCACATCTATTTTATACTATCAGAATCAGATTTCCGAAAATTTTTCACTTTTTAGCTTTCAAATTTACGATTTGCAAAAAATCTGTACTTTGTGATAAAAAATGAAGGCCATTTTTGGATTCAGTGTGTAAAGAATCGAGGCTGTTGCTTTTCAACATTTTATTTAACGAAAATTCTATTATTTTTTTCCTGTTATATGTTTAGTACAAGCTGTATATTTTGCATTAATATTTCAGAATGATTATAGATTTCAAATTTATAATGCAATGTTAATTTTACTATCAACTATATTTTTTATATATCTGAAGATTATTTATATTTCTAGTAAATTTGTAAATGACTCCTATTTCGCAGCAAAAAATATGCTTCCAAGTTGAAACAGCCATTACTTCGGTCAGTTTTAGTCGTAGAATAATAGGACTTTTATCTGTCTTACTTGTAAGTGTAATAGGAAAGTTTTACTAACTATAACTTGAAGGACCGGGGGATCGTATAAAAAATTAAATTTCATAATTTTTCAAGAAATGATTCTATTGACCCAAATCACTTTTTAAATACTTCTTTACCCCCATTTAAAACATTTTTGTAATTGGAACTATATGGCTATGACTAACGGTTTAGGAATTAGCTATTGGACATCGTTGAGAATCCTGTATAGGAAATTTTATTATTGCTCTGATATTTGTCACCAGGGTCTAGGAATTTTTAGTCTCATAGATTCCTCTTCAAAATCTACCTCTAGGTAATCTTAATTTCATTTTTCATTCTGAATCTCATTTTTCATTTGGATGACCCTACTGGTTTGGATATGTAACTAGTTAAAGCAGATTACATTTTTGTTCCAGTGTCCGTACTTTCAATAACTTTATGCCCTTTATCGTCTTTCTCCTCAGCTCCCTAACTTTACGCACACAGGATATTTCGCATAATTCATCAACATTATTATCACCGCCTTCAGGATCTGGTTCAGAAGTGAAACACCCTATTCTATAGCAATCATCTTGTAGTGCAATTCAGTGATATATATCAATTTTAATGCATTTGAAATAGCTTAATGTCATTAAAATGCGCTGCAAACGATTTTTTCCCGTTGACCATAATGTAACGAAATACTTTTGAGTGCCCCTGTAAATAAACTATTAATGCTACATTCTTCATATTGAATACCAAACATCCCATGGTAAACATCATTACCATATATCAATTGCATGGGAATCCGAGTATATTTACGGGAGTTAGGTATATTACACACTGAGACCACACAACGACACAAAGCGCAACATGAAGTGCAAAAACCGGTCGAAACAAAGAATGAAGTAGTTGCAAACTTGTTTTAAACCAGTTTTTCTAGCGAATTCAAGTGACATGTCTTATGTGTCGCCTTAGTGTGTGACTTGCCTTAGAGCGTGAACAGACGGTCTGACGGACAGACAAACCGCATTCATAAACACTAACTTTATTGGAAAGAGTTAAAAAGTAAAGCACGTTTTTGCACACTGTCTTTCCTGAGTGACTGATGTATGTCTTGTCTTTTACCCTAACATCGCTATTTGTGAACTGCTGTTAACTACGTAGAATTTCAATAAACTTACAACTCTTTTTGAATCTCCAATTTCACGAGAACCTACCGGAATTTCTCTAATTTCACACCCTCATCCGCCGTCACCCTCTCTTCACTTATATGATACAGAACCTCAGTTCGGTGTGAGTGAATTGCAATGCTAATATGTTTGTTTGGATTGGGATCTTTGGAGCTTCATAACTCATGAAGTCATGGAACACTTGTGTTACACGAAAGGGTAGAAGTTCCTTCAGATGATTTGTAAACAGATTCATTCGCAGGGCTATGGCTAGTGATATTTATAAGATAATATTATATGCATTAATATTATAATATATATATATATATAGTAATATATATGATTTTATTCATATATAGTACATATTATCTCCGCCAAAAGATATAGTGATTCACTAAACTTCAAAGTTCTATTTCTTTAAATTTGAAATTTGCTAACATTTTAACTGAAAAACGGTTTATTGGTTTAATTAAATTAAACAAATTAAAAGTATGTCCATTATTATTACAGAGTGTAGTACTATATAAAGAACTATCCTTTTGACGATGTTTCGGCCGTTGAATGAAAGATATCTGTTGTAAACGTATTATAGATAATACCAACCTTAATTTTTTGAGAATTTAACTATTTTTTATTCGGAGTTAAACTTTTTATTGTCAAAACTATTTAAAATAGATAAAACATTTTGTTAAATTCGAACTTTTCAGAAAACTTTATGTAATTTAAGAAAAAAAAGAAAATAAATAAATAAATCTTCTAAGTGAAAAGAATAACAATAAGAAAGGAAAATACATAAAATTTAGTATCGTATTTGCAGTAAGTTTTACCGCAATAAAAACGGAAATTTGGTATTAGGCTTGAAACATTAAATTTAGTTTAGCAAGAAGGGAGCCTTGATTTGCTCGAAATTAAACTCAGATATGTATTATCCATCACCACAGTAACAGGCATTAATCGTGGCATTGAACTCGGGATTTACGAGTATCAATAACGATCAAGAAATCTGAATTATTATAAGAAATTATTACGATAAACGATTTTTTTTTTGCTTTTATTTTATGTTGAATTAAAACAAAGTCACAGTTATTTAAATTCTAATTATTTAGCAAGAAATAGAAGTAAAATAACAATTGAAAAAATTGTACAAAATCACAACGTGCATTCTTTGGAAACCAATAATTAAATTCGTATATTGTAAAAATTTTAAATGCAATATTAACCTTCCGCATACCAGACCGGTGCAACAAGACCCGATAGATACATTCAAATTGATTCTTCACATTTTAAAAAATGAAAATTTTGTAAATATGTGACTTTTTCTGGAATGTTCTACTCAAAAGAATAGAACATCCCAGAAAAAACCCATATTTACAGAAATTTCAGTTTTTAAAATAAATTAGAAATATCATTATAAATGTACCTGTCGGGCCCATTGAACCCCCCCCCCCCGCCTACCAGAGGGTTAACATAAATCTATTAAACCGAAACAAGCATAAAATATGCAGCTTTATATATGTCGCAGTGTTGGAGAAAGTCCGATAATCTATATGTAGCACGTGATTTTTCTTTCCCGTTTTTATACTCAAAACGGCCATTAAGAGAGTGAACCGCGGTTAAATTATTACAATCCCACCCACCACTGTTACTGTTATCTTATTATTATTATTAGACATTATGCTTTTTGAAATATTCATTATCTTAAGAAAGAAAGAAACGTTTTACAAAAATTCCTTGTTCTAACAGATTTTACTCTATGTAATAAACCTCAATGTAAGTTGATTAAAACAACAATCTTAGGGAGTTTCGAGATTTTTTTAATCATCTTCTTCAGGAGAGAAAAACAAGACGCCAAACTGTGGAAATAAAGTGGTACTCGAGCGCTCGTAGCTGGTCATATATTTATTTTGACAAAGAGGATTCTCAAATTGAAATTATGTTTGAGGAAAAAACATGAAATAGTGAAATATGCATGAAAGTGCGTAACTCTACAATTATTAAAATAATTGAAAATCAGTTATTATTATCCTATTAAAATGCAATTTTTATGGCCTAGTGATATATTTCTTACATTATTCAAAACTGTTTCTTGTCAGATTTAAAAAAATATTTTTCACTAGTAATTAAACAAGCATTTTCTTTGTTTTTCTTAAGGCTGTTCTTAAGTGATCTGCTCAACAAGCGTAAAACGTTTTGACACATTTACAAATTCATTTTTTAACGGAAAGATATAAAATTGGAATGTTTGACCATGGAAGCGATTTGGAATCGAACTGTGTTTTCCATCTTTTGATCAGTAAATTATCTATTGAGTTATAATCGATTTTGATCACGTGACAAACATGTTTTTCACCCATTTTTGAGAAATTATGCCTCTTTCGCGCGGAAATTCGGTTCAAAACGCCCACTTTGACACTATTTTCTGAAAGGCCTATTGCGTTTGCAAAAAAACGGAAAAAACAGCTCGATTACATAGTTTCTGAACAACAACACCTGTTCGTTTCATGCATTTCCGAATAAAAATAAATTAAAACTTTTGTCACAAATTTATCCTTTTGGATTTGAGAACAGCCTTGAGAATTCATTTAGAAAAAATTTATTTCGTATGATACATTTACCAATTAGAAAATGTATTAGTGTATTAAAGTACACATGGTGTTCCATTACCCTCGGTGTCCACAGGGTCGTACTGGCATAACTGAGAGGGCGGTGGGAAAATGGATAAAAAGGGCGCCGATTGCCTTACAAAAGGGCGCAAATGTTTATATATATATACATACACATACACACGCACATACTATATAAATTATGCATAAAAAATCACTTTAAAAATATATACGAGTATATTGCTATAGCGAAAACTTTATTCCTAAAATAATTATGTCACCCAAATTAGTATTTTACACTACAGAAATGTAATATGCACAAAAATAGTTCCCCGCAAGACATTGCACTTAAAAAAAAAATCTGATGTTAGATCAGTGTTGCCAATTTAGAGGTATTTTTTTCCACCACACTTTTTTAAGAAAGCTATCTCTATTTTCGAATTTCGCTCACCATATCTAATGAGTTAATTCAAACTTTACCCCGAATATTTCAATAACAATCTCCATACAATTATCTCCAAATGGAAAATAAAATATTGAAATAAAACAAACAAAAACAATTTCGTTGGGTCAAAACTCAAAAGTGCAAAACATTATTTAATACAATTCAATAATATTTTATATAATACAATCTCTAGAATACAAATACTAATTATGGTGTATAAAATTTCAGGAAAGTTATTTTTGTTTAGTTCAAGAGTGACGTCTATTTTACGTGAAATATTTTAAAAATATGTTTTATTTCTTTATTTTTTCAACATTCAAAAGATATCATAGATTTTTTTTTTTTAATTATGGCCATTTTTTTTTCCCATTCTGATCAGAAACAAAATTATGGCAATTTTTTTTTCATCCTGACCAGAAAAAAAAAAAAAAAAAAAAAAAAAAATATGACCATTTTTTTTTCCTTTTCTGACCAGAAAATCAGAGTTCTAACTTTTTACGACAGCTCTTTCATCTTCACCTAACACTTCATTTATAACGATTGTTTCATAATAATGGATGGCACCAGTCCATCAGAAGAAAATGATCCATTCCAAAGGTATAAGTTCGATTGAAAAAAACTATTTAATACTTTGAGCAGAAAGAAGAGGCTACACCTGCAATTTTTATGACACTAATAGAATCCCATAGCTGCCAATGTGTACGGTTTAGTTACCTCTAAAATTTAACACATATTTTTGCCATATTTAACCGTTGACAATTGTTAGACTTTCTAAACTGAAATTCCGGAAGTGACAGCCAATTGTTCCCTTGCGACGACATTTCTGTGGCTTCAACTCGTAAAACTTGGCTAAAAGTGCTATCTTTGACAACATTTTCTGAATGAATCTTTGCCTTTATAAGAAAATGGGAAACTCTAATTTCCTGGTATCTGAACAAAATTGGCAAATTTTATATTTTTACGAATATTAATGCAATTTTTTTGTATTTACGAATGAAAATGACTTCGCGAAAGTATCAGAAAAGTAGTTAGTTTGGATTTGGGAATAGCTTTCAATATAAAAAATTCTCATAACGAGGATGTGATCGCCCCCCACCCCAAAAAAGGAAATCCATGACCTCCTCTAAATGATGAGCTGAATCCGTTCTTGACTTTGTCGAATATTGATTGATTAAAATCTCGGAAACGGAATCGAAAAAGATTCCGCTTTATACAGGATCCTTATGCCATATCATCTTTAGATTCTTCTATGTTTTGTCATACGCCAGACAGAATGATTTTAACAATACCGTGCAAAAGGCAGATGCGAGAAAAATCGACAAACAAAATCTTCATTTGGCGCCCGGGGCACATGCCCCCTCCGCCCCCCTTAATTTCGGCCCTGCTTTCAAATCAGCAAACTTACAAAGGCTGTGCCCAATAATGGAGTTGTTTCTGTTTTTCAAAGATCTTGTTCTTTTTTACCGCGATTCATGTGTGTACGCAGGGTAGGGGGGGGGGGCAGAAAATCTTTGGAAAAGTAATACATTCTTTAAAAGTATTACGTTGAATGTATTATTTTGAAAAGTAGTATTACTTGAATTTTATTGCATGATAGTTTTGTTTTAAAGGTTTTCATTAAATTTCATTATAACTGCTGACTGCTTTACTTGGCTGAAAATACCAATTATTTTTTATTGCCCAGCAGAAACTTTTTAATTAAACTATCTTTTATATTTTTTGAGAAAAACAAAAGATCTTTCAGAAAATCCTGCCAAATGTGGCGTTTTGAACCGAATTTCCGGACGCGACAGTGGAGGAAGAGAAAGAAAACTGTTGTCATGAGACAACAATCAATTTTAACTCAAGATGTAATTAATTTAAAGAACACAATCTATTGTATTACAAATCACTTCAATAACCAAGCCTACAAGTCTCATTCTTTTATGTGGAGTTTGGCCGAATATTCGGTTTCATTTTTGTTTTCAGCCCAAAATCCTAGTTTCGGCGAAAATACTGCCGTATATTCGGTATTACTATAACTGCCCCTCCCTAGCCTCCCCCAAACGGCACTCCTATCCAAAAAGCCGTACATACTATATATTCACATACAAGGAGATAAATCTAGAAGGTATTACTAATATGGATTAAATTCGTTATTTTTAAATTAAATTATTTTTTAATATATTTTTTATGTTTATAACACCTTATATTTAATTAATTTTATTTCAATCAAATTATTTTGTTAATTATGTACTGCCGTTTCTACGCAAAACATTATTCAGATAACATGCGTATATGTATGTTTATGTTACTTACTTGGAATTTATTTTTAAAACAATTTCGCTTTCGTTTTCAGTCGATACTAGGAAGATAACCGAAATTCAGTTTTCGAACACTATTTTTATGTTTGTAAATGAGCAGAAATTTTCGAATTATTGAACGTTAATTTTTTTTTTTTTTTTTTTTTTTTTTTTTGAGAACCGCTTTATGGATTTACACGTAATCATAACTTATAAATTTCGGAAAATCGAGTTTTTATTTTAGCGGCTTTATCAACGGAATTGAGACTTCTTTATGTGGCCAGAATGTGGAATAGACAATTCTATGTAAGTAAAAAAAATAAAAAAATACAATAAGCATTCTATTATAATTATAACATAAAATTGAAACTAGTTTTTTTTCTCAAAATTGCATTTTTTAATAGATGACCACGGCACAATTACTTTAATAATACTGAATTGTTTTTCACTTCTAATTTTGTCAGCTTTTTCCTTCTATATATAAAAAAAAAGTTTTGAATTGGAAATGGACCAATGAAAATCTACGTAGATATTCCCGGTAGATCGGCATCCAATTTGAATGCTTAAGCATGGCCTTTCTTCGTTAATATTAAAAAAAAAACTGTTGCAAACAAAAATATGAATATCGGTGGTATTATAGAGAAATGTTTGATAAACACGCTGATGCAGACAGTTTTCAAATCAAAGAATTATTTTAAGAGATATTTAATGCTAAAGTTGGACAAAATCGTTCCATTAAAAAAGTTTTATTGGAGCAAAAACTATACCAGTGGTGTAGTCCTGGAAAAAAAGTGGGGGGACGCTCATAGTTTCGAACATTAGGGTCTTACATCACCCATAGGGCAAACTTTCTTGCTTTTCACATTTTCAACTGCATTGAAAAGTAAATGAAAAATTAAATTTAAAAATTTAAATTTAATTAAAATTAATTTAGTTAAAGGTTCTTTTTTTTTGTTGGCTTACTGTAGAATTAAAAAAAATTAAACCTTTTTCATGCCTGAACAAAAGAAATGACACTTTCAGAATTTAGTGTCACCCCCGATAAAATATATATATATATATGTATATAAATATAGATAGTAAAAAACATATTTCAGTTTTAAGACTTAAAATACACGCTTTTATTTTATATAAAATGACGTAATCCGCATCCGCTAGAGAATTCTTCCTTTACTATCCAGTCTTAAACAACATCTACAGGATAAATTAACATACAAGATGGGACACTTCCATAGAGCGTAATGGTAATGCGATTGCGATCGTAGCGCCTTTAGTGACGATGGGGAATAAACTCCCCATCCCTGTAGTATTTTATTATTGAGTATCTACCTCATTGGGATCTTTCTTTTTTTAATGTTGCATGTTTACGTTTTCAATAGAATCTTACACCGATAGATGAATATAGAATAGATATTCTATTTTATATATCTAATATCTGTTCTATGTTTATGTACCGATATACGCATTATTTTTATTTTATTTAACATTATGCGTGAACAATTTAAGTGCAACGAAAAACAAAGTAACATTTAATCTTGAATGCTATATATCAAAAGCAATGGTGTAATATAAGACTATACGAAATATTGCACTCTACAAGTCCCAGAAAATTTCATAAATATTCCCATTTAATAGGAAAATTTTTATAGCCGATGTTTTATTAATTTATGAAGTTTAACGTATTAAACAATCGTTACAATCTTTTAAAATTTACGTATTTTCACTTTCTTATAGATAAAGTAAAAATATTGCTTTTGATGTAAATAACGTTCAACCAATTGAATAATATTTATAATATTAACATATAAGAAATAATAATAAAATTACAGATTTTGAAAAATTTCTTTCGACAAATTTTTAGAATTATATAAATCTAAAAGTTAAAAATAAATAGAGGTACCGACATTACACTCAGTAAAATTTTATTCGATATGAATAAATTAACACAATGCCTGAATTTGATTTTTTTACAATTTAATCTCATAAACTTACACATTTCCGTTCTTAACAGAATTTTCTAGGTTTTTCTTTTATATCATTACTCTAATTATCGTTTTGTAAATTAAAAGTAACAACGATACAAGCACGATAACAAAAAAAAAAAAAAAAAAAAAAAAAAAAAAAAAAAAAAAAAAAAAAACAGCTAAATAAATAAAGCGTAAATACAATATCATCTGCCTTACCTCTTCTTCGTTTGGAAAGAATAGATATTCAAAACATAAAGCGTAAACATATTTCTTCAACATATGTAAATTTCGGTCCGTAGTAACGCTAGTACTGTTGTCATTACAGATTTCGCCATAAATGTCCCATCTCGTATGTTAATTTATGAGCTATAGTAAAGTACGCATATGACGTCACTATCGCTGAATAATACACAAATCTCGAAAAAAGAGATGTCATTCAAGAAACTCGACAAAAAAATCAGCTATCTAATGATTCATATGCCTTCATCTGTTTGTAATATTAATATAGATACTTAAAATTAAATTTGGTTTATAATAGCTCGATGTTTTATCAGAAATCATTCATCTATAGTTTTTCAAAATAGTACGTATTTTAATTACATTTTTTAAAAGTTGTTATGGGAAAATGGCAACAGAAAGATATAATTACTATTTTCCAACTATTTTTCCTTTACTTTCAACATAAATGGAATATTTGAGCTGCCAAGATTAAACAAATGCGCTAAAAACTACAAAAGAATTAATATTTTAAAAATAAATTGAGATGCAGTTTACAAACAAATTGCGTTTAAAAGTACTTTTTTTCCCAATACGACGGTATAAAAATTGAAAATATGCGATGCTTAAAAGTTAAAAAAATTGCAGTAGAGTATTTAACCGTACAATGATACATCTGCTTTGTTTTACGTCTGGCTTATACAACGGAAGTTATTTTTTTGAGACGACACTTTAATAGCTGGGAGAAAGAAACAGCATACCGGGGACTAAAAAGTAATTTTCGAAAATTACTGCACTTTTTAAATGTGTTTAAAATTTAAAATGTGCTCATATTTGAACCAGACCACGTTACATAAAGCACTTCCCTAATCGATTATTTTAACTATTATTATCTGAATAGAACTGGTAAATTTTATGCATTTACAAACAGAAAATATAATTTTGATAACGTGTCATAAAACAGCCAGTTTGGAATTGTGGACGAAGAAAAATCGTAAGATATAAAAATTGATATTATACCGATATGACCCTTCCCTACAAAAAGAGGCACATGACACACAGACCCCACCACATCTACAAGGAAAGCTGGATCCACCCGTGGTGCAAATCACAAATGCCTAGACGCAACTTTAATAAACTATATTACTAAATAAAAGTTATACCATCTTTTTCGGTTTCAGTGTAATTAACAGTTTCAATAGTTTCATAAATGTGTTCTGATTAATTAAAATATTTATTTTTTAATTTTGTGCAATTTAATTCAGCATTTGTAATAGAAAAATGTAAAATCTGTTACTTACATTCCCATTTAATAAAATAAATAAGTTTTGCGCCTCTTAGTACTAATAACATCTGTTACTTCAATCTTAGTTTTAAACATCGAACTATAGATAAGATTTTCTTTCAAATTTTTGAAAATGGTACATATTGTTTACATAAATAATTAATTTATTTTTTTATACACAGTTATTCAAAATGAAAAAGAAATTCATTAAACGTAATTTATGTTACAACGATTTTACATTTTTTATTCCAAATGCAACTTTAACTAGAATAAAAATCATGCGCCATGCATAGAATATGAAATATTTTCTAATACTATCAAAAATGTTTTATTATAATTATTTTTTTCATACAAGGGACAGCGATGCGTTAATAGACATTTTAGAAAATACTTAAAGTTAAAAGCCTTATCTCAGTAATTACTGTCTAGACTGAAGTAGTTCCTAAAGACATTAAGGGACTACTTCACTCACGGGAACTGAATTCGCTTACTAATGCTAAACCTATGGGAGAATTTTTTTTAAAGATATATCGTTTGCATGTCAAAATTTTTAAATGTTTTTTTTGCATTGGATAGCCAAGGTCGATTTCCATAATGCCCGTTTTTTACTTTTTCGATTTTGTTCGCAGTCATTTTTTATGAGGATAGGTCGACTCTCGAAACCGGTTCCGAAAGTAAAATTATCTAAATTGAAAAAAAAAAAAAAAAAAAAAAAAAAAATACAAACAAAATCGGAAAAAAAAAAAAAAAAAAGATTCGGCCTTTGTAGAGGGCCTCAGCTATCTAATGAAAAAAAATCTTTTACAAATATTAAAAGTCAAACAAGAAAAGAAAAAAAATCTGCGTGTGTTAACATGCAAAATCTTCAGTAATATAATCCTTGTATTTTATGCATACCACACAGTAAAACTAAAAGTCTAATTAAATAGAACAATGCTTTTCACTAAAAAAAATGTTTTTACCGTTCATTGACGACAATATTTGTGTATCCATGTCTTTTGTGCAGTCCTATGTATGAATTTATTTATATTATATTCACACAGTAAGACTTAGTTGTGCTAAAAAACAAATAACACTCTTGAAAATGCATTTTCATCAAATCCCGCCCACACAATTTAAATATTTTGAATTGTTGCACTGCATATAATTTGTAGAATTCATTCCACAGAATTTAATAAAAATTAGTTGAGATTGAAAAAGCACGTCTTACAATGTTGCTTATAGACTGTTAAAGAAAATTGATATGATATATTCCCTATGCTTTCTGTGGATGACGTTATCTCCCTCCTCAATAACGTATATAAATTTCAAAAAACGCTTTTCAAACAATTACTATCATTAGTGAATTCAGGAGGTGGCCCGGAGGGGACATTCCCCCGGAATATTTGAGATTTCGTGTTTTGAATGGTCAAAAAGTGCAATCCCCCTCGGAACTCTATAATGTCACCCTCAGAGCCACAGAAATCCCCCCCCCCCCCCCCGAGGTAAGTGTCTGAATTCAACACTGATTACTGTAATCCGAGATTAATACAATGTAATTTATTTCTATATCCCTGTAAATAAACGAAAGAAGCTACACGATACGTATTCTATATTAAGCGTGTTGTTGTGCCCTTCAGTGGTGTATATCAATTTCTTTATGTTTGAAGTAGTGCAACATCATTAAAATACAAAATAAAGAATTTTCTTTCCATAGGACATAATTTAACGGAACATTTTTTTTATGTATACCTGCAAACGAACTATAAGTGCTAAACACTTCATTTTCATTAAAGAATCTTTGTAGTAAGTAGTAAATAATAATAATGTATATAAATAGAGTGGCAATCCAAGTTTATTTACGGGGATTCGGAATGACGAACCAAAGTCATAAACTTTTCAACTATGTTAGAAAGTGTTAAAATGTTGTAGTTTAATTTTGTATTGTTTATGCTACTGCAAATTTTATTGAGATTGCAGACATTTTCAAACAATATTGCCGTTATTAAATAAAATCTATATTTTATTTTAAAACAAAGTATTTTAGAAATATAACAAATAAAACGCATATTAAAAACTCCTAAATTAAACTTCTATCAGCTTTTTTTTTTTTTTTTTATAAAAGGAACTAGTGAAACATATTACTATTTTTTTTTCTGCACACCTGATATATTTTAATCGGTGGTTTAGAAAAAAAAAATACACAAACATAAAAGAAACACAGAACTAAAAATAGTCTTTTACGGGGGCTTCAGGAGGACAGACCCTCTCCCTGATAAATAATTCTTGATATCCTTTCTTTTACTGTTCAATTACTTTAAATCCTATATGAAGAACAAACTTTGTTATTTTTTGAAATTTTCGAGAGGGAAAGAAAATTTAGTTAATTAAATTTGAAAATCTAAAGAGGGGGGCGCTGAAAAAAATCTCTCTAAGGGCGCCATGATTAAAAAAACACGATAATAGTTTTTCAAAATTATTTTTACAGAGGCGCTGAAAAAATCTGACCAAGGGCGCCATGATTACAAAAGCATGATATTAGTTTTCTGAAAGTTATTTTTACAGGGCGCTGAAAAAATCTCACCAAGAACGCATTGATTACGAAAGCACGACATTAGTTTTTTGAAAGTTATTTTTACTGAGAGGCGCTGAAAATAAATCTGATCAAGGGCGGCATGATTACAAAATTACGATATTAGTTTTTTGAAAGTTATTTTTACAGAGAGGTGCTGAAAAATAAATCTGCCCAAGGGCGCCATGAGTACAAAAACGCGATAATAGCTTTTTGAAAGGCATTTTTACAGCGGCGCTGAAAAATATCTGACCAAGGGCGCCATGATTACAAAAACACGATATTAGATTTTTAAAACTTATTTTTACAGAGGCGCTGAAAAAATCTGACTAAGGGCGCCATGATTACAAAAACACGATATTAGTTTTTTAAAACTTATTTTTACAGAGGCGCTAAAAAAATCTGACCAAGGGCGCCATGATTACAAAAGCATGATATTAGTTTTCTGTAAGTTATTTTTACAGGGCGCTGAAAAAATCTCACCAAGAGCGCATTGATTACGAAAACACGACATTAGTTTTTTGAAAGTTATTTTTACAGAGGCGCTGGAAATAAATCTGACCAAGGGCGTCATGATTACAAAATTACGATATTAGTTTTTTTAAAGTTATTTTTATAGAGAGGCGCTGAAAAAAAAATATGTCCAAGGGCGCCATAATTACAAAAACACGATGTAGTTTTTGAAATTTATTTTTACAGAGGCGCTGAAAAAATTCCCTCCAAGGGCGCCGTGATTACAAAAACACGATATTAGTTTTTTGAAATTTATTTTTACAGAGGCGCTGAAAAAATCTGACCAAGGGCGCCGTGATTACAAAAACACGATATTAGTTTTTTGAAATTTATTTTTACAGAGGCGCTGAAAAAATCTGACCAAGGGCGCCATTATTAAGAAAACACGATATTGTCTTTTTTAAAACTTATTTTTACAGAGGCCCTAAACAAATCTGTCCAAGGGCGCCATGATTAGAGAAACACGATGACAGTTTTTTGAAAGGGATTTTTACAGAGGCGCTGAAAAAAAAAATCTGACTAAATGATTAAAAAATACGATATTAAGTTTTTGAAATTTATTTTTACAGAGGCGCTGAAAAAATTCTCTCCAAGGGCGCCATGATTAGAAAAACACGATAATAGTTTTTTGAAAAGCATTTTTACAGAGGCACTGAAAAAAATCTGACCAAGGGCGCCATGATTACAAAAACACGATATTAGTTTTTTGAAATTTATTTTTACAGAGGCGTTGAAAAAATCTGACCAAGGGCGCCATTATTACGAAAACACAATATTAGTTTTTTTAAAACTTATTTTTACAGAGGCGCTAAAAAAATTGTCCAAGGGCGCCATGATTACCAAAGCCGCCTCTGACAAAGGGACCAAATGAAATTAAAATGAAAATGAGCTGTATTAAATTGGCATTTTTTTTGTTTTGTTTTTTGTTATTTCACAAAAAACAGAAATACCAAACTACCGGGCAGCCACACAGGGCGCTGAATATTTGACAGAAAATATACTAAATACATCATTAATACCAATATTAATTTATGTAGAAGTTACTATACTTCGGGGTACTGAATAAAATCTGGACCAGAGCGCCATGACTATCAAAGTCTCTGTGAATGAATCCATTTAAAATGAGGATATGTTTCTTATACAGTGTTTCGTCGTTTATACTTGCACAAAAGGCAGAAATACAAAAATACCTCACAACACCAGGGGCGCTAAATACTTAGACGCAGAAAATATGCAAACGTATTAGACGCAGACTTATTAGACACTTATTAGAAGCATTCCTAGAACAGAAATTATTTAGGCGTATATCTAAATAAGTGAGTACTTAATATTATTTTTCTTAGAATTTATCATTAATACAGGCTTTGAAACAGAGTCTGGTCCTGGATGCAATGTGTAACAATGGCATATCTGATTGTCGATAACTTATGTTATCTCGAAATTGGTTTATCTAATTGTCTTTGATCACACATAGTTTGCTTATGCTATACTTTAAAAAATAAAAAGCATTACTTTTTAATTTTCCAAATGAAAATTTTTGAAAATTTTATGCCTTTCAAAATGCGTGCTTAAAAAAAAAAAAAAAGAAAAGAAAAGAAAAGAAAAAAGTGACGATGGGCGCACCGGGCATTTGCCTCGTTGCCCGGTGGGCCAGTACGACCCTGGGTGTCCAGGTACTCAATCGGTAAAGCACGTAAAGTTTCTGGGTTCGAATCCCATCTCGGGCACTTTTTCTCTCAGGAGTAAAAAATCCAATTCGTATAAAATATTTTTTTTTAATTATTTCTTTCAGATTAATTTAGCACAAGAAGATGAAATAGTAATGTTTATTAAACGCCCTACTCCGCCCCGCACTTCAATTTCTTGTTTCTTTCTTTCTTTACTTTACTTTTTTTTTTTTTTTTGAGGAGGTGGGGGGGGAGTGGCACACACATTAGAAGGATATTTTGGCAATAAAGTCAGCTTTAATAGAATCAAAATCTGTTATTTTGAAATAAAATAGCGTATTTTAATTTATTAAAACTGGCCAGTCTACAAGAAAAGAACCGATTCCCGAAGAATCGGTCCTTTTCGGAACGGTTCCTCGGATTCGGTCCTTTTTGGAACGGTTCCTCGGATTCGGTCCTTTTTGGAACGATTCCGAAATGGACCGACTCCGAGGAATCGGTCCTTTTCGGAGTCGGTACATTTTGGACCGATTCCGAGGAATCGTTCCGAAAAGGACCGATTCCGTGGAGTCGTTCCTTTTCGGAATCGTTCCAAAAAGGACCGATTCCGAGGAACCGTTCCAAAAAGGACCGAATCCGAGGAACCGTTCCAAAAAGGACCGAATCCGAGGAACCGTTCCAAAAAGGACCGAATCCGAGGAACCGTTCCAAAAAGGACCAAATCCGAGGAACCGTTCCAAAAAGGACCGAATCCGAGGAGTCGTTCCAAAAAGGACCGAATCCGAAAAGGACCGATTCCTTTTTACAGAATGGAATCGTTCCTTCAGTTTCACTGCCGGAATCGTTCCTTTGGAGTCGTTCCTCAACAAATGACACATCTCTAGTAATTAACATAAAAAGAGATTTCCATAGCAACAGATGGCGTTAACTAGTTAATTTATCATACATAAGGCTTAATTTGTTTTTAAATTGCTTGGATAATATTCCATTATTTCTTATCTCGAGAAAAAATGTTACTCACTGTTCTATGAAAACTATTTGTGTGGGTTTGCTAAAATCTATATTTTTTATTAAAATAGACTTTGCCCTGTTAACTATTCAAAATAAATGTTTTTAAACATACCATGTGATTTAATATGCATTACATGCGCAGTACATGTATATTACATATGTCTTAATTTTGTTTTTCTTTTATTCTAGTTATCTCGTTTTATATCCTGCAATTCCTGTAATTTACAGCGATGATTATTATTACCAACATTATAATGTAGGTGTTTATACAGGCTATTATGTGCCATATCTACCAACCAATTTATCCTACGTTGGTGATATTTATCAAGTTCCTGCTTACGAAACTACATGTGTATCCTCTTCTGTGGAACAAAATTCTCCCGCATACGAAGAATTTGATGGCGGTTTATTCTCTCCTGGGAATGGGTAAGAAAACATTCTATTATTTCCAACAAAATATTCAATAGATGTATACTTTTAAAAGTTAGATATAATAACTTGGGACTATTTGGATTTAAGAAGTGACATTTTTTACAGTTCTTACCAAACATTAAGTGTGCTTATAATCAAATTTTCACCACTTTTTTATATTTGTTTAATGCCATTTGGCTTATTTCAAACTACAAGTTAGTTACAAACTAGTTAAAGGAACTAAATTACTGTAATTTGGATTCAAGAAACTCCTTTTTGGATATTTAGGTCCAAGCAACATTGTACATCAATAAACAACTTAAACGTTTTAATACTGAAAATTCTAGTTTTCTGGAAACGTTTTTGTTTTTATATTTTGTTTTATTATATGTATAAAAACTTACTCTAGCTGCAATAATACGAGCTAGTCAAAAGACGTATTCACATGCAGGGTAACCAACTCACACTGAGATCGCTGCGCGATGGCGCTGTATCGTTTTTTTCGCTACTATACATTTCAGCGCGATCATTCTAACAGTTAAATAAGTAAAAGACTCAATCCGTTTATTGGTTCTGAAAATTTCATATTTAAAGACATTCACATGATAGGAATGTTTTGAAAAATTAAATTCAAAAATAGGTTGAAAATACATCCTAAATTGTGTGAAAGTGAATGAGATATTATATCGCCCCTTTGTGTCTTGCTAATGAGTCCTAATAACAGATATCTAAATACACTGGCCTCCAAAAGTTAAGGTACAAGGACTGGATGCTTTCGATTGCACGCGTTTTGTCGTATATCTACAAAAATTATTGGCGAACCGTTCTTGAACTTCTGGGATGAAAAGAACATGTTTGATTTCATATTTCTCGGTGAAGATTTAGTCGGGAAAACATTTAGGAGGCTAATAATAAATTTAATAATAAAATAATATTTGCGATCACCTATGTAACAGAAAATGCTGGGAATGGTTTGTCACTGTGGTAAATAACTATTTGGGTACTGTTCGACGTTTGTATGCATTTGTGAAAGCATAGCACTCATATTCGTGAAGATGTTAACGTTTTTGTGAAAAATTCAAAAGTTTTTTGTTTATAGCATACAGAGTTTTCAACCAAATTTAACACAATGTTCCAAAAACCTGACAAAGAACAGTAGCAACAGTATACTGCAATTAAAACTGTTATTGAGTATTTGATGAGATATGGGCATTTGTATGAAATAATTTTTAACTACACATGCGTGGAAGATCCTAAAATTTTTATTATATAATTTGGTAGTCAGATATTTAGGGCAACGTATATAAAAAGTCCAGTCAAATATCGGGAAAATTCACAAAGATAGGGTCGATATAGTGAGTTGCTTCCTAAAAATACCTTTATTATAAGGGATTTAACACAACTTTTCAATCAGCTCACTATATCTTTCGAAGTTTTCACAACATTTGACTGGAATTTTTATAGAAGTTGCCCCAAAATACTGACTACCAAATTATGAAATAAAAATTTTGAAATCTTCCGCGCAAGCGCAGTTAAAAATTATCTCATAAAAATGCCCATATCTCATCAAATATTCAATATATTCATGTTTTAATTGCAGTATACTGTTGCTACTATTCTTTGGCAAGTTTTCGGAAAGTTGTGTTAAATGTGGTTATAACTCTGTATGCTATAAGCAAAAAACTTTTGAATTTTTAACAGACACAATAACATCTTCACGAATATGAGTGCTATGCTCACACAAGTGCACACAAACGTTGAACAAGACCCAAATAGTCATTTAACACAGTGACAAACCATTTCCAGCATTTTCTGTTACATAGGTGATCGCAAATATTATTTTATTATTAAATTAGCTCCCTAATTGACCTCCCGACTAAATCTTCACCGAGAAATATGAAATCAAACATGTTCTTTTCATCCCAGAAGTTCAAGAACAATTCGCCAATAACTTTTGTAGATATTCGACAAAACGTGTGCAATCGAAAGCATTCAGTCCATGTACCTTAACTTTTGGAGGCCAGTGTATATAAAAGCACGCTTAAACTTTTCAACAAAGTTTAAGCGTGTTTCCTTGATTGGACATCCTAAGTTTAAAACCTTAATTCTGTTTAAAATATTTGTTAAACCATGGATATATCATATGTTATAGAAATTTAATACGAAACGTTACACATTTAAAATCTGGATTTCTTGTTTGCAAGGCTACACAAAAGAGTTTCTTTCAGTTATGTTCTATGATCGATAGTCATTTAAAGTGCCATTTAACAAGTTGAAATTGTAACGTGGCATTGTCAAACGTGGCAAGTGAGGTGCATTCTTACTATAACTAGTTTTATAAGAATTTAGATCTTGGCCAATAGCTTTTGTACTCTTGTGCAATAACCATGAATAGAAAATGTATTACGATTTTATACGTTAAATTCAGTAATACGGAAATAATACGACTCCATCTTAAATATGACTACATCACTATGGCAACTTAGAATCATTATCTATCATGGGATATCAGCAAAATTATTACATATGATTGGAATTAAAAGAATGTAGAAAACTTTTATTAATATCTTTTTATCTTTTGTTTCGATTTCCATAAAATTTGAAATTAATAGACAAAATTCTGCGACGATTATTTATATTAAATTTCAAACGATTCGGTTGGATAGTTTTTGCGCTGTTATATGTGGACAGACAAACAGGAAGACGGACAGATCAGATAACGACGACTATAGGTATGTCGTTATATAGACTAAGTATTACAGGCAGTATGGCTATATACAGGGTGATTCATAAATATCGAAACAATAGGCTATCTCCTTAAATATTGCCCCTAGGGACATAATTCCAGTTGCAAAGTTTCATAAAAAAAGGTGCAAAATTAGATGAGATAAGTTTCAACTCCATGGGGGGGTCTATATGAGAAAATACAAAAAATAAATTTTTTATACGGTCCCCGCAGAGTAAATTTCTCAATTAGGAAATTTTTCCTTATCCATTCCTGAATTAAACACAAAAAAATTCATCTCGATATCTTCAAAATTCGCAGAGTTATTAAAATCCAAAATTCGTGACTTACACCATTTATCCATGCCTCTGAGCGACGAGTTTTTTACTCAATCTGAATGCAAGTAGGGATCATCCACAAATTATACATTATTAAAAGTTGATATAAGACAGATATAAAATAGGCAGCGCATAGATTTTACGTTAAACCTGTTTTCAAAGTATGCTGGTGATCTGCACTAGAGGTCTGCACAGGTCGAAATATCTAGGTCCGGTCCCAAACAGACCCATTGGAAAGTTCAGCCCTGCCTGGAAAAAAGTTCAAATCTTAGCCTGGCCTGGCTTGACACAATTTCTACGTAGTTTTTTACATGGATATGGTTAAGTTGTTTCGTATGGAGGAGTTCTGACCAATAATACCTATTATATATTTTTTCTTTTATCATGTTTATAATTTTTATTTTTAAAGAAGCGCTAAAAGTTTTGATTATTTGTTTTATTAATGAATCTCTATTTATATGTAAATGATTCACTTCTCCTATAATATCGTTAATCCATATTCCATGTGTTGAAGACAATGGAAAATGCTATAAAAAGTAAAATCTTTTAAGATAGATTCACATAGGAAAAAAAAAAAAGGCGTTATAGACCAGTTCCCTTTATAGGAGTTGTAAATGTAGTCTATTTTTTCTCAAGTATTATTATATTCATTTTTCATGGATCAACAGATTTTTCCGTTTAAGAAAGGATTCCGTCATAGGCAGATTTTTTTCACTAGTTTTAGTGTATTTTAATTTTTTGCCTTAAAATCTACTATCCTTTAAAAAAATTAATTTTAAAGTTTTATTGTAAAATAATGGCCATTTAAAAATATATGCATTTGTTGTAAAAGTTTTTGGGCTGAGCCAAATTTTAGTTATTTTTGCACGGATTAGGTCAGACAGAGATAATGATTTTAATACGGGTTGTCTCTAGACCGGGACTGAAAATTTCGCCCAGTGGAGACCTAGGAATAAGGAAGCCAGTCTCCGTTCGGTATAGCCAGTGGCTGAGAGGTTCTGCTCTCAAAGATGGTAGACGGGAGGTGCTGGGTTCGAACCCAATCGCGTCGTTCGGCCCAATCGTTTGGAGTTTTCAGTTGTTTTTTCAAACCTTGAATATCCTTGCGTAAATACGGGTTAGGTTTCCTTAGAAAGACCTCTACGGAAGGCACTCCCCTCCTTCGGGCCGATATACCTCGCGTAGATAATTGGCCGTCATAAATCACACCAACACTTGGTTCGGTATGAAAAAATACGTTAGTCCCGGCCTTTCCGAGTCTTCAGAAAAAGTCACCAATCCCAAATCTGGCCCGGCCCCAATATATTATAGACTTTTTATCGGCCTGGCAGAGTCTTCAGGAAAAAGTCGCCAATCCCGAATCTGGCCCGGCCCCAGTATATTATAGACTTTTTATCGGCCTCGCCGGGGCGATAAAAAGCCTGAATTTGTAAGGGCTAAAATTATGAAAAACTCTTAATCGGCATGTTAGAAAAAGCATTGTTTCAAATTATACATTTAACATTTATTTATGGACATTTAAGTAGAACAAAAAGGTGGCGGAAACGTCAAAAGTTAAACTGAATCGGAAATTTAAGCTACCGAAAGAAGTTACTTTTTCATGTGCAATTTTTAAAAATGCATTTAAACATTTTATTAGGAGCCAATCAATGTTTAAAACTCTAAATGCGTTTTTCTGCATGATGTTTTTTTAATCGTAAATTAAAAAGGTGCAATCTTGGAACACGTCTTTTTTGATTATTTTAGATTAATTTTGTTTCGGCAAATTGAAAAAAATTTTACTTTTGAAAATAGGATTTTTTTAAAAATAAGTTGTATAATCTTTTAAACAAATATTTTTAATATTTTTAAAATTAAAATTAAAAAAAAATCCTGAAACAAAACTAAAATTATACTTTCCTCTTTAATTAAATGAAAAAAAATTGAAATCCGATGAATAATGTTTCGAGTTATAAAGATTGTAAATTAAATCCGCTTAAAAAATACTAAACATTTAGAAAAAAAAAAACTTTATGCGAAATATTAGGATGTGATTTTGTTTGCAAATTATACGGTTAAACATCACCCAAAAAAAAAAAAATCAAAATTCTAGCTCAACAAATATATTTTTTACATGCTGCCTAGAACTCTTAAACTAACATTGTTTCTTCGATTGGACGCATTTCAATTTGTGTCTAATCCCTTAAAATCTGATGAATTATTTAAACGGCCATAACTCTGCGAGTTTTTCAGGTATGAAGATGCAATTTTTTGTGCTTAGTTCAGGAATGGATAAGGAAAGTTTTCTTGATTGGAATTTTTACACTACGGGGGCCGTATAAAAATTTTATTTTCGTATTTTTTCAAATGGACCCCCTATGGAGTTGAAACTTATGTCATTAAATTTTGCACCTTTATTTATGAAACTTTGCAATTGGAAGTATGGGTCTTGGGGCAATATTTAAGGAAATAGCCTATTGCTTCGATATTTATGAATCACCCTGTATATATATGTATATATATATATATATAATTACGAACGCACTTTATAACATTATGCTGTTTCAAGCAAAAAAAGTTTAAAGTTAGTTTTTCAACTAGCCAGGGGAAATAATTCTCATACATTATACTGTAAGTGCTAATTGTTCGTACTGTACTTTTAATTGTAATATGCATCCCCCCAACTAAATTAACTTTTGATACATCTTGTACTGTACGTGAAATGTATTGTTACAAAAAAAGTCACACAAAACGATTCTAATACATAACCTTCTACGAACGATCATTTTTTTTTTATCGTAGAGATCATATGATAAAGATGGTTTGTGATAAAATATAAAAAAAAATGAGTTAATCATTCGATTGAAGATAATCAAATGGTCTTCTACCATCCAGAGCGATATAAGTAAGCGTCCTATCTTAAATGGGAGAGGTAACCGCAAGATTTTAGGCGAGGTCACATCAATCAAGGTCACACGCCACGTAGCGGACGGGGTGAACTACAGAAAAATGCCTAACTGTTTTCTTCTTTATGGATAATCATTGGATAATCAATTGCATATCTATGAAATAACTCCGCAAGCGCAAACGTCGGTTTTTCATTTGTTTGTAGCATTTATATTCTGACAGTAATAGAATATTCGATTAATTTTTATTCGTGTTTTTTGACTTATTTATTATAGTTAATTATTTAAATAAAAACGGTTCTTTTTAAAACTAGTATTATTTGTTAAAATCGCAAAATGTTGGCCATAATAACTGTAGTTTTCGAAATTGTAAGAAAATTCCTAAAATTAAAAATAGTTTACTAAAAAGGTGCATAAAAATTTATTAAAATATTCCGTTACAAAATGAACTGGTCTTTAAACTTAAAAACCATTGATGTTAAAAATCATAATGAAACAGAAAAAAGATGATTCCTGAGATCTTTCGACCGCAAACGCGATCATTTTCAAAGGATACTTTCACTGGAAGGTCGCATTCACTGAGCTATTTATACTTCAGTCTCAGAAAAAAGGATCAGTCTATTATTTGTTGGGGGTGTCTATGAAGTTGTTGCGTTTCGATGCTGAAGTGTTAGGTATTTTTAAAATATTAAACCAAATATGAGGTATATCATAGGATAAGACATCGTTACACACACTATTTTCTTTACTTAAAATCTCCAATGATTCTCTAATTCTCAAAGCATAATAATCTGATGTAGGTATAATAACTTTTGCCTTTTCGAAATCTATTTTTAAATTTTGACGTTGATTTAATCTGGAAAGTGCTGTAGACGGTCTGTTAAACTTGATATCTCTCATGTGCTCC
The DNA here is from genome assembly GCA_963932465.1 of Maratus speciosus. Lineage (NCBI taxonomy): Eukaryota > Metazoa > Arthropoda > Arachnida > Araneae > Salticidae > Maratus > Maratus speciosus. Next base: position 42,553,434 of record OZ010791.1, on the reverse strand, counting down.
CCCAATCTTTCTTTAAATTTTCGAGTGGTCATACCTATGTAGCTTAACTCCTGTTTTTCCATTTGAAATGGGATAGAATAAACACCTGCAATTTCCTTATTAGGTAAGGGATCAATTTTCTTTTGAATTAGAGCCTTTAGTTTTGTAGGAGGTTTGGCTATTAAATTGATATCAAATTTCCTTAAGGCGTATTTTAATCTTTCATATAATCTTGGTATGTAATCGAAGGTACAGATTCTAAGTTCTCTCATGTTTATTCTTTCTTTTTGATTTTTCTGCTTTACTTCATAAATTAATTTATTTATGTGCTGAGGGGAAAATCCGTTTTCTATTGCAATGTGTTTAATTGTATTTAATTCATTTTGTAGATACTTTTCACTGCAAATATCAAAGCTTCTCTATCTAAAACTTGTCTATATTGATGATGTAGACAATATTAAGAAGATATATGATAAATTCATGGGGATTTTATATCTTTTGAATTGACGGAGTTATGGATTTTTTTCTTTTTCAAACCCCCTTTTTGTTTTCGTTTTTAATTTTTTTTTGCGGTACGAATTGGTCCTATCAAAAACTTGTGAGTATAAAAGTTGTAAATAATATTAAGGAGATTTATAATAAAATTAATTGGATTTGATATCTTGAGAATTGACGAAGTTATGAATTTTTTTTCTCCCAAAAACCCTATTTTTTGCTCCCCTTGAGCCCATTTTTAACTTTATAAAAAATCTGTGATACATAAAGTTTTGGCCTATTTTTAGAAGTAATAAAAACTTTAAACTGATTTGATATGTACAAAAATTAAGAAGTTATGGGGGGTTTTCTGTTTTCACAAAACCCCTCCCTATTTCCATCTCCTTGGTCCGATTTTGCCCATTAACGAACTTGACCGAGTTTTTATGCCCATTGATTTTATGTATCAGTTTGGAAGAGATTGGCGCAGAATTACGAAAGTTATCGTGTCCAGAAGAAAGTGATATATATATATATATATAGATAGATAGATAGATAGATAAATAGATATATAAAGTTTTTTACTAAGGGTGGTTTTGGGTTCTAGGGGTCATGATCGGTGTAGATCTGCAAAACGTTTTCGGAAATTCCAACATAGGAACGATCCCAATAGGTAGTATTTCATACGAAATCTACCTAAAAAAAGTCGAAATGTCATTTTAGTTTAAGGACAAAAGGCAGTAATGCTTCCGTAGCATTAGTGCTTTTCTTCCGAAATTAAAATGATATTGCGACTTTTTTTTTAATGTACATAATTTTATCAAAACAAGCTGTAATAAAAATATTTTGCAATAAATCTGGTAAACAAGATTTATTTTCCATAAGTGACTAAAGATTCAAAAAATATGCGCAAGAGATGCGTAGATAGTAGATATTCTGTCATATATGACGGCATACTGAAAACCCGCGTATTTGCATTATTCACCCCGTCCACCAGATGGCGCATCTGTGTCAATATACTCCAGATTCCAGTATTGACATTGTACGCTTACTTATATCGCTTTGCTACCATCTCTTAAATTACAATTCGAAAAAGCTAACACTGACAGATATTTAAATTGATCATTTTACACTAAAATGTTTTAATTTTAGATGACAAAAATTGTTCAAAATGTGTTTTCTCAAAATGATGGTTGTGTCACTTACTACGTTTATCATCTAAGCTCTTAGTCTTTTGCGTGGTATTATTCCTATTCAAGCTGAATTTATTATACTATTATCCAACGCACGTAGCGCTTATTCTCCGATTAACTATGTCAGAAAATAGTTTGTATACATTTTTAGGCGCGTTGGCAATTATATAAATAAGTAACACCTATAGTCGTCGACTGGTCCGTCCGTCTGTCTGTCTGCCCATCTGTCCGCATATAAAAGCGCAAAAACTACCCAAGCGAATGGTTTGAAATTAATGTATATGTTGTAGGCTAATTAAGAAATCCGGCTCTTTGCGAACAGCCTAGGCTCTTTGCAAAGAGCCGGGCTAATTGGAGAATCCATCTCCCTTTTTCCAATTAGCCTGATATTTTTCAGGCTTATTGCAAAGAGCCTAGAAAGCGTTAGGCTAATTGAAAAATGACCACTTATTATCCGATCAGAGTGATATTTTTAGCTCACAGGCTATCAAAGCCTGAGAGCTTATGAGCCCGCCGATTCTGTATGTACGTGTGTACGTACGTACGTACGTAAGTACGTAATGCGATAACTCTTGATAGAAAAATCCGAAAACACCTCATCAGAATGAACCTAGAAAAATTTTTTTGAAGCAAATCGGATATTTCTATCAAGAGTTATCGCGTTACGTACATACGTACGTACGTACGTACACACGTGCATACAGAATCGGCGGGAACATAAGCTCTCAGGCTTTGATAGCCTGTGAGCTAAAAATATCACCCTGATCGGATAATAAGTGGTCATTTTTCAATTAGCCTAATGCTTTCTAGGCTCTTTGCAATAAGCCTGAACAATATCAGGCTAATTGGAAAAAGGGAGATGGATTCTCCAACTAGCCCGGCTCTTTGCAAAGAGCCTAGGCTGTTTGCAAAGAGCCGGATTTCTCAATTAGCCTACGACATATATAACCGTTGCAGAATTGTGTCGAGTCATTTCAAACTTTATAAAAATCGAATCGAAACTTTAAAATATATTAATAAAAGTTTTCTACATTCCATTAAATCCCATCATATGTCAGTAATTCAATGCTATCCCATGATAAATAATGATTCTAGGTTGCCACATCCTATTTAAGAGTGAGCCCTATTATTTCCTTATAACTGAATTTAATCTATAGAATTGTAATAAATTTTGTATTCATACATTTTTGGATAAGAGTGCAACAGCTATTGCACCAAGATCTGAAGAACTTATAAAAACAAGTTATAGGGCGAGCACACCTTATTTGCCACGTTTGACGTACAATTTCCGTTTTGTTACGTTAAAGCTGATATTTTTTGCTACAAAATAGCAAATATCCTTCTAAACATTAGCACTGCTAATATTTCAAAAGTAATTTTACAAGTATTTGTGATTAACGAGTATAATGTGTTAGCGGGTATCCAGAAAGAATTTGGCGACTATTTATGCATCGACGATCTATAGGAGCCAAAGTATCAAGAGTGTTTGAAATTAACTATTTTGAAATCGAAATCTTATTTCTTTAAAGCAAGTGTATGGAAGAAAGTTGTCATTATCATGGTGTTAGAGATGTCTTTAAATCAATAAAATCAATCTGCCAAAAATAAATCACATTATTCGAGAAACTTCAACAAGTTTGTTTGCAAAATTACTTACACCAAACCTAACAATGTAAGTTCCTCAGAATGTTCTTATAAAAGAGAAAGTGTTTCCTAGCAAATAACTTCACTCTGTAATTTGCATTGAAAGTTGCGGTACTTGGTCGTTTACAGTAACTAGTTGGATGTGCCAATCCCAAAACTTTCTTCTATCTCATGCATCTTAATATTTCAAAAAGTAGTTACAAATATTAATACTTCAGTATTTATTGGGCGTTGCAAATGAAACTAAAAATCGACAGACTGAAAGTAACATTCTCGTATTTTATCTCTAAACACACTAAGGAACGACAGCGAAAATCCCTTAAAATTTTGAATGAAAGAGAATTTATATACAGTGTGTCTACGTATAACCTGACGAACTTTATTTTCGCAACCGTTGATCCTAGATGCATACATCCAATTACAAATATGGTCAAAATTAGGTGCAGGGTTAAGATAAAAAAAAGTTTGATGCGAAAAACAATTTAGTGAAAAATTACAGAATCTAAATTTTTATACAGTCCCCCGGTCCTATAAGTTATATTTAGTAAAATTTCTCTGTTACACTGGCAAGTAAGGCAAAAAAAGTCCCGTTATTCTAGAATTAAAATTGACCGAGTAATAGCTGTTTAAAGTTGGAATATATTTTTTGCTGCATATTAGGGGTCATTCACAAATTTAGTAGAAATATAATTTCGTCAGATATATTAAAGAAATGGTTGAGAGTAAAATTAGCATTCCAACATAAATTTGAAAACTTTAATCATTCTGACATATTACTGCAAAGTACAATTTGTACTGAACATTATAAGAGGATAAAAGTAACAGATTTTTTTGTTAAATAAAAGGATGAAAACAATAGCCTTAATTCTTTACAAAATGATGCATATTTTAAAATGCTGTTAGAATACACTGTCTTTCAAATTTTGGGTTGTGGCATGTTTTTTAGCTTTTGAAAATTTTATGTACTTTTTAGCACTGAATCCGAAAATGAACTTCATTTTAAACCATCACGTCAGGAATTTTCTCATATCGCAAATTTCAAAGTTAAAAAGCTGAAAGTTAAAATTGATCCCCCCTCCCCTCCCAACCTCATCAGGTTTCCTAGCTGGTTAGCTGTAAGAAACCCAGTATAAGCCAAAAATCTAATAAATTATTGAATTAAATAAAATTAAACTGAATAAAAAAAGTCTTACATCTATTTTATAGTATCAGATTTTTCGCTATTTTTATTTGCAAAAAATCTTGACATGATGGTTAAAAGTGAAGGTAATTTTTTGATTTAGCGTTAAAAAATACATAAAATGTAATTATAAAGGTTAAAAACACAACCATCGCAGGTTTATGTTATCTAATCTAAAACTCTTTCTTAAACTTGTTGACGGTAATCTATCCGAATTTTTTTGTGTTATCCTCTAATGTAAGTATGGTAAATTGGTAAAAGTCGAAAATCATAATAATATTGCATTGTCATGGGATTTAAGTCAGTATGTAAAATTTAACTTCGATCGGACATTTAAAAGTAAGTTAAAGTTCGAGTACAAATTTTAAACTGGAAAGACGATCGTTGCAAGTTAAATAAAACCTTAGGAAAATGACATAACTTTGGTTAAAAAAAAATCATAGCCTCTGATCCTTACAAAATAAAACATAGGTTAAAATACAATTATTTTAACTAATCTGAAACTTAACTAATAAAAGTTAATCGTAATGTTTGTACGATTTCTTTCAAAGCGCAGATACCTTGAAATAAGTTTAAGTACTTGTTACACGACCCCTAAAAGCATGGTCGAAATCATCTGTCTTGAGATGCAAAAATGTGATATATGCATTTCAAAGTTTCATAACTCGGTCAATTTTAATGTTAGAGAATGGGACTTTTTTTTTGTTTTACTTGTTAGTGTCACAGTAAACTTTTAGTAAATATCACTTATAGGACCGGGGGACCGTATAAAAATTTAAATTTCGTAATTCTTTAATAAATGTTTTTCTTGACCCAAATATCTTTAAAAATAATTCTTTACTTTATTTAAACCATTTTTGTAATTGGAAGTATGCATCTAGGGCCAACGGTTGCGAAAATAAAGGTCGGTCAGGTTATACGTAGACAAACTGTATATACTATATATGGATAACATTACGATAAGTGTATATGATCAGAAATAACTTTCGTTTTCTGAATTAGCAACTTTCGTCTTAAATAGATTACATTTATTTCAACTGACCTTTCAAAACTATTTATTACTTTCAGATGCCATCAAAAATACCAATTTATTTTCCCTATTTTCATGTAAATATTTTCCCTTCAAAAATAATAAAATATTTGAATGTCATTCTGTTTTTTATTTGGCAAGTGAAGCGATTAAGGACTTGATTCTAGATTCTAAATCAAAGATATCACCTCAAAAATATCACCTCCGTAATTTACTTTGATATTAACTAAATATTGTTTATGAAGGTTGAAAAGAAAACGCTGAATAGGAGCGTGAAAAACCTTGAGCGATATATAATAACGTGCTGTTAAAAAAAAAAAAAAAAAAAAAAAAAAAAAAACTCCTCTCTGTATGAGAAATATATTAATATAACTGCGTTTTTGGAACTTTTAAGTGTTCTAGCAAAGACGAACTATTATGAAATTTTATATTAACATGTACAGTCGTGGGAAAAAAAAGGAAACTTACTGTACTAACTCTCCAACGAATTATAATAGAAGAAATTTACTGGTACCAAACGATTGGAAATAAAATCTACTTTTAAATTATGTATATAAAATTTGCTTAGGGGGCCATCTACAAATCAAAATCAGACCACACTTTGTTATTTTCGATGACACTATATTTCAAATCTTCGATTCAAACTATGGCTATAAACGAAATTTCGAGCCGTTTGGATGATGTTTTTGAATTATAAACAATCAAAATTCAGAGCTCAATTCTCAATTTCAAATTTTTCTTGCAAGTAGTTTTAGAATTGTGACTAAAAAATGCCAAAATGACGATTTAAGAGGCCGTCTATGATGTTCAGAAAAGCATAATATGATGCTTTTCTGGCGGGTAAAATGGTCATATTTACAAGAAATAATACATTAATAGAAGTGACTTAGTCATTCTGCAGCATTTCAAAAATCGAGTACCAAACTTAAATTTGCATACAGCCCCTAAAATAGGATCATTTTAAAATAATTAATTTTTCTGAAACAAACCGTACGAATTTTGTGAAAATTTCTTTTTTGGCTAATTGAAGGATTTAGAATTTATTTATGGTGACAAACGTGGATATTTCTATTGAAAAAAGAACACAAAGTTTGGGTTCGTTGTGATATGTAGATGTCCTCTTAAGCAAAGGGCACCGGAGTTTACTGATTATGCCGGATAAGCATAACGAAATGGCCCCCACGGCCGATGTTTGAAATAACATGTGTGTTAATAAGGCTCACCATGAGAATACAAAATACAATGTTTTTAGCCTCTGACCTTGAACTGTCCTTGAGATAATCGGGGAAGTATACGCCGCACAGTGGGGTATTTTACAAATCTGGGCGGCCAAAATTATTTTTTTCTTTTAAACTAATTTAAACGTTTAAAGCAGTAAATAAATGCACTTTTTGAAATAAATATTGTTTAATAACGTGAAAATCATGGATGTTTTGCAACTTCGTATTGATATTTATTGATCAAAATTAGTATTATAAAATAAATGATATTTATGATAAGCAGTATTATAAAATAAATGATAATATGATAAATAGTATCATAAAATAAACTATAATTATGATAAATAGTATTATAAAATAAATGATAATTATGATAAATAGTATTATAAAATAAATGATAATTATGATAAATAGTATTATAAAATAAATGATAATCATGATAAATAGTATTATAAAATAAATGATAATCATGATAATTAGTATTATAAAATAAATGATAATCATGATAAAAAAAATGGAATAATATATTGAATAAATTATAAAAACAGATTATTAATGATAAGAACAATTAGTTTGTAAATCACAAAGGTGGGATCTTTTAATCAGATGATAATTCAGAATCGTAATCTGTTTCTTCATAATCAGAATCCTCTGGATCACGAGCTTCAGAAGATTCCATAGGCAGTAACATTTCTAGAGTTTCTTTACGGAACAATTTTGATTTCTTTCTTATCGTGGGTCTTATTCCAGTTAAAACTGGATCTGAACTCAAAAGCAATCTGTTGAGAACATCACGGTTACAAGAAATTCTTGAAAATTTATGCGATAGATTTTGGCGAAATAATCGAAAATGTTTGTTCCGTGTTTCGGCTACTTCTTCAGACAATTAGCCTACTGGTAAAGCTTTCTCTATCAAAATGCGTCCATGGATTAATACTTTATGCATTGTGGGTGACATTGGATACCATTTATATAACTGGACGTAGAGCTCTGCTGTTTTTTCTGTATATTCTTAAATTTATCAAGGTGAATTTTGTGGCCACTGGATATGGTTTCAAGAATAACTTTAAATCGATATATTAAATTTTCATCAATGGCGGTAATTTCCGCTGCTAGAGATGGGTCAGTAAAGAATCTTCTGCGTAAAGTATGTGTAAGTACTTCCACATCAGTCGAGCTCCTCAAACTTTCAGACTTTCTCCGCTTTGACCTGTCACTTGATTCAGTGAAAGCTTTTGCTGGCCTTCCTGGTCGATTTATTTTTCTTGAAATTTCTACTGTACCTTCAAGCTATTCTTTATTATTTTTCACAAATTTATCTAACATATAATGGGCTTCGATCCATTTGCTCTTGAACTGAGATTTAAATTGAGAGAAATTGTGCTTGAGGTTTTTAATTTCATCATCAAAATTATCGCCATCAAGAAGGTAATTTTCAAGGAAATTTAATCTATGATTAATGTTTGGCAAATTCTGCTGTTGCATAATGTTTAAAAATTCTTTTCGAGTCATTACTCTGACATTCGAAGGCCCTAAATAAAAATAAATACAAAATATGAACAAAAAAGAATGCATAATAATTATATGCAATTTAGATAGATAACATCATTTTATCCCTTATTTTTCAAAAAATCTCACAATCTTTCGCTAACTTTTAACAAAAACATATGAAAATTGCCTCCACTTATTTTTTAGATAAACAAATGTCAATAACGAGCAATAAATTGTTTCAATTATCTGAAAAGAGCTTAAAAAGAGATAAAAGGGAATGAATACATTACTTTAAAGCAATTTTTTTTAATTATATAAATTTAATTTCAATCAGAATAACTGAAAAATAAACAAATCTGATCACTTTCTATTGAATCATAACAATTCTTTTCATATTAAAATTTATATAATAAATATCAGTTAAAAATCAATATATAGTAATTTTGTATGCTCACTCAGAATTTTGGAAGAGCATATTTATATCGCCTTCATTTTAAAAAGGGGACAAAGGTGGAACTACTTTAAACGAAAACACAAATAGAAGGGTGTATATTTATTGGTACAACAAGTAACTTTGCTTGGAAATGTTTGGAAATATAACTAAACCCTTCGTGAATTGGGAAACAAGGAAAAAATAATAGAAAAATATGCGTTATTTTAAATTAATTTTGTAAATACTAAAACTATTTCTTTCTCAATTCAAAGTTTAAAAAAATAATGATACATACTTGCCTCGTCACTATCGATAACGATTAGATTTTAAATACTTCCAAAACTAAAGTTATTCAAATTCAAAAATAGAAAGTCACAATGAAGAACGATTTGACACTCATGCACTTAACGCAACACTCCAGTTTCAACTGATAACAGGAGGTCATCTTTCACTTAAAGGAGATAAAAATCGCATCACGTGATTCCCCAATGATTCAGCTTCAACTTATATCCATCCATTTAATCCTGCGTTGTACTTTATGAAATCGACTTTTGGCCGCCCAGATTTGTAAAATACCCCACTGTGCGCCGGCGCTACTATTTTTCAAATACGTTTTTCTCAAAAAGTACTAAAGTTAAAAAAAGAAAAATAATGCAATTATTGAAGAATGTACCAATTCATATTGTATATTTTTTTCACATTTTTACACGAATTTTAACATAGTTAAATAAACAAAAATATTTAAAAAAAATTATTAATGTAGTAATTTTATATTTACACCAACCAAAAAATTACAGAATAATGCTCAAAGTATGTGCTTTTCCGAAAAAAAATTTCGTGAAAATCGAAAATGCGCTTTTTGAGTTATAACAAAATTTAATGCTAGCAACTTACTAAACTATTCGTAACTTTCCCTGTTTGCATTTGCAGAAATACGCTACTATCAATGCATTGGTCCATTCCTGACATTTCTACTCGGGTAGGATGCGCAGTGCGACAAAATAAGATGATGTTTTCATATATCTCACTTCCTTATAAGTTTGTTTCGTGTTTGTAAACATTCTGTTATTTTGGCGTACTGCGCATCCTTCTCGCGTAATAATATCAAGTCGATGGTCTAGTCGATTGTGCAGGTGAAGCTGAATAGAGGCTGTAAATATATAAGGTTATCAACTTTTTGGCAATTTCGGACCCGCAACGATATTCCGTACCTTCCGATATCATATATTATCATTCTTCGAATCTGCCTTACCCTAATAATTTTGTTATCACTGTCTAAAAATTCTTTTTATTTTTACAATTTTTTCCTTTTTTTTATATACGTTTACAATGATATACAGATATGGTTGTACATTTTTTATTCGCATATTTTACTGATTTAAATGAAGAGAAGAAATTCATAAAATATCGCTGTTATACAAGAAATGACTTCGTATCAAATAACGTTTTAAAGAAATACTTTTTATTTAAAAGCTTTTAATAATAGCTCTTTGTTACATAATGCATTGAACAGTAATATTGTCTTCTTGCCCTTGCATGGGGCTAAACAGAACTTCTTGTAAACGCGACAGGTGGACAACAAACATTCTTCCCCATCTTTTACTGGAAAAAATAACAAGTTTCATTTCATATCTGTTTTCTCTAACAAAGAATTGCATACGCATATGACAGGAGAATGTTAATGGCGAACATTGGGTTATACAATATTCTGGAATAAAATGTTTTATAATCATTCAATGGTTTTAATAATAATTTTGTATTTTCATAAAAAGAAGAAAACAGACTTAAAATCAAGATAACATATGTAAAGAAAAATATACCAAAAAGTAAATTTTGGTTCGATCAACAATGATAACGATATCAAATGACAAACCTCCCTCCCCCTACAGATATCTTCCAGTGTAAAATGCCACCCCCCCCCCCCCAATGTGATACGTTATATATGTACACTGTTTAGCCACATAGCCTTCTTCTGTGTGAAAATCAACGTAGGCAAATGTTACAATTTTGTTTGTTAGTTCTTGATATTATTACGCAAGAAGGATGCGCTGTACGCCAAAATAACAGAATGTTTTCAAACACGCGAAAAACACTGCGCATCCCGCCCGAGTGGAAATGTCACGAATTGACCAATGCATTGATAGCAGCGTATTTCTGCAAATACAAACAGGGAAAGTTATGAATAGTTTAGTAAGTTGCTAGCATTATTTTTGTTATAACTCAAAAAGCGCATCTTCGGTTTTAACGAAACTTTTTTTCTTAAAAGTACATACTTTGGACATTATTCTGTAATTTTTTGGTTGGTGTAAATATAAAATTATTAGATTAATAAACAAACGTATAGGGAAATGTTATGTATGGAAATATTCTCTTATTTTGGCGCACTGCGCATCCTGCCCGAGTGGAAATGTCACGAATTGACCAATGCATTGATAGCAGCGTATTTCAGCAAATACAAACAGGGAAAGTTACAAATAGTTTAGTAAGTTGCTAGCATTATTTTTGTTATAACTCAAAAAGCGCATCTTCGATTTTAACGAAACTTTTTTTCTTAAAAGTACATACTTTGGGCATTATTCTGTAATTTTTTGGTTGGTGTAAATATAAAATTACTATATTAATAATTTTTAAAAAGAATATTTTTGTTTATTTTTCTATGTTAAAATTCGTGTAAAAATGTGAAAAAAATATACAATATGAATTGGTACATTCTTCAATAATTGGCATTGGTTTCATTTATTTAACTTTAGTACTTTTTGAAAAAAACGTATTTGAAAAAAAGCAGCGCCGGCACATACTTTCCCGATTATCTCAAGGACAGTTCAAGGTCAGAGGCTAAAAACACTCTATATTGCATTCTCATGGTGAACCTTATTAGCATGCATGTTATTTCAAACATCGGCAGTGGGGGCCATTTCGCTATGCTTATCCGGCTAGACCCTTTCATATACACATTTAAAAGACTTTATTTCCAATCGTTTGGTACCAGTAACTTTCTTCTACAATGATTTTTTGCAGAGTTAGTAAGGGTGTTTATTTTTTTTTCCCCATGACTATACTATATCTAATTTCAGTTTTTATAATGAATCGCTTACGTTTTTTAGATTTTCTGAAGAGCCGTATGAAAGTTTCACCGATGGAGTTGGTGAAGTTGAGAGTACTTACAGTCTTTATTATGAGGAGGGACCTGAAAAGTTATATGACGATCCCAATGATGATGAAGAGCATAGGTAAGAAATTTCTGAAGAAATAGTTTTACTGTTTTTCTTACACATTAGAAAGAGAAAGAAGTTTATTTTAAATTCTTATTATTAATTAAATAAATATGAGATACCTTATAACAAAACAATGCTGCGAATTATTATCAAGTAATATTATATATTCAAACATTAAAATAATTCTGTAAGATCAGTTCAGGCAAAACTGACAAGTTTGCGCATGAGTGAAAATAAATTTAGAACCTTTACAGATTAGATTAAGGTACGACGAGCATTAGTTTAAAGCTCTGAATATTTTGCAGAGAACGCGGGTTCAGTCCGGAAAAAGGATGTCTGCAATATTTTTTAGCGATAATGCATTTCTATAATGACCTATTTTATTAGGAGGAGAAGTTATGTAATTTGTATTTTTATTATTATTATTATCTGAATGCTTTATCATTAAATAAAATTTAACTCTCAACAATATTTTTAAAACATAATAACTTTATATTTAAAATTAAGCTAAAATATTTTGCAAGTAATTATCAGTTAAATACAATGGGGTGTACTGTTGTCCTGATCATTGTGTTTCGGGCCATCAATGGCCTCTACAGGTGAATTTTTAAGTAATTTTTTTTTCTGCTAAAATAAATCCGACTACCTTGTGAGTCCTGTCTTGCAAAGTGCATTTCTTTATCAAAAAAATTTTTAATGAATTTTTAAAGTTTTAACGAACTTCATTTCATAAACCAAAATTCAATGTAGTAATAATCTTTTCTTTTAACAGTGTATTTAAGACAAAACTCTTGATGAAAGTTTAAACTTGGGATTGTGCTAAACGCGCTTCGAAAGGAGGTAGCAAAGCTGCAACGCCGAGCCGCGTTTCTCCAGATAGGTTTTAATTAACCTTTAAAGGCGCGGGTGGAGTATTGAGAGAGCTACTCAATTCAAACTAGTCTCGAATCCCATAGTAATTATATGATTAATTATAATTAAATTAGACTGTTTTTGACAGTTTGACGTTTATTGATTTTATACTACTACTGGGTATTGCATTACACAAATATACTATTAAAAGTTGTTATCTAGACTTTAAAAGCCGATGGTGTATAGAATACGCCACCCAAGTCTTCATTTATGTCCAAACTGTCCGTGTCTGTAAGAGTTAATACCTCGGCTAATGACCGACAATTTTTTAAAAATCATTTTCAAAAATTTTATTCAAATGTTTTATTCAAAGTTTTATTCGAAGTTAATTCAAAAGTTTTATTTCCATTCTTCGTATGGTATGGCAATATCCAGGTTCATGAATTAGTTTGGGTGTGTTTCTGAATGTCAGATTTACTATATCATAAACAAGGACATTCATCATTATTTTGTAAAATTATTCAGAAATAAATTATTCATGAAAATTTAAACAAGGCAGCAAAAATTGGCTTTATTGGTAGATTTTATTTACACGAAAGAACGATTTCAATATATATATATATATCTATCTTAAATAATTTTATGTTGGAAAAATGGCTTACATGAAAGAATGGTTTGGATATATACATCTATCTTAAATAATTTTATGTTGAATACTGCATGTTCAATATATCATCTCTATAGTTACACGTATCTTTTTCTATTTCTTTTACATGCTTACGTCGTTTTCTTATACTGCAACTCATGGCATAATGTACATACATATTGAGACAAAAATTTATGCTACATGCAGACAACTGGAAAAAACTTTAAAAAACAAACTAGATTAATAAGGATTAATGTGCAACCTCTCTTAATCTTAATTCATATATAATTAATGTATCAGGATGATGTAAAGGTTTATAGCGTTTAATATTTATTGAATAGAATATAGAAATGGGTGAACCAACATTATATTCTCTTCCATAACACAAGAATAGCGACTATCCATAATGGGGGTGATTTTATCAAAAATGGCGCAAGCACTTTCCGGCAGTTAAATGTAATTACGAGGATGTATTAAAAAAAATTACAAGGGTAATAAACTATTTATTAAAAATAGAAAGCAAATACAAAAGGGAATTAAGAAGTGTGCTTACCGATCACTTTTCCATATAATCACCAAACTTATTTAGGCATTTATTCGCCTGGACCAATTTGTTTAATCCGCCTTGGTGGAAATCACGTTTCTGCCTATTCATCTAGTTCCCGGCAGATGGTTTTATATCTTGCTCAAGAACCTTGTTATAGATGTTTCCGTCAGTTTCGTAAACTGAAAATAGTCACTGTCTGCAAAATTTGAGCGTAAAAAGGTAGCTTCCGTTTTTCCACTTAAAATTTTGCAGCAATTCTTAAATTTGGCGATGAATATGGGACTCGTATTGTCATGCAAGACTTGCATTTAGCCTTGTAAAGTGGCACATGCGAGAGATTTGTAAACGTCTTGCCATTAGAATTGCTCAGACTGGTCTACTAACTTACAGTACCTATCCGCACAACCACTATACGAAACATCTGTCTCCACTCTGCGAAGAAATATTTTTCCCACAATAATTACCTTTTAAATGCAAGTACCTAATCATTTTTTTTTCACCCTTGTTGAAAACATTTCTGCCTATAAATCATCCAGTAAATTCTCTTCTATATATCAATGTTTTTCTAAGACCTTTTGTTAGCGCGAGATATCACAAAATCAGAGTCAATGATTTCAATCAAATGAATCCAATTAAAGAATGTTTTCTATTTTTCAGTAACTCTTCGAATAACAGTGTTAAAAATGACGTAGTCTCTAGTCCACCGGATATGCATGGAAGTACAGCTGTCCAAATCGACGACGGAGGTCAGCCATGTAATCTTAATACAAATCCTTCTGAAGTAGACGATGTATCTTTCTTAGTAAGTCAAATTCTATTATAATTTTTCAGTTTTAAGAATTTATGTAATAAATATATTACATAATGTATGTAATACACAGTGTGAACCAAAAGCCTTGCCCTGTTTATAAATATTTATTTTGCTCAAACTATTATAATTAGACATATGTTTGTTTGGATACATTATAAAAATTTTTATAAGACCGCGTACCTCAGTAAATTTCAATGTGTGCCCCCTTGGTAGTTTGGAGAATGTTATAAGGGGTATTCTAGTTCCCGCCAAGTGTTCTTTAACATGTCTTCTGTTACAGTACACACAGCAGCTTCTATCCTTGTCTTCAGTTCTTCGACGTCAGCAATTAGTGCGGCAAAGACTCTGTCCTTAATATAACCCCAAAAGAAAAAAAAATCCAGAGTTTTAATATATGAAGAGCGCGGAGGCCTCCAGATATTAGCGCCATGAATCGCGCAGCATAGCGAGCAATCGCGCCATCTATTGCGCAAAACAAACTACTAAAGCTGACCTATCCAATGATACAACAAGTTAAATTATTATACAAACTGTTAATTTGTAATGAATTATTATAATCAGGGCAAGACTTTTGGTTTACCCTGTATATCTCAGCTTTATGTCCATGGCCCCGATCATTTGGAATGCATATTTTGTCTTTACATTTAATAATATCGTTTTAAATGTGTATGAGATTTTTTCATATTACTCTAGTTTTTAGTGCTTAGAATTTTTCTAAATTACACACTCATACATATATATATGAAGAATATGGCGAATAAAAAACATCTTGACAAATAACATTCTACGCAACAGATAATTTATTTTCAAAATTAAAAAAAATAAAAATAAAAATAAAAAATTCTAGGAATGGAGATGTTAACTTTTAGAAATGTCAGAGCTATTAAAGAAACACTAGTGCTCAGTAGCAAAAAGATTTAAAAGGAAACATTTTGAAGCTTTCAACATTAGTTAAAACATATTTGCAATCAACGAAACTCTAACAGGCATACAAAATAGGGGTCATTCAAAAACATGAACGATATAATTTACAAAATGGTTAACACACTTTTAGCACATCTCAGAAATTAAAATTGAGATTTTTTACCTAAAATTTGCTGTATGTTCTTTTACATACAATTATGCGTGTACATCAGGAATGAGACGGAATCATCCCGAGCCCGAGACAGAAACTAGCTCGGGATCTATATTTACGCAAGTCATAGAGAAAAGGCGGGCTCGGAATTTAAGCGAAAATTTTATTTATTCACAAACTGGGAAAAGAAAAAGAAGTCGGAAATTGTATGTCAAACGTGGCAAATGAGGTGCGTTCGTATTATAAATAAATTTATAAATATTCAGATCTTTGTGCAATAGCTGTAGCACTCTTATTCAAAAATGCATGCATGCAAAATTTATTACGGTTTTATATATTAAATTCAGTAATAAGAAAATAATAGGACTCAATCTTAAATGGGATGGCATCACCATAGCAACCTAGAATCATTACCTATCATGGAATATCACTGAATTAATTACGCATGATAATATTTAATAGAATGAAGAAAACTTTTAATAATATCTTTTAATGTTTTCATTCGGTTTTCATAAAATTTGCAGTGATTCAACAAAATTTTGTAACGATTCTATATATTAAATTTCAAATCATTCGGTTTTGTAGTTTTTGAGCTATTATAGCGTTTCTCAAAGGGTTCTAAAATCTTTTAGAAATCAATTTGGAAGAGAGATGAAATTGTATTAATGAATATCAGGAGAGTTATTCGGATGCCTTTAAATGGCAGTTTTAGTAACATAAAGAAACCGTGGGATATCCTTTCTCTAGTCTTTTACAGAAATCCTAGCAAACAGAACTGGTATCTATTTTCCATAGTTGTGCGATGATATTTTAAATGAAAAGAAGAATCGTGGCTTTTGCAGATTTCTGCCAATTTGTGGTATAAATAAGAAATTTGCTATCTTAAAAAGATTTCCAGTAACAGGAAAACCAGGAAATGTTGTCATGAGAAGGACTATTTTTTCAGTATTGATACTTTTTCTATCAAAGCAGAGATTTTAAATGAAACTAGTTGTGTGTGCCGGTCCCAAAACTTTTTTTCTATCTCATACATCTTAACATTTCAAAAAGTAATTACACATGTTAATACTTCAAATTCAATACTATAACAACTTTGATTTTCACCTAAAATTTCTGCTTCAGTCAATTAATTTGTTTAAAACGAGTTAATTACGATCACGATTAAAAATTATTAACATCAGTAGTTTTTCGTTATTCTGTCATCAGATGTTTACGAATAGACGGCTTAGCAGAATGCGAAGTTTTCGTTGCCTCACGAGCCACCGAAGTACAATAGAACAACTAAAAATAGAAAGAATTATACAAAAATCGCTATTATAGCGCCTCCTTCCGGCGGAATATTTCAAAATTCAAGGAGGACATGCCAGCCATGACAAAAAGCATACACAAAAAGTTTGGTTTAATTCTATGCATAACTTCATACACTTTTCGATAATACAAAAATGAAAATGGCACAAAAATCGCTATTATAGCGTTCTCTTCAGGTGGAATATTTCTAAATTAAGGAGTGTTTGGTGGCCATAGCCAAAAACATACTCAAAATAATTTGGTTCAATTTCATGCGTAACTGCATACACATTTCGATGGTACAATAGTGACACACGGACAGACAGACATGTTGTATAAAATTTTAGGATCTCTGACCCCTAATCGTAAAAATCCGTTGAAAACCGGAAGTCGAAAAATTTTTTGATTGCAATACTTTCTTCTGTTGAAAATAGAAGAAAGCGAAAATTAAATTTTAAGAAATTTTAAAATGTTATTCTCAGATTTTATCAAGTTCGGGCTCTGATGAGAAAATTTGTTTCTATAGCGGGTGGGCTCGTATTTCAAATCGTCAGGCTCGATCTCCTAAAAAAGTACCCGAAGTCATCTTTAACATATATGATTCATGCAAGTGCAATTTCTTTTTAAAAAAATTGAACTCAAACAAATACCGATAAAACTTTACATTAAATTATTTTTTTTCCGTCAGTAATTTCACATTTTTATTGTTCTCAAAAAATTTCTTTTAAAAAATTATTTTCTTTAACATTTCTATAATTTGTATAGGTAACCTTCTTTTAGAAAATGTTGCCTAGTCTGAGAAGTATAGATTTTGATAAAAGGACGTAAATATTTAGAATGACAGCTTTTCAAAATTTTATTTGTAACTGCGAGTAGCGTAAAAGTTGTGAAAATGTTAATTTTCCTTTCTTTTTTAGAAATCGTTATCTGCTGCAGATTTTACGGAACTCAAAGCAGAAATAGATGGGACGTACAATCAGTTGAAAAAAAATCTATATAATGACGTAACCAGAGGATACAGTAAAATGTATGTACAAATATTCTTTCTTATATTTAATAGCTTTAAAATAACATTAGAATTTTATCTAAATTTAAATAGTTTTATTTCTGTTTACAATACTCTAAATATATTGAAAATTGTTATAAAACACCAATTCAAATGTACCATGTTACATAAAAATCGTTTATATGAGAGGGAAAATTCGATAATTGTATAAAAAGCAAATATATTATCTTATTATTATTATTATCTATTATATATATTATTATTATTATCTTTTATAATTATATTATTTAGATTTTAAACAAACAGCTCACTCAAAAATGCTTTTTGCTACAGTAAAGTCATACTTACATGTTCACTAATAAGAGAGCATGAGTAGTGTTAAATCTTATCTTGACTAATGTGAACTAAGGAACCAACATATGGTTGATTGCATTTCCGGCGAGGTGTGCGTTTATATGTTAAAAAACAACTTTGTGTATCGCGATCGTGAGTAAAATAAATCTAAACTAATAAATGCTTCTCTTCAATGGAATGAAATATCTGCATATTGTTAACTGTAGATTGCACATAAATTACTTGAAAGACATTAACCACTTGGAGACGATCGACCGGTATACGTGCCACTTAAGATGCTTAGAATCCTCCATTATTCCCACCAGTTACTTTTTATCGTAAAGTTTACCATATTTAATCAGATCATTTTCGCGATCCAGTTATAAAAAAAAAATCTGTTTTGAAAAACCGGAGGCTATAGATTAAAAATTAAGCAAAGGGCGCTCGTCGCGAAAGGTTTAAAAAATTCTTTTTAATAATACTGTACCACTGTACCGTATTTACGAAATCTAAACATTAGATTTCCAATGCAGGTTTTATGAGAACACAAAGGAAATAAAGGGTAGGAAAAAGATAATAAGCTCTTAAAATCTAAGAAGTACATTTAAGGAACGTCACAAAAATGTTGCGCCGCGTAATGTGGAATGATCACCAGTTGCAAATGAAGGGAAAGAAACCCATTCCGAACAGCTACTGAGCCACACCAAGATTTAGCTGTTTTTTGGTTTGAACATTACAAATGAACATACATTACAATTGGACTTCAAACATGATAGCGTTAATAGCGAGTTGCTATTTTCAAACTAATATCGCGTAAGACTGCTTTAAAGTAGCGTTATCGCCAAAACCGGTTTTTGAATTCTAATATAAATGAAGAAGCAGACGAACTAGTGATTCGTAATAGAACCGTGCCACATTACGCCACCCATTTCAAAGATTTGTCGATACTATTTTCCTTCCAAAGCTTATATCATTAAAAGTCTTATACTACTCTATATTCATTGTTGCAGCGTATACAGTGTATGTAGTTTGAGAATTTCGAGTGATGTGTCCTTAAAGAGAGTCACGATGAAACGTGACATCGACTACCTTTGGCCAAGGTCCCTGGTCTGCTCCACTGTCGCAACAGAAGTAGAAGAGGGAGTTAAAAACTGCAATGGCGAGTGAATCTTGGCCAAAAAATACAATAAATTCTATGGAAACGAAACCCATCTTTAATAGAATCCTCTATTAAGCGTAAAAAATTCCAGCTCCCTACAGAAAATGTACCAGACAACAAGCTAATTCGAAAACATCTCTAAAAGAGAACCTTTTTCTGTTCTTTAGTATATTTGACTGTAATACATAATCTAAGACTGTAAAATCTTTGATTGCGGAATCACTCAGTATCGGAGCAATATTCCTTATTGGAGAAATTTTCAAATGATAGCTGCATGGTATTCCCTCCGAGAAATATGATATTTTTTAGACAGAATTCCGCTATCAATATGTTCCAATAACATAGGATTCATTGAAAAATTACTGTAAAACCTGGAAAAAAAAGCACTACGGACGGAAAATATTTTATTTTAGACAGGTTTTTATATGAACAGCTTGATTTCATTTTACATAATCTTAATTTTCTTTTGGTATATAAAGATTCTATTTTATCAGCCTTCTTAGGCGTCTTAAAGTAAGCAGTGAAACGCTACCTTAATCACGGAATATCTCGTCAAGAAAACAGAAATATGCACTGTATTATTTTTAATGTTATTTAAATATTTAAGTAATGTCTTTATTTATTATTCCAGGAAAGAATTTCTGAAAAATGTTAAGTGGAAATGGGATCGTTGCTTGTATACGATTCGTGAAGAAGAAAAAGTAAAAAAGTCATTTGATCTGGATTTTGAGTATTATTTTCAGTAAGTATTTTAAAAAAAATTGTCTTTTTGTTTTCAAAAACATGCCAGTTACTTACATTTACTGATTTTTGTTATTAATTTTAATCAATTTATTTACTATTATAATTTTCCCGCTATATTATTATTCTATAAAAGATATGTTTAACAAAATTTTAAAGACCTAATTAAAAAAACACGTTGATAATTTTGATCCTATTATTCATATGTTTATATATTGTTGATACTAGATGATTACTGAAATTAATTTTACTCTGAACATTTAGTGCTATATCAGTTTCATAAAATATTGGAAATAATGACTTACATTCCTCAAAATTATTGTAATGTTTCAAGTACTAAACCTAAATGGGTAACAATTTCAGTAAAATGCCCTTGCTTCTGCTGCTTCAGTGCTACGTTTTAGGTAAAACGTTTGTAAAGGCAATCAATAAAATGCTAGCAAATGTTTTGGTGATAGCGGTTTGTTCCTGGAAGTAGAATGCTATACAGAGAACCTAAATACCTAACTTATACGTACCTTAATACCTAAAAAAGGTTACATACTACAACATTTTGTGATGTTCTTGTGGTTATAAAATATCCTGTGTCGAGAAAAATATGACCTATCTACATTCAGATTAAAAGAGGGATAAAACAGATAAATTGGCAGAAATTTTCTTTGTGCTTATTTAATGTTGAAGATTAATGAATTCTGTTTAAGTTTTAAATTAGCATCGTGCTCAACAGCCAGTCTTAAATGTATCATCGCCATTCCTACATTTCAATCTTTCTATCCTTATATGAAAGAATTATTCGCACTTACAGGCTTACATTTATCTTATTGACGCACATAGAAGAATATTCTATGATTACAGTCAATTTAACATGCACTTTTTAAAAGGATAAAAAATAGGAATTAACATAATGGTGAATGGACAAAAATTTAACAAATGCATCAAATTGATGAAAAAGATTTAATGTTTATTGACGACGAATTGCATAAATCTGTAATAGGTTCTGTCCCCACCAGTGGCCTAGATGTTCTATTTTCAAAGCTGGTAGACGTGAGGTGATGGGTTCGAATCCACTTGCGCCCGTCGACCTAATCGTTCGGAGTTTTCTATGGTTCTCTTCGAATACTGGATTTCCTTGCGTAAATACGGATTAGGTTCCATCATAAATACCCCCATGGGGGGCACCCAAGACCATGCGGGCCCATATCACTCGTGCAGATAATTGGCCGTCGTAAACAACATCACCTGTAATAGGTTCTTGTCCACAGCGTAATAATGGTACAACAAGTCAAAAATCAAAATCGGAATCAAAATTCCAAATTTAAAACTCGTAGAATCTTTCTTCCATTTTTTTTTTTTTTAATTTGAATAAGGTTTTTTTTTTTTCGTGCTCTTTTGTTTTTATGAATTGAATAAATGTTCGTTTTCTTCTTATACGCATTTATTTTTATACAAACTCTAAAAATCCCAACACGAAGGCGTGTTTGATTTGTCATGTCTTATCCGTCTTGAATATGAATTCGCATTGCTCTCTTTTCGAAAACACAAAATTGTGACCGAGAATTGTCCAGAGTCTTGATATACATTTCAAAAATTATGTGATATTGTGGAAAGATTTGAGGAAAATTATGAAACAATAATTTTTCAACCAACCCATCTGCAAATCTCTAAATGTTTCGTTTAATTTATGTATTCAGTTTTGCGAAATGAGATGATTTGTTTTTATTCAAAAATCTGCCAGAACTTCCAAATAAAAAGAAACATATTTATTGACAGATTTAATGTACCTATTTTCACAACTCTCAAATTATGGCAGATTTGTGAATAAAAGTAATATGCTGAGTTGGAAATTCTTACTACACCGAGAGTAAAGTGAAGTAGCAGAAAAGGGAATCTCCAGCATTTATTTTAAGTATGATTCTTTAAAATTCGATGGAGATGAATCTTATTTTTAAATGTGAAATTTTATAGTGAGAAATTCGTGTAAGTGCTCATGTGTATGTGTTTTGGTATATGATTTCATTTTAATTTAATCCACTAATATTTTTTATTTTTCAGTGATGTAATACGAATCCCAAAAAGAAGAGTTAAATATGAAGATCCAGCAGAAAAGTACATACTCTATGTAAGTAAAATTATGTGTATAAATGTAAATATATATATCTTTAAAGTAACCAGAGGAAAATTGTGCTCGGGATTATACCCTTGTGGCTTCCCGGGTTGCAGAATAAAGGGGAATTTTTTTTTTAAATTAAGAACACTAATAGATATTTATATAGATATTTTTGTTTTTAGTGTATATTTTTTGGCATGTCCACTAAGAATACCAAAAATCATTTTATATAAAATATCTATTATGTATTCAAATAAGGAGTTGAAATTTATTAAAAGTGACACTCACTTTTGTATTGGCTTCGAGCCTGGAGTTAACCAAAGAAGAAAACGGAGAATTCGCGAAAGACACACAGCTTTTGTAGGTGCTTTCGTAATTTTATAAATACATAGCACCACTAGTCGTCGTCTGGTATGTCTGTCCGCATATAACAGCTCACAAACTATCCAACCGAATGGTTTGAAATTTATATATATAATCGTTGCAAAATTTTGTCAAGAGATTTCAGATTTTATGAAAATCGAATTAAAACTTAAAAAGATATTAATAATTTTTTCTTCCTTCTATTAAATCCTATCATACACCATTAATTCAATGATGTTTCATGATAGGTCATGATTCTAGGTTGTCATGGTGATTATGTTATATTTAAGATAAAGTCATATTATTTCCATATTACTAAATTTATTATACATAATCATAAAAAAATTTAGTAAAGAATGCAACAGCTATTGCACCAAGATCTCAATATTTATAAAATTAGTTACAGTACGAACGCACCTCATTTACTACGTTTGACGTGCGATTTCCGACTTGTTTATTCTGATTCTTTCGATGGTTTATGCGCGTAGTTGGATTAGATGTCTTAAATTTGTATTTTATTTATATTTTATTATGTTATTTATTTATTTATAACGTTTTAAATTCATCATGGAATATAAACGGATTTGTCTTCCGTAATCGCCTGCACGAGACAGTTGATAGATTTTAAAAGCAATCCGCACTTGAGAATTATTTTAGAAACCTTAAAAAATGAGTAAATCACGATAGTTTTAAAATAAATCATGATACAATTTTCAAATAAACTGCATTTAAAAGGACGTTTTATTTGGTTATTCGACGACGTAAAAATTAAAAATGCGTGATGTTTAGCAGTTTAAAAAATTGCACTAAAAGCTAAACGTTTGGTGTTGCCACCGTTAAAATGACGTAAGCATTACGGACGGATACTTTCGTCATTTATAATATAGATAGATAGAGATGCCAAACTTCAGAAACAACAGATAATAACAAATATCAATATTGGTGCGAAAATACTCCAAAACTGCATTTGAAAGGTATAATTTAATATATTTCTCATCGTTTGTAAGACAATACATGCTATCAACGAAAATATAAAAGGTGTACATTGTGGTACGCACCTCACAATATGAAAATATATGTCTAGAAAATGCTTATTCTAGATATTATTTGCTTATTTTTAGCACTTCTGAAAATTTAAAATTACATTCCTCTACATAAAATTTCTTTGTTATTTAAAACTATAACATTGTTTTGTTTAAAATTATTCCTGCGCAAAGCTCTGACGATGAAGAAGAACATTTTTCCCCTTAAAATACTTAACGTTTTTCAATATTTTTAAAACTTGAAAGTATATTATCAGAAATTTTACGTTTGACACAAATTTTTATTTTTCAAAAATCTGCTTATGAAAATATATTTCATTTCACTTGTATTTCTTTCATTTGAGATTATAACTTTCTTTTGAAAAACGTTAAATACGCTGAAAAATACTGATTTCGAAGAAAAGCCATACATGTAGTAGTATTCAACGCTGGAGTAGTACAGTTTAGGCTTATTACAATAGAGCGAAAAATGTCCATACCAGGACTATTGGAATAAACTTCAACTGTGGTATTCTAACCTTGAATATGGTTTATTCAATTGAAAAAGAAATTCCCTCTCTGAATTATGTATCTATGCAACTTTTTGTAGAAATAACTTTTAAGTTTTAACGTACAACATGCAGCAGTGACTATGCATTGATGACATAGCTGCTTCTAATTTTCGTTTCTTTTCAGCAAATGTTGGGATCTTTAGCAATTGATGACTTAAAAAGGTTTATGGACTTGAACTATAATAATGGAAAGGAAAGACTTTATAAAAAAGAGTGTATTGGACATACCAAAATGTAAGTAACAATTTTCAAATTTGAAATAACTCATGTACTTAGAATTCGAAGCATAATGAAGTAATGATTATAAGCTTTAAAATAATAATATTGTTCTGAAAAATTTTCATCACCAATGAAAAAAATTAATCTATTTGGTTTTTTTTAAATTATATTTTGAATTCTGTAATTTTCAAATAAGGTGCGTCTTTATACACATGCAATTTATCCTCATAAATGCGTTTCCGAACATCAGAAATTCCATACTTAAGTATGTATGTTAACTACTCATAAAAAACCTTGAGGAACGTTAAATAATGACGCGCAGATGCGATAGATTTTTGTCGTTGAATTTCATTAATTGTAAAAAAAAAAAAAAAAAAAAAAAAAAAAAAAAAAAAAAAAAAAAAAAAAACCTTTATGCCAATATGATGTAATTGATAATTTATACCAGTGCTGAAAGTCTCGCGTTTTAAATGTTTATATCATTCCTTGAATCAAATTAAAAATCTGTTTTGTAAAATACAGCATGGTATTTTTCGAAAATATAAACGCTGAATTTCAGATGCCACGCCCTATGAATGGAGAAGAATGAAACAGAGAAAATATAATTTTACCCTTTAAAGGCGGTTGAAGATAGTATATTCCACTTAATTTTAATTCTCATATGCCACAATGACACCAGAATTTTGAAGTAAAAATTTTCTTTCAAAATGTAAGTAGGAGAAAAAGCCTTCACTTATTTTCAAATAAATTTGCTTCTTTATCCTGGTGTCAATCAATCATTTCAAACTCTTAGCAACAGAAGTTATTTGCCCATCAAAAGGTTAAGGATGTGAAATTTGTAAGTATTTTGTGACCATTACGTGACCATTCTCATGTGTGAACAACTTTTGGCTAGTGATTTAGACCCTCTGCCAGTTGTGGCGTATTTAATTTCTAGATTTCGAATGGCGTCCTCTGAAAACGCACCAAAGGAAAAAAAAAAACGATTTCGCATTGAAGTCAGCTGATGACCATACGAGAGATTCTATTGCATTTCAAAAAACTAAGTGAAAATAAATGTATCGTCACAAGGATACGGAAAAAATCGCATTTCTGCTGTGTTGCGATTGTGACAAACATATGACTTTACAACTTTTAACTGTTCCTTTACACAATAACTTAACAGCCCACCACTTACGGAGGATTAGAGAAAAATTCCCGCAAAGAAAATATAATCTAAATTACAGTCATACTGTCAATAATTTTTTTTTCAATACATTGACATAAAAATTACAATTTCTTTTATCAGAACTGTAAATTTTTCTACTCTGTTACGTCATACAAATGTCACAAACGTCATTCTACAACTGAAATAGTGGTTTATAATAATGATAATTAAATAAATGCGAATGAATTTAATGTAAATGAATGCGATATTGCATATAAAAACTTTTAATCTTTTTAAGATTAAAAGATTAAGAATAAAAAATAATAAATAGATAACGGCCTTGATTCTTAACTGACCATTTCATTTAAAAATAGTAGAAAGTCTAGAGTTTCCATAACAAGACTACATTTTCTTCCATCCTCTCGCAACCAACTTCGATTTCCAGACGTCGGATTTCTTTGTCTTTCAATGTAAAATGTGGCTTTAGTTTTACGCAAACAAATTGCATTCATCCCAATAAATGAACCTTAAAATTTCTCTTATGTACATAAAGCCTGCTTGGGAACGACACAATTTATAGAATTTTCTTTTACCCACTCATACAATTATGTCATACGATTATAAGCTACAATAGTTTTATAGATGATGTTCACCACAATAAGATAGTATTGCTTGATATTATACAAAACTGAAAAACTACAGCATAGCAAGCATTCAGGATATAGTCCATAAATTTTAGAAAGTCTGTGTATCGGCAAACAAATAACATTCCTTCAAAAATTAAAGTTTTCTTGAATGAATAATAAATATGATCTTAATAGATGAACTCGTGGCATTCCGCACGTTGAAAACCGTAGTGTGCTGTTCTTTCATATTATAAACTAAGTCATTTACAACGACATTTTCATTGCATTTTTTTAATAACATTAATTGCATGTCTGAAGGATAAAAAGTAAAGTGTATTACCCAAAAACACCTCGATACATTGCTCACTGCATTTAACGATACTCTGTGCTAGATTTTGCTTATATCTTATGTATAAATTAATAATAATATAACATCTAGAAAAGCATGAATTCCGCCGTTAATGACTATGTTTAACTTTTGTTGCGTTCGCAATTTTTTGTCTTTGTAAATTTTCGGATTTTCTTCAATTATTGGGATTCCAAACATACAAATATATTACCAAAAGACACAAATGTATTACTTTCACAATGCTATTTAAATCCTTAAGTAATGTTTTTCTTTTTTTTTTTTCAGTAAAAAGCAACTTAAAAAGCTAAAATGGGAATGTTCATCCTTACGTCCTATTACTGAGGGAAAAGAATTAAAAATAACAAAAAAGGCATTTGTGCGAAATTTTATAAGAGGACTTAGGTACGTATTTAAATAATTTATCTCTTTATATTTTATTGTTTTAAAATTATTAGCAGTAACTGAATTTTGCCACTTATTTTAACTCCATTGAGCACCACTTAAACTCTGGTTCAGAATAATTGTTATAATAACCATTTAAGAAAAAGCATAAATTTAAAACTACTTTCACTAGTGTAGAATTATTCCATTTACGCTTCTGCTGGTTATGTAACATATTCTAAATATTGTTATTGAGAAATCAACAAAGAAATATTATCGCGAAAATTTTCAGCGAAATATTATTAAGGGATAAGGATTTTCTCAATTATTTTGCATAACGCGACACGGCAGGAAATTGATGTTCATTTTTATTCTAAAATCGCGTCCTTTACTACCCGAATTGTAATTTTAGCGGAGCACTCCAACCAGTGGTTTTGAGGGAAATAAAAAATCATAGCATTGCGTTCTTTTACGATGCTGTTTTTTATGAAAACAAAAATAATGTATGTAGATTTCTATTTGTATTTTTTTCTTAATAATTTTTGTACTGATTGCAATACAATTCAACAGAATTGATATCGCAATAATTTGAATGTCGAAAAATACTTCGATATTTTGGAAAAGATATACTGTAAAAAATGTATTCGTAAAACATTTATGTGCATCGTGTTCGAATTCAATCTAGAAAATAAAGAGTCAAAAAAAGAGGAATTTCTAAGCTTGACCTTCTGCTCAGTCACTTCATACACAGGTTGTTGCCGAATTGGACCGACAATTTCAGAGGCGTGATAGTAGGCCTCAAGAGGAACAAAAATTGCAGTGATGTCACAAACCACCCATTTAAACAAAAATACAGGGTGTTACTCTAACTCAACTTGTGTTGTCGCTAAAAACTTTCACAAAACTGAAGTATATTATCAGAAAACTTTTAATAACTCACTTTTGTTCTAAATGTCATAACATAAAGAAAAATGTTGTAGAAATTTCCATTATACGTGCTGGCAATATGCACTTGACGCTTTACATTTTGGACTGCGATTACTAGTTCATACGGTATCATCGACAGTGCGAGTTAAACTTTTTTTCCAGAACTTTTGGTGATGTTAGAACATTTTATGCCAAAAGAGTTATGTATCATATCATTTTCATTACAGTATTTTTATTTTTCCTAAAATTATTTCCGTCAATCCGGGTTCAGTTATGGCGAAACATCTTGTATTTGTAACTAAATAAGTGGTTTACGACCCCATGCTGTATAGCATTTTTTCATCCCCTTGATGCCTACTATCATTCCTCTGAATTTGTCGTTCGAATTTCCTGTATAATAAAATAACTTCAAAAGTTGTTTATCATATTGAAAATTTCATAGTTTATCAACAATTTTTACAATGTGTCGGTATACAAATTAAATTTCTTTATGAAAACGTTTTAATCGGAAGGAAGATAATTATAATGGTACTTGCTTATCTCAAAACTGCTGAAAACATGAAGTAACTGGTATCGCCTTCGTACTATAGATGGCACCATAGAAGTGAGTTATACGATGAACGAGATCTGTTCAGTTTTGCCACACTCTAAAAAATAAATGCGTAAATAAGGTAATTTTACACATATATATGTGTAATTTTCTAAGATTACACACTTGTCACAAAATTTACACATTTGTTTCAAAAATTTACTACCTGTTTTTAGCCTCTGAAACTAAGTGTCTAATTTGTTATCACTTGAAAAACACAAATAAATGTGTAAATGAAAAAAATCCCTAAATTTACACGAATGGATGTGTTATTGTAATTTACACATAATTATATATGCACAGATAAGTGTGTAAATTTCTAAAATCACGCACTGTTCATAAAAATTACACATTTTGTACAAAAATTTACCTGTTTTAATGTGTATTAATTAAGTCTGTCAGTTGTTATCGGTTGATAAACTCACATAAGTGTGTAAAAGTAGAAAAATCGTCTGCTTTGACTCTGACCACAAATAAACTGGCGAACAATGAAAAAAAAAACATCTGCTTCTCAAAAGGCTGCCATTTTTAAGGAGATGCCGGAACACAAGTCTGCTTTATCAGTCGAAATTCTAATATATATATATATCAAGGTGATAATAATAAAAGTTTACTGGTTTATCATGATGAAATGTTTTTATAACAGTGTAGTGCTAATAATCATATTCTCATTGTGTATTTTTAATTGTATTTTTACATTCTTTGCCGTTTATCGCCGGGAAAAAAATGGATATCCATTACAAAGGTACGTTAATATTTGGATCTAATGGAAAAAATGGTGTTAAGTATTAACGTTTTTATTGTTAAAAAGTATATTACTTTTTAGATATGATTCATAGTTTTATAAAACTGGGTGCTTTTTCTATGTGAATATATAGGGTAGATGTATCAGTAATGTACGTCCTTCAAAGTTTTTTTCTTTATAAAAAAATAAACAATAAAAATTTAGCAGGTGTCGTACTTGTCCTGAGATTTCAAGACCAGGAAATTCTTCGGTACCAATATTTTCTTATGGAAAATCTCTTTTTAAATAAGGCGAAATGTTGCGTGTTTAACTTAGATTAATTTTTCTATTTTGATCTTAGTTGTTAAATTTATTTGGAAATAATCTTTGAAAATAACTATTTTGTTTTCTTATATGCTTTTGTCAATTTCTTGTTCAGAATACAATCAAAATAACCTATATAGCTATTCTTTTGCAAGGTGTCATTTCTGGAACAGAGACTGGCCATTATTGGAACAATGAGTGTCCAAGTTATTTCAATTATTTACAATTAAATTTAGGTTCACATTGGGAAATGCGACTTACAGATGAATGATTAAATATTGTTGATAGATTAATATAATATTGAAAGAACTAGAATATAATAATTATAACTATTAAAAAAATAATTCTTAAACAAATTCCTTAAGGGTGTCCATTACTGGCACACCTACTCTGTATGGTGTATCAATAATATTGGTCTTAGTTACTTTCTGATTCATTTTTTTATGATAGCAGTTCTGCATTATTTTCGCTTTTGTATTATTTTTAAACGATACATTATGTCCAATGGTAAAAAGTAGTATGCTATAAGTGACAAAACTTCTCTAGTTGCAATTTCCCTTAGTTCGTAGTGTAGCATACTGTTTTTTGAAAAAATGTAATGTAGCGAGTAGTGCGATACAAAAAAAAAATAGTAATAGGCTTTACTTTTGGGTCAATGCAGGTTTTTTTTTTTTTTTTTTTTTTTTTTTTTTTCTAGGGACCTATTTTGCGTAAAGTAAAATTTATTTTTGTGAATTTATTTTTATATTTTTGTAAAAAATAACGAAAGATGAAATCCAGTTACTCAAATTTGAACCAAATATTAATTAATAATGGCCTTTTCAAGCCCTTCTCCTAAAGTTTTGCTTTCTGATAAACTTGTTTTATTAACAAAATTTACGTTTTTAAATCTAACAAAATAAAAAATAATTAATGAAGAGTATGTTTTTATGAAATTAAATTTTGTTATGGGGCCTATTTTATGAGGAGGAATTTTGTGAAGGGGCCGATTTTTATTAAGAGAAATTTTGAGAAGGGACCTGTTTTGTTAAAAGTAATTTTGTGATAGAGCCTATTTTATTAAAATTAATTTTTACTTTCTTTTATCTTTACATGAAGAAAGTACTGGATTCGTGAAAATTTTCGACTTTCGGTTTTCGTGCTTTACGGATTTACACGCTTTGAGGGTCAGAGATTCCGAAAAACATGTGTTTACAAAATGTCTGTCTGTGATTCTTGACTGTGTCCGTCTGTCTGTATGTATGTGACATAAATTTTGTGGGCGCTCTATCTCAAGAACTAATGCACGGAATTTAATAAAAATTTATATTCAGTTAGTCTCTGGTATAAATTGGTGCTGATTAGTTTTTGGTGTAAATCGTTCCACAGGTGGCGCTGCTATGCAGCCTTTTTCACAATTTCCACAATATCTCAATCTCCAGAACTCCATGCCAGAATCTCCATGCACGGATTTTCATCAAATTTCAGATTCAATCAGTCCTTGAAATGAATTGACGTCGCGCAAATCGCGTAACAGGTGGCGCTGCTATGCTGCATTTTTTACGATTTCTGCAGTTGCTCTATCTCAAGAACTAATGCATGAATTTTTAACAAACTTCAGATTCAGATATACCTTGATATGAATTAGGACTGTTTAGTTTCAGGTGTACATCGCTCAATAGGTGGCGCTGCTATGCAGCCTTTTTCACGATATCCACAATAGCTCAATTTCCCGAACTAATGCACGGATTTTCATCAAACTTCAGATCAAGTTACTCTTTGACATCAATTGACGTTTCATAAATTTTGGTGTAAATCGCTCAATAGGTGGCGCTGCTATGCTACACTTTTTGCGATTTCTGCAATCGCCCTATCTCAAGAACTAGTGCACGGATTTTCAACAAACTTGAAATTCAGGTATACCTGAATATGAATTAGTGCTGTTTATGTTTTGATGTAAATCGCTCAACAGGTGGCACTGCTATGCTACATTTTTTGAAATTTCTGCTATAGCTCTATCTCAAGAACTAATGCACGAATTTTCATCCAACTTCAAATTCAGATATACTTTAATATGATATGGTGCTAAATGGATGTAATTTCTTGTACTATTTAAATGATTTAATTGACGTGATTTATATAGAAGAAAGTTTTGTGATGGCCACAACATACTAGTTTTAAGGGGCTTTAGAAATAATTTAATTTCAAGCTGTAATATCTAAGCAGAGCCGCAGCAACACTATTTGAGTACTGGAGCAAAACCTTCATTAACTTTTACGTTGATGATTGAAGCATCATTAGAGATAACTGATGGCACCAATGAAGCCTGCTATTTTAATTGGGGATGCCTGATGCAGGGGCACCGTCCGCCCCATCCTTGTTGCGGTTCTGTATCCAAATATAATAAATACCGTAAGATGGGGGGTTACTTTGGACAGGTGGGGTAACTTTGTGACACTTGGTCTAGTTCGCGTATTTCGTGTTATAGCTTCGGGAAACGGTCGTTAGGTGATGTGGCACACCGTACTAGGAAACTGCGACGCTGTTTGCTTTTCTACTATACCGGACGGAGCAGGAGATTCGCATAGCCGTAACAATAACGTTAGCAATGGAGATTCGAAATACGAAAACTAGACCAGGTGTCACAAAGTTACCCCACCTGTCACAAAATACTTCATATTACGATATCTTATATAAGCAGCTTGCATATTTCTTTTCGTTCTCTGAAAAACCTTAAATTAGGTATGCTGCAGACAAAAAAATTTTAATAGATTTGTTTTGCTAGAAATATTTCAGATTAAGTAATATTTATTTTAGCATTAAACAAAAATAATAATTTAAAATAATTTAGTCTGAATTTCTGAAGCATTTCTATAAAATGCAGAAAAATTTCTGAATACATTTTTAAAAAATTCTATTCCTAAATAATATTTTGTGTCAGTTATAAATGCAGTTAAAGCTAGGTAATTTTCAGTGTGAGGGGGGTGGGGGGGGGGGGGAGAGAGGAATGTATAAATATTTTTGAAGGAAAATATTTTTTAAAATAACAAAAACAACAGAGAGGTTATAGTTGTAAGGCTGCATGAAGGAAATTATTTTTTTAACTTTAATTTGAAGACAGTCTCCACACTTTAAGTGGATATTTATTCAGATTATACAGGTTCTATGCATAAATTGTGACTTAAGACTAAACCAAATCAAACAGAAAGATGACTTGTAGTAATTGTGATTTTAAATGATCCTGTTTTATGTAAAAATCAGGTATATCGATGATAGGAAAAGCGTTTGCCTATATGTGGTGTGTTAATTACCTAAATACACTGGAGTACACTGTTTGTGATCTTAAACATACTATATAAAAAAAAAAAGACATCAAGCGTATGAGCTTGTTCTTCATATACTTTTCCGATCATAAAAAAACATTTAGTTCACAATTCACACATACTAAAGTATAAAGATAAAGCTATGTAGCCAAAAACATGTCTATTTTGATTATTACACGAAATTTTATGTATTTTGAATATTATATAAATCTGTGTTTTGTGTATTATGCAGAAATATATGTAAGAACAGAATATTACACGAAAATCTTTATTTTTCATATTACTCAAAAATATGTGTGTTACATATTACACGAAAAGATGTGTATTTTACATATTACACAAAAATGTGCGTATTTTGCATAATACACAAATATTTGTGTATTTTGCATAATACACAAGAATATGTGTAATTACAGAATATTACACAAATATATGTGTTACAACTATTACACAGAAATATGTGTATACTTGTGCAATATACACATTAAAGTGCGTATTTCAAGAGCGAAAAGATAACTTTTACACGCTTAGTGTTATCATCAAATTACACATTTTAATGTGTATTTTTAAATTTACACATTAGGCGTGTATTTTGGCAATTTACACACCACTTTACACATATAGACAAATCGTTTTTGTATCATCGATATACATGTTTTTATGTGTAAATTTACACTTTTTTTTTTTTTTAAGAGTGAAGGAGATTTTTTTTTTTTTTTTTTTTTTTTTTTTTTGAGATATCTACCAAAATTTCTGATAAGTGACATTCTTCTTATTGAATGTCTCATTAAATAAGGCCTAAATTACTTTTTGAAAATTCTGGTAGATATCTGAAAAAACAAATCCGCTAAACTGATAACACTGGAACGGTTGTGAATTCTTTTACTTATAATTTCTTTTCTTTTTTTTTCTTGCAATTTATTGGTGCGCTTTGGACAATATCCAATCAGAAGCGAGAATAAGAAAAGAAAAATAAATGTTCAAACACCACTGAGAAACTAAATTACGACAATGCTACACTGTTTTATAATCCGATAATAGATCAATTTCTTTTATTCAATAATCTCAATCTGTTTTATTATTATTTTAATTCCTTGCATGCTTATTAAATGACAAATTAAATCCTTGATTAACGAGTATTATCTATCTTCTAGAAATATTACATCGGAGGAATCCAAAGATGTTAATTACTTACTTGATGTATTGAAAAAAATCAGTTCTCACGTCCACTCCAGCACTCTAAAAAATAAATGTGTAAATTTGGTAATTTTACACATATATATGAGTAATTTTCTAAGATTACACACTTGTCATAAAATTTACACATTTATTTCAAAAATTTACCTGTTTTTATGTGTATTTAGCCTTTGAAACTAAGTGTCTAATTTGTTATCACTTGAAAAACACAAATAAATGTGTAAATGTAAAAAAATGCCTAAATTTACACAAATTGATGTGTTATTGTAATTTCCACATAATTATATATACACAGATAAATGTGTAAATTTCTAAAATCACACACTTGTCATAAAAATTACACATGTTGTACAAAAAATTACCTGTTTTAATGTGTATTTAGTTTGACATTAAATCTGTCAGTTGTTATCGGTTGATAAACTCACATAAGTGTGTAAATATAGAAAAATTGTCTGCTCTGGCAGGAACTACTGGCGAACAATGGAAAAAACATCTGCTTGTCACAAAAGCAGGCAGCCATGTTTTTATAGGAGATAAAGGAAGACAAGTGCAAAATCTGCTTTATCAGCCGAAATTCTAAAAAAATTTTATATTAAGGTAACAATAATAAAAGCTGGATAATCATGAAGTATTTTTATAATAGTGTAGTGCTAATCGTCATTGTCTCATTACGTTCTTAATTGGATTATTACATTCTTTGCCGTTTATCGGCAGGGAAAAAGTGGATAACCATTACAAAGGTATGCAGGTATTTGGATCTAATGAAAAAAAAAATGTTGTTAAGTATTAATATTGTTATTATTATTTAAAATTAATAAGATATAATTCATAGTTTTTTAAAACTGGGTGCTTTTTCTCTGTGAATATATAGGATAGAAGTTCCAGTAATGGACGTTCTTCAAAGTATTTTTGATTATATAAAAAAAAAAAACAATAAAAATTTAGCATCGGTCGTGCTTGTTCTGAGATTTCAAGACCAGGAAATTCTTCGGTACTAATATTTTATGGAAAATATCTTTTTAACGGCGGGTCCGGGGCTCAAAATTCTATTATTTTTTTTTTATTTATAGAGATTTTGTTATGACATTTTTCTCTGAAATATCTTTTATAATAAAAATATTGCATGTAAAAAAAAAAAATCTGAAAATTTAATTTTTTTTTTTTTTTTTTTTAATTGTAAAGTTTTAAACATATTTAATTTTTTATATAACTCTGGAAATACTTACGCGATTTACAAAATTTTTACACTTTTGTGTACAGAAAATGTGTCATTTTAATTTGTCTTCAGGATTTCTTAAAATGTTGATTAGGAATTTAATAAAAAACTAAGTAAAAAAAAGTTTTTTTATGAATGAGTTTTGCATTCATTAGCCTATTTTCACAATTATCACTCAAAATTTAAAATCCTGAAGATAATTTGTTGTAAATATAGCATAAAATCTCTGTTAAAAATTTCATACATATATTTTGCAAGGAACTTCAGATATATTCTTTTAAAGTTGACAAATCGTGAAAAAATTCATTCTGAGATAAACGGAGCTAAAGTTCTCGTCAGAGAGTAGCTGATGCATCGCTTCTCAGGGTAAAAGGTGTTTGGATCTAATGAAGATAAAAGCATGCGGTTTGCGGTATTTAACGCACAATATTTTTTTAAGCCAATAAAAAATGCATTTTTTTTTTTAGAATTTTTAGCCCCGGACGCCCTTAAATAAGGCCAAATATTGCGTATTGCGTGTTTAACTTAAGATTTATTTTTCTATTGAGATCTTAATTGTTAAATTTATTTGAAAATAATCTTTGAAAATGTATTTTGTTTCTTTAATATGCTTTCATTAATTTCTTATTCAAAATACAATCAAAATAAACTATATATCTATTATTTTGAGTGAGGGAAATTGTTTTTATAACTTTAATTTAAAAGACAGTATATTTATATATGAAGTATATTTATATAGTATAGTTTATATATGAAATTGAAATTATGCAGTCTGCGCATAATTTGTGACGATACGATTTTAGAATTACAAACAAACCATAAATGAAAGATTGTTCTGGTAGCTAAAATTTCAGATTATCATGTTTTATGTAAAAACGGATATATCGATGATAAGAAAATGATTTGTCTATGTATTTAGATTTGTTTGTAAATTGCCAAAATACATTGTAGGTATACAATTTTCTGCTCATCAAACAAAGTTACCAGAAAATATAATCTGATTCAGTATATGAGATTTTTCTTTATTCAATTTTTTTCATCATAAAAACAATTAATTTACAATTTAAACATACTAAAACATACTATTAAAACTCAATACACAAAGATATGTTTAGTTAGAATATTACACAAAAATCTATGTAATTTGATTATTACACAAATCTGTGTTAATAAAGCTACCAGAAAATATAATCTGATTCAGTATATGAGATTGTTCTTTATTCAATTTTTTTTTTCATCATAAAAACAATTAATTCACAATTTAAACATACTAAAACATACTGTTAAAACTCAATACACAAAAATATGTTTAGTTAGAATATTGCACAAAAATCTATGTAATTTGATTATTACACAAATCTGTGTTTTGCATATTATGCAGAAATATTTGTAAGAAAAGAATGTTACACAAAAATCTGTGTATTTTGCATATTACACAAGTATATGTGTATTTTAGATATTACACAAAAAGCTGTGTATTTTACATAAAACACAAAAATATGTGTTTTTTGCATAATACACAAAAATATGTGTAATAAAAAATAAATGTTCAAACACCACTGAGAAACTAAATTACGACAATGCTACACTGTTTTATAATCCGATAATAGATCAATTTCTTTTATTCAGTAATCTCAATCTGTTTTATTGTTATTTTAATTCCGTGCATGCTTATTAAATGACAAATTAAATCCTTGATTAACGAGTATTATCTATCTTCTAGAAATATAACATCGGAGGAATCCAAAGATGTTTATTACTTACTTGATGTATTGAAAAAACCAGTTCTCACGTCCACTCCAGAGAGTGAAGAAATGCAAGAAAACATCAATGAGGAGGATATTTCTCCAGATTGCCAACTGATGGCTGAACATCCTCAACTTCCTGTTTCTGCATCAGATAGTGTAGAAGATCATATACCTGATACATCACATATCTCTTTAAGTAACGGTGAACTTGATGTAGAATCTCAGAATATTATTGAAGATTTTCAACTGGCTGATTCTTCTGGATATATTGCTGAAGATATTAAATGTGATCCTGTTTCTTCATCAGATAGTGTAGAAGATCATATACCTGATACACCACATATCACTTTAAGTAACGGTGAACTTGATGTAGAATCTCAGAATATTATTGAAGATTTTCAACTTGCTGATTCCTCTGCATATATTGCTGAAGATATTAAATGTGATCCTGTTCCTCAAAAAACAGAACTCTCCTTAAGTGAAGAAGACTCTGAATCTGAAAAGATTAAAGAGAACCATATTTCCTTGTCTTCTGTAGAGAAAATAGGAGAAAATGAACGTCCTTTCGTCCCTCCAGTGATCGAAATGGATTCTTCTTGCAAAACAGATTCTGGATTTGAGATTATTGAAGAGAATGAGACTTCTACGTCTTCTCCAGAAAAAGTAGAACAAAACGAACGTCCTTTGGCCCCTCTTGTGATCGAATTGGATTCCGTTTCCGACGTGTCTTTCAGGGAAGAAGAACTGCACGCTATTTCACTGAGCAGTACTGAACAGCCAAATCTTGATGTGTCTTCTCCGGACATGGTAAAAGAAAAGAGTTCAAGTCCTCCTTCTGTTATATTAGAATCAGAAGCTTTGGCAGCGGCAGCCGAGAATGTAAGTGATGTTTTTCTCTCTTAATCTCTGATAATGTGACACGATTTTAAAAATCTGGTGTTAAAACCTAACTATTTTGAATGATAAACTATTTTTCACTATTAAAATGTGCTCTTGTCACATGGAAAAACGTTTTACACTCTTTAAATTCGGTTTACAAAAAAGTGTTCATTTAAAATTACATAGTCCTAACACACCGGTTTAAAAGAAAAAAATAAATAAAAGAATAATCTAAAAAACTTTTAATGGTTCATCGAACTCTAAAAATCTTCAAATCTTAAATACGTATTGTATTATTTTTGCTTTTAAAATCAGTAAAATTGAAATCTTACTCCAAAAAGGGTCATTCCACGTAAAATGAGCAAAAATTTAAAAAAAAAAGTCGTGTCCACATACTAACCAATTTTTATAAAATTCGATGCAGAGGTTCAATTCATATTCAAGTAATGCTCTGCAAAAGATCTTGACAAAAAATAATTTTTCTTAGCAGTTTTGGACATTTAAAAAACTTGTGATCTAGAATGGCATGTGCGCAATCGGCCAAAGTTGAAAGTTTGAAGTTCTGTATCTTGAAAACTATTTAACAGAAAGGAATTTTTTTTATAATTTTGTAAATTCTGAAAAATTATCTTCCTATTTATTGAGCAATAATAATCTAGTAACACCATCATTAATTGTATATTGCTTGTAAAAATTGAAAATTTGTGAATTTTGAGAAAATTAGAAACGTTATAAAAATCCAAGGAATTAAAAAACATCTGTGAAAATAATGCCTGATGTAGTATGACATATGGAGATCGAATTCCCCAAGTTTGAAAGTCGCCATTTATTTCCTTCATCTTAAAAAAAAACTTACAAAATCGTGATTTTTCCTCTTCTGTATGAACCAAAAATAAATAAAGGACAGATCCGACATTAACAATATTGCTTAGACATAAAAATTAATAAGTCCATGATATGTTTAAAAAAAAAATTCAAGATTGCCTTTTGATTCCTAACATAACAAAAATGGGTTCAAAGTGGTAATGTTAGCTACATTCCATTCGCTATTCCTCTTTTGAATTCTCGCGCTTTTCTTAAAATATTGCACGATTTCATGAGAAAACAAATTTAGTGCTGTCATCTAGTTTTTTTATTTGGATTTAGAATTAATATATAGTTTTTTTTTCTACTCAGTAATTTCTTTCTACTTTAATTTAAAATACTCTTGAGGCAAAAATAAACTGAAAGCAAAAATAAAAGTGTCTATATTTAAAATATACACCTTTATCTACAATATCAAAGAATTTAAAAGTTTAATAAAGCTTTCCTTCACTTAAAAAAAAGTGATAGAATATTGCATTTCACACTCAACATTTTTACTATTTATTTTTTTTTCTCATTAAGGAATAAAAAAGGCAAGAAAGAAACTTTCTATATTTAACATATACACTTTTAGCTATAACGTAAAAAAAAAAAAATTAACCTTGTAAGAGCTGTCCTTCATGCTTAATCGAGTAATAGAAATGTCGCATTTTTCCTTCAAACATTTTTAAAAATATTTTTTTTCTCATTACGGAATAAAGAATATTATAAATAATTTTATTATATAATTATAAATAATTTTTTATATTGTCTTTCCATTCCTAAGGCTAATAATCGAAATTGAATATTTAAGCATGTAGACAGAACTTCGATTTTGCATTCAGTTTTAATGTAAATTTTAATACTTAAATAAACAATCCTGAAATCTATTATTTTACATTTACTCATAAATAGATATAACCTACTTATAGACTGATTTTCATTAAAATCTGCGACATTTCTGCCACAGCTGATTTGCTCATTTTGCATGGAATGACCCAAAAACTTTATTGCCCAATGCAGTGTAGCTTAATCTTTCCTGTCTATCTCTGCATTTGAATATTACAATTAAATTTACAATACACACTTACAATATTTTGAGTAATAAAGGAATGAAAAATAAATATACCTTTCGAATTTACCTATTAATAACAAGAAAATACAAATAGAAAATATATCACATTTAGAACAACTAGCAATAAAAAAATAAAAGTTAAAATTTTAACACTTTTTTTTTAATTTGTGCTATTTTAATTGAACATTCAAAACAAGATATAACTTTTGCACCTATCAGCTTCTATTTGATATTTTAATTCTTTTAAAAGGCATGCACTCCAATTGTTTTCCAAACATTTATATCAAAGAACATTATAAAAATCAGAAAACAATTGTGACTCATAGCGAGTCTTTTTTTACATGTTTAATGTACAGTAATGGGGGAAAAAAGTAAACACCCCCTGCTAAATCTGCAATTAAATATAATAAAAGAAAGTTACTGGTACCAAACGATTGGAAACAAAGTCTACTTTTCAATGATGTATATAAAATTTGCTTAGGGGACCATCTACAAATCAAAACCAGACCAAACTTTGTTTTTTTCAATAGCAGCACCCAAATTTGACACTATATTTTAAATCTTTGGTTCAAACTATGCCTAGAAACGAAATTCCTAGTCATCTGAATGGTAAGTTTTTGAATTATAAACATTCAAAATTTAGAGCTTCTAGTGTTAACTTACATTTTCATATTTTTATTAATATCTCCTGAAATTACAATCCTAATATGATAAGTTTGTGTGTGGTTATAATACTGAAAAAACCAAACATAAATACATTGAATTTTTAATTAAAAAAATTATAATATGAATTATGACTTATGAAATTAATATTCGAAAAAAAAATATGAATTGCTACCTACAATCTTCTTGATAGATTTACATTTATTCTGTCTTGCTTCATGCGAATTCTCAATTTCAATTTTTTTTTTTCAAGTAGTTTTCGAATGATCATTAAAAAACGTCAAAATGATGGTTTAAGAGTCCGTCGATAATGTGCAGAAAGGCATAACTTGCAAAAAATATATTTTACTCATTTTATTGAAATATTTGGGCTGGCAATAGTTGAAACATATTAGGCAAATGAAATTGTCATTTTAGCAAGAAATAATACATTAATAGAAGTGACATAGTCATCCTGTAGCATTTCAACAATCGAGTACCGAACTTCAATTTGGATACAGCCCCTAAAACAGGCTCATTTTAAAATAAGTAATTTCTCCGAAACTAATCGTACGAATTTCATAAAAATTTGGATTTAGTTCAATTAAAGGATGTAGCATTGACTTATGGTGTCAAACATGGATATTGCTGTAAAAAAAAAAAAAAAAAAAAAAGTTTGCGCTCGTTTTTATATGTAGAGGCTCCTCTAAGCAAATTTTATATACATCATTTAAAAGTAAACTTTATTTCCAA
This sequence comes from Maratus speciosus, assembly GCA_963932465.1. Taxonomy (NCBI): domain Eukaryota; kingdom Metazoa; phylum Arthropoda; class Arachnida; order Araneae; family Salticidae; genus Maratus; species Maratus speciosus. The sequence continues at coordinate 42,512,113 of OZ010791.1, read as the reverse complement.
TCGTTTGGTAGCTGTAACTTTCTTGTGCGATAATTTGTTGCAGAGTTAGCAGGGAGTGTTTACTTTTTTTTTCCACGACTGTACATAAGGGCTAAACAAAGATTCTTCTTTCATTTAAGTCTCTTAAAAATGAGCCCATTTAGCTTATTTTAAGTGGCTATTTTTTATAATGTACAAATTGGAAGCGTTGATTTACAGTTAATTATTTAAACAATTTCCTGTATTAAATACTGTAACACTAATTTATCATGTCTTTTCTTTGCAGAATCATCCTAAAAAAAGATTCTCATCCTTGAGAAAATTGTTGAGTCGGATTTGCTGCTGCCGCAAAAGGCCACCATCATAAAGGGTGGAAAATATTCAATATCCTTATTCCTACCTCCAAATGTATATATAAAAAACTTCAAAGCAATGTAATGAAAAAAACAATATTTTTGTTAAATTTATATTTTAAACGTACCATGTTCTAAATAGTTGTAACCTACCTCCCTCTGTTGAATAATAAACCCCCACAATAGAAAACATTTCTTGTGTCTTTTTTGTGTTTTTATCTTTAAGATGCCCGCCCCCTTTAAGGTCCAAATAGTCGTATAATGGAACTCGCGGTATCTTTCTTGGTCGCGTGATTTCATATTTAATAACTTTAAATTGAAACTGATGGATATGCTGCAGGAAGGAAACCTCCCCTGCAAGTACAACTAACCTTCTTATCACCTTACCCATTGTTGAGTCTCCCCATCCTTCTGTTAATAAACCAGAAACTTTGGAGAAATATAATTTTCCTGGAAAAGTGTTGAAGGATGGCAAAACAAGCGTTTAAACGCAGACAAGATTGAAAAGGGCAACAATCTTTAGGCTATTCTTTGAGGAAGCGGTTGTTAGTGGAGTTCTTTTTTTCCGGAAATTACTGCAGCGATTTCAATACTTTTTTTTATGTATACATGGTTTTGCCAGTACCTAAACCGTCAATAAACCGTTTGTAAAAAAATGAAAATAAAAAATGCAGTAGTTAACCGTCTATAAATATGCATAAACACGTTTTTTGAATGAACATTACAGAAAATGAATAAATTTCTCACAGAAAAAAAAAAAAAAAAAAAAAAAAAAGGATTCAAATAGAGTTTCTATCATAAAAATATATTGCTACCGCTTCAGTATTTCTCCAAAAAAAGTGTGCATCAACGTTAGCTGTTACTATATGATTTTTTAACTATTCTAAACAACCTGTTGTGCCGAAAACGACACGAACATTCAAAGGCGTGAAGATAAGGTGGTTAGAACAGTAAAGAATTTAAATATTATCCCTCTGCGCGTTGTGGGACAGCCTCATGGAATAATATAAAATTTTAAGGGAAAATTAATTAGGTAAATTTTTATGTAATAACTCCAAGAATGAATTATTTAACATTTAAGCTACAGTCTAGAGTATTTTAAGGGTTTTGTTTTTTTGTTTTCTTTGTTTTGTTTTTTGTTTTTTTTCTGAAAGAAAATAAATAGATTAGGCATAGGATAGATTAACTCATATACATAACTACAACTTTATTTATATTTTCCTTTTATAATATAATACACAAGATTTTATTTTCATATGCTTATTTTACTCTCAATAAAGTGATAAATCTTAATACTTTTCTTAAACAAATATTTATCACATAACATCATAACTCACATCACTTTTTATGTGAGTACTCCTATGGCTAATTAGCCGACATTGGGATCTTAATGTTTATAATAATTAAGTTATTTTCCTGTTCCTTTGATCGGTGACTTTTTATTTTATTTTCTTCATTTTATTTTTTTTCATCATTAAATTTCATAACTTTTTCTCATTTATTTTATTATTTTAAAAATTTATAAAATATTTTATCTATAAATTTTTTTTTATGAAATTTTCCTACAATATTATTTTGTTACTTCAAAATATTATACAGGGTGCAATATGTTATCTATCGCCGACCTTTAATTTCTCAACCGTTGGTCGTAGACATATAGTTCCAATTGCAAAAACGTTTCAAATGAAGTAAATATTCATGCTGTGGCTTTATTTAAGGGGACAAGGGACCTTAAAATCCTTAAAAATATTTTTTTTATTTTTTGTAAATTTCCCCTAATTATAATTCAAGGGTACATTATATGTGTTATGACATGCATTTATCACACACACACACAAAAAAAAAAAAAAAAAAAAAAAAAAAAAAAAAAATATTTTTATGAAAAAAATGGAATTTTACGCGTTGTCTTAGAAATCTTCGAAATGCCCCCTGCGTTCCCCATATCAATGAAAATCCCCAATATTTTTTATATAAGTTTGGTTTATATATATAAATGAAACAGAGCATCGAATTTTATATATTTGAATTTAAAGGTTTAAAAAAAATTAAAAATTTTGAAATTTCTTCGAAAAAATTTCAAAATTTTTCAATTTTTTTTTTAAATCTTTAAATTAAATTATATAAAATTCGGTGCTCTATTTTATTTATATATATAAATCAAACTTTTATAAAAAAAAATATTGGAGATTTTCATTGGTATGGAACGCGCAGGGGGCATTTCAAAGATTTCTAAGACGACACGTAAAATTCCATTTTTTTCTCAAAAATAAATTTTTTTTTTATATTTTTTTGTGATAAATGCATGCCATAATGCATATAATGTACCCCTGAATAATATTTAAGACAAAAATTATAAAAAATAAAAAAAAATTAAAAAATTTGGAATTTTGGAATTTTTTTCGAAAAAATTTCCAATTTTTTCCATTTTTTTTTTAAACCTTTAAATTCAAATATATAAAATTCGATGCTCTATTTTATTTATATATATGAAACAAACTTTTATAAAAAATGTTGGGGATTTTCATTGATATGGAGAACGCAGGGGGCATTTCGAAGATTTCTAAAACGACGCGTAAAATTCCATTTTTTTCTCAAAAATAATTATTTGTTAATTTTTTTTTTGTGATAAATGCATGCCATAATGCATATAATGTACCCTTAAATAATTTTTAAGGTGAAATTTACAAAAAAAAAAAAAAAAAAAAAAAAAAAAAAAAAAAAAAAAAGGTCCCTTGTCTCCTTAAAGTAAAAAACCAATTTTATAAAAATTACGAAATCTAACTTTTTATACGGTCCCCCAGTCCCTATAATTATATTTAGTAAAAGTTTACACATATCATAACACATATAACACAAAAAGTTTGACATTTGTACTACAAAAATTGACACAGTTATTAAATTTCAAAGTTTGAGATTTTTGCACATGATTTTGTCTTTCATTGAGGGATCAGTTAAAAGATGAATTAAAGTAATTCGAGATCAAAATCAGAGTGCTATGTCCTTTTTACGGCAAAACCATCTTTAGCCAGTATCGCCAAATCGGGGTATCACCATAGAGGGTTATTTCATCTAAAAATTTGAGCTGACTTTTAGGGGTCGTATACAAAGCGAAGAATGAAATATTGAAATTAAACAGAAAAATAAATATCAATTTACTATAATATCAGAAAACGATCTACTATAAAAAATGAATACATAAAACGCTGGAAACTACTAGAGATACTGCTCAAAGTGTTCTCCATTGGTGGCAATGCACAATTGAATGCGTGACAGTACTGAGTCCTGGACACCAAGGGCGGCACCAGAGGGGGGACCGGGGGGGCATATGCCCCCCCATCGGGCACACCTGGCCCCCCCGTCGGGGTCAAATTTAATCGCCGTCGGGGAAAATTTTTTGACTTGAGTGTTGAGTCCTGCATCGGGTCGGGTAATCCGATTTTTCCTGCACACGACCCGAGTCGTGTCGAGTCGGGTGCAGGTTAATTTAAAAAAAAATCTTAGGTTAGTTTATAGAAAATGCGACCCACGGAATAACAGGGCGCTGATTTTTTTTCTTCGGAAGTCGGATTGGCTTGAATCACATGTCGGTTAAAGGCTATCGTCACAACGGCCGGATGTTACGGAAAACTTCATATATTTTGTCTAGAGCTCATTCATGTGCACTCCTGTTCTATGTTTATTCAATTGACCGCAAACTTACGCGCCTATAAGAAATACGATTTCAAGAGGAGACAGGATGTTTAAATTATCTGCTCGCTTCGATCTTCTCATTAAAAAGCGTAGGGTAAGTATTTCTTATAAATGAATGAGTAAATAAAAAGAGAGTTTTGTATAATTATTCAAGCAAACTTAGTATCAAACTAAAAATTCCTTCTTTGTTCATTAATTTCAATATACAGTGAGTAGAGTCTCATTTTCTAGATATTAATCTCTATTTAATATATAGAAGAGAAATGGAAGGAATAGATAAGAAAATAATTATATACATACATAACTTCATTGTAAACTACGGGGAGATGTGTATATAGCAACTACTAAAATCTTGCATCGGGTCAGTTAACCCGATTCTACCCGATCATGTTGGCCATTGGCTCTAAAATTTTTCTGTGGATCGGGTTGACTAGTGTTTCCATTTTTGGGTCATCTCAGATTAGAGTTTTTGTATCTTGGGAATCGATTCGAGAACGCCAAATTTTTCCAAAGAAAAGTCCGCCCCACCAGTGGCCGAGAGGTTCTATGCTCTCGAAGCTGGTAGACGGGAGGTGCTGGGCTCGAATCCAATCGCGCCCGTCGGCCCAATCGTTCGGAGTTTTCGTGGTTTTTTTTCGAACCTTGGATTTTCATGCGTAAATACGGATTAGGTTCCCTTAGAAAGCCCCCCCCCCCCTCCACACGGAGGGCACTCCCCTTTCGGGCCTATATCACTCGAGTAGGTAATTGGCCGTCAAAAATCAACCCAACCCAAAGAAAAGTCCAGATTATTGTTTCAAATGATAAAAAAAATACTTGTATATGAATAAGTAAATGTATGTATTCATTTTTTGAAATATAAAATTGATTTTAGAGATATGATTGCAAACTGTTTACCAAAATTGTTTTACACTTAGGATTGATTTTTTTTTTTTTTTTTTTTTTTTTTTTTTTTTTTTTTTTTTTTTCATTTCATGCTTAGGATCAAGTTGCAGGTTCGAAAAAATATTTTATCGATTTCAGGTCGGGCATAACTTGAACCGTGCAGGGCTGTAATTAACAATTCGTGTTTAGGGACATAGGTTCGTATTTAGAAATTAAAAAAAAATCGTGTAAAACAGAATATCAACTTACTTGATAATTTAAACTTGATTGTATTGTTAGACTGAACAATTTTAATTAATAACTTAGTTATACTTTGTACAGTTCTGTATGGGTCAAAATTTCCAGGTTCGGGCTCAGCCCGACTCCTAGAAAGAAAAGTTCGGCTCCGTATAAAAGTTAAAACTTCAGCCCGGCCTGGTCCGTAAAAAAAACAGTAATGGGCCGACCCGGTATAAAAATTAAAAGTTCGGTCCGAGCCCGGCCCGGAAAAAAGTTAAAATCTCGGCCGAAGTCCGACGGAATTTTACGTCGATTTTGTTAAAAGGAGTTCTGACCAAAAATACGTATTTTAGCTCTTTTTTCATGTTTATAACTTTCATTTTTAAAAAAGGTTGCGATATACATTTTTTTAATGAATCTCTATTTGTATGTTAATGTTTCAGCTATAATTAATATCGTTAATCAAAAAATTATGTATTGGAGACTTAAAAAACTGAAAAATGCTGTACAGTAAAATCTTCTAAGACATCGCATAGGAGAGAAAAAAAAATGCGTTATAAACAAGTTCCCTTCTTAGCAGGTGTAAATGTATTATATTCTTTTCTCACGTATTATTATATGCATTTTGCATGGATCAATAAATTTTTAAGACAGGATTCCGTCATAGGCTGGTTCTTTTTTACACGTTTTACTATATTTTAATATTATTGCCTAGAAATCTACTATTCTTTAAAACGAATAAATTTTAATTTTTAATTGTAGAATAATGTCGATTCAAAAATATATACACTTTTTGCAAAAATTTTTGGCCTGGGCCAAATTTTACTGATTTTTTGCACGGACCAGGCCATGCCGAGACAATGATTTCATACAGGCTGGATCGAGATGGGACTGAAAATATCGGCTTAGGAAGAATGAAACCTGCCTTATCTCGGAACGAAAAAAAGATGTTAGGCCCGACCCGGCCCGAGTGCCATGAATGAAAATAGGCCCGAGCCTAGTCCGGGCAGACTTCTAAACTTTGGCTGTTTCAAAATAAGCATGAATTTAATGATTTTTTTTTTAGCATCAACAAGACTTTGTTTTATAATCGAGCTGATATTAATGAACTTTTTTGCATTCCAAGCTATTTTACAAGTTTTCCTTTAACTTACATTTTTCTTCAGAATTCTGTATTTCAGTTTTAATCTCAGATTTAAATTCTGTATCTTATCAGAAATTAGAGGATCATGCTGTCTGGTTTCGATCAATATACATTCTAAAAAAAAAATACGTGAGTTGAAGGTGTTTCTTCAATTGCTTTTATTATTATTATTAAAACACGAAAATTCCTGTTTTGATTTAGCCGCTTCCCCTCCAAAATACGGAAAATTCATTATTTTAAGACTGTTTTCAAATCCAAAAGGGCAACTTTCTGACATAAGTTTTAATTTATTTTTGTTCGGAAATGCACGCAACTAGCAGGTGTTGATGTTCAGAAACTATGCCATCGAGCTGTTTTATCCGTTTTTTTGCAAACGCAATAGATCGTTCAGAAAAGAGTGTCAAAGTGGGCGTTTTGAACCGAATTTCCGCGCGAAACGAGAAAAACCAGTCAGGAAAGGATGAAATACGTGTTTGCCACGTGATCCAAATCGCTTCTAACTCAATAGGTAATTGATGGATCCAAAAATGGAAAGCACAGTTCGATTCCAAATCGCTTCCCTGGTCAGGCTTTCCAATTTTATAACTTTTCGTTAAAAAAGGAATTTGTAAATGTGTCAAAACGTTTTGCGCTTGTTGAGCAGAGCAGTTGAGAACACAGCCTTAACGTAAAAATTATCTGAAGTTGCATTTTCGTCAAATCACAGGGGTGTTCCCGTAACTGTGCTGCATGTTACTTTTTTGTATCAGAAACTGATTTTTTACGTAGGTCTCTTTTCCTCCAAAACACGAAAAGTTCGAGAACTGAAGCTCATTTTTTTTTTTTTTTTTTTTTTTTTTTTTTTTTTTTAAATTCTCCAGTCAAAACACGGAATTTTGTTCAAATAATAGAAAAATCTGTTCCAACCACAGGCACGTTCCGGCAACTTGCTGCCTGTGCTTTTTACGTTTGACGAAATGTTTTCTTGAGAATGTACGTAATAATTGCGCTTTTTCTTAAACAGCTGAAAGGCAAAATAATGGAAAAAATAATAAAACGTGGTATTTGTAAAGTGAACATTATTGTCATAAAATTACTGTTAATTATTTAGAAAACTCTTTTTCGACTAATTAATTTCACACCATTCCTTTATAGATAAAGTATAATTCACTTACATTCAATACGACGAAAGGAAGCTATTTAATACAGCAAGCTGTTTAGATAGAACGACAAAGAATTGGAAGAACCTTCCAATTTAGACAATCTTAGTTTGTTTTAGCCGATATCAGGGCCGAAACTAACCTTTTTTGCACCCGGGACAAGGATGGATTTTGGCGCCACCCCCCTCCTCATCTACCGCAAAGTATATTTACAAAGTGAATTTTACTAATTTACTAATAGACGACTTATTTTAAAATTTAAAATATGTAATCTTAAAATATGTAATACTGAACTACTTAATCTAGAATGGCGGATCCAAGGGGGAGGTCACGGGGTCATGACTCCCCTCTGAACACCAACAAAATTATTCTAAAGATCATTTTTAAAATGAAATATACAGTTAGAGCCCCGATTATCCGAGTCTTGCTTAACCGAGTCCTGCTTAACCGAGTTTCTGCTTTCACCGAGTTATTTTCTTCTGATGGACTAATGGCGTCTATTATTATGAAATAGCCATTATAAATGAAGTGTTAGGTGAAGATGAAAGAGCAGCTGTAAAAAGTTAATGGGAAGAAAAAAAATGGCCATCATTTTTTCCCCCCATTCTGACCAGAAAATCAGAGTTCTAACTTTTTACGGCTGCTCATTCATCTTCATCTAACACTTCCTTTATAATGCCTATTTCATAATAATAGAAGCCATCAGTCCATCAGAAGAAAATGATTCATTCCAAAGGTATAATCCTTCATTTGGCGCCCCTTCGTTCTGGCGCCCGGGGATCATGTTCCCCTCTCCCCCCCCCTTAGTTTCGGCCCTGGCCGACATTGCGAAATTTTTCAGTTTAAAGCGTTATTCCATTACACTGGTTCCGTTTTAACAGGTTTTATTGTAGCGATTAAAATGTCTCGATTTTCAAGCGTCTGTCCGGCTTTTTTTATCAGACTGCCAAGAAGGATTATGTGTTTCACGCGTATCTGGGTATGTGGATTTCTTAATACCCTCGAAACATCCCAATGGCTGGATGGACATGGATTTTAATGTATGAGGTCTCTATCGATTCGTCTTAACCGTCCGATGGTTATAGGCTAGATTTGATTTTATATATTCAAAATGATGGCCGTAAAATACAAAATGGCGGTAGACACGAAAAAAAATTTACGCACCCTATTGAGTGTCAAATCATTGGATAGGTCTTTCAAAATGAAAGCGATATTTCATTGACTATTTTACAGTCAGAAGCTCCGTTTAACTATTACACAACCTGGAATTGTGTAGGTAGGATCCCTAGCTTTACTGCAACTCTAACCATCCTAGACATCTAAAGGCCTCATCAAAACAGTGTTTATAGATAGGAACTAACAATCAAACAACTTGAAAGTCACCAATACAAGTAAATAAAAATAAATAGTTATCGGGTTCAGGTCGGGTTTTACGTCAACGGAAAATTTTTGTTAGGTTTCGGATTGACTTTAAGTTGAACGTTTAGATCGGGTATAACCCAACCCGCGCAGGAATCTCTTTCAGATGAAAAAAATACATATTTGAATATGAATGACTCCATGTTTATTTTTCCACATAAAAGATAACATTAATATTGGAGATATGATTGCAGACTATAATTTTTTTTTATAATTACATTATATTGTGGATCAATTTTCTCTGATTCCGGGGTTCAGGTTGGGATTGTAATTAAGTATTTTGGGTTCGATCGGGTTACGGGTAGACAGAATATTTTTGGTTGGGTTCCCTTCGGGTTGCAGCTTTGTTTTATATAAAATTTGCAGGGCTTCAATAAAATTTGCAGGGCTTTTTATTTATTACCCGGGAAGGGCCCTAGTTAGGTGTAACGTTTAACACATTGAATGCCACGTCAGTCACCAGTGACTGACACTGATCTTTCCGTTTAGGCCGCGTCAGTCATCGGTGACTGACATATTGATTCTGTAACGGGAATCTCAATTCGTGGCTTAAACGGAAAGACAGACAAAATAGACTTGGCATTCAACGTGTTAACTGCTAGTTTTAACGATGACACTTTCACTAACAAATTTAAATAATTTTATTTTAGAATAATTTTTGGTCACTTTCTGCGTTTTTGATAGGGATTTGTCAACTGATTATTTTCAGTTACCTCCGGCATTAAAATACATGGTCAACCCGGCCGGAACATGAACCGCGTTTCGAAAAAATTTGGTTACCTACCTTACCTGACGCGCGACTCTTTGGTTTGACTCATAACCGGAGAACTGCTCCATACTTTGTCTTTCACACACTGCTGTTTATATGCCATATATGTACACGTAAAATCTATAATATTGAATGACCGCTTATTGGGGGGTTGCTGTATGGAAGAACAGTACGAAACAGAGTTTTTCCTTTCGGGTAATGCTCAAAAGTGTGGAAACTCTTTCTGTTGTGGATTCATCCGCCTATAAAGATTAGGTGACTAGCGAGGTGTTTCAAAAATAACCTTCTTAAGAGCTTTTTTTTCACTTTATTTATCTACAATATTCTTTGACAAGCTTCAAAATTTATGTTTCGAGTAAAAATCGTTTGGCCCTCTGCAATTTATCTCTAATTTAAATAGCAGTGTGAGTGTTAGAGATCTGCGCGTTTCGGGTTATGCCAAATCCGGACGCGAACATTTTATGTTTTTCACGTGATTGATCAACATATCCCACCTGTTATTTAAAAAGAGGGGGGGGAAAGAAACAAATGTTTTATTGTTCATTTGCTCCAAAAAAATTCTGAAGTATAAATACAGTCCCGTTCCGGCCCGAATCTACAGAAAAAAATGCAAGACCCGGACGTGTCCCGGGGATAATGAAGTTTAGGCCTGGACCAACTTTTCAAAAGCTAAAATTTAGCCCGAGCCCGTACCGAGTTTTCAGATAAAATTAAGCCAGGCCCAAGTTTAATGAAAGGAACTTTTACCGAGTTCGGGGTTCGGAACAGGCCAGGGCTCGTGGAAACCTCTAATATATATTTTGAATTCGGGCCCCTTGTCGGGGATACTGTGCCCCCCCGTCGGGCAAGTTCTGGCGCCGCTCTTGCTGGACACGTTAGAGCATAGCAGGTGTGCAAATATTGCGACAATCAAGGATGATGCGCTGCTTCAGATAAACCATAGAAGTAGTCTCTGTCATATAGACTTATGCCTTGATGTAATCCCAGAGGTAGAAATCCATGGAAATCAAGTCAGGTGAACACGGTGTCTACTCTACCGGACCACCATATCCAAGGATCTGTTGACCGAATTCGGTGGCCAGATGCGCCCGGACGTTTGATGTTTTATGAGGAGAGGGCCCCATCATGTTGAAACCACACTCGGCATGCATGTCGGAGTGGCTGCTCTTCATACCAGCCACGTACCGTGTTTTGTAGCAGATGCAGGTAACGATCGCCCGTTAAGGTCCCATCGTAGAAGATGAGTCTAACAATCTAGGTTCCCCATATACCGCACCACACGTGTCGCACTGTCCGGGTGATGTGGAGGTTTCCAGGTAGCATCATCCTTTTGATTGTCGCACAGTTTGCACACCTGCTATGCTCTAACGTGTTCAGGACTCTGTAATGTCACGCATTCAATTGTGCATTGCCACCAATGGAGAACACTTTGAGCGGTATCTCTGGTAGATTCTGGCGTTTTATGTATTCATTTTTTTGTACTAGACAGTTTTCTGATAATATAGTAAATTGATATTTATATTTCTGTTTAATTTCAATATTTCATTCTTCGCTTTCTATACGACCCCTAAAAATCAGCTCAAATTTTTAGATGAAATAACCCTCTTTGGTGATACTATGATTTGGCGATGCCGGTTAAAGGTGGTTTTGCCTTAAAAAGGACATAGCACCCTGATTTTGATCTCGATTTACTTTTATTCATCTTTTAACTGATCCCTCAATGAAAGACAAAATCATGTGCAAGAATCTCAAACTTTGAAATTTAATAACTGTGTCAATTTTTGTAGTACCTATATCAAACTTTTTGTGTTATATGTGTTATGATATGTGTAAACTTTTACTAAATATAACTATAGGGATTGGGGGACCGTATAAAAAGTTAGATTTCGTAATTTTTATAAAATTTGTTTTTTACTTTAAATAATGCCACAACATGAATATTTACCTCATTTGAAACGTTTTTGTAATTGGAACTATATGTCTACGACCAACGGTTGAGAAATTAAAGGTCGGCGATAGATAACATATTGCACCCTATATAATAATAGTATATAAAATAAAAGATATTTATCATAAAATTTTCCTCAAAACTTTTGGTTGTTTAAACATCATAAAATATATATACAGTAAAATAAAATAAATTGATAGCCATTAGAAAATTATTCGAATAAAATATCTCACCATCACGCAGGCCAGATTGAAGTTACTTAGTAAAGGGCTTGGCATAAAGTTCATATTAAATTGTCTTTTAGAGTAATAATGGAGAATTTTAGTCCACATAACTTTTATATTAGTCTCTGGCACACACAACGAAAAGTTCTATTAATTAGTCCACATTTCCAAAAATATAGATTTGAAAAAAAAATTAATGCTTGAAAATTATTTTAAAAACAATAAAAATTGAGTAAATGGCGATACAGTTTTCAAACAATTTGCATTTGAAGTTAATTTTTTTTACCTATTTGACGGTGTAAAAATTGAAAATATGCTGCATTTAGAAGTTTAAAAAATCGCACTAGAAGTTAATAAAAGCAAAATTTAATCGTCTGTTGTTACCACCCAGACTTGGGCAGTATCGAAAATACATGTATTTGAAATACATTTTCAAAATACATTTGTATTTTGTATTTTAAACCGATAAGATCAAAGTATTTTTGTAATGCAAAGTATTTTTGTCTGATGGTTATACAAAGTATTTTGTATTTTGAAAATACTCAAAATACATTTTTTCCAGATTACAAACTGCCAGGTTTAAACCGCGCAGAGAAAAGCTGCGATGCATTAAAAGGGAATACATGCTTGTCTGTTTTGATTAGTTTTCAAATTCTGCTCTGGAAGTTTATGTAAACACACTTTTCGACTATTGCTAGGATAAGGAAATTGAAGTATATGTTATTTAGCTACAGCAAACGTATTCTTGCTAATTAGTTACAAAAAAAAAAAAAACTTTTATAAATCTTAATGTTGCTGTTGGAGTTACAAGGGAAAAAAAGTGTATTTTGATAGACCGGAAGAATCTTTCAGGGTTGCATAGGTGTAGCACTATATTACCGACAGTTTCCCTTTGACCACAGATATAAGCAGCTCAATTTGTTTTCTGGTGTAATAGTTGTATTTAAAAACGTCGAAAAAATATTGCTTAAAAATTCAACTGTTTGATTAATTACATGAATTTTGTAAAAAATACATTAGACAGTAACCGCAAAAAAATTGCTACAATGAACTTTTAAAGGAACGGTTTGACTATGAAAAAATGAAATTTAGGGCATTGCAAATTTTGCATTAGAAATATTATTACTTTTTATGAATATTTTATAAGTGCTTTCTTTTTACGAATATAAGAGTTTTCACATTTTTTCTGTTCTCTATTAAAAGTTTCAAGACTTTCATAGTAAGTCCAGGTGATCTCTTATTTCTTTGCATTTATATATGGTTTGATATTTTACCTGAGTGTTTTAATTTTAAAGCTACTTTATACGAAGAATTCGTACTTTTGTTAATAATAATAATTCAACTTGTGTTATTATCTAAGTTTTTCTAAAAAAAATTTAATTGTGGGTATCTAAGTATCTAAGTTAAATTATCTAAGTTTTTCATTTATATTTTTGCATTCAGTAATACATATTTTAAATTTCGTATATATTATTTCTAAAAGCACCCTAATCGAAAAATTGTGCCCCAAATATTTTATTAGTGGAAGGCCTAAAAAATCTTACATGGTTCGAAGCTTATTATTAGGCACGCACATTATAGAAAAAGAAAAAAATACATTTAAACACCTTTAAACAATTTTATTCGGTGCCATTGTACATATCAGATTATTATAAAATGTGTTCTTTTGTAAACATATACTAAAAAAGACTGATTGAAAAGATTGATACTAGACTGATTTATTTTTACATTCTTCTAATTTCTAATACATAAGAAGAAAGTATTGGAATCATGAAAATTTTCGACTTTCGTTTTTTGCTTAAGTTACACGTTTTGGGATGTCTTGGACGCGATTTAACTGTTTTTGGGAAATGTGTGCCTGTCTTTCAGTCTGTGTGTGACAAAATTTTTTTGGCCACTCTATCTCAAGAATTAATACAAGGAGATTAATAATCATCAAATTTCAGATTAAGATAGACCTAGGTATAATTTACCTTTGGGTTTATATCGTCCAACAGATGCGTTGCTATGCTTAATTATTTTATTCCATGATAGCTATATTGTCAGAACAAATATACAGAATTTCATCAAACTGCACATAGACCTAAACAGAAATGCTTGCCGATTAGCTTTTAGTGTATATCGTTCAACAAGTGGCGCTGATGCTATGCTGTGTTTTTCATGATTTCCGCGATAACTATATCTAAAAAACTATCGAACAAAATTTAATCCAATTTCATATTATTTTAAATCTTCAAATAAATTAATGCTGATAAAATTTGGGATGCTTCGCTCAACAGGTTGCGTTGTTGTGCTATGTTTTTAGGATTACTGTTACATGTATGTAAAACTCTCGGGTTTTTTTTCCAAGTCAAAATGATCATATTTGTAAATCAAATTGAAATGAAATAAGTACCACCTAGATAAAAGGGACCTTTTAAAAATAAGTTTTCTGTTTCGTAGTGCATTTATTTGATTTAAAAAAAAATCTGAAGTTAGCAGGTATGCCGTGAGAGCTATATCTCAAAAACTAAAGCACGGAATTCCATCAAACTTCATCATATTCAGTTAGCATGGATGACATTTTGGTGTATATCGCCCTGCAGATGGGTTTTTTTAGGATTCCCGAGATTTATATATATATGCACCTATTGAATAGAACTGCACCATTTTCTGAAAATCAATACTGTCCCAATTTTGGCTTCGAACACTCAATAGCGGGCGGTGCTTGCTACCCTATACCTCTTGAAAGAGATTCCTTTTCGGATCCACAAACAATTGATGTAGCTAACCCTAGTGAATAACTACCTTTAAAGGGTAGTTTATTCATTATTAGTTATTCTTGTAACTTTCATAAACTTTTAAACACATTCTTGCTGCAATCTTTCAGTTTTGTTTTTGTTATCATTTGTTGAGTTTTAATTGATTTTGCTTCTTTATTTGGAAATTTGTAATTTCTAAAAATTTAATTAGTTTTGCAAATCAGTTTTGCATTTGAGTAGTGCAATTTAATGCATAATAATTTTTATTATTTTTTAATGTATTTTGTAGTTTAAATGTATTTTTAAAATACATGTATTTTGTATTTTTAGTTTTTGAAATTTGGAAAGTATTTTGTATTTTAAGTTGTAAAACAAATGTATTTTGTATTTTGTATCGAAAATGGTTTTTCGATGTATTTTGCCAAACTCTGCTTTGTTTTATTTGGCTCTTTTTATTTTTTGGACTCGCCATGGCGATTATATTAGATTTCGCTTATATTGTGGTCACTTGGTGGTTGGAGACGTTTGGTTGTAGACCTCTGCTGTAAAATGAGTTAAATTACGGGGCCATCCCACACCCTATGCTGGAGCAATCCTCACCCTCACCACTGTATTTCACAAGACTTTCAGCATAATTAAAATGTATGCAAAGAATTTGAGTCCAGTGATTTATCATTGATTGATAAGTATCAGTTCAGTTTTATTACAGGATTGCATATTTCTTCGGTATTGTGGAACAACTTACGTCTTTAGCAATATACTTCAAGGAAACCTTAGATCACGCTGCCATATGTCATCTTTCTCATAAAATTATTCAACCTACTTTATACCAGTACACCACCAATAGCAGCAGTAATTTATCGTCACCATAATGCCTCAAGTTGGTTGATTTTTGACGCCGATTATCTACACTAGGGATATAGGCCCGAAGGGGGGAGTGTCCTCCGTCGGGGTCTTTCTAAGGGAACCTAACCCGTATTTACGCATGGAAATCCATGGCTCGAAGAAAACCACGAAAACTCCGAACGATTAGGCCGACGGGCGCGATTGGGTTCGAACCCAGCACCTCCCGTCTACCAGCTTCGAGAGCAGAACCTTTCGGCCACTGGTGGGGCCTCCATAATGCCTCAGCTAACTAACCAAATTAAACATGAATAGAAATAGAATATTTAAGAATTTAAGAATCAAAGCCCGTCTAATCTATCATAATTCCAAATACATCGATGCTAAGGTTGCGAAATTCTGCCATTGCCTGAAAGAGTAAAAGCCATTTCTTATGAGTAACGGTGAAAGTATTGTTACCAAAAAAACATATCGCACTCATTATTCTGTGTTTACTAGAAGATTGCAATATGGTTATGGAAGTTTTGAATTACTTATTATTGCTTTTGTTATCAATTCAAAACACCAAAAATAAGTCTCCGCTGCAGATTTTATTTGATTGAAAAATATGTTTTTTTTTAAATCAAAATCGAACTATTCATTATTTTCAACCATCCTGGCGGAAAAATAAAACCTGGAAATAAGGCAGATTTATTTTCTTTCGTTTGATATTATAATTAATGTAAACAAAGGTTAATGTATCTATATAAAACTTAAATAGTACTTTTTAAATATTTTGGAAATTATTACATTATAAAGATATAAACCCGGGCTTCTCGGATAACAGAATGCAGGTGAAAACTATCTCTTTAAAACTGATAACTCTAGATTTTTTACATTTAATATACAGGGTGTATCTAAAAAGGAGGCAAAAACTTTACGGGGTGATAGAACGCAGCTATACGAGAAAATTTCGTCGTAGAATGTAGGGTCGGAACTCAAGCGGTAAGAAGTTAAAAGGTAATTTTCCACTGTCGCAGTTAAATAATCAATAGAAGAATGCGAGGAGATACTTCAGAAAAAATTTTATTAACAGGAATGTAATTAATGTACAGTCGTGGAAAAAAAAAGTAAACACCCCTACTAACTTCTCAGCAAATTATCGTAGAAGAAAGTTACTGGTACCGAACGATTGGAAATAAAGTCTACTTTTAATTGATGTATATAAAATTTGTTTAAGGGGCCATCTACATATTAAAACGAACCATAACTTTGTTTTTTTTTAATAGCAGTACACAATTCTGACAGCATAAATTAACTCTACACCTTCCAATTAGCCTATAAACAAATTTTTATGCAATTCGTTCCATAAGTTTCCGAGAAATTAATTATTTTAAAACGAGCGTATTTTAAGGGCTGTATCCAAATTGAAGTTCCGAACTCGATTGTTAACCGAGAGAGCCACCTTCTTGATCAAGGCACGTTTAAGCGTCAATGAAACCTGTTTGATTACAGGATAGCAGAATAAATTTCAAAAATTTACTTACTTCTATCATAGATGGCCCCTTAAACCATCATTTTGCCGTTTTTTAAGCATAATTTGAAAACTACTCGGAAGAAAAATGTGAAATTTGGGATTTCCATAAAGCAGGACTTAATAAATCTAAATCCATCAAAAAAATTGTAGGTTGCAATTCATAATTTTTTCGAATATTAATTTCATAATTCATAATTCATATCATAAAATTATAAAAATTGCAAATTCAACGTATTTATGTTTGGGTATATTAGTATTATTGCTACACAAAAAATTACCTCATTAGGAGCATAATTTCAGGAGATATAAATAAAAATATGAAAATGTAATTTAACATTAGAAGTACTAAATTTTGAATGTCTATAATTCAAAAACTTATCATTCGAATGACTTGAAATTTGGTTTCTAGGCATATTTTGAACCGAAGATTTGAAATATCTCGTTAAATTTGGGTACTGCCATTGAAAAAAAACGAAGTTTGAATTTGTTTTAATATGTATATGGCCCCCTAAGCAAATTTTATACACACTATTTAAAAGTAGACTTTATTTCCAATCGTCCGGTGCCAGTAACTTTCGTCTACGATAATTTGTTGGGGAGTTAGTAGGGGGTGTTTACTTTTTTTTTTCCACGACTGTACATGCTCAAAGAAATTACTTAAAAGATCTTCTGCCAGCTGAAATGCACGCTTCACACCTGCGGGATAGGGACTGAACTACGTTTGCGAAGACACCAGGCACTTCTCTAATATGGCACTAGGTCCATATCGGTTTCAATGGGGGCACTCGTAGATAAGGCTTTCCATATAGGCCCACAGGAAAAAGTCCAAACACGACAGACCCGGCGTTTTTGGTGGCCAAACTATGGGATCACCTCAACCCATCCATCGCCCTGGACAGTGGAAAACTACATTTTAACATCTCACCGTTTGCGTTCCGACCCTACATTCTATGGCTCGTATAGCTGCGTTCTATCACCCCGTAATGTTTTGCACACTTTTCAGATACACGCTGTATATATTTTTTTAATGTCCACTAACAGTGCCAAAAATCATATTTGTTTGAAAACTAGCAATACAGTGTTAAAAAAATGGAATTTATGAAAAGCGATACTATCGCATCAGGTTTATCGTATCATCTTGCTAGAGTGTTAACAGCCTAATAAAATCGCTAATTATTATTTACAATCAACCTTTTTCATTCTGTTCATTTCAGAGGTTTAAGGCTGTTCTCAAATCAAAAGGGCAACTTTATGACATAAGTTTTAATTTATTTTTGTTCGGAATTGCATGAGATTAGCAAGTGTTGTGGTTCAGAAACTATGTCATCGAGCTGTTTTTCTCTTCGTTTTTTGCAAACGCAATAGATCTTTGAGAAAATAGTGTCAAAGTGGGCGTTTTGAACCGATCTTCCGCGCGAAAGAAGAATAACCTCTCAAGGAAGGATGAAAAACGTCTTTATCATATGATCAAAATCGCTTATAACTCAATAGGTAATTTATTTATTTCTCAAAAAATGGAAGACATAGTTCGATTCCAAATCGCACCCGCAGTCAGACCTTCCAAATTTATATCTTTCCGTTAAAAAATGAATTTGTAAATGTGTCAAAACATTTTGCGCTTGTTGAGCAGAGCATTTGAGAGCAGTCTTAAGCGCGTAATTTTATTTCATGTCTTAAATTTATGTTTTATTTATTGATTGATGAATGTTTTAACTGCGTTATGGAATGTAAGCTGGAAGCAAAAGTCTGAGCTATTTTTATTAATTTAAGGCTGTTCTCAACTGCTCTGCTCAACAAGCGCAAAATATTTTGACACATTTACAAATTCATTTTTTAACGGAAAGCTATAAAATTGGAAGGCCTGACTGTTGAAGCGATTTTTAATCGAACTGTGTTTATATATATATATTTTTTTTTAAATCAATAAATTACCTATTGAATTACAAGCGATTTTTATCACATGACAAAGACATCTTTCACCCTTTCTTGAGTGGTTATTCTTCTTTCGCGAGGAAATTTGGGTTCAAAATGCCCACTTTGACACTATTTTCTGAAATATCTATTGCGTTTGCAAAAAAAAAAAAAAAAAACGGAAAAAACAGTTCGATGACATAGTTTCTGAACAACACCACCTGCTAGTTTCATCCATTTCCGGACAAAAATTAATTAAAATTTATGGCATAAAGTTGCCCTTTTGAATTTGAGAACAGCCTTAAGTGCAAACGGATTTATCTTTCGTACTCATCTGCATGCTATAGAGATAATTTTTTTCAAAAATTATGCTTGAAAATAATTTTAAAAACAACAGAAATTGAGAAAATAGCGATGCATTTTTGAAAGAAATTGTGATACAGTTTTCAAACATATTGTATCGAAAAGTACATTTTTCCCCCTAATCGACAATGTAAAAATTGAAAATGTGCGTTGTTTAGAACTTTAAAAATTGCACTAAAAGTTAAATTTAACCGTCTGTTGTTGTCACCGCCAAAATGACATCAGCGTTACGCACAGACATGTTTGTCCTTTATGATATACATAGGTTTTTTATGAAGTCACTTTCTATTTCAAAACTGGTTCCGAAAGTGAAAATACCCTCATAAAAAATAACTGCAACCAAAATCGAAACAGTAAAAAAATATTCAGTTGAAGATTGATCTCAGTTATCATATGAAAAATACAATCGTTTAAAGTATCATAACAAGAGTTTTGTTTGTAGAAGAATGACATTTTTGCGGTTGTAGTTGCAAGAGAAAGGAGAAGATGATTCAGAACACCATTTATAGGTTCTAGGGACCGTATAAAATTTTTTAAAGTGTACCTTTCTGAAAATTAATGACAGGTCTATTTAATCAACATAAACTTCATTCCTACCTTATTTTGAACACTTTTCTAATTTACATTGCCTAAGTATCCCCAACAGGCGAAAAAATAAAGCGTGTTTAATCTTTTGCGGGAACCTGTATACTTAAATTTGTCTTTTCGATGTCTGAAAAAGTCATTTTTTTTGCATGTGATCTGTAAAAGTTCTTTAAATTTTCTTTGGACTTGTCTGAGAGAATTTCATGTTCATCGTTATATTCACTTTTTCTTCTGTTTATTTTTCTAAATCTAATATATGTTATATATATAGAGAGAGATAGATAGATATTCATAAATTTAAAAGAATTACATATTTTAATATATGGCGTATTACAGTAAATATTCAAACATTATAGTGACTAAATCTTCAAATAGTCCAATACTAATGTAATAATTCAAAAATAATATTTTACTGAACCTAAAAACCATCTTAAACTTTATAACTTCAAAATTATTAGAAATCCAACTTTGCTAATTCTTTTTTTTTTTTTTTTGTCTGCTTTTGTTGTTCTCTAGTTTACTCGGGTGTTCTCAAGCTAGAATCCTACATTGGGTCGAGTAACTCGATTTACCCGAATCCAAACATATCTAGAAAAATTACTATACAGTAAAGAAAGATGATTTTAGAGAAGAATTTTTTTTTTTTTGGTACTATTGTTGTTGTTTTTAACGGTAAGTGCGATAGCTAGGATAAAATGGCAAGGAGCATTAAGGCAAAGAGGAAACAAGTCGGAAATTGTACGTCACGGACAGACTTTTCTCCATGAACACCTACTGCAACCCACACGCGGTTGTAGTGGTTAGATAGCCCTTGGCTTCTTGCTGTTAGTAAGGCAGTTTGGTCGCGGTGGGTGGAAGTGGGGATTACAGGGACACTCAAAAGAATTCCATTACATTACGGCCTATGGGAAAAAATCGTCTGAGATAGTTTTTAATCTTTATATATATAAAAGGCACAGCCCAAACTACTGAACTTAGAAGCATGAAAATTGGGAGGAAAAGAGCACTAAGGACGGAATTTTGAAAATCCCCCCCCCCCTAAAGTGGTTAAAAGCCGAGGGGGGGGGGTCAAAAATTTTAGACCATGTGGCCATATCCCAGCAGCCGTTTTAGTTAGGAGCGTGAAATTCCAGAAAATAAATCTTATAACAAAAAATTAAACACATGTTTCAGCGATTTTAAAAATCCCCCTTAAGGGGGGTTAAAGGGGGAGGTCGAAGCTTTATAAACATTTGGCCATATCTCACCAGCCGTTTAAGGTAGGAGCGTGAAATTCCAGAAAATAAATCTACTAAAAAAATAATTAAACATATGCTTCAGCGTTTTTAGAAATTCACCCTTAGGGGGTTAAGAGGCTACTTCAGTCAGGCGAAAAGACCCGTTCGCTAATGCTAATCCTATGGCAGAAATTTATAAAGATATCGCGGTCGCATTTCAATATTTTTAAATGATTTCTTTTGCATTGGATAGCTGAGATCGATCTGTATGCAGGCCGTTTTTTACTTTTTCGATTTTCATTGCAGATTTTTTTTATGAGGATGTTTTCACTTTCGAAACCGGTTCCGAAAATGAAAGTGTCCCCATAAAAAATATCTGTTAACAAAATCGAAAAAGTAAAAAACAACCTTTGTACAGATCGATCTCAGCTGTCAAATGCAAAAAAAATCATTTAAAAATATTGAAATGCGACCGAGATATCTTTATAAATTTCTTCCATAGGATTAGCATTAGCGAACGGGTCTTTTCACTTGACTGAAGTAGCCTCTTAAAAGGGGGTGTTGAAACTTTTAGAGCATTTGGCCATACCTCAGCAGCCGTTTTAGGTAGAAGCATAAAATTCCAACAAATAAATTACTAAAAAATAATGGAAAACATATTTCAGCGATTTTACAAATTTCCCACCCTAAGTTGTTTAAAGGGGGGGTGGGGGGTGGGAGGGGTCAAAATTTTAGAACATTTGGCATAGCTCAGCAGCCATTTTAGGTAGAAGCCTGAAATTCAAGATAACAAACATACTAAAAAAAATAGGTAAACACATTTCATCGTTACTAGATATATTTCGTTTCATTCAAGGTTCTTTTAGAGAAACCGACCAGCGAAGCGGGAGAAGTCCACTAGTTAGTTTTATAAATATAACAGGGCAAAAACTACCCAACCGAATGGTTTTAAATTTAACCTATAGAATCGATGCAGAATTTTTGCCGAGTATTTTCAAATTTTATGAAAATATAATCAAAACTTAAAAAGATATTAATAAAAGCTTTCTCCGTTCTATTAAATCGTGTCATACGAAATAATACAATGATATCATATGATAGGTAGTGATTCTAGGTTGCCATGGTCATTATTCTATTAAATTCTATCATACGTAATTCCTTCATTGCTATCCCATGATAGATAATGATTCTAGGTTGCCATGGTGACGATGTCCTGTTTAAGATGGAATCCTATTATTAATGAATTTAATAGATAGAATCGAAATAAATTTTGAATTCATGCAGTTTTTGCTTAAGAGTGCAAGAGCTATTGCACCAAGAAATTGACATGAGTCAATTCTTAAACTTAAATTTCTGCTATTTCTGTGTTATTCTTACTGTATTATACTATTTTCATGCATTTTCTGATAGAAATCTTGATCAGGGTTTCACGACTGTCGAATTAAATAAATTACGTCCTTTTATAGGCAAACGTGTTTGAGAATTTTTTTTTTACACTGTACCAAACACTCAAAGTTTTTTTTTTTTTTTTTTTTTTTTTTTTTTTTTGACAATGTTCTTATAGCATTGGAAAGCGTTTCACAATCTATGTGTGACGCTTCATTTTTCTTTCATGTTTATACTTCAAAAATCATTCGTGTAGCGAACCGATTGTTAAATTATTTGAATCCCAACACTGCGTATAACATAATACAGGCATTAACTAAATAATTTTAGTTATTATTATTCGAATATTCTATTTTATTGACAAACCGAACCCAACACATAAATTTTCGTTTTGGAAAGAACTGACAAATCGAATAGTGGTATCGATTGAGATTGCCCATTCTCTTAATTCTTCGGACAATGGCGCAGTGGGACTCTTCACCAGTGAGGTTTTTTTCAATTAAATCCATCCTGCTGGCAGAATTATACCAATTCTATTAATGGAGTCTACTAATAAAGCGATTTGGAATCTTCATTTTTATTTCATTTTTTGATAAATGACGTATATCTTGAGTTATTGATGTCGTCTCATGTCGTCCTTGACACGTTCACTGCCAAAACTATAAAGTAAGAATTCTCAAATTTCTTGTTGAAAGTCGTTTGCCATCACAAATTCAGAAAGGTAAATTTCGCTTTACTAATACAGCGAAATTTCTGCCAATAAATAAGGCATTTTTTTAATTCTAAAACAGTGGTGACAAAGTAATTAATAAATTAAAGCCGCAAGTATTAAACCACGAGTATACTCGTGGTTGGCAGCGAATGGGTTAATTGAGTTCTCGCTTCCGGAAATTCCGTTCGAAATGCCATCTTTGACAGATCTTTTGGAAAGATACTCTGCCGTTTTCGCGAAATGTTAAAAACTATTATATTCCATAGTTTCTTAATAAGATCACTTGCCAATCTCATGCATTCATTAACAAAGAATGGATTGAAAATATCGCGTTTTTATTTTTTGTTGTTGATGAAGGGGGAACGGTGTGCTCTATAGTTCTTTAAATAAGCGTTTGTCCTATTCAGATTGTTATATCTAAATTTCTATGGAAGATAAAGTTATGAGATTTCGTACAATTATTTTCACTTACATATTAATTAAATTTATGTTTTTTTTTTTTTTTTTTTTTTTTTTTTTGAGAGAGAAATTTTTACAAATGTTTTCTCGCAGTAAAAAATACTACTCATAAAAAAAATTACTTTACTTTATTTATATATGTACATATTAATTTGTAAATCCAGAAGATGAATTAATAATTATTCGCTTCTGTACTCTAAAAGGAAAAAGTATACAAAAGTGTTATTCATTCAGAAAATACATCAATTTTTCAAATATGACTAAATAATATTTTTTTTAGTGCTGCCATCTAGACATAAAATTTCATACTTTTTTATCTACTTTAGAAATCTGTTTTGGTGCTGCCATCTATACAAGAATCATAGTACTACTTTATCCTCAAAAGTTCATTTTCATCAATTTCAAAGAAATTTTCGGATAAATATAGTCCTTTGTTTTCGAATTTATCTCTCAATATTAACATTACACACAGTGGGATTTAGGAGGTGTATGAAATAGGAACATGCGAAATTTTTGAATGCGATTTCTTAAAAAAATCTAAAAATTTCTCCAACACATTATTTAAATGACAATTAAAGGTGATACATAAGCACAACACCATATAAGCAGATAAAACATTGTTTTTAGAACCAGATAACTTATACCATAAATTAAAAATTCAGCCGATAAAAACATTGCTTTATCTGCTTATAAAATATTACATCTTTTCCGTATGCCATTGAAAATGAAATATTAAAATTTACATTTGTTTAAATCATTTAAATGAATTACGGAGTACCTGACATACGGATTCAGTACCTACGGACTATCTCGTAATTTTTTTCCAACATTTTTGCGAAAATAGCTTATTTATCATTATTGATCTTTAAAATGCTACCTATTGAGTGTACGAAACTTGTTAATTTGTTCTTTAAACGTCTTTATAAGCCTTTTTACTTTCTTCTATCTTTACTAGAAGGAAGTATTGGATTCGTGAAAATTTCCGAATTCTGGTTTACGACGGATTTACACGTTTTAGGGATCAGAGATCTCGAAAAACATGTTTTTATAAAATGTCTGTCTGCGAGTCTGTCTGTGTGTGACACAAATTTTGTGGTGCTCTATCTCAAGAACTAACAAACGGAATTTAATAAAACTTTAGATTCAGTTAGCTCGTGATATAAATTGATGCTGATTACTTTTTGGTGTAAACCGCCTGGCAGGTGGCGCTGTTATGCTGCATTATTCATGATTTCCACAATAGCTATATCTCTAGAACTAATGCACGGATTTTTATAAAACTTCAGATTCCGTTAGTCCTTGATATAGTTTAGCGCTCATTACTGTTTGGTGAAAATCGCCCAACAGGTAGCGCTGCTATACTACATTATTCATGATTATCGCAATAGGACTATCTCAAGAACTAATGCACGAATGTCCTTAAACTTCTGATTCAGTTAGTCCCTGATATAAATTAGTGCTGTTTAGTTTTTGGCGTAAATCACCCAACAAGTGGCGCTGCTATACTGCATTTTTCATGATTTCTGCAATAGCTGTATCTCAAGAACTAATGTGTGGATTTTCACCAAGCTTCAGTTTCAGTTAGTCCCTGATATAAATTGATCCTGATAATTTTTTGGTGTAAATTGCACTACAGGTGCCAGTGCTACGCAGAACTTATCACGATTTCCGCAATAGCTCTATCTCAAAAACTAATGCACGAATTTTCATCAAACTTCCAATTCAATTAGAAGTTGACATAAGTTGTTGCTGATTAGATTTTGGTGTAAATCACGTAATCGTTGGCGCTGATATGCTGCATTTTTCAGGAAGTATTAACATGTATGAGATAGAAGAAAGTTTTGGGATAGCCACATCCGACTTAGTTTTTACTGTTATCACGTTTAGTATACACATTTTTACTTTAATGAAAATAACTAAATTTTCTTATATTACTAAATCTTCAATATTCTTAAAATTATTAATAAAAATCCGGGTTTTTTTATTATTGTTATTATTTGGTTTTGAATACATAATTTTTCACATGTTAGTGGGGTTTTTATTTAGTTTCTTGTTTTATTTATGTTACTTTAAATTATTGCAGCAAACAATCGTTTATTATTACTTCAGGCATTGCTGAGAAATGTGTTTTCCCCTTATTAAAACTAGCCGGATGTGGCAATCCCAAAACTTTCTTCTATCTCATACATGTTAATATTTGATGTATAAGGTATCCTTTAAGTATATTGCAGAAATATTCATGTCTGTTTAAAGATTAATAAAATAATAGCGATGAACACCATTAGTATGAGGATTTGTGTTTTATTATCTTACATATTTATATTTATCTCAAGCACTGAAAAAAATTACATTGCTATCAAAGTTTTGTTAAATCAGCCTTTGAATTCAAAAATTAAATGATAGAAAAAAAACGGTTAATACACTTAAAGGGTTAATGGTATCATGTGTTTTCAATTATATTTGAGCTTGAAAAATCTATTCCTTTTGAATGTGCTCTGAATTGGGAAGTACTTTTCTTCCACTATTTATTACTGTGTTGTCGCTTTTCTATGTCTGTCATCTGTTTAATTGATTTTATAACACCTTCTTTTTTCTTTTTAACATAATTTAATTTTCTCTAACTTCTCTTGCTGAAATAGCAGTACATTTTTTTTCATTCTCTCTTGGTGCCTTTTTTTTTGCCTCACACTTATTTTTAATCTCTCCTCTTTTGACTATTTTTACGACTAATTCTCTGAGACACCCCAAAAAAATTCACAATTCTCTAATCATAATATTAAATTATTTTATACATATGTTCTGTACACAAATAAAGGATTTCGTATTTATTTTTTTAGCATAAGATACATAATATTATTTAGTGAATAGTATGTGTTTATACATATGTAACGTAAACAAACCACCCAATAAATTAAAATTATACATTGAAAACAATTCAGAATTTCAAGAGGTAAATTTATTTTCTATTGGAGAATAAAGGATTTTCCACGTAAAATTGTTGAATTTTGAAGAGCTTAAAAAAATGTTAATTTTTATGCAATATTACATGTAATTTTCTTGGCATATGTATGCCAGGATAATGACAATTTCATTCTAAAACATTTTTCACATTCCTTTTTTTTTTTTTTTTTTGTCAAACAATTTATTTTTGTTTAAAGGAACATGTTTTCTCTACAGTAGCTCAAATTCAATGCAATGTTCACTTTTATTTGTAATTTATTGAAGTCAGGAAAATGACATAACAAAAGTCTACTCAATTTTTACAAAGACTTTAAACACATTATTTTCAAAGAAATATCTAAAAGACCTATTGGTAGCTATGGTTTTACTACTTCCGACTTGAAAACATGTCAAGGACAAGAAGAATTACTCTGCAGTGACTTTATACCTGATAAAGAACTAAAATGAGCAGGCCAGTAAAATGACTAATTTTCAGTGATAATC
Organism: Maratus speciosus; assembly: GCA_963932465.1. Taxonomy (NCBI): domain Eukaryota; kingdom Metazoa; phylum Arthropoda; class Arachnida; order Araneae; family Salticidae; genus Maratus; species Maratus speciosus. Next base: position 42,485,167 of record OZ010791.1, on the reverse strand, counting down.
ATATTTTAACTAATATGGAAAATTATTCGTAAAATACAGAATTTGTTACCTTCCTCATATATGTGTCATATAAGGTACAGTTATTAATTAGAAATTTTAAAAAACTAGAAAAATATATTTGTACAGTATAACAGAAAGCTTTTTACTTTGCACACATCACAATGGGACAGGCCAGGAAAATGACAATCTGAAATTTTAAGTCTTTTAATTACTTTATTTGTGTTAGTATGAATGCAATATCTCTTGAATATACCTCTAAGAATACTTTTTATTAGAATGTAAAAAAGAAAATTACATTAATAGAAATTTTATTGTAGAAATTATATTGCATTAATAGAAATTTTATTGTGAGAACTGCAATTTTCGTATTTTGTGACATTCTTCCTAATATTATTGGATTTTATCAAGGAAAACTATTTTTTCAATTAAAACCTTGCGTTGCCGATTGGCAACAACCTGTTTTTTAGCCATAAATCATACTTAAAACAAGTACTTTTCCCATGATTTATTTAAGAAAAGAAAGTTGAAAAACATTTTTAAATTGATTTTTTTAAATCAGGAATTTAAGAGTTAAAAAGATTTCTAGTTTTAGATTGACGATAAAAAATATTTTACTGACCGCAACCGTTTTTTCTTGATCATGGCATAAAAAACCATTTTCTTGTAAATATTTGATTCTTGTGTATATTTAGATACAAGAACAAAACTTTTTTTAAATACAATATTTATTGAACACCTTTTTTTTTTTTTTTTTTTTTTTTTTTTTTTTTTTAACAAATTTTTAAGGCTTACAGAGGAGCAAAACCTTACGTAGTTTTTTTATATTTCATTAAACAATTCGTTTTTATCCTTTCACTGCAATGGTTTTGATGTTTTTTTTGAGAAAAACATTTATGGATTCCAAACTTGTCTTTATTTTCTGAAAGAGACTACAATGTCTTCACTCACAATGACACTTCTTTCAGGATGTTATTAGGGTGAGAGTGCGGCCTTGTGCCCTTCTCTTGAAATTTTTAAATTTCCGAAACAATTACTTCCAATGGTGATTGGATTAAAGCATTCGATAAAAGCTAAATGCCTAAAAGCGGAGCCTCCATCTCATTTCACTAATCATGGTTATTTTTTCCAAGAGATGCATTGTTCTTTGATAACGTATTCACAAAGGTGTAAAAGAGCTGCGATTAAATAAGGCAAAATTTCCTATTAAAAAAAAAACAGTGGTAAGAGAAGCACTTAGAAGTTGGCAGTTATAGTGCGTTCAGATTAGGAGTTGCTTAACTTAACTTTTTTGAACTTTATAATCCGAAATACAGTTTTGCAGACCATTCATATTCAAACATTGATGTTTGGTTATAAAAGTAATATGTTTTCTTCAGGCTCAAGTTGGGTTTTTAGACATACATAAGATATGTAACTCCGATAATACTTTCAACAGAGTGACTTAAAAAAATGGCGAACAGCATACAGATTTTTTTTGGATGAAAAATACTTTTCTAAGTTTATCTCTTTCAAAACTTTCTATACTTTTCTAAAAATATCTCTTGTTTGTCCGTAAGTAGAAAATTTATTCACTTATACCAATTATAAAAAAAAAAAAAAAATTAATTACACAAATTGAGCGGATTATATTTTATTTTACAACTGAAATTTTTTATGATTTCAGCTTTTTTCTGGAAGTTTGAGCAGTCATCCAAGTTCCTTAAATGTTCATAGAAAAAAGTGTTGTCCTTTTTTATTCTTCGGATTTCTTGAAAACTCAAATTCAATGACTGATGGTGGCACTCTGATAAAAAATTCTTTCACTCGAGGAATCTCGAGGATTTTAGGTAGCTTTCTTTACAAAAAGCTACCTATTGCAGCCGTTCGGAGGAAAGCGATTTCAAAAAATTTTGGTATATTTTCATCGATCATGACCCCCAGACCCCGAAACCACCCTCCGTTCAAAATTGATATATATATATATATATATGTATGTATCTGACCTATGTCACACTGTAACTCTCGTATTTATGAACCGATTTCGATGTAATTCGGTGTGTACATAGAACATACCAATGTCTCGACCGAGTTCGTTGGCCAGCTTCATCCGCCATTTTGTTTCAAAATGGCGACCATTTAAAAAATTTTAAAAAAATTAAAATTTGAAATGTGGTACCAAAAAATTAAAAATGGAAAAATATTTTTTTTTTATGTATTTGACCTTTATACAAAGACTCCGTAGCAGTTTTTGTTTCGTCTATATCTTAAAAAATGGTTGAGTTATAGCATTTTGAATTTCTAGCGAAGCTGACATTTTGAAACGTCCTGAATTTTGTCACGCGATAAAAGACGTATTTATGAACCGATTTGGATGTAACTTCGTTTATACATAGTACAGACCAATGTCTTGAACGAATTCGTTGGCCAGCTTCATCCGCCATCTTGTTTAAAAATGGCGGCCATTTAAAATTTTAAGAAAAATTTAAATTTTAAATGTGGTGGCAAAAAATTGAAAATTGAAAAAATATTTTTTTCTTATGTATTTGACCTTGATAAAAAGATTCGGGAGCAGTTTTTGTTTCGTCTATATCTTAAAAAATGGCTGAGTTATAGCATTTTGAATTTCTAGCGTGGCTGACATTTTGAAACGTCCTGATTTTTGCCACGTGATAACAGATGTATTTATGAACCGATTTGGATGTACCTTGGTGTGTACATAGTACATACAAATAACTCAACCGAGTTCGTTGACCAGCTTCATTCGCCATCTTGTTTCAAAATGGTGACCATTTAAAAAAATTAAAAAAAAATAAATTTAAAATGCGATACCAAAAATTTGGAAAATGAAAAAGATTTTTTTTGTATGTGTTTGACCTTAATACAAAGATTCCGGAACAGGTTTTGTTTCGTCTACATCTAAAAAAATGGCTGAGTTATAACATTTTGAATTTCTATTGTGGCTGACATTTTAAAACGACCTGATTTTTGTCACGCGATAACAGGCGTATTTATGAACCGATTTGAATGTAACTTGGTCTGTACATAATACATACCAATGTCTCGACCGAGTTCGTTGGCCAGCTTCATTCGCCATCTTGTTTCAAAACCGTTGCCATTTTAAAAAAAAATGTAATTTAAAATTTAAAATGAGGTATTAAAAAATTGGAAAATGAAAAAGATTTTTTTTATGTGTTTGGCCTTGATACAAAGATTCTGGAGCAGTTTTTGTTTCTGAAAATTTGTTCTTTTGTTTATATCTTAAAAAGTGGTTGAATTATAGCACTTTGAATTTCTATCATGGCTAACACTTTGAAACGATCTTGTATTTGTCATGCGATACCACACGTATTCGCCTATTTCGATGGAAGAAGGCATTTGGATAGTATACATCAATATCTCGACCAAGTTCGCTGACCAGCTTCATCAGCCATCTTGTTTCAAAATGGCGGCCATTAAATAAAAAAAAATTATATTTAAAGTGAGGCGCAAAAAAATTAGAAATTGAAAAAGGTTTCTTTCTTAAGTATTTGACCTTGATATAAGGATTCAGGAGCATTTTTTGTTTGTCTTTATCTTAAAAAATGGCTCAGATATAGCAGTTTCAATTTCTAAAGTGGGTGACATTTTGAAAAATCTGATTTTTTGCCTGCGACAGCACTCGTATATATGAACCGATTCCGATATGAGTGAGCATGTGGACAGCAATTACTAAGGTCTCGACCAAGTTCACTGGCTAGCCTCATCCACCATGTTGTCTTAAAATGGCAGGCACTTAAGAAATCGCCGAATTTGGCAGCCAAATATAAGTGACTTTAAATAAAAGCAGCTAGGATAAAGCTGACTAATTTCGCGAAATTCTCATTCATAATGATTTAGTATTGATAAAAATTAGTATTGAATCTCCTACATTCGGTTTCCACTTAATTGAGCTTCGTGTGTTTGAATAATATAAGTTGGCTTTTTAAAAATAAGGAATATGAAAGCTACCTCTTCCTCCCGGCACTGGCCGGAAGGACTTTTTGTTGTCGATCTTGATGAATTTTCCATGGTTATCCTACAACAAACAAACAATTGTTATATTAGTATCTATAGATATGTACAGTCGAGTCTCTCTATAACGAATTTTTAGTAAAAACGGTCAATTTTCCGTGATTACATTAAAAATAATCTCCATATAGCGAAATATATATCTCCATATAACGAATTTTTTCAAAAATTTTCCTTCATTTGTTCAGAAAACGTTTCAAATTGTCTGTGAAATCCATTTTCATTCGCCGATTCCTGGTGTATATTTCATAGCTGCATACTCCTACCTTATTCTTTATGTCCAAAAAATGCACTAACCCCCCCCCCCCCCAAAAAAAACCCCTTTACCTAAACTTTAGTACCTCATTGGTAGTAACATTTTAAACAGTATTGTGAACAATGTTGGTGAAGGAGACAATGAATGTGAAAACTTAAAATAAGAAAATTAAAACCCATCACGAAGTGAAATGATAAATGCCTTTAATGTTACACGGAGAGGACGTCAAATGAAAGAAAATGTATCCCATTCAAATCTGCATTCCTTGTTGAAGTATAAAAAATTTTACAAGTGCAAAAGCTTTCAAATCAAAACAAGCAAAAATTACAAATTTCTTCAACTAAAATAAATGTAAATTTTCCTTGTGCGTTTTTCTTTTCTATGCTTTCAAATAAATGTTTATTTTCTATTTTGAAACTGTTTAAATAATTATCAAATTAATATTTGGCGTTAAACATTTGTAAACCTTAATTGAACAGCTCAAAAACATTTTTTTTTTAAATTCAAAATTTACACATTAAATGAAAATTTTTGCGTTGTTCTCTATACAACGATTTTTTCTATGTAACGAATTTTTTGACTGAACAATGGATTTCGTTATATAGAGACCGGCTGTAATTTCAAACAGATACTCAACACTTTTCTTATTGTGTTGTACTGCAGTAATCTTTTTATAAAATCTATAATAAATATAAATCGACGCTGTAGATGAAATATGGATCTGCGTTCAGATTAGGAATCATTTAGCTTATTTATTTTTTTTTTTTTTGTACCGGACAATCTGGAAATAATATTTTGAACAAAGTTACTTAAAAAAGTGGCAAATAGCACACGGATTTTTTTTTTTTTTTTTGGGGGGGGGGGGGATAGATTAAAAATACTTTTCTTAAGCAAAATAATTTCTAAACTCTCTGATCCTGCGCAGAGCATCAAATATTTAATAATCTTCAATTTTTTGGACCGATCTGTTTAATCAGATCCTCAGAGAATGAGAAATTGGTCATATTACTGCTACAAGCAGCTTGGTAAATTTCAGTTGGCAAACTAATGTGCCGTAAACAAATTTTTATCAATCTGTTCTGACAAATTATCAAGAGAAATTGGCCCTGAAAAGAACAGTTTTTCAACACTGATCATTCATAGTGTAAATATATATATATATATATATATATATATATATATATATATATATATATATATATATAACGATTAATAATAAAAACATAAAACAACACAATAAACAAAGAATGACGCCAGACCACGGACCACGGAGTAAAAGAGACCTTTTTTACTCCGTGCGCCACACTGTTAAAAATATCGTGAAAAATTACCTCTGCTTTTAAAGGCTATCTATTTTCTGACCAATGAGAACGATCCATAGGCGTTTATGTAGCGTTTTCATTGGTCAGAAAATAGATAGCCTTTATAAACAGAGGTAATTTTTCAGGATATTTTTAACAGTGCAGGCACCAATCAGTTTTTTTTTTCTCTGGTTAGGTGGTTGGCGGTTTTTGATCGATGTTTCGATGCTTATTCGATGTCGACATATCGATGTTTAACGAAAGAATTATAATACTTGTCTTAAGAAAATTCGGAACAGATGTCATATTCGCCCCATATTGGCGCGATTTTTTTCGGTTGCCAATTTGGCGAAAACATCAACAGCATAAACAACATATTCCGGGTTACCACATCAAGCAAAATAACGACACTTTGGCGCAAGTTAGGTACGTGTTGCCTATATGATATTGGCGACAGAAAAAAATCGCGCCAATATGGGGTGAATATGACATCTGTACCGAAAATGCCTACTAAAATATTTGAGAATCATGTTTCACGTTTAAAATAAATTAAGAAATTAAGTTTACTAAAAAGGTATATATTAAAAATTTGAAATATTTATGTATTTTATTACATGAAGTGGCATCTATCCCTGCTGTTTTGTAAATAAACATGGCGGGTTCCGTCCATGCCGCTTTATTCCATTGATTCTTTATTAGAGGACGTCTACTACATTCTTCTTAACGTAGGGGAAAAATAATTAAAAATAAAATTTACTTGTGGAATAATCTTATTTAAAACCTTATTATTATTTGTTTATTCTTTTCAGGCATAAGACGTTGCATAAGACTATGGACAATCTAAATCACGTTTATGTTTCATTTAACTGGACTATAATTATGTTTTTATTTTATTTTTACTCTGTTTCATTTGAATTGGTAAAAGTTGCTTTCATTCCTACACCAGACTATTTTTCTAATATCTTATTTTGGCTTAGATGTATTCAGGGTTCGTTGATATAGGGTAGATGTGCCAGTAATGGACACCCTTAAGGAATTTCTTTACAAATTATTTTTTTATTAATAGTTATAATTATTATATTCCAGTTTTTTCAATATTATATTAATCTATCAACAATATTTAACCATTCTTATAGCCTCATTTCCCCATATGAATAGAAATTTAATTTTAAATAACAGAAATATATCAAAAGCCCAGTAATGGACACCCTCTGGCCCAGTAGTGGACACCTTCTGTTCCAGTAATGGACACCCCATAAAAAGTAATAAATATAATTGTTTTTATGACTGTATTTAGAACCAGAATTTAATGAATACCTACTAATGAAACAAAATAGTTATTTTAAAATAAATTTAACAATTAGGATACCAGTAATTAATAAAATATTTGTGATAATCATTTACTGTTTGCATCAATTATTGTAATTATCAAAAGATCGAGGTTTTAATTATTTTAGATGGATAGTTTAAAATACTAAATATCAGACAATTACAGCTATCAAATTATTGAAACAGTGGTGGATTTAAAAGGTAAAAAAAAAAAAAAAAGTTTTGGAATATTAATGTTTAGTTTTGTGTCACTATTTTTAACAATCTTCCAGAGATTACTTGATCCTATCATTTATAATAATCAATATTACAAATGTGAAAGAAATGATAATGTGAGTTGAATATTTTAAATACTAAATAAAATAATTTCAAAATAAAACTGTAGAACTGATGTTTGAGGCCACTGATCTGCAGATTTACTAGTTTCATGAATATTACCTATAACTTCCATTAATAGTATTACATTTATTTATTTATTTTTTATAAGGAAACATTTAAGACAGAAAATGGATTTTTAATAGCTTCTGTAGCTTAATTGTTTTTATTTAAACGGAGAGGGATTAACCCCTATGAACCCCTCTTTGACTGTGCTCTTAAACAGTATTTTCTGCTTCCTGGCTGGTTTGATTGCCAGATTATAAAATATGTGAGGTATATATATGTACTACATAAAAAAAAAAATATCGAAATTTTATTAATCACATAAAATAACATAAAAGCAGCTATTTATAAAAGTTTTGGTGTTATTACATTTTGGTAAGTATAATTTAAAAATTAAATTTGATTATTTAGGTTTGCAGTTAAGCCAAAGTATTTTATCCACTATAAACATTACTAAAATTGCATTTTTAGCAATGTCTACATGGGGTGTCCATTACTGGAAAATGATTAATTAACCATCCCAGTAATGGACACCCCTCTTAAAACCTTAAAAAGAAATGAAATTTTATAAATAGCCATTAGTATATAAAATTCAAAGTTTTCTATTGCTACTCAAACAAAAACATTCAAATTTTGCAAGAAAATAAATAATATATAAATTAATTAAACGAAGGCAGCTCTTAACCTCTTCATTAAGATTTTCACAGAAAAACAGCAAAACTTTGAAACATTATTTTCTGCTTCCTGATTGGTTTGATTAAAAGTGTCAACGATAACATAGTTTTATAAAACATACAAGGGGGAATTATAAAAAAAATAATTAAAGCTAAATATTTATTAGTTATTTTTTTATGAACCAAAAACATCAAGGGGTGTCCATTACTGGAAGGGTGTCCATTACTGGCACATCTACCCTATATCAATGGATATATATCTTGATATATATCCGATATTTATTTTTAAAATATCAAGATTTTTGATATTTTCGATATTTTCAAATTCTTGATATTTATTTTCAAAATATCAAGATGTTTGATATTTTGAAGATAAAAAACTTTTGTGTCTGGCAGTGACTTTTTTAGGCAAAGAATACAAGAAGAATTTTTTACAAATACGTATCTTTTCTAAGCTATATATTTGAAACTTTTATTTTTAAATGTAGAACTAATAATTATGAGAGGCAATTAATTCAGAACAGCCATTGAAAGAGAAACTGTAATTTAGATAATCATTTATATACAGCATTATTAGAAAAGAGTCTTCTGATTTTGGTTTAATTGAGTCTAAACTGTACTACAGATTTGGGAATAAACAATAAGACAAGCTTACGTTTATGTTAAAATCCTTCAATAAAAAAGAACTATTTTGTATTTATTTTATCTACCCTATATATATAAAATCCTAATGAAACGAATATATGAAACACCTGAAATGTATCGATTCTTTGAATCGACTGATTAAACAACTGATTTTGTTTCACGGTGATTTCTCCTAAAATATGGAATACTTTGCAATGAAATTAACACCAAAAATCCGTGTTGATCCACAGATCTCAAAACTGGTATTAGAATTTTTAAATTCAAATTAGTTTTTGAAATATTAATTTTTTTCTAATGAGGCAACTCAAATTTGAATCATAACAGAAATTTTTTTTTTCATAATTCAGAAAAGGTTACTATTTTAAAATAATTTGGCGACAGTTGGGCCTCCTTTAAATCTATGCTAAGAACAATGCTTTTTTTTTTTATTTCGTTATCATTTTATTAAATACAAAACTTTCATTTAAAAATGAAACATTTAAATTGATGGCTTTCACTTCTTTTTTTTTAAAAAAAACAAAACAAAAACAAAAATATTAGACACAGATGTCATATACGCACCAGGGTACCTAATTGGTGCACAAATGGCATTATTTTGATAGACATGGTAACCCGGCTATTGTTGTTTATTTATTAATAAATGTATATTTACTTTTATTTCTTTTTTAAATTTATATAAATTATTTTGTTCTATAGTAATTAATTAATTTTTTGCTATTTCCTTTTGAAAATAATAGAAAATAATTAAAAAATACGGTACAATGTAGTAGTTATTCCGTCACCCAATTTCGCAAATTATATAAATCGCCAAATTGTACAGATTGACAAAATTTTTATTTTAAATAACGAAAGAAGAAATAAATTAGTATAACATTAATAAATATAAAAATAAAACGTCAAAATAAAAATCACTTGATGACGTAAACATGTGTAACTTGCTAACAGTCAAGTGAATGTGACATTTACGATCAAGCATTATTGACATTTAATCTTATAGTTCGCGATAGATTTTTTGTCGACGGGATAACTAAGTAGTACCAAAAATATATATGTAACTGGTATTCGAAAACTAGGCTTTCGCCAAATTTTCGTTAAAAAAAAAAAAAAAAAAAAAAACATGCCAAACATGCGTATATGACATCTGGCGAAATATTATGTAACAAACCATGACATTTAATTTCAACTTCAAATCAATGTTTTAATTTACCACTCGAACAATAAAAAAAATGCTAACTGGCGAGTTGAAAAAAAGATATTGGCGAGATTTGCACCCGGCTTTTTTTTCTTTCGGCACACATGTCATATACGGCCCCATATTGGCGCGATTTTTTTATGACGCCAATGTCATATACGCAACGTGTACTTAACTGGCACCAAAGTATCGTTATTTTGCTTGATATGGTAAGCCGGATGTTGTTGTTGATGCGTTCCCCAAATTGCCGTTGGAAAAAAATCGCGGCAATATGACATTTGTTCCAAACTTTCATATGAAAGGCGAAGGGATCAGAGCGCATTTATTTATGGCAGTTTTTGTTTATGTCATTTGATGACTTGAACTATTATAATATAGATGAAATGATGGGGATTGAATAATATTTGGCGACTTATCACATATGCCTGGATAACATTAAAGTATCAAAATGGCACCTAGAGTATAAAAAGCAAAGTGTTCCGCTCGGAACTGCTGATGATAGTCACATGATTTAGGCTATTGTTATAGAGATTGTTTTAAAATATCGGTTGACAAAGACTCTGAATGCTTAATTCATTTTATTTTAGCTTCTTTTTAATGTTTAACTGATCCTCTTTAATCAAAAACAAAAACAACCATTGGATGTCTTAACAGCAACTAATTCTCCGTTAAATTTGTGCAATGAAAGGTAATTGAAAGGAAACCCGTTTACAGGGAGATCTGCACTGCTTTTTCAGTATAATTTAATCTTCTCTAATATTTTTAAAACCCATTAGATTTTTAGATTTTCAGATTCTGCGGTGTCTGAACGGGGGTTGGCGCGCGTAGCTTGCAGGGGGCAGAGCCCCCTAGTAAAATATAAAACTTTCCCGATACTTGATACCAGGGCTGAAACTAGGGGGTGTCAGAGGGGGCATGTGCCCCGGGCGCCAGAACAAAGGGGTGCCAAATGAAGGATTATACTTTTGGAAAGGATCATTTTCTTCTGATGGACTGATGGCTTCCATTATTATGAAACAGCCATTATAAATGAAGTGTTAGGTGAAGATGAAAGAGCAGCCGTAAAAAGTTAGAACTCTGATTTTCTGGTCCGAATGGGAAAAAAATGGCCATAATTTTTTTTTGCAAAAAAAATTATGGCCATTTTTTTTTCTCATTCGGACCAGAAAATCAGAGTTCTAACTTTTTACGGCTGCTCTTTCCTCTTCACCTAACACTTTATTTATAATGGCTGTTTCATAATAATGGAAGCCATCAGTCCATCAGAAGAAAATAACTCAGTGAAAGCGGAAACTCGGCTAGGCGGGACTCGGATAATGGGGACTCTACTGAATATGTCATTTTAAAAATGACCTTTAGAATATTTTTGTTGATGTTCAGAGGGACCTCCCCCTTGGATCCGCCACTGTAGATTAAGTAGTTCAGTATTAGATATTTTATGATTACATATTTTAAATTTTAAAATAAGTCGTCTATTATAAAATTAGTAAAATTCTCTTTGTAAATATACTTTGTGGAAGAGGGGGGGGTGGGCGCCAAAATCCATGTTTGCCCCGGGTGCAAAAAATGTTAGTTTCGGCCCTGCTTGATACAAATCCTATAATTTATATACATATGCAAAATGTATGCAAATTGTATCTGTTTTCAATTAGTACATCTTCAATTTTGTTCGAAGTAAAAAAAAAAAAGAAGAAAAAAAGAGAGAAATGCATTTTAGAATACTATTGTTTAAGTTTTTATATTAATAACAATATGTTTTAGTTTCTAATTTATATTACGCTTGAAAATATTCATTATCCGCAGTATGTTGACTATTTTGAAAATATCGGATATACATCAAAATATCGGATATTTTTGAAAATATCATGATATTTATGAACCCTGGATGTGTTATAATCCCGGATCCGTCATCTTGGATTTTTTTTTCTTGCATGAAAACTCTTTTTTCGTAATAATAATAATAATAATAATTTTTTAATAATTTTTTAGATAATGCTTTTTAAAAATTTCGAAAAAAATGTATGTTTTATGTAATATTATAAGTTTGAAATTTTTAGAGTGGGATCTCAATGGGATCAGGAGTTATTAAATAAAGCTAATTATTACAATACAAATGATAATCTGGCTCTAACTTATTTTGTTATTTATTTTTTGTATGGTAAACTTGAGCTTTCATTTCATAACTCCTGATCCCATGGAGATCCCACTCTAAAAATTTCAAAATTTTAAGCTTAGTCAAGTCATATTACAAGTTATATTATAAGTCATATTACATTAAACATACATTTTTTTCGAAATTTTTAAAAAGCACCATCTAAAAAAATTTTTAATTTCAAATTTTAAAAAAAATTAATTATTTTTATTTTTAATGAAGCATAGTCAACTTGCATATCAAATCAAACCTTATGAAATTTTCTTTAAAATGAGGTATTATAGAACTCTTTACACCTGATAGAACTTGAGAAATTAAAAATTTAAATAATTAAATATATGAAAATTTAATGAGATAAAAAAGTTATAAAAATATATTCTTATTTATATCATCAGGAACAATGATTCCAGACAGTTTCATTGAAATCTGATATGGTCAGGTTGAATATTGAAATTTTTTTAATTGATTTGGCAACCCTTATACTAAAAAGTGTGTATTTGTAAAATGTTCAACAATTTGGAAATTTTGAAAGAATTTATTTAATAGTTCAGTAGTTGTTACTTCATCATCAGTTGTGAAAGTTCCACTCTCAAACTCACAACGGAGCAGATGTCATAAGTTCCCACAGCTGCCATCTTGGATTTTTTCTTGGCGTGAAAACCCCTTTTCTGCCAAGTAGTAAATGTCGCCAAGCACCGGTTTATACGCATGTTTCGCTTAACGAAAATAAAATATAAATAATAAACAAAATTTGCTAAAGTGGCAATCCGTAATCTTGTATGAGCGCTTCGCACACATTAACCAAAAAAAAGCATCACTGCATTCAGCATTTCTCCCGGTGTAGCATTCTCAAAATTCAGCAGTTCTCGCTTTCTAGCTATCTCAAAATGTAAAAAACTCTTAAAGCAGCAAAATATACATAAAAAACGAAACTCGCTAAAGTGGCAATCAGTAATCTTGTATGAGCGTTTCGTGCACATTAACTGAAAAAAGAACATCACTGCATTCAGCAGTTCTCCTGGTGTAGCATTCTTAAAATTCAGCAGTTCTCGCTTTCTAGCAACCTCAAAATGTAAAAAACTCTTAAAGCAGCAAAATATACATAAAATTATCAACATACCTTAACAGATATCTGCTTTCTTAATAGCTCCAGCATGAAATCTCTCTTATAACACCACCGTCATTTTTCAAAATAGGCTTATGAATACGCATTGAGACACAATAAACAAACCTACTTTTCTTCTCAAAATTTCCTCATATTTCTTAATTACTTCAGCAAAAGCATTTAAACGGATTACAGAAACCATAGTCAGGTAAATACATCCAATAAATTTAACATAAAAATAAAAAGACAGAACGATAAAACACGATATCAAAATACATCCACAAAATCCACCACTTCTCAGGGGTTGCCAAAACACAACACGTCAGAATACACACGTCACACGGGGTTTCGAATATCGAGGTTGCCATATCTATAAACACCGCCAACACGCCAACAAAAAATCGTCAAACAGTTCAAAACAACGGCTGAGGGAACATAAGGCATCTAAGCCCTCACAACTTTTAAGAGCTTTTGTGTGTAACATCACATTCACAAAATCTCAATATCTGGAAAAGTCAGGGAAATTTGTTGCTGATCTGGAATAGACACCCTGTTAAATGTAAGAAAATACAATATGGAAATTGCACTGATTACCATTTTCTAAAGCAGCATTTGTATAATTTCATTAATATATAATAACATTTGCCTGATTTCTCTCTGTCTATGGTGTTTATTTTTGATGAAAAACATAAAATCTCTCATAGTTTTTTATAGTACATTGGGTTTACGCTTACAGACGATTTCTGGAGTTCCATTACCTGTGATTTATTCTGTTGAGCTGAACCACGTTTCAGACCAGATGCTGAAATCATCAAGGTTAGCTGGGTGAAAAAGTTCGACCAGAATCGTCCGGGATAGCTCAGATGGCAGAGCACTGGCGGCTTCAGCCAGGAGGTCCCGGGTTCGAATCCTGGTCCGGACATTTTTCGCCCAGTTGGAAATTTACATCTCATATGTTTCCTTATTTGTGTGTATTTAATCTTAATTCCTCGAGGGCTGTAAACCGAAAAATACTTTTTTAATAGCTGATAACTTTCTAAACATATAGTTTATTTCCCGTTTGGAGTTGTAGTTAAATTATTATTACTGTCTCCAAGTGATCAGTTAAATACAGTGGAACACGGTTAAGACGCGTTTCAAGGGAGTGGACAAAAGTCGTGTATTAAACGTGATTTATATAATGTTAAAGAAACCGGGCTTATTTACCCATCTAATCGTTTATGTTAAGTGAGATTCCGGGATATGTAAATTGAAACGAAAATTCGAAAAGAAAATCTGATCGAAACAAATTCAATTCACATTTCCCGAAATCACACTATGGCTTTGATCATATAGTGGCCAATGCAATAGCTATGTAAACAAATTTAAATAAATCTGAAAAGGAAAAACAAATAATAAACACTCACCCCTTAAGACACTGTAAGTATGGATACACAAAGTGAAACAATATTACCAAACTAATTATTTTATTTATATAAAAAATATAGCGAGCTGCGAAGGATCCTTGCAGGAGATACATATCAATATTGCAATATATTTATATTATATATTATTATGTAGTTAACACTATGTCTTGAAATACATTAGTGCATTCTTTACTGAAGACACATTAAATAATTAATCTGCTTTAGAGTGTATTTTACTAACACAAATAACGAAGATACTTTAGTGATGGATTACTCTGAAAGTTTTAGTATTTATGTCATTGTAAAGAAGAGTTTTCGGAGTTCGAGTAATTAAATGAGAAGAAAAGTAAATCTTTGCTCTAAATAGGTACTTTTTAGACATCTGAAGAATAGTGAACATAATATCGAAAATCGGCTAAATCCAGATTGAACATGTGCTGCCCAGATTTACACTATAAGCATTTAACTATTTGGTCTTGATATTCAATCAAAATAATATGTAAATGGCGATGAAAGGGATAAGAAGCAGAAATGATTTGTTATGATCCGATAGACGCGATTATCCTTTACTTAAGTGATCCACGTCAAGAAACTAGGGATGAACGGTGATAGCATAAAGCAGGGAATTCATATCAAACATCTCTGAAGTGAATTATAACTTCGATGACGTCTCTACTGAGAGATCTGGGCAGATTGGAACCTAATGATATGCTGAAGAAAATAATCATTCATTTCGTAAAAGTATGTCCCTTTAGTACTATTGTATCACTGCAGGGAAACACCCGTTGGGCCCAAAGGCCCAACGGTGACCACTTAAAAATTGCCGATCTGCAAAGCGGTGTTCACTCTTCTGACAAAATTAAGGAACTCAACTCTTTTTCAAATGCCTGCCGAAATCTGGAAACGATCTCGGCAACGTCAGCCAATCAGAATATTCCAAAAGACGATGCATTGAATCCAAGAGAACGTGAACAGGGGGAAAAAGTTTTAGCGGCGGAATAATCACCGTGGAATGGCAACACTCTAACGAGCAGGAACATAAGGAATGTTCGCTATGTGGGAGTTCCTATGACGTCGAAAGGAATTTCCTATCTGTTTTGAGATAAGGGACAAAACCTTCTTAAAACTTGCATCTTTTGGGGTGCGAAGTGAATAGAAAGTAATTAAGAATAAAGAAAAGTCTAGGAGTTAGAATTTCGTTTCTCTGGCAAACGATTTCAGTAATTTTATGAAAGTTTATCAGAGAAATGGAAAAAAAAAATAGAATACAATAAATGTAATTTTAAATGAAATAATTAAAAATAAAGATTTAGGATTTAATATTTAAAACTTAATAAAATTTGCTGTCAAAATTGAAAGATGGTAAAAGGAAGTAGATTATTAAAATTAACAGAATATACAAAATTAAGTTTATGTAAATTTAAGAAGGGTGAATGTTATGTAAAGCTTTTACAACATAACATTTTAAATTACCTTTAAAGCTTTAATTTATATGTTTACGGCCGACAATTGAGGCTTTTAAGTACTATTATTTACATTAAAAATTAATTGTATTCAACTTTTACGCATTGTTTTTTTTATAGGACCAACTGGAAAAATACCTGAATATAAATATGGATTCAAATATGGCTTTATTGTCGATTAATTTGTTCCGAACAAAAATAATTTTCGTGCTGGACTAATTTTTAATGGTAAAATTAAAGCACTAGATCTTTCAAGCACACTCCAGTTGTTAAAATCACATTTAGTACTTGTGAAATGAGTACCGTTATAATCTGTCCATCTGTTTAATATAAGAAAAGAAAAAAAAACTCATTATTTTTTGTATAAAAAATATTGTTAGTATTGCAAAAAATAAAGAAACTACAGAAAACGTAAAGGAATTATACAACTGCAGTCGTATTTGTTTAATCCTTACGAATTTTTTTCCTCCTGATAATATGCATTATAAAAATATAAAATATAATAGGGATTTAACGTACATTTAAAACTTCCCTAACAACAGGTATAATGATCTACAATCTTAATATTTTTTGGCGTATCCGAATTTGTCTACCTTTGTCTATTACAGTAAAAACATACATGAAGTGACAGACAAAGAATGTTATGATGCGGGATCAAAGAAAAATTGCTGTGTTTCTAATTTAGCTATTTTTTTCAAAATTCATTTATCTATCATTATTTCATATTAGTAATGTGTGCTTTAATTAATCTATTATTAAATAAAATAAATATTACTATTCGTAAAGAATTAAAAAAAAAAAAAAATCTGCTAAATTGGCCACAATGAGAGACAGAGAAGGAATTCGCGTCTTAAGCGTGATTTTTTTCCTCAAAGGAAAGAAAATCTATCGCGTATTAAGCGGGATCGTGTAATAACCATTCGCATATTAAACGTTATATTTTTCCTTGAGGATTATGGTCGATGTTGAAGAGATCGAAAAAGATCCGCGTATTAACCGTGAGCGTCTTAACCGAGTTCGACTGTAAAAGTTAAATAAATGTTTTATGATAACATTTGAAGATGATTTTTTTTTTTTATGAAGGGCAAATCAAATGCAGATCCAGGAAAGGGGGGAGAAATTATCTCCCCCTTTCAAACAAAAACATTTCTATAGAATGATGTATTTTTTAATTAGAAATATATATTAAAGGTGCTTTTATTTTATTTAACCCCTACTTAAAAATGCCAATCTTTCTGTTACATTCACAGAGTTTTTTTTTTTTTTTTTTTTTCACAGAAATGCATGAAAATTGCAAGTGTTATTGTTTAAGCTAGAAGGAATAAAATTTATTTTATTTTTAACCCTTTTCAGCAAAGTTGAGTGGTATTTATGAATTTGGTTTGTCTGTCTCCGTCCGTGTTCTAACTCACATAAATATAGTCTGATTGCCATGAAATTGATGGAATTGGGTATCACTCTGGCATGTTCAGTATTAAGGAATAAATGAAGTGTATAGCATTTACAGTTCATTTACAGAGACACTCGTTACATTAGTCTATGGGGAAAATTTGTTTGTGGTGTACTTTTATGATATTACACTATTTGGTACTACTTAGTTATCCCGTCGACCAATTTCACCAAATTATACAAATTGACATAATTTTTATTTTAAATAACGAATGAACAAATAAATTAGTATAACACTAATAAAAATGCAAATAAAATGTCGAAATAAAAATCACTTGATGACGTAAACATGTGTAATTTGCTTAAAGTCAATAACAATATGAATGTAACATTTACGATCAACCACTATTGGCATTTAATCTTATAGTTAGTTTGGCGATAGATTTTTGGTCGACGGGATAACTAAGTAGTACCCACTATTTTTACTGAAATTTATATATATATATCTATCATTGAGGTGATCTACATGGTACTTACTGCAGAATATGGTGTGCACAGAATATATCGTTTATTTACAGCAGGCATGTCAAACTTGTTTTCCGCCGCAGGCCAAAAAATGCATCATAAACAAAGCCGCGGTTCACAAGTAAAAAAAGTAGATAATATTATTTCCAATGCACAGAATAAAATTTTTACGTACAAAAATTATTATTCATAGTTCGTCTTATTTTTCGAAAAAATTCTCAATTTGTACAATAATGGTCTAATTTAATAAATTGTTGTTCAAATTATGTTATTTTTTACTTGAAAAATAAAAGGTTAGCAGCTCAACAACGATGTCGTAAAAAAGTGCGATACCAAACATAGCTAAAATATGCCTAATTGCATACTATACTTTTTTTTTAAATGGTCAGTTGATAAATAATTACAGAAATTTGGAAATCCCATGTCTCCCCCATATTATCGCTCTTGTATGGAATCACTCAGAATTTTGATTAACTGCATTAACAATTTCAACGTTAAACTCTGGAGGTGAAGAAATAGATTAACCACCGCACCGGCTGCCCCGAGATAAGTCGGGGGTTAAAGCACTGTTTCCCCATACCTATCGCCGGTGAAGTGGTTAAATAGATTTTCATACTTCTTGAAATTCAAAAATCTTCTTTTGGATTTATATTTTGTGTATTCTAAAAGTTCCCCTTTTCATGATTTTTGTAATAATGCCTGGCAACATTCAAAATGTTATAACATTTTATTTTGAAAATCTTTCTCTCATAGTAATAAATTCTATTTGAAAATACTAGTTATACTATCAAATAACATAATAGCATTATGAAATTTGCCTTGAGGTTGAAGTTTACTCAGGCACTTTTTAATGAAAACTCCAAGTGTTGGTAAGTCTATTGGTGATCTTTTAATAATCCACTTTCATAAATTGTTGATTTAAAATGAAAATAGTAACATTGTAACGTTTGTATTGAAGAAAATGTACTTTCTCCAATAGGCTTGTTGAAAGTACTTTATTTCTCTTAGGAAGTAGCAGTTTCAATTTTGGCAGTTTATTTTTCCAATGTTTCAGAAGATTTTTATAAGTTTTCTTTATACTTTGCACTATAGTACATTGTAATAATACATTCTTTCCAAACTCCGACAAAGTCAACATATCAAACATAAAATTTCATTTTTGCTTTTAGTATAATGGTACTGTATCTTTAAAAAAATTACGATGTTCATCTTTAGCTAATCATATTATTCATACTGGTATAGAATTTTAACTTTTTTTTATGTATATAAATTCTGTGATATATTTGAGTATGTCAGTAAAACATGTGTAAATCAATAAAAAATTAAAGAAAGATCGTAGGAAATGCATTATTTGGAGACATATTTGGAGTTTTTGTGTCCAGCATAAAATGATAAGCTGTGTCACTTTCAAAGAATTCCTTTAAAAACTATCTAATTTCACATTTTTTTAAACTGTTCTTAATTACCCCTGAATTTTATTAATTTTGGAATATATTTCTTAGCATTTAACAAATATCACATATTATTTATAGTATGATGTAAAATAAAACTATTAGTTTTGAGATAAAATCCATAAACAATATAAGTAGTTAAAATTTTACAAATCAAAATTTTCAGACACAATATCCTGTGCTTTGCTACATCTAGATTGGTTAACTTTGTATCTGCAATTTCTAGGAGCTAAAATTTAAAATTGAGTTATCAGTCTATCGTCGGTCACTGATCAGTTTTACCACATGAGTAGAACTTCAGAATGCTACCCCATTTTGAAGTGAAATATTCCCCTTACAAGAACAGGAGCAGAAGATGAGTTCTAATGTCAGAATAAATAAGACAAATATTACTATTTAAAAAATAGCAGTAGCATTCTGGGATAAAAAATAAACTGTTTTAGCTTACAACCCTAATATGTAATATGTTTTCTGATTATTGACATTTCTAAGACCACCACCACGGTGTGTTCGTGAAAAATGTATTTTCGGCATGCGTGTTTGAACAACTATAAATAACTTTGGATTACAAACACCTCACACAACAAAGCCAAGAAGAAGCCATGTTGTACTTCAAATTTGCCGAGCTGTATTTAATTGCATCTATTGTTGACTTAGATAACATTTTAACATTTAGTTGTATACATAAGGCCTAATTAATTCATGGGCTACCGGGGGTTTGGGCCTTACATTTTAGCACCCCCAAATTAAAATGAACAGATTAGAAACATTAATTTTTATATTTTGTCTCTCTTTTTAAAGAAATATTTTGTTTTCAAATTAATTATTTTAATTGAAATTTAGCTTACAAATTATTAACAGTCTCCAGGCTTTACTTGAGCTTTATTAGCCCTGCAGTAAATACGATCTTTTAGAGAGCTAAGGAGTTTTTGACAGGTCAAAGTGACAAATTTATATTATTTGATGCCGTAGTCAGTGAATGTAATCCTAAAAGTTTTTACAAAGTTCATGTCATTTATTTAGTTTAAATACTCCACGACATGGACAAAGCCATCAAAATATGATCTGTTCATATTAAATAAGGATGTATCCTATTATAAAGGGAAGATTTAATATTATTTTTATATTTTATTTAACTTTTAAGAATTAATTAATTGAATTCCCATACAAATGTATGCTAAATTTATGATCGCTTATAGTGTTGACTCCAGAAAAAAAGGGCCGCCGGGCAGGAATTTTTCAAAAAGGGAACACTATTCTAAAAAAAGTGTACATTTTTCAAAAAGGAAACGCTATTCTAAAAAAGGGTACATTTTTTCAAAAAGGGAGCACTATTCTAAAAAAAGGGCACATTTTTTTCAAAAGGGGTGCACTTGTACCTTGTTCACAAAAAAATATTTTGAACTCGTTTGTTTAGAGTCCCTAGAATTTGCGATATTTTCCCGGGATCAATTGAATTGCCACGGAGCACATAGGAAGTGTTAAAAAGGGCAGCCGGGCACATCGGAAGGGTTTAAAAGAGCCATCGGGTGCAAAAAAGAAATAAAAAGGGCCGTCGGGCGCTGCGCCCTGCTAAAGGCTTAGAGTCAACACTAGCTTAGTGAACACTTTTTTGAAATGTATTAAGTTCATTAACAGATCACCCATTGTATTTTATAAAATCAGTTGCATTGATTTGATTTCTTAATTCTGTGTTGCTTTTTGCTTAAATGTGCTTATATATTACGTTTTTTAAAGGCTACCCAAGAAGATATTTCAAATGCTTACCAAAGGTTTAGTAAATTATAATAATCTAGATCCTGTACAGAAAAATAATGCAGAGCTTCTCTATAACAAGACTAAAGCAGATTAAGAAGGTAACATTTTTCTAATGTTTAGTTTAAGAAATGTTTTTTTTTTTTTTTTTTTTTGTATATATGATGTAGGAAATTGTCAATTCTGTATTATGCTTTGTATTTTTTCATTAAACAAGGGCACCACTGCATACCAAATATAAATGTTACTGTGAAAACTATCAAAGATCTCTGTTTGTAAATATTTATTATGAAAAATATAGCCAGAAACCAGGGGTCGATCCCGGCAAAATTTGAGGCCTATTTAGGGCCTCTTTCACTAAAATCTATTTTATAAAATAGGCCCCTTCTCAAAAATAAATTTAATAAAATGGGCCCTTTCACAAAAATGAACTTAATAAAATGGGCCCCTTCTCAAAAATAAACTTAATAAAACAGGCCCCTTCACAAAATTCCTTTTAATAAAATAGGCCCCTTTTGTAACATTCTTTTTCATGAAAACTGCTTTAAAATGTGTAATTTGTAAATAAAACCAGGTCACGAAAAACAAAAACTTTACCAAGGGGATTTAAAAAGTTTTTGTTAATAAATTCTTGGTTCGAATTTGAGTAACTGGATTTCAACTTTCATTACAAAATGTTATTTTTCACAAAAATATTATAAAATTTACAAAAGTAACTTTTACTCTAGTGTGCCAATAATTTTAATCAGTTGATTTAAATCAGCGATATTGTGATTTTAATCAACTGATTTAAAAAAAAAAATCATTGATTGAAATAAAAAAATTTCTGAATGTTTAAAATGTCAAAAAAAAAAGTATTAAAATCTAAGATGGACATAATTTGAAAGTTTCTACAGGTATTTTGGCTTATGAATAAACAAAAGAGCTTTAAATAATTGTTTCTAAGCTTAATTCTTGAGTATTGTAAAAAATTAAAAACAGTTGAGTTTGTAAAAAGCATTGTTTTTATCCAACATAAAGCAGTTTCATTTAAAAATTATATTTAAATCTGCTCTAATTTGCAATGTCACAAATCCCAGGTAATCAATTTATCCATTATTTTATATAAAATAAACATAGCAAGTGTAATAAATTTCTGCAAGTAAAAGAATAAATAGCAGGGATGTAGTGGAGAGTATACGCCATATACCTTCTGGATTTTTTTAAGGAACACTATATACCCATTCCTCAAAAAAGCTGTAGTATATACATTGTAAGATATATCCTCTGCCTTGAGTGTATACCCTCTGCTTAGAACGTAAACCCTATGCTTTTTTTACTACTACACCGCTGATAAATAGTCAGTGTCTTAATTTCTCGTTCTAATTTTGTAATAATAAATTAATAGCAATCAAAGAAAAATGAAAGAGTGACATCTGCTCAACAGCTAAATTGTAAATGAATGCACAAGAGAAAAGGAACTAATTGGTATAAAGATGTTAAGCACAACAAGAGCTTCTTCGGTATATGTTGAATAAATGTTCTTTTTTTTTTTTACTTTGTGACTCATATATAGTAAATAAAAATATTAATTAGGGATTGAAAAGGCAGCAAAACTGTTCTTAAAAAAAAAAAAAAAAAAAATTACCCATTGAAAGCTAATAATCCTCAACTGAGAGTAATAATGCTGTTATATAAATATTTTGAGGATTTCAGATATAATTGGCTATCCTTATATTTATCCTGTATGTGTGTATGAATGGACTTAACTCATTTTTAACCGACTTCAAAAAGAAGGAGGTTATCAATTCGACCTGTATGTATGTTTTGCCCATGTTCACGCATAACTTTCTTAAATAGGAACCGATTTTGATAATTTTTTGTTCGTTTGAAAGTGTAAGTCACCCATTTGGTCCCATTGCAATTTCATAAAAATCTGTTGATTAGAACATTTTAAAAAAAATAAAAACTTTAAAATTTGAATCCTTTTTTAAGCAGTCGCCCAATTATAAGCACTCATCCTTCATACTTTTATTCTTACAGAGATACGAATTCTTTCATAGTGCAGAAACTTAGCTGGACAAAGGCTAAGATCCAGATAGATTTTTCGGTGGTAGTGAAACGAGATCGACCAATCAGAAGCCTGCAGTTTTGCAAACTTTTCGCTGTTTGCAAAAATGCAGCCTTCTGATTGGTCGATCTTGTTTCGCTAAGAGCGAAAAATCTATCTGGATCCCGGCCATTCTGTCATCTACCAAACCGGAAGGCCCACAAAGACACAAACCGATATCGAAAGTCAGTGTCGAAGAGTTGAAAATCAGCCTTTAAAGTTTCGCATGTATCAGAGCACAAGTACAACGCCTAGAATAAATAGTGTGGAAATCTGCTATCCAAACAGCACTAAGCAAATGTATCCTTTAAATGTGCAATGATGCTGTAATCCAATGAGCCGATTGCAGCGACATATGCGTTATATTTTCAAATTTCAGTGTAAACATTGTATTATAATAGCGTCTAGACCAAATGGTCTTGTAGTTTTAGAAAATATCCTCAGATGTCGCTCCGATCGAGTCTTTGGATTTCAGCATCGTTTTACATTTAAGGGATACAATATTTTAGTACTTTCTAAGTACTACTGCTATAGCGCCTAGAATATATAGTGTGGAAATCGGCTGTCCCTGTAATACTTAAAAAAAGCACTAAAATATTATATCCCTTAAATGTGCAACGATGCAGCTGAAATATGAAGATCGTAGCGTCATCTGCAGGATATTTTCTACAACTGCAAGATATTGCTAGTCTACACAATGTAATACTAGTAATATGAAAATCCCGCAGATGTTGCTGCGATCGACACTTGGGATTTTAGCAGTATCGTCGCACATTTAAGGGATACAAATTTTTAGCACTGTTTGGATAGACTAGGGACTCGGCCCCCTACGAGCTGCGCTCGCCAACCCCCGTTCAGACACTGCAGTCTCTAAAAGCACGCTAATTTGATCGGCTTTAAAAAGATTTTGGAAGATTGAATTATAATTTAAAAAAAAAAACAAAGGTGATCTCTCTATAAACTGGTTTCTATTCATTTCTCTTTGATTGGGGAATTTTACGGAAAAATCAGCTGCTGTTAAAAAATACAATGGCATTTCAAAATCATCTAATATAAAATGAATTAAGTAAACAGTCTTTGTCTCCTGGTATTTTTTAACAAAGCGAAAAGAAAATCCTTTTAAATAACACATTTTAAATATATCGTTTTTAATCTGACGTAATTTTCACCAAACTTTTCTTTCCCTTTTTAATATTCACGTGAAAATACTTTTATTAGAAATGAAATATTATTTGCGCTGTCCAAAAAAAAAAAAGTTGAAAAGTTCATCTCAAAATATCAAGTAAATGTCTCGTGCTATTTTTAAATTTAAACTTTTTTGCAATATTATTTTTTGTTCATTTTACGTAATAAGTGTAATGTGGCGTAAATGGGATGTAATTTCTCCTATTTAAGACTTCTAATGCATGTTAATGAATTTATTATTTTACAATATCCTTTCTCTGTTAAAATTCACGTGTAATTATAGATGAAGTAATTTTCAATAAGTTCCTGCTTTTTATACGTAATTATTTAATTCTAATGTGAAAGTTTTTTTTCTGTTTACTAGGGGGCTCTGCCCCCTACGAGCTACGCTCGTCAACCCCCGTTCAGACACCGCAGACTCTAACAGCACGCTAATTTGACCGCCTTTAAAAAGATTTCGGAAGATTGAATTATAATTTGAATCTGACAATTATAATCTGACGTAATTTTCACCAAACTTTTCTTTCTCTTTTTAATATTCACGTCAAAATACTTTTGTTAGAAATGAAATATTATGATCATCTTAAAATGTCAAGTAAATGTCTCGCGCAATTTTTAAATTAAAACTGTTTTGCAATATTATTTTTTGTTCATTTTACGTAATAAGTGTAATATGACGTAAATTCTCCTATTTAGGACTTCTAACGCATGTTACTGAATTTATTATTTTACAATATTCTTTCTCATTTAAAATTCACGTGTAACTATATTTTTTATGATGTAATTTTCAATGAGTTCCTGCTTTTTATATTTTTGTTTATAATAGTCACGTGTAAAATAAATTTTTAATTTGAAGCAAACATTACTGTTTGCGCTTTTTATACAGTTGGCAACAGTTTAAATTAATACAATTTTCTAAAATTTGTAAAAAATATCTCTCAAAATGCTGAAATTTGAATTTAAAATAGAAATAAAACCTCGAAAAATTATATTCAAATTAAAAAACTAACTGCAATCTGCACACCGGGAAATTCTGATGCATAAAATGATCTAAAAATGATTAAATTCCTATGTACAGTTTTTGCTCCTATAAAACTTTTTTAATGGAACGATTTTGTCCAACTTTGGCATTAAATATCTCTTAAAATAATTCTTCGATTTGAAAACTGTCTGCATCAGCATGTTTATCAAACATTTTTCTATAATAATACCGATTTTCATATTTTTGTATGCAACAGTTTTTTTAATATTAACGAAGAAAGACCCCCGGTCACAAAAAATTCAAAACCGGCGGCGGCGGTGACAGCGGTAGTTACTTTTTTTTAGAATAGAGATAATATTTCCACACTAGGTATTCTAAACACTGTACTACTGCTACAGAGTCTAGAATATATAGCGTGGAAATCAGCTATCCCAGTAATACTTAGAAAAGTGCTAAAATATTGGATCCCTTAAATGTCAAACAATGCTGAAATCCAATGAGTCAATCACAGCGACATCTTCAGGATATTTTCTATAACTCCAAGACAAGTTGGTCTAGACGTTGTAATAATACGATGATGTTTACTTTGAAATTCGAAAATATATCGCATATGTCGCTGCGATTGGCTCCCTGGATTTCAGCTTCATTGCACATTTAAGGGATACAACTTTTAGCGCCGTTTGAAAAGCTGATTTCCTCACTATGTATTCTAGACGCTGTACTAATGCGATAGTCAGTCATTATGTTTCGGATATCTGAATTTGAGGATCCAATGAGAACGGCTCAGGATCGGAACCCAGTAGGTATTGTGAACATGCTTACAGCATCTAGATACAGCGCCTAGAAGATGCAGTGTGGAAAACGCAGGGTTCGTTGATATATATCGATGGATATATATCATGATATATATCTTGATATATATCCGATATTTATTTTTAAAATATCAAGATTTTTGATATTTTCGATATTTTCAAATTCTTGATATTTATTTTCGAAATATCAAGATGTTTGATATTTTGTATGTTTTATATTTATTTTCAAAATATCACTGAGCAAGATAATTTTTATATTTTCTACATTCAAAGCAAGTGTACAAATGAAATTTCTACCTGTTATTGACTGTGTCATTCTGTAAATAATGAACTTTTGCCTCTAGCAATGACTTTTTTAGGAAAAGAAGAAAAGAAATCTTTTTTAAGCTTTAGGTTTGAAACTTTTATTTTTAAATGTAGAACTAATAATTATGTGAGACAGTTAATTCAGAACAGCCATTGAAAGATAAAATGTAATTTAAATAATCGTTTATATACAGCCATGGTTCGTTGATATATATTAATGGATATATATTATGATATATAACCGATATTTATCTTTTAAATATCAAGATTTTTGATATTTTCATATACAGTATGGGACCCGTTATCCGGAAACCCCGTATCCAGAATGCTCTGAAATCCGGAATGCAAAATGATAACTGAAAAATAATTTGTTTTATTTCAAAAACGTAAAATCGTGCAATATTTTTTAGTGGTTAGAATGAGCATGAAATCGAAGTCTTTAAAATTTAAAAAGAGAAAGAAATTATTACAGATCTGCTGGACTAAGCTAAAGAACTTTCATGTTCAGAAGCTCAATTGTTGGATCAAGAACCAGTAGAAGATTGTCTAATTGCTGATGACGATACTCCTGTAAGTGATCAGATGACTGGCAGTGAGATTTGTGACATAATGCCAAGGGATATGTCTAATGGAAGTGAAAATGGTGACAAGCAGAATGAGATGGTAAAAAGATTTCAAATGAGCTATTAATATTTTTCAATTGAACAGATGATTTGTGGAATGCAACAAACAAGCTACTCCCACAAACAGCAAATCGTGCCAGTATACGTAGGCATTTAGTGCAAAAGACACAGTATAAACAACCAATCTTAATAAAAATATTCTAAAAAACCAAATCAAAGGATTCTGCTCTCTTCTTATATGCTAATGTAATTTTCTTTTTTCTTTGAATTGTAATTTAGAAGGGTTTTTTTTATTTTGTGTAAATAAGTTATTAAATTAACTAATTTATAATTATGTATTTTCATATATTATTCATATTTTATACATTTCATACCATTATTTTATACTGTTCTTAAAGTTTATTGTAAGGTGTTCCGAATTACGGAAAAACCCCTTATCCAGACTATCTCAGGTCCCAAGCATTCCGGATAATGGATCCTATACTGTACTTGATATTTATTTATTTTCAATATATCAAGATGTTTCATATTTTCTGCATTTGATATTTATTTTCAAAATATGAATGTACGCAAGATATTTTTGATATTTTCAATTGTAGCTTGTAATATTTCAGTGTAAATTAAATAAATTTTCAACTTTTATTGACTGTGTGAATCTGATAAAGTACTTTTGTCTCTTTTGGATATGACTTTTTTAGCCAAAAAAGAAAACAAATATATTTTTCAAGCTTTGGATTTGAAGCTTTAATTTTTAAATGTTGAACTAATAGTTATGTGGGACATAATTAATTCAGAACAATCATTCAAAGATAAACTAATTTAAATAAGCAGTTATATACAGCTTCATTAGAAAATAATCTTTTCTCAAGTTTTGGTTCAGTTGAGTTTAAACTATACACCATGTTAAGAAATATGAAATAAGACATTTTTTATACTTACATTTATGTTAAAATTTTTCAATTAAAAAAACTTTTTGTATTTGTTTTAAAAATATCTGATTTTTTTATACTTGATCTTGATACTGAATCCTATACTTAGTTTTTTTATAAGTGTATAAAGCAAATTGTTATTATTTTCAATTAGTTCATCTTCAATTTTGTTCTAAGTAAAAAAAAAAAAAAAAAAAAAAAAAATGCATTTTTAGAATATTGTTTAAGTTTTCATGTTAAGTGCAATATATTTTAGTTTCTAATCTATATTATGCTCGAAAACATTTATTATCAGCAGTAAGTTGGCTGCTTCGAAAATATCGGATATATATCGAAAATATCGGATATATATCAAAATATCGGATATTTTTGATATTTTCGAAAATATCATGATATTTACGAACCCTGGGAAAACGGCTACAAAATAGCGCTAAAAAATTTAATCCCATAAATGTACAACGATGCTGAATAACAAGATGTCGATCGTAGCGCCATCGTAGTGATTTAAAAACGATAGTCATACTAAAAGAGACTATTTAACCTATTTCACGTCATTCCTTAACTAAATCAGCTTATAACAGACCAAAATATCTTATATTTATAGTTTCTGATATTTAGCATTCTATAATTTTTGAAAACACAGTGTTTATATTGAAAAGAGTTACGAGATGGCGCTCGTATCAGCATACTGCCGCTGAGCATTGTTAGAGATTTATGGGATACAAGTTTTTAGCACTTTTTAAAGCATTATAGGAATAGCCGTTTTCCACACTGTATCTTCTAGGCGCTGTAATCTAGAGCTAGATCAAATTACAGTGTCTAGAATACATAGCGTGGAAATCTGCTGTCCAAACAGCGCTAAAAAGTTGTATTCCTTAAATGTGCAATGACGCTAAAATCAAGAGTGCCGATCGCAGCGAAATCTGCGAAATATTTTCAGATATCAAAGTAAACATCGTATTATTACAGTGTCTAGACCAAATCGTCTTGGAGTTTTAGAAAATATCCTGCAGTTGTCGCTGTCATCGACTCATTGGAGTTCAGCATCGTTTGACATTTAAGGGATCCAATATTTCAGCACTTTTTTAAGTATTACGGGATAGCCGATTTCCACACTATATATTCTAGACGCTGTAACGATAGAGAAGAGTTAGGGGTGGAGTGTGCTTTTCGTAGGGAATTCCATTGAAAAGTGGCATCAACATGACTGGCCCTACTCATGTAAAGGTTTCCAGATTTCGCTCATTATCGCTTGCTTGGCAATTTGAAAATTGTTGCCGGTCGTGAAAATAAAATATATAAAAATACTCAGCATCCACATTATACATGTGAAGTAGGGCAAAAATATAAATTAGTAAAAGAAGATTCTCCCTTTTTTTTAATGATACAATAATTTCTTTATTTTCCTTTCGCAAACATATGCTAGCCTTTGGCGGTAAAAGTCATGTGACTATTATGTTGGTTCCACTTTAGGATTACCAAAGCACTCTCTACCCCTATCTCTTCTCTATGGCTGTAACCAAATCGTCTTGGCATTTAAAAAAAATATCCTGCAGATGTCGCTGTGATTGACTCATTGGATTTCAGCATCATTTGACATTTAAGGGATCCAATATTTTAGCACTTTTTTAAGTATCACTGTGATAGCCGATTTACACACTATATATTCTAGATGCTGTAATTATGTAATAGAAAATGCCTAGGTTTGCTATAGTTTGGACATAAGTTTCTCTTAAAGCACTTTGCCGCGCTCTGATGTGTAAACATTATTGATGGATTGTCAGCTTTTCAACACCCAATTTCGATGTCCATAGGTATCGACGTGGATCTTATAATTTACTGGATGCGGTAACTTTCTGAAGTGCGAGATCTTGTCTAGAAAAGATGCCGCATTCAGAGAAACCCAAATGTCTAAAACGATGCTAACCGACATCGGAACTTTGTATCAAAAAGCTTACAATGGAGGATATTCCATTTTCGTTTTGATCACGTGGTCAAGGTAAAAACTTCTAGCGTGAAAAAGGGAAGGCTCCGTAGACATGAAATGTAAATCCCCGCTAGCCAATGAAACAGTTCATGAGGCAAAGCAGTAGTATCTTCCCTTCTTATCAGTTAGAAGTTCTTTGGGTAAATTATCGGTATCATGTGACTTTTTTCAGCCTCGAACCCATATTTGGAATATCCTCCATTCAATAGCAAAGTGGCCTTATACATCAGAGTTCAGCTAGAGCGTCTAGAATGCCTAGTGTGGAAATATGCTATCCAAACAGTGCTAAAAATTTGTATCCCTTAAATGTGCGACGATACTGCTAAAATCCCAAGTGTCGATCGCAGCGACATCTGCGGGATTTTTCGTATTACTAGTATTACATTGTATAGACAAGTATTATCTTGCAGTTGTAGAAAATATCCTGCAGATGTCGCTGCAGTCTTCATATTTCAGCAGCATTGTTGCACATTTAAGGGATACAATATTTTAGTGCTTTTTTAATTATTAGAGAGATAGCCGATTTCCACACTATATATTCTAGGCGCTATAGTTCAGCAAAGTGTATCCATTAGTCGGTGCACTGCAAAGTGCATCCATATGCAGTATACATAAAAGTGCCTTCTTATGTGTAGCAGCACTATCCTCGGTTATCAGATTCTGACTAAACACCTAATCATTGACGCTCACTTCTGACGTCTTTACGGCCTAAGGATGGGGAGTATTGGTATGTGAATGGTGACATACGGAAAAAAATTATTGATTGATAGATTCTGTACAAAAGCTATCGCCATGAATCTTGAAGAGCTTGCCATTATTGCCAAACTAATGCTTTCTAAATGCAGGATATTCCATCTACGTTTTGATCTCGTGGTGAAGGTAAAAACTTCTAGCGTAAAGAAGGGAAGACTCCGTAGACGTAATGAAAGACCCTCGCCTGCCAGTGAAACAGTTCATGCATGCGGAAAGCAGTAGTGTAGTAGCCTCCCTTCTTATCAGTTAGAAGTTCTTTCAGTAAATTACCGATATCACGTGACTTTTTTCAGCCTCGAACACAGATTTGGGATAAAGTCCATTGTCCGCCACTCGTATAATCAAACTTGTCCAAGGAGTATCGCCAAGTTCTGGAATAGAAAATGTCTAGGTTTGTCGTAGTATAGGCAAACACGTATGTATAAACAGAGTCTGAGCATTGTGTGTCACCACTCTCAAATAGAGGCACCTTACATAAGGAAACAACTGATGAAGATTATCAGAAAAGAATAATATAGAATGGACTTTATTCCAAATCTGGGTTTGAGGCTGAAAAAAGTCACATGATACCGGTAATTTACCCAAATAACTTCTAACTGATAAGAAGGGAGGCTACTACTGTTTTCCGCATGAACTGTGTTACTGGCTGGCGAGGGTTTTTCATTACGTCTATGGAGCCTTCCGTTCTTTACGCTAGAAGTTTTTACCTTGACCACGTGATCAAAACGTAGATAGAATATCCTCCAATATGGACCACATGATTAGTTTATTGAATACATATATCTGACCATTGTGCTTGGCATCAAGCGCCCGCTTATATGTCATTGTCAATATAGAGGAAGAAGATAGCACAAGGAAATTTACAGCACCACAGAATTACATCCGGAAGCTCCACAAAGAGTGTGCAATGGAGCCAGCGAGATTCGAACCTGCAGCCACTTACGCTCTCAAGCGATTAGCGGCGTGATGCCTGCACTAACACTCTAAAGCGAAAGTTGAGTTCCTGAGGTGGTCATCGCTGATCACTCAGCTACTGTGGGCCCTGGACCACATTTTCAAACCTGACCAGCCTACAACTTTTGGGATGCCAGCATTTTAGTACAGAAAATTTTGTTTTATTTGATAGAAGAATTTTCGAAATTTAAAAGGACACACTCTATAAAAAATACAAGTTCGCAAATAGGCAGTCTTCTGATTGGTCAATCTCATTTTACTAACAGCGAAAAATATATCTGGGTCCTTGTCAATATACTTGAAGAGTCAATACAAATATTGCTACATAGTCTGCATTTTGCTTCTTGACAACGGAGTCTTACAAAAAATAATTCTTGAATGTAAACCGTGGCTGAATGGTTAAGGCACCACACCACTAATCGCTTGAGAGCGTAGTTGGGCTGCGGGTTCAACTCCCGCTGGCTCCGTTGCACACTCTTTGT
Organism: Maratus speciosus; assembly: GCA_963932465.1. Lineage (NCBI taxonomy): Eukaryota > Metazoa > Arthropoda > Arachnida > Araneae > Salticidae > Maratus > Maratus speciosus. The sequence goes on along the minus strand of OZ010791.1, from coordinate 42,453,015 downwards.
GGAACTCCCAGATGCAATTCTCTGGTGTTGTAAATCTCCTTGTGCTGTCTAGAACCCCCCCCCCCCCCCCACGTCAAAGCTCAAAGTCCTTGTGCTATTTCGTACTTGTATATTAACGATGACTTATAAGCGGGCCCCTTATGTCAAGCACATGCGTCAGGTGTATGTGATCAATAAATAAATGAATGTAGACTGTTCTGAATGCAATGTACCTGTTTCAAAAAATATCATATGTATTAAATGTTAATAAAATCAATACTTCTAATGAAATTATAAAGAATTTATTAAAAAAAATTTGTTTAATAAATAATTTTTGTAAATTATAATTTATTTGACAAATAATTTACTTATTCAGCAGATGTTGAAATCCGGATAATTATGTGTTACAGTATGAATTACTAAAAAGTAGGAAATAAAATATTCTTTTAAAAAAAAATATTAACCGACTTCAAAAAAAGCGCTAAAAAGAACTAAATAATTCTTTAAACTTCTCTAATGACGAAACGTTATCCATTAACTGCACATCGGACATCATGTATCAACATAAAAACGTTAAATTTAATATATAGAATTTAATAGCTACCAAACATGGATTTTCTAGAGAATATTTTTTACAAAAAATTAATCTACATATTTATGATTTAATTTACGAATATATACGTATAAAAAGTAATCAATTACTTTTTGAAGTTGGTGCCAAACATTCACAATCGATAATGATTAAACAAATAATTTGCTGAAGAAATAGGGGCATTTTTTTAAAATTTTGTATAATAATTTCCATCATCACTTTATTCATGGTAATAGCTACAATATATTCACAATTTTACTATACTTAAGATAGGTTGGCACCAACTTCAAAAAATAATTGATTACTTTTTATACGTATATATTCGTAAATTAAATCATAAATATGTAAATTAATTTTTTGTAAAAAATATTCTCTAGAAAATCCATGTTTGATAGCTATTAAATTCTATATATTAAATTTAACGTTTTTATGCTGATACATGATGTCCGATGTGCAGTTAATGGATAACGTTTCGTCATTAGAGAAGTTTAAAGAATTATTTAGTTCTTTTTAGCGCTTTTTTTGAAGTCAGTTAATATTTTTTTGAAAAGAATATTTTATCATAATTTTTTTGGTTAGCATACACATACATGTGTGTAAGTTTAGATTTTGGTGAGGTGATTAACAGTAATTTTTTAAGTACAAATGCAAAACAAGCTGTAACTAATATTTGTTACTTTTGTTATTTGTGCTACTAACTAATGAACTTACTTATTTGCAGTTTGTATTAATTCTGTAATTACTTACTGTTTCTTCTAGGCCATTTTTAAAAGGGTGCCGCACCCTGCCCCTTTTGAAATTGGCAAAATGCTCGCTGCCTTAAAATTTGTTAAATTCACCTGTAGTTGTAGCCAGGGATTTCTTGTAAAAACCTTCCCCCATTCAACAGTATTTCTAAATTCACGTGCCCAAGATCTTGCAAAAATAATAGAACTTTATTTCTTTAGAAAAAACAGGATATTATTAAAATCTGTTGTTATTTAATTGTATTTTTTAATTTGTGATTCATAAAATTATTAAAAATTAAGGACACTTTATTTATCATACTAAAAATTATTCTTTTTTTTTTTTATATCATTACTAATACAGGGCTTGAAATTCAATTTTTCCCAGGAGGGGAGTCTCCCTACCAACATTTATAAATGGAGGGGATTTGAGCTATTTGGGAGGGAGAAAAAATCCAAAATCCACTGTTATTTTACGTGCTATTTAAAGAATTACATTAATAATACAGACATGACAAAATACCATTGAAGCAATTTAAATTAACAGCTCAGAATAATTATGCAAAATGTTTTTTTTTTTTTCGCGATCCGGCGAAAATCACGTTTTTTTCCACGATCCTTTGATGAAATTTGTGTTTTATTCATGATCCTTTGAGAAAATTGGCGATTTCAAATACTAATGCACAGAATTTAATCAAACTTCATATTTTGTTACACTTTCACATAAATAGATCCTTATTAGACTTGGGTATATACTGCCAAACAGGTGTCCCTTTTATGATCCTTGAGTTGGGAATTTTGGTCGCCAACATCTAAAAGGGTGGTTGCAGAAAAACAATTATTTGTTTGAAAAATGATATGCTTATATCCCCTTTTTAAATGTACACAATTCAATTAACCTATACCTTTAGAATCCCCATGATGGGCATAGATTGTCATTTAATTTTGGCATTATGATAGTGAATTTGGAAGTATTGACATGTATGAGATAGAAGAAAATTTTGGGATTGGCACGTCCGACTGGTTTTTAAACAAAAAACTTTTCATGTAATTTATTGTTTTTCTATGTTTATATTTACCAAATCTTCTGAAGGTTTATATTGGGTGTGTATGAGCTTATCGTTTTTCTTTTGACCATTCAAAAATATTTTAAATATTAAAATCACTAGGAGATGTAACCCAGGATTCCTTTGTTATAGAATATACCCCCCTTTTTTTGTTATTGAAAAGTAATAGATTTTTTATATTTAATATATATATTTTTTTAGGTTGCTCAATAATACCTAAAATCTTTTTTATATGAAAATTATCAATAATTTATTAAAACAAAGTTTTCGAATTTATTAAAAGCGATACTTTTGTATTATCTACATGCCAGAATGTTAATAGCCAAAGATTTTACTACATACAGGAGCCTTTTTTATTCTAATTATTTCAGTGATTTAGTTTGATTACGTGTCTGTCAAATTTATGTTTATTTTATAATATTATTTTATTTATTTTTCATGAAATTGTAATTTTGTTATGCAGTATTAATTGGAGAATTATTTTATATGCATTGTTTTAAGTACAAATAGATTGATCTTTCATAATCAAGCTGCACACGATAGGGAAACTCTTGAAAATTATTTTTTAAACTATAAAAAATCAGTAAATTGCAATACAGTTTTCAAACAAAAATGCAGAAAAATAGAAAAATATTGGTTAGGTGTTGCCAAAGTTAATATGATTAATGCCAGCGTTTTCCACTAGAGCTATTGCAAACTACATGTACAGTCGAACCTCGTTATCCTGACACTCTAATGACCAGCAAAAAAGTGTTGTTATAAACGGAGTGTCGCGGTAACCAGAGTTGTTGAAAAACATGGTTATAAAAAGCTGTATTTTTAATTAATTTAAGACAATTTTAAATTCATAACTGTTCTTGCAATAAAATATTATTATTAAACAAAATAAACACAAAATCAAAATTGAAAAGAATAAAAATCAGATTTAAGATGACTTGTTTTTTAATTGTTACATGAAATATTGATGAATTTAGGTTTGCTTATCCCTAGATGTGGTTCCTACAATTCTGTTTTCAATATTATACAATGAATTGTGATCAATATTTGTTGTTTCAGAAATGGAAATTAGATAATTCCTGATCGTTTCAATGCAATGCAATGCCTCAGTTTTAGTCGGATGAAAACCACCTGACCAGAACAAAACGACCGCGAGCAGACTGATAAGTCTAACTGGAGCTTAAGTTGGTCATTCATAGTGTGTGGGTTTATTTATTCAGATAAAGGATTGAAGTAAATTTTCTCATTTATCTTAATGGGTATTTTAAATACTTTTGTGAAAAGTTTGGCTAAGATACATTTCTTACCTCCAAATTTCCATGTTTATAAGAAGGATTATGGAAAATGGACAATTTTCTTAAACCGTCGGAATATCTGGAGTTGAAACTTATTCAATGATGTAAAAACGAGTTTATTTACATTAAAATCCTATACAGAAAATCGGGACTTTGGAAAATTGACGTGATAAGCGGAGTGATGTGAAAACCGGGTGTCAGGATAACAAGGTCCGACTGTATTCATTACTGAGTAACATATATTCTCTCTAATATGAAATGCTGAATCATTACTTTAGAATTTGAACCGTTATTTGTTACTGCATCAATGTACTGCAAAACTAAATTAAATGAACTTCAAACGCTACCTTCATTTCGTAATTCATGAATGGAGCCGTATAGTCTGATAGGGAAAGATGAGAGTTTGTCTTCGGACTTTAGACTTGGAATCAGTTGTTCCCGTACCTGTATTAGTATCACATATGGGTTTTTCATTTAGTCTTTTCATTACTTCAGCACCTGTTCATTCGCCGAAAATGTCTGTGTGAATTTGGAGGGAAGTTTTTGAAATCACATCGTCAATAACAGAAAAAATGCTTATAGAAGAACGATTGTTATGAGATCATTTATTCCTTCAGGGATTGTACTTTTTATCTTACAGATATGAAGTGTTACATGCATTTTTAAAACATGGACAAAATAATTGATTTTTTTTTACCAAGAAACTATTAACATTTCTATGTATGTATTTTAAAAAAGGAACCATCAATCTAAGCAATAAAGAGACAACATGTGTTTTCACCATTTAAGATTTTAATTAGACTAATTTTGTGTTAATTATGCATTTAATCTATTAAAATTTCTCATAATTTTACTGTAAAAAGAACAGAAGCTTATAGTAGAATGAAATACTCGTTATAGCTGATTTAAGGAATGATAAAGTATTTCTGGGAAGATTTCTATTTAAAGGGTCGTCATATAAAAGCATTCGATTATAACTTGAACTTCAATACACTTATCAAAAAACTAGCAAACCACGTGGCTTTGCTCGCGATATAGTTGAAATATGCCAAGTGATATTTGCATGAATATTTTTTATTAGAAGAACACTTTTTGGAATAACTCAAAAATTACAAATTAAGCCACAGTTTGACTAAACTTCATTATAAAACTGCAATAGACAGAAATGAGATTTTAATTAATAAGAAGAACTAAAACTAATTCCAAATAAATGATAATTTAGAAAGTATTTTGAGACTTTTATGCTCATTTCAGTATTCAATTGAAGTTTTGAAGTTTTTAGAAACCATCTTAACTCATTTACATCTTAAAATTAACCATCATGTCAAATTCCAAGTTTCTTGTCTAACAGTCTACCACCTCTCTGGTGTTAGTGGCACCAACATAAAATGCCGAAACGGAGTTGAAATTCAATGTCTCGAAAAAGGTTGAAACAAAGACTGTCACCATTAATTTGCCAACATTAACCTTGAAATCGATTGGTATTTCCTAATATTCTATGGAAAATGGATTTTAGATGTTTTTAAAGGCTTAGTTGTTGTTCCTGCCAACCAGGTGGTAGTGACACCGGCATAAAATATAGACCGTATAAGATCAGGGTAATCACTCTTGATTCGCAACCAATAACTTTTGTAATCGGTTTATTATTTTCTGAGATTTTTTAGAAATCGTAATTTAGAACTCTTTTAGAATACTTTTCGTTCCTTCCCGTTGCTTCACTCTTTTTAAATTTCGAATTTATTTTCGACCGTTTTTAGAGGTCATTTATGTTTTATAAGTAACTACCGTGCTATATTTAAAGATTTTAGCCTCTTCAATACCGCAGAAATCGCAGTTTAGAAAGTTTTTTGCTCCTGCAACACTGTAGGGGTTGTGGCCCGACATAAAATATAGCTTATGTTTCAGCAGGTTCTATCACCATCAATTTAAAGCCATTACGTTTGAAATCGGTTTCGTATTTTATACGATTGCATACAAATCGTAATTTAGAACGGTTATAGAATGCATTTCGCTCACTTCATCCTTTTAAATTTGGAATTTTTTTTCGACAATCCTTAGAAAACATTTGCATCTTTGAAGTAATTACCATTCCAAATTAAAAATGTTAGACCCCCTCAGTAACACACACACACAAAAAAAAAAACACAATTTAGAATATTTTTTTCTCTTGTAACCCTGAGGTGGATAGGGTAGCATAGCCTATATTTACAACAACGTAAAATATAGGCTATGTTGGAGCGGGGACTGTCACTATCAATTCTAAACTATTACTTCTGAAACCGATTTATATTTCCTGAGATTGCGTAGCAATCGCTATTTAGAACGTTTATAGAACGCTTTTTATCCATTTTCACCCCTTTTAAATTTCAAATTTTTAAGGATTTCTTCTCAGAGACAATTTACATCTCATAAGAAATTACCATGCCAAATTTCAAGTTGCTAGCCCTTTCAGTATCGCAAAAATCACAATTTAGAAAGTTTTCTTAAAATGCAACCGCAAGGTGGTAGTGAAGCCGACATGAAATAGATCCTATATTGGAGCAAGTGCTGTTATCATCAGTTTCCAACAATTACTTTTGAAATCAAATGGGTACCTTTCTAAGATTGCGTAGAAATCACAATTTAGAACTTTTTTCGTCCATTTTCACCACTTTTAAATTTCGAATTATTTAGGAAATGTTTTTAGAGATCATTTATATCTTATAAGGTACTACTATGCCTAGTTTCAAGTTGCTAGCCCCTACAGTATTACAAAAAACCCAATTTAGAACGTTTTTTGCTTCTGAAACCCCTAGGTGATAGTGACACTGACATGAAATAGAGCCCATGTTGGAGCAAGGGCTATCATCATCAATTTCCAACCATTACTTTTGAAATAGGTTGGGTACGTTCTGAGATTGCTTAGAAATCGCCATTTAGAACATTTTTTAGAACTCTTTTCGTGCATTTTCACCCCTTTTAAATTTCGAATTTTTTAAGAAATGTTCTTAGGTGTTATATCTTATAAGTAACTACTATTCCAAATTTCATGTTTCTAGGCCCTTTAGTAACACAAAAATCGCAATTTTGAACGTTTTTTTGCTTCTGCACCCCCTTTAGGGGTAGTGGCACCGACATAAAATGTAGCCTATGTTGGAGAAAGGGTTGTCATAATCATTTTGATACCATTAGTTTTGAGATCGATTTAGTACTTATTGAGATTGCGTAAAAATCGCTATTTAGAACGTTTTTTAGAACACTTTTTGTGCATTTTCACCCCTTTTAAATTTCAAATTTTTTAAGAAATGTTCTTAGAAATCATTAGTATCTTATAAGTAACTACCATTCCAAATTTCATGTTTCTAGGCCCTTCAGTAACACAAAAATAACATTTTTAGAACGTTTTTTGCTCCTGCACCCCCTTTTGGCCATTTAGAACATTTTTTAAACGCTTTGAAGAGAAACTTTTTCTCTGCTCCCATAGCGACGAAGGACGCGCGACGCGCGCGCATCCTACCTTAGAATGCGATTTCGTTTTGTTGTGGCTGGAACGATACGAAGCCATTTTTTTTATTTTAAAAGCATGATCACTGTAATTTTTTACACTTTGTTGATGAGGCTAAGCCTCCCTTATTTCGAAGAACCAGATCAAGTGTTCGATAATTTTTATTGTATATATGTATAGAACCATGCATCTGTAAATATTCATCAAAATAATTAAAGAAAAGAATCCAGAAAGCACCTCCTTCTTTGAGTTGATGTTCGACTGTCTTTGAAATTTTCTTCATGGTGCATCACGCCGGAAAAGAAAGAAAAAAAAGTATTTGTTACTTTTTTAATGTCTTAACACAAATAGAGCATAGTAAGTGATAAGAAGACAGCAAAGGTAAGATAAGTTTTTCATATTTTATTTCGAAATGTCTGATTTAGAAAAGTTGAAAAAGAACCGTACAGTTTTGAGAACAGCAGTAACAAAGCTGATTAATAATATAGAAAATGTTATGAAGGATAGTCCAATAAATTTTGATAATTTAGAAGAATTATTTATTCAGTTAGATACTAAAGCAGAATTATTGAAGTCAGTTGACGAGAAAATTGAGCCCCTTTTAGGGTTAGACGACTATGAAACTGAAATCAATTCTGTTTATGATTACGTGGATAAAATATCAGTTGCAAAATTCCGGGTGAAGAAAAAATTAACCGAAAACAAAAAAATTGTTAATGTTGATTTAAATAACAGTCAAGATTTAAAATCGAATGTGATTAATGATGAAAACTCAGTTGTTAAATTGCCAAAACTCAATATACAAAAATTCTATGGCGACTGTACGCAATTTATTTCATTTTTTAATACCTTTAAAAATACAATTCACGAAAATAAATCGCTTTCGAAAATTGAAAAATTTCATTATTTGAAGGGTTATTTATCTGGAGCTGCGGCTAATGCTGTTAGAAGGTTTTGAAATATCAGAAGCTAATTATGACGCAGCATTGAAAGTTTTAGAATCGCGTTATGGTCAAAAAGACGTGATAATTAATCATCACCTGAACAAGCTTCTTAATTTATCCCCTGTTTATAAGGCTAACGAAATTCAAAAATTGAAAAAATTGCACAGTGATATAGAAATAAATGTTCGATGTTTGTCCACATTAGGACTCGAACCAGCAAATTACGGCTCCATGCTTATCGCCGTAATTTTAAAATTAATACCGGCAGAATTAGCTTTGGAATATAATAGACAAAATGTAGATAATTCAACACGTTCAGATATACATAAATTATTAGATTTTCTGCATGCTGAAATAAAAAGCAGAGAACACACATTTTTTTCGAGAATGAAAGCATTTGAAAATAATAAAACAAAAATCAAGAGTCAAACAACAAAATCTGAATTTAAATCTACTTGTGAATTTATGAACATTTCGAATGATAAATTGACTTCAGATAGGCAGCTGGCTCATTGTATTTTTTGCAACGATAGTAAACATTCATCTGATTTGTGTGAGGCTGTTGATGTAAACACTAAAAGAAATTTGTTGAAATCTCAAGGAAGATGTTACCTTTGCTTAGGCAGGAAACACGTTATCAAAAATTGTAACTCTAAAACTAGTTGCAAGAAGTGTTCAGGCAGACATAATCAAACGATATGCCTAAAATCTAAATTAATAAAAGAAGTAAACACACCCGAATTAAAAGGTAATGAAAGTGAAGCTAGGGAAAAAGTGATTTCGGCTATTTCCTCTACAGAAAATAATAAAATTCTTCTACAAACTTGTTGTGTAAAAATAAAATCAAACGGAAAACAATCTCTAATTAGCTTACTTCTAGATTGTGGGAGCATGCAAACCTTTATATCTGAAGAAATAGCAAATGAATTGAATTTACAGGCAATAAGAAAAGAAAAATTGTCGGTTTTTACATTTGGAAATAAGAACCCCATTGAAAAAACCTTTGAAGTAGTTAAACTAACTATTGAAAATAAAAATGTACCTAATTCAAAATTAGATATAGAAGCGCTAGTCACCAATCAAATATCAGCTACTGAAATCCCCCCACCTGAAATCAATGATTTGATGAAAAGTAAACAATTTGAAAATTTAACCCTTGCGGACACACCCACATCCAAAGAACCCATTACATTACTTATGGGTGCTGACTATTATTATGAGATTGTTACTGGAAATATAAAACATTTGAATAAAAAATTAGTAGCTGTCGACACCATTTTTGGTTGGTGTCTACAGGGAAAAACAACTGACAGTTATACACCCTTAGCATTTAATGTAATAGTAGAAAAAAATTTTATTTCTAAACAGATTGAAAAATTCTGGAATATCGAATCATCTGGCCTTTTTAATACTAAACAGGATTCAGATTTTTCGGAAAACAATGTTATGAAGCAGTTTGAGTCAGAATTAAATACAATGATAAGCGATATACAGTTCGATTTCCGTGGAAGCTTGAAAGGGAACGTTTAAATGACAATCGGAAAATTGCAGAATATAGATTTTTTAAACTCAAACAAAGATTGATTAAAAACCCTGAATTATTTTTTGAGTATAAGGAGGTGTTAGCAGATTATTTGAAACAAGGTATTATTGAGTTAGTTACAGAGCCTGAAGAAAAACAAAATGTAACTTTTCATTTACCTCATCGAGAAATAATTAGAACTGATAGGACAACGAGCAGATTACGCATAGTTTTCGATGCCTCTGCTCATGACACAGGCTCACTGTCTTTGAATAATTGCCTGCATGTAGGTCCAAATTTGTATCCTGAAATATTTGATGTTTTGTTACAGTTTAGATTTAATCCCATAGCTTTTACAACTGATATAAAACAAGCATTTCTACAAATAATTATAGATGAAAACAATCGTGATGTAACAAGATTTTTATTTTCACAAGATTTGTTTGATAATTCTAAACCCTTTGAAATTGATAGATTCACCAGAGTGTTATTTGGAATTAGTAGCAGTCCCTTTTTATTGGCTGCAACAATTAAACACCACTTGAAAAAATACACCGAACAATATCCAAATACAGTAAAATTTTCCAATGAAAATACCTACGTTGATGACGTTATAGGAAGTCATGAAAATATTGATCAAGCCCTATCCACGAGTTTACAATGTATTGATATATTTGAAAATGCAAGTATGCATTTACACAAATGGCATACGAACTCTTTACCACTTAGTGAACTGTGGAAAGAAAATGGCATAACTTCAGAAGTTGATTCTGAAGCTTTTGGAGAACAAAATCTCCCTTATAAAGTTTTAGGAATCGCTTGGAATAATCCCAAAGATTTACTTTATTTTGATGTTCGAGGTTTAGTTGATTTCGTTTTAAAAAGAATAGACACCAAACGATTTATTCTACAAGTTTTAGGTAGGATTTTTGATCCACTTGGATTCCTAGGACCATTTACATTGACTAAAATGTATAATTCAACAAATTTGGAATTTGGGTCTAGATTGGGATGACACCTTACCCGAAGATTTAAGTATAGTTTGGAGTAGATGGTGTAACGAACTCCCTCATTTGAAAAACTTTTCAGTACCCAGATACTATTTTTCTGACATCACCAATTGGCATGATTATGACCTACAATTACATATTTTTGCTGATTCAAGCATGAAGGCTTATGGTACGGTTGCTTATTTACGTGTAGCAACAACCACTGAAAATGTTCGTACAGTTTTTGTTGCTTCGAAAAACAGGGTTGCTCCACTGAAAGCGCTTACCTTGCCAAGGCTTGAATTGATGGCCGCATTGTTGTCGGCCAAGCTAAGTAGTAACGTTTTGAAAGCTTTAAAATTGAATGTACCGACTTATTACTGGACAGATTCAAAAATATCCTATTTTTGGATAAAAGGATCCCCTAAAAAGTTTAAACCCTTTGTCAGAAACAGAATTGAAGAGATCCATAAATTGACCTCACCTGATAACTGATATCATTGTCCTGGTACTGCCAATCCAGCTGATATAGTTTCTCGAGGATCAAAAATCTCTAGGATAATCAATGATACAACTTGGTTACAGGGACCAGAATGGCTAAGTTTACCTCTTGAGTGTTGGCCAATATCAGAAAACAAAGAAATCGCTTACTCAGATGAATTAGAATACAAAAAATATCCTAACGATGTTTTTCAGAGCGAGTGCTTAGTCAAAAAACTCGAAAATCCCATAAACATTTCAAAATATAGTAATTTAGAGAAACTTTTGAGAATTACCGTTTGGGTAAAGAAATTCATTATGAAGCTGAAAAAATCAACTGAAGGGCAAGACGTAGTAACAACCGAAGAGTTACTCGAAGGTGAAATTTTTTTTGATACAATCTGAACAAAAACAATTTTATAAGGAAGAAATAGAATCTCTAAAAAATAGTAAATCAGTGGATAAGACGTCATCCTTAACAAATTTCATGCCCTTTATTGACAAAAACGGGTTGATGAGGTTGGGCGGAAGGCTCGAATTTTCTAACCTGTCCGCAGAAGAGAAAAACCCAATAATTCTCCCCAAACATTCTTGGTTAACTACTCTAATAGTTCGTCAAGAGCACGAGAAAATTATGCATGGAGGGACAGCCAGTACTTTGGCAAAAATTAGATCTCGTTTTTGGATACCTAAAGGTCATCAGTTGGTCAAGAGTGTTATCAAGAATTGTATAATATGTAAAAAATATTTCTCCAAACCAGCAGACCAGATCACCGCACCATTACCAAAAGACAGAGCTAGTGAAGCACCGCCATTCGCAATCTGCGGTTTAGACTTCGCCGGTCCGATCTATATCAGAAATTTTAAAGAAACGCAAAAATCTTACATTGTCCTGTTTACTTGCGGTGTGACTAGAGCCATTCACCTGGAACTCGTGTCTGATATGACAACAAATTCCTTTTTGATGGCATTAAGAAGATTCACAGCTAGACGAGGAAATCCCAAAATTATTTATTCTGACAATGCAAAAACCTTCAAAAAGGCCAAAGGTGAACTCGAAAATTTATACAACATACTGACAGACAAAGTATTTTTAAATTTTATTACAAAAGAGAGAATTATATGGAAGAATATAATAGAAAGAGCTGCATGGTGGGGAGGTTTCTATGAGCGACTAGTTAAGTCAGTCAAAGACTGTTTGAGAAAAGTAATTGGTAGAGCACTCTTAAGTTATGATGAATTAGCGACTTTGTTGACAGAAGTGGAAGCAGTTTTGAATACGCGACCACTGACGTATGTATATAGCGACAGCGATGAACCAGAACCTCTTACTCCAATGCACTTTTTTAATTTTGGAAAAGAACTTTCATTTCCTATCAATTTTTTTGAAATAATTGAAGATTGTTCAAAGAGATCAATTCTCCTGAAAAGAAAAAAATATCAATCTTTACTATTGAAACAATTGTGGACCAAATGGAAAAAACAATATTTGATGGATTTAAAAACAGCACATTCATTGAAAAATCCTAATGCCCATACACCACTGAAAGTGGGCGATATTGTTTTAATTCAAGATGATGCAAAAAATAAGTTTCTTTGGAAACTTGGTAAGATTCAGACTGCCATTCCTGGAAGAGATGGCAATATTCGTTCATACGAAATAAAAACAGCGAGTGGGATCTTAAAAAGATTCATACAGCACTTGTATCCCTTTGAAATATAAAATGACTAACAAATGACTTTTTGCAGACTTTTTATAAACATTCATAAACTTTTATAGACATTTATTTAGTTTGTTTTTTCTGCATTTAGGACTCTAAATATTTTTTTTTCTCTTTTTTGATTTTTAGTCTTATTTATATATAGAATCTTTGAATTTTGGTAGTATAAGTAAATATATGATTTAACTGCAAAAAAAAAAAAAAAAAAAAAATTGTGTGTGTTATTTAACTGTCATTATTTACTTTGTTTGAATTTAAAGTGTTTTATTTAGAATTTATTGATATTTTGAATTTGACTAATTAAGTGATTAATTAGATATTGTTTGAATTCTTATATTTAGTATTTTGTATTCGAATTTTAAAAATTGTGTTAGATTACTGAACAACTGATACGAAAAATTGAATTTTTATGATTTTATGATGGAATTTTGATTTGTGAACTCTTTAAGAGTTCAGGTGGGGAGTGTGAAGAGAAACTTTTTCTCTGCTCCCATAGCAACGAAGGACGCGCGATGCGCGCGCATCCTACCTTAGAATGCGATTTCGTTTTGTTGTGGCTGGAACGATACGAAGCGATTTTTTTGATTTTAAAAGCATGATTGCTGTAATTTTTTACAGTTTGTTGATGAGGCTAAGCCTCCCTTATTTCGAAGAACCAGATCAAGTGTTCGATAATTTTTATTGTTTATATGTATAGAACCATGCATCTGTAAATATTCATCAAAATAATTAAAGAAAAGAATCCAGAAAGCACCTCCTTCATTGAGTTTATGTTCGACTGTCTTTGAAATTTTCTTCAGCTTATTACACGTTTTCACCCCTTTCAAATTTCGATTTTTTTAAGAAATGTTCTTAGAGATCATTTATACCAAATAAGAAACTACCATGCCAAATTCCATGTAAATGCGCCCTTCAGTTATACAAAAAATGCAATTTCGAACGTTTTTCTGCTTCTGCACCCCCTTTAGGGGTAGTGGCACCGACATAAAATGTGGCCTATATTGGAGCAAAAGTTGTCACCATCATTTTGACACCATTAGTTTTGAAATTGGTTTGATATTTCTTGAGATTGCGTAAAAATCGCTATTTAGAACGTTTTTTAGAACACTTTTTGTGCATTTTCACCCCTTTTAAATTTCGAATTTTTTAAGAAATGTTCTTAGAGATCATTAGTATCTTATAAGTAACTACCATTCCAAATTTCATGTTTCTAGGCCCTTCAGTAACACAAAAATCACATTTTTTGAACGTTTTTTGCTCCTGCACCCCCTTTTGGCCAGTGTCACGGACATAAGATATAGCCTATGTTCTAAGTTGGGCGAACACCATCATTTTGATACTATTACTTTTGGAATCGGTACTGTAGTTCCGGAGCTTACTTCCTACAAATAAACAATTTTTTCCTCTTTATAATAGGAGTATAGATGAAAAATGCTATTCGATTTCATATCATTGCTATTGCCATTACTGCCACTTTTGTGATTTTATGCATTACACGGAGTCTAGGAATGTGTCAGAAAATTCTGCGATATTGAGCGGGGTAAAATATGTTTTTGAGAACTGGCTTAATGCTAGCTTCTGTTATAGACAGGTTCCGTTGTCGCATGTGTTACTGGTTTCAATAAGCAGTGAACTTCTGTATTAAGACACTCTATTACTATTTTTCTCTTTAATATATATTGTAATATACTTGTTGAGACGGAATTGCGAGAAACTACCGAAGCATTCCATGCTAGACAGATTTTTCATCTTAACAGATGAAATTGCTTTGTATTACTTTCGTGGAAATTTACCTTGGAATATTTCCATTCAAGGTAGACTTCCACTTTCATAGGATGAATTTATTTATCATTATATTGTGATTGTTTGCATTTTTACACAAATTTCCGTTACAGAAAGGTTTCATACAAAATTCCATTATGGATTTAGGTAATGGTAACGAATTCAAAGACCTCATGTACGGTATATAATTAGATTTGCTGCATTCTTGTGACCCTATGTAGTATTTTAAACGCCCGGCTTTATACTTTACGAAATTTTAAATCACTGCAGGTATATAGATAGATTTTATCTTTATTTTAAGGAATAGTTAAAAACTAATGAAACAATCCTCTGAAAATTAGAAAATACACTGATTATATGTGTACTTCTATTTACAATTATTTTTAATATCCGTTTTCTAAAAAGTAACGAAAGTAACGAGTAACATACTTTTTAACGGGTAGTGCGTTTGAAAGTAACAAATACATACAGGTGCTCATTTAATCGTTATTTTTACAGCGCTATTGCTCACAGACGTATTTTTTCTTGTATAATATAGATTTCAATTAAAAAGAGAAGTTTGTAGAATTATCAATGTCAAATCATATTGTTATTTTTTTTCATATACAACATATCTCTAGTGTTGACAGGTGCACTGATTTATGCAGGATATCTTGATTTTTAGGGGTTAGTACAAAACACATCCCACTGAGTCATTATGCAAGATGCCAAATCTCCCAATTTTTCAGAGACTACAACCTGTTTTGAATATTCATAAGTATTATATGATTCCTTACTCTGTTTTAAGTTCTCAAACCCCTGAAAATGTTAAGAAAAATAATTAAGTGTCTTTAATTTTTAAAGATAATCTCTACAGATCTAATTGAGACAATTTAATGTGCCATACAATGTGAAAAATATCTTGTTTGCCTTTTCCACCGTATAAATACAAGTATGTTAATACATGGAAATTATTCCAGAGGGAAACATTCGTCTTGGATACAATATTTCAAATGAAAATCAAATTTCAAAGTAATTGCTTAAAAGGCACAAAGGCCAACATAGTGAAAAAGATTCCAAGCCGGGACTCGAACCTGGGCCATCAGTATAGCGCACTGACGTTCTACCGACTAAACAACTTGGAACGATACCCAGCAAGGAAAATTTCTCACTATTATATGTTGGCAAGGCTACAAACGCAGCACAAGATGGAATATTTGCCATCCAGCCTTGCCAACATATAATAGTGAGAAATTTTCCTTGCTGGGTATCGTTCCAAGTTGTTTAGTCGGTAGAACATCAGTGCGCTATACTGATGGCCCGGGTTCGAGTCCCGGCTTGGAATCTTTTTCACTATGTTGACCTTTGCGCCTTTTAAGCAATTACTTTGAAATTTGATTTTCATTTGAAATAAATACTAGTAGATCGAACCCAGGCTTCCCAGGTTAAAGAGTATAGGTAAAAACCATTTTTTTTTTTTTAAATTTAAAATTGAAAGCTCTGATAAATTTTTTACATGTAGTGTGATTTTTAGATTGCCCACCTAACGCCAAAAAACATTTTTATATGGAAAATATTAATTATGCAATCAAAGCATTGAAATTTATCAAAAGTGATATTTTCGTATTAGATGCATGCCAGGAATTATTAGCCAAAGATTTTGCTACTTACGGCAGCATTTTTGGTTCTGATCATTTAAGTAGATATCTGTTAAATTTGTATTTTATTTACATTATTTTATTATTTATAGAGGAAGTTTTCGATATGTATATTATCCATAAAAAAATGCTGAACTCTTTGCATTGTTTTAAGGGAAAACGGATTAATCTTTCTTAATCGAGGTGCACGCAATAGAGAATAATTTAAAAATAATTCACACTTGAAAATTATTTTTAAAACCCTAAGCAATCAGTAAACTGTGGTACAGTTTTCAAACAAATTAAATTTCAAAGTACCTTTTTTTTCTATTTGGCAGTGTAAAAATTTAAATTGTTAGATTGTATTTTAAATTTGTGTTTTTTAAATATTTTTTTATTTATTTATTGATGAAACTTTAACTTCATTATGGTAAAATTAGCAAGAAACAAATGCTGAACAATATGTATAGTTTTAAGTGCAAATAGTTTTTATTTCGTAATAGAGCACATGATAGAGATAAATTCTTAAAAAAAGTATGCTTGAAAATTATTTAAAAAGCCATAATAAATGAGTCAATTAAGTTACAGTTTTCAAACAAATTGCATTTAAAAATAGAGTTTTTTCCTATACGACGGTATAAAAATTGATAATATGCAATGTATAGAACCTATTAAAAAATTGCGAAATTGAAATTTCATCATGAAATGTTGCCATTTGCAAAATGACGTCAGCGTTATGCAAGGACCTGTTTGTTCTTTATAATAGACATATGTAACACATATCAAAATTCTTACATGCATAGTGTTGTCATTTTCAATAAAATAGTTAAGTCTTAGTTTTAAATTTAATTAAATCCCAATAAGTTCCCCCCTTTCTCTTTCACTCATCCCCACAATGTTTAATAAATTAGTAAAAGTTCATTTGCTATTTTTAAAGTTTATTCATGTTTGAGAAAAGGCTTTAAAAGTTAAAACTTTGCTAGCTAGTATAAAATGCAAACAAACCATTACTCACATATTATGTAAAGTTTAAATAGTTAATTATACCTTATTATTTCTAAAGGACTTTTTACTCTTTAATTAATGTAAGATACCTAATAGATGGTTTATTTGTGAAGGAATTAACATCACACTCCAAGCTTGCAAACTTTATGCCCTGTCAACAGTTTTCACAAATGGTAGGTTGGTTGGTAACTGCTTGTTAAACTTGTTTATTAAGCTGTTGTTTTATTTAATTGTAACCATAACCTTTTCTCAAACTAATGCTGATGCTGTTAAATTAACTGTGATTGTAATGTGTTTGTCAGTAGAAATAGAGATGGGGCAGATGTAGTTTGTGTGTACTTGCCTGGCCAACAGTAACTCCAGTTATATGATTTGTGAATTATCTAAGTTTGCAGCCATATTTAGGCTGAATAGTTCTTGCAATCATGTTTTATTTAATAGTTGTGTGTCTATTTAACTTATTATTTTTACCTGCAGTTGAAAAAAGAATGTTTTGTTATATTATTCAGCTTTTAAATAAAAAGAATTTAGTTTTCAACTTACCTTCTTTTCATCTTCACAGTATATTTGCATTTTTCAATTTGAATTGTTGAACTTAGTGATTCTTGAATTTATCATACATATAAAGAGTCATGCAACAACAGTTGGCAAGAGATGTGGTGTTTGTTTTACCTTCCCCCCCTGCCCCAACACATAGTAAAATGCAAAAGTAAACAAATGATAGACGTGCATTCTTTCAAAGAAAGTTTGTTTCAAAGCTATCTATTAGTGTGTACAATGCACCGAATATTCAATATCTATTCGGTATTTGGCCATACTACCAAATATTCGGTTAAGCCGAATATCAAACTATTCACCCAAACCAAATACTTGAAAACATCTTAACAAGTATTTTTTTAAAACATTACACATCTTCTACTTTTTTTAATAAATTTTCTTACCTTAATTCAGAATAATTAGACAGAATCATCTTCAAATAAAAAAGAATGTTTTATATTATTTATGTGCTGTTTTAAAAGTGTCACTTAAGAAAATTAATTATTAACAATGACCTTCATAGGAATTAATGATGTACAAAAGGAAGTTCCTGAGCATTTTCTGATAAATAATCATTTTTTTGCTTTCTCGAAAACAGGGTGTTTCTAAACAAAATGGAAAAAACTTTCATAGGTAATAATAAACATCTAAGAATGCACCGAATATTTGGTATCTATTCGGTTTTCGGCCGTACTACTGAATATTCGGCTTGGCCGAATATCAAACTATTCGGCTAAACCAAATACTTAAAAATCCTCTTTAAAATATTTTTTTAAACCTTACACAATTTCTGCTTTTAACTGTTAATTAATAAGGATATTCAGAATAATTAGACAGAATCATCTTTAAATAAAAGAGTTTTATATTATTTATTTGCTGTTTTAAAAGTGTTACCTAAGAAAATTAATCATTAATGACAACCTTCATAGGAATTAATGATGTACAAATGAAAGTTCCTGAGCATTGTTTGGTAAATAATCAGTTTCTTACTTTTTTGCAAACAGGTTGTTTTTAAACAAAATGAAATAAAGTTTCAGGGTTAGTAATAGGCATCAAAACAAGCAATTATTTGTTCAGCAAATCATGTAATATGGTTAGAGATGGGCAGAGTTGGTGTGTTGAATTATCAATGAATTACTTGTTCTACTGGGTCTTTTCCCTCATTTTCAGAGTAAAATATTTGAGTTAAAGATGATAACTTTGTAATCCAAAATTATCCTCATTGTTTATATATTTTCATTTGAACCATGTTGGTGATTTTTCCATCATTATCAATATTATTTTCACATACAATTACAGGTCCACTGCATATCCCAGCTTGGCTACCAACGCTGTTCTAGATTATGAACTTCTGTGTTATTTAGAGAACTGAATTACATAGAATTGTGTTATAAAGATCTTCTATTTATTTCAAATTGTGAAATTGGTTATCTAATTTATGTCCAAAAGTATTAATGATAAAATGTACTAACAGTTTTTCTTTAGTATTTTTTTTTTTAAGTACATCACTATCATAATATTTTTATTTGATTTTAGATAGTGCAAACGACTAAAACTTCTCCATAAATTAGAAAGGTATATGAATAGCTAGTGAAAGAAAGAGAAGAAAGGCTGCTTCAACAAAGGACAAATCTAAAAGTATTTTATTATTATTAATTCTATAATCCTTTTCAGTTCTTAAAATGGAATATATAATTAAATTTGCCTGTTCCTACTATTCTGATTTAGGTACTTTTTATCATGTACCACTTTTCTTATAATTAATTCATGTATTTTTAACTAGTACACACACCCAGAGTTGCTGTGGCCCAGGATGATAATCTTAAGACTCTGTAAAAATACCTTGCTGTTTCCAGGGATTTGTTTGTTTAAATATATCTTGCAAGTGCCTTAATGAGGGGGGGGGGGGAGAAAAAGATCCCGTAGCCACAAGTTCACCTGCAGCATCCATGGTAATGGCTTCAAGAGATAAAGAAAGACTGGAGTATGCTGGGTGTTTTTTTTTTTTTTCTTTTTTGCCTCTCTTTCTGTTATAGAAAAAAATCAGTGGTTTTCCTTTCTTTAATAATTAATTTTAAAAAACTATTTCATGTTTTTTATTTTATTTTTTATAAGATTCCTAAAACTCTGCTCCTTATCTATCCTACTAAAAAAAGAAAGAATTGCTCTGTTTTTGTGTCTGTTTGCAATGACTAGCAAAATCTAGCGCACATAGAAATTTGGGGATGGGAACTGGTGAAATTTTGGGTGAGGGCAGTCCAAAGCAGGTCCTAATTTACCTGAGGATCAGATTTTTAATTTTTTGATAATCAGCCAAGATATTAATTAAAAACTCGACAGAAAAACAATCTTTTTTTTTTTCTTTGCAAAAATTGACAGGCATGCGTGCCCATGCTCAGTGTTGACATTATTAAATGTAATATCAGAAATAAAGATTTGTGGAGCTACTGATGCAGCAGAATTGCTTATGCTAGTTCCTGAACCTCAATAAAAGAAAAAGAATTGTACAGTCGAACCTCTATTTAACGAAGTCACTAAATCCCGGAAAAAAGTTCATAACGAACTTTTTTGGAAAATTCGTTAGAGATTCACCTTTTAAAATACTTTAAACTACATAAAATAGATTTTACATTCATAAACACTAAATATTTTTACTAAAAGTAACTAATCGCATTTTTTAAAATAAATTATAGCGATTTGTTTTATTTATTTTACCCACCAATATCCATCCTCAATTCATTTTTTCCATGTGTTTAAATCTTTGAAATCTGCGAGGAAAACAAAACATTGTCCGGGAATACACTGTATTTTCTGTTTAAAGTAAATAGTTATACATTAAAATTAACGAATTTTAATGCCATTATCGTATTTATTATTATTATACAAATAATTTTTACCATACATTAACATATGCGTCCTTAAATATAATTTCTGAAAAACTCTATTAATTTTGCCTGAGTTTTCTATTTAGAAAAGTGCTTTCTCTCATAATACGTCTTGCATCTTTGCAATGCACCAAAAACCCCTTCATGCATATTTTCTTCTAACTATAATCCGCGTCGGGTTGTTTCAAATGATTTTAGCATTTCATCATACGAAGTTTTGTAAATTCCTGCATCATGATCATTTCCATCATCATCATATTAGTCTTCATCGCAATTCATTGCTGTATTGTTTTTATTTTTCACACTGTCGAAAATATCCAATTCGGATAGTGTTTCCGAGGTCTCAATTTCAGAATTAAGTGAAATACAATCATCAATCAGCTCATCATGGTTAATTTCTTCTTTTTTTCCTCATCTCTATCCACATTTTTTAAGTTACTCTAAGGGATTATCGTCTTCGTCCTCCGTACTTACCGAATTCTCACTGCTGACAAAGAAAACGCCTTGTAAAACCTGTTCAAGGCCATTGAACATCGTAAAATGTAAGAAAGAATAAGTTTGAAATGTCCAGAAATATTTTGAGAAAATGGGAGAAAAAAACATTAGATTACAAAAGAAGTTCGTTAAATAGAGAATGCACTTTGCTATTTGGAGGTTATTTTACGAAGAAATTCGCAAAATGTTCTTGGTTCCAAGGAAAAGTTTGCAAAATAGAGGTCCGACTGTATCATAAATTATAAATTTATTGGAAGCTAACAAACTGCAAAATAAAAGATATTACTTAATATGTGGAGGTATGAAAGAATGATAACAATTTAAAAGCAAACATAAAACAATTAACTAAAAGCTATTTCAAGAGGATTATCAATTAATATCTTTATAAACATAAATAACTTATCTGTACTTTTCATTATACTGGATCTAATCTTCATGACAAAAACAAAACTTCCCTAACTAGTGAATGATAACTTGAGAAATATATTTCCATTTAAATGCTCTGAAAAACATACTGAAGCTCATGGCGATACAAAAGCAGTACTTAAGAGGAATTGAAAGGGCAAAACCTCTGTGAAAGAAAATGTATATTTGATGCATTCATATTAAAAAGAAAAATCTAAATAGCATGACTTTATTTTTTCAAAAGCAGGCGAATAATTCTATCACATCCTCCAATTATTTTATCCACATGAACCAAATTGATCAAGGGCCTTGAACTGGCTGATACCAGAACGCATCTCTCCAGGAGTGGGGAAAACTTTTAACTACAACCCCACTGATGGGTCATCTCACATAAAATACATTGGACTGCTTTGTATAACATCATGTAGACTTTTCCACTGAAACAACTTTGCACAAAGATCATAGGTTATAATTATTATTGTAATATTATTATATATAGTATTACATTATTAAAAACATTATCCTGACATGCAGAGTATGGTAGCTTTGGGTCTATTGATATTTAAATTAAGTACACATTAAAAAGAAAGATACACATTATTTAGAAAAGAAGCTTATGAAATGAAAAACTAGTAGAAGAATTTAATAGCATGAATATGGATAAAAAGAACAGTTGTTATCTCTATTACATTTTCTATCAGATACAACAAGCTTAGTTGTATTGTACTGATGAATAACTAATCAATGCACAATGTCATGTGTGCTAAGCTCACGTGAGACAAAATATGAATTAACACTTATAAAATATAAGCTTAATTTTAACATAAAAAACCCAAGATGGTCATTGTGAACTATTAGTACAAGAAACTTTAAGTTAAACTGATATCTTTGACACATTTTTACCTATGTTTACATAAAAAGTAACATGACTACCATAAAACTAAACTGAATAACTCAAATGGAAACTATTAACAAAACTGTCGCAAACATATTGTCGAAACAGATCGAAGTTGAATATACCTGGTGATTCTGATAGGAATGTACAGTAGTGTTTGTCTCATTAGCTCAAAAACCTTTCTACATTATACATACATTCATCACCATTCATTTATCTTTTATTATCCTTTTATTTTAAGCTTATAACATTTATTTTAATTAAATATCAATATTAATATAAAATACCATCCTTTATACTTCATAATGCAAACATTAATCTTTATTTAAAACAATAGTTTTAAATAAACCCAATTTTCAAAAAACAATTTTAAAACCAGTAAACTTCTTTTCTTTTTTATTTAAATACAATCCTTTATTTTAAAAGCAATACATATTTCTATCTTTATTTACTGTTAAAAACATATTTTCTTTTTGTTTCTACAACTTATTCATAATAAAAATAAATGTAAATAAAATAGAGATTTATAATTTATACAAATACAAAAATAACAATTATATATATATGTTGCATTGTAGACATTGATGTGTGTCGTGGAATGAAAATTATGGAAGAGTCTCCATTATGAAATAATTGCTGCAGAATTGTAAGACATTGGTGCGAGTAATGGAATGAATTGATATAGGCAATGAAATGAAATAGAGGGAAGTTTCTCCATTATGAAATAAAGAGTCAGATTAGACCTTCATGCTTTTATTAACAAAACAACATCAAAAACTATTCACCCCATTTCCATGATACGTACCGGTTTAAGATGTAAATAACTTCATCATGTGATCGTGAAGTAAAATTAGAATTAAAACAATTGTCCAAGAAAACTACCAGTCTGAAAGCTGTTAACAGTTGAACAATCAAAGAATTCCTGAGGAAAAGTCCCATGCATCTGCTTTTGTCATAAGACATAGAAACACAAAATCATGATGTTGCAAGCGCCCTGGCAAATGCGAGAATAAAGGATAGATATGCTCAAAGCCTACATCATGTCCAATGGAAATGATTTCATAGAGTCCTGACAATTTGGAGCGAATGCATTTTGAAGTAAAAATATCCCAGCGTGCAAAAGAATCTCAAAATAAAATAAATTTAAAAAAATGAAATGCCTCTTTTAAAAACATTCACACTAAATAATAGAAATGGTCAGAAATCCTGATACAATTTAGGAATAAACTAAAAGCTTTATATTTAAGTAAATTGAATTAGATAATAATTAATTTAAGGAGAATTTAATAGGATCAATGATAAATATTATTAAAGAATAAGAAATTAGTGAATATGCTGGTAATTTAGCATGTAAAAAGGAAATATCACAAAGGAAGAATTAATAATGTAACACACACACATATATATATATGTGTGTGTCTGCGTGTAAATATATACATATATATGAATTTAAAAGACACAAAGGAAAATATGCTGTTATGTGCATCAGACGCTATGCAGCTCTTTTGATCACACAAACAATATAAGATTTAAACCATGAGAATAACTGTGAAATTTAATGAAAAGATATATGCAGAATCACAGAACTCCAACAGATTGGGATGAAACTGATGTAAGTGTAAACAGACAGACAATTCGATAATCTTGAAGCAGTCTTTTATACAACAAAAGACTTCTGATTTCTGACTAAAGATGGATGACTAAGTCGAGTTAATAGTTTACAAGTCTTTTCAGGTCAAGGTGGGGGCATGGCAGCTTGCATGTTCATTTTTATTTCCATTGCAGTATAATTTTGACATATTTTAATTTTATACTGTTGCATATTTAACGTATGTTATCTGTGTAACTATTTTTGTATTTCGCTGAGTTAAGTATTTCAGTTATTAGAATTGAGAATTTTTGTTTTTATTTTAGATAATTCTAAAATTTCTTTATTTTTATGACGTATTTGAAGTATGCAAGCTAGCTATGCCTTGCGAAACCTGAAAGGCAATATATTATTGCAACTTATTTGCTCCTCCCACCTTCTGAAGAGCTTAGGAGCTGTTTTTAAGGTTTTGTTCATGTGACGAAACCCTATTCGTCTCACTCCTCTGTCTATCCGTCATGGAAATGTTCTTATAAACTGTATAAGTTAGAGACTTGAAATTTTATGCACTTGCATCTGAATACCACCTGTCACATGACAAATCATAAAATTTTGAAAAAGTCTTAATTAATACTAAGATATTAATTAAACACCCACTCATTAACTCTGAGTCAGTGAGATGTCTTCTTCAAGCAAGACCCAGAAATTTTCATTTTCACAGCTGTAAGATGCCGGGCTGGGCTTTTTTCACGCTCTACAGAATTTTTTTAAATATTGCATTTATCGATTTGAAATTAACACATCTATGATTATTTTTTAACAATGAATCCAAATATCTAATTTTCTTAGAAATCCGTACGCAAACAAAGATATATTAATCAAAAATTTTAATTTTTTGAGCTATATTATCTGGCAAGCATTTGTTCTTGCTATCTTTTGGATTTCAGCACACCCGATTCCAAATATTATATATTATACATAGAATGACACAAAATGTATAACGCTTCCGGGGTTGAACTCATCCGTTTCCTGATAATCCAAACGCGGCCACGTTAGGCTTAAGTATTCCGATGCCGTATTTGCCGACTGCCTTATTTAATCTGTCTATCTATTTGTTGTGTAACATATTCTTCTTCAATTTTTCTCAAACCTTCAAAAAGTATACAGTTATAACGCTTTAAAATCTAATTTAAAAATAACCAGATACCAACAACAGGGTTCCGATGTACACAAGCGATTACCGTTGCCATTCATAAGCACAAATTACAAATCCAAAAACAAATGAATGACTCTTTCAGCTATTCATTAAATGCTCTTAAAATATTTTGCAAAAGCATATTAATATTTTGAAATACGTTTTTCACTTTTGTTTACATTTATTTACAGTTTGAATTCAGTATACACGGTTAAAAATATCGCGGAAAATTACCTCTGTTTTTCAAGGCTATCTATTTTCTGACCTATGAGAACACTTCATGGTGTTCAGTGAATATAGCTATATTCGGTGATTCATTCCCGTGAATTATTTTGTACCAGATTAACGTTTCCTTTCTAAAAACAAACGTATTTCAAATTATTTAAAAGCTTTATTATTGTTTTACAAATATTTTAAGAGCAAAGGTTGGAATTACGGTGCCTCGCTCGACCGTATCTTACGCTTGATCGTAGGATAGGCGTTCCTGCGATCAGTCGTAACTTGGTATTACGGTGCCTCGGCGCAAGTCCTCCTGCTTCGGCGTAAGTCCTCCTGCAGTCAGCCAATCACAGGCCGCAGTTACATTTGTTGTGGTTGCGCGCGCATCCACTTCTGTCTGAACTTACGGCTGCTTCCAAGCTGTCGCAAGATCGCGAGGCACCGTAATGCCGTTTACGTTTTGTTTATATCGTAAATCTCTAAGTTGATCTTAAGTGAGGCACCGTAATCCCAGCCTAAAATCGGATGTCGACCGTATTTTTTAATGATTCGTTCAAAGAGTCATTCAATTGCTTCTGGATTTGGAATTTGTGTTGTACATGTGGCATCACGACACACGAGTGAATGTTGATTTTGATTTTCAATCTTAAAACGTTGAGTAAAACGTGCTTTCTTTTCCACTATTCGCAAAAGTTACATTTTTAGACAGATTATTCAAAATAAATTAATATTTATAAGAGATTACATTCAATTATCTAATATTCAGCTGCGATAACTTGAGTTAAAATTAGATTGGTACCTTTATCTATCCCTATATGAAAGTAAACAAACAATTGATTCATTCGTCTTGAACTTTTAAAATATTAAAACAAACCCATATATGCTCTGTTGCGCCATCTGTCGGTAGTTAAAAAAAGACATTTTCTTTTTAAAATGTTTTTTGAATTTTGAAGACATTGGGGGGGGAAAATGAATATTTCTTATAAACTGAAATTAGAATATCAGAAATATGTAATGTCGTGTATTACATATATATATATGTATATATATCAATGCATTATTATAATAAATAAAATTTTGTATTTTGTAGGGAAAATAAATTTGTAATTTAATAACAGAATTTGGGAAAATAAATTGTTAATGTAATTAATAGTTGCAATTTACTTGTGTGATAAAAGGTGATTTTTAATTATCAAAATTTATTACAGGTTTCTTTTATGCATGTTTAAAAAAAGCGGGATTTTCTCTGTTCAACTTTTTAAAATTTAAGTTATATAATTATTATTTTGGCAATTAATAAAAACAAATAAACTTTCTGTTGGAATTGTCTTTTATTTTACCACATACCATCAGATAAAATAGTTAATTGACAATATGTTTTAAAATAACATTATTAGTACTAATTTGAATGTTTTTGTGAAATATTTCTTGAAATTTTGTGAGTGAAGTTCATTTGCATACTTTATATCAGTATTTTACCAATTCAATTAATAATTTTCTTGCCAATTAAATTTCAATGAAAAATGGGCTGTTTTAACTTTACCCCACCTGACCCTATTAATCAGACAAGACAAAATTCATTACTTCACAATTCTTTTTATAATGCAATGCTATATAATTTTTTTGAAAATGCAAACACGTCATTCTGACCCGCTATATTCTAGTAAATAATAATGATACTTTAACATTAAAGTTAAATTATGAGTAGTATTATTAAATTTTGATGATACTTTATCTTAGTTGTTAATCCTTTTTTATATTTCTGCTATTCTTCAAACTGTCAGTTCTGTAGAACATTGACCACATCCACATATTCAGTTTACTTTTAACTTGGAAAAAACATTTTTAAGTCAAAAGGTAAAAGGTTTTCCAAATTCTTTTCCCCGACTTAGAAAATTGAAATAAGTTTCCCTTCCTTGATGTTTTAATTACTAGACATGATTCTTTTTTTAAAGCCTATGATTATAGAAAACTTTTTTCTGTCTCTAACGCCCGTACATAAATCAGCCAGAACAAAAAAAAAAAAAAAAAAGCAATTTATCAAATTACAACGATCGTTTGGAAAACGATTTTTTTGAAGACTAAAATTTAAGACATAAAAAATCGCACGGAGTTGATCATACATTACGTACGCCATGAATTAAACATTAATAATGTTATTACACATAAAAATTGCAAGCCAAAAATATCGCCTTCGACCCGTCAGATTTCATGAAACTTAAGTATTATCCACCTGAAACTTACGTAAATATCCAAGCCTTTCATTGGCTGTTCGGGAAAAGGCTTTTCCATCATCAGATTTCCAAGAAATCTGACGGCCAATTTTAAATGAAATTTCATTTTTAAACATCTAAACATCCCACAATATTACTTTTTACACCGTCGGATAGAGAAAAAAATCTTCTTTTAAATGCAATTTGTTTGAAAGCTGTATCTCAATTTGTTTCTGAGTTATTAATTTTTTTTGTAGTTTTTATTACTTTTTTGTCATAGTGGCAACAGAAAGTATCCATCATTGTTGAAATTAAAGGGAAATACAGATTACTGTATAGACCCATCAGAAAACGAATAAATTGCAGATTAAACCAATGAAAACCTTCAGATATGCTTTTGATTTCCCATCCTGACGAGAACAATAACCATTTTTCCAAATGGTTAAAAAAAAATCACTAAAAGATACTTCTTTCACATCTGCAATAAACGCAAAATTTTATATTTTTCATAAATAGTGTCAATTTTGATATGAAATTGTAAAGTATACAAACTTACCTTTGTAAAAAAAATCTATGTTTGGGTGTCTCCAGCCTTTTTAATTTTTGAAAATTTAAAAAGTTTATTTTAGCAATTGCCCAAATGATAAGACTTTTGCATGAAAAATTAACTCAGCATCACTGTCTGTTGATAATTCTACGCACAATTTATATTGAGAGGCTGCTTCACTCATGCAAAAACACGGTCGCTAATTTTAAACCTTTGGAAGAAACTTTTTAAAATAGCTTGTTTGGATTTCAATATTTTTAAATATTTTTTTTTTTTTTTTTTTTTTTTTGCATTTGCATTTGCTCACTAAGATCGATCTGTACAGAGGTCTTTTTTTAATTTTTCGATTTTGTTTACAGGTTTTTTTTATTAAGATACTTTTACTTTTGGAACTGGTTTTGAAAATGAAAGTACAGTGAAACTACAGTACTTCTGTGAAATCCGCACACTTAGGGACCAAGGGTTTTGCGGATAACACATTTTTGCGGATTATAGATCATCCATTTGTTTACATTTTATTTTTTACAGTCTGGCAATAAATTAGAAACAACTGCATAGAAGAAACAGCATCATTATTTTACTGATTGTATTAATTTTTTTAAACATTGACACAACATAATGGTAATTTCAGTTTTGCTTTGTTGTCAATGATAATTTTTTTTCTGTAGTCTATGAACACTCATTACTTTTTGCTCTGAGATAAAATTTTGTTGCCCTGGGAAATTTAAATATTTATACCCAATTTATATTTAAATATTTATTCATTGGAAAATTGATAACTTATGAAAAAAATACAAAATTTAACTTTATCTAAGAGTTTAACTGTTAATGATATTTTCATTGTTTACATTCCAACATGTAGTGCGGATAATAG
The DNA here is from genome assembly GCA_963932465.1 of Maratus speciosus. Lineage (NCBI taxonomy): Eukaryota > Metazoa > Arthropoda > Arachnida > Araneae > Salticidae > Maratus > Maratus speciosus. The sequence continues at coordinate 42,423,964 of OZ010791.1, read as the reverse complement.
ACATTGGTGGATTATACATTGGCAGATTTCACAGAGTTGACTGTATTCTCATTAAAAATTCCTATAAAGAAAATCAAAACAGTAAAAAACGGCCTTTATACAGTTCAACCTAAGCTACTCAATGCAAAAAAAAAAAAAAAAAAAATCATTTAAAAATATTGAAATGCAAGTGAGCTATCTTAAAAAATTTCTTCCATAGGCTTAACGTTAGTGAACAAGTGTTTTTGCGTGAGTAAAGTAGCCCTTAAGTGATGTGTTGGAAGATAGCAGCAATAAATAAAAATCCTCTTCTAAAGCCTACTGTGTAAGTAACATTGACTTCTTAGTATTTTGCAGAGAAGGTACAAACTTACCTACCACAGTGATATACAAAAAGTTAAACCGGTTAATGATCTTAAGTTCTCCTCCACTAACTCTCCTGTTCGTCATCTTCTCAAATAGTATTTATAATGTTCCTTGTAATGGTTGTCTTTTGTCTTATATTGTTCAAATTAAAAGAAATCTTCAAATCCGCCCCAAGAACACTCCAGTTATGAGTTTCCAAGAAATTTCTAAATCCTCTATTGCCAAGCATTCTTGGGATTCCAACCATAATTTTAATTTTCAAAATGCTAAAATTATCTTTAATGCCAATAGCACCTCAGGATTGGACTTTCTCAAAAATTTAGCTATGTATCTTTATTGTGAAGTTATAGTGAATGAAAAATCTGATTTCACTATGCTGTCTGCAACTTTGGAAAACTTGGTAAGTTCAACTATATACGAGGAGGGATCAAATGAAAACAGCAAAAGTGTCACCAAAATTGTTTTTCATTCTAGGTCCTTGGAAATTGGCAAACACTGTCTGTGAAGTCTTCCTCAGCTGGTAGTATGATGCAGTGCCAGTAGATAGGGTTATAGGTACAGAGCAGCTGATTACAGATGGATTATTTTGATTAAAGGTGGCAGCACCACTACGCAGTTTCACCAAAAAAGAACAGCATGCAGTTATTCAATTTTTATGGAGTGAAGGCGTGAAATCAGTTGATATCATCTGCATTCTCCTATGAATATAAAATGGTTTCATCCCTTTTAGTCAATTTTTTAAAGGTGCAGAGCCCTCCCCTTTTTAAATTCAGCAAACTGCATATCCTGCTCTTAAAGAAATTAATTAAATTTAATTAATGAATTAATAGTTGAAAAAACTGTATTAACATCAAGTGTCATCCACCACAAGTTTAAAAAAACGTATTTGAACTTGAGTGGTTGAATAATAAGTATTTTATTAACGATTGAAAATTTGAACAAGATATGTATAGGGAGAGTGTGAACTAATAGTAGGAATTGAAAAAAAAAAAAAAAAATTGCATTCCTAATTCTACCCAGAGATCTCTTGTTAAAATCTTTCCAGACATCTTTGGCAGGCAGATTTAATTTTGTTTGGTAATGTGTCTATCAAACCTAGGATAGAATTTCAAAAAATTGATACCATGTTTTCATATTGATAGGAAGACTTTTATCACTGTGTTTTATGCTGGCAATCAAGTTGCTAAGTTCTATGTGCCCTTTCAATTTTTAAGTTATTAAAGCATAGTAAAATTTAGAAAATGTGAATGACACACTGCAATGTGGAGTTGAATCAAAGTACAGGTCTGTATTTTGATCTGATACATAAACTAGTTAACTTTCATTTTATGCCAGTTTAATCTTCTCAACCTTTGTTTGATTTATGAAAATGTTTTGTTTTGTTTTTATCACAGGAGTTCTGGCATTCAGATCAAAATATAACACTCTGCATAAAACTGCACTTTGATTTACTCTGCATTACACCATGCCATTTTATTTTGCATACATTGATATGATTTTTTTTCTGTCATCTAAACACAGAAACCTTATTCTTATGCTACCAATTCCACTCCATTTCTTGCCTTTATCAGTCTTGTTTTGCATGAATTTTCTTCCAATTTCTTCATAACCATTTTCAGACTTTTGCACTTAACAATATTATTTTCATTACTTTTTGGATAACTAATCAACTGTTTATGATGTTTTCTTAATTTTATTCTTTACTAGCTCAAAAATTGGAAGGACACATAGAACTTTAACAACTTGTTAGCCATCATGAAACACAAAGGTGAAAGTTCTTCTATCAATATTTAAATATAACATCATTTTTTTTTAAAATCCTACCCTAGGTTTAATTGACACATTATCAAATAGTGTATAAAAAATCATTTTTTTTTTTCAACTCCTTGGGGACAAGCGACTGGTATATGTGCCACTTAAGGCGCTCAGAATTTTTCATTATTCCCACCAGTTAATTTTTTATCGTAAATTTTATCTTATTTAATCAGAGCATTTCCGCAATTCAAGTACAAAAAATTTCTGTTTTGAAAAACCAGTGGTAATAGAATGAAAATTAAGCAAAGGGCTTTCGTCGCAAAGGCGTTAACCAAGAAAGTCCGATTTTTTTTTAAAATTATTAAAATAAGATATTTTAAAATTTAAATCTTGGTTGTTCCAAGAATTTTAGGTTTCCAAAACAGTTAACCCACTAATTGATAACACAATCTATATTTTTATGCTGTAATTAATAAAGTTATCATTTCTAATTACAGAAATTATGAAAACTACAAAATAGTAATTCTATCAGTTAGGGCATATGAATTTAGAAATACTGTGGTATGTAGAACTTTTTTGCAAGATATCTCTGGGCTAAACTAAAGGTGAATTTCACTAATTTTTTCATTCAATTAATCAGTTTGATAAAGATAATTACAATTTAATCTTCAGTATGTAAATTATGTATTTTATTAGTAAAATGATTAAATTAAACTATAAACTATGTATTCAATTTATGTTATTTTAATATTTTTTGCACGATAATTCTGTATTTAAAAAACTTGTTTGGGATAGTGCCTTCATCCCTCCTTTCTAAATAAATGTAATATTAGGTACTTCTTTCTTGATGTGCAAAGTTTTTTTAATTTTAAATATATTTCAACTATGTTAAAATGTAACAACTGTATCAAAATGTTCATTTATCTATTTATTTATTTGCAATATTTTATTCCATAATTTGTATGTGCATATGTTCTGGGGAATTTCTAGTAAATCTTATCAGCCAAGGATTTATTTCACCAGCCAACAAAATGCAACATACAGTTGAAAACTGTTATTATGACAAAATTTGCACAACTGCAAAAATAGATACTACAAGGAATTTTCATATTTATTTCTATAAAATTAAGAAATATATATAAGAGAGGAAAGTTTAATATAGAATAGAACTTAGTACTATGTTTATATCACTATAATTTGAAAAGTTGCGAAATATAGCTAACTAGTAAAAAAAAAAAGGGGGGGGGGGTTCAGCATATGTCTATTGTTCGCAATTTTCGAAGGTTACCTAAAAATTCACTCGCCAGAGGCGAGTAAAAGGACATGTTTCCCCACCCCTGATCAGATTGATAAAGATAATTACAATTTAATCTTCAGTATGTAAGTTATGTATTTCTATTGGTAAAATGATTAAATTAAACTATAAACTATGCATTCAATTTATGTTATTTTAATATTTTTTGCACGATTATGCTATATTTAAAAACTTGTTTTGTGTAATGTATTCTTCCCTTCTTTCTAAATAACTGTAATATTAGATATATCTTTCTAGTTGTATATTTTTTTTAATTTCTAAATATATTTTAATTATTATTTAATTAAAAAATAATATTTTGCTAATAGAATGTATTTACTTTATATATTCAAATTGCATGAATGTAAATTACCGTTACTTGGACCCTTGGTTTCATCTTTATCCTCCATTTCCTAGCAGACATCTTTACTCATGATTCATGTAAAACTATGGCAAAATATTCTATCTATTCTACATATAAAATGCAAATTCGTTCTTTGTTCCGATTGCTTATAACTTGAGTTCTACTGAATGGATTTTGATGGAACTTGCAATAAAATTAAGCAATTTTTTAAAGAAGGTTTGTTGCAGAACTCTAAGTATAATAGAGATGCACTATACCGTCAAAATGGTTTGTAATCTGAAGTTGGTTATCTCTCAAGTTATAAAGCACAAACTAGAAAACAGAAGGAACAAACAAAGCAGTTCATTGGATAGAGAGAGATTTTCAAAGCAAGCCACAAGTGTTTGGGCTGAATTGCAACCGTTTTTAGGGTTATATTTTTTCTTCAAGCTAAAGCTGCACATTTCATCTCTGTTATTCTGTTAATCTTAGAATTCTGTAGGTTTTAGTATAGTCAGGCATTCTCAAGAAAGAAAAAACATCAAACTTTACTTTTTATACATCGCTTTTTATCCAATCACCTCGCAGATGTGAATAGATTTGTCTCCTACTATTTGATGTCGATCCCAGCTTTCGAGACATTAAAAATCAGTATGTTTGGAATCTAGAGAGCCAGTTAGAGCAATGCTGACCACTAAGTTTAGCTGCCTTAAAAGCAATTGGTTGTTGGGTAACCATTTGATGTAACTGCAATATGCAATGTGTATATAAGTAGAAAAATTTTTTCATTCATGGTATGGGTATTGTAGTTAACTCTTATTTCGATGCTTGTCAAAAGTTATTCTGTCTTTCTAATGTTTTATAACACTCACAGTTGCATAACATTAAAGCATTAGAGTCAGTTGGGAAAATGATCAAAACTGCGTTTATTCAAATCAGTGTGTGGAATTGAAATAGGAGAAAATGTTTTTTGAATGTTAGGTAGAGGTATAAGCTTATAAATCTTGGTCATGCTTATAGCTCATTAGAAGACTAGGAGCGAATGTTAGCCATCTTTGGTCACAATTTTATATGCTGTTTGGCATATGATATAAGGGTTTGTTATAAAAGTTTTTGATGGATTTTCATCATGCGATTGTTTTAATGTGAAAAAGAGATATGTTTTCTACTAACACATGATGCTTGAGGATTTTTTTTTTTTTTTTTTTTTTTCTGGCGTAAGAATTGTTTCTTGAGCTTTTCATTTTATTTTACTTTTACCTTTTTTTTCCCCTGTTGTCATATTTTATGAAAAGGAGAAAAAAAGCACAGCATGATTTGTGTTGTGTATACAATTATTATTTTTTAAGACTGTAACTAATTTGTAAAATGCATTTTGAGACATTATGCAATAGTAATTTTGATATTAAATGTACCTGATAAAAATAAAAATGATGATTTTTCTTTTCTTTTTTTTTTTTCTTTCATTCCTCCAATTTCTAAAACAGAATTTTTAATTAATAAATGATTTCCTCTAATCTAAAAGAGTCAAAAATATTTTATTCCGCTAAATGCGGAGTTTTTATAAATTTTATTTTTTTATTACATTTGATTAAAATATGCAGTTGATCATATATCTAGTCGTCATGAAATGATTAAGCCTATGAATTCATGTTTGTGGTAAATTTACCTGAATATATGGGTTTTACCATAATAATTTAAAACTAATTATAATTACAGATCAATGTAACAAAGTGATATTTTGAATAAAAAATTCGCACTGAAAAATCATTACAGAGAACTTTTCTTTCCTTCATTTATCTATAGAGGTGTTTTCATACATTACATGTGGTTTGTGGGTATGCTTCTCCATTATGCTGGTAAGTGTGCTAAGGTAATGGAATGTTGAATCTGGAAAGAATCTAGGCCATCGAGGTATGCATCTTACTCAGGGTTGCAAAAAAGCCGGCTAAAATTTTAAAAAAGCCAGGCCGGTAGCTTTTATTGGTTTTAACTGGCTTTTTTTGGCCAAAATTGGCCTTTTTTGGCCATAATTGGCTCTTATACAATGAAGCATTGTAATTATAAACTACACATTTTAAAGTGTTTTTAATTAGTTTCAGTGACATTTAATTGATTTAGAGTTTAATAAGTAACCCAATTTCTCAATAATGAGGACATTAATACTGGAATAAAACTTAGATGGTTTTGCTAGTGATTTGTAGTCTGAATTACAAATATGTCAGCTAAATTTAAAAAGGGTCATACCATCTGCCAATTTTTTCATTTTTATTGCTTTATAAAATTAAAGAGGACAATAGTTACATGTTTTATTACTTAATTAATTTTAAGAGCTATTAATAAACAAGTCTTATTTTATTTCTAGTAAACATTTAAAATTATATACAGTCATATTAATAAAAACATCATTTCTCACTATTAAAAACATGAATAGCATATGCATAAATATGCTTAGCAACAAAGTTTTCAAAATTTTATTTAAAGATTTTTTTTTCCTTGTTTAAATGCTCTATTTTTTATACACTTATGTACCACTCACCTCAAATATTTCATCCTTTTAAATTTCTCTTTTAACATATTATAACTTAATCTCCCCATATGGACACATAAAGGATATATTTCCATTTTGATGTGCTTCATTTTGTGATAATTAAATATAATCTTTAAAATGTGTAGTATATGTGGAGCTATGTAATATAGAATTTCAAAACACCAGTTTGGAGCCTAACCTACATTCTTTTCAATGTTTATAATTTTTTTTTTTTTTTTTTTTTTTTTCAGACATAATGCCTTTACAGTTGCCTTCTAGAAGTTATAAAGACTTATTTATTTGAGAAAATTTAATAGAAATCCATAGCTTCTTTTAGTAGAAAATATTTATATGTGTATTAAAAATTAATTGATCCAAATTTAAAACGAATTAACTGAAAACCAACTTTAAAAATTAAAAACCGGCTTTTTTCAATAAAAGCCGGCTTTTCTTAAGTGGTTAAAACCAAAAAAAGCCGGCTGGCTAAAAGCCGGGAACCCTGATTTTAGTTGGCATATTGTGCATTTTTTCCCCATTTTCAGTGAAAATATAGACATTTTGATTATGAGGACAATTTTTCCCTCTTCGGATACTGAGAGTTTTCACTCAGCAATTTGCTCATCATTTGCCTTGTATTGCCATTTTGCTTTGAACTTAAGGTTTTTGATTTGTAAAAAATGTGCTATTATGTTTTTTAATTTGTTTTATCATGTTTTTAAAGGTTAGTTTTATTTAAAATGTAAATTTGTGGTTCTTTTTTCTTGTTGAGTTTTCCTTTGAGTAATCAGATGTATCTTGGTTTCTATAGTACACTAGAAAACTTACATGGGTTTAAAGGAATTTTTCTCCTTTGTTAGATGCAGCATGATAGGCAGTCAAGTGCTAATGCAAGTCGTGTTATAGAATAATTCTGGAGAAGGACTTCAAACAGAAAGTGGGGAATAAGCAAAGGACAGCCCACGACTTCTTTATGTTATAGAAAATATAACATAGGTAAATTGAAATCTATCATCTGTTTTATTTTCCTTTATAGCTAGTGATCTTTTAGAATTTTTTATTTATAAAGGTAAAATATTTATTGTAGTTATCCTAATATGTAGTCCTGTAGTAACTCTGCTTGTGCATGCATACTATTTTGTTTTTAAAGTGTATTTCTATTCAGTAAGTCATCTTTTTCCCTTTGAAAATGAATGTGTGTGTGTTCGAAAGATCTCCGGTTGCAATAAATAATATTTTCATATGTTTGAGTCACCTTCTAAGTAGTCATATGTATGTTATATTGTTTATTAATAACAAGGGGAAATTTTCCTTCACAACACTAGTGTTTAATACAGTGTTTTGACTCTATTGTAGTTATCCTTATAATATTATAAATGTGGAAGTATGTCCGAAAGTTTGAATGAAGTCAACGTCCAAACAGATGAATTAATGTCTTTGTACCTTTGCATATACATAGATTAGAAACCAGAAATGAACATAGGCTAAACTTCATTTATTTTATTCATTTATTTTTCTTAATATTTCAAAATTTCATTATTTTTCATACAGAATCAATTCACAATTTTTCTGCAGTATTTAATTATTTTTCTTTTTTCGTTCCCAAATAATATTTTGCTAATGGAATGTGTTACATTTTCAATATTTCAGATTATTAATTTATCGTCTGCATTATTTCTCTATTTAAATTTAAATATTTAAGTTCAAAAACAACTTTAAAAACGTATTAAGTAAATAAATAAAAAGCATTCTAAATAATTTATATTCCGTTAATAATCCTATAATTAATAATTATTCAAAGTAATAAACATTATAATATACAATTAAATATAATTCTAATAATGTACGGATCTTTTAAAATATAAACATTACGGAATATCGTTCGTTAAAGTAACTTGCAATGCTTTTCTTACAATCGCTAACTTCCGAAAATATAAATTTAAAAAGTTATTTAATATTAATTATTTTATTCCAAAACTATTTTTATTGGATGCTACTATTTATTTCTAAGCGATGGCCAAAATTTCATTAATTTTAAACCGTAATTTAGCGAGATATCCGCATTACAAAATTTAATCACTTCTGTCAGTTTTAAAAGACGCGCGATCCATTTTTTTTTCCCGACGCAGTTAGACATTTTTTATCTTTCTTCCTCGCGGAAAAGGACGTCGTGACGTCACTCTATCCTCCATCTTGTTTTGGTATCACGTCGTGACATCGCCGGTACTCAGGAATGCAGGGGGAATGCAACTTCGATTACGATACAAATCGTTATCGATATTTCGATTGCGATGAAAATCGCTATCGTGATGACTCAGATGTGCACGTGCCGGTCGCTGATTGGCGATTTTAAGTTGAGCGTCAGTTTTAACGTTCTTTTCAGGCCATCTGTTTTTACTCACTCTCTCTCGGGACGATGTAGCATGAGGTTGTTGTCGGGCGGCTGGGGTTTTCTGGCCTCAGTCGTTCTGTCAGAGTTCCGTGCGTAACGAGCAAAATTTTTAGGTAAAAACTTTCGTCAGCTTCACATCTAAGAACATCGATCCATTTATTTATTTTCTTTCAATATTTCTACAAGAGAATTCCAGCAACATGAGTGGTGTGTTATGTTGAGTTAAGGATGTGAGGACCTGTCTGCTGTTTTTCTTCTTTAAACCTGCTTGAGGAGCTATCTGCTGCTCTCTCTATTAATTCAAAGACGATGTCAACCAACAGCTGCTGTCACTTCCCATGATGCGGCAGAATGATGACAACTGTCCCCTGTGACTTCTTCATAATTTCTTAAATACCTCTTCTCAACCTCATAAATCATCTACAGTGTTCCTCAACTGCAGGAAGGAAACCATCCCTTTATTAAATTCTCTTCATCTCTGTACGATTTCTGAAAGCATCTGAGTACTACAACTTATCCAGAATCCTTCTCAACCAAAAACTTTTCGGAATACTGAACTTTTAAACTGAACTGTGGACATTAATTAAAATTCGGACAGTATAACTCAACTTTGTTTATATGAACAATCATAACATCCTTCCACATTACCGCCAGTTAGTCAATGGAAATAAACACCCATTTTTAACATAATCTAAAAGTATATCCTCATCACTCTGTTATTTCCTGGCCAGGAAAATATTTTACTTTATCATTAGTATTTATATATTATTTCAGTACATATAAAGTAATATTTCAATAAAATATGTGTCAACTGTACCTTCAATCTCCGGGTGAGTTATTTTACACTTTCTTACTTTTCAGCTTCCGTTATTGAATATTTTTATGGCAACATTTTCTAAATTATTTTTAATGCTTAACTTTAATTCCTAATATTTTCATTGGTTGCCAATTCATTTTAATTTTCCGACAACCACTACGGCGATCCACGGCCACACTAAATATAGCATTTGGTGCCTTTGACCAATTTTTAGGTGTTCGAACCTGGTCAATGTCTGAAAATCTTAACTTTAAATGTTTAATTTTTGGAAATTATAAATCAATTATAATGTGCTATATTATATTTCAAAGATCGTTTAACGATTTTTTTTAACGGTTATTTTATTTTAACTTCATTAATATTTTCTGTTATTGCTGATAATTTTAACTTGATTCAAATGATTAATTATAAAAAGAAATTGCTAAGATAAGAATTTTTTCCCGTCCATGTGTGCACCAAAAGAAAATAATATTTTGATATAAAGTGTATTTTATATATATTCTTATATTTTATATATATATTGTTATATTTTATTTGTTTCATTTCTTATATTTTATACAATAGATTTTGGAAAAGATTTTATTATTATTTACCTATATTTGTGTTTATTGATAATAATTTAATTTATACAGATATAATTTTCTCAGTCTTTTGAAAAAAGAAATATTACTTTTTAGTTGTATTTTCATATTTTGCTTGGTAAAATTTTTATTTTATTTTGCTAAATCATGGCAAACAATCGCGCACTTTTTCGGTCGATGATTTCGGCGATTCCGCCTTTTTATGGCCACCCTAATGAAAATGTTAACATCTTTTTACAAAATTTAGAAGATGTATGCAACATCCAAAATATCAAAGACGAAAACCGCATTACTCTGTTGAGACTCCTGTGTAGGGAAAAGGCTTCAGAATTTTTGTCAACTGACAAACGTGTAAGCGAAGAAAAAAGTTTTGGAAATGTAGCAAATTTGATGAAATTAAAATTTGAATACAAACAAAATTTCCAGGAAGCGTCGTATCAGTATGGGTTGCATAACTCAACAGCCGAAACAGTCTGTGATTGATTTAGCGGAGGAAGTCAGGGCTACGGTTAACAATATGGCTCCAGGTTCTGAGGATAATGCAGCGTTAGACTCATTTAAGGCTAATTTAATGTCTTCCAAATTTTTAGAGGCTTTACGAACTGACATTAAAGTTGAAGTTCTTAAATTCGGAAAAAGAAATTTTGATGAAATTGTGGCTAAGGCCGTAGATATTGAAAAAGCGCTGGAGCATAATACTTTTGATCTTAACACTTTACAAGTTGCACCATCCACCAGTAATCCAGACATTTTGCTGGAAAAACTTTTGAAATGCCAGTAAGATCAGAATAAACAAATTGCTCAGCTGACAGAAATGGTAAAGAAGATGAAAGAGGAAAAGCTGTTATGTCAGATTTGCCGCAAGGCACACACTGCCAAAGATTGCTGGTACTACCTAGAGTTTCAAAACTCGAATGGTAGAAACGGTACAAATTTTTCAAGAGGGGGCATGAATAACAGTGAGGCGAATTATTTTGTAAATGAAAATACCAATTGGTATAATAACAATCAAAGGGGTTTTCAGGATAATGGATAAGATATAACCGTGGAAGAGGTCGTAACAATTACAGACCATACAACCGTTCAAGAAGACATTTAAACGGGTAAAGGGTTCTGAAATTGATGTAAATAATTCCCCCCCTCATGATTGCAGGGCCCTAGATTCTTTTTTTTATAATGATGAGGGTATTAAATTAAGTCCTAATGTAAATACTGATAAAATTTTGATGAGCTGCAATATAGATAACTCAGAATTACAAATTCCTTTTTTTTCAACGGTACAACTTAAATTTCGAATTCAGAACACTTGGTTCACTAACACATTTTTCATTACTCATGACAATTGGCACTCCAATTATCAAATTATTTTGGGCTACGATTTCCTCAATAGAAATAAAGTTCTTTTGGATTCAGCGAATCAGCAACTTATTATGGGTCATCTCACTTTTCCTTTTGCCAATAAAAACCCTGATTCTTTGCAACCTGTAAATGATAATGACAATAGTAACATTTCACCTGCTGATAATTTTGATAATTCTAATTCTGTTAATAATCCTTCCCCATCAGAGTTTAATGTTAATGATAATGTTGATAATAATCCAGTACTTTCAAATGACTTAAATTCTTCTCTAAATAATCCAGTATTTTCTAATGATTTAATTTCTTCTCAAAATAATTCTGAAATGTCAAAAAATTTTGTTAAACCAGCCAATCAAGTAACTCTAAGACCCAATCAAGGCAAAATTATTAAACTTTAACCTCTTCATAAAATTAGTAATTCCTTAAACTATTTATTTTGTCCAACATCAAATAAATTATCTTTAAAATTAAATTTCAGTCTACATCAACCTGATGCAAACAATGCCATTCTTTTATATGTCCACAACAATACTGATAAAAACATAATAATTAGAAAGAAAACTAAATTAGGATTTATAAAGCCCATTTCAGAAGACCAAATTTCAACTCATGACAATACTCAAACATATCAAGTTAATTCTTTAATTACTCAGGAAATGCTAGAACTTGGAGTAAAAGGAACTTACGTCTGATAAATTTAATATTGCCCACTTACCTGATGCTGAGAAAAAACGTGTTCTTAGTCTATTAATGGATAACTCCACTGTATTTTCTTCGTCTTATGACACTCTTGGCTGCACTGATAAAGTAGTTCCTGAATTTAAATTGCTTCATGACTTTGCACTGCAAACAAAACCCTATCCCATTCCTAAAATAGCCAAAGATTTTGCTCGTAAAGAAATTTCTGATCTCTTAAAGGCAGGAATAATTCAAAACTCTTCCTCTAACTATTGCTTTCCAGTTCTTTTTGTACATAAAAAATCTCTTCCTACTGATGATCCAAGTAAATTAAAATTCCGTATGGTTATTGATTACCGTCTTTTAAATGCAATTACTGAACCATATAAAATTTGTCTTCCTAGAATTAATGAAGTAGTTCAAAACATTTCAGGTAAAAAACTGTATACGGTATTAGACTTAAAATCAGCATTTTTTCAAATTCTTCTGCAGGAAAAGGACAGGGCAAAATTAGCATTTGCAACTGAGTATGCAAATTTTGAACCTACCAGATTAGCCTTTGGCCTCGTTAATAGTACTTCTTATTTTCACACATTAATTAACGATTGTTTGGACCCATTAAGGGGCAAAAATGTTCAATATTTTCTTGACGATATTATTGTGGCTGCTGATTCTCTACAGGAAATGTTGTCATGGCTCCAAAAAGTATTTGATAGACTTAAGGAATTTAATTTAACTTTAGACCCAGCAAAATTACAAATTTGTCAACAAGAGATAACTTACCTTGGTTTTAATTTGCATCAAAACGGTCATTCCCCATCGCTAGATAATGTAAATAAAATAAATAAATTTCCAAGACCCACTAATGTAAAAGAAGTACAAAGTTTCCTAGGAATGATAAACTACTTCAGACATTTAATTTTCAATTTTGCTGATATTGTACAACCAATAGTTAACAAAAAAGAATGCTAAATTTTTTTGGAGTAAAGAATGTCAAGATTCCTTCCTAAAAATTCAAAATATTCTCCTCAATAATCCTACTGTTAAGAACTTTGATGAAAATAAAGAAGTATGTTTGGTAACAGATGCGTCAAAAAATGCTATCTGTGGAATTTTGTTACAGCGTCATGACAATCAATTTTATCCCATAGAATTTTATTCCAAAAAACTTAACAAGGGCGAATCTAATTATCCATCCATTAAAAGAGAATTTTATGCAATTTATTCCTCCATTAAACATTTTCACGAATACTTATATGGTAGGCAATTTAAAATTTTAACTGATGCCAAAGCACTTACCTATCATATGAAATTAGAAAAACAATCTGAAATAATAATTAGATGGATAGTGTATCTACAGGGCTTTAATTACAAAATTGATCATATCCCAGGTCTTGTGAACCCCGCAGATTTCCTTTCTCGTGTTGTTGACCCCCCTGACAACCCTAACTTAATTGTAAACGCATTAAATATTTTTATTCCCACTAATGACTCCCTAACGACCGAGAATATCCTAAAAGAACAACTTAAAGATGCTAAACTTAGATATAAGAGATAAATTAATTGCTAATAAAATGCCTAATTCTTCTTATTCTATAAATCCAGATAACAATTTAATTATGATTGCCAGGAAAAAGCGTAATACAGTTAATAAATCTAAGAAAATATATATTCCTAAAACTTTAATTAACAGCTGTATTGCTCTGGGACATCAAGTGCATTTTGGGATAAATAAAACAGTAGATACAATTTCAAAACTTTATTTTTGGGATGGTATGGTTAAAGATATACAGAATTTTGTAAATACTTGTGAACAGTGCTTACCTCACAAAAGTAAACAAACAAATACAAAACCTAGTTTTATTTCCAAATCTGATTTAGTGCCGGGAGAAATGATTGCTATTGATGTTGTGGGAAAACTTCCTAGATCACATGATGGAAATTTTTTTATTTTAACTATAGTTGATCATTATTCACGATTTTTAGAGGCTATTCCACTTGCTAATGTGACATCTCATTCTGTTATTAAATCTCTTAATGATTATTTTTCGAGGTATGGGATACCAAAAGTTTTGTTATCTGATAACGCTAAATATTTCACCTCTAACGAAATTAAACAATTCTTAAAATCATTAAAAATTAATCATAGAAATTCATCCATCTATTACCCGAAATCTAACGGTCTTGTTGAACGAATTAATCGTTCACTTAAAGAGTCAGTTGCCTCTCTGTCTGATCAAGTAATTGAATGGTCAGACAGACTTAAATTTTTCGTTCTCCATTATAATAACTCTAAACATGCTGTAACAAATTTTCCGCCAGCCAATTTATTCTTAGGTAGGGATTTAAATTTGCCAATAGATACTTTTCAACCGGCTAAAGAGGTTGAAGAACCAAGCATATATTTCAAAAAATTACAAGATCATATTTCAAAAACTAGAGAATTGGTTAAACAGAATGAGGAAAAATATTTCGCTCAGAATGAAAAATATTTAAAAGGTCGTCCGCCTCCAGTATTAAAGCTTGGTGATGTTGTGTATTTAAAGAATTTAATTCATACTCCTACTTTCATGCCAAAAAATACAGGACCTTTTAAAATTACAGGAGTCTTTAGGGGTCATAATTACCTAATTGAGCATGTTAATGAACCGCTAAATTGTGCTAAATTACATGTTAGGAAATTGATTCCGACTGGACAAACAAAGTAAGGTTTTTCTGCCATTTCTAATATTGTTTCATCCTTTATGTTCAATTTTAACTTTTATTATTATTCCAAATCATAGTATATGATTCTAACTTCATTTCAATTTTCATTTATTTATTTTTAAATTTAATTTTAAACTCAATAGTGTGACAACTTATCCGGTTTCACCCATTTGATACTAAACGGTTCATGAGGTAGCTTCTTTTGAATTACTCAATGCATATGTGTCTAGCTAACTCGTTATGTTTTGAGAAGTATCTTTTAATATTCTTTACGACTTAATTCATTTATAGTATAATTCTTTAATTTAACTTTTTTCCATAACTACCTATTTCAATATAAATCTTACTTAGTTGTCACAAGTCATATTTGACCTTTCAGTATTCTTTTATAAAGGATTGAACTTTATTTTGGCTTTTAACCTATACACTTTACTGCTGTTTGTAACTTGATGTGACATTATTTTATAATTTTAATTTAGGATCCTAATTATTAATTTCATTTAAAGAATATCAATCTATTAAGTTTAATTAAATATTGAGACAAAAAAAAAAAAAAGAAATTAAATTAAATTGATTTCATAAATGTTATTATTTTGATAATCTCTACAATGTGCATGCCTTCATGGTTCTAGAAGAGATTTAAATTCTATGTAAAAGATGGAGTTTCTGCTCTAAGCTTTTCTAAAAAAATTTTCAATTTTCTTTAAATTCTGGACCATTACACACAGAGGGTCAACTCGGCTTAGTTTGGGGTGTAAAATTTAGCACAAATTCTGCCCTTCTGACATTCCCTCACGGTATGGTCTCTGGTATAATTTGGAGAATTTGGAAATTTTGTGTTAATTTGTGTCGATGACTTCCATGTATGTTTGTCAACGGGTTGGAATTATTCCTTTTCTTTTCGACACTTGTGCAATTCTTAAGTGATGTCTTCTCTTAAATTTCAATTGCATTATATTTACACACTTATATTGTTATATTTTTAAAATGTATGTTTGTCTCACAATCACATCATTACTTCAGTAGTGTCCTGCTATATGTCATTGACTCTTGCTCAGTTCCATTTTACATAAAGTATAGCAATTTTAATCATGTGCAATAACTCATATTTTTTTTTACAATGTGCAATTTCAACTCAGTTATGTATATAGTATATCTCTATCATTCGTTTGTTTATATTGCAATAAGAACTGTAATGGTGTTCACATGGATATTTACGTTTCAATTAAGTAGTAGGATTTTATTATTCTTTCACTCACCCAGAGAAGTGTTTGTATGTTCTATGTATTGTTGTGTATCTGTTTCAACATATTTAGTGTTTCGTATTCAGTATTATTTCTATATTCATTTTGTTTTGCATTTGTTTAGTGTACTGTAATTGTTTGATTTTTTTTATTGGATTACTTACAGAGAAGTGCATCTCTGAAGATTTTCCAATCGTTTGAGTGCGTCACTTGAACGTTTAGTTTGTTTGTGCATTCAGTTATGCATTATTGAGATCCCAGTATCTTGAACTTTTTTTTTCATAATTTTTTTTTCTATAGGCTGCAGGTAAATGTTACATTTTCAATATTTCAGATTATTAATTTATCGTCTGCATTATTTCTCTATTTAAATTTAAATATTTAAGTTCAAAAACAACTTTAAAAACGTATTAAGTAAATAAATAAAAAGCATTCTAAATAATTTATATTCCGTTAATAATCCTATAATTAATAATTATTCAAAGTAATAAATATTATAATATACAATTAAATATAATTCTAATAATGTACGGATCTTTTAAAATATAAACATTACGGAATATCGTTCGTTAAAGTAACTTGCAATGCTTTTCTTACAATTGCTAACTTCCGAAAATATAAATTAAAAAAGTTATTTAATATTAATTATTTTATTCCAAAACTATTTTTATTGGATGCTACTATTTATTTCTAAGCGATGGCCAAAATTTCATTAAATTTAAACCGTAATTTAGCGAGATATCCGCATTACAAAATTTAATCACTTCTGTCAGTTTTAAAAGACGCGCGATCCATTTTTTTTCCCCGACGCAGTTAGACATTTTTTATCTTTCTTCCTCGCGGAAAAGGACGTCGTGACGTCACTCTATCCTCCATCTTGTTTTGGTATCACGTCGTGACATCGCCGGTACTCAGGAATGCAGGGGGAATGCAACTTCGATTACGATACAAATCGTTATCGATATTTCGATTGCGATGAAAATCGCTATCGTGATGACTCAGATGTGCACGTGCCGGTCGCTGATTGGCGATTTTAAGTTGAGCGTCAGTTTTAACGTTCTTTTCAGGCCATCTGTTTTTACTCACTCTCTCTCGGGACGATGTAGCATGAGGTTGTTGTCGGGCGGCTGGGGTTTTCTGGCTTCAGTCGTTCTGTCAGAGTTCCGTGCGTAACGAGCAAAATTTTTAGGTAAAAACTTTCGTCAGCTTCACATCTAAGAACATTGATCCATTTATTTATTTTCTTTCAATATTTCTACAAGAGAATTCCAGCAACATGAGTGGTGTGTTATGTTGAGTTAAGGATGTGAGGACCTGTCTGCTGTTTTTCTTCTTTAAACCTGCTTGAGGAGCTATCTGCTGCTCTCTCTATTAATTCAAAGACGATGTCAACCAACAGCTGCTGTCACTTTCCATGATGCGGCAGAATGATGACAACTGTCCCCTGTGACTTCTTCATAATTTCTTAAATACCTCTTCTCAACCTCATAAATCATCTACAGTGTTCCTCAACTGCAGGAAGGAAACCATCCCTTTATTAAATTCTCTTCATCTCTGTACGATTTCTTAAAGCATCTGAGTACTACAACTTATCCAGAATCCTTCTCAACCAAAAACTTTTCGGAATACTGAACTTTTAAACTGAACTGTGGACATTAATTAAAATTCGGACAGTATAACTCAACTTTGTTTATATGAACAATCATAACATCCTTCCACATTACCGCCAGTTAGTCAATGGAAATAAACACCCATTTTTAACATAATCTAAAAGTATATCCTCATCACTCTGTTATTTCCTGGCCAGGAAAATATTTTACTTTATCATTAGTATTTATATATTATTTCAGTACATATAAAGTAATATTTCAATAAAATATGTGTCAACTGTACCTTCAATCTCCGGGTGAGTTATTTTACACTTTCTTACTTTTCAGCTTCCGTTATTGAATATTTTTATGGCAACATTTTCTAAATTATTTTTAATGCTTAACTTTAATTCCTAATATTTTCATTGGTTGCCAATTCATTTTAATTTTCAGACAACCACTACGGCGATCCACGGCCACAGTAAATATAGCAGAATGTTTTTACTTTGTATACTCGAATTGCATGAATGCAAATTACCGTAACTTGAAGTTACTTGGACCCTTGGTTTCATCTTTATCCTCCATTTCCTAGCAGACATCTTTACTCATGATTCATGTAAAACTATGGCAAAATATTCTATCTATTCTACATATAAAATGCAAATTCGTTCTTTGTTCCGATTGCTTATAATTTGAGTTCTACTGAATGGATTTTGATGGAACTTGACTGAAATTAAGTAATTTTTTAAAGAAGGTTTGTTGCAGAGTTCTAAGTATGATAGAGATGCACGGTTTGTAATCTGAAGTTGGTTATCTCTCAAGTTATAAAGCACAAACAAGAAAACAGAAGGAACAAACAAAGGAATTCATTGGATAGAGAGAGATTTTCAAAGCGAGCCACAAGTGTTTGGGCTGAATTGCAACCATTTTTAGGGTTATATTTTTTACTTCAAGCTAAAGCTGCACATTTCATCTCTGTTATTCTGTTAATCTTAGAATTCTGTAGGTTTTAGTATAGTCAGGCATTCTCAAGAAAGAAAAAACATCAAACTTTTCTTTTTATACATCGCTTTTTATCCAATCACCTCGCAGATGTGAATAGATTTGTCTCCTACTGTTTGAAGTCGATCCCAGCTTCCAAGACATTAAAAATCAGTATGTTTGGAATCTAGGGAGCCAGTTAGAGCAATGCTGATCACTAAGTTTAGCTGCCTCAAAAGCGATTGGTTGTTGGATAACCATTTGATGTAACTGCAGTATGCAATGTGTATATAAGTAGAAACATTTTTTCATTCATGGTATGGGTATTGTAGTTAAATCTCATTTCGATGCTTGTCAAAAGTTATTCTGTCTTTCTAATGTTTTATAATACTCACAGTTGCATAACATTAAAACATTAGAGTCAGTTGGGAAAATGATCAAAACTGCATTTATTCAAATCAGTGTGTGGAATTGAAATAGGAGAAAATGTTTTTTGAATGTTAGGTAGAGGTATAAGCTTATAATTCTTGGTCATGTTTATAGCTCATTAGAAGACTAGGAGCGAATGTCAGCCATCTTTAGTCACAATTTTTTATGCTCTTTGCATATGATATGGGGTTTATTATAAAAGTTTTCGATAGGTTTTCATCATGCGATTGTTTTAATGTGAAAAAGAGATATGTTTACTACTAACACATGATGCTTGAGGATTTTTTTTTTCTGGCGTAAGAATTGTTTCTTGAGCTTTTTATTTTTTTTCATTTTTTGTTATTATATATTTTTTCTTTTTTTAAAAAAAAAAATAATAACTAGAAACCCCTTTTTTACTTTTTTCTATCTTCAATAGAAGAAAGTATTGTAATCGAAATTTTTTTCGACTTTCGGTTTTCGACAGATTTGCATGTTTTAGGGGTCAGAGATTACAAAAAAACATGTTTATAGAAAATGTATGTCTGTCTGTGTGTCCGTCTGTCTGTCGCCATTGTACCATCAAAAAGTGTATGAAGTTATGTATAGAATTAAACCAAAATTTTATTATAAGTTTTTGGTTATGGCAAGCAGGTCCTCCCGGAATTTGGAAAAAATTCGCCGGTAGGGGGCGCTGATATAACAATTTTTGTGCGATTTTGAATATTGTACCATCCAAAAGTGTATGGAGTTATGCATAGAATTGAACCAAATTTTTATTTTTTCTTGATTTTTCATAGTTCTATTGTGCATCGGCGGCTAATGCAGCGGCGGGAACTCGCTTCCTGCTAAGCCGGCTATTCGCAAACAGCTGATAACGACAGAATAAGGAAAAATTAATAATTTTAACAAATATCATGATATAGATTAACTCATTTTTAGTCCGTTTAATTGACTTGAGCAGAAATTTCAGATGAAAATCAAAGTTGGTATAGTATTGAACTAATAATATTGAAGTATTAACATGTGTAACTAGGTTTTGAAATATTAAGATGTATAAGATAGAAGAAAGTTTTGGGATTGGCACATCCAACTAGTTTTTCCTGTTGTCATATTTTATGAAATGGAGAAAAAAAGCACAGCATGATTTGTGTATACAATTATTATTTTTTAAGACTGTAAGTAATTTGTAAAATGTATTTTGAGAAATTATGCAATAGTAATTTTGATAGTAAATGTACCTGATAAAAATAAAAACTATGATTTTTTTTTTTTTTTCATTCATCCAATTTCTAAAACAGAATTTTTAATTAATAAATGTTTTCCTTGAAACTAAAAGGGTCAAAAATATTTTAATCTGCTAAATGCTAAGTTTTTAATAAATTTTATTTTTGTATTACATTTGATTAAAATATGCAGCTGATCATATATCTAGTCGTCATGAAATGATTAAACCTATGAATTCATGTTAGTGGTAAATTTACTTGAATATATGGGTTTTACCATAATAATTTAAAACTAATTATAATTACAGATCAATGTAACAAAGTGATATTTTGAATAAAAAATTCGCTCTGAAAAATCATTACAGAGAACTTTTCTTTCCTTCATTTATCTATAGAGGTGTTTTCATACATTACATGTGGTTTGTGGGTATGCTTCTTCATTATGCTGGTAAGTGTGCAAAGGTAATGGAATGTTGAATCTGGAAAGAATCTAGGCCATCGAGGTATGCATTTTAGTTGGCATATTGTGGATTTTTCCCCCATTTTCAGTGAAAATATAGACATTTTGTTTATGAGGACAATTTTTCCCTCTTCGGATACTGAGAGTTTTCACTCTGCAATTTGCTCATCATTTGCCTTGTATTGCCATTTTGCTTTGAACTTAAGGTTTTTGATTTGTAAAAAGTGTACTATTATTATGTTTTTTAATTTGTTTTATCATGTTTTTAAACGTTAGTTTTATTTTTAAATGTAAATTTGTGGTTCTTTTTTCTTGTTGAGTTTTCCTTTGAGTAATCAGATGTATCTTGGTTTCTATAGTACACTAGAAAACTTACATGGGTTTAAAGGAATTTTTCTCCTTTGTTAGATGCAGCATGATAGGCAGTCAAGTACTAATGCAAGTCGTGTTATAGAATAATTCTGGAGAAGGACATCAAACAGAAAGTGGGAAATAAGCAAAGGACAGCCCACGACTTCTTTATGTTATAGAAAATATAACATAGGTAAATTGAAATCTATCATCTGTTTTATTTTCCTTTATAGCTAGTGATCTTTTAGAATTTTTTTATTTATAAAGGTAAAATATTTATTGTAATCATCCTAATATGTAGTCCTGTAGTAACTCTGCTTGCGCATGCGTACTATTTTGTTTTTGTTTTTAAAATGTATTTCTATTCAGTCAGTCATCTTTTCCCCTTTGAAAATGAACGCTTGTGTTTGAAAAATCTCGGGTTGCTATAAATAATATTTTTATATGTTTGAGTCACCTTCTAAGTAGTTATATATGTTATATTGTTTATTAATAACAAGGTGAAAATTTCCTTCACAACACTAGTGTTTAATACAGTGTTTTGACTCTATTGTAATTATCCTTATAATATTATAAATGTGTCTGAAAGTTTGAATGAAGTCAACGTCAAAACAGATGAATTAATGCCTTTGTACCTTTGCATATACATAGATTAGAAACCAGAAATGAACATAGGCTAAACTTCATTTATTTTATTCATTTATTTTTCTTAATATTTCAAAATTTCAATATTTTTCATACGGAATCAATTCACAATTTTTCTGCAATATTTAATTATTCCAGATAGCTTTTTAATTAACTTTTAAAGACACGTGAGGCATATTGAGAGATCTACTCAATGCAAACTAGTCACGAATCCAATAGTATTTATGTGATTAATTCTAATTAAATTAGTCTGTTTTTAACAATTTGACATTTATTGCTTTTATAGTGCTACTGGGCATTGCAATACTCAAATATGTCATTAAAAGTTGTTATCCAGGCTGTAAAAGCCGGTAGTAAATAGAGTAGGCCACCCTTGTCATTATGTACGTCCAAACCACCCGTGTCTTTAAGGGTTAATATCTTGGCTAATTACTGACAAATTTTTCTGAAAATCAATATCAACAATGCTTTTGTACTTCTGTTATGATAGGTACCTCCAGCACTCCTCAACTCTTTTGCTGAATGCGCGTAAATCAAAATGTGTGTGTAACGTGAAAATGTGCTTTTCTCAAAAACTATGCAATCTAGGGTAATCGCTATAATTTCCCTCCAAGGTTTAAAGTAATGTCTACCATCTCTAATTTTTTCATAATTTTAGTTTCAGTAGATTCGGAAATAGATGGGAGGGGGGACATATTTTTGCACTACATTTTCAATAATATATCCTAAAATATAATATCTAAAATTAAAAGAAATATATTTTTGAATTCAACATTACGAATCCTTTCACAGGATATACAGGATATCCTTTCACACGATATACAAAGAAAATATTTTATATTTTCAAGTAACTTAATTAGCCCCTGTACATTTTTCCTAAATATATTTGTGAATGTTTAATAATCTGTAAATATGTGGGTCAATAGTCTTTATTACATCCCCCAATTTGAACTTTCCACGTTCCATAGTTTACGAGTAAAATGGCTGTGACAGACAGACACAGGAGTGATCTTATAATGGTTCTGTTTTTACTTTTTAAGTACAGAACCCTAAAAACTAAAAAAAACTTCTATGTTTAACTGTCAATAAAGATATACAGATTAATTAGAAGTATAATTATATTTAAATAAAAGAGAAAGCTTTTATATTATTCATTTGCTATTTGAAAAGCATCACTTAAGAAAATTAATCAATAATGACAACATTCATAAGAATGAACTCTCTAGTGCATGATTTTTTATTTTAAAAAATATGCTTTAATCCTTAATGAGCATAAATTACAGGAACAGTATTGGAAAAATTATTGCTCTTATATTTTTCAATATTTTGATTTTTTTTTTTTTAATGGTTGCCTAATGACATCACCATGAGTTAACCTAAATTAAAAAAAAACAATTTAAGTGTACCAATTGGCAATATGTATTTATTTGTATAAAAACTAAAAAATGAACAAATTTTAAGTTGCTTTTTATCATTAATATTAACCATAGTTATAAATGGTAAGCAATAAAACAATTATTGTTTTTGTTGAAACATAGAGGTACCAAACACTAAATGCATTTTACTTTAGTAAAACCTTCACTTCAGACGTTTACACTGTTGTTACTTTCTTCTATCTTTACAAGAAGAAAGTATTGGTTCCATGAAAATTTTCGAATTCCCAGTTTTCGACGGATTTACACGTTTTATGGGTCAGAGATTACAAAAAACATGTTTTTACAAAATGTCTGTCTGTATGTGACACAAATTTTGTGGGCGCTCTATCTCAAGAACTAATGCACGGAATTTAATAAAAATTTATGTTCAGGTAGTCCCTGATATAGATTGGTGCTGATTAGTTTTTGGTGTAAATCGCCCTGTAGGTGGCGCTGCTATGTAGCATTTTGCAGGATTTCCGCAAAAGCTCTATCTTAAGAACTAATGCACGGATTTTCATAAAATTTCAGATTCCGTTAGTCCTTGACATCAATGGATGCTGTTTACTTTTTGGTGTAAATCACCCAACAGGTGGCACTGCTATGCTGCATTTTGCAGGATTTACACTATTTTCGCAGTAGCTCTATCTCAAGAACTAATGCACACATTTTCATCAAACTTCGGATTTAGTTAGTCCTTCATATGGAATGATGCTGACTACGTGTTGGTGTAAATCGCCCAATAGGTGGCACTGCTGTGCTGCATTTTGAACTATTTTCTCAATAGCTCTATCTCAAGAACTAATGCACGAATTTTCATCAAACTTCAGATTTAAGTATAACTTGATTAATATTGCTGCTGATTATGTGTTGTTGCAAATCGCTCAACAGGTGGCACTTTTATGCTGCATTTGCCATGGTTTGCGCAATACCCCTATCTCAAGAACTAATACATGAATTTTCCTCAAACTTCATATTCAGTTAGACGTTGACATAAGTTGGTGATAATTAGGTTCTGGTGTAAATAACCCAATAGGTGGTGCTGTATGCTGCATTTTACTGGATTTACACGGTTTTTAGCGACAGTCATACCTCGAGAACTAATGCACAGAATTTCATATTTTTAGAATTCTCATGATGAACACAGATTGTCATTTAATTTGGCACTGAGATAGTGAATTTTGATGCATTAACATGTATGAGATAGAAGAAAGTTTTGTGATGGCCACAACATACTAGTTTTGTATCAGTATCATTTTTCCAATCATCTTCAGGAGGTTCATTAAACTTGACAGCCTTTCCGCACTTTAGATTTTTCATTGCACCAGGCGAGCATAATGTTTTGGCTACTTCAAGTCTGAGTTGTATCAATTTCGAAAATTTACTGCCAGGTGTGCTTATTATAGATACATATATTGATGTATAAAGTTGTCAAAATGCAGTTTATGCTTTACATAATTGGATGAGTTGGTCTATCTGCAACAGAACAGCTAACCTCCAACTCAGTGTTGAACTCAGGAGGAGGCCCGGGAGGTGGACAATCCCCCCTCGCCCAGGAGCAATGAGATGTCCCCCTCGGAAGATTTGTTACAACAGTTCAAGATATAAAGCTGCAATTTGAACGAAGTTGATTTTCTTTAAAGTCAGGACATCTTCAAACTCTTATTTTGAGTATGCCTGATCGAGTTTTTAAAGTGATTAGAACAAATGACTTAAACATTTGAAGATTAAAGGGGAAAAAATGAGTTGTCTATAAACTTTTGGGGCAGTCATATTTAAGTTTAGATTTTTCTCACAAAGTCTATGGTAGTGTAATATTATTTGTGTATAGTATTATTATTATTGTCTTGCTATTATTTATAATTATAAATTGTTTTGAAATTGATACTCTTCTTTTTGAATTGGAAAATTAAAAAAACAAAAATGTTGTTTATAAACTTTTGGGGTGCACTGTAGTTGTATTATTGTTTTTATTCAAGAAATAGTTGTATAGTATTCAAGAAATTTTTGTACTTATTTCTAATTTAAGTAACTGTAATCATTAAATTTTGGATAAGTGAAATTTTTTTTATTATTATTATTATTTGAGGGGGAAAAAAAATTGTGAGGCTTAAATTTTTGCGATTATGACGGACTCACAAAAATTAAAGCCTCGCGAAAATAAGTGCTTTTACAGTTATCAGTTAAAAATACAGAGTATCTCACTGCAGATTAAACTTGGATTTTTGGTTGTTATTTTAACAATAATGAAGATATTGAAACTATATTTTCAACAGAACAACTTTAATTTCTGTGAAATATGATGACATGGCAAGAAATGTTGGAAATTACCACCATTCATATCTAAACAACACTGAGCTAGACATTTTGTTATTCAGAATACAACTGGCAGTACTTATACTGTGTCAATGGTCAGAATTCAGTCACTTCCAATGAATATCATCACACTCCATACAAGCAAAATTAATGCAATTCCAATCTGGCTAAAATATCTTTATTATTGTTGTGAACAAAAATTTAGTTTCAACTTTTTGTGACACATCCTGTATTTCCGATTCAACATATTCTATTTTTGATGGAATCATTCGATTGAGATGCTGTTTCTTGTTCAAAAAATATTTTTCTTGGTCACATTATCTCCCTTAAGGCTACTAGTCACTCAATTTCCAAATTTCCCTCCATAATGTAATCTATGGGCATATAATGCATTGGCATACTTAAAATATCTCCTCAGAAAATTAATATTTTTTTACTCCTTTTTTCTCTGTACTATCTTAAAAGATATTTATTTTTTTCCTTAGTTCTTGGGCCCGGAAATTCCGGCCCTGGCAGACCTCTCATTCTCTAATACCATTTTTATGTTTTACATAGAAGAATGAGCAAATCTATATTCTTTAATATTCAACTATAGTAAGACCTCAGACCCGACCCGATGCAGGACTCTAAATGGCATAAAACTAAAGACTTATTCTTTAAATATGCTTTAAAATTAGTTGCGGTTTCAAAAGTTCCACTTATAATGATACACCTTGTTTTACACAAGTGGCCACCTGCCTTTAGTTTATCTGCAGTTATTATTTTGAAAATTTTCCCGTCTAACATAGTGCATCGCATATCACCACTATTAAATTATTCACTTGAGACATTAGACAGGAAGGACCATTTAGCGTTTTGCTGCGTATTGTATTTTTAAAATACGATAAAAACATAATGCAGTTTGTTATTTCGAAGACTCGTGAAAGGTTGACTAAAGACAAAACAGACAGGCACACATTTTGCTTTTGTGAAACTTTGATCTGTGGTTTATATAGGCTTTTAACCGGAAAAAATATTTTCCATATTCTTTTTAAAAAGCAGGTCAACCCGAACCTGACCCGCAAGAGTAAAAAAGCCAACCCAAAACCGACCCGCACCAAAAATTTTTAAAGTCAACCCGACCCGCAACGAGAAAATATAGCGCCGACCCAACCCGAACTGCGGGTCAGGTTCGGGTAAAAGCGGGTAATCCGACCTGATGCTGGACTCTAATCACAAGCCCATAGACTTTGCATTAGCAAAGGGAATTCAGAAATCGACTGACTAGCAGCCAAAAGTTTGTTCCAAAGTTTTAAGAAAACTTTGTATATTTCATACCTCTGAAAATGATTGCAGAGTCAGGCACTGCTTTTTGGTACATTCTGTGTATGTCATATTCAGTTATTTTTATAAGTATTTCTGAATATTTCATAGGTATTGAGAATAATGTTTCAATTAATACATATAACTATGGTATAACACTTTAATTTGATTGTAAATTAATACCAGTCTTAATATTGGGTTTTTAAATAAGTTTTCAAAATAGCATTGTAAAATCATTTTGTGGTTGTAAGGAGATATATTTTATCAAAGCACATTTCTTTTAACATTATGATTGCTTCGTGTTATATTGCTAATATTATTTTAATATCTCAAAGCCTTGTATTACCATATCATTTTTCGATGTTACAAAATATTCAAAGCATAAGGTCTAGCCCAGGCTGGTAATCGAACCCAGCTCCTTGGCTTACAAGGCCAATGCTTTACCATTTAAGCTAATTGGGCCGACAACCAGTCAGCATATTTCACTCAGATTTGTAAGCCAAAGATCTGGGTTCGATTCCCAGCCTGGGCATTTTTTCGCTCACTTGGAAAATATTCAATTCATATGATAACTTTACCAATCAGCTTGATTGTGTTAAAATAATAGTTCATCTACATATCCATCGTTTATATGAAGTTCCTTTACCTGCGGTTTATTCTGTTGAGCTGTCTACATGACAGACCAGATGTTACTACCAATAAGGTTATCTGAGCAAAATAAGCTGAGTGGTTGTCAGCCCAGTTAGCTTAAATGGTAAAGCATTGCCCTTGTAAGCCAAGGATCTGGGTTCAATTCCCAGCCTAGACATTTTTTCGCTCAGTTGGAAAATATTCATTTCGTATGATAACTTTACCTATCAGTTTGATTGTGTTAAAATAATAGTTCATAAGGTCTAGATTTTTTTTCTTTTACTTCCTGGGGAAAAAACAGGTTCTTTTGTCATTTGAGTAGGATCTTTGATAGATACACATGATGTGAAATTCTTTATCATACAGAAATATTATTAGTGTAAAACATTACCCAGTAAGTTAAAATTTAGGTTATAGCTACTTGTTCTCCCTCCTTTATCTGCATGTGTTAGGCAAAATGTGACACTTCATTTCTTCAGACACCAGATTTAAACCAGTGTCACATCATAAGTTAGAATCATAGGGTAATGCTGATGAAAAAGATTCACTTCATTTTTGTTGTTACTGTTATTGATTGATCTTTCATCTTGTAGCTGTTGACATGCAATAAAATCTTTTATACAGGGTGTCCGGTCTCAACGGTGTCCAATGGCTAATTCCTAAACCATTAGTCATAGACATATAGTTCCAATTGCAAAAATGTTTTAAATCAGGTAAAGAAACATTTTAAAAGCGATTTGGGTCAATAAAAACATTTCTTAAAAAATTACGAAATTTAAATTTTTATACGGTCCCCCGGTCCTATAAGTTATATTTAGTAATTTTTTCCTATTACACTGACAAGTAAGACAAAAAAAGTCCCATTCATATAACGCTAAAATTGAGCGAGTTATGAAACTTTAAAAATGCATGACTTATGCCACTTTTCTACTCTGAAAACAAATGAGTTCGGCTTGGCTTTGAGGGATCATATGTCAAATGTTTAAAGTATTCGAAGGTCTTACTTCATGTGTATCTGCGCTTTGAAAAAAAATCCTACAAGTATTATGATTAAGTCTCAAATTGGCTAATATAACATAGGTTTTATTTTGTCAGGATTTGAGACTGTTTCTCTTATGATTTCTTTTAACAAAAATTATGTTTTTTTATAAGTTTTTATGTTACTTCAACAATCATATGTATGTTTTTCCAGTTCAAAATTTGTACTCTAACTTAAACCCACTTTTAAATATCCGATCGAGATTGCATTTTACATACTGGCGCAAATCCGATAACAATCTAATAGTATTAAGATTTTCGGTGGTTACAATTTATACTTATTTTACAGGATAACACAAAAAAATTTGGATAAATTTCTGCCAAGGAGTTTAAGAAAAAGTTTTAGATTAGATAATACAAGACTGCGATTGTTGGGTTTTTCACATTTATGTATTTTTTAGCACTGAATCCCGAAAATTACCTTAATTTTTAACCGTCATGTCAGGATATTTCGCAAATCATAAATTTTCAAATTTAAAGAATAACAAAAATCTAATACTATAAAGTAGCGGAGATGGTTGTGTTTTTTAACTTTTGATAATTGATTTTTACGCACTTTTTAGCACTGAATCTGAAAATGACCTTCATTTTTAACCATCACGTTAGAATTTTTTTGCAAATCGCAAATGTGTAAGTTAAAATATAGCTAAAATCTCATACTATAAAACATATGTAAAACATTTTTTATTTTATTTTATTAAAAAATTTATTCGATATTTTTGCTTATCCTGGGATTCTTACAGCTAAACAGCTGAGTAGTCCGATGAGATGGGGGAGGAAATTCAATTTTAACATTGAACTTTTTAACTTTGAAATTTGCAATGTGCAAAAAATCCTGATATGATAGTTAAAAATGAAGGTCAATTTTGGATTCAGCGGTACAGAGTATACAAGAATAAATTATCATTAGCTAAAAAACATGACATAACCCAACTTTTGCAGGCTTGTGCAATCTAATAATATTTTAAAATACGTATCATTTTGTAAAGAATTGAGGCTGTTAATTTAGAATCATTTTATTTAAGAAAAATTCTATTTTTTCTTTCTTCTTAAATGTTTATTACAAATTGTATATTTTCCATTAATATGCCAGAATGATTAAAGATTTCAAATTTATATTGAATTGTTAATTTTACTCCCAGATATTTTTTATATCTGACGAAATTATATTTCGACTAAATTTGTGAATGACCCCCAATTTGCAGCAAAAAATATGCTCCAACTTTAAACAGCTATTACTCGGTCAATTTTAATCGTAGAATAACGGGACTTTTTTTGTATTACTTGTCAGTGTAAAAGGAAAATTTTACTAAATATAACTTATAGGACCGGGGGACCGTATAAAAATTTATATTTCGAATTTTTTAAGAAATGTTTTTATTGACCCAAATCGCTTTTAAAATATTTCTTTACGTGATTTAAAACATTTTTGTAATTGGAACTATATGTCTATGACTAACGGTTTAGGAATTAGCCATTGGACACCGTTGAGACCGGACACCCTGTATAATGGGAACCAGAAATGTTTGAAATGATGAAATGTGACTGAAATTTCATTGTGGATTATGAAAATTTATTTAAACCAGCAATGCTGAAAATGTGGTGTGCAGCAGATTATTTTCGAACATGGCATAATTCAAATTCTAAATCAAAATTTAATGAAATTTCACAAAATACGTGAACTTAGACTAGCTGAGTTAGTCTGAATTTGATTGGTTGTTATTACCATACAGATTGAAGATACTGAAATGGAACTTAATGAATCCCAATGTACTACAGCTGAACATGTCCTGGGAAAAGTTGTAATATCAGACATACCCAAAGGATTACTTTTTTATAAATACAAACAGCATTGAATTCACTTTTCTCTGGAAGGAGTTTCTGCAGATATGAATAAAAAATGGACTCATACTTATGAAAAATACAATATTCATGATAAGAAGTAGATAAATAGTAAATTATTTTTGGAATTGCGGCAAAACATCAGACCTAAATTATCTTAGATTCTTATATATGAATTATCTATCTATATATACAGGGTCATTCATAATTCCCTCTGGGGTTTCGAAACGTTATAGTAAAAAAACGAAGACGAATATGAAAAAAAGAAACATATGAAATTATTCTGAAACTATTCAAGTTTTAATTTAATTAGTTTCTGGTAGATGGCAGTAATATCTGTATTGAAGTCAGTTGTAGTAAAGAAAAATGGCGTTTACAGGCGAAGAGAAAGCTTTTTGTGTGTTGGAGTTTGCAAAATCTGAATCAGTGGTGTCAGTTCAACGGGCTTTTCATAATAAATATCGAAAACAGGGACCAACTGACAAAACAATTCATGTGTGGTACCAGAAATTTAAAGAAACGGGATGCCTATGTGACAGGAAACGAAGTGGTCGGCCTGGTCCATCTGCGGACACCGTAGATCGTGTACGGGAAACGTTTTTAAGGAGCCTGACAAAACCAACCGCTAGCGGAAGCTGAGAATTGGGGGATCTCTCAACCAACAGTGTGGCGAATTCTGCGAAAACGTCTCTATTTGAAGCCGTACAGATTGGGACTGGTGCAAGCGTTGACTCCAGCAGATTGCATTTCTCGTTTCACATTTTGCATTGATGTCCATGAACGTGAAACACTAATGTTGAAATTGATTTTTAGTGATGAAAGCACATTTCACATATGTGGCACTGTCAACCGCCACAACGTACGCATTTGGGGCACTGGAAATCCACATTCTGTAGTGGAAAACACTATCGGGATTCCCCAAAAGTTAACGTGTTTTGCGCTATGTCCTCCTCACGTGTTTATGGGCCATTCTTTTTTACAGAGAAGACCATTACCGGTGTAGTGTACCTGTATATGTTGCAGCTGTGGCTAATGCCGCAGTTAGAGGAACATGAGGATGATTTCGTATTTCAACAAGACGGTGCTCCTCCCAATTTTTTGTGTGATGTGCGTGAATACCTGAACACACACTTACCTCATCGATGGATTGGACGAGCTTCTGAAGATGACGTACCTCTTCTAAAGTGGCCTCCACGGTCACCGGATTTAACACCGTGTGACTTTTTCTTGTGGGGGGTATGTGAAAGACCAGCTTTTTGTACAACCTATGCCACGTGATTTAGCTGACCTGCGTGAAAGGATAACATGTGCTATCAATAACATAGACAGTACCA
Source organism: Maratus speciosus (assembly GCA_963932465.1). Taxonomy (NCBI): domain Eukaryota; kingdom Metazoa; phylum Arthropoda; class Arachnida; order Araneae; family Salticidae; genus Maratus; species Maratus speciosus. Next base: position 42,392,386 of record OZ010791.1, on the reverse strand, counting down.
TGTTGAGTAGAGTATGGCAGGAACTGGACTATCGCATTGATGTATGCCGTGTGACCAAGGGTTCACACATAGAACACCTGTAATGTATGTAAGTAAAACTTGAATAGTTTCGGAATAATTTCATATGTTTCTTTTTTTCATATTCGTCTTCGTTTTTTTACTATAACGTTTCGAAACCCCGGAGGGAATTATGAATGACCCTAAACACATTGATAATAAAATATTTTTTAGTTATTAAGAAGGTATTAGCTCTTTATAAAACACAGCCAGAAAAATCTGAGTAAGAATATTAATAAACAATCAATGAGGAAAAACTATAAATCATCCATTGAATTCTGTGTTAGAGGAATTAGATTCAAGGGATGAATCTGATGTTAAAGAATTTATTATTATTTTAGCATAGATACTCCTGCACACAGTATTGTGACTAAATTTCATAAATTTTCTAAAATGTAAATACCTTTCTGACCTGATAGCTTTGATACACATTCTCATGTAACAAAAAGTAGTGTGTGGTTAAAATTTGTTTAGGTTGTTTTACATTTAATTGTTTGTTATGTTGTCAGCCTGTATTACATATAAAACTTGCTTATTACATTGATCACGGTCAGCTGAAAAATTTGTCTTTAAGAAAATAATTCTTATAGTCACTCCATCACAGCTATGGTGAACCTAACAGCCACGTGACTAGTTCTGATTTTATTCCAAATGATACATAACTAATCTCTCTTGGGAGACCTGATTGCAGCATCATGCAGTGTGCTTTGATTTGAAAATAAAATTACCTTATTAAAATATTAATGAAACCGGTGTGTATGTAGTTGTATGTTGCAGACTTTTTCCTGAATTTTTGAGGAAATGTTTAGTGGAGGTTATCTACTATTTTCAAATATAACAGACAGCACAAATAAACTTTCCATGCTTTTGCAACCTGATTTTGTTGATGTGAATGGCAAAGGATTTGTGACAACTATGAATCCCCGTCTACTTCTTTTGCTTGTTTAAACTTTGATAAAATTGGAGATAATTAAAAGATTTGACTTTATTCTTCAGAAAAGGACCAAGTGATTACTTCATTGGTTGTTCAAGAAGAATGTAAATGATAATATCAGATAAATGATCGCTTTTCCAATTTGATAGTTCATTTCTTTTAGCAAAGCCTTGTATGTATTCTTTTTCAAACAATTTTCATTTCAAATATTTACAGCATAATTTTCATATTAAAAAACATTTGCAAAAGACTCTGCAATACGGATAGTTGAATTCTGAATTTTAAAGGAATAACTCTTTTTAAAAAATTATCCTTACCTTGTGGACAAAGTAAATTTTAAGTTTGTTGTCATTATTATTTATGAGTAATTCTGCACAGTTGGTGTTAGTTTTGTATGCTTTTGGGTTATTTTATATTTGTGTACCTGGAGGTGCTTTGCAGAAATTTTAACATTGAAATCTTTTTTCTTCATTGCTTATAAAAAAAATTATTTACAATTAAAAGCAGATATGCAAACGTAACATTTTAAATTTACAACAAAATATTTTATACTTATTTTAAATTAATAATAATGGATAAAGTTCTTGGATTTTGATCATTTATTACCTGTTCATGGATATCGTATAAATTCACTATCAATACAGTAAATTTTTGTTTATATATAAGATTTCAATTTGTCTTTATGTCATATGTTTGATAAATTTAAGTATTACATCAAGCAATATTTTCACTCCAGTGTCTTTTTTTTTTTTCTTAGTGAATTTTATGAATCCATTTGATACATGTGGGGTCGGGATCACAGGATAAAAGTGAGAAAAGAAAATTTAAAATTATTATTAAACACAATGAGAATCTCTGACAATTAAATTGCCATTCTGACACCACACATTATCGTGATGTATAGTGGCAGTGCTAAAAAGGTGAATTTGGCAACTGAGAAAATTAAGGTTAATTTAAATATAATTGAAAATCACTAACTAAGAAAATGTTGCCATCGAAGTAAACGTTACTAAGCTGAAAAATAAAATAAGAACAAACTCACCCCTTTGTGAAGTAAACACATATTCAGTATAAGAAATATGATTTTAATGGAATCAAAGGCTAATATTACTTGGCCAAGTAAAGATGTACAAAAAGGTAGATTTACTCATTATTTCAAATCTTAAATTAGCAAATTGTATTGAAAATCCTTCCTAAATTGAGAATCCAAGCGTTCTATTGTTCAAATCACAGAAAGTTCAATTATTTAGCAGAGAACAGCACTATATTGTAGATAGTCACTAAGAACAAAATATTCAGTTGTGATGGTTAGAGAATGATTGTTCTGGAGACAGTAAACTTATCCTTCTTACTGACGCTCATGGGAGGAAATTCCACGATGTCTCAAACCACAAAGAATGCCGTCATCGATGAGAATCTCGTGCCGCAACATATATGTTGATGAAAAAATAAGCAGGGCCTTCAAGAATCCAAGTCAATCAGGGTTGTTGTTCAAGCATCCAAGCTCAACATCTCAGGAATAGCGATTGCTTAGGCATAGATGAAACGAGTGTTAGCTCTCCAACTTGTTGAAATGTGGTCGAGGGGGCACGATCCTCCATGTGCATCAGGGAGACAGCTCATTAGAAGTAATAATTGCTAATTATCATTATCGGACGTAATTATATTATATGGTTTTTAAAATTTAAAATGCTTCATTCCTAATTATGCAGATTAGAGGCCTGCTTTTTAGAAAAACTCTTCGCCGATCATGCCGTTGTCATTTCAGATCCCGGTCTGAGGCCGAGGCCCCAAACCTACGTCCGCTTTCGCTCCTACATCGTAGACAAGTCAGATGACGAAAAGCAGATGGCCCCAAAGACGGTTGAAAAGCCGCCAAAATCAAATTGGCCAATGAGAGATCGACGCGTAGGCGGATGCAACTGTTCATTCACAAAGATCGCGCGCTGCATGCCGTAAACCGAACGATCGAAGTGAAACTAGACCGCATCGATAGTAAAATTCATCGCAATCGTACTTCATCCCCCACGCATTCCACAGTTTGCGCGGCATCGCGCGCCGGTACAAAAATCAAGATGGAGGATGAAGTGGCGTTACGATGTAGTTTTCTCCCGAAGAAGAAGCTAAAAAATGGCTACTTGCAGGGGAGTTAGGAAATGCTCCGCGGGCCATTCAAAAGTGATGAACGTAAATAAATATTGTAAAGCGAATATCTCGCTAGATTACGGCTTAAAATTAATGAAATCTTGGGAATCGTATTGAATTAAATAGTTGCATCCGATAAAAATAGTTTTGAAGTAAAATAATTAATATTAAATAACTTTTAAAATTTATATTTTCGGAAGTTAGTTATAATGGAAGCGTATTGAAAGTTACTTTAACGTACGATATTCCGTAACGATTACTTTTTAAAGAATCTTTATATTATTAGAATGATAATTAAACGTTATTGAAATGATATTTACTTATATATTTTAATGTTTATTGCTGAAACTAATTATTAATTAAGAAATTATTAACGGAATATAAATTATTTAAAATGCATTTTTCTCTAATCAATTAATACGTTTTTAAAAATTGTTTTTAAGTTTATTATTAAATTTAAATAGAAATTAATGCAGAAGATGAATTATTAAATTTAAAAGGTTAAAATGTAACATTTACCTGCAGCCTCTAGAAAAAAAAATTATAAAAAAAAAAGTTTGAGATACTGGGATCTCAGTAATGCATAATTAAATGCAATTGAAAGGTGAAACGCTCAATCCGAACGATTGGAAGAACCTCAGAGATACACTTCTCCGCAAGTCCTCCAATAAAAAGGTTTTTTACATATGCAATACAGAAATATATATACTTAGAATAAAAATGAATATATAAAATTATACGTACTATGATACATTACAAATACAAACAATAATACATAGAATATACAGACACTTCTCAGGGTGAGTGAAAACTTTTAAACCCCTACACACTTGAAATTAAATTCAAATCATCCATGTGTACACCATTACAAACATTATTGCGAGGTAACAAAGTAATCAGACCTTTACTACATACAAAACCAAGAGTTAAAATTGCACCTTGTTAAAAATTTATTGCACACAAATGAAATTGATATACCATATTAAAAATTAAAGTAAGCAAGAGTCAATGAGAATTGACAGGACACTACTGAAAATTTTGATGTGACAAAGAGACAAACATACATTTAAAAAAAATAACAAAATAGTTGTGTAAATATAAGGCAATTGAAATCTAAGAGACGACAAGCATCACTTAATAATTGCACAAGTGTCCACACGAAAAAGGAATCAAACAGTGGAAGTCATGGACATTTACACAAATTTTCAAAATTCTTCAAATTATGTCTAAGACCATACCGTGAGGGAATGTCGGAAGGGTAGACTTGTGTGATTAAACCCCAAACTAAGCCGAGTTGACCCTCTGTGTGTATTGGTCCAGAATTTAAAGAAAATTGAAAATTTTATGAGAAAAGTTAAGAGCAGGAACTCTATCTTTTACCCTTATATAAATCTCTTCTAGAACCATTAAGGTATGCGCATTTGTAGAGATTTTCAAAATTACATTTATAATAATTACTTTATTTATTTATTTATTTATTTATTTTTTTTTTTTTTGTCTCAAAATATAATTATAAAACTCATAAAGTTATAAGATTTATACAATTTAAAGGAATTAACAATTAGGATCCTAAATTAAAAATTTAAAAATTATAATATCACACCAAATAATAATCAGCAGTAAAGTATATAGTTTAAAAGCCAAAATAGAGTTTCATCCTTTATCAAAAATTACTGAAAGGTCAAATATGATTTGTGACAACAAAACAGAATTTATATTGCAAGTGGAACAGTTTAAAAAATTTAAAGAGTTAATTAAATAAATGAATTAAGCAGTAATTACTATTGAAAGATACTTCTCAAAGCATAATGTGTTAGCTAGGCACAAATGCATTAAGTGATTCAGAAGAAGCTACCCCCCGAACCATTTTAGTATCTAAATGAGTTGAACAGGAAAAAGTTGTCACACTATTGCGTTTAAAAGTAATAAAAATGAAATTTAAATGAAGTTAAGACAATATGCTATGATTTTGAATAATAATAAAAGTTTAAATTGAATATAAAGGATAAAACAATATTATAAATGGCAAAAACTTATTACTCCGTTTGTCCAGTACGAATTAATTTACTTACATGTAGTTTCGCAGAATTAAGTGGATCATTTACATGCTCAATTAAGTAATTATGTCCCCTAAAGACTCTTTTAATTTTAAAAGGTCCCGTGCTTTTAGGCATAAAAGTTGGAGTGTGAATTAAATTCTTTAAATAGACAATCTCACCAAGCTTTAATATTGGAGGAGGACGACCCTTTAAATACTTTTCATTCTGAGCAAAATATTTACCTTCATTCTGTTTAACCAATTCTCTAGTTTTAGAAATATGATCTTGTAATTTTTTAAAATATAAATTTGGTTCTTCAGCTTCTTTGGCGGGTTGAAAGGTATCAATTGGCAAATTTAAGTCCCTACCCAAGAATAAATTGGCTGGTGTAAAATTAGTTACAGCATGTTTAGAATTGTTGTAATGGAGAACAAAAAATTTAAGTCTGTCTGACCATTCAATTACCTGATCAGAGAGAGAGGCGACTGATTCTTTAAGTGAGCGATTAATCCTTTCAACAAGACCATTAGATTTCGGGTAATAGATTGATGAGTGCCTGTGATTAATTTTTAAAGATTTTAAGAACTGATTAATTTCATTAGAGGTGAAATATTTGGCGTTGTCCGATAACAAGACCTTTGGTATCCCGTACCTTGAAAAATAATCATTAAGAGATTTAATAACAGAATGAGAAGTAACATTAGCAAGTGGGATAGCCTCTAAAAATCTTGAGTAATGGTCAATTATCGTTAAAATAAAAAATTTCCCATCATGTGATCTAGGTAGTTTTCCGACAACATCTATGGCAATCATTTCTCCTGGAGCCAAATCAGATTTGGAAATAAAGGTAGGTTTTGTATTTGTTTGTTTACTTTTGTGGGATAAGCACTGTTCACAAGTATTTACAAAATTCTGTATATCTTTAACCATACCATCCCAAAAATAATGCTTAGAGACCGTATCCACTGTTTTATTTATCCCAAAGTGCACTTGATGACCTAAAGCAATACAGCTGTTAATTAAAGTTTTAGGAATATATATTTTCTTAGATTTATTAACTCTATTACGTTTTTTCCTAGCGATCATAAATAAATTATTGTCTGGATTGATAGAATAAGCAGAATTAGTTATTACTTTAGCAATTAATTTATCTCTTATCTCTTTAAGTTTAGTATCTTTAAGCTGTTCTTTAAGGATATTCTCGGTCGTTAGGGAATCATTAGTGGGAATAAAAATATTTAGTGCATTTACAATTAAATTAGGGTTGTCAGGGGGGGCAACAACTCGAGAAAGGAAATCTGCTGGGTTAACTAAGCCTGGGATATGTTCAATTTTATAATTAAAGCCTTGTAGATACATTATCCATCTTACAATTATTTCAGATTGTTTTTCTAACTTCATATGGTACGTTAGTGCTTTAGCATCAGTTAAAATTTTAAATTGTCTACCATAAAGATACTCATGAAAATGTTTAATAGAAGAATAGATTGCATAAAATTCTCTTTTAATAGATGGATAATTAGATTCGCCTTTATTTAACTTTTTAGAATAAAATTCGATGGGATAAAACTGATTGTCATGACGCTGCAACAAAATACCACAAATAGCATTCTTTGAAGCATCTGTCACTAAACATACCTCTTTATTTTCATCGAAGTTCTTGACAGTAGGATTGTTGAGAAGAATGTTTTGAATTTTAAGGAAAGAATCTTGACACTCTTTACTCCAAAAAAATTTTACGTTCTTTTTAGTTAAATTAACAATTGGTTGGACAATATCAGCAAAATTGAAAATTAAATGTCTAAAATAGTTAATCATTCCTAGAAAACTTTGCACTTCTTTAACATTAGTAGGTACTGGAAATTTATTAATCTTATTGACGTTATCGGGAGATGGGGAATGACCATTTTGATGTAAATTAAAACCAAGGTAAGTAATTTCTTGTTGACAGATTTGTAATTTGGCTGGATCTAAAGTTAAGTTAAATTCCCTAAGCCTATCGAATACCTTTTGAAGCCAAGATAACATTTCCTCCATAGAATTTGCAGCAACAATAATATCGTCAAGAAAATATTGAACATTTTTGCCCCTTAATGGGTCCAAGCAATTGTTAATTAATGTATGAAAATAAGAAGTACTGTTAACAAGGCCAAAAGCTAATCTGGTTGGCTCAAAATTACCATACTCAGTCGCAAATGCCAATTTTGACCTGTCTTTTTCCTGCAGAAGTATTTGAAAAAAGGCTGACTTTAAATCTAAAACAGTATAAAGTTTTTTACCTGAAATGTTTTGAATTACCTCATTAATTCTAGGAAGACAAATTTTATATGGTTCAGTGATTGCATTTAAAAGACGATAGTCGATGACCATACGGAATTTTAATTTACTAGGATCATCAGTGGGAAGAGATTTTTTATGAACAAAAAGTACAGGAAAACAATAATTTGAAGATGAATTTTGAATAATACCAGCTTTTAACAGATCAGAAATTTCTTTACGAGCAAAATCTTTAGCAATCTTTGGAATGGGATAGGGTTTTGTTTGCAGTGCAAAATCATGAAGCAATTTAAATTCAGGAATTACTTTATCAGTACAGCCAAGAGTGTCATAAGACGAAGACAATACAGCAGAATTATCCATCAGCAAGCTGAGAACTCGTTTCTTATCAGCATCAGGTAAGTGGGCAACATTAAATTTATCAGACGTAAGTTCCTTTTCCCTAAGTTTTAACATTTCTTCAGAAATTAAATTGTTAACTTGGTATGTCTCAGTATTATCATGAGATGAAATTTGATCCTCAGAAATGGGCTTGATAAATCCTAATTTAGTTTTCTTTCTAATTACTATCTTTTTATCAGTATTGTTATGAACATATAATAAAATGGCATTGTTAGGATCAGGTTGATGGAGACTATAATTTAATTTTAAAGCTAATTTATTGGAAGAAGGACAAAATAAATAATTTAATGAGTTATTAATTTTATGGAGAGATTTAAGTTTAATAATTTTGGCTTGATTAGGTTTTAGGGTTACTTGATTGGCTGGTTTAACAAAGTTTTTACTAGTTTCAGAATTATTTTGAGAAGAATTTAAATCATTAGAAAATACTGGATCATTGGGAACATTATCATCAATTTCTGAAGGGGAAGGGTTAATAGCACAATTAGAAATATTATCAGAAATATCAGTACTTAAATTACTATCACTGTTATCATTCTCATTAAGGGGTTTCAAATTATCAGGGTTTTTATTTACAAATGGAAAAGAAAGATGACCCATAATGAGTTGCTGGTTGGCCGAATCCAAAAGGACTTTATTACGGCTCAAAAAATCATACCCCAGAATTATCTGATAATTGGAGTGCCAATTATCATGAGTTATGAAAAAAATATTACTAAACCAAGTGTTTAGAATGCGAAATTTAAGTTGCACTGTAGAAAAAAAAGGAATTGAAGAATTGTTGATTGTTTTAATGTTTACTGAACGTGATAAGAAATTTAATTTATTATGTTTTTTAAGAAGATTAATAGCCTGCGGTTGTATTAAAGATAAATTTGCACCACTATCTAAAAGCCCTTCAAAAGTAATTTTTCCAAAATTAAGTTTAATTATAGGTAGTTCTGAATTATTTACATTGCAACTCATCAAAATTTTGTTTATATTTACATTAGAAGAATTCAAAATCATGCCCTCATCGTTATCAAAAAAAGAATCTAGGGTCCTGCAATCATGAGGGGGGGAAATATTTACAAAATCTTGAGAACCCTCTACCCGTTTAAATTTCTTCTGCTATGGTTGTATGGTCTGAAATTATTACGCCCTCTTCCACGATTATATCTCATGCCATTATGTTGATGACCCCTTGGATTCTGATCATAGTGATTAAAATGATCATTTCCAAAATAATTCGCATCCGCGTTTTGCATGCCCTGTCTTGAAAAATTCGCCCCATTACTGACCTCCAAAAAATACCAGCAGTCTCTTGCGCTATGAGCTTTGCTACAAATCTGACATAAAGGTTTTTCTTCTTTTAACTTCTTGACCGTTTCCGTCAGATGTGCAATTTGCTTACTTTGGTCATCTAAATTTTTTACGAGTATTTCTAATAGGTTATTATCAGTTTTACTGGTGGACGGTACTGCTTGCAAATTATTTAAGTCTAAAATATTTTGTTCAAGAGCTTTTTCTATATCCAAAGCCTTAGCAACAATATCATCAAAATTTTTTTTTCCGAATTTCAAAACTTCAATTTTAATATCCGGTCTTAAGGCATCAAGGAATTTTGAATACATTAAGTTAGCTTTAAAAGAATCCAATTCACGGTTATTCTCAGATCCTGGAGCCATATTGTTTACTGTTAACCTAATCTCTTCCGCAAGGTCTGACACTGATTGTTTGGGCTGCTGAGTGATGCGACCATAATGGTAAGACGCATCTTCAAAGTTCTGTTTGCGCTCAAATTTTTGTCTCATTAATTTGGCTACATTCTCAAAAAGTTTTTCTTCGCAAACTTGTTTGTCATTTGACAAAAATTCCAAAGCTTTTTCCCTACATAAGAGCCTCAGGAGTGTGATGCGATTCTCATCCCCAATATTTTGAACCTTACAAATGTCTTGAACATTTCTAAGAAAAGTATTAACATTTTCATTAGGTTGACCATGAAAGGGCGGGATTGCTGCAATCATGGATTGGAAAAGAGCACGCCTGTTTGCCATGATTAAAAATGGACACAAAAAATTTTTTATAGTTAAAATATGTAAACACAACAGGAAAAAATGATTTTTGGGGGGGAGGTTGTTTAAACTGAGAAAATATTATAAATTATTTTTTCTCAAAATTTGCAACACATAATATACAAACATAAAATATTAATCACTAAACAGTTATAAATTTAATAAAAATACTCTAAAATATCAAATTATAGGTGCATAAGAAGAGAATCAAACATTAAATATAATATATAAAATACTTTAAATTGGTGCACACATGGAGTAGAAAAATCCTGACAAATTTTCTTTTTTTTATACCTTCCATAAAAGTAAATTCAAGTTCAATCTTAAATAATGAAATGAAATATTTAAGTAAGTTAAATAATTTTAAAACGGATCGTTAAACGATCATTAACTAAAACTGCATCTGAAATTTTTTTTTTTTTTTTTTTTTTTTTTTTGCAAAATTTTAAAGTTTTCTCAAAAATTAAACAAAATAAAAATTCTTTTAGATATAGACCAGGTTCAAACACCTAAAAGGTCTGCGGCACCAAATGATACATGTGGGGTCGGGATCACAGGATAAAAGTCAGAAAAGAAAATTTAAAATTATTATTAAACACAATGAGAATCTCTGACAATTAAATTGCCATTCCGACACCACACATTATCGTGATGTATAGTGGCAGTGCTAAAAAGGTGAATTTGGCAACTGAGAAAATTAAGGTTAATTTAAATATAATTGAAAATCACTAACTAAGAAAATGTTGCCATCGAAGTAAACGTTACTAAGCTGAAAAATAAAATAAGAACAAACTCACCCCTTTGTGAAGTAAACACATATTCAGTATAAGAAATATGATTTTAATGGAATCAAAGGCTAATATTACTTGGCCAAGTAAAGATGTACAAAAAGGTAGATTTACTCATTATTTCAAATCTTAAATTAGCAAATTGTATTGAAAATCCTTCCTAAATTGAGAATCCAAGCGTTCTATTGTTCAAATCACAGAAAGTTCAATTATTTAGCAGAGAACAGCACTATATTGTAGATAGTCACTAAGAACAAAATATTCAGTTGTGATGGTTAGAGAATGATTGTTCTGGAGACAGTAAACTTATCCTTCTTACTGACGCTCATGGGAGGAAATTCCACGATGTCTCAGACCACAAAGAATGCCGTCATCGATGAGAATCTCGTGCCGCAACATATATGTTGATGAAAAAATAAGCAGGGCCTTCAAGAATCCAAGTCAATCAGGGTTGTTGTTCAAGCATCCAAGCTCAACATCTCAGGAATAGCGATTGCTTAGGCATAGATGAAACGAGTGTTAGCTCTCCAACTTGTTGAAATGTGGTCGAGGGGGCACGATCCTCCATGTGCATCAGGGAGACAGCTCATTAGAAGTAATAATTGCTAATTATCATTATCGGACGTAATTATATTGTATGGTTTTTAAAATTTAAAATGCTTCATTCCTAATTATGCAGATTAGAGGCCTGCTTTTTAGAAAAACTCTTCGCCGATCATGCCGTTGTCATTTCAGATCCCGGTCTGAGGCCGAGGCCCCAAACCTACGTCCGCTTTCGCTCCTACATCGTAGACAAGTCAGATGACGAAAAGCAGATGGCCCCAAAGACGGTTGAAAAGCCGCCAAAATCAAATTGGCCAATGAGAGATCGACGCGTAGGCGGATGCAACTGTTCATTCACAAAGATCGCGCGCTGCATGCCGTAAACCGAACGATCGAAGTGAAACTAGACCGCATCGATAGTAAAATTCATCGCAATCGTACTTCATCCCCCACGCATTCCACAGTTTGCGCGGCATCGCGCGCCGGTACAAAAATCAAGATGGAGGATGAAGTGGCGTTACGATGTAGTTTTCTCCCGAAGAAGAAGCTAAAAAATGGCTACTTGCAGGGGAGTTAGGAAATGCTCCGCGGGCCATTCAAAAGTGATGAACGTAAATAAATATTGTAAAGCGAATATCTCGCTAGATTACGGCTTAAAATTAATGAAATCTTGGGAATCGTATTGAATTAAATAGTTGCATCCGATAAAAATAGTTTTGAAGTAAAATAATTAATATTAAATAACTTTTAAAATTTATATTTTCGGAAGTTAGTTATAATGGAAGCGTATTGAAAGTTACTTTAACGTACGATATTCCGTAACGATTACTTTTTAAAGAATCTTTATATTATTAGAATGATAATTAAACGTTATTGAAATGATATTTACTTATATATTTTAATGTTTATTGCTGAAACTAATTATTAATTAAGAAATTATTAACGGAATATAAATTATTTAAAATGCATTTTTCTCTAATCAATTAATACGTTTTTAAAAATTGTTTTTAAGTTTATTATTAAATTTAAATAGAAATTAATGCAGAAGATGAATTATTAAATTTAAAAGGTTAAAATGTAACACCATTTATGTGTGTGTGTATGTGGGCACTTTCCAATAACTTGAGTAATTTGCATTCCTTTGAGTTGTATACTGTATTTTATCATTTATATAGTTTTTTTTAGCATTAAATGTATTCTACAATGTCCTTCTACGATTTCAAATTATTTTCAAGAAAATAACTGTAAGTTTTATTTCAATAGCCCAATTGTCACTTCTGCTGCTTGTTTCCAACTTCATGCACTGATCTTCTGGAACAATTTAAAGTGTCATGACAAGCTATTTTTAGAAATTTTACCACACCCAGGGTTGGCACGGTTTAAACCAAGTGGTTTTAACCATGGTTTAAACCAATTGGTTTTTTTTTGTCAAAAAAACCATTTGGTTTTTTTAGAAAAAGTCTAATATAATATTTTCTCTTTTTTGCAATTTAATTGTTTTAAATTATAGATAGATGTAATTTCTACTTTTAACACTTCATCTCAGCAGTCAACATGAGACATAATGAGCCTAGGTCATGTTTCTATGCATGTAGAATGAAAATTAGCATGTGCTGATGAACATATCTGGTACTCTAAAGATTTTCCTTAAAACATGTGAAATTAGAAAAGATAAAATAGATAAATATTATTCAATATTTAGCATAAAATATTTTCATTTAAAAAATGCAGATTATTTACAGTAGTTAACAAAATACAATGATCTTTAAGATTTTGGTTAAGGCTGTTCTTAACTGCTCTGCTCAACAAGCGCAAAACGTTTTGACATATTTACAAATTCATTTTTTAACGGAAAGGTATAAAATTGGAAAGCCTGGCCACGGAAGCGATTTGGAATTGAACTGTTTTTTCCATCTTTTGATCAATCGATTATTTATTGAGTTATCAGCAAATTCGATAACGTGACAAACCCGTTTTTCGCCTGCTCTTGAGTGCTTTTTCTCCCTTCGTGAGGAAATTCAGTTCAAAACGCCCACTTGGACTCCTATTTTCTGAAAGATCTATTGAGTTAGCAAAAAAATGGAAAAAACAGCTCAATTACATAGTTTCTGAACAGGGATGACCGCCCCGGGAACCCAGCTTTCGCTTTAGAGTATAAGTGCAATCCCGGGGGGAGACTAAAGTTTCTGAACAACAACACCAGCTAGTTTCATTCATTTTCGCACAAAAATAAATTAAAACTTATGTCAGGAAGTTGCCTTCTTGGATTTGAGAACAGCCTTGTAAAAGAAAATTTTCTGGATTGGGATTGGGGAAGATTATCCTTAAAGAATTTAAAAGAGTAACTTAAGATATCAAATTGAATAACACAGCTTGCAAAAATTGAATGCTATTTATAGCATTTCAGTAATACCAATCAATCTTTTCTGTTAGTTGCTGAATCTAATGGCCAAAAATGTTGACTTGGACACTTGGAGTTATCACTCAGAAAACAAAATAACCAGAAGTATTTGGATATTAAAAAAATAATAATAATAATAACAACCACAGAATAATATATTATATTCATGAAACTGCATCAAATGTTTATTGATTGATTATTATATTATTAATCAAAGGATTCTTCATACGATTTTCAAGGTATCAATGTTTCACTGTGTAGAGCAGTTTACTTTGAACATAAGACATAGGTGTTACTAATAATGTTTAAATTAGAAATGATTTCAATTTTCTATATAATTGACTGTAATTATTTAATTTAAATATTTTCTGAAGTTATATTACTTACATAATATCTAAAAATGTTTATTTTATCAACAGATATGCATCTGTATACAATAGGAAATTATATTTAAAAAAACCCGGTTTAAACCAAAAAAACCTGGTTTAAACCAAATAAACCGGTTTTTTTGGTTTTTTACAAAAAAAACCCGGTTTTTTTTCCAACCCTGAACCCATAAAAAAATTTATATTATACAGTATAAAATGACAAATTTTTATTGTAATTTAAAAACAGTTTTATATTTATTCTATGCCAAAGAAATGTTGTCCCCTTGCTTTTGTATTACTACTGTCTTATATAAAACTGCTCACGTGACCACTAGGAGGTCAGATAAAACTCAGAGGACAACTGCATTTAGTAGAAGCAGCAATCTTGAAAATCACAAAAGCAAATCTTTAAATTCATCAAAAGCAAAAATCTTATGATTTAATTATCTGGACTTAAAAAGCAGTTACAAGCTGCAAAATGGATAGAAAGATAAAAATAGGTTTATTACTTGTCACTACTGTTCTCTACTTAAACTTTCGTTATTATTATTTTTATTTATTTATGATTTTGTATGGGATGGTACAACATACTTTTACTTTAGTTCGTAATATCATATTGCAGTCTTACTAAGATTACCTTACTATGTGCACAGAAACAATTTCTTTAATTTTGTCACTACTGTCCTCTTTTAATGAAACTGCATCAGCTCATTTTGAGTAAGTTTGAAAATGTTCAGCTTTCAACTATGTTACTTAAGAGCCTACACCAGGTTCGGCAAACCTTTTCACATCTGCTTGCCAGTTTAACAAAAAACAAAAACATTAAAATGTCTGTCATAGAACTTTGTTTCCTCTTGGGTTTTTGTTTTTCAATTTTATTTTCTCATTTTCTCAGCATTGTAAAATCTTCTCTTTTTTTTTTTTTTCAGAAAAAAATGAACACATTTTAAGGCACGTAATGCAGTCACAGAGTCTTGGCATTTGGGTGTTAGTTTCTCTTCATCAAATTCATTATTACTCTCATTTAACTTATCAGAAAAGTTTGTTTCTTCTATCTATTTGGAACTATCATTTGCACAAAAAGGTAAATCGAAATCCTAAAGTGACGGTTTATCAAATCCTATATTTTTTGAATCGAGATTTATTGGAATTTTTTTCACTGTAATATTCATAATATTATCACTTTGTTTCGAACTTTAAGAAATTGACATTTTATATAGAGTTATATGTGTTAAGCAAGGGATGGTTTAACAATGTATTACTATAGTTATATTTCTAAAGTAATTGAATTAAGAAGAAAGTAAAGTAATTAAGAGAATTAACATGATTTCTGATGCTGCATGTTGGATGCCAAATGTTTGGTATTGGGCTCAAAATTGGTTATTTTTAACAAAATGCATGATGAATTGAAATCATCTGATAAATTGATTCAATTTGGATTTTTAATACTGTGCATCTCTGAAAATAATGATTCGCAAGCATAGGTAAAGAGAAAGATGTTAACATGGCAAATGCTAACTTCTTAAAAGAACTGTAAATGTCTGCAGAGCTGTCCTTAGTCGATGTGTGACAGGTGCAGACGCACAGGGCCTTGTGCCTAGGAAGACCTTGAGCTCAAAAATAAAAATTTATTGCAAAATAGCTAAATATTTATTATTCATTTTGTTGTGAGTTACATGATAAAATTTATATGTGTAAACCTTCTTATTTACAGGCATGAAAGAGATCCTTCTAAAGGAGGAATTCCACCTTTTTAGAAGCAAATTTGGACATTCTCTGGATTGATGCAAAAATGCAAAGAAAATATTAGATGCATATGGAGGGGGGGGGGGGGGGATCTAGAAAACTTAATAATTAGGCATTTTGTCTACTGAAATCCTTGGAGTTTGTTTCTGAATTGCTGTACTATCAAATCAAAGGCGAGCTGTTATTATAAGCACCTGAAAGTCATGTAAATTAAGTTCTTTAACTTGGGAAAGGAAGTTTCCATATGGTTCTTTTTTAAATAGAATATTTTATTCTATTTATAAAACACTTCTGGGTAATTTCAGTGATGCATTTTTGGAAATTATTTCTGGAGTAAAGATCAATTTGGCATTTATATATTTAGAGTTGAGATTTTTTTTTTTTTTTTAAGTAAAGTCTTAAACAGTCAAGTCATTCAAAATAATACGTTTATTTTGAAAAATTAACTTCTGTACTTAACATAACTTCATCAGGTACATTTGGGTAGATTTATCTGTTTCCAATTTTCTTTTTTGATTTAATGAATTTGTACATTTATTGTTATTTACTTATTTTTTTTCTTTTAATACTTTCTAAGTTACAAAAATGAAATAACAATCATATGTACAGTTATATTTCATTTTATTGTATGAATAACTGTTAAAATGTGGTCTAAATTATACGAGTTTGGCCTTACAGTATAGATGGAAAAAAATTCCCACCTTTTTTTCTATTTCCCACTTTCATGCCTGTATTTATAAAATGTAAAATTTTCTATCAATAAAATGTTCGGTGCAAGTTATGGACACCTGAAAAGAGAATAAGATTGTTTGTAGCTTATATTCAATCTAAAGGCATTGTTACACCCTAGCCTGGACAGCACCAGACATCCAACAAATCTGGACAGGTGCATGAACTGAAATTTAATTTTCAGGAGATCAGTGTATGGGCGATGATTCCAATAAAGTGCTCGCTATTATTTTAATGATTATTTGAAATGTAACATAGATTTGCTTTCCCGTTGTGTAATCAAGTTTCTCTTTTTATTATACGAATATCGATGTTCTTGCCCACACACATATGTATTCCTGTTGTGTAAACACAACGAAGAGGCAAAGGAACTGTTTCTGCTGTCACTATCTTGAGACAAAACTAAACATTTAAAGTGTCCAAGAATTATGAAAAGTTAGTGCTTTTAATAGTCCTTAGGAAAATGATTTTTTTGGAAATACTGATTTTGACTCAGATATTTTCCTATTTTTTAAATTATCTTAAAAATATTAACAGTTTAATATTTGCTAATTAAATTAATAACTCTAAACATGTTACAGTCGAAGAAAAGACCGTTTTTATGTCAAAAGTTTCACTTGTATCACATTCAATTACTGCCATAATATGAAATGGACTGATTGAGTAATTTAATCGATTAACCCTTTGACTACAATTTATTTTTTATTAGAAATTGTTGGAAATGTCGACTATTTTTTAATTCTATTAGTGGTTTTTAAAGAAAGAAAAATCTTTGCCATACACTTTTATGACAGCTTCATGAAAACTTGTAAATAATAGCATGAATATAATATAAAAATAGTCGATAGTGGCAGCCCTGATTTCGGTCCATGGTCCTGCATAGTTAAATATGTAAATATATTAACCATTATCTTTGGTTTATGTTTTTGTTTAAATTATCAGAAAGAAATTAGCAATTTTCTCCAACAAATCAAATTGTTTTTAAAATTGCTTGATTTTGTATATTTTTAATTGGTTATCATCTCCTCAATCCTCCCCTGCTCATGAATTTCACGTGTAACTATATTAGAGGTCTACATAAGCCGAAGTTTTCAGATCCAGGTCTATTCTGGGTCAGAGAAAGCTATCCTAACTCAATGGTAAAGCTGAAAATTTGGTTCCGAATTGACTCTACCAAAAATCTTTAAAATCAGGCACGATGCTATTCAACTCATGAAAAAAAAAAAAAAAAAAAACTATTCGATATATCTCAACGAGTATTACCCTACAATTAAAATTCTTTAAAAGAATGTTGGATACACGTTTAAACAAACAATTTAAAGTACAGTACTTTTCCGATTATACCTCCTCATTCCATGGCATACGAAATTACAATATATTTACATATGAAAACATCAACATTGAAATAAAAACTCATTAAAATCAAATAGTTTAGAAGGAAAGAAAGGGTGATTTAAGAAGTCATAATTTTGAAGCTCTATAAAGAAAAAAAGTAGATTTTTAAAATGTCTCTTTAATTTATTAAGCCAAAATAAATTTCTAAATATTACATTTACCTTACTGTGTACCATTATTCTGTGTACAGTCATCAAGAAAAAAAAAAAAAAAAAAAAAACTTTGTTTATCTATGGAAGTCACATTTAGCTAGATAATAAATTTAAATGTTTCTGAAAAGCGTTTGAATTCACAAAATCTTGATGAGAACTCATCGACTAATGTATTTGTTACTGAAGGGAGTTGCTTTCTCTGTTTTTTCATCTAAATTAAAGACATCAGCTTTTTTTACTTTTTAGAAGATATTTTTTCTAAATATTTGCAATTTTGCTTCAAATATGAATCATATCTATCATGATAATAGAAGTCTTATTTGTCAAATGTGCTTTAATATTTGTCAAATGCGCATATTTCTCGATCGTACTTTATTCATCCAAATGTTCAATAAATCCTTGTATCATTTTGCCGCGGCTTAACCAATAAACAATGATAGGTGAAAATTGGCGGTCGCCACTCGCCACGTGGCGATTAAAGTTGTAAAAGTGGCGATTAAAAAATCGGCCATCGATCGCCACCCTAGTCGCCACTCGCCAAGTGGCGATAAAAAATCTGTTATCGATCGCCAAGTGAAATATAGCTTTTTTTCATAGAAATATGCATCTCTACTTTGATTATATCTAATTAGCAAACTGGTTAATTCTTTTTTCTACCGGATGCAAGCAGATTACAGTGATTTAGATGTATTTTCAATATTTCGGCGTTTTGCAATTGCCCTTCAGTTGGATTATTTTTTCAAGAAATACAGTTTTATTCTGCAAAATATATTCATCAGCTTTGATTCCACATGCATTTCAAATAATTTATTCCTTTTTTTTTTTCACCGGATGCAAGCATGTTTTAAGAACATTGCAGTATTTTCAATACTTCGACTCCTGCCACAAGCTCACCAGTTAGATTATTTTTCTTCAAGAGATATTGTTTAATCCTGCGAAATACACTCACCAGCTCAGATTTCAGCTGTATGTAATTAATGTGTGTAGTATGTTAATAACATATTTACTTATTAAATAAAATACAAATAACATTTTATTGTGTTTTATTTGATTTTTTTTTTTTTATTGTATACACCTAAGTGTTGGAATTTTGATTTAGTTATTTTTTATATAAAGAAAGTAATAGTAATTTGATTGATAATATTGTTTATGAACATATACAAATAATCTAAAAATATATTCTAAAAAAAATCAGTATGATAATAGATTTTGTGGTTTTAAAGTGTAATTTTCTTGAATTTCGACTGCTTCCCTATTCTTATCACGAATAGTTGGCTGGTATAAAACTCTGATTTATAGAAAAATGCGTATATATACAACGATTATAGTTTATCTAGATTTGAAGAAAGTTTGAAACATTATAGTGGCCACTAACTTTAAAAAGTGGCCACTAATGAAACTGAGTCTACCGGCCACTGGCTACTAACTCAATTTCCCAGTTTTCACCTATATTGTACATCAGTAATGTACTGTGCACAGTTTACTTCATCTAACAAAGTGTCAAACTTTCATTTATTTAAAGCCTTGGCACTTTAAATTTAAATTATTTAAATGCTGGCACAAATCTGTAAAGTACATTAATTTTGCAAGCCATTTAATATTTGTCAAATGCGCATATTTCTCGATCGTACTTTATTCATCCAAATGTTCAATAAATCCTTGTATCATTTTGCCGCGACTTAACCAATAAACAATGTTGTACATCAGTAATGTACTGTGCACAGTTTACTTCATCTAACAAAGTGTCAAACTTTCATTTATTTAAAGCCTGCGACGATATGATATTAACTATTTTTGTGACTACGGCCGTAGCATGATCAACAGATTCATAACCAGCCTTTGCACACAGGACTTGATGTATGATGCAGTGAAATTCAAGAATAATATGTCCAATATGAGTTTGAAAGAAATTAAAAAAAAAACATTTTCCCCACCAGACTGGGGTTGTAAAAGAAACTCTTTCAGACAAATTTATTTCATTTTCAATAAGTGAATTTATAACTGCTGGACAAATATCTGCTTCGTTGGTTGTAGTTAATAACTATATTTCTCCTTAATTTCATTTTCAAAAAAATATCGTACAAAAACAGCTAAATGAGCAGATTTAGTTACATCTGTAATTTCGTCAACAAGGAAGTGGAGTGGGAAGGGAGAAAGGAAAGGAGAAGACTTGGTATCAGAATTTTGTTACTCTCTTACATTTTCTGCCATTTTTAGGATTCTATTGGGTTGGCAACTAAGTGATTGCAGATTTTGTCAATAGATGTTAGCACATTCTTTTTCTTTTGTCTACTTGTTCAAAGCACCTATCCTATATTCTTTTCTTGTTGTTTGGACTTCCTTCTTTAATTTTGCAAAAAAAAAAAAAAAAAAAAAAAAAAAAAAATGATTAGTTATTTAGGTTTATTTTTATCCCAGTTTAAGAATGGAAGAACAAGACGTGCATTTCAGGTATATTTTATTGTAATTTCCAAAAATAAAAGAAATGCATTGCAAGCACACAAGAAGTTATGTGCCGTATATGGGAATAAAGTCTTCAAAGAAAGGCAGTGTCAAAATTGGTTTGCCAAATTTTGTTCTAGTGATTTTTCACTGAAAAATACGCAATAATCTGGCCGTTCAGTTGAAGTTGATGAGATCCATATCAATGCCATTATCAATTCAGATCATCATAGCACAGCATGTAAAATTGCAGAGAAGCTCAATGTATCGCATACATGCATTGAAAAAAAATTAAAACTGCTTAGCTATGTCAAGAAACTCGATGTATGGATCTCTCATCAGCTTAATGAAATTCATTTGAAGAACCCATTAGCATCTGCAATTAGCTTCTGAAACGCAATGAAATTGATCCATTTCTGAAACGACTGTTAACTGTCAACAAAAAGTGGATAGTTTATAACAACGTTAATCTGAAAAGATTGTGGGAAATGCAAGACGAACCAGCCCAGCTGACACCAAAAGCTGAGATTCACCAAAAAAAGGTTATGCTGTCAGTTTGGTGGGATTATAAAGGAATACTGCATTTTTAACTTTTACCAAGAAACCAAATAATTAACTCAAACGTGTAAGTTCAACAACTCGCAAAACTGGGCAATGCAGTTCAAGAAAAGCAGCCAGCATTGGCAAATCGTAAGGGTGTTGTTCTCCAGCATGATAATGTAAAACCTCAGACATCTTTGGTCACTCGCCAAAAATTATTGGAATTAGGTTAGAATGTGTTGTCACATCTACCATATAGTCCTGACCTTGCGCCTTCAGATTACCCTTTATTTCGTTCTGTACAGAACTCCTTAAATTGTAAAACTTTTAATGATACTGATGATGTAAAATCACATTTAATTCAATTTTTTGCTGCCAAAACTCAGAAGTTTTATGCACATGGAATTCTGACACTGCCTGAGAGATGGCAAAAGGTCATCGACAAAAACGGAAAATGCCTAATTGAATAAAGCTATATTTTTAAACAAAAATTTTGAATTTTCCTTCTTATTTAAAATCCGCAATCACTTAGTTACCAACCCAATATCTTTGACTGTATTTCTTCATAAAAGAATATATTTAATTCGCCAAATTATTTTATCTTTATTTTCAAAATTATCAAAATGGGATGGAGCGCATATTAGCCAGACTTTCTTCAAAAACTCTCCATCGCAGAAAAATTCAACATACCGGCATTGACATTCACAGCCGAGAAATTTGAAACTCTAGTTTGCGAATCCCTGCTGATATATTTAATTATAGATGTGAGCAGTTTATGTTTCTCTTTAATTGCACTGGCAATGAATTCTTTTTGTTCTCCATAACTATTTTGAGAAGTTTTTTTTTATTATTTGTTTCATATAAAACCGTTTTACAGATAACATTCTGCGGATCCAGGACTGTGCGAAAGGGGAGGCGAAGGGGGTACCAAATTTATACTATCAACTTTGTACATTCAAAGTAAAAGTATGCACCGTAATTCCGCGCGTAAGCGCCACGGCGCATACGTAAAAAAAAGTTTTAAAAATGCTTACGCTGATGCGGCGTATACGCCAATTTCACATTTTAAAATCTTCTTTTTATCTTACGCCAAGCTTTTGACTATTTTTGGAAAAGCATTTATAAACATTCAATATAAGATTTATAAACGTTAAAAGACGAATGTAATATTTTGAATATCTTATTTCTTGCTACACAGCGTCGCGCATTTACACAGAAGTAAACAATCATTGGCTGTTGTCAAATTCAACCAACTAAACTTATAAATACAGGAAGCATTATGCGATTTGCATCACCCAGACGATAACTTACTTTTGAATTTTAAAAAAAATTAAGTTTTATAAAATCTTACAAAAACTTTAAAAGACCTATAAAAATGTAAAGTATGTCTTAAAAAATAGTTTTTAAAGTTTAATTGACTTAAAATAAATTTTGGTATGAAGTAAATCTTATTAATCACAGGTGCAATCGCAATGAATTTATTGCTGAATGTCAAAGATAAATAGCGCTACAATCAAACAACTCAACCGAGCAACTAGCAAATCAAAACAAATGCAGAATCGGCGATTTGCATGTTGAAAAAAGGAAGCGGGTGAAAAAAACATAGCATGGGAATCTAGGACAAAAATTAGGAGATAAATTAAAATGTGTCGATATTTAGGAATTGCAAACATTACATGAATCATATTTCTTCTAAGATTTTATCAATATTTTTTGTTAATTTTAATCAGATTTTGCTAATACTTTTTTGCCTTGCCGCTTACGCAGCTATTTCGTTTTTTAAAACAATTTTTTTACAGTGCGGCGCTTCTGATGAATTTTTTTTTAATTTAATGTATTTTCAGAGGTGCGGCGCTTATGGTGGGTGCGGCGTGTACGTGCGAAATTACGGTACATTTTTGTTTAAAAGTTAATGCATTGTCCCTTACCCCACACCAGAAAACAAATTTGTTACTAATGAATTCTTCCTTTTTAAAACTTGTTTTAGGTCTTTGTCTTTGCTCTTTTGTTGTCCTCTTTTCTGAGTCTAGAATTTTCTTTCTAAACTAGGGGAAAAACGTACACTCTCAAACAGCATGTGGTTTTCTTCTTAGAATCCAAAAGCATTGGAAATTGTTATACTATACTATTAGATACATTTTTTCAACACCACAGTAGCCTGTCTTTTTTGTTAGCCTCAAACAAAATCAAGGAAGTGGGTATGTGATATGTATGGGGAAAAGGGAGGAGGGGGGGGGGGGTTCTGAGTGGTTAGTTTAATGATATGACAAGTACGCAAGTATTTAGTATTAAAAAAAAAAGCTGTTTTCAGTCAAGCTTGTATGTTAATAAAAAAAGAAAAATGAAGTGCAGAACTTTGGGGAGTATGAATGAATTTTTTTTTTAAACTTCAACTAATGATGTGGCAAAAATATCCCTTTGCGTGTTGGCTACGGCCTGCATGCCATAGGTTCGCCAACCCTGGCCTACACTATACTTCATTTTTTTTTTCAGCTGGTGGATAACCTTCATAGTCACCATCACTAGTTTCCATGGAAATCTCTAATAACTCGTTTTTGCCACTCTCTTTTGTTCTTGACTATAAAAGCTCTGAAACAACCTCAAATGTAGTGTGAAAAAAGTATCTAACTGGGGAATTCAGAATCCCTTATCAGAGAAACACCCTCAAGGTTGTATGTCTGTCTTTGCGAAAAATAGTTATAGTCATGTGAAGAAACGAGAATGCTGATGTTAAACCGGGAGCAATCTTTACGGATTTTTCGCTTGTATTTTAATATTTGTTTATTTATTTTTTTTTTCATAGGATCGATATTTTATACTGTACATTTGGTTTTGGTTAGTTTTTTTTTTATAAGAGGACAGTTTCATTTTTGGAACCAGTTCTGAAAATGAAACTATCTGTAAAGATTTCTGCCATAGGATTAAAGGTCTTGTTTCTTCTTGTGATTAGTGTAGACTCTTGAGCTATTTCCCATGTGGCATGCATTAAAAATGCCAATATTATAGTTCAAAACCATCATTTGTTCACTTTCTCCCTGTTTGAAGAATACTCCTGATGATTATAAAGATTCTCAACTCCTGATTTAAGAAGTGAACTATTAGTGTAGGAAATTTGGGTTGCAGTTGTGTATGATGAAAATTGGTTTCCTGAAGTTTTTTAATTTAATTTTTATTTAACTATCATCAAAGTATTTTATTTTTCCATGTTACTTATTAGAACATTTGTTTTAAATTATTTTAATTGGAGAAGTAAGTAACGACATCCTTAAAGCAAATTTCATGTTAAGAAATGGAAATAGATTCCATTGGACAAGCA
Source organism: Maratus speciosus (assembly GCA_963932465.1). Taxonomy (NCBI): domain Eukaryota; kingdom Metazoa; phylum Arthropoda; class Arachnida; order Araneae; family Salticidae; genus Maratus; species Maratus speciosus. The sequence goes on along the minus strand of OZ010791.1, from coordinate 42,368,058 downwards.
TACCAGATATCCATGAAATACCAAATAATGAACTTTTGTGTTTTATTGAAATTTCTCCTCATTCAATCACTTTCTGATATTTTATTATAGACAATTAGTGTGATTATAAATTTAAAAATGAAAAATATTTCCTGTAACTAAACACTGTTTTTGTCTCTGGATGAATTCATTTAGTTGGACCTATTGTCTTATAGTTGTTGGTTTATTTCTAAAAGATTAATTCAGTTTTAAAATAGTTTTAAAAGTACATAGATATTGAGTAATTTATAATTGTTAAAATGTTCAAAGGGTGTATTTTTAAGAGTATGTCACTTCTGCCCCCCCCCCCCCATATTCTTAAAACACATCCAAATTTATTGCACATAGGATATCAAATAATATATTTTTTATCATTAATAGACAAAAAGAAAAAAAATCTTTTAAAATCTTGGGTTATAATGTAACAATATCTTTGGGGTAATAGTGATATTGATTATCAAAATAATTAATAAAATGATGTGTTTAAAGAAAAATACTGTTCAAAGTTTATGCCTGGATTATTGTATACTACTCTATGTCTTATCTATTTATTTTTAAAAAATGTTTAAAATTTAACTTTTATTTTACACTAAATGACAGAGTGAAATTACCCATTTATTGGAGCCCATGCAAATTAACTATTCAAAACTTTCCCTTCAAGGATAATATTTTTTAGTTTATCTGTTTCATTCTGTTATGCTTCTGTAAGAATTATTTGAATTAATACTTGTTTTTGAAGTGTGATTTTTTATCAATGCAATATCTTTGTGAAGGGACAAAATTTTGTTTTACTATATAGTATAAAAAAATATATCGGACTTTGGCCCTTTATTATATTTTTAAATGAAACATTCAAGATGTACATATAAAATAACACTTTAGATTTTTTGCATGGTTTATAGGCTCTTATCAAATTAAAATATATTTCACTCTGTTTCTGAAATTATTTATTTTGAATCCCTTGCTTAAAGATTTAAAAAATTAAAATATTTTAATATAATGATGTTATGCCAAATTTAAGTTTTATAAAGTTATGAAAAACTTTTATCCAAACTATTTTGTAAAAAGTTGTTAGTTAACCATTATTTTTCACGTTCTGAATACTCATACATTTGAAAGCTCTCTCTATATTTTAAGATTAAACCATTCATTTTAAAAAAAACACAATTTATTTTTTGTGTGATTTAGTTATATATATATATAGTCTTTGTTTTAAATATTTCTCACTATTTTTCAACAATAAAATTTTATTCATTCATAAATCATAAAAAGAATTCGTTCTAAGTAAAGAAAAAAAAAAATCTTTATAAGCATGATTATTTCTTCAATTTTAAATATAAGTAAAGTAAATTAAATACAGTTTATAAAAATTATATATTTTCAATAATGGCATTTTTTCTTGTTTCACTACTGTATTTGCATCATTTACTTGAGATTTAGAGTAAAACTTTTATACTTTTCTTGCAATTGTGAGAGCCTCCGTTGATGGTTACCAGGGGTGATTGTGTTCAGGTAATATACCTGAATTCAAGTATTTATTTTATTTTCAGTACCAGAATTCAGGTTTTTCTGATAGTTAAATTCATAAAATAAGACTTGTGGATATGCTTGCTAAACACAATTAAAATTAATATATTTCATAATGAGAGGACTGGACCTCCTTGCAATAAATTATGTGTTTTCTTTCCATACAAAAACTTTTTCTGTTAAAATTTCATGTATTTTTCCATTAATTCACTATCACCCGTGGGTTACATTTTGTCTGTATAAATACACTAAGGAGCTCAGTCCCTCACTCTTGCGCCAATCCCAAGAGCAATAAGTACTATGTTGTCTTATGACAATCCTGCATTTTGCTCATTTTTTAATTGCAATTGTATTTTATTCTTGGGAAAACACTTACATATATCGAAACCAATACTCATTTATTTTTTTAAGTGTATATTTACAATATCTTTACAAACAGCGTTTATTTGTAATAGGCCCCAAGCATCGAATTTTTATGCCTTTCAAATCCAGCTTCTGTTTGGTAAACATAATACTCACATTTTAAGATAAAATAAAATGGGAGTGAAAAATAAACTATCTTGCTTTGAAGCTTTCTTAGGTTTTGATATTAAAAGATTGGGTACTTTTGGTTAACCGGGCGCCAGTGTTATATGTACATATGTATACACATATATGTACAACATACCGGGTGTCCCAAAAAGGACTGACTGATTTTAAAATTCAATAACTTGCAAACGGTGACAGATATTTAAAAAATTCTTGCAGGAGGGTTATGCATAAGGTCAAAAGTTTTTTTACAGTGATTTTCAATTTTAGTTCGAATTACAAACAATAGATGGCGCTGCGATCAATAGACACTGAATTCAGGCTCGATTTTTGGTACTTCGTGGCCCGGATAATACATTTCCATCTCCTTTTTCAGCATGGAACAAGAGAAAGGACCAGAAATCGAGCCTGTATTTAGCGACTATTGCTTACAGCGCCATCTATTGTTTGTAATTCGAACTAAAATCGAAAATCACTGTAATAAAACTTTTGACCTTATGCATAACCCTCCTGCACGAATTTTTTAAATATCTGTCACCGTTTGCAAGTTATTGAATTTTAAAATCAGTCAGTCCTTTTTGGGACACCCGGTATATATATATGTATACACACACACATATATATGCATACATATGTATATACATATGTACATATATATGTATATATATATATGTATATATATACATATGTACATATAACACTGGCGCCCAGCTAACTGAAAAGTACCAAAGATTGTTGCTAAATATTACATCATTGTCTTCTGCAGTCAATATCCACGTACCACTTTAAAATATTTTACTGTGAAGTAAACCAGTTTCAGCTGATATCACCTCTATGTCTAGGGCAGGGATGGAGAACCTTTTTGAGTATGCGTGCCAAAAATTAAAAAAAATATGTACAAACACTCTAATGCGCCAGAAAAATTTTAACGAATAATATACTCATGTCGCATCAAATTCCACATTAATAATCTATTAATAAGTTTTTCTTTTATTGTATACTTCCAAATCTGATCATTTTTAGTTCTTCATTGATCTAGTAGAAGCAGGTTCAATAGACACATAACTATTTATAATAACAGTTAAAATTTAATTTTCAAAATTAAAACCTAAATATATTGAAACCTAATGTAACTTGAAGCCCTAAAACTAAATAAAATAAAACCTAATCTGAAATAGAAGTGTGTCAATTAGGTATATTCTATGCAAACTAACTCTTAAAATTCAATTTTTAAAAATAAAACCTCTGAAATTTGATAGAGCAGTAAAATGATTTTGAAAACACTATATGTTGAATGGTTTAGCGAGAAAATGACGCTAAAAGGCGCTTTCATTGAAATTTATAATGCCTTAATTTATTCAAAAGTAACGGATTATTTTAAAGTAAATTATATAGCTGTTACACAAAACTATACTTTTTGTAAGAAAAACACAAAGTGGATTGCTCACCATAAACTGAATATGAACTATTAGTTTTTTTACGTGCCAGAGGTGTATTCTTACGTGCCAAGTTCGGCACATGCACCATAGGTTCACCATCCCTGGTCTAGGGTGACATATTCGCATGGATCCAAACATCTCATAACTCTTAAAATTTAAAATATTAAAAATAAATATTACTGACTTATTAATTTGTTTTAAATTTTAATATTTCTATAATAGCAGTTTTAAAAATTTTTCATTTATGTGCATGAGAGAGAGAAATGGATAAATGATCTCTTTTTCTCATTGTTAGTGTCTTTTTCTCATTGAAATAGGAAACCAAGGAGGAAATTTTAACCTCTGTGCATTTAGAAGTTGGACAGTTATTATTTCATATATTAATTTCATATGTCCAAACTAGTCATTTTATATATTTTTTTCATTACGATCTCATATATATTGTGTAGTTATATAAAATTCCAAATACTGCAATATGGCACTACAATGCACAAAAGAAATTGTAAATATAACTTCTGTATTTTTCCTGTGTTTCTTGCTAGTTTAAAAATTGTATGTGACTCAATACTACAATCAGGTAGATTTCGTAAGAAATACTACCTATTGCAGTCATTACCATGGTGCGACTTTTGAAAAATTCATTATAGGACCCCAGGAACCCAAAACCACCCTCACCAAAAACGTTTATATATATATATATGTGTGTGTGTGTGTATTTATGTATGTACTAAATTTTGTCCACACGATAAAAGTCGCAATTATGCATGGATCGTCTTCAAATTCGCCAACAACTTTGAGATGGCTAATATCTCGGCGGGGATTGAAAATGGGCAAAATCGACTCAAGGGAATGGAAATGGGAAGGGTTAAAAATTTTGAATACCGTCTTAAAATGATTCTAATAAAACCAGCTCTTGCACAACAATGACAAGAAAAAATAAACATTTTTCGTTATAGCAGTTGCCAACAATTAAAAAAAAAGCAATAAAATTATCTCCGCAACAATTGCTTTTCTATATCAAGAGTTTCACGTGAAAAATTAAATTAAATAAACAGTTTGACGAATTGAAAACAAATTGAATGTTACATCATAAGTTTTCTAGAGCAAGATTTCCGCATGAAAACTCAAAATGGAATAAGTAGTTTGACAAATTAAAAAAAAAAAATATATATATATATATATATATTTATATATATATATATATATATATATATATATATATATTGCGTCATATTGGAAATATGATGGACCTCAACAGGTGAATATGTAACGTCATGTGTGTTTAAAGAAACATATTAAAACATGATAAAAACCTGACTATGGAAGTATTAACATATTTTAACACTTTGAGGTTCTCTGAATTTGCTTTAGCCATTTTTAAACCTATTCCATATACATGCGTGTGTGTATTCATGTATATTAGAATTTTCACAAGATGTTTAGCTCCCTAGAGTTCATTCGTAGTGAAGGAACTGGGTTTATCTCTAATCTTGATTTAAATTTTGTTGGTGAATTTAGTACTTAACTTCGAAATCTACCTCCGCCTGTAGGCCCGAGCCGGCAGGGATTTTTCTTTTCTGTTTTGCTGTAGCATCACAATGCATGAATTACCAATTTTAAATTTAAATATAGAACTGTTCAAAAAATAAATAAAATTTTAAAAATATATAGAACTGCTCAAAAAATAAATAAAATTTTAAAAATATATAGAACTGTTAAAAGTAATGAAGTATTTTAAAACAATGAATCACATTTTTTTTTAATTTTTAGAATTTCATTCTTAGAAAGTTGGTGTTTTTGAATGCATGTTTTCACAAGAAAATATACATTTAAATTGAGTATTTAAAAAAATCTCAAAGATATATTTGTGATAACTGAAATTCTGTATACTATAACTGAAACTGGCCATTTATTCTAAAAGAATTTTTGTGTTTTTTAAACAAAAACTGCATATAATGTTATTCCTGTTACAAGTATTAATATTGATGGTGTAGATAATATGTATGTATAATTTCAGGTATTTTTATTTTTGTAGAATGTGCCTTCCTGTATGTAGTATACATAAGTACATACACTTTTATCTTTATTGCATTATAACTGGTGTAATAGGATCATTTAACGGTCTTGTTATAGTTAAATTTCCATAGCTTAATCTTTATCGTTTAAGATTAGGTAATACTATAATAGTTGTTCTCTCTTTAGAAGACATTCAGATGCATTTTTTTATAAATAAATGTAAAACAGTCTCTTTATAGGAGCAAATTGCAATATTATTTTGTAATTTTTTTTTCTTTAAGAATTTTGAAATTTAGAAAATATCTCCTTAATCTCATACTTTTCCACATAGGACAAATTAATTTTTGTTAGCATAATCTCAACTCCTGTTTATATAAAATGTATTTTATAGTTATTAATTAATATGACTTAGATTGAGTTTACCATAAACAACTGTGGTAGTACTGTATTTTTTAAAGAATTAACCAGTTATAATTTGTAAATAATCTGACTAGTTTTAGTACCAAACAATATTAGTTGCTTTTTTTTTTAACTTAAAAAAACTCAAATACTAAGGTCACTTTAATATTCAAATAAGTTAAATAACATTCAAACTGAAGATCTTATCAATATATTTTGAAGTGTTGTCAGGATATAATTTGCGTATTGATTTCAGCATGCACTGAATGAATCTGTTTGTTTGAAAGGCAATTAAAAAGACATTTTTTATAGTTACAGTTTTAATAAAATACTCTTTTCCTCACTTGGAATAACAAGTTTTTTTTTTTTACTTTTTATCATGATGTAAACCATTATATCAAAAATCACAAAAGCAGCATTAATCATTGTTCAACTAACTTACAATTTATCCTTTCCTTTTTCATAAAAAGCAGCAAAAATCATTAAAAAGTCCAAGTAAGTGTTTTTGCATGTTGGATATTTGGCATACAAGTCCAACAAATTGCAAAAGTGGTTTTGACTATTTAGTCAGTTGTATTTAATTTTCAAAATGACTGTGTGGGCATGGATTCAACATTTTTTCTATAATTTATGAATTTTGTTTCCTGTTTACGCCCCCCCCCCCCTTTCCTGTTTTTCTTATGCAATTGATTTTATTCTTTTGCGTATGACAGCTTAGAATAAATTTAATTTTGTAAAAATAGCTTTTGAGGTGTTTAGATTATTTTGCCTGTGTATTTGTATTTAGTTTTTTGTATAATTTTGAATTTTTTTAGAGAGAGGTTTTTGTAATAGTCATACATATTTTTCCTTCTGCTTGGTAATTATGCTTGCTACACTTCGGAAAGACTTTATTTGTCAATGGTGATTATACTGAGCGAGCCTTTTTACCGACTCTGGCGTTGTAGGATTTCCATACTGGGAGATGTAACGATGAGTTTGGCACACAGAAAATCCTTTTACGGATTTAATTTATATTATTTGTTTACTGCTGAAGTATATTCTTGAATCGCCAGGCTGTTTATCGTTGTTTGGAGGAATAAATTTGCGCGAGTTGAATTTACCAATTAATTTGTTTTTTTCCCATTCCATGCAAATTTTTTTTATATTCCTGAAAGAATTCCGGTCTATGATAGACAGCCAAAATACATTTAGAATAAAATTATTAAAAAAAAAAACGAAAAATCCCCTTTAGGGACGCCGGCTGGGGAGAGGCCAGGAAGGGCCACTGCCTCTCTGGCAGTGGCCCCTCCCTCTCTCTGGATTTTGAAAATTAATTTTAAACGAAACTTTCTTCATTTCTGATTGTTAAAAATGAAAGATAAAAAACTGCCTTGCCTTCCTCAACCCCTACCGTGGCAAAGAATTTTTAATTCTTTTTCTTTAATTTTCTATTTACATTCACATGTTTTTAATTTATCCAAAAGGGATCAGAGACCCTGTGGCGGGAATTTTTTTTTTTTTTTTGAACTGTCAATTTTGTTAAATGTTGGTAGAAATCTATTTTTGAATATTTAATATTTCTTAATTGTTGCATTATTTTATTGCTTCTGAGTATGTTTAAAAGTTGTCTTAAATGGAGAATTCTGTCATTTTTAAAAAAAATTTAGCTTATTTTATACTTACATTCAGCAGCGGGCGAATGTAGACCATTGACCTCAGCCATAAAAAAAAAAAAAAAAAAAAAAAAAAAAAAAAAAAAAAAATTAAAAATGTGTAAATGCAAACAAGATATTAGAAAAGAACCTTCCCATTGGTTTAACATTAACTCATGTGTAAGGCACCTGTCCCTACAGGCGAAGACACTTGCGAACTAATGCTAACCCTATGGGGAGGTTATTTTCTAATATCTCGTTTGCACCTCGGAATTTTTAAATATTTTTTTGCATTGTATAGCTGAGGTCGATCTCTACATCGCTCTTTTTTTTTTTTACTTTTTCGATTTTGGTTGCAGATATTTTTTATTAAGTTACTTTCACTTTCAAAACCAGTTCCGAAAATGAAAGTGTCATTCTAAAAAAATATCTGCAACCAAAATCGAAAAAGTAAAAAACGGAGAGATGTAGAGATAAACCTCAGCTATCCAATGCAAAAAAAAAGAAAAAAAATTAAAAATGTCGAAACAAGTTTATAAAAGGTCCTTAATCAGAAATTTGTATTTGTGTATGGGTTAAGGGATGGTGAAACTTTAAAACGAAAAATGTATGTACTTTCATTTTGAAAAAACATTCTCGATATGTATATATATAATTTCTTGTAACAATCAAAATAAGATGTTTGTGTTGGTAGACGCACCCCTCAATCTCTGAGCCTGGGACGACTGCCCCCCTCAATCTCCGAGCCTGGGACGACTGCCCCCCTTCGCCCCCATTTCGCACGGGCCTGATTGATTTATGTCAAGTTAAATTACAATTTTACTTATCAAATCAAATTAACTTACATTTATGCATAAAACTGTAGAATGCATTATGAATAACTGGTGAATTTTTTCTTGTTTTTTGTGTCTAAAATACTGTTAAAATATTGAATTTATACTATTGTTTAAAAGACAAATTAATTTAACTGCTGATCAATTCTTTCTAAGTAAAATAAGAATAGTTTAAACTTCTGTTTGCGGAAGGATAGAAATTATATCGTGGATGTACTTAAGAAAAGCGGCATTTAAAAAAAAAAAAGAAAAAAAAATAGTTTTAATTTACACAAAAAAGAAAATTCTTGTTACAGTAAACTCTCTGTAAGGCTGACTCTGTGTAAGACGGAAATCTGTTTAACTCGGAAAGATTTTCAAGTCCCTGCGAATCCATAGACATAGAGTAAAATTTGTCTAAGGCGGAATATTATCTACTGCGGAAAATTTTCTTGGTCCCGATCAATTCCGCCTTAGACAGATTTTACTGTATTTTACACATTCTTTCCGTGTGCTTCATATTTACTTGAGATGAAATTATCTAATCCACCAAAATTTTCTATCCACCGCAATTGTCCAGTAAATTAAAGAAATAAAAATACATTCTTAGATAACAATGGTTGCAATTAATTTACCGGAAATTAAGAAAAACTGTTCGATTTCAAATCCCTTCAAATATCATGCCTGCAAGTATCCTGTTTTTACGTTTAAAAACAAGCCCTGAAATAGAAAGTTTCCAGTTCTTGGGCGGGGGAAAATAGTTTTATGAGAACAGTCTTAAAATAAAGAGCTTCTTTTATTCGTTTTAATTTGCAAAAGAAATTTTTCTTTGTCATTTTAAATGTCTCAGCCATATGTTGGGTATGTACTTGTGAAATTTTCTGAAAAATTCGAATCACCGAAAATTTTTCTCTATATTTAATAGTTTAAAAAAAGAAACTTTTGATTGGACATCAAAAATCTACTATCTCTGATAATAAGAGGAGGCTATATCTATTGACCATCAACCTGCAGATCTCTGTTGGGGGTCTAAGGTTACTACTAGCCATATGCTTGCACCGCGCCAAATTCTCGCCAGAATCCTTCCTCGCGAATAAATACATTTCCTTGATTATTATTAGATATTTATCATAAAAATGAATATATGTTAAGCTCAATCGATTTTGATTAATGAGTCAATCATTTTTCATATGAAAATGTGGAAAAAAAGGGATTTAATATGCCATTTCTTTCATATTCAGTACAGAACTATTTATTGTCACGGGCTTACACTCCTCTCTAGTATAATTTCCATTGACAACTAAGGTCTTCCCCAAGATTAGTTCATTTTATTTACCACATTTGCCATGATGTTACATAGTTATTTATTTTTAATGTGCATAGGTGATATTACAAAAGAACTCCATAGAATAATGTAAAGTATTTGCTTTATTTAGAAGAATTTTATTTCCTAAAAAATGTTAGCAAAAATAAACTGCAGGGAATCGCATAATGATCTTTCAGAAATGTCTTTATATTAGAATTTTGAGTGATTTAAATACTTAAAAATAAACTGGATGAATAATCTTTAGCACATTTTAATTCTAATCTAAAATTTTCAAGACAATTTGTATTTTGAAAATTGGTACTACTTTGTTATCCCCTCGACCAAAAATCTATCGCCAAACTATAAGATTAAATGCCAATAATGGTTGATCATAAATGTCACATTCACTTGACATTAAGCAAGTTACATGTGTTTACGTCATCAAATGGTTTTTATTTCGACATTTTATTTGTATTTTTATTAATGTTATACTAATTTATTTGTTCTTTCGTTATTTAAAATAAAAATTATGTCAATTTGTATAATTTGGTGAGTGGTTTGGCGATTTATATAATTTGGCGAAATTGGTCGACGGGGTAACTAAGTAGTACCAGTACCTGAAAATTAAATGTAACAACAAAAAAAAAAAAATGCTTCATTTATTGTGTTTTCTAAATAACCTTTTTTCCTTCAGATTAATTATTAATTACAAATTGTGCTTATAAATTAAAAATTAAATAAAAATACTGGTGAAATGCATGATATCTCAAAGTGTGTTATTAAATTCTAACCATTGTTTTGTGATGATGAGCTATTTATGTGCATAAAATTGTTTTTTGCAATTGTTTGAAGACATGGATGATCAAGATGCAAATCATTATGCACAAAAGTTTTGATGTTATTTGTAAAAGCAACTCTTTGTTTTACTGAAATGTGAAGTGTTATAACTCTTGTACATCTATATAAATACTCTGTCTGGATGTAAAATACAGTTTAATGAAAATTTATTTTATGTTTCTCATTTTGTGTTTAATTATTTGTACACATAAGATTAGTCATAATTAATTCATCAATTAAAAAGATATCTATATCATATTCTTTTGCTAAAATATTTTTTATTGGAATTGTGTGGAAATCTCATTTTCCTAAAAGCCAATTCACAAATGAAGTTGTTTGCATCTATAGTTTTTCTCCTTTTTTATGAGAAACCATTGGTTTTTATGAAATGCGATCTGTGTGTTTCTTCTCATTTTATATCCAGTATTTCAAATGGCTCAAAAGAAAAAAAAAATAGAATTAGATCATTTAGATCATATCAATCAAAGGTAAGAAGAAATGTTTGAGGCTTTCTTAGTTCAGTCCCACTCTGAATTTTGCCGAAATATTGATTGATAGTTAAAAAGAAAATGATAAAAAATAAATTTCATTTTGAAATTAACCTTCTCTAGGCTATACTTCTAATGTCACAAAGCATTAAGAGTTTTTTGGGAGGTAGAAAAAAAAAACTTTTTTCCAAGCAGAATTTCAGAGTGGGTCTGGTAAACTCCATCACCGCGTCAAGGTGAAGCCTCTTCGATGGAGTCCCTACCTGGAAGAGCTGATCTATCAGACTTGTCTAAGAAAACTGAATTATTTTAAATGGGGATCGTGATCATTTTGATTGACGGAAAAACTAATGCTAAATGATTAGGTAAGACAGCTTCTTGAAAAAAAGTAATAATGATTTATTTGAAAAAAATGAATATTTTCATTTATCTGTTTTTTTTTATTGTATTCTAAAATATTTTTCGCTGATGACCTTTTTACAAAAGTATTCTAGTTAATATTGTCACATTTAATGTTTTTCCAAGTGCCTCTAATCCTCTTTCTGGATCAAACCTCATCTAAAATTTTCTAGTAATTAGATTTCGTTATATGTTTGGAGGAAATTTCACTTTTAAATAAATTGGGAAATAAATTAAACATTTATAAAATCCGCTTAATTATTTTTGAGTTAACTTATACAAAAGCCAAAAGTGTCACGTATTTAAATAAAAACTCTTATGTTGCTAATCTTTTTCCTTCATTAATGTTTATTTTTTACTCAAAATTTTCTATTCGTTTATTATTTTTAACATTTATTACATCCTCAGGTGCCTCCAATCTCCTTCTGGGGTCATACCCCACCTTATATGACTTTATAGCTCCATTTTTTTTTCTTTTTGTTCTGATAGCTTTGCATTTTGCTTAGATTTAAAAAATATATTTTTTTATTTATGCCACTATATCTGTGTAAAATTTAAAAAGGTTTATAAAAATCTAAAAATAAAAGGATATTATTTAGAAAATTGCATTTGTAAATCTCCCTCATTTTCTAAAGTCTGTTTTTCATTATAAAAAGTCTTTTATTTCATTTGTTATATAATATTTTCCAAGTTACCTTTTAGATCCTCTTCCCGTTTCAAACTTCATCCTATTACTTCTTTTAAATACATTTCTTTTTTAAGTTTGAATGAAATTTTACTTTTAAATAAATCCTGAAATTTAAAAATAAATTGATACTAACATTATCTATTTAGATTTTTCAGAGTTTGTATATGAAAGCTAAAAAGTATCTAGCATTTATATAAAATTTCTTACTTTTTCTGATCCTTTATTAAGATGTATGTTACTATATGAATTGAGATGTAGTACTTTTGCTATCAACACTTTATGTTACTTTACCATTTGTCTTATTTATTGTGCTCCTGGGTACCTCTAGTCCCCTTTCTGAGCCAAGTACTAGTATTTTATGAGAAAAATTTCTTATATAAATCTATTTTTTGAAATGGTTCAGAGATTTTTTTTACTGAATCAGTATCCAGTATTTTTTTTTTTTAATTTATCCAATTATATTTGCGGATAATTTAGAATGGTTTAATACAATGACAAAAATTTAAAGATTTAACTTTTCCCTCTCACTTCCTAAATTGCCTTTTCCCTATCAAAATGTTTTTATTGCTACTTGTCTTGCTACTGCCATTTTTCAATAAAATACTATTTACCTAATCATTGCAAATTGCATTTTCTTTTTCAAAACTTTACAATAATTAAAGATGTTACTTTTTTCCAGATTCTGTAATTTGTTCTGTACTGTAATTCATTAAGAATTTTTATTCTGTAATCTTAAAATCTTTCAAAAATAATTTTGAATTTTGCTGATGGCAGTTTAATAGACTAAAGTTTCTGAGAGAGAGCTGCTTCATAAGAAGCAAAGAGATTACTTGAATTTAAAATTAAACAAAACAAGAGGCACAACCCTTCTCTCAGGGTTTAATTGTCTACTATCAGAGTTTGAAATTTAACTGCTCAAATAGTATTTTTGCAATTCATTTAATTTATTATAAATGCTGTGTTCTGTACTCTGTGAAAAGAGTGAATACACAAATATTATGTTTGGTACATAAAGCTATTCTAATAAAAACTGTAAAGAGCATTTCGTTGCCAAATGCATCTCATTGGAATTAAAAAGAAATCCTAGATAGTCTTCTTGCATCTGCAGTGCTTCAAGCTTTTCACCAAAAGTGATTTATCATTGCATAATAACAAAGGTCAGTTTGACCATAGCATAAAAAATAACATTAAAATATTAATTATAAAAATTACATATTGGCAAATTATACAGAATCTGGCTTAATATAACAATGATTTTCTTTTTAAGTATATAAATAATTAAATTTTGCTATTTGTTAATATTGCTTTAATGCAAATGCTAAAAATATCAGATGATGTTATATCTAAATACTTTTTCGTTGCTAATGTCCCTTCTTCATAAGGATGCATTTTCTCTATCAAAATTTTCTACTAATTTACTATTTGTCACGTTTATTATATTTCCAGGCACCTCCAATCCCCTTCCTGGGCCAAACCTCACCTTATATGACAAAATTTTACTATATAACTCCATTCCTTTAAACGGTTCAGAGAAATTTGTGTTTTACCAAATCAGTTAGTATCCAATTTATTTTAAGTTTCCTTAAATATATTCTCTCTTAAATTTTGGATTGTTTAATATAAAGCCATCAATTAAAAAGAGAAAATCTTTTGTAGTAAATCTCACTCATTTCTTAAATTGTTTTTTACCTATCAATGTTTTTATTACTATTTGTCTTGCTATTGCCTTATTTAAATAAAATTCCTTTTATTTTTGGCCATTCATTTCAGATTAAGAATTTTTTTTTTTTTTTTTTAGCTTTACAATAATTAAAAGTTTTATTATTTATTTTTTTATTCCTTAAAATTCATTAACAATTAACTCTTTAATTCTAACTACATTTCTATTTCAAAAGCATTTTAAAATTTTCTAATGGATGAATATGCTAGAGTATTTTTATTTTCATCATATGATTAAAATCAAATTATTTTTATAAAGTCGTTTTGACCAGCTCTTCCCACGCGATATTTCTCAATGTGTATATTAAATAAACATAATGCATTTTTTAGATATTTACTGTGTAGAATGTTAAATGCATATTAATAGCCTAAAATCTAAAGTTACTTTGGTATTTACATACTGTTATAAGAACACTCTAACCTCTACATCAAACGGGTATATAATGTGTTGTGAATGATAGAAAAGAACAGAAGACTTCTTTTGTAAAACTTTCATTTTATTTAATCAAGAAAAGTTACACTTGGCAGAATACAAAAGAACAATATATATAACAAATAAAAGAAATAAGACAAACACATGTATTATTTTGTTTGAAATTCTTTTAAAGATTAAAGTAAAATAAATATTATTAAAATTGCTTAACCAAGTGTATGAAAGAACTGTGAAGTGTGATTATATCTTTGATCTGATTTTGTTTTGAGATTGCAAATACCTCATATCATGTCATCAACATTATGAATACAATTCTAAATTTACATAAAAGCAAAAAAGATTATACCCTATTTAAAATCAACTAAAACTTTGTTTAAATCACCATAAAAATATAAAAACACACAGGACGTGTTTCAAATCGGAAATTATAACAGCCCGCCATCAGCTGAACTAAACACGTCTCCGTAAGGAGACAAGATCACAAAGGTCATATTGTGACCTTGTTCCCATATAGACCGGGAGCCGGCAGCCCATACAATCATCCCATCGAGTTCACGGATGAAATTCTAGGATTAGTTAAATCTTGATTCGCATATTAAAACGCAATTGGTCTGCCAAGTCATATCTTGGTGGAAAACACCTGAAAACCGGATTTTAGTGGTCGACTCGTAGATTTATCATTGTGTTTTCCTGCTCCCATTCCTCCATGCTTTCATACCTTTGGGTGCAGTAAACACAATGGTAAACCTACGAGTCAGCCACTAAAATCGGGGTTTTTCACCCAGATATTACTTACAGACCGATTGCGTTTTAATATGCGAATCAAGATTTAACTAATCGTAGAATTTCATCCTTGAACTCGATGAAGTGATTGTCTGTGCTACCGACTCCGAGTCTATTATGAACCCATCTTTATTTCGGCTGATGATGAGCTGTTGTAATTTCCAGCTCAAAACGTGTTCTGTG
The DNA here is from genome assembly GCA_963932465.1 of Maratus speciosus. Classification (NCBI taxonomy): domain Eukaryota; kingdom Metazoa; phylum Arthropoda; class Arachnida; order Araneae; family Salticidae; genus Maratus; species Maratus speciosus. Next base: position 42,352,849 of record OZ010791.1, on the reverse strand, counting down.
TTTTTTTTATTATTATTATTGTTTATACAAAGTTTTATTATTTAATTGTGGTTTATCACTAGTTTTTCAGTGCTGTTTCATCTTGTAATTTACTATTTGTTATACTCCCAGGCACCTCCAATCCCCTTCCTGGGCCAAACCTCACCTTATATGACAAAAATTTCTTATAGAATTGCATCTTTAAATGATTCAAACAAATTTACATTTTACTGAATTTCATTTCCAATTACTATAATGCCAACAATTAAAAGATTTTTAATTTAAAAAATCTGTTACTGTCCCCCATTTCCTAAATTGCTTGTTTCTTTATCGAAAAATTTTCATTACAATTAGTCTTGCTGCTGACCTATTTAAATAGAGTACTTTTTTTCTAATCATTTCAAATTGAGATTTTTTTTTTTTTTTTTAAAGCCTAATAATAAAAAATAATATTAAAATTTTAACTTTGGTTTTTGCCCAGACTCTATATTTTTTTATATTCTGATATTCATTAATAAACTCACTCTGTTATCCAAAACACATTTCTCTTTCGAAAAACATTTTTTTTTTTCATTTTTAATTGTTCGTGTGTCTACTGTTTAGAGCATTAAATGCACGATAATAGCGTAAAAATTTAAATCTATACCAAAGTAACTTTAACATTTGTTAACAGGACACATAAACATAGAAAGCACACCATGACCTACCTGTATACCAAACAGATGTAATATGTGTTGTGAATGATAAAAAAGAACAGAAGACTTGTTTGTAAAACTTTCATTTTATTTCATCAAGAAAAGTTACATTTATGGAGGTTAACAGAGTACAGAGAAACACTATACATAATAAGTAAAATAAATAAGAAAACAAGACACGTGTGTTATTTTGTATCAAACTCTAAGGATTATACTAAAATTACTCGACAAAATACATGAAATAATTGTGAAATGTGATCCGCAATGATTGGTCTCATTTTAGTTTGAGATTGTAAACACCATTTTGAAATAAATCAGACAAACAAACATTATCAATTAAAATTTTTATTATCTAAAAATGTATCATTACATCATAAATACAACTCTAAATATACATAATACCAAAAAACACTGTACTCTAGTTTAAATAGATACTATTAGAACGTAACCTTACTCAACAAATGCTATGCCAATATGATGGAACGATTGAAATCGCTACGCAAAACCCAGACTGCTTTCGTCACTACCGAGTTTATCTGTTATATATTTATTAATTCTTCGCATGAAAATCTGTAATTGTTTTTACGCAAATGTAAGAATAAATAAGAGTAATAAGTCCTAAATACGTCTACCAATAATCATATAATAATAATATATATTCCAAATGGAAAAGTCAAAAAACATATATTGGAAATATTTATTTGCTTAAAAGACATTCTTTACTAAAAACACATTAAAAGATCAATCTTTTAATGTGTTTTTAGTTAAGTAAAGTCTTTTAAGCAAATAAGTATTTCTAATACATGTTTTTGACTTTTCCGTTTGGAATATATATTATTCTATGTTTTTACGCGCTTTTCTGGATTAACTTTAGGAAAAGTGTGCCCTTTCTGCTGCAGATTAACATTTGAAGGAACCTATATACTTCAGCTGCCGAAAGTTGGAAAGTATTTGCCAGATCAGGAGAGTTTCGTTGAGTGCCAAGTCACATGTTATGCCAAAAGAATCGCAAACTGGAAGCCGTGCCACATTCTATTTTATTGAACATAAGGAGAGTTTCATTGAGTGCCAAGTCACATGTTATGCCAAAAATAACCACAAGCCGGAAGCCATGCCACATTCTATTTTATTGAACATAAGGAGAGTTTCGTTGAGTGCCAAGTCAGATGTTATGCCAAAAAGAACCACAAACTGGAAGCCATGCCACATTCTATTTTATTTTAGAAAGAAGATGTTAAAATGCAAACCAATGAAGAAATGAGCTCTTAGCTGGTGGACAAGAAGTGAGGACAAAAATACTGGATTGCTTTAATTATTATTCGTTAATGTAAAAGAAAGAGAGGTTTAATCTGCTTATTTATTGTATCATTATTTATCATTTGATGATTATTTATGAAAATGTGATCTAAATTGCTATAAAAAAAAAAGCTATTTTCCTGTAGTAGGTATAGTATGGTGTCTATTGCTATTGAACTGTATGGAAATTTAGAATTTAAAGCCAAAATAATAGAATATGTATTTTTATTGAACTTTGTAGTAATTTAGAATCAAAAGCCAAAATGATATAAAATGTATTTTTATTACTGAAAACTAAATTTAGAATAATGTAAGCCAAAAGTAGAAGAATATATATATATAATGTCTTTATTTACAAACAGACATAAATTATAACAATTTAGATATATACAGAAATAATATGTATTGAGTTTGTCATAATATAATAGATAAATATACTTACTTTTTCATTGAAAAAAAAAAAAAAATCATTAAGCAAATATTTAGAAGAAAACAGAAAGTAGAGCTTGCCTTGAATCCTTGAAGATCATTTCGAAACATATTTTTCAAAGAAACACTTTATTTTAATTAAAAAATAAATGCTATTGAGTTCTATTAGATTAATTTTTAACATAATTATTAAATTGGTAAATAAATCATAACAATTGTAAATTTCCGAGTGGGTGTAAAAAGTCCAGGCCAGAATTCAAACCAGGAATGTATTGGCTGAAGCCAGCAATGCTCTTCCAACTGAGCCATCCTAGACCAATACTGGAGGACTAATTCATCCACCTAACGTAATGAGGTGCTACTAACCTAAGTTGGGTGAATTAGTCCTCCAGTATTCGTCCGGGATGGCTCAGTTGAAGGGGCATTGGCGGCTTCAGCCAATACATCCCTGGTTCAAATCCTGGCCCAAACTTTTATCACCCACTTGGAAATTTACAACTGTTACTATTGATAAATAAAGACACACAACCTTGCTGTTTTTACAGCCGTCTTCAGGAAAAATAGGATGGTTAAATGGCTAAAAGCTCAGAGATGAAGGCTTCCTGTGTGAGAGATAATTTGTCGAACATTGACTAAATTGCTTTTAGCCATTTAATCATTATATTTTTCCTGAAGACGGCTGTAGATTCAGCTCAAAACACAGAATTTATATTTTAGCTTATTAAAGTTTGTGTTTTGTGTACCATTAAGCAAGGTTGTGTGTCTTTATTTATTATATTTTATGGTGCAATTGTCCAGTATATGTTATTGTTACTATTGAGTTCCTAAAAAAAAAAAAATTGTATTACTAATGCATCAAGTTTAACGGATTTGTATAGAACCCTTGTAAGTAAAAATACACTTTAAGCATAGTTTTCAGGAGCTACATTCTGTGTAAAAAGTATCCGGAATTGTTAAATAAAACACAAAAAAAATAATTTATTTATCAAAATTTATATGTCACCTTCGTATTAGGCCCCTTTGAGCTTTGAGTCCAATACAACTTCAAGCAGTGCTTGACCAGCACTCCTTCCATTCTTCATAGGCTGGTTCGATGTATGAACTTCAGCTAATTTTCTTTTATTTCTTCAAATGACTTCTCATTCTCTTGCTGAGGACAGTATCCTGCCTGCGCTCACCGTAGCTTTCAGCTCCCAAGACGCTGGGTATTCAGGATCACGCCAACAATCCCAGCTTCTTCAAATGACTAAAAAAGCCCTCTTTGAAGTGGTGATTTGAGCTTCAGGAACAGGAGAATGTCACATATGATCAGGTGATTGCGGCTGCTGTAATGGCTGCCTTTATCATATTTGTACAGTAAACAATATCTGATGTGGTCTTTATCGATTGCCATGTTTCCGGTTTTGCATGGGATCATCTGACAAACATTGTGCCTATAAGTATTATACTGCTTCATGCGTTTTTGAGTGCTTTCCTGTGCTCGAAATCTCAGCTGTGACTTCCATACTCCAGTTGCCATTTGCATATGCTCAAAACCGGGTAGAACTTTTTACACTCACCCAATAAATTCCAAGTACTTTTTACACTGAATATATACTTCCTTTAAAAATATTTATAGCTATATTTTAATAACATTTTCACAAAAAGATTAATTTGTCTTTATGAGATACTTTTTTTAAGTGTTTGTTTAAAAAAAAAAGAAGATATTTTTATGTTAGGCGGACCAAATTTCGCCAATAGCATTTTTTTTTCCCTTGTACTACTGAAAGACATGTATTTTAAAAGAAAGTTATATATTTCAAATAAAATGTGTGAAAGGTTTATATTTTAAATGAAATGGGTGAAATAAAAATGTTGGCAATATGAAAAATATTTGGCGATTTATCACCCGCATCCGGCTAACATAAAAGTACCAAACGAAAAATACAGAACTATGTGATGCGCTAGTAATGTAACACTTTTACAAAAAGATTGTTTCTTCACAATGAGAAAAGAAATTAATTTAAAATTAAACCAAACAAGAGGTATAAGCCCTCCCACAAAATCTGTATAATTTACTGTGTCTGATAGTAAGTTTAGAAATTTCTATTTTTCTAATTCTACAATCTGTGTATATATTGTAATGGAGTATTTGTTTTGTCGGTAAATGCATTTCAGTAAGGGAAAAGAAATCCTAAATCACGTTGCATAAAGTAATTTGGGTACTTGTTGGTTAACCCGTCGACTAAGTTACTGTCACCAAATTGTAAGATTAAATGCCAATAATGGTTGACCTTAAATGTCACATTCACTTGACAACTCGTGTTTACATCATCAAGTGATTTTAATTTTGAAGTTTTATTTGTATTTTTATTAATAGTATACTATTATTTGTTCTTTCGTTATTTAAAATAAAAATTATGTCAATTTGTATAATTTGACGAGTGGTTTGGCGATTTATATAATTTGGCGAAATGGGTCGACGCGATAACTAACAAGTACCGTAATTTTTTATGTAACTAGCAGGTTCGATTCGTGCATAACTTATAACATGAAAATATGAATTATAAAAGTTACATATTAATTCATTACACATAAAGGAAAACCGGACTTAGTACTATATTAAAACGATTTTTTTAATGTAGATATATGTAATTACATTTTGCTTTATTTGCATAAAACTTTTAATATTTAAAATTCTGAAAGCTATCAAACTAATGCAAAAAAAAAAAAAAAAAAAATCTATTAACTTATTTTGTACAAAATAGGGTTCAGTGAAAGAATATTTTAAAAAATATGTTTCGTTCAAATAAAAAAAAGCATTCACTGCCAAAATTTGCAATGCAGTTTACATTTTTCCTGCCTATATTTTTAAATAATTAAATAGAAATGAAAATATCAATCATTATATATATATTTTTTTTACTTTATCCGACACAAAAACAATTTTAATGACAACTTGGCAACTCTACTTCACTGTTTAAATGAAATTTACAGAAAATAATAGGTATCGTACATTTTACCTCTTAACAGGCCAAAACGGTTCAGGAACTTGATCATTCGATGCTTGTAGCTCCTCCTCTTTCGTCTCATCAAGAAAGGAGGTTCCCGGACATCCGTCTTCTTCGGAGATGGAGGAACGAAGAAGCAGCTGCCGGTAGGAGAAGCAGACAACAAGCAGCCGAGGTCCTTTTCTTCTGCATCACCGTCTTCAGAACCATCTCGGACTGGATTGCAGTCGGCGGAATCTGAAACGATACAAGAAGATAATGGTGAATTGGCAAAGATGGAAGATTGTGGTACCCACTTACCTAATGGGGCCTCCACAAAGTCATCCTCATCATCATCAAACCAAACTTCTATAGCCGAAGAAACTAAAAAAGAAAGAAAATTAGCAAAAATAAATAAAAATAACCAATAAATAAACGATAATAATTCATAAAACAACATAATAAATGTCTTAGCCTGTATCAGTAATCTTGCAAAGTACAAATTTTTAGCTAAGATTGACGCAATTGATAAAAAGATTTGTTAATGAATCCAATTGTTGCCAGATAAAAGATACGTGCAACAATCGACAAAAAGATTGCACGTGAAAATGTAAACAAATGAAAAATAGGCAGTTTATCGTACAAAAAATGTTTTTTAGACGGCAAACAAATAATCGATATTGAAACTAAAGATTAAAAACGAATATAGAGTTGGTGTATTTATTAATTCTTAGCCTTTGATCAGTAATACTTTAAAATATAGATATTTTAGCTAAGAATGACGCAATTGGTAAAAAGATTTGTTAATCGAATTGTTGCCAGATAAACGATACTTGCAACAATCGACAAAAATATCGCACGTGAAAATGTAAACAAATGAAAAATATCCATTTTATCGTACAAAAAATGTTTTTTAGACGGCAAACAAATAATCGATATTGAAACACTAAAATTAAAAACGAATATAAACCATGGTGTATTTATTAATCTGTAGTTAAAATACGCAAAACGTAAAAAAAAAAAAAAAAAAGATATAAAATAGCAATTTTGCTTTTTCAGAATTTAATGTCACCCTTGATGTGAAAAAAAAATGTATATATATATATATATATGTGTGTAGTTAGTACGAAACATATTTTAGTTTTAAGACTTAAAATACACGCTTTTATTTTATATAAAATGACGTCATTTGCATCCACTGAAGAATTCCACATTTAGGATTCAGTCTTAAGCAACATCTATAGAAAAGTATGCATAGGACGTCACTATCGCGGAATAACACACAAACCCAACAAAAAGCGTTGTGCTGTCATCATTCAAGAAACTCTATAAAAAAAATCAGGTATCTAATGATTTACATGTCTCCATTTGTTTGTAATATTAATATGGATACCGAAAATCAAATTATAGTTTATAATAGCTCCATGCTTCATCAGAAATTATCCATTTTTTGAAATTTTGGAAAATGTTATGACACACTGATTAATAAAATTGCATTCTTTCAGCTTTTTCATAGGAATTAAGTAAATGCGGAGAAAATAAGTCACACAAATACTCTTTAAAATACATTTTTACTGCAGATGCTATTCTTGGCATAGCACGTATCTTAAACACATTTTTTTACTTTCTTCTATCTTTACAAGAAGAATGTATTGGATTCGTAAAAATTTTTGACTTTCGGTTTTCGACGGATTTACGCGTTTTAGGGGTCAGAGATTCTGAAAAATATGTTTTTACAAAATGTCAGTCTGTCTGTATGTGACACAAATTTTGTGGGCGCTCTATCTCAAGAACCAATGCACGGAATATAATAAAAATTTATACTCAGTTAATCCCTGATATAAATGAGTGCTGATTAGTTCTTGGTGTAAATCGCTCAACAGGTGGCGCTGCTATGCAGCCTTTTGCACGATTTCCGCAATAGCTCAATCTCCAGAACTGATGCACGGATTTTCACCAAACTTCAGATTCAGTTAGTCCTTGACATGAATTGAAGTTTTGTACATTTTGGTGTAAATCGCTCAACAGGTGGCGCTGCTATGCTTTTTTTTTATTTCTGCAATTGCTCTATCTCAAGAACTAATGCTTGGATTTTCAACGAACTTCAGATTCAGGTATACCTGGATATCAATTAGTGCTGTTTATGTTTTGGTGTAAATCGCTCAACAGGTGGCGCTGCTATACTACATTTTTTAGAATTTCCGCTATAGCTCTGTCTCAAGAACTAAGGCACTAATTTTCATCCAACTTCAAATTCAGATATACTTTGATATGAATTGGTGCTAAATTGATGTAATTTCTTGTACTATTAAAATGATTTAACTGACGTGATTTATATAGAAGAAAGTTTTGTAACGGCCACAACATACTAGTTTTTTTTCAGTTCTCATGAGAAAATTTCAACAAATATATACAGTAATCTACTATATTCCCTTTACTTTCTACAGAAATAGAGTACTTCATTTCCCACCATTACAGAATTGTCAGTAAAACTACAAAAAAATTTAAATCTCTTTCCCCCCCCCCCTACACAACGGTGTACAAGTTGAAAATGTGCGTTGTTTAGAAGTTAAAAAAATTGCCGTAGATTATCAGTATTTAACCGTACGATGATACACCTGCTTAATTTTACGGGTGGCTTGGCTTATGATTAGGTCCAACGTTATTTTTCAGTGACGACACTTTAATTGATCTGGAATAAATAGCATATCGAGGGATTTAAAAAAAAAAAAAACCTTTGTGCGGTAAATAATGACATTCACTGAATTACGTTCAACTGGTGGGCAATCAGTGTATATAAATAGAATAAAATAAGGAATAGTATATTTTTTTAATTACCTATTTGCGACAAAGAGATCAGTATTTCTTCCAGTTGTTCAACAGGTACTAAAAATTAAATACGGATTAATATGTCACTATTTTAGGTTTCTGATTGTAGAAGATTCTTTAGTTAGGAGTTTGTTTGCTGCAGAGTGACATTTGCTGAAACAAAGACGAAAGTGTTGTCTTTGAAAGGAAGTAAAAATTTCCATTTCCTCAATACCTTGGAGGCATTAATAATTAATATCGAGAAATGGCAACTTAAAAGAATGTGAAAAAAGTCTATGTAAGTTAGGAACAGATGCACTGTTCATTTTCATCGGAAAACGGAAGAATTACAAAGAGGGGGTTGGATGCAAACAAAGGTGTAAGTTGCCTTTTTTTTTTTTAGGTGCGTTCGCATTTATATCAATAAGTAGCACCTATAGTCATCGCCTGGTTCATCCATCTGTTTCTCCGAATATAGAAAAACTACCCAATCGAATAGTTTGAAATTTAATGTATATAATCACTGCAGAACTTTGTCGAGCCATTTTAAATTTTATGAAAATCGAATCAAAACTTAAAGATATTAATGGAAGTTTTCTTCGTTCTATTAAATCCTATCATACGCAATTAATTCAATGATATCCCATGATAAGCATGATTCTAGGTTACCATGGTGATGACGTCCTGTTATTTTCGTATTACTGAATTTAATATTTATTAACGTAATAAATTTTGTATTCATGCATTTTTGCATAACAGTGCAGCGTCTATTCACCAAGATCTGAATATTTATAAAAAGTAGTTATAGTACGTGTATTTACCACGTTTGAATTATAATTTGCTACTTGTTTTCTTTTTCTTTTCAAGATACATAAATGAGATTTAATACAAATGAAAGAAATAGATAATACTCCCGGTAAACTCTGTTTAAAAATGTAGTTTATTCTAAAAGTTTGACATGTAATAATAACGAACTGCAAATATAGCCCCACTGTCCGTAGTTATTCGGATTTTCAAAGCGCCGTTATTTCAGAACGGATTACTGACTCCTCTTGATTAACCAACGCATCCAAAGTGTTAGCAAGATCAAAGCACTGTCCCAATTTATTTCGAATTGGCTACGTATTTCGAATCTAAGTTACTTTATTTCACCAATAAACATTTCCATTAAAACCGTATGTTCCGTTATGAAGAGAGAAATATTCTCTGGCAAGACATAATTCAATAAAGATATATTTCCGATGCGAAAAAGAACAAATTATAGTATTTAGCGTAGTTATACGATTAAATAATAAACAAAAATGCTTTACTTTCAATAAATAGCGAGCTGTGTCAGGGCCGTCGCGAAACAACTTTCTTCTCAAGATTCTCTAATTCAAATTACTCTTTTTTAAGCACCAGTATGTTCTTTTAGGCGAATTTCCAATGATCTACCAGTTTCGCCTAAAAGAACATACTGGTGCTTTAAAAACAGGCGCGGATCCACGGGGGAGGGGGGCGATCGCCCCCCCCCCCTAAATCATATGAGTCCACCGATTATCACGAATTTCGACAAATGGTCCCCGAAAAAATTAAATTTCGTGAATCGTTCGCAGGTCAAAAGATCGCAAAAGAAACGCCAATTTCGTCAAAGTATCGCGCAAAAAACGCCAATTTCGTCAAAGGACTATGAAAAAATCGCGAATTTCGTCAAAGGATCGCAGAAAAATCGCGAATTTCGCCAAACAATTGCTGAAAAAACGCTAATTTAGTCAGCAGATCTTTGAAAAAATGCAAATTTCTTCAAAGAATCGCGTAAAAATACACGAATTTCGCCAAAGAATTGCTGAAAAAACGCGAATTTCGTAAAAGGCCGCGCAAAAAAAAAACGCACAATTAGCACAGTGAGGAGGTTCCCCTAGGCGCACATCCACGAGGGGGGGGGGGGTCGATCGGGGCAAAGAAGGGAAGAACAAATTTACCAAGGTCGTTTTTAAGAAATCAACACACCATACGCATTTTAGATTTTAACTGAATAGGATTAGGACATAGTCCTTTTTTGTTCATTCATAAAATACCCCTTGAAATTTACCAATGTGGGTGGCAATAACAGTATATTTTTTGCACATTAGTGGCTTTCTTCCGAAAACATTAAGATGCTTGAATTTTTCAAAGGACCTTTCTTTTTCTTGTTTCTTTCTTTCTTTGGAAATTGCTATGAATCCCATTCTTTTCTCAAACAATAAAGCACTCCTCAAAAATATCGTTATACAGAAATTAGAATTGAAACTTCTTTGAAAGAACGAAACAGTTTCAACACTTTAAAGGGATCCACATAACGTTGTCAATTTCTGTTGTACAGATTCAACAAAAGGTATACGAAGTGGCATCGCCCCCGCCTCAACCCATAGTGTCAAAAATCATGACGCCATATGCCTTTTGATAGGACATAATCCTTTTTTGTTCACAAATTGCCGAAACGTCAGTGAGGTTTACCATTGACACCGAAATGTGTTTGGTTTTCGTTTGTTTGTCTTTCTGTTCCGCGAAAACTGCCGTTAAAAGCGTTGGATTTATATCTTAGGGGGGAGGGGCGACAGCCCCGATAGATCCCCCCACCGTGGATGCATGCCTAGGGGAATTTCCCTGCGTTTTTTCGCGGCCCTTTGACGAAATTCGCGTATTTTTTCGCGATTCTTTGACGAAATTTGCATTTTCTCCGAGATCTGTTGACGAAATTAGCATTTTTTGCGCAATTCTTTCGCGAAATTAACGTTTTTTCCGCAATTGATTCGCAAAATTCGCGTTTTTTTCTGCGATCCTTTGACGAAATTCGCGTTTTTTCTGCAATCCTTTGACGAAATTCACGTTTTTGCGGGATACTTTGACGAAATTCGCGTTTTTTTTGCGATCCCTTGACCTGCAAACGACCACTTAGATGACACATTTTGACTTTCAAGGAAGTTAAGGCCCCTTCAGATTTCTGAAGGGGAGACTTTTTCAGAGATTATCCTCTTTCAGAAATCTGATATTAAAAAATGGATGCGATGGTTATGTTTTTCAGCCTTCGATAATTGGTTCTTATGTATTTTTTACTGCTGAATCCAAAAACGACCTTCATTTTTTACAATACTATCACGTCAGGATTTTTCACAAATCGCAAATTTTTAAATTTTTAAAAAGTCGAAATATTGGGAAAATCTGCTACATACCTGCCAACCTTTCAATTTCGAAATTTTACGCGATCCTCGACAAAATTCGCGTTTTTTTACGTAATCTTTGACGAAATTCGCGTTATTTCCCACGATCTTTGACAAAATTAGCTTTGTTTCAAAGATTTTTGATAAAATTCGTGTTTTTTCAAACGATCTTTGACGATATTCGCGATCCTTTGACGAAATTTGCGTTTTTACGCGTTTTCTGACGAAATTCGCTTTTTTTTTCACGATCCCTTGACGGAATTAGTGTTCTTTCCCCGCGATCTTTGACGTAATTCGCGTTATTTTCACGATTTTTTGCCGAAATTAATGTTTTCCTGCGACTTTTGACAAAATTCACGTTCTTTTCACGATTCTTCGACAAAAATAGTGTTTTTCTGCGCGATTTTTAACGAAATGCGCGTTTTTTTTTCGAGATCCTTTGGCAATTTTTTTTTCAAATATCTTTGATAAAATTCGTGTTTTTTCATGCGATCTTTGATGATATTCGCGTTTTTCCCGTGAAATTTGATGAAATTCGCGTATTTTTCACAATCCCTCGACGAAATTAGTGTTTTTTCCCGTGATCTTTGACGAAATTCGCGTTTTTTCTTTCAAAAATTAGGTCTTTTGTCGAGATCCTTTGAAGAAATTAGCGCTTTTTTACGCGATCTTTGACGAAATTAGCGTTTTTTCACGCGATCTTTGTAAAACAATGACTTCATTTTCACCAACATATTCTGGACTCCATATCTCAAATAAAATTTCGTTGAAAATGGCGTTATTCCGATTCACTTACTAATATGATTTTCTTGTTTCTTCTGATATGGATAAATCGCTTTCTTACGAGGAAAGTCTTTTTGCTTAATATGTTTAGAAATAAATTTTAAAATAACAGAAAATCAATTAAATCATACCGAATTAACGAGATAGTGCATTTTATATAAGCGACATAGAAATGACAACAGAATATTAAAAACATAGAAATGGCAACAGTTAAATTTAAATTTAACTTCGAGTTAACTGTCACTTAACTGATTGCATGATAATTGACATCTACAATTTTGATCAAAAGCTTTTAATACTTCCACTATTTTAAGCTAATTGATTATATAGCTCACTTGATTTTGTTAAAGTATCTTTTCAATCTTTACAGCAGAATGGACGGCCTTTTCGACGATTGCTTTCCGTTTGTGGAGTAAGTATATCTTTTTACATTTCATTTAGTCTAGGTTTTACTTGCTACATCGCTTAGTTGATTTGAATGCTTTCAGTCTGATTCGTTTGTTAACCGATTTTGAGATTCAATCGAATTTCTTTCTCAAATAATCTATATTAACGTTTAATATAAGTATATAAACTGACTAATTTGACATTTTCTATTCATTTATAATTTGATGCAAAGGACTAATTAGTGTACATTAAAACCAAGTCAATGTACTATGTTAGTAGCACTTTAAGTGAATGTATTTTTTGTTCATGTTTTAAACAACAAGTGTATTAGGATATCTTTTTGCAAAATATAAATTGCAGCTTTAATTACTACATTTTTTTTTTTTTTATTGCGAATGCAATTACGTGAAATTTTGTTTTAAGTAGTATGGTATCCTTCGTTTCTCTTATATTTTGGTACCAATATAAAATTTGACATAACGGTAATTCTGATTTTTAAAATGTGTTTCAATGGTACTACTTAGTTATCCCGCCGACCAATTTCGATATATTATATAAATCGCCAAACCACTCGCCAAATTATACAAATTCACATAATTTTTATTTTAAATAACGAAAGAACAAATCAATTAGTATAACATTAATAAAAATATAAATAAAACGTCGAAATAAAAGTCACTTGATGACGTAAACACGTGTAACTTGCTTAAAGTCAGGTGAATGTGACATTTACGATCAACCATTATTGACATTTAATCTTATAGTTTGGCAATAGATTTTTGGTCGACGGGATAACTAAGTAGTACCGTTTCAACTAACTGATAACACATTTTACCGCGTTAATTTTGAATCTGAAAAAATGTTTTCGATCTGATCGTATTTTGTTTTTAAGTACGATTTCCTTCGTTATTCTTGTATTTGAGGTGTCAATGTATAATTTGATATTACAGTAATTCTGACTTTTAAAATGTATTTCACCTATTTTGTAAAAAATTTTACTGTATATTAATCTGAAAAAATGTGTTGTATGTGACTGTAATTTCTTTTTACAATAAAACATAAAGCTAGATTTACGTTTATTGTTTTTCTTCTGTAATCGGGATCATCGTACTTTACAGCAATTTTCTGGCATGATTTGGCACAGTATGAAGAGCAAAATTTTCAAAAGAAGAAGGGATTGCAAATGTATTTAATTTTTATCCTTTATCGCGAAAAAAAAAATCGTTCAATGATATCCCAGGCTTAGAAACATGGGTTTCACTGGTTTTTTTTAATCCTGTAATTAATATATTGTTATTTGTCAGATAAAAATATAACTATTTGTCATAAGAATTATTGTTGTCGCTGATTTCACATGATTGTACGAAAACTCCAAGTTTATTTTACTGCCTCTATATTTAGTTTGTAAGTTAAATTCCTGCGTTAGATTTAATCACTATCCTTCTACATTCAAATCATTACCAACTTTGCTCAAGTTAGTCGCCAAAGTTGTATATGAATCCCGATTGCAGAAAGTTAATCTATGTCTAAAATATAGTAATAAGAAACAGGCAAATATCACCAATAGCACAGTTTTTCTTGCCAATAGCGATTGTTATTTTTCGTGGGTGTAAATTAGAAACAAAATTTTGATAATAAAATAAAATGCTTTTTATTATGGTATTTCCTTTTTCCTTTATTGTTTCCCATTTTAAATGAAATGAGTGAAAGGCATGTATTTTAAAAGTATGTAATATATGCATTTTAAAGGAAATTCGGGACATGTTGTTGTTTTTGAATGCAATACGAATAACGACGATTGGAACGATATTTGTGGCGATTTATCGCCTACCACAGCTGACATAAAAGAAGCAAATCCCTCACATTTATTTGCGTTTTTGTTAGTATTTATTCCCTATGAAGTAAACTTTTTAAGTAATGAAGTTTTATGTTCGTGTTAGTGGCAAATAGTATTGGCAGATGACCCGCGTAAATCAGGCTCCAAATGCTCTGGACACCTTTAATTTCTTACAGTTTATTTCACCATTTTTAATTGCAGTTAATTTTGCCATTAGATAAGGCGAAGAAAATTACTTTAAAATACTGGTGTCCAGGGCATTTGGAAACTTTATGTACGAGGGGCACCTAGCAACACTGGTTGCAAATTATGTATTTATTAGCAAATATCCTACTCTGATCTTGTATTTTGTTTGGCAGTAAAATTTGCCAAGTCGAAACCGTGCTATATTGGTTCTTAACTTTATTTATTTAGACAGGCTTAAAGCAAAAGTAATTATATTTTACTTGATCGAGTTACTCAAGGAAAACAATATTTTGGCGCGAAATTAAATGCTCTTCTAGTTTTAATTCCTCAAACACCTACCGACGTTGTTTATATTTGTTGTCCATTGGCGTGGAATGACAGTATCCATAGTATCTCTTTCACACCAGTAAAAAAAATGATAGTCATTACTTTAAATCTAAAAACTGCAGGGGGCCATGATTCAGTTCCGGTTAGGTTTCCAGTGTGTTACTGTCGGGGATGTGGGGCATTGGCCCCAGGCTCCTCGAAAAACCGTCAGAAGTAGTAGAAGTAGTAATACGAAAACTGCCATTCGATTGGAAATCATGCCTTCTTGAAATCCATGTTACAGAAATAATCTTAGGGGGCCCGTCTTCACACAGAAATTGCACTAAAATTGAAATTTAAATACTAGTATCCAATTTTGACAGCCTTTTTGGATTTACCGGTAAAGGCTACTTTCCGCTATCAAGCAAAAATCATTCTGTCGAATAGTTTAAGGATTATATATATTTTTTTATTTTGGACCTCCTGATGTTAGCTTCATTTTTAATCCTTGCAAAAGAGATTGTTGAGCATGTAGTTTTTAAGCATAACTCTAAAACTACTTGGCGGTATGAGCTTCAATTGCAGATTAGCATTTTTCAAGCTTTTTAAAAATATGTATGGGGTACAATTCTTCTTTTTTAATTAGTTTCTGAAAAACACATGAATTGTTTCTTATGAACATTTTTTTGCAGTAATCGTTTACTTGAATCTTTTTAAATGTGCGAATCCAAAATTATAACTCATCTCTTAAGTAGATTTTGAATAATGCTCTACCCTCCGCCTACATGACGTATCCATTGGACCGGAAAGGAAAAACGGAATTAGTTAAAATGCAGTAAATTCCTGAATCTAAATTCGTAACTATCTAGAAAAGTTTTAAAAGCATATCAAATAAAATGCATTATTGTAATTTTTGTCCTTTATTTATTTATTTATTTATTTTTTTTTTTTTTGCATTCTGGGGGTTAAAAAACAATTCGCATAGCGTTTATTGTGTCACAACGATTAAAACTGCATTTAAACATTAGGTGTTCTAAATCTGATAATTCTAAAGTGTTTAGATTAATGACTTCCGTTAGGAATCCGAAAGGACAATTTATCAAAGACATCAAATATGCTGTCAAAATTGAGTGTTGGTACTGAAAATTCCAATATTTGGTACAATTTCTGTTTGAAGATGGCCGTTAAGCTTTTTATCTGTAAATGATTTCCAGCGTATTTTCCAATTAAATGCTATTTTCCTTTTTTCCTGCAACATTTAGAATGAATGTTAATGAACTTTTGGAAGAATACTGTACTTCGATTACGGAATATTACTAGATTTAAAAATCTATTATTGGAAATTTAAATAAAAAGGCTTTGTTTAGTGTTATTCCTGTAATTAGTCCTATTTGTCAGCTGTCAGATTAGAAAAATCAAAGATCATTGCAGATATAATACATCCCGCGGTGAATTTAGTTTGATAATATACAACAAAAAATTACTTATTTACTAGGTTATCATTTCACTAGTTATGGGTTTATATTTTCTTGGTGACAGTCTCGGTCTGGAAATGTGGCGTCCTTTCATTTACCGTATTGTAAGGAAAATTATAAGTGATAATTTTGCAGTTTTTTGATTTATTATTTTTTTAAACTTAAAACAATTATACAATAGCAAAAATAAAAGTTTCATAAGACTCTCTACGGTATTTCTTAGTTATAGTGGCCCCCGAGAAAGAAAGGCCAAGCGAACAAGATGTATCTCCAAACTGTAAGATATATAACATATCACATTATAATCATATGGGATGTATGTGACATATCAGTGATTATATGTCCAAGTTATAGTAATTTAGGACACATATATTACTGTATATATTATATATATATATATATATATATATATATATATATATATATATATATATATCACATGTGTAGGCATGAACCTCCCGCTTGAAAGACATATATGACGTATACTAAAACGTAAATATTGTGCATATATGAGCATTTGGAGTACATATTCGCAATAAATTTTGTTTTTATAAACTCGGTGTTGACTTTCGCAAAATAATGACCGACCACAACATTGGGATAACCGTAATTGCAGGGGTGAAAGGAGATAACTTAAATAACTAATCTTCCTTCTACATTTAATTTAGTAAATAATAAATAACTAAAAACAAGTATAACAAAATATTCTTTTAAAGTAAATATAACTTTTGAGTAATTTTGTTACCAGTGGTGCCCACTATTAATGTTTTGTTTATTGACGGCAAACATCTTGTCACTAAAAATGTGGGTCGATAATGGTAAAAAGAGAAAGAAAAAAAACTATTTTTGTTAAACATACTTTTAATGTCCCAATGTATTTCGATGTCATAGTCAACAAGGGTATGGCCCTGGTACTCATTTTTCAATTGAGGTAAAATAGCCCAATTGCCCTCATTTAAAACACGTCACTTGCACTCGAAAAAGATTATATTGATTTAAACCAGAGGGTGGTAAATGTAAATAACAGCCATTAAAGATTAAACAGTAATATTTAATAGTAAATTAAGTGACAATACTATAAAAATTATATTAGAAACGAAGCTATAATTTAATCTCTCTATTCTAAAAAAAGTAACTAATGCTGTCACTGCCGTAAATGATTTGTTTTGAGTCTGAGAACTTTCCTAGGTTAATATTAATATTAAGAAAACTATTGCACATAAAAATACAAAAATTGGTAGGAAAATGGTAGATAAACACGCTGAAGTAAACCGAAGAATTATTTAAAGAGATATTTAATGTTGAAATCAGTTTAAGAAATTTTATAGGAACAAATTCTATGCATAGTAGTTTACCCATCTTTTCCAGTAGCATATTTGACAAGCTTGTGCAGAGCAGTGTCCAATTATGTTTGTACTTTAATTAATTTTTTGAGGTTTTGTTTTTAATTTTTTATTCAAGATTTCCTTATTTTATTAGAGATATATTTGATTTTTAAAAAAGGTTTATTTTTTTATATTGTTGACAAATTATAAAACAGCGCATGGAATAATGTTTTCGTTCAATTAAATATGTAATCATACGAAAAATTAGAAACAGAAAGAAAACTCTAAAATACGAATTAAATGATGAGGTGTTAAAGACATTGAATGGTGATGAATACGTCTTATTTAAATTTGCAATACAAAATGAAGTAAAAGAGTGAAAACTTAGTTTAAACTTTTTTTTCCCCTGCACGACAAAAAAAAGTAAATAAATAAAAGAACTTACCTAGAAACTTGCCTTTGCAAAACATTTGTGTACTGTTGAGCTCTTCTCTTATTTTTCTGCAATGCTAATCGAATTAACAGCATACAGCACATTAAGAGATTTTATGACAACATTTATTGATGCTGCATCTTTTATCTTTGACACCAGTTTCCGAATTAGCATTTTTCTGTAACGCAATTTGAAAGCCTGGATTATTCCTTGATCAAATGGTTGACAGAAGATAGTTGATTTTGGGGGCAAAATCTGTATTTTACGATTACTGAAATCATTGTCAGTAGGATGAGACTGGGGTGAATTACCTATAAAAAGAAAAACTTTCCGTTTTTGTATCTTCATTTTTTTATTCAGCTCTGTCAGTCATTCTGTCATAATGTACTGGGTCATAAAAGCTTTCTTATTAGGCCTCAACATTACGGGTAATTTTTTATGACCATGTTTTTGAAGCACCGTGGCTTAGCAGCATTTTCTATCACAAGGGTTTTCTGAAAATCGCCAATCATGTTACAGCACACAAGCACTGTCAGTCTTTCTTTCGCATGCTTCCCAACTTTGCAAGCATCGCTCTTTAAACATAAAGTCTTATCAGGAAGTGCACGGAAAAAAAGCCCAGTTTCATCGCAATTGAAAATGTTTTGAGATTCATAACTTGCAATTATGGAAGGCAGTGTTTTCATCCAGGCTTCTATATCATTTACGGTGCAATCTGTTGCTTCTATAGTCACCTTGCGAAATACGATGCTATGTCTGGTCCTATTTCTCTAACCACCCATTATATGCTTTGAAATCTGGAATTTTTAATTTTTTACGCAATTTCTAACATACTTTCATGTATCGGTCCTGAAATTGGAAGATTTTTGGATCGACAAGTAGTCAGCCATTCCAATAGCATTTTGTCAAATTCTTCATTTACTGTCTTCCGACGCTTGGTTTTAGTTTCTAAGTTCACTTCCTGAAAAGATTGATCCATGTAATATCCACTGTTTTTACTTTCTTCTATCTTTACAAGAAGAAAGTATTGGATTCATGAAAATTTTCGACTTCCGTTTTTTGACGGATGTACACGTTTTAGGGGTCAGAGATTCCAAAAAACATGTTTTTACAAAATGGCTGTCTGTGAGTCTGTCTGTCTGTCTGTGTGTATGTGACGCAAATTTTGTGGGCGCTCTATCTCAAGAACTAATGCACGGAATTTAATAAAAAATTATATTCAGGTAGTCCCTGATATAGATTGGGGCTGATTAGTTTTTGGTACAAATCGCCCAGCAGGTGGCGCTACTATGCTGCATTTTGCAGGATTTCCGCAATAGCTCTATCTCAAGAACTACTGCACGGATTTTTATAAAACTTCAGATTCAGTTACTCCTTGATATGAGTTGGTGCTGTACACGTTTTGGTGTAAATCGCCCAACAGGTGGTGCTGCTATGCTGCATTTTGCAGGATTTACACTATTTTTGCAGTAGCCCTATCTCAAGAACTAATACACACATTTTCATCAAACTTCGGATTTAGTAAGGCCTTGATATGAAATTATACTGACTACGTGTTGGTGTAAATCTCCCAATAGGTGGCGGTGCTGTGGTGCATTTAGAACGATTTCCTCAATAGCTCTATCTCAAGAACTAATGCACGAATTTTCATCAAACTTCAGATTCAAGTATATCTTGATTAATATTGCTGCTGATTATGTGTTGATGTAATTCGCTCAACAGGTGGCGCTGCTATGCTGCATTTGTCATGATTTGCGCAATAGCTTTATCTCAAAAACTAATGCACGAATTTCCCCCAAATTTCATATTCAGTTAGACATTGACATAAGTTGTTGATGATTAGGTTCTGGTGTAAATCACCCTATAAGTGACGCTGCTGTGCTGCATTTTGCTGGATTTAGACGATTTCAGCGATAGTCATATCTCAAGAACTAATGCACAGAATTTCATATTTTTAGAATCCTTATGATGAGCATAGATTGCCATTTAATTTTGGCAAAGTGATTACGAATTTTGAAGTATTGACCTGTATGAGATAGAAGAAAGTTTTGGGATTGGTACATCCGACTGGTTTAAATTAGCGTTAATATGTATCCTGCCACAATCAAAAACTTCTGCCACTTTTCTTATTAAGTCCTATAACTTAAATTATCTCTTTCAAATTCAGGAATTTTCGTTTAGAACTCATCGTGATTTTCCGCTAGTAATCAAATGATAAAAAATGATGATTTTAATACGATAGTTCGTAACAACGCACGAAAAATAGCGAACAGGTAAGAACTGTGTTCTTCAGTTATACGAAGGAGCCCAAATAAAACAGACTGCAGAAAATTTGAACAAGAGAATATTCAATCTTTAACATTTTTTTTTCTGAAGTTTAAAGAAAACTGAAACTTCCAAAGATGCACAGTTTTGTTTACAGAATTCATCTCTCCGTTGTTCCTAAACGAAATTTTTTTTCGCCTCCCCCTCACCCACCACCAATGAAACTTACACGGCGGATCGCATTGTTCGTTTAACAGGTTATCTGTTGTTTGTCTTTCCGCTACCCTCAGTAGAACGAAATTCTTTCTGTGCACTCTGGTCCTCTTGGGAATTTACGACATCTTGAGTCACAAGTGGTTATCAAAAGGATTAAGCGATTATTTTTTGGAAAAGGATTAAGTGTTTAAGTGACTTTTGTTAACATATCACGTAATTTTTTTTTTTTATCAGTTTCACATTTCGGTATTAAAAAAAATATGAAATTGTACCAGTGACTGTTAATTTTTTTCTCATGCAATTTGAGCGGCCGTTGTTCAGAATTCCTTATTTAGAGATTCGTAATATTGTCAATGCTATGGAACATGTTTGGTTCAATCCATTGAGCTATGAATATTAAAAGGAGACGATATATCAATCTTGCACCGTGGAGAGCGTAGAAGCGGAAAGACGAGTTCTTTCCCTCCTCTCCGGCATCCGCCTTATTTGACTTTTACCGTAGTTGATTTGTACAGCGGGGAGAAACAGGCTCACAGCGCAGCTCACCGCGGTCAAATATGGCGGAAGCAGAAAGGTATGAACAGCTTCAAGTGACATCTCTTATGTCGTCTTTTTTAATCTTCATAGCTCCATGGGTTCCATCAATATGTGTCCGGTATTTAAAGGTTATCGTTGCTTAGAGGTGATCGTTCAAGGAAGTTTCAGTATATAAATCAACATTTGAACGAAGGTTCATTTGGGGGTCTGGAGATTATAATCGGAAACATATATCAAAATTTTTCGGAATTGCTGTCTTTCGGACAGCTGCAAAAAGTAATTTCTTACTTTTGTAATGGAAGCTATTCAAAAGCTCGTTTTAACGTCTAACTCTGGCATTAATTTATAGTGGGCGGTTATTAACCCTCTCGCTGCGTAAGTAGTTCTTCGCGATGAGCGTCTTTTACAGAATTTTTAATCTTTTATCACCGGTTCTTTAAAGCAGAAATTTTTGACTATCGTAATCGGGGAAAATGCCCTGATTAAATCAGACTAAGTTTTCGCTAAAAAATAACTGGTGGAAATAACCAAATAGTATTAATTAGACGGAAAAATGCATGCCCGTGTATATCTCGGGTTGCGCAACAAGAGGGTTAATCGGGGAACTACGCAAATTCTACTTACGCATCTCCAGGGAAACTGAAACTTTTTCTCTGAATGCTAGCGCAATTGACTTATACTAGTCTTTAGAACAGTAATTTTTACTACTGTTCTTTTTACAAAATTGAGGTAGTTGCAAAATAGTTAATGCTTTGGTACGATATTCAATGAGATTGTTATATACCTTCTTGAAAACGTATGTGTTAAAGAGTATGAATAAATATGAATTCCTCTCTTTCTTTCTTTCTTCTTATTTTTCTTTTATTTATTTTTATTATTATTATTATTTATTTATTTATTTATTTGTAATTTGCATTATTACATAAATAATTTTTTTATTTTTATGTTTATAATTTTCAGTTATATCCCAGTGTTCTTTAATAACGTTGAATTTACTGGAAATTTAGTTTAAATTCATAAATCTGAGTACATAGACGAGGATAAATGGATATTTGCATATTTAAAATATGCATATTTTATAATAAATGCATATTTTAAAAATATAAATGCATATTTTTAAAGTATTCTATGTAATTTAGAATTCTTGATAAAATAAAAAAGCATTATGCATCAATTAACAGGTATTTTGCTGTGAAATGTTGAATTAATTTTATAGAAAAAAACAATTTTTCAAACTAAATACTGAAATCCTGTTCGTTATAATTTTGAGTTATATAATTATAAAAAACTGAGCTTTTTAACGTATTTGTAAAGACACTGAAAATAATTTCAGTATGATAATGTGTTTTTGAAAATATTAGCTAATTTTAAATCTTCTTAAAACAAGTTTTTTTTTTTTTCAGCCGGGCTCTGGATATCGGCTTGCTTCACCTGATGTACATCGCATTTGCGGACATCGTGGACATGGTGCATGAAGCAAGACGAGCACTGGATCGTAGGTCACGGCGGAGGCACTGGCAAAAGTGGTTGGAGCGCGAGGAAAGGGAAAAAAAGAAAGATTTGGCTCGAAAGGAAAAAGGGGAAAAAGCCTTACGCAAACAAGTAAGGATTTGGATTGCAACAGCTGCAAAGCTGAACGAAAAAGAAAATAAAAAAGAATGCAATGGAAATCAGGGATTGCGCTCCTGCCTCGGACGCCTCTGCCGCCGCCGTTAAATTTTATTTTCTTATATTATTCTTATTTATCTAATATGTTTATTGTATTGTTTATGTATGTTATTTATGTTATATAAATTTAAATTTGCAGATTAGTTTGGAAATCAGTGGCAAGCTTCTAACTCCGATTGCAGACACAAATAAACATTGCAAATCTCGCCTGTTTATGCAGAAGTTTGATAAAAATAAGAAATGATATATGATGAGCATCAATTTTTGATTTAACTAAAACAGAAATTTGTAATCAAAGGCTTCTTAATTTTCTCGGAGAATAGGAATTAAGACAGTCGGTTATTAAGATGCTTGCCATTGCTTTCTCAATATGTATATATTAAAAACAAATGATATTTATTTTGGCTTTATAACCTTTTAGTTTTATTAAGAAAGAGTTTTATTAGTTTTATTAAGAAATTAGTTTTAAGCTTTTTTATATTTTTCAATGAAATCGGACGATCTGCTTTATGAGTTAGTAAATTGGAAAAAAAAGTTTTAATGATTAATGGCAATTTTTGAACTTAGCATATTGATTTAAATATTTTTATGACTGTTTCTAATTCGATTATGCATTTCAAATATTTCTTTCATTTTATTACTGTTTTAGTTTATTGTTTCAAAAGAAATGTATAAAAGTTTTCATTTTTTTCGGGGTTGGGAGAAATAAGTTCTATTCGTTCTCGACATATTTTAATTTGTAATTAACACATTCTTATAATTTTAAAATAGTAAACTAATTTACTAACTCAGAAAGGGGAAAGTCCCACATTTTTTTCGGCCCTACTAAATGTAAATTTTCTTTCAGTGAACAGTAACAATAATACAGCCATTGACTCCTCATCCTTGCCATCTTCTAAAGTAAGAAAAATCGGATTTCTAACAGCATTACCTTTCTATTTCATACTGTGCTCCTTCTCCATCTTTTAAAGCCACCAGGGCTAAGACAGCGATTACATCATCACGACTATGACCGCTGCATCTTATCATGTCCTCTCTTGATTATCTTTTCTCAATTTTCTTCATTCGCTTCACTTCACTCAATTCACTTCTTCATTCTCAAGTATTTATTCTACGTCTTCTTCATACACCATCTTCTTCGTATTCCTTCTCCATCTTCCTCACTCCTTCTTGTGTCTCATTTCTCCATCTCCACTCTTCATTTTCACTACTTCATCTGCTCCATCTGCACTCCATCTTCTAAGACCACGACTGTTATCATCTCTTCACTCCTTCCATCTTCTAAAGCCATCTTCTACGACTATCACAAACTGAATCCTCCTGTGCTGATCTTCAAACACCATCACCCAACATCATTAGTCTTCATTGTCAACAGCATCACCATCACGAAAGCGGGACACACTCTGCTCCTTTAACCATCCACCTCCTGGAGCAGAGGAATGGTCCTGCGAGTGGGACACACTCTGCTCGATTTCCTTCTGGGAAGACCACGTTCAGACAAGAACGTATGAGCAGAGGAATGGTCCTGCGAGAGGGGAGAGAGGAAGCCTACCTCCACGCGGTTCTCCCTGGAAACGTTGCTCGTTCGACGACTTGCAACGGCTAAAAGGCTTCCGTAGAATGGCATTACGACCCAGTTTTCTATAAACACAGGGGTGATAAAAAACATTTAAATATGTGTCGATGCTTTTATAATATAGCCACTGTATAATCTTACGTATCACGATATACATTGTAATGAGTGTTATACAAGTTCTTATATAAAAATTATGAAGACTAATTTTCTATTGGTTTATTTATTTATTTATTTATTTTTTTGCTTATTTTGTAGTGCAAGAAAAATAACAATTACATTTTTGTTTTAAAACACATCAAATTAGATCTTAACTTCACGCTTTTAAACACTTTGAAACATAGCTGAAAAATCTTTAGGAATTCCGTTTGTCTGTCTGCCGTCTGTTCTCTAACTCCCATAAATATATCCAGATTGCCATTAAATAATATATGTTAAGTAGGTTTACAATATCATGTACTCGATTGAAAATGAAGTGTATTACATTTATAGATCGTTTACAAGGACACTCAAAATATTCCCTTTATATTATGGTCAATGGGAGAAAAATCGTTTGCAGGGTATTTTAATGGTGCTATACTATTAAACAATAATTTAGTATTTTATGGAAGAAACATCGCGGCGTTTACGAGTTTAAAAGTGAATTTCTTTCCAGGTGCGGCGTTTACGCCATGTGCGGCTTTTACGATTTTTTTAAATACCAACTCAGTTTCCTTAATTTAAAAATTCATAAAAATATTTAAAATCGGATTTAAATATTTTAAATAAAACTCCAGACATCTTAAGATTTTAAAAACGAGGTATCCTACACCGCTAAGAAAACTTTGAGTACAGTTAGGTCAATGTGGCGCTGTCGACAAAAGTAGCGTTCCGACGGATGCGGCGTCTACAACGTGTGCGGCGATTACGATATTTTAAAACTTATTCAGGCCAATTTGAGGAGTGCGGCGTTTACGACGGGTGCGGTGTTTCTTCCATAAAATACGGTATTTCGATTACGGATGACTGCCACTGTAATCGAGCAATATCCGTTATCGATATACTATTCACTTTGCTTTGCATCGGCTCATGCGGGATTGCTAAGTTCATTTTATACCTCTAGGTCTTTATGCATGCCATTTTCAGTTAAACAAGAAAAAGCGTTTTATACCTGTTTTAACTTTTTTCAAATAGTTTTGTAACTTTTAAAAATAAATATAGGATTATACAGAAACTATAAACTTCATAGGCCCAATGCATATACGAAATATTAAAGTCGTTAACGAATTACATTATTAATGAGCTTTGTATGATTTTATATTTATTTCCGTAATGAGAAATATATTAAAGGCAAATTAATCACCCAAAGATGAATTAAACAACTTTTGATGCATTGCCAAAATCATGAAATAAACATTTCATTTTAAAGAAATATGATAACGATTTGCTAGATACAGGGTGTCCATAATTAAGCGACCCTACTTTAAAGCTGTCAACAGACGAAACTATAGTTCGTAAATTTGTGAAATTTTGTGAAAAACATAATAATGGAATGGGAATTTGTTTAAGTGAAAAATAATAGTAAAAAATGTCGCCACCATAGGGAGATTTTTAATGAATTACTAATTTAGCATACATTTACGATACTTTAGAAATTTTATTTGTTAAGTGTTCTGATATTAAAGACAGCATTTCACGACATGTTCTTAACATTGCCCAGAACACAATGTAGTCAACTATTGAATATCGATTCCAGATAGTATCTGAAAATGATGACCGGCATCAGGAGCATGTTTGGTTGCAATAAAATTTGTAAATTATCGTAAATGATGCTAAATGTGTAATACGTCAAAAAACGCCCCTTGGCCGCGAAATTTTGAAGTCATTTTTTTACACTCAAACAAGTTCCCATACTTTTATTATGTCCTTCAAAAAAATTTTACAATATTCTGAACAATTGTTTCGTCTTTATACAACTTTAAAATAGGATCGTTTAATTATGGACACACTGTATGTTGAATGTAACTTTTTATTCAAAATTGATTTTAAAGCTATTCCATCACAAGAAAAATAATTACCTGTATTTGAAATAACGATTTCTTCTAAATAAAATCTCATAAAAGTTGAAATTTTTCAACTGATTGATAAAGTGTCCAAACCGGTAATCGAACCCAGAACCTTTGGATTAAACTGCCAGTGTCCCTCCAATTTATTAATGCTATAAACGACTTAGTATGATACCATTAAAAAAAAAAAAAAAATAGAAATATTACGTTATTTGTTTAACTTGTTATTATTTTAATAAAGTACTTTTCCCACTAAAACAACAAGTTTTCTGAATACCATTGTTAATCCTGTTACTCCTCTGTTATTTCTACTCGATTTCTTTAGACACATGACGAATTCTATCCTGATGTTAAAAGAATGTACACTGAACAATTTTAGAATTAAGTTTGAAATTTTAAGTTCTGAATGAAAGTAACATCGAAATATATGAAAATAGTAATATCTAATTATTTGGAGTTAGAAAATATCCGGAAACATGACATTTAGTATATTTGACTTTCGCAGACAAAATATGCACGCCAAATATTCTTTATGGTTGAAGTTGTATAAGAGAGGACAGTTTTGACAATAGATTCAATGATGCGCCAATCCATGCTCTTAAAAAACGGCTAAAGTGTTAAAAAACTACAACACTAAAATATTTTAAACACGAAAATGTATAAAATAAATTACAAACAAATAATAGTGTAACATATTTTTAAAATACGATTTTATGTGTTAATAGTATAATACTAATTAAATTATGATTGTACGTTTAGTAATCCTGTAAATGTAATTTAAATAATGTTTAATTTTTTTTCTTTCCTCACTGTTAAAACTTTTGCAGCATTCTGGCAGGTCATTCGACCTTTTTTTGAAAAAACGGTTTCATAACCATAATTTAAATATATTCTGACCATAAAATGGCCAATAATATGGTCAGAATAGTGCTAAAATTACGGTTCTGTATCCGTTTTCGGAAAAAACGATCAAATGACCTGCCAGAATGCTGCAAATTTTTAACAGTGCGGTTGCCCTATCTTAATAACGAAAAAAGACGAATATTATAAAAAAAAAAATTCAAAAATTCCGTAATTCGCGCTTACTACTATGAGTAGAAAAAGAAGCTGTAAATTTTCTATATTTGGGTTTGCTGCCCAAGCCAAATTAACGTAAGAAAGGTAAATGTTCTTGAAAAATCAAAAATGGCAGACATGAAATTAAACGTGGTTTCAAGATAAACATGGAATGCTTGAAAAAGTGTATTTAAAGAATAATAATTTTACTTTTATATTTATTTTTGTTGTGGATCTAAGGAAATCCAGTTTCATACACTGAGAAAAATTTGCAGCATTCTGTCCAGTCATTTGACCGGTTTTATCGAAAACAGTTACACAACTGTAATTTAACATTATTCTGACCATATTATTGGCCATTTTATGGTCAGAATATAGTTAAATTATGGCTATGACACCGTTTTTTCAATAAATGGTAGAATGACTGAACAGAATGCTGCAAATGTTTAACAGTGTAGTATTCATATGCTGATGTCACGATGATTTGAATAGGGTGATGTGTAAGGAATATTGCTTATTTGAGTATAAGAATATTCTCCCTTATGAAGTGAGTAATTTAAGTGCACGTGCAAAGTAATGTTATATAATACAGACTTATGTCACATAATTGTCTTATTATATACAAAGACCTACCTAAAAATAATTTATTCATTCGTAAAATTTGTTTAAAGTTTAGAAATGATAAATAAAAACAAGAACTTTAG
Organism: Maratus speciosus; assembly: GCA_963932465.1. NCBI lineage: Eukaryota > Metazoa > Arthropoda > Arachnida > Araneae > Salticidae > Maratus > Maratus speciosus. Next base: position 42,324,698 of record OZ010791.1, on the reverse strand, counting down.
AGATACAGGGTCATCGAAAAATAATACCTAGATTTTAAAAAAACATAACATCGAAACCTTTTATGTTAAATGCGTAATTCTTTCACTACACGATTACTGGTGAACGCAAGTTTGGTTTTAGTTCACCAGAATTCATTTGCGTGTCTGTGTTATGCGCGGATTAGTTGTGTAGTCGTCCAGGTCAGCCGACGCGCCAGACTTCAGCTGCTCAGTAAATGGATTTTTCTGCGAAAAAGAAAGGTCCAGAAATATTTTCATGAAATAACCCGCATACCAAATCACGCACTGTGCTTTTTGTTGCACGGTCAACATCGTACTGAGCAGCTGCAGTCTGGCGCGTCGGCTGACCTGGACGACTACACGACTAATCCGCGCATAACACAGACACGCAAAGGAATTCTGGTGAACTAAAACCAAACTTGCGTTCACCAGTTATCGTGTAGTGAAAGAATTACTCATTTAACATAAAAGGTTTCGATGTTATGACTTTTTTAAATCCAGTCATTATTTTTCGATGACCCTGTGTATCAACTCCTAGCAAGTATACCGTACAAGGGAACGGTGTGTCATTTGCCATTTGGTTATTTTATGGTATTGACACGAGAAAGAGATAAAGAACAACAATCGATGTTTTACGGTTACAATGGTAAAATTTCAAATGGCAGCATCCAATTTTTTTCTTGCAAATTAATCTTAACGGTTAAAAATCCTAAACTGAGTTAAATAAAATCGTACTTGTATAGATGTCGATTTAAAAGAAATGCAAAGAAAAGCAGTGACAAGAATAAATTCGCTTACGCTGGAGACAATAAAACAACAAATAATTTTCTTTGATTGTAAAATGTTTAAGTCTTTACGATCACAGACAATGACGTATGCGCAGACTATGCAACAAGAAATCAGGGCATGAAGACAATGCAGAATCTGACAAAGGCTTTTTTCATGTCAAACTCACTTATCGGATGTAAAGCGTCTTAATAGAATTTTTAATACATAAGAAACAAAATGCGATTAATGTGTATCTAAGTAATCCTGCTGAGCATGGGAAGGGGAAATGGCGCTAGATGACTATGTCACTGATTTGTTATTTGCAATTTCTACAACTAAATATAGTTTTATAACTCTACTTATGACGTTTTACCGTAAAGATCATTTTGCGATGAAAATAATTGGCTGTTGTCATTTGAAACCTTCTAAATTTTGAAATCGTAGCTGTGAAAATCGTAACTGTGAGACTTCGATTGTTGTTTTTTAGCTCATTACCATAAAATAACCACATCCCAAGGATCCTATATCGGTAAAGTTTTCTTACAATCATCCTGTATGGCTACAAAACTAAAATAGTTAGAAACTAACAACCTCTAGAATACGTAGAGAATTAAACTTAGTTAATAATATTAAAAAAGTGTGTGTTTCTTTATTAAAAGAAATAATCGTTCATTTACTTGAATAAAAAAAGTTTTGCCTAAAAAAAAATAAAATAAAAAAAAACCTGAAAGATATATTTTAGCAAAAAGGAAACGTGTTTATTTTGTACAGTATAAAAACTAATCTACTTACGTTATTAATTTCTTACTACTCTTATAAAACTCATATTTCTGCTGTTATTTTCATCTGACGAAATTCAAAACATTCGCTCTACAAGAAAAAATATTGTAGAGCACACCTTTAACTGAAAAATGTATTATTTTTAATTATGTATCTCAATTTTACTACCTATATTTAAACGACATTTATTTCAAGAGGAACATGTCTAGAAAGTATTTTTGAGTATTTATGATGTCTTTACTAGGACTGTTCAAGTATTTTATTTTGTACAACTAATTAACTTTGTTCAACAGTGCAGATCTTGTACAACTGTTTAGAACAGGCATACAATACAATAAATTCAAACATCTTATTGAATGAAATACGATGCTGCTTGTGGCTGTAGAATCTAAAACACATGCCTGCAAGCAGGGTCCGATTAATATCTGAAGCTATGAGAAGCACAGTGTCATTTCGGTGGCCCCGTTTATTCGAGAAGACTTTTCTAAATTCGACATACCTGGAAACTCATCAATGCTACAAAAATTGTTTCAAATAGTGGCTTAGTTGAGCATATACTTCATTAAACAACTTTTTTCCCTGTATATACAAAAACTGGGTATAACCAAGAGAAATATTCTAAAATGAATTTGTATAAAAATGTAAGTTTGATAAAAAGGTTGAAGTCAAGCATGTATGCTGTATGCACAACATAAAATATCAATATTTTGAAATACTTCTTTCAATTTTGGCAATAGTTTAAATGATAAATATTTTATGCTGTGGATACAAGCCAAATTCAATAATATTCACATTCAATTTGTAAAATACACATACATCTAAAACAATGGGGAAACTGAAGAATTGTAATCACGCAGTTGAAACTGATCTATTATTAAACAAAAACATAATTTGCCGAACAAATTAAAAAAGAAAACAATTTATTTCCTGCATTGTTTAAGCCCGAGAAGGGACAGGTATTAAAATGTTTCATTCAGTTAGCTCTACATTTAACGTTACATGTTTGTAACAAATAAATTAAACCCATTGAATATTAAAAAATAAAAATGAAATTCAAACAATATGATACTTTAAACACCCTAAAAACTTGGATTCCGTTCAAATGAAAGCGAAATAAATCTTGGACTTTTTTTTAAAGATTTGTATTTTAGACGTGCCTTATGATTTTATGTACAATCATCATAAACATAATACAAAAATCTGACATACAAATATTTACAACTAATAAATGGAAAAAGTCTAAGATTTATTTCGCTTTCATTTGAACGGAATCCAAGTTTTTAGGGTGTTTAAAGTATCATATTGTTTGAATTTCATTTTTATTTTTTAATATTCAATTGGTTTAATTTATTTGTTACAAACATGTAACGTTAAAGGTAGAGCTAACTGAATGAAATATTTTAATATCTGTCCCTTCTCGGGCTTAAACAATGCAGGAAATAAATTGTTTTCTTTTTTAATTTGTTCGGCAAATTATGTTTTTGTTTAATATGTCAAGTTTTTTAATAACTACTGCATTCAGACAAACTCTCAGATGAACTCATTTCAAAATTAACGGAATGAACCACCATTATGGTTTGATTATCGCATCACAATTTGTGGTGTAATTTACCAATGATTAGTCCAAAATGGTTCATGAAAGCAATAATACGAAACGTCGTTGTTTGGACAAAAACTTCCAATCTGAGCATAAAAAACCAAAATTTACTTAAATTTAATTACCCCCATTTCCCACTTGGGAACGCTGTGAATGCAGAAATAGCGTTATATCTTTAATGCTAATATTTAACAACAGCATAGCTGTTATACAGTAAGACATAAAAAAAGCCAGTTTTACTTTTAAAATATTTACCCTTTTTGCTCTCAGGGAACGATGTAAACTCAAAAGGAAATTGTTACTTAAGTTAAACTTCTGGTATTTATTTTGCTGCAACACCAGTAATTTCTGTGCCAGGCAAAAAAATGACAAAAAAAAAAGATCTTGAGGGAAAATTTTAGATAAAAAATGCCATAGACATAATGTTAAAAGTCCCCATCTTTTTAAAATTTACAAATAATGGACCCCATCAGTGGTGACGTCAAAGGCCACTCAATTCCGCGTACCAACAATAAATTGGATCCAAATAAACCACAGATTTCAGAGACAAATAGGGAGGAAACGTGATGGTTTCGCATGAAGCTAAAAATGTAACCTTGAAATCAATTAAAACCTGTCACAATTCGGTCCAAACAATTGAGGGTACATTTAAAAATCTCTTGAATGATTTAAAAATCTCTCCCACTCCAAATAATTCAACCCTGGCTCCCCGTGCTCGTCTTGTTTGGGCCGAATGATTTCAGCGATATCTGGCTTCATATTGCAAGCCTTTTTGACGCACAGTGCATTTCTTACACTCTTAACTTTCTGGATTTGTTTGGATCCAATTTGCGGTTCATACGCAGAGTTGAGTTGCCTGTGACGTCACACTGATGGGATCCATTATTTTTTTTATTTCTTGTTGATACAAAAAAGAAATTGCCTATGAACAATACATATATTACACAGCGAAAATGTCCGTGTGTAACACTGACGTAAATATTGACGATGAAACCGGCAAAATAAATTTCATTTATTTGCAAATTTATTAACCTCTAAACGTCTGAAAAATTCAATTAATACGCCGTCTTAAAACGATAGAAACAGCCCAGAATTGGTTTCGAGCTAATATTACTTAACGAAATTAAAACTTCATCTATAAATAAATAAAAGAAAACATAAATAAATCACATAATTAACGTCTTTTTAGTCGAACTACGCGCTCGTCTGTACGTAACTTATAGCCACGTTTAAAAATCAGTATCGGTAACATTTAATTTTTTTTGACGTCATATTCACCTACTTTCTGTATTTACTCATATTAATGTTTCTTGTATTACTTTTATTTCCACTATGACGCCATATTCGTCTTATTTTTAATTCTTAAAAAAAAAATTACTTTAATTCCGTTTTTCACGTGGAAATATTTCAACTGAAAATTAATTGCTGGAGACAAAAATTTATCACGGCATTTGAATTTTTTGCAAGAATAAGAAATAATGTTAAATTTTATGGGAAAATGTCCATTGATTCTCAATGAAAATAGCGAAATTTGTAATTATGAAGAAAAATATTTGAATAATTTAAATAAAACATAGCCTGTAGTACTTTCTGGGTTATAATCCACCCATATGCAAAGACATTTTGTCATCCATTTTCTGTCTGATATCAGGCAAATATTTTTAGACTTTAAATTTATAAGATTATTAAAATAAAAAAAAAATAAAAAATGAGTGGCATCAGGGACAAAAAGGTGGGAAGAAAAAAATCAAAAAGTTATGATCTCCATAGGCTTTTCTATGTTAAATTAACATTGAGAAGTGACACTGGAAATAAATAAGTATATCACATTCAAGGCTGGAGTAGCACAGTTGAAGTTTATTCCAACAGAGTCCAACAAATAAGAGAGTGAATTATGTCAGCCAGGTATCGTCCGGATATCCTAACAGGTAAGGCATTGGCACGGCACGCCAAGTATCCAGGTTCGATCCCTGGTCTGGACATTTTTCGCTCTGTTGGAATAAACTTCAACTGTGCTACTCCAGCCTTGAATGTGATTTAATCCAGTTGGGAAAAAAAAATATTCGTTCTCTTCATTATAAATAAGTATATTTAAGACAATGCTGTTTTTTTTTTGTCATGAGCTCCTTCACTATTCTTATTAATTTTAACGATAATTAAAATTCGTGTTCTAAAATCAGTATGGGTAAGATATATTTCAATTTTTTGTTTAACATCTGACGTCATTTTCACTTGCTTTCTGTATTTAATAATATTAATACTCTTTGTATTATTTAGAAATGTTTGAAAATGTCCTTTTTATTTCCACTATGACGCCATATTTTTTAATTCTTAAAAGAAAAAAAAAACTATTTCAATTAAAATTTTTCACGTGGGAATCTTTCTACTAAAACCAAATAAATTATTATTACGGCTTTTGAAATTTTTGCAACAATGAAGAAAAAAATGTTACATTTTCTATTAAAAATGTCCGTTGATTCTCAATGAAAAAAGTGAAATTTGGAATTATTAAGAAAAATATTTGAATAATATACAAAAAAATTGGCCCTTGTTTCTCTCTGGGTTATAATTCAACCATATGCGAAGGTATTTTGCCATTCGTTTTGACCCTGACGTCAGGCAAACGTTTTTAAACTTTAAATTTATAATATTATTAGAATTAGTAAAGAATAAAAAATGAGTGGCATCAGGGACAAAAAGGTGGGAAGAAAAATGAAAAAGTTATCATCTCTAACATTGAGAAGTGACATTGGAAATAAATAAGTATTGCGCTGCCGCGCAATGCTTAAATACCAAAAATTAATTTGTTATAAAAAGTATTTTTATGAAGCGCCTTTAAAAAAAATACTTATATAAAAATGAGTTAATACTTAAAAATTAGTTAGAATTTCGGAATGGAATTATTTTATTTTAAAATTTAAGGTCTCTTTTTTCTCAATTTCGGTCCCTTCAAAATTTTCTAAGGGAAGCACGTGTTTCGCGTGCCTATTCGAAAATCAGGGCCTGCCTGCAAGTTTGCATTCGTGTTCTATTAATTTGATGATAAACCGATTTCACGATTTACACAAAAATTTACTAATGCGCTTCCATTCATCACCAAACGACTTTTGTGGATCTCAGTACGAATTAATCCTCATTAACTATAAATTATAATTTTCCTAATAAGGTTAAAGGCCTTTTATATTTAGAATTACTCTAAAACATTTTGTGACCATTTTATGACACTGAATAATTTTAGTTGAAAAATAAAGACAAAAAATATTTTCTTTTGAAGTTATACAAACTACTTAAGATATCCTGTCTTTCAATGTGGATGATTTTATATATATATTAACATTCTACCGTGAAATCTTTTCATACTCCTTATATTCTCCTATAAATGTATAGCTTCCTGAAACCCCTCCAAACAATGTATTTCTGGCTTTATGAAGTGTCTATCCCGATTGAAATTAATGTTGTTTAGGAGAAATGAACAGATCAGGAAATGTCCATCTCATCGGTTTCGCAATCAGCTGCGGAATCTACACAATCACGAATGAATAGACTGACGAACTCCAGAATCTAATTCCGGATATTGTCGCCACACTATTCTTGTGATGCACTATTTCAAAAGGCTACAACTTTGGAATAAATGAGAATATATTTAATGTTGTTGAGAAAAGAATGTAAAAAATATATTCACTATCAAGAAAATTAAATTAAGCAAAGTTATTTTTCACAGGTGTATAAAACTAATCCCTATTTATCATGTTTACGTTTTACACAATGTAGACACACTCAAAAATATTCTTTACATAAGGACATCTGGATAGAGAAAAAATTTATATCATCATTTATATCGACTTAAACTTTTCGTGGATATTTTTAATCATTAGAATATTACAATTTTAGAAATTTATGTAAAACATTAAAACAAAACATAAATTGCACTGCCAGTTATTCCAACCAAAATTGTGTGACTACTTGGTATATGTATATATATGTACAGTAGCCTTCCGCTTAACCGGCCTAAACGGGACCGAGGGTTAGCTGGTAAAGAGTAAAACCGGTTAAAGCGGAGAAGTAAAAAAAAAGTAACTAAGTACCTGCGTAATTTAATTAAATAAACTCGTACGATGCATTTTGTTTTTCAGTTTGTGTAGTTTTAAAAAAGCACATATTTTCTACATTTTGTGAAATGAATACATTAACTGAATTCAAAGAAAAATTATCACTGATAACAAGCAATGAAAAATATGTAACACAAATTAAATTGTTGAAATTGTTCTGCATTATGTATATTTAAGTTAATCAACCATAAAGAAATCAGTGACCTCCTTCTGTTAAAGGCAAGATGCCCGACATTTTGCAGCATAATCTCTCCATCTCTTTAACATCGTAAGTTTAACTGAGGAAGCTGTTAGCCGCTGCTCAGCGTAGCGTAGCGCCAACTCTAATGCGTTTACCCCTTCCGTATGAGGAATTTTAGCAGTGTCAACTTCAAATGCATCATCATCAGGATCGTCTTCGTATTGAACAACATCAGTTACAGTTCTAATTATATCCTCGTCAAGTAATGTTTCATGCTTGAGATCTTTATCAGACTCTAACAACTCTTATGCATCTTCTCTCTTTCGCATCACTCAAGCTTTTTAAATGTTTGTGCAAAACAGTTTGCAGATATATCAGACATTATAGAGTTTCGAGGGGGGGGGGAGGTAAATTGCACTTTTGACCATTAAAATGCAAAATCTCAAATCTTCCGGGGAGACCCTCATTGTTCCTGGGGGGGGGGGACGGTTCTCCCCCCAGGCCACACCCTGAATTCAACTCTGGTGAAGGTCAACGCATATCCATTTAGGACCAACGTTCTCCTTTTTGAATTTTGCCTCCTTCCCCTCGGGATAGCGCTTCAACTCGAAAGCATAAGCTGAGTTCCCGAGGCCGTCATCCCTGAATTTTGCCTGATAAAGTCGGCCGGTTAAAGCGGAATTCCGGTTAAGAGGAGGCCGGTTAAGAGAGAGTCTACTGTATATACATATAGAATAAATCGATCTTTTCAGAAACTATAAAGTATTTTATGAATGATGTGTAAATATTTGAAAACATTATTTCAGAAATGGTAATAATTTTTTATACTCAAGAATCATTCCAAGATCATCAGTAGATTAGGGCTATGAATGTAAAATAAAGGAACGAATTTGTGTATTTCTATAATATTCACTGTAAAAAAACGGACTAAAATACAGAAATGCTACTGGCAATCGAGACGCCAATACTATTACCGTGTTTTAACAGAACTTTTTCCCGGTAAATTATAGAAAAAATTCCGTTTTTTTTTTGTAATTTACAGGGGGGGGGGGGGGGGAACTTCTGTTAACATACGGAAATAGTACTGGCGTCTCGATTGCCCGTAGCATTTCCGTATTTTAGTCCGTTTTTTTTACAGTGTACTGCATTCATGATTTCATTTATCAATATTGCACTACAATATTAGTTATCTTATCACATTACTTATTAATGTCTTTCTCCATTTTATCAGGTATGAAATATGTTTTATTTCTCATGAAATTAGTATACTAAGTATCGTGAAATGGCCATAGTAAGATTAATAATTTCAGGAGATGACTGTGTGAGGCCAGGAATTTTTTGTTACGCTACTTTCATTTAGTTCAAAATGTCGAATACAGATCGCTCTGTAGTCATGCTCGCTAAAACTTTTCCGAACGTATTTTTTTAACTTTTCAAAAACTAAACAAAGAAGGGTAAAAATGGAATGGTGTTTGATCCATATTTCTTGGTTAGTTTGTAGACTCTAACTGTTTAAGAGAGTAAGTACATCGGGACAACGAGGGGAGGGTGGGGGTGTCCCCTAACTATGACATTCAGAACTAGCCAATTCTGAAGCTTGTTTAATTTTTTGGGCCAGTCACTCGGAAAAAGGTTACAGTCTGTCACATCCATTGTACATAAGTCGTCCTTCAAATATTGATTAAATTTTAATTGATCTTAATAATGAAAATAGCCAATAGCTGTCACGACAGCCGTAGATGCAACCTCGAAAGCCGCAACATCAGGCAAAAGGAAATGAATGGCAGCCAATTACGGAAGATCAAAAGTATTCCCGCCAACAGTAACAATCTTCCTTAAACTGGTTAACATTCATTTCTCTGTGACGGGCATTGTTGCGACCTCCGAGTACGCAAGAATTGCTGTCGCGATAGCTGTCGGTTGCTTTCGGTATTGATAAGTAAGATCATATACATATTTGATAGCCAGCTTGTATGATATGATTAAGGAAATAAATGTTGCTGTTGCCCGGCTTTTTTTCAAGTTTTGTCCTGATTTTGACCCTTGATCCGAAATTTTATCTTTAACTTAATACTTCTTTATTCAAGTAAAACATTTTTACTGTAATTTAATCTGCTTTGGATAGCTTTACTTTTAGTAAAAGAATAGAAAACAAAGATTAAGCAAAGTTTTCGTCGAGGAAAACCTCCAGCACTGAGAAAAACCCTGTTAGAAGAAGGGCAAGATCTTTTTAAAAGCAAACTTAAAAGAAATTGTTTTATAAGCCTCTTATTAAATTTAGTATATTTTAATCAGCACACTTTTTAACTATAGGAAAACTAGAAATTTAAATATATGAACTATATTTTTCTGAAATTTATGGATTAAAAAAATCGTACATAACATTAAAATATTTTCATGCAAAATACTAAAAAATGTTATTATTTAAAGACATACATAAAAAATATTCTTTTGTGAATGATTTTTTTGCTAGAAACAATAAAACCAATCTAATTTTAATGGAAAATTCCAATTGTAAAATTTTAAACAAGGGGATTACCTGGAGATTAAATAAATATAAATCATGCAATAAAGAAAATTGCTTGTTTTCCTGTTTAATTAATATAAATAAAGAAACATTCGATTGCCAATTCTCCTTTCCTTCAAAACGGAAAGCAAATCGAGATAAACATTTTTTCTTATCTTTGCTTACGAATTGAAATCCCCCATCAACTACCCAGATGAATGCTAAACAAATAAAAAGACTTCAAATTTATTAAATAAAAATTAAAGATATCGCATGTCTTTAAACTATTACATTGGGGATATATAGGAAAGGAGATTGTTTTACATGTATGTATTATTATGAAATTTTAGACTAAAGTAAATCAAGTATTTTAATAAAACTAAAAAAAAAAAAAAACATTTTTATGCACAATGTATATATATATATATATATATATATATATATATATACATGTTGGATCAGTTCCGTAGTTTCGAATTTTTGGTTTGGTTTTTGGATATTTATATATATATATATATACACACACACATATATATATATTACGAGCCATGATAATATGCTCGTGAGCAATATCGTGGGCAACTGGAAATATGTTATTGTATATTTTTCATACTTTCTTATGTTATATTTTCGTAGATTAAAAAGCAGTTGTCTTTTTTTATACTGTGGTACAACAGAGAATTTGATCCGGCAATATTAGATGATGTCATATTGTTAGGCAAGCTATGGATCACACAGTACTTCTTTTTTTTCACCTGAATATCTGTCGACTGGAGTATGAACCTTTATTTTTAGATCTGATTTCTCATATTAACAATATACCAGAAAATAATTAAAAAGTGCCTCTCAACAAAATTATTTTTTATCATCTCCTTAAATGCAACGCAGCATTCGAAGAAATTGTTGAATAAAATTTAATTAAAAAGCATGTATATTCATTTCATTTGTTTTTAAATTTAGTATAAAGATATCCCAAAAGTCTAAAAACACACTCTATTTTTTATCGTATTCAAGTCGGAAATAAAAATTGTTAAAATTTAAAAATAAAGTACAAAATAAGATTATGTTAATGGAATACTTCACCCAACGATTAAAAATATATACACTTTATTTTTTTTATAGGAGTAGCGGAGAATACATTACTAAATTTATAAAAATCCTCTCTTGCTAACAATCTCATTACAAAAAAAAAAAAAAAAAAAAAAAAAAAAAACTATATACTTGTATTTAAAAAATTATTTGAATTATAATGTAAGAAACAGACTTACTTACAAAACTTTGCTGAAACAATTGCATCAAAAATATGTTTTAATAATTCACAAATTACTATTCACAAACCTATTCTAGGTGATTTTTTAATAGATGGACATGTCTCGGTAAAATACTTAAGTATTTTCACTTCTTAAAAAAATCAAGAAGTGCTCAGAACATCCCAAAACGTACAAATGGATTCTAAATCGAAAGCCAAAAATTTTCTAGTGAATGAGTTCATTGCTTTTTAGTAAAAACATAAAAAGCGGAAAATAAAACGTGTGTAGAATCATACATTCTATATATCTAATAGAAATTTGAGTTTAAAGGCAATACATTCAGGTTAAAAAATTAAATGTACAAGCTACATTATTAATTTTAAATATGTTCAATTTGTATTACACTTTTATAAGTGTTATATTTATAAAAAATATCTTTTTTCAACATTTACGTAAAATGCATTAATTTATAACAAGTATAACTAATTCGAGAGTTTAAAAATTTGATTTTCGAGTTTGGGTAGAAAACTGATTTTAATAATAATAAAACACTATTTAGCTACACCCAGAAAAAATGCATGAATTATAATTTTTTAATTGATTAACGCATTTAAAACGGGTACATTTGAAGTTCAGACTGATTTGTATTGAAAGCAAAAGTGAACAACAGCAGCGAATTCCTTAAAACAAATTTTACACATTTCATTACAGCTTATGCTAAGGAATAAATATATTTTTTAATATTACAATATGCTCTATTTGAATCTTTTCTTTTTTCTGAAAAATATATTCATTTTCTGTAATGTCCATTCAATAAATATGTTCAGACATAATTATGACGCGTAACTATTGCATTTTTTATTACTTTTGTTTTACAAACTGTTTATTTACAGTTTACGCTATTGGCAAAACTACATAAGAAATGTATTGAAATCGTTCCAGTAATTTTCAGAAAAAAATTAAATTAGCTATCAGCCGTTTACCCAAAGTATTTCGTAAGTGTTGTTGCCCCTTTCAATCTCAACTATGAATAACACCTTAAAGATAAAATCACAAAGAAAGACACAAGAAATGGTTTCTATTGTTGGGGTTTATTGTTTTAACAGAGGGATGTAGTTACCATCTATTTAAAATACGGTGTACATTTAAAATATAAACTTTACAAAAATATTTCTTTTTGCTACATTGTTTTTGAGTGTTATATATATACATTTGGAGGTAAGAATGAGGATATTGAAAATTTTCCACGTCTTACGACGGTGGTGTCTTCTTGCAGCAGCAGATCCTCGACAAAAACTTCCTCAGGGACGAGAATCTTTTCTTATTATTATTCTGCAAAGAAAATATATGATAAATTAGTGTACAGTATTTAGGGCAGTAAATTGTAGAAATAATTAAACGTAAATCAACGCACCCAATTTTTACGTTATAAAAAAAATAAGCACTTAAAAATAAGTTAAATGGACTCATTTTTAAGAGACTAGAAAGAAATAGTCTGCGTATAGCCCTCATGGACATTATAGAGTTAAATTATACTGCAATTGAAAACTAAAATATTGAATGAGCATTGGAAGGGATATTAGTATTTGTATGAAATAAGTAGTTTGGTAGATATATAGGGCAAATTATAATAAAAGAGAAACACCAAACTACAATTAAAGTACAAATGTATTGAATATTCATGAAATTGAAGCATTTTGATATCATAAAGTTTAACTGCAGTTGCACAATCGACAACAAATATGTTTTTGCACATGTTATCAGTCTCCATTATAGGAGAAAAAAAAATCAGATATCGTGAAAATTTAGAAAAATATCGGCGAAACAGTGAGAAAAATGTCAAGTTGCCTTCTAACTTTAACTGAAAAATAGGGTTTTTCTCGAAATTGTCATTTTCTATAACTTGTTTCCTACAAAGGAGTGTGTATTTAAGTTATATGCATGCGTAGGTTTTGAACAGTTGCGTCGATTTTCATAATTCTTCTTTTAACATATCTCTCATTGTTCTTCCAAGTAAAACTAAACGATCAATAAAAATGGTAATTAAAAAAATTAAAAATGTAATTAGAAGGAAATCACTTATTATCAGCTACTTAAATAAATATGACAAAGAGTTCCACGTCGCAGACACTAAATCCCCAGATTTAATATTAAAGTTAAAATCGAATTTATCCTCAGAAACTGTCTGCCATGGAGCATATGACGAGAGAATTGGTTTGTATCTCTTTGAATTTCTATTGATTATACAAAGAGACTAGAGGACTTTCTCTATTGAATTCTTTGAATATTGACATGTTATTTTCAAAACAAACTGTTCCTAAAGGATTAGTTGCAATAAACCACTACACTGTAAAAAAAAAATCTGTAAAGTTACTAAAGTTTTTCAAGGAAACTGGGATTCCTAAAACTTTTTATGTAACGGCAACAACAAAAATTCCTGTAACAGACGCACTTTTGTGCCGAAAATCAAAAAATCTGTAAGGTTACTAGAAATGTTTTAGGAAACTGGGATGCCTAGAACTTTTCATGTAACTGCAACCCAGGTTACAGATAAAATTTTAGTAAGATTACTGTAATTTTAGCAGATTCATTTGTACAGTTACAGGTTTCTGTAGCTTTACAAAAACTAGTTTGGTAGATTTGCAGATTTTTTCGTACAGTTACAGATGAAAGTTTAGTAAGCCTGTAACTTTACATCTGTAGAACTACAGATTTTTTTTTTTTTTTTTACAGTGTATTAGTATAGCTAACCTTTTTTTTCTTACCGAACACCCAGGTTTTAAGACTTAAAATTGCCGATATTCTTAAGAATATTGAATAAAGGATGTATAATCCATGAGAAACTAATGGAAAACTCTAAAGAATTCTAATGGAAACCAAAGGAGAAAAAGACATAAAGTAATGGGACTGTATTATTTCGGATTATTTTTAATTTTGCTTTTGATTATATTCACAAGATTTTTTTCTGCTTCTAGATAAGTAAATATTTTTCATTGAATGGCAGACTAACCCGATGCCGTTGCGGTGTAAGAACCGTTGCTAAATGGTTTAGAGAAAAAATTTTTGATGCACATTTTGGTGATTATTTTGCTATGATTTATTTACTTTGCAAGGAAATTATGTTGCACGAAATGATAACAGGGGATAACATGAAATATTACACACTTTTAGAAACACATATCTCTCCTTAAATATCTTCCTTAATTTTTATCGTAGCGGAAGTCATGTTTTTCCATGCAACGTGATATTTTCATCAATGTTTTCGCATTTAATTACTACAACTTTATTATTATAATGGATAAAGTGTTATAATATATAAAAAGCTCGGTTGCTTAAAACAAGTATTGTGTGAAGTGATTGCGTACGAATAAAACTATTAAAACCTCTTGCTGATGAAGATTTTCTTCGTGTTTTGTTAAGCTAGCGATTCGCAACTCCATTTGTATCAAAAGTTTTTTGAAACATCTATTAAACCTTTATAGCAAGCTTCTTTTTTGAAAATAAATGTCTGAATATTATTGTAAATTAATATGTAAAACAATAGCGTCAGATTAGTTTCCCCGTTTACCCGATCTGTATTTTTTTTTTCTTTTGTTAATAGATAAATTTGAAATGTATATATTTTTTTCATTCCTTTATTACTCATAATATTGTAAGTGTGTATTGTAAATTTAATTTAGAGTAAGATTTCAGTTTTACGGATTTTAAAAGTGACAAAAATATACTTATTTCAAACTTATTTAGTTTATTATTCAATATGCTTTTAAAAGTTTGTTTTGTAGTTCTTTTATTTAATTTTTCTATTGAACTGATGTATTAGGAATATCAAATTGTAAATGAGTAAATGAACACTTTTTATAGACTGTAAAATGTATTTCCAAGTAACAATTACAAAATTAAATAGTGACAAACAGTTTATCATTCGAAATATTTAGGTTTAAATACCATAATTTTAAACAGAAAATAAAATATCACTTACAATTTCGGATGCTGCTGCTATAGTTGGTGGTTCTACAGCTGGAACGGAATAAAATTTCTCATTTTCACCGTCAGGTTCTGTCACATCAGGAACGGAAAGCCGCTCATTTTCTATTCTCTCTTCAGAATTCATGGAAAAATCAGTCTCATGAAAAGCTTATGATATCCACCATCAAGCTCTTCTTTCCTTAACAATATTTCTGTTGTTTCAAGAATTCCATTTTCTACTCTGTCCGCAGAAGATATAGCAGGGTGAGATTCTTCAACAATCTTCTGAGATTCACAGTTAAGTTCTGCTTTACTTAATGAGATTGTGGATGCATCAGGAAGAAGATCTTCTATCCTGTCTGGAAAAGCCGTGTAAGGATGAGGATCATAAAAAATCTCCTGAAATTCAAAATAAACTCTTTTTTTTCCTAATACGATCTCTGGAATAACTGGAACGAGATCGTCCATTCTTATTGAAGAAGTCGTCGAAAGTTGAGTATTTTCCGTTATAAGTTGGTAGTCTAGTGCCTCCTCATTTACGACTTTTTGTACTTCTTCACTCATTGGAGAAAACTTAGAATCTGATTCTTTCACTACATCACCTAAACAATTCGCCTTCGAGTCTTTCTGCAATGCAATATTTCTATAAGATAAATAATACTCGTTAATCAATAATTGAATTTAATTTGTTATTTAGTAAGCATTTCCATAGATAAAAAAGCAACGAAAAACTGACATAAACTTACAGTTAAACAATAAAACTTTGTATTAATCACCATAAAATATTTTTTTGTGGTTTTAGTTAATTATTTATTGCTTTTCTAATATGAGTAACGATTTCGTCTTTAAGTAATTACAATAAAATAATAATAATAATAAAGTTTAAGATTTTTGAATAAAACAAATTAGTCTATTGTCGAATATAAAACAATGTAGCATTCTCGTAATTTTGTTGCCTAATGGTGTTTGAGCCTTCATTTTACTTTACTTATGATCGCTTCTAACTGGATATTGTAAAAAGAGCAACAATATATCTCATGAAAAGAAGAAGAAATTATCAATAAAAGAATTCACATCCGTTCCCGTGTTACCAATTTAGTTGATTTGTTTCTTCAGATATCTACCAGAATTTTCGAAAAGTAGTTTAGGCTTTATTTAATCTGACTTTCAATAAAACGAATATCACTAATAAGAAATTTTTATAGATATCTGAAAAAAATATCAGCTTAACTGTCAAGACTGAACAGAGCTTGTTTATGGTTTTACTCATTTCTAAGATACAATATATAGTACCATGGCGACACCAATTACATCATGTGTTCCGCATTTTTTGAGATAAGCAAGTAACACTTTAATTGGGGACATCAGAAGCCAAGGGGTGCAAGTGACAAAATTTTGATTTGGAGTAAATTGAGTTCAAAGATAATTGACTTAAAAGTTGAACATCAATAATAATTGACTGAATTGAAATAGGAAACTGCTGCTTGTTTCACAGTGGTCTTTGAACTCTTATTTCAATAAATATGAAAAAAGTAGAGTACAATTTTCTTTAAATTTATAATTAATAAATATTGATCATTATTCGACAAAAGTGGTTGATCTCTAAAACACAACACGCAATTAGAAAATCACTTATATTTCTTTACCTGAAAAGAAAAAATCATATTTCCAGGTAGTCTGTGTACTTCGTTCATTTTTTTCAATATTGTCACTTAGACCCCTTGGCTTCAGGAGTCCTCAGTCATATTTCTCTCGATTAAATTGCCTTCATAAAGAAATTTAATTCGCATCCCGACACATTGTAAAAGTTGTTGATGTTTAATGTGTTTTTTTCCTTCTTTGAAATGTGTTTTTTGAAGGCATGCTCGTTATCTACGAGTGAATTGGTGATTACAGATAATAATGGATCCACTCATTAAACTTTTTTAATATCATGTATATGAGAAGACGAAATTGCTAATATTATATACAATTTTTGAATTTATCTTATATATATGTAAATTGAATAAGCAGAAGGTCAAGCTTAGAAATCCATCTTCTTGAGTATTTATTTTCTAGATTGAATTCGAACAAAATGCACAAAAATATTTTACGAATACATTTCTCCCAGCATATCTTTTAGGAATATCGAAGTATTTTTGAAAATCAAGCTATTGATATACGAATTCTGTTGAATTAAGTTTCCTTTGAATTGCCTTGTAATTAATACTACAATAGTTAAGAAAAAAGTACTAATAGAAATATACGTTATTTTTGTTTCCATAAAAAACAGCATTTTCAAAATCGCAGCACCATATATTTTTATTTCTCTCTAATCACTGGTTGTTACGTCTTCTGCTAAAATTTCAATTCTGGCCCTAAAGGACACAATTTTAGAATAAACTTGAACATCGATTTCCTGCCGTGTCATGTTATGCTAGAAGAATTGGGCGCATTCTTATCCCTTAACAATATTATTTGGTTGAAAATTCTCCCGGTAATATTTAATTTCTGGATTTCAAATTAGCAATATTTAGAATGGCGTATAAAACCAGCAGAAGCGTTAATGGGAAAATTGTTCGTTAGTAAATGTTTTTTTTTTTAAATTTATGCTTATTATTATTATTATTATTATTTAATTATTCTGAATCAGAATTTAAGTTATTATCCATATTATTTGCTCAATAAAATTAATTTAAAAAAAAAAAGCAATTTAACATAGTACAACGAACATTTGGAAAATGATTTTTTCAAAGACTAAAATTTAAGACATAAAAAATCGCACGGAGTTGATCATACAATACGTACTCCATGAATTAAACATTAATAGTGTTATTACACGTAAAAATTGCAAGCGACGGAAATCGCTTGCGACTCATACGTATTATCCACCTGAAACTTATGTATTATCCAAGCATTTCATTGGCTGTTCGGGAAAAGGCTTTTCCATCGTCAGATTTCCAAGAAATCTGACGGCCAATTTTAAATGAAATTTCGTTCTTAAACTTCTAAACATCCCACAATATTACTTTTTACACCATCATATAGAGAAAAAATTTTACTTTTAAATGCAATTTGTTTGAAAGCTGTATCTCAATTTGTTTCTGAGTTATTAATTTTTTTTTGTAGTTTTTATTACTTTTTTGTCATAGTGGCAACACTCTGTTGTCCATCTCTGTTGAAATTAAAGGGAAAATACAGATTACTGTATATACCAATCAGAATACGAATAAAATGCGGATTCAACCAATAAAAAGCTTCAGATATGCTTTTGATTTCCTACCCTGACGAGAACAATAACCATTTTCCCAAATGGTTAAAAACCTTCAGATATGCTTTTGATTTCCTACCCTGACGAGGACAATAACCATTTTTCCAAATGGTTAATAAGTGGCAAAATTCAGTTCAAGCTAAATATTTTAAAGCATAAAAATAGAAAAATAGCAAATATTGAAATACGTACGTCAGATCTTTTATGAAATTTTGTTTATATTCCATTTCTGTTATTTCCAGTACCTCATCCTCACGAATGGAGCCTAAGGACGCGCGCTCCCATTTGAGTTTTTTTAGTTGGCTTTTCCTGAAAAAAAAAAAAAAAAAAAAAAAAAAAACTAGAAAACAGGAATTCTGCTTTTTCAGAATTTAGTGTCGCCCCCGATGAAAAAAAAAAATGTATATATAAATAGTACAAAACCTATTTCAATTTTAAGACTTAAAGCACACACTTTTATTTTATCAAACATGACGTCATTCGTATCCGCTTAAGAATTCCACATTTACGATCCACTCTTAAACATCTACAGTAAAGCATGCATAAGGATGTCACTATCACAAAATAATACACAAAGGCAGCAAAAAGATGCCGTCATTAAAGAAACTCGACAAAAAAACGACTATCTAATGATTCATAGGCATTTATTTGTTTGTAACATTAATACAGACGATTTCAGTCGTGACGTCAGTCATGACGATTTGGTTGGAAACTGACTCCAAACAAACAGTTGCTATGTTGTATTTTCTATTTTGTTTGTTTGTTGCAGCTATATATTATATCTATATCTCACATCTAAGTGTTTTAATACTTGATATCTACTGGTAACATTTTCCACAATTTATATTTAAAAAGAAATGACGCATAGCAACCGTTTGTTTGGAGTCAGTTAGAGCTTCTAAATACACAGGCTGGCTCGTCTGTTTGCCATAGCATTCCCAGGTGGGAGCATGTTGGCGCGAGATTGACCTATTTGGCACATTTATCGCTGTCTTCGTTGCTTCCCTGAATTTATCAAATAGTAAGCTATTGAATGAAAGTTTCGAATAAATTTCAAATTTTAAAATTAGTAATAATTTACTTTTAGAGAATACATAAATGAAATCTGATGTTTGTAAGTACTTTGTTGAAAAGGATGTGTGTGGGGGGAGGGGGGGGGGCTAAAGAACTCAATTTCAATTAAATTTATATTTTAGGATTATCAATAAATAATAAAATGTCTATAAAAATTAATTGCTTTAACTATTTATTAATCAAGTCATAAAATCAATATATATATATATATATTAGGAATTTGTAAGATTGTATGTATAAGGTTTTCAATAGTAATTTCCAGAAAATTGCGATTGTTAAATCGAAACAGATGGGGGGGGGGGGTGTAAGGGAGTATTTGATAATTTGATATAAAAAAGTAGCAGAAAAAGGAAACTGCATCAGTGGTTACTAAACATCTACCTGTATCCCTGTATTCTTTGGAATAGCTCATGTACCGTTAAAATAATAATAATAATAAATAATAATAATAAATGATAATAATAATAATAATAATAATAACTGAATGCTGAGGAATTGAACCCTTCTTTTTTTTTTCTACGTCCTGAAAGAAAATTTGCCTTACATCTTTAATTAATATTTCATTTATTAAAATTATTATTTATTAATATTCATTTTGCTAGTGGATCCAGTGCTGAATTTACAGTCTGACATCCCTACCCCCAACCCGCTGGAAGATTACGAATTTTATCTTTAATTTATAGTCTAGAAGAGCACCCCTTCTCGGAATTTCAGAGGCCGCAAAGCTTCAGAAATCCCTCCCGAAAAATAATCGAAACTAAGTTTATTTCTTAAAGAGGGTAGGGAGAGAGAAATTATTATTATTTTTTAATAGAACCATTTTTTATCTTTAATACCTGACTTTTGACCACGGCTCCGCTCACACAGAGTGTAGGTTTTGCAGTTCAAAATGACAATTTACATATATTTTTTTTTCTTTTTCTTCATAATTTACTTAACTACTAAGGCAACTTCCATCTAAATCCGTTCAGTAGAACTTTTTTAACTATATTCGCATGTATTTCAAAATGTATTATTTTATTTGTCCATATGTTGGAGAATTAAAATAATGAAGATTATGTTTGCAGGATATCAACAGCAATTTATTAGCGTAAGAAAATGTAATTTTTAAATGTACATTCATTCTCAATTTTTTTTTCCTTTTTGTGTTTATGTAGCGCCACATAAAAAATCAAAAGTGTGCACTTTTGATTGTCCTTAAGAAGTTGGCAATGTAATAAAATAAATATTATAATTAATTTCTGATGCTAACAATGAGCAAAATGAAATTAACTGAACAAAAAATACCATTAAAAAAATATTTTCTTTTCTTTCTTTCTTTCTTTCTTTTTTTTTTTTTTTTTTGTTTACTTTGTTATAGTTTTTAAAAACTTCTATAAAGTAAAATTGTTTTAAAAAAGTTTTCATGGGTAGCAAGTTTAATGAGACGCAGGGGTCGAACCAGCAAAATTTGAGGCCTATTTAGGGCCCCTTCACAAAATTCTATTTAATAAAACAGGTCCCTTCACAAAGATGAATTTAACAAAATAGACCCCTTTATAAAAATAAATTTAATAAAATAGGCCCCTTCAGAAAACTCCTTTTAATGAAACAGGTCCCTTCACAAAATTCTTTTTTAATAAAATAGGCCCTTTGACAAAATCCCTTTCATAAAAACTTACTTCTATTTATTATTTTTATTTTGTTAGGTTTTAAAATCTGTGATTTGAAAATAAAACCAATTCACCAGAAACAAAAATTTTAGCAAAATGGTTTAAAGAAGTTTTTGTTAGTTCGAATTTGAGTAACTCGATTTCAACTTTCATTACAAAATATTATTTTTCACAAAATTATAATAAAATTCACAAAAAAAAAACAAAAAAAAAAAAAAAAAAACAAAAAAAACATTTACTTTTCACAAAATGGGCACCAGGAAATAAACCTGCATCGACCTCTGAAATTTCATAGTATGGAAGTATCCTTTGATATTTTTTAAAACAATTTTATATCTGAAAGTTACAGTAAAGATACGCTTTATTTCTTGGTAATACTGACTTACGAAAATTGTTAAAAATATTTATTTATATATTTTTAAATATTACTGTCTTATGATGAAATATTAACAATAAAATTATCTTAAGCAAATTTGGAGAATTTTTTTCAAAAACTTGAAATAGAATCCATTTTTTTTTTGTGAAAATAAATATTAAAAAAAAAAAAAAAAAAAAAAAAAAATACATTGTAAAATTTCCCTGAAAAATTCTATTCTTTAGCTATTTTTTTTTTCGAAAATCTCATAAATTTCATCACATGGTAATATTTTGAGGTATCGTTATTAATTATCCAAAAAAATTAAAGTAGCTTCCTAATTTCACTCTATTTTCGTCCGATAATATAAAAAATCGCAAATCGCATCAAAATCAATTGTTTTCCCGAAAATGAACTAGATGGCACTGTACTTTTAAAATATGTTCTTATCGCCAAAATTGGCGAAGAAAAAATTCACGAAGAATATAATCTACAATTAATATTAAAATTTGGTCATTTTTTATGTTTATAGGGAAATTGAAGCATGCAGTAATCCTTTATTGAATGATTTCAACAATTAATAGCAGAAAAACTACCGATAATTAAGCTTTTAAAGCTAAAAATAGACAGAAACTAACTCAACGCTATTGAGATACATTACGCGAAGCAGTCCGTCAGGGATGAAAATGCCTGACGAGCCAGCTCATCTATTTAGTAGCCTTAGAGTCAGTTTCCAACCAAAACGTCATGACTGAGGTCACACTGAAGGCGTCTACAGATATTTAAAACTAGTAAATCTGCAGATCAAGAGCCTCAACGTCATCTCTGCAACTCATTGCTTTTATCAAACTTTGCGTAATATTAATCTTTCTACAAAAACAAAATTTAAACTATTTAAATTACACAAACATTTATAAAAGGAAAAAAATATTTCGATGGTTTCAGACATTAAAAGCGTTAAATTAAACACGCTGTTATGTAAGGATATTCTGAAATTCTCACGAGCTACTTATTCTAGTAATTTTTATATAATAAAGCAAATTTCTTCAGGGGGGCTCTGCCCCCCTGAACCCCCCGTTGTGTAATTTATTTTACATTTGTAATTTTCTACTGATTGAGTTAATGATTACCCTATATCTTAGATTTCTTTTTACACTGCGATTTATAAGGATAAGCAATAATTCGGTCAAGCATTTTACGTTATCCTAATATCCATACAGCAGTATTTACTTGCCTGCTAACCACAAATACCTGTATCTAATGGATAAAGAACTTTTGGAAATGTAAACTGAAACATCTAATTTAGAAATCTAATACCTTTATAAATTTTGTTTATAAAAAAATAATTTTGATTACCATTCTGCAATATTTATATCTAAGATCTAATCTAAATATCAAAAAATGTACTCGATAGCATTAACTTACTAAAATCACCATAAAGTAGGGGGGCTTCTAAACCTAACAGTTAATAATTCATCATCGTTAAATAGATAAACATGATTTGGCGCCTTTAAGTATTTTTTGTGATTTTCTTTTAATAGTATCTACATTTAATTTAAAATCGTGATGTTACAAATACCGTTGAAATTTGACGCAAACCTATGTTCAGGTCAAATTGCGAAAGGTTAACTAACATTTCATTTCCCTTAGCCGGACTTTCTGTTTCATTTTTCGTAATAAGGATTATTTTAATAATTTAATTTATTTTACACTCTACAAGCTGTTACACGGACGTTGTTCACGTAGCATTAAAATAGAGATAAATGCATTAAGTAAAACATTTCACTCCCCACCAGACATACCAAGTCTCAAGCTTTTTGCACATCACTATTATCTTAGAGAAAATGTTCTTTTAAATCGGGCAAATGTTTCAATTAAATAAAGTAACATTTTCTGTATTAAAATACTGGTATCCAGAACGCCGGAGGCTTGGCAGCTCTGCTCCTCTTAATAAAAACATATATGATTAACCAACACTTTATCACATTTTATAGGAGACAATACGGAATTTCTTATTTGTATGGCCTTACATATATCTCAGTCATAAAAATGTAAAATTTTGTGCCAATTAATGCACGCAATTGCGAAAATGAAATCGCAAAGAATGAGAAAAGGAAGGCCAAGTAAAATCGTGTAAATCGAGGAATCTTTCTTCGTAGTGCTGGGAAAATACTGCTACAAAAACTATTTTAGGTGGTATTTGGTGTGAAATGTTTATATGTATTCATTCCTGTCCTATATATCCTTTTTTTTATTTTTTATTTGCTTATTCCATTTTTCTTTTGCACGTGAAAATCTTACAAATTAAAATTAACTCTTTGGGAGAAATTGTTATTCATTTTTTTTTTTTTTTTGGCAACAATAAAGTTTATAAAATTTAACAGAATAATGTCAGTTTATTCTGTATGAAAATAACGAACTTTTTCATTTATAATCAAATAGTTGAATAAATAAATGAAAATATTATTCTATATAGTATATAAATACTATTTTCATTTCTGCGTTTAAATAAATCTATATGCAAATATCTATACAAAGGCATTCATTAATTCCTTCCTTTTGCTTTGATTTGACTTCAAAAAACCATACATACTTTCACATTTATGATATTTTTAGATGAGATGCTGTTGCTACGCAACGGTTAAAAGAAAAAATGAAATATAAGTAAATTCATAAAATAAAATGTTTTATATTATTCGAACACATGTATAAAATTCTATCATAAGTTATACACCTAATTTAAAAGCTGACAAATGTTTTGACAAAATTGCAAACTAATAAGAATAATTTAATACTCTTATTTAAAAATTTCAGCATCCAAAATTTACCATTTAAATCTATTATTCATATGAGCGATTTCTTTCAACAAATGAAAATTTGAAAATCGTCTGACTTCCCATAGAAAAGCATTATATCACAAAATAAAATGTTCTGTATATTCCGAACGAATGAACCAAATTTAACCCAAAACTATACAGCTAAATCCGGGGAGCTCATCAACATGCCCAGGGAATTTCAAGCCGATCGGATGCTTTTTGCGGCAGTTATCGCGGAACAGACAGACAGACTAACAGACAGACAGACTAACGGAAACCAAAACTTTTCGTGTCTCCACAGTAAGCCTTCACTGACGTTTCGGCAATTAAAATTAAATATAATTTATAATAGCTCCAAATTTTATCGAAATTATTCGTTTATATTTTTTCCAAAATAGCACATATTTTAATTACATTTTCTTTCGGTTGTTATGAGAAAATGGCAATAAAAAAGATATAATTTCTATTTTTCAACTATTTTCCTTTTACTTTCTATATAAATGGAGTACTTGAGTTGCCAAAATTAAACACATGGTGCTAAAAACTACAAAAAAATTAATATTTCAAAAATAAATGGAGATACAGTTTTCAAACAAATTGCATTTAAAAGTACTTTTTTTTTCCAATAAGTATTTAAAATGTGCGATGCTTAGAAATGAAAAAAATTGCTATAGAGCATTTAATCGCACAATGATACATCTGCTTTGTTTATTGCTGCCTTCTGTAAGCTAACGTTATTTTTTGGAGACAAAATAAGCTGGGAGAAAGAAATAGCATAGCGTCCCGGGGGCTAAAAACTTTATTAAGGATTTACATAACTTTACGAAAAATAATGCATTTTTGTACTTTATGAGCAACGTGGCGTTCCGCGATTCTAGCTTCATACTGAATGCCTTCCAATAATCGGGGAAAATTGAAAAAATTGCGAACGCAACAAAAGTTAAACATTGTCATTAAAAGTAATATTTTTACTTCTCTATATGTTATATTATTAATTTATATATAAGATAGATTCAAAATCTAGCATATAATATCGTTAAATGCACTAGAGCAATATATCAAGGTGGTTTGCGTAATATACGTTATTTTTTCACTTTGAACACGCATATCGTAACAAAAAAGTAAAATAAAATGAGTTATTAAAAATAAATACAATTAAAATATTGTCGTGGATGGATTTGTTTATAATCTGAATGAACAGCACAGTACAGTTTAGAATGAGAGGAAAGCCACGAGATCCTCTATTACAATCATATTTATTAGTAAATCAATAAATCTTTTTTTTATGAGGGAATGTGATTTGTTTGCTAATGTCAAAGACCGGAAAATTGTGGTAGTGTGTTACTTCGTGTCATGCACTATTATTTCCCGTTAAGTCATCCCATTTTATGCGGCGCATTTCACTTATTAAACTATTGGGGAATGTTGTCGTAGGATAGTTTTATGAGGGATACAAAGAAAAAATGATCTTTCAGTTAAAAGTTATGGTGTCATTTTCTTAGTTTAGCTCATAAGCTTTAATTTAATACCAAGTTTGTTGAGAAACTTGCAGGATTTATGTGTAAAATATGCAAAAGAAAAAGTGTTCTTTTTGTTCTTTTCTGTTTTACCCTAATCTCCATAGAAAAGCATGGTATATTGGAGGCTTTTTATACCAATTTTAACATAGCTTAATTTCTTACTTTTCTTGATTATTTTGAAAAACTATCTTAAGTTTCAGTTACTTTGTTCCTTTAGCTTCCTTCCGCCTCCACCCATTCTTTTCTAGGATGATACTTTATGTATGAAATGATTTTTTGAAAAAGTGTAAAATTTTGTTCAGAATTCCCATAGAGTTACATTAGTTGTTTACTTTTTTTTGTGTACAATATTTCACCCACTTAACCATTACTCTCCCACTAACTATTTATATCCTCTTAAAGCTTAAATTCTGTTCTATCTAGCGGTACTATTTTTATTAAAAAGTGTTAACTCTAAGTATTTTTAATTATCGTTTGAAAATTGGTAAAATCTGTTCTTCTGCGGTTGGGTCGATATTGGTTGCTGATTTAATTACTGTGTTCTGTAAGGGCATTTTGTTATCGGAATTATAACTCTTAGTTAGATTATCTTTAAAATTGAGAGCTTCATTTGACGTCACTTAAACTTTTAATATTTGTAATAACTAAACATAGGTCTTATGGGGTCATGCAGTATTTTTAAGTTTACTAACTTAGCCCTTTAAGGCCGCTGACGCCATTTTTGCCCACAGTAGTTTTCCCTATGCGAAAAGCAATGTATTAGGTTTAAAGTAACATTTAGCCTACCGGATTCTTTTAAAATTAAAAAATTAATGGTCACCTAGGACTTAGGTGGTCTTCAGGGGTGTGATGGTGTAATATCTTGCAAAAGTCACTTTTGTTAAGGTGTTGTCCTCCATTTTGTTTCATTCAGTTTTATTTTCAATATCTCATTTTACTAAATAATGTTAACTATAAATTTTACTATTATTGTTTTTTCGAAGTAAATATGTTTTGGGGGACTGTCTATAACTTTTAGGGGTGTTACTTAACCCGTTGAGCCACCATGGGGTCACAGAATTCGCCATTTTCTCTTTTTTCATAGGTTTTTTCGTTGAGATTTTTGGACAAAAGTCCAATTATCTCGTAAACTATCAACTTTAGCGAAATTCTGTCGCGCCGAAATCAGCTACAAACCGCCTAAGGAAACTTCCCCCCCTTTCTTTTCCAACATTTCGTTTATCTCTAGCTCATTTAGGGGCCCCGTCAGAGGGGGCTGAATGGGGCTCTCATTGTTTTTAGCTTATAACTATAGTATTAATTCATTTTTTGCCCACTTTTCTATTACCTTACATTGTTTCTCAACTTTAACAACTTTGACACTACTGTTTTCCCCTTTTTTACTTATCTTTAACATTACCAACTTTTGTTTTTGAGCTAGAGACTTGATTTCACTTCTGATTATATTAATTTCACTTTCTAAAGTTGTCCCACTCATTATCTATGTGTTTGGTATTGGTTAGGCCTAATCCTTAACTTTTGTTACTTTTTTATTTATTTAGCTATCTCTCTAGTTTTTTCTCACAGCTAACTGCCTTCACTACAATGATTTGTCCCACTAAAAATTTCACTTCCAGTTACATCTCAACTTGCTTAACAATAGGAACTTTTTTGCTTTTGGGGTTACGGCCTTCCAATTTGTGACGTCACAGGGGTTTTCGAGTGGAGATCTTATCCCACTTAAAATTTTTAATATTTTATATTTTTTCCCTATCAATGGCATCTTTTTGCTTAAAATGTTATCTTTACAGTCTTTTAATACTACTTATTGGTTTCCGTTAAATTAATTATCCAAACCACTCTAATTTATTTCCGGCGGTCCCTGCACTGATTTCGGGTATTCTACAGTGTTTACTTAGCATCATAATAATGATTGGCAACACTCCGTAATAATCTAGATGCTCTAACTAACATGATTTACAGGCAAGTGCAGCGAGACCTTTGAGTAAGGTAAGTGTTTTGCTGTTACTTAAACTTTTTTCTCTTTTACTATTCATCCTACGTCCACCCAATCGCTGTCATCCCAGTAAATCTTTAGTAAAAGTTATTTTTCCCTCTCTATGGGAGTTTCTGATAGAACACATTTTTGTGCAGAGTTATAGAAATTATTTAACATATTTTACAAGTACATCGGATTCAATGTTACAAGGTATAACACAGCTTCAAGTATTTGGTATCGCGTTGTGCTGTAAATATTTACTAGCTTATCTCACATATATTGCTACATATTATTCACAGTATATATTAAGTGTTTATCTACTTATTGTTTCATTACTCAGTTCTATATATCTATTGTAAACAAATCTGTTTTATTGCTTCAATACTCAGTTCTATATATCTATTGTTAATACATTTGTTTTATATCTCGTATATGTCATTTAATAAGCACATTCACTATCTCTTATTTTGCTTTTCTCATGCTCTGTTTGCATATCTGAATATGTCAATACAGTGGTGTGAGACAGAGTATTTGTAAAGGGGGTTTTATTGAGCAAGTCGTTAAGGGCAATTGATCTTTGTTACTATGGCACCAGGTTTTTATTAATTTTAGTGTATGAGCTTATGGACACGGGAAGCATACTCATGTACCTTTTCCCCCCCTTCTTCTCCCTTTTGGTTAATTTCTATCACTATCATAGTTTTGTTTTATTTTGATTTTATTTCTCAAAAATTCTCCCCATCTTTGGCTATTAATTTTTTCTTAGTCATTTTCGGTAGTTACGACTACCGGTTTTTGCTTTCTACTTTCTATATTCCCTTTCCTTCAATGATGTATGGTCGGGGCCTAGTGGACCCCTGTTCTTTATCTCTAATTATTATCTCATTATATTTTAATATATCTTAATATTTTTAGCTTCCGGCATTGGAACGTATATCTTATCATTTAAAAGTATCTCTCTGAATATAGTTACCAGTAGCTCTGAGTAATCCATATAAAAGTATCTCTCTGATTAATTGAAAAGTAATATCTATAATGGCCTTACTACTAGTAGTTGAATTATTAAATCATCTTCTAAATGGCGACACCACATAAAAGTAGAATAATCTATAATCAACAAAACCCAAGGATAAATCCGACTAAGCACGACCTAGATTGGAACATGGAATCATCTGGAAGTCCAATAAATGAGTCAGGAAATAAATCAGATTCATTGGAAACGAGTACGAGATCTTCAGCAATTTCGGACACATCATGCATACACTCATTTCAATATTTATCACCATCCAGAGCAATTACCATGATAGCATGCGAACAACTGATTGGTCTCGACGATTCAAATGATATGATGAAAAATATCTTGGAAAAAGAACTAAACACAGCTAAGGAGGAGGAGAAAAGAACAATAGAGACAAGGAAGAAAGGAATAGTGACCGAAGCAACTCAATTTACACCATTGCCTCTGAAACAAACACTGCAAATAATGAATTCCAATAAACATTCACAGAAAAATAATATAAATCCTAACCAAAGATTACAGAAAGAAATTCTAACAAACAACCCAAAAGTTAGTTTGGTCAGAATAGACCAGACACCAAAACAATTAATCTACAATACAACACCGAACTCAACAATGAATTCCTTGTTGAACTCAACAGTGGGCTCTCCGGAAAGCATAAACATACAAAAGTCATATACGGAACAATATCAAAGACTTCCAGAAAGACCTATTGAAAAACAGGACCCACTGCAAAGCCTACCGATAAGCCAATTGATTTCGGAATATGAAAGGATAGAAAGGAAAAGGGTGAAAGGAACTACAGAGGAAGCACAGAAACATCTTGAAGAACAGAAATATCTTAATGCAATATTTACAAGAGCAAAAAATGATGAATCTAGAATAATAAGATATCATAAAAATACAACAACGATACAAAGAGACAGAAGAAAAATAAGCGAATTGGAAGAGGAAATTGATAAAATTGCAGCTCAGTTGGAAGAAAGCTCCAAGATGGAACAAAGACTAGAAGGAAAACTGATAGAAAAAGAAAAAGAAAATACCATTTTCAAACACAAAGAAGAGGAAATGAGAGAAGAAATAAAAAAATTAAAGAACTTAATCAAACAACAGCATTCAGAATCGGAAACAAAAGAAAAGGCAACACAAATACAAATAAAAACACAACAAAAGTATACTCAGACAATCTTGACTGGTACAAAAATGGATAAGCAACAACAACAAACAACAGAATCAACCAAAGAAATAATAGCCAAATTGGAGCAGGAAATAGCTACAAGAGAAGAACAATTAAAAGCACAAGACAAAATAATAGAAGAGTGCATGAACAAGCTTAGAGATATAGAAAATAATATAGATACAGACATATCACAATTATCAAGAAGGATTCACAAAATTGAAAAACTAATAATAGAAAATCTTATAGACAAAAATACAAAGAAATATGAAAGATCTCAAGATAACGAAGAACAAAAACAATTTAATTCTCAAGGAAAGTATTCAAACTCGGCAATAATTATAAAAAATATCTCAAAGAAAATATCAACAAATAAATTGAAAGAACTGTTAAATACCGAATTGATTAAAGAAAATGATCTACCAATATTCTGTAAACAAACAAAACAAATCAATACACTGACAATTCAATCAGATACAGATAACAACACAGAGAAGTTATTGAAAAGAATTGAAAAAATCCCAAACATTTCAGAAATAGTAGAACTAACTTACAACCTGCAAAAACACTCAAGGATAATAATTACAGGAATACCATCGATGATACCTACTGATGACATAATTAACTACTTAAAAGATCGTTCAACAGACAAGAATTTAACAATATTAAAAATAATACAAAGAGAAAAATCCACAAGTTATCATATGGTACTGAATTTAGAAGTAAATGCAGCTAAAAAACTTCTGGCTCAGAAAAGTATCTCAATTGGCCTCAATAATTGCAGTATAAGAATATATCGACCCATACTTAGATGTGAGAACTGTCAACTTTACGGGCATACAAAGACTAACTGTAGAAGGAACTCCATATGTGCCAAATGTGCCATGGGTCATCAAACCTCAACTGTCCTTATATCACCGATCCATCACAGCATCGCTGTACTAATTGCTATTATCAAGAAAACTATAGGAAGCATACAGCAGACTCTAGTTTGTGTCCTATATTTCAGTCTCAATTGGTGGACAGGAGGTTCAGATAAAGTATCTACATAAAATATATATATATATATATTCATTCATCTTGAAAATATCTACAGTAATATCTCTTACAAAATACTTCCATTAACTCATCAGCGAAAGATTTTAATATGAGTATCAAAGGCTAATATCTTCAAAAATGGTGTCCTGCTTTTGTAAACTTGTATGTCGCTGTGATAACCAGTTGAACTTTTCGTGATATATAGCAACTTCAGATAAACTCTTTGAAACTTTAAATTCAGCTCTTAAAAACTTTAATCTTGCTCTAGTACGTTGTGGGTAACCGATAAACCTTCCCTATATGTTATTGTACTTATATATAGCTCACAGTAATTAATCTCAAATCTAGCTTAAAACTATATTTATATCGTTCAGAAGGTTTAATATGAACGGGGATCTCATAGATCAATATATCAGTTCAACGGTCCTCCTCCGAGTTATGGGCAGTGAGCAGGAGTGCTGGACATATAAATTCATTACTACAGCTATTGTTTTGGCCTTTAAGTTATATATTATTGTAATTTCATCTTTAAATTTAGATTATTTTATCTTTAAATATTTTTAGTAATTTTTATCTCATATTTCTAGAGGGGCCAGCAGCTGACTGGAAAAAAAAAAAAAAACTAATTTAATTTAATTTTTTCATTTTTTTTTCAATTGTATTGTATTCTATTAAGTGTCTTAAATACTAGAGGGTTTTACAGGTAATAGTACTTTTTCCTGCCCTGGGCTCGGGGTTCAAGCCTAACCATAAGCCAAAAGCGGGTTCCCAGGGTGGGTGCTTACTTACTTACTTACTGTTAAAAATTTCCGTAAAATAATGATGCGTTGACTGTATATTTAAGATTCACTTTAACATTTTACGAGAAAATTGTAGTAACACCGCTTATTTACACATATTTCGTTCGACCAATGATAAAAAAATAATCGTCTAGCCGTTACACATGAATCCAGTCAGACGACTGTAATTTTACTCAAGGTTACTTCTATTCTAAACCAATGAGAACGTTTCCCCAAAGCGGTTGCGTTTCCCTACATTCTTCCTGGAATGGCAACATCAGAAAAATTGTTTATGGCGGGATCTGGAACTGTCTGTGCATCGTCGCATCGTGCAAAGAAAAGCATGCTCTTTCGTTTGTTTACTATCATTCAAGTAAGTTATTTTGCTAATTTATGTGTTCAAATTCTGTAATTTCTTTCTCCCTTTTTCATTATATAAAAAAAAATGTTTGCTGTCATCATACTTTGATTTGAATAGTTATAAAGATTATTGATTTTAATCCCTATGCGATTTTTATTTCTTATCGTTTCCAACCATTTCTAACCATTTCCGCGATTTCTTTACAACATACATAAAATTCTACTGACGAACTTCCTTAAAAGAACTAAATTTTCTTAGAATGTAACAAAATTTATGATATTAACAACAACAACAAAAAATACTAAATAGCTTCAACTACTTTTAAAAAATGATGCACAAAATATTCTTTAAATCAGATAATAAAAAAGTAATCCGAGAAAATAAAGCTTCATAAATGTAAAATCGTCTGCAAACTCAAATGCTGCTTGTTAAATCCATGCCCGATTGAGAACGCTGTTGTTATATCGAAGAATTTGTTATTTCCATGGCAACAACACATTTCACTGAAATCATATCGACTGGGTTCAGAATCGGGCTCTACGAGCAAGATTGCATTGTCAAACGAGACCCACTCCACGGCCTTAATCTCTTCCTTTCGCATCAATGCTGAGTGACGTCAGTTTCGGCATCGACTGAGTGCCTACCGCTCTCATCGCCATCTATTGTTTGTAATTCGAACTAAAATCCAGAATCACAGGAAAAAAACTTTTGACTTTATACATCACCCTCCTGCAAGAATTTTTCCAATATCTGTCACCGTTTGCAAGTTATTGAATTTTAAAATCAGTCAGTCCTTTTTGGGACACCCGGTATATATTAATATTTACTAATTCAAAACAAAATATCTTAAAAAGTTTGATTTCAAGTTAGTTAACACTGCTCATTCATTTATGCTACAAAATTTATAAAAAAAGAGTTGCAAATTGCACGTCAAACGTAGCAAATAAGGTGCGTTAGTACTATAACTAGTTTTATAAATATTTTTTGTACCGCATATTGTACTGAATATATATTTTAGTGCACTTCGTAAGTGCATATCAGTTTCAATCTGTTCGAAAGGCTGTAACATCATTAAAATGCACTTGAAATAATTTTTTCCCATTGGCCGTCATGTAACGGAAAACTTTTCACTGTCCCTGTCATTAAATTATACGTCCGATTTTTATAAAATTTGAAATGACTCGAGAAAATTTTGCAACAATTACATATTTAAAATTTCAGGCCATTCGGTTGTGTAGATTTTGCTCTCTTATATGCGGACAGACGGACCGAACGACGACCGTTCTACGTATTTATATAATTACGAACGCACCTAAAAAGTCATTCTTAGCATGAAAAATCGGTCATTCATAAACAGATTTATCTGTTAGTTATTGTATTAAAAGCGATAAATCATAAGAGAGAAATTATATCTTTTCTTTAAACAATTTTCAACATATGAGATTATTTACTTTAGATATTATTAAAGAACAATTTCCAAAAAGAACATTACAGTAAAACCTCCCTAAAGCGACCGCGTTCCGTTCCAATAAAAATTGGTCGCTTCGAGAGAGAGAGAGAGAGAGCTCCGAAATCTAGATTTTAATTTTTGAAAAAAGGTAAAAATTAATATTACTAAAATTTATTTTTCCTATTAGGAAAAAATATAAATATTTAAGTATCCAAGCAAAAGTTAATTAGATAGTTTAAAAAATTAATACATTGACGTTTGCTTTGATTTTATGGTTTTATCTTTTATAACTTTTATTTCCCAGTCCTTTCGAAGTTCAGTAGATAAATGCAATTTTTTTTTTGGACGGGAGAAAATAATGACGATTTCATGAGTTTATCCATTTCTTTGAGAGTTTATTGTCTGAATAGGGCAGGGGAGTTTATTGACCGTCATTCTTAATTTGTTATCAGAATTAAATTCCTTGCCTAGAAAGGCACAAAGGGGTTTAAACACTTAAAA
Source organism: Maratus speciosus (assembly GCA_963932465.1). Lineage (NCBI taxonomy): Eukaryota > Metazoa > Arthropoda > Arachnida > Araneae > Salticidae > Maratus > Maratus speciosus. Next base: position 42,290,572 of record OZ010791.1, on the reverse strand, counting down.
ATTACCCGGATAAAAAAAATCTATACTTAGTTTAGAAGTTTGATGAATAATGCGCTCTCCGGCATTATTCTTCTAATAAAACCTTCTTCCGGCGACCAGGAAAAGTCAGAATTTACTTCAAAGAAATTGGTCGCTCATGGAAGTATTACAACTGGAATAGTCTCTGAGTGGAGGTAAAATTAGTACTGAGCCTATGATAATAAATTCCTTTCCATGAAAAAATGGTCGTTCAGAAAGGTGGTCGCACAGGGTGGTTTCACTGTATAATAAAAATAAATGATGCTAGAATCTGGGCTAAATTCTCCGATGAAATAATTTCTAAATTTTTTACCGAAAATAAAGATTCTTCCACCCTGGAATTAAAACGCTTTTACTAAAAATAAATTTGAAAATGTATACTTGAAGAATTCTAATGGCTCCCAGTTGATCTGATTTTCGCAAAAATTAGTTTTTCCTTAGGAAATAAACATTTAACCATAAGTAGGATTTTAATATAAAATGGGTTTCTAAACTGTTTAAAACAAAAAATATTATTAATTATAAAATAAAATAAAGTAAATTTAACTACTTTACATTAAATTAATTTAATAAATGATTTAATAACGCTAGCAAATCAAAGTTAAAAACGACTTATTCTGAATTGTTTTCTCCACCCCAAGCAGTCCCAAATGTGTCTGACCGTCTCTCCGCATTAACTTCACTCCCCCCCCCTCCCCGGTTTGACATTTAATATATATAATCTTTGCAGAATTTTGTCGAGTCATTTTTAAGTTTATGTAAATCGAACCAAAACTTAAAAAGCTATTAATAAAAGTTTTTTTTATTTTATTAAATCCTATCATACGTAATTAATTCAATAATATCCCATGATAGGTAATGATTCTAGGTTGCTATGGTGATTGCATCCTATTTAAGATGGAGTCCTATTATTTTCGTATTACTGAATTTAATATATAGAATCGAAATAAACTTTTTATTCGTGCATTTTTGCATAAGAGGGCAACAACTGTTGCACCAAGATCTGAATATTTATAATAATAATTATAGCACGTTTGACGTACAATTTTCGATTTGTTGCATTAACTTAGAAGCTCGGAATTTTTACACAACAGTAAGACCTTACTGTTCAATATTAATTTCAAATAGCTACAATTGGCCGTTTCTGAGAAAAACGGTCAGACGGGCAGAAAACAGATACTTTAAGTTTCTTCAGTGAAGCTTCACCCCAAGCAGTACCTGGATTTTCATTGACAATTTAAAGCTAATGAATATAATGTAACAATATTTCTCACAGAATAACTTCGCTTTGTGTGAAACGATAAATCCTAATTATATTTCTCATTCTCGTTTCTGCAATACTCAAAAAGAGGTACCATATAAAATATGTCATATTAAAATTCTGATAAAATTTACTTAAAAGGTGCTAAAATATACATGAAAAGGTCTTTATAATAGCATGAAAACCGTCAAAGATTTAAAAAAAACCCAAACGCTTTCACCTGCACTATAACAGCCAGTTTTTAACAGGGGTTTTTAATATCTTTGACGGTTTTTATGCTATAAAGACCTTTTCATGTATATTTAGCACCTTTTAAGTAAATTTTATCAGAATTTTAATGTCACATATGTTATTTGTTAATCAAGGTGAACATGGCGTTCAGTAATTATAGTTTGAACTATATTTTATAATAGAGGTTCCATAATTCAGAATGTGACTAAATGTAGAGTCCTACAACGAGTAGTTTAACCCGGTAACCCGGTACCGGTTAGGTAACTAACCCGCCCTGACCCAACCAGCGGTTCGAGTCGGTTCGATTTAGAGCTACATTTTTTCATTCAGGGTAGGGTTGAATATTAATGATTCAGATTTTCTCGTTTTCGGGATGCGTTAGTCTGTTTCGGATCTAGGCGGGTAGATCCGATTTTCAAATGAAAGTCATGAATAGTTTCCGAATGAAAAAGTATGTATTTGGATATGAATGCGTGTAGATATGCTAACTTTTATACATGAAATCTAAAATTATTATTTGAGATATAGTTGTAGGCTTCGTTCCCATAACTGTAATAAAATACGGATTAACTATGTGTTAAATCACCTTTGAGTCGGAATCGAGAGTGAATTTTTTTAGTTCGGGTCGGTTTCGGGTTGAAATGAGTCGGATTCAAGTCCGGTTTTCAGATTGACGAACTTTTTTTGTAGGGTTCAGTTTGGGTTTTCACTTGCCTCTAAACAAAATTTTTTGGTTCATTTCGGTATAACCCGACCCGTGCAGAACTTTAGCTGATCGTACACTGTAGGTGTAAAATTGCATTTACAGCACTTCCCGTGACGTCATCCCATTTTCACACAAAAAAAGTAAGACTGTAGAAAATTTCGCCACAATATCTTTAACATTGTTATGAATTTGTGTTAACCAGACCTTTTGAACACAAGAGATTTGTCAAAATCGGAGCATTCGTTCAAAAGTTATGAGTAAACATCTATAAAAAAAATAGGACAAGTGCGAGTAAGACTCACAACCTCGGGATTCCGTACCGTTATGAGGGTGTATCAATACGTTTTTGCCCTCATACAGAAATATTCGAGTGAAATTTATGAAATTGCTACATTGTATTAATCCTTTTCTATATAGTCGCCGTGCACAGTAACACATTTCTGCAAACGGTATTAAAAAGAGAGAGGGGAGGATGTATTCAGGGAGACGCGATAGTAGACCCGAAGGGGCATTTTTCTAACTTTTGTCAACCCCCACATGTGACATATAGCTGGAAAGGCCAGTGACCACTTATTCATGCTATGCACCTCTCGAGCCCATTCCCTCAAATTTGCTCTCCGAGGGGTACTTTTCTAAATTTTGCGGGCATCATTCATAAGCCCAGGGGGGAAATTTGGGGGGAGCGGCTCGGGAGTGCATAACATGAATAAGTGGTCACAGGCCTTTCTAACAATATGTCACATGTGGGGGTCGGTAAAAATTAGAAAAATGCCCCCTTTTCGGTCTACTTTCGCACCTCCTGGAATACATCCTCCCCCCTTTTTTGAAATACTCTTTGCAGAAATGTGTTATTGTACACGGTGATTATATAGAAAAGGACTAATAAAATGTAGCAATTTCATTAATTTCACTCAATTATTTCTATGGGAGGGCAAAAACTTATTGATATACCCTCGTATGTCATATTACCTTAAAGTGAGTACCTTATATCATATTAATCTAAGTACCTAATTTATTGACGAATATACAAAAATCGGGAAATCATTAATTTATAATTCTATGTAGATTTATTACGTGAATTTTCTATAATCAGTGTTCTCAATTATGGGAATCAGGCGTTTGCTATATAATAAATTGACATAGAATTATAAGTTAATGATTTTTGGATTTTTACATTTACATATGCTGTACATATGCTGCTTATGTCCTTTACATAAGACCTTCTTTTTTGCTAAATTTCAAGATTCTGCGTCAAGGGAAATTATCCTGCAATTTTACTTTCAAAACCTAAGGGATACTTTTCGTTGACCTAGAACCTTGAAATTTGGCACGAATGACGTTCTTATAACAGATGTAAAGGCAAAAATCCGAAAAACATAATTTTATAATTCTATGTCGATTTATTATGCGATTTTCCATAATCAGGATTTCCAAAAACATTTTTCAAGGCTGTAACTTTTTATTGGGTGCATGCGTTCGTAATTATATAAATAAATAGCACCTATAATCCTCGTTTAGTCTGTTAGTTTTCCTGTCCATCTCTCCGCATATAACAGCGCAGGAACTCCCCTGGTTTGAAATTTAATATATATTAAATTGTAAACCGAGTCGATACAATTCTTTACAGAATTGTGTCGAGTCATTTCAAATTTTATGAAAATCGAATCAAAACTTCAAACGATTTTAATAAATGTTTTCTTCATTCTATTAAATCCTATCATACATCATTAATCCAGTGCTATCCATGATAGGTAATGATTCTAGGTTGTCATGGTGATGACGTCCTATTTAAGATGGAGCCATATTATTTCCGTATTACTGAATTTAATGTATAGATAATCGTAATAAATTTCGTATTCATGCCTTTTTGCATAACAGTGCAACAGCTATCGCACCAAGATCTGAATATTTATAAAAATAGTTATAGTACGTTTGACGTACAATTTTTGACTTATTGCATTAAGTTAGAAGCTCGGAATTTTTACACAACAGTAAGACATTACTATTCGATATTAATTTCAACTTTCTACAATTAACACATACTGGACAATTGCACCATAAATATAATAAATGGGAATGTATTCGTTAAAAACACAAAACCTTACTCAATGGTACACAAAATACGAACTTTAATATGAACATGTACAATTAAAAATAAACTAAAAGTTAAAATCTACGTTTCGAGCTGTTTCTACAATTGTCTTCAGGATAAAATATGGTTGTGAAATGACTAAAAGTTCAGAGATAAAGCCTTCCTGTGCGAGACACAATTTTTCGAACCTTGACCAATGATATGAATTCATCATGAATAATGCATATCATTGGTCAAGATTTGACAAATTGTCTCTCGCACAGGAAGCCTTCTTCTCTGTTTTTAGTCATTTCACCATCACATTATGTAATCCATACCATCATAATCACCATCATATTATATAAAGTATGTTAAAAATCAGAAATAAATTTGTTCATTCATTTCTATCACAAATTCCCCCAATTTGAAAAACAATGTCCTGTGTCGTAATGCGTCAGAAATGTCATTTTAAGCACACAATGATGAAATAAAAAAGATTCATTGCCGAAAATATGAGGTTTTATTAACCAAAACAAAATTAAATATTTTTTTACAACAATTGCAGATTTTTGAATTCCAAAAGTTTTATATTAAAGATAATTTTCAATCATTTGAGCGATTGCTTTGTCCAAAAATACAAAAATTATAGTGTCATCTCATGCAAAGACTCGATCTCAGATACTTTCTGTCTTGAGAAGACTCGATGTTGTTGCCTCGATGTCAGCTATTTTCTGTCTTGCAAAGACTCGATGTTGTTGTTTCGATGTCAAATATTTTCTGTCTTGCGAAGACTCGATGTTCTTGTCTCGATGTCAGCTATTTTCTGTCTTGCGAAGACTCGATGTTAGCTATTTCCTGTCTTGCATAAGTAGAATACGGAAACCTTCTTTCTCCATTATTTCTTAAAATGCATTCAATAGATAGGTAAGTCTTGGATTACTTCGTCTGATTCAGTTCCACAACGTAGAAGAAGATGGTTTGGGTTTAATCACTCTATAAAAATAAAAAGGAAGAGTTAAATTTATTCAAAGAAAAAAATCTTATTATTACTGCGCTCATCGAGATGTATATTCAACGGTAAAAACTACAGTCATTGGCGACTCGTGGTTGTCATATTTTGGGCTTTAAATGCATGTCAAAGATTTTTTTTTTCTTTTTTTTACATTATTATTTTTTTAAATCTTTGTCTTATTTAATGGTAGGCTTGGTAGGACATTCTGGTAAAAAGTAAGGAAAAAATTTATTTCAAAGAAATACTGATAACAGAAAAATACATTAGGCAGCCGTGCATTTAGAGCACAAAAAAACCTAGTCACGGGCCGTCACCGACTTCTAATATACCCACAGCCAACTAGCACATCGAACATAAATAAATAATATAATAATGTGCTGTTTTATTTTTTATATGCATTACTCTTAAAAAGTGCATTTTACAGTTTGATTTGGAAATTTTTAAATAAAATTTATCCAAGAGTCGTGCACTTACAGGACTCATGCAACGTAGTGAGCTAATTTATTAAGTGGGCAATCGAGAAATATTAAAAAAACGATTTCAAGTACAATTCTGCACTATCCGCAGTTTGGCAGGGAGAAAAAAATCAATGTGCGACTTATTCTCTGCTCTAATCGAGGGATCGTCTGAAAAATAAAATTACAGCACTAACTGAAGCTGCATAGAGTGGGGAAAACTTGCATACTCCAAATCTTATTATGAAAGCATAGGTAAAGTTTGGACTACTATTTATTATATACTTTGCGTCAAACCTTCACGAAGATCTGTTAATCCAAATTAAAAAAAAAATCTTTCGGACGACCTTTTAACTTTCGACGTATTTCAGACGTGATTTCATTTTTTTTTTCTTTCGTATTTTGAAATGTACATAAATTGTTGCTTGCGAATCGTTATTATCTTTTGCCTCATTTGTGCATGAAAACCAGCCAACCAAAAACGCAGTACTGGATTCATTTGTTTCTTGTTAATTTTCGAAAAATTTAATTTATTTTGGATTTCAAACTAAGCTCAGATTAATCCTCATGAAAAAAAACTTTTTTGTTTTTAAGAATATATAATAATCCTAAAAACACTGAATTTTATTGTCACTTGTCCATCTTTATGAAAAGATAAGAGGAATTATATAGGATTTACCACTAAATCAACCACTGTTTCAGTGATATATCTTATTTTTTTCGCTGTGCGAAATCACCGTGCTCTTAAATTGCTTTATATATATATCTATATATATGTGGTATTACAAGAGCGGAATTCGCTATGAATATATTAAATTTGTCATAGAGGTTATCATACGAAGTATGATTTTTTTAAAATATAACTATTAAGTACTTTTAAGGTTGCTATTGCTAATGAATAGTAGACAAATATTTTCAACTATTCCTTTATTGAGAAAAAATTCTTGTTGTAGTAAATCCTCTTACAATAACTTGACTGACGACATTAAAAAAGTTCGCGATACTATGGGAAAAGTAAGTTATGAATAAATTATTATTTTTAAAATTGTATAATTTAATTACAAACTAGAATCTGCAAGATGTTGCTCGTATTTTTTATTTTCACAACTCGTATTTGATATTTTTACATTAATTTAAAAAAAAAAACATTCGTCTTACTTGCCGTTACTTAAAAACTAATTTATTATCGGCAGACTACATCAGCATTTGATATTTCCTGCGCTAAACCTATTACGTGTTTTGCAAAACAATTTATCGTATAACCATAAAACATCATTATGGCACCTTCAAAATATTTTTTCTAAATTACAAACTAAATAAATAAATTAGAATCATTTTTAAGATAGATGATCCTCGTATACCGAATTTATCTCATCAATCTCTCAATTTGTTGCTTGATTTAAAAGCTGAGACCTCCGAACTTTCTCAATTTTAATGTGCGTTAAGATCAGTGTAACAGAATATTCCCAATATATTTAGGCATACATTCGTCGGTAAACCTGAAAAAAATATTTCATAAAGCTGTATAGAACTGTATAACCTTCTTTACAAGTTCTATTGGATAGCCATTTTAGGGAATAATATTTCTATAGAATTTTGAAGATTTCTATAGAAATTTTTTTCTAAAGAAAATGTTTCTATAAAATAGCCTTTCTAAATAATAATGTTTCTATAGAATTTTCAAGATTTTCATAGAATAATTCAGTTTCTAGAGAATTTATAGAATTTCTGTAGTTTTTATTTTCTATAGAACAATTTTCCTACAGAGTACATAAACCTTATATAATTTCTATATACTAATGATTCTGTAGATTTTTTTTATAAATATATATATTGATCTTACAATTTGTTTCGGTTTTGTAATTCACACAATTTGAAAATTGGCGTAAATTCTATTTCATTGGGAACGCAAATCAATGGACATACCAAACTGAAAGTACTCATTCAAAATCAATTACCGAAATATAACTAGCATCGAGCGCGGTTAGTACTTAGAAGGATGACGACTTAGAAACAACTGCGTCTTCACGAAATTCAAATATTTTTATAAAAATTCTATATTGCTTTTATAGATATTTTTATAGAAGCTCTACAGACATTTTTATTGAACTTCTACAGATATTTCGATAGCTTTTAGTTTATCTAACTAATAGAAAAACGGGTGATAATTCTACATGATTGTATAATGCATTTTCTATTTTTAAAAAAAATATATATAGAATTCAACAGGAAATTTTTGTAAGGGTAAAAACAACTTACCACGTTCTTTTTTTCTACAACAAGCGCAACAAAATCTATTAAAAGCTTCAATAATTCCTATTTTCTTTCGACGAATCCAGTCGTGAAAAGTACTTTTTTTAGTTTGTATTTCTACAAATTCAGTTTCGTTACTTTGGCAGCTACCACAACTCGCTCCATTTTCTTCTTCATCCATTTCACTATCGGCAATGTTCTTTTTCACTTCATCAACAGTTACACTTTCAGCAATATTTTCTAGTTCATCAACATCAGGACTCGACATAATGACTTCATCCTTTATTTGAATGTTTTCCTTGTCATCCGAATTTTTTTTCTGATCATCAGGAATGCTAATGTCTGTCTGATGCGGGCTGGTCTGAAACTCTAACATGACAGCTTTTGCTATATATAAATCTATAAGAAACTGTAACTTTTTGACATCCCCTAAAAAAAAGAAAACATACATGGTTTACGGTTAAAAAAAAACAAAAAAAAACATGAAATATTTCATTTTTTCAAATTTTAAAGACAGATGAGAATTTTAAGGAGTTCAAAGATTATGATTTTGTGAATTTTTGAATAATTTTATGATTTTGTTTTACATTACATGTATAACACAAATTATTTTATAATAATATTTTTACTTAAGATAAAATGGTCTTGAAAAACATTAAACTGTATAAATAGAAATAATAATAAAAAAAACAATGGTGATAACGCCAAAACATTAATTTCTGAAGTATACTAGTTCCGGTAGCATTAAGCGTACCGTATTCATTGCAAAGAATGGCGTAAATTTGCAAGAATAAATAGTAGGGAAGCGGATTCAAGTGAAATTTTTTTGACCGATAAGAAAACAGGAGATTACGGGTAACAACTATAAGGAAATGGCATTAGGAATGGATTCGAAAATAAGAGAAATGCTAGAAGAAATTAAGGAAAATAGGCTAAAGTTTCGCCGCTATCAACATTGTTTTTCTGTTTAGATTATATTGCGTCAAGTATCACAGAACGTTAAATTGTGTTTTAATATTGGCATTATAGGAATGTTCTGCGCTTTAGACTCACATACACTTTTAATCGTTTGTTAGACAATGGAGATCACAAAAACTCGGCGGATTTCTCACCAAGTTAAAGAAACAACAGTGCAATGAAACGTAAATGAAAGGAATTTCAGCCAATTGATCCTAAACGATTTTACAAAAAAAAAAAAATTACCAGTCTGTATAGTTTATATTTTGCGGACTGACCAAAACGAGATTTTGACGCCTCTACAGCTCGAGTTCTATTTATGATAGAAACAAAATTCTTGTTTCTATGGAATGGGGCATGCGACGTGACTAAGAAAACAAAAGTAATCCAGCAATAGGCTTTAAATAAATGCGATTTTAAAAGTGCTTTTTGTGATATTAAATTCCTTGTTCAGACCAAAATCTGTTGATAGGGCATCAGCCATGAATAATTATCGAATTTTTACGCGATTTGCGGCATTTGAATTGTTTTTATAAGCAGTTCAAACCTTTGAAAGTATTTTCACATACTGTACCTCACTCTAAGCCCTTTGGAAACATTATGAGTTGTGATAGATTTTTACACAGCACTCGGAATATGCACTTCTATATCACTTCTTTTTAGGCGATATCACTTCTTTTTATGATTGTCATTTTAGATTTGTTGCTTGGCGGGAAAATTTACAACGAGTTGCTTTTATTGAGATATATTATATCTAAACTAATTTAACCAAGATTTTCCCCAGAACCTTTTAATTACATTTTACTTTTATAAATTTAGTGGAAAAAAGTTATAAAACTGCATTTCCTTATTTTCAAATAAAAAATTTCGAAAATTACAGTGTGAATTAAACATTACAGACACACAATTTCTTGCCCCTTAAAAGATTAAAAACGCATGTTTTCTAGACTTCGTTGCAAGTTATGAAGATGTGAACTAGATGTTTCAGGAATCAAAGAAAGCTTATTTTATACATAAACATCAGTAGAGTTCATGTCCTAATCATAACATACGAAACCCGCTCTAGAACTTTTAGTAAATGAATAATTGAAAGCTTCCGGGCTGATGTCATTTTCAAGGATTTGGAAAATAATCAAAATACAGTGACCTCTCAGTTATACGACTCTCAGTTATACGACTCTCTCAGTTATACGCCGAATTCTCTCGGTCCCGTCCACGCTTTATGGGAAATAATGCTAAACTTCTCTCAGTTATACGACTGCTTCTCTCACTTATACGACGCTTTAAACGGTTCAGGCGATTTTACATTTCTCCCTCTAGAATTAATTTTTATAATCTTTAAAGTACAAATCATTCACGTTTTCTTACATTTATCCTTTCATTATTGTTAAAGTGTTTATGAATAATGAATAACATTTCTTATCTACCTTCGTTTGTTATTAACGATGAAATCTATGGCGGGAGGGTGATTGTATGGAATTCTCTTGTGTCTGCCATTTAACAAAAGCCAAATGACTACCTGCAGATCATGTCTCTGTATGGCACTGGTCGATTCAAAGAGATCTAGGATACAATGTGGCAGATTTAAAAAATTGACATCAGCATTAATCGCGTGGTTTAACCAAATGCGAGCTTCAAATTTACCGATACATTTTAAAAGAAAAGGCTCGCACTCTTACTGAGAAGTATGGAATCGAGAATTTTTCAGCGTCTTGCGGTGATTCGAGAAGCTAAAAAAAGACATCGACTTTTGCATCGTCGCATCACAGGAGAAAGCGCATGTGTTAATGGAAATGATGTTAGACAATGGTTTCAAAATCTACTTATGTTAATTAAGGATTAAGGGACCTAAAGACATTTTTAACTGTGATGAAACGGACTGTTTTTCAAGCTGATGACAGATAAGACATTATCATACAAAGAAGAACCATGTCAAGGGGCAGAAAAAGTAAAGAAAGATTAACTATCCTTTTTTGCACAAATAGTGATGATTCAGAAAAAATAGAACCTTTAGTAATAGGAAAATCAAGAAAATCTCGATACTTTAAGAATAAAAAATAATTACCATGTGGCTACAGAAATTTAAAAAAAGCATGGGTGACATCAAAGATTCCCAATGATTTTTTAAAAGAGATGGATGATAAATTTCAAAAACAACAAAGAAAGGTTTTACTTCTAATGGATCAATGTCCATCACATCCCGATGTAAAAGATCTGCCGTTTCTGCAGCAAATTAAATTTTAAAATTTGTTTTCGGAAATTCAGTTTTCCCACAAGACCAAACTGCTAGTTGAACGAATGAACCTGATATTGAGAGCGTATGGAATCCTTTAATAACGAAGACTCGAATAAAATGTTTATGGACGAAGGTATTATTTTCAAAGATTATGTAGAATGTGATGATAAACGTCTTCTGTCAGAACTGAGAACTGCTGAAAAAATCTTTGAGGATATTAATAATGAAGACGTGAGCAAGGAGGATGACCAAGATGACAGCAATGTTCCTGCTGTTGTAAATTTTTCAAAAGCAAGTACCGCTTTAAATAAATTACAGAATTATGTCCATCAAAATGATTATTCCCAAACTAGCTTAAAAGCTTTATTAGACTTAGAGAAAGACATTTTCTATTTCCATCTACGACAGAAACAAACTAATATCACTTCATTTTTTGAGAAAATCTGATCTGTAAATTTTTAAAATAAACATAGTGGTAAATGAACAATTTTGTGAACTTTTTAAACATATTTTATGTTTAATTTTTTAATACATTTTACAAATTTTCTTAAAATATGTTCTTAGTACTCAAAACTTATCGTTTTTAGTATAGGTAAAATAATTAATGCCTATAAAGTTTGAAACTTGTATAATAAGGCGGTCTCTCACTTATACGACTCTCTCAGTTATACGACTTTTTTCCATGGTCCCTTGAAAGTCGTATAAGTGAGAGGTCACTGTATTACATTTGACACTCAACTTTCGTGGCAGCTCAAAAAATTTAATCAGATTGGCATCATATTTCCACACAGCTAACTATTAGTAATTAAGGCAATTTCTGTTATTTACATTTTTCTAAGAGACAGATAGCATGTTTTTATTATTTGTTTGGCTATTTTTAATTTCTTAATGCTAATATGAAGATCTGCTACCATCTAAATTAGAAATAATCTAGTATTTTTCTTCAGTGGGGACGTATGAAATCGATACCCACTAGCTACATTATGAACGATATCAAAAAATATGCCTCGAAAGAAAAAAATATCTTATATCAAAGAGCATATAATCTGGATCACATCTTAAAAAAAGGTTTTAGTAGATTTTTTTTTTCTAAAGCGTACTTAAAAAAAATAATGATAACATTTTTCTTCTCATACCTAATGATACGCATTATCAAAACTGTAACTGATACGCATTATCAAAACTGTAACTGACAATAAAATACTTTGATGAAATACTAAATTAAATTAAAGAATAAGTAAATCACTTACATCTGTTCAACCAAGCATCATACTTCAGTTTTCTAAAACTTGTCTCTCCTCCGAATATTTTATGCTCTAACAAGTCGTCGGCACTAGGACGTTTTTTCGGATTCAAATTCATACAACCACGAATGAAATCTCTGAGGTCACATAACATTTTTCTCTTCACTTTCGACTTCCGAAAGGCTTTTTTTACAAGAACTTCAAAAAGATCCTTCTAAAAATATAAAGCAAACACTTATGAATAAATATATTCGATACTTGTATCTTGAATACAACGGCAACTTCTGGGAACCGATTTTAGCTTTAAAGATTTCAGTATAAACGATAGATCAAATGGTAAAATAACGAAATTAATAATCATCCGGTGCCTCAGCATGGGGTATTATCATAGCAACACCGCAGATCCCGTTACGATGCCAATGAACGGTAACCCGATTACTGATGATGCTTCCGATTAGGGATATTAACCGTAATCGGATAGCCATAACATTTGACATTGTAGATAGGTGTGCGATGTTACTATTCAAGCAACACTCGCTAGTGTGTCAGTTGACAGGTAATCTCGTTCGTTGCATCATCTAATTTATCATAAATAGCAAAATCTTCGACGCTAAAATGGATTTGCCAACAAAATGTGACAGTGCATGATGGATGATTTGTGCTTTTTAAAAAATTGTAAGTGTTTGTAAACTAAACGTTTTTAAACATTTCTGGAGAATTTAGAAATTGTGCCAGTTATTCTAATGAAGCATATTTCAATTTAATCTTTTGATGATTATGTCTCAATTTTCGTTTAGTTGAAATTACTTTAGAAAAATTAAAGAGTAAGTTTAATAATTCAAAGCAGGTAAAGGAATATTTTATTTTATTTTTTACTTTGTAACTTACATTGATCGCTAAATATTCTTTAAGGTGACTTCTTAATTTTAAGGGGGTCCGGAGCTCAAAATTCTATTTTTTTATTTATAGCGATTTTGTTATGAAATTTTTTCTGATATATGTTTTAATATAATACAAATATTGAATGTAAAAAAAAACTGAAAATTTTTTAAATATTTTTTTAAACATATTTTAAACAAAAAAGTTTTAAACATATTTAATTTTTGATATAACTCTTGAAGTAGTTACTCAATTTACAAAATTTTTACACTTTTGTATACAGAAAACCTTTTAAGTTGTCGTCAGGATTTCTTAAAATGATTATGAATTTTATAAATAAATTTTATGTAAAAAATGAATTTTTTTATGAGTCGGTTTTGATTTCTTAAAATATTGATTATGAATTTTATAAATAAATTTTATGTAAAAAAAATGAATTTTTTTTTATGAGTCAGTTTTGCATTAATTAGCATATTTTCACAATTATCACTCAAAATTAAAAGTCCTCAAAAAAATTTGTTGGAAATATAGCATAAAATCTCAGTTGAAAATTTTATACATATACTTGCAAGGAACTTTAGATATATTCTTTTAAATTTGACAAATCGTGAAAAAATTCATTCTGAGATAAATGAAATTAAAGTTCTCGTTATAGTCGTTGAGCCAGAAGCCAAAATTAGTGATTTTGGTTTCAGCTCTGAGGACTTGATGATATATACTTTTTTGGATTCACAATGGTCCAAGGAGTTTATTTTATGATGATACTATGACATTTTTGGTAGCTTATAGACGCCATATTGAAAAGATGAGCGCCATCTATCGCACATAGATACATATGATTTTTTTGCCCTTATCACATAATTAAACAGATTTTAATGGAAAAATGGAAAGAACAAACATTGTTAAAGATAAAACGTTATACAAATTATATATTTAATAAGATTTTATTTTAATATGATGCTTATTTTTACATTTAACTTCATGTTTATTAACATTTTCAATGGGATAAACATCTTGTTTTGCATTTTAATGCATACATTTTCATGTGATAAGAAACATCAATTCAAGAAAAAAAAATAATACTGGTGAAACTATTGTACTTGCTCTGTCAAGAATTAATCCCTTCGGGACCACGGATGCATATATGCACCTACGGAAACATGTTTCCTTCGCTTGTTTTTGATACCACTAAAAAAGTAAGTAAAAATTTCCTTATTTAATTAAGATATTTTCTTGGTTGCTAAGCTAAATTTAATTGTTTGACAAAAAGTGATGTAAACCGAATAAAATTCATATAAATGATACTAGTCCCAAACGGGTTAATAAATAACAGAAATCTTAGTCTTCTTCACTGCTATCATCATCATCGGTTGAAATTCCTGTGTCCAAATAACTTCCATCGTCATAGAACAATTCTACATTCTGCATATGCTTGTATATCTGAGGTTATTAAAGAGACAAGCATTATGATGGTGAGACACATGTTCTTGAACAAGAACATGACATCAGTTTCAAAATATCTTCAGGAGCAGGAGGACTGCCATTCCACTGGACCTCTAGATAGCCTTTTCCTTCATTATCTATTCCAAAAATCCAACCATATTTAACTGGGTATGGAAGATCAGGATCAGCCTGTAGGCACTTCATCCAAACGTGGTAATTAGCTCACATTACCTATAGATAGATTATATTACTACATGTCAGAAGGCGATGCGACCCCAGAGACTCTTTTTTACAGAAGAAATATATAGAATAAAGCGAAATTCATTGATGTCTGAGTATTTGTGCTTTCCATAATAGAGATGGCAAACTTACGTCTCAAGCTGTTTATTTGTTTCCTCATCTATATCAGCTTCAGTATCAAGCACCTTACGCGCATTTCTGTTCTGAATCATCATTTTCCCTTGCCTGCAAAAGCACTTCTGTATCGCACCCAACAGTGAATGCATTTCAAGTAATGCATTACATACCGCTTTACCTAGAAGTCCATCCATCTCACTCAAGATGTAGTACTTTACCCTGTCATTGGATCCACATTTTACAAATATTAACCCTTTCTAGTTTTTCAAATCGTTGTCTAAAAGAAAACAGTGTGATAATTGTCACATCAGTATCTATAGAGATAATAATATTTCTAAATCCAGACACTAAAACATGGTGTGCGCCAAATAAAAGTTGCGTATAACCTCTTCTTGTAAGCAGGCCAATTTAGTGTATTCTTACACTAGTCATTTCGTGAATTTATAGCATTTTTTCCCGTAGATAACGTACATCACTCGTGCATTCAACTATATCCAATAACGTTCATTTTCCCATTCTTGAGAAATGAAATGCATAAGTTCTTTCTTGTTCTCCTCATCAGATACAAACTGCTTCCATTTTCGTATTGGGTGTTCAGGAGTATATAACTGTTATAGCATTACCAACAGTTCCTACTTTTCGTTCATTTCTTTTTATTGACACCTGCCTATATGTATCAAATACAATATCTATTCTTTGAGAGGATGTAGAATCTTTTATTATTTTAGAAAACAGATTCTTTACTAGTTGTCCAAATGATTGTAGCTCCTGCGGTAGCTTTGAACATAGCACATTCTGTCAATGATATTAACACCACCATAATTTGCATTCTTTCAGCAGTCGCAATTTTGTCATAACATCCATCAGTTTGATTTTTCAATTTTTCGCTTTAAACCATCAAGTGTTGCTAAGGACTATGGAAGAGGAGCTAAGTGGTAGGAAAAGACAGTTCTCATGTCGAAATTTCTTCGCTCTGCAATGATTGTCATCTGAGGAAACATATTTCTTTCTGCCTAGGCAAAAAACTCTGATTTATTAAATTTTACACTGTTTCTTCTTAAAGTAAGAAAATATCTTTAGCTTCTTTATCTTTGGAGGTTTGAAAAACCCATCTGGATTTGACTCTTCAGACAGATTTTCTCTTTTGAAATTTTGGTAAGCTTCTTCAACCATCTCATGAACTTTGACCATGTCTTCGACAATTTCTCGATTTGTCATTGCTCCAGTTGATTCTATTACCATGTCTAGATTTATCGATTCATTGGTAATCATGTTCTGTAAATATGAGATATCACGTTCGTCTTTTTGGATCCTGCTCAAAGACAGATCTGGATGTAGAACTAATTTTGGTTCTTTCACGAATCATGTGAAGAAATGCTGCCCTGATATCAAAAATATCTCTCGACTGTGGCAGGTCTTTGACTGAACTTCGTTGTACCTTTTGACCCCTGCATGTCTTTACTTATTGTCTCTTCCATCGCCCAATTAATTTAATCAGCGGCCATTTTCCAATATGGCGTCCAGTAGCTACTCGGTTTTTGAATGTATCATGGATAAATGTCATTCTGATGTTGTGGTAAATTAAAAAATGTGTGGTTTACCAAGTGCGCTGACATGAAACCACACAAGTTCCTGGTTTAATATCGGCGGCCATTTTCCAATATGGCGCCCATAAGCTACCCTGGTTTTAAATGTATTATGGATAAATGACATGCTGTTGTTGTGGTGAATTCAAAAATGTATGGTTTACCAAGTCCGCTGACATGAAATCACTCGAACCCCAGACTCAACGACGGCGGCCATTTTTCAATATGGCGCCCATAAGCTACCCTGGTTTCGAAAGTATCATGGATAAATGAGGTGCTGTTGTTGTGGTGAATCCAAAAATATATAGTTTACCAAGTCCGCTGACATGAAACCACACGAGCCCCTGGCTCAACGACTATTAGAGGGCAGCTGGTGCATCGCTTCTCAAGGCAAAAGGTGTTATATCTCTGGGTCTAATGAAGATAAAAGCATGCGGTTTGCGGTATTCAACGCTAAAAACTGAGTATTTCTTTTAAGCCAATAAAAAAACCATTTTTTTTTTTTTTTTTTTTTTTTTTAGAATTCTTAGCCCCGAATCTTTTTAATAGAATAAAAATGAATGTTATTGTAAAACGAGAATATTTTATTTTTACACGTTCGCTGCCAATAACTCCGCCCTCTGTGTTAAACGAATGAGAATTTCACGCGCTAGGGCGTGACTGGCGGCGAATGTGTTAAAACAACTTCTATCTTCATTTAATAAAATGCTCATTTTGACGATAATGTAAGATTGCCGAGTCTGGCTGTTACCTAATATCCTTTCGACCACTCAAACTTTACTTCCCATGTACCAATTCTCTTACAAATAAAGGTATTTTATTTCCACAGCTTAGCATCAATCTTGTCCTACTATTCGGAAACAGTTGCGTATTTCTGATTGCATATGCACTACATTTTAATTATTGGAAATAACTTCAGATTACCGGCCAGAACGTTTCACAATAAAATTAAAAATCGTATACTATATTAAATTATGATTTACTTTGCGAATTCTATATAAAATTTGTAATAGTTTTTTCGATCGAATACAGTGAAATTATCTCTAAACGTAAAATAAGATTATTTGCTCTCATAAGAAGCCTATTCATAGGACGCAAATTTCTAGCTTAATTTGAGTATAAATTATACAATTTAAATATCCGCTATGTTCATTTAACTTAGGACTGATATATGCAATGTAAATTCTTTTCAATATATGAAAGGAGGACTTTATACTTCAAATTTTTAAAAACATGAGTTATGTGTAACATGTCGTTTACACATACTTTATTTTAAGACAGTTGTTAGAAATACTTATGCAAAGTAAATTTCAAAAACATTTAAAATAAGGAAAAAATCAAGATAATGTTGATTAAATAATCTAGCCATAAAAAAACAATTTTATTTTTTTTATCTCAAAATCTTGCAAGGTATTTCGGAAAAATCTTCCGTATTCTCTACTCGAAATTCTCTGAAATCAAATATTCTCGCGTTACGAACTTTTGAAATTTAGGAAAATGATTAGGCCTTCTGATACTAAAGATTTATTTTTCTCACTTTAGTAACCGAAAGCTCCGGAATTTCATAAAATTCTAAGCATCAAAACGTGGCGAATTTCAGTCGAAGAAAAATGGAACTTATGGATACTAATATTACAAAGTAAGTAACGTTTGTGCGTTTGTTTGTTTATTTGTAAAAGTAATCTCTGGAACTACCAAACCAATTTTCAAAATAAGTGTAGAAAATTAATGGTGGCAGTCCTTGTTCAAACATATGTTGTATTTAAAGTCGTTGCCACTACCCCAAATGCGATAGAGAAGCAAAACACATTCTAAAAAGGCGATTTTTGTGTTATTGAAGGGCCTAGAAACTTGAAATTCCACATGGTAGTTACTTACAAGATATAAATGTCTTCTAAGAACATTTTCCTAAAAAAACCTCAGTTATAAAAGAGTTGAAAATGCCCGAAAAATGTTCTAAAAACATTCTAAATTACGTTTTCTATGCAATTTCAAAAAATACCAACTGGATTTCAAAACTAATGGTAGGAAATTGATGGGGATAGTACTTGGTCAAACAAAGGTTATATTTTATGTCTGTGTCACTATCACCTTAGAATAGCAGGAGCAAAAAAAGTTCTAAATTGCGATTTTTGTGATACTGAAGAAGTTAGCAACTTTAAATTCGGCATGCTAGTTACTCATAAGATGTAAATGCCCTCTAAGAACAGTCGTAAAACAATTCAACACTTAGAAAGGGTGGAAATGCACGCAAACCGTCTAAAAACTTTCTAAATTACGTTTTCTAAAGAATCTCAAGAAATTACAAGTGGATTCCAAAAGAAATGGTTGCAAATTGATGATAATAGTCCCAGACGTCGTTGCCACTACCACCTGGGGTTGCAGAAACAAAAAATTCTCTAAATTACGATTTTTGAGACACTGAACTTGAAATTCGACAAGGCAATTACTTGTAAGATGTAAATACTATTTAAGAATAGTCGAAAAATAATCAAAGTTCAAAAGAGGTTTAAATGCACGATAAGCATTCTAAAACTGCACTAAAATACTATTTCTAGGCAAATGTTAAATATAGAAGCCTGAAATTTGGCGTAGTAGATATTTATAAGATTTAAATGCACTAAATGCTATTTCTAAGCACAAAATTTACTATCACAGTGTCCCTAAGAACAAATGGTTTAATTTCCATATTTTCAACTGGGGCTTGACGTACATAATGAAAAACACATAAAATTAGTTTTCTTCATAGTCCAGGCAATAGAGACCTTATAGGGCCTCTACCTAGCAAAATTCATGGTAGTTCTGGAAAAAGGCTTACTATATGTTTTTTGGGTCACTGAATCCGAATTTTTAACTTCCCACCAAAATTTCCCCGGCTAACCCCCCCCCCCCAAATTTTGCTAAAATACTCCCCAAAAAAGGTTTTTATTAAAAAAAATCAATTTTTTTATTGTTTTAGGGGAAAAATATCTAGAAATTCAGAAAGTAGACAAAATTTGCCACAAATTAGATATATGAGATTATGACTTAGAATGAAGGGGAAGGGGGGATCTGCCTCGGAACATGCGCGCGGTGCTGCGTGAACTAAGTTGCACAATTCCACTTAACCACTCACACGTTTACATTCGCCCTCCCATCTCCCCTCCGAACTTTCTCTATAAGGTTTACTTTAAGTTTTTTGGGTCGCTGAATCCGAATTTTTAACTTACCCCCAAAATTCCCCCTCCCCCTCGAAAACCCCCAAATAGTTGTTGTTAACTTAAATTTCTTATTGTTTTAGGGGAAAAGCATTACGAAATTCAGAAACTAGACAAAATTTGCAACAAATAGGATGTATGACATTATGACGTAGGATGAACGGGGAGGGGGAGGGCTGCCTCTGAACATGCACTGCGGCGCTACGTGCACTGAGTTATGAAGCCCAGGCAATAGGGGATTTTACCTGGCAAAATTAATACTAGTTCTGGATTTCGACTCACTTTATGTTTTTTGGGTCACTGAATCCTAATTTTTAACTTCCCAGCAAAATTTCACCCGGCAACCCCCCAAAAAATTGATTTTTTAAAAAAATTTGGTTTTTGAGAAAAGCGCGCGGGGAATGTTCCGCCCCCTCTCTCCCCGTTTATCCTACGTCATAATGTCATATATCCTATTTGTTGCAAATATTGTCTAGTTTCTGAATTGTGTAATGCTTTTCCCCTAAAACAATAAGAAATTTAAATTAATAACAACTATTTTTTGGGGGGAGGGGGGTTCGGGGGGAGGATTTTGGGGTTAAGTTAAAAATTCGGATTCAGCGACCCAAAAAACTTAAACCTTATAAGGAAAGTTCGGAGGGGAAATGGGAGGGCGAATGTAAACGTGTGAGTGGTTAAGTGGAATTGCGCAACTTAGTCCACGCAGCACCGCGCGCATGTTCCGAGGCAGATCCCCCCTTCCCCTTCATCCAAAGTCATAATGTCATATATCTAATTTGTTGCAAATTTTGTCTGCTTTCTGAATTTCTAGATACTTTTCCCCTAAAACAATAAAAAAATTGATTTTTTTAAATAAAATCCTTTTTTTTTTGGGGGGGGGGGAGCTTTTTACCAAAATTGGGGGGGGGGTAGCCTGGGGAAATTTTGGTGGGGAGTTACAAATTCGGATTCAGCGACCCATAAAACATAAAGTAAGCCGATTTCCAGTACTACCATTAATTTTGCAAGGTAAAATTCCCTATTGCCTGGACTATCAAATCCGTGCATAACTTCGAACAGTTTCAGATGGTACAATAATGAAAATTGTACAAAACTGGCTGTCACAGCACCTCCCCAATTTCAACTGGAACCTACTGGCCATTACCAAAAACATATACATGAAATTTGGTTCAATTCTATTCATAGTTTCATACACTTCTCGATAATACAATATTGAAAATGCAACGGAAATCGTTATTACAGCGCCCCCTTCCGTAGTTAGAGGCATTTTGTATAAACATGTTTTTTTGGGATTCCAGATCCCTGAACATCCATCGAAAACCGGAAGTCGAAAAAAAATTTCGATTGCAATATTTTTTTTATTATTATTATTATTATAAATAGATAAAATTAGAAATGATATTATAGCCATCGCATTACTTTTTTTAATTGATAATATTCCAAAAAGTAGATGGAATAGAATCTGAAAATGGAAATCAGCACCAACCTGTAAAATATCAAATATTTTAGGATATAAATCTGCAGTCCACCTAGGTTCTGAGTTCCCCGCATCTTGAGAATGACCGAAGGCCTGTTCAGTGAATAACTCCAAACACAGCATTCCAATTGTGTAGACGTCATATTGGAAGCCATTGACGACTGCTTGGTTACCACTTGCGTCACGTATACCTTCAGGTGGACGGTACATCAATGGGGTGCAATAGCTATAAAAAAAAAAAACTTAATTTGTGAAAACTTATACCATTTTTTCATGTTGATTACAGCGAATCTACATTTATTCAATATTTAGTTATTTAAGTTATCCCACAACTCAACGCTTATTGAGTCATGAATCATGTATCTGTGTGTGTGAGTGACTGAACACTAGACTCCGATTTAACTCTCATTTTGGTAAAATATTGTAGACCTCTGTAGCACTAAATGTATAAAATGGCGTAAAAATAGACCTACATATTAGGTATTTAATAAATTTTAAAGCTATATTCATGCCATTTTGCGACCTACTCTATATTAAGAGTGACAGCGTATAAAAGATAATTGTTGCGGCGATGTCGTGAAGCATTAGTAGCACAGATGTAACGCCTGCGGTTCCAAAACCGGTGATCCAGTGAATCAAGTCAATTCCATTACATTTTTTTTAACAAGTATTCCAGCACGCAAAAAAATACAGATGTTCACACATTTTGGTAACGATTTTGACGTTTAAATATCGTCTGAATCATTAAAAACGTAATTTGCTTTAAAATGTACTGAATTATGAATTCATGAAAATTTTTATCTTTTAAAGCCTTTTTCTTGAATTGTTAAAACTACATTAGAAGATTTACACAATCATTTAATAAATTTTAGAAGGATTAATTGAATTTGAATTTATAGGGATTTTGTATAATATTTATAATTACACTATTATTTAAATATTTTTCTTGGTATATTGTAGAATTAGGAAATGTACAAATACAATATTCTTACAATAGAAATATATAAATATTTCCGAATTGAAAATCCCCCTCCCCCCTAAACGCCAAGAAAGCTAAAAAGATGCAAAGGCAAAATAAATCATTCTTTTAAAAATATTTTTGTTTTGTGTAACCCATAATGTTTTTGGAAAAAGATAAAGTAATGTATCTATAACTCATTCTAAACTGTATTACACCTAATCGATGCATTAAATGAATTTTGTAACAAGTTATTTTAATGGTTCTTATAAGTATCGTCAGTAGATAAACGGTTAAAATGTCGCTGGAAAATAAACAATGGGTCAAAAACTATGTATTTGCGATTTACGAAGATAAATACTCTTATACTATTATTATAAAAAGGTATGGAAAGCATATTTTGAATATTTCTACGCGAAAAATAAGGGATGCGATGAATAAAAAAGAACAGAAACATGAAAGTTATCCTTTGACTTTAGAAAAGAATGCACCCAAGTACACTGACGTGACTGCTGTGTATTACTATGTATTTGGACTTTTAGAACAAGATCTAGGAGGAAAATAAGAGGTATCCAAACAATGGTTTGGATTCTGGAAGATTGAGGTCGAAGAGTGGAAGAAAATCAACTTTAATATTTTAAAAAAAGCTCTTTAACTTGGAAATCAAGATGTAATGTGATTGTTTAACAAACAGGCTGACTGAAATTATTACAAAATAAAATTCTTATCTTTGTTTATGTATTTCTTTCTCTAAAATCGTTACAAAAATATATGAAAACCCATTGTAGTTTTGTCGGTTTATAAACTATCAAGTTACTCCAGAAAAAAAATATCGAAACTTTGCTATTTACAATAATAAAAATAATAATAAATACTCATGAAGTTTGTATAGATTTTGAGAAATGAGAAAACCAGTATCAGCGCTGTAGGATTTCGCCATTGTTTTCACACTGTTTTTCCTTTTTTTTTTTTTTTTTTTTTTTTTTTGTTTTGTTTTTTCTTTTTAATGAACTTTTGTCAAGAGTTCTTTTCCTAATATTTAATTCTGAAATGTACAGAATAAGGAATTATAAGTGATACGAAGCTGTTGAATAATTACTATATTTTTCACAACTTCGAAAATAGAAGAAAAATTTTGTACCAGATTGAAATGATATTTGTTTTTCCGAAAATGCTCGCATTTAAAAATTGTGTTGTTTATAATTTTAATATCAGTCTGTAATAAAAATATAAACAGTTTGTATTTGTAATGTATATGCGGACGATAATGATAACAACATTTCTCAATTATTGTTTTCGTTCCAAGTTTACATTTAACAAGAAAGAAAAAAATCATGCTTCAAGAATAGATTATGAAACACTTTCCAACACATTTAGAATAATGTAACAACTTCGAAACGTTTAATGAGTTAAAATGTTATGTCTAATTCAGCCAAATACAAATGCATAACACATTTGAAAACCCAATTTCATATCAGTCCCATCTACAATCAGAAAATTATCGGAATTCTTTGAGCAGCCCTGTATATGATATATAGATTTGTATCTATGGAGTACATGCATGCCAAAATTTAGTTCAGTTAGGAAATACATACCTCAGTTGAAAATTCCCCTTCAGCAATTTCCGCCAGTAAGGAGAATGGTAAGTGAATTCTTTTGTGCTGCCCTGTATATGAGGTATAGAATTTATATATAACGAGTAGCATACAAACAAAATAGATAAATTTAAAAGCGTATGCCGAAATTGAAAAGGCACTTCCAGCAATTATTTCTTAAAGACAGTACTGTAACCGATTTATTTTGTGTGTCCCTGTAAAAGAACGACAAATTCTATGAATTTCCTATTCCATCGGAATTATCTTGCAGCGAATTCAGTGATTTACATCAGTTTCAATACATTCGAAATAGCGTAATGTCATTAAAATACTCTGCAAACGGTTTTCCCCCGTATACCATAATGTAATGGAATTTTTTTGAGTGCCCCTGTAAATGAACTATTAATGCTACACACTTCATATACAATACCGAACATACCATTGAAGCATCATTAACATATTTCAATTGCATGGAAATCTGAATATATTTACGCGAGTTGGAGCGTGGATAGGCGGACAGACAAAGCGGATGCATAAACACTTTTCAACTTTGTTGGAAAGTGTTAAAAATGATTTTTATTCTTAAGTTACGCTTTTAATCATTTTCGCTATTTATATTTCGTCTCTGTTATCTGGTATTGTGGGTTATTCGAGTTTTTTTTCTGTTTCAGATCGAAAATTAAGACCCTGCTTTAATTTTTTACATCCATTAACATGTTATATCAGTGAGCGAATATTTATATTAACAATTTGTCATTAAATAGAAGAAATAATGCACTGACTACCTAAATTTAAGATACAAATTAATAAAGACAAGAAATATACTTTTCGTGAAGGATTTCCAGTAATGTTAATAAAATCTGATGAAAAATTACATCAACTTCTTTGAAAGAAAAAAGCGGTATTTTTATAAAATTTGCAGCCATAGTGAAAAGAGTTACAAGAGTTCCAAGACTATAGGCAAGAAAATCACTTCTGTGTGGCACTTAACCGGTACACATATTGCTTATACTACTTAATTAATTCCATTTAATTAATTATTTTTCACGACAATCTTTCATTCACATTTTTCTCTAAAAATGAACTTTTACCAAACACTGTAACTTTTTAATTGTGAATCATGCTTAATGTTAAAATTGCATAAAATTCCGTCACTGTTTATTGACATTTTATATTTTACGTTCATTTCTTGGAACTTAGACAGAAAAGTTATAACTTAGAGAGAAAGGAATAGATGGTAAGCTAATGAGAGTAACTCCAACTACATGTTGATGATAAATCTTAACAAATTCCTTTAATGGAAATGTATTATAGACTTTATATCATTTAAAACTTATTGCAAAGTAAAATTTCCTATTTTATGCATAGTAATTACAAACAATTCAAGAAAATTATGGAATCTCTACATGGTGCATACGATAATATATAGATGAAGTCGTAGTGGTAAAAGTTGCATTTATTAAATTTTCATAAACACATGATTTACTATAAGCATGATAATGAAATTAAACATGGTAAATAAAATTTCAGTGTTATATAACGTCAGTTTTGTCAAACTATCTCAAACACTGTTCAGTCTATTGATAATTTAATAGCCTAAATACTTTCCATTTTTTTAAACTAATTTTGAAAATTAAGGGCATACACCTATATCACTTTAACAACATTTTGTACAATTAGCCGTCTTACTGAAAACCTTTAAGAGTTAAGTAATTCATGACATAATATTTGCTAGTTAGCAGTATATTTCTTTCATCATTAAAAAAAATCTTAGGAATATAAAATATATCACTAACCTATTTGTTGCTCCTTCAGTGTGGGTTAGGGCACCAAAATCACATAAAAGCGCCTTTCCTTCTTCACTAATTAATACATTAGCCAGCTTAATGTCCAAATGACATAGCTGCTTCTCGTGTATATACTTCAAACCGCTGCAGACTCCCTGTAACCAAGATAGGGCTTTTGAAAATCCATCCTTCTCTTTGCTCAAGACAGATGTATCTACGAAACTTTTTAAATCAGAAGTACACAGGGGTGTTAGAAACAGTGTGTTGAAGGTACATCTGCGGCCGTGATTAAAGGCAGCAAGTTTTCGTGGGCCAAATCTGGCCATAATTTCGTTTCGCTTTCTGTTACCAGTTCTTGGACGACGATTTTAGCGGCGACTCGCCGACGTTTATAAGGACTTATCAATTCTACAACTTGTCCGTATGTACCGCGTCCTACTTCCTTTACAAACTTATAGTGATTATGAACTATCAAATAGTCGATAGTTTTGAAAACTGCTTGTTTGCAATACTCATCAGTTAGCATAGTACACATTTTGCTATAATTAACTTAATCACAGCAAGATAAAATATTTTTCTAAAGTGAAAAATCAAATAAATAGGCAATTAATTCATAAACAACCAAAATTCACTGGTATAAGCCTTGAAAAATCGCAAGATTGGATCAAAGTGACTTAAAACAAGGATTTACATAAATCAATGATTTTCAACAATGATCGAAAATTGCAATTTCTTGTATTGTTGTAATGTATTGTTGGCAGTGCTTAATTTTACTAGGCTTTATTGCACAATATTGTTCATAGTTATCCTTTGTTGTCTTTTGTTGTCTAACAATCAAAGTGATACAGAAATTGCTTGCGTCAATCCAAACGAAATATTAAATACACGCTGAACACTTAAATAGTTTTATATAACAAAGTTATTAAGGGATATGCTATTGAAACAATTTAACAATAAAAACTGAAAAAGATATAATACCAAAGACACTTTTGTAAGATTTTTTTTTATTCCAAAACACAGTTTAACTCTCTTTTACATTTATATTTTACAAATACAGTAATTTAATTTCTAAATGATTTACATATTTTTGCTTTCTAAACGTCTAGAATAAGGAAATATTGTAATTATGATTTATATATGTGTGTGTCTATGTTTGTACGTGCGTCTTAAGCACGATATCTCCAAAATGGTATTTCGCGAATATGTTATAACTACTGTTGCAAGAACTGTATAGATTTTCCAAAAAATTACAGGACAACAGATTAAGTATTTAATCCATTTTTAAGCCGTTATCAAACCATTTTAAAACTATTCTATAGGACAAATCACTAACAAAACGAAAAAGAATATACCAGATAAATATTGCGGGAATGTAATCAAGCATTACTACCGCTTAAGAAACGTCTCCAATTTCAAAACAGGAGGTCCTGTGTTCGATTCCAACCGATTCCTTTGTATTTCAAGTTTCTTTTGCGTATTTTTTTTTTCTTTCAAAACATATACACCAGTGTTCGGAAACACGAGTGGGGATCACTCATATAATTTTTTTACTTTCTTTGGAGAATTAATTAATGAATTAAAAAGCGAAACATTTTTAAAAAGTATATCATGCGAAAAAATTCTTACTAACAATTATTTTGTAATAGCAGATCTTGCTTCATCATACACAGAGAGAGTTTCATAGGCAGAAAGATTATTGAAGTCCTGTTCATAGGATTTGCGTGGCTTCCACATTGAGGAACATTTTCTTCAGTCTCGCAATTTTTTTTTTTTTTTTTTTTTTTTTTTTTTTTTTTTTAAAGATTGACTCGAAACCGTCTTGAGCTAGACATCTTGGTCTTCACAGAGAACCACACCCAAACAATATCTTATACAAACAAGTTGGAACTTACACGTCAAACGTGGCAAATGAGGTACGTTTGTACCATAGCTAGTTCTATAAATATTTTTTGCACCGCATATCGTACTGAATGTATATTTTAGTGCACTTCAATAAATGCATACCAGTTTCATTCTGTTTTAAAGGCTTTAACATTATTAAAATGCACTTGAAATAATTTTTTCCCATTAGCCATCATGTAACGGAAAACTTTTGACTGTCCCTGTAATTAAACTATGCATCCGATTTTTATAAAATTTGAAATGACTCGAGAAATTATTGCAACAATTATAGTATATTTAAAATTTCAGACAATTCGTTTGGGTAGTTTTTGCACTGTTATGTGCGGACGGACAGACAGACGGACAGACGGACGGACTGAACGACGACTATAGGTGCTACGTATTTATATAATTACGAACGCACCTGAAAAAGACACCAATTTACACCTTTATAATATACAGTTGAACTTCCCTTTAACGAGGTCCCTATTTAACGAAGTTTCCAACTTAACGAAATTTTCTGCTGAACCTTGACTTTGAACCCCATTAACATACAAATTAATTCCCATATTATGAAAAATATATTCTATATAATGCAGATTATTCCACTTCCGTGCGTGTACAACATTCAAACGGAGATTTCTGTTGCGATGGATGCATGGATTTATTTCAGCGGATTGTATGAAAATGATTTTTTAAAAATTTATTTAATCATTTCTATTCAAAAGAAGAAATGGTTTAAAAGCCTTCGATACAATAATAAGGAGATTCCAGTTTTGCTGAATGTTACAGATAAATTGTTCAGGAACTTAGAACAATGCGAAAATTTTTATGAACAATGTTTTTTAATAAAAAAACCTCTACAAAGTAATATTACAGACTTTTTCAAAATTAAGGAATTGAAATACTGAGAAAAAAAAGAGAAAAGATACGCGTTTAGCTCTCTTTATAATGGTTTTTTTAGGCATTATTCTAATTATTTTTTTCTCATATCTACATTGTATTAAAAAAAAGTTACTGCCCGAATTAAAATACATTTTTCCAATATTTCCATTTTATGTGTATTTTTTATTTTATGCATGTGTATTTTATTATACAAATTTCATGAATTTGAGTTGATTTCTATTTAGCGAATTTTCTTCATAACGAAGTGTTTAAGTGTAACAATGAGACTTCGTTAAATGGGAGTTTCACTGTATATATAAACTCGGTTTGTGGTGTCACATGCCTCCATCCGAAGAATCTACAATAGTCTTTTTGCCATTTTTTCCGGTCAAAAGCAGATGAAAATGTTTGATTGAGAATAGATACCATTCTATAAACAAATATTGCGGTTTTTGGAAACTCATTAATATACACTATTAAAATTTCTCGGAAGTGTTTTGAAGTTTTTGACAAAAATGTTTGAAAATTTAAAAGAAAATCCCATTTTGAGTTGGAATTACTCACACTGCAAATTCTCAAACACAAAAATAAATATATTTTACAACACTTTTTGTCACCAAATTATCAACACATTAATGTGTTGTAAATTAGAAAACTTCATACACAAAATATTTTTTGTGTTGTGATTGTGTTCCTAATATGTTCCAAAGTGTTGCTATCTAAAAATGTGTTCTAAAAATAGTATCATTAATTGTGTTGAAATCGTGTTGTAAATAGTGTTGATGAAAATATTTTCTTGCAATAGTGTTGTGCTGCACAACACTTTGTCACCAAATTAACAACACATTGCAAACACCACACCATTTAGAACACTACAAAACAACACGTTTTCAAAACACTTCCTACACTGTGCCTTTAAAATAATACACACACTTAAAACATGCTATTTATTAAACATTTATAACATTAAACATCCGATATACATTTGTAACATTCGATATCAGCACAGGGGTCCCGCGCCTGGTGTGATGGTTTGGGAAGGCATATGGTACACGACATGCGCATTGCACATCTGTACTTCGGTGTGACGGTAATTTGAACGCAGATCGGTACATTTTTGACAACTTACGCCCAGTGGTTGGGCCCTGTCTTCGAGGCCTACCAAACGCCACCTTCCAGCAAGATAAATCAAGCATCGTGTTCTGAGCTTTCTCGATACACAGGTTATTCGATTGCTGCCCTGGTCTGCACGGTCTCCAGATCTGTCACCCATTGAAAACATCTGGTCATGAATTGCTTAGAGACTAGCCCGCCACCCTTTTCTAGCTAATACGATTGATGAAGTGTAGCATAGACTTGAAGCAGCATGGAATGAGTAGTTCATTTCTGTGCTCCAAGCCCAGTTGGGCTCCATGCCTAACCGGATAAGGGCCGTTTTAGCTGCCAGGGGGAGCAGCTGTTTCTACTAATTTCGCTCCCTTGTAAACCTCCAAACTGTTTACAAATGTAATCATTTTGTTTTCATGCCATACTGTTTACGTTCAATAAATATCTTTTATGTATTTTTAATCTTTCATGGTGCTGCAATTTTAATGACCAGCAGTGTACAATAAAGTAGATTTCCAAAAAACTGATAAACTTGCTTATTTAAATTATATACGTGTATATATATTTTTTTTTTATATGCATGCACACTTATATATATTTAGGGGATTTTACTTTAAAAATTTACATGGATAATTATTATAATAAAATAGATTTCCTAAAAACTTATAAACTTACTAATTTAAGTTTACTTGTATATATACGTGCTTGTTGAAGGTAACTTGTATATATATATTTGGGGATTTTACTAGGCGTCGGCTTGCTTTGGCGATAGTGACTTAACACTGAAACAGCCATAGTGGTCAATTTCACCGGGAGTTTCGCCAGGTTTTGATTCGAACAAAAAATTACTTAATATAAGTCAAAAATATACCACAGAGAAATAATTAAAATAATTAAGGTTCAAAATATTAAATAAAAATTATAGTTTAAAGCATTTTAATATGGCGTAAGTAAAATTTCTGACCCTTCCAATGTTAATAGGAAGGAGAAAGTGCTATCAGGTAGGACGTATGACAAGAAAATGACACGTATTATCGTTCCGTACAAGGAAAATCACAAAAAATTTGCACAGTCATCTCGCACTGACCGCGCTGGTTTTGAACCTGCGAATTTTCGCCCATTTTACAGTTAACCACTGGATTGAGCATGCCAGTTTTTATTTGTGAAATGGATACAATTCCGCAGTAAAATAAATTGTATACGTTTTTACACATTTCTTCACTATCAGTGATTCGATTTTGATATAAAATATAAATACAAATAAATAAATATAAAAATACCCTATCAGATACCAACTAAAAAACAGAAAGTCATTAATTTAAATTTAGAAAGCGGTATAAATTCAAAGTTCATTCCAGTCTTTTCTTAACACTTAAATGCCGACGTTGCTTTTCGGCAACATACCCAATTTAGGCTTCTAAAATACTATTAGAATAATATTGAAGCTATAATGCCTAATGTTGCCAATAAAATACCTTCTGAAAATATTATTAAATCGATTTTTAACATGTAGATGGCAACACTTGTGCTCTTTAAGGGTAAAGATAGATTTTTTTTTCAATTGTTGCTACATGTTCTTTTTGTTTTGTTTGGAAGCTTGCGAAATACCCTATTTTGTTCTGCAGTGAGCAAGTAAAATTTATTTCTTATTATAGTTCCTAAAATTCTTGTGTGTTTAATATTATAGAATATTACCAAAAAAAATTATTTTTTCAATTAAATACCAGTATTGCCGATTTGTAACAAACTATTTTTTAGCCGTAAACCATACTTAAAACAAAATATGATATTTTAAAGTATTTTTCCCATGATTTATTTAAAAAATGAAATCCGAAAAACATTATTACAATGATTTTTGAAAAATCAGGCATTTAAGGGTTAAAATATCTAAATTTTCAGAAAATTTAATAAAATATTTAATCCATCAAAGCAACATTTCTAGAGTACTATGATACTTTCACCCGCAGTTCTCATAGTTAAGAAAGAAAGAAAATAAACTAACTAATTTTTCAGCTATTTTTTCTACATTAACTGAAAAAAATTCTTCTTTGAATATCAAATTATTTTTATGTATAGATTTTTTTTAATATTTTGTCATTTTTTTTATCTTTTGTACTTAAAATTATTTTATTTACACGATAGAACATTAATTCATATGTGTCACATATAATAATTAAATTATAGTTACTTATTGGAAAACTTTATTTTAACAAAACTTAGTCATTTTTTTTTTTTTTTTTTTTTTGTATTTGAACAGAAAACGAAATGTTAAAAACTATTTGCAAAGAAATTAAGAAACAATTTCCAATGAAAAAACTTGTTTGTCTTTCCCAAGGAAAAACAAAATTCTGCTTGAAATATAATGCATTTTTTTCCTTTCTTTCCACTCAGAATAAGTAAGGTAAAAGAATTATTCAAGGTGATTAGAATAAGGAGGACATTTTTCTGACTGAAATGAATTTGAAAACAACTCTTTAATTTTTTTTTTTATCTTAATGTTTCTTTTTATATATTTTCAAAAGTTTTTCAATTATATCATTTAAAAACTTAACCTCCCATTGCATGTTCAGTTTGTGTAAATATGAAAGTTTTTAATTACAATTAATTTTTAAATTATATAAAAATTAATCCACTATCGCAAATAGCTAATTTAATTTTAATTTAATGTTATGTTTGCAATGTTTTTCGTTATGCATCCTGTCTCGTGACATTGTTTTTATTATGTTTATTGTTTTTAAATTATATGAAAACATTTTCTATCGTGAATGATTTTGAAAATGTCACCGTTTGTGCGACGAAACGATCGTCAATCTTAATAAAGATATTTTATCCCTTTTTACAGCATTATTTAACTTAATCTGTTTTTAATGATTACATTTATTTAAAACAAATTATATTTCACAGTAGATGCAAATTTCCAACTGGGCGAAAAATGTCCGGACCAGGATTCGAACCAGGGATCTCCTGGCTGAAGCCGCCAAGTGCTCCGCCATCTGAGCTATCCCGGATGAATCTGGTGAAACTTTTTCACCCAGCTAACCTTAATGATTATAGCATCTGGTCTGAAACCTGGTTCAGCTCAATAGAATAAATCATAGGTAATGGAACTCCAGAAATTGCTGGATGCGCAAATATACCAGACCAATTTTAACACAATTATTCCAATTGGCAAATAAATCACACTAGATGCAAATTTCCAATTGGGCAAAAAATGTCCGGACCAGGATTTGAACCAGGGATCTCCTGGCTGAAGATGGCAGAGCACTGGCGGCACAAACACAGAGAATTATATATACATATACCGGGTGTCCCAAAAAGGACTGACTGATTTTAAAATTCAATAACTTGCAAACGGTGACAGATATTAAAAAAATTCTTGCAGGAGGGTTATGCATAAGGTCAAAAGTTTTATTTCAGTGATTTTCAATTTTAGTTCGATTTACAAACAATAGATGGCGCTGTAAGCAATAGTCGCTAAACACAGGCTCGATTTTTGGTCCTTTATCTTGTTCCATGCAGAAAAAGGAGATGGAAATGTATTATCCGGGCCACGAAGTACCAAAAATCGAGCCTGAATTTAGCGACTATTGCTTACAGCGCCATCTATTGTTTGTAATTCGAACTAAAATTGAAAATCACTGTAATAAAACTTTTGACCTTATGCATAACCCTCCTGCAAGAATTTTTTTAATATCTGTCACCGTTTGCAAGTTATTGAATTTTAAAATCAGTCAGTCCTTTTTGGGACACCCGGTATATGAGTGTGTGTGCGTACGGGTTACAAATCATAACAAGCTAGAAATTACACGTCAAACGTGACAAAGGACTGCGTTCGTACTATAATTCGTTTTATAAATATTAAGATATTGTTTCAATAGCTGTTTCACTCTTATGCAAAAATGCATTAATACAAAATTTGTTATAGTTCTATATATTTAATTCAGTAATACGGAAATAATAGGCACCATGGCAACATAGATTCATGGCCTATCATGGGATTTCATTGAATTAATGACGTATGATAGTATTTAATAGAATGAAGAACACTTTTATTAGTAGCTTTTTAAGTTTTGATTAGATTTCCGTAAAATTTGAAATGTATCGACAAAAGTCTGCAACTATATTTATTTTATTTATTAAATTTCAAACCATTCGGTTGGGTAGTTTTTGCGCTGTTACACTATATGGCCAAATGTGACCGGTCACTTGCCATTTTAGACGTTTTGTTAAATATCTAGAAAAATACATGAGGAATTAATCTGAAACTGCAGATGTATAAACACTATAGTATAGGTCATATATTTCCGTGAAGATTTTTTCCCAAAACCCCATAGGTGACCGTCAACAAATTAAAAAAGAACGAATATGTTTTGGATTACCCTGTAAAAACTAATGAAGCAAAAAGCGTTCAAACTCGAGATTATTAATAAGTGGCTTATTGTAATATACTGTGTTTATTTTTATGAGGATAGCATGTATACTCGTAGAGAAATTAAGGTTTTTATAAAAACAGTCCCAAATTTCACCAAGATTTTTTTGCTTATAATTTGCAGAGTTCTTAATATAAAAAAGTTCTTTTCAGAAAATATGACAAACAACATTGTACATAATACTCTGCCACCAAAATTAAAAAATAATAAAAATTGGATGAAAAATGAGCAGGCTTACAAAAAAAGTTTCACTGCGCATGTGCGAATGCAATCAAAATATAATATGCATAATGTATTAGCTAAGTATATAGAGCAACTTTTCTGAAAGCCTCAAAATCATAGCTTGAAAATTCTGAAAATTATCGTCGATAGAATAACCTCGAAATGCGTTTTTCCCAAAAAGAAGCAAAAAGATGAGGGGTTGTATCAAATATCTGTTGATTAGTGCCACGATAGCGTACACAATATTGCACGCACTACTATATTTGGACACAACCCCTCATCTTTTTGCTTCCTTTTGGGAACAACGGATTTCGAGCTTATTCTATCGACAATATGTTTTAGAATTTTCAAGCTATGATTTTGAAACTTTTACAGAAGTTGCTCTATGTACTTAGCTAACACATTATGCACATTATATTTTGATTGCGCAAAGAAACATTTTTTAGTAAACCTGTTCATTTTTCATCCAATTTTTATTATTTTTTAATTCTGATTGCAGAGTATTGTGTACAATGCTGTTTGTCATATTTTCTGAAAAGAACTTTTTTTCATATTAAGAACTCTTCAATTTATAAGCAAAAAACTTGGCAAAATTTGGGACTGTTTTTCTAAAAACCTTAATTTCTGTTTGAGTACACATGCTATCCTCATAAAAATGAACACAGTATATTACAATAAGCCACTTTGTTAATAAGCATAGTTTATCAATAAGCCACTTATTAATAATCTCGAGTTTGAACGCTTTTGCGACATTAGTTTTTACAGGGTTATGCAAAAGATATTCGTTCTTTTTTAATTTGTTGACGGTCACCTATGGGATTTCAGGTAAAAATCTTCGCAGAAATATATGACCTATACTATACTGTTTACACACCTGCTGTTTCAGGTTAATTCCTCATGTATTGTTCTAGATATTTAACAAAACGTCTAAAATTGCAAGTGACCGGTCACCTTTGGCCATATAGTGTATGTGCGGACTGACAGACAAATGGACGTAGCACGACGACGACTATAGGTGCTATGTGCAACTATAGGTGCTTTATATAATTGCGAACGCGCCTAAAAAGTGTACGGAAGTGTAAAAATATAAAACAATGTAAAATTCACACACACACAAAAAAAATGGTATGAATTCAACAACTAGTAATGTAAAAATTTTAATCAAAATTTAAAATGAATTTAATGTAAAAATATAAATTATAAAATATGTATTTTAAGTTTTATAAAACGAAAAAAGAGTATGTCTTTAAGGAAAATTGATTGCAATATTTTCTAAAAAGAGGAATCATCAATTGTATTTCGCTATTTTTCGGATTCATTTAACTATTAGATTAACCTTTTTCATATTAGTCAGTATTCGTGAGTATCGTCGGTTGTCTAGAGATTTCAAAAGTGTGTTTTAGAGAATAATTTTAGGAAATAGCTATAATAAAACAGCTAAGAATATTTAAAGTTTTTTTTTTTTTTTTTAATTGAAAGACGTGTATGAACTGAATGATTCAAAAACTTTATTCTTTATCATCAAGTAAAATATTGATCTAATATTTTATAATATAAAAAAAAAACACCGCGTGTTAAAAATATGAAGACCTTTTTCTTAGCACGAGTTTGCAATTTTATTTAATAAATTTATTCATAAAACAAACTTTTTTTGGTATTTTTTCTTTATCGGTTTAAAAAAATGTTACCCTTAAAAAGCCAATTCTTTAATTCTAAATAAATGAATAACTGATAAAATGCATTACGTACTTAAGAAATATATTTTTTATAAAAACGCCCAACGAAAAGTAATATTCCCCGAGTGTTCTTCCTGTTCTTTGGCGGACAAAACTTAAGTAATGCATTAAGGAGTTTTTCTCCCTCCTCCTTAGTGGACTAAACTTAAGTAATGCATTAAGGAGTTTTGTGTTACAGAAACAAAAGAAAAAAAAATGTGTAAGTTATTTATTTATGCTATTAAATAATATTTTTTTAGTAAAGTGTTTAATTTTTTTTATTTTGCGCAGCCAAGAATTGTTTTTAAAGTTATTTTAAACCTGAGTACAATATTTTCATTTTCATGAACTATCATTGAAAAGAAAAACGTTTTCTGTTACAGAAACAAAAGAAAAAAAATAATGCGTAACTTATTAATTTATGCTATTAAATAAGAGATATTTTTTAGTAAAGTGTTTAATTTTTTTATTTTGCGCAGCCAAGATTTGATTTTAAAGTTATTTTAAACCTGAATACATTATTTTCATTCTCATGAACTATTATTCAAAAGAAAAACTGTTTTATAAACAGATAAT
Organism: Maratus speciosus; assembly: GCA_963932465.1. Taxonomy (NCBI): domain Eukaryota; kingdom Metazoa; phylum Arthropoda; class Arachnida; order Araneae; family Salticidae; genus Maratus; species Maratus speciosus. Next base: position 42,254,033 of record OZ010791.1, on the reverse strand, counting down.
TATCAAAATTGATAAAATTGGTTTAATATTACCAGCAGTTACGGAATGTAAATGCAAAATAGAAAAAAAAAAAAATGAACAATTTGAAATCTTTTGAATGGCTGATAAATATTATAATATTATAGAAAAATTTGAAACAGCTCTTAAAAAACACATACAAATATATATTTTACACAATTCTGTACTAATGAATTGGGAATGAAAACTTAAGTTTTTATACACTGCGTGCTTCACGTAAACATATGCTTTATGCAACAAAAACAGTTATATGAAATGGAATAATTGCAGTTATATGTTTATTTTAATACAATGTAAAATATAATCAGTTGATTTTAGAGAAAAAAACTGTTTTTTTTTTACGGAAATAATCTGTATTTATAACGAAATTTTTGTTTTTTAAAGTGATTTTGCTCGTAAGTTCGTAAAAATACAGTTTTTTTTTTTTTTTTTTTTTTTTTTTTTTTTTTGTAAAATAATATTTTTTTACTGGTGTTCTGACTGACAGTTTTTTTTTTTCAAAAAACATTTTTTTACAGTGTATTATACAGATATAACTTTACTTTATATTACAAGGTACGGAAAATGTTTTGGCAAATCAAAAAGTCAATGTTTCTATTTAGATATTTAAACATTGATAATATATTGTTATAATGTGATGTATGCCTTTAGTTATAGCACGTGTTCATTACCCTTCTCTCTTTTTAGGTGTGTCATGAATTGACAAAGTTAAAGAAGATAAGCGTCTCATGGTCAATACATGTCTTCTGAACAAAGGAAAAATCTGTTTACAGTTGAAAAATCATTTAACGAAAGAAATGGGCTGGTGCAAGTGTTTTTAAATTAAACCATTTTTTATTTCTGAAAATTTCATTCTACCAGAATACCTGTACGATAAATTTTGTTTTATTTAATAACAGGAATTTCGTGATTAAATATATCAAAAATTACTATGCAGATATTCTAGTAGGATCCTTTATTTTAAAGGAAAATGGTGCTAAGTCGACTAAAAAATCAACCTTTCGTTTGGCACTATCGTGCCATGCTTTAAATATGTATTTTTTCTCTTCTGCTTTAAACGCATTAAAAATGACACATTATAGTCATAGTCAAAAATTGTTCTTTACTAACTTTTAATGTATCTCAATTTTTTTTTTTTTTATGTTGACTTACAAATAGAACTATAAATGGTATATTCCATAATACACTTTCAGAAAAAACTGTAAATTTATTAACGTTTGCTCTTCAATTTCCACGGGCAACAGTTTTATTTGATGAAAAGCGGTCTGAACCATTAAATAAGCGGCATTATTCCTTTTTTACTTAGAAAATTAAGGGCAATCCGCATATCCTTACAGTTCTAGCCTATCTGTTAGCAAAATTATGGTACGACGCCATATATTTTCCTCCGCTAGGGTGTAACCCTGCATTTTAATCGTCTTTCGAAAAATAATGTCACTTAACCGCGACCGTAAGATATTTTTCAACTCGCCAAAAGAGCTATTCTGTAATTACTATCTAACATGCTACGTGCTACGGAACAGTAAATAAAGTGTCACTGTGTTTTAAAGTGCGCATATCCTGTCTTACGGCCGAAAAATTACGGGCTGCACAAAATGATGGGCATGAATGTTTTTTTTTTCTTTACGGGGTATGACTGGAATCTCTGCTGCCGGCTTCTGCCCATAATTTTACAGGGATATTTTTAACAGAGTATCCGAACTTCCTCCATATTTTGACCTCTGTGATTTTTGAATTTTCAAAGATTTCTAGCAATTATTCCCTTTTTATGACTTTCGTAAATAAATCTATTTTCAATTAGCCCAATATAGTAAATTTCGAGCTCTTTTTAAGAAAGTTTGTTTGGAATTTTTACAGTGACTTTAGAATTTTTCGCTAATTTTTGTATGCGACTTTCGATGAACTTTTCTTCTGTTTTTGCGACAAATTTATACATTCGTAAAAGTTACCCAGTTTTAATTAATATTATTAAATTTATCGCCTGAGATTTTTGAATTTTAGTAAATTTTTATAGAATTTCTACAGTTTTCTTTTTTTCGTTTCTCAACATTTTTTTCAGATCCGTAAAAGAAAATCTGATACAACCTTTTAATTAAATATAGTAAATTTTGGTGAATATTTTTTTAATCTTTTTTGAATTTTTAACGAACTGTAAATGCGATTTTCAGCGTTGTACGGCAATTTTTGAACTTACGGGCTTTCTAAAAGGAATCCGTTTAAAATATTTTAGCTTAATATTGTACATTTGTTTCTCTGCGAATTTTTATTATTTAATCACGAAATTTTTATGAAATGCTTTGAAAATCTTTTGACATTCATAAAAAGAATCCGGTTTCAGTCTTTTGTCCCAATGTAGTAAATTTTGTTTAGTGCAGTTTTTGAATTTTTCTCTTCTTTTAATGTTACTTTTTTCTTTTCTTTCTTTCCTTTTTCCTTACTTTCTTTCATTCTTTTGTTCCTTCCTTCCTTCCTTTCTTTTTTCTTTTTTAGTTTTGTGACTTTTTTTGACAATATTTTTCCGAAACGGAAAGAACTTTCTGCTATATTCTGCTATAGCCACGATTAATTTCAACTTGGAAGAAAGCCAAATCAGTTTCTATATCCATATGAAAGACCATACTTAAAAAAAAATTGAAAATAGAAAATTCAACTGATTTGAGAAAGGAGCAGACGTATATTCCTTGGTTGTACGCTGCCGAAGTCAGTGCATTCGCCCAACCCAACGTTCATTTAATTAGAAGTTCGTTTTCGAAAAACCAACCAGCGAAGCGCCAAAAGCAATAAAATATAATAACTTAATGCATGAAATTTCTTTCTTTCTTTCTTTAACCTATTTATTTATTTCTTTGGATAATTGCAAAAGTCTGAGTTTTGCTATTACTTTTCAAATGCTTTTTTTTTTTTTTTCAAATTGTTATATGTTGTCAACAAAATATGTTTTATTATTTGAATAATATTACTTTTTTTACAAATAATTTAAGTTACATATATACGCAGAAGGCAACATAAATCAGGAATAAGACCATATTTAAAACTAAAGAAGAAATATATAACAACATATTTCAAAACCTATCGTTCAATCATTTGCATTGTAATATAATGTAAAGAAAATTTTCCAATCTACTTCATAAGGGATTGAAAAATTATTACCGTTACAAAAATAATAAGCATTAGCACCAACCTCGCGCAGAACACGCAGACTAATATAAATGCGTTTAAAAATTGTATATATCATTTGTCAGATAATTATGAAATCATCTACAGCTGCCTTCCTAATAAAAGTTTGAAATTTTGCTCAGATATTTCAAGGCATACGGACAGATTTAAGGTGAAAAATACACAACCAATGCCTCCGAAATCGAAAGACGTCTAGTTTCTTCCATAATATTTTACCCGACTGCCAAGAAGGGTTATGTGTTTCACGCGTATCTGGGTATGTGGATTTCTTTATACCCTCGAAACATCCCAACGGATGGATTTTAATGAATGAGGTCACTATTGATTCGTCTAAACCGTCCGATGGTTATAATTCATAAGGGATTGAAAAATTATTACCGTTACAAAAATAATAAACATTAGCACCAACCTCGCGCAGAACACGCAGACTAATATAAATGCGTTTAAAAATTGTATATATCATTTGTCAGATAATTATGAAATCACAGCTGCCTTCCTAATAAAAGTTTGAAATTTTGCTCAGATATTTCAAGGCATATGGACAGATTTAATGTGAAAAATACACAACCAATGCCTCCGAAATCGAAAGACGTCTAGTTTCTTCCATAATATTTTTACCCGACTGCCAAGAAGGGTTATGTGTTTCACGCGTATCTGGGTATGTGGATTTCTTTATACCCTCGAAACATCCCAACGGATGGATTTTAATGAATGAGGTCACTATTGATTCGTCTAAACCGTCCGATGGTTATAATTCATAAGGGATTGAAAAATTATTACCGTTACAAAAATAATAAACATTAGCACTAACCTCGCGCAGAACACGCAGACTAATATAAATGCGTTTAAAAATTGTATATATCATTTGTCAGATAATTATGAAATCATCTACAGCTGCCTTCCTAATAAAAGTTTGAAATTTTGCTCAGATATTTCAAGGCATATGGACAGATTTAAGGTGAAAAATACACAACCAATGCCTCCGAAATCGAAAGACGTCTAGTTTCTTCCATAATATTTTTACCCGACTGCCAAGAAGGGTTATGTGTTTCACGCGTATCTGGGTATGTGGATTTCTTTATACCCTCGAAACATCCCAACGGATGGATTTTAATGAATGAGGTCACTATTGATTCGTCTAAACCGTCCGATGGTTATAATTCATAAGGGATTGAAAAATTATTACCGTTACAAAAATAATAAACATTAGCACCAACCTCGCGCAGAACACGCAGACTAATATAAATGCGTTTAAAAATTGTATATATCATTTGTCAGATAATTATGAAATCATCTACAGCTGCCTTCCTAATAAAAGTTTGAAATTTTGCTCAGATATTTCAAGGCATATGGACAGATTTAAGGTGAAAAATACACAACCAATGCCTCCGAAATCGAAAGACGTCTAGTTTCTTCCATAATATTTTTACCCGGCTGCCAAGAAGGGTTATGTGTTTCACGCGTATCTGGGTATGTGGATTTCTTTATACCCTCGAAACATCCCAACGGACGGATTTTAATGAATGAGGTCACTATTGATTCGTCTAAACCGTCCGATGGTTATAGGCTAGATTTTGTTTTTATAATTTCAAAATGGCGGTAGAGACGAAAAAAATTTACGCACCGTATTCAGTGGCATATCATTGGATATGCCTTTCAAAATGAAGACGATGTTTCATTGACTAATTTACAGTTAAAAGCTCAGTTTAAATATTACACAACCTGGAAGCGGCGTAGGTAGGATCTCTAGCTTTACTGCAACTCTAACCTTCAAAGACATCTACAGGCCTCATCAAAACAGTGTTTATAGGTAGGAACTAACAATTAAATACAACTTAAAAGTCATCAATACAAGTAAATTAAAAAAATAGGCAAGTAATATAAAAGAATAGTTTCATATTGATGAGAAATAATTAATTAGTTCGCTTTTTATGCAGTCGGGTTTTTTGATTTTTTAAATTTAATTTTTACTTGCCAGTAATGCATTTTATAAATATGCCACACAAGCCATAAAAATGACATTTTCAAGCACAGCGGGACAGATATGAAACAGGGATTGATATAAACAATATTGATTTTATATAAACAATATATATAAAATAATTATTTTGTGTTATTATTTTTATAGATGTAAAAGCTTTTCTGATTAATCCTCGCAGTACTAAGATCAAAATATTAATTAAATGCCTATGATTAGGATCATTTTCAACCCATAGGTAATTTCATTGTTTAGGCCGGAAAACTGATCAATAGATAACATCGACATAATACAGGCAATCAAGATTTTTTAGATAGTGGAAAATGTGATTTTCACAATATTACGAATATTTAAATAAATGGTCAAGTGCGAGTATTACTCGCGTACAAAGGGTTCCGTAGAATAAATATATGAATTTGTAATTATATTATAAAAAAAAAATAAATAAATAAGTAAAAAATAAAAAAATAAAAAACCGTTGCTAAAAGAATACTAAGACTTTGTAAAAAACTATACAACGTAGGGTTGGGTATAACTGTATATCTTACAAAAGTGTAAATGGATACATCATGAAAGTTCAAAGAGATATGGAACCTAAATAATATCAAATATAGCTATTCGTATAACTCCTTTTTTAATATTATCCTAATCTGTTTATGATGAGCTTAATCCGGTACTGACAATAAAAGCAATGCATATTTAAACATCATTTGGCATTTCATAAAACTAAATTCAGCGTAGTAGTAACCTTTATTTCGACAATGTAGCTGAAACAAAACCTTTGTTCAAAGTTCAAATTTGGCATTGTGCTAAGCGCGCTTCGAAAGGAGGTCTCAGTTGCAATGCCGCCTTGGCCAGTGCCACGGTTTTCCAGATAAGTTTTTAATTAACTTTTAAAGTCACTTGAGGCGTATTGAGAGATACACTCAATGTAAACTAGTCGCGAATTCCACAGTATCTATGCGATCCATTCTAATTAAACCTTTCGAGGGCGGTGCCCTGAAAAAAAGGGACACTTAATTTTAATTCCAAAAACAGAGAAACGGCACCGAGAATATTTAATTAAAATTTTCCTTTTATGATGTAAGTGAAAATAAGCAAGTTCGTATTTTCTAATAAATTCGTTTATAAATTCTGGTGTCATTCCATTATTTAATAAGTTTATAAATGGAATTACTCCGCGCCGGAAAGGGTTAAGTGGTCGCAGGATAGAGCTTCAAAATTTAAGAAATTTTAATTTTTTTAGATGTTAAACTCTTATTTTTTCTAAACATTTTGATGTAATTGTTTCCTTGAAATTCCCATTAGAACAGAAGTTATGGCTTTTAGAATTATATCCGCTCAATAGCTGAAGTGGCGTTTCCAAAACTTTGAAATCATTTTTCTCCAAATGACGTTTTTTGGGCATAACGCGCAGGATACCTCAAAAACTTCTGAATATTTTTTCATGAAATTTTCAAAACATATATTTCATGTTAGTCTGTATAAACTGAATCTAAAATTTCCTTTTTATTGTTAAAAAAAATATATTTTTTTAGGTGAATTTACTGTTGAAATTTTCAAAATTTTGTATTAGCTAAATGCAACGTTGCATTAAAAATATAAAAATGCTTTAAATACAAATTTATTTAAGTTCAGGGAAATTATTACAATCTGAAGTATAAGTAAGCACCAAAATGTTCATTCTAGTTGCAATATTTATTTTGTAATCCTGCGCGTAAACTGTTATGCCAATTTTTTGTTCGACAAATGTCTAACAGTTTCGAGCCCCTTATAAATACTAATTCTGTGTCTTGCAATTTTTTAAATACATGGAACGAAAGAATATACTTATATCTTTCATCCCAATTAAAATTGTGTTTTAAAATCATATACATTTTAAGACATTAAATGTTGAAAATGGTATTTTTTTTTTTCATTTTTTCCACTTTTTAGAGTCCCGAGACCCTTAAATTAGTATGTTTTTAACAATTTGACGTTTATTGCTTTTATACTGTTACTGGACATTACATTACATATATATATCATTAAAAGTTGTTAACTAGGCATAGAGTACGCCCCCCCCCCCCCCTGTCCTTGTGTATGTCCAAACTGACCGTATCTTTAAGGGTTAATATCTCGGCTAATTACCGATGATTTTTTTCGAAAATCATTATCAACAATGCTTTTAATCTTCTGCAACGATAGGTATATTCAGCGATGCTCAACAATTTTTCTGAATGCCCGTAAATTGAAATTTGTGTATAACAGAAAAATGCTCATTACTCAAAAACTATGTGACCTAGGGTAATCGCTATAATTTTCTGGCAAGGTTTATATTAACGTCTACTACCTCTAATTTTTTCATAATTTTAGTTTCAGTAGATTCGGAATTAGATGGGGGGGGGGGCATATTTTTGCGCTACATTTTCAACAATATCTTTGAAAATATAATACCTAAAATTAAAAGGAATGTATTTTTGAGTTCAGCTTTACAAAGGCTTTCACAGGATACCCCCACATGATATACAAAGAAAATATTTTCTTTTTCAAGTAGCATAATTAGCCCCTCTACATTTTTAATAAATATATTTATGAATGTTTAATAATCTGAAAATATGTGGGTCAATGGTCTTTATTACTTCCCCGAATTTGAGCTTTCCACGTTCCATAGTTTACGAGTAAAATGGCTGTGCAGACAGACAGACAGACGGACAGGCACAGGAATGATCTTATAATGGTTCCGTTTTTACTTTTTAAGTACGGAACCCTAAAAATAAGCACACTCAAGCAGAAAAAAGTTTTAACATTTTATAAGAAGTAACGGTAATTGATTAAATCATTTTAACTATTTTTTGCTCCGCTGCTGATCTTTATGGCAATCAAGACAGAAAATACTTCATTAACCCATTTGTGCCTGAATTTTGGTTTTCTCAAATGTTTTGGTAAAATCACTTTAAAATATTGCAAAATGAACAGGAAAAATACTAAAAAAAAATTACACTTTTGTGTGTGTGTGTGTGTGTGTGTGTGTGTGTGTGTGTGTGTTTATTTAATAAAATGTAAAAAAACTACATATGAGTATTTCTAGTAGAATAATATGCATAATTATATGTTTTGTCTGTATTTATATTTTAAAAGTTTTTAAATTGTATATTATGTACTATAATTAGTATTTTATGAACTACAAAATATATATATATATTTATTTCTTTGCAGAGACTAATATACGTGAAATAACTATTATTAATAATAAAATAAGAATAATCGTATTGCTGACATAAAAACAATTCATTTCATAAATATCTTCAAAAGGAGATTACATAAATAACTGTTTCCTAAATGTCCAACAAAAATATGTGCCCATTTTTGCCTAGAACCCTATATTTGGGACGTTACAAAAATGCATAAAATTGAAAATTTAATTTCGCAATTTAAAAAAATACATATTTAAAAAAAGTCTACAAGCTAAGATTATGACTTGCGATTTTGGATCCTCCATAGAAAAAATACAAATAAACTTACTTTTTACATTTCGCCATCTTGAAAAATTAAAAATTTATAAACACCGAAAAAAGCCTTCATTTAAACAAATAAATATTCACCTTATGCTGTCATCTCTCGGTAATAGATAAAGACATTTATAAATAATTATTTCATACAATTTTCATGTTATAAAGGAGAAGAAAAATAAACTTATTCATGAAAATTTGAAACGTCCCAAAAATGGGACGCTAGGCACAAATGGGTTAAATATGACTTTTACAGATAAACTGTCTGCATTTGTTACGCTTCTGAGAATATTGGGTGTCATGATAGAAATCTTTCATTCATTCCCTGATTGCCTAAAGACCGGAAGCCGCCAGCACAGGCAATCACCTCATCGAGATCACGGATGAAATTCTAGGATTAGTTAAATCTTGATTCGCATATTAAAATGCAATCGGTCTGCCAAGTCCTATCTTGGTGGAAAACTCCTGAAAACCCGATTTTCGTGGTTTACTCATAGATTTATCATTGTGTTTTCCTGCACCAAAAGTTATGAAAACATGGAGGACTGGGAGCCATAATATTGTTTATCGAGTTTGCAGTGTTAATTCATTAGCAGATCATATTGCAAGAGGGTTCCAATAGTCCAACATATGAAATGTACTCAATTTAAATGAAACTAAGTGGATGGGCCAAAGAAGACCGTAGCAGGAGCTACTTTGTTCCAAAATTTTAAAAATAATTTAAAAAAAAATTAGCTCTTTAAAACCATACAGTTTGCTTCATTGTTTCATGTTAATTGTTTACAACTCAATTTCGACGTTGAAAAATCGTATACAATATTTTTTAATAGTGAAAATGTTAGTGAAACCAGGAAAAAGTGGCCCAAATTGCTACTTCAAAATAAATACATGTACCGATTTTTAAAACCATCTATAGACTGGAATGTAGCGGGAAAAATGTAGCTATCTTGATTGCCTATATCCCTTCACCGCTTTGCCTTCACCATCCCTGGCAGATGTTGCACCTACAAGAGGTCAGTTGGTGCAATATCCATTTCCGGAAATTCAGAGGAGACGCGTAGGAATGCGTACCCATTATACGCCAAAGCAGCAATTCAAGTACTGAACGAGTTTTTGTGTACACAAAATATAGAGCCGAGACTGATGGAAACATTTCGGTCCTTCGACAAAAATATGGAAATATTTTCTTGAATCCGCCTCTCATCAGCTAAAGATTACTAATTTTTTTTTTTTTTTTTTTTTTTTTAGTACTCAAGACGTAGAGTAAAAAATAATAAGAGTAAGTTAACATGCTCTTTGTTATCTTTGTGGGTCATTTTGTTTTTCATTTTATTGGTCATTTATTTAAATAATGAGTATTTCGAGGGTGGAGTTCGGAACCATTTAGTTGAAATTGTTTGCGAAACGGATATAGTGAACTGCCGGTTATAGGGAACCGAAATTTCGGTCCTTACTTTGTAAGACTTACTTTAAAGTACTTACTTTGTAAGACATGAAGAAAATATTAACTTTTCATTGCGCATCAATTAGACTGAAAAATAATTAAATGGTATATAGTATTTTAAAACTGATCTCCTTGTTGATAAACTAACTGCTTTGGATTTACATAATTATTTTCAGTATTACTTCTATAATTAGAATCCACCAAAACTTTTTAAGTATTGCATAAATTTATTAATAGCATTTCGGGTAAAATAAATAGTTATCATAACACAGGTTTTCTTTTTTTTATTGACTGAATAATAAACACTTGTAGTGCAATTAAGTATGGCTTTTGTAAATGCTTTTTCTACAGAAAGAAAATATCCATTAAAAGCTCTTTGTATATAACAAGTCGGAAATTGTACATTAAACGTGGCATACGAGGTACGTTCGTACTATAACTAGTTTTATAAATATTCAGACCTTGGTGCAATAGCTGTTGCACTCCTATGCAAGAATACAAAATTTATTACGATTCTATATATAAAATTCAGTAATACGGAAATAATAGGACTCCATCTTAAATAGAACGTAATCACTCAGAAATATTAACTATCATAGGATATCATTGAATTCATTACGTATGATAGGATTAAATAGAATGAAGAAAACTTTTAATAGTATCTTTTGAAGTTTTGATTTGATTTTCATAAAATTTGAAATGACTCGACAAAATTCAGTTATAGGTTAAATTTCAAACCATTTGGTTGGGTAGTTTTTGCGCTTGTTATATGCAGCAGACAGACGGAAGGACCAGACGATGACTATAGATGCTACGTATTTACATAATTACGAATACACCTAATGAGTGTACACTTTTAAGATATATATATATTGATTAGATATTAGTATTTTATACATGCTTCTATTAGTTTTTTAAAATATTATGAAAAATATGAAGTAACGTTAAGCACATGCAAATAGGATGCTGAAATAAATTATAATTTTAGCTAGAAACTACGCTAAAATTTTAAGGCTAAATTAGTATTAAAAATGTTAGAGATAGCTGACAAAAATTTTGTGAGATTTTCGGTAAACTTATTGTATTATTACCTTAATGAGATCCAAAGAACAATTATGAATCGTACAATAGTAGATGCTGTATGGCAAAAACGCAGAAAAAAATGTTATAAAATGTGACGTCATGATTGTACCAAAATTATCATCATATTATTAAAATAACAATTAAAGACAACGTTCAAAATGTACAAATAATGCGTGAAAAGCAGCAAACAGCTGTTTCGAATCTACAGCGAGATTCTTCTTCAGTGCAAAATAGGGAAAAAGGAACAGCGTGCCAGAAAAAGCAAGGCTGAGCAAAATGATAGACAGAGACACGCTGGCTTATATACCCTATGCGGGTAGCGAAAGCGCCAGAAACAACCAATGAGAGAGAAGCAGTGGAAACGACTGGGTGGACAAGTAGCGACATCCACCGGAGAAGGAGAGAAAAAGAAACCAAAAAAGGGGGAAATTAAATTAATGATTTCCAAATACTTGGAAAATCAGGAGTACTAGATAAGTCATTGACTAAAGAGTGAGAATTTTTAATGGTGTGGTAAGCTTCCCAAAAATCAAGATCAAGGTTAGAAGAACAATTTTGGATAATGGTGGCTGAGGAAAAATCGAACCTATGTTGAAAAGACCAAGAATGTTGAGCAGTAGAAGAACGTTTGAGCTCCTGATTTTTAACATAACCTTCATGCTCTTTTAAACGAAATCTAAGAGCACGTTTAGTCTGGCAAATATAAGAAAGGCCACACTGGCAAGAGATTTGGTAAATACCCCAGTTATCTAGGCGATCAACGGGGTGTTTGAGATTTGAAAAAGTGATTTTATTAACAGGAGAAAAAATAACATTAAAACCAAACCTTCTTAAGATTTTAGCAACTTGCTGACTGATTTTATGAAAAAATGGTAACACAACTGAAGTATTAGAGTTGGAATTAGAACGCTTTTCAGAATGGACGGATTTCGTCAATTTCTTATAAATAGAATCAATAATATTAGAGGAATAACCAAGATCAACAGCAATAGCTTTGAGGTAATTAAGTTCAGCACTAAGTAACTGAGAAGTGGAACAAATATTGGTAGCCCGAAAAACAAAAGTATTGAAAGCAGCGAATTTCTGGTTAGGGGTTGTTTCTGGCGCTTTCGTTACCCGCATAGGGTATCTAAGCCAGCGCGTCTCTGTCTATCATTTTGCTCAGCCTTGCTTTTTCTAGCACGCTGTTCCTTTTTCCCTATTTTGCACTGAAGAAGAATCTCGCTCTAGATTCGAAACAGCTGTTTGCTGCTTTTCACGCATTATTTGTGCATTTTAAACGTTGGTTTACTGCTTTTTAATATCATCATATTATTTATGACTCACGATTTTGAAATAGCGTAATTGTAAATTATAATATATTGTTTATTAAATTGTAATTGTAAATTGCAACAACTCTCTCTTACAATTTAAAATGTTTTACAAAATTAAATTCAAATCTCAACTAAAAAATTTAAAAAATAATTTCCGTCCTTTTTTTCTGAAGTCCATATTTGTTCACATATTTTAGAAATATCAGACTTTTTCAGAATGAATTATTACATCATGATAAGTTATTTTATTAAAATGGTCACAAAAAAGTGACAATACTATTGCGAAGTTATTAATTTTGAAATGAATAAATTATGAAAATTGTTCACTTCCAATTAAACGCCACTTAAAATTTTAAAATAGTGAACATTTATAATGCAGTAAGAAATGAAAAGATATCTTTCTTTAAAATTTAAAAAGGATTTACCAAATTGAGATTCAAATCTCAGTCAAATTTTCCTAAAAATTATTTTCCTTTCTTTTTTCTGAAATTCATATTTGTTCAGACGCTTTGATGTTATTTCAGAATAAATTATTATTGATATTTTTGATTGAAACTTTTTTATGCATCAACTTATTACAAAATTAATCTCTATGCATTTTAAAATTTACTTTTCCTGTTTAGTTCTTAAGTGGCTAATTTTGGTGAACTTAAAAAGTGAATCTCTAATCAATCAAAATGCATTAAGTATTTTGAAAAAAAAAATGATTTTGTTAAAACAGCTTTTAGAAAATAATATTCTAAGAGGATTTTCTTTATTTCTTTACCAAAAAAAAGTAGTACATTAAGAAAGAGGATTATATTACACAAGTATAAAAATAAATAAATAAAAAAAAACCCAGAAAATATGCAAGGTAAATTGTTTAGTCTATCTAAAAAAGGCCTTTTTAAAATTCTATATTATTTAATTAAAACTACAGAATTAAAAATAAAAAATGTTTATTTAATTTAGGTGATATTAAGATGTTTTCATTTGGATGTCCTATCTTTAAAAAAAAAAAAGTACTTTTAAATCCAATTAAAGTTAACCTCTTCACAGACGATTTTTTTTTATAGTGAAAAAAAAAGACAATATTTTTTATGATTTATTCATTTTATATTAATAAGAATTCAAAATGAAAAAATGGTGAAAACAATAAAAATTCACAAAAAAAAATAATAATAACTTCACATTTGTGGCCGCTGAGGGTTAATGGTCCTTTATGCGTGAAATGATTTCTTATAAAATAAAATTACTAACAATAAATTTCTTTCTTACATTTCTACAAATTATTAAAACTTAATATATTTAATATATCTGATATTATTTTTATCCAATATTAACGATTTGTTCCAATAATCCAATAACACGGATTGTCGAAAAATTACATGACGCTTTTTAGGGTTCCGTACTTAAAAAGTAAAAACGGAAACATTATAAGATCACTCCTGTGTCTGTCACAGCCATTTTACTCGTAAACTATGGAACGTGGAAAGTTCAAATTCGGGGAAGTAATACACATATTTTTAGATTAATAAACATTCAGAAATATATTTAGTTAAAAAGTAGAGAGGCTAATTATGGTACTAAAAAAAAATCTTTCTTTTGCATATCGTGTGGGGTATCGTGTGCAAGCTTTCGTAACGCTGAACTGAAAATATTCCTTTTAATTTTTAGGTATTATATTTTCAAAAATATTGTCGAAAATGTAGCGCAAAAATATGTCCCCCCCCCCCCCCCCCATCTAATTCCGAATCTACTGAAACTAAAAATTATGAAAAAATTGGAGGTAGTAGACGCTAATTTAAACCTTGCCGGAAAATTATAACGATCACCATAGGTCACATAGTTTTTCAGAAAATTGCATTTTTCTGTTACACACAAATTTCGATTTATGGGCATTCAGAAACATTGTTGAGCATCGCTGGATGTACCTATCGTAGCAGAAGTAAAAAAGCATTGTTGATAATGAATTTCGAAAAAAAATCATGGGTAATTAGCTGAGATATTAACCCTTAAAGATACGGCCAGTTTGGACATGCACAATGACAGGGGTGGCGTACTCTATGCCTAATCAACAACTCCTAATGATATATATGTGTAATGTAATGTCCAGTTATAGTATAAAAGCATTAAATGTCAAATTGTTAAAAATATACTAATTTCAAGGGTCTCAGGACTCTAAAAATTGAAAAAAAAAGAGACCTTCAACATTTAATGTCTTAAAATGTATATCATTTTAAAACACAATTTTAATTGGGATGAAAGATATAAGTATGTTCTTTCGTTCCATGTATTTAAAAAATTTCAAAATGCAGAATTAGTATTTATAGGGGGCTCGAAACTGTTAGGCATTTGTCGAACAGAAAATTGGTATAACAGTTTGCAGGGTTACAAAATAAATATTGCAACTAGAATGAAAATTTTAGTGCTTACTTCATATTATTATAATTACCCTGAACTTAAATAAATTTGTATTTAAAGCATTTTTATATTTTTAATGCAATGTTGCATTTAGCTAATACAAAATTTTGAAAATTTCAACAGTATAATCACCTAAAAAATATTTTTTTGACAATAAAAAGGAAATTTTCGGTTCAATTTATACAGACCAACACGAAATATATGTTTTGAAAATTTCATGAAAAAATATTGAGAAGTTTTTGAGGTATCCTGCGCCTTAAGCCCAAAAAACGACATTTGGAGAAAAATGGCTTCAAAGTTTCGGAAACGCCGCTTCAGCTATTGTGCGAGTATAATTCTAAAAGCCATAAGTTCTGTTTTAATGGGAAATTCAAGGAAACAATTATATCAAAATGTTCAGAAAAGATGGGAGTTTAACATCTAAAAAAATTAAAATTTCTAAAATTTTGAAGCTTTAAGAGTCCTCTTAACCCTTTCCGGCGCGGAGTATTTCTGTATATAAACTTATGGAATAACGGACTGACACCAGAATTTATAAACCAATTTATTAGAAAATAAAAGGAAAATTTTAATTAAATATCTTGGTGCCGTTTGTCTGTTTTGGAATTAAAATTAGGTGTCCTTTTTTTAAGGACACCTTCTTCGAAAGGTTTAATTAGTTTAATTGAATCACGTAAATACTGTGGGATTCGCAACTTGTTTGCAATGAGTGTATCTCTCAATACACCTCGAGTGACTTCAAAAGTTAATTAAAAACCTATCTGGAAAAACGCGGCACTGACCAAGGCGGCGTTGCAACTTTGCGACCTCCTTTCGAAGCGCGCTTAGCACAATACCAAATTTAAACTTTGAACAAAGGTTTTGTTTTAGCTACACTGTAGAAATAAAGGTTATTTCTAGGCTGAATTTAGTTTTATGAAATGCCAAATGAACTTTAAACATACACTGCTTTTATTGTCAGTACCGAATTCAGTTCATCATAAACAGATTAGGATAATATTAAAAAATGAGTTATACAGAATAGCTTTATTTGATATTATTTAGGTTCCATATCCATATCTCTTTGAATTTTCATGATAGATCCATTTGCACTTTTCTAATATATACTGTCATACCCAACCCTATATTGTATAGTTTTTTACAAAGTCTTAGTATTATTTTAGCAATGTTTTTTTTTTTTTTTTTTTTTTTTTTTTTTTATAATACAATTACAAATTCATATATTTATTCAACGGAACCCTCTGTGCCCGAGTAATACTCACACTTGACCGTTTATTTTATACACTATATGGCCGAAGGTAACCGGTCACTTGCGATTTTAGACATTTTGTTAAATATATTGAAAAATACATGAGGTATTAACCTGAAACTGCAGATGTGTAAACAGTATAGTATAGGTTATATATTTCTGCGAAGATTTTTTCCCAAAACCCTATAGCCCCACAGGAAAAAGTCCAAACACGACAGACCCGGCGTTTTTGGTGGCCAAACTATGGGATCACCTCAACCCATCCATCGCCCTGGACAGTGGAAAACTACATTTTAACATCTCACCGTTTGCGTTCCGACCCTACATTCTATGGCGAAATAGGCTCGTATAGCTGCGTTCTATCACCCCGTAATGTTTTGCACACTTTTTCAGATACACGCTGTATATATATTTTAATGTCCACTAACAGTGCCAAAAATCATATTTGTTTGAAAAATAGCAATACAGTGTTAAAAAAATGGAATTTATGAAAAGCGATACTATCGCATCAGGTTTATCGTATCATTTGCTAGGGTGTTAACAGCCTAATGAAATCGCTAATTATTATTTACAATCAACCTTTTTCATTCTGTTCATTTCAGAGGTTTAAGGCTGTTCTCAAATCCAAAAGGGCAACTTTATGACATAAGTTTTAATTTATTTTTGTTCGGAATTGCATGAGATTAGCAAGTGTTGTGGTTCAGAAACTATGTCATCGAGCTGTTTTTTTCTTCGTTTTTTGCAAACGCAATAGATCTTTGAGAAAATAGTGTCAAAGTGGGCGTTTTGAACCGATCTTCCGCGCGAAAGAAGAATAACCTCTCAAGGAAGGATGAAAAACGTCTTTATCGCATGATCAAAATCGCTTATAACTCAATAGGTAATTTATTTATTTCTCAAAAAATGGAAGACATAGTTCGATTCCAAATCGCACCCAGAGTCAGACCTTCCAAATTTATATCTTTCCGTTAAAAAATGAATTTGTAAATGTGTCAAAATGTTTTGCGCTTGTTGAGAAGAGCATTTGAGAACAGTCTTAAGCGCGTAATTTTATTTCATGTCTTAAATTTATGTTTTATTTATTGATTGGTGAATGTTTTAACTGCGTTATGGAATGTAAGCTGGAAGCAAAAGTCTGAGCAATTTTTATTAATTTAAGGCTGTTCTCAACTGCTCTGCTCAACAAGCGCAAAACATTTTGACACATTTACAAATTCATTTTTTAACGGAAAGCTATAAAATTGGAAGGCCTGACTGTTGAAGCGATTTTTAATTGAACTGTGTTTATATATATATATATTTTAAATCAATAAATTACCTATTGAATTACAAGCGATTTTGATCATGTGATAAAGACATCTTTCAACCTTTCTTGAGTGGTTATTCTTCTTTCGCGAGGAAATTCGGTTCAAAATGCCCACTTTGACACTATTTTCTGAAAGATCTATTGCGTTTGCAAAAAAAACGGAAAAAACAGTTCGATGACATAGTTTCTGAACAACACCACATGCTAGTTTAATCCATTTCCGAACAAAAATTAATTAAAACTTATGGCATAAAGTTGCCTTTTTGAATTTGAGAACAGCCTTAAGTGCAAACGGATTTATCTTTCGTACTCATCTGCATGCTATAGAGATAATTTTTTTCAAAAATTATGCTTGAAAATAATTTTAAAAACAACAGAAATTGAGAAAATAGCGATGCATTTTTGAAAGAAATTGTGATACAGTTTTCAAACATATTGTATTGAAAAGTGCATTTTTTCCCCTAATCGACAATGTAAAAATTGAAAATGTGCGTTGTTTAGAACTTTAAAAATTGCACTAAAAGTTAAATTTAACCGTCTGTTGTTGTCACCGCCAAAATGATATCAGCGTTACGCACAGACATGTTTGTCCTTTATGATATAGATAGGTTTTTTATGAGGTCACTTTCTCTTTCAAAACTGGTTCCGAAAGTGAAAATACCCTCATAAAAAATAACTGCAACCAAAATCAAAACAGCAAAAAAATATTCAGTTGAAGATTGATCTCAGTTATCATATGAAAAACACAATCGTTCAACGTATCATAACAAGAGTTTTGTTTGTAGAAGAATGACATTTTTGCGGTTGTAGTTGCAAGAGAAAGGAAAAGATGATTCAGAACACCATTTATAGGTTCTAGGGACCGTATAAAATTTTTTTAAAGTGTACCTTTCTGAAAATTAATGACAGGTCTATTTAATCAACATAAACTTCATTCCTACCTTATTTTGAACACTCTTCTAATTTACATTGCCTAAGTATCCCCAATAGGCGAAAAAATAAAGCGTGTTTAATCTTTTGCGGGAACCTGTATACTTAAATTTGTCTTTTCGATGTCTGAAAAAGTAATTTTTTTTTGCATGTGAATTGTAAAAGTTCTTTAAATTTTCTTTGGACTTGTCTGAGAGGATTTCATGTTCATCGTTATATTCACTTTTTCTTCTGTTTATTTTTCTAAATCTAATATATGTTATATATAGAGAGATAGATAGATAGATATTCATAAATTTAAAAGAATTACATACTTTAATATATGGCGTATTACAGTAAATATTCAAACATTATAGTGACTAAATCTTTAAATAGTCCAATACTAATGTAATAATTCAAAAATAATATTTTACTGAACCTAAAAACCATCTTAAACTTTATAACTTCAAAATTATTAGAAATCCAACTTTGCTAATTCTTTTTTTTTTTTTTTTTTTTTTTTTTTTTTTTTGTCTGCTTTTGTTGTTCTCTAGTTTACTCGGGTGTTCTCAAGCTAGAATCCTACATTGGGTCGAGTAACTCGATTTACCCGAATCCAAACATATCTAGAAAAATTACTATACAGTAAAGAAAGATGATTTTAGAGAAGAATTTTTTTTTTTTTTTTTTTTGTACTATTGTTGTTGTTTTTAACAGTAAGTGCGATAGCTAGGATAAAATGGCAAGGAGCATTAAGGCAAAAAGGAAACAAGTCGGAAATTGTACCTCACGGACAGACTTTTCTCCATGAACACCTACTGCCACCCACACGCGGTTGTAGTGGTTAGATAGCCCTGGGGATTACAGGGACACTCAAAAGAATTCCATTACATTACGGCCTATGGGGAAAAATCGTCTGAGATAGTTTTTAATCTTTATCGCTATATATAAAAGGCACAGTCCAAACTACTGAATTTAGAAGCATGAAAATTGGGATGAAAAGAGCACTAAGGACGGAATTTTGAAAATCCCCCTCCCCCTAAAGTGGTTAAAAGCGGAGGGGGGGGGGGTCAAAAATTTTAGACCATGGGGCATATCCCAGCAGCCGTTTTAGTTAGGAGCGTGAAATTCCAGAAAATAAATCTTATAACAAAAAATTAAACACATGTTTCAGCGATTTTAGAAATCCCCCTTAAGGGGGGTTAAAGGGGGAGGTCGAAACTTTATAAACATTTGCCCATATCTCACCAGCCGTTTGAGGTAGGAGCGTGAAATTCCAGAAAATAAATCTACTAAAAAAATAATTAAACATGTGCTTCAGCGTTTTTAGAAATTCACCCTTAGGGGGTTAAAAGGGGGTGTTGAAACTTTTAGAACATTTGGCCATACCTCAGCAGCCGTTTTAGGTAGAAGCATAAAATTCCAACAAATAAATTACTAAAAAAAATTGGAAAACATATTTCAGCGATTTTACAAATTTCCCGCCCTAAGTTGTTTAAAAGGGGGGGGGGTCAAAAATTTTAGAACATTTGGTATGGCTCAGCAGCCATTTTAGGTAGAAGCCTGAAATTCAAGATAACAAACATACTAAAAAAAATAGGTAAACACATTTCATCGTTGCTAGATATATTTTGTTTCATTCAAGTTTGTTTTAGCGAAACCAACCAGCGAAGCGGGACGGGAGAAGTCCACAAGTTAGTTTTATAAATGTAACAGGGCAAAAACTACCCAACCGAATGGTTTTAAATTCAACCTATAGAATCGATGCAGAATTTTTGCCAAGTATTTTCAAATTTTATGAAAATATAATCAAAACTTAAAAAGATATTAATAAAAGCTTTCTCCGTTCTATTAAATCGTGTCATACGAAATAATACAATGATATCCTATGATAGGTAATGATTCTAGGTTGCCATGGTCATTATTCTATTAAATTCTATCATACGTAATTCCTTCATTGCTATCCCATGATAGATAATGATTCTAGGTTGCCATGGTGACGATGTCCTGTTTAAGATGGAATCCTATTATTACTGAATTTAATATATAGAATCGAAATAAATTTTGAATTCATGCAGTTTTTGCTTAAGAGTGCAAGAGTTATTGCGCCAAGAAATTGACATGAGTCAATTCTTAAACTTAAATAATCTGCTATTTCTGTGTTATTCTTACTGTATTATACTATTTTCATGCATTTTCTGATAGAAATCTTGATCAGGGTTTCACGACTGTCGAATTAAATAAATTACGTCCTTTTATAGGCAAACGTGTTTGAAAAATTTTTTTCACACTGTACCAAACACTCAAAGTTTATTTTTTTTTTTTTTTGACAATGTTCTTATAGCATTGGAAAGAGTTTCACAATCTGTGTGTGACGCTTCATTTTTCTTTCATGTTTATACTTCAAAAATCATTCGGGTAGCGAACCGTATGTTAAATTATTTGAACCCCAACACTGCGTATAACATAATACACGCATTAACTAAATAATTTTAGTTATTATTATTCGAATATTCTATTTTATTGACAAACCGAACCCAACAAATAAATTTTCGTTTTGGAAAGAACTGACAAATCGAATAGTGGTATCGATTGAGATTGCCCATTATTCTCTTAATCGCTTCGGACAATGGCGCAGTGGGACTCTTCACCAGTGAGGTTTTTTTCCATTAAATCCATCCTGCGGGTAGATTGGCTGGTTGGTTGATTTTTGACGGCCGATTATCTACACTTGGGATAGAGGCCCTAGGGGGAGTGCCCTTCGTGGGGGTCTTTCTAAGGGAACCTAACCCGTATTAACGCATGGAAATCCAAGGTTTCGAAGAAAACCACGAAAACTCCGAAACGGTTAGGCCGACGGGCGCAATTGGGTTCGAACCCAGCACCTCCCGTCTACCAGCTTCCAGAGCAGAACCTCTCAGCCACTGGTGGGGCACCCCTGCTGGTAGAATTATACCAATTCTATTAATGGAGTATACTAATAAAGCGATTTGGGTTGGGTTGGGTTGATTTTTGACGGCCAATTATCTACACGATGGATATAGGCCCGGGGGAAGTGCCCTCCGTGGGGGTCTTTCTAAGGGAACCTAATCCGTATTAACGCATGGAAGATCCACGGCTCGAAGAAAACCACGAAAACTCCGAACGATTAGGCCGACGGGCGCGATTGGGATCGAACCCAGCACCTCCCGTCTACCAGCTTCGAGAGCAGAACCTCTCGGCCACTGAAAGCGATTTGGAATCTTCATTTTTATTTCATTTTTCGATAAATGACGTATATCTTGAGTTATTGATGTCGTCTCATGTCGTCCTTGACACGTTCACTGCCAAAACTATAAAGTAAGAATTCTCAAATTTCTTGTTGAAAGTCGTTTGCCACCACAAATTCAGAAAGGTAAATTTCGCTTTACTAATACAGCGAAATTTCTGCCAATAAATAAGACATTTTTTAAATTCTAAAATAGTGGTGACAAAGTAATTAATAAATTAAAGCCGCAAGTATTAAACCACGAGTATATTCGTGGTTGGCAGCAAATGGGTTAATTGAGTTCTCGCTTCCGAAAATTCCGTTCGAAATGCCATCTTTGACAGATCTTTTGGAAAAATACTCTGCCTTTATCGCGAAATGTTAAAAACTATTATATTTCATAGTTTCTGAATAAGATCACTTGCCAATCTCATGTATTCATTAACAAAAAATGGATTCAAGTCTGCGATAGAAATTAACCTCACAGATATCTTGAAAATATCGCTTTTTTATTTTTTGTTGTTGATGAAGGGGGGGAACGGTGTGCTCTATAGTTCTTTAAATAAGCGTTTGTCCTATTCAGATTGTTATATCTAAATTTCTATGGGAGATAAAGTTATGAGATTTCGTACAATTATTTTCACTTACATATTAATTAAATTTATGGTTTTTTTTTTTGTTGTTGTTGTTTTTTTTTTTTGAGAGAGAGAGAGGAGAAGTTTTTACAAATGTTTTCTCGTAGTAAAAAATACTACTCATAAAAAATTACTTTACTTTATTTATATATGTACATATTAATTTGTAAATCCAGAAGATGAATTAATAATTATTCGCCTCTGTACTCTAAAAGGAAAAAGTATACAAAAGTGTTATTTGTTCAGAAAATACATCAATTTTTCAAATATGACTAAATAATATTTTCTTTAGTGCTGCCATCTAGACATAAAATTTCATACTTTTTTATCTACTTTAGAAATCTGTTTTGGTGCTGCTATCTATACAAGAATCATAGTACTACTTTATCCTCAAAAATTAATTTTCATCAATTTCAAAGAAATTTTCGGTTGGTTGGTTGGTTGTATTTATGACGGCCAATCATCTGCACGAGGGATATAGACCCAGGGGGAGTGCCCTTCGTGGGGGTCTTTCTAAGGGAACCTAACCCGTATTAACGCTTGGAAATCCAAGGTTCGAAGAAAACCACGAAAACTCCGAACGATTAGGCCGACGGGCGCGATTGGGATCGAACCCAGCACCTCCCGTCTACCAGATTCGAGAGCAGAACCTCTCAGCCACTGGTGGGGCAAGAAATTTTCGGATAAATATAATCCTTTGTTTTCGGATTTATCTCTCAATATTAACATTACACACAGTGGGATTTAGGAGGTGTATGAAATAGGAACATGCGAAATTTTTGAATGCGATTTTTTTAAAAAAAAATCTAAAAAATTTCTCCAACACATTATTTAAGTGACAATTAAAGGTGATACATAAGCACAACACAATATAAGCAGATAAAACATTGTTTTTAGAACCAGATAACTTATACCATAAATTCAAAAATTCAGCCGATAAAAACATTGCTTTATCTGCTTATAAAATATTACATCTTTTCCGTATGCCATTGAAAATGAAATATTAAAATTTACATTTGTTTAAATCATTTAAATGAATTACGGAGTACCTGACATACGGATTCAGTACCTACGGACTATCTCGTAATTTTTTTCCAACATTTTTGCGAAAATAGCTTATTTATCATTATTGATCTTTAAAATGTTATCTATTGAGTGTACGAAACTTGTTAATTTGTTCTTTAAAGGTTTTTATAAGCCTTTTTACTTTCTTCTATCTTTACTAGAAGGAAGTATTGGATTCGTGAAAATTTCCGAATTCTGGTTTACGACGGATTTACACGTTTTAGGGATCAGAGATCTCGAAAAACATGTTTTTACAAAATGTCTGTCTGCGAGTCTGTGTGTGACACAAATTTTGTGGGTGCTCAATCTCAAGAACTAACAAACAGAATTTAATAAAACTTTAGATTCAGTTAGCTCGTGATATAAATTGATGCTGATTACTTTTTGGTGTAAATCACCTGGCAGGTGGCGCTGCTATTCTGCATTATTCATGATTTCCACAATAGCTATATCTCTAGAACTAATGCACGGATTTTTATAAAACTTCAGATTCCGTTAGTCCTTGATATAGTTTAGCGCTCATTACTGTTTGGTGAAAATCGCCCAACAGGTGTCGCTGCTATACTACATTATTCATGATTATCGCAATAGGACTAACTCAAGAACTAATGCACGAATGTCTTTAAACTTCTGATGCAGTTAGTCCCTGATATAAATTAGTGCTGTTTAGTTTAGTTTTTGGTGTAAATCACCCAACAAGTGGCGCTGCTATACTGCATTTTTCACGATTTCTGCAATAGCTGTATCTCAAGAACTAATGTGTGAATTTTCCCCAAGCTTCAGTTTCAATTAGTCCCTAATATAAATTGATCCTGATAATTTTTTGGTGTAAATTGCCCTACAGATGCCAGTGCTACGCAGAACTTATCACGATTTCCGCAATAGCTCTATCTCAAAAACTAATGCACGAATTTTCATCAAACTTCCAATTCAATTAGAAGTTGACATAAGTTGTTGCTGATTAGATTTTGGTGTAAATCACGTAATCGGTGGCGCTGATATGCTGCATTTTTCAGGAAGTATTAACGTGTATGAGATAGAAGAAAGTTTTGGGATAGCCACATCCGACTTAGTTTTTACTGTTATCACGTTTAGTATACACATTTTTACTTTAATGAAAATAACTAATTTTCTTATATTACTAAATCTTCAATATTCTTAAAATTATTAATAAAAATCCGGGGTTTATTATTATTATTATTATTTGGGTTTGAATACATAATTTTTCACATTTTAGTGGGGTTTTTATTTAGTTTCTTGTTTTATTTATGTTACTTTAAATTATTGCAGCAAACAATCGTTTATTATTACTTCAGGCATTGCTGAGAAATGTGTTTTCCCCTTATTAAAACTAGCCGGATGTGGCAATCCCAAAACTTTCTTCTATCTCATACATGTTAATACTTGATGTATAAGGTATCCTTTAAGCCTTTAAGTATATTGCAGAAATATTCATGTCTGTTTAAAGATTAATAAAATAATAGCGATGAACATCATTAGTATGAGGATTTGTGTTTTATTATCTTACATATTTATATTTATCTCAAGCACTGAAAAAAATTAAATTTGCTATCAAAGTTTTGTTAAATCAGCCTTTGAATTCAAAAATTAAATGATAGAAAAAAACGGTTAATACACTTAAAGGGTTAATGGTATCATGTGTTTTCAATTATATTTGAGCTTGAAAAATCTATTCCTTTTGAATGTGCTCTGAATTGGGAAGTACTTTTCTTCCACTATTTATTACTGTGTTGTCGCTTTTCTATGTCTGTCATCTGTTTAATTGGTTTTATAACACCTTCTTTTTTCTTTTTAACATAATTTAATTTTCTCTAACTTCTCTTGCTGAAATAGCAGTCCATTTTTTTTTTTTCTCTCTTGGTGCCTTTTTTTTCTTTTTTTTTTGCCTCACACTTATTTTTAATCTCTCCTCTTTTGAATATTTTTACGACTAATTCTCTGAGACACCCCAAAAAAATTCCCAATTCTCTAATCATAATATTAAATTACTTTATACATATGTTCTGTACACAAATAAAGGATTTCGTATTTATTTTTTTAGCATAAGATACATAATATTATTTAGTGAATAGTATGTGTTTATACATATGTAACGTAAACAAACCACCCAATAAATTAAAATTTTACATTGAAAACAATTCAGAATTTCACGAGGTAAATTTATTTTCTATTGGAGAATAAAGGATTTTCCACGTAAAATTGTTGAATTTTGAAGAGCTTAAAAAATAAGTTAATTTTTATGCAATGTTACATGTAATTTTCTTGGCATATGTATGCCAGGATAATGACAATTTCATTCTAAAACATTTTTAACATTCCTTTTTTTTTTTTTTTTTTTTTTTTTTTGTCAAACAATTTATTTTTGTTTAAAGGAACATGTTTTCTCTATAGTAGCTCAAATTCAATGCAATGTTCACTTTTATTTGTAATTTATTGAAGTCAGGAAAATGACATAACAAAAGTCTACTCAATTTTTACAAAGACTTTAAACACATTATTTTCAAAGAAATATCTAAAAGACCTATTGGTAGCTATGGTTTTACTACTTCCGGCTTGAAAACATGTCAAAGACAAGAAGAATTACTCTCCAGTGACTTTATAGTTTATACCTGATAAAGAACTAAAATGAGCAGGCCAGTAAAATGACTAATTTTCAGTGATAATCATATTTTAACTAATATGGAAAATTATTTGTAAAATACAGAATTTGTTACCTTCCTCATATATGTGTCATATAAGGTACGATTATTAATTAGAAATTTAAAAAAACTAGAAAAATATATTTGTACAGTATAACAGAAAGCTTTTTACTTTGCACACATCACAATGGGACAGGCCAGGAAAATGACAATCTGAAATTTTAAGTCTTTTAATTACTTTATTTGTGTTAGTATGAATGCAATATCTCTTGACTATACCTCTAGGAATACTTTTTATTAGAATGTAAAAAAGAAAATTACATTAATAGAAATTTTATTGTAGAAATTATATTGCATTAATAGAAATTTTATTGTGAGAACTGCAATTTTCGAATTTTGTGACATTCTTCCTAATATTATTGAATTTTATTAAGGAAAATTATTTTTTCAATTAAAACCTTGCGTTGCCGATTGGCAACAACCTGTTTTTTAGCCATAAATCATACTTAAAACAAGTACTTTTCCCATGATTTATTTAAGAAAAGAAAGTTGAAAAACATTTTTAAATTGATTTTTTTAAATCAGGAATTTAAGAGTTAAAAAGATTTCTAGTTTTAGATTGACGATAAAAAATATTTTACTGACCGCAACCGTTTTTTCTTGATCATGGCATAAAAAACCATTTTCTTGTAAATATTTGATTCTTGTGTATATTTAGATACAAGAACAAAACTTTTTTTAAATACAATATTTATTGAACACCTTTTTTTTTTTTAACAAATTTTTAAAGCTTACAGAGGAGAAAAACCTTACGTAGTTTTTTTATATTTCATTAAACAAATCGTTTTTATCCTTTCACTGCAATGGTTTTGATGTTTTTTTGAGAAAAACATTTATGGATTCCAAACTTGTCTTTATTTTCTGAAAGAGACTACAATGTCTTCACTCACAATGACACTTCTTTCAGGATGTTATTAGGGTGAGAGTGCGGTCTTGTGCCCTTCTCTTGAAATTTTTAAATTTCCGAAACAATTACTTCCAATGGTGATTGGATTAAAACATTGGATAAAAGCTAAATGCCTAAAAGCGGAGCCTCCATCTCATTTCACTAATCATGGTTCTTTTTTCCAAGAGATGCATTGTTCTTTGATAACGTATTCACAAAGGTGTAAAAGAGCTGCGATTAAATAAGGCAAAATTTCCTATTAAAAAAAAACAGTAGTAAGAGAAGCACTTAAAAGTTGGCAGTTATAGTGCGTTCAGATTAGGAGTCGCTTAACTTAACTTTTTTGAACCTTATAATCCGAAATACAGTTTTGCAGCCCATTCATATTCAAACATTGATGTTTGGTTATAAAAGTAATATGTTTTCTTCAGGCTCAAGTTGGGTTTTTAGACATACATAAGATATGCAACTCCAATAATACTTTCAACAGAGTGACTTAAAAAAATGGCGAATAGCATACAGATTTTTTTTTGGATGAAAAATACTTTTCTAACTTTATCTCTTTCAAAACTTTCTATACTTTTCTAAAAATATCTCTTGTTTGTCCGTAAGTAGAAAATTTATTCACTTATACCAATTATAAAAGAAAAAATTAATTACACAAATTGAGCGGATTATATTTTATTTTACAACTGAAACTTTTTTATGATTTCAGCTTTTTTCTGGAAGTTTGAGCAGTCATCCAAGTTCCTTAAATGTTCATAGAAAAAAGTGTTGTCCTTTTTTATTCTTCGGATTTCTTGAAAACTCAAATTCACTGACTGATGGTGGCACTCTGATAAAAAATTCTTTCACTCGAGGAATCTCGAGGATTTTTGTTGTCGATCTTGATGAATTTTCCATGGTTACCCTACAAACAAACACACAATTGTTATATTAGTATCTATAGATATGTACAGTCGAGTCTCTCTATAACGAATTTTTAGTAAAAACGGTCAATTTTCCGTGATTACATTAAAAATAATCTCCATATACCGAAATATATATCTCCATATAACGAATTTTTTCAAAAATTTTCCTTCATTTGTTCAGAAAACGCTTCAAATTGTCTGTGAAATCCATTTTCATTCGCCGATTCCTGGTGTATATTTCATAGCTGCATACTCCTACCTTATTCTTTATGTCCAAAAAATGCACTACCCCCCCCCCCCCCCCAAAAAAAAAAAAAAACCTTTCCCTAAACTTTAGTACCTCATTGGTAGTAACATTTTAAACAGTATTGTGAACAATGTTGGTGAAGGAGACAATGAATGTGAACAGGGGCGTAGCTACCGTGGAGCAGTTGGAGCAGACTGCTCCAGGCGCACGAATCCTAAGGGCGCAAAATTAGAAAAAGCGAAATAAAGCTGTCTTAAAATATTTGTATTTTTTTTTTTTTCATTATTATTCAGACATTATAGATGAATCTTGTTACAATCAGGGTATTCCTATGATATTTTACCTTGTGTTTAATCTCAACTATTTCGATTTAAAATATGTTTTCATACACAGTTGAAAGAAATGACTTCTATTCAGGAAGTTTTAATTTTAATTCATACCACCATATTGCAGCCCCAAGTAACTTTTCCAACAGCGTTTCAGCATGCCTGATTATTTTCTGTAACTTTTCTGGAGACGACCGTTGAATATTTTCAGATCTTAAAGTAATCAAAACTTATTTAACAGGGCTCTCATCGGTCACTTTACTGGCTACCACTATTTCTAAAAAATAATCTTTCTGGTACATTTCTATTAATGTTTTAGAAATTTATCATGATGATTACTGTGCGGAAATAATGGTAGCCAAAGAATTCACCGCTGAGAAACCTATATGTATTAACAGTAGTAATTTACGATAATTATTTTACGATTTGGAAAAAATAGCCTGACAAGTTGAAGAAAATTATTAACCATTTTACAGACGAAATCCAAGAAAACGAAAATTTTGAAGGGTTTTTTTTTTGTTGTTGTTTTGTGGAAACTAAACATGTATTAATACAGATTACAAAACAATAATAAGAGCTGGATTTAAACATACTCCACATCAGCTCACGGCGACAAAATTTAGATGGGAGGGGGGGGGGGGATGCGGGTAAGGGGAAGCAGCAACTTAAATTTTGTGAGTATTGTTTTTGAGATTTTGAAAATATTGCAAATGTTGCAGAATCGATAAGCTTCAAAAAGAGAGAAAAAGTTAAGTACCCAATTCAGTGTTACTTAGGGCCTGATTATAGCCTATGCAAAATTACACCACTTTTTGGTAATAGTATTTTTCCGCATTAAACCTTATTTAATCGCATAATTTTAGGATTAAATAAGGCTGACTGGCCCGCCGGGCAACCGACCTGCAGGTCTGTGCGCCCTAAACCAGATAAAGCTGCTCCCTCCCTTAGGTGAAGCTAATAGTTTTAAAATTTGCTATAGCAAATTTACATATGAAACGCATTACATATGAAAAGTCTTAAATCATTTAATAATTTTATTTTAAAAAAATCACTTTTTTGAATAATTTTTTATTAATGATTTTTATTTCTGTTTGCAAGGCAGAAGAATTGATTTTTTTTCTTGAAAGTTTCTTTGCTTCAGAGGACCATTTAAATCTTTTAAAACCTAATGTGTATGTTCTGTAATTTTCTTTGGGACCAATAGCGACATGGTCTGCCCCAAGAATTCTGAGACTGTCTGGTACCAAACAGCGCGGCCTCTTTTTAAATATATATTACGTATTTTATTTTATTTAGTTTTTTGTAAAATCATTTATCAAGTATTTTTTTGAAATGTGTAGGCTTCGTGTATTCGTACAATGCTGTGATTGTAATTTCCCCTATATATATGTGTATTATATTGATTTTTGCGCTTGATGTGCAAAAGTATTTATAAAGAATATTTTCGGCGAAGAAAATGTAATTCAAACATTCTTTTTTGTTAAAAATTACATTTTAATATGAAAACGGAACTGTTTCAATATTGTCTATAAATGTGATAATCAGAACGGCGGTCAGCTATTTTGTATATACAGGACTGTTTTTTTTTTTTTTTTTTTTTAATTTTAAATAGATTTTTCAAGCAGTCATCGAGCTCGTATTTCAGACAAAATCGTGTTAAAGATATATGACAAGATTTTCCCCTTCGTTGACTGTTTTTTCTACTTTCGTCGGGAAATTCCGTTGAAAACGCCATCTTTGACAATGTTTTCAGTAAGATCTATTATGTTTACAAAAAATCCCGAAAACGTCTTTCGATTACAAAGTTTCTGAATAACAACACATGCCAGTTCTCGAGCAAAAATTAATTAAAATGAATGTCATAAAATTGCCCCTTTGGATTTAAGAACAGCCTTAAGAAATAAAATCATAAAAAATTCAGGTTCATTTAAGAATATTATCACGGGCCCGGGCAACACCGGGTAGGTCAGCTAGTCTATACTAATAAAAGGGAGTTTCGCTCTGTGTGTGGTGGCTAGTGAAATATATTACACGTAGAAGTCTGAAAATTTGGATGAAGGTAGTCCAAAGACAGGTCCTGATACACCTGGAGCTCAGATTTTTAATTTTTTATGACCGGCGTCCCCTTAGCACCTTTCAGTTTGTATGCCCTGAATTGCTCAGAACTTGCCCCTTTTTATCCGATCTTCTTCGTTTTGGGGGCCCTTTCCCATTTAATTATTCTCCGTTTCTACATTCCAGTTACGACATTGGACACCTTGAAATTTTTCTGCGCCATGCATTTTCCACACCCTAATATTGTCAACCAATCAATGCATAACTTTAAAATTGAGACTTGGACTCCTCTCCCTGGGCCAGCACTCTCATATTTTTATTGGGCACTTAGTGGCCTTTTTTAAGAATCTCCCCCATTTTTTTTTCGCGCTTCTTTAAGATTTTATTCGAATGAATAATAAATACCCTATGCTTAATTTCGACTTATTGAGATCTAAAGCGCTAAGTACTAGAACTTTTTAACATGTTTCCATCTTAGGGCCCTGCTCTCAACTATCAGTTGGCCCCTTTTGGATCTCCTATTATATCTCCCTTAAAAATGGTCTGATTCAATAACTTTTTTTTGTAACAACATGATAGGAAATCCAGCTACTACGCGAACAACATAAAAATTTTTAAGACTTCAGCTACCACCAAATTTTAAAATTAATCGCCTTTTTGGGTCCCTTGCCCAGCTACATTCCAGTTGAGACCCTGGACCCCTGGGGCTTGGTACAAGGCCACTTTAAGTTTTTGTGCCCTAAATTGTTAATAAATCGACCCTTTTAATCCGTCCTTCGTTTTTGGGGCTCTTTTTCCATTTGGCTTTTTTTTCGTTTCTACATTTCAGTTCAGACACTAGCCCCCTAGGGTAACTTTTTGTTCGCCATGCATTTTTCACCCACTAATTCTGTTACATTCTCATTGCATAACTTCAAAATTGAGTTTTGGTCTTCTCTCCATGGGGGTCTTCTCCCGTTTCTCTCTTTATCGGTGTTCTAGATATCTTTTTCAAAGCATTTCTTTGAAATTTTTTCTAATGATTAATACTTATACCTATACTCTATACTTAATTTCGACTAATTGAAAATCTAAAGCGCTAAGTACTAGGACCTTTTATCGTGTTTTCATCTTAGGCCTTACTCTCAATTATCAATAAGCTTCTTTTGGTCCCCTAGAAAAATGGTCCGATTCACTAGGATTTTTTCCCTAACTATTTCTTAGGTGCCCCAGCTACTACATGAATAACAAAAAAATTACTCACACTTCAGCTACCACCAATTTTGAATATTAATCGCCTTCTTGGGGTCCTTGGTGCAGTTTCATTAAAAATTATCTGATAGTATTGCAATTTTCTTTAGCATAGTTCTAGGGTCCTCTGGCTACTTTGGAAACCACTAAAAAATTTCTTTTACTCCAGCTACCACTTTTTTCGAATATTAATCTTCTTTTACGGCATCAACTTACGTTTACTCACTACAGCCGTGAATTAAAATTCGCGCTACTGTTAAAGGTAAGTGGTTAACTTTAGAGGGATGGGATTTCCTCCGTAAATTAAATATCACGTTAATGCTAAAGGTAATTCGTTAAATTTACAGGGGGTGGGAGCAACAAGCACCTTCCACTGCTTCGGGGTGCATCTTTCCTCGAATTCTAGGGGGCCGATTTCAACGGGAATTGGTTAATTCAACCTAGATTACGATTCAGCTCTGTATTATGAAAATTTGTCTTAGACTTCATTTACTATAACATTTTCGAACATTGGTGCATTTTCTCGGGTTCAATATGTCCGATTTCAACGGTAAATGGATAATTAAGCTTAGCTTACTATTCAGCTACTTTCTGCATTGTGAAAGTTTATCTTAGACTTCTGTTACCATCATTTTCGAACATTAACGGCGCATTTTTTTCTCGGCTGCTATAGGCTCTATTTCAACGGAAATTGGTCCATTCAACTTAGCTTACGATTGTTTTAAAGATTATAGTTCCACCGCCAGGATTCGCATTCTTATCTCGGGTTCTATAGGCTCGATTACTACAGGGTTTACTCATTCAATTTTCGATTGTCTCCGTCGCGTAAGGAACACTCCTGGCATACACTGCCTTTGGTAGCGGGGACCCAGGCCACAGTTTCGTTCTGAAAGAGGTTTGTCGGGAACACACTAGACGCTGCCGAAGGCAGTGGGCCACCCCTAAAACCATGTTCATTTGAATTACTTATGAATATATAAAATCATACAAACTTGATTTTTGTTTACGTTATTATAACGGGCCCGGGCAACGCCGGGAGGGTCAGCTAGTTACACGCACACACACACACACACGCACACACACACACACACACACACACACACACACACACACACACACACACACACACACATATATATATATATATATATATATATATATATATATATATATATATATATATATGTGTGTGTGTGTGTGTGTGTGTAACTTCCAAACAAAATTACGCAGAACTTTTTTGAGAGACAAGAGGGCGCACAAACTTTGCTTGCTCCAGGGCGCAGAATATGTAGCTACGCCACTGAATGTGAAAACTTAAAATAAGAAAATTAAAACTCATCACGAAGTGAAATGATAAATGCCTTTGATGTTACACGGAGAGGACGTCAAATGAAAGAAAATGTATCCCATTCAAATCTGCATTCCTTGTTGAAGTATAAAAAATTTTACAAGTGCAAAAGCTTTCAAATCAAAACAAGCAAAAATTACAAATTTCTTCAACTAAAATAAATGTAAATTTTCCTTATGCGTTTTTTTTCTATGCTTTCAAATAAATGTTTATTTTCTATTTTGAAACTGTTTAAATAATTATCAAATTAATATTTGGCGTTAAACATTTGTAAACCTTAATTGAACAGCTCAAAAACATTTTTTTTTAAATTCAAAATTTACACATTAAATGAAAATTTTTGCGTTGTTCTCTATACAACGATTTCTTCTATGTAACGAATTTTTTGACTGAACAATGGATTTCGTTATATAGAGACTCGGCTGTAATTTAAAACAGATACTCAACACTTTTCTTATTGTGTTGTATTGCAGTAATCTTTTTATAAAATCTTTAATAAATATAAATCGACGCTGTAGATGAAATATGGATCTGCGTTCAGATTAGGAATCATTTAGCTTATTTTTTTTTTTTTTTTTTTTGTACCAGACAATCTGGAAATAATATTTTGAACAAAGTGACTTAAAAAAGTGGCAAATAGCACACGATTTTTTTTTTTTTTTTGGGGGGGGGGGGTAGATTAAAAATACTTTTCTTAAGCAAAATAATTTCTAAACTCTCTGATCCTGCGCAGAGCATCAAATATTTAGTAATCTTCAATTTTTTGGACCGATCTGTTTAATCAGATCCTCAGAGAATGAGAAATTGGTCATATTACTGCTACAAGCAGCTTGGTAAATTTCAGTTGGCAAACTAATGTGCCGTAAACAAATTGTTATCAATCTGTTCTGACAGATTATCAAGAGAAATTGGCCCTGAAAAGAGCAGTTTTCCAACACTGATCATTCATAGTGTAAAAAAAAAAAAAAAAAAAAAAAAATTATATCTATAACGATTAATAATAAAAACATAAAACAACACTGCACAATGGCAATCGGAGCGGAAATAAACAAAGAATGGCGCCGGACCACGGAGTAAAAGAAACCTTTTTTACTCCGTGCGCCACACTGTTAAAAATATCGTGAAAAATTACCTCTGCTTTTAAAGGCTATCTATTTTCTGACCAATGAGAACGATCCATAGGCGTTTATGTTATAAACAGAGGTAATTTTTCACGATATTTTTAACAGTGCAGACGCGTCAGTTTTTTTTTTTCTCTGGTTAGGTGGTTGGCGGTTTTTTGATCGATGTTTCGATGCTTATTCGATGTCGACATATCGATGTTTAACGAAAGAATTATAATACTTGTCATAAGAAAATTCGGAACAGATGTCATATTTGCCCCATATTGGCGCGATTTTTTTCGGTTGCCAATTTTGCGAAAACATCAACAGCATAAACAACATAATCCGGGTTACCACATCAAGCAAAATAACGACACTTTGGCGCAAGTTAAGTACGTGTTGCGACAGAATTGATATTGGCGACAGAAAAAAATCGCGCCAATATGGGGCGAATATGACATCTGTACCGAAAATTCCTACTAAAATATTTGAGAATCATGCTTCACGTTTAAAATAAATTAAGAAATTAAGTTTACTAAAAAGGTATATATTAAAAATTTGAAATATTTATGTATTTTATTACATGAAGTGGCATCTATCCCTGCTGTTTTGTAAATAAACATGGCGGGTTCCGTCCATGCCGCTTTATTCCATTGATTCTTTATTAGAGGACGTCTACTACATTCTTCTTAACGTAGGGGAAAAATAATTAAAAATAAAATTTACTTGTGGAATAATCTTATTTAAAACCTTATTATTATTTGTTTATTCTTTTCAGGCATAAGACGTTGCATAAGCCTATGAACAATCTAAATCACGTTTGTGTTTCATTTAACTGGACTATAATTATGTTTTTATTTTATTTTTACTCTGTTTCATTTGAATTGGTAAAAGTTGCTTTCATTCCTACA
This sequence comes from Maratus speciosus, assembly GCA_963932465.1. Classification (NCBI taxonomy): domain Eukaryota; kingdom Metazoa; phylum Arthropoda; class Arachnida; order Araneae; family Salticidae; genus Maratus; species Maratus speciosus. Next base: position 42,218,978 of record OZ010791.1, on the reverse strand, counting down.
CCAGACTATTTTTCTAATATCTTATTTTGGCTTAGATGTATTATAATCCCGGATCCGTCATCTTGGATTTTTTTCTTGCATGAAAACTCTTTTTTCGTAATAATAATAATAATAATTTTTTTTTAATTTTTTAGATAGTGCTTTTTAAAAATTTCGAAAAAAATGTATGTTTTATGTAATATTATAAGTTTGAAATTTTTAGAGTGGGATCTCAATGGGATCAGGAGTTATTAAATAAAGCTAATTATTACAATACAAATGATAATCTGGCTCTAACTTATTTTGTTATTTATTTTTTGTATGGTAAACTTGAGCTTTCATTTCATAACTCCCAGGGTTCGTTGATATTATATCGATGGATATAGGGTAGATGTGCCAGTAATGGACACCCTACCAGTAATGGACACCCCTTGATGTTTTTGGTTCATAAAAAAATAACTAATAAATATTTAGCTTTAATTATTTTTTTTTATAATACCCCCTTGCATGTTTTATAAAACTGGGTTATTGTTTACACTTTTAATCAAACCAATCCAGAAGCAGAAAATAATGTTTCAAAGTTTCACTGTTTTTCTGTGAAAATCTTAATGAAGAGGCTAAGAGTTGGCTTCATTTAATTAATTTATATATTATTTATTTTCTTGCAAAATTTGAATGTTTTTGTTTGAGTAGCAATAGGAAACTTAGAATATTATATACTAACGGCCATTTACTAATTTTCATTTATTTTTAAGGTTTTAAGAGGGGGTGTCCATTACTGGGATGGTTAATTAGTCATTTTCCAGTAATGGACACCCCATGTAGACATTGCTAAAAATGCAATTTCAGTAATGTTTATAGTGCATAAAATATTTTGACTTAACTACAAACCTAAATAATCAAATTTAATTTTTAAATTATACTTACCAAAATGTAATAACACCAAAACTTTTATAAATAGCTGCTTTTAAGTTATTTTATGTGATTAATAAAATTTCAATATTTTATTTATTTTTTTTTTTATTTTTTATGTAGTACATATATATATATATACCTCACATATTTTATAATCTGGCAATCAAACCAGCCAGGAAGCAGAAAAGTACAGTTTAAGGGCACAGCCAGAGAGGGACTCATAGGGCTTAATCCTTCTCCGTTTAAATAAAAACAATTAAGTTACAGAAAAGCTATTAAAAATCCATTTTCTGTCTTAAATGTTTCCTTGTAAAAAAAAAAAAAAAAAATGCAATACTATTAATGAAAGTTATAAGGTAATATTCATGAAACTAGTAAATCTGCAGATCAGTGGCCTCAAACATCAGTTCTACAGTTTTATTTTGGAATTATTTTATTTAGTATTTAAAATATTCAACTCACAATATCATTTCTTTCATATTTGTAATATTAATTATTATAAATGATATATCAAGTAATCTCTGGAAGATTATTAAAAATAGTGGCACAAAACTAAACATTAATATTCCAAAACTTTATTATTATTATTATTACCTTTTAAATCCACCACTGTTTCAATAATTTGATAGCTGTAATTGTCTGATATTTAGTATTTTAAATTATCCATCTAAAATAATTAAAACATCGATCTTCTGATAATTACAATAATTGATGCAAACAGTAAATGATTATCACAAATATTTTATTAATTACTGGTATCCTAATTGTTAAATTTATTTAAAATAACTATTTTGTTTCATTAGTATGTATTCATTAAATTCTGGTTCTAAATACAGTCATAAAAACAATTATATTTATTACTTTTTATGGGGTGTCCATTACTGGAACAGAGGGTGTCCACTACTGGGCCAGAGGGTGTCCATTACTGGGCTTTGGGGTGTTTTGATATATTTCTGTTAATTAAAATTAAATTTCTATTCATATGGGGAAATGAGGCTATAAGAATGATTAAATATTGTTGATAGATTAATGTAATATTGAAAAATCTGGAATATAATAATTATAACTATTAATAAAAAAATAATTTTTAAAGAAATTCCTTAAGGGTGTCCATTACTGGCACATCTACCCTATATCTTATATCCGATATTTATTTTTAAAATATCAAGATTTTTGATATTTTCGATATTTTCAAATTCTTGATATTTATTTTCAAAATATCAACATGTTTGGTATTTTGTATATTTTATATTTATTTTCAAAATATCACTGAGCAAGATATTTTTTATATTTTCTACATTCAAAGCAAGTGTAAATGAAATTTCTACCTGTTATTGACTGCGTCATTCTGTAGGTGTAGATAATGAACTTTTGCCTCTGGCAATGACTTTTTTAGGAAAAGAAAAGAAATCTTTTCCAAACTTTATGTTTGAAACTTTTATTTTTAAATGTAGAACTAATAATTATGTGAGACAGTTAATTCAGAACAGCCATTAAAAGATAAAATGTAATTTAAATAATCGTTTATATACAGCCAGGGTTCATTGATATATATCAGTGGATATATATTATGACATATAACCGATATTTATTTTCAAAATATCAAGATTTTTTATATTTATTTTCAAAATATGAAGTTGTGCAAGATATTTTTGATATTTTCAGTCGTAGTTTGTAATATGTCAGTGTAAATTAAATAAATTTTCAACTGTTATTGACTGTGTGAATCTGATAAAGAACTTTTGTCTCTTTTGGATGTGACTTTTTTAGCCAAAAAAGAAAACTTAAAATTTTCAAGCTTTGGATTAGAAGCTTTTATTTTTAAATGTTGAACTAATAGTTATGTGGGACATAATTAATTCAGAACAACCATTGAAAGATAAACTGACTAATTTAAATCAGCAGTTATATGCAGCTTCATTAGAAAATAATATTTTCTCAAGTTTTGGCTCAGTTGAGTTTAACTACAACATGTTAGGAAATACGAAATAAGACATTTTATACCTACATTTATGTTAAAATTTTTCAATTAAAAAAACTTTTTGTATCTGTTTTAAAAATATCTGATTTTTTTATATTTGATCTTGATACTGAATCATATACTTAATTTTTTTTATAAGTGTATAAAGCGAATTGTTATTGTTTTCAATTAGTTCATCTTTAATTTTGTTCCAAGTAAAAAAAAAAATAAATAAATGCATTTTTAGAACATTGTTTGATTAAGTTTTCATGTTAAGTGCAATATATTTTAGTTTCTCATCTATATTATCCTCGAAAACATTTATTATCAGCGGTAAGTTGGCTGCTTCGAAAATATCAGATATATATCGAAAATATCGGATATATATCAAAATATTGGATATTTTTGATATTTTCGAAAATATCATGATATTTACAAACCCTGATAACTCCTGATCCCATGGCGATCCCACTCTAAAAATTTCAAAATTTTAAGCTTATAATATTACATTAAACATACATTTTTTTCGAAATTTTTAAAAAGCACTATCTAAAAAAATTTTTAATTTCAAATTTTAAAAAAAATTATTTTTATTTTTAATGAAGCATAGTCAACTTGCATATCAAAGCAAACCTTATGAAATTTTCTTTAAAATGAGGTGTTGGGCCAAACCACAGTATTTGGTCCCAAGCCATCTTATTTTTTTTTTATTTTGAAACTGATAAAACTTTATATTTTTAAAATCTACAGATATTGAAGTTTCTGAAAAATGTAAACAAAAGTAATTATAACATTTTTCAATAAAAGTAATTTATAGTTAAAATTGGATTTAGAAGAAAAATGTGTTGCGGAGGGGACAAACTAAAAAATGCTATTTAAAGGATAAGTATTTTAAATACATTTCTTTTTTTAAATAATGCTTTAAACCCACATTTTTGTGTCACATTGAAACATTTTAAGCCTTTAATTGATTAAAAAATATAAATTTAATAAATTTAGACAAATAGAAAATTTTGGTTGTCCCCTTCAAAACATTTTTAAATATTATTTTTTATTTTTTTCAGTGTCAGTACATTTTGAAAAACATTTGACTTTAAACTTATCAAGTATTAGCAGAATGCAATAAATAAATTCCAAATTTGTATCAAATTCAACAATTTAAATATATATATAAAGCAAAAGAAAAATGTTTTGGAGGGGACATTTTTGTGATGGAGGGGACAATTTTTTTTTTTTTAAATTAAATTTATATTCATTGTTTACACTGAAACATCAACAATATTCTCCTACAGCTTCTATTTTATAATGTTGCTACTAGATGGTACTACTGAAGCGTATATTTTCCTTTTCTTTACATTTGCTAACACATATATACTAGGTTGTGCAACACAGTATTTTGACCATGTGCTTCTCAGTTTGTTGGCATTCTCAGTCTAGTGCCTAATTGAGTGCAATTCTAAAATATCTGTCTTAATTGGTAGGAAAATTTAAAAAATATATTTTATTTTATCAAAGTTTCTAGAAAATATGGCAAAAACAGCCACACAAAGATCAAGAGAATACAGGGAGAGGATAAAGTAAGATTCAGCTTTGCGTGAAACAGAGAAGAAAGAAAGATAGAAATGGAAAGTAAAGGCTGCTAAAATGGAAAAAGCAGTAAGGACATAGCAGAAGAAAAAAAATAATAAAGAGAAAGAAAGAAAAAGAAAAGCAAACTCGAGGGCAAACAAAAAAAGTAACAATATTACTCCAGAAAATCAATCATCCCCAGGTTATAAGAATTTTTCAGCTTTAGGAAAAGCACTTTCCAAGGCAAATAAGAGTTTAACAAAGGAATCTCCTAAGAAGGTATCAGTACTTGCAAAAATTGTTCAAAATTTAACTCCACACAGGAAAATAGATCTAATTTCACAATGTTCTGTTATAAGGTGCAATTTATTTCAAGAAAGAAAGCGACGAGCTGATGCCATTCCTGAAAAAACTGTTGAGAATATTACAGCTTTTTTTTTTAACGTGATGACATTAGTCGAATGTTACCTGGCATCAAAGGTTCCATCCTTATACGTAAAGGTAAACTTAAAGAAAGAAAGCAAAAAAGAGTTTTAGAAATGTCTTTAAATGAAGCATATTCTTTGTATTGTACTTCTTATGCTAAGCAAAGTATTGGAATTACTAAATTCTGAATGTTAAGACCTAAGCATGTATTGTTTGCTTCACAAAAGCACCAAGAAGTATGCTATTGCATTTACCATGAAAAGATTAACTTAAATCTTCATGGTTTCCAAAACAAGTGTAGTGTGCTGCAAGTTAAAGAAGTGAAAGAGTTATGCAATTAACTTTATGTGAAGAAGATAAACATACAGAACTTTGTATTGATCGTCAGTGTACGGACTGCGGTGTTGAAGTTATTGAAACACATTTTAATCTGACTTTGACGATAGTTAGTTATCATCAATGGGTCAACTTTGAAGGCAGTAGAAAGAAACTCCCTGTAACATGCTCAGTTGCTGAAGCATTGTACGGTTCATACAGAATAATAGATTGTTTTAGTAATTATAGCATTGATTGCTGAAAATTAATTGATTATACATAAATGACTATCATGAACTGACCTTAAAAGCTTAATTTTTTTCTAAGAAGTGTGTACAATTGCTAAAAAATACCCAATAATGAATAGGTTTCTAATTTTAACTAAATTTCAAACTGTCCCCTCTGAAACAGTCCCCTCCGCAACATGGTGCTAATTTTTAAAAAAATAATTGACAGTGAATTTTTTATAATTCAGGTGTAATATTTTATGACTATAATGCTAAATAGTATAATTTAGTATAAAAAATTACTTTTAGTGCTATACTTTATTATACATAGGAAAAATAATGATGCAAACTGAAGATTTTAAAAATGTAATATTTTCCTGTCCCCTCCGCAACAATAAGAAAAAAATTTGGTACTTTTCGGTTAGCCGGGTGCCAGTGTTATAAATATATGTATATATACATGTACATTTATGTATATTGTATATGTACACACACATATATATATATGTATAAATATAGCTTCTATATATGTATAAATATACATATATATGTATATATAGATATACATACATATGTACATTAGGGTGGAACTAAAAAACGAAGTTTCGAATTTTATATTCTAATAGTGATTATTTTTTTCCTTTTTAACTCCATAAAAAGAAATCATTTTTCTTTTAATTTTAAAATGATATTTTCCGGTTCCTCAAAGCGCCTGATTTTCCCTTAAAAACCGATAAAAGCCAATAATTGCATGAAAAGTGTTTTAAGCTTATTGTTGAATTTATATTTTGCAAAATTAAAATAATGAAGTGTTAATGTCCTGTAATAAGGAGTATAATATACTTTTAGTGCCATGGAAAAGATGGCCCCACTTTATTTGACTTTTGTAGAAGCTAGCGTAGTGGGCGTCGCCTTTCATTGTCTCTGATCTATTTGGCTGCGACTCTTAAAATGTTAATCCAATTTAGCGCGTGTTTACAGTTTCTTCGATTATTTTTCAATAAACAGTCGGCGTCAAATGTGACAATGTCTACTAACGTGCCTAAATCTAGAAATTTGTTGAAGTGTCTTGTTTTTCTTGAAACAAAACAATTAACATTAGACTGTCATCTTTGGCGAACATATGAAGATGTTATGAAACATTAATTATGTGTTCAATTTAACTTAAAATATGACAGCTGGAATCTGGAACACACTGTTTCTGACATATCTAAAGCTGTTTCTGATACAATTAAAAGTATATTGTTGACACCTTCAATTCCAATGGTCTCTGATACACAAATCATAAAAAATGATTAAAGACTATCGTGAGAAATGTCAAAATTTGAAGAAAAATATCAAGATTAGAAAGAATAATCCCACATCCAATATAAAATTGCAAAATGTTAGGTAATCGTGCAAAAAAACTATTCTTTGTCTAAATGCACTAAATATTATCATGCATCAGAACAAGAACGTCACTTTCTCAAAGACCAAAGAGATATGAGGTGATGGCAATAGGATCAATAGATATAAAAACTACAAAAAAGTGTAGCAAGACTGGAAAAGGAAATATCAAGGAAAGAAAAAGTCATTTTAAAACAAAAAAGTAGTGTTTTGTTTGAAAGACTCACCAAATGAAAAAAATAGTTCGGAAGGAAATAGTTCAATCGGTAGTTCTTCTAAACTGAATTTGACAATCAACAAGGTGAAAGAACCAGAGTATTAGACAGAGCTGCAAATATTATTGCAAATGGTACCCTAGAAGATATGGGTATGCTGATGATAATATAGAAAAGGTAACTGACAAAAGGACTTGAAGAAGACAAAGAGAAAAGAAAAGGAAGAATTTGAAAGAACAAGAAAGACGAAATGAGTTAATTAGAGAAGGTTTGTATTTTGATGGCAGAAAGGATAACACTATGATAACTGAAGCAAAGAGAAAAGTATAACGAAGAATCATTAAAGAAGAACAATATATTATGATCAAAATAATATATGATCAAAATATATTGGTCATATTTCATTGACATCTTCTTTTTATATCAATATAGCTACTGCAATTTTGGTGTAATTTCAAAATAATAATACAGACATTTCAAGTTTAAAATTTATTGGGTGAAACAGAAACGCCGCCAATGCAGGACACAAATCTGGAGTTGTCAAAACCTCGGAAGCAAATCTCTAAAAACTTAACAATGGATAATTTGCTTATTACATGCAAATGAACTTTTTTAGGCACTTATTTCTTGCTGGAAAAACTACGGGTACTAAAGGATTTTCTGGATGAATACGAAAGCAACTTGAAAAAATGCAAACATATTGAAATTATAGACTATAAAAACATGGATCCTGTCTTGACGGACTGATCGGATTAAGAACTTTAAAAAAAGTACAAACAGGGGGTACATCTGAATTTTAGATTTTCCTTGTAATACTCAAACAGTGGAAACTTAGTTCCGCGAGCTGCGTCAACCATCTTTAGATATTAAGTAAGAGATGGCTTTATCTTGGGAAAGTAGAATTCCCTCAATGTAATGACAAAGTTTGCCTAACAAGCTAGTAGGTTGAATATCCAATTGAATTAATCCATAACAAAGGTAGATAAGGAGGGTGGAAGTCGATATTTAACCACCTCCTTGTGGTGACTTCTGTGAAGTATTTGATTAATATAAGCAGATATGAGCTAACAGCTAAGTTGTTTACTTTAAGTTACTTTATACTGAAATTTTAAAACTTTGACGTCCTTGAGGAACCGGAAAACAAATTAATTTTAAAAAACCTTTTCAGCCAAAAGTTTAGACATCCAAAAAGGAAAAAAGTTTTCACTATTACACATTAAAACAAAAAAGTTTTTTTTTTACCCTATACTTAAGTTCCACCCTAATGTACATATAACACTGGCGCCCGGCTAACCGAAAAGTACCAAAAATTTTGTTCTCTTTCACTTTTAATATTTGTTTCATTTTTTATGTCAGAATGTTTTCAACATGTCTTATGCACTCATAAAAAAATTCAAACTTGGAGAAAAAAAAATTATTTTGATGTATTTAGTTGAAATAAATGATTAAATGTCCCCTCCGCAACAAAACAACTTACTGTGATTTGGCCCTGTTATAGAACTCTTTACACCTAATAGAACTTGAGAAATTAAAAATTTAAATAATTAATTATATGAAAATTTAATGAGATAAAAAAGTTATAAAAATATATTCTTATTTATATCATCAGGGACAATGATTTCAGGCAGTTTCATTGAAATCTGATATGGTCAGGTTGAATATTGAAATTTTTTGGTTGATTTGGCAACCCTTGTACTAAAAAGTGTGTATTTGTAAAATGTTCAACAATTTGGAGATTTTGAAAGAATTTATTTAATAGTTCAGTAGTTGTTACTTCATCATCAGTTGTGAAAGTTCCACTCTCAAACTCACAACAGAGCAGATGTCATAAGTTCCCATGGCCGCCATCTTGGATTTTTTCTTGGCGTGAAAACCCCTTTTCTGCCAAGTAGTAAATGTCGCCAAGCACCGGTTTATACGCATGTTTCGCTTAACGAAAATAAAATATAAATAATAAACAAAATTTGTTAAAGTGGCAATCCGTAATCTTGTATGAGCGCTTCGCGCACATTAACCGTAAAAAAAGCATTTCTCCCGGTGTAGCATTCTCAAAATTCAGCAGTTCTCGCTTTCTAGCTATCTCAAAATGTAAAAAACTCTTAAAGCAGCAAAATATACATAAAAAACGAAACTCGCTAAAGTGGCAATCAGTAATCTTGTATGAGCGCTTCGCGCACATTAACTGAAAAAAGAACATCACTGCATTCAGCAGTTCTCCCGGTGTAGCATTCTTAAAATTCAGCAGTTCTCACTTTCTAGCAATCTCAAAATGTAAAAAACTCTTAAAGCAGCAAAATATACATAAAATTATCAACATACCTTAACAGATATCTGCTTTCTTGAAAGCTCCAGCATGAAATCTCTCTTATAACACCACCGTCATTTTTCAAAATAGGCTTATGAATACGCATTAAGACACAATAAACAAACCTACTTTTCTTCTCAAAATTTCCTCATATATCTTAATTACTTCAGCAAAAGCATTTAAACGGTTTACAGAAACCATAGTCAGTCAAATACATCCAATAAATTTAACATAAAAATAAAAAGACAGAACGATAAAACACGATATCAAAATACATCCACAAAATCCACCACTTCTCAGGGCTTGCCAAAACACAACACGTCAGAATACACACGTCACACGGGGTTTCGCATATCGAGGTTGCCATATCTATAAACACCGCCAACACGCCAACAAAAAATCGTCAAACAGTTCAAAACAACGGCTGAGGGAACATAATGCATCTAAGCCCTCACAACTTTTAAGAGCTTTTGTGTGTAACATCACATTCACAAAATCTCAATATCTGGAAAAGTCAGGGAAATTTGTTGCTGATCTGGAATAGACACCCTGCTAAATGTAAGAAAATACAATTAATACTCACTTGCGATTAAAATATGGAAATTGCACTGATTACCATTTTCTAAAGCAGCATTTGTATAATTTCATTAATATATAATAACACTTGCCTGATTTCTCTCTGTCTATGGTGTTTATTTTTGATGAAAAACATAAAATCTCTCATAGTTTTTTATAGTACATTAGGTTTACGCTTACAGAAGTGCACCCTATCTTACCCATATGTTTGCTTATTTGTGTGTGTATTTAATCTTAATTCCTCGAGGGCTGTAAACCAAAAAATACTTTTTTAATAGCTGATAACTTTCTAAACACATAGTTTATTTCCCGTTTGGAGTTGTTAAATTATTATTACTGTCTCCAAGTGATCAATTAAATACAGTGGAACCCGGTTAAGACGCGTTTCAAGGGAGTGGACAAAAGTCGCGTATTAAACGTGATTTATATAATGTTAAAGAAACTGGGCTTATTTACCCATCTAATCATTTAAATTACCTTTAAAGCTTTAATTTATATGTTTACGGCCGACAATTGAGGCTTTTAAGTACTATTATTTACATTAAAAATTAATTGTATTCAACTTTTACTCATTGTTTTTTTTATAGGACCGACTGGAAAAAATACCTGAATATAAATATGAATTCAAATATGGCTTTATTGTCGATTAATATGTTCCGAACAAAAATAATTTTCGTGCTGGACTAATTTTTAATGGTAAAATTAAAGCACTAGATCTTTCAAGCACACTCCAGTTGTTAAAATCACATTTAGTACTTGTGAAATGAGTACCGTTATAATCTGTCCATCTGTTTAATATAAGAAAAGAAAAAAAAACTCATTATTTTTTGTATAAAAAATATTGTTAGTATTGCAAAAAATAAAGAAACTACAGAAAACGTAAAGGAATTATACAACTGCAGTCGTATTTGTTTAATCCTTACGAATTTTTTTCCTCCTGATAATATGCATTATAAAAATATAAAATATAATAGGGATTTAACGTACATTTAAAACTTCCCTAACAACAGGTATAAGGATCTACAATCTTAATATTTTTTGGCGTATCTGAATTTGTCTACCTTTGTCTATTACAGTAAAAACATACATGAAGTGACAGACAAAGAATGTTATGATGCGGGATCAAAGAAAAATTGCTGTGTTTCTAATTTAGCTATTTTTTACAAAATTCATTTATCTATCATTATTTCCTATTAGTAATGTGTGCTTTAGTTAATCTATTATTAAATAAAATAAATATTACTATTCGTAAAGAATTAAAAAAAAAAAAAATCTGCTAAATTAGCCACAATGAGAGACAGAGAAGGAATTCGCGTCTTAAGCGTGATTTTTTTCCTCAAAGGAAAGAAAATCTATCACGTATTAAGCGGGATCGCGTAATAAACGTTCGCATATTAAAGGTGATATTTTTCCACGAGGATTATGGTCGATGTTGAAGAGATCAAAAAAAAATCTGCGTATTAACCGTGAGCGTCTTAACCGAGTTCGACTGTAAAAGTTAAATAAATGTTTTATGATAACATTTTAAGATAATTTTTTTTTTTATGAAGGTCAAATCAAATTCAGATCCAGGAAAGTGGGGGGAAATTATCTCCCCCTTTTAAACAAAAACATTTCTATAGAATGATGTATTTTTTAATTAGAAATATATATTAAAGGTGCTTTTATTTTATTTAACCACTACTTACAAATGCCAATCTTTTTGTTACATTCACAGAGTTTTGTTTTGTTTTTTTCACAGAAATGCATGAAAATTGCAAGTGTTATTGTTTAAGTTAGAAAGAATAAAATTTATTTTATTTTTAACACTTTTCAGCAAAGTTGAATGCTATTTATAATTTGGTTTGTCTGCCTCCGTCTGTGTTCTAACTCACATAAGAATAGTCTGATTGCCATGAAATTGATGGAATTGGGTATCACTCTGTCATGTTCAGTATTAAGGAATAAATGAAGTGTATAGCATTTACAGTTCATTTACAGAGACACTCGTTACATTAGTATATGGGGAAAAGTTGTTTGTGGTGTACTTTTATGATATTACACTATTTGGTACTACTTAGTTATCCCGTCGACCAGATCACCAAATTATACAAATTGACATAATTTTTATTTTAAATAACGAATGAACAAATAAATTAGTATAACACTAATAAAAATGCAAATAAAATGTCGAAATAAAAATCACTTAATGACGTAAACATGTGTAATTTGCTTAAAGTCAATAACAATATGAATGTAACATTTACGATCAACCACTATTGGCATTTAATCTTATGGTTAGTTTGGCGATAGATTTTTGGACTACGGGATAACTAAGTAGTACCCACTATTTTTACTGAAATTTATATATATATATATCTATCATTGAGGTGATCTACATGGTACTTACTGCAGAATATGGTGTGCACAGAATATATCGTTTATTTACAGCAGGCATGTCAAACTTGTTTTACACCGCAGGCCAAAAAATGCATCATAAACAAAGCCGCGGTTCACAAGTAAAAAAAGTAGATAATATTATTTCCAATGCACAGAATAAAATTTTTACGTACAAAAATTATTATTCATAGTTCGTCTTATTTTTCGAAAAAATTCTCAATTTGTACAATAATGGTCTAATTTAATAAATTGTTGTTCAAATTATGTTATTTTTTACTTGAAAAATAAAAGGTTAGCAGCTCAACAACGATGTCGTAAAAAAGTGAGATACCAAACATAGCTAAAATATGCCTAATTGCATACTATACTTTTTTTTTAAATGGTCAGTTGATAAATAATTACAGAAATTAGGAAATCCCATGTCTCACCCATATTATCGCTCTTATATGGAATCATGCAGAATTTTGATTAACTTCATTAACAATTTCAACGTTAAACTCTGGAGGTGAAGAAATAGATTAAATAGATTTTCATTCTTCTTTTGGATTTATATTTTGTGTATTCTAAAAGTTCCCTTTTTCATGATTTTTGTAATAATGCCTGGCAACATTCAAAATGTTATAACATTTTATTTTGAAAATCTTTCTCTCATAGTAATAAATTCTATTTGAAAATACTAGTTATACTATCAAATAACATGATAGCATTATGAAATTTGTCTTGAGGTTGAAGTTTACTCAGGCACTTTTTAATTATGAAAACTCCAAGTGTTGGTAAGTCTATTGGTGATCTTTTAATAATCCACTTTCATAAAATGTTGATTTAAAATGAAAATAGTAACATTGTAACGTTTGTATTGAAGAAAATGTACTTTCTCCAATAGGCTTGTTGAAAGTACTTTATTTCTCCTAGGAAGTATCAGTTTCAATTCTGGCAGTTTATCTTTCCAATGTTTCAGAAGATTTTTATAAGTTTTCTTTATACTTTGCACTACAGCACATCGTAATAATACATTCTTTCCAAACTCCGACTAAGTCAACATATGAAACATAAAATTTCATTTTTGCTTTTAGTATAATGGTACTGTATCTTTAAAAAAATTACGATGTTCATCTTTAGCTAATCATATTACTCATACTGGTAGAGAATTTTAACTTTTTTTTTTATGTATATAAATTCTGTGATATATGTGAGTATGTCAGTAAAACATGTGTAAATCAATAAAAAATTAAAGAAAGATCATAGGAAATGCATTATTTGGAGACATATTTGGAGTTTTTGTGTCTAGCATAAAATGATAAGCTGTGTCACTTTCAAAGAATTCCTTTAAAAACTATCTAATTTCACATTTTGATTTTTTTAAACTGTTCTTAATTACCCCTGAATTTTATTAATCTTGGAATATATTTCTTAGCATTTAACAAATATCACATATTATTTATAGTATGATGTAAAATAAAACTATTAGTTTTGAGATAAAATCCATAAACAATATAAGTAGTTAAAATTTTACAAATCAAAATTTTCAGACACAAGATCACTGCTTTGCTACATCTAGATTGGTTAACTTTGTATCTGCAATTTCTAGGAGCTAAAATTTAAAATTGAGTTATCAGTCTATCGTCGGTCGCTGATCAGTTTTACCACATGAGTAGAACTTCAGAATGCTACCACATTTTGAAGTGAAATATTTCCTTACAAGAACAGGAGCAGAAGATGAGTTCTAATGTCAGAATAAATAAGACAAATATTACTATTTAAAAAATAGCAGTAGCATTCTGGGATAAAAAATAAACTCTTCTAGCTTACAACCCTAATATGTAATATGTTTTCTGATTATTGATATTTCTAAGACCACCACCACGGTGTGTTCGTGAAAAATGTATTTTCAGCATGCGTGTTTGAACAACTATTATAAATAACTTTGGACTACAAACACCTCACACAACAAAGCCAAGAAGAAGCCATGTTGTATTTCAAATTTGCCGAACTGTATTTAATTGCATCTATTGTTGACTTAGAGAACATTTTAACATTTAGTTGTATACATAAGGCCTAATCAATTCATGGGCTACCGGGGGTTCGAGCCTTACATTTTAGCACCCCCAAATTAAAATGAACAGATTAGAAACATTAATTTTTATATTTTGTCTCTCTTTTTAAAGAAATATTTTATTTTCAAATTAATTATTTTAATTGAAATTTAGCTTACAAATTATTAACAGTCTCCAGGCTTTACTTGAGCTTTATTAGCCCTGCACTAAATACGATCTTTTAGAGAACTAAGGAGTTTTTGAAAGGTCAAAGTGGCAAATTTATATTACTTGATGCCGTAGTCAGTGAATGTAATCCTAAAAGTTTTTACAAAGTTCATGTCATTTAATTAGTTTAAATACTCCACGACATGGACAAAGCCATCAAAATACAATCTGTTCATATTAAATAAGGATGTACTGTATTATAAAGGGAAGATTTAATATTATTTTTATAATTTATTTAACTTTTAAGAATGAATTAATTGAATTCCCATACAAATGTATACTAAATTTATGATTGCTTATAGTGTTGACTCCAGAAAAAGACATTTTTCAAAAAGGGTACATTTTTTAAAAGGGGAGCACTATTCTAAAAAAGGGGCACATTTTTTTCAAAAGGGGCGCATTTGTACCGTGTTCACAAAAAAATATTTTGAACTCGTTTGTTTAGTGTCCCTAGAATTTGCGATATTTTCCCGGGATCAATTGAATTGCCACAGGGCACATAGGAAGTGCTAAAAAGGGCAGTTGGGTGCATCAGAAGGGTTTAAAAGAGCCGCCGGGCGCAAAAAAGAAATAAAAAGGGCCGCCAGGCGCTGCGCCCTGCTAAAGAGGCTTGGAGTCAACACTAGCTTAGCGAACACTTTTTTGGAATGTATTAAGTTCATTAACAGATCGCCCATTGTATTTTATAAAATCAGTTGCATTGATTTGATTTCTTAATTCTGTGTTGCTTTTCGCTTAAATGTGCTTATAAATTACGTTTTTTAAAGGCTACCCAAGAAGATATTTCAAATGCTTACCAAAGGTTTAGTAAATTATATCATCTAGATTCTGTACAGAAGAATAATGCAGAGCTTCTCTATAACAAGATTAAAGCAGATTAAGAAGGTAACATTTTTCTAATGTTTAGTTTAAGAAAAATTTTTTTTATATATATATATGATGTAGGAAATTGTCAATTCTGTATTATGCTTTGTATTTTTCCATTAAACAAGGGCACCACCGCATACCAAATATAAATGTTACTGTGAAAACTATGAAAGATCTCTGTTTGTAAATATTTATTATGAAAAATATAGCCAGAAACCAGGGGTTGATCCCGGCAAAATTTGAGGTCTATTTAGGGCCCTTTCACTAAAATCTATTTAATAAAATAGGCCCCTTCTCAAAAATAAACTTAATAAAACAGGCCCCTTCACAAAATTCCTTTTAATAAAATAGGCCCCTTTTGTAACATTCTTTTTCATGAAAACTGCTTTAAAATGTGTAATTTCTAAATAAAACCAGGTCACGAAAAACAAAAACTTTACCAAGGGGATTTAAAAAGTTTTTGTTAATAAATTCTTGGTTCGAATTTGAGTAACTGGATTTCAACTTTTATTACAAAATGTTATTTTTCACAAAAATATTATAAAATTTACAAAAATAACTTTTACTCTAGTGTGTCTACGATTTAAATCAGCGATATTGTGATTTTAATCAACTGATTTTTTTAAAAAAAATCATTGATTGAAATAAAAAAATTTCTGAATGTTTAAAATGTCAAAAAAAGTATTAAAATCTAAGATGGACATAATTTGAAAGTTTCTACATTTTATTTTGGCTTATGGATAAACAAAAGAGCTTTAAATAATTGCTTCTAACAAGGAAGTCAAAATCAAAATTAGCACTAGCCACCGGCCACAGGGCCAGTAAATGAAAAAAAGTGGCTAGTGAAAAATTGTCTATCAACAGCCATCTTCCGGCCACTTTTTTACAAGGAGATAATAAAATTTTCTTGCATTTCATCAAGGATTCTACTTTTTTTGGTTCCATTATATTTATATTAACATATTTATTTGGGCTTTTAGATTAATACTTATATAAATTTTACTGTTTAGCATTTTGAAATAAATAAGTGGCCGCTAGTTTAAAGAAAGTGGCCACTTTAAAAATTAGTCCTACTGGCCAGTGGCCGCTAATGAAATTTCCCAATTTTGACCTATACAAGGAAGGTCTCCATACGGGCGTATTCAGAAAAATCTGAAAAAATTACAGAATGTTCTTCTCATATGGATATATATATTTATAAAAATTTTTTTGGCGGAACCCCGATACAGCGTCCATAAAAAAATAACAAAATTTTCGTTTATTTGGCGATTTATCACTGGTTGGAGATGAAAAAAAAAATACTGTTTTATGTAGGAAAAACTTTTTATGTTGAATCTGTTTATACAAGTTTAATTTAAATAACTTTAGTTTTGTCATTTTTAATTTATTTTAACAATAGTTTTGTCATTTTTAGTTTGTTTTAACTATTGTTTGTGATATATATTCATAATAAAATTTAAATATCATATTTTACGATTTAAAACAAAATTTAAATTGATTTAAATTATTTCAAGCTCAAAAATAAGGCAGATAGAACACTGTCGACTTGATTTTGTTGCTATGGAAACGACTTCATCTTCGATATGGAAATGTTAAATCAGCTGACTATAACTTAAAATAGATATTTTCAACTTGCAAAGCATAGAAAATATTTTTACAGCGATGAAATTAAATAACTACAGCAATAAGCAACATATATATGTAATATAAAAAAATATAATAACCTCTTTAATTGATTAAGTTTGAATTCATTAAAAAACGTGCATTCTAAAAAACAATTAATAAATTTTCAGATGCATTAAAATCGTTTGCTTCTGGCTAGGAAAAATCCTACTCGCCAAATCGCGTGTCACTTTCATATTTTCGCGCCAAATATTCGAAAGTATTTTATTTTTTTACAGACTTTCTACTGAAATTCCGCCGTTAAATTTGACTGAACCCTTATTACATACATGAGTAGTTTCACTAGCATTTTTTTTCAACATATTCTGAGTATGCCCTGTATGGAGACCTTCCTTGTAAGCTTAATTCCTGAGTATTGTAAAAAATTAAAAACAGTTGAGTTTGTAAAAAGCATTGTTTTTATCCAACATAAAACAGTTTCATTTAAAAATTATATTTAAATCTGCTCTAATTTGCAATGTCATAAATCCCTTTAGGTAATCAATTTATGCATTATTTTATATAAAATAAACATAGCAAGTGTAATAAATTTCTGCAAGTAAAAGAATAAATAGCAGGGATGTAGTGGAGGGTATATGCTGTATACCTTCTGGATTTTTTTTAAGGAACACCATATACCCACTCCTCAAAAAAGCTGTAGTATATACATTGTAGGCAGTGATGGGATTCAAATAATATAACAACCGGTTCGATGCCCGAGTGAGTTTTGATGTATTAATACAAAGGGAAAATGATGCATCACACATAGATTTTGAAACACTTTCCATTATTATAAAAACATTGTTAAAAAACTTTGATCTTTTGGTATAGTGAAAAATAATTTCTGAAACGTGTTTCCCTATAAAAGGACGTAATTTATTTAATAAATATTAGGCAATCAGGAAATCCTGATTAAAATTTTTATCAGAAAATGCATCAAAACAGCATAATACAATAAAATAATACAAAAATAGCAGAAATTTAAGCTTAAGAATCAACCCATGTCTATGCTCTAAAGTTAGATATCAGATATTAAAAACACTAACTGTAGAAAGATTGTGTAAGAAGTATTGATGAAATCTGTAATCTCGCGAGAATATTAAATGAATGAATGCCAAGCATTACTCCTTGCTTTGGTGATAAATGCTTGTAATTTCTTCAAAGTTAATCTCGAAAAGTTGGCTCTTGTGAGTTTTAGGTGCTTGATTTCTGGATTTTTTATGCTAGGCTTCGTGACCAAAGTCTCAAATTTCACCGAGATATTCGTCAATGTCGTCTTCTATAATTAGTTCCAAGTGGCTCTAAAATTATTTTTATAGTAACAATAATGCGCACACGAAGAAGATATATCTGGAAATTTTGTATATGTATACTAATAAAAGAATGTTTCGCTCTGTCTGTGTGTGTGTCCGCCTGTGTGCGATGGCTAGCAAAATCTATGGGATGTACGAGGATGAACATTTTTGTAAGGCTCACCGAAAGTGTCTCTTGAATGCACCTAAGATTCACAATTTTAAATTTCTAATATTTAGTTGAGTAATTTATTAAAAATTGCAACTCACTCTCATTCAAAATTCATATCGGTCCTTGAAAAACCGCTGGCACACGTGCAGGAGTGTTATTTACGCATCGATAGAAAATGAAATTCGAAAAGAAGGAATTTCGGGGGTATTTTGTCATTTTTTATTAACTTACATCGGCCAAACCGCTTAGTAAAGTTAAAAACGGAAGAAATATTTGGAAAGATCGCACTCTTACATCTAAAATACCACAATCAATTAAAAAATATATCGCAGTTAACCCTTTGAAAAAAATATTAAAAAAGTGTCGTTTTCTCCCTTATTGACACGTCCCTACAGGACGCAATTTAGAGGTACCAAAAATATGCTCTGAAAGCTGAAACCTTCTTCTAATCAATGCTGTAGTCGGTATTTAAAAAATATGAATTTTAATTCTTTTAAATACACCGGCAAACACAGGTCACTTCACACCACACGGAGACGATATTGTTTCTACGTTAAAAGTATCATAACGTCTGTATTTTAACACAATCTTTTTAAAGCATCTCAATAAACCAGATTTATATCATCTACAAAATTTTGAAACATTCGGATGAGTAGAAGTTTTTTTATTACAAAATAAAATGTGTGAAAATTTCTACGAAATCAGTAAAAGCCCGAATATTTCATCACGGTTTCACTCACTTTCAGTATGCATAGACTCCAAAAATCAAATGATGCATAATATGAAATACCAAATAGCATATACTTTCAATTCAATATTTTTTCATTTTAAAATATAAATTCAGATAAAATAGAGTTAAAGATATAAAATCATACAAATTTGAAGTTCGTTTAAGGGTCATTCATTATGGGCTCGGTCATTGCTGGGCGGGTCAGCTAGTCAATAATAACATTTAGTTCAATTTGAAAACATGTAACATCTTTTAAAAACCTTCATACAATAACTGCCCATGCTTAACAAATGCTGTTGAAATGCATCAGCACATTATACATTTTCGGATTGAAACCAGCAAAAATAAATTCGTTTTTACATGTAGTTTCATGAAAAACAACCTCACTTCCAATTTTCGTTGCCTTTACTCGAATATTTTCGGATGTGTGTTTCTTTCTTAACATGCATTCATTATAAAAGTAAGAACCCATTCTTTGAAAGGTTTTTAGTCCAGTTAGATTAATCGTCATTATATTTGATACATTAGAAATAGTTAGTTGACTTCTCTTCTCTGACCATATTATGTTTATATTTAAAATTCCCTTTTCCATTTCTGCTGAACTTGCAGTAATTGTTCTGACAATATTTTTAGCCTTTTGAATACTTTGAAAAATCTATATTTTTAGAAGAATATTTAAAATATAGTAAAAAAAAAACTCGATAATCACTAATATTAATTATAAGTGTCGAATAATATAAATAATAGGTCTTCAGCTGCTTTCCATGAAAGTATTATTTCTCCAATATTCCATTAATTTGACGGAGAAAAAACTGTAGTTTATTCCTATATTCAAACTGACTACAACTTAGCTTTAAATGTTCAGAATTCAGTAGCCTATCATTTTTTTTATTCGTAACGTTGTTTTTTAAAAAACATGTTCCGAACTCACTAAAACATTTTTGATCTCCTACAAATTTGACATTTTTTTCAAGTTTCTAAAGTAATAAAGCCTCATGGTCTTTCTTTTCTGTGTGCTTTATTCTTTGGAAGCATTTCAAACGTTTTAATAAATTTTATCATAAGTTTTCATGATGGTTGTATGGTTGGTCGTATGAGGTTTTATGGCGCAAAATCTCTTAAGGGCCTGCCAAAATTTCCATGATGCTTATACTTCTTGTTCGCAATCCGTTTGAAATACGAGCAATTTCATCTAAAATATACAGTCATCAAGGCAGTATCAAATATATATTGGGTCACTTCTTATCGATGACCAAGAGCTAATTCCTAAATTGTTAAATTTAGAATACTTCTATCTAATTTCAAAAATATTTCAAATGCTATTCTACATCATCTTAGAGACTGTTTTACCTTAGAAAAAAGGGTACTTTTCGGTTAGCCGGGCACCAGTGTTATATATACTATACATATCTAATCTATGTATATATGCACATACACACACGTATATATATACATATATTGTATATATACACACAAATATACATATGTGTGCGTGCATATATATATATATATATATATATATATATGCATATATACATAGATACGTAGGTATACATATAACACTGGTGCTCGGCTAACTGAAAAAAGTTACAAAATTGAAATTTTTATTAGGTCCTTTGGATTCTATATTTAAAAAAACATTATCCATGCTATAACAAGCGAGATAAATTTTTGCACGATCTTTTGAACTTCTTGAGTTATGATATTTAGAATTTTAGGAATATTTACCATTTCTTAGTACAAAAATCGGCCCAGACAATGCTGGAAATTCTCAAAATACGAAGTATCATGACTCGGTAAGTTTAGACCATACAATGTTTTTTCATTTATTAGAGCATGGAAAATGCTTTTCTAAATGTGACTTATAGGACTCAGAGAAATAAAAAATTTAAACTTTATTAAATGACTAAGATATGAAGAACAATATTTAAAAAAAAGAATGCAGTTGGAAGTAAAGTAGAACCTCGAGTATCCAAAGTAATTGGGACCGACCATCTTTCGGAAAATCGAAATTTTCGGGTAATCTCGAGAATGCTTCAATTTTAAGATTAAGGAGAAATATATGCAATATTCCGCATTATGGTAACAAGTGCTTAATAAAAATAAAGCAATAGCAAAATAGAAACAAGAATAAATTACCTGAATTTTAATTTTGTAATTAAATACCTTTTACATATCACAAGGGTTTGGAAAAATGTTTTGTTTGTCGCAGTTTCGATTGCCTTTGCTTTGAAGCTCTATCACAGAGTTTTTTAATATTATGAGTTCACCAGTATTATATAGGTGAAAATTAGCGGTCGCCACTCGCCACGTGGCGATTAAAGTTGTAAAAGTGGCGATTAAAAAATCGGCCATCGATCGCCACTTTAGTCGCCACTCGCCAAGTGGCGATTATAAATTTTGCTAACGATCGCCAACGGAAATACAACATTTTTCATGGAAATATCATCTCTACTTTGATTACACCTAAGTAGCAAACTGGTTAATTCTTTTTCCTGCCAGATGCAAGCAGATTTCAAGGATTTAGCTGTATTTTCAATATTTCGACTTTTTGTCATATGCTAGCTCCTCACTTATTTTTTACAAGAAATTTCTATTTTTTTTTTTTTTTTCAAGAATTCTGCAAAATATATTCATCACCTTTGATTCCACATGCATTTCAAATAATTTATTCCTCCTCCCCCCACTGGATGGAAGCACATTTTAAGGACATTGCAGTATCTTCAATATTTCGACTCCTGCCACATTCTCACCAGTTAGATTATTTTTCTTCAAGAGATGCTGTTTAATCCAATAATTAAATAAAATACAAATAACATTTTATTGTGTTTTTATTGTATGCACCTAACTGTTGGAATTTTGATTTAGTTATTTTTTATATAAAGAAAGTAATAGTAATTTGATTGATAATAGTGTATATAAACATATACAAATAATCCAAAAATATATTCTAAAAAATTAATATAACAGATTTTGTGGTTTTAAAGTAATTTTCTTGAATTTTGACTGCTTCCCTATTCTTATCATGAATAGTTGGCTGGTATAAAACTCTGATTTATAGAAAAATATGTATATATACAGCGATTATAGTTTATCTAGATGTCAAGAAAGTTTGAAACATTATAGTGGCCACTAACTTTAAAAAGTGGCCACTAATGAAACTGAGTCTACCGGCCACTGGCTACTAACTCAGTTTCCCAGTTTTCACCTATACAGTATTACAGTCCTTCTGCTGCTCCAGCCATGTCAGACATTTTGCAAAACATTCAAAAGCTTCAGAATTGCTAATTTGTTCGTCTTCTTTGTTCCACTCCGCAGCTTACGAGGGCTCAAGTTAAAAGAAGGGGATCGAAAACATTTATGTGTACTCACAGTTCAGAAAGGAACGCTTGCACACAAGGAATACGATAGTTTAGAAAACAAAAAAAAAAAGCTTTCAAAATGGATTTTGCACACTAGAAATGTGATAGTTGGAAAAAAAAAAGGTTTAAAAATGGAATTCGGTTAATCGAGAGTTTCGGATAAAAGAGGTTCTACTGTATACCACTAAATGTAACGATTTAACAATTGGCTATCGCTCAGCGATAACAGGGAACTTTCAGTACATTTTCAAAAGAAGCAACCGAAGCAAAGTAACCTTTTCTTTTAATATAAGAATATAAGTAGGGTCACCCGGGATAATTCCTGGTCAAAAAGCATCAACATCTAATTATTATAAAAACTATTAAAGGTATTGTTCCCAATTTTTTTTGTGGAATACGCCCTCTCTGATGGCTATATTATAAAATGCTTACTTAAATATATATGCACTTATAATTAAAATAATTATAATTTTTAAATGACCAAGAATTACCCCGGAAATTCTTGGTTACTTCTGGGGTAATTATCGGTCAGCATCCTTTTTCATGTAAATAAAGTAGTACAGTTAATTTTTTTTATAACTGAGTAATAAAATAAGTAGAATCAATCTTGTAAAAGTTTTGTTCATCTCATAATTGAGGAATAATAAAGCATAAATTTTGTTTTGGGCAAAGTTATTTGATGTGCAAAAGACTCTTGTACATTTTACAAAATATTAGTAATTAGCCGAAGAAATGCATTTTTACAACATTTATAAGCAGTATTCATTACTTCATTAGTATCCACTGTGAATGGATTTATTAATAACTTGCAAATTTATTGGTCCATAAAAAATATAACAATGTTTGTTATCAATTTTATTTTGCTTAGGCCAACTGAAGTTTTCGGCTCCCTTTTCAAGAAATTTTCAATACAGACCTTTAATATAATACACAGCATAATATTTAGGTTCCTCTATTGCGTTATGTATATTTTTATGCATCATTTTGGCATTTTGCAATGATATAGTATTTCTACTTAAATTGTTCAGTCATAGAGTGTGTCTTATTCTCTGAGCACTTACTGTTTTCTTCTTTTAAAAGTGTTTAATATAGTAGAGGAAAATTTTATAATCTCTCTTAAAGACTGTGATATGTCATTAGTTGAAATAAAATAATTAAAACTTCAAGAATGACAATGATCTGTTGTAAAATGTGTAAAATTAGAGATCGATGTTTTGCAGAAATTTGAGTAGCAGTTTTGAATATAATTTTTTTTAAATATTTAATTTCAACTAAATGAATAATTAAGGCATATTTTTCAAAGCAAATAATTCAAAGTATGTTTGATATTTTTTACAGTTACATAAATTATCATTTTTACAACAAAAGCAAAAATGATCAAAAATTACCTCAGAAAAACAGTGTCCAGGAATTAACATGGGTGACTCTACTTTATTAAGAACTACAATTAACTAAAATGTGGTGAACAGTGTGGTTGCAGTTAATTCTCAAAGGATTTGCGACAGTTAAAATCACTAAATATAACAATAAAAAGGAATTAAATTATAATAAAAACATTGATCAGGAATTACCCCAGTGACCAAGATTTACCCCAGATACATAGGGCAATATTTGACCAACTTCTGTAAATCATTTAAAATAGTATAAAAAAATTCAAGACTATTTTTTAGTAGCTAAAGTAGTTGTTAATTGAACCACAAAGAAAGAAAAGAAAAATATTTAAAATTTGAGTTTTGACAAAGATCTTTGTAAAAATATATCATAACTAAGGCCAATGTTATTTTACAGAAATTTAACAAGCCATTTGAAAAAGATTTTTTTTTTTTCAAAATAAATAAACAATAAACTCATAATTAAGTAATAAATTCCAATGAAGGATAGTTCAGAGTACCTCTATGATTTTTTTTTATTTTTGGGGAAGCGTTCTTAAAACATAAAAAGGACTGTGACCAGGAATTACCCCAGAAACTTGCTGACCAGGAATTACCCCGGGTGACCCTAGTTATCGTAATCTTGAAAAAGCATACTATAACGAGGGTTAGCCTAGGCTGCCGATTTGGATCCCAAATTTCTTCAAATCTTCAAAATTTAGATTTTTTTTAAAGTTAAATTTGCTTCTTAACGGACAGATGAAGATATGAAGAAGACAGATGATGATATTTTATTAGAGGAAAAAAATTAGAACATGTCACAGTGAAACGCTGTTTGTAATGTTTGCTGCTAATGATGCATCTGCTAATGATGCGTCTGCTAAACGCTGTTAGAAAACGCTTTTTAGCAGATAAACATTTACAGAAAGTAAATTAGTTTAAATGCGATCTTTGCATTTGAAGTATCATTTTAACAACCGGTTTGCCGAACTCAACACAAATTAACAACCGTTTCTACCGAACCGGTGCGAACTGACTGAATCCCACCACTGATTTAGGGTATACCCTCTGCCTTGAGTGTATACCCTCTGCTTAGAGCGTATACCCTATGCTTTTTTTACGACTACACCACTGATAAATAGTCAGTGTCTTAATTTCTCGTTCTAATTTTGTAATAATAAATTAATAGCAATCAAAGAAGAATGAAAGAGTGACATCTGCTCAACAGCTAAATTGTAAATGAATGCACAAGAGAAAGGGAACTAATTGGTATAAAGATGTTAAGCACAACAAGAGCTTCTTCGGTATAGGTTGAATAAATGTTGTTCTTATTATTATTTTTTTTTACCTTGTAGCTCATATATAGTAAATAAAAATATTAATTAGGGATTGAAAAGGCAGCAAAACTGTTCTTTAAAAAAAAAAAAAAAAAATTACTTATTGAAAGCTAATAATCCCCCACTGAGAGTAATAATGCTGTTATATAAATATTTTGAGGATTTCAGATATAATTGGCTATCCTTATATTTATCCTGTATGTGTGTATGAATGGACTTAACTCATTTTCATAATTTTTTTTGGTTAGCATACATATACATGTGTGTAAGTTTAGATTTTGGTGAGGTGATTAACAGTAATTTTTTTAAGTACAAATGCAAAACGAGCTGCAACTAATATTTGTTACTTTTGTTATTTGTGCTACTAACTAATGAACTTACTTATTTGCAGTTTGTATTAATTCTGTAATTACTTACTGTTTCTTCTAGGCCCTTTTTAAAAGGGTGCCGCACCCTGCCCCTTTTGAAATTGGCAAAATGCACCCTGCCTTAAAATTAGTTAAATTCACCTGTAGTTTTAGCCAGAAATTTCTTGTAAAAACCTTCCCCCATTCAACAGTATTTCTAAATTCACATGCCCAAGATCTTGCAAAAATAATAGAACTTTATTTCTTTAGAAGAAACAGGATATTATTGAAACCTTTTGTTATTTAATTGTATTTTTTAATTTGTGATTCATAAAATTATTAAAAATTAAGGACACTTTATTTATCATACTAAAAATTATTCTTTTTTTTTATATCATTACTAATACAGGGCTTGAAATTCAATTTTTCCTAGGAGGGGAGTCTCCCTACCAACATTTATAAATGGAGGGGATTTGAGCTATTTGGGAGGGAGAAAAAAATCTAAAATCCACTGTTATTTTACGTTCTATTTAAAGAATTACATTAATAATATAGGCATGACAAAATACCATTGAAGCAATTTAAATTAACAGCTTAGAATAATTATGTAAAATGTTTTTTTATTTAAAAAAGGAAGAAAGTTAAGCTTTTATACAATGTATTTTTTAACTTTCAACCAAATGTCATGGGTCCTTAATAATAGGGTTGTTAAATGAATTTCAGAATTTAGATTTTATTAGATTTTGAGCCCTGAATCCTGTTTCACCAGGTAAATTTTGTGACAGACAGCACAAGCACAACATTTGTAACTTTGGAAATTATCGGACATGTATCGTTATGCTCTCTTAAAATTTTTTCAGAAAGCTTTGCAATATCTGATATGCCTTCATTTTTAAGTACCGTGTTTACTCGCATAATAGTCGCACTCCCGTTTTGAAGCAGAAAACATCGTCAAAATAATTTCTTTGCATAAAAGCCGCAGTTGCGTATTTGACCTTCATCTAGAAAATAGAAAATTGTCAGCTGTACTCTTCCCAGAGCTAGTATTCATAATGGATTCATCTGTTCTATCACTTCCATTGACATATCCAATGGTCACCCCATTCTTCAGACGCCGATTAATATTACAATAGGGATACCGATACATTCAGTGAAAGTGATTTATTATTTAATAATTATTAATAAGATAAGAGATTATAAGATTAATAAGATAAGATAAGATTATAAGAGAATTTTTTGTCAATATTTTCACAAAGATTATTTGTAAATTTTATGTCTATAAAATTATTACCATAAAAAGGAAAATGGTATTTAATAAACAGCAGATAATCTGGAAACATTTGGTCAGTTAATAATTTTATTATAATGTGGTTTTTATGCCAATAATGTTTTAGTATTAGAGTGTACAATA
The DNA here is from genome assembly GCA_963932465.1 of Maratus speciosus. NCBI lineage: Eukaryota > Metazoa > Arthropoda > Arachnida > Araneae > Salticidae > Maratus > Maratus speciosus. Next base: position 42,191,915 of record OZ010791.1, on the reverse strand, counting down.
TTGTGTTGTAGATTTCCCTGCATAATAGTCGCACCTAGACTTTTACAATGAAAAAGGGCAAAAAAAGTGCGACTATTACGTGAGTAAACATGGTACTTGCATGAACAAGGTAAGTTTGTGATGGAATCATCAATATCCATTTTTAGACGAAATTTTTGTGATCGCGTTTTCTTTCTTTTTTTTTTTCCCACGATCTTTTGGGTGAAAATTGCGTTTTTCCGCGATCCTTTGACGAAACTCGTATTTTTTCCGCAATCCTTTGAAGAAACTCTCATTTTTTCCACGATCCTTTGATGAAACTCATTTTTTCCGTGATCCTTTGACAAAACTTGAGTTTTTTTTTTGTTTTTTTTTCCTCCGATATCCTTTGACAAAATTTGTGTTTTTTTTTCGCAAGCTTTTAATGGAATTTGCATTCTTTCGCGATCCTTTGTCGAAATTTGCATTTTCCCACAATATTTTGATGAAATGTTTTTTCTGCGGTCCTTTGATAAAATTTGCATTTTTTTTTCTTCCAGCACTGTTTGACTGAATTCGCATTTATTCCATGATCCTTTGATGAAATTTGCGTTTTTTCTGTGATCCTCTGATGAAATTTGCGATTTTCCGTGATTCTCTGATGAATTTTGCAGGGTTTTTTTTTTGCAATCCTCTGATAAAATTAGTTTTTTTTTCCTTGATCCATTGCCGAAACTAATGTTTTTCCGTGTTCCTTTGCCAAAATTTGTGTGGTTTTTTTTTTTCTTTTTCGATCCTTTGATGAAATGTGAGTTTTTTAGCGATCCTTTGATGAATGAATTTTGCATTTTTTTTTTTTTTTTTTTTTCGGTCTGGCGAAAATCAAATTTTTTTCCACGATCCTTTGACGAAATTTGTGTTTTATTCGTGATCCTTTGAGGAAATTGGCGATTTCAAACACTAATGCACAGAATTTAATCAAACTTCATATTTTGTTGCACTTTCACATAAATAGATCCTTATTAGACTTGGGTATATACCTGCCAAACAGGTGTCACTTTTATGATCCTTGAGTTGAGAATTTTGGTCGCCGACATCTAAAAGGGTGGTTGCAGAAAAGCAATTATTTGTTTGAAAAATGACATGCTTATATCTCCTTTTTAAATGTACACAATTCATTTAACCTATACCTTTAGAATCCCTATGATGGGCATAGATTGTCATTTAATTTTGGCATTATGATAGTGAATTTGGAAGTATTGACATGTAGGAGATAGAAGAAAGTTTTGGGATTGGCACATCCGACTGGTTTTTAAACAAAAAACTTTTCATGTAATTTATTGTTTTTGTATGTTTATATTATTTACCAAATCTTCTGAAGGTTTATATTGGGTGTGTATGAGCCTGTCTTTTTTCTTTTGGCCATTCAAAAACATTTTAAATATTAAAATCACTAGGAGATGTAGCCCAGGATTCTTTTGTTATAGAATATAGTTTTTTTGTTATTGAAAAGTAATAGATTTTTTATATTTAATATATATATATATTTTAGGTTGCTCAATAATACCTAAAATCTTTTTTATATGAAAATTATCAATAATTTATTAAAACAAAGTTTTGAATTTATTAAAAGCGATACTTTTGTATTATCTACATGCCAGAATGTTAATAGCCAAAGATTTTACTACATACAGGAGCCTTTTTTATTCTAATTATTTCAGTGATTTAGTTTGATTACGTGTCTGTCAAATTTATGTTTATTTTATAATATTATTTTATTTATTTTTCATGAAATTGTAATTTTGTTATGCAGTATTAATTGGAGAATTATTTTATATGCATTGTTTTAAGTACAAATAGATTGATCTTTCATAATCAGGCTGCACACAATAGGGAAATTCTTGAAAATTATTTTTTAAACTGTAAAAAATCAGTAAATTGCAATACAGTTTTCAAACAAATTGCATTTGAAAGAAAAAGAAATTCCTATCCGATGGTGTAAAAATTAAAATTATGCAATGTCTAGAAGTTTAAAAAAAAAAAAAAAAAAAAAAAAAAAATGCAGAAAAATAAAAAATTATTGGTCAGGTTTTGCCAAAGTTAATATGATTAATGCCAGCGTTTTCCACTAGAGCTCTTGCAAACTACATGTACAGTCGAACCTCGTTATCCTGACACTCTAATGACCAGCAAAAAAGTGTTGTTATAAACGGAGTTTCGCGGTAACCGGAGTAGTTGAAAAACATGTTTATAAAAAGCTGTATTTTTAATTAATTTAAGACAATTTTAAATTCATGACTGCTCTTGCAATAAAATATTATTATTAAACAAAATAAACACAAAATCAAAATTGAAAAGAATAAAAATCAGATTTAAGACGACTTGTTTTTTTATTGTTACGTGAAATATTGATGAATTTAGGTTTGCTCATCCCTAGATGTGGATTCTACAATTCTGTTTTCAATATTATACAGTGAATTGTAATCAATATTCGTTGTTTCAGAAATGGAAGTTAGATAATTTCTGATCATTTCAATGCAATGCAATGCCTCGGTTTTAGTCGGATGAAAAACGCCATGTAACGTCAAGAAAGTGCCACCTGACCAGAACAAAACGACCGCGAGTAGACTGATACGTCTAACTGGAGCTTAAGTTGGTCATTCATAGTGTGTGGGTTTATTTATTCAGATAAAGGATTGAAGTAAATCTTCTCATTTATCTTAATGGGTATTTTAGATACTTTTGTGAAAAGTTTGGCTAAGACATTTCTTACCGCCAAATTTCCATGTTTATAAGAAGGATTATGGAAAATGGACAATTTTCCAAAACCGTCGGAATATCCGGAGTTGAAAATTATTCAACGATGCAAAAACGAGTTTATTTACATTAAAATCATATACAGAAAATCGGGACTTTGAAAAACTGACGTGATAAGTGGAGTGACATGAAAACCGGGTGTCGGTATAACGAGGTCCAACTGTATTCATTACTGAGTAACATATATGCTCTCTAATATGAAATGCTGAATCGTTACTTTGAATTTGAGCCGTTATTTGTTACTGCATCAATGTACTGCAAAACTAAATTAAATGAACTTCAAACGCTACCTTCATTTCATAATTCATGAACGGAGCCATATAGTCTGATAGGGAAAGATGAGAGTTTGTCTTCGGACTTTAGACTTGGAATTAGTTGTTCCTGTACCCATATTAGTATCACATACGAGTTTTTCATTTAGTCTTTTCATTACTTCAGCATATGTTCATTCGCCGAAAATGTCTGTGTGAATTTGGAGGGAAGTTTTTGAAATCACATGGTCAATAGCAGGAAAAATGCTTTTAGAAGAACAATTGTTATGAGATCATTTATTCCTTCTGGGATTGTACTTTTTATCTTACAGATATGAAGTGTTACATGCATTTTTAAAACATGGACAAAATAATTGATTTTTTTTTTTTTTTTTTTTTTTTTTTTTTTTTTAAACCAAGAAACTAGGGTGTAAAAAAATAATGATTTTTTTTTTTAAAAAATCAAAAAAATCGGATTTTTTTTATTTAAATCGGATTTTTTTTATTTTTTTCCCTGTGTTAAAATATTAAACATCTATCAAGAATTAAGCATTTCAAAAATGAATAACCCTCCAATTACTAACATAATCCATGTTTTTTTGCTTTAATTAATAAAATTTTAATTATGTAATTATAGAAATTACAAAAAACTGCAAATTGAAAATTTCTTTAGTAACATACAAAATTATGTGCATTAATATTTTGTAATAATTATGTAAACCAAAGTTATTGATAAATTGCATTTATTTTTAAATTGATGATACAGATTAAATTTTGTAATTATTAAACAATTAACTGTTTAATTAAAAACACAATCTACATTTTTGAAAAAGTGGCTGAAAAAGGTGATAAATAATAGTTTAATAAATTCATAAAGCAGCCAGTAATTTTACATGGGTTCTAAAGCGTATGTATATCAAATTGATCAAAAATTGTAGCATTGTATACAGCAAACTCACACATAATTTATAAATATATTACAAAAATTGTATTTTTGAAATTTAAATCAGATTTTTTCCCCCACAACATTAAAATATTTGAAAAGCCACTAAATATTATAATGTTTTGAAGTTATTTAACATTTAGTTAGATGTTTTTTAATATGTAATACTTCTTTTTATACAGTTTAATAATGTTATAATTAACAATAACAAATATTACATTTTTTACAAGTGATTTAGTGATAATTCCCATTACTGATTATAATGCTTTTTCACACTATTTAAAAAAATCAGAAAATATGTGATTTTATCATCTGATTTAAATCAATTGATTAAAATCATTGACACTCTATTGCCATGTTTATTGTATATAAAAGAATGAATAACTTGATTATTAAAAGGAAATGATGACATTGTAAGTTATATTAGTTTAAATATCATTTTAAAATTAAATGCTTTTTATGTTTGTTAGATAAGAAACTGCGCTTTTTACAAACTTACTGTACTTAAATTTTTCACAATACTCAGGAATTACGCTTCGAAACAATTATTTAGAGCTTTGTTTTGTGTATTCATAAGTCACAATATTTGTAAAAACTTTCCAAATCATGTTCATCTTAGATTTGAATACTTTTTTATGTCATTTTAAACATTAAAAAATTTTTTGATTTTAATCAGTGATTTTTGTTTAAAAATCACTTGATTAAAATCATGATTTAAATTGCTGATTTAAATCAACTGATTTAAATCGTTGACACCCTACAAGAAACTATTAACATTTCCATGTATGTGTTTTAAAAAAGGAACAATCAATCTGTGCAATAAAGAGACAACATGTGTTTTTATCATTTAAGATTTTAATTAGACTAATTTTGTATTAATTATGCATTTAATCTATTAAAATTTCTCATAATTTTACTGTAAAAATAACAGAAGCTATAAAGAATGAAATATTCTTTATAGCTGATTTAAGGCATGATTAAGTATTTCTGGGAAGATTTCTTTTTGAAGGGTCGTCATATAAAAGCATCCGATTATAACTTGAACTTCAAAACACTTATCAAAAAATGAAAAATGCTTGATTTCATATTATTGCTATTGCCATCACTGCCAATTTTATGCATTAGATTGAGTCTAGGAATGTGTTAGAAAGTTTTGTGGTGTTGAGCAGGAGAAAATATGTTTTTGAGAATTGGCTTAATTATGGTTTCCATTATAGACAGGTTCCGTTGTTGCATGTGTTACTGGTTTCAGTAAGCAGTGGACATCTCTATTGATACTCAATTACTATTTTTCTCTTTAATATATACAGTAATCTACTTGTTGAGACGGATTCGCGAGAATCCAGCGAAACATTCCATGTTAGACATATTTTTTATCTTAACAGATGAAATTGATTTGTATTATTTTCATGGAAATTTACCTTGGAATATTGCTTACATTTTTACACACATTTCCGTTACAGAAAGGTTTCATGCAAAATTCCATTATGGGTTTAGGTAATGGTAACGAATTCTTGCAAAGGCCTCATGTACGGTATATAATTAGATTTGCTGCAGTCTTGTGACCCTATGTAGTATTTTAAATGCCCGGCTTTATACTTTACGAAATTTTAAATCACTGCAGGTATATAGATAGATTTTATCTTTATTTTAAGGAATAGTTAAAAATTAACGAAATAACCCTCTAAAAATTAGAAAATACACTGAATATATGTGTACTACTATTTATGATTATTTTTAATATCTTTTTTCTAAAGAGTAATGAAAGTAATGAGTAACAAATACTTTCTTACGGGTAGTGAGTTTGAAAGTAACAAATACATACAGGTGCTCATTTAATCGTTACTTTTACAGCGCTATTGCTCACAGACGTATTTTTCCTTTATAATATAGATTTCAATTAAAAAGAGAAGTTTGTAGAATTATCAATGTCAAATCATATTGTTATTTTTGTTCATATACAACATATCTCTAGTGTTGACACATGCCCTGATTTATGCAGGATATCTTGATTTTTAGGGGTTAGTACAAAACACATCCCACTGAGTCATTATGCAGGATGCCAAATGTCCCAATTTTTCAGAGACTACAACCTGTTTTGAATATTCATAAGTTTCATATGATTCCTTACTCTGTTTTAAGTTCTCAAACCCCTGAAAATGTTAAGAAAAATAACTAAGTGTCTTTAATTTTTAAAGACAACCTCTACAGATCTAATTGAGACAATTTAATGTGCCATACAATGTGAAAAACATCTTGTGTGCCTTTTCCACCATTATGAATACCAGTAGATCGAACCCAGGCTTCACATGTTACAGAGTATGGGTAAAAACCATTTTTTAAAAAAAATTTAAAATTGAAAGCTCTAATAAATTATTTACATGTAATATGATTTTTAGATTGCCCATTTAACGCCAAATGCATTTTTATATGAAAAGTGTTAATTATGCAATCAAAGCATTGAAATTTATCAGTGATATTGTCGTATTAGATGCATGCCAGGGATTATTGACCAAAGATTTTTCTACTTACGGCAGCATTTTTGGTTCTGATCACTTCAGTGCTTTAAATGCATAGTTGAATTAGATGTCTGTTAAATTTGTATTTTATTTATATTATTTTATTTTATTATTTATAGAGGAAGTTTTAGTTTTGCTATGTATATTATCCATAAACAAATTCTGAACTCTTTGCATTGTTTTAAGGGAAAACAGATTAATCTTTCTTAATCGAGGTGACCACGATAGAGAATAATTTAAAAATAATTCACACTTGAAAATTATTTTTAAAACCCTAAGCAATCAGTAAACTGTGGTACAGTTTTCAAACAAATTAAATTTCAAAGTACCTTTTTTTCCTATTTGGCAGTGTAAAAATTTAAATTGTTTGATTGCATTTTAAATTTGTGTTTTTTAAATATTCTTTTATTTATTTATTGATGAAGCATTAACTTCATTATGGAAAATTAGCCAGCGACAAATGCTGAACAATATGTATAGTTTTAAGTGTAAATAGTTTATTATTTCGTAATAGAGCACATGATAGAGATAAATTAAAAAAAAAGTATGCTTGAAATTATTTAAAAAGCCATAATAAATGAGTCAATTAAGTTACAGTTTTCAAACAAATTGCATTTAAAAATAGAGTTTTTTTCCTATACGACGGTATAAAAATTGATAATATGCAATGTATAGAACACATTAAAAAATTGCAAAATTGAAATTTCATCATGAAATGTTGCCATTTGCAAAATGACGTCAGCGTTATGCAAGGACCTGTTTGTTCTTTATAATAGACATATGTTACATATATCAAAATTCTTACATGCATAGTGTTGTCATTTTCAATAAAACAGTTTAGTCTTAGTTTTAAGTTGAATTAAATCCCAATAAGTTTCCACCCTTTCTCTTTCACTCATCCCCACAATGTTTAATGAATTAGTAAAAGTTTATTTGCTATTTTTAAAGTTTTTTCATGTTTGAGAAAAGGGTTTAAAAGTTAAAACTTTGCTGGCTAGTATAAAATGCAAACAAACCATTACTCACATATTATGTAAAGTTTAAATAGTTAATTATATATATTACCTTATTATTTCTAAAGGACTTTTTACTCTTTAATTAATGTAAGAAACCTAATAGATGGTTTATTTGTGAAGGAATTAACATCACACTCCAAGCTTGCAAACTTTATGCCCTGTTAACAGTTTTCACAAATGGTATGTTGGTTGGTAACTACTTGTTAAACTTGTTTATTAAGCTGTTGTTTTATTTAATTGTAACCATAACCTTTTCTCAAACTAATGCTGATGCTGTTAAATTAACTGTGATTGTAATGTGTTTGTCACTAGAAATAGAGATGGGGCAGATGTAGTTTGTGTGTACTTGCCTGGCCAACAGTAACTCCAGTTATATGATTTGTGAATTATCTACAGTGGGTTGCCAAATTATTAGGGACAGTCATGAAGTATAGGTTTTTTGTACAATATTAGGATATAATTTGAAAATAATCATTGCTTTTAAGTTTAAAATGCTTTCTTCTTATAGTTGAAGTATTTACGCAATATTAGTATATGAAAAAACCCCAACAAAAATATAATACAGTCAATTTAGCAATGTTAAGTAAAGAATATTAATATTTGGTGACATTTCATTTGGCTTCGAGGAGCGCTTCGATGCGTCTCGGCATGCTTTATATGCAATTTCTGGCACTTTCTTTTATTTTAGGGTTGTGATGCCATACATTTATTAGTTTTTCGATGAGTTGTACCTTGGTTGTAATCATATCTCTGGTGATTTCCGGCATGTGATCTCCCATAAGTTTTCTATGGAATTCAAGTCAGGAGAATTGCCAGCCCAAGGTAAAACTGGGATATTGTGGTCAGCCAAAAAACTTTATAACACTTCTAGCTTTATGGCAAGGCGCTGAATCATGCATAAACATGAACTATTCACCACCTGGGAACCATTCTTCAATTTGCGGCAGCAGCCGAGTTTCCAGGACTTGCCTGTACTGATCTTGTCTCATGGTTCCCTGGACAATGTAAAGTCTTCCAACCCCTTTAGCGCTTATGACAGACCTCACCATTATTTTATCAGGGTGTTTAACACTTTCCACGATGCAGTAAAGGTAGTATTTTTCGCCTGGATGTCGCCAGACAAAGCTGCTTTTATCGGACAAAATCTCAAAGGTTGATTCATCTGAGAAACACACCTGAAAAAATTTAAATATGTTAATAATTTAGAAATAAATGATTTTAAATGACATAAATAATAACTATCTTAACAACGTACCTCACTCCAGTCATCAGCTGTCTTCTGGCGGTGTTTACGAGCCCAGGCAAGGAGCTTCTTCTTCATCGCTTCTGTCAACCGGGGTTTCTTGGCTGGACGATGACCTGTCAACCCTTCCTCTGCTAATCTCCACTGCACCGTTTTCTTAGAAACTGGTATTCCAGATTCTTGAACGGTCTGAGTAAGGAGTCCCACACTTTTCTTTCTGTTTCCTAAACAGATATCCCGGATTTTCCTATCAGTACGTGGAGTTGTAATGTGTTTTCTTCCACTTTTACCTTTTCGTTTGGGCGAAAGTGTCTGGTTTTTGTCCCGATTTATTTTTATCCTGTTGACTACTGACTTGGAAACTCCACCAAGTTCTACTATCTTCCTTTGAGAATGGTTTTTACCTCAGACTTTTTCCTAGGGGCCAAATCAACCCCTCGACCCATACTGAAATCTATGAAAATAAAAAATAAATTAAAATCGTAAATAATTTCACAAAAAACAAATATTTAATCATTAAAAGAAAGATAATACTCACATATAATTCTTAACTTTTCCAAAAAAAGCCAAAGAATTTTGTTTAAATTAAAGAAAAGTGTCTTCCACTATTGCGTGCATAAAAGACTCAGTGTCTCTCCCATTATTAAAATATTGATAGAAAGCAAACAAAGCTTTTAACATAACAAAAGTACTTAAAAGTTGAATTATAGAGATGTTGAAAACGGTAAAATACATTCCTGCAACACTTAAACCACTTAGAGCGGCAGTCAAGTGCACCCAAAGTAGAAAACTGGCAAAAAATATGACTGTCCCTAATAATTTGGCAACCCTCTGTAAGTTTGCAGCCATATTTAGGCTGAATAGTTCTTGCAATCATGTTTTATTTAATAGTTGTGTGTCTGTTTAACTTATTATTTTTACCTGCAGTTGAAAAAAGAATGTTTTGTTATATTATTCAGCTTTTAAATAAAAAGAATTTAGTTTTCAACTTACCTTCTTTTCATCTTCACAGTATATTTACATTTTTCAATTTGAATTGTTGAACTTAGTGATTCTTGAATTTATCATACATATAAAGAGTCATGCAACAACAGTTGGCCAGAGATGTGGTGTTTGTTTTACCTTCCCCCCCTGCCCCAGTACATAGTAAAATGCAAAAGTAAACAAATGATAGACGTGCATTCTTTCAAAGAAAGTTTGTTTCAAAGCTATCTATCAGTGTGTACAATGCACCGAATATTCAGTATCTATTCGGTATTTGGCCATACTACCAAATATTCGGTTAAGCCGAATATCAAACTATTCATCCAAACCAAATACTTGAAAATATCTTAAAAGTATTTTTTTAAAACATTACACATCTTCTACTTTTTTTAATAAATTTTCTTAGCTTAATTCAGAATAATTAGACAGAATCATCTTCAAATAAAAAAGAATGTTTTATATTATTTATGTGCTGTTTTAAAAGTGTCACTTAAGAAAATTAATTATTAACAATGCCCTTCATAGGAAATAATGATGTACAAAAGGAAGTTCCTGAGCATTTTCTGATAAATAATAATTTTTTTGTTTTCTCGCAAACAGGGTGTTTCTAAACAAAATGGAAAAAACTTTCATAGGTAATAATAAACATCAAAACTAAGAATGCACCGAATATTTGGTATCTATTCGGTTTTCGGCCGTACTACTGAATATTCGGCTTGGCCGAATATCAAACTATTCGGCTAAACCGAATACTTAAAAAACCTCTTTAAAATATTTTTTTAAACCTTACACAATTTCTGATTTTAACTGTTAATTAATAAGGATATTCAGAATAATTAGACAGAATCATCTTTAAATAAAAGAGTTTTATATTATTTATTTGCTGTTTTAAAAGTGTTACCTAAGAAAATTAATCATTAATGACAACCTTCATAGGAATTAATGATGTACAAATGCAAGTTCCTGAGCATTGTCTGGTAAATAATCAGTTTCTTACGTTTTTGCAAACAGGTTGTTTTTAAACAAAATGAAATAAAGTTTCAGGGTTAGTAATAGGCATCAAAACAAGCAATTGTTTGTTCAGCAAATCATGTAATATGGTTAGAGATGGGCAGAGTTGGTGTGTTGAATTATCAATGAATTACTTGTTCTACTAGGTCTTTTCCCTCATTTTCAGAGTAAAATATTTGAGTTAAAGATGATAACTTTGTAATCCAAAATTATCCTCATTGTTTATATATTTTCATTTGAACCATTTTGGTGATTTTTCCGTCATTATCAATATTATTTTCACGTACAACCACAGGTCCACTGCATACCCCAGCTTGGCTACCAACGCTGTTCTAGATTATAGCAATATTCCTACAATGTGAATTGCAGGTACTTCTTGACTGCAAAATTCCTTGTTTATATTTGAGAACTTCTGTGTTATTTAGAGAACTGAATTATATAGAATTGTGTTATAAAGATCTTCTATTTATTTCAAATTCTGAAATTGGCCATCTAATTTATGCCCAAAAGTATTAATGATAAAATGTACTAACAGTTTTTCTTTAGTAATTTTTTTTTAAGTACATCACTATCATAATATTTTTATTTGATTTTAGATAGTGCAAACGACTAAAAAAACCCCTCCATAAATTAGAAAGGGATATGAATAGCTAGTGAAAGAAAGAGAAGAAAGGCTGCTTCAACAAAAGACAAATCTAAAAGTATTTTATTATTATTAATTCTATAATCCTTTTCAGTTCTTAAAATGGAATATATAATTTAATTTACCTGTTCCTACTGTTCTCATTTAGTTACTTTTTATCATGTACCACTTTTCTTATAATTCATGTATTTTTAACTAGTACACACACCCAGAGTTGCTGGGGCCCAGGATGATAATCTTAAGATTCTGTAAAAATACCTTGCTGTTTCCAGGGATTTGTTTGTTTAAATATATCTTGCAAGTGCCTTAATGAGGGGGTGGGGAGAAAAAGATCCCGTAGCCACAAGTTCACCTGCAGCATCCATGGTAATGGCTTCAAGAGATAAAGAAAGACTGGAGTATGCAAGGTGTTTTTTTTTTTCTTTTTTGCCTCTCTTTCTATTATAGAAAAAAATCAGTGGTTTTCCTTTTTTTAATAATTAATTTTAAAAAACTATTTCATGTTTTTTATTTTATTTTTTATAAGATTCCTAAAACTCTGCTCCCTATCTATACTACTAAAAAAAGAAAGAATTGCTCTGTTTTTGTGTCTGTCTGCAATGACTAGCAAAATCTAGCACACATAGAAATTTGGGGATGGGAACTGGTGAAATTTTGGGTGAGGACAGTCCAAAGCAGGTCCTAATTTACCTGAGGATCAGATTTTTAATTATTTGATAATCAGCCAAGATATTAATTAAAAACTCGACAGAAAAACAATCTTTTTTCTTTGCAAAAATTGACAGGCATGCGTGCCCATGCTCACTGTTGACATTATTAAATGTAATATCAGAAATAAAGATTTGTGGAGCTACTGATGCAGCAGAATTGCTTATGCTAGTTCCTGAACCTCAATAAAAGAAAAAGAATTGTACAGTCGAACCTCTATTTAACGAAGTCGCTAAATCCCGGAAAAAAGTTCGTTATATGGAAAATTCGTTAAATAGAGATTCACCTTTTAAAATACTTTAAACTACATAAAACAGATTTTAAATTCATAAACACTAAATATTTTTACTAAAAGTAACTAATCACATTTTTTTAAATAAATTATAGCGATTTGTTTTATATATTTTACCCACCAATATCCATCCTTAATTCATTTTTTCCATGTGTTTAAATCTTTGAAATCTGCAAGGAAAACAAAACATTGTCCGGGAATACACTGTATTTTCTGTTTAAAGTAAATAGTTATGCATTAAAATTAACGAATTTTAATGCCATTATCGTATTTATTATTATTATACAAATAATTTTTACCATACATTAACATATGCGTCCTTAAATATAATTTCTGAAAAACTCTGTTAATTTTGCCTGAGTTTTCTATTTAGAAAAGTGCTTTCTCTCATAATACGTCTTGCATCTTTGCAATGCACCAAAAACCCCTTCATGCGTATTTTCTTCTAACTATAATCCGCATTGGATTGTTTAAAATGATTTTAGCATTTCATCATACGAAGTTTTGTAAATTCCTGCATCATGATCATTTCCATCATCATCATATTCGTCTTCATCGCAATTCATTGCTGTATTGTTTTTATTTTTCACACTGTTGAAAATATCCAATTCGGATAGTGTTTCCGAGGTCTCAATTTCAGAATTAAGTGAAATACAATCATCAATCAGCACATCATGGTTAATTTCTTCTTTTTTTCCTCATCTCTATCCACATTTTTTAAGTTACTCTAAGGGATTATCGTCTTCGTCCTCCGTACTTACCGAATTCTCACTGCTGACAAAGAAATCGCCTTGTAAAACCTGTTCAAGGCCATTGAACATCGTAAAATGTGTTTAAAGAAAGAATAAGTTTGAAATGTCCAGAAATATTTTGAGAAAATGGGAGAAAAAAACATTAGATCACAAAAAAAGTTCGTTAAATAGAGAATGCACTTCGCTATTTGGAGGTTATTTTACGAAGAAATTCGCAAAATGTTCTTGGTTCCAAGGAAAAGTTCGCAAAATAGAGGTCTGACTGTATCATAAATTATAAATTTATTGGAAGCTAACAAACTGCAAAATAAAAGATATTACTTAATATGTGGAGGTGTAAAAGAATGATAACAATTTAAAAGCAAACATAAAACAATAAACTAAAAGCTATTTCAAGAGGATTATCAATTAATATCTTTATAAACATAAATAACTTATCTGTACTTTTCATTATACTGGATCTAATCTTCATGACAAAAACAAAACTTCCCTTAACTAGTGAATGATAACTTGAGAAATATATTTCCATTTAAATGCACTGAAAAACATACTGAAGCTCATGGCAATACAAAAGCAGTACTTAAGAGGAATTGAAAGGGCAAAACCTCTGCGAAAGATAATGTATACTTGATGCATTTATATTAAAAAGAAAAATCTAAATAACATGACTTTATTTTTTCAAAAGCAGGCGAATAATTCTATCACATCCTCCAATTATTTTATCCACATGAACCAAATTGATCAAGGACCTTGAGATGGCTGATAAAAGAACGCATCTCTCCAGGAGTGAGGAAAACTTTTAACTACAGCCCCACAGATGGGTCATCTCACATAAAATACATTGGACTGCTTTGTATAACATCATGTAGACTTTTCCACTGAAACAACTTTGCACAAAGATTGTAGGTTATAATTATTATTGTAATATTATTATATATAGTATTACATTATTAAAAACATTATCCTGACATGCAGAGTATGGTAGCTTTGAATCTATTGATATTTAAATTAAGTACACATTAAAAAGAAAGATACACATTATTTAGAAAAGAAGCTTATGAAATGAAAAACTAGTAGAAGAATTTAATAGCATGAATATGGATAAAAAGAACAGTTGTTATCTCTATTACATTTTCTATCAGATACAACGAGCTTAGTTGTATTGTACTGATGAATAACTAATCAATGCAAAATGTCATGTGTGCTAAGCTCACGTGAGACAAAATATGAATTAACACTTATAAAATATAAGCTTAATTTTAACATAAAAAACACAAGATGGTCATTGTGAACTATTAGTGCAAGAAACTTTAAGTTAAACTGATATCTTTGACACATTTTTACCTATGTTTACATAAAAAGTAACATGACTGCCATAAAACTAAACTGAATAACTCAAATGGAAACTATTAACAAAACTGTCGCAAACATATTGTCGAAACAGATCGAAGTTGAATATACCTGGTGATTCTGATAGGAATGTACAGTAGTGTTTGTCTCATTAGCTCAAAAACCTTTCTACATTATACATACATTCATCACCATTCATTTATCTTTTATTATCCTTTTATTTTAAGCTTATAACATTTATTTTAATTAAATATCAATATTAATATAAAATACCATCCTTTATACTTCATAATGCAAACATTAATCTTTTTTTAAAACCAGTAAACTTCTTTTCTTTTTTATTTAAATACAATCCTTTATTTTAAAAGCAATACATATTTCTATCTTTATTTACTGTTAAAAACATATTTTCTTTTTGTTTTTACAATGTATTCATAATAAAAATAAATGTAAATAAAATAGAGATTTATAATTTACACAAATACAAAAATAACAATTATATATATATGTTGCATTGTAGACATTGATGTGTGTCGTGGAATGAAAATTATGGAAGAGTCTCCATTATGAAATAATTGCTGTAGAGTTGTAAGACATTGGTGCGAGTCATGGAATGAATTGATATAGGCAATGAAATGAAATAGAGGGAAGTTTCTCCATTATGAAATAATGAGTCAGATTAGATCTTCATGCTTTTATTAACAAAACAACATCAAAAACTATTCACCCCATTTCCATGATACGTACCGGTTTAAGAGGTAAATAACTTCATCATGTGATCGTGAAGTAAAATTAGAATTAAAACAATTGCCCAAGAAAACTACCAGTCTGAAAGCTGTTAACAGTTGAACAATCAAAGAATTCCTGAGGAAAAGTCCCATGCATCTGCTTTTGTCATAAGACATAGAAACACAAAATCATGATGTTGCGAGCGCTCTGGCAAATGCGAGAATAAAGGATAGATACGCTCAAAGCCTACATCATGTCCAATGGAAATGATTTCGTAAAGAGTCCTGACAATTTGGAGCGAATGCATTTTGAAGTAAAAATATCCCAGCGTGCAAAAGAATCTCAAAATAAAATAAATTTAAAAAAATGAAATGCCTCTTTTAAAAACATTCACATTCACACTAAATAATAGAAATGGTCAGAAATCCTGATACAATTTAGGAATAAACTAAAAGCTTTATATTTAAGTAAATTGAATTAGATAATAATTAATTTAAGGAGAATTTAATAGGATCAATGATAAATATTATTAAAGAATAAGAAATTAGTGAATATGCTGGTAATTTAGCATGTAAAAAGGAAATATCACAAAGGAAGAATTAATAATGTAACACACTTATATATATATGTGTGTGTCTGCGTGTAAATATATACATATATATGAATTTAAAAGACGCAAAGGAAAATATGCTGTTATGTGCATCAGACGCTATGCAGCTCTTTTGATCACACAAACAATATAAGATTTAAACCATGAGAATAACTGTGAAATTTAATGAAAAGATATATGCAGAATCACAGAACTCCAACAGACTGGGATGAAACTGATGTAAGTGTAAACAGACAGACAATTCGATAATCTTGAAGCAGTCTTTTATACAACAAAATACTTCTGATTTCTGACTAAAGATGGATGACTAAGTCGAGTTAATAGTTTACAAGTCTTTTCCGGTCAAGGTGGGGGCATGGCAGCTTGCATGTTCATTTTTATTTCCATTGCAGTATAATTTTGACATATTTTAATTTTATACTGTTGCATATTTGACGTATGTTATCTGTGTAACTATTTTTGTATTTCGCTGAGTTAAGTATTTCAGTTATTAGAATTGAGAATTTTTGTTTTTATTTTAGATAATTCTAAAATTTCTTTATTTTTATGACGTATTTGAAGTATGCAAGCTAGCTATGCCTTGCGAAACCTGAAAGGCAATATATTATTGCAACTTATTTGCTCCTCCCACCTTCTGAAGAGCTTAGGAGCTGTTTTTAAGGTTTCGTTCATGTGACGAAACCCTATTCGTCTCACTCCTCTGTCTATCCGTCATGGAAATGTTCTTATAAACTGTGTAAGTTAGAGACTTGAAATTTTATGCACTTGCATCTGAATACCACCTGTCACATGACAAATCATAAAATTTTGAAAAAGTCTTAATTAATACTAAGATATTAATTAAAAACCCACTCATTAACTCTGAGTCAGTGAGATGTCTTCTTCAAGCAAGACCCAGAAATTTTCATTTTCACAGCTGTAAGATGCCGGGCTGGGCTTTTTTCACGCTCTACAGAATTTTTTTAAATATTGCATTTATCGATTTGAAATTAACACATCTATGCTTATTTTTTAACAACGAATCCAAATATCTAATTTTCTTAGAAATCCGTACGCAAACAAAGATATATTAATCAAAAATTTTAATTTTTTGAGCTATTTTATCTGGCAAGCATTTGTTCTTGCTATCTTTTGGATTTCAGCACACCTGATTCCAAATATTATATATAAATAATAATGATACTTTAACATTAAAGTTAAATTATGAGTAGTATTATTAAATTTTGATGATACTTTATCTTAGTTGTTAATCCTTTTTTATATTTCTGCTATTCTTAAAACTGTCAGTTCTGTAGAGCATTGACCACATACCCAGTAGCTGAAACAGTGAGCTGCAGATTATTTTAAACCTTGCAGATTAATTCACCAACTTAAAAAGAAATGCTGGGCTTAAAAAATGACTGAAATTTGCTTTAAGTCTCTAGATTTATGGCATTTCTTTTATCCTTATATTATATTTTCTTTATAAATGGAAATTTTGCTTACTTTAAGTGTTTCTGTTATTTCTTATGATAGTAGGCTTATTGGGTCGCAGATAAATTTTAGTTTGCTGCAGACTGACACAGAAAATTCTGCTTCTGGGACCACATATTCAGTTTACTTTTAACTTAGAAAAAAATATTTTTAAGTCAAAAGGTAAAAGGTTTTCCAAGTTCTTTTCCTTGACTTAGAAAATTGAAATAAGTTTCCCTTCCTTGATGTTTTAATTACTAGACATGATTCTTTTTTTAAAGCCTATGATTATAGAAAACTTTTTTCTGTCTCTAACGCCCGTACATAAATCAGCCAGAACAACAACAAAAAAAAAACAATTTATCAAATTACAACGACCATTTGGAAAACGATTTTTTTGAAGACTAAAATTTACGACATAAAAAATCACACGGAGTTGATCATACATTACGTACACCATGAATTAAACATTAATAATGTTATTACACATAAAAATTGCAAGCCAAAAATATCGCCTGCGACCCGTCAGATTTCATGAAACTTAAGTATTATCCACCTGAAACTTACGTAAATATCCAAGCATTTCATTGGCTGTTCGGGAAAAGGCTTTTCCATCGTCAGATTTCCAAGAAATCTGACGGCCAATTTTAAATGAAATTTCATTCTTAAACTTCTAAACATCCCACAAAATTACTTTTTACACCGTCGGATAGAGAAAAAAATCTTCTTTTAAATGCAATTTGTTTGAAAGCTGTATCTCAATTTGTTTCTGAGTTATTAATTTTTTTTTGTAGTTTTTATTACTTTTTTGTCATAGTGGCAACAGAAAGTATCCATCGTTGTTGAAATTAAAGGGAAATACAGATTACTGTATAGACCCATCAGAAAACGAATAAATTGCAGATTAAACCAATGAAAGCCTTCAGATATGCTTTTGATTTCCCATCCTGACGAGAACAATAACCATTTTTCCAAATGGTTAAAAAAAAAAAAAATCACCAAAAGATACTTCTTTCACATCTGCAATAAACGCAAAATTTTATATTTTTCATAAATAGTGTCAACTTTGATATGAAATTGTAAAGTATACAAACTTACCTTTGTAAAAAAAAATCTATGTTTGGATGCCTCCAGCCTTTTTAATTTTTGAAAATTTAAGAAGTTTATTTTAGCAATTGCCCAAATGATAAGACTTTTGCATGAAAAATTAACTCAGCATCGCTGTCTGTTGATAATTCTACGCACAATTTATATTGAGAGGCTGCTTCACTCATGCAAAAATACGGTCGCTAATTTTTTAAACCTTTGGAAGAAACTTTTTAAAATAGCTTGTTTGGATTTCAATATTTTTCAATATTATTTTTTTTTTTTTTTTTTGCATTTGCTCACTGAGATCGATCTGTACAGAGGTCTTTTTTTAATTTTTCGATTTTGTTTACAGGTTTTTTTTATTAAGATACTTTTACTTTTGCAACTGGTTTCGAAAATGAAAGTACAGTGAAACTACAGTACAGTACTCTGTGAAATCCGCACACTTAGGGACCAAGGGTTTTGCGGATAACACATTTTTGCGGATTATAGATCATCCATTTGTTTACATTTTATTTTTTACAGTCTGGCAATAAATTAGAAACAACTGCATAGAAGAAACAGCATCATTATTTTACTGATTGTATTAATTTTTTTAAACATTGACACAACATAATGGTAATTTCGTTTTGCTTTGTTGTCAATGACAATTTTTTTTTTCTGTAGTCTATGAACACTCATTACTTTTTGCTCTGAGATAAAATTTTGTTGCCCTGGGAAATTTAAATATTTATACCCAATTTATATTTAAATATTTATTCATTGGAAAATTGATAACTTATGAAAAAAATACAAAATTTAACTTTATCTAAGAGTTTAACTGTTAATGATATTTTCATTGTTTACATTCCAACATGTAGTGCGGATAATAGACATTGGTGGATTATACATCGGCGGATTTCACAGAGTTGACTGTATTCTCATTAAAAATTCCTGTAAAGAAAATCAAAACAGTAAAAAACAGCCTTTATACAGTTCAACCTAAGCTACTCAATGCAAAAAAAAAAAAAAAAAAAAAAAAAAAAAATCATTTAAAAATATTGAAATGCAAGTGAGCTATCTTAAAAAATTTCTTCCATAGGCTTAACGTTAGTGAACAAGTGTTTTTGCGCGAGTAAAGTAGCCCTTAACTGATGTGTTGGAAGATAGCAGCAATAAATAAAAATCCTCTTCTAAAGCCTACTGTGTAAGTAACATTGACTTCTTAATATGTTGCAGAGAAGGTACAAACTTACCTACCACAGTGATATACAAAAAGTTAAACCGGTTAATGATCTTAAGTTCTCCTCCACTAACTCTCCTGTTCATCATCTTCTCAAATAGAGAATTTATAATGTTCCTTGTCTTTTGTCTTATATTGTTCAAATTAAAAGAAATCTTCAAATCCGCCCCAAGAACACTCCAGTTATGAGTTTCCAAGAAATTTCTAAATCCTCTATTGCCAAGCATTCTTGGGATTCCAACCATAATTTTAATTTTCAAAATGCTAAAATTATCTTTAATGCCAATAGCACCTCAGGATTGGACTTTCTCAAAAATTTAGCTATGTATCTTTATTGTGAAGTTATAGTGAATGAAAAATCTGATTTCACTATGCTGTCTGCAACTTTGGAAAACTTGGTAAGTTCAACTATATACGAGGAGGGATCAAATGAAAACAGCAAAAGTGTCACTAAAATTGTTTTTTATTCTAGGTCCTTGGAAATTGGCAAACACTGTCTGTGAAGTCTTCCTCAGCTGGTAGTATGATGCAGTGCCAGTAGATAGGGTTGGAGGTACAGAGCAGCTGATTATAGATGGATTATTTTGATTAAAGGTGGCAGCACCACTACGCAGTTTCACCGAAAAAGAACAGCATGCAGTTATTCAATTTTTATGGAGTGAAGGCGTGAAATCAGTTGATATCATCTGCATTCTCCTATGAATATAAAATGGTTTCATCCCTTTTAGTCAATTTTTTAAAGGTGCAGAGCCCTCCCCTTTTTAAATTCAGCAAACTGCATATCCTGCTCTTAAAGAAATTAATTAAATTTAATTGATGAATTAATAGTTGAAAAAACTGTATTAACATCAAGTGTCATCCACCACAAGTTTAAAAAAACATATTTGAACTTGAGTGGATGAATAATAAGTATTTTATTAACGATTGAAAATTTGAACAAGATATGTATAGGGAGAGTGTGAACTAATAGTAGGAATTGAAAAAAAAAAAAAAATTGCATTCCTAATTCTACCCAGAGATCTCTTGTTAAAATCTTTCCAGACATCTTTGGCAGGCAGATTTAATTTTGTTTGGTAATGTGTCTATCAAACCTAGGATAGAATTTCAAAAATTGATACCATGTTTTCATATTGATAGGAAGACTTTTATCACTGTGTTTTATGCTGGCAATCAAGTTGCTAAGTTCTAAATGCCCTTTCAATTTTTGAGTTATTAAAGCATAGTAAAATTTAGAAAATGTGAATGACACACTGCAATGTGGAGTTGAATCAAAGTACAGGTCTGTATTTTGGTCTGATACATAAACTAGTTAACTTTCATTTTATGCCAGTTTAATCTTCTCAACCTTTGTTTGATTTATGAAAATGTTTTGTTTTTCTCACAGGAGTTCTAGCATTCAGATCAAAATATAACACTGCATAAAACTGCACTTTGATTTACTCTGCATTACACTGTGCCATTTTATTTTGCATACATTGATATGATTTTTTTTCTGTCATCTAAACACAGAAACCTTATTCTTATGCTACCAATTCCATTCCTATTCTTGCCTTTATCAGTCTTGTTTTGCATGAATTTTCTTCCAATTTCTTCATAACCATTTTCAGACTTTTGCACTTAACAATATTATTTTCATTACTTTTTGGATAACTAATCAACTGTTTATGATGTTTTCTTAATTTTATTCTTTACTAGCTCAAAAATTGGAAGGACACATAGAACTTTAACAACTTGTTAGCCATCATGAAACACAAAGGTGAAAGTTCTTCTATCAATATTTAAATATAACATCAATTTTTTTTTTTTTTTTAAATCCTACCCTAGGTTTAATTGACACGTTATCAAATAGTGTACAAAAAAACATTTTTTTTTCAACTCCTTGGGGACAAGCGACTGGTATATGTGCCACTTAAGGTGCTCAGAATTTTTCATTATTCCCACCATTTTTTTATGGTAAATTTTATCTTATTTAATCAGAGCATTTCCGCAATTCAAGTACAAAAAATTTCTGTTTTGAAAAACCAGTGGTAATAGAATGAAAATTAAGCAAAGGGCTTTCGTCGCAAAGCGGTTAACCAAGAAAATCCGATTTTTTTTTTAAATTATTAAAATAAGATATTTTAAAATTTAAATCTTGGTTGTTCCAAGAATTTTAGGTTTCCAAACTACCCACTAATTGATAACACATTATCCCACTAATTGATAACACAATCTATATTTTTGTGCTGTAATTAATAAAGTTATCATTTCTAATTACAGAAATTATGAAAACTACAAAATAGTAATTCTATCAGTTAGGGCATATGAATTTAGAAATACTGTGGTATGTAGAACTTTTTTGCAAGATATCTCTGGGCTAAACTAAAGGTGAATTTCACTAATTTTTTCATTTAATTAATCAGTTTGATAAAGATAATTACAATTTAATCTTCAGTTTGTAAATTATGTATTTTATTAGTAAAATGATTAAATTAAACTATAAACTACGTATTCAATTTATGTTATTTTAATATTTTTTGCACGATAATTCTGTATATAAAAAAGTTGTTTGGGATAATGCCTTCATCCCTCCTTTCTAAATAAATGTAATATTAGGTACTTCTTTCTTGATGTACAAAGTTTTTTTTATTTTAAATATATTTCAACTATGTTAAAATGTAACAACTGTATCAAAATGTTCATTTATCTATTTATTTATTTATTTGCAATATTTTATTCTATAATTTGTATGTGCACACGTTCTGGGGAATTTCTAGTAAATCTTATCAGCCAAGGATTTATTTCACCAGCCAACAAAATGCAACATACAGTTGAAAACTGTTATTATGACAAAATTTGCACAACTGCAAAAATAGATACTACAAGGAATTTTCATATTTATTTCTATAAAATTAAGAAATATATATAAGAGAGGAAAGTTTAATATAGAATAGAACTTAGTACTATGTTTATATCACTATAATTTGAAAAGTTGCGAAATATAGCTAACTAGTAAAAAAAAAGGGGGGGGGGGTTCAGCATATGTCTATTGTTCGCAATTTTCGAAGGTTACCTAAAAATTCACTCGCCAGAGGCGAGTAAAAGGACATGTTTCCCCACCCCTGATCAGATTGATAAAGATAATTACAATTTAATCTTCAGTATGTAAGTTATGTATTTCTATTGGTAAAATGATTAAATTAAACTATAAACTATGCATTCAATTTATGTTATTTTAATATTTTTTGCACTATTATGCTATATTTAAAAACTTGTTTTGTATAATGTATTCTTCCCTTCTTTCTAAATAACTGTAATATTAGATATTTATTTCTTGTTGTATATTTTTTTTAATTTCTAAATATATTTTAATTATTATTTAATTAAAAAATAATATTTTGCTAATAGAATGTATTTACTTTGTATACTCAAATTGCATGAATGCAAATTACCGTAACTTGAAGTTACTTGGACCCTTGGTTTCATCTTTATCCTCCATTTCCTAGCAGACATCTTTACTCATGATTCATGTAAAACTATGGCAAAATATTCTATCTGTTCTACATATAAAATGCAAATTCGTTCTTTGTTCCGATTGCTTATAACTTGAGTTCTACCAAATGGATTTTGATGGAACTTGCAATAAAATTAAGTAATTTTTTAAAGAAGGTTTGTTGCAGAGCGCTAAGTATAATAGAGATGCACCATACCGTCAAAATGGTTTGTAATCTGAAGTTGGTTATCTCTCAAGTTATAAAGCACAAACAAGAAAACAGAATGAACAAACAAAGGAGTTCATTGGATAGAGAGAGATTTTCAAAGCGAGCCACAAGTGTTTGGGCTGAATTGCAACCGTTTTTAGGGTTATATTTTTTACTTCAAGATAAAGCTGCACATTTCATCTCTGTTATTCTGTTAATCTTAGAATTCTGTAGGTTTTAGTATAGTCAGGCATTCTCAAGAAAGAAAAAACATCAAACTTTACTTTTTATACATCGCTTTTTATCCAATCACCTTGCAGATGTGAATAGATTTGTCTCCTACTATTTGATGTCGATCCCAGCTTTCGAGACATTAAAAATCAGTATGTTTGGAATCTAGAGAGCCAGTTAGAGCAATGCTAACCACTAAGTTTAGCTGACTTAAAAGCAATTGGTTGTTGGGTAACCATTTGATGTAACTGCAATATGCAATGTGTATATAAGTAGAAAAAGTTTTTCATTCATGGTATGGGTATTGTAGTAAACTCTTATTTCGATGCTTGTCAAAAGTTATTCTGTCTTTCTAATGTTTTATAACACTCACAGTTGCATAACATTAAAACATTAGAGTCAGTTGGGAAAATGATCAAAACTGCGTTTATTCAAATCAGTGTGTGGAATTGAAATAGGAGAAAATGTTTTTTGAATGTTAGGTAGAGGTATAAGCTTATAAATCTTGGTCATGCTTATAGCTCATTAGAAGACTAGGAGCGAATGTTAGCCATCATTGGTCACAATTTTATATGCTGTTTGGCATATGATATAAGGGTTTGTTATAAAAGTTTTTGATAGATTTTCATCATGCGATTGTTTTAATGTGAAAAGGAGATATGTTTTCTACTAACACATGATGCTTGAGGATTTTTTTTTTTTTTTTTTTTTTTTTTTTTTTTCTGGCATAAGAATTGTTTCTTGAGCTTTTCATTTTATTTTACTTTTACCTTTTTTTTTTTTTTTTTTTCCCTGTTGTCATATTTTATGAAAAGGAGAAAAAAACCACAGCATGATTTGTGTATACAATTATTATTTTTTAAGACTGTAACTAATTTGTAAAATGTATTTTGAGACATTATGCAATAGTAATTTTGATATTAAATGTACCTGACAAAAATAAAAACGATAAATTTTCTTTTCCTTTTTTTTTTTTTTTTTTTTCTTTCATTCATCCAATTTCTAAAACAGAATTTTTAATTAATAAATGATTTCTTCTAATCTAAAAGAGTCAAAAATATTTTATTCTGGTAAATGCTAAGTTTTTAATAAATTTTATTTTTTTATTACATTTGATTAAAATATGCAGTTGATCATATATCTAGTCGTCATGAAATGATTAAGCCTATGAATTCATGTTAGTGGTAAATTTACCTGAATATATGGGTTTTACCATAATAATTTAAAACTAATTATAATTACAGATCAATGTAACAAAGTGATATTTTAAATAAAAAATTCGCACTGAAAAATGATTACAGAGAACTTTTCTTTCCTTCATTTATCTATAGAGGTGTTTTCATACAGTACATGTGGTTTGTGGGTATGCTTCTCCATTATGCTGGTAAGTGTGCTAAGGTAATGGAATGTTGAATCTGGAAAGAATCTAGGCCATCGAGGTATGCATCTTAGTCAGGGTTGCAAAAAAGCCGGCTAAAATTTAAAAAAAAGCCAGGCCGGTAGCTTTTATTGGTTTTAACTGGCTTTTTTTGGCCAAAATTGGCCTTTTTTGGCCATAATTGGCTTTTATGCAATGAAGCATTGTAATTATAAACTACACATTTTAAAGTGTTTTTAATTAGTTTCAGTGACATTTAATTGATTTAGAGTTTAATAAGTAACCCAATTTCTCAATAATGAGGACATTAATACTGGAATAAAACTTAGATGGTTTTGCTAGTGATTTGTAGTCAGAATTGCAAATATGTCAGCTAAATTTAAAAAGGGCCATACCATCTGCCAATTTTTTCATTTTTATTGCTTTATAAAATTAAAGAGGACAATAGTTACATGTTTTATTACTTAATTAATTTTAAGAGCTATTAATAAACAAGTCTTATTTTATTTCTAATAAACATTTAAAATTATATACAGTCATATTAATAAAAACATCATTTCTCACTATTAAAAACATGAATAGCATATGCATAAATATGCTTAGCAACAAACTTTTCAAAATTTTATTAAAAGATTTTTTTTTTCCCTTGTTTAAATGCTCTATTTTTTATACACTTATGTACCACTCACCTCAAATATTTCATTCTTTTAAATTTCTCTTTTAACATATTATAACTTAATCTCCCCATATGGACACATAAAGAATATATTTCCATTTTGATGTGCTTCAATTTGTGATAATTAAATATAATCTTTAAAATGTGTAGTATATGTGGAGCTATGTAATATAGAATTTCAAAACACCAGTTTGGAGCCTAACTTACGTTCTTTTCAATGTTTATAATTTTTTTTTTTTTTTTTCAGACATAATGCCTTTACAGTTGCCTTCTGGAAGTTATAAAGACTTATTTATTTGAGAAAATTTAATAGAAATCCATAGCTTCTTTTAGTAGAAAATATTTATAAGTGTATTAAAAATTAATTGATCCATATTTAAAACGAATTAACTGAAAACCAACTTTAAAAATTAAAAACTGGCTTTTTTCAATAAAAGTTGGCTTTTCTTAAGTGGTTAAAACCAAAAAAAGCCGGCCGGCTTTTTTTGGCCTGGCTAAAAGCCGGGAACCTTGATTTTAGTTGGCATATTGTGGATTTTTTCCCCATTTTCAGTGAAAATATAGACATTTTGATTATGAGGACAATTTTTCCCTCTTCGGATACTGAGAGTTTTCACTCAGCAATTTGCTCATCATTTGCCTTGTATTGCCATTTTGCTTTGAACTTAAGGTTTTTGATTTGTAAAAAATGTGCTATTATGTTTTTTAATTTGTTTTATCATGTTTTTAAAGGTTAGTTTTATTTAAAATGTAAATTTGTGGTTCTTTTTTCTTGTTGAGTTTTCCTTTGAGTAATCAGATGTATCTTGGTTTCTATAGTACACTAGAAAACTTACATGGGTTTAAAGGAATTTTTCTCCTTTGTTAGATGCAGCATAATAGGCAGTCAAGTATTAATGCAAGTCGTGTTATCGAATAATTCTGGAGAAGGACTTCAAACAGAAAGTGGGGAATAAGCAAAGGACAGCCTACGACTTCTTTATGTTATAGAAAATATAACATAGGTAAATTGAAATCTATCATCTGTTTTATTTTCCTTTATAGCTAGTGATCTTTTAGAATTTTTTATTTATAAAGGTAAAATATTTATTGTAGTTATCCTAATATGTAGTCCTGTAGTAACTCCGCTTGTGCATGCATACTATTTTGTTTTTAAAATGTATTTCTATTCAGTCAGTCATCTTTTTCCCTTTGAAAATGAATCTGTGTGTGTTCGAAAGATCTCCGGTTGCAATAAATAATATTTTCATATGTTTGAGTCACCTTCTAAGTAATTATATGTATGTTATATTGTTTATTAATAACAAGGGGAAATTTTCCTTCACGACACTAGTGTTTAATACAGTGTTTTGACTCTATTGTAGTCAGGGGCGTATTTAAGCAGAATTCATTAGGGGGGCGTATATGACGATTTTGCCGACTAACTTAAAAAATAGATATATATATATCTTTAAAAGTACGTTTATGTGTCTATATATATGCATCTACCGGTGTCCTAAAATGGACTGACTGATTTTAAAATTCAATAACTTTCAAATGGTGACAGCCATAAAATTAAATTCTTGCGGGAGGGGTATGCAAGATGTCAGGAATTTTTTTACTGCAATTATCGATTTTAGTTTGAAATAGAGGCCGTTGCTAGCAATAGCAATAGGCGCTAAATCGGGGCCCGATTTTTGGTCTCTCTCTTTTCTCAATACTGATGCGAAAGGAAGTTAAATATATGCAGTGGGCCACGAAGAAGACAATTGCATTGCCGACTGAGAATCACTCCATATATTTAATCTCCTTCTAACGCATCAATACTGAGGGAGAGGAGAAACAAAAAATCAGACCCCGATTTAGCACCTATTGCTAGCAGTGTCATGTATCGCTGCTGTTTTAAACTAAAATCGAGAATCGCTGTAAAAAAAACTCCTAACATCTTACATAACCCTCCTGCAAGATTTTTTTTTAAATAGTTGCCACCATTTACAAGTTATTGAATTTTAAAATTAGACAGTCCATTTTAGTACACCCGGTATGTTCTATATAAAATTCAACATTATTAACCCATCGAGATCAAATTTTTTACTTTAGAACGCGTAATACTTTACATTTTAGAATATTGAGGAGAATATAAGGTAGATTTAAAGATGGACACACCACCCCTTCACTTACGTTACATTGTTGTAAATATTCCCGTAAATTATTTTGATATTTTTTGCTGAATGTGCAGATGGAAATCTGCAATTCGGATTAATTAAACAAGTTGAAGTTTTTAGTAAGATGCTACTTGGAAATTATACAGAATCAGCTTATTTATATTTACATTAAAAATAACTAAATCAAAATTAATTTTAATTACATCTTTGTTCATCCATTGCATAACATGCATTTTAACCCACCATTTTTTTTAGACGAGCCCATCTATTCACTACAGGACCCAAATTTTGGTATTTTAAATTTCCTTCTCAAACCTCAAACATAAGCATCATGAGTGTATTAAAACGTGGATCGGTCATTGTTGTTCTTAGATTTTTTTCAGGATTTTTAATTTACATTGTTCTTTTATTCGAGGCAACTGTGACTGGAGAAGTTATAGCCAGACGATTGACATTGTTCGCAAGTGGCAGAATGTATCTCAAAGGTTCTGTTTTCATGTAAATATCGTCCATTCTTTCAGCCTCTGCGCAAAAGTCTGACAAAACTTTCATCCCTGCTTGTAATGCTTCCATATCATGAATTCACGAAAGACATTTACTGCTTTTTTAACCAGATTTAGTTTTTATTTCTTTCTTGTAATGGGAGGATACATTATTTTATGCAGCGGTGTGATTATGCTGATGAAAGAATTAAGACTTTCAGCTATCACCACTGTAAGGGTATCCAGTACCTTCTGAAACTGCATTCGCTATAGAACATTAGAAATTCGGGATCAAAGAGATTGTTTCCATTACCGTCTAACTTCTTTGGTGCCAATCTTCGTCGATACTGTATAGCAAATTCATTTAACGGATCAACACTTTACTTGGTTTAAAAGAGAATTGCGCTTTATATTTTCCTATTCATATTTTCATTGTCATTGTTTACTGTTTCTGATGATTTGATACATGTATTCAGTATTTTCGTAGCGTCTGTTTTAAGAGTCTTGACTTCCTTTTTTCAGTAACTAACTTGCACTTGTACTGAACATTCTTGCGAAATATCAGTGAAGTCGAACATTTTCTTTCTTAAGGCCCTACTTCAGTCACGCGAAAAGACCCGTTCGCTCATGCTATTCCTATGGGAGAAATTTATAAAGATATCTCGGTCGCATTTCAATATTTTTAAATGATTTCTTTTGCATTGAATAGTTGAGATCGATCTGTATGCAGGCCGTTGTTTACTTTTTCGATTTAGATTGTAGATATTTTTTATGAGGATGCTTTTACTTTCAAAACCGGTTCCGAAAATGAAAGTGTCCTCATAAGAAATACCTGTAAACAAAATCGAAAAAGTAAAAAACGGCCTGCATACAGATCGATCTCAACTATTCAATGCAAAAGAAATCATTTTAAAATATTGAAGTGCGACCGAAATATCTTTATAAATTTCTTCCATAGGATTAACATTAGCGAACGGGTCTTTCCATTTGACTGAAGTAGCCTCTTAAACCTCGTGGCTTGATCATTGCTTTGCTAACAGAAGTAGAGGAATCAACTATTTCAAAATTTGTAGGATACATTTATATGAGATCCAAATCACTTGCAATAATTCCGCTCGAGCAGTGCATCTCTCCTTAGAAAGATTCCACAGTAGAAGAGCATTTTCAAATTTTTGAACTTGTCCACTGTGGTCTCTTTCGTTTAGTACTTGCTGTGAAAAATACAAACATCTTCCAGCACGTCGAAAACATCACCTATAATTTTGCTGGCATTGCAGATATACGAAACGAAAGTGTCGAGTCTGTGACATTGACAAGGACTCGACCCTGTGCAATATATTTCCATTGACAAGGAAATATATTGCACAATTCGACCCACGATTTCTGAAAACGTCTCCTAGTCCTAAGTGCCGTTGAATTCCCCAGAAATGCTGTTTGTAAAATCGTATGACTGGAAAACCAACTCTTCTATTTCGAGCTCATTCTTCGTAAGGATGTGCGATTTCTAGCATGCAAGGTCGACATTGGTTTTATCGACATCTTTTACAACTTCCAAATGCCGATCGGAGTTTTTCCATCTTTGTCTACATATTTCAACACAACGGCTGATCGATCCTGGTGCGAAGCATCTGGTGTCGTATCTGCCATAACTCCATAAAAATATGCTTCCTGAATATCTCTGACTATCGTTTTGCGCACTGCTGTAGCAAGAAATTCAATCACCTACTTTTGGGGATGAAGTGGAAAGGTAAGTTATGTGGTGTGGCCTGAAACGCGTGTCCTCAAACATTTCTTCAGTTGTGGGTTATGTCTAGAAATTAATTTCACAATTTGTCAAAAGTTTCTATTTTCGTCTTTTTCACTTCCACAAACCAGACCTTGTCTACTCCGCATTCGCGTAATGTCCATCAAAATTGCTACAGTTTCAGTGCTGAATGCAAGATGTTGCTGTTGCTCTTCCAGAATAATCTGTTTGCGCTTGCTCTCGTCTAGTAAGTGATTATGCGTCATTATGAACTGACAAAATAGGAAACACCAAATTTGGTGGGTTGGTTGTTCGTTGTGTTTATGACGGCCAATTATCAGCACGAGGGATATAGGCTCTAAGGGGGGGGGGGGGTCTTTCTAAGGGAACCTAACCCGTATTTACGCTTGGAAAACCAAGGTTCGAAGAAAGTCACTAAAACTCCGAACGATTAGGCCGACGGGCGCGATTGGGATCGAACCCAGCACCCCCGGTTTACCAGCTTCGAGAGCAGAACCTCTCGGCCACTGATGGGGCCAAATTTGGTGCGAGTTGGAAGAGAAATGTTGTGTAAACTTTCTTTTCTTTTCTTTTCCTTAAGCTCTTCATCAGTCCTTTGTTTACACCACTCTCAACTGAAGCATTTTGTATTTTTTCTCTCCTAGGTCCTTCATGAAATAGGCAAAAAAATAGCATTGAGCTCTGTGCTATATTCCATAATCGGATGCTCTTTTGTAACAAGCGGTGTTGAAATGTCGCTGTCTATATTGCGGGATGGAACCATTCATCGGATATATGCTGAAATTTGGCTGATACGGACTTAAACTGATCAAATATGTCTCTGATTGTCTGACTTCATTTTAGACCTTTTTCCTGGGTTATGTTCAATGATGGAATCGTTCCCACTTTCCGTAATGCTAACCTCTCCACGGTTCTGCTCAATTTCTTTCACAATCTTACTATAAATATTTGACGACGAACAATTTTCTTTTTCCTGTCAATTACATCTGTGGTCTCCTTAAGGAACAAGAAAATGCTTAATTAATCAGATTGGGTCAATTTTTCAATAATCGGATTGCAATCATTTAAACAATCGACTAAATGATTCAATTGTTCAGCACATTTCAATACACCACGATTAATATGAATGCCTTCAGCGAAGTCGTCAGCATCTTCAGTTCTAGTCGATCATCTAGATCAGGGGTGCACAACCTTTTTAAAAGAAGGGCCACTTACAAAAATGTTTGGATTTTCGAGGGCCACATCAGTAACACAGAGAAAATTCTCTATCGGAGAGGTAGGGGGGGGGGATGGGTAATGAGTCTTTATTCTTGATGAATAATTATTTTTTGTCTATAATAAAAATAAACAAACAGAAATAAATAACTGTATGAAGGAATGCAGGGCTTTTTCGCATCTGTATGAATAACCATTCAAAACTTTATGAAGACTAACGGTTCCTTCTTGACAAATGGTAACTTAAAGAAAAAAAATTACACAAAATGTCTAAATAATTGAACGTTATTGAAAATTATAATATATATATATATATATATATATTGAAGAATAACTTCATTTAAAATAAAAGGAAACTTACTTTTGAAATAACAAGGCATGATGGACTAATTATGTTATTTTTTCTGCAGACGATTAACAAAACTCGTTTTTTTTTTTCTTTTGTCAATCAAGTGCGACTGATTGACGAAATGCGCGATTTTTTAACAACGAACGATTGACAGATTTCGCGGTAATTTTCCATTGCCGATTGGCAAAATTTGCAATTTTTTCAAACAACCAATCTGCGATACCTGCGATAAATTGACGCAATTCGTGATTTTTTTCAGCCATAAATTTTCAAATTTCGCGATTTTTTTTCGACAATGAATCAACGAAAATTGCGATTATTTCCGCCCCTGATCGAATTATTTCGCGACTTTTTTGTTCTACGATCGATCTTCGAAATTTGCAAGTTTTTTCCATGAACGATTGACAAAATTCGCGATTTTTTTTTCATGAGTGATTGGCGAATTTTGTGATATTTTACGTGACAGATTGACAATATTTGCAATTTTTTTCCCATGACCAATCGACGAAACGTGGTTTTTTCCTGATATACATTGATGTAATTTGCGGTTTTTTTCGCTCAATAAATTGGAGAAAATCGCGATTTCTTTTACGCGCACAATTGATGAAATTTGCAATTTTTTCCTGCGACCAATGGATTTCTATTTCATGATATTTTTTGGGACCGACACACAAATTTTCTAATTTTTTCCATGAGCTATTCACAAAATTTGCAAATATTTTGTGAAAAGTCACGATTTTTTTTCACGAGCGATTGACAAATTTCGCAATATTTTTGCGACCAATTCACAAATTTTGTAATTTTTTCTATCAATTGTCAAAATTCGTGATTTTTGTCAGCGGCAGATTGACAAAATCGCGATTTTTCCCCAGTTGATCAACGAAATTTGCAATTTTTGTACCTCATCGACAAAATTCGCGATTTTACTGTGCCCGATTAACAAAATTCGTGATTGTTAACTGACTCTGATGAAATTTGTAATTTTTCCCGAGGCGAATTGACGAAATTTGCGACTTTTTCTCGCAATAAGCTGGCGAAACTCGCGATTTTTCCGTAGCCGATCACGAAAGTTTGCAATTTTTCCGCAGCTCCTCCACAAAATTCGATATTTTTCCACGTCCGATCAACGACATTCGCGATTTTTAACTGACTCTGAAGAAATTTGTAATTTTTACGCGACAAATTGATGAAATTCGATATTTTTTCTCACGATAAACTGACTAAACTCATGATTTTTACGCAGCCGATCAACAAAATTTGCAATTTTTCCGTACCTCATCGGCAAAATTTGCGATTTTTCTGTGCCAGATTAAAGAAATTTGAGACTTTTCCGTGCCGAGTCGACAAAATTCGCGATTTTTCCTCTCGCAATCAACAAAATTCAAAAATTTTCCGCGCACGATAAACGAAATTTGGGATTCTTAACTGACTCTGACGAAATTTTTTATTTTTCCCGCGGCAAATTGACAAAATTTCGATTTTTTTCTCACGATCAACTAACAAAACTCGCAATTTTTCAGCAACCGATCAAGCATTACATAATCGATAAAATTCGCGATTTTTAAAGCGTTCGATCAACGAAATTCACGATTTTTAACTGACGAAATTTGCAATTTTTTCAGCGGCAAATAGTCGAAATTTGCGATTTTTTCTTGCGATAAACTGACAAAACTCGAGATTTTTCACCAGTTGATCAACGAAATTTGAGATTCTTCTGCGATTCATCGATAAATTTCGCGATTTTTTTCGAATTCGATCAACGAAATTTGCGATTCTTAATTGGCTCTGATGAAATTTGCAATTTCTTCCCGGGGCAAATTGTGAAACTCGCGATTTTTTCCTGCGACATATGGAGAAAAAATTGCAATTTTTCCAGTTATAAATTGACGAAATTGTGTAAAAAAAACGAAGAAATTATATAAATTGTAATCGCGGGCCACATGTTAACCCATGGCGGGCCACAAGTTGTGTATCCCTAATCTAGATTTTCAGAACCGTACTAAATCGCTGCGGACTCTCAGGAAGACCCGTTTGTACATTGAGAAACTTACTCTCTCCTGGTTCTTTCTCAATTTATTTTTAGCGGTCACGCGAAGTCAAAGAAAGGAGGGGCAAACTTCGGATTTTCGAAGGAAATTAAGACAAATGCTAAGGTTTGGTGTTTTTTGATGGATTTCTTAAGAAAAAATGTAGAAAATTGGAAAACAAATCGATTGTTTCAGAACTGTATCGATCGATACTGACTACCTAGAATTTGCCGACTGTGATCAAAGTTGCCGATATTGGGGGGGCGAGACGCCCCCCTACGCCCCCCAGTAGCTTCGCCCCTGATTGTAGTTATCCTTATAATATTATAAATGTGGAAATGTGTCCGTAAGTTTCAATGAAGTCAACGTCCAAACAGATGAGTAATGTCTTTGTACCTTTGCATATATATAGATTAGAAACCAGAAATGAACATAGGCTAAACTTCATTTATTTTATTCATTTATTTTTCTTAATATTTCAAAATTTCATTATTTTTCATACAGAACCAATTCACATTTTTTCTGCAATATTTAATTATTTTTCTTTTTTTGTTCCCAAATAATATTTTGCTAATGGAATGTTTTTACTTTGTATACTCGAATTGCATGAATGCAAATTACCGTAACTTGAAGTTACTTGGACCCTTGGTTTCATCTTTATCCTCCATTTCCTTGTGTTACATTTTCAATATTTCATATTATTAATTTATTGACTGCATTATTTCTCTATTTAAATTTAAATATTTAAATACAGAAACAACTTCTAGAAACGTAGTAAGTAAATAAATAGAAAGCATTTTAAATAATTTATATTCCGTTAATAATCCTATAATTAATAATTATTCAAAGTAATAAATATTATAATATGCAATTAAATATAATTCTAATAATGTACGGATCTTTTAAAATATAAACATTACGGAATATCGTTTGTTAAAGTAACTTACAATGCTTTTCTTACACTCGCTAACTTCCGAAAATATAAATTAAAAAAGTTATTTAATATTAATTATTTTATTCCAAAACTATTTTTATTGGATGCTACTATTTATTTCTAAGCGATTGCCAAAATTTCATTAATTTTAAACCGTAATTTAGCGAGATATCCGCATTACAAAATTTAATCACTTCTGTCAGTTTTAAAAGACGCACGATCCATTTTTTTCCCCGACGCAGTTAGACATTTTTCATCTTTCTTCCTCGCGGAAAAGGACGTCGTGACGTCACTCTATCCTCCATCTTGTTTTGGTATCACGACGTGACATCGCCGGTACTCAGGAATGCAGGGGGAATGCAACTTCGATTACGATACAAATCGTTATCGATATTTCGATTGTGATGAAAATCGCTATCGTGATGACTCAGAGGTGCACGTGCCAGTCGCTGATTGGCGAATTTAAGTTGAGCGTCAGTTTTAACGTTCTTTTCGGGCCATCTGTTTTTTCTCACTCTCTCTCGGGACGATGTAGCATGAGGTTGTTCTCGGGAGGCTGGGGTTTTTTGGCCTCAGTCGTTCTGTCAGAGTTCCGTGCGTAACGAGCAAAATTTTTAGGTAAAAACTTTCGTCAGCTTCACATCTAAGAACATCGATCCATTTATTTATTTTCTTTCAATATTTCTACAAGAGAATTCCAGCAACATGAGTGGCGTGTTATGTTGAGTTAAGGATTTGAGGACCCGTCTGCTTTTTTCTTCATTAAGTCTGCTTGAGGAGCTGTCTGCTGCTCTCTCTATTATTCACAAGACGATGACAACTATCAGCTGCTTTCACTTCCCATGATGCGGCAGAATGATGACAACTGTCCCCTCTGACTTCTTCATAAGTTCTTAAGTACTTCTTCTCAACCTCATAAATCATCTACAGTGTTCCTCAACTGCAGGAAGGAAACCATCCCTTTATTAAATTCTCTTCATCTCTGTGCGAACTCTGAAAGCAACTGAGTACTACAACTTATCCAGAATCCTTCTCGACCAAAAACTTTTCGGAATACTGAACTTTTAAACAGAACTGTGGACATTAATTAAAATTCGGACAGTATAACTCAAGTTTGTTTAAATGAACAATCTTAACATCCTTCCACATTACCGCCAGCTAGTCAATGGAAATAAACACCTATTTTTAACATAATCTAAAAGTATATCCTCTTCACTCTGTTATTTCCTGGCCAGGAAAATATTTTACTTCATCATTAGTATTCGTATATTAATTCAGTACATATAAAATAATATTTCAATAAAATATGTGTCAACTGTACCTTCAATCTCCGGGTGAGTTATTTTACACTTTCTTACTTTTCAGCTTCCGTTATTGAATATTTTTATGGCAACATTTTCTAAATTATTTTTAATGCTTAACTTTAATTCCTAATATTTTCATTGGTTGCCAATTCATTTTAATTTTCAGACAACCACAGGGCTCGCATTCCCCCTAAAATTCCTAAAATTCCTAAATATTATTTTCCCCCCTAAAATTCCTAAAATTCTCCTAAAATTTCGTTCTCGTTCCTAAAAAAACACATCCCTAGCCAGCTAACTCCGTAAATCGCAAAGTATATCGAGACCGTCAAAGCACACCACTCTCCTTCGCTTTGTTTGGTTGAAAATAACTGTCCTTTCCAACGTCAGTATTTTTCTTCCAATCACAGTCAAGCTCAATGTAGCTCCTCCTATCGCGCTCGTTCCCTAATTCACTGAGAACGTACGAAAGAGAAAAAAAATAGCGTGGGCGCTCATTCCGGTTAGATTGAATCGAGTGTGAAGCGGGAAGCGTTTTTATTTTTATTGTTCACGTGCAACTGTGTTCGCCAGTAACTTCGTTTTAGAATTTTTTCTTGATGATGTTTTTCTATTAATTCATGTCTTTTTTGCTTAATTTGAGTCAATATGCCTAAAGGATTAACAAAATACCAGGATTCCTGGTTGCAAAAGGAACTGGATGGTGTTTTGATAGGGAAATGGCTAGAAGCCGTATCTGGAGATGCTTATTCTGCCAGATGCATTTTATGTTCTGAAGAATTCGAAATATCCGGAAGTGGAATTTGCCAAGTGAGATCGCACCATAAAGGTAAAAAACATCGGCTAAAATTTAATGCCAGATTCAAAAACAAGTCTCTTTTTAAAACTGTAGAAGATCAAAGCGATGCTAACTCTGGTGCTCTAAGTCAACAAAATCAGGTTTTAAAATCTGAAACTCTATGGGCCTTGCATGTAGCTAATGAAAACTTTTCTTTTAAATCGTGTACTGAAACGCTGGACTTGATAAAAGAAATGTTTCCCGATTCCGCTATTGCTTCTTCAATGAAGCTGAAAGAAAAGAAAGTTGCCTATGTGATAAAACACGGAATTTCGAAGTATTTTGAAAAATGTTTGATCAAAGATATCGCTGACAGCTCACCCGGTATAACATTAGCGTTTGACGAAAGTACTAATGTTCAAACCAAACGACAAATGGATATATATGCAAGGTATTGGTCGAAAGAATTTAATTTAGTGACTTGCAGATACTTAAAGAGTGTGTTTCTTGGACATGCTACAGCTGATATAATTTTAAAGGAGCTTTTAGATGCTGTGTCTGCCTTTGACATTCCGTTAAGCAAAATTATATGCCTGTCCATGGATAATCCAAACGTAAACAAAAGTGTCCTGAAAAAATTTTCTGAGGAAATTGGTAATGCATTATTACCCATAGGTGCATGCAATTTGCATGTTGCAAATAATGCTTTTAAAACTTTTTTGAATGCATTAAATATTAATTTTGATGAATTAGCAAATGATGTGTACTTTTTTTTAAAAAATAGTGCAGTACGCAGGGAAGATTACAAGTGTGTCGAAGAAATTACTCAAGAGACTGCACATTTTCTTTTGAAACATGTCAACAGTCGATGGCTTTCAGCAGGTCCAGTTGCTCAGAGGCTAGTTGAGCAGTGGGCTAACATCTTGGAATATTTTTTAAATTTTTTGCCTAAGCAAAAGCTACTTGAAAAGCAGCTAACTGCTTCAAGCAGATATCAACGGATTTGTAAAAGCTTGAAAGATCCATCAACACAGTGCTATTTAGCTTTTATTGCTTACACTCATAAGCATTTTGAAAATTTTTCATTATGTTTTCAGAGTAAAGACCCAAAAATACACCTATTATACAAGGAAATGAATAAGCTAATAAGGCATATTATGGTGCTATTCTTGAAAGATGATATCATCTCTGCCAAAGAAGGTAGCGAGTTGAAGGACATCGATGTTGAGAATAGTAGTAACTGGAAAAAGTTGAATTCTGTAGAAATTGGCATGTCAGCCAAAGGTCATTTATCAGAAGTGAATCAGAATGATAAGAAGAATTTCTTGCTAAATGTTCGTTCTGCTCTTATCAAAACTGTAAGTTATTTGAAATCAAATTTGCCTTTTTCAGATCAATTTTTCAAGGACTTGGAAATTTTTTACCCTGTATTGCCTGATAACTCAAAAGGTAGCAGTATACATGCAGTTACACGAATTGCTCGGTATTTAAATTTTCCAGACAATGTGATTGATAGCATTAGAGAAGAGTGGAAGATTTTCTGCTTTGATATTGCTGCTCATGAAAAACTGTCAGAATTATCTGAATCCATGCGTATTGATGAGTATTGGAGAGAGCTTTTCCTTTTGAAAGATAACTGTAGTCGCCTGAAATACGCAAATTTAGAAAATTTAATAAAAAAGGTTTTCATATTACCACATGGCAATTCTGACCCTGAAAGGGGTTTTTCCATAAATAAAGCTATGGTAAATATAAACCATAACGATGAAACTATTGTTTCATTAAGAGTTATCAAAGATACTATTCAAAGTTATGGAGGGGTTTTAAATGTGCCCATTACTTTATCACT
The DNA here is from genome assembly GCA_963932465.1 of Maratus speciosus. Lineage (NCBI taxonomy): Eukaryota > Metazoa > Arthropoda > Arachnida > Araneae > Salticidae > Maratus > Maratus speciosus. The sequence goes on along the minus strand of OZ010791.1, from coordinate 42,153,517 downwards.
GCTAAAGTCAGTTAAGGATTCTCATAAATCCTACTTGGAACACACTCAAAAATTAAAAGAAGAGGAAGAAAAGCTTGAAAAAGAAAAAAAACAAATGAAAAAGGAAGAACTTGAAAAGGACGAAGCAAAGAAAAGAAAAAATGATCTTGACTTGCAGATCAGTGAAAACAACCAAATGATTAATAAGTTGAAAAAGAATAAAGAAGCTGCACTGGGATTAATTAAAGAGGGAACGGAAAGATTAGCAAAAGCTGCACTGACCCAGAACAGTGTAGAAATATCTGTTTCACAAAATCTGATATCTGAAGGAACTCAGCAATTGCAGAAATTGGAAAAAGAATTGTCTGTTTTTGAAACAGAAAAAGAAAAAGTTTTAAAAAAACGACTCAAAATTAATTGATTTCTTTTTTTTTTTTTTTTTTTTTGTTTACCATTGCATATTTTGCAATGTATTAGTAGAATTGCATCAGTATACATATATATTTATTTTTATTATTATTATTAATTTTTTTTTTTTCATGGGAAAGAAGTTGATATTTCAAAATAATGTAATATGCAACATGTTTTAATTAATAGCAAATAATTTTTTTTGTAATAATACAGAAAATAAAAGTTTTCATGTTATTTAAATACAAGAGTAATATTTATTTCTTTGCTGTATATATAATTAAAACTTAAATGTATTTAAAATCAGAAAATCTTATTTAAGCAAGTATCTAAAATATGATAAAATTAAGTTATAATTAAATTAAAAAATTTAAAGTTTTGACAGTGTTTATCATGCACCAATTGGAATGTTTTCAAGAAGCTTTATATAGTTATCAGTATTAATAAATTATTAGGATGTTCAATTTTAATTTATTGGATCAAGTTGCAGTCGGTTTTCTACTTTTCATAAAGGTATGTATGCAATTTTTTTTATGTTTAACATTTTGTAATGAAATATTGTATTATGATATTCAAATTTGTACCAACATTTATTAATAACTTCAATTCCTCCTGATAAAGTTTTTTTTTGTTTTTGTGGACTTGTTTTGTTTGCAAATTATATATTTTAAAACCTAACAAAATAGAAATTAACGAAGAGTATGATTTTATGAAAAGAAATTATGTGAAGGGGTCTGTTTCATTAAGTGGAATTTTATAAAGGGATCTGTAATTTTATTATATTAATTTTATTGAATAGATTTTTCTGAAGAGGTCCTAAATAGGCCTCGCATTTTTCTTGGATCGACTCCTGGATGTTATTCGGGTGCAAATATAAACAATAACTTTTTTTTTTCCTTGCACAGTTTTATTTACTATGCATCTAAATTAGGAACAATACTATCACTGAATTGAAATATCTTGCTCTATCTATAACATTTATTTCTCATTTTCGTGAAATGTATAAAAAGTGTATTTTAAATAAATTTACTTTAAATGGAATGAATTCAATTGAAAATTGTAGGAATATTATTTGGCAGTATACTACCTGTGATTGACTAGCATAAAAATGCCTGTGTTGTACATTTATAATGTTAAAAATATCTTCAATTGCCCCTAAAATTTTCCTAAAATTTTGGAAAAAATTCCTAAAATTCCTCCCTAAAATTTTCAAAAATCCTAGTGCTAGCCCTGCAACCACTACGGCGATCCACGGCCACACTAAATATAGCATTTGGTGCCTTTGACCAATTTTTAGGTGTTCGAACCTGGTCAATGTCTGAAAATCTTAACTTTAAATGTTTAATTTTTGGGAATTATAAATCAATTATAATGTGCTATATTATATTTCAAAGATCGTTTAACGATTTTTTTTAACGGTTATTTTATTTTAACTTCATTAATATTTTCTGTTATTGCTGATAATTTTAACTTGATTCAAATGATTAATTATAAAAAGAAATTGCTAAGATAAGAATTTTTTTCCGTCCATGTGTGCACCAAAAGAAAATAATATTTTGATATAAAGTGTATTTTATATATATTCTTATATTTTATATATATATTCTTATATTTTATTTGTTTCATTTCTTATATTTTATACAATAGATTTTGGAAAAGATTTTATTATTATTTACCTATATTTGTGTTTATTGATAATAATTTAATTTATACAGATATAATTTTCTCAGTCTTTTGAAAAAAGAAATATTACATTTTAGTTGTATTTTCATATTTTGCTTGGTAAAATTTTTATTTTATTTTGCTAAATCATGGCAAACAATCGCGCACTTTTTCGATCGATGATTTCGGCGATTCCGCCTTTTCATGGCCACCCTAATGAAAATGTTAACATCTTTTTACAAAATTTAGAAGATGTATGCAACATCCAAAATATCAAAGACGAAAACCGCATTACTCATTTGAGACTCCTGTGTAGGGAAAAGGCTTCAGTATTTTTGTCAACTGACAAACGTGTAAGCGAAGAAAAAAGTTTTGGAAATGTAGCAAATTTGATGAAATTAAAATTTGAATACAAACAAAATTTCCAGGAAGCGTCATATCAGTATGGGTTGCATAACTCAACAGCCGAAACAGTCTGTGATTGATTTAGCGGAGGAAGTCAGGGCTACGGTTAACAATATGGCTCCAGGTTCTGAGGATAATGCAGCGTTAGACTCATTTAAGGCTAATTTAATGTCTTCCAAATTTTTAGAGGCTTTACGAACTGACATTAAAGTTGAAGTTCTTAAATTCGGAAAAAAAAATTTTGATGAAATTGTGGCTAAGGCCGTAGATATTGAAAAAGCGCTGGAGCATAATACTTTTGATCTTAACACTTTACAAGTTGCACCATCCACCAGTAATCCAGACATTTTGCTGGAAAAACTTTTGAAATGCCAGGAAGATCAGAATAAACAAATTGCTCAGCTGACAGAAACGGTAAAGAAGATGAAAGAGGAAAAGCTGTTATGTCAGATTTGCCGCAAGGCACACAGTGCCAAAGATTGCTGGTACTACCTAGAGTTTCAAAACTCGAATGGTAGAAACGGTACAAATTTTTCAAGAGGGTGCATGAATAACAGTGAGGCGAATTATTTTGTAAATGAAAATACCAATTGGTATAATAACAATCAAAGGGGTTTTCAGGATAATGGCGTAAGATATAACCGTGGAAGAGGTCGTAACAATTACAGACCATACAGCCGTTCACGAAGACATTTAAACGGGTAAAGGGTTCTGAAATTGATGTAAATAATTCCCCCCCTCATGATTGCAGGGCCCTAGATTCTTTTTTTTATAATGATGAGGGTATTAAATTAAATCCTAATGTAAATAATGATAAAATTTTGATGAGCTGCAATATAGATAACTCAGAATTACCAATAATTAAACTTAAATTTGGAAAACTCGCTTTTGATGGGCTTTTAGACAGTGGAGCGAATTTATCACTAATACAACCACATGCAATCAATCTTCTTAAAAAACAAAATAAATTAAATTTCTTATCACGCTCTGTAAATATAAAAACCATCAACAACTCATAAATTCCTTTTTTTTCTACAGTACAACTTAAATTTCGAATTCAAAACACTTGGTTCACAAATACATTTTTCATCACACATGACAATTGGCACTCCAATTATCAAATTATTTTGGGCTACGATTTCCTCAATAGAAATAAATTTCTTTTGGACTCAGCGAATCAGCAACTTATTATGGGTCACCTTATTTTTCCTTTTGCCAATAAAAACCCTGATTCTTTGCAATCTGTAAATAATAATGACAATAGTAATATTTCACCTGCTGATAATTTTGATAATTCTAATTCTGTTAATAATCCTTCCCCTTCAGAGTTTAATGCTAATGTTCATAATAACCCAGTACTTTCAAATGACTTAAATTCTTCTCTAAATAATCCAGTATTTTCTAATGATTTAATTTCTTCTCAAAATAATTCTGAAATGTCAAAAATTTTTGTTAAACCAGCCAATCAAGTAACTCTAAGACCCAATCAAGGCAAAATTATTAAACTTAAACCTCTTCATAAAATTAGTAATTCCTTAAACTATTTATTTTGTCCAACATCAAATAAATTATCTTTAAAATTAAATTTCAGTCTACATCAACCTGATGCAAACAATGCCATTCTTTTATATGTCCACAACAATACTGATAAAAACATCATAATTAGAAAGAAAACTAAATTAGGATTTATAAAGCCCATTTCAGAAGACCAAATTTCAACTCATGACAATACTCAAACATATCAAGTTAATTCTTTAATTACTCAAGAAATGCTAGAACTTAGAGAAAAAGAACTTACGTCTGATAAATTTAATATTGCTCACTTACCTGATGCTGAGAAAAAACGTGTTCTTAGTCTATTAATGGATAACTCCGCTGTATTTTCTTCGTCTTATGACACTCTGGGCTGCACTGATAAAGTAGTTCCTGAATTTAAATTGCTTCATGACTTTGCACTGCAAACAAAACCTTATCCCATTCCTAAAATAGCCAAAGATTTTGCTCGTAAAGAAATTTCTGATCTCTTAAAGGCAGGAATAATTCAAAACTCTTCCTCTAACTATTGCTTTCCAGTTCTTTTTGTACATAAAAAATCTCTTCCTACTGATGATCCAAGTAAATTAAAATTCCGTATGGTTATTGATTACCGTCTTTTAAATGCAATTACTGAACCATATAAAATTTGTCTTCCTAGAATTAATGAGGTAGTTCAAAACATTTCAGGTAAAAAACTGTATACGGTATTAGACTTAAAATCAGCATTTTTTCAAATTCTTCTGCAGGAAAAGGACAGGGCAAAATTAGCGTTTGCAACTGAGTATGGAAATTTTGAACCTACCAGATTAGCCTTTGACCTCGTTAATAGTACTTCTTATTTTCACACATTAATTAACGATTGTTTGGACCCATTAAGGGGCAAAAATGTTCAATATTTTCTTGACGATATTATTGTGGCTGCTGATTCTCTAGAGGAAATGTTGTCATGGCTCCAAAAAGTATTTGACAGACTTAAGGAATTTAATTTAACTTTAGACCCAGCAAAATTACAAATTTGTCAACAAGAGATAACTTACCTTGGTTTTAATTTGCATCAAAACGGTCATTCCCCATCGCCAGATAATGTAAATAAAATAAATAAATTTCCAGTACCCACGAATGTAAAAGAAGTACAAAGTTTCCTAGGAATGATAAACTACTTTAGACATTTAATTTTCAATTTTGCTGATATTGTCCAACCAATAGTTAATTTGACAAAAAAGAATGCTAAATTTTTTTGGAGTAAAGAATGTCAAGATTCCTTCCTGAAAATTCAAAATATTCTCCTCAATAATCCTACAGTTAAGAACTTTGATGAAAATAAAGAGGTATGTTTGGTAACAGATGCGTCAAAAAATGCTATCTGTGGAATTTTGTTACAGCGTCATGACAATCAATTTTATCCCATAGAATTTTATTCAAAAAAACTTAACAAGGGCGAATCTAATTATCCGTCCATTAAAAGAGAATTTTATGCAATTTATTCCTCCATTAAACATTTTCACGAATACTTATATGGTAGGCAATTCAAAATTTTAACTGATGCCAAAGCACTCACCTATCATATGAAATTAGAAAAACAATCTGAAATAATAATTAGATGGATAATGTATCTACAGGGCTTTAATTACAAAATTGATCATATCCCAGGTCTTGTGAACCCCGCAGATTTCCTTTCTCATGTTGTTGACCCCCCTGACAACCCTAACTTAATTGTAAACGCATTAAATATTTTTATTCCTACTAATGACTCCCTAACAACAGAGAATATCCTAAAAGAACAACTTAAAGATGCTAAACTTAAAGATATAAGAGATAAATTAATTGCTAATAAAATGCCTAATTCTTCTTATTCTATAAATCCAGATAACAATTTAATTATGATTGCCAGGAAAAAGCGTAATAGAGTTAATAAATCTAAGAAAATATATATTCCTAAAACTTTAATTAACAGCTGTATTGCTCTGGGACATCAAGTGCATTTTGGGATAAATAAAACAGTAGATACAATTTCAAAACTTTATTTTTGGGATGGTATGGCTAAAGATATACAGAATTTTGTAAATACTTGTGAACAGTGCTTACCTCACAAAAGTAAACAAACAAATACAAAACCTAGTTTTATTTCCAAATCTGATTTAGCGCCGGGAGAAATGATTGCTATTGATGTTGTGGGAAAACTTCCTAGATCACATGATGGAAATTTTTTTATTTTAACTATAGTTGATCATTATTCACGATTTTTAGAAGCTATTCCACTTGCTAATGTGACATCTCATTCTGTTATTAAATCTCTTAATGATTATTTTTCAAGGTATGGGATACCAAAAGTTTTGTTATCTGATAACGCTAAATATTTCACCTCTAACGAAATTAAACAATTCTTAAAATCATTAAAAATTAATCATAGAAATTCATCCATCTATTACCCAAAATCTAACGGTCTTGTTGAACGAATTAATCGTTCGCTTAAAGAGTCAGTTGCCTCTCTGTCTGATCAAGTAATTGAATGGTCAGACAGACTTAAATTTTTCATTCTCCATTATAATAACTCTAAACATGCTGTAACAAATTTTACGCCAGCCAATTTATTCTTAGGTAGGGATTTAAATTTGCCAATCGATACTTTTCAACCGGCTAAAGGGGTTTAAGAACAAAGTATATATTTCAAAAACTTACAAGATCATATTTCAAAAACTAGAGAATTGGTTAAACAGAATGAGGAAAAATATTTTGCTCAGAATGAAAAATATTTAAAAGGTCGTCCGCCTCCAGTATTAAAGCTTGGTGATGTTGTGTATTTAAAGAATTTAATTCATACTCCTACTTTCATGCCAAAAAATACAGGACCTTTTAAAATTACAGGAGTCTTTAGCGGTCATAATTACCTTATTGAGCATGTTAATGAGCCACTAAATTGTGCTAAATTACATGTTAGCAAATTGATTTCGACTGGACAAACAAAGTAAGGTTTTTCTGTCATTTCTAATATTGTTTCATCCTTTATGTACAATTTTAACTTTTATTATTATTCCAAATCATAGTATATTATCCTAACTTCATTTCAATTTTCATTTATTCATTTTTAAATTTAATTTTTAAACTCAATAGTGTGACAACTTATCCGGTTTCACTCATTTGATACTAAACGGTTCATGAGGTAGCTCCTTCTGAATTACTTAATGCATATGTGTCTAGCTAACTCGTTATGTTTTGAGAAGTATCTTTTAATATTCTTTACGACTTAATTCATTTATAGCATAATTCTTTAATTTAACTTTTTCCATAACTACCTATTTCAATATAAATCTTACTTAGTTGTCACAAGTCATATTTGACCTTTCAGTATTCTTTTATAAAGGATTGAACTTTATTTTGGCTTTTAACCTATACACTTTACTGCTGTTTGTAACTTGATGTGACATTATTTTATAATTTTAATTTAGGATCCTAATTATTAATTTTCTTTAAAGAATATCAATCTATTAAGTTTAATTGAATATTGAGACAAAAAAAAAAAAAAAAAAAGAAAGAAAGAAATTAAATTAAATTGATTTATAAATGTTATTATTTTGATAATCTCTACAATGCGCATGCCTTATGGTTCTAGAAGAGATTTAAATTCTATGTAAAAGATGGAGTTTCTGCTCTAAGATTTTCTAAAAAAATTTTCAATTTTCTTTAAATTCTGGACCATTACACACAGAGGGTCAACTCGACTTAGTTTGGGGTGTAAAATTTAGCACAAATTCTGCCCTTCCGACATTCCCTCATGGTATGGTCTATGGTATAATTTGGAGAATTTTGAAAATTTGTGTGAAATTGTGTCGATGACTTCCATGTATGGTTGTCAACAGGTTGAAATTAATCCTTTTCTTTTTGACACTTGTGCAATTCTTAAGTGATGTCTTCTCTTAAATTTCAATTGCATTATATTTACACACTTATATTGTTATATTTTTAAAATGTATGTTTGTCTCACAATCACATCATTACTTCAGTAGTGTCCTGCTATATGTCATTGACTCTTGCTCAGTTCCATTGTACATAAAGTATAGCAATTTTAATCATGTGCAATAACTCATATTTTTTTTTACAATGTGCAATTTCAACTCAGTTATGTATATAGTATATCTCTATCATTCGTTTGTTTATATTGCAATAAGAATTGTAATGGTGTTCACATGGATATTTACGTTTCAATTAAGTAGTAGGATTTTATTACTCTTTCACTCACCCAGAGAAGTGTTTGTATATTCTATGTATTGTTGTGTATCTGTTTCAAGTGTTTGTATATTCTACGTATTGTTGTGTATCTGTTTCAAGATATTTAGTGTTTAGTATTCAGTATTATTTCTATATTCATTTTGTTTTGCATTTGTTTAGTGTACTGTAATTGTTTGATTTTTTTATTGGATCACTTACAGAGAAGTGCATCTCTGAAGATTTTCCAATCGTTTGAGTGCGTCACTTGAACGTTTAGTTTGTTTGTGCATTCAGCTATGCATTATTGAGATCCCAGTATCTCGAACTTTTTTTTTTCATAATTTTTTTTTTCTATGGGTTGCAGGTAAATGTTACATTTTCAATATTTCAGATTATTAATTTATCGTCTGCATTATTTCTCTATTTAAATTTAAATATTTCAGTTCAAAAACAACTTTAAAAACGTATTAAATAAATAAATAAAAAGCATTCTAAATAATTTATATTCCGTTAATAATCCTATAATTAATAATTATTCAAAGTAATAAATATTATAATATGCAATTAAATAGTGTACTATCTAATAGTGTACAGATAGTAGTAGTATATTCTAATAGTGTACAGATCTTTTAAAATATAAACATTACGGCATATCGTTCGTTAAAGTAACTTACAATGCTTTTCTTACAATCGCTTACTTCCGAAAATATAAATTTAAAAAGTTATTTAATATTAATTATTTTATTCCAAAACTATTTTTATTGGATGCTACTATTTATTGCTAAGCGTTTCCCAAAATTTCATTAATTTTAAACCGTAATTTAGCGAGATATCCGCATTACAAAATTTAATCACTTCTGTCAGTTTTAAAAGACGCGCGATCCATTTTTTTTCCCCGACGCAGTTAGACATTTTTTATCTTTCTTCCTCGCAGAAAAGAACGTCGTGACGTCACTCTATCCTCCATCTTATTTTGGTATCACGGCGTGACATCGCTGGTACTCAGGAATGCAGGGGGAATGCAACTTCGATTACGATGCAAATCGTTATCGATATTTCGATTGCGATGAAAATCGCTATCGTGATGACTCAGATGTGCACGTGCCGGTCGCTGATTGGCGAATTTTGAGTTGAGCGTCTGTTTCAACGTTCTTTTTGAGCCATCTGGATTTTATCTCTCACTCTTTGTCAAAATGTAGCGGTCTGTTTGCACGTACGTTTGAGGCTGAGGCCTCAGACGGAGAAAATGATGGCGAAGTACAGCACTCCTATCCGAACCTAAGAGCATACTCCCCATACTCCACGGATGTAATAGCATGCTGAAGCTCCTTCCATAAATAGATCCTCAACCATCTCAACAATCTTCCAATTGTTTTGACTTAAGATTCATCCGAAAGACGAAATCTCTAATCTTCAATCAATTCAACCAGAAGCTGAAGCATTGCTGAATATATTCCAATCTGCTGAGCCAAGCAGACATCGACCAATATCTGTAATGTTCCTGTTCATCGAAGTCCAAGATTAATGTGCGAACTATTCCTGATGCCGTGATATAAGTGAACCGTTAATAAGTCCTATACAATCTATGTTTTCGAACTGAATTCCGTTTGGACAATAAACCGAACTGTTACACTTTAGAGACATTTTCAAAATAACCACGGAAAATAGCTGTTTAATATATAGTAATTGATTTACATATTGTATTCATCTTAATAATGGAAAATACGAAGTTGCTTGGCCAAGTATGATTATGTGTTGGTAAAGAAAATTAAATTCATGTTAACTGTACATATTTGTCTGTTTACTTCAAATGGGTGAGTCTCTTTTATTTTTATTTTTCAGCCTCCGATGTTTTATGGCAACATTTTCTAAATTAATTATTTTGTATATTTAACTTTAATTCTTAATATATTCATTGGTTGCCAATTCATTTTAATTTTCAGACAACCACTACGGCGATCCACGGCCACACACAACACAAATATAGCATAGTGATGTTGCTTAGTGGCACTCCACTCGCATACAACTTTTCACTTTTGCTGTTAGCAGCGATATAGGACTCGGGAGGGGCACAGCGTTTTTTTGCAGAAAATTTTGCAGAAATTATTTGAGTTTGCAGACAGTTTTACATTTTATCTAAGTCTAGATATGGGGTTTGTTATGAAAGTTTGTGATAGATTTTCATCATGCGATTGTTTTAATATGAAAAAGAGAGTTTTCTACTAACACATAATGCTTGAGGATTTTTTTTTCCGGCCTAAGAATTATTTCTTGAGCTTTTAATTTCATTTTACTTTTTGTTATTATGTATATATATATATATATATATATATATATTTAAATAACTAGAAACCTTTTTTTCCCCTCTTGTCATGTTTTATGAAAAGAAGAAAAACAGTGCAGCATTATTTATGTATCCAATTATTATTTTTTAAGACTGTAACTAATTTGTAAAATGTATTTTGACACATTTTGCAATGGTAATTTTGATATTAAATGTACATGATAAAAATGAAAATGATGATTTTTTTTTTGTGTGTGTGTTTATTCATCGTTTCATCGAATTTCTAAAACAGAATTTTTAATTGATAAATGATTTCCTCTAAACTAAAAGAGTCAAAAATATTTTATTCTGCTAAATGCTAAGTTTTTAATAAATTTTACTTTTTCATTACATTTGATTAAAATATGCAGTTGATCATATATCTAGTCGTTGTGAAATGATTAAGCCTATGAATTCATGTTTGTGGTAAATTTACCTAAATATATGGGTTTTACCATAATAATTTAAAACTAATTATAATTACAGATCAATGTAACAAAGTGATATTTTGAATAAAAAATTTGCGCTGAAAAATGATTACAGAGAACTTTTCTTTGCTTCATTTATCTATAGAGGTGTTTTCATACATTAGATGTGGTTTGTGGATATGCTTTTTCATTATGCTAGTAAGTGTGCAAAGGTAATGAAATGTTGAATCTGGAAAGAATTTAGGCCATCGAGGTATGCTCTTAAGTTGCCATATTTTGGATTCTTTCCCCATTTTCAGTGAAAATATAGACATTTTGATTATGAGGACAATTTTTCCCTCTTCTGATACTGAGAGTTTTCACTCAGCAATTTGCTCATCATTTGCCTTGTATTGCCATTTTGCTTTGAACTTAAGATTTTTGATTTGTAAAAAGTGTATTATTATTTTTTTTTAAGTTTGTTTTATCATATTTTTAAAGGTTAGTTTTATTTTTAAATGTAAATTCATGGTTCTTTTTTCTTGCTGAATTTTCCTTTGAGTAATCTGATGTATCTTGGTTTCTATAGTACACCAGAAAACTTACATGGGTTTAAAGGAATTTTTTTCTTTATTAGATGCAGCATGATAGGCAGTCAAGTACTAGTGCAAGTCGTGTTATGGAATAATTCTGGAAAAGGACTTCAAACAGAAAGTGGGGATGAGCAAAGGATAGCCCACAACTTCTTTATGTTATAGAAAATGTAACATAGGTAAATTGAAATTTATCATCTGTTTTATTTTCCTTTATAGCTAGTGATCTTTTAGAATTTTTTATTTATAAAAGTAAAATAATTATTGTAGTTATTACATATAAAAGAATAGTTATGTGCTTATTTGATAAACAGCAATTATTCATTCAGTTTTTTCTTATTGACATTAACATTTGAAAGACCCATTTCTTACATACCATACTTTGAGTAGTTGATTGAAGGCCAAGATCATATTTCAAAAAAAATATTCTCAGTGTGGAATTTGTTTTATTTTTATGCTTCTGTTACTTTTATTTAGGAAACCTTTAAAAGTTTTTTGATTGTAAATAATGGGGGAATTTCCCACATAGGGTGCATGCATGTATGGTGGGAGGATAGAGCAGTATTTGTCAACTTTGTTTTTATTTCGTACCACACTTGATCTCCCATTTATGCTTCTATAGCACTCTATCAGAGTTTCCCCCAGGTTTAAAAAAGGGCAGGGTGCTGCTAGTGGGAAAAGGGCACTTTTGGATTCCGATGGGCATGTTTTGGATTCTTAAGGGCATTTCTTGAAATTTTTAAAGGCATTCATTTGATTTTTAAAACTGTACTTTTTAATATTTAATAGACATAACACTAATTTAAAGACAGCAATGAGTCAATTTTACTATACAAGTAAATTTTTTAATAAACAAAGGAGTAAAGGCACTTTTTTTCAGGTGGGGGCAACAGGGGAGCTAATTTTTTAAATGGGGGAAGAGGGGTGCTATTTTGTAAACCTAAGTTGCAGGCAGGGTGCAGCACCCTCCTGAAACTGTCTGGGGGAAATTCTGACTATGATTAGAATGGTTAAAAACACAAGAAAGGAATATATGCCCTTTTTCAAAATAATTTAATAACATAAATGAAATGCTCTGCAAGCGACAGAAAACCAGTAATCTGTAATATCTGTTGTATCATTCTGTTTTTTTTTAAAATTATTATTTTAATTATTAATAGTTTTGTTGTGCCAATTCTTATTTCTGTTAACTGTTTCTCACCCATAATACACATAAATATTTGCTGACATGCATGAAACTGTATGTAAAATATTTTTCTTCTAATCCAGCAAAATTGTGTCAAGTGCTGATAGGTGAATGTATTCTTTAAGGTTTGTTTACCTAAATGTAAAAATTTTAAAGATTTTTCAATAAGATTGTTATCTAGTTTAAGCTTTATTATGATTTTGAGCATTTCTACTGCTTTTTGCAGTATAATCTTTTACTTGAGACCAGCAACCATTGCTCGGTAATCAGTATTCAGCCTATTCGTCAATACTACTGACTATTAAAATATTCAGCTAGCCAAATATCAAAATATTACTCCAAACTGAATACTTAAATGTTTTTAAAAAACTTAAAAAAACTTCTACATTTTACTGTCAATAAAGATATACAGACTAATTAGAAGTATAATTATATTTAAATGAAAGAGAAAGCTTTTATATTATTCATTTGCTATTTGAAAAGCATCACTTAAGAAAATTAATCAATAATGACAACATTCATAAGAATTAACTCTCTAGTACATGATTTTTTATTTTTTAAAATATACTTTATTCCTTAAAGAGCATAAATTACAGGATAAATATTGGAAAAATTGTCGCTCTTATATTTTTCAATATTTTGATTTTTTTTAATGGTTGCCAAATGGCAACACCATGAGTTAACCTATATTAAAAAAAAAAAAAACAATTTAACTGTACCAATTGGCAATATGTATTTATTTCAATAAAAACAAAAGAACTAAAAAATGAACAAATTTTAAGTTGCTTTTTATCAATAATATTAATCACAGTTATAAATGGTAAGCAATTAAACACTTATTGTTTTTGTTGAAACATAGAGGTACCAAACACTAAATGCATTTTATTTTAATAAAACCTTCACAGTTCAGAAGTTTACACCATTGTTTTGTATCAGTATCATTTTTCCAATCATTTTCAGGAGGTTAATTAAATTTGGTTTATTTCTTGCACTTCAAAGTTGGCTCATCTTCACTCGACAGCCTTTCTGCGCTTTAGATTTTTCATTTTACCAGATGAGCATAATGTTTTGGCTACTTCAAGTTTAAATTGCATCAATTTCAAAAGTTTACTGCCAGGTGTTTTTATTATAGATACATATATTGATGTATAAAGTTGTCAAAATACAGTTTATGATTTGCATAACTGAGTGAGTTGGTCTAGCTACAACAGAACCACTAACCTCCAACTCAGTGTTGAACTCAGGAGGTGGCCTGGGAAGGGAGACAATCCCCCCTCCCCCAGGAACAGTGAGATGTCCTCCTCGGAAGATTTGAGATTTTGTTTTCAATGGTCCAAAAGTGCAGTTTTCCCCTGAAACTCTATAGTGTCCCCCCCCCCCCCCCCCCCAGGAGCCACAGAAATCACTCCTGGGGAATATTGTCTGAATTCAACACTGCTCCGCTCCAACTGATCATGTCCACTTGGTCAACTGGATATATTTTTTTCCCACACCGGTATAAATTTCAAAATTATACACAAAACCATATTTATGTGTTTTGGCATATATTGCTTCATATGTTGACGAGCCTTTCTCACACATATTTGCTCATCAACACCGAGGGATTCTTCCATAGGAATTTATAAGAATTTTTCTTTCAGGGTCTCAACTTTAATAACTTTTTAGCTCATTAGACAATGTATTGTTGTTAAGATGTAAAAATTGCTGTATAGTTTCAAATTTATTCAAGGTCATGGCGTAACTAATTATTGGTGCACCAATGACAGAGATCCAAAACAATCTCATGTTTTGAAAGTTTGCCACACTACTTAAGCTACACATTCCTAGATACTTTTTTGTATCTGTTCAGCATATATTGAGGGGCTGCTCAATGTGTTTTAGAGTGCTATACAGGTTTGTTTGTTAGTAATGTGTTAAAAAAGTTTTTAGTGGAGGGGGTAATGGAGGAAAAAGTAGTAGAGGTGGGGTAGGGGAATACGGAAAAAATTCATATGGTGTTTTTAATGATAAAACACTTTCAGGCAGAGAGAGATCTCCAATAAACTGTATCGAAGAAAGATATGGTTAAAGAGTTTGAAGCTTCCTGGGGAGATTTTTTTTTCTTTTTATGTTTACCTGGCTGCTTTTGTTTCGAAGTAGATTAAAGATTTACTACTACAATGTTTGCATCAGCGTTTGAGTCAATTTTATTAGCCGCTTCATCTGCTTATGTATCACAATCACTCTTATCAGTGTCTGAATCATTTTTGAACAAAATGTTTGAATCAACAGTTGGTTTGTCATCGCTGTTATTGTAAGAAATGTCGTTACCACTTGACAATCCATTCCATATTTCTCCTGTTAATAGATTTTTCTTACCCCTTTAAGACCCAACCCGCACGATCGTGCGGTTTAGACATTCATTTAATTGTTTTCTTTTAAGTCGTTTATAATAAAAACTCGAATTGAACAATCGTTCTGGTTTGCAGATAAAGTAAAGTATCATTTTTTATCAACAGATAGCGGTTGCAGTTCATGTTTTACTTTCTACAGGCATGATTACCTTTGTTTACAAATACTTAAAGGGATATAATCTTTGTCTTTAAAATATATGTTGAACATGATGGTTTCATATAGTCTGTCTTTAAAATATATGTTGAACATGATGAGATCTTATCAGAAAAATTATTTTTATGAAAAAATAGACACAATAATGAACAAATGCATTGAACAGAATGCTCAAAATTTAAACAAAAGTGGAATTCAGTTCATGTTGTTGCGAAAACATTACTGAAAAATATTTAAAATAACTTTTAAAAATATATTCTTTTGAGAATTTTTTTTTTTTTTCAAAATAAAATTTTTTATGTTAACTATTTTTTATCTGAGTTAGAAATCCATCTATTGCTAGCAAAATGAAAGGCTTCAAAAGTTGCACTTTATTTGTAATTGATAAATCATCTGTGATATTTTTTATGATTTAAATCTAGATATAGGGTCAAAATTCGTAAAGCATAAAGCTGTCAAGAGGCAACAATAAATAAATGATAAAGAGGGGAAATTTAATTTAGTGCCAATTGGCAACAGTATGCACTATAGACTTATGATATACTTAAAGCAAGTTACTGAATATTGCCTGGTAAATAAGTTGTTTCTTGCTTTTTCTCAAACAGTGTATTTCTAAACAAAATGGAAAAAACTTTCAGGGATGATAATAGACATCAAGGCAGTCATTTTTTCCCTCTGAAAAGCAGGATCACTATCCACTTACTGTAAAAGCACTTATTTTTGCAAACCATAATTTTCGCGAAAATGAAGGTATCAGTGATTTCGTGAATTTGATATAAATAGAATCGAAAGTTGAAAAGTCCCAAAACTACCTAAATAGAACCCCTTTTGCATAAGGCATAGAAACTTCCTTTTGTCCGAAAAGTTCGTCTCCCCCCATTTGCTCTCCCCATAGCTCTAAAAATAACACGTGGTACTTATCAACTTTGACCTTGGCTCAGCACGCGCATTCCACCCCAAACAAGTTTCCTGTCTTAATCCCTTTTGTCCCACTCTATTTATCAAACTAGGGACTTCTGAACCTCCCCTTTGGACGGAAAGAGAAATCACTTACCCCCTTTGCTTTTCTCGGATTCGTACTGTCCATAACTGTGAGTGCAAGATAGAAAATTGAGGAGAGGGAACGTGTCATCAGCCCCGTAAAAAAATGTGGTAATACCTGTACAAGTTCGCAGGCAACGGAGAGAAAATTCTTGTAGTAGTTCCACTGTGGGTAGGACTTCTGGATGCAAGAAACTCAAAGTCCTTCATTGAATCAAAAGAAATAATATCCTCTAATACCAAGGTTTCTACCACTTTAAAACTAAAACGTGGGCGGTATGCGACGAAGTGCTGAGGTCCAAAATTGGCCGATATGCTACTATGAATGGAAATTCTGCAGCAGTGAAACATTTCACCTGTGAACTGGGAAGGCTGGTGAGTGAATCGCAGCATAAAGTAACAGTGCATTCAAGTATCGAAACAAGCTAAAGCCGATGTAACAACTTTACCGCATGGTAATTGCATTCACACCTTAAAACTTGGGGATTTCGAAGCAAATATTCAAGCATATATACATAAATTTTGGCCAAACATGAGACAATTTTGAATAGCTTCAAAGAAGGTGGTATAAATATTGTAAGTGAATGAGCTGCATTCTATTACAGTGCATCCCAAAAGTTTATAGACAACCATTCTTTTGTATTTAAGAGCTAACTAAACGAGTAAAAAAAACTCAATAAATTATGAAAATATATAATAGTGAAATAAAAATAATAAAATATTCAAGTAACTGTTAGCAGTCATAGATTTAATATAAAAAATTAAAACAAGAAAATGCTGTTCCAAAAATATATAGACAACCGGTGTTAAAAGCTGATTTAAGTGCTGATGTCCAAAATTTGTCTATTTCAAGGTCATGTACTTGTGACACAATAGTTTTCTGAGATAAAATCTTATCTGTCATATCTTTCTGACTGATTGCAAAGACGCCTGGCAATGTGCAGTTTTCCAAAAAGGAAATTTTGGAAATCTATCGTTTAAAGTCTCATGGATAGAAAGTTCTGGACATTTCAAGAAAAAACTGGATGCAGCAGGATTGGTATTTACCGAATTCTGTCAAAAGATGACAATCTGAAGCAAAATCCTGTCCTAGACAACCAAAGAAAACAACTAAATGATAAGACAGAGAAATTTTGACATTAATTTCAACCTAAAACCTGTGTGTACGGTTAGTTTCTGTAGAAGTAAACGTTTCAGTACCAATATCCACAGCCCATCGACGGCTGCTAGCAAGTACATTTCTTATTTGTCGCAAAATGCGTCATTCGCCAAAGTTTACAAAACGAAATAAAAACACCCGTGTTCAGTGGATCTGAAATCATTGGAATTGGTCAGATGAATGGTTGAGTATTCTTGTCAGTGATGAAAAGAAATTCAATTTAGATGGCTCGAATGGTTGGGCATATTAATGGCACGATATTCGCAAGGATTCACGAACATTTTTTATTAGACAACAAGAGTTCACTCATGGTGTGAGCAGCATTTTCTTATAATGGAACTACCCATATTGCTTTTTTGAAAAGTTGTCAATGTTCCGAAGATTACCAGAAAAGGCTTAAAGTACAGTTACTTCCATTTGGAAAATTGCTAGGTTGGGGAAGGACAAATGATGTACCAGCAAAACCATTGCTCCATTCTCGTGTTCAGCTCTACAATTTAGTTGCTTTAGCCATTTGTCTTGACATGAACCCAATAGAGAACCTCTGGGGAAGATTAGCTAGAGACGTATATGCTAAAAGGCTTCAATTTGCAATGGTTCAAGATATAAAGCTGCAATTTGAAGTCAGAACATCTTCAAACTCTTATTTTGAGTATGCCTGATCAAGTTTTTGAAGTGATTAGAACAAACGGCTTAAACATTTGAATGTTAAAGGGGAAAAAATGAGTTGTCTATAAACTTTTGGGGCAGTCAAATTTAAGTTTTAATTTTTCTCACAAAGTCTATAGTTGTGTAATATTATTTGTGTATAGTATTATTATTGTCTTGCTATTATTTATAATTATAAATTGTTTTGAATTGATACTCTTCTTTTTGAATTTGAAAATTAAAAAAAAAGTCTATGAACTTTTGGGGCAGTCAAATTTAAGTTTTAATTTTTCTCACAAAGTCTATGGTTGTGTAATATTATTTGTGTATAGTATTATTATTGTCTTGCTATTATTTATAATTATAAATTGTTTTGAAATTGATACTCTTCTTTTTGAATTTGAAAATTTAAAAAAAAAACGTTGTCTATAAACTTTTGGGATGCACTGTAGTTGTATTATTGTTTTTATTCAAGAAATAGTTGTATAATATTCAAGAAAGTTTTGTACTTATTTCTTATTTAAGTAATTGCAATCATTAAATTTTAGATATATGAAAAATTTCTAATTTTTTATTATTATTTGAGGCAAAAAAAAAATTGCAAGGCTTAAATTTTCGCGATTATGACGACTCACAGAAATTAAAGCCTCGCGAAAATAAGTGCTTTTACAGTATAGGTGAAAACTGGGAAATTGAGTTAGTAGCCAGTGGCCGGTAGACTCAGTTTCATTAGTGGCCACTTTTTAAAGTTAGTGGCCACTATAATGTTTGCAAACTTTCTTGACATCTAGATAAACTATAATCGTTGTATATATACGCATTTTTCTATAAATCAGAGTTTTATACCAGCCAACTATTCGTGATAAGAATAGGGAAGCAGTCGAAATTCAAGAAAATTACACTTTAAAACCACAAAATCTATTATCATATTGATTTTTTTTAGAATATACTTTTAGATTATTTGTATATGTTCATAAACGCTATTATCAATCAAATTACTATTACTTTCTTTATATAAAAAATAACTAAATCAAAATTCCAACAGTTAGGTGTATACAATAAAAAAATAATCAAAACACAATAAAATGTTATTTGTATTTTATTTAATAAGCAAATGTGTTATTAACATACTACACACATTAATTACATACAGCTGAAATCTAACCTGTTGAGTGTATTTCGCAGGATCAAACAATATCTCTTGAAGAAAAATAATCTCACTGGTGAGTATGTGGCAGGAGTCGAAATATTGAAAATACTGCAATGTTCTTAAAACATGCTTGCATTTGGTGAAAAAAAAAAGGGGGGGGGGAATAAATTATTTGAAATGCACGTGGAATCAAAGCTGATGAATATATTTTGCAGAATAAAACTGTATTTCTTGAAAAAATAATCCAACTGAAGGGCAATGGCAAAAACCCGAAATATTAAAAATACAGCTAAATCATAGTAATCTGCTTGCATCCGGTAAAAAAAATAATTAACCAGTTTGCTAATTAGATGTAATCAAAGTAGAGACACATATTTCTATGAAAAAAGCTATATTTCACTTGCGATCGATAACAAATTTTTTATCGCCACTTGGCGAGTGGCGACTAGGGTGGCGATCGATGGCCGATTTTTTAATCGCCACTTTTACAACTTTAATCGCCACGTGGCGAGTGGCGACCGCTAATTTTCACCTATATTTTACAGTATTCAGTTAAAAATACAGAGTATCTCACTGCAGACTAAATTTGGATTTTCGTTTGTTACTTTAACTTTAATGAAGATATTGCAGCTATATTTCAACAGAACAACTTTAATTTCTGTGAAGTATGATGACATGGCAAGAAATGTTTGAAAATACCACCATTCATATCTAAACAACACTGAGCTAGGCATTTTGTTATTTAGAATACAGTTGGCAGTACTTATACTGTGTCATTGGCCAGAATTCAGTCACTTCCAATGATATCATCACAGTTCATACAAGCAAAATTAATACAATTCCAATCTGGGTATATCTTTATTATTGTTGCGAACGAAAATTCAGTTTCAACTTGTTGTGACATATCCTGTATTTTCGAATCAGCATATTCTATTTTTGATGGAATCCTTCGATTGTGATGCTGTTTCTTATTCAAAAAAGGTTTTTCTTGGTCACATTATCTTCCTTAAGGCTACTATTCACTCAATTGCCGAAACTCCCACCATAATGGGGAGTCTATGGGCATATATAATGCATTGGTATATTTAAAATATCTCCTCAGAAAATTAATATTTTTTTTACTTCTTTCTTTACTTCTACTCTTCTTAAAAGATATTTCTTTTTTTTTCCTTAGTTCTCAAAATGTTTCTAAAATATTGGCTTGATTTAATTTAATATTATATGTATTAAAAGCTGACAAACTGCAAGTAAAATTTTAACACCTTACATAAAATTAAGTCTATATTTTAGAAATATTTTTACAACTAAGAAAAAAAGAGTCATCCTTTAAGAAGAGTACACAGAAAAAATAAGTTGAAAATATCGATTTCTTTAGGAGTTATTTTAAATATACGAATGCATCACAAGCCCATAGACTTTGCATTAGCAAGGGGAATTCAGAAATTGACTGACTAGCAGCCAAAAGTTTGTTCCAAAGTTTTATGAAAACTTTGTATATTTCATACCTCTGAAAATGATTGCAGAGTCTAGACACTGCTTTTTAGTACAACTCTGTGTATGGTATATTCAGTTATTTTTATAAGTATTTCTGAATATTTCATAAGTATTGAAAATAAGGTTTTATTTAATATATATAACTATAGTATAACACTTTAATTTGATTGTAAATTAATACTAGCCTTAATATTGGGTTTTTAAATAAGTTTTCAAAATAGCATTGTGTGGTTGTAAGGAGATATATTTTATCAGTACACATTTCTTTTAGCATTAGGATTGCTCCATGTTATATTGCTAATATCATTTTAATATCTTAAAGCCTTTTATTACCATATCATTTTTCAATGTTACAAAATATTCAAAGCATAAAGTCTAGATTTTTTTTTTTTTTCGGGAAAAAAACAGGTTTTTTTTTTTTTTCTTCTGTCATTTGAGTAGGATCTTTGATAGATACACATGATGTGAAACTGTTTATCATACAGAAGTAGTATTAGTTTAAAACATTACCCAGTAAGTTAAAATTGTTCTCCCCCTTACTTGTTCTCCCTCCTGTAAATATTTTTACTCCAGTGTCTTTTTTTTCCATCTAGAGAATTTTATGAATCCATTTATGTGTGTATGTATGCGGCGTTTCTGTAATAACTGGGTAATTTGCATTGCTTTGAGTTATATACTGTATTTTGTTATTTATGTAGCTTTTTTAGCATTAAATGTATTCTGCGGTGTCTTTCTATGATTTTAAAATTACTTTCAAGAAAATAACTGTAAATTTTATTTCAATAGCCCAATAAATGTTGAATTGTCACTTCTGCCCCTTGTTTCCAACTTCATGCACTGATCTTCTGGAACAATTTAAAGTGTCATGACAAGCTATTTTTGGAAATTTTACCACCCCCATAAAAAAATTCATATTATAAAGTATAAAATGACGAATTTCTATTGTAATTTAAAAACAGTTTTATATTTGTTCTATGCCAGAGAAATGTTGTCCCCTTGTTTTTGTATTGCTACTGTCTTGTCTAAAACTGCTCATGTGACCACTAGGAGGTCCGATAAAATTCAGGGGACAGCTGCATTTAGTAGAGGCAGCAATCTTGAAAATCACAAAAACAAATCTTTAAATTTATCAAAAGCAAACATCTTAAGATTTAATTATCTGGACTTAAAAAGCAGTTACAAGCTGCAAAATGGATAGAAAGATAAGAATATGTTTATTACTTGTTACTACTGTCCCCTACTTAAACTTCCGTTATTATTATTTTTATTTATTTATGATTTTGTGATGATATAACATACTTTTGCTTAGTTCGGGATATCATATTGCAGTCTTACTAAGATTAACTTGCTATGTGCACAGAAGCAATTTCTGTAATTTTGTCACTACCGTCCTCTTTTAATGAAACTGCATCAGCTCAGAATAAGTTTGAAAATGTTCAGCTTCAACTATGTTACTTAAGAGCCTACACCAGGGTTGGCGAACCTTTTCACATCTGCTTGCCAGTTTAAAAAAAAAAAAAAAAAAAACATTAAAATGTCTGTCATAGAACCCTGTTTCCTCTTGGGTTTTTGTTTTTCAATTTTATTTTCTCATTTTATAAGCATTGTAAAATCTTTTTTTTTTTTTTTTTTTTTTTTTTTTTTTTTCAGAAAAAATGAACACATTTTAAGGCACGTAATGCAGTCACAGAGCCTTGGCATTTGGGTGTTAGTTTCTCTTCATCAAATTCATTATTACTCTCATTTAACTCATCAGAAAAGTTTGTTTCTTCTATCTATTTGGAACTATCATTTGCACAAAAGGGTAAATCATAATCCTAAAGTGACGGTTTAATCAAATCCTATATTTTTCAAATCAAGATTTATTGGAATTTTTTTCACTGTAATATTCATAATATTATCACTTTGGTTGGAACTTTAAGAAATTGACATTTTATATAGAGTTATATGTGTTAAGCAAGGGATGGTTTAACAATGTATTACTATAGTTATATTTCTAAAGTAATTGAATTAAGAAGAAAGTAAAGTAATTAAGAGAATTAACATGATTTCTGATGCTGCATGTTGGATGCCAAATGTTTGGTATTGGGCTCAAAATTGGTTATTTTTAACAAAATGCATGATGAATTGAAATCATCTGATAAATTGATTCAATTTGGATTTTTAATACTGTGCATCTCTGAAAATAATGATTCGCAAGCATAGGTAAAGAGAAAGATTGTTAACATGGCAAATGCTAACTTCTTAAAAGAACTGTAAATGTCTGCAGAGCTGTCCTTAGTCGATGTGCGACAGGTGCAGACGCACAGGGCCTCATGCCTATGAAGACCTTGAGCTCAAAAATAAAAATTTATTGCAAAATAGCTAAATATTTATTATTCATTTTGTTGTGAGTTACATGATAAAATTTATATGTGTAAACCTTCTTATTTACAGGCATGAAAGAGATCCTTCTAAAGGAGGAATTCCACCTTTTTAGAAGCAAATTTGGACATTTTCTGGATTGATGCAAAAATACAAAGAAAATATTAGATGCATATGGAGGGGGGGGGGGAGGATCTAGAAAACTTAATAATTAGGCATTTTGTCTACTAAAATCCTTGGAGTTTGTTTCTGAATTGCTGTACTATCAAATCAAAGGCGAGCTGTTATTATAAGCACCTGAAAGTCATGTAAATTAAGTTCTTTAACTTGGGAAAGGAAGTTTCCATATGGTTCTTTTTGAAATAGAATATTTTATTCTATTTATAAAACACTTCTGGGTAATTTCAGTGATGCATTTTTGGAAATTATTTCTGGAGTAAAGATCAATTTGGCATTTATATATTTAGAGTTGAGATTTTTTTTTTTTTTTTTTTTTTTTTAAGTAAAGTCTTAAACAGTCAAGTCATTCAAAATAATACGTTTATTTTGAAAAATTAATCTCTGTACTTCACATAACTTCATAAGATACATTTGGGTAGATTTATCTGTTTCCAATTTTCTTTTTTGATTTAATGAATTTGTACATTTATTGTTATTTACTTATTTTTTTTCTTTTAATACTTTCTAAGTTACAAAAATGAAATAACAATCATATGTACAGTTATATTTCATTTTATTGTATGAATAACTGTTAAAATGTGGTCTAAATTATACGAGTTTGGCCTTACAGTATAGATGGAAAAAAATTCCCACCTTTTTTTCTATTTCCCACTTTCATACCTGTATTTATAAAATGTAAAATTTTCTATCAATAAAATGTTCGGTGCAAGTTATGGATACCTGAAAAGAGAATAAGAATGTTTGTAGCTTATATTCAATCTAAAGGCATTGTTACACCCTAGCCTGGACAGCACCAGACATCCAACAAATCTGGACAGGTGCATGAACTGAAATTTAATTTTCAGGAGATCGGTGTATGGACGATGATTCCAATAAAGTGCTCGCTATTATTTTAATGATTATTTGAAATGTAACATAGATTTGCTTTCCCGTTGTGTAATCAAGTTTCTCTTTTTATTATACGAATATCGATGTTCTTGCCCACACACATATGTATTCCTGTCGTGTAAACACAACGAAGAGGCAAAGGAACTGTTTCTGCTGTCACTATCTTGAGACAAAACTAAACATTTAAAGTCTCCAAGAATTATGAAAAGTTAGTGCTTTTAATAGTCCTTAGAAAAATGAGTTTTTTGGAAATACTGATTTTGACTCAGATATTTTCCTATTTTTTAAATTATCTTAAAAATATTAACAGTTTAATATTTGCTAATTAAATTAATAACTCTAACCATGTTACAGTCGAAGAAAAGACCGTTTTTATGTCAAACGTTTCACTTGTATCACATTCAATTACTGCCATAATATGAAATGGACTGATTGAGTAATTTAATCGATTAACCCTTTGACTACAATTTATTTTTTATTAGAAATTGTTGCAAATGGCGACTATTTTTTAATTCTATTAGTGGTTTTTAAAGAAAGAAAAATCTTTGCCATACACTTTTATGACAGCTTCATGAAAACTTGTAAATAATAGCATGAATATAATATAGAAATAGTCGATAGTGGCAGCCCTGCTTTTGGTCCATGGTCCTGCATAGTTAAATATGTAAATATATTAACCATTATCTTTGGTTTATGTTTTGGTAAAATTTGGTTCCGAATTGACTCTACCAAAAATCTTTAAAATCAGGCACGATGCTATTCAACTCATGAAAAAAAAAAACTATTCGATATATCTCAACGAGTATTACCCTACAATTAAAATTCTTTAAAAGAATGTTGGATACACGTTTAAATAAACACTTTAAACTACAGCACTTTTCCGATTATACTTCCTCATTCCATGGCATACGAAATTACAATATATTTACATAAGAAAACATCAACATTGAAATAAAAACTCATTAAAATCAAATAGTTTAGAAGGAAAGAAAGAGTGATTTAAGAAGTCATAAAGTCAAGAAGTTTTGAAGCTCTATAAAGAAAAAAAGTAGATTTTTAAAATGTCTCTTTAATTTATTAAGCCAAAATAAATTTCTAAATATTACATTTACAAATGTACAGTCATCCAAAAAAAAAAAAAAAAAAAACTCAGTTTATCTATGGAAGTCACATCTAGCTAGATAATAAATTTAAATGTTTCTGAAAGGCGTTTGAATTCACAAAATCTTGATGGAAACTCATCGACTAATGTATTTGTTACTGAAGGGAGTTGCTTTCTCTGTTTTTTCATCTAAATTAAAGACATCAGCTTTTTTTACTTTTTAGAAGATATTTTTTCTAAATATTTGCAATTTTGCTTCAAATATGAATCATATCTATCATGATAATATTAGTCTTATTTGTGCCTTGGCGCTTTAAATTTAAATTATTTAAATGCTGGCACAAATCTGTAAAGTACATTAATTTTGCAAGCCATTTAATATTTGTCAAATGCGCATATTTCTCGATCGTACTTTATTCATGTAAAAAAAAAAACAGATTTCTTCCAAATGTTCAATAAATCCTTGTATCATTTTGCCGCGACTTAACCATTAAACAATGTTGTACATCAGTAATGTACTGTGCACAGTTTACTTCATCTAACAAAGTGTCAAACTTTCATTTATTTAAAGCCTGCGACGATATGATATTAACTATTTTTGTGACTACGGCCGTAACATGATCAACAGACTCATAACCAGCCTTTGCACACAGGACTTGATGTATGATGCAGTGAAATTCAAGAATAATATGTCCAATATGAGTTTGAAAGAAATTTAAAAAAAAAATCATTTTCCCCACCAGACTGGGGTTGTAAAAGAAACTCTTTTAGACAAATTTATTTCATTTTCAGTAAGTGAATTTATAACTGCTGTACAAATATCTGCTTCGTTGGTTGTAGTTAATAACTATATTTCTCCTTAATTTCATTTTCAAAAAAATATCGTACAAAAACAGCTAAATGAGCAGATTTAGTTACATCTGTAATTTCGTCAACAAGGAAATGGAGGGGGAAGGGAGAAAGGAAAGGAAAAGACTTGGTATCAGAATTTTGTTACTCTCTTACATTTTCTGCCATTTTTAGGATTCTATTGGGTTGGCAACTAAGTGATTGCAGATTTTGTCAGTAGATGTTAGCACATTCTTTTTGTTTTGTCTGCTTGTTCAAAGCACCTATCCTGTATTCTTTTCTTGTTGTTTGGACTTCCTTCTTTAATTTCGCAAAAAAAAAAAAAAAAAAAAAAAAAAAAAAAAAAAAAAAAAAAAATTGATTAGTTATTTAGGTTCATTTTTATCCCAGTTTAAGAATGGAAGAACAAGACGTGCATTTCAGGCATATTTTATTGTAATTTCCAAAAATAAAAGAAATGCATTGGAAGCACACAAGAAGTTATGTGCCGTATATGGGAATAAAGTCTCCAAAGAAAGGCAGTGTCAAAATTGGTTTGCTAAATTTTGTTCTAGTGATTTTTCACTGAAAAATACGCAATAATCTGGCCGTTCAGTTGAAGTTGATGAGATCCATATCAATGCCATTATCAATTCAGATCATCATAGCACAGCATGTAAAATTGCAGAGAAGCTCAATGTATCGCATACATGCATTGAAAAAAAATTAAAACTGCTTAGCTATGTCAAGAAACTCGATGTATGGATCTCTCATCAGCTTGATGAAATTCATTTGAAGAACCCATTAGCATCTGCAATTAGCTTCTGAAACGCAATGAAATTGATCCATTTCTGAAACGACTGTTAACTGTCAACGAAAAGTGGATAGTTTATAACAACGTTAATCTGAAAAGATTGTGGGAAATGCAAGATGAACCAGCCCAGGTGACACCAAAAGCTGAGATTCACCAAAAAAAGGTTATGCTGTCAGTTTGGTGGGATTATAAAGGAATACTGCATTTTTAACTTTTACCAAGAAACCAAACAATTAATCCAAACATGTACGTTCAACAACTCACAAAACTGGGCAATGCAGTTCAAGAAAGGCAGCCAGCATTGGCAAATAGTAAGGGTGTTGTTCTCCAGCATGATAATGTAAAACCTCACACATCTTTGGTCACTCGCCAAAAATTATTGGAACTAGGTTGGAATGTGTTGTCACATCTACCATATAGTCCTGACCTTGCGCCTTCAGATTACCCTTTATTTCGTTCTGTACAGAACTCCTTAAATTGTAAAACTTTTAATGACACTGATGATGCAAAATCACATTTAATTTAGTTTTTTGCTGCCAAAACTCAGAAGTTTTATGCACATGGAATTATGACACTGCCTGAAAGATGGCAAAAGGTCATCAACAAAAACGGAAAATGCCTGATTGAATAAAGCTATATTTTTAAACAAAAATTTTGAATTTTCCTTCTTATTTAAAATCGCAATCACTTAGCTACCAACCCAATATCTTTGACTGTATTTCTTGATAAAAGAATATATTTAATTCGCTGAATTATTTTATCTTCATTTTCAAAATTATCAAAATGGGATGGAGCGCATGTTAGCCAGACTTTCTTCAAAAACTCTCCATCGCAGTAAAATTCAACATACCGGCATTGACATTCACAGCCGAGAAATTTGAAACTCTAGTTTGCGAATCCCTGCTGATATATTTAATTATAGATGTGAGCAGTTTATGTTTCTCTTTAATTGCACTGGCAATGAATTCTTTTTGTTCTCCATAACTATTTTGAGAAGTTTTTTTTATTATTTGTTTCATATAAAACTGTTTTACAGATAACATTCTGCGGATCCAGGACCGTGCGAAAGGGGAGGCGAAGGGGGTACCAAATTTATACTATCAACTTTGTACATTCAAAATAAAAGTATGTACATTTTTGTTTCAAAGTTAATGCATTGTCCCTTACCTCACACCAGAAAACAAATTTGTCACTAATGAATTCTTCCTTTTTAAAACTTGTTTTAGGTCTTTGTCTTTGCTCTTTTGTTGTCCTCTTTTCTGAGTCTAGAATTTTCTTTCTAAACTAGGGGAAAAACATACATTCTCAAACAGCATGTGGTTTTCTTCCTAGAATCCAAAAGCATTGGAAATTGTTATACTATACTATTAGATACATTTTTTCAACACCACAGTAGCCTGTCTTTTTCGTTAGCCTCAAACAAAATCAAGGAAGTGGGTATGTGATATGTATGGGGAAAAGGTAGGAAGGGGGGGGGGGTTCTGAGTGGTTAGTTTAATGATATGACAAGTACGCATGTATTTAGTATTTTAAAAAAAGCTGTTTTCAGTCAAGTTTGTATGTTAATAAAAAAAAGAAAAATGAAGTGCAGAACTTTGGGGAGTATGAATGAATTTTTTTTTTAAACTTCAACTAATGATGTGGCAAAAATATCCCTTTGCGTGTTGGCTACGACCTGCATGCCATAGGTTCGCCAACCCTGGCCTACACTATACTTCTTTTTTTTTTTTTTCAGCTGGTGGATAACCTTCATAGTCACCATCACTAGTTTCCATGGAAATCTCATATAACTCGTTTTTGCCACTCTTTTTTGTTCTTGACTATAAAAGCTCTGAAACAACCTCAAATGTAGTGTGAAAAAAGTATCTAACTGGGGAATTCAGAATCCCTTATAAGAGAAATACCCTCAAGGTTGTATGTATGTCTTTGCGAAAAAATAGTTATAGTCATGTGAAGAAATGAGAATGCTGATGTTAAACCGAGAGTAATCTTTACGGATTTTTCGCTTGTATTTTAATATTTATTTATTTATTTTTTTTTTTTCATAGGATCGATATTTTATACTGTACATTTGGTTTTGGTTAGTTTTTTTTTTATAAGAGGACAGTTTCATTTTTGGAACCAGTTCTGAAAATGAAACTATCTTTAAAGATTTCTGCCATAGGATTAAAGGTCTTGTTTCTTCTTGTGATTAGTGTAGACTCTTGAGCTATTTCCCATGTGGCGTACATTGAAAATGCCAATATTATAATTCAAAACCATCATTTGTTCACTTTCTCCCTGTTTGAAGAATACTCCTGATGATTATAAAGATTCTCAACTCCTGATTTAAAAAGTGAACTATTAGTGTAGGAAATTTGGGTTGCAGCTGTGTATGATGAAAATTGGTTTCCTGAAGTTTTTAAATTTAATTTTTATTTAACTATCATCAAAGTATTTTATTTTTCCATGTTACTTATTAGAACATTTGTTTTAAATTATTTTAATTGGAGAAGTAAGTAACGACATCCTTAAAGCAAATCTCATGTTAAGAAATGGAAATAGATTCCATTGGACAAACATACCAGATATCCATGAAATACCAAATAATGAACTTTTGTGTTTTATTGAAATTTCTCCTCATTCAATTACTTTCTGATATTTTATTATAGACAATTAGTGTGATTATAAATTTAAAAATGAAAAATATTTCCTGTAACTAAACACTGTTTTTGTCTCTGGATGAATTCATTTAGTTGGACCTATTGTCTTATAGTTGGTTATTTATTTCTAAAAGATTAATTCAATTTTAAAATAGTTTTAAAAGTACATAGATATTGAGTAATTTATAATTGTTAAAATGTTCAAAGGTATAGGTGAAAACTGGGAAATTGAGTTAGTAGCCAGTGGCCGGTAGACTCAGTTTCATTAGTGGCCACTTTTTAAAGTTAGTGGCCACTATAATATATCAAACTTCCTTGACATCTAGATAAACTATAATCGTTGTATATATACGCATTTTTCGATAAATCAGAGTTTTATACCAGCCAACTATTCGTGACAAGAATAGGGAAGCAGTCGAAATTCAAGAAAATTACACTTTAAAACCACAAAATCTATTATCATATTGATTTTTTTTTAGAATATATTTTTAGATTATTTGTATATGTTCATAAACACTATTATCAATCACATTACTATTACTTTCTTTATATAAAAAATAACTAAATCAAAATTCCAGCAGTTAGGTATTCCAGCGGTTAGTACAATAAAAAAATAATCAAATAAAACACAATAAAATGTTATTTGTATTTCATTTAATAAGTAAATGTGTTATTAACATACTACACAAATTAATTACATACAGCTGAAATCTAAGCTGGTGGGTGTATTTCGCAGGATTAAACAATAACTCTTGAAGAAAAATAATCTAACTGGTCAGCATGTGGCAGGAGTCGAAATATTGAAAATACTGCAATGTTCTTAAAACACGCTTGCATCCGGTAAAAAAGAAAAAAAAAAAAAAAAAAAAAAGGAATAAATTATTTTGAAATGCATGTGGAATCAAAGCTGATGAATATATTTTGCAGAATAAAACTGTATTTCTTGAAAAAATAATCCAACTGAAGGGCAATGGCAAAAAGCCGAAATATTGAAAATACAGCTAAATCACTGTAATCTGCTTGCATCCGGTAGAAAAAAGAATTAACCAATTTGCTAATTAGATGTAATCAAAGTAGAGACTCATATTTCTATGAAAAAAGCTATATTTCACTTGGCGATCGATAACAGATTTTTTATCGCCACTTGGCGAGTGGCGACTAGGGTGGCGATCGATGGCCGATTTTTTAATCGCCACTTTTACAACTTTAATCGCCACGTGGCGAGTGGCGACCGCCAATTTTCACCTATATTCAAAGGGTATATTTTTAAGAGTATTTCACTTCTGCCCCCCCCCCCCCCCCCTATTCTTAAAACACATCCAAATTTATTGCACATAGGATATCAAATAATATATTTTTTATCATTAATAGACAAAAAGAAAAAAAAAACTTTTAAAATCTTGGGTTATAGCGTAACAAT
The DNA here is from genome assembly GCA_963932465.1 of Maratus speciosus. Classification (NCBI taxonomy): domain Eukaryota; kingdom Metazoa; phylum Arthropoda; class Arachnida; order Araneae; family Salticidae; genus Maratus; species Maratus speciosus. Next base: position 42,122,535 of record OZ010791.1, on the reverse strand, counting down.
ATCTTTGGGATAATAGTGATATTGATTATCAAAATAATTAATAAAATGATGTGTTTAAAGAAAAATACTGTTCAAAGTTTATGCCTGGATTATTGTATACTACTCTATGTCTTATCTATTTATTTTAAAAAAAAATGTTTAAAATTTAACTTTTATTTTACACTAAATGACAGAGTGAAATTACCTATTTATTGGAACCCATGCAAATTAACTATTCAAAACTTTCCCTTCAAGGATAATATTTTTTAGTTTATCTGTTTTACTCTGTTATGCTTCTCTAAGAATTATTTGAGTTAATACTTGTTTTTGAAGTGTGATTTGTTATCAATGCAATATCTTTGTGAAGGGACAAAATTTTGTTTTACTATATAGTATAAAAAAATATATCGGACTTTGGCCCTTTATTATATTTTTAAATGAAACATTCAAGATGTACATATAAAATAACACTTTAGATTTTTTGCATGGTTTATAAGCTCTTATCAAATTAAAATATATTTCACTCTGTTTCTGAAATTATTTATTTTGAATCCCTTGCTTAAAGATTTAAAAAATTAAAATATTTTAATATAATGATGTTATGCCAAATTTAAGTGTTATAAAGATATGAAAAACTTTTATCCAAACCATTTTGTAAAAAGGTGTTAGTTAACCATTATTTTTCACGTTTTGAATACTCATACGTTTGAAAGCTCTCTTTATATTTTAAGATTAAACCATTCATTAAAAAAAAACACCATTTATTTTTTGTGTGATTTAGTTATATATATATATGTATGTATACATATATAGTCTTTGTTTTAAATATTTCTCACTATTTTTCAACATTCATTCATAAATCATAAAAAGAATTCGTTCTAAGTAAAGAAAAAAAAAATCTTTATAAGCATGATTATTTCTTCAATTTTAAATATAAGTAAAGTAAATTAAATACAGTTTATAAAAATTATGTATTTTCAATAATAGCATTTTTTCTTGTTTCACTACTGTATTTGCAACATTTACTTGAGATTTAGAGTAAAACTTTTATACTTTTCTTGCAATTGTGAGAGCCTCCGGTGATTGTGTTCAGGTAATATACCTGAATTCAAGTATTTATTTCATTTTCAGTACCAGAATTCAGGTTTTTCTGATAGTTAAATTCATAAAATAAGACTTGTGGATATGCTTGCTAAACACAATTAAAATTAATATATTTCATAATGAGAGGATTGGACCTCCTTGCAATAAATTATGTGTTTTCTTTCCATACAAAAACTTTTTCTGTTAAAATTTCATGTATTTTTCCATTAATTCACTATCACCCGTGGGTTACATTTTGTCTGTATAAATACACTAAGGAGCTCAGTCCCTCACTCTTGCGCCAATCCCAAGAGCAATAAGTACTATGTTGTCTTATGACAATCCTGCATTTTGCTCATTTTTTAATTGCAATTGTATTTTATTCTTGGGAAAACACTTACATATATCGAAACCAATACTCATTTATTTTTAAGTGTATATTTACAATATCTTTACAAACAGCGTTTATTTGTAATAGGCCCCAAGCATCGAATTTTTATGCCTTTCAAATCCAGCTTCTGTTTGGTAAACATAATACTCACATTTTAAGATAAAATAAAATGGGAGTGAAAAATAAAGTATCTTGCTTTGAAGCTTTCTTAGGTTTTGATATTAAAAGATTGGGTACTTTTGGTTAACCGGGCGCCAGTGTTGTATGTACATATGTATACACATATATGTACAACATATATATATATGTACACACACACATATATATATGCATACATATGTATATACATATGTACATATATATGTATATATATATATGTATATACCGGGTGTCCCAAAAAGGACTGACTGATTTTAAAATTCAATAACTTGCAAACGGTGACAGATATTAAAAAAATTCTTGCAGGAGGGTTATGCATAAGGTCAAAAGTTTTATTACAGTGATTTTCAATTTTAGTTCTATTTACAAACAATAGATGGCGCTGTAAGCAATAGTCGCTAAATACAGGCTCGATTTTTGGTACTTCGTGGCCCGGATAATACATTTCCATCTCCTTTTTCTGCATGGAACAAGATAAAGGACCAGAAATCGAGCCTGTATTTAGCGACTATTGCTTACAGCGCCATCTATTGTTTGTAAATCGAACTAAAATTGAAAATCACTGTAATAAAACTTTTGACCTTATGCATAACCCTCCTGCAAGAATTTTTTTAATATCTGTCACCGTTTGCAAGTTATTGAATTTTAAAATCAGTCAGTCCTTTTTGGGACACCCGGTATATACATATGTACGTATAACACTGGCGCCCAGCTAACTGAAAAGTACCAAAGATTGTTGCTAAATATTACATCATTGTCTTCTGCAGTCAATATCCACGTACCACTTTAAAATATTTTACTGTGAAGTAAACCAGTTTCAGCTGATATCACCTCTATGTCTATGTCTAGGGCAGGGATGGAGAACCTTTTTGAGTATGCGTGCCAAAAATTAAAAAAAATATGTACAAACACTCTAACGTGCCAGAAAAATTTTAACAAATAATATAGTCATGTCGCATCAAATTCCACATTAATAATCTATTAATAAGTTTTTCTTTTATTGTATACTTCCAAATCTGATCATTTTTAGTTCTTCATTGATCTAGTAGAAGCAGGTTCAATAGACACATAACTATTTATAATAACAGTTAAAATTCAATTTTCAAAATTAAAACCTAAATATATTGAAACCTAATGTAACTTAAAGCCCTAAAACTAAATAAAATAAAACCTAATCTGAAATAGAAGTGTGTCAATTAGGTATATTCTATGCAAACTAACTCTTAAAAATCAATTTTCAAAAATAAAACCTTTGAAATTTGATAGAGCAGTAAAATGATTTTGAAAACACTATATGTTGAATGGTTTAGCGAGAAAATGACGCTAAAAGGCGCTTTCATTGAAATTTATAATGCCTTAATTTATTCAAAAGTAACGGATTATTTTAAAGTAAATTATATAGCTGTTACACAAAACTATACTTTTTGTAAGAAAAACACAAAGTGGATTGCTCACCATAAACTGAATATGAACTATTAGTTTTTTTACGTGCCAAGTTCGGCACGTGCACCATAGGTTCACCATCCCTGGTCTAGGGTGACATATTCGCATGGATCCAAACACTCATAACTCTTAAAATTTAAAATATTAAAAATAAATATTACTGACTTATTAATTTGTTTTAAATTTTAATATTTCTATAATAGCAGTTTTAAAATTTTTTCATTTATGTTCATGAGAGAGAGAAATGGATAAATGATCTCTTTTTCTCATTGTTAGTGTCTTTTTCTCATTGAAGTAGGAAACCAAGGAGGAAATTTTAACCTCTGTGCATTTAGAAGTTGAACAGTTATTATTTCATATATTAATTTCATATGTCCAAACTAGTTATTTTATATATTTTTTTCATTAAGATCTCATATATATTGTGTAGTTATATAAAATTCCAAATACTGCAATATGGCACTACAATGCACAAAAGAAATTGTAAATATAACTTCTGTATTTTTCCTGTGTTTCTTGCTAGTTTAAAAATTGTATGTGGCTCAATACTACAATCAGGTAGATTTCGTAAGAAATACTACCTATTGCAGTCATTACCATGGTGCGACTTTTGAAAAATTTCTTCGTAACTTTTCATTATGGAGGAACCCAGGAACCCAAAACCACCCTCACCAAAAAAGTTTATATATATATATGTGTGTGTATTTATGTATGTACTAAATTTTGTCCACACGATAAAAGTCGCAATTATGCACGGATCGTCTTCAAACTCGCCAACAACTTTGAGATGGCTAATATCTCGGCGGGGATTGAAAATGGGCAAAATCGACTCAAGGGAATGGAAATGGGAAGGGTTAAAAATTTTGAATACCGTCTTAAAACGATTCTAATAAAACCAGCTCTTGCACAACAATGACAGAAAAAAATAAATATTTTTCGTTATAGCAGTTGCCAACAATTAAAAAAAAAGCAATAAAATTATCTCCGCAACAATTGCTTTTCTATATCAAGAGTTTCACATGAAAAATTAAATTAAATAAACAGTTTGACGAATTGAAAACAAATTGAATATTACATCATAAGTTTTCTGGAGCAAGATTTCCGCATGAAAACTCAAAATGAAATAAGTAGTTTGACAAATTAAAATATATATATATATATATATATATATTGCGTCATATTGGAAATATGATGGACCTCAACAGGTGAATATGTAACGTCATGTGTGTTTAAAGAAACATATTAAAACATGATAAAAACCTGACTATGGAAATATTAACATATTTTAACACTTTGAGGTTCTCTGAATTTGCTTTAGCCATTTTTAAACCTATTCCATATACATGCGTGTGTGTATTCATGTATATTAGAATTTTCACAAAATGTTTAGCTCCCTAGAGCTCATTCGTAGTGAAGGAACTGGGTTTATCTCTAATCTTGATTTAAGTTTTGTTGGTGAATTTAGTACTTAACTTCGAAATCTACCTCCGCCTGTAGGCCCGAGCCGGCAGGGATTTTTCTTTTCTGTTTTGCTGTAGCATCACAATGCATGAATTACCAATTTTAAATTTAAATATAGAACTGTTCAAAAAATAAATAAAATTTTAAAAATATATAGAACTGTTAAAAGTAATCAAGTATTTTAAAACAACGAATCACATTTTTTAAAAATATTTAGAATTTCATTCTTAGAAAGTTGGTGTTTTTGAATGCATGTTTTCACAAGAAAATATACATTTAAATTGAGTATTTTAAAAAATCTCAAAGATATATTTGTGATAACTGAAATTCTGTATACTATAACTGAAACTGGCCATTTATTCTAAAAGAATTTTTGTGTTTTTTAAACAAAAACTGCATATAATGTTATTCCTGTTACAAGTATTAATGTTGATGGTGTAGATAATATGTATGTATAATTTCAGGTATTTTTATTTTTGTAGAATGTGCCTTCCTGTATGTAGTATACATAAGTACATACACTTTTATCTTCATTGCATTATAACTGGTGTAATAGGACCATTTAACGGTCTTGTTATAGTTAAATTTCCATAGCTTAATCTTTATCGTTTAAGATTAGGTAATACTATAATAGTTGTTCTCTCTTTAGAAGACATTCATATGCATTTTTTATAAATAAATGTAAAGCAGTCTCTTTATAGGAGCAAATTGCAATATTATTTTGTAATTTTTTTTTCTTTAAGAATTTTGAAATTTAGAAAATATCTCCTTAATCTCATACTTTTCCACATAGGACAAATTAATTTTTGTTAGCATAATCTCAACTCCTGTTTATATAAAATGTATTTTATAGTTATTAATTAATATGACTTAGATTGAGTTTACCATAAACAACTGTGGTAGTACTGTATTTTTTAAAGAATTAACCAGTTATAATTTGTAAATAATCTGACTAGTTTTAGTACCAAACAATATTAGTTGCTTTTTTTTTAACTTAAAAAAACTCAAATCCTAAGGTCACTTTAATATTCAAATAAGTTAAATAACATTCAAACTGCAGATCTTATCAATATATTTTGAAGTGTTGTCAGGATATAATTTGCGTATTGATTTCAGCATGCACTGAATGAATCTGTTTGTTTGAAAGGCAATTAAAAAGACATTTTTTATAGTTACAGTTTTAATAAAATACTCTTTTCCTCACTTGGAATAACAAGTTTTTTTTTTTTACTTTTTATCATGATGTAAACCATTATATCAAAAATCACAAAAGCAGCATTAATCATTGTTCAACTAACTTACAATTTATCCTTTCGTTTTTCATAAAAAGCAGCAAAAATCATTAAAAAGTCCAAGTAAGTGTTTTTGCATGTTGGATATTTGGCATACAAGTCCAACAAATTGCAAAAGTGGTTTTGACTATTTAGTCAGTTGTATTTAATTTTCAAAATGACTGTGTGGGAATGGATTCAGCATTTTTTCTATAATTTATGAATTTTGTTTCCTGTTTATGCCCCCCCCCCCTGTTTTTCTTATGCAATTGATTTTATGCTTTTGCGTATGAAAGCTTAGAATAAATTTAATTTTGTAAAAATAGCTTTTGAGGTGTTTAGATTATTTTGCCTGTGTATTTGTATTTAGTTTTTTTGTATAATTTTGAATTTTTTTAGAGAGGGGTTTTTGTAATAGTCATACATATTTTCCCTTCTGCTTGGTAATTATGCTTGCTACACTTCGGAAAGACTTTACTTGTCAATGGTGATTATACTGAGCGAGCCTTTTTACCGACTCTGGCGTTGTAGGATTTCCATACTGGGAGATGTAACGATGAGTTTGGCGCACAGAAAATCCTTTTTCGGATTTAATTTATATTATTTGTTTACTGCTGAAGTATATTCTTGGATCGCCAGGCTGTTTATCGTTGTTTAGAGGAATAAATTTGCGCAAGTTGAATTTACCAATTAATTTGTTTTTTTCCCATTCCATGCAATTTTTTTTTATATTCCTGAAAGAATTCTGGTCTATGATAGACAGCCAAAATACATTTAGAATAAAATTATAATAAAAAAAAAAACGAAAAATCCCCTTTAGGGACGCTGGCTGGGGAGGGGCCAGGAAGGGCCACTGCCTTTCTGCCAGTGGCCCCTCCCTCTCTCTGGACTTTGAAAATTAATTTTAAACGAAACTTTCTTCATTTCTGATTTTTAAAAATGAAAGATAAAAAACTGCCTTGCCTTCCTCAACCCCTACCGTGGCAAAGAATTTTTAATTCTTTTTCTTTAATTTTCTATTTACATTCACATGTTTTTAATTTATCCAAAAGGGATCAGAGACCCTGTGGCAGGATTTTTTTTTTTTTTGAACTGTCAATTTTGTTAAATGTTGGTAGAAATCTATTTTTGAATATTTAATATTTCTTAATTGTTGCATTATTTTATTGCTTCTGAGTATGTTTAAAAGTTGTCTTAAATGGAGAATTCTGTCATTTTTAAAAAAAAATTAGCTTATTTTATACTTACATTCAGCAGCGGGCGAATGTAGACCATTGACCTCAGCCATAAAAAAAAAAAAATAAATAAAATAAAATAAAATAAAATAAAAATGTGTAAATGCAAACAAGATATTAGAAAAGAACTTTCCCATTGGTTTAACATTAACTCACGTGTAAGGCACCTGTCCCTACAGGCGAAGACACTCGCGAACTAATGCTAACCCTATGGGGAAGTTATTTTCTAATATCTCGTTTGCACCTCGGAATTTTTAAATATTTTTTTTTATTGTACAGCTGAGGTCGATCTCTACATCGCTCTTTTTTTTTTTTTTTTTTTTTTTTTTACTTTTTCGATTTTGGTTGCAGATATTTTTTATTAAGTTACTTTCACTTTCGAAACCGGTTCCGAAAATGAAAGTGTCATTCTAAAAAAATATCTGCAACCAAAATCGAAAAAGTAAAAAAAGAAGAGATGTAGAGATAAACCTCAGCTATCCAATGCAAAAAAAAAAAAAAGAAAAAAAAAATTAAAAATGTCGAAACAAGTTTATAAAAGGTCCTTAATCAGAAATTTGTATTTGTGTATGGGTTAAGGGACAGCGAAACTTTAAAATGAAAAATGTATGTACTTTCATTTTGAAAAAACATTCTCGATATGTATATATATAATTTCTTATAACAATCAAAATAAGATGTTTGTGTTGGTAGACGCACCCCTCAATCTCCGAGCCTGGGACGACTGCCCCCCTTCGCCCCCCTCAATCTCCGAGCCTGGGACGACTGCCCCCTTCCCCCCCATTTTGCACGGTCCTGATTGATTTATGTCAAGTTAAATTACAATTTTACTTATCAAATCAAATTAACTTACATTTATGCATAAAACTATAGAATGCATTATGGATAACTGGTGAATTTTTTCTTGTTTTTTGTGTCTAAAAGAAAATTCTTGTTACAGTAAACTCTCTGTAAGGCAGACTCTGTGTAAGACGGAAATCTGTTTAACTCGGAAAGATTTTCAAGTCCTTGCGAATCCATAGACATAGAGTAAAATTTGTCTAAGGCGGAATATTGTCTACTGCGGAAAACTTTCTTGGTCCCGATCAATTCTGCCTTAGACAGATTTTACTGTATTTTACACATTCTTTCCGTGTGCTTCATATTTACTTGAGATGAAATTATCTAATCCACCAAAATTTTCTATCCACCGCAATTGTCCAGTAAATTAAAGAAATAAAAATACATTCTTAGATAACAATGGTTGTAATTAATTTACCGGAAATTAAGAAAAACTGTTCAATTTCAAATCCCTTCAAATATCATGCCTGCAAGTATCCTGTTTTTACGTTTAAAAACAAGCCCTAAAATAGAAAGTTTCCAGTTCTTGGGCGGGGAAAAATAGTTTTATGAGAACAGTCTTAAAATAAAGAGCTTCTTTTATTCGTTTTAATTTGCAAAAGAAATTTTTCTTTGTCATTTTAAATGTCTCAGCCATATATTGGGTATGTACTTGTGAAATTTTCTGAAAAATTCGAATCCACCAAAAATTTTTCTCTATATTTAATAGTTTAAGAAAAGAAACTTTTGATTGGACATCAAAAATCTACTATCTCTGATAATAAGAGGAGGCTATATCTATTGACCATCAACCCGCAGATCTCTGTTGGGGGTCTAAGGTTACTACTAGCCATATGCTTGCACCGCACCAAATTCTCACCAGAATCCTTCCTCGCGAATAAATACATTTCCTTGATTATTATTAGATATTTATCATAAAAATGAATAGATGTTAAGCTCAATCGATTTTGATTAATGAGTCAATCATTTTTCATATGAAAATGTGGAAAAAAAGGGATTTAATATGCCATTTCTTTCAGATTCAGTACAGAACTATTTATTGTCACAGACTTACACTCCTCTCTAGTATAATTTCCATTGACAACTAAGGTCTTCCCCAAGATTAGTTCATTTTATTTACCACATTTGTCATGATGTTACATAGTTATTTACTTTTAATGTGCATAGGCGATATTACAAAAGAACTCTATAGAATAATGTAAAGTATTTGCTTTATTTAGAAGAATTTTATTTCCTAAAAAATGTTAGCAAAAATAAACTACAGGGAATCGCATAATGATCTTTCAGAAATGTCTTTATATTAGAATTCTGATTGATTTAAATACTTAAAATTAAACTGGATGAATAATCTTTAGCACATTTTAATTCTAATCTAAAATTTTCAAGACAATTTGTATTTTGAAAATTGGTACTACTTGGTTATCCCCTCGACCAAAAATCTATCGCCAAACTATAAGATTAAATGCCAATAATGGTTGATCATAAATGTCACATTCACTTGACATTAAGCAAGTTACATGTGTTTACGTCATCAAAGGGTTTTTATTTCAACATTTTATTTGTATTTTTATTAATGTTATACTAATTTATTTGTTCTTTCGTTATTTAAAATAAAAATTATGTCTGTATAATTTGGCGAGTGGTTTGGCGATTTATATAATTTGGCGAAATTGGTCGACGGGGTAACTAAGTAGTACCAGTACCTGAAAATTAAATGTAACAAAAAACAAAATGCTTCATTTATTGTGTTTTCTAAATAACCTTTTTTTCCTTCAGATTAATTATTAATTACAAATTGTGCTTATAAATTAAAAAATAAATAAAAATACTGGTAAAATGCATGATATCTCAAAGTGTGTTATTAAATTCTAACCATTGTTTTGTGATGATGAGCTATTTATGTGCATAAAATTGTTTTTTGCAGTTGTTTGAAGACATGGATGATCAAGATGCAAATCATTATGCACAAAAGTTTTGATGTTATTTGTAAAAGCAACTCTTTGTTTTACTGAAATGTTATAACTCTTGTACATCTATATAAATACTCTGTCTGGATGTAAAATACAGTTTAATGAAAAATTATTTTATGTTTCTCATTTTGTGTTTAATTATTTGTACACATAAGATTAGTCATAATTAATTCATCAATTAAAAAAATATCTATATCATATTCTTTTGCTAAAATATTTTTTATTGGAATTGTGTGGAAATCTCATTTTCGTAAAAGCCAATTCACAAATGAATTTGTTTGCATCTATAGTTTTTCTCCTTTTTTATGAGAAACCATTGGTTTTTATGAAATGCGATCTGTGTGTTTCTTCTCATTTTATATCCAGTATTTCAAATGGCTCAAAAGAAAAAAAAATAGAATTAGATCATTTAGATCATATCAATCTAAGGTAAGAAGAAATGTTTGAGGCTTTCTTAGTTCAGTCCCACTCTGAATTTTGCCGAAATATTGATTGATAGTTAAAAAGAAAATGATAAAAAATAAATTACATTTTGAAATTAACCTTCTCTAGGCTATACTTCTAATGTCACAAAGCATTAAAAGTTTTTTGAAAGGTAGAGAAAAAAAAACTTTTTTCCAAGCAGAATTTCAGAGTGGGTCTGGTAAACTCCATCACCGCGTCAAGGTGAAGCCTCTTCGATGGAGTCCCTACCTGGAAGAGCTGATCTATCAGACTTGTCTAAGAAAACTAAATTATTTTAAATGGGGATCGTGATCATTTTGATTGACGGAAAAACTAATGCTAAATGATTAGGTAAGACAGCTTCTTGAAAAAAAGTAATAATGATTTATTTGAAAAAAACGAATATTTTCATTTATCTGTTTTTTTTATTGCATTCTAAAATATTTTTCGCTGATGACCTTTTTACAAAAGTATTCTAGTTAATATTGTCACATTTAATGTTTTTCCAAGTGCCTCTAATCCTCTTTCTGGATCAAACCTCATCTAAAATTTTCTAGTAATTAGATTTCGTTATATGTTTGGAGGAAATTTCACTTTTAAATAAATTGGGAAATAAATTAAACATTTATAAAATCCGCTTAATTATTTTTGAGTTAACTTATACAAAAACCAAAAGTGTCACATATTTAAATAAAAACTCTTATGTTGCTAATCTTTTTCCTTCATTAATGTTTATTTTTCACTCAAAATTTTCTATTCATTTATTATTTTTAACATTTATTACATCCTCAGGTGCTTCCAATCTCCTTCTGGGGTCATCACCTTATATGACTTTATAGCTCCATTTTTTTTTTCTTTTTGTTCTGATAGCTTTACATTTTGCTTAGATTTAAAAAATATATTTTTTTATTTATGCCACTATATCTGTGTAAAATTTAAAAAGGTTTATAAAAATCTAAAAATAAAAGGATATTATTTAGAAAATTGCATTTGTAAATCTCCCTCATTTTCTAAAGTCTGTTTTTCATTATAAAAAGTTTTTTATTGTCATTTGTTATATAATATTTTCCAAGTTACCTTTTAGATCCTCTTCCCGTTTCAAACTTCATCCTATTACTTCTTTTAAATACATTTCTTTTTTAAGTTTGAATGAAATTTTACTTTTAAATAAATCCTGAAATTTAAAAATAAATTGATACTAACATTATCTGTTTAGATTTTTCAGAGTTTGTATATGAAAGCTAAAAAATATCTAGCATTTATATAAAATTTCTTACTTTTTCTGATCCTTTATTAAGATGTATGTTACTATATGAATTGAGATGTAGTACTTTTGCTATCAACACTTTATGTTACTTTACCATTTGTCATATTTATTGTGCTCCTGGGCACCTCAAGTCCCCTTTCTGAGCCAAGTACTAGTATTTTATGAGAAAAATTTCTTATGTAAATCTATTTTTTGAAATGGTTCAGATTTTTTTTTTTTTTTTTTTTTTTTTTTTTTACTGTATCAGTATCCAGTATTTTTTTTTAAATTTATCCAATTATATTTGCGGATAATTTAGAATGGTTTAATACAATGGCAAAAATTTAAAGATTTAACTTTTCCCTCTCACTTCCTAAATTGCCTTTTCGCTATCAAAATGTTTTTATTGCTACTTGTCTTGCTACTGCCATTTTTCAATATAAAATACTTCTTACCTAATCATTGCAAATTGTATTTTCTTTTTCAAAACTTTACAATAATTAAAGATGTTACTTTTTTCCAGATTCTGTAATTGGTTCTGCACTGTAATTCATTAAGAATTTTTTTTCTGTAATCTTAAAATCTTTCAAAAATAATTTTGAATTTTGCTGATGGCAGTTTAGTAGACTAAAGTTTCTGAGAGAGAGCTGTTTCATAATAAGCAAAGAGATTACTTGAATTTAAAATTAAACAAAACAAGAGGCACAACCCTTCTCTCATGGTTTAATTGTCTACTATCAGAGTTTGAAATTTAACTGCTCAAATAGTACTTTTGCAATTCATTTAATTTATTATAAATGCTGTGTCTTGTACTCTGTGAAAAGAGTGAATACACAAATATTATGTTTGGTACATAAAGCTATTCTAATAAAAACTGTAAAGAGCATTTTGTTGCCAAATGCATCTCATTGGAATTAAAAAGAAATCCTAGATAGTCTTCTTGCATCTGCAGTGCTTCAAGCTTTTCACCAAAAGTGATTTATCATTGCATAATAACAAAGATCAGTTTGACCATAGCATAAAAAATAACATTAAAATATTAATTATAAAAATTACATATTGGCAAATTATACAGAATCTGGCTTAATATAACAATGATTTTTTTTTAAAGTATATAAATAATTAAATTTTGCTATTTGTTAATATTGCTTTAATGCAAATGCTAAAAATATCAGATGTTATATCTAAATACTTTTGCATTGCTAATGTCCCTTCTTCGTAAGGATGCATTTTCTCTATCAAAATTTTCTACTAATTTACTATTTGTCACATTTATTATATTTCCAGGCACCTCCAATCCCCTTCCTGGGCCAAACCTCACCTTATATGACAAAATTTTACTATATAACTCCATTCCTTTAAACGGTTCAGAGAAATTTGTGTTTTACCCAATCAGTTAGTATCCAATTTATTTTAAGTTTCCTTAAATATATTCTCTCTTAAATTTTGGGTTGTTTAATATAAAGCCATCAATTAAAAAGAGAAAATCTTTTGTAGTAAATCTCACTCATTTCTTAAATTGCTCTTTACCTATCAATGTTTTTATTACTATTTGTCTTTCTATTGCCTTATTTAAATAAAATTCCTTTTTTTTTGGCCATTCATTTCAGATTAAGATTTTTTTTTTTAGCTTTACAATAATTAAAAGTTTTATTATTTATTTTTTTATTCCTTAAAATTCATTAACAATTAACTCTTTAATTCTAACTACATTTCTATTTCAAAAGCATTTTAAAATTTTCTAATGGATGAATATGCTAGAGTATTTTTATTTTCATCATATGATTAAAATCCAATTATTTTTATAAAGTCGTTCTGACCAGCTCTTCCCACGCGATATTTCTCAATGTGTATATTAAATAAACATAATGCATTTTTTAGGTATTTACTGTGTAGAATGTTAAATGCATAGTAATAGCATAAAATCTAAAGTTACTTTGGTATTTACATACTATTATAAGAAATCACACTCTAACCTCTACATCAAACGGGTATATAATGTGTTGTGAATGATAGAAAAGAACAGAAGACTTCTTTTGTAAAACTTTCATTTTATTTAATCAAGAAAAGTTACACTTGACAGAATACAAAAGAACAATATATATAACAAATAAAAGAAATAAGACAAACACATGTATTATTTTGTTTGAAATTCTTTTAAAGATTAAAGTAAAATAAATATTATTAAAATTGCTTAACCAAGTGTATGAAATAACTGTGAAGTGTGATTATCTTTGATCTGATTTTGTTTTGAGATTGCAAATACCTCATATCATGACATCAACATTATGAATACAATTCTAAATATACATAAAAGCAAAAAAGATTATACCCTATTTAAAAGCAACTAAAACTTTGTTTAAATCACCATAAAAATATAAAAACACACAGGACGTGTTTGAAATCGGAAATTATAACAGCTCGCCATCAGCTGAACTAAACACGTCTCCGTAAGGAGACAAGATCACAAAGGTCATATTGTGACCTTGTTCCCATATAGACCGGGAGCCGGCAGCCCATACAATCATCCCATCGAGTTCACGGATGAAATTCTAGGATTAGTTAAATCTTGATTCGCATATTAAAACGCAATTGGTCTGCCAAGTCATATCTTGGTGGAAAACACCTGAAAACCGGATTTTAGTGGTCGACTCGTAGATTTATCATTGTGTTTTCCTGCTCCCATTCCTCCATGCTTTCATACCTTTGGGTGCAGCAAAACACAATGGTAAACCTACGAGTCAGCCACTAAAATCGGGGTTTTTCACCCAGATATTACTTACAGACCGATTGCGTTTTAATATGCGAATCAAGATTTAACTAATCGTAGAATTTCATCCTTGAACTCGATGATGTGATTGTCTGTGCTACCGACTCCGGGTCTATTATGAACCCATCTTTATTTCGGCTGATGATGAGCTGTTGTAATTTCCAGCGCAAAACGTGTTCTGTGTTTTTTTTTATTATTATTATTGTTTATACAAAGTTTTATTATTTAATTGTGGTTTATCACTAGTTTTTCAGTGCTGTTTCATCTTGTAATTTACTATTTGTTATACTCCCAGGCACCTCCAATCCCCTTCCTGGGCCAAACCTCACCTTATATGACAAAAATTTCTTATAGAATTGCATCTTTAAATGATTCAAACAAATTTTCATTTTACTGAATTTCATTTCCAATTACTATAATGCCAACAATTAAAAGATTTTTAATTAAAAAAATCTGTTACTGTCCCCCATTTCCTAAATTGCTTGTTTCTTTATCGAAAAATTTTCATTACAATTAGTCTTGCTGCTGACCTATTTAAATAGAGCACTTTTTTTCTAATCATTTCAAATTGCGATTTTTTTTTTTTTTTTTTTAAAGCCTAATAATAAAAAATAATATTAAAATTTTAACTTTGGTTTTTGCCCAGACTCTATATTTTTTTATATTCTGATATTCATTAATAAACTCACTCTGTTATCCAAAACACATTTCTCTTTCGAAAAACATTTTTTTTTTCATTTTTAATTGTTCGTGGGTCTACTGTTTAGAGCATTAAATGCACGATAATAGCGTAAAAATTTAAAACTATACCAAAGTAACTTTAACATTTGTTAACAGGACACATAAACATAGAAAGCACACCATGACCTACCTGTATACCAAACAGATGTAATATGTGTTGTGAATGATAAAAAAGAACAGAAGACTTGTTTGTAAAACTTTCATTTTATTTCATCAAGAAAAGTTACATTTATGGAGGTTAACAGAGTACAGAGAAACACTATACATAATAAGTAAAATAAATAAGAAAACAAGACACGTGTGTTATTTTGTATCAAACTCTAAGGATTATACTAAAATTACTCGACAAAATACATGAAATAATTGTGAAATGTGATCCGCAATGATTGGTCTCATTTTAGTTTGAGATTGTAAACACCATTTTGAAATAAATCAGACAAACAAATATTATCAATTAAAATTTTTATTATCTAAAAATGTATCATTACATCATAAATACAACTCTAAATATACATAATACCAAAAAACACTGTACTCTAGTTTAAATAGATACTATTAGAACGTAACCTTACTCAACAAATGCTATGCCAATATGATGGAACGATTGAAATCGCTACGCAAAACCCAGACTGCTTTCGTCACTACCGAGTTTATCTGTTATATATTTATTAATTCTTTGCGTGAAAATCTGTAATTGTTTTTACGCAAATGTAAGAATAAATAAGAGTAATAAGTCCTAAATACGTCTACCAATAATCATATAATAATAATATATATTCCAAATGGAAAAGTCAAAAAACATATACTGGAAATATTTATTTGCTTAAAAGACATTCTTTACTAAAAACACATTAAAAGATCAATCTTTTAATGTGTTTTTAGTTAAGTAACGTCTTTTAAGCAAATAAGTATTTCTAATACATGTTTTTGACTTTTCCGTTTGGAATATATATTATTCTATGTTTTTACGCGCTTTTCTGGATTAACTTTAGGAAAAGTGTGCCCTTTCTGCTGCAGATTAACATTTGAAGGAACCTATATACTTCAGCTGCCGAAAGTTGGAAAGTATTTGCCAGATCAGGAGAGTTTCGTTGAGTGCCAAGTCACATGTTATGCCAAAAGAATAGCTAACTGGAAGCCATGCCACATTCTATTTTATTGAACATAAAGAGAGTTTCATTGAGTGCCAAGTCACATGTTATGCCAAAAATAACCACAAGCCGGAAGCCATGCCACATTCTATTTTATTGAACATAAGGAGAGTTTCGTTGAGTGCCAAGTCAGATGTTATGCCAAAAAGAACCACAAACTGGAAGCCATGCCACATTCTATTTTATTTTAGAAAGAAGATGTTAAAATGCAAACCAATGAAGAAATGAGCTCTTAGCTGGTGGACAAGAAGTGGGGACAAAAATACTGGATTGCTTTAATTATTATTCGTTAATGTAAAAGAAAGAGAGGTTTAATCTGCTTATTTATTGTATCATTATTTATCATTTGATGATTATTTATGAAAATGTGATCTAAATTGCTATAAAAAAAAAGCTATTTTTCTGTAGTAGGTATAGTATGGTGTCTATTGCTATTAAACTGTGTGGAAATTTAGAATTTAAAGCCAAAATATTATGATATGTATTTTTATTGAACTTTGTAGTAATTTAGAATCAAAAGCCAAAATGATATAAAATGTATTTTTATTACTGAAAACTAAATTTAGAATAATGTAAGCCAAAAGTAGAAGAATATATATATATAATGTCTTTATTTACAAACAGACATAAATTATAACAATTTAGATATATACAGAAATAATATGTATTGAGTTTGTCATAATATAATAGATAAATATACTTACTTTTTCACTGAAAAAAAAAAAAAAAATCATTAAGCAAATATTTAGAAGAAAACAGAAAGTAGAGCTTGCCTTGAATCCTTGAAGATCATTTCGAAACATATTTTTCAAAGAAACACTTTATTTTAATTAAAAAATAAATGCTATTGAGTTCTATTAGATTAATTTTTAACATAATTATTAAATTGGTAAATAAATCATAACAATTGTAAATTTCCGAGTGGGTGTAAAAAGTCCAGGCCAGAATTCAAACCAGGAATGTATTGGCTGAAGCCAGCAATGCTCTTCCAACTGAGCCATCCTAGACCAATACTGGAGGACTAATTCATCCACCTAACGTAATGAGGTGCTACTAACCTAAGTTGGGTGAATTAGTCCTCCAGTATTCGTCCGGGATGGCTCAGTTGAAGGGGCATTGGCGGCTTCAGCCAATATATCCCTGGTTCAAATCCTGGCCCAAACTTTTATCACCCACTTGGAAATTTACAATTGTTACTATTGATAAATAAAGACACACAACCTTGCTGAATGGTACACAAAACACGAACTTTAATAAGCTAAAATATAAATTCTACGTTTCGAGTTGTTTCTACAGCCGTCTTCAGGAAAAATAGGATGGTTAAATGGCTAAAAGCTCAGAGATTAAGGCTTCCTGTGCGAGAGATAATTTGTCGAACATTGACTAAATTGCTTTTAGCCATTTAATCATTATATTTTTCCTGAAGACGGCTGTAGAATCAGCTCAAAACACAGAATTTATATTTTAGCTTATTAAAGTTTGTGTTTTGTGTACCATTAAGCAAGGTTGTGTGTCTTTATTTATTATATTTTATGGTGCAATTGTCCAGTATATGTTATTGTTACTATTGAGTTCCTAAAAAAAAAAAATTGTATTACTAATGCATCAAGTTTAACGGATTTGTATAGAACCCTTGTAAGTAAAAATACACTTTAAGCATAGTTTTCAGGAGCTACATTCTGTGTAAAAAGTATCCGGAATTGTATTAGGCCCCTTTGAGTCCAATACAACTTCAAGCAGTGCTTGACCAGCACTCCTTCCATTCTTCATAGGCTGGTTCGATGTATGAACTTCAGCTAATTTTCTTTTATTTCTTCAAATGATTTCTCATTCTCTTGCTGAGGACAGAACCCTGCCTGCGCTCACCGTAGCTTTCAGCTCCCAAGACGCTGGGTATTCAGGATCACGCCAACAATCCCAGCTTCTTCAAATGACTAAAAAAGCCCTCTTTGAAGTGGTGATTTTAGCTTCAGGAACAGGAGAATGTCACATATGATCAGGTGATTGCGGCTGCTGTAATGGCTGCCTTTATCATATTTGTACAGTAAACAATATCTGATGTGGTCTTTATCGATTGCCATGTTTCCCGTTTTGCATGGGATCATCTGACAAACATTGTCCCTATAAGTATTATACTGCTTCATGCGTTTTTGAGTGCTTTCCTGTTCTCGAAATCTCAGCTGTGACTTCCATACTCCAGTTGCCATTTGCATATGCTCAAAACCGGGTAGAACTTTTTACACTCACCCAATAAATTCCAAGTACATTTTACACTGAATATATACTTCCTTTAAAAATATCTATAGCTATATTTTAATAACATTTTCACAAAAAGATTAATTTGTCTTTATGAGATACTTTTTTTAAGTGTTTGTTTTAAAAAAAAAGAAGATATTTTTATGTTAGGCGGACCAAATTTCGCCAATAGCATTTTTTTTTCCCTTGTACTACTAGCAGCTTTTTGCCTGTGTAAATTATAAATGGTGCTTTAATGTTGAAATAAAATGAATGAAAGACATGTATTTTAAAAGAAAGTTATATATTTCAAATAAAATGTGTGAAAGGTTTATATTTTAAATGAAATGGGTGAAATAAAAATGTTGGCAATATGAAAAATATTTGGCGATTTATCACTCGCACCCGGCTAATATAAAAGTACCAAACGAAAAATACAGAACTATGTGATGCGCTAGTAATGTAACACTTTTACAAAAATATTGTTTCTTCACAATGAGAAAAGAAATTAATTTAAAATTAAACCAAACAAGAGGTATAAGCCCTCCCACAAAATCTGTATAATTTACTGTGTCTGATAGTAAGTTTAGAAATTTCTATTTTTCTAATTCTACAATCTGTGTATATATTGTAATGGAGTATTTGTTTTGTCGGTAAATGCATTTCAGTAAGGGAAAAGAAACCCTAAATCACGTTGCATAAAGTAATTTGGGTACTTGTTGGTTAACCCGTCGACTAAGTTACTGTCACCAAATTGTAAGATTAAATGCCAATAATGGTTGATCTTAAATGTCACATTCACTTGACAACTCGTGTTTACATCATCAAGTGATTTTAATTTTGACGTTTTATTTGTATTTTTATTAATAGTATACTATTATTTGTTCTTTCGTTATTTAAAATAAAAATTATGTCAATTTGTATAATTTGACGAGTGGTTTGGCGATTTATATCATTTGGCGAAATGGGTCGACGCGATAACTAACAAGTACCGTAATTTGTTATGTAACTAGCAGGTTCGATTCGTGCATAACTTATAACATGAAAATATGAATTATAAAAGTTACATATTAATTCATTACACATAAAGGAAAACCGGACTTAGTACTATATTAAAACGATTTTTTTAATGTAGATATATGTAATTACATTTTGCTTTATTTGCATAAAACTTTTAATATTTAAAATTCTGAAAGCTATCAAACTAATGCAAAAAAAATCTATTAACTTATTTTGTACAAAATAGGGTTCAGTGAAAGAATATTTTAAAAAATATGTTTCGTTCAAATAAAAAAAAGCATTCACTGCCAAAATTTGCAATGCAGTTTACATTTTTCCTGCCTATATTTTTAAATAATTAAATAGAAATGAAAATATCAATCATTATATATTTTTTTACTTTATCCGACACTAAAGAAATTTTAATGACAACTTGGCAACTCTACTTCACTGTTTAAATGAAATTTACAGAAAATAATAGGTATCGTACATTTTACCTCTTAACAGGCCAAAACGGTTCAGGAACTTGATCATTCGATGCTTGTAGCTCCTCCTCTTTCGTCTCATCAAGAAAGGAGGCTCCCGGACATCCGTCTTCTTCGCAGATGGAGGAACGAAGAAGCAGCTGCCGGTAGGAGAAGCAGACAACAAGCATCCGAGATCCTTTTCTTCTGCATCACCGTCTTCAGAACCATCTCGGACTGGATTGCAGTCGGCGGAATCTGAAACGATACAAGAAGATAATGGTGAATTGGCAAAGATGGGAGATTGTGGTACCCACTTACCTAATGGAGCCTCCACAAAGTCATCCTCATCATCATCAAACCAAACTTCTATAGCCGAAGAAACTAAAAAAGAAAGAAAATTAGCAAAAATAAATAAAAAAAACCAATAAATAAACGATAATAATTCATAAAACAACATAATAAATGTCTTAGCCTGTATCAGTAATCTTGCAAAGTACAAATTTTTAGCTAAGATTGACGCAATTGATAAAAAGATTTGTTAATGAATCCAATTGTTGCCAGATAAAAGATACGTGCAACAATCGACAAAAATATTGCACGTGAAAATGTAAACAAATGAAAAATAGGCAGTTTATCGTACAAAAAATGTTTTTTAGACGGCAAACAATTAGTCGATATTGAAACTAAAGATTAAAAACGAATATAGAGTTGGTGTATTTATTAATTCTTAGCTTTTGATCAGTAATCCTTCAAAATATAGATTTTTTAGCTACGAATGGCGCGATGGATGAAAAAATTTGTTTATCGAATTGTTGCCAGATAAACGATACTTGCAACAATCGACAAAAATATTGCACGTGAAAATGTAAACAAATGAAAAATATGTATTTTATCGTACAAAAAATGTTTTTTAAGCGGCAAACAAATAATCGATATTGAAACAATAAAATTAAAGACGAATATAAACCATGGTGTATAATCTGTAGTTAAAGTACGCAAAAGGTTAAAAAAAAAAAAAAAAAAAGATATAAAACAGGAATTCTGCTTTTTCAGAATTTAATGTCACCCCTGATGAAAAAAAAAAAAAAAAAAAAAAATGTTATAGCTATATCTATATATATATATATATATATATAAATGTAGTTAGTACGAAACATATTTTAGTTTTAAGACTTAAAATACACGCTTTTATTTTATATAAAATGACGTCATTTGCATCCACTGAAGAATTCCACATTTCCGATTCAGTCTTAAGCAACATCTTTAGAAAAGTATTCATCAGAGGTGATTCTGTTCCGAATTTTCCGAAAAATTAAGGCAGTCATTTCCGAAAATAAAAAAATCGGTGACTCCGAAAATTCGAACATAAACTGTATCGCGAATTTCGACAAATGTTCGCCGAAAAAAACCAATTTCGTCAAAGGAACGAAAGAAAAACGTGAATTTCGTCAGAAAATAGCGAAAAAATGCCGATTTCGTCAAAGGATCGCAAAAAAACGGCTAATTTCCCCAAAAGATCGCGAAAAAATGGCAAATTTCGTCAAAAGGTCTCGAAAAACAGCAAATGTCGTCAAAAGATCGTGAAAAAACGACGAATTTCGTCAAAAGATCGCGAAAAAACCGCAAATTTCGTCAAAAGGTCATGAAAAAAAGCATAGTTAGTTACAGGAGTGTATTTTCCCACCTGTGTTTGTAACCTTTCAGAAAATTTTCTGTGAATTTCAGATTTTTTTTTTTTTTTGCTCAGAATCCCCCCGCCGCTGTATTTCCGAAAATGTGATATGAATTTCCGATTTTTTTTTTTTTTTTTCACTCAGAATCGCCCCTAGTATTCATAGGACGTCACTATCGCGGAATAACAGACAAACCCAGCAAAAAGCGTTGTGATGTCATCATTAAAGAAACTCGATAAAAAATCAGGTATCTAATGATTCACATGCCTTCATTTGTTTGTAACATTAATATGGATACCAGAAATTAAATACAGTTTATAATAGCTCCATGTTTTATGAGAAATTATTCATTTTTTGAAATTTTGGAAAATGTTATGACACACTGATTAATAAAATTGCATTCTTTCAGCTTTTTCATAGGAATTAAGTAAATGCGCAGAAAATAAGTCACACAAATACTCTTTAAAATACATTTTTACAGCAGATGCTATTCTTGGCATAGCACGTATCTTAAACACATTTTTTTACTTTCTTCTATCTTTACAAGAAGAATGTATTGGATTCGTAAAAATTTTTGACTTTCGGTTTTCAAAGGATTTACGCGTTTTAGGGGTCAGAGATTCTGAAAAACATGTTTTTACAAAATGTCAGTCTGTCTGTATGTGACACAAATTTTGTGGGCGCTCTATCTCAAGAACCAATGCACGGAATTTAATAAAAATTTATATTCAGTTAATCCCTGATATAAATGAGTGCTGATTAGTTTTTGGTGTAAATCGCTCAACAGGGGGCGCTGCTATGCAGCCTTTTGCACGATTTCCGCAATAGCTCAATCTCCAGAACTAATTCATGGATTTTCATCAAACTTCAGATTCAGTTAGTCCTTGACATGAATTGAAGTTTTGTACATTTTGGTGTAAATCGCTCAACAGGTGGCGCTGCTATACTGCATTTTTTACGATTTCCGCAATAGCTCTGTCTCAATAACCAATTCTTGGATTTTCAACAAACTTCAGATTCAAGTATACCTTGATATGAATTAGTGCTGTTTATGTTTTGGTGCAAATCGCTCAACAGGTGGCGCTGCTATGCTGCACTTTTCAGAATTTCCACTATAGCTGCATCTCAAGAACTAATGCACGAATTTCCATCAAACTTCAGAACCAGTTAGTCCTTGACATGAATTGACATTTTATACATTTTGGTGTAAATCGCTCAATAGGTGGCGCTGCTATGCTGTTTTTTTTTATTTCCGCAATAGCTCTATCTCAAGAACTAATGCTTGGATTTTCAACGAACTTCAGATTCAGGTATACCTGGATATCAATTAGTGCTGTTTATGTTTTGGTGTAAATCGCTCAACAGGTGGCGCTGCTATGCTACATTTTTTAGAATTTCCGCTATAGCTCTATCTCAAGAACTAAGGCACGAATTTTCATCAAACTTCAAATTCAGATGTACTTTGATATGAATTGGTGCTAAATTGATGTAATTTCTTGTACTATTAAAATGATTTAATTGACGTGACTTATATAGAAGAAAGTTTTGTAATGACCACAACATACTAGTTTTTTCAGTTGTCATGAGAAAATTTCAACAAAAATATATAGTAATCTACTATATTCCCTTTACTTTCTTCAGAAATAGAGTACTTCATTTGCCACCATTACAGAAATGTCATTAAAACTACAAAATAATTAAAATTCTTTTTTTTTCCTTTATACGACGGTGTACAAGTTGAAAATGTGCGATGTTTAGAAGTTAAAAAAAACGCCGTAGATTATCAGTATTTAACCGTACAATGATACACCTGCTTCGTTTTACGGGTGGCTTGGCTTATGGTTAGGTCCAACGTTATTTTTTAGTGACGTTTTAGTGACCACTTTAATTTGTCTGGAATAAACAGCATATCGGGGGATTTAAAAAAAAAAAAAACCTTTTTTGCGGTAAATAATGACATTTACTAAATTGCGCCCAACTGGCGTGCAATCAGTGTATATAAATAGAATAAAATAAGGAATAATATATATTTTTTTAATTACCTGTTTGCGACAAGTGATCTGTATATCTTTCAGTTGTTCAACAGGTCTTAAAAATTAAATACTGATTAATATGTCACTATTTTAGGTTTCTGATTGTAGAAGATTCTTTAGTTAGGAATTTGTTTGCTACAGAGTGACATTTGCTAAAACAAAGACGGAAGTGTTGTTTTTGAAAGGAAGTAAAAATTTCCATTTCCTCAATACCTTGGAGGCATTAATAATTAATGTTGAGAAATGGCAACTTAAAAGAATGTGAAAAAAATCTATGTAAGTTAGGAACAGATGCGCTGTTCATTTTCATCGAAAAACGGAAGAATTACAAAGAGGGGGTTGGATGCAAACAAAGGTGTAGGTTGCCTTTTTTTTTAGGTGCGTTCGCATTTATATCAATAAGTAGCACCTATAGTCATCGCCTGCTTCATCCATCTGTTTCGCTGAATATAGTAAAACTACCCAATCGAACAGTTTGAAATTTAATGTATATAATCTCTGCAGAACTTTGTCGAGTCATTTTAAATTTTATGAAAATCGAATCAAAACTTAAAGATATTAATAGAAGTTTTCTTCGTTCTATTAAATCCTATCATACGCAATTAATTCAATGATATCCCATGATAAGCATGATCCTAGGTTACCATAGTGATGACGTCCTGTTATTTCCGTATTACTGAATTTAATATTTATTAACGTAATAAATTTTGTATTCATGCATTTTTGCATAACAGTGCAGCAGCTATGCACCAAGATCTGAATATTTATAAAAGTAGTTATAGTACGTGTATTTACCACGTCTGAATTATAATTTGCTACTTGTTTTCTTTTTCTTTTCAAGATACATACATCAGATTTAATACAAATGAAAGAAATTGATCTTACTCCCGATAAACTCTGTTTAAAAATGTAGTTTATTCTAAAAGTTTAACATGTAATAATAACGAACTGCAAATATAGCCCCGCTGTCCGTAGTTATTCGGATTTTCAAAGTGCCGTTATTTCAGAACGGATTACTGACTCCTCTTGATTAACCAACTCATCCAAGGTGTTTGCAAGATCAATGCACTGTCCCAATTTGTTTCGAATTGGCTCAGTATTTCGAATCTAAGTTACTTTATTTCACCAATAAACATTTCCATTAAAACCGTATGTTCCGTTATGAAGAGAGAAATATTCTCTGGCAAGATATAATTTAATAAAGAGATATTTCCGATGCGAAAAAGAACAAATTACAGTATTTAGCGTAGTTACGATTAAATAATAAACAAAAATGCTTTACTTTCAATAAATAGCGAGCAGTGTGCCCTGAGTCGGAAATTGTACGTCAAACATATGGCAAATGTATAACGTTGTATAACCAGTTTTATAAGTATTTAGATCTTGGTACAATAGCCATTGCACTCTTATGCAAAAATGCATGAGTTATTGCCTGTCATGGGATGCCATTGAATGAATGACGTATGATAGGATTTAATGAAATGAAGAAGACTTATATTAATATCTTTTTAATTTTGATTCGATTTTCATAAAATTTGAAATGACTCGACACAATTCTGCAATGATTCTACATTAAATTTCAAACCATTCGGTTGGGTAGTTTTTGTGTTGTTATATGCGGACAGACAGACGGACGGACTGAACGACGACTACAGGCGCTAAGTATTTATATAATTACGAACTCACCTAATAAATTGGCGCATTAGTATACTTTTCGGCATGGTGTTGGTCTAATAGAAAAGTACCGACATTTTTTTGCTTAACATTTAACATAAATTAAGGTTGACTGTTCACGATCACAAGAGTCATATTTAAAAGAAAAATCGTTTCAGCATTCATTAAACTTAAATCGATTTCATTAGATGATGACCTAATCAATGGTTCCTGGAATGAAAATAACGTCATTTTCAAAAGAAAACATATGCTGTCATACTCACATAATGAATATTCAATAAAACTCGTAGAAATGACGTCATTCTCAAAAGTAAAGAATGGATTTGTATTCATGGAAATAAAATATTTTAGTAGTAGTATTATAGCCAAGTGTGACTTCATATTCACTGTACATTTTTCTGTAAGTAAAGAAACTAAACTCTCTATCCTTTATTGAACTGCATTAAGTATTTAATATATAAATTGTATAAGTAAATCAGAAAAAAAATGTGATATACAGGGACAGGGTAGCCCCACCAGTGGCCGAGAGGTTCTGCTCTCGAAGCTGGTAGACGGGAAGTGCTGGGTTCGAATCTAATCGCACCCGTCGGCCTAATCGTTCGAAGTTTTCGTGGTTTCCTTCGAACCTTGGATTTCCAAGCGTTAATACGGGTTAGGTTCCCTTAGAAAGACCCACACGAAGGGCACCCCCCCCCTTAGGGCCCATATCCCTCGTGCTGATAATTGGCCGTCATAAACACAACCAACCAGGGACAGGGTGCTCTTTGATTACAATAAGAAATTACTTGGCTCAGTACAATATAAATAAAAACAGCGTTTAAAGCACCAAAACACTTTATTTCTTGTTTGTTCATTAAATCCCGATTCTCCTTACATATATTTCAGCAATTTTCTTTTCTGAGCAATCACTTGTTGCACTGATGATGGTACTGTATGGCTACCGAAAGTAGTGTGCGACAAGAAATAAAGTGTTTTGGTGCTTTAAAACGTTGTTTTTATTTATACTCTTTGAATTAGTTAATAAAGTTTTCTGCGATGTGTGCCACCTATTTAGGTTTTACAGCTGTGCTTAAAGTATGGCTCAGAGATTTAGCAAGCATCAAAGAACGGGGGGCTATGTTATTTGATAAAGTTAAATACATACTTTTTAAATTATGTTAATTTACTGAGAGATGGGGGGAAAACAGCAAAGGTTGTTAAATAGGACATATACTATTTTTATTTATTTATTATTATTATTTTTGTATAACTTATTTTGGTAAACTTAATTGATTAGGTGAATTTAAATACTTCCTACACATTCTGCAAAAATGCAACTATTTCTTTCTTTCTTTTTTTTCCATTTCAAAACTGTCATGTTTGTATTTCAGTTGATTAACTCTAGATGGCAGCATCAAAACTTTCTTTTCTTCCCACAATTAAATTCCAGAGAATTCTCTTATGTTTACTTTTGTGTAGTCATGTGACCTACGTATGTAAGTGTTGTGCTGTGTTTGTGAAATGATTATTAAATGTTTAAATGTCTACCAGCGACCTCGTTATTCAGAGTTATCTTAATTATTATTAGTTAAGTACTAAATATATATACTATAAATGGCGACGTTGGAAAATAAAGGTGGTAATTTAACCAGAAAAAGTTTAATGAAAATGATAATCGTGCCGGTGAAAACGGCTATATTTCTGGTTTTCAATATTCTACGGTTCGGTGGAATACTACAATGCTTTATTAATACTTCATAGTCTTCTACACTATTTACAGCGGTGGTAAATGATATTACATTTACTTTTACATTTTTACATACTTTTGCTACGTTTAAGCGAGTGAAATAGTGATATTGGCAAGAAATAAAGCCTTAAGTGACATAGTCATTCTGTAGCATTTCAACAATCGAGTACCGAACTTCAATTTGGATCCATCCCCTAAAATATACTCATTTTAAAATAACTAATTTCTCTTAAACTAATCGTACGAATTTCGTCAAAATTTGTTCTTAGTCGAATTGCAGGGTGTAGAATTTATTTATGGTGTCAAACTTGGGTATTGCTATTGAAAAAAAAAGTGTTCGTTTTGATATGTAGATGGCCCCCTAAGCACATTTTGCATACGTCATATAAAAGTAGACTTTATTTCCAATCGTTTGATACCAGTAACTTTCTTTTACAATAAATTGTTGCAGAGTTAGTAAGGGATGTTTACTTTTTATTTCCCCACGACAGTACTTGGTGTGTGCAGAGCCTTAACCCCTTAATTCTCGCTCCCGTGATATTCACAGGCTGTGTCTTTTATTCAGATTGTTTGATTCTCACCAGTTTTATAAAATAGCGTAATTGGCTTCATTATGGTAACATTTTACCTGTCATTAAATAAGGTGAATATTTCTTTTTCAAAAAAGTGGTGTCAACAAGCGTTTTGAATTTTTAAACCGTAATTTAATGTGACCGTTAAGGGGTTAAGATCTGTCTACACATCTCTGATGCATCTCATTGGATCCATGGAGTAGTGGCACACTTTTTTGGCGATCAACCTCGTAAAACTTGGCAGCATAACCCTCTTGATGTGTCATATTGTGCACTGGTATTGCACGGATCTTCAAGAAAAAGAAAGTAACATCTAGACACACGGCAGTGTGTCAGCCAAGTTCGCCTGACATAGCCGTGTGTTATTTACACGAACCATTTCGAGCTGTTTTCGTCAAATTTCAATGCTCTACTACTGAAAATCTATGAGACCTACGTACTTGTAATACGAAATGTGTAGTAAGGCCACCCTAATTACCTAAAATCCAAAATTTTATAAATAACGCATAATTAGTTTCCGAGATAATGACATTTGAAAATGTCTGATAATCGATAATTTTACCACTGACTGACTCACTCACTCATCGAAAAGATCTCGTATATCTACTGCAGCTACAGACTTCAAATTTGGTGCGAAGTTTGTTTACACTACAAAACTAAGGAAAAAAAATACAAAAATTGTGAAAATCGATGAATTACCCACCTGGGGGTGCCCATTTTTACTTTAACATTACGTCTATTAGGCGAAATTTTAATTTGCCGTAGGAGGGGACTCTGTTCTGTCGCCAAATACCGCCAAGTTTCTCGCCAACATGGCGATATATCGCCAAATTTGGCGACCAAAATTAGTCGCCAAAAGTGACGCAACCTTGGCGAAATCTCTAATATTTCGCCAAATTCCCATAGACTTCTATTGTAAACCTATCTACTTACTGGGGGTTTATCTGGGTTTACTTGCTTACAGAAAATCAATAAATTGAGATATTCTGTCCGTCACAGAGCCCGTTCTCAGAAACTATGCATGTTGGATACTTGAAATTTTGCATACTTATGGCTGAACACCACACATCATACGACAAATCATAAAATTTTGAGAAAGTCGTACATTTAACCCTTTGGCTCCCACATGTGTATTTTAAACAATTCTTTCTAAGTGAGCCCCTAATTAGGTTGGAGGCGTGAAATTTTACAGACTTATAGCTGAACACCTCACATCAAACGACAAATCATAAAATTTTGAAAAAGTCGTACATTTAACCATTTGGGCTCCCACATGTGTATTTAAAAAAATACTTTCTAAGTGAGCCCTAATTAGGTTGGAGGCATGAAATTTTGCATACTTATAGCTGAACACCTCACATCAAATGATAAACCGTAACAGTTTGAAAAAGTAGTACATTTAATCCTTTGAGCTCCCACGTGTATATTTTAAACAATTCTTTCTATGTGAGCCTCTAACAAGGTTGGAGACGTGAAATTTTGCATGCTTATAGCCTCACATCAAATGACAAATTATAAAATTTTGAAAAAGTTGTAAATTTAACCCTTTGGGGTCTCACATGTGTATTTTAAACAATCCTTTCTAAGTGAGCCCCTAATTAGGTTGGAGGCGTAAAATTGTACATACTTATAGATGAACACATCATATCAAACGAAAATCTATAAAATTTTGAAAAAGTCGTACATTTAACCCTTTGGGCTCTCACATGTGTGTTTTAATCAATTCTTTCTAAGTGAGCCCCTAATTAGGTTGGAGGCGTGGAATTTAGCATACATATAGCTGAACATCTCACATCAAACGAGAAATCATAAAATATTGAAAAAGTCGTACATTTAACCCTTTGGGCTCCCCCATGTGTATTTTAAACAATTCTTTCAAAGGGAGCCTCTAATTATGTTGGAGGCGTGAAATTTTGCATACGGGCTTCCACATGCGTATTTTAAGCAATTCTTTCTAACTGAGCCCCTTATTGAACTGCAGATTTGAAATTTTGCATACTTATAGCAGAACACCTGAGGCCAGGTGACAAATCATAAAATCTTGAAAAATTCTTATGCTTAACTCTTTGAGCTACCACATATGTATTTTAAGCAATTCTTTCTAAGGGAGCCCCTAATTATGTTGGAGACATGACTTTTTTCATACGTATAGCTGAATACCTTAGACCACACGACAGATCATAAAATTTTCAAAAAGTCTAATATTATTTACTCCTCCGGGTTCTAACTTGTGTATTTTAAGCAATTTTTCTAACCTCCGTCCTTTTCACCCGGGGAGCACTTTTCCAACTTTTGCCGACACCCCTTTGACCATTCTTTCATATTATGCACCATAGCCTTAAATATTTTAGTTCCACTTTTTACCGCTAGGGGCGCCGACTTATCTCGGGTGCTATGGGTTCAATCCCCTCGACTAATATATCTACGGATAGTATGTAAAACGGAGTTTCGTTCGGATAGAGGTTTGTTTAGAATAGAGTGCGCCCCTGGTTGCGAAATGTGGAACTAACAGATTTTTCAAAAGGATAAAGTGTTTTGAAAGGAATATTAAACGAAACCCTCTGTGCGATCTGTGATCACATTTACCCACTTGTTATTTTGAAAATCATCAGAGAAAAGGATATTTAATTAGTTAAATTTGAAAATCCAGGGAGAGGCAATGTGCTTCCTCTGCAGTGCCTCTTTGCCGGCACCAGTGTGGCATAAGCACATAACTTTATTTTTCACTTTCAGTACAAAAAAGCAGGCCCAGCTATAGGATATTTAATTGGAAAATTTAATAGGAAAATTTAATATAGGAATTTAATAGGAATTGTTGTTTCAGAAACAATAAAAATTTCGAATCAATACATTTCGTTTCAAAACATGCATTCAATGTAGCAGTATTAAAATATAGATTTCAGCCGCAAATTGACAGCCAAATAGTTTGTTGTTGGAAATTTAAATTAAAATTGAATGTTGCTTGGTGAATAAAATAGTCACATGTAAACACATTAAAAAGCATTAAGTAAAGTGTCTAAATATATTGTAACTTTACAAAAAGTAATGATATCTAACAAAAACATAGCTGTGAAAAAAGGGAGCCAAGTTCTGTAAAGACAACGGCAAGAAAAGAAGTGATATCTAAGTGGGTGCCATGTTCAAATAAAATTCACTCAAACTTACCTACAGAAGTATTATAGCATTTTTTAAATTGTTTAGAAATAAAAATTATTGATAGCATATTAATAATAAATCTAGAACTTGGCAAGTTTTTGATAAATGTTATGCCCATTAATTTCATGCCTTAATAAAATGATGATGTTAACATTAACAACATTGTCATTATAAAAAAAAATAATATAGTTATTATTATACACAAATGACACATGTTAAAGATTTGATAAACCAATAAATACACAGATACACTCCCGCTCGTCTTTCGTTATTACTCTAGCACCCACCCTCCAGAAACCTCAATGCAAACAGACTAAAAGGCCTTAGAAAGAGACAGATACCCTTACGCTTGTTCTTGGTCATCCCTCTAGAGACTGCACCCCTTTAACCCTTCAGGGGCAAAGAGCTTTTATTCGTGACATGCTGAAATGATTGAATCACACCAGAATTTAAAAACAAATTTATTTCAAAATGGATAAAAGCTTCTTTTCCCTTATTTAATAAAATTAAACTTTTTAGTCCTGAATTCTAGTTGTCAATGTGGCATTTTGCAGTTAAAATTAGGTGGGATATATTTTTTCCTACCACCCTTCAAAAGAAAGGAGCTCACTCAAATGAAGGCTTCCAAACATGAAATAACATGTTTTCGTATAATAATGTCATTAATAAAAATAAATGA
Source organism: Maratus speciosus (assembly GCA_963932465.1). Lineage (NCBI taxonomy): Eukaryota > Metazoa > Arthropoda > Arachnida > Araneae > Salticidae > Maratus > Maratus speciosus. The sequence goes on along the minus strand of OZ010791.1, from coordinate 42,091,137 downwards.
CTCGTAGGTAAAAACTTGCCAAGTGCTAGATTTATTATTAATATGCTATCAGTAATTTTTATTTCTAAACAATTTAAAAAATGCTATAATACTTCTGTAGGTAAGTTTGAGTGAATTTTATTTGAACTTGGCACCCACTTAGATATCACTTCTTTTCTTGCCATTGTCTTTACAGAACTTGGCTCCCTTTTTTCACAGCTATGTTTTTGTTAGCTAGTGTATTAACAGCGAATATCTGTATTTATGAGGAAATTAGACAAAAACTGACCGAATACTAGATGTCTAAATTTGATGGTCTAAATCAAAGATCTCCTTCCCTTCTCCTACTATGCTCTGAACGTCCTTGAATTAACTTATTCAAATTTCATTACATTTTCATTTAAAAAGTTTCAATAGAAACAAAGTTAAAAATCTTATCTAACTTTACAAGTCTTTTTTTTTTGTTCGTGTAAGTTTAAAAACATTACCATATATGATAATTTCAAAGCTGCTTGAACTTATCTACTCCAGTCACCAAAATTTGTACTATCTTGCGCCAAGATCACCCAAACTTCAAATTAACTTTCCCCGCGCGGTTACACATGTTGTGGGAAAACGTGTTTTACAGTTAAGAGCCTCGTCAGCATGCGACATTCACAAGATAATTGTTAAACCAGCGCAAACGTTCTCTAAAGAAAATTTCTGTTTCAATATTTTTGAAAGATTCTTTTTGCATTGGATATCTGAAGTGAAAGGCTAACATGATAGTTAAAAAGTGTTTATGAAGTCGGTTTCTCTGTCGTCTTTTTGTAAATATAATCGGGTTTCCGTGTAATCGATATTGTTATTGAGGATTACTATGGCATGCTCGCTATTGAAAATAGAGGTGTAGCATTTACAGTTCGTTTACACGGACACTTAGAAGAATGCCATTACATTAGGGTTTATAGGGGAAAATCGTTTGCAGTGTATTTTAATACTGTTATACTATTTCAAGCATAATAAAATTGGTATTTCTGACGTGTATTAAAACATGCTTTCTGTAGACTAAGGTATGCAAGGGATTTATTATTCATTTACAGGGTTACACAAAATATGTGTTTGTAAGTTTAAATAATTTTTTGCGTAGTTCTTGACGTGAATAAATTCTGTTGATCATATACAGGGCTACACAAAAGAATTCGTCAGTATTACTGTTTATGAGCGTCCATTGCTTAAGAGTAATTTTTAATTGAGTTATGCATTTTCTAACTGAACTATCTTTAGTATACTACGAGATGTATGTAGAATATACATAAATTCATATACAGGATTACGCAAAGAACTGAATACGTCTATGGATGGTTATTTCTGCAGTACGTTTTCAGTCGTTATGCGTTTTCTAAATTATTCACTTAAAATATCTTCTTTCACGTTATTAAAAGATGAAGTTCCGTTACAGTATTATTTAAGAGTTTTTGATGTTTCATAATCTGTGCTCGACTCCTGATTTTTCTTTCTTGTTTTTATTATTTTATTTTATATCTGTTGCAGCTTCATTCTGAGCAGATGTTGTTCACCGAATCCCAAATTGAAAGTCTCCTCCGAATGAAACTTCAACAGAAATTGAAAAATTACAGATAAATTTTACTCGGTTAAAAAAAACAGGCTGCAATGCGGGTCGTTTTGAAATTATTTTATTTAACACAACCTGTTTTTAACACTTTCCAACATAGTTGAAAAGTGTTCATGCATTCGGTTTATCTGTTCGTGCTTTAGCCCGCGTAAATAAAGTCCGATTGCCATGAAATTGATATATGGGTCAATATCTGAAAATTGGACAATTTGCGTCCACTACCAATAATATTTCATTAATTATACTAAAACCAAAAGCTGAAAAACGTAATATATTGTAACATTTGTTATATTAATTACCAATGATAAATGGACATACAATGATGTACAAATAATTAGTTTTAAGCTTTAAACAAGCGAAATCATCCTTTCAGTCCCTGCCCCCAGGTACAAATATCCAATATTAAATGCATGCTGTAAACATTTCTATAAATATTATTAATTTTTGCTATTATATATTTATACCTATATATATATAAAGTATGGGAAAATACAATTATCTTTTCTTAGTATAGATTGTATAGTAAAATATTGTAGTAAATATATTTGTCCCTGAGGTTGACCATCATCTCAGTCCCTCTAAACACGCATTTAGGTTAACAGAGACTAGGTGGCGCTGGCAGAATCATTTCCATTGCAACAGCAACTAAAGTTCAACTAGCCACCATGGATGAAGGTAAGTCGTTTTTCCCTTTGTTTCATATTTAGAAATATTTAGTTTTTGTTCTGAATAGGGATGAGTATTTTTTTATAGCATCATTTATGTCCCCTATTTAACTTTTTATCTATAAACAAAAAGTTTATTGCAACTTTATTTACGTAACATATAAATTTCACATGGCATGTTTAATAATTTACATATGGGCAAAGTGATTCAACAAAATGGCTGTGCAGCTTTTAAGACAAAAGCATCACCTCAGTCCCAATTATTAGACACTGATTATTATGTTAACAGACACTTTCTTCCACAAAAGTTTATCCTAGGCATAAAATATACATCCTTGATCTCAAAAGACTACAGCATTCAAATAACAAAACATGTATGATAGTATATAATTGTATTTGAAAGTTGGTACTTTACTTCAAAAAAAAAAAAAATAAATAAAAATTCTGGAGTGAAATTGTCCACTTTTCAGATATTGACCCATATCGTCGCCCTAGAGCAACAGTATGACATCTAGTAATAATAAAAAATGAGATGTCTGACTTACTGCTATGAATAACTGTTTTTGCATCGAGTGGAACAACTTCTGAAACACAAAATTATGTTTAATACTATATCTCAGATGTGTTGTATAAAAACTAGCCGCCTTTGGCGAACAGTTTGGTCTCCCTTAAAATTTATGTTTGGGAAAGCATGCTAAGTATTGTCTCATGTTACTTTTATTCATAACTTAATTTACTTGGACTCTCTTAAATATAATTAATATAATTCCTTCCCTTTCGGGACGAGCCTCTTTTACAGGATTTTTAATCTTTTATCACCGATTTTCCAAAACAGAAATTTTTGCCTAATTGAATAAATAAGGCAAAATTTACAATAAAAATTTACTAGTGAGAATAATCCTGGATTCTGAGCAACTTACCCGGCACGTATACCGGTCGGTCCTCCCTAAGGGGTTAAGCTAATAGTTTTTGTTGCATTAAAATATCCAATTTGTTGATTTTCTGTATGCAAGCAAACCCTATTGGTTTACAATGGAAGTCTATGGGAATTGGGCGAAATATTAGAGATATCGCCAAGTTGGCGACAAACTTGGTGGCATTTGGTGACAGTTCAGGGTCCCCCTTATGGTAACCCCCCCTCCACTTATAGGTATGGAGATGCATTAAATGCTGTTTCAATAACCAATGAGATGCGTTTCATTCGGGCGTTGCCATTAAACAGTTAACAAATAATCGCGATTTCTGGACCACGTACGATAGCGTAATATATATATATATATAGATTCCCTACTGTTCCACTAGATGCAGACACATTTTTTCATAGCAGTAAGTCAGACATCTCATTTTCGATTATTACTAGATGTCCTAGTGTTGCTCTGGAGCGTTGAAATGTTATTGGAGTTTACTAGGGCACGTTCGGTATTGAAAATGAAGTGTGTAGCATTTGCGGTTTATTTACAAGGGCACACAAAAGCATTCCATTACATGACGGTCTATGGGGAAAAATCGTTTGCGATGTATTTTAATGATATTGCACTTTTTTAAAACATATTGACATCGATATATATCGCTGAAGTGTGCTACAAGGTTTTTACTGTAGAACGTGATGCTGAATATACAATTTATCGTTCATTGGCAGGGACACACAAAAGAATTTGGCTACAGAAGAAATTGAACAATAACTGAAGTCTACGAAGAATAATTGTCTGAAGTGCGTTTTCAGTTGTGATATGCGTTTTTAAATTTGACTATTTCTTAGCTATTACTGGGTGTGTATAAATTACACAGGTCATATACAGGGCCTCACAAAAGTTTTCAACGACATCCGTTTAGTGACGGAAATTGCGGAGTGGAGAATTCCAACTAAGCTATGCGTTTAACTGAACTCACTTTTAGCATACTAGGTAGTGGTAGTAGTATACATACATATCCATAGATGACATACAGGGCTGCACAAAAAAATCGCATATTTTCCCGACTATTCATAGTAATAGTAGAAATTGGGTTTTCAAATGCATTATTCGTTAGCCAAATTGTTAATTTAGACATCCTATTTCACCTGATACCCTGTTCGCGCTGGATACGTTAAGATATCTCGGGCCGCCGAACTCTCTGAGGGAGTTCAACAAACTCTCTAAGTGAGTTTCTACATGCTTCGGCTAGATACAGGAACTACCACTCACTCTCGTTGGCTGTAAAGCTTCGCTTTTACTGATTGGCTGTTGCGGCCGTTTTAATTTTAAGCGCATGCGCATACTTTACATTTGTTCAGATCACAGTCACAGTGACGTTTACTGATATGTCTTAGATAAGTTTTTCGATGTGAACAGGCATTCAATTCCGGGAGGGTACCACTTCAAAAAACGGCGGTCTAAGATATCTTACGTATCCAGTGCTAACAGGGTATTAGTAACCGGTGAAGTTTCATTAGAGTATTCTGAATATCTTAGAAAATGTTTCATAATTTATGCCGTACGCCTGGTTTTTCGTTCTTGTTTGTATGTAAAATGGAATTTTGTAATCGACTTTTAACCCACTTCCTGATAGGCCAGAGTTATAAAAATGACGTTCACAGGTGTATTTTCGATGACAATTCAACATTATATTATTTTTACAACTTAATTATAAATGAATGCAATCATTTTAAGGCATTTTTCCGTTAACCCGCCACAGGTGATAAGTCATTCGCTATTCTCTGTAACGTGTACAATTGTATGGGAGTTGAAACAATAATAGATTGAAGGAAGCACCCTTAAACGATCGCCAAAATAGGCCAAATGTCTGCAAGAAACTGCAGCAATGAAACATTTTAAAAACTTAAAAGTAGAAAATTACAAATAAAAAAATAAAGTATAACAGATTAACACCTTGTAATAATATACTATTTCTAATTGCTAAAAAGGTGTAAGATTAAAACTTCAAAAACAATAAAATAGTTTTATTTGACTGGTGACATCTTTCGATCCTCCCGATTCATTTTCAAAACAAATAAGTTAAACATTATTTGTTTGGAAAATGACGCAGCTAGGGTCAAAACATGTCAACAGTCAAATAAAACTATTTTATTGTTCTTACACCTTTTTAGCAATTATAAATAGTATAAAATAAAGTATGTAATATATTAAACAAAAAATATGATTTTATCCTCTTAATAGTTTAATACAAATTAATTCACGATTATATGATGAGAAATCCATTTAGAAATCCTAAAAAAAGATAGTTTAAATAATTTTTCAATTTTTTCCTTCATATTTCCTTCATCTTAAAAAAAGAAACATAGCAAACATTATATGTTTTTTAATCAATTCTTTGGCTTGTGCTTTCTACTAAGCATAAAAAAATCAGTAAATTTTTCATAATCGTGTTGGATGTTCACGCCCAATAATTGTATTGTAACAATTTTTGGTTAAAAAGAGGAATTGCAGTCAAAAATATAGGCCTGAGTTTTGCAGGTTTTTGTTGAAAATGGTGTTTTAACAGCTCATATAAAAAAGGGTCATGTAATTCTGATTGTCATTTTAATGATTTATGAGGCGCGAATCTCGCAGAACTGCGTTACTGTGATCACTGTGTTAATAATTTATGGGCGCGAAACCCACAAGTCCCAGCTACAATGATTGCCATATTTTTTTTAGGTTATCCCTTTTTTGTTCATTTTACTCGGAAATTCCCCTTTCTACCCCCCCCCCCACCACCACCACACACACATTTAGATTGGCAGGGACAACAATCCTATACACCAAAATCATGGACGCTAAATTCTTTTATGACTCCGTACTGCCTCCCCCACTAGTTATAATCTACTAATAATGTCTGGGAACATATTTATGCTTAATTCTGGAATTACAGATTATTTGAAAAAAAAAAAAAAAAAAACCCTTGAACTCATTTGCACCAGTGATTTAATCACTGTTATTACATTATACTGTAAATAAAACCACATAATTGATTTATAATACAAAGTTAATTGTACTACACAAATTAATGTTATTTATGTAAATAATTGTCAATTGTGAAATTAAACTGGTCATTATTTATTCGCAACATCGCACAGTCACGAGCAGAAATAATTATATTTTAAAAAGAGATATAACGGGGGAAATGGCGCTAAAATAAATCGACCTAAATATAGAGGCAAAAAGAAACGATGTTACATAACACTTTAGCACGTTAAAGTAAGACGCAAGTATGAATGTGGCCAAAACATGTAGCAAAATAATATACAGGGTATCCGGTCTCAACGGTATCCAATGGCTAATTCCTAAACCATTAGTCATAGACATATAGTTCCAATTACAAAAATGTTTTAAATGAGGTAAAGAATTATTTTTAAAGCGATTTAGGTCAAGAAAAACATTTATTTAAAAATTACGAAATTAAAATTTTTATACGGTCCCCCGGTCCTATAAGTGATATTTAGTAAACTTTTCCTATTTCTCTAACAAGTACGGCAAAAAAAGTCCCATTCATCTAGCACTAAAATTGGCCGAGTTATGACATTTTCAATTTTATGACTTAAACCACTTTTCTGTAACTGAAAACAGATGAGTTGTACCAAGCTTTCAGGGGTCGTACACGAAGTGCTTAAAGTATTATAAAGGGCGTCCACTCCAAACGATGTTCAATGGCTAATTCCTAAACCGTTAGTCAAAGACATATAGTTCCAATTACAAAAAGGTTTTAAATAATGTAAAGAAGTATTTTTAAAGCAATTTAACTGAAGGTGCTGCCCCCGTATAAATATTACGGTAGTGTTAATTTTTAGTAATTAACTTTCAGATTGGTTAAAATAATTGAAGAAGTGAGTTTCAAAACTCACCTTATCGAGAAAATCAAATTTTGGGAAATTGCGTAAAACCTTTAAATGCGTCCATTGGTATTCATTGAAAATTTGGAGATTGTAGTGCTTGGTTGGTACATTTATACCAATAGAATAGATTGATAGCGAAACACGATTTTTTAAATTTCGGATAAGGCGAGTTTCGAAACTGACGTCTTCAATTGCATTTTGACCCTTTTTTTTTTTTTTTTTTTTTTTTTGTAAGGAAATGAGTGTGCTTCTTTTGATGATTTTATTTTAAAAAGTTGTATTATTTTTATAAGCTGTTAACTTCGACGTTCGTATGTATGTCTTCCTATTTCAAAATTTGTATTCCAATTTTAACTCACTTCCAAATATCCGATCAAGATGAAAATTTTGCATAATTATGTAAATCCAATGACAATGTAATATTAATATGATTTTAGGTATGTACCATTTATATTTATTTTACAGGACCACTCCAAAAATTTCGTATACATTATTACCAAGAAACAGAAATTTTAAAATCAAAATCAGTAATATTTATGTAAGGCACTAAGATTCACAATGTAATTTTTCCAAATGAAAGTGCGTTGCGTTTATATTTTTTATACAGTGCCGCACAAAAGATGTCAGATACATTGCGATGTACGACCAGGGATTGCTTATTATACATTTTGATGATATTATGCTTTTTTCAAATTCAACTTTTTAGTTCTTTATAAAAACTTGTTTGAAAAAAGTATTTTAGAGACCAAAATCAAAATGCAATTTATACTTGATAACAAAAAAAAAAAATAAATAAATAAATATTAAATGGAGTGAAAATTTTTCCTATTGGACAAGGAAAATGAGATAAACAACTTTATTTGTACAATAGATGTGCTAAAACACTTGCGGCCTTAAATCATGCACATACAAATACTTTCTAAGGTTTAAAATGCATATTTTTTTCCAACCATGTTTTACCAATTTGGAATCTGATTGGCCAGAGGTTTCTGCGTCAAAGTGACTCATCTTGGCGGTATTCGTGCTTGTCAAGTGCAGAGGCAAGTGTTTATGGCAAAAGTGATTTATATGCTTTTGAAACTTGCTTAGCGAGAAGTACGGCAAATATACATATATATATATATAAACTGTTAAATGTTAAAATTTAATAATTTAACATATGTTTTGATTTAACAGTATTTTCCCCCTAATTTTTAATAAAAAAAATAAAAAAATAACTGCTCTAATGAATATTTGCTGAGGGGAGAGACAGTGGAATTTTCAGAAGGGGTAATGTAAAAATAATAATAATTATTATTTTTTTATCATTACAATAAAATGACAAATGGAACAAGATCTTAAAAAAATAAAAGTTAATTAAAAAGAGAGAATGTGGGCGATTATATGATGTCCGACCTTTGATGGATAAATCTGTGCTCTATTAGAACAAAATATTAAAATATTGTAGCAATTTTGTTATGTTTATTTAAATCATCGAAGTAATCGCTCAGGTAGAATCATATAGTTCAAATAATTGATGTTTAATGTAAAATAAAAGAAAAGTGATATGAGGATCATTTTCAAAAAGGGACATTTTAATTTCCTTAACATATTCAGAGCAGCCATTCAAAAGTTATGTATAAAAATATACGCATTAAAAAAAAATTAGATTAGGTAATCTAACTATGTATCATTTTTTAAAGAGTTGTGACTGTTCCTTTTATAATCATTTAACAAAATTTCTGTTTTTTTTTTTTTTTTTTTTTTTTTTTTTTTTTTTTTTTTTTAGTACAAGTTGTATATTTTGTTTTCATATGTCAGAATGAACAAAAATCTCAAAATACAATTGTAATGTTAATTTACTCTCAATGTTTAAGGTTAAATTTTATTTCTGACGATTATTTTTATTTCTAGTAAATTTGTGACTGACCCCTATTTTGCAGCAAAAAAGATACTCCAACTTTAAACATCTATTACTCGGTCAGTTTTAATCGCAGAGGAATGGGACTTTTTTTGTATTACTTGTCAGTACAATAGGATATTTTTCCTAAATACCACTTATAGGACCTGGGGACCTTATAAAAATTTAAATATCGTAATTTTTTAATAAATATTTTTCTTGACCTAAATCACTTTAAAAATACTTCTTTACCTCATTTAAAACATTTTTGCAATTGGAACTATATGTCTATGACTAATGGTTTAGGAATTAGCCATTGGCCACCGTTGAGACCGGACACCCTGTATAGTATAGCAGTATAACTACAACGCTAAAGAGTTGCTAAGTTCCAATCCGCAGAACATATAGATTAGAAGCAATAGTAGGGTTATTAATGTCAATTAATGTTTAAATAGTAAATTATATTAATATTATCGGTAGAACTTTAAATTAAATAATTTCCTAAATTTTTGAAAATGAGGGAAAAGTTAAAACCTATAGTACAGAATAAATGGAAAGAAAAACATCTTCTTTCTCACGTTGAAATTTAAATGGGAGATAAGGATTAAATAGTAATTGTAAAATGGACAATATCTAATATTATACCATTATTCAAAATTTTAAAGGAGAAGGGATAGTGTTTGATGATAAATAATTGAAATAGAGAGGCATCTTCTTTCTCATATTAGAATTTAATAAGGAGGTAAAGGTTCAGTATTAATTGTAAAATGGACAATAGCTAATATTATACCATTATTCAAAATTTTAAAGGAGAAGGGATAGTGTTTGATGATAAATAATTGAAATAGAGAGGCATCTTCTTTCTCATATTAGAATTTAATAGGGAGGTAAAGGTTCAGTATTAATTGTAAAATAAACAATATCTATGATTGAGCTATTATACAAAATTAGAAGAAGGGGTGATTTTACCATATGAAATAACAAAAAACTTACACGGTAAGAGAGAGCATTTTTTTTTCTCATATGAAATTTTAAAATGGAAGAGACAGGTGTTAAATTGGGTTTGGAAAATGAACAAAGTCTATTATTACCCTAAAATTCAAGAGATTAAAGAGGATGGAGCAAAATTACTTTCTAAATTGTATTTTAATAATTGGAATAGATGGGCACCTTCCGTTTCATGTTAAAATTTTAAGGGAAGATTAAGGGTTAAATTGCAGTTGGAAAATGGACGATGTTTGTTATTTTACTGTTATACAAAATGTAAAAAGAGAGAGTTTATAAATATACTGTATTTAAATATAATAGATATATTGCTAGCATGTCAGCCAGCATTTACCAATTTATGCTTCGAAACGCTTTCTTTTCATGAATTTCCGTGTACAGGACACCTAAACATTCAACAATCTGTGATGAAATGATACAAGAACAAATCGAAAATTTAAAAAGGCATAAGAATATTCAACATTTTGAACCAACATAGCAACATAAGCAAAGAACTATAATCTATTTTTTAGAAGTATTAAAAATCAATTAATAGAAAATGGTCATGGAAATTTGAAACCTGGTCAGATAGTGTGAATATTGTGTAAAAAAAAGATCTGTGCTGTCAGGCACAACCTTACAGCAGAACCGATTATACCAAAGCTAAACTCATTATCAAGCAAGAAAACAGTTTATATAAAGAAGTGCATCTTTTCTCTCAAATCAAAATTTAGAAGGAAGCTAAGAGTTAAGTTGCGATTGGAAAATTTGCAGTGTCTATTATTGTACTATAACTCAAAATTAGAAGAGGTAGAGAGGGAGATATTCCTTGCAAATTAATGATTAAATGAAAAAGAAGGACATAATCTCTCTCATGATAAATTTCAAGGAGGAGAACAGGGTTAAATATGATTTGGAGAATGTACCTTGTCTTTTAATGTACTATAATTTAATATTAAAAGGTAAAGAAGGAAAAATTCTTTGTAAAATGGTTAATTAAATGAGGAAGAAGGACATCATCTCTTGAATTTAACATTTTGAAGGGAAAATAAGGGTTAAGTAATAATTAGAAAATGGATGGGGTGTAAAATAATGACGATGGTTGAAAAAAGACAAAATATAGGGAAGTGGAAGAAGAATTGTACAGATAGGGATGGCCAAAAACAAAAAACTTATTTATTTCAGATTTTTATTTATTTATTTATATAGATTGAAAGAATGACCCCTTAGGACAAAATGAACAAAGGAGGAAAGAAAAGAAATACGAGGGTAAGAGAATAGGACCTGATATAAAATTTCTGTAAGGGAGAGAGGAGGAGCAGAGGATATATGGAAATTTCTTTTTATTTATCTTCTCAATAATTAAAGAAAGAACTTTTTTCTCGTGTTGAATTTTTTTGAAGAGATAGAGGGTTAAATAGTAATTAGTAAGTGTCTAATACTTATGCCATTATTTAAACTTTCAAGGAGAATGAGAGTAGAATTTTAAGTAAAGTATTGAAGTAAAAAATAATTGAAAGCTAAAGATGTTGTTATTCTCGTGTTAAAAATTAAAGAAGAGATAAAGGTTAAATAGCAACTGGAGAAAAGCGTTATCGTTTTTTTATACTCTTATACAAATCTTGATGGGGAGTATTCCATGTAACACGCTAAATAGTTGAAACAGAAGGATATCGTCTTTCGTATGTTAAAATTGCATAATATTATAAAAAAAAAGGTCTATTTTTCGTTCACTGCATACTATTCCGTCGTCCCCTTAATACTAGAAATGCATTCTAAGAAATATTACAGTACGCGATGCCAAAATGATAGTACCAATGAACAGATTTTTTTTTTCAGTGCCTCTACGAATTAAAATTTCTAAGGAAAATTATATTAAGTAAAAGCATTTGTTCACGGCCTCACTCACGCTAAATGTAAATTTTTTGATTCGGAATGCAAATTTCATACATAATTTTTATTTATTTAGTTATTTTTTTCTATAATTTATCAAACTAATAGGGAAATTCCCACAAAAATATGCTCAATGGAACTTTTTAAAAAGCTAATCTTTCGTAATCGAGTTGACCTCATTGTAGAAGTTTTTCCATAGCTCTATATAATTAGGTAACGTTGAACGATGTGTTATGTAGTACTCCCCGCCCTATCACAAAAAAATTCCATTAAAAATCTGTTCAGCAAAACGTAAGTTAAAAACTTTCGGAATGAAATTCCATTTGAATTAGATAGAAGATATAACTTTCTTTCATAGTTCTGTGGCTAAGCAACGTAGAACATAGTGTGTTACATACTAAAATCCTTTTCCAAGAATTAACTAAGTTGTGTAAATCTTCTAAAAATCCGTTTAACAGAATGTGAGTTATAAGTATTCGAAATGAAATTCTTTTTCATAATCAGGTTAACCTAATTGCAGACCTCTCTCCTATAGCTCTAAGATTAAGCAAAGTAGAAAGATATATTATACAAATCAACAAGATAAGTAAAAATTTTATGGTTTGGCTTCACAAAATTATTTCCCATGTATACTTCCTTATGAAATTGAGTTTATTAAATTAGCCATAACTCCTCTTCTAGTAATCGTAAAAATAAAATTAAAACAGATTTGGAATCATAAATGAATGTTCCTGCAAATAAAACAACAAAAGAATTTCAGAAAAATTTCACTAAAACTGCCATTTTAATGTCTCCGCTTCCTTGCAATATCCCGTCGACGATCACACTACACTGAAAAAGTATGAAGTACTGTAAAGTTTCCTTACACACACACACACATATATATTAATTAGTAAATCACGAAGACAAATTAAGTTTCTTCCACTTCGTACCTTAAGGGGACCGGGAAAGCAAAATCCAACCAAAAAATCGATTTTTACTTTTTTACATCATTAAATAGTTTAAACTTTTATCTTTCCAGTGATGTGTTACACATGTTTATATATTAAAAAAAAAAAAAAGAAATGTTGAAATTATTCATTCTTTCTAAGAGTACTCCACAGCATAATGGCCATTTAAATCTTTAATTGACTTTTTCTCAAAACTTGGATTTTTTATGTTTATGTTCCTGTTTTTCAATATCTATTAAACTTAAGAACTCAGATTTTTATTTAATACGTATATTATGTTATATTGTGTACTTTAACACAGGAATTTAATGATTTGTTGAGAATTATTTATTTTAAACAACGAAATCTTACCAAAAATGCTAATTTAAAAACGACTTTCAATAAATAATTAATAATTAATTTTGAGTTTCACTTTGAAAGAAAATGGTATGTTAAAATACTTAAATCATGTCATTTTAACTACTCTAAAAAATCTCGACCTCTATCTTTCACCATTTCTGGAAAAAAGGTGCATAAAGTTGGTAAATTTAACATGGTGGAGATAGGGCTTTCCCGGCTCCCTTAAGACATTTTATGGAATGGAGTTTATCGTACATGGAAATAGCGGAAAAATTGCAGAAATCGCATCTAAAGATTTCTTATCTATATTATTTCATCTATAAAATCAATGTAGAAGTATCAATTAAGGTTTATTAGTGTAGTTTTAAATTTAAAAAAAATAAGAAAATCATGCAAAGAAACATTGTTTACATTTATCATGGCCATCCTGTTCATTTCCGGTATTTGACTCATTACTTCCTGTTTATTAAATTGACCGTAACTTCTCTTCTAGTTATCGTAGAAATAAAATTAAAACAGATTTGGAATCGTAAATGATGACTCCTTCAAATAAAACAACAAAATAACTTTCGAAAAATTTCACCAAAATGGCCATTTTAATGTATGCACCTGAGTAGAATATACCTTAAAGTATGTAACAAACTTTAAATCCATTTATCTGAAAATCTATTCTTTGCAAGATTCGTCCTCTTCAGTCTCATATATCTCAATTTTTATAAGAGATAAAATTGTGAGACTTCGTACAATTATTTTCGCTTATGTACTGGTTAAACTGGCATCGAGAGTTTTTTAATGTTGTTGTTGTTATGTTTTGAAAGAGAGATTCTTAAAAAGTTTTCCTTTTAGTAAAAAGTACTTACAGAAAACAAATTTATTCCAGTGACGTAACGGTCAGCACGTTTGCCTACCACGCAACAGGACCAGAGTTCGACTCCGGGCTGGGCAAGGCTCACTTAACCCTTCATCCTTTCGGGTTCGATAAATTGAGTAGCAAGCAGGGGCGTAGCTACAGATATTTTTTCGGGGGGGAGAATTCGAAAATTTCCCAACTTGAAACAAATTCTTCCAACTTTCAACTAAAGTGTATAATACGTGTACCACAATGTGTATAATAATGATAATGAAACTTATGCATAAAAAATTCCTTTCCAAAGAAAAATTTTGAAGCTGGAAACATAAAAATTCTAATTATTGGTTTGTTTAATAAAAAACAAACATGCAGGGCCTGAACACGATTTGACTGTTTTTAGAAAATGTCTGTCTGTGTGTACGTGACACAAATTTTGTGGTTGCTCTATCTCAAGAACTAATGCGCGGAATTTAATAAAACTTTAGATTCAGTTATATCTTGATAAGAATTAATGCTGATTAGTTTTTGGTGTAAATCGCCCGAAAGGTGGCACTGCTAAGCTGCATTTTTCACGATTTACATGATTTTAGCGATAGTTATCTCTCAAAAACTGTTGCACGGAATTTGATCAAACTTCATATTCTGTTAAACCTTGACATAATTTGGTGCTTATTAGGATTTTGTGTATATTACATAATAGGTGGCACTGCTGTGCAGCATTTTTCACGATTTTCGCGTTAGCTATATCTGAAAAACTAATGCACGGAATTTAGTCAAACTTCATATTCGGTTGCACTTCCTTATTGGGCTTGGGTGTTTACTGTCCAAAGGTATCACTTTTGTGTTCTTTGGGTTTGGAATTTTGATTGCATCTAACAGGGTGTGTGCCGAAATTCAATGATTTGTTTGAAAAATGCGAGGCTTCTATCTCTTTTTTAAATGAACACAATTAAACGAATCTATACCTTTAGAATTCCTTATTATGGGCATAGAATTATTATTTAATTTTAGCATTGTGGTTGCAAATTTTGAGGTATTAACATATATGGGATAGAATAAAGTTTTGGGATTGGCACATCCGAATTGTTTTCATTTAACATTAATTCTTCTTGTCTTCAAAGAAGCCAACCTGATGATAACACCATATAGTTTAATAAAATCAACTATTTGGCTTTCACATTTTCAAAGCATTAGGCTGTCAAGCCTGTCATCCCTCATTGTAGTTTGTAATATATATATATTTTTATTTTTATTTGACTAAAGATTCTTTCATTAGATGCAACGCCATAAAGATAAACTTCTGTGAATGTTAAGATATGGGTATATAGTTTGACGGCATGACCCAAATAGTCTTTGAATTTCATGGCATGAGTAAAAGGTTTGTTTAAAGCTGCTATCAGATTCACCAACTTTTCGAGCAATTTTTGAGCCAACGCTTGATTTCCTCCAACTTATCGTGAAATATTGTCACAACACCCAGTGTGATAGATAGCAAACAGCAATATCCCCAACCACAGTTCTAAAAAAGTATGCGCTAGCCGCGCCTTTTCACCCCAACTTTCAACATTTCAGCCAATCAGAGATAAGCGATTTATACAAATAGGCGATATATATTAACGGCTGGTACTAGTAGTACTGGTTTTCCTCCAACTTTAGCAACGACAACCTTTTTCTCCCTTTGAATGGGGAAAAAATTGGGTTTAAAGTCGGCTGAAAAGTTGGTGAATCGGATAGCAGCTAGTCAGTTAGGATTTGGTTTATTTCTATTTGACTCTGCAAGTCATGTACATCTGTTTCTCATATACAGGTGGAAACATTATTAACTTTTCTAAGTTAGTGATACTCAAATTTGCCTTGCACAATTGAAATTTAAATATGAAATGTATTGGTGCGATATTCTCCTGATATAGGGAACATTGTCATTTAAGCTCATTACTAAATTGTCGAAATTTTCTTGTATTTCTTATAATTATTTCCTGTAAAACTTACGTGTATCAATGTTCATTGCTGTGCTATTATTTTTATCCCTTCTCTTTGGTGAAACTGTTTTCCTACCTCGCTTTCGGAAGTCAGCTTCTTCAGTCAAATCCTAATATTCATAATTGTTTGTGAACTTGTCTATAAGGAAATCTTTATTTCTTCAAAATTTTATTCAAGTGCAACGTGTCAGCGTTACCGTGAATGTCGATTTTTTCTTCAGATGATGGACAGCTTTCATAGTCATATTTCTTTCCAAATTCAAATCGTCCTTTTTTTACCTTTATCATCCTCGAATAGATTTTTACATGCTCCAAAATCTTCCACGAAAACTCTTTTCCTATTATGAAGGATTCTTTCGTTCTGATAGTTTATAGTCATTTTTTAGAACAGCTTTAAACACACAACACCGGACTTTTGGTTTAAAATTTCACAAACACCCATAAATATAAACGAACAGGACTAATATATATTTCGCACACACGCACAAATAAAAGTAAAATGTGACAAATTTATCAGAACCAACGACTTCATATATACACATTTGCTCATATAACGCCCTTTTCTTGACTGCGAAGGGTTAACTAATTTTTGTGGCAAAAAATCACGAGAATGAGTAAAATATTGTCCAAAAATCGGGAAATTAGTTAAAAAATTATTGCAATTTGTGAAAACTCGTCAAATCTTCTTGCCCAGCTGTGTTTCAAGTAGGTGACTACATTCCTTTTTGTTATGCTACGAGTGATCTCCAATTTTCAAAAGAAGATGCAATCCCTTTGGATTATAAATAGCTGGATTCTGTTTTAGGAGGAGAGGGTGAGGTAGGTTGAAATTTTTGAGAAAGGAACAAAGTTTTGGAGGAAATAAAGGAACTGGATAGTCAGCTATTGATGGACAGGAGTAGAGAAATTTAGGTCTGGTAGATGTATAATATTTTTGTATAACTGAAAAACACAATGATAAATTGAGTGCGGCTGATTTCTTTTTGTATTTTTTTTTTATAATTTAACTTGTTTACTGTTACAGTACTCAGAAACATAATCACCAAAACAATAAAAATTTCGTAATTTTTTTTACTATTACTTTTAAAAAAGAAATTGTCACAGAAATCTAGAATTTCCCAACTCTAAGCTCAAATTTCCCAACTTCACATATATTGGGGGGGGGGAGGCTCCCCCCCCATACCCCCCCCCCCTTGGCGACGCCCCTGGTAGCAAGCTTGCTTGGCAACTAAACACTGAGAGTCCCGCATTAAGCTTTCCTCACCGGGACACATGCTGTATAGCACCTCAGCGTCCATGAAAACAGAGTTGGGTACTATAGGCCCTGATCCTTAATGGATCGTTACGCCAAAGATTTAGTTATATATATATATGGCAGGATAAAATTAAAATTCTGTTTTAAATTTAAAATTAAAGTTCAAAATTTAAAATTAAAAGTTCCTAGCTCCTTTTTCTAACTTTGATAACTTTCTTTTCCAGCCTAACATTTATTATTCATTTCAAAATTGAACCATCTTTAAGATTAAAGTTGCGGACTTAGTGCTTCTTTCACATGTCTGTGGTTAAGGGCACCCGGAGCTGAACCCATGTCTGTTGTCGTCACTGAGCCCCAGACATGAATCAAGAGCTAAGTAACCAGTTAAATTCATACATCATCCTTTCTTTACAGTTGTGCCCCCTTCTGGGAATAATCCAAATTACCCACTTATATATCCAGTCAAACTGAAGTCTCACGGGCTTTTATCGAAAATGAAGTGCTAAGAAAGTCGCTGTCGCCCCTACGGGTGATCATTGCGTATAATGGCAGCCCACACACTGAGACAACACAAGCAACATGAAGTACGACTTAGGAGAAGAAACGGGTCAAAACAAAGAAGAAAACTGTTCCATGTCTGTTTCAGAAGTCGAGTAATATGGTGCATGAGTAGCCGACAAAACTTGATTTAAGTGATATGATGTAACTATAAGAAAGAATAAAGCAGTTTCCCCAAAGAACATGCCTCGGCTTCCTTGCGTATCTCGTCTACGGTCACACTGTACTGAAAAAGTAGGAAGTACTGTACAGTTTCCTTACACACACACACACACACACATATTTCGATTATAAATATTATAGGATTAACTAGTAAATCCCGAACACAAGTTCAGTTTTCTTCTTCTCTGTACTTAACAATGAAGAAAAAAAAGTGTACAGAAAGCTTTATTCTTTCAAAAAATAAATTCATTTATCATAGATGACTAACATCACTATTTCTTAGTTTCGAAAAAAAAAAAATTAAAGCTATATGTATAACTATACTATGTATACAGTAAAAAAGCTGAATAAAAAGGATTATAAATAAAAATAAATAAACATAAAAATAAAAGTTTTTGGCTCCAAACTCAATTATTCAGATTATGATCATATTTCCGGAAACCGTATACTGTTTTGCACTGCTGCCATCTATATTAAAAGTTTCATATTGTTTTATTTACTCTTGAATTAATTTTGGTGCTGCCATCTGTGGAAACATCATAGTACTACTTTCTTGTAAAATATTAATTCTTTTTTTGATTTTTGTTTATTTGGGTTGGAACACTTAATTTTGCAGATTTTATTGTAGTTCTGCATTTATTTATATTACTACAAATATTACTTTATATTAGTGGGAAAAAAAACGAAAAAAAAAAAACAAGTATTTCTTGTTACTGGCGAAAAGGGATGATATGTTTTCTCTTTATAAAACGATAATTATACAATATTGAATTATACAATCTTGAAATCATACAATAATTAGACGCGAAAGTATGTTCCATCTGCTGAATTCCATATATAACCGGAATTCCGAGTCAGTGGTCTGAAGCTTACAAGCCAAATGAAGCATGCAAGGCAAAGGTAAAAAATAGTTCGCATTGTCAATGTTAGATATTACTCATTTACCATAATCCTTATTTATGCTTCTCTAATTAATCTATACTTATGAAATTAATAAATGATTCTCTAAAAATGTAAGGGAATGCGATAAAGACATTTTTTGCCATGAATGTGAATTAAAATAATCTTCACTGTATCCTTCCGCACTGAGCGCAATGGTTCCGTCTGAGCCATGGGGTAAAGAGAAAGAATAGAGATGAAATCTGGTCACTGGAGGTGATGCCAAAAATGTAACCCTAAAATCTGCTACGTTTGGCCCATACACAATCACGTGCTTTCGCAAAAAAAGAAGAAATTTTCTAGTAATACAGTTTTTTAATTCATAGTACAATGAAATGCTACTTTAGAATGCTTAAATATAAGCAGACCATTTTCATTTAGAGAAAAAAATGCAAGGGAGATGTAAAAGAATTCGGTGCCTGTTCCACGTGCTTGCTTTGTTTGGGCCGAATGAGGGCATTTACATCTGAGCGATAATTCGCATCATATTACAAACCGTTTTTACGGCATACTGCACTCCATCTAATTATTTCCTCCATGGTCAGAGCAATAAACGAAATCTAGATATCTACTGCTAGATATCTAAGATATCTAGATATCTAAGTTTAGTATTACTGACAAAAGGAAGAGCATCTTTGTTTTTTCTGTGACAGATTATCGTGACAAATGTGACAGAAATAGACTTTTCGGTGCTGTTAGGTAGAATTGAATCCATAACTAGGGCTGTCTCATCCCACCTTCTGTCAATACTAAACCATGTTCTTTAAGGTTGTTCTCAAATCCGAAGAAGCTACTTTCTAACACTTTTTTTAATACAATTTTTCTCAGAAACGTATGAAATTGGCAGGTGTTTTTATTAAAAAACTATGTAATCGAAAGACGTTCCGCATTTTTTGGTAAAGGCAGAAGATCTTTCAGAAAATACTATCAAAGTGGGCGTTTTGAACCGAATTTCTGGAATTAAAGCACGGAAAAAGAGAAAAAATAGGTCGTCACATGATCACATAAGTAATTTATTTATTAAAAAATGGAAAACTCATTTCGATTCAAGACAGTTTCTATGTAGCCCCGTCAATTTTATCCACAATTTTATTATAAACACTACGAATTAAAAATAAATGAGAGACTCCGCTGGAATCAACGACAGACGACGTAGATGAGTTTCATTGTTTTTACTTGTAAATAACACAATATTTCCAAAAGCACACACAGCTAAATATAACGCGCAAATTATATACATATTTACAATTAAAAAATAATTTCGTTTCGAAACATTCACTCTGAACATCTTATACATCAAAATAAAAGCATTTGCTTTCGAGTTACATTGTTACGACTCAAAATCGTCGAACATCATTCTAACAACATTCTATATCAACAAACCTGCCGTTGCCATTCGCAACAAAGTAAAAAGTGGCTTCGGTGGGTTTCTTCTTCTCGCGACAACTATAATATACTTCAAAATAGCAATTAAAGCCTTTGTGCAGGAATATTGAAATGCAGTAAACCAACGTTTAAAATGCACAAATAATGCGTGAAAAAGCAGCAAATTTGCGTTCTGATCCAAACTTAATCATTACTAAGGCTGACAAAGGTGGTCAGATTGTTCTTCTCGACAAATCTTCATATTTGGAAAAATCCCATAAATTAATTAAAGATGGTCCTTATGTGGACATCCGCAAAGATCCTTCCACTAGTGAAATTAATTCTATTAAGTCTGCCATCAAGTCTTCTTCCATTATTCCTGCTAACTTTAAGAAGTCTCTTATTCCATCTATTGCACATTGTGCCAGGTTTTATGCTTTACCTAAGGTCCATAAACCTGACATTCCTTTTAGACCTATTGTCTCTAGTATCGGTACAGCTTCTTATAAGCTTGCCAAATATTTAGTTTCTGTTTTTTCCCCACTTTTGAGCAGTAACTGTTTCACTGTCAAGAATTCTTTTGATTTTGTTAAAAAACTCCATAATTTTAAGCCGCAGGGTCACATGATGGTTTCTTTTGATGTTAAATCATTATTTACAAACGTTCCGGTTGAGGGGGCTTTGGATTGCCTCAAGAACAGGCTTTGCGAATTCCATTTCTCTTATTTTGAAATCGAGGAACTTATCCTTCTCACTCGCGCTTGCTTGTCACAAAATACTTTTGTTTTCAATGGTAATTTCTTCCGTATGATTGATGGTTTGGCTATGGGTAATCCTCTTAGTCCAATTTTATGCGATATTTATATGCACTATTTTGAGGTCAAACTTTTTGAAATTTTAAAATTTCCGTTCTATGTTCGTTATGTTGATGATGTTTATGTCCTGGTTGAAATAAATTCGGATATTAATCAGATTCTCTCTATTATGAATTCCATTGATCCCTGCATTCAATTTACCTCTGAAATTGAGACCAATAACTGTCTTTCTTTCCTCGATGTCCCTGTTATTCGTTGTGATAATGGCTTTCAGACTACCGTCTTTCGTAAACCTTTTGCTGTCAATCTTCCACCTCACAGGCATTCTTCTCATCCCCCTAACCAGAAATTCGCTGCTTTCAATACTTTTGTTTTTCGGGCTACCAATGTTTGTTCCACTCCTCAGTTACTTAGTGCTGAACTTAATTACCTCAAAGCTATTGCTGTTGATCGTGGTTATTCCTCTAATATTATTGATTCTATTTATAAGAAATTGACGAAGTCCGTCCATTCTGAAAAGCATTCTAATTCCAACTCTAATACATCAGTTGTGTTACCATTTTTTCCTAAAATCAGTCAGCAAGTTGCTAAAATCTTAAGAAGGTTTGATTTTAAGGTTATTTTTTCTCCTGTTAATAAAATCACTTTTTCAGATCTCAAACACCCCATTGATCGCCTAGATAACTGGGGTATTTACCAAATCTCTTGCCAATGTGGCCTTTCTTATATTGGCCAGACTAAACGTGCTCTTAGATTTCGTTTAAAAGAGCATGAAGGTTATGTTAAAAATCAGGAGCTCAAACGTTCTTCTATTGCTCAACATTCTTGGTCTTCTCAACATAGGTTCGATTTTTCCTCAGCCACCATTATCCAAAAATGTTCTTCTAACCTTGATCTTGATTTTTGGGAAGCTTACCACATCATTAAAAATTCTCACTCTTTAGTCAATGACTTATCTAGTACTCCAGATTTTCCAAGTATTTGGAAAGCATTAATTTAATTTCCTCTTTTTTGGTTTCATTTTCTCTCCTTTTCCGGTAGATGTCGCTACTTGTCCACCCAGTCGTTTCCACTGCTTCTCTCTCATTGGTTGTTTCTGGCGCTTTCGCTACCCGCATAGGGTATATAAGGCAGCGCGTCTCTGTCTATCATTTTGCTCAGCCTTGCTTTTTCTAGCACGCTGTTCCTTTTTTCCCTCTCTTGCACTGAAGAAGAATCTCGCTGTAGATTCGAAACAGCTGTTTGCTGCTTTTTCACGCATTATTTGTGCATTTTAAACGTTGGTTTACTGCATTTCAATATAATATACTTCTTTCGAACAATTTGATTAGGCCTAACAGTGCCTTCCTTGGCATATCATAAGTATATCTTCGGCATATCTTCGTGAACAATATAATTTTATAGACTGACTCTTTTCTAAATTTGAATATGTCCAAACCTTTATCTCGTGATCAAATCATGGATTCATGCATGGATCAAATCATGGATGCTTTAAAATCATGGATAATAAAAATACCAGAGTGTCAGTTAATTTGCTGATCATGCACGTCAAAAGAAAATAAAGTATGTTTAAATTTAAATCCTACACACATATATGTTATTTACACAGTATTATTTTATAAATAAAGCATCATGCTACAGTATTTACTTGGATATAAACTATAAAAGTGCGAAAAAATATAAAAAAAAGCTGAAAGAACACTTTTCAAATTAAAAAATCTCTTATGGAATGCGGGGGTTAAATAATTTAACATTGATGAATTAATTTAAACCGTTTTAAATCTATATCAAACAAACAGGTGAAGCTAGAAGAAAAAATACATTCGTTCCTTTTCATGGAAACTTTAAAATTAGCTTTCGTTCTTGGTTGAATTCAGCTAACATAATTGTTACGGTTGAACACCAGATTTTTTGTCTCATTTTAATTAGATTTGAGTTTGTTTTGTTAAATATTTGATTATATATCCTAATAAAAATATAACTCTCACCAATATATTAAACTATATTTGCTATATTATGGTTGTGGTTTTTATCTGCATATTTTATTTATAAAATAATTATCAAAAGTTTGCAAATGCATATTAAACGTGCTAGTGGGTTCATAAATGTAATTTTTGAGATTTATTACGTAACTGCGAATTTACATAAGTCGAGGGATGCCTGTACAGTTAATAATTCATATATTTATTGTACGAAACACTCTGAGCGCGAGTAATACTCGTACTTGACCGTTTATTTTGTGGCTGGAATGTGTGGGAAATTTTTTGAAATTTGAACTGATTATTTTCCCATTTTATGTTAAAATTTCTGAACCAAATTTGAGTTACAAATATTTTTTTCATAACTGTGTGTAGTTTTCACACTAAAATATTGATATTTACATGTAAAAATCGAGTTTTTTTGCACCTTTTTTCTTCTTTTTTTGTATAAAAATCCTAAGTCAAAGTTTTTGATTTTCAAATTAATTAATTCAGCCCTCAATCTGGTTATATTTCAACCTTGACATCTTATACATTCTAATAGCGTGAGAACTATAGGGGCATTCCACGTCAAATCAGGCAGTAAAATGTCAATATGTAACCCACCATCACAGATTTTAATGAAACTGCGTGTGTTTGTTCTTACTATTAAGATATGATCACCAGTAATTTTTTTTGCTCCTTGGTGAAATAGTTTCTGAGAAAAAAATTGTCAAAATTTTGAAAAACTGCCGTCAGTTGGCATTCTTGATAGCTCGGTTTTCAAATGTAGCATGTCATATATATAATCATATTTCAATATCTACTCTACAAATCATCTTCAAATAATTTATGCCCAATATTTAGGGTACGCAGCTTATGAAAAAAATATATTGTTACGCTTATAACATTTTAAGTGTGTCTAAAAAAATATTTAAACTTTGAAGTCGTGAATTTTTTATGAAAAATAATGCATTAACAAAAAAAGCATTATCAACAAAAGGCGGTATTTTTATTAAATTTATTTTTTATGGGAGATATACTTAAAGGTGCCCTTTACCTGATTCTGAAATAAAAATAGTGGGATTTTGGGTGTTTTTGGTAGTATTTCCTATTTAAAAATATTTTGAGGTGCATTTCATATCAAATCAAGTAGAGTCATTCCATGTCAGTTCCCCTAAGCCATTTAATCACTGTCACAAATTTCAATGAAATTGGGTTTGTTTATAGCTTATTTTAAGACGTAATCACCTTTAATTTTCTTGATCCTAAGTAAAATATTTTCTAAGATAAAAAATATCAAAATTTTGAAAAATTGTTTTAAATTTTTTAAATGACAGTTCGATATTCAAAGACTGCATTAAAAAAAAAAAAAAAAAAGAAAAAAAAAAAGTCATTTCAATATAAAATCACTAAATAGGTTTCAAATAATGTATATGTGACAAATAATGTAGGCTGATTATTATTTCTTGTTTTTTATCATGTTTAAACACTAAGAGTGTCTTTTATCTTATGAATTTTTAAAATCAAGAATTTTTTCAAAAATAATGTGTTAATCAAAAATTTATTATTAACCGAAGGCAGGGTGTTATTGCTTTTTTTTAATTGTACGTAAAACTATCTTTTAAATGGTTATAAAATAAAAATAGTGAACATATGAGAAAAAATTATCAAAATTTTGGAAAAATGCCAAGAGTTGCCATTAATGATTGTTCAATTTTCAAAGGCCTCATTTTATATATAAAATCATATTTCAATAACTAATAAAGAAATCTTCTTCGAATAATTTAAGCAAGGTAAATAAAGTATGTAGATTATGAAAAAAATATTGCTGTAATGTTAAAAAATATTTAAATGTGTCTAAAAAATTGTATAATCTTTGAAATCAAAAATATTTTACAAAAAATAATGAAATTATTAAAAAATCTTTATCAATCAGTGGCGGAGTTTCTATGACTAATTTTTTAATTTTAAATTGTACATAATACTACATTATAACTGGATTTGAAATAAAAATAGTGGGATTTTGGTTGGTTTTAGTAGTATTTAAATCATATTTAAAATTATCAATATTTTCAAATGTAAAACCTATCCAATGTATCATCCCTGGAAATATTTTTATTTATACATTTATTTTATTTTTCAAATTATCTTTTATGTTCGTTTCTTAAGGAAAAAAATAAAAAATATTGTTTTTTAGTAAAACTTATAGGGCGAAGAGCAATTATCCCTTTCCAAAAAAGAGAAAAATCACTAGCTCCTCACCGCCTAATAGAAATTTTCAAAATGACAGTCCTAATCTTTAAACTCATATTTGGCTGTTAATATTGAAAATTTAGCATTGAGCTGCTAATATTGAAAAAATATACCAAATTTCACTCTTTTGAAGAAAATTTTGACGTATTGTGCTTTAAATATATGCAAAAAATGCATAATCCATTATATTTATATCTTTCAAATAACTATATCTAAAAAAACATTTAAAACTTAAAGAGTTGCACTTTTGTAACTTTATTCAGTTTCTAATAATATGTACCGTAATTTCGGGTGTATAGCCCGCAGATCAAACAATTCAGTTTGGACCCAGAAATTTTATTCAGTATTTGAAGACCAATATTTACTGTGATCTAAAAAGTTACATTTTATTTTTAAAAATTTCTGGGTCGAAACACGATTGTTTGATCTTCGGGCTATACACCGGAAATTACGGTAATTTGATTTATTTCATCACAATATTGCTGAAAGATGGATTTTCAACATATATATGTGTGTATATATATCCCTGTTCTCAAACAAATTATTTAAAAATTATTCATTTATGTTTAATAAAGCATATATATATTGTTTATACACTTATAGAAAATACATATAGTAAATTTTATGATATTATGTCAATAATGTCTAAAAGTAAAGAACTTATCTAATAGTATGTAACGAAAAATTTAACATCTGGTGTAATGACAACAAAATTTTATAATTGTTTTACTTAATTTGGATGAATGAAAAAAGCTTACATGTTTATATTTTATTGAAGTACAGGTGAAAATGTCACAAAGACATTCCTACCTCAAAAACCACTGAGTATGTCACATTCACACTACAGATGATTTTTTTTCTTTTTGATCTTTCGGGTTTGATTTCAGGTGGTAATGAATTAATTAGTTTTGTTAGAAGTGTCATTGCAGTCAGCATATTAGGCTCACTATTTTTTTTATATAATTTGTTTTGATTGACTCGATGAACAACAATATTTAAAGGGACCATTTCATGACTTTTCAATTAAAAGCTGATTTATAAATTCATCATGTTGTTTAGTTATTATTATCGTCTTAAGATAATAAGTTGATATTAAAATTTTTAAATGCAGTTTATTTATTATTTGAACAGTTGAAAGTATTTTTCAATAAGAGTGGGCTGTTGATGTTAAGTCGGCTGTTGAGCAATGTAGTGTTGGTAAAGGAACTGGTACTATTTAATTTAATTTTTATTGCTGTAAATAATATTTGTTATTTTATTATTGTATGTATTATATTTAAACAAGAGTAGAAATACACGATATCGTAGTCATTTTAATACATCTTAGCATGAAAAGCTTCAATATTTATCATTAAACATTCACATTTTATGAAAATTTTGTTAAAATTGCTTATATTTTCACTATTTTTATTTTATAACTATTGAAAAGATATTTTTACGCACAATTAAAAAAAGTAATAACAGCCTGCCTTCGGTTAATAATAAATTTTTGATTAACACATTATTTTTCACAAAATTCTTGATTTTAAGAATTCACAAGATTAAACACACTCTTAGCATTTAAACATGACAAACAACAATAAATAATAATCTGCCTACATTATTTGTCACAAATACATTATTTGAAACTTATTTAGTGATTTTATATTGAAATGACTTTTTTTTCATGCAGTCTTTGAATATAGATCTGTCATTAAAAACATTTCTAAAAAAATTTCAAAATTTAGATTTTTTTTTTATCTTAAAAAATATTTTACTTGTAATCACCTTTAATTTCCTTGATCCTGTCTTAAAATGAGCTATAAACATACCCAGTTTCATTGAAATTTGTGACAGTGAATTAAATGTCTTAGGCGAACTGACATGGAATGACTCTGCTTGATTTGATTTGAAATACGCCTCAAAATATTTTTAAATATGAAATACTACGAAAAACACCCAAAATCCCACTACTTTTATTTCAGAATCAGGTAAAGGACACCTTTAAGCATATCCCCCACAAAAAATAAATTTAATAAAAATACCGCCTTTTGTTAATAATGCTATTTTAGTTAATGCATTATTTTTCATAAAAAAATCACGGCTTCAAAGATTAAACATTTTTTTAGACACACTTAAAATGTTATATAAGCGTAACAGTATTTTTTTTCATAAAATACGTACCCTATATATTATGCATAAATTATTTGAAGATGATTTGTGGAATAGATATTGAAATATGATCATATTTATGTCATGCTACATTTGAAAATCGAGCAGTCAAGAATGCCAACTGATGGCAGTTTTTCAAAATTTTGACAATTTTTTTCTCAGAAACTATTTGACCAAGGAGTAAAAAAAAATACCGGGAATCATATCTTAATAAAAGGAACAAACACACGCAGTTTCATCAAAATCAGTGATGGTGGGTTACATGCCTGCCTGAACTGACATGGAATGACCCTATATTAAAAAAAAATATGTTTAATCTTTATTACAAACTTCGTAATAATCAGTATATTCACTGAAAAGTATGGATTGCAAATCTACAATATTTTTTTATTCTGAAAATGAAATTGTAAAATGTATTATTTCAATCACTATTTATTCAAATATAGTAGAATATTGATTGACTGAACTCCAATTTGCCAGACATTAATCTGCAATCATTGTTCTAGTTTTTTTTTTCTTTTTTTTTTATGACTCATATCGAATTGTTTTTTCCTTCATCTTCCCTTTAAAAAAATCTGTCTATTCTTTTCCTGTCAACACATTAAATTTATGCTAAATACTCTTTTCCTTTTTCTATATGTCCACATCCAGACATATTAGTAGTCTTGAATATCTCATGTCATCTATCCATTAGTTTTTTTTAATTAAGGGTTTCAGCAACACATAATAAATAGAAAGGTTTACTTAATGACGTATATTATATACAAAAGGTAAAAACTTTATTTTTGTCTATAAAACCGACAAGTTTCAACCACTCTGTAGCCACCATCATGGTCATACTTCAGGATCATAACTTTATTTTTGACTTTTATAATCTATAAATATTTGTGTCTCGATACTGAAGTATGACGCTGATGATTGCCACAGAGTGGTTGAAATTTGTTAGTTTTTTAGACTTTTAAAATTTTATTTTTAATGTTTTGAAAGTTTTTACCTTTTGTGTATAATATCTGTCTTTAAGTAAACCCTTTTTATTATATGTGTGTTGATAACTTTCAAAATGTAACAGTCCTTTAATTTATTTAAATGTTTCAGATATTTGATTGTCTGTAGTCCTTGATTTCCCAAAAATTATCAAATAACTGCTTTATTTTTTAATTAATTCTGAGACATTTAGTTCCACACACATTTTTTTCTTTCACTTTGAAAGATTTTATTCAGTAAGCCTTTTAATGTAATAATATTGTATAATTGTCCAGGCAGATTTTTTGTATGTATTTTAAATATTAATGAAATTTTGAATAATATTTATATCAGCAGTGGCCCAGAATTTTTTTTCTTTCTTCTTTTAATCTGTTCCTTTCACCTTTTAAACTATTTTCATGTTATTTCATCAACATAATTTAATAGTTATGTAAGTTCCATCATGCCACTATGAAATAAGCTGGTTTGCTTATCTCACAGCAGATTTTATAAATTATCTTCCTGCAGGCTAAGTACACATTCAGAGTAATATTGATTTATATTGTTATAGCACATAAAGTTTGGGATAAATTTGAAATTTGTTACGACAGTTATAAAAGTCGATTATCGTAGGATATAATGTTAATATAAAGCAGGGTTGTCCAACTTGTTTCTTCTTGATATCATCTTTTATATTTAGAAAGTGAAATTGATTTATGAAATTGAATTACTATAAAATCATTAATATTTCACGCATAATGACACTGTTTCATAATTTTTGATAGCTATTTAATTGTCAGAAATAAAGCTTAACGCTGTTACCAAATTCCCTGCCCAACAATGCAAAACTTTCTGACACATTTTCTAACTCATTATTAAACATAAAGGTATAAAATTGGCAGATCTAACTATTGAAGTAATTTCAAAGGGAATTGTGTTTCCCATTTTTTGACAAATAAATTACTTATTGAGTTATTAGTGATTGTTGTCACATGACAGGTTTTTCTCCTTTCCCATACTGTTGCATCCAGAAATCAAAAGTTTTAAAATGACTTTGACAATATTTTCTGAAGGACCTTCTGCCTTTACTGAAAAATAATAATTGATTACATACTTTTTTAATTAGAACATCTACCAATTTCATGCATTTACAAACAAAAATGTGTCTATACAGAAAAGTATCGATACTTTATAGTAGCTTCTATGGATCTGCGATAAGTCTTAAATAAAACAATGTTGCAGTATGAAAATTGTTTCAGTTCCAAAAAGGGCACATCATGCCTTCTTTTTGCATTTGTTGACCAACTAAACAAATACTTTAAATTTATGTATAGTGAAAGATTTGTGAATGTGAAATTTGTTTTACATCTTCCATCAAGGATGATTAGATTGATAAAGATAATTACAATTTAATCTTCAGTATGTAAATTATGTATTTTTATTTGTAAAATGATTAAATTAAACTATAAACTATCCATTCAATTTATGTTATTTTAATATTTTTTATATGATAATTCTATATTTAAAAAACTTGTGGAACAGATGTTATATATTCCTGCCATCTTGGATTTTTTCTTGGTGTGAAAACCCCTTTTCCGCCAAGTAGTAAATGTCACCAAGCAGCATTTTATGCACATGTTAGGCTTCATGAGGTTGCCAGAACACGTCACTTGTCAGGGTTGCCTTATCGATAAGCGGCAACAAAAAATCCAAGATGGCAGCCACGGGAATATATAACATCTAGGCCAAACTTGCTTTGTATTGTCTTCATCCTTCCTTTCTAAATAACTGTAATATTAGGTACTTCTTTCTTGTTGTACAAAGTTTTTTAATTTCTAAATATATTTCAATTATGTTGAAATGTAACAATTGTATCAAAATGTTCATTTATTAATTTAATTTTTTTTTCGATATTTTATTCCACAATTTCTATGTGCACACATTCTGTGAACAGGGGTGGGAGTTTCTGGAAAATCTTACCAGCCAAGGATTTATTTCACCAGCCAGCAAAACGCAACATACAAATTTGCATAAATGCAAAAATAGTTAGTTACTATTACTACAAGGAATTTTCATATTTATTTCTATAAAGTTTCATATAGAATAGAACTTAGTACTATGTTTACATCGCTGTATTTTGGAAAGTTGCCAAATATTATGCTAACTAGTAAAAAAAAAAAAAAAAGTTTTTGGCATATCTCTATAGTTTGCAGTTTTCGAAGACTACCTAAAAATTCACTCGCAAGAGGCGAGTAAAAGCATGTATTTCCCCACCCCTGATCAGATTGATAAAGATAATTGCAATTTAATCTTCAGTATGTAAGTTATGTGTTTCCATTGGTTAAATGATTAAACTGTAAACTATGCATTCAATTTATGTTATTTTAATATTTTTTGTACGATAATTCTATATTTAAAAAACTTGTTTTGTATAATGTCTTCTCTTCTTTCTAAATAACTGTAATATTAGATAATTCTTTCTTGTACAATTTTTTTTTATTTCTAAATATATTTTAATTATTATTTAATTAAAAAATCATATTTTGCTAATAGAATGTATTTACTTTGTATACTCAAATTGCATGAATGCAAATTACCATAACTTGAAGTTACTTGGTTTTATCTTTATCCTCGATTTCCTAGCAGACATCAGCTATGGCAGAATAATCTATCTACTCTACATATAAAATGCAAGTTCGTTCTTTGTTCCGATTGCTTATAACTTGAGTTCTACTGAATGGATTTTGATGGAACTTGCACTGAAATTAAATAATTTTTCAAGGAAGGTTTTAGGGTTGGTGCTCTAAGTATAATAGAGATGCACTATACCATCAAAACGGTTTACAATCTGAAGTTGGTTATCAATCAAGTTATAAAGCCCAAATTAGAAAAGCAGAAGGAACAAAGGAAATCATTGAATGGAGAGAGATCTTCAAAGCAAGTCACAAGTGTTTGGGCTGAATTGCAACCATTTTTAGGGTTATATTTTTTACTTGAAGCTAAAGCTGCACATTCCATCTCTGTTAATCTGTTAAACTTAGAATTCTGTAGGTTTTAGTATAGTCGGATATTCTTATGAAAGAAAAAACATCAAATTTTTCTTTTTACGCATCGCTTTTTATCCAATCACCTCGCAGATGTGAATAGATTTGTCTCCTACTGTCTGATATCGATCCCAGCTTCCAAGACATTAAAAATCAGTATGGTTGCAATCTAGGGAGCCAGTTAGAGCAGTGCTAACCACTAAGTTTATCTACCTCAAAAGCGATTGGTTGTTGGACAACCATTTGGTGTAATTGCAATATTCAAGAAAAATTTTTCATTCACGGTATGGATATTGTAGTTAAATCTCATTTCAATGCTTGTCAAAAGTTATTCTTTCTAATGTTTTATAACACTCATAGTTGCATAACCTTAAAATATTAGAATCTGTTGGGAAAATGATCAAAACTGCATTTATTCAAATCAGTATGTGGAATTGAAATATGAGAAAATGTTTTTTGAATGTGAGGCAGAGGTATAAGCTTATAAATCTTGGTTGTGTTTGTAGTTCATTAGAAGGCTAAGAGTGAATGTCAGTCGTGTTTGGTCACAATGTTTTACACAGTTTGGCATACGATATGGGCAGAATCAGATAATATAGACGAACACAGGAACGCCATTC
The DNA here is from genome assembly GCA_963932465.1 of Maratus speciosus. Lineage (NCBI taxonomy): Eukaryota > Metazoa > Arthropoda > Arachnida > Araneae > Salticidae > Maratus > Maratus speciosus. Next base: position 42,059,108 of record OZ010791.1, on the reverse strand, counting down.
GCAGAAAATTTTCAAAGTTTGCAGACAGTTTTGATTTTTTTTTTTTTTTTTTTTTACAAATTTCTTTATAAAAAAAAGAATTATCAATACTCCGGACAGAGCATCAGTGTGACACACGTCACAGACTCTTGAGAAGGTCTCCAGACAATTTTTCAACTGGAGAAAAGAAACGTTTGCTAGAAATTATTTGCCATATACCACGGTACAGTATTTTTTGGAAGAAGCGCCGTGGCACATACGAGTTAAAAACTTAAAAATATTGTAAGTGCAGCGCTTATGCCGGAACGGCTGGTACTTTTTTTTTTTAATCTGCCAGGGCCGGTAGCAGAAACAGTGCAGCACTGAGAAGGATGCTGGAGATTAATATAACAGATTAAAAATAAATTTTGTGTTAAAAAATAAATGTTAAATGTTGATCGCTTTTAAATAAAGTTTATTTGGTTGGAAATTTTAGAGAATTTTTTTACATTCGAAAGGGGAATATTGTTTTAATATCTTAGTAAATATTATCCTCTGTTCAATAAAGCCTAATTCAGAAAACTGGAGGGGGGAGGGGTTGAGTGCACGTAACGTAATGCGAGGGATTGGAAAGAGGGCGTTTGTCCTTAAGTTCGGCAGACTGTTTATAAAATTTCTACTTGTGGTGCAGGCTGCAGAAAAAATTTCTGCTTAATAATGCTTGTAAATTAATATTTTTCTTTTAGTGATGTTGCTTAGTGGCACTCCACTCGCATACAACTTTTCACTTTTGCTGTTAGTAGCGATATAGGACTCGGGAGGGGCACAGCGTTTTTTTGCAGAAAATTTTGCAGAAATTATGTGAGTTTGCAGACAGTTTTACATTTTATCTAAGTCTAGATATGGGGTTTGTTATGAAAGTTTGTGATAGACTTTCATCATGCGATTGTTTTAATGTGAAAAAGAGAGATGTTTTCTAAGTCTTGTTAACACATGATGCTTGAGGATTTTATTTTCCGGCCTAAGAATTATTTCTTGAGCTTTTAATTTTATTTTACTTTTTGTTATTATGTATATATATATATATATGTATATATATATATATATAAATAACTAGAAACCCTTTTTTTCCCTCTTGTCATATTTTATAAAAAGAAGAAAAACAGTGCAGCATTATTTATGTATCCAATTATTATTTTTTAAGACTGTAAGTAATTTGTAAAATGTATTTTGAGACATTATGCAATGGTAATTTTGATATTAAATGTACATGATAAAAATGAAAACGATGATTTTTTTTTTTGTGTGTGTGTGTTTATTCATCGTTTCATCCAATTTCTAAAACAGAATTTTTAATTGCTAAATGATTTCCTCTAAACTAAAAGAGTCAAAAATATTTTATTCTGCTAAATGCTAAGTTTTTAATAAATTTTACTTCTTCATTACATTTGATTAAAATATGCAGTTGATCATATATCTAGTCATTGTGAAATGATTAAGCCTATGAATTCATGTTAGTGGTAAATTTACCTAAATATATGGGTTTTACCATAATAATTTAAAACTAATTATAATTACAGATCAATGTAACAGAGTGATATTTTGAATAAAAAATTTGCGCTGAAAAATGATTACAGAGAACTTTTCTTTGCTTCATTTATCTATAGAGGTGTTTTCATACATTAGATGTGGTTTGTGGGTATGCTATTTCATTATGCTGGTAAGTGTGCAAGGTAATGAAATGTTGAATCTGGAAAGAATTTAGGCCATCGAGGTATGCTCTTAAGTTGCCATATTTTGGATTTTTTCCCCATTTTCAGTGAAAATATAGACATTTTGATTATGAGGACAATTTTTCCCTCTTCTGATATTGAGAGTTTTCACTCAGCAATTTGCTCATCATTTGCCTTGTATTGCCATTTTGCTTTGAACTTAAGATTTTCGATTTGTAAAAAGTGTATTATTATTATTTTTTTAAGTTTGTTTTATCATATTTTTAAAGGTTAGTTTTATTTTTAAATGTAAATTCATGGTTCTTTTTTCTTGTTGAATTTTCCTTTGAGTAATCTGATGTATCTTGGTTTCTATAGTACACCAGAAAACTTACATGAGTTTAAAGGAATTTTTTTCTTTGTTAGATGCAGCATGATAGGCAGTCAAGTACTAGTGCAAGTCGTGTTATGGAATAATTCTGGAAAAGGACTTCAAACAGAAAGTGGGGATAAGCAAAGGATAGCCCACAACTTCTTTATGTTATAGAAAATATAACATAGGTAAATTGAAATTTATCATCTGTTTTATTTTCCTTTATAGCTAGTGATCTTTTAGAATTTTTTATTTATAAAAGTAAAATAATTATTGTAGTTAATACATATAAAAGAATAGTTATGTGCTTATTTGATAAACAGCAATTATTCATTCAGTTTTTCTTATTGACATTAACATTTGAAAAACCCATTTCTTACATACCATACTTTGAGTAGTTGATTGAAGGCCAAGATCATATTAAAAAAAAAAATATTCTCAGTGTGGAATTTGTTTTATTTTTATGCTTCTGTTACTTTTATATAGGAAACCTTTAAAAGTTTTTTGATTGTAAATAATGGGGGAATTTCCCACATAGGGTGCATGCATGTGTGGTGGGAGGATAGAGCAGTATTTGTCAACTTTGTTTTTATTTCGTACCACACTTGATCTCCCATTTATGCTTCTATAGCACTCTATCAGAGTTTCCCCCAGGTTTAAAAAAGGGCAGGGTGCTGCTTGTGGGAAAAGGGCACTTTTGGATTCAGAAGGGCATGTTTTGGATTCTTAAGAGCATTTCTTGAAATTTTTAAAGGCATTCATTTGATTTTTAAAACTGTACTTTTTAATATTTAATAGACATAACACTATTTTAAAGACAGCAATGAGTCAATTTTACTATACAAGTAAATTTTTTAATAAACAAAGGAGTAAAGGCACTTTTTTCAGGTGCGGGCAACAGGGGAGCTAATTTTTTAAATGGGGGGGGGGGGGGCAAGAGGGGTGCTATTTTGTAAACCTAAGGGCAGGCAGGGTGCAGCACCCTCCTGAAACTGTCTGGGGGAAACTCTGACTCTATGACTAGAATGGTTAAAAACACAAGAAAGGAATATATGCCCTTTTTTAAAATAATTTAATAACATAAATGAAATGCTCTGCAAGCGACAGAAAACCAGTAATCTGTAATATCTGTTGTATCATTCTGTTTTTTTTTAAATTGTTATTTTAATTATTAATAATTTGTTGTGCCAATTCTTATTTCTGTTAACTGTTTCTCACCCATAATACACATAAATATTTGCTGACATGCATGAAACTGTATGTAAAATATTTTTCTTCTAATCCAGCAAAATTGTGTCAAATGCTGATAGGTGAATGTATTCTTTAAGGTTTGTTCACCTAAATGTAAAAATTTTAAAGATTTTTCAATAAGATTGTTATCTAGTTTAAGCTTTATTATGATTTTGAGCATTTCTACTGCTTTTTGAAGTATAATCTTTTACTTGAGACCAGCAACCATTGCTCGGTAATCAGTATTCAGCCTATTCGTCGATACTACTGAATATTAAAATATTCAGCATGCCGAATAATCAGTTTAGCCAAATATCAAAATATTACTCCAAACTGAATACTTAAATGTTTTTCAAAAACTTAAAAAAACTTCTACATTTAACTGTCAATAAAGATATACAGACTAATTAGAAGTATAATTATATTGAAATGAAAGAGAAAGCTTTTATATTATTCATTTGCTATTTGAAAAGCATCACTTAAGAAAATTAATCAATAATGACAACATTCATAAGAATTAACTCTCTAGTACATGATTTTTTATTTTTTAAAATATACTTTATTCCTTAAAGAGCATAAATTACAGGATAAATATTGGAAAAATTGTCGCTCTTATATTTTTCAATATTTTGATTTTTTTTAATGGTTGCCAAATGGCAACACCATGAGTTAACCTATATTAAAAAAAAACCAATTTAACTGTACCAATTGGCAATATGTATTTATTTCAATAAAAACAAAAGAACTAAAAAATGAACAAATTTTAAGTTGCTTTTTATCAATAATATTAATCACAGTTATAAATGGTAAGCAATTAAACACTTATTGTTTTTGTTGAAACATAGAGGTACCAAACACTAAATGCATTTTATTTTAATAAAACTTTCACAGTTCAGAAGTTTACACCATTGTTTTGTATCAGTATCATTTTTCCAATCATCTTCAGGAGGTTCATTAAATTTGGTTTATTTCTTGCACTTCAAAGTTGGCTCATCTTCACTCGACAGCCTTTCCGTGCTTTAGATTTTTCATTTTACCAGGCGAGCATAATGTTTTGGCTACTTCAAGTTTGAATTGCATCAATTTCAAAAGTTTACTGCCAGGTGTGTTTATTATAGATACATATATTGATGTATAAAGTTGTCAAAATACAGTTTATGATTTGCATAACTGAGTGAGTTGGTCTAGCTACAACAGAACCACTAACCTCCAACTCAGTGTTGAACTCAGGAGGTGGCCTTGGAAGGGAGACAATCCCCCCTCCCCCAGGAACAGTAAGATGTCCTCCTCGGAAGATTTGAGATTTTGTTTTCAATGGTCCAAAAGTGCAGTTTTCCCCTGAAACTCTATAGTGTCATCCCCCCCCACCCCCCCAGGAGCCACAGAAATCCCTCCTGGGGAATATTGTCTGAATTCAACACTGCTCCGCTCCAACTGATCATGTCCACTTGGTCAACTGGATATATTTTTTTCCCACACCGGTATAAATTTCAAAATTATACACAAAACCATATTTATGTGTTTTGGCATATACTGCTTCATATGTTGACGAGCCTTTCTCACACATATTTGCTCATCAACACCGAGGGATTCTTCCATAGGAATTTATAAGAATTTTTCTTTCAGGGTCTCAACTTTAATAACTTTTTAGCTCATTAGACAATGTATTGTTGTTAAGATGTAAAAATTGCTGTATAGTTTCAAATTTATTCAAGGTCATGGCGTGACTAATTATTGGTGCACCAATGACAGAGATCCAAAACAATCTCATGTTTTGAAAGTTTGCCACACTACTTAAGCTACACATTCCTAGATACTTTTTTGTATCTGTTCAGCATATATTGAGGGGCTGCTCAATGTGTTTTAGAGTGCCATACAGGTTTGTTTGTTAGTAATGTGTTAAAAAAGTTTTTAGTGGAGGGGGTAATGGAGGAAAAAGTAGTAGAGGTGGGGTAGGGGAATACGGAAAAAATTCATATGGTGTTTTTAATGATAAAACACTTTCAGGCAGAGAAAGATCTCCAGTAAACTGTATCGAAGAAAGATATGGTTAAAGAGTTTGAAGCTTCCTGGGGAGGTTTTTTTTCTTTTTATGTTTACCTGGCTGCTTTAGTTTTGATGTAGATTAAAGATTTACTACTACAATGTTTGCATCAGCGTTTGAGTCAATTTTATTAGCCGCTTCATCTGCTTATGTATCACAATCACTCTTATCAGTGTCTGAATCATTTTTGAACAAAATGTTTGAATCAACAGTTGGTTTGTCATCACTGTTATTGTAAGAAATGTCATTACCACTTGACAATCCATTCCATATTTCTCCTGTTAATAGATTTTTCTTACCCCTTTAAGACCCAACCCGCACGATCGTGCGGATTAGTCATTCATTTAATTGTTTTCTTTTAAGTCGTTTATAATAAAAACTCGAATCGAACAATCGTTCTGGTTTGCAGATAAAGTAAAGTATCATTTTTTATCAACAGATAGCGGTTGCAGTTCATGTTTTACTTTCTACAGGCATGATTACCTTTGTTTACAAATACTTAAAGGGATATAATCTTTGTCTTTAAAATATATGTTGAACATGATGGTTTCATATAGTCAGTCTTTAAAATATATGTTGAACATGATGAGATCTTATCAGAAAAATTATTTTTATGAAAAAATGGACACAATAATGAACAAATGCATTGAACAGAATGCTCAAAATTTAAACAAAAGTGGAATTCAGTTCATGTTGTTGCGAAAACATTACTGAAAAATATTTAAAATAACTTTTAAAAATATATTCTTTTGAGAATTTTTTTTTTTTTTTCAAAATAAAATTTTTTATGTTAACTATTTTTTATCTGAGTTAGAAATCCATCTATTGCTAGCAAAATGAAAGGCTTCAAAAGTTGCACTTTATTTGTAATTGATAAATCATCTGTGATATTTTTTATGAATTAAATCTAGATATAGGGTCAAAATTCGTAAAGCATAAAGCTGTCAAGAGGCAACAATAAATAAATGATAAAGAGGGGAAATTTAATTTAGTGCCAATTGGCAACAGTATGCACTATAGGCTTATGATATACTTAAAGCAAGTTACTGAATATTGCCTGGTAAATAAGTTGTTTCTTGCTTTTTCTCAAACAGTGTATTTCTAAACAAAATGGAAAAAACTTTCAGGGATGATAATAGACATCAAGGCAGTCATTTTTTCCCTCTGAAAAGCAGGATCACTATCCACTTACTGTAAAAGCACTTATTTTTGCAAACCATAATTTTCGCGAAAATGAAGGTATCAGTGATTTCGTGAATTTGATATAAATAGAATCGAAAGTTGAAAAGTCCCAAAACTACCTAAATAGAACCCCTTTTGCATAAGGCATAGAAACTTCCTTTTGTCCGAAAAGTTCGTCTCCCCCCATTTGCTCTCCCCATAGCTCTAAAAATAACACGTGGTACTTATCAACTTTGACCTTGGCTCAGCACGCGCATTCCACCCCAAACAAGTTTCCTGTCTTAATCCCTTTTGTCCCACTCTGTTTATCAAACTAGGGACTTCTGAACCTCACCTTTGGACGGAAAGAGAAATCACTTACCCCCTTTGCTTTTCTCGGATTCGTACTGTCCATAACTGTGAGTGCAAGATAGAAAATTGAGGAGAGGGAACGTGTCATCAGCCCCGTAAAAAAATCATGGATGTATTATTAAATACATTACAATTTAATAATACATCCATGAAAAAAATGTGGTAATACCTGTACAAGTTCGCAGGCAACGGAGAGAAAATTCTTGTAGTAGTTCCACTGTGGGTAGGACTTCTGGATGCAAGAAACTCAAAGTCCTTCATTGAATCGAAAGAAATAATATCCTCTAATACCAAGGTTTCTACCACTTTAAAACTAAAACGTGGGCGGTATGCGACGAAGTGCTGAGGTCCAAAATTGGCCGATATGCTACTATGAATGGAAATTCTGCAGCAGTGAAACATTTCACCTGTGAACTGCGAAGGCTGGTGAGTGAATCGCAGCATAAAGTAACAGTGCATTCAAGTATCGAAACAAGCTAAAGCCGATGTAACAACTTTACCGCATGGTAATTGCATTCACACCTTAAAACTTGGGGATTTCGAATCAAATATTCAAGCATATACATAAATTTTGGCCAAACATGAGACAATTTTGAATAGCTTCAAAGAAGGTGGTATAAATATTGTAAGTGAATGAGCTGCATTCTATTACAGTGCATCCCAAAAGTTTATAGACAACCATTCTTTTGTATTTAAGAGCTAACTAAACGAGTAAAAAAAACTCAATAAATTATGAAAATATATAATGGTGAAATAAAAATAATAAAATATTCAAGTAACTGTTAGCAGTCATAGATTTAATATAAAAAATTAAAACAAGAAAATGCTGTTCCAAAAATATATAGACAACCGGTGTTAAAAGCTGATTTAAGTGCTGATGTTCAAAATTTGTCTATTTCAAGGTCATGTACTTGTGACACAATAGTTTTCTGAGATAAAATCTTATCTGTCATATCTTTCTGACTGATTGCAAAGATGCCTGGCAATGTGCAGTTTTCCAAAAAGGAAATTTTGGAAATCTATCGTTTAAAGTCTCATGGATAGAAAGTTCTGGACATTTCAAGAAAAAACTGGATGCAGCAGGATTGGTATTTACCGTATTCTGTCAAAAGGTGACAATCTGAAGCAAAATCCTGTCCTAGACAACCAAAGAAAACAACTAAATGATAAGACAGAGAAATTTTGACATTAATTTCAACCTAAAACCTGTGTGTACGGTTAGTTTCTATAGAAGTAAACGTTTCAGTACCAATATCCACAGCCCATCGACGGCTGCTAGCAAGTACATTTCTTATTTGTCGCAAAATGCGTCATTCGCCAAAGTTTACAAAACGAAATAAAAACACTCGTGTTCAGTGGATCTGAAATCATTGGAATTGGTCAGATGAATGGTTGAGTATTCTTGTCAGTGATGAAAAGAAATTCAATTTAGATGGCTCGGATGGTTGGGCATATTAATGGCACGATATTCGCAAGGATTCACGAACATTTTTTAGTAGACAACAAGAGTTCGCTCATGGTGTGGGCAGCATTTTCTTATAATGGAACTACCCATATTGCTTTTTTGAAAAGTTGTCAATGTTCCGAAGATTACCAGAAAAGGCTTAAAGTACAGTTACTTCCATTTGGAAAATTGCTAGGTTGGGGGAGGACAAATGGATGTACCAGCAAAACCATTGCTCCATTCTCGTGTTCAACTCTACAATTTAGTTGCTTTAGCCATTTGTCTTGACATGAACCCAATAGAGAACCTCTGGGGAAGATTAGCTAGAGACGTATATGCTAAAAGGCGTCAATTTGCAATGGTTCAAGATATAAAGCTGCAATTTGAAGTCGGAACATCTTCAAACTCTTATTTTGAGTATGCCTGCTCAAGTTTTTGAAGTGATTAGAACAAACGGCTTAAACATTTGAATGTTAAAGGGGAAAAAATGAGTTGTCTATAAACTTTTGGGGCAGTCAAATTTAAGTTTTAATTTTTCTCACAAAGTCTGTGGTTGTGTAATATTATTTGTGTATACTATTATTATTGTCTTGCTATTATTTATAATTATAAATTGTTTTGAATTGATACTCTTCTTTTTGAATTTGAAAATTTAAAAAAAAGTCTATGAACTTTTGGGCAGTCAAATTTAAGTTTTAATTTTTCCCACAAAGTCTATGGTTGTGTAATATTATTTGTGTATAGTATTATTATTGTCTTGCTATTATTTATAATTATAAATTGTTTTGAAATTGACACTCTTCTTTTTGAATTTGAAAAAAAAAAAAAAAAAAAAAAAAAAAAAAAAAAAAAAACGTTGTCTATAAACTTTTGGGATGCACTGTAGTTGTATTATTGTTTTTATTCAAGAAATAGTTGTATAGTATTCAAGAAAGTTTTGTACTTATTTCTTATTTAAGTACTTGCAATCATTAAATTTTAGATATATGAAAAATTTCTAATTTTTTATTATTATTTGAGGCAAAAAAAAAATTGCAAGGCTTAAATTTTCGCAATTATGACGACTCACAGAAATTAAAGCCTCGCGAAAATAAGTGCTTTTACAGTATTCAGTTAAAAATACAGAGTATCTCACTGCAGACTAAATTTGGATTTTCGTTTTTTACTTTAACTTTAATGAAGATATTGATGCTATATTTCAACAGAACAACTTTAATTTCTGTGAAGTATGATGACATGGCAAGAAATGTTTGAAAATATCACCGTTCATATCTAAACAACACTGAGCTAGGCATTTTGTTATTTAGAATACAGTTGGCAGTACTTATACTGTGTTATTGGCCAGAATTCAGTCACTTCCAATGATATCATCACAGTTCATACAAGCAAAATTAATACAATTCCAATCTGGCTAAAATATCTTTATTATTGTTGCGAACGAAAATTCAGTTTCAACTTGTTGTGACATATCCTGTATTTTCGAATCAGCATATTCTATTTTTGATGGAATCCTTCGATTGTGATGCTGTTTCTTATTCAAAAAAGGTTTTTCTTGGTCGCATTATCTTCCTTAAGGCTACTATTCACTCAATTGCCGAAACTCCCACCATAATGGGGAGTCTATGGCATGGGCATATATAATGCATTGGTATATTTAAAATATCTCCTCAGAAAATTAATATTTTTTTTACTTCTTTTTTCTCTGTACTCTCAGTGGCGGATTTATGAAGTAAGGGGCCCCTCTCACAGGAACTTTTTGGGGCCCCCCATCTGAAAAATTGGGTATATTTATAATTTTAAAGCAATAAACAGTCATTAATTAATTACAAATTTATTAAAATTTATTGAAAGCATTAACTGTTAATTATACAAAATTCACTTTATGCAGGATATCCCATCAAGACCAAACTGTACACAACCAGATTCTTCGCTTGGAGTACATAAAAAAATGCCCCAAAATCTTTATCACTATGACGCATAATTTTCGAGAAAAATGCGAAAGAAGAGTACGACATGTTATCCAGTGCAAGAAAAAGAAAAACTTCATCGGAAACATGAAATTGGTATTTGCATATGTTTGAGGACGAAGAGGAGCAAACTGCCCACCGTGCATATCAAGGTACGCACTCGCACGCCGTAGAATGGCTCATTGCACACAAAAAATAGCTATCAGATGCAGCCTTTTAAGTATAGATTCAAACGACGGCTTGACATCATTCCACGGTGTAAGCTAGTGATGGGCGATTCTCGAGAATTCGACAATCGGAGAAAAATCGTCATCGTAAAAAATCACAATCGATACAGCCATCGATTAATTCATAGAATCTACAATCGAGGTGTTTTACAATCGATTATAACGAGAAAAGCTAAAAACAGTTATTGGAAAACTTAGCTATTATTCTGGCCGACAATTTCATAGTAGTGATAGGGCTTAGTAATGGGCGATTCTCGAAAATTTACCAATCGAAAAAAATCGTTATCGTAAAATACACAATCGATACAGTCATCGATTACTTTCGAGAATCTACAAAGGAGATGTTCTAGAATCGATTATTGAAATCATTGTTTTTACATATATATAAGGCAGATTTTATTAAATATAGGGTAACTGAAAACAGATGGAATAAAAAAACAACAAACCAAAGGGAAACTATAAAGGAGCCATAAGACTGGAAAAGTCTTGTAAGGGTGCCTCCTGGTTGAAAAAAGCTGAAAAAACGCGAGTAGCTATGAAGCGGTAAGGGGAGTTTAAGTGTCAAAAATTAGAATTTTTCGGCAATTAGTACCAAAATGGCCAAAGAAATGAGAATCAAAAGCACCCCCTAGTGGCAAAAATATGAACTAAAAGATGATAAAAGGGATCAAAATTTTTTATTGATTTTTCTACGTCATTTGAGATTGGATCTTTAATTTCCCCATTTTTATAAAGTCTTCGACTGGACTACATTAAACGAACTCCCGCGGGGAGCAAAGTAGGACGGAGGGGCAAGGAAAGTGCATAATATGAATAAGTGGTCACAGGACTTTCCAACGATATGGCACATGAGGGGTATCGGCTAAATTTAGTAAAGTGCCCCCGCGCGGGGGCAAAGTAAGGGGAGGGGCGCGGGCGATATATAAAATGAAATAGTAGTCACACAGCTTTCCAATGATATATCACATGAGGGGTGTCAGCAAAAGATTTAAAAGTGTCCCAACTCCCAGGATTCCAATTATCGTGCCCCCCCCCCCCCCCCCGAAATATACCCTCCCATCCTTGTCTTTGAAATTTTCATATATTAAAAAGTATTTATCGGAGGGCTCCGTAAAAAAATCCGATCTAAAATGTTTAAAAACGCTAAGATTTCAAAAAAGTTCGAAAAGTGCCTCTCTCGGAAACTAAGGAAGGAAGAAGAAAGGTTCATAATATGAAAGAGTAACTTTGCGATGATAACCGGAAACTTTCCGATGATAGATCAAATGACTGGTCCAAAAAAAGTTTGAAATCTACCCCTCCCACGTGGGTTCCCTCTTTTATCCTAGAATATACCCGGAAATCACGCAGCCCCACTTTTAAAATTTTATATTTAATAAATAATATTTATCGGAAAGCTACATTAAAAAACCTCATTTAATGATATTTATTGTAGAAATCTCTACAATTAAAAAAAATTCACCCCCGCACTGCTCCCCCCCCCCCAACCCCTTCCGGAATTCAACTCTGGGAGGAGAAAGTTTCATAATATGAAAGAGTGGTGAAAGGACTTTCCGATGATATGTCAAGGAGAGGTTTGGTAAATGTTTGAAAATTACCCGCACCCCCCCCCTCCCTTTGTGCACTCGCGCGCACCCCAGAATTCACTCACCTTCCTCTTTGAACTTTTTATATTTAATAAATAGTATTTATCTGAGTCTCCAGGTATGGGGCAGCTTGGCAGAGCTAAAATAAGAGAAACATTGAAAATTCGTGGCAAAATGACACTAAATTTAACAGTAAAGTTTGAAACTAGGACTATACAGAACTGAATACATAAACCACTATGCTTCATAACCCACATCGGTTAATAGCAATAAAATGATAAGTGCCAGTTAAACTGATGGCATTGAGTTCACAGGTTATTAACACTAACTGTATATTATACTCTTATTTCAAAGAATAATGTCCCTCAAAAAATAAATGAAGGGAAATATCCCCCGTTTGCCCCTTTTATACTTAACCAATGAACCTCCAAATCTAATCAGGGAAACTCCTTAACTATAATAAATCAGTATATCAAATTTGAAGCAAATCAGATAATTCTGCATGAAAAAAAGAAACATATTGCTAAATTAAGGGTGGTCTAACCCCTTTAACTCTTTTATACTTAACTAATGAACCTCCAAATCTAATCAGGAAAGCTCCTTATCAGAACAAACATAAAAAAAAAATTAAAGTAAATTGAATAATTCTCCATGAAAATCCATTTATCTAAATTAAGGGGACTTGCCCCCTTTTTGACCTTGTATACTTAACCAATGAACCTCCAAATCTAATGAAGGAAGCGCCATATCGGAATAAATCGGTATATTAAATTTGAAGCAAATCCAATAATTCTGCATGAAAAATCCTTTTATCTAAATTAAGGGGAGACTAGCCCCTCCCCTTTATACTTAACCCATAAACCTCCAAATCTAATCAAGGCAGCTTCTTAACATAATAAACCGGTATCCCAAATTTGGAGCAAATCGAATAATTCTGCATGAAAAACCCATTTATCTAAATTAAGGAGATGGTCTACCCCCTTTCCCCCCTTTATACTTAACTAATGAAACTCCAAGTTTAATCAGGGAAGCTCCTTAACATAATAAACCGGTATACCAAATTTGGAACAAATCGAGTAATTCTGCATGAAAAACCCATTTATCTAAATTAAGTGGGGGACCAGCCCCCCTTCTCCCCCTTTATCCTTAACCAATGAACTTCCAAGTTTAATCAGGGAAGCTCCTTAACATAATAAACCGGTATACCAAATTTGGAGCAAATCAAATAATTCTGCATGAAAAGCCCATTTATCTAAATTAAAGGGGACCAGCCCCCCTTCTCCCCCTTTATACTTAACCCGTAAACCTCCAAATCTAATCAAGGCAACTTCTTAACGTAATAAACCGGTATACCAAATTTGGAACAAATCGAATAATTCTGCATGAAAAACCCATTATCTAAATTAATGGGGGGGCGGACCAGCCCCCCCTTCTCCCCCTTTATCCTTAACCAATGAACTTCCAAGTTTAATCAGGGAAGCTCCTTAACATAATAAACCGGTATACCAAATTATGAGCAAATCAAATAATTCTGCATGAAAAGCCCATTTATCTAAATTAAGGGGGGGGAGGTCTAGCCCCCTTCTCCCCCTTTATACTTAACCCGTAAACCTCCAAATCTAATCAAGGCAACTTCTTAACATAATGAACCGGTATACCAAATTTGGAGCAAATCGAATAATTCTGCATGAAAAACCCATTTATCTAAATTAAGGAGGGGGTCTATCCTCCCTTCCTCCCTTCATACTTAACTAATGAACCTCCAAGTTTAATCAGGGAAGCTCCTTAACATAATAAACCGGTATACGAAATTTGGAGCAAATCGAAGAATTCTGCATGAAAAACCTATTTATCTAAATTAAGGAGGGGGGGGGGGGAGGACCAGCCCCTCTTTTCTCCCTTTATCCTTAACCAATGAACCGTCAAAACTAAACAGCGGAACGCCTTATCAGAATGAACATAAAAAAATTGAAGCAAATCGTACATTTTAATCAAGAGTTATCGCGTTACGTACATACATATGTACGTACGTACGTACAGTACATGCACACACAGAACCGACGGGTACATTAGCTCTCAGGCTTAGATAGCCTCTGAGCTAAAAAGAGATTGGATAAGCAGATGGCCTCCTTTGAGAAATTATGACTTAAACCAGAAATGCGGTAAGTTTGACTCTGAACGCTTCATTTCCATCTCGCATTTCGGCAAATCTCATCTCGATGATTTTTCCAGCATTTCGACGCTTCCAGATGGGAAGCTGCTCGATGGTTGGTTCTCTCGCGGTTTTAAACCTTTCGGGATGGGAAGTCTCTCGAGAGTTTCCTCTCGCCCTTTTCAACCTTTCCCGATGGGAAGCCTCTCGCTTGTTACTCTCGTCCTTTTCGAAATCTCCCAATGAAAAGCCTTTCGAGGTTTCTCTCGCGCTTTTCAACATTTCGCTATGAGAAGCTTTTCGAGGATTTCTCTCGTCCTCGGCAGAGAAGAAAAGTAAGAAAATTTATCGAGAGTACCAAGGGACGAGATAGAAGAAAAGGCATGACAATGAGCTGTGAAATGAAGCTTTAATTTTCAAAGTTTCTCTTATTTTAGCCCTACCAAGATGTCACATACCTGGAACCCTCCGATAAAAATTATTTATTAAATATAAAATTTTCAAAGAGGAAGGTGGGTCGGGTGATTTCGAGGGAGGAGGACGTGAGAATGGACTCATGGGGTGCAATTTTAAAAATTTTACCGAACCCTTCCTGTGGCATATAATCGAAAAGCCCTTTGACCACTCTTTCATACTATGAACCTTTCTTCGCTCAAAGGGGGGTGGGGAAGGGGCGAACAAATTTTTAAAACCGTAGCCGATTTCTATAATAAATTTAAATATCACTTTAAATATGGGTTTTTTATGCAGTCTTCCGGTAAATATTATTTATTGAACATAAAAATTTTAAAGTGGCGGCTGTGTGAATTCCGGGGTGAAAGAGTGGACCCACTGGGGGAGAGAGGGGGAGCAATTTTCAAACTTTTTTTGGACCAGTCATGTGATATGTCATCGGTAAGCTCTCGGATGACTCTTTCATATTATGAGACTTTCTTCCTCCCCTCCACAATTTGGCCCCCACTGCGAGGGTAGTTTTTTCCGCTTTTATCACTTTAGATTGGATTTTTTTATGGAGCCCTCCGCTAAATATTATTTATAATATATGAAATTTCAGGACACTTTTCCAAATTTAGCCAAGACCCCTCATCTGACATATCGTTAGAAAGGTTTGTGACTACTTATTAGTGCTATGCACTTCCGCTGGCCGCCCCCCTGCACTTCGCCCCACCGGAGGACACTTTTCCAAATTTAGTCAGTACCCCTCTTATGAGATATCGTTGAAAAGGTCTGTGACTACTTATTGATGTTATGCACTTCCGGTGACAGTCCCCCCCACTCTTTGCCCCCCCTGGGGGACACTTTTTCAAATTTAGTCAAGACCCCTCGTGTGAGATATCGTTGGAAAGGTCTGTGACTACTTATTGATGTTATGTACCTATGGTGTCCCCACCACCACTTTGCCCCCCCCCCCCGGGGGGGGCACTTTTCCAAATGTAGCCAACACCCCTCATTTGAGAAATCGTTGGAAAGGTCTGTGACTATTTATTGATGTTATGCACCTCCGGTGACAGTCTCCCCCAATTTGCCCCTCCCGGGGGACACTTTTTCAAATTTAGCCAAGACCCCTCATGTGAGATATCGTTGGAAAGGTCTGTGACTACTTATTGATGTTATGCTCCTCCAGTGTCCATCCCCCCATTTTGAACCCCCCCCCTGGGGGACACTTTTCCAAATTTAGCCAAGACCCCACATGTGAGATATTGTTGGAAAGGCTTATGACCACTTACTCATGTTATCCACCTCCCGCACCCCTCCCCCCCTTTCCCCCCACGGGGAGGGCATTTTTATAAATACAGATCCAGACTTCTCATGTGACATATGGTTGGAAAGGCCTAAAGACCTGTGACGACTTAATCATAATATGCAGCTGCTGTGCCCCTCCGCTCACTTTGACCCTTCCCCCAAGAGATCTGGTCCGACGTTCATTCGTTTCGATATTATATTTTTTACAAGATTTTGTAGTGCGTGCACACCACACCTGCCTGCTATCATATGTCAGTGCCGTATATAGTGGGTAACCTGTTCGTGGTTTCATATTACAAGATTACGTATAAATTAGGGGCCCCGATTAAAGGAGGGGCCCCTAGCGGTCAAAGTCACCTAGTCTTTATTAACATCGACTCATTCCAGTTCACCCGCAGACGATTCTTGATAAATGTATGACGTATATAATACATAATATATGATTTATAAAAGAAATTTGCAAACTGTAGTCATCGAGAAAAAATTTATACAATCGAAAAATATCGAGATGTCCATACAATCGAGAAAATCGAGAAAAACATCTCGTTATCGCCCATCACTAGTGTAAGCATGCATGCCTGAATATACACGGTGGATATTTTACTTATCTTAGTCTGAAAACATAAGCAGATACCAATGTTCATGTTTCCAATACAGTTTTTTTTCCTTGTACCCCATCTGATGTCATACTTTTCTTTTGCATCTCCTCGAAAACTATGGGTAGTAGAGGTATAGTTCGTTGGTCTTGTTTTATGTTCTTTAAGCGAGGAATCTCACTGTGCAGAGTTTGTGCTGTTTTGATGAGACACCCTGTATTTAAATTAAACCATATCTAAATGCATATTTAGAAACGTTATAGAAATTTTCGTCTGGCTTTAGCTGCAGCAAAATTGTCTATGACTTCATCGTAATTTACAGAGCTTAGAGAATTACACTCAATGTATAATATTGCAAGGTTATTCAAACGCACTTGAGAACGAGTTGATCGTGGATAATTTTTCACTCTTTTAAGAGCACAAAATGATCTTTCTCCACTTTCATTTGATACGGGTAATGTGAGAAAAACTTTCAGAATGGTTTCCACGTTTGGAAATGTTTCTTTCAAACTGACACTATTCACCAGCAACTTATACCACTTTTCTGGCTCTGCCGAGTGCTGATCTTGCCCCATTACACTAAGAAAATGACGGAAATGCTTCGGTTCATCGGTAAATTGTTTTCCACATGTATCATTCATATATACTTTTGAAATGGAACTGGTGTTAGTTTTGCGGGAATTAGGTGGTTCATCGACAAAAACTTCTTTGAATACATTAGAAACATATTCTAATTTTTCTTTTCTTTTCTCGAGTTCAACTATTAGGCTGTCACAAATGACAGTCAGAATCTCAACACGTACTTTTTCTGTTCCTTCTAACTGTATTTCCCCATCAACATTTTCATTTGGAAATCTTTTCCTTTTTCTTTTTCTCTTATTCTTGCCATCATCTGATCGCAGAATCGATGAAGATAAAGCTAAAACTTCTGCTTCAATTCCGGAATAATCATCACGCACTTCCTCAAACAATAGTCTTAGCGAATGAATTTGATTTATGGCCATTTTTAAGTTTATGTTCTTCTTCTGCAAAAATTTGCTTATTTTGTCCATTCGCCTTAATATTCTGTCCCACAAAATTGTCATAAAAGCAATCTCATATTTGTCAAACTTTTTTGCTAACGAGTTAGCCTCTAATTTGGTTGATGGCCTTTCAGTTTCAGACTCAGAAGCTTTGATAAGTGCTTTTTAAATTTCGCCGTAGCTTTCACGTAGTACTGATACAGCATCGACTCTTGCTGACCATCGGGTGTCACTCAATTGTTTTACGGTACATTTTGATAAAATATGAGATTTCAGCATCTCACATCTATAGGTTGAAGCTGAAAAAAATGTATACAGATTTTGCACAAAATCAAAATAACTTATAGCATATCTGCAGCATTATTTTCTACTAAGTTCAACGAATGGTTTGAGCAAGGCACATAAAATGCTGTCGGACTTTCTTTAAGTATTTTTGCCTGAAGGCCACCATAAATCCCAGACATGTTTGAGGCATTGTCATAAGATTGCCCCATACAGTTTTTTATCTCTAAACCAAGGTCAGAAATCTTTTTCAAAATTATATCTTTGATATGTTCTGCTTTATGAGATTTGATGGGCACAAAACCAAAAAATCGCTCAACTATTTCTCCATCAGCTTTAACGTATCGTAAAATAAAAGTTGGTTGATCTACATGACTAATATCTGGAGTTGAATCGGCAATTATTGAAAAATATTTGGCTCTTTTAACTTCTTCACAAAAACTCTTCTAACTTTATGTGCCATTATGTTTAGTATCTCATCATAAGTTTGATGAGACAAATAATTTGTATTTCCTGAACCGCAATGATCATATTTTTCTAAATGGCTTTTCCGGAAATCATCAAACTCGGCGAGATACTCCATATAAGTTAAAAAGTAACCCCTTCTTGTATTTTCTGGTGATTTTGCATCTCTATTATTTCTGAATGCTTGGCCAAGTGCAGAAAGCAGTTTAACTGTGGCAACTACTCGATGAAGCACTTTTCTCCAATAATCTCTCTCATTTTCAATTTGAGTTGCTATTTGAGAATCAACTCTTTTAGACAATTGAAGTCTTGTCTGGAAGTTTACAATTGCTGACAGATGGGACTTCGAAATTTCATGGTTACTTAAAACCTTTTCAGTTCGGGACCAATCAGAAAACCCTTCTACAAGGTTCTGCTGAGGTAGCTTATGATTGGGGAAAAGTTTTCATACATAGCAGTAAACTGATTTAGATGTTTCAGGGAAAATCATCCAGTTTCTCCTTTCTTTAGTGCAGTTTGCTTTAATCCTATAAAAATGCTTTTCCTGTAAATTTCTGAAGTACTTCTTTTTAGACTCAAAAAAGAATTTCTTCAAATTTTTGAGCTCTCCTGTATTCTGTGGTTTATTTCTAATAAAGAATTCTATCATAGCTGAAGTAGGATTTGAAGGCCATAGAGCTATATCAGACGGAAAATCTTCATTTGAAGAATATTCAGGAATCTGATTCAATGATTCAGAATTTTGGCTCAATGCTCTATCTGAAGCGCAGGTTGAGACCTTAGGTTGAGATGTATTATCATCCAGCGTTTTTTCTGATAGTGATTCACAGGTTGAGACCGGAGGTTGAAATATGTCATTATGCTGTTTTTCTTCTGATAATGATTTACAGGATGAGACTTCGAGTTGGGATGTATTATCACTCAGTTTTTTTTTTCTGACACTGATTCGCAAGTTGGAACATAAAGTCGAGACCCTGTTTTTCTTCTGTCAGTGGTGCACAAGTTAAGACATGGGAATGAGATTTATTACCATATGGTTTTTCTTTTGATGGTGATACACAAATTGAAAGTTGAGGTCGAAAAGAATCAGAAGAATCTTCAGCAATACATACTTTTTGCTTTTTATGCTCTATGGGTGCATCACTGAAATCAGGTTTCTCTAGAAAAGCCTTTAAACTGTTAGCTTGCTCTTTTCGGTATTTAATTTTTTCTGTTGCTCCTTTCGCTTTTGACTTCTTGATTTATAATTTCGTTTAATGGTCTTCATGCTTTAAATAAAGCTGCCAGAACCTATTTAATGAAAATTAGAGTCTAAAGATTTGAATAATAGATAGACAGTTTTAAATACCTTTAGCGTATTTCCAATGTCCTACAATCATAAATACAAACAATGATTATAGGTTTCTAAATCATAGTAGTCGCTACTGCATATGAATATTAAAAAGATGATACACTGAAGAGATATACATAATTACATAATAACGTGGAAAAAAATGGTGTTCCTGAGAAAAAAATTTATGCACCCTTTCTTAAATACTACTATTGGAACTCTACAGAGCATTTTGTTTATATATTTTTCCGGCACTTATTCTAATGCTTGTGCCTGAGACTTAATTATAATCAGTAACAAACTCACAATACATTTCAAATATCAGCTTTCTGAAACTGCATATCATGTTTGGGGGCTCCCTGAAATCAGGGGTCAAAGATTCACGACCCACTCAGCACATATGTTAGCATATATAATAACATATGCTATCCTGATTTTGGGGGCCCCTAAACTTGGTATGCCCTAAAATATTGATTATAATCAGTAACAAACTCACACTATATTTCAAATATCAGCTTTCTGAAACTGCATATCATGTTTGGGGGCCCCCGAAATCAGGAGTCGAAGAGACACGACCCACTTGACCCATATGTTTAATAACATATGCTATCCTGATTTCGGGGGCCCCCAAACTTGGTATGCCCTAAAATATTGATTATAATTAATAAACTCACAATACATTTCAAATATCAGCTTTCTGAAACTGCATATCATGTTTGGGGGCCCCCCCGAAATCAGGAGTCAAAGAGACACTACCCACATGTTTAATAACATATGCTATCCTGATTTCGGGGGCCCCCAAACCCAAAACCCTACATCTATTAAAATAGCTGTAAAAGGTCTGTCACAAGGTTCTTTTTAGTTCAGAGCAAAGTACGTTTGTCTCCCTTAAACCCCACCCCATCCCTTCACAAATGTTCACAATTTTGATGATAGATAACAGAAAAAAAGATAAGGAAAGCCTAAAATTTTTCTGGAAATAACAGATAACAGAAAAAATATTTTACTTATTACATGAAAATGATGTAGTAAAAGTAACTGAAAATACAAAAAATCTTTGATCAAAGTCACTTTTTCTCTTTGAACTTAAAAGAAGATTTGGGGGCCCCTTGGATGCGGGGCCCCCCGCGATTGCGACCATCGCGACCCCTTAAATCCGCCCCTGTGTACTCTTCTTAAAAGATATTTCTTTTTTTCCTTAGTTCTCAAAATGTTTCTAAAATATTGGCTTGATTTAATTTAATATTATATGTATTAAAAGCTGACAAACTGTAAGTAAAATTTTAATACTTTACATAAAATTAAGTCTATATTTTAGAAATATTTTTACAATTAAGAAAAAAAAGAGTCATCCTTTAAGAATAGTACACAGAAAAAATAAGTTGAAAATATGGATTTCTTTAGGAGTTATTTTAAATATACGAATGCATCACAAGCCCATAGACTTTGCATTAGCAAGGGGAATTCAGAAATTGACTGACTAGCAGCCAAAAGTTTGTTCCAAAGTTTTATGAAAACTTTGTATATTTTATACCTCTGAAAAGGATCACAGAGTCTAGACACTGCTTTTTAGTACAACTCTGTGTATGGTATATTCAGTTATTTTTATAAGTATTTCTGAATATTTCATAAGTATTGAAAATAAGGTTTTATTTAATACATATAACTATAGTATAACACTTTAATTTGATTGTAAATTAATACTAGTCTTAATATTGGGTTTTTAAATAAGTTTTCAAAATAGCATTGTGTGGTTGTAAGGAGATATATTTTATCAGTACACATTTCTTTTAGCATTAGGATTGCTCCATGTTATATTGCTAATATCATTTTAATATCTTAAAGCCTTTTATTACCATATCATTTTTCAATGTTACAAAATATTCAAAGCATAAAGTCTAGATTTTTTTTTTTTACTTTCGGGAAAAAAACAGGTTTTTTTATTTTCTTCTGTCATTTGAGTAGGATCTTTGATAGATACACATGATGTGAAACTGTTTATCACACAGAAGTAGTATTAGTTTAAAACATTACCCAGTAAGTTAAAATTGTTCTCCCCCTTACTTGTTCTCCCTCCTGTAAATATTTTCACTCCAGTGTCTTTTTTTTTCCATCTAGAGAATTTTATGAATCCATTTATGTGTGTATGTATGCGGCTCTTCTGTAATAACTGGGTAATTTGCATTGCTTTGAGTTATATACTGTATTTTGTTATTTATGTAGCTTTTTTAGCATTAAATGTATTCTGCGGTGTCTTTCTATGATTTTAAAATTACTTTCAAGAAAATAACTGTAAATTTTATTTCAATAGCCCAATTGTCACTTCTGCTGCTTGTTTCCAACTTCATGCACTGATCTTCTGGAACAATTTAAAGTGTCATGACAAGCTATTTTTAGAAATTTTACCACCCCCATAAAAAAATTCATATTATAAAGTATAAAATGGCGAATTTCTATTGTAATTTAAAAACAGTTTTATATTTGTTCTATGCCAGAGAAATGTTTTCCCCTTGTTTTTGTATTGCTACTGTCTTGTCTAAAACTGCTCATGTGACCACTAGGAGGTCCAATAAAATTCAGGGGACAGCTGCATTTAGTAGAGGCAGAAATCTTGAAAATCACAAAAACAAATCTTTAAATTCATCAAAAGCAAACATCTTAAGATTTAATTATCTGGACTTAAAAAGCAGTTACAAGCTGCAAAATGGATAGAAAGATAAGAATATGTTTATTACTTGTTACTACTGTCCCCTACTTAAACTTCCGTTATTATTATTTTTATTTATTTATGATTTTGTGATGATATAACATACTTTTGCTTAGTTCGGGATATCATATTGCAGTCTTACTAAGATTAACTTGCTATGTGCACAGAAGCAATATCTTTAATTTTGTCACTACTGTCCCATTTTAATGTAACTGCATCACCTCATTTTGAGTAAGCTTCAAAATATTAAACTTCAACTATGTTACTTAAGAGCATACACCAGAGTAGGCGAACCTTTTCACATCCACTTGCTAGTTTAAAAAAAAAAAAAAAAAAACATTAAAATGTCTGTCAAAGAACTCTGTTTCCTCTTTGGTTTTCGTTTTTCAATTTTAATTTCTCATTTTATAAGCATTGTAAAGTCTTCTCATTTTTTTTTTTTTTTCAGAAAAAAATGAAAACTTTTTAAGGCACATAATGCAGCCACAGAGTCTTGGCATTTGGTTGTTAGTTTCTCATCATCAAATTCATTATTACTCTCATTTAACTCATCAGAAAAGTTTGTTTCTTCTACTTATTTGGAACTATCATTTGCACAAAAAGGTAAATCGTAAGCCTAAAGTGATGGTTTAAACAAATCCTATATTTTTCGAATCAAGATTTATTAGAATTTTTTTCAGTGTAATATTCATAATATTATCGCTTTGGTTGGAACTTTAAGAAATTGACATTTTATGTAGAGTTATGTGTGTTAAGCGAGGGATGGTTTAACAATGTATTACTATAGTTATATTTCTAAATTAATTGAAATAAGAAGAAAGTAAAGAAATTAAGAGAATTAACGTGATTTCTCATGTTGCATCTTGCATGTCAAATGTTTGGTATTGGGCTCATAATTGGTTATTTTTAACAAAATGCATGATGAATTGAAATTGTCTAATAAATTTATTCGATTTGGATTTTTAATACTGTTCATCTCTGAAAATAAGGATTCGCAAACATAGGTAAAGAGGAAGATTGTTAACATGGCAAATGCTAACTTCTTCAAAGAACTGTAAGTGTCTGCAGAGCCGTCCTTAGTTGATGTGCGACAGGTGCGGCCACACAGGGCCTTGTGCCTAGGAAAACCTTGTGCTCGAAAATAAAAATTTATTGCAAAATAGCTAAATATTTGTTATTCATTTTTTTGTGAGTTACATGATAAAATTTATACGTGTAAACCTTCTTATTTATAAAATGTAAAATTTTCTATCGATAAAATGTTCGGTGCAAGTTATGGATGCCTGAAAAGAGAATAAGATTGTTTGTAACTTATGTTCAATCTAAAGGCATTGTTACACCCTAGCCTGGACAGCACCAGGTGTCCAACAAAACTGGACAGGCACATGAACTGAAATTTAATTTTTAAGAGATCGGTATATGGACAATGATTCCAGTAAAGTGCTCACTGCTCAGTATTATTTTTATGATTATTTGAAATGTAACACAAATTTGCTTTCCCGTTATGTAATCAAGTTTCTGTTTTCATTATACGAATATCGATGTTCATGCCCACAAACATATGTATGTCCTGTTGTGTAAACACTGTGGAGAAGCAAAGGAACTGTTTTTGCTGTCCCTATCTTGAGACAAAACAAAACATTCAAAGTCTCCAAGAATTATGAAAAGTTAATGCTTCTAAAGTTCCTTAGGATAATTTTTTTTTTTTTTTTGGAAATACTGATTTTGACTCAGATATTTTCCTATTTTATAAATTATCTAATTATCTTAAAAATATTAACAATTTAATATTTGCTAATTACATTAAAAACGCTAAACATGTTACAGTCGAAGAAAAGACCGTTTTTAGGTAAAAAATTTCACTTGTATCACATTCAATTACTGCGATATTATGAAATGGACTGATTGAGTAATTTAATCGATTAACCCTTTGACTACAAATTTTTTTTTTATTAGATTTTGCTGCAAATGGCGACTATTTTTTAAAAAAAGAAATCTTTGCCATACACTTTTATGACAGCTTCACGAAAACTTGTAAATAATAGCATGAATATAATATAAAAATAGTCAATAGAGGCAGCCCTGCTTTTGATCTGTGTCCGTGCGTAATTAAATATGTAAATATATTAACCATTATCTTTGGTTTATGTTTTTGTTTAAATTATGAGAAAGAAATTAGCAATTTTCTCTAACAAATCAAGTTGTTTTTAAAATTGCTTGATTTTGTATATTTTTAATTGATTATCATCTCCTCAATCATCCCCTGCTCACGAATTTCATGTAAATATATTAGAGGTCTACATAAGCCGTTGTTTTCGGATCCAGGTACATTCTGGGTCAGAGAAAGCTATCCTGACTCGATATTAAAGCTAAAAGTTTGGTCCCGAATTGACTTTACCAAAAATCTTTAAAATCAGGTATGGCACTATTCAATTCATGAAAAAAAACTATTCGATATATCTTAACCCCCTGACTGCCGAGCAAAAGGGCAAAATCGTAATGTTTTTTTCTCTGTAATTTATTAAAAATGGTAAAAAAAGTTGTTTTCCTCAATTTGATATAAAAATAATTTATTACGTATACACATGGAAGCCTTGAGAATATTAATCATAACTTAATTTTTCAAAACTGAGTTTTACCTGTAGAGTTACATTAATTTAAATAATGCCTCTGTTGCAGTGAAACTTACAGCTTAGTGAACGGATGTATCAGTTCGCGGCAGTGAGAAGGTTAACCAGTATTATCCTACAATTTAAATTCTTCAAAAGAATGTTGCATTCACATTTAAACAAACAATTTTAAGTACAGCACTTTTCAGATTATACTTCCTCATTCCATGGCATGCGAAATTACAATATATTTACATAAGAAAACAACAACATTGAAATAAAAGCTCATTACAATCAACTAGTTTAGAAGGAAAGAAAGAGTGATTTAAGAAGTCATAATTTTGGAGCTCTATAAAGTAAAAAAGTAGATTTTTAAACTGTCTCTTTAATTTATTAAACCAAAATAAATTTCTAAATATTACATTTACAAATGTACAGTCATAAAAATAAAGTTCAGTTTATCAATGGAAGTCACATCTAGCTAGATAATAAATTTAAATGTTTGTGAAAGACGTTTGAATTCACAAAATCTTGATAAGAACTCATCGACTAATGTGTTTGCTACCGAAGTAATCTCTTTAGTGAGAGTTGCTTTCTCTATTTTTTCATCTAAATCAAAAACATCAGATTTTTTTTAAAGTTTAGTAAATATTTATACTTTTTAGAAGATATATTTTCTAAATATTTGCAATTTTGCTTCAAAAATGAATCATATCTATCATGATAATATAACAGTCTTATTTGTGCCTTGGCGCTTTAAATTTAAATCATTTAAATTGCTGACACAAATCTGTAAAATACATTAATTTTGCAAGCCATTTAATATTCGTCAATTGCGCATATTTCTTGATTTTACTTTATTCATGTAAAAAAAAAAACTGGATTTCTTCCAAATGTCCAATAAATCCTTGTATCATTTTGCCGCGACTTAGCCAATAAACATTGTTATACATCAGTATTTTGCTGTGCACAGAGTTTACTTCATCTAACAAAGTGTCAAATTCTCATTTATTTAAAGCTTGTGACAATATGATATAAACTATTTTTGTGACTATGGCCGTAACATGATCAAGAGACTCATAACCAGCCTTTGCACACAGGACTTGATTTATGATGCAGTGAAATTCAAGAATAATATGTCCAGTATGAGTTTGAAAGAAATTTTAAGAAAAATTATTTTCCCCACCAGACTGGGGTTGTAACAGAAACTCTTTTAGACAAATTTATTTCATTTTCAGTTAGTGAATTTATAACTGCTGTACAAATATCTGCTTCATTTGTTGTAGTTGATAACTATATTTCTCACAGGGGTGATTGTGTTCAGGTAATATACCTGAATTCAGGTATTTATTTCATTTTCCATACCGGAATTCTTGTTTTTCTGATAGTTAAATTAATAAAATAAGGCTAAAATATCAATTTCATATGATTTTTAAACATAATTAAAGGTAATATTTTTCATAATGAAATGATTTGGACCTCTCTGCAATAAATTACATATTCTCTCTCCATGCAAAACCTTTTTAATGATAAAATTTCAGGTATTTTTTCATGAACTCACAATCACCCCTGTTCTCATTAATGTCATTTTCAAAAAAATATCGTATACAAAAACATTAAATGAGCAGATTTAGTTACATCTATAATTTCGTCAACATTGAATGAAAGGAAAGGAGAAGACTTGGTATCAGAATTTTGTTACTCTCTTACATTTTCTGTCATTTTTAGCGCTCTATTGGGTTGGCAACTAAGTGATTGCAGATTTTGTCAATAGAAGTTAGCACATTTTTTTTTTTGTTTTGTCAACGTGTTAAAAGCACCTAACCTATATTCTTTTCTTATTGTTTGGACTTCTGCTTTCAATTTTGCAAAAAAATGGTATCAATTAGTTATTTAGTTTAATTTTTATCCCAGTTTAAAAATGGAAGAACAAGACGTGCATTTCAGACATATTTTATTGTAATTTCCAAAAAGAAAAGAAATGCATTGCAAGCATAAAAGAAGTTATGTGCTATATATGGGAATGAAGTCTTCAAAGAAAGGCAGTCTCAAAATTGGTTTGCCAAATTTTGTTCTGGTGATTTTTCACTGAAAAATACGCAATGATCTGGCCGTCCAGTTGAAGTTGATGAGACCCATATCAAGGCCGTTATCGATTCAGATCGTCATAGCACAACATGTAAGATTGCAGAGAAGTCAATGTATCGCATACATGCATTGAAAAAAAATTAAAACAGCTTGGCTATGTCAAGAAACTGGATGTATGGATCCCTCATCAGCTTAATGAAATTCGACAAACCCATTAGCATCTGCGATTTGCTTCTGAAATACTATAAAATTGATCCATTTCTGAAACGACTGATAACTGTCAACGAAAAGTGGATAGTTTATAACAACGTTAATCGGAAAAGATTGTGAGTGATGCAAGATGAACCAGCCCAGGCAACACCAAAAGCTGAGATTCACCAAAAAAAGGTTATGCTGGCAGTTTGGTGGTATTATAAAGGAATTCTGCATTTTTAACTTTTACCAAGAAACCAAACAATTAATTTAAACGTGTACATTCAACCACTCACCAAACTGAGCAATGCAGTTCAAGAAAAGCAGCCAGCATGGGCAAATTGTAAGGGTATTGTTCTCTAGCATGATAATGCAAAACCTCACACATCTTTGGTCACTCGCCAAAAATCATTGGAACTGGATTGGGATGTGTTGTCACATCCACCTTTTAGTCCTGGCCTTACGCCTTTAGATTACCCTTTATTTTGTTCCATACAGAACTCCTTTAAGGATAAAACTTTTAATGACGCTGATGATGTAAAATCACATTCAGTTTTTTGCTGCCAAAAATCAGAAGTTTTGTGCACATGGAATTATGACACTGCCTGAAAGGTGGCAAAAGGTCATCGACAAAAACGGAAAATACCTAATTGAATAAAGCTATATTTTTAAGAAAAAATTTTGAATTTTCCTTCTTATTTAAAATCTGCAATCACTTAGTTGCCAACCCAATATCTTTGACTGTATTTCTTGATAAAAGAATATCTTTAATTCGCTGGATTATTTTATCTTTATTTTCAAAATTATCAAAATGGGACGGAGCACATGCTAGCCAGGCTTTCTTCAAAAACTCTCTATCGCAGAAAAGTTTATCATACTGGGCAATGACATTCGCAGCTGAGAAATTTGAGACACTAGTTTGAGAATCCCTGCTGGTATATGTAATTATAGATTTGAGCAGTTTATTTTTCTCTTTAATTGCACTGGCAATGAATTCTTTTTGTTCTCCATAACTATTTTGAGAAGTGTTTTTTTGTTACTTGTTTCATGTAAATCGGGGATCCTGGACATTCTGTGGATCCAGGACCATGCGAAGGAGGGAGGCAAAGGGAGCACCAGATTTATATACTATCAACCTCGTACATTCAAAATGTAAGTACGTACATTTTTGTTTCAAAGTTAATATATTGTCCCTTACCCCACGCCTGAAAATAAATTTGTCACTAATGAATTCTTCCTTTTTAAAACTTGTTTTAGGTCTTTGTCTACCCTATGTCTTATCTATTTATTTTAAAAAAATGTTTAAAATTTAACTTTTATTTTACACTAAATAACAGAGTGAAATTTCTCACTTTTTGGAGAACTGCCCATGCAAATTAACTATTCAAAACTTTCCCTTCAAGGATAATATTATTTAGTTTATCTATTTCATTCTGTTATGCTTCTTTAAGAATTATTTGAATTAATACTTGTTTTTGAAGTGTGATTTTTATCAGTGCATTATCTTTGTCAAGGGTCAATTTTTTTTTTTACTATAGTATAAAAAAATATGACTTTGGCCCTTTATTACATTTATAAATGAAACATTCAAGATGTACATACATGTTATGTAGTTTTTTTTTTTTTTTTTTTTTTTTTTTTTTTTTTTTTCTAAAGGTTGAACTAAAAATAACACTTTAGATTATTTGTATGGTTTATATGCTGTTATCAAATTGAAACCTCTTTTACTCTGTTTCTGAAACTATCTATTTTGCATCCCTTGCTTAAAGATTAAAAAAGTGAAAATCTTTTAATATAATGATGTTATGCCAAATTTAAGTTTTAGAAAGATATGAAAAACTTTTAGCCAAACCATTTTGTAAAAAGTTATTAGTTAACCATTATTTTTCACATTCTGAATACTCATACATTTGAAAGCTATCTTTATATTTTAAGATTAAACCATTCATTTTAAAAATAACACAATCTAATTGATCTGTTATTTAGTTATATAACCATTATATATTTACAATTCATCATCTATTTCCAATTACTAAAATTAAATTAATAAATTTAGCTTCAATACATAACACTGACATTATACAAAATAAAGATGGAACCTTTAACTTGTAATACAAAATCAAGCACAATACCACTAATTCACAGCACATTGCGACGACGGTTAATCCATATAAAACATATGAAAAACCACCAAATTTTGATACAATAACCTATTAAAGACAAAAGATACAAATAACCAGCAAAATATTGTTGAACCATTAAAAGATGTATTTTAAACAAATAATAGATCAATTGGATGGATGTAGCAGGAAGCTTATACAGTATTTCACTTCTTCAGGGGTACATACATATATAGTCTTTGTCTTAAGTATTTCTCACTATTTTTCAACAGTAAAATTTTATTCATTCATAAATCATAAAAAGAATTTGTTCTAAGTAAAGAAAAAAAATCTTTATAAACAGGATTAATTCTTCAATTTTAAATACAGCGGGTGATCGGTTAGCGAACTGTTCGGTTTACGAACAGATGGGTTAACAAACACTTTCGTGGGAGATTTTTATGTTCAGATAACGAACACATGTTAGGTTAATGAACATCTCACAAAGCAAAGCCCAGTGCTGTGTTCCAGATTTGCCGAGCTGTATTGAATTTCATTTATTGTCGACTTAGAGAACATTTTTACAGTTGTATATGTATCGCCTAATTAATTCATGGGCTACCAGGGGTTCCCAAATTGGAATAAACAGATCAAAAACATTTTTATATTTTGTATCCCTTTTTAAAGGCATATTTTTTATTACAAATTACAATTATTTTATTTGAAATTTAGTTCACAAACTATTAAAAGGCTTTAGTCTCTACTTGAGCTTTCTCAAGCCCTGCAATAAACACGATCTTTTAGAGAAATAAAGAATTTTCAAAAAGTCAAAGTGATAAGTTGATATGATTTAATACCGTAGTTAATAAATGTAATCCTAAAAGTTTTTTTAGAGGGCATGTCATTTATTTTTTTAAGTACACTATGACACACCAGACGAAGCCATCAAAATATGTTCTGTCGATATTAAATAAGGACGTATATTAACATTATTATAAAGAGAAGATTCATATTAATTTTTATATATTATTTATTTAGCTTTTAAAAACAAATTAATTGAATTCCCATACAAATCAGTACAAAATCTGTGATCAGTTAATGAACAATTCGAATAGCGAACACTGTTTTGGAACGAATTAAGTTCGTTAACCGATCACTCACCGTATACGTAAATTAAATACAGTGTATAAAAATGATATTTTTTCTTGTTTCACAACTGCATTTGCATCAATTACCTGAGATTTAGAGTAAAACTTTTATACTTTTCTTGCAATTGTGAGAGTGTCCGTTGATGTTTACATTTCATCTGTATAAATACACTAAGGGGTTCAGCCCCTCACTCTTCTTGCACTAATCCCCAGAGCAATAAGTACTATGTTGTCTTATGACGATCCTGCATTTTGCTCATTTTTTAATTGTAATTATGTTTTATTCTTGGGAAAACACCAACATATATCGAAACCAATACTCATTTATTTTTTTAAATGTATATTTGCAATACCTTTCCAAACAGCATTTGTAATAGGCCCAAAGCATCGAATTTTTATGCCTTTACAAATACAGCTTCTGTTTGGTAAACATGCTGCTCACATTTTAAGATAAAATAAATAGTGAGTAAAAAATAAATTATCTTGCTTTGAAGTAATCTTAGGTTTCATATTAAAAGATTGCTGCTAAATGTTACATCCTTGTCATGCAGTCAGCATTTTTATTTACCAATATTCAATATTCATTTAAAAATATTTTACTGTGAAATAAACCAGTTTCAGCTGACCAGGTTCAGCTGCACCATAGGTTCACCATCCCTGGTCTAGGGTGACATATTCGCATGGATCCAAACATCTCATAACTCTTAAAATTTAAAATATTAAAAATAAATATTATTGACTTATTAATTTGTTTTAAATTTTAATATTTCTATAATAGCAGTTTTAAAAATTTTTCATTTATGTGCATGAGAGAGAGAAATAGATAAATGATCTCTTTTTCTCATTGTTAGTGTCTTTTTCTCATTGAAATAGGAAACCAAGGAGGAAATTTTAACCTCTGTGCATTTAGAAGTTGGACAGTTATTATTTCATATATTAATTTCATATGTCCGAGTTAGTCATTTCATAATTTTTTTTTCATTAAGATCTCATATATATGGCGTAGTTATATAAAATTTCAAATACTGCAATATGGCAATATATGCACAAAAGAAATTGTAAATATAACTTGTGTATTTTTCCCATGTTTCTTGCTAGTTTAAAAATTGTCAGTGGCTCAATACTACAATTTTTTTCCCATTTCGTTGTAGCATCACAGTGCATGAATTGCCAATTTTAAGTTTAAATGTATTGCTGTTCAAAAAATAAATAAAATAAAAAAAAATATATAGAACTGTTAAAAGAAATGAAGTATTTTAAAACAGTGAATCACATTTTTTTTTTTTTTTTTTTTTTTTTTTTTTTTAGAATTTTATTCTTAGAAAAGTTTGTGTCTTTGAATGCATGTTTTCACAAGAAAATATACATTTAAATTGAGTATTTTAAAAAATCTCAAAGATATATTATAATTCTGTATACTATAACTGAAACTGGTTATTTATTCTAAAAGAATTTTTGCATTTTTTAAACAAAAACTGTATTATAATGTATAATTTCAGGTATTTTTATTTTTGTAGAATGTGCCTTCATGTATGTAGTATACATAAGTACACACACTTTTATCTTCATTGCATTATAACTGATGTAATAGGACCAGTTAACGCTCATGTTATAATTAAATTTCCACAGCTTAATCTTTATTGTTTAAGATTAAGTAATATTATAATAGCTGTTCTCTTTTTAGAAGACATTCAGATGCATTTTTTATAAATAAATGTAAGACAGCCTCTTTATAGGAGCAAATTGTAATATTATTTTATAGTTTCAATTTTTTTTTTTTTTTTTAGAATGTTGAAATTTAGAAAATATTTCTTTAATCTCATACTTTTCAATATAGGATAAATTAATTTTTTTAAGCATAGCTAACTATACAACTCCTGTTTTTGTATAGTTATTAATTAATATGGCTTAGATTGAGTTTACTATAAACAACTTTGGTAGTACTGTATTTTTAACAGAATTAACCAGTTATAATTTGTAAATAATCTGACTAGTTTTGGTACTAAACACAGGGGTCAGAGTTGTCCTATATTTCCTATACTTATAAAATAACCTTCAAAACTGTCCTATATTGTCCTATATTTGTCTAACTGTTCTATATTTCCTATCTTTCTCTACTTTCTCACATATTTGATACTAATATCGTCACCCGCTAGCATTTACGATTGTTTCTGCTGTTTTGTTTTCGCCGTATTTCCATGCAAGTGCAATAGTTCAATCCTGCACACGATGCTCACACCTTTAGCCAATGACAAATGAGAGGGAGTGTGTGGCGCAAATTGCTAGATTTTTAAACATGCCTTCAAAAATTTTATTTCATTTTAATGTAGAAAAAGCATATTTATTGCATTACATTAATGCAGTAACTGAATGTGAACATAGATTGACTAAATTCCGTGAAGCTTGGATAGTTCAGATTGATGTTCATGGAAAAAAAAATTGGTGAACAGTGTGTGCTCTGAAATGTAAAGATGATCACCACGCTTTTTTCTTTTTTGGGTCAATGTCCGATTCCCATCAGCAACAGTGGTTATTCGCAATTAACGCAGTATGCCAAAACAATGAAGCACAAAGATAATTCAGAAAAACAAAGCAACTCGTCTCAATCTCGCTTTGTGGATTCTACTGGCGGAAAGCTTGAGCCTGAATATATATATATATATATATATATATATATATATTTAAAAAAAGTGGATTGAGTACTTGGACTTTAAATAAGAGAAGATCTACTGTTCCGAGATTCTGTGGATAATTCACATGGCCTCAAATAATTATTCATTTCAATCATCATGTGGAATACAAAATTTATTTTGCGAAATGTTTGCAGATTCCTCTTTGCCACAAGGTATGCAGTTAAGTTCAAAGTAAATATCATATGCCATATCTCATGGCCTTGGCTCATATTTTTTAAAGCAAATTAGGGATGATTTCAAGTAAGAATCCCCCTTTTTCAGTTTCATGTACTGTGATGAGACATTAAATGACCAGAACTTAAAACAATTAGGTATCGCCGAAAAATATGTTGGAAGTAAGCTTTTAGGTCATGCAACTGCAACAGACATAGCAAACAGCATAATGAATGTTATGAAAACCTCTAAATAATGGAGCTAAATTATTTGCTTATGTTAGAATCAGATGGTCCTAATGTAAATAAATAAACTTTTAAATTTTTGGATAGAGAAGTACTTACAATCTACAAGAAAATTTGGCTTAATTCGTGTTGGAACCTGTAATTTACACATTACATTGTTCACAATGCATTTCGCAAGGGTATCTATCACATGTGAGCCTTCTTTGAAAATATACATTGTTGGTTTAAAAATTTCCATCTCACTGAGAGGACTTAAGAACAACGATGGAAAAATTCATTTTATATTTGTTTTTTAAGATTATATCTTGATTTAATATAATTAATTAGTGAAAATTTATAAAGTAATATATATTATGTGTTAAAAAAGTCTTTTTATAGCAAAATATTTCCAATAATGTTATGTCCTATATATGTCCTATATTTTTCATAAAAAATGTCCTATATTTTATGAATTGATCACTTCTACCCAATATTAGTCGCTTTTTTTTTTTTTTTTTTAGACTTAAGAAAACACAAATCCTAAGGTCACTTTAATATGCAAATAAGTTAAATGACATTCAAACTGATGACCTTATCAATATATTTTGAAGTGTTGTCAGGATATAATTTGCATATTGATTTCTGCATGCACTGAATGAATCTGTTTGTTTTAAAGGCAATTGAAAAGACATTTTTTATAGTTACACTTTTAATAAATTGCTCTTTTCCTTTCTACCACAGCAAATTACAAGTTTTTTATACTTTTTATCATGATGTAAACCATTATATCAAAAATCACAAAAGCAGCATTAATCATTGTTCAACTAACTTACAATTTATCCTTTCCCTTTTAATAAAAAGCAGCAAATATCATTAAAAAGTCCAAGTAAGTGTTTTTGCATGTTGTATATTTGGCATAAAAGTCCAACAGATTGCAAGAGTGGTTTTGACAGTTTGGTGGTTTGGTCAGTTGTATTTAATTTTCAAAATGACTGTGTGGGAATGGATTCAACATTTTCCCTATAATTTATGAATTTTGCGTCTTGTTTACCCTCCGTTCTCTGTTTTTCTTTTGCAATTTATTTTATTTTTCTGCTTATGTCACCTTAGAATAAAATTTATTTTCTCTTTCCTCTGTGTTTATTGTAAAAAAAGTCATTCCGGCCAGTGCCGGGAGGAAGAGGTAGCTTTCAAATTCCTTATTTTAAAAAAGCCAACTTATATTATTCAAACACACGAAGCTCAACTTAGTGGAAACCGAATATAGGAGATTCAATACTAATTTTTATCAATACTAAGTCATTATGAATGAGAATTTCACAAAATTAGTCAGCTTTATCCAAGCTGCTTTTATTTAAAGTAACTTATATTTGGCTGAGATGTTGATGTATACTATCCACATGCCTTCTTACATGGAAATAGGCGAATACGAGTGTTATCGTGTGACAAATACAAGATCGCTTCAAAATGTTAGCCATACTAGAAATTCAAAGTGCTATAATTCAACCATTTTTTAAGATATAAACAAAAGAACAAATTTTCAGAAACAAAATCTGCTCCGGAATCTTTGTATCAAGGCCAAACACATAAAAAATCTTTTTCATTTTCCAAATTTTTAATACCTCATTTTAAATTTTAAATTTAATTTTTTTTTTAATGGCAACCCTTTTGAAACAAGATGGCGAATGAAGCTGGCCAACGAACTCGGTCGAGACATTGGTATGTCCTATGTACCGACCAAGTAACATCCAAATCGGTTCATAAATACACTTGTTATCGCGTGACAAAAATCAGGTCGTTTTAAAATGTCAGCCACAATAGAAATTCAAAATCCTATAACTCAGCCATTTTTTTAGATATAGACGAAACAAAAACTGTTCCGGAATCTTTGTATTAAGGTCAAACACATACAAAAAAATCTTTTTCATTTTCCAATTTTTTGGTATCTCATTTTAAATTTTAAATTTTTAAATTTTTTTTAAATGGCCGCCATTTTGAAACAAGATGGCGGATGAAGCTGACCAACGAACTCGGTCGAGATATTTGTATGTACTATGTACACACCAAAGTACATCCAAATCGGTTCATAAATACGCCTGTTATCACGTGACAAATATCAGGACGTTTCAAAATGTCAGCCACGCTAGAAATGCAAAATGCTATAACTCAGCCATTTTTAAAGATATAGACGAAACAAAAACTGCTCCCGAATCTTTGTATCAAGGTCAAACACATAAGAAAAAAAATATTTTTTCAATTTTCAATTTTTTGGTACCACATTTCAAATTTAATTTTTTCTTAAAAATTTAAATGGCTGCCATTTTTAAACAAGATGTTTGATGAAGCTGGCCAACGAACTCGGTCGAGACATTGGTATGTACTATGTACAAACGAAGTTACATCGAAATCGGTTCATAAATGCGTGTTTTATCGCGTGACAAAGTTCAGGACGTTTCAAAATGTCAGCCACGCTAGAAATTCAAAATGCTATAACTCAGCCATTTTTTAAGATATAGACGAAACAAAAACTGCTCCGGAATCTTTGTCTAAAGGTCAAATACATAAGAAAAAAATATTTTTCCTTTTTCAATTCTTTGGTACCACATTTCAAATTTAAATTTTTTTTAAAAATTTTAAATGGCCGCCATTTTGAAACAAAATGGCCGATGAAGCTGGCCAACGAACTCGGTCGAGACATTGGTATGTACTATGTACATACCGAATTACACCCAAATCGGTTCATAAATTCGAGAGTTACAGTATGACAAATGTCAGATATATATATATATATATGGATATATATATATATATATATATATATATATATATCCATATATATATATATATATATATATATATATATATATATCAACTTTTGAACGGAGGGTGGTTTCGGGGTCTGGGGGTCATGATCGATGAAAATATACCAAAATTTTTTGAAATCGCTTTCCTCCGAACGGCTGCAATAGGTAGCTTTTTGTAATGAAAGCTACCTAATAGCTTTTGAGGTGTTTAGATTATTTTGCCTGTGTATTTGTATTTAATTTCTTTTCTTTTTTTTTTTGTATAATTTTGAATTTTTTTAGAGAGAAAGGTTTTTGCGATAGTCATACATATTTTTCCTTCTGCTTGGTAATTATGCTTGCTAGTTAATTTTATTTACCACATTTGCCATGATGTTACACAGTTATTTACTTTTAATCTGCATAGGTGATATTACAAAAGAACTCTATAGAATAATGTAAAGTATATTTCCTAAAAAAATGTTAGCAGTTAGTTACTAAATTACAGGGAATCTCATAATGACCTTTCAGGAATGTCTTTATAGTAGAATTCTAATTGATTTAAATATTTAAAAATAAACTGTATGAATAATCTTTAGCACATTTTAATTCTAATCTACAATTTTCAAGACATTTTGTATTTTGAAAATTGGTATTACTTGGTTATCCCGTCAACCAAAAATCTATCGCCAAACTATAAGATTAAATGCCAATAATGGTTGATCATAAATGTCACATTCACTTAACATTAAGCAAGTTACATGTGTTTACGTCATCAAGTGATTTTTATTTCAATGTTTTATTTGTATTTTATTAATGTTATACTAATTTATTTGTTCTTTCGTTATTTAAAATAAAAATTATGTCAATTTGTATAATTTGGCGAAATTGGTTGATGGGATACATGATATCTTAAAGTGTGTTATTAAATTCTAACCATTATTTTGTGATGATGAGCTATTTATGTGCATAAAGTTGTTTTTTTTGCAGTTGTTTGAAGACATGGATGATCAAGATGCAAATTATTATGCACAGAAGTTTTGATGTTATTTGTAAAAGCAACTCTTTGTTTTACTGAAATGTGAAATGTTATAACTCTTGTACATCTATATAAATACTCTGCCTCGATGTAAAATACAGTTTATGAAAATTTATTTTATGTTTCTTATTTTGTGTTTAATTATTTGTACACATAAGATTAGTCATGATAGTTTTATCAATATAAAAAAAAAATTGTTATATTCTTTTGCTAAAATATTTTTTATTGGAATTGCTTGGAAATCTCACTTTCCTAATGACCAATTCACAAATGAATTTGTTTGCATCTATAGTTTTTCTCCTTTTTTATGAGAAAACCATTGTTTTTTATGAAATGCGATCTCTGTGTTTCTTCTCATTTTATATCTAGTATTTCAAATGGCTCAAAAGAAAAAAAAATTAGAATTAGATCATTTAGATCATATCAATGTAAGATAAGAAGAAATGTTTGAGGCTTTCTTAGTTCAGTCCCACTCTGAATTTTGCCAAAATATTGATTGATAGTAAAAAAGAAAATGATGAAAAATAAATTACATTTTGAAATTAACCTTCTCTAGGCTATACTTCTAATGTCACAAAGCCTTAAAAGTTTTCTGGGGAGTAAAGAAAAAACATTTTATCAAGCAGAATTTCAGAGTGAGTCTGGTAAACTCCATCACCGCGTCAAGGTGAAGCCTCTTCGATGGAGTCCCTACCTGGAAGAGCTGATCAGTGTCTCTCAGACTTGTCTAAGAAAACTAAATTACTTTATATGGTGATCGTGATCATTTTGATTGACTAAAAAAAACTAATGCTAAAGGATTAGGTAAGACAGCTTCTTGAAAAAAAAGTAAGAATGATTTACTGGGAAAAAAAAATATTTTCATACATCTTATTAAAATAAATTTATCTGTTTTTTGATTGTATTCAAAAATATTTTTTGCTGATGACCTTTTTACAAAAGTATTTTTGTTAACATTGTCACATTTAATGTTTTTCCAAGTGCCTCTAATCCTCTTCCTGGATCAAACCTCGTCTAAAATTTTCTAGTAATTAGATTTCATTATATCTTTGGTGGAAACTTCACTTTTAAATAAATTGAGAAAAAAATTAAACATTTATAAATTCCGCTTAATTATTTTTGAGTTAACTTATACAAAAGCCAAAAGTGTCTGGTATTTAAATAAAAACTCTTATGTTGCTAATCTTTTTCCTTCATTAATGTTTATTTTTCACCCAAAATTTTCTATTTGTTTACTATTTGTCACATTTATTACATCTTCAGATGCCTCCAATCCCCTTCTGGGGTCATACCTCACCTTATATGACTTTATAACTCCCTTTATTTATTTATTTATTTTTGTTCTGATATCTTTACAATTTACTTAAATAGATTTAAATATATATATATATATATATATATATATATTTATTTATCCCACTATATCTGTTTAAAATTTAAAAAGGTTTATAAAAATCTGAAAATGAAAGGATATTTATTTAGAAAATTGTATTAGTAAATCTCCCTCATTTTCTAAAGTCTGTTTTTCATTATAAAAAGGTTTTCATTGCCATTTGTTATATATTTTCAAATTTGCCTTTCAGATCCTCTTCCTGTTTCAAACTTCATCCTATTACTTTTTTTAAATACATTTCTTTTTTAAGTTTGAATGAAATTTTACTTTTAAATAAATTCTGAAACTTAACAATAAATTGAACATTATCTATTTAGATTTTTGAGTGTTTTTATATGAAAGCTAAAATAATATCTAGCATTTATATAAAATTTCTTACTTTTTCTGATCCCTTATTAAGATGTATATTACTGTATGCATTGCGATGTAGTACTTTTGCTATCAACACTTTTTATTACCTTACCATTTGTCGTATTTATTATGTTCCCGGGCTTGTCTAGTTCCCTTTCTGAGCCAAGTACTGATCTTTTATGAGAAAAATTTCTTACGTAAATCTATTTTTTGAAAGGGTTCAGATTTTTATTTTATTTATTTATTTTTTTAATGAATCAGTATTCAGTATTTTTTTTAATTTATCCAATTATGTTTGTGACTAATTTAGAATGGTTTAATACAATGGCAAAAATTTGAAGTTTTAACTTTCTCTCTCATTTCCTAAATTGCTTTTTCCTTATCAAAATGTTTTTATTGCTACTTGTCTTGCTACTGCCATATTTCAGTAAAATACTTCTTACCTAATCATTGCAAATTGAATTTTCTTTTTCAAAACTGTACAATAATTAAAGATGTTACTTTTTTCCAGATTCTATAATTTGTTCTGTACTGTAATTCATTAAGAATTTTTATTCTGTAATCTTAAAATCTTTCAAAAATAATTTTGAATTTTCCTGATGACTGTTTAATAGACTAAAGTTTCCGAGATAGAACTGTTTTGTAATAAGCAGGAGCTTACTTGAATTTAAAATTAAACCAAACAAGAGGCACAACCCTTCTCACATGATTTAACTGTCTACTATCAGAGTTTGAAATGTAACTGCAATTCATTTAATTTAATATAAATGCTGTGTTCTGTACTCTGTGAAAAGAGTGGATACACAAATATTATGTTTGGTACATAAAGCTATTCTAATAAAAACTATAAAGAGCGTTTCATTGCCAAATGCATCTCATTGGAATTAAAAAGAAATCCTAGATAGTCTTCTTGCATCTGCAGTGTTTCAAGCTTTTCATCAAAAGTAATTTATCATTGTATAATAACAAAGATCAGTTCGCCCATAGCATAAAAAATAACATTAAAATATTAATTATAAAAATCCCATATTGGCAAACTATATAGAATCTGGCTTAATATAACAATGATTTTTTTTAAGTATATATATATATAACTAATTTTTGCTAGTTGTTAATATTGCTTTTATGCAAATGCTAAAAATATCAGATATTGTATCTAAATACTTTTTCGTTGCTAATGACCCTTCTTCATAAGGATGCATTTTCTCTATCAAAATTTTCTACTAATTTACTATTTGTCACATTTATTATTTTCCCAGGCACATCCAATCCCCTTCCTGGGCCAAACCTCACCTTATACGACAAAATTTTACTATATCGGTTCAGAGTAATTTGCATTTTACTGAATCAGTTAGTATCCAATTTATTTTAAGTTTCCTTAAATATATTCTCTCTTAAATTTTGGGTTGCTTAATATAAAGCTAACAATTAAAAATAGAAAATCTTTTGTAGTAAATCTCACTCATTTCTTAAATTGTTTTTTATGTATCAATGTTTTTATTACTATTTGTCTTGTTATTGCCTTATTTAAATAAAATTCCCCTTTTTTGGCCATTCATTTCAGATCAAGATTTGTTTTTTTGACTTTACAATAATTAAAAGCTTTATTATTTTTTTATGCCTTAAAATTCATTAATAATTAACTCTTTAATTCTAACTACATTTCTATTTCAAAAACATTTTAAAGTTTTCTAATGGATGAATATGCTAGAGTATTTTTATTTTCATCATATGATTAAAATATTTTTATTTTTATAAAGTCGTTTTGACCAGCTCTTCCCACGCGATATTTCTCAATGTGTATATTAAATAAACATAATGCATTTTTTAGATATTTACTGTGTAGAATGTTAAATGCATATTAATAGCATAAAATCTAAAGTTACTTTGGTATTTACATACTATTATAAGAAATCACACTCTAACCTCTACATCAAATGGGTATAATGTGTTGTGAATGATAGAAAAGAACAGAAGACTTATTTTGTAAAACTTTCATTTCATTTAATCAAGAAAAGACAGAATACAAAGGAACAATATATATAAAAAATAAAAGAAATAAGACAAACACATGCACTATTTTGTTTGAAATTCTTTTAAAGATTAAAGTAAAATAAATATTATTAAAATTGCTTAACCAAGTGTATGAAATAACTGTGAAGTGTGATTATCTTTGATCTGATTTTGTTTTGAGATTGCAAATACCTCATATCATGTCATCAACATTATGAATGCAATTCTAAATATATATAAAAGCAAAAAAGATTATACCCTATTTAAAATCAACTAAAATTTTGTATAAATAACCATAAAAATATAAAAACACACAGGACGTGTTTCAAATCGGAAATTATAACAGCCCGTCATCAGCCGAAGTAAGCACGTCTCCGTAAGGAGACAAGATCACAAAGGTCATATTGTGACCTTGTTCCCTTATAGACCAGGAGCCGGCAGCACATACAATCACCCCATCGAGTTCACGGATGAAATTCTAGGATTAGTTAAATCTTGATTCGCTTATTAAAACGCAATTGGTCTACCAAGTCATATCTTGGTGGAAAACCGGAACCGGATTTTAGCGGTCGACTCATAGATTTATCATTGTGTTTTCCTGCTCCCATTCCTCCATGCTTTCATACCTTTGGGTGCAGTAAAACACAATGGTAAACCTACGAGTCAGCCGCTAAAATCAGGGTCTTCCAGTGTTTTCCACCAAGATATGACTTGGCAGACCGATTGCATTTTAATATGCGAATCAAGATTTAACTAATCGTAGAATTTCATCCGTGAACTCGATGAACTGATTGTCTGTGCTACCGACTCCCGATCTATTACGAACCCATCTTTACTTTGGCTAATGATGAGCTCTTATAATTTCCAGCTCAAACCGTGTTCTGTGTTTTTTTTTATTATTCTTATTGTTTGTACAAAGTTTTATTATTTAATTGTGGTTTATCGCCAGTTTTTCAGTGCTGTTTCATCTTGTAATTTACTATTTGTCACATTTATTATACTCCCAGGCACCTCCAATCCCCTTCCTGGGCCAAACCTCACCTTATATGACAAAAATTTCTTATACAATTGAATCTTTAAATGATTCAAACAAATTTACTGAATTACATTTCCAATTACTATAATGCCAAACTTAAAAGATGTTTAATTTAAAAAATCTCTTACTGTCCCCCATTTCCTAAATTGCTTGTTTCTTTATTGAAAAATTTTCATTACAATTAGTCTTGCTGCTGACCTATTTAAATAAATTA
This sequence comes from Maratus speciosus, assembly GCA_963932465.1. Taxonomy (NCBI): domain Eukaryota; kingdom Metazoa; phylum Arthropoda; class Arachnida; order Araneae; family Salticidae; genus Maratus; species Maratus speciosus. The sequence continues at coordinate 42,016,702 of OZ010791.1, read as the reverse complement.
CTTTTTTCTAATAATTTCAAATTGAGATATTTTTTAAAGCCTAATAATTAAAAATAATATTAAAATTATTATTTTTGTTTTTGCCCAGACTCTATATTTTTTTATATTCTGATATTCTTTAATAAACTCACTTTGTTATCCGAAACACATTTCTCTTTCGAAAAACATTTTATTTTTTAATCATTAATATTATAGACTAGAGTATATTTCGTTAACTTCACACAATTAAAATCCATATTAATTATACAAAGTCATTTTGAGAAGCAGTTCCTATGCAATTTCCCTCAAAGTGTATATTAAATAAACACAATGTGTTGTTCGTGTGTCTACTGTTTAGAGCATTAAATGCATATTAATAGTGTAAATTTTAAAATTATACCAAAGTAACTTTAGCATTTGTTAACAGGACATATAAACATAGAAAGCACACCATGACCTACCTGTATACCAAACAGATGTAATGTGTTGTGAATGATAAAAAAGAACAGAAAACTTGTTTGTAAAACTTTCATTTTATTTCATCAAGAAAAGTTACATTTATGGAGGTTAACAGAGTACAGAGAAACATTATACATAATAAGTAAAATAAATAAGAAAACAAGACACGTGTTATTTTGTATCAAACTCTAAGGATATTACTAAGGATTATACTAAAATTACTTGACAAAATACATGAAATAATTGTGAAATGCGATCCCCAATGATTGTTCTCATTTTAGTTTGAGATTGAAATAAACCACACAAACAAACATTATCAAGTAAAATTTTTATTATCTAAAAATGTATCATTACATCATAAATACAATTCTAAATATACATAATACCAATAAACACTGTACTCTAGTTTAAATAGATTCCATTAGAATGTAACCTTACACAACAAATGCTATGCCAATATGACGGAACAATTGAAATCGCTACGCAAAACCCAGACTGCTTTCGTCGCTACCGAGTTTAACTGTTATATTTATTAATTCTTCGCTTGAAAATCCGTAATTGTTTTTACGCAAATGTAAGAATAATAAGTCCTAAATATGTCTACTAATAATCATATCGTAGTAATATATATTCCAAACGGAAAAATTAAAAGCATATATTAGAAATATTTATTTGCTTAAAAGACGTTCTTTACTAAAAAGATCAATCTTATAATGTGTTTTTAGTAAAGTAACGTCTTTTAAGCAAATAAGTATTTCTTATACATGTTTTTGACTTTTCTGTTTGGAATATATATTATTATATGTTTTTACGCGCTTAACTGTACACACTAAATCGGTTTCTGGATTAACTATAGGAAAAATTGTCCCCTTTCCGCTGCAGATTAACATTTGAAGGAACTGTTACTTCAGCTGCCGAAAGTTGGGAAGTATTTGCCAGATGAGGAGAGTTTCGTTGAATGCCAAGTCACATGCTATGCCAAAAATAATCACAAGCCGGAAGCCATGCCACATTCTATTTTATTGAACATAAGGAGAGTTTCGTTGAGTGCCAAGTCACATGTTATGCCAAAAAGAACCACAAGCCGGAAGCCATGCCACATTCTATTTTATTGAACATAAGGAGAGTTTCGTTGAGTGCCATGTCAGATGTTATGCCAAAAAGAACCACAAACTGGAAGCCATGCCACATTATATTTTATTTTAGAAAGAAGATGTTAAAATTCAAACCAATGAAGAAATGAGCTCTTAGTTGGTGGACAAGAAGTGAGGACAAAAATACTGGATTGCTTTAATTATTATTCGATAATGTAAAAAAAAAAGAGAGGTTTAATTTGCTTATTTATTGTATCATTATTTATCATTTGATGGTTATTTATGAAAATGTGATCTAAATTGCTATAAAAAAAAAGCTATTTTTCTGTAGTAGGTATAGTATGGTGTCTATTGCTATTGAACTGTATGGAAATTTAGAATTTAAAGCCAAAATAATAGAATATGTATTTTTATTGAACTTTGTAGTAATTTAGAATCAAAAGCCAAAATGATGTAAAATGTATTTTTATTACTGAAAACTAAATTTAGAAGAATGTAAGCCAAAAGTAGAAGAATATATATATATAGTGTCTTTATTTACAAACAGACATAAATTATAACAATTTAGATATATACAGAAATAATATGTATTGAGTTTGTCATAATATAATAGATAAATTAAGTATACTTACTTTTTCACTCTGAAAAAAAAAAAAATCATTAAGCAAATATTTAGAAGAAAACAGAAAGTAGAGCTTGCCTTGAATCCTTGAAGATCATTTCGAAACATATTTTTCAAAGAAACACTTTATTTTAATTAAAAAATAAATGCTATTGAGTTCTATTAGATTAATTTTTAACATAATTATTAAATTGGTAAATAAATCATAACAGTTGTAAATTTCCAAGTGGGTGAAAAAAGTCCAGGCCAGGATTCAAACCAGGAATGTATTAGCTGAAGCCAGCAATGCTCTTCCAACTGAGCCATCCTAGACCAATACTGGAGAACTAATTCATCCACCTAACCTAAAGAGGTGCTACTAACTTAAGTTGGGTGAATTAGTCCTCCAGTATTTGTCTGGGATAACTCAGTTGAAGGGGCATTGGCGGCTTCAGCCAATACATCCCTGGTTCAAATCCTGGCCCAAACTTTTTTCACTTACTTGGAAATTTACAATTGTTACTATTGATAAATAAAGACACACAACCTTGCTTAATGGTACACAAAACACAAACTTTAATAAACTAAAATATAAATTCTGCGTTTCGAGTTGTTTCTACAGCCGTCTTCAGGAAAAATAGGATGGTTAAATGGCTAAAAGCTGAAAAATGAAGGCTTCCTGTGCGAGACATAGTTTGTCGAACATTCACTAAATTGCTTTTAGCCATTTAACCATCATATTTTTCCTGAAGACGGCTGTAGAATCAGCTCAAAACGCAGAATTTATATTTTAGCTTATTAAAGTTTGTGTACCATTAAGCAAGGTTGTGTGTCTTTATTTATTATATTTTATGGTGCAATTGTCCAGTATATGTTATTGTTACTATTGAGTTCCTAAAAAAAAAAAAAAATTGTATTACTAATGCATCAAGTTTAACGGATTTGTATAGAACCCTTGTAAGTAAAAATACACTTTAAGCATAGTTTTCAGGAGGTACATTCTGTGTAAAAATATCCGGAATTGTTAAATAAAACACAAAAAAATAATTTATTTATCAAAATTTATTTTGTCACCTTTGTATTAGGTCCATTTGAGTCCAATACAACTTCAAGCAATGCTTGACCAGCACTCCTTCCATTCATCATAGGCTGGTTCGATGTATGAACTTCAGCTAATTTTCTTTTATTTCTTCAAATGACTTCTCATTCTCTTGCTGAGGACAGAACCCTGCCTGCGCTCACCGTAGCTTTCAGCTCCAAGATGCTGGGTATTCAGGATCACGCCAACAATCCCAGCTTCTTCAGATGACTAAAAAAGCCCTCTTTGAAGTGGTGATTTTATCTTCAGGAACAGGAGAATGTCACATATGATCAGGTGATTGCGGCTGCTGTAATGGCTGCCTTTATCATATTTGTACAGTAAACAATATCTGATGTGGTCTTTATCGATTGCCATGTTTCCCGTTTTGCATGGGATCATCTGACAAACATTGTGCCTATAAGTATTATACTGCTTCATGCGTTTTTGAGTACTTTCCTGTCCTCGAAATCTCAGCTGTGACTTCCATACTCCAGTTGCCATTTGCATATGCTCAAAACCGGGTAGAACTTTTTACACTCACCCAATAAATTCCAAGTACTTTTTACACTGAATATATACTTCCTTTAAAAATATTTATAGCTATATTTTTATAACATTTTCACAAAAGGATTAATTTGTCTTTATGAGATACTTTTTTTTAAGTGTTTGTTTAAAAAAAAAAGAAGATATTTTTATGTTAGGCGAACCAAATTTCGCCAATAGCATTTTTTTTTCTTGTACTCCTAGCAGCTTTTTGCCTGTGTAAATTATAAATGGTGCTTTAATGTTGAAATAAAATGAATGAAAGACATTTATTTTAAAAGAAAGTTATATATTTCAAATAAAATAAGTGAAAGGTTTATATTTTAAATGAAATGGATGAAATAAAAATGTTGGCAATATGAAAAATATTTGGCGATTTATCACCTGCACCCGGCTAACATAAAAGTACCAAACAAAAAATACAGAACTATGTGATGCGCTAGTAATGTAACACTTTTACAAAAAGATTGTTTCTTCACAATGAGAAAAAAAATTAATTTAAAATTAAACCAAACAAGAGGTATAACCCCTCCCACAAAATCTGTATAATTTACTGTGTCTGATAGTAAGTTTAGAAATTTCTATTTTTCTAATTCTACAATCTGCGTATATATTGTAATGGAGTATTTGTTTTGTCGCTAAATGCATTTCAGTAAGGGAAAAGAAACCCTAAATCACGTTGCATAAAGTAATTTGGGTACTTGTTAGTTATCCCGTCGACTAAATTACTGTCACCAAATTGTAAGATTAAATGCCAATAATGGTTGATCTTAAATGTCACATTCACTTGACAACTCGTGTTTACATCATCAAGTGATTTTAATTTTGACGTTTTATTTGTATTTTTATTAATAGTATACTATTATTTGTTCTTTCGTTATTTAAAATAAAAATTGTCAATTTGTATAATTTGACGAGTGGTTTGGCGATTTATATAATTTGGCGAAATGGGTCGACGGGATAACTAACAAGTACCGTAATTTGTTATGTAACTAGCAGGTTCGATTCGTGCATAACTTATAACATGAAAATATGAATTATAAAAGTTACATATTAATTCATTACACATAAAGGAAAACCGGACTTAGTACTATATTAAAACGATTTTTTTAAAGGTAGATATATGTAATTACATTTTGCTTTATTTGCATAAAACTTTTAACATTTAAAATTCTGAGAGCTATCAAACTTAAGAAAAAAAAAAAAAATCTATAAACTTATTTTGTACAAAATAGGGTTCAGCAAAAGAATATTTTAAAAAATATGTTTCGTTCAAATAAAAAAAAAAGCATTCACTGCCAAAATTTGCAATGCAGTTTACATTTTTTCTGCCTATATTTTTAAATAATCAAACAGAAATAAAAATATCAATCATTATTTTTATTTTTTTTACTTTATTTAATACTGAAGCAATTTTAATGACAACTTGGCAACTCTACTTATCTGTTTAAATTAAACTTACAAAAAATAATAGGTATCGTACATTTTACCTCTTAACAGGCCAAAACGGTTCAGGAACTTGATCATGCGGTGCTTATAGCTTCTCTTCTTCCTTCTCATTAAGAAAGGAGGCTCCCGGACATCCGTCTTCTTCGGAGATGGAGGAACGAAGAAGCAGCTGCCGGTAGGAGAAGCAGACAACAAGCAGCCGAGGTCCTTTTCTTCTGCATCACCGTCTTCAGAACCATCTCGGACTGGATTGCAGTCGGCGGAATCTGAAACGATACAAGAAGATAATGGTGAATTGGAAAAGATGGAAGATTGTGGTACCCACTTACCTAATGGAGCATCCACAAAGTCATCCTCATCTTCATCAAACCAAACTTCTACGGCCCAAGAAACTAAAAAAGAAAGAAAATTAGCAAAAATAAATAAAAAAAAACAATAAATAAACGATAATAATTCATAAAACAACATAATAAATGTCTTAGCCTGTATCAGTAATCTTGCAAAGTACAAATTTTTAGCTAAGATGGACGCAATTGATAAAAAGATTTGTTAACGAATCGAATTGTTGCCAGATAAGATACCTGCAACAATCGACAAAAATACTGCACGTGAAAATGTAAACAAATGAAAAATAGGCAGTTTATCGTACAAAAAATGTTTTTTAGACGGCAAACAAATAGTTGATATTGAAATTAAAGATTAAAAATGAATATAGAGTTGGTGTATTTATTAATTCTTAGCCTTTGATCAGTAATCCTTCAAATATAGATTTTTTAGCTAAGAATGGCGCAGTTGATAAAAAGATTTGTTAATCGAATTGTTGCCAGATAAACGATACTTGCAACAATCGACAAAAATATTGCACGTGAAAATGTAAACAAATAAAAAAGTATGCATTTTATCGTACAAAAAATGTTTTTTAGACGGCAAACAAATAATAGATATTGAAACCATAAAATTAAAAACGAATATAAACCATGGTGTATCTGTAGTTAAAGTACGGAAAAGGTTTAAAAAAAAAAAAAAAAAAAAAAAAAAAAAAAGATATAAAACAGGAATTCTGCTTTTTCAGAATTTAATGTCACCCCTGATGAAAAAAAATTTATATATATATATGTAGTTAGTACGAAACATAGTTTAGTTTTAAGACTTAAAATACACACTTTTATTTTATATAAAATGACGTCATTTGCATCCACTGAAGAATTCCTAATTTACGATTCAGTCTTAAGCAACATCTATAGAAAAGTATGCATAGAACGTCACTATCGCGGAATAACACACAAACCAAACAAAAAGTGTTGTGATGTCATCATTCAAGAAACTCTATAAAAAAAAATCAGGTATCTAATGATTTACATGCCTTCATTTGTTTGTAACATTAATATGGATACTGAAAATTAAATTATAGTTTATAATAGCTCCATGTTTCATCAGAAATTATCTATTTTTTGAAATTTCAGAAAATGTTATGACACACTGATTAATAAAATTGCATTCTTTCAGCTTTTTCTTAGGAATTAAGTAAATGCGGAGAAAATAAGTCACACAAATACTCTTTAAAATACATTTTTACAGCAGACGCTATTCTTGGCATAGCACATATCTTGAACACATTTTTTTTACTTTCTTCTATCTTTACAAGAAGAAAGTATGGGATTCGTAAAAATTTTTGACTTTAGGTTTTCGACGGATTTACACGTTTTAGGGGTCAGAGATTCTGAAAAACATGTTTTTACAAAATGTCTGTATGTGACACAAATTTTGTGGGCGCTCTATCTGAAGAATCAATACACGGAATTGAATAAAAATTTATATTCAGTGAGTCCCTGATATAAATGGGTGCTGATTAATTTTTGGTGTAAATCGTTCAACAGGTGGCGTTGCTATGCAGCTTTTTGCGCGATTTCCGCAATAGCTCAATCTCCAGGTCTAATGCACGGATTTTCATCAAACTTCAGATTCAGTTCGTCCTTGACATGAATTGAAGTTTTGTACATTTTGGTGTAAATCGCTCAACAGATGGTGCTGCTATACTGCATTTTTTATGATTTCCGCAATAGCTCTATCTCAATAACCAATGTTTGGATTTTCAACAAACTTCAGATTCAAGTATACTTGATATGAATTAGTGCTGTTTATGTTTTGGTGCAAATCGCTCATCAGGTGGCGCTGCTATGCTGCACTTTTCAGAATTTCCTCTATAGCTGCATCTCAAGAACTAATGCACGAATTTTCATCAAACTTCAGAATCAGTTAGTCATTGACATTTTATACATTTTGGTGTAAATCGCTCAATAGGTGGCGCTGCTATGCTGTTTTTTTTATTTTCGCAATAGCTCTATCTCAAGAACTAATGCTTGGATTTTCAACGAACTTCAGATTCAGGTATACCTGGATATCAATTAGTGCTGTTTATGTTTTGGTGTAAATCGCTCAACAGGTGGCGCTGTTATGCTACATTTTTCAGAATTTCCGCTCTATCTCAAGAACTAAGGCACGAATTTTCATCAAACTTCAAATTCAGATATACTTTGAAATGAATTGGTGCTAAATTGATGTAATTTCTTGTACTATTTAAATGATTTAATGGACGTGATTTATATAGAAGAAAGTTTTGTAATGGCCACAACATACTAGTTTTTTCAGTTGTCATGAGAAAATTTCAACAAAAATATATAGTAATCTACTATATTCCCTTTACTTTCTACAGAAATAGATACTTCATTTGTCACCATTACAGAAATGTCATTAAAACTACAAAAAAAATTAAAATATCCTTTTTTCCCCCCTATACGACGGTGTAAAAGTTGAAAATGTGCGATGTTTAGAAGTTTAAAAAATTGCCGTAGATTATCAGTATTTATAACCGTACGATGATACACCTGCTTCGTTTTACGGGTGACTTGGTTTATGGTTAGGTCCAACGTTATTTTTTAGTGACGGAACTTTAATTGGTCTGGAATAAATATATCGGAAGATTTAAAAAAAAAAAAAACTTTCTGCGGTAAATAATGACATTTACTGAATTACGCCCAACTGGCGTGCAATCAGTGTATATAAACAGAATAAAATAAGGAATAATATATATTTTTTTAATTACCTGTTTGCGACAAAGTGATCAGTATTTCTTTCAGTTGTTCAACAGGTACTAAAAATTAAATACTGATTAATATGTCACTATTTTAGATTTCTGATTGTAGAAGATTCTTTAGTTAAGAATTTGTTTGCTGCAGAGTGACATTTGCTGAAACAAAGAGGAAGGTGTTGTTTTTGAAAGGAAGTAAAAATTTCTGTTCCCTCAATACATTGGAGGCATTATTAATAACTAATGTTGAGAAATGGCAACTTAAAAGAATGGGGGAAAAGTCTATGTAAGTTAGGAACAAATGCGCTGTTCATTTTCTTCGAAAAACTGAAGAATTACAAGGAGGGGGGGGGGGATGCAAACAAAGTTGTAGGTTGCTTTCTTTTCAGGCGTGTTCGCGAGTATATCAATACGCAGCACCTATACTCGTCGTCTGTCCCAATATAACAATGCAAAAATCACCCTCTCGAATAGTTTGAAATTTAATATATATAATAGCTGCAGAATTCTGTCGAGTCATTTCAAATTTTAGGAAAATTGAATCAAAACTTAAAAAGATATTAATAGAAGTTTTCTTCATTCTATTAAATCCTGCCATACGTAATTAATTCAGTGATATTTCATGATAGGTCAAGATTCTAGGTTGCTATGGTGATAACGTCCTACTATTTCCGTATTACTGAATTTATTATATATATGTAAACATAATAAATTTTGCATTCATGCATTTTTGCATAAGAATGCAACAGCTATTACACCAAGATTAGAATATTTATAAAAGTAGTTATAGTACGTGTATTTAACACGTTTAAATTACAATTTCCGACTTGTTTTCTTTTTCTTTTCAAGTTACGTACATCAGAATACAAATGAAAGAAATTGATCTTACTCCCGATAAACTAAGTTTAAGAATGTAGTTTATTCTAAAAGTTTAACATGTAATAATAACGAACTGCAAATATAGCCCCACTGTCCGTAGTTATCCGGATTTTCAAAGCGCTGTCATTTTAGAACGGATTACTGACTCCTCTTGATTAACGAACTCATCCAAGGTGTTTGCAAGATCAATCCACTGTACCAATTTGTTTTGCATTGGTTCAGTATTTCGAATCTAAAAGTTACTTTATTTCACCAATAAACATTTCCATTAAACTTCCCCGTTTAGGCCGCAAGTTCCCTTATAAAGAGAAGTATGTCTCTGGCAAGAGAGATGAAGACAGATTTGTCTCTGACAAATTATAATTTAATAAAGAAATATTTCCGATGCGAAAACGAGCGAATTATTATGTTTAGCGTGACTGCGATTAAGTAATAACAAAAATGATTTACTTGCAATAAATAGCGAGCGGTGTGCTCTTGCACAATCAGGGTTGAAATAAATGGCGCATTAGCATACATTCGGCATGGTGTTGTTCTAATAGAAAAGTACCAACATTTTTTCGTTTAACGTTTAACATAAATTAAGTTTGACTGTTCACAATCACAAGAGTCCTATTTAAAAGAAAAATAGTTTCGACATTCATTGAATTTAAAACGATTTCATTAGATGTTGACCTAATCATAGAATTGCTGAATGGTTCCGGTGGTGAAAATGACGTCATTTTCAAAAGAAAACATGCTAACATCCTCATTCACATAATGAATATTCAGTAAAACTCATAGAAATGACGTCATTCTCAAAAGTAAAGAAAGAAATTTTCATCCAGGGAAATAAAATATTTTAGTAGTAGTATTATATTTAAGTGTGACTTCATATTCACGGAACATTTTTTCTGCACGTAAAGAGACTAAACCCTCTACCCTTTATTGGATTATATTCAAAAGTATGAAATATATAAACTTTATAAGTAAATCAGGAAAAGAAAAAATAATGTGATATACAAGGGTACTCTTGGATTAGTTAGAAACTAATGTAATAAAGTTTTCTGCGATGTGTACCATTTACTTGTTTACAGCTGTGCTAAAGGGGTTCAGAAGAACGGCAGCTAAATTATTTGACAAAATTAAATACATACTCATTAAATATGTTAATTTACTGAGAGATAAGGGGGGAGGGGGAATCAAAGGTTGATAAACAGGACAAATACTGTTTTTATTTATTAGCCTCCGGTACGGTATGCTATTTCTTTTTCCCAGCTTATTTTGTGCCGTCTCCAAAAAATAACGTTACCTTACAGAAGCTATGTCGTAAAACAAAGCATTATAATTAAATACTCTATAGAAATTTTTTTAATTTCTAAGCATCGCATATTTTTAATTTTTATACCGTCGTATTGGGAAAAAAATGTACTTTTAAATGCAATTTGTTTGAAAACTGCATCTCCATTTATTTTTAAAATATTAATTTTTTTGTAGTTTTTAGCACAATTTGTTTAATTTTGGCAACTCAAGTACTCCATTTATGTGGAAAGTAAAGGGAAAATAGTTGAAAAATAGCAATTATATCTTTTTGTTGCCATTTATTCATAACAACCGAAAGAAAATGTAATTAAAATATGTGCTATTTTGAAAAAATATGAACAAATAATTTCTGTTAAATCATGGAGCTATTATAAACTATATTTAATTTTAAGTATCTATAGACGCTTTCAGTCATGACGTTTTGGTTGGAAACTGACTCCAAACAAACGGTTGCCATGCGTCATTTCTTTTTAAATATAAATCGTGAAAAATGTTACCAGTACATATCAAGTATTAAAACACTTAGATGTGAGATATAGATATAAGATATAGCTGCAACACATAAACAAAATAGAAAATACAACATAGCAACCGTTTGTTTGTAGTCAGTTTCCAACCAAAACGTCATGACTGACTTCACGACTGAAATCGTCTACATTAATGTTACAAACAAATGAAGGCCTATGAATCATTAGCCGGTTTTTTTTTTTTTTTTGTGGAGTTTCATTAATGACGGCATCATTTTGCTGTATTTGTGTATTATTTTGCGATAGTGGTATCCTATGCATGCTTTACTGTAGATGTTTAAGAGTGGATCGTAAATGTGGAATTCTTAAGCGGATGCGAATGACGTCATTTTACATAAAATAAAAGTGTGTGCTTTAAGTCTTAAAATTGAAATATGTTTTCTGCTATTTATACTCGTATATACATATATTTTTTTTCATCGGGGGCAACACTAAATTCTGAAAAAGCAGAATTCCTGTTTTCTAGTTTATTATTATTATTTTGTATAATTTATTTTGGTAAATTTAATTGATTAGGTGAATTTAAATATTTCCTAAACATTCTCTTTAATCGAGTTGCTATTCCCTTTGAGTAGGGATTGTCGGGTCCCAAAGCCGCATCCAGTGCTGTCGCGACAGTTGATGGCTGTTATTTTGATTGATTAAGTTGTATCACACATTGGAAAATCAGCTTTTATAAGATGGTCAAGTAAAAAAATGTCGCTATCTCCTAAATTTTTATTATTTTTATTTTTAGACGCTGGAAAAAAATCGTTTTAAAATATCACGTTTCAAAGACATTTAAATACGACGTAGTTTTCCCATATTGAATATTTTTTGCTCATAATAATTTTTCTTTCTTAAAATTCACATGTGATTATATTTTTCAATGGGAAAATGTTTGTTATTATTATTAGTTGAGCTCTACATTTAATCTTTTTCGCAATAATTTAATTTATTTTAAAGTTTTCTTTCTCTTTTAATTTTATGTAATTAAATGATAGCCTAAAGACGGAAGGCAGATATATAGAAATCATAAACACTTTTCAACTTTGTTGGAAAGTCTTAATAAAAAATTAAAGCAAACTAATAATAATAATAATAAGTAAATAAATATTAAAAGTTTAAAGATGAAATTTAGGGAACAAATTATTGAGCAATATTAGTAAAAGTTTATCTGGTGGGAAATGTGTTATTTTGAACCTTAACCCCCTAAGCAGTTTTTCCTGTATTTTTCTGTTTCCCTAAAACAACTTATATCGGTTGTAGGCAAAAATAATTTTAACGGAATTGCATTTTAAGATGTATGTAAAAAAAAAAGGAGCATGAAGTATTATATTAAAAACAAACCATGAAAGTAATTTTAAATTAACATCAGTTTTATAAGCATTTTTCTGGAAATGAGAAAAAGCCCCCAAAACGCTCAAACGGTTAAAATTTTGGTGGTCAGTTTCATGGACCCGAAAATTAGTTAATCAGTTATTGGGAACTACATAGCGTTGTTCCATTGTGAAATTTATTTAATTTACACAAAACAACCCAAATAAATAAAATTCCAAAATAGATTTATTCACACAGAGCAATTTTATTTAACACAGAGCAAACAAATAAATACTCTACAGTACATCACAACAAAAGCACAAACTTCTGTTGTACTGTAAATCAGAAATCGTAACCAAGTGTTAAATTAAACCATTGGCGTTTTTTAAGTACTTTATTTAAAACAACAGCAATTAATCCAAATCGAAACTTATGAAGCTGTTTCGCCTGTAAATAGTTATTAACACAATCGGTCTCTGAGAAAAGTAAACACCCCCTCTGACTCTGCAACTAATTATAATAGAAAAAAGAAAGTTACTGGTACGAAAAGATTAGAAATAAAGTCTACTTTTAAATTATGGATATAAAATTCAAATCAAAATAAGACCAAACTTTGTTTTTTGCAATAGCAACACCCAATTTTGACAATATATCTTAAATCTCCGGTTCAAACTAGGCTTAGAAATGAAATTTTAAGTCATTTGGATGATACGTTTTTGAATTATGAACATTCAAAACTTAGAGCTTCTAATGTTACATTACATTTCATATTTTTCTTGAAATTATAATCCTAATGTGATAATTTTTTTGCCTAGTTATAAAACGGAAAAACTCAAACATAAATACATTGAATTTGTAATTAAAAAAATTTATAATATGAATTACGAATTATAAAATTAATATTTGAAAAAAATATGAATTGCAACTTACAATTTTCTTGATAGATTTATATTTATTATGTCCTGCTTTATGCAAATTCTCAATTTAAAAAATTTCTTCCAAGAAGTTTTCGGATTATGAATAATAAACGTTAAAATGATGGTCTATGGTGTGAAGAAAAGCATAATTTGAAAAAAATATATTTTACTCATTTAATTAAAACATTTGGGATAACAATAGTCGAAATATATTAAGCGAGTGAAACGATGATATTGGAAAGAAATAAAGTCTTATAGTCATTATGTAGCATTTCAACAATCGAGTACCGAACTTCAATTTGGATACAGCCCCTAAATTATGCTCATTTAAAAATAATTATTTTCTCTGAAACTAATCATACGAATTTCATGAAAATTTGTTTTAGTCTAATTGCAGGGTGTAGAATTTATTTATGGTGTCAAACTTGAGTGTTGCTATTGAAAAAAAGACAAAGTTTGTGTTCGTTTTGATATGCAGATGGCCCCCTAAGCACATTTTACATACGCCATATAAAAGTAGACTTTATTTTCCAATCGTTTGGTGCCAGTAATTTTCTTCTACAATAATTTGTTGCAGAGTTAGTAGAGGTATTCCCCCCCCCCCCCCCCCCCACGACAGTACTTGGTGTGTAATGCAGGGGCTTCAGATCTGTCTACACATCACCAATGCATCTCATTGGATCCATGAAGTAGTGGCACACTCTTTTGGCGGTCATCCTCGTAAAACTTGGCAGTATAACCCTCTTGCTGTGTCATATTCTGAGTTTGTATTGCACGGGTCTTCTAAAAAAAAAAGAAAAAGAAATTAACATAATGTATTAACAGCGAAGATCTGTATTTATGAGAAAATTAGGCAAAAACTGACCGAATACTAGATGGTCTAAACTTGATTCTTAAAGATCTCCTTCCCTTCTCCTACTATGCTCTGCTGAACGTCCTTGAATTAACTTATTCCAATGATATTACATTATCATTTAAAAAGTTTCAATAGAAGCAAAGTTAAAAATTTTATCTAAATTTACAAATTTAAAAAAAATCTTTTTTTTTTTCTTTTTATGGTAAGTTTTAAATCATTACCACACGATAACTTCAAAGCTGCTTGAACTTATCTACTCCAGTCACCAGAATCTGCACTATCTTGCGCCAAGATCACCCAAGCTTCAAACAACTTTCCCCGCTCAGTTATACTTGTGGGAAAACGTGTTTTACAGTTAAGAGTCTACACTCGTCAGCATGCGACTTTCACAAGTTAGTTGTTAAACCAGTGCGAGCGTTCTCTAAAAAAAAATTCTGTTTTTATTTCAATATTTTTGAAAGATTGTTTTTGTATTGGATATCTGAAGTGAAAGGCTAACAGGATAGTTAAAAAGTGTTTATGAAGTCGGTTTGTTTGCCGTCTGCCCGTACTCTAACTTTTGTTAATAGATTCCTGTTTCGAAGTAATCGATATTGTTATTAATTATGTTATTGAGGTTTACTATAGCATGCTCGCTATCTAACCTCGTTATCCCGACACTCTAATGAACAGAAAAAAGTGTCGTCATAAGCGAAGTGTCGCAGTAACCGGAGTTGGAGAAAAACATGCTTATAAAAGGATGTATTTTTAATTATTTTAAGAAAATTTTAAATTCATAACTGTTCTTGCAGTTTTAACCAATAAAACATTATTATTAAATAAAATAAACAAAAAACAAAATTAAAAAGAATAAAAATCAGATTTAGGATGACTTATATTTTTATTGTTACATGAAATATTGATGAATTAAGGTTTGCTTATCCCTAGATGTGCTTTCTACAATTCTTTTTTCATTATTATACAATGAAATGCAATCAATATTCGTTGTTTCAGAAATGGATGTTAGATAATTTCTGATCATTTCAATGCATTGTAATGCTTCGGTTTTAGTCAGATGAAAAATGCCGTGTAACCATAAGAAAGCGCCGTCTGACCAGGACAAAAAGACTGCGAGTTGACTGATACACCTATCTGGAGCTTAAGTGGGTCATTCATAGTGTGTGGTTTTATTTATTCAGGTAAAGGATCGAAGTAAAATTTTTCATTTATCTCAATGGGTATTTTATATAGTTTTGTGAATGGGTATTTTATATAGTTTTGATTAAGGCATTTCTTACCGCTTAATTTCCGTGCTTATAAGATGGATTATGGAAAATAGACAATTTTCCTAAACCATCGGGATATCCCGAGTTGAAAATTATTCAACGATGTAATATCCGGAGTTTATTTACATTAAAATCATATACAGAAAATCGGAACTTTGGAAAACTGACGTGAAAAGCGGAGTGACGTGAAAACCGGGTGTCGGGATAACAAGGTCCGACTGAAGTATTTACAGTTCATTTACAGGGACACCCAGAAGAATGTCACTACATTATGGTCTATAGAGAAAAATCATTTGCAATGTATTTTAATAATGTTACACTTTTTCAAGCACAATAAAATTGACATTTCTGAGTAGGGCTGGGCGATGTCTAAAATGAAATATCGTGATAAATCGGCAGCTTTATATCACGATATTCCGATATATCGATATTGCAACATATGAAGAAAAAAATATATGTACATTTATAATATATGTATAACTTCAATATACATTATATATTTTATTAAGGATCAAAATTAAAATATATATATATATCATTCTCAAATAGATTAATAAAAAACTATATATAAATAAGCAAATATAAGTAAATAAATGCTAAAAGAAATAGTAGGATGTGTCAATGGCAACAATTTCTTCTATTTCTACGTGTTATTACTTCAAAATTCGCTATCACAGAGGCAAAATTAAATAACAATCTATGCCCATCATGAATATTCTAAAGATATAGGTGCACTAAATTGTACGCATTTAAAAGGAAATATAAGCATCGCATCTTTCAAACAAATCATTGAATTTCAGCACCAACCTTATTAGATGTCTGTAACCAAAATTCCTAATCTAAAAATCATAAAAGCAATACCCGTTGGACAGTATACACGCAAGCCTAAGAAGGATCTACTTATGTGAAACCGTAACAGAATAAGGTGTTTGATTAAAATTCGTGGATTAGTTTTTGAGATACAGATATCGCTAAAATTGTGGAAAATGCAGCATAGCAGCGCCACCTATTGGACGATTAACACTAACACTTAATCCGCAACAAGTTATGTCAACGTCTGTATGAATTTGAAATGTTATGAAAATACGTGCGATAATTCTTGAGAAAAAGCTATAGCGGAAATTTTGAAAAATACAGCATAACAGCGCCACTTATGGGCTATAAACACCAAACACTAATCAGTAAAATTTATGTCTACGTCTAAGCCTAACTGAATCTGAAGTTTGATAAATATCAGCGCATTAGTTCTTCAGACAGAGCTATTGCGAAAATCGTGAAAACTCAGCATAGTTAGCTCCGCCTGTTGGGCCATTTACACCAAGAACTAATCAGCACCAATTTACAAGGTATAACTGAATTTGAAATTTGACAAAAATCCGTGCATTAGTTTTTGAGATAAAGTTATTGCGGATATCGTAAAAAATGCACCTACCTGTCAAGTAATTTACACTAATTTATAACGAGATATAAAAGATTCTAAAATTTTGTTGAATTCCGTGCATTAGTTCTTGAGATAGAGCGCCTACAAAATTTGTGTTACAAAGAGACAGACAAAGTTTTTTTTAAAAATAGTCAAATCGTGTTCAAGACTTTCTAAACATATAAATCGGTCGAAACCCGGATGACAAAATTTTCATGAATCCAATACTTTCTTCTTGTAAAGATAGTAGAAAATAAAAGAACTAAAAAAAAAATCGTTAGCAGAGAGAGAAAAATAATAGTTTGGTTAAAGTCAATTTTTGAATTGTATATATTTTATAATTGTTAAATAATATTTATATTGCTGTTGTGCTGTTATGCTTAAAATTGTCTTACTATGCGTCGGCGTCCCCGACAAAAACTCTTAGTTTATTTTATTTCATTTTTATATTCTCCATTCTCCATTTTTTTTTTTTTTTTTTTTTTTTTTTTCAGAAAAAATAAAACTTTGCGTGATCTGCGAATCATAATCAAATGTATTTCAAAATTTACCTTCCCCCTAATTTCGTTCTTCCATCGTCCATGTATGCTGTGTACATGAACCGCAATAATTAACCCTTTGGACTCCGGCGTCTCTTACACAAATTTTATTCGGTCGGCACCACTTTTATAAAAGAAGTTTCCTTCAAGTACACAATTTCAAAAATGCTAAGATTAAGTAAGGAAATTTTATTATCCTACATTAGAGGTGCCAAAAACAAATTTTGAAAGAAAAGATGGTGTTGCCACAGCGGCGACAACGGAGTGCAAAGGGTTAAATAACTTTATGCAATAGCGAATAAGGATTTTAATGAGTTACTGTCCCTTTCAACTAATTTCTTGCTATTACATTTAAAAAATCCGTGAATGTGCTAGAAATTTTTGCGTGAAATAATATTTTTTTGAGAACAGCCCTAAGAATTTAAACTTAAAAATTCTGAATTAAAAAATATTTTTTCCCTAACCTTTAAGACTATTTCTTATGCTTGTTCTATCGGGGAACTTGGATGAGGATCTCCTACGTTTCGACCTATGTCCGCTAAATGAAGAAAAAAAAAACTAACCCCCCCCCCCCCCCCACACACACCGAACAATTTATGTCTCTCCTCTTTTGATTGTTAGTACACAAACTTTAACTGCTTAATTTTTCTGCCCTGTTTGTTATTTTGAATTCTAGTGACATTAAATAAATATTGACATCTAAATATTCTCCCCCACTCCCCACAAATAAACAATGACAGAGGCAGTAAATACCAAATACTCACATATGTCAATTTTTAAAAGAAACTACCAGGAGAAAAAAAAAAGAAAAACGAGCATCAGAGAAGTAAAAATATCTGCATAAAAAAAAGAACCTGGAATAAACATTAATATATATTGCTATGGAAGTATTATTTCATTTGGCCAATTAAATCCACTGTTGCAAATAAAATGCAATATTTCATTTATTTATCTCCCTGATTCACATATTTTTCATTAACAACGGACAAATATTCATTCAAAACCGTTGAAATCTGAATACCAGATTGAAAAAAAACAAAACAAACAATATCATTTGCTGTCGGCAACTGCATGAGAAAAACCAGCTGTATCATATTTATCGCCCGTCATCTGAACACCGAAACTATCACTTTTTCCCCTTTTGAAAAACCTAGGCTAAGAGAAATCACAGAGTAATACCATGGTAATACCATGATAGTATCATGCTTATCGAAAACTGAGGGTTCGGTTAATATCACGGTTGAAGCTGGGAGAATCTTGAGGAGTAATCATGGTTTAGGGTGAGACGTATCATGATGATCGAAACCGATTATTCGGTATTTAATGTCATCATGGTTTAGGCAGGAATCATCATGGTTTAGGCAGGGAGAAACTACTCCGTTAGTATCATGATCATCGCAATAACCTGCGGTTTAGAATGGTAGAATTTTGAGTACTCGAAGTTGAAAAATGCGCCGATTGCAGTTTAATGAAAAAGTATGATAATCGTGGTTTGCATCACGATTATGATAATCGCGGTTTACATCACGATTATGATAATCGCGTTTTACACCACGATTATGATAATCGTGGTTTACATCACAAATACGATAATCGCGGTTTACATCACGGTTACGATAATCGTGATGTACCATTGTATAGGATTTTTTGATATCGTTATCACGATTTATAATTTATATCGATTTTATCGGCTTTATCGATATATCGCCCAGCCCTATTTCTGAGATGCATTAATATATGATTTCTATAGAATAATAGGGTATGTAAGGGATTTATCATTCATTTACAGTGTTGCACAAAGTAATTTGGTTACAATGCTGTCTATGAGAGATAAATTCAGGAAGTGCATTTGCAGTTTTGGTATGTGTTTGTAAGTTTAAATATTTTTTTGCGTAATTCGTGACGTGGATAAATTCTGTTGATCATATACAAGGCTACACAAAAGAATTCGTCAGTATTACTATTTATGAGCGTTCATTGCTTAAGAGTATTATTTAATTGAGTTATGCATTTTCTAACTGAACTATCTTTAATATACTACGAGGTGGATGCAGAATATAAATAAATTCATATATAGGGTTACGCAAAGAACTGAACACGTTGCCGTCTATGGATGGTTCTTTCTGAAAGTACGCTTTCAATCGTTATGCGTTTTCTAAATTGTTTACTTAAAATATCTTCTTTCTCATTATGAAAAGGTGAAGTTATGTTATAACATTTTTTAAGCGTTAGGAAGTGTTTCATAATCTATGTTTGACTGGTCATTATTTCTTCTCAACATCGCACAGTCACGAACAGAAATAAGTATATTTTAAAAAGAGATATAACGGGGAAAATGGCGCTAAAATAAATCGGCCCAAATATAGAAGCAAAAAGGAACTAGTAGTAGCAAGTTACATAACCATTTAGCACATTAGAGTAAGACGCAAGTATGAATGTGGCCAAAACATATATCAAAATAATATATCTAACAATGTAACTACAATTATAAAGATTGATCAATTTCCAATCCTCAGAACATAGATTAGAAGCAATGGTAAGGTTATTAATGTCAATTAACGTTTAAATAGTAAATTATATTAATAATTGATAGACCTTTAAATTAAATAATTCCCTAAATTTTTGAAAATGAGAGAAAAGTTGAACCCTGTAGTACAGAATAAATGAAAAAGAAAACATCTTCTTTCTCGTGTTGAAATTTAAATGGGAGATAAGTATTAAATATAACATAATTATAATAATTGTATAATGTAATAATTGTAAAATAGTCAATATCTAACATTATATCATTATTCAAAATTTTATAGGAGAAGGAATAGTGTTCGATGCAATATAATAAATAACTGCAATATAAGGCATTTTCTTTCTCATATTATATTTTAATAGGGAGATAAGGGTTAAATGTTAATTGTAAAATAAAAAGCATCTATATTTGTGCTATTATACAAAATTAGAAGAAGGGGTGATTTAACAATATCAAATAACAAAAACTTGTACGGTAGGAGAGAGCATCTTTTATCTTATATGAAATTTTAAAAGGGAGGCAGGTGTTAAATTGGGGTTGGAAAATGAACAAAGTCTATTATTACCCTAACATTCAAGAGATTAAAGAGGAGAGAGGAAAACTGCTTGCTAAATGTTATTTTAATAATTGGAAAAGAAGTGCACCTTCCATTTCATGTTAAAATTCTAAGGGAAGATAAGGGTTAAATTGCAATTAAAAAATGGACGGTTTTGTTATTATACTATTATATTATACTATTATATAAAATGCAAAAAGAGAGGGTTTATAAATATAATAGATATATTTCTAGCATGACAGCCAGTATTTACAGAATTATATATCGAAGCGCTCTTTTTTCATAAATTCCGGTGTACAAGATACATAAACATTCACCAAGTTGTGATGAAATGATACAAGAGCAAATCGAAAATTTAAAAAGGCATAAGAATATTAAAGATTTTGGAACCAACATAGTAAAATAGGCAAGAACATTAGTTTATTTCTTAGAAATATTAAAAACTAATAACTTAGTAGAAAATTGTCATGGAAATTTGAAACCTTGTCAAATAGTAGATAAAAAGGCGCGCGGGGGGGGGGACGAATATTGTGTAATAGGCAGATCGGTGCTGTCAGACGCAGTGGCGCCAACTTTTGAAAAATATTGGGTGGGCTCAAAAGTTTTTGAATAAGATAACACATACATTTTTTTTTTTTTTACCTTAGTAAATGTGTTTGGAGAGAGGGGCGGGGGAGAAGCGAATAGCTAAAGTTGAAAATTCGAAGTCAAATTATGGTTTTTCTAAGTAAAATGTAAAATTATTATAACTTAATAAAAATTTTTATTTAATTATATTCTTCCAAGTTCATCCTTATAAATACATTAATATTTATTATAAATAAGATAAAAATTGCTAACTCTTGAAAGTGAAAAAAGTAGGTGTTAAGAAAAACATACATTTGAGTGTTTTATCGATTCAACACATTAAAACAGAAAGCAAATATGCAGGAAATTTGTTTTTTAGAGGCATTTAATTTGTTTTTGAGAGACATTTAATTGTCTATCTGCTGAAAGGGCTCTCAGTGGTCCTATAAGTCTAATTAATGTCCTTACTATTTTACAATATATATATATTGAGAATGCCGATAAAAATCAAATTTTATTTCAGTGATTAAATAAATAAATAAATGAATAACGAAACAAATCTATAAAATTGGGTAGGCGCAGAGATCAAATTATTGGGTGGACTCGCGCCCCATGGGCCCATAATAAGTTGGCGCCACTGCAGCCTTGCACAACTATCCGGCGCAACCTTGCAGCAGAACCGATTATACTAAACCTAAACTCATTACCAAGCAAGAAAGCAAATTTATATAAAGAAATGCATATTTTCCCTCAAATCAAAATTTTAAAGGGGGCTAGGTGTTAAGTTGTAATTGGAAATTTTGTAGTGTCTATTATTGTACTATAATTCAAAATTAGAAGAGGTAGAGTGGGAGATATTCCCTGTAAATTAATGATTAAATAAGAAAGAAGGGCATAATCTCTCTCATGATAAGATTAAAGGAGGAGAAAAGAGGTGTATGATGAAAATTTACATTATCTTTTAATGTACAGTCGAACCTCTATTTAACGAAGTCGCTAAATCCCGGAAAAAAGTTCGTTATATGGAAAATTCGTCAAATAGAGATTCACCGTTTAAAATATTTTAAACTGCATAAAATAGATTTTAAATTCATAAACACTGAATATTTTTAATAAAAGTACACTTTTTTTTCATCAATTATATCTATTTGTTTTATTTATTTTACCCACCAATATCTATCATCAATTCTTTTTTTCTATGTGTTTAAATCTTTGAAATCTGCGAGGAAAACAAAACTTTGTCCGGGAATACATTGTATTTTCAGTTTAATATAAATAGTTTTACATTAAAATTAACGAAATTTTAACGACATTATCGTATTTATTATTATTATAACAAACAATTTTAACCATATATTACCACATGTATCCTTAAATTTAATTTCTGAAAAACTGTTAATTTTACCGGAGTTTTTCCTTTTTAAAAGTGCTTTTTCTCATAATACGTTTCGTATCTTTGCAATGCACCAAAACCCCCTTCATGCGTATTTTCTTTAAACTATAGTCCGCGTCGGATTGTTTCAAATGATTTTAGCATTTCATCATACGCATTTTTGTTAATTCCTGCATCATGCTCATTTCCATCTTCATCGCAATTCATTGCTGTATTGTTTTTATTTTTCACACTGTCGAAAATATCCAATTCGGCTAGAGTTTCCGAGGTCTCAATTTCAGAATTAAATGAAATACAATCATCAATCAGCACATCATAGTTAATTTCTTCTTTTTTTTCTCAACTGTATTCCTCCACATTTTTTTTAAGTTACTCTAAGGGACTATCGTCTTCGTCCTCCGTACTTACCGAATTCTCACTGCTGATAAAGAAGGCGCCTGGTAAAGCCAGTTCAAGGCCATTGAACATCATAAAATGTGTTAAAAGAAAGAATAAGTTTGAAATGTCCAGAAATATTTTGAGAAATGGGGAGAAAAAAAAATTTAGATCAGAAAAAAAAGTTCGTTAAATAGAGAATGCACTTCGCTATTTGGAGGTTATTTTACCAAGAAATCCGCAAAATGTTCTTGGTTCAAGGAAAAGTTCGCAAAATGGAGAAATTCGTAAAATAGAGGTTCGTTAAATAGAGGTCCGACTGTACTACAATATTAGAGTTTGAAGAGGGAAAAATTCCTCGTAAAATGGTTAATTAAATGAGAAAGAAGGACATAGTCTCACGAATTTAACGTTTTTAAAGGAAGATAAGGGTTAAGTAGTACTTATTAGAAAATGGACGAGGTCTAAAATAATGATGACGGTTGAAAAAAGACAAAATGACAAAATATATGGAACTGGAAGAAGAATTGTCTACATCGTACTGATAAGGGAGAATTAAGACCAAAAACAAAACCCTACTATTTTCGGATTCTTATTTATTTATTTATTTATTGAGAGAATGACCTCTTTGGATAAGATGAACAAGAGGGGGAGAAAAGTAATACGAGGGTAGGAGAATGAGATCTGACAGAAATTTTCTGTATGGGAGAGGGGAGGGCCAGCGGTGGTATGGAAATTTCTTTTATCTTCTCAATAATTAAAAAAAAGAAATTAATTTTTTCATATTGAATTTTTTTGAAGAGATAGGGGTTAAATAGTAATTAGCAAGTGAATAGTGTCTAATATTATGGAATTAGTTAAAATTTCTAGAAGGATGAGAGTAGAATTTCAAGTAAAGTATAGAAATAAAAAATAATTGAAAGATAAAGACATCGTTTTTCTCATGCTAAATTTTAAAGATGAGATAAAGGTTAAATTGCAATTGAAGAAAATGCATTATCAGTTTTTATACTCTTATACAAGTCTTGAGGAGAAAGTATTCCATGTAAAACAGTAAATAATTCAAACAGAAGGATATCGTCTTTCTTATGTTATAATTACATAATATGTTTCAGGATAAAAGCCCATTTTAATTTCACTACATATAATTCCGTCGCCCACTTTAACATTAGAAACACACTCTAAGAAATATTACTGTACGCGTTGCCATGATGATAGTAGCAATGACATTCTAATGAAAATAATATTAAATACGTTTGTTCACGGCTTCGCTCACGTTGAATGTAAGTTTTTCGATTCGGAATGCAAATCTCACATATCATTTTTATCACTTTCCAACAAAGTTCAAAAGTGTTTATGTATTCGGTTTGTCTGTCCATCTGTCCACACTCTTAACTCCCGTAAATATACTCGGATTTTCATGAAATTGATAAAGGTTATTTAGAGTCACCAAAGCATGCCTGGTATTGTATATGAAGTATGTAGATTAATAGTTCAATTACAAGGGCACTCAAAAGTATTCCAATACATTATGGTACATGGGAAAAAATAGTTTGCAGAGTATTTTAATGACATGACGCTATTTCAAATGTATTGAAACTGATATAAATTACTGAATTTCACTACGATCACGTTAGAACAGCGCATTCATGGCAATTTTTATTCATTTACAGGGACACACAAAAGGAATCGGTTTCAGTACTTTCTTTGAGTAATAATCGCTGGAGTGTACGGTTTATAATTCGGTATATGGTTTTAAATTTAATTAATATTTTGTATGTTACTCGTCATATATAAATTATATATCTCATATACAGAGCTGCACAAAAGTATTTACGTGCCGTTCTCCTTATTAGAGGAAATTGCTGAAGGGAAATTTTCAACTGAAGTATTTGTATCTCTTAAGTTAAATAAATTTTAGCATGTATGTAGTTAATAGATACAAATCTATATATCCTATACAGGGCTGCTAAAAAATTCGATTATTTTTCCGATTGTAGATGGGTACAGCTGATATTGTGTTTTGAAATGTGTTATGCGTTTCCATAGGGTTAAATTAGACGTAATATTTTAATTTTTTTAATGGGCTTTGCTACATTATTCTGAATGTGTTGCAAAGTGTTTCATAATCTATGCTTGACGCATGATTTTGTCTTTCTTGTTATTTATTTATTTGTATGATTTATCTAACTAATAGTGCAACTCTCCCAAATGTACGCCCAGTAGAACTTTTTAAAAAGCTAATCATTCGAATTCCAGTTGACCTAATAGTAGAATTTTCTTCCATAGCTCTGTAACTAAGCAATGTAGAAAGATATGTTATACATTACCCTCCCGAACACTCTATGGCAATATAATTCCAATAAAAATGCGTTTAGCAGAACGTGGGTTAAAAGTGTTCGGAAAGAAATTCCAATTTTCATTTTATATAGATAGTAGATATAACTTTTTTTCATAGCTTTGTGAATAAGCAACGTAGACTATAGTGTGTAACACACTACTTTCCCTAGAATTAACTAAGTCGCAATGTAAGAGCTGTAAAAACCCATTTAACAGAAAGTGAATTTTAAGAATTCGAAATGCAATTCTTTGTCATAATCAGGTTAGCCTAATTGTAGACCTTTCTCCCATAGTTCTATAACTAAGCAACGTAGAAAGTCATGTTATACAGCAAAATCTCCCTTAACAGTTACCTCACTGACAATATAAATCCCATAAAATTCCGTTTAGCTTATGTGAGCGTGACATATCAGCTTTCGGAATGAATCCCATTTAAATTTTGAATTTTATACACTGCTCAAAACAATTAGGGGAGCACACGGTTTTAACAAAATTACGAAAATATTTACACCGATAAGTAACGTAAATTAAAACATCGATAATTTAAAGCGTAGTAGAAAACAGATAAAGAAAATTTCACATGCAAATTAAAATTTATGGCGTCAAAAACTAGAAAAAGGAGATAAGTGCAGAAATCGGGATTTTTTAGAAACGTCTGTTTCACGGTCTCAGTTGTCAAATTCAATTGCTCTGCTTGCGTTTTGAGAAAAGGTGATTTCATAATGTCCCAAAAATGTGATTTACCGGAATCCATGGCTTGGCGTGTTGTCGGGACAGTCGAAATCTGGGCAAACGCAACGAAGTGTAGCAGACGCTGTTGGGGTCGCATGAAGTGTCAATGCAAGGCTGTGGAATTGATTCCAAGACACATGGAATAGTAGACACCGACAAAGGCAAGGTCGGCCATGTGCTACTACAGAAACTAATGACCGATATATCCTGTTAATAGCTCATTGAGACGTTAACGGGCAATGCTACTCTGCTGCAAACACAGTTGTTCTTGGCCACAGGACGAAGAGTGTCCAGCCAAGCAGTCTGAAATAGGCTTCATTAGGGTGGTCGCTATGCACGTAAGCAAAAGGTCGGTATTCCGTTGATCTCAAGCAACTGTGCGGCCCAAAGAAGGTGGGCAACTGAACATAGAGTTTGGAGGCAACTTTGTTGGAGTCAAATTCTGTTTATAAAGAGTCCCGATTCAGTCTGGATGTGACATCTGATGTTTTTTGGCATGGAGAGAAAGAGACACTCAAAGTAATCCCACATTCGTTCGTGAAAGATCATATTACAGACGAGGTGGGTTGATGCTATGGGCTGGAATCAGCATAGATGGACGTACGGGCCTGCATATCATTCGGAATGGCACTTTGACGGTCCAAAGTTATACAGACGAGATACTGAGGCCTCGTGTCGTATTTTATGTTGTACAAATTAGTGATTTCTTTTTTTCCATGCATGATAATGACAGACCTCATACAGTTCGTCTTGTGGAAAACATGCTTGAAGATAAAACAATACAGCGCATACCAGCATGCTCTCCTGACTTAAATCCGATCGAGCATGTTTGGGACATACTCAGACGACGCATTGCTGCGAGACCAAGGCCTCCTTTTACTGTCCGGGACTTGGGGATTGCAATTCTTGAGCAGTGGAACAGTATTCCTCAAAGTCTTATCGATAACCTCATCGCATCCATGGAAAACAGGTGTGCAGCAGTCTTGGCTGTTCGAGGTCATATTAAAAATCTTGCATCATTTCTAAATAATACTTTTTTTTTATCATTTACATAAAACCAAATTGTTGCCCTAAACCATCTTTTCATGTTCTTTCCTTCTTTTCAAAGAATAAAAGCTCCCTTAAAAGTTTTTTGTGTCTTTTTTTCTCTATTGCGCATTGATACACGCATGTACTATCCATTTTATATCCATACATGGCTGTTTTGCACTGTTCTCTTAACTTTTTTGCTTGCTCCCCTAATTTTTTTGAGCAGTGTATATATGAGTCGGATCCCGTCGAATTCGACGAATGAAAATTCCAAATATATATCTGTTAGGATGAATTTATAAAAACTTACAAAATAATTGCAATAAAAATCCAATAGCGACTGGCTTTATTGTTAAAATAAATATTATTTTAAACTAAAGCTACTAGACGGCTGTTTCCTTTAAATTCAGTTTTTCAAATTATTGAAAAAATAAACTTTATTCCTGTAAGTAATCAGTATTATATGTAATCAAGATAAGTAATTATGAAGTTATCAGTTGAGGCTTTGATCTTTGATGTTACAAAATGAAAAGTCAGCAAAAATTGCGACACTTTGATACTTTGATACAATCATAATTTCTTTTTTTCAAAGAAAGCTAAATATAAAGTCATTTTCACTATCTCAATACGTGCATGCGTACATATTCATTAATTTAAAAACTTTTTAACGTGCAATAAATTAGTAATAAATATATTTCCGAACTTAATGTCCCATTTGCCATCTACAACTTGCCATGCGAACATTTGCACTCTTAGAATTTGAGGCTCTAATTCTAATCTATGAATCGGCGAAATTTAGAAATTTATTCTTTTAGCGATTCGTAGTTATGTCAGTTTTATCAAAGAACTCGTTTCTTATTTACTACGACGTCATTTTCACTCACTGAAGCATTCCGCCTCCTCTGAGAGTAGCATCTCAAACTCAGTATCAGCTAAATGAAAAAAATATTGAAATATAACAGCTTTATGATAGCAATTGTGCGCTTTTTTTAAATGTAATATCATTTTCTGTTCACATACAAACGATTTTACATATTTTTAATTGCAATGAGGAAATAGCATCAGTAAAGACATTGCAATGTTCATTAAAACAAAAAAAAAAAAAATAATTATCAAAATAGGTTCAGTAGAAAGCTCAAGGCAGAAGACTAAAAACAACAACCTTGTGTTTCTTAAATATCTAGGTTATGGATGCTAAAATTTCCCAATTAGGGTTTTAAATTACTCCGATTAGTCTAAAATGTATACATATACATATGTAAGTCACACATATGTAAGACATTCTAAATTATCTCTCTCTCTATATATATATAAATCGATGGAATTTTCTGCATATGTTCGAAAAACATAAAACATTTAAACTTTTCATATTGTTTTTGCTTATTTATTTTTTCTCTTTTACTTTAATAGTTGCCTAGCAACTCTACTTCATAACGTATCAATTTCAAACGAATTAAATTTGAAAGTACATATTTTTTCTAATTCAGCTGTGTAAATGTTCAAATGGTTCGATAAATTCGCTAAATTTCTGTTTTTATTACATTGTTTCTTTGTTTATTTGTTGATGAAGTTTCAATTTCACTATAGAAAATTTGATGGAGACAAATGCTGAACTATTTTTATTGTTTTAAGTGCAAATAAGTTATTATTCTTCTGTAATAGAGCCAGCACGCGACAGAGATAGGTTTAGAAAATTCATGCTTAAAAACTAATTAAGATACGAATTAAAATACTGGATTTAAAAAAATTCCATCTGAAAGTAATTGAAAACATGCGATGTTTAGAATTTGAACAAGTCGTAAATTGTACACGTCAAACGTGGAAAATGCGGCGCGTTCGTACTATAACTGTTTTATAGATATTCAGATCTTGGTGCAATAGCTGTTGCACCTTTATGCAAAAATGCATGAATACAAAATTTATTACGATTATATATACATATTAAATTCAGTAATACGGAAATAATAGGACTAGATCTTCAATAGGACGCAATCACCATAGTAACGTAGAATCATTTGGTACCTATCATGGGATATAATTGAATTAATTTATGATAGGATTTAATAGAATAATCACTATGGCAACCTAAAATCATTACCTATCATGGTATATCATTAAATGAATGACGTATAATAGGATTTAATAAATTGAAGAAAAGATTTATTAATATTTTTTAAAGTTTTGATTCGATTTTCATAAAATTTAAAATGACTCAAGAAAATTCTGCAACAATTGTGTATATTAAATCTCAAACCGTTCGGTTGGGTACTTTTTGCGCTGTTGTATGCGGACAGACGGACGGACCAGACGATGACTATAGGTGCTACGTATTTATATAATTATGAACCACCTAAAACTTAAAGTAGTGAAAATTTGAAAAAGCGAAATTTAATCATTAGCCGATGCCAATTAGGTAGATTTCGTATGAAATACTACCTATTGGGATCGTTCCTATGTTGGAATTTCTGAAACTTTTTGCAGATCTACACCGATCATGACCCCTAGAACCCAAAACCACCCTCAGTAAAAAACTTTATCTATCTATCTATCTATCTATCTATCTATCTATCTATCTATCTATATATATATATATATCACTTTCTTCTGGACACGATAACTTTCGTAATTCTGCACCAATCTCTTCCAAACTGATACATAAAATCAAAGGGCATAAAATCTCGGTCAAGTTCGTTAATGGGCAAAATCGGACCAAGGGGATGGAAATAGGGAGGGGTTTTGTGAAAACCGAAAAACCCCCATAACTTCTTAATTTTTGTACATATCAAATCAGGTTAAAGTTTTTATTACTTCTAAAAATAGGGCGAAAATTTTATGTATCACAGATTTTTGATAAAGTTAAAAATGGGCTCAAGGGGCGCAAAAAATAGGGTTTTTGGGAGAAAAAAATTCATAACTTCGTCAATTCTCAAGATATCAATTCCAATTAATTTTATTATAAATCTCATAAATATTATCTACAACTTTTATATTCACAAGTTTTTGATAGGACCAATTCATACCGCAAAAAAAATTAAAAATGAAAACAAAAAGGGGGTTTGAAGAAGTAAAAAATCCATAACTCCGTCAATTCAAAGATATAAAATCCCCATGAATTTATCATATATCTTCTTAATATTGTCTACAACATCTATATAGACAAGTTTTGGATAGGACCAATTCTTACAGCAAAAATAAATTAAAAATACATAGCGGTTGAAGAAAAAAAATAATCTTATTAAGGGTGTATTCTAATTCAAACTGCGTATTTTCTGACTCATTTTACAATTCATTTTTGCTCTCAAAGGCTTCCAATTGGTACGTTTTATTACTCAGAAACTATATAATGTACCGTAATGGTCGATTTTTTGTTAGAGGCAGAATATATTTAAAAAAATGCTGTTAAAGTGGGCATTTTGAACCGAATTTCCGGAAGCGGATTGTGTTGGAAAAATCATTGCATTAAGGATGCACTCATATCTAAACTGCTTATTTTCTGACCCATTTTTAAATTCATTTTTTGCTCTCAAACGCATTTAATTGGTAGATTCGCTTATTCAGAAACTATATAATGTACCGCAATGATCGATTTTTTGATAGAGGCAGAATATATTTCAAAAAATGATGTCAAATTGGGTATTTTGGTCGGAATTTCCCGAAGCAGTTGTCTTATCACTTTCTTCTGGACACGATAACTTCCGCAATTTTGCACAAATCTCTTCCAAACTGATACATAAAATCAAGGGACATAAAATCTCGGTCAAGTTCGTTAATGGGCAAAAGTGGACAAAGGGAATGGAAATAGGGAGGGGTTTTGTGAAGACCGAAAAAAAACCCTTAACTTCTTAATTTTTGTACATAACAAATCAGTTTAAAGTTTTGATTACTTCTAAAAATAGCGCCAAAAATTCATGCATCACAGATTTTTGATAAAAAATCCAATTCCGTCAATTCACAAGATATAAAATCTCCATGAATTTATCATATATCTTCTTAATATTGTCTTCAACATTTATATAGACAAGTTTTTGATAGGGCCAATTCTTACAGCAAAAACAAATTAAAAATACATAGCGGTTGAAGAAAAAAATGATCTTATTAAGCGTGCATTCAAATCCAAACTGTCTATTTTCTTACTCATTTTTAAATTCATTTTTGCTCTCAAACGCATCCAATTGCTAGATTCTCTTATTCAGAAACTATATAATGTACAGTAATGATGGATTTTTTGATAGAGGCAGAATATATTTCAAAAAAGATGTCAAAGTGGGCATTTTGAACAGAATTTCCCGATGCGATTGTGTTAGAAACGAAAACTGTTGTCCTACTGAGAAAATAATTGTTTATTAATCAAGTTTTAATTAATTGAAAGAAAAATAAAAACACAGGTCGCTTATAAATCTTTTCAAAAATCACGTCAGCATGTTTCATATATGTTGAAAATAATCATAGCATTACATTAAATTCTTATTAATTTCTTTTTGTACAACTATGTTTCTTGTGATTGGTTGTTTAATGTAGCTTTCTTTCACGGCCGCCAATTCCCCGACTTGGGCCTTGCAAAATCTATAAATACCTGTAAATTTTCTGTTTTCTTTCAGTATGTTTGTGTAATTGTTCTTGTTAATATCAAATATACTCACTTCGATCCACGTCTTTATGTCTGCTTTTTATTTATTTTAACAGCAGAGCGTTGGTTCTAGCAAGTGTTGAAATGAGCTGCGAGACATACTGACGCCGTTATTTTTCTGTTTTTCATTTCTGCTGGGATTTTGAGTGAAAAAGATTTTATCTTACTTTTTATATGTGGACTCTCTCTATTCTGAACACTCATGGGACCGATTAAAAATGTTCAGATTACGGGGGTATTCATTATAGACGGAGATTGCGAAATGCATTAAACTACTATGTATTGAGTTTATAGACTGCATAGAATACTTAGCTGGTTAGCCATGCAAGTTACCGAGATCGAGGTTCTGATTTTGTATTTGGCAGCTAATGCAATGTCAAACTAAATTCAGTCGGACCTCTATTCTACCATCTCATTTTTTTTATTAAAAATATTTTACAAAACATACAAATACATATATAGGATACACTACTTGAAAACATAATCGGTACATTACTTTAAAAAGTGGGAGATTTTAGTCTGTTTTTGCATTGTGTATGTTTCTGCAGTGTATATGTTACCTAGATGTTTAAGAAGTGGAAAAGGTTGCGAGTGATATTCAGCCGCATAGTTCAACAGGTCTTCAATCTCCTGGCCATGTTGCTTGAAGGAAATCGTACTTCTTGTTTCATCGGTCTCTTCTGATTCTGCTTCTTCTTCACCCTCATCTTCCTCTTCAACGATGTTGTTGTCGGAAACCGGAAGGCTTCCGACGGCTTTGAGATAAGCTACATCAGTATGAAGTTCCTACAGAATTGAGGCCAAATCACTCATAGCTGTTGTTGTTTCTTGGTCCTCTATACTTGATTGCTCATTCTCACAGGGGAATTTAGCTTCGTAGAAGCATCTTTGGATGGTGTAGGGGTTACTTCGTATCAACCGTCGATATCCAATGGACAGCATCCATGACGCTGACCTTCTTCGTTAGTTCGGTTGATGATAAGAGAATTCCCCGAATTTCGATAGCAAACACACGTTCAGTTTACAGAGAGGTGGGGGTAGAATGGGGATCAAAAGTAGCGTTCATAATTGAGGGGTGTTCAGATTAGAGAGTGTTCGGAATACAGAGAGTTCATCTTTTGTTAAGTCTATGTAGCTTCGCCGGGACCGTCGGAATGCGTTCATAATACCTGGGTGTTCACATTAGAGAGTGTTCAGATTGAGAGAGTCCACTGTATTTTATCGAGCAGAATGGATTCTTCAAAGGATGTTTACGGCATCCCTCTTTTTGAAGGTGATGGAAAAGTTTTTTCGGTATGGAAACGAAGAGTAATGGCAATTTTTGCTGCTAAAGAATTGGAAAAATTCTTGGAAATTGAAGCGGCTCCCGACAATGCCGCCGATGTCGTGAAAGCAAAAAAGGCTTACGCTTTATTATTATCATTATTAAGTGATAATGTTCTTGCGTCACTTCAAGATGAAAATACAGCTCATAAAATTTGGAATAAATTAGAACGCACTTATGATACAAAGCGTGCAGTGAATCAAATTTTAATTCGGAAGAGATTGGCAACGATTAAGAAAGATCGTACAGTTTCTATGAGAAATCACATTGATGAAATAAATAAATTAATTTCGGATCTTAAGTTGTCTGGGGCAGAAGTTAATGAAACGGATACTATTGTTTATATTTTGATGTCATTGCCTCAGGAATTTGAAAATGTTAAGATTGCTTTAGAAAACCAACCGAATTCTGTTTTGACATTAGATTTCGTGACACAAAGATTGTTAGATGCTGAAGCACTTCTTTTGGATTCAAAGAAAGAAAAAGTATATACTAAGGCTGCTCATGATAATACTGCATTTGTGTCGACTCGCAAAGAATTCTTTTGCAAAATTTGCAACTCTAAAGGGCATACAGCGAAATATTGTAGAAAGAAAATTACTTGCCATTCTTGTGGAAAATTCGGACACATAAAACGTAACTGTAAAGCTGTTAAAAATTCAAATGAAGAAAAATTTGCCTCTTCAGCTGTTTCTTTCGTTGCTGGAAATGCTTCCAGGAAAAGGAATGAATTTATAGTAGATTCCGGAGCAACTTCCCATATGTGTTCTAATGAGAATTATTTCGCATCCTTAGTACCTTCTTCAGGAACTATTAAATGCGCATCAAAAACAACGAATCTAGAAATCAAAGGTATTGGAAATATTAATGGAAAACTGTCAAATGGAATGGAAATTACTTTAAAGGATGTCCTTTATGTTCCAGACTTAAACGGGCAACTCATTTCCGTTAGGAAAATTGAAAGTGCAAATTATACAGTTATTTTCAAGAATCAAAAAGTATTTATCGAAAAAGGGAGAAACCGTTTTTACTTCGGTGAACGGGATTTGAATGGACAATACGTAAGTGACTTTGTCCCTGTTTACGAAACCGTTCTTACTTCAAAGAAAAATCATTGTGATATCTGGCATCGCAGACTTGGTCATCCGAGTGACAAAGTATTGAAAGATATGAAGCTTCCGGTACCTGATTCTTTTTGTGATATTTGTGCTCGGGCAAAACAGAGTGCAACACCAATGGGAAGAGGACCAAGAAAAAGAGAAACCAAGCCAATGACTTTGATTCATAGTGACATTTGTGGACCTATTTTTCCGACAACCTTTTCTGGCGAGTGCTATTTTATGACTCTTATCGATGATTTTTCTCGTTTTACTGAAGTACGTTTACTGAAACATAAAAGTGAAGTCTCAGAAGAATTAAAAATGTTCTTAAAATCCAACCCTACAGTGAAGAAAATTAGATGTGATAACGGGAAGGAATATTTTTTTAATGATTTAGTGAATTTTACTAGAGATCTTGGTATAGTGATCGATCCCGTTCCTCCATACACGCAATCTTTGAATGGAGTAGCTGAACGCTGCAATAGGTCGCTTCTGAATATAGGACGTGCTTTGATTGCTGAATCAAATTTACCAAAGACTTTTTGGGGTCAAGCTATCCTTTCAGCAGCTTACTTGAAAAACCGAATGCCAAGCAGCACTATTGAGAACAAAACTCCGTACTTCCTAAAATATGGAGAAGAAGCCGATTTCAAGCACATACGTGTTTTTGGATGCAGTGCTTACATGTTAATTCCTTCCGTTCATCGAAAGAAACTTGACGATAGGTCTAAACAAATGATCTTCATTGGTTATTCTTCAATGGGATATAGATTACTAGATCCTGAAACGAAACGCATAACTGTATCAAGAAATGTGAAATTCGACGAAGAGAAAAAGGAAAATGTTCAGTCGAAACAATACATTCTAGAAAATTCAGAACCAGTCGATAATGAAATTGATCCAGATGTTCTAGAAAATACGAGTGATGAATTAGATGATCCTGAAGAGAAAGAAGACAAAACAAGAAAATCTGAAAGATTTAAAAAGCAACCTGTACGGTATCCAGATCCTGAAGTTTACGAAGCATTACTTTGCCAACAAGAAACATTAACGTTTGATGATATCAAATCCCTCCCTAGTGATGAACAACGCTTGTGGAAAGAAGCTATGAACGCGGAGATTGAAAGTATGAAAATCAACGATGTCTGGGATCTTGAAAAATTACCACCTGACAAACGACCTATTTCCTGCAAATGGGTATTTACCATCAAAAGAGATGGTCGACATAAGGCGAGACTCGTAGCTCGTGGATTTATGCAAAAAGAAGGGCTATACTATAGTGAAACCTTTTCCCCTGTAATAAGTATGCCAGCTTTACGTTTGGTTCTTATTTTGATTTTGAATGAAGACTTATATGCATTTGTGTTAGATGTTAAAACAGCGTTCCTGAATGGTAAGTTAAATGAACTTGTTTTTATGGATCAGCCGCAAGGCTATGATGATAAAAGTGGGCGAAAGTGAAAACTTAAAAGAAGTTTATATGGTTTAAAACAAGCCCCACGACAATGGTTTGAAAAGTTTCATGAATTTATTTCAAAGTATAATAATGATCATAAAATAATTATTGCTTTGTATGTAGATGATATGTTAATTGCAGGTTCAGATGTAAATGAAACTAATGTAGTTATTTCCCTATTACATAACGAGTTTCACATGTCAAAATCGGAAAGTGTTTCAGAATTTCTAAGTATTCAAATGAAATTCAATTCTGATAGTTTAATAATGGATCAAGAGTCTTACATAATTAAATTGTTAAGTAAGTTTAATATGCTAGATTGTAAACCCAGTGACATTCCTATTTCTCCTAAGTCCACCCCATCTGATTTCAAAAATGGTAAACCTTTTAATGGCCCATATCGTGAACTTGTAGGTTGTTTATTATATTTAGCTTATATTTCTCGACCTGATATTTTGTATGCTATTAACTGTTTAAGTCAATTGCAAGAAAATCCTACTGAAATTGCATGGAAAGCACTTAAGAAAATCTTAAGATATTTAAAAGAAACATTGTCTTTAAAACTTGTGTATAAAAAGCAAAATTCTGATCCTAAATTATCCATGTATGTTGATGCTGATTGGGGGGCTAACACAAATGACCGCAAATCAGTAACAGGTTATATTTTAATGTTTTGTAACATGCTTGTTCTGTGGTGTTGTAATAAACAAAAATCAGTTGCTTTATCGTCAACTGAAGCTGAAGTCATTGCTTTAACTAAAAGTTTGCAAGACTTGTTATGGTTTTAAAATATTGCTAGTAAAATTGTAAATATTAAGGATTTGGTAATTTTTGAGGATAATCAATCATGTATAAAATGTATCAGTAATGAGAGTAATTATGGTAGAATGAAACACATTGATATTAAATTGAAATTTGTTCGCAATATTATAAAAGAAAATAACATCAAAATTGAATATGTTCCTACGAATATGCAAATTGCTGATTTATTTACAAAGGCGTTACCTAAAGTTAAATTTTATGAACTATTATTTCTTTGTTGTTTGTACAAGTAATGTTTAAATTATGTCATATTATTTTTAATGATTGATTTCAAGAAATTTCTTTGTTTTTCTGATGTAATGCTAGATTATGGGCGGGTGTTGAAAATAATCATAGCATTACATTAAATTCTTATTAATTTCTTTTTGTACAACTATGTTTCTTGTGATTGGTTGTTTAATGTAGCTTTCTTTCACGGCCGCCAATTCCCCGACTTGGGCCTTGCAAAATCTATAAATACCTGTAAATTTTCTGTTTTTTTTCAGTATGTTTGTGTAATTGTTGTTGTTAATATCAAATATACTCACTTCGATCCACGTCTTTATGTCTGCCTTTTTATTTATTTTAACAATATATATATATATATATATATTTAATGAATCTGAAAATGTTCTAGAAAATTTCGAGTTGTTGAGTATGGAAAAATATTTTTTTTAATATCGCCTTAACATGATTCTGATAAAACCAGCTATTTTATAAAAAGGAAATAAAAACTCGTCAAAAGCAGACAGATAAAACTGTTAAAGTGGATTTATATCTAATAATGATTTAGTTTTTGTTGGTGAAATTAGTATACTTAACTTCGAAATCTACCTCTGCCTGTAGGCCGGGCCGGCAGGGATTTTTTAAAAATCACGTCAGCGTTATGGAGGACATGTTTGCCCTTTATGTTCAGAACTAGTGAATAATTAAAAAGTATTAATCCTTTCCGGAGCTAATTTTTTTCGTACTGCACTAACTGTGGTTGTCTTATGCATACCCAAACTTTCGTTCCATACTGAACCACAACAGCGGACAAAAATGCTATTTTTCTTGTGCTACTCTGAGAAATCTATACTTCCAATAGAAAAATAGAAATAGCGCCACCACAACGGGTAATTTATTTCCACAACGGGTAATTTATATGTTGCAATGCCATCAATATGGACGTCCCTTCATAATGCCGGCGAGTTGTTCCTCATGATTTAAAATGTTTTAACTCTACAATAATGTTGTTAAGTGGTGTTTTGCTTATTAAATATTGTTGTTAGACTTCTTGGCCTAATGCATAATTGAAACACAAGTACAATTTTGTTTTGTCCAACCGGGCAATGCTTCATTTATTTTGTTTTGGACTATAATAAAATATTTTTTTTTCCCATTCTGTGTGACATTTTTATCTAGAAAACGGCAAATTTAATGTTGAGGATTTGCGAGTTTTAAGGTTTTAGTTTGGAGCTCTTAACAAAAAGGAAAAAAAAAACTGTATAATATTGAATAACTGCAGATATTTTTAGTTCAATTGAAAAACAGAATGATGAAAAAGCATGAAATCCTAACAATATTTTCATACCATTTTATAAAAAATGGGGATTTTGCCTCTTCTTTTTTTTTTTTTAAGCAAACTTTAATGTTTTTGTCAGACAGCAGACACTAAATTCAACTAAATGTATTCCAATTTCATCTGTTCTACATACCAGGGTTGGCACGGTTTAAACCAACTGGTTCTTTTTCTTAAAAAAAAAAAAAAAAAAAAAAAATTGATTTTTTTAGAAGAAATCTAATGACATTTTCTCTTTTTTTTTCTTTATAATTTAAATGTTTCAAATTATCGGATATATAAAATTTCTACTTTTAACACTTTATTTCAGCAATAAGCATTTAGATATAGTGGGTCTAGATCATGTTTACACGTATAGGATGACAATTAGTATGTGTTGACGAACATATCTATTGCTCTAAAAAAAAATTGTAAAACATGTGAATTTTTCAAATATAAAATAGATTAAAAATATTCAATATTTAGTATAAAATATTTTCATTTTTAAAAAATGGAGATTATTTAAAGCAATCTGTCATAACACAAATGGTGATTTTGAATATGGAGCCACATAACTGCACACAGCAACAGCACGATGTTCTTTAAGATTTTGGTCAAGCTGTAAAAGAATTTTTTCTTGATTGGGGAAATTATCTTTAAGAATAAAAATCAAAATGTGAAGAGGAATAAGAGAGTATTCTAAAATTGGGTACTAGTTATAGCATTTTAATAATACCAATCTATGTATATATATATATATATATATATTCTGTTATCTGCTGAATCTTATGACCAAAAATGTTGACTTCGAATTGTCACTGAAATCGTCAACCTCAAGAAGTATTTGAAATTTATTTTTTGAATAACTGTGAAAAGGAGTATTATATTCACCAAACTACGTCAAATGTTTATTATTAGCAATCAAAAGATTGTTTATAAAGATTATCAGGGTATCAATGTTTCACTGTGTAGCGCAGTTTGTTCTTTGAACCCAGCTGTTTACTGATACTGTTTAAATTAAAATATGCATTTTTTTTTTCAATTTTCTACACAAATTGACTGTAATTACTTAATTTAAATTATTTTCAAATGAACTTATACTACTCATATATCCAACAATATCTATTTTTAACAATAAAAACGCATATATATGTAATAAGAAACGATAAAAAAAACCCGGTTTAAACCAAGTAAACCGTTTTTGTTTGTTTTTTTTTTCAGAAAAACCTGGTTTTTTGCCAACCCTGCTATATACTGAACTATGAGTTTTAGAACATCTTCAAAATTAACTGAAATATTTCAAAAAATGCCTATATTTTATTAAAATTGCCATTTTTTTATATATATATTCAAACACCTATGAAATAATTACATTATCACACAGAACTCAGAATCTAGTGAATAATATAGAAAGTATCTGACAAATTTTCACTGAAATATGTTTAAAACATTGTATGGAAGGAAGTTTCTCGTACATGAAAGTAACGGAAAAATTGATTTTCCAAAAATCGCACTTAAAGATTTCTTATCTATATTATTTCACCTATAAAATCAATCTAGACGTGTCAATTAAGGTTTATTGTTGTTTTTTATTAGTGTAGTTTTATGTAAAAAGTAAGAAAATCATGCATAGAAGCATTGTTTCCATTTCTCCTGGCTTTTCTTCTCAGTTCCAGTATTTGATTCATTACTTCCTTATGAAATTGAGTTTATTAAATTAGTCATAACTCCTCTTCTAGTAATCGTAGAAATAAAATTAAAACAGATTTGGAATCGTAAATGAGTGCTCCTGCAAATAAAACAACAAAAGAGTTTCCGAAAATTTTCATCAAAACTGCCATTTTAATGCCTCCGCTTCCATGCGTATCCCGTCTACGGCCACACTACACTGAAAAAGTATGAAGTACTGTAAAGTTTACTTACACACACACATATATATTAATTAGTAAATCCCGAAGACAAATAAGTTTTCTTCTTCTCTGTGCTTAAAAATTAAACTAGTTGGATGCATCAATCCCAAAACTTTCTTCTACCTAATACATCTTAATATTTCAAAATGTACTTACACGTGTCAATATTTTAATATTATTAGTTCAATACTATACCAACTTTCACTTTCATCTTAAATTTCTGCTTCAGTCAATTAATCGACGTAAAAACGAATTAATCTAGATCATGATATTCATTAAAATCAATAGTTTTTCGCTATTCTGTTGTATATCAACTGTCCGCGAATAGCCAGCTTATCATGATTCGGTTCCCGTCGCTTTACGAGCCTCCCGTGTATAATAGAACTACGAAAAATCAAGAAAATTATGCAAAAATCGCTATTATAGGGGCGGATATTATATATAATATTCGGCGGAATATTTCCAAATTCAAGGTGGACCTGCTTAGAATGGCCAAAAACTTACACAAAAAATTTGGTTCAATTCTATACATAACTTCATACACTTTTCGTTGGTACGATAATAAAAATGACACAAATATCGCTATTATTGCGCCCTCTTCCGTCGGAATTTTTCCAAATTAAGGGAGGAGCTGCTTTCCATACCCGAAAACACACAAAAAAAATTGGTACGATTCTACGCATAATTTCATACACTTTTTGATGGTACAGTCGTGGAAAAAAAAAAAAGTAAACACCCCTACTAACTCCTCAACAAACTATCGTAGAAGAAAGTTACTGGTACCGAACCATTGGAAATAAAGTCTACTTTTAAATGATGTCTATAAAATTTGCTTAGGGGGCCATCTACATATTAAAACGAGCCATAACTTTGTTTTTATCAATAGCAGTACCCAATTCTGACAGCATAAATTAACTCTACACCCTACAATTAGCCTAAAAATGAATTTTTATGCAATTCGTACCATAAATTTCCGAGATATTAATTATTTTAAAACGAGCGTATTTTAAGGGCTGTATCCAAATTGAAGTTCCGTACTGGATTGTTAACCGAGAGAGCCCCTTCCTTGATCAAGGCACCTTAAGCGCCACTCAAGGAGTCAATGAAGCGTGTTAGATTACAGTACAGCAGAATAAATTTCAAAATGTCTATTCACTTCTATCATAGACGGCCCCTTAAACTATCATTTTGCCTTTTTTAAGCATAATTTGAAAACCACTTGGAAGAAAAATGTGAAATTTTTGAATTTCCATAAAGCAGGACTTAATAAATCTAAATCCATCAAAAAAATTGTAGGTTGCAATTCATATTTTTTTCGAATATTAATTTCATAATTCATAATTCATATCATAAAATTATAAAAATTGCAAATTCAGCTTATTTATGTTTGGGTATATTAGTATTATTACTACAAAAAAAAAAATAGCACATTAGGAGCATAATTTCGGGAGATAAATAAAAATATGAAAATGTAATTTAACATTAGAAGCACTCAATTTTGAATGTTTATAATTCAAAAACTTATCCTTCAAATGACTTGAAATTTTGTGTCTAGGCATAGTTTGAACCGAAGATTTGAAATATCTCGTTAAAATTGGGTATTGCCATTGAAAAAAATGAAGTTTGGATTCGTTTTAATATGTAGATGACCCCCTAAGAAAATTTTATATACATCATTTAAAAGTAGACTTTATTTCCAATCGTTCGGTACTAGTAACTTTCTTCTGAAATTATCGTTTTTTTCTGAAATTATCGCGTGAAAGAAGCATTACAGAAAATTTGAGTTATGCGATGTGTGAAAAAAGAATGTGACTAGGAAACAAATCTAATAGTTTGCTCCAACAACATCTTTAAATTTTTATTTCTCTTCTCTATGCAACGGAAATCAAACTAAGTTTTAGATCTGTTTTAATAATTTAAATAAAATATGGAGTTTCTGATGTACTGACTCGGTACCTATTATTCCTACCGACTCAGATCTACAGCACATCCAAGCGCTGAACTGGACATTTTGGAATGTCGTTGACGTTACACACAGTGCCACTAGCAGGATTAGGGCTAGGCTAAATCGTCAAACATTTTGTTTTCCACTTAGACGAGTCAGCGATCGTTACCCACGAACTGTACATTTCCAGGACTTTTTGTAATATCAAGGTATTTCAAACAATGCAAGGTGAAACTGTTAGGAACAGCTGCTGTATTCGTTCGGAGTCCGCCATCTTGTTTCTTTGTTGGTCATTGCCGATTTTAAATTTCTTCATTTGGATTTTTTTTTTTTTTTTTTTTTTTTTTTTTTTTGGTGTTTTTTAAAATGTTTAATCTCTGATTCTTTTTTTTTTTTTTTGGCTGTAATTTTGGAATATTTACTTATTATCGGAAGTGTATTGAATATTTGCTTTACTCTACTGCTTTAAAATTTATGTTACCGTTTGCTAATTACGAATTCCCCCTCCCTCTCCCCTATTTTTTTTTCTTTTTTACCAATAATGTTTGGAGTGCCGATTTTGTGTTTAAAATTTTGTTGTTGTGGTTTATGTTTAACCTCTAAATTTTCAAAAATGAAGCATAAAGTGGTTATAAGTGACCAACAAAGAATCAAGATGGTGGATTCCGGGCGAATACGACAGCTGTTCCAACTGTTGAACATTTCGTTAAAACATCTTAAATAGTGTTAAAATTATGACGAAAAATCCGGATTTTTGTTTATTTGGGTTGTAAGACTCAATTTTGCATATTTTATTCTAGCTCTATGTTTATTTATATCAGATTATATATATTAAAAAAAAAAAGTGTTTCTTGTTACTTCGGTCATTACTGAAGAAAGGAGCTGACATGTTTTCTCTTTATAAAACGATAAATATTGAAATTACAGGATACTTTGACGCGAAAATATGTTCCGCCCACTGAGCTCCCTATGTAACAGGAATTCCGAGACAGCGGTCAGAAGCTTGCAAGCCAAATGAAGCATGCAAGGCAAAGGTAAAAAATAGCTTGCATCCTGCATTGTCAATGTTAGGTATTAGTGTTCTCATTT
Source organism: Maratus speciosus (assembly GCA_963932465.1). Taxonomy (NCBI): domain Eukaryota; kingdom Metazoa; phylum Arthropoda; class Arachnida; order Araneae; family Salticidae; genus Maratus; species Maratus speciosus. The sequence goes on along the minus strand of OZ010791.1, from coordinate 41,974,096 downwards.
ACTGTTATCCTTATACTGCTCTAATTGAGTTATACTTATCAAATTAACAAATGATTCTTTAATCATGTAAGAGAATGCGATAAACAGCATTTTTTGCCATGAATGTGGACTAAAATGATAGTCACTGTATCCTCCCAAAGACTTTTAAGATACATAGACCTGCAAACTGTCAGTTTAACTGAGGTTTTTTTTATCACAGCTATTGTACGGCAGTATATATGCTTTATATTTTAATTTACCTAAGAAAATGCTTTTATCAGCGTATTTTTTCATTGCGGATCATTAAGTATTGGCCTACCCTATTTCATTTAGACTTAAAAAAAAAAAATACCTTATAATTCATCAATTATTTTGTTTTATTCGTACAGCAAGTAAGTATTTCAATAAACATCCTCCAAGGATAAAAATATAGTGTTACTTTATTGTTACTTTGGAGATCATCTTTGTCTTTCCTGTAAGAGATTATCGTGTCAATTATGGCAGAAATAGACTTTTCGGCGATGTTAGGTCAAGGTTAGGTTAGGACAAGGAGGGCGGCAGCACAGACAATCCCCTCATCGAGTTCAGGGCTGACATTCCAGAATGAGTTAAAACTCGATTCGCATATTATAACGCAATCGGTCTGCCAAGTCATATCTTGGTGGAAAACAACTGAAAACCCGATTTTCGTGGTTGACTCGTAGGTTTATAACTGTGTATCCTTGCACTCAAAGGTATGAAAACATGGAGGACTGGGAGCAGGAAAGCACACTGGTAAACCTACGAGTCAACCGCTAAAATCGTGTTTTCAGGTGCTTTCCACCAAGATAGGGCTTGGCAGACCGATTGCGTTTTAATATGCGAATCGAGCTTTAACTCATTCTGGAATTTCAGCCGTGAACTCGATGAGCCGATTGTCTGTGCTGCCGCCTCTCGGTGTAGTAGGCTTGAATCTATAACAAGGTCTCACCTTCTGTCAATACTAACCCTATTCTTTAAAGCTGTTCTCAAATCCAAAGAAGCTACTTTCTGACACATTTTCTAATTCATTTTTGTTCGGAAACGCATGAAATGGGCTGTTGTTCTTATTCAAAAATAATGTGCTCAGAAGACTTTTTCCTTTTTCTTTTTTAGTAAAGGCAAATCTTTCAGAAAATGCTGTCAAAGTCGGCATTTTGAACTGAATTTGCGGGTCGAGAGCGCGAGAAAAAATGATAGTCATGTGACCCCCCAATGGTTTATCACTCGATGAGTAATTTATTGATTAAAAAAATGGAAAACTCATTTCGTTTCCAAATCACTTCAATAGTCAGGCATGCCAATTTTTACGCCTTTACGTTTAAAGATGAGTCACAAAGTCTTGCGTTGTTAAGCAGGGGATTTGAGAAACGCCTTTAAAAGAAAAAAAGAATATGCTTCCTTTGCAGCATTTCCGAGCTTAGCTCCACAAGTGACAGCCGTTTGTAGCATCCATTCAACTGCTTGCAGGGAATATATATATGTACAGTCGTGGAAAAAAAAAAGTAAACACCCCCTACTAACTCCTCAAAAAATTATCGTAGAAGAAAGTTACTGGTACCGAACGATTGGAAATAAAGTCTACTTTTAAACGATATAGATAAAATTTGCTTAGAGGGCCATCTACATATTAAAACGAACCGTAACTTTGTTTTTTTCAATAGCAGTACACAATTCTGACAGCATAAATAAACTATACACCCTTCAATCAGCCTAAAAACAAATTTTTATGCAATTCGTACCATAAGTTTCTGAGAAATTAATTATTTTAAAACGAGCGTATTTTAAGGGCTGTATCCAAATTGAAGTTCGTAACTCGATTGTTAACCGAGAGAGCCCCCATCTTGATCAAGGCACCTTAAGAAGTCAAGGAAGCCTGCTAGATTACAGGACAGCAGAAGAAATTTCAAAATATCTGGTCACTTCTGTCATAGACGGCCCCTTAAACCATCATTTTGCCGTTTTTTAACCATACTTTGAAAATTACTTGGAAGAAAAATGTGAAATTTCGGATTTCCATAAAGCAGGACTTAATGAATCTAACTCCATCAAAAAAATTGTAGGTTGCTATTGATAATTTTTTCGAATATTAATTTCATAATTCATAATTCATACCATAAAATTATAAAAATTGCAAATTCAGCGTATTTATGTTTGGGTATATTAGTATTATTGCTACACAAAAAATAGCACATTAGGAGCATAATTTCGGGAGATATAAATAAAAATATGAAAATGTAATTTAACATTAGAAGCACTCAATTTTGAATGTTTATAATTCAAAAACTTATGATTCAAATGACTTGAAATTCGGTGTCTAGGCATAGTTTGAAACGAAGGTTTGAAATATCTAGTTAAAATTGGGTATTGTTATTGAAAAAAAAATGAAGTTTGAATTCGTTTTAATATGTAGATGGTCCCCTAAGCAAATTTTATAGACATCATTTAAAAGTAGACTTTATTTCCAATCGTTCGGTACCAGTAACTTTCTTCTACGATAATTTGTTGAGGAGTTAGTAGGGGCTGTTTACTTTTTTTTTCCACGGCTGTACCTTGGTTGTGCGAGAAAAAGTTGATTTGAGGTTATCGGCCTAAGCTGAAATGAGCACTTTCCCAAAAAATTATCAATTTCGTTATTATTTCTGTTATATAATAACATCCTTTCCAATTAAAATTAATTTAAAAAGCTATTTTAAAATATTTAAATTAAATCAAAAAACTTCTTTACTTTTAAAATTTATATTCTACCTTTAAAAATTCATTAATTTTCGTTAAGTTCGTTTTTCAGCTAAATTTCACTTTAAAACAATTTTAATTTAATCGCCATAAAAGATCGTCAAAAATTATCAATAATAAAATAATAAATCTTAAAATTAATACATTCTACCGTAATAGAATATTTTTATAATAATTTTCAAATCTAAAATTCGAATTTATCACTTAACCATATTTTATTCAAACACTTCTACTCTGTGTAGCATCGATTTCAAATCAGCCAATCAGCATCTTTCCCGCGTAATGCCGTTCGTTCGTAGCGTCGCTTCACTCTCTTGAGCTGAGGACGGCATCGCACCAAGAAGGGTGCGATGCTGCTCCGTAAAAATTATCCTTTTTCCGTTGGAAAAATTATTTCCTTCGGTATACAACCTTCTTAAAAAGTCATCTTATTAAAATAATTTAAATATAGTAATACTGTGAAGTTCAGTGGCGACAAGTTTTACGGATAGCTGCTGTGTACCTTTAGAAGATTGCTTCAAATGTTATTTCCTATCATCGTTGCGAAGTAAATTACACAACTGAAATTATGGCATTTTGGAAATGAAGACATCCACAGATCGTAATCACATTTATTGAGAACGGTCTCTAGATTTTTCAATCAACCATATGTAGTGTGTGTATCTGCATCTTCATAAAATAAATTTGAGTGTACACCATGATTTGGAGAATCAAATCGACAGTAGGTAGAAAGATTTCTTTCCTCTTTTTGCCTATATTTGACATCACAATGGTGAGTTGTTTGATTTATCACTTCCTTAATGAACATTATTTGATTTCAAAAAACTGACAATTCAAGTGGCTAGAGAGGATAATTTGAGGCATGAACTAGTTTCTAAAAGAATTATGAATATTGTTTGAAGTAAAGCTAACTGCTCATTCTGATACTTCACAACAAAGTTATGATATCCTGTGATTAATAACAAAGCTTGTTAATGAATTTCAGTATCAAATAGTTTTATAAAAGTCAATATTTGAAATAAATGTAATAATTTAATTTTAATAATATTTGTAAAGTGAGTGCACTCCCCCACCCTTTTCCATTTAAGTTCATTATCATTTTAATAAAAGTATTTTGTATCAATAAATGTATATGTGTTATTTATATGTGTGATAATTTTATTATTGTGTGCCAAATTAATTTATTACAATGAAATATTATAGAATTATTAAATATAAATATTTAAAAGTAAATATTTAACACTTGGCACAATTTAAATATATTCAACATATGCAATTTTCAGGCAAGAAATATTTTCTAAGTTCAGGTGAGTCTAGAGTTTATTATTTATATTTTACCATGAAGTGACCAAGTTATATTTATTTACATCTTTCACATGCAATGTTTACTAACCACTAACGATCACTGGCCATTATTTAAAAGTAAACTTTCTCCTCTCTAATTCATAATATTAAATCTACATAATATATTTATAACTCCCAATTTTAATAAATTTAAATTCATTTTCTCCTCTTATTTTTTTTTTTTTTTTTTTTTTACCTAACAATTTCATTTGAAAGTGGAACTATTTAAAATTCTAAAACTGCTTTGTTTTTGTTGCTCACATGTTTAGAACAGAAGTCATTTGATTATTAATAGCAAAAATATACTAATTTAACGTTTAAATGCATTTTTTTCAACATTGATTTTTACACAAAAAACTTACTTCAAAAATGATAACTAAAATTATTATTATCATTCTTCCATAAAATTCCTCTGTCTGTAAATTTTTGTCTAGCGCATCTTCTAAAAAAAGAATTTATCTGCATGAATATTTTCAAAATGAGGCCTGTAATTTGCATAAACGCATGGTGGAACTATCGAAAATCTGACAATTGACTCTTAGATCTTTAAAAAAAAAAATAATAATAATTTCTAAAATATAATTTAACTTGTAGTAGGTGCATTAGATAAAAGCTTACAGTTTACTTTAGTAGTACTTTTTTTTCTAATAAGTTTATTTGTCTTTCATGTAGCATTTTTTAAAATTTTCTTCAAATTTCCATACATATTTAATATTTTTTGTAAATTCATAAGTATACATATATATATACTAGGGGGCTCTGCCCCCTACGAGCTACGCTCGTCAACCCCCGTTCAGACACCGCAGACTCAAAAAGTATGCTAATTTGATCGGCTTTAAAAAGATTTCGGAAGATTGAATTATAATTTAAAAAACAGCGGCGATCTCCCTATAAACGGATTTCTATTCATTTCTCTTTAATTGGGGAATTTTAAGGCCAAATTCGCTGCGGTACTACTTGATTATCCCGTCGACCAATTTCGCCAAATTATATAAATCGCCAAATTATACAAATTGACATAATTTTTATTTTAAATAACGAATGAACAAATAAATTAGTGCAACATTAATAAAAATACAAATAAAACGTCGAAATAAAAATAACTTGATGACGTAGACACGTATAACTTGCTTAAAGTCAAGTTAATGTGACATTTACGATCAACCATTATTGGCATTTAATCTTATAGATTGGCGAACGATAGATTTTTGGTCGACGGGATAACTGAGTAGTATCAAAGATACAATCGTTGTTTTCGTCTTTGATTAAGTAAAGTAAGTTAAACATGTCAAAATAAGCTAATATAAAAGGAATTAAGTAAACAGAATCTTTGTCTCCCGGTATTTTTTAACAAAGCGAAAAGAAAGTTCTTTTAAATAAGACATTTTAAATTAATTGTTTTTAATCTGACGTAATTTTGACCAAACTATTCTTTCTCTTTTTAATATTCACGTGAAAATACTTTTGTTAGAAATTCATTATTATTTGCGCTTTCCTAACAAAAATAGTTGAAAAGTGTCCTCTCAAAATATCAAATAAATGTCTATCGCAATTTCTAAATTTAAACTGTTTTGCAATATTATTTTGTGTTCATTTTATGTAATAACTGTAATGTGACGTAAATATGACGTAATTTCTCCTATTTAAGACTTCTAACGCATGTTAATGAATTTATTATTTTACAATTTCCCTTCTCTCTTAAAATTCACGTGTAAATAAATTTTTAATTTATTTACACGTATAAATATATTTTTTTTTATTTGAAGCAAACATTATTGTTTGCGCTGTTTATACAGTTGGAAACAGTTTAAATTAATATCACTTTCTAAATCTCTCTATTCTAAAAAAAAAAAAAGTAACAACCGCTGCCGCCGCCGCCGGTTTTGAATTTTTTGTGACCGGAGGTCTTTCTTCGTTAATATTAAGAAAAATAATGCATACGAAAATCGGTAGTATTATACAGACAGTTTTCAAATCGAAGCATTATTTTAAGAGATATTTAATGCTAAAGTTGGACAAAATCGTTCCACTAAAAAAGTTTTATAGGAGCAAAAACTATACATCAGAATTTAATAATTTTTAGATCATTTTATACGTTATAATTTCCCGGTGTGCAGAATTCATTTAATTTTTTAATTTGACTCATTTTTCGAGGTTTCATTTCTATTTTAAATTCAAATTTTCAGCATTTCGAGAGATATTTTTTACTTATTTTAGAAAATTGTACTAATTTAACCTGTTGCCAACTATATAAACAACGGAAACAATAATGTTTGCTTCAAATTAAAAAAATATTTACACATGACTATTATAAACAGAAAAAATCCTTTGGAATTAGAATTAAATAATTATGTACAAAAAGCAGGAACTTATTCAAAATTACGTCATAAAAAGTATACACGTAAATTTTAAAAGAGAAAGGATATTGTAAAATAATAAATTCATTAACATGCGTTAGAAGTCTTAAATAGGAGAAATTACGTCATATTTACGTCACATTACAGTTATTACATAAAATGAACACAAAATAATATTACAAAACAATTTAAATTTAGAAATTGCGCTAGACATTTATCTGATATTTTGAGAGGATCTTTTCAACTATTTTTGTTAGGAAAGCGCAAATAATATTTCATTTCTAACAATTTTCACGTGAATATTTAAAAGAGAAATAATAGCTTGGTCAAAATTACGTCAGATTAAAAACGATGAATTTAAAATGACTCATTTAAAAGAATTTTCTTTTCGCTTTGTTAAAAAATACCAGGAGACAAAGACTCTGTTTACTTAATTCCTTTTATATTAGCTAATTTTGAAATGTTGTTACACGTGTCTGCGTCATCAAGTTATTTTTATTAATGTTGTACTAATTTATTTGTTCTTTCGTTATTTAAAATAAAAATTATGTCAATTTGTATAATTTGGCGAAATTGGTTGACTGGATAATCAAGTAGTGCCGCAGCGGATTTGGCGTTAAAATTCCCCAATCAAAGAGAAATGAATAGAAATCCGTTTATAGGGAGATCGCCACTGTTTTTAAAATTATAATTCAATGATTCGAAATCTTTTTAAAGCCGATTAAATTAGCGTGCATTTAGAGTCTGCGGTGTCTGGACGGGGGTTGGCGAACGTAGCTCGTAGGGGGCCGAGCCCCCTAGTTATGTAAAAAATATCTCTAGAAATGCTGAAAATTTGAATTTAAAATAGAAATAAAACCTCAAAAAATGAGTCAAATTAAAAAGAGAAATACTGTCTGCATACCGGGAACTTCAAACGTATAAAATGATCTAAAAATGATTAAATTCTCATGAATAGTTTTTGCTCCTATAAAACTTTTTTAGTGGAACGATTTTGTCCAACTTTAGCATTAAATATCTCTTTAAATAATCCTTCGATTTGAAAACTGTCTGCATCAGCGTGTTTATGAAACATTTCTCTATAATACTACCGATTTTCATATTTTTGTATGCATTATTTTTCTTAATATTAACGAAGAAGGACCTCCGGTCACAAAAAAATCAAAAACCGACAGCGGTAGTTGCTTTTTTTTAGAATAGAGAGATATAATTTTAAAGGTAAATTAATAATTTTTATTATAACTAATTCAAAAAATGAAAATACAACGTTTCTTTTGCCAAGTTAAAAAAAAAAAAAGTGCTTTGAATGTAGGCGGATACCTTAGGGGCTGTACTTATATACCGTTATCAACTTTTTAGTAATTTTGAACACCCTCCCCCCTTACGATATCACACGTTATCATACCACGAACACCCCCTCTAAATTTTATTTTTTGCTTTTTGGAATTATTTTCTTTTGTTTTTAGTGATATACAGATATGTACCACTAAACATTTATTATTCGCAAACTTTATTGATTCAAATGAAGAAAGTTAAAAAAAAAAAAAAATCACTATTATATATGAAAAAAATATATATCAAATAATATTTAAAAGATATAGCAACTATTTAAAAGTTTTTTAGCTTTTTAATACATAACGCATTCAACAGTAAAAAATGCCTTCTTGCACTTGCCTATGCACAGTGTGGCGGATGGTTCGGAACTTCTTATTAACAAAACAGGTACACAGCATTCTTTCTATTTTCTTCACGTAGTAAACACGACAAGTATAATTTAAAACATACATCGGACCTGGTTTGTCGAACAGCGGATTATATATTCATACATACACATGTGACAAAAGAATAGGAATGTCAAAGGTAGGGTATTACACATTTTGGAATTAAATAATTTTATAATCATTTAATGATTTTAATATTAACTTTATATTTTCATAAAAATAGATGACAGACTAAAAAAAGCTAACAGACTGTAAAGAACAAGTTTACAAATAAAAAGAGAAAATTTTGATTGGATAAAAAATGATAACGACATCAAAAGACTACTCCCCCTCCCCCTAGCGATATCTTACGATATCATGTGCCAGACCTCCCTCCCCCCTAAAGTGGTAGCGTTATACATGCACAGCCCCTTAAGGTATTTGATTTTTTTTTTCATTACAGTAAAAAACATATATCTTTTTTAAGGAATAAGATCATAAATTAAACGGGTGGCACTGGAATTTATTTCTGTTATAGCTTTGATTATTGTGAAGTAACTGGAGGAGATAGAAAATGATAGTGATTGTTAAAGAAAGGTGATTTTTAATGAACAGTGATTATTATGGAGAGGATAATACTTGTTTTTAACACTTTCTAACATAGTAGAAAAGTGCTTATGACTTCGGTTTGCCTGACTGTTCGTTCGTGCTCTAACTCTCGTAAATATTCCCGGATTGCTCTGTAATTTTAATAATTTGCTATAGCATGAGCCTTATTGAAAACGAGGACTGTAGGATTTATAGTTCATTTACAGGGACAGCCAAATGTATTCCGTTACATTACGATCAATGGGAAAAAATCGTTTCAAGTGCATTTTAATGATGTTGCACCATTTAAAATATAATGAAATTGGTATGCATGTATAAAGTGCACTAATACATGCATAGTGTAAAATAGGGTTCAAAGTGTTTGTTATTTATTTAGAGGGTCACACAAAACAATTCCATTAAATAATGGAGTACAGAGTTTGCAGCGCATTTTAATTGTGTTATACTATTTCAAATATACTGAACTTACATATTACTGCAGTTTATTGCAACAAGATACTTGCTGTATAGAATATGGTGTGCATACCATTTATCGTCCATTCACAGGGACACAGAAAACGTTTCGGACACAGTACTATACCCGAAGTACTATCTATTAGCGATAATTGAAGGAAATGCGTTGTTAGTTACGACATGCGTTTTTAAGTTTTAACTAAATTTTGCATATTACGATTTGTATAAATGCCATAGATCACATACAGGGCTAAACAAAAAAATTCTTTAACATCACTGAATATGAGCGTTAATTCCTTAAAGGTGGTTTTGGTATGAGTAAAGTATTTTCGAGCTGAACTATATTTAACATATTGAGGGATGTTTGTAGAACATAAATGGACTCACAAACAGAGCCACACAAAGTACCGGAAAAAGGACCGCTTATGTATAATAATTTCGAAAAGTGCGATTTCACTAGTTTTAAGCATGTTTTTTGCCCGAATTAAATTTTATTTTAATACGTGGCGTGTTTAAAAATCGGTAGGTAATATACAGGGCTGTACAAAGAATCCAAGTATTTTTCCACAAAAGAATTCAAGTGCTTTTCCGGTTAATGCACGATAATTATTGAATCCTGTTTTCCAATTTTGTTAAACGTTTTCTAAAACGATTACTTAGATACCTTATTTACCTTATAAAGCAGCGAAGTATTGTTAAACTATTTAGAGATTGTTTGGAAAGTGTTTCATAATCTATGCTTGACGCATGATTTTTCTTTATAATTTCTATTTTATCTATGACTATTTTGACCAATTGACTATTTTGTACATGGGTCATTTATACAGGGTGGTTCAGAACTATATGTCAAAAATGTAAAGGCAGGTAGAGGCGGCCTAGAATGCGACCTAAATAAGCAGATTTCGTCTAGGAATGTGGATGCGAAAATGGAGTCTTGAAGCAGTAGAGGGCGCTGTTGAATGCTCTTTGTTGGCTTGAATCGTCATTTTCCGCGCGGATTTCGAACAAAATGCATTATTACACCAATGCGAAGCTTGCCGACATGCATTTCATATATGGGAATGCGCAAGGAAATGGATTGGCTGCTCAAAGGATTTAGGTTAACGATTCCCGGGTAGGATTCTGTTGGATCCGCGAACATTTGTGCGTCTTCATTAGGAGTTGTGCGCGAGTGGATCGTTTTTTGCTTCCAGGCGTGATAAGATATCGCAGAATTCTTGCTGTGGAAGAAGCAGTATTACGCACTGTAGAGGATAGTCCACCGATAAGCTCAAAAGCTGTTGAACATGCGTTGGATGGAAGCCACTTCCTTGTGCAGCCCCATACATGAAATGCATGTCGGCAAGCTCCGCATTTGTGTAACGACGCGTATTGCACGAAATCCGTGAGGGGATGACGATTCAAGTCAGCGAAGCACTTTTATCCACCGAACTTAACAGCGCCCTCTACAGCCTCAACGCTGCATTTCTGCACCCACATTCATACATGAATTCTGCTTATTTAGGTCTCCTCTACCTACCTTTACATTTTTGAGGTATAGTTCTGAACAACCCTGTATACAAATATACACAGATGCTATCAGGAGACCAGAGTGGAGAATGTGGCTTAACCATATGACAGATCAAGCAGTAATAAAAATGCTACAAAACCTATTAAAATTAAACCCGCCTATAATGGAAAAATTTCAAGGTCTGGCTAAAAGAATAAAATGCAATTTCTTAAGATATCTGTATACCTTCGGAACAATACTTTTGAATATTTGTAAATTTTAAGTTTAAGATAGCGAATTATTATAAATTATGTTAGAAAAATGCGACAAAAACATAAAAAAATGTAATCCAATTTTTTAATAAAAAAATAATAGTGTAAAATTCACCGAAAAAAATGCCATATTCTTAAAACTTTTTTAATTTAAAATTTTTAAATATAAATAGATTTTACGAATTCCATAATAAATAGTATAATGTTCTACAGAAACTAGACTATTTTTAGGACAATAACATGTTATAGGCATAAAAAGACAAACAACGCTGATAATTGATGAAATAACTTAATAATTTATAAATCAAAACTGCGCAATTCATACACTTAAAAAAATCAATATAAGAATAGAGTCCACTTCCTATGAATATATTTGAAGCATGACTTAAAATTTTCGTGGTCATTGTACTATTATTTATCGAGTTATGGGAATTTTACCGATAAAATTTTAAAAGAAATAATTTTTGAGAAAAACTATAAAATAACTTTTAACTTAGTTTTTAAAAGATTGTAAGAAATATAAATGTTTCAAAAGACTCGGAAATGGAAAGAAAAATATTGAAACATTACAATAATTTAAAACTAGTTCAATGTACCAATCCCAAAACTTTCTTCTATCTCATACATCTTAATATTTCAAAAAGTAGTTACAGATGCTAAAATTTCAATATTATTAGTTCAATACTATATAGGAAATTTGATTTTCATCTTAATTTCTGCTTCAGTCAGTTAATCGGAATAAAAACAATCTCGATCATGATATTTATTAAAATCAATATTTTTCAGCCAGATCAGCAGATCGCGATACGCACATCTCCATACAAAAATCGCTATCACAGCACCCTTTCCGGCGGAATATCTGCTGGCCATAGCTAACAACATACATAAAAAGTTTGGCTCAATTCTATGCATAACTCCATACACTTTTCGATGGTAAAAGGAGCTTAGGTAGGGAGGCCTACCAATTGGCTTGAGCTCAACCAGCCCCACCTAGTTTTCGATGGTACAATAATGAAAATCGCTATTACAGCGCCCCCTTCCTGCGGAATATTTCCAAATCGAAGGAGGACCTGCTGGCTATAGTAAAAAACATACACAAAAAATTTGGTTCAGTTCTATGCATAATTTCATGCACTATTCGGTGGTACAATGGAGACACACACACAGACAGACATTTTGTATAAACATAATTTTTGTGATCTCCGACTCCTAAAATGTATAAATCCGTCGAAAACCGGAAATGGAAAAAAATTTCGATTAGAATACTCGAAATACTACGATTAGAAATTTCGATTAGATTCGAATTTCGAATAAAAAAAAACAGAATTGAAATTTCATCGAAATTGACGTTTTAATGGCTTACAGAGAGACCCCAAGACTACGAACAGAAGTTGATAATCTGTTTAAAATTTAATATTTTGCAATCTTCTTGCTTTTCTGTCTTAGGAGATTTTACTGTAACTTTTATTAAAATTTACCGTCTATCGTGTACAGTTAAGTACAACACTTAAAGAAAAAAACAATCAAAACACTGTTAGTTCTGAAACAAGCTTTATTATAATGGGCTCGAAAAGTTTTATAAAACACAAATATCAAATGCACAAACATTAAAATACCAAAATACGAAGCTCAAAAATACGACTCTCTTCGAGACATACAAATGATTGCGTTTACATTTTTCTTTGAACTCATTACCTCTAAACTCATTCTTATTTTAAACATTGTATGAGAATGAGTAATATATGAGTATCTGAAAGTATACTGATCTCATATCTATCTCACATACTGAAAAATGTATAAATGAAAAGATAGATAGATGTAGAAAGAAATAATCATAATAAAATATATTTTAAGAAACAGGCTTTATATTATAATGGACTCGAAAATTTTTATAAAACACAAATATCAAATTCACAAACATTAAAATAGAAAATACGAAGCTCAAAAACATGATTCTCTTAGAGACATACAAATGACTGCGTTTACATTTTTCTTTGAGCTCATTGTCTCTTAACTCATTCTTATTTTAAACATTGTATGAAAATGAGTAATATATGAATATCTGAATATATACTGATCTCATATCTATCTCACATACTGAAAAATGTATAGGATAACTCTAGGATAGATGGCCATAGAGGAGAGATGGCCAGTCTAAATATCTCCAACACTTGATCATAGATTGCAATATAAACATTGTTCGTATGAAATAGTTCAACTTGTTTATTTATTTCAACGTGCTGTTGTATTTTTCGATTATAAAAAGTAAGTGTAATTTTAATGCAAATTAAATAGGTGGTGAAATATGTTTTTGGACTTAGGTATCTGAATGTTTTGCAGCACGTACGTTATATATATATATTTACTATATGGACTTTTAAGGCACGTATATAATCTAATCTTTACTTCCGAGACTAAAATAAAGACGTACAATGGCTATTGATGCTTTAAATTGGGCGATCACTAGTCCTTCAATTTCAGGAGAGATGGCCACATGAAATCGAGGAGAGATCAATAACCTTTAATCAATATTTCAAAATTATACTTTGTGATGATTTCAGCTAAATATAATTAAATTTAAAATAAATATATAACGTTTACTTTTATAAATATATTAATTGATATAATTATTTAAATTTTAACTAATATAAATATTTTAATAATAATATAATAAAATCTAACGATTTATTTGTTTCAGAAAATACGGGAAAATGTCGGAAAGTTTCATTACAGAAACTGATAAAGTTGATAAATAGACTACATTAACGTAATAAACCTACAATTAACGCGAGAAAAAAAAAAAAAAAAAAAAAAAAAAAAAACAGGACAATTCCAGTAGCGAGGAAAACGAAATGCCTTTAAATTATCAGATTCTACAGATTTCGAGTAAATAGAATTGGATTAGGATCACTGTGTTGGTTTTGCAAAACAATGTAATATCACATGTAAAAAGAATGTCTGGATACAATGCATAAGGTGCCTGAAGTGGTTCCATGAAACGTGTACAAATTATCAAGACTTTTGCCAAGCATTTGGTAAGATTTTACGAAAAGGGAAGTATAGAAATTATACTTCAAATTTTGTTTATTTGAATTTTCTTCACTCATTTTCCATCATATAACTCCAACTTTACAAATTGCTATATGTTTTTTATGATTAACTATATGAAATGTGTTACTTTTTTTTTTTTTTTTTTTTTTTGCTATTTAAATTAACTTTTTCTTTCTTGAATTGGATGGCCAATTCTCCTCGGCTTTAAGGAGAGATGGCCATCTGCCATTTAAATTTATATTTTGTTTAACACTTTTTGTTTTCAATATTTAATTATTTTTTTTTGCATAAAATATTATGAGTATATGTATAAGAATTTTAAATATGCATCAATATTTCTTGTATTTGCATTCTAAGAATTTTTATTTCAATCTTTAAAAACTATGGCCATCTATCCTAGAGCTACCCTAAATGAAAAGATAGATGTTTAAAGAAATAATCATAATAAAATATATTTAAAAAAAAAATAGGCTTTACATTATAATGGGCTCGAAAAATTTTATAAAACACAAATATCAAATTCACTAACATTAAAATAGCAAAATAGGAAGCTCAAAAACACGATTCTCTTAGAGACATACAAATGATTGCGTTTACATTTTTCTTTGAACTCATTACCTCTAAAACTCATTCTTATTTTAAACATTGTATGAGAATGAGTAATATATGAGTGTCTGAATATATACTGATCTCATATCTATCTCACATACTGAAAAATGTATAAATGAAAAGATAGATAGCTATATAAAGGAATAATCATAATAAAATATATTTTAAAAAAAAAATTCTGAAAACAAGCTTTATTATAAACTTTACTCAAAATTTTTTATAAAACAAATATCAAAAGACCAAACATTAAAATAGCAAAATACGAAGCTCAGAAACATGGTTCTCTTCGAGACATACAAATGATTGCGTTTACATTTTTCTTTGAGCTCATTGTCTCTAAACTCATTCTTATTTTAAACACTGTATGAGAATGAGTAATATATGAATATCTGAATATATACTGATCTCATATACTGAAAAATGTATAAATGAAAAGATAATATAACTGTGTAAAGAAAAAATCATAATAAAATATATTAAAAAAAAAAAAAAATCATAGAATGACTTATCTGTCTAGATGCATAAGTGGACAATTGGAAGTTAGCCACTGAATAATAAGAATGAATGCAATAGAAAATTAATTTCAAGTTCAAAGCAATACTTAAAATTACTATAATAAAAAATAAATAATACCTTGCACAGTCTAAAACATCTGAAAAAAAAATGCCATATTTTATAACAATGTTTGAAGATAAAAGGTACAGACATAGTTAAATATTATCTAATAGTTTCAAACTACAGTGAAACTTCGATTATACGAGCTTTGACGTATTCTGGATGGAAACCGAATATTCTAAAATAACTGGAGAATAATCCTCTAAAATAATCCTACAAAAATAAAAAAAATAGAATCACTTCTACTGCAAACAGTTTAAAAACACAATGCTTCCACGCGTAGAGTTAAAGGAGATTCAAAAAGACCGTAACCGTAAACATCGAATTAGAACTAGTATGACCCCCCCCCCCTTTCCTATTGACATCCAACCACACTGTAAAAAAAACAAAAATCTGTAGTTCTACAGATGTAAAGTTACATGCTTACTAAACTTTCATCTGTAACTGTACCAAAAAAGCTGCAAATCTACAAAATTAGTTTTTGTAAAGCAACAGAAATCTGTAACTTTACATTTGAATCTGCTAAAATTACAGTAATCTTATTAAAAAATTTTATCTGTAACCTTGGTTGCAGTTACATGAAAAGTTCTAGGTATCCCAGTTTCCTAAAATATTCATAGTAACCTTACAGATTTTTTGATTTTCAGCGCAAAGTGTGTCTGTTACTTGAATTGTTGTTGCCGTTACATAAAAAATTCTAGGAATCCCAATTTTCTAGAACAACTTTAGTAACTTTACAGATTTTTTTTTTACAGTGCAGTAACTGCCTTTTCAGTAAAAATCTAACCCAAATATGTATTTTCTTGTAAAATTCTGCAAAGTAATGTTATCTAGTGGTAACTTATTCCTCTTAACTGTTATAACTTATTTTTGAGTTAATGGTTTTTCAAAAAAGAGATGGTGTCAGTTACTGCAGTTATTGGCACTATTTACGAAAAAATAATACTTTTTAGTAATTAAAAGTACAGGGTGATTATAAATGAATATCCCAACTTTACAGGTCTATTAAAAGAAAAAAAAAACTACAACCTTGTTATTCATCGGAAATGAAAAATAACAGTTGAAAGTTCAAATTCAACACAGTTATAAGTATTCAATGTGAGCCCTTCGAGAAACACAAACGATATCGAAGCTTTTCGATAACACATCCCCCACTTTTCTCAGAATGATTTTTTTTTTTTTTTGGCACATCAAGGATCACGTGTTTGTTCAACCGCTACCAACTGATGTTGAAAAACTAAGTCAGACGAACGTCTAGTTGCACGCTTTTTGTTTCAACCTGAAAAAGAAACACCTTCGGTAACAGGGATTCTTTTTCATGTTGAAACAAAAAGCGTGCAACTAGACGTTCGTCTGACATTAGTCTTAGAACACGCATATCTGCAGCCATTCAAAGAGTCACACAGGATATGCTGAAAAGAGGGTAGGATGCGCTATCGTACCACCTCGATATCGTTCGTGTTTCTGGAGTGGATCACATTGAACACTTATAACTGTGTTGAATTTAAACTTTCATCTGTTATTTTTTTTTCATTTTCAATTAACAACAATGTTGTACTTTTTCTTGTTTTCTTTTAATAGCTCTGTAAAGTTGCGATATTTATTTATAATCACCCTGTATAATTTTTAACAATTTCGTCAACAATAATTTTTAATGTTATCTCTACTATACTTTTAAAAATAAAGATACTTATAAAACAGATTGTAATAGTGATTTGAACAAGAAAGAATCCTTAAGGGGATAGTACACTATCTAATTTTAGATTTCGAAAATCTCAAACAAATTTTAACTTTGGTTTGAGTAGGAAATTTCAATGAAATGATATTTTTGCGCTAACCTATACGTTAAGATCTCATTTCAATATTTCCGCATGCATTTTTTTGTTTTCCTGATATCGTCTGGATGTTTAGAGATCCAAATGATGGGAGTTCGGATAAGTGGAATTTTATTGTAATATGCCAATACGGATTTGATAGCATCTTTCCATAAAATAAAATGAATCAGATTTATTTACATGTTAACAAACTACTACCGAGTGAGTTCCAGATGCTTAGTATTCTGTGTTGAATTCAAGGGGGGGGGGGCATCCCCCGGAGCTGTCAAATGTCCCCTCCGGAAGATTTGAGATTTGGTATTTTCAATGGTCAAAAAGTGCAATTTCACCCCCGGAACTCTATAATGCCCCCCCCCCCCCCCACCCCGGAGCCACAGGAATCCCTACCGGAGAAAAGTGTCTGAATTCAACACTGTTTAGTATTGGCCGCATTACCTGTTTATATTCAAGAAAAATCTCTGAATGCACATTTATCAATAGATATTACTGAAGAAAGTAGAATTTTGTAGTACAAAAATTTGAAGTACTGTGAAGTTAAGCAAACTCACTTGACTGTTATTTCTACTACTTCTCCATTATCCTGTTGACCACTTTCCATTAAAAATAAATAAATAAAAAAACAAATAAATCTTGTCAAACTATAGGATTTAACACCGAAATTGCATGGCGCACAGTGGCGTATTTAATGCAAAAACCTGGCCAAAAATACAAAAATTAAAATTTGCTCAACAACTGCAAAATACATACTTTATAATAGCTGACTAACTGGTGCATCGTTCTATGTCTATTTAAGGAGCATGAATCATCAAAAGAAAGGTCTCGTCATGTACATTAAAAAGTCCAATGGAACTACCCGTCCGAATCCAACCGTTTTCGAGATATCCTCACTTGAAGTGTGAATAAGTAAATAAATAAATTGGCAGTCAGGCATATAAATTGTTCGCAAGTTAAAAGTTTCTTTGCCTTGTTTTAATCCTCTACCAATACCTTTTCCCGAGCTACGAGCAAAATCCTTTACACCCACACATTTGTCGAAAAATTTGCATAAAACAAGATGCTGGAAATAGCAAAAACAGATGGAAAAACTCTCCGAATGCTGCCGTACGCGAAAACTTCGTAGAATGCGAAGTGCCTGTCTAAAAGAGGGGAAATAACCGGCAATGTGCGGGTGTAAAGGATTTTGCTCGTAGCTCAGGAAAAGGTATTGGTATAGGATTAAAACAATGCAAAGAAACTTTTAACTTGCGAACAATTTATATGCCTGCCTGCCAAATTTATTTATTTACTTATTCACACTTCAAGTGAGGATATCTCGAAAACGGTTGGATTCGGACGGGTAGTTCCATTGGGCTTTTTAATATACATGACGAGACCTTTCTTTTGATACCACTCTCGTCCAAATCCACAACTTGCACCTGGGAACGTTCCCTAATAAGTCCAACCCTCGATTTTTCCGTATTTAAAGGGTTAAAAGCGTTATGCTATGTAACTAATGATGCATGAATTTTCAGAAATCCAGGCACAACCATCTCACATGCGAAACTGGTGAATGGGTCTGTTACGCACATAAAAAATTCTATATACTGGGTGTGACCCACAGTCAGACAAATGCTAATATCATTAAAAAAAAAAAAAAAAAAAACTTCCTGCTCTAAATCGAGTGTTCAGTATGCAAGATGCCCTCAGTAAACATATTTATTTATGTAATGGCCAAAATTTCTGCATTCGAAAATATTAATTAATTCTTTTTTTTTTTTTTTTTTTTTTTTTTTTTTACAAATCTGTCTCACTGTGTACAACTCTTTCCTATATAACATTTCCCTAAACAGATATTTTGTATTGAAAATATAGTAACAGGAGAAACAAAAAATCTTCTAGGAATATTACCGTTTGAACCATTTCAATATGTAAGGGATAAAGATGTATAATTATCTATTTCATTTCTCAAATCACCTATTTTATATTAAAAATAGATTAACCAGATTAACGTCTAAATTTTCCCCACGAACAATAAGATTTTAATAGATTTAATTTTCTGATAAGAAATTGCAGTATCACATATTACATTGCTTTCTTTCGTTTGATATTAGTAACCAAACTGTAAGTAGAAGTAGAACCATCTTGATTTAATAGCATGATGTATTTATATGGATAAAAATATATATATATTTCAGATATAAAACATAAAATCATGGAAAATAATACAAACCATATTTTTTATATCAAAATTGAAACTTAAATGAGGATTATTTCTTTCTTTATCGTCTACGATTACCATCTATGAAAACATCTCCATCTTCATCATCATCGAAATCTGCTGAAACAACATAACACGACGATAACACAATCCTACCGTTTTGAAATTTAACAACAATTCTGATTCTTTTGCCGAAAGCATCGACATACAATTCATAAACAATTTCATTTCTCGTATTCTGCGGATCACCAAGATCAGACCATTCTGGCAAACGTTTAACTTTTTGTAAAAGATATCTTATCCACTCATAGTATTGGTTAACACAAAGTGTTGAACCAGGAACAATTCTATGCTTGAAGTAATGATACACCGCTGAAGGTTGGCTGGTTGGTTGTATTTATGACGGCCAATTATCTGCACGAGGGATATGGGCCCAAGGGGGGAGTGCCCTTCGTGGGGGTCTTTCTAAGGGAACCTAACCCGTATTAACGCTTGGAAATCCAAGGTTCGAAGAAAACCACGAAAACTCCGAACGATTAGGCCGACGGGCGCGATTGGGATCAAGCCCAGCACCTCCCGTCTACCAGCTTCAAGAGCAGAACCTCTCAGCCACTGGTGGGGCTGATACACCGCTGAAAATATGTCCCGGAAATTAGGATCCACAGGTTTGCTTGCATTTTCAGTTTCAATTTTAACTCGTATATCATTAAAAGTGTCCAGGATTTTTCTTAGAATATCGAAATCACTTGTAACAACATTCATGTGATCAGTTACAAGCTGCTTAAATTGCTCTGTCAAGGGGGCAGCTTCAGTTCCAAGGGAAATCATGCACTTTTCTTCTATTTCGTTAGCAATGTAAGTTTTTACAAACTCCATCAAACTGAGGAAATTCACAAATGTGAAATCTGAGGGAAAAAATCGATCAAATATTTGAATCACTAATTTCAGTACTTTTTCCGTTGCACCGTAGTAGTTTAATTTCTTAATTAATTTTACCAAGGACTTTCTCTGTCCGGGTGAAAGAGTTTCAAACACTTTACAAATTTTTTCTCGGTTTTCTTCTCGACAGATGATTTCTAAAATTTTTTTTAACAACTTCAAGAAATCGGAAAAATTATTTGGATTGTTGCCACCATCTTTTTTGTTATTATCTTTTTTTTCTTCAGGAGGCTGAGATCCAGACCCTGTTTCCGCGTTTTTCCAGATTGAGAAGTATTTTTACCTGTTTCTTTTTCGCTCTTTTTCTTTTCATCAGTATTTTTGCCATTTTCTTTTTTAGTCGCTTTTGTTTCACCTTTTTTCTGTTCAGCGTTTTTCTTAGCCTGCTCTTCCTCTGCAGTCTCTATTAAAGCACGTTCTACAATATGAGCGGTTACACTAACCACCTGAATTACGGCATTTTCAGTAGTGTTTTCTATAGTTTTCTTCACAACTGTTTCAGATACTTTTCGAGCAGTTAACTTAGCCATTTCTTCCGCAGTTATCTTCACAGATTTTTCGATGATTTCTTCTCCTACATTGGAAGCTATCTTCTTACCAACGCTATTTGCAGTTGCACTAGACAGGCCACCCATTCCCAGACCTCCAACTGCATCTAATCCAACATGAGCAACAGTAACAAACAGAGATACAGTTGGATTTCTTCCATGTTGAATGTCTGTAGCGACATTTGCACAATCTTTAAAAAGTCCCTGTGGCTGACCCATTGAAACGGATGCCACAACGTCAGTTAAACTGCCACCTTGCATTGCTCCAACAACAGCTCCTGCAGGCCCACCTACAACTCCACCAGCGACACCTCCTGCAATGACTGCTGATGTTCTGGTCGCCTGGTACATCGCTTTATCTCCTCCCTCTTTGTCTCCGACCACATAATGAATAACGCCTTTTGCATGTCCTACAACTGGAATAGCATCGAGTACGTTGGATATGAAATTCATTTTATGAATTAGAATTATTTATAGGTCACTAAATTTTCTGTGCCTATGAACTGCGCGTGTCTGGTATCTGCACTGGTACTCTTGGGATCACTTTTGCTTTCCTGATAATCAGATGAATCGCGCCACTTGTCGATGCTGTCTTCAAGAATTGTAATTACTACTTATAGGATATTTTAATTTATTTCGACCACCAAGTGTGCGTACTTGGCATATCAGATTTGCCAGCGTCTTCGGGATCAGTCTTGCCCTCGTCCGAGTCAGATATATTGTGCCAATAGTCGATGAGGTCGTCGAGAATCTTTATGCTTTCTTTTATGTTGACTTGCTCCAACTGATTCAACAAAGTTGTGTTTTTGGCAGGAATCTGTGCGTAGTCTTCGATTAAAAATTGCAGTGCAGATCTTTTCCTAAGCACGGAAGTATCAAGCCTAGATCTGTCACGGCAGCCAGTACTGACTATGTTGATTTTTATAGGCTTGATGACATCGACCACGAGGTTGCCGATATTCTTTTTTTCTTCCTCGGTGAAATTAATACGTTTTCTGCCAACTTGGAATATTAAGTTGAGAGTCTTCTCTGCCTTGGCATTGCTAGCCCGGGCGAGAGTTTTGTTTGTATATTCAGTATTCTTAAGTTCTTGTAAACATGCCACGAGTTTCTCCTTTATTGACATGCCAATAGAAGTAAAAGTTTCTGAAATGAAAAAAATAAAATAAATAATTTTTTTAAGTAACTGATACATACCTCATTTTTTTTAAATATTAAAAATTGTCGATATTAAAAGCCTACTTCCGTCGGCATACGACATCCGCAAGCCAATGACAAACCAAAGGAAAAGTTCTTTATAAATTTTTCGTTTGCATTTCAATATTTTAAAATTATTCCTTTGTATAAGATTTCTGAGGTCGAAGGCTAACGTGATATTTTTGTACTCTTGCGATTACTGTTGCAGGTTTATTCTGATCCGGTGATTCTCAAAGATTCTGAAATTACAAGTGTGCCCAGAATGTATCTGCACAGAAATCAAAAAGTACAAAACTATTACGTTAGCCTTGGACTTCAAATATCCTTATCAAAAAGAATCATTTTAAAATATTGAAATGCAAACAAAACATTATACTAGAGAATGCATCTACTAGTATAACATTAGCTTGCAAGTGTCGTATGATGAAGAAATGCATAGATATACAATGCAAATATATATGAATTTGTCATCAAGTAATTTAATAAACAAAACTATCTCTGCATAATAGCCAAATTTTTCTGGTAAAAAACAATATAATCAAATAACAGAGAAAGAGGTTCTGTTGTAGGATCTTTCCCATTACAGTTCAGCATCATTTTACAGATCTACACACTTATCAGATGGGATTAATGCCAGTTTTATTCCTTGAGCTTCAAAAGTAATTTGTGATTAATGATTACAGATTCTTTTTACAGTGTACGTTTGCCGGATATCTGTTGCATCCCTAACAATAATGATTGTAATCCATTAATTTGTGATAATTGATTTGTGAAAAGTGAAAGCTACTTTTGTGAAATTTATTATATTTTTCAATACAATAATATAAAAATAAACAATAACATTTTGTAACGAAAGATGAAATCCAGTCACTCATATTCGAACTAATAATTTATTAAATAACTTCTTTAAGCCCTTCTGCTAAAAGTTTTACATTCTGGTTTACTTGTTGTGCTTCCATTTTAAAACCTAATAAAATAAAAATAATTTTTTATGAAAACTATGTTTTATTGAATGGTATTTTGTGAAACAATTTATTTTATTAAGAGGAATTTGGGGAATGGTGTTGTTTTCTTAAATCGATTTTCGTGAAGGATCCGTAAATAGGCTCCAAATTTTGCCTAGAGCCTGGATCACCCCCTTATAAGTGCAAGTTGCCTATAAGAAAGCTCACATAATTAAAGGAAAAAGTGGTCATTAACATTCGGTTTTGGGTCATGATTTTTTTTTCAAGCTGGTCTTAAGATACCTAAAAATCTAATCTATACTGTACTAGCTGGCCCGTTTGGCGTTGCCCGAGTGCTCTCTAATAACCTTAAACAAAACTAAAGTTTGTATGATTTTATAACTTCGGAAAAACTTTCAAATGAACCCTAGTTTCGGGCAGCATTGAGTATTTCAAATGAACTTGGTTTCCAAGTTCCCAAATGCCTTCGGCAGCGTCTAGTGTGTTCCCAACAAACCTCTTTCCGAACTAAACTATAACCGGGGTTCCCCACTGCCTAAGGCAACGTATACCGGGAGTGGTCCGCACGCACCGGAGACAATCGACAACAAAGTTGAATAAGCAAAACTCCGTAGTAATCGGGCTCATACAACCTGAGATAAGAATGCGCCCCTGGCTGTGGATGGTGGAACTAAAATCTGTAAAACAATCGTAAGCTAAATTGAATGAACCAATTTCCGTTGAAACTGAGCGATTGAGCTGTACAAACCGAAAAAAGAATGCGCCGTTAATGTTCGAAAATGGTGGTAACAGAAGTCAAAGATATACTTTCATAATATAGAAAATAGCTGAATCGTAATCTAAGTTGAATAAACAATTTTTCGTTAAAATCGGGCCCATAGAACCCGAGGAAAGAATGGCACCCCAAGCGGTGGAAGATGTCCCCCTCCCTATAAATTTAATGAATTCAGATTACCTTTAACATTAACGCGATATCCCCCACCTCTCTAAAGTTAACCACTTACCTTTAACAGTAACGCGATTTTTAATTTGTTCATACTTCTTTAATCGCTAAAAATGTCGTAGAGAGATGCGAGAGATACCTTTCAACTCGGAATTTTGTCTACTTTCCGAATATGAATATAGATTTTGAAATAATGATCGTCTACACATGGTAAATAATGCCAACATTAAATTTTTAAATGGTAACATTCCCTTTTGACACCCTATTTGAGTTTCTTGAATCAAGATAGCCCGCAAAAAAGTATTATTTATATACCTTTTCTTAAATCTTCATAAAATTATGAAAGAAAAGGGTTTTTATCCACAAATCTAGAAATATATAATTTTAAACTTTTTAACCAAAAGAAAAAAAAAACCACAACTTCAATTGCTTGATTTTATATTAAATTCAAAAATATGCCAGGGACTTTTAATCCACCCTGTATTAGCCTATACACATCTCTCCACCGTAAAAATACAATTCTACAAACGAAGCGAATGTACCGCAGAAATCTGGGATAAATTTAAATGCTTTGCAATTTTGATTGAAAAAAAAAAACTGATCGTTTAAGTAGTAAAGGTTTTTAAAGATTAAAACATTGTATTTTGATTTTACCCATACAACAATCCTAGAAACAAAACCGTATACAAGAGGAAGAGAAATAACGAAGTAGCAACTTTCTCACCAAACAGATAGTGCTACGTCACTTAATGAAAATCGTTGAAAATAGAATATTAAAAAATGTTCATTTTATTTTACTTAATTTTTTAGATCTTGTTAATTTCTAAAAAGTATCGAACCTATTTTGATTAAATTTAAATGGGACTAATTCGAGAGTATCCACTTTTAATTAAAAAAAAAAAAAATCATATGAATCGGTCGCGTAGTTTTGGAGTAATTGGTAAAACATGCATATAAAATACGAGTTTTCGTAGTTCTCATGCACAGTCGTGGAAAAAAAAATCAACACCTCTTCTAACTCAGCAACTAATTATAATAGAAGAAAGTTATTGGTACCAACGATTGTAAATACAGTCTACTTTTAAATAATGTACAGTAAACTCTGTCTAAGGCGGAATCGATCGGGACTGAGAAAATTTTCCGTGGTAGACAATATTTCGGCTTACGCAAAAAAGCTCCCCCCTCCCCCCAAACAAAAAAAAATCCCTCGAATTTCATAAATTTTTAATGATTTTCCTGACTCAAAAATTAGTTGAAAACTGAAATTCGGAAAGATCTTTTGTCTTTATAGGTAAATGAGAAACGCTATTCCATTTCTTAGTATTGCTGTAATACATGTGAATTGGAAGTTTACACACACACACAAAATAATAATACCCCCCCCCCCCCCCCCCAATAAACTTCGAGAATGAACCAGAATGCTATAACTTTGAATTTGAGTACATCCTTAAAGTATAATATATTGCACTTTCGAAAATATATATTTTGATAAATGTTCATTCTACTAGAAATATTAACTGTTAAATATAATTTTGTATATGCAAAAATGGCACAAGCATAAATTCCTTAAAATTTAAACAGTTTCTGTCCTTTTGAATTAACTTTTTCAAAGTGTTACGGAATTTAACTAATATGCACGACATTGAGTATTTGACTTATCAGTTTTAAAATTTAATAAACAAAATGCCTTTCATTTGTAAATTATCCTTTTTTCCGCATTATGAAAAATTTTGGTTTCGGTGGGACCTTAAAATGTTTTCCGTGTCCGCGTTAGACAGATTCCGCCTTATGCAGCATGAATTAATGTAATTTTCTATGGGTTCGCCGGGACTTGAAAAATTTTCCGCGGTAGACAGATTTCCGGCTTATACAGAGTCCGCCTTAGACAGAATTTACTGTATATATAATTTGCTTAAGGGACCATCTACAAATCAAAACCAGGCTAAACTTTGTTTTTTTTCGATGGTAACACCCAATTTTAACAATACATTTTAAATATTCGGTTTAAACTATGCCTAGAGACGAAATTTCTAGTCATTTGAATGATAAGTTTTTGAATTATTTATTCAAAATTTAGAGCTTCTAATATTAAATTACATTTTCACATTTTTATTTATACCTTCTGAAATAACAATCCTAAGGCTAATGTCAGACGAACGTCTATTTGCATGATTTTTGTTTCAACATGCAAAAGAAACCCCTATTAGCTGTGTTTCTTTTTCGTGTTGAAACAAAAAGAGTGCAAATAGACGTTCGTCTGACATTAGCCTTAGGATTATAATTCTGTGTGTGGTTATAATACTAAGAAACCCAAACAAAAATACATTGAATTTGTAATTTAAAAAAATTACAATATGAATTATGAACTACGAAAATAATATTTGAAAAAAATATGAAATGCAACCTGCAATTTTTTTGACAGATTTATATTTATTATGTCCTGCTATATGCGAATTCTCAGTTTCAAATTTTTCTTTGAAGTAGTTTTCGAATTATCAATAAAAAAAAGCAAAATGATGGTTTACGTCTATGATGTGCAGAAAAGCATAATTTAAAAAAACATATTTTATTCCTTTTATTGAATTATTTGGGCTGGCAATAGTCAAAACATATTAGGCGAGTGAAATTGTCATATTAGCAAGAAATAATGCATTAATAGAAGTGACATAGTCATTATGTAGCATTTCAGCAGTCGAGTACCCAACTTCAATTTGGATACAACCCCTAAAACAGGCTCATTTAAAAATAATTAATTTCTCGGAAACTAATAGTACGAATTTCAGGAAAATTTGGATTTAGGCTAATTGAAGGGTGTAGAATTTATTTATGGTGTCAAACTTGGGTATTGCTGTTGAAAAAACAAACAAACTTTGGGTTCGTTTTCTTAAGTAGAGGGCCGCCTAAGCAAATTTTATATGCGTCATTTAAAAGTAGACTTTATTTTCAAATGTTTGGTACCTGTAATTTTCTTCTACAATAATTTGTTGCAGAGTTAGCAGAGGGTGTTTACTTTTTTTTTCGACACGACTGCACAAACGTGGGGAAAAAAAAGTAAACGCCCCTTCTAACTCTGCAACAAATTATAATAGAATAAAGTTTCTGGTACCAAACGATTGGGAAATAAGTCTACTTTTAAATGACGTATGCAAAATTTGCTTAGGGGCCCATGTACAAATCAAAACCAGATCAAAATTTGTTTTTTCAATGGCCACACCCGATTTTTTACGATATATTTTAAATGTTTGATTAAAACTATGCCTAGAAATGAAATTTCATTTGGATGATAATTTTTTGAATTATAAGCTTTCCAAATTTAGAGCTCCTAACGTTAAATTACATTTTCATATTTTGATTAATATCTCCTGACATTATAATCCTAATGTGATTACGTTTGTGTGTGGTTATAATACTAAAAAACCCAAACATATATACATTGAATTTGAAATCTTAAACATTTTATAATATGAATTATGAGTTATTAAATTAATATTCGGAAAAATATATGAATTGCAACATACAATTTTTTGATAGATTTATATTTATTATGTCCTGCTTTATGCGAATTCTCAATTTAAAAGTTTTCTTCCAAGTAGTTTTTGAATTATAACTAAAAAACGTCAAAATGATGGTTTAAGGGGCTGTCTATGATGTGCAGAAAAGTATAATTTGAAAATTATATATTTTACTCACTTTACTGAAACCTTTGGACTGAAAATAGTCGAAAGCAAGTGAAATAGTCATATTGATAAGAATTAATGCATTAATAGAAGCGGCATAGTCATTCTGTATCATTTCAACACTTGAGTACCGAACTTCAATTTGGATACAGCCCCTAAAATAGTCTCATTTTAAAATAATTAATTTCTCTGAAACTAATCGTACGAATTTCATGAAAATTTGTTTTTAGGCTAATAGAAGGGTGTAGAACTTATTTATGGCGTTAAACTTGGGTATTTCTGTTGAAAAAAAAAACAAACAAAGTTTGGATTCGTTTTTATATGTAGATGACCCCCCTTAACCAAATTTTATATACAGCATTTAAAAGGAGACTGTATTTCGAATCGTTTGGTACCAGTAACTTTCTTCTACAATAAATTATTGCAGAGTTAGTACGGGGTGATTATTTTTTTTTCCACGACTGTGCAACGGCTGCTCATGCAGCGACGGGCACTCCGCATCCAACTAACGTACAACAAAAGAAGGTTAAAATATTGATTTTATTAGTTTTTGTTGAATCTCTATGTATTGAACCAATTTTTATGAAATTTAAATGGAACCCATCCGAGTTTCTATTTTTTTTTTAAATCACACGAATCGGTCGCGTATTTTCAAAGTAATTGGGAAAAATACATGATATATGAATATACTAGCAAACCCGCCCGGCGTTGCCCGGTATAACGTTTGTAAATAATAACCTTAAATAAAATTTAAGTTTGTATGATTTTATATCTTTGGAAATTCTTTTAAATAAACCTAATTTCGTAGTCCTCGTTGCCTTCCGCAGCGTCTATTTTGTTCCCATCAAACTTCTCTCCGAACGAACCTGTAATCCAGATCTCCCGCACTACCTATGGCAGCATTTATGGAAAACCAGGTTGAATGAGCCAAACCTCGTAGGAATCAAGCCCATAGAATAAAAAAAAAAAAAAAAAAAAAAGAAAGCACCATTAATGTTCGAAAATGTTGGTAACTAAAGTCTAAGATAAAATTTCATAATACAGATATTAGCGGAATTGTAATCTAAGTTGAAGGAAGCAAATCCCGTTGAAATAGGGCCCTTAAACCTGAGGAAATAACACGCCACCATGCGGTGGAAGATGACCCCTCCCCTTGTAAATTTCATGAATTACTGTTAGCATTAACACGATATTTAATAAACGGATGAAATCCCTTATCTAAAGTTACCTTTAAAGTAACGAGATTTTTAATTTACGGTTGTAGTGAGTAGACGTAAGTTGATGCTGAAAAAGGAGATTAATGTTCGAAAAAGGTGGTAGCTGAGGTATAAAGAAAGACCGGGCACTGGGGGCCAGGGTCTTAACTGGAATGTAGTTGGACATAAGAAAAATTTTTAGGGATTTTAAAGTAGCTGGAAGACGCTAAAACTATATTAAATAAAATTGCAATAGAATAGGATAGTTTTTTAAAGAAGCAGCAACAAAGGCCCCAAGAAGACGAACAGGAGAATAACTAAATGGAAAAAATGGTTCCAAAAATGAAGATCGGATTAAGATAGGCAATCTATTGACAGTTTATGGTACAAGAACTTTAAGGGGCCCTATACCGGACCGCAAGGCATCAGGGATTTAAGTTGCATGTAGTTTGGCATAAATATATTTTTTAGTAGTTTTTAAAGCAATCAAATGATGCTAGAACTATGTTAAAAAATTGCAAGGCATTCGGGTCATTTTTAAAGAAGCTTCACCAAGGACCTAAGAAGGCGATTAATATTCATAATTGGTGGTAGCTGAAGACTGATTTTTTCTTCTTCTTTTGACATTCATGTAATAGCTGAAGAACCGAAGATGTTGTTAGAAAAGAAAAGCTAGTGAATTGGACTATTTTTAAGGGAGTTTTAATAGGGGCCCAAACGGGGCCAACTGATAGCTGAGAACAGGGCCCTAACATGAAAACATGTTAAAAAATTTTAGTACTTAGCGTTTTAGATCTTCAATTAGTCAAGATTAAGCATAGGGTATGAAATAATCATTAGAATATAATTTAAAATAAATGTGCAAAAAATTAGGGAAATGCTTAAAAAAGAGCCCTAGGTCCCTAATAAAAATATGTGAGTGTTGGTGTAGGGAGAAGAGTTCAAGACTCAACTTTAAAATTACGCACTGCGAAGGTGAGAAAATTAGGGTGTGAAAAACGCATGGCACACAAAAGATTCAAGGGGCCCTGGACCGGGCCCTACGGCACCCTAGAAGGGCACATGGTCTTAACTGGTATATAGAAACGGTAGAATAACTAAATGGAAAAAGTATCCCCAAAATGAAGATCTAATAAAAATGAAGCAATTTATTAACAATTTAGTGCACTAAAACTTCAAGGGCTTGCAAGGGTGTCAGGGTTTTAACTGAAATGTAGAAATGGGGCAGAAACTGAAAGGAGAATTCACCCCAAAAACGAAGAAGATCGGATAGAAAAGAGGCATGTTATTAAAAATTTAGTGCACTAAAACTTCAAGGGGCCCTGTGTACTGGGTCCCTTGCGAGGGTGCCAGGGTCTTAACTGAAATGTAGAAATGGGGCAGAAACTGAAAGGAGAATTCACCCCAAAAACGAAGAAGATCGGATAGAAAAGAGGCATGTTATTAACAATTTAGTGCACTAAAACTTCAAGGGGCCCTGTGTACTGGGTCTCTTGCGAGGGTGCCAGGGTCTTAACTGAAATGTAGAAATGGGGCAGAAACTGAAAGGAGAATTCACCCCCAAATACGATTGACAAAAGAAAAAAAAAGAGTTTTGTTAATAGTCCGCAGAAAAAGTTGCATAATTAGTCCATCATGCCTTGTTATTTCAAAAAAAAGTTTCCTTTTATTTTAAATGAAGTTATTTTTCAATATTTTTTAAATATAATTTTCAATAACGTTCAATTATTTAGAAATTTTACGTAATTTTTTTTTCTTCAAGTTACCATTTGTCAAGCAGGAACCGTTAGTCTTCATAAAGTGTTGAATGGTTATTCATACAGATGCAAAGAAGCCCTGCATTCCTTCATACAATTTATTTATTTCCGTTTGTTTATTTTTATTATAGACAAAAAATAATTATTCATCAAGAATAAAGACTTATTACCCCACCCCCTACCTCCTCGAAATAGAATTTTCTCTGTGTTACTGATGTGACCCTCGACAATCCAAACATTTTTGTAAGTGGCCCTTCTCTTAAAAAGGCTGTGCACCCGTAGTATAGATATACAGTGTGTTCACGTATAACCTGACAGACCTTTATTTTCGCAACTGTTGGTCATAGATCCATACTTCCAATAACAAAAATGATTTAAATAAGGTAAAGAACTATTTCTAAAGGGATTTGGGTCAAGAAAAACATTTATTTAAAAATTATGAAATTAAAATTTTTATACGATCTCCCGGTCCTATAAGTGATATTTTTTGAAAATTTACTGTGACATTAGCAAGTATGACAAAAAAAGCCCCATCCATCTGAGTATATAAAACTTTGAAATGCATGATTTATACCACTTTTTTGCATCTCAAAACAGATGATTTCGGCCATGCTTTCAGGGGGCGTACATAAAGTTCTTAAACTTACTTCAAGGTATCTGCGCTTTGAAAGAAATCGTACAACTATTACAATTGAGTTAATTTTTATTAGTTAAGTTTCAGATTAGTTAAAAATAATTGTGTTCTAACATATGTTTTATTTTGTAAGGATCTGAGGCTATGATTTCTTTTAATAAATATTATGTTATTTTCATGAGGTTTTATTTAACTTGCAACGATCGTCTTTCCAGTTTAAAATTTGTAATCGAACTTTAACTGACTTTCAAATGTCCGATCGAAGTTAAAATTTTACATACTGAATTAAATCCGATTAAAATGTAATATTATTATGATTTTCGACGCTTACCGTCTTATACATACTTATATTATTAGAGGATAACACAAAAAAATTTGGATAGATTACCGTCAACAAGTTTAAGAAAGAGTTTTAGATTAGATAACATAAACCCTGCGATGGTGTTTTTTTTTAACTTTTATAATTACGTTTTAATGCTGAATTAAAAAATTAGCTTCACTTTTAACCATAATGTCAGGATTTTTCGCAAATTGTAAATTCCAAGGTTGAAAAATAGCAAAAAATCTGATACTATAAAATAGATGTAAGACTTTTTTATTGTTTAATTTTATTTAATCCAATAATTTATTCAATTTTTTGCCTTATACTGGGTTTCTTACAGCTAAACAGCTCAGGGGTCCGATGAGCTTGGGAGGGGAGGGGGGGATCAATTTTAAATTGAGCTTTTTAACTTTGAAATTTGCGATTTGAGGAAAATCCTAACGTGATGATTAAAAATGAAGGTCATTTACGGATTCTGCGGTAAAAAATACATAAAAATCAATTATCAAAAGTTAAAAATACAACAACGACATCTATTTTACAGTATCAAATTTTCGCAATTTTTTTTTCTTTTTTATAACTTTAAAATTTACGATTTGCAAAAAATCTCTACGTGATGGTAAAAAATGAAGGTCAATTTCGGATTCAGCGGTACAGAATAAATAAGAATCAATTATCAAAAGCTAAAACTGTTACTTTTCATCATTTTATTTAACAAAAATTGTGTTTTTTTTTCTTATTATCTGTTTATTAGAAATTGTATAATTTGCATTAATGTGGCAGAAGGATTAAAAATTTCAAATTTATATTGTAATGTTAATTTTACTTTCAACCATTTTTTTTAATATATCTGACGGAATTATATTTCTACTAAATTTATAAATGACCCCTAATTTGCAGCAAAAAATATGCTCCAACTTTAAACAGTTATTACTCGGTGAATTTTAGTCGTAGAATAACGGGATTTTTTTTGTCTTACTTGTCAGTGTAACAGGAAAATTTTACTAAATATAACTTATAAGACCTGGGCACCATATAAAAATTTAAATTTTGTAATTTTTTACGAAATGTTTTTATTGACCCAAATCGCTTTAAAAATAATTCTTTACCTTATTTAAACCATTTTTGTAATTGCAAGTATATGCATCTAGGACCAACGGTTGCGAAAATAAAGGTCGGTCAGGTTATACGTGGACACCCTGTATACATACACGTGTAATTAATAAACTCCTTTCTTTTTTTTTTTTTTTTGTAGTCGGGTAAAAATTAAAATCTTACGAGAAATTGTATCGTGAATTTTCAGTTAGTTATCAAAAAAATTATTCAGAATTTTCCTTAAATCTGAACAGTGAACAGCAGTGCAGTTCAATGGGATACCTAGTAGCAGTGCTACTCCACTCCCTGTAGATGAGTAAGTGTATAGCAAATCCTAGAGGAGCCATGAGGAAAGAGTTTAAGCGTAGTACATAGTACTACAATAAAAAATAGAGAAGATAAAAATTTTAAATATGGAGAGGCTGAAAATTTCTGAGAGGGTAATCCGAGGACTACAGTATAAGTATAAGTAAAGATAAAAATTAAGGATAGATAAAGATAAAAAGAAGATGTTAACACTGTTCATAACACATAGCAAGACCGCTCCAAGCAAAGCAGGAGAAATATACCAAATTCCTTAAAACCAAAAAGGCTGTTTTCAGCGCCATACATTAAAAGTTTAAAAATTACAGTAAGTATAAGGCTTTACCAAGGTAAAGCAATATAGAAAGAATAATTTTTTTTTTTTTTTTAAATTTTTAAAAAAAATTATAAGAAAAGAAAAGAAAAGAAAATAAGTATCAGCCGAAGAGCGCGACTACTCTTCGATAATAGTAGTATAACGGGGTCTCTTACGTTTAGATGGGCTGAGAGCATCATAATCCGGTAACTCGTAAATAATTTCATTAGGAACTTTATAAAGCTGGCTGTGAAATTTTTTAGAAAGAAATTTAATACGTCTGACCAGAGAGGTAGTTTTGAGATCGTTTCTGATCGTGGTGTTCCGAAGAAATCTAGAACCATTTCTGATACGGCGAAGTTGACCGTTGTGAAGCTCAGAAAGCCGGTCCATACTCGTTCTACAGAGGAAGCCCCACACCGGGCAGCCGTAAGTGATGATGGTTAAAATGCAGGCATTGTAGATTAAAAGTTTGTTATGGTAGGACATACTAGGGCTCCTTAAAAGAGGTGAGAGACTTTTAGCTACCCCCGAGGCTTTACCGCGGATGTTAAGCATATGTTTTTTGAAAGTAAGGCGTTTGTCAATGATAACCCCCAGGTACTTAGCATCATCAGACCAAGGGATGGTAGTGTTGTTAATGGTTAGTCTATTGGGAACGGTAAAAGTACGTGAAAAGTAGACAGCTTTGGTCTTACTTTCATTACGTTTGACACGCCACTGATTGCACCAGTCTATGAATAAATTTAGGTGATTTTGTATGTTTTTATAAAGTAAATATGGATGGTGTGCCGCAGCATAAATGGTGGTGTCGTCCGCATAAAGGGCCAGTAAAGTTAGAAGAGTACGAGGCACGTCAAAAAAGTACAGATTGAAAAGGGTTGGGCCCAAGATTGATCCCTGCATAATACCACATAAAATAAAGTGTAGATCCGACAAAATGTTGTTTATGCGGACGGAGAATGAACGGTCGCCAAGATATGAGAAAATAAGGTGTATAAGTCCGGATGGAAATCCGAGCCGAATTAATTTGTAATCCTTAAATCTAAAACAAATTCACTTTACATGTAAGAAAATGCTACATTTTTTTCCCGGTTGATTTCTAACATTTTCTCTTCTGTGGATGATTTGATAACAAAAGACGGTTCCTTAATCCGTCAAAATGAAAAAATTATCTATATCTTGAAAGTAAATGATTGGACACTTACGTACCCATGTTTTTTACAATTGTGAATCCGTTTTCTGTGAAAATTAATGCCGATCATAATTCATAAGTTTTAGAGTTTTAGAGGATGAATTTATTAATAATTTTCATAATTCAAAAAAAATTTTAATTGAAAAAAATTTTTATACATTGCGTCCCATTAAAAAAAAAAAAAAAAAAAAAAAAAAAAAAAAAAAAAAAAATAAGGCTAATATATATATATATATATATATATATATATATATATATATATATATGTATATATGGGTCATTCTCTGAAATGTGGCTTAAAAAAAAAAAAATGTGGCCCAAAAAAAAATGCCTCAAAAATCTCAAAATTTAGCCTACATGTACCTTATTGTTATATTTATCAAAAAACAATATGAACCAAACTGTACCTGATAGATTTTCTGAGATTTTAATTTCAAAGCACTTCCATTGCTAAAATGTTCAAAAAAATGACTGGCACCGGAATTTAAAATCAAATTTATTTGTAAATATGAAAAATGCTATATTTCACATACATGTTAAATAGAAGAAAGTTTATAAAAGTCTGGTGCCATTGTGGCGCTTGGAAATTAAAATTAAGTGGTTTCATAAACATACCACAGCCCTTGAAAGGGTTAAAAAAAGAGTATAACCTCGATATCTCGAATCTGAGGGGAAGAGAAAAATATTCGAGATATAGAGGTTTCGAGTTATCAAGGTTTTGACAAAATTTAAAAATCTAATCTCACAAACTGCTTTTTGCTGTAAAAAAATAAGATTCGTCAAAAACTACGCGTAATCTACTAATAATTAGCAAATTACACTTCTCAGAGGTTTAATAATTTCAAAAATGTGTTATACACAAACTTGTTTTGATTAAATAATATCCAATTCGTCATTAGGAAATGACGAATTGGATACTACTCAGAAGTTTCTCACAATTTGGGCTCAATCATCAACTTTGAAGCTACGGATTATCTCCTAGTTGAATGGTTGTCGATGGTTGTCCTGGTCGAAACTTCGCAGTCGTGTTTGGCGGCAAAAAATTAACAGCGATATTTTTTAGCGTTGGAAGATTAGAGTGGGCTTTACAATTGTCTATGAAAAGGAGAACGTGTATTTACTTTTAGCCATTGTTTTATCGATTCCTATCAGCCAATCAGCAAAAATTGCGTTTGCCATCGAAGCCTTTATATTTCACCTGTACAGCATTAGCAATGACTTAATTTTAGCAAAGCACCTCGGCTTTTTAGATCGTCCTATCATAAGAGGAGGAAGCTTTCCTTTACCACTTTGATTTGTTGCCAAAAGCACAATTGCACGAAATTCACTTGGTTTGCCACGTCGGATTTCTTCACCTTTAAATGCAGATGTTTTGTTGGCAAAAAAATTATAGTACAATAATGCAGTTTCATCTGCGTTAAACACATCATCTGCTTTATAGACTTTTCTGAGAGCCACTCTTCACAGACAACTGAATCACCCAGTGCACCTTCAAAGTGCAATCGCCCAGTGCAAAGTTACCAAAAAACGATGTTGTCCCTTTTTTCGGTTTCAAAAGTCTTCCATTCTTACCCTTTAAGTTCTTTGTATCAACAAAGGGATAAAAGAATGTGAAACCAGCATCAAGATCAAACTAGTTCTAAAGCTGACAATAGCCGAAAATAAAAAGTCAAACTAATTTCTGTGGAAAATATTTCGACGTATCAAGGGCTTTCGAAACTATATTTCGAGATAACTATGGAAAATACATAAGTATTTTGATGTAAATGCAGGGGAAATCTCTTTTTTCGAGATATCAAGGGTTTCGAGATGTCGAGGTCCGACTGTATAATTAGATGTCATACTGTCAATAAATAATAGTTTTTTTTACTCTATGTCAACTGAAAAAATAAAGATAAAGCATTAACATTTAGCAGAGTTAATGTTTATTTGAATTAGTACAATTTTTTTTTTCATTTATTTTTAACTTCTCCCAGTAAAATAATAAAAATTAAAAATGTATTATCTTTACTTACACTAATTAAAAGTCTTAGGAGTTTTTTAATGTGTATTTTATTGCATTATATTTTCTTATTTAACTGCTTAGTACATATATAAATGGATTTAGATCATTCCCTCATATATTAAAATTACGAGGGAATGACGAAATACTTCTGAAAACCAAATTATATTTTTATACAAAAATGATTAGTATTAGTCAAATGTATATTTTCAGTTACTATATATCTTTTGAAATATATTTCTAATAATATAACAACATAAAAAAGACATTTAATTAGTTTTTATTAAATTTATAATAGATGAGGGAATGATGGTTAATAAAAATGCTTACTTTGATTTAGTATAGTACTTGAAAGTCATGTGTTAGCTATTCAGGAATGTTTTTGAGCAAACAACAAGATAGCTGATTCACACTTTACTCATGTACAAACTATCCTAGACATAAATAAAGCATGTGCTGCTTTCTATTAAGTAAATAGGGGCAAGTTTATAGTTATGTGAGGGAATGATGACAAATACTAGGGACATCATTGAAAAGTGCCCTAATTCTTTCATTATATAAAATATAAATATAATTAAATGGTTAAATATTTATTTAGGTAAGCTTAATGGATTGGGAAAAATAATTATAAACATACATGCACAATGGCCAAGAAAGTATTTTCTTTCCTACATATGTGAATGGGGACATAGTGAGGGAATGGTATTTGCTTTAAAAAATACATTTAATTTATCATATTTCAATTTCAATAAGCAAATAATTACAGTTTATATGTATAACTGATTAATATTGATAGTTTAAATCCCTTTTTCGTTTTGTAATTTTAAAAATATGTCTTCAAGACCCCCGGGACATAAAATTGCCACTTTTCAGAGAATGACTCATATATATATATATATATATAAAAAATGTTTAATTAATATATATATATATATATATATATATATAAAATAAAGATTAAATCACAAATATATGAAGAAAAGGTAAAATTCTAAAGATGAACAAGATATGAACATAGGAGACGAGCATGTAAGCATGTAAAATAAGAAATTATGAATAACCCACAGAATCATCAGAGGAGCTTGTAGGTTAATTCATAGTGGAGATGCATTATTTCATCCAATTTTGTCGGCATTAAGCCTAAAATGACAAAATTTAGCTCCTAATAGCGCATCATAAAAGAAAATAATTAATAAACAAACAAGAGATCTAAAGAAAGACACACCTAACACAGGATATTAAAAATTATTATAGCACAATACCTCAGTTACATACTAGGATAGAAAACTTCATTATATTAAAGCATGTGAGGATGCAAACAGATTTAGGACTATTAGAACATGTGGGCAGCAGTTTCTGAAATTCAAAGCATTGCTGCGAACTGGTGTGAAAAAGGAAAACTATATTGTAATTAGGTTTTTAACAAAAAAGTTTAGTGCTGTCATCTATACCCATAAAAAAGAAATGAAATTAATTGAAGATTTCAAGAAATGACTTAGATTAACATTTATTTAAAGTAGAATGAAAAAAAAAGGAATAATCTTAATAAGTACTGAGTAAATATAAAATAAAATAAATGTATATATATAAATAAATAAATAAAAGGGTATTGATTAAATTAACTAGTTTAAAAACAAATATTATAAGATAAAAAATGAGTATATAAATAACATTTAAAAAATAATGATTATTTTGTGATAGTAAAATATAGTCTTGTATTATGTACCAATATGGGAAAATTAATGAAAAATTTATGATGTTAAATGCATGATACCCCTATTTTTTTTTAAATATATCCATACAATATATAAGCACACACACTTACACATATACATGCTCACACACATATAAACATATAAGGTTTTTAAACTTTTTTTAGCATTCCCAACCTTAACCCTCCATAATGGTATTTTTATTTTTTAATAGTGTATAATGTATGTAAAAAATACATACACACATACTTTTTTTCATATGTATATAATTTTTTGTGTATGTTTTTATAACTTTTTCAGCAATCCACATCCCACCCTCCATCATAGTGTTTTCAATGTTTTAATTTTTTTTAACATATTATATTCCTATACTGATAAAAAGTAGAAAAAATGAATATTAAGATTTGAGCCATGCAGATATAAAAGAGACGGGATAATTATAAGACAATGCTAATTGCTTTAATTTAAAAATGTTAGGCTGTAAGAATTGGGAGGAACATAAACGTTTGATACGAAGACTATGACTAAGTAGAATATTTCTATATACTGAAATATGTAAGCAGGAATTGAAGTTAGTAAAATTAATTATATTAAAGGAAAAGTCATTACGTTCAGGCCCCGATTTACCTCTGAAGCTATGGGAAGTACAATGTCATCTCGGGGCCCCCCTTTCATTCGAGAAGAGTTTTTTAAATTCGACGTATTCGGAAACTCACCAATGCTACAAATATTATTCCAAAGAGTGGCTCAGTTGAGTTCACATACTTTTTTTTATGTTCTCCTTACACAAAAATTGGATACAATCAAGAAAAATATGCAAAAGTGATTTTGCATGGTATTGGCATAAGTATGTAAAGTTGGATACAAGTTTGAATTCAGCATGTATGTGTACAACATAAAATATCAATATTTTGAAATAGTTCTTTCAATTTTGGCAATAACTTAAATTATCAGTATTTTATATTGTGCATACAAGCCAAATTCAATAATATTCAAATTCAATATGTAAAATAAATATACATCTAAAATATGGACAAACTGAAAAGTTGTGATTATGTGATTCAAACTGATCTGTTACATAAAAATTAATTTGTTATGAAAGGTACAGTGAACCAAAAAAAAAGTTGGACAGCAACAAGACTCGATTTTGCTGCTTAATATTGTTTTAACCAATTGGGATATCGTAATCTAACAATATTAAAGAAAAAGATAATTTTTCAAAGATTGAAATAGTTTTATTTAATCGTAATAAAATGTTATATTAAAAATTTAAATAATTTAAAAATAAATTGTGCGTTTTTCACTGCCAAAATAAAACTTGGACACTTATTTCACTTTTACTTTGGATTGATGTTATGCAAATTTTTAAGAAGGTGTTGATTTCTGGCACGAGTCCAAGTCAAGGCTATGAGATTGAAACGTGCTGAAATTTCCTTTTGCTGGATTAAAAATTCTCAAAAATGGAAAAAAGCAAACTTCTGTTGATATGAAAAACTTAATTGTTAAACTTTGGAAAGAGCTGAAAAGTATACGATATATTGCAGAAACTGTGAAAAAGCCACGTTCAACAGTGCATTACATAATAAATACATACAAAAAGTACAGATTTTTGCAAAGACCTAGTGGAAGTGCTAGGCCCAAAAAGATTTCCTCGTCTCAAACAGAAAGACGGATTGTGAGATTTGTGAAAGAGAATCCTAAAATTTCTGCGGTAAAGGTAGCCAGAGAGTTGAAGGAGGCATCTATAGTGAATGTGCATCCATAGACTATAAGAAAATTTTTACATTCCAAAGACTATAGAGCATACACACCACGAAAAACGCCATATTTGTCTCTCCGAAATGTAAGAAAACGTCTTGAATATGCTAAACAATATGTTGGAAAGCCACGAGAATTCTGGTAATCTGTTATTTTTACAGATGAGTCAAAATTTAATTTGTTTGGATCTGATGGTCGGCGTTTTGTAAGCAAAAAGGAGGAACAACGCTAAAAATCAGCAAATATAAAAGCGACTATAAAACATGGTAGCGGATCCGTTATAGTATGGGGTTCAATGGGAGCTAGTGGTGTTGGAAATCTAGTGTTTATTGAAGGTACAATGAACAAAATGATGTATTTGAACATTCTAAAAGAAAATTTACCAGAAACAGCTTCAAAATTAAATTTAAATGGAAATTATTCTTTTGTCCAAGGCAACGATCCTAAGCATAGCGCTCGGATTGTACAGGAATGGTTGTTATACAAAGTGAAAAAAGTGCTACCCCCATCCTCCTCAAGGTTCGGATTTAAATCCTATAGAACATTTGTCGTCTTATATGGAGAAACAATTACTAGAAAAGGAGATTAAGAATAAAAATGAACTAAAAACTGTTATTCTCAATATATGGCCAAATTTACCATCAGATTTAACCGAAAAACTGGCCCTTTCGATGATAAAGAGGCTACAAGCTGTAATAGCAGCAAAAGGACATCACATGAAATGTTAGATGGTTTTGTTTTAAATTTAAAAGAGTTTTTTGGAACATTGTGTAAGTGTCCAAGTTTTTATTTGGTGCTGAATATTATATCATCACCACGTTTTATTAATTTAAAGTTTAGATATAAGTTTTATTAAAGTAAAATAAAACTGTGTAAATCATCTTAATAATTGTTATTATTTTAAATAAACTTTTACTTTTAAAGAACAACATAGAGCAAAATAATTAAACAATGAAATCAATAGAAGCTGTTGTCCAATTTTTTTTTGGTTCACTGTATTTTTCTGAAACATTTTAAAAATATATATAATATTTGGGGCCGCTGTTTTCTCAATTTTGCGCCCCTTCAAAATTTTCTAAGAGAAGCACATGCCTATTCAGTAATCAGGGCCTGATTACGTTTATTATAAATATTGAATGTTAGGGTGTTATATATATATATATTGAAAGATAATAAATCAAAGTCTGAAACGTGAATTAACATTGGCATCCTCAAATTTTGAACTCATCTAACTCGTAAAGGATTAAGAAAAATATACAATCGATCTCTTTTTGGGGTACCTTGATAAAAAAATTTTTTTTTAAATAGTGCCAAAAAGTGGGTGTTACCATTGGAAAATTCAAAGTCGGTACAATTTTTAATATGCATAGACGGCCAATATTTCCTAATTTTTTGTCCAATTCGAAAAGTAGAAACGATTTTTAGTCGAATAGTACCTTTCACATCTATCTATTTCAATTTGGACATTAAAACGTATGGGGATGTACTTATCTTTCTTTCTTTTTTTTTTAAGAACTGTACAGAAATGCCGCTGCGACAGGACACAGCATAAATGAATTCCAGGCCCGAATCTAATTTGAAAAAAGAAAAAAAAAAAGAAAAGCCCGAGAAGCCCGAGCCAAGTCCAAGTATTCTGCAAGGAAATTTGGTCCGAGCCTGTATATACCTCTAAGTTAACTCGACCCCCCCCCCCCCCAAAAAAAAAAAAAAAAAAAAAAAAAAAAAAAGGAGCAAGCTTGTCTTGGGTGTGGCAGATAACACATATATCATGCGAACTTCTTCAAAAGGTGATTGCGTTTTGTGAAGTTGCATCCCCAATTTAGCTTA
This sequence comes from Maratus speciosus, assembly GCA_963932465.1. Classification (NCBI taxonomy): domain Eukaryota; kingdom Metazoa; phylum Arthropoda; class Arachnida; order Araneae; family Salticidae; genus Maratus; species Maratus speciosus. Next base: position 41,932,446 of record OZ010791.1, on the reverse strand, counting down.
TTTTTGTATTCAAAATATTTGCTAGAATTTCATAGTTGCCTTCACTTTATTTAATCTCGAAATATCTGTTCTTGAAATAAATAAAAAATTACTAATCGAAATTTGTGGTAGAGGAAAAAAAAAATGAGCTAAATTGGCAACATTCATGGGAAAGGGAGGGGATTAACTAGTTTGCAGTGTTGAATTCAGGTGGTGACCCGGGGGACACCGAGCAAAGAGCAACGTCCAACGGCAACAAGATTCCCCCACCCCGGAAGATTTCAGATTTTGTGTTTTGAATGGTCAAAAAGTGCAATCCCCCCCCCCCCCCTGGAGCCACAGAAATCGCTCCCGGAGATAAGTGTCTGAATTCGACACTGTTAGTTTGGAATGAAAGAACCTCGCAAAAGTAGTAATACGGGGGACGTTTTCTGATAATAGATACTTCAGTCAGTGGCGCCAACTTATATGGTCCCTTGGGGCGGGAGCCCACCCAATAATTTTATCTCCCCGTCCACCCAAACCAAATTGCAATTGATTTAATTATTATTTTATTTATTTAATCGTTGAATTAAAATACGGTTTTATTGACATTCTCATAATAATTATGTTTGAAAAATAGTAAGGACACCCATTTGACTTACAGGAGCAATGAAAGCACCTTCAGCGGATGCATAATTATATTTCACTCAAAAACAAATGTCCTGCATGCGTTGTCATCTGTTTTAATGTCTTGAATTGATAAAGCAATTAGATAACTAAACTGTATGGTTTTTCTTGACATTTAGTTTTTTGCACTTTCAATAAGCAATTTCTAGGTTTATTTATAAAAAATATTAATGCATTTATAAGGAAGAACTCATAGAAATAGAATTTAGTAAAATTATTTATTAAATTATAATAATTTTATATTTTGCTTAGAAAAAAAAGAACAACATCATCGAATTATCATCTTTAGTTATTCGCTCCTCCCCCGCCTCTGTTTCCACACTCACACACAAAGGGGGAAAAAATTGTATGTGTTAATTTACTCAAAATTTTTTCAGCCCACCCAATAGTTTTCTGCTTCCAGTTACAAAAAGAATACAAATAAAGTACTTCTTACAGATATGGCATTTATTTAAAAGGGGGCTGCATTAGAGGTCTGCACGGGCCGGGATTTCCAGGCCCGGGCCCGAACGAAAGCTATCTTGGCCCGACCCGGTGTAAAAATTAAAGTTCGGCCCTGCCCGTTTACATTTTTACAGTTCTCGACCCGTCCCGTACAAAAATCAGTGAAAATAGGCCCGGCCCAACTCAATTTCTACAAAAAATTCCGTTTTTTCTCGACATAGAGTTATGATTCTTTTAATGAATACTATGGGAATTATGGGAGCATTTTACAGTTATTTTAGATTACTATGTATCCGCAAAACAGAAAACACACTATAGTAACACTACTGATTACTTACAGTTTTTTAGTCATCATCTCTACAGACGTTTCAAAATTCAAATAAGGATTCATTAAAAAATTAATGTAGTTTAGAATACAGGGTTAAAAACATGATAACTTTTGAAGCTGTATAATAAAAAGTAGATTTGTGAAAATGTTTCTCTCGTTTTTAAGACTTTTCTCAAATCCAGAGAAGCTACATTCTGACACATTTATGAATTCATTTCTTTTCGGAAACGCGTAAGATTGGCAGGTATTCTTATTCAGAAACTATATAAATGCCGTTTTTTTTCTTAAATAAAAGCAATATATCGTTCAGAAAATGCTGCAAAATTTAACGTTTTGAACTGAATTTCCGGAAGCGATGGCGCAGGAAAGGAGAAAAACCTACAGCCACGTGACAAGAATCTCTGTTATCTCTGTAAGTAATTTATCAAAAATGGAAAAAACTATTCGATTCCAAATGCCTTCAATAGTCAGGCCAGTCAATTTTATACCTTTACAGTTAAAAATGAGTTAGAACATGTGTCTGAAAGTTTCGCATTGTTGAGCAGTGAATATGAGAACCATCTTAAGGTATATTTCCAAAGATACTGTTAACAGAAGTTCATTGTCACAATTAATACTTTTATAAAACATAATGCCTGCCCTACACATCCTGAGAGCAATTAAGATCAGTTCTGTCTTGGTACGAACAACTATGTAGAAAAATAATGCAAGGCCTGTGATCTCGGCCCAGCACGAGTTTGCTGATAAAATTAAACCCGGGATAAAACATATCATGTAACTGTACGATGCCGATCTCTACGACGGACATGTTACATATCTGTATTGATGTTGTTAAACTCGCACCAGCTCGTGATGCACATTTATACTTCTCGAGAAAGTCATATTCATTGAAAATGGCTCGTATTTTATCTGCTTTGCTGAAATTTTTATATCGGGCTGATAGTGCCGATTAATTTTTTCATCGGCCCGGACCTGCAGGGCCGTTCAATTTTTTTGCCGGGCGGGGCTGGGTACGGGCCCGAAGTTCTGCATGAACATTTAAATAGGAAATTTAATTTTTAGACGGCCTCCTTTTCGTATAACGGGTTTCAGAAAAAGAATGATATTAGAAAGGAAGTCTTAAGAAAGACAATAAAAAAAAAATTACTTTTATTTACAAGACATTCTGAATTTTTAATTTTTAGAAATTTTCAATGTTTTCTATAGCGTTAAAACGAGCTTTTCCTTGTTATAAGTACTAAACGAATTTTTTAATAAAATGAACCCTGTAATACGGCATGTTGCGAATATGATTTCCTTAACTGCACATCTTCTAATAAATGCATCACAAACATCCTCTAAAATGTCTAAAATTCAAATTTTCCTCACTGTCCTTATTCACGTTTGAAATAGTAATTTGATTAAGTCCTGTCTTTGACATAGTGGAATGCAAAAAATGTTTTTAGTGTTTTCGGTGGAGAGACAATTTAAACATTTGTGCACTTAATTATTTGATTAAAATTAGAGAACAAATATTTCTATCATGGTGCATGGTGTACCCTGGAATTCCTGTACAAGTTTCACTGGAGTAACTAAGTGAGTTCATACATATGCTTGTATTAACTCTACCTTTAAAAATCAAAAGCACAAATTAAAGCTATCTCAAAAGAAATATTTTACCCCACTGAACAACATCAAAACTTTCTAACACATTCACTAGTATACGTAAAAAGCATGAAATTTGTAGACATGACTTCTGAAGTGATTTGGAATCGAATAGTGTTTTTCATTTAATATATATTTGTATGTGTATAGTATATTACATTGTGTATAGTATATTACATGTGTATAGTATATTATTATGATTTAAAGAACGTAGAAGTTTGTTTAGAACCACTGTTTCTACAGGGCTTCACAAAAATTTAGATTAGAATTTGCAAGTTAATTTTAAACCAATTTCAATAATCTGATTGAGCTGAAATTTTGCTCAGGATATGTAATTCTGATGACAATGCAATATCATTATAATTTATGGAACGTAGCAGTTACGCTTTTTTTACAGGGCCACATAAAAGATTAGTTCAAATCTTGCAAGACAATTTTAAACCATTTTCAATTATCTGATTGAGCTGAAACTTTGCTTACATATGTTTTTCCGATGACAATTCTATTAAATTATAATTTGACGAAAGTAGAAATTATGCATTTTTTACAGGGCCACACAGCAAATCGCGGAAAGTTTGTTGCTAAAAAGCAGAAATTTTAATTAAATTTCTACAAAATTACTATAGGTTATCGAGATACACAATAGTGTTTTGTAAATTGAAAACAAAGTGCGTAGCATTTGTATTTCTTTTACAGGGACACATAAAAAATTCGAATACATTACCGTCTATATGCAGAAATTTTATTTCAAATTGAATAAAATATTTATAATTATATTTATTTATATTCACACAACAGCATTTTTTCAACCGAAAATAAATTTGGTAGCATTTATATGTTTTACAGGGTACCACAAAACATCAAAGTTCTTTTAAATATGATTCTATTTTTAAAATTTTATTTTTCAGGAGTACGACACAAATTTCTCGAGAAATTCTGAGTAGACAAAAATACAAAAAAGAAATGAATGTTAACTTACATGTGTGCATTAAATTATTTTTTGCTTAATTGTAAAATAAATAAGTATGTTTAACGTATTATTTGTAATGCATTATACACTATACAGGCTGCCCACTAAAGTCCTTACAATGCTCTTAATTGCCGAACGGTTGCAGCTGTACTCATAAACGTGGTGTCTAGGTATAGTAAAGTGTCCATGCTCTACCAGATGACACCGCTTCCAGCGTCACCTGGTGCAAAACAGCTGAGTTAGTATTCGTATCTCGAAAACGAGATTCATGCCAGAGCGAGATTCATTTAGCATTCATGTTTACAAGGTATCCTTTCGAACTAAATCGATGATGCTCTACAAATCTGTAATTCACGTTAAGTACCCCATTTCTGTAGAAAGTAAAGGAAAAATAGTTGGAAAATAGTAGACTGTTATATCTTTTTGTTGCCATTTTCCCATAACAATTGAAAAAAAAATAATTAAAGTACGTGCTATTTTGAAAAAATATAAATGAATGATGATTTCTGATAAAACATAGAGCTATTAAAAATATACTTAATTTTAAGTATCCTTTTTAATGTTAGAAACAAATGAAGGCATATGAATCATTAGATAGCCGATTTTTTTGTCGAGTTTCTTGAAGGACGACATAGATTTTTGCTGTTTTGTGCATTATTCTCCGATAGTGATATCTTATGCATACTTTCCTGTAGCGTACTTGTACGCATAGGACAAAGGTATACTTTTATCCAATGCGTACTTATTTAGGACTGGATCGTAAATGGGGAATTCTTCAGCGGACGCGAATGACGTCATTTTATCTATACTAATAAAAGAACAAATCGCTCTGTGTGTGTGTGCGCGTGATGGCTAGCGAAAACTACCGCACGTAGATGTCTGAACATTCAGGTGTGATTAGTACAAGACAGGTCCTGATGCACCTAAGGCTCAGATTTTTACTTTTTTAAGGGCCGGGGCCCCTGTGCCCCTTTAAGTTTTTACGCACTAAAACGTTAATAACATGCCTCCTTTCTATCCGATCTTCTTCGTTTTTGGGGTGAATTCTACTTTCAGTTTCTGCCCCTTTCAACATTTCAGTTAAGACTCTGGCACCCTTGCAAGGGGCCCAGTACAGGCCCCCTAGAAGTTTTAGTGCACTAAATTGTTAACAACATGCCTCTTTTCTATCCGATCTTCGTCGTTTTTGGGGTGAATTATCGTTTCAGTTTCTGCCCCATTTCTACATTTCAATTAAGATCCTGGCACCCTTGCAAGGGAACCGGTACAGGGCCCCTTGAAGTTTTAGTGCACTAAATTGTTAACAACATGCCTCTTTTCTATCCGATCTTCGTCGTTTTTGGGGTGAATTCTCGTTTCAGTTTCTGCCCCATTTCTACATTTCAATTAAGATCCTGGCACCCTTGCAAGGGAACCGGTACAGGGCCCCTTGAAGTTTTAGTGCACTAAATTGTTAACAACATGCCTCTTTTCTATCCGATCTTCTTCGTTTTTGGGGTGAATTCTACTTTCAGTTTCTGCCCCTTTCAACATTTCAGTTAAGACTCTGGCACCCTTGCAAGGGGCCCAGTACAGGCCCCCTAGAAGTTTTAGTGCACTAAATTGTTAACAACATGCCTCTTTTCTATCCGATCTTCGTCGTTTTTGGGGTGAATTCTCGTTTCAGTTTCTGCCCCATTTCTACATTTCAATTAAGATCCTGGCACCCTTGCAAGGGAACCGGTACAGGGCTCCTTGAAGTTTTAGTGCACTAAATTGTTAATAAATTGCTTCTTTTTTATCCGATCTTCATTTTTGGGATACTTTCTTCATTTAGTTATTCTCCCGTTTCTACATTCCAGTTAAGACCATGGGCCCGTCTAGGGTACCGTAATACCCGGTTCAGGGCCCCTTAGATTTTTTGTGGGCCATGCGTTTTTCACACTCTAATTTTCTCACCTTCGCAGTGCGTAATTTTAAAGTTGAGTCTTTAACTCTTCTCCTTGGATCAACACTCACATATTTTTATTGGGGCCTTAGGGCCTTTTTTTAAGCATTTCCCTATTTTTTTGCGCATTTCTTTCAAATTATATTCTAATGATTTATTCATACCCTATTCTTAATCTTGACTAATAGAATATCTAAAACGATAAGTACTAATACGTTTTAACATGTTTTCATGTTATGGTCCTGTTCTCAACTATCAGTTGGCCCCTTTTGGGACCCCTATTATAATTCCCTTAAAAATAATCCGATTCACTAGCTTTTTTTACTAACCACATCTTCGGTTCTCCAGCTATTACATGAACGACAAAAAAATATTTCAGACTTCAACTACCACCAATTTTAAATATAAACCATCTTCTTGGGACCCTTGGTGTATCTTCTTTAAAAATGACCCAAATTCCTTGCAACTTTCTTTACCATAGTTCTAGCGTCCTCTGATTACATTAAAAACAACTAAAACGTGTATTTATACCAAACTACATGCCACTTAAGACCCTTCCCCCTTGGGGCTCGGTACAACGCCCCTTGAAGCTTTTGCACCATAAATTATTAATAAATTGCCCCTCTTAATCCCATCTTCATTTTTGGAACCATTTTTCCATTTAGTTATTCTCCAGTTTCTATATTCCAGTTAAAATACTGGGGCACCTTAGGGTCCTTTGGGCCCGATCCGGGGCCCCTTGAACTTTTTGTGTGCTATGCATTTTTTACACCCTAATTTTCTAACCTTCTCTTTGCATAGTTTTAAAATTGAGTCTTGGACTCTTCCCCCAAGACCAGCACCCTCATATTTTTATTGGGGCTCTAGGGCCCCTTTTTAAGCATTTACCCCATTTTTGCGCATTTCTCTAAAATATTATTCTAATAATTATTTCATACCCTATGATTAATTTAGACTAATTGAAGATCTAAATTGCTAAGTCCTAAAACATTTAAACATGTTTTCAGGTTAGGGTCCTGCTCTCATCTATCAGTTGGGCCCTTCTGGGCCCCTATTATATCTCCCTTATATATGGTCCGATTCACGAACTTTTTTTTCTAACAACTTCTTAGGTTCTCCAGCTACTACATGAACGACAAAAAAAAAAAAAAAAAAAAAAAAAAAAATTGCTGACTTCAGCTACCCCCAGTTTTGAATATTAATCGTCTTCTTGGAGCGTATGTTGCAGCACCTTTAAAAACTATCCTATTCTATTGCCATTTGCTTTAACACAGTTTTAGCGTCTTCCAGCTACTTTAAAACCCCTAAAAAAATTTCTTATACCCAATTACATTGCAGTTAAGACCCTGGTCCCCAGGGCCCGGTCTTTCTTTATACCTCATCTACCACGGTTTTCGAACATTAATCTCCTTTTTCAGCATCAACTTACGTCTACTCACTACAGCCGTAAATTAAAAATCGCGTTACTTTAAAGGTAACTTTAGATAAGGGATTTCATCCGTTTATTAAATATCGTGTTATTGCTAACAGTAACTCATGAAATTTACAAGGTGAGGGGGCATCTTCCACCGCTTGAAGGCGCGTTATTTCCTAGGGTTTAAGGGCCCAATTTAAACGGGATGTGCTTCATTCATCTTAGATTGCAATTCAACAACTTTCTGTATTATGAAATTTTATCTAAGACTTTAATTACCAAGATTTTCTAACGTTAATGGTGCATTCTTTTTTTTTTTGTTTTTTTTTTTTTTTTGTTTTTTTTTTTTGTTTTTTTGTTTTTTGTTTTTTGATTCTGTGGGCTTGATTCCTACGAGGTTTGGCTCACTCAATTTGGTTTTCGATTGTCTCCGGCACGTGCGGGCACTTCCCTGCCATATGTTGTGGTGATCTAGATTACAGGTTCGTTCGGAAATAAGTTTGATGGGGACACACTAGAACTAGACGTTGAGGAAGGAATGGAGCCTCCGAAATTAGGTTCATTTAAAAGAATTTCCAAAGATATAAAATCATACAAACTTAACTTTTGTTTAAGGTTATTATTTACAAACCCCAGGCCAAAACCGGGCAGGTCTGCTAGTGTAAAATAAAATCACGTGTTTTGAGTTTTAAAACTGAAATACTTTTTGTACTCTTTCTCTCTCTCTCTCTGTATACATATAGATATAAATTTTTTTTCATCGTAGGCGACACTAACTTCTGAAAAAGCAGAAGTCTTGTTTTCCAGTAAATACTTTTGTTTCACCCTGAAGAAAGTTGTCAAGGAACAAAAAAAAAAAAAAAAAAAAAAAACATGGGGCAAAAAGGGGAAGATTTATATACAGCCTCATTGCATTTGTATAGTCATTATGTTGAAAGCATGTAATGGCATATCGGCCAGGGGTAGCTTAGTGGTAAAGCAACAGCACAGTACGCAATGGACCCAGGTTCGGATCCTGGCCCGGGCTAATTTTTCACTCTAGTTGGGTTTATTGTATTAATTGTGTTTTAAGTCTGTCTTAATATATGTGTATCTTTAATATTTAAAAAATGAAATTCAGACTTTGATTTATGTGCTTATGTAATGGCATATTATATTTGTGACTGAAAAATTAACTGTTTGATTATATAAGGGAAATGTTATCGTAAGCTCCGTGCATGCGAATAGAATTCCCTTTTAAAATAATAAGAAATACATGTTATAGGGTGGGGGATGGGCATCGTGACTGTGCAGGTGCTTTAATGGAGCGCGGCCAATAAAAAGTTGGGAACAGGGCCAGCACAACAATCGGGCAAACGGTGCCCCGCACCACTAGCGTCTTATTCCTAGATGGTTCCCTATAGAAGGGCGAAAAGTGGGAAAATCCGCTTCTTGTTGGAGGGAAGGATGTATGTGCAGAAGCGGAGATATGTGTTCACAGAATTGAGATTTGTTTTTTAAATTTTGCTATAAGCTATTTCGGACTGAATACCAGTATGTCTGTGGTATGACTTTTCTCTCCTATTCAGTAGATCGTGAGATCGAATCAAAGCGGGGAGAATTTCCAAAATAGGACATTTTCAATATTTATTTAAGTTGTAAAAAAAAGTTTGAATGAAAAAATCCAAAGTTTCTATTTTAAAAATTTAATTAAGTTAAAAATATTAAACTTGGCATTTTGCTAAGCGCGTTTCGAAAGGAGGTCGCAAAGTAGCAACGCCGCTTTGGTACGTGCCGCATTTCTCCAGATAGGTTTCTAATTAACTTTTAAAGACACGGGAGGCGTATTCAGAGATCTACTCAATGCAAACTAGTCGCCAATACCATACTATTTATGTGATTAATTCTAATTAAATTAGTCTGTTTATAACAATTTGACGTTTACTTCTTTTATACTGCTACTGGACATTGTATTACAGAAATGCATCATTAAAAGTTGTTATCTAGGCTTTCAAACACGATGGTACATAGAGTACGCAGCCCCTGTCATTATGTATGTTCAAATCGCCCGCGTCTTTAAGGGTTAAGAACTCGGTTAATTATCGACAACTTTTTTCAAAATTCCTTATCAACAATGCTTTAATACTTCTGCAACGATAGGTACCTCCAGCGCTCCTCAACAACTTTGCTGAATGCCCGCAAATCGAAATTTGTGTGTAGCGGAAAATGCGATTTTCTCAAAAACTATGTTACCTACGGTAATCGCTAAAATTTTCCTTCAAGGTTTAAATTAACGTCTACTACCTCTAATTTTTTCAAAATTTTAGTTTCAGTAGATTCGGAAATAGATAGGGGGGAACATATTTTTGCCCTACATTTTCGATGATATCTCCTAAAATATAATACCTTAAATTAAAAGAAATGTATTTTTGAGTTCAGCATTATGAAAGCTTTCACACGATACCCCGCACGATATACAAAGAAAAGATTTTTTTTTCAAGTCACTTAATTAGCCCCTCTACATTCTTAATAAAAATATTTGTAAATGTTTAATAATCAGAAAATATGTGGGTCAATAGTCTTAATTTCTTCCCCCAATTTGAACTTTCTACGTTCCATAGTTTACGAGTAAAATGGCTGTGACAGACAGACACAGGAGTGATCTTATAATGGTTCCGTTTTTACTATTTAAGTACGGAACCCTAAAAATAAGTAAAAAGTATAAAATTATTTTTTTAAATTTTGATTTGCATTGTTGTTTGCATTTTGATTTTAATAATTATATGGCATTAAAAATTGAATTTAATAAAATATTTTTATAAGTTCTTTATTGATATTTTTATAGTTACATTTCGCAATTAAATTAATTCCAGTTAAATTAGTTGTAAATAAATTACCTGCAACTAAATCAATTGCAAATACATATGAATCATATACTTATTTTATACACACCATACTATAAGTACAAACAAGAAGAACGGCACCAACTCATATTTTTTTTACGCTGCTAGCGCCTCTTAACACGAAATACAGAAACAAATTTATTAAAATTGACTTTTTTGTGTTTTCTTTAATGGCAATGGAACCAAAGATAAAAATAATTAGGGTTTATTCCTAGACTTTTGATATAACGCATTCCTCCTCTAAGGGTTTATTCAACTCAATTTTCTATTCCGCTGATAACGCCACATACCAGGAAATAAAGAAAATAAAATATTTAATTTTATGTTTCTTACCCGAAGCAAATAAAAAAATATGTAGCAATGATTCAACCTAATATTATTTAATGCCAATGGTGTAGAATTGATTTATGCACCTGCTTGATTATTGAGATTAATAAAACAGTTTTTTATAGGTAAACTTTGCCCTTCCCGTAAACATATACAAAAAAAATCTGCAGGCAAATCAGAATGTTATTATTTTCCTTAGCATTACGCAGAAATAATATTGTGCTGAATTAATAATCTCTGATACGCAAGCGTATTGCAAGCGTATCTTTATTTTAAGTGTGCTACAGACTTAAAATTAAATTAGAGCAATCACTAATCTCAGGTAATCAGGGCATAAATCCTGTCTGCTAATGCGGCAGTTTTCTGTAATTAATTTAATTCAGCAGGCATCTTCTATTTAAAAAAAAAGAAAAAAAAAACAATTTGATTCATCTGCAGATTCTATCGATACAGCTATTTTCTAATGTACAGTCGTGGGAAAAAAAAATAAACACCCCCTACTAACTCCTCAACAAATTATCGTAGACGAAAGTTACTGATACCCAATGATTGGAAATAAAGTCTATTTTTTAATGACGTATATAAAAATTTGCTTAGGGGGGCCATCTACATATTAAAATGAATCCAAACTTCATTTTTTTTCAATGGCAACACCCCATTTTAACGAGATATTTCAAAACTTTGGTTCAAACTATGCCTAGATACCAAATTTCAAGTCATTTGAATGATAAGTTTTTGAATTATAAACATTCAAAATTGAGTGCTTCTAATGTTAAATTACATTTTCATATTTTTATTTATAACTTCTATAATTATGATCCTAATGTTTTAATTTTTTCTGTCGCAATAATACTAATATACCCAAACATAAATACGCTGAATTTGCAATTTTTATAATTTTATGATATGAATTATGAAATTAATATTCGAAAAAATTATGAATTGCAACCTACAATTTTTTGATAGATTCAGATTTATCAAGTCCTGCTTTATGGAAATCCAAAATTTCACATCTTTCTACCAAGTAGTTTTCAAATTATGCCTAAGAAACGGCAAAATGGTGGTTTAAGGGGCCGTCTATGATAGAAGTGACTAGATATTTTGAAATTTCTTCTGCTATCCTGTAATCTAACAGGCTTAATTGACTGCTTAAGGTGCCTTGATTAAGAAGGGAGCTCTCTCGGTTAACAATCGAGTACCGAATTTCAATTTGGATACAGCCCTTAAAATACGCTCGTTTTAAAAAATTAATTTCTCGGAAACTTATGGTACAAATTGCATAAAAATTTGTTTTTCGACTAATTGAAGGTTGCAGAGTTCATTTATGCTATCAGAATTGTGTACTGCTATTGAAAAAAAACAAAGTTATGGCTTCTTTTAATATGTAGATGGCCCCCTAAGCAAATTTTATAGACATCATTTAAAAGTAGACTTTATTTCCAATCGTTCGGTACCAGTAACTTTCTTCTACGATAACTTGTTGAGGAGTTAGTAGGGGGTGTTTACTTTTTTTTTTCCACGACTGTACTTTTATAATTGTTTTAATTTAACAACACATTTTGACAATGGGTCCAGGCAAAACTTGAAAAATCTGCTTCATCTTCCTCTTTACTCTATTGATATACAGCATATATTCAAAATTAAGAGTGATTACTAATCTCAGGCAATTAGGAGCATAAGTAAAAAAAAAACAACTAAAATACGGAAATTGCACTGGCAATCGAGACGCCAGTACTATTTCCGTGTTTTAACAAAAAAATTCCCCCGTAAATTCCAGAAAGAACGGAAAATTTTCTGTAATTTACGGAAAAAAATTACTTTTAAAACACGGAAATAGTATTGGCGTCTCGATTGCCGGTACAATTTCCATATTTTAGTCTTTTTTTTTTTTTCAGTGAATTGTATCTGTAAATACGGCAATTTTCGTATATTCTTGCTGTAACTAATTTCTTTAAGTAGCCCATCTTCTGTAAGTAACACAGAAAAAACATCAACAATTTGCCTGATCTTCAGATTCTATTGATGCAGTAATTTTCTTATTTATTGTGTATAATTATTTTCATTTGGCAATTCATTTTTACAATGTACACCAGGAAAAACTCGACAAATCTATCTCTTCTGCCTCGTCTCACTATTGATATAGCCATTTCCTTAAAAATGTTTTAGAATAATACTTACTCAACAACCTTACGTAATGCTGGGAAAACATCAAAATCTGCCTCATCTGCAAATTTTATTGATATGACAATTTTCTTATATATGTTTTATTATTTTCATTCCGCAACCCATCTTTTCCATGTAACGCTGGAAAAGCATAAAAAACCTGTTTCATCCTCAGATTTTATTGTTGCAGAAATTTTCTTATATAATTTTTATTCCAAGTTCAATAGCAACCACTTTTATTTACGTTTTATAGGGAGGGAAATTAAAAATCTGTTTCAGCTACAGATTTCACTTATGCAACAATTTTTTTTGTACTATATGATTTATAATTATTTTTATTCAACATCTCATGTTCTCTACGCAATGCCGATAAACATTAAAAATCCGCTTCAATAACCCATCTGCAGATTTTATTCATACAGCAATTTTCTTATAGTACAGACATCCCCCGACTTATGTATTACGCGACTTACGTAAATTCGCAGTTACATAATAAATCTCAAAAAATACATTTGTGAACATACTAGCGCGTTTGATACGCAGTTGCATACTTTTGATATTTATTTTATAAATAAAATACATAGATATAAACCACAACCGTAATATAGTTTATATATTAGATAATTATATTTTTATTGGCCCATACAATCAAATCTATAACAAAACAACTTAATCTTTATTATTAGTTATTTAAAGTATAGTCATCTAATTCATAATAAATACAGTTTGTGCTTATCAAGGATTATTTTACTTTGTGAGTGCTATTCACTTGTCTTGCCATCAGAAATTAATGGAGAATAGGTTAAATTAATCCTCTTTAATTATTTCTTATTTTTATAGACGTTTGATGTTGGTTCAAAATTGTTATAAATCATTTCATCAATGTTCGATTTATAAATCCCGTATTCCACAAGAGAAATATTTCATTAAACTATCTTTTCTACACAGTGTTGCAGAAAAATAAACGATCCGCCTAATCTGCAGATTTTATCGATACAGCAATTTATCTTATACTTATTTTATAATTATTTTCATTCAGAAACCCATTTTGTTAATATAATGGTAGGAAAACATTACAAATCTGCCTCATCTGCAGATTTTATTGATACTTCTGCGCGGGATGTTAACGGAAAAATAAAGCCTTAAAATAAAAATACAGTAGTCGCCAACCTTAGACACCAACTCGCGTTCATGAAATCTGACAATAAGATAGTTTTATTAAAAAAAAATTATAATATTTTAAGTTCCTGTTCCTATTTTTTTATGCTAAAAGTATACATAAATATTCATTACCTTGGACATATTGCAATAAACCTCCTAAACTGCATTTGCTTATTACAATGAGTCTGAAACAAAAGAAAAAAAAAAGAAAAGAAAAGAACTGATTGATATGTATGGACAGTTTCCGGTTAGCTTAACTCTCCCCAGTGGAGACAAATTTTGGAGTGGGAGAAAAAAGTTTTTTTTTTTCAGTTTTTTTTTCAGTTTTTTTTCTGGAAAACTTGGAAGTTTTGGAAAAATTAATTTCTTACAAATGTTTCTCAAAAATAAGTTATATCTTCTTGAAAAATATAAAATAATAAACGTTTTCAATATTTATGCACATTAAAAAAATTATTTTCCCTTTACACGAATATAACATTTAAAAAAAAAAGAGAGAAAACAAGCCAGCTTTTAAAAGTTTAACCTTTCAGAGTTTTGACAGCAGCTTTTCTTGCTTAATTTAACACCATTGTTTTTAATGTATCTTGTGTCTGTTGAAATGATTTTTCAGTTGCGTTTGTTTAATTATTAGTAGTGGTAATTAAAAAAAATATCAACGAAAATTTTTTAAGTTGCAACCAATATCACTGCAGTTTGAAAGTAATTTTTAAACTGCATTGTGCATCCCATCTACATAGTACTGTTTTTACAATATATAAATAATGCCAATTTAAAAGAAACAAATTATAGTAGTTCTGGCATTATTATAAATATTATCATTATCAAATCTTCCATTGTTTAAAAATTGATTTTATTTACAATATTACATTTCCCCCCATTGTAGTTATAATTTTAATTTCCTGTGTATTTAGTTTTGCTACAGCTTTCCAGTCTAAACCCAAACTATGTTTTAGTTTAAGTTTTAGGTTCTTAATATTGAAAGTGGTAATTTTTTTTAAATGAAAGTTGAAAAACAGATGGATTTTCGCATATGTTTAAAAATCGTTTTCAACTAAATTTTTCACAGAAATGTGCTTACATTTTTTTTTTTTTTTGCAAAGTTTGTTTACATGGATTTATATATTTTTTGAAAAATACAGTTAGACAACTCTGACAATCTGTAATTCAGGAAAAGAAAGAAAAGAGTAAATAATTTTAACTGTATGTTATTAAGAAAAGAATTTTTTTCTAATAATACTGAGAACTTAGAGCTATGCGAATAAAAATTAAATGTATATTTTAAATTTTGTATTAAATTTTCACCATTTTCATTAATTGGTATATTGTTTCAGTAATTTTGCACATGAATTTTCATTTTTAACAAGAAAAGTTTCATTTAATTATCTTAACAGGGATTTTTTTGAATTTATTTCACACGATCCTGTTTTTGCGAAATTATGAACTTTTGTATATACTTGTAAAAAATGTAATCAGAATTTTGTGAATTAGAAATTAATAATTGTATATAAGTTCTTAATTAGACATTATTAAGAAGGTCCTTTGTGCTTAGATAATAGATTCAGTAGCTAGATAATACATTCAGTGGTTATTTTAGCTATTATGCAACATGTATTTTGTAATTCTAAAATCATTACGTTTGTGAAGGATTCAATTTGGAGATTGAAAAATTTTCTGAAATGCCTATTTTTTAGAGAAATTAAGGACCAAATGTTTTAAGTTGAAACAATTGTGAAGGATCCTTTAAGGGAATCTTGAAAAATTTTCTGAAATGCCTATTTTTAAGAGAAATTAAGGATCAAATGTTTTAAGTTGAAACAATTGTGAAGGATCCTTTAAGGCAATAAAGTTCTTTCTAAACAGATCCTTGCTTACAGATAAAATTTTCCGTGTTAATGTTTTTATGTGCGGCACTAAAGATAAAAATATATATAAATAAAAGTATCAAAATGTAGCTATTATAAAATTTTGACTATATTATTTTATAAATGAAATTCAATTTTTCCAATTTTGAAAAATTGAAAAATAGCCTTTGGAAAAAAACAGGAAAAAACCGGCTTTTTTCCGAGCATTTCCATCTCTACGTCTCCACACAGCTGTTTGCAATAAGCCTGATAAATATTAGGCCGACTGGAAAAGGGAAAAGGATTCTCTAATCAGCCGAGCTCTTTGCAAACAAAAGCAAGGCTTTTTGCACGGCTTAAACTAGCCTACAACATCATAACCGTCGCACCATGCGTTAATAAATGAATAAATTAATTAACAATTAAACAAAAAATATATAAATATATGTGCTGTTTTACCTCAATCCTCAGTCACCAGGCCACATCAGCAAGTGAATTAAAAGGAATTCAGTGTACTTTTTATAGCAAAATATAACTAACATTTAACTCGATATGACTAACATTATTTAGAAAGCAACTCTTGAAATAATATAAAAAATGACGATCTTGTGAAATAACACTTTCTTGAAAATAAAGTTGACTCATAGCCCTGATTGCTTTATAAATGATTTAATCCTGTAGTGCGATTGGTGGATGGTTTCATATTCAATAATATCATGTGCATTCTCGTTATATTTACGGGGTTAAATTAAGGTACTACTGTATATATTTGACAGTTATGAATGACTAACAAAATTTATTATTGGTTTGATGATTATAAAGGACAAGGGTATCATAAATCAATTTATATGTATTAATAAATAATAAAGAGCCAGATAAAATGATTTTTTTCTGGTTATAAATTTTCATATGAATATGAATTGAATAATAAGCAAAAAACTACAGTCGTTAGATTTCAGACAATGGCATAGTCCTCAAACTTCAATAAATATATTTGGATAGCTACTATTAACATTATTAAGTTAAACGTAATTTTTTTAATTAAAATTGAAAAGAAACTGGACCCGAATGGGTTAATATAAACTTAGCTGCTTTTTTTCGTTTCCTTAACCTTTAAATGCGCGATTTTTTATTTTGTTTCGAAAACATTATATATGATTCTCTGAAAGGTTTATTACACAGGAAAAATAATGAAAAAAAAAATCAGAGATACATTTTTCATATAATACGTCAATCTTTTCTTCTGTTGCACATCTGCAATGACTGCTGTACGCTAAAATATTGCAAATTAGTATATATTTTAATAAGTATGTCTCCAAATACCTTATTTTATATAATTATTTATTTTATAAAACTTAACTTTTAACCCTTTAATTCCCATGATAGAATACGTTCCAGAAATTATGTAGTTCAGAGAATCTGACGTTACACCAGAAAGTTTCAATGGTTAATTTCGCTTTATTTAAATACGGATTGTCTGTTATTAATTAAAGCAAATATTGCTATTTTAATTTTCTGTAGGTATATACGAATTAAAAAAATCTATTAAATTCAATACACTGTTCTTTGCATATATGTAAAGTTGAGCACTAAAGGGTTAAACTGTTATGCAGTTTAAAGTGAATCAAACCAAAACCAGAAAACATTCTTTCTAATGAAGCTGTAAATAACTGGTTATCTAAATTAGACATTTTATCTTTTAAAGGCTTTTCTATGTTAATATTGTCCCACATAATTATTGGTTCTAAATTAAAAAATTACCTTAAAATGTAAAGTTTGAAAAATGCTTTTTTTCTTTTTTGACTAAAAAAACTCACTGCCACTGAACAACACATGGTCATAGAACAACACAGTCAATAATAACTGGAAAATTTCATTTACATATATTTTGGCTGAAAATAACAAAAATATCTTGCATAATATTTTGAAAATAAATATTGAATATATGAAAATATCAAACATCATGTTATTTTGAAAATAAACGTAAGATATATATCACTGAACACTGATATTGATATTACAATATACATAAAATAGGATTAATCATCATCCAACAATACAAAATATAATGTTTCGGAATATCAAAGCAAAAAAAAAAAAAAAAAAAAGTTTTAATTCTTTTAGATGGAAGATATAAAATACTGAATTCTATAGTTATGATGAACAAATTAATGAACTAACGAGCGGTTCAGAGGCCCATATTATGGGTCATTCTGACGAAAAATTACAACACAGAAAACCAAAATCTATTTTATAAAAGTATGTAAAAATATAAAAAATTGCATTGATGTTTTCATTTATGCTTAATAAATAAACTTATATTAGTGGCCAAGTTTTCTTTTTTTTTATTTTTTACGCGTTTTTGATTTTTTTTATATTCTGACATGGCCACGGAGGCCATGGGAAAATACATTTGCATTTCAAAAATTTAAAGGAAGACATAATTGAGTCATTATTGGGCGTAGTGGGTACCTATTTATTTTTTATAATTAAACTGATAAGGGTTAATCACGCAGGAAAGGCAAAATTGTTTAAAAAAATGTTTTAAAGTTTTGAATTTAGAGAATGTAATTTTCTGAAAAATAATGTGCGTCAGGATTTTATTACTTTTAAGTTTTCTATTTGTATTTGAGACCTCCTTATACTGCATACAATGTTCAACAAATGACCGATAAACTAGACAATTTCAGTATCAATGGATATGCAATGTCCCCGGAGGAGACAAAAATTATGTTTTTGAATTTTTAACTGCTCTGGTTTTCAGGTATTTAAAAATGGTGCATTTATTTTTTTATGAAATACAATGTTAAAGTTGTTTAAAATTTGTGTTATAATTATAAATTAGCTTTTTCTTACGTTATTTATGGTGACTAAGGAAGTGTACAACTGAGAACTTTGCCAAACTCCAAGTGAAACTAATAAACTGGAAAAAAATCAATAAAATCACAACAGAACAAAAAGTTATTTTTAGAAATGAAAAAGACTTTCTTTCTCCCAAACTACCTAATGGTGATTTGGCATCTATGGCATATTTTTAAATTTATTTTCAGTCTTCATTCATTTTGTATTAGCTTATTTTCAAATGTTTAACTGATCTTATTAATTGAAAGACGAAAACAGCCATTGGAACTCGTAGCAGCAGCTGATTCGGCCTTAAAATTTCCCAATCAAAGGGAAACGAATGGAAACCCGTTTACAGAGAGATCGCCACTGGTTTTTTAATTATAATTTAGCCTCTCGTAATCTTTTTAAAGCCGACCAAATTAGCGTGTTTTTAGAGTCTGCGGTGTCTGAACGGGGGTTGGAGAGCGTGGCTCGTAGATGGCAGAGCCCCCTAGTTATTAAAAAAAATTGTAACATTTTAAATTGTTTAAACGTCACTGAAATGTACATTGTGTTTTAGATGTATGGAGGGGACTTTCAACATATAATCATTAAAAGATTATAGTTAGATATTAATATTATTTTGTCAAAAACATCATGAATAGCTCTTGAAACTTAATATACATATGAATGAGAATATGAGGAGATTTGTTAGATTTCCTAATATGACCGTAAAATGTACCTGTTCGTGAAAGAATGACCCATATGCACTCATACTCCAAGAACGGTGTTATTTTTTCCCTGGTGAAAATACTTTATTGTACTGAATACTTTCCATTTCAGGAAGATTTGCTAGAGGTCTACACGGGCCGGAAACTTCAAGCTCGGGCACGGACCGAACGAAAGCTATCTTGGCCCGGCTGACCTGTTGCAATAACTAAAAGATCAGCCCGAGCCCGGCCAACACCTACTTGAACTCTTACAAAGCCATTTGGCGCTCCTCCGGGATTCTACTAACGTCATTAACAGTGAACCGGTGGACCGTCCGATCTATCCCACTAAACTGGTTTTCAACCTCACCTCCTTCTCCCTTCTTCTGATAGCAATAGCATAGTAGCATTGCTTGCTTGAACGTGTATTTCATCGATGTTGAAATTGAATGTTTTGTTCTAAAGCATTGTAAGATAATAGGAAACCATTTGATAATAAGGTAAGATTTTTATCTTGATTAATCTTAAATATTGCATAAATTTATTTATTTATATGTGAACCCTCTAGTATTTTTTACCTGCTTTTGATGTGTTGAATACAAGATATACAAGTCACCACGTGTTCTGAAACTTAATGTGAGTGTTTTCTTTCTTTGAAGGGGGGGGGGGGGGGTAGGCGTTTAATATGTAATATTTCATTATTTCGGAATGCAATTATGCTATATTGTTTTTTATCGACTCATTTTTTTTTCAAATATTCTTATATTTGTATACGTAAACATGACTGAAGCATAAGTGTATTTTCATTTAGTGGTAGTAATAATAACAATTGTTAATATAAAATAGCTGCCTTATACATATTATTTTAAGAAATCAGATTGGTTAAATTCATTTATTAATTAATAATTCATTTATTGGACTACCTTTTAAAGTGCGGAATTCTTGAAATCTTATCGTTTAGGTCATGATACTGATTTTTAAAACGAAAGGAAAGAAAAGCAATTTCACTACTTTGTTATTATGTTAAAATAATTGCATGTATTAACTATAAACATTTATGTGTATATGATATCAATGCTCTTACACTTTAAACTACGTTAAATAATGCATATATTAAATATTTATTGCTGTCATTTATTTATTCTGTTCTATTATTATTATTAAATTTTAATAATTTAGCTTTAGTCTTTATGTTAATAATTTATGTACCTCGACATATTTTAAATTTAATGTAATTAAAATATTTATTATCTATTATGTATAAAACATGTCTTATTCGGGTGAAATATATAGTTATAGTTACCAAGAAAGCATTGCTTTACTTATATTATTATTATTATTTTAATGGTTTAAAGATTAATTGAATAATACGTACTTTGACATATTATTTTCGAAATTTTAATTAAATCATAGCAAAATACAGAAAATAATATTTTAGTCATACATGTAAATATAATGATATAGTAAAAAATTATACAGTAAAAAGTATATAAAATATGGATAATTAATAATAATACATTTTAAAAATATTTAATGTAGTTTAAAGTTTAGTTTGATCGTCAAAATAATAATAATGTCCAACAAATTACTCATTGCTATTATAAATATTAATTATGTTTTTAATTAGGTTTTTTAAAAAAAAATAATACTTTGAAGATTATGAATATTTCATTTAATGAGATATTTAATGAATTTCTTATGTCGTATTGTTTTTGTTGTTTTAATATAATTTTATAATAAATATGATAGTCAGATTAAAAAAAAGTATATAACATGATTTTTTTTAATCTAATGAAACTACATAAAATAACGAATAATTCCATTATTACAATTTATTTTTTTCCCATAGTTTTTAATTTTTCTAAACGTTCATTTTTAAAATTATTGGTATTTTAATTCCCGAATTTTATTATTCCGTGTATTTTAAAACTTATGAAATATTAATAAAATTTATAGTCCATTAACTATGATAACTTTATTGCCAATTTATATACTACATTTTACCTTTATATATTTCAGTTGTTTAAATTATAGAATAAATAATACTTGTTTTTAAGTCAGATAGGTAAAATTGATGTTAATTTTTTTTTAAAAGTCAGATGTGTGAATCTAATGTTATTTTATTATTATTATTTCAATAATCAAAGTGAGTTTTAAACAATTTTGAATAATGCATAATATTATTAAAATTTTTGATATTTAATTTTTGTCTTTTAATTTAACATTTTTTGGTACCATACATATTTCAAAATTTATCAAATCTAAAAAATTAATATTCTAGCTTATGTAAAATGCATATCGTTTTCAGATAATGAAATATTCACTTTTATTAGTTGCCATATACTGACAAAATTATCTTGAATTTCCCTAAAAATCCCCATCTATAATATTGACTTTATTGCCAATTTGTATATGGAACATGTTTATGAATCTTTATAGATTTCACGTATGTGTTTTATCAGATGTATTTAATAATGGTTTGAAAATTAAGGGAATATTTCATCTGGCATACTATTTTTTTTTTTTTAAGTTTTAGGATAAATAATAACGATATAAGTAAATAAAACATGATATTTTTTTCAATTAAATTAAACTACAATAAATAATGAATAATTTTAGCATTACTGTTTACTTTATTACTTTTTAATTTCACTAAACACTTAATTCTTAATTTGTTGGTATTTTAATTCTTATGCTTCAGTTCTGGACATATTTTAACATTTATCGAATATGAATGATAAATAATAATCATAATTTTTTACGGTATTTAATGTATTTTAAAGCTTGATTTGATTGTTAAAAGAAAAATATAATGTCCAACAAATTACATGTTATTAAACATTATTATTATCTATAGAATTAAGAGTAATAAACATAGCAATATTACTTTATGCTTTTTTATATTTAAAGCTACCTTATATTCAACATTATCAAAATAACTTACATACTTTGTAAACAATACATCAAAAGCAGATAAAACATATAAATAAAATGCATAAAAGATTTATCAAGATAAAAATCACTTACCTCATTATAAATTTATTTTACCATTATCTATAAAAATGTTAAACAGCGCTTGAGAACAACAAAAAAAAAAAGTTGAAAGTACAAATTAGTTTCACTAAAAGATGATTTTTGAAAGTTATTTTTTTATGAGATACATCTGAGTTATATTTTTTCACAATAATTAGTTTTTTAATATAAAATTAATGTTTTATTAATTTTCTCTTTTAAAATTAATCTGATTTACCTAGTGTAAATAAAAAAAATCTGTAGCCAAATATTTAATTTTTTATTTACTAATATGTATTTCGTAAAATTGGAATATAACTGATTACGAAAATCTTTAAATAAATTGTTATATATGTATTTAAAAATTAACCTTTGTTTACAAAGTAGGAAGGACATGAAAAAAAAAAGGTTTTAATTTAATTCTATTTAAAAAGACTATGTAGTGGAAAAATTTACAAGTTAAATGACAGCTAATAATTTTTCAACTCTCAAAGAAAAGGGCAGAGTTCCACCGGGGAAAAAGAACGTAGGTCGTCTAAGAGTGACGTCACAAAATCGCCCAAAGGCTTTATGTCAAGTGGGTGTTGGCCCGGCCCGAGCTTGCTGAAATAATTAAGTCCTGGTTCGGACATGATGCAACTACGAATACCGATCTCTACACTGGACATATTATACTTCTGTACTGATGTTGTCAATCTATAATCTGCTTATGCAGTATATTTATACTTATCACCACCTCAGTCACTCCAATGAAACTGTTCATATTTTACTGGTTTAGTTTGACCCTTTTAAATTTGTATATCCGGCCAAGTTTTTTTATCGGCTCGGCCGGGTTCGGTCCGTTTATTCTTTTAATCGGTCGGGCCGTTTACTTTTTTCATCGGTCGGCCCGTTTAGGGTGTTCTCAAATCCAAAAGGGCAACTTTCTGACTTAAGTTTTAATTTATTTTTGTTCGAAAATGCATGAAACTAGCTGGTGTTGTTGCTCAGAAACTATGTAATTGAGCTGTTTTTTCCATTTTTTTTTTGGAAACGCAATAGATCTTTCAGAAAATAGTGTCAAAGTGGGCGTTTTGAACCGAATTTCCGCCTGAAGGAAGAAAGAGCAATGAAGGAAGAAAGAGCAATGGAAGAAAGAGCAATGGCGAAAAACGTGTTTGTCACGTGATCAAAATGGCTTATAACTCAATAGGTAATGGATTGATCAAAAAATGAAAAAAAAAAAAAAACAGTTCAATTCCAAATCACTTTCATGCCAGGCTTTCCAATTTTATACATTTCCGTTAAAAAAAATGAATTTGTAAATGTGTCAAAACGTTTTGCGCTTTTTGAGCAAAGCAGTTAAGAACAGCCTTAAAAAAATTGTTTTTAACCCGCCGGCCCGTTTGAAAATTTTCCTTCATTTTGCCGGGCCGGCCCCGTGCAGACCTCTACGCTGAACGCGTTGTTGCCTCGTGAATTTCTTCATCGTAACTATAGAAATCAGTACTTTATCTTTCGTCTAAAATAATCTAAATATTTATTTTGTAATAATGAAATTAATAGATCGTTTGGACGGTTAATTATTATCATAAATATTTCTTAATTATTGATCATTCTAATTATTAAACTTTTTGAAGCTGTTTCTGGAGCCCCTCCTACAACTTTAGAATGACTACGTCACTGTAACTTAGACTAGTCATAATTTGAGAACTGATACAGTGGCGCCAACTTATATAGCCCCATGGGGCGCTAGCCCACCCAATAATTTGATCTCTGCGCCCACCCAATTTCAATTGATTTAATTCGTAATTTATTTTTTTATTTATTTAATCGATGAAATGAAATTTGATTTTATCAACTTTCTCAAAATAATTTTGTTTGAAAAAAGTAAGGACATCCATTTGACTTACAGGGGCCCTGAAAGCCCCTTCAGCGAATTTATAGTTAAATGCATCACAAAAAAAAAATTTCCTGCAAATTTCGCCATATGTTTTTATGTTTTGAATTGACTTAGGTTACTAAAATGTATGCTTGTCTTGACATTCAGTTTATTTAACTTTCAATAGTAAACAATTCCAATGTTATATAAAATAAATATTAATGTCTTTATAAGAAAGAACTTATAAGAATATAATTTTATAAAATTATAATAAAATTATAATAATTTAAAAATTTGCTTAGAAAAAACATAATTTAATTTCGAATTATCATCTTTAGTCATTCTCTCCTCCCCCCCCCCCCTCTCTCTCCACGCACATAGACACTAAGGGGGAAATATATATATGTCTTATTTTATTCAAAAATTTTTGAGCAAACTCAATATTTTTGAAAAGTTGACGCTACTGGAATTGAACACTGCAGACTACTTTTTTTTCGCTTTGCTGTTGCTTCATTTGGATGTAATTCGCCTGACCGCTTTGTCATCTATCTGTTCTGTTATCTATAAAGTTCAATGAGGCTATCGGATGACTGTGATGGCGTGATGTCAGATACCATGTGTGACATTCTCATCTTACATTTATGTTTAACAGTTCTCCATTACACTGGAACTTTGTCAATTAAAATTATTAAACCACCAATGGAGATTATTATATTACCTCGATTTGCAGCGAAATCGACATCGCTTAAATTGCAATCGCATTGCAAGAGTGTTGAATTCAGGAGCGGCCCGGGGAGGGGCATTCCTCCACGGAACAATGAAATTTCCCCTCCCCCGGAAGATTTAGGATTTTGTGTTTTTAATGTCAAAAAGTGCAATTTCCCAAATCGTATCTAGATTTAAACTGCTATTTGATAATATTACCGCTTTAGAAAGAGGCAATAAAATTGCTGCAGGCCTAAACGTTTCAAATCTTTTCAAAAATTTATTAATATAATTAGTGTGATGTATATTTAAATTTCTGTTTATATCTTCAAGCTGAACTCCCAACAGGGTTTTAGTCTTGCCCAAGATTTTCAGGTCAAATTACTTATTTAATTTCTTTGTAACATTTCTAATAGAATGGCAAAATCTACCCTATATATATAAAATCCTAATGAAACGGATATTATGAAACGACTGAATTGAAACGAATTTATGTAACGATTCTATGAAACGATTGATTAAACAACTGATTATGTTTCACGGCGATTTCTCCAAAAATACGGAATACTTTGCGATGAAATTAACACCAAAAATCCGTATTGATCTGCAGATCTCAAAACTGGTATTAGAATTTTTAAATTCGAATTAGTTTTCGAAATATTAACTTTTTTCTAATTTTATATACTTTTCTCTAATGATGGCAACTCAAATTTTAATCATAACAGATATTTTTTTTTTCAGATTTTAGAAAAGGTTACTATTTTAAACTAATTTGACGACCAGTTTGGCCTCCTTTAAATGTATGCTAAGAAATGTATCATATTACTTTTATTCATAATTCAATTTATATTTCATTATCATTTTATTTAATACAAACTGAAACATTTAAAATAAATGGCTTTCACTTCTTTCTTTTTTTTTTTAAACGAAACGAAAAGAAAAATATTAGGCACAGATGTCATATACGCACCGGGGTACCTAATTGGCGCCAAAATGGCATTATTTTGGTTGGCATGTTAACCCGGCTATTGTTGTTTATTTAATAATAAATGTTTATTTACTTTATTTTCTTTTTTAAATTACATAAATTGTTTTGTTCTATAGTTAATTATTTTTTTGGTTATTTTCTTTTAAAAATAATAGAAAATAATTAAAAAATAAAAAATACGGTACTACTTAGTTATTCCGTCGACCCATTTCGCCAAATTATATAAATCGCCAAACCACTCGCCAAATTATAGAAATTGACATAATTTTTATTTTAAATAACGAAAGAACAAATAAAATAGTATAACATTAATAAATATACAAATAAAACGTCGAAATAAAAAACACTTGATGACGTAAAGACGTGTAACTTGCTTAAAGTCAAGTGAATGTGACATTTACGATCAACCATTATTGGCATTTAATCTTATAGTTTGGGCATAGATTTTTGGTCGTCGGTATAACTAAGTAGAGCCAAAAATACATATGTAACTGGTATTCGAAAACGAAATTTTCGCCAAATTTTCGTTAAAAAAAATCACGCCAAACCCGTATATGACATCTGGCCAAATATTAAATGACGTAACAAACCGTGACATTTAATTTCAACTTCAAGGCAATGTTTTAATTTGCCTCTCGAAAAAAAAAAAAAATAAAATAAATGCTAACTGGCGAGTTGAAAAATAGCTATTGGCGAGATTTGCACCCGGTTAGCGTAACAGTACCAAGAATTTTTTGCGATCATGGAAACTTTTATGTAGTTTTATTCGAAAAAGAAATTTGATTTTTTAATCAAAATGGAAAACTTTTGGCACAGATGTCATATACAGGCCCATATTGGCGCGATTTTTTCCTGACGCCAATGTCATATACGCAACGGGTACTTAACTGGCGCCATAGTATCGTTATTTTGCTTGATTTGGTAAGCCGGATGTTGTTGTTTATGCTATTGATGTTTTCCCCAAATTAGCGTCCGAAAAAAATCGCGCCAATATGGGGCCGTATATAATATCTGGGCCAAACTTTCATATGAAAAGCGAAGGGATCAGAGCGTATTTATTTATGGCAGTTGCATGACTTGGACTATTACAGGGTCGGCGAAGCTTTTCACGTGCGCGTGCCAAAAATTCACAAACAATATCTGTCAACAATGTAACGTGCCAAACTTATACAAAAATAATTTTTAAGAGTACGATTTTTATACGAAACACTGGTTATAAAATCAGTTGCTGTCATGCATTTATAATTAAAAAATATTAAAAATCAGAATTCGATTTTTCTGTATACTGGAATCAGCCATTAAATGAATGAATATTTAATTCAGAAATATAATTCATTTATGCGGTATGTACTGTAAAATGAGGAAAATACGAGTTTTTATTTCTTTAATTTTTAACTTATTATTAATGCAACATCTGGGTTATAAACTAGCTAAATTGCACCCATTTGCCAATCTATTGCAGTGACTGTCAAACGAAATTCAATTGTGAATTACATCTTTTAGGTAGATTTCGTATGAAATACTACCTATTGGGATCGTTCCTATGTTGGAATTTCTGAAAAATTTTTGCAGATCTACACCGATCATGACCCCTAGAACCCAAAACCACCCTCAGTAAAAAACTTTATCTATCTATCTATCTATCTATCTATCTATCTATCTATCTATCTATCTATATATATCACTTTCTTCTGGACACGATAACTTTCGTAATTCTGCACCAATCTCTTCCAAACTGATACATAAAATCAATGGGCATAAAATCTCGGTCAAGTTCGTTAATGGGCAAAATCGGACCAAGGGGAGGGAAATAGGGAGGGGTTTTGTGAAAACAGAAAACCCCCCATAACTTCTTAATTTTTGTACATATCAAATCAGTTTAAAGTTTTTATTACTTTTAAAAATAGGGCCAAAAATTTATGTATCACAGATTTTTGATAAAGTTAAAAATGGGCTCAAGGGGCGCAAAAAATAGGGTTTTTGGGAGAAAAAAATTCATAACTTCGTCAATTCTCAAGATATCAAATTCAATTAATTTTATTATAAATCTCCTTAACATTATCTAAAACTTTTATATTCACAAGTTTTTGATAGGAGCAATTCGTACCGCAAAAAAAAATTAAAAACGAAAAAAAAAAGGTCGTTTGAAGAAGAAAAAAATCCATAACTTCGTCAATTCTCAAGATATCAAATCCAATTAATTTTATCATGAATCTCCTTAACATTATCTACAACTTTTATATTCACAAGTTTTTCATAGGACCAATTCGTACCGCAAAAAAAAATTAAAAACGAAAACAAAAAGGTGGTTTGAAGAAGAAAAAAATCCATAACTCCGTCAATTCAAAAGATATAAAATCCCCATGAATTTATCATATATCTTCTTAATATTGTCTACAACATCTATATAGACAAGTTTTGGATAGGACCAATTCTTAGAGCAAAAACAAATTAAAAATACATACCGGTTGAAGTAAAAAATGATCTTAGTAAGGGTGCTTTCAAATCCAAACTGCTTATTTTCTGACTCATTTTACAATTCATTTTTGCTCTCAAAGGCTTCCAATTGGTACGTTTTCTTACTCAGAAACTATATAATGTACCGTAATGGTCGATTTTCTGATAGGGGCAGAATATATTTTTTTAAATGCTGTTAAAAAGGGCATTTTGAACCGAATTTACCGAAGCGGATTGTGTTGGAAAATCATTGTATTAAGGATGCGGTTAAATCCAAACTGCTTATTTTCTGACTGGTTTTTAAATTCATTTTTGCTCTCAAACGCATTTAATTGGTAGATTCGCTTATTCAGAAACTATATAATGTACCGTAATAATCGATTTTTAGATAGAGGCAGAATATATTTCAAAAAATGATGTCAAAGTGGGCATTTTGAACGGAATTTCCCGAAGCGATTGTGTTAGAAATGAAAAATATTGTCCTTCTGAGAAAATAATTGTTTATATATCAAGTTTTAATTAATTGAACAAAAAATAAAAACACAGGTCGCTTATAAATCTCTTCAAAAATCACGTCAGCAAGTTTCATATTTTTTTAAAATTAAAAATGAATCTGGAATTATGCCAGAAAATTTCGAGTTGTTGAGCATGGAAAAGTATTTTTTTGAATACCGCCCTAACATGATTCTGATAAAACCAGCTATTATATGAAAATGAAATAAAAACTCGTCAAGAGCGGCCAGATAAAATTGTTAAAGTGGATTTATCTATAATCATGATTAGTTTTTGTTTGTGAAATTAGTATATTTGACTTCGAAATCTACCTCTGCCTGTAGGCCGGGACGGCAGGGATTTTTTAAAATTCTTATAGAAAGGCAAACATGTCAAAAACGCTGCATAATATGTCAGGAAAAGAAAATTATTCTGATGTGATAATTGATGCAAAAAATAACTGCATTATTTGTGATCTGTCCGTATGGATAAAATTTATCGGTTATAAAAGAAATAAAAAATGGACTTTATCTGTATAACGATTACCAAATTAAAATTTCCCACGTGTCAGAAAAATTAGCTTACGTGCCAACTCGGGCACGCGTGCCATAGGTTCGCCAACCCTGGACTATTATAATATAGATGAAATGATGGCGATAGAATAATATTTGGCGACTTATCACCTGTTCCTGGCTAACATTAAAGTACCAAAATGGCACCTGGAATATAAAAAGCGAAGTGGTTCGCCCGGAACTGTTGATGATAATCACATGACTTAGGCTATTGTTATAGAAATTGTTTTAAAATACCGGGAGGCAAAGACTCTGTACACTTAAATCATTTTATTTTAGCTTCTTTTCAAATGTTTAACTGATCCTCTTTAATCAAACACGAAAACAACCATTGGATGTCTTAACAGCAAATGATTCGGCCTTAAATTTTTGCA
This sequence comes from Maratus speciosus, assembly GCA_963932465.1. Taxonomy (NCBI): domain Eukaryota; kingdom Metazoa; phylum Arthropoda; class Arachnida; order Araneae; family Salticidae; genus Maratus; species Maratus speciosus. Next base: position 41,902,700 of record OZ010791.1, on the reverse strand, counting down.
ATCAAAGGGAATTGAATGGAAATCCGTTTACGGGGAGATCTGCACAGCTTTTTTCAGTATAATTCAATATTCTCTAATATTTTTAAAACCGATCAGACTAGCGTGTTTTTAGATTCTGCGGTGTCTGAACGGGGGTTGGCGAGCGTAGCTTGCAGGGGGCAGAGCCCACTAGTTGCACTATAAAAAATAAAACCACGATAAACAGGAGTGCCATTTCAGAACTTTCTTGGGGGAGGGGGGGGCAAAGTTTTCTTTGAGGGCAGTCGCATGGTCAAGCGTGAGGTTCGAGGGGGGGGGGGGGACTGTACCTTTTCTCGCCTAACCGATTAAAATTTCCGTTTTAAGAAGGTCTTCATCTTAACAGGTGTATTTTTCAAGATACTAAGAAAATTCTCCGTTTAAGACAGGATTTCGTTATATACAGTTTCCATTGTTACAAGTATCCTCTAAGGCTGTTTAAACATCCTTTCTTTATTATTACATAGGTATATTACATTTTGTGTAAAACTTGTGAAAATTAAGTCCAGGCTCCAGATAGATTTTGCGTTGTTAGCGAAACGAAATTGAAGAATCAGAAGCCTGTATTTTTGCGAAGATTGGTCAATCTCGTTTTGCTAGCAGCGCAAAATGTATCTGGATCCCGGCCTAAATCTGTCAAAAAAAAAAAAAGAAAAGAAAATTCTCTCACAAACGGAAAAGAAATCAAGTTTCTATGAAAAAAACAAAAAACAAACAACAACAAAAAAACAAACAAAAAACAAACAAACAAAAAACATAATTATGTTTGCTAAGACAGAGACCTTTCTAAAACGGAGCTTTTTTCCTGACCTTTCGGCTTCTTCTGTCCAGGTTTTACTGCAGGTGTATGGATCCATTTCAAGAGGTTATTGGAGGAGGGGGCAAAGTCTTCTTCGAGGGGAAGGGTTTGAAATAGAATGAGCGATTTCGCCCTCTTAAGTCTTTCACAAGCATGGGATTCTTCCAAGAATATTTTTTAATTTTTGTTGAAGACCGCGGTATTTTTTCCTTTTTTGCGAAAGTATCAATTCACCAATCGATCGCGGAAAAAAATCGCGATTTTTGCCGCTTGGACTTGGAAAAAACAGTTCATTTGGTAAATTAGTCACGGAAAAAAAAATCGTGAAATTCAATCGGTCACGAGACAATCAGCACACAAACATGACCAACAAGTGAGGAAATTTGCAAATTTTGTTATCCATAGGAATAGGAAATTTTCACCAATGAAATCGCCAGTAAAAAAATTTTTTCATCCTTTCCTGCCTTCTTCTTGAAACTATGATATAAATTCCACACAATTCAGAAATCTGTAAAATCCTTGGTCTCAGTTAGAGTTTGCATTGGGTCGGGCAATCCAACTTTTCCCAAAACCCACACGACCCGATTCTGCGGCACATATCGAGGCGGGTTGACGCTTCTTTTTTTCGTTTCGGTTCAGGTTGACTTTCACCATTTGTTTAAGATCGGACATATACATCCCTGTGGACTGTTTTTTATTCTGCTGCTTTTTGTAAACTAATCTCTGCATACACTTATATTAAGATATTTTCAAGAGAAATTAACCCCAAAGAATGTTTTTGGAAATTGTGGTACAATAAAAGTAGTCGTCAATCCTGTCCTGTAAGCAAAGAGTTACTTGTTTCGAGCTCGGGTTGGGTTTTCACTACATTGAGTCAGGTTCGTATTGACCCGATTTTTCAAATAAATTCTGAATATTTTCATATGAAAAAAACTATATACTTGAACATATATGAATATATATTAGGGTGGTCCTTAAAAAATTAACTTTTTAATTTTCTATGGGTCACCCTCCTATTATGTTCTATGTATAAAATAAAGACTTCCACAAAAATTTCAAAATTTGTAAACAAGTTTTAAGGTTCACTACCAAGGTCTACTACCATCTCTCTATTCTAAAAAAGTAACTAACGCTGTCATCGCCGCCGCCGGTTTTAAATCTTTTGTGACCGGAGGTCTTTCTTCGTTAATATTAAGAAAAATATTGCATACAAAAATATAAAAATCAGTGGTATTATAGAGAAATGTTTGATAAACACGCTGATGCAGACAGTTTTCAAATCGAAGAATTATTTTAAGAGATATTTAATGCTAAAGTTGGACAAAATCGTTCTATTAAAAAAGTTTTATAGGAGCAAAAACTATACATGAGAATTTAATCATTTTTAGATCATTTTATATGTCATAAATTCGCAGTGTGAAGACTGCATTTATTTCTTTAATTTGACTCATTTTTTGAGGTTTTATTTCTATTTTAATTTCAAATTTTCAGCATTTCGAGAGATTTTTTTACATATTTTAGAAAATGGTATTAATTTAAACTGTTGCCAACTGTATAAACAGCGCAAACAATAATGTTTGAGCTATAGATTTGTATAATTAAACTAATTATGAAACAACTAGACAGACATTTGCTCTTTTAATTGTTTTTTTAATGTATTCAAATATGTCTAGTGTTTTACAATTAGTTTAAGTTAAAATGTCAGACGTTAAAATGTATGTGTATCTTAAGATTTGTATATATTCTACATAGTATGCTAAGATTTAGTTTAGTAAGAAAACGCATAAAATGGTGTAAACTCACCTTTAGCAATTTCTACCAATAGACATGTCGGAGAAATCCTTTATATCTAATAAGTAGCTAATATTTCAAATTTCATATTTCTAGGCCTTTTAGTAAAACATAAATCACATTTTTAGAACGTTTTTTGCTCCTGCACCCCCTTTGGGATAGTGGCTCCGACATAAAATGTAGCCTATCTTGGAGCAAGCGTCGTCACCATCATTTTGACACCAATATGGTTTAAATCGGTTTGATATTTCCTGAGATTATGTAGAAACTACCATTTAGAACGTTTTTAAGAACGCTTTTTGTGCATTTTCACCCCTTTTAAATTTCGAATTGTTTAAGAACTGTTCTTAGACATAATTTATATCTTATAAGAAACTAATATTCCAAATTTCATATTTCTAGGCCCTTCAGTAACGCAAAAATCGCATTTTTAGAACGTTTTTGCTCCTGCACCCCCTTTGGGGTAGTGGCACCGACATAAAATATAGCCCATGTTCTAAGTTGGACTAACACCATCATTTTGATACCATTACTTTTGAAATCGGTTTGGTAGCTCCAGAGATTACCTTTAACAAACAAACAAACTTTACTTCTTTATAATATTATAGTATAGATATAATGATATATAATAATAATAATAGTATATAATAATATAAAATGGTCTTAAAATAAGTTGTGATTTTATTAAATTATATTCTCATGCGAGGTCTTCATTTTATATACTCTAATATTTACTCAAATACAGTAAATTCTGTCTAAGGCGGACTCTGCGCAACGAGGAAAATTTTCCTAGTCCCGGCGGACCCATAGCAAATAACATTAGTTCATGTTGTGTAAGCCGGAATCTGCCTAACGCGGAAACAGAAAGGTTTATAATGTCCCACCGAACCCAAAATTTTGCATAAGGCGGAAAAAATCCTCTTTTAAAAATGAAATGCGTTTAATTTATGAAACTTTAAAACTGAGATATATACACATCAAATACTTTCGTACATTTTGATGAATTTCATAATAGAGTAATAAAGTTAATTCAAGAACCTTATTTATCTTTATGATTGAACATTTTTAAATGGTAATTTTTAACCATAAAAATCAGTAACACAATGTGACTTAGAATGTGTTACTGAAGAAGGCTTGGTAAACCGAAAGAAAAAATAAAGCATTGATAAAAGATTATTTTCCGACTCTTTAAACTACTATGTTAAAGATGAGGTTTGAATTGGTTAAGACTGCTCTCAAATCAAGAAGGGCAACTTTATGACACAAGTTTTAATTTATTTTTGTTCGGAAACACATGAAACTAGCAGGTGTTGCTGTTCAGAAACTATGTAATCGAGCTGTTTTTTACGTTTTTATTTTTTATTTATTTATTTATTTTTTAAATAGATCTTTCGGAAAATAGTGTCAAAGTGGGCATTTTGAACCGATTTTCCGCGCGAAAGAATAATAACCACTCAAGAAAGGGTGAAAAACGTATTTGTCAAGTGATCAAAATCGCTTATAACTCAATAGGTAATCTATTTATCAAAAAATGGAAAACACAGTTCGATTCCAAATCGCTTCTGTGGACAGGCTTTCTAATTTTATATCTTTCCGTTAAAAAATGAATTTGTAAATGTGTCAAAACGTTTTGCGGTTGTTGAGCAGAGCAGTTAAGAACAACCTTAATGTTTTTCATTAAATTCTAGAACTGAAGTAATTTTATGTCGAAACCATTTATTTCAGTTTTCAAATCAAGTTTTTCAAGATTATTAAAGACAATAAATTTAATAAAAAGTTAATTAGTCCTTAAAATCTTAATTTTAAAGATCGATACTAAAGGTTGCAAACGTAAAAAAAATATAAAATTTGTTCAATTTTTTTAATGTTTTAGATTTTATTTTTCGGGTATATCGCATAAGGCAGAATATTGTCTTCGGCGGAAAATTTCTTTGGTTCCGATCGATTCCGCCTTAGACAGAGTTTACTGTACTATGAATATGACTACAAATTAAAACTTAAAGGACTAAAAAATGGCGCATGTCAAAAATCAGTTTAAAAGTGATTGACATTTTCTGAAAAATCGTTTAATCTTATATATATATATATATATATATATATATATAAAGGAAAACTATTTGATTTCTTGGTTTCTGAATACCAGAGATTTTCGTGCGTTTAGGATGAAAAAGAATTCACAAATGTGTCAGAAAATAGCCAATCTGTATTTCAGCCTAGCATTACTTCTTTTGTATGAATTTATTTGCTAATTTTGACTGTGCCTGTTACTGTCAGCCTTACTGTGTTTTTAAGTAAAAATATTTTTTCACCAAATGAAAAATAAACGAGCAACAAAATACAGTGAAACCTCCCTGTGCGGCCATCTCCCTGAACGACCATTTTTTATGGAACGAAATTTATTCCCATAGGCTCAATACTAACTTTACCTCCATTGAGAAACTATCGTGACAGAAAAAAATTACTGCAGAGCGCATCAAACTTCTAAACTAAGTTTTGAATTTTTTTCATTTCGGTAACTTTTAAATGTTTTAACCCCTTTGTGCCTTTTTAGGCAATGAATTTAACTCTGATGACAAATTAAGAATGACAATCAATAAACTCCATTGCCATATTCTGTCAGGAAACTCTCAAGAAATCGATAAATTAATGAAATTATCATTATTTGTTCCCGTCAAAAAAAAAAAAAAAAAAAAATTGCATTTATTTACTGAATTTTGAAAGGACTTGGGAATAAAAGTTATAAAAGATAAAACTGTAAAATCAAAGTAAACGTCAATGTATTCATTTTTTAAACTCTATAGTAATTAACTTTTGTTTTGATGCTTAAATTTTCATATTTTTTCTTAATGTGAGAAATAAATTTTAATAACATTAATTGTTACCTTTTTTTAACAATTAAAATCTAGATTGAAACATGACCTCCATTAAGAAACTACCTCTCGGAGCGACCCATTTTTATTGGAACGGAACGTGGTCGCTTTCGGAAGGTTTTACTGTAGAATAATAGAGTATCGGCTCGTAACGCACATTTATACTTATTCTCGTGAAACTCATATTCATTGAAAATGATTCATATTTTCTCGTCTGCGTTTAAATATTTAAATCGGTCCAACAGACTCGCTTAATTTCTTTTATTGGCCCGGTCCAGCCCGGCAGGCACGTTCAAATTTTGCCGGCCCGGCCCATTTGAAACTTCGCCTTCATTTCGCCGTCCCAGCCTAGTACAGGCTTCTAGCCAAGCCCGGGATCGTGCAGACCTCTACTGTAGGATACAGTTCTTTTAACATATTTTTTCTTTAAATTGAAGACATTACATAGATTTAAATATCATATTCTGTTCAATTTTTTAATATGGGACATTCTCAAAAGTGGGATCATTAAACGTTAACAATATGTAATTTTTAAAATTTTCAAATTTAAGGCCAATTTTTTTTAATAGTATAGTATTTTGTCTATAAATATAATATATAAATATTTTATAATAGTATGTCTACAAAATTATACACAAACAACAACTATTCGGGAAAATTAATGATTAAAGCATTTAATTAGCAGTTACGTACATTACAAATTTTGGACACTCTTTCGCACGTACGTTACAGATTTTGGACGTTGCTCTTAGTATTTAAAAAATTCTTAAGACTAAGAATGTAGTAAATGTGTCTGTATACATATATATATGTATAATTAACTTTTTGTTATTCAGTAATAATAATAATGAAATCAAATACTTTGTTACGTACGTTACTTTCGGACATAACAAAATACAGAAAAATTCTTTATAGAAAAGTCCTTCTATCTCCAAAGTCTTTCTATCCCTTCTATCTATAAGCCAAAGGCTCAGCCTTGCTTTTTGTAGCACGCTGTTCCTTTTTCCCTATCTTGCACTGAAGAAGAATCTGGCTAGTAGATTCAAAACAGCTGTTTGCTGCTTTTCATGTATTATTTGTGCATATTAAACGTTGGTTATTCTGCTTTTTAACATGATTTATAGTCATTTGCTACTCGATGACTAGCATTTCATCATTAAATGCCAAGAAAATCAGCCAACAAAGTCAAATTTGCCGTCATTTTTTGACAGATTTTTTAAAATTTTCTGTATAGTTTGAATACTTGCAAATATCTTTATAAATAAAAGAAATTCGCGAATATGTCAGAAAGTAGCTGGTTTAGATTGGAAAACAGCCTTATAAAACACAGAACACAGTTTAATTCCTTGAGCTTGAATAATCATATCTGCAAATTTTATGCCTTTATCATTAAAATTATTTCGAAAATGTGTCAGAAACTAGCGCATTTATACTTGAAAATAGATTTAAATGAAGCATACGCCAAATAGTTGAAGACATTTTTGTCATAATCTTATAATAAACTTAACCTTAATCATGCTTTTTCACTTTAGGCTCCTGTCCCTGTCGGCGAAGGCACTCACGAGCTAATGCTAATCCTATGGGGAGGGATTTTTCTAATGTCTCGTTTGCATTTCGACATTTTTTAATTTTTTTTGCATTGGATAGCCGAGGTCCGTCTCTACATCGCAGCTTTTTTACTTTCTCGATTTTGGTTGGAGATATTTTTTAGAATGACACTTTCATTTTCAGAACCTATTTTGAAAGTGAAAGTAACTTTATAAAAAATATCTGCGACCAAAATCGAAAAAGTATGAAAGGTGCGCTGTTGAGACGGACCTCGGCTATCCAATGCAAAAAAAAAAAAAAAAAAAAAAAAAACTTAAAAATGTCAAAATGGGAGCGAGATATTAGAAAAATCCCTCCCCATAGGATTAGCATTAGCTGATGAGTGCCTTCGCAGGCAGGGACAGGAGCCTTAATGTTTTTAATTCTTATATGACAAATAGAAAAAAAAAATGTTTAGCAAATTCATGGCACACAAGAAAAAAAAAATTAGACGGAAGTTCAAAAAGCAAACAAAAAAATGCCCTACCTCTGCTTTCCTACTGCCTACACCCATAGCATGAAACAATTTTTGGCTTTCAAGCAATTATTTTTCTTATTCCATTTGTATAAAATGACATTTTGTTATCTTTCTAATTTCCTTCAACAAACATTCTAGTTAGTTTCCAAGTGATATTTCATCATTAAATAAATCTACTGTCAAATACATAATGTCAACAGGCAAATCATTAACATTTAGAAACACATCTTTTTTGTGACTACGTTTTAGTGAAGACGTTTAACCATTGCTTAACTAATTATCGATTAACTTGAGCAGCATATGTCTATTTCCATTCATCCCGTATACGATCATTGCTTTTAAAATGTCAAGATGTACGAAAACATGTGGTGGCTAGTTAGTGCATCTGGACTTAATTTTTCGGGAGAAAGAAATGTTCCTACTTAGAACGCGTTTCGAGAATTGTATCGCAAGCAAGATAACATAAAACAACTAATCTAATAGGGTTCTGAACGCAAAATGTTTGGCATATTCCATTGCTTTCAAGCAGTTAAAAGATCTAAATGTTTTTTTTTTTTTTTTTTTTTTTTTTTTTTTTTTTTTTTAAGAAAGTTAAAACGTACATTTTGTTCAAAAAATAAAAAGTAGGGAAATCGTTAGAGGGGGCTCTAGAGGAAGCTAGAGGGAGCTCAGCCCCCATCGTCCCCATCTGGTTACGGGCCTGGATTCCGTTATGATAGATGTCACTAACATCCAAAAATTTCAGAACAATCGGAGTATATTTACGAGAGTTAGAGTGCGGACAGCAAACAGAAGTCAAACACTTTTCAACTTTGTTGGAAAGTGTTAAGAACACTCTTATATTCCGCCAAAACATTTTAACACTGAAAATGTATGTTTCTGGAGGAGAAATTAGCGCGTGAAAATGAATATAAAATTATGAGCATTAAATGAAAAATTGCCTTGTAATGCTTTAAGAATGTTTCTTTGAGTTTGAGTTTTGAGTTTGAGTTGGGTGAGCTTTGGGATCTATAAAGAATGTTTCTTTTGGTGTAAACAAAACAAAACAAATAACATCCATTTGAATAATAGAACACCTGCATTGTATACTTATGGTGCTGCCATCTACAAGGAATAACTTTAAACTCAAATATTTATATTTATTTATTGGTTGGATATGACTTATGATGCAGCCATCTATAAGCAAAACTTTGAACTTTTATTTCAAAGATTTTTTATTTGTTTCTACTTCAATAAACACAGGTTTGAAATTTCTTTTTTTTTTATTATTAAAATATAGGATTTTATGAATCATTTTAATGCTCATTCCGGAGAAAATACTGAAAAATTTCTGTCAAATATAATTTGGAAAGAATTTGAAAATTTATATCTTGTTGGTAAACTAAATATAAACCTAACAATATGAGGATTTCCATTTGATAACTTATGAATCTAGTCAAAAAGCCATTAGAGATAAACATGATAGCAGGCTATTATTTGCCGCTGTATAGGAAACAGTGCACAAGACAATTAGCAGAATTGGCGGGGCGGGGAGGACATCTTTCCTTGATGGAAAGAAAATCCGATTTATTTTACGCTTCGGAGAAAGCGTAAGCAAATGAGTCTATTAAAAACTGTGTAATTTCCTGTTCCTTTTTTAAGATAGCGAAAAAGGGAAAAAAAATGAAACATTATTTAATCTATCTTTTTAGGATTTCTACATTGATTTCTCAACGTATAGTAAATAAATACTATTAAATTGTAAAAGTGTGTTGAAAAAAATATTACACTCTTCATTTTTTATTTATAATTTATTTTCTGCTTTTTATCTTTAAAACGTTTCATTGTTGCAGTTTCCTGGTGATTTGGTGTATTTTGGCAAGCAATTCTTTGGCACATCATTAAATCCATTGTTTTGTCAACTCCCATACAATTGTATGAATTACAGAATATTTTTGTGTCAGTGACTTTGTGTAGTTGCTGTGAAAAAAGTTGTTTATGGGATTTTATGATATGTTCAAAAGTTGCCTCTTGATATGATAAATCCTTTTCAGATCGTGTTCAAAGTGGTTTGATTTCAAAGGAGAAGTGTATACAGTACTCGTATACATTAATTATCCAAGGGATTATAGATGTTTGATACTTGAAATTGGTTTAAATTATATTGTACTAACGGGTTGACCAGCGCTTAATGTGGGCGACCCTAGCAACTACTTCCATTTTGAAGTTAAAATTACAAATATGGGACCAGTGTTATCCATATTACCAATGAAAAGCTTGCGCGTAAAAAAAAAAGTTCGATAAGGAAGTCTAGACTATTTCACGATCAAATACTATAGTAGTCTAGATCATATATAGTAGTCTAGACTATTTCATGATCATATAATAGTCTAGAGTGCTTTATGATCATATATAGTAGTATCTAGATTTTATATACTAGTCTAGACTATTTCATGATCATATAATAGTCTAGATTAATCTAGACCTAGACTATTATATGATCGTATCTGTGGGTCGTGACCAGTGTTGCCAGGTTCACTGTCATAAAAAGCGGGACAAGGGCTTCAAAATCGGAGCAAAGAAAAATACAGTAAATCCTATGAAAACGGAAATCTGTCTTAAATAAACGAATTCAGAGCTCCTGGGGGAAGAAAACACACAATTATATTTTCTTAGACAGGAATCTGAGTAAAACAAAATTTTCTCTGGTCATTTGAAATTCTGCCTTAGTAGGTTTTATTGTACTAAAAAACTCAATAATTAATCTTATATAGCAAAAACTGTGAGAGCAGAATTGTTGGGAACAAATTCTGTTTTGGTGACGTTTCTGATTGTACATTTACAGTCATGAAATTATTACGTTTAAGACAATATTCCGTTACAAACAAGTTCCATTTTCACGAGTTGTACTAAAAGAAGTACAATAAACCTACAAAATCCGAATTGATAGGGACCGGAAAAATATTCAGTCTTGGACAGATTTTCGTCTTAGCAGATGGATTTGTACGATATTTCTTTCGGCGGAATTAAAAAAAAATCTGTTACACATTGTAAAAATAATTCTGTATTTTACAGCAAAAGGAGCTGGCACCGCAGCATCCAACACAGTTGCTCTGAAATTTACAAGCTGCTGTCTTTAAGAGTGCTGTAAACTATCTCAAGTATGGGGAAAGTTGCATTGCTGTTAACTGCGGGGTGTATGTGACAGAAATAATTCAATTTTTACTTTACTTGGTGCTTCAGTTCGCTTTCGCATCATCGATGCTTGAATTCAATTTCACAGTATCGGTGTTTGAAAATTTTCAACATAAAGTGCAGGAAAAATCACTGTATTTAACAACAAAAGGTGCTGGCACACCGGTTGCCAACACAGTTGCTGCAAAATTTACTGCTGCTGTTTTAAGTGTCCTGTAAAATTTCTCAAGTCTGGGGAAAGTTGCTTTGCTATTGGCTGCGTGGTTTATGTGGCAGAAAGAATTCGAATGTTACTTCACTTGTTGCTTGAATTCTCTTTCACGGTGTCGACTCTTGAATTCAATTTTACAGTATCGGTGCTTAAAATATTGCAACATAAGTTGCAGGAAAAAACATAACAGTTTTTTTACAATGCAGACATGTTCTTTTTCACAGGTTTTACTGTATTAAGATGTACTCAATGCAGACAAACGAATATCATGAATATAAAAAGAAATTTAAAAGAATTTTTGGATCTTGAAAAATCGGGAATTTTAGCATCCCCCGCAGTAGTTACACAGGGTGGCTCTTGGAATTCCTGAATATCGGGACGTCCCATACATAAATTGGGATACCCTACAACACTAGTCATTAGACTTAACTTGAATTCGAACATGTAAAAATCTCAAGATTCGCATTCGCATGAGATGAATCTTTCCGTCGAGATTAAGGAAAGAAAGAGCTGCAATGGAGAGTTTGCCACCGGTGTGATAGTGGTGTGGTTCAAACTTTTTTCAAGTGATTAAAAGATGTCAAAATCTATGACAGTTGAATTGTATGACGAACTTCTCTGTGACGTACAGCAGAATGTTTTTTATCTGTTTCTATACAGGCGATTTTCCAATAAGTGGGTAATGTTACTCTACGATTTAGTGAAAAATAATACTTAAAATTTAAACTTTTTTTTAAAATATTTTGAAATAGATAAGACATAAGGTTGTGAGTAATGTACAAGATTCAGTCATAAACATTAAACAGTACTTTTCTTTAACCTACCTACCTCTAATCGACCCGTTTCTATAATTTACTGCATTTCATTTGAACGAAAAATTTCTTCATAAAGTTATTTAAATGAAAGCCAAATAGAAGTAAGTCCCATAAATATGTTGACTAGTTGGTAATAAAAAATCTGGTGTATACGTTATTAGTGAAGGTTGAGTTAAATTTCAACAGAGTAGTGAGCGGATGCAATTTGATTGAAAGGGGACAGAAATGACAGGGATAGTAGAGACCAAATTAAGAAAATTGCTTCTGTGCTCATAGTAAGTTAATCTTAGTAAGATCTCAATGTAATATTTTAAACTAAACAAAAGTATGTTACATCATGACAAAATCGTAAATAAAAGAGGCAAAATTTCAGTACGAAACAGCAGTAACAGGTAATAAACATATTCTTATCTTTCTATCTATTTTGCAGCTGGTAACCTTTTTTGAAGTCCAGATAATTAAATCATGTAGGGGAGATGGGGGCACATGTGAACAGGGGGCAGATGTAAACATCGCAGTTTTTCAATAGTTATTATAAGTTTTTTTATTTGAAAAAAATTACCAAAGATGACAGCACTAGTAGACATATGGTAAAAATTTTTTGAAGCTTTTCGACATTTTGTTTGTCTTCAGTAGCCAAAACACTGTTTGTAGATGTCAAATGTAAAATGTCGGTTTCAACTTTAGTAAGTGATAAAGTTTATTTAGTTAGTTAGTTATTCCAATTTTAATGTTTTAACATATACTATGACTACTAATGAATATTTTGGATAAAGTTGTTTTGTTTTTTAAAATTGATAAATGTTAATTATTTAATAATTTAACTCTAGCAGCCATGCGGGGCACTTGTGAACAGATTAGTTGGGGCAGATATGAACAGTTCACAAAAATCAAAAACTTTCTCTGATGGGCGAATAGAAAGAATTGATAATGATAAAATGTATGTTAAATTCCTGAGAAAGAATCTCACATCCAATTCATATAATTTCCCTGAAATAGTAGACATTTTTGTCATACAAAAAAGTGATATTGTATTGAAACTTCCACTTCCACATTTGTCAGGAAGTACAAAAAGAGCAAAAAGCTCATTTGAGTTCAATTAAAATTTAAATAAATTCAATGTTTCCTAAAATGCAATAAGTGTTATGTACTATTTTAGTAAACGGTTTAAAACAATATTTTTTATGCATTGTTAATACAAAGAGTATTATCACAGATAATTTTGTAATTTTTTTATTCTTTTCATTTGTCTCAAACTTGCAGTGATGGCTTACTTCCATCTTTCAAACAACAGCTATGAATAGGGTAATTTGAATTGGGATGGATATCAGTAACATTTTTAAAATGTAAAATTTTCAAATTGATAACTAATATAATTCTTGGGTATGGTGTCAGAACAGCTTTATATATATTTAGTTTCATTTTAAAATCTTTTGTTATATCACTCACAAACTAGAAAAAAATATTTTTTTTTTCTTTATGGTGAATTCAACTGATAATAAAAGTAATGGTTATGATAACAAATTAATAACAGGAGAAAAACCATGCAGTGTTGATTTCAGGGGGTGGCCCGGGGGGGACATTCCCCCCCGGAGCAATGAGATGTCCCCCCCGGAAGATTTGAGATTTTGTATTTTCAATGGTCAAAAAGTGTAATTTCCCCCCCGGAACACTATGATGTCCCCCCCGGAGCCACAGAAATCCCTCCCGGAGGAAAGTGTCTGAATTCAACACTGAAACCATGTCAAAGGATATTTTTTCCTTGTGTTCGCATGTGCCCCACGAGTGTTCACAACTACCCCGCTCATGGGGCACATGTGAACAATTATTTGAATTTATAAAACTATTAAAAATGTAAGAAAAACTATACAGGTGATTTTAAAAAGATTACCATGTGTAAAAGAAAGTTCTGTTTACTATACTGACTAGTTTTTATTTATAAGAATTAATCCAATTATGAGAAAAAGCGATATTTATGCGAACTGTTCACATGTGCCCCCATCTCCCCTATAGATATAACTTTCTCAGCAATCAAGATGGCTGCTTCTACTAAATATAACTGTCTTCAAATTTTATCTCACCTCTTGATGATCACATGAGCAGTTAGCGACATAAAAAGTAGTGGACAGCATTTCTCTGGCCAGAATAAATATAAAACCATAATTTACTATAAAAAATCTTTATATTATACTTTAGAATGTAAATTTCTAAACATAGTGAGTATACTTAAATTTGTGCCAGAAGATCAGTGCTTGAAGTGGGAGGAGAAAGGACAGAAATGACAATTTGAATATTTAAAATATTATCGGGGTAAAATTTACAGATGTTTTCTTAAAAATTCATTTTGAAATTGTAGAAAGGCATTACAGAATACATTTTATGCTAATGAAAATTTTATCTATACTTTACTTATATTATATTTATTATAATATTATAAAGAGGTAAAAATTGTTTATTTGTAGGAGGTAAGGTCTGGAACTATCCAACCGATTCCAAAAGTAATGGTATCAAAATGATGGTGTTAGTCCAACTTAGAACGTAGGCTGTACCTAATGTTCGTGCCACTGCCCAAAAGGGGATGCAGGAGCATTTTTGTGTTACTGAAGCGCCAAGAAACATGAAATTTGGAATGGTAATTACTTATAAGATACTATGGATCTCTAAGGACATTTCTTTAAAAAATCGAAAATAAAAAGGGGTGAAAATGCGCGAAAGCGTTCTAAAAAAAGTTCCAAATGGCGATTTTTACGCAATTTCAGCAAGTACCAAACTGATTTAGAAAATAATGTGTCAAAATGATGGTGACAACCCTTGCTCCAACAAAGGCTACATTTTATGTCGGTGCCACTACCCTCCAAGGAGGTGCAAGAGCAAAACAACGTTCGAAAATGCGATTTTTGTGTTACTGAAGGTCCCAGATACATGAAATTTGGAATGGTAGTTACTTATATTAATGATCTTTAAGAACATTTCTTAAAAAATTCGAAATTTAAAAGGGGTGAAAATGGGCGAAAAGAGTTCTAAAAAACGTTCTAAATGGCGATTTCTACTCAATCTTAGAAAGTACTTAATCGATTTCAAAAGTAATAGTTGGAAATTGATGATGAGAGCCCTCGTTCTAATATAAGATCTACTTCATGTCGGCGTCACTACCACCTTGCGGATCCATTTTAAAAACTTTCTAAATTGTGATTTTTGTGATACTGAAGGGGCTAGCAACTTGAAATTTGACATGGTAATTACTTATGAGATGTAAATGTTCTCTGAGAACAGTTTCTTAAAAATTTGAAATTTAAAACGGGTAAAAATGAACGAAAGGCGTTCTAAAAAACGTTCTAAATTGCGATTTCTACGCAATCTCAGGAAATATAAACCGATTTCAGAAGTAATGGTTTCAAATTAATGGTGACAGTCCCCGCTCCAACATTGCCTATATTGTACGTTATTGTAACTACCACCTGGGGATTACAGGACCAAAAAATGTTCTAAATTGTGTTTTTTCTGTTACTGAGGGGGACTACAATTTGAAATTTGGAATGGTAATTACTTCAAAGATGCAAATTCTTTCTAAGAACTGTCGAAAGAAAATTACAGATTTAAAAGATTCAAGTGAGCGAAAAGTGTTCTATAAGCGTTCTTAATTACGATTTTTATACAATCGTATGAAATACGAAACCGATTTCAAATATAATGGTTGCAAATTGATGGTGATAGAACCTGCTCAAACAATAGCTATATTTTATGTTGGTGCCACAACCCCTAGAGTGTTAAAGGAGCAAAAAAATTTCTAAATTGCAATATCCGCGTTACCGAAGAGGCTAGAAACTTTAAATATAAGCAAGCTGAGGGGGACTACAATTTGAAATTTGGAATGGTAATTACTTCAAAGATGCAAATTCTTTCTAAGAACTGTCGAAAGAAAATTACAGATTTAAAAGATTCAAGTGAGCGAAAAGTGTTCTATAAGCGTTCTTAATTACGATTTTTATACAATCGTATGAAATACGAAACCGATTTCAAATATAATGGTTGCAAATTGATGGTGATACTTATAAAATTATAAAATATAAATGTCCTCTAAGAACAGTCGAAAATAAATTAGAAATTAAAAAGGGGTGAAGCGAAGGGAAGGAGAGAAAAGAATTTTACAAGAGTCATAAATTAACATTTCTATGGAATCTCAGGAAATAATAAACCGATTACAAAAGTTATGGGCTGCGAACCAAGGGAGATAGTCCCTGATCCTATACGGGCTATATTTTATGCCGGTGTCACTACCACCTGGTTGGCAGGAACAACACGAAAGTCTTTAAAAACATCTAAATTCTGTTTTCTATAGAATATTAGGAAATACTAACCAATTTCAAGGTTAATGTTGGCAAATTAATGGTGACAGTCTCTGTTTCAACATTTTTCGAGACATTCTATTTCAACTCTGTTTCGGCCTTTTATGTTGGTGCCACCAACACCAGAGACGTGGTAGACTGTTAGACAAGAAGCTTGGGATTTGACATGATGATTAATTTTAAGATGTAAATTTGATAATACAGTTTCTAAAAAATTCAAAACTTCAAATGAATACTGAAATGAGGGTATGAAATGAGCATAAAAGTCTAAAAATACTTTCTAAATTATCATTTATTTAGAATTAGTTTTAGTTCTTCTTATTAATTAAAATCTCATTTCTGTCTATTGCAGTTTTAAATTGAAGTTTAGTCAAACTGTGATTTAATTTGAAATTTTTGAATTATTCCAAAAAGTGTTCTTCTAATAACAAATAGTGATACAAGTATCACTTGGCATATTTCAACTATTACGCGAGCAAAGTCGCAGGGTTTGCTAATAATATTATAAAGAAGTAAAAATTGTGTGTTTATTATTAATCTCTGGAGCTACCGAACCGATTTCAAAAGTAATGGTATCAAAATGATGGTGTTAGTCCAACTTCGAACATAGGTTATATTTTATGTCAGTGCCACTACACCAAAGGAGGCAAAGAAATGTTCTAAAAATGCAATTTTTGTTTTATGGAAGGGCCTAGAATCAAGAAATTTGGAATGGTAGTTACTTATAAGATATATAAATGATATCTAAGAACATTTTCTAAACAATTCGAAATTTATAAGGGGTGAAAATGCACAAAAAGCGTTCTAAAAAACGTTCTAAATGGTGGTTTCTACACAATCTCCGGGAATGTCAAAACGATATAAAAAATAATGGTGTCAACATGATGGTGACTACCCTTGCTCTAACATAGGCTATATTTTATGTCGGTGCCACTACCCCAAAGGGGGTGCAGGAGCAAAACACGTTCTAAATTACGGTTTTTGCGTTATTGAAGGGAGTATAAATATGAAATTTGAAATATAGTTACTTATTAGATATAAAGAAACAGTTCTTAAAAAATTCGAAATTTAAAAAGGGTGAAAATGCACAAAAAGCGTTCTAAAAAACATTCTAAATGATGGTTTCTACACAATCTCGGGAAATACCAAACCGATTTAAAAAAAATAATGGTGTCAAAATGATGGTGACAACCCTTGCTCCAAGATAGGCTATATTTCATGTCGGTGCTACTACCCCAAAGGGGGTGCAAGAGCAAAACAACGTTCTAAAAAAGCAATTTTTGCGTTACTGAAGGGCTTAGAAATATTAAATTTGAAATACAGTAGACTCCCTCAAATCCGCACTGCTTAGGACCAGAGGTTGTGCGGATTTCTGGTCATTGATTTGTTTACATTTTTTTAAACAATAATTTGAATGTAATAATGCAATCAAAATTATAATGAATGCTTAAATTATACTAAAATATTAAAATAATTAAGTAAAGTAATATAGTTTTAAAAATGACTAAATTATTAAAAGTGAAGGTCATGTAAATAATTAATAGTGTATAATTAAATATGCATTAAATGAAACTTGCCTCATAAAGGTACCTTACTAACTCTCATCAAAATCATAAAATAAGGAAGTTTTATTTCAGGTTTAGTCAGACTTAATAACTAAAAAAGCTTGATTAATACATTGGTAAAAAAGATTGTGACTACCAAAGATATCAGCATTACTTGAATTTTTTCAGAAATAAATTTTTACTTCCTTCATGAAAACCATGAGTTCAGTCATATTAATGAGAATTACGTTTAAAACATGTACAGAATGATATAAAAATTTAAAAAAGTCTGTATTTTTGACCCTACATCAGAACTGAAAGTTTCATTGTTTACATCTGTGACGATGTGCGAATTTCAGGCGTTTGTGGATTTTAGGGTTGCGAATTTGAGGGAGTCTACTGTATTAGTTGCTTATTAGATATAAAGGATTTCTAAGAACAGTTCTTAAAAAAAATCGAAATTTAAAAGGGGTGATAATGCGCGAAGAGGGTTCTAAAAAACATTCTAAATGGTGATTTCTACTCAATTTTGGGAAGTATCAAATCGATTTCAAAAGTAATGGTTTTAAATTGATAATGACAGATCTTGCTCTAACATGGCTCTGTTTTATTTTCGTATAACTACCATCTTGGATTTGCAGGAGACAAAAACGTTCTAAATTGCGGTTTTGTGTTATGGAAGGGCCTAGAATCATGAAATTTGGAATGGTAGTTACTAAGATATCAATGATGTCTAAGAACATTTCCTAAAGAAAATCAAAATTAAAAAAGTGTGAAAATGCGCGAAAAGCGTTGTAAAAAACATTCTAAATTGCGATTTCTATGCAACCTCAGGAAGAACTGAACCGATTTAAAATATAATGGTGTAAAAATGTTGGTAACAGCTCTTGCTCCAAGATAGGCTATATTTTATGTCTGTTTCCACTACCTCAGAGGCGATGCAGGAACTAAAAACGTTCTAAAAATGCGATTTTTGAATTATGGAAGGACCTAGATTCATGAAATTTTGCATGGTATATATTTATTAGATATAAATTATCTCTAATAACATTTCTTTAAAAATTTGAAATTTAAAAGGGGTTAAAATGCGCTAAAAGCGTTCTAAAAACGTTCTAAATGCCGATTTGTGAGCAATCTCAGGTAGAATCAAACTGATTTCAAAAGTAATGGTAGGCAAATTGATACTGACAGTCTCTGCTCTAAACTAGACGCTATTTTATGTCGGTGTCACTATCACCTGGAGGTTGCAGGAGCAAAAAACGTTCTAAGTTTAGATTTTTGTGAACGGTAGGGGCTAGCAACTTGAAATTAGGCAAGGTACATATTTATTAGATATAAATTATCTTTAAGAACAGTTTCGATAAAATTGGAAATTTAAAAGGGGTGAAAATGCGCGTTCTAAAAACGTTGTAAAAACTTTCTAAATTGAGATTTCTACTCAATCTCAGTAAATACCAAACCTATTTCAGAATTAATGTTTGCAAATTGATGGTGACAGTTCCTGCTCCAACATGGGCTATATTGTATGTTGCTGACACCAACATCTGGGGGTGCAAGAGCAAAACAGGTTCTAATTTGCGTTTTTTGCATAACTGAGGGGTCTAATATTTTGAAATATGGCATGGTATTTACTTATAAGATGCAACTGCTTTCTACGAACAGTCGAAAGAAAATTCCAAATTTAAAAGGATGAAATGAGCGAAAAGCGTTCTGAAAACGCTCTAAACTACAATTTTTATGAAATCTTATCAAATACCAAACCGATTTAAAAAATAACCATGACAAATTGTTGGTGATAGAACCTGCTCAAACATAAACTATATTTTATGTCTGGTGCCACTACCACCAGAGGGTTGCAGGGGCAAAAAACTTTATAAATTGCGATTCTTGTGATACTGAAGAGGCTAGAAACTTTAAATATGGCATGGTAGTTACTTATAAAATATAAATGTCCTCGAAGGACTGTCGAAAATAAATTCGATTTAAAAAGGGGTGAAGCGAAGGAGAGGTGCGAAAAGCGTTCTAAAAAAGTCCTAAATTACGATTTCTATGCAATTTCAGGGAATATAAACCTATTATAAAAGTAATAATAGCGAATGAATGGTAACAATCACTGATCTTACACAGGCTATATTTCATGCGGATGATTCTACCACCTGAGGTTCACAGGGACAACAAACGTTCTAAAAAAGCCTTTAAAAGCTTTCAAAATTACGTTTCTGTGGAATATTAGGAAATAACAAACCGATTTCAAAATTAATGTTGGCAAATTAATGGTGACAGTTCCTATTTCAACATAGCCCTTTATGTTGAGAGAGGTGGTAGGTGGTAGGACTTGGAATTTGACATGATGGTTAATTTTAAGATGTAAGAAGATGGTTTCTAAAAAATTCAAAACTTCAAATGGATACTGAAATAAGCATATTAATTGAGCATAAAAGTTTCAAAATATTTTCTAAATTGTCATTTATTTACTTTTATTTCTTTTTATCAATTG
Source organism: Maratus speciosus (assembly GCA_963932465.1). Classification (NCBI taxonomy): domain Eukaryota; kingdom Metazoa; phylum Arthropoda; class Arachnida; order Araneae; family Salticidae; genus Maratus; species Maratus speciosus. The sequence continues at coordinate 41,882,570 of OZ010791.1, read as the reverse complement.
AAGACTAATTTCTGCCTAATGCCATGTAATAATGAAGTTTAGTCAAACAGTGTTTTAAATAGTAATTTTTGAATTATTCCTAAAAGTATAATTTCTTTTAATAAAAATTAGACATGTAAATATCACTTGGCATATTTCAAATATTACGCGAGCAAAGCCGCGGTGTTTGCAAGTAAATGATAAAATGGAGCATATAACACCAAGGGACACAAATTACCCACTTATTGGAGAATCGCCCACATTTATTTCATCGTTCTGTACTTGTCCCAGTTTAATAAAAGTTCTCATTTATAAATATCGGAGTATGTTTTTTAATTCTCCTATATATCCTCAGTGAGTGGAGTTTTAATTTAAATCACCCCCGCAAATGAAGTATATAAATTGGTGCTGATTAGTTTTTGATGTAAATCGCTCAACAGGTGGCGCTGTTATGCAGCATTTTTCACGATTTCGACAATAGCTCAATCTCCAGAACTAATGCACGTATTTTCATCAAATTTCAGATTCAGTTAGTCCTTGATATGAGTTGACGTTTTATACATTTTGGTGTAAATCGCTCAACAAGTGGCGCTGCTATGCTACATTTTTCAGAATTTCCGCTACAGCTCTGTTTCAATAACTAAAACACGAATTTTCATCAAACTTCACATTCAGGTATACCTTGATATCAATTAGTGCTGTTTATGTTTTGGTGTAAATTGCTCAACAGGTGGCGCTGCTATGCTACATTTTTCAGAATTTCCGCTACAGCTCTATCTCAAGAACTAATGCACGAATTTTCATCCAACTTCAAATTCAAATATACTTTGATATGAATTGGTGCAAAATTGATATAATTTCTTGTACTATTTAAGTGATTTAATTGACGTGATTTATATAGAAGAAAGTTTTGTAATGGCCACAGCATACTCATTTTGTGGAGATAGCACATTTGCAGTGTTATCTGTGAACAGGCGTGACCAAGTTGGTATTTTGGATCACCAGGTGTGCATTCTTTAATTCTGATGGGAATATCGCCCAGAAACAAAAATTTTATTCGATTTTCAGAAGTAATTCAGATACTTAACATAATCTATTTACTTAATTTTTAAGTTTATATATATATCGAAAAACTGATAATTTAGAAAATAAAGAGCAAAAGAAATAAAACATTTATTCACCAGTTAAAGGTTTTGTTGGATGATGTTTTATGTTATAATTATTATTTTGCCAAGAGTTTGGAATATATTCAAACGGTCATATTAGCTTATTCTCACATAAATATTAATCTTTGTTGACTATAGAAATTTTTCTAATAACAATCAATTAGAAAGGAACTCCCACTATGGCAGCCATGGGCAATAGAAATAGGAAAACTGTGAAATGATCATTCTAGTTAAAAAATAAATGAATTCAACCTCAAATAAATATAAATTCATTAATCATCTTTTATTCAGAACAAATTTTTATAGAGAGGGTATCGTAAACTTCTAACTATCACTAGGAAATAATTGAGATATCTGGATAAAAATATTTTCTGCATATTAATTAATCCATCTTTACCTAATGTTATAAATTACAACTATTAATGTTGATTCGTTTGTTTTCAGGAAGCTGAAGATTGAAGTAATCCGCAGTATGGAGAAGATAGAGGCTGCTCCCCCCTCCCCCCTCTCGTACAGTGCTCAGAAAATTCACAATGAAATGTTTGCGGCTCATGGAAGTGATAGTCCATCATATGACACTGTTGTTAGATGGAAAAGGAATTTTCAAACTGGCCACTTGTCCCCCATAGACGATCCAAGGTGTGGAAGAAAAAACTGAGGAAAAAGACCGAAGGGTAACTAGCCAAATACTCGTGAATGCGACACATCTTAATTACGACAGTGTATGGAAAACTAATTCACAAAGACCTGAACATGTCAAACATCTCATCAAGATTGCTCACCCCCCTTTCCACTCCCCCATCTCGATTCTTGGTTGAGGAATCTAAGCGATGTGGCTAAATAACCCGATCTCGCTTTAAGCGACTTTTTCTTATAACCATAACTTAAAAAACATTGTGGGGTCAGTTTGACACCACAAAGGAGGTGATACACACATATCGCAAAAGACGTCATTTTTTTTTTTTTCGAACAGGAAATTCTCTTCAAGTATATTAGGTATTCTAACCCTTTCATGATCTGACCCTTAAAAATAGAAAAAAATCAGTAAACCTCAATCTCTCAATCTTTACAGCAGAGAAACAAAAGTTGCCAATTTATACTAAAATGAAATTGAACCAATTAAAAATCAAAAGTTTGATCCAATTCTAAAAGCAAACCGTCTTTCAATTGACAAGATGATCCATGCTCTTCAAAAATGAAAGAGGCAACTAGTCGGAGACAGTTAGATCAAATCAGCTGCTAATCCACATATTCCGAGGGTTTAACACATCCACAAACCTGAAACTTTATTTTAAAAATTGAATCCTAGAATCTCTACAAAGTAAAAATTGATTCACATTGATTAATATTGATCTCTCAGCACATAAACTTGTTCCTTGTATCAAAGAACATACAAGCCATCAGGAGAAAGGTTTAGGTTGAAAATTTTTAAATTATTAAAAACTTTAACATCTTTAAATAAAACTCGTAAAAACTTAAACAAAATACAAAAATATTGCACATTATACACATTGCATTTAAAGCTAAACTGAAAATCCCCCAAAAGTTTTCATCAGGTAATTAAAATCACTGTGCCTTAAAATAATATTCAACACAAGGTTCCAAACCATGAAAACACATGTAAATGACTAAATGAGCTACCATGATCAACACAAATTACTTAGATTAATTTTTATAGATAAAGACTTAGAAAAACAAAAAAATATATTAAACATTGCCATAATAAGGTGTTCTTAAAACACACCCCACCTATTTGTAGGGATTAAACATTAAGTGAAGACTCAAAGGCTAATGTCATTACACTTAATTTAAACTTTTAAAGATCTCAATACACTTTACAAAACACTTTAAAATTGGATTCAAACAGACGCACTGTAGTTGTTGTATCTTTTAAGTTCTGAAGTTGTTATTACCGAAAGAGCAAACATATTCTTAACCATGCAAATAGCCGTAATTTACGCTCTTATTCACAAATAACTTTGATCGACGGTTGAACCGCCTACCCCCCTACACCACCACCCCGGTGCAACCAATAACCTAGAGGTCTGCACGGGCCCGGGCTTGGCCCAAGGCCCGTACCCGGCCTGCGGGCCGGGCCGGCGGAATGGAGGAGAATTTTCAAACGGGCCGGGCCGGCAGTATTAGAACAATTTTTTCAACGGGCCTGGCCGGGCCGATAAAAAAAATCAATCTGGCCTATCGGCCCGATATAAGAATTTGAGAGAAGCAGATTAAATACGAGCCATTTTCAATGAATATGACTTTTCCGAGAAGTATAAATGTGCGTTACGAGCCGATGCGAGTTTAACAACATCAATACAGAAATGTAACATGTCCATCGTAGAGATCGGCATCGTACAGCTACATGATGCCTGATCCCGGGTTTAATTTTTTCAGATTTGTGTTGGGACGGAACTGGTCTTAATCGTTCTCAGGATGTGTAGGACGGGCATTATGTTTTGTAAAAGTATTAATAGCGAAAATGAACTTCTGTTAACAGTATTTTTGGAAATGTACCTTAAGGTGGTTCTCATATTTACTGCTCAACAATGCGAAACTTTCAGACACATTTTCTAAATCATTTTTAACTATAAAGGCATAAAATTGACAGGCCTGAGTACTGAAGGCATTCGGAATCGAATAGCGTTTCCATTTTTGATAAATTACGTGCAGAGATAACAGAGATTTTTGTCACGTGACTGTACGTTTTTCTCCTTTCCTGTGCTATCGCTTTCGGAAATTCGATTCAAAACGCTAACCTTGGCAGAATTTTCTGAAAGCTATATTACTTTTATCTAAAAAAAAAAAAAACGGCATTTACATGGTTTCTGAACAAGAATACCTGCCAATCTCATGCATTTCCGAAAAGAAATGAATTCATAAATGTGTCAAAATGTAGCTCCTTTGGATTTAAGAAAAGCCTTAAAAATGACAGAAATATTTTCACAAATCTACTTTTTATTATACAGCTTCAAAAGTTATCAAGTTTTTTAACCCTTTATTCTAAACTACATTAATCTTTTAATGAACCCTTATTTAAATTTTGAAACGTCTGTAGAGACGTTGACTAAAACACTGTAAGTAATCGTTAATGTTTACTATTGTGTGTTTTCTATTTTGCGAACACATAGTAATTTAAAATATACTGTAAAATGTTCCCATAAACATGCATGTAGTATTCATTAAAAGAATCTTAATTGTATGTCGAGAAAAAACGGAATTTTTTGTAGAAATTGAGTCGGGCCGGGCAAGACCTGTTTTCACTGATTTTTGTACGGGCCAGGCCGGGCCAGAACGGTAAAAATGTAAACGGGCCGGGCTCGGGCCGAACTTTTAATTTTTACGCCGGGCCTGGCCAAAATAACTTTCCTTCGGGCCGGGCCGGGCCCGGGCCTGGAAATTCTGGCCCGTGCAGACCTCTACAATAACCCCAGGCTGTTTTAACCGGGAGATGAAAATTCGTATTCAGCGTTTATTTCGGAGGAAAAATTGCTCAATTCACACTTCCGCGAACCCGGTTGAATGAAGTGTGCTTATTGGTTAAAAAAGTCATATGCTGTGTTCGGTTTTGTGTCGACGCATCGTTTGTTTACATTATGGAAGAAAAAAGCCAAAAAAAAATTTTTGAATGTAGTATACACAATATAAAAACCCGTAATCAATCGATGAACTGAATTACAATTTATTTTCTTGCACAGTTTAAATACTTTTTAAACAATCCATTCATTTTTTTTTCTTTTTAATTGCCAACTGAGTTAGATCAGTGATATGAAACACGTTAATTGCTAAAGTAAATGTTATTTCTTTTTCAAATAAATTTTGGCATTAGCTGAATAATGAAACTTTATTTCTATAAAAAATTATGAAACTTAATTTGGATCAAAATCAATGAAACGTGATTTGAATCAAAACTAAAATTTTAATTCAACTACCATTATGTTGATTTGGATTATTAATGGCTATAATTAGTAATTAATTAATTAATTAATGTTTAGGAAAATATTAAAATGTGTAAAAAAAAAGGAAAAATTCTAGAAAATAGCTTGTAGTACTGTTTTTATTTTGCCAAATCAAATTATATATGCAATTATATCCAGATGGATTAATTCTATTGTTTGGATTTTCGGCAAATCCAATTAAAATGACTAATCCTAATTGAATTAAAGAGTAATTAATATTTCTGTTGACGTTAAAAAGAGTGAAATTATATCATATTAACAGGGCTGCAGAAAATATGGTGCAGATGATTCTAGGGTGCCTCAGCACCAGGCGCAGGCACCAAGCCTCAGAGGCGCTCCAAAGGCTACTCCCCCAGCCCTCTGTATGATAATTTTTTCATTATCTGATTTACAGGATCGTAATTCACTTGATCGTCTTTCATTATTTGCTAGCAATTTCAAAATATTTTTACATGCTCATAGACACCTATTTTTGGCTGCCATAGGAAAAATGCATATATATCCCTCTATTCTAAAGAAAAGTAACTAACGCTGTCACCGCCGACGCCGATTGATATAAAATCGATATATTGATATAAAAAAATTAAGATAATTCTTTATTGAGCAGCCCTCGTATATCATTTTTTACAAGGATTTTTAACGTTAAGTCTTTCACCACACATCAAGCATGATCCTTTTCAAGATCATTTACATCGATCTTTTATATATAATCGATCTTGCTTCCTAGTGAGGATTATGACAGTGTAAAATTATAAATATTATAACCGGCTAGCTTCTTCTCAAAATGCTAGATCATGGGCAATCACGATGTAATAACTAATTTCTAAAGGTCAGCACACTGAGAAATCTGATTTATGGAAATTTGCGGAGTTAATTTAATTACAGAGAAATTTTAAACGAGGCAACACTGAATATTTACAATGCAAGCAATGCACAAAAACTAGTTGGATATGCCAATCCCAAATTTTTTTTCTATCTCATGGATGTTAATGCTTCAGAATTCACTATCTCAGTGCAAAATGAAATGATAATTTATGCCCATCATGAGGATTCTAAAGGTATAGATTCGTTGAATTGTGTGCATTTAAATAGGAGATAGAAGCGTTGCATTTTTCAAACAAATCATTGAATAACGGCACCCAACCTCTTGGATGTCTGCAACTAAAATTACCAATCCAAAGAACATAAAGCCAAATTCTTTAGATAGTATACATTTAAGCCTAATAAGAATCTATTTATGTGAAAGGGTAATAGAATATGAAGCTTGATTAAATACTGTGCATTAGTTTTTTATTTATGTTTATCGTTAAAATCGTATAAATCCTGAAGAATGCAGCATAGTAGCGTCATAGGTTTGGGTGATATACACAAAAACCTAATTAGCAACAACTTACCTCAACGTCTAACTGAATCTAAATTTGATGAATTTTCATGCATTAGTTCTTGAAATAGAGCAATTGCAGAAAACGCAATAATACAGCATATCAGCGCCAGTTTTTGGACGATTAACAGCAAAACCTAATCAGTAACATCTTAAATCAACGTCTAAGTGGATCTGAAGTAGAGGTCTGCACGGGCCGACATTTCCAGGCCCGGGCCCGGCCCGACTGAGAGAAAAAAAATTCGGCCCGGCCCGTACAAAAAAAATATTGGTCCGGCCCGGTAAAAATGTTAAAAGTTCGGCCCGAGCCCGGTCCGGCCCGAAAAAAAGTTAAAATCTCGGCCCGAGTGAATTTTTACAAAACATTGATTTTTACATCGATTTGGTTAAAAATTTGTCTCGTACGAGGAGTTCAGTCCAAAAATATTTATCTTAACTTTTCTTTTCATGTTTATAATCTTCATTTTAATAGAAGTGCCACAGGGTGCGATAGTTATTTTTTTAATGAATCTCTGTTTTTTCTAAGTAAATATTTCAGTTATCATTAATATTGTTAATCCATATTCCATGTATTGAAGTATTAAAAATCTGAAAAATGCTATACAGTAAAATCTAAAATGGAATTGCATAGAAAAGAAAAAAAATGCGTTATAGACAAGTTCTCTTTCTTAGCAAGTGTAAATGTATTATATATTCTTTTCTTTCGTAGTAGTATATTAATTTGGGATGGATCAACACGTTTTTCAGTTTAAAACAAGATTCCGTCATAGACCGGTTCTTTTTCACACGTTTTACTATATTTTAATTTAACTATATTTTAATAAGCATAGAAATCTACTATTCTTTAAAAAGGATGAATTTGAATGCTTAGTTGTAAAATAATGGCGATTTAAAAATGTATGCTTTTTTTTTTTTTTTTTTTTTTTACTTGTGCGAGCTTAATTTTACTGACCTTTGAACGGAGTAGGCCACGTCGAGACAATGATTTTCATACGGGCTGGTTCAAAACAAGGAATGAAAATTTTTGGCCGTGAAGATTAGGAATGAAACCATAGTACCGGCTCTGTGTAGAAAAATAAATTAGGCCCGGCCCGGCCCGGGTCTTCAGAAAAAAGTATGGCCCGAGCCCGGCCCGGCCCGAGTGCCGGGAAGAAAAATAGGCCCGAGCCCGGCCCGCGGGTCGGGCCGGGCTCGGGCTTCGGGCCACGGGCCGGCCTGTGCAGATCTCTAATCTGAAGTTTGAGGAAAATTCCGTTCATTAGTTCTTGAGATAGAACTATTGCGGTAATCGTGGAATACGCAGCATAGCAGCACCACGTGAAGCAATTTACACCGAAAACCAATCAGCACCAATTTATACCAACGTATATCTGAATCTAAAGTTTTATTACTTCCGCGCATTAGTTCTTGAGAGAGAGCGCAGAAAATGTGTGTCACATGCAGAGTCAAATCGTGTTCAGGAGCTTCTAAAACTTATAAATCTGTCGAAAACGGGAATTCGAAACTTTTCACGAATCCAATACTTTCTTGTTGTAAAGATAGAAGAAAGTAGTATCATTAAAAAAGGTATCTTTATTGCGTTAGGCATATACTGCCTTGGAGTGAATTAGACCATGCTAAGTGACTTGCAGTGAAATAATATTGTATGACTTTTTAAAGACATGCTTTATTTCATATGGAGCCAAATTAAAAAAGGTCTATTTACGTTATTTTTTCTATCATATATAAACAAATAGTATTCATAATCATTCCAAAAACTTTTTATATAAATAGTTTTTTGATTTTTGGAGTTATGAAAAAAAAAGGAAAAAAGAAAAGAAACGGTTGTTATGGTTGGTTGTTGGCCAAAATGTTATAAACGAATAACATTCATTATCCCTCAAAAAATTCTTCACATAACTAATTAATCGATTTTTAGACCAAACACTACAATGTTTATGTTTTTTTCTTCCTTTAATCATAAACCGCCCAAGAGAGCAAGCGATGAATTTTCGTAAACAATGATTTTAACAATGGACTAATAAAATTAACACATAACTGTTAAGGTACAATATTTTCTAAAGAGGAATAGTTCTTTATTGTTGCAATTACAGAGAAATTTCGTCAACAATGATTTCAACAATGGTAAATCATAATAAATAGTTTTTAATGAAAAATGCTCTTTGAGACTTTAACCGCCTTTTATGATGTTAGTAGAGTATTTACAGCATCAAATTTTTGATTTTATCATGGATAAAAGCGATTTTACTTCCTCAAACGGAATGTTTTCTTTTGATGTAAGTTATTTGTCACATTTTCATATAAATTTTTAATAATTATTATTATTATTTATCTTGTATGATATTGTTTGCTTTACAACCTTAATTATGAAACGCTCTATTGATAAATGTTGCATTAGTGGCTTGTTTTTAATAATGTTGTATATTATCTCTAGTATTATTACGAAAATTTACTATATCGCCGCCTCAGAACAACAGTAGGACATCTAGTAATAATAAAAAATGAGATGTCCGACTTACTGCTATGAGGAACTGTGTTTGCATCGAGTGGAACAACTTCTGAAACACAAAGTTATGCTTAATATTATATATCAGATGTGTTTCATGAACATTCCCTACTGTTGCACTAGATGCAGGCACAAGTTTTCATAGCAGTAAGTCAGACATCTCATTTTCGATTATTACTAGATGTCCTACTGTTGTTCTGAGGCGAGGAATGTATTTTTATTATTTTACTTGTATATTGTTGTTTACCACATACGGTCTTAATTTTGAAAACGTTGCGTTAATAAATGTTTACTTCTGGCTACGTTAGATAAATCTAAGCATAGGGAATCTATTTGGGATTGTAAATGATCTGAATGAAATAAAAATCTAGGGAATATGGACGATAACTTATTTTTTGATTGATTATATAAGGATCCACAGCCATAATAGACTAAGTCAAAACAAAAATTAAGATAGTCCATTCAGAAGGTGCATAACATCTATTTTACCTACTCCTACAATGAACCAAGTCAGTTTTCACATACTTTCTGTAATGTGTCATCTGTTTACAGACTTGGTTCACTGTGGGTGTGAATAAAACATCTTTTATGCACCTTCAAAATGGACTTGGTCTACTGTGGTTGTGAGTCCTTCATATATAACCTGAACAGAATGGACAAACGTTATGACCACGTCTCTTGGAAAATTCGACTCGACCGTGAGTCCGTGCGTTGATGCAATGAACTCGATTTTGTGGTAAAAAGTTTCAAATGGGTCAGAAGTGCCTGTGAAATTTGCATTTTGCCTGTTCGTTTAAAGAATAAGAATTATGAGTGGTTTTGAAAGATACACGATTGCAGCGACAGAAAGGCCGATTCCAGTTGATCTGAAATCGCTACATTTGTTGGTTTTTCTAATACGAGCGAAATTTTCTTGTAAACAAGAGCTGTGCCAGACGAGTAACACACAGTGTCTGCAGTAACAAAAAAGCTAAAACACGGCACAAGGTGGCGTAATACAGCATAAGATTCATTAAACTATAAATTGATCGTAAGAATACTTGCTGTCGTCAGAGAAAACACGTTATTATTAATGCAATGCTAGTGGTCATAATAAATTGGCCACTCAGTGCAAATTCCTTATATAGATGGAGTATCAAATATGGCCTACACGGATGAAAAATATTGAATATCTCTGTATGAATATAAATAAAGTACGAAAGTGATATTTAGAATACTTTTCAGCTAACATACCCATTGCTTTTCTATGGAAATATCGAATCTATTAAAAAGAATTTGGGTTTGAGCATTTGCATTTTTTATTCTTTCACGATAGACATGCCTTAAAGCATAGATGCCAACATTTCTTAATTATTCCGGAGTTTGATCCAAAATTTGCATTTTCAAACCGGAAAATATATATAATAAAATGTGCCTTCTTTCTATGAGGTACATTTTTAATTTCATTTCGAAATTTTTTGTTAAATAAAATTTCCGGTTGAAAACGTGTTCATCTTGGATCAGACTCCGGAATAATTAAGAGCTGTTGGCATCTATGCTTAAAGGTGTTATAAATGTGATTATCTTTTACCAAATAGCTTTATATTTTACCTTAGAATATCCATATGGATAAAGTTGGTATCCAAGATAACTCGAATTGAACTTATAAAGTATTAAAAAAATGCCATTTTTAATAGTTTCTTTCATTTGTTAAGTTAATATTAAAGCTTCGTAAACAATAATTTCAATCATTATTCTAATATCATTAAAATATATCTAAACTATTTTATAAAATGTGTACTTCTTCATTTTGTTAAAAAAAAAAACAAAAAACGTTTTTTAGAGAACAAGGATTTCCGCAATGAAGAATCATGACAAATAAATTTTAAAGAAAAGATTTATTTGAGGTCTGTAACTTCGTGTTATCTGATGTGTGAACATATTTTTCAGCATCAAAATTTTAATTTTATAATGATACAAAGCGGCATTTCATATTCTTTCGATATGATTTTGAAGGAAGTAAGTTATTTGCATCATTCGTTTGCGATTTTTAACTATGCATTTTCTTTAGTTCTCTCTTTTAATGTTATTCATGGATACACAGACTTTCTATTATGAAAAGTTTTTTTTATTTTTCAAACTGGGAATTCAAATGAAATAGAGATATAGAGACAATACACATGTCGTATCTTTTTTAGATGTCTGATACGCAGAGTCTCGCATGACTTCGCAAATGTTCAGTTAAAGCGTGTTTTATTAAAAAAATAATAAATTGATATGGTAAAAAAAATTCTGTCCTAATACCATTTTTAAATTAAACTTCATACCGCTTTATGCCAAACATTTGTTTTTTTCTAACTTAAACGGCGTCACCTGCTCGTAGCTGTCTTACACAATATAGACAAATCATTATTGCGGCAATAAAGACACTTACACCTTAGAATTTTCGCAGTCTTGTAAAATATAACACGCAGGCTACTGAAAACTACACAGGCGCTTTCAATCTGCATAGAATCCATCTATATATATGGGAAGAAATAGCAGAGATATAACAGAATAGAAGAAATAGATGAGTGAGCAAGAACACCTAATAACAAATGAAGCAACGACATTTCGCGAGTAGTAGGATCTACTGTTCGTAATGAAGTTTGGCTAAGATAATACCATCTACTATAGGCCACGATTAATGTTATTACATAACTGAGGGCATGAAGTAAAAATAAATATAGGCAGTTGATGTGTATGAATTAATTACGAAAGAAAATTTTCGAAACAAACCAATAGACTTTTCCTCAGAAAATTCTCAATTGTAGCATCAAATATTTATTCAATAAATTAAAGACAACAAGATATGGAGCCGTTCTTCTCTATGGATTGTCAACATTACGAACTGAACATATTTTATATGTTAACATATCAAATTAAATAAGATAAGACAGTAAAACGAAACAGGGGAAAAAGTAAGCTATTTACAATACGTTATTACAATTCTACTACAACTGGGGGCCCCGTTTGTCGAAACAAGAGAAAAGACTACAACAAGTTGCTTCTGATAAGTGCAGACTATCTCATAGGTAGTGCACAAAGCTACAGAACTCCATATAGAGTGCCGTGAGCGAAAAGTTCTAAATCTTTGAAGATCCGGGCGTGAATATATTTTGTCGGAATCATAAAAACTAAGAAAATTGCTCCTCACAAAGGTCAGAAAAACATTTTAATGTCCGTCGGAATAAAAACAAATGTGATCAAATGGGAGGCTTATAATCGAAAGCATTGGAGGCGGGAGTATGAAAAAAAGTATGATGAATTACAACTAACTCATAAATTAATATTAATTAGTTGAAAAAGAAAACGGAAGAAAACGTATATATTTATGTATATTTATTTAATATTTATGTATTTGTGTCAGCGTGTGGTTTTCTATATACATACTTATGTATCGATATGGAGCTCTTAAAAAAATTTTCGCATTGAAAATTATTTAACTTAAATGCCTACTTCAGTCACGGGAATTAAGGAAAACGCTAATGTTAAGTCTATGGGGGCGTTATTTTCAATTTTCTCCCTTTGGTTTTAATATTTTTGAATGATTATTTTTTTGCTTAGTATAGCTGAGCAGGATGATCTACAACCGGGCAAGTTTTTAACTTTTTCGATTTTGGTTATAGTGTTTTTATATTAAGATAGTTTCAAGTTCAGAACCGGTTCCAACTGATTCTGAAAGTGAAAGTAATTTAAAAAAATCTGAAACCAAAATCGAAAAAGTAAAAACTAGCCCGGCTGTAGATCGTCCTCAGCTATCCTATGCAAAAAAAAAAAAAAAAAAAAAAAAAAAAAATCATTTAAAAATATTAAAATCAAAGCTAGAAATTTGAAAATAACGCACCCCTAGACTTTACATTAGCATTACCATTTCTTCCCGTGGCTAGTGTGGACTTTTATATAACTCCTTTAATGTTGGCGTAAGAATAAAAACGTATTTGGTACAACAACATAAGAAAATGTTGCATGAGCAATGGATCATCGTAAACATTGATTTCAACAATGAACTTTTATAATTAACTTTTTAATTATTTGTTTTTATATTATGAACAATTATGTACCATTATGTTATTTTCAACAATGATTTCAACATTGATTTCAACAATGGCTTCTCGTATAAAATAAAATTTTGAGAAAATTTTTCTTTGAGGCTTTCATCGTCTTGCGTATGCGTGTATAACATTTACAGCATCTTAAGGTTTTGATCTTATATACATATCAAAGTGAAAAAAAAATATTTTTTTCAAAATGTTTTCTTCTGCGGTAAGTTACTTTCATCATTTTCATATAAATTTCAAGTTTATAGTTTTATTATTTATCCTTGAATAATAAAATAAAAATCAAGAGAGCACAGACAACAGACATGTCTAGCCCCTCACTGTGTCTTTGATGATTTCTCAGATTTTAAGTTAAATCGCATTTATTTCAGAAAATAATTTGCTATAGACAGTGAATAAATTTGATAATAATTTATTTTTATATAGGGTCTCCATTCTTTACGGTGTCCAATGGCTTATTCCTAAATTGTTAGGCATAGACATATAGTTCCAATTACAAAAATATTTTAAATGAGGTAAAGTAATATTTGAACAGCGATTTGGGTCAATAAAAATATTTTTTTTTTAAATTTCGAAATTTAAATTTTTATATAGTTTCCTGTTCTATAAGTTATATTTAGTAAAAAATAGCCTATTACACTAACAAGGGAACCACTTTTGGGGCTGCTCGCATCTAGCTACGAGACCTGGTTCATTTTGTAGCCTTATACATAAAAATTAGAGAACCGATAAAATTTCTCTGTTAGAATCATATTTCATATACTTTTTTATACTTTTAATTTTTTATTATTACATTTTTATTTGTTTATTTCACGCCAAAAGTCAGTTAAGTCGCCAAATACGGCACTAAAATTTTTCCTCCCGCTTTTTTGCTAGTAAATAGGGATCATTCACAAATTTACTAGAATTGGAAATAATCCTCAGGTATATAAAAAAATAGTGGAGGGTAAAATTAACATTAAAATATAAATCTCAAATCTTATTTGAGATTCTTATTTGATCTAATGATTCTGACGTATTAAAGAAAATGTACAACGTGTGCAACAAATATAAGTTAAAAACTAGCAGAATTTTTGCTAAATGAAATGATGAAAATCAACAGTCTCAGTTCTTTACAAAATAATGCATATTTTAGAATGCTATTAGATTATCTAATCTAAATTTAATTAATGAAAAATAAAGTCATATTAAAACTTGCTCGAAGTTACACCCTTTGTACATCTATCATCAATTAAAATTACAAAAGAATATCTCATTACTCCCAAACTTTATATTATTATTCGGATCATTCACCTTGGATTTTGGATATAAACTACCACACAGAAATATAAGAGGAGAGAAAAAAAGCTGTGAATAATATTAACTCTTCAACACTTTAAGACTTTCAAACTAATTCGACATCGTACGACTTCCCGAAAAAGTTAGTCGAATTTTATTATGTTAACGAAAAAAATCGCAATAATTGTTTTAACATTTACGGTTTAAAACCTAATTTTAGTAACGAATATTAAAGGTAATAGAGATTTTCAATTAATGTGTTAAATCAAATATCTTTTGGTTATATGTGTTTTTAGTTTCATGTTTCATTGAGTTTCAATTCCTACACAGTTACGAAGAGAAAATTATCTTCTTAAAATTGTAGTTTAAAAAGTTCATGCAAAAGCTTTAAAACAATAATACGTTTACACAATTAATGTTTATCAGTACACAGGATTCATTAAAAAGAAATAATTTGAAAAGAAATTTTCTCATGTGGTTCCTTTATTAATTGTTCTTTTCCTTCTGTTTTATCTCAAGAAGACTCTTACTTTTATATTGTTAATCTCGCTCTGTTTGTCTACTTTTAAAATTTGATATCAAGTGAAATGTCATCTTCAGATTGGGATATATCTATAAAAAAATAAAGATGTCTTATAGGTAAAGAAAATCCATCGCCAAACAATGTGTTTTAATACCAGAAACGAATAAGGTGGACATCACATCCACTTCAAATCCTTGACATAAGTGACATATATAACAGATGAAAAATTCAAAGTAAATATTTGGTAAAACTTTGAAATCATCATTAAAATTAATTCATGAAAATTTGCACGAATCATTACAGTGTCCAATTGGAATTTTATACAAAATTTTAACAAAATAGTGATTTATGTAAAAAAACCGGCGCCACATAAAACCTCTTAAATACGAATTAGATTGTTCGTGTGCGATATTTAGTGTTTCGCTGAATACAAAGCTTTTGGTATTTTGCGTTTGTAAACTAATATATATTTTTCACATTTCATTGCTTATGAGCTTGTAGATATCGTCTCATGTTATATCATGCAGATTATAAATACCAATTTGTCTTGCTACCAATATAAATACAAGTGGAACACCGTCTGTGGCTTGCAACATCGTAAACAACATAAAGGAACGCGACGAATTTCTTGTATAGTTTTGGTGTTAAATCACATTACATGGTGTCGGGAACACAATTTGTTTACCGGTAATGTTCGGCGAGAAAGTAAACAAATATAAATAATTCTCATATAGTAAACCGTAAGAAAGGTACTCTATATACAGGGTGTCCATTAACCACGAATGAAATTTTGATATAATTACAAAGAAATTCCATAATAACACGTCTTTGCTCTAAACTATAGTAGACGTTCAAATTACTCTCCTTCAACTTTCTAAAACTAACATATGCTTGGTTGTGATTTCGAAGACTCATCCTATCATGCAAGGTTACTGTATGGCCATTACGATACCGCTGCATTATTTGGTTAACTGTTGAGTCGAATTACGCAACCTGTTCATAAGACTTTCCGAAACAAGACTTTTTACTTCTTTGAACGACTTCTTGTTGGAAAAAGAAACTTTGATAAATGTAACAACACTCTTCTGGGAAGAACACCACGTTAACGTACATACGCATGAACATTTATCTACGCCAGAGTCGGACAAATTTGTCATCCCAATTATCCGCAATGTAATTAATTACAAGTTAATTGCTGTAATTGATTATAGTTACACACGCATTCAAAGACAGAAATTTTGTCAAATAATGGAATAGCGGTGGTTCCGGGTATAGTACTGCAAGAATTTTTTACGGCATGTAATTTTAACTATAATTAATTACATACAATTGAACCGTAATTATATTGCAGATAATTGAGATTACAAATTTGCTTAGCTCTGACTAACTTTGCTTAATTCTGCACTCCAATGTTGCGCGAGATTTTTTTCATAAGCATATGCTCTCTCTAGCATATGGACTATTTAAATAGAGCACTTTTTTTTCAGCGTGTGTGAAGGGTTGGGGGAGGGAGAGGGCACAATTGGTTTTTCTTAGCTACTATGCTACTTAGTTTTAATATTTTTTACTGGTCGTTACTTTATTGAAATTTATTTTTGTATTTTATAATATTTTTTCTTTATTTTCCTTTAGGCGGCGTTTTATGCCGATGCTAATGAGCAGTTAAACAACAGGTAAGATATAATTGATAATATACATTCTATATTGTATAAAATTTCCGTGGAATTTCTAATCCATATTACAAAAAAAATATTTCAATAAACTGCTATGCTTTAATTTTATTCACTTTTAAAAGTGCTTCATATGTTTGTTTTTTTATATCTCTAACTGAAATCACAACATGGATACTTCCTTCGAGGTATTTCACCATTTTACAGGCTATATCTGTTATTATTCAGGATTGCTTTACTCCACAGCATGATATGTTATATACGGAATGTTGCTAATTTGCGGATTTTTTTTTTTTTTTATATTCTGAAAATTTACCATTTTTACGATTGTCAAATAATTTTTATTTTAGCTTTATTTAATTTAAAAATGTACGTGATTGAATAAAACGAAGGCTACTGTTTTGATATATTTCTACAAATTTTTAATTGAAATTTTCCAACCTGGTATCAGGAATATCTGTTTTCAAAGGCATTCAGTGCATACCTATGCTCAAATATCAATGTATGGCTAGCTTGACAAATTTTCTCGGTCCATTTATGAATGTAGCAATATTGCTCTCATTCAAAAATAAGTCTCTGTTTCTTGCGTTATAGGTGAGTAAAAAAAGGAAAGTTTAAGAATATAAAACTCCAGAGGAAAGAAAACACCATGGTACATCCATGGTAACAAATATAGATGAAAAGAAAAATGAAATTTTTATCTGGCACGATTATTTAATATTCAGCAATTACATGTAGCTAATTTTATATGATCTGACGTTGTTTTGTACAAGTATGACAGCCTACCGTCAACATTTCTTGCATGACCAAAAACGTGAAACTTAAAATTCAATTTCATGAAAAAGTGGACTTGAATGTGGTTTTCCTTGCTCCATTTTGTTTAATTTATTATTTTGGGTATTTTTTAACTTTAATTTTAAAGATTCGTTGAAAAAAAAACATTATATTCTGATTTCAGTGCAATATATATTAAAATAAGAAATAAAAAGTTAAATTATTAGCTTCCGGGTTAAAGTGTATGCCTTTGATTAAAAGATATAGTCTGAAATTGGAATTATTACTGTTATATTATTATTATTATTATTATTATTTTATTTTCCTAAAAATTTAAGCTTAAACGTAACTAGATAAAAAATTGTTTTTCATAATTATTGGGTATATTTCAGTAATCAGTAATTTTTTCTATTTAAACGGGAAATTATTTAGTAAGACGATAGGTGTAACACATTGCACCATTCCTATTCATTTTAAAACAATAAATTATTTTGGTTTTTATTAAGTGAAGATTTAAAGCTGTTTATTAATATTAAACACGGTCAAATTCTCGTGAAAGATAGCGGAAAGTCGAATCTCTTTCAATGAAAATGCCATAAATATTAATATAACTTACTTTACTTAAGGCAAAAATTAAATTTTGCAAGTTGTATTGGGGATAACGTTCGCTGTCACTAGCAAAGAGAGCAGCATCAACATAATTAAGAATTCGTAGAATTTTCTATCTTTGCAAATTAAGTTAAATCTTTACAAATGAGTTGATGCAGCACATTTAATACAGCTAAAAAAATAACAACAAAGTTAAAGTAAGTAAGGTAACTAACGTTAATAATAATGGTTGCTAGCATTACCCGTACAGCAGTTTTACAAATGATGGTGAGAAATGTACTGTGAATGCATAGTCCACTTGCAGCGCTGTGTTGTCCTTGAAATAAAGGTCAGATTTCAGTTGAAAATAGATGCTTTCTTAAGTTTCTTCATACTCTGCTCCAGAAAAAAAAAATTTTTTTAACTATCATATAAATAATAACAAATTAAAAGCTTGATTTTGAGTAATAAGAAGATTGTTGTTTTTTGTACGAATTCTTTGAAATGTGTCATGTTTTTTTTTGCAGGTTACATTAGGGTAGTTGGAAGGCTAATTCGAGACAGAACGCGTTATTATTATTATTATTATTATTATTATTATTACTATTTTAATCTTTATTTCCCCTTTTTCGAATGGTAAATTGCTTTTGTTTCTACGATAACAAGAGGTTAAATTTCTTTAAGTAATTTAGTTTGTTTGCATCATACATACACATTACATGCATAAACTTTAAACTCAATTTTTTCAAAACCGCTGTTTTTAGAAGTTCGGTGTACCTTTTTATAAAAACTACGACATAATATTGTTTGTAAGCTTGACTGTATGCTTTACACATATCCCTGAGCCATCAGAAGTAAACTTTTTTTTACAAACATATGTACAAAATTTTCATAAAAAAGTTCTTGGGAAAAAGGCATGTTTCTTGTTCTTTAAAGGTGGTTTTTATTCCAGATTAAAAAAAATAACTAAAGAACATCTGTTCATAAAGTTGACTTCATTTTATTAGGTATTATTCATATTATGTGTATAAAAAATTTCAAATGAATATCTTTGGTAGTTTCTGAGAGAAAGTGCCATTAATTTAACATAGCAGGAATAGAGGCTTCCAACTGTCCTTAACCTCTTTAGAATAAGTCTGAAAGTAAAATTATATGAAACTTTATTTTATAAATGTACTTAAATCAGTTTAAAATGAATGAAATTTTTCTTTTTAGCTCTCTTGATGAGTCTATTTGGGACTCACCAGTCTATTATCCACCTTTTGAAACATCCAGTAGAGATTATTGTTACAACTATTGGGGTGAATTTTGTTATGGGTCTGTATATCATGGATATCAATAGTAAGTACAGTTGAATGAATCTCCTAGATATCATCCTTCTTTTGTATAGGGACCTGTCAAATCCATTAATCTTGTAGAAAAAAACGATTCTATTACTTTTATAAAATTTTCTCTATGAGGATCGGAAAGTTCCCGAACTTGATGGTAAAACAAGTTTTGTCTGAATTGACCTAATTTTGGCTACCATCTTTTTCAAAATAGTCACCTTATTAACGTATACACACATCCCATCGCGTTTCCTACTTCTTGAAAGCACTCCTGAAGTGATTCTCTAGAAAGCTGTCAAAAACCGTCTGCATTTCTCCTTGAATGTCGGACACAAATGCAAAACGTCGTCCTTTCAATAGCACTTTCAATTTTGGAAATAACGCAAATCCAAAGGGAGCTAGATCCGGTAAATGGACGGGTGGGGAACAACAATTAAGTTGTTATGAACTAAAAACCGCGTTGTCTTTAGGGATTGTTTCTAAGGAGCCCTGGAATAAGCTTTGCAGCAATGCGTCACATGTTTGATTACTCCGTCAAAATTTCTTGGTAAATTCCCTAACCGATTCTAATTTTATCTGCAAGTTCATGGATAGTTATGCAACGATCTTCTCGTATGAGTTTTGCAAGTTGTTACATATTTTCATCCGTTTTGCTGGTGCCTGGTAGCCCTAAACGCTTGCCATCGTCAAATGAATGACGACCCACCCTGAAACGCCAGTGCCATTCAAAAACCGATGCCCGACTTAAGGCTTCATTATCATAAGCCATACGAATAATTTCAAGAATTTCGGCTGCAAACTTATTGAGCTTCACACAAAATTTAATGCACACGTCATTGCTAAATCGCAAACAGTCCAAAACACGAAGTTGAAAAAAAATCATAGCAACAAAAATCGTGCTTGCACCTTGAAGTCAAGCAGTGAAAAGAGTAGAGGAGTTTTTGGGAAATTTGACCTTGACCTACTTTCGCCTCCACATTGACAAAAACAGCCATAGTGATAGCAATACGGGAACTTTCCGACAGCACCTCGTATATATGTGTTCTTTATCATAAAATATCTTCTATACTGGCTATATTTTAATTCATACCCGCTTGACAGTGCACGTAAAATTTGTGGAAATGTTGATTTAAAGAGGAGGCTGATTTGTTGATGTTTTGCACGGCGTGGGGTGTTCTACTTCTAATAGCTTCAAAACTGATCTTTCCCTTTCAATATCCTTTTCTAACTAGTATTGGAGATCTGCTCAAAATTTTCATTTGGTTAATCGAATTTTCTTAATCCCATGATGGGATTTTAAATCTGTTTCTAAATTTTTTCATGATTTCAATTTTCAATTAATTTAATGACTCCATCACAAAAATTAAAGTTAAGAATTTTTATTTGCTAGTGGAATCAAACATATTTTAAAGACGTAGATCCATTACAACTGTATGATGGAAATTAATGAAGGGGCATTTTCAACAGTTATATGTGTTTCCTAACTGAACTAAATTTAGCATTACATTATACGATAAACCTAGATCAGCACAAAAATTCCGATATTGTTCCGAATATTGATGGTAATTGCTGAAATTGTATTTTCACATGCGCTGTGCATTCTAAAATTCGTTATTTAGACATCATTTTTCAACATATCAAACTGCGAAGCTTTATTATATTATTCTGAATGTGTCGGAAAGTATTTCATAATCTATGGTTGACGTATGATTTTGCGTTCTTGTTTTATGCTAATAATGACAGAACTGGAAATATGCTACTTTGTATTTTCGATGATGCAGAGACTTCATAAAGCCATTCCCCAGTTCAGCTGTTTCTTTCTATAACTTTAGAATTTGAAGATTTGTTTGGATCATTTAATGAAATCTTTTAGAATATCTTTTGATGAAATAGTGAAGAAAATTATTTCATAAAGAGAATTTCATTTATATTTTTCTCCTAATTTGTTAATAAAAAAAACCTTACCGAATTTTGGAAAAGTTAAACCGAATTAACTGGAACCGATTAACTCGGTTAAAAAAATTGACCGTGACTAAGCATTTAGACCGATTATTTTGACCAATTACGTTTTTAATCGACTCAGGTATGCTTACAAATATAATGAAATATAATTTTCCGTGTTTAAAGAATACATTAGGTATTTTCAAAAATGTACGGATCAAACTGGTGTTATCACTTAAATCATTTCCGCTTTAATTTAAATCACGAAAGCTTGTGCGGTATTTAGAAGAAATTGATGTTTCATAAGTTTAAATGTTACTAATTGAATCCCCGTTATATTTTTCTTCGCAAATCCTTTGATTCTGAGTTAGAAATGCGCACCTTTGGTTGCTTGCTCTTTTAACATAAATACAGGCATGTGTGAGATGCGATATAAGGGACAGTGGAGGTGGTAGGCAAAATTAAGGTAGCTTGATTGGACTTGTTCAAAGTCTTGAAATTAACGTGCTAAAATCAAATAATTGAAGTAGCACGATTGAGAATTGTATTTAGCAGCCCCAAATTTCTTTTCTTCCAGAGATCTTTGAACTGACAGCGCCCATAGCATGACCAAACAAATCGAGGGAGACTTCACATCCGAGAATTCAAAAGTTCAAATTCAATAAGATATGCAAAGGCTGTTGAGTAGTTTAGAAAATATATTTAATGAAACAGTTTTAACTGGTTGTATAATTTATAATAGATTTTGTACACTTTTATAATAATGATGTTTACTAGGAACAATTTGAATAGATCTCCTACATCCCATCAAACTTTGCAGTGCGATCTCTTAAATATTTTATCATTGCAGAAAAAAAACTCAACTAATTTACAATGTTATTGTAAAATCTTGTTATAAGAAATTCTTGCTGGCGATATTTTGTTTCATAAATTATCTCGCATTCTGAAAATTTTAATTAATATCCCTGAGAGAGTGTGTAGAAAAATCGCTAAAATGGCATTTTGGAAAGAGATTAATAAAACAAAAACAGTTAAAATAGTTCTAATATTGTTCGAATTTTCTTCTTTTTTTTCAATTTTTAATTCGTTAATAAATTAGACACTCACATACAGGCTGTTGCAAAATTCGACCGTCAAATTCAGAGGGGTGACATTAGGCATCAAGAGGATGAAAAATTACAATAGAACATTGGGTCGCAAGCCACGTATTTAATCACAAATATAGGGTTTTCTACACTAAATCAATTTGAGTTGACGGTAATAACTTTCATAAAACTGAATACATTATAATACAAATTTTAATAGACAGTCTCACTTTTGGCCTGCATGTGATAATATAAAAAATATGGTAAACGTTTCCATTATATGCTCAATCAGTATGCAGTTGACGCTCCACATTTTGGACTGCGATTAACAGTTAATACGGTATCTTCGATTACTTGTCACCCTGTTTTTATAGAACTTTTCGTGATGTTATATCATTTCACACAAAAAAGGTACATATCGTTGCATTTTCATTACAATGTTTTTATTTTTCTCAAAATTATGACCGTCAATCCAAGCTCAGTTCGGATGAAGTATCCTGCATTTGTGACTGAATAAATAGTTTGTGACTCCTCCTCATCCTCTTGATGTCTACTATCACCCCTCTGAATTTGTCACGCGAATTCGACAACAACATGTAGAGTGTTGGAGATAAAGTACTGAGATCACTTGAAATGAATCCATTTGTTAACTCTTCCCATGCATCTATTACTTAAAATATTTAAGTATTGAGAATCATGAATTCTGCCTATCTAAAACATTTTATATCAATACCTTTATACTTGAAAACAGAAATTCCAATTTCGTTTTCCAACGTAAAGGAACGATTTGAGAGCTTAGTTAGTATTTGAATGTGAAGAACAGAATCTATGTTTCTCAAAAAACCGGATCAATATCAAGCACAGCAATTCGCATTTCGCATTAACAGGAAATACGCAATAGAATCTAAAGTTATACTATTAACAACCACTGCCACAGTCATATCATCTTTATGACACTTATAATTAAATCAGAATTTAATTACGTTAATTTTTATTCACACTGCTAACAAGGCATAAAATCAACAGAGGGAAAAAATACCCAGGCCAGGGTTCGAACATGGGTATTTGGTACAGCGTACCATCGCTCTGCCAACTAAGCCATCTGGAACGACACATCTAGTCTGGAACTCTTCACTCATATATGTTAGCTAGGCTGCAACCGCAGCACAAGATAGGATAACTTGTTAGCAATGTGAACAAAAATTCACGTATATAAATTCAGATTTACCAATTCTTGGGCGTACTTCAACGTTTCAATTATTATATATATATATATATATATATATATATATATATATATATTAGGGAGCTCTGGCCCCTACAAGCTACGATCGCCAACTCCCGTTTAGACACAACAGAATCTAAAAGCACGCTAATTTGATCGGTTTTAAAAAGATGAGAGAAGATTGAATTATAATGAAAAAATCTATAGCGATCTCCCTTTAAACGGGTTTCCATTCAATTCCCTTCGATTACGAAAATTTAAGGCCAAATCAGTTGCTGTTAAGACATCCAATGGTTGTGTTCGTGTTTGATTAAAGAAGATCAGTTAAACATTTGACAAAAAGCTAAAATAAAATGAATTAAGAAAACAGAGTCTTTGCCTCCCGGTATTTTTTAACAGCGTTATAAAACGATTGACATAATACAATTTACTACAATTACTACAAGTTACTGCTTTAACCCCTTCAAGGGCGGTGGTTCATTATTGGACAACTTGATTTTAATTCTTAAATGCCACATTGACACCAGAATATTGGAATGAAATTTTTCCTTTTATTAAGTAAGTGAACAACTTTTATGTTAGTCGGGTGCAAATCTCGCAAATAGCTTTTTTTTTAACTCGCCAGTTAGCATTTTTTTTTATTTTTAAAGTGGTAAATTAAAACAGTTCTACTTGGTTTTCCCATCGACCAAAAATCTATCGCTAGACTATAAGATTAAATGCGAATAATGGTTGATCGTAAATGTCACATTCACTTGACTATAAGGAAGTTACAAGTATTTACGCCATCATGTGATTTTTATTTCGACGTTTTATTTGTATTTTTATTAATGTTATACGAATGTATTTGTTCTTTCGTTATTTAAAATAAAAATTACGTCAATTTGTATAATTTGGTGAGTGGTTTGGCGATTTATATAATTTGGCAAAATTGGCCGACGGGATAACTAAGTAGTACCATTGAAACATTGCTTTGGATTTGAAATTAAATGTCATGATTTGTTGCGTTATTTAATAAGGTTTGGCGTGATTTTTTTTTTTTTTTTTTTTTTTTTTTTTTTTTTTTTACGACAATTTGGCGAAAACCTCGTTTTTGAATACCAGTTACATATGTATTTTTAAATTATTTTCTATTATTTTTAAAATGAAATAATAATAAATAAAAAAATAATTAATAATTATAGAACAAAACAATTTATAACATTTTTTTAATAAAAAGAAAATAAATGTAAATAAACATTTATTAATAAATAAGCAACAATAGCTGGGTTACCATGTCAGGCAAAATAACGCCATTTTGGCGCCAATTAGGTACCCTGGTGCGTATATGACATCTGCGCGCCTAATATTTTTCTTTTCGTTTCGTTTAAAAAAAAGAAAGAAGTGAAAGCCATTAATTTTAAATGTTTCAGTTTTAAATGAAAGTTTTGTATTAAACAAAATGATAATGAAATAATAATGAAATAATAATAATAATAAAGCATTGTTCTTAGCATGCATTTAAGGGAGGTCAAACTGGTCGCCAAATTAGTTTAAAATAATAACTTTTTCTAAAATATGAAAAAAATATATGTTATGATTAAAATTTGAGTTACCATCATTAGAGAAAAGTATTTAAAATTAGAAAAAAAATTAATATTTCGAAAACTAATTCAAATTTAAAATTCTAATACCAGTTTTGAGATCTGCGGATCAATACGGATTTTTGGTGTTAATTTCATCGCAAAGTATTCCATATTTTAGGAGAAATCGCCGTAAAACACAATCAGTTGTTTAATCAGTCGTTTCATTAGGATTTTATATATGTAGGGTAGATATATTAATCGATGCTGGATTAATTTCGACTCATGTTTGTCGCAGGGTTGTAATTCATGAAGTTATCCCACCTTGTACTGCGGTTGCAGCCTTACGAACATATATGCGTGAAAGGGTTCCATGCTAGGTATATTGTTCCAGGTGGTTTAGTTGGCAGAGCATTGGTACACTGAAACAAAGACACAGGTTCAAACCTTAGCCTGGATACATTTTCACTCGGTTTGTTTTAGGCCTTGTTAGCAATGTGAATAAAAATTCACGTAACAAAATTCAGATTTACTATTACTCGGGCGTATTTAATCGTTTCAATTATTATATACATATAATTATGTCATATCATCTTTGTAACACATATAAGTAAGTTGTATTATTATGATAACCTATAAAATGAATGGTCAATGTATGAAAAATTCCCAAATACAATAGCTATTTTTTTTTTTTTTTCAATTTCACTTAAGCATTATGTATGCATATCGAATAACTGTATAAATGTAGTGGGTAGCAGTTTGCTGATGTTTGAACATTTTATGCGTTTAAGGTCACTTGGTCAATCAAAACAAAAATAAAATAAAATAGGGAAGATTTTTTTTTTTTTTTTTGGCAATGAAACCGTATGAACTTTTTTTATCAATTTAAATTGTCATGTCTTTCATGTTCAGAAATATAGAGAGTGAGATTATCTAGAAATGCTTTTAATTCTTATAAATATTGCAATGATCTTCTGAATTATTAAAAGGAGATTTTTTAAGAGAGAGATTTATTGAAAAAGATTTATTGAGAGTTAATTGGGTACTTACCTATTTATTATCCGGTGCAGAAAATAAATTGCAAAAAACAGTTGACAATTGCTAATCATGTTTATCGTTGACATTTACATTCAAAACAGTAATTTAATATTATTAAATAGATAACACTGTTAAAAATAGTAAATTACACAAAATAAATCAATAAATAAAATATAATAAATGAACTATAATAAAAAAAATAACAAAAAACTAGATTACTATAAACTATAATAAAAAAGTAAACCATAAACTATAATAATAAAGTAAACTATAGAAGAGAAACAATTTTTAAACTGTAATAAATAAACTATAATAATGAAACAATCTTTAAACTATAATAAATGAACTACAGAATTGTCCAAAAATAAGGATTATTGCAATTAGTATAATCGGGCTCATGCTTGGCGCAGTTGTATCTGATCTGACCCGGATGGTACGTAAGTACCGTCAATTGAATTATTGAGAGGTTCTTTTCTTCTTTTTTATTTACATAAAACATTTAAAATTTACCATGAAATATTTCATTTATTTATTTTCTTCTTTCTTCTAGCTATCCTGAATTATATCAGCTTTTTGTGCCAAATGTTTATGGAGGATTGCCAAATGATTATCAAAATATGTATTATAACGGTCCAGTCTATTATGACATTTATGAATATCCAGTTGCCGTGCATTTTGTGCCAGTCATCTTTTGCCCAGTTCCGGTCACTTACATTGCTATTGACATACCTTCTCAGTATCATCATGTATATGATTTAAGTTATCCTAATGATTGTCAATATACCACTTCAGAAAACAGGTAATAGATTATAAAATTATTTGCAATGAAATATCTTAGAGAAACTTTTATTTTCACACTATTCTTCACAGAAATGAAACTACAGGCTTATAATTTATAGGACTTCTCACTAATATATTTAAAAAACAACAGCATTAGGAAAAGATTTTTTCAAAATATAATTTTAATATGAAATTATTTTGAATAAGCAATAACAATTATTGTAATATATAAGCATTCAAAATATCAGTAAATAATAGATAAAAGCACAAAATCATTATTACACGCGGTAAAATATATTAGTTACATTCTTTCCATTTAGTAATTATAAAATGTAGGCACATTACATATATCGAAAATCAACAGCTCTAGCGAGGCGGCGTCTATGCCGTCAGGGAGTGGCTTTCCACATTACTTCAGGAGTCGCTTGCGGCGCCTTCTCCTTCTATCGGTTTTTGACCAAAAATGCCTCTGCTGATTATAGCATATGGTCTTGAAAAGAATCCATACAGTAGCTCCCGCCCGGAAATCCTTAGTTAGACTCATGGCCTCGACTCCTTCGTAGGTGTTCGATTCTTGTGGGTCGCTGGGGTGAGCGAGTTGGGGAACTAAGCCAAAGGACCGATTGACTCCTTGAGCTGGTCGAGGTTTCTGTCATTGCGACCGCACTCCTGGCGCTTGGGATCAAACCAAGTGACGTGCGCTGGGCAGTGCTCTGCCTTGGACGATTGCAGGGTCCAGTGGCGTGGCGTCCGGTCATCGCTGGATGCGGCGATGACCAAGCAATATTTTAAAACTCTTAATAAGCTTTTAAAACTCTACGATCCAGTTTTAGCAGAACATTTGGAGTTCATGTATAAGTGAAGGTAAGATTTAAAGTTTCTTTTTTGAACATTCAACGATTGAATTTTAGAGTTAATAATTTTTCACCACAAACTTAAATAATTGCGATGACCACCGAAAATTTTCATGCCACGCCACTGGCAGGGTCATAGCGGCATCACACGGGGAAACCCATCCCGTATGACTCTTGCGCATTTCTGGGCTCCTCAGAGGCTATATTGTCGGACGAAGGCTCGCAGCTTCGCGGCGAGAGCTAGTTTTATATCGAAAATAAAATCTTTGCTTTGATTTAAAAAAATGTATTAAAGATATAAAAAGTTATACATATAAAAGAAAAGGCGTCACAGAAAAATTACAGAAAATAATTTGGTATGAATTATGACATAGGAATTTTAATGCTGTAAGACTGGATGTTGCTAATGCTTGCTTAACAGCTTCTATCCAAATATTTTTCAATGTAGAGAATTTCGACAATATTAATGTATTTTTCTCAAATTTTATCAGTATTATATTATAGAACTTCTTTCATGGAGGAAATTCTGCATTTGATTTTTTGCTTAGATTGTTTTAAAAATCATGAAGTAATATGCAGAAATCGGGATTCTTTAAACAGAGAGCTGTAATTAATGTCACTGAGTTTCGTTGTCCTTATTTGCATGTTGTTACATAGGAAGTATTAGATTTTGCGCACAAAATGGGAATGAATGAAAAATACATGCTGTTTACAATTACAAAATATAGTTAGTTAAATTTTGGTTCATGAAACAAATGAGTACAAAAATTTGGTTTAGATGTAGACTTTATGGGGATTTTACCTGCAGAGGTTGAGATAAATTGTTACTAATCTCTAAATTAAAAACGATATTTAGAAAGTATTTTATTTAAAGTATTTAGAAACAATCAGATAATTTTATTAGTCTGTCTTTGGTTGGTTATCTAATTAGACACATCTTGGTAAACAAGAATATTAGAAAGATAAGCAATTTTTATTATACAAATTTGCGTGTAGTTTGAAGTCGTCTT
This sequence comes from Maratus speciosus, assembly GCA_963932465.1. Lineage (NCBI taxonomy): Eukaryota > Metazoa > Arthropoda > Arachnida > Araneae > Salticidae > Maratus > Maratus speciosus. Next base: position 41,853,844 of record OZ010791.1, on the reverse strand, counting down.
AAATATATATTTTTTTAGTAAACAATTTTTAAATATCGAAAACAACAAAAGCAAAGAACGCATCCCGAAAAAATAAAGGAAAAAAAAAACACCATTATTTGTATTAATTATATAGTAACGTTCTCGTATTTCTTAAATTGTTACAAATTATGAAATAGTTATACATTTTCCTTTAAGGTGATTTTCCTTGCAGGGGATTTTACCTGAAAACCAATATTTAGAAAGCATTTTATTTAAAATATTTAGAAACAATCAGATAATTTTATTAGAGTTTCTTTGGTTAGTTATCTATATAGACATATCTTGTTAAAAATATTAGAAATATAAGAAATTTTTATTATAAAAATTTTCGTATAGTTTTAAAATGACCTTTTTTCTATATACTATATTAATAAAGAATTTTTGAATACCAAAAACAACAAAGGCAAACGGGGCATCCCGTAAAAATATCTGAAAAAGAAAAAAACCCTATTATTTGTATTAGAACTAATTGATACTGTCACGTTTTCGTATTTCTTAAGTTGTTATAAATTATGAAATATTATACCTTTTCAACGACCTGTAGACTATCTCATTTCAGTTTTATAAAAAAGTGTCTTGCTTTTTTCAGTGTTGGAATGTTGACTCACTTTTCTGCGCATGAAGCAGTTTCAGCAGAACTGACGACTTTTGAGGTGTACTACAATGAAGATGGTGAGCGTCTGAACGATGCGCCATTGAATAATGACGATAAGAAAGAAAATAATGATAATCAAAGGTAAGAAATGTTTAAAAAGATGATTTTCCTCTGTACATATAACATATTCCTGCATTGTTTTCATAACAGCATTTTTTTTTTTCAAATAAGGCAATAAATTAATTTCAGACAGTCATATCACTGTCACATAAAACAAAAAAGATCGGGAGGTGGCTGCACAAAGCATCGCCTCATTGAGTACCAATTTACATTTTGCATACATATACGCAATATTAGCAAAAAGATAGCTTACATAAATGGAAACACAATCCCTCCGGGGTTCTTGCATCGCGTACATTTTTACTTGTTGTATCTATAATGTCAAATGAATTTTCGTATTTTTCATTCTTTAAAATGGTCCTGTATTACCAATGCAACATTTCACTGAAAGTAGGTTTCATTTTTAGGCGCATTCGTAATTATGTAAATACGTAGCACCTATAGTCGTCGTTCGTTCCGTCTGTCTCACAATAGGGCAAAATCCCGAAAAGCTGGCCAAAATATGAGAATGTTATTCAAATTGCACAAAACTTCGTAAACGGGTGTTTTTCAGGATGCTGATTACGATTCTAAAGTTAAAATTCCAAAAAACAAAATGGCGGATACAATATGGCGGACTAAAAATGAAAGTACTTTGAAAGTTATTCAATTTCTATGAAATTTCATATACAGGTGCTTTTGAGGATGCTAAGTACGATTCAAAAGTTAAATTTAAAAAAATTGCGGATTAAAAATAAAAACATTTAGATTTAAATAAAGTATGAAGTTTCGAGACTAAACGTTACAAAGAATTTTCAAAGAACTAAGATATTTTTAATCGAAATTAAACGATGAATATTTTTTATGAAACACAATTAAGTACATTAATCGAAAGTAAAATAATAAAAGGTTTATTTTTTTATATTATTAAAATAAAATGAAAGGATATTCTCAAATTCATCTTCAGATTCTTCAGAATGGGAATTGTCGAAATATTTTACAGAAGTTGCTGTGCCTCTCAGGACAAGGATCTTAATTTCTTCTACAGTAATTTATGTAATCTTAAATTGAAGGGGTCCGATGACATTAAAAGCCGAAAACCCCCATCTTCCATTTTTTTCGTCCTACTGCATTTTAGCGAGAAATCTTTATGGTACCTTTTGATCAATTTGTTGCACGATTCTTGTGCGTCTTCCGACATTTTCCCAATTAGCAATAATGAGGAAGCTATTATTTTTTTGTCATGAATAAGTAGTGTGTGCTCTGAAGTTGGCATATAGAACTAGGAATACAATTCAACAAATTTACAAGCTGTTTGTGAGCAATAATCCAAGAAATTGATCAAATGGATGTTAAGAAATTACTTGTAGTATCAACGTGGAATCATTTGATGTAATATTCTTCTACTTTCTTTATGGAAGCAGAAATAGTTGCGTTTTTAAAGAATGACGAGCTGTATTGTCATCATTTGTGCTTCTAAATCCGGGTTTTGGTTTATCGGCGAGAAGTCCTTATTGTAAACGAAATCCTTTTTGTAAATTTTGTTTTGAAATTAAAATTTTTTTCTTCTCGTCAGGAGTGTGCTCTTACCATTCTTTTATATCCCGTTTGTATGCCAAATGTAAGCTACACTCAAAACAGCTTATATAGGTATGTAACGTGGTCATCCCGAATAGTAAATGACCTTCATTCACTTTTAGTTTGAAAATGTCATCAAGGTTATTAAATTGTTTTGAAGTTGCCTGACATAGGTACCAACGTTGAGTTGACAAATTACTAGTAAAGGCATTAAAATTTTTTCCATCAATCATCCTTAAAGCTAGTTTGTAATTAACGCCTACATATTTTCTATCAATGATTGTTTTAAAAGGAATATGTTTACTCTCCTGATCTGTAATATCATCCATTTCACTGACAGTAGCTTCCGTATTTTCGTGCAAAAAATGGATTCTGATGGGCCTAAATAACCGAGGCGATGAAAGTCTCGAATTTTTCCAGATAACGATTTCTGATTTATTCGCAAGACTTACAAGTTCTAGTGGCACTAGAGAAGTGAAAAAGCTATTTGAACCTAATTTCTACCATCATCATCGCTAATTTTTTGTTTAAAAGTACTTTGACCAGACGTGCCATCGCATCCCCATTTGCAAATCAAATTCAGATTGCTAATGTTCTGGGAAGTCAGATTCTTAATAATTTCCGTTTTCATTAATAAAATGCGTTCAGCAGTATGATTTAACAAAGATTGCAATTGACAAGATGATTATTCTAATTACATTAGAATTAAAAAAAATATATTAGGTATAAAGATAAGAAAATGTATTTCTATGGGATCAATGACAGAGAATTATTTTCATTTCTTTTTTCTTTTTTTTTTACTAATCTTGCTTATCAAATTCATTTATGCTTATGATTATAATACTTATTTGTAATATAATATATAATAATCTATCACAAAACTGAATAATCTAAAAATTTCAAAAATGTTTGCCAGCTAAATTACTGTGAAAAGTAATAAATTTCAGAGTTTTTGAAGCGACTAAAAAAGTGACATTTTTACTTGTGGTTGCAAAAACCTGCACGGAATGCAGAATGGCAATTTATGGCAGCTGGTTTTTTCACTATTCATTAGATAATAGTTCAGGCTATTATTCCCATTATATGTCGTTGCGGAACACAGTGGAACTTATAAACTTTTTGATGTTTGAAAGCAAAAAAATAATATATTTTTTCAAAATTTTTATCAAAAATAATCATGAAATTATTCCTTTTAATGTACTTAACAAAAGTTTTTGTAACACTCGCAAATATTTTACATACTATCATCGTGTGAATCCATTTTAAAACATTAAAATCGGATGATGTGGGAAAATGTAGCTCTTGTTTAGAGGAACCACTGTTTTGCTCTTTTTGTTCGCCTCAGATGATGATCCTCCAAGCGTCACTTTTGAAATGTTGCAGGTTGTCAAGGCAAAACAAAAACCTTTATATAAATATGGATTCTGACCCTCCAAACATTATTCTAGTCATGTGTATAGTCAAAATTCCCTAAATAGTAACTTTATTTTTCGACTTTTGGCCAGCTTTTCGGGATTTTGCCCCACTGTGCGTCCGTCTGTCTATCCGCCAGCATATAACAGAGCAGAAACTACCCAACCGAATGGCCTGAAATTTTATATACATAATTGACTCATTTCAAATTTTATGAAAATCGGATGTATAGTTTAATGACAGTGACAGTCAAAAGTTTTCCGTTACATGACGGTCAATGGAAAAAATTATTTCAAGTGCATTTTAATGATGTTACAGCCTTTCGAACAGAATGAAATGGATATGCACTTATGAAGTGCACTAAAATATATATCCAATACACTATGCGGTGCAGAAAATATTTATCAAGCTAGTTACACTACCAAAGCACCTAATTTGCCACGTTTGCTGTGCAATTTCACACTTGTTATAACTTTATTTTATGTATTACAAACAAATGAAATATGTAAATTTTATTAACTTAAATGAATTTTTTGCACATTAGAAAAAAAATATATATGTATACTGGATAACGAATACAGGGGCATTTAATCGTCTGTTTTGACGCTTACGTTAGACAAACATTTGCAGAATTTCACATTTATAATATTATTAGGATTTGGTTTCTATCGTGTTACTACACGGAGATAAAGAAAAAAAAATTTAAACAAAATAATAATGAAAAGACGTATTTTTTAATAGGACGCAAGACAAAAAGCACTTTAGATAATAATTACATGCTTCTATGACACAGCAGTTGTCTTCATTTGTGTTTCAGGATTTTGAAAATTTCATACCAGGAAAATATACTGAAGAATACCAGTGTTGAAACTGAACCGAGTAGCTGCAGCGAATAGGCATAGAAAATTACATTTGAATTCCAGAATTAGTTAAAACTCGATTCGCATATTAAAATGCAATGGGTCTGCCAAGTCATATCTTGGTGGAAAATACCAACAAACTCGTTAGTGGTTGGCTAGTAGGTTTACCATTGTGTTCCCCTGCTCCCAGTCCTCCATGTTTCCATGCATTTGGGTGCAAGAAAGCGCAATAATAAACATACTGATCAACCACTAAAATTGGGTCTGCAGGCTGTTTCCACAAATATATGACTTGGCAGATCAGTTGTATTTTAATGTGTTAAACAAGTTCTGTCTAATCTTGGAATTTCAGCCGTCGACTGGATGAGGTGATCGTCTGTGCAGCCGCCTCCTGCTCTATGACCTCTTAAAAAGCAGTTTTTATTGTACATTCGACAATAAAAATAAATAGAACATGCCATACACATTATACCGGAATAACTGGAAATAGCCATTCGACTGGAAATATTTTTTTTTTCCGATTTATGTTTAAAAGAAAAACTTGCGATGTCGTCTTAATACTGAATTCGTACCAAACTCTAAAATGTTCAACAGGAATATCCAATGTCGTCACCCTATTTGAATTTGTGGTGAATTTTATTATAATATACTGAACGGCAAGTTATTAAGTGAATTAGTTTAAGAATTATGAATGTTTAAGTCTGTAACTGTTAATGTTAAATTTACTTGCAATCGTGGGGGGAGGGGGAGGATTTTTAAGTCTTAATTCAAACTATACTTGGCGGAAAGAGCTGCAATTTTACTTTCTTACTTTCGACAAAGTATATGTTTTTTAACTTTCGAAAATAATATCAATTTTTTGTTTGTCTCAAATTATTTTCTCCAAAAGCTTGTTTGGCTTATCTAATAAGGAGGCGGTGTAGTTTATTCCGAATGATTTATGTATATAGTGTTGTCGGCTATTGGAAAGTTTTCCGAAACTATTAGCAATGAGTAATATTTATTTCTCCTTATTTTAAAATGTGATTTTTTTTCAATTCATAGTTTTAACAGTTCTTTTCATAAAAATTTATCTTTTCCATTAAGAAAACGGAATGGTTATATTTTGTGGTTCAGAAGTATAAGCGCTTTTTAAAATTATTTAATCATTTAAAAAAGATTTTCAAACAATATTCGAGCGTGTAGAAAGATTGAACAATGATTAAATTTCTTTCTTTATTATACTTTCTTTATGTCTTATTGCTTCGTTATCAAACGAAAAAGCGTCATCTTCCTTATTGTAAGCGTTGAGAAAAATGCATTATTCATTTAAGGGGTCGGTGGACGTTAATTTTTTTTTCAATCATAGAGATATGAAATTTTGTTGAAATATACATTTCACCATAAGCATATAGAACATCTTAAAGAAATTTCCAATCTTATTATAATTCGAAGACTTAAAAGAAATTAAAATTTTAAAATGCTCTATGCGTCATACTTTTTGAGATATTTCCTCAATTTTGCATTTTAATCACTTAAAACTCTATTACTAACAAATCTGTTCATCGATTTTTTTTAATCCCTTGAATAGTTAATTTTTTAGAATTTTTTTCTGAATTCGAAATCGATTTTCATCAAAATTTTGCCTTTTAAAAAGTTAAAAATAAAATTTTATTATCTTAATGAAGTCTAATTTTAAAATGCATACACAGTTTCTTTGTGAGCAATATCAGGATTTTTCTTTAAGGAATTTTGATAAGAAATTATAACGATTGGAGCATTACAAAAATCTGAAAACGTTGAAAATTCAGTTTTGAAAAAAACTGATTTAAAGTGTATTAAAGGACCGAAAGCGTTACAAGCGTTTTTTTTTGCGCAAAACTCAAACACTTGTAACTTTTCGAAAAACAATCGCATCTGCATGCGGTTTGCGGTTTTTAGCAAATGGCTCATAACAAAGTGTAGAATAATAATATGCACAAAAATAAATTTAAATTTTTGGGTCGATTTCTGCTCAAATAAAGGTCCACGGTCCTCTTAAAGGGGGAAGTAATCATCAACGGTTACTGAAAGAAACCTCGTTTAAAAAACAAAGCGATATGTTATTGCAAATTCACTACAGTCAACAAATGTTAATGTTATACAAAAGCATTTCCTTAAACACAATTTTAAAAAAACCTAAAAAAAATAATAAATGATTAAAGTTAATATTTTTTCAAACTAAATGCTTTATTTAAAACCCGAAATTTAAGAATAATTTTTCCGTTTTTCAATATTTTAAAATGTTCGGCCGTAGTGCGTTAAGAAAAACGGCAAAGAAAAACAGCCGATCTCACTCTTAGCTGCTTCTCTGCGTAGCAACTTTGGAAAACGAGAACTGAACTTGCGTGCGTACCTTCGCCGTTTTGAAAACAACAACAACAACAACAACAAAGGCTTTTAGATGAAAATTTAATCAATATATCTGATAATTGCCGACGGATTTCTTCGAAATTCAATATTAAGAATAAACACATTTTTTCGCGTCGATCGGTACCTTCCGCGCCCCTCAACGAGCAAAGTTTCTACGAGTACGGAGAGACAGATGAACGTTTGCGGACATTATACTGAAAAAAGTATTTTATGCAATATTATTAAAACCATCGTGATTTATTCTCTTTTATTCTAAATTACATTGTTCATATACAAAATTATTTATGTGATAAAAAGGTACGGAAATGCCGACTATTAATTACAAAGCAAAAGTTTTATATAGGGCGGGACATTTATGAAATATTTATTTTAATTAAAAATAAATCCATAAAATAACATTGTTTACCTTGCAAACTTTGCTATTATATTAGCAATATTTCCTAGATTTAAAAAATGTCGTTGTTTTTCAAACTAGACTTTTAATTACTTTGCAAAAATCATGTATGTCTTCTCTGATGATATGACACTGTCAGCATTCTTTCGATTCAAAAATTTTAAGAAGTATTTGCACATTATTTTACCAAATTTTATTTGACCAAATATTTATTGATAATTTGAAACAAATATTCATATTTTTATTGTTGCAGTAGACAAACATATCATCGTTTATCAAGATCTTCTATAAAAACAATATTCATTATGGTTGGAAGTTATTAAAGTGTAAACTAAAGAATACATTTTCTTTAAATGGATAATTTTTTTTTAAATGTCAGCTATTTCATTTTAAGAAGCATGTCCCTTATTTGGGATGGTTATTTCATTAATGGATTTTATTTTTTCAGTACTTCGTGTCATTCAGAAGTCATGTGTAAAGACGAATCCTGCTTGGAAGTCGTTGATTTAGATTACGAAGATGGAATGTTAGAGCTATGCAGGGAATTTGAGAAACTTTCTCTTTATGATAGTGAAGAACTGAGGTGAACATTTCTATAATTTTTCATCTTGGTTTGTAATATTTGAAAAACTGCAATCAGTCTGCTTACTTTTTTAAAAATTGTATGTAATTCGTATGTCATCTTTTTTATTATATTTTTACTTCATTCTTTTATTTTTTACGAGCTTTAGAAGAATCTCAATGAATCACTAGTTAATCCATTAAGGACAAAGCAATACTAAAATATTAAAATGATTAAATATCACCAGAATTTCCGAAGGAATTTATTTGAAAATAAATAAATAATTTTCTTCACGCGCGTTATAAATGTAAAATTGTATTAAAATTTCTGTGCGCGATTTGACAAATTTAATTTAAAATACAGTGGTCATTTAATATGAAGAGCTCACAACCATAGTCTATTTTGACCATGTCCATTAAAGAAATGACATAGTCCATTTAGAAGGTGCATAAAATCTGTTTTATCCACTCCCGCAGTGGACGAAGTCTGTTTTCGTATACTTTCTCATATATGTTTCCTGTTTATAGACTTGGTTTACTGTGGGAGTGGATACAAGAGATCTTATGCGCCTTCTAAATGGACGATCTCTTTTTTTTAAAAATGGACCTGGTCTACTATGGTTGGGAGCCCCTCATATATACTACTACATTTAAAAGGGAAAACTGACTTATTAGACAGAAATTATATGTTTTATTAAAGCATTGAATTAGAAATATCGGCGGCTATGAGTTTTCCTGTAAAACTAGTGCCACTGTTTTAGAGGAGGTGGAGGCCCTGTTTCCTATGTATTTTTATCGTTTGGGAAACGCAGATCCCGACAGATTTAGGCTGTTGCGACAATTACACATTATTTTTTATTTATTTTCTAAATGCATTTAGCTGTGCACATTTGTAATGTAAAGTTTTAAAACTGAATCGATCGGAATAAGAGGCGTTACGATAGGAAGATACTTTAAATAACGCCCACAATAAATCTGTTTAGTTAAAAGGAGTTATTAGACTTCATTAAGATTTTCATAAATTTATGTATTATTTGTAACCAAGAAAAAAATAATTGTTAACTCATTTTATAGAATTCCGTACTTAACAAGTAAAAACGGAACTATTATAAGATCACTCCTGTGTCTGTCTGTCGCAGCCATTTTACTCGCACACTATAGAACTGGAAAGTTCAAATTAGGGGAAGTAATAAAGACTATTGACCCACATATTTACAGATTATTAAACATTCAAAAATATACTAGATTAATTTTAGCACAATTATTCTAATTGGTAAACAAATCATATTAGATGTAAATTTCCAACTGGGCGAAAAATGTCCGGACCAGGATTCGAACACGGGACCTCCTGGCTGAAGCCGCCAGTGCTCTGCCATCTGAGCTATCCCGGACGATTCTGGTCTAACTTTTTCACCCAGCTAACCTTGATGATTACAGCATCTGGTCTGAAACCTGGTTCAGCTCAACAGAATAAATCTCAGGTAATGGAACTCCAGAAACCGCTGGATACGAAATTACACTAGATTAATTTTAGCACAATTATTCTAATTGGTAAACAAATCATATTAGATGTAAATTTTCAACTGGGCGAAAAAATCCTGATCCGGACATTTTTCGCCCAGTTGGAAATTTACATCTAATATTCAAAAATATATTTAGGAAAAATGTAGCGTGGCTAAGTTACTTGAAAATAAAAAATATTTTCTTTGCATATCGAGTGAAAGCTTTCGTAACGTTGAAACAAAAAATACATTCCTTTTAATTTGAGGCATTATATTTTAAGAGATATAGTCGAAAATGTAGCGCAAAAATATGTCCCCCTCCCCTCTAATTTCCGAATCTACTGAAACTAAAATTTCGAAAAATTAGAGACAGTAGATGCTAATTTAAACCTTGCAGGAAAACGATAGCGATTATCCTAGGTCACATAATTTTTGAGAAAAGCGCATTTTTACCGTTACACACAATTTTCGATTTGTGGGCATTCAGCAAATGTGTAGTGGAGCGCTGGAGGTACCTATCATTGCAACTTTGCGATCTCCTTTCGAAGCTCGCTTAGGTCAATGCCAAGTTTAAATACGTTGTATATTTTTTTACAAAGTCTTTTTGTTCATTTAGCAACGATTTTTTTTAATAATGCAGTTAATAATTCGTATATTTATTGTACGGAACCCTCTGATCGGGAATAATACTTACACTTGACCTTGTATTTATACAGGGCGCGCTTGACGCGAGGTTTTACTATTGTTCTCAGGTCAACATCTATAGAATCAATTATATTCATAATAATAAAAATGCAATTTATTTAATCTAAACTAAATATTATGCGTGAAATTTCCAAATGTTAAATTTTGTGCTCCTATAGATTGTATCCTGAGGTCTGGTTGCCAGATCTATAAGCTGACAAAGGTGAATGTTAGGAAAAAAAAAATTAACAAACATTCCATTATTACCTTTTGCAATCTCAGAGGCTGATATCCGTAAGTTCAACAAGATGTAATAGCTAATATCTGACGTTTGGAATGAAAACTTTTTAATATATAAATTATAATTGCTTTATGAAAGAGGAATATTAAAAACTGATATTAAAAAAAATAAATAAATAAAAGTGAGAAACTTTCATAAGTATTTAATTTAAGTCTTTTACAATCCAAAATTTTGAGTATCATTCACTTGTTTAAAACCCTTAAATTTGTGATTGTGTGAATTTAAGTTAGTGGTAAATAATTTGATATTTTAAAAGGTTTATGATTTCAGATGTATATTTCTGAACTTTTATTACTTAGCTCCCTAAAGGATCAATTTCAGAAGATTTTTTTATCTGCCATTTATGGTGCCATTTTCTTTCTGAAAAACCAATGAATGAGTATTTATAGCATAAGTATAGCTTCGGATCTGAAGAGGATAAAGCATATTAAGGATACAACGATAGAACATTAATACTTTGCATCTCAATTTTCCGTAGTTCAAATTCTACTGGGAGTTAATAATTTTAATTGTTAATTTAATAAGTACTATCTACCTGTTGATTTAAGAAGCACTATCTACCAGAACTTAACAATTAATAAGAAAAATTTGCTGTTACATTGAAAATATTATCTGGATTAAAAAATACAGTTGTTTTTGTAAACTAGTCACTTATTTGCTAAAAGGCAAATAGATCTTCTGTATTGAAGGAACATTATAGGCATTTTCATTTTAAAAACGTGAAAAAATGATTGCACAATATTTTACCAGGTTTCATTTGACTCTAATGAAATAATTATTTATTTATATTGTTATCATAAGAGCAAACATATCATTTTTTATTAAGAGCGTCTATGTAAATAATATTCCTTGTGGTTAAAAGCTGTTGAAAGATAAACATAGAAAATAAATTTTCTTTCAATGGATAGATTTTTTAAATGTGAATTATTCATTTTACGGGGGAATGTGTTCACAATATTTTACCAGATTTCATTTCACTCTGTTGATAAAATTATTTATATTTTTATAGTGACAGAAGACAAACATAACAAACATATCATTCTTTACGAAGGTGTACTATAGAAATACTATTTGTTGTGGTAAAAATTGTCAAGGATAAACTTAAAAAAGTAATTTTCCTTTGGATGGACTAATTTTTATTTTTATTTAAATGTGAGTTACTGCATTTGAAGAGCCCATGTTCCTTATTTTGCATAGTAAAATAATTAATGGATTTTTTTCAGCTCACCAAGTATTTCAGATGACAATAGTGTCAAAGATTTATCAAGTAATTCAGATGACAATAGTTTCGAAGATTTACCAAGTAACTCAGACGATAATAGTGTCGTGGATTCATCATGTAGTGATTCAGATGTGGAAAATGATATTGCGTTAATAAGACAAGGGAACATTATGGACCTTCATCAAATTGATGATTACAAGCAGAGGTGAACATTTCTATCATTTTTCACATTAATTTTTAGCAAATGAAAATCTGTAATGAGTTTAACGACTTTTTTAATATCGTACATCATCCTCCATTTATAATTATATTTTTATTTAATTATTTTACTTTTTTGGGGTTTTAGTAAATTTTCAGTGAAGCACTGTTTATAACTTTAAAGGCAAGGCAATTATTCATCTGAAATACTGAAATGACGACTACCATTTGAATTTACGAATACATTAAACTAAAAACGAATAATTTATTTCCATATACATTTTATAAAAGAAAAATAAAATATTAAAATTTCTGTGCGCCATTTGACAATTTGGAGTCAAAGTTAAGTGGTATATATTATATTCCACAGCCGTTGAAAAGATGTCCTCTGGTAATAAAATATTTTTAAGCAATATTACTAAACCCATCGGGAAATAGTTCTTTTTGTTTAGAATTATATTGTTAGAGTAATATTGTAATATTATTGTATTTTCTTTATAATAATAAACACCTAATTTAATTAAGTTAAACTAAATAAACGTTTAAAATGTTGCATTTTTGTTCTCATGATTTGTAAACTGGCGTTTAGCTGGCAGATCTATGGACTTACAAAGTTGATTGTTAAAAAATGAATTCAATGAACTTTTGCAATCGCAGAAACATTTATCCGAACATTCAAGAATATGTACTAGGAAATCTCTAATGTTTGGTATTAAAAATCTTGATATTAAAATTACTAGTAAATACGCCGATACGAGGCCTCAGTGCATATCCACAAGTCACTGCTTATTAAGCTCACTTTGCATATGTTTAAAATCCTACAATCCGCAATTTAAATGTAAGTTATGTCTATTAATAAAGGTATAAATTTCATTGAATCTTCTGAAAATTTAAAATTTGTCAAATTAAACACAATGTTATGCATTGAAATGCTTATTCTTGCAATCTTTTTTGACTGAAAAGTATATTGGCCTGATTAGTGGGTAATATGTATCCCTTGGGGTTATATGCTATATTTTATTATTTATTTAATTTTCGTTGGCATAAAATGTATTTTGCAATGCCTTTCTACAATTTGGAAAAGAATTTTCAAGAAAATAACTGTAAATTTTACTCCGACAATACTTTAAATATTGAAATTGCAACCTTTGTTCTTTGTCCCCCACTCCATGTCCTAATCTCTTGAAACAAATGTAAGTATCATGACAAACCATTTTTAGAAATTTTACTATACACAATGAAATTTAACAAAATAAAATAATTTCTTTTACCCCATACATTTTTAAGCCATTCTAAAATTCCATTTTCATCCATCCAACCTTTAGGATGGGCGCAGACGATTATATCACTAGGATAAAGTATCACTTTAGGCAATGTTTTCCGTTTAAAATTTATCCTTATAGATAAACGTGATCCGTCCACCATGCAGCTTAAAGCCTGGTTTTGAATGATATTTCGAAGCCAAAAAATATTTTTATTTAATTAATTAAACATATACGCTGAAATGTATTCGGACACTACGGGACCGCTTTTCGGAAGTTCCATAGGTTTCGGAGGTGATATAATTTCGTTTTTCAGTGCATCCTGTCCACGACGCAAATATTTTATAGTGCGAAGTATTGTCGAACATTTTTCATCGGATTTTAAGTTTTGTCGTAAAGCTGTGGATAATGGGAAGAAACTTGCGTAAGGTTACCAATAATAATTTACTTAATTATCTCCGGTTATTGTATCCTATTGTGTTGGTACAAATTATTTTTATTGCATTTAGAAATTTAATTCAACAACATTTTTCTATTTATCATTTAAATGACATTGCTTTTTATTAACAGAAGTAGGAGAATTACACCATAAAACTTAATATATAAGATGTATATGCTAAAAACATATAAATTTGCTCAATGGTACACATAAAAGAGAATTTGTATATAAACTTGTACAAATAAAATTCCTAGTAAAGCATAATATCGACGTTTCGACGTTGTTTAAATGTTCTCCCTCATAGCTGGTGACACTCCATGGTCTTCATGCGAACTTTCATTTCAACTTTTTTAATTTGAAATTTTTCTGATGCAGTTCACTGCAGTTTTCCATTTATATAATAGATCAAGACTCGACAAGAAGCTTTTATCTTTAGAACTTTTAAGCATTTCAACATCATATTGATCCTGAAGCTGACTGCAGAAGCAGTTCGAAACTTCGATATTATGCTTTATCGCTAATTTTATTTGTACAAGTTCATATAAAAGTTCTTCTTTATGTGTACTATTGAACAAGTTGACATATTTTTAACATATAATATCTTATTTGTGACATTGTTTTTATTTTATTATAAGAATGTATCATTCCTTAATAAGATTTTGTATAGACTTGATATTATATTATGTTTTAAAGTGATTTGCTGGTAAAGTTAACGGATAAGTCTTACTTATAGCTGGTTGCTTTGTCAGATAATGGTTTAAATATAATTTTTGTGATTTGAAAGATGCACCTTATAAGCTCTTTATGTTACTTAATAATAATTTAAAATAGAATATTTAAAAGTTATTTTTGATGTATTGAAAGATGTTAGTAATTTTGTTGTTAGAAAAAGAAAATATCTGTTTTATTTACTTGGTATTTTAGATAATTTAATAGCTGTTTATTTTTTTAAAAAATATTTTAAAATCTAAAACAAACGTCTTGAAGGAATATTATGCTTTTCTACAACATAATGAATCTGTAGGTTCTTATATAAAAATAAGACGGTCATATGGGTAGCAATTTTCTCTTAATAAAAAAAGTTAGATATCCGTTTTACGTTCTTGGGATACTATAAAATTGCTCATGGAGAAAAAGTTAATATCTTGGAAAATATCCAAAATTCTTCAACTCACATGCAGCCGTAAGTTATGGAAAAAAATATATTTTCCTAATGTAAAATCGAGAATCTCTTTTGATATCACAGTGGTTTTTAAAATTATATCTCTTACTTTTACTTGCTGTTATAAGTTCAGTTAAATTTTTATTTGTGTTATCCATGTTTGATTGATTTTGTATTGATTTTATTTATATTTTTTTCTTACAGTGCTTTTGATACTTCACCATCGTCTGGAGATAAAAATATTATAACTGAAGAAAAATCAGAAGTTGAACGTGAGGTCCAGGAATTAAGTGGTCAAAGTTATATAGATGTAAGTGCAATATTGAAATTCTTTTAAAATTTTAGTTCAATGAATATTTTTAATTGTTTTTAACAAACTCAAAAAGTAAAAATTTTCGTTCAGGAAAAATTTCATGATAAGGAGAATAATATTTTTGCTTATTCCTAAACCACCTGTAACTTGTAACAATGTTATTAAATAAGCGAAATTTGTCCCACATGTTAAAAAAAAAAAAGCTGCACTTTATTCAGGAAAAATATTGGTACCCCGAATATGAAAAAAGTGTATAATCTACGTTCTGGGAAAGGGTAAAAAAATAAAAACAATTAAAGAAACTAAATTAAATCGATTTTTGAAAAAAAAATCTTTTTTTGGAGTGCTCTCACTTCCGTCTTTTGGTACTTTTGTGCCAGTGTTCGTGCCATTAGCCAGAGGCGGATTACCCATTTGGCTGAATAGGCTGAAGCCAAGGGCACCCGAAATGAAAGAGTTGCTAAGATATTCTTTTAGTTTTTTTCTTCATACAGGGATAATATTTTATGTAAAAGAGAAATTACGTGCAATATTCTATGTTTCAATCTTCTATTTAATCTTATAAGTAATTAACATATAGAGATTGTATTTCAAATGCTATACTCTCCTTTTAATTTTTACGATATTCACAAGAAGAAAATATCGGTTTCTTGCTATTTTTAGGCTTCCAGCTTGTGATGCCAATTTACACAGAGACGGCTTTTGTAGCCACAGCATTCTGGGCGAGATGTTGTCAGCATCCCTACAAGTTATATCTTGTAAAGAAACTATTAAATTTCAATCAAACATTTTGTCTATTTTTTCTCCCTTAATTTTTAGCGACATGTTAGATCAGCCGACATTGGCCACTTATTATAGTAAAATTCATTGTAAACTAAGAAAATTCTTTTGAGATTAGAGACTTTATATAAATGTTTATGTGAAAATACATTAATTTTTAAATTTATTTACTGTGAATCCATTCTAAAAAAAAAAAAAAAAAAATTATCCAAAAGATTCAGAAATGTTCTCAGAATGGCATCATACTGGGTGATTGAAAATAGAAGCTATGACTATTATCCTTTAAGCTAATAATGATAGAAACGGTCTTCCAATAAAAAAAAGTGTAAAAATCGAGTATGGCTTTTGTTTTATAAGAGGCTAGATATATCTTAAAATACGAAATTTTATTTTTTGGGGCTCCTGGGTTCTTATAACTCATATTTAGAAAAATATTGTTCTTCGTCTAGGAAAGGAATTTTAAAAATCCCATTTTTTTACGATCAAAACGTACCGAATTATGATATTTTATGAAACTTCAATTATTACCTGCACTAAAAGTACTTTTGTTGTTTTTAATACCAGAAAACAGAAAACACTGAAATAATAGTTTTGAAAGTGAGGAGCCCTGAAAAATGTCCAGCCTAGGGGCAGACAGGTAGATTATCCGCTTTTGCCATAAGCATGCCTTGCGTCACGAGCTAAAATGTCGACACAAGTTAATGCAAACGTGCATTCGTAATTACATTCGTTGAAGTAGTTGCACTTTTTTGGACTCCAAGTATATTTTATTCGAAGACAAAAAAAATGTATATATCTATAATACATATTTTTAGCGTTTATCGTTTTCTGTAGGCATTCATTGTCTGTTAAGAATTCTATGCATCCCTTTTGACACAAAATTTCCATGTTATCATAAAGTATACTTTGCTTAAATTATATATTTCGTACAGACAACAAGAGGACAATGTCTATAAATTAAACTAATCTTGACTAAAAATAGATGAGAAAAAAAAATATATGAGATAAAGATCTATAATAAATTGACTAAATCTGAATAACTAGATAGACTAAATTTAAATATCTAGATTCTAAATATAGATGAGATAAAGATAGACTCATCTACACTAAATATAGTCTTCTAGACTAAAGATAGTCATCTAGACTAAAGATGGAAGACAATGTCTATAAATTAAACTCATCTAGACTAAAGATAGGGCGCAGTGACTCCTTAGATTGATAACACTAGTCAACAAATTTAACCATTTTTTCTGTATCTGTCACGAAATGGGGTGCATTTGACTCATTTTAGAGTGATGAATTCAGCGTAATCATAAGATTCTGTCAATCACGTCGCATTTATTAGATACAGGGCAGTTACGGAAAAACAAAAGTAAAATATTTGACAAACACTGACCGTTTGAAATGAAACAAAATATAATATTCATCAGTAAAAAAGTTTTCTTGCTTACTTAACACAAACTATGAACTAATACGAGCACGAATAGTTGCACAAAAGGCCATAATGTTAATATTAACAATGTTATTCTTCGAAACAGGATGATGTCTTTCTTAATGACAGTGCTAAATGTTTTGATAGTTATCTTCACAGTATGATGCATCCAAATAGAGATTTTAACTTACATAGTCATTCATTTCCTTATTATTTGACCACAAAAGGGAAATTATTGATTACATTTCACCGCGTATTTTACCACGTATGAAAAACTAAATTCTAAAACTTTGTAAAACCATGACATGATAGAAAATTTCCGATAGCAGATTCGGATTCTACATGCAAAAATACATTAAAAAATGCTTATTTCAAATCAGATACA
Source organism: Maratus speciosus (assembly GCA_963932465.1). Lineage (NCBI taxonomy): Eukaryota > Metazoa > Arthropoda > Arachnida > Araneae > Salticidae > Maratus > Maratus speciosus. The sequence goes on along the minus strand of OZ010791.1, from coordinate 41,836,252 downwards.
AAACGGCTGTTGATTAATGAATCGTTCTTATAAAAAAATTATCATTTTATCTGAAAATTATTAATCCATATTACAGATGATATAAACTTCATTTTCCGGTATTTAAGCTTTGTTCTGCACGTGTTTCACAAGCATAAAAAAATTCAATGGGTTTAATTTGGTACTTTTATTCAAGAAAATTTGTCATTAAATCAGCGCTGCCACAGAAAAATAATTGCTCTGTAAAAATAGATGAGTAAAGAAATTTTAATAAGCAATATATATATATATACAGGGTGATTCAGCTCGTCGGTGACAAACTTTAAGGATCGATAGAGCACACCTAGACGAACATTTTTGAATAGGGAATGTAGGGTCCCTGACGCGATGGTAAGGCGCTAGGCGCTTTCGAAAATTTGGGTGCCGAAATTCGAAACGTCATAAAAACTAGGGAAATGGTTAGATTTTCTTGCTTGTTGCGTCGAAATGATTCTGTTTGTTTAGACTTTCTTCAGTACCAATTTGATAAGCGTATCTCTTAAAACATGGATAGGGGGCGCTGCAGACTTTGGAGAGCTAGACAACAACTTTAAGCCCGTTATTTTGATAATTTAACACATGCTCGCCAAAGTTTATACTCTTACTTAAAGTTTGAACCCAAAAGTAGAGCCCTGCAAAAAGCGTAAGAGCCGGAATAAAATGTCAAAGTACAGGGTGGTCGAAACTCGAAGGCTCCTAGGAGATAAACAAACAGATTTCTTGACTTATGGCATGCATTTTCATGATTCTGTTTGCTGGGGCTCTCTGAAACTCAGTTGAACGGTACAAAAAGAAACATCGATAGGGGGCGCTTTGGGCAAAAAACATAATTCGTTGACATTTCGGACGCTAACTGGAAACGGGGCGCTACGATCAGTTAGAAACAAAACAAGAGAGTAATTTACTTATCATAAGAAGCTATTAAAACTGCAGTTTGTTTGTTTTTTTTTAACAAACATAGCTGGTTTCAATCATGTACAATGCGCGCAATAAAATTTACATAAGGTGCTTTTTGCTGATTTATGCAAAAGATATCGTACCATATCGATATGCAAAAGATACGTAATGCGTAGACGACAACGCGAGATGACGTAGTTGTATGCGCAGACACGTCTTTTGAACGTGCGGTACCTACTTAAGCTTCGGGTTACTTGTCTGCAGATCGGTAGTAGGATGGAACGGTACACAAACTCTGAATTGGCTGACATGCATTTGGCGTATGCCGCTCAGCGGTTGTACGCCGAGCGTTACCCCAACAGGCAAATCCCCTGCCATGCCTTCTTCGCTCGAGTACACCAGAGGTTGTCCACAACGGGATCTTTCGACGGAGGCAGGCCTGAACGGGAGCGATCAGTGAGCACCCCCGACAACGAAGAGGCTGTGCTTAACCTGGTTGAGGACAACCCAGGTCTTAGCACGAGAGATATCGCCAGACATGTTGGCATTTCGCAAGCAACTGCGTGGCGCATCTTACGTTCCCGGAATCTGCACCCCTACCACATCCAGCGGGTGCAGTTGCTCAGAGAGCAGGATTTTGGCCCTCGAGTGGAATTCTCAAGATGGTACTTGGCGATGAGATCCAGGGATCCCCGTTTTGTAAACAGCATTTTGTTTACGGACGAGTCCACCTTCAGCCGGGAGGGAATGTGGAACGCCCACAACAGTCATGTGTGGTGTGATGAAAATCCACATGAAACCAGAAGCCGAGCAGCCCAGGAGCGTTTCTCAGTAAATGTGTGGGCCGGCATTCTGGGGGATTGCCTCATTGGCCCTTATTTGTTACCTGAACGGCTGACAGGTGGAAATTACCTGATTTTCCTGGATCAAGTGCTGCCGCAGCTTCTGGATGAGGCGCACGTACCCGAAGGTTCGCGTCGCCAGATGTGGTTCCAGCACGATGGAGCTCCGGCCCATTACACGAACGACGTGCGTCTCCATCTAAACGCAAGGTATGGCCAGCGGTGGATCGGGCGTGGGGGTCCAGTTCACTGGCCTGCCCGATCACCAGACCTCACCTGCTTGGATTTCTTCCTTTGGGGTTACCTGAAGGCCGAGGTATACCATACACCTGTCAGCAGTGCTGAAGAACTTGTGGCGCGCATTGTGGCAGCTGCAGGGCAGATCAGAGATACTCCTGGCATTGTTGGAAACACACACTCCTCAATGCGACGGAGGTGCGAAGCCTGCATCATGGCCCAAGGTCGAAATTTCGAGCATCTTCTGTAGTGTTATTTTTTGTAAATAAATTTCCAGTATCATTGATGTTTTTGGTCTAAATTTATTCAGAAGTGTTGAGCAGAGGTAGAAAATGTGTTTTCATTATTACTAACTGATCGTAGCGCCCCGTTTCCAGTTAGCGTCCGAAATGTCAACGAATTATGTTTTTTGCCCAAAGCGCCCCCTATCGATGTTTCTTTTTGTACCGTTCAACTGAGTTTCAGAGAGCCCCAGCAAACAGAATCATGAAAATGCATGCCATAAGTCAAGAAATCTGTTTGTTTATCTCTTAGGAGCCTTCGAGTTTCGACCACCCTGTACTTTGACATTTTATTCCGGCTCTTACGCTTTTTGCAGGGCTCTACTTTTGGGTTCAAACTTTAAGTTAGAGTATAAACTTTGGCGAGCATGTGTTAAATTATCAAAATAACGGGCTTAAAGTTGTTGTCTAGCTCTCCAAAGTCTGCAGCGCCCCCTATCCATGTTTTAAGAGATACGCTTATCAAATTGGTACTGAAGAAAGTCTAAACAAACAGAATCATTTCGACGCAACAAGCAAGAAAATCTAACCATTTCCCTAGTTTTTATGACGTTTCGAATTTCGGCACCCAAATTTTCGAAAGCGCCTAGCGCCTTACCATCGCGTCAGGGACCCTACATTCCCTATTCAAAAATGTTCGTCTAGGTGTGCTCTATCGATCCTTAAAGTTTGTCACCGACGAGCTGAATCACCCTGTATATATATGTGTGTGTGTGTGTGTGTGTGTGTGTGTATGTGTATGTAAAAGATTTTCATGGAATATAGTATACTCATAAAAATTATTTATACGCTGCAGAAAAAATTACTTTTTATAGATTTCATTATACTGTGCAATGATATTTGTGTAAGAAGCTTTTTTTAGAAATGTTTTTGAAAATGTCTGATCTTCACGGTATCATCGCATAATTCAATAATGTATCGTTTCACTGGAAAACAAAGTTTTTATTAGATCGTGCTGTTATTAATTTGTAGTAATCATAATGTATTGCGAGACTAATAAAAGTTCAGAAACCCAGCAAAAGTCGTCATTCAAGAAATTGAACAAAATAATTAACTATTTAATGATTCATAAGCCTTCATTTGTTTGAAACATTAATGCGGATACTGAAAATTAAATATAGTTTATAATAGCTCCATGTTTTATCAGAAATCATTCATTTATATTTTTTCAAAATTCGGAAAATGTTATTACACATGGATTAATAAAATTGCATTCTTTCAGCTTTTTCATAGGAAGTAAGTAAATGCAGAGAAAATAAGTCACACAAACATAATTTAAAAATACATTTTTATAGCAGACTATATTCTTGGCATAAATATTTTAATTATTTTTTTTTTAAATTTTTATGAGAAAATGGCAACAAAAAGATATAGTAATCTACTATTTTCCCTATTTCATTTTTACTTTCTACAGAATTGAAGTACATCAGTTGCCACCATTTTAGAAATGCCTTTAAAAATTACAAGAAAATTAATATCTCAAATATAAATTGAGATGCATTGTTCAAACAAATTGCATTTAAAAGTACTTTTTTCTTATAGGAAGGTGTAAAAAATCGAAAATGTACAAGGTTTAGAAGTTTAAAAAATTGCAGTAGAGAATATCAGTTTTTAAAAGTACAATGATACATCTGGTTTAATTGTACGGCTGGCTTATGTAACGTAGCGTTACTTTTTAGGGGAGACATTAATTGTTGCCCAAAAGAAATAGTTTATAGGGGGCTAATAAAAAGACAGCACGGTTTTTCTTTTTTAATTTTATCATCATAAAAATTTCAGCATTTTAATCGTATTTTAACTTGCATGTTTTTATCTTGCATGATCATACCTTTGGTATGTTCTTTTTTTTTTACGATACCCTGTTTTTTTCTTGTTTTTTTCCAAAATATATTGCAAAAATTAAAGCGTGAAAATCCTTGCGTGGTACTTCATAGTGTTGCAACTAGTATATGTTATAGCATCCGATTTTGGACTAATAGACACTGTTAGACTTTTGGACACTGTTCAAGGAAACAGTGACATTTTTCTTTTAAAAAAATTACTTATTTTCCCCTGAATTTTCTGGATTTGTTATTGTTAGTGTGTGTAAGACTACTGGTAGTATGTGTGTGATTATGTGTATACGATGTAATTGTGTTCAAACCGTTTGTAACTAATGTGACTATAAATAATTTTTCTTTTTTTGCAGATGATAGTATCTTCGGAGGAATATTTATCTATACAAGATAACCTTGAAAATCCAAAGATTTACAAAGATTATTTATATAGAAAATCTTTAAAAAAGTATGGAAGGTTTTTTTTTATTATTATTAATTTTTAAAATATTTTATTAAGTCATCAGAAAAATGACTACGAAATTACATTTTTTATTATATATATATATTCGTGCAAAGGATTTGTTGATGCTGACAATGATTCATTATGAAAGGTCTTTTTACATTTGTTAAATTGATTTAGTTACAAATAGTTTTAGAAAATATATTAAACATTTATGATTTCCTTCATATATTTCATTATTTACTTGTTCTTTTTATGAATTCGACATCCTGTTGTTTTTCCTTTCACCAATTTTGAATGTTTTAATTTTTAATACTTTATATATTGGTGATTAGGATATAAGTTTATTAAAAAAAATCATTAATGATTAGTTAAATTAATAATATTTGATTCAGCTTTATTATGTATAATGCCAGTGCAATGTATTGATACTCACTTTATTAATTTTTATTTTAAAAAAATGATGATCAATTGTAATATTTAATGGTTATATATATATGTATATAGGTATTATAAAATGATTTCATTTTTATAGTAAATTTTTTATTTGTTAAAATGGTTTATTATTACAAAAAGTTTCACGATATATATTGGTATATATAGGCTAATATATAAAAATGAAAAATTCTCTGTCTGTCTGTAATTCTATACAAATCCACAGTTTGGAAGCCAGAATTGTGAAATGTTACGTGCATGTGTATTAAAACATGGCCGAAACAACTACAGCAATCCGGAATCGAAATAATTAGAAAAACCACCCATTAAATAGCAATTTCCTATCAAATTTAAGAATTTTTCGTTATAGCAATTACCAACTATTTAAAATGCACTATAAAATTCTTACCGCAACAATTACTTTTCTATTGTAAGATTGCCACGTGAAAAATGAAAATGAAATAACTAGTTTGACGAATTTAAGAAAAAGTGAATGTTACATCATAACTTGTCCATTGAGAGACTTCCACGTGAAAAATAAAAATGAAATAGTATATAGTTTGACGAATTTTTAGAAAAGTTAATATTACGTCATATTGGAAATATAATGGACGTCAGCAGGTGAATAAACGTCCTATGAGTTTGAAAAAATGTATTGAAACATAATAGAAACCCGATTATGGAAATATTGGCATAGTTTAACATTTTGAGGTTCTCTGAATTTGTTTCCGCCATTTTAAAAATCTATTCCGTATATATATACATGTGTGTATGCATGTATATTAGAATTTCCACAAAGGTTTAGGTCCCGGGAGCTCATTCTTAGTGAAGAAGTGAAATAAAGATAACTTTACTGCTTTTTTTATTGTTTGTTTTATACTGTATGTTTAATTTTTAAATTGATTTTTCAAAACAAACATTTCAAACTCCGGGTGTTTTAGCTAGTATATATATATATATATATATATATTTCAAATATATATATATAATTCAAATATATATATTTCAAATTTATTATATATATATATATATAAACAACCTTTAATTACAATCACAGTAATCTGTGCCGGCCACAACATACTTTCAAGAACTGTCCTACTGATGCTGTAAGATGTGAACGAAGCTTTTATTGGAATCGATCGAAGTGTTGATGATGTCAAATTGTTGTATGGCCGGTATATCTTCTATGACATCATTCAATCGCATATTGCTCCACAGCTCTTTAGCACTTGATTAATATAGTAAAAGGGCGACATACGCATAAAACACATATTTAGACTAAACATTTTGTCGAAATTATGGCAAACCCAAATTCCCAAAATTGACGATATATCGTGGACACGACGAAACTGACAAACATTACTATTTTAAGCTCGCCAAATCCATGCAAGACACTTCATTTTTGTCGAAATCATCTCGATTGATGAAATTTTATTGCCCGAATGCCTTCACTCTGTAATAGAGACACTCTCGATTGATGCTCTCTTTCCTTTTGCTTGTTGTCGATTGACCCGATCATGAGCACACCGTGGCTGAGTGGTTAAGGCACTGCACTGCTAATCGGTTGAGAGTGTAGGTGGGCGGCGAGTTCGACTCCCGCTGGCTCCGTTGAGCACTCTTTGTGGAGCTCCCGGTTGTAATTCTCAGGTGATCTAAACTTCCTTATAGCTATCTCACCCTTGTATATTGACGATGACTTATATGCGGACACCTGAGTCAAGCACACAAATCAGATGTATGCGTTAAATATATAAATAAATAACGCGAACATAATTATTTTTAACAGTTTTATTTCAGTCGTAAAAGCACTTGATCCAAAACACATTCTTAGCTCATATGACTTTTGTCACAATTTCAACAACATTACGGGATCATCTCCGTGGCAGCATTTACCAAATTGTAACAGGTTGCTTTATTACGCCGTAACACGAGTACTCGTATTCGATATGTTATAAAGTCAGCAGAAGTATTTCTGCTTCTGCTAAGTGTCTTCAATGCAGCGAAAATTTCCTGACTGTTTAATCCATGTGCTCATGTCAAGTCTATTTTTGCCGTTTAAAAATCGATCTATTCACCGAACATTTTAGACGCATCTTATATTAAAAACTATTGTACATATGTTTTGAATATTCCAAGTTCAGAGGACACAACTATTGAATTTAAAGAAAAGAAGTCAACTCTCTCTTAAAATCTAGTTCATAACCACATTGTTAACGCAACCTTATATGAACGGCTTAATTTTAGTTGTTTGTCTTTTAGTTTCCTCTGGAATTAACCCTTTAGAGGCGGTAAAATTTAAGCCCATCTTATAAGCATCTTGAAACAATTTTACATTAAATAAAACCTATTTTGCCCTCTTCATAACTTGTAGAAATAATGGCATGAACTTCGTTCTCAAATTTTGCGTAATTTTTCATTTCTTAATATTATTATTCAAATATAAGAACTGTACAGACGGAACTTTCAACGTGTTTAACAGTTTCTATGCAGAGCTGCCAAATCTCGGAGTTTTTAATTGTCAGTATTTTCCAATAGACTTTTTGGTCATATTTTGTAGCAGGAAGTTTGGATTAAAATAGAGTGGAATTTTCCTTTTTGAAAATAGTGTTATGTAAAAATTTGGAGATTTGGCTTGTTTTTTAAAATTGTTACTACGATACGTATATCAGTAAACAAACTGCCATTTATATAAAACTTTTTTTGAATTAACATTTTATTCCTTGGATTATGTATTCATCTTGTAGGAATCCTCGGAGAGAAAAAACCAACTTGTTTGATGTATTACCCACTATAGAGGAGGAGTCCACCCCCCTAATAGATGACGCGTCTATAGAGTCTGAGGACGAAATAAGCATAGAGGATCGTATGATTGAATCTCCTGAAATGATTTCCAGTGTTGAAGATGAGCCCGTAACAAGTAAAATGGTAAGTGCATTCTTCAATTTCATTTCAAAGTCACACCTTTTCAGTTGTTAAAAAGAATTTTTTATGTATGTACAAGATGTTCCATAAATACGTTTACCTTTCAAAATATCATAAAAATTTTAAATATATTCGTTTCGAAGTGCGCTTTTAACCATTAGATTAACAAAATAATATTTCAAGGTTTATAAAAGATTAAAAAATTCACATATCGAAATGCGGTTTACATAGTATACGATTGAGAAATTTCTGGATATTTAGTTGCAAAACATTGTTCAGTGAGAATTTCAACTTTTTTGCCCTCACAAATTTCGATACTTTAACATATCTTAAGGTTAACTTTTTAATTGCAAAACATTTACATAGACACTTTAAGTTCATAATAACACTTTCGTATGAAAAACACCGTTAAATACATATGAATGTTTTCAAAGCATATGAAGCACAAATTTTGTGCATTTGGAATAGATATATATTTTTAAATGTATTTCGAAAATTATTATTATTTTACTAATAATAATTAATAATCCCACAAGCCAATGAAATCGAAACTTAGAATTTTTTCTTTGTTTTCCCTGATTTGTGTGACGTCACAACAAAGCGTGTCACGGCTTTCTCCAATCAAGGGGAACGTTGCACAAAAGACATAAGGTTCAAGCGATGAATCATATGACTTTTAACACTCCTATCTTTTAAGGGATGAGATTACTAAAGTTTATAAAAAGGTACAAAGGTTGTGAAAACTCCCGAAAGCTGTTTAATTTCCTGCATATTTTCTGAAGAAAGCTCAGGCCTGAAAGACTCAACGCGCTATCACGTTTAACAAAAAAAGGGCGCGCGTTACTTCGATTAAGATCATAATTTCTTTTCGTAAGTATCCATGTAAAATTCAGTTAGGTGGCGAAATCTTTTTTTTTTTTTTTTTTTTTTTTTTTTTTTTTTAATGGCAGAATGGCTTATTGCTTTCAATCGCCGAAATATAGGCTGTTATTTTTGATAAAACCATTCCGATCATTATTATATAGAGATTGTCCTTTTATACATTAGGATCACGGTGGATGCCTCATTATTTATTTTAGCTCCATTATATTAAAATATTATTATATGGAATGGTATTTGTGCAGAGCGAAACATTGGTTGTGTAGGAAAATATGTAAAATAGATGTTAGTATATGTAAGATGGAAACATGTAAAACGCTTGTATGTTAAGATACAGATAATGAAACCACGTGTTTTAACATGATGGTAACTTATTTTGAATGAATTATATAGAGCAATGTTAATTTTATAAAATAAAATTATTATTTTTTAATTAATCGATCGAAAAATAACATCTGTCAATAACTAAGCTTCTTTCTAATCTCGCTTAATTTTTTTTTTCAAAATACTTTTGACATTGGTTAAAGTAAGGCAGTTCTGTCATTCGGGGTTACTTAAGCCACTTATTAGTATAAAACTTCTGCCAATTCAAAAGCATTTACTTCAGTGATTAACTAATTTTTGTAAAACTTGGGTCTGTAGTTACACTCTATGTTTATATGTATGAAAGTTTTCTAAAACATCTTAAAGGAAAAATCAAACAAACATGGTAGCTTACGTTACCCCTCCATATGGGTAACTAAAGCCAGCATTAAAAATTCAGTGTTTGGCTTATGTTAGTTGGTGATGGGGAAACGAAAACCGCATAAAAGGCTAAAATAAACGTAATATACTGCTCAGGACATTTATTAGTAAAAATAAAAGTGTTCAACATACACAGAATTAAAATATGTGATCCAAAACTTTACTAAAACATGGAACTGATGGCGGGAAAGTTAACCGTCAAATTCAAAATAGTGTTGCCAAAATCAGCGTCCGAAATTTACCTCGCAAAACAGCTTTTGTTACCCCAGTATCTTAACTAACCCCAGATGACGGTTCATAATAATAATTACTACACCATTAACTTAAAAATATCAACTGTAGAAAATCATCATGATAAGAATATCATGTATTTGTTTTCTTTTTTACATGCTTTAATTACTCGTTTCTTTCATTTACAGAAACAGCCGAAGCGAAGATTCAAGTCTTTTAAAAAATGGCTATCTAGAACATTTTGTTGCTGTTGTACAAGAAAGGATCCTCCGTAAGTGACGAAGAAAAAGTCATTTGGATGTAGGTGTCAAAACTTCCAATAATCAGAATCATCACCCATTGGCACCTAAAAAAAAAGGACAATTCTTGTTAAAATAGTTGATACCAATCCTCCATTCTTACCAACATCATTAATTGTATTGTAATTAAAAGGAAAAATACATATGTCAATAGCATTGATTAAGCCTCAAACAATAGAAATAAAAAAACCCAATAGAGAATGTGTTTTTTCTTTTCATTTTTGTATTAAAGTACTGTTAAGTGAGTTGCTGATTGCTTTGTGTCGCCGGAAAAACGTAACATCGATGATGGTATAGATACTACGGACAAGGAAAAGAAATGCCGTTGTAGATATTGTATATCAGGATTATGGAATATTCATTATTAGTCTCTCGTACCTATATTTTTGAAAAAAAAATGGTTATACATACATTTATATTGCAATTTGGTGCATTTAATTGTGTGTGAATTTTATAATATGTATTCAAATGTGTAAGATAGATGAATGTATGTAAGATGATGTGAATATATAAAAAATATATGTATGAACATGTTTATATATATATAAAATAACTTTATAAGAGAAAAAACAATCATTCTGTTCGTATGGAAATAATAAAATAAAAAAGAATTTAAAATCAGAAAATTACTAAAACTAAAAAACAACGAATTAACCATAGTAGTACCTCATAGTAATAACTCACAACTATAGTAGACCAAGTCCATTTTGAAAAAAAAAATGAGATAGCCAATTTAGAAGATGCATAAAATCTGTTTTACCCACTCCCACAGTGAACCAAGACTGATTTTACATACTTTATCATATACGTCATCTGTTTAAACACTTGGTTTACTGTGGGAGTGGCTGCATCTTCAAAATGGACTATCTCATGTTTTCTTCAAAAATGGACTTTGTCTACTACGGTTGTGAGCCCCTCATATTACATAATAAAATCAATTGCAGCAGACGTTTCAAACCGCATACAAGGTCTTCATCATCACAAATAGCTAAAGCTGTTGCTTACACATTTTCACATTCAAAAGGATGCATTTAAAATATTAAATCACCATATAGTCTATGCCACAGTACGATCATTTAGTAAGCGCGTTTTTCTAAGTAGATGCTGCATGATCGTTCTGTTTCACCAATTGAAACAGTCGTAATCTGAAAAAGATGTGTTTTTAGTCCCCAGAAGGTACTTAGCGATTTTTTCACAAAATGCCGCTTTTTAAATATCATAGCCAATCTCCAACTCCAGGAAAACCAATATTTTCAAAAGTAAAGCGATTTTATCGGCAGTTTAAAAAAAGTTAATGTTTTAAAGTTTTGAAAGTGATCGCGATATTTCAAAACAAAATTTCTTTGTAGTTTCGTAAGTACAACCAATTTAAATTACAAAGTTTTCTCATGGTTTCGTTATTACGATCCATTTCAATTACAAAGTTTCCCGTAGTTTCGTAATTACGATCCATTTCATTTATAAAGTTGTCTCGTATTTTCCTAATTACGATTCATTTCAATAACGACATTTTCAGCACATAAACATACAAAAATAATTGAAAATTAAAGAAATATTAAAATTTAGAAAATAAGCTTCGATTTTAATTTAGCATCTTAATATAGAAAATGACATCATAAAATTACGGTAATAAGAAATGATAGAGAAATATTACTTAAATCCTGACTCCAAATGCACAGGACACCAGTGTTTTATTTTCTTTTACCTCAGCTAAGCTATTAGCAGAATTATCTCCTATTAAATATGCCGAAATAAACTGTAAGAAATTAGTGGTACCCAGAGTATTTGGAGTCCCGATTTACGCGGGATACCTCGCAACTCTAGTGATGTGGACTCGATAACTCATTGTAGTTTTAACTTTTAACAATGAGAACTTTTTTTTTTATCCAAAAGCTAGTTAAGTATGTAGCCGTTTCTAAAAGAAAAAAAGTAAGCATCTAAAATACAAATGGAATTAAAATATAAATTTACTAAAAAAAATTCTCTTCCTTAATGTTGCATAGAAAAGCTACATGTCAATAGCTCGCAAAAATACTACATTCTTCAATCGAAAAAAGGTGTGACGAAAAAAAAAAAAATAAACTGTGTGCGAGTGCGAGTATTACTCGCTCTCAGAGGGTGTAACAATGCATATAGTGATACAATAAATGTATGAACTGTATTATTAAAAATAATCGTTGCTAAAAGAATAATAAGACAGCGTAAAAAACATACAACGTAGGGTTGGGTATACCTGTATATTAGGGTGTCCCAAAAAAATGAAAGTCATTTTATTTTTTCGCATACCCTCTCATTTATTTTCCTTTTACGTCAAAACAATTGTAAATTAAGTTTCATGTAATTTGAACCACGGCAACCCGTGCCGACTTCCATCTAAATGTCTCAGTCAGTACTTGTGTACTTAGTGAGCGAACGCTGCCACGTGTCAAACTGCCACGTGTCTGTAGCGGAGCACCTAGCAACTGCAATTTAAAAAGATAAAACAAAACAAAAACAGAAAGGTTTTGGAATGCTTGTGGCAATGTGCAACCCGTGATGAAACAGCGACAAAGCGCAATCTGTGAAACGTGTCAGTACCAGTTTACTCAGGACAGCGCATGTCTATGTGTAAATGTGCTTATAATTCCAAGTTCTTTTGTTAGTGAATGTCTGTATAGTTTTAAATCAGTGAACAGAACATGTCAGTGTAATTGTGTGGCTCTAAAAAAATTATATTTTTAATAGGGAAAATTAAACATCAAATAACGTGTTCAAAACTTCCATCTAATGGACAAGTTCTCGCAGTTTTGTTTTACAATATTCGAGAAGTGAATTTAACTGTTAATGAAAATGAAAATCTCATTATTCGTGAAAGTATTTTTGTTTGGGAAAAGGCACACATACCTACGAAATCGCTGCCAAATTGTCTGAGGAAGCTTGTTAATATGTATCAAGTTTGTAGGGACTTACGAAAAAAAATCAAAGAAATTACAAGACGCATTCAGGTGGCGACAAAAGGAATTTGTAACTAATTTAGACAATTTTTTCAACATTGCACACGCTGGTGCATTTCAAATAATGAAAATAGATGAAGATAGGATCTTCTTTCAGCGCTAAAAAGAGCCGATCCTGTCATTTAGGTGGAGTGGATAAAAAACTGACCAAAAAAGAGGAAATGGCCCGACTTCGAGTTGTCAAAGAAGAAAATTGGCGAATCAAATATGGTCCGCTTCAAAATACTCGGCATCATACGATCCATTGCAAGAATATTCCTCTTCGAATTCTAATGAAAATATGGATAAAGAATATTTCCCAACACTAATCGAAAGCTCAGAACCTGTGACAAGTAAATCAGTAATGAGGAAAGATTTTATTATTCCAAAGTTAGTTGCTGCATTAGACAGATGTCAATTAAGTATGCGAGATTCTGTGTTTATTATTAAAGCTGCTATTATGGGGGCCCTTGGATTTAACATTCACAAATGTCCATTAAATGAGCCTTAAGTTCAAAGAATCCGAACAGAAACACAGAGGAACGTGTAGAAAACATAAAAATTAAGTTCCAAAACGAGATACCAGATGTAGTGACCTTACATTGGGATGGCAAACTGTTGCCTGTTTTGAGTGCTCAAAAATTGAAAGAAGAATGTTTTCTTATAGTTATTTCACATGGACTTAAAGAACACCTCATTGCTCATCGAGACTTTATAATTATACAAGCAAAGACCAGGCGCAGGCTATTTGGGAGGCTATGTTAGATTGGAATCTCGAAAACAAAGTCCAGATTCTTTGTTGTGATACTATGGCTTGGAATACAGGTCGATTTAATGGTACTTGTGCGCTCCTCGAATAAAAATTTGATAGGGAAATGCTTTTTTTGTCTTGCTTCTATCATGTATACGAACTGGTATTAAAGGCAGTATTCGAAGTGAAAATTAAACAAGTGACAACAATCCCCGATATTCCACTCTTTAAAGAGCACAAAGAGTATTGGAAGACATCTATCCCACAAAAATACAGTGCTATAGAGAAACAGTGGAATTGTTTCAAACCGTATCTGAACTTGACAATTTGCTGGGCTTTTATCGCTCTGAAGTTTAAAATGTTGTGATCAGAGAGGACTATGGAGAGTTGATCGAACTTTCTATCATATTTTTAGGTGGAGATGGAAAAGAAAAATTAAATCCGACCCCTGGGTGCTATGTACCAAACCAGACGGATGGCCCAAGCGATTTATTCTCTAAAACTCTCGTTATTTAGTTCTTATCTGAAATTAAACACCAAGGATAAGAAAGCACTGCTAAACGTCTGCTTGTTTATCGTGACAATCTATGTTAAACATGGCTTCAATACATTTTGGCAGTTAAAGCACCTACAAAGATTTGTAATTTTTTAAATCTTTGAAAGCCTACGAAACTGTGAATGCAATTATCTCGAAAGCTGCTTTACAGAAATTTCTCCAGCATTTTATGGTATTTGACTGATGAAATAGCAGTATTAGCACTTTTTGATGATGATGTGGACGAAGAAACAAAATTAAAAATGGAGGCAAATTTGCATAGAGAAAATTTCTCGACCCATGAGAAAACATATATTCCATAGAAGGAAGAAAGTGATTCATTGTATGGCGAGTTTTATATATTGATTTTATAGTTGTTTATTTAGTTATTCATTTATATCAAGCGATTGTTACGTGTTAATTAATTTTTTTTTACAGAAAAAAGCATCGATGATCTCATATTTGTTAAAAGCCATTCATTGATTTCTAGACTCAAAATTGATGATAGTTTTGAAGAACCCCTCTTCATGAGAGAATAAAGCTTTGTTTCCCGACGCGAAAAAGACGATCTCAATGCTCAGAACAATGAACAATACAGCTGAAAGAGCGGTAAAATTGATGCGGGACTTTCATGGTTTAATAACGGTGGCGGAGGAACAAAATTTTTTAACCATTTGGAAAAATGGTTATTGTTCTCGTCAGGATGGGAAATTAAAAGCATATCTGGAGGTTTTTTAACCATTTGGAAAAATGGTTATTGTTCTCGTCAGGATGGGAAACTAAAAGCATATCTGGAGGTTTTCATTGGTTTAATCCGCATTTTATTCGTTTTATGATTGGTATATACAGTAATCTGTATTTCCCTTTAATTTCAACAACGATGGATACCTGTTGTTGCCACTATGACAAAAAAGTAATAAAAACGACAAAAAAAAATAATAACTCAGAAACAAATTGAGATACAGCTTTCAAACAAATTGCATTTAAAAGTACATTTTTTTTTTTCTATCCGACGGTGTAAAAAGTAATATTTTCGGATGTTTAGAAGTTTAAGAATGAAATTTCATTTAAAATTGGCCGTCAGATTTCTTGGAAATCTGACGATGGAAAAGCCTTTTCCCGAACAGCCAATGAAATGCTTGGATATTTACGTAAGTTTCAGGTGGATAATACTTAAGTTTCATGAAATGTGACTGGTCGCAGGCGATATTTTTGGCTTGCAATTTTTACGTGTAATAACATTATTAGACCAATGTCAGACGGGCGTCTTTTTTGTAGCTTTTTTGTTTAAGTATTATTCATTCACAATGCTATAGCATTGTGAATGGATAATATTTAAGCAAAAAAGCAGCAAATAAGACGCCCGTCTGACATTGGTCTTAATGTTTAATTCATGGCGTACGTAATATATGATCAACTCCGTGCGATTTTTTATGTCTTAAATTTTAGTCTTCAAAAAAATCGTTTTCCAAATGGTCGTTGTAATTTGATAAATTGCTATTTTTTTTTTTTTTTTTTTTTTTTTTTTTTTTTTGTTATGTTGCGTACAAAAACACACGAAGGTCTATCCTGACTGTAAAAAGCAAACATTGAAATGAAAAAATAAGTTCAGTAATGTTTCTTTTACTGTAATCTAATATATAAAAATGAAAACTTGTCTGTCTGTAATGCTATACAAATCCACAGTTTGGAAGCGAGAATTCTGAAATGTTACGTATATGTGTATTAAAACACGGCCAAGGCAACTAAAGTAATTCGGAATCGAAATAACTTATACTTCATTTTTAATTAATAAAAAACCGCAAATTTAACAGCAATTTCCTATCAAATTTAACCATTTTTCGTATAGCAGTTGCCTATAATTAAAAATCCAGAATAAAATTCTTACCACAAATATTGCTTTTCTATTGCAAGGCGCATTGGATATTACGTACGCCACGCTGGAAAAAAACCCACTAAAAAGCTGTAGCGGATATTACGATAATTCTTTTACCTCACATGCAACTTATTATAGATTTTTTAATTGTGCTTAATTATTATAATTTTTTTTTAAATAAAGAAACACATTTTATCACAAATATCAACAAAACTTTTTATTCTATTTATTCCCTTATTCCAAAGATATCGTTTTATCGTCTGCTCATTTAAAAAAAAAAGGCACAGTAGTAGAAAAATATTTTACAAAATCGAATGGTTATTTTTAATTTTGGTTTTAGAATTAAATTCATGAACTCCCGTGCATAGAACGGGTTAAACAGCTAGCATCTAATACATAAAAAATGAAAATTTGTCTGTCTGTCTGTAATGCTATACAAATCCACAGTTTGGAAGTCAGAATTGTGAAATGTTACGTATATGTGTATTAAAACACGGCATAGGCAACTAAAGTAATCAGAAATCGAAATAATTTATAGTTAATTTTTAATTAATAAAAAACTACAAATTTACCAGCCATTTTCCGTTCAAATTTAAACATTTTTCGTTATAGCTGTTGCCAACAATTAAAAATCCACAATAAAATTATTTTCCACAACAATTACTTTTCTCTTGCAAGATTCCCCCGTGAAAAAAGGAAATAAATGATTTGACGAATTAAAAAAAAAAAGGGAATATTACATCATAACTTTTCTACTGCAAGATTTCCACGTGAAAAATTAAAATAAAATAAATAGTTTGACGAATTAAAAACAAAAGTGAATGTTAGTCACAATTTTTCTGTTTTATGATTTCCATGTATAAAATTATAATTATTTAATTAATTTGAGTAATAAAGAAAAAATGGAATATTACGTCATATTTGAAATATAAAGGATGTGGTGAATATATAACGTAATAAGTATGAAAAAATGCATTGAAGCATGATAAAAACTCGATTATGGAAATAGTGGCGTATTTTAACATTATTGCCCCAGTGATGAATGAAAATGCGTTCATTTATAGCTGTATTATTTTGCATCTGTTATATAAATTTATACATTTTTGTATTGGCTTTTCATTTGATTGATGTGTACAACACTTCGACTACTTTTTTTTATGTTGCATGCTAAATTTTGAAATTGGTTTTTCAAAACAAAATTCCGGGCAACGCCGGGTACTTCATCTAGTATATTAATAAATATCTGCTTTGAATAAAATGGTGTCTTACGTACCGAAGAAATATATATTTTACAATCTTTCCATAGTTTTTCCCGTACAAGATTTCATGTTCAAGTTTGACCTAAAGTCGGCACGGGTTACCGTTATTTGATTGCAATAATACTTTTTATTTATGTTTCTCAGGTGAAATAGAAAAAAAAATAGAGGGTATGCGTATTTGATTTTGCAAAAAAAAATTTTTTACCTTATATCCTGGGACACCCTACTGTATATACTAGAAAAGTATGAATGGGAATACCATAAAAGTTCAAAAAGATATGAAGCATAATGTCAAATATTGCTATCCTTTATACTATTTTTTAATCTTATCCTAATCTGTTTATGGTGAACTTAATTTGGTACTGGCAATAAAAGTAATGTATATTTAAACTTCATTTTGCATTTCATAAAACTAATTTCAGCGTAGTAATAATGTTTCGTTTTTACAGTGTAGCTAAAACAAAACTCTTGTTCAAAGTTTAAACGTGGCATTATGCTAAGCGCGCTTCGAAAGGAGGTCACAAAGTTGCAACGCCGCCTTGATTCCTGCCGCGTTTTTCCAGATAGATTTTTAATTAACTTTTAAAGACGCTAGAGGCGTATTCTGAGATCCACTGTATGCAAACTAGTCACGAATCCCATAGTACTTATGTGATTGATTCTAATTAAAGTAGCCTGCTTTTAACAATTTGGCGTTTGTTGCTTTTATACTGCTACTAGGTATTGCATTGAACAAATATATCATAGAAAGTTGTTATCTAGGTTTTAAAAGCCGATGGTACATAGAGTACGTCGCCCTGCCATTATGCATGTCCAAAACGTCCATGTCTTTAAGGGTATTTAAGGGACTTCATCTCGGCTAATTAGCAACGATTTTTTTTTTAAATAATTGTCAATAATGCTTATATACTTCTGCTACGACAGGTACCTCTAGCGCTCCTCAGCCCTTTTTCTGAATGCTCGCAAATCGAACCTTGTGTGTAACGGAAAAATGCGCTTTTCTGAAAAACTGTGTGACCTGGGGTAATCGCTGTAGTTTTCCTGTAAGGTTTAAATTAACGTCTACTACCTCTAATTTTTCCATTATTTTAGTTTTAGTAAATTCAGAAATAGAGGGGGGGGGGCATATATTTGAAAATATAATACCTAAAATTAAAAGAAATGTATTTTCGAGTTCAGCGTTACGAAATCTTTCACACGATATCCCACACAATATACAAAGAAAAGATTGATTTTTCAAGTAACTTAATGAGCCCCTCTACATTTTTCCTAAATATATTTGTGAATGTTTAATACTATGTAAATATGTGGGTCAATAGTTTTTATTACTTCTTCCAATTTCAACTTTCCACGTTCCATAGTTTACGCGTAAAATTACAGTGACAGACAGACGGACACAAGAGTGATCTTATAATGGTTCCGTTTTTACTTTTTAAGTACGGGGCCCTAAAAAGAAATTAAAAAGAAGAATCATGTTAATTTATTAATAATTTCTGAAGGGAGGGTGTCCACTGATTTTCAAAATGCTGTTATGAAAAAAAATCTAAAGTTGTCGTTACTGTTTAATCGTTGCGGCGCACAATTGGACAAAAGGTGTGTTTTCTAGGACGCAAGCGAATCAAATGGCGACTTAAGGTATGTAATAAACTTAAAAAAAAATTGACCTAAAATTTCCCCACTTTTTTGCTATTTTTAATACGAAGAGCGTCTTCAAGGCGCCCATTAATCTCGAATGATATTTGTTCTTCAAAAAATTCCTTCTGGAGAAAGTTCTTTCAGATACATATGTGGAGCTAAACATAGTAGCCAGGTTAATAGCTAGTTTTTTGCAATTTTCCTACTTTTCTGTGACATGTTTACCCCAAAATTCGTCCGTGGATGCAGTTTTATATATTTGCAAGAAAATATCTTTTTGCAAGTCAAATATAATCATTTGAAGTAAAGGTTTATCAAGACTGAACAATTTCGCAGCCACATCAGTCCATTATGCAGCTGGAGTAACTTCATAAGGTGATTTAAAAAATTATGACAACTTATCTATCTCCGTAAAGTCTTGGAATCTTGCTTCAAATTCCTTCACAAGATCTGCCATAAAACTTAGGAACACTTCAGTGTGTATTTCGGAATTCTTCTTTTTATACTCAAGAACTGTTGGAAAATGAATAAATTCTTCATTTGAAATATCTTTTTCGTCGGACCAGGCTTCGACCTTCTGCGGTCCGCCAGTTGCCGACCGTGGGTTTAAGGAATGAAAATATGCAACATTTTTCGATTAAAATATATATATATATATATATATATATATATATACATATAACATGCTTATATCAAAGACGTGTTTGGTAACCACATAGAAAATTATCAGGAAATGTAGGGGGGGTGTGGGGTCTGAAATATACTTGCACCCTAATATAAAAGCGACATAATATTGAGACACTTTCTCGAGAAAATATAGACAAGAGAATTTAGCAACTCCATTGACTTCACTAATTTTTTATACCAGCTAAACAATAACGCCTTTATTAATTATCACATTTTGCAATGCAGATATTTTAGAAGGGTTTTGCAATTGAACAAACCTAAAGGGGAAAGAGTATTTATGTGGGAAAGTAGATGTACCAAGAATTACTCTCGATTCAAATAGAAATCACCTTGGGGGTACGCTTAATAAATATCAGTTTAAACGTTTTAAGTAACTTATACACTTATGTCATGGCCAGATCATCCAGTTCGTTAAGGTCGACCTACTGATATCTGTTTTTAAATATGAGATGATGCAATTTGTTTTTTCCAGGATTAAGAGGCGAAACAATTTAACAGTAATTCTGCATACAGAAAATGATCGCTACTACTGTTATGTTGTGTGAATAACTTATAACTTAACCTTATTGGACTTTCGTCCAATTTAGAAATTAACGACAGTGGAAACAGATTATACAAACAATATTATAAATTTTATTAAGTAATGTTACAATTCTAGTGCTAAATCCACCTTGAGTAAATGATTCAGCAACACTTGCCAGGAAGTCCATGGACGATGGAACGGGTGTCTAGTACACCAGAGACTTAAGATATTCTCAGACTTGGGAATCCAGGGATCGCTATGGCAACAGTACAGGGCCGATTGGAACGTGTTCACGATTCCATGCGGCACTAATGGGGCACATTTTGAGCACATCTTATGAGTTCTGTTACTTTCCATTTGTATTTTGTTACTCCGATTAAGTGTTTTGTAAAATAAAGGTCTTTTTACACTTTTTTTTAGAGTTCCGTACTTAAAAAGTAGAAAAGGAACCATTATAAGATCCCTCCTGAGTCTGTCTGTCCGTACAGAACGAAAAACTGAGATTTTTTTAAGACACTGAAATTACTATGATCCACAATTATGTGCGCAAACAACTTGCCACAAAATTCTTTTTATATACAGGATGTAAGAGGTTTCAGCTTTATATACATTTTTCAGTATTTTTAAAAAATCTATGTAAGTTTGAAAACATAAATAAAATACGTAAACGGTAAGTGCGAGTATTACTCACGCTCAGAGGGTTCCGTACAATAAATATTTGAATTATTAACTGTATTATTAAAAAAAATCGTTGCTAAAAGAATAATAAGACATTGTAAAAAAAACTATACAACCTAGGGTTGGGTATAGCTGTATATACTAGAAAATTATAAATGGGTATACTACAAAAGTTCAAAGTGATATGAAGCCTAAATAATATCAAATATTGCTATTCTGTGTAACTCTTTTTTTAATCTTATCTTAATCTGCTTATGATGAACTTAATTCGGTACAGACAATAAAAGTAGTGCATATCTAAATTTCATTTGGCATTTCATAAAACTAAATTCAGCGTAGTAATAATATTTTCTTTTTACAGTCTAGCTAAAACAAAACCCTTTTTCCAAGTTTAAAGTGGAATTGTTAAGCGCGCTTCGAAAGGAGCTTGCAAATGTGCGACGCAGCCATAGTCCGTGCCGCGTTTTTCTAGATAGGTTTTTAATTAACTTTTAAAGACACGGGAGGCGTATTGAGAGATCGGCTCAATGCAGACTAGTCGCGAATCCCATATTATTTATGTGATTAATTCTTATTAAATTAGTCTGTTTTTAACAATTTGACGTTTATATCTTTTATACTGTTGCTTGAGCATTGCCTTACACAAATATATCATTAAAAGTTATTATCTGGGCTTTAAAGCGGATGGTACATAGATTACGCCGCACCTGTCATTAGTCAAAACCGACCGTGTCTTTAAGGGTTAATATCTCGGCTAATTGCCGACGATTTTTTTAAAATCATTATCAACGATGCTTTTATACTTCTGCTACGATAGGTACCTCTAGTTCTCCTCAACACCTTTGCTGAATGCCCGCAAATCGAAATCTGTGTGTAACGGAAAAATGCGCATTTCTCAAAAACTATGTGACCTAGGGTAATCGCTATAATTTTCCTGCAAGGTTTAAGTTAACGTCTACTACCTCTAATTTTTTCATAATTTTACTTTAAGTAGATGCTGAAATAGATGGGGGGGGGGGGGGACATATTTTTGCATTATATTGTCGATGATATCTCTGAAAATATAATACCTAAAATTAAAAGAAATGTATTTTTGAGTTAGCATTACGAAATCTTTCAAACTATACCCCACACAATATACAAAGAAAAGATGTCTTTTTCAAGTAACTTAATTACCCCCTCTACATTTTTCCTAATTATATTTGTGAATGTGTGCCTGCAAGTATGTGGGTTAATAGTGTTTATTACTTCCCCTAATTGGAACTTTCCACGTTCCATAGTTTACGAGTAAAATGGCTGTGACTGACAGATAGACGCAGGAGTGATCTTATAATGGTTCCGTTTTGACTTTTTAAATACGGAAACCTAAAAAGGTTAATAAATTTGATGATGATAAGAAGTCTGTTGCAATTTTATGCCGCAAAGTCACTGAAAGTCACAAACAGATGCCTTTTCGCTGTTTTTTACCCTTATTAAGGACCGATAATAGCTTGCGCCTTTCAGTTGCTATGGCAAAAGAGGTGACATTTGAAAGACATGTATTTGCACTTTTACAAAAATACCGTATACGGTGCAGCGGGGACCCGAGCCAGAGGTTCGTTTGATTCGAGGTTCGTTTTTTGAAAATATTTCGTATGAATTCGGGGCCGCGATGTAATTACATACAAATTTAAGGTTATTATCACGGGATTGGGCAACGTCGGACCTCTAGCAGATCATCTAGTAAATATTATACTTTTTAGTAGTTTAAATAGCATATAAATTTAAAAGCAACGTTAAAAATACCAGAATATGCAAACTTTCAGCAGACTAGCGTTTAGCGTACCGTCCTCAGTGCAAAGAATAACGTTAACTTGTTCATTTGTATAGAGGAGAAGCGGATTCAACTGAGAAGTTCATTAACCAATTATTTTCCTGTTTCCCCTCTAGTTAATCAACTTCTCAGTTGAATCCGCTTCTCCTCTATACAAATGACCAAGTTTCCGTTATTCTTTGCGACGGTAAAACTAGTGTGCTGAAAGTTTGCATATTCTGGCGTTTTTAACGTTGCTTTTAAATTTATATCATTTTACGCCAAGTAGCATCTTAATAATTATTAGTTTAAATAGTGTCGTTTGAATATTGCAGGAAAAACATACAGTGACTCGAAAAAGTGATTGGACACTTACAAAATCCAGAACTATCGAATAATTAAAAATTAGTAACCCTTTCAGGGACTCATTTTTTTAATAGTGCACTATCTATGGTTGTCTTAAGCACACTTAACCTTCTGTTGTATAGTGTGCACCACATTGGTCAAAATGTTTTTTCCCTATCGAATCTTTTTCATTTACAGTTCCTATTCAAAGCTTGTGCTACTCTGTGACATCTATGTTTTCAGTAGAAAAACCGAGAAAGTGCCACAAGAATGGGTGAGTATTTGTTGAGATATCATCAATATGGATGTTCCTTCAGAATAATGTTGCCATATATCCCGATTTACGCGGGGTGTCTCGGTTTTCGGGGGCTCTAAGACTTGTCCCGTGTAACCACTGCACAGGGCGTCAAATAACCCGATTTTTCAAGATGCACAAATTACTTTTCGTACCACGGTATTGGTTAATCTGCATCGGGAACACAATACAGTAAAACCTATGAAAACAGAAACTATTTATAGTCCGTTCGAAAGTAATACTTTAAAAATGCAATAAGAAAATCTGCTTTGTCGGAAATTTGTCTAAAAGTTAACTTTTTGTAGTTCATGGCGAAAACGAAACCTGTTTATAAAGGGATTCTATTTTATAAGTTCAAATTCCAATGTTCCTATGACAGGAATGCTGTATAATTACACCTTTTAAATTGCAATTTTGTTTCAGTTCCGCCTCCAAAGCTTTTACTGTATAAGATTATTGTGTTTATTTAGTAAAAACCTGCAAAGACCGAATCTCGAGGGACAGGAGAAACAAGTTCCTTTTTATACAGGTTCCTATATTAGCAGGTATAATTGTATATGGTATCCTACTATAGCAGTGTTTCTCAACCTGTGTGCCGCGACACACCAGTGTGCCACGACAGATTGTCAAATGTGCCGCGAGCGTTTTTGATAAATAATTAAAATTGTAAGGTGTCGTATCAACGATACAAAATTTTCTATTTATCATGTGCTTAACACTTAACAGCTACTTTCCTCCACTTTCAATCGGCAAGACACCAAATTTGACAACAACAGGAAAAAAGCATCTCATTGGTTTGAGAAACGATAAGTTTTGCGTTCAACATTGTTCACAGAAGAAAACTTGGATAAACTTTGGCTTTCTGTCAAAAGTTTGTAACTTGCAATCAGCTTGAAAGCTATTAAAATTCTTCTTCCTTTTCCATTTTCATGGATCTGTGAATTTGGATTTTCAGCATTAATAGAAATCAAGTCCAAAAAGAGAGTAGAACTTTTAAAAGTTGACGATGAAATGCGAACTTTTCTGGAGACTTTGGAACCTCGTTTTGATTCAATTCGCCGCAATATTTCCAGATATTTTTAGTGTGTGGTCTACCAAAAAAGGTTGTGAAACACTGTAATATAGGGACATTGAAATTTTGCGTCATAGACAGAAGTCAATTATAGGCAGGTACTGTTTTCATAGGATTTGTTAAAATTTTATGCCCCGATTTCGAAGCCGCTGGCACGCTTTTTGTGTCTCCCTGTCCTGCATTTTGTGTCTCTCTGTCCTCTTTTTTGTGACACTGGACCTAGCAAAACCCTTCATGCCGGTAAGTTTTTACACATGACCTAAAATGTTTCTAAACCTACAATGATGTTGTTTAAATGCATTAAAGTAGACAAGCTGCAATTAAAAAAATCTATGTTATACAAAAAATAATTTTCTTCTCACTCTGTGTGACACTTTTAGTTATTACATTGGAAGTTTATACATTGTAAGTTTTAAAGTACAGTGAAACCTCCCTGTGCGACCATATCCATTAAGCAGCCCCCTCCCTGAATCACCATTTTTCATGGAACGAAATTTATTCCCAAAGGCTCAATACTAATTTTACCTACATTCAGAGATCATCCCAGTTGAACTAACTCCATGAGCGACCCATTTCTTTGAAGAAAATGAAAGTAATTCCGTTTATTCCTGGTCGCTTGAAGAAAGTTTTACTAGAAAAATAATTCCGGAGAGCGCATTATTCATCAAACTTCTAAACTAAGTTTAGATTTTTTTTTTATTCCGGTAACTTTTAAGCGTTTAAACCCCTTTGGGACTTTTTAAACAATGCATTTAACTCTAATGACATATTAAGAATGACGGCCAATTAGCTCCCCTGCCCTATTCTGTCAGGAAACTCTCAAAGAAATAAATTAATGAAATCGTCATTATTTGTTCCCGTCAAAAAAAAAAAAAAAAAAAAAAAAAAAAAAAAAAAAAAAAAAAATGCATTTATTTATTGAATTTTGAAAGGACTTGAACATTTTTTAAACTTGCAGTAATTAACTTATGTAATTAACTTTTGTTTTGATACTTAAATTTTCATATTATTTCCTAATGTGAAAAATAAATTTTAGTAACATTAATTGTTACCCTTTTCAACAATTAAAATCTAGATTTAAACATGACTTCAATTAAGAGACCACCTCTCAGAGCGACCCCTTTTATTGGAACGGAACGTGGTCGCTTTAGGGAAGTTTTACTGTATGTAACAAAGGCAAAAGGTTAATACTTTAAATCCATTTATCTGAAAATGTATTTTTGCAAAATTGTGAGATTTCGTACAATATTTTCACTTATGTACTAATTAAATTGAAGAGCTAAGTGGAAGAACATGTTAAGTAACAAAAATTACATTTGAAGAAATTTGATGTGAAAGTTTTCGCTGTCAATTTTAATGATTTATTTTCTGTTTGATACCATGTGTTTAAAATATTAACAGGTGTGGTACTAAACCCTATCAAAAAAACTTATTCATATTTAATTTTTAAATATTAAAAAAATATTAATATTATTTGGATTATTAAATATTAAAATATTAAATATTAATGAAAAATGTCTTAAATCTTCAAGGCTAAATAGAACTTTGGTATTTTAGCTTTACCATGTGATAGAATACCTGATAACACCTTCGTCCAAAAGATAAAATAATTTTTAAGAAAATGTAGCATAACATGTTCTTCCGCTCAGCTTTTCAATTGTCACTGAGAGATTTTTTTAATGCTATTGTTGTTATATTTTGAGAGAGAAATTTTTTTAAAGTGTTTCTCGTACTAAAAAGTACTTGTAAAATCCAACATTATTTTCTTTATATGTATATTAATTGGTAAAGCCCAAAGACAAATAAAGTTTAATTCTAATGTGTACTTAAATTTTTTTTTAATGTATACAAAAAGCGTTATTCTTTCAGAAGATATGTTAATTTATCAAATATGACTAAAAGAGATTTTGTTTTTTCAAAAAATATTTTTTTTATGTAAAAGAAAAAAAAAATTAAAATTCAAAGGGATCTTTGTTTAAATATACAGTTAAAATCCGAGTAAAAATTACCGAAAACAAAAATAAATAAAATTTAGTGCCTCCAAACTTATTTGTCTGTTTGAACTATTTTATAGTTCCGGAAGATATATATTCTTTTGTAGTGCTGCTATCTGTACCGAAAATTTCTTATTGTTTTAGCTACACTTAAATGCAATTTTGGTGCTGCCATCTATATAGAAACTTTAATACTACTTTCTCATAGGATATCAATTTTTATCTACACTGCTCAAAAAAATTTGGGAAGCAAGCAAAAAAGTGAAGAGAACAGTGTAAGACAGCCATGTATGGGCATAAAATGGATAGTACACTTGTATCAATGCACAATACACAAAAAAAAAGATGCACAAAAATTGTAAGGGAGCTTTTATTCTTTGAAAAGATGAAAAGAACATGAAAAGATGGTTTAGGGAAACAATTTGGTTTCATGTAAATAATAAAAAGAAAGTATTGTTTAGAAATGATGCAAGATTTTTAATATGGCGTGTGGTCTCCTCGAATAGCTAAGACTGCTGCACACCTGTTTTCCATGGATGCGATGAGGTTATCGATAAGACTTTGGGGAATACTGTTCTACTGCTCAAGAATTGCAATCTCCAAGTCCCGGAGAGTAAAAGGAGGCCTCGGTCTCGCAGCAATGCGTCGTCTGAGTATGTCCCAAACATGCTCGATCGGATTTGGGTCAGGAGAGCATGCTGGTCATTCCATACGCTGTATCATTTTAGCTTAAAGCATGTCTTCCACAAGACGAACTGTATGAAGTCTGGCATTATCATGCATGGAAAAAAAGAAATCACTAACTACTGCAACATAAATACGACAGGAGGTCTCAGTATCTCGTCTGTATTACTTCGGACCATCAAAGTGCCATTCCGAATGATATGCAGGCCCGTACGTCCACCTATGCTGATCACAATAGGTGGGTACGTCATATAGTGTATATCGCCATAGTGTCATATCGTCATAGGTGGGTACGTCAATAGGTACGTCAATAGCATCAACCCACCTCGTCTGTAATGTAATCTTTCACGAACGAATATTCTGAGTGCCTCTTTCTCTCCATGCCAAAACACGTCAGATGTCACATCCAGACTGAATCGGGACTCGTCTGTAAACAGAATTTGACTCCAACAACGTTGCCTTTAAACTCGATGTTCAGTTCCCCACCTCCTTGGGGCCGCACAGTGGCTTGAGGTCAACGGAATAAAGACCACCCTCATGAAGCCTATTTCGGACTGTTTGGCTGGAAACCCTTCGTCCTGTGGCCAAGAACAACTGTGTTTGCAGGTGAGTAGCATTGTCCGTTCCGTCTCGACGAGCTGTTAACACGATATATCGGTTATCAGTTTCTGTGTTAGCACATTTTCGACCTTGCACTTGTCGGTGTCTACCATTCCATGTGTCTTGGAATCGATTCCACAGTCTTTCATGGACGTTGTGACTCCAACAGCGTCCACTACACTTCGTTGTGTTTCCCCAAATTCAACTGTCCGGATAACACGCCAAGCCATGGATTGTGGTAAATCATATTGTTGTGACATTTTCAAGCCACCTTTTCTCAAAATGCAAGCTGAGCAATTGAATTTTACAACTGAGGCAGTGAAACAGACGTTTGTGCAAAATCCCGATTTCTGTACTTATCTCCTTTTTCTAGTTTTTGACGTCATAACCTTCAATTTACATGTGAAGTTTTCTTTATCTGTTTTCTACAGCACTTTAAATTATGGATGTTTTATTTTGCGTTACTTATCGGTGTAAATATTTGCGTAATTCAGCTTAAACCATGTGCTCCCCTAATTGTTTTGAGCAGTGTATTTCAGAGAACTTTTCTGAGTAAAAAAGGCATTTGTTTCTGAAATAATCGCCAGAGTTACAGAAAATATGATTTAGGAGATGTATGAAAAAGGAACACGTGAAAATTTTGAATGCGTTTCGGAAACAAATCTAATAGTTTTCTTCAAGAAAATATTTAAGTTTTTATTTCTCTATGCTAATGGAAATCAAACTTTAAGTTTTACATTTGTTTTAATAATTTAAATAAAATGTGGAGTACCTGCCATACGAACTCGGTATCTACTAGTCCTACAGCGCTTCCAAGCGCTGAACTGGACACTTCTAATTTTGGAGTGTCGGTGACGTTACACGCAATGTCACTGACCAGATAACTGTACACTTCCAGGTACTTTCGTAATACCAAGAAACTTAGAACAACGCAAGGTAAGTCTGTTGAAAATTTCGTTAAAACATTGTTGAAATTATGAAGAAAAATTCGGATTTTTCTTTATTTGGTTTGGAATACCTAATTTTGTATATTTTATTGTAGCCTTATATTTATTTATGTTACTACAGGTGTTACTTCAGATTATTGAAACAAACAAGTATCTCTTGCTGCTTTAGGAATTATTGACGATAAAAGGGTTGATAGGTTTTCCATTTATAAAACAATAAATATTGTAATTATACAATATTTAGAAGCGAAAGTATGTTCCGCCAGAGCGATAAAAGAAGTCTAGTGTTATTTTAAAGCTTAGTATTACTGATATAATAATGAGCATCTGTGTGTTTTCTTTAACAGATTATAGCGTTCAGAATTTTTTTTTAATATTATATGACCTGAATCAGAAAAAAAAAGTTTTACACAAAGTTTTCGGTTCACGTTTTAAAAGAAAATCCAACCCACCAGAGACCCCAGCAAAGAGGAAATTGCTGGCCAGCAGCAAGATAGGTGCTGGCAATGATGGAGAAGTGCTGGCTGATGGTCTACCACTGCATGACCACTGCTGGACCACTTTAGTAAACTTTGCTGTTGGAAATCATCAGATAAAATTCTGGTGGGCATTCATTTTATCTCATGCGCTGGCCCACCACTACATGGAAGTGCACGAACTTTCGCAGTATTATTGCTGGGAACCCTTACGCTAGGTGGCGCTGCAAATATCGAAGATATTAAGTATTTGAACACAAATTTGAAATGAATATCTTAACACAATTTAACCTGTGAAGCTAATTTTTTTTTAAACTGTAAAAAATATAGCACCACTGTCACCAACAAAATAAATAAGTAAATGAATAAATAAATAAATTCTTCATTTCAAGGCACTTTTTTTTCTCCTTAAATCTGGTTTTACTAGGTTACAAAGGATTTCGGTTTTCATAATTTACGCAGTTCAGAATGAATAATAATAAAAAAAAAGCGTATAAAATACATAGGATTTCTATACAATAGAATAATTTCTATACCAGTTTAATGATTGGGAACGTAAATCACAAAGGAAACAAACTTGAAATAGTGTAATGAGAGCTTGAAAACTGCGAGCAATCGTAGCGTACGCTGAAAGCACTTGTTCATGTCCGATCACGAAAACCAATCAGCATCGAGCGCGGTCAGTACTTGGGAGGGTGACCACATGCAGTTCAAATATTTCTACAGATGCTTCTATATCTCTTGGTGAAACTAGCTTATAGAAAAACAAGCCGTAATTATATAATACTTTGTTTTTTTATAGAATTCTAAAATAAATTTTTGTAAAGGAAAGTGCTGGGCCAGCAAAGTAATAGCAGTGGAATAGGTGCTAGCACTGCAGGAAAAGTGCCGGATTGAAGTAATGTGATGGCATACCAATGCTGGCCTGCTGTTGGCCATCACTGATGGACCAGCTGCATTCGGCTCGGACACTTTTCGACAGGTTTATGCAATGGCACCCTTGCACTTTACCGCTGATAGCACTGCTGGCTGCCATCTTTTTCCAGCTGATGGCCCACTGTTTCTTTCTTTGCTGGGACATATCGCAAAATCTTTAAACATCTTTGTAGGAAATATAAACAAGATTATCACATCTGATTTTAAAGCAATTATATATATATTTTTTTTAAAAAAGGGTTGTTCACCGTCTAATGCAAACGCAAAAACCTATTTCTCAGCGTAAGACTACATGCAGATTGTTGTGTGAAAAACGGAAATATGTAGTTACAATTCATCATGCTTGGATATATTTATCTTATTGCAACAGAAAAAAATCGATTCAGCCTAATATAAACAATTCTTCAGCTCAAGAAAGAAAGTTTAACTATAAAAATTAATAAATTCGCATTCATATTTTTAAAAATATATGATCTGGATTAATTTTATTCTAAAAATTGGGCACAATAATTTATGAAAAACTGTTTTGGTTTTTTTTTTTCAAAATGGCGGCTGTCTGAAGTGAAAGTTCAATTTTTTACTTAAAACAACAAAAATTCCTTTCTTCAGTTCTCCATAATTATGTATCATATACGTGTTGGCAGAAATAGGTGTGAATCGATTCAGTAGTTTTTAAGTAATCGTGATCACGGATTGCACTTTTGTGAAAAATGGCCTATGGGGAAAATATCAAATCGGATCGCAAATTCGGATCGTCAGAAGTATTTCCTACTTTAAAATGTGACAAAAAGTTTGCTAATTGTATATGTTAATAATTATTGTGAGGGAAATTTTTTGGTTAGTTGATGCATTTTTTCTTCTTTAAATATAATTAGAACATTTTATTACGAAAAAGGATGATTTCACAAAACCTCGTTCCCCCTGATTTCAGATTGAAATACATGACTGCTGTAATACATCTAAACATTATCAGAAGTCATTAATTAATAAAATTAATAACGCTTAAAAGATAGACAGCAAGAGTTCGTCGAACATCATTTATTCATAATTTATAAGACCATTGCCAAAACCAGATTTAAAACTTACAGAAATACATGATGCCATAAATATTATCCAAGTATAAAATAAACTAAATATATTACACAACACTCTTCCCCGTAAAAAAATTTTGTTTTACAAATGAATAAATAAAGAAGGCAATAATATTGGAACAAATAACCTTTTACAGAACTATAAATCTAATCGATTTGGAGGCTTTATGACCCTTTTCGGTCGTGGAGTTTTAAGTAGCTTGGAATAGGAGTTTTTATGGCAGTCCAGAGTTCTTTTAGGTGTTTTAACAGCTCTTGATTGAAGCTGCTCTTTCTCTGCTGCCTCAGTTGTCTCTATCGGTATTTAAGATGCTGTCTCGTCCTTCATTGAATCTGAAACAATCTTTGCATTAGAATCGGTGACTGCCACTGAAGATCCACTTGCATAATCCAGTGGCACACTGCGATGCACACAGATTTCAGGAATTTTGAAGAGTGCACTTTCTTAGATGATCTGCATGTACAAAGGGCACGTGACCATTTACATGTACCGGATAGGTACTTTCACTAATTTTCTTGGTGATTATACCAGGAAAACATTTAATTTTCATGTTTCTGGTGGATTTCACAAGAACATTTTCTCTAACATCAAAATGTCTTTCACTGGCAGTTGAACGAGACCTTTGTTTCTCTTGATAGCTTTTTTCCTTCATAAAGTGATCACTCCTGAGCTTCGTAATCTTGGTTTGTGGTGTAAATTTGAAAATAAGCTCAGCAGGAGTCTTCAGTGTGACTGATGAAGGGGTATTTCGATAAGCAAACAGTATGCAGTCTAACCTATGTTGAAAACTATCATATGCCCAATTAGAAAACTTATGTTTCTTTAACGTGTTCTTAATGATATTAACAGATTTTCCTGCAGCTCCGTTGGAGTGTGGATGATATGGTGGTGAATTTCTCAGGATAACACCATTTTACTTAACAAATCTTACAAATTCTTCGGATTTAAATTGTTTAGCATTATCAGATACAACTTCACTTGGTAATCCAAAAGTAGCAAAAGTTTGTCGAAGCTTATGTATTGTAGACTTAGAATCTGTGTTAGAAACAAGTGCTAATTCAATCCACTTTGAATATGAATCTTTAACAATTAAGAGATTGTGATTTTCATAATCAGCATAATCGATGTGGATCCTTTCAAATGGTTTTCCTGTTAGAGGTCAGTTATTCAATGGAACTCTGGGTACACTTGGCCTTGTTAATTGACACGGGATACATCTGTTTACATATGATTCAATCTCTGCATCTATTTTTGGAAACCAGAAGTATCCTCGAACAAGATGTTTCATTCGCACTATTCCAGGGTGTTCAGTATGTAAAAGTTCAAGAACTTTTTCTCTCAAGCATTTTGGGATTACTGATCTATTTGTTCTTAGTAGACAATTATTTTCGATACTCAGTTCATCTCTGACTTTGTAGTATTCCTGCAA
The DNA here is from genome assembly GCA_963932465.1 of Maratus speciosus. NCBI lineage: Eukaryota > Metazoa > Arthropoda > Arachnida > Araneae > Salticidae > Maratus > Maratus speciosus. The sequence continues at coordinate 41,803,612 of OZ010791.1, read as the reverse complement.
GGAATCTGCAACAACTGATGGCCAACCAAATTTGGTATAGTTTATTGCTTTACTGACATCACAATCAACTTCACTAGCTTTTTCAATATCCTTGGTAGTCAGATTCCCAAATTCTGCGAAATAACATACAAATTCATGAGCACGTTTGTCAAATGGTTCATTACCTTTAGAAGGGAGTCGAGAAAGAGCATCAGCTAGCAATAGATCTTTGCCCTTTTTATACTTCATAATGTAGTCATAGTTGGATAAAATCAATCCCCATCTCTGCATCCTTGAATTAGCCATTTCCGGAACAGGTTTATCATGTTAGATGTAAATTTCCAACTGGGCGAAAAATGTCCGGACCAGGATACGAACCCGGGACCTCCTGGCTGAAGCCGCCAGTGCTCTGCCATCTGAGCTATCCCGGACGATTCTGGTCGAACTTTTTCACCCAGCTAACCTTAATGATTACAGCATCTGGTCTGAAACCTGGTTCAGCTCATCTGAAAAAATCTCAGGTAATGGAACTCCAGAAATCGCTGGATACGAAATTACACTAGATTAATATTAACACAATTATTCTAATTGGTAAACAAATCATATTAGATGTAAATTTCCAACTGAACATTTTTCGCCCAGTTGGAAATTTACATCTAATATGATTTGTTTACCAATTAGAATAATTGTGTTATATTAATCTAGGTTTATCATGGCCCAGTAAGGTCAACAAAGGCTTTGAATCTGTTTCAATGACAAATTTTGTTCCTTGTAAATATTTATTTAAACGTTTAATGCCAAAAATAATAGCTAAAGCTTCTTTATGTACCTTAGCATAGTTTCTTTCTGCTTTATTAAGAGTCTTTGATGCAAAAAATATAGGTTTCAATAAACCAGGTGATAAATCATGGCATGAAACTGCTCCAAGTCCATACTCAGATGAATCACACTGTAGAACAAGGGGCTTGTTATGTCATAATGCACCAAAATATTATGTTTATCCAGTAACATCTTACTTTTTTCAAAGGCATCAATACATTCTTTCTCGAAATCCCATTTTGAGTCTTTCTCTAATAATTTATACAAAGGTTTCAGCTTTGGAGATAAATTAGGCATAAAATGCTGATAAGAGCCTAGAAGCCCTAGATAACATTTCAATTGTCATATCGTACAACCAGTTTCATGTCATATCTCATACTCATATAAATCTGCAGCCTGCTGCGCTAACCACTGTTTTTGACGTAGTCATCGTCGTTTCTAAATATCTGAGTTGCGCTACCCGCCAGTGTTCTTCAGTGAGGGAAGTAAGAATTGGTAGTCACTTGGCGCTGTGTCAGGGAACTCATCACGTCATACGGTTGGGAACTCATCACCCTCCGTATAGACCTGATCTAGTGCCAAGTGACTAAAATTTGTTTCTGCACTTATTGAATCACCTTATCGGTCACCGTCAAAACGACGATGACTATATCAAAACTGCGGTGATGCTAGATTGAAAAGTCAACGGTGCGTTAATTAGCGTATTAACTAATTGCCAATAAAATAAATTTGAAACCTATTATTCTTTGGCATGTTAACAACGCTTGAGTTAATCGATAACCGCTCCATAGATTTTCTTTCAATGTTAATACAAACGTTAAAAATAGAATTTTCTATGGCGCTAAGTAATTTTTTTTTTTACAAACATTTTAAAGCTATTTATATATATATTTGAAATTTGCACCGATTTTACAAATATTTAAATTTTGAAAATAAAAAATCTACGCTCTGCCATAAGCAATATGCTAAAGATTAATTGCATTGATATTTTTTATTATTACTATTATTTTGATGTTTCAGGATCGTTCGGTGCAAGTGGCTAGCTCACACTGCCATTTCTCGGCAGCTTCGCGCACATGGTTGCCTAGGACGTATTGTTTTCTTTATATGAAAAAAATTACGAAATCCTCTCTAAACATAAATGAACTCTGAACTCCAATACCCTCAACAGTTTACATTGTTATTAAAACCCACACAAAATTCTACACTGTTGCAAAAAACTACACTGTCACTCAATAATTTTTATAAAACTCGTTACGTAACCGTAATTTATCTCTATTCTGACCAACGAGAACGCTGCATAATATGGCTTCGTCAGATAAATGTTCTCATACATATACAAATATGTGTAACTATAAAATATATTCTTGATTAGCTATTTTTTTTTTTTTTTTTTTTTTTTGAAATATGAAGTTGATGCCCATAAATACTGACACATTCAAAAACTTAAATTTTACATTCTTCAATATTTTTAATCCAATTATACAGGGTGCAATATGTTATCTATCGCCGACCTTTAATTTCCCAACCGTTGATCGTAGACATATACTTCCAATTATAAAAACGTTTCAAATGAGGTAAATATTCATGTTGTGGCATTATTTAAAGCAAAAAATCAATTTTATAAAAATTACGAAATCTAACTTTTTATACAGTCCCCCGGTACCTATAGTTATATTTAGTTAAAAGTTTACACATATCATAACATACATAACACAAAACATTTGACATCTGTACTACAAAAATTGACACAGTTATTGATTTTCAAAGTTTGAGATTTTTGCACTCGATTTTGTCTTTCATTAAGGGATCAGTTAAAAGATGAATTAAAGTAATTCGAGATCAAAATCAGACTGCAATGTTATTTTTACGGCGAAACAAATTTTAGCCTGTATCGCCAAATCGGGGTATCACCAAAGAGGGTTATTTCATTTAAATATTTGAGCTGACTTTTAGGAGTCGTATACAAAGCGAAGAATGAAATATTAAGATTAAACAGAAAAACAAATATCAATTTATTATAATATCAGAAAACTGTCTACTATAAAAAATGAATACATCAAACGACGGAATCTACTAGAGATACTGTTTAAAGTGTTCTCCATTGGGGGCAATGCACAATTCAATGCAAAAGGGCGAATGCCAGCACCTCCTCCGGTGTCACTTGAACATTACACCTTGCCTGTCTACTTGTTCTGGGTCGTGATGAAATAGAGCAGGTCTCTCTAAGATGGCGCAGTGCATCAGTTATAGTTTCATGCATTGGGTGTAGATTCTTGGGGAAACGTTCTGAATAAACACTCATAGAGTCTCTGGCATTCCTTTGTCATTCACCATAGATGAGTATCATTTCGGCACATTGCATGTATGAGTAGCTTGCCATCACGATCTCAGCGCTGACTAGCAACGTGTTCATATCATGTCAACCGCTAGATGGCTCGCGTTTTATCCCGAACGCTGTGGCGCTGCGGTTCTATTGTAATTTGCATAATCCCAATTAACATGCTCGTTATAGCTTGGCTGGTCGTTTTCATTCCGCGACCATTTATCTAGTCCTTAGTGAGTATGTTTTATTTTTCGGTTGTCAATTCTACCTACTTTGACGTTTGAATGTTGTTTGACCCATAAAAGTTAGCTAAAATTTTTAGATGAAATAACCTTCTTTGGTGATCTTGTAGATTCCGGCGTTTGAAGTATTCATTTTTTTATAGTACACCGTTTTCTGATATTATAATCAATTGATATTTATTTTTCTTTTTAATCTTAATATTCCATTCTCCGCTTTGTATACGACCCCTAAAAGTTAGCTCAAATTTATAGATGAAATAACCCTCTTTGGTGATACCCCGATTTGGCGATACCGGCTAAATGTGGTTTCGCCGTAAAAAGGACATTGCACCCTGATTTTGATCTCGAATTACTTTAATTCATCTTTTAACTGATCCCTCATTGAAAGACAAAATCATGTGCAAAAATCGCAAACTTTGAAGTTTAATAACTGTGTCAATTTTTGTAGTACAGATGTCAAACTTTTTGTGTTATATCTGTTATTATATGTGTAAACTTTTCCTAAATATAACTATAGGGACCGGGGGACCGTATAAGAAGTTATGTTTCGTATTTTTTATAAAATTGATTTTTTGCTTTAAATAATGCCACATGATGAATATAAAAGAATGTTAAAAGATGTTACTAAAAGAACTTACAAGAGAGTTGAAAAATATTAATTAACAACAATTATTCCACAGTAGTAATAGCAACTAGCAACAATGTTATACTATTTCACATTTAACCATTATTATATTTAAAAAAAATATGTTTTTGTTCAAGATAAATTTAACAATGTAAATTTCATTTCATAACTTTGTCAACAATGGTTCTAACAATGAAAAATATTAATAATTAGTGTTCGGAAAAAATGCTATTTTAAGTCTTTCATCGGCTTTCATTAAAATACGTTGTGTTTTAAAAGCATCAGTATTTTAATTAACATTTTCATTGCGATAATGGAAAATTCTTACGAATTTATTTATTATGGAGGGGGCGTTGAAGAGGTAAGTTATTTACATAATTTTTATCTAAATTTTTCGACTGTATTTCAATTGGTTCTCTCATTTTAAATTATTCGTAGATGTGATCATGTTTGCCTAATCTCATTAACTATTCACAGGTCGTTCCTAGATCAAAGCATATTATTTTTCGAAAAATTGCGATATGTACTCCTGTTTGAGAACTTATATTCTTCTGGAAAACCTGAAATGATAATTTGACCTCAGATTATCGCTAATTCAGTTCACACTATTTTTCACTATTCTTGTAGTGACGCGGTACTAATAAAAAATTGGTGATGGAATGCTGACTTGTACAGATGAAGTTACAATGTACATATATTAATTTCAATGAGGATTACAAACGATAATTTTCGAATCTACATTATTATAGAGGCATTTAAATAAATTTAAAAAAATTAAAGATTGTATTTTATCCCCATGATTTTGTAGCAATTCTGTATTTTTTTTTTTTCTAAACTGGAATATTGTTCGAGTAGCTCTAAGTTCGAGTAGCTCTTTTCAAAATGAAAAAAAGGTACTGCGTGTACTTTTACACTCCATAAAAATTTCAATTGATTGGTCAATTTTAACGAAAATTAGGAAGATAAATAAACATATCTATTTTAGATCTAAATAATTTGATAACAGAACCATCTGCAGACTGCAACTCTTTTATCAAACAAAGAAGTGTGAAAATCAAATATTCCGTTCAAGGGTTATGCTCGGACTAATATAGGAGAGGAAGATACCGACAGATTGTATAACCTTGTTCTTCGAAAGTCTGTAAAAAATAATGTTATAGGAAAATCTATTTCTTTCTAAGTCGAATTTCCGGTGCGTGTGGGTTTGCGTACATTTTTTTAATTTCTTCTTTCTAAAGAGTAAAGTATTGTAATCGAAAATGTTTCAACTTTCGATTTTCAAAGGATTGACTCGTTTTAGGAGTCAGAGATCCGAAAAAAAAAATGTTTTTTACAAAATGTCTGTCTGTCCGCGTGTGTATCTTTTTTTTCATGTCTCCTCTTTGCATCATAAAAAAGTTATGCATAGAATCGAACAAAATTTCGTATATATGTTTTTGGCTATGTCAGAGAGGTTCCAATTGAATTTAGGAAAAATTTGTCTGTGTAAGTGTAATAGATTTTCCTGTCACTTTAATGCAACGTTTTCGTCGACTGTTTGTTGCAAATACAGAGCGAAATAAAACGCACAGGCTGAGAGAAAAAAATGTTTGGACGCATTTAAAAAAAAATAAATAGTTAATGAGGAATCGCAATAATTTTTGGTGTAACTTTTTTGCAGCCTTTAATGGATGAAAATAAAACAGAAGAACATCGGATAAAGTTATGTGTGTTTTCTCAATTGCTTTTAGAGTTACGATTTTTTGAAACGTACCGAGCCTTCGTTTATCTCGTAGTTTTTGAGATATAGAAAAAAGTAAACTTGTTGGAGTGTTAAAAAGTATTTCAGAATAGATGATATAGTAAGAAATAATGCTTCATGCACATGGAGAGCCTAAACGACAGCGAAAACTGAGAATGTGATCAACATTCAATTTCGCTTCACGTAACGCTTATGCGCATCTTCTGAAGATCAAACTGCTACATGGTACATCTAACAAATTTCGTATAATTTCCAAGTCTTTGCCAAAAAACTACATTTCCCTAATTACACTAACCGTTTATCTACTGACGGTACTTATGAGTACCATTAAAATAACTTCTTATAAAATTCATTTAATACATCGATTAGTTGTAATACAGTTTAGAATGAGTTATAGATACGTTACTTTATCTTGTTCCAAAAGCATTATTGGTTACACAAAGCAAAAATATTTTTAAAAGGATGAATTCTTTTGCCTTTGCATCTTTTCAGCTTTCTTGGCGTTGTGGGATGTGGGGATTTTTCAATTTGCAAATATTTCTATATTTCTGTTGTAAGAACATTATATTTCTATATTTCCTAATTATACACAATACAAAGAAAAGTATTTAAAATAAAACATTTGAGTGGGGGTTATAACTATTGCACAACATCCTTATAAACTCAAATTTAATTAATCCATCAAATCCTTCAATCCTTTTAAAATCCTTCTAAAATTTATTAAATGATTATGTAAATCTTCTAATGTAGTTTAAACAATTTACGAAAAATGCTTTAGAAGATAAAATTTTCATGAATTTATCATTCACTACATAAAGGGTTAAGAGATAAGTTTTTTTAAACGTTTCAAATCATTTTCGAGGACCCTTTCTTTATATAAACTGATATGGCAAAAGAAATGTCCTTCGAGTTAGAAAAGTAGATGACATTTTTATCTACAATGCTGATCTGAGACTTGTGTCGAATATATTAACTTTAAGTCAATTTATTAATCAATTAAAGTTTTGATCATGATGTTTATTTTTTTAGATATGAATCATGATTAATTTATCATATTGATTTATATTATTAAGAATCACAAATCAAAGTTTCAAAAAATGTTCAAGAAACGCATAAGACTTAAAATTCAGAAATATATAAACTATAGACTATACGTTCAGATTAAAAAAAAGTCCCCATTAAATCCTCGTTATTTTATATACACAGCTTCATGGTATTATCTGGTGGGAACTTGTCTTTCGGTGGTTATTTCTAGACGTGCGTTTTCAATCACATTATGCGTTTTCGGGCTTTTGTAATGCGCGTGTCTCCTTCGGTTTTTAAACAGCGCTGTCCAACAGAATTAAAATGCATCAAACCTAAAGTTTTTTTCACCAAAATAATCTTCGATTTCATAAAAATGTCATAAAAATTTCGTAGTAATTTTTTTGTTTGTGTGTGTGTATTTTTGGAACAGAACGTCAATAATTTACTACTTAACCCTTAAATGCCTGACTTTTCAAAATTCCTTGTAATAATGTTTTTTTGGCTTTCATTTTTTAAATAAATCATGGGAAAAATACTTTAAAAAATCATATTTTGTTTTAAGTATGGTTTACGGCTAAAAAACAGTTTATTACTAATCGGCAATACTGGTCTTTAATTGAAAAAATAATTTTCCTTGATGAAATTCTATAATATTAAACATACAAAAATTTTAGGAACTGTAATAAGAAATAAATTTTACTTGCTTACTGCAGAACAAAATAGAGCATTTCGCCAGCTTCCAAACAAAACAAAAAGAACAAGTAGCAACAATTGAAAAAATAAATCTATCTTTATTCTTAAACAGCACAAGTGTTGCCATCTGCATGTTGAAAATCGATTTAATAATATTTTCAGAATGTATTTTATTGGCAACATTAGGCATTATAGCTTCAATATTATTTAATAGTATTTTAGAAGCCTAAATTGGGTATGTTGCCGAAAAGCAACACCCGGCATTTAAGGGTTAAACACATTAACCCCCCCCCCCCCCCCAAAACACACACACCTACCCAAATATATATGACATCAATATTTCCTCTCTGTTTTACAACACGAATACGTTTTCCATCTATATTTTCATTTAAGGCAATTTATTCCTGTCTCCTGTGAAACGAGACAAATGTTAATATATTACCATGTATTTAAAAATATAATCGGTAAATTGCAAGTTTTACGCACGCACAAAGTTTACACTTATTATTCCGCAATGCGCACTTCGAAAAGAAGTCGAAAGTTCAAACGCCGCGTTTTTCTAAATAGATTTTTAGTTAATTAACTTGCAATTTGTTTCGAAAATTATTAAAAACAATCCTTGGAGGATTCCACATCGGCAGATACCTCGAACTTCCCTCAACTTCCACGCTCAGCGCTCGCAAAGTAATGTTTGTGTATAACGAAAAATGCGATTTTCTCAGAAACTATGTAACCTAGGATAATCACTATAGTTTTGCTGCAAGGTTTAAATGAACTTCTACTGCAACTAATTTTAGTAGTTTCGGAAATACTGGGGGTGGCGTAATTTTGCATTGTTCTTTCCACTATACCTCTGAAAATGTAGTACTTAAAATTAAAACAAATAGAGTTTTGAGTTCTATGTTACGAAGTCTTTCGACCGAAAGCAGAAAAAAACAGGAAATTTATAAAAAAACACGGGTATAATTAGAATAAGTTCATTACTAAGAACATTCATTAACTAAGAACAAAAACTTAAATGAGATTATTCTAGAAGGATGTCGTGTGTTATCCATTTTTTATTCGGAAATATTCATATAAACGATGAGTACTGCAATACGAACAGCTATTTAATACGTATTTGTATTTAGAGGATTTTTATCTTATCATGAATTGAGTAATATTATTTGAATTAGAACTTGTTAATTACTCATTTATGACATTTTCGATGCTGTCCATTTCAGAATGATTTATATCTCGTTCCTATTTTGTTATTTTAGTATAATACACAGTAAATTTGGGTCCACATCTCTTTTCGATGCAGTGGCTGTCATTTAATGAAATAAAGCCCTTTAAAATGAGGAAGAAAGTTGGAACACATTTCTTCAGATTTCTCCGAAAAATTACGTAATTGTAACACTACGAATAACGCGATTTAAGCGACAGCGTTGTGGAGTTTCCGAAATATAAAAAGGGATTTCTATATTTGAATTAATTTTAATAATATTAATTTGTTTATTTTCACTTTTTATTTGCAGCATTCTTACGTAAATTTAAAATTCTAATTTAATTGGTTTTCTCATTTGACATACTGTGTATATCCTATTGTCTTTGTTAAGTCTTAACAACCATTTAAATGTTAAATTCAGATCCAAAAATGTATTCTTTTGAAAAGTACAAGGGGGGGGGGGGGGGAATCCGATATTTCAGCCTTTTTTAATCTTTTGATGTAAAAATGTACAATTGTTGTTTTCAACATTGATTAAAGGAATTGATTAAAGAAATTTCTGAATAATCAACAATCGTTTCAACAATGAAAAAATATATAATAATCATGTCGACGAATGATCTTATTTGAGTCTTTTACCGGCTACTTTTGGTGTATGTTGTATTTTACTGCATCAGAGCTATCATTGCAATTTTATTTGTAATTATGGTTGAAAATCAACTTTTTAGTTCATATTCAGGCTTTTTTGATGAGGTAAGTTATTTGCAACATTTTTACGTCATTTTTATTTGGTTTTCTTATTTGACATAGTTCCTAGATGCGTAGTTGCCAAACTTTACGCTTTTTTCCTACCACTATTTCTGAACGGAAAAAATTGCCTTATTTAATCTTCAATTTTCGACGATTAAATAAGACAAAAGTTTCTATTCAAATATAGTGGTAGGAAAAAATCGTAAAAGTTGGCAGTTGTGCTAGAGGTTGTACTACTTGTTAAGTTTTTTTCAATTCACATCGTAAAATACATATTTTGACGGTGTTTCCTAAATTTGAGTTGCATTTTTCATACTATTTTTCAGGTTTCCGATGTATGTTTTAGATTTTTTTTTCATATAGTAGTATTCATTGATTCTACAAGAAATTTATATCTATGATGTAAGAATGAACAATTGTTGATTTTAACAAGGATTCTAAGCGATAATTTCACAATAGTCAATAATAATTTCAACAATGAAAAACGTATAACAATCATTGTCAACGAAAGATCTTATTTGAATATTTTACTGGCTATTTTTGGTGTTTGTCGTATTTTACTACATCAGAGCTATCATTAAGATTTTATTTTAATTATGGTTGAAAATCAACATTTTAATTCATATTCAGGCCTTTTTGATGAGGTAAGTTATTTGCAGCATTTTTACATATTTTGTATTTGGTTTTCTGGTTTGACGTAGTTCTTAGAGGGCGTATTGCTTGTTAGGACTTAATAAACCTTTATAGATTGAATTCAGAACCAAAAGTACTTTCTTTTGGAAAATGAGCATTGTTTCCTAAATTCGAATTGCTTTTTTAATCTTACATCTGATGTTTTCGGTGCATTTTTAGACATTTTTTCATACAGTAGTATTAAGTGATTCCGAAAAGAGTAAGAATCAATGATTGTTAATTATAAGAATGATTCCAAACGATGTCTTTACAATAATGAAAAATGGCTTTTAAAAAGAAATATATAATAATAAATATAAAAGAGATTTTTTTTTAGTTGTTTATCTGCTTTCGTTGGTGTATTATTTCATTGCATCAAATATATCATTGCGATTATAATTGCAGTTTTCTTTGCGATTATGGTCGAAAAAGAAATTTTTAGTTCATATTCAGGATGTGTTGAGGAGGTAACTTATTTTGAATATTGTTCAAAATATTAAAAATACTATGAAATTTTATGGGCTGTTTGGCCTGATCTTTCAAGGCGTTTCGTTTGAAGAATATTTTTGACTTTCAATCGCGGATAAAAACACGATTCTATCAGTTACCATTTTCATTTTGAAAACAATACCAGCAATATTTTGGTTTTAACAAGAGTTTATTTTTTTAAGAGGAGTCGAAGCATTACTCTGACAACAAAGAGTAACCGTTTTTATGATTTTTATAAAAATTTCAACTTTTTGTCTAGTATTTATTTTCTGTCTCAAATTTGCAACCCGTAGCCTTTCTGTTACGACACATAATATTTTCTTCGAATTAGTATCATAGAAATGTAATTTGAATTCATCGTTCTCTATCAGGAACATTGCAATGTAAAGCGGTTGACATGATTTTTTATTTTTTTTTTTTTACCGTGTTAAGGGAATTCCGACTTTACAGTATGTGCCGGATCTGGAAAAAATATGCTTATAGTGACATACACAGTAGTCACATGATATGTCCGAATAGCGGGTCTATGTCATTTAGCAGACAACCAAATAGCCGACAAGACATTTAGCAGACAACAATTAGACGACAGGACGTTTAGCCGACAAGTACATTTAGTCGACACGTACATTTAGTCGACAGGACAATTAGCCGACAGCGACAGTTAGCCGACAAGACAGATAGCCGACAGAGACAATTAGCCGACAGGACAATTAGCCGATAGGACAGTTAGTCGACATGGACAATTAGCCGACAGGACGTTTAGCAGACAGGATGATTAGCCGACAAGACAATTAGCCGACAGGACAATTAGCCGACAAGACAATTAGTCGACAAGACATTTAGCCGACAGGACATTTAGCCGACAGGATAATTAGCCGACAAGTCAGTTAGCCGACAGGACAATTAGCCGAAAAGACAATTAGCCGACAGGACAATTAGCCGACAGGTCAATTAGCCGACAGGTCAGTTGCCGACAGGACATTTAGCCGACAGGACGATTGGCCCAGTTAGGTTTTGGTATGGATAATGTTAGGCTTCGGATAGGTTACAGTTAGATTAGGGTTAAGTTACGGATAGGTTACAGCTAGGTTACGGATAGGTTACAGTTAGATTACGTTTATGCTACGATTAGGTTACAGATAGGATACAGTTACTTTACAGTTTGGTTACAATTAAGATTACGGATAGGTTACAGTACGTTACGGATAGGTTACAATTAGGTTACGGTTAGATTAACGCCAGGCTACAGTTAGGTTACATTTAAGTTACAGTTCGGTTATAGTTACATCACAGTTAGAATACAGTTAGGTTATAATTAGTTTACGGTTAGCGTACCGTCATGATGCGTTTATTTTACAGATAGATTACGGTTAGGTTACAGTTATGTTACAGTTAGGTTAGGGTTAGGTTATAAGTAGGTTACGGTTACGTTACGGTTAGGTTATAATTAGGTTACGGTTAGGTTACGGTTATGTTCCATTTCCGTTACAGATAGATTACGGTTAGGTTACGGTTATATTCCATTTCCGTTACATATAGCTCATTGTTAGGTTACGGTTATGTTCCATTTCCGTTACAGATAGTTTACGGTTGGATTATGGATAGGTCACAGGTAGGTTACAGTCACGTTACATTTAGCTTATAATTAGTTTACGTTACGGTTAAGTTACCGATAGTTTATAGTTACGTTACAGTTAGGTTACGTTATGTTATAATTACATTAAGGTTAGGTTGCAATTAGGTTACAGTTAGGTTACGGTTAGGTGATAATTTGTTTATAGTTAGGTTGAAGGTATGTTACTGTTAGCTTACCGTTAGGTTACGGTTAGGTAACATGTTACAGTTAGGGTACAGTTAGGTAATGTTTATGGTAGGGTTAGATAAAGGTTACGTTACAATTAGATTACTGCGCTACAACCGAATTTTATACAGTGTAATTTTATATCACACTAGTTGACCCACCCGGCGTTGTCCAGGCCCATCATAATAACCTTAAATAAAACTCAAGTTTGTATGATTTTATATCCCTTGAAAATCTTTTAAATGAACCTAGTTTCGGAAGTTCCACTACCTTCCACAGCCTCTCGTGTGTTCCCAACAAATCTCTTACCGAACGAACCTGTGATCTGGGTCCCCGCTACATAAAGCAGTATGTACCGGAAGTGCTCCACACGTGCCGCAGATAATCGAAAACCAAGTCGAGTGAGCCAAACTTCGTTGTAATCAAGCCCATAGAACCCGAAAAATGAATGCATCATTAATGTTCGAAAATGTTGGTAATTGAAGTCTAAGATAAACTTTCATAATACAGAAAGTAGCTTAATTGTAATCTAACTTAAATGAACCAATTCCCGTTGAAATCGGGCCCCTAGAACCCGAGGAAAGAATACACACCTGAGCGGTGGAAGGTTGCCTTCCCCCCCCTTTGTAAATTTCACCGACTACTTTTATAATTAACGCAATATTATTTAATAAACGGATGAAATCCAGGGCGGCAAACAACGTAGCTACGCTACTGCACCTATCGAAAATTTTCATATGAATTCGACATTCGTTTTATTCGATGTTAGCATAAAATAGAGGCCCCGATGTAATTATGAGCGTGCTAGAGGGCGAAGCCAGCTAGTTTAATAAAATATTATTATTATTACGCTTATATGTTAAAGCCTCGATAACTCGACATCCTCATAAATAAGTGTATTTAGTTAATATTATTATTTATACATTTGCTCTAAAAACTCGATAACTTGAAGATTCATTCATCTGTTTTATTATATATATCGAATACAAGTTATACGGTTAAACCTTGATGAATCCTCAAGCTTATAAATCTATGTTTTTATTTAAACAATTATCATTTGTCATTGTGGTTAAAACCTTGATAACTCTATATCCTCATAAAACAGTGCTTCTATGCAATAGAATATAATTAATTTTCTTTACATCCGCAATAAAATCAAAATAACAAGTTATCCCCAAACGATCTCTCTAAACGCAAAATTCTAGTTCCTTCGCCATCTCTTTAAATTTATATTTCAATCCGTTTGATATAAATTCTGTATGATTTCCAAAAAAACCTAGAAAAGTCGTCATCCTTAATCATCTGTGATTTTATTAAGTCGAATGTCATTAATTAATTATATATATCCAATCTTGATAACTTGATATTCTCACGAATTCGTCTTTTTGCGCATCGAATTTATTTAATTTATATATTAAAAGATCAGTGATTCACCAGCCTTATAAACCTTTGTTTTTGATGAAAGAAGTAATATTTATTTGTTACTGATATGGGGGCACTATAATATCGATAGCTCATCAGTTTCATAAATCAGTGCTTTTACTCAATCATCATTAATATTTTATACATATGCATTAAAACCTCAATAACTCGTCAGCTACTAAAAGTGTGTTTGTATTTAACTGTAGAATAAGTTTTCAGCGAGATCGGATTTAACGACAACCCAGTTTTTAACGAGGAAAATTGAATAAAACATATACCAATAAAAGAAAGTTTCGCTCTGTCTGTGTGTATGTGAGTGTGTGAGTGTCTGTGTGTCTGCGTTTGATGATTAGCAAAATCTACCGCACGTAGAAGTCTGGACATTTAGGTGAGAACAGTCCAAGACATGTCCTGATGCACCTGACAATCAGATTTTTCTTTTTTTAAGGGTAGGGACCCCTGTGCCTCTTTAAGTTTTATGCTCTAAATTGTTAATAACTTAACCCCTTTATATCCGATCTTCTTCGTTCTTGGGGCCAATTCTCCATTTAGTTATTTCCTCATTTCTACATTCCAGTTAAGACCCTGGCAGCCTGGGATCCGGTACAGCACCCCTTGAAGTTTCTGTGCCCTAAATTGTTAATAAATTGCTTCCTTTTAATCCGATCTTCTTTTTTGTATCCTTTTTTCATTTAGTTATTCTCCCATTTCTACATCCCAGTTAAGACCCTTGCTCCATTCTCCCCCCTAGGATCCCGTAGGTCCCTTGAATTTTTTGTGCGCCATGCATTTTTCACCCTCTAATTTTCTCACCTTCTCAGTGCATAATTTTAAAACTGAGTATTGGTCTCTTCTCCCAGGACCAACACCCTCATATTTTATTTGGGCTCTAGGACAATCATTTAAGCATTTACCCAATTTTTGGCACATTTCTTTAAATTATTATTCTAAGGAATAATTCATAACTCTACGGTTAATTTTGAATAATTGAAGATCTAAGATTTTTTAACATATTTTCATGTTAGGGCCCTGCTCTTAACTATCAGTTGGCCTCTTTTGGGCCCTTTATTGTAGCTAGTGATGGGCGATTCTGGAAAATTTGAGAATCGATAAAAATCGACATCTTATAAAACAGAATCGATCACAATAAGAATAGATTCCCAAATGCTAGAATCGATACTTGAATCGATATTTCGATGTTCACAGATAAGCTCAAAAATAGCAATTCCAAAACGTAGCGAATCAGCAGGGCCGTAACGACTACCTCTCACTCCTCACCCCCATTTATGGGGGGGTCCTAGACAATGTCAGGGGCCCAGAAGTAAGCTACCTTTGAGTCGAATAATAAAGTTTTTTAACTTTTAAAATTATTATATTTAAGATGTAATTTTAATAATAATTTATATTAGTACTAGGCGGCTCTGCCCCCTGAAAGCTACGTTCACCAACCCCCGTTCAGACACCGCAGAATCTAAAAACAAGCTAATCTGGTGGGTTTTAAAAATATTAGAGAAGATTGAATTTTACTCAAAAAAGCTGTGCAGATCTCCCTGTAAACGGGTTTCCATTCAATTTCCTTTGATTTCAAAAATTTAAGGGCGATTCAGTTGCTGTTAAGACATCCAACGGTTATTTTTGTTTTTGATTAAAGAGGATCAGTTAAACATTTGAAAAGAAGCTAAAATAAAATAAATTATGTATACAGAGTCTTTGTCTCCCGGTATTTTAAAACAATCTCTATAACAATAGCCAAAGTCATGTGACTATCATCAACAGTTCAGGGCGGACCACTTCGCTTTTTATACTCTATGTGCCATTTTGGTACTTTAATGTTAGCCAGGCACAGGTGATAAGTCGCCAAATATTATTCTATCGCCATCATTTCATCTATAGTATAATAGTTCAAGTCATCAACTGCCATAAACAAATACGGTCTGATCCCTTCGCCGTTCATATGAAAGTTTGGCAAAGATGTCATATACGTCCCATATTGGCACGACTTTTTAACGACGCCAATTTGGGGAACGCATAAACAGCAACATCCGGCTTACCATATCAAGCAAAATAACGATACTTTGGCGCCAGTTATGTGCCCGTTCCGTATATGACATTGGCGTCAGAAAAAATCGCGCCAACATGGGACTGTAAGTTTTCCATTTTGATTAAAAAATCCAAAAATTTTTTTCGAATAAAACTACATAAAAGTTGCCATTGTCGCAAAGAATTCTAGGTACTGTTACGCTAACCGGATGCAAATCTCGCCAATAGCTTTTTTTCAACTCGCCAGTTAGCATTTTTTTTTTCGAGTGGTAATATTTGGCCAGATACGCACCGCAGGTTTGGCGTGATTTTTATTTTTTTACGAAAATTTGGCAAAAACCTCGTTTTCAAATACCAGTTACATATGCATTTTTGGTATTCCTTAGATAACCCGTCGACTAAAAATCTATCGCCAAACTATAAGATTAAATGCCAATAATGGTTGATCGTACATGTCACATTCAATTGACTTTAAGCAAGTTACACGTGTTTACGTCATCAAGTGATTTTTATTTCGACATTTTATTTGTATATTTATTAATGTTATACTAATTTTTTTGTTCTTTCATTATTTAAAATAAAAATTATGTCAATTTGTATAATTTGGCGAGTGTTATGGCGATTTATATAATTTGGCGAAATTGGTCGACGGAATTACTAAGTAGTACCGTATTTTTTAATTATTTTCTATTATTTTCTAAAGGAAATATAAAAAAATAATTAATAATCATAGAGCAAAATAATTTATATAACTAGGGGGCTCCCCCTACGAGCTACGCTCGCCAACCCCTTTCAGGCACACCAAAATCCAAAAAGCACGCTAATTTGATCGGCTTTAAAAATATTGAATTAAAATTAAAAAACAAAACAAAACAATAGCGATCTCTCTGTAAACGGGTTTCCATTCGTTTTCCTTGGATTGGGGATTTTTAAAATCAAATCTGTTGCTGTTAAGAGATACAATGGCTGTTTTCGTATTTAATTAAAAAAATTAGTTAAACATTTGAAAATAAGCTAATGTAAAATGAATTAAGTAAATAGTGTCATTGTCTCCTGGTATTTTTTATCAGCGCTATAAGATAGTTCTTTTAAATAATTCATTTTAAATGTAACGTTTCAAATCTGACGTAATTTACCAAAGTTTTATTTCTCTTATTAATATTCACGTGAAAATACTTTTGTTGTTAGAAGAAAATATTATTTGCGCTGTCTTCGAATTCACGATGATAGTTGAAAAGATTATTTCAAAATATCTCGCGCAAATATATTTTTCAATTTAAATTGCTTTGCCATATTTTTTGGCCATTTTAAATATGGCGTGATTTCCTCCATTTACAAGTTTTAACGCATAATAATGATTTTTTTATTTTAAGATTTTGTTTCTCTTTTAAAATTCAAGTGTAAATATGGTTCTTATGACGTAATTTTCCTGCTTTTAACATGTAATCATTTAATTCTAATTTTAAAGTTTTTTTTCGGTCTGTAATAGTCACCTGTAAATAAATTTTTAATTTGAAGTAAACATTATTGTTTGCGCTGTTTATACAATTGGCAACAGTTTAATAACATTTTCTAAAATTTGTAAAAAATATCACTCGAAATGCTGAAAATTTGAATTTAAAATAAAAACGAAACCTCAAAAAATGTAAATAAACATTTATTATCAAATAAACAACAATAGCCGTGTTACCATATCAATCACAATAATGTCATTTTGGCGTCAATTAGGTACCCCGGTGCGTAGATAACATCTGTGCCTAATTTTTTTCATTTCGTTTTGTTTTTTAAAAAAAGAAAGAAGTGAAAGCCATCAATTTTAAATGAAAGTTGTGTATTTTAAATAAAATGAATGAAAGGATTACATTTTAAATGAAATGAATAAAATATGAAGAAATGCGACGGTAAAATTTTGGCGAATTATCACCTGCGTCTCTCTAACATAAAAATATCGTCAGAATTGATTTCTCTATCAGAATCTTTCGATTTGACGAAATATTGTTCAAGTAAAATGATGAATAAAAGTAGCATGATACATTTCTTGGCATACATTTAAGGTAACCTTTTCTGAAATATGAAAAAAAATATCTGTTTGATTAAAATTTGAGTTGCCATCATTAGAAAAATGTGTATAAAATTAGAAAAAAATTAATATTTCGAAAACTAATTCGAATTTAAAAAATCTAATACCAGTTTTGAAATCTACGGATCAATATTGATTTTTGGTGTTAATTTCATCGCAAAGTATTCCATATTTTAGGAGAAATCGCCGTGAAACATAATCAGTTGTTTAATCAGTCAATTCATACTTCCGTTTCATAAATTCGTTTCATTAGAATTTTATGTATATAGGGTAGATATTTAAATTTATTTTTTAAGAAAGATCTCGGTCAGAATAAAAAAAGAAGGAAAAAAAATTTTTTTTCATCCGGAAAAGATGTACTTTCTACTCTTATTTCCTTCAACCAAACACATGGGGAGTTAATTCCTATAAACGTTATTCTTCTTTAAAATGTGCAGATGAACGAAATTTTGAAGGCTCTAAATTTATTTAAAAAGTTACATGCTTTTTCCCCTCCTATAAGAGTGGGGGAAGTGCAATTATTGCAAATCTTCTTTTAAAATAGCTGTGATGATGTAATTAACCAATCATCACATACCACATACTAATTATCCCCACAATGAATAAGC
The DNA here is from genome assembly GCA_963932465.1 of Maratus speciosus. Taxonomy (NCBI): domain Eukaryota; kingdom Metazoa; phylum Arthropoda; class Arachnida; order Araneae; family Salticidae; genus Maratus; species Maratus speciosus. Next base: position 41,785,092 of record OZ010791.1, on the reverse strand, counting down.
AAAATTATCTTTTTAATAATATATTTAACTAATAATTATTTTCTTTCCATTTTTAAAATATATATCTCCTTATCTCAATTTACAGTTTATAAATATCTTTCTTTTTAAAGTTTACCAAATTTTCAGCTGTTAACAACAACAAAATGTTCTCATCCTAGAATCCTTAACGGTGAAATAACTTTTCTCTGGTTAACAAATAAATAAAAATATATGCTTTGATTATATGAGGTTTTTTTCCAGCAGTAATCTAAAAACTCTAAAGAGTTATTGACTCATCAGTGTCGTCATGACAGTGACGGACGTGGGACACCATTTGCAAATATCACGATTTTCTTTCTTTTTTTTTTTCTTTTTTTTTAATAGCTTTCTCGTTCTTATACTAGAACAGAGAAACAGGACTTCTGTGATCATTTTGTTTATGAAAAAACAAAGAAAAAGAAATAGGATAGAGTGATAACAGGTAGATGCCTCAGTTATTTATTGAAACCACGAGAATCTGAAAGATTACTGATAATGAAAGTAGTAATTAAATTGCTTTTACTTAAATAAAAGGCTTTTTAGCAGAGAGAAAAAGATAAATATTAAATTTATTTCTGAAATATAAACAGATTTTAGATAATAACGCAGCTTAAAAAGCATTAACAACACAATGTTTTTAGATAATTTTATTTGATATAAATTTAATAAATTTGCTACTAATAAGTATGTGACGACTTCCTGCGGTTAAGCAAATATTCTTTTACTTTTTTCATACGAGACACGAGAGCAATTAAAATTTTACAGTTTAAAAAAGAATAGGCCCGAGCCTGAAGGGTGATATAAAATCGACCTAAAACAAGACTTCGGTCATCTGAATCTTAAGTTTACAATGGTTACTTATGTTTTTTATTGCGTTGGTTTTTAGATGCCACGAATTTACTAAAATCTAATTTATAATCATATAACACAATGATTTTTTTTCTAAGTTTATGAGTAGTAAAGATTCAAAATCCTTCCCAGGTAAAGGTGATGGTGAAGATCCTGGTTGCGCCACTCTAGACAGAAAAAAATAAAAATAAAAGTGCCCAGTTAAACTGATGGCATTGAGCTCACAGGTTATTCACATTAATTTTATATTATAATCTTATTTTAAAGAATAACACCCCGCCTCAAAAAATAAATGAAGGGGGATTAGCCCCCGTTTCCCTCCTTTATACTTAACCAATAAACTTCCAAATGTGATCAGGGAAGCTCCTTAACACAATAAACTGGTATACTAAATTTGAAGCAAATCAGGTAATTCAGCATGAAAAAAACATTTCGCTAAATTAAGGGGGGTATTAGCTCTCCCATTTCCCCTTTTATGCCTAACCAATGAACCTTCAAATGTAATCAGGAAAGCTCCTTATCAGAATGAACCTAGAAAAAAAATTAAGGTAAATTAGATAATTCTGCATGAAAATCCATTTATCTAAATTAAGAGGAGGGGACTTTCCGCCCTTTCCCCCTTTTATACTTAACTAATGAACCTCCAAATCTAATGAAGGAAGCGCCATATTGGAATAAACCGGTATACCAAATTTGAAGAAAATCGAATACTTCTGCATGAAAAACCCATTTATCTAAACAGGAGGAACAATCCTCCGTTCCCCTCCCCATTTATACTTAACGAATAAACCTCCAAATCTAATCAAAGCAGCTTCTTAACATAATAAACCGGTATACCAAATTTGAAGCAAATCGAATAACTCTGCATGAAAAACCCATTTATCTAAATTAAGGGTGGGGGATCTAGCCCCCCTTTATACTAAACTAATAAACCTCCAAATCTAATCACGTCAGCTCCTTAACATAATGAACCGGTATACCAAATTTGGAGCAAATCGAATAATTCTGCATGAAAAACACATTTATCTAAATTAAGGGCGGAGATCTACCCCCCCCTTTCCACCCTTTATACTTAACTAAGGAACTTCCAAATCTAATCAAGGCCGGTTAAGCATAATAAACCGGTATACCAAATTTGGAGCATATCAAATAATTCTGCATGAAAAACCCATTTATCTAAATTAAGGGGTGGAGGGGGGACTAGCTCCCTTATCCCATTTTATTCTTAACTAATGAACCACTAAACCTAATCAATGCAGCTCCTTAACATGATAAACCGATATAGCAAATTTGGAGCAAATCGAATAACTCTGCATGAAAAACCCATTTATCTAAATTAAGGGGTGGGGGGACTAGCTCCCCTATCCCCCTTTATTCTTAACTAATGAACCTCCAAATCTAATCAGGGAAGCTCCTTAACATAATAAACCGGTACACCGAATTTGGAGCAAATCGAATAATTCTGAATGAAAAAACATTTATCTAAATTAAGGGGGGTAGCCTCTCCCCCCCCCCTTTATACTTAACGAATGAACTTCCAAATCTAATCAGGGAAGCTCCTTAACATAATAAACCGGTAAATCAGATTTAGGGCAAATCGAATAATTCTGCATGAAAAACCCATTTATCTAAATTAAGGGGAGGGACTAGCCCCCTTTTCCCCCTTTATCTTTAACCAATGAGCCCCCAAAACTAATCAGGGAAGCACCTTTCCAGAATGAACCTAGAAAAAAAAATGAAGCAAATCGGATGTTTCTATCAAAAGTTACCTCGTTACGTGAATACGTACGTACATACTTACATACATACAGAACGGCGGGCACATCAGCTCTCTGACTTTGATAGCCTGTGAGCTAAAAAGTTGAATTATGATGGTGACGAGTTATTGAGATTGACATTGTTGGTATATCACCGACCCATATCAATGTGTCTTCTAAATTCTTTCGGAAAAATGTATGTTCCGGATAAATATTATGTCGGCTATTTGACCTGTCTGCTAGTTGTCCTGTCGGCTAATTGTCATGTCTGCTAATTGTCCTGCGGCTATTTGACCTGTCTGCTAATTGTCCTGTCGGGTAATTGCCAGGTCGGCTATTTGAACTGTCGGCTAATTGTCATGTCGACTAAATGTCTTGTCGGCTAAACGTCCTGTCGGCTATTTGACCTGTCGGCTAAATGTCCTGTCGGCTAATTGTCCATGTCGACTAATTGTCCGTTCGGCTAATTGTCCTGTCGACTAAATGTCTCTGTCGGCTAAACGTCTCTGTCGGCTATCTGTCTTGTCGGTTAACTGTCGCTGTCGGCTAATTGTCCTGTCGGGTAAATGTACGTTTCGGCTAAATGTACTTGTCGGCTAGACGTCCTGTCGGCTAATTGGTGTCTGCTAAATGTCTTGTCGGCTATTTGGTTTTCGGCTAAATGACATAGACCCCCCGTAACCTAACTGTAACTTATCCATAATCTAACCGTAACATGTCTGTAACGAAAATGGAACATAACCGTAACTTAACCATAACCTAATTGTAACCTAACCGTAACGTAACCGTAACCTACTTATAACCTAACCATAACCTAACTGTAACATAACTGTAACCTAACAGTAATCTATCTGTAAAATAAACGTAACATGACGGTACGCTAACCGTAACCTAATTATAACCTAACCGTATCCTAACTGTGATGTAACTATAACCTACCTGTAACCTAAATGTAACCTAACCGTAACCTAGCTGTAGCCTGGCGGTAACCTAATCGTAACCTAATTGGAATCTATCCGTAACCTACTGTAACCTATCCGGAACCTAACCGTAATCTAACTGTAACTTATCCGTAATCCTATTTGTAACCAAACTGTAACGTAACTGTATCCTATCCGTAACCTAATTGTAGCAGAAACGTAATCTAACTGCAACCTATCCGTAACTTAACCGTAATCTAACTGTAACCTATCCGTAACATAACCTCAACCTATCTGTAACTTAAACGTAACCTAATTGTTACCTAAAATTAACATAACTGTGACGTAACCGTAATCTAACTGTAACCTAACCGTAACGTAACTGTAACCTAAGTTTAACGTAACCGTAAACTAATTATAATCTATCCGTAACCTAAAAGTATCCTAACCATAACCTAACTAGGCAAATTGTCCTCTCGACTAAATATCCTGTCGGCTAATTTTTCTTGTCAGCTAAATGTCCTGTCTTCTAATTGTCTTGTCGGCTAAATGTCCTGTCGGCTAATTGTCTTGTCGGCTAAATGTCTTGTCGGCTAATTGTCTTGTCGGCTAAATGTACTGTCGGCTAAATGTCCTGTCGACTAGTTGTCACGTTCGGCCAATTGCCTGTCGTCCAATTGTCTGTCTGCTAAATGTCCGTTTCGGCTAACTGTCCTGTATGTTATACGTACGTTTCGGCTGCTTGTCCTGTCGTCTAAATGTACTTGTCGGCTACATGTCTTGTCTGCTAAATGTACGTGTCGACTAAATGTACTTGTCGGCTAAACGTCCTGTCGTCTAAGTGCTGTCTGCTAAATGTCTTGTCGGCTATTTGGTTTTCGGCTAATCGTCTGCGACCGCCGAATAGCACGTAAAAAATAAATTAACTTATTATGAATATTTCACTTTCCATTGCTGGGCTTTTACACGTACTACTCCTTTACACTTACAATTGATAATTTTAATAGCGTAGGTTTCAAAAATAAAATAATGTTGTTGTAAATCATGCGTGTTTTTATTAGTCATATAGCAATGACATTAAAATTATTTATGTAATGTTAATTACAAGATACCGGGTGTCCCAAAAAGGACTGACTGATTTTAAAATTCAATAACTTCCAAACGGTGACAGATATTAAAAAAATTCTTGCAGGAGGGTTATGCATAAAGTCAAAAGTTTTATTACAGTGATTTTCGATTTTAGTTCGAATTACAAACAATAGATGGCGCTGTAAGCAATAGTCGCTAAATACAGGCTCGATTTTTGGTCCTTTCTGTTGTTCCACGCAGAAAAAGGAGATGGAAATGTATTATCCGGGCCACGAAGTACCAAAAATCGAGCCTGAATTTAGTCTCTATTGATCGCAGCGCCATCTATTGTTTGTAATTCGAACTAAAATCAAAAATCACTGTAAAAAAACTTTTGACTTTAATCATAACCCTCCTGCAAGAATTTTTTTAATATCTGTCACCGTTTGGAAGTTATTGAATTTTAAAATCAGTCAGTCCTTTTTGGGACACCCGGTATATACAGTAATACCTCGACTTACGACAGCAATTAGTTCCATGGCTACCGACGTAAGTCGATGTGCATTTAAATAAGCATAAAAATTCTGCAAAATCTAATGAACATGTCGTCGGTACCATGTCAAACTATCCAATATCAAAACAGTGTTGCAAGTTAGCTACTTTTTTAAATTCAGGTTTCTTGACTGGCACCACTTTTTTGAAATAGTAAAATTCGCCTTATTTAATGACATATTAATTAAGAGGGAAACAAGAGAAATTTTACTATTTCAGAAAAGTGGTTCCAATCAAGAAATCTGAAATTAAAAAACATAGCCCACTGGCAACACTGTTTTCATATTGGATACTTTGACATGGTAGAGACGATATTCTGTTGTATTTAGGGATTACATATATTTAGCGTTAGCAAAAAAATGCGTTTGTAATAAATCAATAAGTTGTTAACTTGCAATTTATCGTTCTTTTAGCTGTCCCATTCGAGTATTTGAGATTTTTGTAACAGCAGAGTGAGTTTTTTTAAGTTTTTTCTAGTGACTTCTTTATTTGTTTGTCACTATCACTTGACTGTGGCGGGAAAGTTTCCCTTCATAGAACTAAAAGTCTTCAAAAGAGTTCAAAGTTCAAAGTGCGTCTTAATTACGAAAAAAAGAAAAAATCAGACCAGGCAACGTAAACGCGGGGCAACGTAAGTCGAGGGGATGTAAAATAAATCTGATACTTCAGTATTATTCGTGCCAGGAATATAGACCACATTCCTGGGAATGATGAATAGCTTCTATTTCAGTTGATTGGAAATCCTTCAAACACAGATTATAAAACACAGTCTCAATCCAGAAATAAAAATAAAATAAAGGTTACTGTTTTTATTATAATCGTTGCCATTGTTGGCGCAGTGTATCTGACGCGGCACGGATAATGCAAAAGTACCGTAACTTTTTCCAGTGAAATTTTACATATAATGAGTCTACTTACCTCAGATTAACTTACTCTTTTAATTTTAAGATCTCACAAATAATTTTGTAATTTCGATAGATATCTGAAAAAATTAATGAGGCTGGGATAAGGCTTCTTTAAGGAAGCATTATGATTAACTAATGTTGTTCATAAAGGGAAAAGTTTTGCAATTTATAACTCACACATTATATTCTAAAAGACTCTTTTTAAAATGAATTTCAATGATTTTGTTTTTCTTGATTTACATTTTTATTAAAAGTACCTTTTCAATTTATAAAATATCTTTCTCTTCTACTGAATTTTAGGTGTATGGCCTCTATGATTATGAGAGTTTCTATTATGATGCTCCGCAACAACCATCTTATAACAGGAGCGATTTAATTTATAGTCAAACAGAATATGTGTACGATCCGGCTTTTTATTTCCAGCCGAGGTAAGTACATTTATAGGAATCTTCTTCAGTCCACGCCAGATAAATTGGCCGATGGTGTCCTTGAAAGAGTTTTCATGAAACGTTAATATCTGCTACTTGACAGTAGTGATTATCGTCCGTAATGGACGAATAAATAAATCAAAATTTATATTACTCACCGGCTTTTTTATCGTGTGTAGGCAATTCACACCGTCAAATTGTGTATAGATGTTCATTTTAACTTGTCCTGCTTTAAAATGGCACTACATCAACAGGGTGCTGGAAGCGTCTGCTGTTAGCTTTGATAGAAGACTGAACTAAACGCTGGATATCGAAATATGAAGATAGTAGTATATACGGTGTTACAGTTCATTCATATTCAGAGTGGGATCATTTTCACAGGGAGTGTACTTATTTTGACGCTTTAGTCCAAACTCGAACATACAATCCTTAACTCGAAAATATTCGCCTGAATGAGTCTGATTAGTCGACGAAGTCGTAAAAACACATTTGTTTGACTATAACGTCAAGCTCGGAAAGATGATTATCGATTATTTCCAAAATCATCTCTACTATAAACACATGTATAATAATTACTTTTTTAATGCATTTTTTAACTTTATCATCTCTACTAGTTAAATAATTATATCCCGTATTCGGTCACTGTGTGTCACGTACAGTGCCACTTATACGGAATCACTTATCGAACTACTGTAGATTTCCAAATTTTCGCATTATATCACCACACTTCATATACAGCAAATTATATATTTTAAAAAGATTGAAATAGACATTATTGTAAAAGTTATAAATAAAAATCTAGATATGGTTTGGCGTATGGATATGGTAAATTTTTAAAGTGATGGTCTGTGGAAAATAGCGTTATTGTTGTAGTTTGTTATACCTTTGCTATATTCCAAAAGATTGTGAACATCTTGTATCTTTGTCTTTTAAGTAATCGCTCACATACGAATTTTGGGGTTATTGAATGAATGTCAAGTTAAGCTGTTAAGCAACAAGTTTAACATTAATTTTAAGCTTTTAGGCTGCATGAAAATCTTATGAAAAAGCCTTAAATCGTTATGTCGAACATTTTAATTGTCATTTTTTATTATTTAAATTTATTTCAACGCAATTAAATCCGAAAAAACATCACATGTAACGTTCAACCGTAAATAAGAATTTTAATTAAGGAATTACGATGTTTGTAACGCCCATGGTGAAAAGACGTCCAAACATTAAATTTATGATAGACCAGCATTTGAAAAGGCTCGAAACTTTCTGATTTCTGTGCGTGGAATGCCAATTAGAATTCTATCGATTATTTTATACTTAAGTAGAGATTTTTGCATCTTTTTTGGAAGCTGGGAGGGGGCAGCGCATTGCTCACCACGCCATTTTCACCGTACAAGTGCAAAACAAAATTTATTGAAATTACTATCTAAAAGCAATATGTGCAGATAAGTTCATATAATTAATGCAATTTCATGTCAGTTGACACTATTGCGGTGCATTAATTGCTGGATAAGTAGTAATTCAACAATATATTGCAATGACATTCCAAACACATTTATAAAAAAAATGTCAGTTAAATTCAAATTTAAAATAACTCGGTCTTAAATGGCTTCATTTGTAGCTCCAAATGCGAGTCGTGCTTTTCCTCAATTATAGAACATAAAATACATTTAGATATGCATCCGTAATCAGAGGTGTGTCGAGAAAAATTCAGCTTGTAATAAATTAAGCATTGTTTTGTTCACTAAAATAACTTTCCGAGGTTAAAAGAAACGCAATAATAAATGCCACAAGTAATTTTTATCAAAAATTAATAGAGATTTCAAGGGACCGTTTCTTAATCAACAATCGTATAAAAATAATTTTCCTATCAATTCTGTGTATTTTTTATCAATTTTTTTTCGCCATATGACGTCTTTAAAGCATTTATTGTGTTTTGATATAATAAAGTGTTTTCTCAACAACCTTTTATAGGTATCTACATCTAATTTAATCATTTTTGCCTCTAAACTCACTTTATAAAACAGAGGATGGCAACATGCGAAATGGACTCAAGTTCATATTAGAAGCTTGTGCCAAAAATGGTAACCCACCTTCGAGAACTTGACAGTACATGCCTAGATATGTTTGATAAGACCAGTGATACATTTCATCGTTCTTAACTCTGAGATAATTGTAAATGTGTTAAGTTTTAGTTCAAAATCTTTTCATCGAATCAAACTTTATAGGCCGCATGTCGCCACCTCTTTTAATAGAGGTAACCTTATTGCCAGCCTATACCACGTTTGATTTGAAATGTATAATTATACTTTAGAACTAGCCGCCTTGGCGACCAGTTTGGTCTCCCTTAAATGTATGCTAAGCATTGTATCATGTCACTTTTATTCATAATTTAATTTACTTGCTCAATCCTATGCCAAATAAGAAGATTCTGATAGATAAATCAAGAAATCTGTGTTTTATGTTATCCGGGCACAGGTGATAAATCGCCAAACATTATTCTCGTCTCATTTTTCCATATTTCATTAATTTCGTTTACAATATGATACTTTTTCATTCATTTTATTTAAAATACATAACTTTAATTTAAAACTGAAAAATTAAAATTCCCGATTTTCCTTTTAAGGGAAAAGAAAAGAAAAATAATAAATAATACCATAAACCATGACATTTAATTTCAACATCAAAGCATTGCTTTAATTTACCATGCGAAAAATAAAAAAATGCTAACTGGCGAGTTACAAAATGCTATTGGCGAGATTTGCACCCGGGTAACATAAACGTACCAAGAACTCTTTGCGATCTTGGCAACTTTTACGTACATTCATTCCAAAAAATAATTTTTATTAAAAAATGGCCGCCTTGCATATGAAAAGCGAAAGAAGTCAGTCCATAGCTGTTTATGACAGTCACATAACTTGGACTATTGTAATATAGATGAAATGATGGCCATGGAACAATTTGGCGATTTATCACCTGCGCCCGGCTAACATTAGTGCTAGAAGGGCAGCCTGAAATGTAAAAAGCGAAGCGGTCAGCCCGGAACAGTTGATGACAGTCACATGACTTAGTCTATTATTATAGAGATTTTTTACGTGTGCCAATAAAAAATATTCTCGATAATTTTAATTATTTTCGACTTAAAAGGTTCCCTGTGTATCATAATTGCAGTTGTAAAAAATGTATTCAAATCTCCACAGTGGCTATTGATACAATTGAGGGCATACATACACAGATACACATCATATATTTTTTTAAATAGATACTAGCTGGCCCGCCCGGCGTTTCCCGGACCCGTAATGAATGACCCTTAAAGGAACCTCAAATTTGTATAATTTTATATCATGAACTCCATTTTATCTGAATTTATATTTTTAAATGAAAAAATATCGAAAAGAAAGATATGCAATTTGATATTTTAAGTTCTGCCTAATTTGAGTTATGGAGTCTATGCGTGTCAAGGATTGTGTTAAAATACTGACGTTCAATTACTTTTAGCTTAGAAAAAAATATCGTCACCGTGAGGAGCGAAAAGACCTGAATTTCCAATGAATTTAAAAGGGTTAAAATTCATATTTTGTAAAACCAATTACACCCTCGATTAAGAGAAACTTTGAGCTTTAAGAACATCTTTTTGGTTTGTCGCTACATCAAAAAATGCGCCCAGGATGTGCGTTGAAATAGCCCCTTCGGGACCGGCGTCTGTTACACAAATTTAATTCGGTTGGCACCACTGTTTCTTTTTTAAGTTACCTTTACTTTTGTAATCCCAAAAATGCTGTAATTAAATAAGGTAAGTATTACTTTTTTATATTACTGGTATCAAAAACATATTCAGTATGCACGTTTTGAAGGTGCATATATGCACCCATGGTCCTGAATGGGTTAAGGGAGAAAAATGTTTTTCGGAAAGCGACCCTTTTTAAAAATTATTTTTTAAAAGGTAATCTGCAATATTTTTTTCAAATGATTACGGTCTTTGAGACTTAACGGTATGATATTTCAGAATGTGTCTTCCGTTTTTAAATGTACTAAGCGGTTTGGCTGATAAAGGTTAATAAATAGTGACAAAACACTCCCGAAATTTCGTCTTTTCGATCTTCATTTTCTAATGATGCGTAAATAAGGCTTCTGCGTGTGCGCCTGTGTTTTTTTCCATACGCAAGGACCAAGATGAGTGTTTAATGAGAGTAGGTTGCGATTTCTAATTAATAATTCAACTAATTCTTAGCATTTTAAAACTCTGAGTCTCAGGGGCATAGCATCGGGAGACACGTTGGGCTTGCCTCAAAAAAACTTTCAGCATCGTAAATACCGTTGATTTTGCTAGCCATCACCCCCAGACACACACACGTGCACAGACAGAACGAAACTTTATTTTATTAATATAGACATTGAAGGGAATATTAAGTTTTTGAGTCAGACACATTATAATAATGTAATTAACATAAAAAGAGATTTCCAGAGCAGCAGATGGCGTTAACTAGTTAATTTATCATACATAAGGCTTAATTTGTTTTTAAATTGCTTGGATAATATTCCATTATTTCTTATCTCGAGAAAAAATGTTACTCACTGTTCTATGAAAACTATTTGTGTGGGTTTGCTAAAATCTATATTTTTTATTAAAATAGACTTTGCCCTGTTAACTATTCAAAATAAATGTTTTTAAACATACCATGTGATTTAATATGCATTACATGCGCAGTACATGTATATTACATATGTCTTAATTTTGTTTTTCTTTTATTCTAGTTATCTCGTTTTATATCCTGCAATTCCTGTAATTTACAGAGATGATTATTATTACCAACATTATAATGTAGGTGTTTATACAGGCTATTATCTGCCATATCTACCAACCAATTTATCCTACGTTAGTGATATTTATCAAGTTCCTGCTTACGAAACTACATGTGTATCCTCTTCTGTGGAACAAAATTCTCCCGCATACGAAGAATTTGATGGCGATTTATTCTCTCCTGGGAATGGGTAAGAAAACATTCTATTATTTCCAATAAAATATTCAATAGATGTATACGTCTAAAAGTTAGATATAATAACTTGGGACTATTTGGATTTAAGAAGTGACATTTTTTACACTTCTTACCAAACATTAAGTGTGCTTATAATCAAATTTTCACCACTTTTTTATATTTGTTTAATGCCATTTGGCTTATTTCAAACTACAAGTTAGTTACAAACTAGTTAAAGGAACTAAATTACTGTAATTTGGATTCAAGAAACTCCTTTTTGGATATTTAGGTCCAAGCAACATTGTACATCAATAAACAACTTAAACGTTTTAATACTGAAAATTCTAGTTTTCTGGAAACGTTTTTGTTTTTATATTTTGTTTTATTATATGTATAAAAACTTACTCTAGCTGCAATAATACAAGCTAGTCAAAAGACGTATTCACATGCAGGATAACCAACTCAAACTAAGATCGCTGCGCGATGGCGCTGTATCGTTTTTTTCGCTGCTATACATTTCAGCGCGATCATTCTAACGGTTAAATAAGTGAAAGACTCAATCCGTTTATTGGTTCTGAAAATTTCATATTTAAAGACATTCACATGATAAGAATGTTTTGAAAAATTAAATTCAAAAATAGGTCGAAAATACATCCTAAATTGTGTGAAAGTGAATGAGATATTATATCGCCCCTTTTTGTCTTGCTAATGAGTCCTAATAACAGATATCTAAATACACTGGCCTCCAAAAGTTAAGGTACAGGGACTGGATGCTTTCGATTGCACGCGTTTTGTCGTATATCTACAAAAATTATTGGCGAATTGTTCTTGAACTTCTGGGATGAAAAGAACATGTTTGATTTCATATTTCTCGGTGAAGATTTAGTCGGGAAAACAATTAGGGGGCTAATAATAAATTTAATAATAAAATAATATTTGCGATCACCTATGTAACAGAAAATGCTGGGAATGGTTTGTCACTGTGGTAAATAACTATTTAGGTACTGTTCGACGTTTGTATGCATTTGTGAAAGCATAGCACTCATATTCGTGAAGATGTTAACGTTTTTGTGAAAAATTCAAAAGTTTTTTGTTTATAGCATACAGAGTTTTCAACCAAATTTAACAGAACGTTCCAAAAACCTGACAAAGAACTGTAGCAACAGTATACTGCAATTAAAACTGTTATTAAGTATTTGATGAGATATGGGCATTTGTATGAAATAATTTTTAACTACACATGCGTGGAAGATCCTAAAATTTTTATTATATAATTTGGTAGTCAGATATTTAGGGCAACGTATATAAAAAGTCCAGTCAAATATCGGGAAAATTCACAAATATAGGGTCGATTTAGTGAGTTGCTTCCTAAAAATACCTTTATTATAAGGGATTTAACACAACTTTTCAATCAGCTCACTATATCTTTCTAAGTTTTCACAACATTTGACTGGAATTTTTATAGAAGTTGCCCCAAAATACTGACTACCAAATTATGAAATAAAATTTTTGAAATCTTCCGCGCAAGCGCAGTTAAAAATTATCTCATAAAAATGCCCATATCTCATCAAATATTCAATATATTCATGTTTTAATTGCAGTATACTGTTGCTACTATTCTTTGGCAAGTTTTCGGAAAGTTGTGTTAAATGTGGTTATGCACTGTATAACCACATATACTGTATGCTATAAGCAAAAAACTTTTGAATTTTTAACAGACCCAATAACATCTTCACGAATATGAGTGCTATGCTCACACAAGTGCACACAAACGTTGAACAAGACCCAAATAGTCATTTAACACAGTGACAAACCATTTCCAGCATTTTCTGTTACATAGGTGATCGCAAATATTATTTTATTATTAAATTAGCCTCCTAATTGACCTCCCGACTAAATCTTCACCGAGAAATATGAAATCAAACATGTTCTTTTCATCCCAGAAGTTCAAGAACAATTCGCCAATAACTTTTGTAGATATTCGACAAAACGTGTTCAATCGAAAACATTCAGTCATGTACCTTAACTTTTGGAGGCCAGTGCATATAAAAGTAATGCATGCTTTTTAACAAAGTTTAAGCGTGTTTCCTTGATTGGACATCCTAAGTTTAAAACCTTAATTCTGTTTAAAATATTTGTTAAACCATGGATATATCATATGTTATAGAAATTTAATACGAAACGTTACACATTCAAAATCTGGATTTCTTGTTTGCAAGGCTACACAAAAGAGTTTCTTTCAGTTATATGTTCTATGATCGATAGTCATTTAAAGTGCCATTTAACAAGTTGAAATTGTACGTCAAACGTGGCAAGTGAGGTGCATTCTTACTATAACTAGTTTTATAAGAATTTAGATCTTGGTCAATAGCTTTTGTACTCTTGTGCAATAACCATGAATAGAAAATGTATTACGATTTTATACGTTAAATTCAGTAATACGGAAATAATACGACTCCATCTTAAATATGACTACATCACTATGGCAACTTAGAATCATTATCTATCATGGGATATCAGCAAAATTATTACATATGATTGGAATTAAAAGAATGAAGAAAACTTTTATTAATATCTTTTTATCTTTTGTTTCGATTTCCATAAAATTTGAAATTAATAGACAAAATTCTGCGACGATTATTTATATTAAATTTTAAACGATTCGGTTGTATAGTTTTTGCGCTGTTATATGTGGACAGACAAACAGGAAGACGGACAGATCAGATAACGACGACTATAGGTATGTCTTTATATAGACTAAGTATTACAGGCAGTATAGGCTATATACAGGGTGATTCATAAATATCGAAACAATAGGCTATCTCCTTAAATATTGCCCCTAGGGACATACTTCCAGTTGCAAAGTTTCATAAAAAAAGGTGCAAAATGTGATGAGATAAGTTTCAACTCCATGGGGGATCTACATGAGAAAATACAAAAAATAAATTCTTTATACGGCTTCCGCAGAGTAAATTTCTCAATTAGGAAGTTTTTCCTTATCCATTCCTGAATTAAACACAAAAAAATTCATCTCGATATCGTCAAAATTTGCAGAGTTATTAAAATCCAAAATTCGTGACTTACACCATTTATCCATGCCTCTGAGCGACGAGTTTTTTACTCAATCTGAATGCAAGTAGGGATCATCCACAAATTATACATTATTAAAAGTTGATATAAGACAGTGCCTCTCCTTTGGACATAAAATAGGCAGCGCATAGATTTTACGTTAAACCTGTTTTCAAAGTACGCTGGTGATTTGCACTAGAGGTCTGCACGGGTCAAAATATCTAGGTCCGGTCCCAAACAGACCCATTGGAAAAAAAAAAGTTCGGCCCTGCCTGGAAAAACGTTCAAATCGTAGCCTGGCCCGGCTTGACACAATTTCTACGTAGTTTTTTACATCGATATGGTTAAAAGTTGTTTCGTATGGAGGAGTTCTGACCAAAAATACTTATTATATATTTTTTCTTTTATCATGTTTATAATTTTTATTTTTAAAGAAGCGCTAAAAGCTGTGATTATTTGTTTTATTAATAAATCTCTATTTATATGTAAATGATTCACTTCTCCTATAATATTGTTAATCCATATTCCATGTGTTGGAGACAATGAAAAATGCTATAAAAAGTAAAATCTTTTAAGATAGAATCACATAGGGAAAAAAAAAAAAAAAAAAAAAAAAAAGGCCGTTATAGACCAGTTCCCTTTATAGGAGTTGTAAATGTAGTCTATTTTTTCTCAAGTATTATTATATTCATTTTCCATGGATCAACAGATTTTTCCGTTTAAGAAAGGATTCCGTGATAGGCAGATTTTTTTCACTAGTTTTAGTGTATTTTAATTTTTTGCCTTAAAATCTACTATCCTTTAAAAAAATTAATTTTAAAGTTTTATTGTAAAATAATGCCCATTTAAAAATATATGCATTTGTTGTAAAAGTTTTTGGGCTGAGCCAAATTTTAGTTATTTTTGCACGGATTAGGCCAGACAGAGATAATGATTTTAATACGGGTCGTCTCTAGACCGGGACTGAAAATTTCGCCCAGTGGAGACCTAGGAATAAGGAAGCCAGTCTCGGTTCGGTATAGCCAGTGGCTTGAGAGGTTCTGCTCTCAAAGCTGGTAGACGGGAGGTGCTGGGTTCGAACCCAATCGCGTCGTTCGGCCCAATCGTTTGTAGTTTTCAGTTGTTTTTTCAAACCTTGAATATCCTTGCGTAAATACGGGTAAGGTTTCCTTAGAAAGACCTCTACGGAAGGCACTCCCCTCCTTCGGGCCGATATCCCTCGCGTAGATAATTGGCCGTCATAAATCACACCAACACTTGGTTCGGTATGAAAAAATGCGTTAGTCCCGGCCTTTCCGTGTCTTCAGAAAAAAGTCGCCAATCCCAAATCTGGCCCGTCCCCAATATATTATAGACTTTTTATCGGCCTGGCCGAGTCTTCAGAAAAAAGTCGCCAATCCCGAATCTGGCCCGGCCCCAATATATTATAGACTTTTTATCGGCCTCGCCGGGGCGATAAAAAGCCTGAATTTGTCAGGGCTAAAATTATGAAAAACTCTTAATCGGCATGTTAGAAAAAGCATTGTTTCAAATTATACATTTAACATTTATTTATGGACATTTAAGTAGAACAAAAAGGTGGCGGAAACGTCAAAAGTTAAACTGAATCGGAAATTTAAGCTACCGAAAGAAGTTACTTTTTCATGTGCAAATTTTAAAAATGCATTTAAACATTTTATTAGGAGCCAATCAATGTTTAAAACTCTAAATGCGTTTTTCTGCATGATGTTTTTTTAATAGTAAATTAAAAAGGTGCAATCTTGGAATCTTGGCAATCTTCTTTGATTATTTTAGATTAATTTTGTTTCGGCAAATTGAAAAAAAATTTACTTTTGAAAATAGGATTTTTTTTAAAAATAAGTTGTATAATCTTTTAAACAAATATTTTTAATATTTTTAAAATTAACTAGGGGGCTCGGCCCCCTACGAGCTACGCTCGCCAACCCCCGCCCAGACACCGCAGACTCTAAATGCACGCTAATTTGATCGGCTTTAAAAAGATTTCGAAAGATTGAATTATAATGTAAAAAGCAGTGGCGATCTCCCTATAAACGAATTTCTATTCATTTGTCTTTGATTGGGGAATTTTAACGCCAAATCCGCTGCGGTACTGCTTGATTATCTCGTCGACCCATTTCGCCAAATTATATAAATCGCCAAACCACTCGCCAAATTATACAAATTGACATAATTTTTTATTTTAAATAACAATAGAACAAATAAATTCGTACAACATTAATAAAAATACAAATAAAACGTCGAATAAAAATAACTTGATGACGTAGATACGTGTAACAACATTTCAAAATAAGCTAATATAAAAGGAATTAAGTAAACAGAGTCTTTGTCTCCTGGTATTTTTTAACAAAGCGAAAAGAAAGTTCTTTTAAATGAGACATTTTAAATTAATCGTTTTTAATCTAACGTAATTTTTACCAAGCTATTTTTTTCTCTTTTAAATATTCACGTGAAGATACTTTTGTTAGAAATGAAATATTATTTGCGCTTTCCTAACAAAAATAGTTGAAAAGATCCTCTCAAAATATTAAATAAATGTCTAGCGCAATTTCTAAATTTAAACTTTTTTGCAATATTATTTTGTGTTCATTTTATGTAATAACTATAATGTGACGTAAATATGACGTAATTTCTCCTACGACTTCTAACGCATGTTAATGAACTTATTATTTTACAATATCCTTTCTCTTTTAAAATTCACGTGTGTACTTTTTATGACATAATTTTTAATAAATTCCTGCTTTTGATACGTAATTATTTAATTTTAATTTGAAAGTTTTTTTCCTGTTTATAATTGTCACGTGTAAATAAATTTTTAATTTGAAGCAAATATTATTGCTCGCGCTTTTTATACAGTTGGCAACAGTTTAAATTAGTACAATTTTCTGAAATGTGTAAAAAATATCTCTAGAAATGCTGAAAATTTGAATTTAAAATAGAAATAAAACCTGAAAAAATGAGTCAAAATAAAAAAATTAATGCAATCTGCACTCCGGCAAATTCTAACGCATAAAATGATCTAAAAATGATTTCACTGCCATGTATAGTTTTTGCTGCTATAAAACTTTTTTAGTGGAACGATTTTGTCCAATTTTAGCATTAAATATCTCTTAAAATAATTCTTCGATTTGAAAACTGTCTGCATCAGCATGTTTATCAAACATTTCTGTATAAAACCACCGATTTTCATATTTTTGTATGCATTATTTTTCTTAATATTAACGAAGAAAGACCTCCGGTCACAAAAAATTCAAAACCGGCGGCGGCGATGACAGCGGTAGTTACTTTTTTTTAGAATAGAGAGAAATTAAAAAAAATCCTGAAACAAAACTAAAATTATACTTTCCACTTTAATTAAATGAAAAAAAAAATTGAAATCCGATGAATAATGTTTCGAGTTATAAAGATTGTAAATTAAATCCGCTTAAAAAATACTAAACATTTAGAAAAAAAAAAAAAACTTTATGCGAAATATTAGGATGTGATTTTGTTTGCAAATTATACGATTAAACATCACAAAAAAAAAAAAAAAAAAAAAAAAAAATCAAAATTCTAGCTCAACAAATATATTTTTTACATGTTGCCTAGAACTCTTAAACTAACATTGTTTCTTCGATTGGACGCATTTCAATTTGTGTCTAATCCTTTAAAATCTGATGAATTATTTAAACGGCCATAACTCTGCGAGTTTTTCAGATATGAAGATACAATTTTTTGTGCTTAGTTCAGGAATGGATAAGGAAAGTTTTCTTGATTGGAATTTTTACACTACGGGGGCCGTATAAAAATTTAATTTTCGTATTTTTTCAAATGGACTCCGTATGGAGTTGAAACTTATGTCATTAAATTTTGCACCTTTATTTATGAAACTTTGCAATTGGAAGTATGGGTCTTGGGGCAATATTTAAGGAAATAGCCTATTGTTTCGATATTTATGAATCACCCTGTATATATATGTATATATATATATATATATATATATATATATATATATATATATAATTACGAACGCACTTTATAACATTATGCTGTTTCAAGCAAAAAAAGTTTAAAGTTAGTTTTTCAACTAGCCAGGGGAAATAATTCTCATACATTATCGTCTGTAAGTGCTAATTGTTCGCACTGTACTTTTAATTGTAATATGCATCCCCCCCCAACTAAATTAACTTTTGGTACATCTTGTACTGTACGTGAAATGTATTGTTACAAAAAAAGTCACACAAAACGATTCTAATACATAACCTTCTACGAACGATCATTTTTTTTTAATCGTAGAGATCATATGATAAAGATGGTTTGTGATAAAATATAAAAAAATTGAGTTAATCATTCGATTGAAGATAATCAAATGGTCTTCTACCATCCAGAGCGATATAAGTAAGCGTCCTATCTTAAATGGGAGAGGTAACCGCAAGATTTTAGGCGAGGTCACATCAATCAAGGTCGCACGCCACGTAGCGGACGGGGTGAACTACAGAAAAATGCCTAACTGTTTTCTTCTTTATGGATAATCTATTAATTGCACATCTATGAAATAACTCCGCAAGCGCAAACGTCGGTTTTTCATTTGTTTGTAGCATTTATATTCTGACAGTAATAGAATATTCGATTAATTTTTATTCGTGTTTTTTGACATATTTATTATAGTTAATTATTTAAATAAAAACGGTCCTTTTTAAAACTAGTATTATTTGTTAAAATCGCAAAATGTTGGCCATAATAACTGTAGTTTTCGAAATTGTAAGAAAATTCCTAAAATTAAAAATAGTTTACTAAAAAGGTGCATAAAAATTTATTAAAATATTCCGTTACAAAATGAATTGGTCTTTAAACTTAAAAACCATTGATGTTAAAAATCATAATGAAACAGAAAAAAGATGATTCCTGAGATCTTTCGACCGCAAACGCGATCATCTTCAAAGGATACTTTCACTGGAAGGTCGCATTCACTGAGCTATTTATACATCAGTCTGAGAAAAAAGGATCAGTCTATTATTTGTTGGGGGTGTCTATGAAGTTGTTGCGTTCCGATGCTGAAGTGTTAGGTATTTTTATATTAATTATATTTGAAAGGGGAGTTACAGTCATAAGAGATGGTGTTATTCGAACGGCCCTTTCAAATATAAAATTGCTGCTTAGAGATTTTACGTAAAACGAGCCTTTGATATTTGCAGTGAAAAGTATCTACAAAATGAATTAAATACAATTAAACACATTGTAATAGAAAACGGATTTTCCCCTCAGCACATAAATAAATTAATTTATGAAGTAAAGCAGAAAAATCAAAAAGAAAGAATAAACATGAGAGAACTTAGAATCTGTACCTTCGATTACGTACCAAGATTATATGAAAGATTAAAATACACCTTAAGGAAATTTGACCTCAATTTAATAGCCAAACCTCCTACAAAACTAAAGGCTCTAATTCAAAGGAAAATTGATTCCATACCTAATAAGGAAATTGCAGGTGTTTATTCTATCCCATTTTAAACGGAAAAACAGAAGGAGTTAAGCTACATAGCTATGACCACTCGAAAATTTAAAGAAAGATTGGGGGAGCGCATGAGAGATATCAAGTTTAACAGACCGTCTACAGCACTTTCCAGATTAAATCAACGTCAAAATTTAAAAATAGATTTCGAAAACGCAAAAGTTATTATACCTACATCAGATTATTATGCTTTGAGAATTAGGGAATCATTGGAGATTTAAGTAAAGAAAATAGTGTGTGTAACGATATCTTATCCTATGATATACCTCATATTTGGTTTAATATTTTAAAAATACCTAACACTTCAGCATCGGAACGAAACAACTTCATAGACACCCCCAACAAATAATAGACTGATCCTTTTTTCCCAGACTGATGTGTAAATAGCTCAGTGAATGCGACCTTCCAGTGAAAGTATCCTTTGACAATGATCGCGTTTGCGGTCGAAAGATCTCAGGAATCATCTTTTTTCTGTTTCATTAAGATTGTTAACATCAATGGTTTTTAAGTTTAAAGACCAGTTCATTTTGTAACGGAATATTTTAATAAATTTTTATGCACCTTTTTAGTAAACTGTTTTTAATTTTAGTTATTTAAACGCAAGGTGAACTTGTCATTCCACTCTGAGCTCATTCTGAGTTCTATGTTTTTTCAACTGTAAGAAAATTCTTTTCCTTATAGAATTCATATCTGTCTTTTTCCAAAGAGTAAAGCAAGTTAGTTACGTATTTTAACTTTTATTAAAAAAGATAAAATCATATTAATTTAAAATGTTTGCATTAAATGTTGTACTATTAAACGAGCAAGTGTTGCTCATTTATTTGTTTAAATATTTTGCGAATCTAGGCAATAACTTCAATAATTTTCCTAAAGTCGCCAGATTAGATTTTTTTTTTTTTTTTTTTTTGAAACAGACAAAGCCATTTAGAGAATCCCTGTTAAAAATTCAATTACGAATCTCAGATTGTTACTTACTCACAGAAGATGAATCTTGTTTGCCAGATTTATTGCAAAATATTTTTGTTTTGATAAAAATATCTATATTAAAAAAAATCCCTGCCGGACCGGCCTACAGGCAGAGGTAGATTTCGAAGTCAAGTATACTAATTTCACAAACAAAAACTAAATCATGATTAGAGATAAATCCACTTTAACAATTTTATCTGGCCGCTTTTGACGAGTTTTTATTTCATTTTTATATAATAGCTGGTTTTATCAGAATCATGTTAGGGCGGTATTAAAAAAAATACTTTTCCATGCTCAACAACTCGAAATTTTCTGGCATAATCCACATTCATTTTTAATAAAAAAAATATGAAACTTGCTGACGTGATTTTTGAAGAGATTTATAAGCGATCTGTGTTTTTATTTTTTGTTCAATTAATTAAAACTTGATGTATAAAGAATTATTTTCTCAGAAGGACAATACTTTTCGTTTCTAACACAATCGCTTCGGGAAATTCCGTTCAAAATGCCCATTTTGACATCCTTTTTTGAAATATATTCTGCCTCTATCAAAAAATCGATCATTACGGTACATTATATAGTTTCTGAATAAGCGAATATACCAATTAGATGCGTTTGAGAACAAAAATGAATTTAAAAATGAGTCAGAAAATAAGCAGTTTGGATTTCAGTGCATCCTTATTACAATGATTTTTCCAACACAATCCGCTTTGGTAAATTCGGTTCAAAATGCCCTTTTTAACAGCATTTTTAAAAATATATTCTGCGTCTATCAAAACATCGACCATTACGGTACATTATATAGTTTCTGAGTAAGAAAACGTACCAATTAGAAGCCTTTGAGAGCAAAAATAAATTGTAAAATGAGTCAGAAAATAAGCAGTTTGGATTTGAATACACCCTTACTAAGATGATTTTTTTCTTCAACCGCTATGTATTTTTAATTTGTTTTTGCTGTAAGAATCGGTCCTATCTAAAACTTGTCTACATAGATGATGTAGACAATATTAAGAAGATATATGATAAATTCATGGGGATTTTATATCTTTTGAATTGACGGAGTTATGGATTTTTTTCTTTTTCAAACCCCTTTTTGTTTTCGTTTTTAATTTTTTTTGCGGTACGAATTGGTCCTATCAAAAACTTGTGAATATAAAAGTTGTAGATAATGTTAAGAAGATTTATAATAAAATGAATTGGATTTGATATCTTGAGAATTGATGAAGTTATGAATTTTTTTCTCCCAAAAACCCTATTTTTTGCGCCCCTTGAGCCCATTTTTAACTTTATAAAAAATCTGTGGTACATAAAGTTTTGGCCCTATTTTTAGAAGTAATAAAAACTTTAAACTGATTTGATATGTACAAAAATTAAGAAGTTATGGGGGGTTTTCTGTTTTCACAAAACCCCTCCCTATTTCCATCCCCTTGGTCCGATTTTGCCCATTAACGAACTTGACCGAGTTTTTATGCCCATTGATTTTATGTATCAGTTTGGCAGAGATTGGTGCAGAATTACGAAAGTATTCGTGTCCAGAAGAAAGTGATATATATATATATATATACAGATAGATAGAT
The DNA here is from genome assembly GCA_963932465.1 of Maratus speciosus. Lineage (NCBI taxonomy): Eukaryota > Metazoa > Arthropoda > Arachnida > Araneae > Salticidae > Maratus > Maratus speciosus. The sequence goes on along the minus strand of OZ010791.1, from coordinate 41,762,504 downwards.
AGATAGATAGATAGATAAAGTTTTTTACTAAGGGTGGTTTTGGGTTCTGGGGGTCATGATCGGTGTAGATCTGCAAAATTTTTCGGAAATTCCAACATAGGAACGATCCCAATAGGTAGTATTTCATCCGAAATCTACCTAAAAAAAGTCGAAATGTCATTTTAGTTTAAGGGCAAAAGGCAGTAATGCTTCCGTAGCATTAGTGCTTTTCTTCCGAAATTAAAATGATATTGCGACTTTTTTTTTTATGTACATAATTTTATCAAAACAAGCTATAATAAAAATATTTTGCAATAAATCTGGTAAACAAGATTTATTTTCCATAAGTGACTAAAGATTCAAAAAATATGCGCAAGAGATGCGTAGATAGTAGATATTCTGTCATATATGACGGCATACTGAAAACCCACGTATTTGCATTATTCATCCCGTCCACCAGATGGCGCATCTGTGTCAATATACTACAGATTCCAGTATTGACATTGTACGCTTACTTATATCGCTTTGATACCATCCCTTAAATTACAATTTGAAAAAACTAACACTGACAGATATTTAAATTGATCATTTTACACTAAAATGTTTTAATTTTAGATGACAAAAATTGTTCAAAATGTGTTTTCTCAAAATGATTCACTTACTACGTTTATCATCTAAGCTCTTCGTCTTTTGCGTGGTATTATTCCTATTCAAGCTGAATTTATTATACTATTATCCAACGCACGTAGCGCTTATTCTCCGATTAACTATGTCAGAAAATAGTTTGTATACATTTTTAGGCGCGTTGGCAATTATATAAATAAGTAACATCTATAGTCGTCGACTGGTCCGTCCGTCTGTCTGTCTGCCCATCTGTCCGCATATAAAAGCGCAAAAACTACCCAAGCGAATGGTTTGAAATTTAATGTATATAACCGTTGCAGAATTGTGTCGAGTCATTTCAAACTTTATAAAAATCGAATCGAAACTTTAAAATATATTAATAAATGTTTTCTACATTCATTTAAATCCTATCATATGTCAGTAATTCAATGCTATCCCATGATAAATAATGATTCTAGGTTGCCACATCCTATTTAAGAGTGAGCCCTATTATTTCCTTATTAATGAATTTAATTTGTAGAATCGTAATAAATTTTGTATTCATACATTTTTGGATAAGAGTGCAACAGCTATTGCACCAAGATCTGAAGAACTTATAAAAACAAGCACGCCTTATTTGCCACGTTTGACGTACAATTTCCGACTTGTTACGTTAAAACTGATATTTTTTGCTACAAAATAGCAAATATCCTTCTAAACATTAGCACTGCTAATATTTCAAAAGTAATTTTACAAGTATTTGTGATTAACGAGTATAATGTGTTAGCGGGTATCCAGAAAGAATTTGGCGACTACTTATGCAAATTAGCTATGAAATAGGATGGCAAATACATTTTACTATAAAGCATGCATCGACGATCTATAGGAGCCAAAGTATCAAGAGTGTTTGAAATTAACTATTTTGAAATCGAAATCTTATTTCTTTAAAGCAAGTGTATGGAAGAAAGTTGTTATTATCATGGTGTTAGAGATGTCTTTAAATCAATAAAATCAATCTGCCAAAAATAAATCACATTATTCGAGAAACTTCAGCAAGTTTGTTTGCAAAATTGCTTACACCAAACCTAACAATGTAAGTTCCTCAGAATGTTCTTATAAAAGAGAAAGTGTTTCCTAGCAAATAACTTCACTCTGTAATTGGCATTGAAAGTTGCGATACTTGGTCGTTTACAGTAACTAGTTGGATGTGCCAATCCCAAAACTTTCTTCTATCTCATGCATATTAATATTTCAAAAAGTAGTTACAAATATTAATACTTCAGTATTTATTGGGCGTTGCAAATGAAACTAAAAATCGACAGACTGAAAATAACATTCTCGTATTTTATCTCTAAACACACCAAGGAACGACAGAGAAAATCCCTTAAAATTTTGAATGAAAGAGAATTTATATACAGTGTGTCTACGAATAACCTGACCGAACTTTATTTTCGCAACCGTTGATCCTAGATGCATACATCCAATTACAAATATGGTCAAAATTAGGTGCAGGGTTAAGATAAAAAAAAAGTTTGATGCGAAAAACAATTTAGTGAAAAATTACAGAATCTAAATTTTTATACAGTCCCCCGGTCCTATAAGTTATATTTAGTAAAATTTCTCTGTTACACTGGCAAGTAAGGCAAAAAAAGTCCCGTTATTCTACAATTAAAATTGATCGAGTAATAGCTGTTTAAAGTTGGAATATATTTTTTACTGCATATTAGGGGTCATTCACAAATTTAGTAGAAATATAATTTCGTCAGATATATTAAAGAAATGGTTGAAAGTAAAATTAGCATTGCAACATAAATTTGAAAACTTTAATCATTCTGACATATTACTGCAAAATGTACAATTTGTACTGAACATTATAAGAGGATAAAAGTAACAGATTTCTTTGTTAAATAAAAGGATGAAAAACAATAGCCTTAATTCTTTACAAAATGATGCATATTTTAAAATGCTGTTAGAATACACTGTCTTTCAAATTTTGGGTTGTGGCATGTTTTTTAGCTTTTGAAAATTTTATGTACTTTTTAGCACTGAATCCGAAAATGAACTTCATTTTAAACCATCACGTCAGAAATTTTCTCAAATCGCAAATTTCAAAGTTAAAAAGCTAAAAGTTAAAATTGATCCCCCCTCCCCTCCCAACCTCATCGGTTTTCCGAGCTGGTTAGCTGTAAGAAACCCAGTATAAGCCAAAAATCTAATAAATTATTGAATTAAATACAATTAAACTGAATAAAAAAAGTCTTACATCTATTTTATAGTATCAGATTTTTCGCTATTTTTATTTGCAAAAAATCTTGACATGATGGTTAAAAATGAAGGTAATTCTTTGATTTAGCGTTAAAAAATACATAAAATGTAATTATAAAATTTAAAAACACAACCATCGTAGGTTTATGTTATCTAATCTAAAACTCTTTCTTAAACTTGTTGACGGTAATCTGTCCGAATTTTTTTGTGTTATCCTCTAATATAAGTATGGTAAATTGGTAAAAGTCGAAAATCATAATAATATTACATTGTCATCGGATTTAAGTCAGTATGTAAAATTTAACTTCGATCGGACATTTAAAAGTAAGTTAAAGTTCGAGTACAAATTTTAAACTGGAAAGACGATCATTGCAAGTTAAATAAAACCTTAGGAAAATGACATAACTTTGGTTTTAAAAAAAATCATAGCCTCTGATCCTTACAAAATAAAACATAGGTTAAAATACAATTATTTTAACTAATCTGAAACTTAACTAATAAAAGTTAATCGTAATATTTGTACGATTTCTTTCAAAGCGCAGATACCTTGAAATAAGTTTAAGTACTTGTTACACGACCCCTAAAAGCATGGTCGAAATCATCTGTCTTGAGATGCAAAAATGTGATATATGCATTTCAAAGTTTCATAACTCGGTCAATTTTAATGTTAGATGAATGGGACTTTTTTTTTGTTTTACTTGTTAGTGTCACAGTAAACTTTTAGTAAATATCACTTATAGGACCGGGGGACCGTATAAAAATTTAAATTTCGTAATTCTTTAATAAATGTTTTTCTTGACCCAAATCGCTTTAAAAATAATTCTTTACTTTATTTAAACCATTTTTGTAACTGGAAGTATGCATCTAGGGCCAACGGTTGCGAAAATAAAGGTCGGTCAGGTTATACGTAGACAAACTGTATATACTATATATGCATAACATTACGATAAGTGTATATGATCAGAAATAACTTTCGTTTTCTGAATTAGCAACTTTCGTCTTAAATAGATTATATTTATTTCAACTGACCTTTCAAAACTATTTATTACTTTCAGATGCCATCAAAAATACCAATTTATTTTCCCTATTTTCATGTAAATATTTTGCCTTCAAAAATAATAAAATATTTGAATGTCATTCTGTTTTTTATTTGGCAAGTGAAGCGATTAAGGACTTGATTCTAGATTCTAAATCAAAGATATCACCTCAAAGATATCACCTCCGTAATTTGCTTTGATATTAACTAAATATTGTTTATGAAGGTTGAAAAGAAAACGCTGAATAGGAGCGTGAAAAATCTTGAGCGATATATAATAATGTGCTGTTAAAAAAAAAAAAAAACTCCTCTCTGTATGAGAAATATATTAATATGACTGCGTTTCTGGAACTTTTAAGTGTTCTAGCAAAGACGAACTATTATGAAATTTTATATTAACATGTACAGTCGTGGGGAAAAAAAGGAAACTTACTGTACTAACTCCCCAACGAATTACAATAGAAGAAATTTACTGGTACCAAATGATTGGAAATAAAGCCTACTTTTAAATTATGTATATAAAATTTGCTTAGGGGGCCATCTACAAATCAAAATCAGACCACACTTTGTTATTTTCGATGACACTATATTTCAAATCTTCGATTCAAACTATGGCTATAAACGAAATTTCGAGCCATTTGAATGATGTTTTTGAATTATAAACAATCAAAATTCAGATCTCAATTCTCAGTTTCAAATTTTTCTTGCAAGTAGTTTTAGAATTGTGACTAAAAAATGCCAAAATGACGATTTAAGGGGCCGTCTATGATGTTCAGAAAAACATAATATGATGCTTTTCTGGCGGGTAAAATGGTCATATTTACAAGAAATAATACATTAATAGAAGTGACTTAGTCATTCTGCAGCATTTCAAAAATCGAGTACCAAACTTAAATTTGTATACAGCCCCTAAAATAGGATCATTTTAAAATAATTAATTTTTCTGAAACAAACCGTACGAATTTTGTGAAAATTTCTTTTTTGGCTAATTGAAGGATTTAGAATTTATTTATGGTGACAAACGTGGATATTTCTATTGAAAAAAGCACACAAAGTTTGGGTTCGTTGTGATATGTAGATGTCCTCTTAAGCAAAGGGCACCGGATTTTACTGATTATGCCGGATAAGCATAACGAAATGGCCCCCACGGCCGATGTTTGAAATAACATGTGTGTTAATAAGGCTCACCATGAGAATACAAAATACAATGTTTTTAGCCTCTGACCTTGAACTGTCCTTGAGATAATCGGGGAAGTATACGCCGGCGCTACTATTTTTCAAATACGTTTTCCTCAAAAAGTACTAAAGTTAAAAAAAGGAAAATAATGCCAATTATTGAAGAATGTATCAATTCATATTGTATATTTTTTTCACATTTTTACACGAATTTTAACATAGATAAATAAACAAAAATATTTAAAAAAAATTATTAATGTAGTAATTTTATATGTACACCAACCAAAAAATTACAGCATAATGCTCAAAGTATGTACTTTTCCAAAAAAAAATTTCGTGAAAATCGAAAATGCGCTTTTTGAGTTATAACAAAATTTAATGCTAGCAACTTACTAAACTATTCGTAACTTTCCCTGTTTGCATTTGCAGAAATACGCTACTATCAATGCATTGGTCCATTCCTGACATTTCTACTCGGGTAGGATGCGCAGTGCGACAAAATAAGATGATGTTTCCATATATCTCACTTCCTTATAAGTTTGTTTCGTGTTTGTAAACATTCTGTTATTTTGGCGTACTGCGCATCCTTCTCGCGTAATAATATCAAGTCGATGGTCTAGTCGATTGTGCAGGTGAAGCTGAATAGAGGCTGTAAATATATAAGGTTATCAACTTTTTGGCAATTTCGGACCCGCAACGATATTCCGTACCTTCCGATATCATATATTATCATTCTTCGAATCTGCCTTACCCTAATAATTTTGTTATCACTGTCTAAAAATTCTTTTTATTTTTACAATTTTTTCTTTTTTTTTATATACGTTTACAATGATATACAGATATGGTTGTACATTTTTTATTCGCATATTTTACTGATTTAAATGAAGAGAAGAAATTCATAAAATATAGCTGTTATACAAGAAATGACTTCGTATCAAATAACGTTTTAAAGAAATACTTTTTATTTAAAAGCTTTTAATAATAGCTCTTTGTTACATAATGCATTGAACAGTAATATTGTCTTCTTGCCCTTGCATGGGGCTAAACAGAACTTCTTGTAAACGCGACATGTGGACAACAAACATTCTTCCCCATCTTTTACTGGAAAAAATAACAAGTTTCATTTCATATCTGTTTTCTCTAACAAAGAATTGGATACGCATATGACAGGAGAATGTTAATGGCGAACATTGGGTTATACAATATTCTGGAATAAAATGTTTTATAATCATTCAATGGTTTTAATAATAATTTTGTATTTTCATAAAAAGAAGAAAACAGACTTAAAATCAAGATAACATATGTAAAGAAAAATATACCAAAAAGTAAATTTTGGTTCGATCAACAATGATAACGATATCAAATGACAAACCTCCCTCCCCCTACAGATATCTTCCAGTGTAAAATGCCAACCCCCCCCCCCCCAATGTGATACGTTATATATGTACACTGTTTAGCCACATAGCCTTCTTCTGTGTGAAAATCAACGTAGGCAAATGTTACAATTTTGTTTGTTAGTTCTTGATATTATTACGCGAGAAGGATGCGCTGTACGCCAAAATAACAGAATGTTTTCAAACACGCGAAAAACACTGCGCATCCCGCCCGAGTGGAAATGTCACGAATTGACCAATGCATTGATAGCAGCGTATTTCTGCAAATACAAACAGGGAAAGTTATGAATAGTTTAGTAAGTTGCTAGCATTATTTTTGTTATAACTCAAAAAGCGCATCTTCGGTTTTAACGAAACTTTTTTTCTTAAAAGTACATACTTTGGACATTATTCTGTAATTTTTTGGTTGGTGTAAATATAAAATTATTAGATTAATAAACAAACGTATAGGGAAATGTTATGTATGGAAATATTCTCTTATTTTGGCGCACTGCGCATCCTGCCCGAGTGGAAATGTCACGAATTGACCAATGCATTGATAGCAGCGTATTTCAGCAAATACAAACAGGGAAAGTTACAAATAGTTTAGTAAGTTGCTAGCATTATTTTTGTTATAACTCAAAAAGCGCATCTTCGATTTTAACGAAACTTTTTTTCTTAAAAGTACATACTTTGGGCATTATTCAAAGACTTTATTTCCAATCGTTTGGTACCAGTAACTTTCTTCTACAATGATTTTTTGCAGAGTTAGTAAGGGTGTTTATTTTTTTCCCCCATGACTATACTATATCTAATTTCAGTTTTTATAATGAATCGCTTACGTTTTTTAGATTTTCTGAAGGGCCGTATGAAAGTTTCACCGATGGAGTTGGTGAAGTTGAGAGTACTTACAGTCTTTATTATGAGGAGGGACCTGAAAAGTTATATGACGATCCCAATGATGATGAAGAGCATAGGTAAGAAATTTCTGAAGAAATAGTTTTACTGTTTTTCTTACACATTAGAAAGAGAAAGAAGTTTATTTTAAATTCTTATTATTAATTAAATAAATATGAGATACCTTATAACAAAACAATGCTGCGAATTATTATCAAGTAATATTATATATTCAAACATTAAAATAATTCTGTAAGATCAGTTCAGGCAAAACTGACAAGTTTGCGCATGAGTGAAAATAAATTTAGAACCTTTACAGATTAGATTAAGGTACGACGAGCATTAGTTTAAAGCTCTGAATATTTTGCAGAGAACGCGGGTTCAGTCCGGAAAAAGGATGTCTGCAATATTTTTTAGCGATAATGCATTTCTATAATGACCTATTTTATTAGGAGGAGAAGTTATGTAATTTGTATTTTTATTATTATTATTATTTGAATGCTTTATCATTAAATAAAATTTAACTCTCAACAATATTTTTAAAACATAATAACTTTATATTTAAAATTAAGCTAAAATATTTTGCAAGTAATTATCAGTTAAATACAATGGGGTGTACTGTTGTCCTGATCATTGTGTTTCGGGCCATCAATGGCCTCTACAGGTGAATTTTTAAGTAATTTTTTTTTCTGCTAAAATAAATCCGACTACCTTGTGAGTCCTGTCTTTCAAAGTGCATTTCTTTATCAAAAAATGTTTTAATGAATTTTTAAAGTTTTAACGAACTTCATTTCATAAACCAAAATTCAATGTAGTAATAATCTTTTCTTTTAACAGTGTATTTAAGACAAAACTCTTGATGAAAGTTTAAACTTGGGATTGTGCTAAACGCGCTTCGAAAGGAGGTAGCAAAGCTGCAACGCCGAGCCGCGTTTCTCCAGATAGGTTTTAATTAACCTTTAAAGGCGCGGGTGGAGTATTGAGAGAGCTACTCAACTCAAACTAGTCTCGAATCCCATAGTAATTATATGATTAATTATAATTAAATTAGACTGTTTTTGACAGTTTGACGTTTATTGATTTTATACTACTACTGGGCATTGCATTACACAAATATACTATTAAAAGTTGTTATCTAGACTTTAAAAGCCGATGGTGTATAGAATACGCCACCCAAGTCTTCATTTATGTCCAAATTGTCCGTGTCTGTAAGAGTTAATACCTCGGCTAATGACCGACAATTTTTTAAAAATCATTTTCAAAAATTTTATTCAAATGTTTTATTCAAAGTTTTATTCAAAGTTAATTCAAAAGTTTTATTTCCATTCTTCGTATGGTATGGCAATATCCAGGTTCATGAATTAGTTTGTGTGTGTTTCTGAATGTCAGATTTACTATATCATAAACAAGGACATTCATCATTATTTTGTAAAATTATTCAGAAATAAATTATTCATGGAAATTTAAACAAGGCAGCAAAAATTGGCTTTATTGGTAGATTTTATTTACACGAAAGAACGATTTCAATATATATATATATATATATCTTAAATAATTTTATGTTGGAAAAATGGCTTACATGAAAGAATGGTTTGGATATATACATCTATCTTAAATAATTTTATGTTGAATACTGCATGTTCAATATATCATCTCTATAGTTACACGTATCTTTTTCTATTTCTTTTACATGCTTACGTCGTTTTCTTATACTGCAACTCATGGCATAATGTACATACATATTGAGACAAAAATTTATGCTACATGCAGACAACTGGAAAAAACTTTAAAAAACAAACTAGATTAATAAGGATTAATGTGCAACCTCTCTTAATCTTAATTCATATATAATTAATGTATCAGGATGATGTAAAGGTTTATAGCGTTTAATATTTATTGAATAGAATATAGAAATGGGTGAACCAACATTATATTCTCTTCCATAACACAAGAATAGCGACTATCCATAATGGGGGTGATTTTATCAAAAATGGCGCAAGCACTTTCCGGCAGTTAAATGTAATTACGAGGATGTATTAAAAAAAAATTACAAGGGTAATAAACTATTTATTAAAAATAGAAAGCAAATACAAAAGGGAATTAAGAAGTGTGCTTACCGATCACTTTTCCATATAATCACCAAACTTATTTAGGCATTTATCTAAACGCCTGGACCAATTTGTTTAATCCGCCTTGGTGGAAATCACGTTTCTGCCTATTCATCTAGTTCTCGGCAGATGGTTTTATATCTTGCTCAAGAACCTTGTTATAGATGTTTCCGTCAGTTTCGTAAACTGAAAATAGTCACTGTGTGCAAAATTTGAGCGTAAAAAGGTAGCTTCCGTTTTTCCACTTAAAATTTTGCAGCAATTCTTAAATTTGGCGATGAATATGGGACTCGTATTGTCATGCAAGACTTGCATTTAGCCTTGTAAAGTGGCACATGCGAGAGATTTGTAAACGTCTTGCCATTAGAATTGCTCAGACTGGTCTACTAACTTACAGTACCTATCCGCACAACCACTATACGAAACATCTGTCTCCATTCTGCGAAGAAATATTTTTCCCACAATAATTACCTTTTAAATGCAAGTACCTAATCATTTTTTTTCACCCTTGTTGAAAACATTTCTGCCTATAAATCATGCAGTAAATTCTCTTCTATATATCAATGTTTTTCTAAGACCTTTTGTTAGCGCGAGATATCACAAAATCAGAGTCAATGATTTCAATCAAATGAATCCAATTAAAGAATGTTTTCTATTTTTCAGTAACTCTTCGAATAACAGTGTTAAAAATGACGTAGTCTCTAGTCTACCGGATATGCATGAAAGTACAGCTGTCCAAATCGGCGACGGAGGTCAGCCATGTAATCTTAATACAAATCCTTCTGAAGTAGACGATGTATCTTTCTTAGTAAGTCAAATTCTATTATAATTTTTCAGTTTTAAGAATTTATGTAATAAATATATTACATAATGTATGTAATACACAGTGTGAACCAAAAGCCTTGCCCTGTTTATAAATATTTATTTTGCTCAAACTATTATAATTAGACATATGTTTGTTTGGATACATTATAAAAATTTTTATAAGACCGCGTACCTCAGTAAATTTCAATGTGTGCCCCCTTGGTAGTTTGGAGAATGTTATAAGGGGTATTCTAGTTCCCGCCAAGTGTTCTTTAACATGTCTTCTGTTACAGTACACACAGCAGCTTCTATCCTTGTCTTCAGTTCTTCGACGTCAGCAATTAGTGCGGCAAAGACTCTGTCCTTAATATAACCCCAAAAGAAAAAAAATCCAGAGTTTTAATATATGAAGAGCGCGGAGGCCTCCAGATATTAGCGCCATGAATCGCGCAGCATAGCGAGAAATCGCGCCATCTATTGCGCAAAACAAACTACTAAAGCTGACCTATCCAATGATACAACAAGTTAAATTATTATACAAACTGTTAATTTGTAATGAATTATTATAATCAGGGCAAGACTTTTGGTTTACCCTGTATATCTCAGCTTTATGTCCATGGCCCCGATCATTTGGAATGCATATTTTGTCTTTACATTTAATAATATCGTTTTAAATGTGTATGAGATTTTTTCATATTACTCTAGTTTTTAGTGCTTAGAATTTTTCTAAATTACACACTCATACATATATATATGAAGAATATGGCGAATAAAAAACATCTTGACAAATAACATTCTACGCAACAGATAATTTATTTTCAAAATTAAAAAAAATAAAAATAAAAATAAAAAATTCTAGGAATGGAGATGTTAACTTTTAGAAATGTCAGAGCTATTAAAGAAACACTCGTGCTCAGTAGCAAAAAGATTTAAAAGGAAACATTTTGAAGCTTTCAACATTAGTTAAAACATATCTGCAATCAACGAAACTCTAACAGGCATACAAAATAGGGGTCATTCAAAAACATGAACGATATAATTTACAAAATGGTTAACACACTTTTAGCACATCTCAGAAATTAAAATTGAGATTTTTTACCTAAAATTTGCTGTATGTTCTTTTACATACAATTATGCGTGTACATCAGGAATGAGACGGAATCATCCCGAGCCCGAGACAGAAACTAGCTCGGGATCTATATTTACGCAAGTCATAGAGAAAAGGCGGGCTCGGAATTTAAGCGAAAATTTTATTTATTCACAAACTGGGAAAAGAAAAAGAATTCGGAAATTGTATGTCAAACGTGGCAAATGAGGTGCGTTCGTATTATAAATAAATTTATAAATATTCAGATCTTTGTGCAATAGCTGTAGCACTCTTATTCAAAAATGCATGCATGCAAAATTTATTAAGGTTTTATATATTAAATTCAGTAATAAGAAAATAATAGGACTCAATCTTAAATGGGATGGCATCACCATAGCAACCTAGAATCATTACCTATCATGGAATATCACTGAATTAATTACGCATGATAATATTTAATAGAATGAAGAAAACTTTTAATAATATCTTTTAATGTTTTCATTCGGTTTTCATAAAATTTGCAGTGATTCAACAAAATTCTGTAACGATTCTATATATTAAATTTCAAATCATTCGGTTTTGTAGTTTTTGAGCTATTATAGCGTTTCTCAAAGGGTTCTAAAATCTTTTAGAAATCAATTTGGAAGAGAGATGAAATTGTATTAATGAATATCAGGAGAGTTATTCAGATGCCTTTAAATGGCAGTTTTAGTAACATAAAGAAACCGTGGGATATCCTTTCTCTAGTCTTTTACAGAAATCCTAGCAAACAGAACTGGTATCTATTTTCCATAGTTGTGCGATGATATTTTAAATGAAAAGAAGAATCGTGGCTTTTGCAGATTTCTGCCAATTTGTGGTATAAATAAGAAATTTGCTATCTTAAAAAGATTTCCAGTAACAGGAAAACCAGGAAATGTTGTCATGAGAAGGACTATTTTTTCAGTATTGATACTTTTTCTATCAAAGCAGAGATTTTAAATGAAACTAGTTGTATGTGCCGGTCCCAAAACTTTTTTTCTATCTCATACATCTTAACATTTCAAAAAGTAATTACACATGTTAATACTTCAAATTCTATAATCTTCTTCAAATACTATAACAACTTTGATTTTCACCTAAAATTTCTGCTTCAGTCAATTAATTTGTTTAAAACGAGTTAATTACGATCACGATTAAAAATTATTAACATCAGTAGTTTTTCGTTATTCTGTCATCAGATGTTTACGAATAGACGGCTTAGCAGAATGCGAAGTTTTCGTCGCCTCACGAGCCACCGAAGTACAATAGAACAATTAAAAATAGAAAGAATTATACAAAAATCGCTATTATAGCGCCTCCTTCCGGCGGAATATTTCAAAATTCAAGGAGGACATGCCAGCCATGACAAAAAGCATACACAAAAAGTTTGGTTTAATTCTATGCATAACTTCATACACTTTTCGATAATACAAAAATGAAAATGGCACAAAAATCGCTATTATAGCGTTCTCTTCAGGTGGAATATTTCTAAATTAAGGAGTGTTTGGTGGCCATAGCCAAAAACATACTCAAAATAATTTGGTTCAATTTCATGCGTAACTGCATACACATTTCGATGGTACAATAGTGACACACGGACAGACAGACATGTTGTATAAAATTTTAGGATCTCTGACCCCTAATCGTAAAAATCCGTTGAAAACCGGAAGTCGAAAAATTTTTTGATTGCAATACTTTCTTCTGTTGAAAATAGAAGAAAGCGAAAATTAAATTTTAAGAAATTTTAAAATGTTATTCTCAGATTTTATCAAGTTCGGGCTCTGATGAGAAAAATTGTTTCTATAACGGGTGGGCTCGTACTTCAAATCGTCAGGCTCGATCTCCTAAAAAAGTACCCGAAGTCATCTTTAACATATATGGTTCATGCAAGTGCAATTTCTTTTTAAAAAAATTGAACTCAAACAAATACCGATAAAACTTTACATTAAATTATTTTTTTTCCGTCAGTAATTTCACATTTTTATTGTTCTCAAAAAATTTCTTTTAAAAAATTATTTTCTTTAACATTTCTATAATTTGTATAGGTAACATTCTTTTAGAAAATGTTGCCTAGTCTGAGAAGTATAGATTTTGATAAAAGGACGTAAATATTTAGAATGACAGCTTTTCAAAATTTTATTTGTAACTGCGAGTAGCGTAAAAGTTGTGAAAATGTTAATTTTCCTTTCTTTTTTAGAAATCGTTATCTGCTGCAGATTTTACGGAACTCAAAGCAGAAATAGATGGGACGTACAATCAGTTGAAAAAAAATCTATATAATGACGTAACCAGAGGATACAGTAAAATGTATGTACAAATATTCTTTCTTATATTTAATAGCTTTAAAATAACATTAGAATTTTATCTAAATTTAAATATTTTTATTTCTGTTTACAATACTCTAAATATATTGAAAATTGTTATAAAACACCAATTCAAATGTACCATGTTACATAAAAATCGTTTATATGAGGGGGAAAATTCGATAATTGTATAAAAAGCAAATATATTATCTTATTATTATTATTATCTATTATATATATTATTATTATTATCTTTTATAATTATATTATTTAGATTTTAAACAAACAGCTCACTCAAAAATGCTTTTTGCTACAGTAAAGTCATACTTACATGTTAATTAATAAGAGAGCATGAGTAGTGTTAAATCTTATCTTGACTAATGTGAACTAAGGAACCAACATATGGTTGATTGCATTTCCGGCGAGGTGTGCGTTTATATGTTAAAAAACAACTTTGTGTATCGCGATCGTGAGTAAAATAAATCTAAACTAATAAATGCTTCTCTTCAATGGAATGAAATATCTGCATATTGTTAACTGTAGATTGCACATAAATTACTTGAAAGACATTAACCACTTGGGGACGATCGACCGGTATACGTGCCACTTAAGATGCTTAGAATCCTCCATTATTCCCACCAGTTACTTTTTATCGTAAAGTTTACCATATTTAATCAGATCATTTTCGCGATCCAGTTATAAAAAAAAATCTGTTTTGAAAAACCGGAAGCTATAGATTAAAAATTAAGCAAAGGGCGCTCGTCGCGAAAGGTTTAAAAAATTCTTTTTAATAATACTGTACCGTATTTACGAAATCTAAACATTAGATTTCCAATGCAGGTTTTATGAGAACACAAAGGAAATAAAGGGTAGGAAAAAGATAATAAGCTCTTAAAATCTAAGAAGTACATTTAAGGAACGTCACAAAAATGTTGCGCCGCGTAATGTGGAATGATCACCAGTTGCAAATGAAGGGAAAGAAACCCATCCCGAACAGCTACTGAGCCACACCAAGATTTAGCTGTTTTTTGGTTTGAACATTACAAATGAACATACATTACAATTGGACTTCAAACATAATAGCGTTAATAGCGAGTTGCTATTTTCAAACTAATATCGCGTAAGACTGCTTTAAAGTAGCGTTATCGCCAAAACCGGTTTTTGAATTCTAATATAAATGAAGAAGCAGACGAACTAGTGATTCGTAATAGAACCGTGCCACATTACGCCGCCCATTTCAAAGATTTGTCGATACTATTTTCCTTCCAAAGCTTATATCATTAAAAGTCTTATACTACTCTATATTCATTGTTGCAGCGTATACAGTGTATGTAGTTTGAGAATTTCGTGTGATGTGTCCTTAAAGAGAGTCACGATGAAACGTGACATCGACTACCTTTGGCCAAGGTCCCTGGTCTGCTCCACTGTCGCAACAGAAGTAGAAGAGGGAGTTAAAAACTGCAATGGCGAGTGAATCTTGGCCAAAAAATACAATAAATCCTATGGAAACGAAACCCATCTTTAATAGAATCCTCTATTAAGCGTAAAAAATTCCAGCTCCCTACAGAAAATGTACCAAACAACAAGCTAATTCGAAAACATCTCTAAAAGAGAACCTTTTTCTGTTCTTTAGTATATTTGACTGTAATACATAATCTAAGACTGTAAAATCTTTGATTGCGGAATCACTCAGTATCGGAGCAATATTCCTTATTGGAGAAATTTTCAAATGATAGCTGCATGGTATTCCCTCCGAGAAATATGATATTTTTTAGACAGGATTCCGCTATCAATATGTTCCAATAACATAGGATTCATTGAAAAATTACTGTAAAACCTGGAAAAAAAAGCACTACGGACGGAAAATATTTTATTTTAGACAGGTTTTTATATGAACAGCTTGATTTCATTTTACATAATCTTAATTTTCTTTTGGTATATAAAGATTCTATTTTATCAGCCTTCTTAGGCGTCTTAAAGTAAGCAGTGAAACGCTACCTTAATCACGGAATATCTCGTCAAGAAAACAGAAATATGCACTGTATTATTTTTAATGTTATTTAAATATTTAAGTAATGTCTTTATTTATTCTTCCAGGAAAGAATTTCTGAAAAATGTTAAGTGGAAATGGGATCGTTGCTTGTATACGATTTGTGAAGAAGAAAAAGTGAAAAAGTCATTTGATCTGGATTTTGAGTATTATTTTCAGTAAGTATTTTAAAAAAAAATTGTCTTTTTGTTTTCAAAAACATGCCAGTTACTTACATTTACTGATTTTTGTTATTAATTTTAATCAATTTATTTACTATTATAATTTTCCCGCTATATTATTATTCTATAAAAGATATGTTTAACAAAATTTTAAAGACCTAATTAAAAAAACACGTTGATCATTTTGATCCTATTATTCATATGTTTATATATTGTTGATACTAGAGGATTACTGAAATTAATTTTACTCTGAACTTTTAGTGCTATATCAGTTTGATAAAATATTGGAAATAATGACTTACATCCCTCAAAATTATTGTAATGATTCAAGTACTAAATCTAAATGGGTAACAATTTCAGTAAAATGCCTTTGCTTCTGCTGCTTCAGTGCTACGTTTTAGGTAAAACGTTTGTAAAGGCAATCAATAAAATACTAGCAAATGTTTTGGTGATAGCGATTTGTTCCTGGAAGAAGAATGCTATACAGAGAACCTAAATACCTAACTTATACGTACCTTAATACCTAAAAAAGGTTACATACTACAACATTTTGTGATGTTCTTGTGGTTATAAAATATCTTATGTCGAGAAAAATATGACCTATCTTCATTCAGACTGAAAGAGGGATAAAACAGATAAATTGGCAGAAATTTTCTTTGTGCTTATTTAATGTTGAAGATTAATGAATTCTGTTTAAGTTTTAAATTAGCATCGTGCTCAACAGCCAGTCTTAAATGTATCATCGCCATTCCTACATTTCAATCTTTCTATCCTTATATGAAAGAACTACTCGCACTTACAGGCTTACATTTATCTTATTGACGCACATAGAACAATATTCTATGATTACAGTCAATTTAACATGCACTTTTTAAAATGATAAAAAATAGGAATTAACATAATGGTGAATGGACAAAAATTTAATAAGTGCATCAAATTAATGAAAAAGGTTTAATGTTTATTGACGACGAATTGCATAAATCTGTAATAGGTTCTGTCCCCACCAGTGGCCTAGAGGTTCTATTCTCAAAGCTGGTAGACGGGAGGTGATGGGTTCGAACCCACTTGCGACCGTCGACCTAATCGTTCGGAGTTTTCTATGGTTCTCTTCGAATACTGGATTCCTTTGCATAAATACGGATTAGGTTCCATCATCAAGACCCCCATGGAGGGCACCCAAGACCCTGCGGGCCCATATCACTCGTGCAGATAATTGGCCGTCGTAAACAACACCACCTGTAATAGGTTCTCGTCCACAGAATAATAATGGTACAAGAAGTCAAAAATCAAAATCGGAATCAAAATTCCAAATTTAAAACTCGTAGAATCTTTCTTCAATTTTTTTAAAATTTGAATGAAGTTTTTTTTTCGTGCTGTTTTGTTTTTATGAGTTGAATAAATGTTCGTTTTCTTCTTATACGCATTTATTTTTATACAAACTCTAAAAATCCCAACACGAAGGCGTATTTGATTTGTCATGCCTTATCCGTCTTGAATATGAATTCGCATTGCTCTCTTTTCGAAAACACAAAATTGTGACCGAGAATTGTCCAGAGTCTTGATATACATTTCAAAAATTATGTGATATTGTGGAAAGATTTGAGGAAAATTATGAAACAATAATTTTTCAACCAACCCATCTGCAAATCTCTAAATGTTTCGTTTAATTTATGTATTCAGTTTTGCGAAATGAGATGATTTGTTTTTATTCAAAAATCTGCCAGAACTTCCAAATAAAAAGAAACATATTTATTGACAGATTTAATGTACCTATTTTCACAACTCTCAAATTATGGCAGATTTGTGAATAAAAGTAATATGCTGAGTTGGAAATTCTTACTACACCGAGAGTAAAGTGAAGTAGCAGAAAAGGGAATCTCCAGCATTTATTTTAAGTATGATTCTTTAAAATTCGATGGAGATGAATCTTATTTTTAAATGTGAAATTTTATAGTGAGAAATTCGTGTAAGTGCTCATGTGTATGTGTTTTGGTATATGATTTCATTCTAATTTAATCCACGAATATTTTTTATTTTTCAGTGATGTAATACGAATCCCAAAAAGAAGAGTTAAATATGAAGATCCAGCAGAAAAGTACATACTCTATGTAAGTAAAATTATCTGTATAAATGTAAATATATATATCTTTAAAGTAACCAGAGGAAAATCGTGCTCGGGATTATACCCTTGTGGCTTCCCGGGTTGCAGAATAAAGGGGAAAACCATTTTTTTAAAATTAAGAACACTAATAGATATTTATATAGATATTTTTGTTTTTAGTGTATATTTTTTGGCATGTCCACTAAGAATACCAAAAATCATTTTATATAAAATATCTATTATGTATTCAAATAAGGATTTGAAATTTATTAAAAGTGACACTCACTTTTGTATTGGCTTCGAGCCTGGAGTTAACCAAAGAAGAAAACGGAGAATTCGCGAAAGACACACAGCTTTTGTAGATGCTTTCGTAATTTTATAAATACATAGCACCACTAGTCGTCGTCTGGTATGTCTGTCCGCATATAACAGCTCACAAACTACCCAACCGAATGGTTTGAAATTTATATATATAATCGTTGCAAAATTTTGTCAAGAGATTTCAGATTTTATGAAAATCGAATTAAAACTTAAAAAGATATTAATAATTTTTTTCTTCATTCTATTAAATCCTATCATACACCATTAATTCAATGATATTTCATGATAGGTCATGATTCTAGGTTGTCATGGTGATTATGTTATATTTAAGATAAAGTCATATTATTTCCATATTACTAAATTTATTATACATAATCATAAAAAAATTTAGTAAAGAATGCAACAGCTATTGCACCAAGATCTCAATATTTATAAAATTAGTTACAGTACGAACGCACCTCATTTACTACGTTTGACGTGCGATTTCCGACTTGTTTATTCTGATTCTTTCGATGGTTTATGCGCGTAGTTGGATTAGATGTCTTAAATTTGTATTTTATTTATATTTTATTATGTTATTTATTTATTTATAACGTTTTAAATTCATCATGGAATATAAACGGATTTGTCTTCCGTAATCGCCTGCACGAGACAGTTGATAGATTTTAAAAGCAATCCGCACTTGAGAATTATTTTAGAAACCTTAAAAAATGAGTAAATCACGATAGTTTTAAAATAAATCATGATACAATTTTCAAATAAACTGCATTTAAAAGGACGTTTTATTTGGTTATTCGACGACGTAAAAATTAAAAATGCGTGATGTTTAGCAGTTTAAAAAATTGCACTAAAAGCTAAACGTTTGGTGTTGCCACCGTTAAAATGACGTAAGCATTACGGACGGATACTTTCGTCATTTATAATATAGATAGATAGAGATGCCAAACTTCAGAAACAACAGATAATAACAAATATCAATATTGGTGCGAAAATACTCCAAACCTGCATTTGAAAGGTATAATTTAATATATTTCTCATCGTTTGTAAGACAATACATGCTATCAATGAAAATATAAAAGGTGTACATTGTGGTACGCACCTCACAATATGAAAATATATGTCTAGAAAATGCTTATTCTAGATATTATTTGCTTATTTTTAGCACTTCTGAAAATTTAAAATTACATTCCTCTACAAAAAATTTCTTTGTTATTTAAAACTATAACATTGTTTTGTTTAAAATTATTCCTGCGCAAAGCTCTGACGATGAAGAAGAACATTTTTCCCCTTAAAATACTTAACGTTTTTCAATATTTTTAAAACTTGAAAGTATATTATCAGAAATTTTAAGTTTGACACAAATTTTTATTTTTCAAAAATCTGCTTATGAAAATATATTTCATTTCACTTGTATTTCTTTCATTTGAGATTATAACTTTCTTTTGAAAAACGTTGAATACGCTGAAAAATACTGATTTCGAAGAAAAGCCATACATGTAGTAGTATTCAACGCTGGAGTAGTACAGTTTAGGCTTATTACAATAGAGCGAAAAATATCCATACCAGGACTATTGGAATAAACTTCAACTGTGGTATTCTAACCTTGAATATGCTTTATTCAATTGAAAAAGAAATTCCCTCTCTGAATTATGTATCTATGCAACTTTTTGTAGAAATAACTTTTAAGTTTTAACGTACAACATGCAGCAGTGACTATGCATTGATGACATAGCTGCTTCTAATTTTCGTTTCTTTTCAGCAAATGTTGGGATCTTTAGCAATTGATGACTTAAAAAGGTTTATGGACTTGAACTATAATAATGGAAAGGAAAGACTTTATAAAAAAGAGTGTATTGGACATACCAAAATGTAAGTAACAATTTTCAAATTTGAAATAACTCATGTACTTAGAATTCGAAGCATAATGAAGTAATGATTATAAGCTTTAAAATAATAATATTGTTCTGAAAATTTTTTATCACCAATGAAAAAAATTAATCTATTTGGTTTTTTTTAATTATATTTTGAATTCTGTAATTTTCAAATAAGGTGCGTCTTTATACACATGCAATTTATCCTCATAAATGCGTTTCCGAACATCAGAAATTCCATACTTAAGTATGTATGTTAACTACTCATAAAAAACCTTGAGGAACGTTAAATAATGACGCGCAGATGCGATAGATTTTTGTCGTTGAATGTCATTAATTGTAAAAAAAAAAAAAAAAAAAAAAAAAAAAAAAACTTTATGCCAATATGATGTAATTGATAATTTATACCAGTGCTGAAAGTCTCGCGTTTTAAATGTTTATATCATGATGTTATATCATGATGGTTTAAATGTTTATATCATTCCTTGAATCAAACTAAAAATCTGTTTTGTAAAATACAGCATGGTATTTTTCGAAAATATAAACGCTGAATTTCAGATGCCACGCCCTATGAATGGAGAAGAATGAAACAGAGAAAATATAATTTTACCCTTTAAAGGCGGTTGAAGATAGTATATTCCACTTAATTTTAATTCTCATATGCCACAATGACACCAGAATTTTGAAGTAAAAATTTTCTTTCAAAATGTAAGTAGGAGAAAAAGCCTTCACTTATTTTCAAATAAATTTGCTTCTTTATCCTGGTGTCAATCAATCATTTCAAACTCTTAGCAACAGAAGTTATTTGCCCATCAAAAGGTTAAGGATGTGAAATTTGTAAGTATTTTGTGACCATTACGTGACCATTCTCATGTGTGAACAACTTTTGGCTAGTGATTTAGACCCTCTGCCAGTTGTGGCGTATTTAATTTCTAGATTTCGAATGGCGTCCTCTGAAAACGCACCAAAGGAAAAAAAAAACGATTTCACATTGAAGTCAGCTGATGACCATACGAGAGATTCTATTGCATTTCAAAAAACTAAGTGAAAATAAATGTATCATCACAAGGATACGGAAAAAATCGCATTTCTGCTGTGTTGCGATTGTGACGAACATATGACTTTACAACTTCTAACTGTTCCTTTACACAATAACTTAACAGCACACCACTTACGGAGGATTAGAGAAAAATCCCCGCAAAGAAAATATAATCTAAATTACAGTCATACTGTCAATAATTTTTTTTCAATACATTGACATAAAAATTACAATTTCTTTTATCAGAACTGTAAGTTTTTCTACTCTGTTACGTCATACAAATGTCACAAACGTCATTCTACAACTGAAATAGTGGTTTATAATAATGATAATTAAATAAATGCGAATGAATTTAATGTAAATGAATGCGATATTGCATATAAAAACTTTTAATCTTTTTAAGATTAAAAGATTAAGAATAAAAAATAATAAATAGATAACGGCCTTGATTCTTAACTGACCATTTCATTTAAAAATAGTAGAAAGTCTAGAGTTTCCATAACAAGACTACATTTTCTTCCATCCTCTCGCAACCAACTTCGATTTCCAGATGTCGGATTTTTTTGTCTTTCAATGTAAAATGTGGCTTTAGTTTTACGCAAACAAATTGCATTCATCCCAATAAATGAACCTTAAAATTTCTCTTATGTAAATACAGCCTGCTTGGGAAATGACACAATTTATAGAATTTTTTACGCACTCATACAATTATGTCATACGATTATAAGCTACAATAGTTTTATAGATGATGTTCACCACAATAAGATAGTATTGCTTGATATTATACAAACCTGAAAAACTACAGCATAGCAAGCATTCAGGATATAGTCCATAAATTTTAGAAAGTCTGTGTATCGGCAAACAAATAACATTCCTTCAAAAATTAAAGTTTTCTTGAATGAATAATAAATATGATCGTAATAGATGAACTCGTGGCATTCCGCACGTTGAAAACCGTGGTGTGCTGTTCTTTCATATTATAAACTAAGTCATTTACAACGACATTTTCATTGCATTTTTTTAATAACATTAATTGCATGTCTGAAGGATAAAAAGTAAAGTGTATTACGCAAAAACACCTCGATACATTGCTCACTGCATTTAACGATGCTCTGTGCTAGATTTTGCTTACATCTTATGTATAAATTAATAATAATGTAACATCTAGAGAAGCATGAATTCCGCCGTTAATGACAATGTTTAACTTTTGTTGCGTTTGCAATTTTTTGTCTTTGTAAATTTTCGAATTTTCTTCAATTATTGGGATTCCAAACATACAAATATATTGCCAAAAGACACAAATGTATTACTTTCACAATGCTATTTAAAACCTTAAGTAATGTTTTTTTTTTTTTTTTTTTTTTTTCAGTAAAAAGCAACTTAAAAAGCTAAAATGGGAATGTTCATCCTTACGTCCTATTACTGAGGGAAAAGAATTAAAAATAACAAAAAAGGCATTTCTACGAAATTTTATAAGAGGACTTAGGTACGTATTTAAATAATTTATCTCTTTATATTTTATTGTTTTAAAATTATTAGCAGTAACTGAATTTTGCCACTTATTTTAACTCCATTGAGCACCACTTAAACTCTGGTTCAGAATAATTGTTATGATAATCATTTAAGAAAAAGCATAAATTTAAAACTACTTTCACTAGTGTAGAATTATTCCATTTACGCTTCTGCTGGTTATGTAACATATTCTAAATATTGTTATTGAGAAATCAACAAAGAAATATTATCGCGAAAATTTTCAGCGAAATATTATTAAGGGATAAGAATTTTCTCAATTATTTTGCGCAACGCGACACGGCAGGAAATTGATGTTCATTTTTATTCTAAAATCGCGTCCTTTACTACCCGAATTGTAATTTTAGCGGAACACTCCGACCAGTGGTTTTGAGGGAAATAAAAAATCATAGCATTGCGTTCTTTTACAATGCTGTTTTTTATGAAAACAAAAATAATTTATCTAGATTTCTATTTTTATTTTTTTCTTAATAATTTTTGTACTGATTGCAATACAATTCAACAGAATTGATATCGCAATACTTTGAATGTCGAAAAATACTTCGATATTTTAGAAAAGATATACTGTAAAAAATGTATTCGTAAAACATTTATGTGCATCGTGTTCGAATTCAATCTAGAAAATAAAGAGTCAAAAGAGGAATTTCTAAGCTTGTCCTTCTGCTCAGTCACTTCATACACAGGTTGTTGCCGAATTGGGCCGACAATTTCAGAGGCGTGATAGGAGGCCTCAAGAGGAACAAAAATTGCAGTGATGTCACAAACCACCCATTTAAACAAAAATACAGGGTGTTACTCTAACTCAACTTGGGTTGTCGCTAAAAACTTTCACAAAACTGAAGTATATTATCAGAAAACTTTTAATAGCTCACTTTTATTCTATATGTCATAACATAAAAAAAATGTTGTAGAAATTTCCATTATACGTGCTAGCAATATGCACTTGACGCTTTACATTTTGGACTGCGATTACTAGTTCATACGGTATCATCGACAGTGCGAATTAAACTTATTTTCCAGAACTTTTGGTGATGTTAGAACATTTTATATCAAAAGAGTTACGTATCATATCATTTTCATTACAGTATTTTTATTTTTCCTAAAATTATTTCCGTCAATCCGGGTTCAGTTATGGCGAAACATCCTGTATTTGTAACTAAATAAGTGGTTTACGACTCCATGCTGTATAGTATTTTTTCACCCCCTTGATGCCTACTATCATTCCTCTGAATTTGTCGTTCGAATTTCCTGTATAATACAATAACTTCAAAAGTTGTTTATCATATTGAAAATTTCATAGTTTATCAACAATTTTTACAATGTGTCTGTATACGAATTAAATTTCTTTATGGAAACATTTTAATCGGAAGGAAGATAATTATAATGGTACTTGCTTATCTCAAAACTGCTGAAAATATGAAGTAACTGGTATCGCCTTCGTACTATAGATGGCACCATAGAAGTGAGTTATACGATGAACGAGATCTGTTCAGTTTTGCCAAGGAGATTTTTTTTTTGAGATATCTACCAAAATTTCTGATAAGTGACATTCTTCTTATTGAATGTCTCATTAAATAAGGCCTAAATTACTTTTTGAAAATTCTGGTAGATATTTGAAAAAACAAATCCGCTAAACTGATAACACTGGAACGGTTGTGAATTCTTTTACTTATAATTTCTTTTCTTTTTTTTCTTGCGATTTATTGGTGCGCTTTGGACAGTATCCAATCAGAAGCGAGAATAAGAAAAGAAAAATAAATGTTCAAACGCCACTGAGAAACTAAATTACGACAATGCTACACTGTTTTATAATCCGATAATAGATCAATTTCTTTTATTCAGTAATCTCAATCTGTTTTATTATTATTTTAATTCCGTGCATGCTTATTAAATGACAAATTAAATCCTTGATTAACGAGTATTATCTATCTTCTAGAAATATTACATCGGAGGAATCCAAAGATGCTAATTACTTACTTGATGTATTGAAAAAATCAGTTCTCATGTCCACTCCAGCACTCTAAAAAATAAATGTGTAAATTTGGTAATTTTACACATATATATGAGTAATTTTCTAAGATTACACACTTGTCATAAAATTTACACATTTATTTCAAAAATTTACCTGTTTTTATGTGTATTTAGCCTCTGAAACTAAGTGTCTAATTTGTTATCACTTGAAAAACACAAATAAATGTGTAAATGTAAAAAAAGCCTAAATTTACACAAATTGATGTGTTACTGTAATTTCGACTTAATTTCCACATAATTATATATACACAGATAAGTGTGTAAATTTCTAAAATCACACACTTGTCGTAAAAATTACACATGTTGTACAAAAAATTACCTGTTTTAATGTGTATTTAATTTGACATTAAATCTGTCAGTTGTTGTCGGTTGATAAACTCACATAAGTGTGTAAATATAGAAAAATCGTCTGCTCTGGCCGGAACTACTGGCGAACAATGGAAAAAAAAAACATCTGCTTGTCACAAAAGCAGGCAGCCATGTTTTTATAGGAGATAAAGGAAGACAAGTGCAAAATCTGCTTTATCAGCCGAAATTCTAAAAAAATAATATATTAAGGTAATAATAATAAAAGCTGGATAATCATGAAGTATTTTTATAATAGTGTAGTGCTAATCGTCATTGTCTCATTACGTTCTTAATTGGGTTATTACATTCTTTGCCGTTTATCGGCAGGAAAAAAGTGGATAACCATTACAAAGGTATGCAGATATTTGGATCTAATGAAAAAAAAATGGTGTTAAGTATTAATATTGTTATTATTATTTAAAATTAATAAGATATAATTCATAGTTTTTTGAAACTGGGTGCTTTTTCTCTGTGAATATATAGGATAGAAGTTCCAGTAATGGTTGTTCTACAAAGTATTTTTGATTATAAAAAAAAAACAATAAAAATTTAGCAGGGGTCGTACTTGTCCTGAGATTTCAAGACCAGGAAATTCTTCGGTACTATTTTATGGAAAATATCTTTTTAACGGCGGGTCCGGGGCTCAAAATTCTATTTTTTTTTAATTTATAGAGATTTTGTTATGACATTTTTCTCTGAAATACCTTTTATTATAATAAAAATATTGCATGTAAAAAAAAAATCTGAAAAATTTTAAATATTTTTTTTTTTACTTAAATTGTAAAATTTTAAACATATTTAATTTTTGATACAACTCTGGAAATACTGACTCGATTTACAAAATTTTTATACTTTTGTGTACAGAAAATGTGTCATTTTAATTTGTCTTCAGGATTTCTTAAAATATTGATTAGGAATTTAATAAAAAACTATTAAGTAAAAAAAAAGTTTTTTTATGAATGAGTTTTGCATTCATTAGCCTATTTTCACAATTATCACTCAAAATTAAAAATCCTGAAGATAATTTGTTGTAAATATAGCATAAAATCTCTGCTAAAAATTTCATGCATATATTTTTTGCAAGGAACTTCAGATATATTCTTTTAAAGGTGACAAATCGTGAAAAAATTCATTCTGAGATAAACGGAGCTAAAGTTCTAGTCAGCGGGCTGCTGATGCATCGCTTCTCAGGGTAAAAGGTGTTTGGATCTAATGAAGATAAAAGCATGCGGTTTGCGGTATTTTAACGCACAGTATTTTTTTAAGCCAATAAAAAAATGCATTTTTTTTTGAGAATTTTTAGCCCCGGACCCCCTTAAATAAGACCAAATGTTGCGTATTGCGTGTTTAACTTAAGATTTATTTTTCTATTGAGATCGTAATTGTTAAATTTATTTGAAAATAATCTTTGAAAATCTATTTTGTTTCTTTAATATGCTTTCATTAATTTCTTGTTCAAAATACAATCAAAATAAACTATATATCTATTATTTTGAGTGAGGGAAATTGTTTTTATAACTTTAAATTAAAAGACAGTATATTTATATATGAAGTATATTTATATAGTATAGTTTATATATGAAATTGAAATTATGCAGAGTCTGCGCATAATTTGTGACGATACGATTTTAGAATTACAAACAAAGCATAAAAGAAAGATTGTTCTGGTAGCTAAAATTTCAGATTATCATGTTTTATGTAAAAACGGATATATCGATGATAAGAAAATGATTTGTCTATGTATTTAGATTTGTTTGTAAATTGCCAAAATACATTGTAGGTATACAATTTTCTGCTCATCAAACAAAGCTACCAGAAAATATAATCTGATTCAGTATATGAGATTTTTCTTTATTCAATTTTTTTTCATCATAAAAACAATTAATTCACAATTTAAACATACTAAAACATACTGTTAAAACTCAATACACAAAGATATGTTTAGTTAGACTATTACACAAAAATCTATGTAATTTTATTATTACACAAATCTGTGTTAACAAAGCTACCAGAAAATATAATCTGATTCAGTATATGAGATTGTTCTTTATTCAATTTTTTTTCATCATAAAAACAATTAATTCACAATTTAAACATACTAAAACATACTGTTAAAACTCAATACACAAAAATATGTTTAGTTAGAATATTGCACAAAAATTTATGTAATTTGATTATTACACAAATCTATGTTTTGCATATTATGCAGAAATATTTGTAAGAAAAGAATGTTACACAAAAATCTGTGTATTTTGCATATTACACAAGTATATGTGTATTTTAGATATTACACAAAAAGCTGTGTACTTTACATAAAACACAAAAATATGTGTTTTTTGCATAATACACAAAAATATGTGTAATAAAAGATAAATGTTCAAACACCACTGAGAAACTAAATTACGACAATGCTACACTGTTTTATAATCCGATAATAGATCAATTTCTTTTATTCAGTAATCTCAATCTGTTTTATTGTTATTTTAATTCCGTGCATGCTTATTAAAGGACAAATTAAATCCTTGATTAACGAGTATTATCTATCTTCTAGAAATATTACATCGGAGGAATCCAAAGATGTTTATTACTTACTTCATGTATTGAAGAAATCAGTTCTCACGTCCACTCCAGAGAGTGAAGAAATGCAAGAAAACATCAATGAGGAGGATATTTCTCCAAATTGCCAACTGATGGCTGAACATCCCCAACTTCCTGTTTCTGCATCAGATAGTGTAGAAGATCATATACCTGATACATCACATATCTCTTTAAGTAACGGTGAACTTGATGTAGAATCTCAGAATATTATTGAAGATTTTCAACAGGCTGATTCTTCTGGATATATTGCTGAAGATATTAAGTGTGATCCTGTTTCTTCATCAGATAGTGTAGAAGATCATATACCTGATACACCACATATTACTTTAAGTAACGGTGAACTTGATGTAGAATCTCAGAATATTATTGAAGATTTTCAACTGGCTGATTCTTCTGGATATACTGCTGAAGATATTAAATGTGATCCTGTTTCTTCATCAGATAGTGTAGAAGATCATATACCTGATACACCACATATCACTTTAAGTAACGGTGAACTTGATGTAGAATCTCAGAATATTATTGAAGATTTTCAACTTGCTGATTCCTCTGGATATATTGCTGAAGATATTAAATGTGATCCTGTTCCTCAAAAAACAGAACTCTCCTTAAGTGAAGAAGATTCTGAATCTGAAAAGATTAAAGAGAACCATATTTCCTTGTCTTCTGTAGAGAAAATAGGAGAAAATGAACGTCCTTTCGTCCCTCCAGTGATCGAAATGGATTCTTCTTGCAAAACAGATTCTGGATTTGAGATTATTGAAGAGAATGAGACTTCTACGTCTTCTCCAGAAAAAGTAGAACAAAACGAACGTCCTTTCGCCCCTCTTGTGATCGAATTGGATTCCGTTTCCGACGTGTCTTTCAGGGAAGAAGAACTGCACGCTGTTTCACTGAGCAGTACTGAACAGCCAAATCTTGATGTGTCTTCTCCGGACATGGTAAAAGAAAAGAGTTCAACTCCTCCTTCTGTTATATTAGAATCAGAAGCTTTGGCAGCGGCAGCCGAGAATGTAAGTGATGTTTTTCTCTCTTAATCTCTGATAATGTGACACGATTTTAAAAATCTGGTGTTAAAACCTAACTATTTTGAATGATAAACTATTTTTCACTATTAAAATTTGCTCTTGTTACATGGAAAAACGTTTTACACTCTTTAAATTCGGTTTACAAAAAAGTGTTCATTTAAAATTACATAGTCCTATCACACCGGTTTAGTAGAAAAAATAAATAAAAGAATAAACTAAAAAACTTTTAATGGTTGATCGAACTCTAAAAATCTTCAAATCTTAAATACGTATTGTATTATTTTCGCTTTTAAAATCAGTAAAATTGAAATCTTACTCCAAAAAGGGTCATTCCACGTAAAATGAGCAAAAATTTAAAAAAAGTCGTGGCCACATACTAACCAATTTTAATAAAATTCGATGCAGAGGTTCAATTCATATTCAAGTAATGCTCTGCAAAAGATCTTGACAAAAAATAATTTTTCTTAACAGTTTTGGACATTTAAAAAACTTGTGATTTAGAATGGCGTGTGCGCAATCGGCCAAAGTTGAAAGTTTGAAGTTCTGTATCTTGAAAACTATTTAACAGAAAGGAATTTTTTTTATAATTTTGTAAATTCTGAAAAATTATCTTCCTATTTATTGAGTAATAATAATCTAGTAACACCATCATTAATTGTATATTGCTTGTAAAAATTGAAAATTTGTGAATTTTGAGAAAATTAGAAACGTTATAAAAATCCAAGGAATTAAAAAACATCCTTGAAAATAATGCCTGATGTAGTATGACATATGGAGATCGAATTCCCCAAGTTTGAAAATCGCCATTTATTTCCTTCATCTTAAAAAAAAAAATTAGAAATTTTAAAAAAAATTACAAAATCGTGATTTTTCCTCTTCTGTATGAACCAAAAATAAATAAAGGACAGATCCGACATTAACACTATTGCTTAGACATAAAGATTAATAAGTCCATGATATGTTTAAAAAAATTCAAGATTGCCTTTTGATTCCTAACATAAAAAAAAATGGGTTCAAAGTAGTAATGTTAGCTACATTCCATTCGCTATTCCTCTTTTGAATTCTCGCGCTTTTCTTAAAATATTGCCCGATTTCATGAGAAAACAAATTTAGTGCTGTCATCTAGTTTTTTTATTTGGATTTAGAATTAATATATAGTTTTTTTTTTCTACTCAGTAATTTATTTCTACTTTAATTTAAAATACTCTTGAGGCAAAAATAAACTGAAAGCAAAAATAAAAGTGTCTATATTTAGAATATACACCTTTATCTACAATATCAAAGAATTTAAAAGTTTAATAAAGCTTTCCTTCACTAAAAAAAAAAAAGTGATAGAATATTGCATTTCACACTCAACATTTTTACTATTTATTTTTTTTTCTCATTAAGGAATAAAAAAGGCAAGAAAGAAACTTTCGATATTTAACATATACACTTTTAGCTATAACGTAAAAAAAAATTAACCTTGTAAGAGCTGTCCTTCATGCTTAATCGAGTAATAGAAATGTCGCATTTTTTCCTCGAAATTTTTTAAAAATAATTTTTTTCTCATTACGGAATAAAGAATATTATAAATAATTTTATTATATAATTATAAATAATTTTTTATATTGTCTTTCCATTCCTAAGGCTAATAATCGAAATTGAGTATTTAAGCATGTAGACAGAACTTCGATTTTGCATTCAGTTTTAATGTAAATTTTAATACTTAAATAAACAATCCTGAAATCTATTATTTTACATTTACTTATAAATAGATATAACCTACTTATAGACTGATTTTCATTAAA
Organism: Maratus speciosus; assembly: GCA_963932465.1. Classification (NCBI taxonomy): domain Eukaryota; kingdom Metazoa; phylum Arthropoda; class Arachnida; order Araneae; family Salticidae; genus Maratus; species Maratus speciosus. Next base: position 41,731,984 of record OZ010791.1, on the reverse strand, counting down.
ATCTGCGACATTTCTGCCACAGCTGATTTGCTCATTTTGCATGGAATGACCCAAAAACTTTATTGTCCAATGCAGTGTAGCTTAATCTTTCCTGTCTATCTCTGCATTTGAATATTACAATTAAATTTACAATACACACTTACAATATTTTGAGTAATAAAGGAATGAAAAATAAATATACCTTTCGAATTTACCTATTAATAACAAGAAAATACAAATAGAAAATATATCACATTTAGAACAACTATCAATAAAAAAATAAAAGTTAAAATTTTAACACTTTTTTTTTTTAATTTGTGCTATTTTAATTGAACATTCAAAACAAGAGATAACTTTTGCACCTATCAGCTTCTATTTGATATTTTAATTCTTTTAAAAGGCATGCACTCCAATTGTTTTCCAAACATTTATATCAAAGAACATTATAAAAATCAGAAAACAATTGTGACTCATAGCGAGTCTTTTTTTACAGGTTTAATGTACAGTCATCGGGAAAAAAAGGCAACACCCCCTGCTAAATCTGCAATTAAATATAATAAAAGAAAGTTACTGGTACCAAACGATTGGAAAAAAAGTCTACTTTTCAATGATGTATATAAAATTTGCTTAGGGGACCATCTTCAAATCAAAACCAGACCAAATTTTGTTTTTTTCAATAGCAGCACCCAAATTTGACACTATATTTTAAATCTTCGGTTCAAACTATGCCTAGAAACGAAATTCCTAGTCATTTGAATGATAAGTTTTTGAATTATAAACATTCAAAATTTAGAGCTTCTAATTTTAACTTACATTTTCATATTTTTATTAATATCTCCTGAAATTACAATCCTAATATGATACGTTTGTGTGTGGTTATAATACTGAAAAACCCAAACATAAATACATTGGATTTTTAATAAAAAAAATTATAATATGAATTATGACTTATGAAATTAATATTCGAAAAAAAAATATGAATTGCAACCTACAAACTTCTTGATAGATTTACATTTATTCTGTCCTGCTTCATGCGAATTCTCAATTTCTTTTTTTCAAGTAGTTTTCGAATGATCATTAAAAAACGTCAAAATGATGGTTTAAGAGTCCGTCGATAATGTGCAGAAAGCCATAACTTGCAAAAAATATATTTTACTCATTTTATTGAAATATTTGGGCTGGCAATAGTCGAAACATATTAGGCAAATGAAATTGTCATTTTAGCAAGAAATAATACATTAATAGAAGTGACATAGTCATCCTGTAGCATTTCAACAATCGAGTACCGAACTTCAATTTGGATACAGCCCCTAAAAGAGGCTCATTTTAAAATAAGTAATTTCTCCGAAACTAATCGTACGAATTTCATAAAAATTTGGATTTAGGTTAATTAAAGGATGTAGCATTGACTTATGGTGTCAAACATGGATATTGCTGTTAAAAAAAAAAAAAAAAAAAAAAAAAAAAAAAAAAAAAAAAAGTTTGCGCTCGTTTTGATATGTAGAGGGTCCTCTAAGCAAATTTTATATACATCATTTAAAAGTAAACTGTATTTCTAATCGTTTGGTAGCTGTAACTTTCTTGTGCGATAATTTGTTGCAGAGTTAGCAGGGAGTGTTTACTTTTATTTTCCACGACTGTACATAAGGGCTAAACAAAGATTCTTCTTTCATTTAAGTCTCTTAAAAATGAGCCCATTTAGCTTATTTTAAGTGGCTATTTTTTATAATGTACAAATTGGAAGCGTTGATTTACAGTTAATTATTTAAACAATTTCCTGTATTAAATACTGTAACACTAATTTATCATGTCTTTTCTTTGCAGAATCATCCTAAAAAAAGATTCTCATCCTTGAGAAAATTGTTGAGTCGGATTTGCTGCTGCCGCAAAAGGCCACCATCATAAAGGGTGGAAAATATTCCATATCCTTATTCCTACCTCCAAATGTATATATAAAAAACTTCAAAGCAATGTAATGAAAAAACAATATTTTTGTTAAATTTATATTTTAAACGTACCATGTTCTAAATAGTTGTAACCTACCTCCTTCTGTTGAATAATAAACCCCACAATAGAAAACATTTCTTGTGTCTTTTTTGTGTTTTTATCTTTAAGATGCCCGCCCCCTTTAAGGTCCAAATAGTCGTATAATGGAACTCGCGGTATCTTTCTTGGTCGCGTGATTTCATATTTAATAACTTTAAATTGAAACTGATGGATATGCTGCAGGAAGGAAACCTCCCCTGCAAGTACATCTAATCTTCTTATCACCTTATCCATTGTTGAATCTCCCCATCCTTCTGTGAATAAACCAGAAACCTTTGGAGAAATATAATTTTCCTGGAAAAGTGTTGAAGGATGGCAAAACAAGCGGTTAAACGCAGACAAGATTGAAAAGGGCAACAATCTTTAGGCTATTCTTCGAGGAAAAGGTTGTTAGTGGAGTTCTTTTTTCCGGAAATTACTGCAGCGATTTCAATACTTTTTTTATATATACATGGTTTTGCCAGTACCTAAACTGTCAATAAACCGTTTGTAAAAAAATGGAAATAAAAAATGCAGTAGTTAACCGTTTATAAATATGCATAAACACGTTTTTTGAATGAACATTACAGAAAATAAATAAATTTCTCACAAAAAAAAAAAAAAAAAAAAAAAAAAGGATTCAAATAGAGTTTCTATCAAAAAAATATATTGCTACCGCTTCAGTATTTCTCCAAGAAAAGTGTGCATCAACGTTAGCTGTTACTATATGATTTTTTAACTATTGTAAACAACCTGTTGTGCCGAAAACGACACGAACATTCAAAGGCGTGAAGATAAGATGGTTAGAACAGTAAAGAATTTAAATATTATCCCTCTGCGCGTTGTGGGACAGCCTCATGGAATAATATAAAATTTTAAGGGAAAATTAATTAGGTATTTTTTTATGTAATAACTCCAAGAACGAATTATTTAACATTTAAGCTACAGTCTAGAGTATTTTAAGGGTTTTTTTTTTTTTTTTTTTTTTTTTTTTTTTTTTTTTTTTTTTTTGCTGAAAGAAAATAAATAGATTAGGCATAGATTAACTCGTATACATAACTACAACTTTATTTATATTTTCCTTTTATAATATAATACACAAGATTTTATTTTCATATGCTTATTTTACTCTCAATAAAGTGATAAATATAAATCTTAATACTTTTCTTTGTGAGTACTCCTATGGCTAATTAGCCGACATTGGGATCTTAATGTTTATGACAATTAAGTTATTTTCCTGTTCCTTTGATCGGTGACTTTTTATTTTATTTTCTTCATTTTATTTTTTTTCATCATTAAATTTTATAACTTTTTCTCATTTATTTTATTATTTTAAAAATTTATAAAATATTTTATCTATAAATTTTTTTTATGAAATTTTCCTACAATATTCTTTTGTTACTTCAAAATATTATACAGGGTGCAATATGTTATCTATCGCCGACCTTTAATTTCTCAACCGTTAGTCGTAGACATATAGTTCCAATTGCAAAAACATTTCAAATGAAGTAAATATTCATGCTGTGGCTTTATTTAAGGGGACAAGGGACCTTAAAATCCTTAAAAATATTTTTTTTATTTTTTGTAAATTTCACCTAATTATAATTCAAGGGTACATTATATGTGTTATGAAATGCATTTATGACAAAAAAAAGAAAAAAAAATATTTTTGTGAAAAAAATGGAATTTTACGCGTTGTCTTAGAAATCTTCGAAATGCCCCCTGCGTTCCCCATATCAATGAAAATCCCCAATATTTTTTATATAAGTTTGGTTTATATATATAAATGAAACAGAGCATCGAATTTTATATATTTGAATTTAAAGGTTTTAAAAAAAAGTTAAAAGTTTTGAAATTTTTTCGAAAAAATTTCAAAATTTTTCAATTTTTTTTTAAATTTTTAAATTAAATTATATAAAATTCGATGCTCTATTTTATTTATATATATAAATCAAACTTTTATAAAAAATATTGGAGATTTTCATTGATATGGAACGCGCAGGGGGCATTTCGAAGATTTCTAAGACGACACGTAAAATTCCATTTTTTTCTCAAAAATAAATTTTTTTTTATATTTTTTTGTGATAAATGCATGCCATAATATATAATGTACCCTTGAATAATATTTAAGACGAAAATTATAAAAAAAATAAAATAAAATAAAAAATTTCCAATTTTTTCCATTTTTTTTTAAACCTTTAAATTCAAATATATAAAATTCGATGCTCTATTTTATTTATATATATGAAACAAACTTTTATAAAAAATGTTGGGGATTTTCATTGACATGGAGAACGCATGGGGCATTTCGAAGATTTCTAAAACGACGCGTAAAATTCCATTTTTTTCTCAAAAATAATTAAAAAAAAATTTTTTTTTTGTGATAAATGCATGCCATAATGCATATAATGTACCCTTGAATAATTTTTAAGGTGAAATTTACAAAAAAAAAAAAAAAAATTAAGGTCCCTTGTTTCCTTAAAGTAAAAAACCAATTTTATAAAAATTACGAAATCTAACTTTTTATACGGTCCCCCAGTCCCTATAATTATATTTAGTAAACGTTTACACATATCATAACACATATAACACAAAAAGTTTGCCATTTGTACTACAAAAATTGACACAGTTATTAAATTTCAAAGTTTGAGTTTTTTGCACATGATTTTGTCTTTCATTGAGGGATCAGTTAAAAGATTAATTAAAGTAATCCGAGATCAAAATCAGAGTGCTATGTCCTTTTTACGGCAAAACCATCTTTAGCCAGTATCGCCAAATCAGGGTATCACCATAGAGGGTTATTTCATCTAAAAATTTGAGCTGACTTTTAGGGGTCGTATAAAAAGCGAAGAATGAAATATTGAAATTAAACAGAAAAATAAATATCAATTTACTATAATATCAGAAAACGATCTACTATAAAAAATGAATACATAAAACGCCGGAAACTACTAGAGATACTGCTCAAAGTGTTCTCCATTGGTGGCAATGCACAATTGAATGCGTGACAGTACTGAGTCCTGGACACGTTAGAGCATAGCAGGTGTGCAAATATTGCGACAATCAAGGATGATGCGCTGCTTCAGATAAACCATAGAAGTAGTCTCTGTCATATAGACTTATGCCTTGATGTAATCCCAGAGGTAGAAATCCATGGGAATCAAGTCAGGTGAACACGGTGTCTACTCTACCGGACCACCATATCCAAGGATCTGTTGACCGAATTCGGTGGCCAGATGCGCCCGGACGTTTGATGTTTTATGAGGAGAGGGCCCCTTCATGTTGAAACCACACTCGGCATGCATGTCGGAGTGGCTGCTCTTCATACCAGCCACGTACCGTGTTTTGTAGCAGATGCAGGTAACGATCGCCCGTTAAGGTCCCATCGTAGAAGATGAGTCTAACAATCTAGATTCCCCATATACCGCACCACACGTGTCGTACTGTCCGGGTGATGTGGAGGTTTCCAGGTCACATCATCCTTTTGATTGTCGCACAGTTTGCACACCTGCTATGCTCTAACGTGTTCGGGACTCTGTAATGTCACGCATTCAATTGTGCATTGCCACCAATGGAGAACACTTTGAGCGGTATCTCTGGTAGATTCCGGCTTTTTATGTGTTCTTTTTTTTTTTTTTTTTTTTTTTTTTTTTTTTTTTGTACTAGACAGTTTTCTGATATTATAGTAAATTGATATTTATATTTCTGTTTAATTTCAATATTTCATTCTTCGCTTTCTATACGACCCCTAAAAATCAGCTCAAATTTTTAGATGAAATAACCCTCTTTGGTGATACCATGATTTGGCGATGCCGGCTAAAGGTGGTTTTGCCTTAAAAAGGACATAGCACTCTGATTTTAATCTCGAATTACTTTTATTCATCTTTTAACTGATCCCTCAATGAAAGACAAAATCATGTGCAAGAATCTCAAACTTTGAAATTTAATAACTGTGTCAATTTTTGTAGTACCTATATCAAACTTTTTGTGTTATATGTGTGTTATATATGTGTAAACTTTTACTAAATATAACTATAGGGACTGGGGGACCGTATAAAAAGTTAGATTTCGTAATTTTTATAAAATTGGTTTTTTACTTTAAATAATGCCACAACATGAATATTTACCTCATTTGAAACCTTTTTGTAATTGGAACTATATGTCTACGACCAACGGTTGAGAAATTAAAGGTCGGCGATAGATAACATATTGCACCCTATATAATAATAGTATATAAAATAAAAGATATTTATCATAAAATTTTCCTCAAAACTTTTGGTTGTTTAAACATCATAAAATATATATACAGTAAAATAAAATAAATTGATAGCCATTAGAAAATTATTCGAATAAAATATCTCACCATCACGCAGGCCAGATTGAAGTTACTTAGTAAAGGGCTTGGCATAAAGTTCATATTAAATTGTCTTTTAGAGTAATAGTGGAGAATTTTAGTCCACATAACTTTTATATTAGTCTCTGGCACACACAACGAAAAGTTCTATTAATTAGTCCACATTTCCAAAAATATAGATTTGAAAAAAAAAAATTAATGCTTGAAAATTATTTTAAAAACAATAAAAATTGAGTAAATGGCGATACAGTTTTCAAACAATTTGCATTTGAAGTTAATTTTTTTTACCTATTTGACGGTGTAAAAATTGAAAATATGCTGCATTTAGAAGTTTAAAAAATCGCACTAGAAGTTAATAAAAGCAAAATTTAATCGTCTGTTGTTACCACCCAGACTTGGGCAGTATCGAAAATACATGTATTTGAAATACATTTTCAAAATACATTTGTATTTTGTATTTTAAACCGATAAGATCAAAGTATTTTTGTAATGCAAAGTATTTTTGTCTGATGGTTATACAAAGTATTTTGTATTTTGAAAATACTCAAAATACATTTTTTCCAGATTACAAACTGCCAGGTTTAAACCGCACAGAGAAAAGCTGCGATGCATTAAAAGGGAATACATGCTTGTCTGTTTTGATTAGTTTTCAAATTCTGCTCTGGAAGTTTATGTAAACACACTTTTCGACTATTGCTAGGATAAGGAAATTGAAGTATATGTTATTTAGCTACAGCAAACGTATTCTTGCTAATTAGTTACAAAAAAAAAAAACTTTTATAAATCTTAATGTTGCTGTTGGAGTTACAAGGGAAAAAACGTGTATTTTGATAGACCGGAAGAATCTTTCAGGGTTGCATAGGTGTAGCACTATATTACCGACAGTTTCCCTTTGACCACAGATATAAGCAGCTCAATTTGTTTTCTGGTGTAATAGTTGTATTTAAAAACGTCGAAAAAATATTGCTTAAAAATTCAACTGTTTGATTAATTACATGAATTTTGTAAAAAATACATTAGACAGTAACCGCAAAAAAATTGCTACAATGAACTTTTAAAGGAACGATTTGACTATGAAAAAATGAAATTTAGGGCATTGCAAATTTTGCATTAGAATTATTATTACTTTTTATGAATATTTTATAAGTGCTTTCTTTTTACGAATATAAGAGTTTTCACATTTTTTCTGTTCTCTATTAAAAGTTTCAAGACTTTCATAGTAAGTCCAGGTGATCTCTTATTTCTTTGCATTTATATATGGTTTGATATTTTACCTGAGTGTTTTAATTTTAAAGCTACTTTATACGAAGAATTCGTACTTTTGTTAATAATAATAATTCAACTTGTGTTATTATCTAAGTTTTTCTAAAAAAAATTTAATTGTGGGTATCTAAATATCTAAGTTAAATTATCTAAGTTTTTCATTTATATTTTTGCATTCAGTAATACATATTTTAAATTTCGTATTCATTATTTCTAAAAGCACCCTAATCGAAAAATTGTGCCCCAAATATTTTATTAGTGGAAGGCCTAAAAAATCTTACATGGTTCGAAGCTTATTATTAGGCACGCACATTATAGAAAAAGAAAAAAATACATTTAAACACCTTTAAACAATTTTATTCGGTGCCATTGTACATATCAGATTATTATAAAATGTGTTCTTTTGTAAACATATACTAAAAAAGACTGATTGAAAAGATTGATACTAGACTGATTTATTTTTACATTCTTCTAATTTCTAATACATAAGAAGAAAGTATTGGAATCATGAAAATTTTCGACTTTCGTTTTTTGCTTAAGTTACACGTTTTGGGATGTCTTGGACGCGATTTAACTGTTTTTGGGAAATGTGTGCCTGTCTTTCAGTCTGTGTGTGACAAAATTTTTTTGGCCACTCTATCTCAAGAATTAATACAAGGAGATTAATAATCATCAAATTTCAGATTAAGATAGACCTAGGTATAATTTACCTTTGGGTTTATATCGTCCAACAGATGCGTTGCTATGCTTAATTATTTTATTCCATGATAGCTATATTGTCATAACAAATATACAGAATTTCATCAAACTGCACATAGACCTAAACAGAAATGCTTGCCGATTAGCTTTTAGTGTATATCGTTCAACAAGTGGCGCTGATGCTATGCTGTGTTTTTCATGATTTCCGCGATAACTATATCTAAAAAACTATCGAACAAAATTTAATCCAATTTCATATTATTTTAAATCTTCAAATAAATTAATGCTGATAAAATTTGGGATGCTTCGCTCAACAGGTTGCGTTGTTGTGCTATGTTTTTAGGATTACTGTTACATGTATGTAAAACTCTCGGTTTTTTTTTCCAAGTCAAAATGATCATATTTGTAAATCAAATTGAAATGAAATAAGTACCACCTAGATAAAAGGGACCTTTTAAAAATAAGTTTTCTGTTTCGTAGTGCATTTATTTGATTTAAAAAAAAAATCTGAAGTTAGCAGGTATGCCGTGAGAGCTATATCTCAAAAACTAAAGCACGGAATTCCATCAAACTTCATCATATTCAGTTAGCATGGATGATATTTTGGTGTATATCGCCCTACAGATGGGTTTTTTTAGGATTCCCGAGATTTATATATATATGCACCTATTGAATAGAATTGCACCATTTTCTGAAAATCAATACTGTCCCAATTTTGACTTCGAACACTCAATAGCGGGCGGTGCTTGCTACCCTATACCTCTTGAAAGAGATTCCTTTTCGGATCCACAAACAATTGATGCAGCTAACCCTAGTGAATAACTACCTTTAAAGGGTAGTTTATTCATTATTAGTTATTCTTGTAACTTTCATAAACTTTTAAACACATTGTGGCTGCAATCTTTCAGTTTTGTTTTTGTTATCATTTGTTGAGTTTTAATTGATTTTGCTTCTTTATTTGGAAATTTGTAATTTCTAAAAATTTAATTAGTTTTGCAAATCAGTTTTGCATTTGATTAGTGCAATTTAATGCATAATAATTTTTATTATTTTTTAATGTATTTTGTAGTTTAAATGTATTTTTAAAATACATGTATTTTGTATTTTTAGTTTTTGAAATTTGGAAAGTATTTTGTATTTTAAGTTGTAAAACAAATGTATTTTGTATTTTGTATCGAAAATGGTTTTTCGATGTATTTTGCCAAACTCTGCTTTGTTTTATTTGGCTCTTTTTATTTTTTGGACTCGCCATGGCGATTATATTAGATTTCGCTTATATTGTGGTCACTTGGTGGTTGGAGACGTTTGGTTGTAGACCTCTGCTGTAAAATGAGTTAAATTACGGGGCCATCCCACGCCCTATGCTGAAGCAATCCTCACCCTCACCACTGTATTTCACAAGACTTTCAGCATAATTAAAATGTATGCAAAGAATTTGAGTCCAGTGATTTATCATTGATTGATAAGTATCAGTTCAGTTTTATTACAGGATTGCATATTCCTTCGGTATTGTGGAACAACTTACGTCTTTAGCAATATACTTCAAGGAAACTTTAGATCACGTTGCCATATGTCATCTTTCTCATAAAATTATTCAACCAACTTTATAGCAGTACACCACCAATAGCAGCAGTAATTTATCGTCACCATAATGCCTCAAGTTGGTTGATTTTTGACGCCGATTATCTACACTAGGGATATAGGCCCGAAGGGGGGAGTGTCCTCCGTCGGGGTCTTTCTAAGGGAACCTAACCCGTATTTACGCTTGGAAATCCATGGCTCGAAGAAAACCACGAAAACTCCGAACGATTAGCCGACGGGCGCGATTGGGTTCGAACCCAGCACCTCCCGTCTACCAGCTTCGAGAGCAGAGCCTCTCGGCCACTGGTGGGGCCTCCATAATGCCTCAGCTAACTAACCAAATTAAACATGAATAGAAATAGAATATTTAAGAATTTAAGAATCAAAGCCCGTCTAATCTATCACAATTCCAAATACATCGATGCTAAGGTTGCGAAATTCTGCCATTGCCTAAAAGAGTAAAAGCCATTTCTTATGAGTAACGGTGAAAGTATTGTTACCAAAAAACATATCGCACTCATTATTCTGTGTTTACTAGAAGATTGCAATATGGTTATGGAAGTTTTGAATTACTTATTATTGTTTTGTTATCAATTCAAAACTCCAAAAATAAGTCTCCGCTGCAGATTTTATTTGATTGAAAAATATGTTTTTTTTTTTAAATCAAAATCGAACTATTCATTATTTTCAACCATCCTGGAGGAAAAATAAAACCTGGAAATAAGGCAGATTTATTTTCTTTCGTTTGATATTATAATCAATGTAAACAAAGGTTAATGTATCTATACAAAAATTAAATAGTACTTTTTAAATATTTTGGAAATTATTACATTATAAAGATATAAACCCGGGCTTCTCGGGTAACAGAATGCAGGTGAAAACTATCTCTTTAAAACTGATAACTCTAGATTTTTTACATTTAATATACAGGGTGTATCTAAAAAGGAGGCAAAACTTTACGGGGTGATAGAGACAGCTATACGAGAAAATTTCGTCGTAGAATGTAGGGTCGGAACTCAAACGGTAAGAAGTTAAAAGGTAATTTTCCACTGTTGCAGTTAAATAATCAATAGAAGAATGCGAGGAGATACTTCAGAAAAAAATTTATTAACAGGAATGTAATTAATGTACATGCTCAAAGAAATTACTTAAAAGATCTTCTGCCAGCTGTAATGCACGCTTCACACCTGCGGGATAGGGACTGAACTACGTTTGCGAAGACACCAGGCACTTCTCTAATATGGCAAACCTGGCGACTAGGTCCATATCGGTTTCAATGGAGCACTCGTAGATTAGGCTTTCCATATAGCCCCACAGGAAAAAGTCCAAACACGACAGACCCGGCGTTTTTGGTGGCCAAACTATGGGATCACCTCAACCCATCCATCGCCCTGGACAGTGGAAAACTACATTTTAACATCTCACCGTTTGCGTTCCGACCCTACATTCTATGGCGAAATAGGCTCGTATAGCTGCGTTCTATCACCCCGTAATGTTTTGAACACTTTTTCAGATACACGCTGTATATATATTTTTTAATGTCCACCAACAGTGCCAAAAATCATATTTGTTTGAAAAATAGCAATACAGTGTTAAAAAAATGGAATTTATGAAAAGCGATACTATCGCATCAGGTTTATCGTATCATTTTGCTAGGGTGTTAACAGCCTAATGAAATCGCTAATTATTATTTACAATCAACCTTTTTCATTCTGTTCATTTCAGAGGTTTAAGGCTGTTCTCAAATCCAAAAGGGCAACTTTATGACATAAGTTTTAATTTATTTTTGTTCGGAATTGCATGAGATTAGCAAGTGTTGTGGTTCAGAAACTATGTCATTGAGCTGTTTTTTTCTTCGTTTTTTGCAAACGCAATAGATCTTTGTGAAAATAGTGCCAAAGTGGGCGTTTTGAACCGATCTTCCGCGCGAAAGAAGAATAACCTCTCAAGGAAGGATGAAAAACGTCTTTATCATATGATCAAAGTCGCTTATAACTCAATAGGTAATTTATTTATTTCTCAAAAAATGGAAAACATAGTTCGATTCCAAATCGCACCCACAGTCAGACCTTCCAAATTTATATCTTTCCGTTAAAAATGAATTTGTAAATGTGTCAAAACGTTTTGCGCTTGTTGAACAGAGCATTTGAGAACAGTCTTAAGCGCGTAATTTTATTTCATGTCTTAAATTTATGTTTTATTTATTGATTGATGAATGTTTTAACTGCGTTATGGAATGTAAGCTGGAAGCAAAAGTCTGAGCAATTTTTATTAATTTAAGGCTGTTTGTTCTCAACTGCTCTGCTCAACAAGCGCAAAACATTTTGACACATTTACAAATTCATTTTTTAACGGAAAGCTATAAAATTGGAAGGCCTGACTGTTGAAGCGATTTTTAATCGAACTGTGTTTATATATATATATTTTTTTTTAAATCAATAAATTACCTATTGAATTACAAGCGATTTTGATCACGTGACAAAGACATCTTTCACCCTTTCTTGAGTGGTTATTCTTCTTTCGCGAGGAAATTCGGTTCAAAATGCCCACTTTGACACTATTTTCTGAAAGATCTATTGCGTTTGCAAAAAAAACCGGAAAAAACAGTTCGATGACATAGTTTCTGAACAACACCACCTGCTAGTTTCATCCATTTCCGAACAAAAATTAATTAAAACTTATGGCATAAAGTTGCCTTTTTGAATCTGAGAACAGCCTTAAGTGCAAACGGATTTATCTTTCGTACTCATCTGCATGCCATAGAGATAATTTTTTTCAAAAATTATGCTTGAAAATAATTTTAAAAACAACAGAAATTGAGAAAATAGCGATGCATTTTTGAAAGAAATTGTGATACAGTTTTCAAACATATTGTATCGAAAAGTACATTTTTTCCCCTAATCGACAATGTAAAAATTGAAAATGTGCGTTGTTTAGAACTTTAAAAATTGCACTAAAAGTTAAATTTAACCGTCTGTTGTTGTCACCGCCAAAATGATATCAGCGTTACTCACAGACATGTTTGTCCTTTATGATATAGATAGGTTTTTTATGAGGTCACTTTCTATTTCAAAACTGGTTCCGAAAGTGAAAATACCCTCATAAAAAATAACTGCAACCAAAATCGAAACAGTAAAAAAATATTCAGTTGAAGATTGATCTCAGTTATCATATGAAAAATACAATCGTTTAAAGTATCATAACAAGAGTTTTGTTTGTAGAAGAATGACATTTTTGCGGTTGTAGTTGCAAGAGAAAGGAGAAGATGATTCAGAACACCATTTATAGGTTCTAGAGACCGTATAAATTTTTTTAAAGTGTACCTTTCTGAAAATTAATGACAGGTCTATTTAATCAACATAAACTTCATTCCTACCTTATTTTGAACATTTTTCTAATTTACATTGCCTAAGTATCCCCAACAGGCGAAAAAATAAAGCGTGTTTAATCTTTTGCGGGAACCTGTATACTTAAATTTGTCTTTTCGATGTCTGAAAAATTCATTTTTTTTGCATGTGATCTGTAAAAGTTCTTTAAATTTTCTTTGGACTTGTCTGAGAGAATTTCATGTTCATCGTTATATTCACTTTTTCTTCTGTTTATTTTTCTAAATCTAATATATGTTATATATATAGAGATAGATAGAGAGATACTCATAAATTTAAAAGAATTACATACTTTAATATATGGCGTATTACAGTAAATATTCAAACATTATAGTGACTAAATCTTCAAATAGTCCAATACTAATGTAATAATTCAAAAATAATATTTTACTGAACCTAAAAACCATCTTAAACTTTATAACTTCAAAATTATTAGAAATCCAGCTTTGCTAATTCTTTTTTTTTTTTTTCTTTTGTCTGCTTTTGTTGTTCTCTAGTTTACTCGGGTGTTCTCAAGCTAGAATCCTACATTGGGTCGAGTAACTCGATTTACCCGAATCCAAACATATCTAGAAAAATTACTATACAGTAAAGAAAGATGATTTTAGAGAAGAATTTTTTTTTTTTTTTGTACTATTGTTGTTGTTTTTAACGGTAAGTGCGATAGTTAAGATAAAATGGCAAGGAGAATTAAGGCAAAGAGGAAACAAGTCGGAAATTGTACGTCACGGACAGACTTTTCTCCATGAACACCTACTGCCATCCACACGCGGTTGTAGTGGTTAGATAGCCCTTGGCTTCTTGCTGTTAGTAAGGCAGTTTGGTCGCGGTGGGTGGAAGTGGGGATTACAGGGGCACTCAAAAGAATTCCATTACATTACGGCCTATGGGGAAAAATCGTCTGAGATAGTTTTTAATCTTTATCGCCATATATAAAAGGCACAGCCCAAACTACTGAACTTAGAAGCATGAAAATTGGGATGAAAAGAGCACTAAGGACGGAATTTTGAAAATCTCCCCCCACCCCCCACCCCTAAAGTGGTTAAAAGCGGAGGGGGGGGGGCAAAAATTTTAGACCATGTGGCCATATCCCAGCAGCCGTTTTAGTTAGGAGCGTGAAATTCCAGAAAATAAATCTTATAACAAAAAATTAAACACATGTTTCAGCGATTTTAGAAATCCCCCTTAAGGGGGGTTAAAGGGGGAGGTCGAAACTTTATAAACATTTGGCCATATCTCACCAGCCGTTTGAGGTAGGAGCGTGAAATTCCAGAAAATAAATCTACTAAAAAAATAATTAAACATGTGCTTCAGCGTTTTTAGAAATTCACCCTTAGGGTGTTAAAAGGGGGTGTTGAAACTTTTAGAGCATTTGGCGATACCTCAGCAGCCGTTTTAGGTAGAAGCATAAAATTCCAACAAATAAATTACTAAGAAATAATGGAAAACATATTTCAGCGATTTTACAAATTTCCCACCCTAAGTTCCTATAATAGAATCCTATCCCACCCTAAGAATCCTATTATTACTGAATTTAATATATAGAATCGAAATAAATTTTGAATTCATGCAGTTTTTGCTTAAGAGTGCAAGAGCTATTGCACCAAGAAATTGACATGAGTCAATTCTTAAACTTAAATTTCTGCTATTTCTGTGTTATTCTTACTGTATTATACTATTTTCATGCATTTTCTGACAGAAATCTTGATCAGCGTTTCACGACTGTTGAATTAAATAAATTACGTCCTTTTACAAGCGTAATATATATATATATTACGCTTATAAAAGGATTATAATTATATATATATAGTCCTATTATATATATAATTACGTCCTTATATATTTGTGTTTGAGAATTTTTTTTTACACTGTACCAAACACTCAAAGTTTTTTTTTTTTTTTTTTTTTTTTTTGACAATGTTCTTATAGCATTGGAAAGCGTTTCACAATCTGTGTGTGACGCTACATTTTTCTTTCATGTTTATACTTCAAAAATCATTCGGGTAGCGAACCGATTGTTAAATTATTTGAACCCCAACACTGCGTATAACATAATACAGGCATTAACTAAATAATTTTAGTTATTATTATTCGAATATTCTATTTTATTGACAAACCGAACCCAACAAATAAATTTTCGTTTTGGAAAGAACTGACAAATCGAATAGTGGTATCGATTGAAATTGCCCATTCTCTTAATTCTTCGGACAATGGCGCAATGGGACTCTTCACCAGTGAGGTTTTTTTCCATTAAATCCATCCTGCTGGTAGAATTATACCAATTCTATTAATGGAGTCTACTAATAAAGCGATTTGGAATCTTCATTTTTATTTCATTTTTCGATAAATGACGTATATCTTGAGTTATTGATGTCGTCTCATGTCGTCCTTGACACGTTCACTGCCAAAACTATAAAGTAAGAATTCTCAAATTTCTTGTTGAAAGTCGTTTGCCACCACAAATTCAGAAAGGTACATTTCGCTTTACTAATACAGCGAAATTTCTGCCAATAAATAAGACATTTTTTAAATTCTAAAATAGTGGTGACAAAGTAATTAATAAATTAAAGCCGCAAGTATTAAACCACGAGTATACTCGTGGTTGGCAGCGAATGGGTTAATTGAGTTCTCGCTTCCGGAAATTCCGTTCGAAATGCCATCTTTGACAGATCTTTTGGAAAGATACTCTGCCTTTATCGCGAAATATTAAAAACTATTATATTTCATAGTTTCTGAATAAGATCACTTGCCAATCTCATGCATTCATTAACAAAGAATGGATTCAAATCTGCGATAGAAATTAACCTCACAGATATCTTGAAAATATCGCTTTTTTATTTTTTGTTGTTGATGAAGGGGGGAACGGTGTGCTCTATAGTTCTTTAAATAAGCGTTTGTCCTATTCAGATTGTTATATCTAAATTTCTATGGGAGATAAAGTTATGAGATTTCGTACAATTATTTTCACTTACATATTAATTAAATTTATGGGTACTTTTTTTTTTTTTTTTTTTTTTGAGAGAGAGAGGAGAAGTTTTTACAAATGTTTTCTCGTAGTAAAAAATACTACTCATAAAAAAATTACTTTACTTTATTTATATATGTACATATTAATTTGTAAATCCAGAAGATGAATTAATAATTATTCGCTTCTGTACTCTAAAAGGAAAAAGTATACAAAAGTGTTATTCGTTCAAAAAATACATCAATTTTTTCAAATGTGACTAAATAATATTTTCTTTAGTGCTGCCATCTAGACATGAAATTTCATACTTTTTTATCTACTTTAGAAATCTGTTTTGGTGCTGCCATCTATACAAGAATCATAGTACTACTTTATCCTCAAAAGTTAATTTTCATCGATTTCAAAGGCCCCACCAGTGGCCGAGAGGTTCTGCTCTCGAAGCTGGTAGACGGGAGGTGCTGGGTTCGATCCCAATCGCGCCCGTCGGCCTAATCGTTCGGAGTTTTCGTGGTTTTCTTCTAACCTTGGTTCTCCAAGCGTTAATACGCGTTAGGTTCCCTTAGAAAGACCTCCACGGAAGGCACTCCCCCCCCCCTTAGGGCCTATATCCCACGTGCAGATAATTGGCCGACATAAATACAACCAACCAACCATCAATTTCAAAGAAATTTTCGGATAAATATAGTCCTTTGTTTTCGAATTTATCTCTCAATATTAACATTACACACAGTGGGATTTAGGAGGTGTATGAAATAGGAACATGCGAAATTTTTGAATGCGATTTTTTAAAAAAATCTAAAAATTTCTCCAACACATTATTTAAGTGACAATTAAAGGTGATACATAAGCACAACACAATATAAGCAGATAAAACATTGTTTTTAGAACCAGATAACTTATACCATAAATTCAAAAATTCAGCCGATAAAAACATTGCTTTATCTGCTTATAAAATATTAGATCTTTTCCATATGCCATTGAAAATAAAATATTAAAATTTACATTTGTTTAAATCATTTAAATGAATTACGGAGTACCTGACATACGGATTCAGTACCTACGGACTATCTCGTAATTTTTTTCCAACATTTTTGCGAAAATAGCTTATTTATCATTATTGATCTTTAAAATGTTACCTATTGAGTGTACGAAACTTGTTAATTTGTTCTTTAAAGGTTTTTATAAGCCTTTTTACTTTCTTCTATCTTTACTAGAAGGAAGTATTGGATTCGTGAAAATTTCCGAATTCTGGTTTACGACGGATTTACACGTTTTAGGGATCAGAGATCTCGAAAAACATGTTTTTACAAAATGTCTGTCTGCGAGTATGTCTGTGTGTGACACAAATTTTGTGGGTGCTCAATCTCAAGAACTAACAAACGGAATTTAATAAAACTTTAGATTCAGTTAGCTCGTAATATAAATTGATGCTGATTACTTTTTGGTGTAAACCGCCTGGCAGGTGGCGCTGCTATGCTGCATTATTCATGATTTCCACAACAGCTACATCTCTAGAACTAATGCACGGATTTTTATAAAACTTCAGATTCCGTTAGTCCTTGATATAGTTTAGCGCTCATTACTGTTTGGTGAAAATCGCCCAACAGGTGTCGCTGCTATACTAGATTATTCATGATTATCGCAATAGGACTATCTCAAGAACTTATGCACGAATGTCTTTAAACTTCTGATGCAGTTAGTCCCTGATATAAATTAGTGCTGTTTAGTTTTTTGTGTAAATCACCCAACAAGTGGCGCTGCTATATTGCATTTTTCACGATTTCTGCAATAGCTGTATCTCAAGAACTAATGTGTGAATTTTCACCAAGCTTCAGTTTCAGTTAGTCCCTGATATAAATTGATCCTGATAATTTTTTGGTGTAAATTGCCCTACAGGTGCCAGTGCTACGCAGAACTTATCACGATTTCCGCAATAGCTCTATCTCAAAAACTAATCCACGAATTTTCATCAAACTTCCAATTCAACTAGAACTTGGCATAAGTTGTTGCTGATTAGATTTTGGTGTAAATCACGTAATCGGTGGCGCTGATATGCTGCATTTTTCAGGAAGTATTAACATGTATGAGATAGAAGAAAGTTTTGGGATAGCCACATCCGACTTAGTTTTTACTGTTATCACGTTTAGTATACACATTTTTACTTTAATGAAAATAACTAATTTTCTTATATTACTAAATCTTCAATATTCTTAAAATTATTAATAAAAATCCGGGGTTTTTTATTATTATTATTTGGGTTTGAATACATAATTTTTCACATTTTAGTGGGGTTTTTATTTAATTTCTTGTTTTATTTATGTTACTTTAAATTATTGCAGCAAATAATCGTTTATTATTACTTCAGGCATTGCTGAGAAATGTGTTTTCCCCTTATTAAAAGTAGCCGGATGTGGCAATCCCAAAACTTTCTTCTATCTCATACATGTTAATACTTGATGTATAAGGTATCCTTTAAGTATATTGCAGAAATATTCATGTCTGTTTAAAGATTAATAAAATAATAGCGATGAACACCATGAGTATGAGGATTTGTGTTTTATTATCTTACATATTTATATTTATCTCAAGCACTGAAAAAAATTACATTGCTATCAAAGTTTTGTTAAATCAGCCTTTGAATTCAAAAATTAAATGATAGAAAAAAACGGTTAATACACTTAAAGGGTTAATGGTATCATGTGTTTTCAATTATATTTGAGCTTGAAAAATCTATTCGTTTTGAATGTGCTCTGAATTGGGAAGTACTTTTCTTCCACTATTTATTACTGTGTTGTCGCTTTTCTATGTCTGTCATCTGTTTAATTGATTTTATAACACCTTCTTTTTTCTTTTTAACATAATTTAATTTTCTCTAACTTCTCTTGCTGAAATAGCAGTTCATTTTTTTTATTCTCTCTTAGTGCCCCCTTTTTTTTTTTCGCCTCACACTTATTTTTAATCTCTCCTCTTTTGACTATTTTTACGACTAATTCTCTGAGACACCCCAAAAAAATTCACAATTCTCTAATCATAATATTAAATTACTTTATACATATGTTCTGTACACAAATAAAGGATTTCGTATTTATTTTTTTAGCATAAGATACATAATATTATTTAGTGAATAGTATGTGTTTATACATATGCAACGTAAACAAACCACCCAATAAATTAAAATTATACATTGAAAACAATTCAAAATTTCAAGAAGTAAATTTATTTTCTATTGGAGAATAAAGGATTTTCCACGTAAAATTGTTGAATTTTGAAGAGCTTAAAAAGTAAGTTAATTTTTATGCAATATTACATGTAATTTTCTTGGCATATGTATGCCAGGATAATGACAATTTCATTCTAAAACATTTTTCACATTCCCTTTTTTTTTTTTTTTTTTTTTTTTTTTTTTTTTTTGTCAAACAATTTATTTTTGTTTAAAGGAACATGTTTTCTCTATAGTAGCTCAAATTCAATGCAATGTTCACTTTTATTTGTAATTTATTGAAGTCAAGAAAATGACATAACAAAAGTCTACTCAATTTTTACAAAGACTTTAAACACATTATTTTCAAAGAAATATCTAAAAGACCAAAAGACCTATTGGTAGCTATGGTTTTACTACTTCCGACTTGAAAACATGTCAAGGACAAGAAGAATTACTCTGCAGTGACTTTATACCTGATAAAGAACTAAAATGAGCAGGCCAGTAAAATGACATTAATTTTCAGTGATAATCATATTTTAACTAATATGGAAAATTATTTGTAAAATACAGAATTTGTTACCTTCCTCATATATGTGTCATATAAGGTACAATTATTAATTAGAAATTTAAAAAAACTAGAAAAATATATTTGTACAGTATAGCAGAAAGCTTTTTACTTTGCACACATCACAATGGGACAGACCAGGAAAATGACAATCTGAAATTTTAAGTCTTTTAATTACTTTATTTGTGTTAGTATGAATGCAATATCTCTTGAATATACCTCTAAGAATACTTTTTATTAGAATGTAAAAAAGAAAATTACATTAATAGAAATTTTATTGTAGAAATTATATTGCATTAATAGAAATTTTATTGTGAGAACTGCAATTTTCGTATTTTGTGACATTCTTCCTAATATTATTGAATTTTATCAAGGAAAATTATTTTTTCAATTAAAGCCTTGCGTTGCCGATTGGCAACAACCTGTTTTTTAGCCATAAATCATACTTAAAACAAGTACTTTTCCCGTGATTTATTTAAGAAAAGAAAGTTGAAAAACATTTTTAAATTGATTTTTTTTTAAATCAGGAATTTAAGAGTTAAAAAGATTTCTAGTTTTAGATTGACGATAAAAAATATTTTACTGACCGCAACTGTTTTTTCTTGATCATGGCATAAAAAACCATTTTCTTGTAAATATTTGATTCTTGTGTATATTTAGATACAAGAACAAAACTTTTTTTAAATACAATATTTATTGAACACCTTTTTTTTTTTTTTTTTTTTTTTAACAAATTTTTAAAGCTTACAGAGGAGAAATACCTTACGTAGTTTTTTTTATATTTCATTAAACAAATCGTTTTTATCCTTTCACTGCAATGGTTTTGATGTTTTTTTTTTTGAGAAAAACATTTATGGATTCCAAACTTGTCTTTATTTTCTGAAAGAGACTACAATGTCTTCACTCACAATGACACTTCTTTCAGGATGTTATTAGGGTGAGAGTGCGGTCTTGTGCCCTTCTCTTGAAATTTTTAAATTTCCGAAACAATTACTTCCAATGGTGATTGGATTAAAGAATTGGATAAAAGCTAAATGCCTAAAAGCGGAGCCTCCATCTCATTTCACTAATCATGGTTCTTTTTTTCAAGAGATGCATTGTTCTTTGATAACGTATTCACAAAGGTGTAAAAAGAGCTGCGATTAAATAAGGCAAAATTTCCTATTAAAAAAAAAACAGTGGTAAGAGAAGCACTTAAAAGTTGGCAGTTATAGTGCGTTCAGATTAGGAGTCGCTTAACTTAACTTTTTTTAACCTTATAATCCGAAATACAGTTTTGCAGCCCATTCATATTCAAACATTGATGTTTGGTTATAAAAGTAATATGTTTTCTTCAGGCTCAAGTTGGGTTTTTAAACATACATAAGATATGCAACTCCAATAATACTTTCAACAGAGTGACTTAAAAAAATGGCGAATAGCATACAGATTTTTTTTTGGATGAAAAATACTTTTCTAAGTTTATCTCTTTCAAAACTTTCTATACTTTTCTAAAAATATCTCTTGTTTGTCCGTAAGTAGAAAATTTATTCACTTATACCAATTATAAAAGAAAAAATTAATTACACAAATTGAGCGGATTATATTTTATTTTACAACTGAAACTTTTTTATGATTTCAGCTTTTTTCTGGAAGTTTGAGCAGTCATCCAAGTTCCCTAAATGTTCATAGAAAAAAGTGTTGTCCTTTTTTATTCTTCGGATTTCTTGAAAACTCAAATTCAATGACTGATGGTGGCACTCTGATAAAAAATTCTTTCACTCGAGGAATCTCGAGGATTTTTGTTGTCGATCTTGATGAATTTTCCATGGTTATCCTACAAACAAACAAACAATTGCTATTTTAGTATCTATAGATATGTACAGTCGAGTCTCTCTATAACGAATTTTTAGTAAAAACGGTCAATTTTCCGTGATTACATTAAAAATAATCTCCACATAGCGAAATATATATCTCCATATAACGAATTTTTTCAAAAATTTTCCTTCATTTGTTCAGAAAACGCTTCAAATTGTCTGTGAAATCCATTTTCATTCGCCGATTCCTGGTGTATATTTCATAGCTGCATACTCCTACCTTATTCTTTATGTCCAAAAAATTCATTAACCCCCCCCCCCCCCCCCCAAAAAAAAAAAAACCTTTTCCCTAAACTTTAGTATCTCATTGGTAGTAACACTTTAAACAGTATTGTGAACAATGTTGGTGAAGGAGACAATGAATGTGAAAACTTAAAATAAGAAAATTAAAACCCATCACGAAGTGAAATGATAAATGCCTTTGATGTTACACGGAGAGGACGTCAAATGAAAGAAAATGTATCCCATTCAAATCTGCATTCCTTGTTGAAGTATAAAAGATTTTACAAGTGCAAAAGCTTTCAAATCAAAACAAGCAAAAATTACAAATTTCTTCAACTAAAATAAATGTAAATTTTTCTTATGCGTTTTTTTTTTTTCTATGCTTTCAAATAAATGTTTATTTTCTATTTTGAAACTGTTTAAATAATTATCAAATTAATATTTGGCGTTAAACATTTGTAAACCTTAATTGAACAGCTCAAAAACATTTTTTTTTTTTAATTCAAAATTTACACATTAAATGAAAATTTTTGCGTTGTTCTCTATACAACGATTTTTTCTATGTAACGAATTTTTTGACTGAACAATGGATTTCGTTATATAGAGACTCGGCTGTAATTTCAAACAGATACTCAACACTTTCTTATTGTATTGTATTGCAGTAATCTTTTTATAAAATCTATAATCAGGGGCGTGCCTAGCGGGGGGGTGTTGGGGGTGTAACACCCCCCCACTTATTTGGAAGAGTTGGTAAAATTTAGAATAGTCGGAAAGTTAAGAACACACCCTGCAAAAAATCCCCTCTCCTGTCGTCAGTATCATTTCAATTCTCTGTTGTCCGTCATTTAAAGTGGAAAAGAAATAACTTCTCACGGAAGATTGTGTATGATTCTGTGTGGGAGGGAGGGGTTGTCAGAGAGCGGAGGTGATAGATAGAGAGAGAGAGAATCGCGTTTCTGAGAATTTGAGACTTTCGGGAAAGGAGGGGGAGGAGGGGGTTGTTGCAATCTCTATTGTAAGTTTTCCCATGTAGCATCTTTAATTGCTCCCTTCTGCTATGGACTGATTCTTAGAATTTGGTGACCTCTTGGCTCTGGATTTGGCGCTAGTTATTTGAGGTTGTTGCATTTAAAAGACGAAGTCACGGACACAGAAGAAGAGCGATTTGCGAAAGTTTGTTTTTCGCATGATGGCGAATAATTCAGTGAAAAGTTTGTGCACACACTGTGATCGTGTACACACACATTTCACAGAAAAAAATAAATTTATATCGCCATATAAGAATATTTCATCCGAATGAAAACATCAACCTCCAGAAAGGAAAACGGATTCAATGTACAATATGTAGATATTTCTGCATTTCTATTAGAGACCTGCATAGTCATATTCAAACAGATCCTCCAGATGTAAAATTCAGAGATTCGTAAAAATGTTTCCGAAACATCATTTTCATCACAAAATTTTACTGCGAATGTTAAGGCTTTTGCAGACCGGGTTCGGCACTACAGCGAAAGTTTGATTGAGGAATGCGATAAAATCCTAACTAGCAATTCTATGGAAAATGTCAATGTTTCTGAAAAGGAAGATTCCTCGACTTTTCTAAGTTGTGATCCAGCCGATCGTATTGGAAAGAATTTAACCGAAAACCAGAAACTTTTCATCCTGTCTCGTGGACCTTATCAACCTCAGAGATCATCTTACCCTGTGAATCATGACATAGATCCTAAGAAGCAGAATAAGTTTAGCTCCTGCTGGTGTAAAGAATATCCATATTTAGAATACAGCGACCAACTGGATGCCACATTTTGTTTTGCTTGTTCACTTTGCTCTGATGGCCAGGGGCCTGAAAACGCAGAAAAAGCTTGGTTCAGTGTTGATATTCGTGTATGGCATAAGATGAAAGGCCGAGGAAAAAACCGTAAAGGCAAGTTAATGGTTCATTTTACGAGCAATGCACATAGAACCGCAGTGTATAAATTAGATAATTTGGCCCAAAAAAGTAAGCACGTTGACAACTTTCTATCTAGTCAACGTAGAAAGGCAGCAGCTAACGCGGAGCAAATTTGTCTAAGAAACAGAGAGATTATTAATATACTTCTAGACTGCACCAGATATCTAAGTCGTCAAGCATTTGCATTTTGGGGACGAGAAAGTGACAGCGGTAACTACATTCAGCTCATTAGATTAATGGCCAGGTGGATTCCAACTTTAAAAAACTGGATTGATGATAATCATCTTCGCCCATACCATGCCAACAAGTCACAAAACGACTTTATTGGGGTTCTTGGATCATGTGTCCGTGAAAAAATAGTTGCAAATGTCAAAAATTGTGGATTTTTTAGCGTTATGGCTGAAAGCACACCTGATATCTCTCATCTTGACCAACTCTCAATTGTAATCCGATACGTGACCCAGTTTCACCCAGAAGAAAGGTTGTTAAAACTAAAAGATTATCTAGCTAAAACAGACGAAGGAATGGCTAAGCTTATTTCTGAAATTCTACAGTCAGTTGGAATATCGCTTTCCCAAGCTCGTGCACAGTCTTACGACACCACATCATCTATGTCCGGTGCATTTTAGGCTGTCAATCAAAACTTTCAGAAATAGCTGGTAGATCTATTTTATACATACCCTGCCTCGCGCATAAAGTGAATTTATGTGTTGAACATGCGTGCAAAGAAAGCAATATAATAAAATTGTTCTACGACAGTATTCAGGATCTCTATAACTTTTTTAAACTGAGTACAAAGCGATTCGGCATACTGACAGAGAAAATAGAAGTTCTTCAGAAGAGTCTTACTTTGAAATTTTTGTCAAAGACAAGATGGACTATGCGAGCGGATTCAGTCAGAGCTATTTTATCGTCCTATGATGCCCTCATCCATACTCTGCAAATTATTTCTGAAGACATGAAGGTTGACAAGGATGCTCGAGCTAAGGCGGCAGGGTTAAGAAGCAAAATGATGTCATACGATTCCATTGTTTCTTTACTTGGAATGAAAACAATTATGTTTCAGACCAAGTTAGCAACAGAGCAATTGCAACGTGACGACCTGAACATTTTAGAGGGAACCGACATAATACAGAAAACTTACGAAAGCATTCAGAAACTCCGGAATGAGCACACGGCGGCAATAATGAACATCATTAAGGAAGCTGACAACATATGCGAGATACATGGAATAAATCAAGATTATGAGTTCAATTTGCGGCATAGGCGACGGAGGCCTCCATCGAAGATCGACGAAAATCCTAAAACTGCAGTTCTATTTACACGAGAGAATTGTTTTAAAGCAGAAATTTTGAAGGTGGTAGATCGGCTTACAACTGCATTTGTAGACATTCATAAGTTGGTATTTGAGAAAGTTAAACCACTAGCCTGTCTCCTTCCATCTAGGATCAAGTATAGCTCTACCGAGGACATTTCTAAACTATGTCAACTATTTCCTGGTGATCTCAAAGATGTAGATAACTTGTAATGTGAAATTGATCTCATGTCTTCAGAAATAGCTAGTTCTGAATCGGATACAATTGGCGCAGCAGCACAAAAATTTGTGGGGAAGGCTCATTTGTATCCTAACCTTTCTTTGGCCTACAAGTTGGCCTTAATTATTACAGTAACTGTAGCAAGTAATAAAAGAAGTTTCAGCAGGTTAAAGTTAGTAAAAATTACTTGCGTACCACCATGTCGGAAGAGCGACTGGACTAACTAATGCTATTAACATGTGAAACAGACATAACTGACATGTTGGATTTAGACAGTGTAGCTGGAAAATGGGCTATTCTGAAGGATAGGCAGGTGATAATTTAAAAATGTAGAAGGATAATTTTTAGTCTCTTATACTAATATATATCTTATTTTTAGCAAGCAAGATTTGTCTTTTTTATGTATTTTAAAATTTATACACTTACATTACACAACAACATGCGGTTTTATTTATAGAAACATAAATTCCGAAGTACTTCAAAATCCAAAATTGTTACTTTTGAGAACTGGTTAATGTACAGTACATCCAACCACATTTTCTTTTAAATCGTAAGCAGAATCCTAATTAATAACAGGATTCTGAACTCTACTTATATAGTAAAATAATTTTAAAAAAATTACACATATTGAACAACAACATTTAATTTCGACTGTGGTTAAGGAGAATGCAGGTGAACACTTAAGACTTTTAGTAATTTTTATAAATTCACAGTATTGTAGAACAGTTGACTCCGTCGCTGAGAGGGGGGGGGGGTATCACAAAGTCTTTCTCACCCCCGATCTTGCAGTCGGCAAAATTCAGTTCACCCCCCCCCCCCCCACTAAAACAGCCTTCGGCACGCCCCTGTCTATAATAAATATAAATCGACGCTGTAGATGAAATATGGATCTGCGTTCAGATTAGGAATCATTTAGCTTATTTTTTTTTTTGTACCGGACAATCTGGAAATAATATTTTGAACAAAGTGACTTAAAAAAGTGGCAAATAGCACACAGATTTTTTTTTTTTTTTTTTTTTGGG
The DNA here is from genome assembly GCA_963932465.1 of Maratus speciosus. NCBI lineage: Eukaryota > Metazoa > Arthropoda > Arachnida > Araneae > Salticidae > Maratus > Maratus speciosus. The sequence goes on along the minus strand of OZ010791.1, from coordinate 41,705,379 downwards.
GGGGGGGGGGTAAATTAAAAATACTTTTCTTAAGCAAAATAATTTCTAAACTCTCTGATCCTGCGCAGAGCATCAAATATTTAATAATCTTCAATTTTTTGGACCGATCTGTTTAATCAGATCCTCAGAGAATGAGAAATTGGTCATATTACTGCTACAAGCAGCTTGGTAAATTTCAGTTGGCAAACTAATGTGCCGTAAACAAATTGTTATCAATCTGTTCTGACAGATTATCAAGAGAAATTGGCCCTGAAAAGAACAGTTTTTCAACACTGATCATTCATAGTGTAAAAATATATATATATACACTGCTCAAAACAATTAAAGGATATTGCAGTTTTAGGTGGATTTTGTATCTGGTAAACTGTTTAGCTGATTGATACATGGTCGACAGACATAGTAGGTTATATGAGAATAAATTACACATGTTTGGCAGAAAAAAATGAATTTTATTGCGCATTTGTGTACTAAAGGAAAAAAACACAATTTGTGCATATGAGAAAAAAAGAATAAGAAAAGGTGTTTTCTTCAAAGAAAATCATTTTCAGTAGTGGGTATGGTTTCCACGGGCGACCAGCAACGTTGAACACCTTTGAGGCATGGACTCAATGAGGCTATTAATGACGAGTTGGGGTATTCTGCCCCACTCTTCCAGAAGAGTTCTTTCCAGTTCTTGGAGAGTTTGTGGGGGTTGTTGGCGGCCAGAAACTCGTCTTCCTAGAGCGTCCCAAACGTGCTCGATTGGATTCATGTCTGGAGAACACGCTGGCCATTCCATTCGAACGATTCCTTCCTCGAAAAGGAAATCCTCCACCAGGTTTGCACGATGTGGCCTGCAGTTATCGTCCATTAAAATGAAGTTATCTCCGATTGCTGCAGCGTAAGGGACTACAATAGGTCTGAGGATCTCATCCCTATATCGGCGACCAGTCAGAGCTCCATCTCGAATGATGTAGAGGCAGTGCGCCCGTCAATGGAGATGCCGCCATACACCAACACTCCTCCACCGCCAAATCTGACACTTTCGTGCACGAACGCAGGATTATTCCTACTGCCACGGCCCCTCCAGATGAAAATACGCCTATTATCCGGATGCACAGAAAAACGGGACTCGTCAGAAAACAGAATATTGCTCCATTCATTTCTCCTCCAGTTGACATGCTCGGTTGCCTACTCCCTGCGGTCGCGACGATGCCTTGATGTTAATCTAACACATACCATCGGTCGGCGAGCATACAGACCTACAGCATGGAGCCGGTTTCGGACAGTCTGAGTTGAAATCGTGGTGCCTGTAGCCGAGCGAAGGTGTTGTTGGAGAAGAGTAGCGTTCATGGTTCGGTGTCTCCGAGCTGTTAACGCTAAATACCGATCTTCATTGGGCGTTGTTGCCCGTCTACGACCTTGCCCTGGTCTTCGGCCTGCACATCCACTCTCCAAAAAACGGTTCCAGATCCTGGAAATGACACTTTGTGACACTCCAATGGCTTGCGCTACTTCGGCTTGAGTTTGGCCCCCTTCTAACCTACCAACAATTCTCAAAGCTTCTGAATCTGTCAAATGACTTCGCTGAGACATCGTACTCATCGAAACAAAGCAATCACTGAATGCCGATCATCCTTGTCTTCATTCTCTTTTATCCAGTTGAAAGTCAAGTTTCATTCGCTGCCGCTGAAGCGACGTTTTTGACGTCGAACTCAAAATTTGCATACTCCACAGTTTGAAAACCAGAAAAATTTGCATTTGTGATTCTCTTCTTCTATTTTCGGCAAAAAAAATTTCGTTTATATCTTTATTTTATATAAAACTTCAAATATCCTTTAATTGTTTTGAGCAGTGTATATAACGATTAATAATAAAAACATAAAACAACACTGCACAATGGCAATCGGAGCGGAAATAAACCACAGACTTCTAATATAAGTAGACTCCGAATCGGCAACCTTTTCTTGTCTCCTACATCTCTGCCCTCCATCACGTGATGGAAGGCAGATTTAGCACGCCAAACCGATTTTTCTCCTCGGAATCTCTCTCCAGATTCCCGCCGAAACATCGTCTGTCAGCATTTGTCTTGAGTTGACCGCACTTTTGCTTTGCCAATAAAGGGATTATCGCCAAAATACGGCACCCTTTTGGCGATGAAAGCAAAAGATGTTGGAGTCAAAACTTTCCCGAAAGAACAATGGAATTGGGAGTCTACTTATATTAGAAACCTATAAAATAAACAAAGAATGACGCCAGACCACGGACCACGGAGTAAAAGAGACCTTTTTTACTCCGTACGCCAGACGCCAGTCAGTTTTTTTTTTCTCTGGTTAGGTGGTTGGCGGTTTTTTGATCGATGTTTCGATGCTTATTCGATGTCGACATATCGATGTTTAACGAAAGAATTATAATACTTGTCATAAGAAAATTCCTACTAAAATATTTGAGAATCATGTTCCACGTTTAAAATAAATTAAGAAATTAAGTTTACTATAAAGGTATATATTAAAAATTTGAAATATTTATGTATTTTATTACATGAAGTGGCATCTATCCCTGCTGTTTTGTAAATAAACATGGCGGGTTCCTTCCATGCCGCTTTATTCCATTGATTCTTTATTAGAGGACGTCTACTACATTCTTCTTAATGTAGGGGAAAATTAATTAAAAATAAAATTTACTTGTGGAATAATCTTATTTAAAACCTTATTATTATTTGTTTATTCTTTTCAGGCATAAGACGTTGCATAAGACTATGAACAATCTAAATCACGTTTGTTTCATTTAACTGGACTATACAGTAGCCAAAAAAATTATTTGTACACTTCATTTTTTAAAATTATAATAAAATCAAATAAAAGATTTAAGCAAACAACAATGTAATACATTAATTTAATGCATTATAATAATATAAAAGCAAAAATAAAATTAAAAGAATTGATTTTTTACATTTTAACAAACAAATATACAAAAATAGAATGCAAAAAAAGTATTTGTACACCACATTAATGTACTATAATTAATGGAAATTTAGTTAAATGATACAAATTAATACTTTGTATGAAGTCCTTTAGCTTTAATGACAGCTTCTAGACGTTGTGGCATAGATTCAACCAACTTTTTTGTGACGGTTGGGTCTGTGTTATTCCATGACTCAATAAGAGCTTCTTTTAAACTGTTTTTACCTGATATATTTTTTTTTTCGAATTTGTGCATCCAATAGCATCCACAAATTTTCTATTGGATTCAAGTCTGGAGATTGTAGCGGAGTTTCCAATCGCCTTCGAGCATTGTAAAGTAACCATGTCCTGGTGATCATGGGAGTATGTTTTGGGTCATTATCCTGCTGAAAGTGAAAAGTTTCCTCTAAGCCTAATTTCCTAGCACTGCTTAATAAGTTATGCCGCAACCCAGTAGCAGAAAATTCTCCATGTGTCTGCGACAGATATTTCACAGACAAGAAATAATCTGCAGGCAAAATACTTTTTACAATTGAAGCAGTAATTAATCAAACAATCACTTACCTGTAGCGTTTTAATGTATTTTATAAATTTTTATTAATAATAATCTTAAGTTTTTGTATTAAGTAATAAAGAACTAAACACAATATAAAGCAAAATAAAGGTTCAAAGAAAAATAATCTGCAAAAAAGAAAAGAAAATCTGCGACGCCCGTCTCCCGTATCGAACTTTCTGCTACCGGGTGCCGCAACACATCTATGTATGTTACAGCTGTCATTCTAGTGTCGATAAATTCCAAATTTCCTATTCCATTAGAAGCCATACACCCCCAAACCATAACATTTCTCCCACCATGCTTGATAGTTGGGAGTATATGTTTTGGATCTAGAGCAGTTTTATTTTTGGGTCATTCCACATGAAATCAACCAATTTAAAGAAAAAGTGTTGCACCATAGTCACAGATTTTTTTAAAATTTTTATCATAGGCACTAGGCAGGCACAGTAATGAAACCCTCAAATCTGAAATTTAAAAATAATTTTCAGAATATTGACTGAGATATAGCCATTTGAAAATTGATCATTTTTACCAAATGGCGGCCATCTTGGATGCTATCCCTATGTCTATAAATGTCCATAACTTGACAACTAATGGCTCAAATTTTATATTTCTGGTACCAATTTAAAGCTATTTGTATAAAGAATGCATATATGATATTAAAACAATAGTAATATTTTATTTTAATACTGTTTATTACATTCAAACTGAAAATATCACCCTCAAAAAATGACTTACTGTAATGGGCCATAAAAAAAATGACCCATCATAATTTTTTTTCAAACTTGCTAAAAACATTGCTCCATATGTGTACTTTAAATAGAAAAAAAATTGGAGAGGTAAAATTTTTCGTTTAAAAAAAGTAGCTTTTTACACATAGGATGTCACTTACTAAGCAGTGACTATCTTAAAACATGTAAATATCCCTGATTTAAGAAATAATGGCCAAAACTAAATATTTTTTAATCCCTGAATTAATGTAAAACTATAATGAAATATAATCTCATAAGTTTTTTGTAGGACCACCCTCCAATTGCTCCCCTCCCCCCCCCCCCCCCCCCAAAAAAAAAGAAGTCATTGCTAAAAATATATAATTGAAAAAATTTAACACTGAAGAAAATTAGAAAATAAATAAAGAATACAATGTATAATTGTGAAAAACCTTTAAATGCAATATATATAAATGAGATTTTAGTGCAAGTATAGTTCTGAAAACTATACTTGCATTGTGCAAGATGCTATTCAAAATATCCATTGGCAAAAAGGGGCTGTACATATATAACGTTATCAACATTTTGATAATTTTGGACCCCCCCCCTTACGATATCATACGTTATCATCAGTGGACCCCCCCCCCACCCCCCCATAATGATATCGTTATCAGTGTCTGATTTTTTTTCAGAATTTTTTTTCTTTTGTTTGACTTTATATACATATATGTTTACTTTTTTTTCCGCATACTTTATTGATTCAAATGAAGATAAGTCAATAAACTATCACTTTATATATAAAATAATATAAAATAAAGTAACCCTTAAAAGAAATAGTTACTGTTTAAAAGTATTTAGTAATAGCTTTATGTTACATAATTCATTCAACAGTAATAATGTCTTCTTGCACTTGCCCCGCACGGGGCGCGGCAGAAAGAACTTCTTATATATACTACAAACAGGTGAACAACATTCTTTCTCTTTTATTTACTAGTAAACACAAGTATCATTTCAAACATACTTCGCATATGGTCTGTCAAACAGCGGATTATATATGGATACACGTATGACAGAAGAATAGGAATGCCAAAAGTTGGAGTATTCCCTATTTTGCAATTAAATACTTTTATAATCATTTTTATGATTTTAATAATAACTTTCTCTTTTCATAAAAATAGATAACAGACTAAAAAAAGATATAACACACTCTTTTGGTGTAAAGACCAAGTTACAAATAAAAAGCGAAAATTTTGTTTGAGTAAAAAAATGATAACGATATCAAAAGACATATCCCCCCTCCCCCTAGAGATATCTTACGATATCGTGTGCCAGACCCCCCCCCTCCCCCCTAAAATGATAACGTTATACTTGCATAGCCCCAAAGAACAGGTTACAGTTCACTCCTTTCTTGCTTATATAAGGGACAGTATCACTGATACTGTGAAATCTATTCCTATGTGTGCAATAAGCGAGCATTTAGTTCATGACACTACTACATTTTTTGCTTTTCAAAAAGTAATTGTCAATTATTTAATTTCACAAATTCTACAGATTAAATACATAAAATATTTTTGTGATGGATCATCAGCCCAATACAAAAATTATAAAAATTTTATTAATCTCTGCCATCATGAAGAAGACCATGGTGTGAAAGCTGAATGGCATTTTTTTGCCTCTTGCCACGGAAAAGGAGCTTGTGATGGAATAGGCGGCACCATAAAACGCATGGCCACCAAAGCAAGTCTTCAGCGTCCATTCAAAGATGGTATCTTAAATGCATTTGATCTATATACATTTGCAAAAGAATATGTTAAAGGAATTGAAAGTTTTTTATAACAAAATCTGAAATTGAAATTGCAAATAATCAGTTAGCAGATAGGTATGCAAAGGCAGATACAATCGTAGGAACAAGGGTTAATCACAGCTTTGTGCCAATAAATAAAGGCCAAATACTGGTTTCCAGGGTATCAGGCTCCTCAACAAATTTTATTGCTACTGTGAGATTTAGTGAAACCGACAAACCACAAACATTTAAAAGTGAACAATATGTTGCATGTGTATATGGTGTTAATTGGTGGATTGGTAAGATTTTAGATTACTGCGAGGAATTCAATGACTATAAAATTATGTTCATGCATCCTCATGGTCCTAGTTCATCATATTCATGGCCAAAATCTTCAGATGTTTGTTGGATTCCATATGAGCATATAATGAAAGTAGTGTCTACCCCAATGACTGCTACAGGAAGAACATATACTGTTGCTCCAGAGGAGCATACAGCAATTCAACTCTTATTCTTAAACTTCAAGATAGATTAAATCCTTTGTAATTTTTAACAACATATTATCAAGTTCCTTTCAACAATATATTATAAAGTTATATCCATGTAAGTATCCTGTTCTTATTTTATGTAAATATGTTTCATATAAGTTTTATCTAAGTCTTACTTTTATACATATTTGATGTTTTTGTTGTACATTTGTATCACACAAGATTTGTGTACTCATTTTGTCAAGATTTCTTCATTTAAATTGAAATTGGCAGTGAACTGAATAACTAATGTCAACTCAATCAACTCATTAATATTAATTTTTAATCTTTTATTTGAATTCAACTGATTTACAGCTAGTATTTCTGCCATATTTCAAAAAAATATGTTTTATGGCTCTTTTTCCTTCTAAATATTTTCCATTATGTATATTTTTTTGAGAATTATACATATTATCATTTTATATGAAATAAAAAGTATTGAAATGAAAATATACTGTTATTTTAATATGTATGTGTTTTTCGTTTTTAGTATATAATTAACTGCTGATTGGTATTTCTAAATTGAATTATTTATATATTGATGCTCATACATTAATTCATATGCCAGAAAAAAATATTTTTAACCATTATTTGTTAAACCAAAGATACTTACGTGTTTTAAGATAGTCACTGTTAGGTAAAAAGCTATTTTTCTTTAATGAAAAATTTTACCTCTCCATTTTTTTTTTTCTGTTTAAAGTATACATATGGAGCAATGTTTTTAGCAAGTTTGAAAAAAAATTATGATGGGCCATTTTTTTTTATGGCCCATTACAGTAAGCCAATTTTTGAGGGTGATATTTTCTGTTTAAATGTAATAAACAGTATTAAAATAAAAATTTACCATTGTTTTAATATCATATATGCATTCTTTATATAAATAGCTTTAAATTGGTACCAGAAATATAAAATTTGAATCATTAGTTGTCAAGTTATGGACATTTATAGACATTGGGATAGCATCCAAGATGGCCGCCATTTGGTAAAAATGACCATTTTTTAAAAGAGTATATCTCAGTGAATATTGTGCAAATTAGTTTTAAATTTCAGATTTGAGGGTTTCACTACTATGTCTGTCTACAAAAAAAATTAAAAAAAAATCCGTGACTATGGTGCAACACCCATTGGTTGAATTCGTGTGGAATGACCCTTTTGCGCCAAATTTTTCGAAGGCTTGGTGGAGAGAAAATTTCAAATTTACTCTCATCAGAAAATGTCACTGTTTTCCAAAAATCCATTGGTTTGCTTCTGTATGCCAAAGCAAATTCCAAGCGTTTTCGCCTATTTGTTTCACTGATGAATGGCTTTTTCCTTGGGGTTCTTCCTTTTAAACCGGCATTGTGGAGAACATTTCTTATTGTTTGAGGTGTTACTCTGATGTTAGAAGATGTTGCAAGGTCTTCAGCAAATTTTTGAGCTGAACCCATAGGATTTTTTAAAGCTGTTTTAACAACACTTCTTTTTACCCTCATTGTTAATTTGCTGGGGCGTCCTGGTCTTCGTTTATTTTCTATGCATCCAATTTCTTCACACTTTCTCACTATGTATCCGACAGTTGTAAATGGTAATTTAATAGCTTTTCCAATTTCTCGGTACGATTTTCCATTTTTATGAAGCTCAATGATGCGGTTTCTTATGTCTAGAGGTACCTCTCTAGTTTTAGGTGCCATTCTCAATTACTTCAAGAGCAAATCAGATTAAATGACAGACAAATAAAATACGAAGTTAATAATTATTAACAGCTACTGTATATACGGTATCTTTTTAAACATGAACACCATAAACGCAGTGCATATCTTACTGTGGAAATGTACAAATACTTCTTTTGCAAGAAACTTTTAAACTTTTCCGGTTAGAAATTTATTTTACATCTTTATCGAAATTTTTTGTTGTTTAACTTAAAACGCACGGTAAACATACTATATTAAAACTATTTTTGTCAAAATATCTGTTTTTATTTAGTTAAAAATTAAATATATTAGAGTGTACAAATAATTATTTTGCCAACTGTAATTATGTTTTTATTTTATTTTTACTCTGTTTCATTTGAATTGGTAAAAGTTGCTTTCTTTGAATGCTTTCATTCCTACACCAGACTATTTTTCTAATATCTTATTTTGGCTTAGGTGTATTATAATACCGTATCCGTCATCTTGGATTTTTTCTTGCATGAAAACTCTTTTTTCGTAATAATAATAATAATAATAATTTTTTAAAATGTTTTTAGATAGTGCTTTTTAAAAATTTCGAAAAAAATGTATGTTTTATGTAATATTATCAGTTTGAAATTTTTAGAGTGGGATCTCAATGGGATCAAGAGTTATTAAATAAAGCTAATTATTACAATACAAATGATAATCTGGCTCTAACTTATTTTGTTATTTATTTTTTGTATGGTAAACTTGAGCTTTCATTTCATAACTCCTGATCCCATGTAGATCCCACTCTAAAAATTTCAAAATTTTAAGCCTATAATATTACATTAAACATACATTTTTTTCGAAATTTTTAAAAAGCACTATCTAAAAAAATTTTAAATTTCAAATTTTTAAAAAAATTAATTATTTTTATTTTTAATGAAGCATAGTGAACTTGCATAATCAAATCAAACCTTATGAAATTTTCTTTAAAATGAGGTGTTATAGAACTCTTTACACCTGATAGAACTTGAGAAATTAAAAATTTAAATAATTAATTATATGAAAATTTAATGAGATAAAAAAGTTATAAAAATATATTCTTATTTATATCATCAGGGACAATGATTCCAGGCAGTTTCATTGAAATCTGATATGGTCAGGTTGAATATTGAAATTTTTTGGTTGATTTGGCAACCCTTATACTAAAAAGTGTGTATTTGTAAAATGTTCAACAATTTGGAAATTTTGAAAGAATTTATTTAATAGTTCAGTAGTTGTTACTTCATCATCAGTTGTGAAAGTTCCACTCACAACGGAGCAGATGTCATAAGTTCCCACGGCCGCCATCTTGGATTTTTTCTTGGCGTGAAAACCCCTTTTCTGCCAAGTAGTAAATGTTGCCAAGCACCGGTTTATACGCATGTTTCACTTAACGAAAATAAAATATAAATAATAAACAAAATTTGCTAAAGTGGCAATCCGTAATCTTGTATGAGCGCTTCACGCACATTAACCGAAAAAAAGCATCACTGCATTCAGCATTTCTCCCGGTGTAGCATTCTCAAAATTCAGCAGTTCTCGCTTTCTAGCTATCTCAAAATGTAAAAAACTCTTAAAGCAGCAAAATATACATAAAAAACAAAACTCGCTAAAGTGGCAATCAGTAATCTTGTATGAGCGCTTCGCGCACATTAACTGAAAACAGAACATCACTGCATTCAGCAGTTCTCCCAGTGTAGCATTCTTAAAATTCAGCAGTTCTCGCTTTCTAGCAATCTCAAAATGTAAAAAACTCTTAAAGCAGCAAAATATACATAAAATTATCAACATACCTTAACAGATATCTGCTTTCTTGAAAGGTCCAGCATGAAATCTCTCTTATAACACCACCGTCATTTTTCAAAATAGGCTTATGAATACGCATTGAGACGCAATAAACAAACCTACTTTTCTTCTCAAAATTTCCTCATATTTCTTAATTACTTCAGCAAAAGCATTTAAACGGATTACAGAAACCATAGTCGGTCAAATACATCCAATAAATTTAACATAAAAATAAAAAGACAGAACGATAAAACACGATATCAAAATACATCCACAAAATCCACCACTTCTCAGGGGTTGCCAAAACACAACACGTCAGAATACACACGTCACATGGGGTTTCGCATATCGAGGTTGCCATATCTATAAACACCGCCAACACGCCAACAAAAAATCGTCAAATAGTTCAAAACAACGGCTGAGGGAACATAAGGCATCTAAGCCCTCACAACTTTTAAGAGCTTTTGTGTGTAACATCACAAAATCTCAATATCTGGAAAAGTCAGGGAAATTTGTTGCTGATCTGGAATAGACACCCTGTTAAATGTAAGAATATACAATTAATACTCACTTGCGATTAAAATATGGAAATTGCACTGATTACCATTTTCTAAAGCAGCATTTGTATAATTTCATTAATATATAATAACATTTGCCTGATTTCTCTCTGTCTATGGTGTTTATTTTTGATGAAAAACACAAAATCTCTCATAGTTTTTTATAGTACATTAGGTTTACGCTTACAGAAGTGCACCCTATCTTACCCATATGTTTCCTTATTTGTGTGTATTTAATCTTAATTCCTCGAGGGCTGTAAACCGAAAAATAATTTTTTAATAGCTGATAACTTTCTAAACACATAGTTTATTTCCCGTTTGGAGTTGTAGTTAAATTATTATTACTGTCTCCAAGTGATCAATTAAATACAGTGGAACCCGGTTAAGACGCGTTTCAAGGGAGTGGACAAAAGTCGCGTATTAAACATGATTTATATAATGTTAAAGAAACTGGGCTTATTTACCCATCTAATCGTTTAAATTACCTTTAAAGCTTTAATTTATATGTTTACGGCTGACAATTGAGGCTTTGAAGTACTATTATTTACATTAAAAATTAATTGTATTCAACTTTTACTCATTGTTTTTTTTATAGGACCGACTGGAAAAATACCTGAATATAAATATGGATTCAAATATGGCCTTATTGTCGATTAATATGTTCCGAACAAAAATAATTTTCGTGCTGGACTAATTTTTAATGGTAAAATTAAAGCACTAGATCTTTCAAGCACACTCCAGTTGTTAAAATCACATTTAGTACTTGTGAAATGAGTACCGTTATAATCTGTCCATCTGTTTAATATAAGAAAAGAAAAAAAAACTCATTATTTTTTGTATAAAAAATATTGTTAGTATTGCAAAAAATAAAGAAACTACAGAAAACGTAAAGGAATTATACAACTGCAGTCGTATTTGTTTAATCCTTACGAATTTTTTTCCTCCTGATAATATGCATTATAAAAATATATAATAGGGATTTAACGTACATTTAAAACTTCCCTAACAACAGGTATAATGATCTACAATCTTAATATTTTTTGGCGTATCTGAATTTGTCTACCTTTGTCTATTACAGTAAAAACATACATGAAGTGACAGACAAAGAATGTTATGATGCGGGATCAAAGAAAAATTGCTGTGTTTCTAATTTAGCTATTTTTTACAAAATTCATTTATCTATCATTATTTCCTATTAGTAATGTGTGCTTTAATTAATCTATTATTAAATAAAATAAATATTACTATTCGTAAAGAATAAAAAAAAAAAAAAAATCTGCTAAATTGGCCACAATGAGAGACAGAGAAGGAATTCGCGTCTTAAGCGTGATTTTTTTCTTCAAAGGAAAGAAAATCTATCGCGTATTAAGCGGGATCGCGTAATAACCGTTCGCATATTAAACGTGATATTTTTCCATGAGGATTATGGTCGATGTTGAAGAGATCGAAAAAAATCCGCGTATTAACCATGAGCGTCTTAACCGAGTTCGACTGTAAAAGTTAAATAAATGTTTTATGATAACATTTTAAGATGATTTTTTTTTTATGAAGGTCAAATCAAATGCAGATCCAGGAAAGTGGGGGGAAATTATCTTCCCCTTTTAAACAAAAACATTTCTATAGAATGATGTATTTTTTAATTAGAAATATATATTAAAGGTGTTTTTATTTTATTTAACCCCTACTTAAAAATGCCAATCTTTCTGTTACATTCACAGAGTTTTGTTTTGTTCACAGAAATGCATGAAAATTGCAAGTGTTATTGTTTAAGCTAGAAAGAATAAAATTTATTTTGAATGGTATTTATGAATTTGGTTTGTCTGTCTCCGTCCGTGTTCTAATTCACATAAATATAGTCCGATTGCCATGAAATTGATGGAATTGGGTATCACTCTGGCATGTTCAGTATTAAGGAATAAATGAAGTGTATAGCATTTACAGTTCATTTACAGAGACACTCGTTACATTAGTCTATGGGGAAAAGTTGTTTGTGGTGTACTTTTATGATATTACACTATTTGGTACTACTTAGTTATCCCGTCAAGCAATTTCATCAAATTATACAAATTGACATAATTTTTATTTTAAAAAACGAATGAACAAATAAATTAGTATAACACTAATAAAAATGCAAATAAAATGTCGAAATAAAAATCACTTGATGACGTAAACATGTGTAATTTGCTTAAAGTCAATAACAATATGAATGTAACATTTACGATCAACCACTATTGGCATTTAATCTTATAGTTAGTTTGGCGATAGATTTTTGGTCGACGGGATAACTAAGTAGTACCCACTATTTTTACTGAAATTTATATATATATATATATCTATCATTGAGGTGATCTACATGGTACTTACTGCAGAATATGGTGTGCACAGAATATATCGTTTATTTACAGCAGGCATGTCAAACTTGTTTTCCGCCGCAGGCCAAAAAATGCATCATAAACAAAGCCGCGGTTCATAAGTAAAAAAAGTAGATAATATTATTTCCAATGCACAGAATAAAATTTTTACGTACAAAAATTATTATTCATAGTTCGTCTAATTTTTCGAAAAAATTCTCAATTTGTACAATAATGGTCTAATTTAATAAATTGTTGTTCAAATTATGTTATTTTTTACTTAAAAAATAAAAGGTTAGCAGCTCAACAACGATGTCGTAAAAAAGTGCGATACCAAACATAGCTAAAATATGCCTAATTGCATACTATACTTTTTTTTTAAATGGTCAGTTGATAAATAATTACAGAAATTTGGAAATCCCATGTCTCCCCCATATTATCGCTCTTATATGGAATCACGCAGAATTTTGATTAACTGCATTAACAATTTCAACGTTAAACTCTGGAGGTGAAGAAATAGATTAAATAGATTTTCATACTTCTTGAAATTCAAAAATCTTCTTTTGGATTTAGATTTTGCGTATTCTAAAAGTTCCCTTTTTCATGATTTTTGTAATAATGCCTGGCAACATTCAAAATGTTATAACATTTTATTTTGAAAATCTTTCTCTCATAGTAATAAATTCTATTTGAAAATACTAGTTATAGGGGAAGACGGGGTACAATGAAACAAAATTTACTAATTTTTTTTTTCCTATCCACAATTTTGCATGCACAAAAATATAATTAATGCATATTTTTAATCTTGTATTTTCTCCATCTAAATAAATTTTTATTAGGTTCTAAACAATATCTTTATGCTTGAAAAATAACAAAAAATAAATATCTTAAAGTGTTTCATTGTACCCCGTATGCCGGGGTACAATGAAACACATACTGGGGTACAATGAAACACTCCAAATGATGGAAGCAATTTTCACCCAGTATAGTTTGTTTTATGAAAAATGAGATAAATACAAAAACAAAACTTGATTAATAAGGAACTTGATAAAAATATTATAGTCTAAGATGAAAAATAAGAAAATTCTATTAGTTTAAGAAATACCTTTCATTTTATATTAAATTGGCTCAAGTCGGTTTCAAAAATTAGCATTTCTGCTTATATTTCAGTTGCTCCTGAAGGAATATGAGGTCGTAGTTTCAACACAATTAGTTTTTTTTTTTTTTTTTTTAAATGTAAGTTTCTAAAAAAGAAAAAAAAATTAAAACTAGGTTGGAGTTTTTTTATATCAAGTACTTCACATTTGACTTCATTTATGATTTCTCCAACCGTATATATTTCCTTATGTTTCCATTTATACGGACACTGCTTGTGCCATGCATGTTGTGTGCGGATATCTCATTCTTAGTACCTCGATGACCAGCTGGGCCTGGAAAAAAAATCTTGATCATCATCAAAGTCTGTAGCAGGCAGAGTTTGTTTTTAAAACAATCCTTTCTTAGCTTTTTTTCTCTTTCTATTTTTTAATTGCTTAACAAGAGCATTTTTTACCGACCTAGTTAGAACAAAACTCTTTTTTTTACTGTTTTCCTACTCTTATTTCTAATATATTCTATTTACTACTTTTATTACTATAATAAATAAAACATGTTTCATTGTACCCCGTCTCCAAGTGTTTCACTGTACCCCGCACTGGGGTTACTAAATAAAAATTTATTTTCAAACTTCTAATATTTATTTTTTTTAGTTTGGTTTTGTCGGTATGAAGACAACAACCCAAAGATAACAATGTATAGAAAAAATAATTATTACATATAACAACAAGGAAAAATAAACAAAAATACTTTTAGTAAAGAAAGTTACTTTCAATGGTGTAAAAGCAATAATCTTCTATTGCTACTGTTGTAGAAGTGTGAATGTATCCAAATCACATCAGTAACTGGAACATATAGTTGTATAACATATATACAAACTGCAACTCTCTATGACAAATTTGATTGATTTTACAAGTAATGTTTCATTGTACCCTGTCTGCCCCTACTATCAAATAACATGATAGCATTATGAAATTTGCCTTGAGGTTGAAGTTTACTCAGGCACTTTTTAATTATGAAAACTCCAAGTGTTGGTAAGTCTATTGGTGATCTTTTAATAATCCACTTTCATAAATTGTTGATTTAAAATGAAAATAGTAACATTGTAACGTTTGTATTGAAGAAAATGTACTTTCTCCAATAGGCTTGTTGAAAGTACTTTATTTCTCTTAGGAAGTATCAGTTTCAATTCTGGCAGTTTATCTTTCCAATGTTTCAGAAGATTTTTATAAGTTTTCTTTATACTTTGCACTATAGCACATCGTAATACTACATTCTTTCCAAACTCCAACAGAGTCAACATATCAAACATAAAATTTCATTTTTGCTTTTAGTATAATGGTACTGTACCTTTAAAAAAATTACAATGTTCATCTTTGGCTAATCATATTATTCATACTGGTAGAGAATTTTAACTTTTTTTTTATGTATATGAATTCTGCGATATATGTGAGTATGTCAGTAAAACATGTGTAAATCAATAAAAAATTAAAGAAAGATCATAGAAAATCAGGGTTGCCAGCCGGCTTTTTTTGGTTTTAACCACTTAAAAAAAGCCAGTTTTTATTTTTTAAAGTTGGTTTACAGATAATTCGTTTTAAATTTGGATCAATTAATTTTTAATACACTTACAAATATTTTCTACTAAAAAAATTATAGATTTATATTAAATTTTGTCAAATAAATAAGCCTTTTTTAACTTCTAGAAGGCAACTGTGAAGGCATTATATCTGAAAAAAAAAAAAAAAAAAAAAAATTATAAACATTGAAAAGAATATGTTAGGCTCCAAACTGCTGTTTTGAAATTCTATGTTACATAGCTCCATGTATAGTACCACACATTTTAAAGATTATATTTAATTAATGGCAAAATGTAGCATCTCAAAATGGAAACATTTTTATGTGTCCACATGGAGAGATTAAATTATAAATGTTAAAAGAGAAATTAGAAAGGATATAATATTTGAGGAGAGTGGTACATAAATGTATAAAAAATAGAGCATTTAAACAAGAAAAAAAAAAAAAAAAAAAAAAAAAAAAAACATAAAAATTCTCTGAATAAAATTTTGAAAAGCTTGTTGCTAAGTATGTTCATGCATATGCTATTCATAATGTTTTTAATAGTGAGAAAGGGAAATGGTGTTTTTGTTAATATGACTATGTATAATTTTAAATGTGTACTAGAAATAAAATAAGACTTGTATATTAATAACTCTTAAAATTAATTAAGTAATAAAACATGTAACTAAGTAACCATTGCCCTCTTTAATTTTATAAAGCAGTAAAAATGAAAAAAAATTGACAGTTGGTATGGCTCTTTTAAAATTTAGCTGACATATTTGCAATTCTAACTACAAATCACTAACAAAACCATCTAAGTTTTATTCCAGTATTAATGTCCTC
This sequence comes from Maratus speciosus, assembly GCA_963932465.1. Classification (NCBI taxonomy): domain Eukaryota; kingdom Metazoa; phylum Arthropoda; class Arachnida; order Araneae; family Salticidae; genus Maratus; species Maratus speciosus. The sequence goes on along the minus strand of OZ010791.1, from coordinate 41,688,991 downwards.
ATTATTGAGAAATTGGGTTACTTATTAAACTATAAATCAGTTAAATATCATTGAAACTAATTAAAAACACTTTAAAATGTGTAGTTTATAATTACAATGCTTCATTGTATAAAAGCCAATTATGGCCAATTTTGGCCAAAAAAAGCCAGTTAAAACCAATAAAAGCCATCGGCGTGGCTTTTTTTATTTTTAGCCGGCTTTTTTGCAACCCTGTAGAAAATGCATTATTTGGAGTTTTTGTGTCCAGCGTAAAATTATAAACTGTGTCGTTTTCAAAGAATTCCTCTAAAAACTATCTAATTTCACATTTTGATTTTTTTAAACTGTTCTTAATTACCCCTGAATTTTATTAATTTTGGAATATATTTCTTAGCATTTAACAAATATCACATATTATTTATAGTATGATGTAATATCAGAGAAAGTAGTAAAATAAAACTATTAGTTTTGAGATAAAATCCATAAACAATATAAATAGTTAAAATTTTACAAATCTAAATTTTCAGACACAATATCCTGCGCTTTGCTACATCTAGATTGGTTAACTTTGTGTCTGCAATTTGTAGGAGCTAAAATTTAAAATTGAGTTATCAGTCTATCGTCGGTCGCTGATCAGTTTTACCACATGAGTAGGACTTCAGAATGCTATCACATTTTGAAGAGAAATATTCCCCTTACAAGAACGGGAGCAGAAGATGAGTTCTAATCTCAGAATAAATAAGACAAATATTACTATTTAAAAAATAGCAGTAGCATTGTGGGATAAAAAATAAACTCTTCCAGCTTACAACTCTAATATATAATGTTTTCTGATTCTTGACATTTTTAAGACCACCACCACGGTGTGTTCGTGAAAAATGTATTTTCAGCATGCGTGTTTGAACAACTATTATAAATAACTTTGGACTACAAACACCTCACACAACAAAGCCAAGAAGAAGCCATGTTGTATTTCAAATTTGCCGATCTGTATTTAATTGCATCTATTGTCGACTTAGAGAACATTTTAACATTTAGTTGTATACATAAGGCCTAATTAATTCATGGGCTACCGGGGGTTCGGGCCTTACATTTTAGCACCCCCAAATTAAAATGAACAGATTAGAAACATTAATTTTTATATTTTGTCTCTCTTTTTAAAGAAATATTTTTATTTTCAAATTAATTATTTTAATTGAAATTTAGCTCACAAATTATTAACAGTCTCCAGGCTTTACTTGAGCTTTATTTGCCCTGCAGTAAATACAATCTTTTAGAGAACATAGGAGTTTTTGAAAGGTCAAAGTGACAAATTTATATTATTTGATGCCGTAGTCAGTGAATGTAATCCTAAAAGTTTTTACAAAGTTCATGTCATTTATTTAGTTTAAATACTCCACGACATGGACAAAGCCATCAAAATACGATCTGTTCATATTAAATAAGGATGTATCCTATTATAAAGGGAAGATTTAATATTATTTTTATATTTTATTTAACTTTTAAGAATTAATTAATTGAATTCCCATACAAATGTATGCTAAATTTATGATCGCTTATAGTGTTGACTCCAGAAAAAAAGGGCCGCCGGGCGGGAATTTTTCAAAAAGGGAACACTATTCTAAAAAAGTGTACATTTTTCAAAAAGGGAACGCTATTCTAAAAAAGGGTACATTTTTTCAAAAAGGGAGCACTATTCTAAAAAAAGGGCACATTTTTTTCAAAAGGGGTGCACTTGTACCTTGTTCACAAAAAAATATTTTGAACTCGTTTGTTTAGAGTCCCTAGAATTTACGATATTTTCCCGGGGTCAATTGAATTGTCACGGAGCACATAGGAAGTGTTAAAAAGGGCAGCTGGGCACATTGGAAGGGTTTAAAAGAGCCACCGGGTGCAAAAAAGAAATAAAAAGGGCCGTTGGGCGCTGCGCCCTGCTAAAGGCTTAGAGTCAACACTAGCTTAGCGAACACTTTTTTGGAATGTATTAAGTTCATTAACAGATCACCCATTGTATTTTATAAAATCAGTTGCATTGATTTGATTTCTTAATTCTGTGTTGCTTTTTGCTTAAATGTGCTTATATATTACGTTTTTTAAAGGCTACCCAAGAAGATATTTCAAATGCTTACCAAAGGTTTAGTAAATTATAATAATCTAGATCCTGTACAGAAAAATAATGCAGAGCTTCTCTATAACAAGACTAAAGCAAATTAAGAAGGTAACATTTTTCTAATGTTTAGTTTAAGAAATGTTTTTTTTTCATATATATGATGTAGGAAATTGTCAATTCTGTATTATGCTTTGTATTTTTCCATTAAACAAGGGCACCACCGCATACCAAATATAAATGTTACTGTGAAAACTATCAAAGATCTCTGTTTGTAAATATTATGAAAAATATAGCCAGAAACCAGAGGTCGATCCCGGCAAAATTTGGGGCCTATTTAGGGCCCTTTCACTAAAATCTATTTAATAAAATAGGCCCCTTCTCAAAAGTAAATTTAATAAAATGGGCCCTTTCACAAAAATGAACTTAATAAAATGGGCCCCTTCTCAAAAATAAACTTAATAAAACAGGCCCCTTCATAAAATTCCTTTTAATAAAATAGGCCCCTTTTGTAACATTCTTTTTCATAAAAATTGTTTTAAAATGTGTAACTTGTAAATAAAATCAGGTCACGAAAAACAAAAACTTTACCAAGGGGATTTAAAAAGTTTTTGTTAATAAATTCTTGGTTCGAATTTGAGTAACTGGATTTCAACTTTCATTACAAAATGTTATTTTTCACAAAAATATTATAAAATTTACAAAAATAACTTTTACTCTAGTGTGTCAACGATTTTAATCAATTGATTTTAATCAGTTGATTTAAATCAGCGATTAAATTGTGATTTTAATCAACTTAAAAAAATAAAATCATTGATTAAAATAAAAAAATTTCTGAATGTTTAAAATGTCAAAAAAGTATTAAAATCTAAGATGGACATAATTTGAAAGTTTCTACAGGTATTTTGGCTTATGAATAAACAAAAGAGCTTTAAATAATTGTTTCTAAGCTTAATTCCTGAGTGTTGTAAAAAAATTAAAACAGTTGAGTTTGTAAAAAGCATTGTTTCTATCCAACATAAAACAGTTTCATTTAAAAATTATATTTAAATCTGCTCTAATTTGCATTGTCATAAATCCCTTTAGGTAATCAATTTATCCATTATTTTATGTAAAATAAACATAGCAATTATATAAAATGTAAAATAATTAATTATTAATATATAAACATATAAAATAAACACAGCTTTAGCAAGGCTCAATGCGGAGGAAAGGCTGGAAATCAAATTTGAGCGTACTAAAAAGTTAGCAAATTATGAAAACTTTAATCATGCCTTAAAGAGAGAGGCCGTGGGGATTGTGAGTGAGAACAATGCAATCAACTGCATGGAACATGCGCTGGTGGAGCAAGGTTGGAGAGAGATGATTACGAAAAGATGTGAATATGGGAAGAAGAGGAAGGGGGATCCAAAGAATGGCCCAGCGGAAAGTGAGTCTGAATCAGTAAGAAATTGAAAATCGTCCAGGAAGGACCGAAATATATATTTCATATTTTAAGCACCTTTTATGGTATTTGAAACTAGGTTTCAAAGATTTTATTAAATATAAATTGAAGACTGGTGTTTTGTGATTATCTTACAGTTAAACATAGCAAGTGTAATAAATTTCTGCAAGTAAAAGAATAAATAGCAGGGATGTGGTGGAGGGTATACGCCATATACCTTCTGGATTTTTTTAAGGAACACCATATACCCACTCCTTCTCAAAAAAGCTGTAGTATATACATTGTAGGGTATACCCTCTCTCTGCCTTGAGTGTATACCCCCTGCTTAGAGCGTATACCCTATGCTTTTTTTACGACTACACCGCTGATAAATAGTCAGTGTCTTAATTTCTAGTTCTAATTTTGTAATAATAAATTAATAGCAATCAAAGAAGAATGAAAGAGTGACATCTGCTCAACAGTTATATTGTAAATGAATGCACAAGAGAAAAGGAACTAATTGGTATAAAGATGTTAAGCACAACAAGAGCTTTTTCGGTATAGGTTGAATAAATGCTCTTATTATTATTATTATTATTATTTTTACTTTGTAACTCATATATAGTAAATAAAAATATTAATTAGGGATTGAAAAGGCAGCAAAACTTTTCTTAAAAAAAATTAACCATTGAAAGCTAATAATCCCCCACTGAGAGGTAATAATGCTGTTATATAAATATTTTGAAGATTTCAGATATAACTAGCTATCCTTATATTTATCCTGTATGTGTGTATGAATGGGCTTAACACATTTTCATAATTTTTTTGGTTAGCATACACATACATGTGTGTAAGTTTAGATTTTGGTGAGGCGATTAACAGTATTTTTTTTTAAGTACAAATGCAAAACGAGCTCCAACTAATTTTTGTTATTTGTGCTACTAACTAATGAACTTACTTATTTGCAGTTTGTATTAAATCTGTAATTACTTACTGTTTCTTCTAGGCCATTTTTAAAAGGGTGCCGCACTCTGCCTCTTTTGAAATTGGCAAAATGCACTCTGCCTTAAAATTTGTTAAATTCACCTGTAGTTGTAGCCAGAGATTTCTTGTAAAAATCTTCCCCCATTCAACAGTATTTCTAAATTCACATGCCCAAGATCTTGCAAAAATAATAGAACTTTATTTCTTTAGAAAAAACAGGATATTATTAAAAACTGTTGTTATTTAATTGTATTTTTTTAATTTGTGATTCATAAATTTATTAAAAATTAAGGACACTTTATTTATCATACTAAAAATTATTCTTTTTTTTATATCATTACTAATGCAGGGCTTGAAATTCAATTTTTCCTAGGAGGGGAGTCTCCCTACCAACATTTATAAATGGAGGGGATTTGAGCTATTTGGGAGGGAGAAAAAATCCAAAATCCACTGCTATTTTACGTGCTATTTAAAGATTTACATTAATAATACAGACATGATAAAATACCATTGAAGTAATTTAAATTAACAGCTCAGAATAATTATGCAAAATGTTTTTTTATTTAAAAAAGGAAGAAAGTTAAGCTTTTATACAATCTATTTTTCAACTTTCAACCAAATGTCATGGGTCCTTAATAATAGGGTTGTTAAATGAATTTCAGAATTTAGATTTGATTCGATTTTGAGCCCTGAATCCTGTTTCACAAGGTAAATTTTGTGACAGACAGCACAAGCACAACATTTGTAACTTTGGAAATTATCGGACATGTATGGTTATGCTCTCTTAAAATTTTTTCAGAAAGCTTTGCAATATCTGATATGCTTTCATTTTTAACTACAGTGTTTACTCACGTAATAGTCACCCTTGCATAATAGCCGTACCCCCGTTTTGAAGCAGAAAAAATCGTCAAAATAATTTCTTCGCATAAAAGCCGCAGTTGCGTATTTGACCTTCATCTAGAAAATAGAAAATTGTCAACTGTACTCTTCCCAGAGCTAGTATTCTTAATGGATTCATCTATTCTATCACTTCCATTGACATATCCAATGGCACCCCATTCTTCAGACACCAATGAATATTACAATAGGGATACTGATACGTTCAGTGAAAGTGATTTATTATGAGAATTTTTTGTCAATATTTTCACAAAGATTATTTGTAAATTTTATGTCTATAAAATTATTACCATAAAAAGGAAAATGGTATTTAATAAACAGCAGATAATCTGGAAACATTTGATCAGTTAATAATTTTATTATAATGTGGTTTTTATGCCAATAATGTTTTAGTATTAGAATGTACAATATTGTGTTGTAGATTTCCCCGCATAATAGTCGCACCTAGACTTTTACAATGAAAAAATGGCAAAAAAAAGTGCAAGTATTACGCGAGTAAACACGGTACTTGCATGAACAATGCAAGTTTGTGATGGAATCATCAATATCCATTTTGGGACGAAATTTCTGTGATCGCGTTGTTTGTAATTCTTTAAATTCTCAATTTTTTTTTTCCACAATCTTTTGGGTGAAAATCATGTTTTTCCGCGATCCTTTGACGAAACTCGTATTTTTTCCACAATCCTATGAAGAAACCCTCGTTCTTCTGTGATCCTTTGACGAAACTCATTTTTTCTGCGATCCTTTGATGAAACTTGAGTTTTTTTTTTTTTTCCCCAATATCCTCTGACGGAATTTGTGTTTTTTTCCACAAGCTTTTAATGAAATTTGCATTCTTTCGCGATATTTTGTCGAAATTTGCATTTTCCTGCAATATTTTGATGAAATGTTTTTTCTGCGGTCCTTTGATAAAATTCGCTTTTTTTTTTTTTTCCCAGCGCTGTTTGACTGAATTTGCATTTATTCCATGATCCTTTGATGAAACTTGCATTTTTTCTGCAATCCTCTGACATAATTTGCCATTTTCCACGATTCTCTGACGAATTTTGTGTTTTTTTTTTTGCAATCCTTTGATAAAATTAGTTTTTTTTCCTCGATCCAGTGCCAAAACTAACGTTTTTCCGTGTTCCTTTGCCAAAATTTGTGTTTTTTTTTTTTCTTTTTCGATCCTTTGATGAAATGTGAGTTTTTTAGTGATCCTTTGATGAATTTCGCAATTTTTTTTTTCGCGATCCGGCGAAAATCGCGTTTTTTTTCCACGATCCTTTGACGAAATTTGTGTTTTATTCGTGATCCTTTGAGGAAATTGGCGATTTCAAACACTAATGCACAGAATTTAATCAAACTTCATATTTTGTTACACTTTCACATAAATAAAAATAGATCCTTATTAGACTTGGGTATATACTGCCAAACAGGTGTCACTTTTATGGTCCTTGAGTTGGGAATTTCGGTCGCCAACATCTAAAAGGGTGGTTGCAGGAAAACAATTATTTGTTTGAAAAATGATATGCTTATATCTCCTTTTTAAATGTACACAATTCAATTAAGCGAAGAACCTTTAGAATCTCCATGATGGACATAGATTGTCACGTGATTTTGGCATTATGATAGTGAATTTGGAAGTATTGACATGTAGGAGATAGAAGAAAGTTTTGGGACTGGCACATCCGACTGGTATTTAAACAAAAAACTTTTCATGTAATTTATTGTTTTTGTATGTTTATATTATTTACCAAATCTTCTGAAGGTTTATATTGGGTGTGTATGAGCCTATCTTTTTTCTTTTGGCCATTCAAAAACATTTTAAATATTAAAATCACTAGGAGATGTAACCCAGGATTCCTTTGTTATAGAATATACCCCCCTTTTTTTGTTATTGAAAAGTAATAGATTTTTTATATTTAATATATATATTTTTTTAGGTTGCTCAATAATACCTAAAATCTTTTTTATATGAAAATTATCAATAATTTATTAAAACAAAGTTTTCGAATTTATTAAAAGCGATACTTTTGTATTATCTACATGCCAGAATGTTAATAGCCAAAGATTTTACTACATACAGGAGCCTTTTTTATTCTAATTATTTCAGTGATTTAGTTTGATTACGTGTCTGTCAAATTTATGTTTATTTTATAATATTATTTTATTTATTTTTCATGAAATTGTAATTTTGTTATGCAGTATTAATTGGAGAATTATTTTATATGCATTGTTTTAAGTACAAATAGATTGATCTTTCATAATCAGGCTGCACACGATAGGGAAACTCTTGGAAATTATTTTTTAAACTATAAAAAATAAGTAAATTGCAATACAGTTTTCAAGCAAATTCATTTGAAAGAAAAAGAAATTCCTATCCGATGGTGTAAAAATTAAAATTGTGCAATGTCTAGAAGTTAAAAAAAAAAAAAAAAAAATGCAGAAAAATAGAAAATTATTGGTCAGGTGTTGCCAAAGTTAATATAATTAATGCCAGCATTTTCCACTCGAGCTATTGCAAACTACATGTACAGTCGAACCTCGTTATCCTGACACTCTAATGACCAGCAAAAAAGTGTTGTTATAAACGGAGTGTCGCGGTAACCGGAGTTGTTGAAAAACATGTTTATAAAAAGCTGTATTTTTAATTAATTTAAGACAATTTTAAATTCATAACTGCTCTCGCAATAAAATATTATTATTAAACAAAATAAACACAAAATCAAAATTGAAAAGAATAAAAATCAGATTTAAGACTTGTTTTTTTATTATTACATGAAATATTGATGAATTTACGTTTGCTTATCCCTAGATGTGGTTCCTATAATTCTGTTTTCAATATTATACAATGAATTGTGATCAATATTCTTTGTTTCAGAAATGGAAATTAGATAATTTCTGATCGTTTCAATGCAATGCAATGCCTCGGTTTTAGTCGGATGAAAACCACCTGACCAGAACAAAACGACCGCGAGTAGACTGATACGTCTAACTGGAGCTTAAGTTGGTCATTCATAGTGTGTGGGTTTATTTATTCAGATAAAGGATTGAAGTAAATTTTCTCATTTATCTTAATGGGTATTTTAGATACTTTTGTGAAAAGTTTGGCTAAGACATATCTTACCGCCAAATTTCCATGTTTATAAGAAGGATTATGGAAAATGGACAATTTTCTTAAACCGTCGGAATATCTGGAGTTGAAAATTATTCAACGATGTAAAAATGAGTTTATTTACATTAAAATACTATACAGAAAATCGGGACTTTGAAAAACTGACGTGATAAGTGGAGTGACATGAAAATCGGTGTCAGGATAACGAGGTCCGACTGTATTCATTACTGAGTAACATATATTCTCTCTAATATGAAATGCTGAATCGTTACTTTAGAATTTGAGCCGTTATTTGTTACTGCATCAATGTACTGCAAAACTAAATTAAATGAACTTCAAACGCTACCTTCATTTCGTAATTCATGAACAGAGCCGTATAGTCTGATAGGGAAAGATGAGAGTTTGTCTTCGGACTTTAGATTCGGAATCAGATGTTCCCGTACCTGTATTAGTATCACATATGGGTTTTTCATTTAGTCTTTTCATTACTTCAGCACCTGTTCATTCGCCGAAATGTCTGTGTGAATTTGGAGGGAAGTTTTTGAAATCACATCGTCAATAGCAGAAAAAATGCTTATAGAAGAACGATTGTTATGAGATCATTTATTCCTTCAGGGATTGTACTTTTTATCTTACAGATATGAAGTGTTACATGCTACATGCATTTTTAAAACATGGACAAAATAATTGATTTTTTTTTTACCAAGAAACTATTAACATTTCCATGTATGTATTTTAAAAAAGGAACCATCAATCTAAGCAATAAAGAGACAACATGTGTTTTCATCATTTAAGATTTTAATTAGGCTAATTTTCCGTTAATTATGCATTTAATCTATTAAAATTTCTCATAATTTTACTGTAAAAAGAACAGAAGCTTATAGTAGAATGAAATACTCGTTATAGCTGATTTAAGGAATGATAAAGTATTTCTGGGAAGATTTCTATTTAAAGGGTCATCATATAAAAGCATTCGATTATAACTTGAACTTCAATACACTTATCAAAAAATGAAAAATGCTATTCGATTTCATATCATTGCTATTGCCATTACTGCCACTTTTGTGATTTTATGCATTACACGGAGTCTAGGAATGTGCCAGAAAATTCTGCGATGTTGAGCGGGGTAAAATATGTTTTTGAGAACTGGCTTAATGCTAGCTTCTGTTATAGACAGGTTCCGTTGTCGCATGTGTTACTGGTTTCAATAAGCAGTGAACTTCTGTATTAAGCCACTCTATTACTATTTTTCTCTTTAATATATATTGTAATATACTTGTTGAGACGGAATCGCAAGAAACTATTGAAGCATTCCATGCTAGACAGGTTTTTCGTCTTAACAGATGAAATTGCTTTGTATTACTTTCGTGGAAATTCACCTTGGAATATTTCCATCAGCGTTGGCAAGTTTCTTCCGAAGTGGAAAAAACCGTGGAAAAAACCGGCCGGAAGAAATAGGTTTCTTCCAAGTGGAAGAAACTGTTATTCTTTAAGAAATGAACCATATAATTTTCAACTTTGTAAAATACAATAAATGCTCAAAAAATTCTTATTGAAAACCTTAATAAAATTTAATTATGTATCAAATTAGTAATTACATCAGTTTTACAGCCAAGATCACTCATCTGGCTGAGACATTTGTATCATTAGTTAAATATATATATCTAAAAAGCATAAAATCAATTAAAATTTATCAATTTCAATTTAATCAGCATATTTTTTATTAATTAAACTTCTTTAACTGTTAGTAAATAGTACTGCTACATCATTTACTTCTGTTGATTGAATGAAACTCATTTAAATAAAAGAGAATGCTTTTAATTTACATGCATTTTATTAATGAAACTAATTTGCAATAATCACTGCATTAAACAATTTCATCAAAATCCTCATTTTTCTTACTACAGTGCAACATAGTATAACAGAACAAAAGTTTTTTAGCAGTTGGATGCTGCAATCGGTTTCTCAACTTAGAATGTATAAAAGCAAAAGAGGAAAAAATTCTTTCAAGTCCTGCAGAACTTGCAGGAGAGCTTAAAAGCCTTTCAATATACTCGTAGAGTTCATTGGGTATGTCACTACACTTGCTAACACCCTTCCACCAGGTAATTGGGTTTAGCGTCTTCCTGACCGAATCTTGAAAATACGTCTTCGGATATGGAGCACTTTCAGTTTCAAAAAGTATCACAGCAGGCAACAGATCTTTGTTTTTTTCTTCGATCCAATTCCTTGCTTTCTCTTTTTGTTCATGGCTTAATCTTTCTCCTTTGTATCTTGGATGCATAAGATACGCAAACATATGGTGGGGCAGAATTGCTTTGTTAAACCTATCTGTTATGGCTTGAACATGAGGTTTAAGTTCAGGATTTTGCACAAGTGCAAGCCATTCATGCATTGCATCAGCAATATTTGCTGTGTCCTTCTGTAAGCGGTCAAGTGCAACAGAAATTGGCTGCATTTGTTTCATAAGGTCATTAGCTTGTTTATGTAAATTGAAATTTCTAATGACATCTGTAATTGTTTTGTCAATGTCGTCAAAATGTTCACTTACAATGGTTAAATAAGCTGCATGATTTGTTAAATATGACTGAACACATGTCAATTGGCTGCTCCATCGCGTTTCACAAGGCAGTTGTGGCTTGACAGAACCAGAACACTTCTTTAACCATGCACTAGGAGCATAGTGATTCCTAAAATATTTTTGTACATTTACAATATGAGACATGATAGTTCGTGGAGTGATATCTTGTAGAAGTAGGTTCAAATAATGGGCTGAACATCCATGGGAAATTAGATTCAACTCTTCTGTTTTTTCAAGTTCTTTGCGCATTTTAACCATACAATTAGTGTTATCAGTAACAACACTTTTGACTTTGCATTCATATTTGTCGCTTGCTGTACTTATGATCTGTTTACTTAAATCAAACAGGTACGCTGCTGTTTTAGGGTCGTTACCACTATCAACCGCATCTACAAAATATGATTTCCCTTCCGTATACAAAGATGTTACAGTAAGTGGTTCATTGTGCACATTGCTCCATCCATCAACAGCTAAAGTTGTTGTTTTTCCTTTCAGATTTTTAATCATTTGATTCTGCAGTTTATTGTGAATGTCATCTAAAATATTTCCAGCAAGAGCTTTTCTGGTTGGTGGGTTGTACCCTGGTCTAAGTTTAGATATTAATCTTTTAAAATGATCACTTTCCACATGTGAAAATGGTACATTACAGGCATAAAAAAACATACCTATTAATTTATCTAGTTCCTTTTTTTCATTGTCATTTGTAGAGCAACAAAAACTGTCAATTGAACTCTGTACTTTTCTTCTTTTTGTCACACTTTCAACTTCAGGTTCAGGAACTGATGGGGTAATTATTAGCTCTTCCAATTGATCTTCCTCTTTTTGGGAAGCAGCATTATCAGCAACATTATTAACAGAGTTACTTATAAGTTGTTGACATGATTTAACATGAGCACGCATTCTACATGCTTTTGTGCTTTGCATGTGTCCACAGGTCTTACATTTAGCTTTTAGTGTGCCATTTTCTTCTATCTCTTGAAATTTTACCCAAATAGGGTCTCTTGTTCTACCTCCCTTATTCATTTTTGTACACAGGATGTTAAATGTCTAACAAGACAAGAATGATAAAATTGCACAAACAAAATTACCAGAAAATTTTCTGATTTTTACTTCAGAAACTGTAGCTCAAGACTGACTGAATGACCAGAACAACAACCTAAGATTAACTGCAACTTCAGATCCTTTATCTTCACCTGATTTCCTGTTGTAATGGCAATGCAAACTTTCAAGAAATGGCCTGTTCTTTTATTTTACTCCCTTTAGATATCAGCACAAGTATGCCATTGTCAGAGACACTATCCATGGGTGCCTATGACACACTGAATTCTTTTTAGCCTCATGGGACTAGATCTTAACAATAGGAGAGAATTGCATGTGTGTATCAGATAAGGTGCAAAAGAAAGGGGGGATAACAGGCATGAAAGTGGAAAATGTGGAAAAAGGTAGAATTTTTTTCCCCATCTATACAGTAAGGCCAGACTTTTATAATTTAGATGCATTTCAACAGTTATTCATACAATAAAATGAATTACAACTGTATATATGATTGTTATTTATTTATTTATTTTTTTGTAACTTAGAAAGTATTAAAAGAAAAAAAAATAACAAATGTATAAATTCATTAAATCAAAAAAGAAAATTGGAAACAGTTTGCTATAAGCATAAATCCATCCAAATGTATCTAATGAACTTATGTGAAGTACACAGATTAATTTTTCAAAATAAATGTATTATTTTGAATGATTTGAATGTTTAAGACTTTACTTAAAAGATTAAAAAATCTATGCTAAATATATGCATAAGCACGCCAAATTGATTTTTACTCCAGAAATATATTTCCAAAAAAGGATCACTGAAATTATCCAAAAGTGCTTTATAAATAGAATAAAATATTCTATTCCAAAAAAACCTTATAGAAACTTCCTTTCTTAAAGAACTTAATTTACACAACTTTCAGATGTTTATAATAAACACTTGCCTTTGATTTGACAGAACAGCAATTCAGAAACAAACTCCAAGGATTTGAGTAGATAAAATGTCTAATTATTAAGCTTTCTAACCCCCCCCCCCCCCCCCACATTGCTTCGAATATTTTCTTTGCATTTTTGCATCAATTCAGAGAATGTCCAAATTTGCTTTTAAAAAGGTGGAATTCCTCCTTTAGGAGGAACTCTTTCCTGCCTGTAGTAATATGAGATAGTATGATATAATAAATAATATGAGATTGTATTTATGAAAAAAGTTTTAGAACAGTTTAGATCTTTTAAAATAACCATTAAATATGCATAAATAATTTCCAATTTATGTAACATGTTGCAGAATAGAGTATTTAAAATAATACAATTTTTATAAGAAAAATAAAGATTTGGAAAGATATTTTTTTTCCAGAAATGTCATGAATAATGAAAAAGCACCCCCCCCCCCCCCTCTACCCCTGATGTTGTAAAAACCATCACCTGTAAATACCTGCTGAGGCTGAAGTTTGTTTTTTAAAAATAACTTATTTATCCAAAAATAATATTTTTAATATTAAGTTTTTCATTTCAGATTTTATATAATAATTATACTTTCAGATTAATTCCTTTATTATAGTTCATATATTTTCATTTTGAGCATCTGTTTTGTTTTCTGTTGGTTTCTTCCAGTTTCTTCCACTGTCCTGGAAGAAACCAGTTTCTTCCGGAAGAAACCCAACCCTGATTTCCATTCAAGGTAGACTTCCACTTTCATAGGATGAATTTATTTATCATTATATTGTGATTGTTTACATTTTTACACAAATTTCCGTTACAGAAAGGTTTCATACAAAATTCCATTATGGATTTAGGTAATGGTAACGAATTCAAAGACCTCATGTATGGTATATAATTAGATTTGCTGCATTCTTGTGACCCTATGTAGTATTTTAAATGCCCGGCTTTATACTTTACAAAATTTTAAATCACTGCAGGTATATAGATAGATTTTATCTTTATTTTAAGGAATAGTTAAAAAAACTAACGAAACAACCCTCTGAAAATTAGAAAATACACTGATTATATGTGTACTACTATTTACGATTATTTTTAATATCCGTTTTCTAAAGAGTAACGAAAGTAACGAGTAGCAAATACTTTCTAATGGGTAGTGCGTTTGAAAGTAACAAATACATACAGGTGCTCATTTAATCGTTATTTTTACAGCGCTATTGCTCACAAACGTATTTTTTCTTGTATAATATAGATTTCAATTAAAAAGAGAAGTTTGTAGAATTATCAATGTCAAATCATATTGTTATTTTTGTTCATATACAACATATCTCTAGTGTTGACAGGTGCACTAATTTATGCAGGATATCTTGATTTTTAGGGGTTAGTACAAAACACATCCCACTGAGTCATTATGCAAGAGGCCAAATATCCCAATTTTTCAGAGACTACAACCTGTTTTGAATATTCATAAGTATTATATGATTCCTTACTCTGTTTTAAGTTCTCAAACCCCTGAAAATGTTAAGAAAAATAACTAAGTGTCTTTAATTTTTAAAGACAATCTCTACAGATCTAATTGAGACAATTTAATGTGCCATACAATGTGAAAAATATCTTGTTTGCCTTTTCCACCGTATAAATATTAGTAGATCGAACCCAGGCTTCCCAGGCTACAGAGTATAGGTAAAAACCATTTTTTTTTTTAAATTTAAAATTGAAAGCTCTGATAAATTTTTTACATGTAATGTGATTTTTAGATTGCCCACCTAACGCCAAAAACATTTTTATATGGAAAATATTAATTATGCAATTAAAGCATTGAAATTTATCAAAAGTGATATTTTCGTATTAGATGCATGTCAGGAATTATTAGCCAAAGATTTTGCTACTTACGGCAGCATTTTTGGTTCTGATCATTTAAGTAGATATCTGTTAAATTTGTATTTTATTTACATTATTTTATTATTTATAGAGGAATTTTTGGATATGTATATTATCCATAAAAAAATGCTGAACTCTTTGCATTGTTTTAAGGGAAAATGGATTAATCTTTCTTAATCGAGGTGCACGCAATAGAGAATAATTTAAAAATAATTCACACTTGAAAATTATTTTTAAAACCCTAAGCCAATCAGTAAACTGTGGTACAGTTTTCAAACAAATTAAATTTCAAAGTACCTTTTTTTCCTATTTGGCAGTGTAAAAATTTAAATTGTTTGATTGCATTTTAAATTTGTGTTTTTTAAATATTCTTTTATTTATTTATTGATGAAACTTTAACTTCATTATGGTAAAATTAGCAAGAAACAAATGCTGAACAATATGTATAGTTTTAAGTGCAAATAGTTTTTATTTCGTAATAGAGCACATGATAGAGATAAATTCTTAAAAAAAGTATGCCTGAAAATTATTTAAAAAGCCATAATAAATGAGTCAATTAAGTTACAGTTTTCAAACAAATTGCATTTAAAAATAGAGTTTTTTCCTATACGACGGTACAAAAATTGATAATATGCGATGTCTAGAACATACTAAAAAATTGCGAAATTGAAATTTCATCATGAAATGTTGCCATTTGCAAAATGACGTCAGCGTTATGCAAGGACCTGTTTGTTCTTTATAATAGACATATGTAACACATATCAAAATTCTTACATGCATAGTGTTGACATTTTCAATAAAATAGTTAAGTCTTAGTTTTAAGTTGAATTAAATCCCAATAAGTTCCCCCCTTTCTCTTTCACTCATCCCCACAATGTTTAATAAATTAGTAAAAGTTCATTTGCTATTTTTAAAGTTTATTCATGTTTGAGAAAAGGCTTTAAAAGTTAAAACTTTGCTGGCTAGTATAAAATGCAAACAAACCATTACTCACATATTATGTAAAGTTTAAATAGTTAATTATACCTTATTATTTCTAAAGGACTTTTTACTCTTTAATTAATGTAAGATACCTAATAGATGGTTTATTTGTGAAGGAATTAACATCACACACTCCAAGCTTGCAAACTTTATGCCCTGTCTACAGTTTTCACAAATGGTAGGTTGGTTGGTAACTGCTTGTTAAACTTGTTTATTAAGCTGTTGTTTTATTTAATTGTAACCATAACCTTTTCTCAAACTAATGCTGATGTTGTTAAATTAACTGTGATTGTAATGTGTTTGTGAGTAGAAATAGGGATGGGGCAGATGTAGTTTGTGTGTACTTGCCTGGCCAACAGTAACTCCAGTTATATGATTTGTGAATTATCTAAGTTTGCAGCCATATTTAGGCTGAATAGTTCTTGCAGTCATGTTTTATTTAATAGTTGTGTGTCTATTTAACTTATTATTTTTACCTCCAGTTGAAAAAAGAATGTTTTGTTATATTATTCAGCTTTTAAATAAAAAGAATTTAGTTTTCAACTTACCTTCTCTTCATCTTCACAGTATATTTACATTTTTCAATTTGAATTGTTGAACTTAGTGATTCTTGAATTTATCATACATATAAAGAGTCATGCAACAACAGTTGGCCAGAGATGTGGTGTTTGTTTTACCTTCCCCCCCTGCCCCAACACATAGTAAAATGCAAAAGTAAACAAATGATAGACGTGCATTCTTTCAAAGAAAGTTTGTTTCAAAGCTATCTATTAGTGTGTACAATGCACCGAATATTGAGTATCTATTCGGTATTTGGCCGTACTACCAAATATTCGGTTAAGCCGAATATCAAACTATTCACCCAAACCAAATACTTGAAAACATCTTAAAAGTATTTTTTTAAAACATTACACATCTTCTACTTTTTTTAATAAATTTTCTTACCTTAATTCAGAATAATTAGACAGAATCATCTTCAAATAAAAAAGAATGTTTTATATTATTTATGTGCTGTTTTAAAAGTGTCACTTAAGAAAATTAATTATTAACAATGACCTTCATAGGAATTAATGATGTACAAAAGGAAGTTCCTGAGCATTTTCTGATAAATAATCATTTTTTTGCTTTCTCGCAAACAGGGTGTTTCTAAACAAAATGGAAAAAACTTTCATAGGTAATAATAAACATCAAAACTAAGAATGCACCGAATATTTGGTATCTATTCGGTTTTCGGCCATACTACTGAATATTCGGCTTGGCCGAATATCAAACTATTTGGCTAAACCGAATACTTAAAAATCCTCTTTAAAATATTTTTTTAAACCTTACACAATTTCTGCTTTTAACTGTTAATTAATAGGGATATTCAGAATAATTAGACAGAATCATATTTAAATAAAAGAGTTTTATATTATTTATTTGCTGTTTTAAAATTAATCATTAATGACAACCTTCATAGGAATTAATGATGTACAAATGCAAGTTCCTGAGCATTGTCTGGTAAATAATCAGTTTCTTACTTTTTTGCAAACAGGTTGTTTTTAAACAAAATGAAATAAAGTTTCAGGGTTAGTAATAGGCATCAAAACAAGCAATTGTTTGTTCAGCAAATTATGTAATATGGTTAGAGATGGGCAGAGTTGATGTGTTGAATTATCAATGAATTACTTGTTCTACTAGGTCTTTTCCCTCATTTTCAGAGTAAAATATTTGAGTTAAAGATGATAACTTTGTAATCCAAAATTATCCTCATTGTTTATATATTTTCATTTGAACCATTTTGGTGATTTTTCCTTCATTATCAATATTATTTTCACGTACAACTACAGGTCCACTGCATACCCCAACTTGACTACCAACGCTGTTCTAGATTATAGCAATATTCCTACAATGTGAATTGCAGGTACTTCTTGACTGCAAAATTCCTTGTTTATATTTGAGAACTTCTGTGTTATTTAGAGAACTGAATTACATAGAATTGTGTTATAAAGATCTTCTATTTATTTCAAATTCTGAAATTGGCCATCTAATTTATGTCCAAAAGTATTAATGATAAAATGTACTAACAGTTTTTCTTTAGTAATTTTTTTTTAAGTACATCACTATCATAATATTTTTATTTGATTTTAGATAGTGCAAACGACTAAAACCCCTCCATAAATTAGAAAGGGATATGAATAGCTAGTGAAAGAAAGAGAAGAAAGGCTGCTTCAACAAAAGACAAATCTAAAAGTATTTTATTATTATTAATTCTATAATCCTTTTCAGTTCTTAAAATGGAATATATAATTAAATTTGCCTGTTCCTACTCTTCTGATTTAGGTACTTTTTATCATGTATCACTTTTCTTATAATTAATTCATGTATTTTTAACTAGTACACACACCCAGAGTTGCTGGGGCCCAGGATGATAATCTTAAGACTCTGTAAAAATACCTTGCTGTTTCCAGGGATTTGTTTGTTTAAATATATCTTGCGAGTGCCTTGGAGTATGCTGGGTGTTTTTTTTTTTTTTCTTTTTTGCCTCTCTTTCTATTATAGAAAAAAATCAGTGGTTTTCCTTTCTTTAATAATTAATTTTAAAAAACTATTTCATGTTTTTTATTTTATTTTTTATAAGATTCCTAAAACTCTGCTTCTTATCTATACTACTAAAAAAAGAAAGAATTGCTCTGTTTTTGTGTCTGTTTGCAATGACTAGCAAAATCTAGTGCACATAGAAATTTGGGGATGGGAACTGGTGAAATTTTGGGTGAGGACAGTCCAAAGCAGGTCCTAATTTACCTGAGGATCAGATTTTTAATTTTTGATAATCAGCCAAGATATTAATTAAAAACTCGACAGAAAAACAATCTTTTTTTTTTTCTTTGCAAAAATTGACAGGCATGCGTGCCCATGCTCAGTGTTGATATTATTAAATGTAATATCAGAAATAAAGATTTGTGGAGCTACTGATGCAGCAGAATTGCTTATGCTAGTTCCTGAACCTCAATAAAAGAAAAAGAATTGTACAGTCGAACCTCTATTTAACGAAGTCGCTAAATCCCGGAAAAAAGTTCGTTATATGGAAAATTCGTTAAATAGAGATTCACCTTTTAAAATACTTTAAACTACATAAAAAAAGATTTTACATTCATAAACACTAAATATTTTTACTAAAAGTAACTAATCACATTTTTTAAAATAAATTATAGCGATTTGTTTTATTTATTTTACCCACCAATATCCATCCTCAATTCATTTTTTCCATGTGTTTAAATCTTTGAAATCTGCAAGGAAAACAAAACATTGTCCGGGAATACACTGTATTTTCTGTTTAAAGTAAATAGTTATACATTAAAATTAACGAATTTTAATGCCATTATCGTATTTATTATTATTATACAAATAATTTTTACCATACATTAACATATGCGTCCTTAAGTATAATTTCTGAAAAACTCTGTTAATTTTGCCTGAGTTTTCTATTTAGAAAAGTGCTTTCTCTCATAATACGTCTTGCATCTTTGCAATGCACCAAAAACCCCTTCATGCATTTTTTCTTCTAACTATAATCCACGTCGGGTTGTTTCAAATGATTTTAGCATTTCATCACACGAAGTTTTGTAAATTCCTGCATCATGATCATTTCCATCATCATCATCTTCGTCTTCATCGCAATTCATTGCTGTATTGTTTTTATTTTTCACACTGTCGAAAATATCCAATTCGGATAGTGTTTCCGAGGTCTCAATTTCAGAATTAAGTGAAATACAATCATCAATCAGCTCATCATGGTTAATTTCTTCTTTTTTTCCTCATCTCTATCCACTTTTTTTAAGTTACTCTAAGGGATTATCGTCTTCGTCCTCCGTACCCGTAAGGCATGGTGACGTCACGGCGACGTCGTTGTGAAGTCACACTGTGACTTTGTGACCGTCGATGTGACATCACGTGACGTCATAGTGACTAGAATGCGAGGTCGTTATGGCTGTTTTAGAGGTCATTTGTGACGTCACATTGTGACCACTCTGTGAAGTCGCAGTGTGACTAATTTGTGAAAAGTGTGACATTTGTGACTACTTTGGTATTAATTTTGTGACGAACATGTGACGAAAGCGACAATGCTTTGAAGTCACATTGTGACCAATTTGTGAAATATGTGTCATTTGTGACGAACTTGTCATAAACACTGTGATGATTTCAAATGAAAATCAAATTTCAAATTAATTTCTTAAAAGGCGCAAAGGCCAACCTAGTGAAAATGATTCCATGCCGGGACTCAAACCCAGGCCATCAATATAACGCACTGACATTCTACCGACTAAACCACACAGAACGATACCCAGCCTGGAAAATTTCACACAATTACATGTTGGCAAGGCTACAAAAGCAGCACAAGATGGGATATTTATCGTGAGCCACCGACATTGAATAAACAGGAAACTTAATTCAATCTAGCATCGATTGAATCTATATTAATACTTGGAAATTTTTACAGGGAGAACCATTCGCCTTGCATACAATATTTCAAATGAAAATCAAATTTCAAATTACATGCTTAAAAGTCAATTTTAATTTGAAATTTGATTTTCATTTGAAATATTGTATGCAAGGTGAATGTTTCTCTCTGGAAAAATTTCGAAGTCTTAATATAGTTTCAATCGATGCTGAATTTAATTAAGTTTCGTGTTCGACCCATGTCGGTGGCTCACGATAAATATCCCATCTTATGCTGCTTTTGTAGCCTTGCCAGCATGTAATAGCGAGAAATTTTCCAGGCTGAGTGTCGTTCCATGTGGTTTAGTCTGTAGAATGTTAGTGCGCTATGCTGATGGCATGGGTTCGAGTCCCGGCATGGACTCTTTTCACTAGGTTGGCCTTTGCGCCTTTTAAGCAATTAATTTGAAATTTGATTTTCATTTGAAATATTGTATGCAAACCGAATATTTCTTTGTGGAAAAATTTCCAAGTATTAATATTGTGATGAATTTTAAAATGGACAATTTTAAAATAAAGTTTTGTTTGAGATATAAAATCGTATCTTTTTACCGTACTTTTTAGCAAAATATAGCTATTTTGGAGTCCTATTCTTCTAAAATAGTTTTAATTTTTCCACTTAAAAAACAATGTTTGTCAACTGACATCTTTTTTTATTAAGTTCTAAGCTTGATCTTGAGTTCAAGCTTGATATTAAGAATGTATAAGATTTTAAGGTGTTGTGATTGTGATTAATCTTTGCTTTATTAAATACGACGTAAGCCATATTTATTTAAATTTTTTATTTCCGTGTAAATTGTATTTTGTGAATATGGGCTTAAATAGATTTGGTATGTTCTATAAAAAAAGACTGATCTGGGAAATAGAAAAAACAAGTAAGAAAAATCATGCGTTAAGCATAGATTATAAAACACTTTCCAACACTTCCCGAATGCTTTAAAAAAACTTCGTTATTTGGGGAAATAAGGTAAATAAGAGAACTAAGTAAACATTTTAGAAAACGCATAAAACATTTGAAAAACTCATTTCCGCAGTTACTGTCCATAGCTAAATAGGTTTTCCAATTCTTTTGAACAGCCCTATATTTGATCTGTAGGTTGATATATATATTATATAATGGGATAATTTAGTTTAGCAAGAAAACACATAACAGGTTGAAACTCTCTTTCAGCAATTTATACTAATATATGGAAACATACTTTAATACTTTTGTACAACCCTGTAGTTGACCTAGAACCTTTATTACACGCCACCGTTTAGTTAAAATTTAATTCAAACTAAAACACACTTAAAACAGCTGAAATCACATTTCCAGAAATTATAATTTATAGACGGCCATGTATCCAATTCTTTGCATGACCCTGTATATCATTTTATCTATATTATACAACAGTAAATTAAATTCAGTTCAGCGTAAAAATGCACAACTCATTTAAAAACCACCTTTAAGTAACTTGCGCTCATACCCAGTAATCCTTGCGAATACTTTTGTGTAGCCCTGTATATGAATTATAGCATTTATATACACCATATACTATGCATAAATATAGTGAATCATAAAAGCGTATATCATAATTAAAAATGCATTTCCAGCAATCATCACAAATGAACAGTACTTCGTATACAATATAATATCAACTATATTGTGTGTGCCTGTAAATGCTATATACACTTCATATTCTACATGAAAAATTTATAGTATGTAAACCTCAGCGACGTATATCATTTTCATTATATATGAAATAGATTAACATAATTAAAGTACGCCGCAAATAATTCCCTCCACCGCTATATCATTATGTATTGGAATTTCTTTTTAGCCCTGTAAATGAACAATAGCTATTCTTTGCATCTCGTATTCTTCAGAATGCATATTTTAGTACGTTTCATAAATGCATATCAATTTTTTTCTGTATGAAAACATGTAAAATCATGAAAAAACCTTTGAAACGATTTTTTCCCATAGGCCGTAATGTAACGGAATACTTTTGACCCCGGGCGCAGAATCGGCGCAACGCTGCGACGCACGTCGCAGACTCTTGAGAAGGTCTGCAGACTATTTTTCAACTGTTAAAATTTAGAAGAAAAAGAAGTTTGCTAGGAATTATTTGCCATGTGCCATAATAATAATATGATCCATGCCACATGCGATTGGCGATGCTCCGATTCCCTTTAAAATATAAATAATTCACGGAGAAAACTCTAGACACGCGATCGTGAAATGCCCATTATTAATCAATCCTCGTAGGGACGATTTCTTTAGAAATTAAAAAAAATTGGTCATTAGCCCGAAAATTCGGACATAAATATCACGAATTTCAACAAATGTTCGCCGAAAAAACAATTTCGTCAATCGTTTGCAGTTAAAATAGCCAATTTCGTCAAAGGATCATGAAAAAAACGTGAATTTCGTCAAGATCGCGAAAAAAGAAGGAAATTTTATCATAAGATCAAGAAGGAAACGTCAATTTCGTCAAAAGGCTGCAGAAAAATAGCAACTTTTGTCGAAGGATTGCAGAAAAACGCAAATTTCATCAAAGGATCGCGGAAAAAACACAAATTTCGTCAAAGGATCGTGGAAAGAACGCGGATTTTATCGAAGGATCGCTAAAAAATGATATTTTCGTCAAAAGATAATGGAAAATAGGCGAATTTCGTCAAAAGATGGCGAAAATTTTGTCACAAGATCGAAAATAAAGCCTATTTCGTCAAAGGGTTGCGGAAAAATAGCAACTTTCCACAAAGGATGGCGGAAAACGCGAGTTTCGCCAATTGATAAAAAAAAAACGTTAATTTTGACAAATGATCGCGGAAAAGCACGAATTCTTCAAACGATTGCGGAGAAAACGCGAATTTACTCAAACGATCGCAAAAGAAACGCGAATTTCGTCGAAAAATCGCGGAAAAAAGCTAATTTCGCGCAAAGATCGCTAAGAAATGCGGATTTCGCTAAAAGATCGTGATAAAACACGTATATCGTCAAAAGATAATGGAGAAAAAGTGAATTTTTTTCAAATGATCGGCGAAAAAAACGCGAATTTCATCTTCAGATCGCGAACGTCGTCGAAAGATAGGGGAGTAGTGGAGAGTATATGCCGTATACCCTCTTGATTTTTTAAGGATCACCATATATCCTCTGTTTCTCAAGAAAGCTATAGTATATATACGCTAGGGTATACCCTCTGCTGAGAACGTATACAATCTGATTTTTTTACGACTACACCACTGTCGAAAGATCGCGAATAAAAGCGAACATCATCTTAAGATCGCGAAAAAACGCGAACATCGTCGATAGATCGCGAATATTGTCGAAAGATCGCGAAAAAAACCTTGAACATCGTTGAAATATCGTGAAAAAAGCCGTGAACATCGTTGAAAGATCGGGGAAAAAACGCGAACATCGTCGAAAGATCGCGATTAAAAAAAAGGCGGACATCGTCTAAAGGTCGTGAAAAAAACGCGAACATCGTCGAAAGATCGCGAAAAAACGCGCATTTCGTGAAAGGATCGAGGAAAAAAAGGTGAATTCTGTTAACGAATCGCGGAAAAATTTGCTGCAACATTGATGTTTTCACGAGATTTTTTTTACAGCTGAGTGGCAGGTTAAATATTAGTTAGCCATGCTTTGAGTGAAAGCATGTTAAATTTTGAATTGTACAACTAGCTAAGATTGCTAAATAAAACATTGTATTAGAATTACTGATAGTATTTGCATGAATTACTGAAATTTGATTTCCTAAGAATTTCAATCTGCTCCAATAACAGCTTTTATTAATAAAAAATTAGATTTTTGCTGCTTCAAAGTGGCTTTAATGCACTTTCATCCCTGTATTATCTCATCTATATATATTTTTTTATATTATCACATTCTATCAATCTTTTCAAAAATTTTAGAAATTGATGTTCATATGTTATTTTTACTGTTATTCTGTTTTCTAACTTCGCAGAAATTATGACAAATTTTATAAAAGATTTTTCAGATAGTGGTGTTAAAAATTTTGAGGACAAAAGTAAATTATTTAAAAAAGTACTTTCCTTTTATGTTAATCACAAATAGTTGGGGGGGGGGGGGGGAGTGCATGAGGGATTGGAAAGAGGGCGTTTGTCCTTAAGTTCTGCAGACTGTTTTTAAAGTTTCTACTTGTGTTGCAGACTGCAGAAAAAAATTCTGCTGTTGGGCTTTTGACTGTACCTGTAAATGAACTAAACATGCTACAAACGTCGTTACACATAGGGACCGTGCTATGGTAAAGGTCAATAACATCTAAAAATTTCAGAGCAATCCGAGTATATTTACGAGAGTTAGAGCGCGGACAGACGGATAGACAAACCAAAGTCATAAACACTTTTCAACTTTGTTGAAAGGTGTTAAAAAGGAAATATAAAAGTAAAATAAATGATTGAAAGGAAATATAAAAGTAAAATAATGAACTTTAAAAAATATATACTAAAGCAGTTTAATCTATAAGCTTCCTATCAGGCATGAAAAACACTTTATTTCAATGCTTAAATATAGTATTTTATTTTTTAAGGGTGTATTTCAATCCAAACTGCTTATTTTCTGATTCATTTTTAAATTCCTTTTTGTTCTCAAACGCATCAAACTGAAAAATTCTCTTATTTAGAAACTACCTAATATGCTTTGCTTCTCGATTTTTTGATAAATGCAGAAAATATTACAAAAAAATGCTGTCAAAGTAGGCATTTTGAACCGAATTTTTCCCAGCGGAAGATCTGGGAATGAAAAAAAGAAGATCTTACTGAGAAAATAATTATTTAAAACTTAAATTTTAATGAATTGAGGGGAAAATGAAATCACACGGCCTCTTAAACATCTCTTCAAAAATCACCTCAGCAAGTTTCATGTTTTTACTTTTAAAAATGAGTCTGAAAATGTCTCAGAAAATATTGAGCTGTTGAAGGTGGAAAAATATTTTTTCGAATACACCTTTAATGCCAATATTTATGTGTATCGAAAACGTAGAAAATGAGTTTACAATCGAAGAAAATTTAATAACTGATTCTGAATGTCTATAATTAAATGTTTGATTAAAATCACAAATAGAAAAAAATGCTTACATACAATTAAAAATAAATAAATAAATATACCAATTTGAAAAACACTAAAAATAATAATTAGTACTTTTAATTGTACTATTAAACAACAACTAACTACAATAGATGAATTAAATGCATTATTAGATTTAGCAATTTCTCAAAAATCTTTCCATATGTGATAAGGAATTCCTATTATTTTATAATTTTGGCAAATGTTAAATCTGAAAACATTGGTATGAAGATTCAGGATTTTAAATAATAATTTAAAATATTATTAGCAAAAAAAAAAAAAAAATCTTTCAAAAGTTGCGCTATTATAATATGTAAAAAGACATTTTCCCACTATAATGTTAATTTCTAAACTGAAACAGTTTCGTAATATCATACTATTCGAATATAATATTTAACTCCAAAACAATAATGACGATAAATACTGTTATATGAGTGTTAGTAATCAGAAAAAAAATAAGAAGCCGAAAAAAATTCCACATCACTGTCTCAATCTCAAGTAACTGCAAATTAATGTTTATATTCATCCCACTATGAATGTAGACATGAATTTCTTTTTTTTTTTTTTTTTTTTTTTTGAGCGATGGCCGATTAACACATTTTACAAAATAGTGTCGATTAGGAAAATTTCGCTTCAAAACAATTCCAGATCAGTCACTTTCTATATGTATAACATAAAACTATTTAATTCATAATCGTAATATACAAACAGAAATAAAAAATTTAAATTAAATAAGACTTACCTTTTTTTGCTGTAAATTAATAATATCCGAGTATTTTTGCCCGAAAATGGCAGACGTCTTTCTCTTACATTTAAAAAAGCAAAAACAAAAGCTGACATTGTAGGCTTGGTCATCTTCTTTTCCCGCGTGTATTACAAAAAGTTCTCTGTTTACCCTGCGGTTGCGATCATATCCGACGCAGACGATCTTCAGCAGCTGATTTTACTGTTTATTTGCAGTCCTAACTTTCAGGCGGAATAGTTTTATGAGTTAGTCTGTAATTAAAATTTTCTATTTGAAGAATTTTCCAATGCATTTTACCATTTCTTTTTTATCAGTTTCAAAAAAATTCATTTGAAAACGGAAGTTTATTAGATAAAACACTGCTTAAATTTTTAAAATGTGTAAAAATAAATTTAATGGTAATAATACCACCCCCCTTTTTTTAAATAAAGTTTGTTTCATGTGTAATAAATAAAAAATATCTTCTTAATAAATAAAAAAAATGTTTTCAAGGATAAAAAATTTTTCTTTGTCAATCTGTCAATCTTTTCATGTTAATTTTCTGCAGAATAAAACAATTTGTAAAATAACTTTTTTAAAAGTCATACCTCTAACCCACAAATTGGAAATGTGAAAAATTAATTATATCATGTGTTTTGCATAAATTTTGTATATATATATTTTTTTTTCGGAAAAGGCTAATTTTATTTAAAAAGGCTGAAAGAAGTAAAATTTTTTTAAAAAAACAGTTACTAAAAATAGATTAACATTAAAAAAATATGACTTGAATGCAAATTATAAAGCAATAAATGCATATATGACTAAACTCTGAAGATTCTTTCTGCGTGCTCATTAAAATCTGCAGACTTAACTGTAATAGAAAATGTTTAGTTTGAAACCACAGAAGTGTTTCGACCAGTGGTCACCAAAAAAGTTAAAAAATTTCCTCCCTGCAAACTAAATATGTAAAGTGTATAGATTTAATATTTCTAATTCTAAATATGTTTCAAATTGCTCCAGCACATAGCATTTTTCTGAGAAATACTTTTATAATAATAACATTTCGTGATGTATTATTATATTAAATTGCAATGCTAGATAAAATTGAAATCATGAAAAAAGTATACTTTCACTTCTTAGATATCAAATTGATAAAATATAGCATGGAAATCTAGCTTGTTGATATTTGTACCGTGCATTTTTCTTTTTCACCCCTCCCGCTTCTTTTCGTGTCCGAATTTACTATTTGCTGTCCACTAATATTCATTCCTTATGCCGCTGTAACTAGGACATGTTTTAAATATTTCTCTTCATTTTCAAAAATTTTTGAAGTTAATATTTTTGTCACACTGTGATTTACAATATGGTGGTTTTTTTGTCACATATATGACGTGACGTACGTTACATGCAGTGACATAACAGTGACGTTACAATATTTTTTTAATTGCCGGAAAAATAAAATTTTACAATAAGTAACATGTTTTGAAGAATTTTTATAATTGTTTAAAGTTTTCTAAGAAGTTCACATCTCAGTCACAATGTGACATCACTGAGTGGTGGCATTTTGGTCACAGATGTGACGTGACCACAGTGACTTACAGTGACGTCACTGTGACCATGCATGCTATGAGGGTACTTACCGAATTCTCACTGCTGACAAAGAAAACGCCTTGTAAAACCTGTTCAAGGCCATTGAACATCGTAAAATGTGTTTAAAGAAAGAATAAGTTTGAAATGTCCAGAAATATTTTGAGAAAATGGGAGAAAAAAACATTAGATCACAAAAAAAAAGTTCATTAAATAGAGAATGCACTTCGCTATTTGGAGGTTATTTTACGAAGAAATTCGCAAAATGTTCTTGGTTCCAAGGAAAAGTTCGCAAAATAGAGGTCCGACTGTATCATAAATTATAAATTTATTGGAAGCTAACAAACTGCAAAATAAAAGATATTACTTAATATGTGGAGGTATGAAAGAATGATAACAATTTAAAAGCAAACATAAAACAATTAACTAAAAGCTATTTCAAGAGGATTATCAATTAATATCTTTATAAACATAAATAACTTATCTGTACTTTTCATTATACTGGATCTAATCTTCATGACAAAAACAAAACTTCCCTAACTAGTGAATGATAACTTGAGAAATATATTTCCATTTAAATGCACTGAAAAACATACTGAAGCTCATGGTGATACAAAAGCAGTACTTAAGAGGAATTGAAAGGGCAAAACCTCTGCGAAAGAAAATGTATACTTGATGCATTCATATTAAAAAGAAAAATCTAAATAGCATGACTTTATTTTTTCAAAAGCAGGCGAATAATTCTATCACATCCTCCAATTATTTTATCCACATGAACCAAATTGATCAAGGGCCTTGAACTGGCTGATACCAGAACGCATCTCTCCAGGAGTGAGGAAAACTTTTAACTACAACCCCACAGATGGGTCATCTCACATAAAATACATTGGACTGCTTTGTATAACATCATGTAGACTTTTCCACTGAAACAACTTTGCACAAAGATCGTAGGTTATAATTATTATTGTAATATTATTATATATAGTATTACATTATTAAAAACATTATCCTGACATGCAGAGTATGGTAGCTTTGGGTCTATTGATATTTAAATTAAGTACACATTAAAAAGAAAGATACACATTATTTAGAAAAGAAGCTTATGAAATGAAAAACTAGTAGAAGAATTTAATAACATGAATATGGATAAAAAGGACAGTTGTTATCTCTATTACATTTTCTATCAGATACAACGAGCTTAGTTGTATTGTACTGATGAATAACTAATCAATGCACAATGTCATGTGTGCTAAGCTCACGTGAGACAAAATATGAATTAACACTTATAAAATATAAGCTTAATTTTAACATAAAAAACCCAAGATGGTCATTGTGAACTATTAGTACAAGAAACTTTAAGTTAAACTGATATCTTTGACACATTTTTACCTATGTTTACATAAAAAGTAACATGACTACCATAAAACTAAACTGAATAACTCAAATGGAAACTATTAACAAAACTGTCGCAAACATATTGTCGAAACAGATCGAAGTTGAATATACCTGGCGATTCTGATATGAATGTACAGTAGTGTTTGTCTCATTAGCTCAAAAACCTTTCTACATTATACATACATTCATCACCATTCATTTATCTTTTATTATCCTTTTATTTTAAGCTTATAACATTTATTTTAATTAAATATCAATATTAATATAAAATACCATCCTTTATACTTCATAATGCAAACATTAATCTTTATTTAAAACAATAGTTTTAAATAAACCCAATTTTCAAAAAACAATTTTAAAACCAGTAAACTTCTTTTCTTTTTTATTTAAATACAATCCTTTATTTTAAAAGCAATACATATTTCTATCTTTATTTACTGTTAAAAACTTTTTTTCTTTTTGTTTCTACAACGTATTCATAATAAAAATAAATGTAAATAAAATAGAGATTTATAATTTACACAAATACAAAAATAACAATTATATATATATGTTGCATTGTAGACATTGATGTGTGTCGTGGAATGAAAATTATGGAAGAGTCTCCATTATGAAATAATTGCTGTAGAATTGTAAGACATTGGTGCGAGTCATGGAATGAATTGATATAGGCAATGAAATGAAATAGAGGGAAGTTTCTCCATTATGAAATAAAGAGTCAGATTAGACCTTCATGCTTTTATTAACAAAACAACATCAAAAACTATTCACCCCATTTCCATGATATGTACCGGTTTAAGATGTAAATAACTTCATCATGTGATCGTGAAGTAAAGTTAGAATTAAAACAAATGTCCAAGAAAACTACCAGTCTGAAAGCAGTTGAACAATCAAAGAATTCCTGAGGAAAAGTCCCATGCATCTGCTTTTGTCATAAGACATAGAAACACAAAATCATGATGTTGCGAGCGCTCTGGCAAATGCGAGAATAAAGGATAGATATGCTCAAAGCCTACATCATGTCCAATGGAAATGATTTTATAAAGAGTCCTGACAATTTGGAGCGAATGCATTTTGAAGTAAAAATATCCCAGCGTGCAAAAGAATCTCAAAATAAAATAAATAAAAAAAAAATGAAATGCCTCTTTTAAAAACATTCACATTCACACTAAATAATAGAAATGGTCAGAAATCCTGATACAATTTAGGAATAAACTAAAAGCTTTATATTTAAGTAAATTGAATAAGATAATAATTAATTTAAGGAGAATTTAATAGGATCAATGATAAATATTATTAAAGAATAAGAAATTAGTGAATATGCTGGTAATTTAGCATGTAAAAAGGAAATATCACAAAGGAAAGATTAATAATGTAACACACACACATATATATATATATGTGTGTCTGCGTGTAAATATATACATATATATGAATTTAAAAGACGCAAAGGAAAATATGCTGTTATGTGCATCAGACGCCATGCAGCTCTTTTGATCACACAGACAATATAATATTTAAACCATGAGAATAACTGTGAAATTTAATGAAAAGATATATGCAGAATCACAGAACTACAACAGACTGGGATGAAACTGATGTAAGTGTAAACAGACAGACAATTCGATAATCTTGAAGCAGTCTTTTATACAACAAAAGACTTCTGATTTCTGACTAAAGATGGATGACTAAGTCGAGTTAATAGTTTACAAGTCTTTTCAGGTCAAGGTAGGGGCATGGCAGCTTGCATGTTCATTTTTATTTCCATTGCAGTATAATTTTGACATATTTTAATTTTATGCTGTTGCATATTTAACGTATGTTATCTGTGTAACTATTTTTGTATTTCGCTGAGTTAAGTATTTCAGTTATTAGAATTGAGAATTTTTGTTTTTATTTTAGATAATTCTAAAATTTCTTTATTTTTATGACGTATTTGAAGTATGCAAGCTAGCTATGCCTTGCGAAACCTGAAAGGCAATATATTATTGCAACTTATTTGCTCCTCCCACCTTCTGAAGAGCTTAGGAGCTGTTTTTAAGGTTTCGTTCATGTGACGAAACCCTATTCGTCTCACTCCTCTGTCTATCCGTCATGGAAATGTTCTTATAAACTGTATAAGTTAGAGACTTGAAATTTTATGCACTTGCATCTGAATACCACCTGTCACATGACAAATCATAAAATTTTGAAAAAGTCTTAATTAATACTAAGATATTAATTAAAAACCCACTCATTAACTCTGAGTCAGTGAGATGTCTTCTTCAAGCAAGATCCAGAAATTTTCATTTTCACAGCTGTAAGATGCCGGGCTGGGCTTTTTTCACGCTCTACAGAATTTTTTTAAATATTGCATTTATCGATTTGAAATTAACACATCTATGCTTATTTTTTAACAATAAATCCAAATATCTAATTTTCTTAGAAATCCGTACGCAAACAAAGATATATTAATCAGAAATTTTAATTTTTTGAGCTATTTTATCTGGCAAGCATTTGTTCTTGCTATCTTTTGGATTTCAGCACACCTGATTCCAAATATTATATATAAATAATAATGATACTTTAACATTAAAGTTAAATTATGAGTAGTATTATTAAATTTTGATGATACTTTATCTTAGTTGTTAATCCTTTTTTATATTTCTGCTATTCTTCAAACTCAGTTCTGTAGAGCATTGACCACATTCCACATATTCAGTTTACTTTTAACTTAAAAAAAAAAAAAACATTTTTAAGTCAAAAGGTAAAAGGTTTTCCAAGTTCTTTTCCTTGACTTAGAAAATTGAAATAAGTTTCCCTTCCTTGATGTTTTAATTACTAGACATGATTCTTTTTTTAAAGCCTATGATTATAGAAAACTTTTTTCTGTCTCTAATGCCCGTACATAAATCAGCCAGAACAACAAAAAAAAAAAAGCAATTTATCAAATTACAACGACCATTTGGAAAACGATTTTTTTGAAGACTAAAATTTAAGACATAAAAAATCGCACGGAGTTGATCATACATTACGTACGCCATGAATTAAACATTAATAATGTTATTACACACAAAAATTGCAAGCCAAAAATATCGCCTTCGACCCGTCAGATTTCATGAAACTTAAGTATTATCCACCTGAAACTTACGTAAATATCCAAGCATTTCATTGGCTGTTCGGGAAAAGGCTTTTCCATCGTCAGATTTCCAAGAAATCTGACGGCCAATTTTAAATGAAATTTCATTCTTAAACTTCTAAACATCCCACAATATTACTTTTTACACCGTCGGATAGAGAAAAAAATCTTCTTTTAAATGCAATTTGTTTGAAAGCTGTATCTCAATTTGTTTCTGAGTTATTAAATTTTTTTTGTAGTTTTTATTACTTTTTTGTCATATTGGCAACAGAAAGTATCCATCGTTGTTGAAATTAAAGGGAAATACAGATTACTGTATAGACCCATCAGAAAACGAATAAATTGCAGATTAAACCAATGAAAACCTTCAGATATGCTTTTGATTTCCCATCCTGACAAGAACAATAACCATTTTTCCAAACGGTTAAAAAAAAAATCACTAAAAGATACTTCTTTCACATCTGCAATAAACGCAAAATTTTATATTTTTCATAAATAGTGTCAATTTTGATATGAAATTGTAAAGTATACAAACTTACCTTTGTAAAAAAAATCTATGTTTGGATGTCTCCAGCCTTTTTAATTTTTGAAAATTTAAGAAGTTTATTTTAAGCAATTGCCCAAATGATAAGACTTTTGCATGAAAAATTAACTCAGCATCGCTGTCTGTTGATAATTCTACGCACAATTTATATTGAGAGGCTGCTTCACTCATGCAAAAACACGGTCGCTAATTTTAAACCTTTGGAAGAAACTTTTTAAAATAACTTTTTTGGATTTCAGTATTTTTAATTTTTTTTTTTTTTTTTTTGCATTTGCTCACTGAGATCGATCTGTACAGAGGTCTTTTTTTAATTTTTCGATTTTGTTTACAGGTTTTTTTTATTAAGATACTTTTACTTTTGGAACTGGTTTCTAAAATGAAAGTACAGTGAAACTACAGTACAGTACTCTGTGAAATCCGCACACTTAGGGACCAAGGGTTTTGCGGATAACACATTTTTGCAGATTATAGATCATCCATTTGTTTACATTTTATTTTTTACAGTCTGGCAATAAATTAGAAACAACTGCATAGAAGAAACAGCATCATTATTTTACTGATTGTATTAATTTTTTTAAACATTGACACAACATAATGGTAATTTCAGTTTTGTTTTTTTGTCAATGATAATTTTTTTTTCTGTAGTCTATGAACACTCATTACTTTTTGCTCTGAGATAAAATTTTGTTGCCCTGGGAAATTTAAATATTTATACCCAATTTATATTTAAATATTTATTCATTGGAAAATTGATAACTTATGAAAAAAATACAAAATTTAACTTTATCTAAGAGTTTAACTGTTAATGATATTTTCATTGTTTACATTCCAACATGTAGTGCAGATAATAGACATTGGTGGATTATACATCAGCGGATTTTACAGAGTTGGCTGTATTCTCATTAAAAATTCCTGTAAAGAAAATCAAAACAGTAAAAAACGGCCTTTATACAGTTCAACCTAAACTACTCAATGCAAAAAAAAAAAAAAAAAAAAAAAAAAAAATAATTAAAAATATTGAAATGCAAGTGAGCTATCTTAAAAAATTTCTTCCCTAGGCTTAACGTTAGTGAACAAGTGTTTTTGCGTGAGTAAAGTAGCCCTTAACTGATGTGTTGGAAGATAGCAGCAATAAAAATAAATCCTCTTCTAAAGCCTACTGTGTAAGTAACATTGACTTCTTAGTATGTTGCAGAGAAGGTACAAACTTACCTACCACAGTGATATACAAAAAGTTAAACCGGTTAATGATCTTAAGTTCTCCTCCACTAACTCTCCTGTTTGTCATCTTCTCAAATAGAGAATTTATAATGTTTCTTGTAATGGTTGTCTTTTGTCTTATATTGTTCAAATTGAAAGAAATCTTCAAATCTGCCCCAAGAACACTCCAGTTATGAGTTTCCAAGAAATTTCTAAATCCTCTATTGCCAAGCATTCTTGGGATTCCAACCATAATTTTAATTTTCAAAATGCTAAAATTATCTTTGATGCCAATAGCACCTCAGGATTGGACTTTCTCAAAAATTTAGCTATGTATCTTTATTGTGAAGTTATAGTGAATGAAAAATTTGATTCCACTATGCTGTCTGCAACTTTGGAAAACTTGGCAAGTTCAACTATATACGAGGAGGGATCAAATGAAAACAGCAAAAGTGCCACTAAAATTGTTTTTCATTCTAGGTCCTTGGAAATTGGCAAAACTGTCTGTGAAGTCTTCCTCAGCTGGTAGTATGATGCAGTGCCAGTAGATAGGGTTGGAGGTACAGAGCAGCTGATTATAGATGGATTATTTTGATTAAAGGTGGCAGCACCACTACGCAGTTTCACCAAAAAAGAACAGCATGCAGCTATTCAATTTTTATGGAGTGAAGGCGTGAAATCAGTTGATATCATCTGCATTCTCCTATGAATATAAAATGGTTTCATCCCTTTTAGTCAATTTTTTAAAGGTGCAGAGCCCTCCCCTTTTTAAATTCAGCAAACTGCATATCCTGCTCTTAAAGAAATTAATTAAATTTAATTAATGAATTAATAGTTGAAAAAACTGTATTAACATCAAGTGTCATCCACCACAAGTTTAAAAAAACGTATTTGAACTTGAGTGGATGAATAATAAGTATTTTATTAACGATTGAAAATTTGAACAAGATATGTATAGGGAGAGTGTGAACTAATAGTAGGAATTGAAAAAAAAAAAAAAATTGCATTCCTAATTCTACCCAGAGATCTCTTGTTAAAATCTATCCAGACATCTTTGGCTGGCAGATTTAATTTTGTTTGGTAATGTGTCTATCAAACCTAGGATAGAATTTCAAAAAATTGATACCATGTTTTCATATTGATAGGAAGACTTTTATCACTGTGTTTTATGCTGGCAATCAAGTTGCTAAGTTCTATGTGCCCTTTCAATTTTTGAGTTATTAAAGCATAGTAAAATTTAGAAAATGTGAATGACACACTGCAATGTGGAGTTGAATCAAAGTACAGGTCTGTATTTTGATCTGATACATAAACTAGTTAACTTTCATTTTATGCCAGTTTAATCTTCTCAACCTTTGTTTGATTTATGAAAATGCTTTGTTTTGTTTTTCTCACAGGAATTCTAGCATTCAGATCAAAATATAACACTCTGCATAAAACTGCACTTTGATTTACTCTGCATTACACTATGCCATTTTATTTTGCATACATTGATATGATTTTTTTTCTGTCATCTAAACACAGAAACCTTATTCTTATGCTACCAATTCCACTCCTTTTCTTGCCTTTATCAGTCTTGTTTTGCATGAATTTTCTTCCAATTTCTTCATAACCATTTTCAGACTTTTGCACTTAACAATATTATTTTCATTACTTTGTGGATAACTAATCAACTGTTTATGATGTTTTCTTAATTTTATTCTTTACTAGCTCAAAAATTGGAAGGACACATAGAACTTTAACAACTTGTTAGCCATCATGAAACACAAAGGTGAAAGTTCTTCTATCAATATTTAAATATAACATCAATTTTTTTTTTAAATCCTACCCTAGGTTTAATTGACACATTATCAAATAGTGTATAAAAAATCATTTTTTTTTTCAACTCATTGGGGACAAGCGACTGGTATGTGTGCCACTTAAGGTGCTCAGAATTTTTCATTATTCCCACCATTTTTTTATGGTAAATTTTATCTTATTTAATCAGAGCATTTCCGCAATTCAAGTACAAAAAATTTCTGTTTTGAAAAACCAGTGGTAATAGAATGAAAATTAAGCAAAGCGCTTTCGTCGCAAAGGGGTTAACCAAGAAAGTCTGATTTTTTTTTTTTAATTATTAAAATAAGATATTTTAAAATTTAAATCTTGGTTGTTCCAAGAATTTTAGGTTTCCAAAACAGTTAACCCACTAATTGATAACACAATCTATATTTTTATGCTGTAATTAATAAAGTTATCATTTCTAATTACAGAAATTATGAAAACTACAAAATAGTAATTCTATCAGTTAGGGCATATGAATTTAGAAATACTGTGGTATGTAGAACTTTTTTGCAAGATATCTCTGGGCTAAACTAAAGGTGAATTTCAGTAATTTTTTCATTCAATTAATCAGTTTGATAAAGATAATTACAATTTAATCTTCAGTATGTAAATTATGTATTTTATTAGTAAAATGATTAAATTAAACTATAAACTATGTATTCAATTTATGTTATTTTAATATTTTTTGCACGATAATTCTGTATTTAAAAAACTTGTTTGGGATAATGCCTTCATCCCTCCTTTCTAAATAAATGTAATATTAGGTACTTCTTTCTTGTTGTACAAAGTTTTTTTAATTTTAAATATATTTCAACTATGTTAAAATGTAACAACTGTATCAAAATGTTCATTTATCTATTTATTTATTTGCAATATTTTATTCCATAATTTGCATGTGCACACATTCTGGGGAATTTCTAGTAAATCTTATCAGCCAAGGATTTATTTCACCAGCCAACAAAATGCAACATACAGTTGAAAACTGTTATTATGACAAAATTTGCACAACTGCAAAAATAGATACTACAAGGAATTTTCATATTTATTTCTATAAAATTAAGAAATATATATAAGAGAGGAAAGTTTAATATAGAATAGAACTTAGTACTATGTTTATATCACTATAATTTGAAAAGTTGCGAAATATAGCTAACTAGTAAAAAAAAAAAAAGGGTGGGGTGGGGTTCAGCATATGTCTATTGTTCGCAATTTTCGAAGGTTACCTAAAAATTCACTCGCCAGAGGCGAGTAAAAGGACATGTTTCCCCACCCCTGATCAGATTGATAAAGATAATTACAATTTAATCTTCAGTATGTAAGTTATGTATTTCTATTGGTAAAATGATTAAATTAAACTATAAACTATGCATTCAATTTATGTTATTTTAATATTTTTTGCACGATTATGCTATATTTAAAAACTTGTTTTGTATAATGTATTCTTCCCTTCTTTCTAAATAACTGTAATATTAGATATTTCTTTCTTGTTGTATATATTTTTTAATTTCTATATATTTTAATTATTATATAATTAAAAAATAATATTTTGCTAATAGAATGTATTTACTTTGTATACTCAAATTGCATGAATGCAAATTACCGTAACTTGAAGTTACTTGGACCCTTGGTTTCATCTTTATCCTCCATTTCCTAGCAGACATCTTTACTCATGATTCATGTAAAACTATGGCAAAATATTCTATCTATTCTACATATAAAATGCAAATTCATTCTTTGTTCCGATTGCTTATAACTTGAGTTCTACTGAATGGATTTTGATGGAACTTGCAATAAAATTAAGTAATTTTTTAAAGAAGGTTTGTTGCAGAGCTCTAAGTATAATAGAAATGCACTATACCGTCAAAATGGTTTGTAATCTGAAGTTGGTTATCTCTCAAGTTATAAAGCACAAACAAGAAAACAGAAGGAACAAACAAAGGAGTTCATTGGATAGAGAGAGATTTTCAAAGTGAGCCACAAGTGTTTGGGCTGAATTGCAACCGTTTTTAGGGTTATATTTTTTACTTCAAGCTAAAGCTGCACATCTCATCTCTGTTATTCTGTTAATCTTAGAATTCTGTAGGTTTTAGTATAGTCAGGCATTCTCAAGAAAGAAAAAACATCAAACTTTAGCTTTTATACATCGCTTTTTATCCAATCACCTCGCAGATGTGAATAGATTTGTCTCCTACTATTTGATGTCGATCCCAGCTTTCAAGACATTAAAAATCAGTATGTTTGGAATCTAGAGAGCCAGTTAGAGCAATGCTAACCACTAAGTTTAGCTGCCTTAAAAGCAGTTGGTTGTTGGGTAACCATTTGATGTAACTGCAATATGCAATGTGTATATAAGTAGAAAAATTTTTTCATTCATGGTATGGGTACTGTAGTTAACTCTTTATTTCGATGCTTGTCAAAAGTTATTCTGTCTTTCTAATGTTTTATAACACTCACAGTTGCATAACATTAAAACATTAGAGTCAGTTGGGAAAATGATCAAAACTGCGTTTATTCAAATCAGTGTGTGGAATTGAAATAGCAGAAAATGTTTTTTGAATGTTAGGTAGAGGTATAAGCTTATAAATCTTGGTCATGCTTATAGCTCATTAGAAGACTAGGAGCGAATGTTAGCCATCTTTGGTGACAGTTTTATATGCTGTTTGGCATATGATATAAGGGTTTGTTATAAAAGTTTTTGATAGATTTTCATCATGCGATTGTTTTAATGTGAAAAAGAGATATGTTTTCTAGTAACACATGATGCTTGAGGATTTTTTTTTTTTTTTTTTTTTTTTTCTGGCGTAAGAATTGTTTTTTGAGCTTTTCATTTGATTTTACTTTTACCTTTTTTTTTTTTCCTGTCGTCATATTTTATGAAAAGGAGAAAAAAAGCACAGCATGATTTGTGTATACAATTATTATCTTTTAAGACTGTAAGACTGTAACTAATTTGTAAAATGTATTTTGAGACATTATGCAATAGTAATTTTGATATTAAATGTACCTGATAAAAATAAAAACGATGATTTTTCTTTTCTTTTTCTTTTTTTTTCTTTTATTCATCCAATTTCTAAAACAATTTTTAATTAATAAATGGTTTCCTCTAATCTAAAAGAGTCAAAAATATTTTATTCTGCTAAATGCTAAGTTTTTAATAAATTTTATTTTTTTATTACATTTGATTAAAATATGCAGTTGATCATATATCTAGTCGTCATGAAATGATTAAGCCTATGAATTCATGTTAGTGGTAAATTTACCTGAATATATGGGTTTTACCATAATAATTTAAAACTAATTATAATTACAGATCAATGTAACAAAGTGATATTTTGAATAAAAAATTCGCACTGAAAAAGGATTACAGAGAACTTGTTTTTCCTTCATTTATCTATAGAGGTGTTTTCATACATTACATGTGGTTTGTGGGTATGCTTCTCCATTATGCTGGTAAGTGTGCTAAGGTAATGGAATGTTGAATCTGGAAAGAATGTAGGCCATCGAGGTATGCATCTTAGTCAGGGTTGCAAAAAAGCCGGCTAAAATTAAAAAAAAGCCAGGCCGGTAGCTTTTATTGGTTTTAACTGGCTTTTTTTGGCCAAAATTGGCCTTTTTTAGCCATAATTGGCTTTTATACAATGAAGCATTGTAATTATAAACTACACATTTTAAAGTGTTTTTAATTAGTTTCAGTGACATTTAATTGATTTAGAGTTTAATAAATAACCCAATTTCTCAATAATGAGGACATTAATACTGGAATAAAACTTAGATGGTTTTGCTAGTGATTTGTAGTCAGAATTGCAAATATGTCAGCTAAATTTAAAAAGGGCCATACCATCTGCCAATTTTTTCATTTTTATTGCTTTATAAAATTAAAGAGGACAATAGTTACATGTTTTATTACTTAATTAATTTTAAGAGCTATTAATAAACAAGTCTTATTTTATTTCTAGTAAACATTTAAAATTATATACAGTCATATTAATAAAAACATCATTTCTCACTATTAAAAACATGAATAGCATATGCATAAATATGCTTAGCAACAAACTTTTCAAAATTTTATTTAAAGATTTTTTTTTCCTTGTTTAAGCTCTATTTTTTATACACTTATGTACCACTCACCTCAAATATTTCTTCCTTTTAAATTTCTCTTTTAACATATTATAACTTAATCTCCCCAAATGGACACATAAAGAATATATTTCCATTTTGATGTGCTTCATTTTGTGATAATTAAATATAATCTTTAAAATGTGTAGTATACGTGGAGCTATGTAATATAGAATTTCAAAACACCAGTTTGGAGCCTAACTTACATTCTTTTCAATGTTTATAATTTTTTTTTTTTTTTTTTTTCAGACATAATGCCTTTACAGTTGCCTTCTAGAAGTTATAAAGACTTATTTATTTGAGAAAATTTAATAGAAATCCATAGCTTCTTTTAGTAGAAAATATTTATAAGTGTATTAAAAATTAATTGATCCAAATTTAAAACGAATTAACTGAAAACCAACTTTAAAAATTAAAAACCGGCTTTTTTCAATAAAAGTCGGCTTTTCTTAAGTGGTTAAAACCAAAAAAAGCCGCAGCTTTTTTTGGCCTGGCTAAAAGCCGGGAACCCTGATTTTAGTTGGCATATTGTGGATTTTTTCCCCATTTTCAGTGAAAATATAGACATTTTGATTATGAGGACAATTTTTCCCTCTTCGGATACTGAGAGTTTTCACTCAGCAATTTGCTCATCATTTGCCTTGTATTGCCATTTTGCTTTGAACTTAAGGTTTTTGATTTGTAAAAAATGTGCTATTACGTTTTTTAATTTGTTTTATCATGTTTTTAAAGGTCAGTTTTATTTAAAATGTAAATTTGTGGTTCTTTTTTCTTGTTGAGTTTTCCTTTGAGTAATCAGATGTATCTTGGTTTCTATAGTACACTAGAAAACTTACATGGGTTTAAAGGAATTTTTCTCCTTTGTTAGATGCAGCATGATAGGCAATCAAGTACTAATGCAAGTCGTGTTATAGAATAATTCTGGAGAAGGACTTCAAACAGAAAGTGGGGAATAAGCAAAGGACAGCCCACGACTTCTTTATGTTATAGAAAATATAACATAGGTAAATTGAAATCTATCATCTGTTTTATTTTCCTTTATAGCTAGTGATCTTTTAGAATTTTTTTATTTATAAAGGTAAAATATTTATTGTAGTCATCCTAATATGTAATCCTGTAGTAACTCCGCTTGTGCATGTGTACTATTTTGTTTTTGTTTTCAAAATGTATTTCTATTCAGTCAGTCATCTTTTTCCCTTTGAAAATGAACGCTTGTGTTTGAAAGATCTCGGGTTGCAATAAATAATATTTTTATATGTTTGAGTCACCTTCTAAGTAGTTATATATGTTATATTGTTTATTAATAACAAGGTGAAAATTTCCTTCACGACACTAGTGTTTAATACAGTGTTTTGACTCTATTGTAGTTATCCTTATAATATTATAAATGTGGAAGTGTGTCTGAAAGTTTGAATAAAGTCAACGTCAAAACAGATGAATTAATGCCTTTGTACCTTTGCATATACATAGATTAGAAACCAGAAATGAACATAGGCTAAACTTCATTTATTTTATTCATTTATTTTTCTTAATATTTCAAAATTTCAATATTTTTCATACGGAATCAATTCACAATTTTTCTGCAATATTTAATTATTCCAGATAGCTTTTTAATTAACTTTTAAAGACACGTGAGGCATATTGAGAGATCTACTCAATGCAAATTAGTCACGAATCCAATAGTATTTATGTGATTAATTCTAATTAAATTAATCTGTTTTTAACAATTTGACATTTATTGCTTTTATAGTGCTACTGGGCATTGCAATACTCAAATATGTCATTAAAAGTTGTTATCCAGGCTGTAAAAGCCGGTAGTAAATAGAGTAGGCCACCCTTGTCATTATGTACGTCCAAACCACCCGTGTCTTTAAGGGTTAATATCTTGGCTAATTACCGACAAATTTTTCCGAAAATCAATATCAACAATGCTTTTGTACTTCTGTTATGATAGGTACCTCCAGCACTCCTCAACTCTTTTGCTGAATGCCCGTAAATCAAAATGTGTGTGTAACGTGAAAATATGCTTTTCTCAAAAACTATGCAATCTAGGGTAATTGCTATAATTTCCCTCCAAGGTTTAAAGTAATGTCTACTATCTCTAATTTTTTCATAATTTTAGTTTCAGTAGATTCAGAAATAGATGGGAGGGGGGACATATTTTTGCACTACATTTTCAACAATATATCCTAAAATATAATATCTAAAGTTAAAAGAAATATATTTTTGAGTTCAGCATTACGAATCCTTTCACAGGATACCCCCACACGATATACAAAGAAAATATTTTATATTTTCAAGTAACTTAATTAGCCCCTGTACATTTTTCCTAAATATATTTGTGAATGTTTAATAATCTGTAAATATGTGGGTCAATAGTCTTTATTACATCCCGCAATTTGAACTTCCTACGTTCCATAGTTTACGAGTAAAATGGCTGTGACAGACAGACACAGGAGTGATCTTATAATGGTTCTGTTTTTACTTTTTAAGTACAGAACCCTAAAAACTAAAAAAAACTTCTATGTTTAACTGTCAATAAAGATATACAGATTAATTAGAAGTATAATTATATTTAAATAAAAGAGAAAGCTTTTATATTATTCATTTGCTATTTGAAAAGCATCACTTAAGAAAATTAATCAATAATGACAACATTCATAAGAATTAACTCTCTAGTGCATGATTTTTTATTTTTAAAAATATGCTTTAATCCTTAATGAGCATAAATTACAGGAACAGTATTGAAAAAATTATTGCTCTTATATTTTTCAATATTTTAATTTTTTTTTTTTTAATGGTTGCCTAATGGCATCACCATGAGTTAACCTAAATTAAAAAAAACAATTTAAGTGTACCAATTGGCAATATGTATATATTTGTATAAAAACTAAAAAATGAACAAATTTTAAGTTGCTTTTTATCATTAATATTAATCATAGTTATAAATGGTAAGCAATAAAACAATTATTGTTTTTGTTGAAACATAGAGGTACCAAACACTAAATGCATTTTACTTTAGTAAAACCTTCACTTCAGACGTTTACACTATTGTTACTTTCTTGTATCTTTACAAGAAGAAAGTATTGGTTTCATGAAAATTTTCGAATTCCAGTTTTCGACGGATTTACACGTTTTATGGGTCAGAGATTCCAAAAAACATGTTTTTACAAAATGTCTGTCTGTGAGTCTGTCTGTATGTGACACAAATTTTGTGGGCGCTCTATCTCAAGAACTAATGCATGGAATTTAATAAAAATTTATGTTCAGGTAGTCCCTGATATAGATTGGTGCTGATTAGTTTTTGGTGTAAATCGCCCTGCAGGTGGTGCTGCTATGTAGCATTTTGCAGGATTTCCGCAAAAGTTCTATCTTAAGAACTAATGCACGGATTTTCATAAAACTTCAGATTCCGTTAGTCCTTGACATCAATGGATGCTGTTTACTTTTTGGTGTAAATCGCCCAACAGGTGGCACTGCTATGCTGCATTTTGCAGGATTTACACTATTTTCGCAGTAGCTCTATCTCAAGAACTAATGCACACATTTTCATCAAACTTCGGATTTAGTTAGTCCTTCATATGGAATGATGCTGACTACGTGTTGGTGTAAATCGCCCAATAGGTGGCGCTGCTGTGCTGCATTTTGAACTACTTTCTCAATAGCTCTATCTCAAGAACTAATGCACGAATTTTCATCAAACTTCAGATTTAAGTATAACTTGATTAATATTGCTGCTGATTATGTGTTGTTGCAAATCGCTCAACAGGTGGCACTTTTATGCTGCATTTGCCATGATTTGCGCAATACCCCTATCTCAAGAACTAATACACGAATTTTTCTCAAACTCCATATTCAGTTACACGTTGACATAAGTTGGTGATAATTAGGTTCTGGTGTAAATAACCCAATAGGTGGCGCTGTATGCTGCATTTTGCTGGATTTACACGGTTTTTAGCGACAGTCATTCCTCAAGAACTAATGCACGGAATTTCATATTTTTAGAATTCTCATGATGAACACAGATTGCCATTTATTTTGGCACTGAGATAGTGAATTTTGATGTATTGACATGTATGAGATAGAAGAAAGTTTTGTGATGGCCACAACATACTAGTTTTGTATCAGTATCATTTTTCCAATCATCTTCAGGAGGTTCATTAAACTTGACAGCCTTTCCGCACTTTAGATTTTTCATTGCACCAGGCGAGCATAATGTTTTGGCTACTTCAAGTCTGAGTTGTATCAATTTCGAAAATTTACTGCCAGGTGTACTTATTATGGATACATATATTGATGTATAAAGTTGTCAAAATGCAGTTTATGCTTTACATAATTGGATGAGTTGGTCTATCTGCAACAGAACTGCTAACCTCCAACTCAGTGTTGAACTCAGGAGGAGGCCCGGGAGGTGGACAATCCCCCCTCGCCCAGGAGCAATGATTTTCGGATGATCGGAAGATTTGTTGCAACAGTTCAAGATATAAAGCTGCAATTTGAACGAAGTTGATTTTCTTTAAAGTCAGAACATCTTCAATTTCTTATTTTGAGTATGCCTGATCGAGTTTTTGAAGTGATCAGAACAAACGACTTAAACATTTGAACATTAAAGAGGAAAAAATGAGTTATCTATAAACTTTTCGGGCAGTCATATTTAAGTTTAAATTTTCTCACAAAGTCTATGGTAGTGTAATGCTATTTGTGTATAGTATTATTATTGTCTTGCTATTATTTATAATTATAAATTGTTTTGAAATTGATACTCTTCTTTTTGAATTGGAAAATTAAAAAAACAAAAATGTTGTTTATAAACTTTTGG
Source organism: Maratus speciosus (assembly GCA_963932465.1). Classification (NCBI taxonomy): domain Eukaryota; kingdom Metazoa; phylum Arthropoda; class Arachnida; order Araneae; family Salticidae; genus Maratus; species Maratus speciosus. The sequence continues at coordinate 41,644,217 of OZ010791.1, read as the reverse complement.
GGTGCACTGTAGTTGTATTATTGTTTTTATTCAAGAAATAGTTGTATAGTATTCAAGAAATTTTTGTACTTATTTTTATTTAAGTAACTGTAATCATTAAATTTTGGATAAGTGAAATTTTTTTTATTATTATTATTATTTGAGGGGGAAAAAAAATTGCGAGGCTTAAATTTTTGCGATTATGACGGACTCACGAAAATTAAAGCCTTGCGAAAATAAGTGCTTTTACAGTTATCTGTTAAAAATACAGAGTATCTCACTGCAGATTAAACTTGGATTTTTGGTTGTTATTTTAACAATAATGAAGATATTGAAACTATGTTTTCAACAGAACAACTTTAATTTCTGTGAAATATGATGACATGGCAAGAAATGTTGGAAATTACCACCATTCATATCTAAACAACACTGAGCTAGACATTTTGTTATTCAGAATACAACTGGCAGTACTTATACTGTGTCATTGGTCAGAATTCAGTCACGTCCAATGAATATCATCACACTCCATACAAGCAAAATTAATGCAATTCCAATCTGGCTAAAATATCTTTATTATTGTTGTGAACGAAAATTCAGTTTCAACTTTTTGTGACACATCCTGTATTTCCGATTCAACATATTCTATTTTTGATGGAATCATTCGATTGAGATGCTGTTTCTTGTTCAAAAAATATTTTTCTTGGTCACATTATCTCCCTTAAGGCTACTAGTCACTCAATTTCCAAATTTCCCTCCATAATGTAATCTATGGGCATATAATGCCCATGGGGGGGGGGGGGGGGCACATTCTTGGGCCCGGAAATTCCGGCCCCGGCAGACCTCTCATTCTCTAATACCATTTTTATGTTTTAGATAGAAGAATGAGCAAGTCTATATTCTTTAATATTTAACTATAGTAAGACCTCAGACCCGACCCGATGCAGGACTCTAAATGGCATAAAACTAAAGACCTAATCTTTAAATATGCTTTAAAATTAGTTGCGGTTTCAAAAGTTCCACTTATAACGATACACCTTGTTTTACACAAGTGGCCACCTGCCTTTAGTTTATCTGCAGTTATTATTTTGAAAATTTTCCTGTCTAACATAGTGCATCGCATATCACCACTATTAAATTATTCACTTGAAACATTAGACAGGAAGGACCATTTAGCGTTTTGCTGTGTATTGTATTTTTAAAATACGATAAAAACATAATGCAGTTTGTTATTTCGAAGACTCGTGAAAGGTTGACTAAAGACAAAACAGACAGGCACACATTTTGCTTTTGTGAAACTTTGATCTGCGGTTTATATAGACTTTTAACCGGAAAAAATATTTTCCATATTCTTTTTAAAAAGCGGGTCAACCCGAACCCGACCCGCAAGAGTAAAAAAGCCAACCCAAAACCGACCCGAACACAAAACAGCAAAAGCCAAGCTGACCCGCACCAAAAATTTTTAAAGTCAACCCGATCCACCACGAGAAAATATAGCGCCGACCCAACCCGAACTGCGGGTCGGGCTCAGGTAAAAGCGGGTAACCTGACCCGTTGCAGGACTCTAATCACAAGCCCATAGACTTTGCATTAGCAAAGGGAATTCAGAAATCGACTGACTAGCAGCCAAAAGTTTGTTCCAAAGTTTTAAGAAAACTTTGTATATTTCATACCTCTGAAAATGATTGCACTGCTTTTTGGTACATTCTGTGTATGTCATATTCAGTTATTTTTATAAGTATTTCTGAATATTTCATAGGTATTGAGAATAATGTTTCAATTAATACATATAACTATGGTATAACACTTTAATTTGATTGTAAATTAATACCAGTCTTAATATTGGGTTTTTAAATAAGTTTTCAAAATAGCATTGTAAAATCATTTTGTGGTTGTAAGGAGATATATTTTATCAAAGCATATTTCTTTTAACATTATGATTGCTTTGTGTTATATTGCTAATATCATTTTAATATCTCAAAGCCTTGTATTACCATATCATTTTTCGATGTTACAAAATATTCAAAGCATAAGGTCTAGCCCAGGCTGGTAATCGAACCCAGCTCCTTCCCTTACAAGGCCAATGCTTTACCATTTAAGCTAATTGGGCCGACAACCAGTCAGCATATTTCACTCAGATTTGTAAGCCAAGTTTCTGGGTTTGATTCCCAGCCTGGGCATTTTTTCGCTCACTTGGAAAATATTCAATTCATATGATAACTTTACCAATCAGCTCGATTGTGTTAAAATAATAGTTCATCTACGTATCCATCATTTATATGAAGTTCCTTTACCTGCGGTTTATTCTGTTGAGCTGTTTACATGACAGACCAGATGTTACTACCAATAAAGTTATCTGAGCAAAATAAGCTGAGTGGTTGTCAGCCCAGTTAGCTTAAATGGTAAAGCATTGCCCTTGTAAGCCAAGGATCTGGGTTCAATTCCCAGCCTAGACATTTTTTCGCTCAGTTGGAAAATATTAATTTCGTATGATAACTTTACCTATCAGTTTGATTGTGTTAAAATAATAGTTCATAAGGTCTAGATTTTTTTTCTTTTACTTCCTGGGGAAAAAACAGGTTCTTTTGTCATTTGAGTAGGATCTTTGATAGATACACATGATGTGAAACTCTTTATCATACAGAAATATTATTAGTGTAAAACATTACCCAGTAAGTTAAAATTTAGGTTATAGCTACATGTTCTCCCTCCTTTATCTGCATGTGTTAGGCAAAATGTGACACTACATTTCTTCAGACACCAGATTTAAATCAGTGTCACATCATAAGTTAGAATCATAGGGTAATGCTGATGAAAAAGATTCACTCCATTTTTGTTGTTACTGTTATTGATTGATCTTTCATCTTGTAGCTGTTGACATGCAATAAAATCTTTTATATAATGAGAACCAGAAATGTTTGAAATGATGAAATTTGACTGAAATTTCATTGTGGATTATGAAAATTTATTTAAACCAGCAATGCTGAAAATGTGGTGTGCAGCAGATTATTTTCGAACATGGCATAATTCAAATTCTAAATCAAAATTTAATGAAATTTCACAAAATACGTGAACTTAGACTAGCTGAGTTAGTCTGAATTTGATTGGTTGTTATTACCATACAGATTGAAGATACTGAAATGGAACTTAATGAATCCCAATGTACTACAGCTGAACATGTCCTGGGAAAAGTTGTAATATCAGACATACCCAAAGGATTACTTTTTTATAAATACAAACAGCATTGAATTCACTTTTCTCTGGAAGGAGTTTCTGCAGATATGAATAAAAAATGGACTCATACTTATGAAAAATACAATATTCATGATAAGAAGTAGATAAATAGTAAATTATTTTTGGAGTTACGGCAAAATCATCAGACCTAAATTATCTTAGATTCTTATATATGAATTATCTATCTATATATATATATAAACACATTGATAATAAAATATTTTTTAGTTATTAAGAAGGTATTAGCTCTTTATAAAACACAGTCAGAAAAATCTGAGTAAGAATATTAATAAACAATCAATGAGGAAAAACTATAAATCATCAATTGAATTCTGTGTTAGAGGAATTAGATTCAAGGGATGAATCTGATGTTAAAGAATTTATTATTATTTTAGCATAGATACTCCTGCACGCAGTATTGTGACTAAATTTCATAAATTTTCTAAAATGAAAATACCTTTCTGACCTGATACACATCTTTGATACACATTCTCATGTAACAAAAAGTAGTGTGTGGTTAAAATTTGTTTAGGTTGTTTTACATTTAATTGTTTATGTTGTCAGCCTGTATTGCATATAAAACTTGCTTATTACATTGATCACGGTCAGCTGAAAAATTTGTCTTTAAGAAAATAATTCTTATAGTCACTCCATCACAGCTATGGTGAACCTAACAGCCATGTGACTAGTTCTGATTTTATTCCAAATGATACATAACTAATCTCTCTCGGGAGACCTGATTGCAGCATCATGCAGTGTGCTTTGATTTGAAAATAAAATGACCTTATTAAAATATTAATGAAACCGATGTGTATGTAGTTGTATGTTGCAGACTTTTTCCTGAATTTTTGAGGAAATGTTGAGTGGAGGTTATCTACTGTTTTCAAATATAACAGACAGCACAAATAAACTTTCCATGCTTTTGCAACCTGATTTTGTTGATGTGAATGGCAAAGGATTTGTGACAAATGTACAACTATGACTCCCAGTCTACTTTTGCTAGTATGCTTGATTAAACGTTGATAAAATTGGAGATAATTAAAAGATTTGACTTTATAGATACTTCTTCAGAAAAGTGACCAAGTGGTTACTTCATTGGTTGTTCAAGAAGAATGTAAATGATAATATCAGATAAATGATCGCTTTTCCAAACTGATAGTTCATTTCTTTTAGCAAAGCCTTGTATGTATTCTTTTTCAAGCAATTTTGATTTCAAATATATACAGCATAATTTTCATATTAAAAAACATTTGCAAAAGACTCTGCAATACGGATAGTTGAATTCTGAATTTTAAAGGAATCTCTTTTTAAAAAATTAATAAACTATATCCTTACCTTGTGGACAAAGTAAATTTTAAGTTTGTTGTCATTATTATTTATGAGTCATTCTGCACAGTTGGTGTTAGTTTTGTATGCTTTTGGGTTATTTTATATTTGTGTACCTGGAGGTGCTTTGCAGAAATTTTAACATTGAAATCTTTTTTCTTCATTGCTTATAAAAAGATTTATTTACAATTAAAAGCAGATATGCAAACGTAACATTTTAAATTTACAACAAAATATTTTATACTTATTTTAAATTAATAATAATGGATAAAGTTCTTGGATTTTCATCATTTATTACCTGTTCATGGATATGGTATAAATTCACTATCAATACGGTAAATTTTTGTTTATATATAAGATTTCAATTTGTCTTTATGTCATATGTTTGATAAATTTAAGCATTACATCAAGCAATATTTTCACTCCAGTGTCTTTTTTTTTTCCCTAGAGAATTTTATGAATCCATTTATGTGTGTGTGTATGTGGGCACTTTCCAATAACTTGAGTAATTTGCATTCCTTTGAGTTGTATTCTGTATTTTATCATTTATATAGTTTTTTTTAGCATTAAATGTATTCTACAATGTCCTTCTACGATTTCAAATTATTTTCAAGAAAATAACTGTAAATTTTATTTCAATAGCCCAATTGTCACTTCTGCTGCTTGTTTCCAACTTCATGCACTGATCTTCTGGAACAATTTAAAGTGTCATGACAAGCTATTTTTAGAAATTTTACCACCCCCATAAAAAATTTATATTATACAGTATAAAATGACAAATTTTTATTGTAATTTAAAAACAGTTTTATATTTATTCTATGCCAAAGAAATGTTGTCCCCTTGTTTTTGTATTACTACTGTCTTATATAAAACTGCTCATGTGACCACTAGGAGGTCAGATAAAATTCAGGGGATAGCTGCATTTAGTAGAAGCAGCAATCTTGAAAATCACAAAAGCAAATCTTTAAATTTATCAAAAGCAAAAATCTTATGATTTAATTATCTGGACTTAAAAAGCAGTTACAAGCTGCAAAATGGATAGAAAGATAAATATATGTTTATTACTTGTCACTACTGTTCCCTACTTAAACTTTCGTTGTTATTATTTTTATTTATTTATGATTTTGTATGGGATGATACAACATACTTTTACTTAGTTCGTAATATCATATTGCAGTCTTACTAAGATTACCTTACTATGTGCACAGAAGCAATTTCTTTAATTTTGTCACTACTGCCCTCTTTTAATGAAACTGCATCAGCTCATTTTGAGTAAGTTTGAAAATGTTCAGCTTCAACTATGTTACTTAAGAGCCTACACCAGGGTCGGCGAACCTTTTCACATCTGCTTGCCAGTTTAAAAAAAAAAAAAAAAAAAAAAAAAAAAAAAAAAAAACATTAAAATGTCTGTCATAGAACTCTGTTTCCTCTTGGGTTTTTGTTTTTCAATTTTATTTTCTCATTTTACAAGCATTGTAAAATCTTCTCATTTTTTTTTTTCAGAAAAAAATGAACACATTTTAAGGCACGTAATGCAGTCACAGAGTCTTGGCATTTTGGTGTTAGTTTCTCTTCATCAGATTCATTATTACTCTCATTTAACTCATCAGAAAAGTTTGTTTCTTCTATCTATTTGGAACTATCATTTGCACAAAAAGGTAAATCGTAATCCTAAAGTGACGGTTTATCAAATCCTATATTTTTCGAATCAAGATTTATTGGAATTTTTTTCACTGTAATATTCATAATATTATCACTTTGGTTGGAACTTTAAGAAATTGACATTTTATATAGAGTTATATGTGTTTAGCAAGGGATGGTTTAACAATGTATTACTATAGTTATATTTCTAAAGTAATTGAATTAAGAAGAAAGTAAAGTAATTAAGAGAATTAACATGATTTCTGATGCCGCATGTTGGATGCCAAATGTTTGGTATTGGGCTCAAAATTGGTTATTTTTAACAAAATGCATGATGAATTGAAATCATCTGATAAATTGATTCAATTTGGATTTTTAATACTGTGCATCTCTGAAAATAATGATTCGCAAGCATAGGCAGAGAGAAAGATGTTAACATGGCAAATGCTAACTTCTTCAAAGAACTGTAAGTGTCTGCAGAGCTGTCCTTAGTCGATGTGCGACAGGTGCAGACGCACAGGGCCTCGTGCCTAGGAAGACCTTGAGCTCAAAAATAAAAAATTATTGCAAAATAGCTAAATATTTATTATTCATTTTGTTGTGAGTTACATGATAAAATTTATATGTGTAAACCTTCTTATTTACAGGCATGAAAGAGATCCTTCTAAAGGAGGAATTCCACCTTTTTAGAAGCAAATTTGGACATTCTCTGGATTGATGCAAAAATGCAAAGAAAATATTAGATGCATATGGGGGGGGGGGGGGAGAATCTAGAAAACTTAATAATTAGGCATTTTGCCTACTGAAATCCTTGGAGTTTATTTCTGAATTGCTGTACTATCAAATCAAAGGTGAACTGTTATTATAAGCACCTGAAAGTCATGTAAATTAAGTTAACTTGGGAAAGGAAGTTTCCATATGGTTCTTTTTGAAATAGAATATTTTATTCTATTTATAAAACACTTCTGGGTAATTTCACTGATGCATTTTTGGAAATTATTTCTGGAGTAAAGATCAATTTGGCATTTATATATTTAGAGTTGAGATTTTTTTTTTTTTTTTTTTTTTTTTAAGTAAAGTCTTAAACAGTCAAGTCCTTCAAAATAGTACGTTTATTTTGAAAAATTAATCTCTGTACTTAACATAACTTCATCAGATACATTTGGGTAGATTTATCTGTTTCCAATTTTCTTTTTTGATTTAATGAATTTGTACATTTATTGTTATTTACTTATTTTTTTTCTTTTAATACTTTCTAAGTTACAAAAATGAAATAACAATCATATGTACAGTTATATTTCATTTTATTGTATGAATAACTGTTAAAATGTCGTCTAAATTATACGAGTTTGGCCTTACAGTATAGATGGAAAAAAATTCCCACCTTTTTTTCTATTTCCCACTTTCATGCCTGTATTTATATAATGTAAAATTTTCTATCAATAAAATGTTCGGTGCAAGTTATGGATGCCTGAAAAGAGAATAAGATTGTTTGTAGCTTATATTCAATCTAAAGGGATTGTTACACCCTAGCCTGGACAGCACCAGACATCCAACAAATCTGGACAGGTGCATGAACTGAAATTTAATTTTCAGCAGATCGGTGTATGGGCGATGATTCCAATAAAGTGCTCGCTATTATTTTAATGATTATTTGAAATGTAACATAGATTTGCTTTCCCGTTGTGTAATCAAGTTTCTCTATTTATTATACGAATATCGATGTTCTTGTCCACACACATATGTATTCCTGTCGTGTAAACACAACGAAGAGGCAAAGGAACTGTTTCTGCTGTCACTATCTTGAGACAAAACTAAACATTTAAAGTCTCCAAGAATTATGAAAAGTTAGTGCTTTTAATAGTCCTTAGAAAAATGAGTTTTTTGGAAATACTGATTTTGACTCAGATATTTTCCTATTTTTTAAATTATCTTAAAAATATTAACAGTTTAATATTTGCTAATTAAATTAATAACTCTAAACATGTTACAGTCGAAGAAAAGACCGTTTTTATATCAAAAGTTTCACTTGTATCACATTCAATTACTGCCATAATATGAAATGGACTGATTGAGTAATTTAATCGATTAACCCTTTGACTACAATTTATTTTTTATTAGAAATTGTTGCAAATGGCGACTATTTTTTAATTCTATTAGTGGTTTTTAAAGAAAGAAAAATCTTTGCCATACACTTTTATGACAGCTTCATGAAAACTTGTAAATAATAGCATGAATATAATATAAAAATAGTCGATAGTGGCAGCCCTGCTTTCGGTCCATGGTCCTGCATAGTTAAATATGTAAATATATTAACCATTACATTTGGTTTATGTTTTTGTTTAAATTATCAGAAAGAAATTAGCAATTTTCTCCAACAAATCAAATTGTTTTTAAAATTTCTTGATTTTGTATATTTTTAATTGATTATCATCTCCTCAATCCTCCCCTGCTCATGAATTTCACGTGTAAATATATTAGAGGTCTACATAAGTCGAAGTTTTCAGATCCAGGTCCATTCTGGGTCAGAGAAAGCTATCCTAAATCAATGGTAAAGCTGAAAATTTGGTTCTGAATTGACTCTACCAAAAATCTTTAAAATCAGGCACGATGCTATTCAACTCATGAAAAAAAAAACTATTCGATATATCTCAACGAGTATTACCCTACAATTAAAATTCTTTAAAAGAATGTTGGATACACGTTTAAACAAACAATTTAAAGTACAGCACTTTTCCGATTATACTTCCTCATTCCATAGCATACGAAATTACAATATATTTACATAAGAAAACATCAACATTGAAATAAAAACTCATTAAAATCAAATAGTTTAGAAGGAAAGAAAGAGTGATTTAAGAAGTCATAATTTTGAAGCTCTATAAAGAAAAAAAGTAGATTTTTAAAATGTCTCTTTAATTTATTAAGCCAAAATAAATTTCTAAATATTACATTTACAAATGTACAGTCATAAAATAAAAAAAAAAAAAAAAAAAAAAAACTCAGTTTATCTATGGAAGTCACATCTAGCTAGATAATAAATTTAAATGTTTCTGAAAGGCATTTGAATTCACAAAATCTTGATGAGAACTCATCGACTAATTTATTTGTTACTGAAGGGAGTCGCTTTCTTTGTTTTTTCATCTAAATTAAAGACATCAGCTTTTTTTACTTTTTAGAAGATATTTTTTCTAAATATTTGCAATTTTGCTTCAAATATGAATCCTATCTATCATGATAATATCAGTCTTATTTGTGCCTTGGCACTTTAAATTTAAATTATTTAAATGCTGGCACAAATCTGTAAAGTACATTAATTTTGCAAGCCATTTAATATTTGTCAAATGCGCATATTTCTTGATCATACTTTATTCATGTTAAAAAAACCAGATTTCTTCCAAATGTTCAATAAATCCTTGTATCATTTTGCCGCGACTTAACCAATAAACAATGTTGTACATCAGTAATGTACTGTGCACAGTTTACTTCATCTAACAAAGTGTCAAACTTTCATTTATTTAAAGCCTGCAACGATATGATATTAACTATTTTTGTGACTACGGCCATAACATGATCAACAGACTCATAACCAGCCTTTGCACACAGGACTTGATGTATGATGCAGTGAAATTCAAGAATAATATGTCCAATATGAGTTTGAAAGAAATTAAAAAAAAAAATCATTTTCCCCACCAGACTGGGGTTGTAAAAGAAACTCTTTTAGACAAATTTATTTCATTTTCAGTAAGTGAATTTATAACTGCTGTACAAATATCTGCTTCGTTGGTTGTAGTTAATAACTATATTTCTCCTTAATTTCATTTTCAAAAAAATATCGTACAAAAACAGCTAAATGAGCAGATTTAGTTACATCTGTAATTTCGTCAACAAGGAAGGGGAGTGGGAAGGGAGAAAGGAAAGGAGAAGACTTGGTATCAGAATTTTGTTACTCTCTTACATTTTCTGCCATTTTTAGGATTCTATTGGGTTGGCAACTAAGTGATTGCAGATTTTGTCAATAGATGTTAGCACATTCTTTTTGTTTTCTCTACTTGTTCAAAGCACCTATCCTATATTCTTTTCTTGTTGTTGACTTCCTTTTTAATTTTGCAAAAAAAAAAAAAAAAAAAAAAAAAAAAAAAAAAAAAAATTATATTGATTAGTTATTTAGGTTCATTTTTATCCCAGTTTAAGAATGGAAGAACAAGACGTGCATTTCAGGCATATTTTATTGTAATTTCCAAAAATAAAAGAAATGCATTGCAAGTACACAAGAAGTTATGTGCCATATATGGGAATAAAGTCTTCAAAGAAAGGCAGTGTCAAAATTGGTTTGCCAAATTTTGTTCTAGTGATTTTTCACTGAAAAATACGCAATAATCTGGCCGTTCAGTTGAAGTTGATGAGATCCATATCAATGCCATTATCAATTCAGATCATCATAGCACAGCATGTAAAATTGCAGAGAAGCTCAATGTATCGCATACATGCATTGAAAAAAAATTAAAACTGCTTAGCTATGTCAAGAAACTCGATGTATGGATCTCTCATCAGCTTAATGAAATTCATTTGAAGAACCCATTAGCATCAGCAATTAGCTTCTGAAACGCAATGAAATTGATCCATTTCTGAAACGACTGTTAACTGTCAACGAAAAGTGGATAGTTTATAACAACGTTAATCTGAAAAGATTGTGGGAAATGCAAGATGAACCAGCCCAGGTGACACGAAAAGCTGAGATTCACCAAAAAAAGGTTATGCTGTCAGTTTGGTGGGATTATAAAGGAATACTGCATTTTTAACTTTTATCAAGAAACCAAACAATTAACTCAAATGTGTATGTTCAACAACTCGCAAAACTGGGCAATGCAGTTCAAGAAAAGCAGCCAGCATTGACAAATCGTAAGGGTGTTGTTCTCCAGCATGATAATGTAAAACCTCACACATCTTTGGTCACTCGCCAAAGATTATTGGAACTAGGTTGGAATGTGTTGTCACATCTACCATATAGTCCTGACGTTGTGCCTTCAGATTACCCTTCATTTCGTTCTGTACAGAACTCCTTAAATTGTAAAACTTTTAATGACACTGATGATGGAAAATCACATTTAATTCAATTTTTTGCTGCCAAAACTCAGAAGTTTTATGCACATGGAATTATGACACTGCCTGAGAGATGGCAAAAGTTCATCGACAAAAACGGAAAATGCCTAATTGAGTAAAGCTATATTTTTAAACAAAAATTTTGAATTTTCCTTCTTATTTAAAATCCGCAATCACTTAGTTACCAACCCAATATCTTTGACTGTATATATTTAATAGAATATATATAATGAGATAGAATAAGAAGAATATATTTAATTCACTGAATTATTTTATCTTCATTTTCAAAATTATCAAAATGGGATGGAGCGCATGTTAGCCAGACTTTCTTCAAAAACTCTCCATCGCAGAAAAATTCAACATACCAGCATTGACATTCACAGCCGAGAAATTTGAAACTCTAGTTTGCGAATCCCTGCTGATATATTTAATTATAGATGTGAGCAGTTTATGTTTCTCTTTAATTGCACTGGCAATGAATTCTTTTTGTTCTCCATAACTATTTTGAGAAGTTTTTTTTTTTTTATTTGTTTCATATAAAACCGTTTTACAGATAACATTCTGCAGATCCAGGACCGTGTGAAAGGGGAGGCGAAGGGGGTACCAAATTTATACTATCAACTTTGTACATTTAAAATAAAAGTATGTACATTTTTGTTTCAAAGTTAATGCATTGTCCCTTACTCCACACCAGAAAACAAATTTGTCACTAATGAATTCTTCCTTTTTAAAACTTGTTTTAGGTCTTTGCTCTTTTGTTGTCCTCTTTTCTGAGTCTAGAATTTTCTTTCTAAACTAGGGAAAAAACGTACACTCTCAAACAGCATGTGGTTTTCTTCTTAGAATCCAAAAGCATTGGAAATTGTTATACTATACTATTAGATACATTTTTTCAACACCACAGCCTGTCTTTTTCGTTAGCCTCAAACAAAATCAAGGAAGTGGGTATGTGATATGTATGGGGAAAAGGGAGGAGGGGGGGGGGGGGGTTCTGAGTGGTTAGTTTAATGATACGACAAGTACACAAGTATTTAGTATTAAAAAAAAAGCTGTTTTCAGTCAAGCTTGTATGTTAATAAAAAAAGAAAAATGAAGTACAGAACTTTGGGGAGTATGAATGAATTTTTTTTTTAAACTTCAACTAACGATGTGGCAAAAATATCCCTTCGCGTGTTGACTATGGCCTGCATGCCATAGGTTCGCCATCCCTGGCCTACACTATACTTCATTTTTTTTTTCAGCTGATGGATAACCTTCATAGTCACCATCACTAGTTTCCATGGAAATCTCATATAACTCGTTTTTGCCACTCTTTTTTGTTCTTGACTATAAAAGCTCTGAAACAACCTCAAATGTAGTGTGAAAAAAGTATCTAACTGGGGAATTCAGAATCCCTTATCAGAGGAACACCCTCAAAGTTGTATGTCTGTCTTTGCGAAAAATAGTTATAGTCATGTGAAGAAACGAGAATGCTGATGTTAAACCGGGAGCAATCTTTACGGATTTTTCGCTTGTATTTTAATATTTATTTATTTTTTTTTTTTCATAGGATCGATATTTTATACTGTACATTTGGTTTAGGTTAGTTTTTTTTTTTATAAGAGGACAGTTTCATTTTTGGAACCAGTTCTGAAAATGAAACTATCTTTAAAGATTGCTGCCATAGAATTAAAGGTCTTGTTTCTTCTTGTGATTAGTGTAGACTCTTGAGCTATTTCCCATGTGGCATACATTAAAAATGCCAATATTATAATTCAAAACCATCATTTGTTCACTTTCTCCCTGTTTGAAGAATACTCCTGATGATTATAAAGATTCTCAACTCCTGATTTAAAAAGTGAACTATTAGTGTTGGAAATTTGGGTCGCAGTTGTGTATGATGAAAATTGGTTTCCTGAAGTTTTTAAATTTAATTTTTATTTAACTATCATCAAAGTATTTTATTTTTCCATGTTACTTATTAGAACATTTGTTTTAAATTATTTTCATTGGAGAAGTAAGTAACGACATCCTTAAAGCAAATTTCATGTTAAGAAATGGAAATAGATTCCATTGGACAAGCATACCAGATATCCATGAAATACCAAAATAATGAACTTTTGTGTTTTATTGAAATTTCTCCTCATTCAATTACTTTTTGATATTTTATTCTAGACAATTAGTGTGATTATAAATTTAAAAATGAAAAATATTTCCTGTAACTAAACACTTTTTTTGTCTCTGGATAAATTCATTTAGTTGGACCTATTGTCTTATAGTTGGTGGTTTATTTCTAAAAGATTAATTCAATTTTAAAATAGTTTTAAAAGTACATAGCTATTGAGTAATTTATAATTGTTAAAATGTTCAAAGGGTATATTTTTAAGAGTATTTCACTTCTGCCCCCCCCCCCCCCTATTCTTAAAACACATCCAAATTTATTGCACATAGGATATCAAATAATATATTTTTTATCATTAATAGACAAAAAGAAAAAAAAATCTTTTAAAATCTTGGGTTATAGCGTAACAATATCTTTGGGATAATAGTGATATTGATTATCAAAATAATTAATAAAATGATGTGTTTAAAGAAAAATACTGTTCAAAGTTTATGCCTGGATTATTGTATACTACTCTATGTCTTATCTATTTATTTTAAAAAAATGTTTAAAATTTAACTTTTATTTTACACTAAATGACAGAGTGAAATTACCCATTTATTGGAACCCATGCAAATTAACTATTCAAAACTTTCCCTTCAAGGATAATATTTTTTAGTTTATCTGTTTCACTCTGTTATGCTTCTCTAAGAATTATTTGAGTTAATACTTGTTTTTGAAGTGTGATTTGTTATCAATGCAATATCTTTGTGAAGGGACAAAATTTTGTTTTACTATATAGTATAAAAAAATATATCGGACTTTGGCCCTTTATTATATTTTTAAATGAAACATTCAAGATGTACATATAAAATAACACTTTAGATTTTTTGCATGGTTTATAGGCTCTTATCAAATTAAAATATATTTCACTCTGTTTCTGAAATTATTTATTTTGAATCCCTTGCTTAAAGATTTAAAAAATTAAAATATTTTAATATAATGATGTTATGCCAAATTTAAGTGTTATAAAGATATGAAAAACTTTTATCCAAACCATTTTGTAAAAAGGTGTTAGTTAACCATTATTTTTCACGTTTTGAATACTCATACGTTTGAAAGCTCTCTTTATATTTTAAGATTAAACCATTCATTAAAAAAAAACACCATTTATTTTTTGTGTGATTTAGTTATATATATATATATATATATATATATATATATATATATATATATATATATACATATATAGTCTTTGTTTTAAATATTTCTCACTATTTTTCAACATTCATTCATAAATCATAAAAAGAATTCGTTCTAAGTAAAGAAAAAAAAAATCTTTATAAGCATGATTATTTCTTCAATTTTAAATATAAGTAAAGTAAATTAAATACAGTTTATAAAAATTATGTATTTTCAATAATAGCATTTTTTCTTGTTTCACTACTGTATTTGCATCATTTACTTGAGATTTAGAGTAAAACTTTTATACTTTTCTTGCAATTGTGAGAGCCTCCGGTGATTGTGTTCAGGTAATATACCTGAATTCAAGTATTTATTTCATTTTCAGTACCAGAATTCAGGTTTTTCTGATAGTTAAATTCATAAAATAAGACTTGTGGATATGCTTGCTAAACACAATTAAAATTAATATATTTCATAATGAGAGGATTGGACCTCCTTGCAATAAATTATGTGTTTTCTTTCCATACAAAAACTTTTTCTGTTAAAATTTCATGTATTTTTCCATTAATTCACTATCACCCGTGGGTTACATTTTGTCTGTATAAATACACTAAGGAGCTCAGTCCCTCACTCTTGCGCCAATCCCAAGAGCAATAAGTACTATGTTTTCTTATGACAATCCTGCATTTTGCTCATTTTTTAATTGCAATTGTATTTTATTCTTGGGAAAACACTTACATATATCGAAACCAATACTCATTTATTTTTAAGTGTATATTTACAATATCTTTACAAACAGCGTTTATTTGTAATAGGCCCCAAGCATCGAATTTTTATGCCTTTCAAATCCAGCTTCTGTTTGGTAAACATAATACTCACATTTTAAGATAAAATAAAATGGGAGTGAAAAATAAAGTATCTTGCTTTGAAGCTTTCTTAGGTTTTGATATTAAAAGATTGGGTACTTTTGGTTAACCGGGCGCCAGTGTTGTATGTACATATGTATACACATATATGTACAACATATATATATATGTACACACACACATATATATATGCATACATATGTATATACATATGTACATATATATGTATATATATACATATGTATATATATACATATGTACGTATAACACTGGCGCCCAGCTAACTGAAAAGTACCAAAGATTGTTGCTAAATATTACATCATTGTCTTCTGCAGTCAATATCCACGTACCACTTTAAAATATTTTACTGTGAAGTAAACCAGTTTCAGCTGATATCACCTCTATGTCTATGTCTAGGGCAGGGATGGAGAACCTTTTTGAGTATGCGTGCCAAAAATTAAAAAATATATGTACAAACACTCTAACGTGCCAGAAAAATTTTAACGAATAATATAGTCATGTCGCATCAAATTCCACATTAATAATCTATTAATAAGTTTTTCTTTTATTGTATACTTCCAAATCTGATCATTTTTAGTTCTTCATTGATCTAGTAGAAGCAGGTTCAATAGACACATAACTATTTATAATAACAGTTAAAATTCAATTTTCAAAATTAAAACCTAAATATATTGAAACCTAATGTAACTTAAAGCCCTAAAACTAAATAAAATAAAACCTAATCTGAAATAGAAGTGTGTCAATTAGGTATATTCTATGCAAACTAACTCTTAAAAATCAATTTTCAAAAATAAAACCTTTGAAATTTGATAGAGCAGTAAAATGATTTTGAAAACACTATATGTTGAATGGTTTAGCGAGAAAATGACGCTAAAAGGCGCTTTCATTGAAATTTATAATGCCTTAATTTATTCAAAAGTAACGGATTATTTTAAAGTAAATTATATAGCTGTTACACAAAACTATACTTTTTGTAAGAAAAACACAAAGTGGATTGCTCACCATAAACTGAATATGAACTATTAGTTTTTTTACGTGCCAGAGGTGTATTCTTACGTGCCAAGTTTGGCACGTGCACCATAGGTTCACCATCCCTGGTCTAGGGTGACATATTCGCATGGATCCAAACATCTCATAACTCTTAAAATTTAAAATATTAAAAATAAATATTACTGACTTATTAATTTGTTTTAAATTTTAATATTTCTATAATAGCAGTTTTAAAAATTTTTCATTTATGTGCATGAGAGAGAGAAATGGATAAATGATCTCTTTTTCTCATTGTTAGTGTCTTTTTCTCATTGAAGTAGGAAACCAAGGAGGAAATTTTAACCTCTGTGCATTTAGAAGTTGAACAGTTATTATTTCATATATTAATTTCATATGTCCAAACTAGTTATTTTATATATTTTTTTCATTAAGATCTCATATATATTGTGTAGTTATATAAAATTCCAAATACTGCAATATGGCACTACAATGCACAAAAGAAATTGTAAATATAACTTCTGTATTTTTCCTGTGTTTCTTGCTAGTTTAAAAATTGTATGTGGCTCAATACTACAATCAGGTAGATTTCGTAAGAAATACTACCTATTGCAGTCATTAACATGGTGCGACTTTTGAAAAATTTCTTCGTAACTTTTCATTATGGAGGAACCCAGGAACCCAAAACCACCCTCACCAAAAAAGTTTATATATATATATATGTGTGTGTGTGTGTATTTATGTATGTACTAAATTTTGTCCACACGATAAAAGTCGCAATTATGCACGGATCGTCTTCAAACTCGCCAACAACTTTGAGATGGCTAATATCTCGGCGGGGATTGAAAATGGGCAAAATCGACTCAAGGGAATGGAAATGGGAAGGGTTAAAAATTTTGAATACCGTCAAGTAGTTTGACAAATTAAAATATATATATATATTGCGTCATATTGGAAATATGATGGACCTCAACAGGTGAATATGTAACGTCATGTGTGTTTAAAGAAACATATTAAAACATGATAAAAACCTGACTATGGAAATATTAACATATTTTAACACTTTGAGGTTCTCTGAATTTGCTTTAGCCATTTTTAAACCTATTCCATATACATGCGTGTGTGTATTCGTGTATATTAGAATTTTCACAAAATGTTTAGCTCCCTAGAGCTCATTCGTAGTGAAGGAACTGGGTTTATCTCTAATCTTGATTTAAGTTTTTTTGGTGAATTTAGTACTTAACTTCGAAATCTACCTCCGCCTGTAGGCCCGAGCCGGCAGGGATTTTTCTTTTCTGTTTTGCTGTAGCATCACAATGCATGAATTACCAATTTTAAATTTAAATATAGAACTGTTCAAAAAATAAATAAAATTTTAAAAATATATAGAACTGTTAAAAGTAATGAAGTATTTTAAAACAACGAATCACATTTTTAAAAAATATTTAGAATTTCATTCTTAGAAAGTTGGTGTTTTTGAATGCATGTTTTCACAAGAAAATATACATTTAAATTGAGTATTTTAAAAAATCTCAAAGATATATTTGTGATAACTGAAATTCTGTATACTATAACTGAAACTGGCCATTTATTCTAAAAGAATTTTTGTGTTTTTTAAACAAAAACTGCATATAATGTTATTCCTGTTACAAGTATTAATGTTGATGGTGTAGATAATATGTATGTATAATTTCAGGTATTTTTATTTTTGTAGAATGTGCCTTCCTGTATGTAGTATACATAAGTACATACACTTTTATCTTCATTGCATTATAACTGGTGTAATAGGACCATTTAACGGTCTTGTTATAGTTAAATTTCCATAGCTTAATCTTTATCGTTTAAGATTAGGTAATACTATAATAGTTGTTCTCTCTTTAGAAGACATTCATATGCATTTTTTATAAATAAATGTAAAGCAGTCTCTTTATAGGAGCAAATTGCAATATTATTTTGTAATTTTTTTTTCTTTAAGAATTTTGAAATTTAGAAAATATCTCCTTAATCTCATACTTTTCCACATAGGACAAATTAATTTTTGTTAGCATAATCTCAACTCCTGTTTATATAAAATGTATTTTATAGTTATTAATTAATATGACTTAGATTGAGTTTACCATAAACAACTGTGGTAGTACTGTATTTTTTAAAGAATTAACCAGTTATAATTTGTAAATAATCTGACTAGTTTTAGTACCAAACAATATTAGTTGCTTTTTTTTTAACTTAAAAAAACTCAAATCCTAAGGTCACTTTAATATTCAAATAAGTTAAATAACATTCAAACTGAAGATCTTATCAATATATTTTGAAGTGTTGTCAGGATATAATTTGCGTATTGATTTCAGCATGCACTGAATGAATCTGTTTGTTTGAAAGGCAATTAAAAAGACATTTTTTATAGTTACAGTTTTAATAAAATACTCTTTTCCTCACTTGGAATAACAAGTTTTTTTTTTTTACTTTTTATCATGATGTAAACCATTATATCAAAAATCACAAAAGCAGCATTAATCAGTGTTCAACTAACTTACAATTTATCCTTTCGTTTTTCATAAAAAGCAGCAAAAATCATTAAAAAGTCCAAGTAAGTGTTTTTGCATGTTGGATATTTGGCATACAAGTCCAACAAATTGCAAAAGTGGTTTTGACTATTTAGTTAGTTGTATTTAATTTTCAAAATGACTGTGTGGGAATGGATTCAACATTTTTTCTATAATTTATGAATTTTGTTTCCTGTTTATGCCCCCCCCCCCCCTGTTTTTCTTATGCAATTGATTTTATTCTTTTGCGTATGAAAGCGTAGAATAAATTTAATTTTGTAAAAATAGCTTTTGAGGTGTTTAGATTATTTTGCCTGTGTATTTGTATTTAGTTTTTTGTATAATTTTGAATTTTTTTAGAGAGGGGTTTTTGTAATAGTCATACATATTTTTCCTTCTGCTTGGTAATTATGCTTGCTACACTTCGGAAAGACTTTACTTGTCAATGGTGATTATACTGAGCGAGCCTTTTTACCGACTCTGGCGTTGTAGGTTTTCCATACTGGGAGATGTAACGATGAGTTTGGCGCACAGAAAATCCTTTTTCGGATTTAATTTATATTATTTGTTTACTGCTGAAGTATATTCTTGGATCGCCAGGCTGTTTATCGTTGTTTAGAGGAATAAATTTGCGCAAGTTGAATTTACCAATTAATTTGTTTTTTTCCCATTCCATGCAATTTTTTTTTATATTCCTGAAAGAATTCTGGTCTATGATAGACAGCCAAAATACATTTAGAATAAAATTATAATAAAAAAAAAAAAACGAAAAATCCCCTTTAGGGATGCTGGCTGGGGAGGGGCCAGGAAGGGCCACTGCCTTTCTGGCAGTGGCCCCTCCCTCTCTCTGGACTTTGAAAATTAATTTTAAACGAAACTTTCTTCATTTCTGATTTTTAAAAATGAAAGATAAAAAACTGCCTTGCCTTCCTCAACCCCTACCGTGGCAAAGAATTTTTAATTCTTTTTCTTTAATTTTCTATTTACATTCACATGTTTTTAATTTATCCAAAAGGGATCAGAGACCCTGTGGCGGGATTTTTTTTTTTTTTTTTGAACTGTCAATTTTGTTAAATGTTGGTAGAAATCTATTTTTGAATATTTAATATTTCTTAATTGTTGCATTATTTTATTGCTTCTGAGTATGTTTAAAAGTTGTCTTAAATGGAGAATTCTGTCATTTTTTTAAAAAAATTAGCTTATTTTATACTTACATTCAGCAGCGGGCGAATGTAGACCATTGACCTCAGCCATAAAAAAAAAAAAAAAAAAATAAAATAAAATAAAATAAAATAAAATAAAAATGTGTAAATGCAAACAAGATATTAGAAAAGAACCTTCCCATTGGTTTAACATTAACTCACGTGTAAGGCACCTGTCCCTACAGGCGAAGACACTCGCGAACTAATGCTAACCCTATGGGGAGGTTATTTTCTAATATCTCGTTTGCACCTCGGAATTTTTAAATATTTTTTTTGCATTGTATAGCTGAAGTCAATCTCTACATCGCTCTTTTTTTTTTTTTTTTTTTTTTTTTACTTTTTCGATTTTGGTTGCAGATATTTTTTATTAAGTTACTTTCACTTTTGAAACCGGTTCCGAAAATGAAAGTGTCATTCTAAAAAAATATCTGCAACCAAAATCGAAAAAGTAAAAAAAGAAGAGATGTAGAGATAAACCTCAGCTATCCAATGCAAAAAAAAAAAGAAAAAAAAATTAAAAATGTCGAAACAAGTTTATAAAAGGTCCTTAATCAGAAATTTGTATTTGTGTATGGGTTAAGGGACGGCGAAACTTTAAAATGAAAAATGTATGTACTTTCATTTTGAAAAAACATTCTCGATATGTATATATATAATTTCTTGTAACAATCAAAATAAGATGTTTGTGTTGGTAGACGCACCCCTCAATCTCCGAGCCTGGGACGACTGCCCCCCTTCGCCCCCCCTCAATCTCCGAGCCTGGGACGACTGCCCCCTTCCCCCCCATTTCGCACGGGCCTGATTGATTTATGTCAAGTTAAATTACAATTTTACTTATCAAATCAAATTAACTTACATTTATGCATAAAACTGTAGAATGCATTATGAATAACTGGTGAATTTTTTCTTGTTTTTTGTGTCTAAAATACTGTTAAAATATTGAATTTATACTATTGTTTAAAAGACAAATTAATTTAACTGCTGATCAATTCTTTCTAAGTAAAATAAGAATAGTTTAAACTTCTGTTTGCGGAAGGATAGAAATTATATCGTGGATGTACTTAAGAAAAGCAGCATTTAAAAAAAAAAAAAAGAAAAAAAAATAGTTTTAATTTACACAAAAAAGAAAATTCTTGTTACAGTAAACTCTCTGTAAGGCAGACTCTGTGTAAGACGGAAATCTGTTTAACTCGGAAAGATTTTCAAGTCCTTGCGAATCCATAGACATAGAGTAAAATTTGTCTAAGGCGGAATATTGTATACTGCGGAAAATTTTCTTGGTCCCGATCAATTCTGCCTTAGACAGATTTTACTGTATTTTACACATTCTTTCCGTGTGCTTCATATTTACTTGAGATGAAATTATCTAATCCACCAAAATTTTCTATCCACCGCAATTGTCCAGTAAATTAAAGAAATAAAAATACATTCTTAGATAACAATGGTTGTAATTAATTTACCGGAAATTAAGAAAAACTGTTCAATTTCAAATCCCTTCAAATATCATGCCTGCAAGTATCCTGTTTTTACGTTTAAAAACAAGCCCTAAAATAGAAAGTTTCCAGTTCTTGGGCGGGGAAAAATAGTTTTATGAGAACAGTCTTAAAATAAAGAGCTTCTTTTATTCGTTTTAATTTGCAAAAGAAATTTTTCTTTGTCATTTTAAATGTCTCAGCCATATATTGGGTATGTACTTGTGAAATTTTCTGAAAAATTCGAATCCACCAAAAATTTTTCTCTATATTTAATAGTTTTAAAAAAGAAACTTTTGATTGGACATCAAAAATCTACTATCTCTGATAATAAGAGGAGGCTATATCTATTGACCATCAACCCGCAGATCTCTGTTGGGGGTCTAAGGTTACTACTAGCCATATGCTTGCACCGCACCAAATTCTCGCCAGAATCCTTCCTCGCGAATAAATACGTTTCCTTGATTATTATTAGATATTTATCATAAAAATGAATAGATGTTAAGCTCAATCGATTTTGATTAATGAGTCAATCATTTTTCATATGAAAATGTGGAAAAAAAGGGATTTAATATGCCATTTCTTTCAGATTCAGTACAGAACTATTTATTGTCACGGACTTACACTCCTCTCTAGTATAATTTCCATTGACAACTAAGGTCTTCCCCAAGATTAGTTCATTTTATTTACCACATTTGCCATGATGTTACATAGTTATTTACTTTTAATGTGCATAGGCGATATTACAAAAGAACTCTATAGAATAATGTAAAGTATTTGCTTTATTTAGAATTATTTTATTTCCTAAAAAATGTTAGCAAAAATAAACTACAGGGAATCGCATAATGATCTTTCAGAAATGTCTTTATATTAGAATTCTGATTGATTTAAATACTTAAAATTAAACTGGATGAATAATCTTTAGCACATTTTAATTCTAATCTAAAATTTTCAAGACAATTTGTATTTTGAAAATTGGTACTACTTGGTTATCCCCTCGACCAAAAATCTATCGCCAAACTATAAGATTAAATGCCAATAATGGTTGATCATAAATGTCACATTCACTTGACATTAAGCAAGTTACATGTGTTTACGTCATCAAAGGGTTTTTATTTCAACATTTTATTTGTATTTTTATTAATGTTATACTAATTTATTTGTTCTTTCGTTATTTAAAATAAAAATTATGTCAATTTGTATAATTTGGCGAGTGGTTTGGCGATTTATATAATTTGGCGAAATTGGTCGACGGGGTAACTAAGTAGTACCAGTACCTGAAAATTAAATGTAACAAAAAAAAAATGCTTCATTTATTGTGTTTTCTAAATAACCTTTTTTTCCTTCAGATTAATTATTAATTACAAATTGTGCTTATAAATTAAAAAATAAATAAAAATACTGGTAAAATGCATGATATCTCAAAGTGTGTTATTAAATTCTAACCATTGTTTTGTGATGATGAGCTATTTATGTGCATAAAATTGTTTTTTGCAGTTGTTTGAAGACATGGATGATCAAGATGCAAATCATTATGCACAAAAGTTTTGATGTTATTTGTAAAAGCAACTCTTTGTTTTACTGAAATGTTATAACTCTTGTACATCTATATAAATACTCTGTCTGGATGTAAAATACAGTTTAATGAAAATTTATTTTATGTTTCTCATTTTGTGTTTAATTATTTGTACACATAAGATTAGTCATAATTAATTCATCAATTAAAAAAATATCTATATCATATTCTTTTGCTAAAATATTTTTTATTGGAATTGTGTGGAAATCTCATTTTCGTAAAAGCCAATTCACAAATGAATTTGTTTGCATCTATAGTTTTTCTCCTTTTTTATGAGAAACCATTGGTTTTTATGAAATGCGATCTGTGTGTTTCTTCTCATTTTATATCCAGTATTTCAAATGGCTCAAAAGAAAAAAAAATAGAATTAGATCATTTAGATCATATCAATCTAAGGTAAGAAGAAATGTTTGAGGCTTTCTTAGTTCAGTCCCACTCTGAATTTTGCCGAAATATTGATTGATAGTTAAAAAGAAAATGATAAAAAATAAATTACATTTTGAAATTAACCTTCTCTAGGCTATACTTCTAATGTCACAAAGCATTAAAAGTTTTTTGAAAGGTAGAGAAAAAAAAACTTTTTTCCAAGCAGAATTTCAGAGTGGGTCTGGTAAACTCCATCACCGCGTCAAGGTGAAGCCTCTTCGATGGAGTCCCTACCTGGAAGAGCTGATCTATCAGACTTGTCTAAGAAAACTAAATTATTTTAAATGGGGATCGTGATCATTTTGATTGACGGAAAAACTAATGCTAAATGATTAGGTAAGACAGCTTCTTGAAAAAAAGTAATAATGATTTATTTGAAAAAAACGAATATTTTCATTTATCTGTTTTTTTTATTGCATTCTAAAATATTTTTCGCTGATGACCTTTTTACAAAAGTATTCTAGTTAATATTGTCACATTTAATGTTTTTCCAAGTGCCTCTAATCCTCTTTCTGGATCAAACCTCATCTAAAATTTTCTAGTAATTAGATTTCGTTATATGTTTGGAGGAAATTTCACTTTTAAATAAATTGGGAAATAAATTAAACATTTATAAAATCCGCTTAATTATTTTTGAGTTAACTTATACAAAAACCAAAAGTGTCACATATTTAAATAAAAACTCTTATGTTGCTAATCTTTTTCCTTCATTAATGTTTATTTTTCACTCAAAATTTTCTAATCGTTTATTATTTTTAACATTTATTACATCCTCAGGTGCTTCCAATCTCCTTCTGGGGTCATCACCTTATATGACTTTATAGCTCCATTTTTTTTTTCTTTTTGTTCTGATAGCTTTACATTTTGCTTAGATTTAAAAAATATATTTTTTTATTTATGCCACTATATCTGTGTAAAATTTAAAAAGGTTTATAAAAATCTAAAAATAAAAGGATATTATTTAAAAAATTGCATTTGTAAATCTCCCTCATTTTCTAAAGTCTGTTTTTCATTATAAAAAGTTTTTTATTGTCATTTGTTATATAATATTTTCCAAGTTACCTTTTAGATCCTCTTCCCGTTTCAAACTTCATCCTATTACTTCTTTTAAATACATTTCTTTTTTAAGTTTGAATGAAATTTTACTTTTAAATAAATCCTGAAATTTAAAAATAAATTGATACTAACATTATCTATTTAGATTTTTCAGAGTTTGTATATGAAAGCTAAAAAATATCTAGCATTTATATAAAATTTCTTACTTTTTCTGATCCTTTATTAAGATGTATGTTACTATATGAATTGAGATGTAGTACTTTTGCTATAAACACTTTATGTTACTTTACCATTTGTCTTATTTATTGTGCTCCTGGGCACCTCAAGTCCCCTTTCTGAGCCAAGTACTAGTATTTTATGAGAAAAATTTCTTATGTAAATCTATTTTTTGAAATGGTTCAGATTTTTTTTTTTTTTTTTTTTTAATGAATCAGTATCCAGTATTTTTTTTTAAATTTATCCAATTATATTTGCGGATAATTTAGAATGGTTTAATACAATGGCAAAAATTTAAAGATTTAACTTTTCCCTCTCACTTCCTAAATTGCCTTTTCGCTATCAAAATGTTTTTATTGCTACTTGTCTTGCTACTGCCATTTTTCAATATAAAATACTTCTTACCTAAAAATTGCAAATTGTATTTTCTTTTTCAAAACTTTACAATAATTAAAGATGTTACTTTTTTCCAGATTCTGTAATTGGTTCTGCACTGTAATTCATTAAGAATTTTTTTTCTGTAATCTTAAAATCTTTCAAAAATAATTTTGAATTTTGCTGATGGCAGTTTAGTAGACTAAAGTTTCTGAGAGAGAGCTGTTTCATAATAAGCAAAGAGATTACTTGAATTTAAAATTAAACAAAACAAGAGGCACAACCCTTCTCTCATGGTTTAATTGTCTACTATCAGAGTTTCAAATTTAACTGCTCAAATAGTACTTT
Source organism: Maratus speciosus (assembly GCA_963932465.1). Classification (NCBI taxonomy): domain Eukaryota; kingdom Metazoa; phylum Arthropoda; class Arachnida; order Araneae; family Salticidae; genus Maratus; species Maratus speciosus. The sequence goes on along the minus strand of OZ010791.1, from coordinate 41,618,584 downwards.
TGCAATTCATTTAATTTATTATAAATGCTGTGTCTTGTACTCTGTGAAAAGAGTGAATACACAAATATTATGTTTGGTACATAAAGCTATTCTAATAAAAACTGTAAAGAGCATTTTGTTGCCAAATGCATCTCATTGGAATTAAAAAGAAATCCTAGATAGTCTTCTTGCATCTGCAGTGCTTCAAGCTTTTCACCAAAAGTGATTTATCATTGCATAATAACAAAGATCAGTTTGACCATAGCATAAAAAATAACATTAAAATATTAATTATAAAAATTACATATTGGCAAATTATACAGAATCTGGCTTAATATAACAATGATTTTTTTTTTAAGTATATAAATAATTAAATTTTGCTATTTGTTAATATTGCTTTAATGCAAATGCTAAAAATATCAGATGTTATATCTAAATACTTTTGCATTGCTAATGTCCCTTCTTCATAAGGATGCATTTTCTCTATCAAAATTTTCTACTAATTTACTATTTGTCACATTTATTATATTTCCAGGCACCTCCAATCCCCTTCCTGGGCCAAACCTCACCTTATATGACAAAATTTTACTATATAACTCCATTCCTTTAAACGGTTCAGAGAAATTTGTGTTTTACCCAATCAGTTAGTATCCAATTTATTTTAAGTTTCCTTAAATATATTCTCTCTTAAATTTTGGGTTGTTTAATATAAAGCCATCAATTAAAAAGAGAAAATCTTTTGTAGTAAATCTCACTCATTTCTTAAATTGTTCTTTACCTATCAATGTTTTTATTACTATTTGTCTTGCTATTGCCTTATTTAAATAAAATTCCTTTTTTTTTGGCCATTCATTTCAGATTAAGATTTTTTTTTTTTAGCTTTACAATAATTAAAAGTTTTATTATTTATTTTTTTATTCCTTAAAATTCATTAACAATTAACTCTTTAATTCTAACTACATTTCTATTTCAAAAGCATTTTAAAATTTTCTAATGGATGAATATGCTAGAGTATTTTTATTTTCATCATATGATTAAAATCCAATTATTTTTATAAAGACGTCTTGACCAGCTCTTCCCACGCGATATTTCTCAATGTGTATATTAAATAAACATAATGCATTTTTTAGGTATTTACTGTGTAGAATGTTAAATGCATATTAATAGCATAAAATCTAAAATTACTTTGGTATTTACATACTATTATAAGAAATCACACTCTAACCTCTACATCAAACGGGTATATAATGTGTTGTGAATGATAGAAAAGAACAGAAGACTTCTTTTGTAAAACTTTCATTTTATTTAATCAAGAAAAGTTACACTTGACAGAATACAAAAGAACAATATATATAACAAATAAAAGAAATAAGACAAACACATGTATTATTTTGTTTGAAATTCTTTTAAAGATTAAAGTAAAATAAATATTATTAAAATTGCTTAACCAAGTGTATGAAATAACTGTGAAGTGTGATTATCTTTGATCTGATTTTGTTTTGAGATTGCAAATACCTCATATCATGACATCAACATTATGAATGCAATTCTAAATATACATAAAAGCAAAAAAGATTATACCCTATTTAAAAGCAACTAAAACTTTGTTTAAATCACCATAAAAATATAAAAACACACAGGACGTGTTTGAAATCGGAAATTATAACAGCCCGCCATCAGCTGAACTAAACACGTCTCCGTAAGGAGACAAGATCACAAAGGTCATATTGTGACCTTGTTCCCATATAGACCGGGAGCCGGCAGCCCATACAATCATCCCATTGAGTTCACGGATGAAATTCTAGGATTAGTTAAATCTTGATTCGCATATTAAAACGCAATTGGTCTGACAAGTCATATCTTGGTGGAAAACACCTGAAAACCGGATTTTAGTGGTCGACTCGTAGATTTATCATTGTGTTTTCCTGCTCCCATTCCTCCATGCTTTCATACCTTTGGGTGCAGTAAAACACAATGGTAAACCTACGAGTCAGCCACTAAAATCGGGGTTTTTCACCCAGATATTACTTACAGACCGATTGCGTTTTAATATGCGAATCAAGATTTAACTAATCGTAGAATTTCATCCTTTAACTCGATGAAGTGATTGTCTGTGCTACCGACTCCGGGTCTATTATGAACCCATCTTTATTTCGGCTGATGATGAGCTGTTGTAATTTCCAGCGCAAAACGTGTTCTGTGTTTTTTTATTATTATTATTATTGTTTATACAAAGTTTTATTATTTAATTGTGGTTTATCACTAGTTTTTCAGTGCTGTTTCATCTTGTAATTTACTATTTGTTATACTCCCAGGCACCTCCAATCCCCTTCCTGGGCCAAACCTCACCTTATATGACAAAAATTTCTTATAGAATTGCATCTTTAAATGATTCAAACAAATTTTCATTTTACTGAATTTCATTTCCAATTACTATAATGCCAACAATTAAAAGATTTTTAATTAAAAAAATCTGTTACTGTCCCCCATTTCCTAAATTGCTTGTTTCTTTATCGAAAAATTTTCATTACAATTAGTCTTGCTGCTGACCTATTTAAATAGAGTACTTTTTATCTAATCATTTCAAATTGAGATTTTTTTTTTTTTTTTTTTAAAGCCTAATAATAAAAAATAATATTAAAATTTTAACTTTGGTTTTTGCCCAGACTCTATATTTTTTTATATTCTGATATTCATTAATAAACTCACTCTGTTATCCAAAACACATTTCTCTTTCGAAAAACATTTTTTTTTTTCATTTTTAATTGTTTGTGGGTCTACTGTTTAGAGCATTAAATGCACGATAATAGCGTAAAAATTTAAAACTATACCAAAGTAACTTTAACATTTGTTAACAGGACACATAAACATAGAAAGCACACCATGACCTACCTGTATACCAAACAGATGTAATATGTGTTGTGAATGATAAAAAAGAACAGAAGACTTGTTTGTAAAACTTTCATTTTATTTCATCAAGAAAAGTTACATTTATGGAGGTTAACAGAGTACAGAGAAACACTATACATAATAAGTAAAATAAATAAGAAAACAAGACACGTGTGTTATTTTGTATCAAACTCTAAGGATTATACTAAAATTACTCGACAAAATACATGAAATAATTGTGAAATGTGATCCGCAATGATTGGTCTCATTTTAGTTTGAGATTGTAAACACCATTTTGAAATAAATCAGACAAACAAACATTATCAATTAAAATTTTTATTATCTAAAAATGTATCATTACATCATAAATACAACTCTAAATATACATAATACCAAAAAACACTGTACTCTAGTTTAAATAGATACTATTAGAACGTAACCTTACTCAACAAATGCTATGCCAATATGATGGAACGATTGAAATCGCTACGCAAAACCCAGACTGCTTTCGTCACTACCGAGTTTATCTGTTATATATTTATTAATTCTTTGCGTGAAAATCTGTAATTGTTTTTACACAAATGTAAGAATAAATAAGAGTAATAAGTCCTAAACACGTTTACCAATAATCATATAATAATAATATATATTCCAAATGGAAAAGTCAAAAAACATATACTGGAAATATTTATTTGCTTAAAAGACATTCTTTACTAAAAACACATTAAAAGATCAATCTTTTAATGTGTTTTTAGTTAAGTAACGTCTTTTAAGCAAATAAGTATTTCTAATACATGTTTTTGACTTTTCCGTTTGGAATATATATTATTCTATGTTTTTACGCGCTTTTCTGGATTAACTTTAGGAAAAGTGTGCCCTTTCTGCTGCAGATTAACATTTGAAGGAACCTATATGCTTCAGCTGCCGAAAGTTGGAAAGTATTTGCCAGATCAGGAGAGTTTCGTTGAGTGCCAAGTCACATGTTATGCCAAAAGAATCGCAAACTGGAAGCCATGCCACATTCTATTTTATTGAACATAAAGAGAGTTTCATTGAGTGCCAAGTCACATGTTATGCCAAAAATAACCACAAGCCGGAAGCCATGCCACATTCTATTTTATTGAACATAAGGAGAGTTTCGTTGAGTGCCAAGTCAGATGTTATGCCAAAAAGAACCACAAACTGGAAGCCATGCCACATTCTATTTTATTTTAGAAAGAAGATGTTAAAATGCAAACCAATGAAGAAATGAGCTCTTAGCTGGTGGACAAGAAGTGAGGACAAAAATACTGGATTGCTTTAATTATTATTCGTTAATGTAAAAGAAAGAGAGGTTTAATCTGCTTATTTATTGTATCATTATTTATCATTTGATGATTATTTATGAAAATGTGATCTAAATTGCTATAAAAAAAAAGCTATTTTTCTGTAGTAGGTATAGTATGGTGTCTATTGCTATTAAACTGTGTGGAAATTTAGAATTTAAAGCCAAAATATTATGATATGTATTTTTATTGAACTTTGTAGTAATTTAGAATCAAAAGCCAAAATGATATAAAATGTATTTTTATTACTGAAAACTAAATTTAGAATAATGTAAGCCAAAAGTAGAAGAATATATATATATAATGTCTTTATTTACAAACAGACATAAATTATAACAATTTAGATATATACAGAAATAATATGTATTGAGTTTGTCATAATATAATAGATAAATATACTTACTTTTTCACTGAAAAAAAAAAAAAATCATTAAGCAAATATTTAGAAGAAAACAGAAAGTAGAGCTTGCCTTGAATCCTTGAAGATCATTTCGAAACATATTTTTCAAAGAAACACTTTATTTTAATTAAAAAATAAATGCTATTGAGTTCTATTAGATTAATTTTTAACATAATTATTAAATTGGTAAATAAATCATAACAATTGTAAATTTTCGAGTGGGTGTAAAAAGTCCAGGCCAGAATTCAAACCAGGAATGTATTGGCTGAAGCCAGCAATGCTCTTCCAACTGAGCCATCCTAGACCAATACTGGAGGACTAATTCATCCACCTAACGTAATGAGGTGCTACTAACCTAAGTTGGGTGAATTAGTCCTCCAGTATTCGTCCGGGATGGCTCAGTTGAAGGGGCATTGGCGGCTTCAGCCAATACATCCCTGGTTCAAATCCTGGCCCAAACTTTTATCACCCACTTGGAAATTTACAATTGTTACTATTGATAAATAAAGACACACAACCTTGCTGAATGGTACACAAAACACGAACTTTAATAAGCTAAAATATAAATTCTACGTTTCGAGTTGTTTCTACAGCCGTCTTCAGGAAAAATAGGATGGTTAAATGGCTAAAAGCTCAGAGATGAAGGCTTCCTGTGCGAGAGATAATTTGTCGAACATTGACTAAATTGCTTTTAGCCATTTAATCATTATATTTTTCCTGAAGACGGCTGTAGATTCAGCTCAAAACACAGAATTTATATTTTAGCTTATTAAAGTTTGTGTTTTGTGTACCATTAAGCAAGGTTGTGTGTCTTTATTTATTATATTTTATGGTGCAATTGTCCAGTATATGTTATTGTTACTATTGAGTTCCTAAAAAAAAAAAAAATGTATTACTAATGCATCAAGTTTAACGGATTTGTATAGAACCCTTGTAAGTAAAAATACACTTTAAGCATAGTTTTCAGGAGCTACATTCTGTGTAAAAAGTATCCGGAATTGTTAAATAAAACACAAAAAAATAATTTATTTATCAAAATTTATATGTCACCTTCGTATTAGGCCCCTTTGAATCCAATACAACTTCAAGCAGTGCTTGACCAGCACTCCTTCCATTCTTCATAGGCTGGTTCGATGTATGAACTTCAGCTAATTTTCTTTTATTTCTTCAAATGACTTCTCATTCTCTTGCTGAGGACAGAACCCTGCCTGCGCTCACCGTAGCTTTCAGCTCCCAAGACGCTGGGTATTCAGGATCACGCCAACAATCCCAGCTTCTTCAAATGACTAAAAAAGCCCTCTTTGAAGTGGTGATTTTAGCTTCAGGAACAGGAGAATGTCACATATGATCAGGTGATTGCGGCTGCTGTAATGGCTGCCTTTATCATATTTGTACAGTAAACAATATCTGATGTGGTCTTTATCGATTGCCATGTTTCCCGTTTTGCATGGGATCATCTGACAAACATTGTGCCTATAAGTATTATACTGCTTCATGCGTTTTTGAGTGCTTTCCTGTTCTCGAAATCTCAGCTGTGACTTCCATACTCCAGTTGCCATTTGCATATGCTCAAAACCGGGTAGAACTTTTTACACTCACCCAATAAATTCCAAGTACTTTTTACACTGAATATATACTTCCTTTAAAAATATTTATAGCTATATTTTAATAACATTTTCACAAAAAGATTAATTTGTCTTTATGAGATACTTTTTTTAAGTGTTTGTTTTAAAAAAAAAGAAGATATTTTTATGTTAGGCGGACCAAATTTCGCCAATAGCATTTTTTTTTTCCCCTTGTACTACTAGCAGCTTTTTGCCTGTGTAAATTATAAATGGTGCTTTAATGTTGAAATAAAATGAATGAAAGGTATGTATTTTAAAAGAAAGTTATATATTTCAAATAAAATGTGTGAAAGGTTTATATTTTAAATGAAATGGGTGAAATAAAAATGTTGGCAATATGAAAAATATTTGGCGATTTATCACCCGCACCCGGCTAACATAAAAGTACCAAACGAAAAATACAGAACTATGTGATGCGCTAGTAATGTAACACTTTTACAAAAATATTGTTTTGTCACAAAGAGAAAAGAAATTAATTTAAAATTAAACCAAACAAGAGGTATAAGCCCTCCCACAAAATCTGTATAATTTACTGTGTCTGATAGTAAGTTTAGAAATTTCTATTTTTCTAATTCTACAATCTGTGTATATATTGTAATGGAGTATTTGTTTTGTCGGTAAATGCATTTCAGTAAGGGAAAAGAAACCCTAAATCACGTTGCATAAAGTAATTTGGGTACTTGTTGGTTAACCCGTCGACTAAGTTACTGTCACCAAATTGTAAGATTAAATGCCAATAATGGTTGATCTTAAATGTCACATTCACTTGACAACTCGTGTTTACATCATCAAGTGATTTTAATTTTGACGTTTTATTTGTATTTTTATTAATAGTATACTATTATTTGTTCTTTCGTTATTTAAAATAAAAATTATGTCAATTTGTATAATTTGACGAGTGGTTTGGCGATTTATATAATTTGGCGAAATGGGTCGACGCGATAACTAACAAGTACCGTAATTTGTTATGTAACTAGCAGGTTCGATTCGTGCATAACTTATAACATGAAAATATGAATTATAAAAGTTACATATTAATTCATTACACATAAAGGAAAACCGGACTTAGTACTATATTAAAACGATTTTTTTAATGTAGATATATGTAATTACATTTTGCTTTATTTGCATAAAACTTTTAATATTTAAAATTCTGAAAGCTATCAAACTAATGCAAAAAAAAAAAAAAAAAAAAAAAAAAATCTATTAACCTATTTTGTACAAAATAGGGTTCAGTGAAAGAATATTTTAAAAAATATGTTTCGTTCAAATAAAAAAAAGCATTCACCGCCAAAATTTGCAATGCAGTTTACATTTTTCCTGCCTATATTTTTAAATAATTAAATAGAAATGAAAATATCAATCATTATATTTTTTTTTACTTTATCCGACACTAAAGAAATTTTAATGACAACTTGGCAACTCTACTTCACTGTTTAAATGAAATTTACAGAAAATAATAGGTATCGTACATTTTACCTCTTAACAGGCCAAAACGGTTCAGGAACTTGATCATTCGATGCTTGTAGCTCCTCCTCTTTCGTCTCATCAAGAAAGGAGGCTCCCGGACATCCGTCTTCTTCGGAGATGGAGGAACGAAGAAGCAGCTGCCGGTAGGAGAAGCAGACAACAAGCTTCCGAGATCCTTTTCTTCTGCATCACCGTCTTCAGAACCATCTCGGACTGGATTACAGTCGGCGGAATCTGAAACGATACAAGAAGATAATGGTGAATTGGCAAAGATGGGAGATTGTGGTACCCACTTACCTAATGGAGCCTCCACAAAGTCATCCTCATCCTCATCAAACCAAACTTCTATAGCCGAAGAAACTAAAAAAGAAAGAAAATTAGCAAAAATAAATAAAAAAAACCAATAAATAAACGATAATAATTCATAAAACAACATAATAAATGTCTTAGCCTGTATCAGTAATCTTGCAAAGTACAAATTTTTAGCTAAGATTGACGCAATTGATAAAAAGATTTGTTAATGAATCCAATTGTTGCCAGATAAAAGATACGTGCAACAATCGACAAAAATATTGCACGTGAAAATGTAAACAAATGAAAAATAGGCAGTTTATCGTACAAAAAATGTTTTTTAGACGGCAAACAAATAGTCGATATTGAAACTAAAGATTAAAAACGAATATAGAGTTGGTGTATTTATTAATTCTTAGCTTTTGATCAGTAATCCTTCAAAATATAGATTTTTTAGCTACGAATGGCGCGATGGATGAAAAAATTTGTTTATCGAATTGTTGCCAGATAAACGATACTTGCAACAATCGACAAAAATATTGCACGTGAAAATGTAAACAAATGAAAAATATGTATTTTATCGTACAAAAAATGTTTTTTAAACGGCAAACAAATAATCGATATTGAAACAATAAAATTAAAGACGAATATAAACCATGGTGTATAATCTGTAGTTAAAGTACGCAAAAGGTTAAAAAAAAAAAAAAAGATATAAAACAGGAATTCTGCTTTTTCAGAATTTAATGTCACCCCTGATGGAAAAAAAAAAAAAAAAATGTTATATCTATCTATATATATATATATAAATGTAGTTAGTACGAAACATATTTTAGTTTTAAGACTTAAAATACACGCTTTTATTTTATATAAAATGACGTCATTTGCATCCACTGAAGAATTCCACATTTCCGATTCAGTCTTAAGCAACATCTTTAGAAAAGTATTCATCAGAGGTGATTCTGTTCCGAATTTTCCGAAAAATTAAGGCAGTCATTTCCGAAAATAAAAAAAATCGGTGACTCCGAAAATTCGAACATAAACTGTATCGCGAATTTCGACAAATGTTCGCCGAAAAAAACCAATTTCGTCAAAGGAACGAAAGAAAAACGTGAATTTCGTCAGAGAATAGCGAAAAAATGCCGATTTCGTCAAAGGATCGCAAAAAAACGGCTAATTTCCCCAAAAGATCGAGAAAAAATGGCAAATTTCGTCAAAAGGTCTCGAAAAACAGCAAATTTCGTCAAAAGATCGTGAAAAAACGACAAATTTCGTCAAAAGATCGCGAAAAAACCGCAAATTTCGTCAAAAGGTCTTGAAAAAAAGCATAGTTAGTTACAGGAGTGTATTTTCCCACCTGTGTTTGTAACCTTTCAGAAAATTTTCTGTGAATTTCAGATTTTTTTTTTTTTTTTGCTCAGAATCCCCCCGCCGCTGTATTTCCGAAAATGTGATATGAATTTCCGATTTTTTTTTTTTTTTTCACTCAGAATCGCCCCTAGTATTCATAGGACGTCACTATCGCGGAATAACAGACAAACTCAGCAAAAAGCGTTGTGATGTCATCATTAAAGAAACTCGATAAAAAATCAGGTATCTAATGATTCACATGCCTTCATTTGTTTGTAACATTAATATGGATACCAGAAATTAAATACAGTTTATAATAGCTCCATGTTTTATGAGAAATTATTCATTTTTTGAAATTTTGGAAAATGTTATGACACACTGATTAATAAAATTGCATTCTTTCAGCTTTTTCATAGGAATTAAGTAAATGCGCAGAAAATAAGTCACACAAATACTCTTTAAAATACATTTTTACAGCAGATGCTATTCTTGGCATAGCACGTATCTTAAACACATTTTTTTACTTTCTTCTATCTTTACAAGAAGAATGTATTGGATTCGTAAAAATTTTTGACTTTCGGTTTTCAACGGATTTACGCGTTTTAGGGGTCAGAGATTCTGAAAAACATGTTTTTACAAAATGTCAGTCTGTCTGTATGTGACACAAATTTTGTGGGCGCTCTATCTCAAGAACCAATGCACGGAATTTAATAAAAATTTATATTCAGTTAATCCCTGATATAAATGAGTGCTGATTAGTTTTTGGTGTAAATCGCTCAACAGGGGGCGCTGCTATGCAGCCTTTTGCACGATTTCCGCAATAGCTCAATCTCCAGAACTAATTCATGGATTTTCATCAAACTTCAGATTCAGTTAGTCCTTGACATGAATTGAAGTTTTGTACATTTTGGTGTAAATCGCTCAACAGGTGGCGCTGCTATACTGCATTTTTTACGATTTCCGCAATAGCTCTATCTCAATAACCAATGCTTGGATTTTCAACAAACTTCAGATTCAAGTATACCTTGATATGAATTAGTGCTGTTTATGTTTTGGTGCAAATCGCTCAACAGGTGGCGCTGCTATGCTGCACTTTTCAGAATTTCCACTATAGCTGCATCTCAAGAACTAATGCACGAATTTCCATCAAACTTCAGAATCAGTTAGTCCTTGACAAGAATTGACATTTTATACATTTTGGTGTAAATCGCTCAATAGGTGGCGCTGCTATGCTGTTTTTTTTTAATTTCCGCAATAGCTCTATCTCAAGAACTAATGCTTGGATTTTCAACGAACTTCAGATTCAGGTATACCTAGATATCAATTAGTGCTGTTTATGTTTTGGTGTAAATCGCTCAACAGGTGGCGCTGCTATGCTACATTTTTTAGAATTTCCGCTATAGCTCTATCTCAAGAACTAAGGCACGAATTTTCATCAAACTTCAAATTCAGATGTACTTTGATATGAATTGGTGCTAAATTGATGTAATTTCTTGTACTATTAAAATGATTTAATTGACGTGACTTATATAGAAGAAAGTTTTGTAATGACCACAACATACTAGTTTTTTCAGTTGTCATGAGAAAATTTCAACAAAAATATATAGTAATCTACTATATTCCCTTTACTTTCTTCAGAAATAGAGTACTTCATTTGCCACCATTACAGAAATGTCATTAAAACTACAAAAAAATTAAAATTCTTTTTTTTTCCTTTATACGACGGTGTACAAGTTGAAAATGTGCGATGTTTAGAAGTTAAAAAAAACGCCGTAGATTATCAGTATTTAACCGTACAATGATACACCTGCTTCGTTTTACGGGTGGCTTGGCTTATGGTTAGGTCCAACGTTATTTTTTAGTGACGTCACTTTAATTGGTCTGGAATAAACAGCATATCGGGGGATTTAAAAAAAAAAAAAAAACCTTTTTTGCGGTAAATAATGACATTTACTGAATTGCGCCCAACTGGCGTGCAATCAGTGTATATAAATAGAATAAAATAAGGAATAATATATATTTTTTTAATTACCTGTTTGCGACAAGTGATCTGTATATCTTTCAGTTGTTCAACAGGTCTTAAAAATTAAATACTGATTAATATGTCACTATTTTAGGTTTCTGATTGTAGAAGATTCTTTAGTTAGGAATTTGTTTGCTACAGAGTGACATTTGCTAAAACAAAGACGGAAGTGTTGTTTTTGAAAGGAAGTAAAAATTTCCATTTCCTCAATACCTTGGAGGCATTAATAATTAATGTTGAGAAATGGCAACTTAAAAGAATGTGAAAAAAATCTATGTAAGTTAGGAACAGATCCACTGTTCATTTTCATCGAAAAACGGAAGAATTACAAAGAGGGGGTTGGATGCAAACAAAGGTGTAGGTTGCCTTTTTTTTAGGTGCGTTCGCATTTATATCAATAAGTAGCACCTATAGTCATCGCCTGCTTCATCCATCTGTTTCGCTGAATATAGCAAAACTACCCAATCGAACAGTTTGGAATTTAATGTATATAATCTCTGCAGAACTTTGTCGAGTCATTTTAAATTTTATGAAAATCGAATCAAAACTTAAAGATATTAATAGAAGTTTTCTTCGTTCTATTAAATCCTATCATACGCAATTAATTCAATGATATCCCATGATAAGCATGATCCTAGGTTACCATAGTGATGACGTCCTGTTATTTCCGTATTACTGAATTTAATATTTATTAACGTAATAAATTTTGTATTCATGCATTTTTGCATAACAGTGCAGCAGCTATGCACCAAGATCTGAATATTTATAAAAGTAGTTATAGTACGTGTATTTACCACATCTGAATTATAATTTGCTACTTGTTTTCTTTTTCTTTTCAAGATACATACATCAGATTTAATACAAATGAAAGAAATTGATCTTACTCCCGATAAACTCTGTTTAAAAATGTAGTTTATTCTAAAAGTTTAACATGTAATAATAACGAACTGCAAATATAGCCCCGCTGTCCGTAGTTATTCGGATTTTCAAAGTGCCGTTATTTCAGAACGGATTACTGACTCCTCTTGATTAACCAACTCATCCAAGGTGTTTGCAAGATCAATGCACTGTCCCAATTTGTTTCGAATTGGCTCAGTATTTCGAATCTAAGTTACTTTATTTCACCAATAAACATTTCCATTAAAACCGTATGTTCCGTTATGAAGAGAGAAATATTCTCTGGCAAGATATAATTTAATAAAGAGATATTTCCGATGCGAAAAAGAACAAATTACAGTATTTAGCGTAGTTACGATTAAATAATAAACAAAAATGCTTTACTTTCAATAAATAGCGAGCAGTGTGCCCTGAGTCGGAAATTGTACGTCAAACATATGGCAAATGTATAACGTTGTATAACCAGTTTTATAAGTATTTAGATCTTGGTACAATAGCCATTGCACTCTTATGCAAAAATGCATGAGTTATTGCCTGTCATGGGATGCCATTGAATGAATGACGTATGATAGGATTTAATGAAATGAAGAAGACTTATATTAATATCTTTTTAATTTTGATTCGATTTTCATAAAATTTGAAATGACTCGACACAATTCTGCAATGATTCTACATTAAATTTCAAACCATTCGGTTGGGTAGTTTTTGTGTTGTTATATGCGGACAGACAGACGGACGGACTGAACGACGACTACAGGCGCTAAGTATTTATATAATTACGAACTCACCTAATAAATTGGCGCATTAGTATACTTTTCGGCATGGTGTTGGTCTAATAGAAAAGTACCGACATTTTTTTGCTTAACATTTAACATAAATTAAGGTTGACTGTTCACGATCACAAGAGTCATATTTAAAAGAAAAATCGTTTCAGCATTCATTAAACTTAAATCGATTTCATTAGATGATGACCTAATCAATGGTTCCTGGAATGAAAATAACGTCATTTTCAAAAGAAAACATATGCTGTCATACTCACATAATGAATATTCAATAAAACTCGTAGAAATGACGTCATTCTCAAAAGTAAAGAACGGATTTGTATTCATGGAAATAAAATATTTTAGTAGTAGTATTATAGCCAAGTGTGACTTCATATTCACTGTACATTTTTCTGTAAGTAAAGAAACTAAACTCTCTATCCTTTATTGAACTGCATTAAGTATTTAATATATAAATTGTATAAGTAAATCAGAAAAAAAAATGTGATATACAGGGACAGGGTAGCCCCACCAGTGGCCGAGAGGTTCTGCTCTCGAAGCTGGTAGACGGGAAGTGCTGGGTTCGAATCTAATCGCACCCGTCGGCCTAATCGTTCGAAGTTTTCGTGGTTTCCTTCGAACCTTGGATTTCCAAGCGTTAATACGGGTTAGGTTCCCTTAGAAAGACCCCCACGAAGGGCACCCCCCCCCCCCCCTTAGGGCCCATATCCCTCGTGCTGATAATTGGCCGTCATAAACACAACCAACCAGGGACAGGGTACTCTTTGATTACAATAAGAAATTACTTGGCTCAGTAAAATATAAATAAAAACAGCGTTTAAAGCACCAAAACACTTTATTTCTTGTTTGTTCATTAAATCCCGATTCTCCTTACATATATTTCAGCAATTTTCTTTTCTGAGCAATCACTTGTTGCACTGATGATGGTACTGTATGGCTACCGAAAGTAGTGTGCGACAAGAAATAAAGTGTTTTGGTGCTTTAAAACGTTGTTTTTATTTATACTCTTTGAATTAGTTAATAAAGTTTTCTGCGATGTGTGCCACCTATTTAGGTTTTACAGCTGTGCTTAAAGTATGGCTCAGAGATTTAGCAAGCATCAAAGAACGGGGGGCTATGTTATTTGATAAAGTTAAATACATACTTTTTAAATTATGTTAATTTACTGAGAGATGGGGGGAAAACAGCAAAGGTTGTTAAATAGGACATATACTATTTTTATTTATTTATTATTATTATTTTTGTATAACTTATTTTGGTAAACTTAATTGATTAGGTGAATTTAAATACTTCCTACACATTCTGCAAAAATGCAACTATTTCTTTCTTTCTTTTTTTTCCATTTCAAAACTGTCATGTTTGTATTTCAGTTGATTAACTCTAGATGGCAGCATCAAAACTTTCTTTTCTTCCCACAATTAAATTCCAGAGAATTCTCTTATGTTTACTTTTGTGTAGTCATGTGACCTACGTATGTAAGTGTTGTGCTGTGTTTGTGAAATGATTATTAAATGTTTAAATGTCTACCAGCGACCTCGTTATTCAGAGTTATCTTAATTATTATTAGTTAAGTACTAAATATATATACTATAAATGGCGACGTTGGAAAATAAAGGTGGTAATTTAACCAGAAAAAGTTTAATGAAAATGATAATCGTGCCGGTGAAAACGGCTATATTCCTGGTTTTCAATATTCTACGGTTCGGTGGAATACTACAATGCTTTATTAATACTTCATAGTCTTCTACACTATTTACGGCGGTGGTAAGTGATATTACATTTACTTTTACATTTTTACATACTTTTGCTACGTTTAAGCGAGTGAAATAGTGATATTGGCAAGAAATAAAGCCTTAAGTGACATAGTCATTCTGTAGCATTTCAACAATCGAGTACCGAACTTCAATTTGGATCCATCCCCTAAAATATACTCATTTTAAAATAACTAATTTCTCTTAAACTAATCGTACGAATTTCGTCAAAATTTGTTCTTAGTCTAATTGCAGGGTGTAGAATTTATTTATGGTGTCAAACTTGGGTATTGCTATTGAAAAAAAAAAGTGTTCGTTTTGATATGTAGATGGCCCCCTAAGCACATTTTGCATACGTCATATAAAAGTAGACTTTATTTCCAATCGTTTGATACCAGTAACTTTCTTTTACAATAAATTGTTGCAGAGTTAGTAAGGGATGTTTACTTTTTATTTCCCCACGACAGTACTTGGTGTGTGCAGAGCCTTAACCCCTTAATTCTCGCTCCCGTGATATTCACAGGCTGTGTCTTTTATTCAGATTGTTTGATTCTCACCAGTTTTATAAAATAGCGTAATTGGCTTCATTATGGTAACATTTTACCTGTCATTAAATAAGGTGAATATTTCTTTTTCAAAAAAGTGGTGTCAACAAGCGTTTTGAATTTTTAAACCGTAATTTAATGTGACCGTTAAGGGGTTAAGATCTGTCTACACATCTCTGATGCATCTCATTGGATCCATGGAGTAGTGGCACACTTTTTTGGCGATCAACCTCGTAAAACTTGGCAGCATAACCCTCTTGATGTGTCATATTGTGAACTGGTATTGCACGGATCTTCAAGAAAAAGAAAGTAACATCTAGACACACGGCAGTGTGTCAGCCAAGTTCGCCTGACATAGCCGTGTGTTATTTACACGAACCATTTCGAGCTGTTTTCGTCAAATTTCAATGCTCTACTACTGAAAATCTATGAGACCTACGTACTTGTAATACGAAATGTGTAGTAAGGCCACCCTAATTACCTAAAATCCAAAATTTTATAAATAACGCATAATTAGTTTCCGAGATAATGACATTTGAAAATGTCTGATAATCGATAATTTTACCACTGACTGACTCACTCACTCATCGAAAAGATCTCGTATATCTACTGCAGCTACAGACTTCAAATTTGGTGCGAAGTTTGTTTACACTACAAAACTAAGGAAAAAAAATACAAAAATTGTGAAAATCGATGAATTACCCACCTGGGGGTGCCCATTTTTACTTTAACATTACGTCTATTAGGCGAAATTTTAATTTGCCGTAGGAGGGGACTCTGTTCTGTCGCCAAATACCGCCAAGTTTCTCGCCAACATGGCGATATATCGCCAAATTTGGCAACCAAAATTAGTCGCCAAAAGTGACGCAACCTTGGCGAAATCTCTAATATTTCGCCAAATTCCCATAGACTTCTATTGTAAACCTATCTACTTACTGGGGGTTTATCTGGGTTTACTTGCTTACAGAAAATCAATAAATTGAGATATTCTGTCCGTCACAGAGCCCGTTCTCAGAAACTATGCATGTTGGATACTTGAAATTTTGCATACTTATGGCTGAACACCACACATCATACGACAAATCATAAAATTTTGAGAAAGTCGTACATTTAACCCTTTGGCTCCCACATGTGTATTTTAAACAATTCTTTCTAAGTGAGCCCCTAATTGGGTTGGAGGCGTGAAATTTTACAGACTTATAGCTGAACACCTCACATCAAACGACAAATCATAAAATTTTGAAAAAGTCGTACATTTAACCATTTGGGCTCCCACATGTGTATTTAAAAAAATACTTTCTAAGTGAGCCCTAATTAGGTTGGAGGCATGAAATTTTGAATACTTATAGCTGAACACCTCACATCAAATGACAAACCGTAACAGTTTGAAAAAGTAGTACATTTAATCCTTTGAGCTCCCACGTGTATATTTTAAACAATTCTTTCTATGTGAGCCTCTAACAAGGTTGGAGACGTGAAATTTTGCATACTTATAGCTGAACACCTCACATCAAATGACAAATTATAAAATTTTGAAAAAGTTGTAAATTTAACCCTTTGGGGTCTCACATGTGTATTTTAAACAATCCTTTCTAAGTGAGCCCCTAATTAGGTTGGAGGCGTAAAATTGTACATACTTATAGATGAACACATCACATCAAACGAAAATCTATAAAATTTTGAAAAAGTCGTACATTTAACCCTTTGGGCTCTCACATGTGTGTTTTAATCAATTCTTTCTAAGTGAGCCCCTAATTAGGTTGGAGGCGTGGAATTTAGCATACATATAGCTGAACACCTCACATCAAACGAGAAATCATAAAATTTTGAAAAAGTCGTACATTTAACCCTTTGGGCTCCCCCATGTGTATTTTAAACAATTCTTTCAAAGGGAGCCTCTAATTATGTTGGAGGCGTGAAATTTTGCATACGGGCTTCCACATGCGTATTTTAAGCAATTCTTTCTAACTGAGCCCCTTATTGAACTGCAGATTTGAAATTTTGCATACTTATAGCAGAACACCTGAGGCCAGGTGACAAATCATAAAATCTTGAAAAATTCTTATGCTTAACTCTTTGAGCTACCACATATGTATTTTAAGCAATTCTTTCTAAGGGAGCCCCTAATTATGTTGGAGACATGACTTTTTTCATACGTATAGCTGAATACCTTAGACCACACGACAGATCATAAAATTTTCAAAAAGTCTAATATTATTTACTCCTCCGGGTTCTAACTTGTGTATTTTAAGCAATTTTTCTAACCTCCGTCCTTTTCACCCGGGGAGCACTTTTCCAACTTTTGCCGACACCCCTTTGACCATTCTTTCATATTATGCACCATAGCCTTAAATATTTTAGTTCCACTTTTTACCGCTAGGGGCGCCGACTTATCTCGGGTGCTATGGGTTCAATCCCCTCGACTAATATATCTACGGATAGTATGTAAAACGGAGATTCGTTCGGATAGAGATTTGTTTAGAATAGAGTGCGCCCCTGGTTGCGAAATGTGGAACTAACAGATTTTTCAAAAGGATAAAGTGTTTTGAAAGGAATATTAAACGAAACCCTCTGTGCGATCTGTGATCACATTTACCCACTTGTTATTTTGAAAATCATCAGAGAAAAGGATATTTAATTAGTTAAATTTGAAAATCCAGGGAGAGGCAATGTGCTTCCTCTGCAGTGCCTCTTTGCCGGCACCAGTGTGGCATAAGCACATAACTTTATTTTTCACTTTCAGTACAAAAAAGCAGGCCCAGCTATAGGATATTTAATTGGAAAATTTAATAGGAAAATTTAATATAGGAATTTAATAGGAATTGTTGTTTCAGAAACAATAAAAATTTCGAATCAATACATTTCGTTTCAAAACATGCATTCAATGTAGCAGTATTAAAATATAGATTTCAGCCGCAAATTGACAGCCAAATAGTTTGTTGTTGGAAATTTAAATTAAAATTGAATGTTGCTTGGTGAATAAAATAGTCACATGTAAACACATTAAAAAGCATTAAGTAAAGTGTCTAAATATATTGTAACTTTACAAAAAGTAATGATATCTAACAAAAACATAGCTGTGAAAAAAGGGAGCCAAGTTCTGTAAAGACAATGGCAAGAAAAGAAGTGATATCTAAGTGGGTGCCATGTTCAAATAAAATTCACTCAAACTTACCTACAGAAGTATTATAGCATTTTTTAAATTGTTTAGAAATAAAAATTATTGATAGCATATTAATAATAAATCTAGAATTTGGCAAGTTTTTGATAAATGTTATGCCCATTAATTTCATGTCTTAATAAAATGATGATGTTAATATTAACAACATTGTCATTATAAAAAAAATAATATAGTTATTATTATAAACAAATGACACATGTTAAAGATTTGATAAACCAATAAATACACAGATACACTCCCGCTCGTCTTTCGTTATTACTCTAGCACCCACCCTCCAGAAACCTCAATGCAAACAGACTAAAAGGCCTTAGAAAGAGACAGATACCCTTACGCTTGTTCTTGGTCATCCCTCTAGAGACTGCACCCCTTTAACCCTTCAGGGGCAAAGAGCTTTTATTCGTGACATGCTGAAATGATTGAATCACACCAGAATTTAAAAACAAATTTATTTCAAAATGGATAAAAGCTTCTTTTCACTTATTTAATAAAATTAAACTTTTTAGTCCTGAATTCTAGTTGTCAATGTGGCATTTTGCAGTTAAAATTAGGTGGGATATATTTTATCCTACCACCCTTCAAAAGAAAGGAGCTCACTCAAATGAAGGCTTCCAAACATGAAATAACATGTTTTCGTATAATAATGTCATTAATAAAAATAAATGACTCGTAGGTAAAAACTTGCCAAGTGCTAGATTTATTATTAATATGCTATCAGTAATTTTTATTTCTAAACAATTTAAAAAATGCTATAATACTTCTGTAGGTAAGTTTGAGTGAATTTTATTTGAACTTGGCACCCACTTAGATATCACTTCTTTTCTTGCCATTGTCTTTACAGAACTTGGCTCCCTTTTTTCACAGCTATGTTTTTGTTAGATAGTGTATTAACAGCGAATATCTGTATTTATGAGGAAATTAGACAAAAACTGACCGAATACTAGATGTCTAAATTTGATGGTCTAAATCAAAGATCTCCTTCCCTTCTCCTACTATGCTCTGAACGTCCTTGAATTAACTTATTCAAATTTCATTACATTTTCATTTAAAAAGTTTCAATAGAAACAAAGTTAAAAATCTTATCTAACTTTACAAGTCTTTTTTTTTTTGTTCGTGTAAGTTTAAAAACATTACCATATATGATAATTTCAAAGCTGCTTGAACTTATCTACTCCAGTCACCAAAATTTGTACTATCTTGCGCCAAGATCACCCAAACTTCAAATTAACTTTCCCCGCGCGGTTACACATGTTGTGGGAAAACGTGTTTTACAGTTAAGAGCCTCGTCAGCATGCGACATTCACAAGATAATTGTTAAACCAGCGCAAACGTTCTCTAAAGAAAATTTCTGTTTCAATATTTTTGAAAGATTCTTTTTGCATTGGATATCTGAAGTGAAAGGCTAACATGATAGTTAAAAAGTGTTTATGAAGTCGGTTTCTCTGTCGTCTTTTTGTAAATATAATCGGGTTTCCGTGTAATCGATATTGTTATTGAGGATTACTATGGCATGCTCGCTATTGAAAATAGAGGTGTAGCATTTACAGTTCGTTTACACGGACACTTAGAAGAATGCCATTACATTAGGGTTTATAGGGGAAAATCGTTTGCAGTGTATTTTAATACTGTTATACTATTTCAAGCATAATAAAATTGGTATTTCTGACGTGTATTAAAACATGCTTTCTGTAGACTAAGGTATGCAAGGGATTTATTATTCATTTACAGGGTTACACAAAATATGTGTTTGTAAGTTTAAATAATTTTTTGCGTAGTTCTTGACGTGAATAAATTCTGTTGATCATATACAGGGCTACACAAAAGAATTCGTCAGTATTACTGTTTATGAGCGTCCATTGCTTAAGAGTAATTTTTAATTGAGTTATGCATTTTCTAACTGAACTATCTTTAGTATACTACGAGATGTATGTAGAATATACATAAATTCATATACAGGATTACGCAAAGAACTGAATACGTCTATGGATGGTTATTTCTGCAGTACGTTTTCAGTCGTTATGCGTTTTCTAAATTATTCACTTAAAATATCTTCTTTCACGTTATTAAAAGATGAAGTTCCGTTACAGTATTATTTAAGAGTTTTTGATGTTTCATAATCTGTGCTCGACTCCTGATTTTTCTTTCTTGTTTTTATTATTTTATTTTATATCTGTTGCAGCTTCATTCTGAGCAGATGTTGTTCACCGAATCCAAAATTGAAAGTCTCCTCCGAATGAAACTTCAACAGAAATTGAAAAATTACAGATAAATTTTACTCGGTTAAAAAAAACAGGCTGCAATGCGGGTCGTTTTGAAATTATTTTATTTAACACAACCTGTTTTTAACACTTTCCAACATAGTTGAAAAGTGTTCATGCATTCGGTTTATCTGTTCGTGCTTTAGCCCGCGTAAATAAAGTCCGATTGCCATGAAATTGATATATGGGTCAATATCTGAAAATTGGACAATTTGCGTCCACTACCAATAATATTTCATTAATTATACTAAAACCAAAAGCTGAAAAACGTAATATATTGTAACATTTGTTATAGCAATTACCAATGATAAATGGACATACAATGATGTACAAATAATTAGTTTTAAGCTTTAAACAAGCGAAATCATCCTTTCAGTCCCTGCCCCCAGGTACAAATATCCAATATTAAATACATGCTGTAAACATTTCTATAAATATTATTAATTTTTGCTATTACATATTTATACCTATATATATATAAAGTATGGGAAAATACAATTATCTTTTCTTAGTATAGATTGTATAGTAAAATATTGTAGTAAATATATTTGTCCCTGATGTTGACCATCATCTCAGTCCCTCTAAACACGCATTTAGGTTAACAGAGACTAGGTGGCGCTGGCAGAATCATTTCCATTGCAACAGCAACTAAAGTTCAACTAGCCACCATGGATGAAGGTAAGTCGTTTTTCTCTTTGTTTCATATTTAGAAATATTTAGTTTTTGTTCTGAATAGGGATGAGTATTTTTTTTTTATAGCATCATTCATGTCCCCCTATTTAACTTTTTATCTATAAACAAAAAGTTTATTGCAACTTTATTTACGTAACATATAAATTTCACATGGCATGTTTAATAATTTACATATGGGCAAAGTGATTCAACAAAATGGCTGTGCAGCTTTTAAGACAAAAGCATCACTTCAGTCCCAATTATTAGACACTGATTATTATGTTAACAGACACTTTCTTCCACAAAAGTTTATCCTAGGCATAAAATATACATCCTTGATCTCAAAAGACTACAGCATTCAAATAACAAAACATGTATGATAGTATATAATTGTATTTGAAAGTTGTTACTTTACTTCAAAAAAATAAAAATAAAAATTCTGCAGTGAAATTGTCCACTTTTCAGATATTGACCCATATCGTCGCCCTAGAGCAACAGTATGACATCTAGTAATAATAAAAAATGAGATGTCTGACTTACTGATATGAATAACTGTTTTTGCATCGAGTGGAACAACTTCTGAACCACAAAATTATGTTTAATATTATATCTCAGATGTATAAAAACTAGCCGCCTTTGGCGAACAGTTTGGTCTCCCTTAAAATTTCCCTATGTTTGGGAAAGCATGCTAAGCATTGTCTCATGTTACTTTTATTCATAACTTAATTTACTTGGACTCTCTTAAATATAATTAATATAATTCCTTAACCCTTTCGGGACGAGCCTCTTTTACAGGATTTTTAATCTTTTATCACCGATTTTCCAAAACAGAAATTTTTGCCTAATTGAATAAATAAGGCAAAATTTACAATAAAAATTTACTAGTGAGAATAATCCTGGATTCTGAGCAATTTACCCGGCACGTATACCGATCGGTCCTCCCTAAGGGGTTAAGCTAATATTAGTTTTTGTTGCATTAAAATATCTCAATTTGTTGATTTTCTGTATGCAAGCAAACCCTGTTGGTTTACAATGGAAGTCTATGGGAATTGGGCGAAATATTAGAGATATCGCCAAGTTGGCGACAAACTTGGTGGCATTTGGTGACAGTACAGGGTCCCCCTTATGGTAACCCCCCTTCCCTTATAGGTATGGAAATGCATTAAATGCTGTTTCAATAACCAATGAGATGCGTTTCATTCGGGCGTTGCCATTAAACAATTAACAAATAATCGCGATTTCTGGACCACGTACGATAGCGTAATATATATATAGATTCCCCACTGTTCCACTAGATGCAGACACATTTTTTCATAGCAGTAAGTCAGACATCTCATTTTCGATTATTACTAGATGTGCTAGTGTTGCTCTGGAGCGTTGAAATGTTATTGGAGTTTACCAGGGCACGTTCGGTATTGAAAATGAAGTGCGTAGCATTTGCGGTTTATTTACAAGGGCACACAAAAGCATTCCATTACATGACGGTCTATGGAGAAAAACTGTTTGCGATGTATTTTAATGATATTGCACTTTTTTTAAACATATTGACATTGATATATATCGCTGAAGGTTAAGGGGTCTACAAGGTTTTTACTGTAGAACGTGATGGTGAACATACAATTTATCGTTCATTGGCAGGGACACACAAAAGAATTTGGCTACAGAAGAAATTTAACAATAACTGAAGCCTACGAAGAATAATTGCTCGAAGTGCGTTTTCAGTTGTGATATGCGTTTTTAAATTTGACTATTTCTTAACTATTACTGGGTGTGTATAAATTACACAGGTCATATACAGGGCCTCACAAAAGTTTTCAACAACATCCGTTTAGTAGCGGAAATTGCGCAGTGGAGAATTCCAACTATGCTATGCGTTTAACTGAACTAACTTTTAGCATACTATGTAGTAGTATACATACATATCCATAGATGACATACAGGGCTGCACAAAAAAAATCGCATATTTTCCCGACTATTCATAGTAATAGTAGAAATTGGGTTTTCAAATGCATTATTCGTTAGCCAAATTGTTAATTTAGACATCATATTTCACCTGATACCCTGTTCACACTGAATACGTTAAGATATCTCAGGCCGCCGAACTCTCTGAGGGAGTTCCACAAACTCTCTAAAAGTGAGTTTCCACTTGCTTCGGCTAGATACAGGAACTACCACTCACTCTCGTTGGCTGTAAAGCTTCGCTTTTACTGATTGGCTGTTGAGGCCGTTTTAATTTTAAGCGCATGCGCATACTTTACATTTGTTCACTGATATGTCTTAGATAAGTTTTTCGATGTGAACAGGCATTCAATTCCGGGAGGGTACCACTTCAAAAAACGGCGGTCTAAGATATCTTACGTATCCAGTGCTAACAGGGTATTAGTAACCGGTGAAGTTTCGTTAGAGTATTCTGAATGTCTTGGAAAATGTTTCATAATTTATGCCGTACGCCTGGTTTTTCGTTCTTGTTTGTATGTAAAATGGAATTTTGTAATCGACTTTTAACCCGCTTTCTGGTAGGCCAGAGTTATAAAAATGACGTTCACAGGTGTATTTTCGATGACAATACAACATTATATTATTTTTACAACTTAATTATAAATGAATGCAATCATTTTAAGGCATTTTTCCATTAACCCGCCACAGGTGATAAGTCATTCGCTATTCTCTGTAACGCGTACACTTGTATGGGAGTTGAAACAATAATAGATTGAAGGAAGCACCCTTAAACGATCGCCGAAATAGGCCAAATGTCTGCAAGAAACTGCAGCAATGAAACATTTTAAAAACTTAAAAGTAGAAAATTACAAATAAAAAAAAATAAAGTATAACAGATTAACACCTTGTAATAATACACTATTTCTAATTGCTAAAAAGGTGTAAGATTAAAACTTCAAAAACAATAAAATAGTTTTATTTGACTGGTGACATGTTTCGATCCTCCCGATTCATTTTCAAAACAAATAAGTTAAACATTATTTGTTTGGGAAATGACGCAGCTAGGGTCAAAACATGTCAACAGTCAAATAAAACTATTTTATTGTTTTTAAAGTTTTAATCTTACACCTTTTTAGCAATTAGAAATAGTATAAAATAAAGTATGTAATATATTAAACAAAAAATATGATTTTATCCTCTTAATAGTTTAATACAAATTAATTCACGATTATATGATGAGAAATCCATTTAGAAATCCTAAAAAAAGATAGTTTAAATAATTTTTCAATTTTTTCTTTCATATTGCACTATCTTAAAAAAAAGAAGCATAGCAAACATTATATATTTTTTAATCAATTCTCTGGCTTGTGTTTTCTACTAAGCATAAAAAAATCAGTAAATTTTTCATAATCGTGTTGGATGTTCACGCCCAATAATTCTATTGTAACGGCAATTTTTGGTTAAAAAGAGGAATTGCAGTCAAAAATATCGGCCTGAGTTTTGCAGGTTTTTGTTGAAAATGGTGTTTTAACAGCTCATATATAAAAGGGTCATGTAATTCTGATTGTCATTTTAATGATTTATGAGGGGCGAATCTCGCAGAACCGCGTTACTGGGATCACTGTGTTAATAATTTATGGGCGCGAAACCCACAAGGCCCAGCTACAATGATTGCCATATTTTTTTAGGTTATCCCTTTTTTGTTCATTTTACTCGGAAATTCCCCTTTCTACCCCCCCCCCCCACCACGACACACACATTTAGATTGGCAGGGACAACAATCCTATACACCAAAATCATAGACGCTAAATTCTTTTATGACTCCGTACTGCCTCCCCCACTAGTTATAATCTACTAGTAATGTCTGGGAACATATTTATGCATAATTCTAGAATTACAGATTATTTGGAAAAAAAAAAAAAAAAAACATCGAACTCACTCGCATTAGTGATTTAATCACTGTTATTACATTATATTGTAAATAAAACCGCATAATTGATTTATAATACAAAGTTAATTGTACTACGCAAATTAATGTTATTTATGTAAATAATTGTCAATTGTGAAATTAAACTGGTCATTATTTATTCTCAACATCGCACAGTCACGAGCAGAAATAATTATATTTTAAAAAGAGATATAACGGGGAAATGGCGCTAAAATAAATCGACCTAAATATAGAGGCAAAAAGAAACGATGTTACATAACACTTTAGCACGTTAAAGTAAGACGCAAGTATGAATGGGGACAAAACATGTAGCAAAATAATATATAGTATAGCAGTATAACTACAATTCCAAAGAGTTACTAAGTTCCAATCCGCAGAACATAGATTAGAAGCAATAGTAGGGTTATTAATGTCAATTAATGTTTAAATAGTAAATTATATTAATATTATCGATAGAACTTTAAATTAAATAATTTCCTAAATTTTTGAAAATGAGGGAAAAGTTGAAACCTATAGTACAGAATAAATGGAAAGAAAAACATCTTCTTTCTCATGTTGAAATTTAAATGGGAGATAAGGATAAAATAGTAATTGTAAAATGGACAATATCTAATATTTTACCATTATTCAAAATTTTAAAGGAGAAGGGATAGTGTTTGATGATAAATAATTGAAATAGAGAGGCATCTTCTTTCTCATATTAGAATTTAATAGGGAGGTAAAGGTTCAGTATTAATTGTAATATAAACAATATCTATGATGTGAGATGAAATCTCACAGTGTTTAAATTATGTTACTGTTTTATTTCTTTTGGCCTTATACATCGATGTTCTTTAAACTTAAATCCATATTTATTTTTGCGCGGGCGATTCGTTTCGACCGTACATCGGCAAGTTCGCTGACGTTCGGCTGCGCCTGGCATTGGGTGCTTCTCCTTTGAACTTTGTACGATTGTGATGACGTCATCGGAGCAAGCCTCTCACGGCATATGCATTGAATGGATGATTGATCTTTCGGAGGTGTGTATATTCGCCGTGCGCGGAGCAAATAAAAATAAAGCTTTTTAAATGTTTTCTTTCGGATTTGTTTATTAAGACATTAGCTAATATTTTAAATTCTCTAATAGATTTAAGTCTTTTCTTTCAGTAACTTTTGAAGTCCCCGTATTCTTACTATAAATTAAAAATTCCGTTAATTTTAAAATCAGAATCTGTTTTGTTGGTGATCTGTGATGACTTAGTTCTTGTTTTTAAAGATCGCGGACCGCGAGCTTCGGCTCCGGTCTGTCTGTCTGCCGATGGATGTGGAATCCGGTAAAGAGTTTTTCGAAAACGATGTCTACGATTTTAACAACTCCTGTTAAATTATTTCTTGATACCGTGGAAAAGATTTTAATTACGTTTCTCATCAATACTAAATTCGATTTATGCTGCACTTTAATTTTTAAAAGAAATATCTATCTTCAAGTGGAATAGATGCTTTTATTGGCAAGAATTAATTTATGAACGGTGACCAACGGGAAGCCTTTTCTTCTCTTCTTCAAGATGAAATAAAAGATTGATTTATGCTTAAAGGTGTCCTCATCATTTATTTACAGATATACAAGTAAGAAGTTTCCCTTTCCTATTTTTTTTTACAATTGCTGACCTCAAAGAACGGAGAGTTTTTATTGCAATACTACACAACGCATGTTAACTAAAAAGAACTTCAAATTTAATTTATACCTTCAAATTAACGGCACATTATTAGTAATACCACATTTTGGTGCCGCAAAAACAGTGGTTCTGAAGAAAATTTAGATTGATTTGAAGAAAATTCGTAATATTTTAGAACTTTTGTTCTCAGAATAACTTTTGAAAATTTTTTTGATGTGTTCAATAGAATTCAAGATTTGTTCTTTTAGTAAATTTTTAAGAAATATGGAATATTTTATGCAAGAATTTTTGCATAACTACATATGGCAATATTTTTTTAGTATTGGAAGTTTCTGTTCTGAAAAATTTCTTGCATAGATTTTTGCTATTTTGAAGAATTAAATTTTATAATGAATTTGTTTACTCCATCTTGAAGAATATAATATATTTTACTAAGTTTCCCATATTTTTTAAAACAATTATTTAAATTAAGATCAATTTCCTACTGAAGAATAGTCATATTTTTGATGATGCATAATTATTATTCCATTAAATAGTTTTACTTGAAAATAATTTCATCTACATATTCTTTTATTTGTAATGAATTATTAGAGAACATAATTTTTTTTAAATAATGATTATTTGGTATATATATGTTTTTTGAAATGAATTATACATTGTTCTTAGAAAAATTCTAATGAATTTGAAATAATAAAACTGTTCTCAAGAATATATTTCATATTTTAAGAGGCTATGACTTTGGGTTTTTAAATTAAAAATTTTTTATGGCACTGTTAAATTGCAACAAATTTGCAAATTCTATATATATTTATAAGAAGCATTATTTTTGAAATCATGATTATTGGTACTGAGAAATTTTATTCTTATGTCACACTTATTATTCTGAAGCTGAAATTCTTCACAGAAGTTATTAGTTGTAAATATCCTATATAACTTTCTTAGAGATTTCTATGCTTCTATTCTACAAATTTCAAATCAAGATATTTTGTTTTAACAATAATTTGAATACAAGAGTTTGTCCATAGATTTATTCTTATGCCATCTGGACTGTGATGTTCTATTATAATCATACAGTTTGGCTTAGTGCAAAGATAATCTGCAATTTACAAATTAAGAATGTATGCATTTAAGAATATTCTCACATTTATTTTACAACTGTTCTCATGTTGTTTCTAAAAGCACTCTCAGCTGACAAAATTTTATATTTGAAAAATTCATGTTGCTTCATTTTTTTTTAAATTGTAATTTTGAAAATGAGACCTTTCCACTTCATCGTATGTGCAAACTATGACAGTTTTCAACAAACAGTTTCTCATTCTTCAGGAAAAGAATGAAAGCAGCATTATTTTTTTTTACTCTTGAGAAGAAGTAGGCATGGGGCTACTTCATTCCTGTTACAGTTATATTCTTGAAATTATTTTACATCATCTATTTAAAAAAATCTTCTGGTTTTATACAGCTTTTAAAATAAGTTCTCATATTGTCAGTATTTCTCTGCAATAATTTTAACTGTGTGTCACTGCTGTTTCGCATATTTAAAGACTGTCTCTCTACATATGCTGCTCTAAGAGTTCTCTCCAACCTGTTAAAAAATATACTCACCTGCCAAAAAAATTTGCTTCATTTTTAAGTTTCTTACCTGATGAAGTTGGCCATTCACTGATGAGTTGTATCCATTTGTGCTGACCTCTTCTCTAGTATTTTCCTTGTTTTACGGTAGAAGATAAATATATTAATACTATACTTACCTGCTTAACTCACTGTTTTATAACAATAACTCTAAAATTTATGCTTCATTTTCAACGCTGAAGTAACTATTGAAGAAGAGTCATATCATGTTTGAGTCAGTTTATCCTTACAATGTCTGATTTAATTCAATATCTTCGTTGTTTGTCTTTAAAGCTAAAATAAGATTTACGAGTAATCTCAGATGTTTTCTCAA
Source organism: Maratus speciosus (assembly GCA_963932465.1). Taxonomy (NCBI): domain Eukaryota; kingdom Metazoa; phylum Arthropoda; class Arachnida; order Araneae; family Salticidae; genus Maratus; species Maratus speciosus. Next base: position 41,589,669 of record OZ010791.1, on the reverse strand, counting down.
GTAACAGCTGTCACAAGACCTGATTATGGAAGTGTTGTTGGTTTGCCTTTTCTCTTGTGAGATGTAAATTATCCTTACTAAGTGGATTGGTTGACTTGTCTGCTCCTATAAGTCAGTGTTGCTATTTTTTTGCAAAAATATTTTTTTTTTTTGCTAAATCAAGAAGATTTATGAAATATTATAAAATTAGTTACTTTCAATATTGATTCTTACATATACCTGCAGTTACAAGAGTTGTATTTTGATTCAGGAATTCTCAAGATCAATTTATTTTCTGTCTAAATTCCCCATATTTCAAAAATTTTATTGTGCCTTTGTTTTCATTTGTGAATATACCCAAAGTCTCTAAATTTTTATGTTGTCATATGCCTCATATTTTTACACAAGTAATTAATTGAATGAATTCTGAAGATTTTATTATTATTAATGAAGATATTTAAAAATTTTAAGCATCAAATCAATTTCTAAACAAGATTACACAAAAAGAAAATAAAAGCACAGTTCTTAGTAACCATTTAACAGCGCCTTTTAATGTAGAAGTGTTCCTTGATGAATCTTCAAAATTACTAAGAAATTTAAAGAAAAAGTGCTTATTGATATCAACACCTACCTACTTATGTCTCTTTTTTTTCTCAAGATGTGTTTGTGAATACATCATCAATTCTCATCAAATATAACATCATTTTATCATCTTCAGTGCTCTATAATTCATCCTTTTAGTGTGTCCAAAATAGTGATTGCTGAAGGTTAATGATTAGCTTCAAAAGAAGTGAAGCACACGGATGTTGTGTTGTCGCCAAAAAAAAAAAAAAAAAGTTCTCGTCCAATGTTCCTGTAAAATGTCTATTCAACTGTTAAGTTGATGTTGCCTTTTTGTGTGTATCATCTAGAGATATGTGCCTGTTTCTACATGATAAACACAATGTTTACGCCTTTGCAACAATACACGTACCTGATGTCTTTTGTGTACCAAAACTTTCAGCGTGTTTTTGAACACTCTCATAACATTTATTTATTTTCCATGCAAACTTTAAATTGTGTTTATAACGCTAAGGAATCAAGGATCTGTAAAGAAGGACATTGCTGTTGTATTTACGGTTATGGGGTGGTATATTGTGCTATTTAGTGTATATAGTTATTTTTTTCTTTTTGCACAAGGTGTCAGGAGCCTTGTTTAAGGAAAAGCCAAGCCACATGAAATCTTGAGTAAAACATGAGTAGTCACAGTGTATATTGTTCTATGATTGTGGATAATAGTATATTTTTTTACATAATTCTCTTGATTTTTCTGCATGAAATATTTTATGTAAATGATTTATAATATTTATATTATGGTACACTTGAAAATTTAAATTTCCCGTGATAGTGTCAATTTTTTAATCTTTCATTGTATATGAAAGCATTTATTTTTTTCTGGGGATCCCCACCCACTCAATCAAATACCTACTTATTCTTAAAACCATGGTTTGTCTGTTTGTCTATAAGTTTATGAGTTTATCTTTATGCATATGTAAAAATTGTATTAAGTGATGTCTCATATTTTAAAGAATAGTATATACTTTGAAAATTTTTGATGAGTAAATAATACAAAAAGTAGTGGTGTTTGTTGATATATTGCTTTTGCAATACATATTTTCAGGGCTAATGAAATGCGGTAAGAGTATATGTTTCAGCAATATAATACTTAATTCCTTTTAGACATGTCTCTCTCTCTTATATATATTGTTGCAACTACCTTAACTACCTGTGTTTTACATGTGGGTGGTCATTTAGTGCACGATTTGACCACTTGTTCATGCGGAGCACAGCTGGTTGTTTGAAGTCACATATTTAGTACTAAATTGAATTAAAAAAAATGATGAATATCATATTGTGAAAATTTTACTAAAGAAATTGTTATGCATGGCCAGTTTATATTTAGAGTAACTGCAAATAAAAGCTCTATTTTATGAGTTATAAGTCCTAGGCTGTGATCAAATACTGAAGTTATTTTGATCTTTGTTGCTTGTAAAATGAAACTTTTCTTATATGGTATACCAATTTAATTAAATGTTTGATAATGAGCTCATTTTATATATGCTAATTCTTATTTTAGATATGCTAATTCTGATTTTGTTTGGCATTTTTACTTAAGTAATACATAGAATTTTATATATGCTAATTCTAATTTTCTTTACCATTTGTACTTAAGTATTTGTGAAGATAAGTTTATGACATCATACTGCAATTGCCATAAATAGAAAGACTTGGCATTTTTTATGTATACTATTTGAATATACTATGTATACTTTTGATGTATTTCCTTTTTCTTCTCTCTTCCCTTTTGGTCACCACTAATTTTTATTTGCAGCAGTTAAACTTTTGGCTTTATTTTAATATTTTAACTTATAGTTTTTTTTCCTCTCTGTCTTTGGCATCTAAAATTTTGTCATCCCGTTTCTGTAAAAGGTTTTTATTTCATTTTACCTTTTACATCACTTGCTCTGCCAAAATTTTACTCGGTAAATGGGGGTATTGTGAGATGAAATCTCACAGTGTTTAAATTATGTTACTGTTTTATTTATTTTGGCCTTATACATCGATGTTCTTTAAACTTAAATCCATATTTATTTTTGCGCGGGCGATTCGTTTCGACCGCACATCGGCAAGTTCGCTGACGTTCGGCTGCGCCTGGCATTGGGTGCTTCTCCTTTGAACTTTGTACGATTGTGATGACGTCATCGGAGCAAGCCTCTCACGGCATATGCATTGAATGGATGATTGATCTTTCGGAGGTGTGTCTATTCGCCGTGCGTGGAGCAAATAAAAATAAAGCTTTTTAAATGTTTTCTTTCGGATTTGTTTATTAAGACATTAGCTAATATTTTAAATTCTCTAATAGATTTAAATCTTTTCTTTCAGTAACTTTTGAAGTCCCCGTATTCTTACTATAAATTAAAAATTCCGTTAATTTTAAAATCAGAATCTGTTTTGTTGGTGATCTGTGATGACTTAGTTCTTGTTTTTAAAGATCGCGGGCCGCGAGCTTCGGCTCCGGTCTGTCTGTCTGCCGATGGATGTGGAATCCGGTAAAGAGTTTTTCGAAAACGATGTCTACGATTTTAACAACTCCTGTTAAATTATTTCTTGATACCGTGGAAAAGATTTTAATTACGTTTCTCATCAATACTAAATTCGATTTATGCTGCACTTTAATTTTTAAAAGAAATATCTATCTTCAAGTGGAGTAGATGCTTTTATTGGCAAGAATTAATTTATGAACGGTGACCAACGGGAAGCCTTTTCTTCTCTTCTTCAAGATGAAATAAAAGATTGATTTATGCTTAAAGGTGTCCTCATCATTTATTTACAGATATACAAGTAAGAAGTTTCCCTTTTCTATTTTTTTTTTACAATTACTGACCTCAAAGAACGGAGAGTTTTTATTGCAATACTACACAACGCATGTTAACTAAAAAGAACTTCAAATTTAATTTATACCTTCAAATTAACGGCACATTATTAGTAATACCACATTTTGGTGCCGCAAAAACAGTGGTTCTGAAGAAAATTTAGATTGATTTGAAGAAAATTCGTAATATTTTAGAACTTTTGTTCTCAGAATAACTTTTGAAAATTTTTTTGATGTGTTCAATAGAATTCAAGATTTGTTCTTTTAGTAAATTTTTAAGAAATATGGAATATTTTATGCAAGAATTTTTGCATAACTACATATGACAATATTTTTTTAGTATTGGAAGTTTCTGTTCTCAAAAATTTCTTGCATAGATTTTTGCTATTCTGAAGAATTAAATTTTATAATGAATTTGTTTACTCCATCTTGAAGAATATAATATATTTTACTAAGTTTCCCATATTTTTTAAAACAATTATTTAAATTAAGATCAATTTCCTACTGAAGAATAGTCATATTTTTGATGATGCATAATTATTATTCCATTAAACAGTTTTATTTGAAAAGAATTTCATCTACATATTCTTTTATTTGTAATGAATTATTAGAGAACATAATTTTTTTTAAATAATGATTATTTGGTATATATATGTTTTTTGAAATGAATTATATATTGTTCTTAGAAAAATTCTAATGAATTTGAAATAATAAAACTGTTCTCAAGAACATATTTCATATTTTAAGAGGCTATGACTTTGGGTTTTTAAATTAAAAATTTTTTATGGCACTATTAAATTGCAACAAATTTGCAAATTCTATATATATTTATAAGAAGCATTATTTTTGAAATCATGATTATTGGTACTGAGAAATTTTATTCTTATGTCATACTTATTATTCTGAAGCTGAAATTCTTCACAGAAGTTATTAGTTGTAAATATCCTATATAACTTTCTTAGAGATTTCTATGCTTCTATTCTACAAATTTCAAATCAAGATATTTTGTTTTAACAATAATTTGAATACAAGAGTTTGTCCATAGATTTATTCTTATGCCATCTGGACTGTGATGTTCTATTATAATCATACAGTTTGGCTTAGTGCAAAGATAATCTGCAATTTACAAATTAAGAATGTATGCATTTAAGAATATTTTCACATTTATTTTACAACTGTTCTCATGTTGTTTCTAAAAGCACTCTCAGCTGACAAAATTTTATATTTGAAAAATTCATGTTGCTTCATTTTTTTTTAAAATTGTAATTTTGAAAAGGAGACCTTTCCACTTCATCGTATGTGCAAACTATGACAGTTTTCAACAAACAGTTTCTCATTCTTCAGAAAAAGAATGAAAGCAGCATTATTTTTTTTTACTCTTGAGAAGAAGTAGGCATGGGGTTACTTCATTCCTGTTACAATTATATTCTTGAAATTATTTTACATCATCTATTTAAAAAAATCTTATGGTTTTATACAGCTTTTAAAATAAGTTCTCATATTGTCAGTATTTCTCTGCAATAATTTTAACTGTGTGTCACTGCTGTTTCGCATATTTAAAGACTGTCTCTCTACATATGCTGCTCTAAGTGTTCTCTCCAACCTGTTAAAAAATATACTCACCTGCCAAAAAAATTTGCTTCATTTTTAAGTTTCTTACCTGATGATGTTGGCCATTCACTGATGAGTTGTATCCATTTGTGCTGACCTCTTCTCTAGTATTTTCCCTGTTTTACGGTAGAAGATAAATATATTAATACTATACTTACCTGCTTAACTCACTGTTTTATAACAATAACTCTAAAATTTATGCTTCATTTTCAACGCTGAAGTAACTATTGAAGAAGAGTCATATCATGTTTGAGTCATTTTATCCTTACAATGTCTGATTCAATTCAATATCTTCGTTGTTTGTCTTTAAAGCTAAAATAAGATTTACGAGTAATCTCAGATGTTTTCTCAAGTAACAGCTGTCACAAGACCTGATTATGGAAGTGTTGTTGGTTTGCCTTTTCTCTTGTGAGATGTAAATTATCCTTACTAAGTGGATTGGTTGACTTGTCTGCTCCTATAAGTCAGTGTTGCTATTTTTTTGCAAAAATATTTTTTTTTTTTTGCTAAATCAAGAAGATTTATGAAATATTATAAAATTAGTTACTTTCAATATTGATTCTTACATATACCTGCAGTTACAAGAGTTGTATTTTGATTCAGGAATTCTCAAGATCAATTTATTTTCTGTCTAAATTCCCCATATTTCAAAAATTTTATTGTGCCTTTGTTTTCATTTGCGAATATACCCAAAGTCTCTAAATTTTTATGTTGTCATATGCCTCATATTTTTACACAAGTAATTAATTGAATGAATTCTGAAGATTTTATTATTATTAATGAAGATATTTAAAAATTTTAAGCATCAAATCAATTTCTAAACAAGATTACACAAAAAGAAAATAAAAGCACAGTTCTTAGTAACCATTTAACAGCGCCTTTTAATGTAGAAGTGTTCCTTGATGAATCTTCAAAATTACTAAGAAATTTAAAGAAAAAGTGCTTATTGATATCAACACCTACCTACTTATGTCTCTTTTTTTTCTCAAGATGTGTTTGTGAATACATCATCAATTCTCATCAAATACAACATCATTTTATCATCTTCAGTGCTCTATAATTCATCCTTTTAGTGTGTCCAAAATAGTGATTGCTGAAGGTTAATGATTAGCTTCAAAAGAAGTGAAGCACACGGATGTTGTGTTGTCGCCAAAAAAAAAAAAAAGTTCTCGTCCAATGTTCCTGTAAAATGTCTATTCAACTGTTAAGTTGATGTTGCCTTTTTGTGTGTATCATCTAGATATATTTGTGTCTGTTTCTACATGATAAACACAATGTTTACACCTTTGCAACAATACACGTACCTGATGTCTTTTGTGTACCAAAACTTTCAGCGTGTTTTTGAACACTCTCATAACATTTATTTATTTTTCATGCAAACTTTAAATTGTGTTTATAACGCTAAGGAATCAAGGGTCTGTAAAGAAGGACATTGCTGTTGTATTTACGGTTATGGGGTGGTATATTGTGCTATTTAGTGTATATAGTTATTTTTTTCTTTTTGCACAAGGTGTCAGGAGCCTTGTTTAGGGAAAAGCCAAGCCACATGAAATCTTGAGTAAAACATGAGTAGTCACAGTGTATATTGTTCTATGATTGTGGATAATAGTATATTTTTTACATAATTCTCTTGATTTTTCTGCATGAAATATTTTATGTAAATGATTTATAATATTTATATTATGGTACACTTGAAAATTTAAATTTCCCGTGATAGTGTCAATTTTTTAATCTTTCATTGTATATGAAAGCATTTATTTTTTTCTGGGGATCCCCACCCACTCAACCAAATACCTACTTATTCTTAAAACCATGGTTTGTCTGTCTGTCTATAAGTTTATGAGTTTATCTTTATGCATATGTAAAATTTGTATTAAGTGATGTCTCATATTTTAAAGAATAGTATATACTTTGAAAATTTTTGATGAGTAAATAATACAAAAAGTAGTGGTGTTTGTTGATATATTGCTTTTGCAATACATATTTTCAGGGCTAATGAAATGCGGTAAGAGTATATGTTTCAGCAATATAATACTTAATTCCTTTTAGACATGTCTCTCTCTCTTATATATATTGTTGCAACTACCTTAACTACCTGTGTTTTACATGTGGGTGGTCATTTAGTGCACGATTTGACCACTTGTTCATGCGGAGCACAGCTGGTTGTTTGAAGTCACATATTTAGTACTAAATTGAATTAAAAAAAATGATGAATATCATATTGTGAAAATTTTACTAAAGAAATTGTTATGCATGGCCAGTTTATATTTAGAGTAACTGCAAATAAATGCTCTATTTTATGAATTATAAGTCCTAGGCTGTGATCAAATACTGAAGTTATTTTGATCTTTGTTGCTTGTAAAATGCAACTTTTCTTATACGGTATACCAATTTAATTAAATGTTTGATAATGAGCTCATTTTATATATGCTAATTCTCAATTTAGATATGCTAATTCTGATTTTGTTTGGCATTTTTACTTAAGTAATACATAGAATTTTATATATGCTAATTCTAATTTTCTTTAGCATTTGTACTTAAGTATTTGTGAAGATAAGTTTATGACATCATACTGCAATTGCCATAAATAGAAAGACTTGGCATTTTTTATGTGTACTATTTGAATATACTATGTATACTTTTGATGTATTTTCTGTTTCTTCTCTCTTCCCTTTTGGTCACCACTAATTTTTATTTGCAGCAGTTAAACTTTTGGCTTTATTTTAATATTTTAACTTATAGTTTTTTTTCCTCTCTGTCTTTGGCATCTAAAATTTTTTCATCCCGTTTCTGTAAAAGGTTTTTATTTCATTTTACCTTTTACATCACTTGCTCTGCCAAAATTTTACTCGGTAAATGGGGGTATTGTGAGATGAAATCTCACAGTGTTTAAAGTATGTTACTGTTTTATTTCTTTTGGCCTTATACATCGTTGTTCTTTAAACTTAAATCCATATTTATTTTTGCGCGGGCGATTCGTTTCGACCGCACATCGGCAAGTTCGCTGACGTTCGGCTGCGCCTGGCATAGGGTGCTTCTCCTTTGAACTTTGTAGGATTGTGATGACGTCATCGGAGCAACCCTCTCACGGCATATGCATTGAAGGGATGATTGATCTTTCGGAGGTGTGTCTATTCGCCGTGCGTGGAGCAAATAAAAATAAAGCTTTTTAAATGTTTTCTTTCGGATTTGTTTATTAAGACATTAGCTAATATTTTAAATTCTCTAATAGATTTAAATCTTTTCTTTCAGTAACTTTTGAAGTCCCCGTATTCTTACTATAAATTAAAAATTCCGTTAATTTTAAAATCAGAATCTGTTTTGTTGGTGATCTGTGATGACTTAGTTCTTGTTTTTAAAGATCGCGGACCGCAAGCTTCGGCTCCGGTCTGTCTGTCTGCCGATGGATGTGGAATCCGGTAAAGAGTTTTTCGAAAACGATGTCTACGATTTTAACAAGTCCTGTTAAATTATTTCTTGATACCGTGGAAAAGATTTTAATTACGTTTCTCATCAATACTAAATTCGATTTATGCTGCACTTCAATTTTTAAAAGAAATATCTATCTTCAAGTGGAGTAGATGCTTTTATTGGCAAGAATTAATTTATGAACGGTGACCAACGGGAAGCCTTTTCTTCTCTTCTTCAAGATGAAATAAAAGATTGATTTATGCTTAAAGGTGTCCTCATCATTTATTTACAGATATACAAGTAAGAATTTTCCTTTTTCTATTTTTTTACAATTACTGACCTCAAAGAACGGAGGGTTTTTATTGCAATACTACACAACGCATGTTAACTAAAAAGAACTTCAAATTTAATTTATACCTTCAAATTAACGGCACATTATTAGTAATGCCACATATGACTGGGCTATTATACAAAATTAGAAGAAGGGGTGATTTTACCATATGAAATAACAAAAAACTTACACGGTAAGAGAGAGCATCTTTTTTCTCATATGAAATTTTAAAATGGAGGAGACAGGTGTTAAATTGGGTTTGTAAAATGAACAAAGTCTATTATTACCCTAAAATTCAAAAGATTAAAGAGGATGGAGCAAAATTACTTTCTAAATTGCATTTTAATAACTGGAAAAGAAGGGCACCTTCCGTTTCATGTTAAAATTTTAAGGGAAGATTAAGGGTTAAATTGCAGTTGGAAAATGGACGATGTTTGTTATTTCACTGTTATACAAAATGTAAAAAGAGAGAGTTTATAAATATACTGCATTTAAATATAATAGATATATTGCTAGCATGTCAGCCAGCATTTACAAATTTATGCATCGAAACACTTTCTTTTCATGAATTCCCGTGTACAGGACACCTAAACATTCAACAATCTGTGATGAAATGATACAAGAATAAATCGAAAATTAAAAAAGGCATAAGAATATTCAACATTTTGAACCAACATAGTAAAATAAGCAAAGAACTATAATCTATTTTTTAGAAGTATTAAAAATCAATTAATAGAAAATGGTCATGGAAATTTGAAACCTGGTCAGATAGTGCAAATATTGTGTAAAAAAACAGATCTTTGCTGTCAGGCACAACCTTACAGCATAACCGATTATACCAAAGTTAAACTCATTATCAAGCAAGAAAACAGTTTATATAAAGAAGTGCATCTTTTCACTCAAATGAAAATTTAGAAGAAAGCTAAGAGTTAAGTTGCGATTGGAAAATTTGCAGTGTCTATTATTGTACTATAACTCAAAATTAGAAGAGGTAGAGAGGGAGATATTCCTTATAAATTAATGATTAAATGAAAAAGAAGGACATAATCTCTCTCATGATAAAATTTAAGGAGGAGAAATGGGTTAAATATGATTTGGGGAATGTACATTGTCTTTTAATGTACTATAATTTAATATTAAAAGGTAAAGAGGGAAAAATTCTTTGTAAAATGGTTAATTAAATGAGAAAGAAGGACTTCATCTCTTGAATTTAACATTTTGAAGGAAAAATAAGGGTTAAGTAATAATTAGAAAATGGATGGGGTGTAAAATAATGACGATGGTTGAAAAAAGACAAAATATAGGGAAGTGGAAGAAGAATTGTACAGATAGGGAAGAGTGAGTTATGGCCAAAAACAAAACACTTATTTATTTCGGATTCTTATTTATTTATTTATATAGATTGAAAGAATAACCCCTTAGGACAAAACGAACAAAGGGGGAAAGAAAAGAAATACGAGGGTGAGAGAATAGGACCTGATATAAATTTTCTGTAAGGGAGAGAGGAGAAGCAGAGGAGATTTGGAAATTTCTTTTTATTTATCTTCTCAATAATTAAAAAAAGAACTTTTTTCTCATGTTGAAATTTTTTGAAGAGATAGAGGGTTAAATAGTAATTAGTAAGTGTCTAATACTATGCCATTATTTAAACTTTCAAGGAGAATGAGAGTAGAATTTCAAGTAAAGTACTGAAGTAAAAAATAATTAAAAGCTAAAGATATTGTTATTCTCGTGTTAACAATTAAAGAAGAGATAAAGGTTAAATAGCAACTGGAGAAAAGCGTTATCGTTTTTTTATACTCTTATACAAATCTTGATGGGGGAGTATTCCATGTAACACGCTAAATAGTTGAAACAGAAGGATATCGTCTTTCGTATGTTAAAATTGCATAATATTATTTTTAAAAAAAATCTATTTTTCGTTCACTGCATACTATTCCGTCGTCCACTTAATACTAGAAATGCATTCTAAGAAATATTACAGTACGCGATGCCAAAATGATAGTACCAATGAACAGATTTTTTTTTTCAGTGCCTCTACGAATGAAAATTTCTAAGGAAAATTATATTAAGTAAAAGCGTTTGTTCACGGCTTCACTCACGTTGAATGTAAATTTTTCGATTCGGAATGCAAATTTCATACATAATTTTTATTTATTTAGTTATTTTTTTCTATAATTTATCAAACTAATAGGGAAATCCCAACAAAAATATGCTCAGTGGAACTTTTTAAAAAGCTAATCTTTCGTAATCGAGTTGACCTCATTGTAGAAGTTCTTCCATAGCTCTATATAATTAGGTAACGTTGAACGATGTGTTATGTAGTATTCCCCGCCCTATCACAAAAAAATTCCATTAAAAATCTGTTCAGCAAAACGTAAGTTAAAAGCTTTCGGAATGAAATTCCATTTGAATTAGATAGTAGATATAACTTTCTTTCATAGTTCTGTGGCTAAGCAACGTAGAACATAGTGTGTTACATACTAAAATCCTTTTCCAAGAATTAACTAAGTTGTGTAAATCTTCTAAAAATCCGTTTAACAGAATGTGAGTTATAAGAGTTCGAAATGAAATTATTTTTCATAATCAGGTTAACCTAATTGAAGACCTCTCTCCTATAGCTCTAAGATTAAGCAAAGTAGAAAGATATATTATACAAATCAACAAGATAAGTAAAAATTTTATGGTTTGGCTGCACAATATTATTTCCCATGTATACTTCCTTATGAAATTGACTTTATTAAATTTGCCATAACTCCTCTTCTAGTAATCGTAAAAATAAAATTAAAACAGATTTGGAATCGTAAATGAATGTTCCTGCAAATAAAACAACAAAAGAATTTCAGAAAAATTCCCCCAAAACTGCCATTTTAATATCTCCGCTTCCTTGCAATATCCCGTCGACGGTCACACTACACTGAAAAATTATGAAGTACTGTAAAGTTCCTTACACACACACATATATATTAAATAGTAAATCACGAAGACAAATTAAGTTTCTTCCACTTCGTACCTTAAGGGGACCGGGAAAGCAAAATCCAACCAAAAAATCGATTTTTACATCATTAAATAGTTTAAACTTTTATCTTTCCAGCGATGTGTTACACATGTTTATATATTAAAAAAGGAAGTGTTGAAATTATTCATTCTTTCTGAGAGTACTCCACAGCATAATGGCCATTTAAATCTTTAATTGACTTTTTCTCAAAACTTGGATTTTTTATGTTTATGTTCCTGTTTTTCAATTAACTTAAGAACTCAGATTTTTATTTAATACGTATATTATGTTATATTGTGTACTTTAACACAGGAATTTAATGATTTGTTGAGAATTATTTATTTTAAACAACGAAATCTTACCAAAAATGCTAATTTAAAAACGACTTTCAATAAATAATTAATTTTGAGTTTCACTTTGAAAGAAAATGGTCTGTTAAAATACGTAAATCATGTCATTTTAACTACTCTAAAAAATCTCGACCTCTATCTTTCACCATTTCTGGAAAAAAGGTGCATAAAGTTGGTAAATTTAACATGGCGGAGATAGGACTTTCCCGGCTCCCTTAAGACATTTTATGGAATGGAGTTTATCGTACATGGAAATAGCGGAAAAATTGCAGAAATCGCATCTAAAGATTTCTTATCTATATTATTTCATCTATAAAATCAATGTAGAAGTATCAATTAAGGTTTATTAGTGTAGTTTTAAATTAAAAAAAAAAAGAAAATCATGCAAAGAAACATTGTTTACATTTATCATGGCCATCCTGTTCATTTCCGGTATTTGACTCATTACTTCCTCTTTATTAAATTGACCGTAACTTCTCTTCTAGTTATCGTAGAAATAAAATTAAAACAGATTTGGAATCGTAAATGATGGCTCCTTCAAATAAAACAACAAAATAACTTTCGAAAAATTTCACCAAAACGGCCATTTTAATGTATGCACCTGAGTAGATATACCTTAAAGTATGTAACAAACTTTAAATCCATTTATCTGAAAATCTATTCTTTGCAAGATTCGTCCTCTTCAGTCTCATATATCTCGATTTTTATAAGAGATAAAATTGTGAGACTTCGTACAATTATTTTCGCTTATGTACTGGTTAAACTGGCATCGAGAGTTTTTTAATGTTGTTGTTGTTATGTTTTGAAAAAGAAATTCTTAAAAAGTTTTCCTTTTAGTAAAAAGTACTTACAGAAAACAAATTTATTCCAGTGACGTAACGGTCAGCACGTTTGCCTACCACGCAACAGGTCCAGAGTTCGACTCCGGGCTGGGAAAGGCTCACTTAACCCTTCATCCTTTCGGGTTCGATAAATTGAGTAGCAAGCTTGCTTGGCAACTAAACATTGAGAGTCCCGCATTAAGCTTTCCTCACCGGGACACATGCTGTATAGCACCTCAGCGTCCAGAAAAACAGAGTTGGGTACTATAGGCCCTGATCCTTAATGGATCGTTACGCCAAAGATTTAGTTATATATATGTGGAGAATGGAAAGAGTTAACTAATTGGAGCATATATATATGGCAGGATAAAATTAAAATTTTGTTTTAAATTTAAAATTAAAGTTCAAAATTTAAAATGAAAAGTTCCTAGCTCCTTTTTCTAACTTTGATAACTTTCTTTTCCAGCCTAACATTTATTATTCATTTCAAAATTGCACCATCTTTAAGATTAAAGTTGCGGACTTAGTGCTTCTTTCACGTGTCTGTGGTTAAGGGCACCCGGAGCTGAACCAAGACCTGTTGTCGTCACTGAACCCCAGACATGAATCAAGAGCTAAGTAACCAATTAAATTCATAAATCATCCTTTCTTTACAATTGTGCCCCCTTCTGGGAATAATCCAAATTACTCACTTATATATCCAGTCAAACTGAAGTCTCACGGGCTTTTATCGAAAATGAAGTGCTAAGAAAGTCGCTGTCGCCCCTACGGGTGATCATTGCGTATAATGGCAGCCCACACACTGAGGCAACACAAGCAACATGAAGTACGACTTAGGAGAAGAAACGGGTCAAAACAAAGAAAAAAACTGTTCCATGTCTGTTTTTTTTTTTTTTTTTTTTTTTTTTAGAAGTCGAGTAATATGGTGCATGAGTAGCCGACAAAACTTGATTTAAGTGATATGATGTAACTATAAGAAAGAATAAAGCAGTTTTCCCAAAGAACATGCCTCGGCTGCCTTGCGTATCTCGTCTAGGGTCACACTGTACTGAAAAAGTAGGAAGTACTGTACAGTTTCCTTACACACACACACACACATATTTCGATTATAAATATTATAGGATTAACTAGTAAATCCCGAACACAAGTTCAGTTTTCTTCTTCTCTGTACTTAAAAATGAAGAAAAAAAAGTGTACAGAAAGCTTTATTCTTTCAAAAAATAAATTCATTTATCAAAGATGACTAACATCACTATTTCTTAGTTTCGAAAAAAAAAAAAAAATTAAAGCTATATGTATAACTATACTATGTATACAATAAAAAAGCTGAATAAAACGGATTATAAATAAAAATAAATAAACATAAAAATAAAAGTTTTTGGCTTCAAACTCAATTATTCAGATTATGATCATATTTCCGGAAACCGTATACTGTTTTGCAGTGCTGCCATCTGTGGAAACATCATAGTACTACTTTCTTGTAAAATATTAATTCTTTTTCGGATTTTTGTTTATTTGGGTTGGAACACTTAATTTTGCAGATTTTATTGTAGTTCTGCATTTATTTATATTACTACAAATATTACTTTATATTAGTGAAAAAAAAACCGAAAAGAAAAACCAAGTATTTCTTGTTACTGGCGAAAAGGGATGATATGTTTTCTCTTTATAAAACGATAATTATACAATATTGAATTATACAATCTTGAAATCATACAATACTTAGACGCGAAAGTATGTTCCATCTGCTGAATTCCATATATAACCGGAATTCCGAGTCAGTGGTCTGAAGCTTACAAGCCAAATGAAGCATGCAAGGCAAAGGTAAAAAATAGTCCGCATTGTCAATGTTAGATATTACTCATTTACCATAATCCTTATTTATGCTTCTCTAATTAATCTATACTTATCAAATTAATAAATGATTCTCTAAAAATGTAAGGGAATGCGATAAAGACATTTTTTGCCATGAATGTGAATTAAAATAATCTTTCCTGTATCCTTCCGCACTGAGCGCAATGGTTCCGTCTGAGCCATGGGGTAAAGAGAAAGAATAGAGATGAAATCTGGTGACTGGAGGTGATGCCAAAAATGTAACCCTAAAATGCACTACGTTTGGCCCATACACAATCACGTGCTTTCGCAAAAAAGAAGAAAATTTCTAGTAATACAGTTTTTTAATTCATAGTACAATGAAATGCTACTTTAGAATGCTTAAATATAAGCAGACCATTTTCATTTAGAGAAAAAAATGCATGGGAGATATAAAAGAATTCGGTCCCTGTTCCACGTGCTTGCTTTGTTTGGGCCGAATGAGGGCTTTTACATCTGAGCGATAACTCGCATCATATTACAAACCGTTTTTACGGCATACTGCACTCCATCTAATTATTTCCTCCATGGTCAGAGCAATAAAAGAAATCTAGATATCTACTGCTAGATATCTAAGATATCTAGATATCTAAGTTTAGTATTACTGACAGAAGGAAGAGCATCTTTGTTTTTTCTGTGACAGATTATCGTGACAAATGTGACAGAAATAGACTTTTCGGTGCTGTTAGGTAGAATTGAATCCATAACTAGGGCTGCCTCATCCCACCTTCTGTCAATACTAAACCATGTTCTTTAAGGTTGTTCTCAAATCCGAAGAAGCTACTTTCTAACACTTTTTTTAATACAATTTTTCTCAGAAACGTATGAAATTGGCAGGTGTTTTTATTAAAAAACTATGTAATCGAAAGACGTTCCCAATTTTTTGGTAAAGGCAGAAGATCTTTCAGAAAATACTATCAAAGTGGGCGTTTTGAACCGAATTTCTGGAATTAAAGCACGGAAAAAGAGAAAAAATAGGTCGTCACATGATCACATAAGTAATTTATTTATTAAAAAAATGGAAAACTCATTTCGATTCCAGACAGTTTCTATGTAGCCCTGCCAATTTTATGCCTTTACGTTTAAAAAGGAGTCCCGAAAAATTTTCAGAAAGTTTTGTATTATTGAGCAGGGGACCATTTTAAGAGCCATATTAAGATATTTCGTTATTGCATCTCCGAGTTTAGCTCTACAAGCGGCATCCGTTTTTGACATCCATTGAACTGCTTGCAGGGAATAGACCGGGTGATCCAGAAGTTCCGGGAGTTTTGAAATGTTAATAATTAGCAAACTATATACAATAGAAAGATGCAGTTTTCATAGATATGTTTAGAAACATGTAGGATTTGTTTTTTTAATGACAAAAATATGTTATATTAATTATATTTTCTGCCAACAGGTTGCGCTGAAATTCACAATGTAGTTTTGCCATGGTATAATAAAGCGGATTGAGTATTGGCATCGTGTTCTACCTCGTTTACGACTGCAACAGATTTTCGGGGTCTCCCGCTTCTTTGACAATCTTCTTTCATAATCTTCAGATTTGTAACGGTCATCGGTCATTTTTCAATTTTAACTCCACGCATTGTATGATAAGTAAGCAAAGCTAAACTTGCCGATTCATCCTTTTTTGTAAAACAGTTTAACTAACACAGCTTTGTCACGCAAAGAAAGCATGTCTAAACATAGCAGTTTCACATCAAATTTTGTATCAGAATTCCTTTTAAATGCAATTTTTTTTTAACATTCGAAAAAGCGTTTGAACATAAACGACCCTTAAAGCGAAATCTGAGCAAAATCTTAGGATGCGCATGAACTCATGATGTTGCGCAATGAACTCATCTGCTTATATAACACATGGTACAGATACTTTCGATGTTGTATAGCAGCGCCATTTATTGCTAAAACTTTTAACTATTTATTTTAATTTTTCTTTCATTACCAACAAAAATCCCATACGTTTCTGAGCATATATGTGAAAACCGCACCTTTCTATTGTACATAGTTTTCTAATTATTAACATTTCAAAACTCCCGGAACTTCTGGATCCCCCGGTATATGTACCTTGGTTGTGTGAGAAAAAATTGATTTAAGGTATTTTATTTTTTTCATTATAGTAAAAAAAAACGGTATTTATTTCTGTTATAGCTTTGATTATTGTGAAGTAACTGGTGGGTATAGAAAATGATAGTGATTAATAAGGGTACAAAGCAAAATATCTTTTATTATAATTATTATTGGCTTAAAGTAAATTTAAAAGGTGTATCTTTAATAATAAAGACGTTATTAAAGGTTGTACCATGGCAGAATTTAAAGAAACGCCACGCCCATTCAGCAATCCTGGTTCATTTAGATCACTAGAGAACAAAACCAAGGACATAGTGAATTATTTGATTTCCTGCAGGGCGAAAAGTCAGAGTACGATTTACCCGTAGCTGTTTGTGGTAATTTGGCCATGTGAAAAGGCTACAGGCGCATATACCAAAGAAGAAGGAAAACAAATGGAGTTTACGAATTAGTACGGTAAAATTTTAGATTGCTCGCAGACGCACAGATGCCTCAAAAATGAAAACCGAGGGGCTGGTTTTTTATTTTTATTTAAGTTCTCGCATGATGTATATTATTAGTAAGTTATATTTTACATAAATAATGACAAATGACATAAATTTTTCATTTCTAATTCTTCGGTGATTAATGATTTTAATCCCTAGATTAAATGCAAGTGTCTATATAAACTGATAAAATTGTGCATGAATTTAACATAAGTTAGAAGTTTAAACACATTATTTTTGCATATGAAAACTTTAAACTAATTTTTCTTCATGTTCACATTTTCATAACTTGCTTGTTCGACAAAATCTCAGGTAAAAAAAAAAAAAAAAAAAAAAAAAAAAAAAAAAAAAAAACTGAGAATTTATTATATATTTGCTAATTCAGATAGTGGTTTGAATTTTGTTTACTTGTTTTCCATGGTGTATTTAATATTTCTGTGCATAGAGTTAACATTGAAGTTTATAGTTTTATTAAAATATTTTTTTGTGTACACCATTCAGTAATTTTGTGATTTTTATTTTCACGTTAACTTTGAATTTTTCATGGTGTAAGGTGTATATGTCCAGCTCTTTTACTTTTATTATTTAAATTATGAATTTGTTGAATTTCCCTGATTTTTTATTATAAACGAGAGAAAAAAAAATTCATATTACTATACACCTAAAAGTCCATGCAAAAGTGTTATGTATATTCTAAGGAATGTGGGGAAAAAATTGAAGCAGAAATATCCATATTTAAAAAAAGTAGCAGGGATTTTTAAAAAGTTAAATTAAAAAAAATAATAAATTTAAGTTAGGGCTTTTCTACAAGATTAAAAAAAAAAAAAATTATATTTGCTTTTTAGCTCACAGGCTATCAAAGCCTGAGAGCTAATGTGCTCGCAGGTTAAGCATGTACGGACGTAACGCGATAACTCTCGATGGAAATATCCGAATTGCTTCAATTTTTTTTTTCGAGTTTCATTCTCATAAGGTGCTTCCTTGAATAGTTTTGGGGGTTCATTGGTTAAGTATAACGGAGTATTATGGTGGCTAACCCCCCCCCCCGCCCCTCTTAACTTAGATAAATGTTTTTTTTGATGCAGAATTATCAGATTTGCTTCAATTTTGGTATACCGGTTAATTTTGATAAGGCGCTTCCCTGATTAGATTTGGAAGTTCATTGTTGAAGTATAAAAGGGGAATCAGGGGGGAGGGGAATACCCCTTAATTTAGATAAATGGGTTTTCTTATCCGATTTGCTTCAAATTTGGTATACCGGTTTATTATGAAAAGGCGCTTCCCTGATTAGATTTGGAGGGTCATTGATTAAGTATAGAGAGGGAAACGGGGGCTAATACCACCCTTAATTTAGATAAATGGGTTTTTCTATCCGATTTGCTTTAAATTTGGTATACCGGTTTATTCTGTTAAGGAGCTTCCCTGATGAGATTTGGAGACTCATTGGTTAAGTATAAAGATATGAAACAGGGGTGGAGGGATAATACAAACAGTGAAGGGTTTTGTCAAAACCGAAAAAAACACCATAACTTCTTAATTATAATACATATCAAATCAGTTTAAAGTTATTTTTACTTCTAGGAAAAGGGTCAACAATTTATGTATCACAGATTTTTGACAAAATTAAAAATGGGCTCAAGGGGCGCAAAAAATAGGGTTTTAGTGAGAAAAAAATTCAAAACTTCGTCAATTCTTAAGATATCAAATACAATTAAACTTATTTTAAATCATCTTTATATTATCTACAACTTTTATACTAGCAAGTTTTTGATAGGACCAACTGTTACCGCAGAAAAAAATATTAAAACCGAAAGAAAATGGGTGTTGAAAAAGAAACAAATTCGTAACTTCAATTCATAAGATATCCAATCCGCTTAAATTTATTATACATCTTATCAATATTATCTACAACTTTCATATTGACAAGTTTTTGATAGGATCAACTCTTACAGAAAAAAAAAACCATGAAGCAAAAATCGGGGTTGAAGAAAAAATTATTGTATTAAGGGTGTACTCAAATACAAACAGCTTATTTTCCGACCCATTTTTAAATTCATTTTCGCTGTTAAACGCATCCAATTGGCAGGTTCCCTTATTCAGAAACTATATAAAGTGCTGTATTGGTCGGTTTTTTGATAAAAGCAGATTATATTTCAAAAAATGCTGTCAAAGTAGGCATTTTAAACCAAATTTCCTGAAGCGATAGTGCTGGAAACGAAAAAAAATGGGGGTACTGAGAAAATAATCGTAAATCAAGTTCTAATTAATTGAACAGAAAATAAAAACACATGTCGCTTATAAATCTCTTCAAAAAATCACGTCAGCAAGTTTCAAGTTTTTTATTTTTAAAAATGAATCTGAAAATGTGTCAGAAAATTTCGAGTTGTTGAGCGTGGAATACCTTGATACTTCTTTACACTTGATACTTCTTTTGAATACCGCCTTAATATGGTTCTGATAAAACGAGCTTTTAGAGAAAAATGAAATTAAAAATTCGCCAAAAGCGGCCAGATAAAACTCTTAAACTGGGTTTATCTCTAATCTTGATTTAGTTTTTGGTGGTGAAATTACTACTTAACTTCGAAATCTTCCTCCGTCTGTAGGCCGAGCCAGCAGGGATTTTCGAAACAACACATAATATCAAAACCAAACGAAACGATCATTTTGTACTTTGTAATGGTTTATTTCAGTCGTGGCGGCATAAAAGATGTTTATTAACAGGAAAACAATTCAATATATCCTGGAAAACAGGAGAATAATATTACGTTTTTATTCCTCGGAAGGAACTATATCTTGCGTCTTCTTTATAACGGGTAAGGGTACATTGGATTGTTGGTATGAGTGCTTCATCTATTCATACATGGTTGGTTCGGTCTGCAGTGTAAATTGAAATGTCTGAAATTCAGACGCTTAAGTGTCCGAAACGGAGTGTTCCATTTTCCAAACATATATTTTTCCCAAGAAAAGCGAAAACCTTCGAATAGCAGACAAATTCAGCATTCCCGAAGTGCTCGTGATTCAGAGGTTTTACTGTATTTAGATTTTTTTATTTAGTTAGTTTTTAACCTTATTCTACTTTAGAAGTTGAAGATATTGATTGTAATCAGAACAATGTCAAAACAAATTTAAAATATTAGCTTTACAAAAATTGCATATCTAATTTGGGGCTCCTAAAATAGTAGGGAGAGATAGAGAGGGGAGGGGGTGGGGGACTGCCGGTTTGCCCATACTTTAATCAAATCCTTTTTCTGCAAAAATTTCAACCCTGTATTATGTTCGCTAAATAGAAGTGTCGGTTTTTGGAGTGTCCGTTATAGAGGTTAATAGACATTTCCTAATTCAGCACAACTTAGAAAAAACCCTTTTTAATCCAAAACGCATACATATTTGCTTATTTTTACCCCAGGAAAGCAGATACTTCCAATTATTGAACAAATTCCGCAATCCCGAAACGTCCGCTATTGAGAGCTTTTCCGGTATTTGGTTAAATACATTTTGTGTTTTTAATCTTGTCTTACTCTAAAAGTTCAAAACATTCATTATAGTCAATGCAATGTCGAAAAGGATTTAAGATTACGAAAATTACATACAAAATCCCCCCCCCCCCCTCCGCTTCCCGAAAAAAAATAAATAAAAATTCATATAATTTAAAAATTAGATTTTTTAAAAATATATACCGCCACATGGACAACATGAAGAAAAAAATTACTTATAGTTTGCAAACTTCTTTTGTCTGAAATATATATCTTAACATCTAATTGTCATTTTTGTATTTTTCATATAAGTGCATATTTATAAAGTTATAAAAACCATAAAGTGCAAAATCTAGTCATAGCTTTTTATTAATACCAAATTTAAATTTCAAATTACTTTTTTACTAAAAATAACCAAAAAATTAATATTAGAATTAATTTGAAATCAAATATATACGTATATTTTTACTGGCAATTACTCGTAGATTAACAGCACATAATACACGAGTCTTATGGCAACGTCCTATATTTTCATACACTTAATTTATCTTATTCCTTATTTGCGGTTGAGAACAGAAACTAGCTGACGAATGCGTTTGCCTCATGAAGACCAATAAAGATATTTTTAAAAGCATTAGACAGACGATCTTTAAAAACCTTTTTTTTTTTTTTTTTTTTTTTTTTGGATTTGTGGTCGGTCACTGGTAGTGTTTATTTACGATTACGATTGTAGCAGCTGCCATTTAATACAAGAGAATAAATTTAACTTAAAATGTCTTTCTTTTACCGATATTATTACTTTAAATTTGGATAAAAAGATAAGAATTTAGAATACATAATTTGTAACATAGGGCAACGTGACAAGTCTAAAAATATATACTTCTAGAATTAGTGGTCTTTTCGCAAACAGATTCGAAACTAAATTCTATTTCATGTCATATTTTATTTAGTGCCATAAAGAAAATCATAAAAGATACTAGTTTTAGTACTATAAAGAAAATCATGAAACTTACTTGAATCGCTATTGCAAGAGGTAAAAAAATTCCCTGATTTAAAGTTTTAAAAACTATCACAGTGAGGGAGAAAGACTTTATCATTTTAGAAGGAAATCCCTTAATATATTCGGCTAGCCATATTTAAAAAATGAAATATTTCATCCTCAGAATATAACCCGCCAGACAAAAGTTTTTCTTTTTTACTTTCTTCTATCTTTACAAGAAGAAAGTATTGGTTTCGTGAAAATTTTCGAATTCCAGTTTTCGACGGATTTACACGTTTTAGGAGTCAGAGATTCCGAAAAACATGTTTTTACAAAATGTCTGTCTGTGAGTCTGTCTGTCTGTCTGTCTGTCTGTCCGTCTGTCTGTCTGTCTGTCTGTCCGTCCGTCTGTCTGTCTGTATGTGACACAAATTTTGTGGGCGCTCTATCTCAAGAACTAATGCACGGAATTTAATAAAAAATGATATTCAGTTAGACCCTGATATAAATTGGTTCTGATTAGTTTTTGGTGTAAATCGCTCAACAGGTGGCGCTGCTATGCAGCATTTTGCAGGATTTCCGCAAAAGCTCTATCTCAAGAACTAGTGCACGGATTTTTACAAAACTTCAGATTCCATTAGTCCTTGACATGAATAGATGCTGTTTAGGTTTTGGTGTAAATCGCCCAACAGGTGGCGCTGCTATGCTGCATTTTGCAGGATTTACACTATTTTCGCAGTAGCTCTATCTCAAGAACTAATGCACACATTTTCATCAAACTTCGGATTTAGTTAGTCCTTCATATGAAATGATGCTGACTACGTGTTAGTGTTAATCACCCAATAGGTGGCGCTGCTGTGCTGCATTTGAACTATTTCCTCAATAGCTCTATCTTAAGAACTAATGCACGAATTTTCATCAAACTTCAGATTTAAGCATAACTTGATTAATACTGCTGCTGATTATGTGTTGTTGCAAATCGCTCAACAGGTGGCGCTTCTATGCTGCATTTGTCATAATTTGCGCAATACCTCTATCTCAAGAACTAATGCACGAATTTTCCTCAAACTTCATATTCAGTTAGACGTTGACATAAGTTGGTGATAATTAGGTTCTGGTGTAAATAACCCAATAGGTGGCGTTGCTATGCTGCATTTTGCTGGATTTACACGATTTCAGTGACAGTCATACCTCAAGAACTAATGCACGGAATTTCATATTTTTAGAATTATCATGATGAACACAGATTGCCATTTAATTTGGCACTGAGATAGTGAATTTTGAAATATTGACATTTTAATAAAAAATTATATTCAGTTACCCCCTGATATAAATTGGTGCTGATTAGTTTTTGGTGTACATCACTCAACAGGTGGCGCTGCTATGCAGCCTTTTTCACGATTTCCGCAATAGCTCAATCTCCACAAATAATGCACGGATTTTCATCAAACTTCAGATTCAATTAGTCTTTGACATGAATTGAAGTTTTGTACATTTTGGTGTAAATCGCTCAACTGGTGGCGCTGCTATACTGCATTTTTAGCGATTGCGGCAATAGCTCTATCTCAACAACTAATGCTTGGATTTTTATGAAACTTCAGATTCAAGTACACTTTGATATGAATTAGTGCAGCTTGTGTTTTGGTGCAAATCGCTCAACAGGTGGCACTGCTATGCTGCACTTTTCAGAATTACCATTGTAGCTGTATCTCAAGAACTAATGCAATAATTTTCACCAAACTTCAGAATCAGTTAATCCTTGACATGAATTCACATATTGTACATTTTGGTGTAAATCGCTCAACAGGTGGCGCTGCTATGCTATATTTTTCAGAATTTCCACTATAGGTGTATCTCAAGAACTAATGCACGAATTTTCATGAAATTATAGAATCAGTTAGTCCTTGACATGAATTGACATTTTTTACAGTTTGGTGTAAATCGCTCAATAGGTGGCGCTGCAATGCTTTTTTGTGATTTCCGCAATAGCCCTATCTCAAGAACTAATGCTTAGATTTTCAACGAACTTCAGATCCATGTATACTTGGATATCAATTATTCCTGTTTATGTATTGGTGTAAATCACTCAACTGGTGGCGCTGCTAAGCTACATTTTTCAGAATTTCCGCTATAGCTCTATCTCAAGAACTAAGGCACGAATTTTTATCAAACTTCAAATTCAGATACACTTTGATATGAATTGGTGCTAAATTAATGTAATTTCCTGTACTATTTAAATGATTTAATGGACGTGATTTATATAGAAGAAAGTTTTGTGATGGCCACAACATACTAGTTTTTTCCAGTTTTAACAACACGAAGACGAATAACACAATATTATTGATATAAATTAATACAAATTAACAGTAAATCCATTGCACACACTTTGTAGAGTTCCCGGATGTAATCTTCAAGTGTCGTTTACTTCTGTGTCTAACCCGTCTTTATATCGACGACAACTTATGAGAGGTATTCGGTGTTAAGCACACCGGTCACATGTATGTATTCAATAAATAGATAAACTAAGCTAATACGAATTAAAATCACAGAGCTTCACATTCCGCAAAAACGAATTTAAATATACTCGTAGATAAAAACAAACTTTCACATTGAATTGCCAAGTATACCAAGTTCAAACAAAAGAAATCTAAAACGCAGTTGCAACTGAGAGTGCCCCCATGGTGGTTATTACATAGGAAGAAACAAAATGTCTTAAATTAAGAAACATTTGAAGCAACGAAGAGTCTTAAAATAAGACGTTTGTGGATATTTTAGACTCTATTCTCAGTTCATTTACACCATGATCACAGCAAGATACTTATGTGTCTTGAATTAAGGCATCTATAATGTCTTAGTTTTCAGATTAAGACGCTTAAGTGTCTGAAATTCTTTTTCAGTCACACATGTGTCTAAGTTTAAGACGCTTCTATTTGCAGTGTGTACTAAGTGAGATGGATTTTTTCATAAAAAAGGGGAAATTTCAAGATTTTACAGATAACTTTGAAAGTAAGTGCTCTCTGTTAAATATTCAATACATGTTTTTTTCTTGTTTAGTGTAAAACATTGTGTAAATACTAAAATTTATTTAAATATTAAAATAATGTAAATAAATATTAAGTTATACACAGTATTTTAAAATAGTTTAATAATGCTTGAAGATAATGATCTTGCCATAAAAATATTTGATTAGCTGATAATAATTGTGCTGATAATATAATGAATAATTAGCTGATAATAATTTGATAATATTTTTCCTTAATGCATAATCAATTGAATTTTCTTGTTAAAAAATGTGAGGGAAATAAATATAATCACATTTTTACTTTAATTTGTGGTAAAACGTTAGGAGGCGAAGCCCCTTTGCCAAGAAAAATATTTTTTTCCATTTAACTTATTTTCATTTTGAAAGTGTTTTATTAAATGTCTTTTAGCCTATGTTTTTACCTTAATTTAGTTTCGCACGTGTTACTAATCGGCCACCTTGTTTCACTTCATATTTTTTTTATTAAAATTGCTTTCAACCACCTTTAAATTATTTTAAAATACTGTGCATAATTTAATATTATATTCGCATTAATTTAATAATTACAGAAGATGCAACTGATTACATAAAATAACAAAAAAATACACTGACGGAAAAAAATCCCAAAACCAAGAAATACTTGTGTTAGATAAACGAAATTTGGTAGGCGTGTTTATACATCTGAAAGATGACATCGATTGAAATTTCACGCTTCGCGCATAAGTGTGGCGCTAGTGGTGCCACTCAGAAATTGCAGATCAGGTTTACTTTAAATGCGTGCTGTAAAGTTCGTGGACGTTATTTAGCTTCGAAAAGTCACGTATTGAGTTGATGTTAGCCAAGAATGCCTTTAACAAGACGAAGAAGCCACTGTCA
The DNA here is from genome assembly GCA_963932465.1 of Maratus speciosus. Taxonomy (NCBI): domain Eukaryota; kingdom Metazoa; phylum Arthropoda; class Arachnida; order Araneae; family Salticidae; genus Maratus; species Maratus speciosus. The sequence goes on along the minus strand of OZ010791.1, from coordinate 41,563,982 downwards.
ACAGCTGACCGAGTTGGAACGAGGTCGCATATTCGGGCTACGAGAAGGTGGATTTTCTTTCCGCGATATTGCAGAAAGACTTGGCTGGAATGTATCCACTGTGCATCATTGTTGGAAGCAGTGGTCAAGGATGGTACTACCTCAAGAAGACCGGGTTCCAGGCGGCCACGTGGTACTCCTGAGAGGGAAGATCGCCATATTGGGCGCACGCCTGTGGCGCATCGTACTGCGTCTGCGGCAGAAATTCGAGCTGCAGTTGGTACCACAGTGACACAACGAACTGTTAGAAATCGGTTACTTCAAGAACAGCTCCGAGCTAGGCACCCTGTAGCGTGCATTCCACTGGCTCCAAGCCATTGCCGTTTGCGAAGCCATCCGTGTCAAGCCAGAGCTCATTGGTGGGCGGAGTGGAGATCTGTTGTGTTTCTTTTTTATCAGAAAACACAACAGATCTCCACTCTGTCCTCCAATGAGCTCTGGCTTGACACCAATGGCGTCGCAAACGGCAATGGCTTGGAGTCATTAGAATGCACGCTACAGGGCACATGGCTCGGAGCTGTCCTTGAAGTAACCGATTTCTAACAGCTTGTTGTGTCACTGTGGTACCAACTGCAGCTCAAATTTCTGCCGCAGACGCAGTACGATGCGCCACAGTCGTACGCCGAATACGACGATCTTCCCTCTGAGGAGTGCCACGTGGCCGCCTAGAACCCGGTCTTCTTGAGGCAGTACCATCCCTTGACCACTGCTTTCAACAATTATGCACAGTGGATACATTCCAGATAAGTCTTTCTGCAATATCCCGGAAAGAAAATCCACCTTCTCGTAGCCCGAATATGCGACCTCGTTCCAACTCGGTGAGCTGTTGACAGTGGCTTCTTCGTCTTGTTAAGGGCATTCTTGGCTAACATCAACTGAATACGTCACATTTCGAAGCTAAATAACGCCCATGAACTTTACAGCACGCATTTAAAGTAAACCTGATCTGCAAGTTCTGAGTGGCGCTACTAGCGCCACACTTATGCGCGAAGCTCGAAATTTCAATCGATGTCATCTTTTAGATGTATAAACATGCCTACGAAATTTCCTTTATTTAACAAAAGTCTTTCTTGGTGTTGGGATTTTTTTTCCGTCAGTGTATTAATAGAGAGCACTTATTTTTACATATTTCAAAGTCCATATTTGAATATATACCTGGGATCAAAAATGAGTACATAAACATTTCATAATTGAATACACCCATAACATCAAAAATGAGTACATAAACATTTCATATTCGAATACACTTATAACATCAAAAATGAGTACATCGCGGTTCATATTTGCACACATCCATGGAATCAAAAATGAGTACACGTGTTTCTCAATTTTGAGCATATTTGGATATTGGATCCAGTAGCGCCAACTTAAAAAAAATATTGGGTGGGATAAAAAAATTTTTGAGTTAAATAATACATATAATTTTTTTTCCTTAATGTGTTTGGGTGTGGATAGAGAGAGGGGAGGAGCGAATGACTAAAGATGATAATTTGAAATTAAATTATGCTTTTCTAAGTAAATTTTTAAATTATTATAATCTAATTATAATTTTATAAATAATTTTATTAAATTATATTCTTATGAGTTCTTCCTTATAAATACATTAATATTTATTTTAAATAACATTGGAATTGCTAACTATTGAAAGTGCAAAAAACTAATTGTCAAGAAAAGCGTACATTTTAGTCACCTAAGTGCTTTATCAATTCAAGGCATGAAAACAGATGGCAAAATAGGAAGAAAATTTGTTTTCGCGAGAAATTATATTCTATACATCTGCTGAAGTGGTTTTCAGTGCTCCCGTAAGCCTAATTTAAGTCCTTCATATTTTTTAAACAAAACTTTTTTGAGAACATTAATAAAACCAAATTTCATTTCAGCGATCAAATAGTTAAAAAAATAAATTATGAATTAAATCAATTGAAACTGGGTTGATTCGCGCTCCATGGGCCCATAAAAATTGACGCCACTGTTTGGATTGGGGATATTTTGAATATGGGACCTATTTAAAATTGAGCACTTTTTACTCCTTTTTGAGAACCCATTTTTTTTCAGTGCAGAGAAATTTTAAACGACTCGACACTCAATATTTACAATTGAAGCAAAATATAAAAGTAACATTAAAAACGGCATCTTTACAGCATAAGGGATATAAACTGCTTTAGAGCGAATCAAACTATGCTAGTCTGACTTGTAGGGAATTAATTTTGTATGGCATTTTAACCCTTTATCTATTGACGGTATTTATAAGTACCATTAAAATAATTTGTTATAAAATTCATTTAATACATCGATTAGTGTTAATACAGTTTAGAATGAGTTATAGATACATTACTTTATCTTGTTCAAAAAGCATTATTGTTTACACAAAACAAAAATATTTTTAAAGGGGTGATTGCTTTTGCCTTTACATCTTTTCAGCTTTCTTGGCGTTGAAGGGGGGGGGGGGGATTTTTCAATTCAGAAATATTCCTATATTTCTATTATATAAAAAAAAATTATATTTGTATATTTCCTAATTCTACAAAATACAAAAAAAGATTTAAAATAAAAGATTTGAGTGGGGTTATAAATATTGCACAAAATCCCTATAAATTCAAATTTAATAAATCCTTCTAAATCCTTCAATCCTTCTAAAATCCTTCTAAAATGTATGAAATGATTATGTAAATCTTCTAATGTAGTTTAAACAATTCACGAAAAAGGCTTTAAAAGATAAAATTTTCATGAATTCATAATTCAGTACATAAAGGGTTAAAGACAGGTTTATTTTATTTTTATTTTATTTGGAGTCACACATTAAAAAAGGTACTTTTACGTTATTTTTTACTATCCTAAACTGTTAAAAATTTGCAGCATTCTGGCAGGTCAGTTGACCGTTTTTTCCGAAAACGGTTACACAACCGTAATTTTAACACTATTCTGACCATATTATTGACCATTTTATGGTCAGAATATAGTTAAATTATGGTTATGAAACCCTTTTTTCAAAAAACGGTCGAATGACCTACCTGCCAGAATGCTGCAAAATTTTTAACAGTGTATGTAAAAAATTGTATTCATAATCATTCCAAAAACTTTTTACATAAATAGTTTTTCAATTTTATGGGATTGTCAAAGAAAATGGTTGTTACCGTTGGTTGCGGGCCGAAATGTTATAAACGAATAACATTCATTATCTTTCTGAAAATTCTTCATAAAAATAAATAATCGATTTTTAGACCAAACACTACATTATGTTTACGTTTATTCTCTTCCTTCAATCAAAAGCCTCCCAATAGAGCAAGTGATGAATCTTCGTAAACAATGATTTTAACAATGGACTAATAAAATTAACACATAACTGTTAAGGTACTTTATTTTCTAAAAATTATTAGTTCTTTATTGTTGCAATTGCAGAGAAATTTGGTCAACAATGATTTCAACAATGGAAAATCATAATAAATAGATTTTAAGGAAAAGTACTCTTTGAGACTTTAACCGCCTTTTATGATGTTAGTAAAGTGTTTACAGCATCAAATTTTTGATTTTATTATGGATAAAAGCGATTTTACTTCCTCAAACGGAATGTTTTGTGTTGATGTAAGTTATTTGTCACATTTTCATATAAATTTTTAATAATTATTTTTATTATTTAGCTTGTATGATATTGTTTGCTTTACAACCTTACTTATGAAACGCTCTATTGATAAATGTTGCATTAGTGGCTTGTTTTTAATAATGTTGTATATTATCTCTAGAATTATTACGAAAATTTACTATATCGCCGCCTGAGAACAACAGTAGGACATCTAGTAATGATAAAAAATGAGATGTCTGACTTACTGCTATGAGGAACTGTGTTTGCATCGAGTGGAACAACTTCTGAAACACAAAGTTATGCTTATTATTATATATCAGATGTGTTTTATGAACATTCCCTACTGTTTCACTAGATGCAGACACAGTTTTTCATAGCAGTAAAACAGACATCTCATTTTCGCTTATTACTAGATGTTCTACTGTTGTCCTGAGGCGACGATATGTATTTTTATTATTTTATTTGTATATTGTTGTTTGCCACACGCGGTCTTAATTTTGAAAACGTTGCATCAATAAATGTTTATTTCTGGCTATGTTAGATAAATATAAACATAGGGAATCTGTTTGGGATTGCAAATGTTTTGAATGAAATAAAAATCTAGGGAATATGGACGATAACTTGTTTTTTGATTGATTATATGAGGGTCCACAATCATAGTAGACTAAGGCAATAAAGAAAATGAGATAGTCAATTTAAAACCGTTATCACAATAAACAATAGAGGGTCTTCCTCTTCTTGCTATAAATCTCCGAAAACTCTGTAGAAATACTTCTGTCGACAAAGATGACAAAAGTTCAAAATGTACAGCTCGGTATATCGCACAGGTGTACAAACAAATCCATGCTTTCGAACCTACCTTAAGGTATAAAGGCCCAGCCAAGTCGAATCCTGTGATTTCAAAAACTGCTGCATCTTTAATTCGGTTTTCTGGAAGTGCAGCAACAGGAGCGTTCTTTTTTGTCGTATACAAATAACGCATTTCGATATTACGGATATGATCGTTTTCCTCGCATTCAAGATTCAATAGTGTACTCTCAAAATATTTAGTAACATTTGCGATCCAGCATGGCATTTTTTTCGATGCTCTGTCATGATAAGTCTTCTGACAACAGGATGATCGGAAGGTAGGATGATAAAGGTGCATAAAATCTGTTTTACCTACTCCTACAATGAAACAAGTCAGTTTTCACATACTTTCTCATATATGGCATCTGTTTACAGACTTGCTTCACTGTGGGAGTGAATAAAACAGATTTTATGCATATTCTAAATGGACTATCTCATTTTTTTCCAAAATGGACTTGGTCTACTGCGGTTGTGAGTCCTTCATATAGAATCTGAATCTGAATGGACAAACGCTAAGACCACGTCTCATGGAAAATTCAATTCGACCGTGAGTCCGTGCGTTGATGCAATGAACTCAATTTTCTGGTAAAAAGTTTTCAAATTGGTCAGAAGCACCTGTAAAATTTACATTTTGCCTGTTCGTGAAAAGAATAAGAGTTATGAGTGGTTTTGAAAGATACACGATTGTAGCGACAGAAAGGCCGATTCCAGTTGATCTCAAATCGCTACACTTGTTGGTTTTTCTAATACGAGCGAAATTTTCTTGTAAACAAGAGCTGTGCCAGGCGACTAACCCACATTGTCTGCAGTAACAAAAAAACTAAAACACGATACAAAGTGGTGTAATACAGCATAAGATTCTTTAAACTATATTTATAAATTGATTGTAAGAATATTTGCTGTCGTCAAAGTCAGAGAAAACAATAGTAATGCAATGCTGGTAGTCATAATAATTTGGCCGCTCAGTGCAAAATAGTTTTTTTTTGTAAATATTAGATAAACTGCATTTATATGTATACAGTAAATAAAATGCAAAATTCTCGAAGAGTAGGTTTGTGGCGTATGAACAGCTAATAAATTCCTAGAAAATACGTATAGAGCATTTAGATCTAATCCAAGCCATTTTTTTCTACCTCTATAAATTCCTTATATAAATGGAGTATCAAATATGGCCTACAGTTATGAAAAATATTCAATATCTCTATATTAATGTAAATAAAATACGAAATCCATCTTCAGAATACTTTTCAGCTAATATACCCATTGTTTTTCTATGGAAATATCGCATTTATTAAAAAAGAATTTAGATTTGAACATTTGCAATTTTTTTGTTTTCTTTCATGGTGTAGACAGATTAAAGGTGTTATAAATGTGATTATATTTTACCAAATAGCTTTATATTTTATCTTGGAATATTCATATGGATAAAGTTGGTATCCTTGATAATTCGGGTGAACTTATAAAATCTTTTAAAAATGCCGCTTTTAATAGTTTCTTTCGTTTGTTACGTTAATATTACAGCTTCATAAACAATAATTTCAATCATTATTATGTTATCATTAAAATATATCTATATTAATATATCTATTATTATCTATCTATTATATATCTATATAATTAATATATCAATATTAACACACATCTATACTACACTGGAAAAAAACGACATTTTTACAATACAAAGTACTGTTCATCTCTTGCTCAAATTCGATCACAGTCGGATGTGCTGTAGCTTTCTTTGGTTTCTTGACTATATAAACATGAAAAATACAGTAGTTGCGTAAAATTAACAGCACAATGTGCTGGCAATTCGGACGCAGGTTTTTTTTTATAGTGTACCTTATAAAATATGTACTTCTTCATTCTGATTAAACAACAACGATTTTTAGAGAACGAGGATTTCCATAATGAAAAATTAAATAAAATAAATTTTAAAGAAAGCATTTCTTTGGGACTTTCATCGTCTTCTCTGATATATAAACATATTTTGAAGCCTCAAAATTTTGATTTTATAATTAATGAAAGAGGTATTTCTTATCCATTCGATATGGCTTTAAACGAAGTAAGTTATTTGTGTTATTCGAATGCGATTTTTAACTATGCATTTTCTGAAGTTCTCTCTTTCAATGTTGTTCATGGATACATAGGCTTTCTATTAAGATTTTTTTTTTAAACTAGCAGCAACACTCCAATCTTTACATAGAAAATCGACTGAGATTTCAAAACTGCTAAAACTAGTTGGATGTGCCATTCCCAAAACTTTCTTCTATCTCATACATCTTAATATTTCAAAAATTAGTTACAGATGTTAATACTGCAATATCACTTGTTCAATACTGTACCAACTTTTATTTTCATCTTAAATTTCTGCTTCAGTCAATGAAGCGTTGTAAAAAGGAGCTCGTCTCGATTAGGATATATATTAAAATCAATAGTTTTACGTTATTCTGTTGTGCATTAGCTTTTTTGCGAATATCGGAATTGGCAGGACGCGAGTTCCCGTCGCTGCACAAGCCGCGGATGGATTACAGAACTACGAAAAATCGAGAAAAATATACAAAAATCGCTATCATAGCGCCTCTTTCCGGTGGAATATATCCAAATTCAAGGAGGACCTGCTGGCCATAGCCAAATACATACGCAGAAATTTGGTTCAATTCTATGCACAACTTCATACACTTTTCGATGGTACAATGATGAAAATGGCACAGACATCGCTATAACAGCGCCTCCTTCCGGCGGATATTTTTCAAATGCAAGAAGACCTACTATCCATAGCCAAAAACATACACAAAAAGTTTGGTTCGATTCTATGCATAACTTCATACACTTTTCGATGGTACAATAACAAAAATGGCACTAAAGTTGCTATTACAGCTCCCCCTTCCGGCGAAATATTTCTAAATTGAAGGAGAACCTGCTTGCCACAGCAAAATACATACACAAAAAATTTGGTTCAATTATCTGTACATAACTTCATACACTTTTTGGGGATACAATGACGACACACGGACACACGGATAGCCAGACATTCTGTATCAACATGATTTTTGGGATATCTGACCCCTAAAACGTGTAACTCCGTCGAAAACCGGAAGTCTAAAAACATTTCGATTACAATACTTTCTTCTATTGAAGATAGAAGAAAGTATAAATCAAAGAAATAGAGACAATACACATGTTGTATCTTTTAAGGTGTTTGATACGTAGAGTCTCGTATGACTTCGCAAATGTTAAGTTAAAGCGGGTTTTATAAAAGAAAACCTGATATGGTAAAAAAAAGCCGGGTTTAGTACCATTTTTAAATTAAACTTCATACCACTTTATGCCAAACATTAGTTTTTTCAAACTTAAATGACATCACCTGCTCGTATATCGACAAATCATCATTGCCGCCTAAATCAGGACATTTACAGCTTAGAATATTTGCAGACTTGCAAAATATAACATTCGGGCTACTGAAAACTACACGGGCGCTTTAAATCTGCATAGGATCCATATATATATATATATATATATATATATATATATATATATATATATATATATACACACACATATATATATCATCATCATCATCAACGGTTTTCAATCCACTGCTGGATGTAGGTCTCCCCCAGATTTTTCCAATGTTTTCTGTCTAGTGCTTTAGTCATCCAATTTACACCGGCTACTTTTCTGATTTCATCACTCCATCTTACCTGAGGTCGTCTTCTTGGCCGTTTTACATCTCTGGGATACCACTGTAGGGTGTTTGTGCTCCATCTATTGTCTTGTCTTCTTGCAATGTGCCCAGCCCATTTCCATTTTAGCCGTTTAATTCTTTCAATGATGTCAAAAACTTTCGTCTGACTTATATATGTATATATATATATATATGCACACACACTCACACATATATACATATATATATATACAAATACAATATGTGTGTGTGTGAAGTAATAGTAGATGAATATTTATGGTTTAGATGAGTGAGCAAGAACAGCTAATATCAGATAAAGCAACGCCATTTCGCAGATAGTAAGATCTATCTACTGATTGAAATGAAGTTTGGCTAAGATAATAGCATCTATTATCTTAGAATACAATTAATGTTATTGCATAACTGTGGGAATGAAGTAAAAATAATAGTAGGCAGTTGACGTGTATGAGTTGGTTATGAAAGGAAATAGTTGAAACAAAACAACAGACTTTCTCCTCAGAAAATTGTCAATTGTTGTGTCAAGCATTCATTCAATAAATTAAAGACAACAAGATATGGAAAAGTTTTTCTGTATGCATAGTTAACGATACAAAATAATCACATTTCATATGTTCACATAGCAAATTAAGTAAAATAAGACAGCAAAACGAAATAGGGAAAAAACAAATCAATCTATTTACAATACGGTATTACAATTCCTTTACAACTGAGCCTCGTGTGTTGAAACAAGAGAAAAAATGATAAAATGTTGCTTCTGACCAGTGCAGACTATCTTATAGTTAGCGCGCAAAGCTATTATAAGCTATTATAAGCTATTATAAGCCTCCATAATGAGCGCCGTGAGAGAAATGTTCTAAATCTTTAGAAATTTGAACCTAAAGCTAGTTTGTTGGAATCATAAAAGCAGAGAAAATTGCTCATCACAAAGTTCAGAAAAACAGTTTAGTATCCCTCGGAATAAAAACAAATAGGATCAAATGGGAGGCTTGTAATTGAAAGCATTGGAGGCGGGAGTGTGAAAAAAAGTATGATGAATCAAAACCATTATAATTTTGAGAGAAACAAAGGAAGAAAAACTATTTTAAGATAAATTATAATAGATTAAAAGGGTAAAATTTAAGAAATAATATAAATATATTATATTTATATATTTGTGTGTCCTTGTGGTTTTGTAAATACACTGTCAGAAAAAACTGTAAATTTATGAGACTTTGCTGTTCAATTTTCACGAGCAACAGTTTTATTTGATGGAAAATAGTCTGATCCACTAAAAAAATTTGGTACGACCCCACACATTTCCCTCCGCTAGGGTGTAACCCTTCGCTTTAGTCGTGTTTCGAAAAATAATGTCAGTTAACCGCGACAGTAACATATTTTTTAACCGCCAAAAAAAGCGATTCTGTGATGATTATCTAACGTGCTACGTGCTATGGAACAGTAAGTAAAGTGTTATTGTGCGTTGGAGTGCATTATATCTTTGCCCCGTAAAATTACGGGCTGCAAAAAATGATGGGGATGGAATTTTTTTTTACAGGGTATGACTGGAATCTCTGCTGCCTGCCTCTGCCCGAAATTTTACAGGGATATTTTTAGATACTTAGAAAATTAAGGGCAATCCACATATTCTGGCAGTTCTAGCCCATCTGTTACGACAACGGTTAAATCAAAAACCATCAAATACGGTACGACCCCATACATTTTACTCCGCTAGTGTGTACACGGTGACACAAAATCATGGGCACGGATTTTTTTTTTACGGGGTATGACTGGAATCTCTGCTGCCTGCCTCTGCCCGAAATTTTACAGGGATATTTTTAGATACTTAGAAAATTAAGGGCAATCCACATATTCTGGCAGTTCTAGCCCATCTGTTACGACAACGGTTAAATCAAAAACCATCAAATACGGTACGACCCCATACATTTTACTCCGCTAGTGTGTACACGGTGACACAAAATCATGGGCACGGATTTTTTTTTTACGGGGTATGACTGGAATCTCTGCTGCCGGCCTCTGCCCGTAAATATTTTTAACAGTGTACATACTTATGTTAAAATAATTTTTTATTTGAATATTATTTAACTAAAAGAACCCTTTTAATGATGATGTAAGAATAAAATCTGTTTGGTTCAACAATGTAAAAAACTGTTGCGTGAGCATCGTAAACATTGATTTCAACAATTAATTTTTATAATTAACTTTTTAATTATTTGTTTTTATATTATGAATACTTCTTCATTCTGGACAATTATGTTATTGTCAACAATGATTCCAACAATGATTTCAACAATGGCTTGTCGTATAAAATAAAATTTTAAGAAAATTTTTCTTTAAGGCTTTCATCGTCTTGCGTATGCGTGTATAACATTTACAGCATTTAAGTTTTTGATCTTATATGCGTATCAAGTGAAAAAAAGTAATTTTTTTAAAATGTTTTCTTCTGCGGTAAGTCCCTTGCATCATTTTCATATAATTTTCAAGTTTATAGTTTTATTATTTATCATATAAAAACGCTTCAATAATAAAATCAAAAGAAAGAGAGCATAGACAACAAACATGCCTGATATCGCTGACGTTAAGTTAAAGCTTAATTATTTTAGAAAATAATTTGCTATAGACAGTGAATAAATTCTATAATAATACTATTTTTATATCTAACTGAATATCTCTATAGGCAATAAAGCTGTTATAAAGCTAAAATGGCTGCTTTTTTTTTTTTTTTTTTTTTTTTTTTTTTTTTTTTTTTTTTTTTTTTGCACAATACAGATTATTCGCAGACAAATACAATAAACTCAGTTTTCTATCTTGCACAGGCACTTTTAACTTGCCAAAGTAATCTCATAAGATAGTACAAGGAGCTATACTTTTTACATAACATCTGGTTTATGTGGTGTTTGTATATTCATATTATTGGTCATTTTCATTATCTTTCAATGGTATATTCGTACAAAAAGTTTAATATATATATATATTGTCAACATTTTGTAATTATAAACCATTTTAACAAATGAAAAATTGACCATAAAAATGGAATAGTTTATGATACCATAAAACTGTTTATCCAAAATGCTGTATAATTAATGCGGAATAATTGAAAATTATATATATATATATATATACATATATATATATACACTATATGGCCTTTAATGACCGTCAACTTTCAATTTTAGACATTTTGTCGAATATTTAGAAATATACTTGATAGATTCTTCTGGAATTTCAGGATTAAAAAGAACAGGTATGACCTCATATTTAGCAATGTCGATTTGATAAGGGGAGAAATTAAGGGTCAACAAAAAATCAAAGAAACAAAATAATACTTGGGATCACCCTGTAAAATGAAATGCACGAAATGATCTATCGCTACCGAATATAAATAAACAGACATTGTGCAATATGTGTATTCTTTTGTGTAAGAATAGCACGTATATTAATAGAGGTATAGCGATTTATTTAAAAAAATTAAAAAATTCTTGCATGTTTTTTGCTTATAACATGCAGGGTTTTCAACCAAATTTAACGCCGGTTTCAGAAAAATTGAGAAAATATAGTAGAAAAAATATAGCGCAATTGGAATATAAATATATTAAATATTTTAGGAAATATGAGCAGTTGTATGAAATAATTTTTAACTGCACATGCGCGAACGATAACAAGGATTATTTTACATAATTTAATAGTCAACTCTATGGAGCAATTTATCAAAAAAATTTAGTAAAATATTGTAAAAATTCAGAAAGATATCGGCGTTAGAGTGAGCAAATTTTTAGTTGTTCTCTAAAAGCAGCTGAATGATAAGGGATTTTCTACAAATTGTCCTTTTAAATTAAAAATTTTTTTAAATTTTCATTTTTTATTGACGCTTTAGTTTTTCTTGGATAACCACAAAAACGAGCCTATACCATGATCAAAAGAAGTATCAAAATCGAAGCATTTTTTCCAAATCTACTCGTTGATTTAGTCATTAAATACTAACTTTTTTCTGAAAGTCAGTTGATAAAAAATGACAATTTGTGTAAAATCCCTTATCATTCAGCTGCTTTTAGAGAACAACTAAAAATTTGCTCAATCTAACGCCGATATCTTTCTGAATTTTTACGATATTTGACTAGGTTTTTTTTAATAAATTGCTTCATAGAGTTGACTATTAAATTATGTAAAATGATCCTTGTTATCGTTCGCGCATGCGCATATAAAAATTATTTCATACAACTGCTCATATTTCCTAAAATATTTAATATATTTATATTCCAATTGCACTATATTGTTTCTACTATATTTTGTCAATTTTTCTGAAACCGACTTTAAATTTGGTTGAAAACTATGCATGTTATAAGCAAAAAACATGCAAGAATTTTTTAATTTTTTTAAATCACTATATCTCTATTAATATACGTGCTATTCTTATACAAAAGAATACACATATTGCACAATGTCTGTTTATTTATATTCGGTAGCGATAGATAATTTCGTGCATTTATTTTACAGGGTGATCCCAAGTATTATTTTTTTCTTTGATTTTTTGTTGGCCCCCTTATTGCCCCCCCCCTTTAACAAATCGACATTGCTAAACATGAGGTCATACCTTTTCTTTTTAATCCTGAAATTCCAGTAGAATCTGTCAAGTATATTTCTAAATATTCGACAAAATGTCTAAAATTGAAAGTTGACGGTCATTAATGGCCATATAGTGTATATATATATATAATATATTATAAACTAGCAAAATAAGATATTTAGCCTGAACAAGCGCTTGCCCTCATAGAACAAGGAAAAAGAATATAACTGTTTTAACAAAGTCTTTTGCTACTTTATATTGAATTTATGTGTTTTACTGCAGCATTTTGGCGCATTTCACATGAATGTATTTTGTCTTTTGTTGGTTATTATTGTATTTAACGTTTATATATATATATTATACATGTATATTAACCCAATCATTCAGGAAGATTCATATCTATCATCAGTTAAAATTACAAAAAACCCTCTTTACTTTATATTATTATTCGGATCATTCATAGAGAATTTTGGATAAAAACTACCACAGAGACAAAAGAGAGGAAAGAAAAAAGCTGTGAATAATACTATTTCACTCTTCAGTGCTTTAAGCCTTTTAAACTAATCCGACTTCCCCCAAAAAGTGAGTCGAACTTTTTACGATATCCAGAAAATCGCGATATTGTTTTACCATTTAAGGTTTAAAACCCAATTTTAGTAACGAATATTAAAGGTAACAGGGATTGTCAATTGATGTGTTAAATCAAGTTTCTTTTGGTTATATTGATTTTAATTTAATGTTTCATTTAGTTTCAATTCTGATACAGTTGCGAAGAGAAAATTGTCTTCCTAAAACAGTATTTTAAAAAGTTCACGAAAAAGGTTTTGAACAATAACATGTTTACACAATTAATGCTTATGAATATACCGAATTCATTAAAAATAAATATTTCGAAACGAAATTTTGACATAGGACTACTTTATTAATTGCCCTCTTCCTTCTATTTTATCCGAAGAAGACTCCTATTTTAGGTAGATTTCGTATGAAATACTACCTATTGGGATCGTTCCTATGTTGGAATTTCTGAAACATTTTTGCAGATCTACACCGATCATAACCCCTAGAACCCAAAACCACCCTCAGTAAAAAACTTTATCTATCTATCTATCTATCTATCTATCTATCTATCTATCTATCTATATATATATATCACTTTCTTCTGGATACGATAACTTTCGTAATTCTGCACCAATCTCTTCCAAACTGATACATAAAATCAAGGAGCATAAATTCTCGGTAAAGTTCGTTAATGGGCAAAATCGGACCAAGGGGATGGAAATAGGGAGGGGTTTTGTGAAAACAGAACCCCCCCCCCCATAACTTCTTAATTTTTGTACATATCAAATCAGTTTAAGGTTTTTATTACTTTTAAAAATAGGACCAAAAATTTATGTATCAGAGATTTTGGATGAAATTAAAAATGGGCTCAAAGGGCGCAAAAAATAGGGTTTTTGGGAGAAAAAATTTCATAACATGTCAATTCTCAAGATATCAAATCCAATTAATTTTATTATACATCTCCTTAGCATTATCTACAACTTTTGTATTCACAAGTTTTTGATAGGACCAATTCATACCGCAAAAAAAAAATAAATAAAAACGAAAACAAAAAGGGGGCAAACCCTTTTTGAATGAAGCATTTTAAATGTTTCCATGTTTTTTATACAAAAAGGGGGCTTGAAAATGAAAAAAAACCATAACTCCGTCAATTCAAAAGATATAAAATCCCCATGAATTTATCATATATCTTCTTAATATTATCTACAACATCTATATAGACAAGTTTTGGATAGGACCAATTCTTACAGCAAAAACAAATTAAAAATACATAGCGGTTGAAGAAAAAAATCATCTTAGTAAGGGTGTATTCAAATCCAAACTGCTTATTTTCTGACTCATTTTAAAATTCATTTTTGCTCTCAAAGGCTTCCAATTGGCACGTTTTCTTACTTAGAAACTATATAATGTACCGCAATGGTCGATTTTTTGATAGAGGCAGAATATATTTTTAAAAATGCTGTTAAAAAGGGCATTTTGAACCGAATTTACCGAAGCGGATTGTGTTGAAAAAATCATTGTATTAAGGATGCACTCAAATACAAACTGCTTATTTTTTGACTCATTTTTAAATTCATTTTTGCTCTCAAACGCATTTAATTGGTACATTCACTTATTCAGAAACTATATAATGTACCGTAATGATCGAAGTTTTGATAGAGGCAGAATATATTTCAAAAAATGATGTCAAAGTGGGCATTTTGAACGGAATTTCCGAAGCGATTGTGTTAGAAACGAAAAATATTGTACTTCTGAGAAAATAATTGTTTATATATCAAGTTTTAATTAATTGAACAAAAAATTAAAACACAGGTCACTTATAAATCTCTTCAAAAATCACGTCAGCAAGTTTCATATATTTTTTTAATTAAAAATGAATCTGGAATTATGCCAGAAAATTTCGAGTTGTTGAGTATGGAAAAGTATTTTTTTTTAATACCGCCCTAACATGATTCTGATAAAACCAGCTATTATATAAAAATGAAATAAAAACTCGTCAAAAGCGGCCAAATCAAATTGTTAAAGTGGACTTATCTCTAATCATGATTTAGTTTTTGTTTGTGAAATTAGTATATTTGACTTCGAAATCTACCTCTGCCTGTAGGCCGGGCGGACAGGGAGTTTTATATTGTTAATCTCGCTCTGTTTGTCTACTTTTAGATTGTAATCAAGTGCAATGTCATCTTCTGATTTTTATAAATTATATATTTTGTATTTTATATTTTTTATAGATTATATATTTTGTATTTTATATTGTTTATAAATTATATATTTGTATTGTTTTATTTAATAAATTATATAAATTATATATTTGTACTATATATTTGTATTGTTTATAAATTATATATTTTGAAAAAAAAAATAAAGATGTCATATTCTTTTAAAGTAAAAACCATTATAATTAACTTCTTTGGTATTCCCTTAAAGAAAATTCATCTTCAAACAATGTGATTTAATATCAGAAACAAATAAGCGTGACCGAACTTTCACTTCAAATCTTTGACGTAAGTAACAAGTATAAACGATGAAATATACATAGTAAATATTTGATAAATTCTTCAAATCATCAATGAAATAAATTTATGAAAAGTTGCACTTTCATTGCGGTGGCCAAAACTCTCCTGGAAATTTTTACAAAATGTTAACAAAATAGGGATTTATGTTATGAAACCGGTACCACAAAAGCCACCTAAATACGAATTAGATTGTTGGTGCGCGATATTTAGTATATATATGTATATATACACACATATAAATGTATATATAACACTGGCACCCGGCAAACCGCAAAGAACCCAAAATTCTTCTGCGAAGAACATCATCTTGACGTATATACGCATGAACATTTATCTACACATTTCTGAACTCCGTTCACTACGTCGAATTATAAGATATCATAAAAGACCCCAATGTTGCACGAGATTGGGTTCATAAGTCTTTTACGCTTGCCTCTCTAGCATATATGGATTATTTAAATCAATCACTTTTTTTGTAGTGTGCTTGTAGGGTGGGGGGGCGGAGGGAGGAGTTTTAATATTTTTAACATGTTACAGTTTTGTTGAACTTTTATCTTTTGTATTTTAAAATCTTTTTTCTTTACTTTCTTTTAGGTGGCGTATTATGCCGATGCTACTGAGCTACTGAACAACAGGTAAGATATAATTGATAATATACATTTTATACCGGGTAAAATTTCACTGGAATTTCTAATCCATATTTTAAAAAATCTGTTCTTAAAAATTGCTATGTATTAATTTTATTAATTTTTAAAAATGCTTCATAGGTTAATTTTTTTAATATCTCTATCCGAAATCATAAAATGGATATTTCATTCGACATAATTCACCATTTTAGAGGCTGTATTTGTTATTATTCAGGATTGTTTTAGTCCAGGGCATGATATGTTATGTACGGAATGTTGCTAACTTGGGAATTTTTTTTTTATTTGGAAAATTTACTGTTTTTAAGGTGCGTTCATAATTATATAAATACGTAGATCCTATAGTTGTCGTCTGGTGCGTCCATCTGTCCATCCAAAAAATAAAATTATCCTTTATTTATTTATTTATTTATTTTTTTGAAAATTTAATGGTAACATATTTATTACTACAAAGGAATACTCTAACAGTTCATATAAAATTGATTTTACTATATTTAAAAATAAATTAATAAACAACAAAAAATGTTAGCACAGTCATCTTGCCCCGGTCTCCCCTATATAAATGCGTAGCAACTATATTCGTCATCTGGTCCGTCCGTCTGTCTGTCCATCTGTCCGCAAATAACAGCGCAAAAAATACTCAACCGAATGGTTTGAAATTTAATACATGGAATCGTTTTAGAATTGGGTCGACTCTTTTCAATTTTTATGAAAATTGAATCAAAACTTAAAAATATATTAATAAATTTTTTCTTAATTCTATTAAATCCTATCATACGTAGTTCATTCAATAATATCCCATGATAGGTCATGATTCTAGGTTACCATGGTGACGAGGTCCTATTGAAGAGGCAGTCCTATTATTTCCTTATTAATGATAGAATCGTAATAAATTTTGTATTCATGCATTTTTGAATAAGAGTGCAACATCTATTGCACCAAGATCTGAATATTTGTAAAATTAGTTATAGTACGAATCTCATTCGCTACGTTTGACGTACAATTTCCGACGTGATTCTATCATCTTGTAATTTTTATTTTACCTTTATTTAATTAAGAAATATCTGTGATTGAATAAAGCCAAGACTACTGTTTTGATATATTTATACAAATTTTGAATAAAAAATTTCCCAACCTTGTATAAGGAATATCTCTTTTCAAAGACGTTGAGAGCAATATCTATACTCAAATATCAATGTGATCAATGTAATATATCAATGGCTAGCTTGTCAAATTTTATCCATCTACTTATGGATGTCGCAATATTGCTCTCATACAAAGAAAATGCACTCTTTCTTGCGTTATAGATGAGTGAAAAAGATAAGTTTAAGAATATAAATTTCCGGAGGAAAAAAAATACCACGGTAAATCCATGGTGACAAATTTAGACGAAAAGACAAATGAAAGCTTGACCTGAAACGGTGCTTAACATCTAACAATTACATCTGGATAATTGTATACAAACTGACTCTTTTTGTTCAAAAAGGACAGCCTACGTCAAAGTTTCGCGCATGAACAACAACGTGAAACCAAAAATTCAATTTCATGAAAAAGTGGACTTGAATGTTTCTTTCCTGGATGTTTCTTTCCTTGCTCCTTTTCATTTATTTTATAATTTGGGATACTTTTTATCTTTAATTTTGACGATTCGTTGAAAAAACATTACATTCTGATTTCAGTGCAATACATATTAAAATAAGAAATATAAATTTAAACTATGAGGTTTTGGTTACGCAGTGTATGCCTTTCACTTAAAGATAAACTCTGAAATTATTATTATTATTATTATTATTATTATTATTATTATCATTATTTTTTTTCTTTCCAAAAAACTGGAAGCTTAAACGTAACCAGATTAAAAAATGTTTTTCATAATTTTTGTGGATATTTCAGTAATTAGTACTTTTCCCAGTTTTAAAAAGAAAAGGTTTAGTAAAGAGATACGTGCAATACATTACACCATACATATTGGTTTTAAAATAATAAATTATTTAGATTTTATTAAGTGAAGATTTAAAGCTGCTTATTATTATAAAACACTCTCAAATTCTCGTGAAAGACAGCGGAAAGTCGAATTTCTTTTAGTGAAAAACCATAAGTACTTATAATAACTTATTTTACTTAAGGCAAAAATTTCGTAAATTTTGCAAGCGTTTGTTGTCACGAGCAAAAAAAAAAAAAAAAAAAAAAAAACCAATATTTACAAATTAAATTAAATCTATGTAGATGAGTTCATGCAGCTCATTTATTACACCTAAAAAAATAACGTAACTAAGTTAAAGTAGATAACTAACGTTAAGAATAATGTTTGTTAGCATTTCCTATAGAGAAAAGTTCTGCAAATGACGGTGAGAAATGTAATGTGAATGCACAGCACACTTGCGTTGTCCTTAAAATAAAGTTCAGATTTCATTTAAAAATAGATTCTTTCTCAAGTGACATCACACTCCAGAAACATTCTAAAAAAATTAAATTTTATTTTTAATTATCATATAAATAATAAATGAAAATAAAACCTGCATTTTGAGTAATACGATTTCGTATACGAAATGTTTGAAATCTGTCATTTTTTTTTTCGTAGGATACATTATAGGGCAGTTGGAAAAGCAAATTCGTGTGGTTTTTTTTTTTTTTTTTTTTTTTTTAAATATTCTAATTCCTTTATTTCTCCCCTTTCAATTGATAGATTACTTTTGTTTCTACGACAACAAGAAGTTAAAAATTTTTATGTAATTTAGTTTGTTTACATCATACATACACATTACATACGTTTACGTAAACTTTAGACTCAATTTTCTCAAAATACTGTTTTTTGAAGTTCGGTGTACCTTTTTATAAAAACTACTATACAATATTATTTGTAAGCTTGGCTGTATACTTTACATATATTCCTGATCCATCAGAAATGTAAGTTTTTTTACAAACATATAAACAAATTTTTATATAAAAAAAAAATTATTTTGAAAAGTGCAAGTTTTTTTGTTTTTTAAAGGGGTTTCTATTCCAGATTTTAAAAAAATAACTAAATCATATCTGTTTATAAAGTTGACTTCACTTTATTAGGAATTATTCATATTATGTGCATAAAAAATTTCAAGTGAATATCTTTGGTAGTTGCTGAGAAAAGGTACCATAAATTTAACATAGTAGGCATAGAGACTTCCAACTGTCCTAAACCTCTTTAGAACAAGACTGCAAGTAAAATTGTATTAAAATTTATTTTATAAATGTACTTAAATCAGTTTAAAATGAATGAACTTTTTCTTTTTAGCTCTCTTAATGAGTCTATTTGGGACTCATCAGTCCATTATCCACCTATTGAAACATCGAGTGGAGTTTATTATGACAACTATTGGAACGAATACGAGTATTGTTACGCTCCTGTATATTATGGATTTCAATAGTAAGTACAGTTGAATGAATCTCCTAGGTACCATACTTCTTTTGTATAGTGACCTCTCAAATCAATTAATCTTGTAGAAAAAGTTGACTCTATTAGTTTTATAAAATTTTCTCTACGAGGTGCTATCTGAAAGTTCCGAACTTGATGGTGAAGCAAGTTTTGTCTGAACTTACCAAATTTTGGCTACCATCTTTTTCAAAATAGCCACCTTATTAACGTATACACCCATCCCATCGCGTTTCCCACTTCTCAAAAGCTGCCAAAGACCGTCTGCATTTCTCCTTGAACGTCGAACACAAATGCAAAACGGCGCCCTTTCAGTATCAATTTTGAATTTTGGAAATAACGCAAATCCAAAGGGAGCTAGATCCGGAGAATGGGCGGGTGGGGTACAACAACCAAGTTGTTATGAACTAGAAACCGTTTTGTCTTTAGGGATTGTTTGTCAGATGCCCTGGAACAAACTTTGCAGCAATGGGCCACAAATTCTCAGTCAGATTTTCTTCGCAAATTCCATAACTGATTCGAAATTTGTCTGCAAGTTCATGGACAGTTAGGGAACGATCTTGTCGTATGAGTTTTCCAATTTGTTTCACATTTTCTTTAGTTTTGCTCTTGCCTGGTCGCCCTGAACGCTTGTCATCTTCAAATGAATGACGACCCACCTTGAAACGCGACTGCCATTCAAAAACGGTTATCCTATTTAAAGCTTCATCCTCAAAAGCCGTACGAAGCATTTCAAGAATTTCGGTTTCAAATTGACTGAGCTTCACACAAAATTTAATGCACACGCCATTGCTAAATCGCAAAGAGTCCAAAACACGAAGTCGAAAACAAAAATCGTAGAAACAAATTTCATGCTCACACCTTGAAGTCAAGCAGTGAAAAGAGTAGAGGAGTGTTTGGGAAATCTGAAATTGACCCACTTTCGCCTCCGCTTTTACAGAGACAGTCGCAGCGATAGCAGTCCTGGAACTTTCCGATAGCACATCGCATGCATGTGTTCTGTTTCAGAAAATACCTCCCATACTGGCAATATTTTAATTCATATCCGCGTGACAGTGCTGCTGAAATTTGTGAAATTGTTGCATTATTTTTACATAATCTAGGAAAGTGTGTATGATATTAAGAAGAAATTGATGATTCACAAGTTTAGTCCTTTATGCTCCGACGGGACTTTTAAGTAATATTAAAGAAAATGCAATGTAAAATTTATTTAATTCGTCTACTAATAAAAGTATAGGGTATTTTACATACAAAATACTTTACTGGATCACCTTCAGTAAACACACTGAAACAGTCAAAGCTAAATAATTTTTTATGTGGTCATTTTCTCAACCATTACATGGATTCAGCTATTCTCCAACTAAAAAATGTTTGACGAAAAATTTGAAACTACAAAACATTTCTCAGTTACAGATAGGATCCCAATATATTTATTTACATTGTTCTTGTAAGACATGTGAGGTTTCCATAACAGTATATTTTGTTAATTAATCTAATTATTCTTGTAAATATGTTTGCAAAAAGAGCTCTTACTACTGATTGATTAAATCAGCTTTATTTAAAAGTCAAATTGTTATTCTATATGTTGTTTTGGATATCTTCAGACTTAAACAAAGATAATTATTGAAGAGGAGCAAATTTCTGATTTATAATTCGAGACATAGATGGTTAAATATTACTAATTTAAGCTCCATTATTTTTTCCTTCTTAAATCCTTTGACTTTGAGTTAGAGACGCGCACCGTTGACTGGAACATAAAGACAGGCATGTGAGAGATGCGATATAAGGAACAGTGGAGGTGGTAGGCAAAATTAAGGAAGCCTTAGCTGTACTTGTTCGAAGTCTTGAAATTAAGGTGCAAATTTCAAATATTTGAAGTAGCACGATTGAGAATTGCATTTAGCAGCTCCAGAAATTTTATTATTTTTTTCCCCCAGAAACCGTCAAACCGACTGCGCCCATAGCATGACCAACCTATCGAGGGATACTTTCACATCCCAGAATTCAAAAGTTCCAATTTAGTAAGATATGTGATGGCTATATGGTAGTTTAGAAAATATATTTAATGAAAGACTTTATACTGGTTGTATTATTTTCAATAAATTTTGCAGATTATTTTGCCTATTATCAGACTTTTTTAAATAATGTTGCTTACTATGAACACTTTTCAACTACCCCCCCCCCCCCCCCCCCCCCAATTCCTTCAAACTTTGCACTGCGATCTCTTAAATATTTTATCATCGCAGAAAAAAAAAAACCTCAAATAATTTAGCATATTTTTGTAAAATCTTATTATAAGAAATTCCTGATGGCGATATTTTGCTTCATAAAATTTTTCGCATTCTGAAAATTTTAATTTATATCCTGGAGACAAAACGTCGAACTCGTAAAAAATTCGCGAAAATGTCATTTGTAAAGAGATTCTTTTTTCAAAAATTAAAGAACATCTAGTATTGTTCGAATTTTCCTCTGTTTCTTCAATTTTTAATTCGGTTATAAATTAGTTAATCATGTACAGGATATTGATAAATTCAGAGGCGGTGATAATAGGCATCAAGAGGATGAAAAATTACAATAGAACGTGGGGTCGCAAACCACTATTTAATCACAGATTGCTCTACCCTAACTTAATTTGGGTTGACGGTAATATAACTTTCAGAAAACTTAAGTATATTATAACAAAAATATTAATAACCATTCTCACCCTTGTTGTAAGTCTGACAATAAATGAACAAAAACTGGTAGACATTTTCATTATATGCGCCAACAGTATGCACTTGACGTTCCCCATTTTGGAACTGCGATTACCAGTTCATACGGTATCTTCGACTGCTTGAGCATCCTGTTTTTTCAGAACTTTTCGTGATGTTATAACATTTCACACAAAATAAGGTACATATTGTTGCATTTTCATTACAATGTTTTTGTTTTTTCAAAACTATGACCGTCAATCCAAGTTCAATTAAGATGAAGCACCATGCATTTGTGAGTAAATAAGTAGTTTGTGACTCCTCGTCGTTTTGATGTCTACTATCACTCCTCTGTATTTGTTGGTCGAATTCGGCAACCCCTTGTAGAGTGTTGGAGATAAAGTACTGAGATCATTTGAATTGAAATCATTTTTTAACTCTTCCCATGTGTCTATTACGTATTGAGAATCACGAATTCTACCTATCTAAAACATTTTATATCAGTACCTTTATACTATGAAATCAGAAAATCTAATTTCTTTTTCCAACGTACAGGAATGATTTGGGAGCTCAGTTAGTTTTTGAATGTATAGAACAGAATTTGTGTTTCACAAATAACCGGATCAATATCAAGCATAGAAATTCACTTTTCGGATTAACAGGAAACATCCAATAGAAGCTAAAGTTATATTATTAACGGTCACAACCATAGTCATACCATCTTTATAACACATATAATTAAATCTAAATTGAATTACGCGAGCTTTTATTCACATCTGCTAACAAGGCGTAAAACCAACAGAGTGAAAAAGTATCCAGGCCAGGGTTCGAACCCCGGTCTTTGGTTCAGCGAAACAACGCTCTGACAACTAAGCCACATGGAACGACATACCTATTTGGGACCCTTCACTCATATTTGTTGGTAAGGCTGCAATCGCAGCGCAAGATGGGATAACTTGCAAGCGATGTGAATAAAAACTCACGTAATTAGATTCAGATTTACTATGTCTCCGGCCCATGTCATTGTTTCAATTATTATACAGATACATTCATCGATGAAGAATTAATTTCGACTTATGTTTGTCGCAGGGTTGTGGTTCATGAAGTTATCCAACCTTGTAGTGCGGTTGCAGCCCTACTAACATATATGCGAGAAAGGGTTCCATGCTAGGTATGTTGTTCCAGGTGGCTTAGTTGGCACAGCATTGGTACCCTAAACCAAAGACACAGGTTGGAACCTTAGCCTGATACATTTTAGCTCTGTTTGTTTTAGGCCTTGTTAGCAATGTAAATAAGAGTTCACGTAATTAAATTCAGATTTACTATTTCTCGGGCGTATTTCGTCGTTTCAATTAATACATATAATGAAGTCATATCATCTTTGTAACACATATAATTCAGTTATATTATTATGATAACCTGTAAAATGAATGGTCAATATATGAAAAACTCCCAAATACAATAGCTATTTTTTCAATTTCACTTAAGAGTTAAGTATGCATATCGAATAACTGTATAAGTTTAGCGAGTAGCAGTTTGCTGACGTTTGGACATTTTATGCGTTTAAGGGTACCTGGTCAATCAAAACAAAAATACGATAAAATAGGAAAGGGTGGACTTTTTTGTGTTGGATTCTAAAGGCAATGAAACTGTATGAAATTTTTTAAAATTTAAATTGTCATGTCTTTCATGTTCAGAAAGATAGAGAGAGAGATTATCTAGAAATACTTTTAAATCTTATAAATATTGCAATGTTCTTGTGCATTATTAAAGGGTGATTTTTTAAGTGAGATTTATTGAGAAATATTTATTGGGAGTTAATTGGGTACTTACCTACTATCCGGGCCAGAAAATAAATTGCAAAAATAGTTGACAATTACTAATCATGTTTATCGTTGCCATTTACATTCAAAACAATAATTTAACATTATTAAATAGTATTGTTGAAAATTGTAAAATACACAAAATAAATCAATAAATAAAATATAATAAATGAACTGCAATAGATAAATAACAACAACAACAACAAAAAAAAAATAGGTTACTATAAACTATAATAAAAAAATAAACCATAAACTATAATAATAAAGTAAACTATAGTAGTGAAACAAACTTTAAACTGTAATAAAGAAACTATAATAATGAAACAATCTTTAAACTATAATAAATAAACTACAGAGTTGTCGAAAAATAAGGATTACTGCAATTAGTATAATCGGGGTCATGCTTGGTGCAGTTGTATCTGATCTGACCCGGATAATACGTAAGTACCGTCAATTGAAATACAGTAGAACCTCGATTATCCGAAGTAATTAGGACCAACCATCGTTCGGAAAATCGAAATTTTCGGGTAATCGAGAATGCTTCAATTTTAAGATTAAGGAGAAATATATGCAATATTCCGCATTATGGTAACAAGTGCTTCATAAAAATAAAACAGTAGCAAAATAGAAACAAGAATAAATTACCTGAATTTTAATTTTGAAATTAAATACCTTTTACATATCACAAGGGTTTGGAAAAATGTTTTGTTTGTCGCAGTTTAGATTGCCTTTGGTTTGAAGCTCTATCACGGAGTTTTTTAATATTATGAGTTCACCAGTATCACAGTCCTTCTGCTGCTCCAGCCATGTCAAACGTTTTGCAAAACATTCAAAAGCGTCAGAATTGGTAATTTGCTCGTTTTCTTAGTTCCACTCTGCAGCTTACGGGAGGTCAAGTTAAATTCAAAGGAAATATAAGAAAGGCGATCGAAAATATTTATTTGTACTCGCAGTTCGGAAAGGACCGCTTGCACACAAGGAATATGATAGTTAAAAAAAAAAGTTTTCAAAATGAATTTTGCACACAAGGAATGTGATAGTAAAAAAAAAAAAAAAGCTTTAAAAATGGATTTCGGTTAACCGAGAGTTTCGGTTAAAAGAGTTTCGGATAAAAGAGGTTCTAATGTATTGAGAAGCTCTTTTTTTCTTTGAATAAAACATTTAAAATTTACCATGAAATATTTTATTTATTTATTTTCTTTTTTCTTCTAGCTATCCTGTTTTCTATCAGCCTGTTATGGCAAACATTTATGGAGAATTTCCAAATGATTTTCAAACTGTGTACTATAACAGCCCAGTCTATTATGACGTTTATGACTATCCTTTTGCCGTGTCTTTTGTCCCAGTCATCTATTACCCGGTACATTATGTTCCCATCATTTATTCTGCTATTGAAGTTCCTTATCAGTATAATGACGTCGACTATCAGTATAGCAATTTAGATGATGCTAATGGCTTTCAATATATGACTACGGGAAACAGGTAATATAGTATTAAATTACTTGCAGTTAAATATTTCACAGAATCTTGTATTTTTACGTTATTCTTCACAGTAATAAAACTAAAAGCTTATATTTTATAGAATTTCTCACTAATGTATTTAAAAAACAGCAACACCAAGAACAATTTTTTTAAAACATAATTTTAATATGGAACTATCTTGAATAAGCAATAGTAATTATTGCAATATATAAGCATTCAAAATATCAGTAAATAATAGAAAAAAGCACAAAATCATTATTACATGTGGGAAGATATATTAGTTAATTTTTTTCCACTAGATGTATTTAAAAAGTGATGGGTAAGTATAAAATATATGCACAATACGTATATCGTAAATCTTTTAATATTGTAAGAATATATATTGTCAATGATTGCTTAGCAGCTTCTATGAAAACACTTTTCAAGATATTTTCGACAATATTAACATATTTTTCTCAAATTTCACCAATGTTATATTATAAAACTTCTTTCATGGTAAAAATTTTGCATTTGTTAAACTTTACTCTTGGATTAAAAAAGAAAAATCATGAAATAATGTGCAAAAATCGGGAGACTTTAAACAGAGAATTATAATTAATGTCACTGAGTTTCGTTATCCTTATTTGCATGCTGTTACATAGAAAGTATTAGATTTTGCGTCCAAAATGGAAATGAATGAGAAATACATATTTGTTATAATTGTAGAACCACAAAATATGGTTACTTATTTGAAAAACAACCACACTAGGGACAAATATTTTCAAAATATAGTTTTAATATGGAACTATCTTGAATAAGCAATAAGAATTATTGCAATATATAAGCATTCAAAATATCAATAAATAATAGAAAAAAGCACAAAATCATTATTACATGTGATAAGATATATTGGTTACATTTTTTTTACTTGATGTATTTAAAAAATGACGGATAAGTATAAAATATATACACAATATATATATCGAAAATCTTTTAATTTTGTAAGAATATATACTGTCAATGCTTGCTTAACAGCTTCTATCCAAATACTTTTCAATGTAGAGATTTTCGATAATATTAATATATTTTTCTCAAATTTTACCAATGTTATATTATAAAACTTCTTTCATGGTGAAAATTCTGTATTTGTTAAACATTCCACTTAGATAAAAAAAAAAAATCATGAAGTAATATGCAGAAATCGGGAGATAAACAGAGAATTGTAATTAATGTCACTGAATTTCGTTATCCTTATTTGCATGTTGTTACATAGGAAGTATTACATTTTGCGTACGAAATACGAGTGAATGAAAAATACATGCTCTTTACAATTGTAGAACCACAAAATACAGTTACTTAAATTTTGGTTCATGAAACAAGTACAAAAATTGGTTTAGATGTGGACTTTATGGGGATTTTGCCTGCAGAGGTTGAGATAAATTGCTGCTAATCTCTACATTAAAAACAATATTTAGAAAGTATTTTATTTAAAGTATTTAGAAACAATCAGATAATTTTAGAGTGTCTTTGGATGGTTATCTAATTAGACATATCTTGTTAAAGAAGAATATTAGAAAGATAAGAAACTTTTATTATACAAAATTTCGTATAGTTTGAAGTGGTCTTATATAGTACGTATATATTAGTGAGCAATTTTTAAACACCGAAAACAACAAAGGCATAGAACGCATCCCGAAAAGATAAATGAAAAAAAAAAAAAAAAAAAAAAAAAAAAAAAAAAAAAAAAAAAAAAAAACCTATTATTTGCATTAATTATATAGCATCGTTCTCGTATTTCTTACATTGTTACAAATTATGAATTGTTATATATTTTCCTTGCAGATGATTTTACCCGAAAACCAATATTTAGAAAGCATTTTGTTTAAAGTATTTAAAAAGAATCAGATAATTTTATTAGAGTTGGTCTTTGGTTGGTTATCTAATTAGACATATCTTGTTAAACAAGAATATTAGAAGGATAAGAAATTTTTATTATAAAAATTTTCGTATGGTTTGAGATGATCTTTTTACTGTATACTATATTAGTAAATAATTTTTAAATACCGAAAAAAACAAAGGCAAACAGCGCATCCCGAAAAGATAAATGAAAAAAACAACAACTATTATTTGTATTAAAATTAATTGATATAGTCAGTAGCGCCAGCTTTTGAAAACTATTGGGTGGGCTCTAAATTTTTTGAGTAAAATAACGCACACAATTTTCTTTCCCTTAGTGCTTGTGGAGAGAGGGGTGGGGGAGGAGTGGGCGACTAAAGATGATAACTCGAATTAAAATTATGATTTTTCTAAGTAAAATATAAAAAATATTGTAATTTAATAAATAATTTTATAAAATTATATCTCATAGGATCTCCCTTATAAATACGTCAATATTTATTATAAATAGCGCAAAAGTTGCTAACTATCGAAAGAGAAAATAATTAAATGTCAAGAAAACATACATTTTACTCACTTTAGTGCTTTATCGATTAAGGACATTAAAACAGATGGCAAGATATGTAGATTTTATTTTCGAGATAAATTAATTATACACCATCTGAAGGGAGCTTTCAGTGCTCCTGTTAGTTTAATGGGTGTCCTTACTATTTTTAAAACAAATTATTTTGAAAACGTCAATAATGTTATTTATTTATTTATTTCAGCAAATAAATAAATAAATAAATAACGAAATGAATCAATGGAAACTGGGCGAGAGGAGAGATCAGATTATTGGGTGGTCTCGCGCCCCACGGGCCCATATAAAGTTGGTGCCACTGGATATAGTCACGTTTTCGTATTTCTTAAGTTGTTATAAATTATGAAATATTATACCTTTTCAACGACCTGTAGACTATCTCATTTCAGTTTTATAAAAAAGTGTCTTGCTTTTTTCAGTGTTGGAATGTTGTCTCACTTTTCTGCGCATGAAGCAGTTTCAGCAGAACTGATGACTTTTGAGGTGTACTACAATGAAGATGGTGAGCGTCTGAACGATGCGCCATTGAATAATGACGATAAGAAAGAAAATAATGATAATCAAAGGTAAGAAATGTTTTTAAAAATGATTTTCCTCTATACATAACACATTCCTGAATCGTTTTCATAACAGCATTTTTTTTTTCCAAATAAGGCAATAAATTAATTTTAGACAGTCATGTCACTGTCACACAAAATAGGATAGACCGGGGGAGGGGGGCGGCTGCACAGACCATCGCCTCATCAAGTAGCAATTTACATTTTGCACACATATACGCGATACAGTAGTCTCCCTTAAATCCGCACAGCTTGGGACACGTGTTGTGTAGATTTTAGAAATTTACAGATTTCTGGTCATTGCTTTGTATACATTTTTTAAACAATAATATGAAAATAATGCAATCAAAATTATAATAAATGCTTCCATTGTAGTCGAATATTAAAATAATTAAATAAAGTAATTAAACTAAAATGATAAAAAGTAAGATAATTTAAAAAATGATTAAATTATTAATAATGTATAATTAAATATGCATTATAAAAATCAGATACATTTTTCTCGAATTATTCAACGAAACTTGCCTCATAAAGGTACCCTATTAAACTCACAGCAAGATCATAAAGTAAGGTAGTTTTATTTCAGTCTTAATAACCAAAACGACTTGATTAATGCATATATATATTTGGTAAAAAGATTGTGATTACCAATGATATCTGCAATATCTTGATTTTTTTCAGAAAACTTCCTTTATGAAAAGCCACGAGTCACGAGTTGAGTCATATTATCGAGAATTACATATTAAAATGCATAGTAGAATGTTATAAAACTAAAAAAAATTGCAATTTTCTCCTAAATTTGAACTAAAAGTTTCATTGTTTACATCTGCGATGATGTGTGGAATTTTAGGCGTTTGCGTATTTTAGGGTTGCGGATTTGAGGGAGTCTACTGTATTTGCAAAACGATATCTTACATAAATGGAAACACAATCTCTCCGGTGTTGTTGCATCGTGTACATTTTTAGTAAGGTTAACCTTGTTGTATCTATTACTGAAATTTCATGCTTTTCATTCTTTATGGCCCTGTATTACAAACGCAAAATTTGACTGAAAGTAGGTTTCATTTTTATAACTTTATTTTATGTATAACAAACAAATAAAATATGTATATTTTATTAACTTAAGTGAAAATTTTGCACATTAGTAAATATACATATATACTTTATAATGAATATACAGAGGCATTTAATCTTCTGTTTTGACGCTAACGTTAGACAAACATTTGCAGACTTTCACATTTTTAAAATTATCAGGATTTGGTTTCTATCATTACAGCACGGAGATAATGGAAAAAATAATTTTAAAACAAAATAATAATGAAAAGACATGTTTTTTAATAGGACGCAAGACAAAAAACATGTTAAAAAATAATTTCATGCGTCTATGACATAGCAATCGCCTTCATTGGTGTTTCAGAATATTGAAAATTTCATACGAGGAAAATATACTGAGGAATAGCAGTGTCGAATCTGAACCGAGTAGCTGCTGCGAATATGCATAGAAAATTGCATTTAAATTCAAGAATTAGTTAAAACTCGATTCGCATATTAAAATACAACTGGTCTGCCAAGTAATGATGGAAAATAAAAACAAACTCGTTAGTGGTTGGCTAGTAGGTTTACCATTGTGTTTTCCTGCTCCCAGTCGTCCATGTTTTCATGCATTCGGGTGCAAGAAAACGCAATGATAAACCTACCAATGAACCGTTAAAATCGGGTTTGCAGGTGATTTCCACCAAGATCGGACTTGGCAGACCAGTTGTATTTTAATATGTTAATCAATTTCTGCCTAATTTTGTAATTTCAAACGTCAATTCGATGAGGTTTATGCAGTCGCCTCCTGGTCTTGCGATGTCATCTTAATACTGAATTCGTACCAAACTCTGAAACAGGAACATCCAACGTCGACACCCTATTTGAATTTGTAGTGAATTTTATTATAGGATACTGAATGGTAAGTCATTCGGTCAATTAGTTTAGGAATTATGAATATTTTAATTTTGTAACTTTTAATGCTAAATTTATTTTCAATCGAAAGGCGGCGGGGGGGAGGGGGGCGGGGTTACGCCTTAACTGAAAGTATACTTGACGGAATGAGCTTCAATTTTGCATTCATACATTTTTTTTTTCAAAAAAGTATATATTTTTTAAATCCACTTTCGAAAATAATATCAGTTTTTTGTTTGACTTCAAATTATTTTCCCCAAAAATTTGATTGTCGTATAAGGAGGCAGTGTAGTTTATTTCTAATGATTTATGTTTATAGTGTTGTCCGCTATTGGAAAGTGTTTCCAAATGTATTAACAATAATATTTATTTCTCAATACTTTAAAACGTGATTTTTTTTTTCAATTCATACTTTCAGGAGTCCTTTACATAAAAAATTATCGTTTCCATTAAGAAAACAGAACCGTTGTATTTTGTGGTTCAGTATAGTACGAGCACTTTTTAAAATTATATAATCATCAAAAATGATTTTTCGGAAAAGATTCCAGTGTGTAGAAAGATTGAATAATGATTATATTTGTTTATTTATTAACCATTTGGAAACCTCGTCAGGGTAGGAAATCAAAAGCATATCTGAAGCTTTTTATTGGTTGAATCCGGATTTTATTCATTTTCTGGTTGGTCTATACAGTAATCTGTATTTCCCTTTACTTTCAACAGAGATGGATACTTCTCTGTCGAACAGAGATGGATACAGAGATGGATACTTACTGTAGATCACTATGACAAAAAAGTAATAAAAACTACAAAAAAAAAAATAATAACTCAGAAACAAATTGGGATACAGTTTTCAAACAAATTGCATTTAAAAGTACATTTTTTTCTCTATACGACGGTGTAAAAAGTAATGTTATGGGATGTTTAGGAGTTTAAGAATGAAATTTCATTTAAAATGGGTCGTCAGATTTCTTGGAAATCTGACGATGAAAAAGCCTTTTCCCGAACAGACAATGAAATGCTTGGATAATACGTACGTTTCAGGTGGATAATACGTCAGTTTCAGGACGAGTCACAGGCGATATTTGTCGCTTGCAATTTTTACGTGTAATAATACTATTAATGTTTAATTCATGGTGTACGTAATGTAGGATCCACTCCGTGCGATTTTTTATGTCTTAAATTTTAGTCTTTGAAAAAATCATTTTCCAAATGGTCGTTGTAATTTTTTAAATTGCTTTTTTTTATTATTATATTCTGTCTAATTGCTTAGTTAACAAACGAAAAAGCGTCATCTTCCTTAATGTTAGTTTTGATAAAAATGCGTTATTCATTTAAAGGGGAAAATAATCATGAATGGTGACTGAAAGAAACCTTGTTTAAAAACAATTCAGTATATTATTGCGAATTTATCACAGTCGACAATGTTATACAGAAGACCTTCTTTAAAGATAAACGCGAAATCGTATCTTTTTTGAGAAAAAAAAATTAAAAGATTAAAGTTACTATTTTTTCAAACTAAATGCGGTATTTAAAACCAGAAATTTAAGGAAAGTTCTTCCTTTTTAGGGGCGTTCGTAATTATATAAATACGTAGTACCTATAGTTGTCGTCTGTTCCGTCCGTATGTCTGCCTATAACAGCGCAAAAACTACCCAACCGAATGGTTTGAAATTTAACCTATAGAATTTTGTCGAGTCGTTTCAGTTTTATGAAAATCGAATCCAAACTTAAAAAGTTGTTAATAAAAGTTTTCTTCATTCTACTAACTCCTATCATATGTGATTAATTCAATGATATCCCATGATAGGTGATAATTCTACGTTGCCAGGTTAATGACTTCCTATTTAAGATGAAGTCGTTTTATTTCCGCTCTACAGAACTACTTCAGAACCGCTCTACTTCAATCTGTAGAATCGTAATAAAATTTGTATTCATGCATTTTTGCATAAGAGTTGCCATAGCTATATCACCAAGATCTGAATATTTATAGAACTAGTTATAATACGAACTCTCCTCATTTGCCACGTCTGACGTACAATTTCCGACTTGTTCTAGATTTTAAAATATTCGGTTGAAACACGTTATTAAGGAAAACGGCAAAGAAAAACAGCCGATATCCCAATTTGCTTCTTCTCTGCGTAGCGGCTTTGGAAAACAAGAACTGTTTTTAAATGACTTTTTAATTAATATATCTGATTATTGCCGACCGATTTCTTCAAATTCAATATTAATAATAAACCTATTTTTTCAGTACCTTCCGTGTCTCTCAACGCACCCGTTGAGCAAAGCTTTTAGGGGTACAAGTACAAAGAAACAGACAGACGTTCACGGACCTTAATAGTATATAAGATGTTGCGGTAAATATTGTATAGAATATTATTAAAACCACCGTGAGCATTTTCTCTTATTCTAAATTGTATTTTTCATATAGTATTCTATTTATGTAATAAAAATGTGCGAGAAATATTTTCCATTAAATACATTGCAAAAGTTTTATGCAGTGCGATACATTTGTGAAATATTTATTTTAAGTTTAAAAAAATTCCATAAAATAACAATGCTTTCCTTACAAACTTTACTATCATATTGGAAATATTTCCTACATTAAAAAAAGTCATTGTTTTTAAAACTAAGCTTAATTACTTTGCAAAAAGCATGTATGTCTTCTGTTTTGATGTTACATTGTCAGCATTCTTCCATTTCAGAAACTTTAAAAAATATTTGTACATTATTTTATAAACTTTTATTGGACCCTAATGAAACAAATATTTATATTGTTCTTGTCACAGTAGACCAATATATCATCCTTTATCAAGATCTTCCATACAAATATATTGATTATGGTTAAAAATTGTTAAAGGATAAATTAAAGAATAAATTTCTTTTAAATGGATAAAATTTCGTGATTTTTTTTTATGTGAGTATTTCATTTTAAACAGCATGTCCCTTATTTGGCATAGTCGTTTCGTTAATGGGTTTTATTTTTCAGTGCTTCGAGTCATTCAGAGGCCTTGTGTAAAGAAGAATCTTGTTTGGGAGTCATCGATTCAGATTACGAAGATGCCATTTTAGAGCTATGTAGTGACTTTGAAAAACTTTCTCTTCTTGATAATGAAGAAAAGAGGTGAATATTTCTATAACTTTTCATCTTGATTTGTAATATTTAAAAAACTGTAATGTGTTAACCTAGATTTTTTTAAGTTGTATTATCTTATTATACAACTTTTTAAGTTGTATTATCTTAAGTTGTATTATCAATATATATTGTATTGTCAATATATATAGTTGTCAATATATATCGTTGTATTATCAATATATTATGTATATATTAAGTTGTATTATCTTTAATTAAGTTGTATTATCTTATTCTTATATTATCTTTTTTATTATACTTTTACTTCATTCTTTTATTCTTTTTATGAGTTTTAGACGAATCTCAATGAATCACTATTTAAACCTATTAAGGACAAAGCAATACTAAAATATTAAAATGACTGCATATCATCAGAATTTGTGAAGGAATTAAATTGAAAATAAATAAATAATTTTCTTTATGTACATTATAAATGTAAAATTTTATTAAAAAATCGTGTGCGCTATTTGATAGCTTGAAAATAAAACAATGTGGTCTATAATATGAGGGGCTCACAACCATAGTCCATTTCGACTATGTCCATTTAAAAAAAAATGAGATAGTCCATTTAGAAGGTGCATAAAATCTGTTTTATCCACTCACACAATGAATCAAGTTTGTAAACACATGTCACATATGACAAAGTATGTGAAAACAAAATTGGTTCACTGAGGGAGTGGATAAAACAGATTTTATGCTCCTTCTAAATGGACTATCTCATTTTTTTTTTCAAAATGGACATGTTCTGTTGTGAAATCCTCATATATATATAGCACTACCTTTAAAGCGGTAAACAGACTTACTAGACTGAAATTACATTATTAAAGTATTGAATTAGAAATATCCGGCGGCTATGAAAAACGAGTTTTCCTTGAAAATTAGTGCTTATGTCTTGGAGGAGATAAAGACCCTATGTCTTTTGCATTTATATCGTTTGGGAAACGCAGATTCCGACCATTGTTGCCAGTGGACTACATTTTTTAATTCAAATTTCTTGATTGGCACCACTTTTTTTAAATGGTAAAGTTCCCCTTGTTTTCGCCTTAATTAATATGGTCATTAAATAAGGTGAATTTTACCATTTAAAAAAAGTGTTGCCAATCAAGAAATCTGAATTTAAAAAAGTAGCCCACAGGAAACACTGATTAAGACACATTTTTTGATAGGCTGTTGCAACAATTACATATATTTTTTTATTTATTTTCTAAATGCATTTAAGTGTGCACAGTTGTATTGTAAAGTTACGAAACGAAATGAATCGAAATAATAAGCGATACGATGGGAAAATACTTTAAATAATGCTAAAAATAAACCTGTATTGTTAAAAGGGGTTATTATAGTTTATTAATATTTTCATGAGTTTAAATATTATTTATAACTAACAAGAAAAAATAATTGTTAACTCATTTTTTTATATTATGGGGCGCTTGACGCGGGGTTTCAGTGTTGTTCTCAGATCAACATCTATAGAATCAATTATATTCATAATAATAAAAACGCATTGTATTTAAGCTAAACTAACTATTATGTATGAAATTTCCAGTTATTAAATTTTATACTCCTGTAGTTTGTATTCTGAGGTTTACCTGCCAGATCTATAAGCTGACAAAGTTGAATGTTGTGGAAAAGACCCCAAACAAACATTCCAGTGACCTCTTGCAATTTCAGAGGTTGATATCCGTAAGTTCAACGAGATGTAATAGATAACCTCAGACGTTTGGAATGGAAACTTTTAATATCTAAATTATAATTACTTTATGAACGAGAATTATCAAAAATTGATATTAATAATAAATTATTCGACTATTGTCTTAGAGTTTGAGTCTCAATTTATAAACATGAAAACAATTTATAAACACGTCGATAAAAATTCTAAAGATTTTGACATCAATATTTCTGAATAAAAAATTTCTGTTTAATCTTTAAACCGCAGATTCTGTATCCGACTTGTTTTATTCAATACTTTGTAAATTTTCTGCAGTTAAACATGACGAAATATTCCTATTAAAATTTTGTAGTGAATTTATACGCACTCCGATTGATTTTTGGACTTTTATACATTCAATCATTCCAATGTTTGTTACATGCAGATAAAATGAAGTATTAATAAAATGATTTTATTTATTTATTTATTTATTTAATTTTGACAAGATCCGCAAGTCATGATTGTCCATAACAATGGGGAGAGAATGGAAATTAATTCGAATTTTCACATGTGTTCATAGCATTTAGAAGAGCAAAAATACGGAGACAAAGATAAGGAGTATTTATATAATCAAAGAGTATGAGAAAAATATCCACGATTAAATAAGATAACAATAAGTGGGCCCTGTAGGGCGATACATTTGTGATATATTTATTTAAAATTGAAAACAATTTGCATAAAATAAAAATGCATTTCTTCCCTTCATTACTTTCATGCTTTAAAACTACGGGCATAACCTTTTCGCTATCTGGGTCCACACGTCGTCGCCCCAGAGCCACAGTAGTACATCTTGTAATAATAAAAAATGCGATGTCTGACTTACTGCTATGAATAACTGCGTTTGTATCTAGTGGAACATTTTCTGAAACACAAAGTTATGTCGAATACTATATCTCAGATGTGTTTTATAAAAATTCCGTACTGTTCCACTTGATGCAGACACAGTTTTTCAAAGCAGTAAGACAAACATCTCATTTTCGATTATTCGTCCTACTGTTGCTTTGCAGCGACGATATGTGGGCCTCTATTTTTTTTTTATCATAAAAGCTAAACTGTATGATTTTTTTATATTTTTACTTCACTTCTTAATAGCTGAATGTTTTTGCTTTAAAGTTAAATCAATAAATGGCAACATCTGTGCTAATTTTCTCATAAAATAAATGTTTTCATCTAATTTTGCAATATGCCTTCAAGACAGTGTGGCGACGAATGTGAGAAATTTTCATAAGTATTTCACTTAAATCCTTTACAATACAAAGTTTTGAGCATTTGTATATCATTCACTTGCTTAAAACCTTAAATTTGTGATTGCGTGAATTTAGGTTAGTGGTAATTAAATCGATATTTTAAAAGGTTTCTGATTTTAGATGCATATTTCTGAACCTTAATTATTTACCGCGTTTACTCGCGTAATAGTCGCACTTTTTTTGCCAATTTTTCATTGTGAAAGTCTAGGTGCGACTATTAAGCGGGGAAATCTACTGCACAATATTGTACACTTTAATGCTAAAACATTACTTGTATAGAAAACACATTATAACACAATTAGTAACTTACCAAATGTTTCCAGATTATGTGCAGTTTATTACATACCATTTTTCTTTTTATGATAATATTTTTATCGACGTAAAATTTACAAATAATCTTTGTGAAAAATTTGACAAAAAATTCTCATAATAAATCACTTTCACTGAAGGTATCAGTATCACTATTGTGATGTGAACCGGTGTCTGAAGAGTCTCCGTCATTCCATAAAATGTCATCTTCGCTTCCGTCCAAAGCGTCGGAGATACCGATCTTCTTAAAACTTTTTGAAATTATATCGCAAGTTATTAAAGTCAAGCTTTGTAATATCAAACAACACATTAGTTCCAGGAATGGACGCCTTACTTTTCCACTGGTAGTTTTTCTTTGTTCCCATTGACCACCCAATCTCAATTTACTCGTCTTATATTGTCTTTAAATGGTTTCTTAACCGATACGACCAATGGTTGCAGAAGCGATGCGAGTCCTCCAGGAATTATCACAAGATCTGTTTTTCCTTCTAAAAGTTCTTTCTTTGCATCATCAAGATGTCCTTGGAAGCTATCGAGTACCAGCAGGGCTGGATTTTTGAGCAATGCTCCAGTCCTTTTCTTCCAAACATTGTGAACCCAATCTTTCTTCATTTTTTGATCCATCCAATTTATGCAAAGAAAATATTTTGACGATTTTTTCTGTTTCAAATCAGGGGTACTATTACACGAGTAGACACGGTAGTCCCCTAAAGGATCAATTTCAGAAAATTTCTTTTTTCTCTCATCTATGGTGCAATTTTCTTTGTGAAGAGCCAATGAATGAGTGTTTATAGCATAATTTTAGCTTCGGGTCTGAAGAGGATAAAGAATATTGAGGGTACAATGAAAGAGCATTAATACTTTTTATCTCAATTTTCCGTAGTTCAAATTCTACTGGCGGTTAATAACTTTAATTGTTAATTTAATAAGTACTGTCTACCTGTTAGTTTAAGAGCACTTAAGCAGAACTTAACAAATAATAAGCAAAATTTGCTGATACATTGAAAATATTTTCTTTATTGAAAAAATACAGTTGTTTTTGAAAACTGCACATTTCTTTGCTAAAAGGCAAGTACATCTTCTGTATTGGAGAAACATTATAGGCATTTTCATTTCAAAAACATTAAAAAATTATTGCATAATATTTTATGAGGTTAAATTTGACTCTAATGAAATAATTATTTATATTGCTATCATGAGAGCAAACATATCATTTTTATTAAGAGCTTCTACAGAAATAATATTCCTTGTGGTTAAAAGCATTAAGAGATAAACTTAAAAAATAGATTTTCTTTAAATGGATAGATTTTTTTTTAATGTGAGTTTAAGATTGTGTTCACAATATTTTACTAGATTTCATTTCACTCTGTTGATACAATTATATATATTTTTATAGTGACAGCAGACAAACATATCATTCTTTAGGAAGATGTACTATAGAAATACTGTTTGTTGTGGTTAAAAATTGTTAAGGGTAAACTTAAAAAAATTAATTTTCGTTTGAATTGATTCATTTTTATTTTTATTTAAATGTCAGTTACTTCATTTGATGAGGCTATGTTCCTTATTCTGCAATGTCAAATAATTAATCGATTTTTTCAGCTCTTCGAGTAAGCCAACTGTCAATAGTGCCGAAGATTTATCGAGTGAGTCAGATGACAATAGTGTCGAAGATTCATCAAGTAAGTCGGATGGCAATAGTTCCGAGGATTCATCATCTAGTGATTCATATGAGGTCAATGATACTGCTGTGGAAAGACAACGAAATATTAATGACCTCCATCATATTGATGATTATAGCCAGAGGTGAACATTTCTATCATTTTTCAATGTAATTTTTAGCATATGGAAATCTGTAATGAGTTTAACGACTTTTTTAATATTGTATATCATCCTTATGTGATCACCATTTATAATCATATTTTTATTTAATTCTTTTACCTTTTCTGGGTTTTGGTAAATTTTCAGTGAACCACTATTTAAAACTTTAAAGGAAAAGCAATTATTCTTCTGAAATACTGAAATAAATGACAGATTATCTTTAGAATTTACGAATATATTAAACTGAAAATGAATAATTTATTTTCATAAACATTTTAAACTGGTTGGATGTGCCAATCCCAAAACTTTCTTCTATCTTATACATCTTAATATTTCAAAAAGTAGTTGCTCATGTTAATACTATACATATTATTAGTTCAATCAATTATTAGTATAATTAATTCAACTTTGATTTTCATCTTAAATTTCTGCTTCAGTCAATTAAACGGAGTAAAAATTAGTTAATCTATATCATGATATTTGTTAAAATTAATAGTTTTTCCTTTTTCTGTTGTTATCAGCTGTTTGCGAATAGCCGGCGTAGCAGGAAACGAGTTCCCGCCGCTGCACGAGCCACCGATGGACAATATAACTACGAAAAATCAAGGAACGTATACAAAAATCGCTATCACAGAGCCCCTTTACCGCGCAATATCTTCAAATTCAAGGAGGACCTGTTGGCCAAAGCCAAAAACATGCACAAAAAATTTGGTTCAGTTGCATGCATAATTTTATACACTTTCCGGTGGCACAAGGGTCAGCTAGGTGGGAAGGCCTACCAAATGGCTTAAGCACTCACAAGCCCCACCCAGCGGTTTCCATCTACTACCGCCGTCACCACACACACACACACACAAAAAAAAAATAAATAAAAAAATAAAAATAATAATAACAATAATAATAATAAATAAAGGGCCCGAAGGGACCTACAGGAAAGCCAATTGAGAATATTAAGATTAAATACAATATAAGTACAATATATACACGATGGAAAGCCCAATTTTTACTGGGCGTTTACGAGAGAAATTTAGATATTTGTAATTAATAAGATCATGAGATAATAGATAATAGGATTTTTAAACTTGTTGGAGCGGCAAAAGCTCAATTACTCTGCAAAGCTGCTTTCCGATGGCACAATAAAGAAAATGGCACAGACATCTCAATTACAACGCCCCCTTCCGGCAGATTTTTTTCAAATTCAGGGAGGACTTGCTTGCCACAGCCAGAAACATACAAAAAAATTTGGTTCAATTCTATGCATAATTTTATACAGTTTTCAGTGGTACAATATTAAAAATGGCACAAAAATCGCTATTACAGCGCCCCCTACCGGCGAATTTTTTCCAAATTAAGGAAGGACCTGCTTGCCATAGACAAAAACTTAAAAGAAATTGCTGCAATTCTATGCATAACTTCATACACTTTTTGATGGTACAATGGCGACTGACACACGGACAGACGGACCGACACACGGACAGTCAGACATTTTCTATAAACATGTTTTTGGGGATCTCTGCCCCCTGAAACGTGTAAATTCGTCAAAAACCGGAAGTGGAGAAAAAATTCGATTACAATAGTTTCTTCTATTGAAGATAGAAGAAAGTAAAAAGAAAAAATATATTAAAATTTCTGGGCGCCATTTGAGAATTTGGAGTCAAAGTTAAGTGGTATATATTATATTCCGCAGCCGCTGAAAAGATGTTCTCTAGTAATAAAATATTTTTAAGCAATATTACTAAACCCACCATGGAATAGTTCTTTTTATTTAGAAATATATTGTTAGAGTAATATCGCAATGTTATTGTATTTGCTTTATAATAATAAACACCTAATTTAATTAAGTTAAACTAAATAAACGTTTAAAATGTTATACTTTTTGTCCTCATAATTTGCAAACTGACATTTAGCTGGCAGATTTATGGGCTAACAAAGTTGAATTAATAAAAAATGCATTCAATGAACTTTTCCAATCGCAGAAAAAATTATCGGAACATTTAAGCATATGTACTAGGAAATCTCTAATGCTTGGTATTAAAAATTTTGATATTCAGATTACTAGCAAATCTGCTAATACGAGGCCTCAATGCATATGCACATGTCATTGCTTATTAAGCTCACTTTGCATATGTTTAAAATCCTACAATCCGAAATTTAAATGTAAGTTATATCTATTAATAAACATATAAAATTCCTTGAATCTTCCGAAAATATAAAATGTGTCAAATTAAACACGATATTATGCAATGAACTGCTTATTCTTGCAATCTTTTTTGACTGAAAAGTATATTGGCCGATTCTCCAATTAGTGGGTAATATGTATCCCTCTGGGGTATATGCTATATTTTATTATTTATTTAATTTTCGTTAGCATAAAATGTATTTTGCAATGCCTTTCTACAATTTTGAAAAGAATTTTGAAGAAAATAACTGTAAATTTTACTCCAACACTACTTTAAATATTGTAATTGCCACTTTTGTCCCTTGTCCCCCACTCTATGTCCTAATCTCCTGAAACAAATGTAAGTATCATGACAAACCATTTTTAGAAATTTTATTATACGCAATGAAAATTAATATAATAAAATAATTTCTTTTACCCCATACATTTTTAAGCCATTCTAAAATTCCGTTTTCATCCATCCAACCTTCAGGACGGGCGCAGACGATTATACCCCTAGGATAAAGTATCACTTTAGGCAATGTTTTCCGTTTAAAATTTATCCTTATAGATAAACGTGATCCGTCCACCATTCAGCTTAAAGTCTGGTTTTGAATGATATTTTGAAGTCAAAAAATATTTTTATTTATTTAATTAAACATATACACTGAAATGTATACGGACATTACAGGACCGCTTTTCGGAGGTTCCATAGGTTTCGTAGATGATATAATTTCATTTTTCAGTGCATCATGTCCACGACACAAATATTTTATAGTGCGAAGTATTGTCGCACATTCGTCATCGGATTTTAAGTTTTGTGGTAAAGCTGGATAATGGGAAGAAACTTGCGTAAGGTTACCAATAATAATTTACTTAATTATCTGCAGTTATTGTATCCTCTTGTGTTGGTATAAATTATTTTTATTGCAGAGATATTGACATTCAACAATTCAACAATCTTTTTCTATTTATAATTTAAACGACATTGTTTTTTATAAACAGAAGTAGGACAATTGCACCATAAAACATAATAAAAAAAATGTATATGTTAAAAAGCATATAACCTTGCTAAATGTTACACATATACAAGAATTTTTATAT
Source organism: Maratus speciosus (assembly GCA_963932465.1). Classification (NCBI taxonomy): domain Eukaryota; kingdom Metazoa; phylum Arthropoda; class Arachnida; order Araneae; family Salticidae; genus Maratus; species Maratus speciosus. The sequence goes on along the minus strand of OZ010791.1, from coordinate 41,521,689 downwards.
GAACTTGCACAAATAAAATTCATAATAAAACATGATATCGACGTTTAGACGTTGTTTGAATGGAATCCGTCCCCCCTTATAGCGGGTGACACTCCGCGGTCTTCATGCGAACTTTCATTTCAACTATTTCATTTTAAAAACTTTTGAAGTACTCACTGCAGTTTTCCATTCATACAATTTATCAAGATTCGACAAGAAGCTTTTGTCATTAGACTTTTAAGCATTTCAACATCCTATTAATCCTGAAGCTGACTGCAGAAGCAGTTCGAAATGTTGATATTATGCTTTATCATTAACTTTATTTGTACAAGTTTATGTAAAAGTTCTTCTTTATGTGTTGAACATGTTTATATGTTTTTAACATATAAATCATATTTATGACATTGTTTTTATTTTATTATAGAAATAGAGAAATAATTCCTTAATAAGATATTTTATAGACTTGATATTATATTATATTTTTGAGTGATTTGCTGGTAAAGTTAGCTGGTAAAGCTGGTAAGTCTTACTTATAGCTGATTGCTTTGTCAGATGATTGTTTAAATACATATCATTTTCGTGATTTTAAAAATGCACCTTATAAGCTCTTTATGTTACTTAATAATAATTTAAAATAGAATATTTAAAAGGTTATTTTTGTTGCATTGAAAGCTGTTAGTGATTTTGTTGTTAGAAAAAGAAAATATCTGTTTTATTTACTTGGTATTTTAGATAATTTATTAGCTGTTTATTTTTTCAAAAAAATATTTTAAAATGTAAAATAAACGTCTTGAAAGAAAATTATGCTTTTTAATGAATCTGTAGGTTCTTATATAGAAATAAGACGGTCATATGTGTAGTAATTTTCTCTAAATAAAAAAATTTAGATATCCGTTTTACGTTCTTGGAATACCATAAAAATCATGGAGAAAAACTTAATATCTTGGAAAATATTCAAAATTCTTCAACTCACATGCAGTCGTAAGTTATGGAAAAAAATATATTTTCCTAATCTAAAATCGAGAATCTCTTTTGATATCACAGTAGTTTTTAAAATTATATCTCTTAATTTTACTTGTAGTTCATTTATTTATAAGTTCAGTTAAATTTTTATTTGTGTTTTCCATGTTTGACTGACTTTGTATTCATTTTAATTATATTTATTTTTTCTTACAGGGCTTTTGATACTTCACCATCGTTTGAAGATAAAACGTTTATAACTGAAGAAAATTCAGAGGTTGAACGTGAGGTCCATGAGTTAAGTGGTCAAAGTTATATAGATGTAAGTGCAATACTGAAATTCTTTTAAAATTTTTGTTCAGTGAATATTCTTGATTGTTTTTAACAAAGTCAAAAAGTAAAAATTTTCGTTCAGGAAAAATTTCATGATAAGGACAATAATAGTTTGGCTTATTCCTAAACTATCTGTAACTTGTAACAAAGTTATTAATTAAGTGAAAATTGTCCCACATATTTAAAAAAAGCTCACTTTATTAAGAAAAAATATTGGTACTCCGAATATGAAAAGAGAGTGTGATCTAGATTCTGCGAAAGGGTAAAAAAAAAAAAATAAATAAATAAATAAAAACAATTAAAGAAACTAAATTAAATCGATTTATGTAAAAAATCTTTTTGAAGTGCTCTCAATTCCGTCTTTTGGTACTTTAGTGCCAGTTTTTGTGCCATCGCCAGAGGTGGATTAACCATTTGGCTGAATAGGCTGAAGCCAATGGCCCCCGAAAGGAAAGAAGTCCCGGTGCTAAGATATTCTTTTAGGTTTTCTTCTTCATACTGGGATAATATTTTATGTAAAGGAGAAATAATGTGCAGTATTCTCTGTTTCAATCATCTATTTAATCTTATAAGTAATTAACATATAGAAATTGTATTCCAAATACTATACTCTCCTTTTAATTTTTGCGATATTCATAAGAAGGAAATATTGGTTCCTTGCCATTTTTCGGTTTCCAGTTTGTCATGGATTTACATATAGGTGGCTTTTGTAGATATAGCATTCTAGGCGAGATGTTTTCTGCCTCCCTATAAATTATATCTTTTAAAGAAGCCATTAAGATTTAATCAAGCATTTTTTTTTCTTCCTTAAGTTTTAGCATCATGTACGATCGCCCGACATTGCTCACTTATTCTAGTAAAATTCATTGTAATCTAATAAAATTCTTTTGAGATTATAGAGACTTCATATAAATGTTTATGTGAAAATACTTTATTTTTTTAATTTACTTATTGTGAATCCATTCTGAAAAAAAAAAAAAAAAAAAAAACATTATGCAAAAGATTCAGAAATGTTCTTAGAATTGCATCATACTGGGTGATTAAAAAAAAAGGCTATGGCGATTATCGTTTAAACTAATGATGATAGAACCATTCATCCATTTAAAACAAAAGTGTAAAAATCGAGTATACCTTTTGTTTTATAAGGGGCTGGATATATCTTAAAATACGAAATTTTATTTTTATATGGCCCCTGGGTCCTTACAACTTATATTCAGAAAAATATTGTTCTACGTCTAGGAAAGGAATTTTAAAAATCCTATTTTTTTTACGATCAAAACTTACGGAATTATGACATTTTGAATTTTATGAAATTTCAATTATTACCTGCACTAAAAGTACTTCTTGTCATTTTCAGTGCCAGAAAACAGAAAACACTGAAATATTCGCTTCCAAAGTGAGGGCCCCCCCAAAAAAATGTCTAGCCTGGGGTCCTACAGGTAGATTATCCGCTTTTGCCATCAGCATGCCTTGCGTCACGAGCTAAACTGTCAACACTAGTTAATGCAAACGTACATTCTTAATTACATTTGTTGAAGTTGTTGCACTTTTTTTGTGACTCCAAGTATATTTTGCCCGAAGACAAAAAAATCTAAATATACATATTTTTAGCGTTTATCGCTTTCTTTGGGCATTCATTGGCTGTTCAGAATTCTATGCATCCCTTTTTGACACAAAATTTCCCTGTTATCTATCATAAAGTATACTTTTCTTAAATTATATATTATGTACAGACAACAAGAAGACAATGTCTATAAATTAAACTCATCTAGACTAAAGATAGGGCGCAGTGACTCCTTAGATTAATAACACAACAAATTTTAACTTTTTTGCTGTATCTGTCACGAAAATGGGTGCGTTTGACTCATTTTAGGGTGATGAATTCAGCGTAATAATCAGATTCTATCAATCACATCACATTCATTAGATACAGGGCAGTTACCTAAAGTCAAAAGTGAAATATTTGGCAAAACTTGACCGTTTGAAATACAAACAAAACATAATATTCACCAGTAAAAATGTTTTCTTGCTTACTTAACACAAGCTATGAATTAAAAGAGAACGAACTACTACACAAAAAGCCATAATGTTAAAATTAACAACGTTATTTTCCGAAACAGGATAATGTCTTTCTTGATGACAGTGCTAAATGTTTTAAAATATAATAATAATAAAAAAAGTTACTTTTTACTCCAGAATGCATCCAAATAAAGATTTTAACTTACACGGTCATTCATTTTCTTATTATTTGACCACAAAATGGAAATTATAGTTTACATTTCACCACGTATTTTACCATGTATGTAAAAGTTAAATTCTAGAACTTTGTAAAACCCTTACATGGAATCGGAAAATTTCCGACAGCAGATTCTTATTCTCCATTCAAAAATAGATTAAAAAAAAAAAAAATGTTTATTACAAATCAGATACAAAATGGCTGTAGACTTATGCATCGTTGTTATAAAAAATTCAGATTATCTGAAAATTATTAATCCATATTACAGATGATATAACCTTGATTTACCGGTATTTAAGCATTGTTCTGTACGCGTTTCACAAACATAAAAAATTTCAATGTGTTTATTTTGGTACTTTTATTCAAGAAAATTTGTCGTCAAATCAGTGCTGCCATAAAAAAGAAAGAATTTGTTCTTTAAGAATAAATTAGTCAAGAAATTGTGAAAAGAAATATATACATCTATGGGGCGTTCAGAAGACAATCCGACTAACTCCATTTTGAGTGGCGTTTTTTTTAAACAAAGGAACATTGAAAATTTTCTATATATTTATACAGTGATAAAAAGTTACCATTGATAAAAATAAAATTAATGAGTTCAATCAAAATATCCCAAGAAAATATATTATATAGATACAATATTTTTATAGTTACAATAACTTTAGCTGTTTATACTGAACATTTTCATTTGATTGAGTTAATCGATTTGTGCACTGAACGGCTCATATGTGTGAGTGTGAAAATATTCTCATTGAGTATAGTATACTCGTAAAAATTATTTATACACTGCCGAAAAAAAAAATATTTTTATAAAATTCATTATTATTTTGCAATAATATTTGTGCAAGAAGCTGTTTTTAGAAATGTTTTTGAAAATTTCACTGATCTTCACTGTATCATCGCATAATTCAATATGGTATCGTTTAACTGAGAAAGAAAGTTTTTGCTAGATCATCCTCTTAATACTTTGCAGTAATTATAATGTATTGAGAGACTAATAAAAATACACAAACTCAGCAAAAAGCGATGTCGTCATTCAAGAAACTCGACATAATAATCGGTTATCTAATGATTTATAAGCCTTCTTTTGTTTGATGTATTAATGCGGATATTGAAAATTAAATATAGTTTATAATAGCTAACATGTTTTATCAGTAATCATTCATTTATATTTTTTCAAAATTCTGAAAATGTTATTACGCACGGATTAATAAAATCGCATTCTTTCAGCTTTTTCATGGGAATTAAGTAAATGCAGAGAAAATAAGTCCCACAAATATAATTTAAAATACATTTCTATAGCAGACGATATTCTTGGCATAGAACGTATTTTAATTAATTTTTTTTTTTCAATTTTTATGAGAAAATGACAACAAAAAAATATAGTAATCTTCACTATTTCATTATTACTTTCTACTGAAATGGAGTTCACCAGTTACCACCATTATAGAAATACCTTTAAAAACTAATAATAATAATAATAATAATAATAATAATATCTCAAAAATAAATTGAGATGCAATTTTCAAACAAATTGCATTTAAAAGTATTTTTTCTTATACAAAAAATTGAAAATGTGCAAGGTTTAGAAGTTTAAAAATTTTCAGTAGACATTATCAGTATTTAAAAGTACAATGATACATCTGATTTAATTTTACGGCTGGCTTATGTAACGTAACGTTACTTTTTAGGGACGACTTTCATTGTTGCTCGAAAGAAATAGTATATCGGGGGCTAATAAGAGGACAGCACAGTTTTTTTTTTCATCATCATAAAAATTTCAACATTTTAGTCGTATTTTATCTTGCATGTTTTTATCTTGCATGATCATATCATTGGCATGTCCTTTTTTTATGATACCTTCTTTTTTTTTTTTTTTTGAATTTTTCAAAATATTTTGCAAACATTAAGGCGTGAAAATCCTTGCGTGATACTTCATAGTGCTGCAACTAGTTGTTACAGTATCCGATTTTGGCCTAATAGGTTTGTTCAAGAAAATAGTTATATTTTTCTTTAAAAAAATTACTTATTTTCTCCTGAAGTTTTCTGGATTTGTTATTGTTAAGAGCTATTATTTTGAAACTCAGACAAAAAAGTGATATTTTGATAGTTGTGCTTTTTAATTGGCTTGCTTTTTTTTTATGTTGAAGTAGATCATATTTAATGAATATTGTGCAATTTTAAAGCCCTGAAAAAATTTCCTGTTTCCTGTAGAAAATGTCAAAGTTCAAGATCATGAATTCCTTTTTTCATGAAACTTAAAATGCCAGTATGTTTGAATTGCTATATCTCTGGAAAGCAACAACATCTCAAAATTATTTTGTCATAAACTGTTAGTATAACACAACATGCTTAGTAAAATTTACTTCGTTCCATAGTGCATTGTAAATTTTCATTGTTATGTTGCCACAAAATGCAATCAAAATGACATTCCTGTCCGTTTTCTGCTCTTATTATCTTAGTTAAGTTATAGTGCCCCAAAATTTTTCTTATAGAATATGAAAGTTTACTATTACGACAAGCTAAGTAATATAGAACTTTACTGGGATATCGATGCTGTTAGCAGATATAATCTGTTGAATATTCAAAAATTTCGAAATCTGCAACTTTTGAATTAGTTCTATCTCAAAACAGCATCATAGTTGAATAAAACAAAATATATCAGGTACTAGTTGAACATATATACAAAAACATGGAAACGAAAAATAAGTGGGGTCTCATGCTATTTTCTGAAAAAAAAATGACAAAATTTACAAAAAGGCAGTGTCAATATCAGGCTTTTTCCCTATCAGAAAATGATTTATCCCGTTTCTCTTTACCTTTCCTATGTTTTTCTCCTATGAGGAAATGGAACATCCCTTTTCTTTTTCTCCTTGTAGGGGAAAAGCCTGATTATTGCACTGCCTTTTTGTAAGTTTTGTCATTGTTTTTCTTCTGAAAATAGCATGAGACCTCACTTATTTTTCGACTCCATGTTTTTGTATATATGTTCAACTACTACCTGATATATTTTGTTTTATTTAACTGTGATGCTGTTTTGAGGTAGGACTAATTCAAAAGTTGAAGATTTTGAACTACTGCTAGTATGTGTGTGATTGTGTGCATACGATGTAATTGTGTTCTGATCGTGTGTAACTGATCTGACTATAAATAATTTTTATTTTGTTTCAGATGATAGTATCTTCGGAGGAATATTTATACGTTCAAGATAATCTGGAACACCCGAAGCTTTACAAGGATTATTTATACAGAGAATCTTTAAAAAAGTATGAAGTTTTTTTTTTCTTATTATAATTCATGAAATGTTTTATTAAGTCATCAGAAAAACAACCACGAAGTTACACTTTTTATTTAAGACTGAAGTAATTTTTTATTGTTCAGTTACAAAATTATTTTTTTTTTCAAAATATGGAATTCAGTTTAATACCAGAAACATAAAAAAAAGTATTAATGGGGGTAATATTTAGCCTTAATTTTTGCTCTTTTAACGTATATAGTTGGACAATATATAATCCTTCTAGGAAGGATTTTCTATTGAAATGTCTTACTTACGTGTATAACATTACAAAAAAAATCCCTGCCGGCTCGGGCCTACAGGCGGAGGTAGATTTCGAAGTTAAGTACTAAATTCACCAACAAAACTTAAATCAAGATTAGAGATAAACCCGGTTCCTTCACTAAGAATGAGCTCTAGGGAGCTAAATATTTTGTAAAAATTCTAATATACACGAATACACACAGTATGTATATGGAATAGGTTTAAAAAATAGCTAAATCAAATTCAGAGAACCTCAAAGTGTTAAAATAAGTTAATATTTCCATAGTCGGGTTTTTATCATGTTTTAATACGTTTCTTCAAACTCACATAATGTTACATATTCACCTGCTAAAGTCCGTTTTATTTCCAATATGACGCAATATTTTTGTTTTGTTTTGTTTTTAATTCTTCAAACTATTTATTTCATTTTGAGTTTTCATGCGGAAATCTTGCTCCAAAAAACTTATGACGTAATATTCTATTTGTTTTCAATTCGTCAAACTGTTTATTTAATTTATTTTTACACGTGAAGATCTTGCAATAGAAAAGCAATTGTTGTGGTGAGAATTAATTTTATTGCTTTTTTTTTTAATTGTTGGCAACTGCTATACCGAAAAATATTTATTTTTTCCTGTCATTGTTGTGTAAGAGCTAGTTTTATCAGAATCATGTTAAGACGGTATTCAAAACTTTGAACCCTCCCCATTTCCATTCCCTTGGGCCGATTTTGCCCATTTTCAATCCCCGCCGAGATATTAGTCATCTCAAAGTTGTTGGCGAATTTGAAGACGATCCGAGCATAATTGCGACTTTTATCGTGCGGACAAAATTTAGTACATACATACATACATATATATATATATATATATATAAACTTTTTAGGTGGGGGTGGTTTTGGGTTCCTGGGGTCCTATAATGAAAAGTTATGAAGGAATTTTTCAAAAGTCGCACCATAGTAACGACTGCAATAGGTAGTATTTCTTACGAAATCTACCTAAAATGGTAATTAATAAATCAAGGAATATCTCTAGTTATCAATTTAATCGTTAAAATCATATGCGCAAATAAGATAACTGTATTTAGAAATACAATTCTCTGTATTGTAAATCTTAAATATTGATTTGTTTAATAATTTCGATAAGATGAATTTCCTTTTACTTATTTATGTAACGTAGTTAATTTAAAATAAATTAATTGAAATGTAAAAGGTTTCAAATGATAACAATTTGTAGAAGATTTCTATAAAACATTCGTTGTATAGTGTGCGAATATACATATAGGCATCATAAATGATTTAATTTTTATAGTAAATTTTTCATTTGTTAAAATGGTTTATTATTACAAAAAGTTTGACTATATATATATATACATATATATATATATATATACACACACACACACACACACACACATATATATATATATACACACACACACACACACATATATATATATACACACTATATGGCCAAAGGTGACCGGTCACTTGCATTTTTGACGTTTTGTTAAATATCTAGAAAAATACATGAGGAATTAACCTGAAACTGCAAGTGTGTAAACAGTATAGTGTAGGTCATATATTTCCGCGAAGGTTTTTTTTCCCGAAACCCCTAGGGAACCGTCGAAAAAATTGAAAAATAACGAATATCTTTTGGATAACCCCGTAAAAAAAAAAAAATGGAGCAAAAACGTTTAAACTCGAGATTATTAATAAGTGGCTTATTGTAATACACTGCATCCATTTTTATGAGGATAGCATGTGTACTCGTAGAGAAATTAAGGTTTTTATAAAAACAGTCCCAAATTTCGCCAAGTTCTTTACTTATAATTTGCAGAGTTCTTAATATAAAAAAAAGTTCTTTTCAGAAAATATGACGAACAATATTGTACACAATACTCTGCAGTCAGAATTAAAAAATAATAAAAATTGGATGAAAAATGAGCAGGTTTACTAAAATACTAAAAAATGTTTCACTGCGCATGCGCGAATACAATCAAAATATAATGTGCATAATGTGTTAGCTAAATGTATAGAGCAACTTTTGTAAAAGTCTCAAAAACATAGTTTGAAAAGTTTGATAATAATCGTTTATAGAATAGGCTCAAAATCCGTTGTTCCCAAAATGAAGCAAAAAGATGAGGGGTTGTATCCAAATACAGTAGTAGATGCAATATTGTGCATGGTAAATTGGCACTAATCAATGGATATACGGATACAATCCCTCATGTTTTTGCTTCATTTTGGGAACAACGGATTTTGATCTATCTATATTATAAAGGACAAACATATCTGTGCGTAACGCATACGTCATTTTGCGAATGGCAACACTTTGAAATTTGAAATGTGCAATTTTTGCTATTGCAAATTTTTTAAACTTCTAAACATCGCACATTTTTCATTTTTACACCTTCGTACAGGGAAAAAAAATGTTCTTTTAAATGCAATTTGTTTGAAATCTGTATCTCAATTTATTTTTGGGATATTAATTTTTTTGTAGTTTTTAATACAAATTTTGTAATCGTGGCAACTGAAGTACTTCATTTATAATGAAAGTAAAGGGAAAATATTCATGGTTTATTATTTTTATTGATTATATCTTTATTGATGCCATTTTCACATTACAAATAAAAGTAGTTTTTATCCTTTTTGAACAGAAAAGGACGTCAGACATTAAAAAAAAAAAAACCACACATTCTTCTTCATAAATCAGCTATATATTAATATTTTTACATTTCGCTGATACTGAGTTTGAGGCGCTAGGCAAAATGATTCAGTGAATAAAAATGATATATTTAAAACAAAACTATCATTATTATTATTTTTTTTTTTTATATAAAACTAAATATTTGATCAATATTAAATGGCCAATACTATGACAACTAAAGGCAAATTTCTGATTTTTTTTCTCGCGGATATTGAGATTAGAACTTAAAATTTGTACGAATGTTCACATGAAAAGTTGTATCGGACAAACGTGACTAAGTTTGGAAATACATTCATTAATAATCTATTGCGCGTTAAAATACTTTCAAATTGTGAATTTGAGTGGTGCGTATGTAAATTATGAGAATGTGAAAATAATGTACAGTTTGGATTTTATGGGGAAAATTTTATGATGTGACAAAGCGAAATCCTTTTTACTGATTTTTCATCCCGTAAAAACAAACATAAGAGCTCCATCGATAATTTCAACATAAATACTCATCTTGATTACATATTCTAATACAGTTTAATTTTTCAATAATTTAAGCAGTTGAAGTTTGTGGAAATAATATTTTGTTAATTTTAGGGTAAAAATAGTATTTGTTTTAAGAGTTAGACAACTAACATAAGATGATTTTTTTTATTGTAATTATTTTTGTAGGTGTATTATAAATTCGATCTGACAGTTCCTTTCTAACATGTTAGTTCGTCGAATTTCGACGGGTTCCATCTCGTATTCTATAAACGATTATTATCAGACTTTTCAAACTATGTTTTTGAGACTTTTACAAAAGTTGCTCTATACATTTAGCTAACACATTATGTACATTATATTTTGATTGCATTCGCGCATGCGCAATGAAACATGTTTTAGTAAACCTGCTCATTTTTCATCCAACTTTTATAATTTTTTAATTCTGACTGCAGAGTATTGTGTACAATGTTGTTCGTCATATTTTCTGAAAAGAACTTTTTTTTTATATTAAGGACTCTGCAAATTATAAGGAAAAAACATGGCGAATTTTTGGGACTGTTTTTATAAAAACCTTAATTTCTCTACGAGTATACATGCTATCCTCATAAAAATGAACACAGTATATTACAATAAGCCACTTATTAATAATCTCGAGTTTAAACGCTTTTGCTCCATTAGTTTTTACAGCGTTATCCAAAAGATATTCGTTCTTTTTCCATTTTTTGACGATCCCCTATCGATTTTCGGGAAAAAATCTTCGCGGAAATAGATGACCTATACTATACTGTTTACACACCTGCAGTTTCAGGTTAGTTCCTCGTGTCTTTTTCTAGATATTTAACAAAACGTCAAAAATCGCAAGTGACCGGTCACCTTTGGCCATATAGTGTATATAGAGATAGATATAGCCTTTAATTGCAATCACGGTAATCTCCACCGGACACAATACACTTTCAAGAACTTTTCTACTGATGCTGTAAGTTGTGAACGAAGGTTTTATTGGAATCGATTGAAGTCTTGATGATGTCAAATTGTTGTATCGCCGGTGCATTTTCTATGACATCATTCAATCGCATATCTCTTGCCAGCTCTTTAGCACTTTATTGATATAGTAAAATGGCGACATACGCATAAAACACATATTTAGACTGAACGTTTTGAGGAAATTATGGCTGTCCCTCATTCCCAAATTTGGCGATATTCACGTGGCCGGTTTAGGTTACACGAGGGAAACTGACAAACATTACTATTTTAAGATCCCCAAATGCATGCAAGGCGCTTCATTTTTGTTGAAATACGTCTCGACTAATGAAATTTTATTGCCCGAATGCCGTCAATCTGTAACAGAGACACGCTAGATTGATGCTCTCTTTCCTTTTGTATTTCGTCTGTTGTCCCGAACACGGGCCCACCGTAGCTGAGTGGTTAAGGCACCACACCGCTAACCGCTTGAGAGAGTAGGTGGGCGTCGAGTTCAACTCCCGTTGGCTCCGTTGCGCACTCTCTCTGGATCTCCCGGTTATAATTGTCTGGTGTTCTAAATTTCCTTGTGGCTATCTCGTCCTTGTATATTGACGATGACTTATAAGCGGATACTTGATGTCAAGCACACAAGTCAGATGTATGGGTTCAATATATAAATAAATAACGCTAATATAATTCATTTTTAACAGTTTTATTTCAGTCGTAAAAGCACTTGATCCAATCGTAAACACGTTCTTAGCTCATATGGCTTTTGTCCCAATTCCAACAACATTACGGGAATCTCCATGGCAGCATTTCCCAAATTGTAACAGGTTGCTTTATTACGCCATAACACGAGTACTCGCATTCGCTATGTTACAAAGTCAGCTGAAGCATTTCTGCTTCTGCTTAGTGTCTTCAATGCAGCGATAATTTCTTGACTGTTTACTTCATGTGCTCATATCAAGTCCATTTTGCCGTTTAAAAATCGATCGATTCACCGAACATTTTAGACGGATCTTGTATTAATAACTATTGTACGTATGTTTGAATATTCCAAGTTCAGCGAACACAACCATTGAATTTAAAGAAAGGAAGTCGTCTCTGTCTTAAAATCTAATTCATAACCACATTATTAATGCAACCTTATATAAATGGCTTCTAAATTTTAGTTGCTTATCTTTTAGTTTCCTCAAGAATTATTCCTTAAGAGGCGGCAAAATTTAAGCCCTTCTTATAAGCACCTTGTAACAATTTTATCTTGAAAAAAAAACCCAATTTATTCCTCTTCATAATTTGTAAAAATAATGGCATGAACTTTGTCCTCGAATTTTGCGTAATTTCTCAATTCTTAATATTATTATTCAACTATAATAAGTGTACAGACGGAACTTTCAACGTGTTTAACAGTTTTTATGCACAGCTGCCAAGTCTCCGAATTTTGAAATGTCAGTATTTCCGAATAAAAGTTTTTGGTCATATCTTATAGCAGAAAACCTGTATTAAAATAGATTAGATTTTTTCTTCTTGAAAATAGTGGTATGTAAAAATTTGGAGATTTGGCTGCTTAATTAAAATTATTACTGCGCTGCGTATATTAATAAACAAACTGCCATTTATGTAAAACTTTTTTCGAATTTACATTTTAATCCTTGGATTATGTACTCATCTTGTAGGAATCCTCGGAGAGAAAAGGCCGCCCTGTTTGATGTATTACCCACGATAGAGGAGGAGTCCACCCCCCTAATGGATGACACGCCTATAGAGTCTGAGGACGAAATAAGCATAGAGGATCGTGTGATTGAATCTGACGAAATGATATCCAGTGTCGAAGATGAACCTATCATTAGTGAAATAGTAAGTGCATTTGTCAATTCTATTTCAAAGTCACACCTTTCCAATTCTTAAAAAGAATTTTTTATGTATGTACACGATGTTCCATAAATAAGTTTACATTTAAAAATTTAATAAAAATTTAAAATATTGTCGTTTCGATGACCATTAGACTACCAAAATAATATTTCAATATGCATGAAAAATTAACAAATTCGAAATTCGCATCGAAATTCGGTTTACATCGTATATACGATTCGGAAATTTTCTGGATATTTAGTTGCAAAATATTGTTCAGTAAGAATTTCAACTTTTTTGGCCGCACAAATTTCGAAACATTAACATACCTTAAGGTTCTCTTCATAATTATAAGACATTCAAATAGACACATTACGTTCATAACAACAGTTTCATTTGAAGAACACCTTTAACTCCTTAACAGTGACATTTGTTTTCTTACCAAAAAATTAAAAATGGGGCTGGACACCACTTTTTCCATACTAAAATATTTACCTTATTTAATCGAAAAATATCTGACAATCAATAAAGATAAATTTACAGTTACAAATTAGTGGTCTCAAAATGCTTTTAATAACGAAGCAAGCAAAGTGTTCTTGCCCGAATCCAGTTAGGGCCACACTGTTAAGGGGTTAAGAGGACTCTTCACTCACTTGAAAACACACGCACCGTAATGTTAATCCTATGGGCAGGTTATTTTCGAATTTCCCGGTTCAATTTGAATATTTTAAAGCTTTTTTTTGCATAGGATAGCTGAGGTCGATCTACAATATTGCTGATTTTTACTTTTTCGATTTCAGTTGCAGATTTGCTTAATAAAGGTACTTTCACTTTCGGAACCGGTATGGAAAATGACAGCACTTAAAAAAAAAAAACTGCAACCAAAATGCGAAAAGTAAAAAACAGCCATATTACAGATCGAGCTCAGCTATCCTATACAAAAAAAAAAATTGTTTAAAAATATTCAAATTGAAACGAGAAATTCGAAAACAACCTGCCCATAGGTTTAACATTACGGAGCGGGTGTTTTTTAGTGAGTGAAGAGTCCCCTTAACCATTAGACTAACAAATAATATTTCAAGATGCATAAAAAATAACAAATTCACATATTGAAATGGGGTTTACATAGTATACGATTCGGAAAATTTCTGGATATTTAATAGCAAAACACTGTTCAATAAGAATTTGAACTTTTCTAGCCGCACAAATTTTGACACTTTAACATACCTTAAGGTTCCCTTTTTAATTGTAAGACATTTACATAGACACATTAAGTTCATAACAACAGTTTCGTATGAAAAACACAGTTAAATATATATGAATGTTTTCAAAGTATATGAAGTACAAATTTTGTACATTTGAAATATATATGTATTTTTTACTGTATTTCGAAAATTATTATTATTTTACTAATAATATTTAATAATCCCACGAGCCAACGAAATCGAAACTTAGAATTTTTTTCTTTGTTTTCCCTGATTTGTGTGACGTCACAACTAAGTGTGTCACGGCTTTTTCCAATCTATGGGGCGTTGATTAGCCCGGGCACGCGAGCTCTTATTTTTATTTATAATTAGATGTGAAAACTGAAAATCCGTCTGTGTTTCAATTATTAATTGAATCGATTCTATATCTTATTAGTTCAAGTGTGAACTTATGAGGAATTTCTTAGTTAAAAGGATTAAAAAAATGTAAGGAATTCACAAAAGGCATAAGGTTCAAGCGACGAATCATATGACTTTTCACTTCTTATCTTTTAAGAGATGGGGTTACTAAACTGGAGTTAAAAAGGTACAAAGATTGTGAAAACACCCGCACAAAATATTTTGCTAAAGCTCTTTAATTTCCTGCTTATTTTCTGGAGAAAGTTCAGCCCCGAAAGACTCAGCGCGCTATTACGTTTAAAAAAAAAAAAGGGCACCAGTTACCTGGATTAGGATCATACTTTCTATTCGTAAGGATCCATGTAAAATTCAATTAGGTTTTTCTAGGTTAGGAAGTCTTTTTTTTTAATGTTTTTTTTAATGGCAGAATGGCTTATTGCTTTCAATCGCCGAAAACAATAAGCTGTTATTAATGATAACACCATTCTAATCATCATTATAGAGATTGTCCTTTTATACATTAGGATTATGGTAGATGCCTCATTATTTATTTTAGCTCCATTATATTAAAATGGTATTATATGAAATGGTATTTGTGCAGAAAGAAACATTGGTTGTGTAAGAAAATATATGAAACAGATGTTAGTATATGTACGATGGAAACATGTAAAACGCTTGTATGTTAATATACAGATAATGAAACCACGTGTTTTAACATGATGGTAACTTATTTTGAATGAATTATATAGAACAATGCTAATTTTATAAAATAAAATAATTTTTTTTAACTAATCGGTCGAAAAATAACATCTGTCAATAACTAAGGTTCTTTCTAATCTTGCCTAATTTTTTTCTCAAAAAATTTGTGACATTGGCTAAAGTAAAGCAGTTGCGTTATTCGGGGTTACTTAAGCCACTTATCAGTATAAAACGTGTGCCAATTGAAGAGTATTTACTTTAGCGATTAACTAATTGTTGTAAAACTTGGGTCTGTAGTTATACTCTATGTTTATATGTATGAAAGTTTTCTAAAACATCTTAAAGGAAAGCAAACAAACAAACATGGTAGCTTACGTTACCCCTCCATTTGGTAACTAAAGCCAGCAGTAAAAATTCAATGTTTGGATTATGTTAGTTGGTGATGGGGTAACGAAAACCGTATAAAAGGCTAAAATAAACGTAATATACTGCTCAAGACATTTATTAGTAAAAATAAAAGTGTTCAACATACGCAGTATTAAAATAAGTGATCCAAAACTTTACTAAAACATGGAACTGATGGCGGGAAAGTTAACCGTCAAACTCAAAATAGTGTTGCCAAAATCAGCGTCCGAAATTTACCCCACAAAACGGTTTTTGTTACCCCAGTAGCTTAAGTAACCCCAGATGACGGTTCATAGTAATAATTATTTCACCATTAACTTAAAAATATCAACTGTATAAAATGATCATGTAAGAATATCATGTATTTGTTTTCATTTTTACATGCTTTAATTACTCGTTTCTTTCATTTACAGAAACAGCCGAAGCGAAGATTCAAGGCTTTTAAAAAATGGCTGTCTAGAACATTTTGTTGCTGTTGTACAACAAAAGATCCTCCATAAGCGACAAAGAAAAAGTCATTTGCATGTAGGTGTCAAAACTTCTAATAATCAGAATTATCAGCTATTGGCACCTAAAAAAATAGACAATTCTTGTTAAAATAGTTGATACTAATCCTCCATTCTTACCAACATCATTAATTATATTGTAATGTAAAATGAAACATACATATGTCAATAGCATTGATTAAACCTCAATTAATAGAAATAAAACATACAATAGAAAATGTGTTTTTTCTTCTTATTTTTGTATTTAAGTACTGTTAAGTGACAGAGTTGCTGATTGTTTTGTGTCGCCGGAAAAACGTAGCATCGATTACGATAATGGCACTATGAAGAAGGAAAAGAAATGCTGTTGTAGGAATTGTTGCAATGTTGTCAGATTGGGGACTTTTTTAATTCAGATTATTTGACTGTCACCGCTTTTTAAAAATAGTATAGTTCTCCTTATTTTTCAGAATTTTTAATACACCCAATATTTCTATTTAAAAAAGAAAACGGTGACAGTCAACAATCTGGGGACAAAAAAGTCTCCAATCTGGCAACACTGGATTGATGTGTTGCGTATCAGGATTATGGAATATTGCTTATCAGCCTCTAGTGCTTATATTTTTGAAAAAAAAAATAATGGTTATACATATATATGTATATTGCGATTTGGTGCATTTTATTATGTGAGAATTTTATAATATGTATTCAAATGTGTAAGATAGATGAATGTATGTAAGATGATGCGAATATGTAAAAAAAAAAAAATATATATATATATATATAAGTCTGGTTATATAAGAGGACCTGAGTTTCAAAACTCACTTTATCAAAAATTTAAAGATCATTTTTCTCTATCAATCTATTCTATTGGTTATCCTGCATGGAAACAAACACTATAATCTGCAAAAAACTAGTTTTATCGTGTATTTCTGGCATTGTAAAATCTTGGTTTACAATGAAAACCAATGGACGCAGTCGGGGTTTTTTCGCGATTTCCCAAAATTTGATTTTCTGGATAAGGCGAGTTAAGAATCTCACATCCTCATATATATAAAAAAAATAAACCTTATCAGAAAAAACATTCTGTACGTATGAAAATAATAAAATTAAAAACATATTTAAAATCAGACAATTACTAAAACTAAAACACAACACATCAATATTACATAATAAAATCAATTACAGAAGACATTTCAAACTTTTCACATGTTCCCCATCATCACAAATAACTAAAGCTGTTAATAAATAAAAATTAAAATTCTAGGGCTATATTCACGTTGAGTTAAATAATTAAAATATACATAAAGCACAAATAATTGTACAAAAATTACTTTCAGGGGCATAAATATGATATAAAGTTACTTACACTGTAAAAAAAAACGGACTAAAAAACGGAAATACTACTGGCAATCTAGACGCCAGTACTATTTCCGTTTTTTTTTTTTTTTTTTTTTTTTTTTTTTTACGGGAATTTTTACCCATAAATTACAAAAAATTTTCCGTTTTTAATAAAAAAAAGTATTTCCGTTTTTTAGTCCGTTTTTTTTTTACAGTATAAAATACAAATTTAAAATATCTCAAAATGCATCAGAAAAAACCTAGAACGTTTACAATCATTAAAAGGCCGTCTTCAGTAGGATTTAAATGCTGTTATTGTTTTCTTTGCACTTATTCGAGAATTGTGCAGAAGAAAACGTTGTACAGTAGGGTTTCGAAAATACGAAGTAATTGGGGCTGGCACCACCTCGGATTACTGAAAACTCGGATTTTCCGAAAGAGTACAAAATTCACCTATTATAATTTTACTCAATTAGGATGACAAATAATGTACATGTATCATTATTCCTTTCCTTATGATATACAGGATACTTTACAATTAAAAACAATTTCAATTTTTTGCAATTTTAATACATTACTTTTCTTTTTAGTTGCAATATCTAGCCAACGCTTAAAAAGTATAACGTCAGCAGGGGTGGCAGTTGTACATAATTTAAAACAAGTTCTAAAGATGCAGAACCTTCACTATGAGAGTTTTTTTTTTTTTTCAAATGGCAGAGAGTCGTTTTCTTCTGCATCATTACATTCCTCCGCATCTTCTATCATTTATGCAATAGGCGATTCAGTCAATTCCAGCATTTCATCACTGTTCGGCCATTCTTTAACGTCATCTGCATTACAGTTTTCACAGCCAGGTACTTCCTTCACCCAATCTTTCAAAACAATGTTTTCACCATCGTCGTCATTAAGATTATCAATGTATGTTACCACTTTAGGTAAATATTTCAACCACGATTTATTCTGTGTTGTAGATTGAATTTCTTCGCAAGAATCAGCTATCCAGTAAGCAATATCTCTCATGTTTACACTTTAAAAACGTTCTCAATACTTTCCTCATCAATGACATTCCTTCCAGAAAGAAATGAAAAGAACTGTTATTCTTTCGGGGAAAAAAGTAGATTTTTTTTTGACGCCTCGAATTAAGCGGAACCTCGGACTTCTGACAAGGAGAGGGCCAACCTTGTTAATCACAGATTTTGATTATTTTAATATATGTTGTAGGGTAGAGACCCCTTAGTGTTAGGTTCAACGGATTTTATCCAACGCTCCTTAGTTCTTGAGAAACCGGGGGGGGGGTCTAATAATAGTACACAACTTAAATACTTAATTTGCAACCGCAGTGACAGGTTGGTCGTAGCTCTGTTGGTATAGCGTTTGCCGGCTGATGTGCTGGCCCGGGTTCGATACCTGAGTGCGCTACATTTGTTTTTCTCATTTCTTGTTTTATAAATATACTTGTAAGTATAATTAATAATCTCATTGTCAATTAAAATTTATAATATTGTATATCAATTATAATTTTAACCTATTTAATTTTTTACTTTTATCTAAATAGTTGTATAAAACACAATAAAACTATTAATTTTTTAAAAACCGCTTTTAAAATGGATTTCATATATTCTTTATCGATGCAATGATATTGAGCAATTGTGTCAATTCGTGATTTTAAAGAAACATAATTTACGCATTGCTTTAACAAAGGAAGTCAATGCGATAATACTATTATTCTGTTTTTAAAGCAACAAGTATAATTATATTAAAAATTAGCATCAGAATTAAATTACAACCGATTTTTTGCATATTAAAGATTTTTAAATTTGTAATACGTATGCTTGCACTTTCAATTATTTTGCTTTCACCTTTATCTTCTTTCTGCTTTTATTTTTATTTTATTTGAATATTCTTTTATTTTATCATAATTAGATGGCACCACAACAGATTTTGTCACGATTTTGGAATTTTTATCATTCAATAATAGATCCAATTTCTTTTTAAACCTCTTTAAAGGATGAGAAATAATAGTTTAAAAATAAAAAAAAATGATAAATTTAAGTTTGTTAACGTTGTAATTAATGTATGATATTAAAATTCGTAATTGAAATTATTAAATTATAATTACAAGTATTTTTATAAAACAAAAAATGAGAAAAAACAAATGTAGCGCGTTCAGGTATCGAACCCGGGCCCGCAGATTAGCCAGCGAACGCCGTACCAACTGAGCTACGATCAACCTATCATTGCGGTTGCAATTTAAGTATTTAAGTTGTGTACTATTATTAGACCCCCGGTTTCTCAAGAACTAAGGAGCGTTGGATAAAATCCGTTGAACCTGACACCAAGGGGTCTATACCCTACAACATATATTAAAATAATCAAAATCGGTGATTAACAAGGTTGGCCCTCTCCTTGTAAGACTCGGATTTTCGGGACTCTACTGTAATTTAAATTTAAATGTTATTCGTCATATGAGATGCTAGATAAAGTTATTCAAATTTTCAAATTGCTACATAATTGATGAAAGCTCGTTCTGTTGAAAATTTGGATAACTTTATCTGGCATCTCATATGACGTACAGCATTTAAATTTAAATTACAATGTTTTTTTCTTCTGGACAATTCTCAAATAAGCACAAAGAAAATAATAACAGCATTTAAATCCTACTGAAGACTGCCTTGTAATGGTTGAAAATGTTCTAGGTTTTTCTGATGTATTTTGAGATATTTTAAAATTGTAATTTAAATATCTTTATATTATAATGTATGCAACTGAAAGTAAATTTTGTACAATTATTTGTGCTTTATGTATATTTTAATTATTTTAAATAAAGCTGTTGTTTACATATTTTCACTTTCAAAATGACGTATTTAAAATATTAAATAACCTGGGAGTCTATATCACAGTAGCACCATTTAGTAAGCGCGTTTCCATAGGTAGATGCTGCATGATCGAGCAGTTGCACCAATAAAAACACAGTCATAATCTGAAAAAGATGTGTTATATAGAACAGAGGAATTATATCGAACAATGGTAATTTTATAAAATAAAGTTATTTAATATTTTTTTAATTAATCGGTCGAAAAATAACATCTGTCAATAACTAAGCTTTTTTCTTAATTTTTTTTTTCAAAAAATTCGTGATATTGGCTAAAGTAAAGCAGTTCCGTCATTCGGGGTTACTTAAGCCACTTATCAGTATAAAACTTCTGCCGATTCAAGAGCATTTAATTTAGAGATTAACTAGTGGTTGCAAAACTTGTTTCTGCAGTTACACTCTACATGTATGAAACAGCTAACATGTATGAAAGTTTTCTAAAATATGTATATTAAAGACAAAACAAAAGCAAAAACAAAAAAACTTGGTGGCTTAAATTACCCCTCCATATGGGTAACTAACACCAGCAGTAAGAATTCAATGCTTGGCTTATGTTAGTTGGTGATGGGGTAACGAAAACCGTATAAAAGGCTAAAATAAACGTAATATACTGCTCAAGACATTTATTAGTAAAAATAAATGTGTTCAACGTACAGAGTATTAAAATAAGTGATTCAAAACTTTACTTAAACATGGAACTGATGCCGGAAAATTAACCGTCAAATTCAAAATAGTGCTGCCAAAATCAGCGTCCGAAATTTACCCGCAAAACGGCTTTTGTTATCCCAGTGGCTTAAGTAACCCCAGATGACGGTTCATAATAATAATGACTGCACCATTAACTTAAAAATATCAAATGTAGAAAATCAGTAATCCGCAGAATGCACTTAGCGATTTTTTCACAAAATGACGTTTTAGGTAGCTTTCTTTACAAAAAGCTACCTATTGCAGACGTTCGGAGGAAAGCGATTTCAAAAAATTTTGGTATACTTTCATCGATCATGACCCCCAGACCCCGAAACCACCCTCCGTTCAAAATTGATATATATATATATATATATATATCAATATATATATATATATATATATATCAATATATATATATATACATATCTGACCTATGTCACACTGTAACTCTCGTATTTATGAACCGATTTGGATGTAATTCGGTGTGTACATAGTACATACTAATGTCTCGACCGAGTTCGTTGGCCAGCTTCATCCGCTATTTTGTTTCAAAATAGCGGCCATTTAAATTTTTAAAAAAAATTTAAAATTTGAAATGTGGTACCAAAAAATTGAAAATGGAAAAATATTTTTTTCTTATGTATTTGACCTTTATACAAAGACTCCGTAGCAGTTTTTGTTTTGTCTATATCTTAAAAAATGGTTGAGTTATAGCATTTTGAATTTCTAGCGAAGCTGACATTTTGAAACGTCCTAAATTTTGTCACGCGATAAAAGGCGTAATTATGAACCGATTTGGATGTAACTTCGTTTATACATAGTACAGACCAATGTCTCGAACGAGTTCGTTGGCCAGCTTCATCCGCCATTTTGTTTAAAAATGGCGGTCATTTAAAATTTTAAGAAAAATTTAAATTTGAAATGTGGTCGCAAAAAATTGAAAATTGAAAAAATATTTTTTTTCTTATGTGTTTGACCTTGATAAAAAGATTCGGGAGCAGTTTTTGTTTCGTCTATATTCTAAAAAATGGCTGAGTTATAGCATTTTAAATTTCTAGCGTGGCTGACATTTTGAAACGTCCTGATTTTTGCCACGTGATAATAGACGTATTTATGAACCGATTTGGATGTACCTTGGTGTGTACATAGTACACACAAATAACTCAACCGAGTTCGTTGACCAGCTTCATTCGCCATCTTGTTTCAAAATGGTGGCCATTTAAAAAAATTAAAAAAAAATTAAATTTAAAATGAGATGCCAAAAAATTGGAAAATGAAAAAGATTTTTTTTGTATGTGTTTGACCTTAATACAAAGATTCCGGAACAGGTTTTGTTTCGTCTACATGTAAAAAAATGGCTGAGTTATAACATTTTGAATTTCTATTGTGGCTGACATTTAAAACGACCTGATTTTTGTCACGCGATAACAGGCGTATTTATGAACCGATTTGAATGTAACTTGGTCTGTACATAGTACATACCAATGTCTCGACCGAGTTCGTTGGCCAGATTAATTCGCCATCTTGTTTCAAAAGGGTTGCCATTTAAAAAAAAAAAAGTAATTTAAAATTTAAAATGAGGTATTAAAAAATTGGAAAATGAAAAAGATTTTTTTTATGTGTTTGGCCTTGATACAAAGATTCTGGAGCAGTTTTTGTTTCTGAAAATTTGTTCTTTTGTTTATATCTTAAAAAGTGGTTGAATTATAGCACTTTGAATTTCTATCATGGCTAACACTTTGAAACGATCTTGTATTTGTCACGCGATACCACACGTATTCGCCTATTTCGATGGAAGAAGGCATGTGGATAGTATACATCAATATCTCGACCAAGTTCGCTGGCCAGCTTCATCAGCCATCTTGTTTCAAAATGGCGGCCATTAAATTAAAAAAATTATATTTAAAGTGAGGTGCAAACGATTCCGATATGAGTGAGTATGTGCACAGCAATTACTAAGGTCTCGGCCAAGTTCACTGGTTAGCCTCATCTACCATGTTGTCTTAAAATGGCAGGCACTTTAAGAAATCGCCGAATTTGGCAGCCAAATATAAGTGACTTTAAATAAAAGCAGCTTGGATAAAGCTGACTAATTTCGCGAAATTCCTATTCATAATAATTTAGTATTGATAAAAATTAGTATTGAATCTCCTACATTCGGTTTACACTTAATTGAGCTTCGTGTGTTTGAATAATATACGTTGGCTTTTTAAAAATAAGGAATATGAAAGCTACCTCTTCCTCCCGACACTGGCCGGAAGGACTTTTTTAAAAAAGCGAGCCAAACTTCAACTCCGGGAAAACCAATAGAGCGGTTATTTTCAAAAGTAAAGGGATTTTATTGGCACTTTAAAAAAAGTTAAGGTTATAACATTAATGAATATGGTAGTAACATTAATGATTACTTAGACAGAGTCTTAGACGTTCCAACATTCAAATAAGGATTCATTAAAAAATTAATGTAGTTTATAATAAAAGGAAAAAAAGAGGGTTTAAAACATGATAACTTTTGAAGCTGCATAATAAAAAGTAGATTTCTGAAAATATTTCCTTGTCATTTATTAATAGTTTTGTCAAATCTAAAGGAGCTACTTTCTGACCCACTTCTGAATTCATTTATTTTCGGAAACGCATAAGATTGGCAGACGTATTTATTCAGAAACTATGTAATCGAATGGCGTTACCCATTTTTTTGATAAAGGAAATATATCTTTGAGAAAATACTGCCAAAGTTAGCGTTTTGAATCGAATTTCCAAAAGCGATAGCACGGGAAAGGAGAAAAACTTGCAGTCACGTGACTAGAACCTCGATAAGTAATTTATTTATCAAAAAAGGAAAACGCAATTCGATTCCAAATCCTTTCAATAGTCAGGCCTGTCAGTTTTATGCCTTTACAGTTAAAAATTAGTCAGAAAACGTGTCAGAAAATTTCGCATTGTTGAGCAGGGTCATTTCATGGAAAATGAGCAAATCAGCTGTGGCTGACATGTCACACATTTCAATCAAAACCAGCGTATAAAGGCAAAATAATAAATTTCAGGATTGTTTGTTTAAGTGTTAAAACTTATATTAAAAGTTGATACAAAACCGTAGTTTTACCTACGTGCTTCAAATTTAAACTTTGATATTAGCCTCAGGGACGGAAAGACAATATCAAAAATTATTTATGATTAAGAATGAATAATAAGTAACAAATTGGCGTAATTTAGTAATTACCTTTTTATGCCTTAATAAGAAAAAAAAGGAACCTTTTGAAGGGAAAATGTTATATTTCTATTACTTGTTTGAACATGAAGGAATGCTCATAAAAATTTAAAACTGTTTGGCAGTATAGATAAAAGTATATATATATTACAAATATAGAAACTTTCATTCTTGCCTTCTTATTCCTTAATGAGAAAAAAAATAAATAATGAAAAATTTTTTGGGGGGAAAAGGTAATATCTCTCTTTACTTGTTTGAATATAAAGGAAAGCTCTTGAAAATTTTAAATTATTTGACATTATACAGTGTGTCCAAGTATAACCTGACCGACCTTTATTTTCGGAACCGTTCGCAATCCTAGATACATACTTCCAATTACAAAAATGGTTTAAATAAGGTAAGAATTATTTTTAAAGGGATTTGAGTCAAGAAAAACATTTATTAAAAAATTACAAATTTAAATTTTTATACGGTCCCCCGGTCCTATAAGTGATATTTAGTAAAAATTTACTGTGACACTAACAAATAAGACAAAAAAAGTGCCATTCATCTAACATTAACACTAGAAAGAACGAGAATTTTACTCAAATTTTAGAAAAATATTTCACATCAGAATATTTATTTTAAATTATTAACTTATCCCTTAAACTAGTATTTTTTTGTATCTTTTAAACTTGTTTTATAAAAAAAATTCTGGTTCGAACCGAGATATATTCATTTGGTAGTAGTTAAAATGACTGCTCGCGGGCTTTTTAGTGTTAAAATTGGCCGAGTTATGAAACTTTGAAATGCATGACTTATACCACTTTGTAGCAACTCGTAACAGATGGTTTCGGCCATGCTTTCAGGGGTCGTGTATAAAATACTTAAACTTATTTCGAGGTTTCTGCGATTTGAAAGAAATAGGACAACTATTACGATTGAGTTAACATTTATTAGTTAAGTTTCAGATTAGTTAAAATAATTGTATTTTAACATATGTTTTATTTTGTAAGGATTTGAGGCTATGATTTCTTTTAATAAAACTTATGTTATTTCCATAAGGTTTTATTTAATTTCCAACGATCGTCTTTCCAGTTTAAAATTTGTACTCGAACTTTAACTCACTTTCAAATGTCCGATCGAAGTTAAATTTTACATACTGACTTAAATCCGGTGTAATATTATTATGATTTTCGACGCTTACCATTTTATACATACTTATATTAGAGGATAACATAAAAAAATTCGGTCAGATTACCGTCAAGAAGTTTAAGAAAGAGTTTTAGATGGGATAACATAAACCTGCGATGGTTGTGTTTTTTAACTTTTACAATTACGTTTAATATATTATTTAACGCTGAATAAAAAAATTACCTTCACTTTTAACTATCATCACAGAATTTTTCGCGAATTGTAAATTTCAAGGTTAAAAAATAGCGAAAAATCTGATACGATAAAATAGATGCAAAACTTTTTTATTTAATTCAATAATTTATTCAATTTTTTGGTTTATATTGGGCTTCTTACAGCTAAACAGCTCAGGGGTCCGATAAGATTGGGAAGGGAATGGGAATCAATTTTAACTTTCAGCCTTTTAACTTTGAAATTTGCGATTTGAGAAAACTCTTGACGTGATGATTTAAAATGGAAATCATTTTCGGATTCAGCTGTAAAAAATACATTATAATCATTTTTCAAAAGCTAAAAACGCGACCATCACATCTATTTTATAGTATACATTTTTCGCTATTTTTTCTTTTCTTTTAAATTTACGATTTGCAAAAAAACTTTACGTGATGGTAAAAAAATAAAGGTCAATTTCGTATTCAGTGGTACAGGATACATAAGAATCAATTATCAAAAGCAAAAAAAAAAAAAAAAAAAAAAAGACACAACCCAACTTTTGCAGGCTATTGTAATCTAATAACATTTTAAAATATGTATCATTTTGTAAAGAATTGAGGCTGTTAATTTTCATCATTTTATTTAACAAAAATTCTGTTTTTTTTTCCTTCTTCTTATATGTTTATTACAAATTGTATATTTTGCATTAATATGTCATAAGGATTAAAGATTTCAAAATTTTATTGCAATGTCAATTTTACTCTGAAACATTTTTTTAATATATCTGACGAAATTATATTTCTACTAAATTTGTGAATGACCACTAATTTGCAGCAAAAAATATATACTCCAAATTTAAACAGCTATTACTCGGTCAATTTTAATCGTAGAATAACGGGATTTTTTTTTTGTCTTACTTGTCAGTGTAATGGGAAAATTTTACTAAATATAACTTATAGGACCGGGGGACCGTATAAAAATTTAAATTTAGTAATCTTTTAAGAATTGTTTTTCTTGACCCAAATCGCTTTAAAAATAATTCTTTTCCTTATATAGACCGTTTTTGTAATTGGAAGTATGCATCTAGGACCAAAGGTTGCGAACATAATGGTCGCTCAGGTTATACGTGGACATCCTGTACATAAAAGTGTATATCTTAAATATAGAAACTTTGATTCTTGCCCCCAGTTTTTTTTTTTTTTTTTTTTTTTTTGCCTCAAGAATATTTTAAAATGCAGTAAAACAAATGATTCCAACAAATAATTATATAGTATTCTTAAATCAACATATAGATGGCAGCACTAAATTATTTTCACTAAAAGCTCCGACTTACAATTGCAAATAATCCAATAGATCAGCGTTTCTTAAACTGTGGTCCGCGAGCTTACTGACGGGGGTCCTCAAACCCAGTGCAGTGGCGCCATTTGAGGGGGGCATGCCCCCCCCCCCCCAAGGAATTTGATATTTTAGAAAATTTATCTGTCATCGCAGGTCAGACTCAAAAGAATTTTAAAAAATTACTCAAAACCTAAAATAGCTTGTCAAATTTTATTACAATAAAAACACGTGTAAGTAAACACTTTAGGTACATAAACTAATAATTATAAAAAAAAAAAATTCTAATTTGCCAATTTATCTATTTTTTCCAAGTCTAATTTGCAAATTTCGCAATTTTTTTCTGCGGTTAATTGACGAATTGATTTTGCGTCGCTCTGCAAAAAAAAAAAAAAAAAAAAAAAAAAAAAATAAGCAAATAAATAAATAAAATAGCATGGTCTTCCCTTGAAAATTAAACAAGAGAGAAAAATCATGCGTCAAGCATAGATTATGAAACACTTTTCAAGAATGCTTTAGCAAAACTTAGCCTTTCAATAAGGTAAATAATATATCTAATTAAACATTTTAGAAAACATAAGGACTTTTTCCTAGAAATCCGCACAAACTTTGCAATTATATAAAATAGCAAAGGAAACCGAATCAGGTGAAACTTGCGCGTGAAGTGTTGTGCTATGGTATATAAGAGCATGGCCATTAGCCAAGAGATCATTAAATAATCTGTGTTTTCCGATAATAGAGCCACAAGAGGAGTGTATATGTATTATTGTGTACAAGTTTTACGAAAGCAATATTCATCAAGGAGCAAGTCCATCGTGAACTATTTATTTTCCGAAAATATCACCAAACGAACTACATACGATGTTCTAGAACGTTACTAGGAGGGACTCTCGGCCAAAAAAGAACTGGGATCGGGTAGGAAGGCAAAAAAAAAAATCTCCAAGCCAGAGTTAGAGCAGTTGAAAGGACTGTTTGACGAAAACGACCGAGTATTAATCCATCCCATGCCTTTGAAATACAGTGTTTCACCTAACCACAAACAAAAGACAATCACTAAGAACCTGAACATCAAATATTACAAGAAATGGTCATAACAGAACGAACAGAAAAACAAATGGTTTTCGTGAAAACGAAGTGTGGTCACTTGTTCAGAAAATTCTCTGATAGAATATTCATCTTCGATGACGGTGACGGCTCATATTTTAAGCTCAAACACCACATGTTTAACTATAACGGTGGCTATTATACATCTGACGTCTCACGACCCAAGATATCATTAAATTTTATACTAAAGCGAAATTCCAAGACAAGATCCTTGTATGGATTGCAATGGGTCCGAAAGGTTTGAATCGTCCGTTCATCCGAAAGTCTGGGTTCGCTGTCAATGGGCAACGACATTTGAACAAGGCATTCGCCGTCTTCTTATCCCCTACATCTGTAGCAACTACAATGACGGTGATTACGGTATCTGGCCAGACTTGGATAGCAGTCATCTCTGCAAAATCGTTCTCAGCCATTTCCGTCAGCAAAACATCACTTTCATAAAGAAGTCTGACAACCTGGTTGGCGTTCCCCAAATTTGACCAATTGAGCAGTTCTGAAAGTATCTGATGTCAAAAATGTATGCCAAAGGCTAGAAAACAGGTAACATCCAGAAATTGATCAATCGAATCAAGTATTGTTTCAAAATTATGAACTTAAATTTTGTACAATGTCTAGCAAGTACCACCAAAAGTAAAATCGATAATGTCAAACGAAACGGTTTAATTGAAATCCGATAACAGTTTTACAGAGTGGTTATTGACTAAGGTGGTTATTGAAATCACCTTACAGTGCCCATTTGAGTTCTTTATCTCGTTTTTTAATAACTTTCAAGTCAAGAAAAGTTTATGCAGATTTCTAGGAAACAGTCCTTATACCACATTTAAAAAACATATTTCAATAATTACCGCCCATAACCGTAAAAATAATCCAGTTCTTTTGTGAAGCTCTGTATATGATCTATAAATTTGTACATATGCTACACAGTGTGCTTAAATTATGTTTAGTAAGAAAATGCATAACACAGTAAAAAATTCCCCTTCAGCAGTTTCTACCGATAGGGGGAAACGTACTTAAATTCTTTTGTACAGCCCTGTATATGACATACAGATTTTAATACACGCCACATATTAATGCTGAAATTTAATTCAAGCAATGCTTAAGCTACTTAAATTACGCTTCCATGAGTTAATATCCATAGGCGATTATATATCCAGTTCTTTGCATAGTCCTGTATATGATTTTATTTATATGCAGCAAACTTACCTTAGTATATTATACTAAATGTAGTCGAACTTGAAAGACAACTTGAAGCTGCATAACTCAAATTAAAAATAACATCTTTAAGCAATTCCTGCTCTTTCTCAATAATGCTTACGAATTTTTCTGTGTGTCTTACGAATTTAAAAATTGCTCAGTATATGTTCTATAGAATTTATGCACACCATGTAGTATTCAAAAATTTAGTTAAACTAAAAAACCTTACCATAAGTGAAAACGGACTTGCAGCAATCATTCCTAATAGCGAAACTTCGCATACAGATTTGTTCCCGAAATCTTTTATGTGCCCCTGTAAATGAATGATAAATGCAATCCCCATCCTATTTTACTGCAAGCATTTTGTTGTTAGCTTCAGTAATGTATATCAGTTTCATCATGTTTGAAATAGTGCAAAATAATTGAAATACGCTGCGAACAGTTTTCACCCGTAGACCATCATATAATCGAACTCTTTTGCATAACCTTGTAAATGAGTAATGAATGCTTCGCACCCCATATTCTACAGAAAGTATGTATTAGCACTAGAGATGAGACGGACTCAACCAGGACCTGACACGGGTTTGATTTTTATACCAGCCTTCGGGCTCGGGCCCATTCTTTCTCAAATTGGTAATTTTATTTATTCTCGTAGTCGTATAGAAACAAAAAATAACTTTTTTACTGCTTAAAAATTAATTATCCCATTGTAAGACTTTTTAATGCTATTTTGATCAGGAGGAAAGAGAAATAGATTTTTTTTTTTTTTTTTTAGTATTTGTCGAACATTATTTTGAAAGAAAACTTGTGATATTTGATGATTTATGTCTGTAGTTTAACGTGAGTAACGACCTGTTGATGTTGGCGGCAATCAGAATATGACGCCATTAGGATACTGTTTAATTGGAATGTTTATTTATTATTACTTTTTTCAGAGATCTAACGCGAAATAAATATCTTCTTTTACGTCAATCAGCATTAGCCTAAGATTTGCAATTTTTTAGTCTCCTATTGTCTGCGATTGTAATCGCTCTTTATATGAAAATAATGTTGGTGGTTTTATTCATGCTTCTTCTTGAAGTCTGCTCGATTTTATTCATGCTTCTTCTTGAAGTCTGCTCATTCTGTGGCTCTGTTCTTCTTATTCATACAATCACTTTCATACGTAAGTAGATAAAATTGGCATGTGTTGTTATTCCCGATTGAAAGCAATCAAGCAGCGTTTCCTCTTTTTATAAAAGCATCGGATCTTTTCGGTAACGGTGTCAAATTTATAATTTAAACTGATTTTCAAAGCCATGATAAATGCGAAAGATTTACACCTTCTATAGGAAACAGAAAACGCTGTTCGATTCTTCGTCATATAAATCATAATTTCAGCAAATTTCATTAATTTATACATAAAATACTCTTCGTTATTGTGTCAATCAGAGATACCTACTTGTTGCGGGAGAAAAATTTAAAAATCTTTTTAGGGAAGTGTATTTCTATTTGACACTAAACGTCTCTTTTGATAAGATTTAATGTAAATTTCATAAAATTAATTATGTGCTAGAGATTAACAGTTGTTAAAAAATGATATCTATTACATTTAGAACAGCTTTTAAATATGCATTTTTGTTAAACCTTTTTTCCGTGCATACTTTCGGTATCGGAATCGGGCTCTGATGGCACAAACTTTTTCGGATTCGGATTTAAAATTGTTGGCCCCAGGCTCTGAAAAATGAGCCCGAACTCATCTCTAATTAGCACATCTCAGAAATTTTTATCAATTTCATTATGTTTGTAACGGAGTAACATTATTAAAATACGTCACAAATATTCGTTCTTCATAGACTATAATATAACGGAATACTTGTGAGTTCTCCTGGACGCGAACTGTAAGTGCTAAACATAACGTTACATGTAGTAGTCATCTTTTAGTACACCCCAATAATGTATATAAATGTTATTATGTTTAAATATTGTAATACAACAATAATAAAATATACCGCAAATGATTTTACCCGATAGACCGTAATCTAACGGAATACTTTTGTGTCCTCCTGTAAATGAACTATGAATGATACACACTTCATTTTGAATACTGAACATTCCATTGTAAACATTAATAACATATATTAATTACGCGTTAATCCGAGTATATTTACATGAGTTAGAGCATGACCAGACGGGCAGACAAATCCAATTCACTTCTCAACTGCGTTGGAAAGTGTTAAAAATATTTCTTGAAGAATTCCATGCTTATGAAAATGTTAAGAATGGCATGCTATTTCAAACTCTTCCCCTCAAACAAAATCTTGCCTCCTCTCCACACTCTAAGAAACTTATTAAATGGCTCCCTGTCCTGTCCGTAAAGCCTGCAAAGTAAAAAAAAAAAAATCTCCGTTTTAGACAGGTACCCTTCTTAGCAAGTATAATTATATAGTGCTTTCTTCATAGAAACTTAATTTTTTTTTTCCGTTTGCGAAACAATTCTTTTTTTGACAGGTTTCGTATTCGCAAGTTTTACAATAAATGTAATATACCTATAATATGTAATATACCAGTTCTCTTCAGAGGTATGCTATAGAAAGGATGTTTTAAATGCCTTTAAGAATACTTGTAAAAAGGGAAACTGTCTATAATAGAATACTGCCTTAAACGAAAAACATGTTAGTCACTATCTTGAAATTATACCTGCTAAGATAAAAAAAACCTGCTTAAAATGGAATTTTTCATAGGTTTTCGTTTTGATGGGAGAGAGTACAGGCTCCCCCCCCCCCCAAGAAAATTCTGAAATGGAGCCCCTGGCCCAGTGTTGAATTCAGACCCTTTTTCTTCGACAGAAATTTGTGTAGCTCTAGTTTTGGATAAATTCAGGACTAGAACTTTTAATCTAGGACTATTAAGAAGCATAAAATAAACATCTAAATCTTTCGAATGAGACATTTCAATGCTGAGGAAAGGAACGCCATCCCTATCATCCGCTCCACCATTTGAATTCATGTATGCGCAAGCCAAACATTTTTACCGAATATTTTTTTTCTTCGTCAGCACGCTTTACATATGCATTTTCTTTTACCTTGTCATTGTAGAAATCACGTAATCATAGGTCATCTTATCAAGAAACACGAAAGCTAGGTGAAAACGGTGGTGAGTGAATTCCAACCATAGCCATTTTTAAGCGAACTGCTCGTATTTTAGTTTCTCTTGTTACATGCTTACATTTTTTTTATACAAGATTTGAATGAGTGGTTAAAGAGCTGTGCAATAAAACGTAAAGAAGAGACGGAGTCAGATATAGAGGATGATGATGATTTAATACCTCACAATTTAACAGATAAGAAATTACCTCAAAGGCAAAAACGTACGTACTCTGAAAAATGAGATGTAAATCTCCACCTGGGCGAAAAATGTCCAGACCAGGATTCAAACCAGGAATCTTTTGTCTGAAGCCAACAAAGATCCCGGACGAATCTGGTGGATCTAATTCAACCAGCTAACCTTATTGATTATAGCATCGGGTCTGATATCTGACTCAGCTAAATAGAATAAATCGCAAGTAATGAAATACCAGGAAAATGCTGGATACGTAATTACACTAGTTTAATTTTTGCACAATTATTCTAATTGGTAAATAAATAATATGAGATGTAAATTTCCAACTGGGCGAAAAATGCCCGGACCAGGATTCGAACCAGAGATTTCTTGGCTGAGGAATATTTAACAGTGGGATTTACGATCACCTGTATTAATAATGAAGAACAGCTTGTTTGTGTTATTTGTGACGATATACTGTCAAATGAATGTATGAAACAGCCAAACTCCGTGGATATTTACAAACTAAACATAAAGAGTGTTTAAACAAACCAACTGGCTTTTTTACAAGCACGTTAAAGGAACTGAAAACAATTCTGAAATTAATTGAAAAGACTGCAACTTTTTCCAATAATGAAAAGGTCATTTTTGCCTCTTATCAGATATCTTTGATGGTAGTAAAGTCTGGAAAATTTTATGCAACGGCAGAGAATTTAATTCGACCTGCT
The DNA here is from genome assembly GCA_963932465.1 of Maratus speciosus. Taxonomy (NCBI): domain Eukaryota; kingdom Metazoa; phylum Arthropoda; class Arachnida; order Araneae; family Salticidae; genus Maratus; species Maratus speciosus. The sequence goes on along the minus strand of OZ010791.1, from coordinate 41,488,365 downwards.
GCTAAAAGCAATGGTCACAGCAATGCTATGAGAAAAAGCTGGAAATGATCTAAATTTAATTTCAATATCTAATGATATTGTTAAGAACAGAATGACCGACTTATGTGAAAATATTGACAGCCAATTAATTGGACGTGTAAAAATAACTTCTTGTTTCGCATTACTGGGTAGATGAGTTTTTAGATATTTCCAATAATGTGAATTTGTTATCTTTCGTTCGTTATGAATTTGGTGATAAGGTATGTGAAGATTTTTTGTTTTGCAATTTCATTCCATCTCACACAAGTGCTATTTACTTCTTTAGCCAGTTTCATACAAGAAAAAGAGACAAACTGGTCAAAATGTGTGGGAATAAGTACAGATGGGCTCGAGCTATGAGTGTCTGATTAATGTTTTGATCAGTTTCGTTAAAGATAAAATGCCATATGCAATTTGGACACACTGTTGTATGCACCGTGTATCAATTGTCACAAAAGAATTGCCCGAAGATCTGAAATCTACATTCAACGAAGTTGTTTCGATAAATTATATCAATGCTCGTCATTGAATTCTAGAATTTTTAAAATTCTGTGCGATGAAATTGGAAGTCAACACTATCAAGGCTCGTCCTTTCAATTTTAGAGTTTTTAAATTTCTGTGCAAGGAAATTGGGTGTCAACACAAACAGTTAATTTTATATGCAGATTTTAAGAGGCTATCACGAGGAAAAGTTTTAAATCGCATTTTTGCACTGCGTGATGAAGTAAGGCTATTTTTATTGGATCCCAAATATCATTTGAAAGAATGTTTCACTGATTTCTCCTGCCTTGTAAAGGTGGCATATTTTACAGACATTTTAAGTTTTCTGAATAAACTAAATTTAAGCTTACAAGGAACATTGGTACATATTTTCAAAGTCCAGGACAAAATAAAAGCAACAATAAAAAATGGATTTGTTGGCAAATCGACTTGAAAATAAACTATAATTTTGAATCATTCCAAACATTATTCGATTTCTTACAAATCTCTGACGCCACAATTTCCCATTATATTGTTGAAAATTACGTTGTTTACCTGAAGAGCTTCAAAGAAGCTTTCCGACTTTATTTTCCTCCTTCAATGTCAGAAAATCAGTGGATTGGGGATCCATTTCATTTTCAAAACATTAGTGAAATGGAATTCTTAACATTCTTAGAGCAGGAGCAACCAACTAACGGAATTATCATGCGATGGTTCCATGAAAATGGCTTTCTAAGTAAATAGCCATTCTAATTTTTGGCTGTGCATGAGAAATACGTATTATGCAGAACTATCAGATAAAGCTGTCAAGCATTTACTTCCCCTCTGTGCAATATAGTATTTGTTTGAAAAGACTTACTTCAGTCTTATGCACATGAAAAACAAATATGAAAATCGATTTAATTTCGAACCAGACTTGCGAATACATGTTCCGAACATTGAACTAGACATTGCAAATCTCATAAAAACAGCAGAATCTTTTTTATGGGAAATAGAAGTATGTATATTTTAACTGTCTTAAAATGTGTGCCATTTTTCTTATTAATGCAACTGATTTTTTCGACAACTAAACACGAAATATCTGTAATGAACGATAAATAAGGTCTGTACCATTAAAATAACTTTTTTTTTAAATTTTAAATTAAGAAACATTTTGTTGGGGTCCCCGAAATGCATATCATATCAAAGGGGGTCCGCGAGATCCCAAAGTTTAAGAAACGCTGCAATAGATCTCTTAAAGATGCATCGAAATTGCTTTGTGTAAAGATGTATACTTAAATGAGATGTAGATTAAAAAAAAAACATACTGTAAACTGCCTTTGTATGTCATCATGGAATGAAACATAGAATGTAACAAATATTATCTTTTTGAACCAAATTCTGTTATGGTAGGAATCAAAAGAAAATCTTGAAATTTTTACTTTCTTCTATCTTCAATAGAATAAAGTATTTTAAACGAAATTTTTTTCGACTCGCGATTTTTGACGGATTTACACGTTTTAGGGGTTAGAGAACCCAAAAAACATTTTTATAGAAAATGTCTGTCTGTCCGTGTGAATTTTACCATTTTTTTAAAAAAAAGTTTTTGGCTATGGCAAGCAGGTCTTTCCCTCACTTGGAAAAAATCCGCCGAAAGGGGGCGCTGTAATAGCGATTTTTGTGCCATTTTGAACATTGTACCATCGAAAAGTGTATGAATTTATGCATAGAATTGAATCAAATTTTTTGTGTATGTTTTAGGTCATGGCAAAAAGGTCCTCCCTGAATTTGGAAAAATTCCGCCGGAAGGAGTCGATGTAATAGCGATTTTTGTGCTATTTTCAATATTGTACCATCGAAAAGTGTATGAAGTTATGCATAGAATTGAACCAAATTTTTTGTGTATGTCTTTGGTCATGGCAAGAAGGTCCTTCCTGAATTTGGAAAAATTCCAGGAGGCCGGAAAGGAGCGCTGGAATAGAGATTTTTGTGTAATCTTAATTTTTCGAGTTCCATTATACCACAGTGGCTCGTGAATCGACGGGAACTTCCCATCCTGATAAGCCGACTATTCGTGATTTTAATAAATATCATGATCGAGATTAACTCGTTTTTACTCCGATTAATTGCCTAAAGCAGAAATTTAAGATGAAAGTCAAAGTTGATATAATATTGAACTAATAAAAATGAAATATGGACATGTGTAACAATGTTTTGAAATATTAAAATATATGAGTAGAAGAAAGTCTTGGGATCGGCACACCCAACTAGTTTAAGCGTAACATGGGCTATTGATCTTTATGCCTATGAAATATTGTTTATGTCTGGCGTTTCCCTAATTTGATTTTTTGTACCTACATAAGAGGAAAAATTGTAATGTTATAACTTTTCTAAAAGTTTCCAAGCTAGTTTGAAGATGAAGGAAATAAATTACAACTTCCAAATTTGTGCAATTTATTTTCATGTGTAACACTACATCAGACATCCATTTCATAGATGTTTCTAAATTTCTTTGATTTTTATAACATTTTTAATTTTCTCAAAATTGACAAATTTCGAATTTTACAACCAATTTAAGATTAACCAGGGTATTACTAAATTACGATTAGTAAATAAATATGGTGATAATGTTCCAGGGATTGCAATAATATATAATTTTTTAATTTATGTTAAATCGTTTTTAAGATACAGAACTTCAAACTTGCAACTTTGAACGCCTGCAAACATGGTATTCTGCGTCACAATTATTTTAATGTCCAGAACTGCTAAAGTATTTTATTTTTTGTCAAGATATTTTGCATATCTTTATTTAATTATGAATTGAATCAGTCTACCAAATTTTATCTAATTATATTAAATCCGTTACTATGTGGTCATGACTTTTTTACCCAACTGCCAAGAAGGGTTATGTGTTTCACACGTATCTGGGTATGTGGATTTCTTTATACCCTCGAAAAATTCCAACGGCTGGATGGATTTTAATGAATAAGGTCTCTATTGATTCCTCTTAACAGTCCAATGGTTATAGGCTAGATTTTGTTTTTATAAATTCAAAATGGCGGTAGAGACGAAAATTTTTTTTTTACCCACCCTATTTAGTGGCATATCATTGAATAGGTCTTTCAAAATGAAGACGATGTTTCATTGGCTATTTTACAGTCAGAAACTCCGTTTAAATATTACAGAACCTGGAAATTGTGTAGGTAGGATCTCTAGCTTTACTGCAACTCTAACCATCATAGACATCTATATGCCTCGGCCTCATCAAAACAGTGTTTATAGATAGGAACTAACAATTAAGCACAACTTAAAAGTCATCGATACAAGTAAATAACTAGAGAACAGGAATTCTGCTTTTTCAGAATTTAGTGTCGCCCCCGGCATTTCCATTACTTCCTTTTCTTCTGGTGGACTGGTGGTTTCTATTATTATGAAACAGCCATTATAAATGAAGAGTTTGGTGAAGATGAAAGTGCAGTCGTAAAAAGTTAGAACTCTGATTTTCTGGTCAGAATGGAAAAAAAATGGCCATAATTTTTTTCTGAAAAAAAAAAAAAAAATCATGGCCATTTTTTTTATTTTATGTAAAATGACGTCATTTGCATTAATATAGATACTTAAAATTAAATATAGTTTATAACAGCTCTATGTTATATCATAAATCCTTCATTTATATTTTTCTCAAAATAGCACGTATTTTTTAAATTTTTTTTTAAATTTTTTTGAGAAAATGGCTACAAAAAGATATAATTGATATTTTTAAACAATTTTCCCTTTACTTTCTACAGAAATGGAGTACTTGAGTTGCCAAAATGAAACAAATGTCGCTAAAAACTACAAAAAAAAATTAATATTTCAAAAACAAACGGAGATGCACTTTTCAAACAAATTGCATTAAAAAGAACTTTTTTTCCCCAATACGACGGCGTAAACATTGAAAATGTTCGGCTGTAGAGTATTTAATCGCACAATGAAACATCGGCTTTTGTTTTACGGCTGGCGTATATAAGGTAACGTTATTTATTGGAGACAAAATAAGCTGGGAGAAAGAAATAGCATACCGAGGGCTAAAACAAATAGGTAAGTAATATAAAAAATAGTTTCACAGTGATAAGAAATAATTAATTTTTTCGCTTTTTACGCAGTCGGGTTTTTTTTATTTTTTTAACTTAATTTTTATTTAAATTTTTGCTCATTTTGTATGGATTGATCCAGCAGTGAAGTTTAGAAGCACCTTAAGGTATATTTCCAAAGATTCCATTAACAGAAGTTCATTATCGCTATTAATATATTTACAAAACATATTGCCTGCCCTACACATCCTGAGAACAATTAAGTGCAATTCCGGCCGGGTTCGACTATGTGAAAAAAAAAAAAAATGCAATCCTGATCTTAGCCCGGTATGTGACTGCTGAAAAAATTAAGCCCGGACTCAGACACCATGTAACTGTCCTATGCCGATCTCTACGCCGGACATGTTACATTTCTGTATTATGTTGTCAGCGAAAATCATATTAATTGAAAATGGCTCATATTTTATCGGTTTCGTCTAATTTTTTACACTGGACCGGTAGGCCCGCATTTTTTAATCGGCCCGGCAAGGCAGGCCCATTCGATATTTTTGCCGGCCCGGCCCGTTGAAAATTTTTTATTGTTTTTTTAACTCTGCCCCTGGATTTTAGATTCCTTGCCGTCCATCTTGCTAAAATTATAGAGAAAATCATTTCCGATGCAGCCACAGAATTTTTTTCAACTCTTTTCTCATTCGGAAGTATGCTACAGAGAAAGAATGGCTAAAATTCTTTGACAGGAAATTTACTGCAGAATTTAAATCAGCATTTAAATATCAATTTCAAGCATCGGGACTTTATGCGTAGTCTTTACCGTCCCCAAGGTTTATTCCTGCACTTTTCGAGGTAAATTAATTCTCTTTTTAACTTAATCAAATGTAAATAACTATTTCTAAAAATCAATGAACATTGTGGCTATCACTTAGTATTAACATGATAAATACAAAACGTTGCCTAAAAATTTTCCTTACAGTCCCTTTTTTCCCCTTACCGTCCCTTCTTTAACACCCCTTTAAGACAATGTTATACCAAAATTCTGCACTAAAAATACTGCATTGTTATTATTTCTTATTTGCATGTCCTGTGGATACTATGCAAATTCATTATAAGTAAAAATTTAGAAGAAAATAAAAAGTTAGAGAGGTAAAACGATAAGGAAAATTAAACTCGCAAGTTTAACTTAAACCTCAGTTAAATAAAACAAATCTTCACGCTGACCATTTTTTCTTTATTTTGAATCATTAAGGCATTCGTCTATAAGTTTAAAATGTTATTTTATTAAGTTTAATTTCACCATATTTTTATTCCTGAAAGTTAAAATTTTGTGAGATTGTCTCTAATACGTTTGTAATGATTATACTAATATTATTCGTATATTTTACTGATTTAAATGAATAGAAGTCAATAAAATATTACTATTATACATGAAATAACTTTATAACAAACAATACTTTAACCCTTTATCTACTGCATTATGATATAGTGCAATTTTTTTCATGTAACATTTTTTTTCAGTTACTACAATGAAAATTAAAGGATAAACATAAAAAAAAATACTCACCCGTCAGAAATTTAATTATTTAGAGGTAATTAATTAAAGTGGTACTTTAAAGTGCCGTCAGTGCACTATGACTAAAATATCGTAAAAGAAAACTCACAATTTATTTCAAATGGCACCAGAAAATATTTTTGATTTAATAAATATGTGAAATATAGGCATTTTCTTATTTACAAATAAATTTTTCGCCAAATTCTGGTGCCAATCATTTATTTCAACACTTTAGAATTGTAAAAATTCTTCGCCCCTGAAAGGGCTAAAAAAACTATTTTTTTTTAGGTTTCGATCTTATTAGCTGTCCTTTAGTTATGCCACGTCTATATTCCAGGGACAACGTGTTCTCTCGCACCTCCACATTTGTAACATATGAATTTACGTATGCCATTTCTAGCAGAGCAAAAAAGAGCCAGTGCCACAACTTTTTCGATTTCGTATAAAAAATAACAATGAAACAGGAAAGAAATACCAGAGAAATCATTACTACACTACATTTTAGTAATTACATTTTAAAGCAGATGAAAACGATGGACAACTACATAGACGAAAAGTAAACAAGAAGTTTTTCTCTAACACCCAGTGTACTGACGGTACTTATAAGTACCACCGAGTAATTCAACTGTTATATCAAATATATACACTGTTCACCTAAAATAGCTAGTTAAACTGTATTCTAAGATCATAATGAACACATTAAAATAATCCAGCATTTATCTTATATCCTTTACTGTGTTTGCAGCAATAAAAAAACGAGCGTGACAATCTGTACAAAATGTCGGCACAAAACACATAATCTGTGTCAAAGATAGCCTCCTTCCTCGCTAAAATAACAAACCTAGAACTACTGCTGCCATGTATCCGGATAAAGTGGAGTTAAAAGCGTGCTTTTGCAAAGTACCATTAGAATATTAGTAATATTCACTACGGGTTGAAAGTTTAAAGTGAGTGATACTTATAAGTACCGTCAGTAGATAAAGGGTTAAGGAAATGCTTACTATTTTAAAATATAGCTTTTTGTTACAAAATGCATTCAGCAATAATACTGTCTTTTTCCACTTGCCTTCTTGACGGGGAGGAGGTAAGCAGAACTTCTTATCAACAAAACAGGTGACTAATATTCTTCCCATTTTTTAATTATATGAAATAATACAAATAATTATTTATAACAAGTATCATTTCGAAGCTGGTTTCTCTAACAACGCATTATGTCCATCACATATCGCAGAAGAATAGGAAGTTGCGATAATCCATATTTTGGAATAAAATGATTTTGTAATTACTTAATAGCTTTAATAATACCTTGGTTTTAACCCATTTATGCCTGAATTTTTGTTTTCTCAGATTTGTCTGTAAAATCACTTTAAAATGTTGCAAAATGAACTGGAAAAATACTAAAAAGAAATTACTCTCAAATATTTCTGTATTTATTTGATAAAATGTAAATGTGCTAAATACGGGAGTATCCATATGTGGGAAAATGCATAATTACATGTTTTGTCAAACTTTACATAAATAAAGCTTTTAAATTGCATATTATGTACTATAATTAGTATTTTTATGAACTATTTAAAATATATATGTTTATTTCTTTACAGAGACTAATAAAATTATAAGTATTACTAATAATAAACTAAGAATAATCGTATTTGAGGCTAAAAACAATTCAATTCAAAATCATCTTGAAAAGGACTTTAAATAAATAACTGACAAAATAGCAAATAGAAATATGCACTCATTTACACCTAGCGCCCTATTTTTTTTTACGTTACAAATATGCATAAAAATAAGTTTTGAACATATAATTTTGCAATTAAAAAAATACATATTTCAAAGAAGTAAACAAGCTATGATTATGACTTATTTATTTGGACCCTTGATACAAAAAATACAAATAAACTTACTTTTTACATTTCGCCATCTTGAAAAATGAAAAATCTATAAACACCTAAAAAGGGCCTTCATTTAAGCAAATAAATATTTACCTTATGCTGCCATATGTCGGTAATAGATAAAGACATTTATAGGAAATTACTTCATACAATTTTCAGGTTGTAAAGAAGAAGAAAATTATAAAAAATTTATTAAAATTCGAAACGTCCCAAAAATGGGACGTTTGGCATAAATGGGTTAATAATACCCATGTATTTTCATAAAAATTGATAACAGACTAAGGAAAAAGCTCATAGACTATTTTGGTGCCAAAAAAAGAAGCACAAAAGGAAAATTGTGGGTGGATCAAAAATGACACCCCTTACCTGAGATATCTTACGATATCAAGTGCTAGACCCCCTCTCCCTGTAAAGTGATAAAGTTATATATGTATAGCCCCCCACGTGTTTTCTAGGAGTATTTAAATTATTTGTTAACAAATCGGTCATGTGCAAGTATTACTCGCACACAGAGGGTTCCGTACAATAAATATATATGAATTATTAACTCTATTATTGAAAAAATCGTTGCTAAAAGAATAATAAGATTTAGTAAAAAAGCTATACAACGTAGGGTTGGGTATTCCTGTATATACTAGAAAAGTATAAACGGATATAACATGAAAGTCCAAAGAGATCTGAAGCCTAAATAGTATCAAATATTGCTATTCTGTATAACTCTTTTTTTAATCTTATACAAATTTGTATATAATGAACTTAATTCGATGATGACAATAAAAGTAGTGCATATTTAAACTTCATTTGGCATTTCAGCAACCCAAATTCAGCGTAGTAATAATATTTTACTTTTAGGTAGTAATTTGTTCAAAATTTAAACTTGACATTGTGCTAAGCGCGCTTCGAAAGGAGGTCGCAAAGTTGCAACGCCGCCTTGGTCCGTTCCGCGTTTTTCGAGATAAGTTTTTAATTAACTTTTAAAGACACGGGAGGTGTATTGAGAGATCCACTCAATGCAAACTAGTTGTGAATCCTATAGTATTTACGTGTTTGATTACAATTAAATTAGTCTGTTTTAAACAATTTGGTGTTTATCGCTTTTATAGAGCTACTAGGCATTACATTACACAAATATATCATTAAAAGTTGCTATCAAGACTTTAAAAGCTGATGGTGCATAGAATACGCCGCTCGTGTCTTTATGTATGTCCAAACCGTTAGTGTCTTTAAGTATTAATATCTCGGGTAATTCCCGACAATTTCTTTCGAAAATCATAAACAACAACCCTTTTATAGTTCTGCGATGGTAGATACCTCCAGCGCTCCCCAACTCTTTTGCAGAACACCCTCAAATCGAAATTTGTGTGTAACGGAAAAATGCGATTATCTAAAAAAACTATGTGACGTAGGGTCATCGCTATAGTTTTCCTGCAAGGTTTAAATTATCTTCTACTACCTCTAATCTTTCCATAATTTTAGTTTCGGTAGATTCGGAAATAGATGGGGAGGGGGGGGGGGCATATTTTTGCATTACATTTTCGACGATATTTCTGAAAATAAAGTACCTAAAATTAAAAGAAATGTGACAAATGAGGAGTAATTTAGCGTATATTGACGAGTTTTTCTGACAAAGTACCGTTTTAACAATCGGTTGAATTGAATGACAAATGCAGTGGCTGCTTGAATAAGATCCTGAGATAGTCATCCGGAATTCAAATCGTCTAGAAAGGAAGAACATCCCGGATGAGGAAGATTGATTAGGAAGAAAAACGAAGGCTTTGATTTTGTTGTTTTATCAGCTCGATAGTTTTTCATTTACAACTAACATCGACAATCTTTTACAAAATGATTCAATTTAGCGTTTTCTTTCTAGTGGCAAGTAAGTACAAAATATGTAAAAAATATATCATTAACCGACTTTCAACATAGGAAGTTAGTAGTTTTCCTTTTCTAACACTTTCCAACATAATTGAAAAGTGTTTACGAACACGGTTGGTAAGTCCGTTTGTCTGTATGTCGTCTGTTCGCGCTTTAATTCGTGTAAATGGACTCGGATTACTATGTAATTTATATATGTTATTGAGGTTTACTGTGGAATGTTTGGTATTTATTGAAAATGAAGTGTGTAGCATTTATAGTTCGTTTACAGGGAGGCTAACAAAATTCCGATACAGTACGGCCTATGGGGGATAAATCATTTGTATTGTATTTTAATGATGTGAGGCTATTTTAAACATATTGAATTTGATATATAGCTCTGAGCTGTGCTACAAGATGCTTATTGTAGAATAGCGTGTGCATAGCATTTATCATTTATATACGGGGACACATTAAAGAGTTCTTCCTTTCAGTACTGTCTATGAGAGATAAGTTCTGGAACTACGTTTTCACTTGTGGTATGTGCTTTTAAATTTAATTATTTTTTTGGTGCGTTAGTACTTATATAAATACGTAGCACCTATAGGCGTCGTTCAGTCCGCCTGTCTGTCCGTCTGTCCGTATATAATAGAGCAAAAACTATCCAACCGAATGGTCTGAAATTTTAAATATATAATTGTTGCAAAATTTTGTCGAGTCATTTCAAATTTTACGAAAATCGCATGTATAGTTTAATGACAGGGACAGTCAAAAGTTTTCCGTTACATTACAGCCAATGGGAATAAATTATTGCAAGTGCATTTTAATGATGTTACAGCCTTCCGAATGGTCTGAAATTTTTAATTTCTATTTGCTGCAAAATACTGTCGAGTCATTTCAAATTTTATGAAAATTGGATGTATAGTTTAATGACAGGGACAGTAACAATTTTTCCGTTACATTACGACCAATGGTAAAAAATTATTGCAAGTGAATTTTAATGATGTTACAGCCTTTCGACCAGAATGAAATGGATAGGCACTTATGAAGGGCACTAAAATATATATTCAGTACAATATGCGGTGCAAAATATATTTAAAAAACTAGTTATAGTACGAACGCACCTCATTTGCCACATTTGATGTGCAATTTCCAACTCGTTTTATATTACTTGTTGTGTATAAATTCTATAGATCATAGATATGGCTGCACAAAATATTTCAAGTACACTTCGGTTTATTGGCGGAAATTGATGAAAATTTTATCTTCTAAAGCATTTTTCGTGAATTGTTTAAACTACATTAGAAAATTTGCATAATCATTTAATAAATTTTAGAAGGATTTTAGAAGGATTGAAGGATTTAAAAGTATTATTTAAATTGGAATTTATAGGGATTCGTGCGATATTTATAACCCCACTTTATACCTGTTATTTTAAATATTTTTCTTAGTGTTTTGTAGATTTAGGAAATGTACAAATATAACGTTCTTACAATAGAAATATAGAAATATTTCTGAATTGAAAAATCCCCCCCCCCCTCACCCCAACGCCAAGAAAGCTGAAAAGATGCAAAGGCAAAAGAAATCATAATTAAAAAAAAAAAATGTTTTGTGTAACCCATAATGCTTTTAGAACAAGATAAATTAATGTATCTCTAACTCATTCTAAACTGTATGACAACTAATCGATGTATTAAATGAATGTTATAACAAGTTATTTTAATGGTACTTAGAAGTACTGTCAGTAGATAAAGGGTTAAATAGTGACGTTTTGGTACAGTATTCTGAATGTGTTGGAAAGCGTTTCATAATGCATGATTGAGGTACGATTTTTCTCATTTGTTTAATATCTACCCACGAATAATTTTTTAATGACTGCTCCAATTTATATATATATATATATATATATATATATATATATATATATTTTTTTTTTTTTTTTTTTTGAGAGAGGTTTGTATTTATGGCGGTACCTCATAAATTTCATCAGGATCCAAAAAAGGTATAATATCTTAAGCGAAGTAATGCTATAGAAAGTGATAAAATATCTTTATTTAGATTGACCAACGTTTCATTGCACAGACGGCGACATTTTCAAAATGATTCATGATAGAAATATTTTCAAAAAATTTAAAAACAGTAACTTTGTAAACAGTGTCACGAGACATCATGCATAATGAAAAACACACTAAAATGAAATCGGATATTTGTGGGCGTGGATTAATTTTTACTACTGTTACTAAAATTGCATATCATCTTTTTACAAATTTTAGCTAAATCAACGGACATTGAATCATTGAAATATTCGCTGCGTAAAAATATCTCTAGTGATTCCTGGATGATGGAGGGTAAATAAAATATTGATGGATAAATTATTCTGCTATTATTAAAAACATATTATATAGCAGGCATAGAATGCAACAGGAAAACCACAGCTTTGGCCAGATTATGCAACAAAGAACCTTTACATATCGATTTTAATAATAGCAGAATAATTTATCCATCAAGATTTTATTTATCCTCCATTATCCGGGAATCAATAGAGATATTTTTACGCAGCGAATATTTCAATGATTCAGTGTCCGTTGATTTACCTAAAATTTGGAAAGAGTTGATATGCAATTTTAGTAACAATAGTAAAAATTAATCCACGCTCACAAATATCCGATTTTATTTTAGTGTATTTTATGTTTGCACTATTTTTCACTATGCATAATGTCTCGTGCACTGTTTACCAAGTTATTGTTTTTAAATTTTGTTAAAGTATTTTCTATCGTGAATGATTTTGAAAATGTCGCCGTTTATGCGATGAAACGTTCGTCAATCTAAATAAAGATATTTTATCACTTTTTATAGCATTATTTAGCTTAACCGGTATAATATCTGTTTGTCTGTTTTCTTATATGTTTTTTAAAACTTTCTTGTTTAGAATTGATGTAAAAATTGGCTACTCACTATAGTATTACTTTACCTTTTAAAAATATCAACGCATCGTGCATAGTTTATATATTTCTTTATTCATTATTACAAATACGAAATTTTTTTTATATACAGTCGACGAAAGCGGTATTGCCAACTTTTTTTTTCTTAAACAACGGATTACTTTCAGAATTTTCAAGCTATGTTTTTGTGACTTTCACAAAGTTGCTCTATGCATTTAGCCAATACATTATGCAGATTATATTTTGATTGCATTCGCGCATGCGCAGTGAAACATTATTTAGCGAACCTGCTCATTTTTAATCCAATATAGATATACAGTGTGACTTCAGAAATCCGACATCAAAACTATCTTTTTTACTTTTTTCTTTTACTCTTTCAAGTTATGGTAGAAGAAAAATAGCAATTGTTTATGAATTAAAAACTTCAAGATCAAAAGTAAAAATGCAAAAAAGAATAATATTTGACATTTTTTTCATTTGTCAGAGGCGATTATTTTCTGAACAAATTTTCGGGAGCTGCACCGTTGCTCAGCAACACCGTGGAGACTGGTACACAAGTTCTTTGGGAGAAATTTTTTGGAGTCTCTCTTCTGATGCTGTGCTAAATAGAACCGTCGATAATGCGAGTAGCAGCTCCGAAGACGAAGAGGAACAACAGGCAAAAAAAAAAGGTGTCACCAGGAAAATTCATAAATTTGACTGGAGAATTAATATCTGCTTTAGAAAACAAGACTGTATTTCCGAAACAGAGAGTCTTCATTTTTATAAAATACAAGAAAAACTTGTTAAAATGGCAAAAAAAAAAAAAAAAAAAAAAAAAAATTGAAGCAAACAAAATTGACATAGATGTTTCCGAAATTACACGAGAAGAAATAATTTCACTCTTCATTAGTTTTTTTTTTTTTTTTTTTTTTTTTTTTTTTTCCCTGTAACATTGAAAATATCAATTAATGTAAGTTTATTTTTATGTTTAATTTTCTCTTTTTTTTACATAATTTATCACTTCATAATGAATTAAATTATGACTAAAAGCACCATTAAGAATACTAGGGGATCGAACCCGAGCTCCTCGGGTTACAGAGTATAGGTGAAAATCATTATGTTTATTATTGTAATTATTTTTTACATGTAATATATATTTTAGATTGCCCACTAACATCAAAAAGAATTTTTATCTGAAAAATATCAATTATCCAATCAAATAAAGTTTTAAAATTTATTAAAAGTGATACTTTCACATGTCACCGCATGCCAGGAGTCATTAGTCCAAGGTTTTTGCGACTTACGGCAGTCTTTCCGATCATTTCAGTGCTTTAAGCGCGTGGTTGAATCACATGTCTGTTAAATTTGTTTCTTATTTATACAATTTTATTTATTTTTCTATAGAGGAAGTTTTAATTTTGTTATGCAACATTAGACGGAAACAAATGCAGAACTTTTAAGGGCAAGCGCATTAATCTTTCGTAATCGAGCCACACGTGATAGATAAATTTAAAAATAATTCATGCTTGAAATTCTATATATATTATGCTATCGTACGTGGCACAGAAATCGCGATTATTTGTTAATTGTTTAATGGCAACATCTGAATGAAAACGCATCTCATTGGTTATTGTGTAATATTTTTAAAAAGAGAATAACAATAAATAAAAAAAAAGTTTAATTAATAACTATAGAACAAAACAATTTATATAATTAAAAAAATAAAAGTAAACAAACAATTTATTAGTAAATAAATAACAACATCCGGGTTACCATATCAAGCAAAATAACGACACTTTGCCGGAAGTTAAGTAAACCGATGCGTATATGACATTGGCGTCGGAAAAAAATCGTGACAAAGTGGTGCCTATATGAAATCTGTGCCGTCTTTTATTCATCTCATTTAAAATACAATAAATAAATAAATAAATAAAGGTATTTTTCCAGTATAGGTACTTGGCGAAATAGAGAAAAGGTCCATGGCGAGAAAAGAAATTTGGCAACGTATTTTCTGGCAACTTATTTCATCGAAATATTTTTTTCGAATAAGACTACATAAAAGTTGCTATGATCGCAAAAAGTTCGTACTTTCATGTTAGCTGGGCGCAATTCTCGCCAATAGCATTTTTTTAAAAACTCGCCAGCAGCATTTTTTATTTTTCGAGGGGTAAATTAAAACAATGCTTTGATGTTGAAATTAAATGGTTTATGGTATTTATTCTTTTCTTATCTTTTTCATTTTTTAAAGAATTTTTTTTTAAAGTGAAATTCATGAATTTGAAATGTTTCAGTTTTAAGTTAAAGTTATCCATTTTAAACTGAGTGGAAGGATTATATTTTAATCTAAATTAATGAAATATGAAAAAATGCGACAGGTACAATGTTTACCATTTATCACCTGTGCCTGACTAACATAAAAATACAGAGTTCTTGATTTCTCTATCAGAATCTTCCGATTTGGCGAAGGACTGAGCAAGTAAATTAAATTATGAATAAAAGTAACATGATGCCTAGCATACATTTAAGGGACTGGTCGCACGGGCGGCTAGTTATTTTAAAAACCGCAATAACTCAGTCAATTAAGGTACAATTTTGAAACAAATTGCATTTGAAAGTAGATTTGTTTCTCTATTTGATGGTGTAAAAATTGAAAATGTGCGATATTTGGAAACTTAAAAAAACACTGACATATCAAGCATTATAATTTCAATTTTTTTTTTCAGTTTTTATGAGAAAATGGCAACAAAAGGTACATTAATATATTATTTTCTTTCCTCCCTGATTATTTTCCCTCTACTTTCAACCCTCCATGACTTTCAACAGAAATGGAGTACTTCAGTTGCCACAATTACAAAAAATGTATTAATAACTACAAAAAAATGAATATCTCAAAATTAAATTGAGATGCAGCTTTCAAACAAATTGCATTAAAAAGTACAATTTTTTCCTTATACGATGCTGTAAAAATTTAAAATGTGCGATGTTTATATGTTTAAAATTTTGCAGTAAAGAAAATTGCAAAATCTAAATTTCATTTCGAATTTCAAAGTGTTGCCATTCGCAAAATGACGTATGCGTTACGCACAGATATGTTTGTCCTTTATATTATAAATAGTACTACTTTTGATATTCCTAGTTACTACTTTTGACATCCCTTCAAAAATCCGGAATTTTCAAAAATCCGGCATAGTCTTGGTGCCGATGATGCCGGATTTTAAAAATTATACTGTATATTTAATTCTGATTGCAGGGTATTGTGTATAATGTCGTTTGTCATGGTTCCTGAAAAGAATTTTCTTTTATACTAAGAACTCGGCAAATTATAAGCAAAACACTTGGTGAAATTTGGGATTGTTTTTATAAAAACCTTAATTTCTCCACGAGTATACGTGCTACCGTCATAAAAATAAACACAGTTTATTATAAGAAGCCTGTTAATCCTATGCTAAAGTTTCAACGCTTTTGCGACGTTAGTTTTTACAGGGTTATCCAAAAGATATTCGTTTTTCTTCAATTTGTTGGCGGTCCCCTATGGGGTTTCGGGAAAAAAATCTTCGCGGAAATATATGACTACTATGCTGTTTACACGCCTGAAGTTTCAGGATAAGACCTCATGTATTTTTCGAGATATTTAAGAAAACGTCTAAAATCGTAAGTGACTGGTCAGCATTGGCCATATAGTGTATCAACAGCAAAATAGATTTACCCACCGAAGGCGAAACTGTGCGGATTTACAATTTGAAGTGAACATCTCGGAGCATAGTTGTGGAAATATGACTGAGGTGTGCGATTTTTTGTGCAGATGCTGTGCGCGGGATCAGCTACTTTGAATATACACTATATGGCCAAAGGTGACCGGTCACTTGCGATTTTTGACGTTTTGTTAAATATCTAGAAAAATACATGAGGAATTAACCTGAAATTTCAGGTGTGTAAACAGTATTGTATAGGTCATATATTTCCGCGAAGATTTTTTCCCGAAACCCCATAGGGGACCGTCAAAAAATTGATAAAGAACGAATATCTTTTGGATAACCCTGTAAAAACTAATAGAGCAAAAGCGTTTAAACTCGAGATTATTAATAAGAGGCTTATTGTAATATACTGTGTTCATTTTTATGAGGATAGCATGTATACTCGTAGAGAAATTAAGGTTTTTATAAAAACAGTGCCAAATTTCGCCAAGTTTTTTGCTTATAATTTGCAGAGTTCTTAATATAAAAAAAGTTCTTTTCAGAAAATATGACGAACAACATTGTACACAATACACCGTAATCAGGATGAAAAAATAATAAAAATTGGATGAAAAATGACCAGGTTTACTAAAAAATGTTTTACTGCGCATGCGTGAATGCAATCAAAATATAATATGCTTAATGTGTTAGATAAATGTATAGAGCAACTTTTGTGAAAGTCTCAGAAACATAGTTTGAAATGTCTGATAATAATCGTTGCTAGAATAAGCTCAAAATACGTTGTTCCCAAAATGAAGCAAAAAGTTGAGGGATTGTATCCAAATACAGTATTACGTGCAAAATTGTGTATGCTAAATTAGCACTAATCAATAGATATAAGGATACAACCCCTTATATTTTTGCTTCATTTTGGGAACAACCGATTTTGAGCATATTCTATAAACGATTATTATCAGACTTTTGAAACCATGTTTTTGAGACTTTTACAAAAGTTGCTCTATACACTTATCTAACACATTATGCACATTATATTTTGATTGCTTACGCGCATGTGCAGTGAAGCATTTTTTAGTAAACCTGCTCATTTTTCATCCAATTTTTATTATTTTTTCATTCTGATTACAGGGTATTGTGTACAATGTTGTTTGTCATATTTTTTGAAAAAAACTTTTTTTTATATTAAGAACTCTGCAAATTATAAGCAAAAAACTTAGCGAATTTTTGGGACTGTTTTTATAAAAACCTTAATTTCTCTACGAGTATACATGCTATCCTCATAAAAATGAACACATTATATTACAATAAGCCACTTATTAATAATCTCGAGTTTAAACGCTTTTGCACCGTTAGTTTTTACAGGTTTATCCAAAAGATATTCGTTCTTTTTCAATTTTTTGACGATCCCCTATGGGGTTTCGGGAAAAAAATCTTCACGGAAATATATGACCTATACAATACTGTTTACACACCTGAAATTTCAGGTTAATTCCTCATGTATTTTTCTTGATATTTAACAAAACGTCAAAAATCGCAAGTGACCGGTCACCTTTGGCCATATAGTATATTAGCGCCTATGTCCAATAATTACAGAATAGGGCTTTCAACAGTGTTCTACGTCTTTCAAATTGTTTATTTATATATCTCCTTTAATCGTATGAAAAAATGAAATTTTGGAACAATATTCTGATACACTGCAAAAAATAAATTGTTGATTTTTGAGTTAAATACTGGCAGCTTGGGTGCCAGTATAATATTGTAAAACCAACAATTATACCGTTAAATAACAATGATAAACCGTAAAATAAACAGAATATACCACTGAGTAGTAATATATTATATATTTCTGCATTTTCATTTATAAAACAGTATACTACTGTTTATTTACTGTTTATTACTGTTAATTTTACAGTATAATGCTGGCACCCCTGTTGCCAGCATTATACTCGAAAATCAACTATTATTTTCTACAGTACTGTATTGTAAAACATTTCGTGATTTATGATCGATGCCTGATTTTTCCCCAATTTAAATTTAGTTTTAAGTCTCGGACTTGCTGAAAAAGAATGCAAGGAAGAGGATTTACGAGATTGTCTCAGCAGCTTACAGCATTCTGTGATCGATCATTTTCACGACTTGGGGAAACTAAACAAAGACAAATACTGTCAGTAAGTATATGTTTTTTTTTATTTAAAAAATTATTATTCGTATATTTTTATTTAACCCCGCTAAAACCACGTTGCGACCCGCAAGCTACATACAGGTTAGTGAGATTTTATGGTTGTCATGAAACGCAGTAATTTTTTTAATTTACAAAAACTGAAAATAACGGAGGAGAACTTCTATAGTCGTTTGGTGGGCTACCCATAGCACTACATTCCTTTCAAGCCTTAGGTTGTCTCATTAAAATAACTGGGCAGATAACTGCAGTATATGCAGTGGGATATAATTGTGCTTTTATACACAATAAAGGGGCGACATACGTGTAAGGAGCTTACTCAGACTGATTGTATGAACCCTATTCTCCCTTTGGGTTCGAGGCTATTATTTCGACGATGTTTCTCCAAATCACGTGACCTCACGTCACAAGAGTATACTCGGTTACTGTTCTACGGCATGCAGCCATGAGTTGTGAAACGAGTAGCTGCATAATTAATGGCTACGATGTCGAGAATGTTTTCCCAAAGCACGTGACTTTGACGTCACAAGAATAGGATCCTCATACTTTGGCAACCCATATTACGGAACTTGGCAATGCTCGACCAAATGAATTCGATTTGACAAGACAACAACCTTTAGCTTGGTGGTAATGCGAGATTTGCCAAGATGTTTGTCGATTTGTTTCAGCCAAAAATCGCCTCAACCCATCAGAATTTATGTCCGTATGCCGCCATTCTGCTTATGTGTAAAGACATTTAAGTGGGATATCCATAAACTATAAATTATACAATTTGAATTTATCGTGCCATCGTTAGATACCTGTTCAATATTTGTTAATCGATTAGTTTTATATTGTTACATTTTATATTAAGCTTTATTTAATAAGTTAAGTACTGGAAAAACCTAAATAAATCTTAGTAAATGTATATTAATGCATATATCTTGTTCGCACTAAAAGAACTTACACTTTTGCGATTCCAACAGAGACGTGGACAAAGGAAAGCGGTGTATGGACGATGCTTTTCAGAACTGTGGTGACAAGCACACGCACATGTCTTACTTGATTTCTTCTTTTTATATTTATCTCAATCAGATTTGTACAGAAAAAGGGAAAAGTAAGTATCTTCTTTTTATTTTGTTAATATTGTAGTTAAAAATTGCAACAGGATTATTTTGTCAACTATAAGAAAGTGTCGACATACAAAAAAGATACAATGTAAAGTATAAATGATTAATCGGGTTTTAAAACATTGTACGAAAATTCCACAATGAAAAATGGTTGACACAGGAAAATAAACGTTAAGTATCCAAGTTTTTGTTAATTCCAATAACCTTGCTAATTTTAATATGGCCTCCTCAGGTAATACGGAACGCGTGTATGTAATACTTGAGTTCAGTCTATACCTGCGTCAGCATCTCTCTAGTAACCATAGCCTAGTGGCCATAAATGCATTGCTACATCCCATTTTCTTGATATCAGTTAAAGTTTCTGCCAGTGGGGGCATATGAGCAGCAACTTTAGCCGCAACTGGATACTATTATAAAGTTGTTTTAAGCGACAAATCATTTTTTTTTAGAAAACAATGTGTAATATTTGTATATTTTAACTCACAAAAAGACAGCTATCATTGTTATTGTGAGAAATTTATTATGCCATTATAAATAACTTCATATACTGAATAATAATAAAAATAAAGGTTATAGAAATTTGAAAATTTCACAATTCTTTCGCTTAAAAACATATCTTCTAACTTCAGGTTATTTTATTAAATTCTATTTTATTATAATTTATAAAATATGTAACATTTTAGATCACTAAAACAAAATTAATGTGTTTGTATATATTAAAAACATATTCTCGAGTAGTATCAATGAGTATATATTACATGTCAAAATCTTGACACTTCAAGTATTGCAGAAAGATATAACAGTGGACTTATAAAATGGTTATAATTGTGATAAATGCATAAAATCTAGAAAATGGGTTGTAATTAATATTAAAACCTTTATTCATAGTTAAAGTGGTTTAAAAAACAATATTGTGCATTTATAATTCAGTTATTCACGAAAATCTGTTTTGTAGTAGAGATTGAAGATCTTCATCGCTTTCTTTGTTTTAAAATGTTTCAAGCGTATTTCATTTTTTCTAATCTTATTTTCGCAGATGCTTCCCTCATATGTATAAATGTAAGTTACTAAAAATAATGTCCTTTAAAGGTAATTAATGTAAAATAAAATAAAAGAAGTAAAATCTAATTTTTTTAATTAAACTGTATAAAATTTAAATAAAATCATTTAAAAAAAACATTATTTATGAAATAAATACATTTTCTATTAACTTTCAAATTTATGTATAAAATGATTATTATGAAAGAATTTTGAACATGTATCTAAAAATGGAGCGCGTGTGGAGTACTTTGAAGAATTCTAGTTATTCAGTATTTTCAATATTTAAGAGCCATTATTTAAAAAATAAGACAAAGTGAAATAGTTGTATATTTTGATTGACTTGATCTTTTTTATGTTGAAGCAGGTCATATTTAATGAATAGCATGCAATTTTGAAGCCCTGAAAAAGTTTCCCCTTACCTGTAGAAAATGTCAAAGTTCCAGGTCATGAATGACATTTTTCATGAAAAGTGAAATGCGAATATGTTTGGAGTGCTATATCTTTGAAAAGTAACAACATCCCAAAGTTATGTTTTGATAAACTGTTAGTATAACACTCCCTGCTTAATAAACTTAACTTGTTTCCATGGGGTATTGTTGCTTTCCATTGTTATATTGCCACAAAATGCAATCAAAATTATGTTTTTGTCTGTTTTCTGCACTTATTATTTTGTTTAAGTATTAGTACCCCAAAAGTTTTCTTAAAGAATATGAAAGTTTACTATTAGCACAAGTTAAGTAATATAGAACTTTTTTAGGATATTGATGCTGTTAGCAGATATTCAAAAGTTTCAAAATCTGAAACTTTTAACATAGGCCTATCTCAAAAAAGCATCAGAACAGAATAAAACAAAATAAATCATGAAGTTGATGAATATATGTACTAACAACACATGGAAAAGAAAAAAAAGGGTGGGGTCTCATGCTAGTTAAAAAAAATGACAAAAGTTGCAAAAAAGGTAATACGAATTATCAGGCTTTTCCACTATCAGAAAATGAAACATCCCATTACTCTTTCCCATTTCCATGTTTCACCTCTATGAGAAAATGGAATATCCCTTTTCTCTTTCTCCACCATTTGTTCTAAATTGAATTGTACATGTTCTGGCAAATAAAATTTTTCAGCCTTGTGACTTAAAACAGTTTTTTTTCCAGAATACAGAAAACACTATTCTACCTAAAACTAGGTTAGAAATTTCACTGCAGTGTCAGTTGTTAGGAAGTATCATCACATTACCCTTTGTTGGCCATCAGCGATCTGAATGATGTTAATTTTCACCAGGTTTGTGAAAATTCCAACAGCCATATTTCAATCTGCAGTCATACTTCAATGTATATTTAAACTGTTACATGTCATTAAAAATAAAGTTAGAACCATTGAAAATGAAAGCTTTCAGGCAGAATTGTTGCATGATTTACAATGCATTCATAATGCAGTACTAAGTTGGATTAAGCATTACCATTCGTGATGTACAGTCGTGGGAAAAAAAAGTAAACACCCCTTACTAACTCTGCAAAAAATTATTGTAGAAGAAAGTTACTGGCACCACACGATTGGTAATAAAGTCTACTTTTAAATGATGTATATAAAATATGCTTAGGGGGCCATCTACATGTTAAAACGAACCATAACTTTGGTTTTTTCAATAGCAGTACACAATTCTGACAGCATAACAGAACTCTACACCCTTCCATTAGCCTAAAAACAAATTTTTATGCAATTCGTGCGATAATTTTCCGAGAAATTAATTGTTTTGTAACGAGCGTATTTTAGGGGCTGTATCAAGTTCGGTACGCGATTGTTGACCGAGAGAGCCCCTTTCTTGGTCAAGACATTTTAAGCGTCACTCAAGCAGTCATTGAAGACTGCTAGATTACAGGATAGCCAGAAAAAATTTCAAAATATCTAGTCACTTCTATCATAGAGCCATATATCACCATCATTTTGCACTTTTTTAGACAATTTGAAAACTACTTGGAAGAAAAATGTGAAATTTTGGATTTCCATAAAGCAGGACTTAATAAATCTAAATCCATAAAAAAATTGTAGGTTGCAATTCATAATTTTTTCGAATATTAATTTCATAATTCATATCATAAAATTATAAAAATTGCAAATTCAACGTATTTATATTTGGGTATTTTAGTATTATTGCTACACAAAAAATTAGCACATTAGGAGCATAATTTCAGGAGATATTAATGAAAATATGAAAAAGTAATTTAAGATTAGAAACACTCAATTTTGAATGTTTATAATGCAAAACCTTATCATTCAAATGACTTGAAATTTGGTGTCTTGGCATAGTTTGAACCGAAGATTTGAAATATCTCGTTAAAATTGGGTATTGCCATTGAAAAAATGAAGTTTGGGTTCGTTTTAATATGTAGATGGTCGCCTAAGTAAATTTTATGTATACCATTTAAAAGTAGACTTTATTTCCAATCGTTCAGTACCAGTAACTTTCTTCTACGACAATTTGTTGAGGATTTAGTGTGTGCGTGTGTGTGTGTGTGGGGGGGGGGTATCTTTTTTCCACGATTGTACAACAGAATAATGCAAAGATATTTGCAGTTAGACTCTTCTGACCATTCGTCGTTTATATGAAGTCGGATAATGCGGGTTGCTACAGTGGAAATGGAAATATTCGATTAGAAATTATAATACTACAAAAGTATAAACTAAAATTAATGCGGCATGATTACAATGAGCCTCAACGCGGAAAGGATCAGTGTGATTGAAAAGTTGCAAATGCACTGTTGTACAGTTTACTTAAAGTATCGTAAGAATATCAGCAGTGCACAAGAGCTAAATAGACTGAGAGCCAGCAGCACAGACATATGGTTCGTACGGATACCGTTATTTCTCCAGGAAAACTACCAGTATCTTTTTTATAGTAAAAGGTTATCTAGGTTAAAATCTAGGTTAAATGCGCAAAATTTCGCCTTCTTTTAAAAAGAGATTTTCTATAAGATAATACCGGTGCCAAAAAATTTTCTGGTCTACAAAATTCAAGGAGGTGTACGAACTATGAGACAACTACCTCATCGAGTTGGAGGCTGAAATTCCTGAATTAGCTAAAACTCGATTCCCATATTGAAACGCAATCGGTCTGCCAAGTCCTATCTTGGTGGAAATCACCAAAAAACCCAATTTTACCGGTTGGCTCGAAGGTTTACCACTGTGTTTTCCTGCTCCCGGTCCGCCATGTTTTCATACCTTTAGGTGAAGGAAAACGCAATGATAAACCTACGAGTCGACCGCTAAAATCGGGTTTTTAGGTGTTTTGCACCAAGATAGGACTTGGCAGACCGATTGCGTTTCAATATGGAAATCGAGTTTTAGTTAATTCTGGAATTTCAGCCTCGAAGTCGATGAGGTGGTTGTCTGTGCATGGGTGGTATCCGCAACTCAAAGGTGTCTGTGAATGAAATCAATGATTCAAAATGCCATTATAAATATAAAAAAATTGAAAACATTAGCAGAATTCATTTACCAGAAGCAAAAAGACTGGATTAAAAGTATGGCATTACTTCGGTATTGGTCCTGGGAAATATATTGCCTTATGTAAAGGAGCGGTATTTTCTTCTGGCCATAATGTGGCCAGTGAATTTTCTGTATCAAACTTTGCTGTATCAAATAATACTGAAGATCAGCATGTTCATGAAGCTAATGCCGATGATAATGAAGAAGAAGCAGAAATTTCTGTACATGAAGTATTGAGATCCATATTACAGTGCAATGGAAGTCAGTACAGTATTACAGACTGGTTTACAGTTCTGTTCAATACTATGTGGTATCCTGGAGGAATTACTGAAATTGAGAACAATGAAATCAAGATGAAGTTTATGAAGAGTTTGTGGAAAATACATTTACACTCTCTGGAGAAGATTTTTACTGGTATAAGGGAGAAGAAATCTTGTTCAAAATATGTGTCCCAGTTCCACTGAATGCACGCTTTTTTGGTCTTTCCAAAACAGATTTTAAAACTGTCTGCGAATTGCTTGAAGAAATAAACAAGTAATAGGTGTTCTGATTTACAGAATCTGTTATTATTATTATTATTATTATTACTTAGTTTTGATATGAAAAGTTTAGCAATGGTTTTCCCATGTACTAATTTACGAAAATACATTGTTCAAAAGTTTATGTTTTTGTCCTTTTTTTCTGTAAATGGCATGAGACCTCACTTTTTTTTCTTTTCTATCTACTAGTACATATATTCAACTACTACATGATATATTTTGTTTTGTTCTGCTCTGATGCTTTTCTGAGATAGGCCTAATTATAAATTTGCAGATTTTGCAACTTTTGAATGTTTTCCTAATTATACCTACCAACAGCATCAATATACCAATTAATTTCTATATTATTTAGATTTCTCAAATAGTAAACTTCCCTTTACAATAAGAAAAATTTTCGGGTAGTGTTACTTAAACGGGCAAAAAGATTATTTAACTTGCATTTTGCGGCAACATAACAATGGAAAGCGACAATGCCCCATGGAAACAAGTTAAGTTTATTAAGCAGGCAATGTTATACTAACAGTTTGTGAAAATAAAATTTTGGGATGTTGCTGCTATCA
Source organism: Maratus speciosus (assembly GCA_963932465.1). NCBI lineage: Eukaryota > Metazoa > Arthropoda > Arachnida > Araneae > Salticidae > Maratus > Maratus speciosus. The sequence goes on along the minus strand of OZ010791.1, from coordinate 41,462,990 downwards.
AAAGATATCAAAACATACTCGCATTTCACATTTTATGAAAAATGGTATTCACGACCTTCAACTTTGACATTTTCTACAGGTGTAGGCAAAAGTTTTTTAGGGCTTCAGCACAATATTCATTAACTATCACCTACTTCAACATAAAAGAAAATCAAGCCAATCAAAATATACAACTATCAAAATATCGCTTTTCTGCCTGAATTTCAAGATAATTTCTCTTAAATTTTGATTATCCCAAGAACCATTAAATATATTTTAACCACTATTTTCATACTGATATCTAATAACACTATGACAATTTTCTGTAATTTTATAATAAAAAAATGCACATTATTAAATAAAAACAGTGATTTTGATGGTTAAGACATCAGAATGGTTTTTTGAGGTTTGGGACGTTTAATACAACAACAACTCACCCTCGCTATCTTATTTGGCTTAATTACCTTCTTTTACCATATAAAAATGTATTTGTTCTGTGACAACATTCTCTCCAATTAAAATAGATATTTAAATTAATTTAAAATATTTAAATTAAAATCAATATACTTTTTTACTTTAAAATTTAAAATTCTCCCTTTAAATATTCCTTAATTTTCATAAAGTTCGTTTTCAGTTAATTTTTATTTGAAAACAATTTTACTCTATCCTCCAGAAAAGATCGTTAAAAATTATCAATAATAAAATATAAAATCTTAATTTTAATACTTTCAGCCGAAATAAATATTTTTTATAATAACGTTCAAATATAAAATTCAAATTATCACCCGATGATCTTTTATTTAAATCTTTATCATGCCTTGTGGCAACAAGCAGGAACAGCCAATCCGCTACTTTCGCGCCGAACGTTGATTCATCTTGGCGTCCTTAAGCTCTCTCTCTGGAACCGGACGTCAACGGACGAACAAGTGTTTGTTGAAGCTCCGTGAAAATTTTCATTTTGACCGTTAGGTCAGATTAAATAGTTTTAATGTTAAAATTACATTAAGGTTTAAATAACCTTTTGCAAAAACAATATTTGATAAAGATTTTATTAAAACTATGCTGCCTTTCAATTATTTGTTATTTATCAAACATCAGACTATCGTTCATCTCGAAATACGACAAAACGGCCAATTACAAAAGAAAATGTTTCTGAGATGTATTCAAATGAATGAAATGCTTCAGGAATAAATACCCCAGCATTCAGGAATAATTCGCGATCTCCTTTAGTGATCATCCACGTCTTAGCCAATTTCTTCATTTGATATCGCCAGCTTCAGTTCTACGATGGAATGATTTGAAAACATTGGTAATGTGTGATATCTTTTTCATCTCCTCCTGTGATTAGAGGATGAAATATCCTATGATTCCTTTCAAAATTTCCGATGTGGAAATAGAGAAAATTATGTTCCAACATTGATCATTTGGATAGACTGTGTCTTGATTTATTCTTGGAACATTTTCTTCAAAAGAAGAACCTTGGTATTAATCCTTCCAAAGAATGGAAGATAAAATCAATTTATTTTCCTTTATAGGCTGTTTTAGGACATTCTCGCATTTCAATTGTTGATGAACTGATACGTACGAAATGTGATGTCTTGCATCTTAAATATGCGATCGAAATCGATAGTTACAAATTCAGATTTTTACAATTGTTGCCATTATTTATTATGTGTAATTAAAAATGCAAGTTTTATATATTATTAGATAAAATGCTGTGGGTAAGTGCACTTTTCCCTGCCTCTCCCCCTTTTATTTAATGAATTTGATTTGAAACATAAAATATACTTATAATAAAAAATTATTGATATTTATATCTGTATGTTTCATTTTGTGTATATATCGTTAATGTGCCAAATAAATCTTCATAAATAAGTTTTTAGTTAAATAATTAATTTTAATTATTATAGAGCTTATAAAAAGCCTGAGATTAAACAGCAGAAGAATTATTTACAATCTCGTAATAATTTTGATAACTTATTTGACGAATACAAAATAAAATAAGATTAATAAAGCACTTATTAAAATACAAAATTAACAATTGGCACAACATTAAATTTACTTTATATAAAATGTATAAACACGATTTCAGGTATGATGATTTAGTTTATTTGCCTCTGGTTCAGGTGAGTTATATTTTATTGTTATTTATTTTTCACAATGGGGAATGTTTTTTATATGCTCTTTTAGACATGTGCAATGTACGATCTTTTGGCCAATTTAATAATAAACTTTCTCCTTTATCATTCATATTAAAATTACATAAATATTATAGATTCTAAATGTTAATAATTTAAATTTCAAATACTTTACTCCCTTGATTTCCCTCCTTACTTTTCTGCTATCTAACAGTATTGAAGTTTCATAACAATATTCTGCTAATAGATTCTTTCAGTCGTGACGTCAATCATAATGTTTTTTGCTAGGAAACTAACGCCAGTCAAACGGTTGCTATGCTGTACTTTCTATTTGTTTGTGTAATATCTTCTAGCTGCATCTCACTGCTAAGTGTTTTAATACTTTATATGCAGGGATAACATTTTCTAGGATTTATATTTAATAAGAAATTAAACACAGCAACTGTTTGTTTGGAGTCAGATTCCAATCAAAACGTCATGACGGACGTCTCACTGAAAGGGTCGAGGCTAACAAAGAAGAGCGGCTACCGCACTACCTTTCGCGTTAGACCGCAAGAATCACGTGATACTCATTTCGTGAATCTGCATTCGTGCTTTCGAGTATCATGTGACTCAGGCGGTCTGAAAAAAAGACACCTGTACCGCACCGCGGCAGCTTGTGTCTTTCGTTAGCTTCGGAAAACGTCTATGCTGAAAAGTGTTTCATAATCTATCTGTAGCTTTCTTGTTTTTCTTATTATCTATTTTTTTAAGTATTATTATTATTATTATTATTATTATAATTTTCATAAAGCAATTTATTTCATTCCCACTCAATATAAAAATATGTTTGTACTGATAAAATTTCGTCAAGTTATGAATGCTGAGATTTGATATTTTTAGTGTACATGGATATTGCTCCTTGTCTTCAGCACCATGCTTCTGAATTCGACAAGTGCAAAACGGATGACAAACAACACGATAATCCTATGGATGACATTTGCAGGTACGTTCATCTCATTTATCTACTTTGGAATCCGTAATACAGCAACTTTGTTCTGTTTTTACACTCTTTTATTTAAACCAATCTGGTTTTTGTATGCAAAGGTGGAATTTTGTGTAATCGATTTTTAACCGACTTCCCGATACGGTAGAATTATAAAAATTGCGTACAAAGGTATGTTTAGGATGAAAATACAGCATTTTAATATTTTTAGAACTTACTTATAAATAAATACATCAATTTTACAGTATTTAACAGTAACGTATTTATTATAGGCATTATTATTAATTTAAAGGTATATTGTAAGGTGATAAATCGCCCAGTAATCTCTGAAAGATTTACAATTGTATGGGAGTTCAAAAAACAATGGATTTAATGATGTGCCCTTAAGAGCTCGCCAAAATAGGCCATATGGATGCGAATTTGCAACAATGAAACATTTTAAAAGTTAAAAAGTACAAAAGAAATTAGAAATAAAAAATGAAGAGTTTAATATGTTAAAAAAATACGCTTTTATCAATTAATAGTTTAAACTCGTTAGACCCGAGGTACAGAAATGTGAGCCTCTATTGTTTTCCTCATAAAAACTAAACTGTTTGATTTTTGCACATTTTGACTTCCCTTCTGTATAACTGAATGTTTTTTACTTTGACAAAGAAAAAAAAAATTCAAAATTTTAAGTTTTTAATTTAATTAGGATCTCAGTTATAAAAAAAAAAAAAGCTTAAAATACACATGCTAGAGCCCAGAAAGGTAAATGCAAGAGTTTTTTAAAATTTTATGATTTGTCGTTTGATATGAGGTATTCAGCAATAAGAATCCAAAATTTCAATTCTCCATCTTATATAGTTTCTGAGAACAGGCTGTGTTACGGACAGATAGACAGACAGACAGACAGAGGGGTGAGACGAATAGGGTTTCATCAGATGAACGAAACCCTAAAAACAGCTCAAATCTCCTCTCCTCATTTTTGATTTGCCAGTTCGCCGGCTCCGTGGTGTCTGCTCTCTGTAATTACTTCTTTGACAACGTTTTTTTTTTTTTTTTTTTTTTTCCTATATTAATCGTAATTGGAATTAGATTTTTTAGTTAAATAGAACTAATGCTCCAGTATATAATGAGTTGACTTTTCATCCCTCCCGAGAAACAGAAAAAGTTTTCTTCTACTACTATATCGTATGTGTGTATATTACTTATATCCTCGAGCTTCGATCTCGTATTAAAAAGCAACTTATTTTCAGAAGGTATATGTGAATTTCTTATGTAGGTTATTCACTTATTAAATTTTCTTAATAGTATATTACTATTGATATAAACAGAGTATTCATATAACAAAAAATTGACGCCAATATGTTATTAAGTATTGTAGTTTTTTCTACTGTATATTTATAATGTACATTATATCAAAATGTAATGACGATACTACATTTTCTTTTAATGTAATAAAAAGCAGTCAATCGAAGTACCAATTTAATAACGTAATTATGCAATTAAATACAGTAAAATATGCTCAGAAAAAACACAAAACACTGAAAAGTATTTCGTTTTAGACATATTCCGTTTACACAGGATTTTCTACATTAGTTTTCAGTTTGTCACCGGGTGGTACGCGGAAGTATGAACTTCTATTTAGTGGTACGTCAGTCTAAAAGTTTCGGAGCCCCTGTTGTAGAAAAAGTTTTAAAATGGCCACAGCATACTGGGTTTTTTTCCAGACATTTTTGTGCGTTAAAGCTGTAAAGATAATTATCATTCATCCCTTATATTCAATTTCAAAAGCAAATGTTTATTTATTTTGACCTAGTTACAGTATGTATGTGCGTACTATATATGTATGTGTATACTTTATTTTTAGGGAAACCGACTACTTGAAGTGTGTAGCTTCCCTCGCCAAGAAAGTTTGTGACAAGGGTGAATCGTTCGGTCAAGCCGTAGAAGAACACGTTGCGAATCTGCACTCTAATGTGTGCAACAGCGCCGGCACGCTTGCTGCTAACTATTGGAAGCTTCTCATACTGATAGTTGTTGGTTTATTCTTAAAAAGATCTGGTGCTGAAATAAGTTTCTTTTTTTGAACACAAGAGACATTGTTCGTGGTATTTTATTTTTTAGTAGATAGTTGCCAAATTAGACTTAGGAATACTATCCTGTTGAGAAGCTGCGAAAAAAAAAAAAAAAAAAAAAATATATATATATATATATTACTTTGTGTACCTTTACAAATCAGAGCTTTCAATGTATTTTTTTTTGTGTATATATGCGTTTAAAACTGACTAAATGAGTAAAACATAATACCATGTGATACTGTTATGGATTAATAATGTCAAGGATTGTGATAATGTTAAGTAAAAGAATATTTGAACATAACTGTAATCCCCAGTCTTCTAACTATATATAAAATTAATTCATCACCTTGTTTGTAGACTCATTTTGAACAGTCCCACAAAATTTTAAGCATTTGGAATAGAGATTATTTAAAAAGTCGTGCTCTGAAAAAAGTTGACTGGTGAAAGTTTGGTGTGAATTCGAAGAAACAACTCTTTTACTAACAAGAGCGGATCCAGCCCTGTGGAAGCAAAGAAAAGGCGGAGCTCCCCAAATTTTACATTAAAATTAAGAATCAATATATTGGATCGATCGGAAAGTCGTGTCGTGTTGGGAAAATCAATTCGTACCGGAAAATTCTGCCCGGTAATTATTAGATTTTAGATATCGGAAACAATGTCTAATATAATTAAATGATAGAATTTTCCTGTACGAATTGATTTTCCCAACACGACATGACTTTCCGATCGACCCAATAATTCTTTGAGGTGTAGACATTTTATTCCTAAATAACAAAATTTGATTCAGTAACATACACTAATAGAAGTGCTTAGTGGAAGAAGATGTTATTTTTCTGAAGAATGGTTTATGATACGGATAATTAATGTTTTACTCCGAAAAAAAAAATGAAGTATTCAAAAATGAGTAAATCGATGTACTTATATCGAATTGAATACGTTTGGATCAAAAATTAACCTATGCTTTCTCACTTTTGAAGCATCACATGTTGTGAAACCCAACAAAACGATAATTTTTTTTTACCCTGCTATAATTTATTTCATTTATGGCAGCATAAAAGATGTTTATCAGTGTAAATACCAAATTACGCTCAGTATTTTAAAATAATTTAAAAATGCTTGCAAATAATGCTCTTGTCATAAAAATATTCGATTTGGGTATCTTTCTAATAATTTTGCTATATTTCTTAATAAATAATCCATTAAAAGTTCCTAGTTAATAATTTTAAATGGGGAAATAAATGGCAGCACAATTTTACTTTAATTTGTAGGTTCAGGGGGGCGGTACATGACGATTAATATTTGAACACAACCATGGAATCAAAAATGAGTACATGTGATTCTCAATTTTGAGTACATTTGGATCGAAGTTATTTTGAGTAGGTGAAGGCGTATTTAAAATTGAGTACTTTTTACTCAATTTTGAGTACGCATTTTTTTTAAATGGAGTCATACGATAAACCTTAAATACTTTGATTCTATTGAGTCTTGAAGATAGGAATGGTTATTTTGTAATGCTTTTTTATTTAGTAATTTAAGTAACATTAATAACTTTTAATATTAAAAAATTAATGGTTAATATGTTCTTTTGATAGTGTTTAATACCACCTTATTAACATTTCAAACATAAGCTGTCAAGAAGAAAATAAGTCGATAAAATTTACAACAAAAAAGTTTCCACTTCAATTTTATCAAAATTTAATTTTTGTTCGGTAACATCCTCTTCTACTAAGCTTTCCAATGATAAATTATATACACATTTAAGCTAAAGGAACTTGGCGAGGTTTTTTTCATAGCAAAGTCATTTATATTTTAAACGAATCCCGTTGCTGGAGTAAGTCACTTTCTATGCTAAGCAATCAATACATATTTTTCATTAAAATTGCCATTTTTTATATTAGAGTACCCATAAAATAATTACATTATCATCTTAGATTCTAGTGCAGAACAGAGTGAGTATTATGGAAAACATTCTGAGACAATTTCACAGAAATATCTTTAAAACATTTTATGTAATGAAGTTTATCGAACATGGAGATAACAGAAAAGTTGATTTTCCAGAAATAGCATTTAAAGATTTCTTTTATATCTTTCAGATACATACAAAATTAATATAAAAGTATCAATTAAGGTTTATTAGCGTTATTATGTAAAGAATGTAAGAAAATGATACATAGAAACATTGTTTATCTTTCTCCTGGCATTCTTACGCCCACTTTGATTCATTCACGCCATTTGATTCATTACTTCCTGTTTATTAAATTGGCCATAACACCTCTTCTAGTAATCATAGGATGAGAATTAAAACAGATTTGGAATCGTAAATAATTTATCTTTCAAATAAAACTATAAAAATGTTTTCGAAAAATTTCATGAAAACGGCTATTTTAATGCAGACAGATATACCTATAAAAAGTTGAGTACCCCCTTGTTCAAAAGCCCACTTTTGTGCCCGAAACGTACTAAAATAATTTTATTTTTTAGGGTTGTTCTTTTCTAGTGCTAAAACGAAATTCTTCACAATTTTTCTCTGAAATCTCCCTACACTTATCTCTCAGAAACCCTATTTTAGCTGTACTATTAGGAGAGAATCTCGTTTAGATATTTCAAATGGTTTTAAAGATCAATCTGTTTAACCCTTTATCTACTGAATTATGATCTACTGCAATTTTTTTCCTGTAATTTTTTTTTCAGTTACTACAATGAAACTTAAAGGATAAACATAAAAAAAAAAAATACTCACCCGTGAGAAATTTAATTCCTTAGAGGTAATTAATTAAAGTGGTACTTTAAGGTACCGTCCGTACGCTATGACTAAAATATTATCGTAACAGAAAACCCACACGGTATTTCAAGTGGCACCAGAATTGTGGTAAAATATTTTCGATTTAATAAGTATGTGAAATATAGCCTTTTTCTTACTTACAGATGAATTTTTTGGCAAATTCAGGTGCCAATCATTTATTTCAACATTTTAGTATTGAAAATGCTTTTCCCCTGAAAGGGTTAAGAAAAACTATTTTTTTTTTTTTTTTTTTTTTTAAGATTTCGATCTTGTTAACAGTCTTTTAGTTATGGAACACGTTCCAGGGACAACATGTTTTCTCGCATCTCCATATATGCAATATATGATTTTACATATGCTATTTTATAGCATGGCAAAAAAGAGCCGGCGCCACAACTTTTTCGATTTCCTATAAAAAATAATAATGAAACAGAAAAGAAATACTAGGAAAAATATTACGACACTACATTTTAGTAATTACATTTTAAAACAGATGAAAACGATGGCTAACTACACAGACGAAAAGTAAACAAGAAGTTTTTCTCCAATACCCAGTGTACTGATGGTACTTATAAGTACATCGAGTAATTCAACTGTTAAATCAAATACATACACAGTTCACCTAAAATAACTAGTCAAATTGTATTCTAAGATCTTAATAAACACATAAAAACATTCCAGCACTTATTTTATATCCTTTACTGTATTTGCAGCAATAAAAAGACGAGCGTGACAATCTGTACAAAATCTCGGCACAAAACACTTCGACTGTTTCAAAGATAGCCTCCTTCTTCGCTAAAATAAGAAACCTATAAGCCTACTGATACTACTGTATCCGGATAAAGCGGAGTTAAAAGTGTGTTTTTGCAAAGTACCATTAGAATATTAGTAATATTCACCATGGGAGGAATGTTTTAAGTGAGTGGTACTTATAAGTACCGTCAGTAGATAAAGGGTTAAGATAGTTTTAAATATAGACGTAAGTAGGATCATATATAAATGTGTTCCTGTATTTTGAACTTCGAATGGGAACGTTTTGAAAATAATTAAATAAAAAACTTATTATTTTTTATTATTTTTCTTTTAGCATGAAGGTATAACTTTTATTTTTAGCCTACAGCATAACTTTTAACGAAGAAAAAAAAAAGAAAAGAAAAGAAAAGAGAAAAAGGAAGAAAGGAGAAAGGGAAAAACTGCCAGAGAATGAGTTTATGATAAATATGAAATTACCCCCCCCCCCCCCCCTTAAAAATATAATTTCTGGGACGCTAGACTCTAGAATGCAGAGAACACGCTACGCTCAACGTGATACCTGAAATGTTTAGCAGCTTCCAGATGATCGGCTATCTCTTTCTAGCTTATCACAGCATAAAAAATGATATCATCCAAAGTCCAGATGTGATATTATGTTAAGGAACATCACATCATCTATACCAACAGAATGCATCAACACAATAGTACATGATATTGCAGCATAGCATTTATTTCACGAAATTTTTCAAACTGGTAACTTATTTAAAATTCTGTATTGAAATAATGTTATTTACACTGTACAAAATTTACAGAAAACTCTACAATCATATAACAGGTTTTAGAGATAACGGTTACTTAACACAAATTTATTTCTATTCTCACCACCACCACTACCAATGAGAACGCTTCATAATAGGGTCTAGTAACCGTTACCTAATACAGTCGGACCTCGTTATCACGACACCCGGTTTTCACTTCACTCCGCTTATCACGTCAGTTTTTCAAAGCCCCGATTTTCTGTATATGATTTTAATGTAAATAAACTCCGGATTTTACGTCATTGTATAATTTTCAACTCCGGATATCCCGACGATTTAGGAAAATTGTTCATTTTTCATCATCCATCTTATAAGCACGTAAATTAAGCGGTAAGAAATGTCTTAGCCAAACTTTTCACAAAAGTGTCTAAAACACCCATTGAGATAAATGAGAAATTTTACTTCAATCCTTTATCTGAATAAATAAACCCAAACACTATGAACGACCCACTTAAGCTCCAGATAGACTACTTGCGGTCTTTTTGTTCTGGTCAGGTGGTGCTTTCTTGTGGTTACACGGCGTTTTTCATCCGACTAAAACCGTAGCATTGCATTGCATTGAAACGATCAGAAATTATCTAACATCCATTTCTGAAACAACGAATATTGATTATAATTCATTATATAATATTGAAAAAAGAATTGTAGGAAGCACATTTAGGGATAAGCAAAACTTAGTTCATCAATATTTCATGTAACAATAAACAAACAAGTCATCATAAATCTGATTTTTATTCTTTTCAATTTTGTTTAATAATAAAGTTTTATTGCTTAAAACTACAAGAACAGTTATGAATTTCAAATTGTCTTAAATTAATTAAAAATACAGCTTTTTATAGACATTTTTCTTCAACTCCGGTTACTACGACACCCCGCTTATGACGACAGTTTGTTCTGGTCCTTAGAGTGTCGGGATAACGAGGTTCGACTGTATAATAAAGATAAACATTTTTGTGTGTGTTTGTGCGTCGTGTTCTGTTAAAACCGCTGCACTCAGAGCTACAAGATTTAACAAGTTTGGATTTGAGAGTTTTTCATGTTTCGCTGATATATTAAGAGGGTACTTCACTCATCGCGGAAATACCCGCTCGCTAATATTAATGCTATGGAAGAAATTTTTATGGATATCTCATTTGCATTTCACTATTTAAAAATTATTTTGTTTCATTGGCTATCTGAGATCGATCTCTAAAAAGGCCGTTTTTTTACTTTTTTGATTTTGGTTTCGGGGCTTTTTTTTATTGGGATAGTTTCACTTTCAGAACCGGTTTCGTGGGTGAAAGTGTCCTCATTAAATGAAACTTGCAAATAAAATCGAAAAAGTAAAAAAAGGGCTTTGTATAGATCGACCTCAGCTATTCAATGCAAAAAATATTAAAAATATTAAAATGCAATCGAGATATCTTTAAAATTTTCTTCCATAGGATTAACATTAGTTATCGAGTGCTTTCGCGTGAGTTAAGTAGCCGAGTTGCATCTTTCAGCCCAATGTAGTAAATTATATCCTCTTTTCAATAAAGTTTGTGTAGAATTTATGCAATAATTTTTCAATTTTTCACAATTTATAGAATTCTTTTTTGCGTTTTGTGCCATCTTTGACAATTGTAAAATGAATCCGGTTTGAGACAGATATTGACTATTTAATGGGGATGTTCATATGAATGTATAGGAGAACAAACTGACGTTAAAACACTAGCATTTGCTTTCTCACTTGAATTTATTTTATAACAACAAAATACTTTTGTTTGAGTTCGATAAACGGACAGCAAAATACTTTTGTTTGAGTTCGATAAAATGAAAATGTCATATCAAGCATTCGAATATTTGAGGCGTTTACAGGCAAAGTGCTCTCAGAGAAATTTTCTCAAATGCTCAAAAAGAAAGATTTTTGGGACGCGCTATAAAATGATTTCCTATGGAGTAAAATATCAAGTACATTTCGACAGCCCGACTATCAACTAAATTTTTTTCAAAAATATTACCAATCGTTTATACCTCACTTGTAACAACAATCTTTAAGTTTGTACCCCATTTGTACTTGAGTAATAAAAGATTTTTTTTTCTTTTTTTTTTGGGGGGGGGGGGGGGAGGAGGAGGTACAAAAACAGGCAGACCCCACCAGCATTCACCACTAAAAACCTTTTACTACACTAGTACAAATGAGGTTCAAACAAAAGTATTGTTAGTACAAACGGGTATAAACAAGGTATAAACGATTGGTAATATTTTTGAAAAAAATTGAGTTGCTGGGAGTACTGTGAAATCAACCATAACCCTTTATGTCCTAAATTATGAATTCACAAAAATTTCATCTTCTAAAGCATTTTTGTGAAAATTTTGAAACTACATTAGAAGATTTACACAATCATTTAATAAATTTTAGAAGGATTTTGCCAATTAAAATTAATTAATTAAATTTGAATTTAGAGGGATTTTGTGCAATATCCACTCAAATCTTTTATTTAAAATATATTTTTTAGTATTTTTTAGAATTAGGAAATGTACAAATATAATGTTCTTACAATAGAAATATTTCCAAATTGAAAAATCCCCCCCCCCCCCTAATGCCAAGAAAGTTGTAAAGATGCAAAGGCAAAATAAATTTTTTTTTTAATATTTTTGCTTTGGGAAACCAATAATGCTTTTGGAACAAGATAAATTAAAGTATCTACAACTCATTCTAAACTGTATTACTACTAATAGGTATATTAAATGAATTTTATAACAAGTTATTTTAATGGTACTTTAATGTACCGTCGGGGCATAAAGGGTTAAAATATCTTCGGGTGCTATTTATAGGCAAATTTTGTAGAATAAAAATTATACCGATATCCCTATCTATCGATTAATATATCTAGATAAGCTCCATGCATTTTTTTAAATTTAAAAATAGTAAATCACAACACTATACCTTTAAGCGCCTCATTTAAAATTACATTAGTGTGAAGAAAAACTTGTAGGTTGACTACTTGAAATTTTTTTAGAGTTCACCTCATTTAAAACTATATTAGTCTGAAGAAGAACTTGTCGTTTTACTGCTTGAAATTTCTTCAGGGTTCGCCTCATTTAAAACTATATTAGTTTGAAGAACAACTTGTAGTTTTACTGCTTGAAATTTCTTCAGAGTTCGCCTAATTTAAAACTGTATTAGTTTGAAGAAGAACTTGTAGTTTCACTGCTTGAATTTTTTTTAGAGTTCACCTCATTTAAAACTATATTAGTCTGAAGAAGAACTTGTAGTTTGACTACTTGAAATTCTTTTAGAGTTCGCTCATTTAAAACTATATTAGTCCGAAGAAGAACTTGTTGTTTCACTGCTTGAAATTTCTTCAGAGTCTTTCTCTTCTTCTTCATCCTCCTCCTCCTCCTCTTCTTCTGGGTGTTTTTTCTTGTGTTTTTTGAGATTGGAAAGTTCAGAAAACCTTTTGTCGCACTGACTGCACTTGTATGGTTTCTCTCGAAGTTTATGCTTTTTGAGATGAATCAGCAATTTTTTAAAGTCGTCGAATTTCTTCCCACATCGTTCACATTTAAATTTTTTAAGAATGTTCTTCGTAGGTAACGTGTAGCTGAGCAAACGCTGCTTCAGAGAGAAATTTTTGGAGTTTTTATTGGTATCTTTCGACTGCTGCTTTTCTGGTGAAGAGCGTTTAGTTTCTTCTTTGGGAGTGTGCGTCAACATGTGTTTCTTCAGGAGAGAATTTTGTGTGAAGCCAGCCTTGCACCGGGTGCACTTGAAGGGCCTCTCACCGGTGTGTGTAAACATGTGCTGTTTCAGATGACTCGAGTATTTGGTGGAGTAGGAACACAACGTGCAACAATGTCGCTTCTCTACGCTGTTGTCTTTATGTCTTTTCTTGTGGTTGAGCATGGCTTGCTCCGAAGTGAAGACTCGTTCACACTTATCGCATTTGAAAATCTCAGAAGCTGTAAAAGAAGAAAGCTTGCATTAGTCTTTTATTATAAAAGTGAAAATGAAATCAATCTTTTAACGACAGATACATATATTCGCAGTCAGGCATGCGACCGAGTAATTTTATGCAAAATCGGATTCACCCGTGGCATTTTGTATGTGTATTTTATTGATGCAGAAGACTTTAGTAAAAGCTTAGATTTTCTAAACCAGTGGTCATCAAGAAGAGCGTTATAAAGTTTGTAGTGTAGCTTGCTATATTTTGAAAAATGTAGCGTAACAAGTAATGTGATACAAAAATGGATAGTTTGTAGGAAAAACTGACACTACTTTTAACGCTACTTCAGGTTAAAGAAAAATGTAGCATTTGTCTAGTCATGTGATCGTAACTTGCTTTTTTCCATGGAACTAATAAAAAAGAGGAACTGACATATCCTTAAAATAGTGAAACTTCAACTGTAACCGCTTTCACATAGGTTGATTACCGCCAAGACAAAATTTCACCAGTAAATTTAAATAGAAATTTTTTTCTTTATCTAAAAACCTATTTAAAGTAAAATTTCATTCATAAATAATGGCAAAAACAGATATTTATTTTCACTGGTGGAAGTTTAATTCTGCAGTAGTCAGGCATATTGCGACGACCTAGATAACCTCCTGTCAGAGCCAGTAAAAAAGAGTATAACACCTGGGAAACTCCTACCAGTAAAAACAAATACAAATTTTACCATATTTGTAAGCAAAATTTTTGATGAAAATGCCGCTAAAATAAGCAAAATTTTCGATTCAAAATTTACTGGTGGGAGTTGCTTCGGCGGTTATCAGAAACTGATGATCCGATGTAAAAAATCAGCCGCCATATTGTGACAGTCACCTGAATTACTTCAGTCTCAACTGGTAGACAATACACTATATACCTCTCTTTATTTATAACTCCATTGCTTCTTTTGTGAAAAATGTGTATTGCACAATAATTTGCAACTCAGCTGCAGCGTTTAGTATTCCATGATGTCATGGATTTTTCCACTGATACTCGCTATCCAAGTGCCAAAGTCTCAATCAAAGAAGATAATTTTCCTGCTGAAAGTACTATTTTAGTTACTCATTATCAGATCTTCGTGTTTTAACAGCGAGTTTCTTTCTTTTTCTTTTTCTTTCTTTCTTTTTTTTTCTTTTTTTTTTTTTTTTTTTGGAATTGCTTTATTTACAGATTTACTATTTTTTTATGTTTTGATAGACAAAATTAATAATGAATTGCCTTTAGTCGGCATGCAACGAAAAATATGCGCGTAAACAAACATTTTAAAGAATAACAGGAAACTGTCCATTATTAAACGACCCTATTTTAAAATTATCTTACAGGCGAAAATATTTTTCAGAATTTTGTGAAATTTAGTGGAGGATATAATAAAAGTATGGGAAATTTTTTGAGCTAAGAAAATAGTTCAAAATTTCGCTGCCAGATGGCGTTTTAACGAATTACACATTTTAGATACATTTACGATAGTTTATAAATTTTATTACAAAGAAACATGTTCCATATGGCGGTCAACATTTTCAGATACCATCTGGAATCGTAAGATGGCATGTTCCACAATTGTCCGCAGTGTGTTTTGGGAAATGCGAAGAACAGGTCGTGAAATTATGTCTTTCAAATCAGGTAAAGTTCATAAATAAATTTCCTAAACTATCTTAAATGCATGCTAAATGTGTAATTCATTTTAAAACGCCCTCCGGTGGCGAATTTTTGAACTAATTTTTTTCGCTTAAACAAATTCCCATTCCTTCTTTAATATGTCTTTCATAAATTTTCTCAGCTTTATGAACAATAGTTTTGTCTGCAGACAACTTTAAAGTAGGATCGTTTAATTATGGACACCCTGATGAATTTTAATTTTTGAATTACCTCGATTTTATCGCAGTTATTTGATTGTTTCCTGACAAACGTCATATATCGAAGGACCGTTGTGTTATACTTAAATCGTATCCGCAATTTCAAGTGTAGACTGAATCCTTTGTCAAAATCTGATAGTAGCGAAGTAGTGAAGACAATTGAAAAGTACTTTGTAGTTGCTACTTTTTAAAACAAGTAATTGCAGTTATAATTAACTACATTCCCGATAAAATAGTTGTGGTTGTAGCTCGCTACTGAAAAAAAGTAGTTTTTCGTAACATTATGCTAAACTGTGTAAAATTTGTCTATACAAATGAGGCTTTCAAGTTAAAAAGAGTCATAAAATTAAAATGTCTACTAAATATTTACTTTTTAGTCATTGAAATAGCCGTAAATGAGACTGTTAATGGGTGTCAGGACTCTTAAAATTGGAAAAAAGGAAAAAAAAAGAGACCATTTTCAACATTAAATATCTTAAAATGTATATGATTTAAAAACGCAATTTTTATTGCTATGAAAGATATAAGTATGTTCTTTTATTTCACGTATTTAAAAAATTGCAAGATGCAGAATTAGTATTACAGGGTGATCCAAACTAACAGACCTTTGTCGAGCAGAAAATTGGTATAACAGCTTACGCGCACGATTACATAAATTTTGCAACTACAGTAGAACCTCTTTTATCCGAAACTCTTTTAACCGAAACTCTCGTCAACCGAAATCAATTTTAAAGCTTTTTTCTTCTATCACATTCTTTGTGTGCAAAATACACTTTGGATTTAAACTAGCATATTCCTTGTGTACAAGCGTTCCTTTCCAAACCACGAGTACATATAAATATTTTCGATCCCCTTTATTAGAATTCCTGTGAATGTAATTTGAGTTCCCGTAAGCTGCGGAGTGGAACGAACAAAACGAACTAAGAAAACGAACAAATTAGCAATTCTGAAGCTTTTGAATATTTTGAAAAAGGTTTGGCTTGGTTGAAGCAGCAGTAAGACTGATACTGGTGAACTAATAATATTTAAAAACTTCGTGATAGAACTTCACAGCAAAGGCAATCGAAACTGCGACAAACAAACATTGTTTCAAACACTTGTGAAAAATGTAAGCGATACTTAACTTCAAAATTAAAATTCAGGTAATTTATTCTTGTTTCGATTTTGCTATTGCTTTATCTTTATTAAGCACTTGTTACCATAATAAGAAATAGCACATATATTTCTCCTTTATCTTAAAATTGAAGGATTCTCGATTATTCGAAAATTTTGATTTTCCGAAAGAGGGTCGGTCCCAATTACTTTGGATAATCGAGGTTCTCAGTACAAGGAAATTTTTCGCGCCTAATTATACCTCAGTCTGTAGTAATTACCCTGAACTTAAATAAATTTGTATTTAAAGCATTTTTATATTTTTAATACAAAGTTACATTTAGCTACTACAAAATTTTGAAAATTTCAACTGTTTAATCATCTAAAAAATATATTTTGTTTGAACAATAAAAATTAAATTTTAGGTTCAGTTTATACAGACTAACATGAAATATTTGTTTTGAAAATTTCATGAAAAAATATTAAGAATTTTTTGAGATATCCTGCGCGATATGCTGAAAAACGTCATTTGGAGAAAAATGATTTCAAAGTTTCAAAAACGCTGCATCAGCTATTGAGTGGATATAATTCTAAAAGCCATAACTGCTGTTCTAATGGGAATTTCAAGGAAAAGATTATATCAAAATGTTCAGAAAAGATAGAAGTTTAACATCTAAAAAAATTAAAATTTCGAAAATCTTGAAGCTTTAAGAGTCCTGAGACCCTGTAAGGGATCAAACACTGTAAGTATAAATTTAACATACTTTTTCAAAGCACTGACTAATAACAATCGTGTGACTATTGAGTTTTACAAAGCCTTTTAATAACATTTTTGCCCAACAAGTCATTAAAATGTGCTTAATAAATATTTTTTACTATTCCTAATTTAAAAATTTTGTGGAGTTTTTCAGCAAAAATTATCCTTGAATTTTGTAGAGAATCCAATAGACTTCTGGATGATATGGGGTGAAAAATATTTCATTAGATTAAAATCTAAAATTTTAAATATCTATCTCCGTAAAAATTCTTTGAATAAATTCGTGATCTTGTACTTACCATTGTAACTTCGTTTTTAAAAGTCATCAAGTGCAGGGGGGGGGGGGGAAACATTGAAACTACATTGCCACTAATGTATTCATTCAATATAGTAAAAGGAATGAAGTTGGTTTGAAAAAAATAATCAATTTCCTTAATTAAAAAAATTAATTTTACGAAAATGAACAATAAAAAAACAAAAACAGTACATTTAAAAGATGTCTGTTTTCCCAGAGTACGTACTATAGTAAATCAACAATTTTTGATTTTTAAAAACTGTTCATGAAAGAAATACTTTTCAAGAACAGACACTTATAAAAATAACATCACAAATAAAAAATATAGAACAACAGAACATTATATATATATATATATATATATATATTAATAAACTATACTTCATTAAGTTCAAAACATGGGAAAAGCAAGAAACACACAGCAACTAAAATATTAAACAACAAAACCATGAATAACTTAGAAAAACAAAATATATATAACAAAATATATGTGTGTATATATATATATAATATGTGTATACGTATAATTAATATAAAACTAACATAAAGCTAAAAATATACACAGTGCATATAAAACTTAAAATTATTTAAAATTAATTTTTTAGAAATATGAATAACTATATAACAGTATTTTTAAGTAAGAAATCTTTACTTAGTATATTAATTTATAGAAATAATATTTACACATTTTCTAAATATATAATTTAACCCAAGTAAAATATGAGTAAAACACTAGTATCACATAGTAACAAAATATAAAACATTTAACATCTAATGTTTAATACGTATTACAGTTTATATCGAACATTTGAAACGCTAATATAATTTATAATTAATATACATGTAAGGTGACTCCATTTGCATACTACGACTCTTAAAATCGTCATAATCTTCATATTATCATGGTAACACTATAGTGAGCCTATATTTAACTTTTTTGAAATGTACCCATGATAAAAAGAACTCAAGCAGTAACGGAGCTTAGCATATGTGTCATAAATTTAGCATAAAAATAAAAATAATAATTGTCAAAAGACCATTTAAGCTGAATCACCCAACCATACAAAAATATAAACAATAGTAATAACAAATAATAATCACAATAGTAATAGATAATGTACAAAAAACAACTTCATTAATATATGATGTTTACAAGGATACATTTTTATGCATCAATTCAAGATTTCCAATTCAAGATTCAAGAATCCAGGCTTATATGAGTAATGCCCCTACGTTCACCTGAAAAATAAATAAGTAACTAAAATTGACAATGCTACAAAAAATGAATATTCAGGTTTAAATATAACAAAAACGAAAGGCTACAGCATCCAGCATAGATTTTGAAACACTTTCCAACACATTCAGAATACTATAATAAAACGTCGGAAGGTGAAAAATGATGTATAAATAAACAATTTCTAAAATGTATAATACATTTGAAAACGTAATTTCAACAATTACCATGAATAGTCGGTAAAATATCTGAATTTTTTGTGCAGTCCTGTATATGATCTATAGATTTATCATATTATTCATAGTATGCTAAAATTAAGTTCAGATAGGAAAAGCATAGCACAATTGAAAATTCCCCTCCATCAATTTTCACCAATAAACGGAAATGTACTTCAGATGTTTTGTGCAGCCCTGTATATGATCTAGAGAATTTATACACACTAATTAACATGCAGAATAAAAAAGTTAAATTTAAAAACGTATATCACAACGGAAAATGCCCTTCCAGCAATTATTGTTCATTGAGAGTACTATAAACGAATTATTTTTTGTGTCCCTGTATATGAACGATGAAGGTTATGCAAACCATTTTTCATAATAAGCATATCGTAGTGCACCTGAAAGATATATATATATATATCAATTTAAATGTGTTTGAAATAGTTTAGCATGAATACACCACATACGATTTTTCCCCCATACGTTATGTAATGGAATTCTTTTAAGTCTTCCTGTAAATGAACGATGGATGCTATGCACACCGTATTCTATAGTAAGAATCTTGTAGTGCATTCCAAAGACATATATAAATTTCAATGTGTTTGAAATTGGGAAAGATAATTAAAAACGACCGGAAACAATTTCCCCCCATAGGCCATAATGTAACGGAATTCTTTTGAATGTACCTGTAAAGGGACTATAAATGATACACACTTAATTTTCAATACCGAACATGCCATAGTAAATCTCAATAATAATATCAATTTTATGGCAATCCGACTATATTTACACGAGTTAGAGCACGGACAGGCAGCCAGAAATTGGCAAACTTTTGGTTTATTACACATCAACAGTACAAACGATCAAGGATATAAAAAAATTGAAATATAAAATAATTGTCTGTTTTTTATAAAAACACCTAAAAAAATAGCATAATCTTAAAAAAAGCGAGACTCTTAAAATTCAAAATATTTCTTCTTTGTACCCTTAATGATTTAAATATTGGATAAAAAAGTTCCTGTTACATAAATTATTTCTGTTTTCTAGCTTATGAGTAACCTGTAGTACTCAAAAGTAAAAAAAAAAAAAAAAAATTAAAAGGTTTCTTAAAGAAAGTCGATATTAGGCAATTTCGGTTTGGAATGTCGAATACTCACATACATTGTTTACATACATGCTTGTGACATGATTTGTGTTGTTTTATTTATTTTAATGTGAAAAAATATTATTTTGCATGCATTTATGTAAAAAATAAAACAACTTTTCAAGTGCAAATTCTGATATTATCGGCAGTTTCAACATATTTTAATAGTACTTTTGAAAAATTATCAAACTTTTGGTTTATTACGCAGCACCTTTTTTATACCATTAACGATATAAAATAAAACTGAAATATCTTTATAATAAATGTCTGTTTTTTCATAAAAACATCCAAAAAAGTAAAATCTTAAAAAACGTGAAACGCTTAAAATTAAAAATATTGCTTGTTTGTACTCTTAATGATGGAAATGTTGGATAAAAAAGTGTCTGTTGCATAAATTATATCTGTTTTCCAGCTTATGAGTAACCTGTAGTACTCAAAAGTAAAACAAATTAATAGGCTTCTTAAAGAAAGTCGATATTAGGCAATTTCGGATTGGAATGATGTCGAATACTCACACACATTGTTTACATACATGCTTATGATATTTTCTACGGCGTTTTATTTATTTTAATGTGAACAAATATTATTTTGCATGCAGTTATATGAAAAAAAAAAGAATTTTTCAAGTGAAAATTCTGATATTATCCACAGTTTCAACTTATTTTCATAGTACTTTTGAAAAATTATCAAACTTTTTGTTTATTACGCAGCACGAGTTCAAACCATTAACGATATGAAATAAAACTGAAATATCTTTATAATAAATGCCTGTTTTTTTTTTTTTTTATAAAAACATCTAAAAAAAGTAAAATTTTAAAAAACGTGAAATGCTTAGAAAAAATATTGCTTGTTTGTGCTTAATGATGGAAATGTTGGATAAAAAGTGTCTGTTATATATCAAGCAGTTGTTTATAATATCAAGTAGTAAATATTAAGTGGTAGTGTATCAAGTAGTAGTTTTTAAAGAAAATATACTTGTGCACACATAATAGCAAAATTAGAGGTAAAACTCAGAAGATAAGAAAAATGGTTACTTACATATTTCCTGGGCCAGGTAGATAGATCGACAAAAATGGGTTCTAATCGCTAATTTCGTTTATTATTAAGCGCAAATACTGTTCAAAACGGTAATTTAATAAATACATAACACCCTTAAAAATAATAAATAATATAAAACTGTAATTTAGTATACATTTATTAAATCCATAGCATGAAATAGATGGCTTTTTAGCAATAGCAATAAATGATATTGACGATGGCATTTTTATTTCCAGTGGTTTGTTATGCCCGCTAGAATCAATCTAATATAAATATTATGCACTATAAATATGGTGTATCTATTAATATAATATGTCTATATATGAAAGCGGTTTAGCATCGCTTTTTCACGTCTTTGATATTTAATAAATTTTACACAATTTATGAAATACAAACGCGGTTATAGTGCGTATGTACATAATTATTTTAGTACACTGTAAAAAAAAAAAAAAAGTATAGTTGCGCTTAATTTGAGTTTATGAAATGCCAAATGAGGATTAAATATACTCTAAGTTTGGTGTAAGCACCGAATAAAGTGTCATGATACACTAAAAACGGTTTAATTTTAATTTTTTAAAGAAATTGTGAAAACCGAATACCAGTTCGGGTGTAAAGTTTTTAAACGACATATGATTCAGTCCGCCATTTTGGAATCTGTTTATATAGCCGTGTTCCAGGGCTCGGATTTTGTTCGAAAATGTTTCTCAGTAATGATCACTAAATAAAAAGCAGTTAACCAGCTTCTGTTGCAGTACCTGAGTTAAAAGGTTCCTTCATATAGCTCTCACCACTGAAGCATCGCTGAAAAAATGCTCGTCTTCTTTGGCTAATTTCTTCGGAATAGGATAAGAACTTAAAACTTATGTTTAACTTCATATTTTTGAAACATTCCCGTTTAATGTAATACTACAATAATTTTCCAGCATTTTTATACCTACTATGTATCTCTAGCTGCTATATTTATAATTTTATGAGTATATTAAGTCAACCTACTTTACAGTATATTGGTGCCATTTTCAAATTTTGGCATTTTTCTCACTTTTGAGACGCTCAGTATACAATGAATTCCGCTTGTTAACTTTAAAATAATGTCCGATTCAACTAAATTAAAAATCGTAGATTATCTTTTAACCAAGAATTTTAAGTTTTCAATAAGTTTTAACTATTTGCGAGCCATTTTAAAAAGTATCGTTTTTAGGATTACGACTTTCGTTTTCCCATAGGAAATACATTACGTAAACAACGATATTCTTAAGCTTTTTTAACTACAAAAACTAACTTTTGCTGAAAAACTAACGTGATATTCAGCTCATTTAAAGCTTAAGCTTCAAGATTCTATCTGGTTTTAAAAGTTTTGAACACGTCTTGTGTATTTGCTGAGCGTTTCAAAAGTTGACATTTTTCGATTTTCCAGTTAGCCCTCACCCCATAGAAATACATGGGATTTTTACTGTTGTTGACATATTTTAACATAGCTCGTTTTCAACTTTTTATTAATTATTTTCAAAAACTAATACTTGTTTTATGTTCTATAAAGTACGGGCTTTGCTCCGCCACCCACCGTCTATTCCGGAGTTGAGTTTAGATATGTTTAAAAAATTCATGAAATTTGGTATAAAATTTTTTGTCTCAGACCACTTTCCCATAGCGTTACGCGTTTTGTTTACTTTGTTTTGCAGCTTTTTTAACTATTTAAACCTTATCATTTTGCTTAACTATTAATATCTTTTAAAAGCTTAAACTTCAAGCTTTCTAGCGGTGTAGTGTTTATTAATTAATTATGCCGTTAAGTATTTTTAATTTGCATTTTAACAGTGATAAAAATTGTTCTTTAGCTCTTGAGAGGTTGGTGGTTTTTAGCTCTCTGTATCTGATTTTTGTACAATTTGCAATGTTTAGTTGTATTTATGGTATGTTTATTTTAATTTGCTTAGACTATTTATTCGAAAACCAGTCAGGCCTACGCTGAGTTAAAAAAAAAAAAGAGTCAAGTACATGTGACGTAAGTCCAGATGTAACGAACGAATGATTTGTGAGGAAATTTCGTTGTTTACCAAAACTAAAATGTTTAAAATAAATGTTTAATTGAGATAATAAATTATCGTAGTTAAAACAATGTTTAGCAGCCTCTTTGAGTGAAAGTATTCATTGTAAATTATGGTTGCATTAGATTTAAAATGTAATCTTTAAATTGTTTTTTATTTTACTGTTAAAGTGCAAACCAAATAAGCAGTAGTGTGACTTTACACCAGATAAGGAGTAGCGTGACTTTACACCCTTTACACCAAAAATAGTGGCAACTAAGTTGCTACTAAAAGTGGTGTTTGTTTACACCATTTGGTAGCTGGTGGCTCATTACACCAATTTACAAGTGGAATTTCATTACACCACTTAGGGGTGGCAATTTAGTTGCCACCCTTTTTGGTGTAAAGTAAGGGAAATCTTTTTTATAGTGTAAGAGAAAAATCTGACAATCCTTTAAAAGTTATATTAACACAAACGTTAACATTAAAAATAAATTTTAGAAGATAAATATTGTTAAAAGGAATTGATGAATCAAGTCAAGCCAATATAAGTCTCCAACCACCAGCAAACTTATTAAGAGCTCGAAAGTCCTATACACTTGAAACTTTTTCAAGAAATAATCCAACATCATTAGCATCTTCCTGTGCAGTATCTGCACCTTTAACAGCAATATCCAAATAGCGGCGACGAATAGGACTAAGAACTTTATAAAAAAAACTTCTTTTTCTTCCATTCACATACAATTTTTCAATGCACAGAATCACCTATTAATTCAACTGAAGAATTAGCTGGAAATATGCGTATCCAAATTACACAACATATAAAAGGGCACACGTAACATTTGATAAATAGCTAGATTTCCAACCCCGATAATGATCTTTATCCGTTAAAAAATCTTGAAAAAAGTCACATCAAAATCTTGAATATCAAAATCAAACCAGTTGATTTTACAATAACGACACATTTTCAATAAATTTTGTATAATCTGATTCTTAAAAACATCGGTTTTAGCATGGGAAGTAAGCTTTTCTAACTGTTTATCTGTTTACCAGGGGACGCACTTTGCTCTAAAAAACCCTATATCCAAAACGAAACTCCGTTATTCAACCCATCCGTAGATATATTAGTCGAACGGGTGAGGGACTAAAATAAGAATTTAAGAAAGTTGCTAAAATTACTATTCGGAAATAATGATAACCACTACTCATAAATTAAGGGCGCAATATGTTTTGTACGAACATCCGAAACGGGTCTGCGCTGTCTGCGACATCGTATAGCAGGCATGCAATGAATTCGGAACATTTTTCTGTATTTTAAAAATAAACAAAAACAGCAATTGAAAAAATGCATTTAAAAATGTCTTTAAAAATTTCAAAAACACTTCTTAAAAAAATAAAATTAAAAGTATCAAAATTGAGAATTTAATTTCTATTTAATTTTATTTTAATTTCTATGTTGCTGTTGCTACTCGCTACAGCAACAAAAAGTATTGGAATACAGGGATTTACTGTTGTCAATTTTTAATTTCTAGTGGTAAAAGAGTCAGTAAGAAATGCTCTAATCTTATATTTAACGTTTTAAAACTATATTTTTTTGTTATTTAAATAGGTCAGCTTTAACCACGTGCTCCCAATTTCCCACTAATCAGCCAAAATCGTCGATTTTTTAGCAGATATTATCGCTCAACCAATCAAAGTAGAGAAAAACTGGAAAACCGATGGGCAAGCAAAATGCCAGCAATGTAAATTATCTATTGAGATAGCATAGGAATATGTGGATATTGTACAATATCTGTATTCATTTGTGTAAGAATAACACGTATATTCAGGGAGATATATAATTTTTTTTTAAGTTCAAAAAATTCTCGCAATTCCTTTTTAATATCATGCAGGATTTTCAACCAAATTTAACGCCAATTCCAGAAAATAATTTAATTGTCAATTCTGTGGAACAACTCATATAAAAGAGCCAGTCAAATATCGTGAAAATCCAGAATGATATCGGCGACAGAGTGAGCTGAATTTTAGTTGTTCTCTAAAAGCTGCTGAAAGATAAGGGATTTTCCACAAATTGTCATTTTATTTTGTTAATTGACTTTCAGGAAAAGAGTTAGTATTTAATGAACGTCAACGTGTAGATTTCGAACAAACGCTTCGATTATGATACCTCTTTTTCTTAGAATAGGCTCGTTCTGGGAGTTTTCCAAGAAAAACTAAAGCATCAATAAACTAGTTGGATATGCCAATCCCAAAGCTTTCTTGTATGCCATATATTTTAATATTTCAAAATCTTGTTACAGATGACAATATTTCATTTTTATTAGTTCGATACTATATCAACTTTGACTTTCATCTTAAATTTCTGCTTCAGTTAATTAATCGGAGTAAAAACGAGTTAATCTCGATCATGATGTTTATTAAAATCACGAATAGCCGGCTTATCAGGATGGGAAGTTCCTGTCGATTCACGAGCCACTGGTGTACAATAGAACTAAGAAAAATTAAGAAGATTACACAAAAATCGCAATTACAGCGCCCCCTTCCAGCGGAATTTTTCCAAATTCAGGGAGGACCTTCTTGCTATAACCATAAACATACACAAAAATTTGGTTCAATTCTATGCACTTTTCGATGGTACAATATTCAAAATGGCACAAAAATCGCTATTTCAGCGTCCCCTACGGGCGGATTTTTTCCAAATTAAGGAAGGACCTCCTTGGCATAGCCAAGAACATTAAAAAAATATTTGTTTCAATTCTATGCATAACTTCATACACTTTTCGATAGTACAATATTCAAAATCTCACAAAAATCGCTATTACAGCACCCCCTTCTGGCCGATTTTTTTCAAATTAAGGGAGAATCTGCTTGCCATAGCAAAAACTTAAAAAAAAAATTGGTTCAATTCTATGCATAACTTCATACACTTTTGATAGAACAATGGAGACAGACAGACGGACACACGGACAGACAGACATTTTCTATAAACATGTTTTTTGAGATCTCTGGCCCCCTAAAACGTGTAAATCCGTCGAAAATAGGAAGTCGAAAAAAATTTCGATTATAATACTTCCTTCTGTTGAAGATAGAAGAAAGTAAAAATTAAAATTAAAAATGACAATTTGTGGAAAATCCCTTATCATTCAGCTGTTTTTAGAGTCAACTAAAAATCAGCTCACTTTATCGCCGATATCTTTCTGAATTTTCACTATAATTGCTTTTTTATATGAGTTGCTCTATAGAGTTGGCTATTAAATCATGGGAAAAATCTTTGTTATCGTGCGCGCAAGCGCAGATAAAAATATTTCATACAACCGCTCATATTTCATCAAATATTAAATATACTTCTATTGCAATTGCACTATATTATTTCTACTACATTTTGTCAAATTTTTTTAAACTGCCGTTAAATTTGGTTCAAAACCCTGCATGATATAAACAAAAAAATACAAGAATTTTTTACACTGTTTAAAAAGAATCTATCTCCATAAATAAACTTGCTATTCTTACACAAATGAATATGCATATTACACAATATCTACATATCCGTATGCTATAGCGATAGATCATTTCGTGCATTTATTGTACGGGCTGTTCCCAAATATTATTACTTTTTTTGATTTTTTGTTGGCCCCCTAATTGTCCTTCTGATCAAATCACCATTGATAAATATGAAGTCAAACATATTCTTCATAATCCTGAAGTTCCAGAAAAATTCGGCTAGTATATCTTTAAATATTCGACAAAAAAGGTCCAAAAATATGATGTGCTTCGTGCATTTATTTTACAGGGTGTTCCCAAATATTATTATTTTCTTTGATTTTTTGTTTGCCTCTAATTGCCCTTATGATTAAATCACCTTTGATAAATATGAAGTGAAACATATTCTTCACAGTCCTGAAGTTCCAAAAAAATCCGGATAATATACCTTTAAATATTCGACAAAAAAGGTCTAAAAATATGATGTGCTGAATGCCTTTTTACTTTCTTCAATCTTTACAAGAAGAAAGTATTGGTTTCATGAAAATTTTCGAATTCCAGTTTTCGACGGATTTACACGTTTTATGGGTCAGAGATTCCAAAAAACATGTTTTTACAAAATGTCTGTCTGTGAGTCTGTGAGTCTGTCTGTCTGTATGTGACACAAATTTTGTGGGCGCTCTATCTCAAGAACTAATGCACGGAATTTAATAAAAAATTATATTCAGGTAGTCCCTGATATAGATTGGTGCTGATTAGTTTTTGGTGTAAATCGCCCTTCAGGTGGCGCTACAATGTAGCATTTTGCAGGATTTCCGTAAAAGCTCTATCTGAAGAACTAATGCACAGATTTTTATAAAACTTCAGATTCCGTTAGTCTTTGACATGAATGGATGCTGTTTACGTTTTGGTGTAAATCGCCCAACAGGTGGCGCTGCTATGCTGCATTTTGAAGGATTTACACTATTTTCACAGTAGCTCTATCTCAAGAACTAACACATTTTCATCAAACTTCGGATTTAGTTAGTCCTTCATATGAAATGATGCTGACTACGTGTTAGTGTAAATCGTCCAATAGGTGGCGCTGCTGTGCTGCATTTTGAACTATTTCCTCAATAGCTCTATCTCAAGAACTAATGCACGAATTTTCATCAAACTTCAGATTTAAGTATAACTTGATTAATATTGCTGCTCATTATGAGTTGTTGCAAATCGCTCAACAAGTGGCGCTTCTATGCTGCATTTGTCATGATTTGCGCAATACCTCTATCTCAAGAACTAATGCACGAATTTTCCTCAAACTTCATATTCAGTTAGACGTTGACATAAGTTGGTGATAATTAGGTTCTGGTGTAAATAACCCAATAGGTATCGCTGCTATGCTGCATTTTGCTGGATTTACACGATTTCAGCGACAGCCATACCTCGAGAACTAATGCACGGAATTTCACATTTTTAGAATTCTCATGATGACCACAGATTGCCATTTAATTTGGCACTGAGATTCTGAATTTTGAAGTATTGACATGTATGAGATAGAAGAAAGTTTTGTGATGGCCACAACATACTAGTTTCAGTTAGAGTGGTTATTTTGATTGGAATAACAAAATCTCCATCCATAAATTTCCGAATATGAAGGAAGCACGGATTCAAGCAATCGGCAAGCAAGGTATGTTTGTTTTCTTTTTTCTATTTTATTTAAGCTGATTTAACATTAATTATGCATTTAATCTCTTAAAACACTAGAACGTCCAGCTGGTGTCGATTTAACACCAACCAAATGATTAAATGTTGATTCGAACCAGAAATTTCTTTACTATATAATTTGAATAAAAACACTAGAGAACAAAGTTAAAGAAATAAATATGTTTCAAATAAAATTTCTCGTTGTAAAATGTTTTATTAAGATTGAGGAAAACTTCCGGACGTTCTAGTGTCAATATTTGTAATAACTATAGTTATATCATTCTTCTTTTAATCGTAATCGTTTATATCGTTCTCGTTAATTATTTTTATGCCAATAAACGTCGTCTTACGTGTTCACACTATATCCAGATCCACATGTAGGCCTTGAATACATTTGTAAAATCATAAATCTTTAAGACATACTAATTAAAAATTTATATGATTGACCTGTTTTCTTTTATCTACAGCCAAGTGCGATTGGGCATAGGAATTTGTCCTGATTTCTGGACTTTTAATACTACTTTTCAGTGACTTAAAAAAGAAGAGTAGTATGTGGTGGAAATATAGAAACTACCTTTAATAATTTAATAGTGTTCCTAATATTTGCAATACATTTTAGAAATGAGTATGAATTCTTTGTTCTTTTTTTTTTTCGTATCCAGTATATGAATATTATTTAATTGTTTAAAATCAGAACTATTACATTTTTAAAATAAAATCTGGCACTCATAACTTACTTTAAAAATTCGTGTGCATAATGTGAGTAATATTTCTGTATTATTTTTTATTAACTGCATTATATGACCTGATGAAAATTGAAGCTTATTTTTGTAATTTGTCAATCCGTGTCAATCCGCCCTGCCCATTTTTAAAACAAATCTGAACACTATGTATTTTCCAATTAGTGCGATGATACTGCAGGATTAATTAACCCCACTAATTGAGGGAAACCTGTTGCATAAATTTATGTCAACATCCTCCCAAGAGGCAAGATACAGTACTATATACTAACATTTTAGCTAATGATAGAGTATCGATTCGAATCACGTATAGTCGGATTTAAAGGTGATATAATTAGTTTGAAAATCAAAATATTTCACTCAGGATTTCGAAGAAAAAAAATAGCTACGTGTATAACAGTGATTTTTACAGTTAAATATCAATATTTTAGCATGAAAATTACGCAGTCGTCGGAAGCGTGTATCTCCCCCCTTCTCCCGTTTCGCGTTGCAGTTATTTAGACCGCTAAATATAATGGTTTTTGTATTTACCGATTTTTCACACAGTCGGTGGGCACGTATTTCAGACAAAATCGAGTTAAAGATATAAAATCATACAAATTTCAGGTTCATTTAAGACTATTATCATAGGCCCGGCTATAGTCAGCTAGTTTGTAAATGAAGTAAATTGTTGATTTAAAAACAAAAATTGTTTTCGCTGATATTGCATTACTCTTTCTCATATAAGAGGGGACGTAACAATATGCATTCTAGAAAGAAATTATTCTAAATTATCCTCTAATAATTTTCAATAATTTTATCGATTTCTGTATTAGTAAAAATTTCTGTAAAATCTGTAAGCAAAAATTTTAGGAGCGGTATTAAAAATTATCTAAAAAGTTTATGGCTATTGTTTATAACACTTTTGCTTATTACATACATATTTTTTAATATTTATGAATGCGATAAAAATCAAAGTATTTATTCAAAAAAGCTTTTCTTACTGCTTTCCAAAGTTGTCCATGAAATATAATACTATAGTATTTTTCAATGTGTGTGTTTTAAAGTGTATTGTACTATAGTGTTATAACTTTGAAAATTTTATTACATTCGTTTTATGTTTCTAGAACATTAAATCAGAATTTTTAAAATATATAATAAGGTCATTGTTCCTAATATAAAGGAGACGCGATTCCGCAAAGTTTTGTCACATTTAGGGTATATTTGGTATTTTATTAAATAAATGTATATTTTATTACGCAGAAAATTATTGAATACTGTGCCTTAGGTCAAAACTAACTTGTTTTGTAGAGATGGAATCAAGTAGTATAATCCCACAATATACGATTGTAGCATTTAGACGATTTTTGTCGCATTTACGGCAGTTAAAACCTAAATGAGACGTCCAATGCCCTGAATGTGACAATACGTTTTATACAGGCCAATTCATCAGAAAATATTTATTTAACCCTTAACTGCTGTGACAGAAATTGTCGCATAATTATTGTGAACGGTCTCCGAAGCCGCTTGATGAAAGATAAATAAAATACTTCATTAACTCAATGGATGCTTTTTCTGTATACTAAACTTTATGTGCAGGATTATTATAATTTAAAATAACTTATTCAGGTCCCTAGTATTAGTACTAGGGCTAAAAACGAAACAAAATTTCGCAAATATTTATAGTTAAACTGAAAATTTCAAGTTAATCCTTGACAATTTTAAAAGGAAGTGGTCTGCGATACCGCTAACAGCAGTTAAGGGTTAAACACTTGTCGCGGAAAACATCGTTTAAAATGCGCGGAATTCGCGAGTAAATATTAACCGGTAAACTCCACAATAGTGCGATTTGAGATTTCTTGGCTTCAACTGCGTATACTTTTGTTGGCAATATAGTGATAATGAAATATAACAAGCGAAATATGTTACGTGACACATTTAATGTTTTTCATCCTCTTTTATTAAACACAACCTCGTTCTCGTACGTAAAGTACGGAATTTTGTAATCGATTTTTAAACCTCTCTCTGATATGATAGCATTATAAAGATAGTGTTCACAGGTGTGTTTTTCGATGACGACAATACAACATTTTAATATTTTATTTAATGTATTATAAATTACAGTGAAACTTGGATAATTCGAAATTCCGGGTAATTCGAATTTTTTGCGCGGTCCCTGGAATTCTGTATTAAAATAATGTAAAAAAAATCATGGATATTTCAAATTTTATTTTGGAAAATTCGAATTTTTGTACGATTGCCCTTAAAATTTTGCAGTAAAAATTGTTCCTGAGACTATATTGAGCATAATATTTTAACAGTTTACTTTAACCCTTAAATGAGCGATTTTATATTTTGTTTCGAAAAAAAAAATATATATGATTGTCTGAAAGGTTTATTACACAGGAAAAATAATGAAAAAAAATCAGAGATACATTTTTCATATAATACGTCAATCTTTTCTTCTGTTGTACATCTGCAATACAAGCAAAAACTACTGTCGTGTGGCTGTTTTACGCTAAAATATCGCAAATTGGTATATATTTTAATAAGTATGTCTTCAAATACCTTATTTTATATAATTATGTTATAAAACTAAATCTTTAACCCTTTAATTCACATGATAGAATACGTTCTTGAAATTACGAAGTTCAGAGAATCTGACTTTGTACCAGAAAGTTGCAATGGTTAATTTCGCTTTATTTAAATACGGAATGTCTGGCAAGCTGGCATTAAAGCAAGTATTGCTATTTTAATTTTCTGGTGTGAATTAGGTATATACGAATAAAAAAATATATTAAATTCAAATCTCTGTTGTTTGCATCTATGCAAAGCTGCGCACTAAAGGGTTAAAGGTTCTTTTTTGAAGGTCAGTCTAATATTGAAGATTCTATTTTTGTATCAATAGATAGGTTGGAATCATATGCTATGACTCAAAGATTGCACACAAAAAAGCAGTAAAAAATATTTGACTTTTATCCGTAAAAGTGATGAATGATTGAACTAGTAAAAAATATCTGATTTAATGAAAAAAATGTAGCAGTATTCTTAGATAACGTTTATGTGTTAAGTCATTCATCGTGGAGTTAATATTTTTTTATCTCTTCTTTTCGAGAGAATATATGTAATTCGAATTTTTGGATATTGCGAACGTTTCCCTGTTCCCTTCAACTTTGAATTGTCCAAGTTTAACTAATATAATACATTAAGTTTAAGACTTTTTTCCGTTAACCTGCCACAACAAACTATAACTCGCTCAATATTCTCTATAACGCGTGCGATTGTATACAAGTTAAAACAACAATAGATTTAATGATGCGTCCATAAACGATAGCCAAAATATGCCAAATGGCTGGCATAAATAATAAAAAGAAAAGTGCCCAGTTAAACTGATGGCATTGAGCTCACAGGCTATTCTCACTAATTGTATATTATACTTTTAATTCAAAGAATAATGCCCTCGAAAAAAAATTAACGGAAGATTACCCCCTCCCCCCTATTTCACACCTTTATACTTAACCAACGAGCCTCCAAATCTAATCAGGGAAGCACCTTATCTAAATAAACAGGTATACCAAATTTAAGCAAATCAGATAGAAAAACCCATTTATCTAAATTAAGGAGAGTATTAGCCCCCTTCCCTCCCCCTTTATACTTAATGAACCTCCAAATCTAATCAGGGAAGCGCCGTATCAGAATTAACCGGTATATCAAATTTGAAGCAAATCTGATAATTCTGCATGAAAACCCCAATTATCTAAATTAAGGCGATTATCCACGTACCCCTCTTTATACTTAACCAATGAACCCCCCAAAATAATCAGGAAAGAGCCTTATCAGAATGAACTTAGAAAAAATTTTGCAGCAAATCGGATATTTCTATAAAGAGTTATCGCGTTACATACGTACAGTACATACAGAACCTGCGGGCGCATTATCTCTCAGGCTTTGGCATGGATTGCATTCAAAAAGTTATGTAATTTTCAAGATGAAGATGACCATTAAATAATTTTTAAAGAGTGTTATAAAAAACTATTTTTACTTATATACTTATTTAAAAATATTTTCTTTGTCTTTTGTTTTATCATCACAGTTAAGTCATTTTCGGGTATAAAGCCATAATAACACACAGGAGCAACAAATAAGAATTTTGGTGCTTTGAATAGGTTTGAAAAAAAGGGTGTTTTGGGGATAGGAGGAAGGGTCATTTGTGAAACGTTCTTTGCTGTATTGAAGCTTATTTTGCCTTTTTTTTTCTAAACTTGATAAAGATTTATTTGTAAGATAAATAACTCGATTTATCGGTAACTGATAAAAGAAATATGTTCAGTTTGGTTCAGTTCCGAGAGATGTGTTATCAAGTATAACCTCCATTGCACTTGAGTGTTAGAAAGAATGCGAAAATACAAATGAAAAAGAAGAGAAAAACCAGTAGTGATAAGCTTTAACCCTTTAAAGCATGATTTTTTATTTTGCTCGGAAAACATTATATTTGACTATTTTTGTTAATTATCCATTAGAAAAATAGGGAAAAAATTATCAAAAATGACAATTTTAAATTATGTACTTACTTCAGGGTTCGTACGTTTCATGGAATTTTCCAAGAGACATATCAGTACTTTTTGAAGATTTACTATAAGAAAATACTGGTACCAAAGAATTTCCTGGTCTGCAAATTGCCCTACAAACCCTGTTACTTTAAAGTGTTTACATTACACAATGAAAACTATTCAACGATATAATAATTTTTGTAATGCTTTTGATAGTTTTCAGAATTAATAATGAGTACCTTATAAAGATAGAGAAGAAACGCCAGTCGAGCACATTGCAAGAATCAACAAAAGACGCTATACCATCCCCGTGATGATAAATCAGAACAAAAACAGACTTCACCACCTTAAATGCATGTTATCACACGTAAGTAATACATAATAGTTCCCCGAAAGATCAATAGAAAGCCCCAAATGACAAAAAAAGATCCTGTAGCTCCTGAGTTACACTATTAAAAATTCCTGTAAAACCACAGAAAAAAAATCGAGACTCTCTGTAAATTTACACTAGTTCTTGGTTAAATGCATTCGATCGAGTTTCTCGGTCAAGACTCTCTGTAAATTTACACCAGTTCTTGGTTAAATGCATTCGATCGAGTTTCTCGGTCAAAACTCTCTGTAAATTTACACCAGTTCTCGGTTAAATGCATTCGATTGAGTTTCTCGGTCATCGATTTACAGACATTTCCCTTATCTTGTATCTAATTCCCTGTAGGGATTTCCATGTTTTTATTTAAAAAATATTTTCAGCTTTGTTAAAACTTGCAATTCAAATACACACATTTAAAATTCTTTTGCAATTTTATTAGACTTATTAAAGAAAAAAAAAATTAGTTTCAATTTTTTAATTTATTTTTCATTCATTTAGTTAGTTAGAATCATAATGCATTTAAATACATTGCTTTTATAAGAATTGTGATATAACCTTAAAAGTAATTTTGGTTAATTAATCTGATTATTTTTGTAAATATTTTACAAAAAATGTTATAATTACCAATATATTTAACCAGTTTTAAGGAAAAAATACACCTAAATTTCACATTATTATTATTTAAAAATTCCAGTATATCTTCAGATATTAAAGAAGATAATTATGGAGAAGAAGCAATTTCTTGATAAATAATTCCGTAAATAAAGGATTAAAAAATTAAATTTGATTAAAAAAAATAATAGGTATTATGTATAGGTCCAAACTAAATTAAAATAAACCATTTAAGAAATTTTCTAAAGAATATATTTGAAGCGAAATCTTTGAAAAGCACAATAGATTTTTCCCCGCTTTATTATAAAGGATATCCTTTATACACCGCAGTAACAGCTCCTATGGCGCAGTCAGTAAGATGTTTTTCTCCTGCACAGAGGTCCCGGGTTCAAACCCCAGGCCGGCCAGAATCAAGTTGTGTAGAAAAATTAAATGGCACAGCAGTTCAAATTTGCTTGAATAACCCTGATACTTCGAAGTTCTAAAATTCGCTGTTTTCAAAAACTAAGTTGAATTATTTTAATTAAAAAAATAAATTGATTTACAGAGTCTTGCGTATTTTTAACGATGTTAATTTACAGAGTCTTGTGTACTTTAAACGATGTTAATTTACAGAGTCTTGTGTAAATTTACCAAATAACTTCTCTGTTTTTCTAATGTCTGTAATTTTACATAAGACTTAAGATAACGGATTACCCGTAGATTCTCTGTAATTTCACAGGAAAATTTTTAACAATGTACATGAAGCATTCAAGGCTTAAAATAATCGATCAGGGGCGAGTTTTACTTGCGCAAAAAGGGTCTCTTACAACAAAGACCTTGTACAAAATTTGACTTTGTATTCTGTCCAGCACGATCGAAAGGAGGTCGTAACGATACAACACCGTCTTGCTCCGTGCCGCTGTTTTCTAGATAGGTTTTTAATTAATATCTCAGCTATTTACCGGCCAGAGTTAGGCAAATTTGTAATCTCAATTATCTGCAATATAATTACAGTTTAATTGTATATAATTAATTATAGTTAAAATTACATACCGTAAAAAATTCTTCCACGACTGTACCCAGAACCATCCCGATTCCATTATTTGACAAAATTTCTGTGTTTGAATGTGTGTAACTATAATCAATTACATGCAATTAATTTGTAATTACATTGCGGATAATTGAGATTACAAATTTGCCCAACTCTATTACCGGCAATGTTTTTCTAAAATCATTATCAACAGCCCTCGGATTCTGCGTCGATAGGTACCTTCCCCGATCAGTTCTCGCAAAGTAAAGTTTGTGTGTAACGAAAAAAGCGATTTTTTTCAAAAACTATGTGGCCTAGGATAATCGCAAAAGATTTCCTGGAAGTTTTAATAATCTTCTACTACCCCTAATTTTTTTCATAATTTTAGTTTCAGTAGATTCTACGTGGATTTTAAGGGTTAAAATAATCGATCAAGTGCAAGTTTTACCAACGCACCCTAGATAAGGAAGAAAGCCTTGACACGCGTCGCGAAAACGTCACACAAAGCAGGCAAAACAAAGAAAAAATGTCGAACAACTTGCATGTTTCGTTTTCTTTGAGACGTGGAATTATTAATTATTATTAGAAAATAAGAATTAATAATTCCACGAGCCAACAAAATGAAACATGCAAGTTGATAAAAAACTGTTCTTTGTTTTGCCTGCTTTTTGTGACGTTTTCGTGGCGCGTGTCAAGACTTTTGATATTAATTTTAGTGCCATTTTATGTATATAAATATATTTTTCTAGACATTTGACACTTGAAGAAGCAGTTCAACTATTTGACGAACTAGAATCTGATATTGATATATAAATGTAATTCACAATATACTTGAGTTCTATATGATTTTTGAATATTTTTCTCCAGCGTGTCTGATGAGTTAAGATTTGACAAAATGAACCATATAGTACGAACCAATTCACAAAAGTTTCATTGTGCTGCTGCGTACTGCAAAAGTCGGGTACTTACAGAATGTGCAAAATGTAATGTAGGTCTCTGTGTTGGTTGTTTTTTGGTTTTCATACAAATACATAATTTAATTTGAATTTTTAATAAAAACAATTTTATGGAGCAATAAAAATACAATCTGTTCTTAATAAAAATGTTTTTTCTACTGTAAATCAAAATTTTGAAGAAAAAAAAATGTGACTTGCAAAAATGGTAGTGTAAGAGCCTAGCGGTACCATATGGTACAAGAAGTTTCTGACTAAAATAATTTAAATTTTTCTAAAAAAAAAAAAAAACGTTTTACGCTATCCCAAAAGCAAGGAATATACACTAAAATGTAAAATAAAATTTGGCGAAAAAAAGTTAATTCAGACTTTGCCGGGTTAATACATGCAAGAATAACAAAATAATATTAGCTTTAATGTTAATGTTTAATGTTAATGCTGTTAAGTTATACATAATAACATTTTCAAAAATCCTTTAGTGCCGTTTCAGAATTATGGCACCGTAATAAGATATTTATATGAGAAAAACTGAAATGCTATTGTACGTCAAACAAAAATTAGGATAATTTCAGTAAAAAGTAGTTCGAACATTCAAGTCTCCCCTCTAAGTAAATTGAAATAATAATAATAAGAAGAAGAAGAGCAACGACAGCAACAAAAATAGTAAACGGAAAATTTCTTTTTCAATGCCTGTATGCACGACAATTAAGCAATCTTGTTTTAAGTCGCTTTTACAGTTTGCTTTCTATGGTGTATAACTTAATTAAACACATAATTAAACAAGAAAGAAAAAATATGTATCAAGCACAGATTATGAAACAGTTGAATTTCAGCAATTATCTCCCATAGTTGGTAAGATATTCGAATTTATTTCGCCATCACTGTATACGATCTACAGATTTTTGTAAGCATCACACTGTATACTAAATTTAATTTTCAGCGAGCATATGCATAACACAGTTCAAATCATGCTTTATGTAATACATGCATATAGAAATAATGCTTGGAAATTGTTTTGTGCCCTGTATGCAATCTATAAAATTTATATACTGATGTAATATACTACAATAGAGTTAAACATAAAAACGCATGCCACAGTTTAAAACTCATTTCCAGCAATTACCGCTCATAAAAAGGTTTTGAAATCGACCCATTTTGTGTGTCCCGCAAATGAACAAAAAATACTACGCACGGCATATTGTATAAAAAGTATGTTCTGGTACGCCTCAGTAAAAGCTCTGATACGCCTCAATTTCATTATATTTGAAGTAGTGTAACATTAAAATACATTGCAAAAATTTTTTTTCTCCTTATACCATAACGTAACGAAATTATTCTGTGGGTCTCTGTAAAAGAACTTTAAATACTACACACCCCATGTTTCATAAGAGATGCTGCATAGTAAACCTCAATGATACATACCGGTCATGTGAATATCCAGCGCCGCAGCAACACTTTTTTGGCGCCTTATGCGAAACACATTGTTTATTTTTCTATCCATCGTTGGAGGATAAATAATAACAACTAAGGGCGCCGAATAAGCCTGCCAGAGCCTACTGTAATTGACTGCGCCAGGTACCGGAGCATCGGACACACCACCCTTATTGGGGATCTGTAAAAATTCAAGCATATCCACGAAAGTTAGAGCTTGGACAGGTGGTAGACGTAAGACAGACAAAAGAATGTCACAAATCTTTTTTCAAATATGTTGGGAAACATTAAAAAAGGAAAAGGTTTACTTATCCGCTTTTATTCCAGTAGTTGATGATAAACTGCATCTAGCTTCAACAACTTCTACCCAAAGAGTGAATGTTAAAAAAGATCATCCACACGCTTTCAATAGACTTTAGTGCTGCCTTAACTACTGACCAAACAAAGAGTACGAAAATTAAGGCGACTGCTTATTCCAACCTACTCACTTGCCAGCGATGAAGTTACATAGCTGCTCGTTTGTTTGTTTTTGGAGCTTTTGGTTATCGATAAACATTAAATTCTCCGTAGAGACCGATTTAATGTTTGTCTTTTACTTTGCAACATCCGCTCTAAAATAGATTTTCATGACAGACGAGAAAAGTTTTTTGCTTCATTCTGTTGCTTTTAAAGTGTTTGAATATAGAAGAATGATCATAAATTGAGAAATTCGATTAAAATGACCATCAAGTTTTTACTATCTGTTTATGTTATTTGAATTTATTTGGAATTTTAAAAGACTGGATTAATACTTTCTTTTGATCCCTTCATTTTGATACTTACGTATTTATATTAGAGATCGACCGAAAAATCCTTTTCGTTTTCGGCTCAAAATTGGAGTTTCGCCAAAAA
This sequence comes from Maratus speciosus, assembly GCA_963932465.1. Lineage (NCBI taxonomy): Eukaryota > Metazoa > Arthropoda > Arachnida > Araneae > Salticidae > Maratus > Maratus speciosus. The sequence goes on along the minus strand of OZ010791.1, from coordinate 41,424,160 downwards.
TTCGTTTTCGGCGAAAATGTTACTGAAAATTCGGCCGGACCGAAACTATCTGTATTCCAAAATTCTCGTTTTTTCCTTCGGAAAAACATTTTCTTTCCTTCGGTTTGTTTATATGAGGTACTCTGCATTTATTGCTATGAACTTCACTGTTTATAATTATAAGTCATGACTGACTCAAGATGTCAGTGTAAATTATAAAGCAAGCAATGCATCTATGATTGAACTTTGAAGACGCTTTTCACGTGCTCGTTAAAAGCTGCAGACTTAACAGTAATAGAAAATTTTTAGTTTGAAACCACAGAAGAGTTTCGAATTCTCTTTGTGAAAGTTCATTTACAGGTGATCATTTACACACATCATCACAGGTGATCATTTACAACAATCATTATAAAAGATTTTAAATCGAGGTATGTACACCTAATACATTTTTCGATTAGATTAAATTCTTAAGATTGCAAAATCATTCTGTATCGTTGATGAATTAATTACATTTTATTTTATATGACAATAAAAAGTTTTGGCCAGAGACGCAGAAAGCCAACTTGGGCCACACGTATAATAGATTAATAATTATGTACATTTAATAAACACGTGCAATCTATAAAAATAAAAATGTAAATGTTCATTTGTACAAAATCGCTAATCTCCGAAAGTTCTCCACCGACTGCTTTGAAATTCACGGATTGGGTTGCATTAGAATACGAGCGCGTTGATATCTACCTATTATGAACCTCGACTCCCCCTTCTCCCCTGATTTGCCATCCCCTTCAGGGAGCGCTTTTTAAATTTTTTCAGACATCCATCATGTGATATATCATTAGAAAGCTCTTTGACCACTCTTTCATATTATGCACCTCTCCTCCTTCTCCTTCTACCCCCCCCCCCCCCGAGCGGCACACTTTTATATAATATAGATATAAATAAAAATGTAAATGTTCGTTTTTACAAAATCGCTAATCTCCGAAATTTCTTCACCGATTGCTTTGAAATCCACGGATCGAGTTGCATTCGAATACGAACGTGTTGTAAAATACTTGTTATGAAACTCGCTCCCACCACCCTTTCCCAATTTGCAACCCTCTCAACAGGGAGCGCTTTTTTAATTTTCCCGACACCCATCATGTGATATATGATTAGAAAGCGCTTTGACCCCTCTTCCATATTATGCACCTCCCATCCCTCTCGCCTCACTTTCCCAATGGGAGGCACAGTTTTATATAAATAAAATTGTAAATGTTCGTTCGTACAAAATCTTAAATCTCCGAAAGTTCTTCACTGATTGCTTTGAAATTCACGGATTGCGTTCATTAGAATGCGCCCGTGTTTCAATATGCCAATTATGAACCTCACTTCCTTCTCTCCCTAATTTTTCCCCATCCGGGAGTAGTTTTTAATTTTTTTTCGACACCCATTATGTGATATATCGTTAGAAAGCCCTTTGCACCACTCTTTCATATTATGCACCTCCCGTCCTCCTCCCCTTACTTTACCCCCTGGGGGGGCACATTACTGATATTTTTCGTCAGTATTTTTTATGTTTATTTGTTTTTTCTGTGTTTTTTAGTTCGTATTTTTTCCTTTTTAGCTCACAGGCTGTTAAAGCCTGAGAGTGTGCCCGCAGGTTCTGTATGTACGTATGTACGTACGTATTTATGTATATATGTAAGTAACGCGATAACTCTTGATAGAAATATCCGATTTGCTTCAAATGTTTTTTTCTAGATTCATTCTGATAAGACGCTTCCCTGATTAGTTTTGAGGTTCACTGGTTAAGTATAAAGAGGGATAACGGGGGGCTAATCCCCACCCTTAATTTAGATAAATTGGTTTTTCATGCAGAATTATCCGATTTGCTTCAAATTTTGTAAATATGTTCAGTCTGATAAGGCGCTTCCGTGATTAGTTTCGGGGTTCATTGGTTAAGTATAAAGGTGGAACGGGAGCCTAATTCGTCCTTAATTTAGATAAAAAAATTCATGCAGAATTATCCGATTTGCTTCAAATTTTGTAAATAGTTTCATTTTGATAAGGTGCTTCCCTGATTAGTGTTGGTGTTTTATTGGTAAAGTGTAAAGTGGAACGGGGGTTAATGCCCTCTTTAATTTAGTTAAATCGGTTTTTCATGTAGAATTATGCGATTAGCTTCAAATTTCGTGAATAAGTTCATTCTGATAAGGCGCTTCCCTGATTAGTTTCATTGATTAAGTGTAAAAAGGGGGGACGGGGGACAACCCCCCCTTAATTTAGATAAATGGGTTTTTTCATGCAAAATTATCAGATTTGTTTCAAATTTGGTATACCGGTTTATTCTGATAAGGCGCTTGGGAAACGGGGATAATCCCCTTTAATTTATTTTTCAAGGGGCATTATTCTTTGAAATAAGAGTATAATGTACAATTAGTATGAATAACTTGTGAACTCAGTGCCGTCAGTTTAACTGGGCACTTTTCTTTTAATTCACTCGATCTGCAAGAGATGCCAATGCACGTACTGTAATTGACAATCAGCGTGTCAATTATGATGTTGCGAAATATCCACCAGCCAAAGCTTTGCAACGGCACGTGTCTTGCAGTTAAAAAAATAATGAGCAACGTCGTAGATGCAACAATCTTGACTGGACCTTTCAAAGGTGAAAATGTCCTCATTCCTCGCATTCTTTTGATTCCAATCGATGTGCCAGTTCAATTTAATAGATTGCAATTACAAATTTGATTGGCATTTGCAATCTCCATCAACAAAGCTTGGTTCCAAGCTTTAGAATTCTGCGGTTTATGGCTACACACGGATTGCTTCTCACACGGATAATTATATGTTTCGTGTTCTTGAATCGGCAAACCAGACAATCTCCGTATCTGTACAGACAATGTAACAACAAAAAATATTGTATACCCACAAGCATTGTGAAATTAAATATATTAGAAACGTGTAGTTTCTCTTTTCTTTCGTTTGCATTTAGCAAGACTGAGCCACAGCAACACGTGGCCGGGTAGAGTTAGTTAATTAATAATTACGTAAATTTATGCATGTATTAATAACTTAAAATAATTTTTTGGACATTTTCGTTTCGTTTTCGGCCGAAAATAGAAAGATTACCGAAATTCGGTTTCGGTCTTAAAAACCTGTTTTGGTCGATCCTTAATTTGTATTACAAGTAGTTTTCTTTCGCACGTGGCTTCTAATTAGCTTAATTTACTTTATTTTCGTAATTAAGGGATTTTTTTTTATTGGAAAACATGTAGGTAGTTTTGTTCAGCGATTTTTTTTTATTATTATTAAATTTCTCTTCTCTAAAAAAAGTAACTAACGCGGCTGACGCTGCCGCCGTAAATGAATTTTCTGTAACTGAAGGTCTTTCTCTGCTCATATGACTAAAACTATTCCACATAAAACTATGAAAATTGGTAGTTTTATACGGAAATGTTCGATAAACTCGCTGAAGTAAACAGTTTGAAATCGAAGAATTATTTTAAGAGCTATATAATATTAAAATCAATCGAAATAGTTCTGTTAAAAAAGTTTCATCGGAAAAAAAAACTATGCACAGTAATTTAACCATCTTTTGTTGGGACATAAATGACAAGCTTGTGGTGTACAGTGTGCAATTACTTTTTTTTTAATTTGACTAATTTTTTTGCTTTTTAAAATTTTTTTTATTCAAATTGTCGTTATTTCAGTAGAGACTTATTTCATATTCAGAATAGGTCACTTGTTTAAATTGTTGCCAAATTGTAAAACAGCGTATTTTTCTTCCAATAAAAAAAAATATATTTCCACAAACTATTAAAAACAGAAAAAAAAAACGTTTAAAATAATAAAATGATCCCGTGTTAAAAGTACAAAATGAGAAAATTACGTCATAAAAAATGTATTTACACATGAATCTGCCTATTCTAAAAAAAGGTAACTAACGCTTTCACCGCTGATGTAAATGATTTTTTTTTTTTTATGACCGGGTTTCTTTCTTTGTTAATATTAAGAAAATAACTACATACAGAAATATGAAAATTGGTAATATTATTGAAGAATGTTTGATAAACATGCTGAGGTAGACCGTTTTTAAATCGAAGAATTATTTTGAGATATATTTAGAGTTAAAGTTGGTCAAATTCGCTGCATTAAAAAAGTTTTATGGGAGCAAAAAGTATAGATAGGAATGTAATAATTTTTTTAACGATATACATTTTAAGCTTGCGGTGTGCAGATTGCATTTATTTTTTAATTCGACTAATTTTTCGAGGTTTTTTTAATTATTATTCGAGTTTTTCTCATTTCAAGAGATATTTTTCTTATTTTAGAAAAGGTTATTATATTAAATTGGTGCCAATTGTAAAAATACCGCAACGAATAATAGTTCCTTTCAATTAAAAATTTATTTCCACGTAACGATTATAAACAGAGAAAAAAATTAAAATTAAATTATTGAGTGCTAAAAACAGGAAAATATTGAAAATTACGTCATAAAATTAGGTTTACACGTGAATATTAAAAAAGAAAGAAAACTTGAAAATAATAATTACATTGATGTATGTTAAAAAAGTAAATGGAGGAAATTACGTGCTATTTAAAATGGCCAAATAATAATATCGCCAAACAGTTTAAATTTAAAAATAAATTTATACGAGCCATTTATTTCATATTTCCAAAGGATTCTTTTTAACTATCGTTTCCAATTATAAGACAGCACAAATAATATTTCCTAATAACAAAAGTATGTTCACGTGAATATTAAAAAGAGAAAGAAAATTTAAAAATAATAACCTCGTTAATATACGTTAAAAGAAGTGAATGGAAGAAATTGCCTCATATTTAAAATAGCCAAATAATAATATTGCCAAACAGTTTAAATTTAAAGATATATTTACATGGTACATTTACTTCATATTTTGAGATGATCTTTTTAAACTTTTGCTGCCAATTCTAAGACAACGAAAATAATAATATATATTTCACCGTATAATATAATATTTTATTAACTATTACACCGTATAATATAGAATTTTCTTGCGAATAGTAAAAAAAGAAAGAAAACGTTAAAATAATAAACTCATTAATATGCGTTAAAAGCAGTAAATTGGAAAAATTACTTCATAATTAAAATGGTCAAATAATAAAATTGCCAAACAGTTTAATTTTAAAAATATATTTACATGAGATATGTATTTTATATTTCAAGATGATCTTTTTAACCATTGTTGCGAGTTCTAAGACAGCTCAAATAATAATATTTCCTTTCTAATAACAAAAGTATTTTCATATGAATATTAAAAAGAGTAAGAAAACTTTCGGGAAAATTACGTCATATTTAAAATGTCTTGCTTAAAACAATTTTCTTATGGCGTTGTTAAAAAAATATCATAAGGCAAAGATTCTGTTTAAGTAGTTTCTTTTATATTAGCTTATTTTCAAATGTTTAACTGATCTTATTTAATAAACACAAAAAAAGCCATTAGATGTCTTAACAGCAGCTGATCTGGCTTTAAAATTTCCCCAATCAATGGCAAATGAATGGAACTTATCAATCCCAAAAATAGCCGTTAGCTGTCGAGACAGCGGTGGACGAGTCCATGAGAACGGCAAAATTACCAGTCAACCGGTAAAGCAAGGCAACCCGATTACAGAAGATCATCGCCGTTTGCGATAATATCATTCAATCTTACGTAACTAAGTAAACGTTTTTAAACCAGACACATTAGCATGAGGCTGAGGAGTCAGAAGCGGGGTTGGCGAGCGCAGCTCGTAGGGTGCAGACCCCAGTAGTATTTAAAATATTCAAATGACGAATCATGGATTTGTTCCATTGTTGCGCAAAAAAGAAGAAACAAAACCAACAAAATGTTTAAAATAACTGTTGAAAAACCGATTAGATGAGAAAATGCAACAAAACTGATAAAATTAGTAGGTATTCAGCAACTTTGATGTATATAAATTTGAAAACGAACCCATGAAATTTGGTAGTTTGAAAGTCACTCTAACTGGTTGCCTGTTGTATTCGGGGCATTTGAAAAGCAAGAAAACACCGGTAGATCCAGATACCTCACTATACTAGTATCTTTAAAAATGTGAAATACAGTAATTTTGCGATTACTATAACGGGCTATTGACATAATAATGTTTAAAGGTTACCCCTTTTTTAAATCTTGAATTTGCTACTATATCTAAGAAAAAAGGAGGGGAGGGGATTTATATATGTTTAACAATGCTATATTTACCCGAAAAAAATCTTAATTTGGGCTTTAAAAATTTAAATTAGCTTTTAAACGTAATGTGAAATAAATGAATGTATGTTGTTTAGGGTTATTATTATGATCGGGCATTTTCAATTTTACGTTAAAGTGCTTCAGCATACAATTACGCTTGCGATTTCATATTTTTGGTTTGCTATATCCCAAATTATTCTATCTTGCGTTAACACTTAGGTTAAATATACAATGCTTAATTCTTCAGTTGCTTGAGATATTACAATTTAAGAACGGAAACGCTCAAGTTTTATTTTGTGTAATCGGCATCTAAAATTTTAAATTGTTAAGGAAGTCAAAGTAAAAATGATCAAATTAATAGTGCAAATTTCACCGAAATCTATCCCTTTTAAAAAAGCTGTTTCTTTCATAAAAGGTTTCATCTGATTATATAACTTGCTTCCATTGCTTAGAGGTCTGCACGGGCCGGAATTTCCAGGCCCGGACCCGGTCCGGCCCGAACGAAAGCTATCTTGGCCCGGCCCGGCCCGGTGTAAAAAGTGGAAGTTCGGCCCGAGCCCGGCCCGGCCCGGTGTAAAAATTGGAAGTTTGGCCCGAGCCCGGCCCGGCCCGTTTGCATTTTTACAGTTCTCGGCCCGGCCCGGCCCGTACAAAAATCAGTGAAAACAGGCCCGGCCCGACACAATTTCTACACAAAAAAAAATCCGTTTTTTCTCAACATACAATTAAAATTCTTTTAATGAATACTACATACATATTTATGGGACATATTTTACAGTATATTTTACATTACTATGATGTTCGCAAAACAGAAAACACACAATAGTAAACATTAACGATTACTTACAGTGTTTTAGTCATCGTGTCTACAGACATTTCAAAATGGAAATAAGGATTCATTAAAAGATTAATGTAGTTCAGAATAAAGGATTAAAAACATGATAACTTTTGAAGCTGTATAATAAAAAGTATATTTGTGAAAATATTTCTCTCATTTTTAAGGCTTTTCTCAAATCCAAAGGAGCTACATTTTGACACATTTAGGAATTCTTTTCGGAAACGCGTAAGATTGGCAGGTATTCCTATTCAGAAGCTATGCAAATGTCATTTTTTTTCATAGATAAAAGCAATATATCTTTCTGAAAATACTGTCAAAGTTAGCGTTTTGAATCGAATTTCCGGAAGCGATAGCACAGGAAAGGAGAAAAACGTACAGTCACGTGACAGGAATCTCTGTTATCTCTGTAAGTAATTTACCAAATATGGAAAAAGCTATTCGTTTCCAAATGCCTTCAATAGGCAGGCCTGTCAATTTTATGCCTTTATAGTTAAAAATTTTGTCAGAAAATGTGTCTGAAAGCTTCGCATTGTTGAGCAGTGAATATGAGAACCACCTTAAGGTATATTTCCAAAGATACTGTTAAGAGAAGTTCATTATCACTATTAATACTACAAAACACAATGACTGTTCTACACATCCTGAGATCGATTAAGACCAGTTCCGTCCCGGCACGAGTCTGCTGAAAAAAAATCAAACTCGGAATCAGACATCTTGTAACTGTAAGATGCCGATCTCTACGTTGGACATGTCACATTTCTGTATTGATGTTGTTAAACTCGCATCGGCTCGTGACGCACATTTATACTTCTCGAGAAAATCATATTCATTGAAAATGGCTCGTATTTTATCTGCTTCGCTTAAATTCTTATATCGGGCCGACAGGCCCGATTAATTTTTTTGCCGGCCCGGCCCGGCCCGTTTATTTTGTCTGTCGGCCCGGCCCGGCCCGTTGAAAAAATTGTCCTAATTCTGCCGGCCCGGCCCGTTTGGAAATTCGCCTTCATTCCGCCGGCCCGGCCCGCGGGCCAAGCCCGGGCCCGTGCAGACCTCTACCATTGCTCTATGACTGAGAAACATAGAACGATATGTTATATACTGAAACGTTTCTTGAAAAGTTATCTAACGGTGGAAGTCCCATAGAAATGCATTCGGTGGAACGAAAGTTCTAAGCAGCCGGAACGAAATCCCCATTTGCATTTTATGTATAGTAGAGTAGATGGACTATGTTCCAAATCAATTGAATTCTTCGTCTTTTGGTTTATTTGCACATTTTCTGAGTAACAGCCTGGTGGGAATTGTAGACAAAAATGGAGTCTGTGTTTTACTTGTTACACAAGGGAACGAGAATTACTTTTATATTTCTCTTTACACGCTTTTCCACGAGCACAATATTTTGCATGTGAGTCAACATTAAAAATGATGTTGCATTTCTTACGAATAGCCACGTTGCAAGCAGGTGTGTTTGATTGTCTTTTCATCTCTCGTAGATATCATTCTTAAATCAGATCCACTTATATATTTTATTTTTTGATGCTTCACTTCAGGAAGTTATGCTAAAGATTGATAAAAGTTAGAAAATAAACGCATAATGCCATAGTATGCTCAATATTAAAATGTTTGAAATTCTATATCATGTAGAACTTTTATCATGCATAATTTTGTGGTTAAAGTTGTTCTCAAATCCAAAGGTGCACCTTTATGATAGAAGTTTTAATTCATTTTTGTTCGGAAACGCATGAAATTGGCTGGTGTTGTTACTCAGAGATTATGCGAACGAAAGACTGTTTCTATTTTTTGGTAAACGGTAAAGATCTTTCAGAAAATACTGTTAAAGTTGGCGTTTTGAACCGAAATTCCGGACGTAAGGTGAAAAATTATACAGAGAGAGGAGATAGCAGGTTGTCACGTGACTCAAAATCGTTTATAACTCGATAAATAATTTATTTATCGAAAAATGGAAAACGTCTTTCGATTCCAAATCGCTTCCATGACCAGTCCTGTCAATTCTGTGCCTTTACGTTTAGAAACAAGTTGGAAATTGCACGTCAAACGTGGCAAATGAGGTGCGTTCGTACTATAACTAGTCTCATAAATATTTTTTCTACTGCATATTGTACTGAATGTATATTCTAGTGCACTTCATAAGTGCATATTCATTTAATTCTGTTCGAAAGGCTATAACATCATTAAAATGAACTTGAAATAATTTTTTCTAATTGGCCGTCATGTAATGGAAAATTTTGACTGTCCCTGTCATTAAACTATACATCCGTTTTTCATAAAATTTGAAATGACTCGACAAAATTATGCAGCAATTATATATTTTAATTCTCAAACAATTTGGTTGGGTAGTTTTTGCACTATCATATGCGGGCGGACGGACAGACAGGCGGACTGAATGACGACTATAGGTGCTACGTATTTATATAAATACGAACACACCTAACGAGTAAATAAATGTGTCAGAAAGTTTCGCGCTTGCTGAGCAGCGGGCTTGAGAACCGCCTTAAGGAATTAGTTGTTAAAATAATAATAATAATAATAATAATAATAATTAACAACTCAAAATACTCTTTAAAAATTCATATTGAAGATATCCTGTTTGTGGTTTAAGAGAAGGGGGGAGAGAAAAAAGTATTTTTGACAAAAGAAATTATGTAAGTACAAGGCAAAATTTAAACAAAAATAGTTTATATATTTCTTGAAATTACTGAAATAATTGAAATATTTCTTAAGTTATTTCTTGAAATATAACTGTTGATTTAGTTTATAAATTACAACCATTTTTGTAACAATTTTTAGATGCTCTTAAATATTAATATTTTCTATCTAAAATGTTTAAAGCTGAAATCTTCTTGGCAATTGAGATATGAGGGAAAAAAATTCCAAATTACATAATGCCAATTTCATTATTTAAAAATTCATATTGAAGACATCTTGTTTGTAATTTAAGAGAGGGGGAGGGAAAAAAGTATTTTTGATAAAAGAAATTATGTAAGCGCGGGATAAAATTTAAACAAAAATAGTTTATACAGTTTATATATTCTGACAGAGATATTTCTTGAAATATAACTGCTGATTTAGATTATAAATTATAAAAGGTTTTTTAACAATTTCTATATGCTCTTAAATGTTAACATTTTCTATCTAAAATGTTTTAAACTGAAATCTTCTTGGCTATTGAGATAGGAGGAAAAAAAAATTCCAAAATACATTAAATAGTGCCAATTTCATTATTTTAATATAGTAAGTACTAGTATCCTCTGGCAACCAATTTGGTAAATATGGTCGGCGATTAACGATCATTTTCAGTTATCTAGACTTCATGGCACGGGTAATATGTAAGTACCAAATTAAATAACGATTCGTCTCAAAATTTGATTCATTAAATAGTATTACATGAGTTTTATTTTTTAAGTTTAACTTGCGCCAAGAAAAGATCGAGTAGGAAGTGGAGTTGTTTAGCACTTCACTTAGCAGTATTATGCTAAATTTGGATTGGCTTACAGAGGCGAATTATTTTTGGACACAGACAGCGCTGCAGAATTTATCGCTGGGAAACTTGTTTTCCGAATGATTACCTGCATGGTTTAATATTTTTATCTCTCACGATGAACTCTTGTGTTTGTTTATATTGTTGGAACGAGATATTGGGCTATCAACCTAATTTCAACTGATGTTATCTCAGAATATATGTATGTATTTGAATGTAACTCATCCTTCAAACATTAATTTTTTTGAAATATCGTCTCGAAAATGTAACTGTTGTGCATTTTTATTTGAAAAAAAAAAATACTTTTTAAAAATAAAAATGGCTGCCTGGCATACGAAAAGCGAAAATATTAAACCTCCAATCTGGTTTATTTAATAGCTAAACCTGCAACAAAATTGAAATAATTGATTCACCGTAAAGTTGATCCAATTCAGATTATGAAAAAGCTGGAGTTTACATAATCCCATTCAGCACATAACATGAACAAAGTTTATTCTATATTGGTATGACATCTCGAAAATTTAAAGAAAGGCGAAAAGTGCACTTACCTGATATCAAGTTTAACAAACCAAGTACAGCTTTATCCAGTTTGCATCAAAAAGAAAATACTCAGATAAATTTCGAAAAAGCTAAAATTATCATTTTAACATCTAACCATTACTCTTCAGTAATCCGTGAATCCATTGAGACTTTCCTTAGGAGTGATACTGTTTATAACGATGTTCTCTCTTATATTACTTCTGAAATTTGGTATATTATTCTAGTATTTCAAGAGCTTCTGAAAATATGAACTGATCTTTTCACCCCTCTGTAGAGCAATGGACTGCACACTGCACTGTAAAAAAAAATACTGCCATTTTCCCGGTAGGAATCGGAAAAATAGTTGCCCTTATTGTACCGGAATAATTTCCGACCCAGCTCGGAATAAAATCCGTAAAAATAAGGAAATAGTCTGTAAAACGGTATTTTACGGATTTTATTCCGAGCTGGTTTGGAAATTATTCCGGTACGATAAGGACAACTATTTTTTCGATTCCTACCGAAAAACTGGCATTATTTTTTTTTACAGTGTGAACTTCGCTTGCGCATTCGTAGTATTTTCTTTTGTTTTCAAATGTTTTTTTTTTTTTTTTTCTATTCCAGTTAGTCATCTTTTCACCTTGAAAATGAGCGCGTGTGCGTTTGAAAGATCTCAGGGTTCTATTAAATAATACCTTTATATGTTTGGGCACTGTAAAAAAATACGACCAATTTTCCTGTAGTAATCGGAAAAATAGTTGCCCTTATCGTACAGGAAAAATTTCCAACCCAGCTCGGAATAAAATCCGTAAAATACCGTTTTATTGACTATTTCCTTTTTTTACGGATTTTATTCCGAGCTGGGTCGGAAAATTTTCCGGTACGATAAGGGCAACTATTTTTCCGATTCCTACAGGAAAACTAGTCGGAATTTTTTTTACAGTGTGTCATCTTTTAAGTAATTATAAAGTGTTTTGAAACTTGGTATTACATAGGCTTCTTTAAGTGTCGAAAATATGTTAGTTTCTGAGTTTTCTAAAGATAAAGAATGCTTTCCAGAATCTTGGTTAACTTGGAAGATTTTCAATATTAACGTGAAAATAAAAAACGCAAAATTATTGAATGGTGTATATAAAATAAATTAAAGACTAAATAACCATAAAAAAATAACGTTTCAGTCATCATCTCTAACCATCGTCAAACAAAATAAATCTCTTTCCTGACGATGGTCATAGATGATTACTGAAACGTTGATTTTTTAATGTTTATTTAGCTTTTAATTTATTTTATATACAACATTCAGTAATTTTGTGATTTTTATTTTCACGTTAATATTGAACTTTTCATGGTGTAAATGTCCAACTCTTTTATTATTATTGGAAGATTTTATTGCATATTTTCATTTATGTATATTTTGTTCATGAAAATTTTGTCATTTCGTTGTTGTAAATATTTTCGTTCATATCATTATTTTCAAAATTAAAACTCATTTGTCTTTTTTTACAGTGTAATCAGTGTGCTACATGTGATTTGCCAGTATTATAATGCGGTAATGTTTATAAAATATATCACATGGAAATATAAATATTACAAAATACAGGGTGTCCATAGGAAAACTCCATGATTTCAAATGTTAATTGTACGGAAACTATGAGTCTTAGAGATTTGCGGTATCGTAAACAGCAACACAATAAGTTTATTTTGCTGCAAAAATTTCTTTCCGAAACAGCTATTTGTTGTTGTATGCATTATTGATATGTCTAATTGCCATTCTTTTATTGCTGATGTTGACTAATGATTGAATATGGACTGGACATTCTGAGAGCTACGAACAGAGCCCATATCGAAGTGCATACATAGATGTCACTTTTTCAGACAAATAAACATCTGAAGCAAAATAAACTTCTTGTCATGATATATCAATAACGCATAGAACAAAAATTAACTGTTTCGAAAAAAAATGTTTTGCAGCAAAATGAACTTGTTGTGTTGCAAAATTCTAGGACTCGTAGTTTTCGTACAATTAACATTTGAAATCAGGAAGGTTTCATGTGAACGCCCTGTATAATATGACATTTTGATAAATTTTACACGTACAAGCTGCCCACAAAATAAATGTATCCGATTATAACGTTGGTGGTCAATATGATAATTGTTTTTCAAAACTCAGCCATCGCGATGACTTTTATGCAGTTTCACAATATATGGGTTATAAATCACTTCAGGTAACTGTGGGTATTTTTAACGTATCTGATAGGTCTCATGTATATGAAATTTAAATAATACAGAGTGTATCAGTACAGCGGTCAGAAATTTTCAGGACAGATAGAGTACACATACACTGTAAAAAGAATACGACCAGTTTTCCTGTAGGAATCGGAAAATTGTTGTCCTTATCGTAACGGAAAAATTTTCGATCTAGCAAGGAATAAAATCCGTAAAATCGGAATAAAATCCGTAAAATACCATTTTATTGACTATTTCCTTTTTTTACGGGTTTTATTCCGAGCTGGGTCGGAAAATTTTCCGGTACGATAAAGGCAACTATTTTTCCAATTCCTACAGGAAAACTGGTCGGATTTTTTTTACAGTGTAGAGAATGGAAATCACATAGCAATGCATGGTCGGAAACGCTTTCCTAACGCAGTAGTGAGACACAAAGCATAAGAAAGGAAGGACACGAACAGTGAGAGAAAATATATTTATTATTCTTAGTGCTGCCAAAATGACGGGACAATGCTGGAAAGTACTGAGGAACTTGTTGCACGCATCGTGGCAGCTGCTGGGGCAACTCTCGGTATTTTCGTGAACATTAGATCTTCCATCCGCCGGAGATGCGCTTCCATGCATCACGGCCTAATGTCGTAATTTCGAACACCTACTTTGATGACGATCGTTGGCTCTTTAATGTTCTTTGATCTTTGTTTTTTACTGTACTAAGAATAATAAACATGTTTTTTCCTCTATTCATGTCCTGTCTTTCTTTTGTTTTGTGTCGTCACTGCCGCGCCAGGAAAGTGTTTCCGACCATGTATGGCTATGTGATTTTCCATCATCTAGGTGTACTCTATCTGTCCTGAAAGTTAACCGCTGTATTGATACACCGTGTATAGACAAGCTTTACGTTTATTAAGAAGGGATCGGATTGTTTAGAAAAAACTGGTGAAGGGAGTAAATTTTATGCTTTCAAATAAAAGGGAACAATTTTTGTTGTACAGTTTTAATAGCTCCCGATTAAAATTAATAGAATTTTCTCGGTTAATATCTAATAAACTGATATGAAAATAAAAATAAACATTACAGAAACGAAATCTTATTCTCTTATCTCATATCTCTTATCTCTTAGTCTTTTTTGTTTTTGAATCCCCTTTTCTACGTTTATCTGAAATCAATAAAATATCATATATTTCCATGCATAAAAAAAAGATAAGCGGAGGATCATACACAGTGAGAAAAATCCATTCTGTTCAAAATACTTTTATCTTATCCTTTTTAAAAATCAATACTTGATAACACAATGACATATTCAATAGGATGTTAAAGGTTTCCATATCAGGATTAAATTTCAAGATTAATTAAAAAATGATATACCACAGCTGAATCTGGAATAGAATGGTTCGAATTTTCCGTTTGTAATATTTTGTTATAAAACTTTTATCTCGAAATCCATCAGCAATAACTTTTTTTTACATTTAAAAAAATTTACAATTAGTACCATTCCTGGAAAGAAACAGCTGTCGTACTGAGGGACCTATCGGAATCCAGAATTGTATGTTCGTATAAACCCAGAATAAGTTTTATCTAAAGTTAGATTTTGTAAAAATTGTCATTTCTTCTGTCAGCTAACTTTACAGGATGTATCGCCATTTTATTTCATTTGTAACTCTCTTAATTTTACCACTGATTAGTGCTTGTCCCCCGTCAAAACAAATAGAACCCTGTACTTGTTCTAATGAGCAAATTTTCTGTTCCGGCTTGGAAAATGATCAAATTCTGTCAGACGTTGTGTACGCTTTGAAAACTTGGATGAAAAAGCTGTATTCGTTCACTATCAAGAACAGCAACTTCATCTACATCCCTCACGACATCTTCTCGAATGTGAATTTTCAGGAATTCCAAATAGTCGAATCTACTTTCATGGCACTGACCGATACAGACGTTGCTTTTGAAGGTCTGGAAGATAGCTTGGTATCCTTGGTGATTACAGACAGTGACATGCTGAATCCCTGGGACTGGATGGTACTTAAAAATCTAAAGAAACTTCTTAAGATTCATATTGATGTCGACTTGCTCATTGTTTCTAAGGAGATCGAACAACTTACTTCAGTAAATTTGATGGACATAAGTCTAGCCAAAAATCAGATTAATTATATACACGATCTTGCCTTTGCCAATTTCAAGCAGCTGTTGTCAGTGTCCTTAAGAAGCAACTTAATTCCAGAAATAAAGAGATCGATGTTCCCGAATCCAGCCCCATTGCTGCAGAAACTAGATATAGGGTATGTTGTAACATTTTATCGTTTTTCTCTTTCAATCAAATATTTTCATATACCATTAAAACTGTTTTTGATATATATCTTCGATAACGAGATCGATGTTCCCGAATCCTGTCCCATCGCTGGAGAAACTAGATTTAGGGTATGTTGCAACATTTTATCGTTTTTCTCTTTCAGTCTAATATTTTCATATAGCATTAAAACTGTTTTTGATATATATCTTCGATAACGAGATCTATGTTCCCGAATCCTCCCATTGCTGGAGAAATTAGATTTAGGGTATGTTGCAACATTTCATCGTTTTTCTCTTTCAATCTAATATTTTCATGTAGCATTAAAGCTATTTTTGATATATATCTTCGATAACGAGATCGATGTACCTGAATCCTGCGCCGTTGCTGGAGAAACTAGATTTGCGGTATGTTGCAACATTTTATCGTTTTTCTCTTTCAATCTAATATTTTCATATAGCATTAAAGCTATTTTTGATATATATCTTCGATAACGAGATCGATGTACCTGAATCCTGCCCCATTGCTGGAGAAACTAGATTTAGGGTATGTTGCAACATTTCATCGTTTATCTCTTTCAATCTAATATTTTCATATAGCATTAAAGCTATTTTTGATATATATCTTCGATAACGAGATCGATGTACCTGAATCCTGCGCCGTTGCTGGAGAAACTAGATTTGGGGTATGTTGCAACATTTTATCGTTTTTTTCTTTCAATCTAATATTTTCATATAACATTAATACTGTTTTTGATATATATATCTTCGATAACGAAATCGATGTTCCCAAATCCTGTTCCATCGCTGGAGAAACTAGATATAGGGTATGTTGCAACATTTTATAGTTTTTCTCTTTCAATCTAATATTTTCATATAGCATTAAAAGTATTTTTGATATATATATATATATTCACCATTTAACCCTTTGTATCATCGCGTTGCATATCTTCAACATACTTAAAAGTTAATGTTACTTATACAGAGAGGCTTTAAAAGACGATTTTGTTTTTTCATGCTAACTCCCAACACAGCAGTTAACATAAATTGTTCACATAATTCTCAACAGACGCTGATATTGAGTTCACTTTTCATGTCAAAGTTTCTTTTTATCTTTTGGGCAGTTTTCCATCGATATAGCTAAAATAAACTTCGTGAATTTTGTAAAATTAATAAGTCGGAAATTGTACGTCAAACGTGGAAAATGATGTGCTTTCGTACTATAACTCGTTTTATAAATATTCAGATATTGGTGCAACAGCTGTTGCACTCTTATGCTAAAATGCATGAATACAAAATTTATTACGATTCTATAGACTAAACTCAGTAAATTTAGAATTTTGTATTAAAAAATTATCAATACTAATGAAAGTATGTAGTTTTCTGTTTATTGTACATGTGAAAAAAGTACCTCTTAGTTAATAATTTTTTTATTTTTATGTTCTAAATTTTTTTTAAAATTATTTTTTACATCCTAAAATGATATATTCTAACATCTGAGTAAATATTTTTTACGTTGGAGTTTTTGATTCACAAATGGTTAATAGTTGAATTTCCAGTGCCACTCTTTTTGAATTATAGATTTTCATCTTATCTAATCACATAATTTAAGTGATTAAATAAGCCGAAATTTATTAATCAGAATTAGTGGAGCCTAAAAATTGAAAGAAGTATACGGAGTGCTTGCTCATAGCAAAGAGATTAATAAAAATGATTCAGCGTATTATGCAATTTATGCAGCCCTAAACTTTATCCCCTAAATTTTACCGAAGATCTTAAGGTTGTCACAAATAACTAATTATTTTCCTATTATATTAAATAAAATAAATAAAAAATGTTTATTTTGAGGGTAATTAGGTGTTTGAGTGATGTGTGATATTTGTTCTATATGGAAAAAGCTGATTATCCCGTTCGGGACCATGGGTGCATGGGTGCACCTTCAAAATGAGTTTTGAATGATTCAAATGAGTCAGAGTCTTCATGATGAGTCTTCATGAGTCTTCAAAATGAGTCAGAATTTGTTTTCTGAACCAGAAAAAAAGAAAAGTAATATTTTCTTTCCTTAATTAGAGTATTTTAGCGATAATTAAAGTAAAAGTAACTTTAAAAAAAGGTGGTGCCAACCGAATAAAATTTGTGTAAAATTCACCGGTCCCGAGGGAGTTAAAGAGAAATTATTAATGAAATGAAGTTCCAATTATTTAGCGGTGAAAATCGTCGCTATTTAGGAATTTAAAGCTGAGTTCTTATTACCAGGATAATTTTCCAGTAAACAATTCTTCTGTGATAATAAAAATAGCAACATGCTGAAAGATGAATTATTAAACAACTTATTAAATTTACTCCCATAGTCCCCTCTGAATGATCTCGTAATTCGTGACCATACTGAAGTCTCACTGAAACAGCAAATTTTGAGTATTTACATATTGCTACAAAAACTTTCAATTTCTCAGTTTTTACTGGTATGAAAATAATGCATACAGCTCAATTTCTGTAAATTTTACAAAAGTTCAAAATAGATACAAAAAAAATATGAAATATTGTTAACAAATGAATTTGAAATTGCGCTTTACTTTTCTTTAATTTGTCAGGATTTAACTTTCATTAATTTTGTTATTATTATTATTATTATTATTATGTATTTGTTCTTGATATGTAGAACCCTGCTTTATGGGTTGACTCTACTAGATTTCACACAATTAAATTTCTCTGTAAGAAATAAATATATTTATAATACATACATATGTGATAGAAGAGATGTCTTCGAAGGTCAAGTTTGAACATGCAAGCTTCTAGAAAATGAATAACAAACAGTTTATTAACAAAAATAACATAGGGAGCTTCTAGGTATTGGTTTACTATATCACTTTTAGGTGAGGTTTGCTTGTACTAAGAATTAATGTAATTTATATCTTACTAAAAAATAAATAGGAATTAAGTAAATAAAAAATTGTATATATAAATAACCTATAAGCCAATGTATATAAACATTAGCGAAGCTACAGTGACAAAAGTAATTAAAATAGTTTAGTAGATACTGCAGGACACGAAAGAGGGGGAAACTCTCCAAAAGCAATGTAGGAGAGAAATATACACAAAATATGCAGTGCGATTCTTAAGAGGTAACACCACCTTGATATAAAAAAACAAACACTTTTTTTACATAAATTGTTTATACATTTAAGAATATTTTAAGCGTTTCAAAATCCAAATTATTATATAGTTATAGCGCTGCGATTATTCGAAAATTTAGATTCTCAGCGAGTATCTATAGCCAACATAAGAACCTAGTAAGATAATAAAGAGGCCAGGAAATTGAAACTCAAAAGGAATAGGTGGACCTATAGCATCACTGGAAGACGTCACAGAGATATTAAAAGCCAAAATTTGTGACTTACATCACTTAAGCATACCTCTGAGAGACGCGATCACGTCTCTCGATCATCAATTTCGATATTGATGATGCTTTTGGAATGCAAGATAGGGATCATCCAAAATATTATACGTTACTTAAATGGGCATATCTCTGTGAGTTTTGCAGATATCCTCTTTAAGAATCACCCTTTATTTTTGTGATTATATATATACTAGCTAACTTGCCCGGCGTTGCCCGGGTGCGTCAAAAAACAGCAGGAATTGCGAAAAAGTTCTAAAAATCACAATAAGATTTCGCGAAAAAAATTTAAATCACTGCACAAATTTCGAAAAGAGAAAAATAAATATATATTGTGTTCGAAGATGGAAAGTTGATTCCTTTCACTAATGTGGAAAAATGGTAGGAAATCGCTAAAATACTCTAAAAATCACATACAAAATTCCCGAAAAATTCGAAAATTGCTATACGAAATCCGAATATACTTTATTGAAATGAGGGCAGAAATTACTTTAGTATTATAGGTCAAAAATAGAATGTCAAAAAATTGCAGCAGATCGCGAAGAAACTTAAAAATCGAATTAAAAATCACAAAAAGTCCAAAAATCACGAAAGTCAAAATTTACTATAATTGGATAAAAGTTTCAAATCTAATTCCTTTGTCTTGCGGGCTCACTTAAAATTTATGTTTAAGAAAGCATGCCAAGCATTGTATCATGGTACTTTTATTCATAATTTAATTTACTTGAGTTCCCTTATATATAATTAATATAATTATTTATTTATATTAGAAACTGTTTCTCGAAAAAATGGTACCTGTTGGAACAATTTGTACACCATATTTAGAATTAGGAGTGTCAGATCTATGCAGTTCATATACTTCTTTCGGAGGGAGGCGAAACTTTCACTTTTTTGCGGACCAGTGGTATCAGCGGAGTAGAAGATCTTAAGAATTTTGAACCGAATTTTGCACATTGTTGAAGAATAAACCCCAATTAATGCTAGTTATTTCCTGTGTTTTCTGGAACACCCTCTCTCCCACACACCTTTTATTTTTCTTTTAAAATGCAGTTGCCTAGTACAAAATATAATGGGCAGATTTTTTTTTACCATACTAATCTGTTTAGCTATTTGAGCCATCAGTTTGAAATAACTATGGAAAATTTAGAGCAATAAAATTTATCACAATCTAACAGCAGTCCAGAACAACTTTTGTAATAAGATATTAGCCATATAACTTTTTATTTTCGTAGATTATTGAGAAAATAATAAAAAAGCAGTAAAAAACTGAAGGGTTTTAAAAAATAAAGAAACATGCCTAAAAAAGGCGTCTTCTGTTTCAAAAGCGAACAAAACTAGGAATTTTTATGAAACATATTGGACGCCACTGGTAGGCATTATATGACTTTTCTTCCGGGACACATACGAAGGTAATTATATTACGTTTCTTATGACAATTTGTGTTCTGAGGGGCAGGGTGGATCCAGTGCAAATTAGAGGAGCCCGGTTCCTTTAAGGGGACCTAACCGCTCAACAAATCGAGAGGAAATCTCAGATTTAGTTATTTGAAAATATGCGCTCGAGATCGTGATGATTTAAGACAATAGAGTTCTCTCGGTTATGGCTACAGTGAAAAAAATTAGAAATTTTGGAATGGCAACACACTTTTTTGTGCCTGTTCAAATTTATCAGCGCATTGAAAAACTACAAATGGCGTTGGAATGATACGCGTATGATTAAAACTGCCGGTGTAATATCATGACACTCAATCCTAATCAGTTCCTATGTAACGTAATATTCAGCACTCTAAAACAAATGATTAGATTTTTATTTTCCATATGTGTACACAAACAAAACTCAAAAACACATTTTAAAACAAATCTTACAACATTACTCAGCTGACAAGTGAAAAAAAGAATTCGGCTACTGAAAAACATATCTTATAGCCACTCCTTCGTTCCTCGCAATGGTCTTTCTTGCAAGTGTTTTACGTCGGCAGTTTTCATCGTACGTGCATCATTCCAACGCCATTTATGGTTTTTCAATGCGCTTATGAATTTGCGTATGAAATAAATGGTTGTTGCTGCGTGAAAATTTCGAAATTTTTTCACTGTAACCGTAACCGTGAGAGCTCTATTGTTTTAAATCGTCACGATATCGAGCACTTACCTTCAAATAAGTATATCTAAAATTTCTTTTCGATTGGTTGAGCGGTTTTTATGACCATCCTGTATATAGAAGTATTGTTAAATCGTCTTACTTATTTTAATTTTAATTCTGTTGGTATTTATACTCCCTTTTTAAATTTAAACAGACACAATGAAATTCAGACACTTCCTACGGATATATTTGAAAACATGCCGAGTTTGGAAATCTTAATTGTGGAGTCTAACAAGCTGATGACGCTCAGCGAAGGTACTTTCAAACCTGTATGGACACAACTTAGGCACTTTGATGCGATGGGTGAGTTTTATCTGTTTTTTTTCATTTTCAAAATTGTAAGTAAAAATCATGAATCGTAATCACCTTTTCAGTCACTGCTGAGTGTTCTAGACTATGATGTAACAAAGATCTACATATACAGGGTGTATCTGAAATGCTTCAACAAACTTAGGAGGATGATAGTACTCATCAAGACGAACAAAAAATGCAATGGAACATGGGGTCGCAAATGACGTTTAAAGGGTGAAAAACGCAAAACTAGTAAAAATATCGAAATCTCGCATGCTGCTTTTCTGCAGATCTGACAAGTAGCACGAAGCTGGTTTTCCTTCCACTTCGTGGATATCCGGTCTGAAAGAGATAACAAAAACTTGGAAGAAAGTCAAACAAATCTGTGAGCAGGAATCCACATTTGCAAATTTGAGCGTGTCCGACAGCCGTTCCTCCGTAGATGTACTCTGAGTAATAATGTCCGCGATCGGCACTTTGAACAATTGTTGTAAAATACTTGTTTTCTCTGGCCATCACGAGCTGTGTTGTACCTATTCTGTGCAATAAATAATTTTCTGGAGTGTTTCTTTCTTGTCTCAGTTTGTCCCTTTCCAGACGCATTTTCTCGATTTTCATCCCTTAAACGTCATTTGCGACCCCATGTTCCCTTGCATTTTTTGTCCGTCTTCATGAGTACTATCATCCCGCTAAATTTGTTGAAGCATTTCAGATGCACCCTGTATGCTTTTCTTTCCTTAATGCGTTAAAAATTTATTGGTGGTGTTCACGTTTCTTTAAGATATTAATGTTCTTAAGTTGGAAGATGAGACGAATGTAAGAAGATTCTGTAGCAGGATTTCACGAAAGGTGAATTAAGCCAACCTATATCCTCAGTTATCTAACTGTACCTTTGAGGTAGGCATACACCAGGCTGGTGACATTTTGACAGCAGCATATTGCTGATAATAGAACGTGTAGAAAAAACAATAGTACAGTCCTGCTGAAAAAAGAGATTACACCCTATTAATACTGCTGCAAAATCGTATGAAAGAAATTTTGGTTACAAATCGATAGAAAACTACTTCTAATATTTATTGATATGCATAAATTATCCTTCAGAAATTATCTACAGTTTTAAAATTGCTCAAACTATCATTTTTGAAATGGTAACACCCAGTATTAATACTTTAGTTTAGGTCCTTGGATCAAATCAAACTGGAAAAGCATATAGTTTATGAATTTTTATTCAATCTTTAGATAATTAGAAGGATTCAAACTTTGAAGTTACTAATGTTAAATGCAGATCGCAAATTTTCATTTATATCTTCTTAAAAAATCCTCCGATTGAAATGTTTGTCTTTTAATGAATTACAAAGAATGGACACAAGTTTAGGCATTTTTTAAAATTCAAATGGAAATTTTTAATTATGAAAATAATGATTAAATTCATATTAGTAAAACTTATTAACTAATACTTACATTAATTTTTGCATAAAAAAGTATCACTGTCATCAAAAACATAGCCATATGCTTAACTCTTTCTTATCAATGGTTTCAAGTTATCGACAGATTTAAATTTTTGACAGACTAAAGCTGCGTCACTCACCGGCCCATTCGGCCACACAGTTCATTTTTTGTGGCTCCAAAAAAGTCAGGCACATAACTATAAAATATATAAATTTACGCCAATACATTTATTTTGTAAAATGTATCTTTTAGAGACCGCGATTGTTTTTAAAATCTGATACATTAAAAGTAACACCTACTGTTTGTTTTCAGATAGCAAAACCCTTCGTGCTTTTGCACATGCGTCAGGCTTCTTTGATTTTGTCAAAATAGAGGTGATCGGTGTTTCTTTAGCTATGTGTTTGGCTGAGTGCCAATCCCAGTGACAACCAACAAATGAACAACTTCGGAAACTACCCAGCTCAGCGTAACACCCCTTTGGTTAGTAGAATCCTCCCAGAGTGGTAGGCGCGGCTTTCGAAAACGAACAGTAAGACTTCTCTTTGTTCACTTATTTAACTTATTTTATGTATGTAAAGCTGGAATTTCGTAATAGACTTTTTACTCATTTTTTGATAGGCTAGGACTACAAATTTTATTATTTGTGTTTTTATCGGGGTATTTATATAATTTTATTTATTTAATGATGAAGTTTTAATACCTTTATGGAATAATCGCAGGAAACAAATGCTGAACTAGTTATATTGTTTCAAGTGCAAACGGGTTAATCCTTCATAATCGCCTGTACGCGATAGCAATGGTAGATTTAAACAGCAAAAAAAATCATTCTTGAAAATTATTTTTAAAACCACAAAAAATCTGTAAATTCTGATAAAGTTTTAAAACAAATTGTATTTGAAAGACCACCCCCCACCCCCTTATTCGACGGCTTAAAATTTAAAAATGTGCGATGCTTAGATGTTTAAAAAATTGCAGCAAAAACGAAATTTAATCATCAGGTGTTAGCGATGTCAAAATGACGTTACTAACGACGTTTGTCATTTATAACATAGATTCTATTTATGTACCTGGAGCGTTGCGCGGAACGCTGTTTCGGAACCGCAGTTTTACTGCACTTTTCGCTGTAAAGCCTTATTTTTTTAAGCCTTTTTATCCTGACGGTACTTTTAAAAACCATTAAAGAAAATTCAATATAAGTCTTATTTAATTCGTCTACTAATAAAAGTAGCTTGCATTTTTCATACAAAATAATTTGCTCGATCTTATTGCTAATTCCTACAAAGTTCTGTTACAGATAGGATAACAATGCATTTATTTACATTGTTCTTATAAGAATTGTGAGATGAATTATCCATAACAGTATTTTTTGTTAATTAATCTAATTATTCTTGTCAATATTTTGCAAAAATACTAAATACCGATTTATTAAATAAGTTTTAATTAAAAAAAATATCTAAAAATGAAATCATTATTATATTTGCTGTTCTGGCTATCTTAGACATTAACATAACATAATTATTGACATGAGACAATTTTTTTATTCAAAAATTCAGGATATAAGCGGTTAAATAAATTCAGCAACTTTATATTCAAAATATTGCATAATGTACCTCAATTCAACCTTCATCCTTGTCCTATCCATACTTGCAAAGTGTATGTAAATATTCGAATGACTATCGCAGATCATTGGAAAAACTTCTGCATCTGGTTCTGAAGATGAATTTTATTTTCAAAAATTGTAACACATCTGTTTTAGTTATATTTTATGCATCTTATATTTTAATATCTTCCGAACCCCTTTTTAGCTCACAGGCTACTAAAGCCTGAGAGCTAATGTGTCCACAGGTTTTGCATGCTCGTATGTATCTATGTATGTATGTACGTAACGCGATAACTCTTGATAGAAAAATTTGATTTACTTCAAATTTTGGATAGAGGTTCATTCTGATGAGGTGCTTCCGTTATTAGTTTTGGAGAGTCATTGGTTAAGTATAAAAGGGGAGAAACGAGGGCCAATCTCCCTTAATTTAGATAAATGTGTTTTTCATGAAGAATTATCCGATTTGATTCAAATTTGGTATACCGGTTTATTCTGATAAGGCGCTTCCCTGATTAGCTTTGGAGGTTTTTTAGTTAAGTATAAAGAGGGAACGGGGATCTAATCCCCCCCTTTAATTTTGTTAAATTGGTTTTTCATACAGACTTATCCGATTTGATCAAATTTGTTATACCAGTTTATTCTGATAAGACGTTTCCCTGATTAGATGTGGAGGTTCATTGGTTTAGTATAAAGGGGATGGGACAGCTAATCACCCCTTAATTTAGATAAATAAGTTTTTCATGCAGAATTATCCGATTTGCTTCAAATTTGGTATACCGCTTTATTCTGATAAATCGCTTCCCTGATTATTTACCATTTTACTCAAAGAGGGTGAATTCTATTGTGAATAATAGACATAACTAACATAAGAGTATAATATACAATGAGTGTAAATAGCTTATGGGCTCAATGCCATTAGTTTAACTGGGCACTTTTCTTTTCATTTCATTTCAGATAATCATATTAGATGTGACTGCAGGATGGAGTGGATGACTAGACTAGTATTTCCCAAGATAACGAATGGTGTATGTGAACAACCGAAGAATTTGCAATGGAGAAAAATACAAGATTTAACTGAAAAAGACCTCTGGTGTTTCCATTATCAAAAGTAGAATGCACTAAACTAAACTGTAAATAAAATACACTAAACTGTAAATAAAATTTGCTTTTAATTTCACACGATTAATTATGCCACAAATCAGGCTTTAAAATTACTTTTGAATCATCTGCAAATCACAACTACTTTAATTGCAGTGATTTTTTTTTATTTCTAAATTTATTTTTCTTTACCTATTTTTATTAACACTATACGCTTGACGCATTGATGCGCCATTTATAAAACTAACATTAAGAAATTTTAAATTCTCTCCAAAAAATTTGAATAGTTATTTTTGCTTATTATAATATTTCTTGAATAAAACAAAGAGAAATTAGTATTAAAAATTTGCTGGTGTCAACTTGAAATTTCTGAATAAAAGACCCACCAGATTTGGCAACCTTGTTTGCGGCCTGTATAATGTTAAGCACTACATGTAATTTTGTGTCATATTTTTCCTATTAGGATCGTTTAATACATCGTTACTAATTATTAAAAAGCAGATTTGTATCTATGCTTATAGTTTTAGCCTTTAAGAAAGACAAAATTACTTTACTAATAAAAAGTTGAAATTGACCAAAAAGTTATATTTTGCATTTCATTTTTGAAATATTACTATTATTTTTCAATAGGATTAATAATGTCAGTACATTTTTTAGACCTTTTTGGGGACTATGTCAATCACATGGAAATAGCACACTCGCTTCCTGTAATCGCGCATTTTGTAGACGTACAGCCCGTGTAAAAAATCAATAAATAAGTAAATCAAAATCAAAGTCAATGAAAAATCCAAAATAAAAAATTGTAACCACACCTTTATTCGCAGATGGTTTAGAATAAAATTACAACAAAGATACATTAATTAGAATTGGAAAAAGGTTTTCTTTTAGTTCGGAAGCCGATGACATCGAAAGCCTCGTGATCACGGAATTGAAAACTTTTTATGTAAAGCGATAGTAAAAAGTCATACGAACAAAATGAGCTAGGTATGACTAGGTTTGACAAACGGGAAATTCGTTTAATTAAATTAATTATTATTAAAAACTGCAATGTTTTACAGTCATCGCGGATATTGATCACTTTTAGAGCCTTTTATAGAAAATTTTGTGCTATTTCAGAAAAACTTGGTATGGCAAACTTTATTAGAACCCCGCCTGAATTCGCGGAGTAGGCAACCGCGCCTGCGTCAAACATCCCCATACGTCTTTGCCGACACTTGACCAGCGTTCAGACGTGAAGTAAAGGCCTCAACGGTAAAAATTAAAAGTAAAATTGCAGGAAAATTTTATCACCGGCCGCCTCTTTAAAAGGTATGACATACTTTTCCGGAAGAATGAAGTTTGTCATACAAAATTTTTCTGAAAGAGCACAAAAGTTTCTATAAAATGCTCTCAGAGTGATAAATATTCGCGATAACAGTAAAACATTATAGCTTTTTAAATAATAATTAATTTAATTAAACATATTTTCGGCTTGTCAAACCCAATCTTACCGATCTCATATTGTTCGTATGAATTTTCACTATTGATTTAAATAAAGAAATTTTAATTCCGCGATCATGGTACTTTTGATGTCACCGGCTCCCTACCTATTTTAAAATATGAGTGCAGTTTTCGAAAAAGGTGGTCGACATATTAAAAATTGTACCAGCATTGATTTTATCAAATGGCAACATCAAGGTACAATCGTGGGATAAATAAAGGAAACACCCCTTAATAACTCTGCAAAAAATTATCGTAGAAGAAAGTTACTTGTACCACACGATTGGTAATAAAGTCTACTTTTAAATGATGTACATAAAATTTGCTTGGGGAGGGGGGGGGGGATCTACATATTAAAACGAACCATAACTTTTTTTTCCATAGCAGTACACAATTCTGACAACATAAATGAACTCTACACCCTTCCATTAGCCTAAAAACAAATTTTTATGCAATTCGTACGATAAGTTTCCGAGAAATTAATTTTTTTTAAACGAGAGTATTTTAGGGGCTGTATCCAAATTGAAGTTCCGTACTGGATTGTTCACCGAGAGAGCCCCTTCCTTGATCCAGGCACCTTAAGCGCCACTCAAGGAGTCAATGAAGCGTGTTAGATTACAGTACAGCAGAATAAATTTCAAAATGTCTACTCACTTCCATCATAGACGGCCCCTTAAACCATCATTTTTAAGCATAATTTGAAAATTGCTTGGAAGAAAACTGTGAAATTTTGGATTTCCATAAATCTAAATCTATCAAAAAAATTGTATCAATTCATAATTTTCTCGAATATTAATTTCATAATTCCTAATTCATATCATAAAATTATAAAAATTGCAAATTCAAGGTATTTATGTTTGGATATTTTAGCACTATTGCTGCACAAAAAATTAGCACATTAGAAGTATAATTTCAGGAGATATTATTGAAAATATTAAAATGTAATTTAACATTAGAAGCACTACATTTTGAATGTTTGTAATTCAAAAACTTATCATTCAAATGACTTGACATTTGCTGTCTTGGCATAGTTTGAACCGAAGATTAGAAATATCTTGTTAAAATTGGGTATTGCCATTGAAAAAAATGAAGTTTGGGTTCGTTTTAATATTTAGATGCCCTCCTAAGCAAATTTTATATGCATCATTTAAAAGTAGACTTTATTTCCAACCGTTCGGTAGCAGTAACTTTCATCTACGATAATTTGTTGAGGAGTTAGCAGGGGGTGTTTACTTTTTTTTTTTCCATGACTGTACGTAAAGTCGTGGAAAAAAAATAAACACCCCTTAATAACCTCGCAACAAATTATTGTAGAAGGAAGTTACTGGTACCAAACAATTGAAAATAAAGTCTACTTTTAAATGATGTATATAAAATTTGCTTAGGGAGGTATCTACATATCAAAACGAACCCAAACTTTATATTTTTCAATAGCAATAATCAAGTTTGACACCATAAATAGATTCTAAACCCTTCAATTAGCCTAAATTCAAATTTTCATGAAATTCATATGATTAGTTACCGAGAAATTAATTACTTTAAAATGAGCTTTTTTTAGGAGCTTTATCCAAACTGAAGTTCGGTACTCAATTGTTGAAATGCTACAGAATGACTATGTTACTTCAATATTTTTTGCCAATATGAACTATCTTACTCGCTTGATATGTTTCGACTATTGCCAGCCCATATGTTTCAATAAAATGAGTAAAATATAATTTTTCTAATTATACTTTGCAGGACATCCTAGACGGCTCCTTAAACAGTCATTTTGATGTTTTTTTACTCATAAATCGAAAACTACTTGAAAGAAAAATTTGAAATTGAGAATTTGCATAAAGCAGCACATAATAAACACGAATCTATGAAAAAAATTGTAGGCTGCAATTCATATTTTTTTCGAATATTAATTTCGTAATTCCTAATTCATATCATAAAATTATAAAAATTATAAATTCAATGTATTTATGTTTGGGTTTTTTAGTATTATAATTAAACAAAAAAATTATCATATTAGATTATAATGTCAGGAGATGCTGATAAAAATATAAAAATGTAATTTAATATTAGAAACTCTAAATTTTGACTGTTTATAATTCAATAACTAATCATCCAAATGACTTGAAATTTAATTTCTAGGCATAGTTTGAACCGGAAATTTAAAATATAGAGTCAAAATTGGGTATTGTCATTGAAAAAAAAATGTTTGGTCTGGTTTTGATTTGTAGATGGCCTCCTCAGCAAATTTTATATACATCTTTTAAAAGTATAGGCTTTATTTCCAATCATTTGGTACCTGTAATTGTTTTTCTATTATAATAAGTTTTAAAGTTAGTAGGGGGTGTTTACTTTTTTTTTCCACGACTGTACATTCTTTAGAGTTTCAAAGATATATAGCACCACTATTCCACAGTAGAAATTTTCTATTTAATATTAAAATCGCAAAATTTGTAATAACCTTATTTAATAAAAGAATTTGCAATGGTTTTTACGAAATTAAATAATACGAAAATTTATATTCTAAAATTGTGGAAACTGCATACACCCATTAATGCTCACTTTTGACACCCTTTCTGAGTTCCTTGAATCAAAACACCCCGAGAAAAAGTATAATTTATATACTTTTTCTTAAACCTCCATACAGTTAAAAGGAGTAAAAATGTGAGGATGCTAATGCTAAATCCACGTGACAAACTTTATTTTAGACCTTCCTAAAAAATCTTTTGATTGAAAGTTTTATTTTTTAATGCTATTTAATAAATGTTTCAAGAAATAGTGTAAGCATTTTTTTTTAACAAAACATTTTTTTAATCATAAAAATTACAAATAAATTAATATTGAAAAACAAATATGAATTATCTATATCAGGGGTGGCCAACTGTGGCAAGACGGATACCAGTAATTTTTAAATGAAATAGCCGACTTCTTGAATCGCAGACATTCGATGATTAGATAAGGCAATGATTACTATAAAACTTGAGTGGTGTCGAGAGTACCACAGTTGGCCACCTCTGATCTATATACTATATACAAATTAATATTTGGGTGTATGTTTTTTATACAAATCTGCAATTTTTGACAGTTTTGCACGAAACTTTATATACGGACGTTCTAGAACCTCTTTTTTCAACAAGCTGACAAAATTTACATTTATACAAATCTTTTTTTTTTTTTTTTAATTCTCTGCAATTCTTTCTCTGTAATTTTTATTTCCTGTTATACATCCTAACAAGAAATAAAATCATACTATAAGCATAGATTATGAAAAACTTTCCAATACTTTCAGAATAATTTGACAAAACGGTAAAGAGGTGTAGGTAAAGAGGTAAAGGGGATACTTAAGTAAACATTTTAGAAAACGCATAACATATTTGAAAACCAGATTTCAGCAATTACCGTCCATAGCCGGAAAGATATTTAAATTATTTTGTGCAGCCCTGTATATGATCAATAGATTTATATTTTTACTACATATCAAGCTAAAATTTAGTTTAATAAGAAAACTCATAAGTGTCAATATCTGAAAAACGGACAATTTCATTCCAAAATTTTTATTTTTTAAAATTAATGTACAAACTACCACATACAATTATATACTATGATACATGTTTTGTAATTCAAATGCTGTATTGTTTTGAGGATCAAGGATGTATATATTATGCGTAGGATAAACTTTTATGGAAGAAAGTGTCTGTTAACATCATAATAAGTGTCTAATAATTGGGACTGAGGTGATGTTTTGTCTTAATAGCTGCACAGCCATTCTGTTGAATCATTTTTCACACATGTAAATTATTAAATATGCCATGTGACATTTGTATGTTACATAAATAAACTTGCAATAAGCTTTTTTTATATAGGGGAGATGGGGGCACATGTGAACAGGGGGCAGATGTGAACATCGCAGTTTTTCAATAGTTATTATAAGTTTTATAATTTGAAAAAAAATACTAAAGATGACAGCACCTGTAGACATATGGTAAAAATTTTTTGAAGCTTTTTGACATTTTGTTTGTCCTCTGTAGCTAAAACACTGTTTTTAGATCTCAAAAGTAAAATCTTTGTTCCAAGTTGATAAGCGTATAACTTTATTTACTTATTCATTTATTTGAATTTGAGTGTTTTAACATATACTATGAATACTAATAAATATTATTGATAACGTTCTTTTTCTTCTAAAATTGAGAAATGTTAAATATTTATCAATTTAACAGAAGCAGCAATGTGGGGCACTTGTGAACAGATAAGTTGGGGCAGATATGAACAGTACATAAGTGCCCCAATAATCATTCTGTGATTCTGTTCCTTTCAGTTAACTTAATGATAAATAATGTCAGTTCCATTATCTATAATTTTCCTGAAATAGAAAATATTTTCCTCACACAAAGTTGATTTTGCATTGAAACTTCAACAAACACATATTTCAGCAAATACATAAAGAGCAACACGCTCGTTTACATTCAATTGTACTTTAAATAAATTTAATGTTTTCTAAAATGCAATAAGTGTTATATATTATTTTACTAAATAGTTTACAACAATATTTTTAATGCATTGTTAATACAAAAGTATTACCTTCAACAACTTTGCAAATTTTTTTATTACATTTGTTCTAAACTTGCAATGATGGCTTACTTCCATATCTAAAACAGTTATGTATATGATGCTTTGAATGGAGATAGATATGAGTAATATTTTAAGAAAGTAAAATTTTTAAACTGATAACTACCGTAAAATCTCTATTGTAACCCCCTCCCTCTTTCAAAAGCAAAAGAAGTTTGGGAGCGGGGGGGGGGGGGGGTCATAGTCGAGATTTTTTTAAAATCATTAAAAAACTCTCCTTTATCTATAATTTACAAGTAAATAAGGCAAATACAGCAGTGGGAATCTTTCGTATTTCGGCAGATTTGAGATAAATAGTATGTAGACGCGCCCTCCCTAAAATTTTCCCCAAACAAAAACCCCTAAGCAAAATTTAAAAGTTTTAATTTCTTTTTTAAAATTGCTTCTTTATTTTTTTTGTTTTATTTCAGTAATACTTAATGAATCATCTAAGCCTCCACCCCCAAAATCTACTTATTTTCATTTTATAATCTTTTGCTTAAACATATCACCCAGAAACTAGAGAAATATATATATATATATATATATATATATTTCTTTATGGTGAATTTCACAGTTAATTAACTAATGATTACGATGACAAATGAATCACAGAATAAAAAGCATGTGAAAGGATATTTTTTCCTTGTGTTCACATGTGCCCCACGTATGTTCACAACTACCCCGCTGATGGGGCACATGTGAACAATTTTTCGAATTTATAAAACTATTAAAAAATGTAAGAAGAACTATACAGGTGATTTTAAAAAAAATACCATGTATAAAAGAAAGTTCTATTTACTATATTGAGTAGGTTTTGTTTATAGAAATTAATCCAGCCATGAGAAAAAGCTATATTTATGCGAACTGTTCACATGTGCCCCATCTCCCCTAAATGAAAAGTTAAATATGGGGACAAATGATGCTATTAAAAAAATACTCATCCCTATTCAGAACAAAAACTAAATATTTCTAAATATGAAACAAAGAGAGGAACAACTTACCTTCATCCATAGTGGCTAGTTGAACTTTCGTTGCTGTTGCAATGGAAATAATTCTGCCAGCGCCACCTAGTATCTGTTAACTTAAATGTGTGTTTAGAGGGACTGATATGATGGTCAACCTCAGGGACAAATATATTTACTACAATATTTTACAATGCAATCTATACTAATGAAGGGGAATTATATTTTCTTATACTGTATATATATTAGGCATAAATATACAACAGCGAAAGTTAAATAATATTTATAGAAATGTTTACAGGTTACATTTAATATTGGATATTTGTACCTGGGGACGAGGGCTGAAATGATGATTTCGTTTGTTTAAAGCTTAAAGTTAATTATTTATACATTATTATATGTCCATTTATCATTGGCAATTGTTATAAAAAATGTTACAATGTGTTATATTTTTCATTTTTTGGTTTTAGTATAATTAATGAAATAGTATTGGCAGTGGGCGCAAATTGTCCAATTTTCAGATATTGACCCATAACACGTTTGAAAATTCACCTTCAGCATTTTTTACCAATAGACAAAAACGTACTTGAATTATTTTGTACAGCGCTGTATATCACCTACAGATTTTTATATACGCCACATATTAAGGTAAAACTTAGTTCAAGCAAAAACACGCTTAAGGTACCTGTCTACATTAAAATAGCCGTTTTAGTGAATTTTTTTTTTTACTTTTTTATTTATTTATTATTATTATTTTATTTGAAAGAGCAATCTTTTAGGATACCAAATCTGTTTTAATTTTATTCCTACGGTTACTAGAATTAGTCCAAGCAATAGAGACCGTATAGGGGATCTACCTAGCAAAATTCATGGTAGTTCTGGAAAAAAGCTTACTATATATTTTTTGGGTCGCTGAATCCGAATTTTTAACTTCCCACTAAAATTTCCCCCGGCAACCCCCCCCCCCAAATTTTGGTAAAATGCCCCCCCCCCCCCCCCCAAAAAAAGGTATTTTAAACAAATTAATTTTTTTTATTGTTTTAGGGAAAAAGTATCTAGAAATTCAGAAAGTAGACAAAATTTGCAACAAATTAGATATATGACATTATGACTTAGGATGAAGAGGAAGGGGGGATCTGCCTCGGAACATGCGCGCGGTGCTGCGTGAACTAAGTTGCGCAATTCCATTTAACCACTCACACGTTTACATTCGCCCTCCCATTTCCCCTCCGAACTTTCTCCAAAAGGTTTACTTTAAGTTTTTTGCGTCGCTGAATCCGAATTTTTAACTTCCCCCAAAATTTCCCTCCCCCCCCCCCCAAATAGTTGTTTTTAACTTAAATTTCTTATTATTTTAGGGGAAAGGCAAACTAGACAAAATTTGCAACAAATAGGATACATGACATTATGACGTAGGATGAACGGGGAGGGAGAGGGCTGCCTCGGAACATACACTGCGGCGCTACGTGCACTAAGTTATGAAGTCCAAGTAATAGGGGATTTTACCTGGCAAAATTAATACTAGTTCTGGAATTCGACTCACTTTATGTGTTTTGGGTCGCTGAATCCGAATTTCTAACTTCCCATCAAAATTTCACCCACCAACTCCCCTAAAAATTGATTTTTTTAAAAAAAATTTGGTTTTTGAGAAAAGCGCGCGGGGAATTTTCCGAGGCAGCCCCCTCTCTCCCCGTTTATCCTACGTCATAATGTCATACATCCTATTTGTTGCAAATTTTGTCTAGTTTCTGAATTTCGTAATGCTTTTCCCCTAAAACAATAAGAAATTTAACTGAATAACAACTATTTTGGGGGGTTTTCGGGGGGGGGGATTTTAGGGGTAAGTTAAAAATTCGGATTCAGCGACACAAAAAACTTAAAGTAAACCTTATAAGGAAAGTTCGGAGGGGAGATGGGAGGGCGAATGTAAACGTGTGAGTGGTTAAGTGGAATTGTGCAACTTAGTCCACGCAGCACCGCGCGCATGTTTCGAGGCAGATCCCCCCTTCCCCTTCATCCTAAGTCATAATGTCATATATCTAATTTTTTGAAAATTTTGTCTACTTTCTGAATTTCTAGATACTTTTCCCCTAAAACAGTAAAAAAATTGATTTTTTTAATAAAAACCTTTTTTGGGGGGCATTTTAGCAAAATTGGGGGGGGGGGGGGTCCGGCGGAAATTTTGATGGGAAGTTATAAATTCGGATTCAGCGATCCAAAAAACATAAAGGAAGCCGATTTCCAGAACTACCATTAATTTTGCTAGGTAAAATTCCCTATTGCCTGGACTAAATAAGTGTTATGGTCAGTTTGATAAACAGGAAGTAGTGAGTCAAATACCGGATGTAGGCGTAGGGAAAGCAGTAGAAATGTAAACCATGTTTCTATGACTGTTTTTCTTACGTTCTTTACATAAAAATACTAATAAATCTTAATGGACTCTTCTAGATTAATTTTATAGGTAAGAAATATTTAAATGCGATTTCTGGAAAATCAATTTATGGTTATTTCCATGTTCGAAAAGCTCCATTACCTAAAATATTTCAAACATATTTCAGTGAAATTTTGTCAGAATGCATATTACACACTATGTTCTGATCTAGAATCTGAGCTCTACGTCATAATGTAATTATTTTATAGGTACTCGGATATAAAAAAAAAATCGTACATTTTTTATAAAAAATATGTATTTTTGGCATATTTTGAAATATTTCAGTGAATTTTAAAGATATTGTAAAACTCCTAGTTCAGTGCACGAGTAAGTGTAATAGTAGTATGTGGTACAAAGGAAATTGAAATATACTGAGTTGAATTGAGTGTACGCTGTCTGGTGCAAGCCTTAAGTTTTGCTAAAAAAAGGGCAAAAATCCACAATTTTTAAAAATGTTATGAAGATATTTTTAGGATTTTATGTGTTTTCATCTTTCTGCATCGCAATAAAACTAAAAATATGTGTATTTCTTCAATATTGTAATATTTTTTAAAACGCTTCGACCGTAGGCAGATAGATACCTTAAAAATACTGAAATCACATTCCCAGGAATTATTTTTTATATGCGGCCATGCATCCAATTTATATAACCTTGTATACGATTGTATTTATTTCAACAAACATCCGTTAGTTTCTATACGAATATTATAAAGAAGTATGACGTTTGTTTGTAGGTGGGAAATCTCGGGAACTACGGAACCAATTAAAAAAATCATGGTGGCAAAATGCTGGTGACTATCTTTGCTCCAACACAGGCTGTATTTTATATCGGTACAACAGCCCTCGAGGGTTACATGAGCAAAAACCGTTCTAAAATTGCGATACTGGGTCAAGATATTTGAAATTTAGTGTGGTGGTAACTTTTAAGATGTAAACATTTCCTATGAGCGGTTTCTAAAAAAATCGAAATTTAAAAGGGTGAAATAAGCAGAAAACATTCTAAGTTACGATTTATTTGGAATTGTTAAGGCTAGAAACTTAAAATTTGGCATGGTTATTACTTTAGAGACGTAAATGTTCGCTCAGAACTGTTTTATAAAAATTCGAAATTTAAAAAATGCAGAAAAATTGTTTTTTTTTTTTTTTTTTTTTTTTTTTTTTTTTTTTTTTAATATTGCGATGTATTATTGATTGTTTATTTAATTACAGAGAAATTAGACAAAAATACGAGATATATGTAGGAAAGAAAACTAAAAAAGGAGGCGGCGGAAATTCTTGATAATTTATTATATTTCTTGAAGGATCACACTAGAACACTTCAAAACACTAAATCACCAATACAGGGAATAAAGAAAAGCAAAGTGACGACATTGTTGTCTACTAGTAATATTAGTTGTGTATGCAAGGAATCACATCCACTGTATAAATGAACTATGTTCTTGCAGCTAAGAGTATAGAACAGAATACAGTTGATTAGTAGAAACAACTTGTATTATAACTGTCTTTTAGATAAACATCATGTTAAAATCTGTAGGAATTTATGTAAATGTAAAGTATGTCGCAAGCCTCACCATACAATTTTACATCTTCCAAAAGATCCTAAATCATGTGCAGAAAGTGCAAATGAGGCACCGATTGTTCCTCTTTCGCCGAACGCACCAGAATTTCAACCGAGACCAAATGAATCGTTAAATCAAACTTGTTGTACTATAACACCATTGAATTTCGAAACAATTAGATGTCGGGATTACATTCATTGAGAAATAAGCAAACTCTGCTTTCTACAGCAGTGATGGAAATTTAAAAAGCGAATACAGCATCCTGGAATTTGGCATGGTGGTTACTTTTAAGATGTAAAGACTCGCTAAGAATGGTTGCTAAAAATTTCGAAATTTTAAAGGGTGAAATGAGCAAAAAACGTTCTAAATTTGGATTCGTTTATAATTGTTAAGTTTATAAACGTGAAATTTGGCGTGTTTGCAACTCTAAAGACGTAAATGCTCGCCCAGGCCAGTTTCCTAAAAATTCGAAATTAAGAAGAATGCAGGAGCAAAAAACCATTCTAAAATTGTGATTTATGTAATATAGTTGGCATAGAAGCTTGTAATTTGGTATTGTCTACTTTTAAGACGTAAATACTTGCTAAGAACGGTTTCAAAAAAAAAAAAAAAATTGAAATTAAAAAAAATAAAATGAGCGGAAAAATTTAAAAAATGCGCTAAATTACGATTTAGTTCGAATTGTTCGGGTTACAAACTTGAAATTTAGCGTATTGTTATTTTTAAGATGCAGATGCACGGTATAAAACGTTGGTTAAAAATTCGAAATTTAAAAGTTTGAAATGAGCGGAAAACCTTCTAAATTACGATTTATTTAGAATTGTTACGAACAGAAACTTAAAATTTGACATGTCTGTTATTTTTAAGACGTAAATGTTCGCACAGAACAGATTTTACAAAATACGAAATTTAAAAAGGTGCGAAAGCAAAAAACGTTCTAAAATTGCGATTTTTGTATTGTTGCTGAGCTTGAAACTTGGAAATTGGCATGGTGGTTATTTTTAAGATTTAAGTCCTCGCTATGTATGGCTTCTAAAAAAATCCAGATTTAAAAGTGTGAAATGAACAGGAAACGTTCTAAAAATCTTTAAACTATGATTTATCTTAAATTTTTAGGGATAGAAACTTGAAATTTGACATGGCTGTTTAGACATTAGAGATGTAAATGCCTCACAGAACAGCTTTTAAAAATTTAGTTTTTTTAAAGTGTGAAGGAACAAAAAGCGTTCTAGAATTGCGATTTATCTAACATAGTCGTTGCTGAGTGGCTGAGAGGTTTTGTTCTGGAAGCTGGTAGACGGGAGGTGCTGGGTTCGATCCCAATCGCGTCCGTTGGCCTAATCGTTCGGAGTTTTCGTGGTTTTCTTCGAACCTTGGATTTCCATGCTTAAATACGGGTTAAGTTCCGTTAGACAGACCCCCACGAAGGGCACTTCCCCAAGGGCCTATATCCCTCGTGTTGATAATCGGCCGTCAAAAATCAACCCAACGCAACCGTAACATAGTCGTTAAAGAAACTTACATAAGTATGTAGCTTGGGATTTGGCATGGTGGTTACTTTAAAAATTTTGCTCGCTAAAAACCGTTTCTAAAAAAAGTCGAAACTTCAAATGAAAAATGAAATTAGAGGAAAATTTTCTAAATACATTCTAAATTACCATTTATTTGGAATTCTTTTTAGCTTTTCTCAATAATTTAAGTTTAATGCAGTATAAGAGTGAAATTTAATCACGCCTTTTTTTAGTTAATAATTCTTTATTTATCCATAGCAGTATCATTTCCACTAATAAAAATAAGCATACAAATACTACTTAGCATATGCCAACAATTAGGGGAGCAAAGTCGCGGCTTTTGCTAGTACTGAAAAAAAATTGAGTTTCAAAATGCATAATTCAAACAAAAAAATCACCATTGACCAATTGAGACTTATCCTCAGTAATGCTTAGGAATTATTTTGTATAGCGCTATATATGACCTATATAATTTATACACACCACTTAGTATGCAAAAAATGAAGTTAAGATTTAAAAACTCATACCATAACTGAAAACGCACTTTCATCAATCATCCCTAATAGACAATAAGTCGAATATACTACTTTATCCGAAAGCTTTTATGTGTCTCCCTATAAATAACGATAAATGCTATGCACATCATATTCTTATTCTACAGCAAGTATCTTGCAGTAAATCTCAGTAATACACATCAATTTCACCATGTTTTGAAATTGCACTACATAATTAAGTATTAACATGTATGAGATAGAAAAACGTTTTGGGATTAGCACATCCGACCAGTTTACTTTGTATTTTTACAACGTACGCGAGTATTTCATGTCTGTCAGCAAAGACCAATCCTGTTCGTTCCATGCGCGGTGCTGATGAATCAGTTAACACAGTGAGGTCTAAGCTCGAGTGTCACTCAGGTTTCGGTGAAGCGAAATAAGCCCGAGAGTCTCTCGGGGTCCATTTTTAACTCTTTGAGCTATAAAAGTACCTACTATATACGTTCGCGGTCTTTTCAGATATTACCTACGAACCTTTTATTTTGAATTAAAAAGGTAGCAGCACTAAACAGAAGTAAGTGTATGAAGATATATAGAATAGGATCTTAATTCGAACTTATCGTGAACCTTGTGGTGTTGCTCTTTGTGCTTTGAAATGTACCACACAAAAGCAAATTTTACTAAATAATGTTTATATACAAATAAAACCTATTTTTACAACATTTGGTTAAGCTTTTATTCAAGTCTATGTAAAATTTTATGTTACAAAATGATGTTTTCTTATGCGGAACTTTTTTTTTTAAATTTAAAACGTGCTTTTTTCAATAATATCGCATTAAATATTAATTTTTAGTACATTTAAATAGTTCCTCCATTATTAATAAGAATAGTTTGAAATTTATAATAAAAAAAATATATTAAAATACATAACTTCCAAGTATTTTTTAAAAAATCATGAAAAGTGCCAAATACCCTCTGTCCAAAAAGGGAGATGTGCGGTTGAAATACCTCAGACCTCAATTAATTAATCAGTCAATCAGGCGTTCTCTCTTTATTTTATTAGCATAGATAGTATGTAGATTAGTAGATAGATTAGTATGTAGAATAATTAGAAAATTCACATGGATAAACTTTTTCTTTGGAAGGTCTAAAAATAGTTTTGAAAAACACTATAATAAACCAAAAGAAACTCGATTAACATTTTTTCACATTATTTCATTCGGAAGCAGAAAGTTGCAGAATTATGACATCTTAAATTGTAAGTACATCTGGTGTTTTAAAAAAAAAACGGGAACAGATGTTTCTTTTCCGATGATAACTGTACTTCGCTTATTTTAATCACTTTCTTTAAATCTTGTCTTATAAGTTATTTTAGGTGATAGAGTAAAAAATGACGGAAAAAGACAGAATGATAAGACAACGACGGAAATAATATTCGGAACTGGATGATGGGCTGCAATGAGAAGACGCAAGGTGTCTGAATGAAATTGTTCACACGTTTTCACTGTTAAAAATATCGAAACGCATTTTATTAAATTAAATATTTGATCTTAATAGGCACGTATTAGTCTGATGATGTGTTCTTCAGGATTCTTACAGAAATGATGATTTAATTTTGCAGTTTCTTATTCAACACGGTTGCCTGATATGTTTTTGATAAGCATGAAAATATTTGCAGTAAGATTCAAATATCTCATGGTTGCTAGATTTTGGGTGAATACACGGTGTACACGTGTCTACATTTTGACGAGAACAATCACTTTTAAATACATCCGTTGGAGATTCTGTTTAAATTTATTCAGTTACTGTGGTATTAATTGATTTCCTCATGTCCAATACGACTTCTGTGTAAAATTCCGTTTTATAATCTAACTAGCAAACCCCGCGGCTTTGCTCGCGTAATATTTGAAATATGCCAAGTGATATTTATATGTCTAATTTTTGTTAAAAGAAATTATACTTTTACGAAAAAAATTACTGTTTAAAACACAGTTTGACTAAACTTCATTATTACACTGCATTAGGCTGAAATGAGACTTAAATTAATAAAAATAAATAAAACTAAATAAATGATAATTTAGAAAATATTTTGAAACTTTTATGCTCAATTAATACGCTTATTTCAGTATTCATTTAAAGTTTTGAATTTTTTAGAAACCATCTTCTTACATCTTAAAATTAACCATCATGTCAAATTCAAAGTCCTACCACCTCTCTTAACATAAAGGGCTAGGTTGAAATAGGAACTGTCACATTAATTTGCCAAGATTAATTTTGAAATCGGTTTGTTATTTCCTAATATTCCACAGAAACGTAATTTAGAAAGCTTTTAAAGCCTGTTTTAGAACGTTTGTTGTTCCTGTGAACTCCAGGTGGTAGAATCATCGGCATAAAATATAGCCTGTGTAAGATCAGAGACAGGTACCATTCATTTGCAACTATTACTTTTATAACGTTACGACGTGTTTGTTGTAGCTGATGACGAGCTGTTATGTTTTTAGCTCGAAACGCGTCCTGTGTATTGTTTTATTTTATGGTGATTTTTTACAAAGCTTTATTATTTTAATTATATAGGTGTCTATTTGTCATATTTTTAACTTGTATATTAAGTAGTTAGTGGTCTTCAAAGTTATTTTTACAAAATTGGTGGTCCGCACAACTATAAAGGTTGGGAACCGCTGTTGCAGGGTATTGAGTACAATGTTTTGTT
The DNA here is from genome assembly GCA_963932465.1 of Maratus speciosus. NCBI lineage: Eukaryota > Metazoa > Arthropoda > Arachnida > Araneae > Salticidae > Maratus > Maratus speciosus. Next base: position 41,382,885 of record OZ010791.1, on the reverse strand, counting down.
TGTCATATTTTCTGAAAAGAACTTTTTTTTATATTAAGAACGCTACAAATTATAAGCAAAAAACTTGGCAAAATTTGGGACTCTTTTTATAAAAACTCTATTTTTACAAAATTGGTGGTCCGCTCAACTATAAAGGTTGGGAACCGCTGTTGCAGGATATTGAGTACAATGTTTTGTTTGTCATATTTTCTGAAAAGAACTTTTTTTTATATTAAGAACGCTACAAATTATAAGCAAAAAACTTGGCAAAATTTGGGACTCTTTTTATAAAAATTCTAATTTCTCTACCAGTATACATGCTATTCTCGTAAAATTGAGCAGTTAATCATAACTTACAGTTTGAACGCTTTTGATACATTAGTTTTTACAGGGTCATCCAAAATATATTCTTTTTTTTTTTCAATTTGTTGACGGCCCCCTATAGTGTTTCGGGAAAAAATATTCACGGAAGTATATGGGCGTACTATTCTGTTTACAAACCTGGAGTTTCTGGATAATTCCTCATGTATTTTTCTAGATGTTTAAGATAACGTCTAAACTCGCAAGTTACCGGTCATCTTTGGCAATATAGTGAATATGCTACATAAAAAAATGTACGTACGTTATAAAAATAAATTTTTGAGGTATATTTAAAAAATATATATTTGATACAATATTCATATTAAGTAGATTAAGTATATCGTGTATATATCTATTATCGTGTAAGATTTTGAAATATCGCCGTTGGTGCACGAAACGATCGTCAATCTTAATAAATGATATTTTATCCCTTTATAGCATTATTTTACTTAATCTGTTTATAAGTGATCATTATACATGTTTTTATACATGTTTTTACAATATTCATATGTTTATCTTAAGGCAATGATATTATTTTTAATTGAAAAAGCAAATCTCTATAATAATAGCCTAAGTCATGTGACTGTCATCAACAGTTCTGGGCTGACCACTTCGCTTTTTATATGCCAGGCGGCCATTTTGGTACTTGGTGCAGGTGATTAATCGCCAAATATTGTTCTATCGCCATCATTTCATCTATGTTATAATACTTCAAGTCATGCGGCTGTCATAAACAATTACGCCAATCAAAATTATTTTTTCGAACAAAACTAACGTAAAAGTTTCCATGATCCTAAAGAATTCTTGGTACTTTTATTTTAGCCAGGTAAAAATCTCGCAAGTTAGCATTTTTTAACTCGCCAGTTAACATTTTGTATTTCTTGCGTGGTAAATTAAAACTATGCTTTGATATATTGTTTTATTTGTAATTTCTAAAAAAGGTGTAAGTTTAAAACTCTAAAATAGTTTTATTTGACTGTTGACATGTTTCAACTCTTCCCGTAATGCTTTAATGTTTAAATTAAATTTCATGGTTGATGGTATCATTTATTACTTTTCTTTTTCTTTTCTTTTCTTTCTTTTTTTAAGAAATAAGCAAAATTCATGAATTTTAAATGTTTCAGTTTTAAATTATAGTTGTGTATTTTAAATAAAATGAGTGAAAGGATTATATTTTAAATAAAATTAATAAAATACGAAAAAAAATGCGACAGGAACAATGTGTGGCGATTTATCCCCTGCGTCCGGCTAACATAAATATACCAATTCTTGGTTTCTCTATCAGAATCTTCCGATTTAGCGAAGGATTGAATAAGTAAATTAAATTATTAATAAAAGTAACACAATACAATGCTTAGCATTACATTTAACGGAGACCAAACTGGTCGCCAAGGGCGGCAAGTATTAAAATAATTTGTTTTATGAGATATCTAAGTAAAAGTATATTTACCTTACATATGGCTTCAAACAGAAAATTGCTGCGGATGCATCTTTTTTAAGAAAAGAAAATTTAGAATTTTAAAACAAATCTCTGTGGCAGCATTAACATTATTCTGTTACATCCACGGAGCAAAACAAAGAAACATAATGACAAGAAAACAAAATTTAAAAATTTATTATTTTCTTTTTTATAAAAAAAAATCTTCGTCTTTATTTTGCATTTTAAAAATTTAAATACATCACACGTTATTTCTTTATTAACATTATATGACGTCCTTTCTATGTTTTTTCGTTCGTTTAATTTACAAGCATACAAAAAAACAAAATGAATAGTGTCATACAAAACAAAATCCACAAATTACGTGATCATCTGAAAACATGTAAATGCTGTAAAAATCCATAGTAAAATGTGTTAAGTATTAACCTCAATAAATTAGAAGGAATAAAGTCATTTCCTTGCTTCAGTTCATATTAGATAGTTTTTCACAACAATTAACAACGGTGTTATAATATAAAGCTAAAAAAAGTAAGTAACTAGTGCTTCCAGCGCACGCATTTAAAAATTATAATTGCACAACAAGTGAAACACACAAAAGTTATAGGTATTAATAGATTTCTTTTTTCAAATTCAGTAAATGTCTATCAGTCTAATACCTATTCAGTTCAAAAAGATAAAATCTATTAGTGATTAGAGTCGTATTTAGGACAAATAAGGTCGTAAGCTAAAAACATTTTTAAAAGCCCTTTTTTAAGAAAAAATTGATTGTATATATAATTTAAGATTAACCAATTGAGACTTTAAGTCATTGTTTGTCCAGCTTCTGTATTAATTCGACCTTGGATGTATATCTAGCCTTTACTTTATCAATGAAAGATAATATTTTGTGCAGCACAAAAAGTCAATGCATGTTCGATTTCATGCAACGTATAATAATATTTCACACACAGTTCATCATGATTAACGTGCTGCTTATTTAAATGTAACATCAATCACTTTAAATTGTGTATGTTGCAGTATCATTCTATACTATACTTTTGATCAATCCCATATAGTGTGTTTTCTTTGGTTTAGTGGATGGTAATGCACAACGGAATGCAATTATCCTCGATGAAACATCTAAAATTAAAAGTATATCAAAATTGTTCCTCTTACTCTTTCTTGAAGCACGTTACATTGCAACTTGTTTAAATAAGTCATTGGCTTGAGTAAAAGTTTGTAACTACAAACAGTAAAAGTTTTTTTTTCCTTCAAAGACTAATTTGTTTCCTCTAATTAACATAGGAGTTTTTTATAATATCGTGCCCACTTACTTGTTCTTCGGCTCTCTTAGAGTATATTATTGATGTTTACAACAATTATTAATTATAAAAACCTTAAAACACCTACAAAAAATTTACTCATGGCATTTGCATTTAAAAGATCTTATGTATTAAGAAGTAGAAAAATAATTTTTCTCTTGGTCTTTGTAAAATCCAAAAAATCCCAACAATTATTTATATAGACTATCAGTAGAATAAAGTAGAATAAATTAGCATAGTTTTTATAAAATCGTCAAATTCTCACGTTATTCATATCTTAAGTCGATTATACAAGTATAAAAGCAAACTAGATGTTTCTTCACTTTAAGCTGAAATGAAATAACTTCTGTGCTCTCGTGATTTTCTGTACAAATAATATATTTATATCCTTATTCCATAAAAGAAAGAGAAATAAACAGTTTTTATTTCAACCTTTACCGTTCCGAACAACAAATCTTTAAATGCATGTAGTTACTGCAACACTGGTTCTTCCGGCAAACAAATATTTGAATTGAAACTGATTGTAACAATGTCATTTCAGCTTAACCACTATACCTATAGTGGAATAGGATATTCAAAATCAGCTGCACAAAGAAGTTTGAAACATTGGAAGCTCAAGATTTTCGAACTTCTGAGAAGTCTTATGGGATGCAGAATGATATCACAAATACTCGTCACCTTTGGCCAGTTGGTACCCGTTTCCGTAAGCGTAGTGCAAAGGTTCTTGCATCTGATCTTCCACTCGTCGTCGACGGAAAAATCCAAGCTGTACAGGAAAAAAAAGGACAAATTGGAATTAAGTCAAATTCAGCAAGAACAAAAAATCATGCATCAGACATACATTGTGAAACACTTTCCAACATTAACAGAATAGTTTCCGTCCTGTAACCGAATTCTTTTGTGCGTCCTTGTAAATGAAGATAAATACATGTAGCACACCTTAGTCCTTAGCAAACATTTTGCAGTACATCTCAGTGATCTTATGTTTTATTTCATTATGTTTTAAGTAACATAACATCATTAAAATTCATCGCAAATCATTCTCATCATATATCACAATGTAATAGAATTCATTTGCGCATCCCTGGAAACGAATTATAAATGCTACTTCTATACTCCCAAGAAAGTACTTTTTAGTCCACCTCAGTGAGACATTTCAAATTCATCATGTTTAAAGTATTGCAACATCATTAAAAAGGATCGGAAACGGTGTTCCCCCATATATCATAAAGTAACGGAATTTTTTTTGTATGTCCCTGTAAACGAGCTACAAGGTATCCAGCAAAGGACTCCCTGATTTTAAAATTAAATAACTTGGAAACTAAGATCGATAGAAGGAAACAAGTGGTATGTTTATTTTGAAAGCCGTAAAAATCTGATACAATAGTTTCAAAATTAGTTAAAAATTTTGTCGACAGGTAGCGCTGTACGGTGAAGTCGGAGAAATAGGCTGCAGACTGTCCTTTACAAGCAGTCGTTCCAGTCATCAGCCACTCTGCCTACTCACTGAAATTTCTCGAAAAGTTTGCAAATTGTTTTCTTATCAGCACTTTTCGCAACTTGAAACTGCGATTGAAAATTGCGTTCACAGAATAGATGACATTCATTTCCTTTAGAAAGAAGATTGATCACTGTATGCTTCAGAGTACTTTGTTTAGTTATCCCTGAGCGATTACAGCGCCACCTGTCGACAAAATTTGTAACTAAATTTGAAACTATTGTATCAGATTTTTACGGCTTTCAAAATAAACATACACTTGTTCCCTTCTTGTATCGATCTTAGTTTCCGAGTTATTTAATTTTAAAATCAGGGAGTTTATTACTCGACATCCTGTATAAATGAAATATAATTCATCTTCAGCACCAAACATTCTATAGTAAACATCAGTAACATATAAAAATTCCATGGCTATTTCGAGCATACTCACAAGAAGTAGAGCACGGATAGACAGACGACAGACAGACAGACAGAGTTTTGGACTATGTTGGAAAGTGTTAAAAGTAAGCAAACAAAATAAGAGTCTGCTGTGTTATAAAGAATATCTGTCATATAAAAATTGACCCAAAATTAAGCAGATTTTATGAGAGGCAATTCCTTTGTAAAAAAAACTTCATTTAATATGGATCTTTACATAAATTGCTATTCAGTATTTAGAACTACTCCACTAAAACAATAAAGATTCATAGTAACAATTTTAACAATTATATCATTGAAACATAAAAGTTCTGTATAAAATAGTTTAAGAATGTTATGCCATCCTTACATCATGTAAAACGATTGCGAACAAAATCATTTTGTTCAATGTAATTTGTAATTCTGTGCAATTTAAATATTTATAGCCCCTTCAATACAAAATCTTTATTTTTTTTTTAAATAATGAATTATTATTGTAATTATAAAAGTTTTAGTTTCGTATTTTACTTCTACAAACTGATTCACAAAAGTGAAATACTTATAAACGAAAAAAAAATAAGGGGCGGTCCGAAATAAGCCACTATCAAGTTTTTTTTCTTGTTTTTGGTTACATTTAATTTCAAAGAGTTTATAATTAACTATTTATTTCTCAACAGATCTTTTTATTGTTTGCAAAAAAGTTTATCTAACTTGTTGTTTTTCAAAAAACTGAATTTTAATTTATGATTCTTTTCTATTAATGTACAATACATGCATGGGCGTGATATGCATGTTTTTAGCAAAAGATGAATTTAAATGTATGATTTGATTTTGTTCAAAAATAAATAAATAAATAAAAATAATATATTTTACAATTGCTATAAGAATCATAGACGTAGAGTTGTGTGAGCTCATGATTCCTACCAATAATTTCTAAAATATACTCCCCCCCCCCCCCCCACTCGAGTTTCTATTTTTTTGCTACTTCTAATATTTTATGGAATTATTAACGTGCCATTTTTCGTCAGATAATTTATTTTCTTTAATTTCCTCATTTCTTCCTCTTTTTCTTGTAGTATAGGTATAACCGATATTAGTAACACTTTTTTCAACGCACGACACAAAAATAAAAATAGGGGGAAAATCCATATAAAAAAGACGTTATTCAGTCAACTTTCGTTGTGATTTTATTATAAACGATTTCCGAATGATAGGAAGTATATAATTGTATTAACAGGACTGCACATTCGAATTTTTACAATTTCCTAACATTGTATTTAATTTGTGATTTATCTATCAACGATTCTGTTTAATTTCTTTAAAAGTTAAAAAGGAGTTAAAAAGCAACAATGAATTGTTAATCGATATCTTGTTACACGCACATACATGTAATTGTTTGGAAAAGAGTTATACTGTAATTGAGCGCCACCAATAATTTTAAAAATCTACGCCTATGATAACAATCACTATAACTCATCTCGATAATTAAAAGATTATTTTCCAAAGCAGTCGGTTGACTACGACTCACGATTCATGACGAATTTTGCACAGATTTGTGTTAAGATAATTTACCTGCCAAAGCACTAGAGCTAGTAATCCTAGAATCAGCAGTCCCACAGAAACAGACAAAATTAGGATCCACCAGGGAACCATGTGGTGCTGAAAGGTTATGATTTCGGGGTTTACTTTGGTCGTAACCTAAAATGAAAATTAAATAAATAAATATATAAATAAAATAAAATAAAAATGCTTAAAAGCGGGGAATACAATCAAGAAATTATTAATGTATTCGACGATGTTCATCAGAAATAAAAATTTAGATTAGAAACCATTTAAATTTTGGAAAGCTTGATTTTCTTAGGTTGTTTTATTGCTTTAACAGCAGATAAATAAGCTTTTATATATATGTAGGATTTCCAACATAGAAACTAATGGCATGAATAAAAAAATATGCTATTAAATGTCTGTTATATATTTATTTATATGACGAAATTAGGGATTAATTAGCGAAATCAGGACTCATTTCATATTGTTAAGAAACTAATTTTCAGATATTGATAACAAATTGTAAAATTTATTTTTTATAGTTACTATGTATGAAAACTGTTAAAAAATGTAGCTTCTGGTTGCTATATTATATATGTTATATTTTAAATGCGGTAAATATTCACTATTTTAATTTTAATTTGCACTAAAGAGTTTTTCTTTTTGGCGAAATTTACATGAAATGTGTTATAAATGAACGCATTTGCTGATAAGCATAAGTCATTTAAGATCCCATTTTCCAAAGTAGGAATTTTACTGCATGCACGTGAATGAATACATACGAGATTGATATTGTTACACATATGTACAGAAATGATTTCTTAAAGAAAAAATTCTGAAACAAGGATGAACATTTTTATGCAACAAACGCAATTTCTACGTACACTTTATGATCAAAATTCACTGAAAACATTCAATTTGACATTTTGTAGAATATCTAAAGAAATGAAGAATTTTCCTGGAACTTCAGGAATATGAAGAACATGTTTTATCACATATTTTTCAATGAAGGTTTGATCACGAGAGCAATGAGGGTACCGACAACAAATTGAGAAAAGAAAATAATACTTGCGATCCCCCTGTAAAATAAAATGCTCCAAATGATCTGTAGCTGTAGCACATGACTATATGTATTTTGTACAATATTTACGATTATATGTGTAAAAATAGCGAGCATACTCATGGAAATATAAAAGATTTGTTAAAAAAATTCAAGTAATTTCCGCATATCTTTTGTTCATAGCAAGGAAACTTGATAAAGTACAAATGAAGCAATATCCTAAAATAAGAATATAAATATATTAAATATTTGATAAACAACAGATCTTTTGAATCTATGAAATCTATGATATGAGAATTTTTATGAAATAATTTTAAACTGCACAAGTGCGAATGCTAACAAAAATTGTTTTGCATAATGTTTTGCCAACTATTTAGTGCAACGCTTCGTAAAAATTTAGAAAGATATCGGCGATACAGGGAGATAAATTTAATTTGCTTTCTAAAAGCAGCTGGAAAATGAGGGATTTTTCACAAATTGTCATTTTTTTATTAAGGGGTCTTAGGACTCTTAAAGCTTTAAAATTTACGAAATTTTAATTTTCTCAGATGTTAAACTTCTAACTTTTCTGATCATTTTGATATAATTGTTTCTTTAAAATTTCCATTAGAACAGAAGATAGATTTTAGAATTATACCCGCTTAATAGCTGAAGCGACGTTTCCCAAACTTTTTAGTCATTTTTTCTCTAAATGACGTTTTTGGACATAACACGCAAGATATCTCAAAAACTTCTGAATATTTTTTCATGAAATTTTGAAAACATATGTTTCACGTTAGTCTGTATAAACTGAACCTTTTCCTTTTTATTGTTCAAAAAATATTTTTTTAGGTGATTACATCGTTAAAATTTTCTAAATTTTGCATTAGCTAAATACAACTCTGTATTAAAAATATAAAATGGCTTTAAATACAGATTTATTTAAGATCATGCTAACTACTATAATCTGAAGTGTAAGTACGCGCGCCAAAATTTTTATTCTAGTTGCAAAATTTATTTTGTAATCCTGCGCGTAATCTGTTATACCGATTTTCTGCTCGTCAAATGTCTGACAGTTTGGAGCCCCCTGTAAAGGCTAATTCTGCATCTTGCAATTTTTAAATATTTGAAATGAAGAACATACCTTTCATCCCAATTAAAATTGTGTCTTAAAATCGAATACATTTTAAGATATTAAATGTTGAAAATAGTCTTGTTTTTCTTTTTTTTCCAATTTTAAGAGTCCTGAGACCCCCTTAACTGATTTCCAACAGAAGAATTAGTATGTAAGGCATGCTCAATTAGATTTGGGACGGCTGCTTCGACATTGATTACTCCGTTTTTGTTAGAATAGGTCCATTATAACGATTCTTCAAGGGAGAACTAAAGCGTTAGTAAAAAAATGAAAATAAAAATTTTATAAAAGAAAAAAATGACAATTTGTGGAAAATACCTTACCATCCAGATATAGTTAGAAAGCAATTGAAATTTAATTCACTAATTCGCCAAATTTCCACAGCATTTTGTGTATGAGCCCCATATTGTTGACTACTAAATTAGTCAAAACAAAATTTGTTCTCGCTCACGCATGCGCAATTAAAACATATTTCATATACATGCTGATATTGCATCAAATTTTCAGTAAATTTATAATCTAATTGCAGTATATTGCTTTTACTGTACTTTGTGAAGTTTCCCAAAGTAGACTTTAAATTTTATTGAGAATCTTCATGCTATAAACAAAACAAGACGTGTAAATTTTTTGATTTTTTTAAAGAAACCTTTAAATCTGCATGAAAATTCGTATTATTGTTACACAAATGAACTTAATTTTTGTATAAAATCAACAAGAGTCCTGAGCTACTGCTCATTTCAAGCAATTTATTTAGAAGGATGTTCACAAACACAACTTTATTTATTCAATTTGTTGTTGGTCACTAATGGCCCTCCTGATCAAATTTTCGCAGAAAAATATGAGGTCAAACAGATTTTTTATATTCCTGAAGTTCCAGTGTACTTTGTCAAATATATTTCTCTAGATATTCGACAAAACATTTAAAATCGATGCCCTCCGGTGATTTTTGACCTCATAGTGTATCTTCTAATGTTCAGGCGTAAAAGATTCGTTATTGATAATGTTTTTCCTTTCATGAAAAAACTGCACTTCAAAGCATAGTTTTATTTGATTCATAATCAAACGAAATATACGAAACCTTATCATCAGAAGTAAAGTGGTCGGTTATGATGATTTGAAACAATGGTCAAATTAAGGATTTTTGTACTAGCATAGGCAAATAATTACTTGCAGTTTGCAAATTTGTTATCATCGGAATGATAGCATTCATCCAACGCCTACTGATTTGATGCGCAGAAAATAAAATATAGTGTGTGTGGGTCTCATGTGATGCAACTGGCTTGAAATGTACAGGAGCAAACCGGAACGATATTCCGGTTCCCGAAATTATGTTAAAGATCGTTCCAGTTCGTGTAATTATTAAAAAATATTGCTACAGCTCCTAAAAAGCATTAATATTTACATGTCTGCTCTGGTTCATTCGAAAATATATAATAAAGCGTGTGGTGATGCACTCAACATCATCGTAGAATTAGCCACCACACATACCCACAGCTTTGAAGAGATTGCGATAATTCCAACTCCAAGTGGAGGTGCAGTGTGTAGTGTCGAGGCAGATGACTGTTATTTAGTGACTAAATAAATATGACATGCCACACATCCAAGCATTTAAATTTTAATCATTTGATATATCGAAGATGAAAGCATGCTCAATTTAAGCCTTACCGGAGACACTACATAGCTAATTGTTAGCTTTGAAACTATTTTTATTTATTATTTAGAATCTTTAATGCATTTTTAAAAATGTTTTTGTATGGTTAGAAATAAATTTGTCTGAACTTTCAACAAACTTTTTAGCCTTCAACAGTTTTAAAATATCGTTCCGATTCGTGGCTATTCCCATTTCGAGCCCTGGACGCAACCGTACCCTAATACTACAGTGACTCGCACGTATCACAATGTGAAAACAAAATATTCCAAGTGTAATTCTTACTGCTAATATTCTCATTACGTGACAAGGTCGAAGTCACTTTGAAATCGGTGTGTTCCAGTTTGTGACGAAGTTGAAAACTTAAAAATCAGTGATGGTGACCTTACGGAGTCCCAAAGGGATGGTCGCTTGAGACTTATAAAGTGACGAACTCAAGATGTCACCTGTTGGGCACCATTGTGAACATGAGTATTTATGGTGATGTAAGTTGATTGGTGGATTGTGACCTGGTTTTCAGAACGAAAAAACTTTACTACTGTGTTCTCAACCATCTCTGAAAGTTTTTACGCCCCTTAAAAAATAAAACAAGTCTTCCATTAATCCCTTAAGCACCACAACGTACCTGCGTACGTTATGAAATCTTCTATTACAATACAAGGAAGTACATGCCTACGACCTCATTTTTAGTCCAGATTGCCATGTTCTAAGCATATGTTTTTTTTGCGCGGCTAATTGCAATTGTGATTGGTTGTGTACGGTCTTTATAGCATAAACAAACATAGATTTTTTTTCTATTTTCTACATTTCTGCGCTTTATTGTAATGTAAAAATAATTCGAAAAACTTACGAACTTTACACATGCATTAGTTGTTTATTTTAAACCTTATTTCTGTTTGTTTAACATAAATAAACCTTTATTTCATCTCCTCACATTACATTCAATTAAATAATTCACGTGCAATTGAAAAATAATGACGTAAACTACTTTTTGAGGAAATTTACTATATCTGTTATTCAGCATACCATTACTAAAATAAACCTGGTGATCAAGGGGTTAATCATAACTTGATCATACAGTGATGTAAGCGCATAAAGAAAATGATACGCACTGGAGATATTTTTCATACGTGTTCGAAATTAGCCCTTGAGAATTCATTTTTTTAACGTAGAAATTTCAATCGTGTACTCACAAAGTAAGCTTTGAGTCCCAAATAAGACGGATCTACATCGTGAGGCAAAGCAGTCACTCGACTCACTAGTTTCGAAGATATCTGGATATCTTCAAGACCCATCTAGACAGAAAAAAAGAATAAAAAATTAATGTTATTCTGAAACATAACTTCAGCAACAGTGGAAAAATAAGTATAAAATAACTGTTTTTACACGACTGCCAAGAAGGGTTACGTGTTTCACGCGTATCTGGGTATGTGGATTTCTTTATACCCTCGAAACATCCCAACAACAGGTTGGATTTTAATGAATGAGGTCTCTATCAATTCGTCTTAACCGTCCGATAGTTATAGGCTAGGTTTTGTTTTTATAAATACAAAATGACGGCCATAAAATACAAAATGGCGGTAGAGACAAAAAAATTTACGCACCCTGTTAAGTGGCATATCATTGGATAGGTCTTTCAAAATGAAGGCGATGTTTCACTGACTATTTTACAGTCAGAAGCTCCGTTTAAATATTACACAACCTGGAAGTTCTGTAGGTAGGATCTCTCGCTTTACTGCAATTCTAACCTTTATACATATCTACAGGCCTCATCAAAACAGTGTTTATAGATAGGAACTAACAATTAAACACAACTGAAAAGTCATCAATACAAGTAAATAAAAAAATCATTGATGAAAAATAATTAGTTAGTTCGCTTTTTACGCAGTAGGGTTTTTGATTTTTAAAATTTAATCTCTACTGTGTTCAGAATTTTTTTTTTAAACACTTTTTTATAAACATTCAACGTTCAAATACATTTATGACTGCAATTAACCCTTTATGTACTGAATTATGAATTCGTGAGAATTTTATTTTCTAAAGCATTTTTCCTGAATTTTTGAAACTACATTAGAAGATTTACATAATCATTTAATAAATTTTAGAAGGATTGAAGGATTTAGAAGGATTCATTAAATTTGAATTTATAGGGATCTTGTGCAATATGTATAACCCCATTCAAATCTTTTATTTTAAATAGTTTTCTTAGTGTTTTGCAGAATTGGGAAAAGTACAAATATAATGTTCTTACAACAGAAACATAGCAATATTTCCGAATTGAAAAATCCCCCTGCGCCCCCCCCCAACGCCAAGACAGCTGAAAAGATGCAAAGTCAAAATAAATCATCCTTTTAAAAGATAAAGTAATGCATCTATAACTCATTCTAAACTGTATGACAACTAATCGATGTATTAAATGAATTATAACAAGTTATTTTAAGGGCAATTTAAAGTACCGTAAGTAGATAAAGGGTTAATGTTTCCCCACCCGAAATTTCCTTTACAATACATTCATTTGGCAGACACAGAACTCGATTATTAAAAGTTTACTGGTTTTTTTTAGGCTAAGTAGAAAGTGCTAGCAAGTGAATTTATTAAATATATTTATAATTTTTGCTCTGTTTCTTTTTTAGGATAGGGAAACAGGAAACAGGAAACCTTATTTAATCTATCTTTTTAGGATTTTTATATTGATTCCTCACCATATAATCGGAAATTACGAGGGTGTATCGATAAGTTTTTGTCCTCACATAGAAATAATTGAGTAAAATTTATGAAACTGCTGCATTGTATTAGTCCTCTGCTATATCGTCACAGTAACACATTTCTGCAAACGGTATTTCAAAGAGAGGAGGGAGGATGTATTTAAGGAGGCGCGATAGTAGACCCAAAGAGGGGGCATTTTTCTAATTTTTGCCACATCCACATGTGAGATATTGGTGGAAAGGCTTGTGATCACTTATTCATGTTATGCAGCCTCCGAGCCCCACCTCTCATATTTGCTCCCGGGGGGCATGATTTGTGTACGCAAAATTTAGTAAAGTGCCCCCCCCCCCCTGGAGGGCATATTGAAGGGGGGAGCTCAGGATTGCATAACATGAATAAGTGGTCACAGGCCTTTCCAACAATATGTCACATGTGGGGATCGGCAAAAGTTAGAAAAATGCCCACTCATTGGGTGTACTATCACGCCTCCTTGAATACATCTTCCCCCCTTGAAAAATTACTGCCCCCTTTTGAAATACCATTTGCAGAAATGTGTTCCTGTGCACGGCGACTATATCTTCCTGAGACCCGAGCAAAATATAATGCATATATATATTTTTTTTAACATGAATTTTTTTCAACAAATAGGCATCAAAAATGATGTTTTTAAAGAAATTAATAAATTTTGATTTTTTAATTTTGTTTTACAGCACATCCATCTAAATGGATGTTCAGTCCATAACTCGTTTTAAAATAATTTTTAAAATGCTAAAAGTATGGGAAAGAATAGAATTTATTATAAAGAATATAAAGGAAGTATTAACATCTGCTATCAAAATTGCAAAAAAAAAAAAAAAAAAAAAAAGTTTAAACAAATTAAAATAACATGAAAGCGAAACTTACCAGCAGAACGTAGAGTTCCAACTTTACTCATTTATTACGCCATTTTGTAAACAAATTATTTTAACAAATTATTTCCTTTGCCAAAATCCAAAAGTTGAATGTTGATTTTTGATTCATACATTACCATGCCAAACTGGTTTTAGATTGCCGCAATGAAATTTAACGCAATAAAGGAAAAGTAAAACATCAATTTAAATGGATGCCAGGTCTCAGGAGGATATAGAAAAAGGACTCATACAATGTAGCAATTTCATAAATTTTACTCAATTATTTCTATGTGAGGACAAAAAATTATTGATAACCCCTCGTAATTAACATTAAACTAATTACTGATAAAAGCGTATTTAAAAAATATATTGCACTATTTTTTATTTATAAATGTTTTCCGCTTTTTAATATCTTAAATGTTTCATTGTTGCAATTTCACAGTGATTTGTCATATTTTGGTGGCGCATCATTCAATCCATTGTTTTTTGAGCTCCTATACAATTGTACGCGTTACACAGAATATTGGACGTTTTATTACCTGTGGAGGGCTAATTGAAAAATGCCTTAAAATTAATGTATTAATTTATAATTAAGTTGTAAAAATTTTAAAACGTCGTATTGACATCAGAAACATACCTTTGTACATAACTTGTATCATTCTAGCCCACCAGGAAGTGGGTTAAAAATTGATTGCAAAATTCCATCTTCACATAAAAAACCAGGTTTTGTTAAATAAAAAAGTCTAAAAAAGAATATTGAATACAATTTTTTCAAAATATGTTTATGTGAAATTTCTTCATTTTAGATGGTTTGTTAAGGCTGTTCTCAAATCCAAAGGGTCAACTTTCTGACATAAGTTTCAATTCATTTTTGTTCGGAAACGCATGAAACTAGAAGGCGTTGTTATTCAGAAACTATGTCATCGAACTGTTTTTTCCGATTTCTTGTAAACGCAATAGATCTTTTAGAAAATAGTGTCAAAGTTGGCATTTTGAACTGAACTTCCAAACGAAAGAAGAAAATCTAGTCAGTAAGGGGAGAAAAATGCCATGTCACAAAATCAAAATAGCTTATAACTCAATAGGTAATTGATTGATCAAAAAATGGGAAAAACAGTTCGATTCCAAATCGTTTCCTTGGCCAAGCTTTCCAATTTATACCTTTCCGTTAAAAAATGAATTTGTAAATGTGTCAAAACGTTTTGCGCTTGTTGAGAAGAGCAGTTAAGAACAGCCTTAAATAGGGAAAAAAGAAAATACTTACGTAAATAACTATCCTTGCAGGCTTAAAATGTAAAGAACAAATATTTAAAACTATTTTATGTGTAAAAATATATAGTATTTTTTATTTTAAAACATGCAGCATAGATAGTAGGGGAGGTTTGATACATAGTAAGGGTTGATACATTGACAATTTGTCTC
Source organism: Maratus speciosus (assembly GCA_963932465.1). Taxonomy (NCBI): domain Eukaryota; kingdom Metazoa; phylum Arthropoda; class Arachnida; order Araneae; family Salticidae; genus Maratus; species Maratus speciosus. The sequence goes on along the minus strand of OZ010791.1, from coordinate 41,367,528 downwards.
ATCAAATGGCATTAACAGACATTGTAACACATGTAAAGTCTTCTTTTATTAGCAGAGGTCATCATTAGCTGGACTTAGCAGTAGACTTAGCAGCTGGACTTAGCAGTCAGAAGAACTGACAACGTTTTTTTTCTTTAATTTTGAAGATTTTTGGAATGTCAATGTAAATTATTTTAAATACTGATTTTCTTTCGTAACTCTTATTATTGTGAAGATAATATCTTGTAATTGTTTTTTTATTTGTAAAGTACATTGTTAAGGTGAGTTTTACTAGAAAGCAGATTGGCATTTTGCAACTACATTTGTACAAAGTGATTGGAAATCCAATAAGGCATGATAGGGAGAAATGATACACTTGTATATTTGAAATTTAATAGTTTTTTTAAGTTGTAAACTAATATAGGACTGTAATATTCATTATTGCTTTACAGCAAGAGCTACTGAAATTGGTAAGGAAGAACAAAGAGACTATTCATAGACATTATGTAGGTTACATAGAAAGGCAGTGCGGCGATAGATGGTTAGTTCGCTTTGCTCGTCATGTAGAAGGAAAAAAGTTTAAATGACCTGAAAGGGAAGATGTCTCTATGATTGACAAAAGGAAAATTGAAAAAAAAAATATTAAATCCACCCGATTTTACTTATCAAAATGATAGAGTTATTAGTTTTTCTTTTAACCATTTCAGGGGTGGGGGTATGTTTATGAAACGACTTAATTTTAATTCTCAAACGCCACATTGGCACCAGCATTTCGGTAAAATATTTTCCATTTAATATGAAAGTGAAATATAGCCCTTTTCTTATTTCCAATTAAATTTGTTGGTAAATTCCGGTGCCATTCTGTTATTCAACAGATTAGCATTGAAAATGCTTTGCCCTGAAAGTGTTAAAGAAATCTTAAATGTACTAAATTTATGTTAAATTGTTTGCAATTCAGCAATGTTCACTTCATTTTTCCTTGCAGCAAGCTCTTTAGGGTTTTTTTTTTCATTATTCATTTTCTAAAAAGTGTGTTAATAGGATTGTTTAAATAATAGCAATTGTTTAAATATTTTTGTAAAAAACATTTCTGAAACAAAAATGTGTTAATGCCATTTCTTTTTAAATTTTACGTAAATATTTCAAGATTTATCATAATAAATTGTATAACACATAAATTGAATTGTCTGCATTTTTTTTTCAATTTACATAACATTGTATCAAACCTCCCTTGCTAGTGTATCAATCCTCCCCAGTAATGGGGAGATTTGATACAGTAGTAACCATTCAAAATAATTGGGATATATTTTTTGAATGATTATTTTTTAAATTCACAATATTTTTAATAAATGAATAAAAGGTCACTTTATAAGAAAACACGAAAAATTTGTTTAAAATAGCTTTCTAAGTGTTGTAAAAAATTAGCAAAAAAAAAATGTGTATGATATCTCCCCTACCTCCCCTACACATTTTTAGAGTTCTGTAAAATTATACAGATTGAAGAATCAAACACTACATGATATACGCATAGCTGCCAACGTGTACGGATTTTTCTTACCACTAAAATTTTATAGAAATGTTTTACTTATTTAAATGGTAAAATTGCTTGAATTTCGGTGATTCACTTAGCTAAAATTTTCTATTAAATTTTAGTGGTATGAAAAATCCGTACAAGTTGGCAGCTATGTATACGTAAATAAAATGAAAAAAAAAGCAGTACCAGTCAGTAATATTATGTGGATAATATATAACTTAAAAATATATAATATAGCATATAACCTAGTATATAACTTATTAATTTAATATGCTTTCTGATTATTTTCTGTAAAATACGAAACTGGCGTATTTTAAGTAAATCTCAGCGCGCAAGTATTTATGAAAATTTTGTTTTGTATGAAATGAGTGTCGCAATACTTTGTTCATCACTTATAATACTATTATTACATAAAGTAGTTTTGAACAAGCGATAAACTTTTTTTAAATCGCCCACATTTTTTTAAAATTCTAATGAATTCTTCAATAAATACCAAGAAAATTACTTTAGAGTACATTTTTGTTTTTCTAGAAATTAAATTTCTCTATTATGAATTTAAAAAACAAAAACAAAATTGTAAGCAGTAACACTTTATGGCCAAATTATGAATAAAAAAATTACTCTGTCTGAATAATTATCTTTCTTAATATCAGAAGATACATGAAAATTTATGTGATAATAATGTATATAATATATACCGATTTACTACATCGGTACTTTTTTTGTAAAATATTTTCAAGAATGATTAGATTAATTAACAAAAAATACTGTTGTGGAAATCTCGCAATTCTTACAAAAACAATATGAATAAATGTATTATGATACAATCTGTAAAGAAAAAAATTTCTTAATTCCAAATTTTTCATTTAACATTTTATAATAATGTAAATGGTTGAAAAAAATAACCGCTTTTAAAAAGATTTAGCTTTGACTGTATCGCTGTGCTATCTAAATGTGATCGAGCAAAGTACTTTGTATGAAAAGTAAAATGTACTTTTAGATACAGATGGATTAAATAAATTTCATATTAAATTTTCCTTAATGGCACTTAAAAGTACCGTCGAAGCATAGAGGATTAACATAGTACTCTTATTGTATGTTAAAGTTTTTTACTTTTTAACTGTTTTTTTTTTATTGTTGACATTGACATGGAATAAAAACTACGGAAAAATAAATACAATAAATAAAATCGGTTTACCTCGTCCAGAGTATTTTTCCACAACCTCGATCGGATGGTAAAAAAAACTTGATCTTCTTTCGTTAAGTTGAACACAGAACATGTAATCTTTGTACATCTTGTGGGACCACAAGACTAAAATTAAAAGAAGAAAAGTGGTTGTTTGTTTTAAAGTAAAATTATTAATAATATTTAAAAAAGTGTTTTTATGTTTAAAATGGGGATTGAAACTGATATACTTAACTTACGATCAATATCAAAATTTGGTGATCTTCAAATAAATATCGAGAAAACTGCCATACTAAAACATTTTGTATATTTTCAGCAATAAAAAAGTATAAATGCACGTTCGAAACTTTCTGTATATCTTTAAGGGGTCTCAAGACTCTTAGAATTGGAAAAAATGAAAAAAAAAAGAGATCATTTTCAACATTTAATATCTTAAAATGTATTTAATTTTAAGACACAATTTTAATTGGGATGAAAGATACAAGTATTTTCTTTCAATTCAAATATTTAAAAAATTGCAATATGCAGAATTAGCATTTACAGGGGGCTCCAAACTGTCAGACATTTAAGGAACAGAAAATCGGGATAACAGATTACGCGCAGGATTATAAAATAAATTTTGCAACTAGAATGAAAATACGTAGAATATTTATGCTTCAGATTGCAATAATTATCCGGAACCTAAATAAATTTGTATTTAAAGCATTTTTATATTTTTAATGCAAAGCTGTATTTAGCTAATGCAAAATTTAGAAAATTTCAACAGTATAATCACCAAAAAATATTATTTTGAACAATAAAAAGGAAAATTTAGGTTCGGTTTACACAGACTAACATGAAACATATGTTTTTAAAATTTCATGAAAAAATATACTGAAGTTTTTGATATATCTTGCGCGTTATGCTTAAAAACGTCATTTGGAGGAAAATGACTTCAAAGTTCCAGAAACCCCGCTTCAGCTATTGAGCGAGTATAATTCTAAAAGCACTAAGTTCTGTTCTAATTAGAATTTCAAGGAAGCAATTTTTTCAAAATGTTCAGAAAAGATAGGAGTTTAACATCCAAAAAAATTTAAATTTCGAAAATTTTAAAGCTTTAACCCTCTCGCTGCGCAACCCGAGATTTTCTCATGCATGCATTTTTCCATCTAATTAATCCTCAGTTTTTTTTTTTGTTTTTTTTTGTAAATTTTGTCTTATTTAATCGGATCATTTTCCCGATTAAATTAGACAAAAATTTTTGTTTAGAAAAACCGGTGGTAAAAGAAGTTATTTAATTATTTTGAAGCTAATTTTAATAAAACAATTACGCAGCGAGAGGGCTAAGAGTCCTGAGACCCCTTAATAGTCCTAAAAATTAAATAATTCACCGCAGACCGAAGGATCATTTACAAGTAATATTTATATGTTTTTTTTTTCAGCGTATTTTTTTTTTTTTAATACAAGCATTTTCAAGAGAATATGTATGACCACGATCTTGAAATAAATTTCATTTTCCACACCTACAATTGAGACGTTTAGAACGAGAGTTGACCAACCTCGCAATGTTCGGTTTCGAGAAAATGCTTTCCAAAATTTGAAACAAATTTTTGTGAAACTATTTTAGACCAGTTTTGAAAGTGGCCAGAGGAGACAAAGCTTTTCCACGAAACGTTTGGAGATTTAAGTTGGTAGTGCCTGAGTGAACAAGCTACTTGATCCACTTTTGCACTGGGCACCTTGATATACAAGATCCGTTGGCTCATCTATTAAACTGGCTATATCATTTAAATAGTTTCGAAATTAATAAAATTCATTATGCAGCCAATAGATGGCACGACATAAAATGCTTTTGAGACTTCAAATTCGTTTTCACAAAAACGTGGGAATGTCCGCTCTGGTTCTTAACGCTTCAATTCCTCTCGTTAAAGATTTTGTTAATATATGAGAACTAACTTGGGCGCCTTAGACAATCCGCAAGCCCAGTTCATGATTTGGATGTGGGCCCATAAGTCTGATATTAGAAAATAAAAACTTCTTGAATAATTTTTATAAAAGTAATACATTATTTGTTTAGAATTTAAATGTCATTATATTAACAAATTTTAGAAAATGTTAGCGTTAGCGGTCAAAAGCCTCTTTTTTCTATATTAATGCAAGTTCAAAATTTTTCGACCGTTAAATGGTAAATAGTAAAAGTGTAGAAAAAATTGGTGAAAACAGACAACGATATTTGAAAAAATGCTCCGAGGTGTTTTCTATATGTACTTGTCGAATCATGACTTTCACTTTTTACCCCTTTACCCATTTGAAACGTAAGTGGATCAAATACTTAGGATTTTGGTTTTTTCCATTTTTTACATGCGTGTCATTTTAATTTGAAAATTTTACGTAACACCTTTGCGATGAGCGTTGCTTTTACGTGACAGAATCACAAATTTTTCCAACTAGTATATTTGAAAAGAAAAATTGGCCTTATTTAATTACCGACGTTCTTTGGTTAAATTAGACAAAAAATTCCTTTTAAAATTACTGTGCTAAAAGGTTAGGAATTGCGTACAGGACGCTCGTCGCGATGAGATTGCAAAAGTTACTAGAGGTTGCTTTTCAGTTTTGTTTAAAAAATATGCTAAGAGACCATCCCTGGTAATTATCGCAACTGTATCCCTTCTTTGTGGCAATGGAAGCAAATGTCTTACAGTTCTCACAGATTAGGAGGAAAATTGTGAGTTGCTTTGGAAACATATCAAATGTACCGAATGTTTTAGTGAGTACTCATCAGTACTTCAACTGGATTTCCTCAGCATGTTCTTCAAACCAATATTACATAATTTTGATTACGCTACGCAGAGTATTATCTTGCTGGAAGATTTAGCTTCTGTTGGAAAATATTGCCATCGTGAATGGATGCATATGAACTGCAGTGAGGATAGCATAAAGCGTAGCTTTCATGTCTAACTCAACATTTTAGGAACCTTATACTGCGAGTGGCGGCTGCACAAACCATCACTTCATCGAGTTCACGGCTGAAATTCCAAGGTTAGTTAAAACTCGATTAGCACCTTAAAATACAATTGGTCTGCCAAATTATATCTTCGTAGAAACCACCTGAAGACCAAATTCGGTAGGTTTCCTATTGTGTTTTACTGCACCCAGTTCTCTATCTTTTCATACCTTTATGGCCCCACTGGGTGCAGGAAAACAAAATAGAAAACCTATCAATCAACCACTAAAATTGGATTTGTAGGTGGTTTCCACCAAGATATGACTTGGCAGACCAGTTCCATTTTAACTTACTAAACGAGTTCTATCTAATCCTGGAATTTCAGCCGTGAACTCGGTGAGGTGATGCTGGTTTGTACAGCCGCCGCCTGGCCCATTATTATTTTCTGGAAAATGTTCACGCTTCCGTAAAGTTTCCGGTGCGATTTTACAAAATGATTGTTCGATCAAAATGAAATTATGATAAATATGGCATTATTCATTGTTTCAAATTTCAATCACATCCTGATGAACTCATTATACTTAAAACACTAGGATGATATTACAAATAATTTGAAAAATAAATGTTTGCCGAACGAAAGAACGAAAAATTGTTGATACTATTGCAAAAAATCTTTTATATGCAAAAAAAAAAAAAAAAAAAAAAAAAAAAAAAAAAAAAAAAAAATACACAGTGTTTTATGCAACGTTGATTTTATCTTGTGTATAGCATCCAATAACGAGAAAGACAAATCATTCGTCAAGCTAAGATTTCGAAGCACTTTCCAACACATTCAAAATACTGCAATAAAACGTCCCGTTTAATAAAATAAAAAATTATATTTAAGTAAGCATTTTGAAAAAAGCATAACACAAACCCAATTCCAGCAATTACCATTTATAGTCGGAAAAGTATTCAAATTATTTTGCGAAGCACTGTATACGGTGTATAGGATTGTGTATATACTAATAAGCATGCAAAAATTAATTCCATTAGAAAACACAAAACACAGTCGAAAATTGGCTATAAGCAATTTCCGTCAATAGACGGAAATGAATTCTTTTAGGCAACTCCGTAAGGATCTATGGAATTTATATCAAACAAATAATATGAAAAAAGTAGTTAAATTTAAAAACGCATACCAGAACTGAAAACACACTTCAAGCAATTGTCTCTCACAGACAATATTGTAAACGAATTCTTTCGCGTGTCCCTGTAAATGAACGATAAATCTATGCACACCATATTCTACAGTAACCATCTTACAGTGCTTGTTAGTGATGTATATCAATTTCATGAAGTTTGAAATAATGTAACATTATTAAAATAGACTGCAAGTAATTTTTCTCCATAGAGCATAATAAAACGAATTCTTTTGAGTGTTCCTGTAAACAAACTATAAATGCTACGCACTTCATTTTTAAAAGCGAACATACCATAGTAATTCTAAATAACATACATCAATTACATGGCAATCCTAGAATATTTACGCGAGTTAGAACACGGCCAAACGGCCAGACTAACCGAATCCATAAACCCTTTTCAACTATTTTCGAAAGTGTTATAAAAGCCAAATATTTCAAATTAGTGAAATAAAACATGTAAAACATTCACAAGTTATACCCGGTTGTAAAAAATGTATTTACCGAAGAAATTTTTCATATTTTTCGCAACATGCTAATACTTCAATAACGCATGTAAAATAAGTAACAATATTTGAGAGAGTGGATTGTGTAATCATAGTTGTGAAATAGTTTCAACAAGTTAGAAAACTGAAAGTATCTGGTTCGAAAGCCATCGCGATAAATATTGGCTTTTTACTGAAGACTGGCTCAAATAGAGAATTTCTTTCCGTTTAATTTAAAGATGACCTTGGAAAGTCCTTTTGGTCTTATAAAAGGCATTTTAAATGAATTTAAATTCCTAAAAAATACGGAAGATATCTGTTGTGAAATGAAAATTTAAAAACGTATCTTTCAGAAATCACGGAAATTTTCCTGGAATTTGAGGATTTTTTCGGCTATTAAAACACGGAAATAATATTGGCGCCGCTATTACCAGTGCAATTTCCGTATTTTAACCTTAAAAAAAAGTGCAGTTTCACTAACATCAATGATATTTTTGGGGGTATAAGTATACTACCTATGTACCAATCACAGATTAGTGGTTTTAAAATCTGACATTAAAGTATTCAGAGTTAAATAAACCTTATTCACCATTTCTTCCAAAAATGCCAGGTTATCTTCAGAGGTATTTTGCGAAACTAGTCTCTTCTTTCTCAAAAAAGGTGTTTCATCTTCAGTTTCGTCGTCAGAATCCAAAGACAGAGCTTTCTCCAGGTCCGCGATATTGATTGTAAATCCACTACTGCGAGGTCTCTTCTGTTCCTTCTGTATCGGAAATTTCAGAAAAATAATATTTCACACCCATACAAAAAATAAGTAGTCAAGTTAAATAAGTAATTAAATAAACATGAAAAAAAGTCAATGAATCGACAATATGTACAAACAAGTTAGACCTTATAAGGGCAGCACAAATGAATATTAAAAAACAGATACATTAAAATCAACTATTAAAATACAAAATGAATTCTTATCAATATGCTATTGTGACGAGGACTGAAATATACATCTGCACTCCTTCAGTAGTGTTTCACAAAAATATGGCTGGAAAGCGGTTTATTCAATGAACTGGTAGACACTTTTCACCCAGACGCTGCCATTAATGGCGAAACCTACGTTCTTTTTAAATGAAAGGCACGACTGGGACGCCACGCCCACTCACATTAATTTTACTCTAACATTTCATAAGCATTTATTATATGCAACTAAATTTTATCCAGGTGTTTATATATACTTTAATTCATGTGTTTCAAAACTGTGCAAAAACTTCACACAAGATAGAAGTGTCTAAGTTTTTTAGCTTTCTGAAAAATTGTACTTTTCAGCTAAAAACCCTATTAACTCCTAAAGTACTCGAGCAATTTCGATAATTTTTTGGAGTATAAGTATAAGATCATGTGTGGCAGAAAGTTTAAAATTTTTTTATTAGTTTCAGGAAAAACACTTCTACATATAGGAAATTTCTGAAAAATTACCATTGCTGTAAAAAAAAGTTTTGGTCGCAGAAAAAAATCTGTCTGCCATAAGTCTTGACCATAATCCAGTGAATAGGGATTCCAAATTTCATCAAAATCGGTAGGGTAGTTTATGAGGAAACGAGTCTTAAATCTCGCATATTTCCCGTAGGATTGCACCTAGTCTTGTCACCCCTTAATTAAGCAAGACTGGCCTTATTAGGATTGTTGCTTTATTTCGACAATCCACCTTAAAAAAAAACCCTCTACAGCTTTATTTTCCTCTTTTCCTTTTAATTTCTTAATCTTTTTGTGTTTTCTGCCATGCTTTAATTTTTTACCTATCTTTGGGAAACGCTCGCTATAATTTGGGAACTAAAATACTGAAATAAATAAGAGAAAAAAAACATACTTTTAGGAGCAGCGGGTTAACGTCTGGTATTTCTTGGCATTTTCCTTTCCCTTGCACTTCTGGCTGGTCCATGAGGTAGAGAAGAGGCTGTCCCTGAAGATTGTACGTTGGCCACAAGATGTCGATCTCAGCTTCACGAACCATGCTCGGACCACGGTTTCCAACCTGTTCAACACGCATAAACTGATTATTAATCTATGAATTATAAGCCTTTTAAAAAAATATTATCATCTATAACAATTTATCTATACTAATATTATAAATAAGTAACGTTTGTTTGCTTGTTTGTGTGTTTGTAGAGGGTAATCTCTGGAACTACACAACCGATTTCAAAAGTAACAGTAGGATTGTGAAACTCCCTGTACCAACATAGGCTATATTTTATGTCGGTACCACTTCCCCAAAAAGGGTGCAGGAGCAAAAAAGTTTTAAAAATGCGATTTTCGTGTCACAGAAGGGCCTAGAAACTTGAAATTTGGCATGGGAGTTACTTATAAGATATAAATGCTCTTTATAAACAGTAAAAAAAAAAAAAAAAAAAAAAAAAAAAAATCGAAATTTAAAACGGATGAAAATGCGCGAAAAGCGTTCTAAATTACGATTTTTATGCAATTGTTACAGATGAAATCTCGAAATTTGGCGTGGTATATTCTTATAAGATATAAATAATTTCTAAAAACAGTTTTTAAGAAATTCGAAATTTAAAAGGGGTGGAAATACGCGAAAAGTGTTCTAAGAACGTTCTAAATTACGATTCCTATGGAATCTGAGGAAATACCAAACCGATTTTGAAACTAATGGTTGCAAATTGATGGTGACAGTCCCTACTTCAACATAATCTATATTTTTATGTCGGTGACACTACCACTAGGGGGTAGCAGGAGCAGAAAACTTTCTAAATTGCTATTTTTATAATACTGAAGGGGCTATCAACTTGAAGTTTGGCATAGTAGTTACTTATAAGAATAAAATGCGTGCTAAGAACGGTTTCTAAAAATTTCAAAACTTCAAATAAAAACAAAAATAAGTATAAAAGCTTCTATGTACATTCTAAATTGTGATTTATTTAGAATTTCTTTTAGTTCTTCTCATTAATTTAAGTCTCATGTTCACCTAATGCAGTGTAATAATGAAGATTAGTCAAACTATGGTTTAATTTGTAATTTTTGAATTATTCGTAGCAGTATAATTTCTTCAAACAAAAATATGCACACAAATACCACTTGGCATATTTCAACTATTTCGCGAGAAAAGCCGCAGGTTTTGCTAATATAATATAAAAAACTTAAATAATTTTTTTGTTTAGGCAAATACATTTTTACCATTGAAATGATTCTCTCTTCACAGTATTTTCCATACATATAATTTTGACCCAACAACTTGTTCCTCTATGTTTAACAATTAAAAGATACTTTATATAAAAGAAAAATATTAATTAAACAAACAACATATCCGATTATGAAACTCACATCATGTCATTACACAGGTCTGCAGCGAATTTTCCCCCCTCAAAGTGAAGAGTGTTTCTTACGTATTTTTATGCTAATTTCGGGAAATGTACTCAGAAAATTCAATCATGTACAATTTAGAGACTAAAATCATGAATTTCTCTCTGGTTCGTAATTTATGAATTTAATTATACAGACATCAGATTTTGAATTGCTAAATAATAAATTTAGTCATAAAGTTACCAGACACCAAAAAACATAATAGAAGACTAAAGCTGGTTGCTGCAAAAGAAGTAATGCACAAGATCAAAGTTCCAAAAAAGGGTGTCGCTGAAGGCAGGGGTGAGAAAAAAAAAACATTAAAATGATTTTCCACTTTGTGGCAGCTATGGCAAACATGACAAATTAATAAAACTGTATTATACAACTTATTTTAAAGTACTTTTTTCAATAAAAATGTTTTATTCTACTATGTATTCCACGTGGTTTTTCTATACATTTTTCAATTTGAGGAAAAAAAGAGATTGGCATTTTTTTTTATCTCCGCGTATCGAGAAACATTACAAACGTCTAACAAGATAAGAAACAAAGAACTAAGAGAAAGAAAAACTAATTTTCATAATCGGAGTCACCTAATTATAGAACTATCCCCATAAATCTATAACTAAGCAACGAAATATGTTATAACTAAAACCTTCCTGTAAAATTATCTAACTAACATTGGAAGTTCCATCAAAATCTGGCCAGTAGAATATGTTAAATCGGTAATTTTTGCAATCGGAATCACTTGTTTACAAAAATTTTCTTTATATCTAAGCAACGTGGAACGATATCCCGTATACTATAACCTTCCCTTCAGTACTATATAATTAACAACGCGATTTCCATCCAAAACTATTAAGTAGAAATCAAGTTATAAGCAACCGGAACGAAATTCCTATTTGCAATATATATATATATATATATATATATAAGTAGATATGCGAAATACATTACAGCATAAACATGAATGACTTCTGGTCCAGCCTCAATTTCACTCGTTTTCTCTGCAGGCAACATTTCAGATCTATTGTAAGCAATGATTTGAGGCTCCGATATTCTGAAAAATTAAATGTTAGAATTAAAAAAAAAATGTTACAGAATGCATTTAAACAAATAAAAAACTTACACTTACACTTACACTTTAGCAAATTATTACATATTTTAAATATCAATCTTACCCGTGTATTGTGATGTTAACTTCAACTCTCACAGGAAGTTCTATCATGACTTGATTATCGAACATCGTGAAGTCATTTTCTGAATTTGTACTGAGAAATAGAAGAAAATTTATATTTTTCTCTTAAATATTATCTTGATGATGCATATGCAAAATACCCAGTTATTATGAAAATAGGACAAAGAGGTTTTAATTTCTAAAAGAAGTTAAATATGAAAATAATAAACTGGTAGTTCAATTTTAAAATTTAAACTTCAATTTTAAACAGCAACTGCAAGTTACACACTTAAATTTCAACACGTGATTACTGCTGATGAAGAACTTGTAGAAATATTTAAAAGGCGCGGTTATAGCAACTGGCTGTGGAAACATGCAGATAAATGTAATGGAATTAACCGTAAGTAAAACTAGGAATTACTATCGATAAATATCTTATTTAAATTTTATGTTTCTGCGTAATGAATTTATGCATTAATCGATCGATCGATGTTCAGATTAGAATAAACACTCATAAACCTGTGTTTTAATAATTTAATTGTAAAAATAGAGTCATTTTCGGTACAATAAACTAAAAACAAAGTATGCCATTATTCGCTAAAATGCAAATCTGGTTGTTATTCGAAATTTGCACATTAGTGAACAATGTACCAAACACAGGATTATTTTTATACTACAAAAAAGCAATAAAGAAACGGTCAAAACAGTAATGATTAAGTAATAAATTAAATATTCAACTAAATAAAATATGTGAGTATCCCAATCAGGTCGAGAATACCCTTTTATGCGCCCATGTGGCCTAATGCAATCTGCCGCCTTTTAACTTCTGTTGAATCTTTCCAAGCTCTATAATGACAATGGAGAATACTAATAAGCACTTAGGTGGTCAGTGGCTGCACAAACTATCCCCTCATCGAGTTCACGGCCTGCAATTCCAGGATTAGGTAGAATTCCATCAGCATATTAAAATAAAACTGGTCCTTCAATGGTACTTTGGTGGAAACAACGTGCAGACCGAATTTTATTGGTTGATTGGCAGGTTTCCCATTGTGTTTTCCTGTCCATGTTCCTCCATGCTTTCATATCTTTATGATCTACTGGGTGCAGGAAAACACAATGAGAAACTTACCAATCAACCCTAGAATTGGGTCTGCAAGTTGTTTCCACCAAAATATCATTGACAGATCAGTTGTATTTTAATACGCTGATCGAGTTCTAATATTAGAATTCCAGCCGTGAACTCGATGAGGTGATGGTTTGTGAAGCCACCGCACAGTCTAATTATTTTGACACGATAACAAGAACTAAACAACGGAATTTCACCAAATTTCAGATTCAGTTATAACTTGACATAACTTGCTGTTGATTAGGTTTCAGTGTAAATCATCCAACAGTTGGCGCTTCTATGCTGCATTTTTCACGATTTCCACGATAGTTATATCTAAATAATTAATGCACGTAATTTCATCAAACTTCATATTCTGTTAAACCTAGAAATAAATAGACGCTGATTAGATTTTGGTGTATGCCGTCCAACAGGTGTCACTTGTACTTTCTGTTTTTTACGATTTCTGCGGTAGCTATTTCTCACGAACGAATATATTGACGAACGAATACATAGAACGAATACATAACGAATATATATTAATAAATATATATCGATAACCTTTAATTTTAGTTGAAGCCGATTTGATTTACAGTGAACAAAAAAAGTATTTGCACACACGCAATTTTTTGCATAAGTAACACTAGAAAACAAGTGCGGCGAAATTTTTTTAACAATTACTTTATTTAAATAACAAACAAACACAAAAACACAACCTTTTACATTAAAAAATAATACTATTCAATTTAAAAAATAAAACAGCATTTTCTCATGCCAAAAAAGTATTTGCAAGCTAGCAGTGAGAATTAAAACATAGTAAATATTTAAAACTAAAAAACGGTACTACTATTTAGTATGCATATTTTAGTATAGTAATTGAAGCAAAGGGCATGCTTCAATTACAGAGTTTAATCTTCTGGGCATGGTTTCGATTGATTTAGGATAATATTACTTTTGTAAAATACTTTGGCTATTCCAATTTCTTAACAGAAGAATCAGTAAAAGGCTTTCTTTAAATTTGCAATAGACATATGTTTAACATCTGAATTTAAAACTTTTAAGGGGGCTCAAGAGGCTTGAAAACTTTTCAAAAAATTCGATTGATTTTTTTAATGATCTATTTTGATTATTCAATTAATTCTAAACACAGTGCAAAAAACCGCGTAAAATTTTTGCATTTTTAATGGAGTTATAAGCATTTATGAAACAATCCCTTTCAAAGCCGCACCCATTTAATTGGATGCCAGTGTTTGTTAAAAGAAAGAATTAAAATTGGATACAAGTAGAATTCCAGAAGAAGCAACATATAAAGATTTAAAAGGTAACAGAATTATAGATGTAAGCATCCTTTTAAAAAAAATTAGTGAATATCTCTGTTGTAAAATGTGCCAGTCAGCAATTGAATTTATCGAAGAATTCGTTTTATTAATTTCAACTTTAAATGGAGTTTTCTCAAAACTTGATTTTTGACGACTATCCGTAAGATTAAAAAGAAAACTATTTGATGGAATGGCTAAATTTTTTTTTGCATGCATATAACATATCATTATCTATAGAATGAATTAATATATTTTAGATAAATTAATATTTTGAGTATTTTTAACGAAAAAAAATTGCATTGTTTAGAGTTTTTAAAATTTTTTAATTTGAGAGTTTTTTAATAAGGTTTCGTTTGAGTGATAGTAATTCATTCTATAGAGCAGGCATGTCAAACTCATCTACTGTCGCGGGCCAAATTAAGCAATGCCGCGGGCCACATCAAACAAACAATATTGCACACAGTAATTGCACACAGTAAAATTTGCACATACAAAACATAGCCATGTAAACAAAAATATCCAAGTAAAGTTCCAAAGTTATTATTATTCATCCTTTTTTTTATCATATTTTTCGAAAAAGTTCTTGACATTACTTTTTATTAACCAAATTAACCAAATCTAAGAAATATAATTGGATTACCTAAATTGTATTAATAAAAAAAAAAAAAATGTTGTACACCCTATCTGTTAATCTAGCAATGATATAAATAACTTTTAATCTTCCGGATTTTTTTCAAGCAAAAACATAAACAAAAACATATTTTGAACCAGAAAATTTATTCAATAAATTGTGTCTTGTACTTATGCGCTGCATTTTTGATTTCATTTATTAAACACATTTTCTTGTTTAAATTATGCTTATTTTACCAGAAAAAAATTTGCTGCCGAACATAGCTAATATATGCCTAATTGCTCGCTTTGTCTAGTTGCTAACTTTTTCTCTCAGTTAAAAAATTACAACTCGTAGCCAAATTAAACACATATAAAATGTCAAAGAATTGGCGGGCCACAGATAAGTTGTCGACGGGCCAGTTGTGGCCCGCGGGCCACGTGTTTGACATGCCTGCTATAGAGTAAAGTTTCCTGATCATTTTAAAGCAAAAATTAGGTTCTTGTGTCAATTCAACGTTAAGATATATTACAGAAGGTGATATGACACCTATTTTTTTTTATTGTGTTACATAAATTTTGCTATATTTTTTATTTTATTTCATTGAAGTACTTCATTTTATAATTTTACAACACTATAAACATACCTTAAAAATATCAGAAAGTTTAAATTGCTTACATTGAATACTTCTGTTTTTATATGGACTCGAAGCGAGAGCTCTGTTTACATGTTTTTTCGGTATCTATCAAGCCCCGAATCCCTTTAAAAGACTAAATAAAATATATAAAATAAGACAGACTTGAATAAAGTTTTACTAATGACATTAAAAATACATTCAGTAAACGTTTCGCAAAGCAAACGCAAGGCCTCATCAGTACAATTTAACCATTGTTAAAACAAACAACATAACGAATCAAGTACAGTTAAAGTTAAAGTTTTTTTTTTTAAACGAACAATATTCACCAGGAATGGAACAGGCTTCATTCAATGTTGGCGAACGTCACATAGCGGGATGTGATCTGTTTCAAGAGTTCCGTTTTCTTTAAATTGTTTGCTCATAACTTATAATAGAATATAATTAAGTTTTATCTGGGATTTCTATTAATATTTAAAAGTAATTTCTTTAAAGGTTGAATTATGCAACAATTTCTAATCAATATCATAAAATTACTAATCCTCAAGAAGCCGAATATTCCGTGTGACCAGTTGACAATAACTGCTGAATAACTATTAGAACTTTCTGAGAAACACGACTGACTACTCCGATATTTAAATATTGAAAAAGTTTGCCATATGTACAAAATTAAAAATAATGTTTTTGAGATTTCAGTTGCAGCACCCCCCCCCTCCCCCCATACACACTGCCTCCATTTTCCACCGAGTCCATGTGAATTGTAATTTTATATTATTTATCGTTTTTAATGACTGGTTTTAAAGAAATAAATTTCATATTTGAAAACAACTCACCTGTTGACATCTAATGTAAACTGTAGATCTCGAGTGGCAGATAAGGATTTAGACGGTGCAAAAAGAATCTTAAAAGTAAGCTGAAATATAATTAAAATTAAAAAAATATATACCGGTTGTCCCAAAAAGATTAAAACACGCTTTAAATTTTCACCTGTTAAAGATAGACAGGCAAAGTAAATTTTAAGTGTTAAAATAAGGTTGGAATAAAGATTATGTTGATGAAATAGTTCAGCCATTAATTTTCAAGAAGTTACACTTTTCAAATTTCGATACGGTATTTTAGTATAAAATTATATATAGATAAAGTTACATATGTATATAGAAAATTTTTTTCTATGCTCTGACGAGTGCAACGATAGGAAATACATTGTTCTACGGCCAAAACTTTTCGCTTTTATGATACTGTGAATTTTATGAAATTTTGAATCTTTTCAGCACTATAAATAGAATGACTGTTTTTTTCTGGAAAGTTCTCAAAATGGGATCACAAAAATGTTTTTAAATGTAATTTTTTGAAAATTAAAGGTAGAACTACTACATCAGCTGAATCCCAATTCTGACCTTATTTTGAACCTTTTGCAATTTCCGTTGTCTAACATTATCTTGAACATATAAAAAGATTAAAGCGCGTTTCAATTTTTTGGGACATCTGTATATTTTATATTTAGTTAAATGTATCAAAATTAAAATGTAACTTTAAACTATAACTTTATATAAGACACTTAAAATTCGATTATTTTACATTAAAATCACGAGACATGATATGAAATATTATGTGTAAAAATTTGACTTATGAAAAAGTATTAAATATGTATAAAAAAACGATTCAAGTGGTCGAACGACCTAAAGTTCGATCTTAGAAACTGTAGGGGAAGGAGGGTGGCTCAAGTCTTGCCTTTTAAACATCGTTTTGTACAGTCGTGGGAAAAAGTAAACACCTCCAACTAATTAAGCTAAATAATGCTATAGAAAGTGATAAAATAACTTTATTTAGATGACGAACGTTTCACCGCACAAACGGCGACATTTTCAAAATCCTTCAATGATTTTGAAAATGTCATCATCTAAATAAAGATATTACTTTTTATAGCATTATTTAGCTTAATCTTTTTATAAGTGATTATTATACACGTTGTTACCCCCAACTAATTGTATAACAAAATCTTGTAGAAGAAAGTTATTGGTACTAAACGATTAAAAATAAAGTCTACTTTTAAATGATGAATAAAAAGTTTGCTTAGGGGGAGGGGAGGAGGCATCTACAAATAAAAACGAACCCAAACTTTGTTTTTTTTTCAATAGCAATACCCAAGTTTGACGTCATAAGAAATTTCTACACCCTTCAATTAGCCTAAAAAGAAATTTTCATAAAATTCGTACGATTAGTTCCAGAGAAATTAATTATTTTAAAACCAGCTTATTTTAGGGGCTGTATCCGAATTAAAGTTCGGTACGCGATTATTGAAATGCTACAGAATGACTGTGTCACGTCTATTAATGTATTATTTCTTGCCAATAGGAACATTTCACTCGCTTAATAGGTTTCGACTATTGCCAGCCCAAATCTTTTTATAAAATGAGTAAAATATATATTTCTCAAATTATTTTTTTTTTGCGCATCATAGACTGTCCATTTTTTAATCAAAATTCGAAAACTACTTGGAAGAAAAATTTGTAATTGAGAATCCACATAAAGCAGAACATAATAAATATAAATCTATCAAAAAAAACTGTAGATTGTAATTCATACTTTTTTCGAATATTAATTTCATAATTCTTAATTCATATTATAAATTTTTTTAAATTACAAATTCAATGTATTTATGTTTGGTTTTGTTAGTATTATAACCACACCAAAAGTTATCACATTAGGATTATAATTTCAGGAGATATTAATGAAAATATAAAAATGTAATTGAACATTAGCTCTAAATTTAAATTCTTATAATTCAAAAACGTATCATCCAAATAACTTGAAATTTCGCTTCTAGGCATAGTTTGAAGCGAAGATTTAATATATATTGTTGAAATTGGGTGTTGCCATTGAAAAAAAAAGTTTGGTCTAGTTTTGATTTGTAGATGGCCCCTAAGCAAATTTTATATACATCATTTAAAAGTAGGCTTTATTTCCAATAGTTTGATACTAATAACTTTTTTCTTCTACAATAGGCTTTTGCAGAGTTAGTTGGAGGTGTTTACTTTTTTTTCCACAACTGTAACTCCCTCAGTCTGACTAGAAATATATCTCCAGACGGTGAAGTTTGCGAGACGAGTAAAGAATAGATCAATGATCATGATATCAATTTTTACGACATAAGCGCAGACTTCATAATATAGAAGTTAGTAAGTGGTACAAGCATATATTAACAAGAAATGTACAAAAAGTTTTCTTAAAAAAAGGGGGAGAAAGGAAGAAATATCGAATTTTCGACAATCGTGCCATTGAAAAATTAATTTGTTCATAATACCGCTTTATAAGCTTTAGTCATATTAACTATTATATATATTGTAGAAAAATTCAGTTGCTTTTACGGAACAAAACTGTCAACCAGGAAGCCAGTAAAAATGTGTTTACTCTACATTAGAAAATGTGTCTCTTATTTTAACAATGTAAGGCTGTATGTGAAAATTAAAACAGAATTTTTTTTGTTTAAAATAAAGACTTTTGTTATTAACTTCCTAACGGACATTTATTTATTTATTTATTTATTGTAAAATTAACAGGTATCTTTTACAATGTAGAAATTTGTCCATTTATTCCAAACTGTTTTTTTTATCTATTTAAACTATGTTTATTTTTTTCAAGAAATCACAACTTTGTATACCAATCATTTTTTTTTCACATTCCTTCTATATGTACTCATGCTGATAATGATATATCTTTTTGTTTTTATTATAGATTGTAACACAAACAAAATATCTACTATTCCAGATTTTACAACGTAATTTCAGTCAAAATTCTATTTGATAGACGCACTTAAAAATATAGTAATTGCAAATAAAAAAATATGCAGGATGTCCCAAAATTCCTGGACACATTTTAAAATTCAACATAAAATCAAGTAATTGTCATACAGAGGTGTGGTTTGGACTAAAATGCTTCTCAGGATGAAAAGTTTTCATCAGGCAAATGAACATAATTAGTTCCAAATTTCGATTGCAGATGGAGCCACATGTCCGGATGTTTGCTTGACACGAAGACTTCCAGGGCTGGGAGTCATGATTTCTGTGTCACAGCGTCAAAATTAATCTGAAAATCAGAAAAGGACAAGTGTCTGCAATCGAAATTTGTAAGTAATTATTCCCATTCACTTGGAGAAAACTTTTCATCCTGAGAAGCATTTTAGTCCAAAGTACACTTCCGTACGACAATTACTTGATTTTATATTGAATTTTAAAATGTGTTCAGGCATTTTCGGACAACATGTATATCATGATGTGACTACAAAAGAATTTGCTTAAAGTTAAATTACGACCTTAAAACTTACGCTTAATGGTATATTAGTCTATGTTTATGTATAAGATACGAATACTATTTGTACAAATAGTACTTCTCCATTATCTCGTCTATTACTTTCCATAAAAAAAAGAAGGAAAACAATCACCAAACTATTCGCCAGGCTTTAACGCCCAATAAACAAATGGAATAATATTACCACTGGAATCTTAAAAAAAAAAAAAAAAAAAAAAAAAACAAAAAAAAAAACAAGAAATTCGAAAAAGCCCCACTCTCTAAATTGTTAACTATCGATAACTTTAAACAATAAATTTTACAATATACACAGTGCATTCAAAAAGTTTCAGGACTTCTCCTCGTAAACAAACACAAATGTCGCTATCTATGCGAAATTGACGAGATGACCGATTAACGACCTTCAGCCATTCGTATCGAATGGTTGCATTCATGTCTGTGTACTTCCGACATGGTAGCGTTCATTTCCGTAAAACGTGTGTGAGTATCATTGTCATAGAAAAAAAAATCGAACAACGAACATCAAATTTTGTCTTAAATTTGAAACTTTGGCCACGAAATAATTAAATTTGCGTATGATGACGATGTTATGAGTAGTTTGCGAGTATTTGAGTGGCTTTCGAGGTTTCAAGCTGGAAAAGAGTGGACAGAAGACGATGAGAAATCAGGTCGCCCACGTTCGAGTCGAAATGAGGAAAATGTTCAGCATGTGCAAGCGTTGGTGACATCAGACAGCACACTGTGACTGATGCATTCAACAAATATGTCTTGTATCGGCTTTTGAAATGAATGGGGCATGTGAGGTCCAATTTTCTGGGCAATGGAAATTGCTGCCTCTTGCACGACAACGCTCTGGCTCAGAAGTCAATACTTGTGCATCAATTTTTGACGAGAAGGCAGGTTGTGTGCATCAACTACCCACCTACTCAGCAGATCTGTACCCCTGACCTACTTTTTATTTCCCAAGTTGAAATTGAAGATGAAGGGGCAGCGGTACTAGTCCATAGATGACATTGTGTCTGTGACATCAGAACTCAATAGTGTTGAAGTGGGAGCGTTCCATAAGGCGTTTATGGGCCTGTACACTCATTCCAAGTGTTGCATTGAATTGGGAGGAGACAATGTAAAATCATAATATCAAATATAAGTATAATCTCTATGTTATAATGTCTTTGTGCGGTCCGTCCTGAAATTTTTTGAATGCACTGTGTGCTAAACAAAACAGAAAAAAAAACTTGAAAGTTTATCTACTTGCATTATTTTTTTTTAATTATCCCTCTCTGCTGGTGGATGTTTCTCATGCCAGTTGAAACTGATTTATTGTAAGTAACTATGCATCGCAACATTTTTCAAAGCTTTTTCTCTTTTAATATGATGTAGTCACCGTTTAAGAACGTAAATTGTTATTTTAATTAACAAAATAACTGATAAATCAGTTAAACATCATTAAAATTAGAGAGAAACTTCGAATTAAAAATCACTTGATGACAACATACACGTGTAACGCATCTCATGTCAAGTGCATTTGACGCCACGATCATGCAGTTTTCGTGTTAAATCCTATATTTTTTCGATGTTTTTATTTATGGAAAGAGGTTGACGGAATAATGGGGAAGTGCCGTATAAACTTGAAAATAACAGAAAAATTGTGTTTATAAAGTACCGTCGTGTTGGCCGGCAAAGGATTACCAACATCACAAATCAGTTTTTTCTCTTCATCCTCTACCGTTTCCGTGCCACAACTGACAGGGATATCCTGGAAAAATATTATGCAATCAATAAACAATTTAATAATATCACATACTGACAATACATTTACAGAAAAATTGAGATGTTTTCAGATTTTAAGCATTCTTATAAAAACTCACAGACGCAGTATTTCACATATATCTGATAAAAAGTCTTCTACCAGGCCTTCTCCGCATGTTCAGCCGTACTTGATGGATTAAGTCAATTACTAATTTCTCCCAAAACTATTATATATTTGTAAAGATATTGTAATTTAAAATACGCACCACCATTTGAAAGTATCGATACTTTTTTAGTTAATTTTTTTAAAGGTATCTGACACTCAGTGTTGTAGTCGTAAAAAAAGCAGAAATCATACGGTATAGGCAGAGGGTAGACGCTGACGTCATGGACGTTCATAGCTAGGGTATACACTAATGCTTTATTTGAGAAACAGAGGGTATACGAAGCTTCTTAAAAAATCCAGAAGGTAGACGGCGTATACCCCCCGTATACCTTCCACTACATCCCTGCTGACACTATCTGGATGCGTCCCCGTCTACTACAATTTTCGAATAGAATTCTTATTCTTATGTAATCGTTGAAAAATATAACGAATTCTATGATTAATCGCAGAAAGATTTTTAATCTGAAGAGAAAATATCAGGCAATGATTTCTAGTAAAAATGGATTACCGTATTCCTTGGCGTGTAATTCTAAGGCATGTACATGTACAAGTTTCACTATAATTTGAAATGAATTAAGTGTGTTATAATAACACAATAACGGAAAAGCATACTTACAATACCTGCATACAACTCGACTTTTAATCCCAATAAATCCACTGCAGAATAGAAATTGGAACGGTTGAAGTTACTGTTTCGGCTGATTTCTTTGCAATTTCATTTGTCAGCGATATATAATTTTGATCAAGTACAGAACGTCCCTATTCCTAATGAATTATTTTCATTTGAGAAAATGGTTACAAAGACAACACTCATAATTTTCTTATTTCCAAAGTTTGATAAATGCACGAATCAAAGCTGACGAAAAAGACAGGCTGCCGCGGCATGTTTTGCGTTCGTCTCGATTTGGACTGCTGGAGTCACGTGATGCTCTTTTCGTGCACCCGAATTTGTGATTTTTCAAGCATTTGTGTCACAAAAAGAGCATCACATGACTCAAGCATTCGCAGAAGCGGTTTATGCGTAAGGCAGCGAGGTGCAGTCTGTCTTTTTCGCCAGTCTGGGCGCGGATGCTCTTCAAAATTAGTTTATTTGTCAAAGTACAGTCGTTGAAAAAAAGTAAACACCCCTACTAAGTCTGCAACTAATTATAATAGAAGAAAGTTACTGCTGGTATCAAACGATTGGAAATAAAGTCTACTTTTAAATGATGTAAATTAAATTTGCTTAGGGTGTCATCTACAAATCAAAACGAGACAAAACTATGTTTTTTTTTTCAATAGCAACACCCAATTTTGAAAAAATATTCAAAATTTTTAGCTTCAAGATATGCCTAGAATTGAAATTTAAAGTCATTTGGATGATAAGTTTTTGAATTATAAACATTCAAAATTTAGAGCTTCTAATGTTCAATTACATTTTCATATTTTTTAATATCTCCTGAAAAAATAATCCTAATGTGATAAATTGTTGTGTGGTTATAATACTAAAAACTCAAACATAAAAAATTGAATTCATAATTTTAAAAATTTTATATGAATTATGAAATTAATATTCGAAAAAAATACGAATTCCAACCTACATTTTTTTTTTGATAGATTTATATTTATTATGTCTTCCTTTATACGAATTCTCAATTTCAAATTTTCTTCCAAGTGGTTTTCGAATTATGATTAAAAAACATGAAAATGGTGGTTTAAGGTGCCGTCTATGATGTGCAAAAAAGTAAAATTTGAAAAAATATATATGTTACTCATTTAATAGAAACATTTAGTCTGGAAACATATTAAGCGAGTAAAATAGTCATAGTGGCAAGAAATAATACATTAATAAAAGTAGCATAGTCATTCTGCATAATTTCAATAATCGAGTACCGAACTTCAATTTGGATACAGCCTCTAAAATATGATCATTAAAAAAAAAATAATTTATCTGAAACTAATCGTACGAATTTCATGAAGATTTTTATATAGACTAATTGAATGGTGTAGAATTTAAGTATTGTGTCAAACTTCGGTATTGCTATTAAAAAATACGAAGTTTGAGTTCGTTTGTATTTGTAGATGAACCCCCCCCCCCCCGCCCCCTAAGAAAATTTTATATACATCATTCAAAAGTAGACTTTATTTCCAATCGTTTGGTGCCAATTACTTTCTTCTAAAATAATTTGTTGCAGAGTTAGTAAGGGTCTTTACTTTTTTTTCGGAACTGTACATATAAAAAACATTTCAACAACAACGTTTTTGTTTAGATAAACATTATTAAGCTAAACAGCTCATAACTCCTCATCCACAGATATAATCCAAAAGCATTTATCAATCATAACTCATAGCTCATTTCCTGTGTTGCTACAAATAGCTACTTAAAAACATTTATAAGTAATAACTATTTTCGTCAAATATACATTTCTTCTAGTAATTGCTGTAATTTAGTAAAGCCATATCTCATGGTTAAATTCATTTATTGGTGATCACTCTCCTTAAGTGTATCTGTCAGCTTATTAGCTTCAAAAGCATATTTTCGAGGACACTTCCTTGTGCTTCCTTGTTCAGTGGAACTGAGCAGGTGTAATTCAACCGCTGTCCTGTGAACATCAACATTCCAGCTCATTGATAGATTGGGACATTTAAATTCGCACGCGGGTAGCCAAACCGCGGCTGTTGTTTAACTTCAATTTTATTCTACGCATTGCTATGTCCGTGCAGGGCATTGTAAATAGTTTAATATAGTATTGTTTATGAATATCCTGTTAACTTACTTTCTATTTCGACA
The DNA here is from genome assembly GCA_963932465.1 of Maratus speciosus. Taxonomy (NCBI): domain Eukaryota; kingdom Metazoa; phylum Arthropoda; class Arachnida; order Araneae; family Salticidae; genus Maratus; species Maratus speciosus. The sequence continues at coordinate 41,343,054 of OZ010791.1, read as the reverse complement.
CTTAACACACACAGTCGACCTACATTTTGAATCAAAATATAGTGTAAAAAGCATACCAAGTTATTCCAAAGTGGATCACTAAGTGTATTTTCTTTTATTTATTCATTTTGTACATGTCTTTTTTTATTACGTCATTTTCAGCGACGTACAAGTCGCTATTGCCCGAGAAGTGCATAAAATATATTTCACTAAAGTGGCACATTAAAAAAAATGTTGGTTCATAAGTAGCTATTGAATTACTTTTTACTACGGAAACATATGCTTGTTACATGAAAGAATAGCATTGGTGTATGCCATGTAATCTAGACTATAATGGAAAAATGTGTCCGAGCGTAATACTGACACCATTTTAAGGCTGGCAACACCTTGAGATTAAATTTCAGTTTTAGAATTTTCGTTACTAACCTTCTGCACATCGAACATTTTCAATTTTTGCACCATCGTATAGGGGGAACAGTATTTCCAAAATGCAATTTGTTTGAAAACTGCATCGTAATGTACTCATTTATTGTGGATTTTAAAATAATTTTCATGCATGAAGTTTGTTAATCTACTTCCATAGCGTTCAAGCTCCGTTACGCAACAATAATAAATCATTTCAACTTAAAACAATATAAATATTTCAGCATTTATCTTTAGCTAATTTTCCGCAACGTAATTAAAATTTCACAAATAAATAAATAATTAAATTATATAAGAGAAAATAAAACACAAAAATTAATACATATGTAATCGAACGATTTCAAATTTTATACTGATGGATAGGGAAAAAAAAAAGTTCTTTCAAATATAATTTATTTGAAAACTGTATCTCAATTTAATGATTGTTTATGGTTTTTAAAGGCATTTTCAAACATGAATTATTTTTTATTCCATCTTTGTCGTGTGCAGCCCGATCATGCAAGATTAATCCGTTTGCACTTGAAACAATATAAATAGTTCATCCATTATTTCCGACTAATATTCCAACCAAAATTAAAGCTTCATGAATAAATAAACAGAAGAAAAAAATATATAAATAAATCACAAATTTAACAGACACATAATTGAACTACAAGCTTAAATCGCTGAAATTATCAAAATAAAAAAGTCTGCAATAAGTAGCGAAATCTTTGGCGATTACTTGTAGACTTATCACGCGGCTAATACGGAAGTATGGCTTTTAATAATTATCAAAACTTTATTTGAATAGATTACTGATACTTTTAATATAAAAATGCTTTTTTGCGTTGTGACAATCTAAGGGACAATTACAAAATACTTTAAATATATAAAACTTTTTAGAATTAGAAAAAAATGGTTTTCAACTATGTTCTGTAACCCGGGAAGGCCGGGTTATATGCTTTAGATATTTTAATAAAGTAAAACTGTTTTTGGAATTTGAACCATGTATAAGTTCTCAGTGGCGCCAAGTTATATGGCTCATAGTGCACGAGCCCACCGAATAATTTGATCTCTCCGCCCACTCAATTTCAATTGATTTAAATCGTAATTTATTTTTTATTTATTTAACCGCTGAAATGAAATTTGGTTTTATTAATGTTTTGTTTGAAACATAGTAAGGACATCTACTAGACATACGGGAGCACTGAAAACCCCTTCAGCGGGTGTATAGTTAAATTTCTCACAAAAACAAATTTCCGGCATATTTTGCCATCTGTTTTGATGTCTTGAATTAATAAAGCAGTTAGGTGACTGAAATGTATGCTTTTCTTGATATTAATTCTTTGCACTCTCAATAATTAGCAATAATTCCCATGTTATTTAAAATAAACATTATAGTATTTATAAGGAAGAACTTATAAGAATATAATTTAATAAAATTATTTATGAAATTATAAGTAAATTATAATAACTTAAAAATTTTCTTAGAATAAACATAATTTAATTTCGAATTATCATCTTTAGTCATTCGCTCCTCCCCTTTCTCTCTCTACACACAAACACACTAAGGGAAAACAATTGTATGTGTTTTTTTACACAAACAATTTTAAGCCCACCCAATATTTCTGAAAAGTTGGCGCTACTGTAAAGTTATTGAATAAGAAAATAGAAATTGTTTTTTTACCGTAGGTCTCACTCTCCCTATATTCACGTAGTCCACGTCCAAAGGCATGTTCATGTACAGCATGGATTCGAAAGCATCTTCGCCAGAATTGGTGAGGATTATGTTTAGCTCAAGGCGCTTCTGACTGCCAATTAAAAATTGATCCATATTCCTAAAAGAAAAGTCAAAGAAATTTGTGTGGCTTAAATCCGTAGTTTTAACACTTTGACGAAGTTATATCGTATGTGAACGAGACTTGTTTTAAAAATCTCTCGCCATAGTGTTATAAACAGTTTTAACCCTTAAAAGCATGAATTATTCATTTAGAATTATGTTTTTTATTATTAATACTAGGTCTACTCGAAAGTTCTGCCCGACAATGTTATTTCACGCCTACTTCTTTAAAATTTAGATTTCTTCATTGGCACCCACTTTTTTGAAATGGTAAAGTTCCCATTCTTTTCATATTTTGCATTAAGGTGAAAACAATTGAAATTTTACCATTTCAAAAAAGTGGTGCCAGTGAAGAAATCTGAATTTAAAAAAAAAAGTGGGCGTGAAATAACATTATCGGACAAAACTTTCCGGTAGACCTGATATTAAGAATTAGACACCAGAAATTTTAAGATAGATTTTTAACTTTATTTAGTAGCATATTTTTGTAATTCTTATAGGATTAATATTTCTATATAAATATAGTGGTTGCTAAGAACTTAGTTTATTTATTAAAAGCTAAATTAAATGTGATGCAGATATGCATCAATATGCATTTAAGTGCTAACCCATGCTACTGCTTATAAAGTAGTTCAAATTTTGAAATAATGCCATACTTACGGTACAACTTGTAATTTGAGATCAGGTATACAAATATTATCTTCTCCGCAATTTTTCTGAATATTTACCTGAAAAATGAGTAAATTTATGAATCATACAAAGAAAGGTGAGAGTAAAATTTACTGCTGTAATTCTCAGCGTATAATTCACAGATCAAATAAACATGTTTAAAAACAGAAAATTTATTTAATAAAGGGTAATTGATTTTTTAGTGGCAGATATTTGATTGCTATTAATAAGCAATTTATAAACACGTTTCAAGTTCAACATTTGTACCATGGATTATATCATGGAAATAACGGTACCTGTTCAAAAAAAAAAAAAAAAAAAAAAAAAAAAAAAAATAAGAAGTTTTAATTTATTTAAAATGTAATGTCATTTTCGTTTCTTTTAGTTTTAAAACAAAACAAAACGAAAAAAACAATAAAAAAGCAAACAAAGAGAAGGAGAAATCTTTGAGAAAATATGGTAAAAGCAAGCAGTTTACTACATGAAATCAATAATTTTAAATATTATATCCAAATAAATTTTAACATGAAACTTACTTGTTTCGTGATATTATTTGGTAAGTTTTGATCTAGGATCGGCTTCAGATCGTAATTATTAGGATGAGGATCGTATAACTGGTAGGTTACGACCACAGATATGGGAGTTAACTTGTCTCGTACATTTTTCTAGAAAATATCAATAATACTGATTATTATGATGCAGTTATTCATAAAATAATACTTACAAGCAAAAAAATTGCATTAGCAAAGAAATGTTTTTTTGCTTAAGGCGGTTTTTAAATCCCCTGCTCAACAACTCGAAACTTTCTGACACATTTTTAAACTTAAAAAGGCATAAACTTGGCAGACCTGACTATGGAATCAATATGAGATTGAACGGCGTTTTACAATTTTTGATAAATAAATTACTTATTATAATTAATTGTTGTCACTGGACAGCCCTTTTTTCCCCTTTCTTGCGGTGTCGCTTCCAGAAATTTAGTTCAAAGCGCCAACTTTAACAGTATTTTCTGAAAGTCTCACTTTACTAAAAAATGGAAATGTCTTTTGATTGCATAGTTTTTGAATAAGAACACAAGCCAATTTCATGTGCTTCCGAATAAAAATATTAAAAAATGTGTCAGAACCTTTGAATTTGAGAACAAGCTTTAAACACTTCTACAGTAATGAAAGAAAAAAAAAAAAACAAGTATTCAAAAAAAAAAAAAAAAAATTCTAGAAAAAAAATCTAGAAAATAACAGTTTGTGTTGGAAAACGTCACAGTGTAAGTAATTTTATGTCCAACATCACTTCGCTTGTGAAATGACAATTTCCTCGTGATATATGCAACGCGTTTCTTTTAGTTGTGAAATATGTTCCAAGATGGCGACACTTCCCTGAGTTATCGTAGCGTAAGGTCACAAACTAAAGAAGGATTGTGTAAAAGACTTGTGTTTCGAAAAGGCGTCAACAGATCGCAGCACCACAGAAATTTTCTGATAGACTGATTTTAAATAGAACCTTTTTGCTTATTAAGCAGACTGTATTGTTTCAAGTTTTTTTTACTCTGTTTTAACACTTGTGGGCCCCTTTTACTTCCTCACTTCAAGGCCCGATTTCGTGAGGCCAAGACGCACGGTTTTTTCGTGCGTTAACTCTTTGTTCAATGGAAGACTTGCATCTCCTACTGGATTTCAATGTTACTACTTTTATAGTACCCATATTTAACCCTTTTATTTTATTCTTTTTTAGTGTGTGTGTGTGTTCATCCATGTGACCCAGAATTCGTCGTGCATTAAATAGTTTTTTCTCTACAAGTGCATCCGTATCATTCTAAGAAGATATTTTTCACGATTTATAACACCTACTCAATAAATAAAAAATATAGGTTGTTTTCACATGAAGGAAACCAGCGTATGTCTGCTTTACCAGAAAGGTAAGAAAATAAATTTCTATCTTTCATTATTAATGAAAAAACTTTTGGTATAACAATTTTATATTTATACTGGGTCTTTAGCTTCACGCTAATCGCGAACTCACCCCTTCTAGATATTTTAATAGATTATGAGGGCTGAGTTGAAGGGGAAAGTAAATAAATAAATAAATAAATAAAAAAACCCAGTAATTAAAATTTGTTTATCTGATTGTGATAAAATGATGAACAAGATGCACATATGAGATATGAAATATTGAAATATATACATGAAAATAAAAATAAATGTGCATGAATAAATAACGATATATATAATATCGCAAAAAGAGTATTATTGTGAACAAATATTGATTGATTGTTGTGAATAACTGATCATTTTATTTATATTTATGAATATATTCTAAGAAATTATTTTAAGAAAGTCACAAACTTCTTATAGTAAATATATTTGTTATCAAAGAATTTATAAAACTTGAATAACACGCTATGTCTGCCACAAAAGAAATTACGGCAGTAGAGAAACTAAATGATAATAATTACAATCATTGGTGTTTCAAATTAGAAAATCTGTTAATTAAAGACGACTTATTCAAATATATAACAGAATCTCCACCTGCCACACCCGATGATACATATACTAAAAACGCGGCTAAGGCGAAAGACATAATTTGTTTGTGCATTGAAAATACACAAATCGTGCACATAAGACATTTGACATCTCCCAAAGAAATTTGGGAAAGATTAAAAAGTGTTCACCAAAGGGCGAATTTATCATCCAAATTATTCCTTTTGAGGAAACTATATTCGCAAAGGCTCAATGAGGGCGGAGACTTAAATCTACATATCAACAATATTTTAACTATCCGCGACAAACTCGCTGCCATTGGAGAGCTCATAAATGATTCGCACATCGTGGCTCTTATGCTTTGCAGCTTGCCTCAGTCATATGCTCCTCTTATAACGAGCATGGAGGCTAGAGACGAAAAGGATCTAGACCTCGAGTTTGTGAAAAACAAACTCATCGACGAGTACTCTCATCGAATCGAATACAAAAACACCAGCACACGACCAAGGGACACAGCATATAAAATAATAAATAAAGGAAACAAAAAATATTGCAGCTTCTGTCAACGAGATGGGCACGCTCGTTCAGAATGTTACAAATTGAAAAACAAACAGAAAAACAATTACCAAAGAAGTGAAAATTATAACAGTAATAAATTTAACAACCATGCCAACTTTAAAGCCAATTCGGTAAACCCACAAAATCAACACAATGGTAGTAAAACAGACTCCTCGAATTTTTGCTTTAACAGCAAATCAAATATAGAGGATGAGGTCAACCAATCGACCATTCCTCTCTTCCCAGTGGAAAACAATTTTGAAATTGAGTCAGTAAAAATTAACCAAACACAAACAACAGATCCAAACACATATATCATTGACTCGGGTTGCCCCAGGCACGTTGCATCAGCAAAAACAAATTTTGCTACATTCACAGCCGGGAATTTTGGGAATATAACAATCGCTAATGGAAAAAGGCTTAATTCGGAAGGTATGGGCGACGTAAAAATAAAAACAGACAAAAACCACTACATTACACTAAGAAACGTCTTATACTGTCCAGAACTAAAGGGCAATTTATTGTCAGTTAAGAAAGCCACTGAAAATAATATAAAGGTAATTTTCGAGAAAAATGCATGTTTATTTGTCAAAGATGATAATATAATCTTGACAGCTAAATTAAATGATAATCTCTACGTATTAAACCCTGAAGATGATTACGGCTATACTATAAGTACTCAAACTTTCTGTAACAATACAAATTGTATTTCATTGTGGCACCGAAGACTCGGACACAAAAATTTTGATGATATTAAATACCTTGTTAATCATGTATTAGCCAATGGGATAACAATTAACAAATGTAAACATGACACGCGATGCACCAAGTGCATTGAAGGAAAACTTTCCGCTCTGCCCTACCCTAAAGTAGCCACAAACAGAAGCAAAGACATCGGTACCCTCGCACATTCCGATATATGTGGCCCCATGAATACTGAAACGATAGGAGGGAAAAGGTACTTTATAACATTCACGGATGATTATAGCAGGTACACAATAACATACTTAATCGCGCATAAATCGGAAGCCGTTATCAAACTGAAAGAATACATAGCGCTAACAAAAAATAAATTTGGCAAGTTGATAAAGGCAATCAGGTCCGATAACGCAAAAGAGTATATCAGTGACGAATTTGAAAACTGCCTGATAGAAAACGGGATAGAGCGTCAATTGAGTGCTCCCTATTCTAGCCCACAGAACGGTGTTTCAGAAAGAAAGAATAGAACGATAGTGGAAATGGCTAGAACCATGTTGTCGGACGCCAAGTTACCTAAGCAATTCTGGGGGGAAGCTGTCATGTCCGCCACCTACCTCATCAACCGTCTACCAACAAAGGCTAACAAAAATAACATGACACCCTATGAACTTTGGCATAAAAGAAAACCCGATCTCTCGAACATCAAAACATTCGGATGTAAGGCATTTGCCTATGTCGACAAACCTAAAAGAAATAAATTAGATGAGAAAGCCATCGAGGGAATAATGTTGGGATATGATTTCAGAAGCAAGGGCTATAGGATATATACGGGTGAAAATAAAATTATAATATCTAGAACCGTAAAATTCTTCGAAGAAGGTATAAAAGATGAGGAAATTATACCCGCCAAAGAAAATCAAAACATCGAACAAACTCCCGCAGATAATATTGAAATTGATCTAGAAGAGCGCGACGATGATCAGAATAACACCCCGACCGACACATCCCTTGAGCCGAGAAGATCGCAGAGACAAAATCGTGGTGTACCACCTAACCGTTATGGAATAAGCGCAAACCTGTGTCACATTCAGGAGCCAAAGTCATGGACAGACCTACAAAATATCAATGACGCAGAAACTAAAGATAAATGGCTAAAAGCCACTAGTGAGGAAATAGATTCTCTGAAGCAAAATAATACTTGGAGATTAATAAAACCTATCCCGGGAAAACGCGTCATAGGTTGTAGGTGGACGTTTAAGGCAAAAAGGGGAGCGAACGGGTCTATAGAGCGATATAAAGCCAGATTGGTCGCTAAGGGATATGCTCAAAAATATGGAAGCGATTTCGACGAGACCTACGCACCAGTTGTAGCGCATACCACCCTACGAGCATTCTTAAACGCAGCGGTGTACAAAGATCTTAAAATAACTCACCTAGATGTCAAAACTGCTTTCTTACATGGCGATTTAGAAGAGGAGGTCTATATGCATCAGCCAGAGGGATACATAACAAAAGGGGAAGAAGATAAAGTCTGTAGTTTAAACAAAGCGATTTACGGCCTTAAGCAGGCAGCTAGGGCATGGAACCAAAAAATAAGTAAATCTCTAAAAGAACTAAATTTCGTTGAATGCGCGTCAGACAAATGTCTGTACAAAAGAGTCCAAGATGGAAAAATCGCATACATAATAGTGTATGTTGATGACATCTTAGTCGCAGGAGACAAAACAGTCACACACGAAATATACACTGAATTATCAAAGCAATACGAAATCAAAAATTTGGGTCAAGTAACACAATATTTAGGCATAAACATAAAGGAAAAAGCAAACGGTAATCTAGAATTAGACCAGGAACACAAAATAATACAAATCGCAGAAAAATTCAATTTGTCAAATGGTAAGCCTACGTATACACCCATGAATACTAACTACTTTAATCTAGATCCAAACGGGAAACTAATGGGAGATAACGTAAAATTTAGACAGGCTATAGGAGGGCTTCTATACATTGCAACTTTAACTAGACCCGACATAGCATCAGTCGTTAACATCCTGGGAAGAAGGAATGAATCCCCAAGGGAAGTCGATTGGCAAGCTATCGAGAAATTAATTAGATATCTGCTTACTACCAAAGATCTTAAATTCGTCATAGATAAAACAAAACCTCCAATCCTAACGGCATATAGCGATGCCGATTGGGGAAACGACAGAATAGACAGGAAATCAACCACTGGAAACTTGTTCAAATTAGGAAATAATATATTGGCATGGTCATCGAGGAAGCAGAGTTGCACAGCACTCTCGTCCACGGAAGCTGAATATATCGCTGCCTCTAATGCAGGTCAAGAGATTTCGTGGTTGTTAGACCTATTAAATGACCTCGAACTGTGTCAACAACTACCCGTAACATTGTACGAAGATAACTTATCAGCCATAAGATTGACCGAAAACGAAAAGGCACAGACAAGGACTAAACACGTGGAAGTTAAGTATCACCACATCAGACATCTATGCCAGAATGGTATAATCAATATAACTTATTGCCCATCGAAGTTAATGCTGGCAGACGTGCTCACCAAGCCGTTGCCTAAGCCTCATTTCGAGTGTTTGAGAAACAAGTTAAACATTCTACGCTCGTCGGTTTGACATAAAAAGCGGGGGTGTTGGAAAACGTCACAGTGTAAGTAATTTTATGTCCAACATCACTTCGCTTGTGAAATGACAATTTCCTCGTGATATATGCAACGCGTTTCTTTTAGTTGTGAAATATGTTCCAAGATGGCGACACTTCCCTGAGTTATCGTAGCGTAAGGTCACAAACTAAAGAAGGATTGTGTAAAAGACTTGTGTTTCGAAAAGGCGTCAACAGATCGCAGCACCACAGAAATTTTCTGATAGACTGATTTTAAATAGAACCTTTTTGCTTATTAAGCAGACTGTATTGTTTCAAGTTTTTTTTACTCTGTTTTAACTCTTGTGGGCCCCTTTTACTTCCTCACTTCAAGGCCCGATTTCGTGAGGCCAAGACGCACGGTTTTTTCGTGCGTTAACTCTTTGTTCAAGGGAAGACTTGCATCTCCTACTGGATTTCAATGTTACTACTTTTATAGTACCCATATTTAACCCTTTTATTTTATTCTTTTTTAGTGTGTGTGTGTGTTCATCCATGTAACCCAGAATTCGTCGTGCATTAAATAGTTTTTTCTCTACAAGTGCATCCGTATCATTCTAAGAAGATATTTTTCACGATTTATAACACCTACTCAATAAATAAAAAATATAGGTTGTTTTCACATGAAGGAAACCAGCGTATGTCTGCTTTACCAGAAAGGTAAGAAAATAAATTTCTATCTTTCATTATTAATGAAAAAACTTTTGGTATAACAATTTTATATTTATACTGGGTCTTTAGCTTCACGCTAATCGCGAACTCACCCCTTCTAGATATTTTAATAGTTTGATTACTTTTGGAATGATTGGTGTACTACATTAAGATTTCATCATTTTTATAGTAAACTAGTTATAATGATAATGCAATTAATCGAATAATTAAAAACTCCTGACTGCCCAGCCAAAGGGAATGTAATTTTTTATGTAATTTTTTATAATGTTGAAAAAGATTATTATTCTAACAAGATTTTTAAAAAATATGTATGTTGGGGCCTTCACAAAACTTTCTGCTACATAAATCACGCCAATTAAATCCTTTAAATAGTACAAGAAATTACTTCAATTTAGTACCAATTCATATCAAGTATTTGGGACGAATTTGAAGTTTGATGAAAATTTGCGCATCAGTTCTTGAGATAGAGCTATTTCAGAAATCGCAAAAAATGCTGCATAGCAGCGCCATTTGTTGAGCGATTTACACCAAAATGTATAAAACGTCAATTCATGTCAAGGACTAACTGAATCTGAAGTTTGATGAAAATCCGTGCATTAGTTCTGGAGATTGTGGAAAACGTGAAAAGTGCTGCATAGCAGCGCCACCTGTTTGAGCGATTTACACTAAAAACTAATCAACACCTAATTATTTCAGCGACTAACTGAATATAAATTTTTATTAAATTCCGTGCATTAGTTCTTGAGATAGAGAGCCCACAAAATTTGAGTTACATACATACAGACAGACAGACAGAGTCACAGACTCACAGACAGACATTTTGTAAAAACATGTTTTTCGGAATCTCTAACCCCTAAAACGTGTAAATCCGTTGAAAACCAGTAGTCGAAAACTTCCACGAATCCAATACTTTCTTCTTGTAAAGATAGAAGAAAGTAAAAATATGTGAATAAGATCCTTGAGACTACCTTGAGACCTGCAATCTTTGAGAATATTCACGCTTTGACTACGGCTCGGGACACATACAGGGTATCCATAATTAAAAGAAGCTCTTTTAATGATTTCTACAGACGAAACTGTTGTTCAGAATGTTGGGAAATTTTGCGGAAGATACAATAAAAATTATGGAAATTTGTTTGAGCGAAAAAAATATTTCGCCGTCAGAGGGCGTTTTTTAACGATTTACACGTTTAGCCTACATTTACGACAGTTTACAAATTTTTATTACAACCAAACATGTTCTATATCACAGCCATAATTATCAGATATCATCTGCAATCATAAGGTAGCATATTCCACACATGAACGCAGAGTGTTCTGGAAAATGCTAAGAACATATCGTTCGTGAAATACCGTCCTTAAGATCAGGTAAAGTTAATACATAAAATTTCTGAACTAGCGTAAATGTATGCTAAATGTATAATTCATCTAAAAAATGCCCTCTGGTGACAAAATTTTAAACTGTTTTTTTCCCTAAACACATTTACAGCCCTTTATTGTGTATTTCACAAAATTGTAGAATTTTATGAAAATAGTTTCGTCTGTAAACAATTTTAAAGTAGGGTCGTTTAATTATGGACACCTTGTACGCTCCAGCAAAAAATGGCGGATTTTTTTTTTCAGCGTTTGTACGTCCCTTAAATTTACACGCCAGTAATTTCTAAAAGTTTTCCTTGCTTTATTTAATTTCAGAAAAATAAAGCGAAGAAACTTTTAGAAGTTATCGATGTCGAAATTCAAGGAACCGTACAAGCGCTGAAAAAAATCCGCCTACAAAGACCGCCATTTTTTTTCTTTTAGCACGTAGGCTTTGTGACGTGGTGGTAGAAGTCATGAACTCCGAATCATATTGTTGGGCAATTCCATCGTAACTGAAGTAATATTTCATCATCGAATTTTGTTTTCAAAACTATGTAGAAAATTTACTAATAAAGCTAGAACAAATTTTTACAATTTAAAATATTTCTTACTAAGGACTTAATACCCAAATACCTGCAAATTATTTGAATCTCTCTGTTAGTTCCAAAAATTACAATTCAAAATTCTGTAACTGATGTAACATAAAATGTAGAAACTTTTTTTCTGGCTTCATTGAAGTGTGAAAATTATCAAAACTATCCCGTTAAAAAAAAAGTTATTTAATGTTCTCAATAACACTAAGTAATGCCAAATTATAACAGTAACTTGTTTAATTAATTTCTGAATAATGAAAAAGAAAAAAAATGGCATTTACACGTATAACTGACGTAACTTTTATTGTGTAATTGGCGTAACATTATGACTTTACAAAAGCAATAATGGTATTTAACTTAGTTTAAAAACAGTAATTTACAATGCCTTTTTATTAGGATTTTATTGTAGAATATAAAAATGTCAAGTTTTCCAATCATACCCTTAAATTAAACATAATATAAATTTCATTCCCCCCCCCCTCCCCCCCCCCCCCCCAAAAAAAAAAGATAATTTTCTGTGGACTTGCCCTGTTATTACAGAGATGACTGTCATTTGAGCGGTTTTTTACTACTTTGTATATAAAATGTAAATAAATATTCTGCGGTTTTAAATACCCTCTAATGCGCCTCCTTACTTCCAAGTAATTACAAAGATATATTACTATAAAATGTTCTTTTTCCTCTTGGTTAAAATAAGAAAAATTAATGTTCAGATTACTAAAAATATAAAATTTTGTATTGTACAACTTACTCCGTAACTTTTATATAATAAAAAGGTGCAGTTCACATTCAATATCAGAAAAATCGGGTTGAAAATACTTTGTTGTTAGTTTGCTACAGATTTATGAGGGAAAATTGGAAGCTCTGTTAGTGGTAAAACTGACAAAAAAAAAAGATTTACATCAGGTTGACTGAAAGATTGTAAAGATAGAAAGAAGCCGTGACTTCCAGAAAAAAAAAAAAACAAGTTGGAAATTGTTCGTCAAACGTGGCAAATGAGGTGCGTTCGTACTATAAAAGTTTTATAAATATTTTTTACACTGCATATTGTACTCGATGTACATTTTAGTGCACTTCATAAGTACCTATCCATTTCATTCAGTTCGAAAGGCTGTAACATCATTAAAATGCACTTGAAATCATTTTTTTCCCATTCGCCGTCATGTAACGGAAAACTTTTCACTGTCCCTGTAATTAAACTATACATCCGATTTTCATAAAATTTGAAATGACTCGACAAAATTTCGCAACAATTATATATTTAAAATTTTAGGCCATTCGAAAGGCTGTAACATTATTAAAATGCACTTGCAATAATTTATTCCCATTGGCCGTCATGTAACGAAAAAAATTGACTGTCCCTGTCATTAAGCCATGCATCCGATTTTCATAAAATTTGAAATAAGCCGACAAAATTTTACAACAATTATATATTTAAAATTTCAGATCATTCGGTTGGGTAGTTTTTGCTCTGTTATATGCGGACAGACGGACAGACAGACGGACCGAAATACGACTATAGGTGCTACGTATTTACATAATCACGAACGCACCTAAAAAGAATGGACAGATATTCTTCCTTCTGATGAACCAAAATTCCAAGTAAACTTTGTTTCTGTTTTACTCAAAAATGTTTTATCCAGCATGTCAAAAATACTTTTGATAACAAATTCGTCTTATAAAAATTGTATTATCTTCTTTTGTTTATTTCAAAGTTCTTTTAGAGTGAATGTCTTCTCATAGTGTGAAGATTTAAATCATTCAGTTGTGAAATTCGCAGTACCCTAAAAAAAAAATTCTTATGATTCATGAATCAAAATTTTGAAATGTGGCTTACCTGGAGGTAGACATAAATGCTTTTGCAATATTTTGAATCTTTTCTTAAGTTAACCGAAACCATCTGTTCGTTTTGATTTTCGTTTGTTAAAAAGAACACGCGTGAAGCTTGGTTATCTGCATCTAGGATCATCTTGTATATGAAACCTGCAGGAAGAAATAAATATTTATACCTATCAAAAATGGAGTTAAATATAAGTATATGGGTATCTTTCGGTCTTTTCTTTTGTAAGCATTTTATTAAATCCAAATTTTTGAAGATGAAATATTTATAGAATTTTCATTTTTATGAGTCAACTATTTTTTATTATTCGTCATTCTACTGTAACGTTTATAGAAAATATTTTTTACGAGCCAGGAATAAAATTCTTATGAACTTAATATAATTACTTTGCTAAATTAAGCTATGAAATGTAAATCATAGATTAAAAATTTTCTTGGAAAATTAGAAAAAATATATTTATAAACAGAAGCAGCAATATCTAGTTTTACATTTGGAAAAATTTACAAATGTGCGAATGATTTCGTACAATACCAATTTTTCGCCTCCAGTTGCTATAAATAGCTATCACTATCTTTTGTTTAAAGAATATTTAGCGAATAACAGTTTAATATGCTGAACATTTCACAAAATAGGAAGAAAATAAACTCTAGAATGAAGCTTTAATGAATATATACTTTTTTTTAAAGCCTTTATTTATTTACAGAGCATTATGTAGTAGGAAAGATTGGTTATTTTTTATTGAGTATTAATAATGTTTAATATGGAAAATCAAATTATATTTTTCAAATTTTAAAATCACAGTTATAATTATCAGTCCTACAGGAAAAATACAATTTTTAAAAATTTTATGTTTTATTTAACTCTAACTTTTAAAATACTTTTAACCATAACTTGGCGATTATTTGACACATTTTTCATCCATGTGTTTTAAACAGGTTCAAAATTTAATATCTTTGGATTATAAGCATTTCCTATTAATATTTTAATTATTAAAGATTTTATTATTATTTTTTTCGATCTGATCTACGCACGTTTAAGTCAATTAAAAAAGTAAATTATATTATTACTTACCCAGTGTTGGAGGCACGCCAATTCCAGTATATTCAAGACAAAAAGAAACCACGACGCTGTCGAAATAAATTGAAGTGATAATAAAAACTAATGGCTTTTTTACTCTAAATTTATTTTAACTTTTACAAAAATTTCAAAATAAATTTTGTATTAATAAAATATATAAACAGTTTTTATTATTTCAAATACTTAATCTTAACTGTTTATGTCTGTAAAAATCTTTAAATTATGTATCAATGCGTAACACATATGAAACTTAAACTCACCAGGAAACAATCGTTCCGTCGTGTAGCTTGCAGCTTGTGGTACTTTTATCATCCAGATTTATTTTCTCAGGGTTTATTTTTAATACAGTAGATGTTTGTATAACCGGGCGAGATCTGAAAACATAATTTTTTTAAAAAATAGTCATGGCAGAATATAAAGGAAGTTAGTTGATCTTACTAAACACATTACCGATGGTATATATATATACAGGGTGTTCCGTTAAAGGGGTCCAATATTAATAGGGGTAATAGAGGAGATCACATGGAGCATAAATCAGTATATAAAGCCTGGTCGGATCTCAATAGTTTTCAAGTTACAGCAAATAGAATGAAAATTCGGAAAATTGTAAAAGAACCCTCATTGCTAAACTATCGATAATGCTACATAAAAACGAAGCACATATTTAGAAAGAGCAGAAAAAACCCTACAAAATGACATCAATTGTATTAAAATAGCAATATTTATTGACGAGTTACAAGCCCTGAAACAGTGAAAAAAGTACGAAATCCAATATACATCAAAATAGTTAATCGTTAATTCCAAAAAGACAACTCTAGCTACAACAAGGAAAATGTAGTAAAATTTGGTCCATTCCGAAAACTTTCGAAAAAGCTTACAATGAACCATATCGGTTTAATTGTGTGAGAGAAATTAATCAGTTTCTTAGTTACAACTCCGCTTTCTTTGACACTAGCAAAGGTTAAACTCCGCCCATCACGATTGGAAACACCGCCTTTTTAATTACTCTCAACTATACATTTTCGATCATGCTTCTTCTGAGATGCAACATTTTTAATTATTCAAGAGTTGAATGAACCAAAATAACTTTACAATATTAGTCTACATTTTAAAGTGGTCTTTTATTGATATAAAACTTAAGTTAAATTCTTTAAAATTAAACTGGTGGTGAAAATTCGGAAATAATTAAAAATATTGCGATTTGTAACTATGCAAGAAGTTTCAGTACATGTTTTACATGGACAATTATTGTATGTATATGTGCATCATAATTTATGATAGGAAATAATAATAACAAATAGCATAATAATTTTATTAATTATAAATTTAAAAAAGACAATAAATTTTAAATTAATTCATACAAACTTTGTAATTTACAATTTGAGTACACCACAGTCTGTGACTTACAAAATACTGTGCCAAAAAGTGTTGAAAATAAAAGAAAAATGACAAATAAAGAATTACATTCCACGTACTTTATGACATATGTGAAGCATAGTCTTCTGGCCTGCGCTGCACAGTTCAATGTCGGAAGGCAGACGAACGGACATTATTATAATAGGTGTTCGAAGTTGCGCCCATTAACAGAATCGCACAGCCGACAGCGACGTCGTAAAGATTGGCGAACACGCCGAAAAACTCCGACGGAGTTGGGAATGTCTCCTGCAGCGACAACGATTCGCGCTAGTAAATCCTCCGGTGTATCCACGGGCGTTTCATACACCAGCGATTTAAGGTGTCCCCAAACAAAAAAGTCTAACGGATTGAGGTCTGGAGATCGTGCAGGCCAAGCAACAGGTCCACTGCGTCCAATCCATTTCCCAGGATATGTTGAATTGAGGTGATTGCGAACACCTATGAAAAAATGTGCCGGTGCGCCATCGTGCGTAAACCACATATTGTGGCGCAATGTTGCTGGCACATTTTGCAGTAACTGCGGTAAGATATCCCGTAGGAAAACCAAGTACGTACTGCCATTGAGTACATCTGGGAGTAAATATGGTCCTATGAGATATTCGCTGAGGACACCTGCCCATATGTTCACACTGAATTTTTGTTGTGCGTTCGACGAGAAAACAGTGTGCGGATTTGTATATGACCATGTGTGCATATTGTGCGTGTTTACCACGCCCTCTCTCGTAAATGTTGCTTCATCAGTAAATAAAATATTTTCCAGAAATTGTGGATTATTTTCTGTTACATTAAGCAACCAGCGTACGAATTCTGTCCGCTGAGCACAATCTGTTACTGATAACAGTTGTACCCGCTGCACATGAAAGGGGTGCATGTTTTCTGCACGCAGAACACGCCACACACTTTGGTGAGAAACACCGACTTCAGACGCAGCAGCTCGTGTACTCGTGGAGGGGTTATCTATAAAAATATTCAGTACATCTTCTTCCATTGCAGGTGTTCGTACATGTCGAGGTTTCCCTGCATCAATGCTTGCTGTATTAAACGATCCAGTCTCCCGTAATCGTCTATCGATTTTTATGAAGAGTTTCGAACTTGGGCAACGTCTCCTTGGAAATTGCTCACGGTACATGCGCTGTGCTAGACATGCATTTCCATGAGCTTGCCCGTACATCAGATGCATGTCCGCATATTCTTCGTTAGAGTATTCCGGCTTAATTATTATACATCAACTTACTACAATCCCACTTACAACAGCCTCCCTTTAACATAACGCCCACTGATGACTGCTGTTTTATTACACTTTTCTTCCTATACACATAGAAAATTTGCATAAAAAGTACTTCTTCTTCATCATCCTGAAAGTTCATGGAGGAAACGCAGCAGTCACGGAGTTTGCTTTAAGACAAGGCGAGAGCTGCACAATATGTCATTCACTTGACCAGACTGAATAATGAAAGGGTATTGATAGAGGTTGATCAGAAATGTATAATTGAAAGATATTAAAACGGGGTGTTTACAATCGTCATGGGCGGAGTTTCGCCCTTTCCGAGCGTGCAACAGTACAGAGTTGTAACTAGGGAACTGCTTGATTTCTCCCATACAATAAAACTGATATGGTTTATTGTCAGCTTCTTCGAAAGCTTTCGGAATGGACCAAATTTTATAACATTTTCCTTGATGTAGGTAGAGTTGCATTTTTGGAATTAACGATTAACTATTTTGCTAAATATTTGATTTTGTATTTTTTCACTGTTTCAGAGCTTGTAACTCGCCATTAATTCTCAATATTCTAAAACAACTTATGTCATTTCGTAGGATTTTTTCTGCTCTTTCTAAATATGTGCTTCGTTTTTATGTAGCATTATCGATAGTTTAGCAATGAGGGTTTTTTTACAAATTTCCGATTTTTCATTCTATTTGCTGTAACTTGAAAATTATTGAGATCCGGCCAGGCATTATATACTGATTTATGCTCCGTGTGATCTCCTCTATTACCCCTATTAATATTGGACCCCTTTAACGGAACACCCTGCATATATTTAACCCATTAACCGCTGACGTTGCGTTCACGCAACAGTCAAAATAATTGCTCATGCAATGAATTAATTACATTGGCACCACTATTTTAGAATTTAAAAAAATATCTTATTTATTGGCAGGAATTTTGCTATTTTAGTAAAGCGAAATTTACCTTACTGAATTTGTGGTGGGAAACTACTTTCAACAAGAAATTTGAAAATTTCTATCGTAATAGTTTTGGCGGTTAATAGGTTAATTCAGTGTTTTAAAACTTATCTTTCGTAAATTGGTTTCCAAGATAGATTTATCTGCGGAATATATCAGTAAATATTTTTCAATGTGCGTATTTTTAATATAAAATGTTTTAGGACTGTACATATATAACATTATCACTTTAGGGGGTTGAGGGGTGTGTCTGGAACTTGATATCGCAAGATAGCTCCAGGTGGAGAGGGGGCGTTGTCTTTTGATATCGTTATCATTTTTTATCCAACCAAATTTTTCTGTAACTTTTTCTTTACATCAATGTAACTTGTTAAATTTTTTTTAGTCTGTTATCTATTTTTATGAAAATACAAAGTTATTATTAAAAACATTAAAAATCATTTCATTCCAAAATATGGAACATCCCAAAATTCGTCATTCATATTCTTCGGCCATATGAGGATATAATTCGTTGTCAGAGAAATCTGGTTTTAAATTATACTTGCTATGTTTACTAGTAAAAAATGGGGAAGAATTTCGTCCACTTATTTTATTTATAAGAAGTTCTGCTTATCCCATTCACGGGTCAAGTGAAAATAGAAAATAATACATTTGAATACATTATGTAACAAAAAGCTATTATTAACCTTTTTACAGAAGCTCCTCCAAGAATACTTCCTAAAACTGGACAAATGCTTTCCGAGCCCCCGTGTAAAGTTTAAATGCTTTTAAATAGTGCGTATTTCTTTAAAGTGTTGTTTGATATAAAGTTATTTCATACTCCCTCCGTCCCAAATTAGTTGCGACCAAGGGCGGCGCCAGAGGGGGGACCGGGGGGGCATATGCCCCCCGTCGGGCATACCTGGCCCCCCCGTCGGGGCCAAAATTCAATGTCGTCGGGGAAAATATTTTGACTTGAATTTCGGCCGGTTCGGGTCGAGTTTGAGCTCATTTTTTTTCTTTGTAAGTCGGATTGACTAAACAAATTCTTCCGGGTATGAGTCACTTTCTAGATTGAATTGTGATTCTTGCAGGTTGGATTCAGGTGAACCCAATTTTTCGAAAAGAAAAAAAGTCCAAATTCCTTCAGATAAAAATCTACATATTTGATACATGGATGACTCTTGCATTTGCTTATTTTGCAATATGAAAGGTAAAATTTATACTGAAGTTATGATCATATGCTATTTTTTTTATAAATAACATTATATTGTGGATCAATTTTCACTCATTGTGGATTTACGGTCGGCTTAGTTTGAAGTATTTCGGGTTCGGTTAAGAATACAGAGGGCGAAAATTATTTTGTCTGGGTCGAGTGGGATGGCAAATAGAGTGCTGCATCGGGTCGGGCAAATTGCACCTGACTCGACTAGTGGTCTGGACATGATCTTTTGCCGTGGCGGGTCGGATTCGAGTCGGGTTAACTTTAGTTGTTTCAGGTTCGGGTTGGGTGATGACACTTACGGATCTTGATTCGAGATGAATCGATCTGTCAAAAGAATTTACAAAATTTATTTTAAGAAGAAAAACTTATATATTTGAATATTAACGAATATATGTATATTGAATTTTTCACTTAAAATTTAAAATTGATACTAGAAGTATAATTGTAGACTACTTTTTACATAGTTGCATTACAATATGGATATATATATATACATGTATTTTTTTCTTTTCATCATTTAGGATTGGGGTTTGATTGAGATTCGAGTATTTCGGGTTCAGGTCGAAATGTGGAGGATAAAAATTTTTGTCTGGCTCAGATCGCGTTTCGGGTAGAGTCCTACATCGTGTTGGGCAAACTAAGCCCAACCCGACTGGTGGTTTGAGTCGGATCCGGAGAGAATACTTTTTCAGAGGGGCTCGGATTGACTTCTATTTTTCGAGTTGGATTCACTTTAATTTTTTTCTAGCGGAGGGGTTCTATTCTACCCGATTTTTCAATATATTTTAAAATGAAAAACTATATTATTTGAGTATCAACGAGTACATCTACAGATATATTGTTTTTTCTACATAAACAATATAATTGATGCTAGAGATATATTTGTAGACTACTTTTCAATTATTCCATTACAATATGGATATATTTTTTTCATTTTGTGTTGGTATTGGGTTCGGGTTGAATCCTGTCGTGTCGTTTCGATGTTTGTCGGGATCGGGTCAACTTATTTTTTTTTCTTTTTTTTAACTGGTTCAGGTTGAATGGATATAGAATTTCCGGGTTCGGGTCGGGTATAACCCAAACCACGCAGAACACTGCAGTAATAATCCGTGAATTGATCCTTAAAATAATCCGGGAATTGAACAATTCCCGAATTATCAAGTATCATCAAGGATCAATCAAGGCTATAAATACCCTTGATTATATTTCATTTAAACATGAAAAATTGCGCTTTGATTTGCCCGTTTCCCCTCAAAATACAGAAAACAAGTAACTACCTGAAATACTCACACATAAAGCAGCGTGATCGTCAATTTACATGGGTGTTCCGGCAACTCTGCTGCCTAGTATTTTTACGTTTTAGAAACGGAATTTATAAATCTCTTTTATCTAAAAATAAGTAAAAATCATGAACCTAAGAACAAGATTTTCTAAAATTTTTCTGTCAAAAGACAAACATTTCTTAAAATAAGAGAAAAAGCTCTTAAAATCACCGGGATATTCCTGCATTCTCGGGCCTGGAAATTTCGGCCGATGCAAACATCTACTAAAGTCCTGCATCGGGTCGGATTATTTATTTTTTTCCGCACCCGATTCGACCATCGGGTCGGGTTGGCAATATATTTTTCTTGCGGGTCGGGTTCGAGTTGGGATGACATACTTTTTCCCAACGGGTCGTGTTGACTTTCATTGTTTCGGGTTCGGGTTGGGTCTTAACTTTTGCAGGTTGGTTCTGGTTGACCAGATGATTCAAAAGAATGTCCAAAATATTTTTCAGGTTAAAAATTTATATGTAGTAAGACCTACTAAATGTCCACTCCCGAAAAACGGACATCTCTATTTAGTGAACATTTTTTCAATTCCTAACACTTTAATATTTGTACACTTATACCTCTTTGAATAGTGGATACCTCCTAATCTACAAACATGTAACGTGTAGGTGTGCATAAACTATCACAAATATGATGCATATGTTATTGTATGTCTGAAAAGCGAAAAGTTGATAATATTTTCCAAATTTCGAAATAAGAAAAAATGGTTCTTAAAGAAATGATAATCTATTATGACACTTCTTACCATTTTATTTCTCATGCAGTAAACTGAATGTATTCTCATTCATATTCAAATTTGTATTTCTTTTCATCTGATACGCACTTGGGGTCAAACTTGTTTAGGAAAATCCCAGCAACCCGAATTGCAAAAAGCTTATGAACCTTATAAATTATTGTAGTGTGAACTTAATGTTACCAAGTGTTCAGATTTACGCGGAATGTCCAGATTTTCAGGGATCCCGAGATTCGTCCCGCGGAACAAGTACGCCGGATGTTAAATGTTCCGATTTTTCACCATGCCCAAATTACATCAAATTTTTATGAGTTTACTCAGGGCCTAAACTAAGGGGGGGGGGCAGAGGGGGCATGTGCCACGGGCGCCAGAACGAAGGGACGCCAAATGAAGGATTATACCTTTGGAATAGATCATTTTCTTCTGATGGACTGATGGCTTCTATTATTATGAAACAGCCATTATAAATGAAGTGTTAGGTGAAGATGAAAGAGCATTCGTAAAAAAAATAGAACCCTGATTTTCTAGTCTGAATGGAGAGAAATATAGTGGCCATAATTTTTTTTTTTTTTTTTTTTTTTTTTTTTTTTTTGTCAAAAAAAATTTATGGCCATTTTTTTTCTTCCCATTCTGACCAGAAAATCAGAGTTCTAACTTTTTACGGCTGCTCTTTCATCTTCACCTAACACTTCATTTATAAAGGCTGTTTCATAATAATAGAAGCCATCAGTGCATCAGAAGAAAATAACTCGGTGAAAGCGGAAACTCGTTTAAGCAGGACTCGGATAATCGGGACTCTACTGTACATTTCATATTAAAAATTATCTTTAGAATATTTTTGTTGGTGTTCAGAGGGGAGTCATGACCCCCGTGACCTCCCCCTTGGATCTGCCATTGTAGATTACGTAGTTCAGTATTACATATTTTAAATTTTAAAATAAGTCGGCTATTAGAAAATTTGTAAAATTCTCTTTGTAAATATACTTTGCGGAAGAAGGGGAAGGGGGGGGCACCAAAATCCATGCTTGCCCCGGTTGCAAAAAAAGCTAGTTTCGGCCCTGCTACTCTAAATTAAAACTTTATTCTTTAGTCTGAGACGAGAGAATTCAATCACAAGTCAGCCACAGCCGTCGCAACGGCCGGAAGTTACCGAATACCTTATATATTGTCTTAGAACTCATGTGCTGTTGTATGCTTTCATATGCTGTTTAATGTTTATTTGATTGACCGCAATCTTTAGGCGCCTATACGAAATAAGGTTCAAGAAGAGATAAGACATGGTAAAATACATCTGCTCACTTTAACCTTTATTAAAAAGTGTTTGGCGAGTATTTTTATAAATTGAATGGGTAAACAAAGAGTGTTTTTTTATGTTATTGTTTAAATTAACATAGTATCAAGCTGAACTATTGTTTGCCCGTTAGAAAAGCTAAACACTTGTGCATTTCCTGTTACAAGCCTACCATGCCGCTCGGTCTGTCTGCTTTTTTCGCATTTTTGGCCCAGGGGGATTTGATTAATTTCTCTAGAAATTAACCAAATACTCCGCCTTTTATTTAAAAAACGCAAACAAAAAAGAAAGACGAAGAAACAAACAAAGATATGCTGTTTTATCGTCCATTTTCTCTACTAATAAAGGAGGAACTTTACCGGGACATTACTCGTGAGAAAAAAATTATCATCCTATACGGCCCCGAAAAAATAAAATACAGTCCCTGTCTGCCCCGAATCTACAGAAAATTTCAAGACCCAGACCTGTCCCTGGAGGAATGAAATTCCTGCCCGGCCCAACATTTAACTAAATAAAATTTAGTCTCAGCCCGACCCGAGTCTTGAGATAAAAATTAAGCCCTGACCGAGCTTAATGAACGAAAATTTTACCGAAGTCGGGCTTCGAGACAGGCCCGGGCTCGTGGACACTTTTTTAATATATATTACGAAATAGGCCTAGAGTCCTGCATCGGGTCGGATTACCCGCTTTTACTCGCATCCGACCCGACCCTGGGTTGGAGCTATATTTTTTTGTTGTGAGTCGAGGTCGAGTTGGCTTCTACTTTTTTGCTGCGGGTCGGGTTCTGGTTGGATTTTGACTCTTGCGGGTCCGGTTCGGGTTGATCCGATTTTTCAAAATAATCTCCAAAATATTTTTTCAGGTTAAAAATCTATATACAATAAGATTTCCACAATGGACACTCCCGAAAAAGCGGACACGTCTATTTAGTGAACAGTTTTTCAATTCCTAACACTTATATTTTCGTACACTTATACTTTTGAATAGTGGTCACCTCCCAATCTCCATGTAACATGTGTATGTGTGCAAAAACTATCACAAATACGATACATATATATTTCTGCTTATCAGAAAAGAAATGTTGGTAATATTTTTCATATTCCGAAGCACAAAAAAAAAAAAAAAAAAAAAAATGGTTCTTAAAGAGAGAATAATCTATGATCACATTTCTTATATACATTTTATATCTGACGCAGTAAAGTGAATATGCATTCATCCATATTCATATAGATATTTATTTTCATTTAAAACACAGTTCTGCTCAAACTTTTTTTTTTTTTTTTGAAAATCCTAAAAACCCAACTTGCAAAAAGCATAAATATGACCAGCAAGAAATATCCTAGGGTGAACCTGACCAGCAGAAAAAAAGTTGGAGTCATCCCGACCCGAAAAAGGAAAATTAAGTACAGCCCGACCCCGACCCGATGCACTACTCCATCTAACAAGGTCTCTGCTATTCATTTTTCTATATTCGAATATTAAAGAATACAGATTTGTCCATTTTTCTATGGAAAACATAAAATTGGTATTAGAGATGTAATTATAGATTACTTTTCACATTTGCATTAAAACTTTATTTACTTTCCTTTCATTTCAGATTCTGTTCGGGTTGCGGGTTAAGGTATTTCGGGTTCGGGTTGGGTTGCGGGTTGACTTCAAATGTAATCTTCGAATTCGGGTCAGGTGCTGAGGGACTAATTTGGCCCCCCTGTCGGGGATACCATGCCCCCCCCCCCCCCCGTCAAGTTCTGGCGCCGCCCCTGGTTGCGACATTTCGGTCGAAAATTTTGTCCCAAATTAGTTGCTACATTTCAAGTGGGCGGAGTCATAAATAACTTCCGGCGCAGTTTAGTAGATCGACACCATTTTGTAAGGACTCTACCACCAGTATACCACAAAGATCATTTTCTTCCTAAAGAATTAACGGTTCATTAGCTAGAAGGTAGTTTTATGCGATTACTGGTGAAAGAATCCTTATTAAAATGGGGCGTGGCTTAACACTTAAATGCCTGATTTTTCAAAAATTGTAATAATGTTTTTCGGCTTGCATTTTTTTAATAAATCCTGGGAAAAATTCTTTAAAAAATTATATTTTGTTTTAAGTATGGTTTACGGATAAAAAATAGTTTGTTACTAATCGGCAGTACTGATCTTTAATTGAAAAAGTAATCTTCCTTGATAAAATTCTATATTATTAAACACACAAGAATTTTAGGCACTATAATAAGAAATAAATTTTACTTGCTCACTGCAGAACAAAATGGGGTAATTCGCAAGCTTCCAAACAAAACAAAAAGAACAAGTAGCAGCAATTGAAAAAATAAATCTATCTTTATTCTTAAACAGCACAAGTGTTGCCATCTACATGTTGAAAATCGATTTAATAATATTTTCAGAATGTATTTTATTGGCAACATTAGGCATTAGAGCTTCAATATTATTCTAATAGTACTTTAGAGCCTAAATTGGGTATGTTGCCGAAAAGCAACACCCGGCATTTAAGGGTTAAGAGCGTACGAACCCTGGAATTTTTAAATTAATTTGGTACTTATTTAAGGAGAGACGGAGGGAATGCTTGGTAAGTAAATGTTGATAATTGACAGCATAGCACCCTGAAATATTTGAAAAATGTTCAAACAAAATTATAAAATCATCAGTATCAATAATCAGTACAAAAGTAATCAAATGTAGCAACTAATTTGTGACAGAGGGAGTATATAATAGTGGTATTTTGTTAAATTCTTCTCTTCTTTTAAATCAGAAAAGTATGCGAATAATAAATGTATAACTGTACCTTTATATTTTTGCAAACGTATAAAATGATAAAGGAAGAAAAAAATTGCAAAAATAAAAATAATTTGTAGGCACTGATAACGATATCATTAGGGAGTAGGAGCTTGAGGAACGATAACATATGATATCGCAGGGGGGGGGGGGGGTTAAGGCGTCCGAAACTATAAAAAAATTTATAACGTTATATGTGTACAGACCCTTACAAACTGGAAAAAAAAAAAAAAAAAACAGGGGCAAAATAACATAAACTGATTTTCTGTAAGGTAGACGCCACGTCCTTAGACAATGGTGTTCTTTGAATAAAAACCAGATTTCTCATTCCCGTCGGTATTGTATTAACAACATTACATTGTATGCATTAATATTTAAATTCATGCTTTAAAAACAATGCATGGGATTTCGTTTTGTTACCTGAATAAAGATCATATATTAAACCTACCACGATGAATCAAAGGGTCATGTTGATACTTTTTGGAAGAAATTTTTACATACACGTTCTATGTAACACCACGTACGTTATCACACCGACATCAGACTTTTATTATAATTTACATCTACTGTAATTTTCAATATTTATTTCTCTCTAGCGTATTTTTTCCTTTACAGATAAATAAGTGCAACTTCACCTACCTAGCACGACGGGCAAATCATTTGACTCGTGTTATAGATTGTCTGGATAGTTGCTAACTTTGACGATTTTTTGTCATCACTATTTTCGAAAAGTAATCTTCGTTTTATTCAATCGCAGAATTATTTCTAAATTCAATAATAAGTGGGGATTTTATTTTCTTATTTTTATGTATTTTTTAATTGAATAAATAAACAAATAGAATCGTTATTTGGACAAATTAGTCCATCTGCACACCGAATTGTACGAGGGAAAGTCAGTAAGTAGGCCACAAACCGATATGAGAGGTCGGAAATTAGTAGTAAATTGTTTCCAAATATGACAACAGGTGGCAGCACTGCCCAACTGAAGATGTCAATTTCGAATTTATGGGACAACAGTTGCACAAGATGAGCAGGGGCGTTCAGAAGTTGTTGACGAAGAACGAAGTAGTTGTCCTGTTGAGATTGAGACAGAAGAAACAGTGCGGAAGGTCGAGGAAATGGTTAGAGCTGACAGGCGAACAACAATAGACAGCATTAGCAACTGCAA
Organism: Maratus speciosus; assembly: GCA_963932465.1. Lineage (NCBI taxonomy): Eukaryota > Metazoa > Arthropoda > Arachnida > Araneae > Salticidae > Maratus > Maratus speciosus. Next base: position 41,316,108 of record OZ010791.1, on the reverse strand, counting down.
CATGGCTTAGTCTACAGCCGACTGATACAGACGTTGAATGTGAGGTATATAGATGGCTGAAAGTGCAGTCCAAAGACTTTTATGCAGCAGGTAGTAGAAAATTCATAAAAAGATGGGACAAATGTATCAATTTAAATGACGATTATATAAAGAAATAAACATGCCTTTTAAGCATGTATCTTGGTTTCCCTTTTTTTTATTGGTTTTTGTGACCTACTTACTGACTTGCCTTCGTATTAAACAGCATGTTTTATTTTTATGCATACATCGTAAAATACATGATTTTTTGAAGACGGGTCGCTTGACCCGCTGTGGTAGTAATGGGTCTATGCGAAATATAGGTAGGTTTAGCGTTAAAACTTATGAGATTAAAAACCACGTTCTAGGGGCGAATAATGTTAGATGTTTCTACATTTCGCGTAAAAATGATACCCGATGCAAAATTATAAATAAGGAAAATCTCACGTTTTGCTATTGTCACATATGATATCAAATTTATAAATTCATGGATGATGCCAAATGTCGTTAAGCATTTAGTTTCTTAAAAAAAAATCATGTTATATTAAAAATGATTTTTCTCATTAAAAAAAAAAATACTCCAAAGCTCCAATATTATATGGATTTTTATTCGATATATTTTTAGAATGACGTGACATATGTGTGGATATGTGTTTAAAAAATAAATCACATTCTACTGAATGCAGAAGAAGCTTTTTTGATCATTGTAACAGAAAATAATTTAATTAAAACCCAAACTGATTTTCGAATATTCTATTTTTTATTTAACCTCAGACTGCGTAGTGATGCACTTGTTACCGTAAAAGCTCGAAGTCTGGCAAATCCTTGGTTTTACAGGTAAATACTAGCATTTACCTAAGAGAGTTGCTAAAAGTCCGAAAAAAGCTTTTAAACGCTTCCACACCGAGATTTTATCAAATCTTTTCACTAAATGGTGGGATTTAACAACGCTTTTGGTAAAATTCCGAAATGAGGGATGAACCTGCACATTTATAAGAGTTCATCTCTCCCGAGTCTCATCCGTTCACGGCATTTGCAGCCTAACTTCGGAGAGGTTTAGACAGGTGTAAGTGATTACAATTTTGAATCAGTTTGTTTTTGTAACGATATAATTTTCATTTTCGTTATTTTGTTTTTTTTTAAAGTAATATTATGCGGAAAATTTTTTATGACCTTTTGAAGGATAACAGAGGGTTAAGGGATTACCTTTTAACCCTTTATGTACTGAAATATGAATTCATGAAACTTTTTATCTAACAACACGAGAAGATTTACATAATCATTTAATAAATTTTAGAAGGATTTTAGGAGGATTGAAGTATTTAGAAGGATTCATTACATTTGTATTTATAGGGATTTTGTGCAATATTTGTAACCCCAATCCAATCTTTTATTTTAAATATTTTTCTTAGGATTTTGTAGGCTTAGGAAATGTACAAATATAATTATTTTTAGAATAGAAATTTAGAAATAGTTCCGAATGGAAAAATTCCCCCCCCCCCTTCCTACGTCAAGATACTGAAAAGATGCAAAGGCAAAAGAAATCATCCTATATATAAATAAAAAATATTTTTGTTTTGTGTAACCCAGAAAGCTTTTGGAACAAGATAAAGTAATGCATCTATAACTCATTCTAAACTGTATTACTACAAATCGATGTATTAAATGAATTTTATAACAAGCTATTTTAATGATACTTATAAGTACCTTCAGCAGATAAAAGGTTAAACTCGTCGAAAATCCACAAAAACATTCGAAATTTGAATTAGTGTATCTTTAAAAATATTTATGTATAATAAAGAAATTTTGACTATTGATTATACAGATTGTGCTTATTAATATACTACCATTAGAAAGTGACTAGTCTTTTGCAGAATTTATAAACTGTTGAAATTAAAATAGCTCTTTATTTTGTTGAAAATAATCATAGCATTACATTAAATTCTTATTAATTTCTTTTTGTACAACTATGTTTATTGTGATTGGTTGTTTAATGTAGCTTTCTTTCACGGCCGCCAATTTTTCCGACATGGGCCTTTGCAAAATCTATAAATACCTGTAAATTTTCTGTTTTCTTTCAATATGTTTGTGTAATTGTTCTTGTATCAAATATACTCAATTCGATCCACACCTTTATGTCTGCTTTTTTTTTATTTATTTCAACAGCAGAGCGTGGTTCTAGCAAGTGTTGAAATGAGCTGCGAGACATACTGACGCCGTTATTTTTCTGTTTTTCATTTCTGCTGGGATTTTGAGTGAAAAAGATTTTATCTTACTTTTTATATATTTTATCGAGCTGAATGGATTCTTCAAAAGATGTTTACGGCATCCCTATTTTTGAAGGTGATGTAAAAGTTTTTTCGGTATGGAAACGAAGAGTAATGGCAATTTTTGCTGCTAAGGAATTGGAAAAATTCCTGGAAAATGACGCGGCTCCCGACAATGCCGTCGATGTCGTGAAAGCAAAAAAGGCTTACGCTTTATTATTATCATTATTAAGTGATAATGTTCTTGCATCACTTCAAGATGAAAATACAGCTCATAAAATTTGGAATAAATTAGAACGCACTTATGATACAAAGCGTGCAGTGAATCAAATTTTAATTCGGAAGAGATTGGCAACGATTAAGAAAGATCGTACAGTTTCTATGAGAAATCAACATTGATGAAATAAATAAATTAATTTCGGATCTTAAGCTGTCTGGGGCAGAAGTTAATGAAACGGATACTATTGTTTATATTTTGATGTCATTGCCTCAGGAATTTGAAAATGTTAAGATTGCTTTAGAAAACCAACCGAATTCTGTTTTGACATTAGATTTCGTGACACAAAGATTATTAGATGCTGAAGCACTTCTTTTGGATTCAAAGAAAGAAAAAGTATATACTAAGGCTGCTCATGATAATACTGCATTTGTGTCGACTCGCAAAGAATTCTTTTGTAAAATTTGCAACTCTAAAGGGCATACAGCGAAATATTGTAAAAAGAAAATTACTTGCCATTCTTGTGGAAAATCCGGACACATAAAACGTAACTGTAAAACTGTTAAAAATTCAAATGAAGAAAAATTTGCCTCTTCAGCTGTTTCTTTCGTTGCTGGAAGCATTAAAAAGAATGAATTTATAGTAGATTCCGGAGCAACTTCCCATATGTGTTCTAATGAGAATTATTTCGCATCCTTAGTACCTTCTTCAGGAACTATTAAATGCGCATCAAAAACAACGAATCTAGAAATCAAAGGTATTGGAAATATTAATGGAAAACTGTCAAATGGAATGGAAATTACTTTAAAGGATGTGCTTTATGTTCCAGACTTAAACGGGCAACTTATTTCCGTTAGGAAAATTGAAAGTGCAAATTATACAGTTATTTTCAAGAATCAAAAAGTATTTATCGAAAAAGGGAGAAACCGTTTTTACTTTGGTGAACGTGATTTGAATGGACAATACGTAAGTGACTTTGTCCCTGTTTACGAAACCGTTCTTACTTCAAAGAAAAATCATTGTGATATCTGGCATCGCAGACTTGGTCATCCGAGTGACAAAGTATTGAAAGATATGAAGCTTCCATTACCTGATTCTTTTTGTGATATTTGTGCTCGGGCACAACAGAGTGCAACACCAATGGGAAGAGGACCAAGAAAAAGAGAAACCAAGCCAATGACTTTGATTCATAGTGACATTTGTGGACCTATTTTTCCGATAACCTTTTCTGGCGAGTGCTATTTTATGACTCTTATCGATGATTTTTCTCGTTTTACTGAAGTACGTTTACTGAAACATAAAAGTGAAGTCTCAGAAGAATTAAAAATGTTCTTAAAATCCAACCCTACAGTGAAGAAAATTAGATGTGATAACGGGAAGGAATATTTTTCTAATGATTTAGTGAATTTTACTAGAGATCTTGGTATAGTGATCGATCCCGCTCCTTCATACACGCAATCTTTGAATGGAGTAGCTGAACGCTGCAATAGGTAGCTTCTGAATATAGGACGTGCTTTGATTGCTGAATCAAATTTACCAAAGACTTTTTGGGGTCAAGCTATCCTTTCAACAGCTTACTTGAAAAACCGAATGCCAAGCAGCACTATTGAGAACAAAACTCCGTACTTCCTGAAATATGGAGAAGAAGCCGATTTCAAGCACATACGTGTTTTTGGATGCAGTGCTTACATGTTAATTCCTTCCGTTCATCGAAAGAAGCTCGACGATAGGCCTAAACAAATGATCTTCATTGGTTATTCTTCAATGGGATATAGATTACTAGATCCTGAAACGAAACGCATAACTGTATCAAGAAATGTGAAATTCGATGAAGAGAAAAAGGAAAATGTTCAGTCGAAACAATACATTCTAGAAAATTCAGAACCAGTCGATAATGAAATTGATCCAGATGTTCTAGAAAATACGAGTGATGAATTAGATGATCCTGAAGAGAAAGAAGACAAAACAAGAAAATCTGAAAGATTTAAAAAGCAACCGGCACGGTATCCAGATCCTGAAGTTTACAAAGCATTACTTTGCCAACAAGAAACATTAACGTTTGATGATATCAAATCCCTCCCTAGTGATGAACAACGCTTGTGGAAAGAAGCTATGGACGCGGAGATTGAAAGTGTGAAAATCAACGATGTCTGGGATCTTGAAAAATTACCACCTGACAAACGACCTATTTCCTGCAAATGGGTATTTACCATCAAAAGAGATGGTCGACATAAGGCGAGACTCGTAGCTCGTGGATTTATGCAAAAAGAAGGGCTAGACTATAGTGAAACCTTTTCCCCTGTAATAAGTATGCCAGCTTTACGTTTGGTTCTTATTTTGATTTTAAATGAAGACTTATATGCATTTGTGTTAGATGTTAAAACAGCGTTCCTGAATGGTAAGTTAAATGAACTTGTTTTTATGGATCAGCCGCAAGGCTATGATGATAAAAGTGGGCGAAAGTGTAAACTTAAAAGAAGTTTATATGGTCTGAAACAAGCCCCACGACAATGATTTGAAAGGTTTCATGAATTTATTTCAAAGTTAAATTTTAAATCTTGTGATAATGAACATTGTATTTTTATTCGGTATAATAATGATCATAAAATAATTATTGCTTTGTATGTAGATGATATGTTAATTGCAGGTTCAGATGTAATTAATGAAAACTAATGTAGTTATTTCCCTATTACATAACGAGTTTCACATGTCAAAATCGGAAAGTGTTTCAGAATTTCTAGGTATTCAAATGAAATTCAATTCTGATAGTTTAATAATGGATCAAGAGTCTTACATAATTAAATTGTTAAGTAAGTTTAATATGCTAGATTGTAAACCCAGTGACATTCCTATTTCTCCCAAGTCCACCCCATCTGATTTCAAAAATGGTAAACCATTTAATGGCCCATATCGTGAACTTGTAGGTTGTTTATTATATTTAGCTTATATTTCTCGACCTGATATTTTGTATGCTATTAACTGTTTAAGTCAATTGCAAGAAAATCCTACTGAAATTGCATGGAAAGCACTTAAGAAAATCTTAAGATATTTAAAAGAAACATTGTCTTTAAAACTTGTGTATAAAAAGCAAAATTCTGATCCTAAATTATCCATGTATGTTGATGCTGATTGGGGGGCTAACACAAATGACCGCAAATCAGTAACAGGTTATATTTTAATGTTTTGTAACATGCCTGTTCTGTGGTGTTGTAATAAACAAAAATCAGTTGCTTTATCGTCAACTGAAGCTGAAGTCATTGCTTTAACTAAAAGTTTGCAAGACTTGTTATGGTTTAAAAATATTGCTAGTGAAATTGTAAATATTAAGGATTTAGTAATTTTTGAGGATAATCAATCATGTATAAAATGTATCAGTAATGAGAGTAATTATGGTAGAATGAAACACATTGATATCAAATTGAAATTTGTTCGCAATATTATAAAAGAAAATAACATCAAAATTGAATATGTTCCTACGAATATGCAAATTGCTGATTTATTTACAAAGGCATTACCTAAAGTTAAATTTTATGAACTATTATTTCTTTGTTGTTTGTACAAGTAATGTTTAAATTGTGTCATATTATTATTAATGATTGATTTCAAGAAATTTCTTTGTTTTCTGATGTAATGCTAGATTATGGGCGGGTGTTGAAAATAATCATAGTATTACATTAAATTCTTATTAATTTCTTTTTGTACAACTATGTTTATTGTGATTGGTTGTTTAATGTAGCTTTCTTTCACGGCCGCCAATTTCCCGACATGGGCCTTTGCAAAATCAATAAATACCTGTAAATTTTCTGTTTTCTTTCAGAATGTTTGTGTAATTGTTCTTGTATCAAATATACTCAATTCGATCCACACCTTTATGTCTGCCTTTTTTTTATTTATTTCAACAATTTCACTCCGTACTGCGAGCCGTTACTGTGAACATGATAGCTTGACAATTTATGTATTGTTTGTTATGAAATTTGATATGGATAATAACCACATATGTGTGTTTTAAAATGATCTACTCTTAACTCAAAATTATTTCACTAACCATGTAAAAAAAAAAAAAAAAAAAAAAAAAAAAAAAAAATTGTAAAATTAAAAAAAAAAAAAAAATATTGTAAAAAAAAAAATATTTTTTGTGTTAGAATAGTCATAACTAAAAATTCTATAACTATAAATGTTTAAAAGTAGATAACTTTAATCACACCAACGTGCTTACTTTCTACATCAAATTTCATAACAATCCAAATGTACAGTCGTGGGGAAAAATTAAACACACCCTACTACCTGTGTAATTAATTATATTAGAAGAAAGTTATTGGCACCAAACGATTGGACAACAAAGTCTAATTTTAAAGGATCTGTATGAAATTTTCTTAAAGGGCCATCTACAAATCAAAACCAGACCAAACTTTGTTTTTTTCAATGGCAACACCCAGTTTCAACAATATATTTTAAATCTTCGGCTGAAAATATGCCTAGAAACGAAATTCCAAGTCATTTGGATGATAAGTTTTTGAATTACAAACATTCAACATTTTGAACTTCTAATTTTAAATTACATTTTCATATTTTATTACTATCTCCTGAAATTATAATCCTAATGTAATACTTTTTAGAGGAAAGAGTCTCAATTTCAAATTTTTCTTCCAGGTAGTTTTCGAATTAGGATTAAAAAACGTCAAAATGATGGTTTTACGGGTCCGTCTATAATGTTCAAAACAGCATAATTTGAAAAAATTATATATTTCACTCAACACTCAAAGGTATATGTAAATATTATACAGACATACCTACAATAAATACAATAAACCCAACTGGTGTGAAAAATTAGCCACAGCCAGGAATCGAACCCGGAACCACAGTATACAAGACTGCTGCTCTAACCACTGCTGCTCAGTGGTTAGAGCTCAGTGGTGGTCTTGTATAATGTGGTTCCGGGTTCGATTCCTGGCTCTGGTTAATTTTTCACTCCATTTGGGTTTATTGTATTTATTGTAGGTATGTCTATATAATATTTATATATACCTTTAACTGTTGAATGCAGGCGTTATTTTTGTGTGTATGTGTGTTTTAATATATATTGTAGTATGTGTGTTTTATTATATATTTCACTCACTTTATTGAAATATTTGGGCTGGCAATAGTCTGGTAAGAAATAATACATTAATAGAAGTGACATAGTCATTCTGTAGCATTTCAACAATCAAGTACCGAACTTCAATTTGGGTACAGCCACTAAAATATGTTCATTTGGAAATAATTAATTTATCGGAAACTAATTTTACGAATTTCATGTAAATTTGTTTTCAAGCTAATTGAAGGGTGTAGAATTTATTTATGGTGTCAAATTTGGGTATTGCTAATTAAAAAAAAAAAAAAAAAAGTTTCATTTCGTTTTGATATGTAAATGGCCCTCTAAGTTAATTTTACATACATAACTTAAAAGTAGACTTTATTTGAAATCGTTTGGTACCAGTAATTTTCTTTTACAATAATTTAGTTAGTAGGGAGTTAGGGTAGTTGAGTTAGTAGGGAGTGTATATTTTTTTTTTCTAAGACTGTATACGTTCTCAAGATATCATAGTGTGCAGTGGCTTACGAAGTAAAAAGAGGAGTTGTTTTAATTTAGATAATACACAAATTCTTCAAAAGGCTACTCAGTTTTTAATGGTACTATATTAAAAATCCTAATCAGTTTAATCAATAGTCAAATTTTTATGTTTTTACATAAAGAACTTTTGAAGGTACACCAATTGAAACTTGGGATGTTTTTGGTTGATTTTCGTCTCGTTTAAAAGGTACAAGACCCCTTAAATACAGAAAAATATTATTATCGAATTATATTTTCGATTGAATAACAATATATCTGCCAAAGGAATTGAAATATGTCAATCGCGCGTTTCCTGAAACTCATGCAAGCATATCAGACATTTAGGACTTTTGTCTAAATTTGCCGGTAATTTACATTTACATTTACCGAATAGGTTTGGTAAAATCACGAAATGGCGCATTTAGAAGCATATTTCGGCCTTTTACCTTTTTCACTTTAGTAAATGCTAGTAATTATCGGTAAAACACATCATTTACCAGCCATCGGGCTTTAACAGTAACACATACAGGAATTAAATTAAAATCAAACTTCTAATTAATAAATTCAGTTCCAAACAACCACTATACTTAAATAAAAATATTCGCCTATATAATCGCAGGAGTCTGCTATTAAATAAGGAGAAGATTTTCTCTTTAAAATTTCTGGTTCAACCCTAAATATCAGTATAAAACACATGATTCAAAGACAAACATTCGTGCAGTGTAGGGTTAAAGAATGTACAAAGAGTCTTTGACTAAGCTGGCTAAAATGGCACATGGCTTTGAAATTTTGTTCAAATCGCCCAGTTAATTAAAGAAGTGATACGGAATAAGCATAGACACAGACAATGACTTCTGTACGTAAAAAAACATTTAAGTGCATCTTAACCCTTTAATGCATGATTTTTTTTATTTTGTTCGGAAAACATTATACTTGAGTCTATTTTTGTTAATTATCCACTAGAAAAACAGTGACAAAATTTATTTATGTTTCTATTGGACATAATGTCATAATGTCAAAGTTTTCAGAATTAATAATGACTACCTTATAAAGAAGGAGAAAAAACGCCAGTCGAGCACATTGCAAACATTATCGACGAAAGAATAAACTCACCGTGATAACGAAAACAGACTTCAAAACCTTCAATGCATGTTATCATACGTCATAACAGATAATAGTTCATCAAAAGGCCAATAGAAAGCGCCAAATAGCAAAAAAAGAACATGTAACTCCTGAGTTACACTATGCATTTAAGGGTTAAGTATAAGAGACAGAGTATACGTAAAAATAACAAAAGATATCTGCATATGGATTATGCTCTAATATTAATAACTTTACCTCAGAAAAACCACTTTGTCTTGCTCATAGGCTCCAATCATAAGGTCTATAAAATAAATACATTCATTTTATTCCTCGGAAGAATAAACTTATCATATAAGTTGAAAAAAATTGCAAAAACATACCATTTAAGTTACATTCAGAAAACCAAAAGTACCTAATATATGAGAAATAAACTAATATTTGCGCATTTGTTTTGGTAATTTATTCTATATTAAAATATTATCTGTATTAATGATATACCTCTCAAAGACATTTTTGTTCAATAAAATACTATAAGCCATTTTTTTCATGACATAAAATAGCTTTATAAAGATTTTTAGAATTCTAAAACAGAATATATATAACTATTGCTACCGCTGCCGCTTCATAATGGAATTTATTGTGATCTTTTGACTTTCTTGGATCATAATAAAAAAATAAAAACTATTGCATATAAAAAAATGAAAACTGCGAGATTTATGGAGAAATGTATGATAAACATTGAAGAAGAAAGTTTTTAAATCAAAAAAATTTTTAAGCGTTATTTAATATTGATATCGGTCAAAATAACTCAGTTAAAAAAGTTTTATAGGATCAAAAACTATGCATAGCAATTTAACCATCTTTCGCATGCACTGACTGGACTTTCGGTATGTTGTTGCAGTCATTTTTTGAAATTGTCATATTTTGTAAGTTTTTCTCTTTCAATTTTTTGTTCAAAATTTCATTATCTCAAAAGAAATTTATTTCATATTTCGAAAAAGCCCTATTTTTACCTATTGTTGCCAGGTTTAAATAAAAAGCGCAAGTAATAATATTGTCAAATATTTTTTAGTTTGAAATATATTTACTCGAGAATGCTAAAAAGTAATTAAAATATTAATGATTATGTGCGGAAAACATTAAATGGGGAAAATTACGTCATATTTAAAATCATATACTATTTAAAACGATTCCTTTTAAACAGCATATTTAAAACCATTTTCTTATAGCGTTTCCAAACACTGTATTTTTAATTGCAATGTATATTTACACGTAAATATTGAAAAAGAAAGAAAACTTTAAAATTTATTAAATTATTATGTGCGAAAAGCTTTAAATGGTAAAAAATACGTCATATTGTAAAACGATATGTTTAAAACGATTTTCTTATTTACAATTAAAATGCTGGTTGTTGTCTAAGTGTTGTAGAATTCAGTTTTTTAAACCCAATCTTTTTATTAGTTGTTCTGAATCCTTTTTACATTTGAGCAGGTATGGTAATTCCTAAAATCTAACCCACTAACCATTCAGCTAGAAATAACACGATGACGTTTAATGAACATAAAAATGAAGAACATTGTTTAATACCATAGAATTGCAGTAATAAACAACGCACGTTTCGCCTGCCAGATAGTCAAAGTGCTGACAGAATGTAATAGCATGGTCATGAAGCAGGCCAAAAGGTATTTACACTTGAAAAATAACCGAAAAATTATTTTTCCATCATAAACGTGCGTTGCGTATAAAGTAATTGAAGGGTTCCTAACAAAATCGGCTCTTGTACAGAAATCGCGTAATTGAACTGGTACCCAATACTGTTGTTAGCAGTCTTCATACCAGTGTGAAACTGTTTCAAACCTTGTCTTTGTTATGAGGTGAGAAATTAAAATTTACGATTATTTCATAAAAACAACGCTTGCAAGAAAACGTTTTCACTTCTTTCTGGATTTCAGTGTTGTTTTTCTTGAGAACTTTTACATTTTTATGGTTATCAAAACAAACTTTTTAAATATTTGATAATATTCTAACTAATATCGTATTAGTAAGAAGTAGGCCGGACGCTTAAAGGAATAAAAAGTATGTGCTATGATAGTATTAAATATCCCAATTTGCTTTTTTAAAACTATAGTCAATTTGATAGATAAATCACCCCTAAATTAAAAAAAGCAACGATTTCTTCTCTTCGTTTGAGCTCTCTATAATCAATGGCATGACAAGCTGCTGACGCAGAGAAATGAAACTAAAATTAATACTCTCAGATATTTTTTTGTAACTTTGTTCATTCACGTTACTACAGAAACAAAGGAAAGGAAACATATTTCACGTAAAATTTTGTTTTGTGCAAATAATCTGACCCGCCGACTGCTAGCACTTTCATACCATCGTTCTTAGCATGCCAGCCGGTGGACCATACATTATAAAAGTTATGAACTTAAGAGAAATTCCTTTCTACTTTTGTTATAATAATTTAAACATAACAGTTAAGCTTCAGTTCCGTTATATTCTTAAAAAATATCAAAACCTAAATTTAAATAACTATGAATCAAAATTCACGAAACAAATATCATAAGAACAAGCTTTTAATAATTGAAATTTACCAATACATTAAGACATTGAAACCGAATGGCTACCAAAAGTACAAATTTAGTCTACCACGATTATTGACGTCTGATACGGGTTGCCAAATAAGAGAATTTCGTATAATCGAGGTCCTGCTATGTTCGATAATAGCAATTTTTCTATAGTGGCAAAAGAATATTTCAGAAAAGTATTCCTGTTTAGATACCTGGATATTCATTGTTGTCTAAATCCATTCCACCAGCAAGTGAAAACCCAAATGTCGTAAATCCTCCAGAATATGGAATGTCAGAGGAAAATATCACCTACAAGGAAAATTTAAATAAAATGCAAAAAAAAAAAAAAAAAAAAAAAAAAAATGAATAAATAGGCATTAAAGAACATATTTCTTTAAGTAAATTTTAAATGTTACATTTTAGTAACTTCGTGCGTTCACTTTTACCTGTGAGGGCTTCGACTGGATTCCGGAATGCGAACCGTGGAAAATGAAGACGACGCCTTCCCCATTCACACCTCCATAAGGACAGCCAACAGCAACATCTAAAGGGAAAAAAGGAACGCACTATAGTAGATTACGGTTATTTAGGACACCTTTTAATTGTGGCAGACGTTTAAATGAGACAACATTAGTCGCCTCAGAGCAACTAAAACATCTAGTATTAATAAAAAACGCGATGTCTGACTTACTGCTATGAATAACTGTGTTTACATCTAGTGGAACAACTTCTGAAACACAAAGTTTCGTTTAATACTATATCTGAGATGCGTTTTTATAAAAATTCCCGACTGTTCCACTAGATGTAGACACGGTTTTTCATAGCAGTAAGTCAGACATCTCATTTTCGATTATTACTAGATGTCCTACTGATGTCCTGAGGCGACGAGTCAAGAACAAAATCGAAAAATATTATTAACTTTACTTCCGATAATTGGAACAGCTGCTTTAGTGGCACAAATCGTGCTTGACCGATGTGTCCCGGAATATACTGTACTTGGAAAAATTGCTCGAAAAAAATATGTTTTTGTCAGTAAAACATTATACGATTGTAGCTATTTAATAATAAATTTTTCATGGAATAAAAAAATATATCTCGGAAAACAGAGGAGTTTCGTATTATAAAGAAGAAGCAAAGAAAAAAGATATAATCGACAGAGGAAAAAATGAATCGGGATTCCGTGACGTAGAAGTTATGTTACCCCTTAGTAAGTCAGGCGTCCCGGATTCAAATCTCTCAGATGCAAAGCTTCATAAAAATGCAAACTTCAATAAACAAATTTTCAATTTATTCTGGATTTTCACAGACACTCACTTTTAATCGGAAATTCAATGGCTTTTAATGCACCTAAAATACAACAAAATAGCTCCAATTTTAACAGAGGAAGTAGAGCATATAAGGTTGATACAGTGTCAGCGGCTAGTTTCAATAATTTTTTTATTTTTATGTTTTCATTTTTAATTTTTTATGTTTAAATTTTGTTTAAATTTTTGTTGTAAAAATTTTACTTTGGTTTGATTTTTGACGGCCGATTATCTATTCGAAGGAAAAAAGTATTTGCTTAATCGCTTCGCATTATCATTTTACAGCAATTTCTTTGTGTGTCTACTCCATTACTTTAATCATACTTTATTATTAATATTATTGTTATTATTTTCATTCGAAAAGACTAATTCTTTGAAACCACATTTAGACCAATCAGAGGCCTTTTAGACTTCATCCACGTATTTAACTTAAAAAAAAAATATGTGACTGGGTTGGTTGGTTGTTTTTATGACGGCCAATTATCTGCACGAGGGATATAGGCTCTAAGAGGGGGAGGTGTCCTCCGTGAGGTCTTTTCTAAGGGAACCTAACTCGTATTTACACAAAGATATTCCAGATTAGAAGAAAACCACGGAAAACTCCGAACGATTAGGCCGACGGGTGCGATTGGGTACCTCCCAATCAGGCGCGAACCCAGTACCTCTCGTCTAACAGCTTTGAGAGCAGAACCTCTTGGCCACTGTTTTATTTTAATGTTATTTTTTCTCCTGTTAATAAAATCACTTTTTCAAATCTCAAACACCCCGTTAATCGCCTAGATAACTGGGGTATTTACCAGATCTCTTGCCAGTGTGGCCTTTCTTATATTGGCCAGACTAAACGAGCTCTTAGATTTCGTTTAAAAGAGCATGAAGGTTATGTTAAAAATCAGGAGGCTTAATTTTTTTTAAACTTTAAATTTGACTATAATGTGTATGAGGTTCGAATCTCTCAGATGTAAAGCTTCATATAAATGCAAATTGCAATAAAAAAAATTCTATTTATTCCGGATTTTCACTGACACTCACTTTTGACAGAAAATTCAATGTCTTTTAATGCACCTAAAAAACAACAAAATAGCTCCAATTTTAGTAGAGGAAGGAGGGCATATGAAGTTGATACAGTGTCAGCGGCTAGTTTCAATATTTTTTTATGTTTTAATTTTTTTATTATTTTTTTACATGCTTAAAATGATGCATTCTAACACCCGAGTAAATATTTTTCAAATCGGAATTGTTAGGTTACAAAGGGTTAGTTCATACAGGTGTATACAGGCATCCCCCGACTTACGTATTACGCGACTTACGAGAATTTCGCAGTTACGTAATCTCTTGTGAGCATACTAGCGCGCTTGATACGCAGTTGCCTACTTTTGATATTAAACTACAACCGCAATACAGTTTATATATTAGACAGGGTTATATTTTTACTGGTATATACAATCAAATGTATAACAAAATCTTTATTTTTAGTTATTTGTTGTAGTCATCTAATTCAATGTAAACACAGTTTGTGCTTATCAAGGATTATTTTATTTTGTGAGTGCTATTCATTTGCCTTGCCATCAGAAATTTATGGAGAATAGCTTCAACGAGTCCTCTTTAATTATTTCTTATTTTTATAGTTGTTCGGTGTAGATTCAAAAATTATTATAAATCAATTGATCAATGTTAGATTTATAAATTCCGTATTCCACAAGATATTTGAAAAGTGCTCTTTAAGTTTGTTTTTATATTTTTTTATACTTTTATAGTTTATATACGAAAAAATACTGTCGCGTGATGCTTTATTTATAAAATAATACGGGGTAAATAATATATATATATATGCATATATACACATACCGGGTGTCCCAAATATGACTGATGGACTTTAAAATTCAATAGCTTACAAATGGTGACAAATACTAAAAAAATTCTTGCAGGCGTGTTATGTAAGATGCCAGGAGTTTTTATGCTGCGATTCTCAATTTTAGTTACAAATAGAATCGATAGATGGCGCTGCAAGCAATAACCGCTCAATCCAGGCTCGGATTCGGAGTCTTTCTTCTTCCATGCGAAAAAAAAGGAGATTAAAATGTATTGAATGGACCAAAAATCGGGACTGGACTGAGCACCTATTGCTCTCAATGCCATCTATTGTTTGAAAGTCGAACTAAAATCAAGAATCACAGTAAAAAAAAAGAACTCCTGACATCGTACACAACCCTCTTGCAAGAATTTTTTAAATATCTGTTACCGTTTGGAAGTTATAGAATTTTAAAATCCATGAGTCATTTTTGAGACACCCGGTATATATATGTATATATATAGATACAATAAATATTTCAGTTTCTTACAAATTTTTACCTAATCAACTTACAAATTCGAATTACGTAAAATTCAAGTTACGTAAAACTTTACGGAACACATTACTTGAGCAAGTCGGGGGATGCCTGTAATGCGTGAGCTTTTTACTATTTCAGCTAAAAAAGATATGACAATTTTCTTTTTTTAGGAAATGTCTCATATCCTGTATTATGCGTAAGCATGTTCTTCTAGAATATTTAATAGCGTATTGGTTTGGATAGAGATTATGAGAGAGGATATGAGCCGTGTTCTGAGAACGACTTACCTCCGTATCCGTCCCTATTGATGTCAGACAGAGAAGCCAGTGCGAGTCCGAATCTCCCTTTCGAGTAGGTCCCGTCGATCTGGCTGCGAGGCCGGAAGTTGTGCTGCAGTAGAAGGAAGCGATGCCAATAAATGCATTCATTTTAAGTTATACAAACACATTTAAAAGATCAATTTTGGCATCAACTTACAATATATAACAAATAAACGCCTTGTAGTAATATACTTCTTTTAATTGCTAAAAAGTGTAAGATGAAAACTTTAAAAAGCAGTAAAAACAGTTTTATTGGACTGTTTAAATGTTGCGGCTTTATCCGAGCTATTTTCAAAGCAAATAAATAAAAATATTCTAAAATTGCACCATGATGAATTTAACGATCTAAAACATCGTCATTCAATTTTCCACGTTACTATTTCAAATAACGCACGGTATTTGTTACTTTACCTTGGATGTTTATTTCCATATTCGTAGTCATGAGCTCACTCCAGCCATAATTTTGGTAAGTTTAACTTACCAAAATTATGTATGCTGCATAACTTATAAAATTATAATTTACTGTTTTTAAAGTTTTCATCTTACACCTTTTAGCAATTAAAAAAGTATATCAAGTTACAATTTCTTATTCTTTCATTTATATACTACTTAGATATAGAATGAGATATTACTTAGGTATAGAAAACATTTTTTTTTCTTTTGTGCTTTGGACATCGAGTTATTTCTTTATAGAGTTGAAATACACCGAAATGTCTAAATAATAGATTCCTTAGGATCCCGGAGAATGTCCCCTATTAAGGCTGTTCTCAAATTCAAAAGGGCAACTTTATGGCATAATTTATTTTTGTTCGGAAATGCATGAAACTAGCAGGTGTTGTTATTGGTCAGAAACTATGTAATCGAGTTTTTTTTTTTTTTTTTTTTTTTTCTGCAAACGCAATAGATCTTTCAGAAAATAGTGTAAAAGTCGGCGTTTTGAATCGAATTTCTGCGCGAAAGTAGAATAATCATTCAAGAAAAGGCGAACAACGTGTTTGCCACGTGATCAAAATCGCTTCTAACTCAGCAGGTAATTTATTTATATAAAAAAAATTGAAAACACAGCTCGATTCCAAACCGCTCCCATGGTCAGGTTTTCCAATTTTATATCTTTCCGTTAAAACATAAATTTGTAAATGTGTCAAAACGTTTTGCGCTTGTTGAGCAGAGCAGTTGAGGAACAGCCTTAAGAGATAAAATCAAGCAAATAGATAGGAGTCGGGTTTTGAAAGTATTCGCTTAAAGTTTCTGCCATTCGAGAGTGTCCGTTATGGAGGTTTTACTGTATATTATTCTAAAAATACACTGTTTTATAACTTAAATGCAGATTTTTTCAAAGCGACTTTATACTCTTTCATAATATACACATTTTAAAAGGGTCAACTTAAAATAATAACATTGCATTATTATATTTTTTTTTAGATTTAGTCTAAAAATTATTTTTTGAGAATTTACTGAAACAAAATTTACTGCGCTAAAATTTCCCAAATTATGGTTATTATGAATACGCATGTTGTTAATATACCAGAAATTTCTCGATAAGTATTTTACTTGCTTTGAGATTTTCATGATACCTTAAAAAAATCTTCTAAGGTACCTTTGAAGTCTGGTAAAATCCTTATTCCTCTCGTGCACCTGAACGTCACACGAGACTCTTAACTTAAATAATCTTCAAGCATGATTTATTTTAATCTATTAATGCTGGTGGGACAATAATTATTTGTTTACCGCAGTAATGAAAAGCAACATTTTCAGAAAAAAAATATATGTACAGAGAAAGTGGCAGGGTTACTAAAGTAGGTAATCGCACGTGCTTGGCAATGGCACCTTCAAGTAATATGCAATACAACTAACATATATCCTTTATTTTTTTAACTACTTTTTCAAATATCATATTTTTTATTGATATCAAAATATTTTTTTAAATTTTCTTAAATCCATCTAAAAGAAGAAAGAAAAGGGAAAAAAGAAAAGAAAAGAAACAATATTCAGAAAACAAAGCGATAAAAAAAGATACTTTTGTAATTAAATCGATGCTAATGCTTAATATCAAAACTTTTGAGTGTATTCATTTTTTAACAGTTATTACTAATAAAGTTTTTTATTTGATTTTGCATTAATTAAAAAATAAAGCATGTGGAATATTTTCGAAAAAACTTATTTACGAATTAAAAAAATAGTTCAGATGAACATAAAATTACGTAAGTAGCTGAAATATAAAAATCTTTTGTAAAATAATAGTTTTCTTGAATCCGAATTTTTTTTAAAATTTGGTATCGGATGATATTTAAAAATTTTCAGAAAAACAAACGATACTGAGCCTCTGAATTTCGACAAACCTTCATATCTCTGAAACTACACTATAGTTTAGATTTTGAAGAAAACACTTTCTCTGTAAAAAGAATGTGTCAATACTAAAAAAGTTGTAGTTAATCAGTAACATGGCTGGTACATAAAAAAAAGACAATGGCGTAAAGTGTGTTAACTAATATTTTATAAATAAATAACTGTGCGGAACAGAATACTTTAATTTTGCTTACTTTTTTTGTCTGGTATGCAACGTATATTCTCCCTTTTTCGTAGCTTCCATCTTTGGTAGTTAAATCAGAGTACAGTGGCGCTCCGATTACAATGTCATCTAACCTTGAAAGCAAATTTGAAATTAAACAAACACAGATCATTCACAGATTGGCATTAGCTTCGCTTACTAAAATACAGAATTAACCCGATTTTTCAATTAAAAAAAATAATGAGTATTAACATTTATTCTTCATACAGAGGATTGAAATCTACCATGCTATCGAAATTTGCAGAAAGAAAAAGATGTTTTAGATTAATTCTAAATAAATATTAATAGATTTGACCGTGTATTTTATAATGTTATTCTTAAAATACGTAACTATTAAAACTGTAAAAAATGAAATACATTTAAAATACATTTTCAATAAATTTATGCAAAAATAAAGAATAATTCTGAAAATAATATTGTCTTGATTTGCTCGATTTTATTATACTTGGTCTCATTTTTAATATTTTCCAACATTATTCTAAAGTGTTTATGATTTCAGTTTGTTTGTCTATGAGATCTGCGCTCTCCCTCTCGTGAATAATCATAGATTGCCAGGAAATACATGTTATTAAGATTTACTATAGCATGGTCCATATTCAATATGAAGTACTTAGCAATTATAGTTCATTTACAGTGTAATCAAAAGAGTTCGGATAGGTTACAATCTATATGTAAAATTGGAAGTATATTTTAATGATTTTAACTACTTCAAACTCTACGAAATCAGTATGCACTGAACCGCGTTTTTTATAGAAAATGATGTCTCTAACATTGATTGTTTATTTACAGGAATATAGAAAAGAACTCGATTGCCTTTCGACAGTAATTGTTTGAAATATGCTTTATGAAACCTTTGTATATTAATGAGATTCATGATAACATCTTCCGCACAGAAAATAGAACGTGCAATGTTTAATTTTCTTCTACAAGACGTCGCATAATAATTAATGTGCGTTACTGTCTAGTAATGATAATTTGGAAGCGTGTTTTCAAGCTTAATTAAATACCATATCCTTCGGTGTGTGTAAATTCTATCGATCTTATACAGGGCTGTCCAAAATAACTTGAATAAATTAACTGCTACCGTCGAAATTGCTGAAAGTGCGTTCTTAACTAAAACACGCATTTTTCAGCTGAACTAAATTTTACATATACCATGCGGTGTAAGTGTGACATAAATAAATACAGGGGTGCACAAAAAATATGACTACATTACCGTATAAGGATGGTAATTGATTGAAAAACGTTTTTAGTTGTTTAATTACGTGAACTTTTTTTCTCATGCTGTATATTTTTTAATATCTATTAAAACAAGAAAGAAAAATCAAGAATCTTGCGGAGATTAATGCAACACATTATTACAAAAGCTCATTTTTTTATACGATGAAAGAAAATATCCAATTATCCAATTAAGAGAAGACATAATACATTTGAAAACTGATTTTCAGAAATTACTGCCCATAGGCGGCAATTACCCGCCATAGGCGGCAACCAAAGATCCAGGTTCGGACCCTGGCTTGGGTACTTTTTCACTCTGTTGGTTTTACGCCTTGTTAGCATTGTGAATAAAAATTCACGTAATTAAATTAGGTTTCTCGGGTGCAAGTCATCGTTTAAATTATTAAAGTTTTAGTTGTTTTGTGCATTTTATAGAAGAATTAAATTTGTGCACTATGTGTTGCATTAGTAATGTTTAACTGATTTACAGGGTGGAACAAAATAATTCGAATATATTTGCATATATGGGTGGTAATTGCCTGAAATTTTTTTTTTTTTTGTACTATGCGTTTTCTAGAAGAATTAAATTTTCTTACTATATATGGCATTAGAAATCTATAACTGTTTTGCAGAGCTGCACAAAAGAATTCGGTTACATTGCCACCTATGGGCAGTAAATTCTGAAAATACCTTTTCAAATGTGTTATGTCTTCTGTAAATTGTATATTTGGACATTTTCTTTCATCGTATGAAAAAAGGAAGTTTTATAATAAGGTTTTGATAGTATTTCATTAATCTATGTGTGATTCGTGATTTTTCTTTCTTGTTTTAATAGGTATTAAAAAATATAGTAGTACAAGCATTACTACACAGCTGACTTTATATATATATATATATATATGTTGTATAACAGAATTATTATCAAATACGAGGGTAGGCTGATAAATAATGCACACATACTCATAGATGGCGAACGAAATGACCTTCAGAAGCGCGCCTGGTGGCATTTGAAAGTAACATTTCTCCTCTATACATATGTGCAGATTTGAAGTCGCTGAATACATCCAGTGTGTTTTGAGAAGCGAAGTATGGAGATGTGTTCTAGTGATGATTCTAGTCTGATCACCGCCCAGACGATAAACATCGCAAATTCGTCAATGACTTGATTCAAAATGGCCGAATAATGCAGCGGGGGTCCGATCACCGCCCAGACGATAAACATCGCAAATTCGTCGATGATTTGATTCAAAATGGCCGTCGAATCACTCAAAAGTGTATCGCAAACCATACTGGAATATCCAAGGAAGGTGTCATCTTCATTATTGAACAAGTGGAATTCCGTAAAATCCGCAACTGCAAAGGCTCTGCGAAGCCTGAAATTTGAATCGATTCAACACCCTCCTTAGTTCCCCGATTTTGCGCCTTGCGATTATTATTTTTTTCCCTCTATTCATGAGAGACCTAAAGGGTGATCATTACACCTCGGACGATGAAGTGAAGGCGGCTGTGCAGCCCTGGATTCGAGAAAAGTCGAAAGGACAGAGTAAAAAAACTTGTTACACGTTGAGAGAAATTTGTTAGTCTTAACGGTGGCTATGTTGAAAAATAAATATATGATTTTGAAGCTTAAGAATTGTACTTTAATGTACTATTTGTCCGATTTTGCTATTTGATTTTATTCGTGTTCTACAAGTGTGTGTGCATTATTTTTCAGCCTACCTCGTATTAAAAAAAAAAATGTCAGGGCACTGCACCTACATAGATACGATTTTGAAGTAAAAGCTTCTATAACAGACGGTATCACGTAGAAACAATTGACGAATCAAATATTTCTATACTCTGGGTCAAGAAGTGAGAATGACAAAAATATTTAATGACTATAAATGTTTTTTTTTTTTTAAACAAATTAAATCTTCTGAACATTACCCAAGAATATTAGGCATTGAAACCCAAATAGCGTTTTATTTCACTTTTTATATAGATAGATTGTACGATAATGTCAGATAAGAATGAGGCATTTATAGCGTTTTATTTCACTCAAATAGATAGATTGTACGATACTGTCAGATAAGAATGAAGCAACGAGACCCGTAAATTCGTTTCTAAAAAAAATCAGGAATAAAATTCACGTTTAATTGAAACCTTGGTAATTTCACAAACAATGCATGTTGTATAGATGTTGCACGGGCTATAGGTTTAAAATAGTTCAGATTTCGCGTTTTCTAC
Organism: Maratus speciosus; assembly: GCA_963932465.1. Taxonomy (NCBI): domain Eukaryota; kingdom Metazoa; phylum Arthropoda; class Arachnida; order Araneae; family Salticidae; genus Maratus; species Maratus speciosus. The sequence continues at coordinate 41,294,396 of OZ010791.1, read as the reverse complement.
TATATACACCATATGTCCAAACATGACCGGTCACTTGCGATTTTAGACTTTTTCTTAAATAGCTATAAAAATACATGAGGAATTATCTTGAAACTCCCGGTGTGTAAATAAAATAGTACAGGTCATATATTTCCGCGAAGATTTTTTCCTGAAACCCCATAGGGGACCGCCAACAAATTGAAAAAGAACGAATATCTTTTGGATAACCCTGCCAAAACTAACGTAGCAAAAGCGTACAAACTGTAAATTATGATTAAGTGGATTATTTTAATATTTTGTATTCATTTTTATGAGGATAGCATTTATACTCGAAGAGAAATTCAGGTTTTCATAAAAACAGTCTCAAATTTTGCCAAATTTTTTGCTTATAATTTGCAGAGTTCTTTATAAAAAAAAATCGTTTTTAGAAAATATGACAAACAACATTGTACACAAAACCCTCCAATCAGAATTAAAATATAGTAAAAATTGTATGGAAAATTAGCAGTTTTACTGAATAATGTTTCACTGTGCATGCCCGAAAGCAATCAAAATATAATGTGCATAATCTGTTAGTTAAATGTAGAAAGCGACTTTTGTAAAAGTCTCAAAAACATAGCTTGAAAGTTCTGAAAATTATCGTTGATAGAATAAGCTCAAAATCCGTTGTTCCCAAAATAAAGCAAGAAAATGAGGGGCTGTACCCATATATCCATTGATTAGTGCCAATATGGCATACATAATATTGCACGTACTTCGTCAGTATTGCACGTACTGTATTTGGATACAACCCCTCATTTTTTTGCTTCATTAAACTTCCTTTGTTTTGCTCTTTGGTAAATATGCATGAAGAAGTTGTTTAACCTCAAACCATTCTCTAAAGCACGGGTTCCTATCAGTCAGTAGTATCAGTCAGGTTCGTCTGTTTTTAAAAAGGTCATCTTATAGGGACGATGAGCTGTTTTTGGTTCTGTATGGATGCCACATACCTGCACAAAAAATCAGTGTTGTGAAGAGTTTTGTCTAGGAGTGTAATGCTCGTATTCATCATCTACCTCAACCTAGAAAACCTCGGTCGAATGCTCAAATGACATTCCAGATTAACCTGATTGAATCTAATCGCGGCTGAAGCCCAATCAGATTAATGATAACTAGCATTTGAGCGTTCGACTCAGGTATTCTAGGTTCAGGTAGATGGCGAATATGAGCGTTAGAATCGTTGATCTAATCGACAAAAACAGCATCGCCTAGATTGGACTCCCTGAATGCTTTTGCCCGCTGCCGAGCTTTAAGTAAGAGACAAGTGACAACGATAGAATGTTTTTAGAATGCAGTTGGAGAAGTAAAGGAGGTTGAGTGGGAAAAAAAGATGAAGTGTTGAATTTGAGATTTTAACTTTATAAAATAGCTCAATGTGATGTCGTATTAATTTTAATTGTGTTGCGTAGCAATGAATAAACGTATTAGTGGTTATATTGGCGTGGTTATTGAGAGTCAACATTCATCGCTTAAAATTGTAGTGTAACTGAATGGTACTTCACGACCAAAACTCCAACGATTTGGCAGAACTGAAATGTGAAAATATATTTTCTGGTCTAGTCAGCAAGATCAAATCATATCGGGAGAATGCAAGGTGAGGGCTATTTATGCGTAATGTGGCTTCCCATTTAAATATTGTTTATCATTTATTTAAGTAGTGTGATTTTGAAGCTTCATTGTGACAAAGGTCACAAATGAGCTCCTTTAGGGAAGACTTGTGAGGGTCGTAGATCCTATGGACAAAAACAGCATCGTCTTCATTGGACTCTCTGAATTCTTTTGCCGGCTGCCGAACTTTAAGTAAGCGGCAAGTGGCAACGGTAAAATGTTTTTAGAGTACAGCTGGAGAAATGAAGGAGGTTGTGTGGGAAAAGAAGATGGAGTGTTGAATTTGAGATTTTAACTTTGTAAAACAGTTCAATGTGATGCCGCATTAAATTTAATTGTGTTGTGTTGCAATGGATAAACGTATTAGTGGTTATATCGGCGTGATTATTGAGAGTCAACATTCATCGATTAAAATTATAGTGCAACTGAATGGTGCTTTTAAACCCTGACGATCTGATAGGACTGAAATATGAAAGATGTTTTCTAGGAGACAGTTTTACTTATCCATGGAAGATTTCTTTAACCCCGTAAAGATCGAAATTGTTTCGGAAAAACATTGAGACCTGCTCAGTTTCCCGTTCTTTTAGTGTCTATTCAAGGAAATTTGCATATCACCTCCTTGTGTGGTATCTACGTGACCTGGTTGGCCAGGGATCATTAAAAGCAAAAAGAAGAAATGTTACATACCTGTCTCCATTTAAATCCACAACGCATACAGAATATCCGAAATAGGAACCAACTTGTTCTCCTGTTACATTCAATAAGTTCTGCACTTCCGAGTCGAAGAGAGCAACCTAAAATTGTCAGAAATGTAAAAATCAGAACGGAAATAAACACAAGTTCCAAGAAAAAAATCTATAGACTTATACTTTTGTTTTATCCCATAAAAATATTAGAGAAAAGAAAAATAAACTTGTTTACTGCTTTTTTTTTCTTTTTTTACTTAACTGTGAAAACGGAATAAATTAAAAAAGATTTTAAGATCGAATTAGGCTGTTAAACTGTTATCGATAAACTATAAATTCGAACTTTATAATTTGTTGTTGCAAAAATTAAAGTTCTGTTTTAAAAATATTTGAGGTAATATGACGAATTTATTTAACATTCGTCATAAGAGGAACATTCGTCAATTAAAAGCACATGGCTGTTGAGAAACCTCTCTCTATGACAGGTACGGCGAACCTATGGCACTCGTGCCATAAGTGGCGCGCTGCAGATTATTTTTGGCACGGTATGGATTCAGGTTCTCTATTAAAATATAGTAGAATTTCACAAAATGCATTAATTACTCTAGAGTAGAGTCTAGATGTTGTTTCTGTTTGTCTGCATTCGATTAGTTCAGTTAGTTGCCATTGTCATACAGATTGAAAAACTGAAATATAACTTAATGTATCCCAACTTGGCTCAAAGCACTTAAAGAATAAGAGAAAACTGGTAGATCATCAAAAGAGAAAGATTAAAAGACATTATAAGCAAAAATACCGATGATAAAATTATGACAGCTTGAAATTCAATCCACATTAAAAGCTGTAGATTCTGGTGCGTGCTATTTTAGCAATTTTTTTCTGCGAGACATTCTTTTAGGAAGTAAATAATATCAAAAAATCAATTAAAAACATCTTGTCAAATGAGTCCAGCTGAACTTGCATTATCATAAAAATAACTAAGTACGGAGCTGATATAAATTATTTGGCACCTAAGATGAGACAACCGAAATAATATTTTAAAAATAAATTTTTTAAGTTTAACATCAAATATTACCCATATTTTAAATAATGCTAAAAGCAAAAAAATAAGTAATTTTGATTCATTATTATTTGATCCATTAATTTTTTTTATTATTGGCACGTCATGATAATGTAAAATATATTTTTGTAAAATTTTGGGCACGTGGATGTGAAACGGTTAGACGTCCTTGTTCTATGACATAAAATTCAATTCGCCTGATTCGCAAACCACTCATCAGAAGAGTGATTCCAAAATTTAAAACAAGAAAGAACAAGTGGGTAAGTGTGATCACAGATCGCACAGAGGGTTTCGTTTAATATTCCTTTTAAAACACTTCATCCTTTTGCGAAATCTGTTAGTTCCACATTTCGCAACTAGGAGGCGCTCTCTATTCTACACAAACCTCTATCCGAACGAAACTCCTCGGAACAAATCCTAGATAGGTAGGCGCCCCCTGGCTGTAAAAAGTGGAACTGAAATATGTAAGTCTATGTACATAATATGAAAGAGTGGTCAAAGGGGTGTCGGCAAAAGTTAGAAAAGTACCCATCGGTGCAATGGGGGGAGGTTAGAAAAATTGCTTAAAATACACAAGTTAGAGCCCGGTGGGTAAATAATATAAGACTTTTGAAAAATTTGTGATTTTTCGTGTGATCGCAAGTATTCTGCTATAAGTATGCAAAATTTCAAGTCTCGAACTTAAATAGGGGCTCATTTAGATAAAAAAAGATTAAAATACACAAGTTAGAAGCCAGGGGGTTAAATATAAGACTTTTTCAAAGTTTTATGATTTGTCGTTTGATGTGGGGTGTTCAGGGTTGGGTTGATTTTTGACGGCCAATTATCTACACGAGGGATATGCGCCCGGGAGGAGTGCCCTCCGTGGGGGTCTTTCTTAGGGAACCTAATCCGTATTAACGCATGGAAGATCCACGGCTCGAAGAAAACCACGAAAACTCCGAACGATTAGGCCGACGGGCGCGATTGGGATCGAACCCAGCACCTCCCGTCTACCAGCTTCGAGAGCAGAACCTCTCGGCCAATGGTGGGGTGTGGGGTGTTCAGCTATAAAAATGCAAAATTTCAAGTCGCCAACATATATAGTTTCTGAGAACGGGCCCTGTGACGGACGGACGGACAGACAGACAGACAGAGGAGCGAGACGAATAGGGTTTCGTTAGATGAACGAATCCCTAAAAAATCATACCAAGCATAGATTATGAAACACTTTCCAACACATTCAGAATAATGTAATAAAATTGCACAGTTAAAATAATTAAAATATTACCCTAATTCAACGTTATGGAAACGCATAACACATTTGAAACCAAATTTCAGCTGTTCCAATCTACAATCAGAAAATTATCCGAATTTTTTCAGCAGCCGAGTATAAGATATATAGATTTGTATCTACTAACTGCATTCATATCAAAATTGAGTTCACTTAAGAAATACATATACTTCAGTTAAAAATTCTCCTTCAACAATTTCCTCTAATAAGCAGAATGGTACGTGGATACTTTTGTGCAGTCCTGTATAGGAGGTATAGAATTTATATATAGTGAATAACATGCAAAAAATTAATTAAATTTAAAAGTGCATACCGAATTTTAAACCGTACACTCCAACAATTATTACTCAAAGACAGTATTGTAACGAATTTCTTTTAGTACTGTAACGGATTTCTTTTGTGTGTCCCTGTAAATGAATAAAAAAATGCTATGAATGCCCTGTACAAATGTGATCGTAGTGGAATTCAGTGATTTATATCACTTTCAATACATTTGAAATAGCGTCATGTCATTCAAATACGCTGCAAACGATTTTTCCCCATATACCACAATGTAATGGGATACTTTTGATTGCCCCTGTAAATGAACTATTAATCCTACATACTTCATATACAATACCAAACATGCTTTGGCGACCCTAAATGACCTTCATCAATTGCATGAAAATCCGAGTATTTTTACGGGAATTAGAGCGTGGACAGACGGACAGACAAAGCGAATGCATAAACACTTTTCAACTTTGTTGAAAAGTGTTAATGATGGCAAATTTAATGAGAAAAATAAATCGTCATTCATGTGTCTGAAATATTTTTATAAACAATTTAAATGATGTCCTCATCACGGAATCGTGGAATGGTTCGGTGGAGAAAATTACATCATTTTATGAAGACAAGGAATCTTCAAACACATTTTTTTTTTTTAAATTGCTTTTTAAATACTATTCAAGGACACACTACATGAATTATGGCCCATATTTATTACACAAGAAATAAATAAAAAAAAATTGAGAAAAATAAGGAATTTTCTCGAATATTTTAAACGTCATGAATAACTTTTCAAAATACCCCATACGCATTCCATATCAATAAAAAATTCCAATAATTTTTATGCCAATTTGGTTTACAATACAAATAAAACTGCCCATCGAATTTTATATATTTGATTATAAAGGTAAATATATATATATATATATATATATATATATATATATATTATAAATTTTATAAAATTTCCCCCATTTTTGCATCCTATTTCTGCGCTTAACTATCTTTAACTTTTTCAATTGTATCCCAGATAGCATGAACATTAGCACCAACTTTGATTTTTTTCTGATATTATCTTGCCGTGACAAATTTGAATTGAGAAATTCGCAGCAAATCTCCCGCAAGGTATACCATCACCCACTTGCATGAGTAGTTTGTTGTGAAACTGATGGCAAGACTATCTTTAATTCACGAAAGTGACGAAAGGAAAAAATACCTCTGTTGAGAGAATAGACAATCAGCAGATACGCAGAAATTGCAGAAATTTTATTCGGTTGGCACCGCTTTTTTAAAACGCTATACATATCAAATACCAAAAAAGGCTCTAATTGAAAAGTACAAATATTACCCTAGCTTGTTTATGGTGACAAAAACGATGCACGCACCTTAACGGCGCGTATGCACCAATAGACCTTATCAGGTCTATGGACCCCTTCGAAGGGGTTAAGCTTATACTGTAGCAGTTGTAAACAGTTAATGTGGCATGGAAAGATTAAAGAATCAAAAATACTGCAAACTTAGTTTGCAGTATTTTTGATTACTTGTTTGCAGTTAATTTGCAATAAATTTGATACAGTATGAATTTAACTTGCACTACAAGTTAGCTGCAACTTCAAAATGTGGTGACTTCGGCGTTTGCGTTATCTTGCTGCCGTCTTGTCATGCTGAGTTTGCTGCAACTTTGCAGGTTTTCAAAGCAAGACTTCTGCAAATTTTCTGCAAAGTAAAAATGCTATGTGGGATGTCGTTTAAAAAAAAATTGCACAGTTTTATGTGTAGGGTAGATCGGGGGTAGTTGGCCCGCTTTTTCTTCTAATAATTTTAACAAAAATTACAATTCAACATTTTAAATTTCTTTTTATGTTACCACTATTAGTGTACTTTCAGGAAGAAGTAACAATAGTAAAGTTTGAAAATATTAACTATAAGTATTAGTTTAGAAGCGCAAATTGACACCAAGTCGCTTGGGCCAACTTGCCCCGATTGCGGGGTAAGTTGGCCCACGTCACTTTTTAATGTCCTGATAGTGTAAAAGTTTAAGAAATGATCAAAATTTTACCAAATCTTAATTTTTATTTCTTTCGAACAAAAACACAATATAGCCTCCTAAATTAAAATAAAAAAATTCGTCAATTCACAAGATATCAAATTCACTTAAGTTTATCATACATCCTCTTAATATTATCCACAATTTTTGTATTGACAAGCTTTTGATAGGAGCAATTCTTATAGCAAAAAGAAATTAAAAACAAAAAAAAGTGTGTGTTTGGGGGGCAGGGAGGTTGTATAAGAAAAAAAATCACATTTCCCTTAATCCGTTGCGGGCCAACATGACCCGTGCCAAATGGGCCAACTAACCCCGTATCGCCATTTTTGTTTTTCATGACTGTAACGAATTATTCTGAGAGTATTTCAATAAAAAAACATGCCCTACAATAACTACGAACAATTATTTTTCTGAATTATTATATATCAAAATCTAAAATGTAATTTACAAACAAATAAAAAACGATTATTTATAAGAGAGGAAATTCACTCACCTTTGCAAAATTTTGAAAATTCTCAATAATTCTTTAACAGACGCTCCGACTTCAATGGTGCTTATGTTAGAGGAGGAAAGCGAAGAAACGCATACTTGGCTGGACTGACAATCTTATCAAACGCAAAGTTAAAAAAATATTGCGACTGGTCCAACATGCCCCTATGGCCAACTAGCCCCGGTCTACCCTACGTATAAACCAAACTAGCATAAAAAATATTGGTGATTTTAATTGATATGGAATACGCAGCAGTGGCGCCAACTTATATGAGCCCGTGAGGCGCGAGCTTACCCAATAATTTGATCTCTTAGCCCACCCAATTTCAATTGATTTAATCTGTTAATTATTTATTTAATTAATTGTTGAACTAAAGTTTGGTTTTCTTGAAGTTCTCAAAATAATTATATTTGAAAAATAGTAAGGATACCCAATAGACTTGCAGGAGCACAGAAACCACCTTCAGTGGATGTATAATTACATTTCTCTCAAAAACAAATTTCCTGCACATTTTGCCATCTGCTTTAATGTCTTGAATCGGTAAAGCAATGGGTGACTAAAGTGTATGTTTTTCTTCACATTTAGAATTTTGCACTTTCAATAGTTAGCAAGTTTTATGTTATAAAAATATATATATATATTAATTAATGTATTAATAAGGAAGAAAACTTGAAAATATAATTCAATAAAATTATTTATTAAATTATAATTTATATTTTGCATAGAAAAAAAAACATAATTCAACTTTGAATTATCATCTTTAGTCATTCGATTCTGCCCCTTCTCTGTCTGCGCACTAAGGTGAAAAAATGTATGTGGGTATTTCCACAAGCACTTGTCGTGTAAGTCACATACTATGCTTGTTGGCCACCGTTATTTTATAAAAGTTTGCTTCGCCTTTTTCAATTAATGAGATATCTCCCATAAAATAAGTCACATTTTTTTTCCGTTCTAAAACACTGGTAGTCAAAAATTATAGTATGTGACTTACACGACAAGTGCTCGTGGAAATGTCCATGTGTTATTTTACTCCAAAAACTTCTGAGCCAATATTTTTCAAAAGTTGGCGATACTGCGCATGAGGCATTTTGAAATGTTCTTCATAACGCTTCAAATATTCAGGAAAATTCCTTATTTTTCACCAAATATTTTTTTTAATTTCTTGTGTGATAAATATATGCCATAATTTAAATAGTGAGCCCTTGAATGGATTTAAAGTGCAATTTAAAAGTAATAAAAAAATGAGTTTGGAGGTCTCTTGTCCCTTAAAAAAAGAAAAATCGTTGTATTTCATAAAAAATAAATATTTTACTATTATTGTGCGAATACGACGTCATATTCTTGTACGTAAAGTAACTGAACTTGTCAGCTGCTGCATTCTAAAGATAAAATTAGCATGAAATCCTTCAGATGGCCGTCTACTTCTTTCAAGCTTTCATTTTTGTTTTCTATTCCATTGAAATCTCCCACATTTTATCAAAGATAAATTCATTAAAGATTTAAAAAATACATATTTTGTTTTTGTTTTTTTGTTTTTGGGCTAGGAATGTGTGTAGGAAATTCGAGAAGATAATAGAAAAAAGAAGTATATTTGAATATAAGTTAGAAAAACAAAACTAAATATACGAATCCTTGTATGTATTTTGGTCACAAGTTCACGACATTTGACTTTGACATTAAAGGAACAGCTGTTTGGTTTGACGTTTCGCCAGTAATTGCGTAATTAAATGTGTTAATGGATACATTATATTTCGATATGCTAATAAACTATAACAGGCATCCTAAATATATGCATCTATAAATGTGCTTTTGTAAATCTATGAGAATCATTGTACTATAAAATAAGTAGATACTATAAATATTTATGAAAAATAATACAATAAAGAATTTGTTGTTAATGTACATTAGTAAATTCTACCTTTTTTCGGGCAAACCATGTATCTATAAAAATAATGCCCCCACCTTTTGTAACATATATATATTTTTCTTTTTTTATGAACTCTTTATTAACATACAGGATATTTAACCATTTGGACTCTTACGCAAATTTTATTCGGTTGGCACCACTTTTTTTTAAAAAATGTTTCCTTCAAGTACACAATTTAAAAAATGCTCTGGTTGATACGGCAAATTTTATTATACTTTATTACTAAAAACAAATTTATTCTAAAGCTATTATAAAAACAAATTTTGCAAAGAAAAATGATGTCGGCGCAACGAAGTGCAAAGGGTTAAAAAGCCGTTGACAATGACTAATCACTTCATATTTTTTGTAGCTTATTAAGTCTTTGAGCTACAAGTAATTGTAATGGGGAACTCACTTCAGAATTCTCGAAAAAACTTATTTGAAAATAAGAAAATTCAATTTTACATTTTTTTTCACCAAGATTATAAAAGCAAAATTTTTCTCGAAATTCTGGCATAAATCTTGATTAAAATTAGATGACATAAAAAATATTCTACCACTATTCGATGAATTGTCATTATTTTTCTTTTTATATCACAAATATACTTTTTATCATAACTCTATAAATACAACGGTTTTGCATTTTTTTTATATACTTTTATATCTAGACGAATGTTTTTTTTTCTTGCCAACTTATGTCGGTTTAAAACAAAAGTGTTAGATGTTTTAAATGGTCCGCATTTTTATTCTCAAAACTTTCTTCGTGAGACTCTCACATTTGGCACTAAATTTGACAGTGTCGATACATTTTATGATTTTAGTACTTCATTAAGAATGGATGGAATATTTTTGACACCGAGATCTTCTCTGTGAATAACAAAATACACAAAAAACGTTTTTGGAATCTCAACTTTATTAATTTTACGATCCGTTTTCCTTTCTCATCGCCATCTTAAACACAATTCTCTGTTAGGGGACTTTTTATTATTGCCAGTTGACCGTTCTTTATAATTTTATTTTTAATTTTAAAACTTGTATATTCTGATATATGTTTATATACTGTGCATGCGGCGTAAAACAGAGCCATAATAAATCTACCGTAAACTTATTTCCTTTTGAGGTACTTATTTTAATATTTATTAATTTCACAAGGTTGATAGTAATTAGTTTAGATTCGTTTGAAGTTATGGATTGAAGTATGAAGTTGATTCGTATTTAAGACAGTCAGTTTTCGATACAGCATTCAGTACTTTTGGATGTAAAAGTTTCTTGATGTGACATGTTCCAGAATAAATGCAAATATAATTTTTATTCAGTGAATATCCGAAAAATTGTGTAACTTTCTAAAATACGAATGTAACCAGAAAACCGTAAAAACAGGAACTTCGCACCAGCCTATAAAAATAAATAAAATTCGAATGATATTAATTCAGTCATACTTGCCAACCTCCGACTAAAATTCCGTATAATGTGAGTTAATATAAACCAGATTAAACAGGTTTCTAACCGGAAAATATTTTAGATTTATCATTAATTATTTAATTTCATGTTTCTATGTAGAACTTGTTTGATATCATTTCTTTAAAAAAAATCCTGTCTAGAAACATGTTTAAAACGAATCAATTTAACTCTTATTTTAGCGAAGAATATAGAAAGCTTGGCAGGTACACTCATTGCAAGAATGCGATTTATCTAAAAGCATTTAGGTATTTTATTGTTATAAAAATTATTATAAATTAAAAACTTTATTAAATTAATTTTACGCCTGGATTACACGTGTTGTTATTTGTTGTATAAAGTACCCGGTGCGAATATTAATTTTTAATACCAGTCTCTTGTATTACGTTTCTCGCACACAACTTGTGAAAAAATAAGTAACCAAAAGTAGAATACAAATTAGGAAGCCAGAAATTACAGTTTTAACGGAAATTTGCCAAGTTAAATTTCGCACCTCATCTGCTTTCGGCCTTACTGCGTGATTTGCGGTAAAGGACTATCGAACAGTCCATGTCTCATGCTAAATTCCAGAGGGAAATTATACCGAGTTGAAATTTAAACCATTTCATTCTTTCAAGTGGAAGTGCAACATAATTTTAACTTTAAATATACAAATGACAACACTTGATGAAATAAATAATGAAAATCTATTAAAAGTGTTCTATCTCATAAGTAGCTCAATAACTCATAACACTGCTGCTTGTTAAATCTTGTACAAGTGATATTGTCAAGGAATTGATAAAGAATTGTGATACAAATAAAAATTTGATAAAACGCGTATATACTTCTAAATGATGTATTATTTTAAAGACATAAAATTGCATTAAAACACAAATCAACAGTTTCAGCCGAAATCCAAGGCCATCTTCAGGATATTAAGTCCTGAAGATGGCCTCAGATGTAGGCTGAAACTGTTGATTTGTGTTTTAATGCATCACTTAATATGTCATGAAAATAGAGGCTTAAGATCTCACCTTTCCAGTTAACTTGTTTCCTCTCGGTACTCCAACTACAACATCAGAATTTCTGTCTCCGGTAAATTCCCCAATAGCCATAGAATAGCCTGTGAACAGGACGCTACAATTAGTACAGTTCATTTCGACAGAAAGACTGTGTGGTTTGCAAACACTAAATGGTAAAATGTAGCAATGAAATAAAAAGAAAAAAGTAGAAAAATATCTTTTTTTTTTCAATTAGTGCGAAAAAGAAAAAACTTTGTTTCAAAAATAAATTTCATATGCAGTAGAACCCCGCGAATCCGAATCCCGAAATTCCGATAAAAATAGAGGAGAAAAAGATGTGTGCTGAAAAAAAGTAAGCAATAAGTACTCAGTAGTATAGTAAACATACTCTAATGGAATCCTAAGGTTCGGCCGGCTGGATAATCTGGCACGACTTTCGGAAAAAAATAGTATTCCTTGTTCAGTCACTCTTGATGTTTATAATAATCCAATGGAACTTCAGAATGAGGAATTGTATTATAACCCATTACAAATGCTTCGCAATTGCGAATCTATAAATAACTCAGTCACCGCGTCGAAGAGGGGGGGGGGGGGAATCAAATCAAACTGTTGAAAGTAAACATAAAGTTTTATCATCTGAATTAAATACTTTTTGCATTTTAGAAAATAATTTTATAGTGACTGGCAAACAAACTTATATTCGAGATTCTTTTTAAAGATGACTTCTACGAGCAGTCCTACAGTGTACGTTTTCATTTCATATTCTTGTACATATGTTGTACTTTTACATTATTGAGTATTTTTTTTTATTCTATTCAACCTGTTTAAAGAATAAAAAACATGCTTTACTGCCATTTTTTGTTTAATTCTAACTTCTAGACATTTTTCCCGACATTCAATCTGTAATCCGTAAAATTTTGTAATCCGGCATAATTCAAGTCCAGAACGAAAATAAAGCCGAAAATAAAATCTGTTCGGATAAAACGGAATTTCGGATTAGCGGGGTCCTACTGAATTTATACTTTTTTATTATACATATATATTAAGACATTAAAGTTAGGACAGCAAATTTTTATTACACACTTGTTATTTATTATGAGGTATACTTCTTGATAAAATGAAGAACTCTAATTACACTGTAAAAAAAAAAAACGACATTTTTACAGCACAAAGTACTGTTCATCTCGCGCACAAACTCGATCACAGTGAATGTGCTGTATCTTTCTTTGCTTTCCTGACTATATTAACATGGAAAATACAGTAGTTGCGTAAAATTAACAGCACAATGTGCTGGCAATTTGGACGCCAGCAGTTTGTGCTGTAAAAAAATGCGTCCAAATTGCCAGCACATTGTGCTGTTAATTTTACGCAACTACTGTATTTTCCATGTTAATATAGTCAGGAAACCAAAGAAAGATACAGCACATTCACTGTGATCGAGTTTGTTCTGGCAGTCTACAGTGGTTTTTTTTTTTACAGTGTACATATTTTTTTCACAATTTTATTACATACAAATTTGCTGCTCTGTCTTTTATTACTTTTTATTCGTACATGTCTTATAAAGTATAAATATATGGATGTTATTAATGATATAAAATTTTTTTATTTTTCTCATTAACTGAAAAAAAAAATAATTCTACTTTTTAGTAAGTTATAGTTGGATAAAAGTTTTTAATTTTTTATTTACACTATTTTTAATTTTTAGTTTGAAAGATAATTCAAACCAGATATCGTGGCCATTTTCAACCTGAACATTTTTAATGAATGTTTTGCACAAGGGAAAATATTTGTAATTGTTTTAAGGGGCAAAGTACAGTATATGTAGATTAAATTTCCTACGTTAACATCATAAAAGTAAAACAACAAAAAAAAATCTTTCATTACTTGTATCCGAATAAAATAGTGGTCGAGAGAAGGCAAATTGCTGTTCTGTTGAAATATTTTCAACTTGAGTTTGAATCCTTACATGGATAATACAAAAACAAATTAATTTTAATACATTTCATTAGTGTATTTAACAACAGGGAGCGCTATAAAAAGAAGTAAAAATTGTGATGAATATGTCCTACTTATTTTTAACTTTAGCATAACTGTCATATATTACAACAGCCAAAAACAATTTAGTTACTCTATTTCTTGCTAATGTGCGTTATCCGCGTTAAAGAAAGTTGAGGTGAATCTGTTCTATCTAATTTTAACACATGTATGTGATAGTGAATATATAATAAATAAATAAATTTTAGTTATGATATTTCCCTCCAGGAGCACCACAAGTGTAAAAATATCTATGGCGTAAAAAATTTTATCGAAACATAAATTTGGCTATGACGAATCTTATTCTGCAAAACTGACTGAAATTCATTCGCGGGAGGCGAGTTTAAATTTCGTGCCAGCGGCGATATTAGAACAAAAAGGTCTATAGTGTGTAATTTTTTTTCAAAACATAAAATTGATCATGGCTGAAACTTATTTTGAAGATTTCAGCTTAGGAAGATTTAAGTTCGTGGGGAGCAAGTTCATATTGCTTAGTTATGCAGTATTCCACCAGGGTCAATAAAGACACAAAAAACCTACAACATGACAGTTTTTACCAAAACGTATAGTTTGACCATGGAAGAAGTTTATTCTGGAGATCAGAGCGAAATTTTCTCGTGGGAAATAAGTTTGAATTGCTTACTTATGCAATTTCCCGCCATAAGAACGCATCTAGCATAAAAAACCTATCATAAGAAATTTTTTAGAAACATATTAATATGACCATATCAGAAGCTTATTCTGAAAAATTGAATGAAATTCGTTCATAGGAAGTGAGTTTAAATGTAGTATGAAATTTCCTTCCAGAGGCACTAGTAGCATAAAAGCATTTATCAGGAGTAAAATTTTATTAAAACAAAAATTTGATCAAGTGAGCGATATTCATTCATAGGAAGTCAGTTTAACTTGCATAGTTATGCGATTCCCTACCAGCTTTGCTTCTAGCATAATACCTAATAAGCCCTACCAAGTGAAATATTTTGTCAGAACATAATACTGATCACAATAATGTAACTGAGCGTACTGATTAAGCAGAATTTTTTAAGGCAATTGGTTTACAAGGTTTGAGATATTTTCACTGAACAAAACATGTACAATTCCACCAGAATATGATGAATATTTGTTCCTATTGCGATGTATACTCCCTAGTGTCTTAATATTTTTTTCATGGCATATTCTTGAATGTGAACATGTGTCAACATCAGCTTTGGTTTTCGATTGGCATTTGTACTGATGAAGCACTTTTATAAAGCTTGAAACGCCTACTGTAATTGTTTTTATTATGTGATATTATTCTTTTTTTTTTTTTAGTTTTATTAAATGTTTTATTTGAGAAGTCCTCTAATTTGGAGCGTATCAGAGCAGGATTCTGTGCAGCTAACAGTTGGGTCATTGCTGGTCCTTTGTTGGGAGGTATTTCGTTTGGCTAATGGTACGGCTGTGTGAAAGTTTCTTACGCTGAGTCAACTTGGGACAACAATAAGCCAACATTGTCCCAACTATTTTGTGCTAATTGGGTATATTTCAAAGAAGACATTGTGAGAAAGAAAACAGCAAATGATTGCTTACTTTACTAACTTACTTAACTAAGTTTGCGATTGTTTACTATTTGTTGTTATTCAAGTCGCTTAATAATGAATGAATTTCATTTATTCGATCAGGAATTTTTATCTTACCAAGATAACTGTCATCTTCTTCCTCTGGACCTTCCGGTGTGCTATATAAGGAATCTTTAGACAGCAAATCTTGAGAATACAGTTGACCTTAAAAAAAATAATAATAATATGTATATATATATCATAATAGTAAAACAATAGATCCAAAGTAAATTTTTCACATTATAATTTCAGAATTTAAGTGCTTTAAAAGTCAAACTTTCTCCAAAATTGAATAACTTGTCACTTTAATTATTTTCTTTATTCATTTTAAATAAAAAGCTGACACAAAATTCCTATTTTGTAAAATTTTTGCATTATTAACCAGTTGTTATGAGGGATATAAACGTCATCCCCATTCTTCATTATGTAAAAATTCTAAAATAAAAAGACATCGGAAAAATTGTATCGGAAACACATACCTATAAGAAAATTTAAAATTATTAATAAAATATGTAACATTTAATTTTTCCGATTGTTGTGAATTAAAATTGTTACAATTATTCGATTTGAGTGCACTCGACGGACATAAATTAGTCACTCATGGGGTTAAATGGAAAACTAAAAGCTTTAACATACTTGAAATTTTATGGAAGAGGTGATTTATTTGTTCCTTAAAATCAAATAAAACGATCACACTATTATTGAAAGCAGAGCAGATGGCATTTATTTCATGAACGAAAATAAACGGCCATATAATAATCACCTAATAATGTTGGTTCGGAATCTTTTTTAATGTTTAACCCGCTCGCTGCGTAAGTAATTCTTCGCGATGAGCGTCTTTTACAGAATTTTTAATCGTTTATCACCTGTTCTTTAAAGCAGAAATTTTTGACTATCGTAATCGGGAAAAATGTCCTGATTAAATCAAAGTTTTCGCTAAAAAATAACTAGTGGGAACAACCAAATAGTATTAATTTGACGGGAAAATGCATGCCCGAGCATAGCTCGGGCCACGCAGCCAGAGGGTTAAATCTTCTTTTTAACCTCTTCAGTTCCGAAGCTAAAATAATAATACAAATGCTTATTCATTGGTTTTTCCAAACAAAATGACATCGTAAATGACAGAAAAAATATCTTTTCTGAAATGGATCCTTTAGACGTTTAGTCATTTAGGTTCAAAAATAGGGATATAAAACTATAAACCCCTTAAAAACATCAATTTAATAACCATTAACCTAAATGAACGCAATCGCAAATTTAAGAGCTTTAAACAAATAAATAATCTACAAATCTTCAAATTTTTTTATTGAAAAAGATTTAAGCTAAATACTTATGAAAATTTCTCACTTTCTGGGTCATACTGTCTTTTGGGCATTTTTCGGCATTTTGCAAACTCAGATGAAAATAACATTTATTTTATGCGGGAATCAGCTTAGATGCTGCCATTTATTCGTTTGCTTTGAACGCAAAAAAAAACATTTATTTGTTAAGAAGTGATCTGAAAATGTAAAAAATCGGACATTTTAGTTTTTATAAGGAAAAGAACAGAGGTCCCCGTATGGGGACCCAGGGACCGAAGGTGTTAAAATTATGTGTTCCAAACTGAAAAGAAAAATACCTACGTATATAATTATTACGTATATATTAATGCTTTATGTATTAATTAAAATACAAACGTTATTAGTTTAATCAATACCTTGCCAGTACCAACTTCCAGGAGCTCCTATAAAAAGCTGTCTTCCATTCTGAAAAATAAAATGAAGTAAACCGTGAGATTATTGTTTCAAAATAACATTATGTACATTACATAGTCAAAGAATTTACACAACAATATGTTACATAACAACATATGAATGTTGCTCTATCATCTCATGCTTTTCTTTTACGAGCGGATACTTTTATTATATCATTATAAATGGAATAGAAGATATGTATTTTTTCATTAATGTGTTTTTAGCCATCTAGTAACAGAGTAGTGCAGATTTTACCCATGAAATCTTGGAAAACACTCTTTGTGTTCTGGGGAAAGTAATAATTGCCTAATATGAAATTTCTAAAAAAATAATAAATTGGCTGCTAACACATTAAAAACATCCCCCAAAATAAATCTGTTGCTCTGTCCTATATTATTGATATATACGTCTCATTTTTGAAAAAATCGTGATAATTTTTTTTTTTTTTTTTTTTTTTTTTGCAAAAAGTATATTTGATATAATAGAATTACTTAAGAAGAATTAGTTAATGTTTTTTAACTTAGTCTAAAAAATTGCAATTCGTATAATTTCTTTACCAATAAATATGATTGAATTAAAATAATTAAGTAGAATAATTAGTTATATCAATTTTTAGATTTTTCGATATAAAATTCATTGCCTGTATTTAAGGCTTGGTTTTAAAGTTTAGAAACTAATTGGCAACATCATATAAAAACCAGAAATTTATTCCAACAAATTTTGTATCTACTTGCAAGCCATCTCGTTCAACATTTCAAAAATTAGTAATTCTTGAGACCAATTAAAAAAAAAAAAAAAAAAAAAAAAAAATTGTAAAATAATCAAAAAAGCGTTCTTACTTTCGTCACTGCTGCTGAAAATCCAGCTTGACCATATCCTTGCCTGTGATAACCCCAATTAACTAAAAAAAGAGAATACGAAAAGGTAAGAAGTTTGATATTGGTAAAAGAGGGTGTTCAGTGCTATTAATTCGATTTACCATCAATTTTTGAATTTTTTGTTTGCTCTGTTAGGTAAGAGATGGCAGCACCATACATTCTTTGGAATGTCTTAATTTTAGAATTTTGACACTAGCTTGTTCTGGTGACTTTTGATTTGAGAATTGTCAGGACACAGAAGGTGTTCCTGTTTCTTATACTGTTCCTCATCTTTATCTTCGCCCAATGTTGGCTGGGGATTATTTTATTATTTAATTGATTTAAAACTTTCAGGCGCAGAGTAATTCAGTATATAAAAACAGTGGCGGATTTATGAAGTAAGGGGCCCCTCTCACAGGAGCTTTTTTGGGGGCCCCCCATCTGAAAAATTGGGTATATTTATAATTTTAAGGCAATAAACAGTCATTAATTAATTACAAATTTATTAAGATTTATTGAAAGCATTAATTGTTAATTATACAAAATTCACTTTATGCAGGATATCCCATCAAGACCAAACTGTACATAACCAGATTATTCGCTTGGAGTACATAAAAAAAAGTGCCCCAAAATCTTTATCACTATGACGCATAATTTTCGAGAAAAATGCGAAAGAAGAGTACGACATGTTATCCGGTGCAAGAAAAAGAAAAACTTCATCGGAAACATGAAATTGGTATTTGCATATGTTTGAGGACGAAGAGGAGCAAACTGCCCACCGCGTATATCGAGGTACGCATTCGCGCGCCGTAGAATGGCTCATTGCACACAAAAAGTAGCTATCAGATGCAGCCTTTTAAGTATGATTCAAACGACGGCTTGACATCATTCCATGGTGTAAGCATGCATGTCTGAATATACACGGTGGGTATTTTACTTATCTTAGTCTGAAAACATAAGCAGATACCAATGTTCATGTTTCCAATAAAAACATTTTTCCTTGTACCCCATCTGATGTCATACATTTCTTTTGCATCTCCTCGAAAACTATGGGTCGTAGAGGTATAGTTCGTTGGTCTTGTTTTATGTTTTTTAAGCGAGGAATCTCACTGTGCAGAGTTTGTGCTGTCTTGATGAGACACCCTGTATTTAAATTAAACGATATCTAAACGCATATTTAGAAACATTATAAAAATTTTCGTCTGGCTTTAGCTGCAGCAAAATTGTCTATGACTTCATCGTAATTTACAGAGCTTAGAGAATCACACTCAATGTATAACATTGCAAGGTTATTCAAACGCACTTGAGAAAGAGTTGATCGTAGATAATTTTTCACTCTTTTAAGAGCACTAAATGATCTTTCTCCACTTGCATTTGATACGGGTAATGTGAGAAAAATTTTCAGAATGCTTTCCACGTTTGGAAATGTTTCTTTCAAACCGTCACTATTCACCAGCAATTTATACCACTTTTCTGGCTCTACCGAGTGCTGATCTTGCCCCATTACACTAAGAAAATGACGGAAATGCTTCAGTTCATCGGTAAACTGTTTTCCATGTATATCATTCATATATACTTTTGAAATGAAACTTGTGTTAGTTTTGGGGGAATTAGGTGGTTCATCAACAAAAACTTCTTTGAATGCATTAGAAACATATTCTAATTTTTCTTTTCTTTTCTCGAGTTCAACTATTATGCGTTTCCCTTTCATACAATACAGTACTTTTGATTTAGTAAAAATAACAACAACAACAAAACTATAGAATATGTATACAAGTATAAAAAATATCACTTTTATCAAATTTAACTGTTGAATAACTAAACATTTGAATGATTAGAAAACTGTCTGCTCTCAAACCCCTTATTTATTTATTTATTTTATTTTAAAACATTTTCTGGGGAGAGAAAAAAAATGTCACTATCATGAAATAAAATTCATCCCTACACGTATGAAATTTTTAGAAAATTTGAAATAAATTCACTTTTTATTTTATGTTATTGTATTTATTTATTTGTAGTTTATTATTTATATTGAAGAAAAAGAAAATACAATCAAAAGGTTTTTTTCAACTACTTATATAGATAGCTTATGATTAAGGGCGGTTGTTCATATATATAAACTTTTACTGAGAGTGGCCTTTGGATGTAACCGAAGAAACAAACAATAAAAAAAAATTCCAGAAGAGCAGAAATTTTAAAACGGGTGAAATAAAAGCAAACGACTGAGATATTTATAAAAAAGTTGAGATTTTCCATTATATGGGTTTCTCAGAGTGAAGGAGGGGACATAATTTTAGGACTTGCCTCAGAAATCTTTCCGTAAGCTGTTCTAAAAAGGAAAAGTCCTCAACAGGGCCGAATTTAATGCGGGACAGAGGGGGCATGTGTCCCGAGTGCCAGAACGAAGGGGCGCCAAATGAAGGATTTTGTTTGTCGATTTTTCTCATGTCTATGTTTAGCACAGCATTCGTATTGTTAAATTTGTCCTGTCTGGGGTATGCCAAAGCATAGAAGAATGATGATATGGCATAAGGATCCGGTATAAAGCGGAATTATTTTCGATTCTGTTTTCGAGATTTCAATGAATCAATATTTGACAAAGCATATTACATAGTTCAGCATTACATATATTATGATTATATATTTTAAATTTTAAAATAAGTCGGCTATTAGAAAATTAGTAAAATTATCTTTGTAAATATATGTTGCGGGGTAGGAGGGGTGGGGACGCTAAAATCCATGTTTGCCCCGGGTACAGAAAAAGCTAGTTTCGGCCCTGGTCCTCAAAAGTGGAAAGTGCAACCGACATTGAAAAAGTACGAAAATAAACGGTTAAATCAACCTCAGATATGCAAAAATGGGGGATGGGGAAATTATTTAAAAATGTTAAAATGCAAACAAAAAATTTGGAAAGAACGGTGCAGTTGGTTTAACTTTAGCTTCCAAGTGTCGCCGCGTTACTAGCATGCCACATCTCAACATTTTATCTCTTTTTTTGTTATCCCCTCCCTAAAAAATCAGATAATGATAAAAGCTTCACTTTTTAAAAAAATCACATTTTGTCTTATTTTATCCTCTTTAAAATCTTTGTATTTAAATTTCTTGATTAGCTCCCTAAAGACCACTCTTTGTAAAAGTTAAAAACATATGTAAGCAGCTTGCCTTCTATATAAAGACGATTCTCAAAAGGTGGACACTGGACACAAGTCATAACTTTAAGCCTTTCAAGCATAACTTTAATTATCATTGACTATATATGTATATATATATTACATTGAGTTTTTAATTCTATTCAGAGACAGAAAATGACATAATTTTTTGTAAAAGCTTTGTATAAATATCTTAAAATTTTATTATTATATGCTAAAGAGGCCAATTTCGGACATTCATAACATTAACTGCTCCAATGTACCATTAAGAAAAAGAATTTTAACTTTTTTCCAGGTGGTTCTAATGGTAAACAACGAATGCATAAAGGAAACGGATGATTTTTTGATAATTTCGTTAAGAGATGGCAGGCTGATTTATTGCTTTTTTGAAGATAGGACTTTTCTATAAAGCATTTTTCTGTATTTTGTTATGTCCGAAAGTAACATACGTAACAAAGCATTTGATTTTATTATTATTATTACTGGATAACAAAAAGTTAATTATGCATATATATATGTATACAGACACATTAATTACTTCCTTAGTCTTAAGAATTTTTTAAATACTAAGATCAACGCCCAAAATCTGTAAAGTACGTGGGAAAAAAAGTCCAAATTTTGTAACGTACACAACTGCTAATTACATGCTTTAATAATTAATTTTCCAGAATAGTTGCTGTCTTTTAATGTTTGTGTATAATTTTGTAGACATACTATTAAAAATATTTATATATTATATTTATAGACAAAATTAAAAAAAAATTGACCTTAAATTTGAAAATTTTAAAAATTACATATAGTTAACGTTTAATGATCCCACCTTTTGAGGATCTCCCATAAGATATTTGTCTGGCGGGCGAATTGATAGATTTTATTTTTCTTTTTAATCCTCAATTGTTCCCCCGCAAGAATATTTTAGAGTTCTGGTGGGGAAATTGCACTTTTGTCCATTAACTAAAACCTTTCGAGGGGGACATTTAAATGTTCCGGGGGGGGGGGGGGTGTCCTCTGAATTCAACACTGGATTAATATATATATATATATATATTTTTTTTTTTTTGAAGCACTCATATCTAAATAAAGGTAAACAAAGCAAATTCATTTACAAATGCTTTTAAGCATTCTATAGTACAGATAAGTAATTTCTTTAAATGGAAATATTTTTATTAATTTTGGGATTAAAGATATTTTTTGAAGTAAAAGGAGAAGAAAGCAACGAAATGACAACAAATCAGTTATGAAATTTATGCTTCCTTGAGCTACCTATAAATATTATTTGTTAGTGATTAAATTTTACAAGAATTATTGTTGAATATAATGGAACAAATTTAAAGGGTGAGAGCAAAAAAAATTAAAACCTCAAAAATAAGGATCACTCTAATATTCAATCAAATAAAGCTAAGTCGTCCAATCATCCCGTTTTTTAACGACATCGGGTTAAGAAAAAAAAGTTATTATTTATAATTTGTAATTTATGTGTCTCTATAGATGAAAATTATTTCATGTTTGTGCTTGAAAGTGAAGTTTTTTAAATACGGAAATGAAATGCAAAAGATTTCAATTCGTAAAATTGTTCAATTGTACTTAAATGAAGATAAAGTGTACACAAATAAAAAATACAAATGGAAGCCTACTAATTTAATTACAACAGAGCAGAGGTTTTCACGAGCTATTAAATAAATTTTGAAATGCATGAAACAATCTTACGAATTGAATACATGATAAATATAAAATTATTAATAGTAACAGTTATGCTTACCGATTTATAATATTTATGAAATTTCAGAGCAAAAACATCAAAACTAAGACGAATAGACGAAAACAAATCACTACTCTCATCAAGTTGCACGACAAAAAGTAATTCTCCTATTTACTCGGATATCTCTCCAGAATTCTGGGAGCATTGGGATGGGGTCATTTCCGTTAAATTTTAGGTGACCTCAGTAGGCAAAAGTTATTTTCAAAGGTCATTCATAGTCCTATATTGTAACCTTGAGGTAATACGTTATCTTTGTTCTTAGAGCTGACCCAATATCCCTCAGGATACATAGACACAGAGGCGATATTGCCTTCTAACACTGATGCTACTACAATTTCTTGCTAAGTATAAGTATAGGAATAAAAAAAAATGCATAAAAAGGTTTTGAGCATTATCTTAGGCCAAAAAAAAAAAAAAAAAAAAAAAAAAAATCTTTACTTTTATGGAAATTTTGCAAGAAGAGAAATTATCTTAAATAATCGCTAAATATTATTGAAGCTTTCATGAATTTTCATAAAAGTGACTTTAATCAACAAAATAATAAAGCATTAAGAGAAATCTATGTTAAATGACATTAAAATGAGAAGAAAGTTTACATTATTAACAGAATTTTGATATTGTCATAAAACTTGCAAACAAAATTTATTCAGTAAAATTGGAGATAATTGATATTAAAAAAATAATAAGAAAAGGAGATGATTGCTTGAAAATATGATGGAAATGTGGAATTAACTATGTATACTAATTTATTTAAATTTAGTTTTAAATTTATTTATATTTTACACACTACATATTATTTTACACATACGGTTCCTTTTGCGCTTCCGTGTAGAAAAACATAAAATGTCATATGCAACATTTTCTATGGATAAGATGTTATTGGGCACCACAATAATAAAAAAAAGTCCTTCCGGCCAGTGCCGGGAGGAAGAGGTAGCTTTCATATTCCTTATTTTTAAAAAGCCAACTTATATTATTCAAACACACGAAGCTCAATTAAGTGGAAACCGAATGTAGGAGATTCAATACTAATTTTTATCAATACTAAATCATTATGAATGAGAATTTCGCGAAATTAGTCAGCTTTATCCAAGCTGCTTTTATTTAAAGTAACTTATATTTGGCTGCCAAATTAGGCGATTTCTTAAAGTGCCTGATATTTTAAGACAACATGGTAGATGAGGCTAACCAGTGAACTTGGTCGAGACCTTAGTAATTGCTGTGCACATGCTCACTCATATCGGAATCGGTTGATATATACGAGTGCTGTCGCAGGCAAAAAATCAGATTTTTCAAAATGTCACCCACTTTAGAAATTGAAACTGCTATATCTGAGCCATTTTTTAAGATAAAGACAAACAAAAATTGCTCCTGAATCGTTATATCAAGGTCAAATACTTAAGAAAGAAACCTTTTTCAATTTCTAATTTTTTTGCACCTCACTTTAAATATAATTTTTTTTTAATTTAATGGCCGCCATTTTGAAACAAGATGGCTGATGAAGCTGGCCAGCGAACTTGGTCGAGATATTGATGTATACTATCCACATGCCTTCTTCCATAGAAATAGGCGAATAAGTGTGGTATCGCGTGACAAATACAAGATCGTTTCAAAGTGTTAGCCATGATAGAAATTCAAAGTGCTATAATTCAACCACTTTTTAAGATATAAACAAAAGAACAAATTTTCAGAAACAAAAACTGCTCCAGAATCTTTGTATCAAGGCCAAACACATAAAAAAAAATCTTTTTCATTTTCCAATTTTTTAATACCTCATTTTAAATTTTAAATTACATTTTTTTAAATGGCAACCCTTTTGAAACAAGATGGCGAATGAAGCTGGCCAACGAACTCGGTCGAGACATTGGTATGTACTATGTACAGACCAAGTTACATTCAAATCGGTTCATAAATACGCCTGTTATCGCGTGACAAAAATCAGGTCGTTTTAAAATGTCAGCCACAATAGAAATTCAAAATGTTATAACTCAGCCATTTCTTTAGATGTAGACGAAACAAAACCTGTTCCGGAATCTTTGTATTAAGGTAAAAAACATACAAAAAAATCTTTTTCATTTTCCAAATTTTTGGTATCTTATTTTAATTTTTTTAAATGGCCACCATTTTGAAACAAGATGGCGAATGAAGCTGGTCAACGAACTCGGTTGAGTTATTTGTATGTACTATGTACAGACCAAGTTACATTCAAATCGGTTCATAAGTACGTCTGTTATCGCGTGACAAAAATCAGGTCGTTTTAAAATGTCAGCCACAATAGAAATTCAAAATGTTATAACTCAGCCATTTTTTTAGATGTAGACGAAACAAAACCTGTTCCGGAATCTTTGTATTAAGGTCAAACACATACAAAAAAAATCTTTTTCATTTTCTAATTTTTTGGTATCTCATTTTAAATTTATTTTTTTTTAATTTTTTAAATGGCCACCATTTTGAAACAAGATGGCGAATGAAGCTGGTCAACGAACTCGGTTGAGACGTTGGTATGCAGTATGCACTATGTATACACCAAGGTACATCCAAATCGGTTCATAAATACGTTTGTTATCACGTGGCAAAAATCAGGACGTTTCAAAATGTCAGCCACGCTAGAAATTCAAAATGCTATAACTCAGCCATTTTTTAAGATATAGACGAAACAAAAACTGCTCCCGAATCTTTTTATCACGGTCAAACACATAAGAAAAAAATATTTTTTCAATTTTCAATTTTTTGCTACCACATTTCAAATTTAAATTTTTCTTAAAATTTTAAATGGCCGCCATTTTTAAACAAGATGGCGGATGAATCTGGCCAACGAACTCGTTCGAGACATTGGTCTGTACTATGTATAAACGAAGTTACATCCAAATCGGTTCTTAAATACGCCTTTTATCGTGTGACAAAATTCAGGACGTTTCAAAATGTCAGCTTCGCTAGAAATTCAAAATGCTATAACTCAGCCATTTTTTAAGATATAGACGAAACAAAAACTGCTACGGAGTCTTTGTATAAAGGTCAAATACATAAGAAAAAAATATTTTCCCATTTTCAATTTTATTGTACCACATTTCAAATTTTAATTTTTTTTTAAAATTTTAAATGGCCGCCATTTTGAAACAAAATGGCGGATGAAGCTGGCCAACGAACTCGGTCGAGACATTGGTATGTACTATCTACACACCGAATTCCATCCAAATCGGTTCATAAATACGAGAGTTACAGTGTGACATAGGTCAGATATATATATATATATATATATATATATATATATATATATATATATATATATCAATTTTGAACGGAGGGTGGTTTCGGGGTCTGGGGGTCATGATCGATGAAAATATACCAAAATTTTTTGAAATCGCTTTCCTCCGAACGGCTGCAATAGGTAGCTTTTTGTAAAGAAAGCTACCTAAAATCATAAGTATAAATGTAAATTACTTATTAATGTTTTGATAAGGTCTAAAAAAAAGTAAAATCAAATTTCGACGCATAAATTTTACTTTCAAACTTCAATTTATGTGAAAATTGTGAAATAAGTGAAAGGGGGTTACTCAAAATATTTAGTTGACTATGGATTTACTAGTAGAAAAGCAAATATGTTAAGAAAATATTTGTGTGAAAGCCAGTTATGCTAGAAAAGCCCACCTATTAATAGTTTCAAGTATTTTCACCAGAATAAATAATCAAGGAGTTTGTAGATTTTAAAAGGAAATATCTTAACACTTAATAAATGTCAGCATTTAATCACACCGCAGACGACAAGAATTGTGAGATTTGGTACAGATTATAGTGGGGAAGTGTCTGTGTCTGATGGTCCCGTTAGTGATACGAATGGGCCTTTAAGAATTGTATTAATAAATCAACTTACTGAATTATTTTTTTAGGGTATTACAAAATAATTTAAAATTTAAATGTATATTAACAGAGTACAGAGAAAAAAAAATTGCGCCTGCCGTTAAAAGTTTAGAGGTAAGATAATAATTTTTAGTTGCCCCGGGGCAGCTAAAGCTGGGGGCCCTTACCTTTTCGTCATCCTGGACACTCGATAATTGTCCTACTTATTGCTGATAATTTATTAGCAAGTTAAAAGTTAAATAAAAAAGAAAGGAAAGGTCTTTTCTTAGTGCTGCGCAAAATTTAAAATGCACAAATTATACGACTCGGGGTTTGACATTTTATTTTCCTTACTTGTTAATTATTTTAACTTGCAGAATTTACACAAAAGATGATTATTTCAATCAATATTTTTTTATTATTTCATCGAAAGACAGGGCCCGTGACGGACCGTTTAAAAATAACCGACCTTCTGTTATTTGTGCCTTCCCAGGGCCCAATCTCGTCTATCTACGGCCCCGGGGAAATTATTGTTCTGGGGGCGCCCCTTCTATTTATCCATAGAAATTGTTCCCGAATATTGTGGAAGTGGCTGGTACTAAACTTCATACGTATTGTATGTATGCATAAATTTCGTACCAGTTACTATCCACATCTATATACAGGGCATCGCAAAAAGATGATCACAACTTTAAGAAAAAATACCAGCAGGATAATAGTAGAAAAAATGATATTTTGGTTGATAGAAGTATTTGTTTGCGAACTTTTACTTTGCATATCTACGTTTGTTACAAGATGGCTAAAAGAGAATGCCCAGACTTTGTCATAATTTAATGGTTTTAACTTACCTCGTTATGATAAAAACATCAATAAAGAATTTCTCGTGAAAACAATAAAATAATAAGTTGTTATAATAAAATGTTATTCATTAGTTCGGGTTTTTTTGTGTGTGGGTGGAGGGGGCCTGGGTAGCAGAGAGGGGAAGTGGAACCGCACTCCCTTTCTAAATGTTTAAAAATATATGAATTTTAATCACTTTTGACCAATTTTATTCATTTGACACCTATAATGAAAATCCTGACTATTCCCATGGGGGCCCGCAAAAAGGGTGTCCGGGGAAGCTATCCCGCATTAGTCAGGCCCGACCGTCTCCACCCTTCTCTTTGCGACCCACTCCCTTACATATCCTTTGATATGCATACGGTACAGGACCCGACCAAGCCAAAGACAGGACCAGGAGGTGATGCTCATTCGGGTCCCTGTCACAAAAGAGAAAATAAAAACTGTTTCTCAGATATGAATATATAAATAGAGATTTAGATAACCTTTGTTTTTAAGTTTATCCTACTCTAGAAATACAAAATATTGATTATAATCAGTAACAAACTCACAATACATTTCAAATATCAGCTTTCTGAAACTGCATATCATGTTTGGGGCCCCCCCGAAATCAGGAGTCGAAGAGACATGACCCACATGTTTAATAACATATGCTATCCTGATTTTGGGGCCCCCAAACTTGGCATGCCCCACATATTGGTATGCCCTAAAATATTGATTATAATCAGTACCAAACTCACAATCATTTCAAATATCAGCTTTCTGAAACTGCATATCATGTTTGGGGCCCCCGAAATCAGGAGTCGAAGAGACACGACTCACTCGACCCATATGTTTAATAACATATGCTAGCCTGATTTCGGGAGCCCCCAAATTTGGTATGCCCTAAAATATTGATTATAATTAACAAACTCACAATACATTTCAAATATCAGCTTTCTGAAACTGCATATCATGTTTGGGGGCCCTCGAAATCAGGAGTCGAAGAGACACGACTCACTCGACCCATATGTTTAATAACATATGCTATCCTGATTTCGGGGGGCCCCAAACTTGGTATGCCCTAAAATATTCATTATAATTAACAAACTCACAATACATTTCAAATATCAGCTTTCTGAAATTGCATATCATGTTTGGGGGCCCCCGGAATCAGGAGTCGAAGAGACACAACCCACATGTTTAATAACATATGCTATCCTGATTTTGGGGGGCCCCAAACTTGGTATGCCCTAAAATATTGATTATAATCAGTAACAAACTCACAATACATTTCAAATATCAGCTTTCTGAAACTGCATATCATGTTTGGGCCCCCCGAAATCAGGAGTCGAAGAGACACGACCCACTCGACACATATGTTTAATAACATATGCTATCCTGATTTCGGGGGGCCCCAAACTTGGTATGCCCTAAAATATTCATTATAATTAACAAACTCACAATACATTTCAAATATCAGCTTTCTGAAACTGCATATCATGTTTGGGGGCCCCCGAAATCAGGAGTCGAAGAGACACAACCCACATGTTTAATAACATATGCTATCCTGATTTTGGGGGCCCCCAAACTTGGTATGCCCTTCATCTTGGTATGCCCTAAAATATTGATTATAATCAGTAACAAACTCACAATACATTTCAAATATCAGCTTTCTGAATCTGCATATCATGTTTGGGGACCCCGAAATCAGGAGTCGAAGAGACACGACCCACTCGACCCATATGTTTAATAACATATGCTATCCTGATTTCGGGGGCCCCCAAACTTGGTATGACCTACATCTATTAAAATAGCTGTAAAAGGTCTCTAACAAGGTTCTTTTTAGTTCAGAGCAAAGTACGTTTTTCTTCCTTAAACCCCACCCCATCCCTTCACAAATGTTCACAGTCTTGATGATAGATTAACAGAAAAAGAGATAAGAAAAACCTAAAATATTTCTGGAAATAACAGATAAAAGAAAAAATATTTTACTTATTACATGAAAATGATGTAGTAAAAGTAACTGAAAATACAAAAATCTTTGATCAAAGTCACTTTTTCTCTTTGAACTTAAAAGAAGATTTGGGGGCCCCTTGGATGCGGGCCCCCCCGCGATTGCGACCATCGCGACCCCTTAAATCCGCCCCTGTATAAAAAGGTGAAATGATTGATTCGCACCAGAATTTCCTAACGAATTTCTTAGAAAATAAATACTTGATTTCCTTCACGTTCATTATAGAAGCAAAATTTTATCAAAAAAATCTGCGAGCACGCCGTTTGGAATTAGAATTAAGTGGTCACATTTGTGACAAACGCCCATGGAAGTGTTAATATGAAACTATTTTGCAAGTAGATGGTTATATTTAATGCAGTGGCAGTAAAGTTTAATAGTTTTTAAAAAGCATTTTGCTCAGTTTTATATTTTATCTGTGAACTGTAATTTGTTATTTGTTGTAATTGCCAAGATCTACGTTTGTGAATGTAAAAATAAATTAAGAAAATTTCACGAAGCAATAGAGTTTCTTTTCTTTTCTTTTCTTTCTGTTACAGCTTAATGCTTAATGCTGTTTTTACTTCAGTTATTTTTATCTGGTAAAGTTAGATAAGGTCTTTGCTCATTGAGTATTTTTTCATCATAGTAATTTGAATATTGGCTCTTCGATTACTGTTATCTACAGATATCATTTAAAGATAATAAACTAGTCAGAGATGAAATAAAATAATTTCTCAATTCAATAAGTGAGATTTATTGTTATTATAATCATTTTGTAAATCATTAAGTAATATTTATTGATGTTGTAATAATTTCCTAAAGCATTAAGTGTGATTTATTGCGTTTATATATTTATTCTATGTTGCGGGTGGGTGCCACTGACATCATATACTTTTTTCTGACGAGAATGTAATCGAGGGATAATGTTTAGTTTATATTAAAATGTTGTATATGTAACTTGCCTTTCGTTTGGATCAAATTTATTTCTCGCTTAAAAGCGTATTTAATTGCTATGATACTACGGTTGTAGTTTTTATGAATTTTAAATTAAGTTATTAGAAATAATAATTATAATCTGAACGCGAAAAAAGTTACGGCGGTTCTCAAATCCTCTGCTCAACAATGCGAAACTTTCTGATATATTTTCTGATTCATTTGTAAACGTAAAGAAGTAAAATTGGCAAACCTGATTATTGAAGTGATTTGGAATCGAGATGAGTTTTTAGTTTTTTGATAAATAAATTATTTATGGAGTTACAAGCAATCATAATCACGCGAGGATAGGTTAATCTCCTTTCTCCGGTGTCGCGTTCGGAAATTCTTTTCAAAACGTCAACTTTGACAGCATTTTCTGAACGATCTCCTGCTTTTACAAAAAATGAAAAACGACTTTCGATTATATTGTTTTCGAATAAGAACTCCTGCGAATTTCATGCGTTTCCGAACAAAAATGAATTATAAAATGTATCCGAAAGTAGCACCTTTGGATTTGAGAACAGCCTTAACACGTTAAGCGCCACGTCACCGATGACTGACACTGAACTTTCCGTTTAGAATGTGTCATTCACCGATGGTCTAAAATATGATATAAAACTAAAAATATATATATTGTTTTAAGTAATTACTGAAAATTTATTTAAAATTTACCTACCTTTTATTTATTACAGGATTATACTTTCTTAAAAATTACTTAAAACATTGTAAATTTTTCAGCTTCAGTGTTAGTCACCGTGGCACTCAACGTGTTAATGCCGTTTTTACATCAATTATTTTTATTTGACTGAGTATAGGATAAAGCACTTCGCTCCTTGACCATTTTTTGATCACAGTAATTTGAATATTGGCTCTTCGATTACAATCTGAAAGCGAAAAAAATTAACCACTGCTTTTGACACAGTTAAACATTCGATCTGTGTAATTCAACCTTTTTAAAGTTAAAAAAGTAGTTTAAGTGTATCTTTCCAGTGATTTTAAGCTACTTAAAGGAAACGCTTTCTTTAAATGGAAGAATGGTTGCGAATAATAAAGGCAAACGAGTTTTGTTTACGATTACCGAAATGCCCTTACAAAGAGCTTTGAATTGGGTCTGAGAGTATGATAATCAAGAAGTCAACCCGTAATGTATAGACTCCGAATTACTCAACAAGTATTCCAAGTTTATTTTCTCTTACAAGGCCATCTTTGAGAGTTAGGTTAAATAAATAGAATCGTTCTACCAAGCATCTCTGCTATTTGTCAAAGATATCGCCCCGATGAAAAAAAAATATGTATGTATCGCGCGACTGCTTTACAATGTTAAGCAAGGCCACAACAAAGAGATATTGTTTGGAACTCTTGAGGGAAATACAAAATGAAAACTATCAAAGTGTCGTTGAAAAATGAGCATGTTTTTAGTTCCGATCCCCTTCATTAAAGCACGCAGATAGACAAATAAAGATTAATCGATGTCTGTGATCCGCATGGAATGTGAAAGTAGAAGATTGGAATTTTCCTCCCGAACAAAATTGACAGATACGTACAAAGAAAACTATAATAGGGTCATCGCTTTTCGAAATTTACTTAAGCGCATAAAAAATATACTAGGATGTTCTTTACTGCTCAGCTCAACAAACGCAAAACGTTTTGACACATTTACAAATTCATTTTTTAACGGAAAGGTAAAAAATTGGAAAGCCTGGTCATGAAAGCGATTTGGAATTGAACTGTTTTTTCCATTTTTTGATCAATCCATTACCTATTGAGTTAAAAAAGCGAATTTGATCACGTGACAAACACGTTTTTAGCCCGTTCTTGAGTTCTCTTTCTTCCTTCGCGCAGAAATTCGGTTCAAAACGCCTATTTTGTCACTCTTTTCTGAAAGATCTATTGCGTTTGCAAAAAAAAAATGGAAAAAACAGCTCAATGACATAGTTTCTGAACAACAACACCAGCTAGTTTCATGCCTTTTCGAACAAAAATATATTAAAACTTATGTCAGAAAGTTGCCCTTTTCGATTTGAGAACACCCTTTAACCCCTTGAAGGGCGACGATTAATGAAGATTTGCTCCAGAAAATTTTTATAAAATTTTATTTTTCTAACTTTGGTGGATAAAAGTCATGGATTGCTTTTCCTTATTTTGCAATAAAATTTTAGGAAGATTCTGATGTGAATTCGACATTACAGAAACGCAATTAGTTGCCCCTGAAAAGGTTAAACGGTTTTTAATTTGCTATTAATGTCATCCTAATGCAGTTCGGGCAATTCAAGCGAGCGATATTTTTGATTATTCAAATTCACTTATTTTTATTTTTTGATAGGCATTTAGTCGCTTCGTGATGAGCAGCATGTGTATGTGCTGTTTTAGATGCACAATTTTTTTTTTTTAAATTTTTAACACCAGTATTTTATTACAGAATTTTTCACCTTATCTAATCTCGAATTTTCAGCAATATGAATTGCCTTGTTGGTCAATAATGAAATATTCAATATAGAAAAATTGGTGCGAAAGAATTAACAGAAGTGTTAAAGACGCTCGCCAGGAATAATTATATAATTTACTATTTATTATACTTGGGAGGAGTTTTCAACACTTTTAATGACTTAAGGAAACCCCTCTTTAAGGGGTCTCAGGACTCTTAAAGCTTTAAAATTTTCGGATTATTATTATTGTTATTTTTTAGATGCCAAACTACTATCTTTTCTGAACATTTTGATATAATTGTTTCCTTGAAATTCCCATTAGAACACACGTTATGGCTTTTAGAATAATACCCGCTCAATAGCTGAGGCGGCGTTTCCGAAACTTTGAAGTCATTTTTTTGAAAATGAGATTTTTTTTTGCCGATTGCGCACGATATCTGAGAAACTTCTGAATATTTTTTCACGAAATTTTCAAAACACATGTTTCATGTTAGTCAGTATAAACTGAACCTAAAGTTTCATTTCTATTGTTCAAAAACATATTTTTTAGGTGATTATACTGTTGAAATTTCCTAAATTTTGCATAGTTAAATACAACTTTCTATTCAAAATATGAAAATGCTTTAAATACAAATTTATTTAGGTTCAGGGTAATTGTAACAACCCGAAGTATAAGTAGGCATAAAAAATTTCACTCTAATTGCAAAATTTATTTTGTAATCCTGCGCGTCATCTGTTATGCCAATTTTCGGCTCGTCAAAAGTCTGACAGTTTGGAGCCCCCTGTAAATGCTAATTCTGCCCCTTGCAATTTTTTAAATACATGAAATGGAAAAAGACATACTTATATCTTTCATTCCAATAAAAATTGCGAGAGATTAAATTTTGAAAATGGTCTTTTTTTTCATTTTTTCCAATGATAAGAGTCCTGAGACTTCCTAAGTATTTATTTATATATTTGTTTTAAACGGTTTTTAATCTGTTATTCGAATTATATCTGTCGTCCGAATCCAGTTCGGCCAATTCAAATGAGCAATATATTTGATTATTCAAATGCACTTATTTTTCCTTTATAATAGGCATTTTACCCCTTCGTGCAGAGTGGAAGGTATACGCTCTGTTTCAGATACACGAAAGTTTTTCATTTTAACACCAGTTGTTACAGAATTTTTCACCTTATCAAATCTCGGATTTTCAGCAATTCGAATTGCCTTATTGATATTAATAAGGCAAAATATTCAATATAGGAAAATTGGTGCCAAAGAATTAATAGAAGTGTTTCAAAGACGCTCGTCAGGAATAATTATATAATTTACTATTTATTATACTTGGGAGGAGCTTACAGCACTTTTAGTGACTTAAGGAAAGCCAGCTTTAGATTAGAAATTTTAATTTGAAATGAAATGGCTTTTCTTTTTCTTTCTACTCTTAAACAATTTTGGAAAAGTTAGACGAGTTATATCTGCATAATATACTTACGTATTTTTTGTGTGAAGCTTTAACTTTTGAGAAATTAAATAAAATAAAAAGGGGGCTTAATAATACATAATTTTGACATCCTAACCCATCTTAACTAGAACACTTAATCGCTCAAAAACTCAAATTGCTTTAAAACAAATCCTTTTAAAACTTATGTTTGTAGATGATGCTCGTATATGCAGGCAGACAGATCTCATGTGTCTTTAGCATTTCTCTGCTAAAGATAATATTTAAGAGCCCAACAATTAAAACCTCCATGCGATCTCATGCGAAGAAAAAAATGAGCAGTTTTTATTACAATTTCATATTTCTAAATTTTTATTAAGATAAAAAAAAATACCCTTTTGCCGTCTTAATGGAGTTAATTACTTATAAGATTCATTTAAAATATGTGTATTATTGTTCACAACCACGGCTCAACTTGATCTTTCGTTTTAACGCGCTGTAAGATCTATTGGAGCCATATCACAACGTTATAGTATAAAAGTAATATGTCTGGGAGACTTATCACATCGGACTCTCCAGAGAAAACATACTTTTCATTCTGTGGTGCTGCCATCTATATATCAGAATGTAAACCAAAATCATCATGTTATCTAGAGTTTTCATAATGAAATAATAACCACAACTCTTCTAATTATAATTATTTTCTCATTGTTAAGAAATTTTATTCTCAAAATCACTTTAAATATTTTGAATTCTTATCGTATATTAACTAAAATGTATGTATTGAGCGATAATTGCTCTTTATCTTAATAAAGAGTAGAATAAGAAATCAATACATTCCATTTTATAACATCAAGATTGTTACAACCAATTCTTTTAGAAAAATGAAAAGTTGAGGCAGGATAATGTGTAAGGTGCCCTTAAAATAAACAAAGCTCAGGATCTTCGAATACATTAAGACGGCTCTATCTACACCCCTGCAAGTAACCACTAAATGGATCCCATACAATGGTTACTATGGGCCATAGCATTGTACCATGGAACATATTCGTCGTCTTTGGCAAGAGATTTTGCAATTAAGCATAGATACCCGTTATGTGGTTGCCTTTAAAGGTTATAATTTTAAATTTATCATTTCCTAAAATTCGCGATTTTTTTTTTTTTTTTTTTTTTTTTGTGGAGTTATTTAATATTTTTCCTTGCACAATATGGCACTTTCTTTAAACTATTAAACTCTTTTTTTTTTTTTTTTTCCATTACAAGAAATCGATCCAAGCAAAAATTCAACAATCTTTGGGCTCTTTTACAATATAGCTCTCCATATCTCCATATATATGGCTCTTCATGTTTTTTAACATTTTCTAATATAGTTAAAAATTGTTTAAAAATTAGGTTGGTTCGCCTGTCCATGCTCTAACTCTGGTAAATATACTAGGATTGCAATGTAATTTATATCTGTAATTGAGGTAAACTATGAAATATTCGGCATTGAAAATGAGGTTTCTAGCATTTAAAGTTCACTTACAGGGAAACACAAAAGAGTTTCGTTACTTTAGGGTCAATACGGAAAAGTTGTCTGTGGTGCATTTAATGGATGTTACGATATTTAAACAGGATGAGGTTGATAGTCATCACTCAGGTAGACTACCACATTCTTTCTTAGGAGTATAGAATAGGTAGCATTTATAGTTCGTTTACAGAGACGCACAAAAGAATTCCATTACGTTATGATCAATGGGGAAAAATCATTTGGAATGTACATTAATATTGTTATGATACTTCAGACATGATGAAAATAAAAAGCTTCACTGAGGTGCACTGCAACATGCTTTTTTTTATAGATTATAGGCTGCACAACATTTATCGTTCATTTATAGAGAAGCCCAAAAGTTCCAGGATTAACTATGATAGATAATTTCTGGAAGTACGTTTTACGCTGTCCTATGCATTTAAACTCATCTAATTTTTAGTTTGTAAATTCTATAAATCATGTACAGAAAAAGAATTCGCGCGCATTACCGGATATGGACAGCGATTACTGTAAATGGATTTTTAAAGAGTTATATGTTTTATAAATTGCTTATTTCGATATCTCCTTTCATTGTCTGAAAAAAAAATTAACTGTCTTAATAATATTCTGTAAGTGTTGGAAAATGTTTCATTAATCTATGCCGGATGCATGATTTTTCATTATGGTTTTTAATTCATTGGTATTTGAAATATGTCATTTGCAAAACAAAATAAGCACACCAGAAAGGTAAACTTTGCCAGGAGGACTAAAAAATGAGTATCAAAGGCTTAGTTTGGACTGCAGTAACTGAAATTTATCTTTCGTTACAAAATTTTTATTTGTTACAAAATATATTAAATTTCACCGAAATAGCTTCTTGAAATTCGGGCAATTTAAGAAAATACACAATAAAATCACATCAAAAAACATTTAAAAGCCCGTGGACATATCGGACAAACAAGAGTCCTTCATTAGTACAGTAAAAACATTCAAGGTATGAAAGAAGAAATAAAAAACAACTTATAGAAGGAACCGTGTGAACACAATTAAAATCGAAGTTAAAGTCATTGGATAGTCCTTCAGTAAGTTACTTTTAATTTCAACTTTTATGACTTAAACTTTTTACTGTACTCATGAGGGCGGAACGTCAACAGGCTTATAAATGTTTTTAAGAGCGTTCGTAATTATATAAATACGTAGTACCTATAGTCGTCGTCTCGTCAGTCCGTCTGTCCGCCTATAACAGCGGAAAAACTACACAACCGAATGCTTTGAAATTTAATATTAATTAAACTCCCCCTATGAACAGCATCCTACAGCTCAAACGGCTGAACAGAATGCAGTGAAATTTGGTATATAGACTATACACGAGATGCGCTCACGGAATTGCGAAATTTTTTTTTAGTTCCAAGATGTCCAGCAGAGGGAGCCTTTTCCGAAAAAACATTAAATTTAACACAATAAACGACCAAAACAGCCAGTTTTACATTTTATTACTCACAATTCTTGTTATAGATTGTTAATATTGTTTCTGTATTCCGTTTTGGTCGTTTATTGTGTTAAATTTAATGTTTTTTTTCCGGAAAAGGCGCCCTCTAGTGACATTTTGGAACTAAAATTTTTCTTCCAAAATTCCGTGAGCGCATCTCGTGTATAGTCTATATACCAAATTTCATTGCATTCCGTTCACCCGTTTGTGCTGTAGGAGGCTGTTTATAGGGGAAGTTTAATTATAACCACCCTGTATATAATCATTGCAGAATTGTGTCGAGTCGTTTAAAATTTTTATGAAAATCGAATCAAAACTTAAAAAGGTATTCATAAAAGTTTTCTTCATTCTATTCAATCGTATCATACTTCATTAATTCAATGATATCCCATGATAGGTAATGATTTTAGGTTGCCATGGTGATGACGTCCTATTATCCGATTTGACGTCCTATCATATACCCTTTATTTTTTATGATGATGGAGTCCTATTATTTCCGTATGACTAAATTTAATATAAAGAATCGTAATAAAATTTGTATTCGTGCATTTTTGTATAAGAGTGCAACAGCTATTGCAGCAAGATCTGAATACAGCCAAACTTACCTTTAACGAACTCCCTATTTATCAAAGTTTCCAACTTAACGAAATTTTCTGCTGAACCTTGACTTTGAGTACTATTAGCATGCAAATGAATCTCCATATTACGAAAAATATATCCTATATAACGAAGTTTGTTTCACTTTCGTGCGTGTACACCATTCAAACGGAGAGGTCGCTGTTGCGATGGATGTATGAATTTATTTCAGTTGATTGTATGAAAATGAAGTTATTTATTTAGTTAATCATTGCCATTTAAAAAAAGAAATTCTAAAAGCCTTCTGGGTGATTTTCAAAAAGTGTTGTGTTTTACTGTCCTTTCACATTTGCACAGAAAAATAGTTAAATATCATAATTTTAACTATTGCATTTTAACTATCGTGTTTTTAATGATGATTTACAGATATATTATTATTTATAAAAAATTTAAAAATAAGAAATAATATTCTTTTGTAGTCAAAATGTCATTACCGTAGGTTGTCCCAACAAGCAATTTATTAGGTAAAGATTTGACTAAGTTCTATTTAAAACAGATGGTTATAATTTTTTATACATTTTTATTTATTAAGATGCTACTAATAAAAAAAAAATAAAAAAAAAATATATATATATATATATATATTTATTTCCATCAATTAAACTTATCTATAATCCTTAATAATTTTTTTAAACCGTGTCCCAAGAAAGAGGCCCCACCAGTGGCCGAGAGGTTCTGCTCTCGAAGCTGGTAGACGGGAGGTGCTGGGTTCGATCCCAATCGCGCCCGTCGGCCTGATCGTTCGGAGTTTCGTGGTTTTCTTCGAGCCGTGGATCATCCATGCGTTAATACGGATTAGGTTCCCTTAGAAAGACCCCCACGGAGGGCACTCCCCCCGGGCCTATATCCCTCGTGTAGATAAATGGCCGTCAAAAATCAACCCAACCCAACCCAAGAAAGAGTGTCATTGCCATGCTTCTGACAAAAAGTTCCTCTGGAATTTTTTAGAGGGCAGGACATGCCTTTTTATCAATGCAAAAATACTCCTTAAAAGTCAGCTTGTTATCAGGTTTAGGTGAATAGAGTAAATAGTTTTATAGTTTCAATAAAACAGACAAAGACTTTGAATGTTTTGGTGAGTATTCTTTTGTACGTCATTACCGTACCCACTTCTAATTGATAATTAAATGAACTTTTATTTCTTAATCTGCTTTTATTATATAAGAAATAGAAAATCATTATATGGGTCAGAAGATATAATGGCTGCCATTTATGCTTGGGAAAAAATAAAAATATTTTGCTTAATTTGTCATTACCGTAGCTGTCATTACCGTGCTCACTTATCTCATTATACCAAGTGCATTAAAATTTAGAATTAGTTTTAAAATGTTAAATTAGTAATTTGGTCTCTGCTGATGCTTGTATATTAATCTTTATGAAGTAAGGTAGTTATTTACAAACAATTTAAACTTTCTGATTATTTCTAAAATTTTGATTTTGTTATTCCAAAACATGGACAGATTTTGAAAATGACCCTTCTATACAATAAAAAGGGGATTCCAGTTTCACGAAAATGTTACAGATGAATTGTTCAAATACTTACAATAGTGCTAAAATTTTTATGAGCAGTATATTTTTTTTACAAGAAGTAATATTACAGACTTTTCTAAGGTTAAGAATTTGAAATATTGAGAAAAAATACGTTACGCTTCAGTTTTTGTTTACCTCTGTTTATTATGTGTTTTTCTAGACGTTATTTTAAATAAATTTTTCACATACAGGGAAACCTCCATGTGCGACCACCTCTATTAAGCGACCACCTCCTTGAACGATCATTTTGTTATGGAACGAAATTTATTCCCATAGGATCAATACTAATTTTACCTCCATTCAGTGACCATCCCAGTCGAACTCCCTCCATGAGCGACCCATTTCTTTGAAGAAAATTAAATAAATTCCGTTTTTTTCCTGGTCTTTTGAAGAAGGTTTTATTAAAAAAATAATTCCGGAGGACGCATTATTCATCAAACTTCTAAACTAAATTTAGATTTTTATTTATTCCGGTAACTCGGTAACTTTTAAATTTTTAAACACCTTTGTGCCTTTTTAGGCAATGAATTTAACTCTGATGAGAAATTAAGAATGACGATCAATAAACTCCCCTGCCCAATTCTGTCAGTAAACTCTCAAAGAAGTAGATAAGTTAATGAAATCGTCATTATTTGTTCCCGTCCAAAAAAAAAAAAATTACATTTATTTACTGAATTTCGAAAGGACTTTGAAATAAAAATTATAAAAGTTAAAACCCTAAAATCAAAGCAAACGTCAATGTATTCATTTTTTAAACTGTCCAGTAATAAACTTATGTAGTTAACTTTTGTTTCGATACTTAAATTTTTATATTTTTCCTAATGTGAAAATTAATTTTTAGTAACATTAATTGTTATATTTTTTCAACAATTAAAATCTATATTTAAACATGACCTCCATTAAGAGACCACCTCTCGGAGCGACCAATTTTTATTGGACCGGAATGTGATCGCTTTAGAGAGGTTTCACTGTATATCTATTACATAAAACAACAGTTACTGCCCGAATTAAAAAAAAAACATTTTCCCTATATTTCCATTTTAGGTGTATTTTACATACATGTGTATTTTATTATAAAAATTTCACGAATTTGAGTTGATTTCTATTCAACGAATTTTCTTCATAACGAAGTGTTTAAGAGGAACGATGAGAGTTCGTTAAATAAAAGTTTCACTGTATTTATAAAACTATGATAGTTATAGTACGAAAGCACCTCATTTTCCACGTTTGCGTACAATTTCCGACTTGTTTAATATGATTTTATTACGTATTTTAATAAATTGTCTGAATTTAAAGTGTTGGTTTTCGTATAATTAATATGACCAGACGTAGTATGTTCATCTATCTTAAAACAGCTTCTTCTTCTTCTTCTTTTCCCCACAAAATGGTAACTGAAGAAAGTAAAACTTTCATTGACCCCCTGATCTATATTTATCCGCAGCAAATTGAATTGCATGTGAATCTTTTTAAACTATGCTTTCATAACTGGCACTAACGATTACCATTTTCCGCGATAAAGATATCTTTCTAGGAATAACGAAAAAATTCTCCCCATTTGCATACAGAATTAAACTGCATTCGCACCTATCACAACATCATAAAAAACGTCAAAATGCTGTAAAACATCTTCTTCAACGGTCGAAAAACCCACGACTTATCTTTTTGCGGACTATTATTATCTTTGAAAAAACAAACGTAAATCCTCTCTCAGCTTTTGCTCAGCCAATAAACAGATTTTTGCTCTGGACTCGGATTTCGCAGCTAAAAAATAATTGGGACCATATATAAGAGAGACGACGGCAGTTAAACGAAAGGTTCCAGTTAAGTATGCTGGGATAGCTCAACGGACTGTTGTCTCCCCCCCTCACACACACACATACACATTTTCTTTTAACTCAAACATTTGAGAAAAAAGAAAAAAAGACTGCACGTGCCGTACATAAGGCCCCATCTTTCCGGTGCTGAAAAATCACGGTTTAACAGCAGATTTGTCTGTTAACTTTCAAACAAATAGTTTTGAGAACTAGGCAAAACAGTTTATTTTTCTTTCTTTCTTTTTTCAAGAACGTGTTTATCTAAAGTAGAACATAAAATTTAATAATTTTGCTTGACTCACTCGGGGATGTTCTATAGAAAATCACAAACCCTAAACCTTTCAGTCAAAATTAAACTACGCAATACATATATATTTAAACATACAAATCTGGATGTTGCTTCTCTAGCTTTTTCTCTATCCTTTATTTATTTATTTATTTAATTTTGTTAATCATTGTTAGAAGAGGAACCAACTCGGTCTAATCGGGTTATAGAACATACTACCCGTTGTGCGGAGAAAAAGTTCAAAATTCGCCTTATCCAAAATTTAAAATATTATGTTTTCTCTATTGGCTTCATCAATGTATTCTATATCCTGCACCGAACAAATGCTACAATTTGCAGAATCACTAGCATTATAGTGTATTTCTGGCATTGTGAAATCTAGGTTTACAATGAAAACCAATGACCGCAGTCGGAGGTTTTTCGCGATTTCCCAAAATTTGATTTTCTGGATAAGGTGAAACTCACGTCGTCATATACAGTCGTGGAAAAAAAAAGTAAACACCCCCTACTAACTCCTCAACAAATTATCGTAGAAGAAAGTTACTGGTACCGAACGATTGGAAATAAAGTCTACTTTTAAAGGATGTATATAAAATTTGCTTAGGAGGCCATCTACATATTAAAACGAACCATAACTTTGTTTTTTTCAATAGCACTACACAATTCTGACAGCTCAAATGAACTCTACACCTTTCAATTAGCCTAAAAACAAATTTTTATGCAATTCGTACCATAAGTTTCCGATAAAATAATTATTTTAAAACGAGCGTATTTTAAAGGCTGTATCCAAATTGAAGTTCGGTACTGATTGTTAACCGAGAGAGCCTCCTTCTTGATCAAGGCACCTTAAGCACCACTCAAGCAGTCAATGAAGCCTCTTAACGAGACAGCAGAAGAAATGTTAAAATATCTACTCACTTCTGTCATAGACGGCCCCTTAAACCATCATTTTTCCGTTTTTTAAGCATCATTTGAAAACTATTTGGAAGAAAAACGTGAAATTTTGGAATTTCATAAAGGAGGACTTAATAAATCTAAATCCATCAAAAAAATTGTAGGTTGCAATTCATATTTTTTTTCGAATATTAATTTAATAATTTATAATTCATATAATAAAATTATAAAAATTGCAAATTCAGCCTATTTATGTTTGGGCACATTAGTATT
This sequence comes from Maratus speciosus, assembly GCA_963932465.1. Taxonomy (NCBI): domain Eukaryota; kingdom Metazoa; phylum Arthropoda; class Arachnida; order Araneae; family Salticidae; genus Maratus; species Maratus speciosus. Next base: position 41,251,546 of record OZ010791.1, on the reverse strand, counting down.
ATTGCTACACAAAAAATTAGCATATTAGGAGCATAATTTCAGGAGATATAAATAAAAATATGAAAATGTAATTTAACATTAGAAGCACTAAATTTTGAATGTTTATAATTCAAAACCGTATCATTCAAATGACTTGAAATTTGGTGTCTAGTCATAGTTTGAACCGAAGATTTGAAATATCTCATTAAAATTGGGTATTGCTATTAAAAAAAAAAAATTAGGTTTGGGTTCGTTTTAATATGTAGATGGCCCCCTAAGCAAATTTTATATACATCCTTTAAAAGTAGACTTTATTTCCAATCGTTCGGTACCAGTAACTTCCGTCTACGATCATTTGTTGAAGAGTTAGTAGGGGGTGTTTACTTTTTCTTTTTCCAAGACTGTACATTTGTGTGTGTGTGTATAGTGGACCGGGAGCTGCTTACTTCGAGCGGTACGTGTCTTTAACGAAAATGTATTTCGCTGACTTAGGACGGAATGAAGACTAGATAAAATCTTATATTTACCGGATGTCCCAAAAATGACTGATGGATTTTAAAATTCAATAACTTGCAAACGGTGACAGATATTAAAAAAATTCTTGTAGGAGGGTTATGTATGATGTCAGGAGTTTTTATGCTGTGATTCTCAGTTTTAGTTGCAAATAGCAGCGATAGATGGCGCTGAAAGCAATAACCGTGAAATCCAGGCTCGATTTTTCGGCCTCTCTCTTCTCCATGCGAAAAAAGGAGATTAAAATGTATTGAATGTATCCCGAAGTACCAAAAATCGGGTCTAGACTGAGCGCGTATTGCTCTCAGCGCCATCTGTTGTTTGAAATTCGAACTAAAATCAAGAATCACAGTACAAAAATTCCTGACATCATATACTGGCCTCCAAAAGTTAAGGTACAGCGACTGGATGCTTTTGATTGCACACGTTTTGTGGAATATCTACAAACATTATTGGCGAATTGTTCTTGAACTTCTAGGATGTATAGAACATGTTTGATTTTATATTTCTCGGTGAAGATTTATCGGGGGGTACTATTAGGGGGCTAATAATAAATTTAATAATAAAATAATATTTGCGATCACCTATAGAACAGAAAAGGCTGGAAATGGTTTGTCACTGTGGTAAATGACTATTTGGGTCCTGTTCAACGTTTGTATGCATTTGTGTAAGCATAACACTCGTATTCGTGAAGATATTAACGTTTTTGTGAAAAATTGAAAAGTCTTTTGTTTATAGCATACAGAGTTTTCAACCAAATTTAACACAACTTTCCGAAAACTTGCCAAAGAATAATAGCAACAGTATACTGCAATTAAAACATGAATATATTGAATATTTAATGAGATATGGGCATTTTTATGAGATAATTTTTAACTGCGCATGCGCGGAAGATTTCAAAATTTTTATTTCATAATTTGGTTTTCAGTATTTTGGGGCAACTTCTATAAAAAGTTCAGTCAAATGTTGTGAAAACTTAGAAAGATATAGTGAGCTGATTGAAAAGTTGTGGAAAATCCCTTATAATAAAGCTATTTTTAGGAAGCAACTCACTGTATCGACCTTATCTTTGAGAATTTTCGCGATATTCACTAACCAAACATGTTCTTTACATCCCAGAAGTTCAAGAACAATTCGCCAATAATGTTGGTAGATATTCGACAAAATGTGTGCAATCGAAAGCATCCAGTCCCTGTACCTTAACTTTTGGAGGCCAGTGTACATAATCCTCCTGCAACAATTTTTTAATATCTGTCACCGTTTGGAAGTTATTGAATTTTAAAATCCATCAAACATTTTTGAGACACCGGGTATAAGTTACTCTTATAGTTATAATTGACCTATAAATATATGCTTGGTTTCAAATGAAAGAACTTCTTCATTAGATATTTCTACTTTTTGTTTTATTTTTCTGCGGTGCTTGACAGCTTTGATATCTGGTATTTTATATTGGCATGATTCGTTGATTTAACATTGAGAAGTTCTCTACTGTAAGTAAGTAGTAAGCTGTATGATGTTCGCTTCTTGGCGTGATTAGTATTTATTTAAAGTTGCGAATAAAGTGATGCTTTAATATTTAAAAAGTTGTATTTTTAAATATTTATTTTTTACGTACAGAAACTGTGAGTTGCACCTGCTTCTTTTCTTTTTAGCTCCTGATATGCTATTTCTTTCTCCCAGCAAATAAGGTGTCGTCTCCAAAAAATAACGTTCCATTGTATAAGCCAGCCGTAAAACAAAGCAGATGTATCACTGTACGATTAAATACCATACTGTAATTTTTTTCTTTTTAATGCAATTTGTTTGAAAACTGCATCTCAATTTATTTTTGAGCTATTAATTTTTTTGTAGTTTTTAGGGTAGTTTATTTAATTTTGGCAAATCAAGTACTCCATTTCTGTGGTAGAAAGTAAAGGAAAAATAATTGTAAAATAGTAATTATATCTTTTTGTTGCGATTTTCCCATAACTACTAAAAAAATGTAATTAAAATACGTGCTATTTTGAAAAAAATATAAATTAATGATTTCTTATAAAGCATGGAGCTATTATAAACTAAATTTAATTTAATTATATATATTACAAACAAATGATGGCATATGAATCATTAGATAGTCGATTTTTTTTGTGTCGAGTTTCTCGAGTGACATCTGTTTTTTTTATTATTATTTATTTGTGTATTATTCAGCGATTTATGATATAGCATCCTATATAGCGATATATCATCCTATGAATACTTTACTGTAGATGATGTTTAAGACTGGATCCTAAATGAGCAATTCTTCAGAGGATGCGAATGACATCATTTTGTATAAAATAAAAGCGTGTGTTTTAAGTCTTAAAACTTAAATATGTTTTGTATTATCTATATTTATACACACACACACACACACACACACACACATATATATATATAATAAAGATGAAATCACAAATATATGAACAAATGGTAAAATTCTAAAGATGAACAAGAAATGAACATAGGAATCCAGTATGTAAAATAAGAAACTATGAATAACCCACAGAATCATCAGAGGTGCTTGTTGATTAATTCATAGTGAAGATATCTATATTTTTTTTATCGAGGGTGACGCGACGCTAAATTCTGAACAAGCAGAATTCCCGTTTTCTAGTTTTTAATTTCTTTTTTTTAAGAAAATTCTTATTTACACAAAATAATACACTCTATTTCAAACATTTGATTTCATTGCAATATATATGAGGTACCCTATCGTGCTAAAATATACGCCAACATAAGGACAGGGCAAAAAATATGATATTTTTAGATATAGTGTAATTTTCCTCCCGCACCATACGATTTTAAACAATCTCAATATTATTGTTATCCTGTATAAACGATTCTGACAGCATACGCAAGACCTCGCTGTAGTTTCCGTCAGTAAATGCAAGTTTAACGTCAATCTCTGTTTATAAATATTCCGTAGTCCTGACTCCGGAAGCCTCAGTTTTCCGCCACAGTCCGCTCAGAAGCTGTTTATGAAAGCAACCGGAGGAAGACCTTAACAGATGCGGCCAGATGTCTTTTATATTTCTGGACTGACTTTGATGCTTGGCTTCTTGAGGAGAATAGGACCCTTTTAAAAACATAGTTTTAAGATAAGGTGTTTGATTTGCGATTGATTTGCTAAATTTGAAACTAGTTTATGATGCAGGAAAGCTCTGTTTACTCAGCGTAGTTTCTGTTTTTTTTATATGCTGGATTGAGAAAAAACATGAGAAGGTGCAGGTCAATGTTTTCACCAGCTCCTTTTTTTATATATATTAGTTGATTTATATAGCCTGGTATTGGCTCAATTTAATGCATTTCCTATCTGGGGAGAAAGAAAGGGTGGAATTGAGTATCTGTTTATATACAGGGTGTCCAAAAGGCCGTGTAGAAACTTTAAGACGTAAGTACACAGCAAAATACATTTCTTGTATAGGAAATTCCGCTAATTCATTAATAATTATAGGTATAATTCGAACCCGAATTTTCTTTCATAACTTTAAAAATAAAGAAGATATTTTAAAAGCAATTATCAACATACAAATTTTTATTTCTGTGAAATGTTATGATATCCCAAGATTCAGTAGAAATGACCAGAATACTTGTCCAAACAGCGCTGAGCTAGGGGCTACAAAAAATTCGGAAGGTACATTACAGTGCATACAGTTTCAATGACTGACGTCCAGTGTAATTCCGGCAATTCCTTTGATGTAATGAGATTTCACAGAATACGAATTTATACTGTTGACGATGTCACTAAAATATCTTCATTATTGTTGCAGTTATGAATGAAAATTTGGGTATTTCGGGTAAATTGGCTTGGTTCGAGAAACTCCTGTATATTTTAGTTACCTTTTGTAATTTTATACCCTTTTATACATACAAGTTAGCGCTTTGGCTTTTTAAAATAATACAATAGCGCTCAAAAATATTTTGACAAAGATAATAATTGACTTAAATAAAAGCAACAATAAAATACAAAAATCAATCATTTATTTTATTTAACCATATTTAATGTTTTACAGAATTTTAGCAAATGAACTAGATCCTACACGGGTCGGGTTGGGACCCGAACCCGCAAATTCCATTTAAAGTTAACCCGCGGCCCGAACCGAACCTGACAAAAAGATTCCTCGACCCGCAATCCAACCCGATCCCGCAAAAATAATTTTTATCAACCCACAACCCGACCCGAACCCGATATATTTCAACCCACACCCAACCCAAACTCGAAATATTTCAACCCACAACCCGACCCGAACCCGCAATGAAAGAAAAGTAAATCATGTTTTAATGTCATTATGAAAAAAAAATTCTACAATTGTATCTCTAATACCATTTTTATATTTTTCATAGAAGAATTAACAAATCTATATTCTGTAATATTTAAATATAGTAAAACTTCCGAATAGTTGACACCTCGGGATCGTTAAACAGAGTCAAACATCGGGTCGGGAGTTTCCCGAATTTTATTTATTCTGCTCGGAATGAATCTAATTTTCTTTTTGCAGGTTGGGGACCCACTAGAAAAATTCTTGCGGGTCATATATAAGTTTTTTGCCATTCAGATTGTTGACATTTTCGCAAAAAATTTGAGCACAATTATGTTTACCGAACAATCAGAATTTCAAAAAACTTATACATGACCCGCAAGAATTTTTCTAGTGTGACCCCGACCTGCAAAAAGAATATTAGATTCATTCCGAGCAGAAAAACAAAATTCGGGATAACCCGACCCGATGTTTGACTCTATTTAACGATCTCGAGTTGTCCACTATTCAGAGGTTTTATTATATTTCGATATTACAAAATATAGATTTGTTAATTCTTCTATGAAAAATATAAAAATGGCATTAGAGATACAATTGTAGAATTTTTTTCATAATGGTATTTTCATAATGGTATGATTTTACTTTTCTTTCATTGCGGGTTGCCAAAAATTATTTTTGCAGGTTCGGGTTGGGTTTCGGGTTGACTTAAAATGGAATCTGGGGTTTCGGGTCGGGTACAACCCGACCCGTGCAGGGCTCTAGTTCATTTGCTAAAATTCTGTAAAACATTGAATATGATTAAATAAAATAAATGATTGATTTCTGTATTTTATTACTGCTTTTATTTAAGTCGATTATTATCTTTATCAAAATACTTATGAGCGCTACTCTATCGAACCGTCGTTTCGCCGCAGTGTGCCCATTTGTCAATCTTCTGCCATAAAATTTAAATCACACAACCAACCTTTACATATGAGTAAATAAGTGACTTTCGACCCTGAGTTCTTACAAACAAAATGTTAGTTGCACCTTTCAAAGTTTGCACGCGTTCTATAGACACAACCCGTATAGAGAGTATAAAATATATAAGAGAATTTATAAGGAATTATCCTATAAATCAGTGGTTCTCAAAGCCAGGCGTACAGAACAGATAGGGGGTACTTGGATTTTAAGAAGGGAATCCAGAATAGTTATTAATTCATTTCTTGTAATTATTTCTCGAAAAAAAAAAAAATAAATAAAAAATTATTTCATGCAAATTTCAAATTTAAAAGGAAAAAGGAAAAATAATTTGTATTAAAATTTAAAAAAAGTCTTTATTTAAAAGTTAAAAAAATACCATAAAAATTATACAGCTATATTTTTTCATAAAAATTATAAAATATATTTTTCATAGCATCCTTTAAATGTTTCCTACATCTTTTACTGGTTAGGAATGTATTTTAGATTTTTAGCAAAAAATTCTGGCTATTTATTGAATGAGCTATATAAATGGTGATCATAATTAAACTGAGATGACTCGATGTGTTCTGTAGCTCGATCTAATTGCTAGAATGGATCCAAATTTTGTAGGATGATTAAACAAGACAGGGGACGAAGAATTCCGCGAAAAAATAGTTCCATAAGTCACCGCTATTGGATATGCGGCGCTGTTTTTTTTTTTTTTTTTTTTTTTTTTTTTTTTTTTTTTACGGAATCCTTTTTTTAAGTATAGTTCAGTTTAAGTATAGTCAAATTGTATTTTTAATTACTCTGAAATATCTCGCACAAACATACAGTGTATCTGAAAGCGACCGTCTTAAACACATTTAATCCCAAAAATACATAAAAGATCCAAATCACCTTAGAAAATTCATAAACCTTCCATGATCTCCCTTCTTGGGAATCTAGGAAAGAATTGTAATGAATTTTTTGTCATATTGGGAAGAAATATGAAACACATTATACATATATATTTATATTATGACGCTCTTTTAAAAACAAATCAAAATTAGAATATACACAATATTCTGATCGTCATAATTGGTAGGGGAATGCTCCTAAAAATAGAGAATACTAGAATTAACAAAGAGTTAATTTATAACAAAAAAAAAATGTGCAATTCAGTTTACAGTTTTTTCTAGCATTGGTATCTTTTATTCACAAAGGCTATGTATAAAATCAATTTATTATTTATTTATTGTATAGGAATTAAAACTGCCAAAACATTGCAGGAGAAAGTATTTGCTTAATCAATTCGTATTATCATTTTACAGCAATTTCTTAGTGAGTCTTTCTCGGTTACTTTAATCATACTTTATTATTAATATTATTAATATTATTTTCTTTCGAAAAAACAATTCTTTGAAAGCTCATTTAGACCAATTAGAGGTTTTTTATATTTCATCCATGTATTTAACTTAAAAAAAAATCTCACCGGGGGTTCATTATTTTGAAATACTTGGGAAAGAAGGGGGCGTTGTCAAAAAACGACTGGGAACCAGTGATATAAATGAAGGAATAACGGCATAAAAAAAAAAAGCTATATATATCTTCTGTGGGTAATTAGCTATAGCGAGGTTATTTGAGTATAAACATTGCACTTTTATTTTATAAAACTTAACTTTCTTTTTTTAATTTCATTTACAGAAAATGGTTATACTATGTTTCTCATTATTTTAGTGGAAAATGTTTTAGATAACCGAGGGCAATCTTTATATATAAAAAAAAGAGTTTAGCGGGTATTTCTAAAGTCTATAAGCAGGAGCATCAACTTCAAAAGTACATTGTTACAAAACCATTTGATCTACAGATTTCTAATTCAGGTATTGGTATATTTATACTACATTTGTTTACAATAATCTGACTTAAACGTCTAATGTTAAATGGCAGTGCTTAGCACATAATTGCAATTTTTTGTATGCGTAGTAATTAAGGTGCGCCGCGAAACAAAAATCTCCAAATTTTCTAAAAAACTTCTATTGCATTAAAAATTTATCTATTTTTTTCTGCTTAAAAGGACGTTTAAATCATGTTTAGATCATCTTAATTAGAACAGGAAATATTAAATTTTTTGGTTTGGTTTGTTTTCAAAATCTGGCTTTCAAGCAATGGTTGGCACAGAAACGACTTCTTATGAAAATGCGTTTTTCTTCATGATGGCTTTTTTCACCCTTTCTCATATTTAAATCGTTATAAGTCAAGAACGGTTAAAGATAACTGGTTCAAACTTGGAGCATGTCTTTTTCAATTGTTTTACTTTAATTTTGATTCAGCAAATTAGAAAAAATATTTACTTTTGAAAAAATGTTTTTTTTTTTTTAATTTACACCATTTTTTTTTTTTTTTTTTTTTTTACTTTTACTTTAAATATTTTTAATTTTTTTTAAATAAATAATTTTAAAATTGCTGAATAAAAATTAAAATTAATATATTTCTGTTTATTTAAATGAAAAAAAAGTTGAAATTCTACAAATAATATTTTGAGTTATAACGATTTTAAATTATTTTTTACCCAAAATGCGAATTTTATACCCAAACTACACCTATAACGGGTATATAATTTACAAAAGGGAGCTTTTGCTCCATTTTAGTCGCTTTCAAAATTTACTGATTTCTAAAAAATATATGAGGAATATGCTATGTTTTAGCGTTATGTAATATCCAATGAATTTAGAGTTTTTCTTGTGTTGTTGGAAAGAGACAAGCCGGGAAGTGAAAGAAGCTTTTTTCACTACTTTTTTATGTAGCAAAAAAGCCTAATTAGTCACGGGAATTTTTTAATGCTCAAATAAGCACCTTCTTTCGCAGCTGATTTTTGTTTTTATTTAAGTTTTATAGAGTACGGGATAGACTGGCGGAAAGTTTGAACAGATGCAAGCGATATATCAGATAATCACTTTCTTGGGGATAAGGTTACCGCAGTAAAAATATTTTGGCTTGAGATTAAATGCTACGTAAAAATGCTAAAAAAGGGCAAGCGGATAATTTTAGGAGTTAAAAAACATCCTTTGCGTTTCTGTATTAATGCTCCGAATTTTCATTTTTTTTTTTCTTTGAATGACATTTTTTTCGTAAAGAGATATAATTTCGTTTGAAGATTATTATAATTAACCTTTTAAACGGCAAAATTTCAAAATATTTTAGAGTAAATATAGATAAACGTAAGTGAAATATTTCCAAAACTAAGTAATTTGATTTCTCTTTTTCAATGACTAGAAATACTGTGTATTGTATTACCAATTACATTGCTCTGAAATACATAAGAAATCATCAGTCATTCATTAATTACATTATATTTAAAGACGGGGCGGAGTCCACAATATATGACACAGCATGACCGGGGGAGAAAAGGTGAGTTAGCGCGTTGTAACATCAAAAAAAAAAAAAAAAAATGAAAACAATTAATTAGACATATTGCTCGCAAGTAGCATGATACAATTAATAAAAAATATGTATTTTTACCTTTTTTTGTATTAAGTCTATTTCTCCTTTTCTTTTGTATTGTAATATCTTGAAGTGAAAGGGGGTATGAGTTGTTTGTATGAGATCTATTTCAATAGATAACGTATACATTTTTATAGTTGTAGTGATGTTTTGATAAGATTTAGCTCTTTTCTTACAGTTGCAGAATTGTGACGTCACAATATGAAAAAGGACATAACTTAAATGGTACAACCAGTAATATGGGGGGGGGGGGGATGTTAAAACAGAACCAAATTTGTACGACGTAATGAACAGATGACCTGTAAGATTCGTATAACTGTATCATTGGTACCCTTAAAATTGCAGAGACGAATGTGAAAATAGTTTTGGAAAACACACAGAATAAATGTATCATAAATAATTTCCAATTTAGACATTTTTTTCTTAGAGAGGGGAAAGGGGGCTTATTGTGGAGTTCCGAAGGGGAAGTTGTATTTGTAGTCAGTTAAAAGGCATAAAATTTGAAGTCTTCCGAAGGGAAAATTTGGATGTTCCAAGTGGGTAGGGATGAGGGGGGGGGGGGGATGATCGGGCAGACTTTTTTTAATGTAAAGATACTTTACCGACAAATTACCAAATTTACTGGATATTTTATTCAAATAAAGCATATTCACACCAGAAAAATTTTAATTCTAATTATTAAAAATAATTTTAAGTCATGCCGGATCACTGTCCTGCCGGAAAAATATCAAAGGAGTTTACCTTGAAAAATGTTCAAAAAATTCAGAACACTGAATATTTTCTTAGTGTGAATGATTATAAGAAAATAATTTCCCTCCCTCTTTAAATCTTATTACCAATCTAAGTAAAAATTACTTTTAGTAGAAACTGCGAGCATAAAAAAATTCTTTTATTGGAGAATGCACTCTTTATTTAAAGAGTCATTTACAAAGATCGTATTATCCGAAACATATCGGCAAAACCCGCGCAACGGTGGTGGTGGTGGGAATGATTCGAAAGCTGGCAAAACAATACAGGATGAATGAACTATTGAACTGGAGCGGGAACTTGAAAAAGTTTTTTACCCTTCACTTCTGTGTTTGTTATCATACGAGGCGGAAATCGCACGCCGTCAGAGTTTAGTTGTTTGTAGTCTGCTGCTCTGTTTTACGGCTTTTCGCAGGGGGTGATGTTCGTCGGCAAGAAAAACAAAAGGCTGTTTGGAGGGAAAAGATTATTTTCTGCCAAAATATATGATAGTTGCCATACTAGGATCTTTTACATGTCTCTTTCTCTTTACAAATGGCCGGTCTGAGTATTTTCATGAAAAACTGCGAATTTCAGGATTAAGGCATTGAAAAGAAAGACTTCGTGTTTTCAACATAATGACTTAAATTTTTAAGGGGTGTGATAGCTTTTAAGAGCCTGCATTTGTTAGGTGACGAAATTCGTAAGTGAAACCAATGGAGGTGTTCTTTACTAATTTCTCGTTTGCATTTCGCTATTTTGAAATGATTCTTTTTTAATAGAATATCTACAGTCGAAGTCTAATTTTGTATTTTTGTACTTTGTTTGATTTTGGTTGCAGTTTCATTATCAGGACACTCTCAATTTTGGGAAAAATGTTGGTTGAATGGTTTCCAAATTGAATGTTCTTGGAATAAAAATGTAACCAAAATCGAAATTAAACATTATACGTCGTCCTCAATTATAATATGAAAAAAAAATTATTAATAAATGTTGAAATGCAAACGAGAACTTATCAAAGAACACTTCCATTTTTTTTTAACATTTGCTAATGAATGTCTGCTCGAGATTGAAGTAGGCTCTTAAATGCCGAAAGGTACCGACATTTTAAAGCTTGTTATTATAAAACTGTCAGATCCACTTTAAAAAATTGATTACACTACCCTACCTTTATAAATTTCCTTTTTGAAAAAACGAACCTATTTATTTTTTATTCTCATAATTAGATGTAGTCATTAATTGATGTAGTCATAGTAAGTCATAAACAGTATTGCGCGCAGATTAATACTCACATAATTCAGTCGCATAGAGTCTATTTTATCTTTAATTGCTCTCTAAACAAGACATATAATTTTTTTTAAATAATAAAATGAAAATAATCATAAAATTCTGAAGCTTTTAAAAAACATTCATAAGCATATTTTAAGAAATTTATACTGAGAGATCAAATTAATAGATCATGTAATTAATCATTGATCTGTAATTTATCTAAAATTTCGCGAAAATCTAATTAGTCATTTTCACGAAATAGTGTGCAATAGCTGCTACACAACAGTTTTAACACTAGAAAGACCGGGAAATGTTACTCAATTTTATTAAAATATTTTACAGTATAATTTTTATTTAAAATTGTTTAACTTATTTATTTACAATTTTTACTTTAAAATTAAAATTTATTTTTCTTTCAATTTATGCAGTCATTCTTTTAACTACATTTAAGCTTAATTTTTTTTCATATGCCTCCCTAATGTCTCAGACGCTTACCTATAGACTGGATGTGAAGTTGCCCTGCAACCAGGTAATCCATTGAGAAGCCTTACACTGTTCCATTGTTCTTTGTGTCTTTCACACTTATTTTATAAAGAAATTTCTGGTTCGAACCAAAATGTACTCATATGGCAGGGGTCAAAATGACCCCTCACGGTCCTTCTAGTGTTAAAAGAGAAAATTCATGCATCAAGCATAGATTATGAAACACGCTAGGACACATTCAGAACGCTGTAACAAAACTACACCGTTTAATAAGTTGAAAGACACTGTCTAAGAAAATAAATTGGAAAACGCACAATACATTTGAAAAATTTCAACAATGACCATTATGTATCTATAGTAGGGAAAATATCCGAATTATTCTGCGCAGACCTGTATAGAATCTATAACTTTGTATATATGTTACCGTGAAAGACCAAAATCTGGAGAATGTCGACTTTCACCGGTGAATGTCAACATTTTCATAGTCGCCTGATGTATGTCTGAAATATTTGCTAAATATCCATATTTCTGACTTACACCGGCAAATATCGACATTCACCATGCACTAATGGTGAATGTTGAATATGTCGGAAATTTGCATTTACTTCTCTGTATTTCTGGCGCGATCATTAATTTTAAAAACATAAAAACGTTTTAATCCAAAGGTGTGCTGCGCTTAGATTTAGCAGAAATTACTTCAGAAAGTATTTTAGAGTGCTGTTCTTGAAAAAAATAAAAATAAAAACAATTGTATTCTCGTTTACCCTCAATTAATGTATTTAATTTTTCGAAAAAAAAAAAAAAAAAAAGATCACGGTTCACTGAAGTATCCATTCAATATAAATTAGGATATTGAATAAAAAAGTAAAATTTAAGAAAACATTGCACGCACCATCAAACCTTGCATAAAATTGGCAAAGTTGACTGATTTGCGATAGAACAAAGAATTTGGCGACAGATTGTAGCCTCTCTGTTAAACACCGATTCTCTTTTCGACCTCCACCAGAGCATATCTGTGCTTGTCGACATTCACCGGTGATGGTCCGAATGTACAACAATATAATCAAATATTCGGTCTTTCACCGATGTATTTGATATGTGTTGACATTTACCTGTGAAAGTTGACCATCTCCAATTTCGATCTTTCACTGTAACATATATACTACTACAAGTTTGCAATAATTTAGTTCAGTTAGTTAATGGAACAGTTAGGAACACATTTGTACATTCTCTTTTCGCAATTTCTGGCAATAAGGGGAACTGTGCTCGAATTCTTTTATATAATTCTGTACTGTATATGAGCTGACAAATTTATACACAATATATATGCAAAAAATTAGTTAACATTCTGAAATGGATTATCACTATTGAATTCGCACTTCCAGCAAAATTGCTGATCGACGACACTGTAACCGAATTCCTCTGTGCGACTCCACAAAAGATTATATTATTATTTTTTAATAGATCGCTAAAAAACGAAAATTTTGAAAAAATTATTGATTTTGCTCCACAATGTTTCTCATTTGTTAAGCCATTAGAAATATTAGCATATTTAATAATTAATAAATATAAGCATCCTCTTGCTCTCTCTCTAACCTTCATAATATTTTAACAATAAAACTTTAAATCGTTTGATTACAGACGCACTTTAAAATTATCCAAATACAGAAACACACCAAAAAATCGCAAAAACTAAGAAATATTTTAGGTACAGTAATCAGAATTATCCTTTCCAAACTTTTCAGAGCTTCCTCTGGATTCTGTGTCTGGTTACGACTCTGCCATTGCGACCTAGAATACTCTAGGTGGCAATGACACTACCCGTGTATGAAAGCGTTACTTTCAAAACTCGCTTTATCCAGAAAATCAATTTTTGGGAAATCATGATAAACCTTTGACTGCGTCCATTGGTTTTCATTGTAAACCAAGATTTTACAATGTCAGAAATACACGATAAAATTAGTTTTTTTGCGGATTGTTGTGTTTTCGGTGCAGGTTTCCCAATAGTATAGCTTCATAAAGAAAACACGATTTTTAAATTTTGGATAAGGTGAGTTTTGAAACTCACGTCCTTATATTCACATATGTACGAGGACTTGAGTTTCAAAACTCGCCTTATCCAGAAAATAAAATTTTGGGAAATCGCGAAAAACCTCTAACTGTGTCCTACATTGGTTTTCATTGTAAACCACGATTTTACAACGGCAGAAATGCAAAATAAAAGTTTTTTTTTCTCAGGTTGTTGCGTTTTTTGGTGTAGGTTTACCAATAAAATAGATTAATAGAGAAAATTTAATTTTTTAAGTTTTGGATAAGGCGAGTTTTGAAACTCACGTCCTCATATATATACATGTATATCATGTATATCAAAGCATATGTAGGGTTTTTAAGAGTTAAACTAAATCACAGAAATATTTAATTATGCGGATCCATGGCGTGAAAAAATTTGTCCACTTTTACTCTATTTTTTGTTGATATAATTTTTTTTTTTTTGAATCTGATACAGTTACATCCTATTGCTTGCTTGGAAGAAATGGGGAGAAGTATCAAGTGGAGAAATCTAATCTTTTCCTAAGCCCCGCAGCTAAAAATTTACAACCTTTTTACCGCTTTTAAAACAATGTTCTTACAAAGGCACTACACTCGATATGCCAAAGAAAAACCACTTTTTCTGAGAGCACCAACCCAATCTTAATCGAGCAACACTTCCCCCGAATCACAAAGTTGATAAAAAGGAAGAGATTGGGCTTGATGGATGGGACGCTTAACAGATAACGAGTGTTTAAAAAAAGCCTTTTTATTTTTTTTTTCAATTTTATCTTTTCCTGAAAGACGTTTACCACACAAGAAATGCTCTTACTTATACATGAGATTAAAACGGAATGGATCTACAAATATCGCTTACGTATTAAGGGGACAAGAGACCTTCAAACTCAATTTTTTATTGTTTTAAAATAGCACTTTAAGTACTATAAAAGGGCACACTGTATGAATTATGACATATAATTATCACACAAGAAATTTAAAAAAAAATACGGAATTTTTCTGAATATTTTAGGCGTTATGAAGAACTTTTCAAAATGCCCCACACTGTAATAAAAACGGACTAAAAAACGGAGATTCTACTGGCAATCTAGACGCCAGTACTATTTCCGTATTTTAACGGAAATCCCCCCCCCCTTTCCCCATAAATTCCGGAAATTCGTATTTTTACGGACATTTTTCCCCATAAATTACAGAAAATTTTCTGTTTCTCTAGAATTTATGGGGGAAAATTCCGTTAAAAAACAGAAATAGTACTGGCGTTTCGATTGCCAGTAGAATCTCCGTTTTTTAGTCCGTTTTTTTTTTTTTTGTTTTTTTTTTGTTACAGTGCATGCGCATTTCATATCAATTAGAATTCCCAATATTTTTTTTATGCCAGCTTGGTTTACGTATACAAATAAAACTGTGCATCGAATTTTATATATTTGAATATAAAGGTAATAAAAAAGATATTTTCGAAATTTTATGAAATTTTTAGCATTTTTGTATCTTATTTCTGCACTTAACTACCTTCAACTTTTTCCAATTACATTTAGTTTCAAAAACTACGCACAGTTTTACTTGTATATGCAAACCAAACTGGCATAAAAAATATCCGGGATTTCAGTTAATATGAAATGCGCATGGGACATTTTGAAAAGTTCTTCATAACGCTTAAAATATTCAGGAAAATTCCTTATTTTTCTCATTTTTTTTTTTTTTTTTATTTCTTGTGTGATAAGTATATGTCATAATTCATATGGTGTGCCCTTTAATAGTATTTAAGGTGCAAAAATAAATAAATAAAAAATAAATACTAATAAACAAGAGAGAAAAATCATGCGCAGGGCATAGATTATGAAACACTTTCCAACACTCCCTGAAAGCTTTAACAAAACTTCTTTATTTAGGGAAATAAGGTAAATAAGATAACTAAATAAACATTTAAAAAAGTGATTTCAGCAGTTATCGTCCATAGCCAAATATTCCAATTCTTTTGAACAGCCTTGCATTTGATCTATATGTTGATCTATATACTATATAACGGGAAAATTTAGTTTATCAAGAAAATGCATAACAGGTTGAAATTTCTCTTTCAGCAATTTATATTAATAGATAGAAAAATACTTGAATACTTTTATACAGCCCTGTAGTTTATACCTAATACCTTTATTACACGCCACTATTTAGCTAAAATTTAATCCAAACTAAAACATTCTTAAAATTACTGAAATTACATTTCCAGAAATTATCATCCATAGACGGCATGTATCTAATTCTTTGCCTGCCCCTGTATAATAAACTAGATGCAGTTCAGCGTAAAAATGCATAACTCATTTAAAAACCACCTTTAAGTAATTTGCGCTCATACCCAGTAACCCTTACGAATTCTTTTGCGTAGCCCTGTATATAAATTATAGTATTTATACTCACCATATAATAGGCATAAATGTAGTGAAACATAAAAGCGCATATCATAATTGAAAATGTATTTCCAGCAATCACCAGCAATGTACAGTACTTCTGATACAATATAGTATCTGGAATCTTTTGTGTGTCCCTGTAAATGCTATGCACTCCGTATTATACATGAAATAACTCAGCGACGTATATCAATTTCATTATATATGAAATAGTTTAACATAATTAAAATACGTCGCAAACAATTTCCATTATTTTATCTATTCTATTATTTTTATCATTATGTAACGGAATTCTTTTGTGTGGACCTGTAAATGAATAATGACAGTTTTTTGCACTGCATATTCTACATAATGTACATTTTAGTGCACTTCATAAATGCATTTAAATTTTGTTATGTTTGGATGTTGTAACATCATTAAAATTCATTTGAAACGATTTTTTCCCATTAGCCGTAATGTAACGGAATACTTTTGAATGTCCCTGCGTAGATGAACTAAACATGCTGCAAACTTAATTTGAAATAGAGATCGTGCTATGGTAAACCTTAATAACATCCAAAAATTTTAGGGCAATCCGAGTATATTTACAAGAGTTAGAGCGCGGCCAGACGGCCAGGCAAACGAAAATCATAAACACTTTTCAACTTTGTTGGAAAGTGTTAAAAAATGTGTTTGAAAGTCCCTTGTCTCCTTAAAGAGAATTAGCTTCAATTACTTTTCATATTAACATTTTACTCGCAAACTTAATATAGACGACAAGAAGAAAAATAACGCATGAGGCATAGATTATTAGGTGCATTCCAACACTAACAGAATATTATTAAGAAATTTCATTTTTACCTACAATGAAATAAGATATCTGAATAAGCAACCTAAAAAAACACATAACCCAGTAAAAATCCCTCTTCAACAATGACTGCCGATATCCGGAATGTGTGCGAGTTCTTTCGTGTAGCCCTGTATACAATCTAAAGAATTTTTACACACCCTTTAATACACTCAAAATTCCATAAGTTTAAAAATACCTATCACAGCGGAAAACGCATTTCTGGCCATTATCGATCTTAGTCAGCAATGTACCCGAATTCTTTTGTGTGTCCCTGTAAATGAACGATCTCCATAATTTATAGAAAATATGTTGCAGTGCACTTACACATGAAATTGAGTTGATATCTGGAGAATTTATTTCTAATTTAAACGAAAAAGTATTTTTTAAAACTTCTTGTATTTATTTTAATAAAGGCAATTTCATTGATTTCTCAAAATCAATCGCAAATGCAATGCTTTTAAGAGGAAAATTTAGTGTGAATCGTCACTTTCAAACAAGACGTAATTCGAATGTATTGGTACAGTATTAAAATCATCATTATAATAAAGGACAACCCAAAATCTTATCAGGGAAATTTGATTTATTTACAGGAGGTGTAATTAGCAAATAGCGTAAAGTTGTGCTAATTTCCGAATTTACGATTTTCTTGTTAGTACCATTTCCATAAAAAAGTAAGTAATTAATGTAGAAATATCGGAATAGAGGAAAAGTAAAGATTCAATACTTAAAAATTATATAATTAAAAACATAAAACACCTTAATATGTTACGCCACTGTACCCGCTGGGGCTTACGAACGTGAATCTTGAAGATTATTTGCAGACACGTCTTTGCATTAATTTTTATGTTGTTGCAATTTTGAATCGAACAACGTGTTTCATCGAAATGCGAGTGTCAGTGTCAAAAGTTTGTTCAAAAACCTTTCGCAAGACACCTCATATATTATTGTGCATTTTGCATGCGCACAGAAAAAAGGATGTTGATATAAGAAATCATATACAGTGTGTCCATGTATAACCTGACTGACCTTTATTTTCGCAACCGTTGTTCCTAGATGCATACTTCCAATTACAAAAATGGTTTAAATAAGATAAAGAATTATTTTTAAAGCGATTTGGATCAAGAAAAACATTTATTAAAAAATTACGAAATATAAATTTTTATACGGTC
The DNA here is from genome assembly GCA_963932465.1 of Maratus speciosus. Classification (NCBI taxonomy): domain Eukaryota; kingdom Metazoa; phylum Arthropoda; class Arachnida; order Araneae; family Salticidae; genus Maratus; species Maratus speciosus. The sequence continues at coordinate 41,233,428 of OZ010791.1, read as the reverse complement.
CCCGGTCCTATAAGTGATATTTACTAAAAATTTACTGTGACACTGACAAGTAAGACAAAAAAAGTCCCATTCATCTAACATTAAAATTGACCGAGTTATGAAACTTTGAAATGCGTGACTTATACCGCTTTTTTGCATATCAAAACAGATGATTTCGAACATGCTTTCAGGGATCGTGTATAAAGTACTTAAACTTATTTCAAGGTATCTGCGCTTTGAAAGCAGTCATATAAATATTACGATTAACTTTTATTAGTTAAGTTTCAGATTAGTTAAAATAATTGTATGTTAACATATGTTTTATTTTGTAAGGATTTGAGGCTATGATTTCTTTTAACTAAAATTATGTTATTTTCATAAGGTTTTATTTAACTTGCAATGATCAACTTTCCAGTTTAAAATTTGTACTCGAACTTTAACATACTTTCAAATGTCCGAGCGAAGTTAAATTTTACATACTGACTTAAATCCGATGACAATGCAATATTATTATGATTTTCGCCTCTTACCATCTTATACATAGTTCTTATATTAGAGAATAACACACACACACACAAAAAAAATCGGATAGATTACCGTCAAGACGTTTAAGAAAGAGTTTTAGATTAGATAACACAAACCTGAGACGGTTGTGTTTTTTTAACTTTTATAATTACATTTTATGTATTTTTTTAAGCTAAATCAAAAAATTACCTTCACTTTTAACCATCATGTCAAGATTTTTCGCAAATCGTAAATTTCAAGGTTAAAAATAGCGAAATCTGATACTATAAAATATATGTAAGACTTTTTTATTCAGTTTAAATTTATTTAATTCAATAATTTATTAGATTTTTTGGCTTATACTGGGATTCTTACAGCTAAACAGCTCGGGGGTCCGATGAGGTTGGGAAGGGAGGGGGGGACCAATTTTAACTTTTAGCTTTTTAACTTTGAAATTTGCGATTTGAGAAAATTCCTGACGTGATGGTTTAAAATAAAGGTCATTTTCGGATTCAGTGCTAAAAAATACATAAGAATCAATTTTCAAAAGCTAAAAAACGTGCATAATCCCAAATTTGAAAGACGGTTTAATCTAACAGCATTTTAAAATATGTATCATTTTGTAAAGAATTGAGGCTGTTGTTTTTCATCCTTTTATTTTACAAAAAATCTGTTATTTTTATCCTGTTATAATGTTCAGTACAAATTGTACATTTTGCAGTAATATGTCAGAATGATTAAAGATTTCAAATTTATATTGCAATGCTAATTTTACTCACTCTCAACTATTTCTTTAATGTATCTGGCGAAATAATATTTCTACTAAATTTGTGAATGACCCCTAATATGCAGCAAAAAATACACCCCAACTTTAAACAGCTATTACTCGGTCAATTTTAATCGTAGAATAACGGGACTTTTTTTTGCCTTACTGGCCAGTGTAACAGGAAAATTTTACTAGATATAACTTATAGGACCAGGGGACCGTATAAAAATTTAGATTCTGTAATTCTTCACTAAATTATATTTTCGCTTCAAACTTTTTTTTATCTTAACCCTGCACCTAATTTTGACCACTTTTGTAATTGGAAGTATGCATCTTGGACCAACGGTTGCGAAAATAAAGGTCGGTCAGGTTATAAGCGGACACACTGTATATGATTATTATTATTTAACATAAGATTTTGATAATTAAAAGAATGAAAATTAATCTATAAAATTTTATAAAGATTCCTTATTTCCCCCAATACAATTAATATTCACCGCATGAAGAGGAAAAAAACTAACAATAGAATAAACAAGAACGAAAAAATCATGCATCCAGCATAGATTATGAAACATTTTACAACACATTCAGAATACTGTAACAAAATTTCACAGTTTATTAACATATTGAGTGCTACTGTGACTGACACTGAAGCTGAAAAATTTGCAATGTTTTAAGGATCTCGGGACTCTTAACATTGAAAAAATTAAAGAAAAAATACCGCATTCAACATTTAATATCTTAAAATGTATATGGTTTTAAAACACAATTTTTATAGGGATGAAAGATATAAGTGCGTTCTTTCATTTCATGTAGTAAAAAAATTGCAAGATGCAGAATTAGTATTTACAGGGGGCTCCAAACTGTTAGACATTTGTCGAGCAGAAAATCGGTATAACAGCTTACGCGCAGGATTACAAAATTAATTTTGGAACTAGAATGAATTATTTTGTGCCTAATTGTACTTCGAATTGCAATAATTACTCTGAACCTAAATAAGTTTGTATTTAAAGCATTTTTATATTTTTAATACAAAATTCTATTTAGCTAATACAAAATTCTGAAAATTTCAGCAGTTTAATCACCTAAAAGAATATTTTTTTGAACAATAAAGATCAAATTTTAGATTCCGTTTATACAGACTAACATGAAAGAAAAGTTTTGAAAATTTCATGAAAAAATATTCAGAAGTTTTTGAGATATCCTGCGCGTTCTGCCCAAAAATGTCATTTGGAGAAAAATGACATCAAAGTTTCGGAAACGCCGCTTCAGTTATTGAGTGGATATAATTCTAAAAACCATAACTTCTGTTCTAATGCGAATTTTAAAGAAAATATTATATCAAAATGTTCAGAAAAGATAGAAGTTTAACATCTAAAAAAATTAAAATTTCGAAAATTTTGAAGCTTTAAGAGTCTTGAGACCCCTTAAATAATTTTTAGGAAAGTATAATCCTATAATAAATAAAAGGTAAATAAATTTTCAGTAATTACTTAAAACAATATATATATTTTTTTAGTTTTATATCATATTTTAGATCGTCAGTCATCGGTGAATGACGCGTTCTAAACGGAAAGTTCAGTGTCAGTCAATCGGTGACTGACGTGGCGCTTAGCGTGTTAAGGTGAAATATGGTGTCTAAATAAACAATTTGAAAAATTCATAACGCATTTGAAAACCTAACTTCTGCTATTACCACCAATAGTTGGGAAAATATCCAAATTATTAGGATCTTGAGATTTGTACATGTGCTACATAATATGTCAAAAGTTAGTCAGGTTAAACCCAAGCACAGTTGGAAATTTCCATTCAGCGATTTCCGTGAATAAACGGAAATATACTTGAGAACGTTTGTGAATCCTTGTATATGATCTATAGAATTTATACACACCAAGAAATATATATAAAAAAAGTTAAATATAAAAAAGTGTACCACAACTGAAATCGCATTTTCAGCAATTATTGTTCATAGGCTTCAATAGTTTAATTATCGTTCATTTTCTTCTGTCGCCAAATGCTTTTGTGTGTCCCTGTTAAATGAACGATAAATTCTATATGCACCAAAGCGATATAAGCAAGCGTCCTATCTTAAATGGGAGAGGTAACCGCAAGATTAAAGGCGAGGTCACATCAATCAAGGTCTTACGCCACGCAGCTGACGGTGTTAAACTACAGGAAGATGCCAAACTGTTTTCTTACTTCACACCACTACAATTGTAAAGTTTTTTCACCTTGATTAATAGCTAAAATGTGTCTGACAAGGCGAAGGAAACTTTGTGGAGTCAAGTGTATCTGGACGCCCCTCTCGCTACGCCATTAATTTGCAATAAATGTGGTAATGTTATATCGCTTTGATATGCACGCAATGTTCTACAGTAAGCGCTAATGCGCCTAGTGTATCTCAGTGAGAAATATTAATTTCAATATGTTTAAAACTGTGTAATATCATTAAAATTACACCGCAAACGAGTTTTCTCCATAGTCCGTCATGTAACGGAATTCTTTTGACTTGCCTGTAAATGAATCGCAAATGCTACACTCTTCATTTTTAATACCGAATTTGCCATACTTATACCCAATAACATATATGTTTCATGTCAATCTTTACTGAAGTTGGAACACGGACAGACGGACATATAAACCGAATTCATAAACATTTTTCAAAGATGTTGAAAAGTGTTAAAAATACTAAAAATTTTTGAATTCCAAAATTGCCTAGCAATATATATATATACATATATATAAGATTGATTTAAAAAGAAAGCCGATTGGTAGCTCTCTTCGTCTTGAAAGCATGCACAAGATACCTCCCCCCCCCCCCCCCCCAAAAAAAAAAAAAAAAAAAAAGATAGCAGAAAAATTGAAATTGAGAAGTTAAAGAGAATCTCTGTATTTCATTATAATTTTATAACTTTTGGTTGAACTGTAGGTTTTTATAGATTTCCCCTCCTTTTTAAACAAAAAAGTATTTCAGTTACAACTTTGTATTTTTTAGTGAGCTCTTACCTGTTCTACAAGGAGAATATTCCTGAAATTTCTGGAATGAGCCTCTCACAACCCAGCACGTTCCAACAGGATCTCTTCTTTTAAGATTGGCTGAGAAATACACGTATCGAGGAGCACAAGCCTGGAATGGAGAATCAATGGGAGACATATTCATTAAAAAGCGTAAAGCAACACAAACATTTCAAATAGCATAAGATAGTTGTTTATGTATTTTAAGATTCTGTTCAGCCCATAGCCAGTTCCAATAGACATGAGGTGCTCGACATTTGTCGGTTTGATTCACAGTGAAACGGAATTTGCCGGACTATTGAGTTTTGGATGTACTCCGGCATTGCAGAAATCTGGATAGTTGGGCCAATTATCAGAAAAAAGGAAGGAATGTTAGGGAATAAAAATTTCATTGAATCACATTCGTTTAATTTAAAAAGAGGCCGAACGTACTCAACTTATATTAGGTCAAGCTATTAACAAGATCACTTTTATTATAAATATTAACAACCCGTGGAACCGTGCAGGGATGCAAGCGTTGCGCCACAAATGGCTGATTTTTACTACTAAATTTTAATAGTATTCTTCGTCTTATTAAATCTCAGAAATTCTGTCATTAAACAAGTCAAGAAATACTATTAAAATTTGATGGTAGCAATCGGGCATTTCTGGCACAGAGCTTGAATCCCTGCCCGTGTCAGGCTTTGTCCTTCAATAGTTGAGATTATTGGCTGATACGTTTTTTTCATTCATTTTAATTAGCTGCAGTTATAAAAACATGTATAATGATCACTTATAAACAGATTAAGTAAAATAATGCTATAAAGTGATAAAATATCATTTATTAAGATTGACGATCATATCAGGAGTATAAGAAATACCTTTCACCAAAGAAGATGGAAGAAAGCAGTTTTATATAGGTATGACAAGCAGAAAACTTAAAACCAGAATCAAAGAACATATAGCAGACATCAAATACAACAGAAGAACCACAGCTTTGGCCAGATTATGCAACGAAGAACCGTTACGGATCGATTTTAAAAATAGCAAGTTAATTTACACATCAAGATTTTATTTACCATCCATAATCCTAGAATCAATAGAGATATTTTTACGCAACAAGAATATTTGCAATGATTCAGTGTCCCTAGATTTACCTAAAATTTGGAAAGAGATGCTATATTATTTTAGTACCAATAGTAAAAATTAATTCACGCTCGCAAATAGCGAAGATAATTTTATATTTTGTTTTATGTTTTGCAATATTTTTCATTATGCATGTTGTCTCGTGACATTATTTACCATGTTATTGTTTTGTTAAATTATATAAAAACCAATCCACGTTCACAAATAACTAATTTAATTTTAATTTATTTTATGTTTGCAATATTTCATTATGCATCATGTTTCGTGACATTATTTACTATGTTTATTATTTTAAATTATGTGAAAATATTTTCTATCGTGCATGATTTTGAAAATGTCGCCGTTGGTACGACGAAACGATCGTCAATCTTAATAAATGATATTTTATCACTTTATAGCATTATTTTACTTATTATCTGTTTAGCTGCAGTTTTTAAGAAAACAACATGTTTTAACGCTATGTGAGCATACAGTGCTAAAAGTCTGCTCAAAATCCTTTAGAACAGCTGTTCTCGACCTTTTATTGGCCATGCCTCACCAAAGCATCTGTAAAGTCACTAATGCCCCCCCCCAATCCCCCCCCCCTCAATCTGAAAATTATGTCTCTTATTATTTAAAAAGCGAACTCTATTCACACAGTGGAAGCGTAGTATGGCCTTAAAAATTATTTATTTCACATTTTTTAACGTATCAAAGTCAATAATATGAATATTCTGTCACAAAAGTGTTTTCAACATAATTTTATAAATGCCATGAAGTTATACATCTTTGCCTTTGTGCTTAAAAGAGTTATGTTTCACTTTTTCCTTTACCTCAATGTTAAAGAAAAGTGTTATAGGGTCTGCATTACATCTTCACAAAATATCTTGAAGGGAGATTTACATTCAACGTTAAAATTGATAACATTCACACATTTTATAATTAATTTTTGTAATTTATTAAGAGTTTGGTGTAAAAGCTTTGGACACTAAATTTTCTTTCTATCGATAACGCAATACACAAGAAGAGTAGAGCCTCATCTTTATCAAATTTAAGTAGCCTTTATTCCCCATCACAACACATTTTCTCTTTTTTCCCTTCTCCAATATCGTCAATTTTCTCCCATGTATTATCTGATTTAAAAATGTAAAATGTAATATGTCATCTTGTAAATTTATTTACTGTGTAGGATGCCTGCCCTATAGAACAATTGCCATAGATATTTACAATCTATCCATTTCCTTTTCTAATGCTATTTAAGATTTATAATTTTTATAAAGTTGATAGTACCTCGTTCCTATATTTCATATAAATTTCAGGTTAAATATGTTCAAGACAGTCAAATTTATATATACTTTAAAGTAGTTTGACATGTAAAAGATCTTTTGTGTGACATATACAAGAGCGAATAGAAGTAGAAAGTTCATTCAAAAATTAATCGAAAGTGTTACGAAAAATTGTAAAATTAAGTGCCAGAAAAATTATAGTGAATTTTAATGATACACAAAAAAAGGGGGGGGGAATGCCAAAATTATTAAAAAAAGTAATTGTATAATTATTCTGGTGTTACATCTATTTTAAACTTTTGATTGGAAACATTTTAAAAATTCAATAAAAAACTGAATTTTTAAATTTTGCTTATATTTAATTTATTTACTAGTCTACTACAACATTACTTTCCTCCCCCCCCCAAAAAAAAAGACAAAAAAAACTGATAACGAATGAGTGAGTAACGAATTTGGAATTGCCCCCTAGAAAGTCAAATTGACCGCCACGTCGGGAAACACTGCTTTAGCCACCACTGCACTGACCTTATTTATTGTTGTGCATTTTGTACGTGCATACCAAAAAGCATGTTGATGTCAGAAATAATATGTAGGATGATAATAATTATAATAAATGTCTTTATTTTGATTTGCTAACTGTTTAAACAATTATATTTCTTAGAAACTTAAAAAAAAAAACTAAGTTTAAAGTTGTTTCATGAATTTTCTGAAAAGTTATTATTTAGTCAAATTGTGTTGGAAATCTTGTCATTACTCCATGAATAATAGTTCAATGACTACATTTTTTTAAAATTATGTTTTAAATATATATTCATAGGAAGTAGACAATTCTTATGCTGATTTATTGAAAAGTTTATGAGTTACGCTGTTCTAATTTATATATAAAAACAAATTCATGAATTTACAGCGTTTTTTGTCTTTTTCTACCTATAACTTTTAAGCTATTCATGTTATTGTCCTAAAAATAGTCTAATTCCTGTATAACATTATTATATTTGTAATTTCATTCATAAAATGTATTTATATTTAATTATTTTAAATTTAAATTGCTTAATAGAAATTTTTCGATTAATTTTATACCATTTTTCATATAAAAAATTTAAAAAAATTGAATTAGTTACTTGTACGTTTATGTCACATTTTTATGACCTTTTAAATAATAATTAACAATTTTAAACTTAAAATTTAAAAATAATCAAAAAATTGTTCCGAAGGCATACAAGCTCCTTAATGATATTATCTTTATCCTAAATAGATTTTAAGTTCGTTCCCATTTGGAATTAGATATGGCTAATTTGTTTATATAGTAATTTTTTAACTTAAAATAGATTTTTAAGAAGCTTCTTTATTGCATAGGTATCGGTGTTGTATGGAATAGCGATATGCATATCTTCTAAGATTCGATAGTATATGTAAAATTCGATATCATTTGTAGGAAATCGACAAAATCAATAAAAATAAAATTCAACTTTTTTAAAAAGCAAGGTAAAAAAAAAAAAAAAAAAAAAAAAAAAAAAAAAAAAAAAAAAATTAGTATTGAATATCGAATTGTGGCTAATTTAATATGACGGATGCTTATTATGAAAAGTTATGCTTATTAAATTTTGGCTTTGTCTACTAAATAGAGAGCACTGCTATGCTATTCTTTATATAATGAATATTATAGCTGTATCTTAGTTACTATTGAACAGAAATGCACCAAACTTTATATTCGAGGTTAATTAACATATACTACTAATTTTAAATTTGAATATCAAATAGGGGGTTCTGTTGTTATTCTTCGCTGGTCAATTAACTTCAAAGAAATGCTCTATTCTTCTTATTCATAATTGTTGATGTGTAACTTATATTATTTAAAGTCATATATTTTATTTATATGAAAGAATATTTTGTGATGGCCATAGCATGTTAAAGAAAATAATTGTGGTAAACGAAGTTTTACAATTATGTTTTGTGATAGAGAAGAGAAGTGTAATAACGACCATTATTACCTAAAATATAACCAGCAGATTTTAAACATAACGTATTTTATTTTTATAACACCGATCTGTGAATGTTGCCAGGTAACTGAAATTACAGGCTGTTGCCAACAAATTTATTGAGAAGCACAGACGCTAAAATATTTTTTTCATTAGCTGTTTACTGGAAAGATCAAAACTTCTTTTATATGTTGCATTTCAACCGTGGTGTAAGTGTGTATGCATATCCATATGAAATTCTAGATTGGAAGGTCACGGCGAAAGAGTGTTTATTCTGAGAATTTGCTACTTCAGAAGAGAGAATGTCAAACTTCTCCGGGTTAAAAAGTGTTGCGAAAAACGATATGCCTGTCCCATACACAGCAGTGGTTGATGTTGATAATCATCTACAAACATTTAAAAAAAAAATTGTTTTAGTATTTTTCACCCGGGCAATTTAGATTTTTCTTTCAGTGTCTTTTTAAACAATTTAGACATAATGCTAAAAAGAGTATGCGTTGTGTTTAAGAGATTCCTTTAATCTTCCGATCTTAATTATATAGGAATATCTAACTAAATTGCGAAGAGAATGGATTCTAAGAAAGATAAAGAATCTTGCATATTTGTAATGTTTCTTTCACTCTTTTTTCATAGGGAGATTTTAGATAAAGATTCCTAAAGTATGTGTGGCTAGTGACGCAAGAGAATTGAACAAACAATTTTATTTAACATGTTTCTTACATTAAAATAAAAAGTACATTTGCTAAAAGTGATTATATTACGCATAAAGGCTTAAAAGAAAAAGGCTTTTAATAAATAGACTCGTTTCGTAAACACAATCGGTGAGATTCATCAGTGATGGTCAATCTTAAGATCAGCAAAGCTAAGATACATTATTTTCGAAAAAGAAATCAAATAATGTTATTTAATTTTCTTTTCGAAATACGGGGCCTGTCTGAAAAGTATTCGACCTTTTGCCGAAAAAAATATATAAGTTATCTGACGGGATTGGGACCCTAATCCCCTTCAAAGTAGGCCCTTGCTCCTCCACACACTTAACCCACAGTCCCTTCCATCGCCGAAAACACTTCTGGAAGGCTTCTTTTGGAATGGTGTTGAACTCCACCGTCGCGTCCTGCATATTCCATCTCTACTCTCAAAACGGGAAACGGGATACTTTCAATGGCACCTTCAATTTCGGAAACAACCAGAAGTCGCAGCCATGTCTGAAGAGTAATAAGGTTGGCGAACGACTGGAATGCCATGTTCCTCCATGAAAGTCTGAATCAGGTGCGATGAATGAGATGGAGCATTGATGACTCTTAGGAAACCTGATGAATCTTACTAATTGTTTCGTTTTGAGAATCACCAAGCTTTGATAAAATTTCATGCCGTACCTTTGCTCAACTCGTTTAGTCATCTTGAGAGAAATCAAAATCCGACGAACACGTATGACAGCACCTCACTCGGCGGCCAGCAGGCAACGACTGGCTCAGTGGAATTCGAGGAAAAATTTCAAGCATGCGCATGAAGCTGTCTCCTTCCAATGTGCACAGTGGCACCGGCTTAGAAATACTACTGCAAGCGGAAAAAAAATCAAGGTCGTATAGTTATCAGACAGACCTCTTACTTTATTTTATCATTGCTGATCTTGAGAATGCCACTGATTCTGTGCACGAAACTGTCTGCTTATTAAAAGTTTTTTTTTAAAGCTTTTACATGTAATGGAATTACTTTTAGCATATATGTTTTTATTTTAATGCTATAATAAGTGACTTTTTCTTATATAATTACATATCCTTACATTTCAAATGCAAAAGAGGGGTTTGGAGATGAAGGCATTATGATCTGTTATTTGATATTTTTCGCTAGTGAAAAGAGTTAGTAATTTAAACTTATATGAAATATCAGCTTTCGTTCCTGTTAGCATGCAAGAAATTGATTCCTCATAACTTTCAGGCACTAGCAGCAGAAAAGGTTTGTCAAAAAACTACATAAGGTGTTTAAACGTTTAAAAAAATATTTTGGGGATGAGTTAATGGATGTTGATAATGCAAATACATATTATTAAGATATTCGATTTGATGACTTTTTCTCTGCCTTATACCTTTGTATTGTGATTTCCATGGAAGAGGAAGTTTTAGTTTCCATTCCCCTTTCACACGGTAGTTGCCGAACAACCGCTAATGGTAAAATAAGATGGGTCAATCCATTTCAAGTGGTCCAGCACTGGTTGCTCAACCATTTTTAAAAAATCTGAAATTTTTTGTACAACAACCCTAACATAATGGAAGTTCAAAATGACTATTATTTTAATTTTATTATTTTTTGTTTGTGCATGGCGGCCATCTTTGTTTCATCGTCTGCAGCAATTTTCTCACATGAAAGGTTTACGGAATTGTAAATAATTCATCGTTTATTTCTCTAATTCAAGTGCGGATTGAAGCAATTTGTACAGAATACATTGGGCTAAAAATCTGGTAATAGAGTAGTTTCCGAAACTAACTGCTTATTGGTGAAATTTAAGTATAAAGTTTCAGTTTTTTTCCAAAATTTGTCCGTTTACAAGACGAAATTTTTCTAGCAAGGAAAACTGTGAACACGACATAATTTTTTTTACAAATAGGCCGAAAGTACTTGTACTCACACGCCAAGTTCCAGATCTGGGACTTGGTTTCTCTTCGCTAAAAAAAATCCCAATTTTTTTAAAAATGTCAAAAATCGCACTTTTTAGGCTTAGATATCTCTGGTGGGGCACGAGATAAAAATCTGAAGTTCTGGTGTCTGAGAGTATTGTATGGTAGTGCTAAGCACAAAAAAATTTCAGGATGGAGATTTGACTACAATCTGATATATGGCAAGGGCAACATGTCAAAAGAATACTGCCAAACTATTGTTTTGCTGTAGTCACAGCTAAGTATTTATCTCAGAGTGTCATTTAAATTTATTTTTTTGATTATCTTTAAATAATAGTAACAGAAAATAAAGCCTTTTGCAAAGCTTAGCAATTAATTTAAAAAATAATTTTGCCTAAGGCGTACATTTTGTATGGTTTCAGTAATGTTTTTTGTAATTTTAGTAACCAAAAGAAGCCTCAGCACTTTTATATAAAGAAAAAAAAATATTTTTATACAAGACCTGACACAAAAACAGAATAGGGAAAGAGAAAAGCTGTTAATGTTGGCATACTTGTTGAGACATAATCAAATGTGTCAAAACACATTCCTGCTTGTTGGTTTAAAAACCACAATTTTAATGCTGCTTGCCAATCCCTGAAACTTATTCCTACCATAAGTATATTCCTGTAAATGAAACATTATACGATGTTACCATGCATCAGCCTCAAGTATTTTTTAGAAAGTAAAGATATCCAAAGGCCTTTCAAAATTTATACTGCAGAAAATGACATTTTTGCATAAGAAGTAAGCTAGGAATTATTAATGAACTGAGATTTGCACATAGTGATTTCAAAGTTTATTTCTATGAGCCAGCAGGTCCAAGGTTATCAAGAAATGACAAGACTTGGTTCCTACAAATAAAATTTGAGAAAGATCAAAATTGTGGTTTTTAAACCAACAAGTAAGAATGTGTTTTGACATGTTTGATCATGTCTCAACAAGTATGACAACATTAAAAGCTTTCCTCTTTCCCTGTTCTGTTTTTGTTTCAGGTCTTCTATAAAAATATTTTTTTTTTCTTTATGTAAAAATGCTGAGGTTTCTTTTAGTTACTAAAATTACTTACAACAAAAATTACTGAAACCATACAAAATGTATGGTCTTAGGCATAATTATTTTTTAAATTAATTGCTAAGCTTTGCAAAGAGCTTTATTTTCTGTTACTATTATTTAAAGATAATCAAAAACATAAATTTAAGTGGCACTCGGATATAAATACTTAGCTGTGACTACAACAAAACAATAGTTTGGCAGTATTCTTTTGACATGTTGCCCTTGCCATATCTCAGCTTGTAGTCAAATCTCCCCCTTGACATTTCTTGTGCTTAGCACTACTATACAATACTCTCAGAAACCAGAACGTCAGATTTTTATCTCGTGCCTCACCAGAGATATCAAAGCCTAAAAAGTGCAATTTTTGACATTTTTGAAAAATTTGGGATTTGTTTTAGCGATGAGAAACGAAGTCCCAGGTCTGAAACTTGGCGTGTGAGTACAAGTACTTTCGGCCTATTTCTAAAAAAATATTATGTCATGTTCACAGTTTTCCTTGCTAGAAAAATTTCCTTTTGTAAACGGACAAATTTTTGAAAAAAACTAAAACTTTATGCTTAAATTTCACCAATAAGGATTTATTTTCGGAAACTACTCTATTACCAAATTTTTAGCCCATTGTATTCTGTACAAATTGCTTCAATCCGCACTTGAATTGGATAAATAAACGATGATTTATTTACAATTCCGTAAACCCTTCTTCTGAGAAAATTGCTGCAGACGATGAAACAAAGATGGCCGCCATGCACAAACAAAAATTAATAAAATTAAAATAATAGTCATTTTGAACTTCCATCATGTTAGGGTTGTCGTACAAAAAATTTCAGATTTTTTAAAAATGGTCGAGCAACGAATTAATGATTTTCTGGACCACTTGAAATGGATTAACCCAGATCCATTCCAGACATATTTAAAACTAGCAGTTGTAGTTAACAATATAATATGTAATTTATATATGGTATACATTTGACTGTTTAAAGAATTATTTCTTGTTCAATACGTGTTTGTTGGATATATACCACATTTAACCCTTAAATGCGCGATTTTTTTATTTTGTTTCAAAAAAATTATATGAAAGGTTTATTACACAGGAAAAATAATGAAAAATAAATCGGAGATACATTTTTCATATAATACGTCATTCTTTTCTGCAGTTGTACATCTGCAATATAAATAAAAACTACTGTCGTCTGGCTGTTTTACGCTAAAATATTGCAAATTAGTAAATATTTTAATAAGTATGTCTCCAAATACCTTATTTTATATAACTAGGGGGCTCTGCCCCCTACGAGCTACGCTCGTCAACCCCCGTTCAGACACCGCAGGCTCTAACAGCACGCTAATTTGATCGGCTTTAAAAAGATTTCGGAAGATTGAATTATAATTTGAATCTGACAATTATAATCTGACGTAATTTTCACCAAACTTTTCATTCTCTTTTTAATATTCACGTCAAAATACTTTTGTTAGAAATGAAATATTATGATCATCTTAAAATGTCAAGTAAATGATCGCGCAATTTTTAAATTAAAACTGTTCTGCAATATTATTTTTTGTTCATTTTACGTAATAAGTGTAATATGACGTAAATTCCCCTATTTAGGACTTCTAACGCATGTTACTGAATTTATTATTTTACAATATTCTTTCTCATTTAAAATTCACGTGTAACTATAGTTTTTATGACGTAATTTACAATGAGTTTCTTCTTTTTATATTTTTTGTTTATAATAGTCACGTGTAAAATAAATTTTCAATTTGAAGCAAACATTACTGTTTGCGCTGTTTATACGGTTGGCAACAGTTTATATTAATACAATTTTCTAAAATTTGTAAAAAATATCTCTCGAAATGCTGAAAATTTGAATTTAAAATAGAAATAAAACCTCGAAAAATTATTCAAATTAAAAAACTAACTGCAATCTGCACACCGGGAAATTCTGACGCATAAAATGATCTAAAAATGATTAAATTCCTATGTACAGTTTTTGCTCCTATAAAACTTTTTTAATGAAACGATTTTGTCCAAATTTGGCATTAAATATCTCTTAAAATAATTCTTCGATTTAAAAACTGTCTGCATCAGCGTGTTTATCAAACATTTCTCAATAATACTACCGATTTTCATATTTTTGTATGCAACAGTTTTTTTAATATTAACGAAGAAAGACCTCCGGTCACAAAAAATTCAAAACCGGCGGCGGCGGCGGCGGCGGTGACAGCGGTAGTTACTTTTTTTTAGAATAGAGAGATTATTTATTCAATAAAACTTAACCTTTAATTCGTCAATTCCCGTGATAGAATACGTTCTAGAAATTACGTAGTTCAGAGAATCTGACTTTACACCAGAAAGTTTCAATGGTTAATTTCGCTTTGTTTAAATACGGAATGTCAGTTATTAATTAAAGCAGATATTGCTATTTTAATCTTCTGGTGTGAATAAGGTATATACGAATAAAAAAATCTATTAAACTCAAAACACTGTTGTTTGCATGTATGCAAAACCTCACATTTAAGGGTTAAGTGTCAGTGGTCGGCAACTAATACGTTAACTAACTTTCTCTAGTCCAACCTTTGTAAATTTAGGAGGTGAAACATTTTCTTGAAACTATGGCAAATTATTTTAATCAGTTTTCCCACTTTTTTTATTTTTAGTTTCCCATTAGAGTAAAAATTTTTGACAATTATAGATCCCTTACTTAATCATCTTATACCTAAATGATTCATCGGGTTTCAAAACACTGTGTATTGGGAGGTATACGACCTACAATGACGAGTGATGCATGACAAGATATATAATATATATTCACTAAGTTTAAAAGCCCGCCTCATCACTCGTGTGCAGGAACGCATCACTGTTCCTGTGACGGACATTGACAGAAACATGCTATTGAACGTATGGTCGGAACTGGATTATCGTTGGGATGTGTGCCGGGTGACTAAGGGAGCACACATTGAGTGCAGTATGTACAAGAAACTTGGTGGTGATTGTATGTATGTAATAATAAAAAAATTCGCCCTTTTTACCTTAGTTAATTTATTCTAAATTCTTATAATATGTACCTTTTTACCTGTCTTTTAATAATTTCTTAAATACCCTTTATGTTTTAATCCATGCCTTTAATTCAGCGTATTCTTTTATTTCTTATTCTAAAAACCTTAATCTGTTAATAACTATACTTGTTTGTAAAACCCACTAATTCATTTTATTCTGAGACATTAAATTCTTTTTTCTTTCGAATGTTTATTTAATATCATTTTACCTTATTCGTTTCATATCCCATGATGCCTTGCAAGTTTGCCGCCCTCATCCTGATTTCTTAAGGCTGTTCTCAACTGCTTTCGCCAACTAGCACAAAACGTTTTTACACATTCACTAACTCATTTATAAATGTTAAGGTACAAAATTGGCAGAGCTGACTAGGGAAGCGATTTGGAATCGAACTGTTTTTTCCATTTTTTGATCAATAGATTACCTATCGAGTTATAAGCGAAATGGGTCACATGAGCGAGGCGTTTTTTCTCCCTCCTTGACTCTTTTTCTTCTCTCGTCTAGAAATTCTGTTCAAAACGTCAAGTTTGACAGCATTTTCTAAAAGATCTGTTACGCTTACAATAAAACGGAAATAACAGTTCGATGAAACAGTTTCTAAATAACAACACCTGCTAGTTTTATGCGTTTCCGAACAAAAATCACACGTCATGCTCCCCCACCCTCCCCCCGGATGTTTGAGTCTATCGCTGACTCGGCCTCCCCTCCACTTCGCCTTTTACTTCGCTGGATTGGCCCTGCTTTGAGAGCGTCAGATTGTACCTTTGCGCGCTTTCCTAATATTTAACCTCTTATATTCGCTTGGAGAGCAGAATTTTGTACGATCTTATGTTGTTATAGAAAATGCAAGTCGCTCGGTGAGTGGTTCATCAATTAGTCCTGATGACGTTTCTGATAATTTTTATCATTCTAGGGCTATGTGACTTTACTCGAAACTGAGTAACTGTTAGACTAGTGGAGTTGACTAAATTTACCTATCATCAATAAATTATTTAATTGGATTGATCTCCGCTTCTGTCGTTATTCATGGTAAATTTCCTAAGAATTTAACATATACTTGCCTTAACGCCGACCATGGCGACACGCCTGCACTTAAATAATTTTGGTTGGAGATATTCTCGACTGTTTTTTTATACTGCCTATTTTCTACATGCAATAATACCCAGTTGCAGTGTATCATAATTATCCTACAGTCACAATGCTACGATTAACACGACATGCTTTGATAGAATGCTACATGTGTATTTTTATGTATCACCCGTCTTTTTATAGTCTTATACTTGTAAATAAATAGTCTTTTGAAACTCGATAAATCATTTAGGTGAACCCTGTAGTATACATCCCCTTTTGAGGTAACTGTTTGGAATCTTCTTTCTGTGTAAAAAGAATAATTGATGATTTCTTCTAATCTGATTAAAATTGTTCCTTAATTGGCAGAGAGGGATTTAAATGATCTACGTTGTCAAAATGATTTGAAATACGGAATAAGAATATTTATTGTAAAAAAAAAATAGCTAAAATACATGCTTCAGTTGTGAAATAGAGATAAAGACTCAGGCGGGAAGGATAAAAGAAAACTGCATTATTTACAAGATAGGTGCCAAGTAATTCACATCATATTTAATGATAGAATTATTATTCTGCTATACATTGTTTATATTATTTCATTCTGTAAGAAATCTATTAATTTTTGAGCCAGTAAAGGTGAAAACATTTTCATTTGGAAATGTTTGTACCGCAGTATCTTTATTATTAGTTTTTAATTATTTAAAAAAAAACTAAATGGAAGCTGAAATATATTGAAGAAAAACGATAAAATTATTCGATTTTAAATAGTATACCAATCCAATACCGAATTGTTTTAATAACATAACAAAATTAATGACATGCAATTAACAAAAAGTTATCTTCAAAAACAGAAAAAAAATCTTTACGGGGTGCAGTATAAAGAATTACTTGCAATTGTTGACCTTTGTGGCAAATCGTATTTCTATAGTGTTGCATTACTCTGAAGTCGTCTTAATAAAGTATCAGCAAAAGATAAACCGTTTAAGTTAAACATCTAAATAAAAATTCTATGAAACACTTTTCTACTTGTTCAATTTTCTTTAAAGCTGTCAATTTCCCTTAAGGATTCAATATAACGAATCCTTTTAATTGACGACTTTTATGTCAAATCGCATTACAATAATGATTCCTATCTTCAAATGTGCTAACTTAATTTATTTTTTAACTGAGTATCATATCATATAATTCATACATGTTTTGGATAATTTGATAATTATTCTTATGTAATATAATTGATTCAAATATTATGATTGTCCTATATCATGATAATCAATATAATGATCAAATATATTGACTGTCATTTAATTGATGATGTATGATTAAGTGCTTCTCATGTCATGTAATCTTGGCTACGAAATTTAAGCTTAAATGTAGTCGCCAGATTGATAATACCAGTCGTCACAGTTTGTTAACTTTTGAAAATTCTTTACTTATAATGTGAAGATATAACGCGAGACTTTTTATATATTATCATTAGTTACACATCATGATTCTCATATCATAAGATTCATATAAACTTCACCATAAGTTAATGTCACCTGAAAGAGTTTTTACACGTGTTTAAAAACATTTATTTTTTGTAAAATAAAAGATTTTTAGCGAACAAATAACTATTTCAAAAGTTTATACTCACTACAATTGCACCATTTTCACCGGAGCTGTGAACTGTTGCGCCGAACCACTGGTAGGACTTGTCATCCATTGTTCCAGGCTTACCTCTTACAATGATTTTATTCGGACCTAAAATAATATTTGAATTACAGTCATTCCCTTGTCTATTTGATTGATAAAAGATTTTTCAGAATTCTTAATTCTGAGAAATATGCGTAATAAAGAGAAGAAATTTAGACGCAGTCTATTATGTAAGTTTCATTAAAGCCTTTAATGCAGAATGGCCACTGCTATAAGTAGAGACGGACTTACACACAATTTAAGGCCCAAGGTACACCACGAGTTTCCGGCTTCCCAGATCTTATTTACTTGCCGTTGGTATATTTATTTAATGAATTGTAGGAATCTAAGTATTTGAAAGTAGCCAATATTTGTACGAAGTTTAAAGGATTATTAAGTACATTACTGTGCGAATTAATGTGAACACGGAATAATTTTTACACTTTTGCATGTTTTCGTAGTTGGAAACACGTTTTTGACAAAAGTAGCGGCCATTTTGTTTTACTGTTGTGATATTTAGTGAGTAAAAACGTATTGCAAGTTACAGACCAGACGTGTTTTTTATGTTAGTAAGAATTATCATGGTTTTTAAAAATTGTTTTACTATAAGGCTGTATCCATGCTGCTCAAATCTTTGTTTCTTTCTTATTTTAGAAGACTGATATTTCTCCTATGAAGCGCACAAAGATTGTTACTTTAAGTGAACACATATCAATTTCAAAGAGATATTAAAAAAGTGTGTATTTAGTGTTGTGTGGGTTTAGGAACTGTAAACAAGGTTTTAAAACAAAAGAAGGACACTGGGACGATTGAGGTGAATAAAAAAGGGAAATGTGGAAGGAACAGAAAAATAAGACGAAGATTTGAAGCCCTTTTAATAAGTGAAAATAAATTAAATTGTAGAAAACAAGCCAAGTAATGCAGCAAAACTAAATGCAGCGCGAGTTATTCACCGTTCTAAATAGAATGACCGAAGGTCGAAGAAAAGAAGTTAGATCTCAGAAAAAGCAATTATTGACCGCTGCCATGAATAAAAAAAGATATATTTGACAAATAAATATGTGATCAGGAGTGTCGAAGATTGTAGTAACATGTTATTGTCTGATGAAAGATATTTTTTGGTACAAGGATAGAGATTGAGAGTTTTTTTTTACAAGAAACGTGAGAAGAAAAAGTCCTTCCGGCCAGTGCCGGGAGGAAGAGGTAGCTTTCATAATCCTTATTTAAAAAAAAGCCAACTTATATCATGCAAACACACGAAGCTCAATTTAGTGGAAACCGAATATAGGAGATTCAATACTAATTTTTATCAATATAATGAATGAGAATTTCGCGAAATTAGTCAGCTTTATCCAAGCTGCTTTTCTTTAAAGTAACTTATATTTCGCTGCCAAATTCGGCAATTTCTTAAAGTGCCTGTCATTTTAAGACAACATGGTGGATGAGACTAAGCAGTGAACTTGGTTGAGACCTTAGTAATTGCTGTGCACATGCTTACTCACATCGGAATCGGTTAATATATAGGAGTGCTGTCGCATGCAAAAAATCAGATTTTTCAAAATGTCACCCACAATAGAAATTGAAACTGCTATATCTGAGCCATTTTTTAAGGTAAAGACAAACAAAAAATGCTCCTGAATCCTTATATCAAGATCAAATACTTAAGAAAGAAACCTTTTTCAATTTCTAATTTTTTTGCACCTCACTTTAAATATATATATATTTTTTAATTTAATGGCCGCCATTTTGAAACAAGATGGCTGATGAATCTGGCCAGCGAACTTGGTCGAGGTGTTGATGTATAATATCCACATGCCTTCTTACATCGAAATAGGCGAATACGTGTGTTATCGCGTGACAAATACAAGATCGTTTCAAAATGTTAGCCATGCTAGAAATTCAAAGTGCTATAAATCAACCATTTTTTAAGATATCAACAAAAGAACAAATTTTCAGAAACAAAAACTGCTCCGGAATCTTTGTATCAAGGCCAAACACATAAAAAAATCTTTTTCATTTTCCAATTTTTTAATACCTCATTTTGAATTTTAAATTTAATTTTTTTTAAATGGCAACCCTTTTGAAACAAGATGGCGAATGAAGCTGGCCAACGAACTCGGTCGAGACATTGGTATGTACAATGTACAGACCAAGTTACATCCAAATAGGTTCATAAATACGCCTGTTATCGCGTGACAAAAATCAGGTCGTTTTAAAATGTCAGCCACAAGAGAAATTCAAAATGCTATTACTCAGCCATTTTATTAGATATAGACGAAAGAAAAACTGTTCCGGAATCTTTGTATTAAGGTCAAACACATACAAAAAAATTCTTTTTTATTTTCCAATTTTTTGGTATCTCATTTAAATTTTTTTATTTTTTAATTTTTTTAAATGGCCGCCATTTTGAAACAAGATGGCGGATGAAGCTGGCCAACGAACTCGGTCGAGATATTTGTATGTACTATGTACACACCAAAGTACATCCAAGTCGGTTCATAAATACGCCTGTTATTACGTGAGAAAAATCAAGACGTTTCAAAATGTCAGCCACGCTAGAAATTCAAAATGCTATAACTCAGCCATTTCTTAAGATATAGACGAAACAAAAACTGCTCCCGAATCTTTTTTATCAAGGTCAAACACATAAGAAGAAAATATTTTTTCAATTTTCAATTTTTGGTACCACATTTATAATTTCAATTTTTCTTAAAAATTTAAATGGCCGCCATTGTTAAACAAGATGGCGGGTGAAGCTGGCCAACGAACCCGGTCGAGACATTGGTATGTACTATGTATAAACGAAGTTACATCCAAATCGGTTCATAAATACGCCTTTTATCGCGTGACAAAATTCAGGACGTTTCAAAATGTCAGCCACGGTAGAAATTCAAAATGCTATAACTCAGCCATTTTTTAAGATATAGACGAAACAAAAACTGCTCCGAAATCTTTGTATAAAGGTCGAATACATAAAAAAAAATATTTTTCCATTTTCAATTTTTTGGTACCACATTTCAAATTTAAAATTTTTAAAAACATTTTAAATGGCCGCCATTTTGAAACAAAATGGCGGATGAAGCTGGCCAACGAACTCGGTCGAGAGATTGGTATGTACTATGTACACATCGAATTACATCCAAATCGGTTCATAAATACGCCTTTTATTGCGTGACAAAATTCAGGACATTTCAAAATGTCAGCCACGCTCGAAATTCAAAATGCTATAACTCAGTCATTTTTTAAGATATAGACGAAACAAAAACTGCTCCGGAATCTTTTTATAAAGGTCAAATACATAAGAAAAAAATATTTTTCCATTTTTAATTTTTTGGTACCACATTTCAAGTTTTAAATTTTTTTAAAAATTTTAAATGGCCGCCATTTTGAAACAAAACGGCGGATGAAGCTGGCCAACGAACTCGGTCGAGACATTGGTATGTACTATGTACACACCGAATTACATCGAAATCGGTTCATAATTACGGGAGTTACAGTGTGACATAGGTCAGATATATATATATATATATATATATATATATATATATATATATCAATTTTGAACGGAGAGTGGTTTCGGGGTCTGGGGGTCATGATCGATGAAAATATACCAAAATTTTTTGAAATCGCTTTCCTCCGAACGGCTGCAATAGGTAGCTTTTTGTAAAGAAAGCTACCTAAAACACGACAGCTCATATTGATCAAACAGTTAAACACCCGTTAAAGCAGGCTTTTTGGGCTGCTTTTCGTAAAAAGGAACTGGATCTCTTGTGCCGGTAGAAGGCATGAGAACTCTCAAAAATACAGAGACTTGCTAGAACAAAATATGGAAACTGAACTAAGAAAATTTGATGCCAATAGTCGAGCAGTTTTCCAACAACATTCGGTACCTTGTCACGTGTCGAAGGTCATTAAGCAATATTTCAAGGGCAAAATGATTTCATGTCTTGATTGGCTGGGGAATTCATCCAATCTAAATCCTATAGAAAATTTGTGGGCTATTCTAAAAGCTAGAATTTCAAAACTAGATTGTACAACAGAAACAAAACTAATTGATACATATATGACAAACAAATTGATACATACATTACTGATACCACATATGGTTTCGAGAATAAAAAATATCCGAAAACTGTAAAAAACTTGTTGACTCAGTTCCAAATCGTGTTCAAAACGTTATAAAAGACAAGGGAAGACATATTTTCTATTAAAAAATATGTAAATGTAATAATTTTTGTAACCAATAAATGATCTATTTAAATTATCAGTCATGTTTACATTAATTCGCACAATGCTGTATTATAAATATTTTAAATGTTTATTAAAATTAACCAGTTCTCAAATAAACGTATCAAATTCTAATAACAGCTTTGCTATTTTGAGTTCTTTCTCATTTTGAAAAAGAGCTTTCTTTATGAAGTCTTAAGATAAGTGTATGCTAAGTCTGTCTTGGCTAAGTCTATTCTGTTTTTTATTTTGTTTTTTTTATTTTCGTTGTATTCATTCTTGCTCATTAAAAGTTTTGGTGTTTTCTTAAAACCTTCTCGTATATCATTGCACGAAATGCATAATGCTAAATTTTATATAGTGTTCCAAATTCATTTTATTGTTGTATATTTTAAAAATTTAATTGGAATTTACTTTCTAAAAATATTTTTAAAAAATCGTTAAAATTCGTATAAAACACAAATAAAATGTACTAAAATGGCTTTTAGGTGCATATATATATAATTATTTAAAATACATTGAAACACCTTAAAGATACTTTAAAAATCAAATTAAAATCCTAAAATGTTTTCGGCCAAATTTACACGGCCATTGTCAGTGATTATTTTAAAGCAACCACTGACAATGGCCGTGTGAATTTGGCCGAAAATGTTTTGAAATTTTATTTTTAATGTATTTTTAAAGTAGTTTAATGTATTTAAATAATTTTATATTATAGATGCACCTAAAAGCAATTTTAGTAAATTTTATTTGTATTATAAGAATTTTAATTATTTACTCAAGGTGAATTTAGCACCAGAATTTTAACATTCGTTTATAAAAAAAACAGCGTTTACTTTATTTTGTCTTTGTTCATTGTAATAAGCACAATGTTAATTAGGATTAAGTCAGATAGTATTACGAGTAAATTCTTTCAACAACGTAATTCTTTGTTCATAGATAAAGACTAACCGAAATCGAAACAGCTCTTTCAATATTTGTAATACCATTTCTTTTTTCTTAGCTAAACTTTCGATTTCAGCATACCGGGTGATTCAAAAAAGAGGTTTAGCTGATTATCGTTTAATGGTAGAAGTAGGGTAACTCTAGTGTAGATAGTCATAGAGGAGAGATGGCCAGTCTAAATATCTCCAAAACTTGATCATAGATTGCAATATAAACATTGCCCGTATGAAATAGTGCAACGAGTTTATTTATTGCGAAGTGCAGTTGTGTTTTTCAATTATAAAAAGTACGTGTAATTTTAATGTAAATTAAATAGGTGGTTGAATATTTTTTTTGACTGAGGAATCTGAATGTTTTACAGTACGTACGTTATGTATATTTTTACTATGTGGTCTTTTAAGGCACGTATGTAATCTAATCTTCACTTCTAAGACTAAAACAAAGACGTACAATGCCTATTGATGCTTTAAATTGGGCGACCATTAGTCCTTCAATTTCAGGAGAGATGGCCACATGAAATCGAGGAGAGATGGCTACCTTTAATCAATATTTCAAAATTATACTTAGTGATGATTTTAACTAAATATAATTAAATTTAAAATAAATATATAACGTTTACGTTTATAAATATATTAATTGATATAATTATTTAAATTTTAACTGTTATAAATATTTTAATAATAATAATATAATAAGACCTAACGATTTATTTGTTTCAGAAAATACTGAAAAACGTCGGAAACTTTCATAACAGAAACTGATAAAGTTGATAAATAAACTAAATTAACGTAATACACCTACAATTAACGCAAGGAAAAAAAAACCCACGACAATTCCAGTAGCGAAGAAAATGAAACACATTTAAATTATCAGATTCTACAGATTCGGAGTCAATAGAATTGGATTAGGATCACTGTGTTGGTTGTGCAAAACAATATAATATCACATCCAAAAAGAATGTCTGGATACAATGCATAAGGTAGCTGAAGTGGTTTCATGAAACTTGAACAAATTATCAAGACCTTTGCCAAGCATGTGGTAAAATTTTACGAAAAGTGAAGTATTGAAGTTATACTTCAAATTTTGTTTATTCGAGTTTTCTTCACTCATTTTCCATCACATAACTGCATCTATATAAATTGCTATATATTTTTCATTGTTAACTATATAAAATGTGTTATTTTTTTGCTATTTAAATTAACTTTTTCTTTCTTGTGTTGGATGGCCATCTCTCCTCTGCTTTAAGGAGAGATGGCCATCTGCCATTTAAATTTCAATGTTATTTAACACTTTTTGTTTTCAATATTTAATTATTTTTTGCATAAAATATTATGAGTATATGTATAAGAATTTCAAATATGCATCAATATTTCTTCTATTTGCATTCTAAGAATTTTTATTTCAAACTTTAAAAACTATGACCATCTATCCTAGAGATCAACCCTAATATATTCAAATCAATGGAATTATTTTGGATATGGCAAAACATAAAATGCGCAATTTTATATTTTGGTACGGCTTCCTTTTCCTATAACTTATATATATTTAAAATGTTACTCTGCATCTAGGGATATATATATATATAAATAAGTGGGTAAGTGTGATCACAGATCGCACAGAGGGTTTCGTTTAATATTTCTTTCAAAACACTATCCTTTTGCAAAATCTGTTAGCTCCACAATTCGCAACTAGGGAGTGCACTCTATTCTAAACAAACGTCTGCCCGACAAAACTCCGTTTTAGAACCTATTCGCACTTATATTAGTCGAGGAAATTGGAACCATAAAACTTAAAATAGGAAAGCCCTCTAGGCCAAGTGGAAATAAAATATGAAATGCTATTGTGCATAAAATGAAAAAGCGGCCGAAAGGTCGTCAAATGAAATATCAGATGAGGGGTTTGGGGAAAAATTGACTCCCCCCCCCTTCGAGGAGCCTTCAAGTGAAACTAGTTCGCTGTAGCTTAATTAGCGGATAAGTTAGAAAAAATGCTTAAAAAACACAAGTTAGAGCCCAGAGGAGTCAATAATATAAGACTTTTTGAAAAATTTATCATTTGTCGTGTAATCACAAGTGTTCAGCTATAGGTATGCAAAATTTCATATCCCCACTTAATTAGGGCTCAGTTAGAAATAATTGCTTATAATACAGAACTTGAAGCCCAAAGGATTAATTATAAGACTTTTTCAAAAATTCATATTTTGTCTTATGATCTGACGCGTTCAGCTATAAGTATGCAAAATTTCATGTCTACAATTTAATTAGGTGCTCAGTTAGAAAGAATTGATTAAAAAACACAAGCTGTAGTCCAAAGGGCTAAATATAAAACTTTTTCGGAAAAAAAAAAATATTTGTTGTGTGCTCTCAGGAGTTCTGTTATAAGTATGCAAAATTTCATGTATCCAACTTAATTATGGGTCTCATTTAGAAAGAATTGTTTAAAATATATATGTGGGAGCTCAAAGGGTTAAATGTAAGACTTTTTCAAGATTTTATCATTTGGCGCCTGGCCTCAGGTGTTCTGCTATAAGTATGCAAAATTTCAAATCTCCAATTTAAATATGGTCTCAGTTAGAAAGAATTGCTTAAAATACACAAGCTAGAATCCAAAGGCGTTAAATATAAAACGTTTTCCGAAGTTTATTATTTGTCGTGTGATCTGAAGTGTTCAGCTATAAGTATGCAAAATTTCCTGTCTCCAACTTAATTATGGGGCTCATTTAGAAAGAATTGCTTAAAATATATATGTGGGAGCTCAAAAGGTTAAATGTAAGACTTTTTCAAGATTTTATAATTTGTCGCCTGGCCTCAGGTCTTCTTCTATAAGTATGCAAATTTTCAAATTTCCAATTTAAATATGGTCTCAGTTAGAAAGAATTGCTTAAAATACACAAGCTAGAGTCCAAAGGGTTTAATATAAAACGTTTTTCGAAGTTTATTATTTGTCGTGTGATCTGAAGTGTTCAGCTATAAATATGCAAAATTTCATGTCTCCAACTTAATTATGGGGCTCATTTAGAAAGAATTGCTTAAAATACACAAGCTGGAGTCCAAAGGGTTAAATATGAAACTGTTTCAAAATTTATTATCCGTCGTGTGATCTGAACTTTTCAGCTATAAGTATGCAAAATTTCAAGTCACCAATTCACTTAGGGACTCTGTTAAAATGAATTGCTTAAAATACACAAGCTGGACTCCAAAGGGTTAAACATAAAACTTTTTCGAAATTTATTATTTGTCATGTGATCTGAGGTGCTTAGCTATCAGAATACAAAATTGCATGCCTCCAATTTGATAAGGAATTCTGTTATAAAGGATTGCTGAAAATACACAAATTGGAGCCTAAAGGGTTAAATATAATACTTTTTCAAAGTTTTATGATTTGTTGTGTGGGCTCGTGTGTTTAACTATTATAATTCAAAATTCCATGTCTCTAACTTAATTAGGGGCTCTATTAGAAAAAATTGCTTAAAATACACAAGTTGGAGCCCAAAGGGTTAAATATAAAACTTTTTTCAAAATTTTATGATTTGTGTTGTTGTCTCAGGTATTCATCTATAAGTATACGGAATTTCATGGCCCCAACTTTATTAGGGGCTGGCTTAGAAAGAATTGTTTGAAATACACATGTGGGAGCCCAAAGGGTTAAATTTAAGACTTTTTCAAAATTTTAGGATTTATCGTTTCATGTGAGGTGTTCAGCTATAAGTACTCAAAATTTCAAGTCTCCAACATGTATAGTTTCTCACGGGCGCGCCAGCAGTATCCGGCGCCTGTGTGCAGAACTTCAATTGGCGCCCCATATTCCTAAGCCCCCTCCCCCCCCCCCCGAAAAAAACAACAACTTCATAATTTTTTTTTCAAGGAGTATAAATGCATAGCTGCCAAGCCAACTTTCCGGGGATTTTCTACAAATCAAAGAAACGAATTCGGAACCAGAAAATTTATTTAATGAAACGTGTCTAGTTTGTACATGGTTCCTTTTTATTTCATTTATTAAATGAAATTTCCGATTAAAAATATTGTTTTTTGGTTTAAAATTAAGGAATGTTTTCAGTTATGCAAATAACAGACATCGCTAAAAGGTGGGTGCTTCAGCTGTTTGCTCCCTCTCCCCACAATGGCATACCTTCTAAGTAAATCAGCTTCTTTTATCTCCATCACTCCCGGAATTTTTAAGATGTGATCTTTATTTATATTTATACTTAAAACAGTTCAAATAAACCTTAATTTGGAAATAGAGCTGTGTTGAATTAATCAATGGTAGGACTATGACACAAAGAAAAGGGTGGTCGTAATACGGTAAATACACATAAAAGTAGAAAAATATTTTCTCAAATTATGATGTTTGTAATACACCGGAGCGCGTTTATAGTACTTTTATCTCTTTTAAAGTAATGTAACATCAATTAAGATGCGCCTTAAACAATTATCACACGTAGATCATAATTAGGGGTGCATTCGAAAATGTTCCAGTCCCAGAACATTTGATTTTATATTAGCCAATATAGAACCCCTATGCTGGCTATATAACAATTGTTATGAAAAATGCACATTTCGCGTTTACATATGGTTAAGAAGCTAAGCGAAACTTTACCTTGCCACACTGTTAACCCTTCCTTCTCTGTGAGAGTTTTTTTTATTTTTCGAATTCTCAATTTTCGTGCAATGAATCTAAGTTCTAAATTAAAAATATCTATACTAATAAAACAAAGTTTCGCTCTGTCTGTGTGCGATGGCTAGCAGAATCTATGGCACATACGAGGCTCAAACTTTTTGTGAGGATAGTCGAAAGCCTCTCCTGGTGCACCGTGCACCTATGTTTCAGAATTTTAAATCTCTAATAATTAGTTGAGAAATTAATTAAAAAGCCCAAATTAAAAGAAAAAGTATTCATAATTCAATAAGAACATAGATTTTTTTCAAACCGTAGACAACTTCTTCAAAAACTCGAAGAGAGGGGAGGGGTTAATAGAATTACAGAGCTGCTAGGGCGATAAATGTACTGGGGCTTTTTAAAAAGTACTGTACCTTAATTTCTACTGGGCCTGGACAATTTGAAAATTGCACAGCCAGACGCCAGGGGCGCCATTTCAGAACTTTCTTGGGGGGGGGGGGGGGCAAAGATTTTTTGTGGGAAGTTATATAGCTAAGGGTAGGATCCAGGCGTCTAATCCCCCCCCCCCCCCCCGCCTCCGAACGAGAAACGTAAACTGAATCATGCTTTAAAAAACAATAAAAACTCTGAATACGGAAACTCAAGAACCAGTGAAATATTTCGTTTTGAATAGGTTTCCGTCTTAGCAGGTAAAATTTTAATATATTGAATATGAAAATTTTTTTTTAGACAGGATTCTATTATAGGTTCCGTTTTTAGGGGTATCCTCAAAGACTGTTATAAACCATACACTATATAATATAGCTCTGAAAAGAGATGTATTACAGTAAAACTTGTGAAAACGAAGCCTGTCTATAAAAGAATTCTTTCTGAAAGGGGGAAAAAATCAAATTTCGATGAAAAAAACATCATACAATTATACTTGCTAAGGCAGAGACCTGTCTAAAATGGAACTTTTTTCTTTTTTTTTCAGGTTTTACTACAGGGGCGCCATTTCAAGAGTTTCCTGGCGAAGGACAAGGAAAATTTTTCTTTGAGGAACAGGGAACGTGCAGAACTGCACAAATCTCACAGAAAATTTAAAAATCCCGCACAATAAAAAAAGCTCTGCGCGATTTTGCTTCCCTAACTTCTTTCACTGACATGTGGTTATTATGTAATTTTTTTTTAATTTTCGTGAAAGTCTACGATTTTTTTCTCTTTCAAATTCTCAAAATCGAAAATTCACAGAAAAAAAATCGCGAATTTTGCAAATTTTGAGAAAGAAAATCCCCAAATCGTCGTGGAAAAAATCTCTAATTTCTGCAAATGACCGTGGAAAATATTGCTAATTTCATCAGAGATCGCGAAAAGAAATGCAGATTTCGTCAAATGTTTGCACAAACTAATATCTTGAATTTTGTAAAAGGATTGCACAAAAATCACGAAAATTTAGTAAAACGATCGTGATATAAAATACAAAATTTCGTCTAACTATCGCGCAAAAAAATTGCAAATATTATTAGTCGGTGGTAGAAAATTCAACTAATGATCGTGAAAAAGAATCGCGAATTTTGTCAAAAGATCGCAGAAACAACTATGGAATTTCGTCAGTGATCGGGGAAAAATTTTGTGAATTTCGACAAATGGTCGTAAGAAACAAACCAATTTCGATAACAGTTTCAGGAAAAAATTCATGAACTCAGTGAAACGGTAGCGGAAAAAATCGCAAATTTCGTCAGATGATCGCGAAAAAAGAATCATGAAATTCAATCATTCATGAGATAATCAGCCCACAAACGTCATGAATAGGTCACGAAATTTGTAACTTTTGTGATCTATAGTGATAAGAAAATTTTCATTAGTGATTTTCTGCAAGTAAAGTTAAGGTAAAGCGTTAATTGTTTCGGATTGCGTTTTCACTATTTTGAGGTGGGTTATTGTTAATACTATTTTTCAGAGAAATCCTGAATATTTTTCAGATGAAAAAGCTACATATTTGAACATTAATGAATACTATATATATATATATCTTCATTTTTCTACATAAAAAGTAAAGTTTTTTAAAAAGATGTGATTGTAGAGTTATTTTACAATAATTGTATTAAAATATGGATTAATGTTCTTTCATTTCGGGTCAGGTTGCCTTCAATGGAAATCTTTTTAGCGGTTTTCGTATTTAAATGAAATTACAGTCCTGCGTCAGGATAGGTTGACGAATTTTCTTCGTTGCAAGTGAGGTACACTTTAAGTTTTTCGGATTGCGCTTTTTTCTCGCTTTTTGCGCTTATCTCTTTCAGTCGGAGCAGGGATGACCTGGCTTTTACAAGAAAGTCCTGAATATTTTCCAAATGTAAAACTATAGATTTGACTATTAATGGTGGCCCATAGTAATAACCCATGTGTTCATTTCTGTACATAAGGGATAAAATTACAGACTAGTTCTTTCTTATAACCGTGTTAAAATATGGAGTAATTTTCTTTTACTTTGGGATTTGGTGGAAGTCTGTCGGTTTTTGGGTTGAAGAAATTGTTTTGTCGGGTGCGCGCAGACTCCATTCCTAGGAGTTGAAGAATTTTGAGAGTGTACCATATATAATATGATTTAATAAAGCAAATACACAATTAAATAATTTGTTAACATTGCAATGATTGCAGTAAATATAATGTGACACTAATAATCCAAAAAAGTAAAAAAGTAGGATAATTAAGAACTTATATCCTTATTTACTTTATTTACTATTTATTTATCCTTATTATAGTTGCCCCATCAACCCCTCCCTCCACAAAAAAAAAAAAAAAAAAACTATTTGAAAAAACTATCCCTGAATTTCCAGCCATGAGGGGCCTAGTTTTCCTATGATCAAGATGCACAAAGCTGAGAAGCAATTGATAAAAGAAAATATCTCTCATGTATTTTTAAAATTAGCCAAAGTACGATATATGTCTCGCCTTAAGAAAGTTCGAATAGGAAATTTTTTTGATAATTATTAATTTCTATCTATAAAGTATTTATTTAATGAATATATTTTTATTGCAATTAAATTTGATAAATTATTTTAGCTTTTGAGCAATATTTTAATTTTTGTTTGAATCTGACAATTGATAGTTGGTAAATTTTCTGAAAAATCAAATTCCTTGGGGGGAGGGGGGGGGGGTATTGCCTCCCCCCCAGCCCACCTCAAATGGCGCCCCTGCCAGACGCAAAAAAAAAAAAAAATTCCCTCTTTCAGAAATTCTAAAAATTATTCCGTTACGGTTTCAGGAAGTCAAAAAATCCGCGAAAAATGAATTTATAAAAAATCTTTATTTCCTTCTAAAGAAAGATTCGAAATCTCTCCCATGGACGCCAGGTGTTCATTGCAGACAACCGACGTCTTTCAATAGTGGACATTTTCGAACGAATGTAAAGTTTTCAAAATATTAATTTACAGATTTAATTTTTATTCATCCAGATGCAGAATGTTTCGCTGATTTCAGATATGTAAATTTCTTCACGGTCGCTCAATTACAAACTTAAATATTAATTATTATTTAATTAATTGGATGATTCCTTCCAAACTCTAAATTTAAAAGCCAGTCTTTCGAAACCACAATTGATTTTTATAGTATGATGCTTTGGAACGCCATCAAATTTTTTAAAATACACCATTTAGATATTTTAAAGTTATGCATCTAGCCCTATCTTTAAACGCTGTTTAATAATACCCAAATTTTATAAAAATCCATCCGCAAGTTTTTATAAAAAATTCGATTTTTAAAAAGGAAAAGAAATGCTTTGTTGAAACGCGAATTTGTTAAAATTAAAAAAAAAACTGACGAACTGATCGATTTGGAACTTTCAAACAGTTTATAACACAAAATAAAGATTTTAAAAAGTAGGGGGCATCAAATTTCAGGGGGGGGGGAGGCAGGCGATAATTTTTGTTTGTTGGGGGGGGGGGATCGAATATTTAAAACTGTACCATTTTCTACCGTTTTAGATGAGGATTTTTGACGGAGCTCTGGGATAAATATTACTTTTAATATAAAAATTTCAAAAGTGTACTTACCACTATTTTCGAATAGTAATTTCAGCAAATAACTTAAATTCTTGCTTAAGTCCGCCCCCCCCCCCCCCCTTGACTAATATATACTAATATATGGCTAATGAATAATATATACTGACTATGGGTAGGTTGTTTGACAGAATTTCGTTCAGAAACAGTTTTGCTAAGAATAGAGTTCCTCCTGGTGTAGGAATGTGGAACTAAAAGATTCGAGATTTGTATTTTTGCAAGATTTTGCAGTGCGTACGCAGCACGCCTGCTAAACCCTTATGTGATATATCATCGGAAAACCCTTGAACCACTCTTTTGTATCATGAACCTTTCTACCCCTCTCACTCAGATCCCCTGGGGGTTGATTTTCTAACTGAGCTCCTAATTAAGCTGCAGCAAGATGTGAGCAGCTCATTTGAATGCTTGACCGAAAGTGAAATTCTTCACGGGCCTTGGATTGGTGAGGTCTATGTTTGACCCCAGATTATTAGAGAGCATTCCCCAGTGGGGGCGATAAAAGAAATTTTTTCATGTGACATATCGTTTTATAGCTTTTGGCCTGTACTTTACGAAGCACTCACTCCTCTCCTCTTAACTCATTTTTTCATCAGTAAGTAGAGGTCATTTTAAAGTTTTAAATTTTTTCATTATTACCACATACAATTTTCCAAAAACCATGAAGACAAATTACATAACAAACCTGAACAATTGGCAGCTTCTCCCCCATTTTCACACAGTGATAGTGAGTGGGTACGTATTTCAGAAAAAATCAAGTTAAAGATATAAAATCATACAAATTTAAGGTTCATTTAAAAATCATCAAAGGGGGGATGGGTATCGTTTGAAAAAGCTCTTAACACAGAACTCAAAAATATATTTGTTTTACTCTTAGATATTATTATATTTTCAGAAATTTGTCGAAAATGTATGGCAAAATTATGTCCCCCCTCCTATTTCCGAATCTACTGAAAATAAAATTACGGAAAAATTAGTAGTAGTTGGAATTTATTTAAATCTTGCATTAAAACTATAGCAATTATCCTAGGTCATATAGTTTTTCAGAAAATCGTAGTTTTTCGTTACAGATAAACTTTATCTGGAGGGCGCTCAGCGGGGGAGTTGAGGTCGAAAGAGGAGTTAGATGTGCCTTATCGACGCAAAATCATCCAAGAAATGTCGATAATTAGGCGAGATATTAATAAAAAACCTATCTAAAAAATGTGGCACAAACCAAAGTGCCCATGCAACTTTGCGACCTCCTTTCAAAGCGCACTTAGCACAATGGCAAGATTAAACTTTGTACAAGGTCTTTGTTTTAGGTAAGACGGATCACAATGATAAATAGTCAGCGTTTTTCATTTCAAATGAATTGAAAAATATTTAATAAAATAATTCCAAGTTTTTGCAAAGTCTTATTATTCGTTTAACGACTATATTTTCTAAGATTGCAGTTAGTATTTAATAAATTTATTGTATGAACTCTCTGTACGCGAGTGAAACTCGCTTTTTACCGATTATTCTTTGTTTGAAGCAAATCTATAAAATATACAATTAAAATTTCAATAAAACATAATTCATTTTGAGGTTGTTCTCAAAAACATGTTTCCCGACTGTAAATGACATGAAACTTTCTTACATGTTCATGAGCTCATTTTTATGCGTTGCATACAATGATAGGCGTGACTATTAAATATTTTTGGAATCGAATGGGGTTTTTCATTTCTTTTTTTACATTCATTGCATTTTGAGCTACATCCTGTTTTATTTATTTATTGTTTTTGTTATAATGTAGCCGATTGCTATGATTGATTTGTGCTTTTTTCGGCAATTTACTTTTACATGGGTACCGTGCATAACCTGGAGGCTTATGTTGCTTTACTATTCTGCAATATAACATCTACCCGTTTTTATATCGTCAGTATGTGTATCACTACAATACTACATTAAGATAAAAGTGTTATATATTTTCAATTATTTGAATAATCGAGCCTTCCATGTTTGCTACCAGCTGTAGTGCGTCCCTGCTTTCTAAAAAGCTGGACAGCCCTATCTAGAGCAGGGATATCAAAAGGGACATTCGCGGTCGCCCTTCCGAATTTTTTATGTTTCTAGCTTTTTTAAATTTATTTTAGGTGATTGACGGCGCCCTTAAGCCTTCCGTGGTGCCTTACGACTGTGACCTTTCGACAACGAGGCGCCTTTCGACCGTTACCTTTCGACACCGTTGTGCCTTTCTGTTTGAGACTCTCTCCTCCACCCCACCCCTAAAGCTACGCCGCAGACAAGCATCTGCAAATTTCATATATTTTAAAAGTACAAATGAACTCAAAATGACGTACTTTCGATTTAAATACCGCTTTAATAAATTTAAATTGGGTAAAAGTTTTTGAAAATTTTCAGCTTCGACTAAAATATTTGGCGCCTTTACTATTCTGGCGCCTGTGTGCGGTGCACACTTTGCACACTGGGTCGGCGCGCCCCTGTAGTTTCTGAGAACGGGCTCTGTAACGGACAGACAGACAAAGGAGTGAAACGAATAGGGTTTCGTCAGATGAACGAAACACTAATAAATTTGTACGGCGATAGATTACCGAGACAGGATACTTTGAATGTTATAAACTATTAGCGTCTTCTGAAAATAAAAGCGCAAAGATGCGTTTCAGAAACGGGAAACTTGAAAAATAATAAAAATTAAAACTTCATATCTCGATAAAATTTGTTGTAAAAAAAGTGGGTTTGTTTAATGTCATTAGATACAGGCGAATACTTTCATAAGCTATAGGAAAAAGTCGAATAAAAAATTAATTTCATATTTTAACAGGATTTCTACAGATCAGGTAAAATCACAGTCAAATAAAATAGTAAATACCAGTATTTACTTATAGAAAATTTATCTTATTTAATCGTGTGATTAAAGAAGATGAATTTCTCTATAAGAAAATACTGGGGTTTCACCATTTCTTTGATTGTGTTTTTCCCTGATCTGTAGACGCTCTGTTTAATATTGATATATAGATGTATACACTGGTGTCCAAAATTAAGGACCGATCACAAGATGCTAATTTTCAAGTACGCGAATACTCAAAAGGAAATAATATAATTCGAATAATTACTATCTCTACAGCACAGCTAGTCCATATAACATCTCATTCATGTCACACATGGTCACAAGTGTCACAGTCACTACGGTGAAGCAAAAAAAAAAAAAAAAAAAAACAGGAAATTCCATACATCTCATTATGAGTCTCAAACGATCACTATATGTGACTCCATTGAGACGTCACTATGACTGCTGCTTTGTGACGAGTCACCATTCGAATTTACAATGTAGTTACATTGTGACTCTCGTGTGACTGTCATCTGCAGACTCAATTTCAAAGCCATCGTGAACGCTGCATTGTGATAAGTTACCAAATAATGTCACATTAAAGTCACATGATGACTTTCAGGTGACAGGGAGACTACTGTGAAGTCACCATTGTGCTCTTTTGTAAAAAGTCACCATGCGACTATAATGTGATGTTATTTGGTGACTTATGATAATGCAACGTTCATGATGACTTTGGAATTGAGTCTAAAAATGACAGTCACATGAGAGTCACTATGTAACTACATTGTAAAGTCACCTGGTGACTCGTCACAAAGCAGCAGTCACATTGACGTCTCGTTGGAATCACATATAGTGATAATTTGAGACTCATAATGAGACGCGTGGAATTTCCTATTTTTTTGCTTTACCGTAGTGACTGTGACACTTGTGACCATGTGTAGCATGAATGAGATGCTATATGGACTAGCTGTGCTGTAGCGATAGCAATTATTTGAATTATATTATTTCCTTTTGACTATTCGCTTACTTGAAAATTAGCATTTTGTGACTGGTCCTTAATTTTGGACACCAGTGTATATAGTCAACTGTTAAAGAACAAAAAATGCACTATTAGGATTACAAAGTTTGGAGACTGTTCTAATATCTCCAACCCGGATTGGAGGAGAGAGGAACTATTTTACCGTGGTGTAGAGGAACATGTGATGTGGGATGTTCTCAGGAAGGAGTACGACAGCAGTACAGGGTTTTCTCAGCAAATGCGTACATGTGAATTGTACCCATTTGCATTCGTTCAAAGCAGAAATGATGTTTGCAGAACAATGCGAGCAACGTGAAGAACAATGTTTGAAAAACAAGTTCTGAAAGCATATGGAGAAATCACCAATAGAAGCACTGGAAGTATTGCAGCAGGTGTATGGTGAGATAGATTTGTGCCCTACGAAAATATCATCAGAAAATGCCGTTTCAAAAGTGCATCTAAGGTCCCGCGATGAAGACCATCTCGTTAAAAGGTGTCCAGGAAGGTTTTCAGTAATTGTACTTGTGCTGGTAGAAGTGCATAGCTTCAAAAGGGGAGTACATTTAAGGTAACTCTGTGTAACACATAATATCACTAAATCATACCAGTTAGGAATGTCATTCTCCAAGTTTTTTTAAACGTAGAAGGAAAGGGCAACTGACGTCATTGTTGGTCAAATTACTGAAGATGAGCAAGAAGCACCTGTCCGTTATTTATGACTCCTGCTGTACACATAAGTTTGGGCAATTTGATTGGTCTACTTTTAACAGGTCTATGATATGATTGGCTTACGTCGCCAAGACGATTCCTGCAATGTCTACGACAAAATGTAGAGGTAGATTGGCTGACGGAATTGCTTGTTT
Source organism: Maratus speciosus (assembly GCA_963932465.1). NCBI lineage: Eukaryota > Metazoa > Arthropoda > Arachnida > Araneae > Salticidae > Maratus > Maratus speciosus. The sequence continues at coordinate 41,196,775 of OZ010791.1, read as the reverse complement.
GTAAACATGCCCTTTCCTTAGTAGTAAAAGCTATATGTAATTTGGAAACATTTCGTAATTGAAAGTAAAGTTCTATCATCCGTGGTTTAAGAGTCATAACTTCTATTTTGAATCACCCGGCACAATAAAGTTTCTTAAAACTCGACTCATATCTTTAAGAAAATCGCAACCCATAAAATAACCAGCATATTTAACTTTTTCATGAAAATTCACTGTTCACTTCTGTTTTCATTGCTTAGCTCTTAAAATAAACAGCGGATTGTAAATATTTGTAGATTATGCAGTCTCGAACCTGAGAGAATCTGCAGTGCGTCACTCACCTGCCGCGTCAAATGGTATCCTTTGGCACATATTCGAACTGTCTATGCTACATCTGAATACAGCACCGCCTTCAACAACGTCCGGCTGGTCGGTTTCGGCTTTTGGGGCCCCCACTAATAACCTGGAACATTGGAAAAATATTACGTAAGTAACTTCTAAATAATTATTAAAAATTAAAAATTGTGTAAAATAAAATATTACATGCTAATTATGAAACAGGAAAGTAGTCATGCTAATGTCAAGTTGAGAAAAAAAATCCCGTCACTTGAACAAACCACAATAGCAAACACCAGGCTACTTACTGTTTATTGTTCCAGCAGATAACGACTCAATTTTAATTCAGAAAAAACTGCTGGTGTGAAATATAAGATGCAAAAGGAACGAATCATCTCAAAATTGAAGAATAAAAGTATCTTATGAAAGAGTTTTCTAATTTGATACAATAAATAACTTTGTAAGTTTATCAGCAATGATACAGAATTTTAAAGTTTCTGTGAAATTAGTAGATATGTACTATTTCGTATTCTTCGCCAGTTCAATTTTTAAAACGTCACGAGACTTATATAATAGACAGAAACAAGTGTAAAGATTGCATCTTTAGACAAATAATTACTTAAGTTACGTGATTTTATAAAGTCAAGTTGCAAAGAATTCAAATTTCAATCCTTAATTAGCAACTGGTAGACAACTCTGAAATTAACAAAATACACCAATAAAAGCACTAAAACCGCCAAACGACCGTATACTACTTTCTACAGAATATCGATAGGTAACTTAAATTTCAGAAATGGATTAACGACAGTATACTGAAACTAGATGTTACTTAAATATATCCAATAACAAGGTAGTTTTCAGTTCTATTTAAAGTTATTGTAATGCAATAAAAGTGCATAGTTTACTTAAATAAAAATATCGCAAACGAATGTGTCTAAATAATTCTTTCTCCCTCTTTTCTATAACTATTTCATCTAAATAATAAGTAAAACAGGCTATAAAATGCCACATGTTTTTGTAATTTGCATATGAATGAGCTATTATTGTCTATTTATGTTAACACGTTAAGCGCCACGTCAGTCACCGGTGACTGACTCTGAACATTCTGTTTAGAACGCGTCACCGATGACTGACGGTCTAAAATATGATATAAAACTAAAAATATATATATTGTTTTAATGAATTACTGAAAAATTATTTAAAATTTACTTACCTTTTATTTATTACAGAATAATACTTTCTTAAAAATTACTTAAAGCATGGTAAATTTTTCAGCTTCTGTGTCAGTCACCGTGGCATTCAACGGGATAATTAAAAAGGCATAAAGTTTGAAATAAATCATGTAAATCGAAAAATTGCTAAGATATTTTATGGCAATATCGCAAATAAGAAATTCAGTAAAAATAATCTAGAGTTCAGCCTATAACAGATTGTTTGGAGAGTAAATATTTAATTACTTGAAGAAAGTAATACTTCAGGCTATAGTAATTCGGTCAAAAGTCATGTGCAGTTCTGGAAGAAGAAATAAACACCCTAATTTCCTACAAATCAGCGTATAAAATTAATTTATATTGGTACAAATCAATTGATAATGAAATGTTGTGCATAGGTTTAGCGGGCATTAAAAATTTGAATTGCATATTAAAATTTGAGCTGATTTTTAAACTTTTATGAAATAAGTATTCATATTAGACATTATTTTTTTTATCTCTGTTATTTTATAAGTAGACCATGAATTCATTGCTCTCGGCGATTTTCATCGCGAAGTTTCTTGTGGCATTATATGTATTTATGTCTAAAAATATAAATTATTTAGTGATAAGATTTCTTATCTAGATAACAGAAGAACAAAAAGAGAAGGGGGCATGATTATGAAAACTGAAAATTCTCATGACATTTTTAAAAACTGTTTTTTAAATAGTATATATTGTTTAATAGGCAAACATATAAATAATAGATTAAAAAAAAAACAAATGATATTTTATTTTCGTATAACTTATGTTATCTTCTTTGAATTAAAGTCATTTTAAACAGATATTTTTTCTTAATGAACTCACATTGAAATAACGCGTATATAGGGATATTCTCAAAAATAGGCTGAAAAATTGTTGAATTATAAAGATTTTTACTTATTGTTTAAAACAAAAATATGTATCTTAAAATGTTATTGCTCACTTAAACAACCAAACTATGAAATTCAATCTTCAATATTTAATGAAGATATAAGTGTACAATCTAATCATTATAAATCTGTAATTCATATAGAAAGCTCGTGGATAATGATTAATGTTTTTCAAGGTCAAATTGCCAAGAAATATTAAAAGAGCTTATCTATTACTTTACAAAACTATTTAGTAAAATAATTGACATGAAGTGCAAGTAATACTGATGCAACGCTTATATATTCTGAAACAAGATTTATGGATGGTAAACCATCTGAATAATTAATTCAGAATCTACAAACAAAGTGAACCATTTTAGGGGAAACCTCCCTCCCTCACAAAAAAGTCCCTCAAAAACAACCTCCTATTGTGGAAAATATGAAACGAATTGGTTAAGTTTTTGATGTCTATTATTCTTTAATATAGTTTAGGGAGGGGTCTGGGTAATCAAAATATGGAATAATCATATCTGGCGAACTTTGATGTTCCAAGTAACTGTCAATTTTTTGACGGCAAAAACTAATTAACTTGAAAAATAAATAAATACATATATATGCCTTTTATACCACCCTATAGAAAACAATCAGTTGAAGGGTATTTTTATATGAGAAAATATTCTCATGCTTTTCTTCTTTCTTCTGTACCACCCCACGAGAACAAAGATGAGGTTTTATGGGTAGTTTATAGTGTCTCCGGTAGCATATCATGGATGAAATTGGTATATCCACGGATGTTTCATCTGGTCTTCACTTCTCTAAATGCCTACCGCACTCGCTTTTAGGTTTAACCGTGGCTGTTTGGAAAAAAAATTGAAAACTTGTGGGTAAAAAATTGCCATCGAACAATTTGATTGATTTCTATCGACTATAAAAATTAAATCTATACTGATATTATAAAGAAGAAATATTTTGTGTAATTGTTTGTAGGAAGTAATCCTTGGGACTAAAAGGAACCGATTTAAAAAGTAACGGCGGCAAAATGCTGGTGACCATCTATGCTCCAACATACGCTATATTTTATGCTGATACAACAATCCCCAAGGAGGTGCAGGAACAAAAACACTTCTAAAATTACAATTCTGTGATACTGTTGGGGTTAGAAATTTGGTGTGGCGGTAACTAAAATGTATAAATACTTGCTATGAATGGTTTATAAAAAATACAAAATTTAAAAGGGGCAGTAACAAAAAAAAGTTTTAAAATTGCGATTTATGGGATACAGTTAGTATAGAAGCCTGGAATTCGGCATGGTGGTTACTTTTAAGATGCAAATACTTGCTATGAACGGTTTCTAAAAAATTCAGAATTTAAAAGGATGAAACAAGCGGAAGACTTTCTAAAAACGCTGTAAATTACAATTTATTTGGCCTTGTTAGAATCAGAAACTTCAAATTTGGCATGGGTGACTTAGAGACGTAAGACATGAGGCTTTAGAGACGTAAATGCTCACCCAGAACAGTTATGCGAAAATTCGAAATTTAAAAGGGTGCAGGAACAAAAAAAGTTATAAAATTGCGATTTATGTAATATTGGTATAGAAGTCTGGAATTTGGCATAATGGTTACGTTAAAAATGTAAATACTTGCTATGAAGGGTTTCTAAAAAACAACGAATTTAAGAGTGAAATGAGCTGAAAACGGTCTAAATTACAATTTATATTTGGATATTATTGTTAGGGCCAGAATCTTCAAATTTGGTGTGGGTGTTACTTTAGAGACGTAAATGCTCGCTAGAAACGGTTTTCTAAAAATTCAAAATTTAAATAGGCGCTGGAGGGAAAAACGTTGCAATAAATCGTTGTCTAAAATAGCGATTTAAGCGATACAGACGTTTACAGATTTTTATGACGTTGGTATAGAAGCCTGGAATTTGTCATAATGTCTACTTTTAAGATGCAAAAGCTCGCTAAGAATGTTTTCTAAAAAATCAAAATTTTAAAGGGTGAAATAATCAGTAAAACGTTCAATATTCAAAAAACTTACGATTTATTTGGAATTTTTAAAGCTAGAAACTTAAAATTTGGCATGGCTGTTACTCTAAAGATGTAAATACACGCCCAGAACAGTTTTTTAAAAATTCGAAATTTAAAAGTGTGCAGGAACAAAAAAAGTTCTAAATTTGGGATTCATGTGATACTGTTAGTATATAAGCTTGGAATTTGGTATGATGACAATTTTTAAGATGCAAATGCTCGCTAAGAAAGGGTCCTAAAAAATCGAAATAAAAAAAATGAGCAGAAAACGTTCAAAATTACGATTTAGTTCGATTTTTTCGGGTTAAAACAGGGTTCGTACGGATATAAAAACACTCTTTAAGTAAAGCTAAATCAGCGCGCTTCAACTAGATACATTTTTTTGTAAAAAAATAATACTTATATTTTACCTGGAAAATAACGGTATCCCTGCGAACCCTGTAGAAACTTTAAATTTAGTATAGTGGCACTTTGAATTTAGTAGAGCGGTAACCACTTTATTAAAGTTAAAGTTTAATAAACTTAAAATAAATATAAAGCTTTTAATATGCAGATGCTGCATGGTATAAATATTTGATTAAAAATTCGAAATGTGAAGATGTGAAATGAGCAAAAAAGGCTCTAAATTACGTTTTATTTTGAATTATTAGAGATAGAAACTTAAAACTTGACATGCCCGTTAATTTTAAGACCTAAACTATCTGTATAAAATGATATGGAATGTATGAAATATAAGATGAAAGGATCTATACAAAAAACGACTTTTAAAATGCAAAAGTTAAGCTTAAAAAATATGAGGTTGACATTGAGGATACAACATTATAAAAGTTGTTTCTAAAAAATTTTGTTATATCAAATTACTAAGCTTATAGATACTTATTTAATATTTTCTGTTAACTAAGTTATCACATGTAAGTTAAGAGCCTGTGATATGTTGAGAGATATCCATCTCTCCTGTAATAAATATATCATAACATGTTTCTGAAAATGAAAAAAATTAAAAATTATGTATCATGTTCTTGGCAATCCTCTTAAAAAATAATATATATATATATATATATGGGGAAGGGGATGGGCTCCCCAGGAAACCAGCAAATGCTTAGATTTTTAGTGCAATCCCGGGGACACCTATATATGTACATGTACAGTGATAGGGAGGGTCAATGAGGGAAACACAGAAAAAAAAAACATATACAGGGAGGGCCACCCAAGGAAACCCAGCAAAGCTTAATATATATACATATATGGAAAACGTAAAATGTTAGTTTCCGTAAAAATATCAAACTACATATTTTAACTACACACTTATGTAAAATACAGAAAGATCGCCGCAAGTCCATCATCCATTTTTTGATATTTTTAATTTTTATTTTAGAAACACGCTATGATGCATTTAAAGTAGGAGAGAAGAATTTCTGTTTACATATCATACGTAAGTATTTGACTAACATATGGTAACTTAGAAAACAGAAAATATTAAATAAGTACCAGAATATAAGCTTGGAAATTTGATATGACATCATTGTTTAGACACAATTACCAGAATGTTTTCATTTTTCCTTTATCTTTTAAAAGCTTGATTCCCTTCCCTCTCACTTCGTAAAAGTTGTTTTCAGTAAATTAACGATATTAAAAATTGTAAGGATTTAATTAAATTTATTATACTTAACAACTCTTAACAATTAAATTAGAACGCTGAGTTTGCACCAGAATCTATTGCAAAATACTATTTTCAAAAATTGTATATTTGAGGAATAATAGTTCTCTTTTTTAATGAGCGTGAATTTTTTTCATTATTATTATTTTAAAAAAATTCTAAAAAATCTTTTTTGAAAAATTTAAAATATTTTGTTTATTTTTAGAGGTTAAACCAACAAAATATTTTATTTTTAATCTGTAAAAAAATATACATGAAATTAATACAGTTTTATGCAGGATAAGATGAAAGCTGTTTTACGTATGATATTTTGTAAACAAGCAATGTGATTTCATAATTTCGCAAAAAAAAAAAAAAAAAAAAAAAAAAAAAGAAAGAGAGAGAGAGAAAACCATTTTGAGGAAAGTGAATCAGTTGGACACATTGTAAATGAAAAACTGACTGATGATTTACTTTACAAACGAAAACTAATATGTAGTATATGCATAAAATATGTGCATAGAAAAATCTGCATAGATAAAACTATAGTTGTATGATTAACTATACCAGGGCATTTTATATTCTCGTACCCCTGGTATATCTTATCAATAGCTAATATTTATTACATTTGATTGATTCCTAAGATTTACGGTATTTCCCATTTATCTTTGAATAAAACCCTAATCTCGTTGTTAACGCTGCAATTTTTAATAAATTTTAAAGAGAAAGTAAATTAAAGAGGAAAACAAAATATATAAAAACTTTATAATAAAGAAACAGTAGTTCCAGTCCCTCCTCGTATATTATTTTCTTAAAAACAAAACTATCTGTCGAAATATTGTAAAACAAAAGAAATAAATAAAACCTTCAATATATGTATAAGAATTGCAATGTATTAGCAGCACTGCATCTATTAAAATATTTATGTTACTTCACTTTTTTTGTACGCGTTTGATCGATTTAAAAATCTTATATTCATGATCATAGTCAGTAACATACATCATTTGGCAACACCCATGGTGCTTTAATCCACTCTATTTTAAATAAAAATGAAATATTTATGCAAAAGAATCTTTTTGAAATCTGCAGAATGGAGACATGCAAATATGATATTTTTTTAGAAGTAGGAGCAGATGTGTTGGATTTCCAGGGATTGAAGAGAGAGCTCTAAAGTCCACGATCATTAGAGTTTATTCTATATAAAGTCCTACATATGTTTCTAGAATCGAACTACGATCCGTGCAGCTGTATGTCATCAAGCTAAAACTGGGGTAATGAGAAAGCGCTTTATAAATACACGAAGGTGCCATTAAAAATTACGTAAAACAACTTTCTCTGGTAGTGATTTTATTTTCTTTGTTGGATACATTATTGCTTTGAGACTTTTTTAAAAGAAAAAAAAAATTACTTAAGGATACTATAACGTTTGAAATACATCTCTTTAAATAAAACAAAAATTACCTAATAATAATAAAATATAAACCTAATTAATAATAAAACAAAAATTACATTTAATTTTTCAAATTGTAAAATTTAAAATTTATCATTATGATATAATATTATTTATATAATATATATAAATTATTATTTATACAATATAATAATATATTTATTATATATATAATATTTAAATTTTTTAATTTAAATTACCTAATACAATAAAACATAAACCTAATTAACAATAAAACAAAAATTACATTTTCAAATTACCTAAAACAACTTTCTCTGGTAGTGATTTTATTTTCTTTGTTGGATACATCATTGCTTTGAGACTTTTTAAAAAGAAAAATACTACTTAAGGTGATACTATAACGTTTGAAATGCATTTATTTTAATAAAACAAAAATTAGCTTTAAACATTTTATAGATTATTTTAAGGGGTCTCAGGACTCTTAAAGCTTCAAAATTTTCGAAATTTTATTATTTTTTTAGATGTTAAATTTCTATCTCTTCTGAACATTTTGGTATGATTGTTTCCTTGAAATTCTTATTGGAACAGAAGTTGATGGCTATTAGAATTATACCCGTTCAATAGCTAAATTGGCGTTTCCGAAACTTTGAAGTCATTTTTAACCAAATGACGTTTTTGGGTATGACGCGCAGGATATCTCAAAACCTTGAATATTTGTTCACAAAATTTTCAAAACATCTGTTTCATGTCCGTCTGTGTAAACAGAGCCTAAAATTTCATTTTTATTGTTCAAAATAAATTTTTTTAGGTGATTACACTGTTGACATTTTAAAAATTTTGTATTAGCTAAATGCAACTTTGTATTAAAAATATAGAAATGCTTTAAATACAAATTTATTTAGGTTCAGGGTACTTATCATAATCTGAAGTACAATTAGGCACAGAAAATTTCATTCTAGTTGCAAAATTTATTTTGAAATCCTGCGCGTAAGCTGTTATGCCTTTTTCTGTTCGTCCAATGTCTGACATTTTGGAGCGCCCTGTAAATAGAAATTTTGTATCTACAATTTATTAAATACAGGAAATGAAAGAACATGCTTATATCTTTTAATCCCAATAAAATTGTCATTTTAAATCATATACATTTTAAGATATTAAATGTTGCAAATTGTTTTTTTTTTTTTTAACCATTTGGAAAAATGGTTATTGTTTTCGCTCAGGGTAGGAAATCAAAAACATATCTGAAGTGTTTTATTAGTTGAATCCCGCATTTTATTCGTTTTTCTGATTGGTCTACACAGTAATCTGTATTTTCCCTTTACTTTCAACAGAGATGGATACTTTTGTTGCCACTATGACAAAAAAGTAATAAAAACTACAAAAAAAAGTTAATAACTCAGAAACAAATTGAGATACAGCTTTCAAACAAATTGCATTTAAAAGTACATTTTTTTCTCTGTACGACGGTGCAAAAAGTAATAGTGTGGGATGTTTAGAAGTTTAAGAATGAAATTTCATTTAAAATGGGTCCAGGAATATTAATATTTAATCCATGGCGTACGTATTGTATGACCATCTCCGTAGAAGTTTGAAAATTTACAGTACCGAAAAATGTAATCCATGGCGTACGTAATGTATGATCAACTCCGTGCGAGTTTTTATGTCTTAAATTTTAGTCTTTGAAAAAATCATTTTCCAAATGGTCGTTGTAATTTGTTAAATTGCATTTTTTTTCATTTTTTCTGATTTTAAGAATTCTGAGACCCCTTAAACAAATTAATATAAAAAACGACAATTTCATTTGTTATGTAATGTAATTAGCTTTCAATTTTTACAATTTTGAGGAAAAATAATCCTATCTTTGATACTTACTAAAAATGTCTTCACAGCAAAAATACTGATAGTTTATTCATTTTTCTTTTCAACAAATATAGCACTTGTAGTACTAACAATGTAATGAACTTCAATCAAAACCATAAATGAAATCTTTTGCATGAACACTTCGCAGGTTTTGCATAAAACAAACTTTGAAATCGTGACACTGTACTCTCGGTTGCGTGTATGAACAGAAGTAAAATACTGCATTCTGTGAGTTACAGGAAGCTGCATTTTATTTTATAGCATTTAAAAAAAAATAATTTTACCCACTTTAAAAATGGACATGTGCTATTACGATAGTGACAAAATAATTGCTAATAAGGGATGTGAGCAAACATGGTAGAGTATTTTTTTTATGAAATTACGAATTCATACCAAAAAATTTTGAATAGTAATTTTCTTTTACTATATTAACGGAATGGCTACCATTATATATTAAAAAAAAATCGCCAGATTTGATGAGACTACTCATAAGTTATCAGCATTTATCTATAAAAATATCTATGTAATTAGTTAAATCTATATGTCGTTAGTCAAACTTTTATTTACAAAATTAATTCCTTCACATCAACAAAGTTCGAAAATTACTGTCTTAATTCAAAAGCACAATAACTGGTTTTAACATCTACAGATTCAAAAACATTGAAAATGCCTCTCGCCTATAAAATATTAATTTATAAAAGTAAGTGTAAAATTCCAGAAAATTTAGAGATATTTAAATTAATCAGTTCCTTACATTTACAACATCACATACATTGTAGGAAATCAGTTTTATATAGATAATATCCATACTTTTAGAACGTTTTTTTGTTACTGATTTTCGAACATGCATTAACAGATTTTATATTTTTATATTGTATTAGAAGTATTTCGCCAAAGTTATAAAAATCGCAAAGTTTTACTCTCAATATCAGAAAATATTTTCTTTATTTAGTTTACTCAATGCTAAATATACGAACAACTGGTCATTTGATCGGTACCAAATGAAAATAGTATTTCGATTCGAACGAGAAATTCCTTTACACAAAACATAAAATATAAACCGCACAGAAATAAGTTAAATATAAATTTAAATAACTTTAAATAAAAATTCTGGTGCGAAATATTTTTTTCATAAACCTTGAGTAAAATTTACGCTATACGTATTTCCCGTTACTTAAATACATACTTGCGATATGAGGGCATAAACAATAATAACTGCTCTTCCAATGATAGGAAGAAGGGAAAAAACAATTTTGGTTAGATAATGGAATTGTCTTTCAAATAAGAGTATAATAATAATAATAAAATACTGTGATATTTGCCAAATATTAGCTAGTTAAAGTAGTGGGATACCACAGCAACTAGTCATTTGAATAAGTACCAAATGAAAATATCTCGATTGGAACCAGAAATTTCTTTATAAATAAACGGTCAAGTTCGAGTATTAATCGCGCACAGAGGGTTCCGTACAATAATATATGAATTAGTAAGTATATTATTAAAAAAATACCGTTGCTAAAAGAATAATAAGACTTTGTAAAAACTATATAAAGTAGGGTTGGGTATAGCTGTATAGTATACAGGGTGCAAAGGAAAGTCCCTTTAATCTGAAAATACTTGCGAACGGAGAGAGCTACAGTTATACAAGTGAGGTAACGGTACAGTAAAGCGACTATGCCCGATCTAATGCAAACGACAGCAGCACCCGTGGCGAAATTTGGAAGATAGCCATTGCAAATCGAATACGAAAAGAGGTAGAGCAAATTTTTCAATTAGAAAGTTTTAGAGCATCAATTAATTAGTACGAAACGACATTTGGTTCACACGGATAAGATAAATCGTCGCCTGCATACCCAAAAATGTTCGAAATCGATGAGCGACGGTTCTACTTTGCCTATTGACATTCCGGAAATGTAGCAGTGCAATATTGCAAATTATGACGTTGTACTGTGCTGTAATGTCTGCAAACATTTAATTTCTAATGCATTTAAAACTTTAGAATAACCCTTTCAGGGCCAGAAAAATTCTGTTCATAAACTGATGAAATAATTCACTGACACCAGAATGTTTAAACGAATTTCTCAGAAAACAAAACCCGCTAATTTGCACTTTCATTACAAAAGCAAAATTTTATTAAAATATTCTTGGTGCCATTTGTCAGTTTTGGAATTAAAATTAAGTGGCTAGACCGTCTAGCCACCACCCTTGAAACGGTTAAATCTATGTCGTCGTATTGAGGAGGCTGGCAATAGACGTTCCATGCTGAAAAATGTGCATGCAGAATTACTCTCACGAATGCAAACGTGTATCGTGAGCAATGGCGAACTTTTCAAACATACTGAATATTAACTTTTTATCACTGTGAGACAGTTTGTCTTTTTTGTGTGTGTGTGTGATGTTATCAAAATATAATTAATTGATGATTTGAAACTTTCTAACTGGAAATTTTGCTCTATCCCTTTTCATTTTCGAGTTGCAGTGGCTATCTTCCAAATTTCGTCAATAGGGGGCGCTGCTGTCGTTTTCATTAAATCGGGCGTAGTCGCTTTACTATACCGTTCCCTCACTTGTATAGCTGTTGCTCTCTCCGCTTATAAGTATTTTCATGTTAAAGGGACTTTCCTTTGCACCCTGTGCACTAGAAAAGTATAAATAGATATACCATGAAAGTTCAAAGATATATGGAACCTAAATAATAGCAAATATAGCTATTCTGTATATTTGTTATTCCATATAGGTTTTTAGTTAACCTTTAAAGGCATAGTAGGTGTATTGACGGAGCTACTCAATGGAAACTAGCCGCGAATCCCATAGTATTTATGTGATTAATTCTTATTAAATTAGCCTGTTTTTAACAATTTGAGGTTTATTGCTTTTATGCTGCTACTGGGCATTGCATTACAATTTAAAATTTGTTATCTAGGCTTTAAAAGCCGATGGAGCATAGAGTACGCCGTCCCTGTCATTATGTACTCCAAACCGTCCATGTATTTAAGGGATAATATCTCGGCTAATTACCGACGATTTTTTCCGAAATTCATGATCAACAATGCTTTTATACTTTTGCTACGATACATACCTCAGGCTCTGCTCAACACTTTTGCTGAAGACGGTAAATCGAAATTAGAGTGTAACGGAAAAATGCGATTTTCTGAAAAACTATGTGACCTAGGGTAATCGCTATAATTTTCCTTTCAGAATTTTATTTTCAATAGATTCGGAATTAGATGGGGGGGGGGGGAACATATTTTTGCACTACATTTTCCACCATAACTTTGAAAATATAATACCTAAAATTAAATGAAATATATTTTTGATTTCAGCGTTACGAAATCTTTCACACGATACCCCATACGATATACAAAGAAAAGATTTTCTTTTTCAAGTAACTTAATTAGCCCCTCTACATTTTCCTAACTATATTTATGAATATTTATTAATCTGTAAATATGTGGGTCAATAGTCTTTATTACTTCCCCCAATTTGAACTTTCCACGTTGCATAGTTTGCGAGTAAAAGTGCTGTGACAGACAGACAAACAGACACAGGAGTGATCTTATAATGGTTCCGTTTTTACTTTTTAAGTACAGAACCCTATTAAATAAATAAAATATTGCCTTCATTTAAGAATTTCATAGAATTATATTTATCCATACATTTAAGTTTATAATTAGTACTATTAACAAGTCATTAACTAGGTCCGAATAATTCATAATTACATTTACGTAGTAGCATAGCAAAATCAGATAGATTACTAATATTATCAATAGAATTTGTAGAAGGTAAAGTCCTAACAGAGGAAATAGAGGAAAGAGAAGATGTGAGACCCATCTTACCATTACCAGATGCTGTAGATCCAGACCCGTTGACCTGAGATTTAGACATAATAGAACAGCAATGAAGCGACCAGAAAGGGGCTTAGACACACGCTCGCACACAGTTTAATGTGTTTAATATTTTATTTATTTTATGAAGACATTTCTGGTTCCAATCGAAATGTTTTCGTTTGGTACTGGTCAGAAGACCGGTTGCTGGTACATTTAGTGTTAAAGTATCCCACTACTTTAACTAGCTCATAAATACCAGAGTATTTTATAATTATTATTGTCTTATTTTAAAGACTGTGCAATTATCTAACCAAAACAGGTTTTGTCTAGCCTTCAAGCATTGGAAGAGCAGTTATGATTGTTTGTGTCCATAAATCGCAAGTATGTATTTAAGGGGATACATGAGTGATTTTTTTATTGATATTTTTTTTATTGGCTTAAAAAAATCTTTGAGCGTTCCTGAATCCATTGGTATGCCCAGTTATTTCCCCCGTTATATCATGACCATTAGAAATAATTGTAAAAATTCAAGGCAAGACACGACTGGGACGCCACGCCCACTCACATTAATTTTACTCTAACATTTTATACCCATTTATTATATTAACTAAATTTTATTCAAGTGTTTATATATGCTTTAGTTCCTGTGTTTGATAAAACTGTGCAAGAACATCACATAAGTTAGAAGAGTCTAAGATTTTAGCTCTCCGAAAAAACCCCATTAACTCCTAAAGTACTGGAGCGATTTCGATTAAAAAAAAAAAAATTAATGGTAGAGTATAAATATATGATCGTATGTGGCAGACAGTTTTAGAAATTTGTAATTAATTTTAGAGAAAAACATTTCTGAAAATAGAAAATTTCTGAAAAATTGCCATTCCTTTAAAATAAAAAAAGTTTAGTCGCAGAAAAAAAAAACTGTCTGCCATAAGTCTTGAGCAAAATCCAGCTCGCATATTTCCTCTATGATTTCACCCAGTCTTGTCTTCTCTCAAAAACACTTTTCGGCTTTGTTACTTTATAACACAAAGTAAAAGTTAAAAAAATACAAGTCACAGTTCAACACAAAACAAACTACAAAAATTTGGCGTCATTTAATTGAACAATAAGAAGGTTTTAAAAAGATTTACAAATATTTGACCGACTCTCAGCACTCCCAACGTCTATTCTGTCAATACGTAACCAGAAAACTTGATTAGTCATTCGCAAAGAGCGGGAATTGTTAATATCTAAGTTTTTTGGCTCTCCTGAAAAATCGGTCTTTTCAGGTAAAAATCCCATTATCTCATGAAGTACTCGAGCGATGTTCGTATTTTTTTTGGGGTGATAGAGTATAAATATAAGATCATATGTAGCGTACAGTTTAAAAAAATAATAATTAGTTTCAGAAAAAATGTTTTCTGAAAAATGGAAAATTTCCGAAAAATTGCCGTTGATCTAAAATAAAAAGTTTTAGTCGCAGAAAAGAACTGTCAGCCATAAGTCTTGAGCATAATCCAGTGAATATGGATTCCAAATTTCATCAAAATCGTCAGGTAGTTTCCGAGAAAACAGGTCTTAGTTCACATATTACCCATAAGATTGCATCTAGTCTTGTCTTCCCTTTAGTAACCGGAAATGCGCATTTAATACTAATCACATCGGAAATTTTACTAAAGTTTTATAAAAAATATTTTACACCAGAAGTTTTTGGAAATGCTCACCTGTTGACCTGTTCTTGTTGCTGTAAACAGTGTGGGCTTCCCACATTGGCCGTCAAGATTGTGCGATTTAACTCCAATGGATTATTTTCTTTGGGAGTTTCTGAGAAGTAAAGTGTACTAGTCCAAGAGCTGTTAAACATTTTAGGGAAGGTATTTGAGGCACCCTGAAAATTTGTGCAACACTTCTTTTGTAATGGCTGAAACAAAATCGAATGTCTGGCTGAAGGATCGTGGCCCAAAAACTGTGCCAGACACGTGTCAAGTGCAATTTTTTGACTACCCAAAAAAAAGGTATTTGAGGCACGCTGATATTGAGACAGAATAATATTTATACTTAGAAAAAAAAATATTTTGAAAACGACAGACACTTTAGTCGGCCCAAAAACTGTGCCAGACACGTGTCAAGTGCCATTTTTTGACTACCCCAAAAAGGTATTTGAGGCACGCTGAAATTGAGGCAGAATAATATTTATGCTTAGAAAAAAATATTTTGAAAATGACAGACACTTTAGTCGGCACAAAAACTGTGCCAGACACGTGTCAAGGGCCAAATGGCACTTGACACGTGTCTGGCACAGTTTTTGGGCCGCGATACTTCAGCCAGACATTCGATTTTGTATTCAGGCATTACAAAAGAAGTGTTGCACAAATTTTCAGGGTGCCTCAAATACCTACTCAAAAATGTTCAACAGCTCTCCTACTATACGCCAATATCCCCGCACAATCCAAGACCTCAAACGTAACATCTGGGCTGAAATTTCGGCCTTGAATCCGATCATTCTGGGGAAAGTCATCGAAAATTTTGATGTTCGGATGATGACATATAAGCGGAGCCGCAGTAGCCACATGTGCGATATTGTACTCCATACATAAATGGCATAGACCCACCTTCCTTGTTCAATAAAGAATTTCGATTTTTCACTCATAAAAAATGCGTTTTCTTTCATAATAAAAAAAGAACCAACAGATGGACCACCCGATATCATCATCGTAATCGGTTTTTGATCCACTTTTTTTCTCGATCCTATGAGCAGTCCTGCAACATTCTGAATGACATTAGACTTTAATTCCTCTGTTGACTCTTGGTCAACATCTTGCGCGTGTCTAAACGTTTGACTATGCCCTCGATGAAACTCATACAGTAAGGTTCCTTTAGTTTTTACGGTTTAAGGACAGTACTTTCGTATAGTATTATATAGTACATTTTATTTAATCGAAGAATTTCTGCCATTAAATAAGTCACTAAACATAGTGGTATTCAAATTAAAAAGTAAGAACAAAATGTGCCTAATTTCAATCACATACGCAGCATGCGCGACCGTAATCAAGTTAAATAACCAAATGTCAAGATCCGCACCATTTACCAACTACGTGCAAGTATGCTGCTTACTTTCTAATTTATGGATTTGTGCACTCTTAATACGTTTTGCAACTGTTGAAGGGTTAAATCTTTAATCATCAAATAAATAAATAAATAAAAGCAAACAAACTGTCCGTTGTGATAAGTAGCATAAAATGTCTCTTGTTTATTCGGTATGTGACATAGCTCGTAGTCTTTACGATTCGTATCCAAAGGAAAACATTTCTCAGAAAACGTTAAAAAAAAAGAAGTGAAATGATTTAGTATCTTATTCAACTGAGGCAGCAACTCAATAAAGCTCTTACAGTAACACCATACATGACTTTTTACATCTTCAAAAGCGTCTCTCAGACACGAAGACATTTGTTATGTGGTTAAAGTTAATTTTTTTAAATTGCATTTCGCTTTAGCGCGTGTTTTGATTTTGTATTTTTCTAATTTTTTATGTGATTATTTTCATTCGTCAAAAATAACATCGCAGTAGAATCTATAATTAGGCAAATGTTTTTCAATACATCATTATACTGCAAATAGGTTTACAACTTTTGATTTTAATCTTTCAGAGAGCGTGACTTCATAAATTTTACGACGAATGGGACATGTCTTGCATATTTTTTTCATTCACTTTCTTTTCATGTATGTTGCCTGATTAAAATTTTAATTTTGACTACTGATGTATACCAGGGTTGCCAGATTGTACGTTTTTTTCCGTAAATTGTACGTTTTTAAAGTTTATTTTGCACTGTACATTTAAACCGTTCCCGTATGACGATTTCTAAGATATCTGACTTTTAATATTTTTTTCAGTTTACACTTTTAATTAGTTTCAAAAGATTTTTATTAAAAAACTCAATGTTGAAAACACCATTTTTGTACCACAATTGAACAGTATTTCACTCAGATGATGACTATTATACTCAGATGAACTGAGACTTATTTTTATTTTATTATTGTCTTGTCAGCTAACTTTACATTATTGTAAGCTAAAATTTTTTTTTCATTATAATTTATTGAATTTAGTATTTATCTGTTAGTCTCTCTCTACATATATATATTTGTTTAATTATCTTGCTTTGCTGTCCATTACTAAAATTTGTATGGTCGTTACTGAATTTTGGTTTGCTTTGATTTATGTCTCTTTGCCACAGTTAATTTTCAATTCATAATGGGAAATACGACGTCAAAATTAGTTAATGAAAATAATGAAATGCAAATACAATTGAAAAATAATAATTATAACTATTAATTAATGATGTCTTTTATGGAAAATTTCTGAAAGAAGGTATTATTTGCCCTGTCATTATAACTTAATATGATGTGGAAAATGATGGCACAGTGATAAAACCAAAACTAACTAGTATAAAATAAAAGCTTCCTTCCTTTTTTTTTTTTTTTTTTTTGTGAGTAAGTGTGCATGCTTTACCAATCTTTCTTTTATTAGTTTTATGAAGTAGCTTGCATTTGTAATAGAAATACTGAGCATAAAAAATACGTTACCCCATCAATCGTGTAAAAAATTACAACACGCCTGCTGAAAGGTTAAGAAGCAGAAAAAGAGGAGAACATCACAAAAATCGATAGCAAACAGTTCTAAGCTGTTTACAAACTGTTCTAAACTGTTTACAACTCCATTTTAAAAACACAGCTCGATTATCTTCTGAAGGCATAAAATGGTAAAGGAGAATATTGTGATCTGCGAGCTTCGTAAATTAAGATTGGGGGAGATAATAATAATAATATCTTAATAAATAATAAATATAATAAAAAGATAATAAATAACATCTTTAATAATTACATTATTAAAGATATTATTTAACACTTTGACATATTTTGTACGGCATCACAGGTGGTACTTTTGTAAATAATTTAATGTTCTGTAACAGAATCAGATTTTGAAAATAGGTGTTTTGGAATTACAAGGTTCTAACTGCTTCGATAATCTATTTCAGTGAAAAAAAGTGTATAAGAGTTTCATTTTTCTTTAGGCAACGCTGTACGAGTGTGGTTCAATAATTATTGTCCCTAGTATATATAAAATATTTGTACTGTAATAGTTGTTGTGGAATATCGAAGCCTAATGTTTTAGATGCCTATATACTCAATTTCAGAACCGTAGCTGCTATATACACATAGTTTTGGAGTGAGGAGTGAAAGGTTAATTTTTAGCTTATGAGGCTAGATTTGTGATAGTGGATGAAACTAGTGACAGTACTGTCGTTTGGACTCGGTATCATAGTGATGTAGCCACATCTCATCCACTGTCACAAATGTAGCCTCATAAGCTCCAAACCAGCCTTTCACCTTCACCCCCTCCCCTCCTTAAAAATTCCCCCCAAAATAGGTTTTTAAAACTTCAATCCTCTCTCTAAAATTATATTAATATAGCAGCTACGGTTCTGAAATTGAGCATATTGGCATTTAAGAGATTAGGCTTCGATATCCCACATCAACCATCGCAGTACAAATATTTATATACGTTAGGGAAAATAATTATTGAACCACCCACGTAATTAGAACATTTAAAAATTTCTAAATTCTGGAAATAATCGCTTAAATGATCTGTATAAACTCTAATTGTAGATAATTTTAAGGGTATTTAATACACAACGTCATCTCTTTTTAGTGGAATTAGCTACTTAGAATCTTGTCATACAAAGTTAATGAAATGTACGATATTAAATACAATTACGAGTTCATAGATTTGTTCGAATCATGGTTTCAAGAAAATAGTACTGGCGAGCATTAAATGCTAAGAGAACTCTTTTATAATAGTTTCATATTAAAATCAGTACCTTATGATAAATAATGAGTAGAATATTAAAACTATATGAAAGTATAATGGTCCAATCAGGGATTTCGCTGACTTTTTTTACCAACATTAGCAATTTGTCTAATCAGAAAAAAAAAATTCGCCAAATGGACAAAAAAAATGGTAGAAAAATAAGTTTGTCGTAAAACATTGAAAATTGTATCTTTAACCCCCTTGATATACAGCCCCCCCCCCTTTTTTTAATATGTTCTAAAAAACCCAAGTTTCTGTGACTGCTTATAGATCAGTTATTCATATAAATGCGATTATCTGCGACAGAAACTTAAAAAAAAACTTATATTTTAATTGTATTCTGTTCTAAATCTATTCTAAAACTTTTCTAAATATATTCAGAATAAACTATATTCTAAAACGTTTGCACAATCAAGAAAAAAAATCCAAAACTGATGTAGCTAATTAAAATGTTATGAAATAAAACTTCCAATCCCTGTTAACACAGGATTTTAAGATATTACATTCAATCATTTCGAAAAATTCAAAATATAGACAACAAAGTATATGTCAAAAACTTTATTTTTCTAGAATTCTTCGGATTTTCATTCAAGCCTTTTACCAGACTGTTCAGAAATTGTAATGTTACCTATTGGACCTATTAACATATACTAAAATGAGATTTTTGAAATTTCTTATTGTACAACCGATTTCTCAATTTAATTTTTGTTGGATTCCGCATACTGAAGTTTCTGTCATAGTTTATTGAATATAAGTAGCAATATTTTAGCAAATTGTAGCATGTTCCATATTATAGGATAAAGTTTCTGCAAATTGTTTTTTAAAGTGAAGTCTATGGTATCTCCTAAATTCATGTTTCTGCAGCGAGAACTCAAGAAAGTTTTAAATAATTTCCATTCTGACAATACCTCAGATAAGGAAATGTCTGTATCATCCAAATGCATATAAAGTTAAAAACTCATTCAGTTTCTTTTATACCATAGTTTTAAAAATTACTCATATCCGTTATTAACGGGAGATTTTGTGGGCGAAACACACTAAAAATCTCTACTTTGTCTGAATCAACAAAGCGTTCATTTAAATTTTATAGGAGATACTTTATTTAATCTTTCTTTAAATTTTCTAAAACACGACGTTCTTTTTTGCTATCACGGACGGGGTAATTTTCATAAACAAAATCTTGGATTTCTTCAGGCACATTCTCCATAAACTTTTTATAGTTTTTCCCATTACCAGGAGATCCTCTAAGCATTTAATTGTAATGTCAGTTTGACATTTTGCAAAAGAAAAATCAAAAATGCAAATTAACGTGTCGCCAGTACTGACACACACAAAAACAGATGATCAAAAATTGAGCACTCGAAATTTGGCGAGCCAAATCTTCCGTTTACTCGCCAATTTGGCGCGATATCGAGCGGTAGCGAGAACTCTGGGTCCAATACCACCATCAATATTCACCAGGAAAAGGTATCATTAACAGTATCAGGTTCTAAAATGAAGAGATTTTGCCCTGTAGCAAACTCGTAATGAAGTTACTACAAAAGTTTGTAAATTTGCGAGTTATTTTTTTAAATGCTTGAGCCTCTAATTTTCTTTTATTTGAGGTTTGAAGCTTATTTTAAAAATTAAATCAAGTGACAAGAAGCTACGGGTATTTCGAGAGGTAATTATTGATGGTTGATCTTAATGCGTATAACCATATGATGCACCTTGCTGAATTTTCTGTAGTGCAGTCATTTTTGAAATAACACATAGAAAAATGGGTACAACATATCACTTTATTGACTGTTTGGGAGCGATATTGAAATTGTTTGAAAGTGAATTTTACTTGGCTTCCGAAAGCTCATTTTAGCTAAAGCGCCTTTAAAAGAGAGTAACGGCAGACGGGCCATAAAATTTGATTTATCGGGAGGATTTTAGGCAAAACCAAATTCGATGAGATTATCAAGTTTTCTCTCACCACCGAGCTATTATCTGGTTACATATTTTCACCCCATTGTATTTACTGTAAAACACATTCACGAAAATTTAGAGATTTCAGTAAAATATTAAATGTATTACTTTTCAAACAGTTATATCATATTACAATTTAAATTAATAAACACTATTTAACCCATTTATTAGGCTTCCAACACCAAAAATATAAATGCGTATATATAAATATATCTCTTTTTTCTCCATATGATTAAAGAACACAACTGTAGAGAGTTAATTTTTAGCTCTCATCATCAAGTGATTTGTATCAGAGAGTAGTTATTTCGGTAAAAAACGTAAACTTGTATCACAACTAACTTATGAATGTAGTCGCGTCTCAGAAGGATTATTACATCTTAAAGAATAATTACATCTTATCAATAAATTATAATTTGTACCGCTTACTTGGTCTATAAATATGATTTATTCCTTATTTTCATGATACATTATTTATTTTTAATTGAGTGCTACGAAAGCTCATTTCAGGTTCAATTTCAAAAAATAATCTTGTTTATTAAAAAAAAAATCTGATAAATAATTACTGCCACAGGAAATTGAGTCAATAAATAAATTTTTAAGTCAATAAATACTACGGAAAAAAATCTTGTTACTAAGCAAGAAAACCTTGTTAGTTATTTTAAACATAACAATGCGTTGAAATTGTTATCTGTCTAAAATAAGTACATTTTTAAATAACTGTGACAAAATCATGAACATAAGATCACACCATCGGTTCTTTGGACACGATAAAAACGGGTAAGAATTATAAAGTAGTAAAATAAAATTGAGCACCATGAATATTATCTGTAGAAACCTTAACTCAACAGCAGAATTCAATTCAGTTTAAAAAACAGGTGTCTGCAGACATCCTTTGCGTAGAAATTATGATTATGAACGTAACGTAAATGTGTAATTTTAGTAAAACATTTATTTTGATCTGCAGAGCCCGACTATAATTTTTTGTGAGCCTTGCGCACAGATTTTATGCGGCGCCCCCTGTGTATACTATGTAGTAAGGTGAAATAATTTTCATGTGTTTAACTGTTACTTAATTTTAAATATAATGACAAAAAACTTTAATGCTACAAAGAAATAAATTATTATACATAGATCATAAATATGTACTTCATTTAATATATTTTCAGAAATTGCTTATGGAACATTTTATTTTCAAAATAACGGCATATCGGATTTATAGGATGTCAATTAATAGTACAAGTACGCAATGACAGGATACTTTCATAATAGCATTAAAACCAAACTAAATGCAAATATATAACAATTTAACACCTTGTAATAATATATTACTAATTACTATAAACATGTAATATTAAAACTTTAAAAACAGTAAAATAGTTTTATTTGACTGTTGCATTTGTTGTTTTACTTGACTGTTTGACTAAATGCATTTTAGATTTAACAATAATAAATAATTCGTCCAAACTAACCCTTAAATGCCTGATTTTTCAAAAATCATTGTAATAATGTTTTTCGGCTGTCATTTTTAAAATAAATCATGGGAAAAAATACTTTAAGAAAGCATATTTTGTTTTAAGTATGGTTTACGGCTAAAAAAAAGTTTATTACTATTCGGCAATACTGGTCTTTAATTGAAAAAATAATTTTCCTTGATAAAATTCTATAATATTAAATACACAAGAATTTTAGGAACTATAATAAGAAATAAATTTTACTTGCTCCCTGCAGAACAAAATATGGTATTTCGCAAGCTACCAAATAAAACAAAAAGAACAAGTAGCAACAATTGAAAAAATAAATCTATCTTTATTCTTAAACAGCACAAGTGTTGCCATCTACATGTTGAAAATCGATTTAATAATATTTTCAAAATGTATTTTACTGGCAACATTAGGCATTATAGCTTCAATATTATTCTAATAGTATTTTAGAGCCTAAATTTGGTATTCTGCCAAAAAGCAACACATGGCATTTAAGGGCTAAATGAACTTTCTAAAAATATGAAATTGGATAGTACGTTCGACTGTACCATTAATTCTAAACTGACTTTAACAGATTGCAAAAGATATTAAAATTTTGAAGAAAAAATTATTTTTACGATCTACAGTACAGCATGAATCTATGCAATTGATGAAACAATGCTTCAGTTTTTTAAAGCTTTATCTGCAGATTTAGGGACCTCTAAATTAGGAGTCCGGTGAAGCAAATAGCCATGCCTTAATCTGTTCTAATGATCTCGGGAAATTTTGACATGATGTTAGATAAGGCCAAAGTAATACAAAAACATTTTTTTTTTACTTTCTTCTCTATATAAGAAGAAAGTATAGGATTCGTGAAAATTTTCGACTTGAGGTTTTAGAAGACACTAAACACGATTCAACAGTTTTTTTTAATGTCTCTCCATCAGTCTGTCTGTCTGCATATATTTGACACAAATGTTGTGGGCGTTCAAATTTGCTAACTGCTACACGGAATTTAATAAAACTTCAGATTTAATTAGACCTTGAAATAAATTAGTACCGATTAGGTTTGGATATATATCGCCCAACAGGTGGTTCCGCTGTGCTATACATCTTTCATGATTTTCAAAATAGCCATATTTCAAGAACTAATTTACTGAATTTCATCAAACTGCATATTATGTTAGACATTGACATAAATGGACGCTGATTCAATTTTTACTGATAAATGAACAAGGGGCGCTTGTAACCTGTGCTTCGAGAAATATTCCTAATCTTGTACACAAGCAACTGATTTACTTTAGCGAGCGTGATTTTTTCTATTATTATTCACTGGAGACTGTAATTTTATTCTTGATTGAAAGAAATGCATTATACTTCACATCCATTACTGTTGCTGTGTGATTGTGCTATTTAAAACATTGCATTAGAATGATACAGAAGAAAATTTTGTGATGATCACAACATAGGGGAAGTTCGAGTGTTATGGAATGGTCAGGCAATATAGAATTCCTCAATATCTGACTCGTACGATGTGCAGCCAAGCATAAAACTGGCGGACGACTTCCCAGTACTCCCATCATGCATTGCGGTGAGTTCTGTTTGGATACTTGTTATCCAGTGAAATCAAATCTAAATAGTTGCAGTTTTTTGCAGGTCAATTTGATAAAATTCGTAATAACTATAAAACCTCTTATTCAGTGATATTAACGAAGTTTAGTACTAATTTGAACAGTTATGTTAATTGCTATGTTAGACAGTTTAAGTCCATGCTAACTTGTTGAAGAGTGAAGTTATTTTTTTCAAGATGACTTGCCGGGTATGGAATAAAAGGCAGAAAACTGTTTTAATTACAGTCTAGTGAAACTGAACAATCATCCCACTTCGACGTATCACGTAAGATAGGTTTTCACCAGGTTCTACATCAGATGAGGAAGATCAGTTTTGCAATGGAAAATATTCAGAGGATGGAAGAGGGACGATTTGGATAAAATGCCTGATGTGTGCGATGTGGACTGTAGTAGGTCCAAAACAACAGACTACATTTGTGATTTGTGTAAAAATTAAAACAATTTTTCAAAAAATCTGATGATTTGTGGATGATGAACTACTGTTTGCTTATTAAATAATGTTGATTATTCTTGTATATCTGTTTTTCTTTCAATTTTAATATCCCTTGTAATCTATTGCACATTACCCGAAAAGTGTAATTATTTTTAAAAATCTAAATATTGATATGTATTTTTTTCACCTTAAACGAATTAAAAATGTGTTAAGAAATAGTCAAAGTTTGTACTTTGTTAACTTTTAATGTATATCTATTTTTTATGCTTATTTTTTAATTCTCTATTTCTATATTTTTGTATATCTATTTTCAGAAATCAAAATGCAAATTATATTCCATAATACCAGAACGTCCCCTATTAGTTTAACCCCTTAACGGTCGCATTAAATTACGGTTTTAAAATTCAAATTGCTTATTGGCACAACTTTTTTGAAAAAGAGATATTCACCTTATTTAATGACAGGTAAAATGCTACCATGCTAATGACAATTAAACTATTTTATAAAACTGATGGGAATCAAACAATCTGAATAAAAGACACAGCCCGTGAATATCACGGGGGCGAGAATTAAGAGGTTAACCCTTTATTTGAAAGAGGCAGAAAATGTAACACTGAAAATGTACTTTTCTCAGATAATCCATTTCGTTACATTATTTCGTAAAGAGTGGAGACAAAAACCTTTAGATCCTTACATATTCGCGCTTCAAGTTTCGGCTTATTAAAAATTTGACGTGTGATGCAAGCAGACAAAAGTAAATGAGACATCCCCGGGCCTGTTTCTGTCAGCGCGGTTGTAACTCTATCCAGAGGGACCCGGCGGAGAATGAGCAGATGCTTATCAAATATCCGGCGAAGTATCTCCGTCTTCCATCCCCGATTCTGGAGCGGGACTTTTGGGAAACTTGGGTCAGGAGGGGTGATTCTCCTCACGGAGGGTCCTCTCCCAAAAATAACTGGGTCCTTTCACAATCAATTAGTTGTTCTTGCTGAAGATTGGAAAAACAGGCAAAAAAAGGGATGGGAACAAGGGTGGAAAAATGTGAGGTTAAATTATTGTGAAAATAGGGTGGTACGGTAAAACGTGACACAGAAAGCTAATTATTTATATATATATATTCTCTGCTATGAAATAATAGGGCTGTAAAGAAAACGTAATTATTTCACGTCTTTAATTTCAAGGCATGCGGCATCTTTGTCGGATGGTATTTTGCTTTAGAGCGATGTTGGACTTTGAAGATGTTCAAAATTTAATTTTTTTAATTAAATAAATAAGAACGAAAAATCATAGATCATATACAGAGCTGCAGAAAAAAAATCGTATATTTTCTCGACTCATGATAATAGAAGAAATTTGATTTTAAAATACGTTATGGTTATGCATTTTACAAATTGTTCATTTAGACAACATGTTTCACCTTTAACTGTAAAAGTATTTAGAATGTGTTGGAAATTGTTTCATAATCTATGCTTAACGCGTGATTTTACGTTCTTGTTTTAATTTTAAGGAGAAGTTCTACTTCTTTGGGTCAATTTTATTTTATTTTTTTTTATGTTTCACTTTTCACATCCCTCAAGTGTGTAGAATGTTAGCCTACAATTACTTTAAACAGTTTTCTATTAACCCTTTCACTGAGCAATCCGAGATTTCCTCGTTCAACGTAAAAGCAGAAAAATTTGCGCAACCCGAGATTTCCTGGAGGATTCATTTTTTCCACTGGCGACTATATTTTAATTCAATTCGGACCACTTTTTTAAATTCAAAAATTCCATATAGACTTTAACAACATCTACAAGAAAAATATCCTGCAAAATTGATTTTTTTAAATAGTGGTGCGATAATATAAAAAATTCACAAAGAAACGCGAATTTGGTGCAAAGATTGCCAAGGATTTGCCTCGAACTTTGTTTTGAAGTTTATCGCACTAAACTTCATTTCTAGTATAAATTTTGTTAGTATTTTGCCTATTTTTATTAGTATACATGTGTTACCTTTCTATTTCATAAAATGAATCATAATTTAACCAAGATTAATTTTCAGAATTTCGCTTTTTTATCATTATTCTTCTAATGCAGTTTTCTGACAATCTTTTTTTATGATCTAAACCTATATTTAAAAAAAAAAAAAAAAAAAAAAAAAAACTCTTTTACAAAAAATGTTTACATATTTAAACTCTAAAATATATATAGATTTGAAATATGTAATAAAAACAATGCGCAATTTTTGAACCTATTTTGATAAAAAAGATTACGCAGCGAGAGGGTTAATAGATAAAAAAGTTAGTCATAGCTTAAATTATTGAAAGAGAAATATTCATAATTTATGAAATGGAATTTTGTGCCATTAATCCCAATTCTGGGGTTCTTATAAGTATCCAATATGTGAGAGGACAAATGTCTCCTAAACAGACGAAATCAGGAATTATATCAGTACTATTATACAGTGAATAAAAAAATCTTACTTTAAAAATTAATCTTTCTTTCAAATTTTGTGAAGTTTGTTAAAGGTAAATTGGTTGGCATGTTTTTGGTGAAAGTTAATTTGGTAAAATGGTATTATATTTCAACAAATTAAAAAAAAATAAAGCACCATTAAGTTTTTGCACACAAAATGTATCATTTAGTATGAACATCAGATTAAAAAACGTGACAAATTTTATGTAATATCACATACGTATAATTTGTGGATCTGAAATGTCACATTAGTCTCCCTACCATTTTGAGCTGCGTTAAGCTTAATTGTAGATTAACTATTTACCACTAATATAAATTAATTATTACAAATGAATAGCATTTACTCAAAGCTTCATTATTATATGTAACCTATATTATCAGAAAAAAACCCACTTCTCATCTGTTATACACTATACATAAAAAATGAAGTAAAACCCTTCTGTTATTTGAAGATTCACGGGTACTGGTAAAATTACAACTAATATTAAGACACATAACATACTACGTTCGAAAACAGGAAGGATTCGAAATATGGAGATGAAATTTAAGACTTCCACTTATTTTAAATTAATTATAAATCATCCAAAACATTACAATACCGGAAGGTGCTACTGCCCGACTAACACACCTCTTCTTTCTCTGTTCATACCCTTCAACCAACAAATTTTCCTTTTTTCTGTAAGATGACCATAAACATTATACTTTTATTTTAATTATCAATATGATTAATTCCATTGCATCTCGTAATCTGGTTCGGAAGTCGGGTGTTTTTTAATTAATATGCAAAACAATTAAATACGGAAGCACTTAGCATGAATCCCTTTTACTGATAATATTTTTAAGGACAGTAAAGCCAATAACACTATATCTGGCAATTACTTCGATCACATAAATTCAATAAATTCGTTAAGTATAAGAAAATATACAATTTTTAGGATTTGAGCAAGATTATATGTATCATTAGAATGACATTAGGGATACCTGCGGTTATTATACCTATCTACCATTTATTACCCTAAATTCCTTTTAATTTACAAGATGATAAGTATAAATCCTACTCACTTCTTAACAATCTTATTAGCAGTGTCGTCATCGTTAGCCAATCATATCATAGATCTGTTAAACGTAGACCAATCAAATTGTCCGAACTCATGTGTATAGTAGGAGTCATAAAGAACGGACAGGTGTTTCTTGCTGATCCACAGTAATTTGGCCAACAGTGACATCAGCTGCTCTTTCTTTATAAGGGATGCTGACGCACTCTCTCGTAAAAGTATTGAAATCTTCGACTCTGTTGTATTCAACTAACCAGTGAATTGGTTATGACCATACTTATTCACGGAATATCCCCTAGACCTCTTATATTGTTTTGATTCCTCATTCAGCATCTTCTTATTTTGTAACTTTTCTCTTTCAATAAAATTCAATACCCTTCCATTTTTTCTCTCAGTATACAAGTATCTCAGACCACAGTATACAAGTATAACCTTGTATACTGTGGTCCCGGGTTCGATTCCTGGCTCTGGCTAATTTTTCATTCCAGTTGGGTTTATTGTATTTATTGTTTGTATGTCTGTATAATATTTATATATGCCTTTAACTGTTGGATGCAGACGTTATTTATGTGTGCATCTGTGTTTTAATATATATTGTAGTATGAGTGTTTTATTATACATTATATCTTTCCTACCAATTAAAACTTTGTTTTAAAATAATATGCATTTTAACATATTAAATGTTGAGAATGGGTGTTTTATTATAATTATCGTAGATCGATGTAATAGTAAAATCTATTCATCGTTGTCCGGTCATCCAAGGCTGTCGTATAGATGGCTGGTGACTTCCCCAACATCGTTTATTAGTGAGAAATTGCAGACTCGGGCATCGGCCGGAGTATCTCAGTGGTTAGAGCAGCAGTCTTGTATACTGTGGTCCCGGGCTCGATTCCTGGCTCTGGCTATTTTTTCACTTCAGTTGGGTTTATTGTATATATTGTTTGTATGTCTGTATAATATTTATATATACCTTTAGATCTAATGTATGTTCTTTCATTTCATGCATTTAAAAATTCCAAGATGCAGCATTAGTACTTACAGGGGGCTCCAAACTGCCAGACATTTGCCAAGCAAAAATTTGGTATAACAGCTTACACGCAGGATTAAAAAATCATTTTCTTTTTTAACTAGAATGAAACTTTTTGTGCCTAATCATAACTTATATTATAATAATTACCTGCATTTAAATAAATTTGTATTTAAAGCATTTTTATATTTTTAATACAAAGTTGTATTTAGCTAATGCAAAATAATCAAAATTGCAACAAAATAATCACCTTTGAACACTGAAAAGGAAATTTTAGGTTCAGTTTATACTAACATGAAACATATCTTTTGAAAATTGCATGAAAAAATATTCAGAAGTTTTTGAGATATCGTGTGCAATATGCCCAAAAACGTCATTTGGAGAAAAATGATTTCAAAGCTATGGAGCTCCACTTCATCTATGGAGCGGGTATAATTCTAAAAGCCATAACTTCTTTTCTAATGGAAATTTCAAGGAAACAATTATACCAAAATGTTCAGAAAAGATTAGAGTATGACATCTAAAAAAATAAAAATTTCGAAAAATTTGAAGGCTTAAGAGTCCTTGACCCCTTAAAAAAAGTAGCCCACTAGCAACACTGCATATTTCATAGTCACTGTCATATTAGGTTTTCTCGCTTCTTCGGATATCAACGTCATCTTCTGAATCATGGGATCTGTCAGGATTGATACCATACTCGTCAACATCGGTCATAGTGCCATCTCCGGAATTATTGCTGTCATCTTCAGAATTTAAGTCAAATTTAATTCTACCTTCTTCAAAAAAGGATCTTCTATCACTAGGCTTTTTCTTTTTGGTATACTTCCGTTTCGGTTTCTTCATTTCATAATCTTCACAATAATTTGTTTATTTTTATTTTATTTTTTAAATGAAATGAAACTATAAATTTATTTTATCGGATTTCGAACTGATAATAAAACAGGATTTATTGTGTTACTGGTGAAGTAAATGAAGTTTATCAAAACTATTATTTTAATTGATGTATTTTAGAAGAAAATCCCATGATTTATTGCTACACTGCAATTTTTGTTTTTATACAGGGTGATTCATAAAAGATGGGCAGAACTTTAAGGGGTTATAGTACACTTAAAGACAAATAATATTAAATAGGAGACTAAGGGTCCCAGACGTATTCCCAAGGAGATAGGGGGCATTAAAGTTTAGGGTCCGAAATTTCAAATGATTATAAAACATGGAAAAATTGGTCGATTCGTTTGCGGTTTTTGCAAAAAATTTTCTTTATGCCAGTATTTTCTTGAAATAAAATTTTAAAGTTCAATTTCAAAAAATGCCGATAGGGGGCGCTTTAGACTTTGGAGTAACAAACAACTATTTTTTAACGTTATTTTTTGTATTTCTTTAAATGATTTCGAAAGCTTAGACTTAAACTTAAATTTTGATCTAAAAATCTGAGTCCTAACGAGTAGTTAAGTAGCATAAACTGAAATTTGAAATTTGAAACCCTTCTCCCCCCAGAACAAAAATCAGTTATTCCCGATCTTTGTGTCGTAGATTAGGCTCTAACTACTGCCGCGTTTTGCTAAAATTATTCTTTGTGTCAGTATTTTCTTGAAAATAAATTTTAAAGAAAATTTTCAAAAAATTCCGATAGAGGGCGCTTTAGACTTTGGAGTAACGAACAACTATTTTATACCGTTATTTTTTGTGTCTCATTAAATGCTTTGTAAAGCTTAGACTTAAACTTAAATTTTCAGCTCAAAATCTGAATCGCTGAGCGTGGTTCAGTAGCGAGGGGAGGGGGTTCAAATTTCAACTTCTGAACATAGTTCAGTTTGCACTACTTATCCATGCCCAACGATTCTGTGCTGTGATACGAGGCAAAAATACAACTTTCGTCAAGGACTGCATAGTCGGAATTCACTCATAAAGGCACTGGCACAGTTGGAAACGTCGCTCATGCAAACGTTAAAGCTCCATTCCTGACGCTAGTCACCGGGTGAAGAAGGAAACAGAAAGTATGCAAATGTCAAATGGGGAAGAAGAAGAACACGTATGCAAAATTTCGACACGATTCAGGCATAAAAACCACTGAACGGTGAGTCAAGTGTAAGTCGCTGTAGTAATGAATCGGAAGATGGTGCCCTTCACGAATAAGGAAAAGGCTGAGATGCATTTAATTTACGGAGCGGCAGATGGAAATGGTGCAGAGGCACAACGAATGTACGGAGAGCGATTTCCCAACAGGCGGTTGCCTAACCGCAAAACTTTCGAGCGCTTGCACAGACAGTTGTGTGAGACGGGATCATTTCTCGCTTCCCGGTCGAATGCAGGTCGTGCAAAAAAGGACGAATCAGTAGTTGTTGCAGAAGCCATTCTGGATCTAGTAGCGGCGCAGCCAAGTACAAGTACACGAACAGTGGCTAGGCAGGTGGATACCTCACAGTCCATGACTTGGAGGGTACTGAAGGATGAACATTTGCTCCCGTTTCATGTGCAACGAGTCCAGAAACTGTCTCCAGGGGATTATCCAAATCGTATTGAATTCGCCCGCTGGTTTCTGCATCAGAACGCGCTAAATCCACATTTTGGACGAACTGTGCTTTTCACCGATGAATGTACCTTCACACGTGAAGGTACATTTAACACACACAATGCACATGTATGGGCGGATGTCAATCCACATGCTACGTATCCACATGCTCATCAGAGACGCTTTTCCATCAATGTTTGGGCAGGAATCCTCGGAGACCACCTAATCGGACCGTACCTTCTTCCTGAACGCCTCAACGGTAAAACATACCTCACATTTCTGCAACATGTGCTGCCAGACCTGTTAAACGTTGTTCCTCCACGCATCCGGCGGGTCATGTGGTTCCAGCACGATGGAGCGCCAGCCCATTACGTACGAGACGTCCGCAACTATCTGGACATCACATTTCCGAACAGATGGATTGGTCGAGGCGGTCCTGTTGCTTGGCCTGCTCGCTCGCCAGATCTTTCACCCCTCGATTTCTTTTTTTGGGGACGATTGAAGGCTCTTATGTATGAGACACCCATTGAATCCCCCGAGGAACTGGTCGCCAGACTTTCCGCCGCTGTAGGGGAAGTGCTCGAAAAGCCTGATGTTTTCGCGAATGTTCGCCGTTCCATTCTTCGCCATTGTTCTGCGTGCATAACCTCTGGTGGTCACAATTTTGAACATTTATTGTAATTACATGTTAATAAATATGCTTTGGTAACATAATCCTAATTTGTGTCTTTTTACCTCGTATCACAGCACACAATGTGTGGACATGGTAAACTGAACTGTGCTCAGGAGTAGAAATTTCAAACCCCTCTCCCCAGAAACTTAACCACGTCTAACGATTCAGATTTTGGGCTGAAAATTTAAGTCTAAGCTTTAGAAAGCATTTAATGAGACACAAAAAATAACGGTATAAAATAGTTGTTCGTTACTCCAAAGTCTAAAGCGCCCTCTATCGGAATTTTTTGAAAATTTTCTTTAAAATTTATTTTCAAGAAAATACTGACATAAAGAATAATTTTAGCAAAACGCGGCAGTAGTTAGAGCCTAATCTACGACACAAAGATCGGGAATAACTGATTTTTGTTCTGGGGAGAGAAGGGTTTCAAATTTCAAATTTCAGTTTACGCTACTTAACTACTCGTTAGGACTCAG
Organism: Maratus speciosus; assembly: GCA_963932465.1. Lineage (NCBI taxonomy): Eukaryota > Metazoa > Arthropoda > Arachnida > Araneae > Salticidae > Maratus > Maratus speciosus. The sequence continues at coordinate 41,164,075 of OZ010791.1, read as the reverse complement.
ATTTTTAGATCAAAATTTAAGTTTAAGTCTAAGCTTTCGAAATCATTTAAAGAAATACAAAAAATAACGTTAAAAAATAGTTGTTTGTTACTCCAAAGTCTAAAGCGCCCCCTATCGGCATTTTTTGAAATTGAACTTTAAAATTTTATTTCAAGAAAATACTGGCATAAAGAAAATTTTTTGCAAAAACCGCAAACGAATCGACCAATTTTTCCATGTTTTATAATCATTTGAAATTTCGGACCCTAAACTTTAATGCCCCCTATCTCCTTGGGAATACGTCTGGGACCCTTAGTCTCCTATTTAATATTATTTGTCTTTAAGTGTACTATAACCCCTTAAAGTTCTGCCCATATTTTATGAATCACCCTGTATAAGAAAAATATTCCATGGCAATTTTAGTTGATATATTCATCATAGAAAAAAAAGCCACTCAAAGCACCATTAAGACATATGAAATGTGAAGCGTTTTGTTCTTTCTTCGGCAGTCACAGAGCCGACCATTTAAGAGACTTTGCGTCTGTTACACCTCCTAACACCTCCGTAAGAAACAAAAGCAGATACCGGAATGTGTCGTTCATTCCGGTAACACAAGGCAACTCATTGTCGCTCACTTGATGTGATTCATTCCTTGACCTAAAGCAGGGACCCCCACTCCAAAAATATAGCTGCAAAAACATCGTAGTTTTTAAGAGAATGGATGGTACGTTTAATTTGGCCCTCTAGTCTCTGGGGGAGTTTGACATGATGGATGACAGTTGGGGGGCGGGGATATTGCGCAAATGAAGATTGGCCGTGAAATTTGGCGTGAAGATGCTAATAATGTGCGCAAACAATTCAAAAGTCGCCAGAAGATGAAGTGGTCTGAAAGTTATCTTCAAAGCGGTAATAAAATCATGTGTTTTAGAATGAAGAATGATTTGAAAAGATACGAAACCAACTATTGTTGATCTGTTTATGGACGATTAATCAGTTTCGGTATATTACATCATTTCTTGTACCAAAACCGCCTCAATAACAGTTCGGAAGAATTTATGCTACAGGTTTGAGAGATATGCTTTATTGAAATTCAGATTGTGATACAATACTGGTATGTTTTAGACACAATAAGTGTTACCAGTATTAATTTTTAAACGTTCTTCCTGACATAGGAGATAAATTAGCTTCTAAAAAATTATTTGAACGTAAATGCAATGTGATTTTCCACTTGAACATAACGAGCGTCAAATTATAGCGGACGATAATGCTAGATATATTTCTATTATAACAGAAGAAATGAAATCGAAGCGAAAAACGTGTAACATTTATTCAGACGCATTTTTTAATTAATTTTTGTCATTTTCTTACTGGAAATTCTATATTAAATTTATTTCTCTATTTTTTTAAAATATTGTTTCGTATTTTATCATAAGATTTATTTTTTGTATTTTAAACTTGATACTTAGTGCAATATTCTGAAAACTATTATAATGTATTGTAATAATTTTTTACTTTTATTAATTAAATGTTAAGAAAATTTTCCGACAGAATTTAGTATCACTTGTTCACTTCTTATATTTTGAAGCTATGGCAACTAGAAGAAAATAAATAATAGAAAATAAACAAAAACATTTCAATTCGATTTTCTCGGAATTTAATTAATCTTATACGGCGTATTCTCACAATCTTTTGACTTTCAGTAATAAAAATCTGGTGAAATTAAACTTGCTAAAATAACATTTTAGACTTATAGACGAACGCCTTAATGAATTAAAATAAAGAAATAATGGTCACCAGCTAAATTTTTTTAATTTAAATGAAGTTTAAATTAAACTAGCGAATTTAATTTTCCTTACCATTTTACCACTATAACTTTTTGTTTTCTTATAAATTTTTACTTATAATGAATTTGCATAGTACCCACAGGACATTCAAATAAGAAATAATAACAATGTAGTATTTTTAGTACAAAATTTTAGAGTAACATTGTCTTAAAGGGGTGTTAAAGAAGGGACGGTATGGAAAAAAAGGGGACGGTATAGGGAAAAAAGGGACGGTAAGTGAAAAAAAGAGGGTGGGAAGGTAACGAAAATTACCACTTCTTTTTAGGCAAACCATGTTAAGACTAATTGATAGCCACAATGTTCATTGATTTTTAGAGTTATTTACATTGGATTAAATTTAAAAAAAAAATTACCTCGAAAAGTGTAGGAATAAACCTTGGGAACGGTAAGACTACAAGAAAAAAAAAAAAAAAAAAAAACGATGCTTGAAATTGATGTTTAAATGCTGATTTAAATACTGCAGTAAATTTCCTGTCAAAGAATTTTAGCCATTCTTTCTCTAGCATACTTCTGCATGAGAAAAAAGTTGGAAAAAAAATTCTGTGGCTGCATCTGAAGTGATTTTCTGTATAATTTTAGCTAGAGTGACGGTAAGGAATCTAAAACCCAGGGACAGAGATTTAAAAAATAGTAACAACCGTAAAAATGTGTGCAGGTTAATTTTTTGCTACATATTTATGTAAAACAATAGTTCCAGTTTTGGAAAAAAAATTACATCGAATTACTTTTTTGAAAATTTTTTATGCAGACAGCTCCAAACTTAAAAATCAGCATCAGGGAGATGGGACGGTATAGGAATTCCGTGGCATATTTGGACCCCCCCCCCCCCAACATCGTCCAAAACTTATTTATCTCGTTAATATTGTTATACAGTCATGCAATGGGAATATTCCCCAGTATATGAAATAAAAAAATCGCAAGAATATGTAGTAAAATAAAAATTATTATTTATAGGCTTCTTAAAGTCGAAAGATAGCGAGAATGTCCCATATAACATCTTATTCTTTAGATAATTATTTTGATTTGTAGTAAAACAAAACTCTACCTCCTACGAGCTACGATCGGAAACACTCCGATTAATGCGATTTTCAGAGATTTTTCTTCATTCCGCGGCGATTTATTGACATTCCTAACTAATTCTGTTTTAAACTTTTATCTTAAGTAAATTTTGCTCGCTGCGTTTTTTTATTTTTTAGCAATTTGAAATGCGATTTTTAGCGTTTTTTCGTGTTTCGCTGCGATTTCTTGGCATTCGTAAAAATAATGTAGTAAATTTTGCCCCGTTGCGATTTTTGAAGTTTTTCCAATTTTAATTAAATTTTCACTGCGAGTTTTAGCATTCTTTTGAGTTCCGCGACAATTTTCGACATGAGTAAAGGGATGTCGGTTTTAAAATTTTAACGTAATACAGTATATTTTGTCTTTCGCACTGTTAAAAATTTGCAGCATTCTGTCCAGTCATTTGACCGTTTTTTGAAAAAACGTTTTCATAACCATAATTTAATTATATTCTGACCATAAAATGGCCAATAATATGGTCAGAATAGTGTTAAATTACGGTTGTGTAACCGTTTTCGATAAAAACGGTCAAATGACTGGCCAGAATGCTGCAAATTTTTAACAGTGCGCGATTTCTGAACTTTTAGCGATTTTCAATGCGATTTTTAGCCTTTTATAACGTTTTGTGCCAAATTTTTGACGTTCTTTAAATAATTCCGATTACAATGCCCACTGTACTAAATCTAGCCATCTCCAATTTTATAAAAGCGATTTTTACCGATTTGCTGCGATTTTTCCACATTATTAAAATAAATTCGGTTTATATCTTCTAGCCAAGTATAGTAGATTTTGTTCTCTTTTCTCTAAAATTTGTTCGGAATTCGTGCAGTCAGGTTTTTTTTTGTGATTTTTAGAGCATTTCGTGCGATTTTTTGACAGACTCGGGCAACGATGAGTGGGTCAGGTAGTATGAGGTAAATCTCTCTTCAAATAAGGAAATTTGAAGAAAAAAAATAGCTTTAAAAATTTGGCAAATTAAAAAAAAAAATAATTGGATACTGCACAACACAATCTCGTCAAGTATGTGCCTGCAAAAAATGGTTAAATTGCTATGCATAGTTTTTGATACTATATATATATATTTAAACAAAACCATTTTTATCGATTTCAACATTAAATAACTCTTAGAACAATTATTCGATTTAAAAACTGGTTACTTCATCGTGCTTATCATTTATTTCTCTATAAAAAAAGACCAGTTTTCATATTTTTATATTTAGTAGTCTTTTTAAAATAATCCGAGAAAGAGCTCCTGTCACAATAAATCCAATTACGGCAGAGGCAGCAGCGTTAGTTACCTCTTTTCAGAATTTATATTCCAATTTGTATACACAAAGTCGTTCGTGTAATAGAAAAGCCAATTTAAAAACTACAATTAAAAACGTTGAAAAACTGTTTAACCACCTAACAGAGCTCGGGTAATCTTTTTCGAGATTAGTCAATTGATTTGCTAATAAAAATTCTGCTGTTTCACTGTTAATCCTTCGTATCACCACGTTACATATCTGCAATATTCTCAAAAGTGAATATTAGTTATAGAGAGGACTTTAAAAGGCGATTTTATTTATTCTGCTATATCCCAACACCGCAGTTAATTGTTCATTGTCTCAACACACTGCGACGCTGAGTTAATTTTCCATGCCAAAGTATTATTTATCATTTGAGTAGTTTTGCATCGCTGTTGCTAAAATAAACTTCGTAAATTTTGTAAAATTAAAAAGGCGGGAAACGCCTCAAAATAGATTTTTTTACAAAGCTAATTTCGTACACTTTAAAATTTTATATTAGAAAATTTATATTTATAAGAACAATATTTATATGTGTTTTTTTTCTTTTTTTCTTTTTTAATAGCAGATTTGAAAAAAAAAGTACATTTCATTAATATTATTTTATTTTTATGTCCTTTTTTCTTTCTTTCTTTCTTTCTTTTTTTTTCTTTTTTTTTTAACATCCTTAAAAGTATGCATCCTAACATTTGAGCAAATAATTTTCAAATCGGAGTTGTTGAGTTACAAAGCGTTAATAAAAACAAATATTAATTAATAATTTGTGTATTTGTAACATACAAGAGTTGTGTACTTGTATTTTGCTGTTTACAATTTATGCAATCAATTTGAAAATAAAATTATTTAGCAAAAAGGCGCATAGTTTTGACAACATGGCAGAAAAAAGAAACTGTTAAATCGTTTTGAGTGAAAGTATCAAAACTTATTTTAAAAACTTTTTTAAAACGCATCTTCTTTGGTTACTTGCCAAAATATTAATAATAATAATATGATAGTAATAGAATAATAATAATGATATATAAAAACAGCAATAGTAATAGTAATAATATGCAGTGAAACTTCTATTTATCGAAGTCACATCGTTATACTTAAATACTTTGTTAGGAAGAAAATTCGTTAAATAGAAATCAACACTCAAATTCACGAAATGTGTATAATAAAAGACACACGTATAAAATGAAAAAATTGGAAAAAATGTGTTTTAATTTGGGCAGTAACATTTTTTTTATGCATTGTAAACATATGAGAAAAATTTAATTAGAAAAATGTAAAAAAAAAAAAAAAAAAAAAAAAAAAAAAAAAAAAAAAAAAAAAAAAACACCACATAATAAAGAAGAGTAAACAAAAATTGAAGCGTAGCATGCCTTTTCTATTTTTTCTCAGTATTCAAATTCCTTAGCTTATAAAAAAGTCTGTAATATTACTTTGTACATAATTTCTTATAAAAAATACATTTTTAATAAAAAGTTTCACACTTTTGTAAGTGCTCGAGCAATTCATCTGTAACATTCTCGTAAAACTGGAATCCCCTTCTTATTGTAACGAAGGCTTTTAACATTTCTTCTTTTAAATGGAAATGATTAAATAAATAAATAATTTCATTTTCATACAATCCGTTAAAATAAATTCATACATCCATCGTATTAGCAACCTCTCCGTTTGAATGGTGTACACGCACGAAAGTGGAATAAACTTCGTTATATAGAATATATTTTTCGTAATATGGAGATTAATTTACATGTTAATGGTGTCCAAAAACTATATTCAGCAGAAAATTTCGTTAAGTAGAAAACTTCGTTAAAGGAAAGTTCGACTGTAATACTAATAACGACAATAATAATAATAATAATAATATAACAGTAATATAACAATAATAATGGTATAAATAAAATACTAATAGTAATAATGTAATAATAATAATGACAACAATAATAATAATAACTAGAAAACAGGAATTCTGCTTTTTCAGAATTTATTGTCGCCCCCGATGAAAAAAAATGTATGTATATATAAATAGTACAAAACATATTTCAATTTTAAGACTTACAGCACACGCTTTTATTTTATGTAAAATGGTATCATTCGAATCCTGTTAAGAATTCCACATGGACAATCCACTCTTAAACATCTACAGTAAAGTATGCTTAGGACGCCACTATCGCGAAATAATACACAAATGCAGCAAAAAAGATGCCGTCATTAAACAAACTCGACAAAAAAAATAAATAAATAAATAAATGAAACCCGGCTGTCTAATGATTCATATGCCTTCATTTGTTTGTACCATTATTATAGATACTTAAAGTTAAATATAGTTTATAATAGCTCCATGTTTTAACAGATATCCTTCGTTTATATTTTTCCAAAATAGCACGTATTTTAATTACATTTTCTTTCGGTTGTTATGAAAAAATGCCAACCAAAATATATAATTAATATTTTACAACTATTTTCCCTTTACTTTCTATAGAAATGGAGTACCTTCGTTGCCAATATTAAGCAAATGGCTCCAAAAAAAAAAAAAAAAAAAAAAAAAAAAAATTCAAAAATAAATGGAGATGGAGTTTTGAAACAAATTGCATTTAAAAGTACTTTTTTCCCAATACAACGGTATAAAAATTGAAAATGCGCGATGCTTAGAAGATTAAAAAATTGCTATCGAGTATTTAATAGTATATTGACACATCTACTTTGTTGTACGTCTGGTGTATACCGTAACGTTATTTTTGGGAGGCGCCACGAAATAAGGTGGGAGAAAGAAATAGCATACCGGGGGCTAATAATCTCATTTCGTATATTACTAAGCTATTATCATTAAACAGAAAAAAAATCCTCATTTTTAAGGCAAGTAAGTTAATGAATGAGAAAAATAGAGTTATGTCTGGAAATTTATCATTATGCCTATTTAAAGATGCCATTATGTCTATTTAAAGCTTTCGCAAAGCTTTATGTCCATTAGCCTGATAATCTTGAGGTTTCAAATTGCTTTAATTTCTCCCATTTCGGACCATTTTTGGACTGTCGCATGTCAGGCCGAAAGAGGATATTTGGCTAACTTCTGATTCTTAAATGACACATAATTGAGCGTTCTTTCTCATAATTTGAGTAAACATTAATTTCCTAAACAGAAATGCAGTGGATGAAATTCGCTCGTCATTCGTGGTTATGATTTCGTAATAAGCATAAAACTAAAAATAGTTTTTTAACTCTTTATGCACAGACGGTACTTTAAGGGGACGAGGGACCTTAAAAACTTTTAAAATATTTTTTTTTATTTTTTTTGTAAATTTCACTTCAAATATTATACATTGTATACATTATGGCATGCATTTATCATAAAAATAAATAAATAAATAAATAAAATAAAATAAATTATTTTTGAGAAAAAAAATGGAATTAATTCTGGATTTAATTAATGGAATTAAATCTTAGAAATCTTCGAAATGCCCCCTGCGCGTTCCATATCAATGAAAATCCCCGATATTTTTTATAAAAGTTTGGTTTATATATATGTTTATATATATAAATAAAACTGTGCATCGAATTTTATATATTTGAATATAAAGGTTAAAAAAAATAGAAATTTTTTGAAATTTTTTTTTTGTACCTTTATATTCAAATATATAAAATTCGATGCACAGTTTTATTTATATATATAAACCAAATGTTTATAAAAAATATTGGAGATTTTCATTGATATGGAACGCGCAGAGGCATTTCGAAGATTTCTAAGACGCGTAAAATTCCATTTTTTTCTCAAAAATAAATTTTTTTTTAATATTTTTTTGTGATAAATTTATGCTATAATGCATACAATGTACCCTTGAGTAATATTCAAAGTGAAATTTAAAAAAATAAAAAAATTGATTTTTAAGGTCCCTCACCCCCTTAAAGTACCGTCAAAATAACTTGCTATAAAATTCATTTAATACATCGATTAGTTGTAATGCAGTTTCGAATGAGTAATATATACTATACTTTATCTGATTCCAAAAGCATTATGGGTTGCACAAAAGAAAAATATAGTTAAAAGGGTGATTTATTTTTATTTGCAGATTTTCAGTTTTACTGACGTTGAAAGTTTGTGGGACGAAAGTTTCAATTAGGAAATATATCTATATTTCAATTGTAAGAGCATTATATTTGTACATTTCTTAATTCAAAAAATACTAAAAAATATATTTTAAGTAAAAGATTTGAGTGGAGTTATAAATAGTGCACAAAATAACTATAAATTCAAATTTAGTTAATTAATTTTAATTGGCAAAATTCTTCTAAAATGTATTAACCCTTAAATGTCTGGTGTTGCTTTTCGGCAACATACCCAATTTAGGTTCTAAAATACTATTAGAATAATATTGAAGCTATAATGCCTAATGTTGCCAATAACATACGTTCTAAAAATATTATTAAATCGATTTTCAACATGTAGATGGCAACACTTGTGCTGTTTAAGAATAAAGATAGATTTATTTTTTCAATTGTTGCTACTTGTTCTTTTTGTTTGGTTTGGGAGCTTGCGAAATACTCTATTTTGACCTGCAGTGAGCAAGTGAAATTTATTTCTTATTATAGTTCCTAAAATTCTTGTGTGTTTAATATTATAGAATTTTATCAAGGCAAATTATTTTTTCAATTAAACACCAGTATTGCCGATTAGTAACAAACTGTTTTTTAGCCGTAAACTATACTTAAAACAAAATATGATTTTTTTAAAGTATTTTTCCCATGATTTATTTAAAAAATGAAAGTCTAAAAACATTATTACAATGATTTTTAAAAAATCAAGCATTTAAGGGTTAAATGATTGTGTAAATCTTCTAACGTAGTGTCAAAAATTCACGAAAAATGCTTTAGAAGTTTAAATTTTCATGAATTCATAATTTGGGATATAAAGGGTTAACAAGAACGAAAAATCATGCATCCAGCATAGATTACGAAACACTTTCCAACACATTCAGAACACTGTAACAAAACTTTACAATTTATAAAGGTTAAAAATGTCTAAATGAATAGTTTAGAAAATGCATGACGCATTTGAAAGCCCAATTTCTGCAAATACCGTGAATAGTTTGAAAAATTTCCGATTTTTGTGTGTGTGTGTGTGTGTGCAGGGGTGTATTAGGATCTATATAGATTCACATATATATTACATCTAAAAGTTAATTCAATTAAACAGACAGCACAGTTGAAATTTCCCATTCAGCAATTTCCGTCAATAAACGGAAATGCAAGATATTTTTTACAGCCCTGTATGTGATACATAGAATTTATACACACCAAGAAATATGCAAAAAACGTAGTTAAATTTTAAAACGCGTATTACAACTGTAAACGCATTTCCAGCAACTATTCTTCATAGGCAGTACTGTAACCAAATACTTTCGTGTGTCCCTGTTACGATGCATTATATGCACACCAGTTTCTACAGTAAGCATTTTACAGTACACCTTACAAGTAAAGCTACGATAGTCTGTGGTGGCAAATTTCGATTTTTTTAGCTCATTCGATTCGTCTCATCGAACTAAGTAATTTGCTACCTCGCATATCGGCTATTGAGTTTTATTAATGACAGGGGGCCGGGTCAGGTTTAAAAATTTGCATAATGCGAGCTGCCGAAAATAAAACAGTTGCAGAAAATTCCATCTCATGCAAGCATACGGAGACGTTCCGCAAGTCAGGAAGTGACTGAAAAACTGGCAATGTGTACTTACAAAGATTTTTGCTCGTAATTCGGGAAAAAGTATTGACAGGATGAACAAAACTAGGCCAGTGTTGTCAGTAGGCTACTTTTTTCAAATTCAGATTTCTTGATTGGCACCACTTTTTGGAAATTGTAAAATTCGCCTTATTTAATGTCATATTAATTAGGGAGAAGATAAGAGGAATTTTACCATTTGAGAAAAGTGGTACCAGTCAAGAAATTTAAATTTAAAAAAAGTAGCTCACTGGCAGTACTGAACTAGACGAGGACATCATAACTTGCGAAAACCTGCCTGTCAAGAAGCATCGAATATTTTATCTGCAATTACAAATTCTTATAATAACAGCAATAACATAACCTTATAGTAGTTATTGACAATGTATCGCACCGTAAAAACAATTAGTAAACTTAAATCGCACTTATTTCTTTGAAGGCATATTTTTCTCAATGAAAGAAATTTTGAACTTTCACCCGGCCCCCTGTCATTTTAAAAACTCAATAACCGATATGCGACATCTCTATGAGAAGAAACGAATGAGCTATAAAAATCGAAATTAGCCGCAACAGACTATAGTAGTTTTACTTGTCATTGAAATATACAAATTCCAATACATATAAAATAGTGTAATATTATCAAAATAAACCGCAAACGATTTTTCCCAATATGGCGTAATGTAACGGAATTCTTTTTGCGAATGCTACACATTTCATTTTAAATACCGAGGATGTCCCCGTAAACACCAATAACGTATATCAATTTCATGGCAGTCTGACTCTGTTTACACGAGTTAAAGCACAGACGGACAGACAGACAAACCAAATTCATAAACACTTTCCAAATATGTTGGAAAGTGTTAAAAACACTATTTTATAAGCATCGAAGATGGAAATAAATGTTCATCTTGAAACTCGCTCCTAAATTTTGGTATAATTGTAAATTAATTAATATTAAAATATCAATTGATAAAAATTTAGTTTAATAAAATATTACATAATATTGATTTTCTACTTCTTAACCTTTGAAGTATTTCATTGTTGCAGTTTCACGGCTATTTGGCCTATTACAGTGAGCGATTCTTGGCGCATTATTCAATCCATTGTGGTTTCAATTCGTACGTGTTACAGAGGACATTGGGTGATGGATCCCCTGCGGTGGGATAACAGAAAAATACCTTAAAATTTATGCATTAATATATAATTGAGTTTTTTAAATATTAAAATGTTGTATTGTCAATCGGAAAGAGACCTGTGAAGGTATTTTTTTAATTCTAACTTATCAGGAACTCATTAAATATCGATTTCAAAAATCTATCTTTACATACGAAAATCAGATTGAGTTAAATAAAAAAGTGTAAAAATTGATGGAATCTTTCCGAACTTTAGAATTCGAAATAAATAATACAGTCGAACTCGGTTATATCGAGGGGCGATGGGCATTTACACTTTATAGCGGAATTTTCGCAGTACACTGAAAAAAATGGGAACTCAAAATTAAGTAAAAAGTACTCAATTTTAAATACGTGACATACTCAAAATAGCTCCGATCCAAATGTACTCAGAATTGAGAAACACATGTACTCATTTTCGATTCCATGGTTGTATCCAAATATGAATCGTTATGTACTGACCCCCCCCCCCCCCCTCCCCCACTGAACCTACAGATAAAAGTAAAAATGCACTAATATTTATTTTCCGTTCTAAATTATTAACAAGAAACAATTAATTGATTATTTATTAAGAAAAATAGCAAAATTATTAGCAAGACAACCCAAATTGAATATTTTTATAGTAAGAGCTTTATTTGTAAGCACTTTTAAATTATTTTAAAATACTGTACATAATTAATTATTTGAATCATGAACATCTGTTATGCCACCATAAATGGAATAAACCATTACATTGTACAAAGTTATCGCTTTCTTTTGGTTTGATGACATGGGATGTTTCAAAATTGAGAAAACATAGGTTCATTTTTGATCCAAACATACTCAATTCGATATGAATACTTGAGTACATCGATTTACTCATTTTTGAGTTTTTGATTTTTTAACTAAGTTTCAGATTCCACGTTATGAGAAGTAAAAAATATTGAAAATTACGGAATCGCTGTTCTGAGAGATGTCATTTTACATATCTGGATAAAAAGGTGGTTTTGAAGAGTAATATAAGGTACAGTCGTGGAAAAAAAAAAAGTAAACACTTCTTACTAACTCTGCAAGAAATTATCGTAGAAGAAAATTACTGGTATCACACGATTGGTAATAAAGTCTACTTTTAAATGATGTATATAAAATTTTATTAGGGGGCCATCAACATATTAAAACGAACCATAACTTTGTTTTTTCCAATAATAGTACACATTTCTGACAGCATAAATGAACTCTACACCCTAAAATTAGCCTGAAAACAAATTTTCCCGCAAATCGTGCGATAAGTTTCCGAAAAATTAATTATTTTAAAATGAGCGTATTTTAGGGGCTGTATCCAAATTGAAGTTCGGTGCTGGAATGTTGACCAAGAGAGACCCACCTTGATTGAGGCATCTTAAGCGGCACTAAAGCAGTCACTGAACACTGCTAGATTACAAGATAGCAGAAAAATTTCAAAATATTTAGTCGCTTCCATCATAGACGACCCCTTAAACCATCACTTTGCCGTTTTTTAAGCATAATTTGAAAACTACTTGGAAGAAAAGGAGGGAAATTTTGGATTTCCATAAAGCAGGACTTAATAAATCTAAATCCATCAAAAAAAAATTGTAGGTTACAATTCATAATTTTTTCGAATATTAATTTCATAATTCATATCATAAAATTATAAAAATTGCAAATTCAATGTATTTTTGTTTGGGTATTTTAGTATTATTGTTACATACAAAATTAGCACATTAGGAGTATAATTTCAGGAGATATTAATAAAAATATGAAAATGTAATTTAACATTAGAAGCACTAAATTTTGAATTTTTATAATTCAAAAACTTATCATATCGAAATTTCACATTCATATTGGAAATTTTGAAAGAAGGATCTGTAATTTTTTTCATGACTAAATTTCTGTCATTAAATAAAACAAACAACAACAACAACAACAACAAAAACTTCTAATGTCTGGCATGAATTTTGATTTTCTGAATAATAATTCCTCTTTCAGAAAAAAAATTGGTATGACAAACTTTATTCTGCCAGAAAAGTCTGTCATACAGTAAAACTTCCCGAAAGCAACCGCGTTCCGTTCCAATAAAAGTGGGCCGCTCCGAGAGGTGGTCTCTTAATGGAGGTTATGTTTAAATCTAGATTTTAATTGTTGGAAAAAGGTAACAATTAATGTTACTAAAATTTATTTTTCACATTAGGAAAAAATATGAAAATTTAAGCATCAAAATAAAAGTTAATTAAATAAATTAATTAGTGCAGTGTTTAAAAAAGGAATACATTGGCGTTTGCTTTGATTTTACGGTTTTATCTTTTAAAACTTTTATTTCCCAGTCCTTTCGAAGTTCAGTCAATAAATGCAATTTTTTTTTTTCAGATGGGAACAAATAATGACGATTTTATTAATTTACCTATTTCTTTGAGAGTTTCCTGACAGAAAAGGGCAGGAGAGTTTATTGACTCATTGCCTAAAAAGGCACAAAGGGGTTTAAACACTTAAAAGTAACCGGAATAAATAAAAATTCTAATCTTAGTTGGTTGTTCAGGGAGGTGGTCGCACAGAGAGGTTTCACTGTACCTATTTTAAGGAGCCGGACGGTGATAAGATTTCCCAGTATTTTGCTTTGAATTTTTATCAGTGTCTACTTTATTTCGCGTCTGGACGCTGACCAAGTGTGAGCTTTCCGCGAAAACAGTAGTTCATTACATCTTTTTAATAATAATTAATTTAATTTAACTTATTTTCGGCTTGTCAAACCTAGTCATACATAAATATATAGAAATCTATATGCAAGGGAACGTCAAATTCACCTTAATACGTGAAATTAAAACATCAATACATTAAAGGATTCACAGCTTTTATTACTCAAATAGGTGTTAAAAAAATTAAAAGGTTTTAAACATTAAAACCAATATTCAGTGTTAAAAATAAAATTTCTGGAGCGCTTTCGACCAAGCACTGGTCATTATCAATGGGATGAAAATGAAAGGAATTCTCATTATCAAATGAGAAGAAGCTTCTTCTCATTGGTTTTAATGTTTAAAACATTTTAATTGTTTTTTAACACCTATTTGAGTAATAAAAGCAGTGAATCATTTAATGTATTCATGTTTTAATTCTAGTCATAACTTTCACATTTTGTTCATATGATGACTTTTTACTATCGATTTACATAAAAAAATTTTAATTCCACGATGACGGGATATTCGATGTCACCTGCTCCCGGAATATTATGTATGCCACTTTCTTGGTACAGTACAGCGCCGATTATCCGAACAAGTCGGGACCGACCCTAGTTCGGATAAATAGACTGTCAATTTAAAGGATGTTCCTGACTATACTAAAACCTTTACACTTTATCTAGGCTTAGAACTGGCAGCACCAGTTAGCACTAGTATGTTAAAAAACTGGGGGGGGGGGGGGTTACTTTTTTATCATTTAAAATTTTCTTTTTCTCTTTTTATCATTTTCTGAACTCCAGATATTTTGATTGTTACTTGCTTCAAAGAAGACCTTCTTTCCAATGCTGCCGTATCTCGAATTATTCTTAAATACGTTAGTTGAATAGGATCAGAGTTCTTCTGCCGTTCCATACATTTCATAGCTGTTTCCAAACATTTAAAGGCTTCATTATGTGATGGACCTGGGTCCTTTTTAGCGCATTCGTTTTCATTTCTTCAATTTCTTTTTATGTTCAATTTCATCCACAATCTAATCATCATTAAAAAATTTTTCGAGAGAACTTAGGCTGTTCGAATAAATGAATGTTCAGTTAAAAAAAATTCTTTTGAGAGAAATAGACTGATCGGATAATTGGAAGTTCGGTTAATTAGAGTTCCGATAAACGGCGCTCTACTGTACTTTTCTACTTCAATTAGAAAATTGTCTCTCCTTATTAATGTTGCCATGTCCATTATCACAAAAAGCGGGAAAGGGCGGTTTAAAAAAAGCAAAAAAAAAAAAAAAAAAAAAAAAAAAAAAGGGACAACTTCTTCTAAATCGGGACATAACAAAACTGAAAACCTTATTAAAACCGTGCCTGTCTATAACGCAATCCTGTCTTAAACGTAACAATTTCAGTATCCTTATGGTACAAATACCATGCAATTATAACTGCTAAGACAAAAAACTTCTTAAAACGAATTTTTTCTTTAGTCTTTTGCGATTTCGTAAAATCTGTAAAAGCGAACATTACGGACTGAAACGAAATTCGTGTTTATCACGCGTAATTGAATTGTATAGCATGCTTTAATTAAATAATGAAATCGTTGCAGAGTTGCCAGATTATAAGGTCTCCGACCCCACTATTTCGCAAACGTCCTAGGTACGCTTTATTAATTGATGAAGACTAAGTATTCGTCTTTTTTCTGTTGCACTTATTTTTTTTTCTGTTTGTTTGTTCTGTTTTTGTTTATTAGGTATTTAAAAAACAAAAAACAAAAACAAACATTTGTTTATTTAGGCTGCTCTAGTGGCATTTCCTTTTTAACACTTTCCAACACATTTGAAAAGGGTTTATGACTTCGGTTTGTCTGTCTGCCGTCTGCTGTCTATCCGTACTCTAATTCGGGTAAATATGCTCAGATTGACATGCAATGGATATTCGTTATTGTGTTTTGCCATGGAATGTTCACTATTGAAAATGAAGTATGTAGCATTCATAGTTCATTTACAGGAACACTCAAAAGTATTCCGTTCCATTATGGTCTATGGAAAAAAATCATTTGAGGTGTATTTTAATAGTGTTATGCAATTTGAAGCATAAGGAAATTCATATACATTATTGAGGTACAAAAGACATGTTTACTATAGAATATGTTATGCGTAGCACTTAAAGCACGCGTACAGTGAAACTCAAAATTATTCAGTTGGTGTATGAAAAAATTGGTTTTAGGCGTATTTTAAAGACGTTACTCTGTTACAAACATAATGAAAATGATATGAATTTCTGAGGTACACTAAAACATACTTTCTGTAGAATATGAGCTGAGAAGCACTGACATTCATTTACAGGGTCAAGCAAAATATCGGTTATATAATGGTCCTTCTGGGAAAACTAGTCGCATCTTATTTTAATTATGTTACACTATTTCAAACATGATGAAATTGATATACATTACTAAGGTTTACCTACTACAAGATGCTTTCAGTAGAATATGATGTGTACATTTATCGTACATTTATAAAGACACATGAAAAATTTTAGATACAATGCTGTATCCGAAGTATTGAAGGGAATTGAAGTATATGTAGAGATGATTGCTCAAAGAGCGTTTTCAGTTGGTATGTGTTTTAAGATTATCTAAGTTTGTGCACACCATGTGGTGTGCATAAATTCTTTAGACCCTATACAGGCTACACATAAGAATTCGTCAGCATTAGTGAGAATGAGGGTGAATTGCTCACAGGTGTTTTTAAATTTGAGTTATGTATTTTCAAGCTCAGCTACACTCAGTATACCAAGAGATGTTTGTAGCATATAAATAAAATAATACACAGAGCTATGCAAAAACTGGACATATGGCCGCCTATCGGTAGTTATGCCTGGGAATGTGATTTCAGTAATTTATGCATGTTTTTGCCTGAATTAAATTTCAGTTTAATATGTGGCGTGTATAAAAATCAGTCTCTAGGAAAGAATTAAAACACGTTTCCGTCTATTGGTATAAATTGCAGAAGGGGAATTTTCAATTGTGTTATACGTTTTCTAAATAAACTAAATTTTAGCAAACTACGTAGAATATATGCAGATCTATAGATCATATACAGAACTGCACAAAGGAATTGGAGTACCTTTCCGCTATGGATGGTAATTGTTGAAATCTGGTTTTCAAATGTGTTATGCGTTTTCTAACATATTTACTATTTAGGTATCTTAATTTCCTTATTAAACAGCCAGTGTTATTGAAGTATTCTGGAAAAGTTGGAAAGTGTTTCATAATGTATGCTTGACGCATGATTTTTCTTTCTTTTTTATAGTCTTCGGTAGCATTTCATTTGTCTTGTTTTGGAACTAGCGGAAGTTCATTTTTCTTTAAAGTATTAAATTATTTTAAGAGTTTATTCAAATCCAAACTGCTTATTTTCTGATTCATTTTTGTTCTGAAACGCATCAAACTGGTAGATTCTCTTATTCAGAAACTATATGATGTGCTGAGCTTGTCCATTTTTTGATAAAGGCAGAATATATTGCAAAAAATTCTGACAAAGTGTGCGTTTTGAACCGAATTTTCCGAAACTAGAGAGCTGGGAACGAAAAAAATGGTCATACTGAGAAAATAATTGCTTATAAATCAAGTTCTAATGAATTGAGCGAAAAATGAAAACACACGGATTCCTAAACATCTCTGCAAAAATCACGTCAGTTTCATGTTTTTATTTTTAAAAATAAGTCTGAACATGTGTCAGAAAATTTCGAGCTGCTGAGGGTTGAAAAATATTTTTTTGAGTACACCCTTAAGTTGTTGAAACTACTTTTTTCTATTTTTTATTTATTTTTTAACACTTCTTTAATTTAATTGTGCCTCATCTTCATGTAGTTTTTACTACAGTTAAACTTATTTCTGTCTATGGCTCCCTATTGCATCTGTAAGTCGTTTACTGTTTAACAGAATGTTAAGTTGCAACGCAACTTGATAATCCTCAATGGTTATTACATTTTTCCATTGATCTAGTTAAATAAAGTAAATATTACTTTTCTTTATTACTGCTTCTAAAAATAAATCCTATATGCACCTTTTGTACTGATGGTCCCGAACGGATGAAATATGTACTTCAAGTATACCCGCGTAGCTTTTTGCACCCATACGGAAATGCACAACTACCAGAAAATATGTAATCAGTGTTGAATTCAGATACTTTTCTCCGGGAGGGATTTCTGTGGCCCCGGGGGGGGACATTATAGAGTTCCGGGGGGGAAATTCAACACTGTATGTAATGATAGTGTTTTATTTCTTGTTCCAGAAATCTGGGTTAGCATTTTGAAAGGACTGTGACATTTCCCACTTTTAATTTATGTCGAATAACAGATGGCGCCACTGGAGTCGTTTTTAAAGGATTTTTGAAATTTCTGTTACTTCTTCCAGTTTGAATATAGTTTTTGACGATGTAGCAAGTAGATTGTTTCCTGCCGATTTGTGTTTTTAGAAAGTTTAACTCCTGAGGATGGTTTTGAAGATTAAACCAAAGCGTAGTTTTATTTTTGTGATTTTATTTTTACATCATGTTTAAATTTACGAATAAAGTATGTGTGGATAGCAACCTATGTTTTGTTTAGCATTCGATTTTACACCGTAAAGTTCTTAATTATTAGGAAATGTAGTTTAACACATTTAGATTTAAAATTATATCTTTGGGGTTTAAAAATTTGTGGTGATATTTTATGCAAAGCATTTATACTTATGGTTGTTCTTCCCAGTTTATGGAAGTTGTTTTACACCACTTCGCCATGAGTGTTTTTCAAAGCAACAATAAAATTTTATAAGATCTGTACCCAGTCTGCATCTTTATGAGAATTTTCGATAAATTCATATTTCTACTCATTTTAGAAATAAGCGATCACATATCAAATAACAATTTATAGGGCCTCAAGACTTTTAAAATTTAAAAAAATTTAAAAAAAGTGTCCATTATCAACATTTAATATCTTAAAATGTATATGATTTTAAAACACAATTTTTATTGGAAGGTAAGATATAAGAAGTTTCTTTCATCTTGTGTATTTAAAAGATTGCAACAAGCAGAAATAGCATTTATAGGGGGCTCCAAACTGTCAGACATTTGTCGAGCAAAAAATTGGTGTGACAGCTTACGCGCAGGATTACAAAATAAATATTGCAACTAGAATGAAAATTTTGGTGCCTACTTATACATCGGATTATAATAATTACCCTGAACCTAAATAAATTTGTATTTAAATTATTTCTGTATTTTTAATACAAAGTTGCATTCGATTATTACAAAATTTTGGAAATTTTCAACAGTATAATGACCTAAAAAAAATATTTTTTTTTTGAATAATAAAAAGAAAATTTTAGGTTCAGTTTATACAGACTAACAAGAAATATATATTTTGACAATTTCACGAAAAAATAATTTGGAAGTTTTTTGAGATATCGTGCGTGTTATGCCCAAAAACGTCATTTGGAGAAAAAATACTTCAAAGTTTCGGAAACGCCGCTTCAGCTACTGAGCGGGTATAATTCTAAAAGCCATAACTTCTGTTCTAATGGGAATTTCAAAGAAACAATCATACCAAAATATTCGGAAAAGATAGGAGTTTAACATGCAAAAAAAAATTAAAATTTTGAAGCTATAAGAATCTTGAGACCCCCAAAAATTACAGAGTTTGGTTTCCTGTGGCGTAATCCTTCTCACAGCTATAAAAACTTGGTGAAACGAACACTTATAAATTCGAAATAACTTCTCATTATCCAGAATGATCTGCTGACATCTCGTCTGTGAAGCATATCTAAAAGGAGCGTTTAGAGAATCGGAAAAGATGGTGACTATGAAACAGAAGACAGACGCTCGGAGAGAAAGATGGGAGCTGATGCAAACTGACTGTGCGAGATAAGGACGGTGTCATCTCAACTCTTCAGAATGATTTGATGACGCAAGAGATGGGGCGCATCACTCCATCGGATGTCTGAGCATGCAAATATATAGTTAATCCTTAACCCCAAACATAATGAAAAGGAATTGAGATAATTCTGTGTAGATAGAAAAAAAAAATGCCTGATTTATGAGTCTGGTAACGTTATCTTTTCTGAGGATCTTAGATTAACTAAGTATTTCAAGAATTCTAAATCTATGCTTACAAAATATTTTCGAGCTACATATATTTTTAGGAGGATTTTCTTATTTAATTACTGCAATAGTTTAAGGCTGTTCTCTAATCCAAGAGGGCAACTTTAAGACATAAGTTTTAATTTATTTTTATTCTTAAATGCATGAAACTAGCAGGTGTTGTTGTTCAGAAAATATGTAATCGAGCTGTTTTTTCCCGTGTTTTTTTTTTTTTTTTTTTTTTTTTTTTTTTTTTTTTTTTTTTTTTGCAAACGCAATAGATTTTTTAGAAAATAGTGACAAAGTGGGCGTTTGGAACCAAATTTCCGCGCGAACGTAGGATGACCACTCAAGAAAAACAGGTTTTCACGTGATCAAAATCGCTTATAACTCAGTAGGTAATTTATTTATTTAAAAAAAAATGGAAAACACAGTTCGATTACAAATCGCTTCCATGGTCAGGCATTCCAATTTTATATCTTTCTGTTAAAAAATGAATGTGTAAATGTGTCAAAACGTTTTGCGCTTGTTAAGCAGAGCAGTTGAGAAAGCCTTAAGCAAGTGGTTAATATTTTTATACTACTAATACTAAGGAGGTAAATCAAGGGTCTTTGACGGAAATCATGAGGCACCGCTCAGGCAGACCAAAAATTGGATAATAACTTATTCACTGCAGAATCTCTCAACAAGAGAAGTCAAGATTTTAGGGTTTGACTGCACTGATAATATTATTTCCGACGTACAGTTACAGATAAAGCCTGAGGTGATTTTCCTGCATGTAGTGTTATTGGATTATTTGAACAAATCGTTAATATCGATAAAAATAATATCAGATATATTAAATATATAAGTTTTAATAATTTGTAGAAATGTAAGAAAGAGATTCGCTGTTAGTATTTTACTTTATAAAAAATGATTTCACTCATAAATTACAATTAATGCTCAGTGAGCACAAATGTGGACGATAGTATTACTATTATTATTTTGTAAATTTTTATTGCTTTTCCCTTTCCTTGTTTTTTTTTTCTTTTTGCATACCTATTAATATAAAATGAATAAATCGTAAGAAAAGTCATTTTTTTCTCACCATAAAAAGATCTTCCCAAAAGAGGTTAAAAGTCTCTTAAGGACAGTACATGAAAACTTCTTAAGAAGGATTTTCCTCAGAATAGCCCATTCAGTTCACTTTATTCTCAGTACATTTTCCGTTTTTTCACGCAATTTTTTTTTATAGTGTAATATATGCTGTGCGTGTGAGAGTCAATCTATTACCTATTTAAGAATTATTTTTAAATCTTTTTTTTAAATTTAAATTTAACATATTTCTATGCATTTTAACCCTTTATATCCCCACGTTGTGCATCTGCCATAAACCCAAAAGTCAATGTTATTTATATATAAGGGCTTTAAAAGACGATTTTATTTTCTGATGCTCTGTCCCAACACAGCACACTGTAAAAAAAAAAAAAAAAAAAAAAGCAATTTAACAAATTACAACGACCATTTGGAAAACACTGTAAAAAAATTCCGCAACGTTCCTGGGAAAAAATGGGCAGCTGAGTTGCCCATTATTTCCAAGAAACATTTCTTGAAAATGACTGGTACTTTACTGTATATGTTAAAAACTTTCTACAGAAATGCCAGTAAGTTTCCTGCGAAATACCAGGAATATTTCTGTTGACAGCAAAACATTACTGACATATTCAAGGCTGGAGTAGCACAAGAGCGAAAAATGTCCAAACCAGGGATCGAACCTGGATACTTGGCGTGCCGTGCCAATGCCTTACCTGTTAGGCTATCCGGACCGATACCTGGCTGACATAATTCACTCTGGATGTTCGTTCCCTTCATTATGACATTACTGATATTTCATAGCATGCGGGATCCGCAGACGATTTTTACATTTCCAGTTGACAATTTTCGGTTTATTATCATTATTTGTTAGAATGAAAAAATATTTTGAAATTGACATCAAAATTATTATTTATAATTTACACGAAAAAATAAATTTTCAGTTAAAATTCAATAAAGTAAATATATATGTGATATATTGTTTCTGAACTTTGCTTAAAATATAAAAATATATAAATGTAAATAATAATTAGAAAAAAAATCTAGACATAAAATATTTTGGATTTTCGTCAGTGATTATGTTAGTTTACAAGTTAGAAATAAATACATATAAATTTTCATGAAAAAAAAAACCTAAACGTAATTGTATATTTTTTCCGAAAAAAAAAAAAAAAAAAATTCAAATTTGCTGCAATTCAAAGTGTCAAATATATGTCAAATTTAAATCAAATTGTAATAAAGTGTTAAAATATAAAATTAATTAAAAAAGAAAAAAAAAGTCAAGAGGTAGCATCGAACCCGGGCCGTACGGGTGGCGTGCGAGCTTTCTGCGTCCACACCACGAAAGACTCGTTGCGAGCTGCAAACTAATGGGTATTTGAAACGTATGCTAAAACTCGGCATCTAATTTCTGAAAATCTAAGGCCCATTTGAAGAAATCCTTTCACAAGAATAATTAGAGATAAAAACTCTAAAACATACTTTAAATTAATCAAAATAGTTGAGAATCATATTTGATTGTCCCCTGGTTAATGCAGATCCAAATAATAGGTGTATTTTTTTTTTTTTTTTTTTTTTTTTTTACACAGTCTGCTCGTTAAAGATTTCACAGACAAGTACGAGAGATAATCTCTTAGTGATGTCACAGAGGTATTGTATTTTCATCTGAATTATCTTGACAATAGAGACGTAAAGGATTATGTCGTCTATTGATTTATTTGCATTCCATATTGATTTTTTTACATTCATTTAAGGAATTCGTTTTCGACACTCGCCCGCGAGCAACGGATTATAGGAAAAAAAAATAATAAATGGCGGCCGCAGCGTTTTGCTGTTTCCAACTTTTGTTCAGGAACGTTTCAGATAAGAAAACCAGAATTTCACAGGAAAGAGCTAAATTATTCTGAAAACCTGATAAAAGGCAAAACGTTCCTGGATTTTACATGGAAAGTTACCATTTTTTTTTACAGTGAATGATTTTTTCAAATACTAAAATTTAAGACATAAAAAATCGCACGGAGTTGATCATACATTACGTACGCCATGGATTAAATATTAACATTCCTGGACCCATCATGAACAGATTTTAAAATAAATTTCAGTTTTACAAGTTTCGGTACTGTAAATTTTTAAACTTCTACGGAGTTGGTCATACATTACGTACGCCATGGATTAAACATTAATATTCCTGGACCCATTTTAAATGAAATTTCATTCTTAAACATCGAAACATCCCAAAATATTACTTTTTATATCGTCGTATAGAGAAAAAAATGCATTTTTAAATGCAATTTGTTTGAAAGCTGTATCTCAATTTGTTTCTGAGTTATTAATTTTTTTTTGTAGTTTTTATTACTTTTTTGTCATAGTGGCAACAGTGTTATCCATCTCTGTTGAACGTAAAGGGAAATTACAGATTACTGTATAGACCCATCAGAAAACGAATAAAATACGGATTCAACCAATAAAACGCTTCAGATATGTTTTTGATTTCCTACCTTGACGAGGACAATAACCATTTTTCCAAATGGTAAGGGAAAAAAAAAAAAAAGTAACGTTACTCCATAAAATTGGTGGCAGCCTTGCTGACTCCATTTTATTGAGTAATTTAACCGACATAACTTGTGTTACGTTAGACTAATGTGTAATATTACTCAAGTTATATCAGGTTAAATTACATCTTTACATAAGTTAAATTTCTCCATAATTTTTTTACAGTGATGCAGTTACTGTAAATTCAACTTAAAATTGTCAACAGACGGATACAGAGTTAATTTTTCATGCCAAACTTTTATTGATCATTTGAGCAGTTTCGCATCGTTTTTGCTAAAATGAACTTTCTAAATTTCATAAAATTAAAAAGGTAGAAGACTTCCAAATATAGATTTTTTACGAAAGTTAATTCCTATACTTTACAATTTTGTATTAGTAAATTTACACAATTAATGAAAAGTATGTAATTTTCTGTTTATTGCAGATGTAAATAAATGTACCTTTTATAAAATAATTTTATATTCTGATGTTGATGTTCTACATTTTTTATATTATTTTTTCATGCTTAAAATGATATATTCTAACATCTGAGTAAAATATTTTTTAAATTGGAGTTGTTTTGTCACAAGGGGTTAAAGAAATAATTGCAGACTGAATCCGATAGTATATATTATATAAAATATTAATGTTATGCAAATTTTTGAATAAAACGTAGTACATTACATTACATATAAAAATAATAGCTTAAACTGTTCCTTTATTTATTTTTTTTTTATCAATGCTGTTTTGCTATTTGACCAAAATGAAAAAAAAAAAAAAAAAAAAAAAAAAAAAAAGAAGCTATATCAGGTTACACCGTTGTTTCACCGTTTCAGTGTTGTCTTCAAATTGAAATTATTCCAAATTTTGCAACTTTGAATTCAAGCACCTAATTTTGACATCATATTTAGCTTTTTCAGACCATTATAATTTACGATATCAAACAGGAAGTTATTCGATAGTTTAAGAATTGGTTTGAGAGTTTAAGAGTTGATTAAGAATTTTAAAATTTGGAGTCCCTAATACTAAATTCATTTATAGTTGTCGCAAAACAGATTGCATTCCGTGTAGTGTAATATGAATAACTCAAAAACTATTTGGCGGAATAAGTTGTCGTTTTGGATTCGCATATTTGAAGTTTCTAGAAATTGTTTGCTGTTAAAATAAATTGTAACCTATAATTTTTTTTTTATGCCAGAAGCAATTTCTAGAAATTACAAGTATACAAATACGAAATTCGTCTCAGTTAATATTAAATAAATTACATGCATAGCAATCTGTTTTGGAAACATTACAAATGAATTTAAGTTTAGGAGTTGCAAACATTAAACCTTTATCATTTCTAAACTAAACTGATCGAATAATTTCCCGTTTATTATCTTGTAGGTAAAATGCTTCAAAAAATTTAAATATAATGTCGAAAATTGGGTATTTATTATATCGAAAATTTTAGAGTTTGGTTCAATTTCAATAGGAAGACAACCCCTTAAGCTTTTTTATTTAACGTATAAATTGAAAGAAGACATAATTTCCTGTCCAATGATAAATTCTTTTCCTTTTTTCTGTCGCAATTGAATGATTAAAATATATGAGGTTGTTTTTTTTTCTTTTGGCCGACTGCACCATTTTTAGGCGCGTTCGTAATTATATAAATGCATAGCACCTATAGTCGTCGACTGGTCCGTCCGTCTGTCTGTCCGTTTTTCCGCATATAGCAAAGCAAAAACTACCCAATCGAATGTTTTGAAATTTAAGATATAGAACTGTTCCACAATGTCGTCGAGTCATTTCACATTTTATGAAAATCGAATTGAAACTTTAAAAAGATATTAACAAAAGTTTTCTTCATTCTATTAAATCCTATCCTACGTCATTCATTCAATGCTATTCCATGATAGATAATGATTCTGGGTTGCCGTGGTGATGACGTCCAAGTTCAGACGGAGTTCTATTGTATCCATATGACTGAATTTAACATATATGATGGTAATCAACTTTGTATTCATGCCTTTTTTGCATAAGAGTGCAACAACTATTGCACCCAGATAACGAGTTATAGTACAAACGCACCTCATTTGCCACGTTTGACGTACAATTTCCGACTTGTTTGAATTCAAATAGAAGTAAAACTTTAAATATTTTTCCGGTTTTCATTTTGAAGCATTGAAGTATCATTGTTTATTGAAGTATTATTGTTTAAATATGATATTTTGACTTTCGTGCAGAAGACAAGCATAGAGCTGTTAAAAAAAAAAAAAAAATACTTTCATATATTAGGTAAGAATGAGAAAGAAAAAAAAATGTAAGAAAAGCAGATTGAATAATTATTTTCAAACACCACTAGCCTTTCACAAATATTGACTGACGTCAAAAAATGCGATGATAGATGAAAGATATCCTTTCCGAACATTTTCCAGCGAATATTCGATGCGTAATTTTCTGTGACATAGTTCGCAATTGGAAGTTTACAAAAGAATCCTGCTTTTTACTAAAACCCCTTTATAAGCCTAAATAAATATACAGTCGAGTCTCTCTATAACGAACTTCTAGAAAACGAATTACTATATATAACGAATTTCGAGTAGGAACAGTAACTTTTTATACTATGAATACATTAAAAATTATCTCCATACAGCGAAATATATCTATCTCTATATAATGAATTTTTTCAGAAAATGTTCTTCATTTTGTTCGTAAAAAGCTTCAACGGATGGGTAGGTTAATGATAATCTAATTATTGCTCGGTATCCCATTGACAGTGACATTTTAAACAACTTTATTTACAATAATGGTGAGAGCGACAATGAGAGTAAAAGTGAAAACTTGCAACAAAAAAACAGAAATTACGAAATGAAATAATGAGTTCCTTTCATGTTATAAGGAGACGACTTCATATTAAAGAAAATAATCCCGGTTCAATTCTGCATTCCTTGTTAAAATTTACAAAAAATATAGATTTTTTGGTCTAAAGCAAATGTAAGTTATGCAATTTTTCACTATGCTTTCAAATGTTTATTTTCCGATTTTAAACTGTTTAAATAATTTTAAAAAATGGAATGTAAAGTTGATATTTGCAGTTAAACATTTCAAAATCTTAATTATGAAAGATGAGGCACTTCAAAAACAATTTTTTTTTTCAAAGTTTGCCCATTAAATAAAAATTTTCAATATCGTTATCTATATAAAGAATTTTTCTATATAACGAAATTTTTGTCTGGAACAATTGTTTTCATTACATAGAGAGTCCACTGTATATATATATATATAGCAATAAATCTTTTTGAATGCACGCGCGAAGTATAAGAATTTTTATACAATTTAAAATTAAAATAAAGTCAAGATGGGCTGTAAAGCTTATTTTACACGACGCTGTAAGGAAAATAATAAAAATATAACTGTAAAATTTCAAAGGAATCATACAGGCTAAAGCAATACAAATTCCAAACACTAGAGAACAGACATTTTAAATTGTTGAAATAACCTTTTGTAATAACTAAGAGGAAGCGTTAACGCTTTAAGTAAATTTTTATGCTAAATGCTTTTAGGTATGATAAAAGGAGAAAAAAGAAAAAGAGATAGAAGTACAATACCCCCCCCCCCCCCAAAAAAAAAAAAAAAAAAAATCAGATCGAAGGTCATTAATATAATTCTAAATGTCACAGAATAAATCTGTTTGCCCCAAAGCTTCTTGTTTATTAATTTCTACAATCTTGTAATAATTATATTTACTTCAGGGGTCGTCTACGTACTGCAGTTGTAGAAAATAATGAACAAGGAGTTCAGATGTAAACAGATTTATTCTTCGACTTTCAGAATTATGATGAACATCATTCTTTTTTCTTTTTTCTTGTTTTTTTTTTTTTTTTTTTTTTTTTTTTTTTTGGAGAGGGGATTGGTAGCGTACAACTTGACAAACAGAGGAAAGACATTAACTGTTTTATAGTGTGATATTTACAACATTATAAGCGAAACTTAAGGTAAATATTATAAGGCTAAATTGTAAGACATTTTGACTAAAATAATTGCTCAGTGATGCAGCAATATTAATATAGTGAAAACAATTTTAACTAGTAAACGTTTCCTGTCACATAAATTACTCAATCCAAATAGTCACTTTCATTAGCATTATCATATAGTGAAGGTATATCTAAGAAAGAGCATCGTATAATTAATATAATAATTAATTTATAATCAGAATAATTAATCTGTAGCCAGAATAATTAATCTATAAAAAACATTAAGAGAGTTTTCCTGAAAAATAACAGCCTCGGTGTTTAAAAAATGTCACATACAAGGTTATTTACAGTTGACTGAATACAAGATTGGATATCCTTAAAAAGAGTAAAGGGATTTTCTTAATATCCCTTAAACCCTAGAAAGGCATATATCAAAGTATCTATTTTCGGTCCCGAATTTTGATATCAACAAACGGGAGCATCTTCCAAAATATTTACGAGATTATAGATGATGTATCTCTTTCTAATGTAATAAGCCTTCTCAGGTTTGCAAATCTCACGTGTTTGCCTTGCCTTGCCTTGGTAACCTAAGTCATTAGAGCAATCTTAATTCATGGATGTAAAGATGTGAGATAACCATTTCCGAAGAACATCTGCAAGATGAAGGGAAAAAAACCCTTAGTTGTGACATCATTTCCTTTTCTTAGGTAATCCTTTGGGCTTACATGACTTAAATGATGATTTACAGTACCATGTTACGTCTAATTAATGTTTCTTTTTTTTTTCTTCATTATAACTTTTGAATGTTTAAAAATAACTCCTTCTTCCTTATTTATTTCCGAAATTAATTTTTTCGTGTAGTCATTTTAGGTAACTTGTAAATATGCATCACGTATATTGACTAGAGATCGGCCGAAAATCCATTTTCGTTTTCGGCCTAAAACCTGAGTTTCGACGAAAATGCGGCCGAAAGTTCGGCCGGATCGAAACTATCTGTACTAAAAAATTTTCGTTTCTTCCTCCAGAAATTTTCAACGTTATTCATTGATCTGAGCTGTATCGGCTTAAAACAGACATTCTTTATTTATTGCTATGAACTTCATTGGTTATAATTATCAGTTATAACTGACTCAAGACGTCAGTGCAAATTATAAAGCAAGAAATGCTTATAGGATTAAACTTTGAAGACGCTTTTCACTTTCTCACTAAAAGTTGCACACGTAACAGTAATAGAAGTTTTTTAGTTTTTTAACCGCAGAAGTGTTTCGAATATTCTTTGAGAAAGTTTTTGTATAACAGATGATCATTTACAAAAATAATTCTAAAAGATAAATCGAGGTATGTGTATCTAAAAGATATTTTAATTAGATGAAATTCGTATAATTAGAAAATCATTTTGTGTCGTTGATGAATTAATAACATTTTGTTTTACATGAAAATGAAAAGTTTGGGTCGGAGGCGCAGAAAGCCAACTTGAGTCACACGTATAATTAATTAATAATTATGTATATTTATGTATGTATTAATTACTTAAAAACTTTTTTGGACATTTTCGTTTTCGGCCGAAAGGCTTAAAATCCTGTTCCGGTCTATCCTTATATTTGACATATCACAATCTATATATCTGACTGCGAGTCTAAAAAAAAAAGCCCATACACTTTGGTTTTTGAAGAATTTGGTAAACTTTATAAAATTCAAATAATTACTATGGATTTTATTTTATTAATTTTCGGGTCTAACTTATGGATGCTGTTTTCTTTGAAATTTGGTGAACATCTCATCTTGGGATTATCTTTTCATAAAGGTTTTTATGGCAATCTCATACTGCTTTTAATTTATAAAAACTTTGGAATCGAAAAAGGCTCGTTTGCTTCTACTTTTGGTGGATGATTTACTTTTTGACACAATTTTTTGCTTAAAATTTGCTCTTTGTAGGCATATTTGCAAACTTTTCAATGTGCAATTAGTAACACCGTTGTTTCAAAGTTAAGTACTTTAAATTTTAAGTGGAATAAATCGTTATTTTTGTTTCATAATAATTACATCAATTGAGAGTTCAAATTTAATATAACATCTTGAAAACAATTATTGCCTATATATTTACGAAATGCCTAAATTGTAGATTTAATCACCTATAAAATGTCTATTCAATAAAATGCTTCGTTTTCACCTCTTAGATAATGGGAAGATTTTTTTATTAGGGTTCGACAGAATATTCGGTTTCATTTTCGTTTGCAGCACAAAATCTTAGTTTCGGCGAAAATACTGTGGAATATTAGCAGAAGTTATCAGTATTTTTAAAATGTTGTTTCTTTCTTCTGAAAATTTCAATATCGCTCATTAATTTGAGCTTTATTGCCTTAAATGAGAGCCTGTTTATTTATTCCTATGAACTACACTGTTTATTATAACTCAATACTTATATGACTAAATTTTGAAAAAAGTTTTACACGTGCTCATTAAAATCTTCAGGCTTAATAGTGATAGATAATTTTAGTTTGAAAACCGCAGAAGGCCTTTGAACGTACTCTAAGGTAGCTGTAGGATACAAGTACACATTAAAATAGTTGATGATCATTTATAAAAGTCATTATAAAAGGTAAAACCAGATATGCATACCTAAAACATCTTTTAATTGAATCAAATTCGTGAAATTAAAAAAGCGTTCTATGTTATTTACAAATTACATCTTACACTGGCCTCCAAAAGTTAAGAAGCAGGGACTGGATGCTTTCAATTGTACACGGTTTTTCGAATATCTAGTAAACTGTTCTTGAAATTCTGAGATGTAAATAGCATGTTTGATTTCGTATTTATCGGTGAAGATTTAGTCGGGAGAACAATTAGGGGATTAATAATAAATTTAATAATATTTGCGATCAACTATATAACAGAAAATGCTGAAAATGGTTTGTCACTATATTAAATGACTATCCGGTACTGTTCAATGTTTGTGTGCATTTGTGTAAGCATAGCACTCATATTCGTGAAGATGTTATTGTGTCTGTGAAAAATTCAAAATTTTTTGTTCATAGCATACAGAGTTTTCGACCAAATTTAACACAACTTTCAAAAAACCTGAATCAGCTCACTGTACCTTTTGTAAGATTTCACAATATTTGACTGGACTTTTTATAGAAGTTGCCCTAAAAAGCTGACTACCAGATTATGAAATAAAAATTTTGAAATCTTCCTCGCATGCGCAGTTAAAAAATATTTCATACAAATCTCCATATCTCATCGAATATTCAATATATTCAAGTTTTAATTGCAGTATACTGTTGCTGCTGTTTTTTGTCAGGTTTTCCGAAAGTTGTGTTAAATTTGGCCGAAAACTCTCTATGCTATAAACAGAAAACTTTTGTTTATAGTTTGTTGTTAAACAGGACCCACGTAGTCATTTAATATAATGACAAACCATTTTCAGCCTTTTCTGTTACATTGGTGATCGCAAATATTATTTCATTATTAAATTTATTATTAGCCCCTTAATTGTCCTCCCGGCTAAATCTTCAGCGATAAATATGAAATCAAACATGTTCTTTACATCTCAGAAGTTCAAGAACAATTCGCCAATAACTTTAGTAGATATTCGACAAACCGCGTACGGTGAAACACTAATTTTTATACAATATCAAGAAGAAAAATTTAGAAAATTTCAGAAGTTGCGGCATGAATATAAAACTAAACTACCAAAAAGCGGAAGTCTAAGAAACACCAATGAAGAGAAAGGTTCTGTTCACAAATATGAATATGTAGATAAAGCTATAAATTCCTGGTTTTGTCATTTTTTTCTCTACTGCCTTCCCTGGTGGGTTTAGAAAAACAAAAGAATCACTTGTTCGCACTCTCCAGCTAATTGGAGAAATACTATGGTAGGACGATCAGGGAGTGCATACCTCAGCAACTGTTCAAAACACATCTTACGTTGACACAAGAGGAGCAAAAAAAGCAAGGCTTCATTTTTCTTTCGGTCTGAGATGTATGGGATTATACTGCGGATTTCTTTCAAAGAGAGCTTTGTAAAGCAAGAGGATGTGTGAACGCGACGATGGGGAGGACATGGACAAAGATTCATTGAGAGAAAAGCAATTCCCGTGAATTTGAGATTTCGAAATGGATTTGTTGCGGCAGATTAAGAGCCATTACCACCGGAGGTCTTGTCTTATCGATTCCCCACTTCTCTTAGAAGGAAGATGAGGAATTGTTTCAAATTCCATTGACATTGTTGACAAGTTAATACTTTTATTTTTGTGAAGTTTTGATTTTTTTTTTAAACAATTACTAGAGAATAAATTTAAACGTATAGAATTTTACTTATTCGAAATCTTTTCTTATCGATTCCCCAACTTATCTCAGGAGTAGGAGGGTTAATTCTTTCAAATTCATTGTTTACTAGTTAATACTTTTATTTTTGTGTTTACTTTTGTTAATACTTTTATTTTGTGAAGTTTTGAAAATATCTTTTAAAAGAATTACTACGCGCAGAAATTTCAACATCTAAGATTTCATTTATTTGAAATCTTGTCTTATTAGTCCTCACTTTTGTTAGGATGAGGATGAGGAATTTTTTGAAGTTCCATTGACATTGTTGACTAGTTAATACTTTTATTTTTTGTTCTTTTAAAAAAATTACTACGAGAAGAAATTTAAACATCTAAAATTTCATTTATTTGAAATCTTGTCTTATCGATCTCCACTTCCCTTAGGAAGAGGAGGAGGAATTGTTTCAAATTCCATTAACGTTGTTGACTATTTAATACTTTTACTTTTGTGAAGTTTTGAAAATATCTTTAAAGCAATTACTACGAGCAGAAATATGACCATCTAAGATTTCATTTATTTGAAATCTTGTCTAATCGATTGCCACTTCTCGTGGAAGAAGATGAGGAATTGTTTTAAATTCCATTTGCATTGTTGACTAGTTAGTACTTTTATTTTTGTGAAGTTTTGAAAATATCCTTTTAAAACAATTACTACGAGCAGAAATTTCAACATCTAAGATTTCATTTATTTGAAATCTTGTCTTATTAGTCCTCACTTTTGTTAGGATGAGGAATTTTTTGAAGTTCCATTGACATTGTTGACTAGTTAATACTTTTATTTTTTGTTCTTTTAAAAAAATTACTACGAGAAGAAATTTAAACATCTAAAATTTCATTTATTTGAAATCTTGTCTTATCGATCTCCACTTCCCTTAGGAAGAGGAGGAGGAATTGTTTCAAATTCCATTAACGTTGTTGACTATTTAATACTTTTACTTTTGTGAAGTTTTGAAAATATCTTTAAAGCAATTACTACGAGCAGAAATATGACCATCTAAGATTTCATTTATTTGAAATCTTGTCTAATCGATTGCCACTTCTCGTGGAAGAAGATGAGGAATTGTTTTAAATTCCATTTGCATTGTTGACTAGTTAGTACTTTTATTTTTGTGAAGTTTTGAAAATATCCTTTTAAAACAATTACTACGAGCAGAAATTTCAACATCTAAGATTTCATTTATTTGAAATCTTGTCTTATTAGTCCTCACTTTTGTTAGGATGAGGAATTTTTTGAAGTTCCATTGACATTGTTGACTAGTTAATACTTTTATTTTTTGTTCTTTTAAAAAAATTACTACGAGAAGAAATTTAAACATCTAAAATTTCATTTATTTGAAATCTTGTCTTATCGATCTCCACTTCCCTTAGGAAGAGGAGGAGGAATTGTTTCAAATTCCATTAACGTTGTTGACTATTTAATACTTTTACTTTTGTGAAGTTTTGAAAATATCTTTAAAACAATTACTAGGAGCAGAAATATGACCATCTAAGATTTCATTTATTTGAAATCTTGTCTAATCGATTGCCACTTCTCGTGGAAGAAGATGAGGAATTGTTTTAAATTCCATTTGCATTGTTGACTAGTTAGTACTTTTATTTTTGTGAAGTTTTGAAAATATCCTTTTAAAACAATTACTACGAGCAGAAATTTCAACATCTAAGATTTCATTTATTTGAAATCTTGTCTTATTAGTCCTCACTTTTGTTAGGATGAGGAATTTTTTGAAGTTCCATTGACATTGTTGACTAGTTAATACTTTTATTTTTTGTTCTTTTAAAAAAATTACTACGAGAAGAAATTTAAACATCTAAAATTTCATTTATTTGAAATCTTGTCTTATCGATCTCCACTTCCCTTAGGAAGAGGAGGAGGAATTGTTTCAAATTCCATTAACGTTGTTGACTATTTAATACTTTTACTTTTGTGAAGTTTTGAAAATATCTTTAAAACAATTACTAGGAGCAGAAATATGACCATCTAAGATTTCATTTATTTGAAATCTTGTCTAATCGATCGCCACTTCTCGTGGAAGGAAGATGAGGAATTGTTTTAAATTCCATTTGCATTGTTGACTAGTTAGTACTTTTATTTTTGTGAAGTTTTGAGAATATCCTTTTAAAACAATTACTACGAGCAGAAATTTCAACATCTAAGATTTCATTTATTTGAAATCTTGTCTTACCGGTCCTCACTTTTGTTAGGATGAGGATGAAGAATTTTTTGAAGTTCCATTGACATTGTTGACTAGTTAATACTTTTATTTTTGTGAACTTTTAAAAGAATTACTACGAGCAGAAATTTAAGATTTCATTTTTTTTAAATCTTGTCTTTTGGATCCCCACTTCACATAGGAGGAAGATGTGGAATTGTTTCAAATTCCATTGACACTGCTGACTAGCTAATATTTTTATTTTTGTGAAGCTTTGAAAATATCTTTTTAAAACAATTATTTGAGAAGAAATTTAAACATATAAAATTTTACTTATTTGAAATCTCGTTTTATCGTTTCTCCACTTCTTTCAGGAGTAGGAGGGGGAATTGTTTCAAATTCCATTCACATTGTTGACAAGATAATACTTTTATTTTTGTGAAGTTTTGAAAATATCTTTTAAAAGGAAAATATCTTTTCTATCCTCACTTTTGTTAGGATGAGAATGAGGAATATTTTTAAGTTCCATTGACATTGTTGACTAGTTAATTCTTTTGTTTTTGTGATCTTGTAAAAGAATTATTACGAGGAGAAATTTAAACATTTAACATTTCCTTTATTTTAAATCTTGTTTTATCGATTTTCTACTTCTCTTATGAGGAGGAGGAATTGTTTCAAATTCCTTTGCCATTGCTGACTAGTTAGTACTTTTTTGTGAAGTTTTGAAAATATCGTTTGAAAGAATTACTACGAGCAGAAATTTAAACATCTAAGATTTCATTCATTTATAATCTTCTCTAATCGATCGCCGCTTCTCGTGGGAGGAAGATGAGGAATTATTTCAAATTCTATTGGCATTGTTGACAAGTTAATAGTTTCATTTTTTCTGAAGTTTTGAAAATATCTTTTAAAAGAATTACTACAAGCAGAAATTTCAACATCTAAGATTTCATTTATTTGAAATCTTGTCTTATCAATCCTCAATTTTGTTAGGTTGAGAATGAGGAATTGTTTCAAGTTCCATTGATATTGTTGACTAGTTTATGCTTTTGTTTTTGTGATCTTGTAAAAGAATTATTACGAGCAGAAATTTAAACATTTAAAATTTCCTTTATTTGAAATCTTGTTTTATCGATTTTCTACTTCTCTTATGAGGAGGAGGAGGAATTGTTTCAAATTCCATTGCCATTGCTGACTAGTTAGTACTTTTATTTTTGTGAAGTTTTGAAAATATCGTTTGAAAGAATTACTACGAGCAGAAATTTAAACATCTAAGATTTCATTTATTTATAATCTTCTCTAATTGATCGCCGCTTCTCGTGGGAGGAAGATGAGGAATTATTTCAAATTCTATTGGCAGTGTTGACTAGTTAATTCTTTTATTTTTGTGAAGTTTTAAAAATATCTTTTAAAAAGATTACTAGGAGCAGAAATTTGAACATCTATGATTTCATTTATTTGAAATCTTGTCTTATCGATCCTCACTTTTGTTAGGATGAGAATGAGGAATTGTTTCAAGTTCCATTGACATTGTTGACTAGTTAATACTTTTGTTTTTGTGATCTTGTAAAAGAATTATTACGAGCAGAAATTTAAACATTTAAAATTTCCTTTATTTGAAATCTTGTTTTATCGATTTTCTACTTCTCTTATGAGGAGGAGGAATTGTTTCAAATTCCTTTGCCATTGCTGACTAGTTAGTACTTTTTTTTGTGAAGTTTTGAAAATATCATTTGAAAGAATTACTACGAGCAGAAATTTAAACATCTAAGATTTCATTCATTTATAATCTTCTCTAATCGATCGCCGCTTCTCGTGGGAGGAAGATGAGGAATTATTTCAAATTCTATTGGCATTGTTGACAAGTTAATAGTTTCATTTTTTCTGAAGTTTTAAAAATATCTTTTAAAAGAATTACTACAAGCAGAAATTTCAACATCTAAGATTTCATTTATTTGAAATCTTGTCTTATCAATCCTCAATTTTCAAATTCCATTGCCATTGCTGACTAGTTAGTACTTTTATTTTTGTGAAGTTTTGAAAATATCGTTTGAAAGAATTACTACGAGCAGAAATTTAAACATCTAAGATTTCATTTATTTATAATCTTCTCTAATTGATCGCCGCTTCTCGTGGGAGGAAGATGAGGAATTATTTCAAATTCTATTGGCAGTGTTGACTAGTTAATTCTTTTATTTTTGTGAAGTTTTAAAAATATCTTTTAAAAAGATTACTAGGAGCAGAAATTTGAACATCTAAGATTTCATTTATTTGAAATCTTGTCTTATCGATCCTCAATTTTGTTAGGATGAGAATGAGGAATTGTTTCAAGTTCCATTGATATTGTTGACTAGTTAATGCTTTTGTTTTTGTGATCTTGTAAAAGAATTATTACGAGCAGAAATTTAAACATTTAAAATTTCCTTTATTTGAAAACTTGTTTTATCGATTTTCTACTTCTCTTATGAGGAGGAGGAGGAATTGTTTCAAATTCCATTGCCATTGCTGACTAGTTAGTACTTTTATTTTTGTGAAGTTTTGAAAATATCGTTTGAAAGAATTACTACGAGCAGAAATTTAAACATCTAAGATTTCATTTACTTATAATCTTCTCTATTCAATCGCCGCTTCTCGTGGGAGGAAGATGAGGAATTATTTCAAATTCTATTGGCATTGTTGACAAGTTAATAGTTTTATTTTTCTGAAGTTAATTTTTTTTTTTTTAAAGAATTACTACAAGCAGAAATTTCAACATCTAAGATTTCATTTATTTGAAATCTTGTCTTATCAATCCTCAATTTTGTTAGGATGAGAATGAGGAATTGTTTCAAGTTCCATTGACATTGTTGACTAGTTAATACTTTTGTTTTTGTGATCTTGTAAAAGAATTATTACGAGTAGAAATTTAAACATTTAAAATTTCCTTTATTTGAAATCTTGTTTTATCGATTTTCTACTTCTCTTATGAGGAGGAGGAATTGTTTCAAATTCCTTTGCCATTGCTGACTAGTTAGTACTTTTTTTTGTGAAGTTTTGAAAATATCGTTTGAAAGAATTACTACGAGCAGAAATTTAAGCATCTAAGATTTCATTCATTTATAATCTTCTCTAATCGATCGCCGCTTCTCGTGGGAGGAAGATGAGGAATTATTTCAAATTCTATTGGCATTGTTGACAAGTTAATAGTTTCATTTTTTCTGAAGTTTTAAAAATATCTTTTAAAAGAATTACTACAAGCAGAAATTTCAACATCTAAGATTTCATTTATTTGAAATCTTGTCTTATCAATCCTCAATTTTGTTAGGATGAGAATGAGGAATTGTTTCAAGTTCCATTGATATTGTTGACTAGTTAATGCTTTTGTTTTTGTGATCTTGTAAAAGAATTATTACGAGTAGAAATTTAAACATTTAAAATTTCCTTTATTTGAAATCTTGTTTTATCGATTTTCTACTTCTCTTATGAGGAGGAGGAATTGTTTCAAATTCCTTTGCTATTGCTGACTAGTTAGTACTTTTTTTTGTGAAGTTTTGAAAATATCGTTTGAAAGAATTACTACGAGCAGAAATTTAAACATCTAAGATTTCATTTACTTATAATCTTATCTAATCAATCGCCGCTTCTCGTGGGAGGAAGATGAGGAATTATTTCAAATTCTATTGGCATTGTTGACAAGTTAATAGTTTTATTTTTTTGAAGTTTAAAACAAATTTTTTAAAGAATTACTACAAGCAGAAATTTCAACATCTAAGATTTCATTTATTTGAAATCTTGTCTTATCGATCCTCACTTTTGTTAGGATGAGAATGAGGAATTGTTTCAAGTTCCATTGGCATTGTTGACTAGTTAATGCTTTTGTTTTTGTGATATTGTAAAAGAATTATTACGAGCAGAAATTTAAACATTTAAAATTTTCTTTATTTGAAATCTTGTTTTATCGATTATCTTCTTCTCTTATGATGAGGAGGCCCCACCAGTGGCCGAGAGATTCTGCTCTCGAAGCTGGTAGACGGGAGGTGCTGGGTTCGATCCCAATCGCGCCCGTCGGCCTAATCGTTCGGAGTTTTCGTGGTTTTCTTCGAACCTTGGTTCTCCAAGCGTTAATACGGGTTAGGTTCCCTTAGAAAGACCCCCACGAAGGGCACTCCTCCCACTTACGGCCTATATCCCTAGTGTTGATAATTGGCCGTCAATAAAAACACAAAAACACTTATGATGAGGAGGAGGAATTTTTTCAAATTCCATTGCCATTGCTGACTAGTTAGTACTTTTATTTTTGTGAAGTTTTGAAAATATCTTTTGAAAGAATTACTATGAGCAGAAATTTAAACATCTAAGATTTTATTTATTTATAATCTTCTCTAATTGATCGCCGCTTCTCGTGGGAGGAAGGTGAGGAATTATTTCAAATTCTATTGGCAGTGTTGACTAGTTAATTCTTTTATTTTTGTGAAGTTTTAAAAATATCTTTTAAAAAGATTACTACGAGCAGAAATTTGAACATCTAAGATTTCATATTAGATGTAAATTTCCAACTGGGCGAAAAATGTCCGGACTAGGATTCGAACCCGGGACCTCCTGGCTGAAGCCGCCAGTGCTCTGCCATCTGAGCTATCCCGGACGATTCTGGTCGAACTTTTTCACCCAGCCAACCTTGATGATTACAGCATCTGGTCTGAAACCTGGTTCAGCTCAACAGAAGAAATCTCAGGTAATGGAACTCCAGAAAACGCTGGATACGAAATTGCACTAGATTAATATCAACACAATTATTCTAATTGCTAAACAAATCATATTAGATGTAAATTTCCAACTGGGAGTTTCTGGAGTTCCATTACCTGAGATTTATTCTGTTGAGCTGAACCAGGTTTCAGACCAGATGCTGTAATCATCAAGGTTGGCTGGGTGAAAAAGTTCGACCAGAATCGTCCGGGATAGCTCAGATGGCAGAGCACTGGCGGCTTCAGCCAGGGAGGTCCCGGGTTCGAATCCTGGTCCGGACATTTTTCGCCCAGTTGGAAATTTACATCTAATATGATTTGTTTACCAATTAGAATAGTTGTGTTGATATTAATCTAATCTAAGATTTCATTTATTTGAAATCTTGTCTTATCGATCCTCACTTTTGTTAGGATGAGAATGAGGAATTGTTTCAAGTTCCATTGACATTGTTGACTAGTTAATACTTTTGTTTTTGTGATCTCGTAAAAGAATTACTACGAGCAGAAATTTAAGATTTCATTTATTTGAAATCTTGTCTTATCGATCCCCACTTCTCTTAGGAGAAGGAGAAGGAGGAAATGTTTCAAATTTCATTGTGAAGTTTTGAAAATATCTTTAAAAGAATTACTACGAGCTGAAATTTAAACATTTAAATTTTCCTTTATTTCAAATCTTGTTTTATCGATTTCCCACTTCTCTTAGGAGGAGCATGGACAATTGTATCAAATTCCATTGGCATTGTTGACTAATTTGTACTTTTATTTTTGTGAAGTTTCGAAAATATCTTTTAAAACAATTACTACGAGCAGAAATTTAAACATCTAAAATTTCATTTATTTGAAATCTTTCGATTAATAGATTAATTATTAAAGAAGTTACTTCAGATAGATACAGAGAGACAGATTTAAGATTTACACTCAAATTCCTGCCAGCTAATTACTTTAATTTTGAGAAATCTTTCAGAAGAATTTATTAAAATAGTTACCACGAGCAAAAAATTAAGCATTTAGTAATTTTATCTGAGCGAACCTTTTCTAAAAAACTTTTTAAGAAATAGCTACCAAAAGCAACTTTATCTGTCTTAAAACTTTTTTTTTGTGAATATTACTGGAATAAGGTATTAAACTTTCAGCATGCGCGCTTAAAAAAATATTTTTTATTTTTATTTATTAATTTATTTGCACGAGCAAGCACGTGATATATTTTATGCGCACAGTTCTTACGCTATTACATGCTATTTCGTAATTTAAACATAGAAATATTACGAATTTTAACAGAAATTTCTATTAAACTTTAGAACCAAAAAACGTGCAAGTTGGCAGCTATGTAACATTGATAAAAGATGTGTTCGAAAAGCCATTATACGGATATGTAGGAAAAAATGAATTTGAACTTTGGTGTCATTTAGCGAGAGCAAAGTTTCGGGAGAACCACGTTCCCGGTAAAATATCCGCCAGCACGCTCGCTGGAAGTCTAAATTAACCCTTTGGGGACGAGCGAGCGGTATACGTGCCACTTAAGGTGCTCAGAATCCTTCGTTATTCTCACCAGTTATTTTTTATTGTAAAGTTTACCTTATTTAATCAGAGGATTTTCCTGATTCCATTATAGAAAATTTTCTGTTGTGAATAACCGGTGGTAAAAGATTAAAAATTAAGGAAAATGCTCTCGTCGCGAAGGGGTTACTTACTAAAATTGGGAGGAGTGAAAAGCCCACTCTTTGAAAGAGTGACGGGCATTTTTACTTTTTTTGCTGTGAATTTTATAAAAATACACTCCTTAAAGAGTGGAATTTTCCACTCTCTAGAAAGGAGTGAAATGTCCCACTCCTGAAAGAGTGACTTACGTATGCATTGCTTATTAACCAATCAGAACAGTAAGGCGACGACACCCTTAAAAGATAAGAAAAATTATCACTTTTTCGTCCGCTATTTTAGGATTAACGGATTAGAATATCATTAAAATTATTCTTTATGGAATACATAAAGTACAGGTAAGTCTTATTTAATTTTAAGCATTTATCCGTGTAGATATGTGGAATGTTAAGATTATTAGCTAAATAGTTGTATGTTGCATAGGAAAAGATTGATCGTTAGAGTGTTCAAAAGTGATTGTCTTTTATATTTCTTCATGTAGCGGTTTGAAATATAATTCTTTTAACAATTGAATACGCACTAGAGATCTGCACGAGCCGGCTCGGACTGATTTTCACTCACGGAACTCGGGCTAGGCCCGGGCCACACTTTTTTCTGAAGGCTCGGGCCGGACCTAACTTATTTTTGCTGTACAAAGCCAGGACTGGTTCATTGCGAGTCTTCACGGCCCAAAATTTTCAGTCCTAATTTTGACCCAACCCGTATGAAAATCATTGTCTCAGCGTGGCCTGGTCCATTCAAAGGTCAGTAAAATTAGGCCTGGCCCAAACATTTTTGCAAAAAATGCATACATTTTCAAAAGGTCATTATTCTACACTTAAACATTAAAATTAATTCTTTTTAAAGAACACTATATTTCTGCTCTTATTAAAATATAGCTAAATTAAAACATAATAAAACGTGTGAAAAAGAACCTGCCTATGACGGAACCCAGTTTTAAACTCACTAACGTGTTGATCCATGCATAATTAATATACTAATACATAAGAAAAGAATATATAATACATTTACACTCGCTAAGAAGGGAACTTGTCTATAATGCATTTTTTTCTTTTCTATGCTATTCCGTCTTACTGTATAGCATTTTTCAGATTTTTAATACTTAGGAAAAAAAAATCAATGTTTTGTTGAAATTTACTCGGGCCGTGCTGGGCTCGGGCCGAGATTTTAACTTTTTTTCCGTGCCGGGCCGGGCCGGGCCGGGCTCGAGCCAAACTTTTAAGTTTTTTACCGGGCCGGGTCGGGCCAATTTTTTTTTACAGTCCGGGCCGAATTTTTTTCTTTTCTATGAGTCGGGCAAGGCCCGGGCTTGGAAATTTCAGCCCGTACAGACCTCTAATACGCACAATGCTTAGCAAATCATTAGTTCGGGAAATGTGAATAAAAAAAATGAGTGTAAATAGTGTATTTTATTCTTCCCTTTCAATGCTGTGTTGCAAATTATTTTTGCCAACGTTCAAAACAAAAAAGTTTTATCTCTTTCGTTTGAAAGGGTGACTGACTCATAAGAGAAGATAAGTTTTAATTTCGTAGGAGACACATTCGAAAACATTAATTTGCCGTTACATGAGATTTTTTTTTTTTTTTTTTTGTTTATTATTGATTTCGGATTATATACAGTTAAGAGTATTTATTATTGTTTCGGAGTTAAATATGATATTTGAAGTTTATCCTATTACGAAAAGATTGCTACAGTGAAACCTCACTGTGCGACCAACTCCATTAGGCGACCATCTCCCTGGACGACCATTTTTTCATGGAACGAAATTTATTCCCATAGGCTCAATACTAATTTTACCTCCATTCAGAGACCATCCCAGTTGAACTCCATCCATGAGAGATCGATTTCTTTGAAGAAAATGAAATAAATTCCGTTTTTTCCTGGTCGCTTGAAGAAGGTTTTATTAAAAAAATAATTCCGGAGAGTGCATTATTCATCAATCTTCTAAACTAAGTTTAGATTTTTTTTTGTTTATCTTGGTAACTTTTAAGTGTTTTAAAGAGTTTTTAAGTTCCTTTGCGCCTTTTTAGGTAATGAATTTAACTCTGATTACAAATTAAGAATGACGGTCAATAAACTCCTCTACCCTATTCTGTCGGAAAACTCTCAAAGAAATAAAGTAATGAAACCGTCATTATTTGTTCCCGTCCACAAATAATGTATTAATTTACTGAACTTCGAAAGGACTTGGAGATAAAAATTATAAAATATAAAACTGTAAAATTAAAGCAAAGCTCAATGTATTCATTTTTAAAACTCTGCAGTAATTAACTTATGTAATTAACTTTTATTTTGATACTTAAATTTTTATATTTTTTCCAAATGTGAAAAATAAATTTTAGTAACATTTTTACCATTTTTAAACAATTAAAATCTAGATTGAAACATGACCTCCATTAAGAGACTACCTCTCGGAATGACCCAATTTTATTGGAACGGTACGTGGTCGCCTTAGGGAGGTTTTACTGTATATTAATTTTTTTAAATTGTACGTAAACATTTTTTTGCGGGTTATGATTTTAAAATTTCGAGACTGAGTAATATAAAAAAATTTAATTATAGATATTCTGCATCAGTTATTAAATTTCCTTCTATTATAAAAACATTTTCTACGTTTTTGGTACACGTAATTTTTGGCGCTAACCAATAAAACATGACATTTAAGCATTGGAATAAAAAGTTTTTTTATACCTGTTTTGAAGTTTATGGATAAGACTGCTTTAGTATATTTTTTAAAATGGTCATATTTACTTACATAATACAGGACTGAATATTTTTTTAAAGAGATTAATAACCACTTTTTTACCCTAAAACGTTTTAAAAACAATAAGAATATTTCTAATGCAGTCATTTACTTTATTTTTAAGTTTTATTTTTTTCTATTTCCGAGGTCAATCTTTTCTTATAAAACATATAAAATCTATCTTGCTCATAGTCACAAAATACAATATCTACGCGAATAAAAAATTTAAATTAAATATGGCTTATCGTGGCTTATGGCAACAACGGACGAAAATTAAAAATCATGATTAAGTTCAGAATATGTTTAAAATATATATATACATATTCCAGATAACTCAAAATTTAGACTCCATGTTCATATTAAATAAAACAAAAGCAAATCACAGCGGATAAAAAAAATTACACATTCTTAATATTTAAATCATGCTTAGAACTTATTTAAAAAAGAAGTGAGTTTATAAGCATTGCGTTTAAATGGAAAGATTAAAAATATTTTAGAACAATAGCACTTTGCAAAAATAACAATAATTTAAGGGAAAAGTACGGTTTTATATTTAAAACAAAAATTAAAATGAGATCAAACATTGTTAAATATATAACATCCACCTGTTAAAAAGTTATTAATAAAACTTTAAAAGTAATATCTTTATAGGGCATGCAATAAAAGAAAACACAAAGGATAATATTGGAATAAAATATTTTAGTTTATTTCTGTCAGTAATCTAATTTAAATTCGTATGTAACTTTAACTGAATTTTTCCTTAAAAGTTCAATTAGTGTTACAAACTATGAATTAAATAAATATTGCTAATAAAGTATTTTATTCCAATCTTTACCACGCTTGTATCTATTTCCATTGCATGCCGTAAAAGATGCGATTCTTTTAAAATGACCATAATAGCAAAAAAAAAAAAAAAAAGAAAAAAAGAAAAAAAAAACCACTACAAAAAAATGAACATTCACTCCTATGAAAGAGTGACTATTCACTCCTACCAGGGGTGAAAAACTGCACTCCTTTAGCAAGAGTGAATAGTCACATTCCTCCGAAAGAGTGATTATCCACCCCTGTTTAGAGTGGATATTCACTTTCAAGGAGTGAC
This sequence comes from Maratus speciosus, assembly GCA_963932465.1. Lineage (NCBI taxonomy): Eukaryota > Metazoa > Arthropoda > Arachnida > Araneae > Salticidae > Maratus > Maratus speciosus. Next base: position 41,120,008 of record OZ010791.1, on the reverse strand, counting down.
TATTCACTCTTTCAGAGAGTCAAAAATTTCACTTGGGGTCAGAATAAATAGTCACTCTAAAGAGGTTGGGCACATTTTGACTCTGCAATAGAGTGATTATTCACTCCTCCGGAGTGAATAGTCACTCTTTTTTATTTAGAGAGTAAGAGAGAATACTATTATTAAATCTCAAAAAAGTTACTAACCCTCTGTATCACTGCGTTACATATCTGCAACATACCCAAAAATCAATGCTACTTGTACAGTGGCTTTTCGAAGGCAATTTTATGGATTGCTGCTATCTCTCAATACATCAGTTAATATAAATTGCTGATAGAATTCTCAAAAGACGGAGACACAGAGTTCATTTTTTATACCAAAATTTATATTGATCATGTCAGCCATTTCGCATCGTTATTGCTAAAATGAACTTCGTGAATTCTGTCAAATTAAAAAGGCTGGAGTCGTCCCAAAATAGATTTTTTACAAACGTAAGTCTGTATACCTTGCAATTTTGTATCGGAAAATTGTCACTATTTATGAGAAGTATGTCATTTTCTGTTTATTGCAGATGGGAAAAAAATTGCCTTTTGGTTAATAATTTTTAGGGGCGTTCGTAATTATATAACTATACTATAGTCGTCGTCTGGTCCGTCCGTCTATAAATTATTAATAACAATTTTCTTCATTCTATTAAATCCTATCATAAATCATTAATTTAATGATATCCCACGGTAGGTCATGATTATAGGTGTCCATGACGATGACGTCCTATTTAAAACGGAGTTCGTATGACTGTATTTGAAATATAGAATCGTAAATAATAAATTTTGCATTCATGCATTTTTCCATAAGAGTGCAACAGCTACTAGATTAAGATCTGAATATTTATAAAACTAGTTATTGTACGAATGCACCTCATTTGCCACATTTGACGTACAATTTCCTACTTGTTTATTAGAATTATTCGATTTAAGACTTCAGCTGAAAAATTTGTAATCACTGCATTTAATGATAGAATTTGTAATATTTTTCTGAGATTCAATAAGGCAAAAACTTTCTACTAAAAAATTATGATAGAACTGTACTCACCCGGAAAGTAAGAAATAAGTGGGCTTATTCCACTATTAAATGAAAATTAACAGTCTAAAAATAAGTTATAGATTTACTTACAAAATAAGAAATAGATTTTGCAGAAATTTTCATGCATGTTAATATACTTTTTAATTCATTTCGACACGAATTTTCCAACGCAGAAATTTCCAACACGGAGACGAACTTAAAATTCTTTTTATTTTTTATTTTAATGACCACACTCTCATAAATACTTTCTTCTATTCACGGAAATTTTCCTGGGAGCAGGGATACCAGGATTTGTCCGTTAATTGACGAATATCCGTTTCTTTTCTCCCCATTGTAGGCAGTAAAATATACGCCAATTGAAGAAAGTGGGAAAAAATAAGTGTTGAACTTGGAGTCGAACCAGCTATCTTAGTTTTTTGAGCCGAGTACGCTAACCACTGGGCTACAGTTGTGAAGTAATGAAACACTTTGAATTTGAAGTACGTATGTTTGCTTCAGATCGGTATGGCTCGATTAATTTCCTTAAAAAACTTTTATTTTCGGGAAGATTTCGTCTTTAATGAGATTGTGGGTGCGGTTTTAATACTTTAGTATTAGTATATGATAAAAAAATAAATTATAAATATTTTTAAGTGTCTTGATAAAACTATGAATATCATCTTTTTATTCGATTAGAATTTTTTGTCTTTTTGAGTAAAATAGATTTTTTTCCATTTAATATTTAAATTAAAATATCTTTTAAATGTGTTCATTTAAAATATATTTTTAAAGCGAATATTTTTTTATGAACAACATTATAAATTCAACTTTATTTAACTTTATTCAAGTTATTCAACTTTAAAAATATAAATTGTGAGTACGTTTGAATGATTGAGAAAGTAATTGTTATTCATTTTTAAATTTGAAATTTTTTTCTTTTTTAATTAAATTAGAAAACTTATTTTATAGAATTTTTGTTTTTTCTTTTAAAAAATAAAATCGGAGTATTAGTAGAGCGCGTGCGTGCTAGGAATGAACGAAATTTCTCCCTCTGTGGGAAGATTTTTGGGAAGAGTTCATTGATAAAATATGTTTCCTAGGAGTACGGAAATTATTTGTAAATAAAATGAGGAGTAATTTAGTGTATATTGACGAGTTTTTCTAGCAGTGCAGAAAATGTGGTAACAAAATATGTAGAAAAATATTTAAATTTTGTATCTTTATTTCACGCGAAATGATAAAATATTGCCACTGCTTATAGAGCGATGTATAAATGATCCTTCAAAACGAATTGAATTGGAAGGAAAAAATCTGTGTAACATTATTTCACAGGCTGAATTTAAACAGTAATAGAATTGCAATGAATAATAAACCAGATGTTATTTAAGAACTGAAATTAGAGTCAGTGTAGCATTTGAATGATTTACCTTTTATTTTATTTTTTTATGTATATTGTACAATGAATAACCATTCAAATATCGAACAGTGTTCTAATTTTCAAGGAATTACAATACTAACCACAGATTTCTTATCTTAATACATATTTCAAAGTATCTCTTGCCTTTTTTAGCCGCTAGTTTCTATCGCTCGTTCATAATGTTCCGTGTAGATGATATTTTTATCTACTGACCTCATTAACTGTAAAACCTTGAAAATCGAACGATAGACATTTCAAATCAGTCGACACTTTTTGATGTGATTAAATCTCATCAAGTTACAAGCAAATAATTTAAAAGCCAAAACTTTCTGCAATATCCATTGCTTTTTAGGGTTCCGTACTCAAAAAGTAACAAGTCGGAAATTGTACACAACGTGTCAAATGAGGTGCGTTCGTACTATAAATAGTTTTATAAATATTCAGACCTTGGTACAATAGCTTTTGCACTCTTATGAAAAAAGGCATGAATACAAAACTTATTACGATTCTATATTTTAAATTCAGTAATACGGAAGTAATAGGACTCCATCTTAAATAAGACGTCATCAACATGGCAATGAATCATTACCTATCATGGGATATCATTGAATTCATTACCTGTGACAAGATTTAATAGAATGAAGAAAGCTTTTACTAATATCTTTTCGATTCGACTTTCATGAAATTTAAAATGACTCGACAAAATTCTGCAACGATTCTATATATTAAATTTCAAACCATTCGGTTAGTCAGTTTTTGCACCTATATGCAGACAGACGGACGGACCAGACGACGACTATAGGTGCTACTTATATAATTACGAGCGTATCTAAAAAAAAAAAAAAAAAAAAAAAAAAAACAATCGTCCAGTGTCATTCGAAATGGAACTCTGACCGGTCAGCGATATAGTGATGAGATCCTCAGACCTGTTGTAGTCCCTTACGCTGTCGCAATTGGAGATAACGTCATGTTAATGGGAGACAATTGCAGGCCAGATCGTGCTCACTTGGTGGATGATTTCCTTTTCGAGGAAGCAATCATACGACTGGAATGGCCAGCGTATTCTCCGGACATGAACCCAATAGAGCATGCTTGGGATATTTTAAGCACACGAGTTGCTGGCCTCCTACTACCCCCACAAACACTCCAAGAACTGGAAAGAGCTCTTCTGGAGGAGTGAGACAGAATACCCAGGCTACTCATTAATAACCTCATTGACTCCATGGTCCATGCCTCAAAGATGTTCAACATTGCTGGCCGTCCGGGAAAACCATACCCCCTACTAAAAACGTTTTTCTTTGAAGGAAACTCCTTTTTTATTCGTTTTTTCTCATATGCACAAACTGTGTTTTTTCCTGTTGTACTCAAATACTCAATACAACGCATTTTTTTTTCTGCCAAACATGTGTAATTTTTTCTCGTATAGCCTACCAAGTCTGTCGATCCTGTGTCAATCATCTAAACAATTCCCCAGCCGCAAGATCCATCTACAACCTCAATATCCTTTAATTCAGGGGTGCACAACCTTTTTTAGAGAAGGGTCACTTACAAAAAGGTCTCGGTTGTCAAGGGCCACATCAGTAACGCGGAGGGAATTCTATTTCGGAGAGGTGATCTATGGCAGATATAATAAGATAAAAAACATGGTTTCAGAAAGGGGGGGGGGGGGGTAAGTGTTTACCCCTCTAGGTTCCCCTACCCAGTCAACAAATCCAATTTAGTTGTCAAGGGTATATCAACAGTTTACGTTTGCATATATGACATAGATATAGCAAGGGTTGTTTACAAGGAGTGATAATATTCCTTGACTTTATACGGGGGAGTAAATTTTGTTTTATTAAAAGTGCTAAAAAATAAACATAGACATGAAAGTGGCTAGTGTCGAAAAAGAATGTGAACTTTATGAACGATTGGGAAGGAAGGAGTCAATCAACGAAATTTGAAAATTTTCCATGCCTGATCAACGAAATTCGCGAATTTTCCGCACCCGATCAAAGAACTTTGCAATTTCTATGCCCCAAATCGACAAAATTCGCTATTTTTCCGCGCCTGATCCATGAAATTCGCTGTTTTTCCGAACCCGATTGACAAAATTCGCTGTTTTTCCGCACCCAATCGACAAAATTCGCTATTTCTCCGCGCATGACAGACGAAATTTTCGATTTTTCTGCATCTGATCGACAAAATTCGCGATTTTTCCGTGCCCGATGAACGAAATTCGCGATTCTTAACTGACTGTGACGAAATTTACAATTTTTTCCCACAGCAAATTGGCAAAATTCGCGTTTTTTCTCTCGATAAACTGACGAAACTCGCGATTTTTCTGCTGCCGATAACGGAATCTTCAATTTTTTGGTCATTATCGACAGAATTTACGATTTTCCTGCACCCGGTCAACGAAATTTGCAATTTTTCCTCGCCTGATCGACAAAATGCGTGATTTTTTCGTGCTCGAACAACGAAATTCGCGATTTTTTAGAGTCAAATCGACGAAATTTTCGATTTTTCTGCCAGATCGTGGAATGTGCGATTTTTCCGAGCCTGATCAAGGAAATTTAAGATTTTTCCGCTCCTAATCGACAAAATTCGCGATTTTCCGCTCCCAATCGAGGAAATTCGTGATTATTAACTGACTGATGAAAGTTGTAATTTTTTCCCGTGCCAAAATGACAAAATTCACCATTTTTTCTCGCGAATGACGAAACTCACGAGTTTTCCGCTTATCATCAACAAAATTGACGATTTTCCCGAGCGTTATCGACAAAATTCGCGATTTTTCCGACCCCGATAGACAAAACTCGCTATTTTTCCGTCTCCGATTGTCGTAATTTGCGACTTTTTCAGCGCGTTAACGACAAAATTCGCGATTTTTCCGCACCTGATCGATAAAATTCGCGATTCTTAAAGGACTGACAAAATTTTCAATTTTTCCCGCGGCAGATTGACGAAATTCACAAATTTTTCTTGCGACCTATGGGCAAAAATTGCAATTTTTTCCAGTTATAAATTGACGAAATTAGCGGGCCCCACGTTAATCCATCGCGGGCCACTTTTGGCCCGCGGGCCACAGGTTGAGCATCCCTACTTTAATTGTTTTGAGTAGTGTAATTACGAACGCATCTAATAAAAGTGTTTATCCAGGTACGTACACCCCTTGAACTTTACAAGGAGTCGAGTGCCACTGTCAATAATAAGAAAATTTCTATATAATTTTTGAATACGTAATTGTCCCGTTTATTTACAGAATTTGTAATTTTTCAGCAGTTGAATAAAATGAAACATTCTGTTAAAAAATTGTGGTAGAATTGTACGGATTTTGGCTTACATTGTTTTTATATTATAACATCGATGAAAAATTTGCGATATTTACACTTTTCTGAAATTAATAATGACTCAAAACTGTAATGACTAAATAAATAATGACTAAAATGTGCTATCTAAAATTATTTATTTGTTTTATCCCATTCTATTTGTAAAAAAAAATTACTGTATGTTTGAAATGTACAAATACCGTATATATTCTCGTATAAGTCGACTCGCGTATAAGTCGACCCCCTAACTTTTTACTTTAATTTTGCACAAAATCACACCAAAAACTTCACTTGTCAATGCGAAAAGGTAGTAAGTAAACAAAAACAAATTATTGAAATTTTTTTAAATGATAAATTATTATTATTTATATATTTTATATATTATATTTTTATTCATACACGTAAAAAATACGTTTTGCAGTATTCGAAGTTTTTGTTTTTGCTTTTTTAACTGACTCGCGTAAAGTCGACCCCCCAAATTTGCTTACCGAAAATTGTCAGAAATTTCTCGACCTATCCGCGAGTATATATGGTATATAGAATTTATTTTTTCTCTCATATTGTTCTGGTTACTTAACATGAAAGAAAAACCGACGAATAATAAAATAATTAATTCTTAATTAATTTAAATTCTAATATGCTTTGAATATCATGGGAAAGATTTAAAACAAATTGGATCGTTATTTTAATGTTTCTCTTCCCTCTGAATTTTGTTGGGTTGTGTCTATATTACGTTTTATTATTACTTTCTTCTATCTTTACGAGAAGAAAGTATTGGATTCATGAAAATTTTCGAATTCTGGTTTTGATGGATTTACAAGTTTTAGGACAGAGGTCTCGAAAAACATGTTTTTACAAAATATCTGTCTCTGATTCCTGTCTCTCTGTTTGAATTTGACTCAAATTTTGTGGCCGCTCTATCTTAAGAACGGAATTTAATAAAATTTTAGATTCAGTTTGCCCCTGATATAAATTGGTGCTGATTAGTTTTTGGTATAAATCGTCTAAAGGATGGCCTACTATGCTGTATTTTTCATGATTTCCGAAATAGCTATATCTCAAGAAATAATACGCGGATTTTCACAGCACTTCAGATTCACATAGTCCCTGATACAAATTGGTGCTGATTACTTTTGGTGTAAATTGCTATATCTCAAGAACTAAAGCACAGATTTTTGTAAAACTTTAGATTCAGTTATACCTTGATGTGATTTGGTGCTGATTATGTTTTGGTGTAAATCGCGCAACAGGTAGCGCTGCTAGGCTGCATTTTTCACGATTTTTGCGATAGCTATATCTCGATAACTCATGTACGGACTTTAATCAAACTTCATATTATGTTGCACATTCACATAAATACGTCCTTGAGAATCCTCATGAACATCCGACTGCTATTTTCCAACTAAAAAGGAGAAAAAAATGTTAATATCAGGGAGGTATTATTTCGCAATATTCTGAACTTTATTTTACTCTACGTTACTTTCATTTTCTTTCTTTTTTCTTTCCTTTTTTTTTTTTTTTTTTTTTTTTTTTGAAAAATAATATAATTTTGCAACTATAGAATTCCATACGGAACGACCTATTTGATTTTTTTTCTTTTATAATATTTAAAAATAAACCAAATGTAAGATATCCAATGTAAATATATGTGCATATAAAAAATATATATGTACATATTTTGTTACATGAAAGATACACTATATGACCATTAATCACCGGACACTTTCAATTTTAGACATTTTGTCGACTATTTAAAGATATATTTGTCGGATTTTGAAGGAACTTAAGGATTATGAAGAATATGTTCGACTTTATATTTATCAACGGCGATTTGATCAGAAGGACAATTATGGGATCAACAAAAAATCAAAGAAAAATAATAATTTTCGGGATCACCCTGTAAAATAAAATGCGCGAAATGATCAATCACTATAGCTTTCAAGTATATGGATATTGTACAATATATGTATTCATTTGTGGAAGAATAGAACGTACATTCATGGAGACATATCGATTTTTTTTTTAAGTTAAAAATTTTTTTGCATGTTTTTTGTTTATATCCTGCACGTCTTTTTACCAAATTTAAGGTCAGTTTCAAAAAATTTGATAAAATGTAGTAGAAATAATGCAATTTGAATGCAAATATATTTAATATTTGATTAAATATGAGCAGTTTTATGAAATAATTTTTTTCATAATTTGATAGTCAACTGTACGGAGCAATTCATTAAAAAAGCAGTGAAAATTCAGAAAGATATCGGCAATATAGTGAGCGAATTTTTAGTTGCTCTTTAAAAGCTGCTGAACGATAAGGGATTTTCCACAAATTGTCATTTTTTATTATCTGGCTTTCAGCAAAGGAGTTTTACTTAATGAACGTCAACGAGTAGATTTAGAAGAAAAGCTTAGATTTTGATACTTCTTTTTTTCTTGGAAGAGGCTCGTTCTGGTGATTTTCCAAGAAGAAGTAAATCATCAATAAAAAACGAAAAGTAATAAAAGTAAAAATTAAAAACGACAATTTATGGGAAAACCCCTTCTTATTTAGCTGTTCTTTGAGAACAACTGAAAATCAGTTCGGTCTATCGGCGATATCTTTCTGAATTTTCACAATATTTGACTGGCTTTTGATTACGAGTTGCTCCATAGAGTTGACTATCAAAAATTTAATAAAAAAAAAAAAAAAAAAAAAAAATATCGTGCGTGCACACGCAGATAAAAAATGTTTTACACAACTGCTCGCATTTTATAAATATATAATATATTTACATTCCAATTATACCATGTTATTTTTACTACATTTTGTCAAATTTTCAGAAACTGGCGTTAAACTTGGTAAAAACCCTGCCTGATATAAACAAATAACATGCAAGAGTTTTTTGAGCTTAAAAAAAATCGATATATCTCCATGAATATACGTTCTATTCTTCCACAAATGAATACATATGTTGTACAATATCCATATACTCGTAAGCTATAGCGATAGATCATTTTGCGCATTTTATTTTACAGGGTGATCCCAAACATTTTTTTCTTTGATTTTTTGTTGGCCCCTTAATTGTTCTTCTGATCAAATCGCCGTTGGTAAATATGAAGTCGAACATATTCTTCATAATCCTGAAGTTCCAGAAAAATCCGACAAATATATCTTTAAATATTCGACAAAATGTCTAAAATTGAATGTGTCCCGTGATTAATGGCCATATAGTACATATATGTAACATTTTGTTTGCACAAAAGCCTAAATGCATTTTAACTTCTATTAGAAAAACTTCTTTAGAAATAATGATGCGTTTCATACTTCTATGAACACACGAAATTTATATTAAAAGATAGTTTAAAAACTTAAATAATAGTTTTAAAAAACGAATATTGATAAAAATGATTTGCTAAATGCCACATAACTGTAATTTTCTTGAAAGGGTTTTTATTCAAAATGTTCGAATTGTTTTTAGTAATTCGTATAACTCTCAAAAATTATATGTATGAATGATAAGTTGCTCTTAATTATATTTTTACGAGTGAAACGTGTGAGAGAAGTTCATTAAAGAATGTAAACTTATTACTGTTTTACTTTCTTTTTTAAGATAATGATATAGAAATACAAATTGATACTTTAAATAATTGAAAAAGTAATGGATACTTTTTTTCGTTAAATTACAGTGTTATTCGTGTTTGGGTTAATCTTCATGCTATAAGCTAATAAGCAGGTGCTTTTTTTTCTGGAGATGAAAAAAGGTCATAGATTAGAACAAAACACAAATTATGGTTAGTACTTATTCCATTTACTGCGAACTGTAACTTGCTTTTGTATATCAGATAGACTCTGTCAAAATTAAAATTGCCAAGACAAATAATTTGTGCATTTTTAGTTCGACTTACCAGTGTAAATTCACATGCTTCATGATAGAGACTAGCTAAAATATCTTGCTTTTGTTACTGGGAAGTTTTTCATGTTTCAAAATAAAAACCTATGAAAATTAATAATAATTTCTTAGCTTTATCATTTAGCTTTTGGAAATACAGTAGACTCCCTAAAATCCATAAACGCCTAAAATCCACATGTCATTAAGGACGCAAACAGCGAAACTTTCAGTGAAAATGTTGGAGAAATTTTCAAGATTTTTTTTTTATATATATCATTTCGTACACATTTTAACACGTAATTCTGTTTAATATAACTGAATTGATTTTTCCTGAAGGAAGTATAAATTTATATACGGAAAGATTCAACATAGCGCTGATATCAATGGAAATCAATCTTTTTACCAAGTACTTATATGTATTAGTCAACCTTTCTCGGTTATTAAGTCTGGCTAAACAAGAAATAATGCTTCACTATTTTACGGTTTTAATGTGAATAAATAGTGTCCTTTTATGAGGAGAGTTTCATTGAATAATTCAAGAAACATATATCTCATCATTGTTATGCATAATTAATTATTTACTTGACCTTTACAATATTTTAATCATTTTTTAAATTTTCTTAATTCTTATTATTTTACTTCATTACTTTACATAATTATTTTGATATTTTACTATATTGTTAGTATTCATTATAACATTGAATGCATTATTACATAGGATCGACCGAAACAGCTTTTTAAGACCGAAACCAAATTTCGGTAATCTTCCTATTTTCAGCCGCAAACAAAAACGTCTACATTTTTTTAAAGAATTAATAAATACATTAATTTACATAATTATTAATTAATTATACGTGTAGTCCAAATTGGTTGTCTGTGCCTCCGATCAATTTTTTTTTTCATATTAAATAAAGTGTTATTAATTCATCAACGACATAAAATGACTTTCTAATTATGCGAATTTTATCTGACTCAAAAATGTTTTACGTATACATACTTCAATTTATCTTTTATAATGATTTTTATAAATACGTTATACTACAAGTTTCTCAAAGAGTATTCGAAACACTTCTGCGGTTTCAAACTAAAAATTTTCTATTACAGTTAAGGCTGCAGCTTTTAATGATCACGTGAAAAGCGTCTTCAAAGTTGATTCCTGTATGCATTGCTTGCTTTATAATTTGCACTCACGTCTTCAGTCAGTCGTGATTGATAATTACAAACAGTGAAGTTCATAGCAATAAATAAAGAATGTCTCATTTGAACCGATAGAACTCAAATCAATGAGACATATTGAAAATTTCCGAAGGAAGAAACGAGAATTTTTTAATACAGTTTCGATCCGGCCGAATTTTCGGCAGCATTTTGGGCCAAAAACGAAAACGAAACCGAATTTTCGACAGATCTCTAAATTCTCATTCAAATTATGTTTAAGAAATGTAAACAAATCAGTGACCAGTAATCAGCAAAATTTTAAAATTTGCACAACCTCTGTTCCCAAGCTATGCAGATTTGACGGAGTCTACTGTATTAACAAATAAAAAAAGAACAGCGCCCAGTTAAACTGATGGCATTGAGCTCATAGGCTATTATTCACACTAATTGTATATTATACTCTTTTTTCAAACAATAATGCCTTCGAAAAATAAATTAAGGCGGAGGATTGCTCCCCCCTCCCCCCCACCGTTTCCTCTCTTTATACTTAACAAATGAGCCTCCAAATGTCATCAGGGAAGCGCCTTATCGAAATAAACCGGTATACCAAATTTAAAATAAATCGAATAGAAAATCCCACTTATCTAAATTAAGGGGGTATTAGTCCCTGTTCACCCCTTTATATTTAACCAATGAACTTCCAAACTTAATCAGGGACGCGCCTTATCCGAATAAACCGGTATACCGAATTGAAGCAAATCCGATAGAAAAACCCAGTTGTCTAAATTAAGGGGGTATTAGCCCCCCTTTGCCCCCTTTAGACTTAAACAATAAATCTTCAAATGTAATCAGGAAAGCGCCTTATCAGAATTAACCGGTATACCAAATTTGAAGAAAATCTGATAATTCTGCATGAAAAACTCATTTATTTAAGTTAAGGGGGCTTAGCCCCCATTCCCCCCCTTTATGCTTAACCAATGAACCCCGAAAACTAATCAGGGAAGCGCCTTATCAGAATGAACCTAGAAAAAAATTTGAAGCAAATCGGATATTTCTATCAAAAGTTATCGCGTTACGTACCTACATACAGAGCCGGCAGGCACATAGCTCTCAGGCTTTGATAGCCTGTGAGCTAAAAAATTCGCGAATGCGAAGATTCATTGAACGCAGATAAATCTAATGTAAAAGAAACCTAAATTTATTTTGAAAGGAAGATTCTCGCATTATCGCCGGGGTCATCAAATGGAATTCTAAAATCTTGCATCGTGGAAAAACATGGACATGCATGACATTTCATAAAAAAGTGCGGCGCCATTTCCGAAAACTGTTTATTAGAGCACAGCCATTACTGATATTAAAATTGCGTACACGTCAAGATTAAAAAGGGAAAAAAATCCGGAGCACTGAAAGGTCTTATCTATTTTTTTTCAACGGAATAATTTTGTGCTGGATGATTACACATGTGTAAGAGAGAGTAGAATCTCAGTGAATGAAAAATATAAACCAACTTTAATTCAGAATATACAGCAATTTTAGAGAACATTTTCTTTTCTTTGCTAGTTTTGTAGCTGAAGAAAAATTTCATTTCGCTTCAGAAAGTGAAAACTATATCATAAAAACTGGCGTTTGCAATTAACAAAGTCACATTTTTTTAAAATTAACTTTTGAGCCACATGAATATAAATTAAAAAATATAAACCGACTTTAATTCAGAATATACAGCAATTTTAGAGAGAGAATTTTCATTTCCTCGCTATTTTTGTAGACGAACGAAAAGTTTCATTTCATTTTAAAAAGTGAAAACCATATCATCAAAATTAGTGTTTTCAATTAATAATGTTACAAAACGCTTAAATTCAATTTTGAGACAAATATATGTAAATTTGAAATCCGTATACAAGTTGAATTTTTTAAAAATCTTTTCACATTTTCTTTTGATCACTTTGAATATCCTTCTGCAATGTTCAAAACGATACGAAATCCATCGCGTTATTATATTTAATAATGTGTGAGACAAAATTTGGGCTGTTAAGAACCAATTCACAGCAGAATTTGGTAAAGAACGATACAGCGATGTGCAAACCATGTCAGGAAAAATTATTTAATTAAAAATGCAAGTCTCATTAAAATCCGTCCCGTAGAACTTCTCATAAAGGATAATACTTTCATAATCGGGTCACCTGATTATAGTACTTTACCCCATAAGTCTATAACTAAGCAATATAGAACGATATGCAAGATACTAAAACCTTTCCAGAAAAACTACTTAACCCCCATGAAAATCCCCATCCCCTAAGACTCATCGAAATCCATTGAGCAGAACTGAAGTTATAAGCAGCCGGAATGAAAATCCCATTTGCATTTTATATAAGAAGTAGATAGTTTCACAGTTATTGTTTGTTACATGTACGGTATTTATTTTTCTATGTGGTCATACATATTTTTAAACATTACAATTTAAAAATTAATTGATATATATTTAAATTTTGTATTATTACTATTTAAAATTACAGTAGAACCTCTTTTATCCGAAACTCTTTTAACCGAAACTCTCGATTAACCGAAATCCATTTTTAAACTTTTTTTTTTTTTTTTTTTTTTTTTTTTAGTATCATATTCCTTGTGTGCAAAATACATTTTGAAAGCTTTTCTTTTTTTTAAATTATCATATTCCTTGTGTGCAAGCGGTTCATTGCGAACTACGAGTATATATAAATATTTTCGATCCCCCTTTCTTAGAGTTCCTTTGAATTTAACTTGAGCTCTCTCAAGCTGCGGTGTGGAACGAAGAAAACGAACAAATTACCAATTCTGAAGCTTTTGAATTTTTTGCAAAAGGTTGGGCATGGCTGGAGCAGCAGAAAGACTGTGATACTGATAAACTATTAATATTAAAAAATTCCGCGATAGGGCTTCAAAGCAAAGGCAATCGAAACTGCGACAAACAAAACATTTTTTTTTAAAGCCTTGTGATATATGTAAAAGGTGCTTAATTTTAAAATTAAAATTCAGGTAATTTATTATTGTTTCTATTTTGCTAATGGTTTATTTTTATTAAGCACTTGTTACCATAATAAGGAATAGCGCACATATTTCTCCTTAATCTTAAAATTGAAGCATTCTCGATTATCCGAAAATTTCGATTTTCCGAAAGAGGGTCGGTCCCAATTACTTCATGCTTAATTTCTTATTTTCAATGTTGTTTTCTTAAAAATACATTTTAATTAAAGAAAATATAATTTTAAGTTATTTTAAATTACTATCCAGACGATTAATTATAATTTTTATTTACAAATTACCATTGTTTAAGTCAATTAAAAGCAGAACTTATCTAGAAATATAATAGTATACACGTGCATAAAATTTCAAAACATGTAAAAAGAAATCTTTTTTCATCGATATCTAATAATCCATAAACTTCTTTTCGAATACATTTATATAGATAAAAAGATAACCGGAAGAAGAGCAATAATAAAATGAACTCGTCTAATTTCTGACGCAGATTTTTGTAAAAATAAATAAATAAATAAAAAATGTACTTTTAAAAGCAATATGTTTGAAACCTGTATCTCAATTTGTTTATGAGTTATTATTTTTTTTTTTGTAGTTTTTATTACTTTTTTGTCATAGTGGCAACAGAAGGTATCCATCTCTGTTGAAAGTAAAGGGAAATACAGATTACTGTATAGACCAATCAGAAAACGAATAAAATGCAGATTAAACCAATAAAAACCTTCAGATATGCTTTTGATTTCCTACCCTGACGATAACAATAACCATTTTTCCAAATGGTTAAAAAAATAAACATAAATTAAAAAAACTTCCATCTATTTTTAGTTTTTGTTAATGCTGAATTAGGTAAAATAATTACAAAATCTCAAGTGTCGCTGAGATTTTATTTTAAACAATAATCAGTGAAATTATACACACACGTAAGCGCAAAAAGAAAGAAAGAAAGAAAGAAAAATGCCTGCATATGTGACAGGATATACTCTTTTTGCAGTTTAAATGTGAAAAATCTATTTTTAACAATAATTTAATTTACAATTATTCTGTTAAAAAATACATTTATCTCGAATTTAATCAAACCTTTTTGATGTTATGTTATTTGTTTTTTTCTTTATTAATTTATTAATGTATCGATTTATTTTTTGTTATTTTTCCATTAACGGAGTACTACTTGAATTCAAACGTAAATTATCGTGCTGAATCTAAACAGGTACGCAATAAGTAAACATTTACAGATTTTTTTGTTAGAATTTTCCTCCTGAACCTTGGGCACCACATTGAAACCTTAAGGTTGGGCACCTGGGTAGTTGTTTTTTGCCTTTTGTCTTCCAAACGTATATGAATTCTAAAAATTGTGATTTTATTTCGACATTTTCGTTATATACATCAGATATGTTATACGTGTATTTTATTATTACTTTCTTCTATCTTCAATAGAAGAAAGTATTGTAATCGAAATTTTTTTCGACTTCCGGTTTTCGACGGATTTGCAGGTTTTAGGGGTCAGAGATTCCAAAAAACATGTTTATAGAAAATGTCTGTGTGTCCGTCTGTCCGTCTGTCCGTCTGTCCGTCCGTCCGTCTGTCCGTCTGTCCGTCTGTCTGTCGCCATTGTACCATAAAAAAGTGTATGAAGTTATGTATAGAATTAAACCAAAATTTTATTATAGGTTTTTGGCTATGGCAAGCAGGTCCTCCCGGAATTTGGAAAAAATTCCCCGGTAGGGGGCGCTGATATAACAATTTTTGTGCGATTTTGAATATTGTACCATCCAAAAGTGTATGGAGTTATGTATAGAATTGAACCAAATTTTTAGTTTAAGTTTTTGGCTATGGCAAGCAGGTCCTCCCTGAATTTGGAAAAAATTCGCCGGTAGGGGGCGCTGTAAATGCGTTTTTTGTGCGATTTTGAATATTGTACCATCGAAAAGTGTATGAAGTTATGCATAGAATTGAACCAAATTTTTATTTTAAGTTTTTGGCTATGGCAAGCAGGTCCTCCCTGAATTTGGAAAAATTCGCCGGTAGGGGGCGCTGTAATTGCGATTTTTGTGCGATTTTGAATATTGTACCGTCCAAAAGTTATGCATAGAATTAAACCAAATTTTTATTTTAAGTTTTTGGCTATGGCAAGCATGTCCTCCCTGAATTTGGAAAAAATTCGCCGGTAGGGGGCGCTGTAATAGCGATTTTTGTGCGATTTTGAATATTGTACCGTCCAAAAGTGTATGAAGTTATGCATAGAATTAAACCAAATTTTTATTTTAAGTTTTTGGATATGGCAAGCAGGTCCTCCATGAATTTGGAAAAAATTCGCCGTTAGGGGGCGCTGTAATAGCGATTTTTGTGCGATTTTGAATATTGCACCATCGAAAAGTGTATGAAGTTATGCATAGAATTGAACCAAAAAAAAAATGTTATGTTCTTGGCTATGGCAAGGAGGTCCTCCCTTAATTTGTAAAATAAATCGCTCGTAGAGGGCGCTGTAATAGCGATTTTTGTACAATTTTTGTGCCATTTTGAATATTGTACCGCCGAAAAGTGTATGAAGTTATGCATAGAATTGAACCAAATTTTATGTGTTTATTTTTGGTCATGTCACGAAGGTCCTCCCTGAATTTGGAAAAATTCTGCCGGAAGGGGGCACTATAATTGCGATGTCTGTACCATTTTCATTATTGTACCATCGAAAAGTGTATGAAGTTATCCCTATAATTGAACCAAATTTTTTGTGCATGTTTCTGGCTATGGCAAACAAGTCCTCCCTGAACTTGAAAAAATTCCGAAAGAAGGGGGCGCTATAATTCCGATCTCTGTGCCATTTTCATTATTGTACCATCGAACAGCGTATAAAATTATGCATATAATTGAACCAAAATGTTTGTGCTTGTTTTTGGCTTTGGCCAACAGGTTCTCCTTGAATTTGGAAATATTGTGCGGTAAAGGGGCTCCGTGCTAGTGATTTTTGTATACTTTTCTTGATTTTTCGTAGTTCTCTTGTGCATCGGCGGCTCATGCAGCGGCGGGAACTCGCTTCCTGCTATGCCGGCTATTCGCAAACAGCTGATAACGACAGAATAAGGAAAAATTAATAATTTTAACAAATATCATGATATAGATTAACTCGTTTTTAGTCCGTTTAATTGACATGGGCAGAAATTTAAGATGAAAATCAAAGTTGGTATAGTATTGAACTAATAATATTGAAGTATTAACATGTGTAACTAGGTTTTGAAATATTAAGATGTATAAGATAGAAGAAAGTTTTGGGATTGGCACATCCAACTAGTATTTTTTATTTATTTATCCTTATTTTTAATAGTAAATATGATAGCAACTTGGTAATTTTGTCACTTTCTCCCTCTTTATAGTTGACGGGTTATCCTCTAATTTAAGATAAAAGGTTTTTTTTCTTTTTATCAAAGTTAAAATTTTAAATTAATTAGAGAGAATAATATAATTTTAAATTAATTATCTAAGAGAAATTAATAAGTTAAAAGCTAAAAATAAATATATAAAAATTCTGATCATAGTACGTTTATTGCTATTTTCTACTGTTTATACTCTACTGTTGCTATAGCTTTAACTTGTCAGGGCTCAAAAAGGAAACAAATAAATTAAAACGTTATAAATATTTCCTATGAGCCTAGTTTTACGATTGATGTTGATAAAATATAATATTTTCGCATATCGTAACTTATGTCTGTTAAGAGTTTTGCTACTTCAGCCTCTTCATATCTAAAGTGTTCTCAAGTTCAAAGGCATGACAACAATGACGAAAAAAAAAAAGACACAGCACTCAACGGTACAAAAACTTTGTAAAGAATATCGAATAAGACTATTTTTGTCGGAAGAATTTAACATTGAAATTTACCAACAAACAGGGAACATTATTCTCATGTGTTTAACTCTTTATTTAAGAAAGGTTTAAAATATTATTAATAGAACATTTTGAAGATACTTTTTTAGTTTAAATGTATTTTTAAGAAAAAAAAAGAATTCAGCATTGAATACTGTTTTGAATTCAATACTATAAATGAGAAAGCTTATTTGATATTTTAATAAAATCTGCCCTAAAAGAGATTAACCTACACGAAAAATGAAATGAAATCAATGCTGATTTTTTTTTAATTAATAGTATTATTTTACACTGTGTACTGCACAAAATGCAAAATTCCCATTTCGATAGGTGATTTAGAAGTAACCTAAATTTGTTTTTAAAATGAAGGGGGAGGAATTTGCTTCTAATGAAAAGTAGCATTTTTTATCGCAATTTGTACCTTTTCTCCAAAACCATAATTGCCATCTTCGTAATTTTCTTTCTCTGTTTATCTGTCTCATTGTACATCATTTAAATTATACAAAATTTCAAACAAACTTTTTTTTCATTTATTTTTGTTTTCTCAAAAACGGTACAAAAGAGTTTTTTTTCAAAACCTCAATAAAATATAAGTATTTACTCTTTTAAAAAACCCTTAATTCTAATGGAAAAACTCAAAAAGAGTTTAGAGCGGAATGTCACATTCACCTTGCGTTAATATAACTAAAATAATTACCAGTTTACTAAAAAAGGTGCTTAAAATTTATTTACTATTCCATTACAAATGAACTTAAAAACTTAAAACCATTCATATTAAAAAAAAAAAAAAAACGAGATCTTTCGATCACAAACGGGATCATTTTCAAGAGATAGCCGATACCCAACAAGGAAAACGCAGATGTCTATTCTATCCCATTTAGACCGATAAAACAAAATGATTTAAGCTACATACGTATGATCACACGAAAGTTTAAAGAAAGGTTAATGTAGCACTCTTCATATTTTTACTCTTTCAGTTTGTCTCACTAGGGCATCATTTGAATTGAGGAAATTTCAAACAAGCAATTTTTTCATGCAGTTTTTTTACCAGTACAAAAATATTTTTTTCAAAACCTGGATAAAATAAAAGTATTTATTCTTTTAAAAAATCCTATTTATTTGATAAATATAGATTTAATAAAGTTATACAAAACAATTTGTGGTGATCAGATGAATAGTTCAGGAGAAAAAGAAAATTTAATTAGCATCTAAAACACCTCAGTAGGTTAACCTCTTAAATCCATGTTTAAGACTTATAAAAAAGGTTTCTTTTTTTCCTCTGAAGAATGAAAAGTAAAAAATAAGCAAGCTGTTTTTAAACTTACACTTGTACTGCTGAACATTTCTAATATAATGTATAATAAATTAATCTATATCTATCTTAAAGATTTGTTCGTATTTTTTAAATTCTAAATAATAACTTAAAAAAAGGTTTGTGAATGACCGTCAAATGCTGCAAAACAAGCAAGAAAAGATTTTTTAGAGTTTAAAAATATCTTGTATTTAAAAATGACAAATGTTTAAAAACTATACATCTAATTTTTTGCTACTGATATTTTTTTTCCTAATTTAAATATATTTAATTATTAATCATATTTTAATACTGTGGAATAAACCCGAAAATGCCACATAAAAGGCTTTATACCATTGTATTAAAATCATTGTTCTCAAAAATCTTGCAAACCGAACGGTAAAAAAAAAAAAAAAAAAAAAGAGAAAAAAAAGAGATGGCGGAAAATTGTAGGTCTTTTTTTTTTTAACACTAGCCCACAAACTGTTCCCCAATTTCCCACTAAATGATGGAGCGATTTGAGCCCTGCCTCTTTCAGTAATCCGAAATATCTAAGGCTGATTGAAGTAGACATGCAAGCGAATTTATAAAGATTTTATAAAGTCACCCCCCTTAAAAAAAGGAATGATTTTTTAATACAATGCTATTATTGATCTATCTTTCAACTACCAATAATAATGTTTCTTCTCATTTTCACTATTCTAATTAAAACCATCAATTAACCCTTTTTTATGTCTGATAAAATTATACTTTAATTTTTGTAAATCACATTTTTTTTAATTCTATGGAAAATATGGAAAATACAAGCTAGAATCATGGTAACCCATGTATTGTAACATAACTATGAAAAGCATTTATTTCTTTTTCCTCTTATTTAGTTTGGCTAAGGTAAACGAACAAAAAACAACAAAGCTATATTTATTTTTGAGGGCACTTCTTAAACATTACTTAAATGTCTAACTATATATTGTGCATTCGTTTAAGAAAGATATTGACTTTACTATTATGTTAGAATATTAAAAGACTAAGATTAATTTATAAATCAAAATCAAAACAAGATAGATATAACAACTGTAATTAGAGCTTTCCGGAGATTCTATCCCTTCTTAAAGAAATTGTTCAAGTTCTGGAAAAATGATAATATTTATTTTGAAAGTAATCAGTAATAAAAAGCTAATATTATAAAATATTTACTTAATAAAAGCCAAATGTCCATTAATTAAAAACTAATAATGATACTTAGTTTGCATTGTGGCCATAAAGAAAAAAAAATGAAGAAGAAGAAGAACGATTAAATATAAAATAAAAACAATGCTGAGTCTAATTCAAAACATCTCAAAGATTTCCCCTTTTTCTGATTAAAAAAATACATATATTGTCGTAATTTAAAGTGTATAGATATTCTTAGCTAATAAAAACTGACAAGTAACATTATTTTATTACCTATATGTAGTAGTTTAACTACCTTACATTAATAAAATTTAATTAAAAAATAGATTTAAAAAGTTTTCTTAGTTTTATAAAAGCCACATGTAAGGGATTTTTATGCATTATAAAAGTAATTTAAGAAATTGTTTTGAAGTTAATAAATGTCGTTTTGAATTATTTATCTGTAGTTTTATGCATAGAAATGAATGCAAAGAAAAAAAAATCATTTATTAATTTAAAGGTATAGTTTATATATAAGTTTAAATTATTTTTTACTTTGCTAATGTACAATTTAAAAAAAAAAATCCAAACGTGTAATTTCAGCTTCAATTGATGCAAAAAAGGCTAGAGGATATTGTTTTTATTCTTAGAAAGTCTTTTACAATTTTAATAGTTTTTTTTTGTCACAAAATCTCATTGACGTATTAATTGAATCTAACTTTAAACAGATCAGTAACAACACCATCATTTTATTATAAGTATAAATTCATCATGCCAAACGTAAAAATACAAATTTTCGTGAATTTCGCAGTGATAATTGAAAAATGAACCAATGAATTTCAAAGAGAAATGTTGCTTATATAAACTAGAAAACAGACAACTAAAGAAATGTCACAAACGTTACTTTTTAATTATTTACTCATTCTATTATAACTCATTTATAACAATTTTTAACTCATTATTTTAATCATTACTTTTTATTTAATAGTAAAAGACCGAACACATGAATAATTTCGATTCAAATGTTCTTGAAATAGCAGTTATTAATTAATAATGCGATTATTAAAAATTATAATTAGATACATACATTTTTCGGCCATCCATAGAATCAGTATGATCGATCGTCCCCTCTTCCCACACTAAATAAGCTTTTTTATCTCATTCTATCTATTAATTTTAAAGTGAAAAGAAGATTTTTTAAATAGAAAAGTCTTAGCAGATTTTGCCGTATTTCCAATTATTTAAAGCTATGTCATAAAATGCCCAAATATAATGTTTTAAAATATGGACAATAGAAAAGAATAAACTTACCAGCTGAAATCTTTGTCTCTGTGCATAGTTAAAGAATATCCAAACATAGAACCATTCGGACCTTGGTGAAGCACTGCTGTCCTCATATCAATATTGAAACCTGTTGTCCTTTCAACAATATTAGAAAAGAGCGCACAAAATAATAACGTCCTCACGTAAGGCAGTACAATGCATCGCCTCAAAAATATGGCATTTAAAACTGAGAGTAACTTTTCCATTTTTAGAATATCCAAGATCAACGAAAAGCGAAGATGATAACTTATCCCTGTAGAACTTGGTTGAGTTTTTGTATCATCAGTACTGCCCCATACTGTTGCACTACATTCTTCTAAATTTTTAGATTAGAAAACTAATCGAATTTCATCCGAGGCAAAATAGAAAGATTAAATTTAGCAGAAAAATTAGAAGTGGTTGCAAAAATTTCTTTTATATTAGAAACACTTTTTTTTTAAATCACATTTTGCTAAATTTTTCGTCGGAGAAAAATTTGCTTCATTTTTTATTTAAATATAACTTTATCATTTTGATAGATTCGTAAAACACGTAATATAAGTCTTGATGTGGAAATATTTAATCAATGCTGTAATTAAGTTCAAAATAGTCGTAAAATAGAAAAATAAAAACAAATGACAACTATATTTGGACGAGAAAAACCCCAGCAATAAATTAACCTTGGAATAAAGATTAACACAGCAACAAGAATTACTACTTAGAACAACACTTTTTTAAATTTATATTTGTAACCTAGTCCTTGATATTTTCTTTTCTTTTAAATTTTATATTTCATGAATAAATTTCAGAACCACAAATCCATCATTTTTTTTTTTTTTTTTTGTCACAACAAATCCTTTTTCAATATTTCAGCACGTACTGAGAAATACAGTCCTATACAGAACCCAGTTTCTTCTGTTTACGGAAATCAGATGACAAGAATAACTACTGCACAAGGATGTTAAGTGGGCGAGGTATTAGGATCCCCTTTTCCAATTCATAACAGTGACTCGTGCCATAAGCTTTTTGGAAGATGCCCGCGCTTAGAGAAATTTTTCTTAAAAGGGGGTTACTGGATCAAACAAGTAGTAGATCGCCAAGGCTTCGCCAAACAGCTCACTTAGATAACTTTGGAAGTTATTAAAGACAGTCTTTCATCGGAAAAAAGAGCTATTTTTTCACTCCCCTTTTAATGAATGTGATTTAAGACGGAAATAATATTCATTTTTCTTATTGAGAAAATAAATGGAAACTGATATCTTTTCCACTTAACTTATCCATGTATTTATTATATCTAAGTGCACTCTGTTTTAGTACAATAATATTTATTATGAATGTGTAAGTTTTTATATATTTATTTTAATTTTAATTAATTATTTATATTTATTTTAATTTAATTAATTAATTAATATTTATTTTAAATTAAGTAATTTATTTTTAAGGAATAAAATTATTTATTTTTAATGAATTTAATTATTTATTTTTGATAAATGTGATTTAAGACGGAAATAATATTCATTTTTCTTAGTGAGAAAATAAGTAGAAACATATCTTTTTCACTTAACTTATCCATGTATTTATTATGTCTAAGTGCATTCTGTTTTAATAAAACAATATTTATCATGAATGTGTATGTTTTTATTTATTTATTTTAATTTTAATTAATTATTTTTATATATTTCAATTTAGTTAATTAATTTATATTTATTTTAAATTTAGTAATTTAGTTTTAATGAATAAAATTATTTATTTTTAATGAATTTAATTACTTATTTTTAATGAATGTAATTTTAGACGGAAATAATATTCATTTTTCTTACTGCGAAAATAAATGGAAACTGATATCTTTTCCACTTAACTTATTCATGTATTTATTATATCTAAGTGCACTCTGTTTTAGTACAATAATATTTACTATGAATGTGTATGTTTTTATTTATTTATTTTAATTTTAATTTTTAATTTTAATTTTAGTTTATTTCAATTTAATTTATTTATTTATATTTGTTTTAAATTTAGTAATTTATTTTGAATGAATTTAATTACTTATTTTTAATTAATGTAATTTAAGACGGAAATAATATTCATTTTTCTTATTGAGAAAATAAATGGAAACTGATATCTTTTCCACTTAACTTATCCATGCATTTATTGTATCTAAGTGCACTCTATTTTAGTACAATAATAGTTATTATGAATGTGTATGTTTTTATTTATTTATTTTAATTTTAATTGTTTATTTTTATTTATTTTAATTAATTAATTTATATTTATTTTAAATTTAGTAATTTATTTTTCATGAATAAAAATATTTATTTTTAATGAATTTAATTATTTATTTTTAATGAATGTGATTTAAGACGGAAATAATATTCATTTTTCTTATTAAGAAAATAAATGGAAACATATCTTTTCCACTTAACTTATCCATTTATTTATTATATCTAAGTGTTTTAGTACAATAATATTAATTATGAATGTGTATATTTTATTTTTATTAATTATTATTTATTTTTATTAATTTTTATTTTAATTCTTTATTTATATTTATTTTAAATTTAATTATTCATTGTTATTTATTTTTATTTTCATTTTTATTTTTGTTTTAACTTCTAAATAGAGAAGATAGAGAAGAAATTTTATGGATAGTAACTTATTAATGTATTTTACCATCAGTAATGTTATTCTTTTTATATATTACACTTGATATAAAATAACTACCTTGAATCATTATTTTTTAGAGTTATGCTACATTATTTATTAATAAATATTTCAAAACTATTTTTCTAAATTTAGATTTTATATGGTTTTCATTACACGTATTTTACACCGGTTGAAATTGTTGCATTAATAAATAAAATCTTATAAAATGAGATTTCTGGTCAAACATTTTTTTAAATATTTAAGATTAAAAAAAAATCATTTTATACTATTTAAGAAGAAGCATAAAATTATTTACTAATAATAAAATTATTAATATGACTTTATTATTAATAATAAACCTTTATTAACTGAATTATTATTACCGAATTTTTAATAAACTTTCTATACTACATAATTCAGTATAATTTAACAGTAAATATTTTTTAAGGCATAAAAAATACCCCTTTTTATGATATGATAAGTTTTATAAATAGTAAGCTAATCGGTATAAAAAAAAGAGATATTTATTAATTAATATATTTTTCTGTATTTTATTTTATTGTAAAATAAATTTACTTTTTAATAAAATTGGGGATGTATAGATAAACTATGAAATATTTTCAGCAATTTTTAGTGCTTTGAAAAATAAAGGAGGTGGTTTGATAAGGACTATTTTTCGCCCTTGACACACGCCAAAAAAAAAAAAAAAAAAGTTTCGGTTTCCGACAATTTTTCAATGGTTTTGTATACTTAAAGATATGTACTTTTGTTTCATATAAGATTTACGTGGTAAATAAAATAGTAGATACACAAATTATAGCCCGAAAATAGAGTGTTTCAGCTTTTTTCTACATTTTTGTGGGGGGGTTTAATCTTTGAATTAATTTGTTTTACAGAAGCATTCCAAAAACAAAATTAATTTTGACTTGTAATGATATTACTCTTTATAAGGTTTATATGACTATTATTTTATTTTGTTTCAGAGTGAGCTTCTACCTATTAGAGAAAAAAGTATTTCGTGCCAGAGTTTCAGTTGCACTGCTATCGGAGCGTGTTCAGATTTGTTTTGCGACCCAAAATAATATTTGCGCTGTTCAGATGTCAGTATTGTGTTCTAAAACTGTTGTTGTAAATATTTATTGAAGAACTTAATAATAAATAATACCTGGGAGTCAGTGTGATTGTTGTAAAACCTGACGAAATACAAATAGTGATTTTCGTATTTGTTTCTAACAGAAAAGTTATATCGATACTTAAAAGTTCTAAAAACTGTTATCTAGAGAGCAGTTCTAAGTTGTTCTCTAAATACAGATCACGTTTATATCGTGTGTTAAGGCCTCGAAATACTCGTGTTTTTCTTTCTGTGGTAACAATAAGATATTATGCGCCAACAATTACTGACGACGACACCACAAATATGAAACCTAATATACATTCATCAATATCTCCTTGTCACAACTCTAACACTTGTTGTATAATATCTAAGAACAGGACATGCCCCGCGACTGTACCAAACACAGCTCAAATTCAAACTTTTATAGAAACTGGAATCTATATTTCGCCGGAAAACGATGCTGTGAAACTCACACGGGATCGGTATTCAGTGAGTTGGCTATACAAGTTTTACGCCATGTAAGTGAAAATACATCAATGTATAAAAGAGATATCGGAAGTCTTTTAAACAATATCAGAAACGTAGCAAAGAAGAGAGCCTCGATTTTGGCACACCGGGTCAGCATTCCGAGTACGAATATTATCTTCTCATTGGTATGTCTATGTCTGATTTTAACTATATTTTTTAGCTAGTAAAGACCAAAATGTGTTCCTCGAAAAAGAGGCTATCTCGTACTTGTAGCAGTGTTGCTTGTGAAGCTTAGATCTTGTCTCTCTAATGGTGATTTGTCCACATTATTCAATGAAAGCAAAAGAGTAATATCTTATGTGAAATGTGCAAACCAAGTTTTGATTGAGCCCATTGTTCCACTGCACCTGGAAATGGAACACGTAACCAGAACACAGGTTATTAAACAATATCCGATGCCTTTAGCAAGAAGATTATTTATTCCGGATGATGAGAATTATACTGTGATATTTGCTTCTGATGGCATGTAGATTTACATCCAGAAGGGTGCGAAACATTTCTTTTAGAAACGATCTTTCTCGTTACTCAAATAAAGACCTTTGGTTAAGCCTATGATGTTAGTCACTACTGCAAGTTATGTTTTAGATACATAACGACATTACTTCGCGGATTAAAAGAACAATGACGCATACTTATATATATATATATATGTATAAATATGCGCACAATATCAGAGAATGGCTGATACCAAATAATGTTATGATTTTTGATAGAGGCTTCCGGGATTATTTGGAACTTCTGGAAGAAATAAGCCTTGTAGATGATTAAATTCCTAAATAAGCAGCAACAGTTTTCGACGGAGAATGCTAAAGAGACGCGTTCCGTGACTAGAGTTCGATAATTTGTCATAAAAGTGCTACAAATTATATTTTTTGGATAAAAACAGAGAGAAGCAAAATCACACAATGGTACTGTCAATGTAAAGAACGCGCAAGGCTCGTAGGGTGTTGTGCGCATATTGCATCCGTATTAGGGTTTCTGGTTTTCTGGCGCCACAATTTAATCAAAGTAAAAAAAAAAAACAAGCTTTGAATATGTTTATATACTGCAAGACACCGCCGCTGGATAGTCCAGTAGTGGTTCGCGTGAAGAAAGCAAGGAGGCAGACTAATCTAAAACACATTTCCCCAAAAGTGTCTGAAAGTATATGATTATTTTTTTATTATTGATTATTGCTGATATCTCATATATTGAAATAAAAGTCGTAATAAGCTCCATTCACCTTAATTTAGCATTTAGTGTTGTATTTACTATTGATTATCTGGATTAAAACTAATGACAATGGTCTTTATGTTCATTAATGTGCATAAGGCTTACTTAATTATATATTTTATTTTTCCCATCAATTTTAGAACTTTAATTCAAAATATTTTTTTTTCTTATTTGTTATGAGGTATACTAATGAAAAAAATGTATATAACATCAATGGGCTGATAGGCGAAAAATGGCCCTTATCAAACCACCTCCTTTAGAATAGATTTATAATGACAATTAATAAATACAATTATACTATCGAAAAGAAAAAAAAAATGATCATCATTAATATGATATTTCCCATTGGTGGATTTTATAACATATATTTTTTTTCAGTGCAATAAAAAAAATAATACTTTTAAAAATGTATAAAAATTATCATAAAAAATTTTGCATACTGGCGGACATATGAATATTTAGTAGCTCTTTAACTTAAAATCTAATTCTTTTAAAATAAAATGTTTGATTAAAAATATGTACTTTTCACTTTCTATGTTTACAAGAACAAAGTATTGGATTCGTGAAAATTTTCAACTTCCGTTTTTAAACGAGATAAACGGTTTTTTTTTAGAAGATCCTACGATGTGACTATTTTTAGAAAATGACTGTCTGCGAGTCTGTAAGTCTGTCTATAACGGCCAATTATCTACACGAGAGATATGGGCCCAAAGAAGGGGGGGGGGTGTACACTCCGTTGGGGGTCTTTCTAAGGGAACCTAACCCGTATTTACGCAAGGAAATCCAAGATTCGAAGAAAACCACAGAAAACTCAGAACGATTAGGCCGACGGGCAGGATTGGGTTCAAACCCAGCACCTCCCATCTACCAGCTTTGAGAGCAGAAAATCCTACCAATGGTGGGCCGTCTGTCCTTGAGTCTGTCTGCATGTATGTGACACAAATTTTGTGGGCACTCTATCTCAAGAACTAATGAAAGGAATTTGATAACACTTTAGATTCACTTTTGCCTTGATATAAAATGGTGCTGATTAGTTTTTGGAGGAGATCGTTCCACAGGTGGCGCTGCTATGCGGCATTTTTCACGATTTCCCTAATAGCTTTATCTCAAGAACTAATACACGTATTATCATCAAACTTCAGATTAAGTTATACTTTGATATAAATTGGTGCTGATTAGATTTTGGTGTCAATCGCACAACAGGTGATATTGCTATGCTGCATTTATTGAAGATTTCTGCAATAGCTCTAGCTCAAGAACTAATGCGCGGATTTTCATAAAACGTCAAATTAAGTTAGACGTTGACAAAAGTTGTTGCTTATTAGGTTTTGGTGTAAATCGACTTATAGTTTCGCTGCTATGTCGCATTTTTCCGAATTTACACGATTTTAGCGATAGTTATATCTCAAGAATTAATGCACGGAATTTCATCAAACTTCATAGTCTATTAGACCTTGATATAAGTTGGTGCTGATTAGTTTTTCGTGTAAATCACATAATAAATGACGCTGCTATGTTGCATATTTCGCGATAGCTATATCTTAAAAACTAACGCACGGAATTTAATCAAACTTCAAATTCTGTTACACTTTCACATACACATAAATCATTAGTACGCTTGGGTACATACTGCCAACAGCTGTCTCTTTATGCACCTTGGGAGGGGAATTTTGGTTGCAGACATCTAAGGGATGGGCGCCTAAATTCGATAATTTGTTTGAAAGATGCGATGCTCCTATCTCCTGTTTAAATGCACACAGTTCAACGAACCTATACATTTAGAATCCTCCTGATGGGAATAGATTGTCATTTAAATTTGGAACTGTGGTAGCGAATTTTGAAGTATTGACATGCATGAGATAAAATAAAGTTTTGAGATTGGTACATCCGACTGGTTTTTTTTAGGGATCCGTTCTTAAAAAGTAAAAACGGAACCATTATAAGATCACTCCTGTGCCTGTCTCTCCGTCTGTCACAGCCATTTTACTCGTAAACTAATGAAACGTGGAGAGTTCAAATTGGGGGAGGTAATAAAGACTATACCCCACATATTTACAGCCGCAGATTAGATTGACCCACATATTTACAGATTTTTAAACATTCACGAATATACTTAGGAAATATGTAGAGGGACTAATTAAGTTACTTGAGAAAAAAAAATGTTTTCTTTGCATATCATGTGGGATATCGTACGAAAGCTTTTGTAACGCTGAAATCAAAAATACATTTCTTTTAGTTTTGGTATTGTATTTTCAGAGATATCGTCCAAAATGCAGTGCAAGAATATGAACCCCGCTCTCCCTCTATTTCCGAATCTACTGAAACTAAAAGTCTGAAAAAATTCGAGGTAGTAGACGGTAATTTAAACCTTGTAGGAAAATTATAGCGATTACCCTAGGCCACATGGTTTTTGAGAAAAGAGCATTTTTCCGTTACACACATATTTCGATTTGCAGGCATTCAGCAAAGTCGTTGAGGAGAGCTGAAGGTACCTATCGCAGCAGAAGCCTAAAAGGATTGTTGATAATGATTTTCGAAAAAAATCATCGGTAAGTAGCCGAGATATTATCCCTTAAAAATACTGACGGTTTGGACGTACATAATGACAGGGGCGGCGTAGTCTATCTACCATTAAAGCCCAAATAACTACCTTTAAAGCCTAGATAACAACTTTTAATGAAATATTTGTGTAATGCAATGCCCAGTAACGGTATAAAAGCAATAAACGTCAAATTGTTAAAAATAGACTAATTTAATTAAAATCAATCATGTAAATACTATGGGATTCGCGACTAGTTTGCATTGAGTGCATCTCTCAATACGCCCCCGTGTCATTAAAAACCTGTCTGGGAAAACGCGGCACGGACTAAAGCGTCCTGTTTAGCTACACTGTAAAAAGAAAATATTATTACTACGTTGAATTTAGTTTTATGAAATGCCAAATGAAGTTTAAACATGCACAGTTCATCATAAACAGATTAGGATAAGATTAAAAAAAAGTTATACAGAATAGCAATGCTTGATATTATTTTGGCTTCATATCTCTTTGAACTTTTATGGTATACCCAATGATACTTTTTCCAGTATATACAGTTATACCCAACGGTACGTTGTATAATTTCTTACAATGCCTTATTATTCATTAGCAACGATTTTTTTTAAATAAGACTGTTAATATTTCATATATTTATTGTACGGAACTCTCTGCGCGCGAGTAATACTCGCACTTGACCGTTTAATATAAAAAATAACTATTCCTAGATGCATGATATTTATGCGTGAATTAATTTTGCACAAATATTTTTGAAAATAGCTCAATTTTAAAAGAGCGCATTTGTATTTTTTGACAGAAACTCACTTATAAAAGATAATAAATAACGACACATAAGAAATCCTGTTACAAATTATTTATACTCCAAGAAAGGAAGCAACGAGTTTTAAATGGAGGGCAATCCTTGGAAATAGACCTCGAAAAAGACTGATAACGGATTAATATATAGCAAATGAAAAAAAGGAAGGATTTAAATAGAAGACAGTTATAGGAAACAGATAGATACACAAAAGATACGAGAACTTGTCATGTTTATGAACAAAAGTTCTCTTTTTTTTCTAAAGGAGATTTACGTTTGGCAAAGAATGTATAGTCAACGTATCATAAGTAGTATATATAATTTTTACTGCAAGAAAACTGGCATTTTAATTTATTTCATGAAAATCGTCATATTGTTTTTGATTTATAACATGCTTTTCAGTACTGAGTTTGGTTGGCTTTGCGAAAACGAATTTTCCCGAATTACGGACCCAGCTAGATCGTTTTATCCTGTTTTAATTAGTATAGGAGCCAAGTTTTGTGAAAATCTTTCAAACTGTTTTCAGTATATAGCAGCATATTTAGTGTTGAATTTTTTTTTTATCAGTCAAATTCGAAACGCTATATATGTTTACTTTTATTCCGCTTGTCTCTCAACTTTTATTCAATATATATATATATATATATATATATATTTCTTTTTTTTGCTCAACATTTTTAAAAACGCGTTAAATCGTTTTCTCTTGCTGGAATTAATATAGTAGACACGTGTCGGAAAAATCGTTTGAGCATTTTTGGATTTATAAAAAGCAACACTTTCAGTGATGTGTTTGTTTCAAACTGTCAAAACAAATTTTCTTGAATTCGGGACGTAGCTACATCGTTTTCTCGTGCTTGATTTAGTGTAGGATACAAGTTTCGTGAAAATCGTTTGCTAGATTATCCGTAATCACGCAAAATATATCTCTCGCTTAATATCAAACTGTAATATATATTATCATATATATACATGTATGATATAAAATTTTAGTGTGATATATATATATCAGCAATACATTCTGTAAAATACACAAATTTCGATTGGTATACCAACCAAAACGAAAATATGTGTGGAATCATTTTTGTTTTCTACAATTTTGCGTATCCCTGATCAATCACTGTTGCAGTCTCCCTATTATGAAAAAAAAATAATTATCGGTTTAAAAATGATACGAAAGAGTTTTGATTGGCGCAAAAGAGCCAATTCTGGCAAGAAGGTTCTCCATCCCAGTCCAAACTCTGTGACCCGCATCAGACTGTTCGGCGCAATTCCCTTCCCACTCTTGGGTATCACTTTTCCGAGATATGGGCTTGCATCACGACCCTGGGCCTGACCCCACCCTTTCGAAGTACCAATAAAGAACATCAAAAGGGTTACGAACACATTCTACTGTCATAGAAGTGGCAATACTGTACTTAATATTATATGTAAAAGAAAGCAGAAAGTTAATATCATTGCAATACAATGTCTTTTTCGTGTTCTCCAAATACACGTTTTCTCGCAATTTGAGAATTGTGCATGTTTATTAGAAAAAAAAAAAATAGAAAATAATAATTCGAACCTGAGACATAAGACCAGCTCAAAAGCTCAGGATTAAACTGTTTCCACCAATCTTTGTTTATCGTTTTCTATCCTCCTCCCCGCCTCCTGGATAGAGTCCTGCACAGGTCGGTTTATACCAGGCCCGAACCCGAAAATCCCATTTTAAGAAAACCCACAACCCTACAGAAATCGAGAAAAAAAAATTTCGGCGCCCCGCAGCCCGACCCCTTTCCACCTTAATCCGACCCGAACTCAAAATGAAATTCAACTAAATCATGTTTTAATACAACTATGATTAGAAATCTACAATTATATCTCTATTACATATTTTATGTTTTATACAGAAAAAGGGACATATCTATATTCTTTAATATTCGAATATTACTAAAATCTCTGAATAGCTGACACTTCGGCATCGTCGAATAGAGTCATACACCGGGGCAGTTTGTCTCCAAGTTTCTTTTTTTGGGTAGGAGTGACTTATTTTCTTTCAGGTCAGGTTTGTCAAAGAATAATTCTTGCGGGGCAGATTTGAAATTATTGCATGTCGGGTTTCTGGGATCTTCGCAAAAAGTTTGAGTGGGACTATCTTTCAGAGGAAAATAAATACGTATTTTAATATGAATGAGTATATGTTCAATTTATTGTATGATAAATAAAATTTATTTAAGAAATGTGATTAAAAATTATTCATTCTTTGTTCAAATAGGAATCATTTTTTTTCTCTTGGAATCTGAAAAATATTATCAACTTTCGTTTTTGATATACACAAAATCTCATGTATCGTGTGATAGTTTATGCACACATACACAAGTTATATATGTGTTGATTGGGAGGTGTCCATTATTCAGAGTTAAAAGCGTACGAATATATAAATGCGTTTCGAATTGAAAAAGTGTTTGCTAAATAGAAGTGTCTGCTTTTCGGGAGTGTCCGTTATGGAGTTCTTATTGTATATGGATTTTCAACCTGAAAAAAGATATTGGACACTCTTCTGAAAAATCGGCCAGCCCAAAATCCGACCTGCAAAAGTAGAAAAAACAGCCCGAAGCAATAAAAGCCAGCCAAACCCGTAGCAAATAAACAGTCAAGTGCGAGTATCACTCGCGCTCAGAGGGTTCCGTACAATAAATATATGAATTCTCAACTGTATTATTCAAAAACTACTTTGTTACTAAAAGAAAAATAAAACTTTGTAAAAAACCATACAACGCACAGGGTTCGGTATTGCTGTATATGTACTAGAAGAGTATGAATGGGTATATCGTAAAAGTTCAAAGAGATATGAGGACTAAATAATATGAAATATTGCGATTCTGTATAACTCTTATTTAAATCTTATCCCAATCTGTTTATGATGAACTTAATTTGGCACTGACAATAAAAGTAGTGCATATTTAAACTTCATTTGGCATTTCATGAAACTAAATTCCGCGTCGTAATTATCTTTTCTTTTTACAGTGTAGCTCAAACAAAACCCTTGTTCAACGTTTAAACTTGGCATTGTGCTAAGCGCGCTTCGAAAGGAGGTCGCAAAGTAGCAATGCCGCCTTGGTCCGTGTCGCGTTTTTTCAGATAGGTTTTGAATTAAATTTTAAAGACACGGGAAGTGTATTGAGAGATCTACTCAATGCAAACTAGTCGCGAATCCTATAGTATTTATATGATTAAATTTATGTAATTAAATTAGTCTGTTTTTAACAATTTGACATTTATTGCTTTTATACTGCTACTGGACATTATATTACACAAATATATCATTAAGAGCTGTAATCTGGAATTCAAAAGCCGATGGTACATACACTATGCCACCCCTGTCATTATGTTTGTCCAAACTGTCCGTGTCTTTAAGAGTTAATACCTCGGATAATTACTGACGATTTTTTTTCGAAAATAATTATCAACAATGCTTTTATACTTCTGCTACGATAGGTACCTCCAGCGCTCCTCAACTCCTCTGCTGAATGCCCGCAAATCGAAATTTGTCTGTAACGAAAAAATGCGCTTTTCTCAAAAACTATGTGACCTAGGGTAATCGCTATAATTTTCCTGCAAGGTTTAAATTTATCTCTATTACCTCTAATTTTTTCATAATTTTAATTTCTGTAGATTCGAAAATAGATGGGGGAGGACATATTTTTGCGTTACATTTTCGACTGTATCCCTGAAAATCTAATATCTAAAATTAAATTAAATGCATTTTTGAGTTCAGGGTTACAACAGAAGCTTTCACACGATATACAAAGAGAAGATTTTTTTCCCCTGTAATTTCATTTACCCCTCTACATTCTTCCTAAAAATATTTGTAAAGGTTTAATAATCTGTAAATATGTGGATCAATAGTCTTTATTACTTCCCCCAATTTGAACTTACAACATTTTATAGTTTACGAGTAAAATGGCTGTGACAGACGGACAGACAGACACAGGAGTGATTTTATAATGGTTCCGTTTTTACTTTTTCAGTACGGAATCCTAAAGAGTAGAAGTCAACCCGAGCCGAACCCGATCTACAGCAAAAAATAAAGCGCCAACCTTACCGGACACGAATCGGGTCGGTTGCAGGTGAAAGCACGTAACCAAACCCGGTGCAGCACTCTACCCTCGTTATAATAAAATATTTTTCGGCGACATCATACAGATTTTAATTTCAAATAAATGACTTGAAAAGTGCCAATGCGAATTGTTATATGTATTTTCTTGTATTCGGCTTGTCGCTCAGCATTTATTCTAAATAAAGTTTTTTTGTTCAGAATTTTTAAAAACGCTTTAAATATGGCCAATAATGTGTTTGGCAACTGTCCAAAATGCATTTTTAAGATTGGGTAATATTGTGGTAAAGATTATTAAAAAATGTTTTAAGAACTATTTGTTAAGATTAACGATGCTTATGTAGGAATATATCAGTATATCACATTTTGCTCATATTCAGCATACATGAAGTAGCTGAGAAGAGATTTTCGACTTCAATATACACTATATGGCCAAAGGTGACCGGTCACTTGCGATTTTACATGTTTTGTTAAATATCTAGAAAAATACATGAGGAATTAACCTGAAACTAGAGGTGTGTAAACAGTATAGAATAGGTCATGTATTTCCGTTAAGATTTTTTCGCGAAACCCCATAGGGGACCGTCAACAAATTGAAAAAGAACGAATATCTTTTGGATAACCCTGTAAAAACTAATGTAGAAAAGCGTTCAAAATCGAAATTTGCATAAGGTGCATATTAATTAGCTAAGTATATTGAGCAACTTTTGTGAAAGTCTCAAAATCATAGCTTGAAAATTCTAAAAATTATCGTCGATAGAATAAGCTCGAAATCGATTGTTCCCAAAAGGAAGCAAAAAGATGAGGGATTGTATCCAAATATAGTAGTACGTGCAATGTTGTGTACGCTATCTTAGCACTATTCAACAGATATATGATACAATCCCTCATCTTTTTGCTTCTTTTTGGGAACAACGGATTTCGAGCTTATTCTATCGACGATAATCTTCAGAATTTTCAAGCTATGATTTTGAGTCTTTCACAAAAGTTGCTCTATACTATACTTAGCTAATACATTATGCATATTATATTTTGATTGCATTCGCGCATGCGCAGTGAAACATTTTTTAGTAAACCTGTTTATTTTTCATCCAATTATTATTATTTTTTAATTCTGATTGCAGAGTATTGTGTACAATATTGTTTGTCATATTTTCTGAAACGAATTTTTTTTTATATTAAGAACTCTGCAAATTATAAGCAAAATACTTGGGGAAATTTGAGACTGTTTTTATAAAAACCTTAACTTCGCTACGAGTATACATGCTATCCTCATAAAAATGAACACAGTATATTACAATAAGCCACTTATTAATAATTTCGAGTTTGAACGCTTTTGTTATATTAGTTTTTACAGGGTTGTCCAAAATTTAGACGTTCTTTTTCAATTTGTTGGCGGTCCCCTATGGGATTTCGGAAAAAAAACCTTCGCGGAAATACATGACCTATACTTACTGTTTACATAACTGCAGTTTCAGGTTAATTCCTCATGTATTTTTCTAGATATTTAACAAAACGTCTAAAATCGCAAGTGACCGGTCACCTTTGGCCATTATAGTGTAAAGGAAACAGACGAATTTACATATTTTTTCTTAGCTTGAAAACTAAACGTCCGAAGTGAACAAAAAGTTATTTTCGAACATACGGATTCTGTGATAAAAAGAATATGTTTCTGATCATATGTTTTTAATAACATCAATGTCAATTAATAGTAATTAAAGATTAATGTTTCAAAAATAATTAAATCCAAAGTATGTATGCGCGTTATGTTTTCATAGAAGAAAATAATGTAAAACAAAAAGTTAATATGACATACACAAGTTATTCTTTGATTAACTTAGGTCTTATTCAAAAGTTACGTAAATTTGTATTTCTACGTTGTATTGGATACCAAATTTGAAAATATGATAAAATTATGGTGTTATTATGGAACTTTTTAAAGCTAGATTCAATTTTAATGTGTAGATGATCCCTTATGAAATAATAAGTCATATATAATTCTAACCATTTTCTACGGCTCTTCTATTTTTGTTGGATTTTCTTGTTTTGTTTAATTAGAAATTGAAGCAACAGCCAACATTCAATTTTTTTGTTTTCCGATTTATGTTATCGGTAAATTTTGTTTATTAAATTATTTTTTGTAAACCTCCCCCCTCCCCCCCCCATCTAAGTTAGCGACTTATTTCTGAAATTTGCATATCTTTCAGAAACTAGATGCTCCAAACATAAATTTAAAAAAGTACGTGTACTTCCTATGATGTCACGAATCCCGTAATATAGGAATGCCCCTCCAGGTTAAAGAATAATCGGAGAAAAATAATTCTTTGATCTAAGAGTTTAGTAATCACTTCAGTTATAAAATTGTGCAGTCACTCATTTGCTTTTTTTTTTTTTTTTTTTTTTTTTTTTTTTTACTATTTTGTAATTTTACGATTTAACCCTTTGTGATGCAACAACTCTGATTTAAAAAATATTTACTCAGATGTTAAAATACATCATTTTAAGCATGTAAAAAAGAAAGAAAGAAAGAATTAGAATATAAAAAAATACTAACTAAAATGTACTTTTGTACTAAATGGAAAATTACACACTTTTCGTAAGTATTGCAATTTTTTTACAGAAAATTTTAAAGTATACGAACTTATCTTTGTAAAATATCTATTTTTGGATGTTTCCAACATTTTTAATGTCACAAAAATTACGAAATTCATTTTAGCAATAACATTTCAAAACTAACTCAAATCATAAATAAAATTTTGGCATGAGAAAGTAACTCAGTATCGCCGCCGGTTGAGAATTCTAGGAATAATTTATACTAACTGCTGTGTTGGGAGACAGCAGTAATAAATAAAATCGTCTTTTAAAGCACACTGTATAAAGTAACATTGATTTTTGTATATGTTGCACACATGCAACGCGGTGGTACAAAGTGTTAATTAATTTGCTTAAAAGAAAAAAAAACTAAACTAAACGTGCAGGTCATTTTTGAAAAGCGTATCATATCGCCATGCAGGACAATAGTTGTTCAACACAATATTTGTTAAAAAAGTTGGATAGCATTAACTACCATTGCAAAGAAGACATTCTTTTACTGAAGAGAAATGTAAAGAATACGGACACATCGCAATAGAAATTTTCACTTCTTTTATTTGAATATACATCTATTTTAATTCAAAGATTTGCTAGACCTTTAACCTTAACCTTTAACTGATGTGACAGAAATTGTCACATAACTGCTGTGAAACGGTCTGTCAGACCGCTCCATCGAAAAATGAATACAGAGCGAGATTAAATCATAGAATGATGTTTTTGTACTAAGCTTTTTGTACAGGACGGTTATAATTAAAATTTCTCTATTCAAAAGTCTCTGGTGATAGCCCTAAAGTTCCAAACGAAACAAAATTCCGGTAGTGTTTGTAGTTAAACTGAAAGTTACAAGTTAAACTATAAAAATTGAAATGAGCAGCGGTCTGTGTAATAAGCACCGGACCGATAACATCAGTTAAAGGTTAAATTAAAATTTCATTACCTATTTACATGGATGAAATCATATTAGCATTATTTTTTAAGAAGTTACGTTTAATGTATTTCTGTTACTCATAAGCATATGAAACGTTTGATATGCCGAGAAGAAAAGGAATTTTTCTATCATTTCCAATGGTAAAATCATAAAAGCGGGTTTGCAGCCAAAGGATTCTAGTTTTCTTTATATACCTTTTTTATAAGATATCTCTCTCTCTATATATATATATATAGAGAGAGAGAGAGAACATGAGACTGAGTTACCTGAATGTTGTTACCTTGTGCGCACTGACTTATGACTTAAAATTAGTACAAAAATATATAAATTTAATATATATCCATTCAACACTAATTTTCAGCATATTTAATTCCCGGGTCTTCCCGGTCTTTCGTTTAAAAATATTAAATCAAAACAGACACCGCAACATTCACAATACGTCTGGTGTATGCTGCCGAAGGCAGTGGGATTCCCAATTCTAAGATTGTTTGGATAAATTTTGATTTGAAAATAAAAAATAATTTAAAATCAATAATATACTCGTACATCGCGGAAAGCGTTGGGCACCCCCCCCCCCCCCCCAATCATTCGAATCTTTCAGAAAGATTTTTGTTTATATACATATAAAATCCTTCAACATTGATTTTAGATATATTTAAGGTTATTGTCGAGGGCCCGGGCAACGGCAGGCGGGTCAGCCAGCATAAATATAAAGTTTTAAAAATTTCAGAAATTTTGACATTTAAAAGGTGCCTGACCCCTTAAATAGTTCCTCAAAGGGGAAAAAACAACAACAAAGAAAATATCAATGCACAAAGTGTGTATGGGCTGATCATAATTAATAAAGTGAAGGAAAGTTTAGGAAGCGCAAATAGTGGAAACGGCCGATATATTATTTAAAATGAAGAGTTATGCGCAGTGTTTGAGAGGTCCAACATTGCAAAATACTGGACACAGAGACATAAAAAGCGGGACAACGGCTTCTAAATTGGGATATAAAAATGCAGTAAAAAATTTTAAAACGGTACCTCTCTATAGCGGACTCCTGTCACAAACGGAAAATATTCATGGTCCCTACAAAAGGAATACTATACAAATAGACCTGCTAAAACGAAAACCGGTTTGAAACGAATTCGTTCTTTGATTACTTGAGATTCAATCTTAGAACGTTTCATTCTGTTAAATAAACACAATAAATTTATCTTATATAACTGTGAAAGCGAAGTCACTAGGGGCTGAGAAAAAAAATTCCGTTTTAGTAGGTTTTCGATTGAGCAGTTGTAAGTATATGGCTTAAAATTGAATTGTTTCTGCGGAGACTACGAAATTTTTACCATCCAAACATGTTTCCGTTACATGCAGTTCCCGTTTCACAAGTTTTGCTCAACAAAGTGCAATAAAACCTGTAAAAAAAGAATAACTCGAGAAAAAAAGATATTCTACCTTCGGAGGCAGAATTGTACAATATTGCTTACGAAGGAATCATAAAAATGTATAGTTATAGACAGGTTATGTTTTCATAGACTGTACTACATTAAGTTACACTCAATTCAGACTAACGCATGGAACTAAAGGAACTTTTAAAGAATTTATGCATCATGAAAAATCGGGACATTGGCACTACGCGCATTGGTTCCGCGGGTCGGTCTTGGAGCACTTGAATATAGGAATGTCCCGTATAAATCGGGACACCTGGAAACACTAATTGTGCGTAATTGGTCGTTATTGAGTAAAAGGGTCAACAGCTGCCATCAATAACTTTTCACGTGGAAGCAATTGTATTTTTGCAGTGATACAGCGTAACGCACTTTCATCACTCATGTTAATATTAGAAAAAATGTTACTCATGAACCTCTCGATCCAAACTCACATTAATGTCATGGTCACGTAATCACCAAACTAAACTGAAAATAAAGGTTAGAAATATTGTTGTGTGGAATATAAACATAGATTTTAACATTGAGGAACAATTAATTTAAAAGAAAAAAATGACTGTATCTTATCCACATAAAAGAAATGTTGTAGAAGATGCATGGTATGTGGAAGACAGAGTCACGAAAATTTGTGTAGCAAGATACAGAGTGTCCCCAAAAAAGTATGCACTATTTAACGGGTCATTACTTTCTGATTTTCTTTATTTTCAAGGGGTAATTAATTGGAAGTACTGTGTGGACAAAGATTAACTTTTGAAACAAGAAAATGGATTTTAAAACGCTATTGGAAGTATGAAAATGTAGCAAGACAATATTGCAGGGAGATTTATGCAAGTCCACCTACGCCACTAAGAACTAATGGGATAAAGATAAGTTTGAAATGAATGGAACTGTTCGTGATGTCCATCGTCAACGTTCCAGAAGACCAAGAACGTCAGCAGGCTTCAACAGCCAAGAAAGAGAACTGGAAAGTTACCGCGAACCATCCGAAAAACAAGTCCTGAGATTGGCATCAACAAATCAAGCATTGCATTTTAAGATGTTGTAAATGGAAAATTTACATTCCAACAATGGTATATGATATCAATGAAGATGATCCGAATCGAGGAAAACAATTTTGCGAATGGCATGTATACATTTTTTGGACACCCTGTTTGTAGACTTAGCACAGAGTTGCACACAGGCGACTATTTTTTAATTCTATCTGGCACCACTTTTTCAAAGCAAAAACGTTTCACATACACTTATATGCAAGATAAATATACTATTAAATTTGTATTTAAAAAAAAAGTAGTTCGAATAGAATATAAAAATAGTCGCTTGTGGCAGCCCTGTTAGCAATATCCCATATTATATAAAATTTAGCAGCATCAAGTACATCTGTTTTTCTCTAATAGATCTGGAGCTTTTTAAGCCAGAGGGGTTTTTAACGAATTGAACACCGCCAGATTTTCTGTTATGGAGAATGTCTCTAAAACTGATAAATGCAGATTTTTTCGAACGAAGCTCGAATTTATCTACAAATTCGGCTTCTTTAGGATTCTATCCTGAACACTACAGATCTATAGGATTGCTTTTTACAGGGAAAGTTTAAATTAGGTTTACCAACAGTAATTGAATGGATTTGAG
The DNA here is from genome assembly GCA_963932465.1 of Maratus speciosus. NCBI lineage: Eukaryota > Metazoa > Arthropoda > Arachnida > Araneae > Salticidae > Maratus > Maratus speciosus. The sequence goes on along the minus strand of OZ010791.1, from coordinate 41,079,086 downwards.
GCAATTATTTAAAACATGTTAATGATTTATTTAAGTCATAAATATAAAAGTTGCTCGTAGGTAGATGTCTGCACGGGCCCGGGCTTGGCCCGAGGCCCGTACCCGGCCCGGCGGAATGGAGGAGAATTTTCAAACGGGCCGGGCTGGCAGAATTAGGACAATTTTTTCAACGGGCCGGGCCGATAAAAAAAATTAATCGGGCCTGTCGGCCCGATATAAGAATTTGAGTGGAGCAGATAAAATACGAGGTCATTTCCAATGAATATGACTTTTTCGAGAAGTATAAATGTGCGTTACGAGCCGATGCGAGTTTAACAACATCAATACAGAAATGTAACATGTCCATCGTAGAGATCGGCATCGTACATGATGCCTGATCCCGGGTTTAATTTTTTCGGCAGACTTGTGCCGGCACGGAACTGGTCTTAATCGTTCTCAGGATGTGTAGGACAGGCATTATGTTTTGTAAAAGTATTAATAGCAATAATGAACTTCTGTTAACAGTATCTTTGGAAATGTACCTTAAGGTGGTTTTCATATTTACTGCTCAACAATGCGAAACTCTCAGACACATTTTCTGACTCATTTTTAACTATAAAGGCATAAAATTGACAGGCCTGAGTATTGAAGGCATTTGGGATCGAATAGAGTTTCCCTTTTTCATAAATTACGTACAGAGATAACAGAGACTCTTGTCACGTGACTGTACGTTTTCTCCTTTCCTGTGCTATCGCTTCCGGAAATTCGATTCAAAACGCTAACTTTGGCAGTATTTTCGGAAAGATATATTACTTTTATTTCAGAAAAAAACGGCATTTACATGGTTTCTGAATAAGAATACCTGCCAATCTCATGCGTTTCCGAAAAGAAATGAATTCATAAATGTATCAAAATGTAGCTCCTTTGGATTTGAGAAAAGCCTTAAAAATGACAGAAATATTTTCACAAATCTACCTTTTATTATAAGCTTCAAAAGTTATCATGTTTTTTAACCCTTTATTCTAACTTACAATAATCTTTTAATGAACCCTTATTTAAATTTTGAAACGTCTGTAGAGACGTTGACTAAAACACTAAGTAATCGTTAACGTTTACTATTGTGTGTTTTCTATTTTGCGAACACATAGTAATTTAAAATATACTGTAAAATGTTCCCATAAATATGCATGTAGTATTCATTAAAAGAATCTTAATTGTATGTCGAGAAAAAACGGAATTTTTTGTAGAAATTTAGTCGGGCCGGGCCTGTTTTCACTGATTTTTGTACGGGCCGGGCCGGGCCAAGAACGGTAAAAATGTAAACGGGCCGGGCCGGGCTCGGGCCGAACTTTCAATTTTTACACCGGGCCGGGCCAAAATAGCTTTCCTTCGGGCCGGGCCGGCCCGTGCAGACCTCTACTCGTAGGCTATAATATAATCCAAACCATTCAATGGAGGCCGTCGAAAATATTTTTGAGTCCTTCTAAATAGACTAAACGAGCAACAAACTTTATTAAAGAATTCGTCCAAGCTACTTGCAACACCTGTACACCTCCCCAATTGGGTTTGAATGGATTCAATATTTTGGAATTTATCGAGATGACAGGTTTTGCATCTGTGACTTTGTGTGCCCCTGTAAACGAATTATAAGAGCTAAATACGTGATTAAGGGAGTCAGGGACACATTTGAAAATAATTTTCATTTATTGACTTAAAATTTTGAATTTTTTATGATGGTCAACCATATCATTTCTAAACAAAATTACATGATAAAATTTCTCATATTTTTTTTTAAATTAAAAATTAATTTAAAAAGTGAGGTAATTTAAAATCGTTATAACTCGAAATATCATTTGCTGGATTTTGAAATTTTTTCGCTTTAAATAAACAGAAATATATAAGTTTTAATTTTGTTTCAGCATTTTTAAAAATATTAACTCAAATAAAAATGAAAAATATCTAAAAGAAAAATTTAAAAGAAAATGATATACCTTTTAAAAAAATTATATTTTCAAAAGTAACTGTTTTTTTAATTTGCTGGATCCAAATGAAAGTAAAACAATCGAAAAAAACATGTTCCAAGTTTGAACCATTTATCTTTAAAGGTTCTTGACTTATAACAATTTTAATACAAGAATTGGGGAAAAAAACCATCATGAAGGAAACGCATTTTCACAAGAATTCGTTTCCACGACAACCATTGCTTGAAAGCTAGATTTTGAAAACAAACCAAAACGAAAAAATTAATATTTCCTATTCCAATTAAGATAGAAACATTATTTAAACGTCATTTTAAGCAGAAAAAAACAGAGAAATTTTCAATGCAATAATTTTTTTTTAGAAATTTGAAGATTTTTGTGTCCCGGACCCCCTTAAATAACTCATACAAGATACTTGTAAGATCAATACACTGCACCGATTAATTTTACTAATTAAGATATAAAGAGTGCAGTGAGGTATCTAAGACAATCCTATAAAAGTGAAAGCAAAATGAATTAATTTATGAGTTGCGCAATTCGATCGCTATTCAGAAAGAAAGAAAATGCCTGAAAAATTAGTTTTCCAAAGATGTCGTCGTGTAACCCACCCTCATGAAACGAATATAGTTGTCCCGCATTCTTGTCGACTATTGCTTGAATGTTTAGCTTGTCCGCAACAACAGCGATTGTTACGAATTGATAGATGTTCTCTTAAATAAGTGTTTCAGCAATATCAGAAGAAGGATAACAATCCGAGAAACATGAAAGTGAAGTTTAAAACTCCATCACATTCAGTCTAGGATCCAAATACTGCGTTGTGGAAATTCTGAACTTCGATGGGAAAATGTGGTAGCACATCATCATGCATAAACTGTATGTTCTTCTGCATAGTTACGAAAATACTGAAATAGATCAGATGCATTTCATTCAGCATCGCATTCTACGATGTATCCGACAAACGTTTCATAAAAAATATATATCTATCTAAACAAGTCCATATTTATAACCTCTAAGGTTGACGTTTATCAGAAACAATGTTTGTTTTTGAGTATTCTTGAGTCTAAGCACGTTGTACTACACATTCCATGCGCAGTAAATATGTCTCTACTACTGAAAATCACTAATGCGGTGTGTATTGTCCATCCAGAATATTACAAACTAAACGAAGCATAAAATAGTTATCTTCTATTGGACTTAGAAATTTTCATGCTTAAATTTGGCAAACATGCGTTTCGGATAAATCCCATTACTTTCTTTGTCCTTACTTTGCATACTTTTATATCGATACTGTTGAGGACCGTTTTATGCAGTCTTTGATAGGAACTAGCGAAAGGATGAAGGGAAGATATACGAATTTTCAGGAATGTCTCATTGAACACTTTTTATGATTCCCGTTCATTATTACATGATCGGTTTCAGAAAAAAATGTGACTGTTGCCAATTAATTAGTAATAGCGTCGGCTAGTAAATGATATATTTAAATTTTGCTTAAGTGTTCGTCTACATTTAGAAATCGTAATAAACTTTAATATTTCCAATGCTAACTCCTAATTTTGAATTTATATTTAAATTCTTCGTCAAATTTTATCTTTGGTTAACCAAACGGGAAGCCTTTTTTCTGTCTAATAATGTAGGAAATATGTAATTTTAAAAATTTTGATCTCGTAACGTTAAATTAATTTTTAATCTTGAGAAAACAAATTGCATTGAGCGAATTTAACTCAAAAACTACATAATGGAATAATCTGTACTTTTGCATTTCCACATTTGAAGCTTCTATAAACAAATTTCAGTTAAAAAAATTATAGGTTACAATTCATGTTTTTCTTCTTTTTTATTAATTGCGGAAATAATTGTATTATGTATTTTTAAATATTCAAAAATCTTTATGTCTCTCTGAATATCCGTGCTGTTCTTACATAAATGAACATAAATGTTGTAAACAACGAACATGATTTTTACTACAGCAACAGAACATTTCGAGCATTTGTCTTTGCAGGTTGATTGGAAATATATTTTTATTCAATTGGTTGTTAGTTCCCTAACTGCTCCCCTGAATAAACCTTCGATGAAAAATATTACGCCAAACATGTCCTTTACATTTCTGAAGTTCCAGAAGAATTCGACAAATGTATCTGTAAATCATATTCAAGACTGGAGTAGCACAGTTGAAGTTTATTCCAACAGAGCGAAAAATGTCCAGACCAGGGTTCGAACCTGGATACTTGGCGTGCCGTGCCAGTGCCTTACCTGTTAGGCTATCCGGACCGATACCTGTCTGACATAATTCACTCTCTTATTAGTTGGACTTGGCTGCAAGCTGCCTAACAGGTAAGGCATTGGCACGGCACGCCAAGTATCCAGGTTCGATCCCTGGTCTGGACATTTTTCGCTCTGTTGGAATAAACTTCAACTGTGCTACTCCAGTCTTGAATATGATTTAATCCAGTTGGAAAAAAAAATATTCGTTCCCTTCATTATAGTATCTGTAAATATTCGATAAAATCTCTAAAATCGAAAGTATCAGATAATGTATATCATATACCCTTGAAAATCTTAATTCAGAATTAAACCATTCAATGTTGATAAGTAGTTAGACGAACTACAATATTGATCTTTAAGTGGGCAAACCTCAAAAATTGTTTAAACTTTCACTGAAAAATGCAGCTGTTCAACAGTCTACACAAAGTCAAAGAACCAATCATGGTAAATGTTTTCTTCATCTTATGGCATCAGCTACTAATTTGGCTCAGCCCAGTTTTTAACAATTATTTTTAACAGTGCATGAATACAACATACTTACACAAAACATTTTCGAAAACTTTTAATGCTTGTTCAGAAATTAACTGGGACTTTGAGTCTTAAACAATTTTTTGTTTCTTTTTATGCAAATATTGGATCAATTTATTAGATGATCTATGAATGAACATCTGAAACTTTTATTTAAAAAACGCTTTAGAATAAATTTGAAATGTAAAACTATTTTAAATAAATTAAAATGTTGCTGTGTGTCAACCCCATGGTATGGCCCTCCATGCCTGTTGTTACTTTACAACATAACCATGTTCCGTAAGATGAAGAAAAAGAATCGTATAAAATACATGAACTTGAAAAATGGATGTACTTTATTTATGTTATATATATATATATATATATATATATATATATATATATATTAATTACAGCACGAGACACTTCAGTTCCTAGAATTAAGGTTACTTCTTGGAATATCAATTATAGTTATATAAAAATATACTATATGCCAATAGAATCTAGAACTTAGAATAGAAATTAAATATAAAAAGCCACTTGTTGGATGGAACATTTCTGAGGTATGGCAAATTGTTCTGTCATGTGGTTTTCATTTATAACTTTCAATTACCATAGTGTACTTTTAAGGATATCAACTCCATGGTCTTATAAATAAAACCTTGATCTCTAATAATGATTTTTTATCTTTAAAACTTAAAAATAATTTTGGAAACACAACTTAAAAGCAACAATTCGTAATTTTACATTTTTTAATTTACCAAACTGAAAGTTCAACTCAATTTCAGAACAAGCCCATAATGACTTCAAATTATGTAATAAAAATAAAACAATCCAGAATTCAAAATAAATAATTTATTTGACAAATTCCTAAGACACATTAAGACAAAATACAAGATGCTGGAAACTTATGTCGCTATAATTTTTAAACTGCAATGAAAGTCATATATGAACACTGGTATATAAATAACATAAACACTGAATAGCACAAAGGAGAAACTCTAAAAATAGCAAATATTAAGAGAAAAAGATGAAATAAATTAATCCATACAATTCTTTTATGCCTTTATTACTGTGATAAACTGTAAAATTTAGAATAAAAAAAATAATCAGAACTAAACCAAATAATTTTCGTTCTTAAAAAGACATTTTAAATTCTCGTCGAAATATCGAATGATTTTTTAAGATAAACTAATCATTTTATCATTTTTTTATAATATGAACAGAAAAGTTCCGTTAAACGTTTTAAAATAACCACATTTAAATAGCAATATTTATTTTAATTGCTTTGGCTATGGGTTTTTTACTCAATTTTCGGGTAATTCATGATTGAAGATCATTTAATTTGATTGATTAACTTTAATTCTAAAAAACGTTTAGTTTAACTTAAAGTGATTTTTTAAAAGAAAATCTTTTTAAAAAATCATATCAGATATCTAGTTTGATACACGCTAAGTTACTTGTGGTATTGACTGGGGAAAGGTAAATTCCTATAAGCCTTTAAGATTGTAATTTTGTTGTTCATGAAAAAATTCTGTAAGCTTCAACATTTTATTTCGAATTCGCTAATTAAATATTTCATATTAAAAAAAATAATTATTATTATTTAATTCGGATTAAGAACGACTAGCGTAAAACCTGTGCTTAATGGTTCATGAAGTCTGTAAAAGGTATCAGATTATTAATTTTATTAAAAAAAATAGTAATTATTTAACAATACGAAAGATCGTTATAATGAGTATAAATTAATTTTCGTTTAACTTTTATTTCTTTTAAGGGGACCGGGAAAGCTCTATCTCCGCCATGTTAAATTCACCAACTTTATGTGCCTTTTTCTCAGAAATGGTGAAAGATAGAAGTCTAGATTTTTTAGGGTAGTTAAAATAACATGATTTACGTATTTTAACAGACCATTTCTTTCTAAGAGAAACTCAAAATTAATTATTAATTATTTATTGAAGGTCATTTTTAAATTAGCATTTTTGTTAAGATTTCACTGCCTAAAATAAATAATTCTCAACAAATCATTAAATACCTGTGTTAAAGTATGCAATATAACATAAGTATTTTTAAAGAATCTGAGTTCTTAAGGTTAATAGATATTGAAAAAAAGGAACTCAAACATGAAAAGTCTAAGTTTTGAGAAAAAGTCAATTAAAGATTTAAATGGCCATTAAGCTGTGAGGTACTCTTAAAAAGAATTAATAATTCAACACTTCTTTTTTTATATATGCATAAACATGTGTGACACATCTTTGGAAAGATAAAAGTTTAAACTATTTAATGATATAAAAAAGTAAAAATCGATTTTTTCCCCCAAATTTCGCTTACATGGTCCCTTTAAGAGATGTACAGTAAAGTCTCTTAAAAAATATGAAATTACGGGCAGAAATAAGACTTTTGGCTACCAAATAGATAACATTTTTAATAACGAAATGTACGATTTCTACTTATAAAACAATGCGTTTGAAATTTAATATGAGGTATCTGACGGTAATATGGTCAAAGCAGTTAATATGGCCAACCGGTAATACTGTTATTACTAGTTTGAGTGAAAAAGAAGAAATAGCTCTTCAATCCAGTCACGGGGAGTCAGGAGAATTAGTTTAGTCCCGCTTTGGTCGCATTCCCGGACAACTCGGAAAGAGCAGCCATTACTGTTTTTCTGTTAGATGCCTTAGCATGATGGAAATTTGTTTCTGATAAGTTTTTTATTTATCTTATTTAAACAAAGCTTTTAGAATTATTTGTACTCATTTTATTTTAGCTGGTGTAATGTTCTCTTTAACTGTATGAACGAATCTCAGACAGAATAACGATCATTTTTATAAAACCGTTTTTTGTTGACAATATGGCCAGGCGGGTGGAAAAGGCTGTAGATATGAGATAATACATTGTTTGTCGTAATTATGTGCACGAGGAATGTGTAGGACTTACCTGTAAAGAAACTAATAAAAATTATTTATCCTACAGGTGTAATTTAAAAATAAATATACAATTTTTTCTAAATTTTCTTCATGATTATTATTTTTTTTAAATAAATTTCGAAAAATAAATTTGGTTTTGTAATACTTGTTGTTTTTAGCACGTTTAATCTAAACTGTTTCATTTTGTTTTCTCTGTGGATATGTTACCTGGATATGGTCATATTATCTTCACCAACTCGTATTTTTTAAAACAAACTGCTACAGGTACAAATTTTGAGTGATTTAAATTATTTTTTCCAGCGCTAAAACTTTCCGCTTTGTTATCCAATTTATATATATATTAAAAATTCAGTTACTATTACTATTTTTAAAACATGTAACGTTAGGTTAGCAATATTATCTGCAGATGCATGTTTCAATCATTTTAAAATGTCAAACCAGTAAAAATGCAGTTTCTTTTAGAATGAAATAAAAAAACGTTTCCGTTATCTTTTTTTTTTCTCTTTTTTCAGAATGTGTTTTTAATTTTTTAACTTGCAAATCTAGAAGATAATATCAGGAAAAGTGGTTATTTGCACGATATTTATTGTAAAAAAAAATTTGAGTAATCAATGAAATGTTTTAGCTTGTTAACACCAAGCTACTTTTTTTTTTTTTTTTTTTTTTTTTTTAGAATATCTTTACAACGTCAAGAAAATTGAATTTGTGAAGTTTAGTCGCATAACATTAAGAAAAGATATTTTTTTAATACACTATAAAAAAGAAGTTAATGTAACGCCTTTCGAAAGAAATATTCTTTTTTCCATCTAGTGCTGTACGATAGGGGTTTTCAACCCTTCAGCCCAACCGTTCTTTCCTACCAGAAATTCTGAAAAGTAATCTTCACCTCATTTAATAGAAAGGTTTCTGTAATTAACGGAAAGAAAATTTTCCTATTCTAAAATAGCAGTGGATAGGTGATCTGAGGAGCACAAATTCAAGATCCTTGCACTGGCAGAAAAACTCGTCTATAAACACTAAATTATTCCTTAATTTTTTAACAAATTTTCCGTACTCCTAGAAAACGTGTTTAATCCGTAAATTCTTCCTGAAAGTCTGAAAAAGAGGGAGAAATTCAGTTCATTCGTAGCACGCATGCGTATTGATTTTATTAATACTAAAATCTGAATTTATTTTAAAAACGAAAAACCAAAAACTCTATAAATTAAGATTTCTAATTTAATAAAAAAATAAATAAATAAATAAATAAATAAACTAAACCAACAGCAAAGAAAAGAAGCGTTCTCCAATTTAAAAATAAATAACAATTAATTTTCTCATTCATTTAAATGTATTCACAATTTATTTTTTAAAGTTATAAAAAAATATTCGCATTTAAAATGTATTTTAAATGAATACATTTAAAATAGATATTTTAATTAAAATATTAAATTGAAAAAAAATCGATTTTACTCAAAAAAAAGAACTTCGCCCCCCAAAAAATCTGGCAATTTACATTAAAGTATTTTAATTCATATTTTTGTCCTATTTTAATGCTAAAGTATTAAAACGCCAGCCACTATCTCATTAAAGACGAAATCTTCTCGAAATTAACTTCAAAATTCGTAATTTTTTAACGAAATTAATAGAGCCATACCCATCTGAGGGAAACATATTTACTTGAAACTGTTTTCTTATTGTACAACTGTAGCTGAGTGGTTAGAGTACTGATCTCGTAACGCTAAGGCAGCTGGTTCGACTCCAAAGGCAGCAACTTTTATTTTATCCCCATTTTCTTGCATTGACAAATATTTAAGCTCTTATAACGGAGAAAAAAAGAAATGGATATTCGTCCATTAATGGAAAAATCCTGGTAGCACTGCTGCCAGGAAAATTTCTGTGAATTAAAGAGAGCATTTCTGGGAGTGTACCCTAAGACTACGAGAGCAGAAAGAAGTATTTAGGCATACTACAGGTAGTGCATAAAAATATCAACCGAAGCACTTTGTAGGGAGAAGTCAATGGTCTACTACAGCGACAGAAAAAATGGCGTTGCTGATGTTTCAACGACTGAACTGGAAAATAGAATGGAGCGTTAACTCCCTACTCTATAACATTGAATCAAGCGGCCCGCTCATGAATACATTGCCATGGAATTTGGAGGAAAAAAATGGCAAAACACTGATTTCCTCCCATGGGATAGTATGGGGTATATGATTTCAAATTAGATTTTCATTTTCAAATCGGACGAAGATGCTAAAATTTTCATTGAATTGCGATTTGTACTTAAAAAACTGCATATTTTATTTATTTCATTACAAATATTTAATTTTATCGAATTTAAAAATAAAATCTCACGTAAGCTTAAAGAGAAATATGAAAAAAATTGATAAGTATTGCTCCTAAATTGTAAAAACAGCGTAGAAATAAATAAAAATGGTTAAAAGAAAGCAGAAAAGTTTAAAAAAGTGCTTTAATATTTAAAATTAGGCAGGTGTTATTATTTGCACGCATTTAAAGGGTGAGGCGGTCATGGCAGAATATGGAGCGGTCAGCCCACCGTTCCATTATAGAGCTTAACGGTTCCAACAGCAGATGAAATAAGCTAGACACATGAACTGTTCATGGCTAGACTATTCCAGTTTCTAGAGGAATGGAGGAATGAGTAGGTATACGCAGTGCATAGAAGATCCAATAAGAATGTAAAAATGTTCAGTAAAATGTCGTTAATATTTAAAATTGTGCAAGTGTAATTGCTTGGCTGCATTTAAAAAGTGATACGATCGCGGCAGAAAATGGATAGGTAAGCTCTCCGTTCCATTATGGAAATCAGTGGTTCCAACAGCACATGGGATAAGTTAGACTCACGAACTGTTCGTGGCAAGACTTCCGGTTCCTAAATAACTAATTAAACGGAGACAGAGTGAAGTATTTGTAAGACGCTGGGCGTTAACGGCTAAACTTATAAATTGATCATCTTTTTTAATAGCTTAGTTTTCAACTGTTTTAATAACTTAAAATAGATGATACAACGTGCACAGAAGAACAATTGAAATTCGTTAAATGATTAAACGGAGACAGAGTGAAGTTGTCCTATGTATAAGGCGCCGGGAGTTAGTGGCTAAACTTAAAAATTTGTCATCTTTTTAATAACTTAATTTTCAACTGTTTTAATAACTTAAAATAGATTATGCAACGTGCACAGAAGAACAATTAAAATTCTTTCAATGATTAAATGGAGATAGAGTGAAGTTGTCCAATTTGTAACATGCTGAGCGTTAATGGATAAACTTAAAAGTTAATCATCGTTTTAATAACTTAATTTCCAACTATTTTAATAATTTAAAATAGATGATGCAAATATCATCCAGGTCGTGGTAATGGTTGAACAGGTGGAGATTGAATTGGTACCAGCGAACCTTTAGATGAAGGGATCGATTTCTGTGGCGGTAACGGAACTTTGGGAGTCTCTTGGGGATAGACTGAAGTATAGTCCCAATTGTTGTCGACGTAATTGCAAAAGTATTTGTCACATTTACCGGAGTTCTTGCGGCCATAAACTGCGGCCGACTTCAGTCGCTTCTTAAAGGGAGAAGGGATGAATTCGTTATTCAGCATATGACCTAGAAGACTGGGATGATGCAAAAGCAAATCAATAAAACAATAAATAAACCAGTAAAACAAACCAATAGAACAATAAATAAACAAGTAAAACAAACCAATAAAACAATTTATAAAGTTATTTTAAAAACAAACATAAAAATTATACAAAGCACTTCGATTTTATATCTATATATACATACATACATACATATATATATATAACATAATAAATAGATAATATTTATGTTGTGATTATAAGATATGAGGATATGAGTTTCAAAACTCGCCTTCTCCAGAAAATAAAATTTTGGGAAATAGTGAAAAAGGTTTCTTTTGAATGTGTTAATTAATTGTTAATTTAAGTTTTGGCTATTAGAATACATAAATTGCCCAAAATCGGAACTTAAAATAAATAGACCAACAAGTATTATAAAAATTCATGTTATTAGTCGTATTAATTGTTATTAAGATATATATCTATAACGATAAATTTTAAATAAAGATTTAAGTATCTTTTGGATATGTCTATAGCTACTGCAATTCATAGCCCCGTTTTATCAATATTTGATTCATGAAATCCGCCATATAATTAAACTATGTGTAGTGTTTGCATTTAACTTAAAAGTATCAGATGGCAGCACCAAAATAAACAGATAAGTATTCATACGCTTGCCATTTATAATATTTTTTTTCCTTTAAATATAAATAGTTTACAGATTATTGTGATCGTGTTACGTCTTTGTTTATGTTGTGTAAATAAAGATATATGTATGTGGCTTATACTAGTGCTACCTTAACTGAATTATCTTGTTATTTTAATAACTGGTATAGTGTATTGTGTTTAGTTGAAAACGAAGCACATAAAAATTTGCAAAAATATTTCTTTTAGTTACTAACAGTGCATTTTCATATTCAAATTTCTTCTTTAAAAATAATGATTGAATACACCTATGTACAGTATCTTGAATTGTAAAAACTTTTTTTTGAAAATTTTAATATTTTGAGGATTTCCAGGCATAGTGCCGTATTAAGCCAACTAGAGGTCTTTAGTCATTTCAAGTCTCCATACCCTTGTTTTTCATTCCCGAATTTCAAACCCAACTTAGTTTTTCTTAATTACTTTAATAGTTAACTTAATTTTTCTTTACTTTAACTTTTATGTATCAAGTTCTCCAATAACTAATTGTGAGAGAAAATAAAACAAGAAAACAGTTTGATAAATATTATATTTCGATTTTTTATCTATAATAATAGTTCATTATTCTAATATTCCCATAAAAAGCATAACCGGAGCGGAAAGTCAGAAATTTCTTCAAAGGGTCTCCTAAAAATTGCGGGGCCTATAGACAGTTGCCTACTCTGCCTATTTTTTAATCCCGCATTGTCTAGGTATGATATTCCTATGTTTCATCAACAAATCTATGCCCTTCTTCCGCTTTTGCCTTTTCCTGCTTTTCTGACCTTTAAAATAGAAATAACAATAATAATAACTCAGAGTAGAAGCAGCAGTAGTTAGTCATAATTTAACTCGAAAAAAACAACAAACTCGTTCTTTCAAAATCTTGCTCCTTCGTTGATTTTCATTGCTCTTACGAAAATTTACATTTTACTGCAAATATCCCTGGTATACTGAAGTTTTATAATTCCTTTACCATTAATTCTCACCAAAAGGATAATTTTACTCAGCTAAAAAAAAAAAAAAAAGAAAAGAAAAAACACATGTATTAACCACCTCACTGACTAGCCCGTGTTAATACGTTCACTAAGCTCCAGGTTTCACAGCAATACAAGCAATATTTAAAGTAATATAATTCTATTGATTTAATGGATTTTGAATACATTGAACAATGATTAATACTTCAAAGGATTGCATTCATATTCGTTATTAAGTTTTTTTTTTATATATATATATATATAAAGTGTTGAAAGAATCATCTCTTTTTTTAGCATTTAAAACAAAATGCAAAGAAATTAACATTACAATTTTGCCTTTTTCCAAGGCTGTCAGAGGGTTTTAAATTAAAGAGCACTTACATAGATGTAACAGATCTCTCCAACTCAGGAGCATTCTGATTGGCAACGTCTGCAAACTCGCACGACAGTCTCTCCAGACAATGATCATCTGTACTCAGCAGTCCGTTGCACTGAAGGTAGTTTACCATAACCCGTGACTGTTGCTTTTCGTTGTAGTCCACCTGGAAAACAAACAAAGAAAAACGGTCTGTGCACAAAGGAAATGGCTTTCCGGAAATTTTAACACAATTTTCTCATTTCAGAATAAATTATCTCGTTATGAAACTTTTTTTGTAACGCGATGTCCGCTTTTACAGTGTGAAAATTAAGTATTTAAGTATTTACTCAAGTATAGAATGTTTATTGCAGGGGGCGCCAAACTCTTTGCTACAATGAATGCATTCGAGTTTTATAACAATCACAAGGTGTAACCCGTCGAATTTCGACAAAAGAAAATGTTTAAAAAAGAACTGTTACATTGATTTTATAATAAACCTACAAATTTCATAATTTATACCAAAATATTTTAACCATCTCAAAATTTACACACGCACATTTCATATTTCTACTCGACATTTAAAAACATATTTTAAAGCGCAATAGGTTTTTAATAAAGGAATTTCCAAATTTGAAATCACATTTGTCAGCTACAATTTTCCATGTGAGCATTCGCACTTTTGACTTGAGATTCTAATTTCAGTACCTGCGAGTAAAAAGTCCAGAAATTTTGTAGACGCATTCGTGATAAAATATTTCGTTTGATCAAAGAAAATGATTGTTACTTTTAAATATGATGTCATTTTTACTCACTAAAGCATTTCACCTAGCGTCTCAAATAACGCTCAACTCGGTGTCACCGGGACGATAAAATATTGAAATGTAATAGCTATGAGGAAAAGTGCGTGTTTTTAAAAACGTGACGTCATTTTCTGTACGAATTTTTTTTAAGTTATTCTTATTTATAACTACAAGATGACTCAATAAGGATATAATCAATAAAGATAAACAAATCCATTATTTTCATTATTTCTGTTTTCTCTGCAACAATGGGAGTAAAGCGATTGCCACTTTTTTCATAAAAAATTTAAAAATTCAAATATGTAAATGGTAATATTTTTAAAATGGCTAGTGCAGGCACATGTACAAACGAACAGCTTTCATTTAAAAGAATAATTAGTAAAATTGGTTCAGTAGAAAGCTTAGTTCAAATGATTAAAAAAACAGCCTTGTATTTTAAATGTATGAAGTGTGGACGCTTCACTTTCTCCTACACCTTATCCTTACACACAGATATTTATGTGGGTCAAAAAACTATTCTCTGCACCAAAGACGTGCTGTACCCACACAACCACACACACACACATATGTATATATAGAGAAAGATGTCTTTTGATTTATAAAGGTATTCTATTTACTTAAATATATATATAGCATACGTGTGATATTTTTTAATTATGTATATTATATATGGGAGATTCTCAAAAGGTGGGATCATTAAACGTTAACTATATGTAATTTTTCAAATTTTCAAATTTAAGGCCAAGTTTTTTTAATTTTGTCTATAAATATAATCTATGCATATTTTAATAGTATGTCTACAAAATTATACACAAACATTAAAAGACAGCAACTATTCTGGAAAATTAATGATTAAAGCATTTAATTAGCAGTTGTGTACGTTACAAATTTTGGACATTTGCAGATTTTGGTCTTACAGATTTTGGACGTAGCTCTTAGTATTTAAAAAATTCCTAAGACTAAGAATGTAGTAAATGTGTCTGTATACATATATATATATGCATAATTAACTTTTTGTTATACAGTAATACTAATAATAAAATCAAATGCTTTGTTACGTACGTTACTTTCGAACATAACAAAATACAGAAAAATTCTTTATAGAAAAGTCCTTCTATCTTCAAAAAAGCAATAAATCAGCCTGCCATCTCTTAACGAAATTATCAAAATATCATCCGTTTCCTTTATGCATTCGTTGTTTACCATTAGAACCACCTGGAAGCAAGTTAAAACTCTTTTTCTTGGTGGTACATTGGAGCAGTTAACGTTATGAATGTCCGAAATTGGCCTCTTTAGCATAAAATAATAAAATTTTAAGATATTTATACAAAGTTTTTACAATAAATTATGTCATTTTCTGTATCTGAATAGAATTAAAAACTCAGTGTAAAAAAAAAAAAAGTCAATGATAATTAAAGTTATGTTTGAAAGTCTTAAAGTTATGACTTGTGTCCAGTGCCCACCTTTTAAGAATCGCCCATATACTAAATATACATCACTAAATTAATAAAATATGTTTTAGATACTCTAACCAGCAATGAATGTTTTTGTTTCACATTTGTCTCCACACTGTTAAAAATCCCTGCGGCCTCGGCTACAGGCGGAGGTAGATTTCGAAGTTAAGTACTAATTTTACCAACAAAAACTAAATCAATATGATAGTTAAAAACAATTTAACATTTTTATCTGGCCGCTTTTGAAGAGTTTTTAATTTCATTTTTCTGTAAGAGCTACTTTTATCAGAATCATGTTAAGGCGGTATTCAAAAAAAAATATTTTCCCCCGCTCAACAACTCAAAAATTTCGGACACATTTCAGGCTCATTTTAAAGGTGAAAACATGAAACTTGCTGACATGATTTTTGAAGAGATGTATAAGCGGACGCATGTCTTCATTTTTCGCTCAATTAATTGATTTATAAACTTTTTTTTTTTTTCAGTACGACCCTTTTTTTTTGTTCCCAGCTTTCTCGCTTCGGGAAATTCGTTCAAAACGGCAACTTTTACAGAATTTTTTGTAATATATTCTGCCTTTGTCAAAAAATCGACAAGCACGGCACATTATACAGTTTCCGAATAAGAGAATCTGTCAGTTTGATGAGTTTCAGAACGAAATTAATTTTAAAAATGACTCAGAAAATAAGCAGTTTGGATTTGAGTACACCCTTAATACGATAATTTTTTTCTTCAACCCCTATGTGTTTTTAATTTGTTTTTGCTGTAAGATATGGCCCTATGAAAAACTTGTCAATATAAAAATTGTAGATAATATTAAGAAGATTTATAATAAGTTTAATTGGATTTGACATCTTGAGAATTGACGCAGTTATGAATTCTTTTCTCCCTAAAACCCCATTTTTGGCTCCCATTGAGCCCATTTTGAATTTATCAAAAATCTGTCATACATAAATTTTTGGCCCAGAAGTAATAATAACTTTAAACTAATTTGATATATAGTAAAGCGAGGAGAGTCTGCGCACCTTTCAAAAGAATAATAATAAAAAATCTAAATATTAATATTTTGCTAAACTATGCATGGATAATTTTGACTTCATTTGTTTTTTATGCATTTCCATTGTTATTTTGTTGTTATACTGTAAATTAATAGAACAGCAGTAATAAAACAAAGAAAACTATTTTGCGCAATCTCTCCTTACAGGGTAGGAGAGAACGCGCACATGGGTAGGAAAGATTGCGCACAAAGGTAGAAGAGAATGTTATTAATAATAACTACAATTAAATTGTTAACAATAATAATTACACTTAATTGACATTTTGTGAGTAAATATTTTTGTATTAGGAGTGAATATTTCAACCAAATGTTTAAATAATAAATAAAAGAAATAATTTTAACGACAGTTAAAATTTTTAATTTAAAAAGATTAAAATATCAGAAAAAGCAAGCCTTACTAAGATTACAAAAAAACATTCACCTAGTAGATAACATGTTTAACTTGAAAATTACTTCATTTCGACTTCCACAGTTTCATTGTATTTTGTTTGCTAACTGAAGTTGTCGTCGTCCACAATCGATGCACTTATTATTGTAAAACGTGCATCTTTCGTGCAATCACCTGCAACAAGCAATACATTGAATCCAGTCAGTTGTCGAAATTGTCTCCTGGTACAGTTCCTGATACTCAGTGCACTCATCCTCATTGACCTTCGTTTTTTTATCCCACTTTTTGTAAAAGCACCTTATCTTTGGCTTTTTTTTTCTTTTTTTTGTAGCGGCATCCTTCTTAAATCTTTTTTCATATATATTTTGTGGATCAGTAATATTAGTTGCACTCTGTTTCCTTTTGATTTCGATGGCATTATACTACTTGGAATGGGTGAAAGCTTTTCCAAAACATTGTATTAGAAAATTTATTTTAGTTAACAAAATTAATTTATTAGCAAATTAATTGCTCATAAATTAAATATATATATATATTTAATTAAATTATTAACAAATATATTATTAATTTATTAACAAAAATAATTACATAACATTTATTTAATAGCAACTAACTGTATTATTAATTTATTAATAAAATTTTTATCTGCAAAAGTATTTTTTTTTGCAAATTAATTTATTGCCAAATTTAGTTTTGATAATTATGTGTTTTTCCGAAATTATTTCAAAATTGATTCATTCATATGTTTTACGCGTAATTTGCAATTCATACAAATTTATCAATAAGCTGTGTTATCTCTCCTAGCACTTAAACGTATGGGGAAATGCGCCATCTCTCCTAAGTAGCAGATGTGCAAACTCTCCTATTTTGGTAGGAGAGATTGCGCGGTCTTTTATTTAAATACGGCCACTTCTAAAATGAATTTCTGCTGTTCGCATACTTAGTCCAGATTAGTAGTTTATAAGAAATTGTTTAAGTTCAAAATATTTTGTATTATTGACGCTCTATAAAAATTCTGACGAACAGTTACGAAAATTCAAGCACTTACTTTGGAAAAAATACCAAAATAGCACTGCTTTATCCAAGACGCTTGGAACAATAAATATGCACATTCATGTAGACACTGCACTAATGCTGCTGTACAACTACCTGGAGTCGCTGGGCGCGCACTCTACTCCTTCCCGTCGAATCTCTTTGTGCGCAATCTCTCCTACGGCGCGAACTCTCCTCGCTTTACTATATATTATAATTAAGAAGTTATGGCTTTCTTCCGGTTTTCACAAAACTCCTTCCTATTTCCACCACCTTGGTCCGATTTTGCCCATTAACGAACTTGGCCGAGATTTTCTACCCGTTGATTTTATGTATCAGTTTGGAAGAGATTTGGGCAGAATTATGAAAGTTATCGTGTCCGTAAAAAAGTGATATAGATGGATAAACTTTTGAACTGGGGTTAGTTTTGGGTTCTGGGGGTCATGGTCGGTGTAGATCTGCAAAACATTTTTCTGAAATTCTAACATTGGAGATAATGTAATAGGTAGTATTTCTTACGAAATCTACCTAAAAATTTGCAGCCAACTGTCCAGTCATTGGACCCTTTTTATTGAAAACTGTTACGTAAACGTAATTTAACTCTATTCTGACCCTATTAGTGCCAATTTTATGGTCAGAATAGAGTTAAATTACGGTTATGTAACGGTTTTTTATAAAAAGGTCGAATGATTGGATACTTTGCTGCAAATATTTTAAAGTGAAATATTAGTGCATTCATATGGGGCGGCAATTTTGCCGCTTTTGTAACAATAAAAAGCAAAGACATTAAAAAAAATATTTCGAAATTTTGCAACGTTAACCCTTTCCGGCGCCGTGTCCTTAAAAAAGGACACCTAATTTTAATTCCAAAACTGACAAACGGCACCAAGAGTATTTAACAAAAATTTTCCTATTATAATGTACATGAAAATAGGCAAGTTCGTATTTTCTAATAAATTGGTTTTATAAATTGCGGTCTCAGTCCATTATTTCATCAGTTTATAAACAGAATTACTCCGCGCCGGTAAGGGTTAAATCATAGATTGATATCTAAGCTATTGTTTTAGAAAATATAAATTACACTGCATAGATTTAAAACTTTTGTTTTTAATTATAAAGAAATTAAATCTAAAACCTGTTCAGTTTTAGAGTAAAGTAGGGCGAGGTCAGCCCAGCGGTCTAAGGCGTCAGTTTAAAGCTGTGAATCTTTGTAGAGAAATCAAGTTCGACACCCACGTCCGACAGAATGATTTCTGTAATATATTTTTGGGAATAATTCATTTCAATGTTATATTCTATTTCGAGAGGAGAAGTTATACGATTTATATTATTATTATTATTATTATTCGAATGCTTTATATGAGCTTTCGTATGCTTTATATATATATTTTTTTTCAATTAAATAAATTTAACACTCAATAATATTTTTTAAACGTACTAATTTTATATTAACAATAATTAAGCTAAAGTATTTTGCTTGTACTTATCAAATAAACTGAACTGATCTACAATTTTTGCTATATATTCTGACCATTATCAAGAATATACTTGTATATATGTGTGTGTATGCAAAGAAAAGTTTCTCATTATTTTCCGTAAAAAAGTAAAAATAAAGCAGAAAGAAAGAAAAATATTCATATAAGAACTATAAAAGAAATTACCTTGATAGCCATGTTTTAATAAATAATGTATGAAAGTGTAAAACAAAATTCAAGCAATTACAAAATGTATATTATAAATCGTTAGCTGCATCGAGTTTTACGTTTTGGGTTTTAGAATGAGAGCGATAACAATAAAGTTAATGAAAACTTTTGAACGTTCGTGTAGTAAAAAAAAAAAATTAGAAATACTAAATATTGTTAATTTTTCAAAAACATTGAGACTGCACCAAGTAAAAATAAATGCTGTACAGAATATTTTAGTTAAACATCTGATAAAAAGCAAGCATAATTGATTGTAAACTACAAACTTAAAATTATTTCACTTCATTGAGTAGGTTAGACTGACAGCACCATCTATTGCCTTAAATTTACAGGAATTAATTATACAATACAGCAATTTATCAAGATTTCAATACTTAATAAATTTAAAAGCATTAATTAAAAATTCAAGCATTTTTCGAATAAAACATTCACGTTGTTTAAAATCAAATATTGACGGGTACTATCTACTATGGATTAAAGCACCATCACTTGCTTAAAAACACATAATAAAATCAGCAACGAAATAGAAAAAATCATTCAATAACAGTGAATACTCATTTTCGGGCCTAAATTACGTGGAAAAAAATAACCCAGCTCATGTTCTAATGTTCAAGAGCATATTGCAGTGCAGAATTTATGAATAAAATTCACATTATTATTTAATTACCTCTTTTTAATGAATCAGAAAATGTGTCATAAATTTATTGTTATTGTACTAGTGAAATAAAGCAACTTGAAATATTTTACGATAAATACTAAAAAATATCAAATATTTAGTTACGACGTTCTTCTATTGAAGAAACAACAGACAGGTTGTTTCAAAACTCATGGTACAAATTTTAAAGTAGGTAGAACACATCTAAAAGCGCCATCTAGCTCCACTGCTTGAGTTACGACCATACATTGTATGATGTTTTGTGTTCGTCTAGGTGTGGTCCATTTCCTCTTAAAGTTTGTGTCATGCCTTTTGAAATAGCCTACATAAATTATATATTCTATTTCATTCATATAAAAAAAAATATATAGTAAGAATCATGGGTTACCTGATGAAGATAGTTAGCAACGACTTCCAATTCTCTTATTTTGTGCATTTTTTCTTTCTGCTGCTGCTGTTCATGGCGCATGGGATACCTGGCCTGCCGCCGCTTTCGCCTACGTTTACCGACCCAGGGAGGACGTAGAGGACTGTTAAGAGTGGTAGCACCAGTGGTTACAGTGGTCGTCTGCCCAACTGGAACCAGGACAGGAAATGAGAATATAATGCTGAGCAGAGGAGCTAGAAGTAATGGCAAACCAGCTGCAAGAAGACGCGCCGCTTGTCTCCGTCCACTATTGGCCTTTGGCTTGTATCCGTAAAAATACTGGCCACGGTATTCCCAAGTTTCAGGTCTAACATTTCGACCTCGTACTCCAGCTGTAAAGAAAAATTACAGTGTAAGAAATTTGCAAGCGGTAATAACACAGAGTCTCTACAAAGCCTAATTCTGTGACATCTTATGAAAATGAATGATTATATGATGAAAATATTTAGATTCAATTAATTTTAGAGGTAATTTGGTTTGGGCGAATTCAGTATTAAGTGATGGACCCCCACCTCTTGAGGTATTGACAGTCAACACAAAAATGTCATATGGTAACGTATCCATGCAGTATATAGGCTATTTTCATGCAAACTTGTCATGTCTGTCACATACTACGATTTTTGGGTACCAGTATTTTAGAACGGAAATATGTGACTTATTTTATCGGAGATATCTCATCAATTGATTAAGGAGAAGCAAACATTTCGAAAATAACTGTGGCCAATAAGCATAGCGATTTTCAGCTATGTGACAGACATGACAAGTTCGCATGGAAATAGCCTATACTGTATGCCATACACTATATCATTCCGTAAGTCTTGATAACAAACTGTTTAAAATGTCTGGCTCAGTTGACACATAAATGGCGAGAAATTAAAGTTTAGGTCAAAATTTCTTTCTTTATTAAAATTACTCATACATATTTTTTTTCCTTTGGTGTATCAATCGAAGTTTTTTTCTATATCTATTAGAAAAATGCAAATAAAAATGCCTTCTAACTATGGAAATTCATGAAAATATTACAAGTGGTATCAGATCTAGAATTAAATGTCAGCGTATTCCTGTTATAACGAGAAAGTTGTCCTGCGTGTAACACTATCAGGATGACAATTTATAGAGCCACTAGGCTTCCAGATCAGAATTTTTAAAAATCATATTTCATATCTCGCAATAAAAAAAACGCATTCCGGCCTAAAAGTGTAACGCAATTTTGTCTTATAACCAATCGTTTCTGAAAATTAATGGATTAAGACCAGAGTTAGTGTATATCCCGCGTGTATACGATATATGTTATATTAATGATAATTGTAGCGACGTCATCTCTCGCAACATCAACTTCAACGAACAATATATCACGAGTCACTAGCACGAAAAAAATGAGGTATCCTTTTGCTCCGTGCTGCGGCGCTAGTCTTCTTTACAGTAGGTCCCTGATTCAACTCCCAGTCAACTCCGTTTCTTTGACTCCTACAATAATACTCTCTCAAATGCGAAGGGAAAATATGCATAAATTTCGGAAATACTCGTAAATATAGTAAACGATATAACATTTCAAATGTTTTTCAAATAACGAACTTACCAGGTTTGTGGTGTCGCACTGTGTACATGGCAATGGGAAAGAAAAATCCAGGCTGGGTTTGCGTTCTTCTTTTAATCCTCCGTAATGTATCCGTAGAATTATTGGAAAATGTTGAGGTATTACTACTGAATCCGTTGGCAACATCATTTAACAGTAGCAGTGATTTAACTGCCACAGATATTAGCAACAGCTCGAGAGCTGTGGATCTGAAACCAAAAGAGAATTTGATTAACCAACTTGGGAACATCGTAAAAGATGGATTCATTTTGCCTTGTATAACTATTTCATAGATCTCTATCATCATTTTTCAAACCACGCCCAGATTTAACCAGAATTTGGCAATATCTTCGATGTTAGAACTTTTTATTAATTTAATGTATTTTCGGTGAACCTTTTGCGTAAAATGATGAATCCCTGTAAAGTAGTTCAAGTAACATAGTCTGTTTTGATTGGGACAAAAAAAAAGAAAAAAAGACCGGATTGTGTCGTGATATAGCAAATTGTTTTATCCCGTTAGAATCTTCAGTGTGTTCACATTACAAAGAAAACGGACAAAACAAATGATACCTTTAACGTACTGCTAACACGAGAGAAGCCGCACCTAGATTAATTTAATGTTCGCTGTCGAACACATTTTGTGGCTAAGTTTTGAGAAGGAACTTACATCATCTGATGATGTCAGCAAAAGATTGACCCGTTATTTAATACTCTTTAAAATCTAACATCGTTCTTGTATCTAATAT
The DNA here is from genome assembly GCA_963932465.1 of Maratus speciosus. Lineage (NCBI taxonomy): Eukaryota > Metazoa > Arthropoda > Arachnida > Araneae > Salticidae > Maratus > Maratus speciosus. Next base: position 41,056,001 of record OZ010791.1, on the reverse strand, counting down.
TAATATTTTAGATGGATTAATATTTTTGTGTCATGAATTAAGCGTGCTTGGCATACCGGTTTCGAAATGCAAGATATATTAAACGTCAAAACATTTAAATTCTTTAACATGTTAACTGCCATACGGCACCCTAGTCGTCGTATACATATTTGTGAATGAATGTGTCATACGACAACCAATCCGCCGTAATAAAGTATTGCTAATTTAGCATGCATTTTATTGAAAATATAGACCTTAACTAATGCTTTTAAATATAATATTTCGGATTTGGTTACTATTAACACAAAGCATATTTTCCAGCAAATTACAAAATTACAAAAAAACTATATTGTTACATATGCAGACGAATCTCCCAATAATTATGCTATCATATGTACTAAATCTTATCATAAATTTTTTACCTCCTGTATTTCTTCTACTAAATCTTTTCAAACAAACTAATGAAAACATAATTGCAAACAATCGTAAAATTCATAGTTATTATAAACTATTAAATATTTACTCTACTAACTTTAATTATCCTTATTTAGTTCTTACGCCCAAATTTCATAAGAAACCAATTAAATGTAGAACTGTCACTATTGGATTCAATACATATAATAATATAACCAATAAACTTCTACTAAAAATTCTGAATCAAATACAGGGATTCTGAATCAAATCATCACTTACAAAAATCATTGATAATACACATTGTATAAAAAATAGCAATCAACTGCTCAATATTATGAAAAATCTTAAATGTGTCAACAATATAACGACATATGATTTCAAAAATCTTTTTAATAATATAGATTTATTAGATCTACATAATATAATAAATGCTATTATTAAAAAAATATCATCATAAATTGAATTTACCACTGAATATAGACACAGATTATTTTCAAACTCTAACAAATTTCATTATCTATAATAATTTTATATTGCAAGATAACACAATATATCTACAGACAGTCGGTATACCATAAAGTTATTGCACTTCCAGTATATTATCAGACTTACATCACTATGAACTTAACTTTATTAATAGTAGAATACATTTATATCGTTAAATTGATGACATAATTTTAATTGCTACTGATCAAACTAATATTTCTCAATTTCCAGTAAATTATTTTACTAACTTAGAATTAACGGAAAATCTCCTACCAAACAATACAATTAACTTTTTTTTATCTTAAAATTACACACACACACACAAAAAAAAAAAAAAGAAAAGAAAAGAAAAGAATAACTGATATATATGACAAACGTAAAGAATTTTAATTCAAAGTTAATACATTTAGCTAATTTTAAATCTTGTCTTCATAATTCTGTATATCGTAACTCCTTAATCATTTATATAAAATAAAGTGTTTATGTTCTTCTCATCTAATTAACAACAATATTAAAAAACTAATTTATGATGCATTAAATCATGGTTTTCCTAAAAAATCCATACATTCCTTAATATACAATTAGTACATAAATGATCTTAAAAACCAAATTAACACATGTGTAAAAATTTTTATAAAAATTAAAATAATAATAAAAAAATTAAAAATGCAAAATAATAATAATAAATATAACAGGACGGATGGTTGGGTAGATGTTAGAGTACGGAGGAAGGTGACGTTGTCTTGTTAATACGCAATGGTTAATAAAAAAAAAGAAATATGGCATTTGATTAATAATTACGTTGCAATAATATTTTATAATAGATGTTGATTCGGTAGTTTTATATGTATAATTGTGCAGTTATATTTATATATTTATTAATTCAAGTTAAATCTATTTATTTTCTTTAATAACTAATAATGTTAATGTTTGACTTGTATTTAAATTTTAGCCCAATGAGGACAATATCATATTAAGTTCTAATACATTGTATATTATATTACATGAGAATAATGTGCATGTTTTTATTATAAATTTTATTCTTTGTTCTATCCTCTTCCCCTAAATTAGGTATATTTAATTATTAAGAAAGTTTGTGGACACATTAAATGTAACTAATTAATTTCAAATTTTAATAATAATTATTATTATTAATTCTTAAGCATAATAATTTTAATAATTTATTTATTTATATTTAATTATATATTTATTTAAGTGATTATGCAATATTGTCACATTAATTTAAATATTGATATGCTATAGTGAGGTACATTTCTTTATGTAAAACATTAATTAATGAATTATCAATACCACCACTTTACATATTGTTTTTATTTAATATATATTTACTTATTTTTTTCTAATATAATAGTATAAATTTAATAACATATTTTTAAATATTGTTTAATTATCATTTATATATCTCCAGACAGTATTTGCTTTAAAACTTAGTCCAATTATAGATATAAATATTTTTTATTATATATTAGTTTTTATTCCAAAGCAATATATTTTACTAATAAATTCTAGAGATGGCAGCAATTTATTGATTCATGGATAACATGGTGGAATTCATTTTTAAATGATCTATAGCGGGCTCTGGTCACATATATTGAGGTATGCACATGAATATATTGTACCTTTTTACTCCTTGGTCCATCACCATTTAAACTTTTTTGGCAACATGTATAAATAATCTCTTACCCTTGATTTTATTGCTGCCTCATTTCATTTAGAAAGACTTTCAAATTGGTAATGTGTTTTTTATTTCCCAATCCTTTTTAATCCAGATATATTTTAAACTTATTTGTTTTTCAAATATTTTAATTCTCTATTTATTGTGTGCGGTAGTCCCAAATTCATATTCTTTATTTTTTATGGCTAATATGAAGATGAAACCGCACACTTTGTTTGTGTAATTCAAGGCATTTGGGACCTGAAGAATCTGTTTAAGTTCCACAAATTTCCGTTATTAATTTTCTCTCTCTTTTTCTTTTATTTTACTATGTTTTTTTAAATCTATGTTGAATATGTTCAGGGATTAGTTTGTCAGTGAATAAATTTCTTTATATTTATAATTTCACAATTTTTGTTAGTAATTTGTAAGGATTTTTAATGGTTATATATATATATATATATATATGTGTGTATATATATGAGGGTCTTTCAACTGAAACCCGGTCAGTGGGTGTAACTTTGCATTAGACGTAAGGGGGGCGCCACGTAACTGCGTGTATGGCGGCACCATCTATTGGTAGAGAGACTGACGCATGCGCAAATTTTCACGTTGCATAGCGACAGTGTGGTTGCACGCCGAAGAGAAGGTAGTCACACAAGTTATCGTCCACTACTGAACATGCAGGTGAGTAAGCAGGAATAACGAGGAGTGATTCGATTTTTAGCGGCGGAGGGAGTTGGGGGCCGTGAACCGTATCGACGGATGAAAGCTGTGTACGGTGAGTACAGTCTAAGTTGTTCAACTGTTGTGGAATGGCGCAAAAGATTCATTGACGGGCGCGAGTTACTGGAACACAATGCTCGTCCTGGACAGGCTCATCGTGTCATCACACCGGAAATGATTGCGGAAGTGAATGATTTAGTCTTGGCCAACCGCAGAATATCTGTGGACAAGATCCATCGGTTACTGGGTATTAGCGTGGGCACCACTCACACCACATTGCATCAACACTTGAACTTTCGAAAAATGTGTGCTCAGTGGATTCCCCACCAACTGACCGTCGATCAGCGCAATACTCGAAAGGCGCTGTCTTTGAGTCATCTGCAACGTTATCATGAGGAAGAACACGACTATTTTTGAGTTTATTTTGTGTGTGTTAATAACATCGTTATTTTACAGTAGTGACCGGGTTTCATTTGAATGTCCCTTATATATATATATAGAGAGAGAGAGAGGGGGGGAAATATAACATAACCGCGTACGATAATTTACAATAACCGCTTTCGAGTCATCCCCGTTTCTGACACGCGTTCTTTATATTTAGAAACAACAGAAATCAATTTATTTTCAAGATTTAAAGAAACAATTATAAAATTTTTTGTTTATTCTACTGCTTTTCGGAAGCGTTTCAGACTAGTTTTTTGAGTGTATTAATAAATTTTCTCAAACCGGAATATCTGTTTTTAGGATACTATCCATTCTTAATGAAACATTTTCAGCTGCGTAATTAAATTTATACGTGCAAGAATGACAAAATAATATTAATTTAAATGTTAATGTGAACGCTGTTAGTTTTTCATGTTTTTCTGTAAAACATGTTTGTTTAACTAGAAAATGTTTGATTGAGAATGGATAGCATCTGGATGGAGATAACTAATAATTACACTATAAAAACTACTCGAAAATATTTCCGAAAATCACTGACAGCAAAACAAACTTTGTTTTTATAAATCTTCAAAATAAATTGGTTTCTACAGATAAAGAATGCTTTTTGGAATAGTAGGTATCTTGGAAGTGGTTATTGTATCGTGTTCAAGATTAAGAAACGCTTGCCTTTTTTTTTTACAGTGTTGACGGTGATTAAATAAAACAAACATTACTGTTCGAAAATTGGGTATATAGTTTGAATAATAATAATAATAGCATGTTAATAATGATCATGCCTTGACTACCAGATATCAGGTTGACTGCCACGCGAATTATTCGGGAAATTCCCGTCAGGCAACGCGCGTTGCATAGAAGCGGTGGTATTGCGGTATAGCAATGCAAAGTGCACTACTAATAGGTTGAAATTTACTTCCTATATATATCCTGTATATATAGAAATATAATACTCTAATAAATAAAAGTTAAGTACATTTTAAATAAATTTTCAGTAATTACTAAAAAATAATTTTTTTTTAGTTTTATATTATATTTTACACTGTCAGTCACCGGTGACTGACGCGGCCTAGTCGGAAAGTTCAGTATCAGTCACCGGTGACTGACGTGGCACGCAACGTGATATTCAAGGAATCAATATATGGATAGCAGTTGAAGTTTTAAGCATTTCGTAAGCAAATTCAAAATTCTAGAATTAAGGGTGTACTCAAATCCAAACTGCTTATTTTCTGACTCATTTTTAAATTCATTTTTGCTCTCAAACATATAAAACTGGCAGGTTCTCTTATTCAGAAACTATATAATGTACCGTAGGGGTCTATTTTTGAAAAGGTGTAAAGGTGTTGAAAGGGTGTCCGAGAAAGATCCGTACAACTTCAAAAATTTATTGAAAAAGAAACAATAGGGTTACAGCGCAACTAATTAGTACATTAGATAGAATAACTCAAAAAGTTTTTTTTTTCCTATAACTTAAGTTATTACCTTAGGAAATTTCTACATGAGACCCTTTCGTAGCACGAACAATATCAAGACGATATTCCAATTCCATCCACGACCGTTTCAGTATGCTAACATCAACTGTAGCTACAGCTGTTTGGATGTTTTGCTTTAATTCTTCGAGACTGTTAACTTGCGTTCGGTATACAGTATCTTTAACATAACCCCAAAAGAAAAAATGCAGTGGTGTTAGGTCAGGAGACCGGGGTGGCCATGCAATGGGACCATCCCTGCCAATCCAACGCTGTGGAAAAGAATTATTCAGCGACTCACGAACTGTCAATCCCCAATGAGGAGGCGCACCGTCTTGTTGGAAAAGGACATTCGGTTGAAGGTCTTGCAGTTGTGGGAATGCGTAAATCTCAAGCATATCTAAATAGGTACTTGAGGTCACAGTCGTTTCTGAGAAAAAAAAAAAGGTCCAAGGATGCGATCGTGAAGCAATCCACACCACACGTTCACCTTTTCACTGCTCCGTTGGAGTTCACGTACTGCATGTGGTTGTTCGGAGCCCCAAAATCGAACGTTATGTTTATTGACCATTCCGGACACATGAAACGTTGATTCACCGGAAAACAGCATTCGTTTCAGAAAATGTTCATCGGCATCCAAACGATGCAGCATGTCAACTGCAAATCCATAACGCTTCGCATAATCATCCGGTTGTAACGCATGCAGAATCTGAACTTTGTAGGCTGTAAGTCGCAATTGTTTACGAAGCACATCGTGTACAGTGGATCTTGGTATTTGTAGCTCCCGGGATGCTTGTCGAACTGATTTTGTAGGGCTCCTACGAAATGTTTCACGTATTCGTTCCACACTTTCTTCGCTAGTTCTAGGGCGACCATATCCTTTTTTATGTTCCACACTACCCGTTGTCATAAATTTGTGATACCACTCACGAATGCTTGACCGAGATGGTGGCGATTCCCCATACGTCGTTCGATAATTCCGTTGTGTTTGCGTATCGGATTTTGTTTCGATAAACCACGCAACACATTGAACTTTCTTCACGCGATCCGCCATTGAAATAACTAAAATGCTTTAATATTCCTTTGCATGACATGTAGCGCCATCTATGGTCAGAAACATACTGCAGAAAAAAACTTTTTGAGTTATTATCTAATGTCCTAATTAGTTTCGCTGTTACCCTACTGTTTCTTTTTCAATAAATTTTTGAAGTTGTACGGATCTTTCTCGGACACCCGTCAAAGAGCGGCATTTTGAACCGAATTTCCCGAAGAGATAGTGCTAGAAACGAAACAAATGGTCGTACTGAGAAAACAATTGTTTATAAATCACGTTCTAATTAATTGAACGAAAAATAAAAGCACAGTTCGCTTATAAATACCTTCAAAAATCACGTTAGCAAGTTTCATGTTTTTACTTTTAAAAATGAGTTTGAAAATGTGTCAGAAAATGTCAAGTTGTTGAGCGTGGAAAAATATTTTTTTTAATACCGCCTTAAGGACGAAATTTCTACTGTAAATTTTATTCAAAACGACGTTATACAAGAGTGAAAAAAAGTATTATCTTTCAAACATGACTAATATTTTGATAATCGGTTGGTTGACTCGTATGCAACGCGTTTTCAAAAGCGCGGTTTTGAGAAAAACAAGCTCTTTTCAGCAAACGCACGTTTCTGTTCAACGGCCGTAACTTTGTAAATAATTTGGACAATCCAGAATAGTTTCCGTCGCATAGTCTACACACCTCACGGGCTAACAAATGCTTCAAATAATGTAAAAAGTAAAATAGAAAACGATTTTCTCTATCCTACAAAGTGGAACCACCCTTTACCTCTTCACGCTGAGCACATATGTGGACGTTTAGTTTTTTAATAATTATAATTACTGTCAATAGTAAAAAGACCAAAAATTGGATAATAACTTATTCACTACTGAATTCCTCAACAAAAGAAGAAAAAATTTTAGGGTTTGACTGCACCGATGGACAGTTAGAGATATATAAAAGCGTGAAGTAATTTTATGGCAGTCAAATGTTGGATTATTCGAACAAATCGTTAATATTGGTTTAAAATAATATAAGATATATTAAATATATTAAGTTTTAGTAATTTTTGGAAATGTAAGAAAGAAATTTACTGTTAGTTCTTTATTTTATAAGAAATCATTTCACTCATAAATTACCATTAACGCTTAGCAGCCGCAAATATGGACGTTATTATTCTTTTTCTTTTTTTGTGAATTTTTATTGTTTTTCCCATTTTTTTTTTCTTTCTGAATTCCTATTAATATAAAATGAATAAATAGTAAAAAAGCCATTTTTTTCTCACCATAGAAAACAGGTTAACACAAATAATTTTTCCTCTTTTTCAACAATGCATATTTAGTGAATAATAAATAAAAAATTAAATGCATTCGCGAGAAATATTATTTTGTTATCGGTAAATGAACCTTAAGTCTACAGAGAATTTCTGAAAATCGTGTACTTCAACATTCAGCTGAAGAGATCTAAAAATCACAACGAAAATAAGAGTGTAAAGTTAAAAATTCATTGCCTAAAACTGAGCAGTAAAAAGTAAGCAAGTTTTTTATTTAACGTATTGTAACAATTATATATATATATATAACAGGAATTTCACTTATGAGGCAGGCATAGTTTTTAAGATAATCATTGAATGCTGATATAAGAACTATTTTACTTTTATGCGTATTTCGTAATAATAATTTTTATCGTTTAGTTATATCTTATTCGATGTTTTATAATATATATATTCAATGCAACTGTTCAGCATATCTTTTTTGATGATCAAAATATATCTATTTTAATAAGTTTTTTGGTATCTTTAAAAAATATTTTGTCAATTTATCTCACACAGAGCGAAAAAAGGTACCATTTTGATTTATATATCTGTTTATGTTAGAGACACAAGCATTTATAAAACTTTTACCTCAATTTGCTCATAGCTGAAAAAAAATATTAATTTACAAGTTGAATAAAGTTTATGATAATCTATTTTAGGTAGATTTCGCATGAAATACTACCTATTGCGATTGCTCCGATGTTGGAATTTCTGAAAAAAAAAATTCAGATCTGCACCGATCATGACCCCTAGAACCCAAAACCACCCTCAGTAAAAAACTTTATACATATATCACTTTTTTATGGACACGATAACTTCCGCAATTCTGCACAAATCTCTTCCAAACTGATATATAAAATCAAGGGGTATAAAATCTCGGTCAAGTTCGTTAATGGGCAAAATCGGACCAAGGGGATGGAAATAGGGAGGGGTTTTGGGAAAACCGAAAAACCCCATAACTTCTTCATTTTTGTACATATCAAATCACTTTAAAGTTTTTATTAGTTCTAAAAATAGGGCCAAAAATTTATGTATCACAGATTTTTGATAAAATTAAAAATGGGCTCAAGGGGCGCAAAAAACTGTGTTTTAGGGAGGAAAAAAATTCATAACTTCGTCAATTCTCAAGATATCAAATCCAATTAATTTTTTTATAAATGTTCTTAATATTATATACAACTTTTATATTGATAAGTTTTTATAATACCAATTCGTGCCGCAAAAAAATTAAAAACGAAAACTAAAAGGGGCGGGGGGGGGGGGGGGGGGGTGCAGAAGAAAAAAATCCATAACTTCGTCAATTCACAGGATATAAAATCCACATGAATTTATTATATATCTTCTTAATATTATCTACAACATTTATACTGACAAGATTTCGATAGGACCAATTCTTACAGTAAAAACATTTTAAAAATTACATAGCGGTTGAAGAAAAAAAATCATTGTATGACGGTTGTATTCAAATCCAAACTGCTTTTTTCTGACTCATATTTAAATTCATTTTTGCTCTCAAACGCATCCAATTGGTAGGTTTTCTTATTCAGAAACTATATAATGTACCGTAATGGTCGAGTTTTTGATAGAGACAGAATATATTTCAAAAAATGATGTCAAAGTTGGCATTTTGAACCGAATTTCACGAAGGGATTGTATTGGAAACGAAAAATATTGTCCTTCTGAGAAAATAATTGTTTATAAATCAAGTTTTAATTAATTGAACGAAAAATAAAAAGACAGGTCGCTTATAAATCTCTTCAAAAATCACGTCTGCAAGTTTCATATTTTTTCTATTAAAAATGAATCTGAAAACATGCCAGAAAATTTCGAGTTGTTGAGCATGGAAAAGTATTTTTTCTTAATACCGCCTTAACATGATTCTGGTAAAGCCAGCTCTTATATAAAAATGAAATAAAAACTCGCCAAAAGCGGTCAGATAGAATTGTTAAAGTGGGTTTATCTCTAATCATGATTTAGTTTTTGTTGTTGAAATTAGCGCTTAACTTCGAAATCTACCTGGGCCTGTAGGCCGAGCCGACAGGGAATTTTTATATATTTATTTTATACATTTTTGTAAAATTTTATTTCTGCTGTATCAATAAATAAATTATAGTTCTGAAGTGTCCATAAATTATTTAACTGTAGTATCAATTTATACTCAGTTATTTTTAATATCCATTTATAGCATATATCTAGTATTTTTTACGGATTGCTTATTGTTAGTGAATATTTGTTCTACGATTCACTTTAAAATTTATATTAATGTTCCATGGACCCTATTGACAATATTTTGAAGTATAATTATGTAAGAAAATCGTTTATTATCATAAAAATAAAAATATAAATGCTAAAAGTATATATGAGCAGATTGTATGTAAATTATTAGGTGTATATGAAATCCTGTTCACCAAAGCAAATGGAAAATTATAATATTATACAGCAATGACAAATAGAGAGTTTAAAAACGAGGGTGAAAGAACCTATAGCAGATAGCACATACAACAAGAAAACTACGGCTTTGGCGAGGCTACCTAACATAGAGTCTTTACAGATTAATTTTCAAAATAGTAAAATAATTTATCCCGTAAGATTTTATTTTCCATCCATTATCTACGAATCAATGAAATCTATGTATGTAGCGAAGGCATTTGCAATAAATCAACCTCCTTTAAGTTACCTAGAGTTTGGCGCGAAATGCTTTATAAATAATAAAAAAAAATACGATAAAAGAATTCACGTTTATAGGTGACCATTTTTATTAAAGTAACGGCTTTCATGACACCTGTGATCTCGTGGTTTTTTCTTATCAAGTTCCTTTTTTTCAGATATTTGCGAAAATAGTTTATTTTATCAGTACTGACCTTGCAAACGTTGCCAACTGCGTGTATGAAACTAGTAGATCTGTTTATTAAAAGATATTTATAAGCCTTTAAAACGTCAATTTTTATCACAATTTCAATTAAAAACTTACTGTTTTAGAAAAGAAGAAGAAGAAGAAAAAAAATAAAAACGGGTGAACATTATGATCCTGGAGCTATTTAAACATCTATATTTCTTACAAACTTTTAAAAACTAAGTGAAAGTTATTTGTTTTTTTATTTTTCGCAAAAGTGATTATTTTTTTCGTAAAATTGTGTTGGAAAAATTGGCATAACTCAATAAATAATAGTTCAATGACCACAAAATTTGTAAATTGAGTTTTAAATATATATTCAAAGGAAGTAGACTATTGTCATGCTGTTTTATTGAAAAGAATGTGAGTAACATAGTTTTAATTTATGATTTATTAATGTTTTTCAAAAATTTTCAGCGTTATTTGTTTTTTTATACCTATATCTTTTTAAATACTCATGTTATTGCCATACAAATAGTCTATTTCATGTTTAACATTATTCTGTTTATTGTGGAATTCATAAAATTTATTTATATTTAATAGTTTTAAATTTAAACAGTTTTAAGTAAATGACAACTTTTAGGTTAATTTATTAAATAGCAACTTTTAGGTTAATTTAGTAAATAGCAATTTTTAAGGTTAATTTATACTTTAAAAAGTAAACAATTACTTATTTGTATGTTTATGCCATATTCCCAATCAAAATTTTTAATAATAATTAGCAATTTGAAACTTAAAATTTACAGAAATAAAAAAAATGTGTTCCGAAGACATACCCTATGTGTACTGTTATCAATTTTAGCATACATATTTTTATTTTAATGTGCTGTATGTTGAATCTACAATGTTTATCTAAATTAATATGCCATTGTGCAACACTTTTTTTGAAATGAAATGAAACATCTCAAAGAAAATATTTTTTTTTGTCACAAAGTTAACCGTGGTTTTTTTCTCAAACAAGGCATATACTCTTACTTTTTTATTTTTATTTTTTCGTTTCTTTTTTTCAGTAATTTATTAAATTTAGTTGGAAGAAAAATATTTCATGTGGAAATGTCAATAAAAATGTTCGATTAAATACAATTAATATAGATATTAATGCAGGTATATAAAATTTCTCCTAGAAGATATATCCTCAAATTTTTTATTTATCCCTGTTTTTTGTTTGCTTGTTTGTTTGTTTCCGTCATAAGATTTTAAACTTTTTTATTGAGATAGTTTTTATACATGAAGAGCCTCAGCTGCCTGTTCCTCATTATAAAACAATTGACTTCATTGCTTTTTCTTTCAGTGTGAGTTTGATGTAGTAATATTGTTGTATTTAAACTAATGTACTTAACCTTAAATGGGCATAATGAAAGTAAATTAAAAAACACATGCCTTCTTATAAAAGGGAAAAGGGAATTATTGTAAAATATAAGTTTTAGGTAGTCGCGAAAATTTGCCTTTACGTTGAAACAGCTTTTTACATTCCTTTTTTCTAAAAAAGAAAGCATTGTAATCAAAATCTTTTTCGACTTCCGATTTTCGACGGATTTACATGTTTTAGGGGTAAGATATCCCGAAAAACATGTTTATAATACAAAACGCCTATCTGTCTGTCCGTGTGTCCGTGTATGCATAGAATTGAACCAAATGTTTTGTGTACATTTTTAGCTATGGCTCGCAGGTCCTCATCGAATTTGGAAATATTCCGCCGGAAGAGGGCGATGTAACAGTGATTTTTGTGCCATTTTCGTTATTGTACCACCGAAAAGTGTAAGAACTTGTGCATTGAACTGAACCAAATTTCATGTGTATGTTTTTTGGCTATAGACAGCAGGTCCCACGCGAATTATGGAACAGTCCGTCGGAAGAATGCACTATAATTGCAATGTGTCTCTAAATTTCATAGTTCTGTTGAACGTCGGCTGTTCAAGCAGTGACGAGCAATTCGCATCTAACTAACCCAGCAATTCTCAAGTAGCTGATGTAGGAAAGAATGACGAACAATATTGATTTTTTTTTTTAATATTATGATTGAGATTAACTCGTTTTTACTACGATTATGAATAGAAACTTAAGATGGAGATCAAAGATGGTGTAGCATTGAAGTAATAACACTGACGGATTAACATGAATAATAACTTTTTGAAATAGTAACATGTACGAGAAAGAAGAAGGTTTTGGGATTGGCCCATCCGACTGGCTCCTTGTAATGAAAAGTGTTTCCCAAACTTTATAATAGCTCAAATCTAATTAATTAAACATTAAAAGGTTTTCTGTGGGGATTTTCATGTTATAAAAATAATTTTGAATTATTTAATTAAGCCTGTAGTTGAAATGAAAAGAATTAAATCGAATGCCATAATAATTGACTATTCCAAAAAGAGCCAAAGAGTACTATTCTAAAATATTTTTGAATGAAAGTACATAACAATGCAAATACATATTTCTTCTTATTATTAGAAGTAAAAGAAAAAACATTAGATTGGAAACAATCTGTTCAAAAAAATTTTTAATGACAAAAATTTTCTGCCTTAATACATTTTCTGGCTAAAAAAACAATAAAAACTAAAACAATGGTTTTTGAAAACTGGAAGTGTGAGAGAAATTGAAATTAGTACTACTAACACATTTGTGATTTTTTTCTTCTAAAATCACAAATATATTAGTGGTTATTAGGTGAGTATATGATTTATATTTGCACATTGCGCTTTAACTATTAGTGTATTAATATAATGTATTATAATTTATGTATTATTATTTATTAGCATATTATTATTATTATTTACATTTAGTTACAGGTATTAGCATAATGTATTGATTAAAGCTGCAAATTTTCCATTACAATGGAATTTATCCCTGAATCAAAATCTTTTATTTAATTAAAAGTATTATTATTAATGTTTCAAGAAATTTTACAAATAAAGAAGGTGGGGGAGGTCAAACAAAGAAAATCTGTAACATTCTAACATAACATACAAATTCATGTATTAAATTAATAAACTTGACACAAAATTTATTTTTTTATTTTTTAGATACGAACTTAATTTAACAAACATAACTCTATCCAATACAGTAAGGCATTAGAGATATGTTGGGTAATATAGTAAAACAAGCCGGAAATTGTGCATCAAACGTGACAAGTGAGATGCGTTCGTATTATAATTAGTTTTATAAGTATTCATATCTTAGTGCAATAGCTGTTGCACTCTTGTGCAAAAATGCATGTGAATACAAAATGACGATTCTATATATTTAATTCAGTAATACGGAAATAATAAGGTTCTATCTTAAATAGGACGTCATCACCATCGAAACCTAGAATCATTACCTATCATGGGATATCATTGAATTCATTACGTATGATAGGATTTAATAGAACGAAGAAAACTTTCAGTAATATTTTTAAGTTTTGACTCGATTTTCGTAAAATATGAAATAACTCGACACAATTCTGCGACTATTCTATATATTAAATTTTAAACCATTTTCTGGGGTAGTTTTTGCGCTGTTCTATGCGAGCAGACGGACAGACAGACAGGCGGACCAAACGACGACTATAGGTGCTACGTATTTATATAATTACGAACGCACTTAAAAAGCGTTAAAAATTTTGCTCTCTTTTGTTAGATTTTTTTTTCTCTTTTTAAATACACTACTTCTTAATCTGTAGACATCAAACATAATATAACTAAAATTCAGCAAAGTATTGTGTTTCCTTTTTAAATTTAACCTTTTACATCTTAAAAAAAATCTCTATACAGTTTGTCCCAAAAAGATTGAAACGCGCTTTAAGTTTTTAATTATATTTTTAATTTTGCTAAATTTCGGAGCTTTTTGGCCCGAAAAACACGTTGTTATTGAGAGTAAGCTCCAAAATTTTATGAAATTGAAAGTATGATAACTCGGTGAACTATGGTCATAGAAGAATGGAATCTTTGCTATTGTACCTCTTAGAGAATACAGAAAATGTTACTAAATATAACTTATAATACTCAGAAACCGTATAAATGTTTCAAAAGTGTAACTTTTTGAAAATTGATTGCAGATATATTTCATTAACATGATATTAATTCTTACCGTATTTACAACAATTTTGCCTTTTATTTGCTACTGTATCTCCGACAGTTAAATAATAAATCACGCTTCAATCCTTTTTTAACACCCTACATATCTCGAGTAATGTAATTTTGATAAAATAATGAAAAAAATTATGTTTATCTTTAAAGTATCGTGTTTTACTACACTTGTTCATAATATGTGTACATTATGTACAGTCGTGGAAAAAAAAGTAAACACCCCCTACTAACTCCTCATCAAATTATCGTAAAAAAAAGTTACTGGTACCGAACGATTGGAAATAAAGTCTACTTTTAAATGATGTATATAAAATTTGCTTAAGGGGCCATCTACATATTAAAATGAATCCAAACTGCATTTTTATCAATGGCAATACCCAATTTTAACGAGATATTTCAAATCTTCGGTTTAAACTATGCCTAGACACCAAATTTCAAGTTACTTGAATGATAAATTTTGAATTATAAACATTCAAAATTTAGTGCTTCTAATGTTAAATTACATCTTCATATTTTTACTTATATCTCCTGAAATTATGCTCCTAATGTGCTAATTTTTTGTGTAGCAATAATTCTAATATACCCAAACATAAATACCCTGAATTTGCAATTTTTATAATTTTATGATATGAATTATGAATTATGAAATTAATATTCGAAAAAAATATGAATTGCAACCTACAATTTTTTTGATGGATTTAGATTTATTGAGTCCTGCTTTATGGAAATCCCAAATTTCACATTTTAATTCCAAGTAGTTTTCAAATTATACTTAAAAAACGGCAAAATGATAGTTTAAGGGGCTGTCTATGATAGAAGTGAGTAGATATTTTGAAATTTCTTCTGCTGTCCTGTAATCTAACCGGCTTCATCGACTGCTTGAGTGGTGCTTAAGGTGCCTTGATCAAGAAGGGGGCTGCACAATATACTTGTAAACCATCAGAGAATTTCGTTTATCCTTTAAGTATAATCTTTTATCATACGTTTTGTCATCGCGTACACATTTACTTAAAATGTAATAAAGTAATTTACAAATGTAAATACGTGCGAGTAGTAAGTCAAAATTACGTCCATTTTTAATCATATCATAATATTAAAATATTTATTTGCTTAAAAGACGTTATAAAAACACATTAAAAGTAAACTAAAAACACTTTAAAATAAATAATCATTGTTTAACGTCTGATATACGAGTTAAAAATAATAAATATATTACAAACCATCAGATATACAAGTAAAATTACATAAATACATTTAATACAATTAAAAAGCAAACGTTTCAAGCTACATTTTAGCCCCTCATCAGTGCAACAAAACATTCAAATGACCTTCCTCCTGAATACTCAACATTGTTTAAAAAAATTTTTATACTTTATTTAATTTTAACTGCTAATAATTTTTAACTGTAAACATGATATATAGTTTTCTGTCATTTGAATGTTTTGTTGCACTGATAAGGGGCTAAAATATAGTTTGAAACGTTTGCTTTTTAATTGTATTAAATGTATTTATGTAATTTTACTTGTATGTCTGATGATTTGTAATATATTTATTATTTTTAAAAACACTTTATTTACATGTTTCAACTCATTTTCTGAGCCGACGTCAGAATATATAATAGAAAATTACAAATGCCAACTGAAAAATGGGAAAAAAAATCATTTACTACATTTAATATTATATTATCATATTTTACTATATTTCTCTGGTATCTAGCACAATATAATTGAAATAATCAATAATTTACATTTAAAGTGCTTCCTGTTTTTTTTTTTCTTTTTTTTTTTTTTTTTTTTTTTTGTCAATTTTTATCTGTAGCAAATGTTATCAAAACAATTGAAAGTTTGTATTTATATTTAAATTGGATTGTATTTACATTTTTCGCTATATATTTTTTAATCTGTACGTATCTAGCATAATACATTTAACAATTATCAGAAATTCTAACTTCCTGAACATATTTACCTTTAAATATCACCTTTTACTTTTTTGGTAATAAAATATATATACCTGTTAGATGTATTCAAAATAATCAAATATTTAAATTATCATTTTTCGGCTACATCTATTTTACATTTAACAATTATCAAAAATTCTAACTTCCTGAAACATATTTACCTTTTAAGTATCATCTTTTACTTCATCTTCCTTTAATCCAAAATCCATGACAGTTTAATAAGCTAAGGAGCGCACACTCAAGTCTTTCGTCTCAATTAAAAACGTCGGAAGTACCCGAAGAACCGAAAGAAACGTCTTCGCAACCTCGACCCTATAGTGTCTGACCCGGTAAATGGTCCGCCATATTCAAATGCATTCTCGCTTGACCAACATCCCTTGAAAATTGGCCTCCACATCATTCTAGGGTGACATGGATGGTTGGTTCTTTATAAATGGGTCCCTGTGTCAAATGCTTCTTTTTATTATCATTATTATAAGGCAATTGTCACTAAAAGGTGACGCTGTTAACAAAGAAACACTTCTGGTATACCGGTTTGAAGAATGGAATAGAAATTTTCGGAAGATCACCTATCATTGTCTCTACCGCAAATAACTACATTTAAAACACAGGGATTACGGGAAACTTCGAGTAGTCCTTTTCAAATAATATGAAGAATTAAGATCATGAATAATTAATAAAATATTTATGAGAATAATGAATCGTTTAAAACTATTTTTAATTCCAATCTCACGAAATCTATATTTCAACTATATTATATAGAAAGTTTAACCCTTTATTCCACGACGGTACTTTAAAGTACCAATAAAATAACTTGTTATAAAATTCATTTAATACATCGATGAGTAGTGATACAGTTTAGAATGAGTTATAGATACTTTACTTTACCTTTTTCCAAAAGCATTATTGGTAGCACAAAACAAAATTATTTTTAAATGGATGAATTCTTTTCAGCTTTCTTGATGTTGAAAGATTGTAGGGGAAAAGTTTCAGTTCGGAAATATTTCTATAGTTCTAATGCAAGAGTATTATATTTGTATATGTCCTAATTCTACAAAATACTAAAAAAAATATTTTAAATTAAAAAAAAAAATGAGTGGAGTTATAAATATTGCGCAAAATCACTATATATTAAAATTTAATTAATTAACTTTAAATGACAAAATCCTCCTAAAATTTATTAAAGGATTGTGTAAATCGTCTAATGTAGTTTAAAAATTCACAAAAAATGCTTTAGAAGATGAAATTTTGATAATGTGGCACATAAAAGGTTCCTAGAAAGTTACAATTATGAAATTAATGAAGCAAAATGGGTGGAATCAGCCCTCTGTGATATAACAACAAGAAAGAAAAAACATGTGTCAAGAATAGATTATGAATCACTTTCTTGCGCAATAAGAATACTGTAAAGGTACTTCTCTCTTTAGTAATTGTCTATACCAAAATAGCTTCTTTATGTGTACTTTCCCTTTTTTTACAGTTTGCTCTATGAGTTCAGGGCCATCTGTATAGAAGGTGTATAACACATTAAAAAATCCAATAACAACAATTATCATCTAAAGTTGGTGAAATATTCGAATACTTTTGTGCAGCCCTATATAGTATCTATAGATTTGTATATATGCTACATGGTAAGCTAAAACTTAATTCCGTTAGGAAACACATAACACAGCTGAAAATACCCCTTCAGCAATTTCCTTCCATAAATCGAAAGGTTCTCGTATTCTTTTATGCAGTCCTGTATATTATGTGGGGTAAAAAAATAATTTAACTTAAATCTCATACCACAGCTGAAAACTCAGTTGCAACAATTATCGTTCATAGACAGTATTGTAACAGAATTTATTTGTGCGTCCCTGCTCAATATCCTAGGCACACCCTGTTCTATAGCAAGCATCTTGTATTGCACCTCAGTAATGTATATCAGTTTCAATATATTTGGAACAGTGTGACTTTATTAAAATACATTGCAGACCATCTTTCCCCATACACCGTAATGTAACGGATTTCTTTCTTTTTGAGCTAACTATAAGCGCTTCCTTTTCAATACATGCACACTGAAAACCTCAATAACGTGTATCAATTACATGGCAATCCCAGTATAGTTACACGAGGTAGAAAACACGGATGGACAGACGGCCAGACAAACCGAATTCATAAAAACTTTTCGACTGTGTTGTAAAGTGTTAAAACGTTTTCGCAGAAAATAAACAGTCCTGGACAATCAGTGCATGCAATCGTATTCCGCGTTACAATTTTCAAATGCTCAGTTCCCTGACACAACTGAGTAATGGCTATGTGAAAGAAATGCAATTTCAGTTTGAGAGTTTCAAAGTAAAAAATGCGATTTTCAGAGCTAACGTGGATGCTCCTGATCTGCAGATTGTCACGCTCTAAACTTTATCAATATTGACACTGTTTCTTCCAGTGCAGAATTGTTTTATGAGAGAGGAATAATCAAACATTGAAGATAGAAAATAAACAGTCCTTGTATGAGACTTAAAAATTGTCTTCATTTGAATGAGGTGAGGCTCCATTTGCAATATTTTTGTATAACAATGCATGAGTCATTAATTCAACCCTTGGTACTATAACAAACTCAAAGGCTTGTACAAAGGCCCAATTTTAACTGGAATTTTTTTGAGCGAATTGTAAACGCTACACGCTTCCATTTCAATACACGCACATCCAAAGGAAAGCTTCAGTAACTTGTATCAATCACATGACAATCCCAATATATTCAATCGAATTAAAGCACAAAACTAACTCAAATAAGCATTTTCTTGTAAAATTCAATTCTGAAAAGTAATTTCATCTAGTGGTAACTTAGACACTTATTTTTACTTTAGTGTCAATTTATTTGCCACTAGTAGGCCAAAAACCTATTCAATGAGGAATAAATTTTTGAGAACACAAAAAATTCCATTTTGAGGCATCCATCCCATTTCTAAAATTTAGGTTAGCGCTTTTTTTAATCTCTTTGTAATGCAATCATCGTAAACCTTTCTTAAAGTTATACTTGTAGGAATTAAAGATGTGTATGATACAGCCGTGGGAAAAAAAAAAAAAAAAAAAAAAAAGATAGTAAACGCCCTTTGCTAACTCTGCAACAAATTATCGTAGAAGAAAGTTACAGGTACCAAACAACTGAATATAAAGTCTACTATTAAATTATGTATATAAAATTTGTTTAGGGGCCATCTACATATCAAAACGAACCCAAACTTTGTTTTTTTTTTCAATACCCAAGTTTGACGCGGTAAATAATTTCTACACCTTTCAATTAGCCTAAATCTAAATTTTCATACAATTCATACGATTAGTTCCCGAGAAATTAATTATTTTAAAATGAGCATATTTTAGGGACTGTATCCAAATTGAAGTTTGTTTCTAGATTGATTGAAATGCCACAGAATGACTTTGTCACTTCTATTGATGTAGTTCATGCCAATATGAGCATTTAACTAGTTTAATATGTTTCGATTATTGACAGCCCGAATATTTCAATAAAATGAGTAAAATATATTTTTTCAAATTATCTCCACATCATAGACGGCCCCCTAAACCCTCATTTTCACGCTTTTTAATGATAATTCAAAAACTACTTGAAATAAAAATTTGAAATTGAGAATTTAGATAAAGCAGCATAAAATATAAATCTATCAACAAAATTGTAGGTTGCAATTCATATATTTTCCGAATATTAATTTCATAATTCATATTATAAAAATTTTTAAATTCCAAATTCAATGCATTTATGTTTGGGTTTTTTAGTATTACAACCGCACACAAAGTTATTACATTAGGATTATAATTTCAGGAGATATTAATAAAAATATGAAAATGTAATTTAACATTAGAAGCTCTAAATTTTGAATGTTTATAATTCAAAAACTTCTCATTCAAATGACCAGAAATTTCGTTTCTAGGCATAGTTTGAGCCGAAGATTTAAAATATATTGTCAAAATTGGGGGTTGCCATTGAAAAAAAAAATTAGGTCTGGTTTTGATTTGTAGAGCTAAGCAAATTTTATATGCAATGTTTAAAAGTGGATTTTATTTACAATCGAATGGTACCAGTAGCTTTCTTCTATTATAATTAATTGCAGAGTTATTAGTGGGTGTTTACTTTTTTTTCCACGACTGTACATTAGGACCTTGATTTCTTGTTTATTAGTCACTTAATTTAGCTTAATGGTTAGCCAGTTATGGGTTCCAGTAATTTCATTTCGCCAATCTCCGACAGATTAATTATTGGTGTTATTAAAGAAAGTTGAAATATATTATTTGTACTTTTTAAAAAATGATAATAATAAATTAAATTTATCTTGTAGTCAACACCATTGTAACGTAAGTTGTTCTACCAGGGCCTGACATCATTACTGGTTCATAAATGTCAGTTATTGGATATATGCATTACCAATCACTTAAAGCATGAAGAAAGGGACACATGCATCTGTAGTATGATATTATATATAAATAAGGTTTAAGTACTTTCTTTTATAAATATTAAAGTATTTTTAAAACATAAATTCATTGAAGTATAAAATATTTTTTTAAAAATCTTTGGAAGTAAAGTGTCAGAGTTCCCTTTATGCCAGTTAAAGTTTTTCAAAATAGGGTTGGTATTAGTTACTGGAGTTATTCCCAATATTTATTTTAAAAAATCATTTTTAATAATACAATGTTTTATTTTTGAGAATTCTATTAACAGTATTTTTTTAATGTACCTCTTACTATTCTTTCAATAAGAAAATTAAGTATAAAATGGATTTAAAATTTTGTAATAGTGATTTGAACAAGAAGGAATTCTTTAGGTTTCGATTACTGGGAGTTTCACCCTACTCGTGCCCCAATTTTAACTTTCTACCTAAATTGTAATATTTTGCAAAAAATACTTTTACTCATGCCCAATTTTAACTATCTACCTATTAAACTGTACAGAGATTTCATCGTTTTTCGAGTTCGTACATGTATTCTTTTGCTCTTTGAATCTTCGATGTAAAGGTACTGTAGTCTGTGGCGGCGAATTTCGATTTTTATAGCTCGTTCGATTCGTCTCATCGATCTAAGTAATTTGCTACCACGCATATCGTCTATTGAGTTTTAATAATGACAGGGAGACGGGTCAAAGTTTAAAAAATTGCATAATGCGAGCTGCCGAAAATAAAACAGTAGCAGAAAATACCTTAGCATGCAACCATACGCAGACGTTCCGCAAATTACGAAGTGACTGAAAAACTGAAAAAAAAAAAAAAAAAAAAAAAAAAAAAACGACAGTGTGTGGTTACAAAGATTTTTGCTCGTAATTCGGGAAAAGGTATTGACAGGATGAACAAAACTTGACCACTGTTGCCAGCGGGCTACTTTTTTAAAATTCCGATTTCTTGATTGGCACCACTTTTTTGAAACAGTAAAATTCCCCTTATTTAATCTTATACTATAATGCGAGCAAAAATTGTGTGTGTATGTGTGTGTGTGTATGTAAATTTTATCTTAAAAACGGCTCTAACGATTTTGACTAAATTTTGTATCTAACCCTTTACGGGCACGAAAAGACTATTGGGATGGGTCTCGTGTTCGGGAAAATTCAATTAGGAGATCATTTTGAGTCATAATGGGTCAGGGTCAAGCTATTTATATCTAGAGAACGGCTCAATCGATTTTGACTAAATTTTGTATCTAACCATTTTCGGGCACGAAAAGTCCATTGGGATAGGTCTCGTGTTCGAGAAAATTCGATTAGTGGGTCATTTTTGGGTCACTGTGGGTCAAGCTATTTCTATATTATACAGTTTTGGATTACGAGAAGACCACTGGGCTAAGTCACATGTTCGAGAAAATTCGATTAGTGGGGCATTTTAAGGTCACCGTGGGTCAAGTTAAGTTTATCTAGATAACAGCTCTAACGATTTTGACGAAAGTTTGCACCCTACTGTTTTCGGGCACGAAAAGACCATTGGGATGGGTCTCGTGTTTGAGAAAATTCGATTAGTGGGTCATAATGGGTCAGGGTCAAGCTAATTATATCTAGATAATCGATTTTCACTAAATTTTGTTTCTAACCATTTACAGGCACGAAAAGACCATTGAGATGGGTAACGTGTTCAAGAAAATTCGATTAGGGGGTCATTTTTGGGGCACGGTGGGTCCAGCTAAGTTTATCTAGATAACGGCTCAACGATTTTGACGAAATTCTATAACCTATCGTTTTCGGGCACGAAAAGACATTTGGGATGGGTCACGTGTTCGAGAAAATTCGACTACTGGGTCATTATGGGTCAGGGTCAAGCTAATTATATCTAAAAAACGGCTGAAAACGGATTTTGTAATCTGTCATTTTCGGGCGCGATAATACCATTGGGCTAGGTCGCATTTTCAAGAAAATTCGATCAGTGGGTCATTTTGGGTCACAATGGGCCAGGGTCAAGCTAATTGAATCTAAAAACATGCTCAAAACATTTTGACCAAATTTTATATTATACCGTTTCTGGGCATGAGAAGAGAATTGGGTTAAGTCACATGTTCGAGAAAATTCGATTAGTGGGTCATTTTGGGTCATAATGGGTCAGGGTCCAGCTAATTGTATCTAAAAAACGGCTGAAACGATTTTGACTAAATTTTGTATTCTATCGTGTTCGGGCTCGAGAAGACCATTGGGCTAGGTCGCATTTTGGGTCACAAAGGGTCAGGGTCAAGCTAATTGTATTTAAAAAGCGCTTCAAAACATTTTGACAAAATTTTGTATAATACCGTTTCCGGGCATGATAAGACCATTGGGCAGGGTCGCATGTTCAAGAGAATTCAATCAATGGGTCATTTTGGATCCTAATGGATCAGGATCAAACTAACTGTATCTAAAAAACGGCTCAAAAGATTTTGACAAAACTTTGTACTACATCGTTTCTGGACAAGATAAAACCATTGGGCTGGGTCGCATGCTCGAGAAAATTCTATTAGTGGGTCATTTTGTTGATAATGGTTCGGGGTCAAGCTAACGGCATCTCAAAAAAGTTCAAACAATTTTGACAGGTTTTTTTTTTTTTTTTTTTTTTTTTTTTTTTTTTTTTTTTTTTTTTTCCTGTTATACCATTTTACAGTACAAAAAGACCATTGAAATAGCTCACATGTTCGATAAATTTCGGTTAGTAAGTTTTTGAATCAACGTGGGTGAAGATTATTTTATCTAGAAAACTACTAACGATTTTCACTAAATTTTGTATTCCATCGTTTTCAGGCTCGAGAAGAGCATTGTGTTAGGTCGCATGTTCGAAAAAATTCGATTAGTGGGTCATTTTGGGTTACCATGTCTCAGGGGCAAGCTAATTGCATCTAAAACAGCAAGAATGATTCAGTGGGAATACTATATCGAGATAAACACAAAGCTAATTTTGACCGAGCTTAGCTCGGTCATTCCTGCTAATGACATGTTAATTAAGGAGAAAACAAGGGATATTTTACCATTTCAGAAAAGTAGTGCCAATCAAGAAATCTAAATTTTTAAAAAGTAGCCCACTGGAAACGCTGAACTAGACGAGAACATCATAACTTGGGAAAACCTGACTGTCAAATTAGCATACGAATATTTTATCTGCAATTACAAATTCTTATAATAACAGCAATAATATAACCTTATAGTAGTTACTGGCAATGAATGGCACTGTAAAAACAATTAGTAAACTTAAATCGTACTTAAAGGCATCTGTTATGTAATGAACGAAATTTTGAAATTTGACCCGGCCCCCTTGTCATTATAAAACTCAATAGCCGATATGCGAGGTATGTAATTACTAAGCTCGATGAGACGAGTCGAATGAATTATAAAATTTCAAATTTGCCACCACAGACTATAGTACCTTTACTTGTTAGTGTTTGTGGTAGGCAATTTCTCATTTTTCATCAGTAAACAAAACCATTAATCTATCATGCTTTAAATGTTTTCCATTCAGGATACTCTATTAATAGAGCTGTTCGTAATACCTTTACCCTTTCATGTTTCTCACGATATATTTACATTCGAATGAAAATAGATGATTATAGATGCTTCATTTACTTTAGATGGAGATAGAAAGATAGATAAGGAACGAAATAATGCCGTTTTAAGTAGTCAAGCTTCCATGTTTTCGCTTTGATTTTCGAGTATAACTTTATATTTAGGTTGAGAGATGCCCATTTTTTTAATCAAAATATTAGATTTCGGCATTCTAGCATAAATACGAATTTTGAGATACCTGTGTTTGTCCCCCTTCCCCCCCTTAGAGAAAAACATTTACATAAAAATATTAATTTATATTTGATTTCAGATATAAATTATGAAAAAAAAGGCTGAATTTTATTTACATTTTAACTAAATTTCAAAATATTGCTATATTTAAATAGACATTTTTGGAATATTTGTAGCTTACGCAAAACACGGCGAACTATGTTCTATTAAATATATTATATTTTTTAACCCTACAAAACGACTTTTTTACTCCACCTGTACTCCTAGAGCAGGGATGGCCAACCTATAGCACGCGTGCCATAAGTTGCACGCTGCAGATTATTTTCTGCACGGCATAGATTGAAGTTCTGTATCAAAATATTGTAGAATTTCACAATGTGCATTAATTAATCTAGATGTTACTCTGTTTATCTGAATGCGATTAGTTCGGTTGGTTGTCATATAGATTGAAGAAATCGAAATATAACTTAATGTATCCCAATCTGCCCCAATACTGGCTCGCAAAATTTTAAGAATAAGAGAGAATTAGAAAATTATCGCAAAGGGAAGATTAAAAGGCATTATAAACAAAAATGTCGATGGTAAAATTGTAACAACTTTGAATTCGATACCAGACACTAAAAGTTGTAGATTTTGGTGTTTGCCACTTTGACAATTTTTTTTTCTGCGATACATTCTTTTCGGAAATAAATTATATGAAAAATTCAATTAAAAACATTTTGTCAAATGAGTCCAATTCAACATGTATTTTCTTAAAACGAATCTGATATAAATTATTTGGCATCGAAGGTGAGAAAACAGAAATAATATTTTTAAAACAAATTTCTAAAGTATATAGCATAAAATATTACTCATATTTTTTTAACGCTAAAAAAATAAGTAATTTTAATTCATTATTATTTGATCCAGTAAGATTTTTTTTTATTGTTGGCACGTCATGATCACGTAAAATATATTTTTTAAACATTTTGGCACGTGGATGTGAAAAGGTTCGCCGTCCCTGGCCTAGAGTGTACTTGAGAACATTCACGCTGTGTTTCAAAATTAATGCGTTAATAGAATATCGTTGATGAATACCGTTAATGGGTAAAATCACTTGAATTGGTTCAAAATTCCGATTTTTTTTCTCTTATTCAAGGTTGAAGTAGCACTGTCGAAGTTTATTCCACCAGAGCGAAAAATGTCCAGACCAGAAGTCGAACCTGGGTACCTTGGCTTGGCGTGGTAATCCTCTACTTATTGAAATATCCGGACGGTACCTGGATGACATAATTCACACTTATTTGTTGGACATGGCTGCTAACTGCAGCGACAGTTTCATTCATATTCATCCTATGAATGAAACTATCCGTGAAATGTGATAGTTTCTTTCATCATGTATGTTATCATGTATCCATGCTATAGTTATATCTTGGATGAATGAAATCCTATCGCTGCAGTTTGCAGCCATGTCCAACAAATAAGAGTGATTTATGTCAGCCAAGTACCGTCCGGATTGCTCAATAGGTAGAGCATTGAAACGGCAAGACAAGATATCCAGGGTCTGGACATTTTTCGCTCTGTGTACTAATTTTTTCATTGGTTCATTTAAAAGTACATTATTTAAAGAATAAAATCCTGGAATTATAAAGTCGAATTCGAATTATTTTTTATAGAAACAACTGCTTGAAGCGCGCACCTCTTAGGCGTTCGACGCCAATTGTGACGCATTCGCCCAGGTGAACTTTTTATTGCTCGCTAGTTCTTTAAAAAATAAATGTTAATATCTTGGTGACTATTGTACGTGAATTGTTATGCTACATAAACACTATTTTTAATTTATTATATTAGTTTTTGGACTTCAAACCAGCAATTCGGCGAGATGGTTTTAGTTTATCTTTTTACGTGCGGAAAAGTTTTACAATGGACAGAAAAGTGCTCATGCCGGCAAATGTACACACTTATGTGCAAAGCCTCCACAATGTTTGAACAGGCAATCTCCAGGGCAGTATCAGGAGGTCAGAATAGTCCAAAACGAAGCAAGAACAAGGCAAAATGAAAAAGACAATGAAGCAGAAGGGTACTTGACCGGTCCCGGGAGTTAGCGGATTGATATATAAATACCTTTTGCGGACTCAATAGTTTGGAAAAGTGAATAGTAATTTTAACCGCATTTTTCTCGAAATTATTGAAACGGGTGACCTTGATATCTCAGAAACTTCAACCTATTTTCTTCCAACCAGTTTCAAATTAAAGATCAAACTCTTGGCTATCATTCCTTCTACGATCCTATTTGTAGTTATCAATAAACATGACATTTAAGTGGACAAAAAGGTAAAATAAGTCGAGAATTGTACGTCAGACATGGCAAATTAAGTGTGTTCATACTATAACTAGTCTTATAAATATTCAGATCTTGGTGCAATAGTTGTTGCACTCTTATGCAAAATTGCACGAATACAAAATTGATTACGATTCTATATATTAAATTCAGTAATACGGAAACAACAGGACTCCATGCTAAATAGGACGTCATCACCAAAGCAACCTAGAATCATTACCTATCATGGGATATCATTGAATTCATTACATAGGATAGGATTTAATAGAATGACGAAAGCTTTTATTAATATCTTTTTGCGTTTTGATTACGATAAGTATTCACCGTTTGACCGGTTTTTTTCGAAGAGCTCCCACACATCATCTGTCACGCCGCAATTCTTTCATATATTTACATTAAAAAATGCGCGATTTTTCACTTTAATATATGTATAATAAATTAATGTATATGGATTTCTATAAGCACTTTCTATTTCTTTAAAAAGAAATTTCGAAAAAGCCATAAATTTCCAGGGGTCAAAGCGGTGTTACCCCTTAAACGGGTTTTCACAAAAAACCCACGCACTAAATCGCATGCGCTAAAACACGTCATTTTGCTCTAAATCTGATTACAGAAGATAAGATCATGCATTAATTCACTTTCAAAGAAAAACAAAAGCAAAAATATTTAAATAAAAAAATAAGAAACTATATTAGACATGTACTTATGTGGTGAACCATTAAATTTGTCTTTATATTCCCCATTTTTAAATAAAAATTACTTCTAAGAAAATCTCTTCCGAACTGTTTCACACAAAATTTCCTTTTAAAGTTAAAATAATAGTAATAACAGTTTTCTTTCAACATGAATAGTTTTTTTTTTATATATCTACAATCAGTTTTAAAAATTTAAACCTTTTTATGTTTGTTTTAAAATGACCGTTACCAAGAAGAGGTGTTCTACGTCAGAAGGGAGACGACGAAGCAATTTCTTGTTACGAACAGCCTGAGTACAGTTGTTTTATAGTTGTCCGAGTTGTGTTATTGTTATGGAATTTGCTTGTTAAGTTTATCTAATAGTATGGTGATTTTTCCAGCTGAAAGTAAATGGTCAATCCCTCCCCACCTATCCTAAAAATTATCTCAATTCAACCGGTATTAAATTGCACCCCCCCCCCCTTTTTATATCACGCAATTATCCGTATCACGCTAGAAAGCACTAAATTTGTTGTCATTTCGTGTCACTTTTTTATTCGCGGAAACTGTCCACTTTGATTATACTCTTTACTACAGTTACATCTATCATTAAATTCCTTCGATTTAGATCTGACTTTAAACACGGGGTCTTAAGGGGCTGGTCACTCAGCTGCCGATTTCCCCTCACTCATAAAGTCACTCATAATTGGATGCTTTCGTCTATTTAAAATATCTCCTCGGGAAATTAATATTTTTAACTTCTATTTTTGTGTACAGTTTCTAAGTGATGTCTTTTTTTTTTTCTTAGTTCTCAAAATATCTCTAAAGTATAGACTTAATTTTATAGGAAGTGTTAAAATCTTACTCACAATTCGCCTGCTTTTACCATATAAAATATTAAATTCAGCGTAGATTTTAGAAATATTTTGAAAATTAAGAAAAAAAGAGCCATCTTTTAAGAAGAGTAACACAGAAAAAAGATGTTAAAAATATGAATTTCTCGAGAAGATAGTTTAAATAGACGAATGCATCAAAGGCCCATAGACTTAACATTATGGAGGAGAATTCCGAAGCTGAGTGACCAGACCCCTTAAGCTTCAAGCCAAAATTTTACAGAAATCTTTATTTTATAAAGAGTAGGAATCCAACCCGGGTTAACCTGGAAACAAGAACACAGTTTAAAAATAGATTTTATTTGAAAACTGTTATCATTGCCTGTGTCCTAATTTTGTTTATAATCTATACTAATATTATAATGCAGTAACTTATTTTGGTTCTCTTGAAGTACCGAACCGATTTTAAAAATGATGGAGGCAAAAGGATGGTGGCCCTCTTTGTTCCTACATAGGTTACATTTTACGTCGTTACAACTAATCCCAAAGGCATGCAGGATATAAAAACATTCTGCGTAATTGTTGGGGCTAGAAATTTGAAGTTTCGTGTGGTGATATAATTTAAGATGTAAATACTTGCTACGAATGGTTTCTAAAAATTTCGAAATTTAAAAGGATGAAACGGACGGAAAACGTTCTAGAAACGTTCTATATTCGATTTATATGGAATTAGAGGAATTTGAATGCTAGGGATATAAACTTCAAATTTGGCATGACTGATACTTTAGAGATGTAAATACTCGCCCAGAACAGTTTTCCAAACATTTGAAATTTATAAGGGTGCTTGGGAAAAAACCGTCTAAATTTGCTATCTATGTGATACAGTTGGTATAGAAGAATGGAATTTGGTATGGTAGTTACTTTTACTATGAAAAGGCTTCCTAAGAACGGTTTCTAAAACATTCGAAATTTTAAAGGGTGAAATGAGAGGAAAACGTTCTATATAAAGATTTATTTAGAACTATTAATACTAGAAACTTGAAATTTGGCACAGCATGTTGCTCTAAAGACGTAAATGCTCGCCCAGAACAGTTTTTTTTTTTTTTTAAATTAGAAATTTAAAGGGGAGCAGGAGAAAAAACATTCTAAAATTCTCATTTACGTGATACTTTTAGTATATTTGGTATAGTGGCTATTTTAAAGATTAAATGCTCGCTAAGAAAGGTTTTAAAAAAAATTCGAAATTTAAAAAGATGAAATGTGTGGAAACAGTTCTAAAAATGTTCTAATTAATAAATGTTCTAAATGGTTAGAAATTTGAAATTTAGTATAGTGGTTACTTTTAAGATGCAGATACACGGTATAAACAGTTGATTAAAAATTAAAAATTTAAAAGTCTGAAATGAGCGTAAGATATTCTAAATTACGGTTTATTTAGAACTGTTAGGGATAGAAACTTCAAATTTGACATATCTGTTAGTTTTCAGATGTAAATATTCACACAGAACAATTTTTACAAAATTTGAAAATTAAAAAGGCGCAGAAGCAAAAACAAATTCTAAAATTGAGATTTTTGTGATGTAACTTGAGCTAGAAACTTGAAATTTGGCATGGTGGTTATTTTTTAAGATTAAAATACTCGCTAAGAATGGTTTAAAAAAAAATCGAAATTTAAAAGTATGAAATAAGAAAGAAACGTTCTAAAAACTTTCTAAACTATGATTTATTTTAAATTGTTAGTGATAGAAACTTGAAATTTGACATGGCTGTTATTTTAGAGACTTAAATACACCCACAAAACAGTTTTTAAAAATTTAGAAATTTTAAAGTGTGCAATAACAATTAAAGTTTATAAAATTGCGATTTCTGTAATATAGTTGTTACAGGAAGGTTGCATAAGTAGAAGCTTGAAATTTGGCATGGTGGTTACTTTTAAGATGTAAATAAGAACGATTTCTAAAAAAATTGAAACTTCAAATGAAAAGTGAAATGAGTGCAAAACCAACAAAACACATTCTAAATTGCCATTTATTTGGAATTAATTTTAGTTCTTATCTTTCATTTAAGTCGCATGTTCGCCTAATGCGGTATAAGAATGAAGATTAGTCAAACTTTGGCTTGATTAGTAATTTTTGAATTATTCAAAGCAATATAATTTATAATAAAAAAGGGTTCGTACGCTTCAAAGACCTTTTACCAGAATTTTCATAAAGTAATATTTGCCTTATTAACCCTAGATCTACCGGGAATTTTATTCAAGTTTTAATAAAACGTTCTACACCAGAATTTTTATTTAAAACTATTTAACTTACTTATTTACCTTATTTTTGTCTGGTTTATATACTTAGTTTATTTTAAAGAAATTTCTGGTTTGAATGAATATTTTGTATGTACCTGTCGGGTCCAATGGACCCGTCTGGTAGACGGAGGGTTAAATGAAAAAAAAAATCCAACTTCAGATATAGCGACCAGTACTTTACGAAATTTCTGCCACTAAAACACCTAAAATCCCCTGAATCCGCTGATGCGTACGAACCCTGTAAAAAAAAGCACCACACAAATGTCACTAGGAATCTGTCATCAATTGCGCCAGCAAAGCAGCGGGTTTTGCTAGTCTATCTATATTCAAAGTTTCAAAGAAATGAGTTCAGCTTTTTTCATTGTTCCAATATTTGTAACAATGGGATTTTTTCTCTAGTTTTGCTTATTTTTATTTATATTACTGCAAGTGGTGCTTTACATTTTTGTAGCAAACACAGTTTTATTGTTGATATAATTTTTTTTTAAAACCATACTTGAAAATTATTTTTAAAAACATTAAAAAGTAATACATTAAGATGCAGTTTTCAAGAAAATTCCATTTGAAAGTAATTGTTTTTTCTATTCGATTGTGAAAAAGTTGAAATCATGCTATATTTAAAATGTCATACAGGTGTGTATAAGAGCGAAAGTGATAGCACGGGTCGTTGCCATCATCGCTATGGCATCAGCGTTAGTGACAGACCTATTTTTGCTTTATATAAGGGACATTCAAATGAAACCCGGTCACTACTGTAAAGTAACGATTTTATTAACACACACAAATGTAGTTATACACAGTACACGAACTCAAAAATAGTCGTATTCCTCCTCATGATAACGTTGCAGATGACTCAAAGACAGCACCATACGAGTATTACGCTGTTCGGCGGCCAGTTGGTGGGGAACCCACTGAGCACAAATTTTTCGAAAGTTCAAGTGTTGATGCAATGTGGTTGTGAGTGGTGCCCACGCTAATACCCAGTAACCGATGGATCTTGTCCACAGTTATTTAGCGGTTGGTCAAGACTAAATCATTCACTTCCGCAATCATTTCCGGTGTGATGACACGATGAACCTGTCCAGGACGAGCATCGTGTTCCAGTAACTCGCGCCCGTCAAGGAATCTTTTGCGCCATTCCACAACAGTTGAACGACTCAGACTGTACTCACCGTACACAGCTTTCATCCGTCGATACACTTCACGGCCCCCAACTCCCTCCGCCGCTAAAAATCGAATCACTCCTCGTTATTCCTGCTTACTCACCTGCATGTTCAGTAGTGGACGATAACTTGTGTGACTACCTTCTCTTCGGCGTGCAACCACACTGTCGCTATGCAACGTGAAAATTTGCGCATGCGTCAGTCTCTCTACCAATAGATGGTGCCGCCATACATGCAGTTACGTGGCGCCCCCCTTACGTCTAATGCAAAGTTACACCCACTGACCGGGTTTCAGTTGAATGACCCTCATATATATATACATATATATATATATATATATATATATATATATATATATATATATATATATATATATATATATATATAACCATTAAAAATCATTACAAATTACTAACAAAAATTGTGAAATTATAAATATAAAGAAATTTATTCACTGACAAACTAATCCCTAAACATATTCAACATAGATTTAAAAAACATAGTAAAAGAAAAGAAAAAGAGAGAGAAAATGAATAAAGGAAATTTGTGGAACTTAAACAGATTCATCAGGTCCCAAATGCCTTGAGTTACACAAA
Organism: Maratus speciosus; assembly: GCA_963932465.1. Taxonomy (NCBI): domain Eukaryota; kingdom Metazoa; phylum Arthropoda; class Arachnida; order Araneae; family Salticidae; genus Maratus; species Maratus speciosus. The sequence goes on along the minus strand of OZ010791.1, from coordinate 41,023,437 downwards.
CAAAGCGTGCGGTTTCATCTTCATATTAGCCATAAAAAAATAAAGAATATGGATTTGGGACTACCGCACACAATAAATAGAAAATTAAAATATTTGAAAAACAAATAAGTATAAAATACATCCTGATTAAAAAGGATTGAGAAATAAAAAACATATTACCAATTTGAAAGCCTTTCTAACCAAGAAATGAGGCAGCAATAACATCAAGTGTAAGAGATTATTTATACATGTTGCCAAAAAAGTTTAAATAATGATGGACCAAAGAGTAAAAAGGTACAATGTATTCATGTGCATACCTCAATATATGTGACCAGCGCCCACTATAGATCATTTAAAAATGAATACCACCATGTTATCCATGGAATCAATAAAGTGCTGCCATCTAAGCAAGTAACTTAATCCTGTTCTAAAATTTTTTATTTATTTCTTGTCAAAAATTTATATCATAGAAACATAATAATGAAGTCATTTTCATTCCGAGATGGATGGTCAAATTTGGTCAAAAATGGTTTTCAAATGGTGTTCTTATCATTCGAGAGACAAAGGAACATTCATGCCAAGCTACAAATTCAGCAACTTACTTTAATGAAGTAAATATATTTTTAAGATTAAAAGTCTATTATTTTTTAATAAATCATATTCTAAATGATTGCAATAGTTTAATTTTTTATTTATGCAACAAAACCAGAATATCTAAGAATGATATAAAATAAAATTATAGCCTATTCATATCCCTTTCCATCGTAAAACTGTTATGCCAGAATTAGCAGATGTATACGTTACTTATTTTCTTTTTTAAAAATATTATTTTCAACGAATAAATTTCACAAAAACTATCAGGTCATTTAGTCACTCTTAATAATTCCTGTAAATGAGAACAAAAATTTAGGAAATCCCCGCTACTCCGGACTCATTCGGGCTCTATACCGTCCGGATTAAAAAAGAAATAAAATGAGCCAAAGCGTGGATAAACTCTATAGAACAACGAAAAACGTTTCTTATACATTTCAAGTAATACAAATGAAAAATTCGTCTATAGGAAAGAAATGAGTACATAAGTCACATGATATTCAGGTCCTTCAATATAACTTTAAAGCGTATTACTCAAAATATTGATTCATTCACACTGCCGTACTTGACACGCACATTGATTTGTAGAAACGACTGACCTTTTTTATGTCTATTGAATAGTGTTTCAGCCTTATTTGAAAGCAGAATTTAGCTATTTAATAAGGTAAAAATATCTACTCGAAAATATTGGCATCCATGACTCCAATCCTCTGGTTAGTACGACGTTGTGACCTATTATCTCAGCCAAGCAGTTAAAAGTTTTTTAATATTTATTCAGTTATGTTTTAATACTTTTGTTCGTATTCGTTTGTGCTTTATTATTTACTTACTTTAATGTGTTGTAGGAATTAAACGAAGTTCGGCGTAGTGGGGACCAGAATAATGAGGTTGTATTATACCTTCATTTTATCTTCATTTTCGAACTAATGTTTCATAATTATTATTTATATAGCAGTAGATTTTCTTTCTTTAGATAATAAGGTGTTATATGTTATAAGCTGATGTCATGAAGGAAGGTAATGAAATGTCTTTACTTGTTATCTGTCGAAAAAAAATTCTACTTCTATACATTTTTTTTTTTATTTCCAGCTAATTTTTTATCAATACGATTATTATTAAAATATACGTAGTATAATTAGTTTAAATAATTATTATTGTTTAAAAATATGAGTAAATAGATAGATACGTTATACATTGGTAATAAATATTATGATTAAATAATCAAACTTTGTATAAATCGACACTTAAAAAAAATCATTCACACCGCGCCACCTGACACGCACACGGATTTGTAGATACTACTGATATTTTTTATATCTACTTTAAGTTAACTTTTTGAACTCCAAATGGCAAAACAAGATATGGTCATATACTGTGTGTTTTTATATTTTTTTAGTGATTTATACAAAGTTTTATTATTTAATTGTGGTTTATCGCCAGTTTTTTGGTGCTGTTTCATTTAATAAATACTATGGTCTCATTTGTAAAAATTTTCCTTGTGGTTTCTTTCTGCATGCATTTTTTTCCTCGTTACTATTAGCAGAAATCAAGTGGTTTCATTATTCCAAGAAGAATTACAATTGTTACAACAAAACGTCAAAAGATGTCAAAATTGGCAGGTAGTCTAAAAAGAATAGCATCATATTGTTAAACGTAACTTATTACTTCTGGGAAGTGAAGATCACTGACTGTGAACGACACCATGAACAAAAATGTTTCCTCTGGTCAAGCTCATAGCACTTTTATTGTTGCCATCACACGGAACTAAATGTTTTATGAAAACATTCCACTGCACGCACAACGCATCTGAACTCATCAAATCTCACCACTGACAAACATGAGTGTCTTATGATGGTGAGTATTTTTTGCATATCACGTTTTTTTTTTTTCTGTTTTTTTCAGAGCTTGAAATGGTTTTATTGTCTTTTGGTAGCTTAATTTAGCATAAATTAACCTATAAAGAGGCATTAAATCTTTTAAGGTTTTACGCTTTAACCCTTTATTTACAGAATTATTTATCAAAAAATTGCTTCACCCCAATAATTATCTTCTTTAACGTATGAAGATATACTGGAATTTTTAAATAACAGTAATGGGAAATTTTGATATGTTTTTTTCATTAAAACTGAATAAATAAATCGGTAATTATAACTTTATTATAAAATATTTACGAAAATATTCAGATTAATAAACCAAAAATACTCTTATGGCAATATCACAATTCTTACAAAAGCAATGTATTTAAACGTATTATGATCCTATCTGTAAATGGAAAGACTTTTGCAGTTGAAAATGTTTCACTTAACTCTTATTTTTTAAGCTATGCTTATGTAAATGAATAAGAAAATTACCACTTTTTGAGAATATTTAGCTTCGACTGTTCTCTAAGCTTTCTAAATTTGATTGACCTGAGTATTTTGCGTGGGAAAAAATAATATACAGTGTAATATAATTATTAATATACAGTGTAATATATATATATATATATATATATATATATATATATATATATATTAAATTTTCTTCAATGGTATTTAAAAGTACGCCATTGCATAAAGGGTTAAGGTCTAATTTCTTTTCTTTAGTATTTAATTTTTTTTAAGTATTGTAGTAATAAATGAGGTTTTCTTTCTTTATTTTTTCATGTGACATTTTATGAAAATAAATATATCTGCAAACATTTTTAATTTAGTGAGAAGTAACTACATATTAATTAAACGTATTATTTAATTAACTAAGTAGTGGAATTTAAATTCTTAAAAACATTTAATGTTTAGTACTTTGAATGCTTTTTAACGATATATTAGTTTTATATGAGTTAAAATGTGTATATTTATACCCTGAATTTCAATATTTAGAAAATACATCAATTTTTATATTATATCAATGATTTTTAACTCAAAGAAATATTTATAATTGTTTAAGTCATTTTATTTTTATTTTTCCTTTTCGAATTGTTTTTGAGTAGAAATTATTTCAATTGATCTGAAAGTTTATAAAATTTGCTGCGTTATTTTGTAATGTATATTTAGTAAGAAATAACCCTATATCCATTAAAACAGGGCTCGAAAATTCTAAATATTTTAAGGTTCCCAGAAAAATTAGTGTGTTCACAGTTTTTTAATAAATTCAGAGCTTAAGGGTCCTGTCCCTGTCGTCGAAGACACTCACGAGCTAATGCTAATCCTACGGGGAGGGATTTTTCTAATATCTCGTTTGCATTTCGACATTTTTAAATAATTTTTTTTTGCATTGGATAGCCGAGGTCCGTCTCTACAGCGCACCTTGGTTACTTTTTCGATTTTGGTTGCAGATATTTTTTAGAATGACACTTTCATTTTCAGAACAGGTTTTGAAAATGAAAGTAACTTTATTAAAAATATCTGCGACCAAAATCGAAAAAGTAACCAAAGTGCGCTGTAGAGACGGACCTCGGCTATCCAATGCAAAAATAAATTATTTAAAAATGTCGAAATGCAAACGAGATATTAGAAAAATCCCTCCCCATAGGATTAGCATTAGCTCGTGAGTGTCTTCGCCGGCAGGGACAGGACCCTTAATGAATGAAGATATTGTGTCACATAGACACAGTTTTGAATAATAAACAAAAATTTTAGTTTTATGGTTTATCAATTAATGTTTCGACTGTTCTCGGTGCAAAAGCACATCCTGCCTTCCTGCCTCCCTTCATATTCTTATAGATGTATAACTTAAAAGGGAAATGTTGCATTACATTTGCCCACTAAGATTCAGCATTGCATATATTTACTAATTTATTCAAACTTTCAAATAATTAATATATATATATATATATATATGTATACCATATTTTAAATTTTAAATTGTCAGATTTACTACACATGCTAAAGATTAAGAATTTTTTTTTTCAATTTCAATTATATTGATCAGAATTTGATGCATCATTATTAAATATTACATTTTAAATATATAAAAATAATACTTTTCTTAAGTCCTCACATTTCGAAGCTTATAAAAGCTTTTATGATTTTATTAATCTTCCATATAATATCAAAAAGAAAGTACTTAAAATAATATAAAAAACAATTTCATTACATATAAGAAAAAAATGAACTTACCGCCTGTAATGTTTGAATGGAGTAAAAATGGCGAATTTTTTTAGATCCAAATTAAAAAATCCCACAAGTTATTTAAATATCTTTATATATGAACTATATCTTACAATACCGGTTAAATAGAATAACATGTTTAAGGCTTTCCATCAGAAAACCTTTTAAATTCAAAAACTTTTAATATATTTTATTTTAAATGTTAAGCAAACAGCAAAGAAAGGGTATTCTTCTTAATGTCTAATGAAAAAGAAATAATTTAAAAATATGAATTCTGTTATAAAACTATATGATTTTATATATACGTTCTATATTATATAAGTTATTATATAAGTTATTATATAAGTTATAAAGATTATAGGATAATATAATAAACATAAGCCAAATATCTATATATTTATATATTTTATATACTTCAATTATATTGCATAGAATTTGATGCATCATTATTAAAAATTACATTTTATAATATATAAAAATAATACTTTTCTTTAATCCTTACATTTCAAAACTTATAACAGCTTTTATGATTTTATTAATCTTCAGTACAATATCAAAAAGAAAGTACTTAAAATAAAGATTATATATAATAAATATTATATAATAAATTTATTATAAAATAAAAATAAAAGTTATAATAAAGATTATAAGATAAGTTATATAGAAATTTAGTTTGATGAATTCTGTGATGAGATATCTATCTATATTGTAAAGGACAAACATATCTGTGCGTAACGCATGCGTCATTTTGCGAATGGCAACATTTTGAAATTTGAATTGAAATTTCTGTTTTGCAATTTTCGCTACTGCAAATGCTTAAACTTCTAAACATCGCACATTTTCAATTTTTACACCGCCGTATAGGGAAAAAAATTTACTTTTAAAGGCAATTTGTTTGAAAGCTGTATCTCAATTTATTTTTGAGATATTAATTTTTCGGTAGTTTTTAATACCTTTTTTGATAATCGTGGCAACTGCAGTACTCCATTTCTGTTGAAAGTAAAGGGAAAATAATAAAATAATATATTACTGTACCTTTTTGTTGCCATTTTCTAATAAAAACTGAAAAAAAATTGAAATTAAAATACGTGCTATGTCAAAAATATCGCCTGTTATAAACCCAGTGAAATTTGGTTTTATTTCTTTTTAATTTGTCAATTAAATGATTTTTAGTTCGTTGCAAACTTGCTTTACACCACGATACAACACTTTCTTTTTATTTGTGCGACTTATTTTCTCCGGTTTCACTTATTTTGTATAAAATAGCTAAAAGAATGCAATTTTATTAATCCGTGTTTAATAACATTTTCCGAATTTCGAAAAAAACATAAATGAATGATTTCCGATAAATCATCAGGCTATTTTATACAAACAAATGAAGGCATACGAATCATTAGATACTTGATTTGCTTCTTGAATGACGACATTATGCTTTATGCTGGGTTTGTGTATTATTACCGATAATAACGTCATATGCATACTTTTCTATAAATGTTGTTTAAGACTGGATTGTAAAACTGGAATGCTTTAGCGGGTACAAATGGCATTTTATGCATTAAAAAGCGTGTATTTTAATTGTTAAAACTGAAATATGTTTTGTAGAAGTGCGTTATTTTCAAACATTTTTTTAAATTGTATGGTTTAAATTTTTTTGTATCGGTTTTAGTAGCGCAAAATCCCATTAGTGACATGCTGCGCCAAAGTGTTTTGATCGGAAAATGACGTACTGTTTTTGAAAACACGCATTTTCCTCTTACGTTTCCATATTTTTATCTTCTGCATGTGTACTGATACTAAGTTTGAGACACTAGGAGAAATGCTTAAGTAAGTAAATATGACGTCATATTTAAAAGAAAATTATCATTTTCTTAGATTAAAAACTAAACATTTTTACACAAATGCGTCTAAAGAGTGCTACTAGGACTACGGTAATTTTCACTCTCCGGTACTGAGATTAGAATCTGGAGTTTAGAGTACGACTATTCACATGCAAAGATGTTGCTGACAATCGTGACTTCAAGTTTTGAGTTAAAATGATTTAATAATGATCAAATTAAAATATCAATTTTAAAAAAATGGTGAATACGGGTATGAGAGGTGTGTATGTAAATTTTGAGAAGGTGAAAATGATGTCGGGTGTAGATTTCACGGGGAAAAAATTCTGTGATCGCGTCATAGAGGAATCCTTTTTGATGTTTTTCATTCCGGAATACCAAGCATAAGAGCATCAATTGATAACTTCATCATAATAACATATCTTTATTATATTTTACTGATTACATATATAATTAAAGTTCAATTTTAATAATGGGGACAACGGAGTTTTATAGAAAGAGTAATTTGTAAAATATAATATTTGTTTGAGAGTTAGACTAGCCAGTATAAGATGCATTTTTTATTGTAACTAATTTTGTAGGTTCATTATAACATAATTAAACAGTTCCTTCTTAAACATTTTCTTTCGTCGAAATTCGACGGGTTCCACCTTGTTTCTTTAATTGTAAATAATCTCTAAACCCATTCATTAACATGGAGAAGAGGATAAATTACAGATGAGTGGCGAAGAGCGTTATAGGTATAAAAAAAAATTAATAAAAATTGAAAAACAATCAACTTCAGAAAAATTCTGAGCTGTACTTTTAATATTAATAGGTATGTCCAGATACATGGCGTGTACCTCTGGTATTTGGAAGGCAATTTTCTATTGCAAAAGATGGATTAAATAAATCATAACATGGTTCATCAATGGAAAACCTCATTAGATCATTTAAAGTTTCACAACCAAGAGAATTGCTTGTGGAAGTTTTAATTCGATTCATTGTCGAAAATCCTCTCTCACAAACAGCTGTGCTTCGTGAGAAGCAGAACATTATTTCTAAAAGCAATGAAATATTTTGATAACTTCAGTACAATTTTTTACAATAGAAGAATAAATTTCTAAACAACTTGCTTTCCTATTATTCATCTGAAATGGTTAACTTTTAGTTTTAGTGCAGCCCATCCCTCTCCCATTTTCTTGCTGTCTTCAGTTGTCAATATTTTTGAAAAATGTTGCGCTAGTTAATTTAATTCTTTTGTGCCAAATAAAGCAAAGATCTTTTCTGATATAGTAAACGTTAATAACATATGGGGCATTCTCACAATCTTTTGACTTTCAGGATTAAAAATCTGGTGAAATTAAACTTGCTAAAATAACAGTTTAAACTTATAGACGAATGCCTTAATGATTCAAAATAAAGAAAAAATGGTCATCAGCGAAAATTTTTTTATTTAACTGTGGTTTAAGTAAAACTTGCGAGTTTAATTTTCCTTATCATTTTACCACTATAACTTTCTACACTGCTCAAAACAATTAAAGGATATTTGAAGTTTTATATAAAATAAAGATATAAACGAAATTTTTTTTGCCGAAAATAGAAGAAGAGAATCACAAATGCAAATTTTTCTGGTTTTCAAACTGTGGAGTATGCAAATTTTGAGTTCGACGTCAAAAACGTCGCTTCAGCGGCAGCGAATGAAATTTGACTTTCAACTGGATAAAAGAGAATGAAGACAAGGATGATCGGCATTCAGTGATTGCTTTGTTTCGATGAGTACGATGTCTCAGCAAAGTCATTTGACAGATTCAGAAGCTTTGAGAATTGCTGGTAGGTTAGAAGGGGGCCGAACTCAAGCCGAAGTAGCGCAAGCCATTGGAGTGTCACAAAGTGTCATTTCCAGGATCTGGAACCGTTTTTTGGAGAGTAGATGTGCAGGCCGAAGACCAGGGCAAGATCGTAGACGGGCAACAACGCCCAATGAAGATCGGTATTTAGCGTTAACAGCTCGGAGACACCGAACCATGAACGCTACTCTTCTCCAACAACACCTTCGCTCGGCTACAGGCACCACGATTTCAACTCAGACTGTCCGAAACCGGCTCCATGCTGTAGGTCTGTATGCTCGCCGACCGATGGTATGTGTTAGATTAATATCAAGGCATCGTCGCGACCGCAGGGAGTGGGCAACCGAGCATGTCAACTGGAGGAGAAATGAATGGAGCAATATTCTGTTTTCTGACGAGTCCCGTTTTTCTGTGCATCCGGATAATAGGCGTATTTTCATCTGGAGGGACCGTGGCAGTAGGAATAATCCTGCGTTCGTGCACGAAAGTGTCAGATTTGGCGGTGGAGGAGTGTTGGTGTATGGTGGCATCTCCATTGACGGGCGCACTGACCTCTACATCATTCGAGATGGAGCTCTGACTGGTCGCCGATATAGGGATGAGATTCTCAGACCTATTGTAGTCCCTTACGCTGCAGCAATCGGAGATAACTTCATTTTAATGGACGATAACTGCAGGCCACATCGTGCAAACCTGGTGGAGGATTTCCTTTTCGAGGAAGGAATCGTTCGAATGGAATGGCCAGCGTATTCTCCAGACATGAATCCAATCGAGCACGTTTGGGATGCTCTAGGAAGACGAGTTTCTGGCCGCCAACAACCCCCACAAACTCTCCAAGAACTGGAAAGAGCTCTTCTGGAACAGTGGGGCAGAATACCCCAACTCGTCATTAATAGCCTCATTGAGTCCATGCCTCAAAGGTGTTCAACGTTGCTGGCCGCCCATGGAAACCATACCCTCTACTGAAAATGATTTTCTTTGAAGAAAACACCTTTTCTTATTCTTTTTTTCTCATATGCACAAATTGTGTTTTTTCCCTTTAGTACACAAATGCGCAATAAAATGCATTTTTTTCTGCCAAACATGTGTAATTTATTCTCATATAACCTACTATGTCTGTCGACCATGTATCAATCAGCTAAACAGTTTACCAGATACAAAATCCACCTAAAACTGCAATATCCTTTAATTGTTTTGAGCAGTGTATTTTCTTCTAAATTTTTATTTATAATGAATTTGCATAGTACCCTGAGAACACTCAAATAAGAAGTAATAACAATGTAGTATTTTTAACATTGTCTTAAAGCGGTGTTGAAGAAGGAAAGGTAAGGGAGAAAAGGGGGACGGTATAGGAAAAAAGGGACGTTAAGGGAAAAAAAGGGATGGTAAGGATGAGAAGGTAAGGAAAATTACCACCTATTTTTAGACAAATCATGTTAAGACTAAGTGATAGCCACATTGTTCATTGATTTTTAGAAATAGTTATTTACATTGGATGAAATTAAATATAATAATAATTTACCTCGAAAAGTGCAGGAATAAATCTTGGGGACGGTAAGACTACCAACAAAAACGCGATGCTTGAAATTGATATTTAAATGCTGATTTAAATTCTGAAGTAAATTTCCTGTCAAAAAATTTTAGCCATTTTTTCTCTAGCACACTCCTGCATGATAAAAAACTTGAAATAAATTCTGTGGCTGCATCTGAAGTAATTTTATGTATAAGTTTAGCAAGAGGGACGGTAAGGATGAAAAACCCAGGGACAGAGTTTTAAAAAAAATAATAACAACCGTAAAAATGTGTGCAGGTTAATTTTTTGCTACGTATTGATATAAAACAATAGTCCCAGTTTCGGAAAAAAATTACATCGAATTACTTTTATTGAAACAGTTTTATACAGATAGCTCCAAATTTAAAAATCAGCATCAGAGACACGGAGCGGTATAGGAATTTCCTGGTAAATTTGGACCCCCAACATCGTCCAAAACTTATTTATCTCGTTAATATTGTTATACTGTCATGCAATAAAATGTTCCCCAGTATATGAAATACAAAAAAAAAAATAAAAGAAAAGAAAATAAAACAAGAATATATTTTAAAATAACAATTATTATTCAGGAGCTTAAAAGTCGAAAGATTGGGAGAATGTCCCATATAAAAGAACAGGGCAATCTTAGTATATTTGCGAGCGTTCGGTCAGACGGACAGACAAACCGAAGTCATAAACACATTTCAACTATGTTGAAAAGCGATAAAAAAGCGACGATACACGTGAAGCATATTCTTAAGTTTAGATTTACTAAAAAATGCAATCTCTAAAATCAATAACTTACAACCCATTTTTATTCACGAGAATAAATATAATTGCTGTTTAAACCTGAAAACAAATAAAAACCGATTCAAATTATAATATTCGCTAGTTAATCTATACAAATCAGTTAGGGGAAGGCGGGATAAGGTTCTACAATTTTTCCCAGCCACTGTGAATGGATTTAAGAACTGATATTTGCATGAGAACTTTGTCAATATCTTGCCTAATACCATGAATATTTTCAATTGCCTCTTATAACTTTAAAGGGGAAAACCACGGGATTATACAAAAATGTCGGAAACGTGGCAAATGAGATACCTTCGTACTATAACTAGTTTTATAAATATCCAGATCTTGGTGCAATAGCTGTTGCACTCTCATGCAAAAATGCATGAATACAAAATTGATTACGATTCTATATATTAAATTCAGTCATACAAAAATAATAAGATTCCCTCTTAAGTAGGACATAATCACTAGAATCATTACTTATCATAGGATATCATTGAATTAATTACGTATGATAGGATTTAATAGAATGAAGAAACTTTTTACTAATAACTTTAGAAGTTTTGATTCGATTTTCATAAAGTTTGAAATGACTCGACACAGTTCTGCAACGATTCTAATATATTAAATTTCAAAGCATTTGGTTGGGTAGATTTTGCGCTGTTGTATACGGACAGACGGACGACCAGACGAGGACTACAGGTGCTACGTATTTTTATAATTACGAACGCACCTGAAAAGCATGTGGGGTATTGTAGATCTTGAGCTCTACTTTTAAAATATTTCAGTGAAGAAATTGAAAAATTTACCTTAAAATTGTGATTTCTTACGTTGTGACGGTGAAATATTTTATGAAAACACACTGAAAATGAACTAATGCTCATAACTTCCCACAAAATGGCAATGCACATGTTTAGCCTAGTGAAGCGCATGTCCCGCTTCCAGGGAACTCTTTTGGTGGTCGCGACGTGTTACCGTCTGTGATTATAGTAGTACGTATATATAGTACTACATGCAATATTGCGTACGCTATCTTGGTACTAATCAACTGATATTTGGATACAGCTACTCATATTTTTGCTTCCTTATCAGAACAACGGATTTCGAGCTTATTCCATCGACGATAATTTTCAGAATTTTCAAGCTACGCTTTTGAGACTTTCACAAAAGCTTCTCTATACACTTAGCAGCTAATACATTATGCACATTCTATTTTGATTGCATTCGCGCATATGCAGTGAATCATTTTTTAGTAAATCTGCTCATTTTTCACCCAATTTTTATTATATTTTAATTCTGATTGCAGGGTATTGTGTATATCAGATACACAATAAAACATATGATATAAATCTATAAAGGTAAGTAAAAAATACTTACCGATCCAAGGTAGGCCGCCTTCTTTAGAATCAGAACTTATTAATTCCAGGATAGATTCGGCAATTAAAAATAATTCACATCAAGTAGTCGGAAATGAAGAAACATCTCTTTCATTTTAGATTATTTATATGGCTCACTTATACAAAAAAAATATTTACATTATATACATACGATGAATTAATCTCGAATTTGTTAAAAACATGTTTGATGGGGAAAAAAACCCACATCTCAAAATCGTTCTTTCGTTCGATCTACAAAACAAAAAGTTTCTGTTGCCAAACGACAAAAATAAATAGTCCTCATTCGAAGGGAAAATGTCCAGGGAGGTCGGGAGAAAATGTCCGTGGAGGTCGTGTTTTGTAATATCCTCCCACCTTTGAGGTTCAGGATGATGAAGCTCAAAACTTCATAAATTTAGTCGTTGCGGCTGTTTCAGTTTTCTACCAGCTCGAGATCGTCGATTGCCATCCTCAGGTATGGAAGACTGGTGCACAGGAGCAGGAGTGATATCCAGAGGATCCGCTACAGAAGGGGAATCTGAAGACACTGGCAGTGGAGCAGGAACGCTATCCAAAGGTTCAGCTACAGAGGCAGGATCTGAAGACTCTGGCACAGGAGCAGGAACAGAATCGTCGTCTATAGGAGCAGGAATTCTGTCTACTAAAAAAGGAGGCATTAGTTCATTATTGATTTCAAGAGGATATAGTCTTTTAAGGGGTCTCAAAAAAGAACCCGTTTTGGTTTTAACTTTGGCTACCCGGAATTTTCCGTCTTTGCCGGGATATAGTTCTTCAATTTTTCCCAAAGGCCAATTAATACGTTTTGAATTATCGTCCCCAATTAAGACAATATCGTCTTTTTTTAACTCAGTTTCCCTATTTCTTCCCGCATTTTCTCGAAGTTGCCCCAGGTATTCTATTCTAAAGCGTTTTCTAAGATCTTCTCGGATTCTTTGCTGATAAGCAAATCTTCTTTTCATTTTTGTTGAATCAATTATGTCAAATTCAGGAACTCTCGAATCTTTGATATCTTGCAAGAACATCGCGGGGGTAAGAGGGTCAAGATCATCATCATCTGCGATGTATGTCAGCGGTCTAGAATTGATTACACTTTCCGCGTCACATAACACGGTGTATAATTCTTCATAATTTAGGCTGGCCTTTCCAAGCACTCTTCGTAAAATACCTTTTAACATTCCTATCATGCGTTCAAAAAAACCTCCCCACCAGGGAGCTGAAGGTGGATTAAATTTCCACTGTATTTTTCGTTCAATAGCAAAATTTTGCAAGCGTTCAAAATTTATAGACTTCAATTCTGATGATGCTTTCACTAGATTTCTTCCGTTATCAGAAATAATAATAGAGGATCTCCCTCTTCTTGAGATAAATCTTCTCATAGCTAATAGAAGATTTTCCGTTGAAAGTGAAGATACCAATTCAAGATGAATTGCGCGAAATATGGCGCACGTAAAAAGAACTATCCAAACTTTCGAGCCATTTCTTAAAAATAACGGTCCGCATAAATCGAGACCAACACTTTCAAAAATTGAAGCATCTTTGACTCGTTCTTCAGGGAGAGGGGCAGTAGGTGTCTCAGCAGGTGAGGCAGTGAATCGTCTACATGTCATGCAACTTTTTATAATTTTTCGAACTGTACGCCTGCATCTTAATACCCAAAATTGTTCGCGCAAAACTGACATTACAATTTGTATCCCTGCATGAAAAAGTTCAATATGTTTTCTTCTTATGAGCGAATAGGTAATATTATGATCGAAAGGCAGAACTATCGGATACCGGAAAGAATGGAAATCTTTTCGCATAGAGATTCGTGTTTTTACTCGAATTAGACCTTCCTCATCAGTAAAAGTCTGTAAAGAGGTATAACATGGTTTAGATTCACTTAATAAATATCTCTGAGCATATTTCAATACGACGTGTTCTGCGTGATTTATTTCCTCAGATGTTAAAATTTTCTCTAAATTTCGCTCATTCGGTGTCTTTCTGATATTTCCAAAAAATCTATACATCCAGGCAGTAACTTTTATCATCTTCAAATATGAAGATGTATTTTCATATAACTCAATTGGAGTTTGAGAGATATTTACTGCACTGACAACTGTCTTTCTTTTTTCAGAGTTAATTATTTCAAAATCGGGATTCAAACTACTTTTTGGCCAAAATTCTTGAGGTTTTTTCAACCAATCAGGTCCCTCCCACCAGAGGGATTGTTTAAGGGATTCCGCGGAACATCCTCGGGAAGGTAGATCGGCTGGATTAAGAGTTCCAGGCACATAGTGCCAATTTTCTGGATTACTAAGAGATCGAATTTCTTTAACACGATTGTATACGAATGGAGCCCAGTTTTCACTTCTTTTTATCCAGTACAGCGCATTACTAGAATCTGTCCAGAAAAAAGTTGGAAGATTTTCTAATTTTAAGTCGGACTTAACCCCTTTAGATAATCGTGCACCAATCGTACATGCGAGGAGTTCAAGTCTGGGGATGGTAACACATTTTAGCGGTGCTACTCTGCATCGTGCTTGGATCAGTTGACATGATGTTGATTTTTCGTTCTCATTTCGTAAATATATGCATGTAGCATAAGCTACCTTGCTCGCGTCACAGAATACATGCAAACTTAAATCACCGATGTTATCTGGGTCGCTTATTAAACATCTAGGTATAGCAATATCTTTAAGTGAGCTCAATTGATTTTTCCATTTCTGAAATTTTTGGGCAATCGGAGTTGGTAATTCAGAATCCCAAGTTATTTTCTTTTTCCACAAATCTTGTAGAAGTATTTTGGGGAAAAGAGTTACTGGACAGGTATAACCGATGGGGTCAAAAATTTTATGAACTTCCGACAATATTTTCCTTTTAGTGATAAGTTCAACATCTTTATTAATTTCCCTTACATCTATGGAAAGAACATCTGAGGGCAACAGCCATCGTAGGCCTAAAACTGGGACAATTTTGTTTTCTAAGGAAAAATCTAGTTTCATTGAGGAGTTAGAGTAACTGTGTTCCCAACCTCTGAGGTCAAATTTAGCTTGGCTGAGAATGTATTTTGACTCTGTTATAAAATTATTGAGTTGCTTTTCATTGTCAACACTAGTGACACAATTTTCAATATAAAAGGATTCTGAAAGTTTAGAAGCTGTTTCCTGCATAGAGGGAGGTGACTTTTTTAAGTGGTGTTGCAAAGTTGCTCCCAATAAATAGGGACTGCATGTAAGCCCGAAAACAACTCTTCGATGTTGGAAAATTTTCGTTTCTTCAGAATTTCCCTCCTTCCACCATAAAAATTTTAAAAATGCTCTGTCATTTTCATTTAAGCAAATCTGTAAAAATGCTTTTCTTATGTCTGATATTACACCAATTTTCTTCAATCGGAACCGATTTATCAATGAAGGGATAAGTTCTACTAAATTGGGGCCTTTCAACAAACAATCGTTAATAGAGGGTGAGCCTTTTTCCCTAGCGGACCCATCAAAAACAGGGCGTATTCGGGTAGTGGAATTTTCTTTTATTACTGCTCTGTGTGGCAGAAAAAATTCAGCTTCCGTTCCTGGAGTTGATTCGACTTCCTCAATAATGCCCTCTTGAAGCCACTCATTAAATACTGCTTCATAGGCAGCTAAATTGCCGGATTTCTTTAATGAATCTACGCAGTTTTTTAATCTACGTTCTGCAATTTTCCGAGCACTGGGGAGAGGGGGGTGACCAACAATCCATGGAAGACTAACCTGATAACGTCCTTCATTGTTTATATGAATATTTTTGTTGAAATGTTCTTTTACGGCTTGTTCGAGTTCTAAACCAGACCCTTTGTCACCTGGATCAAGAATTCCTAAAGTGTCTAAACGCCATAAATCTGTGAGTTTTGCTTCATTTACATGTAAGGATAAAACAATTTTTGTGGAATCGTTTGTATCTTTTTCATTAGTTTTACCCATCAATGTCCACCCCAATTTGGTCTGTATAGCAGTTAAATTACTATCCAAGGATTTAATTTTCCCCGTTAATAACTTTCCATAAATATCTGCTCCGATAAGTAAACTTATTTCTTGTGCATTTGTAACTTTTTGCTTCCCTGTATATGCATCGTAATCTGTAAATTTTATCCCATATTTTTTAGCTTCCTTTATCCAAGGCCCATTTTTTATTTTTGGAACCTCAGTACATATTTTGTCTTGATCATAGATATCAAAATTACATTTAAAAGTATCTTCTAAATTACTTAAATATATTTTATATCGCTTATGAAAGTGTGTTTCTTGAATACCACCAAAAAGACCATGAATCATTTTTTCTTCTCCTATTGCTTCGTATCCCATTCGATTAATAATATCTTTACTCAGATAAGAACGTTGACTACCTGTGTCTATCAAACAGCGTACTAACAAGTGTTTATTTTGATCCTTTGATTCTAAACGAACAGTTAAAGTCTGCATTAATACTGCGCGATTACAAGTTTTATTTGATAATGTCGTGCTTTCATTATTTTCTTGTGATCTGGCATTTTCTTTTTCGGGACATAAAATTTTATAATGCCGTTTAAAACAATTGCTGCATTTAACAAATTTTTTACAATATTTTGCTATGTGCCCTGCATTTTTGAGACAAACAAAACAGTAACCGTACTGCTTTAAAGTTTCCTTTTTATCCTGTAATGATTTATTTTTAAATAACTCACATTCGATCAAAAAATGTTTTTCTTTACATTCCGGGCATTTACTTTGTTTAGAAAATGATACCGTTTCATTTATTAAGCCAGATGCTGAAGGAATTATTTTCGGCGACTGCTTGTCGCGCACTGGCCTCCCAGACGTAATGTCTGCGTTCGAAGACTCTTGATTAGAAATTAAAAAAGCAGTTCTTTCTCGGGAAATAACTTCCATTTTCAAATAATCAATTATTTCCGTAACTTTTAATTCTTCATCGTTACCACATTTTTTTGTTATTTGTAACACTATGTCAGAAGGTAATAATTTAATTAGAATGGGAGAGAGTAACGCTGAATAATTTTCAATCTCCAATCCGAGAGATTTCAGATTTCTGATTTCGGTCTGGCAAGTGTCCAGCAATTTGCGGAGTGCATAAACGTCACTGGATTTCTTTACTGAATTAAGTGATAAAAGTTTATGAAGGTGTGAGCTAATTACTAATTGTTTCTTACCGAAACGTTCTTTTAGAGTTTCTATTGCAGATAAATAGTTACTATTAGTTAAACTATAACCTTTTATACAGTTAGCAGCATTTGAAGTCAGATATGACTTTAAATAATTGAATTTTTCTACTTCAGACAATTCTGCATTTTTATGAATTGTAGATTCGAATTGGTCCCAAAATCTTTGCCAATCCGAAGGATCGCCGTCAAATTTTTCAATTATTAGCTTGGGTAAATTTATGCGAATGGATTCTAACCCCCGAATTACAACTGTTTCGTCGGATTTGTTTATTGTTGTAGTAGAAACATTCGAATTAGATTTAGTTTCTAATTTCAATTTAGCCCTTTTTACTTTCGTTTTCCAAATTACCAAATTCGAATTATACTCATCACATTTCAAAACTTCAGCTTCTAATTCATCTAATTTACTAGATTTTTGAATTTCAGTATCTAGATAATTAAGCTCTTTTTCTTTCAAATCTAACTCAGCGAGAAACTGTTCTAATGTATCTTCATCGGCACTATTTTCTGAAATTGCCGCTTCTATTCTATTAATTAATTTCGTAGTTTGAGACCTAACAGTAGTGCGTTTTGTTTTATTAACTGCATCCATTCTCTTAAATCAATATTATAACTAATAAAATTTATCAAAAACAAAAATGGTTGCAATTATCGTATATAAACAAAGCACTTCAATAAAGATTCTAATTCAACGAAATTCTTATTCTGACTCAAATATTTTAGGCAGTCGCTGTTACGGGCGCCAGTAAATATCTGATACACAATAAAACATATGATATAAATCTATAAAGGTAAGTAAAAAATACTTACCGATCCAAGGTAGGCCGCCTTCTTTAGAATCAGAACTTATTAATTCCAGGATAGATTCGGCAATTAAAAATAATTCACATCAAGTAGTCGGAAATGAAGAAACATCTCTTTCATTTTAGATTATTTATATGGCTCACTTATACAAAAAAAATATTTACATTATATACATACGATGAATTAATCTCGAATTTGTTAAAAACATGTTTGATGGGGAAAAAAACCCACATCTCAAAATCGTTCTTTCGTTCGATCTACAAAACAAAAAGTTTCTGTTGCCAAACGACAAAAATAAATAGTCCTCATTCGAAGGGAAAATGTCCAGGGAGGTCGGGAGAAAATGTCCGTGGAGGTCGTGTTTTGTAATAGTGTACAATGATGTTTATCATAGTTTCTGAAAAGAACATTTTTTTTATATTAAGAACTCTGCAAATTATAAGCAAAAAACTTGGCAAAATTTCGGACGGTTTTTATAAAAAGCTTAATTTTTCTACTTACTTGCTATCCTCATAAAAATGAACAGTTTATTACAATAAGCCTCTTAATTATGTTCTACAGTTTGAACGCTGCTTTTACAGGGTTATCTAAAAGATATTCGTTCTTTTTCAATTTGTAGACGGTCCCCTATGAGGTTTCGTGAAAAAAATCTTCGCGGGAATTTATTAGGACCTATAACTATTTTGCTTACACACCTAGAGCTTTAGGATAATTCCTTTATGTATTTTTCTAGATATTTAACAAAACGTCTAAAGTTGCACGTGACCAATCGACATTGGCCATATAGTGTACTTTTTTTCCATACATCATCATGCATCATGCAAAAATTAAGTTTCGCTGTTCGTATTAAAAATTTCAAAGTTTGTTACAATTTCATTATAGACACAGCCAATGGTGGCTCGTGACTGGCTTCTTTTTGGGACAATAAATACATGACTGCCAAATTTATTCTTTTCTTATCACTATTTTTTAATGAAATCTTTTCTTTATTTAACAGCAGAAAATTCTCCCATTAAACAAGCAAAAGATTTCTTTTAAAAAATAATGGTAAGAAAAGAAAAAAAATTCAGTCACTTTTTTAGTACCTCAAGACCAACCGCCACTGGGCTCATCCCCTAAGCTTTTTTCAAAAAATGGAAGTTGAAAGACAACATAATTTTCAATCGAATGGATATTTTTGTTTTCTCTCAGCCATTTTGCGATTAGAATTCATGGAGCTCATGCATGCTCTCTCTATTTTTTTTAACACTTTACAACAAAATTAAAAAGTGTTTATGAGTTCTGTTTGTCTCTCTGTCCGTCTGTCTGTCCGTGTCCTAACTCGCGAAAAATATAGTTCGATTGAATGGGAATATAATCCGCCATAAAATTTCCTTTGGTATTGAAAATGAAGTGTGTAGCATTTACGGTTCAATTACAGGGCCACTCAAAAGAATTCTGTTAAATTATGGTCTATGGTTAAAAATAGTTTGCGGTGTATTTTAATGATATTATACTATTTTAAACCTATTGAAATTTATATGTATCACTGAGTTGAATACAGGGCGCTTATTGGGGAATAGGGTGTATATCTAAGTTATCGCTGAATTACAGGGACACACAAAAGAACTTGGCTGCAGAAGAAATTGAACAATAATTGAACCATTGAAGCCTATAAGCAATAATTGTTGGAAGAGCGTTTTCACTTGTGGTACGCGTTTTTAAATTGAACTATTTTTTTTTAAATATTACTTCGTTTGTATAAATTCTATAGTTAATATACAGGGCTGCACAAAATTTCTCAAGTACATTTCTGTTTATTCACGGAAATTGCTGAGTGGAAATATTCAACTGTGTTCGTTTAACTGAACTAACTTTTAGCATACTATGTAGCATGCATACAATTCTATAGACCCTATACAGGGTTGCACAAAACAATCGGATATTTTCCCAACTATTGATAGAAATAGAAGAAATTGGGTTTTCAAATGTGCTATGCATTTTTCAACTTGTTTATTTAGATATCATCTTTCACCTCAATAAACTGTGAAGTTTTGTTACAGTATTCTATATGTGTTTGAAAGTGTTACATAATCTACGTTGGATACATGACTTTTCGGAGGGGGAGGAGCTGAGTGTTGATGTTTGCCTGAATTAAATTTCAACTCAATGTGTTACGTGTATAAAAATCTATAGGTAATATACAGGGCTGTACAAAAGAATTCAAGTATGTTTCTCTGTAATTAAAATAATAAAACTTTGTAAAAAATCACCATAAAATAAAAACAGTACATAGGACGCGTTTTAACAGCTCGTCATTAGCTAAAGTAAACACGTGTCCGTAAGGGTACAAGGTCAAAAATGAACTGAAAGGTAGAGAGTATAGCTGGCAACGAATGCGACAGATGGCCCTAGCTGAAAGACCTGTTTACTTTAGCTGATGACGAGCTGTTAATATTTTTAGCTCGAAACGCGTCCTATGTATTGTTTTTAATTTATGGGGATTTTTTACAAAGTTTTACTATTTTAGTTGTTGCATATCGCTAGTTTTCGGTGCTGTTTCGATGTTTCCCGGTATTTGTAGAAATTGCTGAGGGTGAATTTTTAATTGAGTTATGAGTTTTCTTACTATACTAAATGTTAGCATGCTGTGTAGAATATTTCAAATATATAGATCATATCGTTCACCCGCAAGAAAAGCGACACATCTCGCAAAAATTAATTTTGCGTTTTATTCTACTAATAGGTCTATCATTGGTGCGTCTTGCTAAACAAAAAGTTTCATAAGTGTAGTTGTACGGGAAATCACTATGTTACGCTAATATGTCCTTTTGTGACCACAGAAGAGAGGTGGATTGTGTGGGGAGGTAAAATGACCCAACCCTCCAAACCTCATCCAACGTTTTCATTCTTAAGGGTTTTATGCTTTTACACACGATTTTATTCCTGCATGCAGAGCTATGTTACATGCATGAAAATTTCCTTTTGCCTCTCCTGTGAAATTTACTTTTGTCGAGATGTGTAATTTTCTTGCGGATGAGCGATATATAGAGCTGCACAAAAGAATTAAAGTACTTTTCCGGCTATCGACGGTAATTACTGAAATCTGATTTCCAAATGGGCTCTGTGCTTTCTAAGCGTTTTCTTGTGTATCTTATTTACATTACTAAACGGCCCAGTTTTGTTAAAGTATTTTGGAAGTTTTGCAAAGTCTTTCATAATCTATGCTTGACGCATGATTTTTCTTTCTTGTTTAAGAATGATTTCAAATTAAAATTCAGTAATTTGTGTGATTCCGTGATATTCACAAAATTCAGTTAAATTCCCAAATCTTGTAGATATTCTTAATCGCTTCTAAGGAATAGTTTTTCATTTTCCTGTAAAACAAAATCATTTTTAAGAAAAAAATAGCATGGCCAAAATGGACAAACCAATATTCGTAATCCAAGCGCACACTTTTCTGTCAATTGTGCCTCAATTCCATTTAGTTGAGGTTTCGTAACCCAAATTCGATAAATCTCAATTTGGCAAGTTACCGAATTGATTGCTGATGATATTGTTTATTATTATTATTATTATTATTATTATTACTATTACTAGCACTAAATATGATTAAACTGCAATAATTTTTTGTCAGGCTCGAACTCAGACTATTCGCACTGTAAAAGAATTATGTAACGTTACGCCATAAATTGGTAGCAGCCTTCCTGTCTCCATTTTATTGAGTAATTTAACCAATCTAACTGATGTTACGTTACACTAATGTGTAATATTACACCAGATATATCAGTTTTAATTACACCATTATATAAGTTAAATTACTCCATAAAATTGGAGGCAGCATGTAGCCAACAATTTTATGGAGTAACGTTACATGCATTTTTTACAGCGCGGACATGATGGTAAATTCATGAAATTTTTTTTTAACCCTCTCGTCACCCTGAGCCTCATATGAGGCTCCTACTTTGAATTGCAATATTTGAAAGAAAAAAAAATATTTTTGTTAATTTCAGCACCTAATAGTGATAGCATATATCGATACGTTTATTATTATGGCTTTACTTATGTTTCAGCATTTAATAATAATAATATTAATAAAAGTTTTATTAATTATTAGTAAACCGTTGGTGTTTCTTTTAATTCAAACATATATTTTACTCTTTAAATTTAAATTAGGGACTCCTTTTCCGAATTAGTAATTTGTGATAAAAGATAAAAAATACAACTAATTTTTTTATGTATGTTTAATCTGGTTGTAATACGACATTTTCCAAACGTCTTAAAAAATCTTCCTTAGACTATTTTTATATGAAAAACACGCAACATAACTACATTCGTTAGGTTTCTGTAAAGAACACATTTGTTAAATTTCAGTAAACTGTAACTTCTGTGATCTCGATACCTACTTTTAATTTTGTTAGCGTAAAAGTAATTTTTCCCAAAATTGGAAAAAAATTCGGTGCTGAGATGGTTAAGTAAATAAATTCAAATTCTATAACCAGGAAAATTTAACTCGTAATAAGCGTAAATTGATATATATATTTTAAGAGCTAGATCATTTAAATATATAAGGGAAAACTTTTTACAACGTTCAAACGCACAAATACGTATAACAACATGACACGAAAAATCCCATACGGCCGTTTCAAGGATTCTTGGATATCCTTTCTCAGTGCGATAAAAATTAAATATTAAAATGTGTTCAAAGAACCCCTCGGTTATAGCCCTGAGTACTGGCGAATGAATTGACTGATGGGGCGAAAGCAAGAGTTGTACGTCTTTCTGCGTTTGAACCTTGTAAAAACTTTTGGCTTATATTATTAAAACTCGCAGAAAGTAATTGATTTTAATCTTAATAAAATTAATAAATCGTAATCTTAATAAAATCGTAATTGATTTATCCTTACTTTTGATTGCTTTTTAAATGTATTTAAAATGCTTATTATAAACTGTCACTTAAAAATTTTGATAAATGTCTATCAGTATATTTATACGTATTGATTTCATTGCAGATTTTGCTGGAGGAGCTCCTTTAAAAATTCTCATGCATACGTTATCTATAAGAGCATGTTCCAGTTCATTACAAAATCTACAAGCATGTATTATTTCTCGACTCACGTTTGTTTCTTTCATAGTAGTCCTCACTTTTACAGTTTGTATAATCCACGAATTCACATTCATCCTCAATTACAATGTTTCTCGTACCACATCAGAAAACTCTATATATCTTAAACGAATAAGCATTTCAAGGAACCAAAACCATTCCAACGAAGATTGGCGTAAAGTGACAGATAATGTTTATATTTATTCTGCCTACTGGGATACTCGTTTACCAAACGAATCATTTGTCAGAATAATTGGTGGATTGCAGCTTTCGGGAAATGATCTCAATCTAACGAAATGCCTTTTAAAGATAAATAATTCTTCCACAATTTTTGAAGTTCCGATTGATTACGAAATTTTAATAGAGCATCACAACAAACCGAGCAGAGCAGTTTTTATAAAATGCCTGTTGCCTGACAATGATTTACCTACATTTGCAACAATAGTGCCTATGGGATGGAATGATTCGTGGTCAAATAAACCTCCTTGGTTAGCAGTTCAAAAACTACAAGATGATATATCGTCTCCAAATATTAGTGTTTGTGTCAGGCCAATGTTTAACTTTAGTGATGTATTCAGAATTTCTGAATTTATAGCATATTATGAAGCTTTAGGTGTTAGTCATTTCACATTTTACAATTACGATGCCTCTGAAGAAGTAATACAATATCTCAACGAGTTGACAGAGGAAGAATATTCTATAGATGTATTGTCGTGGTCTTTACCTCAGAGCTTAAACAGCATGTGGGCACTTGGACAGATGGCAAGTATAAATGATTGTATCTATAGAAACATGAAAGAAATCATGTATGTAGCAGTTGTTGATCTGGATGAATTTATCACACCGAGACATGTAATGACTTTACAAGAACTTCTACTAAATCAGGACGTTCCATCTAAAAACGCAGCTAGCTTTGTTTTAAGGAGTTGTGTGTTTTGTGCCGAATACAAACCGGACGTCTTGCCTTCTGTGATATTACCGTTCAAGACTCAGACTAATATTCGCAGAGAAAAATCGATTTATCCCTTTTTAATACGTTCGAAATACATTGCTAAGCCCTATTTGATAGAAGTAGCAGGCGTGCATTGTATTTGGCGAATCATTCCTGGTTGGGAGGAACGATTCGTTCCGGCGAGTCAAGCTATTGTTCACCATTACAGAGAAAAATTGTGCATCGGCACGAACAAAACGCTGGAAGAAGGCGAAATAGATGTGAAGTCACGGAAATATTTGAATCCACTAATGAGATCCAAGGCAGTGGCCATCTGGAAGAGACATTATTTCATTAGTGGTACATAAAATATCTAATTTTCTGTGTATTTATATAAAATTAAATAAGCCATATCTATATTAATAAGTTAATATAGTACTTTGAAATTGTGTTAGGATTGTGCTTAATATTTACAATATGATTAACTATTAACATAGAAGCTTTTACCGAGAGCAGAAATATATGTTGCAAATATCGAAAGTATTACAGCTTTTAAACGATTCTAAAGTAATAGCTGAAAGTTTCACATTCATTTAGTGTGATGTGTTCTCATAAACAACAAAAAGATTATGTCGGAATACTTTCGGAATACGTAACTTTACATGCATGGTTAATGAAAATATGTCAATGTGGTATTTGTGTGCTACCTAACATTAGGGAGAAATTATACTGCTGTAGATAATTTAAATATATCACTTATTAAGTAACATTTTAAAGAAATTTTATTCTTAAATCGCATTAGCTAAACTTGAGAACTTATTAAGGAGAACCACTTTCATTACAAGCGATTTGCAGCCCTTCCAAAAAACAGATGTAATGCATAGGAGTTGTAATTTTTCAAAGTGAATTTAAAAGTTTCCAGGGCAGGATTAGAACCAGGAACCTATTGGCGTAAGCTTCCAATACTCTGCCAATTGAGCTATCCAAGACAAATCTGGCGAACCATTCTCCCCCAGAGAACCTTGTTGATTTTGACATCTGTGCAGATATCTGAATCACAATGCTCTGCCAATTGAGCTATCCTGCACAAATCTGCGGACCTTTGTCACTCAGATATTAGACCAGGTGTCATAATCAACAAGGTTCTCTGGGTGAGAAAGGTCCGCCACAGATTTGTTCAGGGTTGCTCAATTGACAGAGCATTGTGATTCAGGTGCCAGACCAGATGTCATAATCAACGAAGTTCTCTGGGTGAGAAAGTTCCGCCGTAGAATTGTCCAGAATAGCTCAGTTGGCAAAGCATTCTGATTGTGATATCAAACCAGATGTCATAATTTACAAAGTTCTCTGGGTGAGAGATGTTCGCTAGATTTGTCTAGAATATCTTAATCTGCAGATCATTTGCAGCTTACGCTAAAAGGTTCCTGGTTCGAATTCTGGCTTTGACACATTTTCACTGATTTGGAAAAATTATAAATCCTACGATTTATTTACCAATTAGAATAATTGTGTTAAAATTAGTATAGTGAAGATGCAATGCAGTCGATATGAGAACTCTGGTTATCAGCTATTGTACAGTGAAAATAATTTGTTCAATTGGTTCAGTAGTTTTAGAGTCTACTTCCGTCAACAAACAAACACATGCTTTTTTTCTTTTTTTTATTGTTTCTTATGTATTTATCTACTATGGTTCACCGTAAGAATCGAAATATCATTAAGTAATAAGTTGAAAAACATTGTTTTAGTATATTTAACCATCAAATTTGTACAGCAAAAGTCTAAATAGGAAGAACTTCTTTACTTAGTTTGAAATTATGTTTCTTTATTACTATCATTTTGATTAATTATAGCAGTTACTAGTATTCGCGTATTATTCCATATTGCTCAGATAATTTAGTACTAGCAGGAATGACCGAGCTAAGCTCGGTCAAATTTAGCTTTGTGTTTCTCTCGATGTATTATTCCCACTGAATCATTCTTGCTGTTTTAGTTACACTTATCTTGACCCTGAGCCATAGACACCCAAAATGACCCACTAATCGAATTTTTTCGAACGTGCAACCTAACCCAATGCTCTTCTCCAAATACAAAATTTAGTGAAAATCGTTAGTTATTTTCTAGATAAAATTAGCTTGACCCGCGTTCATCCAAAAATGACCCAGTAATCGAAATTTATCGAACATGTGACATATTCCAATAGTCTTCACGTACTGGGAAACGGTATAATAAAAAAATTGTCAACATCTTTTGAACCTATTTGAGATACAGTTAGCTTGACCCTGACCCATAATGACTCAAAATGATCCATTAATAGAATTTTCTTGAGCATGCGACCTAGCCCAATGGTTTTCTCGTGCCCAGAAACGATATAATACAAAGTTTTGTCAAAATCGTTTGAGCCGTTTTTTAGATACAGCTAGCTTGATTTTGATCCATTAGGACCCAAAATGACCCACTGATTGAACTTTCTTGAGCATGCGACCTAGCCCCATGGTCTTATGCCCGGAAACAGTATAATGCAAAGTTTTGTCAAAATGGTTTGAACTGTTTTTTAGATACAATTAGCTTGACCCTAACCCATTGTGACCCAAAATATCCCACTAATCAAATTTTCTTGAACATGTGACCTAGTCCAATGGACTTCTCGAACCCGAAAACAATAGAATACAGAACTGAGTCAGAATCGTTGCAACTGTTTTCTAGATTAATTTCTTTTGACCCGCAGTGAACCAAAAATAACCTATCGAGTTTTCTCGAACATGTGACTTAACCCAATGGTCTGCTCATGCCCAGAAACGGTATAATACAAAATTTCGTCAACATCGTTTGAGTCGTTTTTAGATAAAATTAGCTTGACACACAGTGACCCAAAAATTACCCACTAATCGAATTTTCCCGAACATGGGACTTAGCCCAATGGTCATCTCATGCCCAGAAACGGTACATTACAAAATTTTGTGAAAATGTTTTGAGCCATTTTTTAGATTCAATTAGCTTGAGCCTGACCCATTGTGACCAAAAATGACCCACTGATCGAATTTTTTTGAACATGCGACCTAGCCCAATGGTATTATCGCGCCCGAAAATGACAGATTACAAAATTTCGTCAAAATCGTTAAAGCCGTTTTCTAGATAAGCTAAGCTTGACCCACAGTCACCCCAAAATGACCCACTCATCGAATTTTCGCGAACATGTGGCTAAGTCCAATGGTCTTCTCATAATCCAAAACTGTAGAATATAGAGTTTCGTGAAATTCGTTTGAGCCGTTTTTTAGATAAAAATAGCTTGACCCGCAGTGACCCAAAAAATGACCCACTAATCGAAATTTCTCGAACATGTGACCTAGACCAATAGTCTTCTCGTACTCGAAAACGGTTGGATACAAAATCTAGTCAAAATCGATTGAGCCGTTTTTTAGATATAATTAGCTTGACCCTGACCCATAATGACCCACTAATCGAATTTTCTCGAACATGTGACCTAGACCAATGGTCTTTTCGTGCCCAGAAACGGTATATTACAAAATTTTGTGAAAACGTTTTGAGCCTTTTTTTAGATTCAATTAGCTTGAGCCTGACCCATTGTGACCCAAAATGACCCACTGATCGAATTTTCTTGAAAATGCGACCTAGCCCAATGGTATTATCGCGCCCGAAAATGACAGATTACAAAATTTCGTCAAAATCGTTAAAGCCGTTTTCTAGATAAGTTAAGCTTGACCCACAGTGACCCAAAAATGACCCACTAATCGAATTTGCACGAACATGTGGCTTGGTCCAATGGTCTTCTCATAATCCAAAACTGTGAAATATAGACTTTCGTGAAAATCGTTAGAGCCGTTTTTTAGATAAAAATAGCTTGACCCGCAGTGACCCAAAAATGACCCACTAATCGAAATTTCTCGAACATGTGACCTAGCCCAATAGTCTTCTCATACCCGAAAACGGTTGGATGCAAAATTTACTCAAAATCGATTGAGCCGTTTTTTAGATATAATTAGCTTGACCCTGACACATAATGACCAAAAATGACCCACTAATCGAATTTTCTCGAACATGTGACCTAGCCCAATGGTCTTTTCGTGCCCGAAAATGGTAAACTGCAAAATTTCGTCAAAATCGTTAGAGCCGTTTTTAAGATAAAATTTACATACACACACACACACATACACACATACATACACACACAATTTTTGCTCGCATTATAGTATAAGCAGTGGCGTGGCGTGAAAATTTTCGGTGGTCATCGCAATTATTTAAGTTTGTGGTGAAAAATTATTAACTCTAAAATTCAATGGTTGAATGTTCAAAAAAGAAACTTTAAATCTTACCTTCACTTATACATGAACTCCAAATGTTCTGCTAAAACTGGATCGTAGAGTTTTAAAAGCTTATTAAGAGTTTTAAAATATTGCTTGGTCATCGCCGCATCCAGCGATGACCGGACGCCACGCCACTGAGTATAAGATATTTAACACTGGTATGACAAACAGTTGAGTGTTCTTACCTTTCTTTTTTTTTTCAATTCAAATAAAAAAAAACTGTTGGTGCGCATTTACGTCTTAGCCAAATTTAAATTTTCGAGGCTAAATGTTTCAGAGAAATCATAGTGAAAATATAACTGTAGCATGTTTTCTTCCAAATTCAGAGTAATCATATTTATAGAGTGTTTTTTAATCATTTCATTCTTTTAAATCTTGAATATTTTAACAAGTATTCTTTGCGAGCATTTTCGTAATAAAAGTAATCACCTTATCAAATTTCATTTTTTTAAACTTCAACAAATTCAAAGAAATTTGTTTTTTTGGGGGGCATTTTTTTATGTTTTACCCATTTGAGAGCAGTTTATACATACAGACAAAAAACGACTTCTTTTTAGCAGAAATTGTCATCATTATTATCCTGAGAGAAGATTCGAAATTAGCTCAGCAGTTCTAATGTAATCGTGATTTTAGAACATTTTTGTCTCATTTCATCCTTTTAAATTTAGAAATTTTACAAACAGTCCTAAACTAGCATGCACGTCTTAAAATTAAAAGTAAAATAAGTCTTTAAAATAACTATTCCGTTGAATTTCACGTTTCTAGCTCTCAGAATTTTAAAGAAATCATAATTTAAAGCATTTTCAGGAAATATTAGGTACATTTCATCCTCTAAAGTTTCAATATTTTTATAACGCATTAATGAGCACTTACGTCTACGTAACTGCTTTAAGTAAACTCCCTATCAAATTTCATGTTTCTAGCCTCAACATCTTTAAAGTAATCGCAATTTTGGATTGCTTTGAAGGCAGTTGCTCAGAGATAAAAAGTAGCCCAGTTTTAAGTAGAGACTGCCACTAGTATTATACTGAATGAATTTAAAAAATCTGTATATAAGCTCCAAAGTAATCATGATATTAGTCCTTTTCCGTTCATTTCACTTTTTTAAATTTCAATTTTTTTAGAATCTGTTCTGTGAGAGCCTTAAGTTCTGAAAGTACCAGTGATCTCAAATTAGAAGTTTCTAGCTCTAGTAATTTCAAACAAAATCATAATTTAGAACTTTTTTCGCCCAGTACCCCTTTTAAATTTATAATTTTTTAGACACAGTTCATACGAACATTTACATCAAAAAAGTATAACCACCATACAAAATTTCAGGTTTTTATCCCTAACAGATTCACAAAAATTGTAATTTTAGAAATTTTCCCCTGTATTCCGTTGGGGGTGCTGATGCTGACCTAAAATATAGTCTATATTTAAGAAGAGAAGTCACCATCGATTTGCCACCATTATTTTTTAAATCAGCTCGGTTGTTCCGGAGATTACCCCTACAAACAAGCAAACTTTTCTTCTTTATATCATCAGTATAGATTTGGTTGTAATTATTATTTGAAAATCCCTTGTTCGTAAATAAGAATCAAGATTTCAGCAGAGAACTTATTATTCTGTTGAACAAACACCATGAGAGAAAATATTGTACGCAGAGTCCAGACATGAGAAGTGTCACGCCAACTTAAACAAAAGAATCTAAGAATTCATCTGATTTATTTGTTTGTTTTATTACGATATCTAAAGAAGAATGCACTACAGGTCCCGAGTTAAACTATCTAGGGCACCGGAGCAAGTATCCTTCTGAGGGGGGGGGGGGGGGCTTCTATATATCCATAGAAATTATTAATGAATCATGCTGAAGTGACTAATACTAAATTTCATACGTACTGTATGTATGCATAAATTTCTTACCAGGTGCAATTCAAACCTTTATACAGGGAATCACAAGAAAAACGGCGCAGCTTTAAGAAAAAGCAGTAGTAAAAAAAATGATGGATTCGTTTGCTGATATATGTCAAAAAACGTCTAAAAAATACCACAATTAGTCATTATTAATGGTTTCAACTTGACTGGTTGCGAGAAAAACATCAATAATAAATCTCTCTTGAAAATAGAATAGTAGTTGTAATAAAATTTTAATCATTAGTTTTCTAATGATTAATGATAATTAGTTCATTCATTTTTTTTTTTTTTTTTTTTTTTTTTTTTTTTTTTTTTTTTTGTCGGTGGTGGTGGGAGTGTTATGAGAAGCAAAGTGTAAGAAGGGAGGACAGCCCTGTATTCCTAAATCTCTAAAACTGTAAGAATTTTGCTCCCTTTTGGCCGATTTTAACTAGTTAACACTCTCTTAATGAAAGTTCTGATTACTCCCAAGGGCGCTCGCAAATTGGGGGGGAGGTGGGCAGCTGTTGCTGCCATGCATAGCCCTTCATTAGTCAAGCCCTATATATTAAAAAAAAGGTTTGTTAATCTCATAGTGGAACCTTATTAGAAGGGAACACTGTCCTTTGGATCCGCTTCATGTTCTAACTTTCGCGTAATACTTTATAAAATCCTTTTCAGGAAGGAAATATTAAATAATTTCCTTCACAA
Source organism: Maratus speciosus (assembly GCA_963932465.1). Lineage (NCBI taxonomy): Eukaryota > Metazoa > Arthropoda > Arachnida > Araneae > Salticidae > Maratus > Maratus speciosus. The sequence continues at coordinate 40,992,499 of OZ010791.1, read as the reverse complement.
ATTTTATTTATTTTATTTTATTTATATATATATTTTTATTAAAATCACTTTTTCTGTAACAATATTATTTGTTGTTTTATTTTAATGTACGTTTCTTAACCTCTTCGCTCCCTGGCTCCCAAAATGGGGACCTCCGTTTTGTCCCATTTTATTTAATGGTACTCGAACGTAATTACTCGATATCAGAATGATATGTTTCGAACTAATGCAAATAAAATAAAAATCTTGCTTTGAAGTCAAATGGGAGAAGAAATAATTCAGTAATAATTAATAATACTGCATTAATACTCAGTAGTGAAGAGGTTAAAAGAAACTGAATATGTTATATTTATAAACTGCTACAAATTGAACTGTTACTGCTTTACAGCATTGTTATTCTAACAAATGAATTTTGTATATATTTATCACAATTTATGCTGTTTTCTTTTTTTCTCAAATATTACGATAATTTATAGAGATTTTTCTGTTCAGAAATGATAATGAAAAATCGAGTCTATAATGGTTGATGTTGCTAGTATTCTTTCTCAGGGAATTTTAAATTTATATTTTCTTTCAGTTTTACTCCTGTTTTGGTGCTGCCATCTACAGGAACACGTGTGACTCTTTTGTCGTTTGAGTTGCCCCGATTTTGGAATGTGAGCCAAAGTGGATTATGTGAACTTCTTGGGGGTACACAAAGAAGTTCTAAGGGGGTACGCTACAAGTCTGTGTCAAAAACCAATATACGACACAATGCACTGAAAATTGAAGGGGTACGTGAGTCATAAAAGTTTGGGTACCAGTCAGTAGATTAGAGATTTGCATCGGGCCGGTCAATTTTCTTCCATGATACCCGGGACAGGCCACGATTGGCTTATTTTGATTTCAACAGACTGGATCGGTTCGGGCCGATCCGAATTTATCCAAAAGGTCTTAATTGTTCCTGGCCGTGTCAGGCGGCATTTTTTTTTTTTTTCATTTATGAAAAATGAAAGTGATGTTGTGTATGGTGAAACACCCTTTTATTGATACTTAGCCAGTAACTGACACTTCGTCAGAAATCTAACGCACATAATCAGTTTCTTGTAAATTTCTGCAAAGTAATGTGATCTAGTGGTAACTTAGATACATATTATTATTGTTATTTTCTTTTTATTTAGTCAATTTATTCACCACTAATAAGTCAAAATCATATTCAATGAGAAAGAAACTTTTGAGAACAAAAAAAAGTACCATTTTGAGACATCGGTTTTATTTCTAAAATTAAGATAGTACTTTAAAAAAAATCTATTTCTAATGCAACCATCCTAAACTTTTTCTTAAAGTTGTAGAAATTAGTTGCAATATGCCACATTAGACCATAATTTCTAGTTTATAGTTATTTGATTTAGCTTAATGGCGGTGCCAGTTATTGGTTACAGTAATTTTATTTCACCAGTCTCCGGCAGAGATGTTAATTATTGGTAATATTAGAGAAAGTTGAAATCTATCATTTGAGCTTCTTAAAAAAACACAATAATAAATTAAATTTATCTTGTAGTCAACTCAGTTAAAATTTAGGTTCTACCGGGGCCTGACACCTTATGTCAGTTACTGGTTTATAAATGTCAGATATTGGATTTCCGGATTGCTAATAATTTAAAGCATGAAAAAAGCGACACATGCATCTGTAATTTGATATCAACATTATTCTGAAGAGTAACATGCCTCTTCGTTTGAAAAGAAAGGTGTTTAACTAATGTGTTTTGCCTGTGCTAACTTATGGAGCAGAAACATGGATGCTAACAAAACGGATGGTACAAAGATTACAAACAACACAGAGAAGTATGGAAAGATGTATGCTAGGTATAACTAGAAGAGACAGAAAAAGAATAACCTGGATAAGAATTCAGACGAAAGTTTTTGACATCATTGAAAAAATTTAACGGCTAAAATGGAAATGGGCTAGGTACATTGCAAGAAGACAAGACAATAGATGGAGCAGAAATACCCTACAGTGGTATCCCAGATATGTAAAACGACCAAGAAGACGACCTCAAGTAAGATGGAGTGATGAAATCAGAAAAGCAGTCGGTGTTAATTGGATGACTAAAGCACTAGATAGGAAACATCGGAAAAATCTGGGGGAGACCTACATCCAGCAGTGGATTGAAAACGGTTGATGATGATGATGATGATGATGATATAAATAAGGTTTAAGTACTTTGTATTTATAATAAATATTGAAGTATTTTTAAAGGATAAATTCCTTGAAATATAAAATAACTTTTTTTTGTTAACTCTTTCCAAGTAAAGTGTCAGACACTAGTTCGTTTTGTGTCAGTTGTTGGTTTTTCAAAATGGACTTGGTGTCAGTTACTGGAGTTACTGAAATCCTTCTATATATATAAAAAAAAGAAGTTTTGATTTGGAAATGGACCAATGAAAATCTGCGTAGATATTCACGATAGATCGGCATCCAATTTGAATGCTTAAGCATGGTCTTTCTTCGTTAATATTAAAAAAACTGTTGCATACAAAAATATGAAAATCGGTGGTATTATAGTGAAATGTTTGATAAACACGCTGATGCAGACAGTTTTCAAATCGAATAATTATTTTAAGATATATTTAATCTTAAAGTTGGTCAAAGTCGTTCCATTAAAAAAGTTTTATAGAAGCAAAAACTATACATAGGAATTTAAGCATTCTTAGATCATTTTATACATGAGAAGTTCTCGGTGTGCAGACTGCATTTATCTTTTTTTATTTGATTCATTTTTTGAGGATTTATTTCCATTTTAAATTCAAATTTTCAGCATTTCCAGACATATTTTTTACATATTTAAGAAAAGGATATTATTTTAAATTGTTGCCAATTTTTAAAACAGTGCAAAAAATAATATTTCCTTCAAATTAAAAATTTTTTACACGTGGCTATTATAAACAGAAAAAAAACTTTAAAATTAGAATTAAAGGATTACATGTTAAATTACGTCAGTCGTACAGGAAAATTACGTCATAAGAACCATATTTACACTTGAATTTTAAAAGAGAAACAAAATGTTAAAATAATAAAATCATTACTATGCGTTAAAACTTGTAAATGGAGGATATCACGTCATATTTAAAATGGCCAAAAAATATGGCAAAACAATTTAAACTAAAAAATATATTTGCTCGAGACATTTGATATTTTGAGATGATCTTTTAAACTATTATCGTGAATTCGAAGACAGTGCAAATAATATTTCCTTCTAACAAAAAAAAAAGTATTTTCACGTGAATATTAATAAGAGAAATAAAATTTTGGTGTAAATTACGTCAGATTCTAAACGATACATTTAAAATAAATTATTTAAAAGAACTATCTTATAGCGCTGTTGAAAAATACCGGGAGACAATGACACTGTTTACATAATTCATTTTACATTAGCTTATTTTCAAATGTTTAAATAATTTTTTAATTAAATACGAAAACAGCCATTGTATCTCTTAACAGCAGAACATTTGGTCTTAAAAATCCCCAATCCAAGGAAAAAGAATGGAAACCCGTTTACAGAAAGATCGCTACTGTTTTTTTTTTTTTTTTTTTTTTTTTTTTTTTTTTTTTTTTTTTTTTTTTTAATTCAATATTTTTAAAGCCGATTAAATAAGCGTGCTTTTTGGATTTTGGTGTACCTGAACGGGTGTTGGAGAGCGTAGCTCGTAGGGGGAAGGGCCTCTTAGTTATTTAAAGAAAAAATAATTTTTAATGATACAATGTATAATTCTTGAGGACTTTGTCAACAGTAATTTTTAATGCATCCCTACTATCCTTTCAAAAAGAAAAATAAGTAAAAAATGGATTTAAAATTTTGTAATCGTGATTTGAAGAAGAAAGAATCTTTAAGATGTCAGTTATTGGGGGTTTCACGGTATTTGTTAAAGGAATTTTTGAAAATTTACTTTGGTTTAATAAATTAAAGATAAATACATTTAAAAATGTTCTTTAAAAAAAAAAAATTATACCGCTACAAAATTGCGATTTTTTAATCATATTCTTTTAATTAAAAGCTACATTATTTTTAATTCTACAACTCTTTATTTGAATGTAATAGTTTAAGGCTGTAATTGATCCTCGAAGTTTCTATTCTGTATGCTATGGCTTGCGAACATATGTTTGAAGCATTCTGTAAGCGTCTCGCATGAATATATATGCAGTATTCCTTAACCTTTTCAGTTCCGAAGCTAAAATAATAATACAAATGCTTATTCATTGGTTTTTTCCAAAGAAAATGACATCGTAAATGACAGAAAAATATCTTTTCTGAAATGGATCCTTTAGGCGCTTCGTAATTTAAGTTCAAAAATAGGGATCTAAAACTAAAAATTCCCCTAAAAACATCAATTTAATAACAGTTAACCTAAATGAACGCAATCCAAAATTTAAGAGCATTAAACAAGTAAACAATCTACGAATCCTCAAAAGAGTTTATTGAAAAAGATTTAAGTTAAATACTTATGAAAATTTCTTACTTCCTTAGCCATACTGTCTTTTGGCCTTTTTAGACAATTTGCAAACTAAGATGAAAATAACATTTATTTTATGTGGGAATCAGCTTAGATGCTGCCATTTATTCGTTTGCTTTGAACGCAAAAAACATTCAGCTATTAAGAAGTGATGTGAAAATGTAAAAAAAAAAAAAATCGGACATTTTAGTTTTTATAAGGAAAAGACGACCTAGGGACCGAAGTGGTTAAAAGAAGCTTTACCGTAGATTTAAAAGGGCACATTTTGTAGACATTGAGTGGGGCTGGTCCCAAGTCACACCTCATTTCATTGATTTTCACCGGCCCAGACTGGGAGACCTCTAGTTGGAACTAACGAAGTAAAACATTAAGAACAGGAGGGTCTCATTAGGGCAAAAATATAACAATAAAGAAAAATTCATATAAAACATAGATTATTGAATACTTTTCAACACATTCAGAACACTCTTAAGAAAACATCATTGTTTAATAAGATGAATGATGAATCTATGTAAACAAGTTCAAAAGCGCAGAATACATATAAAAACCCAATTTTTGCAGTTATCATCTATAGTAAGAAAACTATACAAATTCTTTTGTACAGCCTTATGTATGATCTATATATGTTATTACAAAGTATGCTAAAATTTAGCTGAGTTGGGAAATACATAATACGGTAGCAAATTAGCATTCAACAGTTTTCGCCGATAAGCGGAAATGTACACGCATCCTTTTATGAAGCCCTGTATATCATCTGAATTTATAAATACTAAGCAATATGTAAACAACTAGCTAAAGTTAAAAACGCTCTTTACGCAATTATCATTCATAGACAATACTGTAACCGAATTATTTTGTCTGACCCTGTAAATGAACAATAAATGCTATGCACATAATATTTCACAGTAAACACCTCGTAGTGCAACTCAGTAATGCATATCAATTTCTTTATGTTTGAAATAGTATAACATCATTAAAATACATAGCAAGCAAATTTTTCTAGTAAACTATATTGTAAAGGAATTATTTTGAGTGTCCCTGTAACACTGGAGTTAACCGACCGCCGTGGCCCTTCCAGAGTGTCTGGAATCATATATAGGCACAATTACGGAAAATCTCCCCCCAAAAATTGAAAACAGCATGCATTAATTTGAATTAAAAATACAAATTAAAGAGTCATTAGTGAATCAGTTATCTGAAACAAAAGTAACAGTGATTATCATTTGACATCGAATGCTTGTTAAAGCAAAAATTCAATTTTTACCAGACTGCCAAGAAGGGTTATGTGTTTCACGCGTATCTGGGTATGTTGATTTCTTTATACCTTCGAAAAATCCCGACGGCTGAGTGGATTTTAATGAATGAGGTCTCTATCAATTTGTCTTAACAGTCCGAAGGTTATAGGCTAGGTTTTGCTTTTATAAATTCAAAATGGCGGTAGAGACGAAAAAAATTTTTACACACCCTATTGAGTGGCATATCATTAGATAGGTCTTTCAAAATGAAGACGATGCTTCATTGACTATTTTACAGTCGGAAGCTCCGTTTAAATATTGCACAACCTGAGAGTTGTGTAGATAGGATCTCTAGCTTTACTCTAACGCTAACCTTCATAGACATCTATAGGCCTCATCAAAACAGTGTTTATAGAAAGGAACTAACTATTAAACACAACTTAAAAGTCATCAATACAAGCAAATAGAAAAAATAGGTAAGTAGTATAAAAAATAGTTTCACATTGATGAGAAATAATTAATTAGTTCGCTTTTTATGCAGTCGAGTTTTTTGATTTTTCAAATTTAATTCGTTTATTTACTTTTTCGATTTTGTTTGCAGATTTTTTTCAAGAGGATGCTTTCACTTTCAAAACCGGTTCGGAAAACGAAAGTATCCTAATTAAAAATGTCTGCAAACAAAATCGAGAAAGTAAAAAATGCTCTTTGTACAAATCGATCTCAGCTAGCCAATGCAAAAAGAATTATTAAAAATACTGAAATGCAAACGAGATATTTTAAAAATTTTCTTCCATTTTAGCATTAGTGAGCGGGTGTTTTCAGGTGACTGAAGTAGCCTCTTAATTACATTGGATAGGATTAATAGAATGACGAAAACTTTTATTAATGCCTTTTTAAGTTTCGATTCGATTTTCATAAATTTTGAACTAACTCCACAAAATTCGGCAAGGATTTTATATATTAAATTTCAAGATTCGGTTGGATAGTTTGTGCATTTTTATACATGGGCAGAAGGACTGACCAGACGACGACTATACTACAGATTTATATAAGTGCGAACGCACATAAAAACGAAAGTTCTTTTTTTTTTTTTTTTACACTAGTTTGTTTCGGTTTTATCCAACTACCACCATTTTTCATAACCCACTAAAACAAGTTTAATATGACAGTGATGTCTTATTTAAAGAATTTTTCTTAAAAATAGTTCTTTATTAATATTCATAATTATTATTTTCTGAAAACTTTTGTATTACATTATTCTATTAACAACTTTAATTAATGTTGCAGTCATACTCCTCAATATGATTCAACAATTAAATGCAGCAACAGAAACAAATCAAAATATCCTAAAAATCATTGATAGTTATGAACATTTTAAAAATGCAACCCCAACAAAAAGAAATATTTGTATTTTAATTTTAATTTTAATAAAGATAATAAAATAAATAAAACATCCAAACTTATGATAAGGATATACTAAATTAAAAATTAATAGGGGGCTCAGCCCCCTGCTCGCTAACGCTCGCCAACCCCCATGTATTGCTACGCAATTCATATTGAGATCGCTACGCAATTCATATTGAGATCGCTACGCGATCCCACCTCGCTTCGCTCGCTCATCACTATTTATGTCAACTCTAGCCAGAATGAGCGCTATCATAAATCATTACAACGTATTAAATTTACAAATAATTTTTATGTATAAAAATGGTAAACTTTGTTGAAAATGTAAATAAAAATGTACCTTGGAAACAGAATTAATTAAAAACATTAGTGAAAACATAATAAAAAATATTTTTAGTTGGGCCGCTATGCGATCCGAGCAAGCAACATATGAAATTTTCAGATATTTTAATTCATAAAAAAGTAATTAAAAATTTTGTTGAAAATATAAATAAAAATACATTTATCAAAAGTTTGGCACTGCGACTTGTTGATCATCATTGAGTAAGCTAAGCGAACAGGAAATTGACACCGTTTGAATTTAAATGGCATGTTAGTGTCAGATGGGGTCCTTCTCCTTTCATTTTGCCTATAGTATTGGAATCACGGCGTAAATTAAAACTATAATAAGACGCTATAAAACATGCTACGTATCACGCTATCGAAGTGTAAACAAAACGTTTTCGTCGGTCTCTAAATACAACCTTGGATTAAAAAGCTGATTCGCTAAATTCCTCACGTCACCGTAAAACGGACCAATAGCAATTGTCATTCATGTATTGCTCAAACGGTTTGCGTTAAAAGAGAGATTATGTCTGGATTTTGATTTGCTGAGTGGGTTGGGACGTGTGACCGTAACTTAACCACTGAAAATCGTCGCTTTGGTTGTTGCCAAATGTCAAGCTACAAATACAGCCCTTTTTTAGCGCTACGCAAGAGAAATATATATATATAGATAGAACGGAGAAACTTTTATTTTCAAACGATATAAAGTTTAGGTAACAGGAAGACAACAAAATAAAAGCCACTGAGCAATTACGACTCGAAAAGTTTTCAGTATGAGGATTTGTAATTCTTTTACCTTCTTACCGCCGCGAACTGATATATCCATTCACTAAGCTATACGTTTCACTTCAATAGAAGATTATTTAAGTTAATCTAATTATACAGATATAATACAGTTTAAAATTTAAGTTATGATTAATGCTCATATGCCTATACGTAATAAAAAATATATATCATTTTGGAAAAAACATCTTTTTTAGCAATTAAAAAGAATTGTAGAAAAAACAACACTACAAATTTGCCCTTTTGCTCGGCGGGCAGGGGGTTAAGATAAGTATATTATGAATAAGTTAGGTTAAATGATATGATGATAAACAAGTCGGAAATTGTACGTCAAACGTGGCAAATGAGGTGCGTCGGTACTATAACTAGTTTTATAAATATTCAGAACTTGGTGCAACTATTCATAACTGTTTCATTATTAGGCAAAAATGCACGAATACAAAATTTGTTATGATTCTATAGATTAAATACAGTCATACGGAAATAATAGGACTCTCTCTTGTCATCACCATAGCAACTTAGAATCATGACCTATCATGGGATATCATTGAATTCATTACGTATGATAAGATTGAATAGAATGAAGAAAACTTTTATTAATAAGTTTTTAAATTTAAATATGATTTTCATAAAATTTGTTAAATGACTCGACCAAATTCTGCAACGATTACATATATTAAACGTGAAACCATTCAGTTGGGTAGTTTTTGCGTTGTTCTATACAGACAGGCGTTCGGACCAGACGACGACTGCTACGTATTTATATAATTACGAACGCACCTAAAAATGGAAAAACTGTCTTACGGGAAATGTTTAAACGTGCTACGTACAATAACACTCAAAAACGTACAAATCAAGGGAGAAATGCACAGTCTGCCAAGTATTAGAGACAAGTAGCCAAAGTCCTAATCCTAACCACTAGAAAACGGCTGGTAACGTCATAAAGGAAGTTACTAGACTACAGAAATAGACAGTCTACCGCGGTGCATCCCAAGTGTCTTTTTTATAGTGACGTAATGCGCTTTTCATACACCTGCATCGGTGCATTCGAGCATCACGTGACTCCAGCGGTCTGTAAAAAAAAGATACATGAATGTACCGCGGTAGCCTGTCTTTTTCGTTAGCCTCGGGACGTTATGACTTAAAGCATGTATAAATTTAATTATATGCAATGCCCCCGGGGGGGGGGGTTAAAAAGTATGAAAGCAGCACTTTCTATTCGACAGCTTACAATCAAATTATATGCATTTCTATTAAATTGGAAAAGCTGTAAATATTTCTTTTTATAGAACGATCATGAACATTGCCGAGATACACAAACACGGCGGAAATTAAGAAATAAGCAGGAATAATTATTTCTAATCTTTTTCCAAAACTTGTACAAAAAAAAAAACGTTTGAAATTATGCCGATTAGGAGGGAAAAGTTTGGAATCACTCGTTTGTTTATGCAAATTTCCATGCCTGTTGATCAGCTAATTGTTACGCAGCTGTGTTGCGCAGTTCCTCAGGAGGTGGATATAAATACATTAGACTTATTTTCCCCCTTGCTCATTTCAAACCAGTTGATGAAATGCCACTTGTAAGAGAGCTGGATTTGAAAACCAGAGACGCGTTCATTAAGCTATTAAAGCAAAGAAAATCGCAGAGAAACGTAGAAAAGACATTTTCATGCTCACAATCTACTATTTCAAAAGTTTCAAGAAAGTTCATAGAGCTTAAAAATGTAAAAAAACTACCTCACTTTTGGTAGGCTACGAACTACATCAGCACGTCGGTAACATTCTTTATTAAAATATTTAAAAATATGAGATGGAAAGTATTTAATGATATGAATATTGAATAGACGAAAGCATCCAAAGCCAAGTTATCAAACAAAATGCTGCGCAATAGATTAAATGAATCGGAATATCGTTGTCGCAAAGCCAAAACAAAGTGTGGCACAAAGAAGTCAGATTAGGATGGGCCAAAAAACCGGGACATCATCTGTTGGTGACTAGAGTTAGTGTGGTATTTAGCGATGAATCAATAATTTGAAAGGAAAGGTTAAAACTGTTCCAATTTTCGTCTCAAGTTCTCTGATTTAATCATGAATTTAGTATACATGTCTTCTAAGAGCGCAGGAAGATTGTGTGTTGTGAATTTGGGATGGGAATTCAGAGAAATAAGTCAATTTCAAAATATTTCTCTATTCCTAGTTTAGAATAGGAATTTAAAGACAATGATGTTATAATTACGGATGACAATGTTTCGTACCATAGGCCCCAGATAGTTAACAATTTTGTTTTAAAAAATAATGTTCCTCAAACGAAGTAACCAGCATGTAATCCAGGTATCAGTCCTGTCAAAAATAATTGGTATAATAAATAAAGACACACAACGGTGCTTAATGATACACAAAACATGAACTTTAATAAGCTAAAAGATAAATTCTACGTTTCGAGCTGTTTCTACAGCCATCTGCAGGGAAAATATGATGGTTAAATGGCGAAAAGCTCAGAGATTAATGGCTAAAAGCTATGAGCTTTTAGTAACCACCATATTTTTTCTGGAGATGGCTGTAAAAGCAGCTCGAAACGTAGAATTTATCTTTTAGCTTATTAAAGTTCGGGTTTTGTGTATCATTAAGCAAGCTTGTGTGTCTTTATTTATTACATTTTATGGTGTAATTGTCCAGTATATGTTATATAAATGGTATATTTTGAAAAACATAGTATTTAAGCTACACTTAAAAACAACACAAAAACTAAAAAACTCCATACGAAAAGCATGGGCAGCCATTGGTCTAAATAAGTGCAAAGACCTCTTTAAGTCTATGCCTGACAGTATCAAAGCGTCCATCACTGCAAAAGGTGGGCAAGGTATTAACGATGTATTTTGATCAAATATTCCAATTACTTTTCCTCAGATAGGCTATGATTTACAGCAGCATTTGGAGAAATAAAACTACATAAAATAATTGTGAAGTTACTTTATAGTTATTGTTAATCCCTGTGTTGTAGACATGTTTATGAATCTTTAATAGAAAACAAAGTTTACGAACTTAAAAAAATTATATAAAATTCATCACATTTTATCGAACGTTCGGGAAGTTAGATGCTGATTCCATACTTTTGCTAGAAATTGCACACAAATAAAAATCTATTTTTAATTTTTAAAAAGTATTTCACTTTATATAACAACAATTATTTTGAAAAGAGATTAAAATTTATTTTGCTCTATTTGTATTTTAATATAGTAACAACGTAATTAATATAGGAAAAATATTGTGTTACATTAGTATAGAAAAATAGTAATTAGTATAGATTTATTTTTACGTTAGTATATAACAAAAATTATTTAGAGAAATGCAGTGATTTAAAAGTGCTACATTCCGTTATAAGCAAAAAAACAAAACTTTCAAAACACAAAACTGTTTGTATGCGCGTGTTTTTATTTTTTTAATTGTTATGACGCTTTCATTCATTACGGCAGAGAGAAAATTCCTCTCTCGACTCAGCACTTAACTTTAAAATGAATTCATAAAGATGACGCCTTCGGTGGAAAATGACTTAAATGTATGCTTTCTGACGACAAGGAACAATAATTTGCACGCAGATTATCCTAAAACAGAAATTAATTTATATACAGCATTAATTCCTTCTTAAAGCAGTGGATACATTCGACGTATAATGTCATAAGTCATGTGCTATCGATCAGTCTGGAGGGGGGAAAAAAGGAGCAGGGTGGAAAGTTTGTGTTAGTCCAACCGAATTCCGGAATGTATATTTGAGGGATTAACAGGGGTGGGAGGAGGGGTAGGGGGATCTCTCTTATCGACGCACACGGGAATATAATTAAACTGCGTTTTTCTTATGCAGTAATTGTTAAGATATTCAATTCTAGTTGAAAATTACGAAATTGAATATTTCAGCACACAATGGAGCGACTGAAGGGGTCTGAAGGCCGCTAGCCACGAAAATCAAGAAGCGACGCAGAACTTTATGAAACTTTACGGAAACAAAAAGTGAAAAGCAAGCGATAGTAATCCATTGTGATACCGTTAAGGGGGCTGGTCACTCAGTTTACGATTCCCCCCCCCCCCCACTCATGTAAAGTCTATGGGTATTGGATGCATTCGTCCATTTAAAATATCTCCTCGGAAAATTTATATTTTTAACTTCTATTTTTTGTGCACACTTTCTAAAAGATGTCTCTTTTTTTCTTAGTTCTCAGAATATTTCTAAAGTATAGACTTAATTTTATAGGAAGTGCTAAAATGTTACTCACTGTTCGCCCGCTTTTAACACCATAAAATATTAAATTCAGCAAAGGTTTTAGAAATATTTTGAAAACTAAGAAAAAAATAGATATCCTTTAAGAAGAGTACACAGAAAAAAGATGTTAAAAATATGAATTTCGCGAGAAGATATTTTACATATACGAATACATCAAAAGACTACAGACTTAACAATTACGAAGTAGAATTCCGAAGCTAAGTGACCAGTCCCCTTAAGCAGCGATTCTACAACCTTTATTTCTCGCGTACCCAGAGCCGGCGCAATATCGCGCGGGGCACTGGCAATGTAGCATATAGGGGCCCAACGTATACTGCAATAATGGAAAAACAATATAGGATAATATATCATATAATTAATAAAATGTATGAAAAAAACCTCTAGTTTCACATTTAATCTGCATAATTGTTTTTAATCTCGCAAAATCATCTATCCCCACTAAAAATAATCTTAAGATTATCTGAAAAAAATCTCCACTTTCTCCAGAAATTCTACAGATATCTGAAGAAATTTTGCAGATTTAGCTTTACTTTTAAAATATCTGCAGATTTTTTAAAGATATTCTTAAAAACATCTGCTGATATGGGCCAACCTACAGATTTTTGGGCCAATTGCCTAGAGATTTTCTGCAGATTTTTTTTTAGTGGGGATCCTTTACAATACTTTAAATATATATATATATATATAATATATAAATATACATTGTTGTGTGTGTGTGTGTGTGTGTGTGTTCACGGTTACTTACAGGATTATAAAATTTATACAATTAACTCAACTTTGCATGTAAGAAATAAAGTTAATATTCACTTTCTCACGAAGAAACATTTAAAAACAAATCTAGAACAAAAATCTTATTATTTTATATAGAGCATACATTATTTTAAATTGTAAAGAGTACTCGAGGCTCCTATGAAGACCCCAATTGGCGTGGCGCCCTGGGCACCCGCCCGATTTGCCTGACGCGACGATTGCGCCGGCCCTTCGCGTAGCCCTCGAGCAACGGAGTTTCATTTAGATAGAGGTTTGTTTAGAATAACGTACGCCCCTGGTGGTAGTAAATGGAACTAACAGATTTTGCAGCTCGTGCGCGCACCCTTGTTATACGGAATCAGAAGTTGGAAAAATTTAAATTTTGTTTAAACTTTAGGTGAATTTTTGAAATTTCAGAATTTGAGAAAATAAGAAATTATAAATCTTGTTTGAACATCTACCAAATTCTTGAGAAATTTCAGAATTTTAAATTTCGTTTAAACAACTTTTTTGTTTCTAGAAATTTAAAATTTTATTTAAATCTCCGCTAACTTTTTAAAATTTAGGACTTTTGAATTTTATTTAAATAATTGGAATTTAATATTTTTTATTTGATTAAAAAAATAACTTCCTTTTATAATAATTTTAAAATTAAATTTATTGATGCTAAGTTTATTGGTGTTCTGAAAGGAATATTAAAAGAAACCCTCTTTGCGATCTGCGATCACACGTAACGACTTCTTTATAGGAATGTACCCGAGACATCGTGACATATATGGCTAAATCCGGTTGATCTAAATACAGTCGAGCCCCGATTTAACGAATAGCGATTTACCGAATTTCTCAATTTAGCGAATTTTTTTTTAAGGTCCCGATGAAAATGGAACAAAAATATTTCAATTTAACGAATTTAAAATTCCGATTTAACGAATAACTTTCCATGTCAACAAAAATGAAAAATTGAAGAAATTTTATAATATTTATTAAAAATTTAATGTCTCTGATTGTTAATTTTCTAAATATGTATCTTGTTACGCAGGAATATCTACATCTAAAAATGTACATTAGACCGAAGTTATTAATAGCAATAGTAGTGGAAAGGATGAAGAAGATTGAACAAAGATTAAGTATGAAATGTTTAAAGAAGTAGTTAGCAATTTGGATACTTTTTAAGAGTATTTTATGGCTCATGATGCTAGTGACACTGTTTTCAGAGATTCAGAGAAAAATTAATAAAGGAGTTTGGAGTGAAAAATCGAAATAAAGCAAACAAACGTCTATAACATATCTTTTAATTTGAATATATGATACTTTTTCTTAATTACAATGCTTGTGATTTATAGTAGTACATAAGAAAACAATCTATTTTTATACAGTGTATTTTCTTAAAGTAACAAATGTTTAATATCATTATTAAGGTAAGGAAGCATTGTTCTTTGCCATTTTTTAACTTGTTCTGTTGTATACAAATATTATTTTGATTATCCCGATTTATTGAATAATCTCGATTTAACGAACAAAGTTTCTAGTCCCAAACGATTTGTTAAAATACTGTAAAAGTTATCGACTGTAAATACCAACACAACGCAATGTTCGTACTTGTGCTTTATTTATAATTACACAAGATGCTAAGCGAAAAAGAAATTGACACATTTTAAATGAAAAGAGAACTGTTGTGTCCGATGGCATTAATAGGGTAACATTTGCGAAATCCTAATGTGAAACAGCTTATATTTAAGCACCTTTTTCTCAGGAAGTGCTGAAGCGATTTCTATATATCTTTCGTTTATTATTATTATTATTATTATTTTTTTTTTTTTTTTGTATTTTCATTAGCTATATTTCGATATTTTTGTATTTTTTTCTGAAAAACTATTTCTTTTTTATTAACGCAATTAAAAAAAAATCTTAGAATTCTTCTTTAAGAAATCGGTGATTACTTTTAAGCTGTAAATGCTCTCTAGAGCGTTTTTTTTTAATTCGAAATTTAAAAGAGTTTGTGATTGTTTGAGATTTTTGAGTGGGAAACATTCTAAAAACGTTCTAAACTCTGATTTACCTGAAATTCTTAGGAACAAAAACGTGAAATTTGACATGGCTATTACTTTAGAGATGAAATTGACTCAGAGACAGTTAAAAAAAAAAATTGAAATCTAAAAGTGTGCAGGAGCTAAAATTGCGTTTTCTGTGATATAGTTGTTATAAGAGCTTAGGATTTTGTATGGTGGTTACTTTTAAGATGTAAACAGACTGAAATTTTCACCAAATGTGGCGCCACATATCGAAACATTGCCAAATATGGCAAAATAGGTCGCCATAAATGAAGTGAACTTTATGTTTTTAATTTTTCATTGAAATTCAGTATTGATGAAAACTGGGAATCTTCAATAATCGTGTTCTACGCATTTCAGTTTCCTGTTTTGGGGTAAAATTAGTCGAATTCTCAAAATCAAGCGATATGAAAGCTACCTTTTTCTTCCGGTACAAATCGGAAGGATATTTGCTTTTGTACTTCTTTTTCTTTTTTTGCTTGTTCGAGTTATGAACTGAAAAATGACAGCAAATAAAACAACAAATGGAAACGAATAATTATAATTTATTTTATTTTTGATATAAGCTTCACAGTAAGCAAGTGTTTCATGTGCATTGAATGCTTGATAATAAGTTGCTGAGAGAAAATTGTAACATTTGTAGAAAAACAATATTGGCTATTTCTTGCCCCAATATTGCATTCATTGGCATGAAATAGTGTCTCAATTAGCATTTTTCCAATATCAGCAAAGAGTCAGAGATCACAAAAAACATGTTTATACAAAATGTCTGTCTGTCCGTGTGTCCGTATGTCCGTGTGTCGCCATTGTACCATCAAAAATTGTATGAAGTTATGCATAGAACTGAACCAAAAATTTTTTTAAAGCATTTGGCTATGGCAAGCAGGTCCTCCATTAATTTGGAAAATATCCGCCGGTAGGGGGCGCTTTTATAGCAATTTTTGACATTTTGAATATTGTATCATCGAAAAGTGTATGAAGTTATGCATAGAATTGAACCAAATTTTTTGTGTATGTTTTTGGCCATGGCAAGAAGGTGCTCCCTGAATTTGGAAAACATCCGCCGGTAGGGGGAACTGTAATAACGATTTTTGTGCATTTTGAATATTGTACCCTCGAAAAGTGTATGAAGTTATGCATAGAATTGAACCAATTTTTTGTGTATGTTTTTGGCCATGGCAAAAAGGTCCTCCCTAAATTTGGAAAAATTCTGCCAGAAGGGGGCGCTGTGATAGCGATTTTTGTGCAATTTTCAATATTGTACCATCGAAAAGTGTATGAAGTTATGCTTAATTCTAATAAAAATACTTATAAAACTAATTATAATGAAATATTTACATGAGATAGAAGAAAGTTTTGGGATTGACATCCAACTAGTTTTTATTCAAATCCCATTATTGGTTAAATATGGAAGTTTATATTTAAAATATATTCAATGATTTCCCAATAATGGCTAAAAGCATGTTTCACATGAGTTTTCAAGTAAAACCGGTAAAAATTATTGCGCCATCTATAATATGTATTTTTAAACAACTCGCTATAATATTTTTCTTTTCTTTTCTTTTCTTTCTTTCTTTCTTTTTTTTTTTTTTTTTTTTTTTTTTTTTTTTTTTTTAAATAAAAAGCTAACGTATTTTTACGATATTTAAAAAATTTTAAACCTTATTAATACCTCTTTGAGTTTGAGACGGTTAAAAAGGAAATGATACAGTTTATTTTTCATTATGATTTTAAAATAATGTTTGACTTATTCGTAGCAAGCTTTTAATATATATATTTTTTAATTTCTGTTAGGATGTTTTAAAAGGAAAAAATCTATTTTTAATTTTAATATTTTTTAATCTATTCACTTGAACAGATTCGCACATAAAATTTAAAACATATCTGAAATATAATAACAAAATTATTATAAAATTGACATTTATCTAAGTTTAATAAGCAATAAAGGAAATTTATTTTGTATAGTAATTATCTTTATTTGAGTTTACAGTACATCCTCAGGCAAATAATTTGGAAAATTTGAAAAAGTACATGTTTGAAAAAAATATGTTGGTATTCTTGCAAAACTAAATTAATAAATAAATAAATAAATAAAAATAATAATATTATTATTTTTTTAAATCTTACAAAAAAGAAGCTGTGATTATTCTTAATACATTCTTTCATACCTGTAATATTTTAAAGAGTAAAATTTATCTTTTTTAAAACATGAAACTGAAAAGCTAAATATTCAAAATTATAGGGGAAAACATGTGTAAAATATCCAGAATTGTATATTCAATTGAAAAATATTATCTCTGCGAAAATACCTTCCTTGTTGAACATGTCAGCGTTTGCTTTATAAAAGACATCTGGAATAAGTAACGATTTTTGAACACGTAGTTTGTGAAGCCGTGGCGTAATCGTTAAGGGCGCTAATCCGGAAGAAGACAATCCTCCAGTTCAAATCCCGTCAGGTTAAGTATTGTTGATTTAGTGTTGTTTGAATTAAATTGGGATTTTCTGACCTTGATGTAAACGTGTCCTCGAAAAGCGAAGTGTCAAATTCATAAATACGTAAGTTTCTCCTTGAAAAATTATTATATTTTTTCTTTGAGACAAAAATTTTTAAATACGGAAATATGAAAAAAACCCGGAAGAATTTTGTGAAAAAAAAGGGATTTTTTCTGAAATTTTCAGAAAAAAATTTCCATTAAAATACGGAAATAGTACTGGCGTCTCAATTGCCGGTACAATTTCCGTATTTTAACGGACTTTTTTTTACAGTGTAAACCATGTCAGATGCATGAATTTTTAGTTGCGTTCGTAATTATATAAATATGTAACTCCTATAGTCGTCGTCTGGTCCGCCTGTCTGTCTGTCCGTCTATTCGTATATAACAGCGCAAAAATGACCAAACCGAATGGTTTGAAAATTAATTAGAATCATTGCAGAATTTTGTGGAGTCATTTCAAATTTTATGAAAATCGAATCAAAACTTAAACAGATGTTAATAAAAGTTTTCTTCATCCTGTTTACATCCCATCCCAAGTCATTAATTCAATGATATCGCATGGTAGGTCATGATTCTAGGTTGCGATGGTGATGACTTCCTATTGAAGATTGAGTCCTATTATTTCCGCATAACTGAATTTAAAATACATCTGGCAATAAATTTTGTATTCATGCATTTTTGCATAGCAGTGCAACAGCTATTGCGCCAAGATCTGAATATTTATAAAACTAGTTATAGTCCTAAACGCACCTCATTTGTCTAGTACAATTTCCGACTTGTTCTCTTGTTTTAAATTCGTATTTAATTTTGTATGACTCGCAAGCATTGTACGATAATAAAGTTTCATACATACTTAGGGGCTGTGCATATATAACGTTATCAACTTTTTGGTAATTTTGCAACCCCCCCCCCCTTCCGTAATGATATCGTTATCAATGTCTAAATTGTTTTAGATTTTTAGAATTCATTTCTTTTTTCGAGTAATATACAAAAATGGTTGCATTTATTTATTGCGCAAACTTTATCGATTCAAATGAAGGAAAGCAATAAAAGACCACCTTATATATGAATTAACTTTGTCAAATAACACTTAAAAGAAATAGTTACTATTTAAAATTATTTTATAATAGCTTTTTGTTACATAATGCATTCGACAGTAATAATGTCGTCTTGCACTTGTCTCTCACGGGGGAGGAGGAGGGAGGGGCACAGATAGAAATTCTTATCAACAAAACAAGTGGACAACACACAGCTTTGGGTTAAATTTAATTCTTGACAAACACAAATGGCAGCGAGACGGCGAGCTTCTGGCTAGCTTCGACTTTTTATGGCCTTTAAAAGAGTGAATGTGGCCAGTTTGAGGCTAGATAGCACTTTTGATAAAACGTTTGTGGGCATCTTCTTGTATTTACGGTCAATTCTCTTGTGGCCACATTATGTCCGGCGTGACACATTTTTGATGAACCCGTAACGTCTAATGATAGTGGGCCCCAATCAAACACTTGGGGCCAAGGCTAACACAGCCGTGAGCGGCCCAGAAGTTCTGTGTTTGTTGGGTTCTTTCTCTTTCTCTTTTATTTATTAGTAAAAACAAGTTTCATTTCAAAGATATTTCGCATATGATTTCTCGAACAGCTAATTATATATGCATATACATGTGAAGAAGAATAGGAATGTCAAACATTGAGTACTCCACATTTTGGAATTAAATAATTTTATAATAATTTAGTGTTTTTAATAATAACTTTATATTTTCATAAAAATAGATAAGACAAAAAAAAGATAACATGCTATTTTAATGCAAAGACAATGTTACAAATAGAAAGAGAAAGTTTTGGTTGGATCAAAAATGATATTGATATCAAAAGACAACCCCCCTCCCCCCCCCAGAGATATCTTACGATATCATGTGACAGACCCACCCCCCTCCTCCCGAAAATGATAACGTTATATATGCACAGCCCCTTACAAGAAAATAAATGACTGATAAAATTTTCAAGATTTTTCATACACTGACTCTATATTCTTTTGAATTACAGATTTCTGACTTTTCACCTTTTAATTCGGAATCTTCACAATGAAGAGTTACTCTTTTCGTCCGATTTTGAAAGGGCGGAGGCAATTTTGAAATGTTTTCATTGTAATTTTAAGAGCAAAAGCGCGCAGTTCGCTTTTTTTACTTTCGATAGAAACTTGGAAAAAAAATAAAAGTCCAGTTGCAATATTACTCCGCTTTCCTTTCATAAAATTCCTTCCCACATATTTTGGAATTTTGTGTGGAATGCTAGAAGCCTTTTTCATTCACTATTCTACTTACGGGCAAATGAGAAAATCTGTACTTCAAATGCTTTCTCAAAGTAAGTTAAAAGTTTTTCGAGCAAATCTGCTTTCACTCTATTTACGGTTGCTCTTTTAAGTAAATATGGGACGAAAAAATTGTTTTTGGTTGTATTTGAATTAAATCTTGTAAGTCACTGTAAAAACACGCATTGTTTCATAAAACAATGGAGCAAAAATTTTAAACAGTAAGAAATATAATGAAATGTTATCGTATGATGTTCAGGCAAATGAAGGATTTTTACTTTCTTCTATCTTAATTTAAAAAAATTATTGGATTCAAGAAAATTTCGCCTTCCGGTTTTCGATGGATTTTTACGTGGGTGGATCAATATTTATTGGTATATAAAATATTTTTACTGCAATGGTTGTTGTGGAATATCGAAGCCTAATGTCTTAGATGCCTATATGCTCAATTTCAGAACCGTAGCTGCTATATTCACATAATTTTGGAGGGAGGAGTGAAAGGGGGAAGTGGGGATTTAAGGCTGATTTTTAGCTTATGGGACTAGATTTGTGACAGTGGATGAGACGTAACTATTATCGTTTGGACTCAGGATCATAGTGATGTAGCCACATCTCATCCACTGTCACAAATGTAGCCTCATAAGCTCCAAACCGTCATTTCACCCTCTCTCCCCTCCTAAACTCCCTCAAAATAGGTCTTTAAAACTTCACCCCTTCCTCCAAGACTATGTTAATATAGCAGCTACGGTTCTGAAATTGAGAATATAGGCATTTAAGACATTAGGCTTCGATATACCACATCAACCATCGCAGTACAAATATTTTATATACTCTAGGGACAATAATTATTGAATCACCTACGTACTTTTTAGAAACCTGAACACGATTTGATTGTTTTTAGAAAATGTCTGTCCGTAAGTCTATGTGTGACACAAATTTTGTGATCGCTCTATCTCAAGAACTAAAGACTGAATTTAACAAGGTTTCAGATTCAGTTTAGGCATTAAAATAAATTTGCCCTTATATTAAGATTTTACGTAAATTGCCCGATAGGTGGCTGTTCTATACTGCTTTTTTTACGATTTTCGCGATAGTCATATCTCAAGAATTAATGCACGAAATTTCATCAAACTTTATATTCTGATATACCTTGTCATAAATTGGTGCTGATCAGTTTTTGGGGCAAATTTCCCAATAGCGGGCGCTGGAATGATGCCTTTTTCACGATTTCTTGAATAACTGTATCTCAAGATCTATTGCACGTAATTTCATCAAACTTCGTTCATCAAATTATGTCAGACCTTGATATGTATAGACGCTGATTAGATTTAGGTGTAAATTGGCTAACAGGTACCGCTGTTTCCATGCTGTGTTTATCCCGATTTCCACGATAGCTATCCAAAAGAACTAAAGTACGGAATATCACCAAACTTTATATACTGTTAGACCGTGACATAAAAGGTTCTTATTAGTTGTGGGTGTATACCAACCAACAGGTGTTGCTACTACCAACAGATGTTGCTCTGTTTTTCACGATTTCCGAGATACCTATATATCAAGAAGGAATAAATTGTCATTTAGTTTTGGTTGAAAACGATTTAATTAATATAGAACAAAGTTTTGTGATAGGCACAACATAGTTAAAGTTACATTTGCTATGTTTTTCTTAACTATCTTAAATTAAAAAAAATAATAATAATGGGAGGTTACTCAATTCAATATTATACATGTGTGTATAGAGTAATCATAAGCTATTCATAAAATATTATAAGGCTACTAGCATCCATCAAAACAAATATTTTTTGTATAGGAAAGCAGGCCGTAGTACACATATTTAGTTAAAAAATAAGATATCTCATTCCGAGCAGAATACGGATGTTCGTAATTTGCCAATGATAAAAATATCTTAGCAAAATATAATTTTTTTTGGGGGGGCGGGGGGGGAGGGTAAAATGTAATCACACTTCTAAAAGTGATAGAGGTGCAGTGTAATTTAGTCAAATCGTATATATTGTCAGTTACATTTCTTAATTGCCCATCTGTGTGAATCTTGTTTGGACGCGAGTGGTGACCTCCCATCATATTTCGCAGACAGCAAAGTAAATCTGTTCAAATCTAACACTTATTCAATACAGGATGTTCCACTGTAACTGTACTCGGGTTTCCGATAATAACGTTGAGAAAAGTTAAAATATTGTAATGAAAATTTCAACTTTGCTTTGTGGATATCTATATGAT
The DNA here is from genome assembly GCA_963932465.1 of Maratus speciosus. Classification (NCBI taxonomy): domain Eukaryota; kingdom Metazoa; phylum Arthropoda; class Arachnida; order Araneae; family Salticidae; genus Maratus; species Maratus speciosus. Next base: position 40,970,170 of record OZ010791.1, on the reverse strand, counting down.
AACATTAGACAATTGCTACAAATTCCCACTATCGGCAGTCAGCTTGACATTTTTTAGAATGCGCTTGTCGGCGCATATGATATCACTGATCGAATGACCGTGTTTTCTAAAACATTTTCTAATGTCATCCATTTTGCACAAATCGAGGTACGACTCTTAAAGTTTTCGTTGCAATATCTTCACTTTTTCTTGAAATTATTAATGGAAATCCGAATTTGGAAAAGGGAGTTGTTAATTTAAGGAGACAGTTTACCTTTTCAACAATTTTGTTTATTTTTAAAAATACGGTTCAAATGGTGAATTCACTGCATTTCAATGTTCAACTGAAAGTACATTTCGAAGAAAAAAAAATTGAGTTTTTAAAAATTCCTACTACTTTTTTAAATATTGATATTTTTGCCCATTTTTTCCCCAAGATTTTCAAATGTGTATTACGCAAGACTGCGCATGGATTTTTAGATCATCTAATATTATATTTAATGTAATTTTTTTACTCATGTATATAGTAGTGTAAAACGATGAAATCTAACACAGCTTCATATACTTTTATTTTACTTTTTTTTAATGACAAAAAACCGGAAGGCAAATTCCATGCGCAGATTTATCACATATATAATAAAGAATATATGCAAAAAAGTTTAAGTCTCTATTTCAAATAAAAAACAAGTTGGAAATGGCACGTCAAATGTGGCAAATGAGGTGCGTTTGTACTATAACTAGTTTTATAAATATTTTTTGGACCGTATATTGTACTGAATGTATATTTTAGCGCACTTTATAAATGCATATCAATTTCATTCTGTTCGAAAGGCTGTAACATCATTAAAATGCACTTGCAATATTTTTTTCCCATTGGCCGTCATATAACGGAAAACTTTTGACAGTCCTTGTCATTAAACTATACATCCGATTTTCGTAAAATTTGAAATGACTCGACAAAATTTTGCAACAATTATACATTTAAAATTTCAAAGCATACGGTTGGGTAGTTTTCGCTCTGTTATATGCGGACGGACAGACAGACAGACATACGGACCGAACGACGACTATAGGGGCTACGTATATAATTACGAAGGCACCTAAAAAGCCTTAACATTTTTAAAACATGAAAGTGGAGATAATAGGAGCATGGAGAAAAAGCCATTTAAAGGTTTAATTTGTGTGGGTGATTGCGCTGAGTGTATAATAAAATGTACAATATCTCGCGATTTAATTGCTGCATGGGTAAAAATGAGGTGTGAAAATATTCACAACTAAACAGGCTTTTATTTAATATTTAAAAAAGAAGATCTTTTTTTTACCATGAGGACAATTTCCTTAAAAAAAAATAAAAGAAATGAAATGAAAGAAATTACCTCATAAGGGAAATACTGCGAGTTTAAGGGGCCTCAGGACTCTTTAAATTGGAAAAAATGAAAAACGGGTCATTTTCAACATCTAATATCTTAAAATGTATATGATGTTAAAACACAATTTTTATTGGGATGAAAGATATAAGCATGTTCTTTCATTTCATGTATTCAAAAAATTGCAAGATGCAGAATTACATTTACAGGGGGCTCCAAACTGTCAGATATTTGACGAACAGAAAATTGGTATGACAGCTTACGCGCAGGATTACAAAATAAATATTGCAACTAGAATTGAAATTTTGGTGCCTACTTATACTTAAGATTGTAATAATTAATCTGAACCTAAATAAATTTGTATTTAAAGCATTTTTATATTCTTAATAGAAAGTTGTATTTGGCTAATAAAATATTTTGAAAATTTCAACAGTATAATCACCTAAAAAATATATATTTTTTTCACAATAAAAATGAAATTTTAGGTTCAGTTTATACAGACTAACATGAAACATATGTTTTGAAAATTTCATGAAAAAATATTCAGGAGTTTTTGAGATATCGTGCGCGTTCTGTGCATAAACTTCATTTGGAGAAAATTAGTTCAAAGTTTCGGAAACGCCGCTTCAGTTATTGAGCGAGTATAATTCTAAAAGCCATAACTTCTGTTCTAATAGGAATTTCAAGGAAACAATTATATCAAAATGTTCAGAAAAGATAGGAATTTAACTTAAAAAAGAATTACAATTTCGAAAGTTTTGAAGCTTTAAGAGTCTTGAGACCCCTAAATAAATATCTACGTAGAACTCTTTATTATTAATTAAATTAGCATTAAATATACTCATGAAAACAATAGACTAAAAGGATTGAGAAAAATCCTTATTGAATCACTTATTGAAAAATAAGTGAAATAGATGAAAATTTAACCGTGCGTTTGTCGCATATGATAGAAGCCGCCATTTTCTTCCTGTAAGTTTTGAATGCATTCGCCGGTTCGAGAGCAACTGCCGCGCGTGAAAAATTTATATCGGCGGGAGAAAAGCAGGGGGAGCCAGAGTTTCCGAATCGTCTTGTTTGAAAACTTACGCGAGGAAAATAGAGGCTTATAAAACAGAGATATACATGCTACTAACACAGGATTAAAAATAAAAATTTAATATACATATGTATAATTACGAAATTTTGGCAGAAAATTTCGCACTCCTATATTTTAGATGCGTAAATTATGTATATGATATTCAATTTTATCGAGCTGCATTCTCTTTAGTTTTTGTGCCCCAAGATTAGTGGCTCGTGAAAATGTTAAATCGTGTGCTACGGATGCAGCCTTACCCACAGATAAGACAGAGAAGTGCTAAGATGATATCGTCTAGATAACTCAGTGGTAGATCATTGGCGCGTAATGTCAATGACGCTGGTTTGAATCCAGGATTGGACACTTTTTCACTCTGTTGGTTTTTAGGCCTCTTAGCAAAGTTGAATAAAAATTCAGCAACTAAAAATTCAATATTTAATATTTCTCTCGATTAATTGTGACACCTTTCAGGCAGGGCTATAGTGGTGGCTATACGGTGACATAGTGGGTGAGTGGTGGGTATACGGTCGCATACCCTCCGGATTTTTTAAAGAAGCTCCTTATACCACCTGTTCCTCAAGTAAAACTGCAGCAGATGCTTTCGCCTCTGATTTTTGTTAAGATTAAACGGCATTGCTCTCAAGGCACATTGAGGAATCGGTTGTAGAACCCTGTTCTCACTTTTCATGATGTTGCTTAACATGTTCGCCAGGTCAGTCACCGGTGACTGACGCTGGACTTTCCGTTTAAAACGCGACATTCACCGATGACTGACGGTCTAAAATATAATATAAAACTAAATGTATATATATTGTTTTAAGTAATTACTGAAAATTTATTTAAAATTTACTTACCCTTTATATATTACAGAATTATACTTTCTTAAAAATTACTTAAAACATTGTATATTTTTCAGCTTCAGTATCAGTCACCGTGGCACTCAACGTGTTAAATGGGACATTTTTATATAAAATAAAAGCGTGTGTTTTAAGTCTTAAAACTGAAATATGGTTTGTACTATCTATATTTATATACATATATTTTTTTTCATCGTCTTTTTTCTATATTTTTTTATGTCTGAGAAATTCTCAGAAAAGTAGCAATTTCATGTCCCAGAGTCTCTCGGGCGTTTGAAATTACAAAAAGAAAAAAAAATTAAACTACCAATATTGGTTAGTTATACTTTTAAAATGTGATTATTTGCTTTTTAAAATTTAAACATAATATTAAAAATATATTTTTTTTATAATACAAATGTCATTCTATCTCTTTGTCCCCATTCATACATGTGCGAAAGGAAGTGTTTTCCCTGAAATTAGAGCATGTGTGTTTATACATTTTTATGTATGTAAAATTTATTAAACGTTCTGAAATAAATATTTAGCCACTTAATTATATTTGTATTTTATGCAATGAAGGAAATTAGGACACTTTTTATTGTTTTCCTTATTAATTGATAATCATTCCCTCACATTACTATAAAACTGTTCCTATTTACTCAGTAAATATACATTATATAGGTCCAAGATAGTCTACACAGGAGTAAAGTAAAGATATCATCTTTTTTTTTTCCTTAGCGACATTCTTCAGTAGGTACGAGCAGATTAATCTCATGGCACATGGCTTTCAAACACACTGTAAAAAAAAATCTGTAGTTCTACAGATGTAAAGTTACATGCTTACTAAACTTTCACCTGTAACTGTACGAAAAAAGCTGCAAATCTACAAAACTAGTTTTTGTAAAGCTACAAAAATCTGTAACTTTACAAATGAATCTGCTAAAATTTCAGTAATCTTACTAAACTTTTATTTGTAACCCTGGCTGGAGTTACATGAAAAGTTCTCGGAATCCCAGTTTCCAAAAAAATTCTTAGTAACCTTACAGATTTTTTGATTTTCGGCTCAAAAGTGTGTCTGTTACATGAAATTTTGTTGTTGCCGTTACATGAAAAGTTCTAGGAATCCAAGTTTCCTAGAAAAACTTTAGTAACTTCACAGATTTTTTTTTACAGTGCATTAAAGGTGTATTTGAGTACAAACTGCTTATTTTCTGATTTATTTTTAAATCCTTTTTGTTCTCAAACGCATCAAACTGGCAAATTCTCTTATTTAGAAACTACATAATGTGCCGTGCTTGTCGATGTTTTGATAAATGAAGAAAATATCTCAAAAAAGGCTGTCAAAGTGGGCGTTTTGAACCGAATTTACTGAAGCGGGAGATCTGGGAATGAAAAAAATGGTCATACTGAGAAAATATTTATTTAAAAATGAAATTCTAATTAATTAAGCTAAACATAGAATCACACGGCCTCTTATACATCTGTTCAAAAATCACCTTAGCAAGTTTCATGTTTTTAATTTATAAAATGAGTCTGAAAATGTCTCAGAAAATGTCGAGCTGTTGAGGGAGGAAAAATATTTTTTCGAATACACCCTTAAGTCAAAGTAAGTATTTTTAACACGCGTCATTCCCTCGTCAACTATATTTTCAATATAAGCAAATACAATTTTTCTTTATGGTATTGTTTTATGTTATGGTATTGTTTTATGGTATGGTATGTTATTGTATGGTCTATATTATTGGAAATATGTTTAATATAAGATATATAGCAACAGAAAACAGATCTAAGAGTAATCATTTTTGTACAAAGTGAATTTCAGAAGTATTTCATCAATCTGTTACAATCATTCCATCATTATTTTACTACACTGTAAAAAAAAAAAATCTGTAGTTCTACAGATGTAAAATTAAATGCTTACTAAACTTTCATCTGTAACTGTACAAAAAAAAGCTGCAAATCTACAAAACTAGTTTTTGTAAAGCTACAGAAATCTGTAACTTTACAAATGAATCTTCTAAAATTACCGTAATGATACTAAAATTTTATCTGTAACTCTGGTTGCAGTTACGTGAAAAGTTCTAGACATCCCAGTTTCCTAAAAAATTCTTAGTAACCATACAGATATTTTGATTTTCGGCCCAAAAGTGTGTCTGTTACATGAATTTTTGTTGTTGTCGTTACATAAAAAGTTCTAGGAATCCCAGTTTCCTAGAAAAACTTTAGTAACTTTACAGAATTTTCTTTACAGTGTATATGAGGAAATAATCTGAATCCACTTGTATAAGTGCTATACAATAAAATAAGGCAAATCTAATACAAAAAAATACATATTAAAAAACACATAAGAATTTTAACTAGAGTAAGTTGATATCTATTATTAGTTACCTATTTTGGGTAAATTTTATTTAAACTTTTTTTTTAACACCCACTTTTCAGAAGATGCCTTTTTATTATTGTCAGGTTTGTTAATGCATCATTTTTATCTATTGGTACACATCTCTTCACCAGAAAAAACACACGTGCATTTCTCTAAACGGAAGTAGAATAACGTCTTTTGTAATTTTGATAATAATATGTATGCCTGAAGAAAAGGATCCAAATATTATTACTCTCGAAACGATTTTTTTAAGCAGTTTTGAAAAGGTTTATTTTCAATTAGCATTTCACCTCCATTTTTTTATGCATCATAAAAAGGTCTTTTCCAAAGAAAAGAAAAAGTAACCATCCAAATTCTGCTACTCAAAGAAAATTTTAATTAATATTTAGTGAACAGAGGATTGCACTCTAAAAAGGTTGGGGGTGGGGGGATCCGTCCCCAGAAGATTTCTGCCAAGTCGACTCCTCATTTTTATCGATCTGGTATAGATCGATTCAGTATCGATCCATCGCTTATGAGGATAGCACATCGATAAATTCATCCGCCGAAGGAATGAGATTATCGGAAAGGATAACAGTCCTGTGACTTAGTTGTAGGGTCATTAAAGAATCATTTCAATGAAAATCTTGATTTACTGAAAAAAAAGAAGGCGCTGTTGTACCAGATTTACTAGGTTTGCTTTTTTTTAAATTTATTGAAGAAATCTGCATTAAAATCTGCATTAATAGAGTATATCTTCAAGAATATACTCTTAAATACTATTAAACAGGCAACAATAATCTCCTATCAAAAACTATGAGCTATTTTAAATATTTCTGCGATGCTAAAATTACATTTGACCTTAAAAAGTCGCTAGCACGTCACGTTCATTTTTTTTTTTTTTTTTTTTTTGTAATCATTTTGTATTTCAATATTTATATACGAGTGCGTGTCAATAAATTTTCGCCCTCACATAGAAATAATTAATTGAAATTTATGAAATTGCTACATTTTATGAGTCCTTTTCTATATAGTCAGTGTACACAGTAACACATTTGTGCAACCGGTATTTGAAAGAGAGGGGGAGGATGTACCCAGGAGGCGCGACCCAAAAGGGGGGCATTTTTCAAACTTTTACCGACCCCCACATGTGACATATTGTTTGAAAGGCATGTGACCACTTATTCCTGCTTTGCACCTCCCGAGCCTTTCCCCACAAATTTGCCCTCCGGGGGGCATTTTTCTAAATTTTGAGGACATCATTCATGTCCCCGGGGGGGGGGGAGAATTTTAGGTGAGGAAGTTGGGAGTTGTAAAGCATGATCAAGTGGTCACAGGACTTTCTAACAATATGTCACATGTGGGGGCTGGAAAAGTTAGAAAAATTACCCCCTTTGGGTCTACTATCGCGTCTCTTGGAATGACCCCCCCCCCCTCTCTCTCTCTCTTTGAAATACCGTTTACAGAAATGTATTACTGTGCACGGTGACTATATAGAAAAGCACTAATACAATGTAGCAATTCCATAAATTTCACTCAATTATTTCTATGTGAGGGCAAAAACTTATTGATACACACTCGTACGTATTACATTAAAATCCGACTATATATTTGTATTTCGTATCAACAACTCCGAGAATAATACGAATTACAGGTTGAAGTAATCACCCAATATTCGAAAACATCGAAATACGTAATAATAATTCCTGAAATTTTCAAAATTAAATTAGTTTCTCAGATACTAATATTTTTGTAATTTTTTACGATATCTGTATTAAAAGATGTATCTGTATTAAAGGCTAAAACATGCTCGTGAGTAACGCTGGCGTAGTATTGCCGGTGGAAAGGACCTAACCATAAATTTAGCTTTTATTACAAATTTTAATCTTCTAAGGGGCTATACAAATGTAACGTTATCAACTTTTTGGTAATTTTGAACCCCGTCCTCCCCTTACGATATGATACATTATCATTCCTCGACCCCCTCCCTCCCGCTCTAATGCTATCGTTATCAACGTCTAAACATTCTTTTAATTGTTGCAATTTTTTTCTTTTTTTTTTTTTTTTTTTTGCAGTGATATACAGATATGGTTATACATTTATTGCTTGCATACTCTATTGATTCAAGTGAAGAGAATTCATTAAAATATCACTATTATATATAAAATAATTTTATATTAAAGAAAATTTAACCCTTAAATGTCGGGTGTTGCCTTTTGGCAACTTATCCATTTTATGCTTATAAATACTATTAGAATAATATTGAAGCTATAATACCTAATGTTGCCAATAAAATACATTCTGAAAATATTATTAAATCGATTTTCAATATTTAGAGGGCAACACTTATGCTGTTTAAGAATAAAGATAGATTTATTTTTTCAATTGTTGATACATGTTCTTTTTGTTTTGTTTGGAAGCTTGCGAAATACCCTATTTTGTTCTGCACTGAGCAAATAAAATTTATTTATTATCATAGTTCTCAAAATTCTTGTGGGTTTATTATTATAGAATTTTATCAAGGAAAATTATTTTTTCAATTAAACACCAGAAATGCCAATTAGTAACAAACAGTTTTTTAGCCTTAAACCATACTTAAAACAAAATATGATTTTTTAAAAGTATTTTTTCCATAATTTATTTTAAAAAAGAAAGCCGAAAAACATTTTTTAAATAATTTTTGAAAACTCAGGCCTTTAAGGGTTAAAAAAGAAATAGTTACTAGTTAAAAGTATTTAATAAAAGGTTTTTGTTACATAACGTGTCAAACAGTAATAATGCCTTCTTGCACTTGTCCCCACACTGGAAGGGGGGCGGCAGACATAACTTTTTATCAACAAAACAAGTGGACAACATTCTCTTTTCTTTATTGGTAAACACAAGTATAATTTCAAACATACTTTGCACCTTTTTTCTCGAACAGTGGATTATATATGCATACACATATGACAGAAGAATAAGAATGCCAAATGTTGAGGTATTCCATATTTTGGAATTAAATAATTTTATAATAATTTAATGATTTTAATAATATCTTTGTGTTTTCACAAAAATAGATAACAGACTAAAAAAAAAGATTGCATTCTATTTTGATGTAAAGAACAAGTTATAAATAAAAAGAGAAAATTTTGATGTAAAGAACAAATTGCAAATAGAAAGAGAAAATTTTGCTTGGATGAAAAATTATAATATTAAAAGACAACCCCCCCCCACCCCCCCACACCTTCTAGAGATATCTTTCGATATCATATGCCAGACCCCCCTCCCTTCCCTCTAAAGTGATAACGTTATATATGCATGGCTCCTGAAGATGGCATAATTCCAAAATTTACACTGTGGAATAGAGGGAGAAATATACTTTTAAGTTTACTCTAAAGTATTATAAATCTTAGTGGGAAGCTGAATAAGAATGTGACAAAGTAAAAATAAATCAAAACAAAATTCAATTTTTTTGTCTGTTAGACTAAAAAAAAAAAAAAATATTAAGGCAAACAGAATAAAAAGAAAGTAATTCTTTTTTTTAATTTCTGAGAGAAATTTGAAAATACAACACTAACAAGGGAACCACTTTTGGTGTTGCTCGCACTTATCATTGACACCTGGTGCATTTTAAAGCCTGGTGCATTTTTTTTATTATGAAATTTGAGAATCGATAAAATTTTTCTGTTAAAATAATATTTCTTGATTATACAGCAGCATAACTTTCTGAAAATGCAATTTTCGAGACCACTTATCGGACTATTAACATTGAATTTTTTTAAAGAAAAGCATTTAAAAATAAAAATTAGTTAATAATAAGTATAAAATATTGAAAAAAGTTTGAAAATTCCTTCAAAAACCCACGAATTTGATTTTGAAAAATTGCAAGTTTATATTCATATTTTTGGCGCGGAAACAGTTGGCGTTTATTTTCAAAAGTAGAGCTTTCCGGCAACTCTAGCCAAATGTCATAGCTGAATTTGTAATAGCTAGAAATTGCAATGTCCGACCTTTTTCGCCACAGTAATTTTTCTAAATTGTGTAAAAACTTTAATTTACTTTATGATTACTTTTACCGAAGGACCATTTAATGCAGCAACATTTCATTTTAAACATTTGAAACTTTATTTCATTCGATTTCAAAAGAAAATAGTTTGCTTATTTTGTATTTCACTAAAAAATAGTTTTCAATGATCTTCGAAGCTTTCATAGAATTATATTTATTACTTATATATTTACCGTCTGCATAGAAAAAAAAAAATAAAAACCTAATATTTGTTTCTTATGCTATCAATTATATATATAAAGAAAAAAAAATCGCAATCTGATATAATTCTAGTAATATGTTCTGTATATTTTCTCTTTGGATAAAGCGGGCGGAAAAATTGTAGCACCATATTTGGCGACTTAACTCACTTTTGGCGTGAAATAAACAAATAAATATGTAATAATAAAAAATTAAAAGTATAAAAAGTATATAAAATATTATTTTAACAGAGAAATCTTTTCGCTTCTCTAACTTTTATGTATAAGGCTACAAAAGGCACCAGGTCTTGATGCTAGGTGCGAGCAACACCAAAAGTGGTTCCCTTGTAAGTTTAAAGTTGGATAGAAGAATTGAATACGTGAGTTTCAAAACTTGCCTTATCCAAAATTTAAAAAATCGATTTTTTTTTTTTGTCAATCTACTCTAGTGGTGAACCTGCATCAAAAAAACACTATAATCTGTACAAAAAACTAGTTTTATCGTGTATTTCTGGCGCTGTAAAATGTTGGATTTACAATGAAAGCCAATGGACGCAGTCAGATGTTTTTCACGATTTCCCAAAAGGGTCTAGCCCTCCACCATACAGTTATCTTTCGATGTCAAGTGCCAGACCCCCACCCACCCCCCAGCCACACTCCCACCTAAAGTGATACGTTACATATGCACACTGTACAGCCCCATAGCCTTCTTCTATATGCAAATCATGGTAAGCCAATGTTACCATTATGTTTGTCAGTTCAGTTCTTAATATTATTACGCAAGAAGGATGCGGCGTATTTACAAACACGAAACAAACCTATAGAAAAGTGGTATGTATGGAAACATTATCTTATTTTGGTGCACTGCACATTCTGCCCGAGTGGAAATGTCACGAATCGACCAATGCATTCATAGTAGCGTATTTCTGCAAATACAAACAGGGAAAGTTAGGAATATTTTAGCAAGTTGCTAACATTATTTTTGTTATAACTCAAAAAGCGCATCTTCGATTTTAACGAATTTTTTTTTCCTTAAAAGTACATACTTTGAGCATTACTCTGTAATTTTTTGGTTGGTGTAAAAATAAAATTACAGTAAATTCTGGCTAAGGCGGACTCTGTGTAAGCCGGAAATCTGTCTAACGCGGAAAAATTTCAAAGTCCCGGCGAACACAAAGCAAATAACATTAATCCATGCTGTTTAAGCCGGAATCTGCCTAATGCGGAAGCGGAAAGGTTTTTAAGTCCCACCTAACGGAAAATTTTGCATAAGGCGGAAAAAATGATGTTTTAAAAATGAAATGCATTTGATTCATGAAACCTTACAACTGATATGTATATACATCAAATACTCTCGAACATTTTAATTAAATTTCGTAATAGATTAAAAAAGTTAATTCAAAAGTACCATATTTAACTTTATGGTTAAATATGGTGATTTTTAACCATAATAATCAGTAATACAATGTGACTCAATGTGTTACTGAAGAATGCTTCTTAAACCGGAAGTAAAAACAAGCATCGATAAAATATTATTTTCCGTCTCGTGAGAAAGTATGTTAAAGATGTGGTATATGATTGTATTTGTTAAAGTGAATATTTTTCATTAATTCCAGAACTGAAGCAATTTCTAATAAATACTAATTATTTCAGTGTCCGAATAATGTTTTTCAAATATTATTAAAGATTATAAATTTAATAAAAAGTTTGATTTCATTAAAAATTTTATTTTAAAGAACGGTACTAAAAGTTACGAATGTAAAAAATATATACAACTTGTGCATTTTTAAAATTTAAAAATTTTACTTATTTATTTATTTTTGGGGGGGTATTTTGCATAAAACGGAATATTGTCTACGGCGGAAAATTTCATCGGTCCCGATCGATTCCGCCTTAGACAGAGTTTACTGTACTACATTAATAATTTTTTTTAAATATTTTTGTTTATTTTTCTATGTTAAAATTTGTATAAAAACGTGAAAAAAATATATAATGTGAACTAATATATTCTTCAATAATTGGCATTGGTTCCATTTTTTTAACTGTTGTACTTTTTGAGAAAAACGCATTTGAAAAATAGTAGCGCCGGCGCATACTTCGCCGATTATCTCAAGGGCAGTTCAAGGTCAGGGGCTAAAAACACTCTATATTGTATTCTCATGGTGAGCCTTATTACCACACATGTAATTTCAAACATCGGCCGTGGGGGCCATTTCGCTATGCTTATCGGGCTAGACCCTTTGATTTTCTGGATAAGGAGAGTTTTGAAACTCACACCCTCAATTATTTAAGGTCTGACTCAAAAGCTCATTTGAAAACTATGAAATTCATATACTCGACGATATGTAAACAACTATCACTCAAAAAAATTTCACATTACTTCTCTTTGTCTAAATTCCCAAATTAAGTTTTTTTAAACATTTAAAATAAAATAAAATAATTTAGTCATTTAGAGTAGCTACTACTATTCAGAATAGCTACTACTTTCGCTGGTATAAAAAACATTGTCACCAAAATTTCAATAGCAGGACCTTCGATTCAAATGCATTAAGTTTTAGGAGAATATTTTTTTTAAAATACAAACTAATCCATGAGCGATGAATTAAAATTTTGAATGAAATGCAGTTTTTCATTTAAGGTATATCATACTTTTTTTTTTTTAGTTTTTATTAGCTTTTTCCCTGGGAGTCGTCGTTTCTGTGTCACAGCGTCTAAACTAATCTGAAATTCAGAAAAAAAAAAACGAATGTTTGAAGCCAAGCATACGGACAAGTGGCGCTATCTGTGATCGAACTTTGAAACTATTTTTTTTTCATTCGCTTGAAGAAAACTTTTCATCATGAGAAGCATTTTGGTCCAAACCGTACTCCTGTACGGCAATTACTTGATTTTATATTGAATTCCAAAATTTGTCAGGGACTTCTGTGCACCCTATGTAACGAATGGATGAATTTTGATAAGACTTGCATAGATAGTTAGATAACTTTTTTAATATATTGCATACTGTTCTATTGCTCTTTGCCGAATCTTACTGTAAAGGATCAACAAAAAGAGGTTGGCTTTAACAGCTCAAATTCTGTCAGATACATTAGAATATATAATATCGGGGTGTCGTTCGTTTCTTTTTCAACAAAGTGGAAGAACATTCCATGTAAACGTCCATAAAGTAATACAAAAAGTTTAACTATTTTCCTGCTCTGTACGAGAAGTTAAGATATGCTCTACGGAAACACAATATAAATTTAATAGTCTGTCCACCAAGAAAATTAAAAGAGTTAATTTGTACGAAAATATATCCAACACCGAAAGATGAATTGACTGGTATATATGCTATTCCTTTTAGAACTGGTAGCAATAGAATAATGGAATACATCGGAATGACAAAAGGAAAATTTAAAGAAAGAATCAAAGAGCATAAAACAGATGCAAAATTTTGTCGCCAATCCACAGCTCTGTCACGTTTAAGTTTTAAGGAGGACACAGTACCTTTTAAACTATCTTTTCAATTTTGAATAATACTGTAATATACTGTAATATCTGTAGTGACATTATATTTGATACTATAAAGCAAATATAATTTCATATATATATATATATATATATATATATATATATATATATATTAATCTTGTAGAACAGCCTATTTAACTAAAATTTAAATAAAAAAAAATAATTTTCTTTAAATCCCTACTAGCTTTTTAAATATCAATATTTTCGTTTCAAATTTTTTTTCCACATTCGTTAGATTATACTACATAAAACTGCGCATGGATGTATGGGATGGGATGTATGGGATATTACATTTAATATGAATCTTTTTCTCTTTTGTATAGTAAAAAATCAAGGAAATTCAACAAACTCATAATTGAAATGCTTAAAAAAATTAACTATAACCTTGAATGTTAAATCCATGGCCAATTTTATGTAGTATTTTCTTAGGATTATGGAAAAAAATTTCGAAGCAAAAATATTCATATTTTTTAAAAAAAGTAGGGATTTTTAAAAAGTTAAAAATTATTCAAAAAATTAAAATTTTATTTAAATAGGCATTTCTGCAAGAATTGTTTTTTGACATGATATTTGCATTATAGTATTAAACATAATGTCACCACAGATATTACAGTATATTGCAATACTATTGAAAACTGAAAAATAGTTTAAAAGGTACTGTGTGCCCTTAATCAGAGTACTACAATATATTTTGATCATGAAAAAATTATATACCCAACATCCAATTACTACGTGTCTACTATCTATCGGAGAATCCATGGAAATCCTGTGTAAAAGCAATCAAGTATGTAAAGATGCCCTATCATAGAATATCCCCGATATATGGTTCAATATCCTGAAAATAAATCTTGAAAACTTGAGCAAAGTGGTGTATTAAAATGAATGATAAGGCAGTTAAATAATTTCCTCTGCGTAAACTTAATCTAAAACACTGCTGCTTCTACTGTTCAACTACGCATGTAAAAATGAAAGTGAAGTATGAAAACAGAATGATGTAATAAAATAAATGGAACTGCACTTAATATATATTTTTTCTCTACTTAAGTTCAATCCAAGAGACTGCTACTTCTACTTTCAATTACCCTCATAATTATTGGCTCTCCCATTTGAGCATTATGATGAAGCATCATATATTGTTCTTTTTTAATCTAATTTTTAAATTAAATTTTATTACTTTCTTTCCTTTTATTCCAAAAGCATAACAGTTATATTCTTTAAAAAGTAATTATTCCTTTCTCATCGCGAAATACTTTTATCCTTTTTATTCTACAGTCGTAAATTTCTTTTTTCTTTAACGTGGAAATAAATAATAAAAACATTAAACGGATTGAATCATTTTTCGTTTCTCGATATTTTAACATCTACAATTCAACGGACTTCAGATATTTAAAAGATTTATGATAGTAGTTTCCCAGCTCATTTTATAAAATTTAAAGTTGATCTTTTCATTAACAAGAGTTGTTACCTATTTAGATCATTATATTCAGGCAGTAAATTTAACGTAAGTGTATGTATATCAGCAGTAATCTAAATATATTCTAACATTTTGTAGATAATTCACAGGGTTGCGGCGGTGTATTTTGGCGACAGAATTCTTATCATATTTAACGACAGTAATTCAAATCTGCATTTCTATTTAAGGGATAATTTTGGCGGTGGTGGACTCTCAAATAGGTTCTGATTTCGTAATAAAATGTTGGCATGGAATGTTTTGTAAATCATTCTACACGCAACTCTCCTCTTAGAAGCCTCTATGGTTTTCTTGTCGGACCACCTCAGCCGAACTGTTTGTATGTGTTTTAAAGCTAAAAACATATTAATGTGTCATCTGGTGTGCAGCTAATTGTTGGGATGAGAACTCTCTAAAATAGGTTCTGCATATAGATGCGATGCACTATATGCAGTATATGCTATATGCACTATATGCTATTATAACATTCATCCGTACATTCGGCCAATCATCATTTAATTTAAAATGTGTGAGGGTTTCTCTTTCATAGGCATATTTGTAAGAATGAATAGCTTTTAATTATAAAAATATAAATATTCTCTGATGATGGCCGCGGGAAATGCAGGCCGAAAGTACTAAGCAGTTTTTAAATAAAATGCATATTTTTAACTTGTAAGATCTATTTTATTATTTTCGTCACCTTTTTAAGTAAAACGGTGAACTTTTAAATTTCATATTGTGTATTTTGAGGTCCATATTGTTTTAAAACACAAGGTCAAATTCACCGATAAATTTTGTTTGGTTTAAGGTTCATTTATAGAAACTGGTCGGCGTAGTGCAGAAAACCTGCTAATAACAATATATTTTTCTCAATTTATATTTTAAAAGGTGCATTTTTCCACTCTATAGGACTAAAAGGAAGTTAAACTTTATAAAAAAGAACAAATATTCCGATTATGGAAAGAGAACAGAGAAAAAATATAAATAGATTCCAATTTAGAATCTTTTAAAATCTTCCTCAACTGAAAATTTTACTAATGTCCCTAAGGTATAAATTTTAAAAGGAAAGTTAAAATATTTATTATTTTAATCCCCTCCGACAAATAAATAAAATTTGTTAATATGGTATACTTCTTATATTTGTTTTTCTACCTTCTTCTATTTTTTTAATTTATTTATAATTTTTATTATATGAAATAAAAATAGCATTTGTATATAAATCAAGACAAAAATAAGCATTCCTCATATCAAAATATCTAAAACATCTTGGGTATTTCACTTCTTTTTGAATTTCAGAAAGCAGATGAATATTCGACTTTAAGGCTGTTCGAATTACAAAACCTTACTTTTTTAATTTGTAAATATTTTCTACTCACGTTGTTCTTCTTGAAATAGGATTTTATACATATGCATTTTGTTTCAAATGTATATTCTTCAAAATATTGGAAATTGAATAAAAAAAAAAAAAAAGAACAAAAACTTAAATTTTAGATAGGCTTAAAATTTGTCATCTTATGAGAATAACTGCTTTAGGATTTTTTTAATTTTTTTATTTATTTTTTGTTTTTTGTTTCCTTTTTAAGAGCAGAAAATAATAAATATTAGTTTTAGTTCTGGATTTACAAAATGATTTATTTAAAAAATAATTTTATTAAATACATTGTTTTTAGGAGTACTTTTTACTTCGAGTATTCTTCTTTCGAAATGTTTAAGCGAAACGAAACATTCCGAAGATACTTCAAACAATATAGAAGTGAAAACATTCTACAAAGTTTCATTTCATCTTTCGAATTTATCTTTCAAACCAAATTTAAGTATTTGGGTATATAAACCACTGTTAAAAGATTTAAAAAAAAAAAAAAAAAAAAAAAAAACTGTAAAAAGTGCGGAAATTGTACTAGTATATAAGTTGCCTGTATGAGTTCCGTACTTTACAGAATTTATTTATTTACCGAAAATGGCAATTTATCTAGATTTAGATTTGCAATCTAGGCTTGCTATGTTCCGAGGATATTTATTACTGAAAATAATCAAAAGAAAATCTACTTGCAATTGATTCCAAGTTGAATTTCCATATTTTCGTAGGTTCTTTTACAATGTACAATTTAAAACGCGATAACTTTTGATTTAATTATCGTATTTATAGAGGGTTTTACAATTTACGACATTTAATTGGGAAAAAAAAAAAGCTAGGGCAATCCAAAAGAGAAAAAATGTCCGTTTTATTTTTCGAAATTATTCTTTCTTCATTTCTTTTTAAATGCACAAACTTTTACACGCATTAAGAACACTGTAAAAAAAAATCTGTAGTTCTACAGATGTAAAGTTACATGCTTACTAAATTTTTATCTGTAACTGTACAAAAAAAGCTGTAAATCTACAAAATTAGTTTTTGCAAAGCTACAGAAATCTGTAGCTTTACAAATGGATATGCTAAAATTTCAGTAATCTTACTAAAATTTTATCTGTAACTCTGGTTGCAGTTACATGAAAAGCTCTAGGCATCCCAGTTTCCTAAAAAATTCTTAGTAACCTTACAGATTTTTTGATTTTCGGTGCAAAAGTGTGTCTGTTACATGAACTTTTGTTGTTGCCGTTACATAAAAAGTTCTAGGAATCCCAGTTTCCTAGAAAAACTTTAGTAACTTTACAGATTTTTTTTTTTACAGTGAACTTTCTAAATCAGTCGTTACAGCCATGTTTTAGTTTAAAATTGTGCTCGTTAACTGTAAAACAAGTTTTCCGATAACAAGTGTAGTCACGCGGGGAAAGTCACATTTTTATCTTTTCATCTGTGAATAGAATAATCGAAATCGGAATTCAATTTGGTATTTTGGCATTTTAAGATGAAGTTTTAAGCAAGCTTTTTATTAGCCTTTTTTTTTATCCTCATGTTAATATCTTATGAAATAGATAACTGCACTATCGTAATCTCCACTTTATATGTATGTACCATTTACGTCAGTAATGTGTTTGAGGGAATTCGTGTATTTTCCTAAATTGTGCAGAGTTTGCTAATGATATACATTGTAAAAAAAAAAAAAAAAAAAAAAAAAAAAAAAATCTGTAATTCTGCAGATGAAAGTTACAGAAATCTATATGCTTACTAAAATTTTAGCTGTACGCTGTACAAAAAGAGATGTAAATCTACAAAACTAGATTTTGTAAAGCTACAGAAATGTGTAGCTGTACAAAAGAATCTACTAAAATTACAGAAATCTTATTAAAATTTTATCTGTAAACCAAATTGCAGTGGCATAAAAAGTTCTAGGCATCCCAGTTTCCTAAAAAAAATTTAGTAACCTTACAGATTTTTTGATTTACGGTGCAAAAGTGTATTTGTTGCATGAATTTTTGTTGTTGCCTTTGCATAAAAAAATCTAGTAATCCCTCCTAGAAAAATTTTAGGAACTTTACCGATTTTTTTTTTACAGTGTATGATTGAACGTGGAGAAAATTTTTTTAAAAAACTTTTTAAGGGCAAAGTGTAGTTAACCTTTTGATTACGTGGTAGGACTGGTGACTATTTTTATATTCTCTCGTACCACAATTGAAAAAAAAATTGTGGCAGATTTCTTTTGAAAGTATCCTTGTATAAGTTTATGTCAGAGATTATTTTTCAAAAAATGGTGCGAATAGAATACAGAAATATGTCCCGACCCCGTAATCAAAGAGTTAAATGGCATTGCTGACTATTTCTACAGGAGATAAGACGCGAAATCTGACAAATCTTGTTTTTCTCATCGGCATATAACTTTCAAAAGCTAAGTCTATTACGGTACAACGATAATCACAATAAAGGAAAATCCTAAATATTTATTAAAGTTAAAATATATACTAATATTATAATGAAGTAAAGTTTGTGTGTTTGTTTATTTGTAGGAGGTAATCTATGGAACTACTGAACCGATTTTAAAAGTAATGGTGGCAAAATTATCCTGATAATCCTTGTTCCAACATAGGCTATATTTTATGTCTATGCCACTACTCCAAAAGGGGTGCAGGAGCAAAAACTTTCTAAAAATGCGACTTTTGAATTCTGAAAGACCTAGAAACTTGAAATTTGGCATGGTAGTTAGTTTTAAGATATAAATGATCTCGAAGGACAGTTCCTAAAAAATTCGAAATTTAAAAGGGATGAAAATGCGCGAAAGGTGTTCTAAAAACGTTCTAAACTGCGATTTCTACGCAATCTCAGGAAACATCAAACCGATTTCAAAAGTAATTATGGCAAATTGATGGTGACAGTCCCTGTCCCTGCTTCAACATATGCTATATTGTATGTCGGTGCCACTACCAAAATAGGAGGGGGGGGGGGGGGGGGTAGGAGCAAAAAAGTTCTAAATTGCGATTTTTGTGATATTGAAGGTGCTAGAAGCATGAAACTTGGCATGGTAGTTACCTATAAGATGTAAATGCTCCCTAAGAACTGTTTCTAAAAAATTCCAAATTTAAAAAGATAAAACGAGTCAAAAGCGTTCTTAAATTTCTATTTTTACGGAATTTTTAAAGATAGAGACGTGAAATTTCGCATGTAAGATGTAAATGCTCTCTATGATCAGTTTTTAAAAAATTGAAATTTAAAATTAGGAAATAAGCGAAAAGTATTCTAAAATGTTCTAAATTACTATTTCTGTTGAATTGTTAAAGATAAAAATCTGAAATTTGGTATGATAGATGATTGTAAGATGAAAATACTCTCTATGAACAGTTTCTGAAAGATTCTAAATTTAAAGGTGTAAAATGCTAAATTACTTTTTCTATGGAATCTTAGAAAATACCAAACCGATTTCACAATCAATGTTGGCAAATTGCTGGTGACACTCCCTGTTCCAATATAGGCTATATTTTATGCTGGTGCCACTACCAACAGAGGGGTGGTAGCCGTTAAACTAGAATCTTGAAATTTGACATGTTGTTAATTTTAAGATGTAAATGTGTGCTAAGAGCGGTTTCTAAAAAAATCAAAACTTCAAATGAAAACTGAAATGAGCATAAATGCCTCAAAATACATCCTAAATTATCATTTATTTAGAATTAGTTTAGTTCTTCTTATTAATTTAAGCCTCATTTTCACCTAATGCAGTGTAATAATGAAGTTTAGCCAAACTGTGGCTTAATTTGTAATATTTTAATTATTCCTAACTCTATAAATTCTCCCAATAAAAATGAAACATACAAATATCACTTGGCATACTTCATCTATTACACGAGCAAAGCCGTGGGTTTCGCTATTATATATTATAAATAATATTAAAGTTCCAATTTATCCGCACTTTGCGCTTGTGCGATGTTTGTTTTGACATCAGCACCTTACTCTTTTACGATATTTGTTTTGACCTCCATATTTTACATTAAAAAAAAATTTTCACTACATTTAATTGCACTAAAAGCGCGTAATTTGTTTTCTAAATTATTTTTACTTGCCATTAAAATTCAATCAGAAATCCCACAACGGCCTCCCACCCGCGTCTGTAGAAACCTACATGAGTTAAAGGTCTGAATCCAACACTGTTTTGGAAACTTCTTTTTAAATACAATGCATGTGCGCATTATATACAGAGTGATTCATAACTCATGGTACAAACTTTAAAAGGGTTGATAGAGGGCACTGTAAAAATCATTTATTGTATAGGAATGTATGGGCGCAAGTGACGTGTAGAGGTACAAGCACAGGAAAGATAAGTGAAAGGGATATTTAATGACAGAATAAGAGTTTAGAATAAGAGTTCAAAATTACGTCAACCAACTATTACACATACTTGGCAGCGTCGAGGGAGCGCTTGGCATACACATTCAAAGATGCTAGGTATTTCACGCATACGTGTAGCAAAAACGGATATTGAAGCGTCGAGATCGTCATCAGAGTCAACTGGAGCCGCATAAACAATCTTTTTCAGATGTTCCCATAAGAAGTAATCAAGGGTCGATAAATCGGAATATTGGGCTGGCCAAGGGACTGGTCCAGCACACCAAGACAGGTAGTTGCTATCATATATTTTTTTGGAAAGAACTACTTCAAGATATTCCGATCGCCGTTCGTAAACGACTGTGGTTGGAGCAAGATGAGGTGCCAGCCCATTTCAGCACTGTTGTATACAATTACCTGGATATCGCTGTTGAGACGCGATGGATTGGGGTACGCGCTATATGCAACTCCAGGAGGATCTCGTCGCTCGAATATCCGTTGCTACTGCACGTATGCGTTAAATACCTGCCATCTTTGAATATGTACGTCAATCTCTACATAGGCGCTGCCAGGCATCTATTACTACAGACTGGCGTAATTCTGAACACTTATTGTAAACAGAGCACTTCTCAATGACGTTGTCAATAAACATTCCTTTCTTGTATCTTTCCTGTTCTGTGCCTCAACGCACCACTTGCGACCTAGACAATAAATAACTGTTCCAGTGTCCTCTATCAACCTCTATCAAATGTTTGTACCATAAGTTTGGAATAACCCTGTATTACATAATGAGTAGTCTAGCAATCATTTTATTTATACATTAACCGACTTACAAGAAAGAAAGTTATTCAATTCGTTAGTATCTTTGTATCCCTTGTATATATCCACGAATAAGTTCTGACATCATAAACAACCATGTTAAACAATTTTTCAGGGAAAACTTAAAAGAAGAAGAAGAAGACAGTAGAAACTTCTGTTAATACTAAACCCTCTCGTCACCCTGATCCTCATATGAGGCTCCTACTTCGAATTGCAATATTTGAAAGAAAAAAAAAACATTTTTGTTAATTCCAGCACCTAATAGTGGTAGCATATGTCGACACATTTACTATTATGGCTTTACTTATGTTTCAGCATTTAATAATAATAATATTAATAAAAGTTTCATTAATTATTAGTAAACCGTTGGCGTTTCTTTTAATTCAAACATATGTTTCACTCTTTAAATTTAAATTATGGACTCCTTTTCCGAATTAGTAATTTGTGATAAAAATAAAAAATACTACTAATTTTTTTTATGTTTGTTTAATCTGGTTGTAATACGACATTTTCCAAACGTCTTAAAAATTCTTCCTTAGACTATTTTTATATGAAAAACACGCAACATAACTACATTCGTTAGGTTTCTGTAAAGAACACATTCGTTAAATTTCAGTAAACTGTAACTTCTGTGATTTCGATAGCTACTTTTAATTTTGTTAGAGTAAAAGTAATTTTTCCCAAAATTGGAAAAATAATTCGTTGCCGATAGGGTTAAACGCCGAAATGTTCCTGTCGTAGCATGGATGCTGAAATAAGGCATCTACCTTATTTGCTCGCAAATGAAGGTCCTATCTATCCTGCCATACTAAACAAATTAACCTCTAACGAAGAAATATGAATTTAAACAAAAACACGTGAATTCTCGGTATTCAAACATAATCCTCGTTCGTTTTCATTTTTTCATTGGTCCATCCGCTGGCGCATGCGTCCTGGTCCGGACCCACTTGTGGAATCGGTCGTCAGGGCAACGCGTCCAATGTCTAGGGCGACAGATTTTGCGATGAGAGTGCCGCCGCTGCCTAAAGGTAAGAAGCCTGCCTGCTGGTTGTCTATTGATTATTATGTCCTTTTGCTCACCGAATTGGACGGGGAAGAGAAGGTGCTATTCCAGTCCGGGATACAGGGGGGTGACGACGCCGCGCTGTCTGGGGAGGTCGTTTCCCTGCCATGCAAATGAAAATTGCAGAAGCGCTTTTATTAGTTGCTGCCGGCGAAAGGCTTGTTTCAGATTTTCCGGGATTAAGGGTGTCGTTCAGGGTTGCTAGTTGATTATTTTTTGAATTGAAGAATTTTTAAGCACGTGAATTAAATAAGGTAAATAAATCGGGATTTGGATACAAAAAAGTGGAGTCAATTTAAATAAACAACTAAAACTAATATATATATATATATTTCTACGAAATCGTTCAGTGTGATTTATACCATAATGATAAAATATAAACAAACTATCAAAATAGTAATAGTAAAGATGTAAGTAATGCTTAAAAAACGGGACTAATTGTATTTTGTTGAAGATTTTCCTTTTTTAGAGAATCGCTTTCTGCTCTGAATGTATTTGTAAAATTCAGCACAGAAGTATTAGACGTTCAAATGAAGAACTGATTTCTAATCTATCATCAAAAGCCACGATCTGTTGTTT
Organism: Maratus speciosus; assembly: GCA_963932465.1. NCBI lineage: Eukaryota > Metazoa > Arthropoda > Arachnida > Araneae > Salticidae > Maratus > Maratus speciosus. The sequence continues at coordinate 40,947,217 of OZ010791.1, read as the reverse complement.
GCATCAGTTAATTTCAAACTCGTCAGAGAAAATATTCATTTGAAGACAATTGAAATGCTATATATATATATATGGGGCATTCTCACTGACTTTTGGGGGAAAAAAATCTGGTGAAATTAAACTTGCTAAAATAACATTTTAATCTGATAGACGAATGCCTTAATGATTCGAATTAAAGAAAAAATGGTCAGCAGCGAAAATTGTTTTACTTAACTGAGGTTTATGTTAAACTTATGTTATGGAAAATTAAACTTTGCGAGTTTAATTTTCTTTATCGTTTTACCACTAAAACTTTTTATTTTCTTCGAAATTTTTACTTAAAATGAATTTGCATAGCACCCACACGACATTCAAATATGAAATAATAACAATGTAGTATTTTTAGTACAAAATTTTGGTATAACATTGTCTTAAAAGGGTATTAAAGAAGGGACGGTAAGGTCAAAAAGAGGGGACGGTATAGGAAAAAAGGAACGAAATGGGGAAAAAAAAAGGACGGTAGGGAAAATTACCACCTATTTTAGGCAAATCATGTTAAGACTAAGTGATAGCCACAATTATCATTGATTTTTAGAAATAGTTGTTAACATTGGATTAAATTATTATTATTATTTTTTTTTTTAAGTGCTGGAATAAGACTACCAATAAAGCCACGATCTTGAAATTGATATTTAAATGCTGATTTAAATTCTGCAGTCAATTTCCTGTCAAAGAATTTTAGACATTCTTTCTCTAGCGTACTTCTGCATGAGAAAATCTTGAAAAAAATTGTGTGGCTGCATCTGAAGTTTAGCAAGAGGGATCGTAAGGATGAAAAATCCTGGGACAGAGTACAAAAAATAATATCAACCGTAAAAATGTGTACAGGTTAATTTTTTGCTACATATTTATATAAAACAATTGTCCCAGTTTCGGAAAAAAATGACATCGAATTACTTTTATTGAAACAATTTTATACAGACGGCTCCAAACTTAAAAATCAGCATCAGGGACACGGGACGGTATAGGAGTTTTCCTGGTATTTGGACCCCCAACATCGTCCAAAACTTATTTATTCCGTTAATATTGTTATGCAATCATGCAATGGGATGTTCCCCAGTATATGAAATTAAAAAAAAAAAACACACAAAAAAGTGTATTAATATAAAAATTATTATTCAGGGACATGAAAGTTAAAAGATTGGGAGAATACCCCATATCATTACTATATTTCTCTCGCGGAATGTTTTGAAATGTTGGTTCAATTTCTGCTCCGCTAAATCTATCAATTTTTTACGAAATTAAACAGGTGGTTCCATATAGCAACACTCTTCAGGTGCTCCAAGAGAAATCGCAAGTTATGCTTACTGACCTGAATATGAAAAAACGTGAAATAGGCTGTCCAAAGAGGGACATTTAAATTTCACCTAAAAAACGGCACGGCTAGCAGTCCTGGTAATTCTTCGATTTTTCCTTTTGTTCGCTTCGAAAGACGAATTTTACTGACACAATTAAAAAATATTTTCATCCTCAAAAATCTTACAACGACAGGCCTTTTTGCCCAGGGTTGAAGATTCGAGTATCATCCTTTACCTTAATGAGTATTATTAATTAAGCAAAACAATGGAAAATAACAATTTTTAAGGGAAAAAGCCGATTTCTGTCGATTTTCTTTCAACTGTAAGATCAGAATATCAATTTAAATGGGGAAAGTTAAACATATATTTGAATTTTGGATGATAAACACCTTAATGAGCATTATTAATTAAGCAAAATAACAGAAATATCAAATTTTATTGGAAAAAGAAGATTTCTTAGGATTTTTTCTACTGTAAGACCACAATATCAACTTAAAAGATAAAAGTGAATCATATATATTTAATTTTGAACAACCTTTACCTTAATGAGTATTATTAATTAAGCAAAACAATGGAAAAATAACAATTTTAAAGGAAAAAAGCTGATTTCTGTCGATTTTCTTTCAACTGTAAGATCAGAATATCAACTTAAATGGGGAAAGTTAAACATATATTTGAATTTTGGATGATTAACATCTTAATGAGTATTATTAATTAAGCAAAATAACAAAAATATCAATTTTTAATGGAAAAAAGAAGATTTCTTAGGATTTTTTCTACTATAAGAACAGAACATCAACTTAAAAGATAAAAGTGAAACATATATATTTAATTTCGAACAAGCTTTCGTAATTATATAAATACGTAGCACCTATAGCCGTCGTCTGATCCGTCCGTCTGTCCGCCTATAACAGCGCAAAAACTACTTAACCGAATGGTTTGAAATTTAATATATAAAATCGATGCAAAATTTTGTGGAGTCATTTCAAAATTTATGAAAATCGAATCAAAACTTAAAAAAAGATATAATAAAAGTGTTCTTCATTCTATTAAATCCTATCATACGTCATTCATTCAATGATATCCCACGATAGGTAACGATTCTAGGTTGCCATGGTCATGACGTCCTATTTGAGATGAAGTCCTGTTCTTTCCGTATGACTGAATTTAATATATAGAATCGTAATAAGTTTTCTATTGATGCATTTTTGCATAAGATTGCAACAATTATTGCACCAAGATCTGAGTACATATAACACGAGATATAGTACGAACGCACCTCATTTGCTACGTTTGACGTACAATCTCCGAATTGTTATTCTCAACAATATGCAATGCATTTAGTTGAAGAATGTGTGTTAGAAACGCAATGAATTTAGGAGACTTTCGAACACAATTGGAAAGTATTTATAACTTGGGTTTGTCTTCCTTTTGTCCATGGTTTAATTCTCGTAAAAATAATTCAGAATCTCTTGTAATAGATATATATTATTGAGGTTTACAGTAGAATGTTCGCTTTTGAAAATGAAGAGTGTAGAATTTATAGTTCGTTTATAGGAAAATCTCAAGAATACCATTACATTATGGTCTACGGGCAAAAATCGTTTGCAGTGTATTTTAATAATATTACAATATTTCAAATATTGTGAAATTGATATGCATTTTTGAAGGGCACAGTTACAGTATTCTAGAAGAGTTATAAAATATTTCCTAATCGATGCTTAATGCATGATTTTCTTTCTTGATAATTCTATCCCCCCCCCCCCCCTATTTGATGACAACTGAAGGCAAGAGTGGAAGAAGGTGCTATCTAACAAAAATTAATTTTTAAGAAATTTGAAGTAAATTTTTGTTGTTATGAATTTTACCGATTTATTTTCTTCGGGGTATAGCGTGTGTTTAAAATGTTTACGTAGATGATACTTAACTCTCTCGACAAAACATATTAACATTTAACTATTAAATAATACAAAATATTATTATTATTTAAATTATGGAACATAAAAATATTAAATATTTAAAAATTTAATCTCTCTTGTCTTGAATAATAACTCTGAATCTTAATATTTTTTAGCTTAAACATAGGATAGAATGCCTCATAATTTCTTTATTCGTAAAATGAATAAAACAGAGATAATTGTGACATAATTAACTTCTTCCAATATCTTTAAGTTGCCCTCGAAACAAATTTTTCAAATTTTTATAAATTTTATGTTTAAACTTGCTAATTATTAATAAAAATGTCATAAAAATGTGACATAACCTTACAAATAAGTTATTTATTTATTTTACTTTTCATTAAAAAAAAATAGTATAAAATTAATCGAAAATTTTCTATTGTCTTAAAATTATTTTAATTTAAAACTATTAAATATAAATGTATGAATTCCATAATAAATAGAATAATGTTATACAGGAACTAGACTACTTTTATGACAATAATATGAATATTTAAAAAGGTATAGTTATAAAAAGACAACGCTGAAAATTCCTGGAAAACATTACAGTTGTTATATTTACTTACTTCAACCTTTAAATACTTTTCTTGTATTCTCCATCTTAAAATTACACCATTCTCTCACTTAGTATCTCAGCTTCCCCGTATTAAAATGATTCGCTTTCGAACATTTTTTCTTTCTTTCATAAGCTTCGATTTTTTATTTTTTCCGGAGCGTATTCTGAAACTTTTCCTTCTTTTTAAATATCTCATTACACTTTTTTTTTCTCTCCATGCGTGGCTATTAAGTGCCTCTGGGTTAGCTGATTGGTTGAAAATCCAGTTTCATCTGATCTTTAGACTTTTCGCTGTATTTATGTGGACATATGTACAAAACGCTATGCAGCCTCTTGGAGGTACAGATTTTCGTGTTTCTAGTTGCTCGAAAAATCTGTAGCAATGATCATAATGGATTTCTCCGACGATATTTGCCCTCTTAGGGCCTATATCCCTCGTGCTGATAATTGGCCGTCATAAACACAACCAACCAACCAACCGAAGATATTTGCCCTACTGGGTATGGCATTATCTAGAAACTTCTAAATTAAGAATCGTATTATGTATTAATATGATTAAAGAAAAATGAGGATTGTCCCTGCACGGTGTGCTATATCCGAGACTTTTGATTATAGTGGATGTAAGCCTCTAAAGTGCTTAATGCTATGAAAAAATGCTAATACAAATTGTGCTATCTCTAAACTTGCTGTTTTTATTGATGGGAATCTTGTAGAGAATTTCGATTCCACATGCCTTGATTAATGCCATGATCCGACTGCACTATATTTTTACCATCTAAAGAAGCTGATAGTATCATGTCAGACTTTGCAAGGACTTCGTGAAATTAAAAATATCTCGTATAAAAGTAAAATATAAGGCCGAATCATTTTTTTTTTTTTTTTGGGGGGGGGGGGGGGGGACACCTTGTATGTAAATGTATGTGCAGTCATTCTACATAGTTGGAAAAAATATAAACGACGAAAATTTTTTTAGAATTCTAATGAAAATTATTTACAAATTATTCCATTGCTATTATTACAATGTTTTATAAAATATTACAATATAGATAAATTGTTACAAAATTTAAAAATTATTACAGTGCTAAATAAATTGAATAGAAGACAAAAAAAAATCTATATGAAAGAAAAAATTGCATCAGAATCAGAGTTACGCGCGTTCAATAACAGAATTGTTACTTTCTTTTATGTAAAGTCGTAGTACAGTCGAAAAAAAAAAGTAAACAACCCCTTCTAACTCTACAACTAATTATAATAGAAGAAAGTTACTGGTACCAAACGATTGGAAATAAAGTCTACTTTTAAATGATGTAGGGGAGACTAGGGAGGGTTGACCCGCTTTTTACAAAATGATTTTTTATTTTTTAAATATTGTACGTATAAAGTTTTATATATCATTTTATTCGTTATACAATCAGTTATCAAAATAAAATTGCTACATTAGTGTAATATATAAGAAATTTGGAAAATGATTGATTTTAATCATGAGAAAATAATGGGTCAAGGTTTCCAACATATGGTAGGGTTGACCTTCTATACGGGAAACTTGTCCCACTTTGTTTTATATAGAAATATTTGTGAAGATAAATAAAATCAGTTTTAAAAAAAGAAAAATAACTTTATGCTAAATGCTTTAATTGTTATAAAAAAATATTTTTGAAAATATGATGCTGAAACACACCTGTTTAGACGCAGTCGCAAGTCAGATGAGAAAATTTGTTGTTTTAAACAGGATTTTGTCTGAGCTGTTACAATTGTACTGCAGGGAAAATGAAATTTTAACATTAAACACAGTATTCCATTAGAGACTTGTTCCCGTTTCATAGGGTTTCATGCAGTATTATGTCGGATTTAGAAGCCATTGCCTCGCTTTTTGTGACACTCGACCCGACAACTCTAGTTGTCACATAGTTTGGCTTGATCTCAATGTATTCATCCTGATGAATTTTTTTTCTACATACCTTCCTTAAGTTTTTCGATCAATACTAGGTTTTTTTGCAGCCGCATGAGTATTTAATTTATCACTAATTTCTTTTAACCCTTTCAGGGCCAAGTACTTTCAGTCCTAAAATGTTGAAATAAACCACCTGCACCGGAATTTACGAACAAATTTAATTTTAAATAATAAAAAGGTTATATTCCACATACAAATTAAATGGAAAAGATTTTAGCAAAATTCTGGTGCCGTTGTGGCGTTTGGGAATTAAAATTAAGTGGTTTTATAAGCATACCACTACCCCTGAAAGGTTAAAGACTGCTGCTTTCATATTTTCTTGTTATTTCTAGTCTTTTCTACTGTTTCTATTTAACTATTGTAAGTAATATTTAAATGGAAAAAAGTTCCTATCAACTCCCATTTATAATTCATGAAATTGTTTATTGCAGTGGATACTGTAGCAAATTTTCACATCTTTCTTTAATCAGTTTTAAACATTTTCTTTTCCATCACCCCATTTTACTGTAGTTTTACAGAATAAATTTACATTATTTTTTTATATATAACCATTAACATTTCATTATGTGTATAATCATTATGTTCACAGTGTATAATAAAAGGATTTCCAAAACCATTTAATTAAGGGAGCCTTGAGCCTTGGTCAACCCTCCCTCACATTGACTGAGTCAAGCCTCCCCACATAGCCCTTTTCTAAAGAATAGCACATTGTTATGTTAAGCCTAACTTACTGTACAATCTTTATGCTTGGAATGAAAGCTCGATATTCCTGCATTATTTAAAACCTACTTACTTAAATTTCTATGATATATTTTATTTGAAAAAAGCTTACAAAATATTTCTAAAAAACACAACTTTTAGGGTGAAAAAGCCTGACAATTGATTTTTTCCATGCCTATATGTATTATCTGTATGAAACGAAGACTGTTGTTTGAGCATTTGTTTGAGTTGTTTGAGCTGTTGTTTGAGTTTTGAACAGTAGCTTTGGTTGATACCTATTGATAAAACTCTGAAATTCTTTTAAATATGAAAAATGATGGGTGGGTCAAGCCTCCCCTATGGTCAACCCTCCCTTGTCTCCCCTATATAAAATTTGCTTAGGAGGGCCATCTACAAATCAAAACCAGATCAAACTTCGTTTTTGACAATGGCAACATCCAATTTTGACAATATATTTTAAATCTTCGGTTCAAAGTATGCCTATAAACGAAATTTCAAGTCATTTGGATTATACGTTTTTGAATTATAAACATTCAAAATTTAGGGCTTCTAATATTAAATTACATTTTCATATTTTTATTAATATCTCGTGAAATTATAATCCTAATGCGATAATTTTTTGTGTGGTTATAATACTATTAAAAAAAAAAAAAAAACGTAAATACATTGAATTTGTACTTTTAAAATTTTTATAATATGAATTGCAATCTACAAATTTTTTGATATATATATATATTATGTCCTGATTTATGCAATACCTCAATTTAAAATTTATCTTCCAAGTAGTTTTCGAATTGTGATTGATAAACGTCAAAATGATGGTTTAAGGGGCCATCTATGATGTGCAGAAAAGCATAATTTGAAAAAAAAATATTTTTACTCATTTTATTGATACATTTGGGCTGGCAATAGTCGAAACATATTAAGCGAGTGAAATGGTCTCATTGGAAAGAAACAATACAGTAACAGAAGTGACACAGTCATTCTATAGCATTTCAATAACAATCGAGTACCGAACTTCAATTTGTATACAACCCCAAAAATAGGCTCATTTTACAATAAATAATTTCTCTGAAACTAATCGTACGAATTTAATGAAAATTTTTTTTTAGGCTAATTAAAGAGTGTAAAATTTATTTATGGTGTCAATCTTGGGTATTGCTATTGAAGAAAAGAAAGATTGGGTTCGCTTTGATATGTAGAATAGATGGCACCTAAACAAATTTATATACATCATTTAAAAGTAGACTTTATTTTCAATCGTTTGGTATCAGTAACGTTCTTCTACAATAATTTGTTGCAGAGTTAGTAGGGGGTGGGGGGGTACTTTTTATTTCGACGACTGTACATAACAAGAAGATATCGGAAAAAATTTCAACTTCAATTTGATTGATTTACACGTTTTGGGATATCTTGAACACGATTTGACCATTTTCGGTCTGTCTGTCTGACTTTTAGTCTGCTCATCTATGCCTGACACAAATTTTGTGATCCTCTATCTAATGAACAAATGCACGGAATTTATCAAACTCCAGATTTAGTCACACCTTGATATAAATTGGTGTTGATGAGGTTTGGGTGGATGTCACCCTTCTGTGTCACTGCTATATTGCATAGCTATATATCAATAAGACATGCACGGAATTTTTACACACTTCATATTCCGTTAGGCCTTGACATAAATAGATCCTGATTACCCCTTTATGTTCAGAATTATATGAATTCATGAAAATTTTTATCTTCTAAAGCATTTTTCGTGAATTTTGACAGAAGATTGTTAGAAGATTTACATAAACGTTTAATAAATTTTAGAAGGATTTTAGAAGGATTGAAGGATTTAGAATTCAATACATTTGAGTTTATAGGGATTTTGTGCACTATTTATAACCCCACTCAAATCTTTTATTTTAAATAGTTTTCTTAGTATTTTGTAGAATTAGAAAATGCACCAATATCATGTTCTTACAACAGAAATTATAGAAATATTTTCGAATTGAAAAATCCCCCCCCCCCTCCCCACAACGCCAAGAAAGCTGAAAAGATGCAAAGGCAAAAGAAATCATCCTTTTAAAAATTTGTTTAGTGTAACCCATAATGCTTTTGTAACAAGATAAAGTAATTTATCTATAACATCATTCTAAACTGTATTACTACTAATCTATCTATTAAATGAATTTTATAACAAGTTTTTTTAATCATACTTATAAGTACCGTCACTAGATAAAAGGTTAACACACTTCATATTCCGTTAGATATTGACATAAATGGATCCTGATTAAGTTTGGGTGCACACCGTTCAACAGGTGGCGCTTTTATATGATATTGTTTTCGATAGCTATATCGTAAGAATGCATGCACGGAATTTTATCAATCTACATTTTAATTAGACCTGGTTAGAAGTAGATTCTGGTTCAATTAGGACTTTGATCACTCAACAGGAGGCGCTGTTATCCTACTCTTGGGGCTTCTTAATCGAGTCGAAAATCTATTGATGCAATTTACCGAACGTGGTTTGTTAGTATTATTAACTCCATTCTAGTAACTGTTTTAACAGTAACGTTCTATGTAGTAATAAATCACATTCTTGCCAGAATCGCTGATTTTTGATGCCAACTTTCGGCTGTGAATCGGATTATTTAATATCAGTCCTATGCTTTTTATAATGAAATGAAAACTGTGTCTTAATTTATATTCTCTAGAAATGCACCCAATTTCATATTCGAGTTTAATAATTAAAAATTTATATGTTAACACATTTATGCCTGAATTTTTGTTTTCTTTAATTTGTTGGTAAAATTACTTTAAAATATTGCAAAATGAACTCGAAAAATACTAAAAAAAAATTACGCTAAAATATATTTGTATTTATTTGATAAAATGTAAATGTACTAAATATGGGAATAACCTTATGTGGCAAAATGCAAAAAAATATGTTTTGTATAAATTTATATAAATTAAGTTTTTAAATGGTATATTATATACTATAATTAGTATTTTTATGAACTATTAAAAAAATATATTTATTTCTTTACAGAGACTAATAACATTATAAGTATTATTAACGACAAATTAAGAATAATCGTATTTGAGGCTAAAATACAATTTATTTCAAAATCATCTTGAAAAGGACTTTACATAAATAACTGTCCCCTAAATGGCTCATAGAGATATGTACCCATTTGCGCCTAGCACCCTATATTTTGTACGTTACAAACATGCATAAAAAATAGGCTTGAACACATAATTTCGCAATTTGAAAAAATATGTATTTCAAAGAAGTCTACAAGGTAAGATTATGACTTATTTATTTGGATCTTTGATACAAAAAATACAAATAAACTTCCATTTTACATTTCGCTATCTTGAAAAATGAAAAATCTATAAACACCGAAAAAAGGTCTTAATTTAAGAAAATAAATATCCATCTTATGCTGTCATCTCTCGGTAATTGATAAAGACATTTAAAGACAATTGCTTCGTACAATTTTCTTGCTGTAAAGAAGAAAAAAATTATAAAAATTTACTAAAATTCGAAACGCTAGGCATAAATGGGTTAATATCATTTTAAATGTAAATACCCAACAAGAGGCGATTCTTTCAATTCACTGATCATTTAACTCCGTTTTAAATTTGAAGAAATGCACTTTGCTTTATATTCATAATTATTGATGCAGTTATAAATTAATTGGTTTAGACTGGTATAGAAGAAAGTTTTGTGATAGTCATAGACTGCTAGTTCTAATCATAATTCTTGTTTTTCCCCTTAATCCCTTGAGGGGCGGTGGGATATATTATATCCTACCTAATTTTAATCAATATTTGCGCCAGAAACTTTTACTTGAATTTTAATTTTATAACTATGGTGAAAAAAAAAATGAAAAATTACTTTTCCTTTTTTTGAAATAACATTTTTCCAAAATTCCGGTGTCAATTCAACTTTACAACTACACAGTTAACGCGGATCTCAAGTTCCCTGCACATTAAATGAGAAATTTCACATTTTCTGATTCATTTTTAAACATAAAAGCATAAAAATGGATGAAGCTAACTATTGAAGCGATTTGGAAACAAATTGCGTTTTCCATTTCTTGATAAATAAAGACTTATCGAGTTATAAGCGATATTTGTCACGTGACGGCAAATTTTTCTCCTCTCTCGCGTTGTCACGGCCAAAAATTCGGTTCAAAAACGCCCACTTTGACAGCGTTTTCAGAAAGATCTTTTGCGTTTTCTAAAAAATAGAAATCGTCTTTTGATTACATAAATTTCTAAATATGAACACCAGCCAATTTCAAATGAATGATGAACGAAAATGAATTACTAGAAAACAGGAGTTCTGCTTTTTCAGAACATAGTGTCTACCCCTATGAAAAAAAAAATATAGAGACAGAAATAGTATAAGACATATTTCAATTTTAAGACTTAAAATACACGCTTTTATTTTACATAAAATGACGTCATTTGCATCCGCTGAAGAATTCCACATTTGCGATCCAGTCTTAAACAACATCTATAGAAAAGTATGCACAGAACGTCACTATGGCAGAATAATACACAAACCCAGCAAAAAATCGATGTCGTCATTCAAGAAACTCGACAAAATATCAGATATCTAATGATTCATATACCTTCATTTGTTTGTAACATTAATATGGATACTGAAAATTAAATATAGTTTATTATCTCTATGTTTTATCAGAAATCATTCATTTATATTTTTCGAAATTCGGAAAAGTTATTACACACGGATTAATAAAATTGCATTATTTCAGCTTTTTGATAGGAATTAAGTAAATGCGGAGAAAATAAATCACACAAATATTCTTTAAAATACAATTTTATAGCAGACGATATTCTTGGCATAGCACGTATTTTAATTACAATTTTTTTTTAGATGTTATGAAAAAATGACAACAAAAAGATGTAGTAATCTACTATTTTCCCTTTACTTTTTACATAAATGGAGTACTTGAGTTTCCACTATTACAAAAATGGCATTAAAAACTACAAAAATAAATAATATCTCAAAAATAAATGGAGATGCAGTTTTCAAACAAATTATATTTAAAAGTAACTTTTCCTCCCTATACGCGGGTGTAAAAATTGAAAATGAGCGATGCTTTGAAGTTTAAAAAATTGCAGTAGATTATCAGTATTTAACCGTACAATGATACACCTGCTTCGTTTTACGGATGGCTTATGGTCAGTTGTAACGTTATTTTTTAGTGACGACACTTTAATTGTTATCTGAAAGAAATAGCATATCGGGGGATAAAAAAAATCTGTCAGAAAATAGCCCCTCTGCATTTGAGAACAGCCTTAAATCACACCAAAAGAAACGCTTTTAACTGCCTTGTATTTTCAGTATCTTGTATTTTAAGTCCAGAATATACTACAGAGTTATTGCGCGAAAGATACATAATAAATGACAAAGATGCCAGAATGCGCTTAGAATAAATCATACTCCCAAGTTGTAAATCGCATATTATTGCCACTTAGCTGTTGGGAAAGCATGAATGATGGCCCACTAGCCTCTAAATATTGTGTCGAGGACCGAAAATGTGACATCATTTATGTTTTTTTTGCGATAATAGTGAACGAGTATTTTTTCTCCTTACAGTATTTCAACATCAGGGTAATAAATTTAACAATGTGTAGCGGTCTCCTATGCATGCAGATAATCAAAGGGAATCTCAACACTTTATATCGCAAGGTCTCCAATTTGTGGTAGAATTTATGTATGAAAAATGTCGTTTTAAGTACAAAATAAAAATTAGCCCACAAATGCAGAATTATTGCTAAACACTGAAGTCCTAGAATTTCTAGAAGTACTGTGGATTTTCTGGCTCAAGGTATTATTTATACATACAATTTCCACTAATTGGATATTTGATATAGATTTCTGATCGTTACCTCTCAACTTTTATTGGCCAACACAATGTATTCATATTCAAAAATACATGCATAATTACGTCTGGAAAACCATTAATTATACAAAAAATATATGACTACAGACACTCATTGATAAAAAGTACTAAAAACAATTAAAACACAACAAAAAGTGCACATTTCGACTACATTCCGTAGTCTTTATCAGTTCTCGTACATAATAACATAATCACAAAACGCACTAGAACTCCAACAATTAAAAACAGTCAAAACTACGGTTTAACAAGGATAGTATATTCCGCTGGAAGCGACGGTTCTGGCGAAATATCCTATCCTTTATAAACCGTAGTTTTAACTTTTTAATTGTTGGGGTTCTAGTGTATTTTTTGATTATGTACGAGTATTAACGAGGACTACGGAATGCAGTCGAAACGTCTACTTTTACTTGTGTTTTAATGGTTTTATCAATGAGTGTCTGTAGTCATATATTTTTCGTATAACAGTGTATTAAGTTCAGCAATTATCACATGATAATTTAATATCTGTTAGACGTACTAAAAGCGAATTTCTCAAAACGAAACGGGAATTGTGTAGTATATTTAATAATAGGCGGGCTTCCCCCATTATTACGGTGGGCGTTTTGGAAACAAATTTAGACCTGGGGTACCATTACCTTTAGCAGCATAGATTTCTGGGATGTTCGTCTTTGCATTCAGAAGCGGTTAATACACTGGTCCCTCCCTATACACTCTATGAAACAAAATCAGTGAATCGGCATGCATTTTTATGTTGTTTATTTTAAGTTAAATTAAATTCTACTTCTTTCAGTCTAAATTTTCATTTTTTTTTTTTTTATTCTGTGTTTTTTGCATACCTCAAGTGTGTCAATTGTTGCCATAAACCAGTTTCATGATATTTCAACTCCTCACAGTACTTTTTGCACATTGAACATAACGCTATTGTAAAATTTTAAACTTATTTTTAACTAAACACTGTTTTACAAACTGGGCGACCTTTTCTCTCGAGAATTATTGGATCGATTTCCTTCTCTTTTTTTATTTATAAGAAATCTTCTCATTTTTGTTGGAGCTTATACCACCGAGAAATATAGTTTTCAAGTTTTCATTGATTAAATATTTTTTAGAGATCGCAAAAGATAAGTAAAAAGGCGAAAATGTGAACTCTTTTCTTCAAATGACCGCCATTTTGTCAAAAATCAACTTTTAAAATTAAACTAGCTGTTTTAACCCGTTCTATGCACGGGAGTTCATGTTCAATAACTATTCGATTTAGAAAAATATTTTTCTACTACTGTGCATTTTTTGAATGAAATTTAATTTATCATGTTGTTATGGCAGCACACAATAGAACGATATCTTTCGAATAAGGGTATAGATAGAATAAAAAGTTTTGTTGATGTTTGTGATAAAATGTTTTTCTTTATTTTTTAAAAAAAGGTAATAATTAAGCGGAATTAAATAATCTCTAATTATTTGTATGCGAGGTAAAAGAATTATCGTAATACGCACTACAGCTTCTTAGTATTGCAGCGTGGCGTACGTAATATGAATATCTCACATTGCAGTAAACATTTAGAACTGGTTCGAACTCGCGCGATTACGGGTTTAACATAAATAAAAAGAAAATTACCCAGTTAAACTGATGGCATTGAGCTCACAGGCTATTCACACTAATTGTATATTATACTCTTATTTCAAAGAATAATGCCCCTGGAAAAATAAATGAAAGGATTAGTCCCCCTTGCCCCCCTTTATACTTAACCAAAGAACCTCTAAATCTAATCAGGGAAGCTCCTTAATATAATAAACAGGTATACCAAATTTGAAGCAAATCAGATAATTCTGTATGAAAAAACCCTTTCGCTAAATTAAGGGGGGTATTAGCTCCCCCATTTCTCCTTTTATGCTGAACAAATGCTGTGCTGAAAAGCTCCTTATCAGAATGGACCTAGAAAAAAAAATTAATCTAAATTAGATAATTCTGCATGAAAACCCATTTATTTAAATTAAGAGGGGCAATTGCCCCCCTTTACCCCTTTTATACTTAACCAATGAACCTCTAAATCAAATGAAGAAAGCCATACCGGAATAAACTGGTATATCAAATTTGAAGTTAATCGAAAAATTCTGCATGAATAACCCATTTATCTAAATTAAGGGGAGACTTGCCCCCGTCCCTCCTTTATACTTAACCAATAAATCACCAAATCTAATCAAGGCAGCTCCTTAACATAATAAACCGATATGCGAAATTTGGAGCAAATCGAATAACTCTGCAGGAAAAACCCATTTATCTAAATTAAGGGGGGGGGGGGGTCCAGCAATCCTTTCCTCCCTTTACACTTAACTAATGAACCTCCAAATCTAATCAGGGAAGCTCCTTAACATAATAAACCGGTATACCAAATTTGGACCAAATCGAACAATTCGGCATAAAAAACCCATTTCTCTAAATTAAGGGGGGGGGGGGGTAGCCACCCTTTCCTCCCTTTATACTTAACTAACGAACCTCCAAATCTAATCAAGCCATCTCCTTAACATAATAAACCGGTATACCAAATTTGGAGCTAATCGAATAATTCTACACGAAAAACGCATTTATCTTAATTAAGGGGGGGTTAGTCCTCTTTTCCCCTTTATACATAATAATGATCTTCCAAATCTAATCAGGGAAGTTGCTTAACATAATTAACCGGTATACCAAATTTATAGCAAATCGCATATTTCTGCATGAAAAACGCATCTATCTTAATTAAGGGGGGTAGTCCCCCTTTCCCCCTTTATACATAATAATGAAACTCCAAATGTAATCAAGGCAGCTCCTTAACATAATAAACCGGTTTACTAAATTTGGAGCAAATCGAATATTTCTGCATGAAAAACCCATTTATCTAAATTAAGGGGGAGGGGACTAGCCCCCTTTCCCCCCTTTATCCTTAACCAATGAACCCCAAAAACTAAGAGAAGCGCCTTATCAGAATTAACCCAGAAAAAAAAATTGAAGCAAATCGGATATTTCTATCAAGAGTTATCGCGTTACGTACATACACACGTACATACAGAACCGGCGGGCACATAAGCTCTCAGGCTTTGATAGCCTGTGAGCTAAAAAGGACAAAAATTCGACAAAAACATAAAAAAATACATATTTAAAATTTTCGAATTTTTTGCCCCAATCGTTCATGGACCCACTACCAGCAACCCGTGTACCAAATTTCGTAGCCCTACGCCCTGTGATTCCGAGTTTTTGATGTTACATAGGTACGCGCACGGATTTTAATGGTTAGACTAGCTGGCTTCGCCCGCTAGCGGGCCCCTTCTTTTTTATAAAATCTCGAAAGAACGAACCTCGAATATATCGAGGCCTCTAATAATATGAAATCTCGACGTGAACGAGCCTCGAACAGGGTCCCCACTTCCTACGGCACCGTATAGCAGGCCTGCTTTTTATAAAATCTCGAAAGAACGAACCTCGAAACGAACGTACCTCGAACCGGGTCTCCGCTATCTACAGCACCGTATAGCAGTCGTGCTGCGCACGTACTGCAATCTCTTTTTAAAAAGCCAATCGCGCTCGAACAAAAGTCGAACCGGGTCCCCACTGCCTACGGCACCGTATAGCAGGCGTACTACGTACGCACGGCAAAATTTTCTAAAAAGGAAATCTCGGTCGAACGAACCTCGAACCGGGTTCCGGCTGTCTACGTACCGTATAGCAGGCGTGCTGCGCAAGCACTGCAAAATCTTGTAAAATAGGATATCTCGCTCGAAAGAACCTCGAACCGGATCCCTACTGCCTACGGCACCATATAGCAGGCGTGCTGCGCACTCACTGAAAAATCTTACGAAAAAGGCAATGTCGCTCGAACGAACCTCGAACCGGGTCGCCGTTGTCTGCGGCACCGTATAGCAGGCGTGCTGCGCACGCGCGGCAAAATCTTGTGAAAAAGAGAATGGCGCTTGGGGGGGGGGATGTGGGGGATGGACACTGGAGATGCATAATATGATTAAGCGGTCACTGACCTTTCCAACTATATATCACATGAGGGGGTTCTGCAAAATTTAGAAAAGTGCCCCCTTGGGCGCGGGGGACAAAGTGACGGAATGGTCACCGGAGATGCATAACATGATTAAGCGGTATTTTGGCATAATCTTCAGGGAATTGAATTCCCTTTCGTAATAGAGTGACCCAATTTGTTTGAGATATTTGTGATCGGAGAAAGATGTTCTCTTGCTTGGAAGCCCATGGCGTGCATGTGCAGTCTCACAAGACATATTATTTATATTTGCACACTTGATCTAGCACTTGATATCCTAAGATATCTCTAGGGGATGTGGAGTTTGATTTTTGATATCGTTATCATTTTTGATCCAACCAACTTTTTCTTTTTTTTTTTCTTTTTTGTAATTTTTTTCTTTAAAACAGAATATTTTGTTATATTCTTCTTTTTTAAATCTGTTCCCTATATTTATGAAAATACTAAGCTATTTTTAAAACCACTAAATGATTATACAATTATTTCATTCAAAAATATGGAATATTCCAACGTTTGACATTTCTAGTATTCTGACATATGCTTATATAATCCACAGTTGGAAAAAGCAGGTACAAAGTATTTTTGAAATGACACATGTTCTGTTTATTAGTAAAATAAAGAGAAAGAATGTTGTCTGCCTGTTTTGTTGTTCAGAAAATGCTTTTTCCCTCTCTCCATGCTGGAGCAAGTGCAAGAAAATAAATGTATACCTGTATACCACTTCAAAGTTATAAAATGAAAAAGAAAGAAAAAAAATTGTAAAAAAAAGAAAAGAATTTTTAGACTCGAATAACGATATCACTTGGGGAAGGGAGGGGGAGATGTTCGAGGAATGTTAACGTATGATATCGCAAGGGGGAGGGAGTCCGAAATTACCATAAAGTTGATAACGTTATATATGATACATTCATAATTTTCTCACCCTTCCTATACAGTTGATTAAATACCGTGAATATCGATCATTCCAAGACAGGACAACTCTTTTAAATTTTAGATTCGTAGAAAGATGATGTCTTTCGGTAATTCTCCAGTTTAAACGGTTCCTGGAATCTGAGATTCCAGGAATTCCTTTTTGAGATTTTTTGTTTTCAGAAAGCTATGATGGAGCATTGAACTGCAACACGTAAAATAGCTTCATTTCTTAAAAACAATATATAAAGTTTTACGCCTGATAGCCAACAAATGAAAGTTCGCCGTGAAAACGGAGTGACGTATTATTTCCTTAAAATCGATAAAGGTTTAAATTTTAAAAATAATAATAACAGTGGTAAATAACAGAGAACAAAAAATATATATATATATTTTTTTTTATTAGAAAACAAGGAAAAACAAAAAAATTATAAAAAAATATTTATTATCAAGTGAATTAAAAAAAATAAATTTAGTGAGTTCGACATTTTTACACTCTTATATTTAACTTAACCTGTTTTATTATTATTATTATTATTATTATTATTATTATTGTGCTTGCTTTTGTAAAGATGGAATTTTGAAATCGGTTTTTAACTCACTACGTACTAGGGTTAGAGTTATAAAATTATGTACGTATATTAAATAGGAGTGTTTCCAAAAACAATACAACGTTTTAATATTTTTAGAACTTAATTATCAATGAATGATTTTAATGTATTTTCTCATTAGTGTATGTAGGTGGCATATCTTCAAATATTCATAATAACAATATATCGTAGGTGATATATCGTCAAATATTCTTTATGTTTAAAATTGTATACGAGTTTTTAAAAAAAATACAAGGAAAATAAATATGCGCCAAGTAATGGCAACTGGTTGTGAAACTTCAATAACAAAATGTTTTAAACACTAAAAAATGGAAAATATAAATAATTTAAAAAAATTCTGTAATATACATATTTTTAAATACTTGGTACTTTTATCTTGCGCAAATCTTGCCAATAGTACAGTCGAACCTCGTTATCCCGACACTCTAATGACCAGAAAAAAGTGTCGTCATAAGCGGGGTGTCGTGGTAACCGGAGTTGGAGAAAAATATGTTTATATAAAGCGGTATTTTTAATTAATGTAGGACAAGTTTAAATTCATAACTGTTCTTGCAGTTTTAAGCAAAAAGAAAAAATTATTATTAAACAAAAAAAAAAAAAAAGTGAAAAGAATAAAAATCAGATTTATGATGCCTTGTTTTTTTATTGTTACATGGAATATTGATGAATTAAGGTTTGCTTATCCCTAGATGTGCTTCTTACAATTCTTTTTTCAATATTATACAATGAATTGTAATCAACATTCATTGTTTCATAAATGGATGTTAGATAATTTCTGATCGTTTCAATGCAATGCTTCGGTTTTAGTCGGATGAAAAACGCCGTGTAACCATAAGAAAGCGTCGCTTGCCCAGAACAAAAAGATCGCGAGTAGACAGATATGCCTGTCTGGAGCTTAACTGTGTCAGTGGTGTGTGTGGGTTTATTTATTCAGATAAAGGATTGATGAAAAATTTCTCATTTATCTCAATGGATATTTTAGACTCTTTTGTGAAAAGTTTGGCTAAGACATTTCTTACCACTTAATTTCACTGCTTATAAGGTGGATTATGAAAAATGGACAATTTTCCTAAACCGTTGGGATATCCGGAGTTGAAAATTATTCAACGACGTAAAATCCGGAGTTTATTTACATTAAAGTCACATAAAGAAAATCGGGACTTTGAAAAACTGACGTAATAAGCGGAGTGACGTGAAAACCGGGTGTCGGGATAACGAGGTTCGGCTGTATTTTCTTTTTCCTCGCCAATAGCAGCTTCTATTTTTGTTTGTGTATATTAGAAAAAATGCTCTGATGTCAAAATAAAATGTTTTGGTTTATGGTATTATTGCTTTAATTTTTTTTTTAATGAAATGAGTGAAAGACGTTTATTTTAAACGTTTCCTTAAAACAAATTTCTTACGTTTAATTAGATATAACATCGATATGTAAAATATTTTTGCATCTTATAATGGAAAATATTCCCATTTTGCAATATTTATTCTTTTAATTAAAACGAACTAAAATCGTAAGACGAAAGGCAATTTTTCACCTTGATTCAACATAAAATATATAATGCGAACATTAAAAAAGTCCATAATCTTACTTAAAAGGTCCTCTTAATACTTAAATATTTCCTCTAATTAAATTCAATCCAAGAAAACGCTACTGCCCCTTCTACTTTCAACTCTAGTAATTATATGCTCTCTCATTTTCAAAACAAAGTGGCGTATTCGTATAAATAAATAACATTTAGTTACTAAGAGGCTACTTCAGTCAAACGAAAAGACCCGTCCGCCAATGCTAATCCTATGGAAGAAATTTATAAAGCTATCTCGGTCGCATTTCAATATTTTTAAATGATTTCTTTTGCATTGAATAGTTGAGATCGATCTGTACAAATGCCGTTGCTTACTTTTTTGATTTTGTTTATAGGTATTTCTTATGAGGATACTTTCATTTTTGGAACCGGTTTCGAAAGTAAAAGCATCCTCATAAAAAAAAAAAAAAATACCTACAATTAAAATCGAAAAAGTAAAAAACGGCCTGCATACACATCGATCTCAACTATTCAATGCAAAAGAAATCATTTAAAAATATTGAAATGCGACCAAGATAGCTTTATAAATTTCTTCCATAGGATTAGCATTAACGAATACGTCTTTTCATTTGACTGAAGTAGGCTCTTAAGATATTCTCTGATGATGAGCCTGGAAGGCTTGAAAGTACTAAGAAGTTTTAAATAAAATGTATATTTTAAATTTGTAACATCTTTTTTATTACATTAGCCGCCTTTTAAGTAAGATTGTGGACCTTTTTAATGTTCACATTATATATTTTAAAACGAACTTTTTCACATTTTAATTACTTATACTATTTTTGAATCTTACAAATTTAATTTTCGTATATGATCTCATTAGCTAATCGGCAAAAGGTCACGGGTTAACAAATTTGAACTTTTGCTCTGTCTCAAAACAGAATTTTTTCTTTCTTTTCTTTTTTCTTTTCTTTTCTTTTCTTTTTTTTTTTTTTTTCTTAATTCCGAATCTAATTTTAGATTTTCTCCAGCAGGTCTTGATTTTGAAATATGTGCATATATTTCGATTTATGCAAATTTAGCAAATTTTATACAATTATATGCAAATTTAAGGTATAAAGCAATATCAGACTGGCTTTTTAGGTGCGTTCGTAATTATATAAATACGTAGCACCTATAGTCGTCGTTCGGTCAGTCTGTCTGTCTATCTGTCTGTCCGTCCGTCCACATATAACAGCGCAAAAACTACCCAATCGAATCGTTTGAAATTTAAAATATATAACTGTTGCACAATTTTGTCGAGTCATTTCAAATTTCATGAAAATCGGATGTATAGTTTAATTACATGGACAGTCAAAAGTTGTCCGTTACATGACGGCCAATGGGAAAAAATTATTTCAAGCGCATTTTTATGATGTTACAGCGTTTCGAATAGAATGAAATGGATATGCACTTAGGAAGTGCACTAAAATATACATTCAGTACAATATGCAGTGCAAAAAATATTTATAAAACTTGTTATAGTATGAACGCACCTCATTTGCCACGTTTGACGTGCAATTTCCAACTGGTTTTGTTTTATGTTATGATTACTGTCTAGTTTAATTCGCAAAAACATTGTTTCTGAGATTATACTAACATGTGACTGTGAAATATTGGGCCTAATTTGCATATTTTTGCCTAATACGCGCTATGGGTTCTATATCGACACTCAATATAAATGGAATTATTTTTCTGGTGATAATAAAAATATCTTTGAGTGTCCCAAAATGATTCCAATTAAATAAAAATTAAAATAAAGTGTTTGAAATTTTTCAGAGAAGTCCTAATTTTGTATTGCATATTAAATTGGAAACTGATTAATTTTTTAAATATACATCCTTGGCCAAAAGTACTGAGCACTACATATTTTTAATATATCTTTAAAAGTAGTAGTCAGATTTATTTGTTTAGCTATATATAATTAGCATTTTTTATAAGTTATTACAGTTTGTAAAACATGTCAGCAAACGAATGACATAACTTTTAACTAACCTTTGTAATTAAACTAGTTGCTTAAAAAAATAAAGTTAAAAAAATTTAGTTTGTTTTTCTGGAATTTTCGTTATTATGCTAAGCAAGTAAATAGATAAACATGAAAATTAAAATAATTCTTACAGAAAACAAAGAATTTTGTCTTCAGCAAAGAAAATAAAAATAAAATTTTTATAGCTAAAAAAAAAAAAATTGAATTTAAGAAAATATATGTTTTAATTAGTATATATTTTAATTAATTATTATTTTTTAATTTACACATTTTAAAGATAAACAAACAAACAAACAAAAAAAAAATACATATTTAAAAAAAAAAAAATATTGAAATTCTCTGACTTAAAATAAAACATCCTTTGTTATTTTTATTGCTGAAGATTAGGTTCTTATGTTTGGAACTTTCTGCAAGAATGATTTTAATTTTTATGATTATCTATTAATTTGCTTAGCACAATGACGAAACTTCCAGAAAAAAAAAATCATAGTAGTTTAACAATTAAAAAAAAAAAAAAAATCCCTTTAAAGTTTAGTTGTTCATTTGCTCTCATTTCTTACAAACTATAATAAATTAAAAAAAAAAATCGAAATTCATAATTTTATTTTAAGCATTTGTATCCGACTGGAGGATTCTCAATACTTTAGGCTTCATTTTAATTCAAAATTTTACCATCTTATAAAAGCAAAATGATCTAATTAAAACGGATAAGAAGTGTCACTTTTCAAAAATAATAATCAAGTTCACACAAATGCAAAGTTATTTTGAATATTGTTTACCCTAACATCACCGATTGCATCAAGCCCGGGCTTCCCTACCCGGGCAAAATTGCCGAAGCTGTCTCCAGCAGCCCGGGCAGAAAACCCGAGCTTATTAGGTTGACCCTGGGCAGAACTGAAATTCAGTGCTGTGGTGCCATCTGCCGATCCAATGTGACATTAACTCTGAAAAGTTTAGTCATATGCAACTATTGAACAGCCTGTAGAAGTATGTCGATACAGATGCAGGAATTTACGTCTGCGGTGAGAAATTTTATGTTTTTTTTTTAAATGATGTATTTCATTCTATTATTGCATCTAGCACTTATGTTCAGTGCACATAACACTCTGATAGCTGAAATGCTTGTGCAATACTTCATGCATTATCTGAAATCGGCAATAATCGAGAATAAACATATAAGTACTCTAATTTAAAATTCAGACTGGTTTTAAAACATGCATGTTGGAGAAATTTTAAATTATTATTATTAGTATTTTCATTTAATGGAAACATGGTTCGATACTTTACGAATTTGTGCAAGATGTAAATAAATACTGTTTGCCGCGATAATAAAATGTGACAAAATATAATTACTAAATTCGAAATTTTCAATTTCAACATTGCATATTGCATTGATAGTCTGTTAAGAAAATTTAAGAATGTGATAATTTTATGTTACATTTGTTGTCTTGTTGTTATGCTTCAATTTTTATCATTTTTATTTCATATTTTGAAATATGGGATATTTATTTACATTGTCATTAATGTGAACTGTGTCGATTACTTTATTAGTTCAATAATATAATTTTTACTTAAATTATTTGCTACAGGAAGAACATAAAGCATTCAAATGTCAAAAAGCATGAAATATATCGAGAATAAAAGTGCCATCTTTTGTTTTACTGCAACATTTTTAATCATACTAAATGTTCATTTTAATGTTTTATTTGATGTCTTAAAGAAAGAAAGGAATTTAACAGTTAGTATATTAGCAAGTTAGTATAATAGTATTTAATAGTTATTTATTTTAATTTATTTTTAATGTTTTTACTGTATTTTTGTTTTTGTCATTAGGCAAGAAATTTTTCTGATCTTGCATCGATATAGTAATAATAATAATAATAATAATGATACTTCATTTCAACATTAATATTCAATATTTTTTTTGTGGGGTGGGGGGCAGGGATACGTTTATAAAAAGAATTGATGCAGCATATTTGTATTTGTTGATACATAATAAATAACTTAAAATATTTAAAATAACTAAAAATATTACGTTTGCATCAGAATTTTAAAATTAAAAACCCTTTAAAATCAGGTATTTAATAAAACTAAAAATATATTGATTATTTGATTAAGTGTTATTAAATGTTTTGTTTTTTAGATTTATTGAATGTCTAATTTTAAATCTCATAACCTTTATCGTTAGTTTGTAAACGTAATAAATTTTTTCAGAGTAGTTTCTTAGATGTTACTGAAATAAACAATGGATTTTTTGCATATGCTATTTGTGTATGTCGAAATGCTGAAGTTTAATTTATTGTGTTAATTTGTAAATGGTGAACCCAGCAATTTATCCTATCATTTCAGGAAGAAAAAGATTCAAGACATTAATATTTACTCATAATGCTTGTTAAATTTGTATGAAATTCAAATTTTATTAAAATTTCCCTAAACTTCCATTTTTTTTTAAGGTATAAGTTTTTTTAAAATACTAAATATCGCTAGCATCAATTTCTATTTCTAGATGTAAAGTAAGTTTATTTTGTCATGTTAAACTTTTTAGAATTACGAAATCTTTTGCGTTCTTTTTTCTTATCTTTTTTTTCTTTCCTTTTTTTTAAGGCAAAAGAATCAAAACATTTTCATGCGATTGACTATTGCTGTTAAAGACAATAAAATAATGCCTAACTGAAGCTACCTCAGTTAATGATATGCATAAATAATTAAAAAGAAATTAGCAGTTTTTTTAAAACAGAAGTTACACGTGACATAATTAAAGATTTACATTTTACGAATTTTTCGAATAGAAAAATTACTTACTAAAAGTACTCAACTAAATCGATTTTTTTTTTTTTTTTTTTTTTTTTTTAAGAGGGAGATAAACAAGAACTGGGAATAAAAAAATTTCTCAAGATATAAAAAGCTTACTGAAACATTTTAAGGGAATAGTTTACCTTTTCAACAATTTTGTTTATATTTTAAAATATGGTTCAAATAGTAAAACCACTGCGTTTCAATGTTCAAGTAAAAGTACATTTTGAAAAAAAAAAAAAAAAAAAAAACTGCATATTTAATTTTTTTTTATAAAAATTTGAATTTTTTAAAATCTCTACTACTTTTTTAAAAAACTGATATTTTTCACCAATTTTTTAAAAAGATTTTCAAATGTATATTACAAGAGACTGCGCATGGAATTTTAGATACATCTAATATTCCATTTAATATAAATTTTTTACTGATACATATAGTGTAAAATGATGAAATCTAACACATCTTCATATACTACTAATTTTTAAAAAATAAGAAAAATCCTGAAGGTTAATTCCATACGCAGATTTATCACATATATAATAAAGAACATGCACAAAAAAGTTTAAATCTCTATCTCAAAACAAAAACAAAAAACAAAAAAAAAAAACTTAGCATTTTTAAAACATGTAAGTAAAGAAAATAGGAACATGGAGAAAAAGCCATTTAAAGTTTTGTTGTGCGGGTCATTGCTCTGAGTGTATTAACGAAATTTACAATACCTCGCGATATAATTACCATATGGGTAAAAATGAGGTGTCAAAATATTCACAATGAAAAGGGCATTTAATATTAAAAAAGTAAAATCGATTTTTTTAAATCGATTTTTAAAAAAAATCAATTTTAAGGTAAACTGTCCCCTTTAACATAACTAAAATTTAATTTAGAAATTTAAACATAAAGATATTTTTAATCAATGTTTAAATCATTCTTTTTTTAATAAACAATATATCTTTTATTATTAATTAGTAAATCTTTTACTTATGTAATTTTTAAAGTACTTATTTTATTTTAATATAATACATGGGGAAATATTATGCAATTTCTTGAGAGTAATTTAAAATATGTAGAGAGATTGATTGTCGGAAGAAAAAATACTTTTTATTAGGTTATACGAATTTTTTTTTAAATAGCCTTTTTTTTTTCTTTTTCTTTTTTTTTCTTTTTTTTTTTTTTTTTTTAATCAATCGAAATATAGTTATAATAACAATAAACATATTTTTATGTTAAAAAATGCGTGAAAACAATTTTTTTAAAATAATAACTTTGGAAACATTAAATAATATAATATCAAATATGTTATTTAATGCAGCTATTTAAGAAAGATATATTGGATCAGAGTTTTTCAAAAATCTATTTAAAAAAAATAGTGTATAAGATCCTTAAAATAAACTTGCTATAGAAACATTAGAAAAAGTTTGCATTAAGTGAAGGGAGAGTATCATAATAAATTCTTTTATGGGTTAGAGACCCTACAAAATTGAAATTCATTAATTAAATAATATATTTACATCACTTTTCCTGTTTTATAACCACTCAGGAGAGTAGCACAGTTTTTGATCTAAAATGTATTAAAATTAATTTTAAATGGCAGAGAAAAAATTAATATAAACTAAGACTTGTCCAATAATGGATTTGACTTTTTACCCGGACTTCCGTGTAAAGAGGATACTTCACTCAAGTGAAAATAACCGCTCGCTAATGTTAATCCTATGGGAGAATTTTTTTTTTAATATATCGTTTTCATTTGCTTATTTTTAAATGTTTTTTTTTCTTCATTGGATAACTGAGCCGCTTTTTACTTTTTCGATTTTGTTTGCAATTTTTTTTATTAGTATGCTTCACTTTCAGAATCGGTTTAAAAAGTAAAAATTCCTTGTAAAAAAAAAAAAAAAAACCCTGCAAACAAAGTCGAACGATTAAAAAAACGGTAAAGATACCGGAGGCGTATTGAAAGGTCCACTCAATGCAAACTAGTCGCGAATCCCATTAGTATGCATGTGATTAATTCAGTTTTTAACAATTTGACGTTTATGGTTTTTATACTGCTACCATGCATTGCATTACACAAATATATCATTAAAATATATAATCTCGGCTTTAAAAGCGGATTGTACCTAGATTACGCCGCAACTGTCATTATGTAAGTCCAAACCGTACGTGCCTTTAAGGGTTAATATCTCGGCTAATTACAAACGATTTTTTTTTTATTAAAATCATTATCAACAATGCTTTTATACTTCTGCTACGATTGGTACCTCCAGCGCTCCTCAACACCTTTGCTGAATGCCCGCAAATCGAAATTTGTGTATAACGGAGGAAAATGAGCATTTCTCAAAAACTATGTGACCTAGGGCTATCACTATAATTTTCGCTATAATCGCTATAATTTTCCTGCAAGGTTCAAATTAACATCTACTACCTCTAATTTTTTCATAATTTTACTTTCAGTAGATTCGGAAATAGATGGAGGTGTGACATATTTTTGCACTACAATTTCGACGATATCTCTGAAAATATAATACCTAAAATTTAAAGAAATATATTTTTGAGTTCAGCGTTACAAAATCTTTCACACCATACCCTACCCCACACGATATACAAAGAAAAGTTTATTTTTTTCAAGTAACTTAATTAGCCCCTCATTCCCTACATTTTCCCTAAATATATTAGTGAATGTTTAAAAGTCTGTAAATATGTGGGTCAATGTGGTCTTTATTACTTCCCCCAATTTGAACTTTCCACGTTCCATATACGAGTAAAAGGGCTGTGACAGATAGACAGAGAGACACAAGAGTGATCTTATAATAGATCCATTTTTACTTTTTAAGTACGGAACCCTAAAAATGTTATTTGTATAGATTGATCTCAGCTATCCAAGAAAAAAAAAAAAAAAAACCTTAAAAATATAGAAATGCAAACGAGATATTTTAAAAAATTTCTCCCATGCCATTAACATTAGCGTGCGTGCGTTTACGCGTGAGTGAAGTAGCCCGTTAAGGCTCTCCTCAAATCCAAAGAGGCTGTTTTCTGGCATATATTTTAATTAATTTTTGTTTGGAAATGCATGAAATTGACAAGTGTTCTTATTCGGAAACTATGTAATCGAAAGATTTTTCCATTTTTTGTTCAACGCAAAAGATCTTTTAGAAAATACTGTCAAAGTGGACGTTTTGAACCGAATTTGCGGAAGCAACACAGTTAGAAGGGGAAGAGACGGTTGCCACGTGACCACAATTGCTTATATAACTCGAGAAGTAATTCATTTATTAAAAAATGGAAAACTCATTTCGATTCCAAATTGCTTCCACAGTCAGGCCTGCCACTTTTATGCCTTTACGTTTAAAAATGATTCATAAAGTTTCAAGTTGTTGAGCAGGGGATTTGAAAAGCGCCTTAACTTAAGAGGATACTTTCAGTCACGTGAAAAGACCCGCTCACTAATGCTAAATCCTATGAAAGAAACATTTAAAGATATTTCGTTTGCATTTCAGTATTTTTAAACAATTCTTTTTGCAATGGCTAGCTGAGATCGATCTGTACAAATGGCGTTTGTTACTTTTTCGATTTTGTTAACAGATATTTTTAATGCGGACCCTTTCATTTTCGGAACCGGTTTCGAAAGTGAAAGCATCCTCTTGAAAAAAATCTGCAACAAAATCGAAAAAGTAAAGAAGGGCAGACGTAGAGATTAATCTCAGCTGTCCAATGCAAAAAATAAAAAATAAAATAAAATAAAAATATTCAAATGCTAAACGTGATACCTTTAAACATTTCTTCCATGGGATTAGCATTAGCAAACGAGTCTTTCCAGAAGACTGGAGTAGCCCCTTAACAGTGAAACTTGTAAGGATAATGCGCGAATTTGATAGTAAACATGTGTACAGGAGATATGTATGTTTATATAAATAAGAGTTTTAAACATTTTTTTATCAAATGTCATTTTGTTATGTTTTAAGATATCCAACAATACCGTAAAACTGAGAAATCATCCTTGGAACAAATCCTGCGTTAGAGAACTCAGAACGCTTTATTTTGAAAAAATGATGAAAATGTCAATTTTTCAACATTTTGCTTAAAATGAAATTAGACATTCGTAGTATATTCTAGCAAAGTTTCGTAAAGATTCGATAATTAAAAATATGCAATTTTTTTTCTTTTATTTCCCTTTAAACCTTTATGTGCGGAATTATGAATTCATGAAAATTTTATCTTCTAAAAGATTTTTCGTAAAATTTTTAAACTACATTAGAAGATTTACATAATCATTTAATAAATTTTAGAAAGATTCATTAAATTTGAATTTATAGGCATTTTGTGCAATATTTATAACCCTACTCTAATCTTTTATTTTACATATATTTCTTAGTGTTTTGTAGAATTAAGAAATGTACAAATGTAATGTACTTATAATAGAAATATAGACATATTTCCAAATTGAAAAAGTCCCCCCCCCCCCTCCCAACGCCAAGAAAGCTGAAAAGATGCAAAGGCAAAAGAACTCACCCGTTTAAAAATATTTTTGTTTTGTGTAACCCATAATGCTTTTGGAAAAAAGATAAAGTAACGAATCTATAATTCATTCTAAACTGCAGTGCAACTAATCGATGTATTAAATGAATTTTATAAAAAAGAAAAAAATGGAATTTAACAAATTACAACGACCATTTGGAAAATGATTTTTTCAAAGACTAAAATTTAAGACATAAAAAAATAGCACGGAGTTGATCATACATTACGTACGCCATGAATTCAACATTAATAGTGTTATTACACGTAAAAATTGCAATCGACAAAAATCGCCCGCGAGTCGTCAGATTTCCTGAAACTTACGTATTATCCACCCGAAACTTACGTATTATCCAAGCATTTCATTGGCTGTTCGGAAAAAGGCTTTTCCATCGTCAGATTTCCAAGACCATTTAAAATGAAATTTCATTCTTAAACATCTAAACATCCCACAATATTACTTTTTACACCGTCGTATAGAGAAAAAAATGTACTTTTAAATGCAATTTGTTTGAAAGCTGTATCTCAATTTGTTTCTGAGTTATTAATTTTTTTTTTGTAGGTTTTATTACTTTTTTCTCATAGTGGCAACAGAAGTATCCATCTCTGTTGAAAGTAAAAGTTAGTGTATAGACCAATCAGAAAACGAATAAAATGCGGATTAAACCAATAAAACGCTTCAGATATGCTCATGATTTCCTACCCTGACGGGGACAACAACCATTTTTTCAAATGGTTAATAAGTTATTTTAATGGTACTTTTAAGTAAACGATTCAGAGTTGCAATCTCTACATTAATTTTTCTCACCTTTTGTTTTTTCGATGTATCATCATGATAAAAATGTTGAAGTTTCAACATGCATTTCTCACTTCTATGAATTTTACTGTAATGAACTATTTGCACGGTGCTTTTCATAACTCTGTGTCTCGAATTTTCAGAAAAGTAATAGTATTTTTTTTTTCTTTGAAGAATAAAATATTTTGTAAATAGTCATTTTTACATGCGATATGACATGGTAATTTATTTTTTAGAATAAAAATTTTAAGTAAATAGTCATTTTTACATATGTTATGACATTTTATTTATTTATTTAACTAATTTACTTTTTAGAACTATGATTCTTAGGGTTATAAAACACTTGTAAGAAATGAATAAAAAAGAAAAAAAGCTACAAAAAGTTAAAAATTGTAGAACTATGGTTTGAAAATTTGATTAATTTTTGTAAATAAAATCTTTTAATTTTAACCATATCATAAGAGTTTTTTTCCTTGGTTAAATCACTTTCCTCCATAGGACTATTTAAGTATGCCTTTCAAACGTCCATTTCGATCAAAATTTCAATTAAAAAAACTTTTAAATTTAATTAGAAAAAAAGGTGAACTTTAGGATCATAACTTTTTAAACATTTATATTTCTTACAAACTTTAAAAAAAACTAAGTTGGATTTATTTATTTATTTTTTTTTTTTTTTGATTTTTCTCAAAAGTGATATTTTTGTAAATTTGTGTAAGAAAAATTGTCATAACTCAATAAATAATGGTTCAATGACCACAAAATTTTTAAATCATGTTTTAAATATACAGGGTATTTCTCAATTGTTTTTACAAAATAAGAGGTGTGATAGTACCCATCCAGACGAGCAATAATACCATGGAACATAAGGCTGCAAACCAACCATTTAATCAAAAATACAGGGTGTTCTATCTACCCTAATCCAACTTGGTTGACGGTAATAATTTTCAGAAAACTGAAGTATATTAGGATGAAACAATTAATAGAACATGCTCACCTTTAATGTAAATATGATAATACCAAAAACAAAATGGTAGAAGTTTCCATTATACACGCCAGCAGTATGCATTTCACGCTCCACATTTTATACTGTGATGATCAGTTCATACGGAATCATCGATTGCTTAAGCACCCTGTTTTTCCAGGACTTTTTGTGATGTCATCCCATTTAATACAAAACAAGACACATATCGTTGCAATTTTTCCGCAATATTTTTTATTTTTCGCAAAATTAGTACCGACAAGCCGACTTCAGTTAGGGTGAAACACCTTGCATTTGTGATTCATTAAGTAGTTTGCGACCCCATGTTCTATGGTAATTATTGCTCGTCTGAATGTACTACCATCCCTCTTATTTTGTAAAAACAATTTAGAATCACCCTATATATTCAGAGGACGAGGACTTTTCTCATTTCTGATGTATTGAAAAGTTTAAGAGTTACTAAGTTTTAATTTATGAATTATTAACTTTTTTCAGGAATTTTCAGCGTTGTTTGTCTTTTCATACTTATAACTTTTAAAATATTCATGAAATTGTCTTAACAATTAGTCTAGTACCTGAAATAACATTATTATATTTAGTATAGAATTCATAAAATGTATGTATTTATATTTAATAGTTTTAAATTTAAATACTATTAAGAAAATAGCAATTTTTCGGCTAATTTTATGCTATTTTTAGGGCTCCGTAGTTAAAAAATAAAAACGGAACCATTATAACATCACTCCTGTGTATGTTTGTCACAGCTATTTTACTCATAAACTAGGGCACGTGGAAAGTTCAAATTGGGGGAAGTAATAAAGACTATTCACCCACATATTTACAGATTATTAAACATTCACAAATATATTTAGGGAAAATGTAGAGGGGCTAATTAAGTTACTTTAAAAAAAATTTCTTTGTATATCGTGTGGGGTATCGTGTGAAAGTTTCTATAACGCCGAACTAAAAAATACATTTAATTTAATTTTAGGTACTATATTTTCAGAGATATCGTCGAAAATGTAATGCAAAAATATGTTCCTCCCCATCTATTTCCGAATCTACTGAAACTAAAATTATGGAAAAATTAGAGGTATATTTTTAGGAAGTTAATTAATAGGAAGTTAATTTAAAACTTCCAGAAAAACTACAGCGATTACCCTAGGTCACATAGTTTGAGAAAATCGTATTTTTTCGTTACACAAAAATTTCGATTTGAGGGCGTTCAGCAAAAGAGTTGAGAAGCGATGGAGGTACCAATCGTCGCAGAACTATAAAAGGATTGTTGATAATGATTTTCGAAAAAAATTGTCGGGAATTACCCGAGATATTAATCCTTAAAGACACGGACGGCTTGGACATACATAAAGACACTCTCGCGTACACTATGCACCACCGAATTTTAAAGCCTAGATAACTACTTTTAATGATATATTTAGGTAATCCAATGCCCAGTAGCAGTATAAAAGAAATAAACGTCCGATTGCTAAGATAAGACTAATTTAATTAGAATTAATCACATAAACACTATGGGATTCGCGCCCAGTTGCATTGGCCTCCCATGTCTTAAAAAATTAATTAAAAACCTATCTGGAAAAACGCAGCACGGACTAAGGCGGCGTTGCAACTTTGCGACCTCCTTTCGGAGCGCGCTTCGCACAATGCCAAGTTTAAACGTTGAACATGTGTTTTGTTTTAGCTACACTGTAAAAAGAAAAGATTATTACAACGATGGATTTAGTTTTATGAAATGCCAAATGAAGTTTAAATAGTCACTACTTTTATTATCAGTACCGAATTAAGTTGATCATAAACAGATTAGGATAAGATTAAAAAAGAGTTATACAGAATATTAATATTTGATATTATTTAGGCTTCATATCACTTTGAATTTTTATGGTATACCCATTCATACTTTTCTAGTACATGCAGCTTAACCCAACCCTACGTTGTATAGTTTTTTACGAAGTCTTATTATTCTTTTAGCAACACTTTTTGCTAATAATACAGTTCATAATTAATATATTTATTGTACGGAATCCTCTGAGCACGAGTAATACTCGTACTTGACCGTTTATTTTTAATAAAAAAAAAAATTTGAATTACTTATTTGTATTTTTATGACATTTTTAATAATAACAATTGCCAATTTAAAATTTAAAAATCATTGTTCGGAAGGCATACAGATACCATAATATTTGTAAAAGGTATAAAATTTTCAAATAATAATTTTAAAAAAGCTCCAAAATATACCGATTCCTCATAAATGTAAGGTATTGCTGCACTGAGATGTCAGATTAGTAAAGGAAAAACGAGTTTTACAGGTTGGAATTGCAATGACGGATATTTTTGTGCTTATTCAAACTTCTGCATTATTATTATTAATTTAATTGCAACAAATAATTAGTATATTTTCGTCTAACAATATTTGTAAGATTAATATATTTCTAACAATATTTGTAAAATTGTGCCTTATGCTTCAATTATTCAAATGGTAAGAAGTGTCAACAGGAAACACGGTTATTTCCGTAGTTACTGATAGTTAATCTTAATCCGCGCTTAT
This sequence comes from Maratus speciosus, assembly GCA_963932465.1. NCBI lineage: Eukaryota > Metazoa > Arthropoda > Arachnida > Araneae > Salticidae > Maratus > Maratus speciosus. The sequence goes on along the minus strand of OZ010791.1, from coordinate 40,914,049 downwards.
GAATGCTGTGATACGTTATATAATAAATTGCGAAATTAATTATGTAATCAGTTGTAATGAAATTTTTCACGTTAAAAAATAACCGAAAAGGTTTTTGTATTTGTTATTCTCAGATTTTTACTTTCTTATATATTATTAAGAAATTTCTTAAGAAAAGCATTAGATTCCTTAGATTAGAACTTTAAAGAAAAGAAAACAAGAGAAGAAAAATAAACAAGTTGGAAATTGCACGTCAAACGTGAATGAAAAATGAAGTGCGTTCGTAGCATAACTATTTTCATAAATATTTTTTGCACCGCATATAGTAGTGAATGTATATTTTAGTGCACTTCATAAGTGCATATCCATTTAATTCTGTTCGAAAGGCTGTAAAATCATTAAAATGCACTTGAAATAATTTTTTCCGATTGAAGATAATGTAACGGAAAACTTTTGACTGGCCCTGTCATTGAACTATGCATCCAATTTTCATAAAATTTGAAATGGCTCGGCAAAATTTTGCACCAATTATATATTTAAAATTTCAGACCATATATTTAAAATTTCATTTTTTGGGAGATTGTTTTTGCTCTGTTATATGCAAACAGACGGACTGAACGACGACTATAGGTGCTACGTATTTATATAATTATGAACGCACCTAAAAAGACCATTCATATACCTAACCATTGCACTCTGTTTTTGAAATTATGTTTTCTGAATATGCGAGAAAATTGTATTAAATTGCGACAGCAAGCTCTTGATTTGCGATGCTGTCTTATTTACCAATTCGTCAAATCCGAACAAATCCATGCAAACACTTTGAATACTAACAAGAACGAAAAAAAAATCCTGCGTCAAGCATAGATTATGAAACACTTTCCAACACATTCAGAATAACGTAAACAAAACTTCACCGTTTAAGGGTGTATTCGAAAAAATATTTTCCCACCCTCAACAGCTCGAAATTTTCTGAGACATTTTCAGACTCATTTTTAAAAGTAAAAACACGAAACTTGCTGGGGTGATTTCTGAAGACATGTTTAACATGCCGTGTGATTTCATTTTCAGCTCAATTAATTAGAATTTGATTTTTAAACAATTATTTTCTCAGTATGACCATTTTTTTCATTCTCAGATCACCCGCTTCGGAAAATTCGGTTCAAAATGCCAACTTTGACAGCGTTTTTTACAGTATTTTCTACATTTATGAAAAAATTAAGAAGCACCACACGTTATATAGTTTCTAAATAAGAGAATTTCCAAGTTTGATGCGTTTGAGAGCAAAAATGAATTTTAAAATGAATCAGAAAATTAGCAGTTTGGATCGGAATACACCCTTAATAACTTTGAATAGGATGTCTAATTGAACCATTTGGAAACGCATAACACATTTGGAAAACCAAATTTCAGCAATTCCAGTCAACAATCGGAAAATTATCTGAAATTTTTGAGCAATTCTTTATATGATTATACAGATTTGTATCTATAAACTACGTGCAAACAAAAAATAGTACAGTTGAAAAATTCCTCTTCAGCAATTTCCGCTAATAAGGAAAATGATAATAAAATATGTGATATTAAAATCTGATAAAATTTACGTGAAAAGGTTTTTATAGCATAAAAACCATCAAAGAGGTTAAAAAATGTTAAAAACCCCAAGCGCTTTCAACTGCACTATAACAGCTGTCATCTGGGAAGAAAAATCAGAGGAGTCCATATAGATGTGAAAGAATGAAGTTAGGACTCCTCTGATTCCCCCCGCCCCTCCCCTGATGACGGCTGTTATAGTGCAGTTGAAAGCAGTTGTGGTTTTTAACATTTTTTAACATCTTTGACGGTTTTTATGCTATAAAGACCTTTTCATGTACATTTTAGCACCTTTTAAGTAAATTTTATCGGATTTTAATATCACATATTTTATTTGTTAAGGTGACAAACAATCAATGTGATGAATATGACGTTCAATAATTATAGTTTAAACTATATTTTATAATAGGAAAATGGTGCGTGAATTCTTTTGCGCAGCCCTGTATACGAGGTATATTATTTATACACAACGAATAACATCCAAAAGTTAGTTCAATTTAAAAGTGCATACCGAAATTGAAAATGCACGTCCAGAAGTTATTACTGAAAGACAATACCGTAACCGATTTCTTTTGTGTGTTCTGTAAATGAACGATAAATTCTATGAATGCCCTATTCTATACTAATCATCTTGCAGTAAAATTCAGTGATTTGTATCAGTTTCAATACATTTGAAACAGCGTCATGTCATTAAAGTACTCTGCAAACGATTTTTCCCTTCATGGACCATAATGTAACGGAATTCTTTTGCGTACCCTGTAAATGAACTGCTAATGCTACACATTTCATATTCTATATCGAACATAAATCAGAGCCTATTTACGCAAGTTAGAGCGTGAACAAACAGACGGACAAGCAAACCGAATTCATAAAATCTTTTCAACTTTGCTGGAAAGTGTTAAAAATGTGTCAAATGTCCGCGACTCATCGGGGAAATAAAATATTGTAGGGTTTATGAGGAATGCATCATGAAGAAGGTTTTATGACGTCGGCAGATATTTTTTTTTCTTTCATAATACAGCCATTGATTTTTAATTTCTTTTTAGGTGTTTCTTTTATTATAGGTTATCTGATGTTATTACACAAGAGAATTTCTGTGTGTGGATATGCAGGTGTGTAAAGCTCAGCGTTCATAAGTATCACGATATTTTCGAAAATATAAAAAATATCCGATATTTTGATATACGCTATATGGCCAAAGGTGACCGATCACTTGCGATTTTAGACGTTTTGTTAAATATCTAGGAAAATACATGAGGAATTAACCTGAAACTGCAGGTGTGTAAACAGTATAGTATAGGTCATACATTTCCGTGAAGATTTTTTTCCTGAAACCCCCTAGGGGACCGTCAACAAATTGAAAAGAACGAATATTTTTTGGATAACCCTGTAAAAACTAATGTAGCAAAAGCGTTCAAACACGATATTATTAATAAGTGGCTTATTGTAATATACTGTGTTCGTTTTTATGAGGATAGCATGTATACTCGTAGAGAAATTAAGGTTTTTATAAAAACAGCTCCAAATTTCGCCAAGTTTTTTTGCTTATAATTTTTAGAGTTTTTATTATAAAAAAAGTTCTTTTCAGAAAACATGACAAACAATACACACAATACTTTGCAATCAGAATTAAAAAATAATAAAAATTGGATGACAAATGAGCAGGTTTACAAGAAAATGTTTCACTGCGCATGCGCGAATGCAATCAAAATATAATGTGCATAATGTATCAGCTAAGTATATAGAGCAACTTTTGTGAAAGTTTCAAAATCATAGCTTGAAGATTCTTAAAATAATCGTCGATAGAATAAGCTCGAAATCCGTTGTTCCTAAAAACAAGCAAAAAGATCAGGGGTTGTATCCAAATATAGTAGTACGTGCAATATTGTGTACGCTATCTTGGCACTAATCAACAGATATTTGATACAACCTCTGATTCTTTTTGCTTGTTTTTGGGAACAACGGATTTCGAGGTTATTCTATCGACGATTATTTTCATAATTTTCAAGCTATGATTTTGAGACTTTTACAAAAGTTGCTACTCAGCTAATACATTATATTTTGATTGCTTTCGCGCATGCGAAGAGAAACATTTTTTAGTAAACCTGCTCATTTTTCATCCAATTTTTATTATTTTTAAATTCTGATTGCAAAGTTTTATGTACAATATTGTTTGTCATATTTTCTGAAAAGAACTATTTCTTATACTAAAAACTCTGCAAATTATAGGCAAAAAACTTGGCAAAATTTGGGGCTGTTTTTATAAAAACCTTAATTTCTCTACGAGTATACATGCTATCCTCATGAAAATGAACACAGTATATTACAATAAGCCACCTATTAATACTCTCGTGTTTGAACGCTTTTGCTACATTAGTTTTTACAGGGTTATCCAAAAAATATTCGTTCTTTTTCAATTTGTTGACGGTCCCCTAGGGGGTTTCAGGAAAACAATCTTCACGGAAATATATGATCTATACTATACTGTTTACACACCTGCAATTTCAGGTTAATTCCTCATGTATTTTTCTAGATATTTAACAAAACGTCTAAAATCGTAAGTGATCGGTCACTTTTGGCCATATAGTGTATATCCGATATTTTTTATTTATATCCGATATTTTGAAAACAGTCAAATTAGTTAACTTATTGATGACTATTTGGAGACTGAATATAAATTAGAAACTAAAACGTATTGAATTTAACATGAAAACATAATAAAAAATGTTCCAAATGTCTTTTTCACTTATGTAACAAAACTGAAGAATCAACTAATTCAAAACAGACACAATTTGCTGCATCGAAAGACAAACTATAAGATTTAATATCAATCAAGATAATTTTTTATTTTATGCAACAAAATTTTAAATCCAATACATGTTTTTTTATTGAAAAAATTGGACATAAATGTAAGCTAGTCCGCTTTTTTTTCCTTAGCCTGTTATGGAACCTGAATTAAACCAAAACCAGAACAATTTTTTTCCAATGACGTTGTAAATAACTTATTGTCCGAATATAGACAGCTTATCTTAAAATTGCTTTTCTATGTTAATAGTGCCACACATAATTATTGATTCTACATTTCAAAATTCGCCTTCAAACTTAAAGTTTGAATAAGCTTTTTTTTTACTTTTTAAAAAAAAGTCACTGTTAGATGCAAAAGTTTTTTATCTATAGGATGATCCAGTCATTAAAAATTAGATATCATTAAAAGATATAGAGCTTTTGCGGTAATCATGAAAAATGTAGGATTAAGCGCCACCTGTTTGGCGATTTACACCAAAACGTAAACAGAACCAATTCATATCAAGGGCTAACTTAATCTGAAGTTTAATGAAAACCCGTGCATTTGTTCTTGAGATAGAGCTATTGCAGAAATCGTGAAAAATGCAGCATAGAAGCGCCAGCTTTTGGGCGATTTACACCAAAATCTTAACAGCACCAATTCATGCCAAGGACTAACTGAATCTGAAGTTTGATGAAAATCCGTGCATTTGTTCTTGAGATAGAGCTATTGCAGAAATCGTGAAAAATGCAGCATAGAAGCGCCAGCTGTTGGGCGATTTACACGAAAACGTTAACAGCACCAATTCATGTCAAGGACTAACTGAACCCGAAGTTTAATGAAAATCCGTGCATTTGTTCTTGAGATAGAACTATTGCAGAAATCGTGAAAAATGCAGCATAGAAGCGCCAGCTGTTGGGCGACGTACACCAAAACTTTAACAGCACCAATTCATGTCAAGGACTAACTGAATCTGAAGTTTAATGAAAATCCGTGCATTTGTTCTTGAGATAGAGCTATTGTGAAAACCTTGAAAAATGCAGCATAGCAGCGCCATCTGTTGGGCGATTTATAGGAAAAACTAATGAGCAATAATTTATATCAGGGTCTAACTGATTATAAATTTTTGTTAAATTCCGTGATTCTTGAGATAGAGTGCCCACAAAATTTGTGTCACATACAGACAGACAGAGTCACAGACTCACAGACAGGCATTTTATAAAAAACAAGTTTTCGGGATCTCTAACTCCTAAAGCGTGTAAATATCGTTGAAAACCGGAAGTCGAAAATTTTCACGAATCCAATACTTTCTTCTTGTAAAGATAGAAGAAAGTAAAAAAAAATATCATGCTCAAGGATATTTTGAAAATAAATATGGAATGTATGAAAATATCAAAAATCATGATATTTTAAAAATAAATATCGGACATACATCATGATATGTATCAATATATATATATCCGATATATATCACCGAAACCTGGTAAAGCTGGAGAGGAAATAGAGAAATCAAATCAATCTCTTTGTGTAATATTTCGCGCCCATTTTCCGCAAAGTAACATAAAATATTTTTCCTTGATACCTATATCTACTTGACCCACTACATTTCCAAAGAGAGTTCCCAGCGGAATTTTGCAGTAGGATTTAGGAATGTCTCAGGGTGTGGTCATGAATTCAGAAGGTGACATGGGGGGAGGGGGAAGTCTGTATACCGTTTGGCATTTGAAATCCTGTATGTTTTACCGATCATAACTAATTAAATGAAATGAAAAATGGCAGACGTTTGCGAGGAAAAAGTGTTTCTATAAAAATTGTAAAACTTGGAGTACAATTTCTTCATTTTTAATGTTTAATAATTTTGCGCGGAGAATTTTCTTTTTCAATCATAAAATACTTCTTCACTATTTATGTGATATGATGTTTTTCTTTATATCTACTAGATCTATTAACTAATAAAGCTAGAATGAATTCTATACATTAATAATGAAATTTTTGTTGAGAAAATAAAGATACCTATTAGGGTTTTTTTAGGTGCTTCGTAATTATACAGGGTGTCCACTCTCAACGGTGTCCAATGGCTAATTCCTAAACTGTTAGTCATAGACATCTAGTTCCAGTTAAAAAAATCTTTTAAATGAGGTAAAGAAGTATTTCAAAAGAAATTTCGCTCAATAAAAGCATTTCTTAAAAAGTTAAGAAATTTAAATTTTTATACGGTCCCCGATTCCTATAAGTTATATTTAGTAATACACTGGTGGAAATTGATTTATGAAATCACGGTTTTTTAACAAGAACTTCTATAATATTCATTAAAAACGAATGAAATTTCATACGTTATATATGCTATATACAACAAATAATTTAGAAAAATAAAATTTCATACATATTAATGAACTAAAACATAAGGTCAAAAATTAGATTTTAGTAACATAAAAACATGGAAATTGATTTATGAAATATCACATTTAATTGAAATTAATAGTTAGTGAAGCCGCTTTTATTCATCAGAGTTTCTTTTATTCTAGATGGCATTGATAAAACAAGATTTTGAATGTATTTCTGATCAATTAATTTTCAGTTTTGACAGACTGAAGCTTTCAATTCTATAAGTGACGTGTACTGAATCCCATTTGCATAAATCATTCAAACAAGCTGTTCCCTAACGTTTTCGATGGAGTTCAGATCAGGACTAATAAGTGGATGACCTAAAAGAACAATATTCTGCTCGTCAAACGAATCTTTCATTGAATTTGAAATGTGAATACTTCCATTGTCTTGCACGAAGATGTAATCTAAACCATAATATTGCCATGCAAATGAAGGAAGTGAATTTTCTAAAACAAAATTGTAATCAAAAGAAGTCTGGCGACCGTTTAAAAATACAATTTCATTTTTGCCATCATAAGTTATCGCTGCCCAAATCATCAAACTTCCGTCATCAAAATTTCTGCTGAATGTAGATTTTGATTCTTTTCGGAAATCCCTCCAATAATACGTCAAACCATCCGGGCCATCCAAATTAAACCTTTTTTCGTCGGCTAAAATGACTTTCTTCCAATTGTCACCCATTGTCATGTACTTTTCGCAATACTACAAATGCATCTGCTTGTGATGCAGGAGTAATTTTTGACCAGACTTCATTTTCGTCCATCTCAAGCTTCGTGAAGAATGTAAAATTTGCCTAACGCTTCCAGAAGTAACAGAAGGGATAGATCTGCATAAATCTTCTTTGAAGTGTGGCCGGCTTTCGATGCAAGTTGAAGAATCCCTCTTTTCTCTCTCTTACTTAAACGTGGATTACATATTTGTTAAAATTTTTTCCATAATTTGCTGGATCTTTTCTGTAGTTATATATCACACCAACTGATCTTTTAATTAATTTTACTAATTTCCGTAACAGACTTTCCACATCCTATATATGCATTGATTTTAGCTCTTTTTTCCTCAGACAACATCTTTCGTTTACCCATCATGAAAAGTATAACTGAAACGTATTGCTTCAAAATAAAACACTTTTCATGTCTACTGTGCATGGCACGCTACCTTGTTTTATGCAAATTTTCGTCGTATTACTTCGGAATAGCCAATGAAATGTGATATTTCATAAATCAATTTCCATGTTTGCATATTACGAAAATCTAATTTGTGACTTTTTATTTTTGTTTAATATTATGTATGAAATTTTATTTTTGTAACTCATTTGTTATATATACTATGAATATCCCATGAAATTTCATTCATTTTTAATGAATATTATAGAAGTTCTTGTTAAAAAACCCTGGTTTCATAAATCAATTTCCGCCAGTGTATTTTCCTATTACACTGACAAATACGACAAAAAAAGTTCCATTATTCTACGATTAAAACTGACCGGGTAATAGCTATTTAAAGTTACAGCATATTTTTTTACTACGAAATAGGTGTCATTCACAAATTTAGCAGAAATTTTAATAATCGTCAGATATATTAAACATGTATATATATTTGAGACTAAAATTAACATTGCAATATAAATTTGAAATATAAAATCATTCTGAACTATCAAATGCAAAATATACAGCTTATACTAAACAAATAAGAGGAAAAAATGTCTGATTGAAATTTACGATTTCCGAAAATGTCTAACGTGATGGTCAAAAATGAAAGTCATTTTCGGATTCAGAACTAAAAGTACATAAAAATCAATTATCAAAAGTTAAAAAACACAACTATCTCCTCTATCTTATAGCATCAAATGTTTACTATTTTTTAACTTTGAAATTTACGATTTGCAAAAAATGCTGACATCAGGGTTAATAAGAAAGGTAATTTTCGGATTCAGCGGTAAAAAATACATAAAAATCAATTTAAAAAGTTAAAAGCACAACCATCGCAGGGTTGTGTTATCAAATCTTAAACTTTTTATTAAATATGCTAGCGGTAATCTATCCGAAATTTTTTGTGTTATCCTGTAAAATAAGTATAAATGGTAAGCAATGAAAATCATAATATTTCATTGTCATCAGGCTTACTTTAGTATGTAAAATTTAACTTCGATCGAATATTTTAAAGTGAGTTAAAGTTGGAGTACAAATTTTGAACTGGAAATATATACATACGACCGTTTCAAGTTAAATAAAAAAACTTTTAAAACAACATAATTTTTGTTAAAAGAAATCATGAAAAGAAACAGCCTCAAATCCTTACGAAATGGAACATTTGTTAAAATACAATTATTTTAACGAATCTAAAACTTAATTAATAAAAGTTAACTCTATTGTAATACTTGTACAAGTTCTTTCAAAGCGGAGATGCACCTGAAATAATTCCTTCGAATATTTTAAGCACTTTAAATGCCACCCCTTGAAGCACGGTCGAACTCATCTGTATTCAGGTGCAGAAAAGTGGTATGAGTCATGAATTTCAAAGTTTCATAACTCAATCAATTTTAGCCTTAGATGAACGGGACATTTTTTGTCTTTCTTTTTAGTGTGACAGAGAATTTTTACTAAATATCACTTATAAGACCAGGGGACCGTATAAAAAATTAAATTTCGTAACTTTTTAATAAATATTTTTCTTGACCCAAATCGATTTAAAAAATACTTCTTTACCTTATTTAAAACATTTTTGTAAATGGAACTATATGTCTATGACTAACGGTTTAGGAATTAGCTATTGTAAACCGTTGAGAGTGGACACCCTGTATAAATACGTAGCACTTATAGTCGTCGTTCGGTCCGTCTATCTGTCTGTCCGTCTGCATATAGCAGAGCAAAAACTACCCAACCGAATGGTCTCAACTATTAAATATGTAATTTTTGCAAAATTCTGACAATTCAGCTTCAAAAAGCTAATGGTCATTTGAATTAAAGTCTGAACTTCTATAAATGTATTCAGTTAGGTTCCCTCTATCAGACAGAAATGCTCAAAATTACATTTTAATATATAAAAATATGCATATTTCATCTTTTTTTCCTCATGGGTCCAGTTGCCCCATAAAAATGGGGTAAGTGGACCAGGATGATCTATTTTTTACACGCGTTTATATATATATATATTCATATGGGAAATCAGGTCCTGTTTGAAAAAGTGTAAACAACTTAAAAAAACTTAAACCAGGCATATCATGTAAATTACACTTATTGCCATAAAAATTTGCACACCAAGAAAAAGACGTCCAAATGAAACGAAATTTTACACGTGTAAGTACTACTGTGATATAAGTAAGTGATTAGAAAACCAAAGAAAAAGGATCATTTATTGCAGAAAAAAGTACAAATGAACGGAAATTTTAGTACTCTGTTGGACCTCCTCTAGCGCGAATGCACGATGCGATACGAGCGGGCATTGAGGCATACAAGTTCCGTATGATGTCCTGAGACATCTCGTTCCACAGTTGCTGTAAACGCGCCTCGAGTTCAACCAAACTCTTGGGGTGTCCAACTTGCCGTCCCAAATGATCCCAGATATGCTTGATTGGTGACAAATCTGGTGATCGAGCAGGCCAGGGAAGGGTGGTAATGTGGCTGAGGCAGGCTTGTGATATCCTTGCTGTGTGTGGCCGAGCATTGTCTTGCTGAAAAATGACTCCTGAGAGACCTGCCACGAATGGCAACACATGTGGCTGAAGGATGTCCTGGACGTACCGCTGGGCTGTCATTGTGAAACGGATCAATATTAGGGGTGACCGTGTATCGTAAGCAATGGCCCCACATACCATCACACCAGCTGTAAGAGCGGTGTGTCGCTGTAAAGCGAAGGCAGGATTGAGGCGTTCACCACGGAGCCTCCACACACGAACAAGATTGTCATCGATGCTCAAATTGAATCTAGACTCGTCGCTGAAGACGACCTGGTTCCATTCCGTTGCAGTCCAATCCCGTCGTGCGTGACACCACTCCAAACGGAGGCGTCGGTGGGTGGGTGTCATTGGCAGCACCCGTAATGGGCGCCGCGATACCAGATGTCCTTCAGCCAAGAACCTTGCGATGGTTTGGGAAGACACAGGGGTCCGTAGTGAAGGTGCTGCCTGTGTCTGGATAGCGGCCAATGAGGCAGTTGGCTCTACGCGTGCGTTTCATATGATGTGACGGTCTTCTCGACGACTGGCCTGTCTAGGGCATCCCGAGCCTGGTCGCCGTGTAAATGACATCTCTTCAGTCTACTGGTCCAAACACCTCCTCACAGTAAAATACGAACGGCCTACTTGACGAGCTACTCGCTGAGCTGATCACCCAGCTTCCATCATCCCGATGATTTTTCCCCTCTCGAACTCTGACAGCTGCTCATATTATCTTCGATGGGTACGTAACGGCATGTTTACCCCAGCGTTTCCTTTGCAAAAGAAAAGGTACACTCAGACAAGTTCTGCTTACCAGTTTTATTCTCCAAGCAGGACGAAGTTCAACTCCCTCTAGTGGTATTACGCAATGCGCAATCATGCTGCATTTCTAATCAATTGCATATCTGCCTGATATGTACCTTCATGCCAATTTTCGTTACGATCCCACAATTATTTCTTGGTGCGTAAATTTTTATGGCAATGAGTGTATATATCAACTAAAGAGCGTTGTAAGGGAAACCTTTGCAGTCAATGTGTCTAAAAAAAGCACTAAAAGTGAAATATTAGATTTTATTATACCAAAAACATAAAAATTAAGTAAGTACTTCTGTACTTTAGTATAGGTAATAAGTAAAAAACTCATATGGGTATTTTAAGAAAAAAATAGCAAGGTAAATTTATGAACAAACGGCTACGTAAGTACTTAAGTACTTTATCTATATCCAGGATCACATTATATGGAGAAAATTTTGTTGTTCCTACCAGAACCTTTAATGAATTACCTATATGATCATTTTATTTAACATATTCTAAATAAAAGGTCCGATGAAGATGTTATTTTCAAAATAGTGGTAGGAACAATAAAAGTTTTCCTACAGAATGCGACCCCTGAGTATCGTACAATTTCAAGGTTTGGCTATCTCGCTTTCAGGGGGAAGGTACTTGCATTCGTAAAATGTTGAAATAATTTAGTGATACCAGTATTTACAAGAGAATCTATTTGTAAACAAGTAAAAGTATATTTTCGCGGACTTAATAAACGTGAAATTTTCATTATAAAATTCCGGTGCCAATGTGGCAATTAGGGATTAAAATTATGTGGATGCCATAACGGCCGATGAAGGGTTCCAAAGTATGATTTTAATTACCGTCAATACTTTGGACCATTTTTTCCTGGTTCCACTCACATTTTGATTATTAAAAAATATTATGTATGATTTTTCAACGTCGAAATGGAGTTGTAAACAATTAACATGAAAGAATGAAGCAAACTGTATGGTTTAAAAGAAGAATTTTTTTTTCTTAGCTATTTAGTTTTGGAACAAAGTAGCCCCTGCTGGTCCATTCATTTAGTTTCATATAAAATTGATACATTTCATATGTAAATGAATACATTTTTATTGAAAACCCCTTGCAATAGTATTTGCTAATAAATTAACACTGCAAACTCGATAAACAAATGGTTTTTTTTTTTTTTACATTTAAACACAATAAACCAATTGATAACATTAAATAAACGAGAAACAGTTTTCGTCATGTTATCCTCAGCAACTGGTACAAAAACAATTAATGTAACATTTGAAATAAATATCACTACAGTAACATTTGAAATAAATGTTACCTAAAACATGTTTAAAGAGATTTGGTTATATAAAAGCCATTTCTAAGTAATTGGGACTATTTTCGGGCCAAAAAAGGCCTGGCACAAACTAGCCCCGAAATACTAATTTTCATGTTAGCTTTATGAAAACGTAAACATTTTCTCTCAAAATAAAAAGTTAAAAGAAAAATTATGATCGCATATGGGTTACAGGTTACTAAAGGTAATATTTTGACTCTTATCTTTTTTGTAGATCTTATCCAGATTATTTCACTATAGAAAGTTTGGAGAGTTAAAATTTACACACGAAAACAGTTATTTACAAATACATCCAGTGTTGCCACTAAAAAAATTTAAATTACCCCCAAACTATTTAAATACCCTACAGTAGTGTATAAAATATTTTTCAAGGGCAAAAACTCCAAATTATCTTGCATTGTTTGTTCAATACAAAGAAAAATAACTTTTTTTATGGGCTAGACCAAAGTAACCCCACCCTGCAAGGACCAAAGTAGCCCCGGTTGACGGTATAACGTTTATTTAAAAGGCACTTACTATATTTACAAATCTGTATACATTAATCACGCATTACTGATTATTCGGAAAACTAATAATTTCCACACTACCACTCGTGATAATAATTTTAAATGAGAATATTTACTTGAGATCGCACAGACCATCCTACTACAATCATTCTTTCTCTCTAATCTTTCTTCACTCCAATTCTTCTTCGATCTTTTTAGGTACGTTCGTAATTATTGGGTCGTTTGGAAAGTTGTGCCCGTTTGGGAAAATCAATTTGTACAGGAAAATTCTGAAGATAATTATTAGAGATTAGATATCGGAATCAATGTCTAATAATTAAATGATAGAATTTTCCCATACAAATTTATTTTCCCAAACGGACACGACTTTCCGAACGACACAATATGTAAATACGTAGCGCGTATAGTCGTCGTTTGGCGCGTTCGTCTGACCGCATATAACAGCACAAAAACTACCCAACCGAATGGTTTAAAATAAAGGTATAATCGTTGCAGAATTTTGTCGAGTCATTTCAAGTTTTATGAAGATCGAATCAAAACTTAACAAGAAAGAAAATCATGCGTCCAGCATAGATTATTTAACACTTTCAGAATAATGTAATAAAAATACACCGTTTAATAAGTTAAAATATTATGTCTAATTCAACCCTATGGAAACGCATAACATATTTGAAAACCCAATTTCAACTGTTCCCATCTGCAATCGGAGAATTATCCGAATTCTTTGAGCAGCCCTGTATATGCTATATAGGTTTGTATCTATTGACTACATACATGCCAAAATTTAGTTCACTTAAGAAATGCATATACTTCAGTTGAAAATTCCCCTTCAGTAATTTCCTGTTACAAGGAGAATGGTGTGTGAATACTTTTGTGCAAACCTGTATATGACGTATAGAATTTATATATAACGAGTAACAGGCAAAAAATTAGTTAAATTTAAAAGCTCATACCGAATTTTAAAACGTACACTCCAGCAAGTATTACTCAAAGACAGTACTGTAACCGATTTCTTTTGTGTGTCCCTGTAAATGAATAAATAAGGGCGTCCTGGTACGTGAATACATTTGCGCAGACCTGTATATGAGATATAGAGTTTATATATAACGAGTAACATGATGCAAGAAATTAATTAAATTTAAAAGCACATATCGAGTTTTAAACCGTACACTCCACAAATTATTACTCAAAGGCAGTACTGTAAAAGATTTCTTTTGCGTGTCCCTGTAAATGAATATAACATGCATGAATTCCCTGTTCTAACGTAATCGTAGTGAAATTTAGTGATTTATATCAGTTTCAATACATTTGAAATAGCGTACACTGTAAAGAAACACGACATTTTTACAGTACAAAGTACTGTTCATCTCGCGCACAAACTCGATCACAGCGAATGTGCTGTATCTTTCTTTGGTTTTCTGACTATATAAACATGGGAATTACAGTAGTTGCGTAAAATTGCCAGCACATTGTGCTGTTAATTTTACGCAACTACTGTATTTTCCATGTTTATATAGTCAGGAAACCAAAGAAAGATACAGCACATTCGTTGTGATCGAGTTTGTTCTGGCAAATTTACAGTGGTTTTTTTACAGTATAATGTCATTAAAATTCTCTGAAAACGATTTTTCCCCATATACTGTAATGTAATGTAATACTTTTGAGTGGCCCTGTAAATGAACTATTAATCCTACATACTTCCTATACAATACCAACTATGCTTTGGTGACCCTAAATAAGCTTTATCAGTTGCATGAAAATCCGAGTATACTTACGGGAGTTAGAGCGTGGACAGACGGACAGACAAACCGAATGCATAAACACTTTTCAACTTTGTTGGAAAGTGTTAAAAAAGATATTAATAAACGTTTTCTATATATAATCGTTATATATAATCGTAATAAATTTTGTATTCACGCATTTTTGCATAAGAAAGATTTGAATATTTATAACACTAGTTATAGTACGAACTAGCATTTGCCAGGTTTGACGCACAATTTCCGACTTGTCTGAATTCATTTCACTTTACTTCAGTTAAATAAAAGTTGTAACGTTAGTGGCATGACACCGGGCGACTGTTTTTTTTTTTCTGTCTACCACTAGTTCTATTAATTTTCATAATACATTTCTAGTAGAAATTTACCATGAAGATTATTGGCTAGAAACAATGATCAAAATAGAATCATCTTTGCTGCCATCAGTTGCTACCAGCCGACATAATTCTTTCATAACCCCGATATTAGAATCGGATCACCCATTTTGCCAAAATTTTCTGAAAGATTCGTCATTTGTATACAGGTTGTTCTGGATTTCTACATACAAAGCATGGGGGTTGATTGAGTACATTATAAGAAACAATTTTTGAATAAGAAACCTCATTTACTCAGTCAAAAATACATGGTATCTTCAATATGAAGCCTGATTTTTGTTCAACAATGATTAAGTTATTTAATTTTTTTTTTTTTTTAGCGGAGTTAGTCCAACATAGTTGAAAAGTGTTGAAAACTCGGTCTGCCTCAGTCCATGCCCTAAATCTCGTAAATTTACTCGGATTGGCTCGTAATTTATATATATTATTGAGGTATACTATTGCATAATGGACTATGCAGCATTTAGAGTTCATTTACAGGGACACTCAAATGAATCCCGTTACATTATGGTTAAGTCGAAAAATAGTTTGTTGTGTATTTTAACGATGTAACACTATTTCAAACATAATGAAATTGCTATGCATTTCTGAGGTGCGCTAAAACATGTTTTCTTTAGAATATGGAGTGCAGAGCATTTATCCTCTATTTACAGAGTCACACAAAAGAAATACCATTACATAATAATCTACGGAGAAAATGGGTTTTCAGCATATTTAATGATGTTACATTACTTCCACACATAACGAAATTGATGTACATTATAAAGATGCACTGCAAGATACTGATTGCAGAAAACGACGTGCTTTTGATCTTTTACAGGGACACACGAAAGATTTCGGTTATATTACTGTCTATGAGTGATTAACGCTGGAAGTACATTTTCAGCTGTGGTATGCATTTTATGTTTAACTAAATTTTTGTATACTATGCGGTGTGTATAAATTCTGTGGACCATAAATAGCACTACGTAAAATAATCCGCAAGCATTACTGTGTGTGGGCGTGAATTCTTGAAAGATCTGAAAAGTATGAGCGTAACTGTTATACAGTTCTAACTAGATTGATCGTTACTCACAAGCCTATTTTTGATTTATTGTAGGGATAATTTACAAAAATTTCAAGAATTATAAGTGTATTTCTGTTCCATTCAATGGTCAAAAAAATTCTATAATAGTATTTGTAATGTAATGTTCAGAAGTTGTTTTTGTTTTTTTAATGACTGTATTCACGTTTCAGGACCGTGACCACGTCTCGATGCTTGCGACGTCGGGAATGGATTACGCGTCATTCGGTAAGTAGTGCTCTATTTTTTTACTTTCATTCGCATTTTTATTCAATTACTAAAATCATTTCGGAATTAAGAATATCATATAGTCTCATTTGAAAGTATTTGGCAAAATAGATACTTAAAATAAAACATATGCAAGGACAGGGGTCGGAAGAACTACTGTTTGTAGCTAACTTCAACTACGACTATTTTATCTAAAGTATAGTTAACTACAACTACTCGTTTTAAAAAGTGGCGACTACAAACTACTTTTCAAAAGCAGTCACTACTTCGCTATTTTTAGATTTTGAGAAGTAATTCAATCTATATTTGAAATGAAAGCTACGGATTAAGGCTCCCGCCCTGCCGGCGAAAGAACTCGAGCTAATGCTAATCCTATGGGGAGGGATTTTTCTAATATCTCGTTTGCATTTCCACATTTAATTTTTTTTTTTTTTTTTTTGCATAGGATAAACAAGATCCGTCTCTACATCGCACTTTTTTTACTTTTTCGATTTTAGTTGCAGATATTTTTTAGAATGACACTATCATTTTCAGAACCGGTTTTGAAAATGAAAGTAACTTTATAAGAAATATCTGCGACTAAAATCGAAAAAGTAAAAAAGGTGCGGTATCGAGACGGACCTCGGCTATCCAATGCAAAAAAAAAAAAAATTATTTAAAAATGTCAAAATGCAAACGAGATATTAGATAAATCCCTCCCCATAGGATTAGCTTTAGCTCGTGAGTGTCTTCGCCGGCAGGGACGGGAGCCTTAAGTAATACACTGGCCCCTCGCTGTATCGTATCGACTGAAATGCGCTCAATTAAGTGCGACATATACGAGGTTATTGAAAGATTAACAAAGATAACATGCCAGAAAACATTGGAAAAGCAGGAAAGTCCTTCAACAAAAATTGAGGAGGAATTTTTGTCAGTAATATACGGTAGTGGTGCTTAACCATACAGGTAAGTCTACTTTGCACTTCCTATCAAATAATCATATTATATGAAAGAGAGATTTTTGCGGGGGGTACCTTTTCTTTAGATTTTCCGTATAAAATGGTTTTATTTCGAGGATCAATGCAAAGTGACCTTACCTGCTTATATTAAATAAGTGTGCAGATACCACTGTCAGGTTACTGACACACCTTTCGCTTCAATCTTTTGTAAGTGCACTCTCTGGGACTGAGTGTTCAATTTGGAAACACTCATCCGTAGAATCTGCATAATGCTCGCATAACAACTTTCTTTTTCAATGGGCAAAGTTTGAAAGTTACAAAGTAATCACCATTGGCTAGGTAACTTTAAATTGTTCATTATATGCCGCCCAGGGCAATTCAATTTTAATTTCCTCTGTCCAAAAAAAATCTATAAATAAAGCAGTTCCAAAAGAAAGAAAAAAATGGCGTTAAAACATGATGATGTAATGAAAAATAAGTGGATAAATATTGCAAGCATCAAAATTACTTTCTTTGGTGAGTCTGCACTTGATTTTACCAGCAAATCTCAGTGGAAAAATCTATCATCACCTACAATACGTTACTAATTACTGCAGCTAAGATGTGTCGCTGATATTCGCATATTGCACAAAAGAGACAAATTATGATCACGTGATGGGTAGAAATACGCATTTTTTCTTGTCCTTTCTTCTTGAAGTAGCATCATTGCTCGTTACAAACTACCAATTTTTTGTATCGTGCATCTCTCTACATTCCATTTCTTAACATGCTGAGCGTTACACTACAAATTACTTAAAAAAGGTAGACTATTGCAGTTTTGCTGCTTCCGACTGTTGTGTAAGGACAACCGAAAATATAATAATTCTTTAATAAGTACACAGTAACAAGAAATAATTCAGACATTTTAGTGTTTAATTCTTTTTCTAACCACCGAAGTCAAAATAAGATTTCTAATAAACAAAACGTAAGTAAATCTATGACATAGTGAAAAACTGCAAGTTTCAGATATGGCTATCTTATTTTTATGTAAAAGCGAAACGTTTGAAATTTTTTTTAGCAAAGTACCCAAACTAATCTTCTAATATTTTTACCCATTACGAAAAAAAAAAAAAAAAAAAAAAAAAAATTCAGGAATTTCATACTTCTGTGAAGTTTTGAACAAAATCTTATCTGTAAGATTATTTCGTAGAATACCACCAAGTTGATATCTATGAAGTACAGAGACCATTACTGGGCTCTTAAGAAGTCTGGCAGATCGGATTTGCACTATTTCTGTGCTCTTCTTGTTTAGTGTGCTGATGCAGAATCTTGTTGGCCCAGTTGCTTCTCACTAAGAGCATTTTCCAAGTGCTCTTAGGATCACAAAAGCAAAACTCTCTCCAAGGTGCTTTACCGATTCGTTTTATGATTGATTTTGACGCCTTCATAAGCAAGCGGTGTTTTGTCAGTTTAACAAATTTCAACCTAAACCAAAACAGACTTGGTATTTTGCTGTCTTTCGATAAGGGTTAATGGAATAAGAGTATAGCTTTTGGCGAATTCGACACTTGTGTCAATTAAGGCCTAGCTCGATTGTGAAAACTTCGAGAAAATCAGTTTGGCTCTGTTCACGAGTTGCCCACTTCATGGGTGCGATCCATTTTTGAAGTTTTTTCTTTTTAGGTGCGTTCGTAATTATATAAATACGTAGCACCTAAAGTCGTCGTTCAGTCCGGCTGTCCGTAAATAACAGAGCAAAAACTACCCAACCGAATGGTCTAAAAATTTTAAATATATAATTGTTGCAAAATTTTGTCGAGTCATTTCAAATTTTGTGAAAATCGGATGTACAGTTTAAATACAGGCACAGTCAAAAGTTTTCCGTTACAGTAAGGTTAAAAGGAAAAAAGAATGTTAAGCGCATTTTAATGATGTTACAGCTTTTAGGACAGAATGAAATGGATATGCACTTATGAAGGGCACTATGCGGTGCAAAAAATATTTATAAAACTAGTTATAGTACGAACGCACCTCATTTGCCCCGTTTGACGTGCAATTTCGAACTTGTTATTTCCCAATGTACACTGTCAAAAAAAACTCGTTTTTATACATTATTCCTCATTTTTCAAAAAATAATTTCCGTACTCTTATAAAACATGCTTCAGCTGTGAATTCTTCTCGAAAGTCTGAAAAAGAGGAAAAAATTCAATTTATTCCCTGCATATTTGCCATTTTCGTACAAACGAAAATTTCTTCTCTTACCAGTTTGCGCTGAAAGATTTATTTAAATATTTTTATCTCCAGCAAATTCGCATACATACTTATATGGATACTGTGGTGTTTCTTGGTCAAAAAGGAGGCTATCCCGAAAAGAGACTTTTCGTGGGACATCTAGGAATTGACGTTCGCCATATACGGAATTCGCTGTTGCTTGAGGTGCCTATGCACTATTCATACATAGAAAGGAAAGATCACTAATGCAAGAACATGTGTGAAAGGGGGGCGGGGCTGTAAAAACATCAAATGTTACGTGACATTTTTAGTTTCGTCTATCTTTACAAGAAGAAAGTATTGGATTCATGAAACTTTTCGAATTCCGGTTTTCGACGGGTTTACACGTTTTAGGGGTCAGAGACCCCGAAAAACATGTTTTTACAAAATGTCTGTCTGTGAGTGTGTCTGTGTAAGACACAAATTTTGTGGGCGCTCTATCTCAAGAACTAATGAACCGAATTTAATAAAACTTTACATTCAATCAGTCCCTGATATAAATTGGTGCTGATTACTTTTTGGTGTAAATCGACCTGCTATGCTGCCTTATTCATGATTTCCGCAATAGCTATATCTCAAAAACTAAAGCGCATATTTTCAGAAAGCTTCAGATTCAGTTAGTACTTGATATAATTTAGTGCTGATAACTTTTTAGTGTAAATCGCCCAATAGGTGGCGCTGCTATACTGCATTATTCATGATTATCGCAATAGCTCTATCTCAAGAACTAATGCACGAATTTTCATCAAACTTCAGATTCAGTTAGCCCCTGATATAAATTGATCCTGATAAGTTTTTGATGTAAATTTCCCAACCAGTGCCACTGCTATGCAGAACTTTTCACGATTTCAGCAATATCTCTATCTCAAAAACTAATGCACGGATTTTCATCGAACTTCAAATTTAATTAGAAGTTGACATAAGTTGTTGCTGATTAGATTTTGGTGCAAATCACCTAACCGGTGGCGCTGCTATTCTGTATTTTTCAGGAAGTATTAACATGTATGAGATAGAAGAAAGTTTTGGGATTGCCACATCCGACTAGTTTTTTTTTTTTTTTTTTTTTTTTTTAATATGTTATCTCGCACCTCTTTAAAGCATATCTATTTCACAAAGCGCACTTCAAGCAATTATTATCTATTGAGAGTTGTGCAATCATATTCTCTTGTATACCTTTGTAAATGAACTATAAATGCTGTGTGCACACTATTTTCTGTAGGAAACTTAGTGTTGTGTACATCAATTGTTTATACACCAATTTTGTAATATTGAAGTAGATTAACATTATTAAAATATATTTCAATCATCTTTGGCCTATGTACCATAACCTATGCGATTCTTTTGAATGTCCCTGTGAACGAACAATAAAAGCAACACACTTCATTTTCAGCAGGGAACATGTTACAATAAACATAAATAGCATATATCGAATTCGTGGCAATCAAAGTATACTTACAGTAGTTAGAGCGCGGAAAAGCAAGCAGACAGGGGAAACGAGGTCGCAAATATTTTTCGACTTTGTTGGAAAGTGTTAAAAAGTTTGATTTAACTTTTTTTTTTCTTTTTTAAAAAAATTAATTAGAAATGCATTACACATTTTCATTAGTTGACAGTTTATCTTACTTTAATACTTCAATTAATTATCCTTGCCGATTCAGTAATGTTTCGTTAATACGCTTTTAGTGCACTGTATTCGAAAGGGCTTGTTTGTCATGACGCTGTTAGCATTTTCAATATTCAGCGTTGTTAGATTCCAGCGCTTTTATATTGATGGCAATTTCACTCGAACGCGTGTGATTGTCAGATGTCTCTTGAACTTTTAAATGAGATGACAAATTCCGCAGAAGCGTTGATGCTTCTGTAAGAATAAATTACGGTATAGTTGATGAATGTAATCCTGCTGAAGTCGTGTCATGAAATAGATTTTTTTCTCTCTTCTCTTGATATATTATTATTCCAAGGACGTTCATTAAAACAACATCGTTTGATATTAAATAGTAAAGATATGTTACTTATAGTTGTTTGCAATACAGTTAGGTGCAATTGATTTTCTCTTTAAAAATATCTAAATAACGTTATATAATTCAATGTTTATTATATATTTAGCCCCTTAACTGCCCCAGACTTATATATAATGCCTGTAGAAAATACATGCATCTATTAAAGAGATGGCGAATTCCAATTATAGTGAGGCAATTTTCACCACCTGGGCCATTATATATAACAGTATAACATGTGCATTTTCTTACTGTTATTTCAGAAAACAGATATACACCTTCTTTACTTGCAGAAATATGCGATTTAAGTAAGGCACAGGAGATCGCGTAAGATTTCGTCGGAAGCTAAGGGGTTCATCAGGTTATGGAATTTAAGTTGTTGTAGCTTTTTGCGTAAGCTTAGTTAAATTTACAGTTTATTATTTTTTTTTAAC
Organism: Maratus speciosus; assembly: GCA_963932465.1. Taxonomy (NCBI): domain Eukaryota; kingdom Metazoa; phylum Arthropoda; class Arachnida; order Araneae; family Salticidae; genus Maratus; species Maratus speciosus. Next base: position 40,891,947 of record OZ010791.1, on the reverse strand, counting down.
TTCACAATAACTTTATTTTTCAGATTCATTTTTTTTATATATTCGAAATGTTTTTGCTAGTATTTCAAGAACCTTTTGGACAATGCCGGACAAATCGGGAGTACTACAGTGCAAGGCACATGAGTCTCCAATGAAAACCGAAAATCTTTTTTTAAACTTTTTAAAATAAAATTGGGACTTGGATTTTTCACCATCTTGATCTCTATACATGCAGGAAACAATAACGACGATTTTTATTTTATTTTTAAAAGTAATTTAGATCCCTAAAAATATTTTGCATTCGGGTTTCTTTAAAGAAAATGGAGTAGTAAAATAATGTTCGTATTTGTTATAGTAGTTACCCGAAAACTGAGATAGGTTTCGCTGAGAAAAAAAATTTTTAAATGCTTATCCTTCAACATTTAAAAAATGACGAACATTTTCAGTCATCCGTTATCTAAAGTCGTTGACTGAAGCTACTCAAAAAATAATTTTAAATACATTCCCACCAATATTGTCACTTACACCTATGATATCAGGCTCTGACACGGACTAAAGACTGTAGGAAAAATAACAACAAAAAATCATATGCCACGCATAGATTGTGAAACATTTTCCAACTCTATTGGAATATTGTTGCAAAATTTTATTTTTCGATCGGTAATGTGTTCTAATTCTTCTGTGAAGCCCTGTCGATGATGTATAGATTTTGTGCACTCCACATAGTATACAGAGTATAAATAGAGTATAAACATATGGTATGAATTAAAATATTATAAAAAAGTTATGTAATTGCAATAATAATGCAAAAAGTAATGTCATTGTATGATTTTTATAAAATAAAATTCAATTTATACTCAAATTATCAACTATACTTATATAACACAGAAGGGTGATGTATATTTTTGGTAAAGTAAAGTTATAAAAAAAAATTAAGGTAGTCTTGCGCTTTTAACTAACATCGCCAGGAAAAAACATGTTTTAAAATAATAGCATTTTTTCCTTTTTAGCTTAAAAACTATGCTTTTACGAGGGTGAGTCCGAGAATAAGATTCCCCTGGCGACCGTAGACAGGGGTGTGTATGAAAGACAAAAAATACAATGAGACATTAAAGATAAGAGGCAACTTTATTTTTCCACATAAGTACCAAGTAAGTTGAGACATTTGTCATACTGCTTTATAAGCTTCAAAAAGCCCCTCGGGAAAAAAATCCGGTCTCTGCACTCGGAAGAAGCGTTGAATGGCTTGTGTGACTTTAGCATTGCTTCCAAAGTGCCTTCCGCTGAGATTCTTCTTCAAATCCAAAAACAGATGAAAATTACTGGTTGCGAGATCCGGACTGTATGGCAGATAGCCAAGGTGATCCCGATCCCAACCAAGAGTTGCAATATGGTTTTTCGTTGCCGTCGCCGAGTATTGTCTCGCAATGTCATCCAGCAACCGAATGCCAGATGCGAGAGGGTTAGGCCGCTTTTCTCGAATAGTCTCCTTCAATTTCGAAAGGATGTGACAGTACCGCGTAGTCACACAAGCCGTTCAACACATCTTCCGTATGGAGAGCCCTAATTTTTTCCTGGAGGGCTTTTTGAAGCTTATAAAACGATATGACAAATGTCTCAACTTATCTGGTACTTATCTCTCTATTCTAAAAAAATGTAACTAACGCTGTCACCGCCGCCGCCGGTTTTGAAATTTTTGTGAAAGGAGGTCTTTCTTCGTTAATATTAAGAAAAATATTGCATACAAAAATATGAAAATCGGTGGTGTTATAGAGAAATGTTTGATAAATACGCTGATGCAGACAGTTTTCAAATCTAAGAATAATTTTAAAAGATGTTTAATGTTAAAGTTATGAAAATCGTTCACTAAAAAACTTTTATAGAAGCAAAAACTGTACATGCGAATTTAATCATTTTTAGATCATTTTATACATTAGAAGTTCTCGGTAGGCAGACTGCATTTATTTTATTAATTTGATTCATTTTTTCAGGTTTTATTTCTATTTTAAATTCAAATTTTTAGCATTTCGAGAAATATTTTTTTACAACTTTTAGAAAAGGGCGTTATTTTAATTTGTTGCGAAATTTTAAAACAGCGCAAAGAATAATATTTCCTTCAAATTAAAAATTTATTTACATATGACTATTTTAAACAGAAAAAAAAAAAACTAAAATGAGAATTAAATGATTACGTATTAAAAGCAGGAAAATATTAATATTTACGTCATAAAAACTATATTTACACATGAATTTTAAAAGAGATAGAAAATTGTAAAATAATAAATTCATTGAGATACGTTAAAAGATGTAAATGGAGGAAATTACGTTATATTTAAAATTGCCAAACCATAATATCGCCAGTTTAAATTTAAAAATATACTTGCACGAGACATTTATTTCATATTTTGATATAATCTTTTTAAACTAATCTATATATATACTGAACAGCATTTAATGCATTTCCATACCTATAAGGGGCACCCTGTTCTGTCACCAAATGTACCAAGTTAGTCCCCAACTTGGCGATATATCGCCAAATTTTGCGGCCAATTTGGCGATATCTCTAATATTTTGCCAAATTCCCATAGATTTCCATTGTAAACCAATAGGGTTTACTTGCTTACAGAAAATCAACATATTGAGATATTTTGAACCAATGAACCAATGCAGATGTTATTGAAGTGCCTACAACAGTCGGATTGCTCTTCTGTTGAGAATTCTAAGACAGCGCAAATAATATTTCCTTTCTAACAACAAAAGTATTTTCACGTGGATATTAAAAAGAAAAGAAAACTTTGTTGAAAATTACATCAGATTTAAAAACGATACATTTAAAATGCGTTAATGTGTGCGTTGTTAAAAAATACCGGGAGACAAAGACTCTGTTTGCATAAATCATTTTATAATAGTTTATTTTCACATGTTTCACTGATCTGATTTAATCAAAGACGAAAACAACCCGTTAACAGAGTGATAGCCGCTGTTTTTATTAATTATAATTCATTCTTCCGAAAAAATTTTTAACGCCAATAATATTAGCGTGCTTTTAGAGTTTGCGGCGTCTGAACGGGGGTTGACGAGCATAGCGCGTAGGGGGCATGTGGAAAAGTAAAGTTACGTCTTACCTTTAATGTCTCATTATATTTTTTGTCTTGCTCTGGCCACAGTCGCCAGAGGAAATTTAATTTCGGACTCAACCTTATAGAATGAAATGAAGCAAACAGTATGTAAATAATAATTAGATCAAGCGATAATGACGGTTTTGATGGTATACTGTCTGTAATTGCCGCTCCTTCTTCCACTTTTTTAATGCAAATATCTCAGACTGTATTTTTTCAAGATTCGTCATATGTAAATTGATGTATCTTAATTAATTATTGTTAAAGATAAATTCAAGAGCCATTTTTTACAATTATTTCAGTTACATTCTTTAAATTGTCTTCGTAACTTTTTGTTTTGTGGAAATATTTTGAAAATACTAATCTCGGAATTAAAATTGCGGAAAAACATAATCTTGTTTTAAAATTCAGGATTTTTTTAAATAAATATTTTTGAAAATCCAGAAGCCAAAGTTACTATTTATGTACTCAAAAAAGAAAAAAAAAAGTATACAAAAATTATTATTCTTTCAAAAGACATGCCAAATTTTAATCCTAGCTAAAATTTAAAAATTTAACTTTAAAACATTAAATTAAAAAAAAAAATTCTGAACAATTCCCATTTGAAAAGAAATAAATAAGTAAATAAGTATTTGGGGAAAAAAGAGCGAAAAATGGAAATAAATAATTAAATAAGCATTTGAAAAAAAGCGCGAAAAATGGTTATAAATTAAATAAATTAAAAAAGAATAAATTTTTATATTTCGTATCACCTTAAAAAAAAATTCTGGTAAAAAAAAATTAAAAAAATAAATAAAAAATAAATAAAATCCGCTAAAAATATAAATTTATCTTTAATGTTTATCCGTCAAAATAACCATAAAAGACTGGTGGAATTACAAATAGGATTAATCATCAACAAAGCTCCACAAACTTAAATATTGTTACTAAATGTTGCCCTCCAACAAACATACTCTTCTTGTGGTAAAAATAGTTTTACAGGCAATACTGCTGACAGTTTCGTGAACACTTTCCAACGTAGTTGAAAAATACTTATGACTGTATTAATACTTGGAAATTTTTCCAGAGAGAAATATTCGCCTTGAATAGGATATTTTAAATGCAAATCAAATTTCAAATTAATTGCTTAAAAGGCGCAAAGGCCAACCTAGTGAAAAAGAAGCGCTATACTGATGGCCCGGGTTCGAGTCCCGGCATGGAATCTTTTTCACTATGTTGGCCTCTGCGCCTTTTAAGCTTTTTTTTTTTTTTGAAATTTGATTTTCATTTGAAATATTGTATGCAAGGCGAATGTTTATCTCTGGAAAAATTTCCAAGTATTAATATAGTTTCAATCGATGCTGGATTTGCCCCATGTCGGTGGCTCAAGATAAATATTCCATCTTGCGCTGCATTTGTGGCCTTGCCAACATGTAATAGTGACAAATTTTCCAGGCTGGGTATCGTTCCATGTGGTTTAGTCGGTAGAATTTCGGTGCGCTATACTGATGGCCCGGGTTCGAGTCTTTCTTTTACTAGGTTGGCCTTTGCGCATTTTAAGCAATTAATTTGAAATTTGATTTTCATTTGAAATAAGTACTTATGACTTCGGTTTGTCTGCCGTCTAGCCGTATGCCTGCGCTGTAAATCTCTTAATATACTTGGATTTTCAACCAACTAGTACATGTTATTTTTCTATGGAACATTCCCTATTGAAAATGGGGTTTTTATCATTTATAGTTCGTTTACGGGAACACACTCAAGAATTCCGTTACATTATGGCCTATAGTCTAAAGGGATAAATCGTTCGCGGGACATTTTAATGATATTACAATACTTCAAACATACTGGAATTGTTACGCATCACTAAGGTGGACTACAACATGTTTTCAATAGAATACAGAGTAATTAGCAACTATAATCAATTTGCAAGACGAACAAAAGAATTTTAGGGGAAAATTGATTGTAGAGTATTTCAATGATGCTACACTATTCCAGGTATAATGAAATTGATATGCATCCCTATGGTGCACTGCAACATGTTTTCTATATATTAAATAGTGCGTAGTATTTATCATTCATTTACAAAGACACATAAACAAATTCTTTTATAAGACTATGAGCGATAATCTCTGGAAGTTCGTTTTCAGCTGTGGCATATATTTTTAAGTGTAACTTATTTTTAGTGCACTTGGTCGTGTGTATATATTCAATAAGTGGACTAGAGTTTTCGCATACAGCGCTGGCTATGGACAACAGTTGCTGAAAATGAACTTTGATTGCGTTATGTAGAACTTAAATTCTTTATTTAGATATTTAATTTCATTATATGCAGTAATGAAATTTATTAACACTTTTCTGATAGTTTCGGAAACGTTTTATAATGTATGCATGATTTTTTGTTCTTGTATTTCTTTCGAATTTACTTTTTCTTCTTTTTTTAACAGTGTAAAAGTTATCTTTAAAACAAATTGCACAATTATATCACGTGGCCATGACAGGAATCTCACTCAAGCTACCTTTTAAAGGTTAAAGAGAGTAATCAGTTTTACGATTCTAAAATTTCGATATTTTTGAAATATTTTAAGTGTTAAGGTTATCTTTAGTTTTATTAGATTAACAAGAACTATTCAGAATTAATTCTTTACAGGCTGATTTATACAGACCAATAATTTATTTTAATATCAACGAATGAAAACTTTATTAAAAACACTGAACACATTCAAACGGTATTGTAATAATAAAATGTAAATGTTGCACATAACATTACAAATACAGAAATAGATTTTTAACTTCTATTTTTGTTTTTGTTTTTTAAGTAAATACATTAAATATGACCTACATCTAATTTTGTTAGCTTATATAAAAATATTTTACTGCCAGAAAGTTGTATGCTTAAATCATAATAAATACCACCTTTCAAAACGCATTTTAATCATAAAAATATAATTTACATAGTTTAATTACCAAAAAATAATTAGAGATTGTATGTACAATCATTGACGTTGTAAGAGGGTTTCTTTGAGACCTTTTGCTACTGTGGCATCGTCTCGAATGATCTATTAATTAGCATAATCTTAGAACATGTTCTGGCTAATTTTCTAACAGCTAATTAGCCAGCGCATGCTCTATTAGAACTGTCTACTTTTGAACTGAAACGAATTAATCTTTTTGCTGATGTTAGAATTCTTTAGATGTGATGTGTCGAATGTAACTTCATAGATTATTTTTTGTTCCGTTTTGTAATTAAATGTTTGTTTTGTGCCTTAAAGAATGTTGATCATTCGTAGAAATAAGTTACACTGAACCACCTAAATGCTAGTTTTGATTTGAAATGAATGTTTAGATTAAGTAGAAAAGAAAACGAATATTTGTGGTGCATTGGCCGGGAAGTCTGGATGTGAAAAGATTACTGCGTAATATTTTTGTTTTGTTTCGATTTGGAACTGGTGAGTGCTGATTTTTGTTATTATATTTTATTTCTTGAAAATGAACGAAAACAAGGAGCGAAAAATGCGTGATACGCATCGAACGCTATTAAATAGATTATTAGAAGAAATTGAACAGTATTTAGCTAGTAATGAATATTCTTTAGAAAATTTACAAGAATTAGTCGATAAGTTAAATGTTAAATGTAAGACTATTAAGGATCATGATAATAACATTTTAAGCCTAATAAATGCTAAAAATGTCGAAAACGAAATATTGAATATTGATGAATATGACCAGAAAATAATAACTTACAGAAATAAATTAAACTTAAAAATTAAAAGTTTATCTTCTAATGCAGATATTACACATAGTAATAACATTGATTCAGTGCGAACGTGTCATTCTGCTACTGAACTAAAAAGAGTAAAATTACCAAAGCTACAAATAAACCGATTTTTTGGGGAACGAGACAAATTTTTACAATTTTGGAACCAGTTTGAGTTAGCGATAGATAAAAACCCAAATCTAACAGAAATCGAAAAATTTACGTATTTGAAAAGTTTGGTTGCAGGAGCAGCTGCAAACACGATTAATGGTTTTGGATTAACTGAAAATAATTATGCAGCGGGCGTATCGCTTTTGAAGCAAAGGTATGGTAGACATGACATGCTCGTACACGCTCACTTAAACAATTTATTAAATATGAAAGGTTTGAAAAGTTCTTCTGACACTGGTGGATTAAGAAATTTATACGATAAATGTCTAGTGCAAATTCGAAACTTAGGATCGTTAGGTGTAAAACCTGAATCATACAGTGGGTTACTTTGCCCAATTTTACCGAAGTTAATACCCCCAGATTTGACCTTAGAATTTAATAGACATCTAAAAGAAGGAGAAATGTGGAATATAGATAAACTTATGAGTTTTCTTAAAAAAGAAGTTGAAAGTAGAGAACGGGTATCAACTACCTATGACTTAGATGGTAAGAAATCATTTTCTAATGATAATAAATTTGAATATAGACCAAAATTTACAGATAAACAATTGAAATTTAAGCCGCGATATCAATTTAATACTAAAGGATATAAACAAAATAGTGTTCCAGCTACTGAATTAATGGCTTCAGTAAATAAGAATTCGTGTTTATTTTGTAATAGTGTTGATCATAATAGTGAAATGTGTAAGTCTTTAACCATTGATCAGAAGAAAGAAATACTAAAAAAGCAGCGAAGATGCTTTTTATGTTTACAGTGCAAACACAGAATTAAAGCATGTGAAAATACCAAAATGTGCGATATTTGCGGTAAGAAACATAATAGGGCTATTTGTTTTCAATTTGGAAATGATTCCAAAATAAACGTTGATAAAAGTGCCGTATCTATTTCCCATTGTGGTAACAATTCCACTAGTAATGTACAGAAGGAAAACACGCATTGCAACAAATTTTTGCACACTTATTCTGTTATAATAAAAGATCCTAAAAATGATAATAATGAACCAGCTCGTGTCTTATTAGATAATGGTAGCATGAGAACATTTATAATTCGTGACATTTCACAAAAATTACAATTGCCGGTTATTAGAAAAGAAACCTTATCTGTTTATGCTTTTGGAGTCGAAAGGGCAACTGAGAAAACTTATAATGTAGTGAAGGTAAAACTTGTAAATAGAGAACATCCCTCTTTACACATTGAAGTTGAAGCTCTGGAAACAGATCAAATTTCCGCTGCTTGCTTACCCACTTCTGATAAATACATTAGGAAAACGTATAATAAATTAAAAGGTTTACAACGAGCTGATAGTTATGAATGTACTAGTAAACAAATTGCAGTTTTAATCGGCACTGATAATTATTATAATATTGTAACTGGCAGAATCAAAAGTCTAAAGAATAATCTCGTAGCTACCGAAACCCTTTTTGGCTGGTGCTTACAGAGTTATACGGGGTCAGCCAATGAATTGTTCAGTATGAAAATTATCGTTGAAGAAAAGGATATATCCGATCAAATCAGAAATTTTTGGCAATTGGAAAGTCTAGGAATTGAATCCGAAACTCAAAATGTTAGTAATGTGGATGATGACATTATGGCTGCTTTTCAGTCTAATATTGTTTTTAAGGATAACCGGTATAAAGTAAAATTTCCATGGAAGGCAAATTTGAAAATGTCTCTTAATAACAATCGCGAAGTCGCATACAGAAGATTTTTGAAATTGAGAACAACCTTTAGAATTGACCCTTTGTAAAGGGTAGCCTCAGAATATAAGGCTATTTTAGATAGTTATTTAGCAGACAATATTATCGAATCTGTTGACAATACATCTGATGTAAATTCATTTTACGTACCACATAGAGCAGTAATTCGTGAAGATAAGTCCACCACTAAAGTTCGCATTGTATTTGACGGAAGTGCCCATGTTAAGGGTGAATTGTCACTTAATGATTGTTTATATACCGGATTTAATCTCATTCCCGAATTGTTCGGCCTTTTAATCAAATTCAGAAACTTTCCCATAGCAATTACTGCAGACATTCAACAAGCTTTTTTGCAGATCGAGATTGATGAATCAGATAGGGACTTCACACGATTTTTTTGAGACGATGAACCAGGGATTGATGATCCAGGTAAGGAATTTAAAATATTCAGACTAAAGAGAGTGCTCTTCGGTGTGAAATCAAATCCCTTTCTTCCGGCTGCTACCATCAAGCATCATCTACAAAGGTATGTAGAAACATTTCCTGAATCTTTTGAAAATTTAAATGAATCGTTGTACGTTGACGATTTAATTACAAGTCAACCAAATCTTGATTACGCATTTAAAATTAGTAAGGAAGCCTATGGAATATTTCAAGAAGCTAGTATGACTTTTAGAAAATGGAAAACCAACTCGCATGAACTGCGTGAGAAATGGAAGGAATATGGTTTACATATTGATGAAATTTCTGATAACTTTAAATCTCACTAATCAGAATTTGATACCTTCCAATGTTTTAGGGGTTGCTTGGGACCCAAATAGTGACATGTTTTCATTTACGACTAAAAATCTAGAAAATTTCCTTTCGAATAAACTTAGTACTAAACGTTATTTATTGCAAACTGTTGGCCGAATCTTTGACCCAATTGGATTTATAAGTCCTTATACTATAAGAATTAAATGTTTAATTCAAGAAATTTGGTGTTTAGGACTTGATTGGGATGAAAACCTACCCAAACATTTAGACAATTTATGGAATGAATGGTTTGAAGAAATAAAAGAACTAAATTGTATTAGCATTCCCAGATATTATTTGGCTGATATTGTCTTTGATGAAGTTGATTATTTTGAATTACATAGTTTTTCAGATGCTTCAAAGAAGGCATATGGTACGGTAGAGCAGTGTTAAAGAATAAGAACATTGTTACTAGTTTTGTGGCATCAAAAAGTCGAGTCGCCCCTTTAAAAACTGTCTCTATACCTCGTCTGGAACTTTTAGGAGCCCTTTTGTCTGCTAGACTTTGTAATAAAATTGCTAAAGAATTAGCTTTTCTTGCAACTTGCTACTTTTGGACCGACTCTACTATTCCTTTCTTTTGGATTAGAGGTGAGCTAGAAAGATTTAAAATGTTTGTCAGAAATCGGATAAAGGAAATCAGAAATCTTAGTGATCCATTAAATTGGTTCCACTGTCTTGAGAAAGATAATCCTGCCGATCTAGTTACTAGAGGTTTGAAAGTTTCAGAGTTGAAAAATAACCATCTTTGATGGGAAGGTCCCCAGTGGTTAAAGCAAGACAGATCTCTTTGGCCAAATTTGGATAACACATTCGATAAATTAGATATTTCTGAAGTTAAAGATCAGTTAGAACTAAAGAAAAACACTGTTTTAAAATCAACTATTGTAAATGAAAATCAGTTAAACATTGATTTGATTAATCGATATTCTTCTTTTATGAAGTTAATAAGAATTGCTGCATGGTGTTTAAGATTTCTGAAAAACTGTAAATTGAAATCAGGAATTAGAAAATATGATTATTTAGATACTTCTGAGTTACAGAATACGACCAAGAAACTGATAAAGATTGTTCAAAATTCCGCATTCCAAACTGAAATTCGATGTTTAAAGGAAAAACGTCCACTCCCAAACAACAGTAAGATCTTAAACTTAAATGTATTTCTAGATCCAGATGAACTGTTAAGGGTCGGTGGAAGACTGAAATTTTGTAATTTATCAGAATCGCAGAAATATCAAATACTTTTACCAAAGTCTCACTATTTTACTGAACTTTTAATTGATTATTACCATAAAAAATTCTTACATTCAGGTACTCAGAAAACTCTATCTTTAATAAGACAATTTTATTGGATACCATCTGGTCAAAGTCAAGTAAAGAAAATTATAAATAGGCGTGTGACTTGCCTTCGAACAAAACACCAAACTCTTCAACAATTGATGGTGACTTGCCCCGTGATAGAATTGTACCATCTAGACCGTATGAGAAAACAGGCGTTGATCTAGCAGGTCATATTACAACAAAACCTAATTTAAAACGTTCAAAGACAGCCCTAAAATCATATATTGCTATATTCATTTGTTTTTCTACCAAAGCCGTTCATCTAGAAGTTGTTTCGGACTTGACCACAGAAGCATTTTTAGCCTGTTTGAGAAGATTCATTGCTCGAAGATCTAAACCCTGTGTCATATGGAGTGATAATGCCACAAATTTTAAGGGTACTTGTGCTCTTTTGAAATCCTTCTATCAAATCTGTTCTTCGGAAGAAATTCAGCGATTTAGTGCTGAAGAACGAACTCAATGGAATTTCATACCCCTGCATCCCCATATTTCGGCGGATTATGGGAATCAAATATAAAAACCATGAAGCGAATCCTCTTGAAGACAACTAAATCCTTAATCTTAAATTTTGAAGAGCTGTCAACAGTTGTAACGCAAATTGAGGCAGTTATGAATTCACGTCCGTTGGCCCCTTGTTTGCAGATATTAATGATCTACAACCACTAACACCTGATCATTTCCTCATTGGAGGTCCTCTTTTGAATGTTCCTGAAAATAATGCCATTTTAGACTCTTTACCTTTTTCTTCTAGGTGGACACTAGTTCAAAAATTAAAAATGCAATTCTGGATCCGCTGGAGCCGAGAATACTTAAAGGAGCTGCAAGTCCGCAGTAAATGGAAAAAGTCCTCGCCAAATCTTAAAGTTGGACAGCTTGTGTTATTGAAGGAAGGAAATGACAAGTTTGTAGATTGGAAACTAGCTCGAATTCTGAAAAGTTATAAAGGTGATGATGGACATGTCTTTGTAATTGATCTCAAGACCTCTATAGGTATGTTACGTCGAAATATCTCCAAAGTAGTACCTTTGCCATTTTACGATGATGTTGGACAACCGTCCAACGCCGGGCGGGATGTTCCGGCTAATTTTCTAACAGCTAATTAGCCAGAGCATGCTTTATTAGAACTGTCTACTTTTGAACTGAAACGAATTAATCTTTTTGTTGATGTTAGAATTCTTTAGATGTGATGTGTCGAATGTAACTTCATAGATTTTTTATGTTCCGTTTTGTAATTAAATGTTTGTTTTGTGCCTTAAAGAATGTTGATTATTCGTAGAAATAAGTTACACCGAACCACCTATATGCTAGTTTTGATTTGAAATGAATGTTTAGATTAAGTAGAAAAGAAAACGAATATATACAGGATTTGACACAATTATTCTTCCTTTATTTTTACATATGTTTTCTTATTTATTTTTCGATATACAAGATAACAGCCAAGAAACAGATGATCCATAAGACAACGCAAATACAACCGGGAATGGAACCGTCGAGAGTTGACCAGGGTATTGAAACAGACATTATCACCATGGTAAACGAACGTGCATATGCGCTCGACCGCTGGTAACTTTGGGTATAATCCTTTTATGCGTGCAAAATAAATCTACCTGTGCAATATAAACAATCTGTCCGCAAATAAATTACTTTTCCTGTGTATAGTTTACAAAAACACAGTTTTGAAAAAGAAAAAAGCATGAAAAGTTAAAAAATCAACTGAAGGCGCTATTAAAGTTTTTAATTCCAATATTTTCATTCGCTTTGTTTTGTTTGATTTAAAATTGTATAATTTTTTTAAAAATATGAAAAACAAAAAAATGATTGTTTTTAAAGGTTTAAAACTGATGACTCACTTTACAGCAGTTCTCAAATTCCCTGCTCAATAACGGAAAACTTTCTGACTCATTTTTAAACATAAAGGCAAAAAATTGGCAGCACTGACTATTGATGCGATTTTAAATTGAAATAATTTTTTTATTTTTTTTATATAAAAATTACTTACAGAGTTATAAACAATTGTGATCATGTGACGACCGTTTTTCCTTCTGTGTCGCGTCCGGAAATTCGATTCAAAACGCCCAAATTGACATTATTTTCCGAAAGATCTTTTGCCTTTACCAAAGAGTGGAAAACGTCTTTCGATTACATAATTTTTGATTAAGAACACTTGCCTATTTCAGGCGTTTTCGAACAAAAATGAATTAAAAATGTATGAAAAAGTAACTCTTTTGGAATTGAGAACAGCCTTTTAAATAAACATTATTTCTGGATGCCTAATTGTGTGTTCCTTTCAGCCCTGATGACAGCGTGTATCCTAGCAGCCGTTATAGGAATCCTCTCCGTGTTCCTTATAGCCTTCTTCTGCTACATGGAGGCGGAGGACGTGCCCACAGAGACCAATGACCATGAAATCATGTCCAGGTAACAATACAAATTATGGATAGGGATTAACTGTAATAGAACTTTTTTACACACCTATGTGTGTAAAAGCGCTTACGTGTTTAATGTTACTTCTCAAACCCCCTTTTACTGAAATTCAACAGTGTGGCATACATGTAAATAAAATTATAATTGAAAGTGGTATATAAACATAAAATCTTAAGACAATGAGGACGATTCGAATGGGGAACGCACGCACAAATGATGATGTTTATCTCCCTGTTACTTATGAACCGTTTATTATGAAATCGCAATAAAAGTTGGCAAACGTTGACTGTCAAAATATATGTTTGTTTGTTTTTTCTTTTCCTCTTCTAATATAACTCTAATATAATACACGCAGATGCGTGCATATACGGTGTGTAAAAAAGATAACCTGTTTAACCCTTTATCTACTGACGGTACTTATAAGTACCATTAAAATAACTTATCATAAAATTAATTTAATACATCGATTAGTAGTAATACAGTTTAGAATGAATTATAGACGCATAATTTTATCTTGTTCCAAAAGCGTTGTCGGTTACACAAAACAAAAATATTTTTAAAAGAATGATTTATTTTGTCTTTGCATCTTTTCAGCTTTCTTGGGGTGGGGGGTTAAATTCGGAACTATTTCTATATTTCTATTGTAAGAACATTATATTTGTACATTTCCTAATTCTACAGAATACGAAGAAAAATATTTAAAATAAAAGATTTGAGTGTTGTTATATAAATTGCACAATATCCCTCTAAATTCAAATTTAATGAATCCTTCTAAATCCTTCAATCCTTCTAAAATTTATTAAATGATTATGTAAATATTCTAATGTAGTTTCAAAAATTCACGAAAAATGCTTTAGAGTATAAAATTTTCATGAATTCATATTTCAGTGCATAAAGGGTTAAAGTTACTTTTAAAAACCTTTTTTACTGAAATTCAAAGGGCATATATGTAAATAAAATTACAATTGAATATGGCATTTAGACATAAAATTATAGACAATGTAAACATTCGAATGTGAAGCCCGTTCACAAACGATGATACACTCGCTGTTATTGACGAATCGTTTATTATGAAATCTCAATAAAAACTGACAAACGTTGACGTTCAAAATATATGCTTTTTTAATTTTTATTTTCCTTTTCTTTTTATTCGCTATAATGATTTCGAAGCCTCAGTGTCTGTCCGAAGTATTAAGCACCCCAATCCTACCCTGCTCACTGTCGATGTCTTATATTTGTTGAATTTAGCTTTTAAATATTTCTGGTGACATCTTAGGGGTCGGGTCTGGCGCTACCGTTCCGATGAAGTGAGGAAAGAGTAAAGAGACGTAATCTTTTTTAATAAAGAACATTGAAACTCGATAACAAGTGTTAATACTTTTAGAATTTTTAACTACGAAATAAGAACTGAAAGGAAAAGAAAAATCTACGTCCTTTCTTTTTCTGATCGAAGAAAGCGAGAAGAAAATGGAAAAAAATTAAAAACAAAATTTAACTGTCAGACAGAAAGGCTCATTGTTAAAATGCTACGAAAATGTTTCAAATGTTGTACATGAAATCTATATACGTATAAATAGTTAGTTTTGTAAAAAGTAACCAATTTAAATTTGTATACGGTCTCTAGATTCTGCAAGTCCTAATCCGAAAATATACTCTAAGCTCGAAATTGTTTTCAAAAAATATTTTTGTGTAGCCAAAAATTATTGAATTTTAAATAATAATAATTTTTGGCGTTTCCTGTCGCTAAAAATGCGTTTCTACGTTTTAGTACCAGAAAACTCTGTAAATTCATAAATTTTAAATTATCATGACACCGTAAGTTTTGACCATAAAAGGGTGCAATTTTAATTGCTTTATTTGTTACAGCACGGAAAAAGTATTTTTACATAAAACTTATAGAATCCAGAGACCGTGTAAAAATTTAAATTTTGTAACTTACAAAAAGAAAAAAAAAACTATTTTGATGCACATGGATTATCATATGATGCAGAGCACTATTTGAAACAATTTTGTAATTGGAATTATACCTCTAAGACTAAATGTTTAAGAATTAGCTAGTAAACAACGATTATAAGAAACACCCTGTATATACAGCGTATACTGTCTTATATCGATGAGCAATAGCTAAGTACGAAACTGTTATATGGCTCCAATTGAAAAAAAGTTTTAAAGTATGCTCGACATCACATAACAATCCATGTACATAAAAAAATACATATTTTATTAAGCTACAAGATTAAAATTTCCATACGGTTATTGGATTTTATAAGTAGAAAACTTTCTCCGTGCTCTAACAAGTAAAACAGTTTAAATTCC
Source organism: Maratus speciosus (assembly GCA_963932465.1). Taxonomy (NCBI): domain Eukaryota; kingdom Metazoa; phylum Arthropoda; class Arachnida; order Araneae; family Salticidae; genus Maratus; species Maratus speciosus. The sequence continues at coordinate 40,876,368 of OZ010791.1, read as the reverse complement.
TCTCTTCTACGACCAAAATTTACCGAGTCATGATACTTTGAATTTTAAGAATTTTCTGGCACTACCAAGTAGCACAAAGTGGTTGGGCTAACGTTGGCAAATTTCATTACCACGTTGTCTCAGAAATGTTCGTCTTGCCTACCATTGGCCAAAGAACCTTTTGCCAACAAAAGCCCAACAGCGTAAACAAGACAAGAAGAGAAAATAGTTATTTTTGAAAAAGTTGCCAAATTTAATTTTTTATACGGCTCCTGGAACCTATAAGTTCTCTTTAGAAAAAAATCGTCCATGTTTTAACAAGTTATAAAGAATATTTTTTATGGCCATAACTTACTGCGTTATGATATTGTACATTTTATGAATTTTCAACGTTTTTTAGTAAAGCAGAAGAACGCGTTTTCAGGAAAAGAAAATGCTGAAAATTCGAAGTATCCTAAATCGGTAAGTTTTCGAAGTAAGGAAATGATTTTTTTCCGCTTATGTTAAACAACAGGGAATGTGTCTTTTTGAATCAAACTTATAGTATCGAGGAACTGTATGTAAACGGTTATAAGTGATTTCCACTGTATTCATAAAAGCGTAATGTATAGTTTAAATATTATATCTTAAGAGATATCTAAAGTCTACACTGGTGTGCAAAAATTAAGGACCAATCACAAAATGCTAGTTTTCAAATACGCGAACACTCAAAAGGAAATAATATAATTCGAGTAATTACTATCTCTACAACACAGCTAGTCCATATAACATCTCATTCATGTCACACAGGGTCACAAGTGTCACAGTCACTACGGTGAAGCAAAAAAATAGGAAATTCCATATATCTCATTCTGAGTCTTAAATGATCATTATATGTGACTCCACTCAGACGTCAATGTGACTGCTGCTTTGTGACGAGTCACCAGGTGACTTTACAATGTAGTTAAAACTAAGTAGTTAGTACTCTCATGTGACTGTCATTTTTAGACTCAATTTCAAAGTCATCATGAACGTTGCATTATGATAAGTCACCAAATAATATCACATTATAGTCACATGCAGACTTTTCCCAAAAGAGCACAATGGTGACTTCACAGTAGTCTCTCTGTCACCTGAAAGTTATCATGTGACTTTAATGTGACATTATTTGGTAACTTATCACAATGCAACGTTCACGAAGACTTTGAAATTGAGTCTACAGATGACAGTCACATGAGACTCACAATGTAACTACATTGTAAACTCACATGGTGACTCGTCACAAAACAGCAGTCACAGTGACGTCTCAGTGTAGTCATATATAGTGATCATTTGAGACTCATAATGAGATGTATGGAATTTCCTATTTTTTTGCTTCACCGTAGTGACTGTGACACTTGTGACCATGTGTGAGATGAATGAGATGTTATATGACCTTATATAATATCTATTATATAATGTCATATATGTCATCTATAATATGATGTTACATGACATTATATAATAGCTATTGTGACATTATATAATATCTGTCATAATAGCTGTGTTGTAGAGATAGTAATTATTCAAATTATATTATTTCCTTTTGAGTGTTCGCGTATTTGAAAATTAGCATTTTGTGATTGGTCCTTAATTTTTGCACACCAGTGTATTTCAGGCATTGTTGTCCTTGAAATATTTTCTGGGCATTTTTATAGAATGGATTCTTTTTTAACATCATGCAGGTCGCTTTTGCGTCATTTATTAACCTCGATATGCTAATTCTTTCACACAATAATTATAGTGTCGTCCGTAAAAAATAACGTTCTGTTACATAAGTGAGCCGTAAAACGAAGCAGATGTATCATTGTATGGTTAAATACTGATAATACCTACTGCAATTTTTTAACTGCTAAGCATCGAACATTTTCAATTTTTACACCGTCACATGGGGGAAAATTACTTTTAAATGTAATTTGTTTGTAAAACCGCATCTCAATTTATTTTTGAGATATTAATTTTTTTGTAGTTTTTAATGCCATTTCTGTAAATGTGGCAACTGAAGTACTCCATTTCTGTAGAAAATAAAGGGAAAGTAGTAGATTATAATATCTTATTGTTGCCATATTCTCATAACAACTGAAAAATAAATTGTAATTAAAATAAGGGTTATTTCGACAAACTATAAATGAATGATTTCTCATAAAACATGGAGCTGTTATAAACTACATTTAATTTTAAGTATCCATATTAATGTTACAAACGAATTAAGGCATATGAATCATCAGATAGCCAATTTTTTTTGTCGAGTTTACGACACTGCTTTTAGCAGGGTTTGTGTATTATTTCGCGATAGTGACGACCTATGCATACTTTTCTATAGATGTCGTAAATGTGTAATTCTTCAGCGGATGCAAATGACGACATTTTTTATAAAATAAAAGCGTGTATTTTAAGTCTTAAAACTTAAATATGTTTTGTACTATCTACATTTATATATATTTTTTTTTCATTGGGAGCCATACTAAATTCTGAAAAAGAAGAATTCCTGTTTTCTAGTGATTTTTTTTTTTGGCCGATGTTATCGGCCGTTTGAAACACATTATCGCGATATTATATCATGAAAGTTGATATCGAAAATTCGATACAGATTCTGATAATGAGTTTCTCATAGAAAAAAAAAACTCCAATTTAGAGCGATTACTCCAAAAGTTATAGCGATTTTAAAATGGAGTTTAAAGATTACGATATTTGTATAAAAAACACCGGCCATTTGTGCGTGAATACTCGCAGCATTTGCGGCCTGTATAGTCTTAAGGGGGCTGGTCACTCAGCTTCCGATTTCCCCTCACTCATGTAAAGTCTATGGGCATTGGATGCATTCGTAATATTTAAAATATCTCCTCTGGAAATTAATATTTTTAACTTCTATTTTTGCGTGCACTTCCTAAAAGATGTCTCTTTTTTTCTTAGTTCTCAAAATATTTCTAAAGTATAGACTTAATTTTATAGGAAGTATTAAAGTCTTACTCACAGTTCTCCCGCTTTTAACACATAAAATATTAAATTCAGCACAGATTTTAGAAATATTTTGAAAACTAAGAAAAAAAAAGAGACATCCTTTAAGAAGAGTACACAGAAAAAAGATGTTAAAAACATGAGTTTCCCGAGAAGATATTTTAAATATACGAATGCATCAAAAGTCCATTGACTTAACATTACGGAGGAGAATTCCAAAGCTGAGTGACCAGCCTCCTTAATGCAAATTTCCATTTCATTTCAAATCTGTGCTGAATTTAACATTTTATGTGTTAAAAGCGGGCGAACTGTGAGTAAGATTTTAACACTTCCTATAAAATTAAGTACTATATACTTTAGAAATAGTTTGATAACTAAGAAAAAAAGAGACATCTTTTAGGAAGTGTACACAAAAAATAGAAGTTAAAAATATTAATTTCCAGAGGAGATATTTTAAATATACGAATGCATCAAAGTCCATAGACTTAACATTACGGAGGAGAATTCCGAAGGTTGAGTGACAAACCCCCTTAAGAAAAATTTTACAATAGTGAAATTAACGGTTATTCATATAGTCAAACAAAATTAAAATCCTGATTCATTTGAAAAATGGCTTTTCGTCACCCTGTATATAATACACATCGATATTTGATGAATAGGCATCATCAATTCCCAGATATAACTTTTAAAATTCCGTATGCTGTCGTTTTCCCCAAAGGTAGCCAGAGCTTCCGTTACCGACAGATGTGGAGATTTTTAGCCAGGCCAGCGAGAAAATTTCGTTAAGGTAAGGCTCGGAGATCAATAAAATCTGAACCTCGGAGCTTTGTTTGTTATTTTTAGAACACGAAGCAGGTAAAGCCAATTTTGCGGATTTCATTTTCTATATGCAGGGAGCAGAGAAAGCTACCGCAACTCCGTGTCACTGATTTTGGATTTATCCGACATCGATCACCTTTCTTGCATTCATCAGCTTTTCAATTAAAATTCATTGGAAAGATTTTTCTGTTTGTTTTATAGAATTATGTAAATTTGTGTTACATGGGTTATGCCATGTTATTACACATTTCTTATTTATGAAAGTTTTTTTTTTTTTTTTTTTTTTTAATCATTTGTGATTTTTACACACTTTTATTACATTCAACCTGGTTTTCGTATGTGAAGATGGAATTTTGCAATTGACTTTTAACAAGGGTTGTAATTTGGACCGCTCAAAACTCATTTTAACCAAGACAGTGGTCAAAATTGGTTCTAACAGTCTAAAAGGGGTTAAAATTGGTTTTAACCACTCATAAGTAGGCAAAACTATATTAAAAAACTTTAGCCTACATAAATTGTTAATATTGTTAACATTTATGTTTAAATTGTTAATATTTATGTGAATATTAATTTCTTATATTATATATATATATATATTAATTAATTTTAATAATTATTAAATACAGATTTTATACAGAAACGTGTATTTCATAAATCTTATTTTCCTTAAAGTGAAGCAAATACATTACAATATTTGGTGGACATCAGTAATAAAAAATTGGAAATTTTTTATTTTGAATTTGAAAATTGCATAATGCACCTGATGAATGTTTTTGCTAACTCTTCATCAGTTGGAAAATTATTTTCCCAAGTTTGTTTCATCCAGAATGAACTAAGAAATCGTTTTAATACAACAACACCTGTAATCATTTTTTGAGTTCTAAATAATTTTTTTTAAATGTTTTATTATTTGTATACCACTTTGTTAGACATTACATATTTTCTCATCAATGTGTACCCCACTCCCCCCTCTATTCATAAATGAAAGCCTTTAAAAATCAACTAATTTGCTTTCCAAAATTTTAAATCATCATCGTCATTAAAATATGTTGGTCGGTCTTTTAATAAAATATCTTAATATACACAAGAATAGCAGACTTAAAATCCTAGAAATATGTCTTGTATATCGTATACAATATATAAAATCCTAGAAATATGTCTTGTATATCGTACGCAATATATTAAAGATACATTTATGAATAAAGACGGGTGACTACCGAGTGAAGAGAAAATATGTAATGATGTCTGACAAATTGGCATATAAATAATAATAAAATAGTAAAGCATACATTAAAACTAAAGCTGTAGAATATCCACTTTTTTAATATTTTAAAACGTTTCTTTCACTTAATGTGATTTAGTTTGCATATGTACTTTTATATAAAAAGTACAGGAATCAAATTATTAAAATTATTTCAATATTTATGACAATTGCCTATCTTTAAAAAGTTTTGTGCTCTTAAATTAAAAAGTTACAAAAATTAAAGTATAACATCAAGTAAAATACTTGCAAATACTCCAAAATGGTGCATTAAATATTGTCAAATGCTGTTTCGACAAAACCTTTAAAATGTTGCACTAAATTTATCATTTATGAAAATAAATTTCAATTTTTTTTTAAATCAAAGTGAATTTTGACCACTAGTGGTCTAAATATATTTTGACCAGGGTTTTAACCGTAGTTTAAACCACCCCTGGTTAAAATCAATACAATCCTGCTTTTAACCCTTTATGTACTGAATTATGAATTCATGAAAATTTCATGTTCTAAAGCATTTTTCATGAATTTTTGAAACAAAATTAGAAGATTTACATAATCATTTAATAAATTTTAGAAGGATTTTAGAAGGACTTAGAAGATTTACATAATCATTTAATAAATTTTAGAAGGATTTTAGAAGGATTGAAGGATTTAGAAGGATTCATTCAATTTGAATTTATAGGGATTTTGTGCGCTATTTATAATCCCCACTCAAATCTTTTATTTTAAATATTTTTCTCAGTATTTTGTTGGAAATAGGAAATCTACAAATATAATGTTCTTACAATAGAAATATAAAAATATTTCTGAATTGAAAAATCCCTCCCCCCCCCCCCCCTCCAACGCCAAGAAAGCTGAAAAGATGCAAAGGCAAAAACAATCATCCTTTAAAAAATACTTATGTTTTGTGTAACCCATAATGCTTTTGGAACATCATAAAGTAATGCATCTGTAACTCATTCTAAATTGTATTACTACTAATCGATGCATTAAATTAATTTTGTAACAAGTTATTTTAATGGTACTTATAAGTACCGTCAATAGATAAAGGGTTAACCCACTTCCTGATAGGTTATAATTGTAAAAATTGTATACAAAGGCGTGTGTCCTATGACAATACAACACTTTAATATTTTTAGAGCTTAACCCGTTCGCGTCTGGCGCACTATTAATTACATATTTATGGTATATCATATACTTTACATCATACACTTTTCAACAAAGTTGAAAAGTGTTTATGAATTCAGTTTGTCTGACCGTCTGTCCATGCTCTAATTCACGTAAACAGACTCGGATTTTCATACAATTGAAACATGTTAATGATGTTTTCCATGACATGTTCGGTATTGTATAGGAAGTGTGTAGCATTAATAGTTCATTTACAGGGGCATTCAAGAAAATTCCATCACATTATGGTATATGGAGAAAAATCGTTTACAGAGTGGTTTATTGATATTACGTTATTTCAAATGTATTGAAACTGATATGAGGCATTCTCACAATCTTTTGACTTTCAGGAATAAAAAATGTGGTGAAATTAAACTTGCTAAAATAGCATTTTAATCTGATAGACGAATACCTTAAGGATTCAAAATAAAGAAAAAATGGTCAGCAGCGAAAATTTTTTTATTTAACTGAGGTTTATGTTAAACTTGCGAGTTCAATTTTCCATACGATTTTACCACTAAAACTTTTTTATTCCCTTCTAAATTTTTACTTATAATGAATTTGCATAGTACCCACAGGACATTCAAATAAGAAATAATAACAATGTAGTACTTTAAGTACAAAATGTTGGTATAACATGATCTTAAAGGGGTGTTAAAGAAGGGACAGTAAGGTAAAAAAAAAGGGGGACGGTACAGGAAAAAAGGGACGAAATGGGAAAAAAAAAAGGACGGTAAGAATGGAACGGCAAGGAAAATTACCACCTATTTTAGGCAAATCATGTTAAGATTAAGTGGTAGCCACAATGTTCATTGATTTTCAGAAACAGTTATTTACATTGGATTAAATTAAAAAATATATTAATTTACCTCGAAAAGTGCAGGAATAAACCTTGGGGACTGTAAGACTACCCATAAAGCGACGATGCTTGAAATTGATATTTAAATGCTGATTTAAATTCTGCAGTCAATTTCCTGTCAAAGAATTTTAGACATTCTTTGTCTTATATACTTCTGCATGAGAAAAAAGTTGAAAAAAATTCTGTGGCTGCATCTGAAGTGATTTTCTATATAATTTTAGAAGTGGTTCGGTAAGGAATCTAAAACCCAGGGAAAGTGTTTAAAAAAATAATAATAACCCTAAAAATGTGTGCAGGTTAATTTTTTGATACTTATTTATATAAAACAATAGCTCCAGTTTCGGAAAAAAAATTACATAGAATTATTTTTATTGAAACAATTTTATACGGGCAGCTCCAAACTTCAAAATCAGCATCAAGGACACGGAACAGTATAGGAGTTATCCTGGTATTTGGACCCCAACATCGTCCAAAACTTATTTATCTCGTTCATATTGTTATGCAATAATGCAATAAGATATTCCCCAGTATATGAAATAAAAAAAACAAGAGCATGTACTAAAATAAAAATTATTATTCAGGGACATAAAAGTCAAAAGATTGTGAGAATGCCCCATATAAGTCACTGAATTTCACTACAATATGATTGCGATACAATAGGACATTTATAGCATTTGTCGTTCATTTACAGGGACACACAACAGAAAGCGGTTACTGTACTGTCTTTGACCTATAATTGCTGGAAGTGCGTTTTCAATTTCGGTATGAGTTTTTAAATTTTACTATTTTTTTGCACGTTACTCGTTGTATATAAATTCTATACCTCATAAACAGGGGTGCACAAAACAATTCACGTAAAATTCTCCTTTTGAGCGGAAATTACTGAAGGGGAATTTTCAACTGAGGTGTGTCTTTCCTAACTGAACTAATTTTGGCATACATGAAGTTCATAGATACAAATCAATCTATCCTATACAGGGTTGCTCAAAGAATTCAAATAATTTTCCGATTGTAGATGGGAACAGTTGAAATTGCGTTTTCAAATATGTTATGCGTTTCCATAGGGTTGAATTAGACAATATTTATCTTAATTAACGGTGCAGTTTTGTTACATAATTCTGAATGTGTTGAAAAGAGTTTCATAATCGCATGATTTTTTCCGTTCTTCTTTTTTCCTACGCAGGCTTCCATCTCCCATGGCTGGCTGCTCACACACCACGAGTAATTCCCAGTTGCTTGCCTGTACAGCCGTGTAATAATTGTTGTCAATCAGCATGCTACTTTACTACCATCGTGCACGACATGCCTGTTGAGTGTTGTTACTTTTTTCTCAGAATCCAACTGCATGTGGTCACAGCTTCAATGGAACATCATCCAGCCCGACTATTTTTGGTATACTTGATCATGTATAAATATCCACTAAAAGTACATTTGAAAAAAAAAAGCGCATATGTGATATGAGACAGGGAAAGCATTTCTAGAGATCTATTGTTACTTTATACATGCATTTATAGTCAGTAGATTCATTTTATTGTTATAAGTTATACATATATATACATAAAAAAAGTGTGCATTGAAGTTCGACTTTTCAAATTTTATTTATTAAGGAATAAAGTATTAGAAGATGTATGGATAGGTGAGAGAATTAACACTAGAACCGCCGGCTATTTTAATGAAGTTTTATAAAAAATGTTTCACACCAGGATTTTTATTTAAAACTATTTAATTAGCCTATTTTTGTGCTGGATACATTGAACATATCATACGAAAAATTTTTTGGTTCGAATCGACTATTATCAATTTGGCAGGAGTCAAAATGACCCCTAATGGCGATTCTAGTGTTAAAGCGGCGGTGCTGTTACATCTAAAATCAAACTTTTGATCTCCCAAGATATCTGGTTTGTTAATACATTCGATCAGACATTAATATACTCGTAATATTATGTCAGGGCGCGAGTTTCAAAACTCGCTTTATCAAAATTGGTAAATGTACACCGAAAAAACCCTACACTGTAAAAAAAAAAAAAAAAAAAAAAAAAAAAAATCCGTTAAAATACGGAAATTATACTGGCAATCGAAACGTCAGTATTATTTCCGTATTTTAATAGATTTTTCCCGTAAATTCCAGAAAAAAGTCCGTTAAAATACGGAAATAGTACTGGCGTATCGATTGCCTGTGCAATTTCCGTATTTTAACGGATTTTTTTTTTACAGTGTACAGCCTGCAAAAAAACTTGTTTTATCCTCTATTCCCGGCATTGTAAAATCTTGGTTTACAGTGAAAACCAATGGACTCAGTCAGAGGTTTTTCGCGATTTACCAAAATTTTATTTCCCGGATAAGGCGAGTTTTGAAACTCAGTCCTCATGTATTCTCTAAAGTCACACTGTAAAAAAAAAATGCGACCAGTTTTCCTGTAGGAATTGGAAAAATAGTTGCCCTTATCGTACCCTTATCGAAAATTTTCCGACCCAGCTTGGAATAAAATACGTAAAAAAAAAAAAAAAGGAAATAGTCAATAAAACGGTATTTTACGGATTTTATTCCGAGCTGGGTCGGAAATTTTTCCGGTACGATAAGGGCAACTATTTTTCAGATCCCTACAGGAAAACTGGTAGTATTTTTTTACAGTGCAGTAAAGCTAAAAGAAATATTTTAATTGGAATAAGTTTAATCAAAATTTTTAGGTTTTTAAAAACCAAATTCATTTTTACTGTTTTCTTCAATCATGACTTCAATAAAAGTTTAAACTAGATCCTAAAAGCCAATATATGTTAGAGATCATGTTTTGTTTTTCCTTTAAATAAATAGAAATTCACATATCCGGCAAATTCTATTAGTTTATTAATATTAATATTGTAAAGACAGCGCACAGACAGATGTATAATAAAAAAAAATAATTTCAGTAAACTGATATTTAAAGTCATGACAATATGATTTAGCTCGGATAACATGATTTATTTAATCGCACAATTTGAATACCTTTTTATATTGAATTGCATCATTTAACGCTTTTTTTCAAAATGGAATTTGATGAAAAGTTTTAAATTTTCTTAAGAAATTATTTTACTGTGTGCATCAAATAAGTATTTTGTATGTTTTTATCTTTTTTTATATATTCATACTATGTTGTTAGTTGTTAGTACGTATCATCAAATTTTTTATTGTACTTTAAATAAATAGAAATTCACATATCCGGCAAAAGCTATTAATTTATTAATATTTGTATTCTAAAGACAGCGCACAGACAGATGTATAAAAAAATAATAATAATAATTTCAGTAAACTGATATTTAAAGTCATGACAATATGATTTAGCTCGGATAACATGATTTATTTAATCGCACAATTTGAATATCTTTTTATATTGAATTGCATCATTTAATGTTTTTCTCGAAATATAATTTGATGAAAAGTTTTAAATTTTCTTAAAAAATTATTTTATTGCATACATCAAATATCTACTTCGTATGTTTTTATATTTTTTCAATATCCATATTGTTAGTTCTTATTATCAAATGTTTTATTGTACTCCTTTTATATCATATCATTTTATATTGCTCTAAGAGGACTTGTTACACTTCGAATCGTCAAAAATGACAAAATATCGATTTTATTTTTATTTTTTGGATAAATTAAACTTTGACACCGCAAGTATAGTACTTGGGTGAAATTTCGAAACGATCTGATAATTCATAAGTGTACTAAAAACACTTTTACTATTTTTCCAGCCTTTTAAATGGCACGCCCACTAAATGTTCTGATCATAAAATGTTCATGAATAAAACAGTACCATCTTTAACTTAGAGATATATAACCACAAAAGATATTCGGTTAGTATTAAGAAAAATGGAGGAATTTTTAATAATTGTTTTCAAGCATAAAACCTTTAAATTGATTTTTCGCAGTTTGCTCTTTTTTTTGAAAACTTACTGTATTTAAAATGCTAAAATTTCAACAATTACTTTTATGAAAAATGAAAATGTAACAGTATCCGCATTTTTTCCAGCATTTTTCCATGGATATGGATATATGATATGTGTTTTATGTTTTTTTCCTCGAAAAGTAATTGATTGGAAAATCGATCCTTAAAGATATAGAATAGATTCTTGTAAACGTAATAGAAAATACCATAGATTATTATTGTAAATTGAAGAAGAAAGAATTTTAAAATTTTGAATTAAAAAACAATTTTACTGAGAAAATTATTTTTTTGCTTGTTAAAATTAGTTTATATTGTAATAATGTCTAATAATATACATAAGAGGTGAGTGAAAATGCTTTAGTAAAATAAATAAATAAATAAATAAATAAATAAATAATAAATGAAAGGATACCAAGTCTTCTTAATTTTGCTTGAGAAATAGATTTTATTTTGAAGTTTTGTGAAAGGATTTTCCACAATTTCTGCATTCTCTACTTATATGAATGTGAGTATAACTTTTGTTTCCTATTTGTTTATTTATTTTTCATTTGATTTTAATTTTGTACTTTGCACAACAATCTCTTTTGAGCAGTGTAAAAGAAAAGTGGTAAAGGATTTATGTATATTTTTGCAAATGTATTTCACTGTTTATTTATTTGTAAATAATGCCTATTCATGCTATTGTGATTTTTGTATATACATATTTGTATTCATGAGCATCAGGTTTATGCCCCTTGATTTTTAGCCAAAATTTGGCGTACCTCTGTTGATCTCAACCAGAATTTTATGTCCAAGGGAAATGGAAAAATGGGATAATCAATTAGTAAAGTGAAATAAAGCTATCTTGCTAGTCTTACTATAAAGCTATCGAGTAAGCCTAGTCAAGGGATCAAACACATTCTGACATAATTAAAAAGAAGGAAGGGGGCAAAAAATTTTAATAACTACCTATGTCTCAGGAGAGAGTTTTACACTATAACTTTATTGGTATGAACACTCATAATGCATCGTATTTTAACTAATTTCTGCAATCGTCGGACATGTATATTTAACAGAAATTTAAGTGTTGCAGAAGATGGATAAAATCTCGTGCATAAGAGATGTTCTACAAATAAATCTATATTGTAAACGGTTAATTATCTGCATAGGAAACATTTCTGTTCTTTCCAAATCAATAAAAAGTGTGAATTTCGGTGATTCGGTAATTTTCTTAAAGATTGTTTTTACAGTGCTAACAAATGAAATTGTAAGAAATGAATACAGAGGAAAACGACTAGCATTTTAAGCATATTGTCTTCGTGAAACGTATAAATATTTTCACTGTGTTTGCTTTTCACTATTGGAGTTATTTGCACATAATATATTTTTATTATTTAACGAACAATATGCACAGTATTTAGATTTGTACAAGAAATGAACTATGCATGTAAATTAATAATCCTTATTAAATTCAAACATGGATATCCTTATTATATGTAAGCAGAAATGCAATGAATATTTTTTGTTGAATAGTGTAACATGTAACATGGAGACTAATTCTCATGAAATATCTTTAGATAATGTTTAAAACCCTCTGAGCGTTTGAGGTCTTATTTTCATTTTCGTAAAATCACTCATAAAACTCAAAATAACTTCGAATTTCTTTTGCAATTAAGTGTAAAAATATCTTTCATATCCATACATGTAAGATATTTCTTGATACATAATTTTATTTGAAATGTATTTCGCTACAGACAAGTTAAAGGGGATGATCAGTCAGATCTCAAATTTCCCCTTGCTAATGTTAAACTTATGGGAGTGGCATGCATTCTTATTTTTACAATACCTTCTCGTAAAATTAATATTTTTTACTTATTTTTCCTGTGTACTCTTTAGGATGTCTCTTATATATTTTTTGATTGTCAAAATATTTTAAAATATATACTTCATTAAAAAAATAAATAAAGTCATCCTTTAACACTATACAGACTGCAAACAGTGTTACCAAATCTAGCATTTTTCTTGTTCAGGAATTTTGACATCACACCAGGAAAATTTTAATACTAATTTTAGTTTATTTTATTCACTAAATATCGTAATGATAACCAAAAATAACTATCAAAATCTTCTGGGAGAAGTTAGAATTCCTTAAAGGGGCTCAGGGCTTTATCGATACCGAAAAATATGTAAACAGAGCTCTCGCTTCGAATCCGTATAAAAACAGGAGTGTTCAATGTAACTAATTTAAACTTTATGATATTTTTAAGGTATGTTTGTAGTTTTATAAAATTATTAAATGAAGTACTTCAATGTAATAAAATAACAAATATAGCAAAATTTATATAACACAATTTTCGAAAAAGAATTATGCGTCATATCACCATCCGTAAGATATCTTGACGTTGAATTGACGTAAGAACCTAATTTTTTCTTTAAAATGTTCGGGAAACTTTACTCTATAGAATGAATTAAGGATATAACTATCACTCAAAGGAAACCTTATTTAAAAAAAACTCTCAAAGTTGAAAATTTAAAAAACTTTAAAAAATACAATTTTTTTTCATTAAAAATACACAAAATATTAAACTATTTAAAATATATTAATTCTATCAGTAATGGGGTTATATACATGCAAAAAAAAAAAAAAAAAAAAAATTAAGCCATTCCATCAAATAGTTTTTTTGTTTTTTTTATCTTGCGGATTGTCGTAAAAATCAAGTTTTGAGAAAACGCGACTTAAAGTTGCAATTAAATGGCTGCGGCTTTGAAAGCGATTATTACATTAATGCTTATAACTCCGTTATAAATGTAAATATGTTTATGCGGTTTTTTGCACTGTGTTCAGAATTAATTGGATAATAAAATAGATTTTAAAAAATCGTTTCTTTTTTTTTTTTTTTTAAGCCCTGAACCCTCTTAAGAATAGTTTTATAAATGATGCATAATGCATAGTGTTAAGTGTGGAGATCACCATCAGCAGCTCTATATTGCTTAATTTTAACACAGTATTAAAAAAATTGAGCTGTAAATATTTCTTCAATTAAGCAATTTTTCAGAGCAAATTTTACAGATCTTTGTTTACGCATTCCTTTAATACTTTTAATGAAAATTAATTAGAATTTAGTGTTACAAGCAGGATTATAAAAATATATTCGATATATCCACTTAATATTGCACACACACACACACACATATATATATATATATATTCTTAAAATATTGTAGTTTAACTTCAACTTTAAATAACATTAAAATTTCCAGATAAAAATATTTTTACGGGCAATTAAACTATAAAATACAAAAATTAGGATAAAATTTCCATAAAAATTTAATAAATAAATAAATATATTACAAATACTTACTTAAAAATAGGTAGAAGTTATAAAGATATATAAAATACAAAATATTAAGTTTCTACGTTAGGGGAAACCGAGGCTAGTTGGCTACAGGGGTATTTTGGCGCAGTCCCCATAAATCGCTTGTTTGTGGATAGATTGTGCAACCAGTCACAGAGTACATTTCTTCTTGCGTTTTACAATCCTCATTGTAGTTTTGCAGCGTTACCTACGTGCAGTGGACATTTATTACGATTTTTCTGTTTTTTGTGCTCATAAGTAATTTTTTGTTGCTTCTTTTTTTTCTAATTTCTAATACTTATCTTAATAATTGCGATTTGACTTGTGCAATTTTTCTTAGTGTATGATTAACTGTACCTACCCCATATGTGATTTACTTGGATTATTTATGCTTAGATGGTTACGTGTCCCTTTTGTGAAAAATTTATTATGGGACTAGTTGGCGCATTGAACACGGCTCAAGTTGACTCGGTGTCTGATGTATGCTGGTAACTTGAAAAACAGCAAACAACGAGAAAAGTGGTTGCAATGCAAGATTTTGGGCACACGAGGCTTGCCCAAACGGAGACACTCGATTTTTTATTTGTGGCAATTGTAACTCTGATGATGATGTAGGATAGAAGCTACTCAATGTTAATGTTTTATTCATTATTTTTATGTCTGTATAATTTAAAATTTACATTGTATGGCTATAACGCCTTTGCCTAAACTGACTGGTACTAATGAAATTGATTTCGCTTAACTGCGTGTCTTATTTGAGCTTCATTCAAATTTTTATGAAGCGTGTGCCAACTTACCCCATAGGTATAGGCAACTTACCCAGTGACGGGGTAAGTTGGCGCACAATTTTCCTTTTACTTTAGGCTTCCGCTAAACATAAACTACAAAAGCTACAAACTCAAAACTCCGGGTATTTATAGCTAATGCCTGTTCTTTAAAACTACAGTTAAAGTTTCATAAAAAAACTTAAACAAAAAATTAATAAAAATCAACAACTAAAAACTGCGCCTACTAGCCCCGGTCTCTCCTACTTAGTTTTGGAAATAGGATGCGCGCAATGTGAAAAATATCTGTTCAGTTAAAAATATCTTTAAAGTTTAACTTTATCTTGATTTGGATAGGAATAGCTCCACAAATTTTATCATAAAAACCATTTCTAATTGGAGTATCGACATATTTTTTTTTTTTTTTTAAAGTTTGGTAACATATTACTCTTTAATAACAGACAATTTTTTTTTTTGACATTTTAAAAAGTTTTAAAATGACCTCTTAAGAAAGAGTACACATGGAAAATAAATCAAAAATATTAATGTCCCGAGATATTTAAAAAATAAGAATGCATCCCACTCCCATTTGTTTAACGTTGGCAAGGGGAATTTGAGGTTTGACTGACCGACCCGCTTAAGAAGTTTTGTGGAAAATGAAAAAATACGGGACAGCAGTTTAGAGGGTTTTAAAAGCATTTCCTCCACCCAACCTTTTTTCCTTGTGCTATTGAATAATCATACCATTTTTAATTGACCACCCTTAATTGTCACACCAATCGTTGTACAGTAAAATCTCGTTATACTGATTCAGTTCGTTATACTGAAAAATTCGTTCAAGAGAATATATTTATAATGAAATAGGATAATGTGATTTTTTTTTTACAATCCAAATAATATTCGTTAAAATAAAAAATTCGTTATAGTGATATTCGTTGTAACGAGATTTTACTGTATTCATCTTATGGGCTTCATTCTTGAAATGTGTTCAAACGGACATTATCACATATGCCCTAATTGTGATAGTAGTTCTGATTCAGTGCTGCCATTGCTACATCACGTTGAAATGCTCAAGTTTTAATCTGTGTGGTTTCGTGTGAAAATGTTAGATCTTTTCCTTTGCATGCCGTCTTGTATAATGTCACAACCAGGGCTTAATTTGTGCCGGAGCCCAGCTCCGGTACTTCTCTGTCTTTAGTAAATATTTAAATATTGGTCGGAATTCACCGGAGCTCATAAATACAGGGCTCCGGAGCCCAGTGCAATAGCGCTTCCGAAACACGAAAGCACAAATTACCCTTCCCTTCCCTTTCCATCTCCAAAATTTTACACTCTTTTCTATCAAAATACTTATAAGTGACGTAATGTGTCGCACATATAGGAGATGGAGACAAAACGGGTTCAATTTTTATATCAGTTTTTAAGCTTGGACTAACTCAAGCTCAATCTGTCTTGCTTTCAAAATTTTATTTATTCATGTATAGGGGAAAAAATTTCTTCCTTCAAATTTACATATTATATTCTATTTTAAATCATTTTAATGCTATTTTGATCCCGAATGAAGGGAAAACGTCCCCAAATTTCATTCATTTTTCCATAAAAATGCGTAGCTGCGAACTATTACTTTTTTGTGTTAACACTATTTCCGAATCATAATCCTTATTCTATTTAATCGCAGAGTTCTGCAATTAATTAACTTTAAAATTTATCAAAGAATACTATTCGGAAGGAGTGATAACTAAAAAAGTAGAATAGTTGACAGCTAAAGTACATGCTGATAGATATATTTAAAAAATTTTATTTTCCCAAAGAAAAAAAAATGCTTTAAATTTTACAAATAATGTACGAAATATAAATATTCAGATTGGAGTGACGGGGGGTTGGTACAACTGTTAGTACCGGTACCGCAGACTATTAAGGCTCCGGTACTTTTTTTTAGAAATTAAGCCCTGGTCATAACACAACTTTTTATTTTTAGGCTTTCACTTCATTTCGAGCTGCTATTTTATAATGAACAGATGGGTCATTTAGGATTAATGAATCATTTCTCACTCAACCTGTAAATAATATTTATTTGTTACATTTTAGGGCTCTATTTTTAAAAACGATTTTATATCAATACGAAATACTGCCGAATCGGTTACTTGTGCATTTCTTCGGACTCCGTTGTTGGGCTTAGAACTTACCAGTCCCCTTTTATAAATTATAGAAAATATATTTTTTAATTAGTAGGATGATGAGTAATTTGATAAGTTTTTTCTAAATTTATAAACAGTGTTAGCTCAAAATAATTTAATTTTTGAAACACAAATAGTAACTATTTAAAACAGTAAAATTTAACCCTTTATGCCTCAAATTATGAATTCATGAAAATTTCATCTTCTAAAGTATTTTTCGTGAATTTTTGAAATTACGTTAGAAGTTTTACACAACCATTTAATAAAATTTAAAAGGATATTGACAATTGAAATTAATTAATTAAATTTGTATTCATAGGGATTCTGTACAATGTTTATAACTTTACTCAAATCTTTTATTTAAAATATTTTGTGTAGTATTTTATAGCATTAGAAACGTTAAAAGTATTTTTGTTTTGTTCAATCAATAATGCTTTTGGAATAAGATAAAGAAAAGTGTCTATAACGCATTCTAAACTGTATTATTGCTAATCGATCTATTAAATTAATTTTATAACAAGTTATTTTAATGGTACTTATATGTACGTTGTATAAAGGGTTAAAATAAATGTTTTCAAGATTAAAAAAATAATAATAATAACGAAAATGTTTATACCATTCTTAATACTGCCAACTCTATAATTAATTAATTAATTAATTAAAAATTTAAAAAAATTTCGCCTGAAGGACGCAAAAATGCCAATGAAGACATTGATAATACTAAACTTTAACTAGTATGTTAAAATAGAAGAGAAATTTGTCTGCATTTTCACAAAATGAATTATTATTGTTTCATCTACATTTTAGCCTCAGATATAATTGGATGTCTAAAGACATGATCTTAATAAAGGATCATGAACAATACAAATCTTTTAAATATTTTGTGAGTAATCTCCCACAAAACAAGCCATGATTACACAAGCAACCCGAATTAGGATATTTATGATTCATTTTTTAAACGAATTCTCTCTGTTACTATAAACTTTTTAAATCAATATAGTAAATAAATATTTTTTATATATTGAAATATATGAAAAAAAAAGTCTTAAATAATCAGAAACATGAAATCCACCACCCTTTCCCCTCAGAATTAATTCTATGATTGTTTAAATCTGCTATGCAAAACCAACGTGCCATAATTTATGCAAAAAGAAAAAAAAAAGCTAAATTAATATGAATTTTGACATTTTGCTTTCCGGTTTTTGGTCTAAAATATTTTTTAATCTTTAGAGAGCTATGGATGCTTTTATTTTCTCGGTGACTTGAGAAATGTATTTTTATTACGCCTTCTATGTTTACCTTTTAGGTAGAACTTTTCCGTACTGTTACACCAACAAGAACAAGATGATATTAAGTATAAAAGTCACCGGAAAAATATCTTAACTATGCACAGAAAAAGTAAAAGAATGTGTACATAAGTATAAGAGATAATTATTTAAAGAGTGATCTATTAAGTGAGATTATTTTTTATTATCTATTACGATTTATTAATTAACTGAGAAGATTTATTATATTGTGTAAGAGATAATTATTTAAAGAGTGATCTATTAAGTGAGATTATTTTTTATTATCTATTGTGATTTATTGATTAACTGAGAAGATTTATTATATTGTGTAATAGATACTTATTTAAAGAGTTTTGTAAAATTCACAGGAAAAATATCTCAACTATGCATAGGAAAAGTAAAAGAATGTGTACATAAGTATAAGAGATAATTATTTAAAGAATGATCTATTAAATGAGATTATTTTTTTTATTAACTATTGTGATTTATTAATTAACTGAGAAAATTTATTATATTGTGTC
Organism: Maratus speciosus; assembly: GCA_963932465.1. NCBI lineage: Eukaryota > Metazoa > Arthropoda > Arachnida > Araneae > Salticidae > Maratus > Maratus speciosus. Next base: position 40,857,299 of record OZ010791.1, on the reverse strand, counting down.
AGAGATAATTATTATAAGAGTTTTGTAAAACGCACCGGAAAAGTATCTAAACTATGCAAAAAAAAAAAAAAAAAGGCTAAATAAATGTGTACATAAGTATAAGAGATAATTATTTAAAGAGTGATCTATTGTGTGAGAATATTTTTTATTATCTATTGTGATTTATTGATTAACTGAGAAGATTTATTATATTGTGTAAGAGATAATTATTTAACGAGTTTTGTAAAATTCACAGGAAAAGTATCTCAACTATGCACAGGAAAAGTAAAAGAATGTATACATAAGTATAAGAGATAATTATTTAAAGAATGATCTATTAAATGAGATTATTTTTTTTATTAACTATTGTGATTTATTAATTAACTGTGAAGATTTATTATATTGTGTCAAAGATAATTATTTAAAGAATTTTGTAAAATTGACCGGAAAAATATCTGAACTATGCAAAAAAAAGGTAAAAGAATGTGTACATAAGTAGAAGAGATAATTATTGAAAGAGTGATCTATTAAGTGAGATTATTTTTTATTATCTATTGTGATTTACTGATTAACTGAGAGGATTTATTATATTGTGTAGGAGATAATTATTTAAAGAGTTTTGCAACATTCACAGGAAAAATATCTCAACTATGCACAGGAAAAGTAAAAGAATGTGTACATAAGTATAAGAGTGTGATTAGTATAAGAGTGAATTTTATTTAAAGAGTGATCTATTAAGTGAGATTATTTTTTATTAACTATTGTGATTTATTAATTAACGGAGAAGATTTATTATTTTGTGTAAGAGATAATTATTTAAAGAGTTTTGTAAAATTCGCCGGGAAAGTATCTCAACTATGCAAAAAAAAAAAAAAAAAAAAAAAAAAAAAGTAAAAGAATGTGTACATAAGTATAAGAGATAATTATTTACAGAGTGATCTAAGTTAGATTATTTTTTATTATCTATTGTGATTTATTAATTAACTGAGACGATTTATTATATTCTGTCAGAGATAATTATTTAAAATCTTTTGAAGCTATTTTTACATACGAGTGTATAGTGTTATATTTTCGAAATGATAAGTAATATTTTTTATTCACAAGGAAAATGTTAGCGTTTGATGTTTTTGGAAAACATTACGCTTTAAAATATATGCAAATATATAAATAATTAATTTAATGATTTTGGATCAGTTACTTATTATTGTACAAAGATATTCATGTCAAAACATTAAAAAATATGCAGTTTATAAGTTATTCGTGTTATATGAGTTCCATGAAATTTTACTTCATGTTGTATTTGCTTTATAATCACCTTTTCTCTAAATTACAATTTGCAAATGAAAATATATTGCATAATATTTTGAATTTAATGTACAGTTTTAACCAAAATAATAATAATAATAATAATAAAAAGCTATACACCATATATTTGAACCCTTTCGAGGGCGGTATCCTTAAAAAAGGATACATAATTTTAATTCCAAAACTGACAAGCAGAACCAGGAATATTTAATTAAAATTTCCATTTTATAATGTACGTGACAATAAGCAAGTTCGTATTTTCTAATAACTTCGTTTATAAATTCTGGTGTCAGCCATTATTTCACCAGTTTATAAACAGAATTACTCCGCGACGGAAAGGGTTAATCGCCAAACTGTATCAGAGAAAAGGGAAAGGGCCATTCATTAGAAATTACGTCTTCTTTCAAGTTATCTTTTTTATAAGGGGTCCTCTTAATAACGAAATTGTACCAAACATTGAAATTTCCAATACGAACGATCAGTTTCTATAGCATATTTGGATTCTTCGGCAAATTTTACCTTCGATCACCAGTCATTCATTCAAGTTATTCACGAATGACTGGTTAAACTTTGGAGCTCTTAATGTTAAATTCCTTTTTAAGCGTTGCAAAACAGATTGCTATGCGGGTAGTTTTTTTAAGCGTAACTCTAAAACTACTTGGCGGAATAAGCTTTCATTTTGGATTCGCATATTTGAAGCTTCTAGAAATCGATTTCTGTTTTTTAAAAAAAATCATAGGTTCACATTTTTTATTCGGAATAATTTATGTAAAATTTCACAGTATAATATCGGGAAAATAAATTACGTTATGATAACTGATAAGAAATTCCTTATACTGACTGATAAATGATGTCAATCATACATGATGATGTAAGGATGAGGTACGTATGCCTGGCCAAAGTCGTTGGCTGGGATTTGATTCTGGGACCTCACGGACAGTAGGCGAGCACGTTAGCGTCGAGCCGTAAGTCCAGCCAGTTATGGGGGTCTCAAGACTCTTAAAATTGGAAAAAATGAAAAAAAAACCGACCATTTTCAACATTTAATATCTTAAAATGTATATGATATTAAGACACAATTCTAAATGGGAATGAAAGATACAAGTATGTTCTATCATTTCAAACATTTGAAAAATTGCGAGATGCAGAATTAGCATTTACAGGGGACTTCAAACTGTCAGACATTTCACGAGCAGAAAATCGGCATAATAGCTTATGCGCACGATTACAAAATAAATTTTGCAACTGGAATGAAAATTTTGGTACCTACTTATACCTCAGATTATAATAATTACACTGAACCTAAATAAATTTGTATTTAAAGCATTTTTATATTTTTAATACAAAGTTGTATTTAGCTAATGCAAAATTTAGAAAATTTCAACAATATAAACCCCTAAAAAAATATTTTTTTTAAACAATAAAATGGAAATTTTAGGTTCAGTTTATACAGACTAATATGAATCATATGTTTTGAAAATTTCATGAAAACATATTCAGAAGTTTTTGAGATATCGTGCGCGTTATGCCCAAAAACGTCATTTGGAGAAAAATGACTTCAAAGTTTTGGAAACACCGCTTCAGCTATTGAGCGAGTATAATTCGAAATGCCATAACTTCTGTTCTAATGGGAATTTCAAGATAACAATTATATCAAAATGTTCCGAAAACATAGAAGTTTAACATCTAAAAAAAAAATTAAAATTTCGAAAATTTTAGAGTCCTGAGACCCAACCTAGTAACTCGTTATATACATGTTCTTTACATGATGGCGTCGCTACAATAATAAAACATTCTAAAAAAACTGACAATAATAATATAATTCATTTATCTTTTCATAATTTACGTATATTAAAATTCGTAGCATTTGCATGGTAAATAAGTTAAATAATTATGCTCTCTCTGAAAACTATATGTACATATTCACCATTTATTTTAAATTTTCAAGTGTGTTTTGTATTTGTTGTGAAAACCAGTAATGAAAATTTGACATATCTTTCGTAACAGATTGTGATTTTTATACCTTCTTGAGATGGTTCATTCATAGTATTTCCTGTTATTCTTCGACAAGAGCACGTTTCTCAGTGTACGGTACAGACTATTTGTTTTTTAAATCTTTTTTAAAATAATCTTTGAAACAAATGCAGCATCGTTCTATGGAGTATATTGTGAAATGTTTCTGTGCAATCTTTTTTTTTCTGTATTGCTTCATACCATGTGCGCAAACAGAACAAAAGCAAGGGGGAGGCGTCATTTTTAAAGAGAAGTCCCCGAAATTGCGTAATCGTGTTTTTTTTTATAATGAATAATATCAGTTTGAAATAAATTGAATTGAGACTTTTTCTTAATCAAAACCCCCATACCATACAATTTTTAAAAATATAACGTAAAAAGGAGTATGGATATGTAAAAAATGAGAAATAAATGAAAATTCAACAGTAAACTTCTCTCAACTTTTTTTAGTGTCGAATTCAAGCATACATATATATATATATATATATATATATATTTAAAACTTGTCTTCATCAGAGGCCCCATTGTCTCCCTCCTGTGTTTAAGATAACCATATATTGTCAATCTTTTGTTTTTTTGTTCTGTTCTTTTTTTTTTCAAGTAATAAAAACATAATTTAAATAAACAAACAAAATAGAGGAAAAGATTCTCGTTTCTATGGGGTTATTTCATTTTTTCTAAACAATTTCTGTGTTTACTTGATTTTTTTTTTTTTTTAAGGAAGCTTTGCACGTAGGGCTAATTTTTAAACACATTAATGTGAAGCGCAAAACAAAGCTGAAGATTGTCTTCAACGATGGTTTTAGGGGATTAGAGCACTCGTCCCCCCCCCCCCCCTTCTTCCCTGACGAAATATTCCTTAATTCTTATTTCTTTTGATATTTAATTACGTTAAATTTCTCTGGAAGAATAAATTTACTAGGTTTTATTTTTCAAAATCCTTAAAGAAAATTTAATTTATTAAATTCAAAATCCAGCTTATGGGGTAATGGCCCTCCCCCTCTCCTCCTTGTCGACGCCCATGCTTCATACCATATGCATGGCTGCCATGGAGAATTTTTAAATATATTTTTGTGTTGTCGCTATGTAGAAATGTATAGGTGGAATGTTTGTATTGAATAATAAGACAAAGCGAGCTTCCTAAAACCACTGCAGCTTTCTCATCTCTGATCTATCCATAATTTATACCTGCCTGAGAGATTTTATGATTTTTTGATTTATTTATTGTCTAAAGATTGGATTATTGAATTGGATGCTTTTACGTTTGATGTGCTGCCATCTGTAGGTCAGAAATAGAAGTATTAGAAATGGAATGATTTTATCTTAGAAACTTCATAAATGTTTTTATTATTATTATTAATATTATTATTATTATTTTGGCAATGAATAAACTTACTTAATAAATTTCTGGGGAGACTAACCTGGGTAACATTGTTTGTATAAACTAACACACGACGTCCTTAAAAAAAAAGGGCGGAAAGAAAAAAAAGAAGAAAAATTAAAAAATTCATCAAAAATATAATTTTTTCACACATATAGTAAAATCTCGCTTTAACATTCTGAGAATTTACAGTTCGTGAAAGTGCCCGATATAATGTGCATGTAAATTAAATTTTAACGTATTTTTAATTTACATTTTTCATATTCCGCCAATTCCGCTTTATTTCCTGAGACTCTACAAAAATATTAAAACGAAATTTCTCTTCATGTGGCATTTAAAAATAGTCACTAATTATATGGTATTCCTGTACATAAACATTCGCTCAATTATTATAATGTATAAATAAATATATTTAAAAATAGCATATTATTACTAAAATATTTCCGTGATTCTGGTATAGTACGAACCTACAATTCGATTTTTTTTTTAAATAAAAATAATTAAATTTGCTGAAAAAACACCCAAAGCAAACATATTTAATGTTTATCAATATGGCATAAAAAAAAAATAATCGTCCTTACATTCATATGATAATACAGTTTCATATATTTAATAACTTTTCACATTTAATATCAATATTAAATTTATTATGTTCATAATTATTGAGTAAGCAACATAATTTATATTTCATTATTTGCAATAAAAAATTTACTTATCTACATTTCGCTTTTGTTACAGTTACTTCTAAATATTCATTTAAATTCCAAATTTAATCTGTTAATGTTAATCTTATTTTTTTTTCTGTTAATCTTGATTTACTTTATTAGTTTCGAAGCACTTTTCACTTCAAGCTTATCAATTCGATCTAACATACTATCTATCTTATAAAGAACAAACGCGTCCGTCCGTAATACTGGCGTCATGAACAGACGATTTAAATTTTGCTTTTATTGCAATTTTTTAAACTTCTAAACATTGCAATTTTTAGTGCAATTCTTTAAACTTCTAACACTTCTAAGGCTGATTCCTGTAGATGCCTGATCAACACTTCCCAGAATTAAGTAAAGAAGTAAACAAAACATATAAATCGGAAATGGAATAAAATAAACAATATAACATATTTATAACAACTTAAAAGGTGACTCAAACATTTAAAAATATTATTTAATGCAACCCCGAGATCTTTCGAACACACACGCGTTCATTTTCAAAGGGAAAAAAGATGACTTCATGGGTGACTCAGTCATCTTTTTCCCTTTGAAAATGAACGCGTGTGTGCGAAGATCTCAGGGTTGCCTTAAATAATATTTTTATATGTTTGAGTCACCTTTTAAGTAGTTATAACATAAGTATGTTATATTGTTTATCAATAACAAAGTGAAAATTTCCTTCACGACACTAGTGTTTAATACAGTGTTTTGACTCTATGAAATAAAATATATGAAAACTAACAACTCAAATACTATTAAAGAAAAAAAAAAAAACCCATAAAAAATGAGATGTAAATTACCAACCAAAGGTTGAATAATGCTATTTTTACATTGAAACACAGTAAAAATTTCAGCTGAATATATTATTACATGTAATGAAGATTATAAAAAGGGTTCGCAGTTAAATTTGATAATTATAATATAAACAGAAATACTGATGTAAAAAAAAAAAAAAATAGTTTTCTTTTATATTCTGTAACCCAGGAGGTCCGGGTTCGATCCCTTGGTGTATTTAACTCCAAAATATTCAACACTGCAGTGGGTAAGCTCGGACAAGCGTTCAAAATACAAACCGGGTACAGAGTATCTCTGTCTTATTGTGTAGATTCTATATTTCATTTTAAAATGTAACAATGTTATATTTTCTAGTGTTTAGCCGGCATAACCCTGTGAATTTATAGCTTTTTTTTAAACTCAAAATTTTCACGTAAATGTAAAAGAATTTTTAGATTGTATAAAACTACTGTTATTCGATTATTCTGAAATGTGCACGACATCGTTATGGTTCAAGTCAGTTTATTCGTAAGTTATGTAAGAATTCCTCGACAATAAGTATATACAGGGTGTTCCCGAATTCGACCGACACATTCAGAAGAGTGAAAGTAGCCATCAACAGGATGAAAAATTACCATAGAACATGGGTCTCAAAAAACGTATTTAGTCACAAATACAAGGTGTTTCATCATAACTGAACTTGAGTTGACGGTAATAACTTTCAGAAAACTGAAATATATTGAAATAAAACTTTTAATAGACATTCTCACCTTTATTGTAAATGTGGTGGTATGAAAAAAAATTGGTATACGTTTCCATTATACTCGGCAGCATTATGCACTTGACGCTCTACATTTTGGACTGCGATGACCAGTTCACGTTATCATTGATTGCTTGAGCACCTTGTTTTTCCAGAACTTTCCGTGATCCACATTTTGGACTGCGATGACCAGTTCATACGGTATCATCGATTGCTTGAGCACTTCGTTTTTTCAGAACTTTCCGTGATTTTATATCCATTTTTTGGACTGCGATGACCAGTTCATACGGTATCATAGATTGCTTAAGCACCCCGCTTTTCCAGAACAGGGGCGTAGCCACAGATATTTTTTCGAGGGGGGGGGGGGAATTCGAAAATTTCCCAACTTGAAACAAATTGCTCCAATTTTCGACTAAAATGATACGCACAACGTGTGTAATAATTTTAATGATACTTTTGCATAAAAAATTCCTTTCCAAAGAAAAATTCTGAAACTGAAAACATAAAAATTCTAATTATGGGTTTGTTTACTAAAAAAAAAAATAATAAATACGCTTTTTACTTTCTTCTATTTTTACAAGAAGAAAGTATTGGATTCATGAAAAAACTTGACTTCCGGTTTTAGACTGATTTATACGTTTTAGTAAGTCCTGGACACGATTCGACAGTTTTTAGAAAATATCTGTCTGTCTATATGTGATACAAATTTTGTGGGCACTCTAACACAAAAACTAATGCGCGAAATTTGGTAAAACTTTAGAGATTCACTTATACAGTCGAACCTCGTTAACGCGAACACTCAAGGGGAAACTTTTTTTGTTCGTATTAAAAGTAGTTCGTGTTATCGGAACTTAACTACATTACATACAACTGGACGAGGCAATCGGAAACAGTTCGTGCTAACGGGGTTTGACTGTGCCTTGATAAAAATTGGTGCTGATTTGTTTTTGGTGTAAATCGTCCAACAGGACTATGCGGCATTTTTCACGATTTACATGATTTTAGCGATAATTATATCTCAAAAACTATTGCACGGAATTTGATCAAACGTCATATTCTGTTAAACCTTGGCATAATTTGATGCAGATTAGTTTTTTATGTATATCATATAGCAGGTGGCGCTGCTATGCAACATTTTTCACGATTTTGCGATAGCGGTATCTCAAAAAGTAATGCACGGAATTTAGTCAAACTTCATATTCCACATAAGTAGCACTTCCACATAAATAGATCCTTATTAGGCTTGGGTCTATACTGTCCAAAGCTATCGCTTTTATGCACTTTGAGTAAGGAATTTTGGTTGCAGACATCTAGGAGGCTGGGTGCCAAAATTCAATGATTTGTTTGAAAAATGCTATGCTTATATCTCCTTTTTAAATGCACACAATTCAACAAATCTATACCTTTAGAGTTTGTTATTATAGGCAAAGAATTGTCATTTAATTTTGGCACTGTGATTGTAAATTTTGAGGCATTAACATGTATGGAGTAGAAGAAAATTTTGGGATTGGCACATCCGACTAGTTTTCACTTAATATTAATTCTTGTGGTCTTCAAAGAAGCCCACCTGTTAATAACATCGCTTAGTCTAATAAAATTCCCTATTTCACTTTCATATTTTAAAAGCATTAGGCTGTCAAGTCTGTCATCCCTCATTGTAGCTTGCAATATATATATTTTTTAATTTTTATTTGACTAAAGATTCTTTCATTAGATGCAACGCCATAAAGATAAGCTGCTGTGAATGTTGAGGTACGAGTATATAATTTGACGGCATGACCCAAATAGTCTTTGAATTTCATGGCATGATTAAAAGGTTTGATAAGTGAGTTGGGATTTGGTTTATTTCTATTTGACTCTGCAAGTCATGTATATCCGGTTTCTCACATCCAGGTGGAAACATTATTAACTTTTCCCTTGCACAATTGTAATTTAAATATGGAATGCATTGCTGCAATATTCTCTTGATATAGGGAACATTGTCATTTAAGCTCATTACTAAATTCCCGAAATTTTCTTGTGTTTCTTATAATTCTTTACTGTAAAACTTATGTGTATCAATGTCCATTGCTGTGCTATTATTTTTATTTATTGCCTTTGGTGAAACCCTTTTCCTACGGTGCTTTCGGAACTCAGCTTCTCCAGTCCCATCCTAATATTCATAATTGTTTGTGAGCTTGTCTGAAAGGAAATCTTTATTTCTTCAAAATTTTATTCAAGTGCAACGTGACAGTGTTACAGTGCATGTCGATTTTTTCTTCAGTTGATGGACTGCTTTCATGGTCATGGTCACATTTCTGTTCCAAATTAAAATCATCCATTTTTTTACCTTTTTCATCCTCGAATGGATTTTTAGATGCTCTTGCACAAAAATTCTTTTCCTATTATGAAGGGTTTCTTCGTGCTGAGATTTATACTAACTTTTTAGAACACCTTTAAACACAGAACACTTGACTTTTGGTTTAAAATTTTATAAACACATATGAATATAAACGAACAGGACTGATATATATTTCCGCACACAAATAAAAGTAAAATGTGACAAATTTATCTAAACTAACGACTTCTTATATCTGCATTTGCTCATATAACGCTTTTTAATTCACAGCGAAGGCTTAACTAACTTTTGCGTCAAAAAAATCACAAGAATGAGTAAAATATTGTCCAAAAATCGCAAAATTAGTCAAAAAAGTAGTGAAAACTCTTCAAATCTTCTTGCCCATAGCTGTGTTTCAAGTAGGTTACTACATTCCTTTCTGTTGTGCTACGAGTGATCTCCAATTTTCGAAAGAAGCTGCAATCCCTTTGGATTAAAATAGCTGGATTCCATTTTGGGAGGAGAAGGGGAGGTAGGGTGAAATTTTTGAGAAAGGAACAAAGTTTTGGAGGAAATAAAGGAACTGGTTAGTCAGTGATTGATGGACAGGAGTAGAGAAATTTAGGTCTGGTAGATGCACAATATTTTTGTAGAACTGAAAAATACAATGATAGATTGAGTGTGGCTGATTTATTTTTGTATTTCTTTTGATAATTTAACTTGTCTACTGTTGCAGTACTAAAAGTAATCACCAAAACAATACAAATTTCGTAATTTTTTTTACTATTACTTTTAAAAAAGAAAATGTCTCAAAAATCTAGAATTTCCCAACTCTAAGCTCAATTTTCCCAACTTCACATATATTGGGGGGGAGGCTCCCCCCATACCCCCCCCCCCCATGGCGACCCCCCTGTTCCAGAACTTTCCGTGATCTTATATCCACATTTTGGACTGCGATGACCAGTTCATACGGCATCATCGATTGCTTGAGCACCCTGTTTTTCCAGAATTTTCCGTGATCCACATTTTGGACTGCGATGACCAATTCATACGGTATCATCGATTGCTTAAGCACCTCGTTTTTCCAGAACTTTCCGTGATTTTATATCCACATTTTGGACTGCGATGACCAGTTCATACGGTATCATCGATTGCTTAAGCACCCCGTTTTTCCAGAACTTTCCGTGATCTTATATCCACATTTTGGACTGCGATGACCAGTTCATACGGTATCATCGATTGCTTAAGCACCCTGTTTTTCCAGAACTTTCCGTGATCTTATATCCTCATTTTGGACTGCGATGACCAGTTCATACGGTATTATCGATTGCTTAAGCACCCCGTTTTTCCAGAACTTTCCGTGATCTTATATCCACATTTTGGACTGCGATGACCAGTTCATATGGTATCATCGATTGCTTAAGCACCCTGTTTTTCCAGAACTTTCTGTGATCTTATATCCACATTTTGGACTGCGATGACCAGTTCATACGGTATCATCGATTGCTTAAGCACCTCGTTTTTCCAGAACTTTCCGTGATTTTATATCCACATTTTGGACTGCGATGACCAGTTCATACGGTATCATCGATTGCTTAAGCACCCTGTTTTTCCAGAACTTTCCGTGATCTTATATCCACATTTTGGACTGCGATGACCAGTTCATACGGTATCATCGATTGCTTAAGCACCCTGTTTTTCCAGAACTTTCCGTGATCTTATATCCTCATTTTGGACTGCGATGACCAGTTCATACGGTATTATCGATTGCTTAAGCACCCCGTTTTTCCAGAACTTTCCGTGATCTTATATCCACATTTTGGACTGCGATGACCAGTTCATACGGTATCATCGATTGCTTAAGCACCCTGTTTTTCCAGAACTTTCCGTGATCTTATATCCACATTTTGGACTGCGATGACCAGTTCATACGGTATCATCGATTGCTTAAGCACCCTGTTTTTCCAGAACTTTCCGGGATCTTATATCCACATTTTGGACTGCGATGACCAGTTCATACGGTATCATCGATTGCTTAAGCACCCTGTTTTTCCAGAACTTTCCGTGATCGTATATCCATATTATGGACTGCGATGACCAGTTCATACGGTATCATTAATTGCTTGAGCACTTTGTTTTTCCAGAACTTTTCGTGATCTTATAACATTTCACACAAAACAAGGTACATATCGTTGCATTTTCATTACAATGTTTTTATTTTTCTCAACGTTATGAATGTCAACCCAAGTTCAGTTAGGATGAAAACACCCTGCATTTGTGAGTAAATAAGTGGTTTGCGACCCCATGCTCTTGGCAATTTTTTTCATCCTTTCTATCACCCCTCTGAATTTGTCGTGCGAATTCGACAACTCCTTGTAATATGTGTAAATATCTGTAAAGTAGTTTCTGGCCTGTTTCAATATCGAATTGACTCCAAAATATCGATTCACTGAATCTAAAGTTTATGATGTCACACATGTTGTCACAGCAATGAGGAAAATTCTATCAATACGAGAAGTTGTAGTTTTTTTTTTTTTCATAAATGTTAATTATTAATATGAAAGTCTATTTTTGAAGAAAAAAAAGTAAGAATGGTTCTGGTTAGATACTTCTGATCACATTACTTTGGCGACCTTTTCGATGATAACATGAAGTAGAGATAGCCAAAACTACTATGAAACTAATTTAGTGTTATTCATAATAAAGTGCAATGACAATTATTATGTGTCTAAAAATTCCTTTATCATTTTAATTATTTTTATTTGAAGTATTTATATGATGATCTTCAAATAAGTTATTCACCTAAGGAAAATGTATTTATTAAATTGAATTTCATTATATTTTTCATTGTTTGGTTTTCAGTGAAACAATATTTTAATTCGAATGAAATTTTGTCTTGTCAATACATACAACTTTATCGGAATTTCTTCTTTTCAATATTTGTGTAACTTAATATTATTTTTTTGTGTTAATTTCGCAGTAGTATTTGACAATAAATGTAATAATCGCTACAAAATAGCTACGACTGAATATGTGTAAGCGACTGTATGCTTTTTTGAACATTTGAATGAATTATAGCGTACTGAATTCAAAATAGAAAATGTCGTGCTCACGTTAGGGAAGTTAAGTCGCTAGCTTAACTTTTTTTAATCGCATAACTCGGACGTTCACATTATCAAACATTTTAATGAGTTAAACAGATGCATGGGCATGCGCAAAAGCTATTAAATTGTAACTACAACTTTTTATTATACGTTGTGTATTATTGTTTTCATTCTTTGCGGCATGTTAAATAAATAAAACTTTAAAAAGATCATTCGAAAAAGCTAATTAATTAGTTCTAATAACTCAACTTTGAACTTAAGCCCAATTTCAAATAAGAAAAATAGTTCAGAAGGCAGAGCTTTGCTAACATAAATCTTCCCCTGTGCTGTGGAAAGGTGTGAAGCCGAAAAACGAGTTCTTTCCATTCTCCTGCGTCAACCATTTTTGTTTTTGACCAATTGCATTCCAATCTTAGAGGAGGAATACGAATTATATTAGGAGTCTATGAATCCAATCAACAGCCTCCAGACTCAACTAAATATGGCGGACGCGGGGGAGTTGGGATAGCTTCAAGTGACGTCATTTATGACTACTCGAGGCCAACGAAAAAGACAGGCTACCACGGTGCATCCCAAGTTTTTTTTTTTTATAGACCTCCTGAGTGACATGATGCTCTTTTCTTACATCTGCATTGGTGTATTCGAGCATCACGTGACTCCAGCGGTCTGTAAAAAAAAAAAAAAAACAAAAAAAAAAAAAAACAAAAAAAAAAAAAACGTGGAATGCACCGCAGTAGCCTGTTTTTTTCGTTAGCCCCATGACTACTCCAGCTATTGGATCCTCCTTGTTAAGAGATTATCTCAAAGTTAAAAATGTTTCACAAACTTCCTGAAGTCGATAATTTTGATTCCCGGTTATGCGCTTAAAAAAAATTCAAATGCCTTAAATATCCTACTGTGAATATGATATTAGGATATCTGTTTCGTTGCCGAAAAAAATTGCCAGGAAAATGCAGTCTATGGTAACCGATATGAATAAAAAAATTCCTGCATTTGCTCAAGTTGTAACTGGTCTATAGTACAATATTACGTTTATGCAAATTTACAATCTTGGCCGTTTCTAAATCCAGAGAATTTGAATGGAAGCATAACTAGAGACTATTGTACATAGATATAGATATATATACATGTCTGCGTATAAATGAATGTGCCATGCATGTATACTGCATTTACTTTCTCCAGATTGGTGACTATGGGACCAGATAAACCATAGAGTAGATTTTAATTTATTTTTGAAAATTTCTTTTTATTGTAAATTTTAAAACCCCTTTTACTCTTTTGAAACAATAAGTATTACATTGGAAAGTAAGAAAAAAACAAACAAACATATGTATACAGTTTTGGTATTTTCATTAATTTGATTTCACGAAATTCATTACGATGAGAAACCATTTCTATTTTGCATATATTTATTTTCATTCCTATACATTCCCAACTTAAGAATATATGATCTACTAATATATGATCTATTAATCTCTATAAAGAGTTTATAAGTATATGATGTATATTGTTTTATTTTGAAAATTAGACATATAGAAAATCACCTGTTTGTCACATTAAGCTGTTAAAAATTAGACACTTTATGTGGCATTTTAATGTGAAGTAAAGTTGTTGTTTTTTCCAATGTTCGTGTAAATGATGTACAGAAGAAAAAAAATGTCACTGAATATAATCATGTCAGAAAAAATATATGTGAGATAAATATGCAAATTGAAGACTTGTATAAGTGTTCATGTAAATGATGTCTTGTAAATAATTTATTATGATAATTTTGTCAGTAAAAGTATATATGTGCCATTTTTACGAGAAATTAAGATCATTTTGCTTAAGTGTTCATTGATTTGGGTGTTATGATGATGAGAAAAAAAAATTATATATCTTTGCTATGTGTAATTAGTTTTGTATTCAATGAGAGTTTATAAAGCGTTGTTATTTTCAGGAATGTTTTACAGATGTTTTAGACCTGTTTTCCTGCGTCAAAAAATATATGATACAGATGTAATTGTTAGTATACTGTATTATTTGTCATGTGTGAAATTAAAAATCATATGTTTAATAAACATGTTTGAAATATATGAGAGTTTTTGTTGCCTCGGAAGCTTTTCAATTGAACTCACGAATTAAAATATAGGCATCCCCCGACTTACGTATTATGCAACTTACGTACATTCGCAGTTACGTAATAAATCTCGAAAATTACATTTGTGAACATACTAGCGCGTTTGATACGCAGTTGCATACTTTTGATATTTATTTTATAAATAAAATATAATAGATAAGAACCACTACCGTAATATAGTTTTATATATTAGATAGAGTTATATTTTTATTGGTATATACTATCAAATCTATAACAAAACAACCGAATCTTTATTGTTATTTATTCATAGTAGTCATCCAATTCATAATAAATACAGTTTATGCTTATCAAGGTGCCATCAGAAATTCATGGAGAATAGGTTAAATTAGTCTGCTTTCACTAATTCTTATTTTTATAGTCGTTTGATGTAGATTCAAAATTGTTATAAATCAGTTCATCAATGTTAGATTTATAAATCCCGTATTCCACAAGATATTTGAAAAGTGTTCTTTAAGTTTATTTTTATATTTTTTCATACGTTTATAGTTTATATACGAGTAAATACTGTCGCATGATGCTTTCTTTATTTATAAAATAATACGGTGTAAATAATATACATATATATACATAATAAATATTGCAGTTTCTTACAAAATTTTACCTAAGCAACTTACAAATTCGACTTACGTAAAATTCAAGTTACGTAAAACTTTACGAAACGCATTACTTACGTAAGTCGGAGGATGCCTGTATTCGAACAAGTTGACAAGACAAACATACTTTACAATACATAAGCATGCAACATACTTACAGTACATACCATATATGAAGTTTGGATTCAAGGAGGGGGGGGGGGGCATGACTCCCCTCTAAACGACAAACATAACAATACATGTGAATTTCGAAATGAGTGAAATAAGTCCAAGACAGGATTCGAACCAGGGATGTCTTGGCTGAAGCCGCCAATGTTCTACCAACTGAGCCATCCCGGACGTAGGACTAATTCACCCAGCTAACCTTTAACGATCACTGCATTTGGTCTGATATCTGAAGCAGCTCAAACAGAATAAATCGTGTTGACTTTTTTTCACCCGTTTGGAAATTTACAACTGATATGATTTATTTATCAATTGAATAATTGTGTTAAAAAATAATCTAATATAACAATACATGATTTTTAAAATATCTGTGCTAGTTCAGTAGTGAAGAACTTTTCGAGATCGAAAAGAAAAAGATTTTTAATGATTCGAAGAATAATGGATATTCCTCAAGATGGTGTAAACTGAATTTTTTTCTGAAATTATACATGCCTCCACCTTTTCAACTGAGTGGTGTAGTATTAAAAAAGCAGAGGACATACGCTCTAAGCAGAGGGTATACGCTCAAGGCAGAGGATATACCCGACAGTGTATATACTATAGCTTTTTTTTGATAAACAGAGGGTATACGGTGTTCCTTAAAAAAATCCAGACGGTATACGGTGTATACCACCGTATACCCTCCACAACATCCCTGTTTCAAATTAATACCATCAATCGATTCATTTCCCTACGATATTACAGAAACCTATCGGAAAAAATCTCTTATCTTTTTTAACCATTCGGTATATTTACATCTTTTGATACCCCCCCCCCCAAAAAAAAAAAAAATAAATAAATAAATAAAAAAATAAATAAATAAAAATAAAAATAAATAAAATCTTTATAAGACTTCCCTCTGTAATTTTAAATAGGAATATCCTAGTTCTCAGCCAAAAAGAATAAGCTATGCTATCCCAAGTAAATAGTGTGACGCAATATATATCAGAGAGATTAGCCGTACCTTGTAGAAACGGTTAAAAGAATATCAAAATGCTTTTAATTCAAGAAACAACTCTGAAATAGTAGTCCACGCCATACAAACTGATCATTTTTCATTATTTGAAGAGGCCAAGGTCATTTAATAAAATTGCAATGTATACCAGAGCCGCATGGTTTTAATAGATCGGGCAAATTTTCCAATCAATGAGACTACTCCAGTTCCAGCTGAATATGACATTTTAATCTGACTCAAATACCCTCCCCGTGTTTAATAGTTTGTGATACATGCTCTCAAAGGCAAGGTAAATTTATGTCACCTCTCGTGAATTCGCGTTATTTTTATTTATTTATTTTTATTTTTTATTACTAACATTACTCAGAAAATATATTCTAAACAAATAAAGGTTATCTTCTATGCTCCTTTCCTTTTCATGACTCAGTTGTAATTCACAAGCCTGCAAAACTTGAGTTGTGTCATATTGCTTAGCTTTTGATAATTGATTCTTACGTATTTTGTAGCGCTGAATCCGAAAATGGTCTTCATTTTTAACACTTTCCAACAAAGTTGAAAAGTGTTTATGCATTCGGTTTGTCTGGTCCACGCTCTAACTCCCGTAAATATACTCGGATTTTCATGCAATTGATAATCCATACTTAGGGTGACCTAACCATGTCTGGTATTGCATAGGAAGTATGTGGGATTAATATTTCATTTACAGGGCTACCCGAAAGAATTCCATTAATTTATGGTACATGGTGAAAAATCGTTTGCACAGTATTTTAATGACATTACGCTGTTTCAAACGTATTGAAACTGATATAAATCACTAAATTTCACTACGATCCCGTTAGAACATGGCATTCATAGCATTTTTTATTCATTTACAGAGACACACAAAAGAAATCGGTTACAGAACTGTCTTTGAGTAATAATTGCTGGAGTGTGCAGTTTCAAATTCGGTATGCGCTTTTAAATTTAGATAATCTTTTGAACGTTACTCGTTATATATCAATTCTATAACTCATATACAGGGCTGCACAAAAGTATTCAGGTACCATTCTCGTTATTAGAGAAACTTGCTGAAGGGGAATTTTCAATTGAAGTACATGTATTTCTTAAGTGAACAAAATTTTGGCATGCATGTAATTAATAGATACAAATCTATAAATCATATACAGAGCTGATGAAACAATTCAGATAACTTTTCGATTGTAGATGAGCACAGCTGTAATTGGGTTTTGAAATGTGTTATGCGTTTCCATATGACTGAATTAGACTTAATATTATAATTTTTTAAAATGTACAGTTTTGTTACACTATTCAGAATGTGTTGGAAAGTGTTTCATAATCTATGCTGAACGCTTGATTTTTTTCTTTCTTGTTTACCATCACGTCAGGATTATTTGCAAAATTTTTACTTTTTAACTTTGAAATTTACGATTTGCGAAAAGTTCTGACGTGATGGTTAAAAATGAAGGTTATTTTCAGATTTAGTGCTAAAAAGTACATAAAATCAATTATCAAAAATTTAAAGTCTGCTCTCGAAGCTGGTAGACGGTAGGTGCTGGGCTCGATCCCAATCGCTTCCGCCGTCCAAATCGTTCGGAGTTTTCTTCGAACCTTGGTTTTCCAAGCATAAGTACGGGTTAGGTTCCCTTAGAAAGATTCCCACGGAGGACACTCCCCCCCCCCCCCCCTTAGGGCCTACATCCCTCGTGCTGATAATTGGCCGTCAGAAACACAACCATCAAAAATTAAAATAACGCAACCATCACATCTATTTTATAGTATCAGAATTTTTGCTATTTTTTTTACTTTAAAATTTACGATTTGCAAAAAATCCTGACTTGATGGTTAAAAATGAAGGTCATTTTCAAATTCAACGCTAAAAATTATTTAAAAATAAGTTATCAAAAGTTAAGAAACACAACCATTTCCTGTACTTTTCAGTATCAGATTTTCTCTTTTTTTTTTTTTTTACTTTTTACCGTTGAAATTTACGAGTTGCAAAAAAATCCTGACGTGATGGTTAAAAATGAAGGTCATTTTCGGATTCAGCGCTAAAAAATACACAAAAATCAATTATCAAAAGTTAAACAACTCTACCATCGCAGGCTTGTGTTATTACAAATAGGCCGGTATTTGAAATGTTCATATCTCTCTCTTCTTTCTCTTTTATTCTTTCAAGTCATCAGGGCATTCTTTTCCATTTGCCTGAGGCGGGGCGGGGGCTCCTTGAAAGCTAAAATTATGTCTGGAAAAACTGGTAAATTAATAAATTGCGACAGAAACTTGTAATTGCCACTGCAAACAGAGAATAGTCATCAATAAGAAAATGATTTTTTTTCTGATTCTGAACTACTTTTCGCCAAAAATCGCAATGAAAACTCCCTGTAAACGGGTTTCCATTCATTTTCCTTTGATTCGGGATTTTTAAGACCAAAATCGCTGCTTTTAAGAGATACAATGGCTGTTTTAGTTTTTGATTAAAAAAATCAGTTAAACAGTTGAAAATAAGTTAATGTAAAATAAAGTAAACAGAGTCTTTCTCTCCGGTATTTTTTTAACAACGATATAAAAAAGTTACTTTGAATAGGACATTTTAAATGTATCTTTTTAAATTTGACGTAATTTTCACAAAAGATTTCTTACTCTTTTTAATATCCACGTAAAAATACTTTCGGTCATCTCAAATTATTAAACAAATGTATCGCGCAAATATATTGTTAAATTTAAACTGTCAATATTATTATTCGGCCGGTTTAAATAATAAGTAATTTCCTCCATTTACGACTTTTAACACATAATAATGAATTTATTGTTTTAAAAATTCCTTTCTTCTTTAAAATTTACGTTAAATACAGTTTTTATGTCGTAATCTTCAATATTTTTCTGCTTTTAACACTTAATCATGTAATTCTAATTTTAAAGTTTTTTTTTTTTCTGTTTATAACATTCATGCGTAAATAAATTTTTAATTTGAAGGAAATATTATTCTTTGCGTTGTTTTCAAAATTGGCATTAATTTAAAATGATACCCTTTTCTAAAATATGTAAAAAATATCTCTTGAAAAGCTGAAAATTTGAATTTAAAATGGAAATAAATCTATAAAAAATTAGACAAATAAAAAAATAAATGCAGTCTTCACACCGGGAACTTCTAATGTATAAAATGATCTAAAAATAATTAAATTTGTATGTACAGTTTTTGCTCTATAAAATTTTTTTAATGGAACGATTTTCACAAACTTTAGCATTAAATATATCTTAAAATTATTATTCGATTTTAAAACTGTCTGCATCAGCGTGTTTATCAAACATGTCACTATAATACCACCGATTTTTACATTTTTGTGTACAGTAATTTTCTTTATATTAACGAAGAAATACCCCCGGTCACAAAAAACTCATTAACGGAGGCGGTGATGGCGTTAGTTACTTTTTTTTATTTTAGAATAGAGAGGTGTACAGTGAACCAGGGCTTAATTTCTAACACATAAATTAAAAAATCTCTATCACCTCTGTCTACAGGCGCAGATATATTTCGAAGTTAAGTACTAATTTCACCCCAAAAAACTAAATCAGTATTAGAGATAAACCCAGTTTAACAATTTTATCTGGCTGATTTTGACAAGTTTTTAATTCCGTTTTTCTGTAAAAGTTGGTTTTACAATATCAGAATCATGTTAATGCATTTTTTTCTTCTATAAAATCCTCTTTTATTTATTTATTTATTTTGCTGTAAGGCTTGGTCCTATCCAAAACTTGTCGGTATAAACGTTGTAGATACTATTAAGAAGATTTATAATAAATGTAATCGAATTTGATATCTTATGAATTGACGAAATTATGAATTCTTTTGTTCTTCAGCCCCCCCCCCCCCAACCTTTCTTTTCTTTTCTTTTTTTTTTTTGCCTGTAAAAATTGGTCCTATCAAAAACTTGTCAATATAAAAGTTGTAGATAATATTAAGAAGATGTATAATAAATTTAAGTGGATTTCATACCTTGTGAATTGACGAAGTTATGATTTTTTTCTGCTTAAAACCCTGCTTTTTTCCGCCATTTGAAGCCCTTTTTAATGATATCAAAAATCTGTGATACCTACATTTTTTGCCCATTTCCTAGAAGTAATAATAACTTTAAACTGATTCGATATGTAGCATAATTAAGAAGTTATGGAGTTTTATCTGTTTTCTCAAAAACCCTCCCCATTTCCACCCCCTTGGTCCGATTTTGCCCATTAACGAACTCGATCGAGATTTTCTGCCCCTTGTTTTTCTGCATCAGTTTGGAAGAGATTTATGCAAAATTATGGAAGTTACCGTGTCCATAAAAAAGTGATATATATATATATATATATGTGTGTATAAATTTTTAAAAGGGGAGTGGTTTTGGATTTCCGAGGTCATGATCGGCGCAGATCAGCAAAACATTTTTATTAATTCCAACATAGGGGAGAATGTAATAGATAGTATTTCTTAGGAAATATACCTAAAAGTAACGGATCTCTAATATTCTGCAGCAATAACAATCGTCAGTGTATAACCCCCGTCACCGTCTCCCGTATATTTATATTTCATATATTATTTGCAACATGTAATGAAATTTCGTCTTCCGCAAAAAAACAATTGTTAAATTTATAATAAAATCTAATAAATGAAAAGACCAAACATATTAAAATCACTAGTGAGGAGTTTTTAGAAAATCCTACTCGCTTAGGATTTCTTTGTATCTAGTTGGTAGCACAGCGCGTTCCGGTGGGCTCTGGAGCGCAGTATATATGAGCTCCGGCGCAAATTAAGAACTGAACTGAACTCCTGTTAGTATGGACTTATTCGTCTGCACTAAGCGAAGTCCAGTTTAAATGATGTGAAAATTTGAATGGTGTTAAATAATCGCTCACGTTAAGGGTGTACTCAAATCCAAACTGCTTATTTTCTGATTCAT
This sequence comes from Maratus speciosus, assembly GCA_963932465.1. Lineage (NCBI taxonomy): Eukaryota > Metazoa > Arthropoda > Arachnida > Araneae > Salticidae > Maratus > Maratus speciosus. The sequence goes on along the minus strand of OZ010791.1, from coordinate 40,836,127 downwards.
TTTTAAATTCATTTTTATTCTGAAACGCATCCAATTGGCAGATTCTCTTATTCAGAAACTATGTAATAAGCCGTGTTTGTCGATTTTTTGAAAAAGGCAGAATATATTACAAAAAACGCTGTCAAATTGGGCGTTTTGAACCAAATTTCCCGAAGCGAGAGACCCGGGAATGAAAATAATGGTCATACTGAGAAAATAATTGTTTATAAATCAAGGTCTAATGAATTGAGAGAAAAAGGAAAACACACGGCCCCTTATGCATCTCTTCAAAAATCACGCCAGCAAGTTTCATGATTTTACCTTTAAAAATGAGTCTGAAAATGCGTCAGAAAATTTCGAGCTGATGTGGGTGAAAAAATATTTTTTTAAGTACATCCTTAATTTATTTAAATTCAATTGTTGATAGAAATTAAATAGGTTATCACCTTAATGCTAAAATAAACAACTTTTTCTTTAATTGAGTCATTTGAGTTAAAATGCAAGTGAGTGATAATTTATTAATACAAAAGAATAAATGAATGAGGACAAACAAAATAGGCCAAAAAAATCGCCGTATTAGAATTCAACTTTAATTATAAGAGGGATTTGCTTTTTTTCGGTTGAAAAAATCGATTTTTCTTTTTTCTTTACATTTTTCTATTCCCTATAGCATGTTCGGCGAATCCTTTAACATCCGCGCACCTAAAATTCACAGACAATATCTATCAACAATATAACGTGCCAAACTTTTACAAAGATGATTTTGAAAGGTACGATGTTTATACGAAACACTGGATATAAAATCAGTTGCTTTCACGCAGTGGCGTATTTAGGGGGTGGGCTGATAAGTCTCTAACCTTTTCCGAAATGTCTGGAAAATATCAAATTTAAATACAAAAGTTTAGCAAAATGTAATGAAACCTGCTAAAAGGACATTCAAGAGAAACTAGAAAAAATTCCGTTTTAGAAAGGTTTTCATCTTGGAAAGTGTGTTATTTCGCAGAGAATATTTTAAAATGTGCCGCGAGAAAAGCTAGTAAATTAATAAATTGTGACAGTAAGTTGTAATTACCACTGCAGACAGAGAATAGTCATCAATAACAAAGGGATTTCTTTCTGATTCTGAACTATTTTTCGCCAAAAATCGCTGTGAAATTAACATGTGTTTTTTTTTCTCGTATTAGCAGTGATGTTGTATTTGTAACTGGTAAAAAGCAGTGAAATTTTAATATAGTTTAAAGCATAAACCATTTTTAACGTGCAAATTGCTCGCTTTCACCATGTCCTTAATTGGTCGCGCTCTTATTAAACGAGTTCGACAATATATATTTTTTAAAAGCACATACATTAGCGTTTAAATTCCATTTATTAGCTTTTTTTCCCCCGCTATGGACCCAGGTTCGAGTCCCCCCCACCCTAGCCCCTTAAGCCGATTTTCAGGCCGTGGTAGCCTCGGAAAAGTCATCATCAGGGAGCTACTATTTCCAAACGATCCCATTTATGAGAAATTGAAAAACGCTATTCAATATATTGCAAATGTCATGCATATATACCCCCCAAAATGAGTCCTAGAATGAGTTGAAAAAGGTGTGTGTTTGGGGGGGGGGGGGGTAGAGCGAAAACGCTCTTAAATAATTTTAAATTTGCTGTTTACTTCGGTTTTATTTACTATTTATTGAGATACCTTTAGTAGATAATTTTCAATATTCCGTTATAAAAAATGTGGTATAACCATAGAATTATAAAGACGAAAACTTGCTTAAAACGAAATTTTTCCCCAGTCCCATGCTATTCCATCTTAGTAGGTTTGATTGATTAATAGATGCGTTACCTCTTAAGATAAACCTGTTTAAAACGGAATTTTTACCGTTCTTGTAATGCCCTCTTAGAAAGTTTTACTATATCTCAGCCCCCTCCGAAATAATAACTCTAGATACGCCACTGCTTTCACGCTTTAATAATTGAAAATCAATGTTCTATAATAAGGTGAAAAAATACGAGTTTTCATTTCATTAATTTTTTAACTTATTATTAATGCAACATCTCGGTTATCACTTTCCAAGTTGCATTAGACAAGACAATGCACTAATGATGTACAGTCAATCAGGGTAACTTTGAACCACGGGGTGTAACTTTGCACCACCTCCTATTTTTCAATATTTTTGACTCTAAAAGACTAAATAAACTCCAAAACTGTGCTCTGTTGGCAAGGTAAACTGGGATTTCTAATTTTTATTTTAGAAAATAAATTAGCAACTTTATACACAATTAAATGCATCATCTAATAGTCCAGGCAATAGGGAATTTTACCTAGCAAAATTAATGGTAGTACTGGAAATCGGCTTTCTAGATGTTTTTTGGGTCGCTGAATCCGAATTTGTAACTTCCCACCAAAATTTCCCCCGGCAACCCCCCCCCCCAAATTTTGGTAAAAAGCCCCCAAAAAAGGTTTTTATTAAAAAATTCCATTTTTTTATTGTTTTAGAGAAAAAGTATCTAGAAATTCAGAAAGTAGACAAAATTTGCAACAAATTAGATATATGACATTATGACTTAGGATGAAGGGGAAGGGGGGATCTGCCTCGGAACATGCGCGGGGTGCTGCGTAAACTAAGTTGCGCAATTCCACAACCACTCACACGTTTACATTCACCCTCCCATCTCCCCTCCGAACTTTCTCTATAAGGTTTACTTTAAGATTTTTGGGTCGCTGAATCCGAATTTTTAACTTTCCCCAAAAATCCCCCCCCCCCCCAAAAAATAGTTGTTTTTAACTTAAATTTCTTATTGTTTTAGGGGAAAAGCATTACGAAATTCAGAAACTAGACAAAATTTGCAAGAAATAGGATATATGACATTATGAATTAAGATGAACGGGGAGGGTGAGGGCTGCCTCGGAACATGCACTGCGGCGCTACGTGCGCTAAATGATGAAGTCCAGGCAATAGGGGATTTTATCTGGCAAAATTAATGGTAGTACTGGAAATCGGCTTTCTAGATGTTTTTTGGGTCGCTGAATCCGAATTTGTAACTTCCCACCAAAATTTTACCCGTCAACCCCCCCAAAAAATTGATTTTTTGAAAAAAATTGGTTTTTGAGAAAAGCACGCGGGGAATGTTCCGAGGCAGCCCCCTCTCTGCCCGTTTATCCTACGTCATAATGTCATATATCACGCGAAAAACATTCTAAAAAACGTTCTAAATTGCGATTTCTGCGCAATCTCAGGAAGTATCCAACCGATTTAAAAAAAAAATAATAATGGTGTGAAAATGATGGTGACAGCAACTGCTCCAACATAGGCTATTTTTTATGTCTGTGAAACTACCGCAAATGGGGTACAGGAGGAAAAATGTTCTAAAAAGGCGATTTTTGTGTTACTGAAGGACCCAGAAACATGAAATTTGGCATGGTAGTTACTTATTAGATATAAATGATCTTTAAGAACATTTCCTAAAAAAAATAATCGAAATTTAAAAGCGGTGAAAATATGCGAAAATCTTTCTAAAAACGTTTTAAATTTGGATTTTTACATAATCTCAGGAAGCACCGAACCGATTTAAAAAAATAATGGGGTGAAAATGATGGTGAAAGCACTTGCTCCAGATAGGTTATATATCTTATGCTGCAAAGAACTTTCTAACTTTTAGATTTTTGTGTTACTGTAGGACCTAGAAATATGAAATTTGGCATGGCAGTTACCTATAAGATATAAATTATCTCTAAGAACATTTCTTTAAAAAAATCGAAATTTAAAAGACGTGTGAAAAGCGTTCTAAAAACATTCTAAATGGCGATTTCTACGCAATATCAGGAAGTATCAAACCGATTTCAAAAGTAATGGTATCAAAATGATAGTGTTAGTCCCCTTTTCAACATAGGCTGCAGCTTATGTCCATGCCACTATCCCAAAGGGGGTGCAGGAGCAAAGAACATTCTAACAGTGCGATTTTTGTGTTACTGAAAGGCCTAGAAACATGAAATTTGGCATGGAAGTTATTATTAGATATATTATCTCTAAGAACATTTCTTAGAAAATTCTAAATTTAAAAAGGGGTGAAAATGTGCAAAAAGCGTTCTAAAGACGTTCTAAATTGCGGTTTCATACGCAATCTCACGAAGTACCAAACGAATTTCAAATGTGATGGTTGGAAATTGATGGTGACAGCCCTTGCTCCAACATAGGCTCTATTTCATGTCAGTGTCACTACCACCTGGGGGTTGCAGGAGCAAGAAACTTTCTGAATTGTGCTTTTTGTGATACCGCAGGGCTAGCAACTTTAAATTTGGCATGGTAATTACTTATAAGATGTAAATGCTCTCTAAGAATAGTTTCTAAAACATTCGAAATTTAAAAGCGGTCAATATACGCGAAAAGCCTTCTAAATTGCAATTTCTACGCAATCTCTGGAAATATCAAACCGATTTCAAAAGTAATGGTTGTAAATTGCTGGTGACAGTCCCTGCTCCAACATAGGCTATATTTTATGTTGTTGTCATTACCACCCGGGGTTTTCAGCGGCAAAAAAATGTTCTAAATCGCGTTTTTGTGATACTGAGGGGTCTAACATTTTGAAATTTGGCATGGTAATTACATAAAAGATGCAAATGCTTTCTAAGAATCATCGAAGAAAAAAGAAAATTCCAAAATTAAAAGGTTGAAGTGGAGGAAAAGCGTTCTAAAAAATCCTAAATTATGATTTTTATGAAATATTAAGAAATACCAAACCGATTTAAAAAATAATGGTTGCAAATTGGTGGTGAAAGAACCTGCTCAAACATAAGCTATAATTTATGTCGGTGTCACTACCACCAGAGGGTTGGAGGAGCAAAAACTTTCTAAATTGCGATTTCTGTGATACTGAAGAGGCTAGAAACTTTAAATATGGCATGGTCGTTACTTATAAAATATAAATGCCCTCTAAGAATTGTTGAAAATAAATTTGAAATTTAAAAGTGGTGAAGCGAAGCGAAGGAGCGAAAAGCATTCTAAAAAAGTCTTAAATTACAATTTGTCCGCAATCTCAGGAAATAATAAACCGATTACAAAAGTAAGGATTACGAATGAATGGTGACAGTCTCTAATCCTACACAGGCTATATTTTATGCGTGTGCCACTACCACCTGGGGTTGGTAGGAACAACAAACGCTCTAAATAAGTCTTTAAAAGCTTTCTAAATTACGTTTTCTATGGAATATTAGGAAATACCAAACCTATTTCAAAATTAATGTTGGCAAATTAATGGTGATAGTCTCTGTTTCAACATAGGTATTGTATGTTACTGCCACTACCACCAGAGAGGTGGTAGACCTTTAGACAAGAAGCTTAGAATTTGACATGATAGTTCATTTTAAGATGTGAATGCGTACTAAGAACGGTTTCTAAAATTTTCAAAACGTCAAATGAATACTGAAATGAGTGTACAAAATGAGCATAAAAGATTCAAAATACTTTCTCAATTAACCTTTATTTAGAATTATTTTTAGTTCTTATTAATCTAAGTCTCATTTCTACCTAATGCAGCGTAATAATAAAGTTTAGTCAAACTGTGACTCATTTAGTAATTTTTGAATTATTCTTAAAAGTCTTCTAATAAAAATTAGACATACAAATATCTCTTGGCATATTTCAACTATTACGCGAGCAAAGTCGCGGGGATTGCAAGTAGATAATAAAGTAGTGTATCCAGATTACACATACTCGTAATAATATAATTATAAATTACATATAAAAAGTCGAAAATAAATGCGCGTAAAAATCTAGCCTCGGTAAAATCGGAATATCACATTCCGAAAATCCGATCATTGGCAGTAAGATTGCTTTTGAAAGTTTAATTAACTACAATAATGCTTTAAATAAATAAAAATATTTAAATAAGCACAGAAAGTGAACATAAAACTTTTGGAAAATAAAATAGTTACATGATTTAGATTAGCAAGTATATTAACACAAATGGATAAAACTCGAGTTTTGAAAAATACATAAAATAAAACATATCTAAAGAATATGTTTTTTTTGAAATATATTTATTTATTTATTTATTTGCTACTAAGAGAGTTTTTAGTTTAGTTTTAAAACTTTCAATCTTCCACCCAGGGCCGGCCCAAGGATACTTTGGCAGCCGTGCGAGCACCCATCGGGAAGTCCCCCCCCCCCCCCTACACACACACAAGAAAAATTGATTGACTTATGGTCTTAATTTTTTTTTTAATATTCATACTTTTTACACATACTATTACTAATTATTTAAGATATTAATTTAAAGTGTTTCAAAAACAGATAAAAGATTATAAATTTAATCCCATCTTTGAGTTTGTATTTTATAAATTGTAAAATCAGGGAAATTTCAATTTTAAAGTAATTATCAGTTTTAATGTATAACATTACGATACAAAAGTAAAACACAAGGCCACAGCACATGTTATTTGACGAAAATAACAATAGTTAGTTAATTAATTAAAATGAAAAACTTTTTTAGAAAAATTCTGTTTGGAATACTACAAAATAAAGAAGCAGAACTACTAGTAAATAGCAACAATGAAAGATGAAAACTGTAATCTTGTCTCGTTATGTAGTACATGGGTCATTTTCAATAAATGCATACAATTCAGAAAAACATTAAAAAAAAAATTACTTTTAAATTTCACATTAAAAGTGAAATAAGTGATAATGTATAAGTTAGATGTGTCTGTAAATATAATTAATTAAGCACTTTAGCTTTTGGTATAATTTTTATACACTATTTTTATAGTAACATGGTAACAGACTTGACTGGTAACAGACTTGACATAAACAGCAAAATATCTTCCAAAACCTACATGCTAATTATTAACACTAAGAAACAAAACAAAACCTTTAATATATTAACTAGATAATAATATTCAAGCAAAAGAAAGTACTAAACTTATATTTTTAACATAAAAAATTAGGTAACAGACTTGACATTGAATAAAAATACTCACCTTTATAAAAAAATTCTTAACTCCACTACACTGTTGTTTTTCAACTGCAAAAGAAAATGGCTTCAAGTAAATATTTTACTAGTATAAGTGTTTTTATTGCAAATGTGCTGCAATCTCTTGGTGAAATTGTCAACCTTTATTTCATGAAATTGTAGCTCGGTAACGGACTTGACAAAATATGAGGGACAAAATGTTTTGTATATTTTCTTAATTTTTTTTTTTTTTTTGCTGGAATAATGTCAGAAATTTAAAATAATGATGATTTATCTCATTAAATGTCCCAATTACTTTCCTTTTAAAGTGAAAAATGAAGTGAAAAAATATTACAGAATTATAAAATACAGAAGAGGGACAGTTATTTTTTTCTTCTACTAGATGCAAAAATCTGCATCTTTAGGGAAAAAATATGAAAGTGATTATTTTTATGTTTTAGAAATGTGTTGTGTAGTGTAATTAAACAAATATAATATTTAAAGTCAGTTTTAAATAATATATTATGAGTACATTTTTTTTTTTTTTTTTTTTTTTTTTTTTTTTTTTTTTTTTTTTTTTACTGTGGGACAGCATATGTATGCATATTTTGAAAATGACCCACATAAAAAGTACGAATAAATTTCATATTTAAATATCGATTGTCGTAAAGGGCTCACTTTTCATGGTAAAACTTTCGATAGAAGGGAAAACACCCAGTTTTCTCTTCAGCTTGCTAATTTCGGAAACATAAATATTCTTATTCTTTCTTTTCATTTTTTGAATGACTCTCAATCTCTGCGATGATATTTACAAAAAAAAAAAAAAAAAAAAAAAATACTAAAATTTATTTTTTAAGTAGCCTAAATTAATTAAACACTAAGAAAAAACTGTGATTGAGAATAAAAGTTGTATTTATAATAATAAGGAATACGATTAACAAAAAATCCCCCCCCCCCCTCAAAAAAAAGTTTCCTGGATTTCGTTCTACTGGTGCCCATGCATAGAATTAAACAAACCACCGCAAAGAAAATCTTTATAAGTATTCCGAATTTACGTTTTAGCGCCGCACTGAAATTGGATAAAGAAAGTGTCATTATACAATCATAGGTGTTGGACAGTGGTTCCCAATCTTTTTTAGGCCGTGCCCCACCTAAGCATCTCTAAAATCATGATTCCCCCCCCCCCCCTCCTTCTATATCACATAAATTTTCCTGGAAGTATCCGAAAATAGCATTAACTCTAATAAGTGATTTCTAATTTATCAAAATCATTATTTTTATTACAAGTATGTTTTTAACATAACTCCATGAATGCAATGAGAACATGGATTTTCGCCTTTTACATTACAAAAGTTTTATTGTTTTTTGGCAACTCACCTCAAATTTAAATGTGATAAATAGTCCACATTTTTATCTTCGCAAAATTCCTTGAAATATCTCTCACGTTTTGCATTACATCTGATAGAATTTATACTTTTTACAATGGATTTTAATGCTTCATTAAGATCAAGTGATATTTCTTTATCATCGAGAATGTGTGGATAACATAAATTACAAGTAATATTTCCGGATTCACGCTTTTATCCATTTTAAGTAACTATTTTTATTCCCCTTCATAACATACTTTTTTGGTAGCGGGCTTACTTTTTCCCATTATTATTATTTGGCCACTATGCTTTCTCCGATTTTAAATTTTAAAATACGTGTGTCATGAAGTATGCTTATATATTGCGTATGTGGTCTCCAGAAGAACCATAAGAAGCTTATTTTCCTTCCGTGATGCGCGCAGGGATTTATTAATTTCAGCAAAGCAGTACATTTTCATAATCCAAAAATTTTTTTAGATTAAACATGTCCAAATAGTCTATTTTAGATATACCTTTCAAAATTTCATAGATAAAAGATCCATCATGGGGCTTATTGATCTAGGAATACATGTACAAGTTTTTTCTTCCCCCCCCCCTTTTTTAGGGTTCCGTACTTAAAAAGTAAAAACGGAACCATTATAAGATCACTCCTGTGTCTGTTTGTCTGTCACAGCCCTTTTACTCGTAAACTATGCAACGTGGAAAGTTCAAATTGGGGGATGTAATAAAGACTATTGACCCACATATTTGCAGATTAATAAATATTCATAAATATATTTAGGAAAAATGTACGGGGGCTAATTAAGTTACTTGAAAAAAAAAATCTTTTCTTTGTATATCATGTGGGGTATCGTGTGAAAGCTTTTGTAACGCTGAAATCAAAAATATATTTCATTTAATTTTAGGTATTATATTTTCAAAGTTATGGTGGAAAATGTAGTGCAAAAATATGTCCCCCCCCCCCCCATCTAATTCCGAATCTATTGAAACTAAAATTATGAAAAAATTAGAGGTAGTAGACATTAATTTAAACCTTGCAGGAAAATTATAGCGATTACCCTAGGTCACATAGTTTTTGAGAAAAATCGCATTTTTCAGTTACACTCAAATTTCGATTTACGGGCTTCAGCAAAAGTGTTGAGCAGAGCTGGAGGTACCTATCGTAGCAGAAGTATAAAAGCATTCTTGGGCATGAATTTCGGAAAAAATCGTCGGTAATTAGCCGAGATATTAACCCTTAAAAACACGGATGGTTTGGACATACATAATGACAGGGACGGCGTACTCTTTGCGCCACCGGCTTTTAAAGCGTAGATAACAAATTTTAAGGATATATTTATGTAATGCAATGCCCAGTAGCAGTATAAAAGCAATGAACGTCAAATTGCTAAAAACAGACTAATTTAATGAGAATGAATCACATATTAAATACTATGGGATTAGCGACTATAGTTTCCATTGAGTGGCTTTCTCAATACACCTACTATGTCTTTAAAGGTTAACTGAAAACCTGTATGGAATAACAAATATACAGAAAAGCTATGTTTGCTATTATTTAGGTTCCATATATCTTTGAACTTTTATGGTATATCCATTTATACTTTTCTAGTATATAGAGTGCAAATGAAAGTCCCTTTAACCTGAAAATACTTGTGAACGGAGACAGCTACAGCTATGCAAGTGAGTTAACGGTATAGTAAAACGACTACGCCCGATTTAATGGAAACGACAGCAGCGCCCCCTAGTGGTGAAATTTGGATGATAGCCACTGCAAATCGAAAACGAAAATAGACAGTGCAAAATTTCCAGTTAGAAACTTTTAGATCATCAATTAATTAATAGAATACGATGTTTGGTTTACATGGATAAGATAAATCTTCGTCTTTTTACCCAAAAATGTCCGAAATTGATGCACTTCATTTTGTGTAATCATTTGAATGGAATAGTTAGAACTATGAAGAAATACCCACAATTTATGCTATAAATACGTACTCACGCGTAATACGTAATCTCAATGCATTTTGATAACATCACACACACACAAAAAAAGACAAATTGTCTCACAGTGATAAAAAGTTAATATTCAGTATGTTCGAAAAGTTCGCCATTGCTCACGATACACGTTTGTATTCGTGAGAGTGATTCTGCATGCACATTTATCAGCATGGAACGTCTATTGCAAGCCTCTTCAATACTACGACATAGATTCAACCCTTTCAAGGGCGGTGGCTAGACGCTCTAGCCATCTAATTTTAATTCCAAAACTGACAAATGGTACGAAGAATATTTTAATAAAATTTTGCTAAGCTAAAATTTTGCTTTAAAAAGTGCAAATTAGCGGATTTTTGTTTTCTGAGAAATTCGTTTGAATATTTTGGTGTCAGTCAATTATTTCATCAGTTTACGAACAGAATTCTTCTGGCCCTGAAAGGGTTATTTCAAAATTTTAAATGCATTGGAAATTAAATCTTTACAGACATTACAGCACAGTACAAAGTCACAATCTGCAACTGGGCACTGCTACATTTCCGGAATGTGAATAGGCAAAGTAGAATTGTCGCTCATCGATTTCGGACATATTTGAGTATGCAGGCGACGATTTATCTTATCCGTGTGCACCAAATGTCGTTTCGTACTAATTAATTAATGCTCTAAAACTTTCTAATTGGAAAATTTGCTTTACCTGTTTTCGTCTTCGATATGCAATAATCTTTCAAATTTCGCCACTAAAAGTGCTGCTGTCGTTTGCATTAGGTCGGGCGTAGTCGCTTTACTGTACCGTTACCTCACTTGTTTAGCTGTAGCTCTCTCCGTTCGCAAGTATTTTCAGGTTAAAGGGACTTTCCTTTGCACCCTGTATACTATACAGCTATACCCAACCCTACGTTGTATAGTTTTTACAAAGTCTTAGTATTCTTTTAGCAAAGCTATTTTTTTAATAATACACTTACTATTTCATATATTATTGTACGGAATCCTCTGTGCGCGAGTAATACTCGCACTTGACTGTTTATTTAACCCTCCGTCTACCAGACGGGTCCATTGGACCCGACAGGTACATACAAAATATTCATTCAAACCAGAAATTTCTTTAAAATAAACTAAGTATATAAACCAGACAAAAATAAGGTAAATAAATAAGTTAAATAGTTTTAAATAAAAATTCTGGTGTAGAACGTTTTATTAAAACTTGAATAAAATTCCCGGTAGATCTAGGGTTAAATAAATAGTAAAAAAAAGAGGTGTGTTTTACTAAAATAATATTAAAACCAGAATAATTAAATTGATGTTTTAATATGTAAAAAGAGTATTAAAATATCCAAAAAAAATTCGTATAATTATTCCGGTTTTAGTGTATTTGAAGCTTTTGAATGAGAACGTTTCGAAAATTAATTATTATTCAGTTATTTTTCATTTTTTCAAATATTATTTCTATTTTTAGACAACTACACTACTTTCATTAAAAAAAAAAAAAAGAAAAAATATGACAGAAAATTTGTTAATAAGAAAGCTGAAATTGCCCCCCTGTGGGGCGTACGTCCCACGTTGGGAATCACTGGTGTAGGGCATCATAGAAAAATCAACATATCGGGCACTAAAGGGAAAAAAAGTTATTTAACGATAAATGTATTAAATGAAAGATTTTTTCCAAGACGATTACAAAATAAAATTTATATGCAGATAAATTAAATTTTTAAAAAAGATAGGCTCCAGTTTCACAATTCTGTATTGTCAATCTTATGTTGATTTATTCATCGAGTTTTTTGCACCTGTTAATGAGAAATCAGGTAAAGTAATCTTACTATCAAGTTCTGTTTAGTAGGTTTACAAATAATAAAGTACATGTCATGGGCGCTGTTGGTAGAGGGGGGGGGGGGGCTTTGCTCCACCCATTTGAAAAAAATTCGTCACCGCAGATGATTAAAAAAAGGGGGGGTATAAAATTTACTTTTTTCGCTTAATTTTAAATAATAAATCACTAAGAGAAAAATTGTGCTTGGGCATAAGTCTGTATATATAATAACCCAAAGAAACCTTATCCCTAAGCAGATTCCGTTCTTCCAGTACTTAAGGTGCAAATTATTTCATAAAATAATGAAGAATTTCTGTAATATTGAATAGAATTTCCTTTTGGTTTAGACAACTTTTAACTCAGTATCAAATACATTCTCTTTCTTGGAATATCTGATTCCAAAAAAGACTTTTTTTTTTTCATTTTAGTTAAATTTCCAGTAACTTTTATTTTTAAATTAACAATATTTGCTTAAAATTTCGGTTATTTTAATTTCAGTATAGCGAAATATTTATTGTGTAATGGGCCAAAGACTATATTCCACTAATAAATAATCCCTAATGAAGAATGAAACAGTGCATCATTATAACGCGATTATATATATTTTTTATGACGTTATTTTTTACTGGTTTTCCGCTCAGTGTATCTTTCAGACCACATTTAGGAAAATCGGGGTAATACATAAATTCAAAGAATATGGCATGGGCGCCGGCTGAACGAAATCCCTGATGTGGGAAGATTTTGGAACAAATGTGTGCCTGTAGCAAAAATAGAAATAGTTTAATCTCTTTCAGCCAATTGAGCTCCGACCACCACCTCCTCTCCATTTAAGATGATAAATATTGGAATAATTAAACACTAAAAGAATTGTACTGGTGCTCGAAATTTCTCCCAAGTAGGGAGAGGGGGGAGGTCTTTCGCGGGAGAGGCACTACCTTCCACTATATGTGCCTGAAAGAAACACTGGTTCCGATCAGAGCCCGATTATCGCAAAGGCAAAAGAGGCAGCTGCCCAGGCTATCAACTCTAAAATACCCACCCCTCCACCTCAAACCCCAAAATCGTTTTTTTAATAGGTAGAAATTATGGTTAAAAGCATGTTACAGCAGGTCCCATCTGACATTTTGCCTTACGCACCGGACCGCTCTGAGCTTAGGGCGCAATGTCCTTCGTAATTTCAAGAACTGACAACTTTGAAATACTGCGAGCATGCTTTGTTTCACATTCGCATCAAAATTATTCATTTAAGCGAAATAAATAAATGAATCAAGCTACTTGGAAAATGTTTGGTTTGATTCATTTTTACCTATTAAATATTCAATTTATAGCAGTTTAATAAAATAATTAGTGAACAACACCGAGTTGTATTGTCTCGATACTGCGGTCATTTTAATAAGAATTATTTATACCTATATATTTTTGGTTACATGCCCTTTTTTCATTTTTCATTTTCGGCAAAATTTTTGACACAAACGCTATCGACTATTTGTAGAAGAAGATGAGCTCACATCCAGAAGACACTACTAGAAGGAAAATTTTTTCAAAGACGTTTGTTTTTTATTTTAAAATTTCTGCCCCTTTAAGCTCCTAACGGTTTCTTTTCTCCAGTCATCTGGCGGGCAGTCTCAGATTCCCTGTGGGATAACAGGACTCTAGAATAATGCGCTTAAATAGCCGGAAGTGATAGAATTCACCCTGAATCTGTCAAAGTCGAAATTAATTAGCATCCCGCAAGGGAAGCAGATTTGAATCGGGTGTTTCCTGGGGTTCGTAATGCTGTTTATTTTCTCAGTAGCTTAACCCTTTCAGGGGCACCGTTTGCATTCTGCAAATGCTTAATTTTAATGCCCAAACTGACAGTAATTTTTTAGTACAATTTCGATCTCATAATATATATGACAAAAAGCTTTTGATTATTTCCAAATAAATTTGTTCGCAAATTGTGGTGTGAATTAATTATTTGAACCTTTTTGGAGCAGAAATGCCTAGCCCCTGAAAGGATTAAAGGTAATTTCATTCAGATAAAGAACAGAAGCCGATGTCTGGATGCGAAAATTCGGCATTCTTGAATTCCCTTTTAAACAGAACGAATAATCCTTTCTCGAGCTGGCCCCAGCCTAGCTATAGAAAATGTAAAAGAAAAAAAAACGTAGAATATAAAATAATTTTTATTGGCGCCGTTTCATCAGTTTGGCGCACCGTGCGGTGGCACACTTCGCACACGACTTGGGCCGGCCCTGCTTCCACCTGACAAAATAGCTGGCTGAAAGTAAGGTGAGAGGAAATTGAAATCAGGGTCGACCATGGCACTTCATGGCTCTCCTTTCACTCAAACGCTGATTTCAGTGACGAAATGTAAAAAAAAAAAAAAAATGATTCAAATTCTCTTGAAGTGGAATACCTATACGTTTTACTGTAGTTTTATTCCAAAGCTGGTGCAATGGATAAGTTTTTGGTACATTTGATCTATTGTAGCTAGAAGGGTAATTGCGGAATGTCCGGTTACAGAATTTGGCAACAATTCACTTTTTCACTTCGCCAATGTTTCAGCACTTATAGCTTGCCCTTAAATCCATACATCCTCGTAAAAATGTTGTACTTCCTTAAAGGATTTTTTTCTTTCCAAATAGGTGCTTATTTTGTGTATAGATTTTACAGAAGCGTCCTAAATGTAAGTTTTCTGAGATTTGGCGCATTTTTGGTGCATTTTCTTTTACACACCATAACTCTGAAACGGTGATAGATAGGACAGGATTTTTAGAGTGTTTTATGATCCACATGGTCTCTTATAATACCCCCTTTAGTTTAGCATATTACGTCAAACTCTGTATACATACATAAGTACACGCAACTTGAAATACTGATATTCAACGAATATACATACTCGTGAAAACACAGTATTTAAATTTGTTACTGTATTTTAAAAAGATAAAATTTATCTTCCTATGTGCGATCTTCAAAATTGTTTTAACGTATTTCTCAAGAGATTCCTACAGAAAGAATAAGGTAAGAACAAAAAAGCTATTGCACTTAATTTAGTTCGAAAATAATTTTACTGGATGGATTGTATTATATGTATAGTAAAGTTTTTTTTTTATTATTTTTAACATGTTCCCGAAAAATAATGCATTATAATAGCGTTCGTTTCATCTCGCAGCCGTCAGTTGTGTTCACGCAAATCCAGAGGAATGTACCACAGAGAGGGGTGATGCTTGCGTAGCTAACTTATTCAGACACTTTTTGCGCTATGCCTCCGATGAAGATGTCTGCAGGTAAGCTTAAAAAAAACATTCCCATTTCTTTTTTTTATACCTGAAAGACAATGCTACTTACTAATACCTGTCTGTCTATCTGCCTATAAAGGACAAACATGTCTGTGCATAACGCTGAGTCCATTTTGAGAATAGCAGTAGCAGACAATAAAATTTCGCATTACTGCATTTTTTTTTTGTTTGTTTGTTTAACTTCTAAGCATCGCACATTTTCAATTTTTATACTGTCAAATAGGGAAAGAAAATGACTTTCAAATGCAATATGTTTGAAAAGTATATCACAATTTGCTTGAAAACTATATCGCAATATGTTTCAAATCTATAATGCCATTTACTCAATTTTTATTGTTTTAAAAATAATTGTCAAGCGTGAATGTTTTTTAAATCTATCTTTATCGTATGCAGACGATTGTGAAATATAAATCCGTTTGCACTTGCGTCAATATAAACAGCTCATTATTTGTCTCCAGTTTATATTCTATAACGAAATTAAAACATCCATTAATCAATAAGTCGAACAATAAAATGTAAATAAAACACAAATTTAAAACATGTAACTGAATTTCGCACCAAAACCACTGAAATAAACCGAATTAAAAAGGCTGATTGTAAATAGCAATTTTTTGAAGATTTCTTCGGTTGTTAAATCCTGGCGCGAAACCATTAGAAAAATATCACTTTTAATACGTTTCAAAACTTTATTTGAACGCATTATTGCTGTTTTTTATATAAATATGATTTTTAGTATTGTTAATGTGTATTCTTAAAAATATGTTAAATGTAAAAACTCTATTAGAGTTATCAAAAAAAAAAAAAAAAAAAAAAAAAAAGAAGAAAAAATAAGAAAGATACAAAGATACAAGGAAAGAAAGAAAAAAAAAAGCAGTAGATCCGTGCGAGGCGCAATCATTGAAATTATTTCTTGATTCGTTTTTTCCTTAACTGCAATTTTTTTAAAAATCAAACAACGTATTTTAACGTATTACTAAGTCAAAAGCCTTTTGCAGAACCTTTCGAAAAATACCTCATTCATCGCAGTGTCTTTAGTACGTGCAGGGAAAAGAGGATACTGATATCAGATATAATACATAGAATGGTTCAGAACTATATGTCAAATATATAAAGGCAGATAGATGGGACCTACATAAGCAGGTTTCGTATAGGAACGTGGATCAGGAAACGCAACGTTGAGGCAGTAGTGGTTAAGTTCGGTTGATGAAAGCGTTTTGCTGAATTGAATCGTCATTCCAGCGGATTTCCCGCAATGCATCGTTTCACGAATGCGGAGCTTACCGACGTGCATTTTATGTATGGGGCTGCGCAAGGAAACGGCTCACACATAACAGCTCTCGAGCTTGTCGAATTATTATCTTCTACTGTGCGTAATTCTGCATCTTTCACTGCAGGAGCTCTTCGGTATCTTCCAGGGCCCATAACACGCCTCGAAACGCAAAACGATCCACCCGTGCACAACTCTCGATGAAGACACTCATATCCGGCAGAGTGCACCTCTCGATGAAGACTTTCTGATCCAGCAGATTTCTACTCGGCAATCTTTCCATGTACAGTAGGGTGGAACTAAAAAACGAAGTTTCGAATTTTATATTCTAATAGTGATTATTTTTTTCTTTTTTAACTCCATAAAAAGAAAATATATTTCTTTTAATTTTAAAATGATATTTTCCGGTTCCTCAAAGCACCTGATTTTCCATAAAAAACGAAAAAAAAGCCAATAATTGCATGAAAAGTTTTTTAAGCTTATTGTTAAATTTATATTTTGCAAAATTAAATTAAGTGTTAATGTCATGTAATAAAGAGAATAATTTAGTTTGAGTGCCTTAGAAAAGTTAGCCCCCCTTTATTTGACTTTTGTAGAAGCCAGCGTCGTGGGCGTCGTCTTTCATTGTCTCTGATTTATTTGGCTGCGACACATAACAAGTTAGTCCGATTTAACGGGTGTTAACGGTTTCTTTAATTATTTTTCGATAAACATTCGGTGTCAAAAGTGACAAAGTCTGTTAACGTACCTAAATCTAGATAATTGTTGAAGTGTCCTGTATTTCGTGAACCAAAACAATTAACATTAGACTGTCATCTTTGACGAACATATGAAGAAGTTATGAAACATTATTTTTGGGTTCAATTTAACTTAAAATCTGACAGCTGGAATCTGTTACACACTATTTCTAAAATATCTAAAGCTGTTGATGATACAATTAAAAGTGTATTGCTGAGACCTTCAATTCCAACGGTTTCTGATACACAAATCATAAAAAAATATTAGAGACTAGTGCAAGAAATGTCAAAATTTGAAGAAAAATATTAAGATTAGAAAGAATAATCCCACATCCAATATAAAATTGCAAAATGTTAGGTAATCCTGTAAAAAAAACATTTCTTTGTGTAAAAGCACTAAATATTATCGTGTATCAGAACAAGAACGTCACTTTCTCAAAGACCAAAGAGAGATGAGGTGATAACAATAGGATCAATAGATATAAAAACTACAAAAAATGTATAGCAAGACTGGAAATGGAAATAGCAAAGAAAAAAGTTATTTTAAAACAAAAAAAATGCTGTTTTGATTGAATGATCGTCAAGTGTAAAAAACAGTTCGGAAGGAAATAGTTCAATCGCTTGTTTTTCTAAACCTGAATTTGATAATCAACACGGTGAAAGAACCGGAGTATTAGACAGAACTGCAAATATTATTGCAAATGGCACCTTAGAAGATATGGGTATTTCTGATGATAATAAAGAAAAGGTAACTGAAAGAAGGACTTGAAGATGACAAAGAGAAAAGAAAAGTAAGAATTTGAAAGAACAGGAAAGACGAAATGAGTTAATTTTAGAAGGTTAATATTTTTATGGCAGAAAGGATAAGGTTATGATAACTGAAGCAGAGGGAAAAAGGTATAAAGAATCATTAAAGACAAACATCTGGTCACAGTTCAAAAACCAGGATAAAAATATATTGGTCATATTTCATTGATATCTTCTTCTTATATTAATATAGCCACTGCAATTTTGGTGTATTTTCAAAATAATAATACAGACATTTCAAGTTTGAGAGTTATTAGGTGAAACAGAAACACCTTTAATGCAGGATGCAAATCTGGAGTTGTTAAAACATCGGAAGCAATACCCTAAAAACTTTATAATGGATAATTTGATTATTACATGCAAATGAACTTTTTTCTTAGATACTTGTTTCAACATCTTGCTGAAAAACTACGGGTACAAAAGGATTTTCTGGACCAGTAGGAAAGCGACTTGAAAAAATGCGAACATATTGAAATTATAGACTATATAAACATTGATCCTATCTTGACGATCTGATCGGATGAAGAACTTAAAAAAAGTACAAACAGGGGATACACCTGAATTTTAGATTTTCCATGTCATACTCAAACAGTGGAAACGTGTGTCAAAATTGTCCCGCTAGCTGCGTCAACCGTCTTTAAATATTAAGCAAAAGACGGCTTAATCTTGGGAAAGTTGAATTCCCACAATGTAATGAAAAAGTTTGCCTAAAAAGACAGTAGGTTGAATATCCAATTTAATTAATTCATAACAAAGGGAGGTAAGGAGGGTGGAAGTCGATATTTAACCACCTCCTCGTGGTGACTTCTGGATAGTATTTGCTAAATAAAAGTAGATATGAGCTAACAGCTACGTTGTTTACTTTCAGTTACTTTATACTGAAATTTCAAAACTTTGACCTCCTTGAGGAACCGGAAAACAACTTAATTTAAAAAAACCTTTTCAGCCAAAAGTTTAGACATCCAAAAAGGAAAAAAGTTTTCACTATTACACATTAAAATAAAAAAGTTTTTTTTTTACCCTATACTTAAGTTCCACGCTAAAGTACAGTCGTGGAAAAAAAAAGTAAACACCCCCTACCAACTTCTCAACAAATCATCGTAAAGAAAGTTACTGGTACCGAACGATTGGAAATAAAATTTACTTTTAAATGATGTAAATAAAATTTTCTTAGGGGGTCATCTACATATTAAAACGAATCCAAACTTCATTTTTTTCAATTGCAATACCCAATTTTAACGAGATATTTCAAATCTTCGGTTCAAACTATGCCTAGACACCAAATTTCAAGTCATTTGAATGATAAGTTTTTGAATTATAAACATTCAAAATTTAGTGCTTCTAATGTTAAATTACGTTTTCATATTTTTATTTATATCTCCCGAAATTATGCTCCTAATGTGCTATTTTTTTTGTAGTAATAATACTAATATACCCAAACATAAATACGCTGAATTTGCAATTTTTATAATTTTATGATATGAATTAGGAATTATGAAATTAATATCCGAAAAAAATATGAATTGCAACCTACATTTTTTTTGATGGATTTAGATTTATTAAGTCCTGCTTTATGGAAATAAAAAAAATTCACATTTTTCTTCCAAGTAGTTTTCAAATTATGCTTAAAAAATTGCAAAATGATGGTTTAAGGGGCCGTCTATGATGAAAGAGAGTAGACATTTTGAAATGTATTCTGCTGTACTGATACTAACAGGCTTCATTTTCTCCTTGAGTGGCGCTTAAGGTGCCTTGATCAAGAAAGGGGCTCTCTCGGTTAACAATCCAGTACGGAACTTCAATTTGGATACAGCCCTTAAAATACGCTCGTTTTAAAATGATTAATTTATCGAAAACTTATGGTACGAATTGCATAAAAATTCGTTTTTAGGCTAATTGAAGGGTGTAGAGTTCATTTATGCTGTCAGAATTGTGTACTGCTATTGCAAAAAACAAAGTTATGGTTCGTTTTAATATGTAAATGGCCCCCTAAGCAAATTTTATATACATCATTTAAAAGTAGATTTTATTTCCAATCGTTTGGTACCAGTCACTTTCTTTTACGATAATTTGTTGAGGAGTTAGAGGGGTGTTTACTTTTTTTTTCCACGACTGTACATACTTTGAGCAGCCGCTCCATTTTCTTGTGCAACTCAAACATGAAATTCATGTCGGCAAGATCCGTATTGGTGTAACGATGTAAGTTGCTCGAAACCCGTCCGGAAAATTAGGATTCAAGACAGCGAGGTGATTTTTTCCAAGGCTGCGGAGTCGGTGGGAAAAATGGACGACTCCGATTTTTTTGCCCAAAAATGGGCCGACTTCGACTCCGACAACGCAAACCTGCGTCTAAAATGGACGACTCCGACTCTGGGAATTTTGACAGATCCTACTCTGACTCTTTCGCTCAAAAATTGGCCCGACTCCGACTCCGCAGCCCTGATTTTTTCAACCGAATTCAACAGCGCCCACTACTACCTCAACGCTGCATTTGTGCACACATTTTCCTATACAAAATCTGCTTATTTAGGTCCCTTCTACCTACTTTACATTTTTGACATATAGCTTTTAACCACCCTGTATAGGATGGTTATCACATATATTCTGTTATCCGAGAATCCCAGATTTATCCCCTAGTTTCTGTAAAAAGAAAAATCTGGTAAAGAAGTGCGCTCGAGGTCCGTACTTTCGTCTTTTGAGTAATAGGAATGTATATCAAAATGCACTACTATAATTAAAGTGAAGGGCTCTGAAAGTTAAACTTTTTAGAATACTTTTAAAGCTTTTGTATTTATACTTTTCAGATTATGCGGAAACGAGTTATATAATAAAAATGATTATTTTGAACTTTTACAGATAGAGGGCATTGTAGATCAGACTTACGGTATTCTGCTCCAAAGTAGTTTTATTAATGGAAAAAAGTTGTAGAAACTTTATGCTTATGAGGTAGGTAGCTTCCATTTCAAGAAGTAAGAAACTGCCTATCGCAATTGTGTGGAGGAAAGCATTTCCGTAAAATTTCAGTACATTTTCACCGATCATCACCCCTCAGATCTCAAAATCACCTTCCCTTCAAAAGTTGACACACACACACACACACATACAGACTTATATATTTATATATAATATCTGATTTTCATCATTTAATAACACTCGTATTTATAAAGCGATTTGGATGTGACTCAATATGTGTATAGGACTTATTAAGATCTCGAAAGATTTCTTTGCCCAGTTTGGTCCGCCAACTTCTTTTAAAATGGCGATCACATAAATATTTTGAAAAAAATGAGATAGTCCATTTAGAAGGAACATAAAATCAGTTTTATGCACTCTCACAGAAAACCAAGCCTGTAAACAGATGACACATATGAGAAAATTTGTGAAAACAGACTTGGTTCACTGTGGGAGTGAGTAAAATAGATTTTATGCCCCTTCCAAATGGATTATCTCACGTATTTTTAAAATGGACTTGGTTTACTACGGTTGCGAACCCTTGACATATTGAATTGCAAACCATTGGGTTGGTAGTTTTTGCACTGTTATATGCGGATAGACGGACAGACAGACGGACCACACGACGGCTATAGGTGCTACGTATATATATAACTACGAAGGCACCTAAAAAAGTTTAAACCATTTTCAGGACATCATTAGGATCGCCTATCCTAATTGGAGCACTAGAAAATGATCCATATACGCCTTGAATTCAGGAAATGTTGTATAAAATGAGGCATTAACGTAGAATATCCAAAATGGAACGCGCTACACTGCAAACTACTGTAAAAATTAGGCACTACTGTAGTTCAACTACTTGCAGCATGCTACTTCTGACCTCTGGCACTGGGGAGAGGAAAATGAGAAACGATTTAATAATAGTCCTGCTTATTAATTATTAATTTAGGTCATCATTACTTGATTGAAAGAAAAAGTTTAATGAGGGTTAAAAATTAACTAGTTGTATGTGCCAATCCCAAAACTTTCTTCTATCTCATACATCTTAATATTTCAAAAAGTAGTTACACATGTTAATACATCCATATTATTAGTTCAATACTATACAAACTTTGATTTTCATCTTAAAATTGTGCTATAGTCAAGTAATCGGAGTAAAAGCGACCTAACCTCGATCATGATATATTTTAACACCAATAGTTTTTTGTTATTATGTTGTACAGTCGTGGGGAAAAAAATAATCACCCCTACTAACTCCGCAACTAATTATGATGTATATAAAATTTGCTTAGGGGGCATCTACAAATCAAAACCAGACCAAACTTTATTTTTTTCAATGACAACACCCAATTTTGACACTCTATTTTAAATCTTCGGTCCAAACTATTCCTAGAAATGAAATTTCAAGTCCTTTGGATGATAAGATTTGAATTATAAACGTACGAAATTTAGACCTTCTAATGTTAAATTGCGTTTTTACATTTTTATTAATATCTCCTGAAATTATAATCCTACAGTAACAATTTTTGTTGATTAATTATAATAATAAAACACCCAAGCATAGCTACATCGAATTTGTAAATTTAAAAAGTTATATTATTATTAATTATGAATTATGAAATTAATATTCGAAAAATATATGAATTGCAACCTACAATTTTTTTGATAGATTTATATTTATTATGTCCTGCTTTATACAAATTCTCAATGTCATATTTTTCTTCCAAGTACAGTAAAAACTCCCTAAAGCGACCACGTTCTGTTTCAATAAAAATGGGTCGCTCCAAGAGGTGGTCTCTTAATGGAGGTCTTGTTTAAATCTCGATTTTTTATTTTTGAAAAAATGGAAACAATTAATGTTATGTTACTAAATTTTTTTTCCCGTTAGAAAAAAAAAATAAAAATTTAAGTATCAAAACAAAAGTTAATTACATAAGTTAATTACTGCAGAGTTTAAAAAAGGAATACATTCACGTTTGTTGTTATTTTACGGTTTTATCTTTTATAAATTTTATTTCCAAGTGCTTTCGAAGTTCAGGCAATAAATGCAATTATTTTTGTCGGTAATAAATAATGACCATTTCACCAATTTATCTATTTCTTTGAGAGTTTCCCGAGTGAATAGGGCAGGGGATTTTATGGACGGTCATTCTTAATTTGTCATCAGAGTTAAGTTCATTGCCTAAAAATGCGCAAAGGTATTTAAACACATAAAAGTTACCTGGATACAAAAAATTCTAAGCTTAGTTTAGCAGTTTGATGAATAATGCGCTCTTCGGAATTACTTTTCTAATAAAAACCTTCTTATAGCGTCCAGGAAAAAACGAATAGCCGGCTTAGCAGGATGCGAAATTTCCATCGTTCAACGAGCCGCCAATATACATTACGAAATATTGAGAAAATTATGCGAAAATCGCTATTACAGCGGCCCCTTCCTGCGGAATATTTTCAATTTCAAGTTCAACTACTTGCCATAGCCAAGAACATAAATATGAAATTTTGTTCAATTCTATGCACAATTTCACGCACGTTTATTTCTATGGTACAATAATGAAAATGGCACAAAAATCACTATTACAGCGTCCTCTTCCGGCGGAATTCATCCAAATTCAACGAGAACCTGCTTGCCATAGCTAAAAACATAAATTTTTGTTTAATTATATTTATAATTTCATACACTTTTCGATAGTGCAATGGAGACACACGGTCACACGGACAGACAGACATTTGGTATAAACATGCTTTTGGGATCTCTGCCCCCTAAAACATCTAAATCCGTCGAAAACCGGAAGTCGAAAAAAGTTTCGATTACAATACTTTCTTCTATTGATGATAGCAGGAAGTAAAAATATATATGGTAGCTATTTCATTGTCATATTTCTCTTTTCATGCTTAAGTAAATTTTAAAATATAATCAAAAGAAAAACAAATAAAATCTCCGAAGGATTATCAAAATGTTAAAATTCTAATAATGAACTGGTGGAACTTCAAGCTATTTATTAAGTTTTTCCCTTAGGAAAAAATTTTTTTAGTTTCTTTAAATTTTAAGTTTAAAATTACTAATTATTATTTTAAATGTCATAACAATGTGACATAAACGTGTAAATAAGAAATTTAATTCTTTTAAACATTTTTTTTATTTAAAAAAATAGTATAAAATTAACCGAAAATGTTCTATTTTCTTAAAACTATTACATTTACTATATTACTATAATTAATATATATATATAATATTAATATATTATATTACTAGCAAACCCCGCGGCTTTGCTCGCGTAATATTTAAAATATGCCAAGTGATATTTATATGTCTAATTTTTATAAAAAGGTACTAACTAAATTTTTATTTCATTAAAAGGTAATATTTTATTTTATTAAAAGGTACTTATTACTTTTAGGAATAATTCAAAAATTACTATTTAAAACACAGTTTGATTAAACATCCTTATTACTCTGCATTAGGCAGAAATGAGACTTAAAATAATAAAATGAAATAAAAATAAATAAATGATAATTTAAAAAATATTTTGAAACTTTTATGCTCAATTAATGCGCTCATTTCAGTATTCATTTGAAGTTTTTAATTTTTTTAGAAACCATCTTCTTACATCTTAAAATTAACCATCATGTCAAATTCCAAGTCCTACCACCTCTCTCAACATAAAGGGCTATGTTGAAACAGGAACTGTCACCATTAATTTGCCACATTAATTTTGAAATCGGTTTGGTATTTCCTAATATTCCACAGAAACGTAATTTAAAAAGCTTTTAAAGCCCCTTTTTAGAACGTTTGTTGTTCATGTGAACCCCCAGGTGGTAGAATCACCGGCATAAAGTAAAGCTTGTGTAGGATCAGAGACTGTTACCATTGATTCGCAACTATTACTTTTATAATCGGTTTATATTCCCTGAAATTTCATAGAATCGTAATTTAGAACTTTTTTAGAATGCTTTTCGCACCTCCCCTTCGCTTCACCCCTTTTTAATTCGAATTTATTTTCGACGTTCCTTCGAGGGCATTTATATTTTATAAGTAACTACCATGTTATATTTAGAGTTTCTAGCCTTTTCAGTATCACAGCATTCGCAATTTAGAAAGTTTTTAGCTCCTGCAACCCTCTGGTGGTAGTGGAACAGACATAAAATATAGCTTATGTTTGAGCAGGTTCTATCAACAAAATTTGTCAACATTGTTTTTTTAATCGGTTTGGTAATTTATAAGTTTGATTAAAAATTGTAATTTATAACGCTTTTCACTCACTTCATTTTTTTTAATTTGGAATTTTCTTTCGATTGTTCTAAGAAAGCAGTTGCATCTTGTAAGTAAATACCATGCCATACTTCAAAGTGTTAGACCCCTCAGTTGTGCAAAAAACGCAAATTAGAACATGTTTTGCTTTTGCAACCCTCAGATGGTAGTGACAGCAACATAAAATATAACCTATGTTATAAAAGGGACTGTCACCATTGATTTGCAACCATTACTTTTGAAATAGCTTTGGTATTTCTTTGATAGAGTAGAAATCGCAATTTAGAACGTTATTAGGACGCTTTTCGCGCATTTTCACCCCTTTTTAAATTTCCAATTTTTTCGAAACTGTTCTGAAAGAACATTTATATCTAATAAATATGTACCTTGCCTAATTTTAAGTTGCTAGCCCCTACCGATCACAAAAATCGAAATTTAGAACGCTTTTTTGCTCCTGCAACGTCTTGGTGATAGTGATACCGACATAAAATAGCGTCTATGTTAGAGCAGGGGCTGTCAGCATCAATTTCCTACCATTGCGTTTGAAATCAGATTAATTCTTCGTGAGATATTGCCGACAAATCGTCATTTAGAACGTTTTTAGAACGCTTTTCTCGCATTTTGCTCCTGCATCTCCTCTGGGGTAGTGGAAACACATATAAAATATAGCCTATCTTGGAGCAAGATATATCACCATCATTTTTACACCATTATATTTGAAATCGGTTCAGTACTTCCTGAGATTGCATAGAAATCGCAATGTAGAAAGTTTTTTACAACGCTTTTTGCGCATTTTGACCCAATTTAAATTTCAACTTTTTTAGCAAATGTTCTTAGAGATCATTGATATCTTATAAGTAACTACCATTCCAAATTTCACGATTCTAGGCCCTTCCGTAACGCAAAAGCCGCAATTTAGAACGTTTTTCTCCTGCACCCGCTTTGGGGTAGTGGCACTGACATAAAACATCACCTATGTTGGAGCAAGGGTTGTCACCATTATTTTTTGTAAAGGTTTGGTATTTCCTGAGATTGTGTAGAAACCACCATTATAACGTTTTTTCGAACGCTTTTCGCGCATTTTCACCCCTTTTAAATTTCGAATTGTTTAAGAACTGTTCTTAGAAATCCTTTATATCTAATAAGCAGTTAATATTGCAAATTTCATATTTCTAGGCCCTTCGGTAACGCAAAAATCGCATTTTTAGAACGTTTTTTGTTCCTGCAGCCCCTTTCGGGTAGTGGCACCGACATAAAACATAGCCTATGTTGGAGCAAGGGGTGTCACCGTCATTTTGACACTCTTATTTTGACAACATTATTTTTTAAATCGGTTTGGTATTTCCTGAGATTGTGTAGAAACCACCATTTAGAACGTTTTTTAGAACGATTTTCGCGCATTTTCACCCCTTTCAAATTTCGAATTGTTTAAGAACTGTTCTTAGAAATCCTTTATATCTAATAAGTAGCTAATATTTCAAATTTCATATTTCTAGGCCCTTCAGTAACACGTAAATCGCATTTTTAGAACGTTTCTTGCTCCTGCACCCCCTTTGGGGTAGTGACACCGACATAAAACATAGCCTATCTTGGAGCAAGAGTTGTCATCATCATTTTGACACCAATATTCTTTAAATCGGTTTGGTATTTCCTGAGATTGTGTAGAAAATACCATTTAGAACGTTTTTTAGAACACTTTTTGTGCATTTTCACCCCTTTTAAATTTCGAATTGTTTAAGAACTGTTCTTAGACATCATTTATATCTTATAAGTAACTAATATTCAAAATTTCATATTTCTAGGCCCTTCAGTAACGCTAAAATCGCATTTTTAGAACGTTTTTTGCTCCTACACCCCCTTTGGGGTAGTGGCACCGACATAAGATATAGCCTATGTTCTAAGTTGGACTAACACCATCATTTTGATACCATTACTTTTGGAATCGGGTCGGTAGTTCCAGAGCTTACCTCCTACAAATAAACAATTTTTTCCTCTTTATAATAGGAGTATAGACTATAAGTACATTTTATGACATCTCTCATAAATATAACAATGTTATACAGGAACGGATTATATTTAGGACAATAACAAGAATATTTTAAAAGTAATAGACATAAAAAGACAAACAACGCTTAAAATTCCTGGAAAAAAATATTAATTTATAAATTAAAACTATGTCACTCATCAACTTTTCAATACATCAGCTTAAGAATTAATCTAGTTCCTTTGAATATAGTATTTTTAAAACGTAATTTAAAATTTTTGTGGTCATCGAACTATTATTTATCAAGTTATGACTATTTTTAATACAATTTCACACAAAAAAAGGAAACATTTCTGAGAAAAAAAAAAAAAAAACTCTCAACTTTTTTTAAAAAACTTTGTAAGAAATATAAATGATTAAAAATCTCCAGGATCGTAAAGGCCAATCTCATTTTTTTCTAAAACGATAAGTATTTGAATTCGAATTATAATCGAAATTGGGGTTTTAATGTCCGTTTAGTAGATTTTTGAACTAAAACAACAAATGTAAACGAAAAATCAGCAGACAAAAATAGTAAAAGAAAGAATTTAAAAAAAAAAAAAATTAACGAATACTACCGAAAATTTTAAAACTTAGCTTATTAAGGTTCCATACATAAAATTGAAAACGGAACCATTATAAGATCACTCTTGTGTCTGTCTGTCCGTCTGTCGCAGCCATTTTACACGTAAACTATAGAACTTGGAAAATTCTAATCGGCTAAAGTAATAAAGACTATTTTATAGATTATTAACAATTCACAAACATATTTAGGAAAAATGCAGAGAGGCTATTTATGTTACTTGAAAAAAAAAAAATCTTCTCTTTGTATATCGTGTGGTGTTGGTGTATCGTGTGAAAGCTTTTGTAATGCCGAACTCAAAATACATTTCTTTTAATTTTAGGTATTATATTTTCAGAGATATCGTTGAAAATGCAAATCAAAAATATGTCCCCTCTTCTTTTTCCAGATCTATTGAAACTAAAATTATGAAAAAATTATTGGTAGTAGAAGTTAATTTAAACCTTGCAGGAAAACTATAGCGATTACCCTCAGTCACATAGCTTTTGAGAAAATCGCATTTTTTCCTTACATACAAATATCGATTTGCGGGCGTTCAGCAAAAGATTTGAGGAGCGCTGGAGGTACCTGTCGTCGCAGAAGTATAAAATGAGTGTTGATAATGATTTTCGCAAAAAAAAAAAAAAAAAAAAAAAAAAAAAAAAGAAAATCTATAATTAGTCAAGATATTAACGTTGTCAGACTCGGACGGATTGGGCTTACATAAAGAGACGGGCGGCATACCCTGTGCATTCACCATCGTCTTTTAAAGCCTAGGTAAGAACTTTTAATGATATGTTTGTGTAATGCAATGCCAAGTTACCAATTTATGTATTTATTGTACGAGCTCTCTTTACGCGAGTAATACTCTCACTTGACCGGTTATTTTTGTAATCATTATTAACACGTGTTTGTTTTCAGAGACCTGATAAGGTCAGTTGACTGTCTGAAAGAAGCGGCGGACAATTGCTTGGGAGAACGAAACTCAGCAGTGGACGACGTCTTTGAAGCACTAGATAAACTTTTGGGCAAGTGCAAGGGTAAGCATGGTAATAAAATTATAAACCAGTATAACCGTGAGAGGGTTTTGAAAAAAAAATTATGTTATTTTCTGAAACTTTTTTCAATAATGTACAATTAAATGCAATATTTTTAATCAGAAGATATTTTTTAACGAAATGTAAGTGTACTATGATAAAACTTGTTCAAAATTATTTCATATAACGCCTCATCCATCGTTGTGAGGTTTATATTGTGGATGTTGACATCAGAAATAATATGTATCTTCATATGGATGTGGTTGCGTTTCCCATAACATCCCAACCGCAACAGGAAAGGGCAGCACTTTCTCATGAGAATTAAGAAGGCTAGAAAAATTCGACACACAATAAACTTGATGACTTAGTGATTTGTATCTCCGGCCTGGGAACAGAATGTTAAAATTCACTTGAGAGTTCCTTTTCGAGTTGGTCTGGACACACTGTCCAGCCAAGCTCTGATATCGCCGATGTATAAACGGCCGACAAACTGCAACAGAAGTCCCCTTTGCCCCTTTAAAACTGTATATAATTTATACGTTCCCTCTTAAATATAATTTATACATTGCTCCAGATATTAAAAACATATTATTTCTATATAAGTGAGTCATCAATTAACAACACCAATTATCAAAGGTAATTACATATGAGAGCTTCGGCCGGTGGAAATCCAATGTTTTTGAAAGCCCCTGGACCGTAAAACCTCAAAATATCGCTCTACTGAAAACCTTTTTGTGAAGTAGTGAAGAATCGTTAGTTCGATGTTCCAGCAATAAGGAAAAAAAAGGAAAGAAGAAAACGGAAAGGGACGGCACGAAGCTGACCTACATTTTTCTTATCGGTCTAACACCTGCTTTTGAGTCCGAAGAATTGATGCGGAATAGAATCTGTGCTCTTTTTTTTCTCCGAAAGGAATACGTTGATTTATTTAGTTAGCGTTTTTCGTTCTTTTAAAGGTTAACACCGACAGATGTAAGCTTTTTATTATCTTTAATTGAGCACGCTTTTACATGAGATACACCAAGTACTGCGTCAGATTAATTTAGCCCGAGCCGAAATAATTAAACTATTAAATAAGCTTGTGTTTGTTTCCGATGAAAGTAGATGTAATCGAAAAAAAAAAATACGGCAGTTTACAGGCTTTAATTTTAAATCAGGATATACTGAATTTGACGATAAAGTAATGGAAACTGCTACAAACTTTCCCTTAGCCTAACTCATTCCAATAGCAAATTTATTATGGTTCGACATATCTGGAACTGAAGCCGACATTTCCAAACACATTATCGAAGCACTTCTAGAAAAATTTCAGTCCTCCATTTCGCCACAATCTGACTCTGAAACTGAAATTTTCGACCAAAATGACTCTCGCAATACTTTAAGATTCAGTTCAACGTCTAACGTTTCCAGTGCCCCTTCGCAACACGCGGCCCCGATTTTTCCCAACAACGCACAACTTGTTGTCCAAAATACGCCAAGTGACATCCACTCTGCATCGCGCCAATCGCTTTCCTTTATCGATTTCGAAAATTTAATTACACCTTTTTCTGGCAAGCCAGTAGAAAATATTTTATAATGGTTAGAAAGATTTGAAGGATTGGCACTTACATTTCAACTTAATGATTTACAAAAAATTCTTTTCGTTGAAGGAGCTGTGAAAGGTGCCGCGTTAGTGTTCACCCGCAGTGAGCCTGCATTAACATCCTATGCAGCATTAAGGGGGCTGGACACTCAGTTTCGGAATTCTCCTCCGTTTTGTTAAGTCTATGGAGTTTTGATGCATTCGTACATTTAAAATATCGTTAAATTTATATTTTTAACATCTTTTTTCTATGAACTCTTCTTAAAGGATGTCTCTTCTTAAAGGATGTTAAAAGCGGTTGAACTGTGGGTAAGATTTTAACACTTCATATAAAATTAAGTCTTCAGAAATATTTTGAGAACTAAGAAAAAAAGAGACATCTTTTGGGAAGTTAACACCAAAAATATATATATATATATATATATATATATATATATATATATATATATATATATATATATATATATATATATATATATATTAATTTCCCGAAGAGATATTTTAAATATGCGAATGCATCAAATCACCATAGACTTTAAATAAGTGAAGGGAAGTCGGAGGCTAAGTGACCAGCCCCTTAAAACAAGTTTTGATACACGATCTCGCTCACATTTCCCCTCCCGCACAAATTCCCAAAAAGTTAGCTATACGTATTGTAAATCCAATGAAAAAATGAGTAAATATTTTCTTATTGTGAAAGAAATTGCCCAATAAGCTAACATAGACGAATCATCACTCATGCATTATATTTTCCTCGGTATCTTCAATTCTCCTAATAATAAACCAATTCTTTTTGGCTGTCACACCCTCACTGAATTCAAGTATAAACTCCGAATCCATCAACAAATTTGTGAACAAAATCCCCACTATCGCCAGCCACAGTACCGCCCACACATGTTGTTCATAAATCACTACGCACCAAAAAAGGACCGAAAATGATCTGTTACGGTTGTAGAAAATTCGGACACCTCGTAAAAAATTGTATGCATTAAAACAAAGGAATTAAGAGCTTTGTGTGCAATCAATTTCGCTACAAAAGTAACGAATTCTCTCTGACCATAAGTCGTAAAGTGTCAAACTTAGGCATCCCTCTGAAATTCGCGTAGTGGAATTAGACGAACCACGTCGAAACATGGCAAAATTAGTAAAAATTGTAGATTTAGCAATATATGGGTTAATAGATACTGGCAATCCCATTAATGCCATAAGAAATGGCTTGCACCGATTACTCGGTTCCCCCACCCTAAACGAAGCAAACTTACAACATGCAGGATTCGGCAGTCTTAATGTCACAATAATAAGGTCGTTTAGCACAATTATCTATGTAGATGAAAATGCGTATACCATCACAGCATGTCATCGAATTTTCACACGTGAATATTCCTCTTATCATCGGCAGAGATATAATTTCTCAGAGAATATTCACATGTGATCAGAACGGCATCTCTCTCCAAAAACCACCTCCAGCCGAAATAGCTATCAACTGCGTCACCGTTTTGATGGTATAAGCAACGTGGAGTTAGACCACATACAGGACAGTGTATGTTGAAAACAGAGTTTCGAATACCCCAGTAAATACTAAGGATGTGCCTTCTCAGATGCTACAATCTTTTATTTACCCTCGTTACTACACACCTATATAAAAGACGTTGGCTGCTCACAATTTCCCAGTTCCCGTACATTGATTTTTACTTATCATGTTTTTTTCCTCAATGGAATCGCCTAACTGTATTAATGATATAGCGACCATCTCCCATTTTCTTGAAGGATATTTCCTATTGTTTATAAAGGCATATTTTTAGATCTCACCTGGTGCAACCTCCACTAAAACAGGAAAAGCGAAAAAACGGCAGCAAAAGAAGAAGAAATACAGAACACACCGAACGCGTGGTGAACACAAAATAAAACTTCGAAAAAAAAAAAAGAAAAAAGTATATTTTTTTGTGCGTTCTTTCGTTGTGTAAAATAAGTATTCGGGTTGCGAAACGGTTATTTTATTTTGTTTCGCCTTATTTCTTCAAATGATGTCCAATATCCTACTTCTATATTTTTTTTTTCTTGCGAAGGGATCCAAGTGTTTTTTTTTTCTTTTTTTGGAGAACTTCTCACGACTGTACCTCTTATATTTTTATTTATCTCTGTTCAGAGATTCATACTCATTCCAAGACTGCGTTTCCTCATGAATGAACCAATACGTCACCGACGTAAAGAGAATTACAATTTTTTTTCTTTTCACCTTATTTGTGTATGCATGGAACTGAATGGAGCAAACTATATATTTTTTTGTTACTTCTTCTTCAGGTGTGAATTAACAGATGCAATTTGAAGCCGTATTTTATAGCTTTCTTTACAAAAAAGCTACCTATTGCAGCCGTTCGGAGGAAAGCGATTTCAAAAAATTTTGGTATATTTTCATCGATCATGACCCCCAGACCCCGAAACCACCCTCCGTTCAAAATTGATATATATATATATATATATCTGACGTATGTCACACTGTAACTCCCGTAATTATGAACCGATTTCGATGTAATTCGGTGTGTACATAGTACATACCAATGTCTCGACCGAGTTCGTTGGCCAGCTTCATCCGCCGTTTTGTTTCAAAATGGCGGCCATTTAAAATTTTTAAAAAAATTTAAAACTTGAAATGTGGTACCAAAAAATTAAAAATGGAAAAATATTTTTTTCTTATGTATTTGACCTTTATACAAAGATTCCGGAGCAGTTTTTGTTTCGTCTATATCTTAAAAAATGGCTGAGTTATATCATGTTGAATTTCTAGCGTGGCTGACATTTTGAAACGTCCTGAATTTTGTCACGCGATAAAAGGCGTATTTATGAACCGATTTGGATGTAATTCGGTGTGTACATAGTACATACCAATCTCTCGACCGAGTTCGTTGGCCAGCTTCATCCGCCATTTTGTTTCAAAATGACGGCCATTTAAAATTTTTCTAAAAATATAAAATTTAAAATGTGGTACCAAAAAATTGAAAATGGAAAAATATTTTTTTTCTTATGTATTTGACCTTTATACAAAGATTTCGGAGCAGTTTTTGTTTCGTCTATATCTTAAAAAATGGCTGAGTTATAGCCTTTTGAATTTCTAGCGTGGCTGACATTTTGAAACGTCCTGAATTTTGTCACGCGATAAAAGGCGTATTTATGAACCGATTTGGATGTAACTTCGTTTATACATAGTACATACCAATGTCTCGACCGGGTTCGTTGGCCAGCTTCACCCGCCATCTTGTTTAAAAATGGCGGCCATTTAAACTTTTAAGAAAAATTTAAATTTGAAATGTGGTACCAAAAATTGAAAATTGAAAAGATATTTTCTTCTTATGTGTTTGACCTTGATAAAAAGATTCGGGAGCAGTTTTTGTTTCGTCTATATCTTAAGAAATGGCTGAGTTATAGCATTTTGAATTTCTAGCGTGGCTGACATTTTGAAACGTCCTGATTTTTCTCACGCAATAACGGGCGTATTTATGAACCGACTTGGATGTACCTTGGTGTGTACATAGTACATACAAATATCTCGACCGAGTTCGTTGGCCAGCTTCATCCAAAATCTTGTTTCAAAATGGCGGCCATTTAAAAAAATTAAAAAATAAAAAAAATTAAACGAGATACCAAAAAATTGGAAAATGAAGAGGATTTTTTTTGTATGTGTATGTATTTCCTTAATACAAAGATTCCGGAACAGTTTTTCTTTCGTCTATATCTAAAAAAAAATGGCTGAGTAATAGCATTTTGAATTTCTCTTGTGGCTGACATTTTAAAACGACCTGATTTTTGTCACGCGATAACAGGCGTATTTATGAACCTATTTGGATGTAACTTGGTCTGTACATAGTACATACCAATGTCTCGACCGAGTTCGTTGGCCAGCTTCATTCGCCATCTTGTTTCAAAAGGGTTGCCATTTAAAAGAAGTTAAATTTAAAATTCAAAATGAGGTATTAAAAAATTGGAAAATGAAAAAGATTTTTTTATGTGTTTGGCCTTGATACAAAGATTCCGGAGCAGTTTTTGTTTCTGAAAATTTGTTCTTTTGTTGATATCTTAAAAAATGGTTGATTTATAGCACTTTGAATTTCTAGCATGGATAACATTTTGAAACGATCTTGTATTTGTCACGCGATAACACACGTATTCGCCTATTTCGATGTACACCTCGACCAAGTTCGCTGGCCAGATTCATCAGCCATCTTGTTTCAAAATGGCGGCCATTAAATTAAAATATATATATATATTTAAAGTGAGGTGCAAAAAAATTAGAAATTGAAAAAGGTTTCTTTCTTAAGTATTTGATCTTGATATAAGGATTCAGGAGCATTTTTTGTTTGTCTTTACCTTAAAAAATGGCTCAGATATAGCAGTTTCAATTTCTATTGTGGGTGACATTTTGAAAAATCTGATTTTTTGCATGCGACAGCACTCCTATATATTAACCGATTCCGATGTGAGTGAGCATGTGCACAGCAATTACTAAGGTCTCGACCAAGTTCACTGCTTAGCCTCATCCACCATGTTGTCTTAAAATGACAGGCACTTTAAGAAATTGCCGAATTTGGCAGCCAAATATAAGTGACTTTAAATAAAAGCAGCTTGGATAAAGCTGACTAATTTCACGAAATTCTCATCCATAATGATTTGGTATTGATAAAAATTAGTATTGAATCTCCTACATTCGGTTTCCTCTTAATTGAGCTTCGTGTGTTTGCATGATATAAGTTGGCTTTTTTTAAATAAGGATTATGAAAGCTACCTCTTCCTCCCGGCACTGGCCGGAAGGACTTTTTTTTCCCTTTTCCCTGTGTGTCAAAAACTTAACTATCAGCAAACAGCTGACTTTATTTATCGAACTTTATGTCAATTATCGAGACTTTTGTTAAAAAAACAATCTGCAGAATTTAAATTCTGATGGAGTAAATGTATTTTTTTTTACTCCATCAATGTGTTGTGAATTATGTCCAGGACCCGCTGACTTACTTTCTGAGATTTTTTTTTTCTTTTCGCTCTTTTTTTTTTACAAATACTAGTACAGTAAAATCCCGTTTTTACGTTTCTCAAGGGATTGAGTAAAAAAAAAACGTAACATACGGGAAATACATAAAAGCAAAAATTCGTAGAAAAAAACTAAAGGTAGTAAAGATTACTCTTTCAAAAGGTATTACAATCTATATTTTACGAAAAGAACATTAATATAAATATTATTTTAAGATCATTTTAACACATTTTGTTGCGAGTCCTGGCGCTTCGGTTGAAAATAGTCCGTAATAGTGGATTGTTTTTTAGTCATTGAGTTTAAGTTGAATGAAGCATCTTACAGGATTGAAATACTTTGCAAGTTTTTTTCCTGGTCTTTTGTTGAAAGAAAATAGTATTTCACTATTTGTAAGCTCTTCAATGCAATATTGAAAGAAAGGAGGTCTGTGCTTCTGTTTCTTCTTCTTCATCTTCATTGGTGGACGAAAAGTCCATAACGTTGGCTATACGGATGGAGCAATAGCTCTTTCAGCTTCGCATGTTGCTAAGTTTTCCGGGATGTAATTGTCGAAGTAATAGATAACTGTTTCGTTGTCATTCTCCGAGTCTACCGCAGCTGATTCTTCATCTGTTCTCGGTTCATTAGGTGCTACGAATCCGCTTTTTTTAAAACTATGGGAAATGCACTGTTGTGTAACGTTTCTCCGCGACGCAGAAATAAAAAGCATAGCCTCTAGAACACTTGATTGAACTTCAGGCGTCCAATTTGCAGGCGTCATTTAGGTTTCCATTTTCTATTTCAGCTACAGGTTTCCTGATAAGTTGCTTTCTATAAAAAAAAACCTTGAAAGATCTAATAATGTCGAGATCACAAGGCTGCAATCTGAAGAAAAAAATGTGAGATGCATATTAGACAGCTACAAAACCGGATCTGCACTGCATTGATCAATGAACAAAATTATTTTACGATTCTGCAACTCTATTTTTTTGTTTAATTTGCGCAAAAAGTCTTCGAAAATGTGTTTCGCTATCCACGCATTTTAGTTTGCTTCGTACTACCTCCGATAACGTCTCACGTTTTTGAAGCATCGTGGGTTGTGCGACTTTCCAACTACAAGAAGCGTCAGCTTCTCCCATCTATCAGAATTACAGCACAGTAAAACCATAAGACGCAATTTAGACATCTTCTCTCCATGGCAGGAGTCTCCTTTAGCAACGTAACTTTTATCCGGTAGGAGGTGAAAGAAAAGTCCGGTTTCATCCTCATTGAATGCATCCTTTGGCTTGTATCTACTGGTCAAATTTGGTAGATTTTTCTTCCAATCTTCTACTGGCCCCACCAATGGCTGAGAAGTTCTGCTCTCGAAGCTGGTAGATGGGAGGTGCTGGGTTCGAACCCGATCGCGCCCGTCGGCCTAACCGTTTCGGAGTTTTCGTAGTTTTCTTCGAAACCGTGGTTTCCCATGCGTAAATACGGGTTAGGCTCCCTTAGAAAGACCCCCACGGAGGGCACTCCCCCTAGGGCCTATATCACTCGGGTTGATAATCGGCCGTCAAAAATCAACCCAACCCAACCCAATCTTCTATTGCAGCTCCATTTACACTTGATGATTCTCCCTAAAGCGATCTATACACAAGATTATGTCATTTTCTCTTCCGGTCAATCCAGCCATCTGAAGCTGTGAAGTCTTTTAAATCACCAGGCTTATCGGCGATTTCTAGAGCATTTCCTCTTAGTATCGTGCCATTTGCAGGTACATTCGTGGCACGAGCTTCTTTAAACCCCTCTAATAAGATACCTTCCATTCTAGCTGGTCGTACGGCGATTTTTTCAATGTTCTCCATTTCTTGGCTTTTTTTTATCCTACTTTCTCGATGTTTTTTGTCAATGCACTCTTTTTTCTCTGGTACGGATTGCAGGGTTGTCACGAGAAGTCCTTGCGGTTGAGCGAACGCTTCTTTGGTTCCGTGAAGTTCATCAAATTGTTTAAAAATTTCGGCTTTCTCAGCAACATAAAAGTTTTTCCGTTTTTTACTCGTTCTTTTGGCACAAAAAGGTTAGAAATGCGACCACCGCGTGCTTCCACTTCGCAATTCAGAGTAGGATTTTTTTTTTTTTTTTTTTTTTTTTTTATTTGACTGGTTTAGTCGAAAACTTTGTGAACATTAAAATATCACATTATGTTTGAAAAACTAAAATCTTTATGTATACGAGAATTATGAACACAAACATGTCCTTCTATAATCACGCTAAGTTTAAAAGAAGCACTAGATGTTGCAACATGGGCTATCCCTTTCGCTTTAATCACATACATCTTCACTTCTAAATATCGCATAATTTTAATCTTTACACTTCGGAATAGATAATTAATGTATTTTAAAATAGACTTTGTTTCATAACTGCTGTTGCATTTACTTATTTTTGATGATCTTTTAAATAATTTTCAAGCATGAACTTACTTAGTTGAGCTATCAATGCGTAATGTAACAAACATTTTTTTTTTACTTCAAAAATAGAAAGTTATATTTGTCGTAATATAAATAAAAACACAAGGATTCAATAAAAAGTTTAATTTTTATTCATTTGAATGTTTGTAGCCATTGATGTGGAAATGACAGAAATCGAGAAATGCTACGAGCAGAACGAGCATTACATAATGAAGTGCATTTATGGAGAACGTGATCAAGACCCCTACACCTTAATATTCCAAGAGGACGACATGGATGATGAAAAGAAGTGCGAGTAAGTATGATCTTTCAAAATTTCCCACGGTGTCAGCAGTTGGAAGCCCCCGCCCCCCTTCCTCAAATTAAGGGGCCTTGTACCTTTTAACCCTTTATCTACTGACGGTACTTATAAGTACCATTAAAATAAATTGTTATAAAATTCATTTAATACATCGATTAGTTGCAATACAGTTTAGAATGAGTTGTAGATACATCACTTTATCTTGTTCCAAAAGCATTATTGGTTACACAAAACAAAAATATTTTTAAAAGGACGATTTCTTTTGCCTTTGCGTCTTTTCAGCTTTCTAGCACTGAGGGGGAGGGAAGGGGGAATTTTTCAATTCGGAAGTATTTCTATATTTCTATTGTAAGAACATTATATTTATACATTTCCTAATTCTACAAAATACTAAGAAAAATATTTAAAATAAAATATTTGAGTAGGGTTATAAATATTGCACAAAATCCTTATGATTTAAAATTTAATTAATCCTTCTAAATCCATCAATACTTTTAAAATCCTTCTGAAATTTATTAAATGATTATGTAAAACTTCTAATTTTGCCTAAACAATTCGCGAAAAATGCTTTAGATGATAAAATTTTCATGAAATTATAATTCAGTAGATAAAGGGTTAAACGCGTCGAAAATTAATGAAAAACTTCAAAGTTTGAATTAGTCTATCTTCAAAGCCTTTTTATGTATAAACATGAAATTTTGGATATTGATTAAACAGATTGTAATTTGTAATATGCTACCAATAGAAATTTATTAACCCTTTACAGAATTTGTGTATTGTTGAAATCAAAATACTAGCTCTTTTTTTTACTCCATAAGTCATTGCGCGGATGATATCTTGAGAAAGTATGTATCGATTGTCATGAAATTTGGTAAAGATAATAAACATATATGTGTGTTTAAAATGACCTACTCTTAGGCTAAAATTATTTCATTAACTATATATGAGAAAAAATATTTTCGTAAAACAAAATAAAAATTTTGTATTTTTTATGAATAAAAATAGTCATAACTAAAAATATTACCATTGTAAATACTTAAAAGTAGATCATTTTAAACACACATATTTGTTTAGTATATTTACCGAATTTCATGAAAATCCATACATGCTTTCTCAAGATATCATGGGAGCAATGACTTATGGGGTAAAAAAAAGTGCTATTTTGATTTCAACAATACACAAATTCTGTAAAGGGTTAATAAATTTCTGTTGGTAGTATATTACAAAGCACAATCTGTTTAATCAATACCCAAAATTTCACGTTTATACATAAAAAGGTTTCGAAGATAGACTAATTCAAACTTTGAAGTTTTTCGTTACATTTTTCGACGCGTTTAAAAGGTACAAGACCCCTACCCATTATATCACCGCGTTCACAGCTGCAACATACCCAAAAGTCAATGTTACTTATACAGCAGAATTTAAAAGACGATTTTTTTTACGGCTGCAATCTCCCAACACAGTACTTATACGAATTGTTCATAAAATTCTCAACAGACGGCGATACTGAAAAAATGTTTGCATGTAAAAGTTTTATATATCATTTGAACAATTTGACATCGTTAGTGTTAAAATGAAGTCCATAAATTTTGTAAAATTAAAAAGGCTGGTTATGTCCAGAAATGGATTTTTTTATAAAGGGAAGCTCGTATACTTAACAATGTTGTATTAGAAAATCTACACGCATGGAGATGCGTTCGTACTATAACTAGTTTTACAAATATTTAGATCTTGGTGCAATAGCTGTTGCACTCTTACGCAAAAATGCATGAATACAAAATGTATTACAATTCTGAAGATTAAAATCAGTTATACGGAAATAATAGGACCCCATCTTCAATAGGACGTCATCGCCATGGCAACCTAGAATCATGACCTATCATGGGATATCATTGAATGAATGACACATGATAGGATTTAATAGAATGGAGAAAACTTTTATTAATATCTTTCAGAGTTTTGATTCAATTTTCATAAAATTTGAAATGACTCAACAAAATTCTGCAACGATTCTATGGATTAAATTTGAAACCATTCGATTGGGTAGTTTTTGCACATTTCTAAGCGGACAGACGAACGGACCAGGACCAGACGACGACTATAGGTGCTACGTATTTATATAATTGCGAACGCACCTAAAAAGTAATTGAAATGTATGTGTTTAAATATCAATTTGTAATAACAGCAGTTTCTTTACAGAACAAATGCTGTGTAATGTGGGGCTCATCCACTTATTCATGTGCTGCCTGACTGTAATAGTTAAACTTTTTGGATCTTTTCTTTATGCATAAATACTAGCAAAGGCCATGCTTTGTTTGGATTCGAGAAGCATTACTTAATAAGATAACTATTTGAAAGTAACAATATTTTTTATATTATTTTTGCATCTTTTTTAAGCAGAAACGTTATTTTATGTTTTGGCGCATTTCAATTTTAGAAATGTAAATTCAGCCAAATAACTAAGAATTTCCTCGGAATTTTTTATTTATGATATAAGACTGGTATAAATAAAAATATTTTTGAAGCAAAATTTTACAAAATATTTATATAACGAATTTACCAATTAATTTTATTTGTTTACAATTCTTTTGTTGCCACTTTACAAAAAAAAATCATAATATAATTCTTTTAAAATGCGTAAGTATCGTCTGCGTAAATGACTTCATATAATAAGAATAAATTGTGTATTTGAATTCTTAACACTCAAAAATACTTTTATAATTGAATGTAAATAATTGAATTTTCACAAATTTTAATTTATTAAAAATATGCTATATTTTTCATAAAAAAAGGTATTTTAAAAATTTCATAAAAGCAATCGTAACTCCATGATTTAGTTTGTATTCTGAAAATATACGTGTTTCATTTTTTATTTGCAAAAATATGTCCGTAATGGAAAAACATGTAAAATAAATTAATTAAAATAATAAATTTTTTAACGTTATTCTGTAAGAAAAAATAATATTGTGCAAAACTGCGGATCATAATTTATTTTTAGGTTTAATTTCAAGTCAAAATACTGGATAGTTTTTTTTTTTTTTTTTGTAAAGTGTACGACAAAATGTAATTTGTGTAGCCTAGCAGAGGATTCTCTTCGCTCATACTAATAAACACGGCATAAAATTAATTTAGAAACACCTTTATTCAATGTGCACCTCTACTGACATCTAGTTCCGTTTAATTTTGTCATCAACCAATTTTACAATTGCATTTTAAGTCTAGATGGATTAGGTTTAAAAAATATATTTATTTAAGGTGGTTCTCAAATTCCCTGCTCAACAAATATTTTATACATTTTCTGACTAAAAGGCAAGAAAGAGGCAGCTATTAAAGCGATTTGAAATCGAATGACCTTTTCCAAGTTTTAATAAATAAATTACTTGTTGAGTTATAAGCAACTTTTGTCATGTAACGATAGGGTTTTTTTTTCTTTCTCGCGTTGTCATGTGCAAAAATTCTGTTCAAAACGCGAACTATAATAGCATTTTCTGAATGCTTTTTTTGCTTTTACCAAAAAATGGAAATCGACAAGGGAAAAAACAAAACAAAAACAGTAAATTCACCAGACAGGAAACTTTTAGAAAAGGGACTTAATTATTAAAGGAATAAATTATTAATACATGTATGATTGAAATTTTAATAACTTGATTTCATCTTTCGTTATAAAATGTTATTTTTCACAAAGAAAAATAAATAAATTTTACAAAAATAATATTTACTTTTCACTGAATGGGTCACGAGAAAAAAAAAATCTGCATCATCCCCTGTATGTGTATTTTACATATTACACATAAATATGTGTAACAACAGAATATTACACAGGTATATATGTGTAAGAATATTACACAGACGTATGTGTTTTCTTGCGCAATTTACACGTTCAAGTGTGTATATGAAGAGTGATCAGATAATTTTTAAACAGTGTTATCATCAAATTACGCACTCAAATAATTATTTTGAAATTTACATATTTGGCGTGTATTTTGGCAATTTACCTGCCACTTTACACATATACACAAACCATTTTTGTATTATCGATACACTTTTTTTTTATGTGTAAATTTGCACATTCATTTTTTTGAGTGCATAAATGAAAACATCCATGCAATGTTAAAGATTAGCTACGTGATGTGACGTGGAGAATTTACAGAAATCTTTAATTTATTTTTACTGCAAAATAAAAAGTGCATCAGATTTTTTTTTTTTAATTTTTATTTCCTCTACTGTTGTGTCTGATAATTATATGTAAGAAAGTTGCCTATAGTGATGTTGTGATGTGGAATCACATATATTTTTCTTAAATTATTTATTGTCTCTAAATTTCAGTTAAAACGAATCTTTAATTACTTATTCATTTTATCTTAACTTTTATTTCAGTTTCCATTATATTTCACCTACAAAAAAAAAAAAAAAAAAAAAAGATATTTAACATATGTCTTTATCACTAAAACAGTTCTCACATAGATTGAATTCATTTAGATGATTACTCACCCTCACTAGATATAAAAAAAAAAGAAGAAAGATTGACTTTGCTTTCGGTCGGTAG
The DNA here is from genome assembly GCA_963932465.1 of Maratus speciosus. Lineage (NCBI taxonomy): Eukaryota > Metazoa > Arthropoda > Arachnida > Araneae > Salticidae > Maratus > Maratus speciosus. The sequence goes on along the minus strand of OZ010791.1, from coordinate 40,793,262 downwards.
AAATAACTCTTTTCTCTGCTTAATTTTTGAGATTAATTTTCTCGTTAAATCATAAACATTTCCAGTACAAGGGCTCTGTTTTGTCTTTTACGCTAGGTTCCCAAAACTTACTCCTAACGTACAACTTGACAAGCGTCTAGCCCCTGCTCTTTGGCTACGATTTCAAAAAACGGATCGTTCTAGGCATATGTGCAGTGTTGAATGCAGACACTTTTCTCCGGGAGGGATTTCTGTGGCTCCGGGGGGACATTATAGAGTTCCGGGGGGAGAAATTGCACTTTTTGACCATTGAAAAGACAAAATCTCAAATTTTCCGTGGAGGACATCTCATTGCTCCAGGGGGGGGGGGGATGTCCCCCCCCCGGCCACCCCCTGAAACCAACACTGCGTATGTGTATTATGGGTGTTGTGTCCTCGTTGCTTTAGACATTTTATTATTAGTTACTCTGACTTTTTTTGATCGATTCTTGTTAATGAAACTAATTTTTAATATTTTATTTTATTTATTTGTAAATTTATTTTTATTAATTTACTATCGGTTAATAAAATATTATAATTTTTTAAATAAATTCTTGTTAATGAAACTAATTTTTAATATTTAATTTTAATTATTTATACACTATTATTATTAATTTACTAATAGTTAATAAAATATTACCATTTTTTAGATTGATTCTTCATTACGAAACTAAGTTTTAATATTTAGTATCACCTAAGCACCATATTTTAATAATTAAAAAGAAACATATATTAATGCAATAATTTAAAGTTACAATATAAAAATGTCTTTATATAATTTTAACCGATGTTATTATTGCATTAAAATATATCTTTCATTTTAATTACTTAAATATAACCTTTAGGAGATATTAAATATTAAAACTTAGTTTCATTAAAAAGAATTGATTTAAAAATGATAATATTTTATTAACTGATACTAAATTAATAAAGATAATTGTATAAATAAATAAAATTAAATATTAAAAATTAAAAATTAGTTTCATTAACAAGAATTTATTTAAAAATTTATAATATTTTATTAACCGATAGTAAATTAATAAAAATAAATGCACAAATAAATAAAATAAAATATTAAAAATTAGTTTCATTAACAAGAATCGATCAAAAAATGTCAGAGTAACTTATAATAAATTAATTAAAATAGAAACTAAATTGTTAAAATGTCTAAGGCAACGAGGACACAACACCCAAACTTGGGTTTAGTAAATGGATGCTTTAATCCATTACACCATAACATCTACTTGATTACAATCAAACGACTCTATTACACTCATTTATCTCACAGCAAATCATAATTACACATACGCGTAGAACGATCCGTTTTTTGAAATAGTAGCCAAAGTGCAGGGGGCTAGACGCTTGTTACAACTTGGCGTTCGAATTCTTTTTTTAGGACTGCTTTTCTGGTTACACTGCCACAAAATTCAAAATTTTCCTAATTGTCCAAAGCGTAACAGATAATTTTTGCTCATATGTTTTCATTGATTTTCAAGTGCTCTTTCTTTTCGCCAATTGTGTGATGCCAATGTGTGTATTACAGAATGATTATTGGCTTTCGCTTCGTGAACTCCGTCATGTGAAAAACGCCTTTAAGAAATGCTCTCAGGCACCATCCCTATCCATTTCTGTATGAAATGCTTCGTTATACATTTGTACTTCAAATAAACAGATTTCATGAAAAGCAATTTAAAAGCATTTATTACTATAATGATCACAGCCAATAGCTATTTATAAGCTCCAGAGAATGCATTCAAAAAGAACCTGGTCACGAATATAGATCTACAAATAATTTAAAGTACTGAACTATATTATAGATGTTTATTAACATCCCGATTGTCTGCACGTAACAACAACGCTAAAATGCTTTTCATAAACGAAATCCCCCCTCCTCCCTAGTACAACCACACTGTGCTTAATTAGATAGAAAGCTTTAACAATGTCTACTTAAGCTGGTTGAAGTTTTTCCTTTTTGGATAAATGAATTAAATATTGAAATAAAAGCGATTGTTGTGTCAACCCGGGAGTTTTTTTCCTTTCCCTCACTGTCGCCGACTGGAATGTGGTTCAAAACACTAATTTTCACGGTATTTACTAAAAAATATTCTGCCTTTACCGAAAAATAGAACTGGATTACACAGTTTCTGCATAAGAGAAATTGACAATGTGTTAAAAAGCAGGTAGTTTGGATTTGAAAACAGTCTTAAAAGCGAACTTGTATTTTAATACATAAAAGAGAAACTTTTGATAACAATTGCTTCAGAGTGACATAATTTTTATTTATTTTAAATCACATCTGTTTCGGGATTAAAACCTATGAAATACAGAATATTTCTAATGTGAAGAAAACGTTAGATTCTAAAGTTCGAATGACGTCTTGATGTGACTTTAAAAGGTTTGTTTTAAGATTCAATTTAAATTATTTTTTTTCCTTCTGAAATATAGTTGCACAACCAAACTGTGCTTTTAATTTTCCAATACATTGTTAGGTGTATCACTTTCACTGAACCTATATTATGCACTGAAATGTAATTATTCAATAACGTGGTTTATCTTTTGCGCCATACTACCCAAAACCGTAACCAAAATTTTTGTAAATGGTTTCTTTGCGTCATATTATCCATCTGCATACATTTCACTTAGTTTGGATACTATGGCGCAAAGTAATAATTTACATATTAATCATGTTTATATATTAATTTTGATGAAAACAAATCTCAAAAAATACCAAACTAAGTAATTTTTTTAACTAGGCTAAAACAGTGGCGCAACGAATGAGGATTTTCGGGATTACCTCCCCCCCCCGCCCCCACTCCCCAGCAAGAAAAGAAAAAAATACTGGTTATTTGAATCACTAATTGATCCCATTAGCAACTTTTATGGATTGAATCCAAAATAAGTATTATTGTTTTCAGCTTATCTAAATCTGCTGCTTTATTGAATCAGATTCCGCTCAATAAACATGTTTTTTTTAAAACAGCTAATGATATTTTAAAGCAGACAAAGCAAATAAAAGATGTATAGGATATGTGAAAATCGTCCTTCAGTTTCGGTAAAAAAAAAAAAAAAAGACAACGGTCGCAAAGCTATATGAATAATCATTTCGTATTAAATGAGTGTTAAAAATTTAAATTCACACCTTTTTTTTTGTCATGGTATTCACATTCGAAAAGATATAATAATATGTTGCTTTTTAGAATTGAATTATTTTTATTGCGAATTGTCAATTGTTGTTGTTTTTAAAATTACATTTTCCATAAAATACGATTATCTAATGATGATTCGAAAACCAAACAGGCAGTGCATTTTAGTACATTTAAAAGAGAAAGAAATCTCAGATTACTCCTGTAACCTTCGTGACCTCTGAGATGGGTTGGGTTGGGTTGATTTTTGACGGCCGATTATCTACTCGAGGGATATAGGCCCTAGGGCGAGTGCCCTCCGTGGGGGTCTTTCTAAGGGAATCTAACCCGTATTTACGCATGGAAATCCAAGGTTTCGAAGAAAACCACGAAAACTCCGAAACGGTTAGGCCGATGGGCGCGATTGGGTTCGAACCCAGCACCTCCCGTCTACCAACTTCAAGAGCAGAACCTCTCAGCCACTGGTGGGGCCAACCTCTGAGATGTGGGTAGAACAGGAAGAAGGTGCGAAAAAACAACACTCAAAGAGAGTGGAAAGAAGGAATGAATTTGTCTTCTTACCTCTGTTTGGCATTTTAATTTTTAACAGTCCCATCTTTTTTTCGGGCTTAAACTTTTCGGGTCTAAAGGGAGTGACGGAGGGGATGAATGTTTTTTTCCGAGGCCGCCATTTCTGTAAATCAGCCCTCGTCTTTCACAACTAAATGCTCAATTTTAGTGAATATTAAAAAAAAAAGGAGAGAATTTTATTTATCATCCCTTTTCTATTCATTTGAAACCGTTTTAGACTCAAATGATGAAACGTTTTTATCGGTCGCAGCATCTTTCACTTACCTTGTACAGATTCCAAATAAGTTTTGTTTATTTATCGTAATCCATTTGTTTATCGTACAATATGTACATATAAATTTTTTCATTTTATATTATTTCATATATAATTAACAATAGCTAGTATACGTTTGCATCTGTACCGATTCTGTCAGCCATTACTTGTACAAAAAAAAAAAAAAAAAAAAAAAAAAAACGAGTATTAGACTTGTCTTTGCTACACTCGTTAACCCTCTAATTCCCACTATAAGAAATGACTATAGGAAAAATTATTTTCTTGTCACATTTATGCTGTTGTGGGTCAAATAACGTAAAAATATGAAAAAAAAATTATATTTTAAAGGATTTCTATATGGTAGCATATATTCTACCACAGGCAGAATAGGATGAAGTATGCAGGATTTTACCATATTTCAAGCGTATTTTATTTTGTGAAAATAATTATATTTTTGCATGTGGTATGACCTAAAGCATTTTCTTTCTTTGTTTACATAGTGGTAGTCCCAAATTCATATTCTTTAGCTTTTTTATGGCTAATATGAAGATGAAATCACACACTTTATTTGTGGAACTTTAGGCATTTGGGACCTGAAGATTCTGTCTTAGTTCTACAAATATCCATTTTTCTTTCTCTGCTCATTTTATTTATTTATTTATTTTTTATGTTTGATGGTAATTTGTATTGATTTTTAATGGTCATATATATATAGTATTGTGCTTCATTCTGTATTACTAGTTAAAGGTTACATCTTTATTTTGTATATTGTCAGAGTTATGAATTGTAGCAAAATTTATTAATTTAATTTTAGTAATTGTAAATAGATGATGATTTCTTTTTCTGCTCATTTTATTTATTTATTTATTTTTTATCGTTGATGGTAATTTATATTGATTTTTAATGGTCATATATATATAGTATTGTACTTGATTCTGTATTACTAGTTAAAGGTTCCATCTTTACTTTGTATAATGTCAGAGTTATGATTTGTAGCTAAATTTATTAATTTAATTTTAGTAATTGGAAATAGATGATGATTTGTAATATATAATGGTTATATATATATATATATATATATATATACAGGGGGTCTCAACGGTGTCCAATGGCTATAATTCCTAAACCGTTAGTCATAGACATATAGTTCCAATTACAAAAATGTTTAAAATCAGGTAAAGAAATATTTTAAAAGCGATTTGGGTCAATAAAAACATTTCTTAAAAAAATATATAATTTAAATTTTTATACGGTTCCCCGGTCCTATAAGTTATATTTAGTAAAATTTTCCTTTTACAATGACAAGTAATACACAAAAAGTCCCGTTATTCTACGATTAAAATTGACAGAGTAATAGCTGTTTAAAGTTGGAGCATATTTTTTGCTGCAAATTGGGGGTCATTCGCAAATTTAGTCGAAATATAATTTCGTCAGATATATTAAAAAAATGGTTGAGAGTAAAATTAACATTGCAATATAAATTTGAAATCTTTAATCATTTTGACATATTAATGCAAAATATACAATTTGTAATAAACAATTAAGAAGAAAGAAAAAACAGAATTCTTGTTAAATAAAATGATGCTAAATTAACAGCCTCAATTCTTTACAAAATGATACGTATTTTAAAATATTATTAGATTACACTAGCCTGCAAAATTGGGTTACGTCATGTTTTCTAGCTTTTGATAATTGATTCTTATGTATTCTGTACCGCTGAATCTGAAATTGAAACTTCATTTTTAACCCATTACATCAGGATTTTTCGCAAATTTCAAAGTTAAAAAGTTCAAAGTTAAAATTGAATCTCCTCCCTCATCTCATCGGACCACTCAGCTATTTAGCTGTAAGAATCCCACGATAAGCAAAAATATCGAATACATTATTGAATAAAATAAAATAAAATAAAACAAAAAAATTTTTACATATGTTTTATAGTGTGAGATTTTCGCTATATTTTAACTTACATATTTACGATTTGCAAAAAAATTCTAACGTGATGGTTAAAAATGAAGGTCATTTTCAGATTCAGTGCTCAATTATCAAAAGTTAAAAAACACAACCATCTCCTCTATTTTATAGTATCCAATTTTTGTTATTCTTTAAATCTGACAATTTATAATTTGCGAAATATCCTGACATGATGGTTAAAAATTAATGTAATTTTCGGATTCAGTGCTAAAAAATACACAAAAGTTAAAAAAAATCAACAATCGCAGTCTTGTATTATCTAATCTAAAACTTTTTCTTAAATTTCTTGGCGGTAATCTATCCGAAATATTTTGTGTTATCCTGAAAATTAAGTATAAATGGTAACCACCGAAAATCATAATAATATTAGATTGTTATTGGATTTGCGCCAGTATATAAAATGTAATCTCGATCGGATATTTAAGGTGCCTGCCTACGTACAGAGCAATTTTTTCCAAAAAAGCTATTTAATTATTTTTTAAACTTATTTTTACTAAGATTAGGACTAGAAAATGTCAAAAAAGTAAAAAATATTTCATTTATTGATAAAATTTTGGTAAATGGAGGAATTTATAGTAAAATTTAGTGAAATTTGGCCCGAAACGCAAAACGCTCTAAAGGAAACTTTACTGTATGTATCTTAATTTCCTTTTTACACTTCATATTTATGACATTGGTGAAGGCAATGAACTAAAATCTAAGAAATTCTTTAAGTATTTCAAAACCTATAGCATATCGCACCTGTTTACATGTTAATTTTCATAAAATTCATCGATGTCATTCCACAAAAACATACATAAAACAAAAAAAAAAATTATTCTAACTTTAAATCTTTAATTCATTGCCTTCACAATAGTGTAAATAACATATATTTTAAATTTCATAGTGATATTCCAATATCTTTTTCAGAAATCATGTTTTGCGTATAGAATTTTCACCGAATATTACATTTTCCAAAAATGCATTTAGAGTTTAGATTTGTGTTTTACTACAAGATTTTACAGTAATATACATCTAAATTTCATGGAGCATATTATTTACATTTCTTATTATTAAACAAATGCATCCAAAATCGCGAAATTTCTCCAAACATACGACCCTTTAAAAGCAGTTTAAAAATTTAAAAATTTTAAATTTTAAAGCCCTTTAAACAGCTCTTTCAGTTTGAGTGACAGCTGTTGAGTAGTTTTAAAACCACTATAACTCCGGATCTATTTATCGTACAATAAAAACAAATATAGTTTTGGAAAGGTAAAGAGTTGGTCTTTAATAAAATAAAATAAAATATATTTGACAATTCTGGTCTAAAATTGCATTTTCAACGTAGTCAGATACCTTAAAAGTGAGTTAAAGTTCGAGTACAAATTTTGAACTGGAAAAACATACATACGATCGTTGAAAAACATAAAAACTTATAAAAATAACATAATTTTTGTTAAAAGAAATCTAAAAGAAACAGTCTCAAATCCTGACAAAATAAAACATATGTTATTTTAGCCAATCTGAAACTTAATAAATGTTAACTTAATCGTAATGCTTGTACGATTTTTTTCAAAGTGCAGATACACATGAAATAAGATCTTCGAATACTTTAATCATTTGGTATGTGACCCCCTCAAAGCCAAGCCGAACTCACTTGTTTTCAGATCAGAAAAGTGGCATAAGTCATGCATTTTTAAAGTTTCATAATTCACTCAATTTTAGTGTTATATGAATGGGACTTTTTTTGTCTTACTTGTCAGTGTAATAGGAAAATTTTACTAAATATAACTTATAGGACCGGAGGACCGTAAAAAAATTTAAATTTCGTAATTTTTTAAGAAATGTTTTTATTGACCCAAATCGCTTTCAAAATATTTCTTTACCTGATTTAAAACATTTTTGTAATTGGAACTATATGTCTAGGATTAACGGTTTAGGAATTAGCCATTGGACACCGTTGAGACCGGACACCCTGTATATATATAATGTAATTTTTTTTCATAATTTCAGTTTTTGTTGGTGACCGGTAATGTTTATTTAATGGTTATATATATATATATATATATATATATATATATATATATATATATATATATATATATATATGTGTGTGTGTGTGTGTATATGTGTGTGTGTCTCCAATTTTTTTATATAATTTTATTTTTTCCACCATTTATTCAATTTTATACAATAATAATAATAATAAAACTTCATTTTACTTTTTGATTTTTTGTACAATTATATACAGAGTGTCAACTGTCAATCGTGTCCAATGGCTAATTTCTAAACTATTGGTCATGGACATATAGTTCCAGTCACAAAAATGTTTTAAATGAGGAAACAAAGTATTTTAGAAGTGATTTGAGATATTAAAAACATTTCTTAAATAATTACGAAATTTAAGTTTTTATACGGTCTCTAGAGGTCTGCATGTGCCGGAATTTCCAGGCCCGTGCCCGGCCTGGCCCGAACGGAAGCTATCTTGGCCCGGCCCGGCCCGTTTCATTTTTACAGTTCTCGGCCCGGCCCGGCCCGTGCGAAAATCAGTGAAAACAGGCCCGGGCCGGCCCGGCCTGACACCCGGCCTGTAATTTCTACAAAAAAAAAATCCGTTTTTTCTCAACGTACAATTACGATTCTTTTAATGAATACTACATACATATTTATGGGAACATTTTACAGTATATTTTACATTACTATGATGTTCGCAAAACAGAAAACACACAATAGTAAACATTAACGATTACTTACAATGTTTTAGTCATCGTGTCTACAGACATTTCAAAATGGAAATAAGGATTCATTAAAAGATTAATGTAGTTCATCAGAATAAAGGATTAAAAACATGATAAATTTTGAAGCTGTATAATAAAAAGTAGATTTGTGAAAATATTTCTCTCATTTTAAAGGCTTTTCTCAAATCCAAAGGAGCTACATTTCGACACATTTATGAATTCTTTTCTTTTCGGAAATGCGTAAGATTGGCAGGTATTCTTATTCAGAAGCTATGTAAATGTCGTTTTTTTCATAGATAAAAGCAATATATCTTTCTGAAAATACTGTCAAAGTTAGCGTTTTGATTCGAATTTCCGGAATCGATAGCACAGGAAAGGAGAAAAACGTACAGTCACGTGACAGGAATCTCTTATCTCTGTAAGTAATTTATCAAATATGGAAAAGCTATTCGTTTCCAAATGCCTTCAATAGGCAGGCCTGTCAATTTTATGCCTTTATAGTTAAAAATTTTGTCAGAAAATGTGTCTGAAAGCTTCGCATTGTTGAGCAGTGAATATGAGAACCACCTTAAGGTATATTTTCAAAGATGCTGTTAAGAGAAGTTCATTATCACTATTAATACTACAAAACACAATGACTGTTCTACGCATCCTGAGATCGATTAAGACCATTTCCATCCCGGCACGAGTCTGCTCAAAAAAAAAAAAAAAAAAAAAAAAAATTAAACTCGGAATTAGATATCTTGCAACTGTACGATGCCGATCTCTACGATGGACATGTTACATTTCTGTATTGATGTTGTTAAACTCGCATCGGCTCGTGACGCACATTTATACTTCTCGAGAAAATCATATTCATTGAAAATGGCTCGTACTTTATCTGCTTTGCTAAAATTCTTATATCGGGCCGATAGGCCCGATTAATTTTTTTGCCGGCCCGGCCCGGCCCGTTGAAAAAATTGTCCTAATTCTGCCGGCCCGGCCCGTTTGAAAATTCGCCTTCATTCCGCCGGCCCGCGGACCGGGCCGGGTACGAGTCTCGGGCCAAGCCCGGGCCCGTGCAGACCTCTAACGGTCTCCCGGTCCTATAAGTTATATTTAGTAAAATTTTCCTGTTACAGTGCCAAGTAAGACAAAAAAAAATCCCGTTATTCTACGATTAAAATTGACGGAGTAATAGCTGTATAACCCCTTGAAGGGCGTTGATGCCGTCACGGCATCACATAATTTTAAACCCTAATTGCCACATTGGCAGCGGCATTTTATAACGAAAATTTCACCTTTATTAAGAACTCGAAAATAAACTTTTACTTGTTTACAAATAAATTTTCTTGTAAATACTGGTGTCATTAAATTTTTTCAACATTTCACAAACACAAGTACCTTGCCCCTGAAAGGGTTAAAGTCGGAGCATATTTTACGCTGCAAATTACGGGTCATTCACAAATTTAGTAGAAATATAATTGCGGAGATATATTAAAAAAATGATTGATAGGAAAATAACCATTACAATATAAATCTGAAATGTTTATATATTTGAAATGTTTGAATATACAATTTGTAAGAAACATATAAAAAGAAAAAAAAAAAAAACAGAATTTTTGTTAAATAAAATGATGAAAATTAACAACTTGATTTCTTTACAAAATGATACATATTTTAAAATGTTATTATATTACACTAGCCTGCAAAAGTTGGGTTATGTCATGTGTTTTAGCTTTTGTCAATTGATTCTTATATATTCTGTACCGCTGAATCCGAAATTTACCTTCATTTTTTACCATCACCTGAAAATTTTTACAAATCATAAATTTTAAACTTAAAAGAAGAAAAAATAACGAAAATTTGGTATTATAAAATAGATGCGATTGTTGTGTTTTTAACTTTTGATAATTGATTTTTATGTATTTTTTATCCTTGAATCCGAAAATGACTTTCATAACTATCACGTCAGGAATTTTCGCAAATTGTAAATTTCAAAGTTAAACTTGAGCCTCCTCCCCCATCTCATCGGATCCCCCAGATGTTTAGACGTAAGAATCCCAGTATAAACCAAAAAAATGAATAAATTATTGAATTGAATTAAATTAAATTAAATTAAAAAAGTTTTTCGCTATTTTTTAACGTTGACATTTACGATTTGCAATAAAATTCTAACGCGATGGTTAAAAAAGAAGGTCATTTTCAGATTCAGTGCTAAAAAGTACATAAAAATCAATTATCAAAAGTTAATAAACACAGCCATCTCCTCTATTTTATAGTATCCGATATTTGTTATTTTTTAACTTTGACAATTTATGTTTTGCGAAAAATCCTGACATGATGGTTAAAAATTAAGGTATTTTTCGGATTGAGGGCTAAAAGATACATAAAAGTTAAAAAACATAACCATCGCAGTATTGTGTTATCTAATCTAAAATGTTTTCTTATTTTTCTGTGCGGTAATCTATCCGAAATTTTTTGTGTTTTCCTGTAAAATAAGTGTAAATGGTAATCACCGAAAATCATAATAATATTAGATTGTCATCGAATTTACGTCAGTATGTAAAATTTAATCTCAATCGGATATTTGAAAGTGAGTCGAGTACAAATATTGAACTGAAAAAACATACATACGATCGTCGAAATTAAACAAAAAATATAAAAATAACATAAGTTTTGTTAAAAGGAATCATGAAATGAAGCACTCTCAAATCCATAAAAGAAACCGTATGTTAAAATACAATTATTTTAGCCTGTCTGAAAATTAATTAAAGTTAACTTAATCGTAATACTTTACGATTTTTTTTCAAAACGCAGATACACATGAAATAAGTTTTTCGAATACTTTAAGCACTTGGTATATGACCCCTCAAAGCATGTCAAACTCATTTGTGTTCAGATTCAGAAAAGTGGCATAAGTCATGCATTTTTAAAGTTTCATAACTCGGTCAATTTTAGCGTTATATGAACGGGCCTTTTTTTAGTCTTACTTAACAGTGTAATAGGAAAATTTTACTAAATATAACTTATAGGACCGGGTGGTCGTATAAAAATTTAAATTTCGTAATTTTTCAAGAAATGTCTTTATTGACCCAAATCGCTTTTAAAATATTTCTTTATCTCATTTAAAACATTTTTGTAATTGGAACTATATGTCTATGACTAACGGTTTAGGAATTAGCCATTGGAAATCGTTGAGAGTGGACACCCTGTATATAAAACACTAATATAGTATGTAGCGGCAAAAAAGGTTATCTTTTGCCGATGGCAACGAGTGGTTTGTTTATGTAATACATATGAAAACAATTTTTTTTCACTCTCTCTACCGTTCTAAAGATATACACGTTTAAAAAGCTAGAATCGTGAAATTTTACATACAGGTGTAATAAAATATTGTGGAGACAAAGAAAGCAATCCGAATTCTAAACAAATTATAGTTCATTTTTATTAATGAAAAAAAAAAAAACAAGATAGCATTCATTTCTTATAACATTTACTATTTTCTGTTGCCAAAAATTCAAAACGCACAATAAAATGCGACGCACAATAAAAACAGCAATTATTGAAAATGTAGTAAACTACAGCGCAGTTGATCTGCGTGGAATTAGCTAGGGTAATATCAGTGTTGGGTATGAACGCGCTCATTGAACGTAAACTCACGAACTTAGTTCACATTCTGTGAACGTTAAGTTGAACTTGACTCACTTTTTGATAAACGAACGTGAACTGAACGAAAGCTCAAAAGATCCGTGAGTTTGAACGAAATTTACAACTCAAACTCAATTTTTTTCATAACTTATTTAAAAAAATTTCCAGCCATTAAGAACACATTTTTTCCCATTCAAATGCCATTTAGAGGCCTAAACGGACTTGGGACGGGTCAAGTCTGATCACCAGTTTTTCTGGGTCGTGCCCGGACCTCGCTTTCTCTGGAGGCTCGGGTCGGGCCGAACAGGACTTATTTCTGGGTCTGTGCTTTATTCTTCCAAGAATTCTGCACCGACAGAATTTTTCTGGCCTGATCGCCTCTGCTTGTATGAAAATTATTACCCTGTCCAGTCTGACTCGTTCAAAAATCTGTTTAAGGAACAACCTACCTTGAGTCAACATTTTTTTCAGAAAATATATATATTTTTTAATTACCATTATTCTACAATTAAAATTCTCTTTAAAGAATAGTAGTACATATACATTTCAAGGGGGGGAGGGGATGCAGTTCTGTAAAACCCATTATAAGAAGCTGTGCATGACGAGATCCTGTTTTAAACGGAAAATTTTCTTGATCGGTGGATCTGGATCGTCAAAATGGATAAAATAATCCGTTTGGAAATAAAAAATACATTTGCAAGAACGACAGACCTGGTAATAAAGGAATTTAACTATGACGATCATTTTTCTCTCCTATGTAATTCCGTCTTAGAAGGTTTTCCGATATAGAATTTTTCAAACTTTTAAGTCTTTAAGCCGTGTAAATGGATTAATGGTATTAATAATAAATCAGATATTTACATACAAATAGGCGTCCATTAAAAAATCAATGTAGCTTGCAATAGGATATACAGGGTGCAAAGGAAAATCCCTTTAACCTAAAAATACTTGCGAACGGAGAGAGCTACAGCATGGAAGTGAGGTAACGGTATAGTAAAGTGACTACGCCCGATTTAATGCAAACGACGGCAGCGCCCCTAGTGGCGAAATTTGGAAGATAGCCATTGCAAATCGAAAACGAAAAGAGAGAGAGCAAAATTTCCAGTTAGAAAGTTTTAGAGCATCAATTAATTAGTACGAAACGACATTTGGTTTACATGGATAAGACAAATCTTCGCCTGTATACACAAAAATGTCCGAAATCGATGCACTCTATTTTGTGTAAACGTTTGAATGGAATAGTCAGGGGTATGAAGAAATACGTACAATTTATGGTATAAATACATGCTTATCTCAATACATTTTATTTTATTTTATGCCTAAGTGGAGCAAGATCACCAGATCACTAGGATCTGGTGTAGACCTTATTTGCTCCACCCGGTATGTTCCCCGACATGCGGGGATTCACTACACATAGTTCCAGTCCTCGGACAAAAGGCACATGCCAACGAGGGAAAAAAAATATTACATTAACACATAGATATACATAAAAACTAGCCGCTGGAGCACAAAGCTCCTACGCGACAGGCAGCGGTTGGTTGATCCAGGTGGTTGGGTGGTTGGGTGGTTGGGAGGTTGGGTGGCAGCGGTGGGACCCGGGCCCGGACCTATTGCTATGATTAAAAATAGGCTCAAGCCCGGCCCGTGCAGATCTCTGATCTATTGTACTTTTATTTAAAATGAACAATATAAGCATGAAAAAGAGACTGTAATAATTATTATATCTTTCGCACAAGACAAGATTTTTAAAATATGAACGTAAAAATAAATATCTGTACAGAACAATTAACACTATACGAGCTGCTGATGCATTTTATCAGGGGTCGTACTCTTAAGGGATTTTTTCAGGACAATCACTATTTATTTATTGAAAAATAAATCTAGGTTAAACGCATGAAATTTCACCTTATTTAAGAAGAGATTTTTCCGTAACCGAAGAATTTCCTGGTCGTAAAATTTCAGGACAAATACTACCACTGATTTTATGCATCATTTATAAAAACTATCATTAAGAAATTCCAACATCTACCCAGATAGTTTGAATAGTTATTTTTGATTATTATAAGTATGAATATTTCGTGAATAACTATATATTCGTGAATAAAATAAAGGGAAATTAGTATTGAAAATTTCATTCTAAACGTAAAAAGAAAAACATAAATAAAAATTGTCTTCCACGGGGTGTTCAGAGCGCAAATTTATCATTCTTGGTTTTCTTGGTGTTTAATTTTTTTTTGTGCTACCTTACGACGAATAAATTTTACTATTTTTTTTTTTTCTCCAGATCATCAGATATGGAAAGCCCTGCGCTGGTCGAGAGCTCGACCAGTACCTAAAAATGCTATTTGAAATCAACTCGCAATCCCACCCGAACCCGACAAAAAGAATAAGTTCGATACGCAACCCGATCCGAACGCACCAAAATAATTTTCGACGACCAGAAACTCCACCCGAACCTGAAATGAAAGGAAAGGAAATTATGTTTTAATGAAATTGTGAAAAGTATTATATCTCTACTACCAATTTTATGTTTTTTATAGAAAAAAAGATGAGTGTTTAACATTGAAAAATTCATTCTTTAACCCGTCATTAGTCGCGAGTCAGCCATTCCCATGGAACTAGGAGGGTTTTTGTGTAATTCTATGGTCATTTCTCCTCCAAAAATCGTTATCTTCCTGTAACCCATCTCCCCTTATAGTTACAATATGGTAAAATGCTGCGTAGCTGACCTTCACTGTTCGACGACCTCCTGGCTATTAAAATTACAAGTCATTCATATTCCTGCGTTTTCTCAGGATTTTATTGCATTCTAAAGCTTGATTCGGTCTGAATGACCGGTGGAAGCGCGTGCGATCACTGGCGTTAGCTGATTTTTCCCTAATTAGCCTAATTAGAGCTGATTAGCCCTAATATTCTTATTTCCCATTCCCCGGAATTTCTCGGAAGAGAGGTTTCCGAGAATCACGGAGTCTGTTTCGTTTGCTACACTGTAAAAAATCCACTGTAGATTTGCCAGAACAAACTCGATCACAGTGAATGTGCTGTATCTTTTTTTTGGTTTCCTGACTATATTAACATGGAAAATACAGTAGCTGCGTAAAATTAACAGCACAATGTGCTGGCAATTTGGACGCATTTTTTTACAGCACAAACTGCTGGCGTCCAAATTGCCAGGCCATTGTGCTGTTAATTTTACGCAACTACTGTATTTTCCATGTTAATATAGTCAGGAAACCAAAGAAAGATACAGCACATTCACTGTGATCGAGTTTTTGCGCGAGATGAACAGTACTTTGTACTGTAAAAATGTCGTTTTTTTTACAGTGTATCTCTCTTTTTTTCTTTTTGCTATTTTGCTCATACAGCTTTTGATTATCTTTCAATGTTTCGTAAAAGATTTTTAACTGTTCAAGAAACTTTAAAACTTTATTATAATTTAGAATAGGGTTATAGTAGTGATGAAGTCAGTTCATCAGAGGAATACAGTAATTTAGTTCTAAACGAAAATGATGAAACTGATAATGAAGAATCGGGAAATGAATAAATATCAACAGGGGAAATTTATTCAAATTAAATATTTAATTTGAATAAATTATTTATTATTTACTTCATATATACGAAGTTCGTACCCAAAGAGTCATAAAAGGGCCATGCCCCACCTGAAATAAATCAGTATATCATGGCCGAAACTAGCCTTTTTTGTACCCGGGGCAAACATAGATTTGGCCCCCACGCCTCCGCAAAGAAAATTTATAAAGAGAATGTTACAAAGTTTCTAACAATAACTTATGTTAAAATTTAAAATATGTAATAAAAAAATGCGGAATACAGAATTATGTAACCAACTTTTTCAAATATTGATTCATTAAAACCTCGAAAACGAAATCCAAAGGAACTGAAAAGGAACTGGTTTCCGTAATACAGGTTTCTGTCTTAGCAGGTATAATTGTTGGTATTCTTTCAGTTGGGAACATCATTTTTTTTTTCATTTAAGATAGGATTTCGTTATAGACAGATTTCATTTTCACAGATTTTGCGGTAGTTGTAGTAATTACAAATGAGGCGTTTAAAGTCACAATGATATGAATTACATTGTCTTAAGAGCTACACTAGTCACGCGACGATACTCGCAAGCTAATACTCGCAAGCGACGATACTCGCAAGCTACTTTTGGAATTAGTTTTTTTCTTTCAAATTTCTTGCTTGCATTTTAATGTTTGTAATGATTTATTTTGTTTTGGATAGCTGAGGGTGATCTCTAACTGGGTTAATGTTTACTTTTTCGATTTTGGTTGCATCCTTTTTATTTTTTATAAAATAACTTTCACTTTCGGATCAGGTTCAGGAAGGGGAAATAGCATCATAAAAAAAACTGCAACCAAAGTCGGAAACGTACAAATTATCAATGCTAATGACAATGCCTTAGCCATCCTAAGAAAAAAAAATCATTTGAGCGAGAAATATTAAAACTACGCTCCCATAGATTTAACATTAGCTTGCGAGTTTCTTCGTGTGGCTAGTGTAGGTTCTTAAGAACTCAAAAACCAACCTTCATTCGTCGCCCCATCCGTTTTCCGTTCTGATGCCTGTCCCTATCCCCTAGTTTCGGCCCTGCCATTTATTTTTATTTGTTTCATTACTTTCATTCATATATTTTAATTAATACATTTTCACTTGAAAAAAAAGCGCTGAATTATAAAATTTGTAAAGCTGCACACACAAAAACGAATCAACGAAAAAAATAAATAAATAAGAAATGAAAAGTAGCTACTCACTACTAAGACACAACTACTCTCTGATTAATATTCAAATATAATAAAACCTCTGAATAGTAAAGACTTCGTGATCATTGAAAAGAGTCTTGCATCGCATCAGGGTGTACATAAATTCCTGTTTTCAGATCTTAATGATTTTAATATTCTTTTAGCGGGTTGGGTTCAGCCTAGAATAATTCTTGCGAGTCATAGTTAGATCTTTTGGAAGTCGGGTTGTTTGCATTTTTACAAAAGTTTGAGCACAACTATGTTTCAGATGAAAATAAATATGTTTTTGAGTATGAATGAGTATATATTCAAATTACTGCATGAGAAATAAAATTTATAAAAAATGTGACCATAGATCATTCTTTCTTTACGGTACAGTTAAGAACCATTTTTTCTTCTCTGGGAATATGAAAAATATTGCCAACATTTAATTTTTGATGCACACAAAAACACATGTATGATACTTGTGATAGTTTATGTACACATACACAGTTTACATATGTGTAGATTAGTCGGTGCTCTTATTCAGCGGTATAAGCTTATAAAGTATTAGGAATTGCAAAAGCGTTCGATGGCTAGATGTGTACTTTAAGGGAGTATCCATTGTGAAGATCTTATTGTATATAGATTTTTATTCTGGAAAAATATTTTGGATATTCTTTTGAAAAATCTGGTCAACCCGAACCTGAACCGCAAGTGTAAAGTCCGAACCCGAAAAATGATAGTCAACCCGACAAGAAACCGACCTGAAGCAAAAAAGTAGAAGTGAATTTTGTAAATTTGGACTATAAAGTTCTAATATATGTACCTATTAAAAAAAAAAAAAAAAAAAAAAAAAAAAAAAAAAAAAAAACGAGCTTTTAGTGAACTTTGCTCACTTTCATACATGAGTTTGAGTTGAGCGAGTTCGTTTGAAAAATTTTGAGTTTGGACGTGAACTTGACTCATTTTTGAGAAATTGAGTTTGAGTTTGAATTAGTTCGTTTTTCTTGTGAGCGTGCCCAACACTGGGTAATATGTACCACGCAGTACAAATATACTAAATATAATATACTTCAGTGATAAGACTCAATAAAAAACGTTTCATACTTAGAATTTTTTTCAACTTAGAAGTATATTTGTATTTAGAAATATAAAGTTCAAAATATGGATTCCGTATTTACATCATAATTTTCTCTATTTATATATTGAAAAGGAATTTCAATATTCTGTTTAAAAATGTGAAAACAAAATTAATCTCATTTTATTGTATATAGGGAAATTATAAATTTCAAGTAATTTATTTCGGATTTATTTAATAACATGAGCATGTTATTAAATGTAAACATTAAATGTCATGAATTAAAAATAAAACAAGTATCTTATGAACAAAGGTAACATTAAGAAGTACAAACACCCTTTGAAAATAATATGGTAGCAAAAATGCTACCATGGACTCATGATCACTAATGCCCGTTGGGGCAGATCTGTTACATTAACTTTAATTACTCATTTTATCATTAAAAAACAAGTGAACTTACATTGAAGTTTTTTGAGAAGAGGATAGAAGTGACTCTTTTTATACCTATAGGGGAGACTAGGGAGGGTTGCCCCACTTTTTGCAAAAGGATTTTTTATTATTTAAATTTTGAACGTAGAATAAAGTTTTATATATCATTTTATTCCTTATACAATCAGTTATCAAAATAAAATTATTACATAAGTGTAACATATAAGAAATGAGAAAAAATGATTGATTTTAATCATGAAAAAATAATGGGTCAAGGCTCCCACATATGGGAGGTTTGACCCACTATAATGGAGGCTTGACCCACTTTGTTTTGTATTGCACTATTTGTGAAGAGAAATAAAATCAGTTTAAAAAAAGCAAAATATCTTTATTCTACATGCTTTAATTATTATAAAAAAAAATATATTTTTTAAAATATAAGACTTAAACAAGCCTGTTAACATGCAGTCGCAAGTTAGAGGAGAATAGTTTTGTTTTAAATAGGAATTTGGGTGAGCAGGTATAATTGTACAGCAGGGAAAATGAAATTTTAATATTTAAGGCAGTATTCTGTTAGAGACAAGTTCTGTTTTCATAGTGTTTCATGCTATTATGTCCGGTTTTAAGAGCCACTGTTCCGCTTTTTTTTTATCTCCTTGTTCCATTTTTTGTGACCCTCGATCTGACAACTCTAATTGTCACATAGTTTGGCTTCATCTCACTGCATTCACCCTGATGAAATTTTTCTACGTACCTTCCTAATGTTTTTCGATCGATGATATGTTCTTTTGCAATCGCATGAGCACTTAATTTATCATTAACATGATTTAAACCTTTAAGAGGCAGAGTACTTTCAGTACTGAAATGTTGAAATAAATGACTGGCACCGGAATTTACGAACAAATTTACTTGGAAATATAGAAAAAGGCTATATTTCACGTACGTATTAAATGGAAAAGGTTTTAGCAAAATTCTGGTGCCAATGTCATGTTTCGGAATTAAAATTAAGTGGTTTTATAAATATGCCACTGCCCCTTAAAGGGTTAAGACTGCTGCTTTCATCCTTTCTAGTATTTCCCACTGTTCCTATTTACCTATTGTAAGTAATATTTAAATGGAAAAAAGTTCCCATCAACTTTCCCATTTTCTAGCAATTTTTCACATTTTTCTATAGTTAGTTTTAAACATTTTCTTTTCCATCACATCATTTTACTGAAGCTTTACAGAATAAATTTACATTCTTTTATGTATATACCATTAACTTTTCACTATGCATAGAGTATAATAAAGAGATTTCCAAAATCACTTAAAATTAAAGGAGCCTTGAGCTTCTGGTCAACCCTCCCTCAGACTGACTTTGTCAAGCCTCGCTACATAGACCTTTTCTAAAGAATACCACATTGTTATGTTAAGCCTAACTTACTGTACATTCTTTTTGCCACTAATGAAAGCTCGATATTTCTGCATTACTTTAAACCTACTTACTGAAATTTATATGATATAATTTATTTGAAAAAAGCTTACAAAACCTTTCTAAAAAACACAATTTTTAGGTTGAAAACGCCTCACAATTGATTTTCCCATACCTAATTCGATTATCTTTATCAAACGAAGACTGTTGTTTGAGCATGAGTATTCAAGTAGCTTTGGTTGACACCTATTGATAAAACTCTGACGTTCTTTTAAATACGAAAATTGATGGGTGGGTCAAGCCTCCCGTATGGTCAACCGCCCCTAGTCTCCCATATATCATATGTATTTAGTTTTATTTCAATAAAATATACAGCTCATATTCAAAATATTAAAAAAATTACCTTTTTTTTACAAATTGAAAATATCGTTTGGTAATTTAATGTCTTATAATGCAAATATGCAAACAATTTTTTTATTAAGAGCTTTTGGTTGATTAACTTATTTATCATCTTAAAATTAATATCATTTTTGAAAAGATTAATTCAAAAAAAATTATTTTGAAAAGTCAATATATTAGAATATTTATTCAAGTGGTTCAAAATATTAGAATATTTCACATTAATTCTCCTTTAATCCTCCATCAATTCATAACTGGTGGCATCATTGATTAAATTCAGACGATTTTATTTAAAATCAGTATTCTTTTTGCAGTTTGTTTGCTTTTTCGTCTTAAAATGTGGGGAACAACATTGTGGAAATGTGGTGAAAAACATAATATGGGAATGAGTATTGTAAACTGGCGAAAGAAGTATCCGAGTGCATGTTCACTATACCTATTTTTTTGTTTTTAGTGTCTAAAAAATGGTTTAAAAAATTCTTTTGGCAAATAAAAAAAACCATATTCACCTGGCCATTTAGCATGAAACGCTCTAAGAAATGGCTTGTCTTGAAACTGTAGTATATGAAATGCAAAGAAAAATCTTATAATTACCAGTACAATGTTGTAAAATGCCTGCATGTTTCTTCTGTTTTAGCCCATATGAAATCTTTCGGGATGTTTATATTAAGCCTCTATTAACCCGGCAAAGCCTGAATTAATTTTTTTCCCAAAATTTTAATTTACTTTTTGGTGTATGTTCTTTGCTTATCTTGGGATAGCGTAAAGCGTTTTTTTAGAAAAAATTAAATTATTTTAGTCAGAAATTGCTGGTACCACATGGTACCGCTAGGCTCTTACACTACTATTTTTGCAAGTCACAATTTTTTTTTTCAAAATTTTGATTTAGAGTAGAAAAATTATTTTTATTAAGAACATATTGTGCACAATGACGCCTTTGTGAAGGGGTTTGTACTAGATGGTCCATTTTGTCAAATCTTAACTCATCAGACACACTGGAAAAAATATTCAAAAATCATATAGAACTCAAGTATATTGTGAATCACATTTATATATCAATAGCAGATTCGTATTCGTCAAACAGCTTCTTCGAGTGTTAAATGTCTAGAAAACAATATTTATATACATAAAATGATGCTAAAATTAATATCTAAGTTTCAATACATGAAAATTATGTTACTATAAATTAAGAATTAAAAAATATTTCAGGCAAAAAAACAGTATCAACCATACAGGGAGATCAAAATAGATGTCAGTTCGATTATATACTAAACCGCTGATGATAGAAACAAACTTACATCTACAAAAATTATGTAAATCATGTACGGCTTTTACATATGGTATTTGGTTTTGCGAGGGGCTGTATACATAATTTAAAAAAAAAGGAATTTAATTTTTATACGGTCACTGTGGTCGTATAAGTTACATTTAGAAAACATTTTCTGTATACTCTGACAAATAGAACAATAAAAATTACATTCTTCTGTAACCAAAAATTACCAAGTTATTATGCTTTAAAATTTACGAAATGTTGGAGCTCTCTGGCACTAAAAATTAGTCTTCCTCTTTCTTTCTGCCTTTTATTGCCGGAAAGCTAAGAAATTTTGTAAATTTTAAAGCATCATAACTCGGTTAGTTTTGATCATAGAAGAATGAAATGTTTACTTTTGTATTTGCCAGAGTATAAAAATTAAATTTCGTATTTTAATATGTATACAGCCCCTCCAAAAATTAATACCATATCTAAAATTCGTAAATGATTTGAATATTTTTTGTATTTGGAAGTTTGTTTCTATCATCAGCAGCTTAGAAAAATTCGACTTAACATTTATTTTATGTAACTTATTAACTAATTATTAACGGCATTAACTGATTTTAAAAGACGGTCCCCTCAAAAAGAAAACTTATTATTTATAACTAAAGTCATAAGACGTGACTGAAATGAATAAACACATAGATTCAAACTTATTTATAAAAAAACATCATAAAAGCCTAGCGGTACCATACGGTACCGCAAAATTCAAATAAAAAATTTTCCCCATTTAATATGAGAGATTTTTTTTAACGTGACCTATAGAAAGGAAATTCTAACGTAAAGAATAATTCATATATAATTAACTCATTTATAAATTTTAAATTTCCGTAAAATATCCTCACTTTTGCTGAACAGCCATTTTTTCATCTGTCTTCAACACGAAAAACTTTCATAAGCCTAACAGCATAGAACACGCAGTTATTGGTTTTATTTGACTGATTATTTTATTTGATTAATCAGTCTAGAGACACTATCTGTTAGCAGAAAATCATAATAAAATGTTTTTTTAAACAGAAAAGAGGTATTTTAAAAGTAGTGATTGCTGGTACCATACGGTACCGCTACGATAATAAGGGTTAAAGCTCTTTATAACTCAGAACTTTTGGAACTTTTACACAACACATATTCGACGCATGCTCGGACTTACAGAAATGAACGCCCAGGGCATTCATCAGGCTATTAGCTTATATATATGTATACTATTGGGCTCCTGCATAGTTATTGATCAATCCCAGCGAGGCTAACTTGCACAGCCTGTTTTAAAGCACACATCAGCGTAGGAATTACTAAACGCCCTTGCAAAGTGAATGGGTTCAGTCTACGTGTATAAAAGGGTACTGCAGTAAGATCAGATGAGTATGAGACGTGATGAGAGGTTAGTGATTTTGCACGAACTCAAACTTTAAGGTAACGTGTCCGAAACGGTTGCCAATGTCAAGTAAGCTTGGACATTGACCATCAATCAGGAGCCGGTAGCCTGTTTTGTGTAATATTTTATAGTTAAAGTAGGAAGTGGAAGAAACATCAAAGTCCACAGTACGTGAACATATTTCCGAACTGGTAGTGTATCCAGGGGCGCCATTTGAGGGGGGCTGGGGGGGGGCAATAGCCCCCCCCAAGGAATTTGATATTTCAGAAAATTTATCAACCATCAAATGTAGGGATGCACCGAATAGTGATTTTGGCTGAATACCGAATGCCGAATATTTGGCCTGCAGGTAAACCGAATACCGAATATTCGATCAGCCGAATAGTAACTGTTAGGCTGAATACCGAATATTAGCCCAGCCGAATAGTATCTGTTCGGCCGAATACCGAATATTCGGCTGGCCAAATACTTTTGTATCTCAGTGTTTAACGTTAAAAAGTTAAATTTTAAACAATTTTTTATCATTATTTAGCACAGATACTTCCATTTTGACAAACAAGACTATTTTTATAAGTAAATTTTGTACTAAAAAATGTATGTTTTGAGTTATTATTTAAGAAGAAGATGGTTTAAAAAATTTTTAAATAACAAAATTTAAATTCCATTACTTCAATTAATTCAAACAAATGAAAAGAATTCTCTCATATTGAACAAGAAGCAACATATCATTCCACTTCTTTCATCAAAAATGAAAGGTGTACAAGCCGTAGCAGAATTTTCTTTTATAACTGTATAAAAATGAAGATATTTTAGTGAAATTTGCACCACCTCGTCATGTTATCATATTTCACAGAAATTAAAGTAACTCTGTTGACAATGTAGTTACAATGCCTTCATTATTGTTAAAGTAACTAAAGAAAATTAAAGTTTGACTTGGGGATACGCTGTATTTCTGACTGAATAAGTGAACTGCGATCCTGATTTACTGGACAAAAAATTGCCTGTTCTGATGCTTATTATTATCCCTGAAATTTTCTTCCATTTTGTTTAGAAACACCCTGTTTGCGAAAAAGCAAGAAACGGATTATTTACCAGACAATGCTCAGTAACTTGCATTTCCAAATTTATTAATTCCCATGAACAAATGATATGTCATTAATGGTTAATTTTTTTAAGTGACATACTTAAAACAACAAATAAATAACATAAAATCATTCTCTTTTATTTAAAGATTCTAATTATTCTGAATATCTTTATTAAATGACAGTTAAAAGTAGAAGTTGTCTAACGTTTTAAAAAATATTTTGAAGAGGTTTTTAAATATTCAACAAACCGAATAGTTTAATATTCGGCCTAACGGAATATTCGGTAGTATGGCCGAATAGTCCGAATATTGAATAGATACCGAATATTCGGTGCATCCTTAATCAAATGTCAGACTTAAACAAATATAAGAAAATTGCTCAAACTCTAAAATAACTTATCAGATTTTATTGCAATAAAAACATATGCTTTAAATAAATGCTTATGCATAGAAATTAATAATTATAAAAAAAAAATCCTAAAGCCTTACTATTCGAACTCCCTCAAGATGAGACATATATCTTTAATGAGTACTTTGGTTAATTTAAAAAATACATGTGAGAATTTTTTTTATCAGTTGTTTCTCAGCTGTGTGCAAATTGATCATGGGAAAACTCGTCAAAATCATTGACACAACAATCACAATGATTTTCTTCTAGCCGATTCTCGAATAAGCGCAAAGAAAATAATAACATTTAAATCCCACTGATGACGGTCTTGTGATGACTGAAGACGTTCTGGGTTTTTCTAATGTATTTTAAATAACTTTAAATTATATGTATGGACATGAAAGTAATTCTTGGGCATTTATTTGTGCTTTTTATATGAATATTAATTATAAAATTTACCTTTTCTGTAGAAAAATGTGAAGATATATACATAGTATTCATTAAAGTTCAAATATGTAGTTTTTTTATCTGAAAAATATTTAGAATTTCTTTGAAAAATCGGACTAACATGAAACCATCTCATAATAGTGAAAACACAATCGAAAAAATTAACGCTTTACCTTCACTTGCAGAAAATCACTAACGAAAATTTTCTTATACTTACAGATCACAAAATTTGCAATTTCGTGACCTGTTCATGACGTTCGTTGGCTGATTATCTCATGACTGATTGAATTTCATGATTTTTGGGGGGGATTTTTCCGCGATCGATTCACGGAATTCACGATTTTTTTTCTGAAAGCGTTATACGAAATGGATTTTTTTTTCGAGCGAACACTTGTCGAAATTCACAATATTTTTCCGCGACCCACTGACGAAATTCGATATTTGTTTTCGTAATTTTTTTGACAAAATTCACGATTCCTTATCACTATCATTTAATGAAATTCGTGATTTTTTTTCTGCTACCGACTAATAATATTTGTGATTTTTTTGCGCGAGAGTTAGACAAAATTTTGGACCTTATTACGCGATCGTTTGACGAAATTCTCCTCGATTTTATTGCGCGATTGTTCGACTAAATTTTCGTGATTTTTTGCGCAATCTTTTGACGAAATTCGCGATTTTTTTCGCAATCCTTTTACGAAATTCAAGATTTTTTTCGCAATCGTTTGACGAAATTCAAGATTTCTGTTTGTGCAATCATTTGACGAAATCTGTATTTCTTTTCGTGATCTCTGATGAAGTTAGCGATATTTTCCACGGTCGTTTGAAGAAATTAGTGATTTTTTAAGCGACCATTTTGAGACTTTTTTTCTTCAAAATTTCTAAGATTAGCGATTTTTTTCTGCGACCCATTGGCAAATTGATTTTGCGGATTTTGAAAGAAAGAAAAATGGCGGACTCTCACGAAAATTAAAAAAAAATGTGGAATAATCGCATGCTTGTGAAAGAAGTTATGGAGACAAAATCACGTAGAGCATGTTTTATTGTGCGGGATTTTTTTTTCTGTGTGATTTGTGCAGCTCTGCAAGTTGTGCAATTTTCCACATTCGTCGTTCCTCAAAGAAATTTTTCCTTGTCCTTCGTCAGGAAATTCGTGAAATGACGTCCAAGTAAGTAAAACTTCGAAAGGGACTAGAAAAAAGCTCCATTTAGGCAGGTTTCCGTCTTAGCAAGTATAATTGTATGATGTTTTTTCAACGAAATTTGATTTTTCCCCCTTCCAGAAAGAAATCTATTATAGGCAGGTTTCGTTTTCACAAGTTTTACTCTAATGAATCTCTTTTCAGAGCTATACTATAGAGCGGATGGTTTAACAGTCAGTGAGTATACCTGTAAAAATGAAACTTGTCTATAATAGAAGCCTGTCTAAAAAGAAAAAAAAAGCATGTCCAATATATTAAAATTTTACCTTCTAAGACGGAAACCTGTCTAAAACGAAATATTTCATTGGTTTTGAGTTTCCATATTCGAAGTTTTTACTATATTTTACTATATTATTGTAAGCATAAGTCAGTAAACGTTTCTCATACCGGATGGGGGGGGGGGGAGGGGGTAGACTCCCACTGGATCTACCCATAGCTATGTAACATCCCTCAAAAAATGTTTGACACCCCCCCCCCCCCCCCCCCAAGAAAGTTCTGAAATGGCGCCCCTGAGTGTATCACCAGAAACTGTTTCCAGATACTTTACTGGAAAGTTTAAAAATGTGGAAACATGGGTTCCACACGAGTTCACCGAACAGCAGTGGGTTAGGCGTCTTCAAACTTCCATTGCCCTCCAAAAAAGTCAGGTATTTCAAACGGTATTTTTTGTAACCTCTCTCTGTAACAAGTGAAAAATAACATAGAATGATGCATTTCCCCCACCCACCTGTTATATAACCCAACCTTGTTTTTGTATGTACCTAAAGATGGAATTTTATAATAAATTTTTAAACCACTCCTTGACAGACTAGAATTATAAAAATTACTTTCACGGGTGTGTTTCTGATAACAATACAACATTTTATTATTTTTGGAACATAATTATAATTAATACATTCACTGTAAAGATTTTTTTTCCGTTAGCCTGCCACAAACGATCAGTCACCCAATAATCTCTATTACGTGTGCAAATCTATGAGAGTTGAACTAACGATGGTTTTAATGATGGTTCAGTAAACGATTGCCAAAATCGGCCAAATGGCTGCCCTAAACTGCAACAATGAAACGTTTTAAAGTCCGAAACATAGATATTAAATTATAAATAAAATATGAACGGTGTAATATGTTTTTTTAAAAATACGCTTATATATATATATATATATTGATTAATAGTTTAAACGCTTTACGCTTTAATTAATATTAATTGCTTTTCGATTATACGTGGAGAAATCAATTTAAAATTCCTAAAAAGATAGTTATGATAATGTTTCCTATTTTCTTTCCCGTTGCCCTGTCTTAAAATCGAAAGAGAACAAAATTTATATACTCTTTAATAATTCACTTGAAGGCCTCTTCTAGTAAGCGTAAACAAAGCAGTGAATTTTTCATAATCGAGTTCGGTGACCACGCCAAATTAATTTATTGGATTGGAAATTTTTGGGATAAAACATGATTTGCTGCCAAAAAATTAGGTGTTATTTTCAAGATGAACACATTGAATGTTTATAAAAGAGTGTTTTATTTAAAAAAAAAAAAAACTATTTTTACAAGAACATTTAAACATACAAAATCAATATTATGATTTTTTAATTACTAAAAAGATACTAACTATATATTATCTACCAGATATATGTAAAATCCTAATGAAACGAATTTATGAAGCGGATATTATGAAACGGCTGAATTGAAACGAATTTATGAAACGATTCTATGAAACGATTGATTAAACAACTGATTATGTTTCACGCCGATTTCTCCTAAAATATGGAATACTTTGCGATGAAATTAACACCAAAAATCCGTATTGATCCACAGATCTCAAAACTGGTAATAGAACTTTTAAATTCGAATTAGTTTTCGAAACATTAATTTTTTTCTAATTTTAAATAATTTTCTCTAATGATGGCAACTCACATTTTATTCATAACAGATACTTTTTTTTTCATATTTTAGAAAAGGTTATTATTTTAAACTAAATTGGCAATCACTTTGGCCTCCCTTAAATATATGCTAAGAACGATGCTTTTTTTATTATAATTTTATTTAATACAAAACTTTCATTTAAAACTGAAACATTTAAAATTAATGGCTTTCACATCTTTCTTCTTTTTTTTAAACGAAACGAAAAGAAAAAATGTTAGGCTCGGATGTCATATGCTCACCATTGTACCTAATTGGCGCCAAAATGGCGTTAAAATATACTTGTGTAACTGGTATTCGAAAATGAGGTTTTCGCCAAATTGTCCTAAAAAAATCACGCCAAACCAGGTGCTTATATGACATCTGTGTTAAATATTAAATAATGCAACAAATCATGACAATTAATTTCAAATTCAAAGCAAATGACCAATATCGCCAAATTATATAAATCGCCAAATTATACAAGTTGACGTAATTTTTATTTTAAATAACGAAAGAACAAATAAATTAGTATAAAATTACAAATACAAATAAAGCGTCGAAATAAAAATCCCTTCATGGCGTAAACACGTGTATCTCCCTTACAGTCAAGTGAATGTAACATTTACGATCAACCATTATTGACATTTAATCTTATAGTTTGGCGATAGATTTTTGGTCGATGGGATAACCAAGTAACCAAGTAGTACCGTTTTAATTAACCACTCGAAAAAAAAGGCTAACTGGCGAGTTAAAAAAAAGCTATTGGCGAGATTTGATCCCGGCTAACATAAAAGTACCAAGAATTCTTTGCGATCATGGTAACTTTTATGTAGTTTCATTCGAAAAAATAACTTTGATTCTTTAATCAAAATAGAAATCTTTCCTATGAAAAGCGAAGGAACTGTTGATGATAGTTACATGACTTAGGCTATTATTATAGAAATTGTTTTCAATTCTAAAAACAACGCAAAGAATAATATTTCCTAACGATTACAAATTTATTTACACATGGCTATTAAAAACAGAAAAAAAAACTTAAAAATTACTATTAAATGTGCACGTGTTAAAAGCAGGGAAATATTGAAAATTATGTCTTGAAAATTGTATTTTCAATGAATATTAAAAGAGAAAGGAAACTTTGAAATAATAAATACATTAATATGCGTTTAGCCCTTTCAGGGGCAAGGTACTTCTATTCGTAAAATGTTGAAATCAGTGAAATGCTTTTTTTCTCTTACTTAATAAAAGGAAAATTTTTATTCCAATATTCTGGTGCCAATGTGGCATTTAAGAATTAAAATTAAGTGGTCCAAAAATGAACCAACGCCCTTGAAGGGGTTAAAGCATTAAATTGTAGTAACTGTGGTAAATTGTATTATGTCAATCGTTTTATAACGCTGTTAAAAAATACCGGTCGACAAAGACTTTGTTTACTTAATTCATTTTATTATAGATTCTTTTCAAATGTTTAACTGATGTTCTTTAATCAAACACGAAAACAACCATTGGATGTCTTAACAGCAACTGATTCGGCCTTAAATTTTCGCAATCAAAGGGAATTGAATGGAAACCCGTTTACAGGGCGATCGCTATTGGTTTTTTCATTATAATTCAATCTTCTCTAATCTTTTAAAAACCGATCAAATCAGCGTGATTTTAGATTCTGCGGTGTCTGAACGAGGGTAGGCAAGCGTAGCTACGTTTAGTACCTTTTTAGTAATAAAAAAATCATAATTTTGATTTTGTATGTATAAATGCTCTTATATAATCTGAAGGTGAACATGACGTTCCAAGGTTATAGTTAATGTATTTTTATTTAACAATTTTTACCTTAATACTTATTTCACGGCTGTACGAGTACGTGCATACCACTAAAATGCAGCCGGATTAACGGAATTTGCTGATTTCATTTTGTTTCTTTCTGCAGGATATTCGACATGGTGGTGGACTGCTTTGTGGACAGAGTTCGTGAAAAATGCGGTGATAAAGCTGCTAGTATGGCCGAAAAGCAAGCGCCGTACATATCTTTCATGGATGGAGAGCGTTGCGATCCGATATATGTAATACGATTATCGAATCCGTTCGTGTGATTGGCAAAGAGAAGAGAAAATGAACTCCAGGTCTATAGCCTCGAAAAAAAAAAAAACATTTATTTTTTTGAAGTGAATGAAAAAAGATTTAAATTTCCGAAATTGTTTTCTATCTAAATTTCTAAAATGGCATTAAATTTTTTCCAATTTCTGAATCATTGTTGTTACTACTTCATTACATATTGAATCAATAAAGAACATTGTAAAATTACCTCCATAAATCGTGATAGATTACGATGATTGAAACATTTTATCGCTGTCCTTTTTCAAATAAATAAAGAACCATGCGCAGCAAGAAGGTAAAACACGCCGTAAAAAAAAGATAAAAAACAATTGCGAAAAGATTTATATTTAGAAACATCAACTAATACTTTTTCGATATTTAAAGAAGAATTTATAAAAATAAAGTTTCTTTTGCTGCCTCTGGTTTTCAGAAATGTTTCTAAGTCGTTTTTATAGTCTATTAATCAATTTTTCTCAAAGCAAAATAATTGTGAAATCATAAAATCATACGACGAAACGCAATATTTCACCTTGATTCAAACATAATATATATATATATAACTTGAGCAAAGTAGCGCATTAAAGTTTGTGGTACAGCAGTTAAATATTTCTTGCTACGCAAATTTAATCTGAAGCACTGCTACTTCGAATGTCCAGCTACATATTTGAAATGAAAGTGACGTATGACAACACAGTGATGTAATAAAATAAATGGAGCTACAGTTAATAATAATATATCTTTTTTCTAATTAAGTTCAATCCAAGAAACTGCTACTTCTACTTTCAACTCTAATGATTATTGACTGTCTGGTTTTTAAAACGAAGTGACTTATTTGTATAAATAAACAGCAATTAGTTATTATAATAGTCTCTGATGAAGGGCTTGGTAAACCCTGAAAGTGCTTTGAGGTTTTTAAATAGATTGTAGATGTTTAACTTGATTTTCGGAATGATATCCATTCCATTTCCAATTCAATATTTTGAGATGTGTAGCTGAATGTATGTATGCAAGGCGTAATGAAATAATATTAATGTTAATGTTAATGTTAATACTATTAATGTATCGTGTTTGTAAAATATGTTTGTCGAGTGAGAAACTGTTTACTTGAGAATGGATAGCATCCGAAAAACCCATATTCAGGGCTGAAGAAAAAGACTAATACACTCTATAAACCACTCGGAAACGTTTCCGAAACTCATTGGCAGCAAAAGAAATTTTGCTTTCATACTTGCTTCTTTAAATCTCGAAAAGATAATAGTTTGTGATGTTTATAAAAATAAGAAACGCTTCTCGGAACCGTGGGTAATTCGGAAGGGGGTTTTGTATACTTTCGTACGTGTATATATTATATTTTCATCGACTATTGAACATTGGCTTCTTTTTTTTTTCACATTTCATTTAATACGATTAACAAGACTTGTTTCATGCTGCGCGGTTGATTATTTAATTACCTGAAAAAGGACCAGATTAAGTTTTTCAATCCAAAACATTTTGTCGATGTTGCATATTTTATGATTTATGGTGGTAATCATACAAAGTGATTTATTTTTTAATTATTCAAAGCTCGTTTCTGCTACCTTTGTACATAATTAAGCATTATATGCGATGCAGTTTTATCACAGGGAAGAAAAGGGACAAATTGCAATGAATAAAGAACTCTCGAAGTCAGTATCCGAGTACAGCTCTTTTTATAAATTAAAGGTTATTTTAGATTTTTATTCTGAATATTTTAATAACTTTATTAATGTTCGGCGCTTAAAAGATTTTTATAGCCATTCCATAAAAAGGGAAATACAGTGAAACCTCCCTGTGAGACCACCGATATTAAGCGACTACCTGCCTGAACAACCATTTTTTCTTGAAACGAATTTTATTCCCATAGGCTCAATACTAATTTTACCTCCATTCAGCGATCATCCCAGATGAACTCCCTCCATGAGCGACCCATTTCTTTGAAAAAAATTCCGTTTTTTCCTGGTCGCTTAAAGAAGGTTTTATTAGAAAAATAATTCCGGAGAGTGCATTACTCATCAAACTTCTAAACTAAGTTTAGTTTTTTGTTTTATCGAGGTAACTTTTAAGTGTTTAAATCCCTTTGTGCCTTTTTAGGCAATGAATTTAACTCTGATGACAAATTAAGAATGACGGTCAATAAACTCCCCTGCCCTATTCTGTCGGGAAACTCTCAAAGAAATAGATAAATTAATGAAATCGTCATTATTTGTTTCCCTCCAAAAAAAAAAAAATTGCATTTATGTACTGAAATTCAAAAGGACTGGGAAATAAAAGTTTTAAAAGATAAAACCGTAAAATCAAAGCAAACGTCAATGTATTCTTTTTTTTTTAACTCTGCAGTAAGTAACTCATGTAATTAACTTTTGTTTCGATACTTAAATTTTAATTTTTTTTTTAATGTGAAAAATAAATTTTAGTAACATTAATTGTTACCTTTTTCTAACGATTAAAATCTAGATTTAAACATGACCTCCATTAAGAGACCAGCTGTCGGAACGACCCATTTTTATTGGAACGGAGTGTGGTCGCTTTAGGGAGGTTTTATTGTAAAAGTATCTTTTTTTAATGACTGCCTTTCGAAGAATACCGAGATTTTGCAATTCTTTGAAACTATAATTACCGTTTAAAATCTGTGTTGTCGAATCTGAAGGATTTTTATTAAAAATTTCCAAGTTTTTTGCAGAAAGTTTGAATAACTATGCCTGCTTTATGTTAGTGCCTTACGTAACAAGAGTGCGTGGCAGTGTTGTCACCATTCTCTGGATAATTATAGTAAAAATTATTATTCAAAGTTTTCTGGCATGAATTAGGATTTTCTGAATAGAAATTCTAGCAGTTTCGGCTACACTGATTAAAATGTGTTTGAATGCCTTTTTCTCAGATGGAGTTCTTTAATGTGGTTATAAATAAAAATATTGTCTTTGATGTTTGTTATTTTTGAATACACATTGTGAACTTTTCTTAATTGAATGCACTTCTTCATAGTGATTATTTCAAAGAGCTTTTTTAATCTTTTAACGTCGCGTGAAAAGAAATTTTTTAGAGGTCTTTTTTTTTTAATCAATTATTTTTTAGCATCTTTCCACACAGCTTTCCCTTGCAGCATAGCATAAGAAAATGTAGATAACAGGTTTCCTTTGCTACTGTGTTTGAAACTATTATTTTCCTAGCTATTCTTTCTCTATTTTGGCATTTTTCTGAAGAAAATTTAGAAATTTAAAATGTTTATCCATTTACATTTCCACATTATTAACAGATATACATTAATACATTTATGATTAATCTAAATATTAAATAAATAAATAAAGTGCCCAGTTAAGCTGATGGAATTGAGTTCACAGGGTATTCACACTAATTGTATTATTTCAAAGAATAATGCATCAGGGAAGCGCCTCATCAGAAAGAACCTATAATCAACATTTGCAGAAAATCGGATATTTCTTACATACATACGTACATACATTCGCAAGTACAAACAGAACATGCGTGCTCATTAGCTCTCTGAGAGGTAAAAAGCTTCTAAATAGTATATATTTGTACCTCTAAGTACTTATATGATTATGTCTGAAACTTGCATAAATGTGCTTAATTAATTTAATTGACATCCTAAGAGAAAAGCCTGTTATTTATCTCTCTTTTGATATCATATCGGACTATATTCTGTTCAGCACGGAAAAAATATTTAATAAGACATTGGTTATTTTTGCATTTGGTTAATTTTGTGCAGCATTTTTCTCTTTCTCGGACATTGCTGATCCAGTTTCGGAAAAGATGAAATTTTTGCTACTTATTCTGACAATCCTCGGTAAGAATTTTACTTTGCATTACACGCATCGTATTTTATACTTTTAATCTCTTAATGGCGATATTTAAGAAGCACAAATTTAAAATTCAACCTATAAGTATCATTTTAAAAGATACAAATCATTGGTAAGGTGAAAAAGGTTTATTTTAAGCTATTACTGATGTGGTCATTAAAATGTCATTAAGAATTGTGGTCATTCAACATCTAAAAGAAGCTGACAATAATAATAATAATAATAATAATAATAATAATAATAATAATAATAATAATAACAATGATGATGATCAAGACTGTAAATCTAAGATACAGAAACAAGTCTCCTCATCGACATAGGAATCAAGGAAAGGAAAGAAAACCTTGAAAAAAGTTTACTTTAAGAACATAAAATAAAATAGTCAAAGGAAAATTTTGAATTTTTCTTATTTTTCAAAATCAATATTATAAACGAATAGTTATTTATGAATTTTTTATTTTGTATTCGACAAAACTATAAAGAAAATGGCACTCTTACTTGGATTAATAAAACTTAATTTATTATTTTTATAATTATCTATTTTAAAATTGAGGTTGTTAAGTATTTTAGGCCAGGGGAATGATTATTTTGTTATTTAGATTTGCTTATATTGTCGAAAAACAGTTAATCATTTTTAGATCAGTATCTTACTGTTTTCATAAAATACTTTCTATTATTTGTCCCACCTGTTTTTTTCCTTTCCTTTCTTCATTCCTTTGTTTCCTTCAAAATCATTGGCAATATATAAATATTTTTTCTTTTGTTTTCTTCATTCTATTTATGGAAAAGAAAGAAAATCATTGACAATTAATACTTGGAAAATATTTCCAGAGAGAAACATTCACCTTGCATACAATATTTAAAAATGAAGAACAAATTTCAAATTAATTGCTTAAAAGGTGCAAAGACCAACCAAGTGAAAAAAGATTCCATGTCAAGACTCGAACCCGGGCCATCAGTAAAAAGCGATGACATTCAACAGGCTAAACCACTCGGAACGATACCTAGCCAGGAACTTATCACTATCATCGGTTGGCAAGGCTACAAACGCGGCTGAAGATGGAATATTTTTTCGTGAGCCACCGACATGGAGCAAACACGAAACTTAATTAAATCCAACCCGTAGACCAAACCGGGACTCGACCCGGGACTGATGGCCCGGGTTCGAGTCCCGGCATGGAATCTTTTTCAGTAGGTTGGCTTTTGCGCCTTTTAAGCAATTAATTTGATTTTTTTTTCATTTTGAAATATTGTATGCAAAGCGAATGGTTCTCTCTGGAAAATTTTTCAAATATTAATATAATTTCAATCGATGCTGGATTTAATTAAGTTTCGTGTCTGCCCCATGTCGGTGGCTTACGGAAAAATATTCCATCTTGTGCTGCGTTTGTAGCCTTACAAACATGCAATTGTGAGAAATAGCAGGCTGGTTTTGGTTATCGTTCCATGCTGTTTAGTCAGTAGAATGTCAGTGCGCTACACTGATGGGATACTACTCCGGGCATGGAATCTTTTTCACTAGGTTGGCCTTTACGCCTTTTAAGCAATTGAAATTCATTTTTCATTTTGAAAAAAAAATCATTGACAATTATAAATATTTTTTCCTTTGTTTACTTAAATTAATTCATGGAAAAGAAAGAAAATCATTGACGAATTATAAGTATTTTATAAACTTTCTGAAAGATGAGGCATTTTAAAAATAAGTCATATATTTTAACTTCGCTCTGGTATTAACATAATAGTATATTTAATTGATTATGTTTACAATTATATTGTTTTGAAGATTTATAAGAGAATTGAATTATTTAATTTTCTAAACATTAAAACTTTTATTTGTAGACATACAGTTTATATGAACATTAATTTGCATAGGTGAGAGATTATATATACTATTCCTCATATT
This sequence comes from Maratus speciosus, assembly GCA_963932465.1. Classification (NCBI taxonomy): domain Eukaryota; kingdom Metazoa; phylum Arthropoda; class Arachnida; order Araneae; family Salticidae; genus Maratus; species Maratus speciosus. The sequence continues at coordinate 40,757,361 of OZ010791.1, read as the reverse complement.
GCTTTGAAGATTTATATCAGAATTGAATTAATTATCAAAATATTATGAGTTTTATTTCTAGACATGCAGTTTAAATAAAAATTACAATTTATAGATGAGATATTATATTTGCTATACCTTATATTACTTTGAAGATTTATAATGGAATTTAATTATTAATTATGATAATATTATCATTTTTATTTGTAGGCATACAGCGATAAAAACACTAGAAATACCTGTGGCTTTGCATACGTGGTTATTTAAACATGCAAAACAGTATCTACAATAGGGAAAATTTTACTGCTACATAATTTAAATATTACTAATTAAATCATATTTCGAGAAAACCGCATCCATGTACTGTATTAAAGTGAAATTCAGACTTAAAATTTTTGTAAAATCTTTATTCCAATACATTTGCGTCCATACCTTTCCAAATAAAAAGAGATACAAAGCATTATCTCTGTTTATTAGCTATCTTACGCTGAATTTTTCTAAAAATTCGATTTAGTAGCTTCAGAGTGTATTTCCTACAAATAAACAAATGTTGTTGTTTTTTTTTTCAGTTTTAATATAAACTGAATCACCATAAAAATTAAAATACCGTAAGTAATTAGTTGGAAAATATCGGTTTAGTATATTTAACCGTCAATTTTGCGCCGCGAAAGGCTAAATGTGCAGTACTTCCTTGCCTTGTTGGCAATCACATTTATTTATTACTGTCATTTTATTTCATTATATTAGGTTGAGCAAAAAGTTCTGGGAAATTTTTAATCTAATAGTTACCAGAATTTGTATCGTATACAAGACTACTAGTGGTATATTTATAGGAGTTCAGGAATTTTGGCTCCAAAATGCCTATTGAACAGTATGATTTGCTTGTGTTGACCCGGCATTATTAGAGAAAAGGCCTAACGATTCTGAAAGTCGTCGATGAGATTAATGAGGATGAAGGTGCTGGTAACGGAGACAAACTTAGCCAGCAAATCCGGAATCTGGTATGACGGTGGCAGAAAGTCGTGGACTATGATGGTCTCTACTTTAAAGAATAGTTCTTGTTGCTTTTGTTGTTAATTTGCGCATAACAATAAAACATTCACAAATTTTCCAGAACTTTTTGCTCAACCTAGTAATAATTACTGGTACTTGCGTTTCTCTTATTTGTCAGAAAAATTGTACTTAACTCTGGCATGACAAATAATTGATTATTCTTATCCTTACAATTTTTTAATAAATGTTTAAATACAAAAATCCACATTGTTTCTGCTCATATGCGTCATATAAGTTCTGTCTATGGCAAATTGAAAAAAAATTATGTTTCTTCTCCACTTCCTATCTTTTGAAATTTATTTTTAAAAAAAATTATTTATTTTCTTTTGGAATAATGACAGCGAAATAGAAACCAGCATGCCATATAAAAAATTTATAACCATAATAGTTTACGAGTATGGTTATAGAGTTTTTGGAAATAATTTCATTCTTAGAAATCTCGACTATTTTTAAAACAAAATGCCATTACTGAGCATTTATGCCTTAATTTAACCTCCATATCAAATTTCATGTTATTAGCATGAAGAAAATTAAAAAACAAGTAATATAAAAATTTTGTTTTTAAAGTCAATTCTTACTTAGGCCATCAAAGAAAAATTTAATATAATCCCTTAAGCTAATATTAGTTTTTGTTGCATAAAAATATCTCAATTTGTTGATTTTCTATAAGCAAGTAGGTTTACAATGGAACTGTATGGGAATTTGGCGAACTATGAGAGATATCGCCAAGTTGGCGTCACTTTTGGCGACTCATTTTGGCCTCCAAATTTGGCGATATATCGCCTAGTTGGCGACAAACTTGGCGGTATTTGGCGACAGAACAGGGTCCCCCCTATGGTAATCCCTTATTGAATATACTTTCATTGATCTTCAATAACCAATCGCCGCCAATTTGTTTCCCATGCAAAACTAAAATTAATTAATTAAAATTTAATTAATTAATTAATATTTGAAAAAACTGTATTAACATCCATTGTCATCCAGTACAAGTTTTAAAAAATTCATTTCAACTTGATAGGATGAATAATGAGTATTTTATTAATGATTGAAAATTTGAACAAGATAAATAAATATATAAATAAATATAGGGAGAGTGTGAACTAATAGTAGGAATTGAATAAATCCGAATTTTAGTAAGATTTTCGCTCTTACACCTCCTTGAGGATAGTTTAGATAGAGATAGATGTAGACTATTTATGAGAAAAGACTATCATCGTTATTATTCAGACAAAGTTTTGAAATCGGTTTAGTAGTTTACATGAAATTTAATTCTAGAAAGTTATTCATCTAGAAAGTTCAATTATTTCACCCTTTTAAATAAAAAAAAAAAAATAGTGAAACTGTTCTGAGCGATCATACAACTCTTAAAACTATCTACTATATCGAAAATGCATTAACATCTTCGCAATGCGAAATTTCACGTTTCTAACCCCAGCAAAATCAAAGAAATCGTAATTTTAGAATGTTCTTTATCCATGCACGCTTTTGAATTTCAGTTTTTTATGTACCGTTCTGAGCGAGCAATTAGGGTAAAGTGGGAACAGATGCCGCAGTTTTACTTTTCCTCCTGTAAAATGTACAATAAAGCAAAAAACAACAAACTATGTACCAGAAATCATTCATCAAATCCTTTAGAATCTAATTTCTATGTTAAACAAGTTAAAATCCTCTTGATAAAGTAGGCATAATTATTTTTCTAAACGTCATTTTTTAACATAATTTTTTATGTGCTGGGTAAGATGCCGCATGGGGTGTGGGACAGATGCCGCATGGAGAAAAATGCTAGGCTGTTTATTTTTTTTTTCAAGCAAATCACATTATTATTTTCTTAAGCAACTTAAAATGAAAATAAATAACAGTAAACTTACAAAAATTATATATATATCACTAAATTATGAAAAGCTTAACGAAAATGCAAAAATGTAAGCTCTACAAATAAAACTTAAAACAAAAAATGAAAATGAAAATAAAAAAATTGAATTTACATGAATGGATAGCATAATTACTGGAAACAAAAGACAGCATAGTTTCAAAAAAAGAATATAAATCGCTGGTTTACATCCAGGCGAACATTGCAGTTTGCTCTTAATGTAAGTATTAGTTCTATTCTATTTAGGCCCTAGTTTGCTTATTTTTGGCCTTTCTTCTCTTTCTTTGCTTTTGTATTTCCATTCGCCCACAATCACACCACACTTCCCTTTGCAAAAGTAAAGGGAGCCTTTTTCATGCAGCTATCGAATGAATTTGATGCACTGATTCCTGTCCGTTTTAGACTTGATAAGACTCCAGACACTCAGCACATTCAGAGTCATCAAATTCCAATCCAATACTGCCATCAGAATCCATAAGAGGAACAATTTACTCATTGTCGGAAGATGACTCATATTTTAGTTTCTTCCTCATGTAAGGTATTTTCAGGTTGATATTTCCCTTCCTTTTTTTACACATTTTACCTCCGCCAAGCTGTCGTTCTCTGACGCTTTCCAGTTTTTTTTACTTTTTATTTCCTTCTTCTTTTTTCTTGTTTGAAAACTTTGTGCCTGTAATATTTGCATCCTTTTGCTTTCTCTTACTTGGCTGTATAGATCTTTTGACCATTTTGGGATAGGAGATATTTTGTTTTACAGTTTAGATGGGAATAATTTTAAACGACCTACATTTTCCTTATTCACACAGGGTGAAACAACATTGTATATTTTGATAAGTAGCAGAATGCGCTAATATGCTTTCATTTAAATGTAAGTTCTACTTAAATCGCAGTGATGAATTCATTGAACCGAAAAAAAAAATATTTTGCGGCATCTGTCCCTCAACCTCTATGCGGCATCTGTCCCATAGTGACGTGTAAGATGTCATGCCGCCATTCTGTGTCATGTGAGCGACACGCGAGAAAGGCAAGCACATGTCTGTATTCTACGAGGATTTAGTCTACAGTTGCAATCGGTTTTGAGATGAAATCTCTGTTTATTTGGCTTAAAATATGTAATCAAACTTTATTAGAATAATTTTAGCAACTTCCCACGCAGGTTCGAACATAAAAACTGGCATAAATATGTAAATACTGACAAGTAAGCTGTGGAAACGCATACAACACAGAACACAGCACAGAGGAACACTACCAACTTCTTAAATTGGTCTAGGGAGCGCTAGTGTCGCTCACACAATCTCTGCAGTATCTGTGCCGCCGCGGCGTCTGTCCACACTTTACACTATACTGTTACAATAACTGAAATATTAGGAATTAAATCATATTAAAAAAACACATTCATGTACTGCATTAGAAGAAAATGAGACTTAAATAAGTGAGAAAATCTTTATCCCAATGAATTTGTATATATGGGAACGTCCACGGCAGAAAAAAATTTTTGCTGAAATTTTTTTTAAAACGGAAATATAAGTGTGATACATCAATTTAAAGCTAAAGAATTAAAGTATATGAATTTGTAAGTTTTAATTTCATAAGAGCAAGTGTTTACTGAAAATGAGATGGATACTAACAGTATAAAACTACATTTACATTTGAGCTTAAAATACAACTTATTGAAATGTAGGATTTTTTTACTTTTTAGAATTCAATAAAATTACTATGCATTCAAATCAACAATCTATTATCATATCTTTAAGATCTACATAGATAAAATCTTTTAGATAATGTCTTTAATATATTTTTGGCTGTATTTAAACGTTAATACTTAAATGTTACAAGAGTAACGGAAAACATACAAAAGTTTTAATTTAAAAAAAAAAAACTACTTAAAATTTTTACCCAAAATTTCTAATTCTCTGATTTCGAGGTATAAGACATATTTTACATTAAATATTTTGTTTATGCTATGCATGGAATAGGCTCTGGGGAGTTGTCACAAGAGTAACAAACGTCTGTGTCACAAGAGTAACACATAATATTTTTGTCGATAGTTTGATATAAGGGCGATTCTCAAAAGGTGGGCACAGGACACAAGTCATAACTTTAAGCCTTTCAAACATAACTTTAATTATCATTGACTTTATTTTTTTTTACACTTAGTTTTTAATTCTATTCAGAGACAGAAAATGACATAATTTATTGTAAAAGCTTTGTATAAATATCTTAAAATTTTATTATTTTATGCTAAAGAGGCCAATTTCGGACATTCATAAAGTTAACTGCTCCAATGTACCACCAAGAAAAAGAATTTAAATTTTTTTTCCAGGTGGTTCTAATGGTAAACAACGAATGCATAAAGGAAACGGGTGAGTTTTTGATAATTTCGTTAAGAGATGGCAGGCTGATTTATTGCTTTTTTGAAGATAGAAGGACTTTTCTATAAAGAAATTTTTCTGTATTTTGTTATGTCCGAAAGTAACGTACGTAACAAAGCACTTGATTTTATTACTATTATTATTGGATAACAAAAAGTTAATTAGACGTATATATATGTATACAGACACATTTACTACATTCTTAGTCTTAAGAATTTTTTAAATACTAAGAGTAACGTCCAAAATCTGTAACGTACGTTCGAAAAAAATGTCCAAAATTTGTAACGTACGCAGCTGCTAATTAAATGGTTTTATCATTAATTTTCCAGAATAGTTGCTGTCTTTAAATGCTTGTGTATAATTTTGTAGACATACTATTAAAAATATTTATATATTATATTTATAGACAAAATACTATACTATTAAAAAAAATTGGCCTTAAATTTGAAAATTTTAAAAATTACATATAGTTAACGTTTAATGATCCACCTTTTGAGAATCTCCCATAAAACTGCGTTACAACCAAAACAAACAGAATGCTTAAAGTTTTATTGTTTTTTCTCTGTTATTAGAGCAGTTCTTGAAATAATTTTAGCTATAACTAAGGTTATTTTGTAAATTTTAAATTATTAAAAAAATTGGCCTTAAATTTGAAAATTTTAAAAATTACATATAGTTAACATTTAATGATCCCACCTTTTGAGAATCTCCCTTAAACTGCGTTACAACCAAAACAAACAGAATGCTTAAAGTTTTATTGTTTTTTCTCTGTTATTAGAGCAGTTCTTGAAATAATTTTAGCTATAACTAAGGTTATTTTGTAAATTTTAAGGAAGATAATTTATCTTTATTAGTATTTCTTTAATAGGTGGATTTATTTTTATTCATTTTTGGCAATATTTAAGATTATAAAATAATCATGACAAGTAATTAAAGATATAATAAAACAACTCAACTCGTGTCATTTTTGTGTGCTTTCTTTTGGTTTCAAGCACATGGTCTTTGATTAGATATTTTATAAGTTTTGTAAAGATTTGTTTACTAAACTGCGCTGTATAACCCACAGAGGTTCTTATAGTAACTCTTATGCAAAGGATTCTGATAGTATATTTTAAAGGAAAGATTTTAATATTGCTTCTTATACACGACATTGTTTTAAAGAGTAGGAAAAATTCTGCTAAGCTCCAAAAATTGTAGAGAAAAAATAAGAATGAAATTGAATATGTTGTTGTGAGAAAGAAACAAAACAAAATATATTACAATAAGGTGAAGAAAAGGATTAGAACCAGCAAAAGCTTCAGCAAGAAAATGGAAATATTAAGAAAAGGAAAAAGTAGAGAACTAGCTAACCTCAGATACTGTAATGGAAAAAAAACTAACTCCACAGCTTTGGAGAATTTTATGTCGATGAATATTTAAGAAGAGGTCATTCTTCAACTAAATCTACGGTAGTTAATCGTGAAAAAGGTCACATAATTTCATCAATTCTAGGGGACATTTAATAAGAAAATACGTTTTTTGTTTAAAGAAGCTTTCCTAAATTGAAAAATTGGAGAATTCTTTGCAGCTTTAAAGCCTAGTTTCATAAAACAATAGAGCATTACTCATCAGAATATCTCCATTTGTCGTTGTCACGAAAACATTCAAGCAATTCATAATCTAGTAACTGGTGTATTTCCTGCATTAAATATTCCTGTGAGTTATTTGATGACTTTATCTTCCGAGATACGTGATAATTAGAATTTAGGAATTTAGAATGTCTAATTTGCGGAGATAACATCGAAGAATTATTTGAAACGGAAGTCCATAATACAGAACTTCTTATAAGTTATTGTAAATAGCAAAACGTTGATAGACGTTTTACTACTGACAAAACGTTTATCAACATCTTCTCAATACTGTTGTAGCAGTTAAAGAAACCATTTCTGATTGTTTAAAAATTTTCGAAAGCAACTAAATCCATTGCTGTGGCACACATTCATTGAAACTTGTACAAAGGATTATTTTCGTAATGCCAAAAAAATAACCGTTTCTCAAAGAATAGTTATGCCAGTGGATTTTCTGGAAAGTGTTTTATTTTCATGCCAAGACGAAATTTTGGTATGAAATGCCACATTACTGCTCAAATCCACAAGCGACTGTATTCTCAGCTTTCTATTTAGTATGATCCCAATAAAGTAAAATCTTATGCTATTATTTTAGACAATGTAACTCATAATCAATTTTTTGTAAATGCTTTCGTATGTAAAATTTCAACATTGCATCTTTAAGGGAATTTGTATTTTCCTAAAATGTACCTGTTTTACTTTTTCATATGGTGGTTGTGCTTTCCAATTTAAACAAAAATATAGCTATGCAAATATGCTTGCAATGTATCAGACTCCTTTCTCAATTAACTTAATTGTGCATATTTTTTTTTCAAATACTCCTGGTATAGATGCTGTAGATTTATTTTGTGTTGTTGTATAATGATATATATGGAAGGAAGTGCGTGCTAAAAAAGCAATTCTAAGATGTACTGTTTATTTTTTCAAAAGAAATAAAACAGTAAAATTTCATTATTTTGCGAGAAAATACCAACAACGAAGGGCATTCAACAAATACAATTCGTTAAAACCATGAAAAATGACACTACTAAAAACCTTACACTAACATGATTCGTACAAAGAATTTATGTTTCATTAAGCAAATCATGATACAGGAGAAGTTGCAAGTGATATTATTGATAATGAAGACAATGACTTATTCTGTTAAGTAGCAGAAACTAAGAGGTTGCTATGTAGTTATAGTGTTTCTTAATTTTAGATTTTTTTACATTATTTTATGTTATTTTAAAATTAAACCATCATTAAAAGTTGTTCTGTGTGGAAAATAATTTTTTTAAACTTATTTTAATTATTTTGTTTAGTATTTAAACTGAACTTTTGCTAAAATTACATTATGGACAAAATGTCACAAGAGTAACGTCACAAACACTTAGTAACGTCACAAGAGTAACGTCACAAAATCAAATGTAACTAATTCATGTGTTATCAGATGAGTTCAATGATTAATGCTTTTTAAAAATATATAATTACTCTGCTATATTCTGTAAATTTTATTTCTATAGTCTCATATAATTCACAGAATTTCTGCGTCAAACACAATTTTTGAAAATTGCATTTTTTGTGGTCACAAGAGTAACAAAATTTTCATTTATTATCTAGCCAAGTAAAATGCTTTTTGTTACAAATTGTATATGGTTTATGAAAGTAGAGTAAATGTATTTTTAAGAAGTTGCATCAAATTTATCTTAAATATATTTTGTAATAAAAGAATTGGAAATATTTATGGAAATTTGCTCTGGTGATCACAAGAGTAACAGTGGACGTTCCCATATAGCTTTCCAAGAAAAAAAAAAAAAAAAAAAAAAAAAAAAAAAAAAAGATACAAAGCAATATCTCTGTTTATCAGCTATCTTACACTGAAATTTAAAAAAAAATCTATTCAGTAGTTTTAGAATGTATTTCTTACAAACAAACAATTGTTTCTTTTTTCAGTATTAACCCTTTCAAAGGCAAAGCACTTCCATTGCTAAAATGTTGAAATGAATGAATGACATTCCGAAATTTACGTATACTTTTATTGGGAAATAAGAGAAAGCTATTTTACAGATACATCATAAATGGAGAAAAATTATACTAAAATTTTGCTGCCCTTGTAGGATTTGGAAATTAAAATAAAGTGATTTCACAAATATACCACCGCCCTTGAAAGGGTTAACATAAATTGAATCACCCTAAAAATTAAAATACCGGTAAGAAATAATTTGGGATACATCGGTTTAGTATATTTAACCATCAATTTTGCGTACAGTAACGGCCATGTTAAGGTAATTTTAAGGTGACGATCGTGGCATATATTCATTTTCTATCCTTATAAATTCAAAAAACATAAATAAATAAATCAAAAATAGTAATTCAAAACGTTTATAGATCTTTTACAGCTTTTTTCGCCCTTTGAAAGTTCAAAATTTTAGAAATAGTTCTTAATGATGGTTTACATCCAAAAAATAAACACCGTACCGAATTTCAAATTTCTGCCAGAAAGTATTACAGAATTTCCAATTTTAGAACATCATTTCTCCTGAAAACTTTTAAATAAATTTTTGTTTAAGTATTATGAGCCTTTACGTCAAAAATACGATATCAAATTTAAAATTTCTTCCTCTAAGAGTTCCATATAAATCACAATCTATATCATTTTTAGGACGTTTTCCACTCATTTCACCATTCAAATTTTTTGAATAATTTTTAAATCGTTCTTAACGATCTTTTATATCTTATCAGTAACCACAATTACAAATTCCAAGTATCTAGCATCAACAGTATAGTATCATAGAAATTGCAATTTTTGAAAAATTTTTCTCCAGCATCAATTTAATTTCGAATATTTTTAAAAACTGTTCTCTGAAAAGTTTACTCTTGCACCTCCGCCCCCCCCCCCACGAGGCTAGTGGTACCAATAGGAAATATAGCCAATGTTGCAGTAGAGACTATCACCATCATTTTGCCACCATTATTTTGAAATCGGTTCGACAGTTCCTGAGTATTATGCATACAAACAAAGGTTTCTGCTTTATAATATCAGTATAGATTAGCATTCATAGGTGAGAGATTATATTTACTCTAAATTTTGCTTTGAAGATTTATAAAAGAATTGAATTATTTAACTGTGAAAATATTATAATTTTATTTGCTCGCATGCAGTTTATATAAACAAGAACTTTTATAGACGATAGACTATATTTATTGTATCTTATATTGCTTTGAATATTTTCAATAGAACTGAATTATTTAATTATCAAAGTATGATAATTTTTATTATTTGGTATGCAGTTTATATAAACATTAACTTTTATAGGCGAGAGATTATATTTACTATATCTTATATTGCTTTGAAGATTTATAATAAAACTGAACTATGAAAATATTATAATTTTTATTTGATGGCATGCAGTTTAAATAAGCATTAAATACCATAGGCGAGAGATTATATTTACTATATCTTATATTTCTTTGAATATTTATAATAGAATAGAATTGTCTAATTTTCAAATGATTATAATTTTTTTGTTGGTATATATAAATTTATGTATTATATAGAAACTGAATCGAGAATTCGTCCCAAAAACGAAGAATATTGGATAGAAAGGACGCATGTTATTAACAATTAAGTGCATAAAACTTAATTGGACCCAATTGGCCCGCCCTTAAAAAATTAGAAATATAAGCCTGGGGTGCATCAGGATCTGTCTTGTACTATTCCCACCTAAAATTTTCAGACTTCTACGTACAATAGTTTTCGCTAGCCATCACACACACACTCACACAGAGCGAAACATTTTTTTATTAGTATAGATTGCTTTGAAGATTTATAATATAATTACTTAATTATCAAAATATTATAATTTTTATTTGTTGGTATGCAGTTTATATAAACATTAATTTTTATATGTGGCAGTTTATATTTAATACTAGTATGTATATAATCCCCGTCAAAAAATGACGGAAAGTGAATGATAAATCTTCAAAATAATAGTTAAAAAAATATTTTTCTTACTTAAAAAAAAAAAAAAAAAAAAAAAAAAAAAGATGCCTCATGCATTTTGTTAATCAAAAAGTATTATCCTTTGATTTTTTATGATTAGAACAAAGAAATTATGTAAACTACAATTTAGTCACCAGCGCTTAAACGTGCCATTTCCAACTACACATTTTATGACGAAAACGTTTGTTTAGGTTCCCTCTATATTAAAAATTTTTTGCTTAGCGGGCCCTTTTTTTTCGCTACAGACTATGTTAAAATTCATAATTTTATCTGCAAGATAATTAAAACATTTTGTACCGGTAAGAAATATTCATTTTATTTTCAATGTCTTCAAATCTGATAAAATGCATTGTAAAAAAAAAAAAGTACGATTAACACAGAAAGTTGACGCCAAAAGAATTAGCAAGAAACATAAGCTCCTAATTTATTGGGAATTAACACGGCCTACAGACGCGCTTCTCGCAACCTTCGGTACAGGCAAAATTGTCCCTTTAACCCTTTATCTACTGACGGTACCTATAAGTACCATTAAAATAACTTGTTATAAAATTAATTTAATACATCGATTAGTAGTAATACAGTTTAGAATGAGTTATAGATGCATTACTTTATCACGTTCCAAAAGCATTATGGGTAACACAAAACAAAAATATTTTTTAAAGGAGGATTTCTTTGCCCTTTGCATCTTTTCAGCTTTCTTGGCGTTGGAAGGGGGGGGGGGGATTTTTCAATTCAAAAATATTTCTATGTTTCTATTGTAAGAACATTATATTTGTAGGTTTCCTAATTCTACAAAATACTAAGAAAAATATTTAAAATAAAAGATTTGAGTGGGGTTATAAATTGTACACAAAATCCCTACAAATTCAAATTTAAATACTCCTTTTAAATCCTTCAATCCTTCTGTAATCCTTCTAAAAATTATTAAATAATTATGTAAATCTTCTGATTTAGTTTCAAAAATTCACGAAAAATGCTTTAGAAGTTGAAATTTTCATGAATTCCTAATTCAGTACATATAAGGTTAATTTCCCTTTAAATAACGCTAAAGTGCCATTGAAATAATTCTTTATTGTAAATGCATTTGAAAGTTTTAGATGTTCAAATTCGGATAATTTTCACTTTGTCATATAAGACAGAAAACAAATGTTACAGGAAATCAAAACTGTGCAAAAGAATAATCATTCTGAATAAATTAAAATACATGTAATGCAATGTGCTTGCACGGACATTTTTAGAGCGAAAGTTATATCTTTTCTCCACCAGATGGCGATAGTTATCCGTTATTTTTAATTTAGCACTCGTTGTTGTTGTTGATGATGATTTGGACCTTAAATTTAAAATTTAATTGGATAGTTTTTGGAGGTTTTAAACAAAGTTAAAATATTTAAAGGTTTTAATATACTATTGCAAATATTTTAAGACCAGCAACGGCGTTAACGTGCATTTTTTTAATGAAGCGTTCAAAGAGTTATTCATTTGTTTGTAGATTTGCTGTAATTTGAATCAGAATGGCAACAGTATCGTTTGTTTAGATGTTATTTCTATGTTTATAATAGCCTAATTTTAATTTAGAACATAATAAATTATAAATGGATATGATACACGTTTTATGTGAAAATATGCTGCACAGACATGATTTCAAGTAGAAAAAATTATCATTTAGCCGTCATATGCTAGGATATGTTTTTCATTAAGCCTAACATGGCGTTTGGCTAAGGTCGATTCGCAGACCAGAGTGGTTCGCACCAGCATGTTTCCGACAGTTTCCTGAACTCATTTTCTTATAAGTAGATATCTTACATTTCTTTGAAGATTTGTAATAGAATTTAATTATTTAATTATCAAAATATTATAATTTTATTTATCAGCATACAGTATATATAAAAACGCTAGAAAAACCCGTGGCTTTGCACACGCGGTTGTTGAAATACGTCAAACAGTATTTACAATAAGGAAAATTATACTGCTACGAATAATTTAAATATTACTAATTAAGTCCTATTTTGTGAAAATCGCATTCCTGTACTGCATTAGGTGGAATTGAAACTTAAATCAATGAGAAAATCTGTATTCCAATGCATTTGCATCCGCTCATTTACACAAGATAGAAAGCAATATCTCTGTTTATGACCTATCTTACACTGAAAACATTTTTAAGAATCGGTTTAGTAGTTTCAATGTGTATTCCCTACAAACAAACTATTGTTTCTTTTTTCAGTACTAATAATAATTGAATCACTGTAAAAATTTAAATACAGGTAAGTAATAAGTTGGAACTCATCGGTTTAGTATATTTTATCTTCATTTTTGCGCCGCGAAACGCTAAATGTACAGTATTTCCTTACTAAGTTGGCAATCACAATATTACTGCCGTTTTATTTTATTATGTAGTTACTGGTGCTTGCGTTTTCTCTAATTTGTCAGAAAAATTGTATTTAACTCTGGTAACAGAAATTACTCATTATTCTTATAGTTGCAATTTCTTTTAAATTTTAAATAGAAAAATCCAGATTGTTCCTGTTCATATACGTCCTATAAGTTATTCCTATGCCAAATTTAAAGTTCCTAGGCTGATTGTTTCAGGGAAATTACAGTGAAAAAAAATTATGTAATGTTTTCTCTCCCCCTCCCCCTCCTCTCATTTGAAATTTGAAAATTTTTTTTAACTTTCCTTTGGGATTATCACTGTTTAATAGAAACCAGCATGTGAATTATAAAATCTCTCCGAAATAGTTTCCGAGTAATTATGATTATATAGGAGTTTTTAGAGTTTTTTGTAATCAGTTCATCTTTTGAAATTTCGCATTTTTTCAAAACGTACCGAGTATTTATGCCTTAAGTTAGCTACATCTCAAATTCCATGTTATTAGCATCAACAGAATCAAAGAAAGACGAATTTTAGTACGATTTTTACACTTGCATCGAATTGAGGAGAGTTTGCATAGAGATAAAATATAGACAATTTATGAGCAAAGAATATCATCATTATTATTCAGAGAAAAGATTTGAAATCGGTTTAATAGCTCACAAGAAATTGTAATTTAAAAGGTTTACCGCTCATTTCATCCTTTTAAATTTAAAAAACTAGGGGGCTCTGCCCCCTACGAGCTACGCTCGTCAACCCCCGTTCAGACACCGCAGACTCTAAAAGTACGCTAATTTGATCGGCTTTAAAAAGATTTCGAAAGATTGAATTATAATTTAAGAAACAATGGCGATCTCCCTATAAACGGATTTCTATTCATTTCTCTTTGACTGGGGAATTTTAAGGCCAAATCCGCTGCGGTACTACTTGATTAACCCGTCGACCAATTTCGCCAAATTATATAAATCGCCAAAGCACTCGCCAAATTATACAAATTGACATAATTTTTATTTTAAATAACGAAAAAACAAATAAATTAGTGCAACATTAATAAAAATAGAAATAAAACGTTGAAATAAAAATAACTTGATGACGTAGACACGTGTAACTTGCTTAAAGTCAAGTTAATGTGACAGTTACGATCAACCATTATTGGCATTTAATCTTATAGTTTGGCGAATGATAGATTTTTGGTCTATGGGATAACAAAGTAGTACCAAAAATACATATATTAATCGCTGTTTTCGCATTTGATTAAGTAAAATAAGTTAAACATTTCAAAATAAGCTAATATAAAAGGAATTAAGTAAACAGAATCTTTGTCTCCCGGTATTTTTTAACAAAGCGAAAAGAAAGTTCTTTTAAATAAGACATTTTAAATTAATCGTTTTTAATCTGACGTAATTTTGACCAAACTATTCTTTCTCTTTTTAATATTCACGTGAAAATACTTGTGTTGGAAATGAAATATTATTTGCGCTTTCCTAACAAAAATAGTTGAAAAGTATCCTCTCAAAATATCAAATAAATGTCTAGCGCAATTTCTAAATTTAAACCGTTTTGCAATATTATTTTGTGTTCATTTTATTTAATAACTGTAATGTGACGTAAATATGACGTAATTTCTCCTATTTAAGACTTCTAACGCATGTTAATAAATTTATTATTTTACAAAATCCTTTCTCTCTTAAAATTCACGTGTAATTATAGTTTTTATGAAGTAATTTTTAATAAGTTCCTGCTTTTTGTACATAATTATTTAATTCTAATTCCAAATGTTTTTTTCTATTTATAATAGTCACGTGTAAATAAATTGTTAATTTATTTACACGTATAAATATTTTTTTTTTGAAGCAAACATTATTGTTTCCGCTTTTTATGCAGTTGGCTTCAGTTTAAATAAATATTACTTTCTAAAATCTGTCAAAAATATCTCTAGAAATGCTGAAAATTTGAATTTAAAATAGAAATAAAACCTCAAAAAATTAGTCAAATTTAAAAAAGAAATATAGTCTGCACACCGGGAACTTCAAACGTATAAAATGATCTAAAAATGATTAAATTCCCATAAATAGTTTTTGCTCCTATAAAACTTTTTTAGTGGAACGATTTTGTCCAACTTTAGCATTAAATATCTCTTAAAATAATTCTTCGATTTGAAAACTGTCTGCATCAGCGTGTTTATCAAACATTTCTGTATAATACTACCAATTTTCAAATTTTTTTGTATGCATTATTTTTCTTAATATTGACGAAGAAAGACCTCCGGTCACAAAACATTCAAAACCAGCGGCAGCGGCGGTGACAGCTGTAGTTACTTTTTTTTTTTGAATAGAGAGATAGTTAAACTCGTCTGAGTGGTCATGTAATTCTTAAAATTAACCGCTATATAGAAAATCTTTTTTCTAGCCCTAACATTGTTTTTTTTTAATCACAATTTAATAGTATCACAATATAATTTTAATCACAATTTTAGATCTTTTTAGCTTATTTTCCCCTCTTCAATTTTTCAGAAAACATTCTTAAGAAATGTTTGCATCTTAAAAGTAATCACCCTGCAAAATTTGACTCATCTAATCCTAAGAATATCATAGAAATCGTAATTTTAGAATGTTTTTTGTCCCTTCACGCTCAGCGAGCATTTACAAGTAAGAATAACGACCATGTAATTTTAAGGTGACGGCCGCCCGTGCCAAATTTTCATTTTCTATTCTTATAAATTCCTTCCCCAGAAAAAAAAATATATAATTTAAACACCTTTAGAAATTTTAACGCTTTTTTTACCTTTGAAAGTTCAAATATTTTAGAAATAGTTCTCAGTGACCCTTTAAATACTAAAAGCAACCACCGTACCGAATTTCAAGTTTCTGCCAGGAAAGTATATTACAGAATTTTCAATTTTAGAGCACCTTTTCTCCTGCAATCTTTTAAATTATTTTTTTTTTAAGTTCTGAGAACATTTACTTTTTAAAATAAACTTCGATATCAAATTTCATGTTTCTTTCGCTAACAGTTCTATATAAATCATAATTTAGATCGTTTTTAAAAAGTTTTACGCTCATTTCACTTTTTAAATTTTTCGAATATTTTTAACCGCTCTTAGTGAGCATTTACATCTTTCCGTTTTCATTCCTTATGCTGCTGTAATTCGGGACAGTTTAAAATACTTCTCTTCATTTTCAAAGATTTTTGAAGTTCATATATTTGTCACACTGTGACTTACAATATGGTGGTTTTTTTGTCACATTTGTGACGTGACGTACGTTACATAGTTGTGGCATAACAGTGACGTCACTATATATTTTTTTTATTGCCAGAAAAATATAATTTTACAGTAAAGAACATGTTTTAAAGATTTTTTGTAATTTTTAAAATTTTTTTAAGAAGTTCACATCTTAATCACAATGTGACATCACTGAGTGGTGGCATTTTGGTCACAGATGTGACGTGACCACAGTGACTTACAGTGACGTCACAACGACGTCACCGTGATCATGCATGCTATGAGGGTTATCAGTAACCCCCATGCCAAATTCCAATTATCTAGACTCAACTGGATCACAGAACTGCAATTTTAAAACTTTTGTCTCTCCTTCACCCATTTCAATTTCGAATTTTTTAATAACTTTTCTTTGAGAGTTGATTTTTAGCAAACACACAATAAAAAGTTTCTGCTTTATAATATCAGTGTAAATTAGCATTTATTGGTGAGAGATTATATGTACTATACCTTTTGCTTTGAAGATTTATAATAGAATTGAATTATTTAATTATGGAAATATGGAACTTTTATTTGTTAACATGCAGTTCATATAAACAGTAACTTTTATAGATGAGATATTATATTTATTATATATCTTATATTGCTTTGAAGATTTATAATTGAATTAAATTTTTTAATTATGTAAATAGAACAATTTTTATTTGTTGACATGTAGTTCATATAAACAGTGACTTTCGTAGGTGAGAGATTCTTTTTACTATATCTTATATTGCTGTGAAGATTTATAATAAAATAGAAATATTTAATTATTGAAATGTTATAATTTTTATTTGTTGTGATGGAGTTTATACAAACATTAACTCTTATAGATGAGAGATTATATTTACTATTACTTATATTGATTTGAATATTTATAATGGAATTGATTTATTGAACTATGAAAATATTATCATTTATATTTGCTGGCTTGCAGTTTATATGAAAATTAATTCTGTCTGTGAGAAATTTAGTTATTAAAATCTTATATTGCTTTGAAGATTTTTAACAGAATAGAATTATTGAATTTTTTAACTAACAAAGTATTATAATCTTTATTTTAGGTAGCTTTCTTTACAAAAAAGCTACCTATTGCAGCCGTTCGGAGGAAAGCGATTTCAAAACATTTTGGTATATTTTCATCGATCATGACCCCCAGACCCCGAAACCACCCTCCGTTCAAAATTGATATATATATATATATATATATATATATATATATATATCTGACCTATGTCACACTGTAACTCCCGTAATTATGAACCGATTTCGATGTAATTCGGTGTGTACATAGTACATACCAATGTCTCGACCGAGTTCGTTGGCCAGCTTCATCCACCGTTTTGTTTCAAAATGGCGGCCATTTAAAATTTTTAAAAAATTTTAAAACTTGAAATGTGGTACCAAAAAATTAAAAATGGAAAAATATTTTTTTCTTATGTATTTGACCTTTATACAAAGATTCCGGAGCAGTTTTTGTTTCGTCTATATCTTAAAAAATGGCTGAGTTATAGCATTTTGAATTTCTAGCGTTTAAAACGTCCTGTATTTTGTCAAGCGATAAAAGGCGTATTTATGAACCGATTTCGATGTAATTCAGTGTGTGCATAGTACATACCAATCTCTCGACCGAGTTCGTTGGCCAGCTTCATCCGCGATTTTGTTTCAAAATGGCGGCCATTTAAAATTTAAAAAAAAAATTAAACTTGAAATGTGGTACCAAAAAATTAAAAATGGAAAAATATTTTTTTCTTATGTATTTGACCTTTATACAAAGAATCCGGAGCAGTTTTTGTTTCGTCTATATCTTAAAAAATGGCTGAGTTATAGCATTTTGAATTTCTAGCGTGGCTGACATTTTGAAACGTCCTGAAATTTGTCACGCGATAAAAGGCGTATTTATGAACCGATTTGGATGTAATTCAGTGTGTACATAGTACATACCAATCTCTCGACCGAGTTCGTTGGCCAGCTTCATCCGCCATTTTGTTTCAAAATGGCGGCCATTTAAAATTTTTTTAAAAATTTAAAATTTGAAATGTGGTACCAAAAAATGGAAAATGGAAAAATATTTTTTCTTATGTATTTGACCTTTATACAAAGATTTCGGAGCAGTTTTTGTTTCGTCTATATCTTAAAAAATGGCTGAGTTATAGCATTTTGAATTTCTAATGTGACTGACATTTTGAAACGTCCTGAATTTTGTCACGCGATAAAAGGCGTATTTATGAACCGATTTGGATGTAACTTCGTTTATACATAGTACATACCAATGTCTCGAACGGGTTCGTTGGTCAGCTTCATCCGCCATCTTGTTTAAAAATGGTGGCCATATAATCTTTTAAGAAAAATTTAAATTTGAAATGTGGTACCAAAAAATTAAAAATTGAAAAAATATTTTCTTCTTATGTGTTTGACCTTGATAAAAAGATTCGGGAGCAGTTTTTGTTTCGTCTATATCTTAAGAAATGGCTGAGTTATAGCATTTTGAATTTCTAGCGTGTCTGACATTTTGAAACGTCCTGATTTTTCTCACGTAATAACAGGCGTATTTATGAACCGACTTGGATGTACCTTGGTGTGTACATAGTACATACAAATATCTCGACCGAGTTCGTTGGCCGGCTTCATCCGCCATCTTGTTTCAAAATGGCGGCCATTTAAAAAAATTAAAAAATAAAAAAATTTAAATGAGATACCAAAAAATTGGAAAGTGAAAAAGATTTTTTTTGTATGTGTTTGACCTTAATACAAAGATTCCGGAACAGTTTTTCTTTCGTCTATATCTAAAAAAAATGGCTGAGTTATAGCATTTTGAATTTCTCTTGTGGCTGACATTTTAAAACGACCTGATTTTTGTCACGCGATAACAGGCGTAATTATGGATTAACTTGGATGTAACTTGGATGTAACTTGGATGTAACTATTTGGATGTAACTTGGTCTGTACATAGTACATACCAATGTCTCGACCGAGTTCGTTGGCCAGCTTCATTCGCCATCTTGTTTCAAAAGGGTTGCCCTTTAAAAAAAATTAAATTTAAAATTCAAAATGAGGTATTAAACAATTGGAAAATGAAAAAGATTTTTTTATGTGTTTGGCCTTGATACAAAGATTCCGGAGCAGTTTTTGTTTCTGAAAATTTGTTCTTTTGTTTATATCTTAAAAAATGGTTGATTTATAGCACTTTGAATTTCTAGCATGGCTAACATTTTGAAACGATCTTGTATTTGTCACGCGATAACACACGTATTCGCCTATTTCGATGTAAGAAGGCATGTGAATAGTATACATCAACACCTCGACCAAGTTCGCTGGCCAGATTCATCAGCCATCTTGTTTCAAAATGGCGACCATTAAATTAAAATATATATATATATTTAAAGTGAGGTGCAAAAAAATTAGAAATTGAAAAAGGTTTCTTTCTTAAGTATTTGACCTTGATATAAGGATTCAGGAGCATTTTTTGTTTGTCTTTACCTTAAAAAATGGCTCAGATATAGCAGTTTCAATTTCTATTGTGGGTGACATTTTGAAAAATCTGATTTTTTGCATGCGACAGCACTCCTATATATTAACCGATTCCGATGTGAGTGAGCATGTGCACAGCAATTACTAAGGTCTCGACCAAGTTCACTTTTTAGCCTCACCCACCATGTTGTCTTAAAATAACAGGCACTTTAAGAAATTTCCGAATTTGGCAGCCAAATATATGTTACTTTAAAGAAAAGCAGCTTGGATAAAGCTGACTAATTTCGAGAAATTCTCATTCATTATATTGATAAAAAATTAGTATTGAATCTCCTATATTCGGTTTCCACTAAATTGAGCTTCGTGTGTTTGAATGATATAATTTGGCTTTTTTTAAATAAGGATTATGAAAGCTACCTCTTCCTCCCGGCACTGGCCGGAAGGACTTTTTTGGAATGTAGTTAATATAAACATTAATTTTATACGTTAGAGATTATGTTTATTATATCTTATAATATAATTCCCCAACATGGTTTATAAGTGAGAAATTTTCGGGCTAGGTTATCGACCAGGTTAGTTCAGTGGTTCGAGCAACAGCACGGTACACTGTGGACCCAGGTTCGAGTCCTGGCCCTGGCTAATTTTTCACTCCTGTTGGGTTATTGTATTAATTGTGTTCATGTCTGTCTTAACACATGTACCTTTAATAAAAATGAATTCAGACGTTAATTTACGTGTGATTTAAGACAAAAAGGAAATTCCAGTTTAGCAGATACACTAGGCCAAAGGTAACCGGCCACTTGCGATTTTAGACGTTTTGTTAAATATCTAGAAAAATACACGAGGAATTAACCTAAAGCTCCAGGTGTGTAAACAGTATAGTATAAGTCATATATTTCCCCGAAGATTTTTTTCCCGAAACCCCATAGGGGACCGTTAACAAATTGAAAGAACGAATATCTTTTGGATAACCCTGTCAAAACTAATGTAGAAAAAGTGTTCAAACTGTAGAATATGATTAAGTGGCTTGTTATAATAATTTGTGTTCATTTTTATAAGGATAGCATGTATACTCGAAGAGAAATTCAGGTTTTCTTAAAAACAGTCTCAAATTTTGCCCAGTTTTTTTTTTTTTTATAATTTCCAGAGTATAGAATAAGCTCGTTTATAGAATAAGCTCAAAATCCGTTGTTCCCAAAATGAATAAAAAAGATGAGGGACTGTATCCATATATCCATTTATTAGTGCCAATATATCATACACAATATTGCACATACTACTGTATTTGGGCATCTTTTTGCTTCCTTTTGGAAATAACGGATTTTGAGCTTTTTGTATCAGCAATAATTTTCAGAATTTTCAAGCCATGTTTTTGAGACTTTTAGAAATGTTGCTCTATACATTACGCAAATTATATTTTGACTAACAAATCCCGTGGTTTTGTTTGCGTAATAGTTTAAATATGCCAAGTGATATTTGCATGACTATTTTTCATTATAAAAACACTTTTTGGAATAATTCAAAAATTGCAAATTAAGCCACAGCTTGACTAAACTTCATTATGAAACTGCAATAGACAGAAATGAGATGTTAAATAAAAGGAAGAACTAAAACTAATTCTAAATGAATGATAATTTAGAAAACATTTTGAGATTTTATGCTCATTTCAGTATTCATTTGAAGTTTTGAAGTTTTAGAAACCATCTTAACACATTTACATCTTAAAATTAAACTTCATGTCAAATTTTAAGCTTCTTGTCTAACAGTCTACAACCTCTCTGGTGTTAGTGGCGCCAACATAAAATGCCGAAACAGAGTTGAAATAGAATATCTCGAAAAATGTTGAAACAGAGAGTGCCACCATTAATTTACCAACATTAACCTTGAAATCGGGTGGTATTTCCTATTATTCTATAGAAAACGGAATTTAGATGTTTTTAAAGGCTTTCTTGTCATTCCTACCAACCAGGTGGTAGTGACACTGGCATAAAATATAGCCCTATAGGACCAGGGACTATCGCCCTTGATTCGCAACCGATGACTTCTGTAATTTATTTATTATTTTCTGAGATTCCATAGAAATCGTAATTTAGGAGTTATACTTTTCGCTTTTTCCCTTTACTTCACCCCTTTTTAATTTCGAATTTATTTTCGACTGTTCTTAGAGGACATTTATATTTTATAAGTAACTACCGTGCTATATTTAAAGTTTCTACCTCTTCAGTACCGCAGAAATCGCAATTTAGAAAGTGGTTTTCTCCTGCAACTTTCTAGGTGTTGTGGCACCGACATAAAATGTAGCTTATGTTTGAGCAAGGTTCTATTACCATCAATTTGCAACCATTATGTTTGAAATCGGTTTAGTATTTCATCCGACTGCATAAAAATCGCAATTTAGAACGCTTACAGAACGTTTTTCGTTAACTTCATATTTTAAATTTGGAATTTTCTTTCGACTATTCTTAGAAAGAATTTGCATCTTTGAAGTAATTACCATTCCAAATTAAAAATGTTAGACACCCTCAGTAACACAAAAAACGCAATTTAGAATTTTTTTGCTCCTGTAACACTTATGTGGTAGTGACAACAATGTAAAATATTGGCTATATTGGAGCGGGGACTGTCAGCATCAATTTGAAACCATTACTTCTGAAATCGGTTTATATTTCCTGAGATTGCGTAGAAATCGCAATTTAGAACGTTTTTAAAACGCTTTTCGCTCATTTTCACCCCTTTTAAAGTTCAGTTTTTTAAGAAACTGTTCTCAGAGAACATTTAGATCTCATAAGTAATTAACATGCCAAATTTCAAGTTGCTAGCCCCTTCAGTATCACAAAAATCACAATTAAGAACGTTTTTTAAAATGCATCCTCAAGGTGGTAGTGACGTCGACATGAAATAGATCCTATATTGGAGCAAAGGTTGTCATCATCAATTTCAACCACTACTTTTGAAATCGGTTGGGTACTTTCTGAGATTGCGTAGAAATTGCTATTTAGAACGTTTTTCGTCCATTTTCACCCCTTTTAAATCTCGAATAATTTAGGAAAGGTTCTTAGAGATCATGTATATCTTATAAATAACTTCCATTCCTAATTTCAAGTTGCTAGCACCTGCAGTATTACAAAAAACGCAATTTAGATCGTTTTGGCTCCTGCACCCTCTTTGGAGTAGTGGCACCGACATGAAATACAACCTATGTTGGAGCGAGGGCTGTCACTATCGTTTTCACACCATTATTTTTTAAATCGGTTTGGAAATTCCTCAGATTGCGTAGAAATCGCAATTTAGAAAGTATTTTAGAACGCTTTTCGCTCATTTTCACCCCTTTTAAATTTCGATTTTTTAGGAAATATACTTAGAGATCATTTGTATCTTATAAATAACTGCCCTGCCTAATTTCAGGATTCTAGGCCCTTCAGTAACGCAAAAATCGCAATTTAGAACGGTTTTTGCTTCTGCAACCCCTAGGTGGTAGTGACACCGACATGAAATAGAGCCTGTGTTGGAACAAGGGCTGCCATCATCAATTTCCATCCATTACTTTTGAAATCGGTGGGTACTTTCTGTAGAAATCGCAATTTAGAACGTTTTTTCGAACACTTTTCGCGCATTTTCACCCTTTTTAAATTTCAAATTATTAAAGAAATGTTCTTAGAGATAATTTATATCATATAAGTAACTACCATGCCTAATTTTAAGTCGCTAGCTTCTGCAGTATCACAAAAAACGCAATTTAGAAGTTTTTTCCTCCTGCACCCCCTTTGGGGTAGTGGCACCGACATAAAATATTGCCTATGTTGGAGCGAGGGCTGTCGCCATCGTTTTCACACCGTTTTTTTTTAAAATCAAATCGGTACTTTCTGAGATTGCGTAGAAATTGAAATTTAGAACATTTTTAAGAACGCTTTTCGCGCATTATCACCCCTTTTAAATTTCGAATGTTTTAAGAAATGTTCTTAGAGATCATTTATATCTTATACGTAACTACCATTCCAAAATTTGTGTTTCTAGGCCCTTCAGTAACACAAAAATAGCATTTTTAGAACGTTTTTTACACCTGCACCTCCTTTTGGTCAATGGCACGGACATAAGATATAGCATATGTTCAAAGTGGGATTAACACCATCATTTTGATACCATTACTTTTTGAATCGGTTTGGTAGTTCCAGAGCTTATTTCCTACAAATAAACAAACTTTACTTCTTTATAATATTATTATTTTTAAAAAATAAAAGAAATATGTATATATAATATTAAGTAAAGTAAAGTATAAGTATAGAAGATATAGATTACATTCGGGCATGCGCAGTGAATCCTTATTTAGTAAACGTGCTCATTTTTCATAAATTTTTTATTATTTTTTAATTCTGATTGCAGGGTATTGTGTGCAATGTTGTTTTTAATATTTTCTGAAAATAACTTTTTTTTTTATATTAAAAACTCTACAAATTATAAGCAAAAAACTTGGCAAAATTTGGAACTCTTTTTATAAAAACTTTCATTTCTCTACGAGTATACATACGATCCTCATAAAAATGAACACAGTTTATTACAATAAAGCACTTAATCATAATCTACAGATGAACGGTTTTGGTACATTAGTTTTTACAGGGTTATCCAACAGATATTCCTTCTTTTTCAATTTATTCACGGTACCCTATGGGTTTTCAGGAAAACTTTTTCACGGAAATATATGACCTGTACTATTCTGTTTACACACTTGGAGTTTCAGGATAATTCCTCATGTAGTTTTCTCGATATTTAACAAAACGTCTAAAATCGCAAGTGGCCAGTCACCTTTGGCCATATAGTTTATAATTGTATAGTATTCTTACCGTGGGGGGCAATGAGATTTTCACTTGGAAAACATAATTCCGTTATAAACAGATTCCGTTTACGTAGGTTTTACTGACCAAAGTACAGTTAGACTTCTGAAAACAGAATCGCTAGGAACCACAAACAACTGGAAAATCACATTTTTGATAGGTTTCTGTTTATGAAGGTAGATTCGTAAAGTTTTCGTTCGGAATTGACGATAAAAATTTCCCGTTATAGATAGGTTCTGCCTATAAAGGTTTCGCTGTATTAAGTTTCATTCGGTGACGATAAACGGAGAGCATGGTACTAGTAATTTCGAAGGATTTGTGCATCATGAAATATCGCGATTTTTGGCGACCCACGTAGTTGTTACTCCGGACAGGTCTTGGAGCCTCTGAAAATCGGGACATCACGGGTAAATTGGGACAACTGACAAGACAAATTATATGTTACAAGACTTGCATTGAGCCTTGACAACCTTGAGACATATCCATATCTTTCAAAGTGACGATTCCTAGGCTGATATCGACAAATTGCATGCAGGCAATAAAAAATGTAGCTAATTTAATTAACATCCTACGCGGAAATCCGGTTATAACTCTTTTTATTTGTCGATATCCTAATCGGACTGTATCCTGTCCTGTGCGGAAATTATTATTATTATTTCCATTATAATTAAGAAAGTTGTCACATTTCTACAGATATTTTCACTCTGATCGACTGAAGAAAATATTGTGTCCAGATTTCTTCATTTAGCTGAGATGAAATTCTTAGGAGTACTTCTGGCAATCTTCGGTAAGATTTTTTACATTACATACAGGAAACCTGGGCTTAATTTCTAACAAAAAAAAAACAAAAAAACAAATCCGTGCCGCCTCGGTCTACAGGCGCAGGTAGATTTCCATGTTAAGTGTTAATTTCACCCACAAAACTAAATCAAGATTAGAGATAAATCTAGTTTAACAGTTTTATCTGGGCTGATTTTGACAAGTTTTTAATTTCATCTTTCTGTAAGAGTTGTTTTTACAATATCAGAATCATGTTCATGCGATATTTTTTATTCTACAACCTCCTCTTTTTTGTTTATTTATTTATTTATTTATTTATTTTGCTGTAAGACTTGGTCCTATCAAAAACTTGTCAATATAACGTTGTAGATAATATTAAAAAGATGTATAACAAATTTAAGCGGATTTGATACCGTTTGAATTCATGCAGTTATGATTTTTTTTTCTTCTTAAAACCCTGTATTTTCGCCATTTGAGGTCATTTTTAAGGATATCAAGAATCTGTGATCCATAAATTTTTGCCCATTTCCTGGAAGTAATAATAACTTTAAACTGATTCGATGCGTAGCCATAAATAAGAAGTTATGGGGGTTTATCTGTTTTCACAAAACTCCCCCTTTCCACTACTTAGGTTCGATTTTGTCCATTAACGAACTTGAACGAGATTTTTTGCCACTTGTTTTTTTGTATCAGTTGGAAGAGATTTATGCAGAATTACAGAAGTTATTGTGTCCATAAAAATGTTGGTATATGTATATATAAATTTTGAAATGGGAGTATTTTTGGGTTCTAGGGATCATGATCAGCGTATATCTGCAAATTGTTTTAGAAATTTCAACATAGGGGAGAATGTAATAGCTAGTATTTCTTACGAAATCTGCCTAAAAGTAGCGGAGCTCTAACATTCTGCAGTAATAACAACCGTATGTGTGTCACTTCCGTCCCCTTCACCCGCACGTTTATTTTTCCTACATTATTTGCAAAATGTAATGAAATTTTGTCTTCCGTAAAAAACAATTATTAATTTTTTATATAATAATATTCTAATAAATGAACAGAGAAAAAATACTAACATCAGTCGTGAGGTATTTTCAGAAAATCCCACTCGCTTAGGATTTCTTTGTATCACCTAGGTAGCACAGCGCGTTCCGGTGGGCTCCGGAGCGCAGAACATATGAAATCCGGTGGGCTTCGGCGCAAAATTAAGCACTGCAACTCAATGTAATCCAAATATGAGTTTAAAGATTAGGAATGTCATTTTGAAAATTGCTATTGGGCGGTGAGGGGCAAGTGATTTTTCTCTTTTTTGGAAAGGGATAATTGCTCTTCGCCCTAGAGGTTTTACTAAAAAACAATATTGTTTCTTTTTTTCCTTAAGAAACGAACATAAAAGGTAATTTGAAAAATAAAATAAATCTTTAAATAAAAATATTTCCAGGGATACATTGGATACATTGGATTTCCATACATTGGATAAATTTTACATCTGAAAATATTGATAATTTTAAATATGATTTAAATACTACTAAAACCAACCAAAATCCCACTATTTTTGTTTCAGATCCAGTTTTAACGTAGTATTATGTACAACTTAAAATTAAAAAAATTGTCATAGAAACTCCGCATTTGATTGATAAAGCATTTTTAATAATTTCATTATTTTTTGTAAAATATTTTTGATTTCAAAGATCATATAATTTTTTAGACACTTTTGAATATTTTTTAACATTATAGCAATACTTTTTTCATAATCTACGTACTTTATTTACCTTTCTAAGATATATATACATTTTAACGTCTGAATTCAAAATATTTAAATATGAAACAGTAGACAGACTTTAATACAATTACGAAAAACATACAAAACAATTAAAATGAGATAAAATCATATAAAATTATACACTATAAAATAAACGTTTCGCTATACACCGCATAGCCTCATCAGTATTCGAATCAACTTACAACAAAACAACGTGCATACACCGGACCCAGTCAAAGTTAAAGTCAATGATTTAAGAAAACAAAATATTCATTCGGAACAGGACTTGATTCATTCAGGGTTAATGGATGCAATTTAGTAAACCATCCCTCCATAAAAATTCTATAATAATAGTCTATGCAATTACTTCTCAAAATTGAAGAATCTGTGAAGGAGGGGGTGTGATCCTTGTCAAGTGCATGTTGCACTAACCTGGAATTTAATTTACCTTTTTTAAATGCACCGATGTGCTCTTTAAGACGAATTTCCATGGATCTGCCGGTTTCACCTATGTAAACACTATCACAATCATTGCATGGAATCTTGTACACAACGCCGCTTAATTTATTTATTTACCTTGTCTAAATTATTCGAAGAAGATTTCTTTATTAGTTAGTGAAATATGATTTTATATATAAAATTATGCCTTTGAAAATTGAACAATCATTAATGGCAACTCGTAGCAATTTTCCAAAACTTTGATAATTTTTTCTCATATTTTCACTATTTTTATTTTATAACCATTTAAAAGATATTTTTACGTACAATTAAAAAAAGTAATAACACCCTGCCATCGGATAATAATAAATTTTTGATTAACGCATTATATTTCACAAAATTCTCGATTTTAAAAATTCACAAGATTAAAGACACGCAAATATGACAAAAAACAAAAAAAAATATAATCAGCCTACATTATTTGTCACATATATATTATTTGAAACTTATTTAGTGATTTTATATTGAAATCACTTATTTATAATTTAGTCTTTGAATACAGAACTGTAATTAAAGAAATTTAAACAATTTTTCAAAATTTTGATATTTTTTTTATGTAAAAAAATATTTTACTTAGAATAAAGAAAATTAAAGATGATTACGTCTTAAAATGAGCTATAAACATACCCATTTTCATTTAAATTTGTGACAGTGAATTAAATGGCTTAGGGGAACTGACATGAGTGACTCTGCTTGATTTGATTTGAAATGCGCCTCAAAATATTTTTAAATAGGAAATACTTCTAAAGACACCCAAAATACCACTATTTTTTTATTTCAGAATCAGGTAAAGGACACTTTTAGGTATATCCCCCACAAAAAAAAAAAAAAAAAAAAAAAAAAAAAATAATTTTAATAAAAATACCGCCTTTTGTTGATAATGCTTTTTTGTTAATGCATTATTTTTCATAAAAAATTCACGACTTCAAAGTTTAAACATTTTTTTAGACACACTTAAAATGTTATAAGCGTAACAGTATTTTTTTTTTCATAAACTGCATATCCTATATATTATGCATAAATTATTTGAAGATGATTTGTAGAGTAGATATTGAAATATGATTATATTTATGACATGCTACATTTGAAAAACGAGCAGTCAAGAATGCCAACTGACGGCAGTTTTTCAAAATTTTGACAATTTTTTTCTCAGAAACTATTTCACCAAGGAGCAAAAAAAATTATTGGTGATTATATCTTAATAGTAAAAACAAATACAAGCAGTTTCAGTAAAATCTGTGATGGTGGGTTACATATTGATATTTTACTGCCTGATTTGATGTGGAATGCCCTGGAAAAAGCACAGGGCCGGCATTAATTTTCGACCCTATAGGTACACAGTTAAGAAATATCAGCAAACTGCCCAGTCATACGACCATTTTTACAGATAACAGTTATTAACCTTATTTTTTTATGATCGCGACCATAATATGGTCATAATACAATATGGTCAAGTGACCGTTATTTACAAAAAAGTCAAATGATTAAACAGTTTGCTGCCGATTTTTAACAGTGTAAGCAACACCTGCCTTTATAACACTATTTTTTGTCAAATTTAAATTAATTAATTGCAATATCCCAACAATGACTCTTAATAAACCAAATGACTTCAACTAAGATTTAAAATATATATCTTATGTAAATATTCAACGCTGTGCGACAGGTTTCTGTCCTGAGAATCTTGCTGTCGGTAATCGAGGGCTGATTTCTCACAAACGACCGAAAACAGAACTCTCAGTCTGTATGGATCCATTGAAAATCCTTTCAATGAATTGAAACAGTTTTATACGCCATGTAGACATGTGCGTCTATACTGTTTGACATTAATAGGAATCATTCTATTATTCTAGGAGAAATGCATCTGTTCAAAACAATAACAATATCGCGTCAATTACCTAAAATAATTGGAGGAGGTGATACACTCTGTTACTGAGCGTAACGAAATCTTTGCTTGTCCCGAAAACCTGTGATTGTCAATTATCACAGATGAAAGAGAACGATAAGGGAATTGGGATTCAGACGGATTTAGAAGGCAAAGCAATCCGTGACTATCTGAGAGAGTTTTTGAATCATTGAGAGACAAAATGCACTCTGAGCTTGTTCTGTGCAATATGGGAGGTGATGTAACCTTACAGGTATACCAGTCATTAAGTTATGAGTAAATTGAGAGCACTAA
Organism: Maratus speciosus; assembly: GCA_963932465.1. Lineage (NCBI taxonomy): Eukaryota > Metazoa > Arthropoda > Arachnida > Araneae > Salticidae > Maratus > Maratus speciosus. The sequence continues at coordinate 40,727,358 of OZ010791.1, read as the reverse complement.
AATTTAACTTGGTGTCACAAAACCTCGCACGATTCTCGCTCTTTTGGCCTGCATATTTTTCTAGGTCTGAATATATATTTTTTTATTTTCATCAAGAAATTTCAAAAAATGTCAATTTTGGTCATATTTTCCAAAATGCAAGTGCAATGCGCAAATTAAAGATATTAACCGATTTTAAATAATTTTATGTATTATTATTCTAATACCAAATGGTGACATTTACGCACTGTTGGAAGTACCTCTGAATATTTTTTTATTTTCCTCATTAATTTCAAAAATCATCACTTTTCATCATATTTTCGAAATTTCAAGCGCAATGCGGGACCTGAAGATATTAATCGATCCCAAAAATATTTTTTGCGTTATTCTTCTAATTACAAAAGGCAACTTTTCCTTTTTATTGGAAGTTGATCTGAAAAATTTTGCTTTTTTCGACACACCCTAATGCACAGGGTGGTAATAAAAGTGATATAACAGTAAGTGCACAGCAAAAAAAAAAAAAAAAAAAAAAAAAAAAAAAAAAAAAAAAAAAAAAAAAAAAAAACCTGTGCAAATTTACAGCAAAAATGCAGCCAATGTGGGTTGCCAGCACATTTAGCTGCAAATTTACGACGATTTTGTTTTTTTATGAAAAAACAGCAACTTTGTAAATTTTACAGCATTTTTTGCTGTTAATTTTACAGTAATTTTGATTTTTAGATTTTACTAAATTTTACAGCATTTTTACCAACAAAAACGTAAATTTATATATATATATATATATATACATATTTTGAGCTATGCATTTGTATTTTTATCCCCCACCTCTAATTTATTTATTTTGATGTTTCTTATTTTGATACTGAGACATCTTTTAAAGACTATGAATACTAAGTGTTATCTTTATGTCTACCTATATCATTGTTTTAATAACACTGTTATAGAATCAATTCTGTTATACATATGTATGATGCAAATACAGCAACATAGATAAAAATAATAAAAGACACACAAAAACAATAAATAGAAAATTTTAAACTATTATAACTCAATTTAAAGAGTATTAAAGATTCCATATTAAGTATTATATAATAGTAATAGTAAGTATATAATATAATAGTAATAAAATAGTATAAATAGTATTAAAGTGTCCATATGTCAATTTAAAACACGCTGTCATGTAAAATATATATTAAGAACATTCAAAATATCTAATTTCAACATCTAATTGCAAAATTAAATTTTATTGTTGGATAATGGACAAGAGCAAAATGCGATCTGCTACTATTTAATGCTGCGAAATAGTAAGCAAACGCCTGGAATATTTTATCTATACTTCTATACTAATATTAAAAAGAGGTAGAGTTTGTTTGTTTGTTTATTTGTAGGAGGTAATCTCTGGAACCGATTTCAAAATTAATGGTATCAAAATGATGGTGCTAGGCCATGTTCAAATATAGGCTATAAGCTCTTAAGCCGATGCCACTACCCCAAAGCAGATGCAGGAGCAGAAAATGTTCTAAAAATCCGATTTTTGTGTGACTAAAGGGCCTAGAAACATGAAATTTAGAATGGTAGTGACCTTATAAGGTATAAAAGATCCATAAACACTTCTTTAAAAACTCGAAATTTAAAAGTGGTAAAAATGCGCCAAAAAGCGTTCTGAAAACGTTCTAAATGGCGATTTCTACGCAATCTCAGGAAGTACCGAACCGATTTAAAAAATAATGGTGAAAGCACTTGCTCCAAGATAGGCTATATATCGTATGCTTGTACGACCCCAAAGGCGGTGCAGGAGCAAAGAACGTTCTAACTTTGCGATTTTTGTGTCACTGTAGGACCTAGAAACATGAAATTTGGCATGGCAGTTACTTATAAAATATAAATGATCTCTAAGAACATTTCTTTAAAAAATCGAAATTCCAAAGGGGTGAAAATGCGTGAAAAGCGTTCTAAAAAACATTCTAAATGGCGATTTCTACGCAATATCAGGAAGTACCAAACCAATTTTAAAAGTAATGGTATCAAAATGATGGTGTTAATCCCTGTTCGAACATAGGCTATAGCTTATGTCCATCCCACTCCCCCAAAAGGGCTGTAGGAGTAAAGAAAATTCTAACAATGCGATTTTTGTGTTACTCAAAGGTCTAGAAACATGAATTTTGATATTGTAGTTACTAATTAGGTAAAAATTTTCTCTAACAACATTTCTTAAAAAATTCTAAATTTTAAAAGGGGTGAAAATGCACAAAAAGCGTTCTAAAAACGTTCTAAATTGTGGTTTCATACGCAATCTCATAAAGTACCAAACCAATTTCAAATGTGATGGTTGGAAATTAATGACCACAGCCTTTGCTCCAACATAGGCTCTATTTCATGTCAGTGTGACTACCACCTGTGGGTTGTAGGGGCAAGAAACTTTCTACATTGTGCTTTTTGTGATACTGCATGGGCTAGCAACTTTAAATTTTGTATGGCAATAAATTATAAGATGTAAATGAGAAGAATAGTTTCTAAAAAATTCGAAATTTAAAGATGTGAAAATATGTGAAAAGCGTTCTAAATTGCAATTTCTAAGCAATCTAAAGAAATATCAAACCGATTTCAAAAGTAATAGTTGAAAATTGCTGGTGACAGTCTCTGCTCCAACATAGGCTATATTTTATGTTGCTGTCACTACCATCTAGGGTTTGCAGGGCAAAAAATGTTCTAAATCACGTTTATGTGATACTGAGGGGTCTAACATTTTGAAATTTCGCATGGTAATTACTTAAAAGATGCAAATGCTTTCTAAGAATCGCCGAAAGAAAATTCCAAAATTAAAATGATGAAGTGAATGAAAAGCGTTCTAAAAACGTCCTAAATTATGATTTTTATGCAATCTTAAGAAATACCAAACCGATTTAAAAAATAACCAGATAGTACCCGACAAGATTTGACGGTAAATAACTTGTTCCATTAGAAAAATTCTTGAATTTTTAATTAGTTAATTTTAAATTAATTTTTTAAATCGTGACAAATTTTTAGATTGCATAAGTGATTCTTATTTCTTGAAGGCGAGCTAGAGGGAGCTGTCAGTCTAACCTATTGAATGAAGTGAAAGAACTTTAAGTTTATAATTTACAACCAATTATGCTTGCCTTTTATCAGAAATTTACCAAAAAATACTGGGCAGAGCATTTATTTTTACTTACTACAGTCTCTCTCTCTCTCTCTTTTTTTTTTTTTTTTTTTTTTTTAACTACACGATCTTTAAAAGCTGCCATGAATTTTAGTTATATCACTCTCATTCTCTAAAAGCCTAATTTTGAAACTTGATGCAACTAACGATTTATAATATATATTTTTTATTATTTGAATGTTATTTTACTTTTTTCTTAATTTTTTTAAATATTAAACTATGAATATCAATACAATTTATTTTTTAATTCTTATATAAATATTTTCCTTTCTTTCCGTTTTATTTATTTATTTTACGGAAAAGAATGCCAAACTTTTCCTTTTGACTCACAAACCTATATATTCTTGATAATGGTAAAAAAATATATATATATAAACAAAAGTTGTAGATCAGCTCAATTTATTTATTTGATAACTACATGCAAAATATTTTAGGTTAAATATTTTAAATATAAAATTATTTTTTCAAAATACTTCTGAGTGTTAAATTTATTTTTAATGATAAATCATTCAAATAATAATAAAATCAAAATCATATAGCTTCTCCTCTTAATAAAATATGCCATTACCGACATGAAATATCGCCAAAAATGGTACAGAAATCATTTTGCTGGGTGTTGGGCTCGAACTCGCGTCGCCTACAAAAGTCCAAAGCTTTAAACTGGTGCTTTAGACCACTCTGCTAACCAGACCTGCTCCACCTTTCCTTTAAATGGAAGATCTTGTAAATTTAACTTCACGCATGCGCAAATTCGTGAAATTTTGAGTCTGATCTTACAGAATCAGGTTTACGCTTCAATATATATGATGGTTGGAAATTGGTGGTGATAGAGCTTGCTCAAACATAAGATATATTTTGTGTCCGTGGCACTACCACCAGGAGCAAAAAACTTTCCAAATTGCGATTTCTGTGATACTGAAGACGCTAGAAACTTTAAATATGGCATGGTAGTTACTTATAAAATATAAATGCCCTCTAAGAATTGCCGAAAATAAATTCGAAATTAAAAAGCGGTGAAGCAAAGGGAAGGAGCGAAAAGCATTCTAAAAATGTCTTAAATTATTGGTTTGTACGCAATCTCAGGAAATAATAAACCGATTACAAAAGTAAGGATTGCGAATGAATGGTGACAGTCTCTAATCCTACACAGACTATATTTTATGCGGGTGCTACTATCACCTGAGGTTGGCAGGAACAACAAACTCTCTAAACAAGTCTTTCTAAAATTTCTAAAACAACAACTTTCTAAATTACCTTTTCTATGGAATATTAGGAAATACGAAACCTATTTCAAAATTAATGTTCGCAAATTAATGGTGACATTTTCTATTTCAACATGGGTATTTTATGTTACTGCCACTACCACCAGAGAGGTGGTAGACCGTTAGACAAGAAGCTTGGAATTTGACATGATGGTTCATTTTAAGATGTGAATGCTTACTAAGAACGGTTTCTAAAAACTTCAAAACTTCAAATGAATACAGAAAGGAGTGTATTAAATGAGCACGAAAGATTCAAAATACTTTCTAAATTAACCTTTATTTAGAATTATTTTTAGTTCTTCTTATTAATTTAAGTCTCATTTCTACCTAATGCAGTGTAATGATAAAGTTTAGTTAAACTGTGACGTTTTTAGTAATTTTTGAATTATTCTTAAAAATCTTCTAATAAAAATTAGACATACATTTATCACTTGGCATATTTCAACTATTACGCGAGTAAAGTCGCTGGGTTTGAAAGTAGATAAAAAATCCAGATTATACATAATAATTGAATTATAAATGACATAAAAAAAAGTCGAAAATAAATGAGCGTAAAAATCTAGTATGTGTAAAATCGGAATATCACATTCCGCAAATCCGATCATTGGCAGTAAGATTGCTTTTGAAAGCTTAATGAACTACTAGATAGTACCCGTCAAGATTTGACGTTAAATAACTTGAATGTTCCATTAGGAAAATTCTTGAATTTTTAATTAATTACCTTTAAATTAATTATTGAAATCGTGACAACTTTTTATATTGCATAAGTGAGTCCTATTTCTTGAAGGCGAGCTAGAGGGTGCTGTTAGTCTAACCTACTGAATGAAGTGAAAGAAATTTAAGTTTATAATTTACAACCAATTATGCTTGCCTTTTATCAAAAATTTAACAAAAAAATGCTGAGCAGAACATTTATTTTTACTTACTACGCCCCCCCTCTCTCTCCCTCTCTCTCTTTTTAATAATAATATATATTTTTATTTTGCTAACTAAACGACCTGTAAAAGGTGCTATGAATTTTATTTATATCAATCTCATTATCTGAAAGCCTAATTTTGAAACTTGATGCAACTAACGATTTATAATATATATTTTTTATTTCTTGAATTATATTATATTTTTTTCTTCATTTTTTAAATATTAAACCATGGATATCAAAAGTTAATTTATTTTATAGTTCTTATATGAATATTTTCCTTTCTTTCCGTTTTATTTATTTATTTATTTATATATTTTACGGAAAAGAATGGCAAACTTTTCTTACTGACTCATACACCTATATATTCTTGATAATGGTCAGAAAACAAAAGTTGTAGGACAGCTCAATTTATTTAATATATAATTACATGCAAAATATTTTAGGTTAAATATTTTAAATATAAAAAATTATTTTTTCAAAATATTTTTGAGTGTTAAAATTTATTTAAAGATAAACAATTCAAAATATAATAATAATAAAATCAAAATTATATAACTTCTCCACTTAATAAAATATGTCATTATCGAAATGAATTATCGCAAAAAATGGTACAGAAATAATTTTGCCGGGCGTTAGGTTCGAACCTGCGTCGTCTACAAAAGTTCAGAGCTTTAAAGTGGCGCTTTAGACCACTCGGCTAACCAGACCTGCTCGTTTTCTCCTCTAAAAGGAAGATAGAATAAATTTAACTTGATGCATGCGCAAATGCGTGAATTTTTTTGACTGAACTTACAGAATCAGGTTTACGTTTTAATATATATGATAATAGTGCTTTAAATAAATGAAAATATTTAAATAAGCACAGAAAGTGAACATAAAACTTTTGGAGAATAAAATAGTTACATGATTTAGATTAGCAAGTATATTAAAATACAAATGGATAAACTGGCGTTTTGAAAAATACATAATAACAAAATAAAACATATCTAAAGAATAAGTTTTTTTAAATAACAGGGTGTGTTCACAAAGTTTCAAGACTGGTCTGAGAATACAAAATTTATGAAACATTTTTGTACTGCGAGTTAAAATTCTTCAAAATATGGCCCTTGGGCATCAACACACTGCTGCCAGCGTTTTTTACATTATTCATAGGCTCCCTGGTGGTCTTCGCGCGCAAGGCTGTTAAGGGACCTCGTCGAAGCTGCTTGGATCGCTGGAATCGTGTCGAATCGTTTCCTTTTCAGGCCTTTCTTGATCCGGGAGAACAAAAAAAGTCGCTGAGAGCAAAGTCGGGGCTGTACGGGAATTGCAGCAGTATTGCCCCGTTAAACTTAGCCAAAACTTCAGCAGCGACGACCGGCGTCTGAGAGGGCGTATTGTAGTGGCGAACTATGCAATCGTCTCTGATGACTCCCAGCGAATTTTCTTTTATTCCTCCGGATCAAGAAAGACCTAAAAGGGAAGCGATTCGACATGATTCCAGCGATCCACGATTCCAGCTTCGACGAAGTCACTTAACAGCCTTGCACCGAAGACCTCCAGGGCGCCTATGAATAATGGAAAAAAATGCTGGCAGCGGTGGATTGATACCCAAGGGCCATATTTCGAAGAATTTTCGTTCGCTGTACAAAAATGTTTAATGTATTCTATGACCAGCCTTGAAATTTTATGCACACCATGTATTTATTTATTTATTTGCTACTTAGAGAGTTTTTAATTTAGATTTAAAACTTTCATTCTTCCACCTGACAAAACAGCAGGCTGATAGTAAGGTGAGATCGACCATGGCACTTCATGAGTCTCCTTTTACTCAAACGCTGATTTCAGTGACGGATTGTAAAAAAAAAAGACTCAAATTCTCTTGAAGTGGAATACCGATACGTTTTACTGTAGGTTTATTCAAAAGCTGGTGCAATGGATAAGTTTTTGGTGCATTTGATCTATTGTAGCTAGAACGGTAATTTCGGAATGTCATGTTACAGAATTTGGCAACAATTCACTTTTTCACTTCGCCAATGTTTCAGCGCTTATAGCTTGCCCTTAAATCCATATATCCTTATAAAAATGTTGTATTTCCTTAAAGGATTTTTTTTCTTTCCAAATAAGTGCTTATTTTGTGTATAGGTTTTACAGAAGCGTCCCAAATGTGAGTTTTCTGAGATTTGGCGCATTTTATGTGCATTTTTGGGGCATTTCCTTTTACACACAATAACTCGGAAACGGTTAGAGAAGGACAGGATTTTTATGGTGTTTTATGATCCACATAGTCTCTTATATTACTCCCTTTCGTTTGGCAGATTACGTCAAACCCTGTATACATAAATAAGTACATGCAACTTGAAATACTGATATTCAACGAACATACTTGTTAAACTACTGTCTTTCAAGCTGTTACTGTATTTTAAAAAGATAAAATTTATCCTCCAATGTGCAATTTTTAAAATTGTTTTAGCTTATTTCTCAAGAGACTCTTACAGAAAAACAAAAGTAAGAACAAAAATGCTATTACACTTAATGTAGTTCCAGAATAATTTTACTGGATGGATTGTATTATAAGTATAATAAAGTTTTTTTATTATTTTTAACATGTTCCCGAAAAATATAGCATTATAATAGCGTTCGTTTCATCTCGCAGCCGTCAGTTGTGTTCGCGCAAATCCAGAGGAATGTACCGGAGAGAGGGGTGACGCTTGCATAGGCAACTTATTCAGAGCCTTAAGGTCCTATAACTCCGAGAAGGTATATGAATGCAGGTAAGCTTAAAAAAACATTCCTATTTCTATTTCTTTTATACCTGAAAGACAATACTACTTACTAATATCTGTTTGTCTATCTGCATATAAAGGACAAACATATATGTGCATAACGCTGAGTCCATTTTGCGAATAGCAATAACAGGCGATCAAATTTCGCTTTACTGCAATCTTTTTTTTTTTTTTTTTTTTTACTTCTAAGCATCGCACATTTTCAATTTTTACACCGTCGAATAGGGAAAAACATGACTTTCAAATGCAATTTCTTTGAAAACTATACCGCAATTTGTTTGAAATCTATATCGCCATTTACTCAATTTTTATTGTTTTAAAAATATTTTTCAAGCGTGAATGTTTTTCAAATCTATCTTTGTCGTGTGCAGACGATTGTGAAATATAAATCCGTTTGCACTTAAGTCAATATAAATAGCTCATTATTTGTCTCCAGTTTATATTCTATAACGAAATTAAAACATCCATTAATCAATAAGTCGAACAATAAAATGTAAATAAAACACAAATTTAAAACATGTAACTGAATTTCGCACCTAAACCACTGAAATAAACCGAATTAAAAAGGCTGATTGTAAATAGCAATTTTTTGAAGATTTCTTCGGTTGTTAAATCCTGGCGCGAAACCATTAGAAAAATATCACTTTTAATACGTTTCAAAACTTTATTTGAACGCATTATTGCTGTTTTTTATATAAATATGATTTTTAGTATTGTTCATGCATATTCTTAAAAATATGTTAAATGTAAAAACTCTATTAGAGTTATCAAAAAAAAAAAAAAAAAAAAAGAAAAGAAAAAATAAGAAAGATACAAAGATACAAGGAAAGAAAGAAAAAAAAAAGCAGTAGATCCGTGCGAGGCGCAATCATTGAAATTATTTCCTGATTCGTTTTTTCCTTAACTGCAATTTTTTTTAAAAATCAAACAACGTATTTTAACGTATTACTAAGTCAAAAGCCTTTTGCAGAACCTTTCGAAAAATACCTCATTCATCGCAGTGTCTTTAGTACGTGCAGGGAAAAGAGGATACTGATATCAGATATAATACATAGAATGGTTCAGAACTATATGTCAAATATATAAAGGCAGATAGATGGGACCTACATAAGCAGGTTTCGTATAGGAACGTGGATCAGGAAACGCAACGTTGAGGCAGTAGTGGCGCTGTTAAGTTCGGTTGATGAAAGCGTTTTGCTGAATTGAATCGTCATTCCAGCGGATTTCCCGCAATGCATCGTTTCATGAATGCGGAGCTTACCGACGTGCATTTTATGTATGGGGCTGCGCAAGGAAACGGCTCACACCTAACAGCTCTCGAGCTTGTCGAATTATTATCTTCTACTGTGCGTAATTCTGCATCTTTCACTGCAGGAGCTCTTCGGTATCTTCCAGGGCCCATAACACGCCTCGAAACGCAAAACGATCCACCCGTGCACAACTCTCGATGAAGACACTCATATCCGGCAGAGTGCACAACTCTCGATGAAGACGCTCAGATCCCGCAGATTCCTACGGGGGAATCTTTCCATGTACATCCTGGGAGCAGCCGCTATATTTTTCTTGTGCAACCCCAAACATGAAATTCATGTCGGCAAGCTCCACATATGTGTAACAACGCAAGTTGCTCGAAATCCGGGCGGAGAATGAGGATTCAAGCCAGCGAAGGGATTTTTTCCAGGGCTGCGGAGCCGGTGGGAAAAGGGACGACATCGACCCTGACTCCGGGAAATTTAACAGATCCGACTCCGACTCTTTCGCTGAAAAATGGGTCGACTCCGACTCCGACAACGCGGACCTGCTTCTAAAATGGACGACTCCGACTCCGACTCTTTCGCTCAAAAATTGGCCCGACTCCGTAGCCCTGATTTTTTCAACCGAATTCAACAGCGCACACTACTACCTCAACGCTGCATTTGCGCACACATTTTCCTATACGAAATCTCCTTATTTAGGTCCCTTCTACCTATCTTTACATTTTTGAAAAATAGTTCTGAACCACCCTGTATAGGATGATTTTCACCTATATTCTGTTATCAGAGAATCCCAGGTTTATCGCCTAGTTTCTATGAAAGGAAAAATCTGATAAATAAGCGCGCTCGAGGTCCGCAATTTCGTCTTTTCAGTAATGGGGATGTATATCAAAATGCACTACTATAGTTAAAGTGAAGGACTCTTAAAGTTAAACTATTTGGAATATTTTTAAAGCTTTTGTATTTATACTTTTCAGATTATGCGGAAACGAGTTATGCAATAAAAATGATTATTTTGAACTTTTACCGATACAGGGCATTGTAGAACAGACTTGCGATATTCTGCTTCAAAGTAGTGTTATTAATGGAAAAAAATTTTTAGAAACTTTGTGCTTATGAGGTAGATAGCTTCCATTTCTAGAAGTAAGAAGCTGCCTATCGCAATTGTCTGGAGGAAAGCATTTCCGTAAAGTTTCAGTACTTTTTCACCGATCATCACCAACTAAGATCTCAAAACCACCTTCCCTTCAAAAGTTGTCACACACACACACACATACATACAAACTTATATATTTGTATATAATATCTGATTTTCGTCATTTATTAACACTCGTATTTATAAACCGATTTGGATGTGACTCAATATGTGTATAGGACTTATTAAGATCTCGAAAGATTTCTTTGCCCAGTTTGGTCCGCCAACTTCTTTTAAAATGGCGACCACATAAATATTTTGAAAAAATGAGATAGTCCATTTAGAAGGAACATAAAATCAGTTTTATGCACTCCCACAGAAAACCAAGTCTGAAACAGATGACACATATGAGAAAGCTTGTAAAAACAGACTTGGTTCACTGTGGGAGTGAGTAAAATAGATTATTATGTACCTTCCAAATGGATTATCTCATGTATTTTTAAAATGGACTTGGTTTACTACGGTTGTGAACCCCTGACATATTGAATTGCAAACCATTGGGTTGGTAGTTTTTGCACTGTTATATGCGGATAGACGGACAGACAGACGGACCACACGACGGCTGTAGGTGCTACGTATATATATAACTACGAAGGCACCTAAAAAAGTTTAAACCATTTTCAGGACACATATCTCCTATCCTAATTGGAGCACTAGAAAATGATCCATCTACACCTTGAATTCAAGAAATGTTATGTAAAATGAGGCATTACACTACAATATCCAAAATCGAACGCGCTACACTGCAAACTACTGTAAAAAGTACTGTAAAAAACTACTGTACACTACTGTAGTTCAACTTCTTGCAGCATGCTACTTCTGACCTCTGGCACTGGGGAGAGGAAAAAGAGAAACGATTTAATAATAGTCCTGCTTATTAATTAATTTAGATCATCATTACTTGATTGAAAGAAAAAGTTTAATGAGGGTTAAAAATTAGCTTGTTGAATGTGCCAATCACAAAACTTTCTTCTATCTCATACATCTTAATATTTCAAGAAGTAGTTACACATGTTAATACTTCCATATTATTAGTTCAATACTATACCAACTTTGATTTTCATCTTAAATTTCTGCTACAGTCAAGTAATCGGAGTAAAAACGACCTAACCTCGATCATGATATATATTAAAACCAATAGTTTTTTGTTATTGTGTTGTACAGTCGTGGGAAAAAAAAACCCTACTAACTCCGCAACTAATTATGATGTATATAAAATTTGCTTAGAGGGCATCTACGAATCAAAACCAGACCAAACTTTATTTTTTTCAATGACAACACCCAATTTTGACACTCTATTTTAAATCTTCGGTCCAAACTATTCCTAGAAATGAAATTTCAAGTCATTTGAATTATAAACGTACGAAATTTAGACCTTCTAATGTTAAATTACGTTTTTACATTTTTATTAATATCTCCTGAAATTATAATCCTACAGTAATAATTTTTGTTGATTAATTATAATAATAAAACACCCAAGCATAACCACATCGAATTTGTAAATTAAAAAACATTACATTATTATTAATTATGAATTATGAAATTAATATTCGAAAAAAATATGAATTGCAACCTACAATTTTTTTGATAGATTTATATTTATTATGTCCTGCTTTATACAAATTCTCAATGTCATATTTTTCTTCCAAGTACAGTAAAAACTCACTAAAGCGACCACGTCCTGTTTCAATAAAAATGGGTCACTCCAAGAGGTGGTCTCTTAATGGAGGTCATGTTCAAATCTAGATTTTTGATTGTTGAAAAAAAAGGAAACAATTAATGTTACTAAAATTTTTTTCCCATTAGAAAAAAAAAATAAAAATTTAAGTATCAAAACAAAAGTTAATTACATAAGTTAATTACCGCAGAGTTTAAAAAAGTAATGCATTCACGTTTGTTTTTATTTTACGGTTTTATCTTTTATAAATTTTATTTTCAAGTGCTTTCGAAGTTCAGTCAATAAATGCAATTATTTTTGTCGGGAACAAATAATGACGATTTCACCAATTTATCCATTTCTTTGCGAGTTTCCCCAGAGAATAAGGTAGGGAAGTTTATGGACGGTCATTCTTAATTTGTCATCAGAGTTAAATTCATTACCTAAAAAGGCGCAAAGGGATTTAAACAATTAAAAGTTACCGGGATAAAAAAAATTCTAAACTTACTTTAGCAGTTTGATGAATAATGCGCTGTCCGGAATTACTTTTATAGTAAAAACCTTTTTCAAGCATCCAGGAAAAAACGGAATTTTCTTCAAAGAAATGGGTCGCTCATAGAAGGAGTTTATCTGGGATGGTCTCTGAATGGAGGTAAAAGTATTATTGAGCATATGGGATTAAATTTCGTTCCATGAAAAAATGGTCTTTCAGGGAGGTGGTCGCACATGAAGGTTTCACAGTACATTTCGAATTATGAGTAAAAAAACTCGAAATGACGGTATAAGGGGCCATCTTTGATGTCCAGAAAAGCATAATTTGAAAAAAATATATATTACTCATTTTTATAAAATATTTGGGCTCGCAATAGTCGAAACATATTAAGCGAGTGAAATGTTCATATTAGGAAGAAATAATATATTAATAAAAGTAACATATTCATCCAATAGCATTTCAACAATCGAGTACCGAACTTGAATTTGGATACAACCCTTAAAATAGGTTCATTTTAAAATAATTAATTTCCCTGAAACTAATCGTACGAATTTCATGAAAATTTGTATTTAGACTAATTGAAGGGTGTGGAATCTATTTCTGGTGTCAAACTTGGGTATTGCTATTTAAAAAAAAAAAAAAAAAAAGTTTCAGTTTGTTTTGATATGTAGATGGCTCCCTAAGCAAACTTTACATACATCATTTAAAAGTAGACTTTATTTCCAATCGTTTGGTACCAGTAACTTTCTACTACAATAATTTGTTGCAGAGTTAGTAGGGGTGTTTACTTTTTTTCCCCACAATTGTACACTAGCTGTTTGCGAATAGCCGGCTTAGCAGGATGCGAAGTTTTCGTCGTTACACGAGCCGCCAATGTACATTACGAAATATTGAGAAAATTATGCGAAAATCGCTATTTCAGCGCTCCCTTCCGGCGGAATATTTTCAATTTCAAGGAGCACCTACTTGCCATAGCCAAGAACATAAATATGAAATTTGGTTCAATTCTATGCACAATTTCATGCACTTTTCGGTGGTAAAATAATGAATATGGCACAAAAATCGCTATTACAGCGTCCTCTTCCTGCAGAATACATCCATATTCAAGGAGAACCTGCTTGCCATAGCTAAAAACATAAATTTTTGTTTAATTATATTTATAATTTCATACACTTTTCGATAGTGCAATGGAGACACACGGTCACACGGACAGACAGACATTTGGTATAAACATGCTTTTGGGATCTCTGCCCCCTAAAACATCTAAATCCGTCGAAAACCGGAAGTCGAAAAAAGTTTCGATTACAATACTTTCTTCTATTGATGATAGCAGGAAGTAAAAATATATATGGTAGCTATTTCATTGTCATATTAATCTTTTCATGCTTAAGTAAATTTTAAAATATAATCAAAAGAAAAACAAATAAAATCTCCGAAGGATTATCAAAATGTTAAAATTCTAATAATGAACTGGTGGAACTTTAAGCTATTTATTAAGTTTTTCCCTTAGGAACAAATTTTTTTTAGTTTCTTTAAATTTTAAGTTTAAAATTACTAATTATTATTTAAAATGTCATAACAATGTGACATAAACGTGTAAATAAGAAATTTAATTCTTTTAAACATTTTTTTATTTAAAAAAATAGTATAAAATTAACCGAAATTTTCTTAAAACTATTAAAAATAAGTACTACATTTTATGAAATTCATAATAAATGTAACAATGTTATACAGGAACTGATTATATTTAGGACAATAACAAGAATATTTTAAACTTAATAGACATAAAAAGATAAACAACGCTTAAAATTCCTGAAAAAAAATATTAATTTATAAATTAACCTCATGAGACCTGGCATCCATTTAAATGAATGTTTTGCTTTCTCCTTCTATTGCGTTAAATTTCATTGTAACAATCTAAAACCAGTTTGGCATGGTAGTGTATGAATCAAAAATCAACATTCAGCTTTTGGATTTTGGCAACGGTAACTACTTTGTTTACAAAATGGCGTAATACATGAGTCAAGTTGGAATTGTACGTTCTGCTGGCAAGTTTCGTTTTTATGTTTTTTTAGTTTGTTTAAACTATTTTTTTTTTGCAATTTCAATAGCAGATGTTAATACTTGTCTTATGTTCTTTATAATAAATTCTATTCTTTCCCATACTTTTAGTATTTTTTAAATTATTTTAAAGTGAGTACAAGCGAGCCTGAACATCCATTTAGATGGATGTGCTGTAAAACAAAATTAAAAAAATCAAAATTTATTAATTTCTTTAAAAACATCATTTTTGATATCTATTTGTTGAAAAAAATTTATATTAAAAAAATATATATGCATTATATTTTGCTTTTGTCTCAGGAGGATATAACTGTGTCACTCATCAACTTTTCAATACATAAGCATAAGAATTAATCTACTTCCTTTGAATATAGTATTTTAAAAACATAATTTAAAATTTTTGTGGTCATTGAACTATTATTTATCGAATTATGACTATTTTTTAACACAATTTCACAAAAAGAAAAAAGAAATCCGGCAGGACGCGCGTCGTGAAAAGTACCACGAGAAAGGGCATGGGGTGTCAGCATACCCAAACATATTAAATGGCATAAATACTAAAAAAAAAAAAAAAAAAATTAGAATTCTGTCTGTTAGTGAAATTCGTGATAATTACACTCTTTCTCGTGAAAATTATAACTGAAATGTTAAGTTATAGTTAATTTTAAAAATTAATAAACAATAAATTAAAAGCACTCACCGACAGCAGACGAAAATTTTTGGGTGTGGCGTGTCAAAACACCCCGCGTCCGTTCTGCCGGGTTAAAACGTAATTTAAAATTTTTGTGGTCATCGAACTATTATTTATCGAGTTATGACTACTTTTAATACAATTTCACACACACAAAAAAAATCACCTTTGAGGGAAAAAAACAACTCTCAACTTAGTTTTTTTCAAAGTTTAAAAGAAATGTTTAAAAATCTCCAGGATCGTGAAGATCACCATCATTTTTTTTTTCTAAAGCAATAAGTATTTGAATTCGAACTATAATCGAAATTGGGGTTTTAAAGGCATACAGATCCGTTTAGTAGAATTTTGAACTAAAACAACTAATGTAAACGAAAAATCAGCAGACAAAAATAGTAAAAGAAAGAATTTCAAATTTTTTTTTAACGAATACTACCGAAATTTTAAAAACCTTGCTTATTAATCCTCTCGCTGCGTAATTGTTTTATTAAAATAACTTCAAAATAATTAAAATAGCTTCTCTTGTCATCGATTTTTGAAAACAAATTTTTTGTCTAATTTAATCGGGAAAAGGCTCCGATTAAATAAGGCAATATTTACAAAAAAAAAAAAAAATAATAATAATACCTGGTGGGAATAATCAAGGAGGATTGATTAGACTGAAAAATGCATTCCCGAGAAAATCTCGGGTTGCGCAGCGAGAGGGTTAAGGTTCCATACCTAAAAAGTAAAAACGAAATCATTATAAGATCACTCTTGTGTCTGTCTCTCCGTCTGCCGCAGCCATTTTACACGTAAACTATGGAACTTGGAAAATCCAAATTGGCTAAAGTAATAAAGACTATTGACCCACATATTTATAGATTGTTAACCATTCACAAACATATTTAAGAAAAATGTAGAGAGGCTAATTATGTTACTTGAAAAAAAGGAATCTTCTCTTTGTATATCGTGTTGTGTATTGTGTGAAAGCTTTCGTAATGCCGAACTCAAAATACATTTCTTTTAATTTTAGGTATTATATTTTCAGAGATATCGTTGAAAATGCAAAGCAAAAATATGTCCCCTAATCTTTTTCCAAATGTACTGAAAGTAAAATTATGGAAAAATTGGGGTAGTAAAAGTTAATTTAAACCTTGTACGAAAATTATAGCGATTACCCTAGGTCACATAGCTTTTGAGAAAATCGCATTTTTTCCCTTACATACAAATATCGATTTGCGGGCGTTCAGCAAAAGATTTGAGGAGCGCTGGAGGTACCTGTCGTCGCAGAAGTATAAAATGAATGTTGATAATTATTTTCGCAAAAAAAAAAAAAAATGTCTATAATTAGTCAAGATATTGACGTTTTCAGTCACGGACGGTTTGGGCTTACATAAAGAGACGGGCGGCATACCCTATGCACCATCGGCTTTTAAAGCCTAGGTAAGAACTTTTAATGATATATTTGTGTAATGCAATGCCAAGTTACCAATTTATATAATTATTGCACGAACCCTCTCTGCGCGAGTAATACTCGCATTTGATCGGTTACTTTTGTAATCATTATTAACACGTGTTTGTTTTCAGAGTATTGATAAGTTCAGTTGACTGTCTGAAAGAAGCGGTGAACGATTGCTTGGGAGAACGCAACTCAGCAGCGGGCGATGTCTTTGAAGCACTAGATAAACTTTTGAGCAATTGCAAGGGTAAGCATATCGACAAGGCGACAATGGTAACACAAATTATAAACTAGCATACCCGTGAGAGGGCTTCGCAATAAAAAAATTATGTTATTTTCCGTTACTTTTTTCAATAATGTACAATTAAATGCAATATTTTTAATCAAACGATTTGTTTTAAAGAAATATAAGTGTACTATGTTAAAAATCTGTTCAAAATGATTTCATATAACGCCTCATCCATCGTTGCGAAGTTTATATGTTGGATGTTGACATCAGAAATAATATGTATGTGCATATGGATGTGGTTGCGTTTCCCATAACATCTCGACCGCAACAGGAAAAGTGCAGCACTTTCTCGTGAGAATTAGGAAGGCCAGAAAAGCTCGACACGCAATAAACTTCATGATTTAGTGATTTGCACCTCCGGCCTGGGAACAGACTGTTAAAATTCACTTGAGAGTTCCGTTTCGAGTTGGTCTGGACACACTGTCCGGCTAAGCTCTGATATCGCCGATGTATTAAAGGCCGACAAATTGCAGCAGAAGTCCCTTTTGCCCCTTTAAAACTACATATAATTTATATGTGCCCTGTAAATAGAATTTATACCTTGCTCCAGATATTAAAACCATTTTATTTATATATAAGCGAGTCATCAATTAACAGCACCAATTATCAAAGGTAATTACATAAGGGCGCTTCGGCCGGTGGAAATCCAATCTTTTTGAAAGACCGGGCCATAAAATATCAAAATATCGCTCTACGGAAAACCTTTTTGTGAAATAGTGAAGAATCGTTAGCTCGATGTTCCAACGATAAGGAAAAAAGAAAAGAAAAAAACGGATAGAAACGGCACGAAGCTGAATTCGCGAAATGTTAGCTACGCGTACCTGTAAATCCAAGGAAAAAATGAGTGAATATTTTCTTATTATGAAAGAAATTGCCCGAAAAGCTAAAATAGACGAATCATCACTCATGCAATATGTTTTCACCGGTATCCGCGATACTCCTAATAATAAAGCAATTTTTTTGGCTGTCACACCCTCACTGAATTCAAGTATAAACTCCGAATCCATCAACAAATTTGTGAACAAAATCCCCACTATCGCCAGCCACAGTACCGCCCACACATGTTGTTCATAAATCATTACACACCGAAAAAGCGCCGAAAATAATCTTTTACGGTTGTAGAAAATTCGGACACCTCACAAAAAATTGTGTGCATAAACGCGAAGAAATTAAGAGCTTCGTGTGCAATCAATTTCGATACAAAAGTAACGAATTCACTCAGACCAGAAGTCGTAAAGTGTCAAACTTAGGCACCACTCTGAAATTCGCGTAGAGGAATTAGACAAACCACGTCGAAACATGACAAAATTAGTAAAAAATGGTTAATATTTAGCAATATATTGGCTAATAGATACAGGCAGTCACATTACTGCGGTAAGAAATGACTTGAACCGATTACTCGGTTCCCCCACCCTAAACGGAGCAAACTTACAAATTGCAGGTTTCGGCAGTCGTAATGTCACACCAATAGGGACGTTTAGCACAACTATCTATATAGATGAAAATGCGTATACCACCACAGCATGTCATCGAATTTTCACGCATGAATATTCTTCTTATCGTCGGCAGAGATATATTTTCGCACGGTACACTCACATGTGATCAGAACGGCATCTCACTCCAAAAACCGCCTACAGGCAAAATATCTATCAACTGCATCACCGTTTTGATGGTATAAGCAACGTGGAGTTAGACCACAGACAAGACAGTGTTATGTTGAAGAACACAGTTTCGAATACCCCAGTAAATACTGAAGATGTGCCTTCTCAAATTCTACAATCTATTAATTGCGCTCGTTACTACACACCTATACAAAAGACGATGGCTGCTCACAATTTCCTAGTTCCCCTACTGCGATTTTTACTTATCATGTTTTTGTTTTCCTCAATGGAATCGCCTAACTGTATTAATGATATAGCAACTGTCTCCCATTTTCTTGAAGCATATTTCCTACTGTTTATAACGGCTTATTTTTACATCTCACCTGTTGCAGCTCCCACTAAAACCGGAAAAGCGAAAAAACGGCAGCAAAAGAAAAATAAATACAGAACACACCGAACACGTGGTAAACACAAAATATAACTTCGAAAAAAAGAAAAAAAGTATATTTTTTTGTGTGTTCTTTCGTTATGTAAAATAAGTATTCGGGTAGCGAAACGGAGATTTTATTTTGTTTCGCCTTACTTTTTAAGTGTTAATTTTGTTCAAATGATATCCAATGTCTACCTTCTATATGAGAGACACATGTACATATTCTTTTTTTTCTCGCGAAGGGCTCCCATTTTTTTTTCTTTTTCTTTTTGTTGTTGTTGGAGAACTTTTCACGACTCCACCTCTTATATTTTTATTTATCTCTGTTCAGTGATTCATACTCATTCCAAGACTGCGTTTCCTCGTGTATTAACCAATACGTCACCGACGTAAAGATAATTGCAATCTTTTTTTTTTTTTTCACCTTATTCGTGTATGCATGGAACTGAATGAAGCAAACTATATATTTTTTTACTACTTCTTCTTCAAGTGTGAATTAGCAGATGCGATTTGAAGCCGTATTTTTTCCTTTCTCCCTGTGTGTCAAACACTTAACTATCAGTAAATAGCTGAGTCTATTTATCGAACTCTATGCCAATTATCTAGACCTTTTTTTTAAACAAGAAAGAAAAATCATGCGTACGGCATAGATTATGAAACACTTTCCAACACTCCCAGAAAGTTTTAACAAAACTTCGTTATTTATGAAAATGATTTAAATAAGATAACTAAGTAAATGTTTAAAAAATTGATTTCAGCAGTTACCGTCCATAGCCAAATATCTATCCCAATTCTTTTCAACTGCCCTGTATTTGATCTGTATGTTGATATACATACTACATAATGGGAAAATTTATTTTAGCAAGAAAACTGATATCAAGTTGAAATTTCTCTTTCAACAATATTTACTAATAAATGGAAATATACTTGAATACTTTTGTACAGTCCTGTAGTTTACCTAGTACCTTTATTACACGCCACTATTTACCTAAAATTTAATTCAAACTAAAATACTCTTAAAACTACTTAAATCATATTTCCAGAAATTATCATCCATAGACGGCATGTATCCAATTCTTTGCGTGACCCTGTATATCATTTTATCTATATCCTACAACTATTTCTTAATAAACTAAATGCAGTTCATCGTAAAAATGCACAGCTCATTTAAAAACCACCTTTAAGCAATTTGCGCTCATACTAACCTTTACGAATTTTTTTGTGTATCCCTGTATATAAATTATAGAATTTATAAATACCATATAGTATGCATAAGTATAGTGAAACATAAAAGCGCATATCGTAATTGAAAATGCATTTCCAGCAATCGCCGCTAATGTACAGTACTTCTGTTACAATATAGTATCTGGAATCTTTTGTGTGTCCCTGTAAATGCTCTGCTCTTCGTATTCTACATGAAATAACTTATAGTAAACCTCATCGATGTACATCGATTTTATTATATGTGTAATAGTTTAACATAATTAAAATACGCCGCAAACAATCCCCCCCCCCCCCATCCAATATATCAGTATGTAATGGTATTCATTTGTGTGGTCCTGTAAATTAATAATAACTATTCTTTGCACAGCATATTCTACAGAATGCATATTTTAATGCTCTTCATAAATTCATATAAATTTTGTTATGTTGGGATGCGTGTAACATCATTAAAAATCATTTGAAACGATTTTTTTCCCTTTGGCCATAATGCAACGGAATAATTTGGATTGTCCCTGTAGATGAACTAAACATGCTGCAAACTTCATTTGAAATAGAGTTCGCGCTATGGTAAACGTCAATAACATCCAAAAATTTCAAAGCAATCCGAGTATATTTACGAGCGTTAGAGTGCGTACAGACGGCCAGACGGCCAGGTGACCAGACGGACAGACAAACCGAAGTCATATGTTGAAAAGTGTTAAAAAACAATCTCCAGTATTTAAATTCTGATGGAGTAAGTGGTTTTTTTTTTTTTTTTTTTTTTTACTCCATCAGTGTGTTGTGAAATTATGTCCAGAATATGTCCACATGACCCACTGACGAATTTTCTGAGATTTTTTTTTCTTTTCGCTCTTTTTTATACAAATATTAGTATACAGCTTATTTTATTATTTCCAAATATTAGTATACAGTGTATTTTATTTAAAAAAATTCTATTTAACATTTCAACTTCATTTATATGTATTTTTCTTGTTATCATGCATCTGTAGTTTTATACATTTGACAATTTTTCGTATATTTTAAAATGTTTGATTCAAATAATTGTTTAAAATATTTGTTATGTACCCCACCCCCTCTTTTCCCCAACAACTGCATTTATTTTTTTGTCTCGCAAGCAATATTAACTGGCTGCTACACTACTTAAACCGAAAAAAAATTTTGTTTGTTTCGCTTATTTTTTTTTTAAATCCGTCTCCCACTAAGACGAATAAATGGGATGAATGTTAAATTTTAAAGACGTGAATTTAAAGACGAAAGACGGTACACGAAAGAGAAATGAATACAGGAAATGGTACACGAAAATAATTTCAGCCATGCCACACAACGCCTTTTTATTATTATTATTATTTTTCTTCTTTTCTTCTTAGATTTTTTTCTCTCTTCATGTGGTGTCAGTACTGCATAGACTATGCACTCATAACGGAAAAATCTAAATTCTTAATTTTTTTTTGCTTCTCTCCCTTTTGTCTTTTAAAATTTTCTTCTATACATATACACTATATGGCCAACGGTGACCGGTCACTTGCGATTTTCTACGTTTTGTTAAGTATCTAGAAAAATACATGAGGAATTAACCTGAAATTGCAGGTGTGTAAACAGTATAGTATAGGTCATATGTTTCCGTGAAGATTTTTTACCGAAACCCCATAGGGGACCGTCAAAAAAATGAAAAAGAACGAATATCTTTTGGATAACCCTGTAAAAACTAATAGAGCAAAAGCGTTTAAACTCGAGATTATTAATAAGTGTCTTATTGGTATATACTGTGTTAATTTTTATGAGGATAGCATGTATACTCGTAGAGAAATTAAGGTTTTTATAAAATCAGTCCCAAATTTCGCCATGTTTTTTGCTTATAATTTGCAGAGTTCTTAATATAAAAAAAAGTTCTTTTCAGAAAATATGACGAATAACATTGTACACAATACTCCGCAATCAGAATGAAAACATAATAAAAATTGGATGAAAAATGAGCAGGTTTACTAAAAAATGTTTCACTGCGTATGCACGAATGCAATCAAAATATAATGTGCATAATGTGTTAGCTAAATGTATAGAGCAACTTTTGTAAAAGTCTCAAAAACATAGTTTGAAAATTCTGATAATAATCGTTTATAGAATAAGTTCAAAATCCGTTGTTCCCAAAATGAAGGAAAAAGATGAGGGATTGTATCCAAATACAGCAGGCATGTCAAATTCATTTACCACCACGGGCCAAATTAGACGTTAATACAAAGCCGCGGGCCACATAAAAAAACGATATTATTATCATTGCAAAGGATAAATTTGCGGGTATAAAACACAAACATGTTCGAAAGTTATTCTTAGTTATTGTTACATTTTATCTCGCATTTCGAAAAAGTATTTACCATTATTTTTCATCAACCAAACTTACAAAATTTGATTGAATTTCTAAATTCTATTTATTTTGCAAATTTATTATAAATGCTGGGCTGCTTTTACTAGCAAAGATGCAGGTGTCAGTCTTCCTGATTCTTTTTTCAAAATATAAAAATGATAAATATTCTGAATCAGGGTGCTTTTGTAATTTCAAATGAAAACTTCAAGTACTTTGTCAATTGGTGTTCTTCTAAAAACCTATACGCATAATTTGTCGATTTAAAATGAAAATGATAACCTTGTTTAACTTTTTGAGAGGCAAGCAAATGTGTTTGTGTTATGTTGAATTCACACCGGAATTTAAAAAAAAGAATTACTTCAATAAGAGGAAAAGCAATTTTTTGACTTTTTTCAACTAAATCTTAAAAAGTAAAATTTAATTAAAAATTTCTGGTGCGAATCTGCATTAAAATTAGGTAGGATATAATATATCCCACCGCCCCTCAACAGTTAGAAATTAACAATTATGTTAACAGTTAGAAATTAACAGTCCAAACTTTATAAGGCAAAGACTTCAAATTTCTGTATATGAAGGTAGACCTTTTTTTCTTCACTATTCATATTTTCAAGATATTTTCTAGATTGACGGAGATTCAGTAAGTGAGTATGAATATAAGTTTTAAGCACATATCCTGTTTTTATAAATCAATTCGGTAATATATATTACTTTCTAGAAAAACGTACTTTTGCTTGTAGTATTTTAAAATTTCTCTAACTACTCTCGACATCGTTTCTTCCATTTTGCAGTGAGTGATTTCAAACCGCGGGATATTTAATGTAATAAAGGCAACAATTAGTTTCATAAAGAAAATGTATTTCCTCGTCAGTTTTGACCTGCCTAAGACCACGGTTGGTGCAATTGAGTTCGTTCAAAATTTACTATCAGCATTCGTGTTCGAACAGTTGAATTAAAAACAGGTAAAATTCCAAAAGCTTGGCGAGTCACAGACAAGTTGTCGGCGGGCCACGTGTTTGACATGCATGAAATACAGTATTACGTGCAATATTGTGTATGCTAAATTGGCACTAATCAATGGATATATGGATACAATCCCTTTTGTTTTTGCTTCATTTTGGGAACAACGGATTTTGAGCTTATTCTATAAACGATTATTATATCAGACTTTTCAAACTATGTTTTTGAGACTTTTACAAAAGTTGCTCTATACACTACAATATAATTTGATTGCATTCGCGCATGCGCAATGAAACATTTTTTAGTAATTTTCATCCAATTTTTATTATTTTTTTCATTGTGATTGCGGGGTATTGTGTACAATGTTGTTCGTCATATTTTCTGAAAAGAACTTTTTTTTATGTTAAGAACTTTGCAAATTATAAGCAAAAAACTTGGCGAAATTTGGGACTGTTTTCATAAAAGCCTTAATTTCTCTACGAGTATATATGCTACCCTCATAAAAATGAACACAGTATATTACAATAAACATTCCAATAATCTCGAGTTTAAACGCTTTTGCTCCATTAGTTTTTACAGGGTTATCCAAAAGATATTCGTTCTTTTTAAATTTTTTGACGGTCCTCTATGGGGTTTCGGGAAAAAATCTTCGCGAAAATATATATGACCTATACAATACTGTTTACACACCTGCAATTTCAGGTTAATTCCTCATGTATTTTTCTAGATATTTAACAAAACGTCAAAAATCGCAAGTGACCGGTCACCTTTGGCCATATAGTGTATAATAGTTTTTCTTTAGCTTTAAGAATTTTAGGAATGTTTTGCGACAGTGTCGTTTATATTTATATATTTTTTCTTCATTTTGCCCTCCACATGTTGCTTTTCGTCGCATGTGTCAAGGGTGCACACATGTCTTATAGCCCAGTATGCATATGGACGTGGTTGCGTTTCTCATACCATTCCTACCGCAACAGGAAATGTGCAGCACTTTCTCACGAGAATTAACAACTCGACCCACAATAAACTTGATGACTTAGTGGTTTGCATCTCCGGTCTGGGAACAGATTGTTAAAATTCACTTGAGAGTTCCTTTTCGAGTTGGTCTGTACACACGGTCCAGCCAAGCGCCAAGGGCGGATCTGGAGAGTCCTCAAGGGGGGGGGGGGCGATTTTAGAACTTTGGAAACTCCAATCTGATACGTGGGTCGGGGCTAATTTTATCACTGCGGGTCGTGTTACTTCTACTTTTTGCTGCGGGTCGGATTTGGGTCCGGTTGACTTATAATTTTTTGCTACTGGTCGGGTTAACTTATACTTTTATGCTGTGGGTCGCGTTTGGGTCCGGTTGAATTCTACTTTTTGTTGCGGGTCGGGTTAATATCTATTTTTTTGCTGCGGTTCGGGTTTCAGTCCAGTTGACTTCTACTTTTCTGCTACGGGTCGGATTGACTTCTACTTTTCAGCTGCGCTCTAGCGCGTTGGGTGTGGGGCAGATTGACATACATTATTTCGGGTTTGGGTCAGTTTCGGATTGAGTTTTCTTTCTTACGAGAAAGTTTCGGGCCGACCCGAATTTTGAAAAGAAAGTCTAAATATTTTTGAAGATAAAAACTATATACAGTAAAAGCTCCATAACGGGCATGCCCAAACAATAATTTAATAATACTTCTTAATCTTCATGATTATGTAAAAAATACTAATTTGGTATAACATTGCTTGTTGCTTTATATCTAAGATGAGTTGTAATTCAGTAAAGAATGTCATGAAACTTATTAAAAAACATTCCGGGTGCCCTAAAATGGACTGACTGATTTTAAAATTCAGTAAATTGCAAATGGTGACAGCAATTTAAAAAAGACTTGCAGGAGGGTTATGTAATATGTCAGGAGATTTTTTACTGCAATTCTTGATTTTACTTTACAATAGCAGTGATAGATGGCGCGACAAACAATAGTCGTTAAATCGGGCGCCGTTTTAGCGCCTATTGCTTGCAGCGCCATATGTTGTTGCAATTTTAAACTAAAATTTAAAAGCGCAGTAAAAAAAAAAACTCCTGATCAGAAGTGATTCTCAGTAAAAAAAAAAAAAATTCTGAAATTCAAAGCAAATTTTCTGAAATGTTACAGCAGAGGGGGAGGTAGGGATTCCCTCCTGGCAATAATTATTTTTGTTGCAGGGCGGGTTACCTGTTTTCGATTCGGATCGATTTCAGGATGAGTGTAGATTCCTGCAAGCTGAGTTTGGGTTAACCCGTTTTCTTCAAAAGTTAGTTCAGTATATTATTTTAGATTAAAAACTATACCTATAATAATAAATATAGGTGTATGTATGTGTGCTGTTATCTAAATCTTTTTTCCCACGACTCTTTGATAAAATTCACATTTCTTCCACGACTCTTTGACGAAATTCGCATTTTTTCCACAACTAACGAAATTCGCATGTTTTTGCAGCCCTTTGATAAAATTCGCCTTTTTTCCGGCGACCCTTTGACAAAATTTGCGTTTTTTCCGCGATCCTTTAACGAAATTTGAATTTCTTTCGCGACCCTTTGATGTAATTCACAGTTCTTTGGTAATTCTTTGATAAAATTTGGATTTATTCGCGATCCTTTGACGAAATTCGCGTTTTTTTGCGGTTATTTGACAAAATTCGCGTTTTCTCTGCGATCCTTTGACAAAATTCGCGTTTGCCGTGATCATTTGAAGAATTTCACGTTTTTTCCGTGACCCTTTAACGAAATTTCCGTTTCTTTCACGACCCTTTAATGTAATTCGCGGTGCTTTCGCAACTTTTTGATAAAATTTACATTTTTTCGCGATCCTTTGACGAAATTCGCGTGTTTTAGGCGGCCCTTTACTAAATTCGCGTTTTTTCCGCGATTCTTTGGCGAAATTAAAGTTATTGTCTGCGAAGGATTGACGAAATTGATTTTTTTAGGGGACCATTTGTCAAAATTCGCGATTATCTTTAAGATCGAATTTTCGGATAGATGAAATTTTTTTAATTTTTGGAACTAAATGCCTTAACTCTCTCGCTGCGTATGTATATACATTTTTTTTTTTTTTTTTTTTTTTTTTTTTAATGAAAATAGGTTAAAAATTGCGCTTTTATTTTATTACATATTTCAAATCTGCATATATTTTAGAGTTCAAATATGTCGAAAATCTTGGTGAAAGAGTTTATTTTTAAATAGAATTAGATCATAAAAAAAGATTTGCTGGGAAATTGCGGGTGCGCAAATTTTGCCACTTTTACGTTGGCCGTAGAAATCGCGGGATGCGCGTGAGGTTTAAATTTTCGGAAAATTCGGAGCAGAATCACCCTGCTCCTGAGATCTTACATAACCCTCCTTCAAGTATTTTTTTAAAATAGCTGTCGCCATTTTGAAGTTATTCGATTGCAGTCAGTCCATTTTTGAACACCCTGTATATTCAGTAGCCATGGGATGATCGCTGAAAAAAGCATTTAAAAAAAATTAAAGCTGGTTTCGATATGTCAGTCGGATGTTTACCCTTGCTGAAATTTCCAGGTCCAACCCACAGAAAAAAATTATTGGCCTGGCCCGGTATAAAAGCTAAAAAATCGACTCCAGCGCAGCCTGCATTTTGCAATTAAAATTATTCCTAAAGCACACTTATTTATGATCATATTTTATTTTTGATTGTGTTCGAAATTTATGAACACAGAAAAACATTAATATTAATGACTATAACATTAATATTAATGACTATTTAGGCAATTGTATAATAATAACAATACGTACATAAACACTACGTAAAAATCAGTACTTCGACAAATACATTCAAATAAAAATCTAATAAGAAAATCAGTTTAGAATGAAAGAAATGGATGATAAAAGAAAATCACAATTTTAAAGCTCTTCAAAGAAAAGAAGTAGATCTCAAGAATACATCTATGTAACTTATCAAATCAAATGAAATTTTTAAAGATTTCGCTAAACAAATGTACACCATAAATATATATAATTTTTACGAATAACAAGTAAGTAAGATACCAGACCAACTTCGGCTCGGGGAGAAGAATTTAGAGAAGTACACGGGTCGTGGTCGGGCCAATACTACTTATCATACGTGCTGACACGGACCGAACTTTTAACTTTTATTCCGGGACGAGCCCCGACCTGGAAGTTTTGGCCAGTGCAGACCTCTAGGAAGAATGAAGTCCAGGCCAGTCTCAATCCGGAAGAAAAAGAAGTCTGTCCCGACCCGAATTTGCAGAAAAATTTAAGATCAGGGCACGGCCCGGCTCTAAAAGAGAGAAGACCTTACCTAGGCCGAGTCTCGTGGATTTAAACTGGCGCGACCCGACCCGGGTCGCGCCATGCTCGAGTTTCGCCCCAAGTCATTTCCCGTCATGATGCATAATGCCGTTTTGCAAACATTTATTTGCCCAAGGGGGGGGGGGGCGATCGCCCCCTCGCCCCCCCCCCCTAGATCCGCCATTGCCAAGCGCTGATATCGCCGATGTACACTGTTTAAAATTTGCAGCATTCTGGCAGGTCATTTGACCGTTTTTCCAAAAACGGTTACACAATCGTGAATTTAACACTATTCTGACCATATTATTTGCCATTTTATAGTCAGAATATTGTTAAATTATGGATATAAAACCGTTTTTTTCAAAAAACGGTCGAATGACCTGCCAGAATGCTGCAAAAATTTTAACAGTGTATTAACGGAATTTGCTATAAAATGCAACAGAAGTCCTTTTTCCGCCTTAAAACATGTATATAATTTGTATGTGTCGTGTAAATAAAATTCATACCTTACTCCAGATATTAAAAACGTATTACAGTCAGACCTCTATTTAACGAAGTCGCTAAATCCCGAAAAAAAGTTCGTTATATGGAAAGTTCGTTAAATAGAGCGTCACCTTTTAGAACACTTTAAACAATATAAAACATGTCCATAAACACTAAATATAATTTAAAAAAGTAATTAACCACACTTTTTTTTATAAATTATATCTATTTGTTTTATTTATTTTACTCATCAAAAAGAAATCTGCAAGGGAAATAAGAATGAAACAAAACATTGTCTGGAAACACATTGTATTTTCAGTTTAAAAAAATGATCTTACATTAAAATCACGATTTTTTATTATGGTTGATAAGCTGTTTGGGGGAATTCCAAATTTTAAAGCAGTATTCTTTTTCTTCACGCCTTTATCCACCTCATCAAGAGTATTTTTTTCTCTTTGATGCTCAAGCACTTTCGCTTTGACATTGTCGAGCTACAAGAACCGAAATTACCAACACAACTGATCATGATCAACAATCTAGAGAACGGGAGACTCTAAGGACACGGTGGGGGGGGGGGGGGGGGGCGTTAAAAGGGGATATTGAAAGTTTGCACTTCTTGGATGAAAAGCAAAGAATCACAGCGATTTTACTGTTCTCGGTGAGTAAGGTGCCTGGTAAGACCTGGTCTTGGTCATTGATCATCATAAAATGTGTTAAAAGAAAGAATAAGTATGAAATGTGCAATAATATTTTGTGAAATAGGGAGAAAAAAAATTTAGATCCCAAGAAAAAGTTCGTTAAATAGAGAATGCACTTCGATATTTGAAGGTTATCTTACGAAAAAATTTGCAAAATGTTCTTCGTTCCAAGTAAAAGTTCGTAAAATAGAGAAATTCCCAAAATAGAGGTTCGTTAAATAGAGGTCCGAACTGTACTTCTATATAAGCGAGTCATCAAATAACAGCACCAATTACCCAAGGTAATTACATGTGTATGATGATACTTAACCTAAAAGAATAACACAAATTCAATATGCCATGTCAGGGGGTGACCTCCAGGCTCTAAGGGGCAAGCCTAGCCAGTCCTGAGTTGGCTCCCTTAGGCGGGCAATATGCAATGTCACATGTGGGCGGAAAGTTCTGTTCAATGGTTCCTCATTCATTGTTGTAAGCTACATATTACCTAAATTCAGTATGCTATATCAGATGTCGGCAAAAAATCCTATCCTATCCAGTGATACCTCATTCATCGTTGTACGCTACTGTTATGTTGTATTTATTTTGTTATCTAGACTTAGTATATAAATTTGGTACTTTAACTACTTAATGTTAAATAATTACAAAACTCTCGAATTATCTATTACACTTATTAAGTTCTAATATCAATTCAACCTTTTATTTAAATTATAAACTAAATATGTCCATTGCGTTGTGTTCCTAGCGGTGCTCAAATGAAATCTTATAATGATTATGGTTTTTAACTTAGAAGACTTGAAACGACTAGTCGGAAGTAAATTAGTCAGGAGTTTCCTTTATTTTTTTTTAAGAAAACTTACAAAAAAAAAACTCTAATTAAGGTACTAAATCATATATTATTTGGAATATTTTATTTAATAATGAAACTATAATAAAGCCATACCATATTAAATGCGAACTCGAGTGGTTCTTTTAAATTATTTTATATTTCGAAACTTAAAACTGCTATTTGATTTAGAAATACTTAAATATAAAGTCAGGCACTTACCAGGAGTTGAGCAACTGGTTTGCACATATTAAAATACACTAACATATCTGTAGTTAAAGGTCCCATAATTGTTCAAGCAAAATGCTCCTTTACACATAAATTTCATTTCTAAAACCACCACTAGTATCACCGCACAAGATCCGCTCCTAGTAACAATCTATAACGGTTTCTAATGAATCTTCAGCAGTCCCCGAAAAACAGCATCCTTCCTCCAATGCATCTTTCTTCTCCTGGAACCGTCCGCTATACGCACAGTACATCCGGATTCTGTCAAAGGCAATCTGCCCGTTTAGACATATAAGTACATATTTGCATATAATCGATGGAGATTCTTCTTTTCTTAATTAGTTATTCATAGATTGCAGGAGATGCTTCTTTTCGTAATTAGCTGTTCATAAATCGAAGGTGATTCTTCTCTTCGTAATTCGCACGCGCAGTACTTCTGGACTCTATCAAAGGCAATCTGCCCGTTTAGGCATATAGGTCCATATTTTCATATAATCGAAGGAAATTAAGATTCTTCATCTCTTAGCTCTATCACTGCATTCTTTTAAGCCTCCCATTGTTCATAAGTTACAACGTTTCCTTAGAGGGGCATGTACTTCAAAGAGTCATCGTGAAAAAACCGCGAGAGAGAGACTCCTCATTTTCCAACGTATGGGCCCTACCTCGGAATTAGCCGCTGCTCAGCGAGAAGAAGTCCACTCCATCCCAAAACAGTTTATTTTTTCCCCTCTCCTGCTCCTGGATCCCCATCCATACTCTGCCCCCTCTCCCCCTTTTTTTTATTTTTTTTTATTTCTTATTAGTAAAGACAGGAGGTACCCAGACACTACCCAACTTTTAATTGGCTAAAATTATCTACGCCCTCTCTGACGCCATGAGTACGCTTGATTTTTTAAGTAACGCTAACCTCTTTTAACCCCCTTAAGCTGCACAAATATCCCGGACATTCGCCGCCAAATTTATAGCTTTTGGAAGGATTAACGAACGTCAAACCTATATCTCCCTTCTTGAGTTTATTGCTGCTCGGGTCAAAAGCCCAGCCGAAAAGTGCGGAAATATCTTTCTCATCCGTTGAAATTCAATATTTTCATCTGTCCTATACCCAACTGTAAACACATATCTAACCACCGCGCTTTCTCTGTAATGAGAAAAAACAGAAAACTCAGACTGCTCTATTTATCTAAACATGGACCGATGGACCCTCAAAAGAGAAAATAAGAGATATTGCAGCTGTGTTACATTCCTTTCCCAGTGTAAATTTTCTAATATTCCCAAACCCCTTCAAGCACATCATAACACTACATATTACTTGAGAAAAAGGGATGTTGACCACAGAAGTAATATATATGATTAGGGTGCCTCTATATAAGAGTGTCGACGAACGGAAAATAAAACTTGATAGGTCTAAATGATTTTACACAAAAGCAAACCGCCAACCATTTTTCCACATCTTCCATTGTCGCCAAACAAACGTTTGTGCACTTTTTTCTCTCGTTTAATCGAACTCGGCCAAGCGATTATCGCCACGTTCTGAGATGGTGGTTGGCATAGTTCAGACGGAACCTTTAAAACACGAGTGTTGGTCAGAGACTTATCTCCAGATATATCGTACGCCGCTGTACTTACAAGGAGAGGGTCCGAGGTTGGTCTCACCGAATACGATGAACATTTGCTTTTCGATAGAGTATAGTTAGTATATGAATATATGACCGCCATAAAGCGCAACCCCCAGGGGGTCTTGAGAAAATAAATCGTAAAGTTTAAGCTATAGTTTATAATCGGATAAATTTCCTTCTTTGGCAAGCAGCTCCGTGGCGTGTTCGATAGCATGCTAATTTGAGTTTTTTCTACTCGGGATCAAACCCGGCTCGGACTTGTTTTTCGGAACGAAAATGTTTATCAATTATTTTCGAACCGCAATTAAAAAAATGTGTATAATAATTTAAATTTACGAAAAATATGAATTAAATGTATGTTTTGTAGCATATAAGTGCTTTTTAACTACGATATTTTGCATGCTTAAATATGTAATTGAAAAAAAAAACCCGCATATTTAATGTCTATAGACCAGAAAATTTTTGTTGTTATTTAAAATGTATTTACAGTTATTTCAATGAATAATCTACTATTTTTCACGGAGAAATAAATTAAAACACGTGATATCAATGCGTGAATAATTACATTACTTTAATTTTGTTTTTATATGAAAGTATTTCGAATATTTCATGATTTTTTAACACCCTTTTTAAAATTCTTAATATGACTTTTTTTATTTCGGATATTTTGTTTTGTAATTATTACCTACGTAATAACAATTTTCAGCAGCTCAATATCTTTTTAGAACTTATTTTTAGGCACAAAGATAGTTATTCTAACTATAATCATAAGAATACAAGATTTAAAACAATCAAAAGTTAAAAAGCTAGTTGGTAAAAAATGATACATTTATTTCACTGTGAAAAGTAGTAGATTATTTATGTAAATAACAGAAAATAAACTTTTAAATTAACTTAATTTTATGGTGTATAAAAGTTCTAATTGACTTTTTATTAGTTTGTTTTTATTATTATTTATTTATTTTATCTTTGCTTTTCATTAAATATATAAACATGCAAAGATTCGCACTTAAAATTATATTTATATAATTAAACTGCATTATACAAAAATATTAAACAAGAAAAAAAAATTATTTCCGAAAGAAATTACTACGTAGACACTTATTCTAATTAAAAATCAAGAATCCCAGACTTTAAAAAATCATATTAAAAATATAAAAGCACATTTTTCAAACCATGAAATATTTGAAGCATTTGAATGAGGAAACAAAATGAAAATAATATATTTGTTCACTTATTTTAATTTATTTATCTGTTTAAAATTGTAGATATTCATTGAAATAACTGTATATAATTCTAAATAACAACAAAAATTTTCTGGTCTATAGACATTAAATATGCGTTTTTTTTTTTAAATTATATATTTAAACATGAAAAATTTCGCAGTTAAAAAAGCACTTATATGCTACAAAACATACATTTAATTCATATTTTTGTAAATTTCAATTATTATGCACATTTTTTCAATTGCGGTTCGAAAATGACTGATAAAAAATTTCGTACCAAAAAACAAGTCCGAGCCGGGTTCGGGTAGAAAAAACTCAAATCCAGCATGCTGCCAACCATACCACGGAGCTGCTTACGAAAGACTGAAATTTATCCGGTTATAAACTATAGCTTAAACTTTGCGACTTATATTCTCAAGACCCCTGGGGGTTCCGCTTTATGGCGGTCTTATATTTATATACTAACTATACTCTATCGAAATACAAATGCTCATCGCATTCGGTGAGACCACCCTCGGACCCTCTCCTTGTTTGGATTTTCCATGTGATTTAGGCACTTGCCCCGGGTACGAGATTACCCCCATTTCACCTTATATGTTAGTATTTCAATAATGTGGAAAGAAAAGTTTAATTCGCAATTCAGAGAAGGGATTTTGTTTTTTTAATTTTTGACTGGTTTAGTCGAAAACTTCGTAAACATTAAAATATCAAATTATGTTTGAAAAACTAAAATCTTTATGTATACGAGTATTATGAACACAAACATATCCTTATATCAATCACGCTAAGTTTAAAAGGAGCACTAAATGTTGCAACATGGGCTATTCCTTTCGCTTTAATCGCATACATCTTCACTTCGAAATATCGCATAATTTTAATCTTTACACTTCGGAATAGATAATTAATGTATTTTGAAATAAAGTTTGTTTCAAAATTGCTGTTGCATTTACTTATTTTTGATGATCTTTTATGTAATTTTCAAGCATGAACTTACTTTGTTGAGCTATCAACGCGTAATGTAAGAAACATTTTTTTTTACTTCAAAAATGGAAAGTTATATTTGTCTTAATATAAATAAAAACACAAGGATTCAATAAAACGTTTAATTGTTATTCATTTGTATGTTTTGCAGGCATTGTTGAGGAAAGAAGAGAAATCAAGAAATGCTACAAGCAGAACGAGCATTACATACAGAAGTGCGTGTATGGAGAAAATGAGCAAGACCCCTTCACCCTCCAATATGAAAAAGACGACGTGAATTATGACATGAAGTGCGAGTAAGTACGATCTTTCAAAATTTCCCACGGTGACAGCAGTTGAAAGTCCTCCCCCACCCCTCCCTCGTCTTCCTCAAATTAACCCATTATATCACCACGTTCATATCTGCAACATACCCAAAAGTCAATGTTACTTATTAGTCCAGGCAATAGAGACCGTATACGGGCTCTACCTAGCAAAATTCATTGTAGTTCGGGAAAAAGGCTTACTATATGTTTTTTGGGTCGCTGAATCCGAATTTTTAACTTCCCACCAAAATTTCCCCCGGCAACCCCCCCCCCCCAAAAAAAAAAAAAAATTTGGTAAAAAGCCCCCCAAAGAAGGTTTTTATTAAAAAAATCAATTTCTTTTTAATTGTTTTAGGAAAAAAGTATCTAGAAAATCAGAAAGTAGACAAAATTTGCAACAAGTAAGATATATGACATTATGACGTAGGATGAATGGGGAGGAGGGTTCTGCCTCAGAACATGCGCCAGGGTGCTGCGTGGACTAAGTTGCGCAATTCCACTTAACCACTCACATTGTTTACATTCGCTCTCCCGTCTCCCCTCCGAACTTTCCCTATAAGGTTTAATTTAGGTTTTTTGGGTTTCTGAATCCGAATTTTTAACTTTCCCCAAAATCCTCCCCCCCCCCCCCCTAAATAGTTGTTTTTAAATCAAATTTTTTATTGTTTTAGAGGAAAAGTATGTAAAAATTCAGAAAGTAGACAAAATTTGAAACAAATAGGATATATGACATTATGACGTAGGATGAACAGGGAGGGGGAGGGCTGCCTCTGAACGTGCACTGCGGCGCTACGTGTACTAAGCTATGCAAGTCCAGGCAATAGGGGATTTTACCTGGAAAAATTAATGCTAGTTCTGGATTTCGACTCACTTTATGTTTTTGGGGTCCCTGAATCCGAATTTGTAACTTCCCAACAAAATTTCACCCGGGAAAGCCCCCAAATAATTGGTTTTTTGAAAAAAAATTGGTTTTTGAGAACAGCGCGCAGGAAATGTTCCAAGGCAGCCCCCGCTCTCCCATTTATCCTACGTGATAATGTCCTATATCCTATTTGTTGCAAATTTTGTCTACTTCATGAATTTCTACATACTTTTCCCCTAA
The DNA here is from genome assembly GCA_963932465.1 of Maratus speciosus. Taxonomy (NCBI): domain Eukaryota; kingdom Metazoa; phylum Arthropoda; class Arachnida; order Araneae; family Salticidae; genus Maratus; species Maratus speciosus. The sequence goes on along the minus strand of OZ010791.1, from coordinate 40,691,860 downwards.
AAATATAAAAAACTAATTTAAAAACCATTATATTGGGGGATTGCGGGGGAGGGGGGGGTGAATTTTTGGGGGAAGTTATAAATTCGGATTCAGCCACCCAAAAAACTTAAAGTAAACCTTATAGGGAAAGTTCGGAGGAGAGACGGGAGGGCGAATGTAAACGATGTGAGTAGTTAAGCGGAATTGCGCAACTTAGTCCACGCAGCACCGCGGCGCATGTTCCGAGGCAGATCACCCCCCCCCCCTCTCTCCATTCATCCCACGTCATAATGTCATGTATCATATTTGTTGCAAATTTTGTCTACTTTCTGAATTTCAAGATAACTTTTTCAAAAAACAATAAAAAATTTGATTTTTTTAATAAAAAACTTTTTTATGGGGAGTAGGGAAAGAATGGGCGTTCTACCACAGCAAGCAGGAGCAAGGAGCAAGGCTCCTGCGTGCTGAATATCATACTGGAGTACGATGTAGGATAGTGACTCCTGCGTGCTGAGATGACATGTTAGAGTAGGAGGATAAAATTTTTGAGGGGGCTTAATTTTTTGGGGGGCTTACTGTTGAATATCATACTAGAGTACGATGTAGGAAATAGTGACTCCTGCGTGTTGAGATGTCATGTTAGAGTAGGAGGGGTACCATTTTTGTGGGGCCTTAATTTTTTTTTTTGGGTGGGGGCTTAATTTTTTTGAAGTAGAGAATCGGTTTTGGAACCACTTTAAATTGCGGAAACTGTTAGAGGTTCGGCTACTAAACCCCTTGCTCCTCTTCCTCTCCCCCTTCCCTCCTCCTCCCCTGAAAAATTAGAATTTTTTTTTCTTTTGAAAGAGAAAATTTTTACGTGTTGTAACATATTTAATTTTTTGTTTGTTTTGATCTTTGTCAAAAATAGTAGGTTAGTTTTGATGAGATTAAACTGGACTTGTATTATTAGATGAGGGTTCTTTTTAAATCTTAATTGGTATTCTTAATGAAAGGTTTTAATGACGATTCTGTAATTTTTTTTTCTTTAATTAATGAACAACTCTGTTTTTGGAAAAACTTTAGTGAATCTTCGAAAAAAGGAGAAATGTTATGTTTTGCATTAATGAAAAAATAGTAAAAAAATTAGTAGCCTCATCTAGTTTTAGGTAATTTGATGAAGACCTGATTGCAGTGGAAAAGATTAAACACAGTTTAATTTTGTGTCGTCCTGTATACGTTGGGTTTGTCATATTAGAACTGTTTTCCTTATGAGATTCGAACCCCCAAAACTTCCCGTTATTCGAATTTCATCAAAGAGAACCTAGATGGAAACATGAAAAATTTCATTTAGAACTTAAGATTGCTAAATATCATGGAAACTTGGAAATTTTCATTTAGTACTTAAGATTGCTAATTATTATCCCCTTGCTGCAAGTTCATTCCTCTCTTTACCTAATTGCCTGGTGTCGAACCTCCAATCTTCCCATTATTAGATTATTTCTTTAACCATTGGGCTGGGCGGGCCTCACTGTTTTTTCACTTGAATTTGCTTCCTTTCAGTTTTTTAACGTCTTCTTTTTTAAAATTAGTAGGTTAATGATTTTACTTTAGAAGAAATTTTAACAACGTGTTGCCATCGAATTTAGAAAAAATGAGGAATAAACATTATATTTTTAAATAACATGTACTTCGAGAAATTATTTAAATTTCAGATTAATAGGTTTTGCTAACATTTATTCATTTTAGTATCTATATCAACATTGGGGAAACTATTAACATAGTGTTGCCACTGTATTATGTACTGAACGAAATTAAAGCCCGTTGCCATTGAATTTAGAGAAATAAACATAAAATTTTTGTATATTATGTACTTCGAAAAATTAATTAAATTTCTTAGATTTAATAATACCTACTTCAACTTCGGGAAAGTATTGTAATTGTAACGAAAAGATAATTTATAAAACTTATAAATTTATAATTACAAAGTAATGAAATTTTAGCGTAATGATATATTTTAAATCAGGATTTTCTCGTGCAGTTAATGAATTTTTCATTATCACTCACCAAAAGTTTTTCTTTTTTACTTATACTGTAACAAAATTTGAGGATTTTAGTTAAAAAATAATCACCTTTGGATGGACTCGAAGTCAAACGCACTATCAAATTGCGCTACAAAGGCATTAAAATGATGCATAATTAAACCAAAACAGATTATTCCTCAGCTTTTTATTTAAAAACTAGCCAGTATTTCAATTTTTTAAAGATTTGTGGTCATATCTTTGTGTGTGTTGTTTTGATTGTACATAACAGGATGTCAGTCTTCTGTTTTTTACTGTTTTTATTACACGTGCTGTATTTTTTGTCATCGCAAATGTTAAATGTCATCGCATTTGTTAAAAGAGTTTTTTCCCCTCTTTTTTAAATGAATATGATTGTTATTAATGATGCACAATCGACTATTGTGGACAATTCGGATAAGATGAGTGAACAGGAAATAAAAGATGTGCCCGTTTCGATTAGTAAAATTATACCTGCTTCATCAGAACAGTTAAAATTGCCTTATATTTGTAAAAAATGTAAAGCAGAATTTTTCGTGAAACACGAGTTTTTAAAACATAAGAACATTCATTTAGAATTTTTTTTTATGTGTGACGTATGTGGAATGTTGTTATTTTGAAAGAGTTCAGGGTTACTACACGTCAGGGAATTTCCCTGTTTTCAGGTCAGATGAACACCAGTATTTACTTAGAGAAAAACTCGTATTTTGCAATCGCGCGATTACATAATTCGACTGTTTCTGTATAAAAATACTGGTATATCTGATGAAAGTGTAGGAACCCTGGAGTTCTTTAATGGAACATATGATAATTCATCGCATGACATCTAACCATGTACCAATGTGAAACATGTGGTAAATCTTTCGCAAGAAAGAGTGTGTTAATCAGACACACAAAGTTTCATTTAGAAAAAAAGCCTTTGAATTGTGACAAGTGTCAGAAAACATTTGTTCAACAATGTGATTTGCGAAAGCATTTTCTAATTCACAATAAAGACGGAAAATTTTATAAATGTGAAACAATGTGAAAAAATGTTTTCGAGAAAGATGGACTTAAGGAATCATCTTAAAATTTATATCATTCCCAAGAAAAGTAGCCTTTCTAAGCAATTCAAATGTGATGATTGTGACCAAGTTTTTTCTGATAAATTCGACTTAGCTGAACACAGAAAAATTCATCCTTCACCCACCCAACTTAAATTGGAACAACGTAATATATTGATTAAGCAATTAGAAGAATTAACACTTCAATTAAGAACTTTGCAAAATGAAATATGTTCTTAAAATATCGAATTTTCACTGATTTGAAATAGGCATATGTTTTCATTATACATATGCAAGTATTTTTGTAACTAACGAAAAATAAAATTTTTCTCAATTGAAAACACTTGTATGTTTTCATTTTAACAAGATGTCTTAATATTTTATTGATTCCATTACAAATGAACTTGATTTTTTTTTCTAAGTGAATGAAACTCTAATAATATTTTCGAAATACAATTTTTTATTTTAAATTTTCTTCATTTAACTCACTCTATTAATTTGAAACCAATGCAAAATTGAAGTTTATTTTAATAAAGTTAAAATAATAAAGTTATAATAATAATAAAGTTTTAGTAATATTAATGAGTAGAATTACTAATAATTGTAAATGAATTTAATCAACTATCATCATTTTTGGGGGATATATTAAATGAAGTATTTATCCACTCATTATTTTTTTCAATTTCATATGAGTATGTCTACATCCTAATAAAATACATTTTAATCAATAAACTTCTATTACTTTTGTTTAGAGGGATTAGAAAATGAAGTTATTTCTATTATTTTCATATGAGTATAATTGCATCATAATAAAACTATTTTTTTCAATCAACTTTTGTTTAGAGGGACTATATAATGTTGTAATTTAAATTATTGTTATCTTTATTACATATTTTTTTTAAGTTAAATTAACAAATAATTAATTTAATTAATTTGAGTATAATTATAATTTTAGTATAATTATCATTTGATTATATTTATCCACTCATTATTTTAATCCATTTCATATAAGTTTAATTATCCACACACTATTTATTTTAAACAATTTCATGAGAAAAAAATATTTTTTATAATGAACTTGCGTTTCATTTTCCGTGTGTTGCCATTCAGATGTTTGAAAAAAAAATAACTATCATGATGAAATATTCATGCTAGCATCAATCACGCTTTTCGGTTTAATCATCAATTTGAAAAATTTACTTGATACCGATTTTTAACTGAAACCGTCACTGATTTGAATTCATAAGAATATAATTATTCACTATTTATTTTAATCAATTTCATTTGAGTCTAATTAATTTAATTAATTTGAGTATAATTATCATTTGACTATATTTATCCACTCATTATTTTAATCCATTTCATATAAGTATAATTATGCTTCTACTATATAATTTAATTAATTTCATGTGAATAAAATTATTATTTGTACTCAACTTGTGATTCACTCATCGCGTGTTGCCATTCTCAAGTTTGAAAAATATCTAACATGATGAAATATTCATACTAGCAATAGTCATGCTTTTCGACTCAGTTGACAATTTGAAAATTTAGTCGGTCTCGATTTTTTAATTAATGTGATCGTTTCTAACTGAAACCGTTATTGATTTGAACTTGTGTTAATAATCGTTTGAAATCATCTCATTCAGTTTACTGTTGACTTTTGATCAGACTACACCACATACTGTTTGTTATTTAAAATGGCTTGTGAATTAAATATGCTGAAAAGATCTCCCCTAGAAATGAATTGCGTAACAAAATATCAACGTTTAGAATCATCTTTGGATACTGATATAAAGGAATTAAATCTCCCAAGTTTAGAATTTTGTAATTAAAACGAGAACTGTTCAACATTATTCCCAAACAAGGATTTACATGCTGCAGAACCCAAGTTCGATATGGATTAGACGACTCCAATATTCACTCAAAATGATGACGACACAACTTCTACTCAGAGTTTTTTGGACACTATTTTTAATGACATAGATTTAAAAAATTTGGAATCCTTCATTTCCCCAAGTACCTCAATTTCATCATCACAAAAACCAACAAATGCTGTTTTGAATACAGTACAAGGTACACTCATGAAAGACATTCACAAAGGCAAACCTCGCAATTTTAATGTGATTGAAATCAAGTTGACTGATTGTGTTTATTTAATTTTAAATCATCACATCAAACAATTTTATGTGTATATCGAGAAGTTTAAACGCAATGTGATTACTAATAAAGAAATGATGACGGAAAATAGACTTTTGATGGACATTAATACGTGGTATGAATTTCAATTGAAACTTTTTGCTTTTAATTCGAAATGTAAATCCCCACCATTTATTGCTAATCATACTGTGTTGGTAATGAATCACAATAATAGCACTATGCGAATTAAAAACTTGAAGAATTTTTTCACATTTTGACTTAAACGTTTGCTAGTTAGAAAATTTGAAAGATAACGTTCATCTTTTTAACAAGAAGCTTTTGCAACACATGTATGCAAATTATCTACCACGCTTAATTAAACAAAAATGTACACTAGGTGACGTAACCACCGAAAATGAATCTGCTTCATTTTCAAAGCTCATCATTTGTATTGAGAGTAATGTATTTACTATTTTAAACCAAATTTATGAGTGCGTAGGATGTATTTTTGAACATGAAAGTATGAGCCTTCATACATGTTTCACATTTAATAATTTCGAGAAGTTTAATCATCTAGGGGACACGGTATTAATGTTAGTGAATTTCGACTATGTTGTTTCTATGTTTTTAAACGGAACTGGATGTATTAGTAAAAACTTTTTTTGTAACATCAATGTAGAAACTATACGAAATGTTTAAATAACAAATTTTGTTGTTGTTGTTTGTTAAATGTATATGTTTATTCGTTTAGTCTATCTTTTAATTATGACAATCTGTATTGGGAAAATGAAATTAACAATTACCTAATCAAAATATAAGTCTACAAGTTTTTTATTTTTTAATTTAAAATGAATTCCAAGTTATTAATTTTTTTAATAATGAAAATAAAAGTTTTCTACTTTTGCAATTTAATAAAATTATTTTTAAAAGTTAAAAATATATAATACAAAACAAAATATTTACAAGTTAAAAATATTTTTTGAAATAAATTTCAAATCTAGTGGAAATATATTTTTCGAGTTTTACAATTTTAGAAAAAAAGTTTTTACTTCAAGTTAAAAATATATTTCGAAATAATTTTTTTTCAAAAAAGTTAAATTTAAATTTCAAATTTTACAATTTCAAAAATAAAAAGTTTTTAATTAATTAATTTTTTTAAATTAAACTATTCATTGTAAAATTTTTCTATTCATGCTTTTATGTTTGCATACTACGTATAAACATATAGTATATACTATGTTTTGTGTAAGAACAATTATTTTAATAGTTCAAAATTATTTACAAGTTAGACAAATATACTATGTTTTGATAGTATATGCTATGTTTTATGTAAGAAAAAATATTTTATTAGTTCAATTATATTTACAAGTTAGAAAACAAATTTACTAGTTTTCAATTTAAAATAAGTTTTCTAAAAATTATAAAAATATTTTATGAGTTTTAAAAAATTATAAAAAAAAATTTTTAAAGTTTTTTTTTTGCGTTTTACAATTTAAGAAATAAAATTATAAAGAATTTTAAAAATTTTCATTAGTTAAATTTTTTTTGTTTGTTCAACTCATTTTATAGTATGTTCGCAATGTAATATATTGTATACTATGTAACATAGTATATACTATGTTATATTGTATACTATGTAACATAGTATATACTATGTTTCATATAAGAACAAAGATTTTTCTAGTTCAAAATAATTCCTTAAGTCCATCTTTCTCGCAAACGTTTCTTCGCATTATTCACATTTATGAAATTTTCCGTCTTTAATGTGAATTAGCAAATGCTTTCGTAATTCACATTGTTGAACAAATGTTTTCCGACGCTTGTCACAATTCAAAGGCTTTTTTTCTAAATGAAACTTTGTGTGTCTGATTAACGCACTCTTTCTTGAAAAAGATTTACCAAATGTTTCACATTGGTACATGGTAGATGTCATGCGATAAATTATCATATGTTCCATTAAAGAACTCTTTCTAAAAAACAACATTCAACATACGTCACACATTAGAGGTCTGCACGGACCCGGACCTGACCCGAGGCCCGTACCCGGCCCGGGTCGGCGGAATGAAGGCGAATTTTCAAACGGGCCGGGCCGGCAGAATTAGGACAATTTTTCCATGGGCCGGGCCGGCAAAAAAATTGAACGGGCCTGCAGGGCCGATAAAAAATTAATCAGTCCTATCGGCCCGATATAAGAATTCAAGCGAAGCAGATAAAATACGATCCCTTTTCAATGAATATGATTTTCTCGAGAAGTCTAAATGTGCGTCACGAGCCGATGCGAGTTTAACAACATCAATACAGAAAATTAACATGTCCATCGTAGAGATCGGCATCGTACAGTTACAAGATGTCTGATTCCGAGTTTAATTTTTTTCAGCAGGCTCGTGCCGGACGGAACTGGTTTTAATTGATCTCAGGATGTGTAGGACAGTCATTGTGTTTTGTAGTATTAATAGTGATAATGAACTTCTGTTAACAGTGTCTTTGGAAATATACCTTAAGGTGGTTCTCATATTCTGTGCTGAACAATGCGAAACTTTCAGACACATTTTCTGACTCATTTTTAACTATAAAGGCATAAAATTGACAGGCATGACTATTGAAGGCATTTGGAAACAAATAGCTTTCTACAAATTTGATAAATTACTTACAGAGATAACAGATATTCTTGTCACGTGACTGTACGCTTTCTCCTGTCCTGTGCTGTCGCTTCCGGAAATTCGATTCAACTTTGCTAACTTTGGCGGTATTTTCAGAAAGATATATTGCTTTTATCTATGAAAAAAAAAACGACATTTACATAGCTTCTGAATAAGAATATCTGCCAATCTTACGCGTTTCCGAAAAGAAATGAATTCATAAATGTATCAAAATGTAGCTCCTTTGGATTTGAGAAAAGCCTTAAAAATGAGAGAAATATTTTCACAAATCTACTTTTTATTATACAGCTTCAAAAGTTATCATGTTTTTAATCCTTTATTCTGAACTACATTAATCTTTTAATGAATCCTTATTTGAATTTTGAAATGTCTGTAGACACGATGACTAAAACACTGTAAGTAGTAGTTAATGTTTACTATTGTGTGTTTTATGTTTTGCGAACATCATAGTAATCTAAAATATATTGTAAAATGTTCCCATAAATATGTATGTAGTATTCATTAAAAGAATCTTAAATGTATGTCGAGAAAAAACGGAATTTTTTTTTGTAGAAATTGTATCGGGCCGGGCCTGTTATCACTGATTTTTGTACGGGCCGGGCCGAAAACTGTAAAAGTGCAAACGGGCCGGGCCGGGCTCGGGCCGAATTTTCAACTTTTACACCGGGCCAAGATAGCCTTCGTTCGGGTCGGGTCTGGAAATTCCGGCCCGTGCAGACGTCTATCACACATACAAAGTTTTTTTTCTAAATGAATGTTCATATGTTTTAAAAACTCGTGTTTCTCGAAAAATTCTGCTTTACATTTTCCACAAATATAAGGCAATTTTAACTGTTCTGATGAAGCAGGTATAATTTTACTAATCGAAACGGGCACATCTTTTATCTCCTGTTCACTCATCTTATCCGAATTGTCAACAATAGTCGATTGTGCATCATTAATAACAATCATATTCATTTAAAAAGGGGGGGGGACTCTTTTAACTTTGCGAGGAAAAAAAATACAGCACGTGTAATCAAAGCAGTAGAAAACAGAAGAATGACATGAAATGAAATCTAACTACATTTAAATCAATGTAGGTGGTGCATCAGAAAAAAGAAGATCACGTGATAACTATTTAATACAAAAACTGTTGTGGTCATTTAATAAAAATAGGAAAGTGTACAAAATGAATCATTTTATAAATTCATTTCTTTTTGAATTAACCTGTTTCTTATCATTAAAAGATTAACCTAAAATGCAAATTCTACTAAAATGTAAGTGTTCTCAAAAAAAAAAAAAAAAAAAAAAAATCTGATTCATTTCTTAATTGTTAGTTAATTAAAATAGTGACCCATTAAGAAAATTTGTTTTCCTAATACAATGGAATAATGAGCCATTATCTCTGTTTTTCACATAGAGCGGAAATTTGGTTTATCATTACATCTAGATTAGAAACAGTACATCCTGTTTATGTACAATCAAAATAACACACAAAATAGTCCAGTCAAATTGTCAAAAATAGATGCAAAAATTTTGCTAGAAGATTTTATGTTTTTAAAGTGTTTATGGGGATGCTAATAACAGGAATTAATTGTTTTCCAACAAAATATATCGAGGCTAAACTTTGTGGAGTCAAAAAAACGCGAAATTTTCGGACTTTTTTCAGTTTTTTGCCTATAACTTGAAAATTATAAAGTTTTTGTGTACCATACTCAATTAAAAAAAGAAAGAAAATTAAATTCTTTACAAATTTCATAACAAAAACATTTTTCTAAACTCCTTACTAAGCGCGCTACGGCTTTCTGAAAAAGACACTTTTTTCTAACTTTGTGAAATCTCAAAAACCAACATTTTGACACCATGTTTTATTAATTTTATTCTCTTTAATGTAACTTGTTTATAATTTTGCTTTTGCATGATAGTAATAACGGTTAATTACAACGGTAACATTGTAAAACAATTTGACGACATTGTATTTTTTTTTTTTTTTTTTTTTTTGTATTTAGACCTTAAGTGGAGAACATTAATAGTTGGTATTTACATGAATGTAAGTAAGATTTACGGTAAAATTTTTAATGCATTTAGTAACTTCTGGAGTGCTTGCGGGTTGATGGGTTTGGTCCGTCAACCTCAGCTTAAGGAGAAAACGAGCAGGTTGCTTGTTGCCACATCATCAACCTGGTTGTCAAAGTCATCGTCGTTGCTGGGTTGGTTGATGGTTTCCAAGGCATCAGCTTCATCATCCTCTTCTTCTGGGTAAATAATGTCGTCCACATTTTCGCAGTTGACCCCTTTACAGTTTTTTCAAATTGCAGAATATTTGAGTCCCGATTTTTGGCAAGAACATTCCTTGCTGCACCCTTTTATACAGCTACATGAGGATTCAGGTGCTGGGTTTTGGCACATTTAAACTGGCTGAAAGAGACCGTCAGACCTGCAAACCCAACCCCATTCTTCAGGGGATGTTGTTTCCTAGCCAAGCTTATACCTGACAATAACATCGGAGGAAATGATCCTGCGCAGCCTCTTGCGTTGGTGGTAGCCTTGCAAGATGAAGTTTGCTTTTAGTGGCAGATATAGTAAATAGCGGGAACATCAAGGTGTTCAATACCTGTATGGTGTCTATGCATCAGCTGTATAGTGCAATGATGAATTTTTCTCCAGCCTTGATGATTTCCTGACGGGTTGACTCTGGTTTATTGAAGGCTATTTCCTTAAGGTGATCGTGTTTTTTCAAAGTGTTACAAAACTTTGACTTTCCTTGCCCAAAAAGAGGGGATGTTGTATCGCATCCTTTGACTGCACGAGTGAAAAGAACATAGTTGTAATTGTATTTGTATGACATGGTTGAAAACCACTTCGTTTCGATGTTACCTCTGCTTGGATTTTGTAAAAACAGATTTTTGAGTTGATATCCCAAGCTCGTCATGATCACGAGAAAACCAATGTCTTCTCCGACAATACTACACTTTCAAAGTCCTTCGGCTCTTGAAATGGCTGATGTAACAATCATGACATCAGTGTCTTCTTCTGCCTGGTCAGCTTGAATTCTGTTATTTTGAAACTCTGTTTTAAGAAGTTAAATGAAGCGACTCCTATTTCTTTCTTTTGCTAGATATTTGTCGTGACGGAAGATTTTGATTGACACTAGTTAGTTTTTGTTTTATCGCGCTATCGTCCTTTTCCGTACTATGCGAAACTATGTTGAATATGTCAGTAATTTTTTCGTTAACGAATTTTCTTTAAAGTGGTTACTATTAATTAATCGATTTAATCATTATTATCCAACTATATTTGTATTACATTATTCTGTTAACATTTTTAAATTAATTTTGCAGTCATATACCATTACGAATGAAAAATTAATCGAATTGTAAGAATAAAGATAAATCAGGCCATACTACAATTCAATGATGATCATGAAAATTTTAGCAATGGCAACCCTACAAAAATAAATATTTTTATTTAAATCTGTGATCGTCGCACCCGATACATTCACAGACAAATTGCCTGTAATTGTATCGGGTTCGACGATTAGGGGTTAAGCATAAAGGGTGATAATACATCAAACAAAATATCTAAACATAACATACAGTTATACTAAATTTAAAATTTAATAATGTGTATATTTGTAATCTATAATAAGGTCAATTTTAGGTGATCTAATGTTACAGAAAATGTGCAATTAATATTACACAACTTTCCCATGATTTTTGTATTACCGATCTGAAACAAGCCGTTTTTATATTTGATGCGTATGTGTATAACTTACTTTCGGCAAAAAATGAAATTTTAAAGAAAACTGGAAAAGATTTCTTTTTAAACTATCAAAAGTCAGATGTGGTAGAAAAAACGGAAGAAATCGTCATACGGACACATTTAAACGTACACCTAATACCTAAAAAGCGCTATAGACTTAAATAGCACTAAAAATCGTACAACTTACGAGAAAAAGGTACAATTTGGCAACCCTACCTTCTAACCACCCTTCTTGAAAATTTCCCTCCTTAGCTATCTGTCACTCCTTACTCGTCAATAGGTACATTTCATTTCCACAGTTAGTGAGAAAAGAAATTTTTTTGGGATAGGAGGCGAAAAATAGGTCACTTTCTGTGAAATTGAAAAGAAAAGTGTTGTTTTCAAAAAGCCGTTGCGCGCTTAGTATTGGGGGTAGAAAAACATTTTTTTTATGAAATTTGTAGAGACTTTAATTCTCTTTCGGTTTTTAACTGAGTATGGTACGCAAAAACTTTATAATTTTCAAGTTATAGGCAAAAAACTGAAAAATGTTCTAAAATTTCGCGTTTTTTTTGACTCCACAAAGTTTAGCCTCGAGATAATTTGTTGGAAAACAATTAATTCCTGTTATTAGCATCCCCATAAACACTTTAAAAACATAAAATCTTCTAGCAGAATTTTTGCATCTATCGGCCCTATTTTCTGACGATTTGACTGGACTGCAAAGATATGACCACAAATCTTTGAAAAATTGAAGTACTGGCTAGTTTTTAAATAAAAAGCTGAGGAATAATCTGTTTTGGTTTAATTATGTATCTTTTAATGCCTTTGTAGCGCAATTTGATAACGCGTTTGACTTCGAGTCCATCCAAGGGTGATTATTTTTAACTAAAATTCTCAAATTTTGTTACAGTATAAGTAAAAAAGAAAAATTCTTGGTGAGTGATAGTAAAAAAAATCATTAACTGCTCGAAAAAATCCTGATTTAAAAAATATCATTACGCTAAAATTTCATTACTTTCCTAAAATTCAGTTTATAAATTATCTTTTCGTTACAATTACAATGAAGTTGAAGTAGGTATTTATTAATAAATGTAAGAAATTTAATTAATTTCCCGAAGTACATAATATACAAAAATTTAATGTTTATTTCTCTAAAGTTAATGGCAACAGTCTTTAATTTCGTTCAGTACATAATACAGTGGCAACACTATGTTAATAGTTTCACCAATGTTGAAATAGATATTAAAATGAATAAATGTTAGCAAAACATATTAATCTGAAATTTAAATAATTTCTCGAAGTACATGTTATTTAAAAATATAATGTTTATTCCTCATTTTTTCTAAATTCGATGGCAACACGTTGTTAAAATTTCTTCTAAAGTAAAATCATTAACCTACTAATTTTAAAAAAGAAGACGTTAAAAAACTGAAAGGAAGCAAATTCAAGTGAAAAAACAGTGAGGCCCGCCCATCCCAATGGTTAAAGAAATAATCTAATAATGGGAAGATTGGAGGTTCGACACCAGGCAATTGGGTAAAGAGATGAATGAACTTCCAGCAAGGAGATAATAATTAGCAATCTTAAGTACTAAATGAAATTTTCCAAGTTAACATCTAGATTCTCTTTGATGAAATTCGAATGATGGGAAGTTTGGGGGGTTCGAATCTCATAAGGAAAACAGTTCTAATATGACAAACCCAACGTATACAGGACGATACAAAATTAAACTGTGTTTAATCCTTTCTACTGCAATCAGGTCTTCATCAAATGACTTAAAACTAGATGAGTTTACTATTTTTTCATTAATGCAAAGCATAACATTTCTCCTTTTTTTCGAAGATTCACTACAGTTTTTCCAAAAACAGAGTTGTTCATTAATTAAACAAAAAGAAAAAAATACAGCATCGTCATTAAAACCTTTCATTAAGAATACAAATTAAAATTTAAAAAGAACCCTCATCTAATAATACAAGTCCAGTTTAATCCCATCAAAACTAAACTACTATTTTTGACAAAGATCAAAACAAACAAAAAATTAAATATGTTACAGCACGTATAAATTTTCTCTTTCAAAAAAAAAAAAGATATTCTAATTTTTCCGGCGAGGAGGGGGCCAGGTGGAGGGGGTTAGTAGCCGAGCCTCTAACAGTTTCCCTAATTTATAGTGGTTCCAAAACCGATTCTCTACTTCAAATAATTAAGCCCCCAAAATTAAGCCCCCAAAAATTAAGCCCCCTCAAAAATTTAACCCCTCCTACTGTAACATGCCACCTCAACACGCAGGAATCACTATTTCCTACATCGTACTCTAGTATGATATTCAACAATAAGCCCCCCCCCCCCAAAAAAAAAAATGAAACCCCCTCAAAAATTTTATCCTCACACTTTAACATGTCATCTCAACACGCAGGAATCATCATCTCAACACGCAGGAGTCACTATTACCTACATCGTACTCTAGTATCAGCACACAGGAGCCTTGCTCCCTTGTCCTGCCTGCTGTGGTAGAACGCCCATTCTTTCCCTACTGTGGGGCATTTTATCAAAATTTGAGTGGGTTGCCGGGGGAAATTTTGGTGGGAAGATACAAATTCGGATTCAGCGACCCATAAAACGTAAAGTAAGCCGATTTCCAGTAGTACCATTAATTTTGCCCGGTAAAATCCCCTATTGCCTGTACTCTATACAGCAGAATTTAAAAGACGATTATTTTTATGGCTGTAATCTCCCAACACAGCAGTTAATACGAATTGTTCATAAAATTCTGAACAGACGGCGATACTGAATAAATTTTTGCATGCCAAAGTTTTATGTATCATTTCAACAATTCCACATCGTTATTGTTAAAATGAGCTCCGTAAATTTTGTAAAATTAAAAAGGATGGTTACGTCCAGAAATCGCTTATTTACGAAGTTAAGTTCGTATACTTAACAATGTTGTATTAAAAAATCGACACGCATTGAGATGCGTTCCTACTTAACTAGTTTTACAAATAATTAGATCTTGGTGCAATAGCTGCTGCACTCTTACGCAAAAATGCATGAATACAAAATTTATGACAATTCTGAAGATTATAATCAGTCATACGGAAATAATAGCACCCCATCGTAAATAGGGCGTCATCACCATGGCAACCTAGAACCATGACCTATCATGGGATATCACTGAATGAATGAAGCATGATAGGATTTAATTGAATGAAGAAAACTTTTATTAATATCTTTCAAAGTTTTGATTCAATTTTCATAAAATTTGAAATGGCTGACAAAAAATTGAAAAAATTTTAGAATGTTTGAATTCTGTAACGATTCTCTGTATTAAATTTGAAAACATTCGGTTAGGTAGTTTTTGAGCTGTTCTATGGGGATAGACGGACGAACGAGACAAAGACTGTAGGTGCTACGTATTTATATTTTGGAGAGTGTGGCGCCGATGGGATACGAGCCACGGATCTCATGATCAGGAGGGGAGAACGCTAGCGTCGAGCAAAAAGCCAAGCCAGTTACTCTAAGCTAGTAACTCGCTTTATACTGATCATGTGAGATGAGATCGCTACAATATAATTGCGAACGCACCTAAAAAGTAATTGAAATGTATGTGTTTAAATATCAATTTGTAATAACAGCAGTTTCTTTACAGAACAAATGCTATGTAATGTGGGGCTCATCCACTTATTCATGTGCTGCCTGACTGTAATAGTTAAACTTTTTGGATCTTTTCTTTAAATATAAACACGGGATAAAATTCATTTAGAAACACCGTGATTCAATACGCAACTCTACTGACTTCTAGTTCCATTTAACCCTTAAATGCCTGATTTTTCAAAAATTATTGTAATAATGTTTTTCAGCTTTCATTTTTTAAATAAATCATGGGAAAAATACTTTTAAAAAATCATATTTTGTTTTAAGTATAGTTTACGGCTAAAAAACAGTTTGTTACTAATCGGCAATACTGGTGTTTAATTGAAAAAATAATTTCCCTTATAAAAATTCTATAATATTAAACACACAAGAATTTTAGGAACTATAATAAGAAATGAATTTTACTTGCTCACTGCTGGTCAAAATAGGGTATTTCGCAAGCCTCCAAACAAAACAAAAAGAACAAGTAGCAACAATTGAAAAAAATAAATCTATCTTTATTCTTAAACAGCACAAGTGTTGACATCCACCAGTTGAAAATCGATTTAATAAAATTTTCAGAATGTATTTTATTGGCAACATTAGGCATTACAACTTCAATATTATTCTAATAGTATTTTAGAGCATAAATTGAGAATGTTGCCGAAAAGGCAACACCAGCCATTTAAGGGTTAATTTTGTCACCAACCAATTTTACAATTGCATTTTAAGTCTGGATGGATTAGGTTTTAAAGAATATATTGCATTGAAGGCAGTTCTCAAATTCCCTGCTCAACAAATTTTTTACACATTTTCTGACTAAAAGGCAAGAAAGAGGCAGCTATTAAAGCGATTTGAAATCGAATGCCCTTTTCCGTTTTTTAATAAATAAATTACTTGTTGAGTTATAAGAGTAATAATATATGAGTAATAAATTTTGTCATGTAACGATAGGTTTTTTTTCCTTTCCCGCTCTGTCATGTGCAAACATTCTGTTCAAAACGCGAACTATAATAGTATTTTTTGAATGCTTTTTTGCTTTTACCAAAAAATTGCTTTTATCAAAAAAAAAAAAAAAAAAAAAAAAAGGAGTAAGTTCACCAGAAAAGAAACTTTTAGAAAGGAATAAATTATTAATACATTATGATTGAAATTTTAATAACTTGATTTCATCTTTCGTTATAAAATGTTATTTTTCACAAAGAAAAATAAATAAATTTTACAAAAATAATATTTTCTTTTCACTGAATAAGCAACGGGAAAAAAAAAAAAATCTGCATCGACCCCTGTATGTGTATTTTACACATTACACATAAATATGTGTAACAACAGAATATTACACAGATATATATGTGTAAGAATATTACACAGACGTATGTGTTTTCTTGTGCAAGTTACACGTTCAAGTGTATATTTGAGGCGTGATCAGATAATTTTTACACATTTAGTGTTATCATCAAATTACGCACTCAAATACTTATTTTGAAATTTACATATTTGGCGTGAATTTTTTATATTTACACGCCAATTTACACATATACACAAACCATTTTTGTATTATCGATACATTTGTTTTTTATATGTAAATTTGCACATTTATTTTTTAGAGTGCATAAATAAAAACATCCATGCAATGTTAAAGATTAGCTACGTGCTGTGACGTGGAGAATTTACAGATATCATTTTATTTTCGCTGCAAAATAAAAAATGCAGCAGATTTTTTTTTCCTCCGCTGTTGTATCCGATAATTATATGTAAGAAAGTTGCCTATAGTGATGTTGTGATGTGGAATCACATATATTTTTCTTAAATTATTCATTGTCTCTAAATTTCAGTTAAAACGAATCTTTAATTACTTATTCATTTTATCCTAACTTTTATTTCAGTTTCCATTATATTTCACCTCAAAAAAAAAAAAAAAAAAAAAAAAAAAAAAGATATTTAACATATGCCTTTATCACTAAAACGGCTCTCACATAGATTGAATTCATTTAGATGATTACTCACCCTCACTAGATATAAAAAAAAGAGAAGAAAGATCGACTTTGGTTTCGGTCAGTAGTAATAACTCTTTTCTCTGCTTTATTTTAGTTAGATTTCATATGAAATACTACCTATTACATTCTCCCCTATGTTGGAATTTCTGAAAAATTTTTGCAGATCTACACCGATCATGACTCCTAGAACCCAAAACCACCCTCAGTAAAAAACCTTATATATATATATATGTATGTATAACCACTAATTAAA
Source organism: Maratus speciosus (assembly GCA_963932465.1). Lineage (NCBI taxonomy): Eukaryota > Metazoa > Arthropoda > Arachnida > Araneae > Salticidae > Maratus > Maratus speciosus. The sequence continues at coordinate 40,674,400 of OZ010791.1, read as the reverse complement.
TATTACCGGCCACCATAAAAAATTGTGATATTATGAATGAAATGACATTAATGAAGCTTCCCCCAACACACTTAATATGGATACCAAAAACATGTAATACACAAGCTGCTATGTAAAAAAATCCTATGTATAGCATACATTAGCTGCTAGTTATACTATATATAATATAGTACAAGTCCCTTGTACTATATTACGAGAATTAATATGGAAGAAAAAAATAAAAATATGGATATAGATAAAAATAATTGAAAAGCTTATATATTGAATTACGTTATCAAGAGTACAGAATTCAATTATATAAGCAAAATAGTCATTTTCTGTGAGAAAAAATGCTAAAAGCTGAATTTTTTTTCTCCTGTACTCGAACAACTAATATGACCAAGAGAATAGTTTCAAGATGAAAACAGAATAATATTAAATGCCATGAAATGGAAAAGGCAATACAACCTTTTAAATATTATATATATATATATATATCACTTTCTTCTGGACACAGTAACTTCCCCAATTCTGCACAGATCTTTTCCAAACTGTTACATAAAATCAAGGGGCACAAAATCTCGGTCAAGTTCGTTAATGGGCAAAATCGGACCAAGGGGATGGAAATAGGGAGGGGTTTTGTGAAAACCGAAAACCCCCCATAACTTCTTAATTTTTGTACACATCAAATCAGTTTAAAGTTTTTATTACTTCTAAAAATAGGGCCAAAAATTTATGTATCACAGATTGTTGATAAAATTAAAAATGGGCTCAAGGGGCGCAAAAAATAGGGTTTTGGGAGAACAAAATTCATAACTTCGTCAATTCTTAAGATATCAAATCTAATTAATTTTATTCTAAATCTCCCTAATATTATCTACAACTTTTATATTCACAAGTTTTGATAGGACCAATTTGTATCGCAAAAAAAAAAAATTAAAATGAAAACAAAAAGGAGGGGGGGGGGGGTTGAAGAAAAAAAAATCCATAACTCCGTCAATTCACAAGATGTAAAATCCCCGTGAATTTGTCATATATCTTCTTAATATTACGTACAACATTTATATAGAGAAGTTTTTGATAGGACCAATTCTTACAACAAAAACAAATTAAAAATACATAGGTGTTGAAGAAAAAAATCCTCTTATTAAGGGTGTATTCAAATCCAAACTGCTTATTTTCTGACTAATTTTTAAATTCATTTTTGCTCTCAAACACATCCAATTGGTAGATTCTCTTATTCAGAAACTATATAATGTACCGTAATGATCGTTTTTTGATAGAGGCAGGATATATTTCAAAAAATGTTGCCAAAGTCGGCATTTTAAACCGAATTTACCGAAGCGATTGTGTTGGAAACGAAAAATATTGTCCTACTGAGAAAATAATTGTTTATAAATCAAGTTTTAATTAATGGATCGAAAAATAAAAACATAGGCCGCTTATAAATCTTTTCAAAAATCACGTCAGCAAGTTTCATATTTTTTCTTTTTAAAAAAAATCTGAAAATGTGCCAGAAAATTTAGAGTTGTTGAGCATGGAAAAGTGTCTTTTTAATGCCGCCTTAACATGATTTTGATAAAACCCACCTAATAAATGAAATAAGAAGTCGTCAAAAGCGGCCAGATAAAATTGTTAAAGTGGGTTTACCTCTATTCATGATTTAGTTTTTTTTTTTTTTTTGGTGAATATAGTATACTTAACTTCGAAATCTACCTCCCCCTGTAGGCCGGGCCGGCAGGGATTTTTTTCGAGATTAATTTCCTCGTTAAATCATAAACATTTCCAGTACGTGCGCTCTGTGTCTGTTTAGTCTTTCACGCTAGGTTCCCACAACTTATTTCTAACGTACAACTTGGCGTTCGAATTCTTTTTTTAGTATTTTTTAGGACTGCTTTTCTGGTTACACTGCCACTAAATTCTCCTAATTGTCCAAAGCGTAACAGATAATTTTTGCTCGTATGATTTCATTGATTTTCAAGTGCTCTTTCTTTTCGCCAATTGTGTGATGCCAATGTGTATTACAGAATGATTAATTGGATTGCTGGCTTTCACTTCTTGAACTCAGTCATGTGAAAAATGCTATCAGGCACCATCAATGTCCATTTCTGTATGAAATGCTTCACTATACATTTCTACTTCAAATAAACAGATTTCGGAAAAAGCAATTTAAAAGCATTTATTACTATAATAATCACAGCCTATAGCTATTTATAAGCTCCACCGAATGCATTCAAAGAGAGCCTGTTCACGAATATAGATCCACAAATAATTTAAAGTACTGAACTATATTATAGATGTTTATAGGTAGCTTTCATTACAAAAAGCTACCTATTGCAGCCGTTCGGAGGAAAACAATTCCGGAAAATTTTGATATATTTTGACCGATCATGACTCCCAGACCCCAAAACCACCCTCCGTTCAAATGTGATATATATATATATATATATATATGTGATCTTTGTTATACTGTGACTCTCGTATTTATGAACCGATTTGGATATAATTTTTTGTGTACATAGTACATACCAATTTCTCGACCGATTGCGTTGGCCGGCTTCATCCGCCATCTTGTTTCAAAATGGCGGCCATTTAAAATTGTTTAAAAATATTAAAATTTAATATGAGGCACAAAAAAATTAGAAATTGAAAATGATTTTTTTCTTATGTGTTTGAGCTTGATACAAAGATTCCAGAGCATTTTTTGTTTCGTCTATATCTTAAAAAACGGTTGAGTTATAGCACTTTGAAATGCTAGTGTGGCTGACATTTTGAAACGATCTGATTTTTGTCATGCGATAACACGCGTATTTATGAACGGATTTGGATATAACTTGGTGTGTACATAGCATATACCGATGTCTCGACCGAATACGTTTGCGAACTTCATCCGTCATCTTGTTTCAAAATGGCGGCCATTCAAAAATTAAAAAAAAATTTAAATGAGGTACAAAAAAATTAGAAATTGAAAAAGATTTTTTTCTTATGTGTTTGACCTTGAATCAAAGATTTCGGAGCATTTTTCGTTTTGTCTATATCTTAAAAAATGGCTGAGTTATAGCACTTTTAAATTCTAGCATGGCGGACATTTTGAAACGATCTGATATCTGTCACGCGATAACACGCGTATTTATGAACAGATTAGAATGTGACAAGGCATGTTCATAGTACATATAAATCTCTCGGCCGAGTTCTTTTGCTAACTTCATCCGCCATCTTGTTTCAAAATGGCGGCCATTTTAAAATTAAAAAACAATTTAAATTTAAAATGAGGTACAAAAAAATTAGAAATTGAAAAAGATTTTTATCTTACGTGTTTGAGCTTGATACAAAGACTCCGGAGCATTCTTTGTTTTGTCTTTGTCTAAATAAATGGCTGAGATATAGCAGTTTGAATTTCTAATGTAGGTGGTATTTTGAAAAATCTGATTTTTTGCCTGCAACAGCACTCGTATATAACAATTGATTTAGATGTGAGTGAGCATGTGTACAGGAATTACTAAGGTCTCGACCAGGTTCATTGGTTAGCTTTGTTGAAGCCATTATGTTGTTTTAAATTGGTGGTCACTTCAAGATATCACCCAATTTGGTGACGAAATATAAATCACTTTAATAAAACCAGCTTTGATAACGCTGACTAATTTCGCGAAATTCTCATTCATATTCAGTATTGACAAAAACTAGTATTTAATCTTCTATAATAGGGTTCCATAAGGAATATGAAAGCTACCTCTTCCTCCCGGCACTGGCCGGAAGGACTTTTTAGCATCCCGATTGTCTGCACGTAACAACAACGCTAAAATGCTTTTCATAAACTAAATCCCCCCTCCTCCCTAGCACAACCACACTGTGCTTAATTAGATAGAAATCTTTAACAATGTCTATTTAAGGTGGTTGAAGTTTTTTCTTTTTGGATAAAGGAATTAAATATTGAAATAAAAGCGATTGTTGTGTCAAGACGGCAGTTTTTTTCCTTTCCCTCACTGTCGCCGACTGGAATGTGGAGAAATTGATAATGTGTTAAAAAGCAGGTAGTTTGGATTTGAAAACAGACTTAAAAGCGAACTTGTATTTTAATACATAAAAGGGAAACTTTTGATAACAATTGCTTCAAAGTGACATCATTTTTATTTATTTTAAATCACATCTGTTTCGGGATTAAAACCTATGAAATACAGAATATTTCTAATGTGAAGAAAACGTTAGTTTTAAGTTCGAATGACGACTGGATGTGACTTTAAAAGGATAGTTTTAAGATTCAATTTAAATTATTTTTTTCCTTCTAAAATATAGTTACACAACGAAACTGTGCTTTTAATTTTCCAATACATTGTTAAGTGTATCACTTTCACTGCACCTATATTATACACTGAAATGTAATTATCCAATAATGTGGTTTATCTTTTGCGTCATATTATCCATTTGCATACATTTCACTTAGTTTGCATACTATGACGTAAAGTAATAATTTACATATCAATCATGTTTATACATTAATTTTGATGAAAAAAAATCTTAAAAAATATCAAGCGAAATAACTGGTGTGTGTGTGTCCAATTTTTTTGTACAATTTTATTTTTTCCACCATTTATTCAATTTTATACAATAATAATAATAATAAAACTTCATTTTACTTTTTGCTGTTTTGTACAATTATATACAGAGTACAATTATATATAATTATATACAAACTCTCAATCGTGTCCAATGGCTAATTTCTAAACTATTAGTCATAGACATATAGTTCCAGTTACAAAAATGTTTTAAATGGGGAAAAGAAATATTTTAGAAGTGATTTGAGACATTAAAAACATTTCTTAAAAAATTACGAAATTTAAATTTTCATACGGTCTCCCGGTCCTATAACTTATATTTAGTAAAATTTTCCTGTTACACTGCTAAGTAAGACAAAAAAAATCCCGTTATTCTACGATTAAAGTTGACCGAGTAATAACTGTTTAGAGTCGGAGCATATTTTACGCTGCAAATTAGGGGTCATTCACAAATTTAGTAGAAATATAATTGCGTCAGATATATTAAAAAAATGATTGATAGTAAAATAACCATTACAATATAAATTTGAAATCTTTAATCATTCTGACATATGAATTCAGAATATACAATTTGTAAGGAACATATAAGAAAAAAAAAAACAGAATTTTTTTTTAATAAAATGATGAAAATTAACAACTTGAATTCTTTACAAAATGATACATATTTTAAAATGTTATTATATTACACTAGCCTGCAAAAGTTGGGTTATGTCATGTGTTTTAGCTTTTGACAATTGATTCTTATACATGGGGCATTCTCACAATCTTTTGACTTTTGGGGGAAAAATCTGGCGAAATTAAACTTGCTAAAACAACATTTTAATCTGATAAATGAATGCTTTAATGATTCAAAATAAAGAAAAAATGGTCAGCAGCGAAAATTTTTTTATTTAACTGAGGTTTAAGTTAAATTTGCGAGTTTAATTTTCCTTACCATTTTACCACTAAAACTTTTTATTTTCTTCTAAATTTTAACTTATAATGAATTTGCATAGTACCCACAGGGCATTCAGATAAGAAATAATGACAATGTAGTATTTTTAGTACAAAAGTTTGGTACAACATTGTCTTAGAGGGGTGTTAAAGAAGGGACGGTAATGTAAAAAAGGGGGATGGTATAGGAAAAAAGGGACGATAAGGATGGAACAGCAAGGAAAATTACCACCTATTTTAGGCAGATCATGTTAAGACTAAGTGTTAACCAAAATGTTCATTGATTTTTAGAAACAGTTATTTACATTGAATTAAATTAAAAATAATAATAATTTACCTCGAAAAGTGCAGGAATAAACCTTGGGGACGGTGAGACTACCAATAAAGCCACGATGCTTGAAATTGATATTTAAATGCTGATTTAAATTCTACAGTAAATTTCCTGCCAAAGAAAGTTAGACATTATTTCTCTAGCATACTTCTGCATGAGAAAAAACTTGAAAAAAATTCTGTGGCTGCATCTGAAGTGATTTTCTGTATAATTTTAGAAGAGGGATGGTAAAAAATCTAAAACCTAGGGACAGAGTTTAAAAAATAATAACAACCCTAAAAATGTGTGCAGACTAATTTTTAGTTACTTATTTATATAAAACAATACTTCCAGTTTCAGAAAAAAATTACATCGAATTATTTTTATTGAAATAATTTTATCCAGACAGCTCCAAACTTAAAAATCAGCATCAGGAAAACGGGACGGTATAGGAGTTTTCCAGGTGTTTGGACCCCCAACATCGTCCAAAACTTATTTCTCTCGTTAATATTGTTGTGCAATCATGCAATGGGATGTTCCCAAGTGGATGAAATAAAAAAAAAACACAAAAAAGTGTATTAAAATAAAAATTATTATTCAGAGACATGAAAGTCAAAAGATTGTCAGAATGCCCCATATATTCTGTACCACTAAATCGAAATTGACCTTCATTTTTTACCACCATCTAAAGATTTTTTACAAATCATAAATTTTAAAGTTAAAAAAAGAAAAAATAGCAAAAATTTGATGCTATAAAATAGATGCGATTGTTGTGTTTTTAACTTTTGATAATTGATTTTTAGGTATTTTTTACCCTTGAATCCGAAAATGACCTTCATTAATAACTATCACGTCAGGAGCAGGGATGTAGTGGAGAGTATACGGGGTATACGCCGTATACCTTCTGCAATTTTTTAAGGAACACCGTATACCCTCTGTTTCTCAAGAAAGCTATAGTATATACACTCTAGGGTATACCCTCTGCTTTGAGCGTATACCCTCTGCTTAGAGCGTATACCCTCTGTATTTTTTACGACTACACCACTGTTCAGGAGTTTTCGCAAATTGTAAATTTCAAAGTTAAAAAGCTTAAAGTTAAAATTGAGCCTCCTCCCCCATCTCATAGGATCCCTCAGATGTTTAGATGTAAGAATCTAAACGACCAATCCCTTTGAATAAACCAAAAAAAAATTGAATAAATTATTGAACTGAATTAAATTAAATTAAATTTAAAAAGTTTTTCGCTATTTTTTAACTTTGACATTTACGATTTGCAAAAAAATTCTAACGCGATTGTTAAAAATGAAGGTAATTTTCAGATTCAGTGTTAATAAGTACATAAAAATCAATTATCAAAAATTAAAAAATGCAGCCATCTCCTCTATTTTATAGTATTCGATATTTGTTATTTTTTAACTTTGACAATTTATGATTTGCGAAAAATCCTGACATGATGGTTAAAAATTAAGCTACTTTTCGGATTGAGTGCTTAAAAATACATAAAAGTTAAAAAAATATAACCATCGCAGTCTTGTGTTATCTAATCTAAAACATTTTCTTATTTTTCTGGGCGGTAATCTATCGGAAATTTTTTGTGTTATCCTGTAAAATAAGTGCAAATAGTAACCACCGAGAATCATAATAATATTAGATTGTCATCGGATTTACGTCAGTATGTAAAATTTAATGTCGATCGGATATTTGAAAGTGAGTCGAGTACAAATATTGAACTGTAAAAAACATACATACGATCGTTGAAATTAAACAAAAAATATATAAATAACATAATTCTTGTTAAAAAGAATCATGAAAAAAAGCAGTCTCAAATCCTTACAAAATAAACCATATGATAAATACAATTCTTTTAGCCTGTCTGAAAATTAATAAAAGTTAGCTTAATCGTAAAATTTTACGATTTTATTCAAAACGTAGATACACATTAAATAAGTTCTTCGAATACTTTAAGCATTTGGTATATGGGCCTTCAAAGCATGTCAAACTCATTTGTGTTCAGATGCAGAAAAGTGGCATAAGTCATGCATTCTTAAATTTTCTTAACTCGGTCAATTTTAGCGTTATATGAATGAGCCTTTTTTAGTCTTACTGGACAGTGTAATGGGAAAATTTTGCTAAATATAACTTATAGGACCGGGGGTCGTATAAAAATTTTAATTTCTTAATTTTTTTAGAAATGTCTTTATTGACCGAAATCGCTTTTAAAATATTTCTTTACCTCATTTAAAACATTTTTGTAATTGGAACTATATGTCTATGACTAACGGTTTAGGGTCATTCCACGTAAAATGAGCAAAAATTTAAAAAAAAGTCGTGGCCATATATTAACCAATTTTAATAAAATTCGATGCACAGGTTCAATTCATATTCAAGTAATGCTCTGCAAAATATCTTGACAAAAAATAAACTTTTTAAGCAGTTTCGGACATTTAAAAAACTTGTGATATAGAATGGCATGAGCGCAACCGTCCAAAGTTGCAAATTTCCAGCTCTGTATCTTGAAAACTATTTAATAGAAAGAAATTTTTTTTATAATTTTGTAAACCCTGAAAAATTATCTACTTATTTGCTGAGTAATAATAATCTAGTAACACCATGATTATTTATAAATTGGTTGTAAAAATTGAATTTTTGTGAATTTTGAGAAAATTAGAAACGTTATAAAAATCAAAGGAATTAAAAAACATCTGTGAAATTAATGCCTGATGTAGTATGACACAGGGAGATCGAATTCCCCAAGTTTGAAAGTCGCCGTTTATTTCCCTCATCTAAAAAAAAAAAAAAAAATTAAAAAATCATGATTTTTCCTCTTCTGAATGAGTAAAAAATAAATAAAGGACAGGTCCGAGATTAACAATATTGCACAGACATAAAGTCCATGTTATGCTAAAAAAAATTCAAGATTGCCTTTTGATTCCTAACATAAGAAAAATGGGTTCAAAATAGTAATGTTTCTACATTCCATTCGCTATACCTCTTTGAATTCGCTCGCGTTTCTTAAAATATTGCATGATTTCATGGGAAAACAAATTTAGTGCTGCCATCTAGTTTTTTTTTATTTGAATTTAGAATTGATATATAGTTTTTCGTGTAGCTCAGTCATTTCTTTCTACTCTAATTTAAAATTCTCTTGAGGCAAAAATAAACTGAAAGCAAGAATAAAAGTTTCTATATTTAAAGTATACACTTTTATCTATAATATCATATAATTAAAAAGTTTAATAAAGCTTTCCTTCACTTAAAAAGAAGTGAGAGAAATATTGCATTTTACCCTCAACATTTTTTACTATTTTTTTTTTCTCATTAAGGAATAAAAAGGCAAGAATGAAACTTTCGGTATTTCAAATATATACTTTTATCGATAAGGTATAGCAATTTGCAGCTTGTCAGAGATGTCCTTCGTGTGTAAAGGAGGAATAGAAATATTGCTTTTTTCCCTCAAAAATTTTCAAAAATAATTTTTTTCTCCATACGAAATAAAAATACAAGCCAGTCTGTTAATTATCATTCATTCTTAATTATAAATAATTTTTAATATATTCTTTCCATCCCTAAGGCTAATAAATAAAATTGAAATATTAAGCATGTAGACAAAATCTCGATTATGCATTCACTTTTAATGTAAACTTTAATACTTATATTAACAATCCAGAAATCTATTATTTTACATTTACTCATAAATAGATATGATCCACTTATAGACTGATTTTCATTAAAATCTGTGACATGTGTGCCACAGCTGATTTGCTCATTTTGCATGGAATGACCCTTTAGGAATTAGCCATTGGAAATCGTTGAGAGCGGACATCCTGTATATAAAACACTAATATACTATGTAGCGGCAAAAAAGATTATTTTTTGCCGATGGCAACGAGTGGTTTGTTTATCTAATACATATGAAAATATTTTTTTTTCACTCTGTCTATCGTTCTCAAGATATACATGTTTAAAAAGCTAGAATCGTGAAATTTTACATACAGGTGCAATAAAATATTGCGGAGACAAAGAAAGCATTTCGGATTCTAAATAAATTATACTTAATTTTTATTAATAAAAAAACAACAAGATAGCAGCCATTTCTTATAACATTTATTATTTTTTGTTGCCAACAATTTAAAACGCATAATAAAATGCGACGCACAATAAAAACAGCAATTATTAAAAATATAGTAAACGACAGCTCAGTTGATCTGCGTGGAATTAGCTAGGGTAATATGTACCACGTAGTACAAATATACTAAATATAATATACTTGAGTGATAAGATTCAATAAAAAACGTTTTATACTTAGAATTTTTTTTTAACTTAGAAGTATATTTGTATTTATAAATATAAAGTTCAAAATATGGATTCCGAATTTACATCATAATTTTCTCTATTTATATACTAAAAAGGAATTTCAATATTCTGTTTAAAAATCTAAAAACAAAAATAATCTCATTTTATTGTATCTACGCAAATTATAAATTTCAAGTAATTTATTTCGGATTTATTTAATAACATGAGCATGTTATTAAATGTAAGCATTAAATGTCATGAATTAAAATTAAAACAAGTATCTTATGAACAAAGGTAACATTAAGAAGTACAAACTCCCTTTGAAAATAAGATGGTAGCAAAAATGCTACCATGGGCTCATGATCACTAATGCCCGTTGAAGCAGATCTGTTACATTAATTTTAATTACTCATTTTATCATTAAAAAACAAGTGAACTTACATTGAAATTTTTTGTGCAGAGAATAGAAGTGACTCTTTTTATACCTATATATCATATGTATTTAGTTTTATTTCAATAAAATATACAGTTCATATTCAAAATATTAGAAAAATTACATTTGTTTACCAATTGAAAATATCGTTTGGTAATTTAATGTCTTATAATGCAAATATGCAAACAATATTTTTATTAAGAACTTATTGTTGATTAAACTTATTTATTATCTTAAAATTAATATCATTTTTGAAAAGATTAATTAAAAAAATAATTATTTTGAAAAGTCAATATATTAAACTATTTATTCAAGTGACTCAAAATATTAGAATATTTCACATTAATTCTCCTTTAATCCACCACCAGTTCATAACTGGTGGCATCATTGATTAAATTCAGACGATTTTATTTAAAATCATTATTCTTTTTGCAGTTTGTTTGCTTTTTCGTCTTAAAATGGGTCGTATGAGTGATATTCCTGAATCTATTAAACTTTTGACGCCAAGGGATAGAGAAGGAAGTTTTGAGCCGCAATAGTAAAAAAAAAAGGGCAACCAAGTTTATTTTCTATTTTTTCTTCTATAAATGTTATTCAAAAGGTAAAGAAAGAAGAAAATGGGATCTTATGGCTGGTTTTTATCGGCGCGGTAAAAAACAATGTTATATATTGCAAATTATTTATATTGTTCGCAATCAAGCATTAGTAAAATACTAACACAATATTAAAAAAAATGGAAAATTTCAAAGTAATCGCCGAAATGGCGGCCGAAAACCAAAAACATCTACTAGAGATGACAGGAAACTGAAGCGTATAGTTAAGAAAAACCGTTTTAAAAGTGTGCAATTCTTGCACCGAAAATGAAAAGAAGAAGGAGTTGAAGTTTCTACATCGACAACATTAAGTCGTCTCCATAAATTTAAGTTTGAATCTCGTGTACCGGAAATAAAAGCGTATAAGATTGAATTTGTATAAATCAAGACGTTTATGGAGCGAAGAAGATTGGAAAAATATATTATTTAGTTATAAAATTATGTTTCGTGTTTCATATGCTAATCAAGGTATTCGAGATTGAAGAACGAAACAAGAAGCATTTGATAAAGAATGCCTTAAATGTTCCATAAAATTTGCTGCTAGTCTCATGGTTTGGGGTTGCATGAGCGCAGATGGACCTGGAAAGTCATGCATCATCTACGAAAAGGTTAACTCTCAGATATATCAAGAAATTTTGGAATATTACATGATTCCATCCTCAGAAGATTTATTTGAAGATGATTTCATCTTTCATCAAGATTTAGCATCACCGCATACCTCGGTGTCAACAAAGAATCGGTTCCGCCAACGCAACATTAAGGTATTTCCTTGGCCAGCAAACTCATCAGACCTTAATCTCATCGAAAACATATGGTGTATAATGAAGAAAAAAGTGCAAGAAAATCCTCCTTCTAGTAAAACTGAGTTTTTGGCATATATAAATCTATTTGGCCTAACATTGATAAAAATGTTTGTAAATACCTTGTATATAGTATGCAAGATCGATTGTACGCTGTTATGAAAGCTAAAGGGGAGGCTACAAAATATTAACTACCATTTACTTCATATTCATAAGGTAATATGGTTGCCTAAATTAAAATATTCTAATAATTTGAACCAATCTAAATTTTATTCTAGTATCTTGATTTATTTTAGAAAGCTGTATACCTAATTTATTGTACTGTATTTTATATTTTGTAAATGTTCAAATATTATCTAAACATTCCTGATTTAATTTATAAGAAATTTAATTTCATTTACTTGAAATGCATGAAAAAAAAATTCTTATTACTTTTTCTCAATTATTCTGACATTTTGAATATGAGCTGTACATTATTTATTAAATTTCATGCTAAAAATTAAAGCTGAACATATGGTAGCAGATTTGCTACCATGGGCAGTATAGGGTTAAACTGTTTGTATATTTACTGTTTAACGACTATAGCACAAACAAGCATGATACTCTATTTTTTTGGTGCAAGTAATGCCTGATAAAAGCGGTATAGATGTAAACGTATAACATAATACAGGCATTAAAGTAAACAATTTTTGTTTATTATTTTTTGAAATGATAATAGATATATTTTATTTATTAATCTCTGGAAGAAAAATATATTCCTTTTTAAGAACAAAGAAATACACTGAATAGACAAGTTTATCTGGAAGCTGTGAAAGAAAAGAGTTCTATGCTATAATATTCATTTTATTATAGGAAGTAATAATAATTATTATATTATAAATGTGCATGTTCCCATTCACTGTTTAAATTTGACGAAGAATTCCGAAAAATGTATACATTATATGGGAATGAGTATTGTATCCTGGCGAAAGAAGTATCCGAGTGCATGTTCATTATACCTATTTTTTGTTTTTAGTGCCTAAAAAATGGTTTTAAAAATTCTTTTGGCAAATTAAAAAAAAAAAAAAAAAAAAAAAACATATTTACCGGGCCATTTAGCATGAAACGCTCTAAGAAATGGATTGTCTTGAAACTGTAGTATATGAAATGCAAAGAAAAATCTTATTAAACTCCAGTACATTATCTCCAGTACAATATTGTAAAATGGCTGCATGTTTCTTTTGTTTTAGCCTATATGAAATCTTTCGGAATGTTTATATTAAGCCTCTGTTAAAGCTCTTTATTACTCAGAGCTTTTGGAGCTTTTACACAACATATATTCGACGCATGCTCTGACTTGCAGAAATGAACGCACAGGGCATTCATCAGGCTATTAGCCTACATATGTATACTATTGGGCTCCTGCATAGTTATTGACCAATCCCAGCAAGGCTAACTTGAACAGCCTGTTATAAAGCATACATCAGCGTAGGAATTACTAAACGCCCTTGTAAAGTGAATGGGTTCAGTCAACGTGTATAAAAGGGTATTGCAGTAAGATCAAAAGAGTATGAGAAGTGCTGAGAGTTTGGTGATTTTGCACGAATTCAAACTTTAACGCAACGTGTCCGAAACGGTTGCCAATGTCAAGCAAGCTTGGACATTGACCATCAATCAGGAGCCGATAGCCTGTTCTGTGTAATATTTTATAGTTAAAGTAGGAAGCGGAAGAAACACCAAAGTCCACAGTACACGAACATAGTTCCGAACTGGTAGTGTATCACCAGAAAGTGTTTCCAGACACTTGGCGGCTACGGAAAAGTTTAAAAATATGGAAAAATGGGTTCCACACGAGTTCACCGAACAGCAGTAGGTTAGGCGTCTTCAAACTTCCATTGCCCTCCAAAAAAGTCAGGTATTTCAAACGGGATTTTTTGCAACCTCTCTCTGTAACAAGTGAAAAATAATATTAGAATGATGCATTTCCCCCACCCACCTGTTATTTAACCCAACCTTGTTTTTATATGTAAAGATAAAATTTTGTAATATATTTTTAAACCACTTCCTGACAGACCAGAATTCTAAAAATTACTTTCACGGGTGTGTTTCTGATAACAATACAACCTTTTATTATTTTTGGAACACAATTATAAATTAATGCATTCACTGTAAAGGCTTTTTTCCGTTAGCCTGCCACAAACGACCAGTCACCCAATAATCTCTATTACGTGTGCAAATCTATGGGAGTTGAACTACGATGGTTTTAATGATGGTTCAGTAAACGATTGCGAAAATAGGCCAAATGGCTGCCCTAAACTGCAACGATGAAGCATTTTAAAGGCCGAAACATAGAAATTAAGTTATAAATAAAAAATGAACGGTATAATATAGTTTTTTAAAAATACGCTTATATATTGATTAATAGTTTAATCGCTTTACCCTTTAATTAATATTAATTGCTTTACGATTGTACGTGGAGAAATCAATTTAAAATTCCTAAAAATATAGTTATGATAATGATTTCTATTTTCTTTGCCGTCGCCCAATCTTAAAATCGAAAGAGAACAAAATTTATATACAGTAGAACCTCTTTTATCCGAAACTCTTTTAACCGAAACTCTCGATTAACCGAAATCCATTTTTAAAGCTTTTACTGTCACATTCCTTGTGTGCAAAATCCATTTTTTTAAACTACCATATTCCTTGTGTGCAAGCCGACCTTTTCGAACTACGAGTACATATAAATATTTTCAATCCCTTTTCTTAGAGTTCTTTTGAATTTAACTTGAGATCCCGTAAGACGCGGAGTGGAACAAAGAAATTAGCAATTCTGAAGCTTTTGAATGTTTTGCAAAAGGTTTGAGATGGCTAGAGCAGCAGAAAGACTGTGATACTGGTGAATTAATAATATTAAAAACTCCGTGATAGATCTTCAAAGCAAAGGCAATCGAAACTGCGACAAACAAAACATTTTTTCAAACACTTGTGATGTATATAAAATGTACTTAGTTTCAAAATTAAAATTCAGGTAATTTATTCTTGTTTCTATTTTGCTATTGCTTTATTTTTAGTAAGCACTTGTTACCATAATACGAAATATTGCATATATTTCTCCTTAGTCTTAAAATGGAAGCATTCCCGATTTTCCGAAAGAGGGTCGATCCCAATTACTTCGGATAATCGAGGTTCTACTATACTCTTTAATAATTCACTTGCATGACTCTTCTAGCAAGCGTAAACAAGGCAGTGAATTTTTCATAATCGAGTTCGGTGACCACGTCAAAGGAATTTATTGGAATGGAAATTTTATGGGATAAAACATGATTTGCTGCCAAAAAATTAGGCGTTACTCGTATTTTCAAGATAAACACATTGAATGTTTATAAAAAAGATTTTTTTAAAACTATTTTTACAAGAACATTTAAACATACAAAATCAAAATTATGATTTTTTTATTACTAAAAAGATGCTAAATATATATTATCTACCCTATATATATAAAATCCTAATGAAACGAATTTATGAAACGGATATTATGAAACGGCTGAATTGAAACGAATTTATGAAACGATTGGTTAAACAACTGATTATGTTTCACGGCGATTTCTCCTAAAATATGGAATACTTTGCGATGAAATTAACACCAAAAATCCGTATTGATCCACAGATCTCAAAACTGGTATTAGAATTTTTAAATTCCAATTAGTTTTCGAAATATTAATTTTTTCTAATTTTAAATAATTTTCTTGAATGATGGCAACTCACATTTTAATCATAACAGATATATTTTTTTTTCATATTTTAGAAAAGGTTATTATTTTAACCCTTAAATGCCTGGTGTTGCTTTTCGGCAACATATCCAATTTAGGCTCTAAAATACTATTAGAATAATATTGAAGCTATAATGACTAATTTTGCCAATAAAATACATTCTGAAGATATTATTAAATCGATTTTCAACATGTAGATGGCAACACTTGTGCTGTTTAAGAATAAAGATAGATTTGTTTTTTCAATTGTTGCTACTTGTTCTTTTTGTTTTGTTTGGAAGCTTGCGAAATACTCTATTTTGACCTGCAGTGAGCAAGTAAAATTTATTTCTTATTATAGTTCCTAAAATTCATGTGTGTTAATATTATAGAATTTTATCAAGGAAAATTATTTTTTCAATTAAACACCAGTATTGCCGATTAGTAACAAACTGTTTTTTAGCCGTAAACTATGCTTAAAACAAAATATGATTTTTTAAAGTATTTTCCCCATGATTTATTTAAAAAAATGAAAGCCGAAAAACATTATTACAATGATTTTTGAAAAATCAGGCATTTAAGGGTTAAACTAATTTGACGATCACTTTGGCCTCCATTAAATGTATGCTAAGAACGATGTTTTTTTTTTTTTTTTTTTTTTTTGTATTTTATTATCATTTTATTTAATACAAAATATTCCTTTAAAACTGAAACATTTAAAATTAATGGCTTTCACTTCTTTCTTTTTTTTTAACAAAACGAAACGAAAAATTTTAGGCTCAGATGTCATATGTGCACCGGGGTACCTAATTGGCGTTAAAATGGCGTTATTTTGCCTGACATGGTAACCCGGCTATTGTTGCTTATTCTTTAATAATTGTTTATTTACATTTATTTTCTTTTTTTTTAAAAAGTTATAAATTATTTTGCTCTATAGTTATTAATTTTTTTTATTTATTGTTATTTAATTTTAAAAATAATTTAAAAATATACATATATAACTGGTATTCGAAAACGAGGTTTTCGCCAAATTCTCGTAAAAAAAATCCGCCAAACCCGGTGCTTATATGACATCTGTGTTAAATATTAAATAATGCAACAAATCATGACATTTAATTTTAAATTCAAAGCAAACGACCAATATCGCCAAATTATATAAATCGCCAAACCACTCGCCAAATTATACAAGTTGACGTAATTTTTATTTTAAATAACGAAAGAACAAATAAATTAGTATAAAAATACAAATACAAATAAAACATCGAAATAAAAATCACTTGATGGCGTAAACACTTGTAACTTCCTTACAGTCAAGTGAATGTAACATTTACGATCAACCATTATTGACACTTAATCTTATAGTCTGATGATAGATTTTTGGTCTATGGGATAACCAAGTAGTACCGTTTTAACTTACCACTCGAAAAATAAAAAAATGCTAACTGGCGAGTTAAAAAAAGCTATTAGCGAGATTTGATCCCGGCTAACATAAAAGTACCAAGAATTCTTTGCGATCATGGCAACTTTTGTGTAGTTTTATCCAAAAAAATAACTTTGATTCTTTAATCAAAATGGAAAACTTTCCTATGAAAAGCGAAGGAACTGTTGATGATAGTCACATACATGACTTAGGCTATTATTATAGAAATTGTTTTCAATTCTAAAAACAGAGTAAAGAATAATATTTCCTAACGATTACAAATTTATGTACACATGGCTATTAAAAACAGAAAAAAAAACCCCTTTAAAATTACTATTAAATGTGTACGTGTTAAAAGCAGGAAAATATTGAAAATTATGTCTTAAAAATTGTATCTACACGTGAATATTAAAAGAGAAAGGAAACTTTAAAATAATAAATACATTAATATGCGTTTAGCCCTTTCAGGGGCAAGGTACTTCTATTCGTAAAATGTTGAAATCAGTGAATGGCACCAGAATTTACAAATTTCGAAATACGAAAATGCTTATTTTGTTCTCTTACTTAATAAAAGGAAAATTTGCATTCCAATATTCTGGTGCCAATGTGGCATTTAAGAATTAAAATTAAGTGGTCCAAAAATGAACCAACGCCCTTGAAGGGGTTAAAGCATTAAATTGTAGTAACTGTGGTAAATTGTATTATGTCAATCGTTTTATAACGCTGTTAAAAAATACCGGTCGACAAAGACTTTGTTTACTTAATTCATTTTATTATAGATTCTTTTCAAATGTTTAACTGATGTTCTTTAATCAAACACGAAAACAACCATTGGATGTCTTAACAGCAACTGATTCGGCCTTAAATTTTCGCAATCAAAGGGAATTGAATGGAAACCCGTTTACAGGGAGATCGCTATTGGTTTTTTCATTATAATTCAATCTTCTCTAATCTTTTAAAAACCGATCAAATCAGCGTGATTTTAGATTCTGCGGATATATATATATATATGTGTTTTAAAACGTAAAAACCATCGTAGATGTTAAAATGGTGTTACCATAATGTAATACAATTTTAACATCTGAGGTGGTTTTTATGTTTAAAAACCTATAAATGTATGTTTAGCACCTTTTTAGTAATAAAAAAAATCATAATTTTGATTTTGTATGTAAAAATGCTTTTATATAATCTCAAGGTGAACATGACGTTCCAAAGTTATAGTTAATCTATTTTTATTTAACAATTTTTACCTTTGTACTTATTTCACGGCTGTACGAGTACGTGCATACTACTAAAATGCAGCCGGATTAACGGAATTTGCTGATTTAATTTTGTTTCTTTCTGCAGGAGGCTGGACATGATGGCGGGCTGCTTTGTGGACAGAGTTCGTAAAAAATGCGGTGATAAAGCTGCTAGTATGGCCGATGAGATAAAGCAGGGTATGCCTATCACTAACATGCTTAGACCGCGTTGCCATCCGATACATGTACTACGATTATCGAATGCATTCGTGTGATTGACAAAGAGAAGAGAAAATGAACTCCAGGTCTATAGCCTCGAATAAAACACTTACTTTTTTTCAAGTGAAAAAGGATTTAAATTTCCGAAATTGTTTTCAATCTAAATTTGTAAAATCGCATTAAATCTTTTCCAATTTCTGAATCATTGTTGTTGGTACTTCATTACATATTGAATCAATAAAGAACATTGTATAACTACCTCCATAAATCGTGATAGATTACGATGATTGAATTATTTTATCGCTGTCTTTCATCAAATAAATAAAGAACCATGGTAAGAAGGTTTTTATTACCACGCAAGAAGGTAAAGTACGCCATAACAAAAAGATAAAAAACAATTGCGAAAAGATTTATCTTTAGAAACATCACAAACTAATACTTTTTCGATATTTAAAGAAGAATTTATAAAAACAAAGTTTCTTTTGCTGCCTCTGGTTTTCAGAAATGTTTCCAAGTCGTTTTTATAGTCTATTAGTCAATTTTTATGAAAGCAAAATAATTGTAAAATCATAAAATCATAAGACGGAACGCAGTATTTCACCTTGATTCAAACATAATATATATATATAACTTGAGCAAAGTAGCGCATTAAAGTTTGTGGTACAGCAGTTAAATATTTCTTGCTACGCAAATTTAATCTGAAACACTGCTACTTCGACTGTCCAGCTACATATTTGAAGTGAAAGTGACGTATGACAACAGAGTGATGTAATAAAATAAATGGAACTGCAGTTAATAATAATATGTCTTTTCTGCAATTAAGTTGAATCCAAGAAACTGCTAGTTCTGCTTTGAGCCCTAATGATTATTGACTGTCTGGTTTTTTAAACGAAATGACGTATTCGTATAAGTAAACAGCAATTAGTTATTATAATAGTCTCTGATGAAGGGTTGGTAAATCCTGAAAGTGCTGTGAGGTTTTTAAATAAAACATATAGGTTCAACTTGATTTTCGGAATGATATCCATTCCATTCCCAACTCAATATTTTGCGCTGTATAGCTGAATTTATATATGCAAGGGTAATGAAATAATGTTAATGTTAATGCTAATAACGTTAATGTATCGTGTTTGTAAAATATGTTTGTTGAGCGAGAAACTGTTTACTTGAGAATGGATAGCTTTGAGAAAAATCTAAATTGAGGGTTGAAGAAAAAGACTAACACACTCTAAAAACAACTCGGAAACATTTCCGAAACTCAGTGGCAGCAAAAGAAACCTTGCTGTCATACTTGCTTCTTTAAATCTCGAAAGAAAATAATAGTTTGTGATGTTTATAAAGATAAAAAAAAAACACTTCTCGGAACCGTTGGTAATTCGGAAGAGGTTTTTGTACATTTCCGTTTGTGTTTATATTATCATATATTATCGAACATTTGCCTTCTTTTTTCTACACTGCATTTAATAAGATTAACAAGTTTTGTTTCCATACTGCATGTCTGGTTATTGCCTTAGCTGAAAAGGACCGGATTAATTTTTACAATCCAAAACATTTTGTCGATGTCGTTTTACGATTTATGGTGGTAATCATACAAAGTGATTTATTTTCTAATTATTCGACGCTCGTTTCTGATTACCTTTGTACGTAATTACGTATTATATGTGATGCAATTTTATCACAGGAAAGAAAAAGGACGAATTGTGCAATGAATAAAGAACTCTCAATGTCAGTATGCGAGTACAGTTCTTTTTATAAATTGAAGGTTATTTTAGATTTTTATTGTGAATATTTTAATAACTTAATTAATATTCGGCGCTTAAAAGATTTTGATAGCCATTCCATAACAAGTTGGAAATTGCTCGTCAAACGTGGCAAATGAGGTGCGTTCGTACTATAACTAGTTTTATAATCATTTTTTGCACCCCATATTATACTGAATGTATAATTTTTTGCACTTCATGAAGTGCATAGTCTGATACATCATTAAAATGCACTTCCAATATTTTTTTCCCATTCCCCGTAATGTAACGGAACACTTTTGACTGTCCCTGTAATTAAACTATACATCCGATTTTCCTAAAATTTGAAATAGCTCAACAAAATTTTGCAACAATTATATCTTTAAAATTTCAGACCATTTGGAAGGCTCTAATATCATTAAAATCCACTTGCAATAATTTTTCCCATTGGCCGTAATGTAAAGAAAAACTTTTGACTGTCCCTGTAATTTAACTATACATCCGATTTTCATAAAATTTCAAATGGCTCGACAAAATTTTGCAACAATCATATATTTGAAATTTCAGACCAATCGGTTGGGTAGTTTTTGCTCTGTTACATGCGGACAGACAGACGGACGGACAGACGGACGGACAGACGGACGGACTGAACGACGACTATAGGTGCTACGTATTTATATAATTACGAACGCACCTAAAAAGGGAAATATAAATCATATGTATTATTTTTTCTTTTAATGACTGCCTTTTGCATAATACTAGAGTTGTTGCAATTCTTTGAAACTGTAGTACGAGATTTAACATCAGTGTTGCCAAATCTGGCAGAGTTTTATTAAAAAACTCCACATTTTTACCATAAAGTTTGAATAATTGGGCCTGCTTTATGTAGTAATAAAGGGCTGTTCTTATCAGGGGCGGATCCAGAGAATCGTTTTGGGGGGGGCGATACCGATGGATATATAATCAATAATCATAACAATAATGGCATATAATCGTAGTCATAATTTCTGTTGTTCAAATCCTTCCTTGCAGTTAATTATTAAATGAATATGAAATGGTTAATGCGATTTGAAAGTATTACAGACTCTTGATTATCCGACATCCGATTAACTGAAACACTCGATTATCCAACACTCTTATTATATAATCCCGCCCTCTCCTCAAAATATCGTTTATTGTTACTTATTAGGTCGTAAAATTAAAAACGTTATAACAGAATTTATTTATTAAATCTCTCTTTTTTTAACTCTTGTACTATGGTAATTATTTATCTTATTTTTTGTTCTTTTAGTTATAGTGAACAACGTTAATAACACAAGCCTTCGATGATTGTGTTTTTTAACTTTTGATCATTGATTTTGATGTATTTAATCCTGAATCCGAAAATGACCTTCATTTTTAACCACCATGTCACGATTTTCGCAAATCGTAAATTTAAAAGGTAAATCGTAAAGTTAAAAAGTAAAAATTAGTGAAAATCTCTCAAAGCAATTTGCAAAGCCTTAACAAAAGAAGGTAAATGTTTTAAATACATCTGCGACAAATTACCCAGCCTTATCAACCGCCAAAATAAAAGAGGATACCGAGATGAACCCCATACAGAAGATTAAAAGCAATGCGCGCATGAGCGGTTCAAAGAAACGTCCACGCATGGAATAAAATTATAATGATTTTAAACACACAATATTTTACATGTTTAACTGTAAAAATCCATAGTATAAGCACAAAAAAAATGAATAAATTATTATGAAAAAAAGTTACGTTTATTTTATAGTAGCAGATTTCCGCAATATTTCGACTTTTTAAAAATTTAAAAATTTGCGATTTGTGAAATATCTTGACGTGATGGTATGGTAAAAAATGAAGGTCATTTTTTGGATTCAACACTAAAAAATACATACGAACCAATTATCGAAACCTGAAAAACATAGCCATCACATCCATTTTTTAATATCAGATCTCTGAAATAGGATCCCCTTCAGAAATCTGAAGGGCCTTAACATCCTTGAAAATCAAAATGCGTCATCTAAGTGGTGTGTATACCTCTTCACAGGCGCGAATCCAAGGAAGGGGAATATCCCCCCCCCCTTGGATTAAAAACTACAAATCCACCGATTATCGCGAATTTCGACAAATGGTCGCCGAAAAAAATCAATTTCGTCAGTCGTTCGCAAGTAAAAAAATCGCGCAAAAAACGTGAATTTCGTCAAAGGATCGCGCAAAAAACGCGAATTTCGTTAAAAGATCGCGCAAAAATGTGAATTTCGTCAAAGAAGGACGGAATTATTTCGCCAAAAAATAGGGCATTTCGTCAAAGGACCACGAAAAAAACGAATTTCGTAAAAGAACCACGAAAAAAAACACGAATTTCGTCAAAGGATCGCAGAAAAAATGCGAATTTCGTCAAAGGATTTCAGAAAAAAACGCGAATTTCCTCAACGGATCGCAGAAATAAATGCTAATTTCGTCAAAGAATCGCAGAAAAAACGCGAATTTCGTCAAAGGATCGTAGAAAAAACAATAATTTCGCCAAAGGATCGCAGAAAAAACTAATTTCGAACAATTGCGGAAAAAGCACTAATTTCGCGATGGGATCGCGTAGAAAACGCTAATTTCGAAAAAAAAAATCGCGCAAAAAACGCTAATTTCACGAAAGAATCGCACAAAACATGCGAATTTCGTCAACAGATCTCGGAAAAATTGCGAATTTTGTCAAAGAATCGTGAAAAAAACACGCGAATTTCATCAAAGTGCCTCGGAAAAAACACACAAAAAGCACCAGGAGGAGATTCCCCTAGGCGCATCCACGGGAGGGGGTTCGATCGGGGCGGTTGCCCTCCCCCCTCCCCAAGATATAAATCCAAATCTTTTAACGGCAGTTTTCGGGGAACAGACAAGCAAACGAAAACCAAACACTTTTCGGGTTTCAATGGTATACCTCACTGACGTTTCGGCAATTAGTGAACAAAATAGGATTATGTCCTGCCAAAAGGCATATGGCGCCATAATTTTTTACACTAATGGATTGAGGTGGGGACGATGCTACTTCGTGTACCTTTTGTTGAATCTCTACAACAGAAATTGACAACGTTATGTGGATCCCTTTAAAGTGTTGAAACTTTTTCGTTCTTTCAAAGAAGCTGCAATTCTAATTTCTGTATAACGATATTTTTGAGGAGTGCTTTGTTGTTTGATAAAAGAATGAGATTCATAGCAATTTCCAAAGAAAGAAAGAAACAAGAAAAAGAAAGGTCCGTTGAAAAATTCAAGCATCTTAATGTTTTCTGAAGAAAAACACTAATGTGTAAAAAATGTACTGTTATTGCCACCCACATTGGTAAAGTTCAAGGGGTATTTGATAAATTAAAAAAAAAGGATTATGTCTTAATCCTAGTCAGTTAAAAGCTAAAATGCGTATGGTGTGTTGATTTCTTAAAAACCAACTCGGTAAATTTGTCCTTTCTTTCTTTCCCCGATCGATCCCCCCCCCCCCTCGTGGATGCGCGCCTAGGGGAATCTCCTCCCGGTGCTAATTGTGCGTTTTTTCCGCGGCCCTTTAACGAAATTCGCGTTTTTTCAGCTATTCTTTGGCGAAATTCATGTAATTTTTTCGCGATTCTTTAAAAAAATTCGCATTTTTTCAGAGATCTGTTGCCGAAATTAGCGTTTTTTGCGAGATTCTTTCGCGAAATTAGCATTTTATCCGCAATTCTTTGACGAAATTCGAGTTTTTTCGCGATCCTTTGGTAAAATTTGCATTTTTTTCGCGATCCTTTGACAAAATTCGCGTTTTTTGCACGATCCTTTGACGAAATTGGCGTTTTTTCGCGATCCTTTGACGAAATTCGCGTTTCTTTTGTGATCCTTTGACCTGCGAACGATTGACGAAATGGATTTTTTTCGGCGACCATTTGTTAAAATTCGTGACAATCGGTGCATTTATATTCTTTTTTTTTGGGGGGGGGGGTCGGGGCGATCGCTCCCCCCGTGGATCCGTGCTTGGTCCTTATATAACGTTATAATTTTAGGGAGGGGCGGGGACTGGCACATGATATCTTAAGATATCCCTAGAGGGAGGGGGGAGTTTATCTTATGATATCGTTATCCTTTTTGATCCAATCAAAGTTTCCTCTTTTTATTTATAACTTTGTCTTTACATCAAAATAGAATTTTTTTAATTCTTATATATTTTAATTAAAATGCAAATATATTATTAAAATCATTAAAAGATTATAAAATTATTTAATTCCAAAATTATGGACTACTCCAACATTTGTCATTCCTATTCTACTGTCATATGTGTACGCTTTTCGAGAAAACATATGCGAAATACGTTTGAAGTAATACTTGTGTTTACTAGTAAAAAAAAGAGAAAGAATGGTGTCCATCAGTTTTGTTGATAAGAAGCTCTGTCTGCCGGCCCCCTTCCCACGTGCACCTGCAAGTGTAAAAAGACATTATTACTGATGAACGTATAATATAAACAATATATTATTAACTTCTTTTAAATAGTAACTATTTCTTTTAAGTGTTATTTGATATAAATCTATTTCATATATAAAGTGAAATTTTATTGATTTCTCTTGAAACAATAAAGTATACGAAAAATAAATATAACAATATTTATACTCCAATACATATATCCTCCATATACTCCAAACAAAAGGAAAAAAAAAAGAAAAAGAAAGAATTTTTAGACATTGATTACAGTGACGTAGCCAGGATTTCGTTTCGGCACGTAGTGTAGGTAGGTTTTTCCTTCAGGTTATATATATAATAAAACCTGTCAAGATGAAATCGTAAATATTGCTGAAAAATACTGTTTTACACATGTTTTCGTGTTATCAGGTGCATTTGTATACTATTCTTTTCCCTAGCACTATGGAATATTTCTGTTTAAGACAGAATTCCGTTATAGGCAGGTTCCATTGTTACAAGTTCTGTGTATTTATATAAATATACTTATTTATGTCATATGAATAGAATAACACTTGTCAAAATAGTAATTGTCTATAACAGAATCCTGTCTTTAACGGAACCGTTACATGGTCTTAATATGAATTGCGATACAGTTAAATTTGCCGAAAACCTGTCTGAAAGGGGATTTTCATCGTTCGTTAGTGAAACATAGTGAAGCCTGTGAAAGTGGAATCTTTCTATAACGGAATCCTGTGTCAAAAGGAAGAGTTTCAGAATCCCTGCGAAACGAACAATAGATCTTATTGAGGTAGTGTACCTTAGAAGCACAATTAATTACACTTCTTTCTATGGAAGCCTGCCTAAAATGGAGCTTTTTACAAATCCCTTGCAGCCTTGTCTTCACTGTGTATGTATAATAGAAGTATTTCGACTAACTTTAAGAATTTAGGTATATCCTTATTTAATTTCTTAATTTAAAAAACTTTGCATGGATAAAAAATGTAAGGCCAATCTCTATAACTGCAACTAATAATACATTGAAGTTACATTAATATTTACCAATGAAAAGATTCACTATGATGTAAAAAGCTGAACGCATACAGAAGAGATAAATTTAATTAACCCATTCGCTGTCATCCACGAGTATACTCGTGGCTTTAATTTATTAATTACTTTGTCACCATAATTTAAGAATTAAAAAAATTGCCTCATTTATTGGCAGAAATTTTGCTGTATTAGTAAAGCGAAATTTACCTTCTGAATTTGTGGTAGCAAACGACTTTTAACAAAAAAATTGAAAATTCTTACTTTATAGATTTGGCAGCGAATGGGTTAAATCAAGTTTCATATTACATAACATTTGACTACAATAAAGTTAGGATCAAGTCGTTAAGTTTAAAACAGCAATTTCAATGTTTAATTTCTTGACATTGAATTAAGAACTTGTACTGTAATAGATATTGGATAAAGATTTCACGTAAGTGTCAATTGCATGAGCCGTTCATGCGATCCGTCGCATCCCCATGGGAGTTTTTGAGATAGCCCAGACAGCATGAACATTAGCAGCAAGTTTGATTTTTTCTGGTATTATTTTGCCCAGCAAATCTCCCGCAAGGTATACCATCACCCATTTGCATGAGTAGTTTGTTGTGAAACTGATGCCAGACTGCCTTTAATTCCCGAAAGTGAAGAAAGCAAAAAATCCATCAGTTGAGATAGTAGACAATCAGCACATACGCAGAAATTGTAGAAATTTTATTCGGTAGGCACCGCTTTTTCTAAACGCTATACTTATTAAATACCAAAAAATGCTTGAAATGAAAAGTACAAATATTACCTAAATTTGTTTATGGTGATAAAACCGATGCATTCACCTTCTGACGGCGCTTTCGCATCAGTAGACTTGATCAGATCTATGGGCCCCTTAGAAGGGGTTAAACTTATAGTGTGACATGGAAAGATTACTACTTTGCAGTAAGTTTGCAGTATTTTTGATTGCTTGTTTGTCGTTAGTTTGCAATAAATTTGATACAGTATGAATTTAACTTGCACGACAAGTTAGCTGCAAGTTCAAAGTGTGGTGACTTCGGTGTTTGCGTTATCTTGCTGCAGTCTTGTTTTGAACTTTCAGTCTTGTCATGCTGAGCTTACTGCAACTTCGCAGGTTTTCAAAGCAAGACTGTTGCAAATTTTCTGCAAACTAAAAATGCTATGTGGGAAGGTTTTAACTTTAAGAAAAAGATCTTGCATTTTCAGCTACAGAAACTAGTAATGTAAGAAGCAAACACATCAAATATAGTTCATGCTGGAAAAAGCAGTTTTATTAAAATTGTCTTATTCAGCCATAATTCTTTTGGGTTTCCATGTTTCATGTCTCGCCACCTTTGATACCATATTCGATCTAATAGTTGCTTCCGATATCTTGGTCCTCTTTAAGGAAGTTAAATTTTTGTAATAAGTTTATTTGTGATGGATTAGCACTTTTTTGGAAGCATTAGAATGTGTAAAAGATGGTTCATGGTGGTTTCTGATTTTGTTCTTTGTTTTTCTTATTCTTGTTTATTTTAGATGGTTCGAAACAGTTTTAGAACATTCTCCAAGTTCAGCAGTAACCTTCGGAAGGGTCAGATTTATGCAGCTCTGGAAGGGACACTTAGGAGTTCCGTGGAAGGGGGTAGCGCCCTACTAGATCATTAATAATCATAAATTTTCCGAATCTTCCGATTGCACCCTAAAACAACTTGACAGGAGGATCAAGAACCTCATCTCTGTATATTTCAGCATTCACAGTTGCACTGGTAAAAATATGTCGGTCACTGCGGCCATTCAAAATGATGTCCGTCCATACCATGATTTTACGACCTTTGTATTGATGCCTTTTACGGGTTTCCAGCCTTATTGCGTGTGATTTTCTCCCTCCATATGGTAACACGTCTGTAGTAACTCTCTCAACAAAATCGGGATTCATCGTTAAAGAGAACTCGGCTCCAGTCCGTGGTACTCCAATGACGATGATCTCTGCACCACTTTAACCGGGTGCATTTCGCTACCGCAATTAGTGGAACACAAATCATGGCTTTCCTTGAATGCAGCCTGTCACTCACAGTAAACCAGTATAGTCGAGTTCTTGTTGCTGCAGCAAACTCCCTTCAATCTGAACTGACGTCAATTTCCTGTTTCTTTTAGCAATCGTTGGCAAATTACAGTCCTGAGAGCCTATTGTGGTGCGTTTTCTACCTTGACCTGGTTGTTTGTGGACATTATACTAGTGTCTTTAACCCGTTTCCAGATTCTTGACATGACGCTTTTGGCTATTTTTAAGTCTTTACAGACCCCTAAGAGTGTCTGTCCTGCTTCCATTCTCCCTATCGCACGGAATTTCTCAAAATCGGTCAAATGTCTTCTGGACGACATGTTCCACCTACTAGAAGCGAAAGTTTCACCTAATTACACGTACAATCCTTAAAATAAGACTACAAATTATCCACGTGCGCTCCTTTTCACACGTGAACCGAAAGAACGGGCTGATGCTTAAAAAATTGCATATATTTCTGTAGCTAAAGTTAATCCCATTGGACTACGTGATAAGGTTGACATTGAGTTACCTTTCTGGAAGTTCCCTTAGTAGAATTAACATAAAACACCTTTTTATGGTTGTTCCTTTAATTTTTCTCGGCAGTGTATTTTGAAAGTGGTAACAAATAACCAGTCAAAAAATAAAGTTAGTTATATTAATTGCAGGCAGCAGATTTAAAGTAATTGTTAATATTGTCCGTTATAAAGTGATCAAAGATAAGCGTCACGAAACTCAACCAATGTACCGTTATTGCTTTCGTATAAAAACGTTCATTCCCATAAGGTCGACAACAGAACCCCATCGAAGTCCAAGATAAAGAAGTTTTACGTTTAATCTAGTTACAGTTAATTTCTGTAAACGGAATAGCAGGTATACTTGCATAGTTATCCTTCCGTCTCGGGACATTAAAATGTTTTTGCTTATGAGAGGACTTCGTGTTTTCAGAAAACCTGCCAAGGAGGATTCACAATTGGACCAAGTTTCTTTTCAGATAGTTTTCAACCGTTAGCAAGCACAAATATATAGTGTTGTTTTCGTCGAACCTTGAATTGTTTTCCTTTGAGATAGGTCATCTTCACAGATTTTCCCGTAATAGATTTATGCTCTTCAGAGGTGGTGTTATAGCAGCGGTTTCCAACCTGGGGTAGCGTACCTCTGGGGGTACGTGGCTGGTCTGCTGAGGGTTTGCGAAAATAATATCGGTAATGGCGGAAGTCACAAAAATGTTAGGAATATCAATGTAATTTGGATCGATTTATTATATGGTTGTGATAAGAAGATTACTAATGAAAAACAGCATGTTTACGTTATCTTCTTGAGTGGATGGGGGGGGGGCGGAAGGGGGGCGTGCTTATGAGAAATGGAGGTACTCCGAAATGAAAAACATAAGAAAGGGATACGTGAAAGAAAAAAGTTTGGGAAGTGAATACGTTTTAGCAGTTTTAAGGGATACTGTGAAAAACGTAAATTATTTATAACGGAAATCAGCCTAAAACGGAAAGGTTCATAGTCCCGAAGAAAGGCATACCTTAGAATTATACCTTCTAAGACGAACACCTCTCTAAAGCGGAATTTTTTATAGATACTTTGTGATTCTGTCTTATCAGTTTTTACTGTTGTATTTGTATCCATGATTCAGTGAACCAGGTCTACTTTCGGGGAGGGGGGGGGGGGGGGTCATGACCCCCAGGACCACCCCTTGGCTACGCCACTGATTGATTACGATATTATTACGGGGGGGGGTGGTTCGAGAAGTGATAACGTGTGATATCGAAAGGGGGAGAGTGGCTCCAAAATCACCAAAAATTTCATAACTTTATATAAGTATAACCCCTAATCTGTTTGCCCTATGTAATACCATTCTGTGAATAATTATAGTAAACATTATTATTCAAAATTTTCTGGTCTCAATTTGCATTTTCTGAATGGAAATTTCAACAGGTTTGACAAAACTGTCTCTGAATGCCTTTTTTCTCAGATGGAGGATTTTAATTTGGTTCTAAAGAAACATATTGTTTTTGCCGTTATGTTTGAATACGCATTATGAAGTTTTCTTAATTGAATACACTTTTTCACAATGATCACTTCAATGAATTTTCGGAATCATTTAACTTTGCATGAAAAGAAAATTTTCAAGAATAAAATGGCTTAAATATTTCTCCAATACGGATATCCCCCGACTTATGTAAATAATGCGTTCCGCAAACTTTTACGTAACTTGAATTTTACGTAAGTCGAATTTCTAAATTGATTAGGTAAAATTTCGTAAGAAACAGCAATATTTATTACATATATGATTTATATTCACCAGTATGATATCCAGTTTCAAATTAAAAAATGCAGCTTTTAATGAGCTCGTGAAAAGCGTCCGCAAAGTTTAGTCATATAGGCATCAATTGGGTTATAATTTGCACTCACGTTTTGATTCAGTCATGACTGACAATTATAAACAGTGAAATTCATAGATACAACTAAAGAATGTCTCATGAGTACTGTCGAAAATTTCAGATAGGAAGAAACGAGATTTTAAAATGCAGGTAGTTTCGGTCCAGCCGAATTTTCAGCAGCATTTTTGCTTTAAACAAATTTTCGGCGAAACTTTGATTTTGGGCCGAAAATGAAAAGGAATTTTCGGTCGATTTTAATAGTTTGAACAATACTTTATTCCTAGCTATTCTTCTTTTGTTTTGATATTTTTCTGAAGAAACTTTAAAAATTTAAAATATTCATCCATTTACATTTACACATTATTCACAGATATACATTCATCCATTTATGATGAATTTAAATATTAAAAAAGCTTCTAAATAATATATATTTATATCTGTAAGTACTTATATGATTATGTCTAAAATCTGCATAAATGTGATTCATTAGTTTAATTAGCATCCTAAAAGGAAATCCTCTTATTTAACTCTGTTTTGATATCATATCGGACAATATCCTGTCCAGCATGGAAGAAATATTTAATAAAGACATTGGAATTTTTTCATTTGGTTAATTTTGTGCAGTATTTTTCTCTTTCCTGGACATTGATGATTTAGTTCTTTCATTCGGAAAAGATGAAATTTTTGCTACTTATTCTGACAAGCCTCGGTAAGAATTTTACTTTGCATTATACATATCGGATTTTATACTTTTAATGTCTTAACCCTTTAGTGCTCAGCTTTTTCATATATGCAAACGTTTTGAATTTTATAGATATTTTTATTCGTATATACCTAATTCACACCAAAAAATTAAAATCGCAATATATGCTTAAACTAATAACACACATTCCACATTTAAATAAATCGAAATTAACCATTGGAATTGTCTGGTTTAAGGTCAGATTCTCTGAACTCGTAATTTCCAGAACGTATTCTTTCAGGGGAATTAAAGGGTTAAATGTTAAGTTTTATAAAATAAATAATTATATAAAATAACGTATTTGGATCCATACTTTTTAAAGTATTTACTAATTTGCCATATTTTAGCTTAAAACAACCATACGACAGTAATTTTAGGTAGCTCTCATTACAAAAAGCTACCTATTGCAGCCGTTCGGAGGAAAGCGATTTCAAAAAATTTTGGTATATTTTCATCGATCATGACCCCCAGACCCCGAAACCACCCTCCGTTCAAAATTGACACACACACATATATATATATATATATCAATTATATATATCCATATATATATATATATATATATATATATATATATATATATATATATACTAGCAACTCCCCCGGCTTTGCTCGCGTAATATTTGAAATATGCCAAGTGATATTTATATGTCTAATTTTTATTAAAAGGTACTAACTAAATTTTTATTTTATTAAAAGGTAATATTTTATTTTATTAAAAGGTAATATTTTATTTTATTAAAAGGTACTTATTACTTTTAGGAATAATTCAAAAATTACTATTTAAAACACAGTTTTATTAAACATCCTTATTACACTGCATTAGGCAGAAATGAGACTTACATTAATAAAATGAAATAAAAATAAATAAATGATAATTTAGAAAATATTTTGAAACTTTTATGCTCAATTAATACGCTCATTCCAGTATTCATTTGAAGTTTTGAATTTTTTAGAAACCATCTTCTTTCATCTTAAAATTATCCATCATGTCAAATTCCAAGTCCTACCACCTCTCTCAACATAAAGGGCTATGTTGAAACAGGAACTGTCACCATTAATTTGCCAACATTAATTTTGAAATCGGTTTGTTATTTCCTAATATTCCACAGAAACGTAATTTAAAAAGCCTTTAAAGCCATTTTTTAGAACGTTTGTTGTTCCTGTGAACCCCAGGTTGCAGAATCACCGGCATAAAATATAGACTGTGTAGGATCAGAGACTGTTACCATTGATTCGCAACTATTACTTTTATAATCGGTTTATATTCCCTGAAATTGCATAGAATCGTAATTTAGAACTTTTTTAGAATGCTGTTCGCAACTCCCCTTCGCTTCACCCCTTTTTAATCCGAATTTATTTTCGACGTTCCTTCGAGGGCATTTATATTTTATAAGTAACTACCATGTCATATTTAAAGTTTCTAGCCTTTTCAGTATTACAGAAATCGCAATTTAGAAAGTTTTTAGCTCCTGCAACCCTCTGGTGGTAGAGGAACAGACATAAAATATAGCTTACGTTTGAGCAGGTTCTATCACCAAAATTTGTCATCATTATTTTTTTAATCGGTTTGGTAATTTACATGTTTGCTTAAAAATTGTAATTTAAAACGCTTTTTTTCGCTTTATAGCGCACTCACTTCATTTTTTTAAAATTTGGAATTTTCTTTCGACTGTTCTTAGAAAGCAGTTGCATCTTGTAAGTAAATACCATGCCATACTTCAAAGTGTTAAACCCCTCAGTTGTGCAAAAAACGCAAATTAGAACATATTTTGCTTTTGCAAACCTCAAATGGTAGTGACAGCAACATAATATATAACCTATGTTATAACAGGGATTGTCACCATTGATTTGCAACCATTACTTTTGAAATAGCTTTGGTATTTCCTTAGATTGAGTAGAAATCGCAATTTAGAACGTTTTTAGGACGCTTTTCGCGCATTTTTACCCCTTTTTAAATTTCCAATTATTTCGAAACTGTTCTTAAAGATCATTTATATCTAATAAATATGTACCTTGCCTAATTTTAAGTTGCTAGCCCCTACCGATCACAAAAATCGAAATTTAGAACACTTTTTTGCTCCTGCAATGTCTTGGTGATAGTGATACCGACATAAAATAACGTCTATGTTAGAGCAGGGGCTGTCAGCATCAATTTCCTATCATTACGTTTCAAATCAGATTCATTCTTCCTGAGATATTGCCGACAAATCGGCCTTTAGAACGTTTTTAGAACGCTTTTCGCGCATTTTGCTCCTGCATCTTTTCTGGGGTAGTGGAAACAGATATAAAATATATCCTATCATTTTTACACCATTATATTTGAAATCGGTTCAGTACTTCCTGAGATTGCATAGAAATCGCAATTTAGAATGTTTTTCACAACGCTTTTTGCGCATTTTGACCCCCTTTTAAATTTCGATTTTTTTAGGAAATGTCCTTAGAGATCATTGATATCTTATAACTAACTACCATTCTAAATTTCACGATTCTAGGCCCTTCCGTAACGCAAAAGCCGCAATTTAGAACGTTTTGCTCCTGCACCCCCTTTCGGGTTGCACCCCCTTTCGGGTAGTGGCACCGACATAAAACATAGCCTATGTTGGAGCAAGGGTTGTCACCGTCATTTTGACACCCTTATTTTGACACCATTATTTTTTAAATCGCTTTGGTATTTCCTGAGATTGTGTAGAAACCACCATTTAGAACGTTTTTTGGAACGATTTTTGCGCATTTTCACCCTTTTCAAATTTCGAATTGTTTAAGAACTGTTCTTAGAAATCCTTTATATCTAATAAGTAGCTAATATTTCAAGTTTCATATTTCTAGGCCCTTCAGTAACACGTAAATCGCATTTTTAGAACGTTTTTTGCTCCTGCACCCCCCTTTGGGGAAGTGACACCGACATAAAACACAGCCTATCTTGGAGCAAGCATTGTCACCATCATTTTGACACCAATATTTTTTAAATCGGTTTGATATTTCCTGAGATTGTGTAGAAACTACCATTTAGAACGTTTTTTAGAACGCTTTTTGTGCATTTTCACCCCTTTAAATTTTCGAATTGTTTAAGAACTGTTCTTAGACATCATTTATATCTTATAAGTAACTAATATTCAAAATTTCATATTTCTAGGCCCTTCAGTAACGCTAAAATTACATTTTTAGAACGTTTTTTGCTCCTACACCCCCTTTGGGGGTAGTGGCACCGACATAAAACATAGCCTATCTTGGAGCAAGGGTTGTCACCATCATTTTGACACCATTATTTTTTAAAATCGGTTTGGAATTTCCTGAGATTGTGTAGAAACCACCATTTAGAACGTTTTTTAGAACGATTTTCGCGCATTTTCACCCCTTTCAAATTTCGAATTGTTTAAGAACTGTTCTTAGAAATCCTTTATATCTAATAAGTAGCTGATATTTCAAATTTTATATTTCTAGGCCCTTCAGTAACACGTAAATCGCATTTTTAGGACGTTTTTTGCTCCTGCACCCCCTTTGGGGTAGTGAAATCGACATAAAACATAGCCTATCTTGGAGCAAGCATTGTCACCATCATTTTGACACCAATATTTTTTAGACCGGTTTGGTATTTCCTGAGATTGTGTAGAAACTACCATTTAGAACGTTTTTTAGAACGCTTTTTGTGCATTTTCACCCCTTTTAAATTTCGAATTGTTTAAGAACTGTTCTTAGACATCATTTATATCTTATAATTAACTAATATTCAAAATTTCATATTTCTAGGCCCTTCAGTAACGCTAAAATCGCATTTTTAGAACGTTTTTTGCTCCTACACCCCCTTTGGGGTAGTGGCACCCATATAAGATATAGCCTATGTTCTAAGTTGGACTAACACCATCATTTTGATACCATTACTTTTGGAATAGGTTCGGTAGTTCCAGAGCTTACCTCCTACAAATAAACAATTTTTTCCTCTTTATAATAGGAGTATAGATATTTATATATCTGACATTTGTCACACTGTAACTCTCGTATTTATCAACCGATTTGGATGTAATTGAGTGTGTACATAGCACATACCAATGTCTCGACCGTGTTCGTTGGCCAGCTTCATCCGCCATTTTGTTTCAAAATGGCGGCCATTTAAAATTTTTTTAAAAACTAAAATTTGAAAAGTGCTACCAAAAATGTAAAAATGGAAAAATATTTTTTTCTTATGTATTTTACCTTTATACAAAGATTCCGGAGCAGTTGTTGTTTCGTCTACATCTTAAAAAATGGCTGAGTTATAGCATTTTGTTTGAATTTCTAGCGTGGCTGACATTTTGAAACGTCCCGAATTTTGTCACGCAATAAAAGGCGTATTTATCAACCGATTTGGATGTAACTTCGTTTATACATAGTACATACCAATATCTCGACCGAGTTCGTTGGCCAGCTTCATCCGCCATCTTGTTTAAAAATGGCGGCCATTTAAATTTAAAAAAAAAAAATTAAAATTGATATTTGGTACCAAAAAATTGAAAATTGAAAAAATATTTTTTTCTTATGTGTTTGAACTTGATAAAAAGATTCGGGAGCAGTTTTTGTTTCATCTATATCTTAAAAAGTGGCTGAGTTATAGCATTTTAGGTAGCTTTCATTACAAAAAGCTACCTATTGCAGCCGTTCGGAGGAAAGCGATTTCAAAAAATTTTGGTATATTTTCATCGATCATGACCCCCAGACCCCGAAACCACCCTCCGTTCAAAAGTTGATATATATATATATATATACATATATATATATATATATATATATATATATATATATATATATATATATATATATATATATATATATATATCCATATATATATATATCTGACCTTTGTCATACTGTAACTCTCGAATTTATGAACCGATTTGGATGTAATTCGGTATGTACATAGTACATACCAATGTCTCGACCGAGTTCGTTGGCCAGCTTCATCCGCTATTTTGTTTCAAAATGGCGGCCATTTAAAATTTTCTTAAAAATTTTAAATTTGAAATGTGGTACCAAAGAATTGAAAATGGAAAAATATTTTTTCCTTATGTATTTGACCTTTATACAAAGATTCCGGAGCAGTTTTTGTTTTGTCTATATCTTAAAAAATGGCTGAGTAATAGCATTTTGAATTTCTAGCGTGGCTGACATTTTGAAACGTCCTGAATTTTGTCACGCGATAAAAGGCGTATTTATGAACCGATTTGGATGTAACTTCGTTTGTACATAGTACATACCAATGTCTCGACCGAGTTCGTTGGCCAGCTTCATCCGCCATCTTGTTTAAAAATGGCAGCCATTTAAATTTTTAAGAAAAATTTAAATTTGAAATGTGGTACCAAAAAATTGAAAATTGAAAAAATATTTTTTTCTTGTGTATTTGACCTTAATACAAAGATTTGGGAGCAGTTTTTGTTTCGTCTATATTTCAAAAAATGGCTGAGTTATAGCATTTTGAATTTCTAGCGTGGCTGACATTTTGAAATGTCCCGATATTTGTCACGTGATAACAGGCGTATTTATGAACCGATTTGGATGTACTTTGGTGTGTACATAGTACATACTAATATCTCGACCGAGTTCGTTGGCCAGCTTTATCCGCCATCTTGTTTCAAAATGGCGGCCATTTAAAAAAATTTAAAAAATTTAAAATTTAAAATGAGATACCAAAATATTAGAAAATGTAAAAGATTTTTTTTGTATGTGTTTGACCTTAATACAAAGATCCTGGAACAGTTTTTGTTTCGTCTATATCTAAAAAAATGGCTGAGTTATAGCGTTTTGAATTTCTATTGTGGCTGACATTTTAAAACGACCTGATTTTTGTCACGCGATAACAAGCGTATTTATGAACCGATTTGGATGTTACTTGGTCTGTACATAGTACATACCAATGTCTCGACCGAGTTCGTTGGCCAGCTTCATTCGCCATCTTTTTTCAAAAGGGTTCCCATTTAAAAAAAATTAAATTTAAAATTTAAAATGAGGTATTAATAAATTGGAAAATGAAAAAGATTTTTTTATGTGTTTGACCTTGATACAAAGATTCCAGAGCAGATTTTGTAAAGCAGCTTGGATAAAGCTGACTAATTTCGTGAAATTCTCATTCATAATGATTTAGTATTGATAAAAATTAGTATTGAATCTCCTATATTCGGTTTCCACTAAATTGAGCTTCGTGTGTTTGAATAATATAAGTTGGCTTTTTTAAAATAAGGTATTTGAAAGCTACCTCTTCCTCCCGGCACTGGCCGGAAGGACTTTTGAATTTCTAGCGTGGCTGACATTTTGAAACGTCCTGATTTTTGTCACGTGATAACAGGCATATTTATGAACCGATTTGGATGTACCTTGGTGTGTACATTGTACATACAAATATCTCGACCGAGTTCGTTGGAATGCTTCATCCGCCATCTTGTTTCAAAATAACGGCCATTTAAAATTTTTTTTAAAAAATTAAAATTTAAAATGAGATACCAAAAAATTAGAAAATGAAAAGGATTTTTTTTGTATGTGTTTGACCTTAATACAAAGATTCCGGAACAGTTTTTGTTTCGTCTATATCTAAAAGAATGGCGGAGTTATAGCGTTTTGAATTTCTATTGTGGCTGACATTTTAAAACGACCTGATTTTTGTCACGCGATAACAGGCGTATTTATGAACCGATTTGAATGTAACTTCGTCTGTACATAGTACATAACAATGTCTCAACCGAGTTCGTTGGCCAGCTTCATTCGCCATCTTGTTTCATAAGGGTTGTCATTAAAAGAAATTTAAATTTAAAATTTAAAATGAGGTATTAAAAAATTGGAAAATGAAAAAGATTTTTTTTATGTGTTTGGCCTTGATACAAAGATTCCGGAGCAGTTTTGTTTCTGAAAATTTGTTCTTTTGTTTATATCTTAAAAAAATGTTTGAATTATAGCACTTTGAATTTCTAGCATGGCTAACATTTTGAAACGATCTTGTATTTGTCATGCGATAACATACGTATTCGCCTATTTTGATGTAAGAAGGCATGTGGATTGTATACATCAATATCTCGACCAAGTTCGTTGGCCAGCTTCATCAGCCATCTTGTTTCAAAATGGCGGTCATTAAATTAAAAAATATATATATTTAAAGTGAGGTGGAAAAAAATTAGAAATTGAAAAAGGTTTCTTTCTTGAATATTTGACCTTGATATAAGGATTCAGGAGCATTTTTTGTTTGTCTTTATCTTAAAAAAATGGCTCAGATATAGCAGTTTCAATTTCTAATGTGGGTGACATTTTGAAAAATCTGATATTTTGCCTGCGACAGAACTCGTATATATCAACCGATTCCGATGTGAGTAAGCATGTGCACAGCAATTACTAAGGTCTCGACCAAGTTCACTGGTTAGCCTCATCCACCATGTTGTCTTAAAATGGCAATCACTTTAAGAAATCGCCGAATTTGGCAGCCAAATATAAGTTACTTTAAATAAAAGCAGCTTGGATAAAGCTGACTAATTTCGCGAAATTCTCATTCATAATGATTTAGTATTGATAAAAATTAGTATTGAATCTCCTATATTCGGTTTCCACTAAATTGAGCTCCGTGTGTTTCAATAATATAAGTTGGCTTTTTTAAAATAAGGAATATGAAAGCTACCTCTTCCTCCTGGCCCTGGCCGGAAAGACTTTTATTATATTGCAGATGTGAAACAGAAGAAAAGATTGACGTATTACATGAAAAATGTATCTCTGATTTTTTTTTTTTTCATTATTTTTCCTGTGTAATAAACCTTTCAGAGAATCATATATATTTTTCTCGAAACTAAACAAAAAATCACGCATTTAAGGGTTAATATCCATATTTAAGTAATACAGATTTAAAATTCAATTTATACTTATCATTATAAAAGACACAAATCATTGATCTGGTGAAAATGTTTTTTTTTTTTTTTATATATATATATACATTACTCATGTGGTCATTCATAGCCATACTAACCTTTAAAAGAAACCTACAATAAAGTAATAATAATAATAATAATAATAATAATAATAATAACAATAATAATGATAATGATGATGATGTTGAAGACTGTAAAATTCAGATATAAAAACATCTCTCCTAATCGACTTAGGATTCAAGGAAAGGAAAGAAAACCTTGAAAACAGTTTACTTTAAAAACAAAAAATAAAATATTTTCGCTCAGTTGGAAATATTCAATTCGTATGATAACTTTACCAGTCAGTTTGACTGTGTTAAAATAATAATTCATCTACGTATCCATCGTTAATATGGAGGTCCTTTACCTGCGGTTTATTCTGTTGAGCTGTCTACATGACAGACCAGATGTTCCTACCAATAAGGTTAACTGAGCGAAATATGCTGGCTGGTTGTCGGCCCAGTTAGCTTAAATGGAAAAGCATTGGCCTTGTAAGCCAAGGATCTGGGTTCGATTGCCGGCCTGGGCATTTTTTCGCTCAGTTGGAAATATTCAATTCGTAAAAAATAAAATAGTCAGAGAAATTTTTATTTTTCAAAATCTATCTTATAAACGACTAGTTATTTATAATTTGTTTTCTTTATTCTATTCTTGGAAAAGAAAGAAAATCATTGATAATATATAAATATTTTATGAACTTTCTGAAAGATGAGACATTTTAAAAATATGTCACATATTATAGCTTCGCCCTAGCATTAACATAGCAGTATATTTAATTGATTATATTTAGAATACATTATATTGCCTTGGAGATTTATAACAGAACTGAATTATTTAACCCTTTATCTGCGGACGGTACTTATAAGTACCATTAAAATAACTTGTTATAAAATTAGTAATACTGTTTAGAAGGAGTGATGATAGATGCATTATTTTATCTTGTTCCAAAAGCATTATGGGTTACACAAAACAAAAATATTTCTAAAAGGATGATTTCTTTTGCCTTTGCATCTTTTCAGCTTTCTTGGCGTTGGGGGGAGGGGGGGCGATACTTCAATTCGGAAATATTTCTGTATTTCTATTGTAAGAATATTATATTTGTACATTTCCTAATTCGACAAAATACTAAGAAAGATATTTAAAATAAAAGATTTGAGTGGGGTTATAAATAGTGCACAAAATCCCTATAAATTCAAATTTAATCAATCCTTATAAATCCTTCAATCTTTCTAAAATCCTTCGAAAATTTATTAAATAATTATGTAAATCTTCTAATGTAGTTTCAAAAATTCACGAAAAATGCTTTAGATGATAAAATCTTCATGAATTCATAATTCAGTAGATAAATAGTTAATTATCTAAGCATTGTAACTTTTATTTGCAGACATGCAGTTTATGCAAACATTAACTTTTATAGGCGAGAGCTTATATTTATAATACCTTATATTGCTTTGAAGATTTATATCAGAATTGAATTAATTATCAAAATATTATAATTTTTATTTGTAGACATGCAGTTTGTATAAACATTACATTTTTATAGGTGAGATATTATATTTGCCTTATACAGTATACAGTATACATTATATAGTATACCTTATACAGTATAACTTCAAAAATCTGGCATCATCGGGATCGAGACTGTGCCGGATTTTTGAAAATTCCGGATTTTTGAAGGAATATCAAAAGCATAACTAGGAATAGCAAAAATAGTACTATATTGTTAATGGTGCCTTTAGCCATAATTTAGTTCATTATTAAGTGATAAATTATTTAAGAAAAAGAGAAAAAAAAACTTACTTTAATTGATATTTTCTATGTTACAGAAAAAAAAATCTAATAAAGAGTTAAATTATTTCTTCTCTTGTAATTTCGGAAGCATCGATTTCAACTTTGTTTGCTTCCCCCCCCCCTTTTTTTTTGGTCGTCCTTTAACAAGTTTTTTTTTATTATTATTTTATACGAATGAAGAATGTCTATTTTAAAAATACAGTCTTGTTTCTATAAAGCATATATTAATTCTCCAGTCAAATTTATGCTATTTTCTAGTGACACCTTTTTTTCTGCCGATTGTTCATCTTCGTCATCTGAAGAGCTACTAACAATATTGGCGGTTCTATTTAGCAAAGCGTCAGCGATCTCGCTGTCCGTTAAATTGTTCGTTGTTAATGAATTTTCATCAATATTTAGCCAATCATCTATATCCCTTTTTTCGTCACTTAATGCATTTTCATATTTTGCGTGTTCAATCAGCTCATAAATTGCGGCCTTTTCACGAGAAATATGAAAGACTGAAAATTTTTCCTCATCACTGATTTCACCGAAAATTCCTTGCGGCCATATATTGTGCCATGCATTCATCATGGTTGACCCCAAAGTTGTTCCCGTTGCTAAGTAACAATGCAGCTCCTAGAAAATTTGTTCAGAAAATAATCACCTCTGACAAATGAAAAAAAAAAGTCAAATATTCATTTTTTGTATTTTTACTTTCCATCTTTAAGTTTTTAATTCATAAAGAATTGCTATTTTTCTTCTCCCATAACTTGAAACTGTAAAAGAAAAAGGAATGGAAAATATGTTTTGTATGCCGGATTTCTGAAGTTGCCGGATTTCTGAATGCCGGATTTTTGAAGTCACGCTGTATTGCTTTGGAGATTTATACTAGAATTTAATTATTTAATTATGAAAATTTTATCATTTTTATTTATAGGCATACAACGTGTAATAACACTAGAAACACTAGACTAGGGATATTTTAACGACTCCTATTCCGACTCCAGACTGGCAACACTAGTACTCGGACTGGTTTATTAGAGTTGCCTGTTGGTTAAAATAATGATGGAATATAAGAAAAATAAAGCTAAAATCTCCCTATTTCGGCACTGATTATCTTTTTAGGGCTTCAAAAATAAAACAGAAAATAATTATATTTTTCGCTTTATTAATTTTACAATTTCACGCCCGCAAACCCGAAAAATCCAACTATTGAAGTCTAAAAAACACAAAAGGCAAATTTTACAATTTTGGATCTGCGGACTCAGAAGAAAAAATGAAATCGTTACAATTTAGTTGTTATTTTGCTCGTCATTCTAATGAAATAATTTTAAAAATTGGATTTTTTTTATTAAGTTTAAAATTTTGGCTTTATTTCGGGTTCTGCAGACCTGAAAAATCCGAATTTCATAAGGTCAAAGATAAGAAAATTTTGCTATTGTATTGTTATTTTGGTTACCGCCATTTCAGAAAAAAAAATCAATTTCTTCATATTTTGACCCCTGTGCACAAAAATAAATAAATTTAAAAAATAAAAAAACCCGACTGCGTAAAAAGCGAACTAATTAATTATTTCTAATCAATGTTAAACTATTTTTATATTACTTACCTATTTTTTAATTTACTTGTATTGATGACTTTTAAGTTGTGTTTAATTGTTAGTTCCTATCTATAAACACTGTTTTGAAGAGGTCTATTGATATCTATAATGGTTAGAGTTGCAATAAAGCTAGAGATCCTACCTACACAACTTCCAGATTGTGTAATATTTAAACGGAGCTTCTGACTGTAAAATAGTCAAAAGACCGTCTTCATTTTGAAAGACCTATCCAATGATATGCCACTCAATAGGGTGCGTAAAAAAAAATTTTCGTGTTTACCGCCATTTTGTATTTTACGGCCGACAGTTTGAATTTATAATAACAAAACCTACCCTATAACCATCGGACGGTTAAGACGCATCGATAAAACCTCATTGATTAAAACCCATTCAGCCGTTGGGATGTTTCGAGGGTATAAAGAAATCCACATTCCCAGATACGCGTGAAACACATAACCCTTCTTGGCAGTCGGGTAATAAAGAAAGGAAGGGTATTTTGGAATTTTGACCTTTTGTCACACAGACTGGAAAAATGTGAGGGGAAAAAATAAACGGAAAAGCCTTCTATTACAATGCTGTATCTGGTTCTTATTTCTTTTGCCTCCAAAAATAGAACAGAATTGAAATTTTCGCGTTACATCCGGTAAGAGATCTGCATGAACCGAAATTTTATGGCCCGTCCCCTAAAACGTTCCGTCATGCTTTATTATGTATTCTCACTCCAATCATGCCTATTGCCTATTGTAAATTGCTCCTATTTTATCGGCGTCGTTTAGTTCTTTCAAATTCGCTATATTGGGTTTGTTAGCCTGTTCAATTTTTTATCAGTCTGATTATGTTCATTAACATAAATTGTCTTAATTCTACTTACACGGCCTGTTTGAAAGATGGCCTTCATTTTCCAGACCTCGAGTTCTTCCAAACCTTTGTGCTTTGGGTTCTATCCGCAAACCCACAAAATATGAGGGAAGTACTTACATACTAAATGTAAAATATCTACTACAGTTATTAATTAAAACAGTTTTCATCTATTTTGTACATGGATACCCTGGTTTACCCTGTACCTGCCCTATATCTACTTTGTACACCGCTTTAAATCGGTCCTCTTTAAATTGAGTAGCCTGATATAATCCATAAATAACAATAACAATTCATTTTATAGATTTAAAATTACATATAATTAGTTTCATTTCGCTTTCAAATGTCTAACAAAAAAATCTGGAGTCGGAGCCGGCTTGTTTTTTAGCGACTCCGACTATAAAAATTAAAATACTACAAGAAATTAGTTGGAAAACATCGGTTTACTATACTTAACCGTCATTTTGGCGCGGCGAAAGGTTAAATGTTCAATACTTCCTAGTTGGCAATCATATTTCTTTATTACTGTCATTTTATTTCATTATAGTAATTACTGGTACTTGCGTTTTCTCTTATTTGTCAGAAAAATTGTATTTAACTCTCGTATGACAAATAATTGATTATTCTTACCCTTACAATTTTTCGAAAAAAGTTTAAATATAAAAATTCACATTGTTCCTGCTCATATGCGTCATATAAGTTATCCCTATGGCAAATTTAAAGTTTCTAGAATGACA
The DNA here is from genome assembly GCA_963932465.1 of Maratus speciosus. Taxonomy (NCBI): domain Eukaryota; kingdom Metazoa; phylum Arthropoda; class Arachnida; order Araneae; family Salticidae; genus Maratus; species Maratus speciosus. The sequence goes on along the minus strand of OZ010791.1, from coordinate 40,630,654 downwards.
GTTTCAATGAAATCACCGTGAAAATAAATGATAGAATGTTTCCCCTCCACTACCTCTCATTTGAAATTTGATTTTTTTTTCTACTTTCCTTTGGGATAATCAAAGCGAAATAGAAACCAACATGCTGAATAAAAAATTTCTAACTATAATAGTTTCCGAGTAATCATGATCACAGAGTTTTTAGTAATAACTTCATCCTTTGAAATATCGACTATTTTTAAAACAAAACGTTATCACCGAGCATTTATGCTTTAATGTAACCTCCATATCAAATTTCATGTTATTAGCATTAACAGAATAATAAAAAAAAATCCGAATTTTAAAACGATTTTCACTCTTACACTTCCTTGAGGATACAATGTTAAAAATATCGTGAAAAATTACCTCTGTTTTTCAAGGCATTTTCTGACCAATGAAAACGCTTCATAGGTGTTAATGTAGCGTTCTCATTGGTCAGAAAATAGAGAGCCTTTAAAAACAGCGGTAATTTTTCACGATATTTTTAACGGTGTAGGTTGCATAGAGATAAATATAGACAATTTATGAGAAAAGAGTATCATCATTATTATCCAGAAAAAAATATTTGAAATCGGTTTAGTACTTCACAAGAAACTTAATTTTTGAAAGTTTACCTCTTATTTCATCCATTTAAATAAAAAAAAATAGTGAAAAATGTTCTGAACGATCATGCAACTCTTAAAACTAACTGCTATATCGAAAATGCATTTACATCTCATAGGCGTTACCAGGGGGGGGTGCCCAGGGTGCCCCCCCCCCCCGCTTTCGCAGACTCAAGCACAATTATTTTAAAAAATTGAAATCTACAAAAGAAAAAAGAAGAAGTGAAAGCAGAGTTCAACTAGTTTAGTTCAGAAAACTAACAGCCTAAGTTTTGAAATGTGATAAAAAAAAGAAACACACGTTCTTTCTTTCTTTTCTTTTCTTTTCTTTTCTTTTTTTTTTTTTTTTTTTTTTTTTAAGAAAATTACGTTGTTTGTCCTTTTTAAAACTAGAATATTTATAAGAATCTGTATTAGTCATAGTAAGTGAAAAAGGTGGCTTTATAATCCCACTTTGACGTCTTTTGTTTGTGGGAGATTTTTTTTTAACGCCGTTCTTTCTATTGCATGTTTCTGCAATTTCATGAGAAATTAACACAAGATCTTGACGAGGATGGAAACTATTTGTCTCTTTGCTTTCGTAGTTTAAAGTCTAGAAAGTAGGGAAAAAATTGAAAGGGAATTCAGATGTAAAACGATAATTCCAAAATGCAATTGCCGGGGGAAAGGGGGTACACAGACCCTGCCTCCTTTGAAAATGAAAAATAATAGCACAGAAAATTCAAATTAATCTGGAGGTTGGTTGGTTGGTTGAATTTCCTGGCTATTTTTTGGCATTCGTAAAAGGAATATGGTTGCAGTCTTTCAAGTCAATATAATAATTTTTTTCCTTTGGAAATTTTTATACGATTTTTAGAGTTTCTTCTCGTTTCGCGGCGTTCTTTTGAAAGTAGAAAAACAACCCGGTTTCAATCTTTTAGCCCAGAACAGCAAATTTTGACCAAATTCGCAATTTTATTCTGCGATTATTTCATGATATTTACATCATTTTTCCAAAATCGTTTGACGAAATTCACGTCTTTCTAATTCGTGTTCTTTACCGCGATCCTTTTGCGGAATTCGCATTTTATGCTGCGATATTTTGACGAAATTGACATTTCTTCAGCACGTTCCTTCGACGAAATTCGCGTTTTCTTTCCACGATCTTTTGACAAAATTCGCTTTTTCTTTCCGAAATCTGTTGACGAAATTCGCTCTTTCTTTCTGCGATCCTTTGACGAAATTCTCGATTTACTTAGATCCTTTGATGAAATTTATTTTCTGTTGCGATCGATTGACGAAACTGATTTTTTTACATTTGTCGAAATTCGCGATAGTTTTGCGCGACCGATCAGGGAAATTCTCGATATCTTTCCGTACCAATTAACAAAATTCTCTACTCTTTTCCGCGACATTTTGACGAAATTTGCAAAACGTTTTTGTCAATCGTTTATCGAAATTCGTATTTTTTTGCGCAATCTTTTGACGAAATTGGTGATTACTTTCTGCACTATTTTATCGAAATTCTCGATATTTTTCCACGATCGTTTGAAGAAATTCTTACATTTTTCCGGGACCGATTCACGAATTGATTTTGATAAATTCCATAAAAGAAATAAAAATCGTGGACTTATTTGGAGGGGGGAAATATAGCACAGCATTTTTTATTATGCGGGACTTTCCTTTTCTGTGCACAAATCGCGCGATACCGCACGTTATTTCAAACCCTGTCGCTCAAAGAAAACTTCATTACTAGAGGAGTTTCGTTGTTTGTTTTTTTTAAACGAACATAGAATTAAACAAATCTAGGATTGGGGGGGGGGGGGGGGCTGCCTTCGGCAACGTACTCCTGAGCAAGCTACAACTTCTTCCCCTTCTGTCTCGAAACAAGCGAATCTTGAATTATTGCGTTTTTTATTTAGAGCAAAAATAGATTTTCAGCTTTCTTATAAGAACTGATTTGACGTTATTCCAGTTCGAATTTAATTACGGCATTTGCAAAAATTACCGGAGAGTTTTTGCTGTTTCAAAAAAAAGTAAAAAAAAATCATAATTCGGAAAAGATTAAAAAACCACAGGGAACGAAATTAGCAAAATGGGTAAAAGATTTAAACAGAATTCCTTTTAGGAATGTCAAAAAAATATATAAAAAATCACCTGGAAATTCTAAAAAATTCTTAAAAACTGAAAAATCGTTGTAAGAATCTCGAAAACACTTTATTGAAAAGAAGACAAAGTTTATTGGATAAAATATTGAAATCGGATTATTTTTTACTAATTTGAAAAAAATTTCCGCAAAATATGAAAAAAATCACATAAGAAATTAATTGAAAAATTCCAGAAATTGTATTCGACATGCATGAGTTCAGGCCTCAGGTCCTGTCAAATCTGACGGCTGTGCGGGCTGCATTGTTTCTTCAGAGTTCAGCGCGCGCGCGTACACACACAGAGAGACAGACAAGCACCTGTCTTTATTATTACAGTCGCATCATGATAGTATAGTTTTTATCATCTTGATAAAATTTAGTGTATATTTCTACGACCTGCTTTACCTAATATATCAACACATTCTGAAGTAAAAACATGAATTACCGTAATTTCCGCGTATAATCCGCGGATCAAACAATTATGTTCGGAATCCCAGAATCTCGTTTCATAAGCCGTAATTTGTTAAATCGCAATAAATATTTAACTTCAATATTGAAATAAAATTTCTGGGTCGAAACATGAATGTTTGATCTGCGGATCAAACAATCCAGAAGTTACGGTATTAATGAATATTATGATTATTTATAATAATTATTTATATAGACTTTCCTACAAAGTTTCTTAGGTCATGTAAAGTTGTTGTCCAGTATTTGTAAAGTAGTTGTTTGTTGTTGCACAGGTGGTTCATTTTGCTAAGCTTCAATACTGACTCTAAGGTAAAAAAAATCAATTGTTAATTATTTTAAGAAGAAGGCAAGGAAATGCTGAGATAATAAAAGGCAGAAATTTTCTGAAGGTCTTTATTGTGCACCGGGATCGTTTCCACCACCGCCGAGAATTACACGGCCAATGTTGGAGAAGGGAGCGAAGAGTTACATTTCCTTTTATTCACATCATGCGAGTTCAGAAGCTAGTCTCTCAAAAATACACTTTCTCGAAATCTTGAGTGTTGGCAAACGTACATACAGAATTTCGCCAAATACATATACTATATGGCGAAATTAAAAAGAGAGGAAGACATGTGGTCAAAGTACAATAATTGAAATTGAATGGGGAATGTAAAAGAGTAATAAGAAATATTTAACGCCAATGGCTGTGTTGGAATTTTAGCTCATAAACCGCGAAAGACATTCTATAGGGGTTGCTAAAGTTCTCATGGGATTGAAGCGGCCGAAAGAGCACGTTAAAAAAAACAAAAACAAAATAAAGACAGGGTTAATAACTGAAATGACACATCTATCTAACATCTGGACCAACGGCTAAAAATGTAGAAGTAATATGTCTGACTAATTTCTGCAGATCATCAAACTAAGGCAGAAGGATGAAAATTAGAATCCAGTTATTAGGCGAGAAAAGGAAATGATTTCTTTTCTTTTAACTGTAGTGCGCTGCGGTTAAAATATTAAAGAGACTGAGAATTGAATGCTTAATTTATGAAGGGAAAAGAGCGCTAAAAACAGATTGAATCCGAATGCAGACAGATAATTAAATTTAAGAATTTAAAAAAATGTAATTTTAAAGGGGGGAAAGAGGAAAGGTCTTAATATTAATATGTGAAGGTAGGCGCCTTCACAGGTCCCTCCGGTCATCCCTAAGAAGTCATGAAGTCAAAAAAACTTTCGTGCGTATGTACTGGTGTACCGCATGTATTATCTGAGATTCATCATCCGGCAAAATTTCATCTACAAGACTTTGACTGGGATAATTTTAGATCTCATGCGGTGTTCCTATGCCTATAGAAGTTTATAGCATGATTAAAGGCCTTTTAAAATCTTTATAAGAAGTTAGGGTGCCAAAAGGTTTTACACTTGTGACCACACTTAGTCACTGTCTTACGTCACTGCTGCAAGGACATTTACATATCTTTTTTTTTTTACTATTAGATTTAGTTTTGATGTTTTGAACCCCTTCTCATCCCTCCTCATACAAACAAAAAACGCGTTTGAGCCCCTTTTAAAAGAAATATCACGCAATTATATCTTCTATGTTGAAAACCTGTCTAAAAAGGAAATTCGACCGGTTTCATGGGGTTCCGTTTTAGCAGGTTTTACTATATAAGATATTGTTTGTATCCAACACGTTCACGTTAAAAAGTCTGGGCACCCCCCGTTCAAAAGGCTGGTTACGCCTATGCATCTTCACCATGCGAAATTTCACGTTTCTAGCTCTATAAGAATCTAAGAAATCTTATTTTTAGAATGTTCTTTGTCCCTGCACGCTTTTAAATTTCGATTTTTTCCGTGCCCTTCTGAGCGAGCAATTGTACCGTTACGGATAACTGAGATATTAGAGGAGAACGTCCAAATACCGGCTAGAGTCCAAATATCGGCTACTAGTTGTTATGAAAACTGAGCGCAGCGCAGCCTAGCGGCGATAGGCAGAATTTGTAACTTTAATTGAGAGAAGAAATTACGAGAAGTGCGTCGCTGAAGTATGTCTCATTTACAAACAGCAAATGCAAAAGTGTCGAAGCGACGTAATCTGGAACATCAAAAGTTTTAAAGATATGTGTTTCTCATTTTTTTTTTAAATATAGTGCTCGTATACTGGCTTCAATTGATGATTAAGTTATTTTCTACACATATTTAGCTCTCAATTGCCGTATGCACATTATTGGTATTTTATTATATGAATGAGTAATGCTGGTTTTAACTTAAACAAAGCAGTGGTCCGACTACCGGCTACCTAGAGTGGTCTAAATACTGGCTAGTCGGTATTTTAGCCTCTCTAGGATGCTCTGGATGAAGGGGAGGAACAAAAATTATTTAAATAGTTCCATAATTAATAAATTAACTTAAATGGTTCAGAAATAATTCCAGTCCTATTTCACAATATGAAAAAAAAGCAACCGTGGCTGTAATTCTTCAGGAGCGATACTGGTTACCGGATCACGCCACAAAAAAGCGCTGTTGGACACTCTAAAATTGACTGCAATAAATGTGAAGAGAAAGAAGAAAAATGACGGAGGAAAATAGGTGAAAGGGGCAGAAATTGGATTTTTAAAAAGTGAAAAAGGAAGATAATGCAATTTGTGTCTTCTGCGTGTTCTTTGCGGACAAGAGTGGGGGAGAGGATTCTGGCTTCAGCGTTAAGAATGCGGTATGTGGGCCTATAGCGACTGCACCCACGCTGATATTATGTTTCTGATTTTTTCAAATAAAATAATTCTCATTTCAATCAACACGTTAAAAAACAAAATTAGAAACATAATGGAAAGAAGACTATGAGAGATCGTTAAGAATTTTATAAATTTGACAAAAATGCTTGTTTATTAATAATTGCGTATTTTTTCTGTGCATAAGAAATGTTATTAATCAATAAAATTTATTAAAATAATATTCTAATTGCTTAATAATTGTCATTAGCTCTATTTGTGTGATCTGCTGGGAAAAAAACTTGGGTAGCCGGTATTTAGACCCCATTTTCAAAACTCAAAATTTGAAGACTTTCGGAATTTTTCTTTTTATAAACAGAAAACGCTTTTTAAACTGAATTTTTTTTCTCTAAACAGGTGTAAAACATGCCAAGGTACCCTGCTGTCACTTTTTATTTTACTAATTTTGAAAATTGTATGATCTAGATTGAAAACAAAAGTGGTAGCCGGTATTTGAACCTTCTCCTCTACTAATTAAATCATATTTTGAAAAAAAAAAAAAACACATTCATTTTCTGCATTAAAAGAAAATGAAACTTAAATAAACGGAGAAAAATTGCACTAAAATTTCGCTGCAGTTGTGGAATTTGGGAATTAAAATAAAGTGGTTTCATAAACATACCACCGCCCTTGAAATTGTTAACATAAATTGAATCACCATAAAAATTCGGTAAGTAATATGTTGGGAAACATCGGTTTAGTATATTTAACCATCAAATTTGCGTAGAGTAACGGCCATGTTAATGTAATTTTAAGGTGACGGTCGTGGTATATTTTCATTTTCTACCCTTATAAATAAAAAATAAAAGGAAAGAAATCGTAATTTAAACGTTTTTACCGCTTTTTTCGCCGTTTAAAAGATAAAAAAATTTAGATATAATTCTTAATGATCGTTTGCATCTTAAAAATAACCACCGTACCGAATTTCAAATTCTGCCAGAAAGTATTACAGAATTTGCAATTTTAGATCATCTTTTCTCCTGCAAACTTTTAAATAATTTTTTTTAAAGTGTTGAGAGTATTTGCGTCTTAAAATTAACTTCGATATCAAATTGTTTCTTTCCTTAACAGCTTCCTATAAATCACAATTTAGATCGTTTTTAGAAAGTTTTCCGCTCATTTCACCGTTCAAATTTTTCGAATAATTTTTAAACCGTTCTTAACGATTTTTTATATCTTATCAGTAACAACTATGCCAAATTCCAAGTATCTAGCATCAACAGTATCACATAAATAGAAACTTTAGAGCATTTTTACTCCTGCACCCATTTAAATTTCGATTATTTTAAAAAACTGTTCTCTGAAAGTTGACTCTTGCATCCACCCCCCTCCCATGAGGTCAGTGGGTACCAACATGAAATATAGCATATGTTACGGTAGACTTTCACCATCATTTTGCCACTATTATTTTGAAATAGGCTGGACAGTTCCAGAGTATTATCCCTACAAACAAACACACAAACAAAGGTTTCTGCTTTATAATATCAGAATAGATTAGCATTTATAGGTGAGAGATTATATATACTATACCTTTTGCTTTGAAGATAGCACATGGCTAAATCGAAAACAGTAAATTTCTGAGTTTAAGAAATGAACATAATTTGAATCCTGGTGCTAAGTATTAATGCAGACATTCAAAAATGAATTGGACTGCCATTTTTCTGAATTACTTCGAATATGCGGCTCGGCATAGATCGAACATGTTTTTCCAACTGATCCATTGACAACTGGTTCCATGCGAAAGAAAAGCTATTTTTAAATCATTTGTGTTTTGATATTGACGTCCATCATGATAGAATATTCGAACCATTGCATCCCAATAATTTTCAATGGGGATCAGGGATATCCATATCCCGGAGCCATGCTCAATTCATAAAATCAGGGCTCCGGGCTGGCCATTTCATGACATTCACATGTCAGAGCTCAACCACTTTTTTGTACTTTTAGCAGAGTGTATTTCTGCATTATCATGCTGAAAAACCCAGTTTACTCCAGTAATCAACAATGCATAAGGCAATAGATTATCTTCCAGCATCAACTGGTACACTCTATATAAAAAGAAGTGAAATAGTCACTCTATCGCAGAGTCAAAATATGCCGAACCTCTTTAGAGTGACTATTCACTCTGAGGAAAAGTGAAATTTTTGACTCTCTCAAAGAGTGAATAGTCACTCCTATGGGAAGTGAATTTTCACTCTAAACAGGGGTGGATAATCACTCTTTCGGAGGAATAACTATTCACTCTTGCTAAAAGAGTGCCGTTTTTCACTCCTGGTAGGAGTGAAGAGTCACCCTTTCATAGGAGTAAATGTTCATTTTTTATGTAGTCGATTCTTTTTTTTTTTTTTTTTTTTTTTTGCTTTTATGGTCATTTTAAAAGAATCACATCTTTTACAGCATGCAATGAAAATAGATACAAGCGTGGTAAAGATTGGAATAAAATACTTTAATAGCAATATTTATTTAATTCATAGTTTGTAACCCTAATTGAACTTTTAAGGAAAAATTCAGTGAAAGTTACATACGAATTTAAACTAGATTACTGACAGAAATAAACTAAAATATTTCATTCCAATCTTATCCTTTGTCTTTGCTTTTATTGCATGCCCTGTAAAGATATTACTTTTAAAGTTTTATTAATAACTTTTTAATAGGTGGATGTTATATGTTTAACAATGTTTGATTTGATTTTAATTTTAGTTTTAAATATAAAACAGTACTTTTTCTTTAAGTTATTGCTATTTTTGCAAAATCCCATTGTTCTAAAATATTTTTAATTTTTCCACTTAAAAAACAATGTTTATAAACTCACATCTTTTTAAAATAAGTTCTAAGCATGATTTAAATATTAAGAAAGTATATATATATATATATATATTATCTGCTGTCATTTGCTTTTGTTTTATTTAATATGAACACGGAGTCTAAATTTTAAGTTCTCTGGAATATGTATATATTTTTCTTTTAAACATATTCCTTAACTTAATGGTTTCTAATTTTCATCGGTTATTGCTGAAAAATGGAATTAATGCAATACTTATTAATGTAACGACACGATAAGCCATATTTAATTAAAATTTTTTATTCGCGTAGATATTGCATTTTGTGAATATAAGCAAAATAGAATTTACATGTTTCATGGGAAAAGATTGACCTCGGAAATAGAAACAAGTTGGAAATTGCTCCTCAAACGGGGCAAATGAGGTGCGTTCGTACTATAACTAATTTTATAAATATTTTTTGCACCGTATATTGTACTGAATGTATATTTTAGTGAACTTCATAAGTGCATATCAATTTCATTCTGTTCGAAAGACTGTAACATCATTAAAATGCACTTGAAATAATTTTTTCCCATTGACCTTAATGTAACGGAAAGCTTTTGAATGTCCCTGTAATTAAACTGTACATCCAATATTCATAAAATTTTAAACGACTTGACAAAATTTTGCAACAATTATATAGGGTAGATGTGTCAGTAATGGACACCCTTAAGGAATTTCTTTTAAATTTATTTTTTTATTAATAGTTATAATTATTATATTCCAGTTTTCTTCAATATTATATTAATCTGTCAACAATATTTAACCATTCTTACAGTCTCATTTCCCAATATGAATCGAAATTTAATTTTAAATAACACTAATATATCAAAAAACCCTAAAGCCCAATAATGGAACCCTCTGGCCCAGTAATGGACACCCTCTGTTCCAGTAATGGACACACCATAAAAGTAATAAATATAATTGTTTTTATGACTATATTTAGAACCAAAATTTAATGAATACATACTAATGAAACAAAATAGTTATTTTCAAATAAATTTAACAATACGGATACCAGTAAGTAATAAAATATTTGTGATAATCATTTACTGTTTGCATCAATTATTGTAATTATCAGAAGATAAATGATTTAATTATTTTAGATGGATAGTTTAAAATACTAAATATCAGGCAATTACAGCTATCAAATTATTGAAACAGTGGGGGATTTAAAAGGTAATAAAAAAAAAGTTTTGGAATGTTAGTGTTTAGTTTTGTCTCACTATTTTTAACAATTAATCTTCCAGAGACTACTTGATATATCATTTATAATAATTAATATTACAAATATGAAAGAAATGATATTGTGAGTTGAATATTTTAAATGTTAAGTAAAATAATTTCAAAATAAAACGGTAGAACTGACGTTTGAGGCCAATGATCTGCAGATTTACTAGTTTCATGAATATTGCCTATAAATTAATAAATATTCCTTTTTTTGTCAGAGGTGAATACGGAAACATTTAAGACAGAAAATAGATTCACAGAAAAACAGCAAAACTTTGAAATATTATTTTCTGCTTCCTAATTGGTTTGATTAAAAGTGTCAACAATAACCCAGTTTTATAAAACATGCAAGGGGAAATTATAAAAAAATTAATTAAAGTTAAATATTTATTAGTTACTTTTTTATGAACCAAAAACATCAAGTTGTGTCCGTTACTGGTAGGGTGTCCATTACAGGCACATCTACCCTATTTAAATTTTCAGACCATTCGAAAGGCTGTAACATCATTAAGATGCACTTGCAATAATTTTTTCCTATTGACCGTAATGTTACGGAAAACTTTTGACTGTCCCTGTAATTAAACAAAACATCCGATTTTCATAAAATTTGAAATGACTCGACAAAATTTTGCAAGAATTATATACTTAAAATTTCAGACCATTTCGTTGGGTAGTTTTTGCCCTGTTATATGCGGACGGACGGACGGACGGACAGACAGACAGACGGACATACAGATGGACATACAGACGGACTGAACGACGACTATAGGTGCTACATATTTATATAATTACGAACGCACCTAAAAAAGGAAATTTAAAAATAAAGTAAATGGCTGCATTAGAAATATTCTTATTGTTTGAAAAACATTTTAATCTAAAAAAAGTAAGTTATTAATCTCTTTAAAAAATATTCAGTTTTATATTATGTGGATAAATATGAACTTTTTAAAAAATATACTAAAGCAGTCTTATCCATAAGCTTCAAAACAGGCATAAAAACATTTTAGTTCAATGCTTAAATGTCATATTTTATTGTTTGGTGCCAAAAATTAAGTGTATCAAAAACGTAGAAAATGCGTTTATAATAGAAGGAAATTTAATAAGTCATGCAGAATGTCTATTATTAATTTTTTTATATTCCTCAGTCTCGACATTTTAAAATCATAACCCCAGTAATAAACAAAACAAGTTGGAAATTACACGTCAAACATGAAAAATGAGGTGCGTTCGTACTATAACTAGATTTATAAATATTTTTTGCACCGCATATTGTACTGAATGTATATTTTAGTGCACATCATAAGTGCATATCTATTTTAATCTGTTCGAAAGGCTGTAAAATCATTAAAATGCACTTGAAATAATTTTTTTCACATAGGCCGTAATGTAACGGAAAACTTTTGACTGCCCCTGTAATTAAACTATACATCCGATTTTCATAAAATTTGAAATGACACGACAAAATTATGCAACAATTATATATTTTAAATTTCAAACGATTCGGTTGCGTAGTTTTTGCGCAGTTATATGCGGACAGACCAGTGTTGAATTCAGACACTTTTCTCCGGGAGGGATTTCTGTGGCTCCGGGGGGGGGGGGTTGCACTTTTGACCATTTAAAACCCAAAATCTCAAAAATTCCAGGGGGGATCTCATTGCTCCGGGGGGGGGACATCCCCCCCGGACCACCCCCTGAAATCAACAGTGGGACAGACGGACTGAACGACGACTATAGGTGCTACGTATTTATATAACTACGAATGCACCTAAAATCGATTTTTACCTTTTTATATCATTAAATAGTTTAACTTTTATCTTTCTAACGACGTGTTACACATGTTTATATATAAAAATACAAAGATAAATGTTGAAATTATTCATTCTTTCTAAGAGTACTTCACAGCTTAATGGCCATTTAAATCTTTAATTGAATTTTTCTCAAAACTTTGATTTTTCATGTTTATGTTCCTTTTTTCCCATATCTATTAAACTGAAGAACTCAGATTTTTTTTAATACTTATATTATGTTATAGTGTATACTTTAACACAGAGACTTAATAATTTGTTGAGAATTATTTATTTTAAGCAGTGAAATCTTACCAAAAATACTAATTTAAAAATGACTTTCAATAAATAATTAATAATTAATTTTGAGTTTCACTTAGAAAGAAAATGATCTCTGAAAATACGTAAAGCATGTCATTCAAACTACCCTAAAAAATCTAGACCTCTATCTTTCACCATTTCTGAGAAAAAGGTACATAAATTTGGTGAATTTAACATGGCGGAGATACGGCTTTCCCTGTCTCCTTAAAACAATTACATTTCAGACCGCTACATGAAGAAATCTCACAATCACTTTTGAATACTCCACGATCAATCTTTTTCTATACAACATACAACTATTTAGCTCATAATCTTAACATTCCACATAACTACACGGATAAATGCTTAAAATTAAGTAAGACTTACCTTTATTTTTTGTATTCCATAAAGAATAATTTTAAAGATATCCTAATCTGTCTATCTTAAAATGGCGGGCGAAAAAGTGATCATTTTTGTTATCTTTTAAGGGGTCGTCGCCTTGCTTTTCTGATTGGTTAATAAGCAGTGCATACGTAAGTCACACTTTCAGGAGTGAGACATTTCTCACTCCTTTCTAGAGAGTGGAAAATTGTACTCTTTAAACAGTTTATTTTTATAAAATTCACTCCAAAAAGAGTAAAAATGCCTGTCACTCCTTCAAATAGTGAACTTTTCACTCCTCCCAATTTTAAAGTGTGGCAACGAAAGTGCCTGTTTCAAGAGTGTCTTATAGTTTAAATATTATGTCATCTTTACGTCATTTTATCTAGCTTAAAAATACCAAGATACTGTTTGGCTTGCACACAAATCATAATTAATTTGCCAGACACCAATTCGGCTGCAAAATTAATGCCAGACGACTTTAAATATGGCAATGAAAGTGCCTGTTTCAAGAGTGTTTTATAGTTTAAAAGTTATAAGTCTATTAAAAAATTAGATTAAAAATTATAAGTCATCTTTTGTAGGGATTTGGCTTCATTTAATCACAGTCAACCCTTAAATCTTACCATATCAACAATCGTTTATTTACAAAAATAGATATATATATATATATATATATATATATATATATAGTGTTTGTCGAAAAAAATGTTTAATTTTGTGTAATTAATGTAAATTTATGTAATTGTAATTTTTACATTATTTTTAAACTATAATTTTTAAATTATAAAACACTTTCTAAACAGGCACTTTCATTGCCATATTTAAAACCGTCTGGCATTAACTTTGCAACCGAATTTGTGTCTGGAAAATTAATTATAGGTTATCTGATAGCCAAAGAGTAATATCTTGTAATTTTTAAGCTTGATAAAATAACGTAAAGATGACTTATAATTTTTAAACTATAAAACACTCTTGAAACAGGTACTTTCATTGCCATATTTAAAGCCGTCTGGCATTAACTTTGCAACCGAATTAGTGTCTGGAAAATTAATTATACGTTGCCTGCTAGCCAAAGAGTAATATCTTCTAATTTTTAAGCTTGATAAAATGACGTAAAGATGACTTATAATTTTTAAACTATTAAACACTCTTGAAGCAGGTACTTTCATTGCCATATTTAAAGTCGTCTGGCATTAACTTTGCAACCGAATTTGTGTCTGGAAAATTAATTATACGTTGTCTGTTAACCAAAGAGTAATATGTTACCTATAAATGTGGATCTGGCGGGGTCTTAGCGACATGGGTAACATCTGGCAATAATGGATTAATATCACAAATAGTTAGTAGAAACAGATGTTATAAACAAAAATCATGCTATAATGACGTAATTTCGAAGTTTTTTGACCTGCATAATCCCTTTTCCCGCAGGTAAACGCAACGTCTCCCGACTGCCAGACGGCCTGCAAATGTACTACACCATAAAACGGAAGAACATATAGAAATATGAGCCTTGATAAAATGACGTAATTTTGAAGTTTTTTGACCTGCATAACCCCTTTTCCCGCAGGTAAACGCAACGTCTCCTGACTGTCAGACCCCCGCAAACGTACTACATCATAAATCGGAAGCGCAATACTTATTTATTTCCAGTGTCACTTCTCAATGTTAATTTAACATGGAAAAGCCTGTGGAGCTCATAACTTTTTTGATTTTTCTTCCCACCTTTTTGTCCCTGATGCCACTCATTTTTTATTCTTTACTAATTCTAATGATATTATAAATTTAAAGTGTAAAAACGTTTGCCTGACGTCAGGGTCAAAACGAATGGTAAAATGCCTTTGCATATGGGTGAATTATAAACCAGAGAAAAACATGGGCCAATTTTTTTTTTTTTTTTTTTTTTTTTTTTTTTTTGCATTATTCAAATATTTTTCTTAATAATTCCAATTTTCGCTTTTCTCATTGAAAATCAACGGACATTTTTCATAGAAAATGTAACATTTTTACTTCATCGTTGCAAAAATTTCAAAAGCCGTAATAGTAATTTATTTCTTTTTAGCTGAAAGATTTTCACGTGAAATTTTAAGTTGAGCTAGTTTTTTTGTTCAAAAATTAAAAAGGTGAATAGTGGAAATAATCGCATAGTGGAAATAAAAAAGGGTATTTTCAGAATAAGTTTTTGCTTTGGTCAAGTTTGTATTTTAGTAAAAAGTTCCTAACGGATAGCTATTTTTACGCAGGTCGCGAACTTAGTGGGAAATTACATAACTTAAATTTTAAAATGTATTTTTTTTTTCCCGAGATGAGAACTATTTATATCCCAGTTAAACTTAGGTGATAATTTTCTGATGTGTTTGCATCACCCCTTGGGAGAGAATAAAGTTTAAAAATTTAAGTAAAACTTTTAATTTTTTATTTTTTACTGTATCACAGCTATAATATTGTTAAATATTAGCAGTAAGGATTCAACACAATTTATTTTTGCATTCAAAGCGTTCCTGAGTGGGAAATAGGGTATCTAAATTTAAATGAAGTTAATTTTTTATGTTTTGATTATAGATTTTTTACGTTCAGATTGGAAGTTTTTGTCCAAACTACCGCAACCTGCATTACTACAGTGGTGAAACATTTTGAATTACACATTGGTAAACTGCATCCCACATTGTGATGCAATACCGCATACATCAAAGCCTGATGATGATACTCTATTAATTTTGAAATGCGTTCGTCTGAGTGCTGTAGTTATTAAAAAACTTGACATATTAAACAAAAACATAATTCAAAGAAAAAAAATTTATTTCCTACATTGTTTAAGCCCGAGAAGGGACAGATATTAAGTTATTTCATTCAATTAGCTCTACATTTAATGTAAAATTTTTGTAGTTAAGCCAGTTGAAGATTAAAAAAATAAAAATAAAATTCATACAATATGATACTTAAAACACCCTAAAAAATTAGATTCCGTTCAAATGAAACCGAAATAAATCTTAGACTTTTTTTTAAGTCTTGTATTTTGCATGCATCTATCATTTTATGCAAAATTGTCATAAACATAATACAAAACCTGCAATACAAATAGTTTCAATTAAAAATGGAAGAAGCCTAAGATTTATTTCGATTTGATTTGAACGGAATCTAATTTTTTAGGGTGTTTTAAGTATCATATTGTATGAATTTTATTTTTATTTTTTAATCTTCAATTGGCTAACTAATTTGTTACAAAAATTTAACATTAAATGTAGAACTAGTTGAATGAAATAACTTAATATCTGTCCCTTCTCGGGCTTAAACAATGTAGGAAATAAATCTTGTTTTTTTAATTTGTTCTTCAAATTATGTTTTTGTTTAATCTTATATTGCTCTGAAGATAGAATAGAAATATTTAATTATCCAAAATATTATAATTTTTATTTTGTTGGGATGCAGTTTATATAAACATTAACTGTTATAGGTGAGAGATTATATTGACTATTCCTTATATTACTTTGAATATTTATAAAAAAAATTGATTTATTGAACTATGAAAATATTATAATATATATATTTGCTGGCATGCAGCTTAAATAAAATTAATTTTATACGTAAGAGATTTATTTATTATATCTTATACTGCTTTGAGTATTTTTTAATAGAATAGAATTATTTAATTATTCAACTAACAAAATATTATAATTTTTATTTTTTTGCCATGCAGTTTATATAACCTTTAATTTTTATAGGTGAGAGATTATTTTTACCGTATCTTATAATATAATTCCCCAAATTGGTTTGCTAATGAGAAATTGCCGTGCTGGAATATCGGCTAGGTTAACTCAGTGGTTAGAGCAACAGCACGGTACGCTGTGGACTAGGGTGGTCACAAGAAATCAATTTTCGAATTTTTTCGGGGGGACCCCCCAAAAAGTTGCCAATTGTCTAGAAAATGAGATTGGCTAAGTTTCAGCTCATTTGGATAATATTAACCCGTGCCTCATTGAGGTTTAAGTTTGAAAAAAACGTGATTTTTCGCAAAAAAATGCTGTTTTTCCTTCATGAAATGAATACAATTGAACCTAGAAACATAATGCAGGTCTCATTTTATAAAAAAAAGTTTTGCTTTGAAGAACCACACACCATTTTTTTCTAAAAATGTATAGATTTAAAAATATGCGCATTTTTCAGGACCAGACTTCACCTGAATCCTAAAAATTGACTTTTTATGAAAACGCGAAAAAAAAATTTGTAACATTCCATTTCATCTGCTTTCCACCTTTTTTTTTTTTTTTTTTTTGTTTTGTGAAGTCCAATAAAGTGTTTCATTAAAAAAAATTCCAAAGAAAAGGAAAAAAATCGAATTTTAAACTGAAAGAATTTTTTAAAAAAAGGGAGGGCAAAGGAAGTATAGAAATGAGAGCAAATAATGCTCAATTGCATTTTATTATTAAAGTTGTGTTACAAGAAAGGAGGTACAATAAAGAAAATAAATTATTTTCCTTTACAACTGTCACGTTAACCCTTTCTGGCACAGAAAAATTCTGTTCGTAAAAGGATGAAATGATTGTCTACCCCGGAATTTACAAACGACATTTTTAGAAATTAAAATCACATTACTTTAACCTTTCCTTGTAAAAGCAAAATTTTATTAACATATTCTTCGTGCCGTTTGTAAGTTTGGAATTAGGTGGTCCCGGCGTGGGACACTGTGCCGGAAAGGATTGAAGTGGTAATGGTTTAGATAAGGTGGCTTATGGTGACTTTTTTTACCAAAGTATTATCTAAAAATGAAAATGCAACTTGATCCGAGTTAAGATACCAAAGGCGGTTTGTCATTTTAGCAAGTGCTTTGTCTGTAACCTATTTATCAAATTTTCTGTAGTGAACAAGTGATTTTATTATTTGCAGATCTTGAATTGGGGGCTAAATAGGCAGTGGAAGTATTGAAGCACGCTTTTGCATAAATATTGATTAAAAATAAGAAAAGATCTCTGATACCTTCTTTTTCTAAATTTGTGATTGAAAGATGATCCCTGAAACAATATATTTTGAGAGAATGAATGGCCTGGCCTCCATCCATCTGACATGATTAAAAGTACCAGGTGCTTTGAAAAAAGTCTTTTGCAGAAGTAGTTCTATAAAAATTAAACAAAGTTGGATAAACTCTTTATAATCATCCCTGAGCTGTTAATTTTTAAGAGTTCCTGTAAGAAAATTTGAAATTACTTCTGAATTAACTATTTATACCTAGTATTTCATCTTCAATAATATTTGTATACTTACTCTGGTTTAATTTAGACCACCCAATCAGAATTGTTTTTTTTAAATATCTGGCTGAGGGGCAGTGATTATGCCCATTTTACAATCAAGAACAGGTTTTAGGAAAATTTCTAAATTATGCTGGCGGCATGGTAAATACAGAAGACTTTTCCTTTAACAATTGCTATAGAAAAATGCAGATTAACTCTGAGGCGACCTGTGTTTACTGCAGTTGTATCAAAAAATATTGCCTGGATTTTACCAACTTCCTCCCACTCTTCAACTGCTGAAAATACGGCTTTCACCGGAATTATTCTGATACTATTTTCAAGTTGAGGAACTCGTAGTAACTGTTCTTCATCCCCACAACTAATTAAAACTTTTATCCACTCTACATTTTCTTTATTCAAAAAATGGTGAAGCAGTTTTCCACCCCAGTGAACAACAGTTCTCTCTAAATCGAAATTTTAAAATCTGTTTTTGATGAGCTCAGTTTTTTGTTTACGAAACAGTTATTTGCAGAGTCGATGTCTGTGGTTAGCTAGTGGATGTATTCTAAATCTAGCAGCTTCTCTGGCGTTTAGTTCATTTTGCGAATATTATAAAATAAAATACATAAAACTTGACAATTACTTGGCTGCTTACTGTCGATGATTTGATGAGACATGTGGCCAATTTAAAAAATCTTACATTTCTGCCATCATATCAAGAGGGGGAAGAGGTTTACGGAATGTTTCGTCAATTCAAAAAATAGATAACCATAACAGATAACAAAAACAGCCTTGTAATAAAAAGAGAAATTCAGAGGTTCAACTGCAACACAAATCGAGAAGCTCTTTCTTACTAGACACAGAACTAGATAACTAATAATCAATTATAATTCGTGAAATATTTTTAAAGTTACGAAAATTGTTCACTTATTTTTGCCTATTAATAAAAATAATACAAAAAAATTATCAAAAGTAATAAAATTTTTAATTTGTCATTTTTTACCTATGTTTCAAAAAATGCAGAGTTTGAGAGTATGGTTCACTAGATGTCCTGAGAAATACTAAATGTTCATTAAATATAAGTTTTCATGAGAGTAAAAGTTCAAGGCAACAACAGTTTCTATGAAATAAAACAAGAATCAGGTTTCTAAGACAAATATTTTTCACGTAAGGAAAGAAAAACGACAATTTTTTGCCAAAAATTGCAAATTTTCAAGAATTCAACCTCGATGAGGCACGGGTTAATATTATTTATTTGAGCTGAAACTTAGCCAATCTCATTTTCTAACTAATTGGCAACTTTTAGGAGGGTCCCCCCGAAGAAAACGTTAAAAACAATTTTCCCCATGTTGCTTGTGACCACCCTACTGTGGACCCAAGTTCGAGTCCTGGCCCTGGCTAATTTTTCATCCCTGTTGGGTTATTGTATTAATTGTGTTCATGCCTGTCTTAATAAATGTACCATTAATAAAAAGGAATTCAGACGTTAATTTATGTGTGCTTTAAGACTAAAAGAAAAGAGATTTTTACTTTGAAAACAGAATTCCGTTATAAACAGATTCCGTTTACGTAAGTTCTGCTGACCAAAGTACAGTTATACTTCTGAACACAGAATCGCTAGGAACCGCAAAAAATACATTTAAGACAGATTTCTGTTTATGAAAGTAGATTTGTAAGGTAAATAATCGGAATTGATAATAAAAATTTTCCGTTATAAATAGTTGTCTACAAATCTGTCTACAAATGTTTTACTGAACTAAGTTTCATTCGCTGCAGACAAACGAAGAGCATGGTACTAAAAGAAATTTAGAAGAATTTGTGCATCATGAAATAACGCGATTTTTGGCGTCCCGCGCAGTGGTTACTCCGAACAGATTTTGGAAGCTCTGAAAATCGGGACATTCCGGGTCTATTGGGACACATGACAACACAAATTATACGTTACAAAGCCAGTATTGAGCCATGACAACCTTGAGACTTATCCATAACTTTCGAAGTGACAATTCCTAGGCTGTATCTACAATTTGCATGCAGGCTATCAGAAATGTAGTTAGTTCATTTAATTAACATCCTACGCGGAAATCCTGTTATAACTCTTTTTATTTTTCGATATGCTAATCGGACTGTATCCTGTCCTGTGCGGAAATAATAATTATTATTTCCACTATAATTAAGAGAGTTGGTCACATTTCTACAGATATTTTCACTCTCATCGACAGCAGAAAATATTGTGTCCAGATTTCTTCATTCAGCAGAGATGAAATTCTTTGGAGTACTTCTGGTAATATTCGGTAAGATTCTTTTTACATTACTAGGGGGCCAACTCCCGTTCAGACACAACAGACTCTAATAGCACGCTAATTTGATCAACTTTAAAAAGATTTCGAAAAATTGATTATAATTAATAAAACAATGACGATTTCCCTGTAAACGGGTTTCCATTCATTTTCCTCTGATTGGTGATTTTTAAGACCAAAATCAACTTCTGTTAAGAGATACAATGGCTGTTTTCGTCTTTGATAAAAAAAAAAAAAAATCAGTTAAACAGTTGAAAATAAGCTAATGTAAAATAAAGTAAACAGAGTCTTTGTCTCCTGGTATTTTTTTATCAACGATATAAGAAAGCTCTTTTGAATAGGACATTTTAAATGTATCGTGTTAAAGCTGACGGTATTTTTACCAAAGTTTTCTTACTCTTTTTTAATATTCACGTGAAAATACTTCTTTTGTTAGAAATGAAATATTATTTGCGCTGTCTTAAAATTCATAACAATAGTTGAAAACATCATCTCAAAATATTAAATAAATGTCTCGCGCAAATATATTTTTAAATTTAAACTGCCAATAATATTATTTGGCCGTTTTGAATATTACTTAATTTCCTCCATTTACGACCTTTAACGCATAATAATGAATTTATTATTTTAAAATTTTCTTTCTCTTTCAAAATTCACTTGTAAATACAGTTTTTATGACTTAATTTTCAATATTTTCCTTCTTTTAACACTTAATCATTTAATTCCAATTTGAAAGTTTTTTTTTGTTTATAATATCCAAGTGTAAATAAATTTTTAATTTGAAGGAAATATTATTCTTTGCGCGGTTTTTAAAATTGGCAGCAATTTAAAATAATACCCTTTTCTAAAATGTGTAAAAAATATCTTTCAAAATGCTGAAAATTTGAATTTAAAATGGAAATAAATCTATAAAAATTAGTCAAATTAAAAAAATAAATGCAGTTTGCACACCGGGAACTTCTAATGTATAAAATGATTTAAAAAGGATTAAATTCATATGTACAGTTTTTGCTCCTATAAAACGTTTTTAATGGAACGATTTTGACCAAATTGAACGTTAAATATATCTTAAAATAATTATTTTAAAAACTGTCTGCATCAGTGTGTTTATCAAACATTTCTCTATAATACCACCGTTTTTATACTTTTGTATGCAGCGGTTTTCTTAGTATTAACGAAGAAAGACCTCCGATCACAAAAAAACTCATTAACGGCGGCAGCGACAGCGTTAGCTACCTTTTTTTTTAGGATAGGGATAAATAAATAATAATAAATAAATAAAGAACATTGAACCAAGGTTTAATTAAAAAAAAAAAAAAAAAAAAAAAGATAAATCTCTGCCGCCTCGGCTTACAGGCGCAGGTAGATTTCCATTTTAAGTACCCATTTCACCCACAAAAACTAAATCAAGATTAGAGATGAATCCAGTTTAACAATTTTATCTGCTGCTTTTGACAAGTTTTTAATTTCATTTTTCTATAAGAGTTGGTTTTGCAATATCCGAATCATGTCAATGCATTATTTCTTCTATAACATCCTATTTTATTTATTTATTTTTCTGTAAGGCTTGGTTCTAACAAAAACTTGTCAATATAAACGTTGTCGATACTATTATGAAGATTTATAATAGATTTAATCGAATTTGATATCTTGTGAATGAACGAAGTTATGAATTCTTTTCTTCTTCAACACCCCCCCCCTTTTTTTCGATTTTAATTCTTTCTTTCTTTCTTTTTTTCCTTTTTTTCTGCTGTAAGAATTGATCCTATCAAAAACTTGTCGATATAAAAGTTGTAGATAATATTAAGAAGATGTATAATAAATTTAAGTGGATTTGATACCTTGTGAATTGAAGAAGTTATGAATATTTTTCTTCTTAAAGCCCTGTATTTTTGCCATTTGAGGACATTTTTAATGATATTAAAAATCTGTGATATATAAATTTTTGGCCCTTTTCCTAGAAATAATAATAACTTTAAACTAATTCGATATGTACCAAAATTAAGAAGTTATGGAGTTTTATCTGTTTTCACAAAAACCCTCGCCATTTCCACCCCCTTGGTCCGATTTTGCCCTTTAAGGGGTCTCAGGACTCTTAAAATTGGAAAAAAGGAAGACAAAAAAAGATCATTTTCAACATTTAATATCTTAAAATATATATGATTTAAAGACATAACTTTTATTGGGATGAAAGATATAAGTATGTTCTTTCATTTCATGTATTTAAAAAGTTGCAAGGTACAGAATTAGTATTTATAGGGCGCTCCAAACTGTCAGACATTTGTCGATCAAAAAATTGGTATAACAAATTACGCGCAGTATTATAAAATAAATTTTGAAAATAGGGTGAAATTATCAGGCCTAATTATACTTCAGACTATAATAATTAACGTTAACCTAAATAAATTTAGTATTTAAAGCATTTTTATATTTTTAATACAAAGTTGTATTTAGCTAATACAAAATTTTAAAAATTTCAACAGTATAATTACCTTAAAAAAATATTTTTTTTTTTTGAACAATAAAAATGAAATTTTAGGTTCAGTTTATACAAACTAACATGAAATATATGTTTTGAAAATTTTATGAAAAAATATTCAGGAATTTTTGAGATATCCTGCGCGTTATGCCCAAAAACGTCATTTGGAGAAAAATGACTTCAAAGTTTCGAAAACGCCGCTTCATCTATTGAGCGGGTATAATTCTAAAAGCCATAATTTCTATTCTAATAGGAAATTCAAGGAAACAATCCTTTCAAAAAGTTCAAAAAAGTTAGGAGTTTAACATCTAAAACAATTAAAATTACGAAAATTTGAATCTTTAAGAATCCTGATACCCCTTTACGAACTTAAACGAGATTTTCTGCACCTTGTTTTTCTGCATCAGTGTGGAAGAGATTTATGCAGAATTATGGAAGTTATCGTGTCCATAAAAAAGTGATATATATATATGTATATATTTTTTTTGAAATGGGAGTGATTTTGGCTTCTAGGGGTCATGATTGACGTAGATCTGCAAATTTTTTCTAGAAATTCCAACTTATGGGAAAGTGTAATAGGTAGTATTTCTTACGAAATTCGCTAAAAAGCACCGCAGCTTTAATATTCTGCAGTAATAACAACCGTAGTGTATCCCTCCGTACCCGTCACTCGCATATTTATATTTCATACATTATTTGCAAAATGTAATGCAATTTTGTTTTCCTCAAAAAAGAATTGTTAAATTTATATATAATAAAATCTAATAAATAAACAGAGCAAAAATATTAAAATCAGAAGTGGGGAATTTTTAGAAAATCCTACTCGCTTAGGATTTCTTTGTATCAACTAGGTACCACAGCGCGTTCCGCTGGGCTCCGAAGCGCAGTATAATTTGAGCTCCGGTGAGCTCCGGCGCAAATTAAGCACTAAAGTGAACTCCCGTTTGTATGGACTTATTTGTCTGCACTAACCGAAGTCCAGATTAAATGATGTGAAAATTTGAATGGTGTTAAATAATCGCTCACGTTAATTAACTTAAACTCAATTGTTGATAGAAATTAAATAGGTTGTCAACTTAATGCTAAAATAAACAACTTTTTCTTTAATTGAGTCATTTGAATTAAAATGCAAGCGACTGATATAATTTAATTATACAAAAGAATAAATGAATAAATAAATGAGGACAAGTAAGAAACGCAAAAAAAAAAAAAAAAAAAAAAAAAAAAACATATTTAGGTAATAATTTAACTTTAATTATAAGGGGGATTTGCTTTTTTTCGGTTGTAAAAAGAGATTTTTCTTTTTTTACTCCATTCTATTCCCTATAGCAGGTTCGGCGAATCTTTTAACGTGCGCGTACCTAAAATTCACAGAGAATATCAATCACTGTGTCGAACATATAAAAAATTAATTTGGAAGGGTACGATGTTTATTCGAAACACTGGAACCGATTAGTTGCTTTCATGCATTAATAAAATTAAAAATAAAAAGAGATTTTTCTGTATACTGGAATCAGCCATTAAATGAATGAATTTTTAACCCCTTCGGGACGAGTGTCTTTTACAGAATTTTGAAGCTTTTATCACCGGTTTTTCAAAACAGCAATTTTTGCTTAATTGAATCGGGAAAATGATCTGATTAAATTAGGCAAAATTTACAATAAAATTTTACTGGTGAGAATAATCACGGAATCTGAGCACTTTACGCGGCAGGTATACCGGTCGCTCGTCCCCAAGGGGTTAATTCTTAAATAGGATTCATTTATGCGGGGATCTATAATAGGGGATTCTATAATAGGGGAAAAAATAATAGTTTTTATTTCATTAATTTTTAACTTATTATTAATGCAACATATCAGTTATAAATTTCCAAGTTGCATTAGATAATGTACTCATAATGTATTGGTGAGATTTTTGCTATTGTACGTTCGATGGAGAATGCTTTATATCTGGTTTATATTTTGCTATTTTTACAAATATACATAGCTAAATTGGATACATTTGCCATTTTATTGGAATGACTGTCAAGCGAAATTCATTTGAAAATTACAGCTTTTTAAATGTATATACTAGATAGACAAAATACATGTCGAAAACGCTGCATAGCATGACAGGAAAAGAGTTATTCTGATATGTTAATTCATGAAAAAAATAATTGCATTATTTGTGATCTGCCCGTATGAACAAAATTTTATTGGTAATAACAGAAATAAAGAAGAAAGAAAAATCATGCGTTAAGCAATAGATTATGAAACACTTTCCAACACTTCCTAAATGCTTTAACAAAACTTCGTTATTTAGAGATATAAAGTAAATAAGATAATTAAGTAAACATTTTAGAAAACGCACAAAACATTTGAAAAGCTGATTTCAGCAATTACCGTTCATAACCAAATATGTATCCCAGTTCTTTTGAACTGCTCTGTATTTGATTTGTACGTTGATATATATACTATACAATGGAAATATTTAGTTTAGCAAGAAAACGCATAATAGCTTGAAATTTCTCTTTCAGCAATTTATACTATTGATGGAAACATACTTGAATACTTTTGTACAACCCTTATTACACGCCACTATTTAGCTAAAATTTAATTCAAACTAAAACACACTTAAAACTACTGAAATCATGTTTCCAGAAATTATCATTTATAGACGGCCATGTATTCAATTCTTTGCGTTACCCTGTATATCATTTTATCTATATTTTACAAACATTTCTTAGTAAACTAACTGCAGTTCAGCGCAAAAATGCATAACTCATTTAAAAACCATCTTTGAGAAATTTTCGCTTATACCCAGTAACCTTTACGAATTCTTTTGTGTAGCCCTGCATATGAAATATATCATTTATACTAATCATATAGTATGCACAAATATAGTGAAACATAAAAGCGCATATCATAATTAAAAATGTATTTCCAGCAATCATCGCTAATGTGCTGTACTTCGGGTACAACATATAGTATCTGAAATCCTTTGTGTGTCCCTGTAAATGCTATTCACTTCGTATTACACATGAAGTAAGTTATAGTAAACCTCAGCGACATATAACAATTTTATTATACATAAAATAATTTAACATATTTTAAAATACGCCGCAAACAATTCCCTCCACCCCTATATCATCATGTAACGGAATTCTTTTGTATGGCCCTGTAAATGAATAATAACTATTTTTTACCCCGCATGTTCAGCACAATGCATATTTTAGTGCTCTTAAATAATTCATATCAATTTTATTATGTTTGGGAGCGTGTAACACCATTAAAAAACATTTTTAACGATATTTTCTCATAGGCCGTAATATAACGGAAAACTTTTGACTGTCCCTGTAAATGAGCTAAACGTACTACGAACTTCATTTGAAATAGGGAACGTGCTATGATACAGACGGCCAGATGAACAGACAAACCGAAGTCATAAACACTTTTCAACTTTTTTGGAAAGTGTTAAAAATGTATTTTATCTGTATGACGATTTAACAAAATTAAAATTTTTCGCGTGCCAGAAAAATTAGTTTACGTGCCAGCTGTTCCACGCGTGCCATAGGCTCGCCAACCCTGTCCCATACTATGTAGATTATCCGTGCACAAAGATTTGGCCGAATTCGAAGTCTTTTCGTTGTTATTTACTGCTTTAGCGCAACGCGTCCGCAGACCTAGACTGTTTTGGAGCCCAATAAACGCATTTTACGCAAAATGACTTTTTTCACACTGGGATCACAAAGCAAAAGCCATTAAACCGATCTTGCTAATTTTTTTTAATTAAACATGATATAATTTATTGGAGCTCTAACCACTTTCAGCCATTTTTATTAAAAATAAATATTTTTAGAAGCAAGCCAAAGTGAGAAAAAAAGGAGTAAGAAATAAACCTTTTTTAAAAAATCCCTGCCACTTTGTTGATTTTCAACTCTCTGATCTCAAAGTGGTTGAAGCTCCAGACAATACCATTTACTTTCATAATCCTTAACGGAAATTGATTGCAAACGACTCTGGCGATCTATCAGATCCCAGGACGGATGTGCACAGCATCCCCGCAACTCGAACCACATCATCAATTTATTATTATTATTTTTTTTAATGTTCGTCAAATGATAACGAATAACATGCAGAAAAACGGAGCTAATATCTTCATTCCTATTCCAGACAAAATTTTTAAAAAGCACCAATTGTTTGGCCTTCTACAGACAAAACTCTCCTTAAAGCAATCTCTCACTTTTTTTTTACGTCATTTGAAGAATGGATTTCTTTCTTACTACATCATTTTCCAGCCATAATTTGGGTATAAGTACTAAATATGGATAACTGATAAGTCAATAGAGGGAATATTGAGTAGTTTATAATAACTATGAATTTTACGATTGTTAATGAGTGTAGTGTCCTTAGCTTTTTTGGAAACAATTATTCGAAGAAATAGTGGGTGTGAAAAGATGATGATAATAAGATTTGCATAGGATGGCATGATTATTTGATGATTTATCAACATATATAATTGCGAAGTTTTTTTTTTATATTGTGAATTTGTTGGAAAGGATATTCCATATTGATGGTAATACAAATACACACAAGCACAGGATGGTGATAAGAGTAATACAAGAGTAGGTATACAATAAAAAACTGAAAATTTACAACAATTATGCTGGAAATATGGGTGCCAGCAGATTTTGCTGTAAATTTATGGCAATTTTGTTTTTTATGAAAAAACAGCAACTTTCTAAATTTTACAGCATTTTTGCTATTAATTTTACAGTAATTTTTAGCTTTAGATTTTACAGTATATTTCTAAATTTTTCAGCAAATTTTGCTATAAATTTTACAGCACTATTACCAACATAAATGTAAATTTATATATATATATATATATATATATATCCTCGCCCATTATTTTTTCGCAAGTGTTTAGATGCTCGATGCAGGACTTGTACATACGCTTCTCAGTCACAAATTGTCTCAGATCCTAATTTTCAAATTTTTGTAAAGCCTTTAATATAATTTATTGTATAAAGTAAAGTCCAGTATGTAACTTGAAATATATAGGTGAAACATCAGGTCCAATACATAAAAGAAATCAAACAACATCGTTCAGACTCTAACAAAAACAAAGCAAAAAATATACAGTCTACAGGTGAAATTCTGCATTTTCATAAACATCAATTTAAAAATACGACAATTGAAATCATACAAATTCTAAAAAATAAATCAGAACGTCTTTATATGAAGTCATCATATATAAAATATTACAACATCATTTATCCATATGGACTTAATAGTGAAATATTTAATAGACCTGTTAAAGTGTTTTCATCTATAAATAATACTATTGATTATTCTCCAATTTATCCTACTCTAAATCATAATTTAAATCGCAAAACAACACGAAAAAAGCGAGGAATGTATTCTTTAGCATTTTTAGTTTCCAAAAAATATATCACTAAACAAATAAATAATCTTTAAATTAACTATTTAAAGAATTATAACTGGTTATTAATTAGAAAATACATATTTACTATTAAAAAGAAACAGATTGTACAACATTTAAATGTATTTCTCAGTAAATCTTTCTCTAAACATTTCTCTGATATTTTTTTTTTTTATCTCATGATGAGTTAATCTTTTCAACATTAATTAAAAGAAAAAAAAATCTAATTCAAAACTCAAATACTCAAAGGATAATAAGTTTTTCAAATGAAATATTTAACAAAATTAATATTAATTCTATAATTAATGATAAAAACTTATTTTCCTATTAATAATCTTCAAATATCAAAAACCTTTAAATATCCGAATACAGTCGGTAGAAAGATTTTTAACTAGAATACATTTTCAAAAAATAGATCTGTAGCAAGTACTTTTCCGTGGAAATACAATGACCCCGCTCTAAAAAAATAAATAAATGATGATCATGGACATATAATCACTGGAAATCTTAATATTGTTAAAGATTTTAAATTGGAAAAACTAATGAGTTATGGTACTAAATATAGACTTCCATCTAAATTTAACGTAAAATCTATTATAAAACAGTTTACACATCATGTAGATATTTTTATTTATAAATTTTCAATCTCATACAATAAACCTATTGAATATTTTAATCAATGGAAAATACTAGTTATTGAAAAATTAACTAAGCCTTTAAAATATAATATTTCCGATTTGGTTACTATTAACACAAAGCATTTTTTCCAGCAAATTACTAAATTACAAAAAAACTACGTTATTACATATGTAGACAAATCTCCTAATAATTATGCAATCATATGTAAATCGTATTATCACCAACTTCTTACATCCTGTATTTCTTCTAATAAATCTTTTCAAAAAAACAAATGAAAATGTAATAGCAAACGATCGTAAAATTCAAAGTTATTAAATACTATTAAATATTTTCTCTACTAAATTTAATTATCCTTATTTAGTTCTTATACCCAAATTTCATAAGAAACCAATTAAATTTAGGACTGTAACTATTGGATGCAATGCATATAATAATATAGCCAATAAAACTTCTATTAAAAATTCTCAATCAAGTATATACACTGACAACAACCACTGATAATACACATGCAGTATAAAAAATAGCTATCAACTGCTTAATACTATGAAAAATCTTAAATGTGTAAACAATATAACGACATATGATTTCAAAGATCTTTGTAATAATATAGATTTATTAGGCCTACATAATATTATAAATGCATTATTTAAAAAGTACCATCATAAACTGGATTTACGATTTAATATAGATATAGCTCATTTTAAATATTTAACAAATTTCATTATCTATAATAATTATATTTTACAAGATAACAGATTATATTTACAGAACGTCGGTATACCACAAGGTGGATGTACAACCAGTTTATTATCAGACTTATACTTATATCACGATGAACGTACTGTATATGGAATAAAGTGTTTATGTTCTTCTCATCTAATTAACAATAATATTAAAAAACTAATTTATGATGCATTAAAACAGGGTTTTCCAAAAAAACTCATATATTCTTTAATATATAATTAGTATTTAAATGATCTTAAAAAACAAATTGCAACATATCAAAACAAACAACACATGCGTAAATAATAGTACAAAAAAATATATAAAATAAGAAAATACTTATAAAAAATTTAAAATTGTGAAATAAAAATAAAAAATTATTATAGGACGGTTGGGTGGGTAGATGTTAGAGTACGAAGGAGGGTGGCGTTGTCTGGATAATACGCAATGGTTAATTAAAAAATTAAATTAAATTAAATTAAATTAAATTAAAAAAATTAAAAAAATGGGGCATTCGATTTACAACTACGATGCTAATACACATCTTATAATGGATGCTGATTCGATACTTTTATATGTATAATGGTGTAGTTATATTTATATATTGATCAATTCATATTAAATGTATTCATATTCATTAATATTTAATAAAGTTAACGATTAACTTGTATTTAAATTTTAGCCTACTCAGGACAATATCATATTAATTTCAAATAGTATACTGTCTTAAATGAGAATAAAATGCATAATGAGTGTATTTGTTATACCTAATGCTATGACAGTATGGATTTTAATTTGGTAATTTGTTTCGTTTTTTATTTTTAATCTATCCTTTTTAATCTTGTTTCATTTTGAACTGAATTGGTGTTCAATGGTTTATTTTTCGGTTTTCTGCGAGTGGTAGTCCCAAATTCATATTCTTTAGCTAATTTATGTCTAATATGAAGATAAAACCACACATTTTATTTGCAGAACTCAAGGCATTTGGGACCCGATGATTCTGTCTAAGTTCTACAAATTTCCATCATTCCATTTCTGCTGTTTTTTACAATGTTTTTGGAATCTATGTTAAGTGTGTTGGGGGGAGCTGTATTTGTTCATGTCGTTTTATTCATAATTTCACAGTTCTTGTTGGTAGTCGGTAATGTTTATTCAATGGTTATATATACATATTATATATATATATATATATATATATATATATTGTAGATATGTATTTGTTTTTCTATCCCCCCGCCCTGTAATGTTTATTTATTTTGATTGTTTCTTATTTTGATACTCAGACATTTTTTAAAGGCTAAGAATACTAAGTGTTATCTTTATGTCTACTTATATCATTGCTTCAATAACATTATTATATAGTCAATTCCATTATACATATGTAAGATTCAAATACAGCATCATAAATCCAAAATAATAAACTAGTATGTTGTGGCCATCACAAAACTTTCTTCTATCTAAATCACGTCAATTAAATCATTTAAATTGTACAAGAAATTACATCAATTTAGCACCAATTCATATCAAAGTATATCTGAATTTGAAGTTTGATAAAAATTCGTGCATTAGTTCTTGAGATAGAGCTATAGCGGAAATTCTGAAAAATGTAGCATAGCAGCGCCACCTGTTGAGCGATTTACACCAAGACATAAACAGCACTACTTGATATCAAGGTATACCTGAATCTGAAGTTTGTTGAAAATCCAAGAGATAAAGCTATTGAGGAAATCGCAAAAAATAAAGCATAGCAGCGCCACCTGTTGAGCGATTTACACCAAAATGTATAAAACGTCAATTCATGTCAAGGACTGACTAAATCTGAAGTTTGATGAAAATCCCTGCAGTAGTTCTGGAGATACAGCTCTTGCGGAAATCGTGAAAAATGCAGCACAGCAACGCCACCTGTTGGGCGATTTACACCAAAAATTAAACAGCACTAATTTATATCAGGGACTAACTGAATCTGAAGTTTAATGAAAATTCGTGCATTTTTTCTTGAGTTAGAGCTATTGCGATAATCATGAATAATCAAGCATAGCAGCGCCCCCTGTTGGGCGATTTTTACCAAATTGTTATCAGCACCTAACTATGTCATGGACTAACTGAATCTGAAGTTTTATGAAAATCCGTGCAGTAGTTCCTGAAATATAGCTACTGCAGTAATCGTGAAAAATGTCGCATAGCAGCGCTACCTGTTGGGCGATTTTCACCAAAAACTAATCAAGACCTGTTTATATCAAGGTCTAACTAAATCTAAAGTTTTGTGAAATTCCGTGCATTAGTTCTTGAGATAGAGAGCCCACAAAATTTTTGTCACATACAGACTCACAGAGTGACAGAGTGACAGAGTGACAGACAGACTCACAGACAGACGTTTTCTAAAAACCATCAAATCGTGTTCAGGACATTCTAAAACGTATAAATCGGTCGAAAACCGGAAGTCGAAAATTTTCACGAATCCAATACTTTCTTCTTGTAAAGTTAGAAGAAAGTAAAAATACTAAAAAAGCCAATAAATAGAAAATTTTAAACTGTTATAACTCAATGTAAAGAGCATTCCATATGCCATTTTCAAATATGTTGTACGTGTACAATATACATTAAGAACAGTCAAAATATATAATTTCAGCATCTAATTGCGAATTACTTTTTTGAACAAAAGCAAAATGCGATCTGCTGCTATTTAATACTGCGATAATAGTAAGCAAACTCTTGGAATATTTTACAGATTAATAAAATAGTCTATCCACATTACACATAAGTAAATTAAAAGTTGCATATAAAAAATTTAAAATAGATGCGCATCTATTTAACTAAACTAGCATCTATAAAATATGAATATCAACGACAGAAAATCAGATCATTGGCAGTAAGATTGCTTTTGAAAGTTTAATGAACCTTTAAATAAATAAAAATATTTAAATAAGTACAGAAAGTGAACCTAAAACTTTTGGAGAATAAAATAGTTAAATGATTTAGATTAGCAAGTATTAAAATACAAATGGATAAACTGGAATTTTGAAAAATATATTAAAACAAAATATAAAACATATCTGAAGAATAAGTTAAAAAAAATATTTATTTATTTATTTATTTGCTACTTAGAGAGTTTTTAGTTTAGCTTTGAAACTTTCGTTCTTCCACCTGACAAAACAGCAATCTGAAAGTAAGGTGCGAGGAAATTGAAATCAGGGTCGACCATGGCACTTCATGAGTCTCTTTTTTCTCAAACGCAGATTTCAGTGACGTATTGTAAAAAAAAAAGACTGTTTAAGTGTAGGTTCATTCATAAGGTAGTGCAATGGATAAGTTTCTGGTGCATTTGACCGATTGTAGCTAGAAAGGGTAATTGCGGAACTACCGATTGCAGAATTTGACAATTCACATTTTCACTTCATCAATGTTTCAGCACTTATAGCTCGCCCTAAATCCAGATATCCTTATAGAAATAGTGTAGGATTTTTACCGTTCTTTCCACATATTTGCTTACTTTGTGTATACGTATTACAAAAGCGTCACAAATTTGAGTTTTTTGAGATTTGACGAGATTTTTGTGCATTTTTGTGCAATTTTTTTCCAGTCCCTATAACTCAGAAATGTTTAGAGCTAGGAAAGGATTTCTATAGTGTTTTATGATTCACGTGGGCAACTCCTTTATTTCCTTTATTCCTATTTTCTTTATTTTATCAATTCCTTCTGTTTGGAAGATTACGTCAAACTTCCCCTGCATACATACATAAGTACACGCAAATTGAAATACTGATAGTTAACGAATATGCATACTTGTTAAAAATCAGTATTTCAAGCTGTTACTGTATTTAAAGGAGATAAAATTTAGTTTCTGATGTGCGATATTGAAAATTTTTTTAGCATATTACTCAAGTAGACTTTTATAGAAAAACAAAAGTAAGAATACACAAGTAACAAAAAAAATCATGCTTCAAGCATAGATTATGAAACACTTTCCAACACATTCAGAATAATGTAACAAAACTGCACCGTTTAAAAAAATTAAATATTACGTCTAATACAAACATATGGAAACGCATAATACATTTCAACATTTGGAAATTATGCGAATTTTTTCAGCAGCCCTGTATATGATATATAGATCTGAATCTATTAACTACATGCATACCAAAATTTAGTTCACTTCAGAGATATATATACTTCAGTTGAAAATTTACCATCAGCAATTTCCTGTAATAAGGAGAACGGTACGTGAATACTTTTGTGCAGCCCTGTATTTGAGGTATAGAATTTATATGTAGCGAGTAAGGTGTAAAAAATTAATTAAATTTAAAACCGCATACCAAATTTTAAACCGTACACTCTAGCAATTATTACTCAAAGACAGTACTGTACTGTAACCGATTTCTTTTGTGTGTCTCTGTAAATGAATAAAAAATGCTATGAATGCCCTGTTATAACGTGATCGTAGTGAAATTCAGTGATTTACATCAGTTTCAATGCATTTGATATAGCATAGTATCATTAAAAAAATCTGCAAACGATTTTTCCCCATGTACTATAATGTAATGGAATACTTTTGAGTGCTCTTGTAAATGAAGGATTAATCCTACATACTTCCTATACAATACCAAACATGCTTTGGTGACCCTAAATAATCTTTATCAATTTTATGAAGATCCGAATATATTTACGGGAATTAGAGCGTGGGCAGGCGGACAGACGGCCAGACAAACCGAATGCATAAACACTTTTCAACTTTGTTGGAAAGTGTTAAAAAGCTGCTAAACTTAATGTAGTTCGAGAATAATTTTACTGGATGTATTGTATTCTATGTATAATAAAGTTTTTGTATTATTTTTAACATTTTCCCGCAAAATAATGCATTATAATAGCGTTTGTTCCATCTTGCAGCCATCAGTTGTGCTCGCACGAACTCAGAGGAATGCACCGAAGAGAGGGTTATGGCTTGCATGACCAACTTATTGACATCCACCTTTGGCGATAGCACCGATGATGAAGAAGAAGCACTCTGCAGGTAAGCTTTAAAAAATATTCCCATTTCTAATTCTTTTATTCCTGAAAGACAATGCTATTTACTAATAACTGTCTGCCTATCTGCATTATAAAGGGCAAACATGTCTGTGCGTAACGCTGACGTCATTTTTGAATGACAATAGCAGACGATCAAATTTCGCTTTTACTGAATTTTTTTTTTTTAACCATTTGGAAAAATGGTTACTGTCCTCTGTCAGGGTAGGAAATCAGAAACATATCTGAAGCTTTTTATTGGTTGAATCCGCATTTTATTAGTTTTCTGATTGGTCTATACAGTTATCTGTATTTTCGATTTACTTTCAACAGAGATGGACATTTCTGTTGCCACTATGATAAAAAAGTAATAAAAACAACAAAAAAAAATTAATAACTCAGAAACAAATTGCAGCTTTCAAACAAATTGCATTTAAAATTACATTTTTTTCTCGATACGATGGTGCAAAAAGTAATATTGTGGGATGTTTAGAAGTTTAAAAACGAAAATTTCATTTAAAATGGGTCCAGTGATATTAATGTTTAATCCATGGCGTACGTAATGTATGACCAGCTCCGTAGAGGTTAAAAAATTTACAGTACCGAAAAATGTAATCCATGGCGAACCTAATGTATGAAATTTCATTTAAAATTGGTCCAGGATTATTAATGTTTAATCCACGGCGTACGTAATGTATGACCAGCTCCGTAGAAGTTTAAAAATTTACAGTACCGAAAATTATAAAACTGAAATTTCTTTTAAAATTTGTTCATTATGGGTCCAGGAATGTTAATGTTTAATTCATGGCATACGTAATGTATGATCAATTCAGTGCGATTTTTTATGTCATAAATTTTAGTCTTCGAAAAAATAATTTTCCAAATGGTCATTGTAATTTGTTAAATTGCATTTTTTTATTTTTTATTTTTTTTTTTACTTTTGAGCATCGCACATTTTGAATTTTTACACAGTCGAATTTGGAAGTTTTTGTTATTCTGTTGTACAGTCGTGGAAAGAAAAAATAAACAACCCCTACTAACTCCGCAATGAATAAAGATAGAAAAAAAATTACAGGCACCAAACGATTGGAAATTAAGTCTACTTTTAAACGATGTATATAAAAATTAGGGGGCATCTACAAATCAAAACCAGACCAAACTTTATTTTTTTCAATGGCAACACCCAATTTTGAAAATATATTTTAAATCTTCGGTTAAAGGTATGCCTAGAAATGAAATTTCAAGTCTTTTGGATGATAAGTTTTTGAATTATAAACATTCAAAATTTAGAGCTTCTAATGTTAAATTAGATTTTCACATTTTTATTTATATCTCCTGAAATCCTACTGCAAAAATTTTTTGATTCATTATAATACTAAAAAACCCAATCATAAATACATCGAATTTGTAATTAAAAAAAATGTATATTATTAATTACGAATTATGAAATTAATATTCGAAAAAATTATGAATTGCATACCTGCAATTTTTTGATAGATTTATTTAATATGCAAATTCTCTAGGCAAATTCTCAATTTCAAATTTTTCTTTCAAGCAGTTTTTGAATTTTGAGTAAAAAACTCGAAATGACGGCAAAGGGGAGATCTGTGATGTCCAGAAAAGCATAATTTGAAAAAAATATATTTTACTCATTTTAATGAAACATTTGGGCTCGCAATACTCGAAACATATTAAGCGAGTGAGATATTCATATTGGAAAGAAATAATACATTAGTAGAAGTAACATTTCAACAATCGAGTACCGAACTTGAATTTGGATACAGCCCCTAAAATAGGCTCATTTTAAAATAATTAATTTTTCAGAAACTAATCGTACGAATTTCATGAAAATTTGTATTTAGGCTAATTGAACGGTGTATTGCTAACTTGGGTATTGGTATTAAAAAAAAAAAAAACAAAGTTCGTGGTTGTTTTGATATGTAGATGCCCCCCTAATCCAACTTTATATACATCATTTAAAAGTATACTTTATTTCCAATCTTATGGTACCGGTAACTTTCTACTACAATATTTTGTTGCAGAGTTAGTAGGTGGTGTTTGCTTTTATTTTTCTACGACTGTACATCAGCTGTTTGCGAATAGCGGGCATAGCTGGATGCGAAGTTCCCGTCGTTGCACGAGCCGCCAATGTACATTACGAAAATTCTAGAAAAATATGCAATATCGCTATTACAGCGCCCCCTTCCGGCGGAATATTTTCAATATCAAGGAGGACCTACTTGCCATAGCCAAAAACATAAACATGAAATTTAGTTCAGTTCTATGCACAACTTAATACACTTTTCGATGGTACAATAATGAAAATGGCACAAAAATCGCTATTACAGAATCCCAGCGGAATCCATCCAAATTCAAGGAGATCCTGCTTGCCATAATGTTAGTTGGGGCGACTGGGACATGATTTTACAATGTGACTCTGGAGCTTCTGACAACTCAGCTTCAAAAAGCTAATGTTCATTTCAATTAAAGTCTGAACTTCTGTAAATGAGTTCAGTTAGGTTCCATCTATCAGACAGAAATGCTCAAATTTACATTTTAATATTTAAAAATATAAAAATATGCATATTTCATCTTTCTTTCCTCATGGGTCCAGTTGACCCCCAAAAATGGGGTAACTGGACCAGGGGGGATCTATGTTCCACACGCGTTTATATTTTTTCATATAGGATATTAGGTCCTGTTTGAAAAAGTGTAAAAACTTAAAAAAATTTAAACCAGGCAAATAATGTAAATTATATGTCAATAAACAACGTTGTAAGGGAAACCTTTGCTATCAGTGTGCCTAAAAAAAAAGCACTAAAAGTGAAAATATTAGATTTATTTATACCAAAAATATAAAACTTAAGTAAGTACTTATGTACTTTAGTATAGATAATAAGTATAAAAGTCACATGGGTATTTTAAGGAAAAAATAGCAAGGTAAATCTGTGAACAAACGGCTACGTAAGTACTTAAGTACTTTATCTTTATCCAGGGGTCGCATTATATAGGGAAAATTTTATTGTGTCTTAAATAAAGGTGCGATGAAGATATTATTTTCAAAATAGTGGTAGGGACGATAAAAGATTCCCTATAGCATAGCTGCCAACTTTTACGCTTTCCTCTTACCACTAAAATATTATAGTAAATGTTGCCTTATTTAATCGTCGAAATCTTATGATTAAACAAAACGAAAATCTCTATTAAATTTTAGTGGTAGCAAGAAAGCGTATAAATTGGCAGCTATGCCTATAGAATGCGACCCCTGTGTATAGTACAATTTCAAGGTCTGGCTTTCAGGGGCAAGGTACTTGCATTCGTAAAATGTTGAAATAATTTAATGACACCAATATTTACAAGAGAATCTATCTGAAAACATGTAAAAAGTATATTTTCGCGTACTTAATAAAGGTTAAATTTTAATTATAAAATTCAGGTGCTAACGTGGCAATTAGGAATTAAAATTAAGTAATGCCATAACGGCATCACCGCCTCTAGAGGTGTCAAGAAATTTGGTTTGATACCACTCAATATGCTTTTTTTTAAATTTCATTACGTTATTTTAATAAGGTATTCTATCATTTTCTTTATTGTCAGCAAACACCAATGGAGAAATTTACTTCCCGTAGTAAGAGAAACACATAAAAATTATTTATAACTATTGGGGTAACTGGATCCAGCATGGCCCAGTTACCCCATTCTTGAAACATTTATGGGGTAGCTGGGACACCGAGCTTACATTTAAAACATGAAGTAAATATGTATAGATACCTAATAATATTAATGTAGTTATATGTCTAATCTTTAAAAAAAAAGATTGTTTAATAAAAGTACTTACTATTTTAATAAAACTCTGAGGAAGTTCAACCATATTGACGTTGTTTTTAAAAAAAGAAACGTAATTTTTGACAACCTATCACAGCAAAGTGAGAGTTATGATTGAGTTGATACACGTTGTTTTAGGAAATAGAGATAAAGGGGCATTGCTCACAAAAGCTAAAACTTAAAAAACACCAGCAGTTTTTTATAAAATAGCCTATGGCCCAGTTACCTCGTGGTTCCAGTTACCCCAGCAAACCTTAGCTAAAAACATAAATTTTGGTTTTATTCTATTTATAACTTCAAACACTTTTCAATGTTGCTATCGTAACACACGGTCAAACGGACAGACAGACATTTTGTATAAACATTTTTTTGGGATCTCTGACCCCTAAAACGTGTAAATCCGTCGAAAACCGGAAGTCGAAAAATTTTCGAATGCAATACTTTCTTCTATTGGACATAGCACAAAGTAAAAATATATATTTTTGGTTATTTCACTGTCATATTAGTCGTTTTAAGATTAAGTAAATTTAAAAATATAATCTAAAGTAAATTTCTGAAGGATTATCAAACTGTTAAAATTTTAATAAAGAATTAGTGAAGCTTTAAGCTACTTATTAAGTTTATGCCTTCGGAATAATTCGTTTTTAATTTTTTTAAATTTTAAGTTTAAAATTACTAATTATTATTTAAAATGTTGTAACAATGTGACATAAACATATAAATAAGAAAATTAATACTTTAAAAAAAAATTTTAATTGAAAAAATAGCATAAAATTAACCGAAAAATGTCTATTTTCTTACAGCTATTAAAAATAAGTACATTTTATGATTTTCATAATAAGAAGAAAAATGTTGTACAGGAACGAGACTATTTTTATGACAATAACAAGAACATTTTAAAAGTTATAGGTATAAAAAACAAACATCGCTGACAATTCCCGAAAAAAATTATTAATTTATAAATTAAAACTGTGTCACTCATAAACTGTCTCTAATTTATATATTTATTGCACGGAACCCTCTGTATGCGAGTAATACTCGCACTTGACCTGCTATTTTTGTAATCATTGTTATCACGTGTTTGTTTTCAGAGAATTGCTAAGTTCATTAGACTGTCTGAAAGAAGCGGTGGACGATTGCATGGGGGATGAACGCGATTCAGAAGTAGACGACAAGTTTGAAGAACTAGATAAACTTATGAGCAAGTGCCATGCATGGTACGAGAAAACCTACAATGGTAAGAAAGTTATAAACCAGTATACCCGTGATAAGGCTGCGTAATAAACAATTTTATGATTTTTTCCGAGACTTTTTACTATCATGTACAAATAAGTGCAATATTTTTAACCAAACAGTTTGTTTTAACGAAAATAGCGGTTTATGTTAAAAACCTGTTCAAAAGCCTTTCACATAACGCCTCATCCATCGTTGTGCGGTTTATATGTTGGATCTTGGCATGGAAAAAGGAATGTTGACATCAGAAATAATATGTATGACGTATGTGGATGTGGTTGCGTTTCACATAACATCCCGACCGCAACAGGAAAGGTGCAGCACTTTCTCACGAGAATTAACAAGGCTAGCAAAACTCGACACACAATAAACTTGATGACTTAGTGGTTTGCATCTCTGGCCTTGGAACATAATGTTAAAATTCACTTCAGAGTTCCTTTTCGAGTTGGTGTGAACACACGGTCCAGCCAAGCTCTGATATCGCTGATGTATTAACGGCTGATAAATTGCAGCAGAAGTCCCTTTTCCCCCTTAAAACCTGTATATAATTTATATGTGTCTTGTAAATAGAATTCATACCTTACTCCAGATATTAAAAACGTATTATTTCTTTATAAACGAGTTATCAGTTAACATCACCAATTACCCGAGCTAATTAACTATGGGCGCTTCGGCCGGTGGAAATCCAATCTTTTTGAAAGCTCCTGGACTATAAAATATCAAAATATCGCTCTACTGAAAACCTTTTTGTGAAATATTGAAGAATCGTTAGCTCGATGTTCCACCAATAAGGGAAAAAGAAAAGAAGAAAACGGAAATAGACGGCACGAAGCTGACCTACATTTTTCTCATCGGGCTGACATTTGCTTTTGAGTCCGAAGAATTGATGCGGAATAGAATCTGTGCTCTTTTCTTTTCTCTGAATGAAATACGTCGATTTATTTAGCGTTCTTCATTTTTTTTAAAGTATAACACCAATAGAAGTAAGCCCGTTGTTATCTTTAATTAAGCAAACTTTTACAAGAGATACAGCCAGTGCTGGCTCAGATTAATTCAGCCCGCGCCGAAAGAATTAAAACTATTACATAAGCTTGTCTTTCTTTCCGATGAAAGTAGAAGTAATAGAAAAAAATACGGCAGTTTACGGGCTTTAATTTTGAAGCAGGAGATAACTGAATTTGATGATAAATTAACGGAAACTGCTACAAACTTTCCCTTAGCCTAAATTATTTCAATAGCAAATTTATTATGGCTCAACATATCTGGTACTGAACCCGACATTTCCAAACTCATTATTGAAGCACTGTCAGATCTAGAAAATTTTCAGTCCTCCATTTCACCAGAATCTGACTCTGAAACTGAAATTATCGACCAAAATGGCTTTCGCAATAATTTAGGATTCAGTTCATCGTCTATATTTTCCAGTGCTCATTCGCAACCCACTGCAACGATTTCTCCCAGAAACGCACAAACTGTTGTCCCAAATGAACCAAGTGACATTCACTCTGCACCGAGTCAATCGATTTCCTTTACCGATTTCGAAAATTTGATTACACCTTTTTCTGGCAAGCCAGCAGAAAATATTTTGCAATGGTTTGAAAGAGTTGAAAGATTGGCACTCACATTTCAACTTAATGATTTACAAATTATTCTTTTCGTTGAAGGAGCTGAAAGGTACCGCGTTTTTGTTTTCTCGTATTGAGCCTGCATTAACGTCCTACACAGCATTAAAACAAAATTTAGTACACGAGCCCGTGCACATTTCCTGTTGTGTGCTTCTCTTGTTTACTTAAAATACCTTTAAAACAATTTTACTGCTCAAACAATAAAAACAATTTTACTAATTTTGTCCACTCAGACCAGCTTGATCTAAACTTTAATCAAGGTGTGGGAAGTTTACCATTAATTGAATGTTGTTATTCCATAAAGAAACAGTTTAACAGGTAAATATGCCTAATGAGATATTAATAGGATAATCTAAAAAAACAAGCAACAGTTACCAGAGCAAGCTAATAATAAAAGAGAGGAGAGATTTGTATAAAGTGTGGGTAAAAATTTCCTGTTATCAAATTAAATCTTAAATACATATTAAGTAAAATAATGCTATAAAAAGTGATAAAATATCCTTATTAAGATTGACGATCGTTTCGTTGCACCAACGGCGACATTTTCGAAATCATCATCATTTTTTCTTAAATACATAAGCAACAACATTCTCAACTTACCACAATCTTGCAAGAGAAGTCACAACACTTCTGGTTTTGAGAACACAGTGCACTCACAATTTAAGTCAAAAGGATGCTAAGTTTGGTTACCGCAGATTTTGAAGAAAAAAATGCAAACGCCTTGGCTTGTAAGATCCCATACAAGAGATCTGGTAATTTAGAGAAAAATTATTAATAAAACTAGGAATTCAATTATATTCTCAAACCCAGGGGCCAATAAATTGTATAGTGTCAGTAAATGCATTTAAAAAAACTTATTCTAAAAACTTATTCTAGTAAAAAACTATTTCTATAGATCGTCCTAATCATAGGAAACAAAATTTTCTGTAATTTTGTTGGAATTGATTACACTTGATTTTACAATTAATGATTTAATTGTAAGTTTTGATAAACTATTTAAAATCAAACTTCTTAACTTAAAACTGTAATACAGGAATTTTAGCAATATTTATTTAAACGGAATTATTGATTTTCCAAAATATATAGAATCAGGAAGATTACATTAATCTCAGGAATATTAATTCTGTGTGTATCATTAAAATCTTACAAATATCTATTTACCATACTAATTCTTAGACAAAACTAAGTATCTTTCACTTCCCTATTTTCAAATGTCCATTTTAATTCTGCTTAACTATTAAAGAAGAGTAACGCTGATTTTAAATATTTAACTTGGAGTTAATATTATTTATCAAACTAGGTTTAGCTACATATATGATGCAACTGAGCAACTAGACCATATGTGCAGTTGAATTACCTTATGTGAATTCTGTTACGATTACTTTACAAAAAAAGCAAATTTTATACTTTATAAATAAACTATTAAATTTAAAAAATCAAAAAATCCGACTGCGTAAAAAGCGAACTAATTAATTAGTTCTCATCAATGTGAAACTATATATTTTTTCAATTCCTATTATTAGCTCACAATCTCGCTGTATATATCTTGTTCAAATTTTCAGTCGTTAATAAAATACTTATTATTCATCCAATCAAGCTCAAATAAATTTTTTTTAACTTGTAGTGGATGACACTTGATGTTAATCCAGTTCTTTTACAAATATTAATTCATTAATTTAATTAAATTAATTAATTTTCAATAATCGAGAGAGCCTTCTTCTTGATCAAGGTATTTTAAGACCGAGAGAGCCCTCTTCTTGATCAAGGTATTTTAAGACCAAGAGAGCCCTCTTCTTGATCAAGGCATTTTAAGCGTCACTCAAGAAGAAAGAAGAATGGGAGAAAAAATTTCTCTTATTGCCTTAATTAGGAATTGACTTAAAATATTTTTTTTATATTACTTGTTACTACTTACCTATTTTTTTTATTTACTTGGCTTTTAAGTAGTGTTTAATTGTTAGTTCCTCTCTATAAACACTGTTTTGATGGAGCTTCTGACTGTAAAATAGTCAATGAAACATTGTCTTCATTTTGAAAAACCTATCCAATGGTATGACATTCAATAGGATGCGTAATTTTTTTTGTCTCTACCTCCATTTTGTATTTCACGGACGCCATTTTGAATTTATAAAAAAAAAAAAAACCTAGCCTATAACCATCGAGCCGTTAAGACGAATCGATAGAGACCTCATTCATTAAAATCCATCCAGCCGTTGGGATGTGTCGAGGGTATAAAGAAATCCACATACACAGATACGCGTGAAACACATAACTTTTCTTTTCAGTCGGGTAATTAAATTACAAACCAACAGAGTCGTAAACAAAAAATAGGGGTGGAGGCCAATAATAAAATAAAAGCCGTTATTAATTTTAAGTAAAAGTGG
Source organism: Maratus speciosus (assembly GCA_963932465.1). Taxonomy (NCBI): domain Eukaryota; kingdom Metazoa; phylum Arthropoda; class Arachnida; order Araneae; family Salticidae; genus Maratus; species Maratus speciosus. The sequence continues at coordinate 40,587,321 of OZ010791.1, read as the reverse complement.
GATCTAGTAACGGAATTCTCAATTCCCTCTGCACATAGGTTTTGAATAAACCTCCTATCTGAATTTTCACACAAGTTATTCTGCTCCTATACACTTATGTATCTACTACACTCATGATCTTTGCTCATAACTAACTAAAATTATCCAGAACATTAATATTATAATGTTGTATTCCCCATCAATTACCAATTCAATTAAAACACCATAAAAATTACACAAACAATTGGCTTTTTTTGATCATCAGGAGCAACCAGATTTTCCAATATACCATTAAAATAATATTTTTATAACAAGATTACAATATCTTCTCAGCTAATTTACTTACACCTTTGTAATATAGATTTTAACATTTTAAGGTTAATATATTTTTTTTGTTGTTGTTGTTTATAACAAAAAAAAAAATTAACTAATTTTGCAAATAATATTTATAGGATTATACATTTAGCCGTTGCATTTCTTACTCATATTTACGAATACTTAAAACACAGTTAAACAGAAAAAGATTTTACTTACAATATAAGTTGCTGAGCGTGAGCAGGAGGATGACTATGGTACAGAATCTCAATTTTCATGAATTAGCTGGCAGTCTTAATACACACTTAATCTTTAGTGATAGTTCATTAAAATTTTTGGATGCTTTTCCGCGGCATTTTGTAAAGCTATAATTAGGGCCAACACCTGTAAAATGACATGGGAGAACTTTCCGGTTATTCTAAGTAGACTTCATGCTTCGTATCTATTTCTCGGAACACCCCTTTTTACAGGTAGGGGTCGAGAGGATTCTCTTCGGTGCTAGGCATTTATCAACCCATATACTCATATGTATCATCTGACTGGAATTCTCATATGTTACCAGTCGGCTCTTTTGCCTTAGATCTTTACCAGTTTCAGACTGTTTTAGACTTATTCTATAACATGCCAGTTGTTGTGTCGTATATTCACTTCTTCTCCTTATCCTGCACTATATCCACCAAACGGATTTTCCCAAATATGACGGGAGCATAAAAATTATATCCTTTTTACTTAGAGATCTTCATGCTTTCTCGTTGCTTTTTCTGTTAACGGAAAATTGAATTTTTTTATCTCTTACAGATGGTTTTTCATGCATATTTGCCGGTTATTTTATTCTTTTTACAAATAACAACATTCAGTTAATGGTGAACTTCCCACACCTTGATTAAAGTTAAGATTAAGCTGATCTAAGTAAACAGTAATAAAGTTGTTTTGTATGTATTTTAAATGAGAAACAAGAGAAGTAAAGAACATTCCTCTCACGCACAAATTCACGAAATGTTAGCTACACGCGCCTGTAAATCCAATGAAAAAATCAGTGAATATTTTCTTGTTATGAAAGAAATATCCCAACGAGCTAACACAAAATATGCACCACTCATGCATTATGTTATCACCTGTATCCAAGACACTCCTAATAATAAACAACCCTTTGTGGCTGCCACACCCTCACTGAATACAAGTATAAACTCCAAGCCTATCAAAAAATTTGCGATCAAAATCCCCAATATCGCCAGCCACAGCCACCGCCCACAGGTGTTGGTCATAAATCTTTGCACACCGGATCTGTTACAGTTCTCGAAAATTGGGACACCTTTCAAAAAATTGTGTGCATAAAAACGAAGGAATTAAGTGCTTCGTTTGCAATCAATTTTGACACAAAATTAATGAATGCACTCAAACCACCCGAAGTAAAATATCAAACTTAGGCACCCGCCCCCTCTTTCCTGAAATTTGCATAGTGGAATTAGATAGACCGCGTCGAAACATGACAAAATTAGTAAACATTACAGATTTAGCAGTATGTGGGCTAGTAGATACTGGCATTCACATTACTGTACCGATTACTGGACTTGTACATTACTGGACTTGTACCGATTACTCGGTTCTACCACCCTAAACGAAGCAAACTTACAATTTGCAGAATTCGGCAGCGGCAGTGTCACAGCAATAGGGTCGTTTAGCACAACTATGTATATAGATGAAAATGTGTATACCTTCGCAGCATGTGTCATCGAATTTTCACGCATGAATATTCCTCTTATCATCGGCAGAGATATAATTTCGCAGAGTACACTCACATGTGATCAGAACGGCATCTCACTCCAAAAACCACCTCCAGCCGAAATATCTGTCAACTGCATCACCATTTTTGATGGTGTAAGCGACGTGGAGTTAGACCACAGATCAGAGAGTGTTATGTTTAAAACCACAGTTTTGAATACCCCAATAAATACTGAGAATGTGCCTTTTCAGGTGCTTCAATCTAATAATTACCCTCGTTAGTACATACCTATACAAAAGTCGTTGGCTGCTCCCAGTTTCCTAGTTCCTGTACTGTGATTTTTACTTATTATGTGTTTTTCCTCAATGGAATCGCCTAAAACTGTATTAATGACATAGAAACTGTCTTCGATTTTCTTGCAGCATATTTCCTACTGTTTATAACGGCATATTTTTGCATTCCACCTGTTTCTGCTTCCACTAAAATCGGAAAAACGAAAAAGAGAAAAAACGAAAAGCGAAAATCGAAATTTATAAATTTTATAATAATTAAATTTTAAATTTAAAGTGAGAGACATGCCTGCAAACACATTTTAACATACACACATAAAGAACACATAAAAATATACTTCTTTTTAAAAAAGTGAGAATATGCGCATTTATTTTAAATATAAGTATTTATGCACTGTAAATATGTATATGGGCATGAGAAAAATCGAGCATGCACAATCAAAGGACATATTTAAAATTATATTTACACATATTAATTTCAGGTCAAATAAAGTAATAATAAAGAAAAGTATATGCATTCGATACCTTTATCATCCCCATATGTTAATTAAGTGAAAAGCTATTTGCTTTAATTGTTGTTCACGCTGTCATTTATTTTAACGAATGTGCCACGACAGTGATTCCCTGGAAACATTTCACTTAATTGGCATGTTGCACCCGCACTGCAACTTGCACTTGATGATGGCACACTGTATCAAGCATGAAAGTACGTTCACCAAGAGCAATACCCCGAACGTATCTCACTTTCACAAGTAAACCCATGTTGACTCGACTAAAAGGCAGAGTTTTATCGGAATACACAGGGCATACACCACGATAACCAGGAGTAGGCTTGTCACAAATGATATTCGGAATTCATAGGAGAACTAAGTCGAAACTTTAAAGCTGGAACCGAAGAATTCCGTGGTGTTGGGATGCGAAACTGAAAGATCGGGCATATCCTCACACATAAAAACCAAATTAACCCTGATAATAATTTTCAGCAAAAATCGCGATGCACAACGTCTTCGCCGGCGAATTTGAGACACCTGATATAAACACGAAAACGAAACTGATTCACAGGCCGCTGCAGTCCCGAAAAGTCGTAGATGAAATTCAGGCGAAATTCAGGCTGAATCGGCTACCAGCGGACATGCAGACAGGAACCAATTTACAGCACAGCGCATCGCATAGCACTCCTGGAACCCAACCGAAGTCATTAGGACCAGACGGGATGCCGGCTCGAGCAAGCTGCATGAGAAAGCACCCTAAGATGGCTTGCTTTGGTGTAGGATCATCACTGCGACGAGGGGATAGGACTGTGTGTGTCACAAAGTTCGAGAATAATGTCCGAACAATAGTTTGTCGCCGGTAGTCCGCACCAGTCCCGAGCAGAGCTCGTTGTCACATAAACGATAGTTTGTAAAAGTCACTTTAATTAGATGTAATCCAGCACTGGTACATGCTGTTCTAACGCAGGAAGAGAACTCTAAAAATTGGGAGACCGCCACTCAAGAAGCCTTTCTTCTTTTATTATAAACCATTTCCTGATAAACTTATTTCACGGTACCAGGTATAAAGTCGGTGATGATATATATAGCTTAAATTAGCAGTGATCGTATTTGTAAATTCCCCAACATTGTGAACAACAATCCAGATAGATCCGTTTCCTGTAAAAGATCCATCAGGCAATGATTGAGAAGAAACTGTTCCATGGAAAAGTACTTATTTTACGAAATTAGGCATAAGATGTAAAGCAGTGGTGGTCTCCCTAACTCAGAAAATTTTAAGGTGTTTTTAGTACCTAGATCAGTGGCGATACCATCTACCATCCACGTAATTTAATACGCCAAGAATACATCTCTCTTGAGCCAATACGCCAATCCCAAAATATCCGTTAAAATGGAAGAGATACTAAAATTTAAACAAGATAAACGCCAAGTACAGAAACCACATTTGGCAAGGAATTAATAAGCGAAATAAAAAAGGCAAACCTTTCATTGCTTAGAGAAGGTCTAACGGTGGGATAATTAATTACAAATATCTATTGGCAAGCAGATGTAAAAACATAATTTATGGGTCTTATGCATATACGAGACGCCAGCTAGCTTAAATTAAATTTATGACCTTATGATTAACTAAACAGATTTGTAAGAAACAGCGTTTTTAAATAAAATATCAATAAAGAATATTTATGCGGGGGAAAAATTGTGCTTAAATTAGAAATAAAGGAAATCATTTTTCTATGATAGCTTTTAACAGAAGAAAGAAAAGGAGTTTACCTAATAAAATTCCAACTAACAAATATTTATGTGGGTATAACGATTGCGATAAATTAGACATAAATTAGAAATAAAGAGAAATTACTTTTGAAAGCATGCGCTAATAGCAGAAAAGAAAATAACTGTAGAAAAATCATTTATTTTGAATGAAAAATTGACATAAATATATGAGCTCGCCATAAATGTATTTTCAAATAAAATTTGTTTCAAAATTCCAGTTGCACTTACTTATTTTTGATGATCTTTTAAATAATTTCCAAGCATGAACTTACTTAGTTGAGCGCTATCAAAGCGTAATGTATCAAACATTTTTTCTTTTTTTACTTTAAAAATGGAAAGTGGCATTTGTCGTAATACTTTAATAATAATTGTCAAAAAACACAAGGATTCAATAAGACGTTTAATTGTTATTCATTCGTATGTTTGTAGCCAATGATGAGGAAAGGGAAGAAATTAAGAAATGCTACGAGCAGAATGAGGATTACATAAGGGAGTGCGTCCATGAAGGAAATCAGCAAGCCTTGAACCTTCTCATCAAAAAAGACGGCATGGATGAAAACACCATGAAGTGCACGTAAGTACGATCTTTCAAAATTTTCCACGGTGTCACCAATTCGAAGCCCTAACCCCTTTTCCTCAAATTAACCCATTATATTACCGCGTTCATGTCTGCAACATACCCAAAAGTCAAAGTTACATACAACGTTATTATACAATATGTTTTATACAACGGGATTTAAAAGACGATTTTTTCTTTTTTGGCTGCTATCTCCCAACACAGCACTTAATATAAATTCTTCATGAAATTCTCAACAGAAGACGATACTGAGTTAATTTCTGCATGATAAAATATTTTTTTATCATTTCAGCAATTTCACATCGTTATTACTAAAATCAATTGCGTAAATTATGTAAGATTAAAAAGGCTGGATGCGTCCAGAAATAGATTTTTTACAAAGGGAAGTTCATATACTTTATAATTTCGTACTACAAAATTGACACGCATTGAGATGCGTTCGTACTTAACTAGTTTTAAAAATATTCAGATTTTGGTGCAATAGCTGTTGCCCTCTTATGAAAAAATGTATCAATACAATATTTATTACGCTTGTATAGACTAAATTCAGTCATACGGAAATAAAAAGACTCCATCATCAATAGGACGTCATCACCATGGCAACCTAGAATCATGACTTATCATGGGAATCATTGAATTAATGATGCATGGTAGGATTTAATAGAATGAAGAAAACTTTTATTAATATCTTTCAAAGCTGTGATTCAATTGTCATAAAATTTGAAAGGACTGGACGTAATTCTGCGACGATTCTAAGTAGTATAAAATTTCAAACCATTCGGTTAGGTAGTTTTTACACTTTTCTAAGCGAACAGACGGACGGACCAGACGACGACTGTAGGTGCTACGTATTTATATAATTACGAACGCACCTAAAAAGTAATTGAAATGTGTGTGTTTAAATATCAATTTGCTATAACAGCAGGATCTTTACAGAGCATACTTTATGTAATGTGGAGCTCTTCCACTTATTCATGCGCTGCCTGCCTAACACTTAAAAATCTTGGAAGTTTCTCTTTATATGTAAATATAAATACAGGATAAAATTCATTTAGAAACACCCTGATTCAAAGCGTAACTTTACTGACATCTATTTCCATTTAATTTTGTCATCAACCATTTTAACAATTGCACTTTAATCCTTAAATGCCTGATTTTTCAAAAATCATTGTAATAATGTTTTTCGGATTTCATTTTTTAAATAAATCATGGGAAAAATACTAAAAAAAATCATATTTTGTTTTAAGTACAGTTTACGGCTAAAAAACAGTTTGTTACTAATCGGCAATACCGGTGTTTAATTGAAAAAATAATTTCCCCTGATAAAATTCTATAATATTAAACACACAATAATTTTAGGAACTATAATAAGAAATAAATTTTACTTGCTCACTGCAGGTCAAAATAGGGTATTTCGCAAGCTTCCAAACAAAACAAAAAGAACAAGTAGCAACAATTGAAAAAATAAATCTATCTTTATTCTTAAACAGCAGAAGTGTTGCCATCTACATGTTGAAAATCGATTTTAGAATATTTTAAGAATGTATTTTATTGGCAAAATTAGGCATTATAGCTTCAATATTATTCTAATAGTATTTTACAGCCTAAATTGGGTATGTTGCCGAAAAGCAACACCAGGCATTTAAGGGTTAAGTCTGGATAGATTAGATTAAAAAAATATATATTGTATTGAAGGCGGTGGTTTTCAAATTCCCTGCTCAAGAAACGCGAAAATGTCGTACGCATTTTCTGATGAAAAGGCCTGACTACTAATGCAATTTGGAATCGAATGGCTTTTTCCATTTTTTAATATATAAAATACTTTTCGAGTTATAATAAATTTTTGTCACACAACAATACGTGTACTTCCTTCTTGAGCTGCCGCATGCAAAAATTTTGTTCAAAACGCCAAATTTGATAGTTATTTCTGAAAGATTTTTTGCTTTTACCAAAAAATGGAAAACGGCATTCGATTACATAGTTTCTGGATAAGAACAACCACCGTTTTATGCGTTTTCGAACAAAAATGAATTCAGAAATGTGTCATAAAGAAGCTCCTTTCGATTTCAGAACAGCCTTAACTCCTTGAGAGGTGGTAGGACATATTATATCCCACCTATTTTTTTCTTTATCAAGATTTGCATCAGAAAGTTTTAATTAAATTTTAATTTTATAACTTTAGTGGAAAAATTTGTAAAATTTCCTTGTTTTGAAATAGATTTATAAAAAAATTCCTGTTCTAATTCAACAATACAGAAACACAATTATTTGCCCCTAAAAGGTTTAATGAGATTCGAATGTGGGACCGACGAAGCAAGTGGTGTAACATACATTTATGTCAGCAACCGAACAGATTTTTTACTACCCCTCTTCACGCCTTTTTAAGTTACAAAATTATTTTTAAATATGCAACTCCCCAAATGATACAAATATTAATAACATTCAAAATATTACTTTTAAAGGTATATATAAATATTTTACAGACATACATACAATAAATACAATAAACGCAACTGGAGTGAAAAATTAGCCAGAGCCAGGAATCGAACCCGGGACCATAGTATACAAGATTGCTGCTCTAACCACTGAGCTACTCCGGCCGATGCCCGAGTCTGTAATTTCTCACCAGGTCACCAGGAAGTCGTATAGATGGCTGGTGACTTCCACAACATGGTTTATTAGCAGGGGTGTAGTGGAGGGTATACGGGGGTATACGCCGTATACCCTCTGGATTTTTTTAAGGAACACCGTATACCCTCTGTTTCTCAAGAAAGCTGTAGTATATACACTCTAGGGTATACGCTCTGCCTTCAGCGCATACCCTCTGCTTAGAGCATATAGCCCCTGTTCTTTTTACGACTACACCACTGTTTATTAGTGAGAAATTGCAGACTCTGGCATCGGCCGGAGTAGCTCAGTGGTTAGAGCAGCAGTCTTGTACACTGTGGTCCCGGGTTCGATTCCTGGCTCTGGCTAATTTTTCACTCCAGTTGGGTTTATTGTATTTATTGTATGTATGTCTGTAAAATATTTATATATACCTTTAACTGTTGAATGCAGGCGTTATTTATGTGTGAATGTGGGTTTTAATATATATTGTAGTATGTGTGTTTATTACTAAAGTATTACTTTATTTTGTTTTTAAAATTTTAATTATAAATATTGACTGAATGAATTTCATCCCCAATGTGCATGTCTTTAGGAGTAAATCCCCTGATTTGTCCCCATCTTCATGTAATGCTAAAAAAAATGTGAAAATGTCTATTCCTCATGTATTGCTTGGTGCATGTTTGTACGAGGGGGGGAAGTGGATGAATGCTTTTTTCATGGGCCTCCATTTATGTAAATCGGTCCTTGTCTTTCGCAACTAAATTCTCAATTTTAGTGAATAATTACAAAAAAAAGAGACTTTGATATATCATTCAGTTTCTATTCGTTTGAAACCGTTTTAGACTAAAACGTTTTTATCGGTCGCAGCATGTTTCACTTACCGTCATCGAATTCCAAATATGTGCTGGTTTATTTAACGTCCAATATGTGCACACCACACACACCTATATATATATATATATTTCTATACTATTTCATATATAATTAATAATAGCTAGTACACGTTTACATCTGTACCGATTCTGTCAGGTATTACTTGTAAAAAAGAAAAAAAAAAAGAAGGAGTATCAGGCTTGTTTTTGCTATGCTCATTAAACAGTTTCATAATATATTTACTGTTTAACAAGCATAGCACAGACAAGCATGATACCCCATTTTTTTGCGCAAGTAATGCTTGACAAAAGAGGTATAAATGGGAACGTATAACATAATACATGCATATCAAACTAAACAATTTTTGTTTATTATTATTTGAAATAATAAAAGCAATATTTTATTTATTAATCTCTGGAAAAGGATTTTTAATCCTGTTCAAAAACAAAGAAATACACTGGATAGACTAGTTTACCAGGAAACTGTGAAAGAAAAGTGTTCTGTGCTATAATAACCTTTTTTATTGGAAGTAATAATAATTATTTTATTATAAATGTGCATGTTCCCATCCATTGTCTAAATTTTCGAAGAATTCTGCAGATTGTATATATTATATGAGAATGAGTATTGTATCCTGGCGAAATAAGTATCCGAGTGCATGTTCATTATGCCTGTTTTTTGGTTTTTAGTGTATAAAAAATGGTTTTAAAATTACTTTTGACAATTTTTTAAAAACAATATCCAAAAGGCCCTTTAGCATGAAACGCTCTAAGAAATCACTTGTCTTAAAACTGTAGTATGTAAAATGAAAAGAAAAATCTTATAACTACCAGCACAATGTAGTAAATTGTCTTCAGTTTTCCTTTGTTTTAGCTCATATAAAATCTTTCGGAATATTTATATTAAGCCTCTATTAAAGCTCTTTATAACTCGGAGTTTTTGGACACACCTTGACAAAAGTAAATTTCACAGGAGAGGGAAAAGAAAATGAGCAGGATTTTGCTGTAACATGAAATTATCGCACTTAGCTCTGCAAGCAGGAATAAAAATGCCCATAAAAGCATAAATCCCTTAAGCATGAAGACGTAGGATGAGGTTTGGAGGATTGGGTCATTTTATCTCCCTACATAATCCACCCCTCTTACACAAATGGACATATAGCGTAATAAAGGGATTTTTCTTATAACTTCATTTATGAAACTGTTTGCGTAACAAGGCGCACCTATGACAGATCTTTTAGTGGAATAAAATACAAAATGAATTTTTGCTAGATGTGTCACTTGTCTTGCGGGTGAGCGATATATTCAGCTCATGCTCGGATTTACAGAAATGAACGCCCTGGGGATTCCTCAGGCTATTAGCCTATATATGCATACTATTGGGTTCCTGCATAATTACTAACCAATCCTCGCAAGGTTAACTTGCATAGTCAGTTATAAACCACACATCAGCGTACGAATTACTAAACGCCCTTGCAAAGTGAATGCGTCTAGTCTACGTGTATAAAAGAGTATTGCAGTCACATCAGAACAGTATGAGAAGTGATGTGAGGTTCGTGATTTTGAACGAATTCAAACTTTAACGGGACGTGTGAAATGGTTGCCAATGTCAATGAAGCTTGGAGTGTCGGCACTACGAGTGACAGAACAGTTCGTGGACTGTTTTTCATGTTTAGTGGCGGTAATGCGGACATCGACCCTCAACCAGAAGTCGTTCGCCTTTTTTGTGTAACATTTTACAGTTAAGGTAGGAAGTTGAAAAAACATCTAAGTCAACAGTACGTGAGCATAGTTCCGAACTGGTAGTGTATCACCAGAAAGTGTCTCCATACAATTGGCAGCTACTGCTAAGTCTAAAAATGTGGAAACATGGTTTCCACACGAGCTCAGAAACAGCATTAGGTTAGGAGGCTTCAAACTAGCATTGCCCTCCAAAACCCTAAGGTATTTCAATCGGTATTTTTTGCAATCTCTCTCTGCAGCAAGTGAAAAATAACATAGAATGATGCGTTTCCCCCACCCGCCTATTATTTAACCCAACCTTGTTTTTGCATGTAAAAATGGAATTTTGTAATAATTTTTTAACCCCTTCTTGATGTGCCAGAATTATAATAAATACTTTCACAGGTGTGTTTCTGATAACAATACAAAATTTTACTATTTTTCAAGCATATTTATAAATTAATACATTCACTTTAAGACTTTTTTCCGTTAGCCTGCCACAAGTGATCAGTCGCCCAGTATTATCTGAAACGCGTACAAATCTACGGGAGTCAATAAATCTCATTGTGCGACAGTAAACGATCGCCGAAACAAACCAAATCGCTACCCTAAACTTCAGTATTGAAACATTTTAAAGGCTTTTACAAATTAAATTATAAATAAAAAATGAAGAGTGGTACTGTATAATTTTAATACGTTTTTATCAATTAATAGTTTAATATCGATAACTTGACGATGATACGTCGAGAAATCAACTTAGAAATTCTAAAAAGATAGTTGAAATAATGTTTCCTATTTTTTTTCCCGCCTCCTTGTGTTAAAATAGAAACATAGAAAAATTTATATATTTTCTAATTAGTCCAGGGCAAATGTATATTTTACCTTGCAAAAGGTCGGGTAGAAGATTTTTTTTTCTGAATTGTTTATAATGATACCAACATGGAAAAAAAAAAGTTTTCTAACAAAATTTCTTAAGGCTAAATTTTCTGTGGCCAAAGAAAAACAAAATTTTGGGATCTTTTTTGATTTTTTAAAAATATCTCGAGACCCGTTGCCGTAGCATATTATTTGTCAATTACAATATTAAAGAATATAAAATTCTCTACAACTTTCATCGTAACAACTTTTTTACACACTTAATAGCAAGCGCAGTGAGCTGTTTCAAAAATAGGACTTATTTTTTTTTTTTCAAATTTCTTAAAAACCCTGGAAAACGTAGTTTTACCCCAATTATTCAAATGTTCCCCGTGGATTTAATCGCGTATGTCGACTTCTAAAAATTGGTAGCAGTAAATTATCAATTACTTGCACACTCACGTCTTTAATTTCATCTCAACAGACATTTTATATTCAATAAATTTATATAATTTTAAAAGTAGGGCAGATTGTAGATGAATGAGGCAATTTTCATATTTAGACAGCATCTTTAAGTGTATGCAATGTTAGCTTCAAAGCATTGTTTAAAAGAATACTTCAATATTTAGTAACTTTTCGGCACGGCAGTTTCCATTTAAAAAGAATTCTTGTTTAATTTTAATAATTTTTATAATTTTTATAATTGATACATATTTTCCCAGGTATCAAAGGGATAGGGAAAATTTGCGGAAAACATATTTTATTCCACACTAGAATGGCATATTTTACTTACCGATTATTGATAACATATGTTTAAATGCTTTACTGTTTTAAAGATAGTGAACATTGGATTGTAGTTCCATATAAAAGGGTGTACTCAAAAAATAAATATCTATTATGTAAGAAATACTTTTACCTTATAAAAGCTGCAATAAAAATGACAACAGATTATTTCACTAACTAATGTTATGCATTTATCTCTTATAAAATTAAAAATTCTATCAATAAAATATTTGAGATCGCTAGTTTCATAAAAATATTTAAAAGATTAGTTTTTAAAAATACTGTCAAAAATTTTCCCCACTGATATCAATAAATATAACCAGAGATTATATAAGTTTAGCATGCAAAAATATATAAAACTTTAAGATTATCTTTTAATTTCTTTAAAGCTTAAACAGGATACTTCCAAACAGTTTTCCAAAAATGAAAGTGCCCGAATATTGAAAAAAAAAAAAAAAAAAAAAAAATGCAACCAAACCCGAAAAAGTGCAAAAGCACAACATTAGATATTTATCTCAGGTATTCCATGAAAAAAAAGAAAAAATTAAAGTAACAAAATGCGAGCGAGATATTTTTCAAGACCGATCCCATAGGTTTATTAGGTAATTTATAGGTTTATTAGGTAATTCCCATAGGTAATTTGCTCCCATAATTCATATAAGTGTGACTTTAAACACCTTAATACTACAACTACCGTATAAAATCTTTGAAAATGAAATTTGTATATATGGAATCCGGTCTTTAAGGAAAAAAAAATATTTTTTCAAGTGAAAGAAGATGAACAATTCTACCTGTTAAGATGTAAACTTGCTTAAAGCGGAATATATTTCGGTTCCTTTTCGTTCGGTTTTCAAGGTTTTAATGAACCAATATTCGACAAAGCTGATTCTGTAGTTCAGCATTACGTATTTAATGATTACACATTTTTAATTTTCAAAATCCGACTGTTAGAGATTTATTAAAATTTTCGTGGTAAATTTTCTTTTTAAAAGAGTGTGTGGAGGGGAAAGGCGCCAGAATCCCTGTTTGCCACGGGTGCAAAAAATGCTAATTTTGGCCCTGAAACACATAATTTACTGCTACCAATATATAGAAATTGACATACACGATTAAATCCATGGGAAACATTTGAATAATCGGGAAAGAGCTACGTTTTTCACGGTTTTAAGAATATTGAAAAAAATTGTCCCATTTTTGAAATGGCGTACTGCGCTTGTAATAGCAAAAAGTTGTAAAAAAACTTGTATGTAGAAAAAAGTTGTAAGTATGAAAGTTGTAGAGAATTTTATCTTCTTTAATATTGTAATTGACAAATAATATGCTACGGCAATGAGTCTCGAGATATTTTGAAAAAAAGCAAAAAAGGTCCCAAAATTTCGTTGTATTTTGGCCACAGAAAATTTAGCCTTAAGAAATTTTGTTAGAAAACTTGGTTTTTCCATGTTGGCATCATTATAAATAATTCAGAAAAAAAAAATTCTACCCGACCTTTTGCAAGGTAACCCCCCTTTTTTGGTACATTTCCCTTGGACTAAATAGATCACTTGCATGCATTTTTTACCAAGCGTAAAAACAGTGAATTTTTTAGAGTCGAGTTCGGATTTATCTACAATTATATATCTCCAAAAGAATTTATTGTAATGGAAATTTTAAAGAAAAAACAGGAATTGCTGCCAAAAAATTAGGTGTTATTTTCAAGATGAACATTTAATGTTTATAAAAGAGTGTTAAAAAAAATCTTTTTTTACAATAACATTTTAAACAACAAAATCAAAATTATGATTTTTTATCACTAAAAAGGTGCTAAATATATTATATATATAGGTTTTAAAACATAAAAACCATCGTAGGTGTTAAAATGATGTTACCATAATGTAATATTATTTTAATATCTGCGGTGGTTTTTATATTTTAAAATCCTATTATATATATATATATATATATATATATATATATATATATTGTATTATACTAGGGGGCTCTGCCCCCTGCAAGCTAAGCTCGCCAACCCCAGTTCAGACCTCGCAGAATCTAAAAGCACGCTAATTTGATAGTTTTTAAAAAGATGAGAGAAGATTGAATTATAATGAAAAAACCTATAGCGATCTCCCTGTAAACGGGTTTCCATTCAATTTCCCTTGATTGCGAAAATTTAAGGCGGAATCAGTTGCTCTTAAGACATCCAATGGTTACTTTCGTGTTTCGTTAAATGAGACCAGTTAAACATTTGAAAAGAAGCTAAAATAAAATAAATTAAGTAGACAGAGTCTTTGGCTCCCGGTATTTTTTAACAGCGTTATAAAACGATTGGCATAATACATTTTACTACAAATACCAAAATTTACTGCTTTAACCCCTTCAAGGGCGGCGGTTCATTTTTGGACCACTTAAATTTAATTCTTAAATGCCACAATTGGCACCAGAATACTGGAATGAAAAATTTTCTTTTATTAAGTAAGTGAACAAAAGCATTTTCATATTTCGAAATTTGTTTGTAAATTCTGGTGCCATTCACTGATTTCAACATTTTACGAATAGAAGTACCTTGCCCCTGAAAGGGTTAAACGCATATTAATGTATTTATTATTCTAAAGTTTCCTTTCTTTTTTAATATTCACGTGTAAATACAATTTTCAAGACGTAATTTTCAATATTTTTCTGCTTTTAACACGTACTCATTTAATAGTAATTTTAAAGGGTTTTTTCTGTTTTTAATTGTCACGTGTAAATAAATTTTTAATTGTTAGCAAATATTATTTTTTGCGCTGTTTTTAGAATTGAAAACAATCTCTATAATAATAGCCTGAGTCATGTAACTATTATGAAGAGTTCCGGGCGGATCCCTTCACTTTTTATATTTCAGACGGCCATTTTGGTACTTTAATGTTAGCCAGCCATAGGTGATAAGTCGCCAAATATTATTCTATCGTCATCATTTCACCTATATTATAATAGTCAAAATCATGTAACTGCCCTAAACAATTACGGGTATATCCCTTCTCTTTTTATATTTCAGGCGACCATTTTGGTACTTTAATGTTAGACAGCAACGGGCGATAAGTCGCCAAATATTATTCTATCGTCATAATTTCACTTAAATTATAATAGTCCAAGTTATGTAACTACCATAAACAATTACGGGCTGATCCCTTCGCTTTTCATAAGAAAGGTTTCCATTTTGATTAAAGAATCAAAGTTATGAATAAAACTACATAAAAGTTGCTATAATCACAAAGAATTCTTGGTAATTTTGTGTTAGCTGGATGCAAATCTCGCCAAAGCTTTCTTTTAACTCGCCAGTTAGAATTTTTTCCTTTTTCGAGTGGTAAATTAAAACGGTGCTCACTTGGTTATCTCATCGACAAAAAATCTGTCGTCAAACTATAAAATTAAATGCCAATAATGGTTGATCGTAAATGTCACATTCACTTGACTTTAAGGAAGTTACACGTGTTTACGACATCAAGCGATTTTTATTTCGAATGTTTTATTTGTATTTTTATTAATGTTATACTCATTTATTTGTTCTTTCGTTTTTTAAAATAAAAAATTATGTCAATTTGTATAATTTGGCGAATGGTTTGGCGATTTATATAATTTGGCGAAATTGGTCGAAGGGAGAAGTAGTACCATTAAAACATTGCTTTGAAGTTGAAAATAAATGTTATCATCTGTTGCATTGTCATATACGCAACGGGTTTGGCGTGATTTTTTTTTTACGACAATTTGGCGAAAGCCTCGTTTTCAAAAACCAGTTACATATGTATTTTTAAATTATTTTCTATTATTTTTTATTATTTTTAAAATAAAATAACAATAAATAAGAAAAAGTTTAATTAATAACTATAGAACAAAACAATTTATAACATTTTTTGTAAATAAACAGAAAATAAATTCAAATAAACATTCATTAATAAATAAGCAACAATAGCCGGGTTACTATATCAGACAAACATACATTTAGCATACATTTAATGGAGGCCAAACTGGTCGCCAAATTAGTTCTAAATAGCAACCTTTTCTAAAATATGAATAATGGTTAATAAATTTGGCTAATAAAATAATGGTTTGGCGATTTATATAATTTGGCGAAATTGGTCGACAGGATAACTAATTAGTACCATTAAAACATTGCTTTGAATTTGAAATTAAACGTCATGATTCGTTGCATTATTTAATCGGGTTTGGCGTGATATTTTTTTTTTTAGAACAATTTGGCGAAAACCTCGTTTTCGAATACCATTTACATATGTATTTTTAAATTATTTTCTATTATTTTTAAAATGAAATAACAATAAATAAATAAAAAATTAATTAATAACTATAGTACAAAACAATTTATAACATTTTTTTTAATAAAAAGAAAATAAATATAAGTAAACATTTATTAATAAATCAACAACAATAGCCGGGTTACCATGTCAGGTAAAATAACGCCATTTTGGCGCCAATTAGGAACCCCGGTGCGTATATGACATCCGAGCCTAATATTTTTCGTTTCGTTTAAAAGAAAGAAAGAAGTGAAAGCAATTAATTTTAAATGTTTCAGTTTTAAATGAAAGTTTTGTATTAAATAAAATGATAACGAAATAATAAAAAAGAGCATTGTTTTTAACATAGATTTAAGGGAGGCGAAACTGGTCGCTAAATTAGTTTAAAATAATAACCTTTTCTAAAATATGAAAAAAAAATCTGTTATGATTAAAATTTGAGTTGCCATCATTAGAAAAAAGTATTTAAAATTAGAAAAAAAAATGATATTTCGAAAACTAATTCGAATTTAAAAATTCTAATACCAGTTTTGAGATCTGTGGATCAATACGGATTTTTGGTGTTAATTTCATCGCAAAGTATTCCATATTTTAGGAGAAATTGCCGTGAAACATAATCAGTTATTTAATTAGTCGTTTCAAAGAATCATTTCATAAATTCGTTTCATTAGGTTTTATATATATATAGGGTACATATAGTTAAAAAATTCCAATAGTTATTTCAAGCATTACCGCAAACTGTAAACTTTAATTGAAGCGCAAAATTAACTTAACCAAACCAAATAAGAACTATAATTTAACTTAATAAACAAACTTAAAGAAACACAACATAACCAACTTTAACTTAAACAAAACAACCATAAGAAACAAGGCAAATAACGAATTAAACATGGAGACTGGTCTGCGTGGCTTATGACACGCTAATGCAGGGTTAAAACTGTTTTTAAGCATGCAACATTCCCCAGATTTACCTGTCGAGACCATATTGAAAAAACAAATGAAACAAGATTAAAGCTAAATGAAACCGACCGACCGAAATCAATCCATATCAAAAGGTACATATATATGCATATTATATTATATATATATATATATATATATTATATTATATATATTATATATATATATTATATTATATATATTATATATATATATGTATGTATGATATGCTTTCACTAGTATGATAGAAACATATCGGTACTAAGCACCAATCGTACACTCGTTATATATCTCCAACTGAGAAATGAAATTTTTGCAGTCGTGAAATCATGGTCAGAGTGGAAGATGAGGGCTACATCCCTTGATAGTTTTCCCGGAAATAATAACTGAAGCCGTTAGATTAATCAATTATTTATTAGATGATCATAAAATACACTAATTCCGCTAGTAATTGTGCTACCCATGTTCGGGTCGTTGTTACGTCGTAAATATAAACCACTAGCTGTTAAATATTAGAAAAGTTTGACGAAAATTCAGAAAACAAAGCTCTCCAGGTAGCCACGGGTTTTGGCAGCAATACAATGATCGTAAAAATCTGCTCTCAAAGTGAATGTAAAAGGTTAAATACTTGCGAAAAACACACGCGTAAGCATATGGACGCCAAAGCAAGGCCAATCCAGCTAAGTGGAAGGGGGGGAGGGGAGTATGGAACAAAAACAACAAATGATATTAAATACATATTTAGCACCTTCCTAGTAATAAAAAATCATAATTTTGATTTTGTATGTTTAAATTTTCTTATATGTTCTCAAGGTGAACATGACATTCCGAAGTTATAGTTTATCTATTTTTATTTAACAATTTTTACTTTTATACTTATTTCACAGTTGTACGTGCATACTATTAAAATGCAACCGGAAAAGTAGAATTTGTTGATTTCATTTTGTTTTTTTCTGCAGGCTGTACGGGATGGTGGCCGGCTGCTACGTGGACAGAGTTCGTGAAAAATGCGGTGAAAAAGCCTCTAGAATGGCCGAAGTGGAAGCGTCGAATATGCCTGACGAGATTGCAGAGGCATGCAATGCCGTTGGCGATATCGATAATAACATTATCGACGCCATCCATCTGATTGGAGACAAGAAGAGAAAATAAACTATGAGATCTATAGCCTAGAATAAAGCATTTATTCTTTTGATGTGAATGAAAAAGGATTTAAATTTCCGAAATTGTTTTCAATCTAAATATGTAAAATTGCATTAAATCTATAATTTTAATTATTTTTTTTCCAATTAATTTTCATCTGTGAAGGTACGCTCGAAACTAATGAATATATAATTGTGAATTACCACATTGCTAACGAAGCGTAGATCCAACTATGTGAAAAATGCCCAAGCTGGGGATCGAGCCCGGAACCCTTGGAATAGCGCTCCAAGTGCTCTACAATTTAAGCTACGAGGACGATGCTCAGCTTAGCATTTCCCCTATATGTTGGTAAGGCTGCAACTACAGCATAAGATGGAATAGTCATCATGAGCACACAGTCCTGGGGGCGAAGCATGAGACACAACAAGCCCAGCATCTGTGAGCATATATAATTTTAATTAATTTTTTCAATTAATTTTCATCTGTGAAGTTACGCTTGAAATTTCTACGCTTCGTTAGCAATGTGATAATTCACGTATTATATGTGCATTAAATCTTTTCCAATGTCTCAATCATTGTTGTAAGTACATCATTACGTCTTAAATCAATAAATCACGTTGTATACCTACCTCCATAAATGGTGATAGATTACGATGATTGAAACATTTTATCGCAGTCCTTCTTCAAATAAATAAAGATCCGTTCGCAGCAAGAAGCAAGAAGGTAAAAAAAGACAAAAAACAATTGTGAAAAGCTTCATTTATCATTAGAAACCTCATAAACTAATACTTTTTCGATATTTAAGGGGGTCCGGGACACATTTTGAAATAATTTTTATTTATTGAGTTAAAATTCTGATTTTTTTTTGTGATGGTTAACCTTATCATTTGTAAACAAAATCACATAATAAAACTTCTCATAATTTTTTAGAAAAAATTTTAAATTTAAAATTTATTATAAAAGTGGGGTAAATTAAAATCGTTATAAATCGGAATATTATTTATAGAATTTCAATTTTTTTTCATTTAAAAAAACAGAAATATATAAGTTTTAATTTTGACTCAGCATTTTTAAAAATATTAATTTATAAAAAAATTTAAAATATTTAACGAAAAAATTAAAAAAAAAAGTGGTGCAACTTTTATTTTAAAAAAAAATCCTATTTTCAAAAGTAAATATTTTTTTCAAATATGCTGAATCAAAATTAAAGTAAAACAATTGAAAAATATCTGTTCAAAGTTGGAACCCGTTTTCTTTAACGGTTCTCGAGTTATAAGAATTTAAATATGAGAAATGGTGAAAAAAAACTATCATGAAGAAAAACACATTTTTATAAGAAATCGTTTCCATGACAGCTATTGCTTGAAAGCTAAATTTTGAAAACAAACCAAAACTAAAAAAATATTTTTTGTTCTAATTCAGATAGAAACACGATTTAAATATCATTTTAAGCAGGAAAAAACAGAGAAATTTTTAACGGAATAAAATATTTTTGCAAAATTTGAAGATTTTTGTGTCCCGGACCCCCTTAAATAAGAATTTATAAAAACAAAGTTTCTTTTGCTGCCGCTGGTTTTCAGAAATGTTTCCAAGTGGTTTTTATAGTCTATTACTCAATTTTTCTAAAACCGAAATAACTGTGAAATCATAAAATCCTAAGACGAAACGCAATATTCCACCTTGATTCAAACATAAAATAAATATATAGCTTGAGCAAAGCGGTGTATTAAAGTTTGTGGTACGGCAGTTAAATATTTTCTTCTACGCAAATTTAATCAGAAACACTGCTACTTCGACTGTCCAGCTACACATTTAAAATGATAATGACGTATGAGAACAGAGTGATGTAATAAAATAAATGGAACTGCAGTTAATAACAATATATCTTTTTTCTAATTAAGTTCAATCCAAGAAACTGCTACTAGGAATTTCATCTAATTAAAAAATGAGGTATACATTCTTCGATTTATCTTGATCATCTGTTATACTAGAACTTTCTCAAAGAGCATTCGAAACACTTCTCCGGTTTCAATCTAAAAAATGCAGCTTTTAATGAGCTCGTGAAAAGAGTCTGCAAAGTTTAGTTCTATAGGCATTATTTGGTTTATAATTGTCTTGAGTCATTCATGACTGACAATTATAAACAGTGAAATTCATAGCCGTAAATAAAGAATGTCTCATTCGAGCTGATACAGCTCAAATCAAGGAGTCATGTTGAAAATTTATGAAAGAATAAACAAGAATTTTGGAATACAGATAGTTTCGGTCAAGTTTCAGTGCGGCCGAATTTTCGACAGCATTTTTGCCGAAAACGAATTTTCGGCGAAACTTTGATTTTGGGCCGGTAACGAAAACGAATTTTCGGTCGATCTCCAGTTTTAATAGTTTGAATAGAACTTTATTACTATCTATTCATCCTCTGTTTTCATGTTTTTCGGAAGAAACCTTAAAAATGTAAAATATATATGCATTTACATTTCCACATTACATTCACAGATATACATTATTCACATTTATTACACATTCATGCATGTATAATGAATTTGACTATTAAAAAAGCATCCAAATAATGTATATTTGTATCTGTAAGTAAAATTGTTAAAAATTTCTGTAAGAACACAGAGAAAAACGAGACTCTCTGTAAATTTACTCTAGTTCTCGGTTAAATGTATTCGATTGAGTTTCTCGGTCAAGACTCTATGTAAATTTACACTAGTTCTCGGTTAAATGCATTCGATTGAGTTTCTCGGTCAAGACTCTCTGTAAATTTACACTAGTTCAGGTTAAATGCATTCGACTGAGTTTCTCGGTCAAGACTCTCCGTAAATTTGCACTAGTTCTCGGTTAAATGCATTCGATTGAGTTTCTCGGTCAAGACTCTCTGTAAATTTACACTAGTTCTTGGTTAAATGCATTCGATTGAATTTCTCGGTCATTGTTTTACAGACATTCCCTGTAGGGATTTCCATGTCTTTCAATTTAAATTTAGATAGAGTAGAGAAATAGGCGAAGCTAAATATTTTCAAAAAGTGGTAATTTTCTTAATCATTTTCATAGTTATAATTTTTCTTTAAAAAAAGAAAGTTACATGAAACATTTTCAACTGAAAAAGCCTTTCCTTTTATAGAGAGGATCATAATACATTTAAATTGCTTTTATAAGAATTGTAATATAACCATAAATTATTTTTGTAAATATTTTACAAAAAAAGTTATAACTACAGATATATTTAACCAGTTTTAATGAAAAAATATACCTAAATTTCACATTAATATTATTTAAAAATTCCGGTGTATCTTCAGGTATTAAAGAAGATAATTATTCAGAAGAAGCAATTTCTTGATGTAGAATTCCGTAAATAAAGGATTAAAAAATAAAATTTGATTTAATAGAAATAATAGGTATTATGTATCGGTCCAAACTGAATTAAAATAAACCGATTAAGAAATTTTCTAACGAATATATTTGAAGCGAAATCTTTGAAAAGCACAAATACAATAGATTTTTCCCGGCTTCATTATAAAAAACATCCTTTGTACGTAACAGTAATAGCTCCTATAGCGCACTGGCGCACTCAGTAAGGTGTTGTTCAAACCCCAGGCCGGCTAGAAACAATTTGTGTAAAAAATTAAAGGGTATATAGCAGTTCAAATTTATTCGAAATATTCTGATACTTCGAAGTTCAAAAATTCACTAATTTAAAAAACTATGTTAAATTACTTTCATTAAAAATAAATTGATTTACAGAGTCTTGTGTATTTTTAACGATGTTAATTTACGGAGTCTTGTGTATTTTTAATGGCTTTAATTTACGGAGTCTTGTGTATTTTTAACGATGTTAATTTACTGTAAATTTACCGAACAACTTCTCTGTTATTTAACAGAATCTCTGTGTTTCTAATCTCTGTAATTTTACATAAGACTTAAGATAATGGATTACCAGTAGATTCTCTGTAATTTCACAGAAAATTTTTTAACAGTTTACTTATAAGATCATGTCTGAAATCTGCATAAATGTGATTAACTAATTTAATTAGCATCCTAAAAGGAAATCCTGTTATTTAACCCTCTTTTGATATCATATCGGACTATATCCTGTCCAGCACGGAAGAAATAGCAGACATTGGAATTTTTAGGTAGCTTTCATTACAAAAAGCTACCTATTGCAGCCATTCGGAGGAAAGCGATTTCAAAAAATTTTGGTATATTTTCATCGATCATGACCCCCAGACCCCGAAACCACCCTCCGTTCAAAATTTATATATATATATATATATATATATATATCTGACCTATGTCACACTGTAACTCTCGTAATTATGAACCGATTTCGATGTAATTCGGTGTGTACATAGTACTTACCAATGTCTCGACCGAGTTCGTTGGCCAGCTTCATCCGCCGTTTTGTTTCAAAATGGCGGCCATTTAAACTTTTTTAAAAAAATTTGAAATTTGAAATAAGGTACCAAAAAATTAAAAATGGAAAAATATTTTTTTCTTATGTATTTGATCTTTATAGAAAGATTCCGGAGCAGTTTTTGTTTCGACTATATCTTAAAAAATGGCTGAGTTATAGCATTTTGAATTTCTAGCGTGGCTGACATTTTGAAACGTCCTGAATTTTGTCACGCGATAAAAGGCGTATTTATGAACCGATTTCGATGTAATTCGGTGTGTACATAGTACATACCAATGTCTCGACCGAGTTCGTTGGCCAGCTTCATCCGTCATTTTGTTTCAAAATGGCGGCCATTGAAAATTTTTAAAAAAATTTAAAGTTTGAAATGTGGTAACAAAAAATTGAAAATGGAAAAATATTTTTTTCTTATGTATTTGACCTTGATACAAAGATTTCGGAGCAGTTTTTGTTTCGTCTATATCTTAAAAAATGGCTGAGTTGCAGCATTTTGAATTTCTAGCGTGGCTGACATTTTGAGACGTTCTGAATTTTGTCACGCGATAAAAGGCGTATTTATGAACCGATTTGGATGTAACTTCGTTTATACATAGTACATACAAATGTCTCGACCGGGTTCGTTGGCCAGCTTCATCCGCCATCTTCTTTAAAAATGGCGGCCATTTAAATTTTTAAGAAAAAATTAAATTTGAAATGCGGTACCAAAAAATTGAAAATTGAAAAAATATTTTCTTCTTATGTGTTTGGCCTTGATAAAAAGATTCGGGAGCAGTTTTTGTTTCGTCTATATCTTAAGAAATGGCTGAGTTATAGCATTTTCAATTTCTAGCGTGCTGACATTTTGAAACGTCCTGATTTTTGTCACGCGATAACAGGCGTATTTATGAACCGATTTGGACGTTACTTGGTCTGTACATAGTACATACCAATGTCTCGACCGAGTTCGTTGGCCAGCTTCATTCTCCATCTTGTTTCAAAAGGGCTGCTATTTAAAAAAATTAAATTTAAAATTTAAAATGAGGTATTAAAAAATTGGAAAATGAAAAAGATTTTTTTTTCATGTGTTTGGCTTTGATACAAAGATTCCGGAGCAGTTTTTGTTTCTGAAAATTTGTTCTTTTGTTTATATCTTAAAAAATGGTTGAATTATAGCACTTTGAATTTCTAGCATGGCTAACATTTTTAATCGATCTTGTATTTGTCACGCGATAACACACGTATTCGCCTATTTCGATGTAAGAACTCATGTGGATAGTATACATCAATACCTCGACCAAGTTCGCTGGCCGGATTCATCAGCCATCTTGTTTCAAAATGGCGGCCATTAAATTAAAAAATATATATATATTTAAAGTGAGGTGCAAAAAAAAAATAGAAATTGAAAAAGGTTTCTTTCTTAAGTATTTGACCTTGATATAAAGATTCAGGAGCATTTTTTGTTTGTCTTTACCTTAAAAAATGGCTCAGATATAGCAGTTTCAATTTCTATTGTGGGTGACATTTTGAAAAATCTGATTTTTTGCATGCGACAGGACTCGTATATATCAACCGATTCCGATGTGAGTGAGCATGTGCACAGCAATTACTAAGGTCTTGACCAAGTTCACTGGTTAGCCTCATCCACCATGTTGTCTTAAAATGGGAGGCACTTTAATAAATCGCCGAATTTGGCAGCCAAATATAAGTTACTTTAAAGAAAAGCAGCTTGGCTACAGCTGACTAATTTCGCGAAATTCTCATTCATTATATTGATAAAAATTAGTATTGAATCTCCTATATTCGGTTTCCACTAAATTGAGCTTCGTGTGTTTGAATGATATAAGTTGGCTTTTTTAAAATAAGGAATATGAAAGCTACCTCTTCCTCCCGGCACTGGCCGGAAGGACTTTTTCATTTGGTGAACTTTATGCAGCATTTTTCTCTTTCCTGGAAATTGCTGACTTAGTTCTTTCATTCGGAAAAGATGAAATTTTTGCTACTTATTCTGACAATCCTCGGTAAGAATTTTACTTTGCACTAATACGTATCGGATTTTATACTTTTAATCTCTTAAGGGGTCTCAGTACTCTTAAACCTTCGAAATTTTAATTTTTGTGTAGATGTTAAACTCTTATCTTTTATGAACATTTTGATGTATATATTTCATTGAAATTCCCTTTAGAACAGGATTCTGCTCTCGAAGCTGGTAGACGGGAGGTGCTGGGTTCGAACCTAATCTCGCCCCTCGGCTTAATTGTTCGGAGTTTTTCGTGGTTTTCTTCGAACCTTGGATTTCCTTGCGGAAATACGGGTTAGGTTCCCTTAGAAAGACCCCCAATGAGGGCACCCCCCACCCTTAGGTCCTATATCCCTTGTGTTGATAATTGGCCGTCATAAACACTACCAACCAACGCATTAGATAGAACAGGTATTATGGCTTTTAGAATTATACCCGCGCAATAGCTGAAGCAGTGTTTCCGAAGTCATTTTTCTCCAAATGGCGTTTTTGGGCATAACGCGCATATCTCAAAAACTTCTGAATATTTTTTCATAAAATTTTCAAAACATATGTTTCATATCAGTCTGTATAACCGGAACCTAAAATTTCAATTTTATTGTTCAAAAAGATGGTTTTTAGGTGATTATACTGTCGAAATTTTCAAAATTTTTAATAGCTAAATACAACTTTGTATTAAAAAAATAAAAATGCTTTAAATACAAATTTATTCAGGTCCAGGGTAATTATTACAATCTGAAGTATACGTAATCACCAAAATTTTTATTCTAGTTTCAATACTTATTTTGCAATCCTGCGCGTAATCATGTTATACCAATTTTCTGCTCGTCAAATTTCTGGCACATCGGAGCCCATTATTAATGCTAATTCTGCATCTTTCTATTTTTTAACTACATGAAATGAAGGAACATACTTATATCTTTCATCTCTAGTAAAAATTGTGTTTTAAATTCATATACATTTTAAGATATTAAGTGTTGAAATTTGTCTTTTTTTTTTTTTCAATTTTAAGAGTTCTGAGACCGTTTAATGGCGATGTTTACGTAACACAGATATGAAATTCAACGTATAAGTATCGTTATAAAAGATACAAATCATTGGTATGGTGAATAAAGTTTTTTTAAAACCAGTACTGATTTGGTCATTAAGAATTGTGGTCATTCAACTTCTAAAAGAAACTGAAAATAAAGTAATAATAATAATAATAATAATAATAATAATAATAATAATAATAGTAATAATAATAATAATAATAATAACAACAGTGATGATGATGATGATGGAGACCGTAGATACAGAAATATCTCTCTTCATCAACATAGGAATCAAGGAAAGAAAAGGAAACCTTGAAAAAAGATTACTTTAAAAACATAAAATAAAATAGTCAGAAGAAAAAAATGACTTTTTTTTATTAGGTATCTTTCATTACAAAAAGCTACCTATTGCAGCCGTTCGGAGGAAAGCGATTTCAAAAAATTTTGGTATATTTTCATCGATCATGACCCCCAGACCCGAAACCACCCTCCGTTCAGAATTGATATATATATATATATATATATATATATATTACCATTAATTAAACATAACCTACCACCGTCAATTATTATGAATTAAAGCTGTAAGTATTAAAAAAAATATATATATTATTATAAGAATTATTATGGAAGAAAAAAGAAAAAAGTGGACACCGACAAAAATTGAAAAGCTTATACATTGAATTACGTTATCAAGGGCACAGAATTCAATGATATAAGCAAAATGGTTGTTTTCTGTGGGAAAAATAAGCTAAAGCTAAAAATTATTTTCCCCTGTGCCCGAACAACCACTAAAATCAAGTGAATTGATTAAAAATGAAAGAAGAATAGAAACAAATAATATGAAATGGAAGAATCAATAAAACGTATTTAAATATTTATAGGATATAAATTATAAATAATAAACACCATACCGATTAATATTTCAGTATTTTACAAAAATCCATGTGCACATGTCTACCAGTATATCAAAAAGATTAAGGTGAATAAAACAGTTAAGAAATCACAGTAAATGATACCAAAGGATGCAGTTAATACATTTTGAAATAAAATTTGAAATACCTTGTAAAACACATTTAATCTAATATAAAATAAATAGATATTAATTACATTATTTAAAATGCACTATTAAATTAATAGATAACAGTTTAACAATATCGTCAAAATTTAGCTAAAAATACCCCCTGGTGTATAAATTATAACTGAAATGGAGCTAGAAAAATTAAAAATTAGAGCAATCTGAAAGAGACAAATTTGGTGCTGCCATCTATTATTACTTATATTAAACATCTATCGCAAGATAAATATTTGTAAGCATTTGAATGTAAATAACTGTTTAAACAGCAAAACCAAACAAATCCTTATATATAGAGAATTATAAACCTAATATAAATCACACAATGTATTTAAAAACTATTGTT
Organism: Maratus speciosus; assembly: GCA_963932465.1. Classification (NCBI taxonomy): domain Eukaryota; kingdom Metazoa; phylum Arthropoda; class Arachnida; order Araneae; family Salticidae; genus Maratus; species Maratus speciosus. The sequence continues at coordinate 40,560,113 of OZ010791.1, read as the reverse complement.
AATAAAATTTAAAAGCATACAATATATTCTATTAGCTAACTTATTTAAACTAAACTAAGAGTTTAAATAATTCTAGAACATTGATAATATATAGCATATAGCTATATGCTATAAAACAAAATAAATTCAGTAATAATTAATATAAATAATTATTAAAAATAATATAAAAATTATTTTTTAATGAATTATATATAAGATATTTATAAAATGAACAGGAAATAAAAAACATGTGGAAGTATATAGAAGGTTAAATGATACTTAAATTCCCATTACTTAAAAAGCACAAATATAGAATGTGGATTATTTTCAGACATCCATAAAAATCCATAAAGTATGAATGTGGGAAATTCAAAAACATTAAACCGATAATAAATATTAAAAAGAATAGAGGAATAATAATAAAAATAATTACCCAATTTTAATGCATACTGTATAACTATATTTATATTAAACATACTTATATGTATATTATTCACTATAAGAATGGCATACTATTAGTAATTAATATGATATTGTCCTTAGTAAATTAAAATTTAATAACAAATAATTGTAAATTAGATTAATGAATAATTAAGCTAATTATAATATTAATGAAATTCTCCAATTTACATATAAAATATCAAATCAACATCCATATAAAATACATAACAAAAATATAGTAATAATACAAGATCCCCCCCCCCTTTTTTTTAAATAATTAACCATTGCGTATTATCCAGACAACACCACCCTCCTCCGTACTCTAACATCTACCCACCCAACCAACCTATAATATTTTTTTTATATTATTTTACAATTTTTAATTTTTTATAGATATTTTTTTATTTTATAATTTTTTTGTAATTTTGTTTACGCATGTGTTAATTTGTGTTTATAGATCATGTAAGAAAAGTACTAATTGTATATTAATGAATATATGAATTTTTTTGGAAAACCATGATTTAATGCATCATAAATTAGTTTTTTAATATTATTGTTAATAAGAGGAGAAGAACATAAACATTTTATTCTATATAAATGATTAAGTATTATATTACGAAATACAGAATGATGTAGACAAGACTTAAAATTTGTAAATGTATTAACTGTGAATTTAAATTCTTTACGTTTGTCATATAAATCTGTGATTGTTTTATTGTCATTTATTGTAATTTTAAGATCTAAGAAGTTAATTGTATTGTTAGATAAAAGGTTTTCCGTTAATTCCAAATTAGTGGGATAATCAACTGGAAATCGAGTAATTGCAGATTGATCAGTATCAATTAAAATGATGTCATCAATATAACGATATAAATGTAGATTATTATTAGTAAAATTACGTTCATAATGAGATAAGTATAAGTCTGAGAGTAAACTGGAAGTACAACCGCCTTGTGGTATACCGACATGCTGTAAATATAAAGTATTATCTTGCAATATATAATTATTATAGATAATGAAGTTAGTTAAAGATTTAAAATATGCAATATTTATATTAGATGGTAATTCCAGTTTTTTATAATACTTTTTAAATAATGCATTTATAATTTTATGTAAATCTAATAGGTCTATATTATTAAAAAGATCTTTGACGTCATATGTCGTTATATTACAAACAGAATGAAGATTTTTTAAAATATTAACAAGTTGATAGCTATTTTTTATACAATGTGTTTTATCATTGTTTGTAGTAAGTTCATATAATTGATTAAGAATTTTTAAGAGAAGAGTATTGGCTTTATTATTATATGTATTGCAACCAATAGTAACAGTCCTAAATTTAATAGGAGTTTTATGAAATTTGGGAATAAGAACTAAATATGGATAATTAAAATTAGTAGATAAAATATTTAATAATTTATAATAACTTCGAATTTTACGATTATTTACAATTACATTTTCATTAGTTTTTTGAAAAGACTTATTAGAAGAAATAGAATTTGTAAGAAGTTGGTGATAATATGATTTACATATAATAGCATAATTGTTTGGAGATTTGTCTACATATGTAATAACGAAGTTTTTTTGTAATTTAGTAATTTGTTGGAAATAATGCTTTGTATTAATAGAAACCAAATCAGCAATATTATTTTTTAAAGCCATAGTTAATTTTTCAATTACTAATATCTTCCATTGATTAAAATATTCAATAGGCTTATTATAAGAGATAGAAATTTTATAAATAAAAATATCAATATCATATGTAAACTGTTTGATAATAGATTTAACATTAAATTTAGATGGAAGTCTATATTTAGTACCATAACCCATTAGTTGTTTCAATTTAAAATCATGAACAATATCAAGATTTCCAGTGATTATATGTCCATGATCATTGTTTATGTATTTTTTTAGAGTGGGGTCTTTGCAGTTACACGGAAAAGTACTTGCAGCAGATGTATTTTTTGAAAATGTATTGTAGTTAAAAAATTTTCTCCCAATTGTATTCGGATATTTAAAGGTTTTTGATATATGAAGATTATTGATAGGAAAAAAACAATTTTTATCATTAATTATTAATTATAGATAATTGATATTAATTTTATTAAAAATGTGATTTGAAAAAGTAATTATCATTTGAGTATTCATGTTCTGATATATATATATATATATATATATATATATATATATCCATATATATATATATATATATATATATATATATATCTGACCTATGTCACACTGTAACTCTCGTATTTATGAACCGATTTGGATGTAATTTGGTGTGTACATAGTACGCACCAATATCTCAACCGCAAAAATGGCTGAGTTATAGCATTTTGAATTTCTAGCGTGGCTGACATTTTGAAACGTCCTGAATTTTGTCACGCGATAAAAGGAGTATTTATGAACCGATTTGGATGTAACTTAGTTTATCCATAGTACGTACCAATATCTCGAACGAGTTCGTTGGCCAGCTTCATCCGCCATCTTGTTTTAAAATGGCGGCAATTTAAATTTTTAAGAAAAATTTAAATTTGAAATGTGGTACCAAAAAATTGTAAATTGAAAAAATATTTTTCTTGTATGTGTTTGACCTTAACACAAAGATTCCGGAACAGGTTTTCTTTTGTCTATATCTAAAAAAATGGCTGAGTTATAGCATTTTGAATTTCTATTGTGGCTGACATTTTAAAACAACCTGATTTTTGTCACGCGATAACAGGCGTATTTATGAACCGATTTGGATGTAACTTGGTCTGTACATAGTAAATACCAATGTCTCGACCGAGTTCGTTGGCCAGCTTCATTCGCCATCTTGTTTCAAAAGGGTTGCCATTTAAAAATAAATTAAATTTAAAATTTAAAATGAGGTATTAAAAAATTGGAAAATGAAAAATATTTTTTTTATGTGTTTGGCCTTGATAGAAAGATTCTGGAGCACTTTTTGTTTCTGAAAATTTGTTCTTTTGTTTATATCTTAAAAAATAGTTGAATTATAGCACTTTGAATTTCTAGCATGGCTAACACTTTGAAACGATCTTGCATTTGTCACGCGATAACACACGTATTCGCCTATTTCGATGGATGAAGGCATGTGGATAGTATGCATCAATATCTCGACCAAGTTCGTTGGCCAGCTTCATCAGCCATCTTGTTTCAAAATGGCGGCCATTAAATTAAAAAAAAATTATATTTAAAGTGAGGTGCAAAAAAATTAGAAATTGAAAAAGGTTTCTTTCTTAAGTATTTGACCTTGATATAAGGGTTCAAGAACATTTTTTGTTTGTCTTTATCTTAAAAGATGGCTCAGATATAGCAGTTTCAATTTCTAATGTGGGTGACATTTTGAAAAATCTGATTTTTTGCCTGCGACAACAGTCGTATATATCAACCGATTCCGATGTGAATGAGCATGTGCACAGCAATTACTAAGGTCTCGACCAAGTTCACTGGTTAGCCTCATCCACCGTGTTGTCTTAAAATGGAAGGCACTTTAAGAAATCGCCGAATTTGGCAGCCAAATATAAGTTATTTTAAATAAAAGCAGCTTGGATAAAGCTGACTAATTTCCTCGAAATTCTCATTCATAATCATTTAGTATTGATAAAAATTAGCATTGAATCTCCTATATTCGGTTTCCACTAAATTGAGCTTCGTGTGTTTGAATAATATAAGTTAGCTTTTTTAAAATAAGGAATATGAAAGCTACCTCTTCCTCCCGGCACTGGCCGGAAGGACTTTTTTTCAAAATCAATCTTATAAACGAATAGTTATTTATGAATTTTTTATTTTATATTCGACAAAATATAAAGAAAATGGTACTCTTACTTGGATTAATAAAACTTATAGTCGTTATTTTTATAATTATCTATTTCAAAATTGAAGTTGTTAGATATTTTAGGCCAGGGGCATGATTATTTTCTTATTTAGATTTCCTTATATTGTCGAAAAACAGTTAATCATTTTTATATCAGTGATCTACTGTTTCCATAAAACGCTTTTTGTCATATTTTCTACGTGTTTTTAGGTGCGTTCGTAACTATATACATACGTAGAACCTACAGTCGTCGTTTGACCCGTCTGTCCGTCCGTCCGCTTATAACAGAGCAAAAACTACCCAACCGAATGGTCTGAAATTTTAAATATATAATTGATACAAAATTTTGTTGGGTCATTTCAAATTTTATGAAAATCGGATGTATAGTTTAACAACAGGGACAATCAAATGTTTTCAGTTGCATTACGACCAATGGGAAAAAATTATTTCAAGTGCTTTTTAATGATGTTACAGCGTTTCGAATAGAATGAAATTGATGTGCAATTAGTATGTGCACTAAAATATACATTCAGTACAATATGCGGTGCAAAAAATATTTATTTTTCATTTAGAGAGCAACACAAAAGAATTCCGTTATATAATGGTATTGGGGAAAACATTATTTGCGGAATATTTTAATTATGTTAAAATATTTCACATGTAATGAAATTGATATACGTTGCTGAGGTTTACTCCAAGTTCCTTCCTGTATAATAGAAAGTGCATAGTATTTACAGGGACACCCAAAAGATTTCGGATATTGTATTGTAACCCGAATATTGTACCCGATGATGTTAGCAATGATTGCCAGAATTGCACTTTTAGTTGTGATATGAGTTTCTAAGGTTAACTAAATTTCTGCATATTACGTTGCGTGTATAAATGCTGTATATCATATACAGGATAAACAGAAGAATTCGTAAGGGTTACAGAGTAGGCTTAAAGCTTAAAGGTGGTTTTTAAATGAGTTATGCATTTTTATGCTGAACTACACTTAGTATACCAAGATATGTTTGTAGAATACTGGAAAAATGATATACAGGACCATGCAAATAATTAGATACATGGCCGCCTATGGAAGATAATCCATTTGTGGAAGTAAGGTTTCATTATATTTAAGCGTTAAAACAACGCTTAACCAATAGACGGTAGCATACTTGAAACCTTTTGTGCAGCCTTGTATTTTACCTACTATCTTTATATACATGCCACTATTTAGCTAAAATTTAATTAAGACTGTTTTGGTCTTAATTAAATTTTAGATAAATAGTGGCATGTATATAAAGATAAGTCTTAATTAAATTTTAGCTAAATAGCGGCATGTATATAAAGATAGTAGGTAAAATACTGGGCTGTACAAAAGATTTCAAGTATGCTATTGTCTAATGGTATAAATTTATGAAAGTCAAATTTCAAGCTATTATGCATTTTAACACTTTCCAACATACACTGGCGGAAAAAAAAATCCCAACACCCAAATCCCAAGAAAGAATTGTGTTAGATAAACGAAATTCGGTAGGCGTGTTTATACATCTGAAAGATGACACCGATTGAAATTTCACGCTTCGCGCATAAGAGTGGCGCTAGTAGCGTCACTAAGAACTTGCAGATCAGGTTTACTTTAAATGCGTGCTGTGATGTTTATGGGTGTTATTTAGCTTCGAAATGTGACGTATTGAGTTGATGTTAGCCAAGAATTCCTGTAACAAGACGAAGAAGCCACTGTCAACAGCTCAGCGAGTTGGAACGAGGTCGCATAATCGGGCTACGAAAAGGTGGATTTTCTTTTCGCGATATTGCAGAAAGATTTGGCTGGGATGTATCCACTGTGCATGATTGTTGGAAGCAGTGGTCAAGGGACGGTACTACTTCAAGAAGACCGGGTTCCAGGCGGCCACGTGGCACTCCTGAGAGAGAAGATCGCTGTATACGGAGCACGCCTGCGGCGCATCGTACTGCGTCTGCGGCAGAAATTCGAGCTGCAGTTGTTACCACAGTGACACAGCGAACTGGTAGAAATCAGTTACTTCCAGAACAGCTCAGAGCTAGGCGCCCTCTAGCGTGCATTCCACTGACTTCAAGCCATTGCCGTTTGCGAAGCCATTCGTGTCAAGCCAGAGCTCATTGGTGGGTGGAATGGAGATCTGTTGTGTTTCTTTTTCATCAGAAAACACAACAGATCACCCCTCTGTCCTCCAATGAGCTCTTGCTTGACAACAATGGCGTTGCAAACGGCAATAGCTTGGGGTCAGTAGAATGCACGCTAGAGGGCGCCTAGCTCTGAGCTGTACTTGGAGTAACCGATTTCTAACAGTTCGTTGTGTCACTGTGGTACCAACTGCAGCTCGAATTTCTGCTGCAGACGCAGTACGACGCAGTACGACGCAGCGCAGGCGTGCGCAGAAAACGGCGATTTTCCCTCTCAGGAGTGTCACGTGGCCGCATGGAACCCGGTCTTCTTGATGTAGTACCCTCCCTTGACCACTGCTTCCAACAATAATGCACAGTGGATACATTCCAGCTAAATCTTTCTGCAATATCACGGAAAGAAAATCCACTTTCTCGGAGCACGAATATGCGACCTCGTTCCAACTCGCTGAGCTGTTGACAGTGGCTTCTTCGCCTTGTTACAGGCATTCCTGGCTAACATCAACTTAATACGCTACATTTCAAAGCTAAATAACACCCACAAACTTCACAGCACGCATTTAAAGTAAACTTGATCTGCAAGTTCTTAGTGACGCTACTAGCGCCACAATTATGCACGAAGCGCGAAATTTCAATCGATGTCATCTTTCAGATGTATAAACACGCCTACCAAATTTCGTTTATCTAACACAAGTCCTTCTTGGTGTTGGGATTTTTTTTCCGCCAGTGTAGTTGAAAGCGTTTAAGTATTCGGTTTGTCTGTCCGTCTGTCTGTCCGAAATCTAACTTGCGTTAATACAGTTGGATTATTCTGCAATTGATATATGTTATTGAGACTTACTATGCCATGTTCGGTATCGAAAATAAAGTGCGTAATGTTCATAGTTTATTTACAGGGACATTCAAAAGTATTCCATTACATTATTGTCTATGGGGAAATACCGTAGTTATATAAATATTCTGCACTTATAATTATCTGGAATGTACGTCAGTTCGCATATAATAGCGCAAATCTACCCAACCGAATAGTTTGAAATTTAATATATATAATCATTTGGAGAATTTTGTCGTGTCATTTCAAATTTTATTAAAATCGAATCAGAATTTAAAAGATGTTAATAAAAGTTTTCTTCATTCTACTAAATCCTATCATACATAATTAATTCAATCATATTCCATATAGGTAATGATTCTAGGTTTGCCATGTTGATGACGTTTTATTTAAGACGGAATCTTATTACTTCCGTATTACGAATTTAATGTATAGACTTCTAATAAATTTTTTATTCATGCATTTTTGCATAAGAGCGCAACAGCTATTGCATCAAGATCTGAATATTTATAAAAATAGTTATAGTACAAGCACACCTCATTTGACAAGTTTGACGTTGTTGTTTTTAAGGTAGATTTCGTACAAAATACTACCTGAAAATCTACCGAAAAATAAAAAAAACAGGTCCATTATAAATTTCTTCAAAAATCACGTCAGCAAGTTTCATATTTCTTCTTTTAAAAATAAATCTGCCAGAAAATTTCGAGTTGTTGAGCATGGAAAAGTATTTTTTTGAATACCGCCTTAACATGAGTGTGGTACAACCAGCTCTTATATAAAAATGAAATAAAAACTCATCAAAAGCGGTCAGATAAAATTGTTAAAGTGGGTTTATCTCTAATGATGATTTAGTTTTTGTTATTGAAATTAGCACTTAACTTCGAAATCTACCTGCGCCTGTAGGTCGAACCGGCAGGGATTTCGTTTTTAATTATTATTTCTTTTTTTTTTTTTTTTTTTCTTTTTTTTCGCTGTATGAGTTGATCCTATCAAAAACTTGCTTTCTTTTTTTTTCTTTATTCTATTTATGGAAAAGAAAGGAAATCATAAGTGACATACTTTAGCTTCGCTCTGGCATTAACATAATAGAATATTTAATTGATTATATTTTCAGTACATTATATTGCTTTGGAGATTTATAAGAGAATTGGATTATTTAATTATCTAAACATTATAACATTTATTTGTGAACATGCAGTTTATATAAAAATTAATTTTTATAGGCGAGAGATTATATTTATAATACCTTATATTGCTTTAAAAATTTATAATAGAATTGAATTGTTTATTTTTCAAGGTATTATAACTTTTATTTGTCGGCATGCAGTTTGTACAAACATTAACTTTTATAGGTGAGAGATTATATGTACTATACCTTATATTGTTTTGAAGATTTATATCAGAATTGAATTAATTATCAAAATATTATAATTTTTATTTGTAGACGTGCAGTTTATATAAACATTACATTTTAAGAGAATTTAATTATTTAATTATGAAAATATCATCATTTTTATTTGTAGGCATACAGCATATAAAATAGTAGAAATACCTGTGGCTTTACACACGCAGTTATTGAAATATGCCAAACAGTATTTACAATAGGGAAAATTATACTGCTATGGTTAATTTAAATATTATTAATTATATCACATTTCGAGACAACCACATTCATGTACTGCATTAGGTGAAACTGAGACTTAAATCAATGAGAAAATCTTTATTCCAATGCATTTGCATCCATACCTTTCCAAAAAAATATGATCTCTTCCGGCTCGGCCTTCAGGCGGAGGTGGATTTCGAAGTTAAGTACTAATTTCACCTACAAAAACTAAATCAAGATTATAGATAAACCAAGTTTAACAATTTTATCTGGCCGCTTTTGACGAATTTTTAATTTCATTTTTCTGTAAGGACTCGTTTTATCAAAATCATATGAAGTCGATATTTAAAAAAAAATATTTTTTTTTCCGCTCAGCAACTCGAAATTTTCTGACACATTTTCAGACTCATTTTTAAAAGTAAAAACATGAAACTTGCTGAAGTGAATTTTTGAAGAGATTTATAAGCGACCTGTGTTTTTATTTTTCTTTCAAATTATTAGAACTTGATGTACAATTATTTTCTCAGTACGACCATTTTCTTCGTTTCCTTCGGGAAAGTTAGTTCAAATTTTTTTAAAAATATATTCAGCCTTTATTAAAAAAAAAATCGACCAATACAGCACATTATATATTTTCTGAATAAGAGAACATGCCAATTGGATTCGTTTGAGAGCGAAAACGAATTTAAAAATGAGTCAGAAAGTATGCAGTTTGGATTTGAGTACACCCTTAATACAATAATATTTTCGTCAAACTTTTTTTGTGTGTGCTATAAGAGTTGATCCTATCAAAAGCATGTCAGTATGAAAGTTGTAGACAATAATGATAAGATGTATAATAGATCTAAGCGGATTGGATATCTTGTGAATTTACGAAGTTATGAATTTTTTTCTTCTTCAATCACACCTTTTTTTTTTTTTTTTTTTTGGCAGTAAGAGTTGTTCCTATCAAAATCTGAAAATATAAAAGCTGTAGATAAAATTAAAAAGATTTATGATAAGTTTAAGTGAATTTGATATCTCAAGAATTGACGAAGTTATGAATTTTTATCTCCGTAAAACCCTATTTTTTTACGACCCTTGAGCCCATTTTTAATTTTATCAAAAATTTGTGATTCATAAATTTTTGGCCCTTTTTCCTAGAAGTAACTTTAACTTTAAACCGATTTGATATGTATAAAAATTTTAGAAGTTATGGGATTTTTTTTCGGTTTTCACAAAACCCCTCCCAATTTTCACCCCCTTGGTCTGATTTTGTCCATTAACGAACCTGACAGAGATTTTCTACCCCTTGATTTTATGTATCAGTTTGGAAGAGATTTGTGAAGTTATAGAGTTATCGGAAGTTATCGAGTCCATAAAACAGTAATATATATACGTAGGTAGATGGATAGATAAAGTTTTTAACTGGGGAGTGGTTTTGTGTTCTACGTGTCATGATCGACGTAGATCTGCAATTTTTTTTAAGGAGAGGATTTCTTTTAAGGGGAGATTGCAATAGGTAGTATTTCATACGAAATCTACATAAAAGATACAAAGCAATATCTCTGTTTATCAGCTATCTTACGCTGAATTTTTTTTTTTTAAATTCGATTCAGTAGTTTCAGAGTGTATTTCCTACAGATAAACAATTGTTTTTTTTTCAGTTTTAATACGAACTGAATCACCATGAAAATTAAAATACCGTAAGAAATTAGTTGGAAAACATCGGTTTAGTATATTTAGCCATCATTTTTGCGAGGCTAAATGTGCAGTACTTCCTTATCTTGTTGGCAATCACATTTCTGTATTACTGCCTTTTATTTCATTTTAGTAATTACTGGTACTTGCGTTTTCTTTTACTTGTCAGAAAAATTGTATTTAACTCTGACATGGCAAATAATTAATTATTCTTATTCTTACAATTTTTCGAAAAAAGTTTAAATACAAAAATCCACATTGTTCCTGCTCATATGCGATATATAAGTTATTCCTATGGCAAATTTAATATTTCTAGAATGACAATTTCAGAGAAATCACAGTGAAAAAAAGCTATAGAATGTTTCTCATCCACTTCCTCTCATTTGAAATTTGATTTTTTTAAAATTATTATTTACTTTCCTTTGGAACAATCACTGTGAAATAGAAACCAGCATGCTAAATAAAAAATTTCTAACAATAATAGGTTCCGAGTAATCATGATTATAGAGATATATGTTAACTAATGCTTTTGTGCAAATTTCTATTAATACTTTTTGATTAAGTATCAGTTTCGTTTTATTTCTGCCATTATCCTTTAATTTTGATGACCAGCGTAAAAACGGAACCATAATAAGATCACTCGTGTGTTTGCCTGTCTGTCCATCTGTCACAGCCGTTTTTCTCAAAAACTGTGAAACGTGGAAAGTTCAAATTTGGCAGAAGTAATAAAGGCTATTGACTCGCATATTTATAGATAATTAACCATTCACAAATATATTTAGGGAAAAATGTAGAGGTGCTTATTAAGTTGCTTAAAAATAAAAATCATTTTAGCTGCGTTCGTAATTATATGAATACTTAGCACCTATAGTCGTCGTTCAGTCCGTCTGTCTGCCCATTTGTCCGCATATAACAGCGCAAAAACTACCGAACCGAATCGTTTGAAATTTAAAATATATATTTGTTGCATAATTTTGTCGAGTCATTTCAATTTTATGAAAGTCGAATGTATAGTTTAATGACAGGGACAGTCAGAAATTTTCCTTTACATGACGGCCAATGGTAAAAAAATCATTTCAAGTGCATTTTAATGATGTGACAGTCTTTCGAACAGAATGAAATGGATAGGCACTTATGAAATGCATTAAATATACATTCAGTACACTATGCAGTGCAAAAAATATTTATAAAACTTGTTATAGTACGAACGCACCTCATTTGCCACGTTTGACCTGCAATTTCCAACTTGTTTATATATATCGTGTGAAAGCTTTCGTAATGTCGAACTCAGAAATACATTTCTTTTAATTTTAGGTATTATATTTTCAGACATATTTACGGAAATGTAATGCGAAAATATGTACGAAAATCCCCTTTATTACTGAATCTTCTGAAACTAAAATTATGAAAAATTAGTGGCAGTAGAAGTTGTATTTAAACCTTGCAGAAAAACTCTAGCGATTCCTAGTTTGAGAAAATCGCATTTTACCGTTACACACAAATTACATTTTGTGAGCTCTTAGCAAGGGTGTTGAGCGGCGCTCGAGGTAGAGTTGTGGGGGAAAAAAAGCAAACACCCCCTACTAACTCTGCAACTATTATAATAGAAAAAAAAATGGCTTAGGGGGCCATATACAAATCATAACCATATCAAATTTTTTTCAATGGTAGCATCGGATTCTGACAATATATTTTAAACCTTCGGTTCAAATTATGCCTGGAAATGAAATTTCAAGCCATTTGGATGATAAGATTTTGAATTATAAACATTCAAAATTTAGAGCTTCTAATGTTCAATTACATTTTCATATTTTTATATAAGATCTCCTGAAATTATAATCCTAATGTGGTAATTTTTTTTTGTTTAATGATAATACTAAACAACCCAAACATAAATACATTCTATTTGTAATTTAAAAAAAATTACAATATGAATTATGAATTATGAAATTACTATTCGAAAAAAGTGTGAATTGTAACATACAATTTTTTTGATAGATTTATGTTTATTATGTCCTGCTTTATCCCAATCAAATTTTTCTTCCAAGTAGTTTTCGAATTATGAGGAAAATACGTCAAAATAACGGTTTAAGAGGCCACCTATGATGTCCAGAAAAGCATAATTTGAAAATATATATATATATATGTTACTCACTTTAATGAAGCATTTGAACTGGCAATAGTCGATACATATTAAGCGAGTGAAATGGTCTTATGGCAAGAAATAATACATTAACAGAAGTGACATAGTCATTCTGTAGCATTTCAACAATCGAGTATCGAACATCAATTTGGATATAACCCCTAAATTATGCTCATTTTAAAATAATTAATTTATCGGAAACTAATCATACGAATTTCCTGAAAATTTGTATTTAGGGTAATGGAAGGATGTAGAATCTATTTATGGTGTCAGTCTTGGGAATCGCTATTGAAAAAAATAAAGATTGGGTAAGTTTTGATATGTAGATGCCCCCCCCCCCCCCTTAAGCAAATTTTACATACATCATTTAAAAATGGACTTTATTTCCAATCGTTTGGTACCAGTAAATTTCTTTTACTATAATTTGTTGCAGAGTTAGTACGGGGTGTTTACTTTTTTTCCACGACTGTACTTATCGTCGCGGAAATATAAAAGGATTGTTGATAATGAAAAATTATCAGTAATTAGCCGAGATTTTAACTTTTAAATACACGGACAGTTTGGACATACATAAAGACACGGGGGCGGCGCACAGTGGAGTATTCGACCCAAAAACCTGGCCAAAAATGCAAAAATTAAAATTTCGCCAACAATTGTAAAAATCATATTTTTTAATAGCTAACTAATTGGTGCATCGATCTATGTCTATTTTAGGAGCCTGAGTTATATCCGGTGGCTCCTGGCTTGAGCTGAAGAGTAAGTTTCTTTCTGAGAAGACGTGGTTTTTTGTTGTTTTTTGGCATTCTTGTTATGTTTAAATATAATTTTTTTGTGGCTCAACGAATTGTTGAATTGAAACTAAACAGGGATTACGTGTTTAACAAAGGTCAGAGCTTAGTGTTAAACTATGTGTTAATTTAAATGGTTTTGTTTTTAATGTAATAAAAACATTGAATGTGTAAAAGGGTTATTTTTAAAGCGTTTTTGGCTCTGATTTATACATATCGAAAGCTTTTTAAATATGTGCCGCGCTTTGCCCAGCCATGTTTGAATTATAATTGTGTTAGTTATAGTCTTGAGTGTCAATTTCTGCAAAAAAATCTTCCGCATATTGTTGCCATTTTTTTATAAAAAAATTTTTCGGGGTGACTATTTAAATGTTCTGTTTTGCGGCCACCGGATGGAAGAGATAAGAACTATATATTTACTGTCGTATTGCAGGTTTTTAGCTCACAGGATATTACCGTAGAGCTTTTGCACCTACATATTCTGTCTTTATGTCTTGTCGTACGTACATATGTACGTACGTAGGTACGTACATACGCACGCAACTCGATATCTTTTGATAGAAATATCCTATCGCCTTCAAATTGTATATACTTATTTATTGAAAAATGGTTCCATAATTAGTTCTTGGGGCTCATGTGTTTAACATAAGGAGAGAAAGGAGGGAATTAACCCTTTCAAGGGCGGCGTCCTTAAAAAGGGACACATAATTTTAATTCCAAAACTGAAAAGCGGCACCAAGAAAATTTAATTAAAAATTTCCTTATATAATGTACGTGAAAATAAGCAACATCATATTTTCTAATAACTCCTTTTATCAACTAAAAAGAGCAAGCCATACAGTAGCGAGACCCTACAACTTCTTCTTCCAGCAAGGTCTGATGGTAGTCCCGATAATAGCCAAGAAGAGAGTGATGAAGAAGATGAAGAGTTCTGAAGAATCATTTTGAAACTGGTAATATATTAAATACATTCAAAAACTAGCAATCTATACTATATAGACTCCAATTTACTGAACCTACTATTAAATATAACACTATTAAAATAAATTAAATGCAATTTAAATGTAATAAGCATTATTAAATGTAAATAATAAGTTTTATAGTAAAATTAAATACATTTAATTAAGCATTAATAGTGAATAAGGCAAACCTATCAACAATTACTTTCCTCTTAAAAAACAGTAAATAGCTAAGGTTACAAGTCTCTCAACTTCCAAACTCTCTTCGGTAATGTTAAGACAATGAACATGTGATTTATTCGTATTTTTAAAATATCTACTTAGTAAATTAATATTTTAATTTCCTTTTTTCTTTGTGCTCTTCTTAAATGATGGCTCTTTTTTTTCTTAATTGTCAAAATATTTATAAAATGTATATTTATTATTATGTGAAATGTTAAAATCTTACTTACACTTCGGCAGCTTTGAAGATATAAAATATTAAACTAAGCTATGGATTTGTATGTATACTTCATAGTATGCTAAAAGTTAGTTCAGTGAAACACATAGTACAGTTAAAAATGTCCATTCAGCCATTTCCGTGAATAAACGGAAATGTACTTGAGAACTTTTGTGCAACCCTGCATATGATCTATAGAATGTATCCACACCAAGTAATATTTAAAAAAAAAATTCTATTTTAAAACGCCTATCACAACTACAAACGCACTTCCAGCAATTATTGGTCATAGACTTCAATAGTTAAATTTATTCTTCAGCCATATTCTTTTGTGTGTCCCTGTAAATGAACGATATATTCTATGCGCACCCTATTCTACAATAAGTGCCTTAGTACACCTTAGTGTACATAAATTTCAGCACGTTTAAAAGTGTGATATCATTAAAATAGAGAGCAAACGATTTTTCCCTATAGACCATATTGTAAGGAAATTCTTTTGGGTGTCTCTGTAAATGAACCGTAAAGGCTATAGACTTCATTTACAATACCAAACATGCCATAGTGATACCCAATAACATCTAAGAATTTCAAGCTAATCGGACTATATTTACATCGAAAAATATTTTTGACTAGGATTTCGGGTCAAATACTCCACTGTGCGGTGTACTGTTTGCGCCATCGGCTTTCAAAGCCTAGATACCGACTTTTAATGATATATTTGTGTAATGGTAAAATGCAATGCCCAGTTTCTAATTAATATATTTATGGTACGTCATCCTCTGTGCGTGAGTAATACTCGCACTTAACCAGTCATTTTTTGCTTAAAGTCAGAAAATTTTAATATATGCACAGTCCTTGGGTCTTATAAGTGGTATTTAAAAAATCTTTCGCCAATGATTAATCTAAGGAGTAATACTGTAAAAATTAATTTTTTATGACAAAAACTTTTGTTGTTGTCATAAAAACAAAAGTTGTAAAGCTTTGTATTTTTGTTAATTTTCGGCGTTTTCTGGCACTAAAAACGAGAAATCCTACCCACCCATCCTCAACTCCATAATCTTCCTCCCCTCTCCCCCCCACTTCCCTAGAGCTACAGAATTCCTACCCGATGTGTGAATTCAAGCCTGAATTTTATTTTACGCAGCTCAAGTATAGTTAATAGTTTTAAATTTCTTTTTCCTATCTCAAGATATGGAAAATGATAGTCTACCACCCCCCCCCCCCCCCCAAAGAATCAGGAGTTGAAAGTGTGTGTATTATACTTAGTGCTGCCAGGTCTAATGCCACAATAAGTGGGACAGAGAGACAAAAAAAGAGGGACAGCGGCTTCTAAATCGAAACATAAAAATACAGTAAACACTATGAAAACGGAACACCTATGTCTAACGGAATCCTGTTTTAACCCTTTACGTACTGAATTATGAAAATTTTATCTTCTAAAGCCTTTTTCGGGAATTTTTGGAACTACATTACAAGATTTACATAATCATTTAATAAAGTTTAGGATTGAAGGATTTAGAAGTATTAATTAAATTTGAATTTATAGGGATTTTGGGCAGTATTTATAGCACCACTCAAATCTTTTATTTTAAATCTTTTTCTTAGTATTTTGTAGAATTAGGAAATGTACAAATATAATGTTCTTACAATAGAAAAATTTCCGAATTGAAAAATCCCCCCCCCCCCGCCCAACGCCAAGAAAGCTGAAAAGATGCAAAGGCAAAAAATATTTTGTTTTGTGTAACCTATAATGCTTTTGAAACAAGATACAGTAATGCATCTATAACTCATTCTAAACTGTATTACTAATAATCAATGTATTAAATGAATTTTACTACAATTTATTTTAACGGTACTTATATGTACCGTCAGTAGATAAAGGATTAAACATAGAAATTCCAATGTCTGTACGGCAGAAATGCCACACAATTATACCTCCTAAGACGAAAGACTATTTAAAACGGAAATTGTTTCCTGTCCCTTTGCAGATTTTATTATACTTAATAAACACAACAATATTATACAGTAAAACTTACGAAAACGGAATTGCTAAGGACTAAAACAAGATTCCAATTTAGCAGATATAATTGTATTGTATTCTTATATTGGGGACAATGAGATTTTTACTTTTAAAACCGAATTCCGTTATTCACAGATTCCATTTACGCAGATTTTTCTGAACAAAGAACAAGTCTCCTTTTGAAAACAGAATTGGTAGGAACCTCAAAAAATTACATTTAAGACAGGTTTCCGTTCAGGCAGGTAAATTTGCAAGAAAAAATTTCCGTTATACATAGGTTCTGTCTACATAGGTTTTATTGTACCGAGTTTCACTCTTTGCAGACAAACGAAGAGTATGTTACTAAAAAAAATTTAGATGAATTTGTGCACCATGAACAAGCCGGAAATAGCACGTTAAATGTGGCAACGAAGGTGCGTTCGGACTATAGTTAGTTTTACAAATATTCAGATCTTGGTTCAACAGCTGTTGCACTCTTATGCAAAAATGCATGAATAGAAAATTTATTACGATTATATAAATTAAATTCAATCATACGGAAACAGTATGACTCCCTCTTAAATAGGATGTCATCACCGCATGGCTACGTAGAATCATGACCTGTCATGGGATATCATTGAATGAATGACATAAGATAGGATTTAATAGGATAAAGAAAACTTTTATTAATATATTTTTAAGTTTTGATTCGATTTTCATAAAATTCGAA
This sequence comes from Maratus speciosus, assembly GCA_963932465.1. Lineage (NCBI taxonomy): Eukaryota > Metazoa > Arthropoda > Arachnida > Araneae > Salticidae > Maratus > Maratus speciosus. The sequence goes on along the minus strand of OZ010791.1, from coordinate 40,542,552 downwards.
TTAACTCGAAAAAAATCTGCAACGATTATATCTATTATCCTTTAACTGATGTGAAAGAAATTGTCACATAACTACTGCGAAGCGGTCTGCGAGACCGCTCCATCGAAAGATGAATGAAAGGCGCGATTAACTCATAGGTTGCTGTTTTTGTATTAAACTTTTTGTACAGGCCTGTTATAATTAATATTCACCTGTTCAAAAGTCACTAGTGATAGTATTAAATCTTCAAAAGAAACAAAATTCCGGTAGTGAAATTAAACTGAAAGTTATAAGTTAAACTATAAAAATCGAAAAAAGCCGCGGCCTGTAAGACCGGTAACATCAGTTAAGGCTGTTCTTAACCGCTCTGATCAATAAGCGCAAAAATGTTTGCCACATTTACAAACTCATTTTTTAACGGAAAGATATAAAATTGGAAAGCCTGGCCATGGAAGCGATTTGGAATCGAACTCTTTTTTCCATTTTTTAATCAATCAATTACCTATTGAGTTAAAGCGTTTTTAATCACGTGACAGACACGTTTTTCGATCGCACTTAAGTGAATATTCCACTTTCGCGCGGAAATTCGGTTCAAAACGTCTATTTTGACACTATTTTCTGAAAGATATATTGCGTTTGCAAACAAAAAACGGAAAAAACAGTTCTATGACATATAGTCTGGGCAACGACACCAGCCAGTTTCATGCATTTTCGAACAAAAATAAATTGAAACTTATGTCAGAAAGTTGCTCTTTTGGATTTGAGAGCACCCTTAAAGGTTAAACCTATTAAATTTCAAACCATTCGATTATCTAGTTTCTGCGCTGTTATATGCGGACAGACAGACGGACGGACGGACGGAACAGACGACGACTATAGTGCCACGTATTTATATAATTACGAACGCACCTAAAAATCTGGATTTTTGACGTCCCGCACAGTTGTTACTCCGGACGGGTCTTGGAGCCTCTGAAAATCGGGACATCCCGGGTAAATTGGGACACCTGGCAACACAAATTATACATTACAAGACTTGCATTGAGCCTTGACAACCTTGAGACATATCCATATCTTTCGAATTGAGAATTCCTAAGCTGATATCCACAAGTTGCATGTAGGCTATAAGAAATGTAGTTCATTTAATTAACATCCTACGCGGAAATCCTGTTATAACTCTTTTTATTTCTCGATATCCTAATCGGACTGTATCCTGCCCTGTGCGGAAATAATTATAACTAAGTAAGTGGTCACATTTCTACAGATATTTTCACTCTCATCGACAGCAGAAAATATTGTGTCCAGATTTCTTCATTCAGCAGAGATGAAATTCTTAGGAGTACTTCTAGCAATCTTCGGTAAGATTTTTTTACATTATATACAGTGAATCAGGGCTTAATTTCTAACAACAACAACAAAAAAAAAAATCCCTCCTGGCTCGGCGTACAGGCACAGGTAGATTTCGAAGTTAACCCAGTTTAACTATTTTATTGAGCCGCCTTTGACGAGTTTTTAATTTTATTTTTCTTTAAGAGCTCTTTTTATCAGAATGATGTTAATACGATAATTGTTTCTTCAACCCCTATTTTTGTTTAATTTGTTTTATCTGTAAGAGTTGGTCCTGTCAAAAACTTGTCAAAATAAAAGATATAGATAATATTAAGAAGATTTATGAAAAACTTAAGCGGATTTGATATCTTGTGAATGGACGAAGTTATGAATTTTTTTCTTCTTCAACCCCCCCCCCCTTTTTTTTTCTGTTTAATTCTTTTTTGCGGTAACAGTTGGTCCTATCAAAACTTGTCAATATAAAAATTATAGATAGTATTACGAAGATTTATAATAAGTTTAAGGAAATTTGATATCTTGAGAATTGATAAAAATATGAATTTCTTTTCTCCCTAAAACACCATTTCTTTCGTCCCTTGAGCCTATTTTTAATTTTATCAAAAATCTGTGATACATAAATTTTTGCCCTTTTCCCCAGAAGTAATGATAATTTTAAATTGATTTGATATGTATTATAATTAAGAAGTTATAGGGTTTTTTCGGTTTTCACAAAACAACTCCCCTTTTCCACCCTTTTGGTCCGATTTTGCCCATTAACAAACTTGACCGAGCTTTTCTGCCCCTTGATTTTATGCATCACTTTGGGAGAGATTTGTGCAGAATTATGGAATAAATAATAGTGATATATATATATATATATATATATATATATATATATATATATATATATATATATGTATGTATAATGATTATAAAATATTACAAATTGTCATCTATTTTAAATATATAAATTATAAATTAAGTTTTAACACAAGATTCGAACATTATAAATTTTAAATTTGGAACAACAAATTATTAAATGAAGTAATTATGAATGAAAATTTAAGGCAAGATCCAAACATTTATAAAGGAAGTTTTAAATAAGATTCAAACATTATAAATTTTAAGTTTGGAAAAAAGATTACTGTAAACAGTAAGTTGAATGCATAACAAGCATTGGAAAATAGAAATATTTGACATATATTGTCAAACTTTTTGTAGTTAAAATATTTTAACAAATAAAAAATGACCAGAAAAAAAAGAAATCATTGATAGTACCATTAAACACATTATCAAAAATGCAGTATATCAAAGCGAAAAATATATAAATTCAATACGAAAATTACAAAAGTAATGCATATACAGTTGAAACCCGTTATAACGAACTTCAAGGGACCGAAGATTTTGTTCGCTATATCCGGTGGTTCGCAATATCCGAACAGTCAAGAAAAATGTTAGAGTTCACAAAATGTATAACTCATTAGTTGCTACGTGTATATTCAATAATGATGTATTAAAAAAGGGTAAAATCTATTAAATATAACCATTAAAGAATTAAATTGACTAAAATCGGTTACATTAAACTAACACAATACTAATTAAATTAACTAACACGGAAGACCAACATGAATAAATTAATTTTACCTTTAATTGTTGCTCACTGTTTTGATACAGAAATAATCGGTAATCTTCTGCTGACGTGATGCCGATTTCAAAAACAAATTATGAATTTCTTTGTCTAGTACATCAAACGACTCCAACACCCTTTCTTCCACTGTTTATGTCGACAAAAACTTATAAATTGCACGCATCGCTGCTGTAGCATCTGAGATCGTGGGGATTTCGCCATTCATGTGCTCCTCTTCATCAGCATCAGATGCTGAATCTTCGATTTCAGAATGATTCCTTTTAACTTCTTCCACAATCTCTTCATCAGTCGGATCTTCACATGTAATAACTTCATCAACACATGTTTCAAACAATTGCATGTCACAAACTGAGAATGATGAAATTTTGTGCTTTTCTATCGCGATAGGTAAATTTTCATCATCCTCTTCTTCAACATTCTTTGCTTCTTCAACATTCGTTGTATCTTCAATATTCTTTGCTAAGCCTGCATGTCGAAAACATTTTCTCATTGTAGAATCCGTAATAAACCGCCAAGATTTTTCGAGCATTATAAGTGCATCAAGAAGAGAAACGTCACATTTCACATTTTTATCATATCCCTCTAAAATTCGTAAAATGAGCTGCTTCCTAAAAGCTTCGTAAAAGAGAAAGAATGCAGTTGTTTCTCCCTTTAAACAAAATACATCACTGATTTGCACCATGTTTCACTAGCCGGTATACATTTTCTTATGAAATTGGAGTCGAAGTCCTGTGTTCACAACTACGAAAAAAAAAAAAAAAAACATGGTCGACGGGAAAAAAAGGTTCGTTATAGCCGATTCTTAAGATTTCGGAGGTTCGCTATAAAAGGATAAATTAGCATTAAATACAATAGGAAAACGGCGGGACCGAAATTTTTGTTCGTTATATCCGAGAGTTAGTTATATACCGGGTTCGCTATAACGGGGTTCGACTGTATATATAAAGTTTTGAACTGGGGGTAGTTTTAGGTTATGGGTCATGATTAGCGTAGATCTGCAAAAAGATTTCAGTAATTCCAACATACGGAGAACGTAATAGGTAGTATTTCTTACGAAATCTACCTAAAAGTACCGTAGCTCCAATATTCTGCAGAAATAACAGCCGTAGTGTATACCAACCCCCTCACCTTTCCCGTCCATATCACCCGCATATTTATGTTTCATACATTATTTTCAAAATTTAAAGAAAATTCTTCATCAAAAATCAATTCTTAATACATTTTGACTCTATCTATATGCAATGTATAATAAAATCTAATAAATGAATTGAATAACAATATTAAAATCCGGAGTGGGGAATTTTTAGAAAATCCTACTTGCCTAGGATTTCTTTGTGTCAACTAAGGTAGCACAGCGCGTTTCGGTGGACTGCGGTCAAATGATAATAAATAGCATGCAAAAAACCTGGAGCTAAAATCTTCATTCCTATTTCAAAAAATATTTTCAAAAAAACACCCATTTTTCGCCTTTCTGGCAAAACCCCACTTACCCCTTTATATCTGACGGTACTTTTACGGATGTTCTCAACTACTCTGCTCAACAATCGCAAAATTTTTTGACACATTTAAAAATTAATTTTTTAACGGAAAAATATAAAATTGGAAGGCCTGACTATGGAAGCGATTTGGAATCAAACTGTATTTTCCATTTTTTAAATCAATAAATGACCTATTGAGTTATAAGCGATTTTGATCGCGTGACAAAAACTATTTTATCCGTTTTTTGTGTGATTATTCTTTTTTCGCGCAGAAATTCGGTTCAAAACTGACGCTATTTTCTGAAAGATCTATTATCTATCTAGACAAAAAACGCAAAAACAGTTCGATTACATAGTTTCTTTAACAACAACACATGCTAGTTTCATGCATTTCCGAACAAAAATAAATTAAAACTTATGTCATAAAGTTGCCGTTTTGGATTTGAGAACAGTCTTAAGTACCATTAAAAAAAATTTTATGTAAACTTTATTTAATTCGTCTACTAATAAAAGTAGATTGCACTTTTCATGCAAAATAATTTGATCAATCGTATTTAGAAAGGACAGCGAAACAGTCGAAGGTAAATATTTTTTAACGTGGTTATTTTTTCAATCATTAGGCATAGCTTTTATCCTATTAAAAAAATATTATACGAAAAATTTGCAACTACAAATCACTTCTCTGTTACAGATAGGATCACTGTACATTTATTGACACTGTTCTTATAAGAATGGTAAGATTTCTATAACAGCATTTTTTGTTCATTAATCTCATGATTCTTGTAAATATTTTGCAAAAAGAGCCAATTCTACCAATTTATTAAATCATTTTAAATAAAAAATTATCTAAAAATAAAATTATTATTATATATGTTGTTCTGGATATCTCAGACATTAAGGTAAATAATTAGTCACGTGAAGCAATTTTTTTATTCAAAATTCAGGATATAAAGGGTTAAAGGAATCTCTCACTTTTCTTAGCGTCACTTGAACAAATGATTTTTTTTTTTTTTTTTTTTTTTTTACGCGACTGCCAAGAAGGGTTATGTGTTTGACGCGTATCTGGGTATGTGGATTTTTTATACCCTCGAAACATCCCAATGGCTGGATGGATTTTAATGAATGAGGTCCCTATCGATTCGTCTTAACCGTCCAATGGTCATAGGCTAGGTTTTGTTTTTATAAATTCCAAATGGTAGCCATAAAATAGAAAATGGCGGTAGAGACGGAAATTTTTTTTTACGTACCCTATTGAGTGGCATATCAATGGATAGGTCTTTCAAAATGAAGACGATGTTTCATTGTCTATTTTACAGACAGAAGCTCCGTTAAAATATTACACAAGGTGGAAGTTGTGTAGGTAGGATATCTAGCTTTACTACAACTCTAACCTTCATAGACATCTATTGGCCTCCTCAAAACAGTGTTTATAGATAGGAACTAACAATTAAACACAACTTAAAAGTTGTCAATACAAGTAACTCATCAAAGCAAGTAAATAAAAAATAGGTAAGTAATATAAAAAATAGTTTCACATTGATGAGAAATAATCAATTAATTCGCTTTTCCCGCAGTCGGGTTTTATGATTTTTTAAATTTAATTTTTACTTGTTTACTATGTCATTTTCGAGTTTTGCCGCACTCGAAATTTAGATCTGAATTAGACTTTACTCGAAAATTTGGTCTGTTATATCGCGTTTTGATGGGTCATTTTGGCGAACAGTCATTAACAAATTTGAACGTCTCACGTAGAGAAATGGTAGAAAGTTTTCTTTATCTTCATTATTGTCAGTGACAATTTCTTAATTTCCCGATAATCAAAATTACGCCAAAGTTGCTCCGAAAAAAATAGTGTGCAAAAGCAGTTTCGATTCTGCTCAGTCAATTTGGGAAAACAAATTATTGTCATTATCCAAATAGTAGTACTGATGTCTTTAACATTAATTACAAATAGAAAATGATTAGAAAAACGAAATTGTCTTCATTAACGGGGGGATAACTCTTAAGGGGAGTTAGTACAATTCAGGACCCAATTTTCCTCATAATAACACACTTTTTTCGATTCAACATAAATAAACAAATTTTCAATATTTTCAAGGGAAATATTTACAGTTTCAGGAATAATACCCTACCTGTAAAAAATTGCCACAGCATTTGAAACTTAAATAATATATATATATATTTTAGCAACATATAATGTATACACGAAAGTAAAAGAAAAATTATAACTTACCTCTCTTTCTTACAATACAACTTTTGAAAAATACATAAGAGAAACTAAATTTTTATATTAAATTGAAGCTAACTATCACCTTTATTCTGTAAACCTAAAACATTGTACATATCAAATGTTTTACAATTTTTTTAATTAAAAATTAAAATTTTTTAATTTTCTTTAAAATTTTAAACATTTATCAAGCTAAATTTTTCTTGAAACTGTAACAATTTCACTCCAAAATATTCAAAAAATTATTTATGTTGAATCGAAAAAAGTGTAGCAAATATTAGGTCCCGAAAGGTACTAACTCCCTTTAAGCGGGCACGAATTAACGAGAGTCCGCTGTTTTATGCAGTTCAAATGAAGTTACTGCGTGGAATTCTAACTTATAAAATGAGGCGGTTAGACAAGCATTTATTCCCCCTTCCCTAGATCGTGTCAAATATTTAATTTTTACCTAAGATGTTTTGACTGTTTAAATTTCACTGTTGCCAGCTCCAGTATACTAAAAAGCAAGACAGCAGCTTCTAAATCGAATTTAAAAATCCAGTAAAACCTATTATAAAGGAACTCGTCTATAAGGGGATCCTGTCTTAAACTCAAAAATCTCATTGTTTCCACGGCACAGATACTGTACAATTATACCTGTTAAAACGTAAAACGGAATTAAACAGGTTCGTTACAATTTCTTCTTAGAACATTTTACTATAATAAATAAACACAGCAATCTTAAACTGCAAAATCTTTACTTTTAAATCAAAACTCCGTTATAAACAGCTTCGTTTTCACAGGATTTAATAAACAAAGTTCAGTAAAACCTGTAAAAACAGAGTCGATATGCGTTACAAGTCAGGTTTTTTGTGAATGCAGGTAGATTTGTAAGGTATTTCTTCCGAAGGGACAGTAAAGATTTTTCGTAACGAATAGCATGGTACGAAACGAAATTGAGAAGAATTTGTGCATCCTGAAAAATTGGACTTTTGATGCACCGCGGAGTGGTTATGCGGGACAGGTCTTGGAGCCACGGAAAATCGGAACTTCTGGCAGCACTACTCAGAATCTATATGTACTGCCTGCCTGATTGATATTCGTATGAAGATTGCTTGATTCCATTGTAGACTATACGGTTCATTGATTGATTGAGGTTTAATGGCGCGAAGTCCCTTTACGGATATGCTGCGCTACGAGAAAGTTAAAATCAAAATATAGAATTATATTTTAAAAGGTTAGAATAAAGAATGGTCATAACAATAAGATGAGACAACAATGCAGTTTAATCAAAACGGTAATGATATAATATGTATAATTAAAGCGATTTAATAAAGTCAAAATGCCGTAATTAAAACAGACAAAGAAAATTATTACAATTAAAATGTGTGATTGCTTCAAAAAAAAAATTGACGTATAAAATGTTTTACTACTACTAATAAAATTATTAAAAAGATCTTTGAAATCATCTGTCGTTATATTTTTTAAATATTTAAGATCTTTGAGAACATTGGCCAGATGATAACTGTTTTTTATACAATGTTTGTTATCTGTGGTAGTTGTATGTGTGTATATTTAATTATTTTTAATACAAGTTTATCAGCTTTATTAGTATATGTATTGCAAAATTTGGATATAAGTACTAAATACGGGTAATTAATAAGTTAATAAAGGGCGATATTGAGAAACTTATAATAACTATAAATTTTACGATGAGTGTAGTATCGTTAGTTTTTTGGAAACAATTATTCGAAGAAATAGCGGAATGATAATAAGATAATAAGATTTGCATATGATGGCATGCTTATTTGATGATTTATCAACATATGTAATTACGAAGTTTTTTTTTTTTTTTTTTTTTTTTTTACTATTTTGAGTTTGTTGGAAAAAATACTCCATATTGATGGTAATACACCACACATACACAGGGTGGTGATAAAAGTAATACATACCTTGCACAAGAAGTACACTGTAAAAAAAAAGAAAAAACTCTGTAAATTTAAAGTATAAAATGCTGGTAATATGGGTGCCACCACATCTTGCTACAAATTTAGAGCAATTTTGTTTTCCATGGAAAAACAGCAACTTTGTATATTTTACAGCATCTTTTGCAGTTAATTTTAATCTAATTTTCATTTTTAAATTTTACAGAAAATTTTTAATTTTTCCAGCAAATTTTGCTGCAGATTTTACGGAATTGTTATCAACATAAATGCAAATATATATATATATATATTGTAGATGTGTATTTCTATTTTTATCCCCCCCCCCCCACCTGTAATGTTTAATAACTTTAATTTTACTTATTTTGATACCGAGACGTATTTTAAAGACTAAGGACACTAAGTGTCGCCTTTATGTCTACTTATATCACAGTTTTAATAACATTATTATATAATCAATTCTGTCACATGTATGTAAAATACAAATTCAGCAAAATAAACCAAAATAATAAAAGACACACACACAAAAAAAAAATAAATAGAAAATTTTAAACTATTATAACTCATTGTAAAGAGTATTCCACTATGCCAATTTCAAATATACTGTATAATATACATTAAGAACACTAAAAATATCTAATTTAAGCATCTAATTGCGAATTACTTTTTATTGTTAGATAATGGAGAAAAGCAAAATGCGATCTCCTGCAATTTAATGCTGCGATAACAGTAAGCAAACTCTTGGAATGTTTCATAGATTAATAAAATCGTATATCCACATTACACATAATAAGTGAATTATAAATTATATATAAAAAATTTAAAATAAATGCGCGTAAAGCTAGCATCTATAAAATCTGAATATCAACGACCGAAAATCAGATCATTGGCAGTAAGATTGCTTTTGAAAGTTTAAAGAACCATATCAATGCTTTAAATAAATAAAAATATTTGAATAAGAACAGAAAGTGAACCTAACACTTTTGGAGAATAAAATAGCAATATGATTTAGATTAGCGAGTATATTAAAGTTCAAATGAATAATGTGGAGTTTTGAAAAATATGTAATTGCAAAATAAAACATATCTATAGAATAAGTTTTTTTTTTAAATATATTTATTTATTTGCTACTTAGAAAGTTTTCAGTTTAGCTTTAAAACTTTCGTTCTTCCTCCTGACGAAACAGGAGGCGGAAGGTGCGAAGAAATTGAAATCAGGGTCGACCATGCCACTTATTGGGTCTCCTTTTAACCTTTTATCTACTGACGATACTTATAAGTACCATGAAAATAACTTGTTATAAAATTCATTTAATACATAGATTAATAGTAATACAGTTCAGAATGAGTTATAGATGCATTACTTTAACTTGTTCCAAAAGCATTATGGGTTATACAAAACAAAAATATTTTTAAAAGGATGATTTCTTTTACCTTTGCATCTTTTCAGCTTTCTTGGCGTTGGGGTGGGGGTGGGGGATTTTTCAATTCGGAAATATTTCTATATTTCTATTGTAAGAACATTATATTTGTACATTTCTGTATTCTATAAAAAGCTAAGAAAAATATTTAAAATAAAAGATTTGGTAAGGGTTATCAATAGTGCACAAAATCCCTATAAATTCAAATTTAATTAATCCTTCTAAATTTGATTAAATGATTATGTAAATCTTCTAATGTAGTTTCAAAATTTTCACAAAAATGCTTTACAAGATGAAATTCTCATGAATTCCTAATTCAGTACATAAAGTGTTAATCAACGAATGCGGATTTCAGTGACGTATTGTAAACAAAAGGTTCAATTTTTCTTGAAGTGGAATACTGATACGTCTTCGTCTTCGTATAGGTTCATTCAAAAGCTGGTAGAATGGACAAGTTTTTGGTACATTTGATCTATTGTAGCTAGGATGGTAATAGCGGAATTGCAGGTTACAGAATTTGGCAACAATTCACTTTTTCACTTTGCCAATGTTTCAGTGCTTATAGCTCTCCCTTAAATCCAGATGTCCTTATAAAAATGGTTTAATACCTGATAGGATTTTTCCTTTTTTTTTTTTTTTTTTTTTTTTTTTTTTTTTTAATATGGGCTTATTTTGTGTATAGGTTTTATAAAAAGTTACAAATTTTAGTTTTTTTAGATTTGGCGCATGTTTGGTGCATTTCCTTCTATCTGCCATGATTCGGAAGCTATTTGAGGTGGGACAGGATTTTTATGGTGTTTTATAATCCACATGGGCTCTTCTTTCGCTTGGCAGATTATGTTAAATTCATCCTGTGTACATACATAAGCGGATACAACTTGAAATACTGATAATTAAAGAAGATACATACTTGTTAAAAATCAGTATTTGAAGCTGTTACTGTATATTAAAAAGGTAAAATTTGTCTTCTAATGTGCGATCTTCGATTTTTTTTTTTTTTTTTTTTTTTTTTTTTTTTTTTTTTTTTTGCGTATTACTCAAGTAGGCTCTTACAGAAATAAACGGTCAAGTGCAAGTATTACTGGCACTCAGAGTGTTTCGTACAATAAATTTCTGAATTATTAACTGTATTATAAAAAAAAAAATCGTTGCTAAAAAAATAATAAGACATTGTAAAAAAATGTAACGCAGGGTTGGGTGCAGCTGAATATAGCAGTTCGAGAATAATATTACTGGATGGATTGTATTCTGTGTATAATGAAGTTTTTCTATTATTTTTAACAATTTCCCGAAAAATATTGCATTATAATAGCGTTCGTTTCATCTCGCAGCCGTCAGTTGTGCTCGCGCGAACTCAGAGGAATGCACCGAAGAGAGGGCTGAGGCTTGCATAGACAACTTATTGACAGCCATCTTGGGCGACAGTACAGAAGAAGAAGTCTGCAGGTAAGCTCTAAAAAATATTGCCATTTCTATTTATTTTATTCCTGAAAGACAGTGGTATTTACTAATATTTCTATAAAAGGTAAAATATGGTAAAGAAGTGAGTTCGAGGTCCGCACTTACGTCTTTTCTGTAATACGGATGTTAGCGATAGATCAAAAATTCGTTTTCGTTTTTGGTCCAATTTTTGCCAAAAATTCGTTTGCGGCGAAAATCCTGCCGAAAGTTCGGCAGGACCGAAACTATATGTATTCCAAAAATCCTTCCATCGGAAATTTTCAACATTACTTCTTGATTTGAGCTGCGTCGGCTCAAATGAGACGCTTTTTAACTTATTGCTATGAATTTGACTGGTTATAATTATCAGTCATGACTGACTCAAGACGTGAGTGCAAATGATAAAGCAAGCAACTCATATATGACTAAACTTTGAAGGCGCTGACGCTTTTCACGTGCTCATTAAAAGCTGTAGACTTATAGTCATAGAAAAAATTTAGTTTGAAATCACAGAATCGAATACTCTTTGAGAAATTTCTAGTATAACAGATAATCATTTAAAAAATCATTATAAAATTTAAATTGTTGTATGTATACCTAAAATATTTTGTAATGAGATGAAATTCGTGTAATTAGACAATCATTCTGTGTCGTTGATAAATTAATTACATTTTATTTAATATGAAAATAAAAATTTTTGGTCAGAGGCACAGAGAGTCAACTTAAGCCACACGTATAATAATTAATTAGAGCCAACTTGGGCAACAGGTAGAATCAAAAGTATAATTAGTTAATAATTCTGTATATTTATGGATGCATTAACTAGTTCAGAAACATTTTTTGACATTTTCGTTTTCGTTCTTGGCCGAAAATAGGAAGATTACCAAAATTCGATTTCTGTCTTAAAATTTGTTTTGGTCGATCCTTAACAGGTGTATATCAAAATGCACTTCTGTTACATACAGGGTGGTGGTCATAATTACAGTGCACGTGTTTGAAGGTTAAACTAATTGGAATATTTTTAAAAGCTTTGGTATTTATACTTTTTAGAGTATGCGGGAGCGAGTTACGCAATAAAAAGGATTAGTTTGAAATTTTACCGATAGAGGGCGTTTAAATGTTACAGATGTTTTATTAGCAAATATTAACAAAAGTCACTCATTTTAAATCAATATCAATATGATATCAATTATCAATATCAATATATTTATATCAATAGGAGACGTCGCTATTTTGTCACATCAATGCTATAATAACTGTCATCTTATTAAAAACATTGTATTATGTGAAATTTTCAATAAACATTTTCATAAATTAGCTAGTAGGAAATACGCCATTTTATTTTTACATATAACGCTACTTGTTTTAATTTTTCTTAATTTTTCTTTATTATTATTATTATTATTACTATTATTTATCTTTTTTTTTTCTTTTCTTTGCAGAACTTATTTCGCATGCACTAAACTGAATAAAACCCACATATTTTTTAAATATTTCAGATAGTGTAGCTTGTACAGCCTTTCAAACACGTGCACTTTAATTTAGGCTATTCGTCTCTCAGTTTCATAATTTCCCCCGGTAATGTTAAGTCTATGGGCGTTTGATGCATTTTTATATTTAAAAGCGAAAATAAAGCAAATAGAATATCTGATGGATTATCAAACAATTAAAATTTTAATGAAGAATTGGTCGAACTTTTAAATTACTAATTATTATTTAAAATGTCATAAAAATGTGACATAAACAGACAAATGAATAATTTCATTTTTTAACATTTTATATTTAAAAAATAGTATACAATTAACAGGAAAAGTTATATTTTCTAAAAACTATTTAAATTTAAAATTATTAAAAATAAGTATATTTTATGATTTCTATAATAAATATAAATATGTTACACAGGAACTAGGCTATATTTAGGACAATAATATCAATATTTTAAAAGTTATAGAGATAAAAAATTCTGAAAATTCCTGAAAAAAAAAGTAATTTGTAAATTAAAACTGTGTCATCAACTTTTCAATACATAAACTTCAATACATAACTTTTCAAGCATAAGAATAGCCTACTTCCTTTGAATATATAATGCGCCCCCTTAAATGCGCGTTTTTTTTTTTTTTTTTTTTTTTTTTTTTTTTTTTTTTGTTTTTTGTTTCGAAATAATTATGTGTGATTCTCTGAAAGGTTTATGACACAGGAAAAATAATGAAAAAAAAAATCAGAGATACATTTTTTCATATAATATGTCAATCTTTTCTTCTGTTGCACATTTGCAATACAAGTAAAAACCACTGTCGTGTGACAGTTTTACGTTAAAATATTGCAAATTAGTAAATATTTTAATAAGTATGTCTCCAAATACCTTATTTTATATAATTATTTATTTTATAAAACTTAAACTTTAACCCTTTAATTTCCATGATAGAATACATTCTAGAAATTACATAGTTCAGAGAAACTGACTTTACACCAGTAAGTTTCAATGGTTAATTTCGCTTTATTTTACGGTATGTCTGTATGTCTTTATACGGTATCTCTGTTATTAATTAAAGCAAATATTGCAATTTTAATTTTCTGGTGTGAATTAGGTATATACGAATAAAAAAAGCTATTATGTTTAAAACACTGTTGTTTGCATATGTGCAAAGCTGCGCACTAAAGGGTTAAAACATAATTTGAAAATTTTGTGGTCATTGATCCATTATTTATTGAGTTTTGACTATTTTTAACAATATTTCACAAAAAAATCATTTTTGAGAAAAAAAACCCTGTCTAGTTTTTTTTTAAGTTTGTAAGATATATAAATATTTAAAAAGCTCCAAGATCATAAATTTTACCCTTTTTTTCTAAAACAGTAAGTTTTTTAATTGACATTATAATCGAAATTGGGGTTTTAAAGGCATACAGATACCTTAAGTAGATTTTTGAACTAAAACAACAAATGTAAACCAAAAATTAGCTGAGAAAAATAGTGAAAGTAAGTACAGTAGAACATCTTTTATCCGAAACTCTCGGTTAACAAAAATCTATTTTTAACGATTTTTTTTTCTTTACTATCACATTCCTTGTGTGCAAAATCCATTTTTTTAAACTACCATATTCCTTGTGTGCAAGCCGACCTTTTCGAACTACAAGTACATATACATATTTTCGATCCCCTTTCTTAGAATTCCTTTGAATTTAACTTGAGCTCCCGTAAGTTTCTGAGTGGAACGAACAAAACGAACAAAATAGCAATTCTAAAGCTTTTGAATGTTTTGCCAAATGTTTGGCATGGCTGGAGCAGCAGAAAGACTATGATACTGGTGAACTAATAATATTAAAAAACTTCGTGAAAGAGCTTCAAATCAAAGGCAATCGAAACTGGGACAAACAAAACATTGTTTAAAATCCTTGTGAAATATGTAAAAGGTACTTTAAATTTTTAATTAAATTTTTAATTTTAAAATTAAAATTCAGGTAATTTACTCTTGTGTCTATTTTTGCCATTGCTTTATTTTTATTAAGCACTTGTTACTGTAATAAGAAATAGCGGATATTTATTTCTCCTTAATCTTAAAATTGAAGCATTCTCGATTATCCGAATATTTCAATTTTCCGAAAGATGGTAGGTCCCAATTACTTCGGATAATCGAGGTCCTACAGTATAGCGAAAAATAGTGAGAAATTTCAATAAATTTTCTAACGAATACTACCGAAATTTTTTAAATCTTGCTTATTAGGATTCCATACTTAAAAACTAAAAACGGAACCATTATAAGATCACTCCTGTGTCTGCCTGTCCGTCTGTGACAGCCACTTTACTCGTAAACTATGGAAATTGGCTGATGTGATAAAGGCTATTGACCTACATATTTACAGATTATTAACCCTTAACAAATATATTTAGGAAAAATGGAGAAGGACTAATTAAGTTACTTAAAAAAAATCTTATCTTTGTATATCGTGTGGGTGTCATGTGAAAGCTTTCGTAATACATTTCTTTTAATTTTAGGTATTATATTTTCAGAGATATCGTCAAAAACGTAATGCAAAAATATGTCCCCCCCCCCCCCCCCTCTATTTTCGAATCTACTGAAATTAAAATTAAGAAAAAAATATGGGTAGTAGAAGTTAATTTATTCCTTACAGAAAAACTATTGCGATTACCCTAGATCACACAGTTTTTGGGAAAATCGCATTTCTTTCGTTACACACAAATCTCGATTTGCAGGCAATCAGCAAGGGAGTTGAGGAGAGCTGGAGGCAACTGTCGTCGCAGAGGTATAAAATGATTGTTGATAATGATTTCTGAAAAACATTGTCGAGAGCAGCCGAGATAGTAACCCTTTAAGTCACGGACGGTTGGTCATACATAAAAAAGGGGGCGGAATATCTAGGGGCGGCGCCATCGGCTTTTAAAGCCTACATAATAACTTTTAATGATATATTTGTGTAATGCAATACCCAGTTACTAATTCATATATTTATTGTACGAAAGCCTCTGCACGCGAGTAATACTTGCACATGGCCGACTATTTTTGTAATCATTATTATCACATGTTTCTTTTCAGAGAATTGCGAAGTTCAGTTGACTGTCTGAAAGAAGCGGTGGATGATTGCTTGGGAGATGAACGCGATTCAGAAGTGGACGACGGTCTTGAAGAACTAGAGAGACTTTTGAGGGACAATTGCAATGCAGATGACAATAAAGACGACAATGGTAAGAAAAAACATTAAGTTAGAAACCAGTATACTGTGAAAGCCTTTCGCAATGAAATTGTTTATATTATTTTCCGATACTTTTTCAATAATGTACAATTAACTGAAATATTTTTAATGAAACAATTTGTTTTAACGTAATACAATCGTACTATGTTAAAAACAAGTTCAAAAACCTTTCGTATAACGGCTGATCTATCGTTTTGCGGTTTGTATGTGGGATTTTGACATGGAAAAAGGGCTGACGAAATCAGAAATAATATGTATGATGATACTTAACCTAAAAGTATGACAAAAAATCCATATGCAATGTCAGGGGGTGACCTCCAGGCCGTATGGGGCAAGCCTAGCCAGTCGTGAGCTGTCTCCCTTAGGCGGTCAATATGCAATGTCACATGTGGGCGTAAAGTTCTGTTCAATGATACCTCATTCATCGTTGCAACCTACATAATAAATAAATTCAGTATGCGATGTCAAATGTCGGTAAAAAATCCTATCCTACCCAGTGATATCTCTTTCATCGTTGTACGCTACATATTAGTTCAGAAAAGGGGATGTTGAGTAAAGAAGTATTATATATGATTAGGGTACCTATGTGAGAGTGTCGATATACGGAAAATAAAAATTGATAGGTCCAGACGATTTTCTACAAAAGCAAATCGCCAACGATTTTGACTCGCTATCCATAGTAGCCAAACAAATGTTTGTTCACTTATTTCCCCCCGTTTAATCGAACTCGTCCAGGGGATTATTGTCACGTTCTGGGATGGTGTTTGGCATAGTTTAGACAAAAGCTTTAAAAAACTAGTGCTGGTCAGCAGTGGCGTAGGTCCGGATCCCCCCCCCCCCCCACCCGAAAGTAGAACTGGTTTACTGAATCATGGATTCAACAGTAAAAACTGCTAAGAGAGAATCACAAAGGATCTATAAAAAAATCTGCTTTAGAGAGGTGTTCGTCTTAGAAGGTATAATTCAAAGATATGTCTTTCTTTAGGACTATGAACTTTTCCGTTTTAGACAGGTTTCCGTTATAAACACTTTCTGTTTTTCACAGTATTCCTTAAAACTGCTAAAACGTACTCACTTCCCAAACTTTTTCTTTCACGCACCCCTTTCTTAGGTTTTTCATTTCGGAGTACCCCTATTTCTCATAAACACACACCCCTTACCCCCTCCACTCAAGGAGATAACGTAAACATGTTTTTATTCATTAGTAATCTTCTTATCAGAACCACAGGATAAATCGATGCAAATTACATTGATATTCCTAACATTTTTGTAACTTCCGCCATTACCGATATTATTTTCATATACCCCAGCAGACCCGCCACGTACCCCCAGGGCTACGCTACCCCAGGTTGGAAACCGCTGCTATATAACACCACCTCTCAAGAGCATAAATCTATTACAGGAAAATCTGTGAAGATGACCTATCTCAAAGGAAAACAATTCAAGATTCGACGAAAACAACACTATAATATTTGTGCTTGCTAACGTTTGAAACCTATCTGAAAAGAAACTTGTTCCAATTGTGAATCCTTCTTGGCAGGTTTTCTGAAAACACGGAATCCTCTCATAAACAAAAACATTTAAATGTCCCGAGACGGAAGGTTAACTATGCAAGCATACCTGCTATTCCGTTTACACAAATTTATTCTCACTAGATTAAACGTAAAACTTCTTTATCTTGGACTTCGATGGGGTTCTGTTGTCGACACTTATGGGAAAGAACGAGTTTATACGAACGCAATAACGGTACATTGGTAGAGTTTCATGACCCTTATCTTTGTACACTTTATAGCGGAAAATATTAAAATTACATTAAATCTGCTGCCTGCAATTAATAAAAGTAACTTTATTTTTGGACTGGTTATTTGTTACCACGTTCAAAATACACTGACGAGAAAAATTAAAGGAACAACCATAAAAAGGTGTTTTATGTTAATTCTATAAAGGGAACTTCCAGAAAGGTAACTCAATGTCAACGTTATCACGTAATCCAATGGGATTAACATTCGCTACAGAAAAATATGCAAATTTTTCAGCCTCAGCCCGTTCTTTCGGTTCATGTGTGAAAAAGTGCGCACGTGGGTAATTTTAAGTCTAATTTTAAGGATTGTACGTGTAATTAGGTAAAACTTTCGCTTCTAGTATGTGAAATATGTCGTCCAGAAGACAGTTGACCGATTTTGAGAAATTGCGTGCGATAGGAAGAATGGAAACAGGACAGACAATCTTAGGGGTCTGTAAAGACTTAAAAATAGCCAAAAGCGTCATGTCAAGAATCTGGAAACGGCTTAAAGACACTGGTATAAGGTCCACAGACAACCAGGTCAAGGTAGAAAATGCGCCACAATAGACTCTCAGGACTGTAATTTGCCAATGATTGCTAAAAGAAAGAGGCAATTGACGTCAATTTAGATTGCAGGGAGTTTGCTGCAGCAACAAAAACTCGACTATCCTGGTTTACTGTGAGTGACAGGCTGCATGCAAGGTAACCCATGATTTGTGTTCCACTAACTGCGGTAGCGAAATGCACCCGGTTAAAGTGGTGCAGAAATCATCGTCATTGGAGTACTATGGACTGGAGCCGAGTTCTCTTTACCGATGAATCCCAATTTTGTTGAGAGAGTTACCACAGACGTGTTACCATATGGAGGGAGAAAATCGCACGCAATAAGGCTGCAAACATCCGTGAAAGGCATCGATACAAAGATCGTGGAATCATGGTATGGACGGACATAATTTTGAATGGCCGCAATGACCGACACATTTTTACCAGTGAGGTTCTTGATCCTCATGTCAAGTTGTTTAATTGTGCAATCGGAAGATTCGGGATTTTATGCTTATTAATAGTCTAGAAGGGCGCTACTCCCTTCCACGGAACTCCTAAGTGTCCCTTCCAGAACTGCATAAATCCGACCCGGAAAAAAAAGACTCGATTCAACATTACCTTTGAACCCAATTACTGTTTGCGAAAGCTCAGTTTAATATTGCTTCAAGAAATTTCATGGTGGTAATAAGAGTTCTGTGTATGGAATAGGTCTTGGGTGATATTTTGTCTTTAATAATGAGAAATCGAAAGCATAAATTTAAGCTAATCAACATACCAAAGTCCGAAGCTTACTGCTGAACTTGGAGAATATTCTAAAACTGTTTCTCAAACCCTCTAAAATAAATTGGCTGGGAAGTACAAAAACAGAAACCACCATGAGCCATTTTTTACACATTCTAATACTTCCAAAAAAGTGCAAATCCACAAAAATAAACTTATTACAAAAATTTAACTTCTTTAAAGACGACCAAGATATCGGAAGCAACTATTAGATCGAATATTGTATCAAAAGTGGCGAGACATGAAACATGGAAACCCAAAAGAATTATGGCTGAATAAGACAATTGTAACAAAACTGCTTTTTCCAGCATGGACTATATTTAATGTGTGTGCTACTTACATTACAAGTTTCTGTAGCTGAAAATACAGGATATTTTTCTTAAAGTTAAAACCTTCCCACATAGCATTAATTTGCAGAAAATTTGCAACAGTCTTGCTTTGAAAACCTGCAAAGTTGCTGTAAGCTCAGAATGGCAAGACTGAAAGTTCATAACAAGACTGCAGCAAGATAACGCAAACGCCGAAGTCACCACACTTTGAACTTGCAGCTAACTTGTCGTGCAAGTTAAATTCATGCTGTATCAAATTTATTGCAAACTAACAGCAAACAAGTAATCAAAATTACTGCAAATTTACTGCAAAGTAGTAATCTTTCCATGTCACACTATAAGTTTAACCACTTCGAAGGGGTCCATAGACCTGATCAGGTCTATTGATGCGAACACACCGTCAGAAGGTGCACGAATCGTTTTCATCACCATAAACAAGTTAATGTAATATTTGTACTTTTCAAGACGAGCCTTTTTTTGGTATTTGATAAATACAGCGTTAAGAAAAAGTGGTGCCTACTGAATAAAATTTCTGAAATTTCTGCGTATGTGCTGATTGTCTATTCTCTCAACAGAGGAATTTTTTTGTTTCGTCACTTTCGTGAATTAAAGACAGTCTTGCCATCAGTTTCACAACAAACCACTCATGCAAGTGGGTGATTTTATACCTTGCGGGAGATTTACTGCAAATTTCTCAATTCAAATTTGTCACGGCAAGATAATATCAGAAAAAATCTAACTTTCTGCTAATGTCCATGCTATCTGGTTTATCTCAAAAACTCCCATGAGGAGCGCGGCGGACCGTATGAACGGCTTGTGCGATTGACACTTATGTGAAATCATTATCCAATATCTATTACAGCACAAGTTCTTAATTCAATGGCAAGAAATTAAACATGGAAACTGCTGTTTTAAACTTAACTACTTGGTCCTAACTTTATTGTAGGCAAATGTATGTAATATGAAACTTGATTTAACCCATTCGCTGCCAAAACTATAAAGTAAGAATTTTAAATTTTTTTGTTGAAAGTCGTTTGCCACCACAAATTCAGAAAGGTAAATTTCGCTTTACAAATACAGCGAAATTTCTGCCAATAAATGAGGCATTTTTTTTAAATTCTAAAATAGTGGTGACAAATTAATTAATAAATTAAAGCACGATGATAGCGAATGGGATAATTAAATTTAACTCTTCAGTATGCGCTCAGCTTTTTACATCATAGTGAATCTTTTTCACTGGTAAATATTAATGTAACTTCAATGTATTATTAGTTGCAGTTATAAAGATTGGCTTTATATTTTTTATCCATGCTTTTTTTTTAATTAAGAAATTAAATAAGGATATACCTAAATTCTTAAAGTTACTCGAAATACTTCTATCATACATACACAGTCAAGACAAGATTGCATGGACTGGTAAAAAGCTGCATTTTAGACAGACTTCCATGTAAAGAAGTGTAATTAATTATACTTCTAGAATACACTACCTCAATAAGATCTACTGTTCGTTTCGCAAGAATCCTGAAACTCTTCCGTTTGAGACAGGATTCCGTAATAGAAAGATTCCGTTTTCACAGCTTTCACTAAACTCACTAAAGAAGGATGAAAATCCCCTTTCAGACAGGTTTTCAGCAAATTTAATTGTATCGCAATTCATATTAAGACCATGTAACGCTTCAGTTAAAGACAGGATTCTGTTATAGACAATTTCTATTTTGACAAGTTTTATTCTATTCATATGACATAAATAAGTATATTTATATAAATACACAAAACTTGTAAAAATGAAACCTGCGTATAACGGAATTCTGTCTTAAACAGAAATGTTCCATAGTGCTAAGGAAAAGGATACCATACAAATACACCTGATACCACGAAAACCCATGTAAAACGGAAAATTTCACCATCATTTACGATTTCATCTTGACAGGTTTTACTATATATATAACATGAAGGGAAAATTCTGGAACCCCCCCCCCCCTCCCCGAAACGAAATCCTGGCTACGCCACTGTTGGTCAGAGCCCCGTCTACAGATATACTGTATTCCGCTGTACTAGGATTTTCCATGTGGTTTATGCACTGGCACCGGGACGAACTTACTCTATTTCACATTATATGTTAGTATTTGAATAATGTGGAAAGAAAAGTTTACTTCTCAATTCAGCGTAGCAAAATTTCTTTTAAATATTTGACTGGTTTAGTCGAAAATATTTTGAACATTGAAACATGAAATTATATTTGAAAAACTAAAAAGCTTTATCTATATTATGAACACAAATATACCCTTCTGGCAATCACGCTCAGTTTAAAAGAAGCACTAGATGTTGCAGCATCGGGTATTGCTTTCGCGTTAATCGCAGACATCTTCACTTCTAAATAACGCATAATTCTAATCTTTACATCATGGAATAGAAAATTAATGTATTTTTAAGTAAAGTTTGTTTCTAAACTATAATTGCAGTTATTTATTTTTGATGATCTTCTAATTAATTTTCAAGCATAAACTTATTTGAACCATCAACGCATAATGTAACAAACATTTTTTTACTTCAATAATAACAGAATGTAACATTTATTATAATATAAATAAAAACACAGGGCTTCAACAAAATGTTTATTTATTATTCATTCGTATGTTTTTAGACAAAGATGAGGAAATGGAAGAAATCGAGAAATGCTACGAGCAGAACGAGGATTACATAATGGAGTGCATCTATGAAGGAACTCAGCAAGCCATGACTCTCCTAATCGGAAAAGACGACGTGGATGAAAACATGCTGAAGTGCGCGTAAGTACCATCTTTCAAAATTTCCCACGGTGTCACCAGTTGGAAGCTCTCAGCCCCCCTCCCCCCTTCTTCAAGTTAACTCATTATATCACCGCTTTCATATCTACAACATAACCTTTTACGGTGGACTTTAAAATACTATTTTTGTTTATTGTTTCTATCTTCCTACTTATCAGTTAATATGAATTGTTCTTAAAATTCTCAATAGGCGGTGATACTGAGTTAATTTTTGCATGCCAAAGTTTTAGTGATAATTTCAGCAATTTGGTATTAGACCGGGAAGTGACTGCAAAGACCACAACCTCATAGAGTTGGCGGCTGAAAATCCAGGATTAGTTAAAACTCGATTCACTTATTAAAATGCAACTGGTGTGCCAAGTGATATCTTGGTGGAAAACACCTGCAAACCCGATTTTAGCGGTTGATCTCTAGGTCTATCGTTGTGTTCCCCTGCACCCAAGGGTATGAAAACATGAGCGACTGAGAGCAGGAAATTCCGCAAATTAATCCATTATATCACCGCGTTCATATCTGCAACATACATAAAAGTCAATGTCACTTATACAGTGGGCTTTAAAAGATGATTTTGCTTATTGCTGCAATCCCCCCAACTAACATGATTTGTTTATAAAATTCTCAACAGAAGGCGATACCGAGTTAATTTTTGCGAGCCAAAATCACTTCCTTTTCGTATTTAGACCGAAAGGCTGCTGAAAAGACCATCACCTCATCGAGTTGATTCCAGAGAAATTCCAGGTTTAGTTAAAACTCGATTCACTTATGAAAATGCACCTGGTCTACCAAGTCGTATCTTGTGACCAATACATATTTTGATGGAAAACACATGTAAACCGGATTTTAGTGGTTGATCACTAGGTTTATCATATCTTTTTCTTAATTATCATTGTGTTTTCATTCACCCAACACTGTAAAAAAAATGGACTGAAATACGGAAATACTACTGGCAATCTAGACGCCAATACTATTTCCGTGTTTTAACGGAACTTTTTCCCGATAAATTACAGAAAGTATTCCGTTTTTTTGTTTTTTTTTTTGTTTTTTTTTTTAATTTAACGGAAAATTTTCTGCAATTTACCGGGAAAAAGTTCCGATAAAATACGGAAATAGTACTGGCGTCTAGATTGCCAGTAGTGTTTCTGTATTTTAGTCCGGTTTTTTTTTTTTTTTTTACAGTGAACGGTATGGAAACATGGGAGATTGGGAGCAGGAAATCACCATGGTAAACCTACCATTCAACCACTAAAGTCGGGTTTCTAGATGTTTTCGACCAAAATATGATTTGGCAGACAAGTTGCATTTTAATAAGTGTATCGAGTTTTAACTAATTCCGAGATTTCAGCCATCAATTCGATGAGGTGATGTTTTGTGCAGCCGTGTCCCGTTCTATATCGTTATTGCTAACATCAACTTCGTAAATTTTGTAAAATTAAAAAGGCTGAAGACGTCCAGAAATAGATTTTTACAAAGAGAAGTTTGTATACTTTACAATTTCGTATAAGAAAATTGACACTATTTATGAGAACAATCTGATTTTCTTCTGTTTATTTGCGATTTGGAAAAAGTACCTGTTAGTCAATATATTTTTATTTTTATTTTCTAAATTTATATATATATATATACGCTCTTAAAATGGTGCATTCTAAAATCTGAGTACATAGTTTTCAACTCGGAGTTGTTGATCCACAAAGGTCTAAAGCAAAAGTACAAAAAATGTTATTGGAATGTGTGCGTTTAAATATCAATTTGCAGTAACAACAGTCTTTTTACAGAACAAATCTTATGTATGAAGTGGTTCATCCACTTATTCAGGTGTTTCCTGCCTAACAGTTAACAATTTTGGATGTTTTTTCGTTATAGATAAAAATAAATACATGATAAAATTCATTTAGACACAACTTGATTCAACGCGCACTTCTACTGACATCTAGTTCCATTTAATTTTGCCATCAACCAATTTTATAAATACATTTTAAGTCTGGATAGATTAGATTTTAAAACAAGAAAAAACATCATGCGTCAAGCATAGATTATGAAACACTTCCCAACACAATCAGAATAATGTAACAAAACTTCATAGTTTAATAAGTTAAAATATTATGTCTAATTCAACCCTATGGAAACTCTTAACACATTCGAAAACCCAATTCCATCTGTCGCCATCTACAGTCGAAAAATTACCCGAATACTTTTAGCAGCACTGTATATGATAAAAACAGTTAAATTTGAAAGCGCAAGCCGAAATTAAAAATGCACTTCAGCAATTATTACTCAAAGGCAGTAATGTAACCGATTTCTTTTGTGTGCCCCTGTAAATGACACACAAATGCTATGAATACCCTAGTCTGTCGTAATCATCTTTTAGAGAAATTCAGTGATTTATACCAGTTTCAATACATTTGAAACAGCGTCATGTCATTAAAATACTCTGCAAACGATTTTTCCCCATACACCATAATGTAATGGAATTCTTTTGGGTTGCCTAGTAAATGAAATATTAATCCCACATACTTTCTATGCAATACCAAACATGGTTAGGTGACCCTAAGTATGGATTATCAATTGCATGAAAATCCGAGTATATTTACGGGAGTTAGAGCGTGCACAGACGAACAAACTGAATGGATAAACACTTTTTAACTTTGTTGGAAAGTATTAAAAATATGTTGCATTAACATCCATAGAAAAGCGGTCCCACACGTAGCATGGAATGGTCCATATATAAAAATAAATACAGGATAAAATTCACTTAGAAACACCGTGATTTAATGCGCATCTCTACTGACATTTAGTTCCATTTAATTTTGCCACCAATCAATCTTACAATTACATTTTAAGTCTGAATAGATTAGGTTTTAAAAAATATATTGCATTGAAGGCGCTTCTCTAATTCCCTGCTCAATAAACGCGAAACTTTCTTGCACATTTTCTGACTAAAAAGCATGAAAATGGCAGGCCTGACTATTAAAGCGATTTGGAATCGAATGCCTTTTTCCGTTTTTTTTAATAAATAAAATACTTTTCTAGTTATAAGCGACTTTTGTCACGTGACGACAGGTTTTTTTTCTTTCCCGCGCTGTCATGTGTAGGAATTTTGTTCAAAACGCCAACTATGATAGTATTTTCTCTGAAGAATTTTTTATTTTTACCAAAAATGGAAAACGACATTTGATTACACACTTTCTGAATAAGAACACCCGTCCATTTCATGCGTTTCCGAACAAAATCTTTTAGCTGAGTTCGTAATGCGTAGCACCTATAGTCTTTTTCTGGTCCGCATATAACAGCTCAAAAAAGATCCTACCGAATGGTTTGAATTTTAATATATAAAATCGTTGCAGAATTTTGTCGAGTCATTTCAAATTTTATGAAAAGCCACTAAAAACTTAAAAAGATATGAATAAAAGTTTTCTTTATTCTATTCAATCCCATCATACGGAATGAATTCAATTCTATCCCATGATAGGTAATGATTCTAGGTTGACATGGTGATCACGCCCTATTTAAGAGGTAGTCCTATTATTTCCGTATGACTGAATTTAATATGTAGAATCGTAATAAATCTTGTATTTGTGCATTTCTGCATAAGACTGCAACAGCTATTGCACCAATATCTGAATATTTATGTAACTAGTTATATTACGAACGCACCTCATTTGCCACGTTTGACGTACAATTTCCGACTTTTTAACATCTACGATGGTTTTTATATTTTAAAACCTATATATATATATATATATATATGGGCATTCTCACAATCTTTTGACTTTTATGTCCCTGGATAATAATTTTTATTTTAATGCATTTTCTTGTTTATTATTATTATTATTATTTCATATACTGTGGTACATCCCATTGCATAATTGCATAACAATATTAACGAGATAAATAAGTTTTGGACGAAGTTGGGGGTCCAAATACCAGGAAAACTCATATACCGTCCCGTGTCCCTGATGCTGATTTTTAAGTTTGGAGCTGTCTGTATAAAATTGTTTCAATAAAAGTAATTCGATGTAATTTTTTTCTGAAACTGGGACAATTATTTTATATAAATATGTAGCAAAAAAATTAACCTGCACACATTTTTACGGTTGATATTATTTTTTTAACTCTGTCCCTGTGTTTTTTATCCTTACCGTCCGTCTTGCTAAACTTATACAGAAAATCTCTTCAGATGCAGCCACAGAAATTTTTCCAAGTTTTTTCTCATGCAGAAGTATGCTAGAGAAAGAATGTCTAAAATTCTTCGACAGGAAATTGACTGCAGAATTTAAATCAGCATTTAAATATCAATTTCAAGATCGTGGCTTTATGGGTAGTCTTACCGTCCCCAAGGTTTATTCCTGCAGTTTTCGAGGTAAATTAATTTTTTTAATTTAATCCAATGTAAATAACTGTTTCAAAAAATCAATGAACATTGTAGCTACCACATAGTCTTAACATGATTTGCCTAAAATAGGTGGTAATTTTCCTTACCACTTCATCTTTACCGTCCCTTTTTTTCCCATTTCGTCCTTTTTTTTTCTATACCGTCCCCTTTTTTTACCTTACCATCCCTTCTATAACACCCCTTTAAGACAATGTTATACCAAAATTTTGTACTAAAAATACTACATTGTTATTATTTCTTATTTGAATGTCCTGTGGGTACTATGAAAATTCATTATAAGTAAAAATTTAGAAGAAAATAAAAAGTTTTAGTGGTAAAATAGTAAGGAAAATTAAACTCGCAAGTTTAAAATTAACCTCAGTTAAATAAAAATTTTTTCTCTGCTGACAATTTTTTCTTTATTTTGAGTCATTAAGGCATTCGTCTATCAGATTAAAATGTTATTTTAGCAAGTTTAATATCACCAGCTTTTTTTATTCCCGAAAGTTAAAAGATTGTGAGAATGCCCCATATACATAATCATTATATAATATTACAGTTCATCATCTTTTTAAAAAAAATGAAAATTAATAAATTGACTATCAATACATTGCACTGACATTATACATAATAAAGCTGGATCAACTATTATTAATTTAATGAATCATTAATGAATTGTTTCTACTTTAATAAACCAATATCCTAATCACCAATATATGAAGTATTAAAAAATCAAAACTTTTAAAATTGACGAACGGAAAATCAACAGGAAGGCGATATCATATAAATAACAAATAAATAATGAAATATATGCAGGAAATCATAAATATTTGAAATATTTTGTAAAATAATTTGTAACTAAAACAATTCAATCAATGAAATAAGACCTGAAATAATGAATTGTCAGCATCAACAAATCCTTTGCACGAAATGTATGATCTCAAAATTTAAAAACATTAATTCAAAAGAAAACTACAAAATGGTCTTAAAATGAGAGAACAATTATGAATAAAATTGGAACTAATGATTCGTAACTCGTTTTCAAGGGCAATAGTACGAAAGCATTAGTAAAAAGCGGTTAATTTATAAGCTACTAGCTTAAAAGCTTATTTCTCCTATTACCCAATTAACCAGACCTTAAAAAATGAAAGAAATATATAATTAATCAATGTAAGACCCGGACAGAACAATATCATGCACAATAGAAATAAAAATGGAACATGCGAGTTAAAAACTTACTCAGTAATAGAATTTTTAAATAGCATATTTGAATAGCAATAATGCATCCCCTAATTTACAGCAAAAACCCGCCATATTACCGGGTTAAAGTTAAAAGCGAATTCTTACCGTTGAAAATCATCACACCAGATATTAATAATGATATAAATATAATATTTATAAATTATCGTAATTAATCTAAACATTATAAATTATTTTATATGCTAATTAAAGGATCCTAGAGTAAATCCTTTACAAAAAGTTCAGAAGAAGCAGAGATATTAAATTGATAGGTAGGAATGAAGAAAATAATACAAATATATTTAGCACCTTTTTATTAGTAAAAAATTATAATTTTGATTTTGCATGTTTTAAGTTCTTACATATTCACAAGGTGAGCATGACGTTTCGAAGTTATAGTTAATCTATTTTTATTTAACTACTTTTATACTTGATAGAAGCGTAAAAAAGCTGAAGTAGGTATGCTATATTCTACCGAAACCGGTATACTTAAAATTTAAAATTTTTGCTGCTTTTAACGTTGTATTTTTCTGAGGCAGGTATGCTATATGCTACCAAAACCGGTATACTTAAAATTTAAAATCTTTGGTGCTTTTAACGTTGTATTTTTTACGCTTCTATTATATTGCACCAAGCTCCTTCTTTATAATTACTTTTCTACCTATTTCACGAGTGCACGTGCATACTACTAAAATGCAGGCGGGCAGTGGCGTGGCGTGAAAATTTTCGGTGGTCATCGCAATTATTTAAGTTTGTGGTGAAAAATTATTAACTCTAAAATTCAATGGTTGAATGTTCAAAAAAGAAACTTTAAATCTTACCTTCACTTATACATGAACTCCAAATGTTCTGCTAAAACTGGATCGTAGAGTTTTAAAAGCTTATTAAGAGTTTTAAAATATTGCTTGGTCATCGCCGCATCCAGCGATGACCGGACGTCACGCCACTGCAGACGGGTTAGTATAGGGTTTCCTGATTTCATTTTGTTTCTTTCTGCAGGATGTACGGCATGATGTCTGGCTGTTTCGTGGATAGAGTTCGTGAAAAATGTGGTGAAAAAGCCGCTTCCATAGCCGAAGAAGAACTGTCAGATATACCTGTAGAGATTGCAGAGGCTTGCGAGGCTGTTGGAGAAATTGATGCTGGCTTTGTCGGCGGCATCAATCTGATTGAAGACAAGAAAAGAAAATAAACTGGAAATCTATAGCCTGGAATAAAACTTTCATTCTTTTGATATGGATGAAAAAGGACTTACATTTCAGAAATTATTTTCAATCTAAATTTGTAAAATTGCATTAAATATTTTCCTATTTCTGATTCGTTGTTGTTAGTATAGTAGTTGATAGTATTATTGAATAAATAAAGCACGCTGTAAAACTACCTAAATAAATCGTAATAGATTGCAGTGATAGAAACGTTTTTCGCTGTCATTCTTTATATAAATAAAGAACCATGAACAGCAAGAAGGTAAAACACACTGTAAAAAAAAAGGCAATTCCGAAAATGATTCTTTATATTTAGAAACCTCATAAACTAATACTTTTTCAATACTTAAAGAAATATCTCTCTATTAAAAAAAAAAAAAGTAACTAACGCTGTCACCGCCGCCGCCGGTTTTGAATTTTTTGTACCAATTAATTGCTGCCAAATTTGTAAAAAATTCTCAAATAATAATATTTCTTTTAAATTAAAAATGTATTTATAATATAAACATTATTATAAACAGAAAAAACCCTATGGAATTTTAATTAAATTATTACATGTTAAAAGCGGGAAAATATTAAAAATTATGTCATAAAAATTGTTTATATAAGTGAATGTTTAAAAAGAAAAAAATATATAAAGCAATTATTTAATATGTGTTAAAAGCAGTAAATGCGCGTGAAACGTGATTATGTCCTATTTCAAATAGCCAAATAATATTGCCAAACAGTTTAAATTAAAATATGTATTTACACGTACATACACGTTTATTTCATATTTCGAGATATTCTTTTAAACTACTCTTACAAAAGCCAGCACAAATAATAATATTTCCTTTCTGACAATTAAAATATTTCCATGTGAATATTACAAAAAGAAAAGTTTAGTGAAATCATTTTCTTTTTTAGCGTTATTAAAAAATACCTGGAAGCAAAGGACTCTGTTGGCTTAGTTCATTTATGTTAGCTAATTTTTAAACGTTTAACTAATCTTATTTAATCAAACATGAAAACAGCAATTGAAAGCAGCTTGTTTGGTCTTAAAATGCTTTATTAACACTAAACATACCGATATTTTTTATACCTATATTCCTACCGGAATGGGTCAAATGACCCCTATATAAAAAGTTATCTATTTTACGATGTTGTGCGAAAAGTATACCAGTTAATACATTTTGGTGTATGAATAAAACATTTGTTTTTTCAAATAATTATTATAAATTGTTCATTTGTTAACCCATTATCTACTGACGGTGCTTATAAAATCCATTAAAATAACTTGTTATAAAATTCATTCAATACATCGATTAGTTTTAATACAGTTTAGAATGAGTTATAGACACATTACTTTACCTTGTTCCAAAAGCATTATAGGTTACACAAAACAAAAATATTTTTAAAAGGATGATTTCTTTTGCCTTTGCATCTTTTCAGCTTTCTTGGCGTTGGGGCAGGGGGTGTTTAATTTGGAAATATATTTCTATATTTCTATCGTAAGAACATTATATTTGTACTTTTCCCAATTCTACAAAATACTAAGAAAAATATTTAAAATAAAAGATTTGAGTGAGGTTATAAATAGTGCACAAAATCCCTATAAATTCAAATTTAATGAATCCTTCTAAATCCTTCTAAAATTTTCCTAAATAAATACGTAAATCTTCTAATGTAGTATAAACAATTCACGAAAAATGCTATAGAAGATAAAATTTTCATGAATTCATAATTCAGTACATAAAGGGTTAAAGTAAATATATATATATATATATATATATAATTACGCAAAAATTTTAAGAAAAATTAATTACTTCAAGAAATTCGAAAATTTAATAAACAAATAGTGTGCAAATTTGTTTTCTGTTCACCACATATTTTTAAGATTTATTTCGTTCTCGGTATAACCTGAAATGTTCAAACTAGAATCTCACTCGGAGTAAAGTCAATTTCTAATTATATTATCACACATTTACAAATATGATGTAATACAGCAGAATATATGATGTAATAGCAAAAATACGCAATTTACTAATGTTTTTACAAAATAAAACATTTATATTTTTATGAGATTTAACATAAGTTCATTCAGGAGTCAAATGACCCCTTGTGGTAGTTAAGCCTAAAATACTTTTTTTCTAGGCAAAAAGAGTAGTTCGGAGATGGAATATTTTAAGGAATAATATGATCCTATATTTTAATAAAAGTCGTGAAATATAAAGAAATTTCGTAATGTTTTAGTTAAAGAAATTAAAAAAAAAAATTCAAAAAGGATCATTTGATCCCTCGCGGTAGCTTTAGTGTTAAAAGAGAAATAAATGGAAACCCCTTTACAGGGATGTCGCCTTTTCAGAAACGTTTCCGAGTCGTTTTTATAGTCTATAAATCAATTTTCTCAAACTGGAATATTCGTAAGATCATAAAATCCTAAGACGAAACGCAATATTTCACCTGGATTCAAACATAAAATAAATATAACTTGAGAAAAGTGGTGTATTAAAGTTTGTGGTGCGGCAGTTAAATATTTCTTGCTACGCAAATTTAATCTGAAACACTGCTACTTCGACTGTTCAGCTACAAGTTTAAAAGGAAAGTTACGAATGAGAACAGAGTGATATAATAAAATAAACTGACGTTAATAATAATATATTTTTGCTCTAATTAAGTTCAGTCCAAGAAACTGCTACTTCTATACTTTCAACTCTAATAATTATTGGTTCTCCTTTTTTCAAAACGAAGTAACATACATATTGGTATAAATAAACAGCAATTAGTTACTATAATAGTCTCTGATTAAAGGCTTGGGAAAGCATGAACGTTTTAAAATAAAATGTATATTTTTAACTTGTAACATCCCTTTTATTATTTTAGTCGCCTTTTAAGTGAAAAAGTCAACTTTTTTTAAATGTTCATATTGCATATTTTACGAAATATTGGTCTTCGGAATGATATTCATTCCATCCCCACTAAATATTTTGAGCTGTGTAGCTGAAATTATGCAAGGGTAACGAAATAATATTAATTTTAATGTGAATGTGAATGTTAATGTTAATAATGTTAATTTATCGTGTTTGTTTGTTTAGCAAGAAACTGTGTATTTGAGAATAGATAGCATCCGCAAAACTATGTTTGTTCAGGGTTGAAGAAAAAGACTAATACACTATTAAAAACGGTTCGGAAACGTTTCCGAACCTCAGTGGCAGCAAAAGAACCTTTTTTTTAATAAATACCTCTTTAAATATCGAAAAAGTAGTACTTTGTGATGTTTATAAAGATGAAAAAGGCTTTTTAGAACCGTGGGCCATTCGGAAGTAGTTTTTGAATATATTCGTTTGTGTGTTCGGTTATATTACATTTTCATAAATTATGAAACATTTGCCTTTTTTTTACAGTGCATTTAAAAAGATTGACAAGTTTTGTTTCATGCTGGATGGATGGTTATTTACTTACCTGAAAAAATACCGGGATAATTTTTTCGATCCAAAACATTATGTCTACGTTATTTTACGATTTATGATGGTAATTATACAAAGTGATTTATTTTCTAATTATTCAACGCCACGTTCTGAGTACCTTTGTACATAATTACACATTATATGTGATGCACTTTTATCACAGGAAAGGAAAGGGACAAATTGTGCAATGAATAAAGAATTCTCGTTGTTAATATCCGAGTATAGTTCTTTTTATAAATTAGAAAAGGCTATTTTAGATTTTTATTGTGAATATTTTAATAACTTAATTAATATTTGGTGCTTAAAAGATTTTTATTTAATAAAAAGGAAAATATAAATTATACATATTAGCTTTTTTTTTCTTTTTTTTATGATTGCATTTTGAAGAATACCGAGTTGTGGCAATTCTTTGAAACTATAGTAGGACATTTAAAAGTGTTGCTAAATCTGGCGGATTTGCATTCAAAAGTTCCAAAACTTTTACCAGAAAGTTTTAATAATTATGCCTGTTTTATGTAGGAATAACCTGTTTGCCTTATGCAATACCATTCTGTGAATAATTATACTAAAGTAATCATTCAAAAGTTTCTGTTATGAAATCGGATTTTCTGAATAGAGATCCTAGTACATTTGGCAACACTAATTAAAATGTCTCTAAATGCCTTTTTCTCAGATTCTTTCTTTAATGTGGCTATAAATAAAAATACTGTTTTTGATGTTTGTTATTTTTGAATACACATTATGAACTTTTCTTAAGTGAACTTAAGAACATCTCTTCACGGTAATTATTACAAAGAGTTTTCGGAATCTTTTAACGTTGCATGAAAAGAATCTTTTTTAGGAGTTTTTGTTTTATTTATTATTTTTTACCATCTTTCTACGCAGCTTGGCACTTGGAGCATAGCATAAGAAAATGTAGATAGCAGGTTTCATTTGCTACTGTGTTTGAACAGTACTTTTTTGCTAACTATTCTTTCTCTGTTTTGATATTTTCCATAAAAAGTTTTAAAAATTTTAAATGTTGTATGCATTTACATTTCCACATTATTCATATTCAAAGATACGCATTCATGCCTCTATAATGATTTTAAACGTTAAAAAACTTCTAAATAATATATATTTGTTTCTGTAAATACTTATATGATTATGTCTGAAACCTGCATTAATGTGCTTAACTAATTTAATTAACATCCGAAAAGGAAATCCTGTTATTTAGCTATCTTTTGATATCATATCGGACTATATCCTGTCCAGCGGGGAAGAAATATTTTTTAAAGACATTGGTATTTTTTCATTTGGATAATACTGTGCAGTATTTTTCTCTTTCCTGATTCTTTCATTCGGAAAAGATGAAATTTTTGCTACTTATTCTGACAATCCTTGGTAAGTATTTTACTTTGCATTACATGTACCGGATTTCTACTTTTAATTCCTTAATGCCGATGTTTAAGTAACACAGATTTAAAATTCAACCTATAAGTATCATTATAAAAGATACAAATCCTTGGTATAATGATAATACGTTTTTTCTGCTATTGCCAATGTAGTCCTTCATTGCCATATTAACCTCTAAAATAAACTGACAATAAAGTAATAATAATAATAATAATAATAATAATAATAAATAATAATGATGATCAAGACTGCAAATCTCAGGTACAGAAACATCACTCCTCATCGACATAGACATGAAGAAAAGAAAGAAAAGCTTGAAAAATATTTACTTAAAAAAACAAAAAATAAAACAGAGGAAAAATTTGACTTATTTTGTTTTTCATAATCATTCTTATAAACGAATGCGTAAATATGAATTTTTTATTTGGTATTCGGCAAAACTATGAAGAAAATGGTACTCTTGCTTACATTAATTAAACTTATGTTCGTTATTTTTTTAATTATTTGTTTTAAAATTAACTTTGTTAAATATTTTAAGTTAGTATTAATTTAGTATTAAGTTAGTAAGTTAATATTTTTATTTTTTTGTTATTTAGATTTTATTGTTGGATAATGGACAAGAGCAAAATGCGATATGCTGCAATTTAATGCAGCGATAATAAGAAAATTTATAGAATATTTTATAGATTAATAAAGTAGTGTATCCAGATTACACATAATAATTGAATTATAAATTACATATAAAAAATCGATAAATGCGAGTAAAAAACTAACATCTAAAAAATCTGAATATCACCGACCGAAAATCAGATCATTGGCAATAAGATTGCTTTTGAAAGTTTAATGAACTATATTAATGCTTTAAATAAATAAAAATATTTAAATAAGCACAGTAAGTTAACCTCAAACTTTTTGAGAATAAAATAGTTACATGATTTAGATTAGCAAGTTTATTAAAATACAAACGGATAAACTTGAGTTTTGAAAAATATATAATAACAACAATGACAAAAAAATTAAACATATCTAAGGAATGTGTGTGTTATTTATTTACTTATTTACTAGCGAACTTGCCCGGGTATGTCAAAAAACAGCAGGAATTACGAAAAAGCTCTGAAAATCAAAATAAGATATCGCGAAAAAATTTTAAATCGCGAAAAAATTTTGAAAAGAGAAAAAAAATTATATATTGTGTTCGACGATTCCAAGTTGATTCCTTTCACTAATGTGGAAAAATAGTAGCAAACCGCTAAAATACACTAAAAATCACATACAAAATTCCCGAAAATTTCGAAAATTGCTAAACGAAATCCGAATAAACTTTATTGAAATGAGGGCAGAATGTACTTTAGGTCAAAAATGGAATGGCAAAAAATTGCAGCAGACCGCGAAGAAACGTAAGAATCGCATTAAAAATCGCAAAAAGTTCAAAAATCACGAAAGTCAAAATTTACTATAATTGGATAAAAGTTTCAAATCTAATTCCTTTGACCTGTGGGCTCTCATAAAATTTATGTTTTGAAAATCATGCTAAGCATTAGATCATGTTACTTTTATTCGTAATTAATTTACTTGGACTCCCTTAAATATAATTAATATAATCCCTTAAGGTAATATTAGTTTTTGTTGCATTAAAATATCTCAATTTGTTGATTTTATGTAAGCAAATAAACCCTATTGTTTTACAGTGGAAGTCTATGGGAATTTGGCGAAATATAAAAGATATCGCCAAGTTGGCGACAAACTTGGCATTATTTGGCGACAGAGCTGGATCCCCTCTACGGTTACCCCCCCCCCCTATAGGTATGGAGATGCACTACATGCTGTTCAATAATCGCATAAAAAATTCGCTAAAAATCCAAAAATCGCTGTACGAATTCTGGATAAACTTTTTTGAAAAGAGAACAAAATTTATTATATTGGGTTAAAAGAAAGAAACCGTATTCTTTTCTCTAATGTGGAAAAATCGAATTAATATAATCCCTTAAGTTAATATTAGTTTTAGTTGCATTAAAATATCTCAATTTGTTGATTTTCTGTAAGCAAGTAATCCATATTGGTTTACAATGGAAGTCTATGGGAATTCGGCGAAATATTAGAGATATCGCCAAGTTGGCGTCACTTTTGGCGACGCATTTTGGTCGCGAAATTTGGCAATATACCGCCAAGTTGGCAACAGAACTGTGTCCCTCTACGGCAACTTCCTTATAGGTATGGAAATGCATTAAATGCTGTTCAATAATTGCATAAAAAAATCGCTAAAAATTCAAAAATTGCTGTACGAATTCCGAATAAACTTTTTAGAAAAGAGAACAAAATTTACTATATTGGGTTAAAAGAAAGAAACCGTATTCTTTTCACTTATATGGAAAAATCGCCTCGAAAAATAAAAAAGCGCTAAAAATCGCATAAAAAATTAAATAAAAAAAATCTAATCTAAAAATCGAAAATCGGGATTCGAGGTGCAAAACTTCATATATAGACGTACCTTTTTCCCAAATTTTTTAGCTCTAAGTGCAGTGGTCTCTTCAGAACACCGTCGACACACTCACTCACACACAAACTTCTTTCTTTATTATTATAGATTTGCTATTTAGACAGTTTTTAGTTTAGCTTGAAAACTTTCGTTCTTCCACGTGATAACACAGTAGTCTGAAGATGCGAGGAATTTTAAATGAGGGCTTTTTATGAATCTCCTTTTCTAAATGAACGCGGATTTCAGTGACGTATTGTAAACAAAAGGCTCAATTTCTCATGAAGTGAAATACCGATACGGTTTAGTGTAGGTTCATTCAAAATTTTGTGTAATGGGCATTTTGTGCATTTGACCGATTGTATCTAGAAGAGTAATTGCGGAATCGCCGGTTACAGAATTTGGCAACAATTCACTTTTTCACTTCGCCAGTATTTCAGCGCTTATAGTTCCAGCCCTTAAATAGGCAGATATATACTTATGAAAATGTTGTAATAAAGCTTATAGTTTTTTTCTGTTCTTTCCAAATAGGTTCTTATTTTTTGTATAGGTTTTACAGAAACGTAACAAATTTGAGTGTTTTGAAATTTGAAGCATTTTTCGTGCATTTTCCCTTCTATACACCGTACCTCGAAAGCGATTTGAGATAGGACAGGGTTTCTAAAGTGTTTTATGATCCACATGGACTCTTATATTAACCCCTTTCGTTTGGCAGATTACGGCAAACTCATCCTGTATACATAAGTACACGCAACTTTAAATACTGATAGTTAACGCATGTACATTATACATACTCGTAAAAAATCAGTATTTCAAGCTGTTACTATATTTTTAAAAAATATACAATTCTGATGTGCGATCTTGAAATTTATAGTAAATTAATAGTAATTTATACACTATATGGCCAAAGGTGACCGGCCACTTGCGATTTTTGACGTTTTCTTAAATATCTAGGAAAATACATGAGTAATTATCATGAAATTCCAGGTGTGTAAACAGAATTAGTACTGGTCATATATTTCCGTGAAGATTTTTTCTCGAAACTCCATAGGGGATCGTCAAAAAATTGAAAAAGAGCGAATATCTTTTGGACAACACTATAAAAACTAATGTAGCAAAAGCGTTCAAAGTGTAGATTATGATTAAGGGCCTTGTTGTAATACATTGTGTTCATTTTTATGAAAATAGCATGTATATTCGAAGACCAATTAAAGTATTTATAAAAAGAGTCCCAAATTTTGCCAAGTTTTTTGCTTATA
The DNA here is from genome assembly GCA_963932465.1 of Maratus speciosus. Classification (NCBI taxonomy): domain Eukaryota; kingdom Metazoa; phylum Arthropoda; class Arachnida; order Araneae; family Salticidae; genus Maratus; species Maratus speciosus. Next base: position 40,504,774 of record OZ010791.1, on the reverse strand, counting down.
ATTTGTAGAGTTCTTAATATAATAAATATATTAAATTTAAAAAATCAAAAAACCCGACTGCGTAAAAAGCGAACTAATTAATTATTTCTCATCAATATGAAACTATTTTTTATATCACTTAGCTTTTTTCTTATTTACTTGTATTGATGACTTTTAAGTTGTGTTTAATTATTAGTTCCTATCTACAAACAGTGTTTTGATGAGGCCTATAGGTGTCTATTATGAAGGTTAGAGTTATAGTAAAGGTAACTCCAAAGTACATAACTTCCAGGTTGTCTAATATTTAAACGGAGCTTCTGGCTGCAAAATGGTCAATGAAACATCGCCTTCATTTTGAAAGACCTATCCAATGATATGCCACTCAATAATATGGTACATAAAAATTTTTTTCGTCTCTACCTCCATTTTGTAGTTTACGGCCGCCATTTTGAATTTATAAAAACAAAACCTATTCTATAACCATCGGACGTTTAAGACGAATCGATAGAGACCTCATTCATTAAAATCCATCCAGCCGTTGGGATGTTTTGAGGGTATAAAGAAATCCACATACACAGATAAGCGTGAAACACATAACCCTTCTTTTCAGTCGGGTAAAAAAAAGTTCTTTTCAGAAAATATGGCAAACAACATTGTACACAATACCCTACAATCAGAATTAAAAAATAATAAAAATTGTATGAAAAATGAGCTCGTTTACTAAATGCTTATTCACTGCGTATGCCCGAATGTAAACAAAATATAATTTGCATAATGTGTTAGCTAAATGTATAGAGCAACTTTAGTGAAAATCTCAAAAATATAGTTTGAAAAGTCTGAAAATTTTCGTTTATAAAAGAAGCTCAAAATCCGTTATTACCAAAATGAAGCAAAAAGATGGGGTTTTTTATCCATATATCCATTGATGAGTGTCAGTATAGCGTACACAATATTGCACGCACTACTGTATTTTGATACAGCCCCTCATCTTTTTGCTTCCTTTTTGGAATAACGAATTTTGAGCATATTCTATAAACGATAATTTTCAGACTTTTCAAAGTATATCTTTGAGATTTTCTCAAACGTTGCTCTATACATTTAGCTAACACATTATGAAAATTATATTTTGTTTACTTTCGGGCATGCGCAGTGAATCATTATTTAGTAAAACTGCTCATTTTTCCTACAGTTCTTATTATTTTTTAATTCTAATTACAGAGTATTATGTACAATATTGTTTGTCATATTTTCTGAAGAGAACTTTTTTTTATATTAAGAACTCTACAAATTATAAGCAAAAAACTTGGTAAAATTTGGGACTCTTTTTACAAAAACTTTAATTTCTCTTCGAATATACATGCTATTCTCATAAAAATGAGCACACTTTATTACAATAAAGCACTTAATCATAATCTAAAGTTTGAACACTTTTACTACATTCGTTTTTACAGGGTTGTACAAAAGATATTCGTTATTTTTCAATTGGTTGACGGTTCCCTATGGGGTTTCGGGAAAAAATCTTAACCGAAATATATGGCCAATACTATTCTATTTACACACCTGTAGTTTCAGGATAATTCCTCATGTATTTTTCTAGATATTTAAGAAAACGTCAAAAATCGCAAATGGCCAGTCACCTTTGGCATGTAGTGTAGTAAATTAATATTTAGCGTATTACTCAAGTAGACTCTTACAGGAAAACAGAAAGTAAGAATAAAAAAGCTGCTACACTTAATGTAGTTCGAGAATAATTTTACTGGATGTATTGTATTCTATGTATAATAAAGTTTTTCTATTATTTTTAACATTTTCCTTTAAAATATTGCATTATAATAGCATTCGTTTTATCTCGCAGCCGTCAGTTGTGTTCGCGCGGATCAAGAGCATTGCAGCAAAGAGAGGGCTGAGGCTTGCCTAGACAACTTATTAACAGTCATCATGGACGATAATACAAAAGAAGAAGCTTGCAGGTAAGCTTTAAAAAATGTTCCCATTTCTATTTCTTTTATTCCTGAAAGACAATGTTATTTACTAACATTTCGATAAAAGGGGAGATATGGTGAAGAAGAGAGTTCGAGGTCCGCACTTACGTCTTTTCTGTAATACGGATGTTAGCGATGGATCGAAAATTCGGTTTCAGTTTCGTTTTTGGTCCAAAATCTGAGTTTTGCCGAAAATTCGTTTTCGGCGAAAATGCTGCCGACAGTTCAGCAGGACCGAAAATATCTGTATTCCAAACATCTCGTTTCTTCTTTCAGAAGTGGCCGAGTGGTTCTGCTCTCGAAGCTGGTAGACGGGAGGTGCTGGGTTCGACCCCAATCGTGCCCGTCGGCCTAATCGTTCGGAGTTTTCGTGGTTTTCTTCGAACCTTGGAATTCCAAGCGTTAATACGGGTTAGGTTCCCTTAGAAAGACCCCCACGAAGGGCACTCCCCCTGGGCCTATATCCCTCGTGCAGATAATTGGCCGTCATAAATACAACCAACTTCCTTCAGAAATTTTCAACATGACTCCTTCATTTGAGTTGTGTCGGCTCAAATGAGACACTCTTTATTTATTGCTATGAATTTCATTATTTGTAATTACCAGTCATGCGGGCTCAAGACGTGAGTGCTCATTATGAAGCAAGCAATACATATAGGACTAAACTCTGAAGACATTTTTCACGTGCTTATTAAAAGCTGTAGACTTAATAGTAATAGAAAATTTGTAGTTCGAATTCGCAGAAGTGTTTCGGATACTCTTTGAGAAAGTTCTCGTATAACAGATGATCATTTAAAAGATCATTATAAAATTTAAATCGTTGTATGTGTACCTAAAACATTTTTTAATGAGTTAAAATTCGTGTTATTAGAAACTCATTCTGTGCCATAGATGAATTAGTTACATTTTATTTTATATGAAAATAAATAGTTTTGGTCAGAGACACACAGAGCCAACTTGAGCCACAGATATAATTAAAAGTACAATTAATTAATTTTTATGTATATTTATGTATGCATTAAATAGTTGAAAAACTTTTTTGGACATTTTATTTTTCGTTTTTGGCCGAAAGTAGGAAGATTTCCGAAATTCGGTTTCGGTCGATCCTTAACGGATATATATCAAAATGCACTACTATTACATACAGGGTGGTCATAATTAAAGTGCAATGTTTGAAGGACTCTACAAGTTAAACTAATTGGAGTATTTTTAAAAGCTTTGAAATCTATATTTTTTTAGAGTATGCGGAAACGAGTTACGCAATAAAGAGGATTAGTTTGAAATTTTGCCGATAGAGTGCGCTTAAATGTTACAGATGTTTCATTAGCAAATATTAACAAAAACCACTCATTTGAAATTAATATCAATATATTTAAACCAATATGCGACGCGACGTCTCTATTCTGTCATATCAGTGCTATAATGACTGTCATTTTATTAAAAATGTGAAAAGATGTGAAATTTCCCATAAAACACTTTCAAAAATTAGCTAGTAGGAAATACTCTATTTTTCTTTTATATATAGTGCCATTTGTTTTATTTTTTCTTAATTATTATTATTATTATCATTATTATTATTATTATTATTATTATTATTATTGCAGAACTTATTCCGCATGCACTAAACTGAATAAATACTGTACCAAATCTTTTTTTAATATTTCAGATAGTTTAGCTTGTAGAGCCTTTCAAACACGTGCTCTTTAATTAAGGCTGCTCGTCACTCAGTTTCATAATTCCCCTCGGTAATGTTAAGTCTATGGGCGTTTGGTGCCTTTTTATATTCAAAATATCTTCTCGGGATATTAATATTTTTTATTTCTGTTTTCTGGGAGCTCTTCTCAAAGGATGTCTCTTTTTTTCTTTGTTTTCAAAATATTTCTAAAATCTATGCTTAATTTAATATTTTATGCGTTAAAAGCCGACGAACTGGGTGTAAAATTTTTAACACTTCCTATAAAATTAAGTATAGATTTTAGAAATATTTTGAGAACTAACAAAAAAAGAGACATCCTTTGAGAAGAGTATACACACAAAAAAGAAGTTAAAAATATTAATTTCCCGAAGAGATATTTTAAATACAAGAATGCATCAAACGCCCATAGACTTAACATTAACGAGGGGAATTCGGAAACTGAAAGCCCTTGAGCAAAAGCATAATTAAATTTCTTTCACGCACCAATTTCTTGCATATTTTGCAATCTTTTTGAATGTCTTGAATTGCCAAAGCATTTAGGCGACTAAAATGTATGTTTTTCTTTACATTTAGTTTTTTGCACTTTTAATTGTTAGCAATTTTTATGTTATTTATAATAAATATTAATCTATTTATATAAAATGCATGTCTCTTTATTTCCATCACAATTCCGTTTGGACCACCTCATTGTTCACGGCAATGTTAGGCTTCCTGTGGAGAAATCGGTAACAGATTCAACAATGAGTAATTGTTGAAAAGTAGTAATGGCAGGTGGATCACATTAGCGCCAAATGTTGGCCAACTTGACGAAATACCGCCAAATAGGCCGATATTTCACCAAATTTGGCGATAAAAATAACAGTTGTCATATATGAAGCCAGCTTGACGATAACTGGCTTCTTATTTGAATTAATTCCCATTGAAACACTCTAATCTTTCATAATCATGCCCACCGCAACTTAATTTAAAATCAGTGCGTTTAAGGTTTTTTTTTTTTTAATCTATGGGTCATAATTTAAAGTGTAATATACGAAAATGTACATCTTTACATATTTATCTTGATGCTGCTAATAATTTAACCGCAACTTGACGGCACGGTACTATTTGAGCTGCTAACTGCCAGATTTTAATGTGCTTTACACAGTAGGATACAGAAATCAAATTTTCGGTACTTTTCCAGTATAGGTGCCTTGGCGAAATACAGAAAACTGCATTGACGCAGAAGGAAATTTGGAAAAATATGCACTTTTCATAGGCAAACATATCCAAAATCACTGAGGAACAAGCGAGAAAAACTCATATTCTTTCATATGTGTTGTATATATCTTGATATCTCATTTTCCGTCATTTTTGACGGGCTATATTTCTAGTGTATTTATAAGGAAGAACTTATAGGCATATAATTAAATAAAATTATTTATAAAATTATAATTGAATTATAACAATTTTATATTTTGCTTAGAAAAAACATAATAATCTTCAAATTATCATCTTTAGTCATCCCCGCCTCGCTTTACACACAGACACGCACCACGGGGGGGGTGGGGTGGGGGAGAAAAATGTACGTGTTCTTTTACTCAAAACTTTTTGTCCCCACCCAATATTTTTCAATAATTGGCACTACTTGTCATGGGATATCACTGAATTAATTATGTATCATAGGATTTAATAGAACAATCCCCATGGCAACATAAAATCGTTACCTATCATGAAATATCATTGAATTAATGACGTATGATAGGATTTAATAGAATGAAGAAAACTTTTATTAATATCTTTTTAGGTGCGTTCGCAATTATATAAATACGTAGCACCTATAGTCGTCGTTCAGTCCTTCCGTCCGTCCGTCCGTCCGTCCGTCTGTCCGTCTGTCTGTCTGTCTGTCCGCATATAACAGAGCAAAAACTACCCAACCGAATGGTCTGAGATTTTTAATGTATGATTGTTGCAAAATTTTGTCGAGCCATTTCAAATTTTATGAAAATCGGATGCATAGTTTAATGACAGGGACAGTCAAAAGTTTTTCTTTACATTACGGCCAATGGGAAAAATTATTGCAAATGCATTTTAATGATGTTACAGCCTTCCGAATGGTCTGAAATTTTAAATATATAATTGTTTCAAAATTTTGTCGAGCCATTTGAAATTTTAGTAAAATCGGATGTATAGTTTAATGACAGGGAGAGTCAAAAGTTTTCCATTACATTACGGCCAATGGGAAAAAAATATTGCAAGTGCGTTTTAATGATGTTACAGCCTTCCGAATGGTCTGAAAATTTAAATATATAATTGTTGCAAAATTTTGTCGAGCCATTTCAAATTTTATGAAAATCGGATGTATAGTTTAATGACAGGGACAGTCAAAAGTTTTCCGTTACATTACGGGGAATGGGAAAAAATTATTGCAAGTGCATTTTAATGATGTTATAGACTATGCACTTATGAAATTAAAAAATATATATATTGAGTACAATATGGGGTACAAAAAATAATTATAAAACTAGTTATAGTACGAACGCACCTCATTTGCCACGTTTGACGAGCAATTTCCAACTTGTGAAGTTTAGATTCGCTTTTCATCAAATTTGAAATGACTCGACAAAATTCTGCAACGATTCTATATATTAAATTTAAAAATCATTCGGTTGGGTAGTTTCTGTGATGTTACAGGCGGGCAAGACGGACGAACCAGACGACGACCGTAGGTGCTACGTATTTATACAGGGTGTTCCAAAATTTACCATAGAACATGGGGTCGCAAACCACTTATTAAGTCACAAATACAGGGAGTTTCCACCTAACTGAACTTGGGTTGACGGTCATAATTTTGAGAAAAATACAGACATTGCAATGGAAATGCAACGATATGTAACTTGTTTTGTGTGAAATATTGCATGAAGAGTTCTGGAAAAACAGGATGCTCAAATAATGGATTATACCTTATATGAACTGGTAATCGCAGTCCAAAATGTGGAGCGTCAGGTGCATACTGATCGCGCGTATAATGGAAATTTCTCCAACATTTTTTGATATTATCACATTTACAATAAAGGTTAGAATGTCTATTAAAAGTTTTATTGTAATGTACTTCAGCTTTGGCCAGATTATGCAGCGAAGAACCTTTACAGATCGATTTTAAAAATAGCAAGTTAATTTATACATCAAGATTTTATTTACCATCCATAATCCGAGAATCAATAGAGATATTTTTTCGCAACAAGAATATTTCCAATGATTCAGTGTCCCTTGATTTATCTAAAATTTGGAAAGAGATGCTATGTAATTTTAGTAACAACAGTAAAAATTAATCCACGCTCGCAAATAGCCAAGATAATTTTATTTTTATTTTATGTTTTGCAATGTTTTTCATTATGCATGTTCTCTCGTGACATGGTTTACCATGTTATTATTTTGTTAATATTTGTGAAAATTAATCCACGCTCGCAAATAGCTAATTTAGTTTTAATTTTAAATAAATGTTATGTTTGCAATGTTTTTCATTATGCATCATGTCTCGTGACATTGTTTACTATGTTTATTGTTTTTAAATTATGTGAAAATATTTTCTATCGTGAATGATTTTGAAAATGTCGCCGTTTGTGCGACGAAACGATCGTCAATCTTAATAAAGATATTTTATCACTTTTTATAGCATTATTTTTCTTAATATGTAGTTCAGTTTTCTGAAAATTATTACCATCAACTCAAATTGAATTAGGATAGAGCACCCTGTATTTTTTTTAAATCAAATTTGCAACACCAAGTTCTATGGTAATTTTTCATCTTCTTGATTTCTACTATCACCCCACTTAATTTGTCGGTCGAATTTCGGAACACACTGTATAATTACGAACACGCCTAAAAGTGCTTTAATTATTTTCAGGACACATATCTTCTATCCTAATTGGAGCCCGAGAAAATGATCTTTCTGCGTCCTCAATTCGGGAAATGTTATGTAAAAGGATACACTACACTACATTATTCAAAATGTAGCGCGCTACACTACAAGCTACTGTAAAAGTAGTAACTGCTGCAGTTTCGCTACTCGCAACACGCTACTACCGACCACTGGGGAGAGGAAAAAAGGGAAGGGATTTAAGAATAGTCCTTCTTATAAATTATTAATTTAGATCATCATTACTTGATTGAAAGTAAAAATTTAATGAGGGTTAAAATTTAACTAGTTGAATGTGCCAATCCCAAAACTTTCTTCTATCTGATACATCTTAATATTTCAAAAAGTAGTTACACATGTTAATACTTCCATATTATTAATTCAATGCTATATCAACTTTGATTTTCATCTTAAATTTCTGCTTCCGTCAATTAATCGAAAATCAATAGTTTTTCGTTATTTTGCTGTACATCAGCTATTTGCGAATAGCCGGCTTAGAAGAATTAGGAGATCCCGTCGTCGGAATATTAATCTTTTTATGTTTAAGTAAATAAGAAAGATATAAAATAAAATAAAACAAATGAAATTTCTGAAGAATTATCAAACTGTTAAAATTTTAATATAGAATTCGTGGAATTTTAAGCTATTAAGTTTGTGCCTTCGGAACAAATTTTTTGTAAATTTTAAGTTTAATATTTCCATTATTATTCAAAATGTCACAAAACTGTGACATAAACATACAATTGAGTAATTTAAAACTTTTTAACAATTTTTATTTAAAAGATAGTATATAAAATTAAACGAAAAATTGCTGTTTTCTTAAAACTATTTTAATTAAAAGTTATTAAATATATATATATATATTTACATTTTATGAATTCCATAATAAATAGAATAATGTTATACCGGAACTAGACTATTTTGAGGACAATAACATGAATAGTTTAAAAGTTATAGATATATAAAAAACAACAACGCTGGAAGTTCTTGAAATAAATTATTAATTTATTAATTAAAACTATGTAACTTGTAAATTTTTCAATACACCTGCATAGGAATAGTCTACTTCTTTTGTGTATATATTTAATATATAATTAAAAAAAAAACTGTAGTATTTGAACTAATATTTATTGAGTTGTGACTATTTTTAACACAATTTCACACATAAGGTCAGTCTGCCTAAATGTGATAACCCCTAAATGCGACAATGTTCTTTTACATAAAATCTTAATGCAAGAATCGTAAATAAATGTTATATAATGAAGCATACGAACTTCAGAAACAAAACCCGAAACATTTTTTCGCATGTAAAATGGTTTCTTTAAAAGAAATTCCCCATCAAATACACATCGTTCATTTTACATCGCCCCCATGTTTCGTAAATGCGACAAAAATTCCCGAAAGTGGCTCAAGGTTTTTATTTTTTAACTTTGAAGATAAAATAACCTTATAAACGTCAAGAGCTACGTTGTCCGTTTCAGTTACCTGACCAGTTAAGCTAAAGAAAAGGCGACCAGTTTCCGGTTTAGAATTTGAAGTGGACTACGCATTTAGGCAAGCTTGTTTTCAGCTTGTGCCTAATAGCGACATACATATTGTTGTAAATGCGACGAAACATTTAGAAGATTAACGAAGAAATTTACATGGGATTTTTTTATATATTGTGTTAAAATGATATTTAAATTAAATTTTATGTTTAATTAAGCTGTGTTGAGTCAGCATAATTCTCCATTAATGTTTACCAGGTGTTTAAATATGTGTTTAGGACGATCGAAAAAGAAAAATACGCTTCTTTAAAATTTTTAATAAAAAAAAAGGGGAAGAAACGCAGTGTCTATTTCAGTAACATAATATAGACATATGATTAACCTTTAACTGATGTTACCGGTCTCGCAGACCGGTGCTTTTTTCAATTTTCATATTTTAACTTGCAAATTTCAGTTTAACTATAAACACTGCTGAAATTTTGCTTCGTTTCGAACATTAGTACTAACACCAGTGACTTTTGAATAGGTGAATTTTAATTATAACACTCCTGTACAAAAAGTTTAGTACAAAAACAACATCCTATGGGTTAATCACGGCTTTTATTAATTTTTCGATGGAGCGGTCCCACAGACCGCTTCACACTAGTTATGTGACAATTTCTGTGACATCAGTTAAAGGTTAAGGAATTTGCAATAATTTTACATAATGGAAATTCTGGAAAATATTGTGTAGATTGAAAACAATTTATGTTTATTTTAATGCGGTTAAGTAAGTTAATTTTACCAACATTATACCATTCGGTAGCTTAAATGCGGTCTCCGAGTAAAACGTGATGCAATTGAGTTATTCCCTGGTTTAGGAGTCATACTTTTTGTTAGCATTTTTATAAAATCTGATATTTTAATTCTGTTTTCATTTTTTATTCGTTATAATCGACATTTTCTACTTTTAAATTAGTAAACGATAAAAAATAAATAAACCATGTTTATCTAAATGAATATTTGTTTTCATATACGTATTTTTAAGTACAGAAAATGTTAAATTTTTTGTGAAAGTGCAAGAAAAATGAAGAGGGGGGGGGGGGGTGCAACAGAATATCAGGCACAGATCTTCTCTTTGGCTTAATCAGAATTATTAGAAATATTGTACGATTTTATGTATTTCTAAGGCTTATATATTTATCATGTGATATTTTATAATAAAGTTATATGTAATAAATAATCTAGTTAACAATATTATAAATATCTTTTAAATACTCTTTTAACCCGTAAGCTCCACACTGTGAATTCGCACCGACCGAAATGTCACCGCCTTTAATTAATTCGCATTTTTCATTCACAAAATAAGAATTTTGATAAAATCCAATATCTCATTTGGATTCCTTATTAAATTTCGTATATGGATCATGTAGTTATATTTCATTATCACCAGATTGTCAGCAAAATTATGCGGAGTTGACTTTACGGAAATACAAATCGCACTGGTGTATAAATTATGGGTTAATATTGACGCGCGAAGATGTTTTCGATGTTTTCTGCGACAATCATTTAATTGTAGTTATGGCCATAGCTCCTTGGCAAAGAGGGGTGAGAGTTTTTTTTATATTAGGAACGCATTTATTTATTTAAGGGTTATTTATATTAGGCATTATACGCAGCATTTAAATAACTTTTGCATATTAGCAGTGTAAAACTGAGAAACAGCACGGTGCTGAGCCGTGATAAACATATCAAGAATATTATTGAAAATTTTAATTATAATAGTCCTGTACTTAAATTTTAGTACAGAAACAGTACCCTGTGAGTTAATAGAGACTTCCATTCATCTTTTAATCAAGTGGTCTCGGAGACCGCTCACAGTAGTTATGCAACAATTCCTGTCACAGCAGTTAAGGGTTAATTAATTCAAAAAATAATTACAGTTAACCCTTAACGACTGTTAGAGCTGCTTTTTTTTTTTTTTTTTTTTTAATTTTCACAGTTTGTTTAACTTGTAATTTCCAGTTTAACTACTGATACCGCGAAATTTTGCTTCATTTGGAGCCTAGTACTATTGTTTGAAATGTTTGAAAAATCGAAATTTTATTAGAAATAGTACAGTACAAACAGTTTAGTGCAAAAACAGCATTTTATGAGTTAATCGCGCATTTTATTCATCTTTCAATCGGATGGTTTCGCCAGTTGTAATGTGGCAATTTCCAGTCACAGCAGTTAATCGTTAAATGAATTTTTTCAGATGAATTGTTGTGTATAAAATGCATTATCACATTTAGGACTATGAACGTCTCATTTAGGTTTTAGCTGCCATAAATGCAACAAAAATGACCTAAATGCGATAATCCTATATTGTGGTTTTATACGACAGACAATCATTAAATTTCTACAAAACAAGTTAGTTTTGAACTAAAGGTACAGTATTCAGTAATTTGTTGCTTAATAAAATATACATTTATATAATAAAATCCCAAATATACCCTAAATGCACAAAACTACGGGGAATCGTGTCTCATTTAGGCAGACTGACCTTACACCAAAAAAACAAAAAAACAAAAAAAAAAAAAAAAAACACATTTGGGAGGGGGAAAAAATCACATTTGGGAAAAAAAAAAGTTGGAAATTGCTTGTCAAACGTGGCAAATGAAGTGCGTTCGAACTATAACTAGTTTTATAAATATTTTTTGCACCACATAGTGTACTGAATATATATTTTAGAGCACTTCATAAGTGTCTATCCATTCCATTCTGTTCGAAAGGCTGTAACATCATTAAAATGCACTTGCAATAATTTTTTCCCATTGGCCTTAATGTAACGGAAAACTTTTGACTGTCCTGTCATTAAACTCTACATCCGATTTTCATAAAATTTTAAATGACTCGACAAAATTTTACAACAATTATATATTTAAAATTTCAGACCGTTTGGTTGGGTAGATTTTGCTCTGTTATATGCGGACAGACAGTCGGACAGACAGACGGACAGACGGACGGACGGACGGAAGGACTGAACGACGACTATAGGTGCTACGTATTTATATAATTACGAACGCACCTAAAAAAGAACTCTCCACTTACCTATTTAAAAATATAAAAGTTTAAAAATCTCCAGGTCATAAATTTTAACCGCTTTTTTTTAACAGTTTTTGAATTGAAATTATAATCGAAATTGTCATTCTAACGGTTTAAATTAAGGCACCTTATTCGCTTCGTTACTGAGTATTAATGCAATATTATTGATTATTACTGAAATATTTATTATCCCATTAAGACTTCAGATCGGGATTTTTAATTTATTTGCATTAGTTCGAACCTTAGACTTCAAAACATATATTTCTGATATCGAAATTGTAATTATGTTCTAGTATCATTAATAAAACGGGGCAAAACGGAGATCCACATATTTGAACCCAGTTAACGAAGAGGTTAAGTTGATTTTTGACCAAAAACAACAAATGTAAATGCAGGCAAAAATAGTAAAAGAAAGAATGTCAATAATTTTTTTTAACGAGTACTACCGAGACTTAAAATTCTTGCTTATTTCTGCAATCATTATTATCGTATTTTTGTTTTCAGAGAATTTCGAAGTTCATTTAACTGCCTGAAAAAAGAGGTGGACGATTGCTTGGGAGACGAACGCGATTCTGAACTGGACGAGGGCCTTGAAAAAACGGAGAAACGTTTGAGGCACAAATGCAATGCAGATGACGATAAAGGCGACAGTGGTAAGAAAAGTGACACATCCCGCAAAAATTAATTTTGCGTTTTATTCCTCTAACACAAGCGTAGTTATACGAAAAGTAACTTTATTACGTTATATGCCCGTTTATGACCACAGAAGAGGGATGGATTGCGTGGGGAGGTAAAAATATTCAACCCTCCAAACTTCACCCTACGCCTTCCTTTTTAAGAGTTTTACGCTTTTATGCACGTTTTTATTTATGCATACAGACCTAATTGTTATAATCTCATGTTACAATAAAATCGAGTAAATTTTCTTTTGCCTCTCCTGTGAAATTTACTTCTGACGAGATGTAATCACTTTTCTTGCGGCTGAGCAACATATATTAAAATGCTAACGTAAATTTTCAATTCAGTGCGAAATGAGCATAAATGCACATGCGTAAAATTAAATTTAAAACCTCTCCACTTATACAGTTAACTAACGAAAGACGAGTTCCCGTTAGTCCAGTGGCCTCAGGCACCAGTTTAAAGCAGTGAATTTATGTAGGGAACGCGAGTTCGATCCTCATTCCCGGCAGAATGACACTTTCTGTAATATTTTTGGTGATAATTCATTTCAATAAAGTCATATTTTATTTTAGCAAGAGCAGTTATACGATTTTATTATTTTTATTCGAATGTTTTACAATTAAATTAAATTTAACACTGAATAATATTTTTTTAATACTAATTTTATATTAAGAACTAGGGGGCTCAGCCCCCTGTGAGCTACGCCCGCCAATCCCCGTTCACGCTTCGCAGCCTCTGAAAATAAACTAACGTGCCCTGTTTAAAAAAATATTATCAGATTACGGAAGATTGATGATATTTTCAGTATAAAAGCGGCTGTCTTCTGCAATCGCGTTGCCATGCTTTTCCATTTGAATGGGCTTTTTTTTTTGGTTATCATAGCTTCGTTCATCGCTGTTGTAATAATTGACGTCTTTTTTCATATTTATAAGTAAGATGAATTACACATTTGAAAATTAGCTTGTATAAAATGATTAGCTTAAAAATGACGCTATCTTTCTGAGTTTTATAACGGCGCTGCGGACAATATTCTTCATTTAGGTTTGAGGTTAAAAAACAGCGCCTGCTTGGGAATAGCTTTGAGATCCACGTATTGAAAAGTATTGTGTTTTGAAATTTTACGCTTGTATTTTATGTCTTGATCGAGTTTTACATATTTAAAGAACAGCTATAGCTTATTCATGAATTCTTTTCTCTAATTTAATACGCCATCATGAATGTTTTTAAGTTAATTTAACAATTTATGTTGTTTGTATGGTAGGGTAGACCGGGGCTAGTTGGCCAGCTTCTTCTTCTAATAATTTTAAAAAAATTACAATTCAACATTTTAAATTTCTTTTTATGTTACCACTATCAGTGTACTTTCAGGAAGAAGTCACAATAATAAAACTTGAAAATATTAACAATAAGTGCTAGTTAAGAAGCTCAAACTGACACCAAGTCGCTTGGAGCCAACCTGCTCCAATTGCGGGGTAGTTGGCCCGCCACTTTTGACGACACATTTTAATGTTCTGATAGTGTAAAAGTTTAAGAAATTATCAAAATTTTACCAGATTTTAATTTTTATTTCTTGCGAACAAATACACAATATAGCCTCCAAAATTAAAATAAAAATTTTAAATTTTAAAACTGTGACTTAGTATTCAAATTATTAACTTCGACGGAAAATTGCTTTAAAATTTGAATTTTTTTTCTCATAAAAAATGTCTTTAATACATTACGTAACAGTAATAAATTTTAATAAGGGCATGCTAGATGTTAAAACACCGTAAACCTTAGCGTACATTAATTTAAAAAATCATTCATCCTTAATTAGGTGATTTATTATAAACACCAGATGATAAATAAATTATATGAAGGCCTCTGTACATCTGTTAAGTGAAACAATTATTTTCTTTCGTTTATTATGTTTCTCTAAATCATGTTTCTCTAGCTCATCATTCCCTTCAAATTTCTGTCAGTAAAATGTAATATTTCTTGATAATGCTTTGGCTAATGTCAGCTTCTGTGAAATAATGATAATTTTCGTTTATATAAAATTTTAATTCCTAATTAAGTATTAAAAACACAGTTTGTTTATCATGAAATATACATATTATTGATTACATTCATGATTTATTATTGGTATAATGAGATTTAGATAATCTAATAAGTTAGTATATAGCAATGTGCTTGATATAATTATTTTGGATGATATCATTTTTTTAATATTTTTTGTTTGAACTACTGATCTTTATCAACGGATAGGGAAGTGTAGTTCTATTCTGTCTGTGGAAGGGACAACATGTCTCTTAAAGGAAAATATAGCTTTTGATAATTAAAATTTTTTTTCCTTAAACTGCCCTTTTTATGGATTATGAAGAGAGAAAGGATGATTTAGTTTCAACGAATAAGTACCCAGGTAAGAGGTTTTCACTTCATAAAATGTGATGTTATTAAAGGACTATTTGTGGCAAACTCTTCTCTGGACCGGGGGGACAAGGAGATTTTATTAATAATCGAGAAATATCAGAGTCGGATAGATTTTGATTGTTAGATTTGTTACTTTTAGCGGTAGTATGTAACACTAGGAGGCCGAACTTTTAGGTAGATTTCGTAAGAAATACTACCTATTGCAATCTCCCATATGTTGGAATTTTTGAAAGATTTTTGCAGATCTACACCGATCATGACTCCTAGATCCCAAAATCACACCCCGGTTCGAAACTTTATAGATATATTACTTTTCTATGGACACGATAACATATACAATCAGTTTAAAGTTTTCAAAACTTCTAGGAAAAGGGCTAAAAAATTATGCATGACAGATTTTTGATATAATTAAAAATGGTTTCAAGGAGTGCAAAAAATAGTTTTTCAGAAGAAGAAAAATTCCTAACTTCGTCAATTCACAAGATATAATTCACTTAAATTTATCATAAATCATCTTAATATTATCTACAATTTTTGTATTGACAAGCTTTTGTTAAAAGCAACTCTTACAGCAAAAAGAAATTAAAAACTAAACAAAGTGTGTGGGGGGGGGGGAAGGGGAGGTTGTATAAGAAAAAAATCACATTTCCCTTAATCCGTTAAATTCTTCGTGAAGTTGGTACTTAACTTCGAAATCTACCTGCGCCTGTAAGCCAAGCCAACAGACATTTTTCTATAATTATGAAAGTTATAAATGTTTTTCTACAACAGGAGCAGCTGATTTAATTTGGGGTGGAGGTAAACAGCGTTATAACTTCATTTTTTAAAAAGATTGGCTGCAATAGCCAGGAATTCAATTAATAAAATAATTCCTTACTATTAATTAATAATAAATCAATTAAAAAATAATAAATATTTATTAAAATAATTCATTAAATATATCAAAATTTCAATACCCCAGAGCCAAATTCCTACGGGGCATGTTGGCCCGGCGGGCCAACATGCCCCGTGCCAAATCGGCCAACTAACCCCGTATTGACATTTTTGTTTTTCATGACTATAAGGAATTATTCTGAAAGTATTTCAATAAAAAAAACATGCCCTACAATAACTACGAACAATTATTTTTCTGAATTATTATATATCAAAACCTAAAATGTAATCTACAAACATAGATAATATGTGGGATGATACATAGATAATATGTGTATATATGCAACATAGTGTATGTATGCAAACATAGATAATATGTGTATAAACAATAGCTAATATGTGGGAAAATACTTAACCTAAAAGTATAACAAAAATTCGGTATGCAATGTCACATGTGGGCAAAAGTCCTGTTCAATGATACCTCATTCATCATTGTAAGCTACACATTAGTTAAATTCAGTATGCAATGTCAGATGTCGTAAAAAAAATCTTATCCTATCCAATGGTACCTCATTCATCGTTGTACGCTACCTACTAGTTGAGAAAAAAGGATGTTGACAACAAAAATAATCTATATGATTACGGTGTCTCTATAGGAGAGAGTTGGCACACGGAAAATAAAACTTGATAGGTCTAGACGCTTTTCTTCAACAGTAAATCGCCAACCATCTTGCCACGTCTACCATTGTGGCAAACAAATATTTGATCACTTCTTTCCCACCTTTTAATCGAACTCGTCCAGGCGATTATCGCCAAATTCTGTAATAGTGGTTGCCATAATTTAGACAACCATTAATAAGCGAATATTGGTTAGAACTCCATCTACAGATATACTGTACGCCGCTGTACTAGGATTTTCCATGTGATTTAAGCACTTGCCCCGGGTACGAGCTTAGCTCATTTCACCTTATATGTTTGTATTTGAATAATGTGGAAAGAAAAGTTTACTTAGCAATTCAGCGTAGCAACATTTTTTTTTTAATATTTGACTGGTTTAGTCGGAAACTTTGTGAACACTGAAATATCAAATTACGTTTGAACAACTAAAAAACTTTATCTATATTATGAACACAAACATGTCCTTCTGGCAATCACTCTCAGCTTAAAAGAAGCACTATGTGTTGCAACATGGGCTAATGCTTTCGCTTTAATCGCATATATCTTCACTTCTAAATACTGTATAATTTTAATCTTTACACCATGGAATAGAAAATTAATGTATTTTCAAATAAAGCTTGTTTCAAAACTATAATTGAATTTACTTATTTTTGATGATCTTCTAAATAATTTTCAAGCATGAACTTATTTGAGTCATCAACGCATAATGTAACAAACATTTTTTTACTTCAATAATAACAGAATGTAACATTTATTATAATATAAATAAAAACACAGGGCTTCAACAAAATGTTTATTTATTATTCATTCGTATGTTTTTAGACAAAGATGAGGAAATGGAAGAAATCGAGAAATGCTACGAGCAGAACGAGGATTACATAATGGAGTGCATCTATGAAGGAACTCAGCAAGCCATGACTCTCCTAATCGGAAAAGACGACGTGGATGAAAACATGCTGAAGTGCGCGTAAGTACCATCTTTCAAAATTTCCCACGGTGTCAACAGTTGGAAGCCCAATGCTTGAGTATCAACATTGACATTATATTATTAATTTAACGAATCATTAATGAATTGTTTTTACTTTAATAAACTAATATCCTAATCACCAATATATGAAGTATTAAAAAATAAAAACTTTCAAAATTGGCGAACGGAAAATCAACAGGAAGGCGAAATCATATAAAGAACAAGTAAATAATGAAATATATGTAGGAAATCATAAATATTTGAACTATTTTGTAAAATAATTTGTAACTAAAACAATTTAACAATGAAATAAGACTTGAAATAATGGATTGTCAGCATCAACAAATCCTTTGAGCGAAATGTATGATCTCAAAATTTAAAAACATTAATTCAAAAAGAAAAACTACAAAATGATCTTAAAATAAGAGAACAGTTATTAAATAACATAGGATCTAATGATTCGTAACTCGTTTTCAAGGGCAGTATTACGAAATCATTAGTAAAAAGCGGTTAATTTCTAAGGAAGAAATAATAAGCTACCACTCAGCAAAGAAAGAAACAGTGGGCCATCAGCTGGAAAAAAGATGGTAGCCAGCACAGCCATTAGCGGTAAAGTGCAATGGTGCCATTACTTAAACTTGTAAAAAAGTGTCCATGCGGAATGCAGCTGGCCCATCAGAGATGGCCAACAGCAGGCCAGCATTGGTTATGCCATCACATTACTACAATCCTTTTCCTGCAGTGCTAGCACATATCCCACTGCTATTCCTTTGCTGGCCCAGCACTTTGCCTTACAAAAATTTCTTATAGAATTCTATAAAAAAAAACAAAGTATTATATAATTATGGCTCTTTTCTCTATAAGCTAGTTTCACCAAGAGATACTATCTGTAGAAGTGTCTACAATAGAAATGCCTATAGAAATATTTGAACTGCATGTGATCACCCTCCTAAGTACTGACCGCGCTCGATGCTGCTTGGTTTTCGGGATCGGACATGCACAAGTGCTTTCAGCGTACGTTACGACTGCTCGTAGTTTTCAAGCTCTCATTATACTATTTCAACTTTGCTTCTTTTGTGATTTACGTTCCCAATTATTAAACTGGTATAGAAATTATTCTACTGTATAGAAATCCTATGTATTTTACACGCTTTTTTTTATTATTATTCATTCTGAACTGCGTAAATTATGAAAACCGAAATCCTTTGTAACCTAGTAAAACCAGATTTAAGGAGAAAAAAAAGTGCGTTGGAATAAAGAATTTATTTATTTATTCATTTACTTGTTTATTTTGTTGGTGGCAGTGGTGCTATATTTTTTACAGTTTGAAAAAAAATTAGCTTCACAGCTTAAATTGTGTTAAGATATTCATTTCAGATTTGTGTTCAAATACTCAATGTCTTCGGTATTCGTAGCGCCACCTAGCGTAAGGGTTCCCACCAATAATACTGCAAAAGTTCGTGCACTTCCATGTAGTGGTGGGCCAGCGCATGAGATAAAATGGATGCCCACCAGAATTTTATCTGATGATTTCCAACAGCAAAGTTGACTGAAGCTGTCCAGCAGTGGTCATGCAGTGGTAACCCATCAGCCAGCACTTCTTCATCATTGCCAGCACCTATCTTGCTGCTGGCCATTAATTTCCTCTTTGCTGGGTAGCTTAAAAGCTTATTTCTCCTATTGCCCACTTAACCACCCCATAAAAAATGAAAGAAATACATAATTAATCAATGTCAGACCCGGACAGAACGCTATCATGCACAAAAGAAATAAAAATAGAACATGTGAGTTATAAACTTACTCAGTAATATAATTTTTAAATAGCATATTTGAATAGTAATCATGCATCAACTAAATCACAGCAAAAACCCCGCCATATTAACGGGTTACAGTTAAAAGCGAATTCTTACCGTCGAAAATCATTACACCAAGTAAATAATATTAATAATGATATAAATATAATAATTATAAGTTATCGTAATTAATCTAAACATTATAAATTATTTTATATGCTAACTAAAGGATCCTAGAGTAAATCCATTACAAAAAAGACAGAAGAAGCAGAGGTATTAAATTGATAGGTATAGGAATGAAGAAAAGAATATAAATATATTTAATACCTGTTTAGTAGTAAAAAATCATAATTTTGATTTTGCATGTTTTAACTTCTTACATAATCGCAAGGTGAACATGACGTTTCGAAGTTATAGTTAATCTATTCTTCAGTAAATAAATACATAGAAATGCATAATTCATCTTTAAAAAGTTAAACTTAAACTTACACTATGTGCAAAACTACTTAAAAGATGACAGAATACTAAAAAGATGTTAAATTATTTTAATACCTTAGTACTTTCAACTATAAAAAACATAGTCTTCGTCTGAGGAATATAAGAAATACAATTGTTGCTGGCGTCTAATTTTCAATACGTGATGAGCGTTCTACGTGAATTTTGAAAATTAGACGCCAACAACAATTGTATTTCTTACATTCCTCAGACGAAGACTATGTTTTTTATAGTTGGAAGTACTAAGGTATTAAAATAATTTAACATATTTTTAGTATTCTGTCATCTTTTAAGTAGTTTTGCACATAGTGTAAGTTTAAGTTTAATCTATTCTTATTTAACTACTTTTCCACTTATTTCGCGGGTATATGTGCATACTACTAAAATGCAGACGGATTAGTAGGGTTTGCTGATTTCATTTTGTTTCTTTTTGCAGGATGTACAACATGATGTCCGGCTGTTTAGTGGTTAGAGTTCGTGAAAAATGCGGTGAAAAAGCCGCTTCTATGGCCGAAGATGAACTGTCGGATATACCTGAAGAGATTGCAGAGGCTTGCAATGCCGTTGGAGAAATCGATGCTGGCTTTATCAGCGGCATTAATCCGATTGGAGAAAACAAGAGAAAATAAATTCGAGATCGATAGCCTCGAATAAAACTTTTATTCTTTTGATGTGAATGAAAAAGGACTTAAATTTCCGAAATTGTTTTCAATCTAAATTTGTAAAGTTGCATTAAATCTTTTTCAATTTGCTAATTTATTGTTGTTAGTGTAGTTTGTTAGTATTATTGAATAAATAAAGCACGTTGTATAACTATCTAAATAAGTCGTAATAGATTGCAGTGCTTGAAACGTTTTTCGCCGTCCTTCTTCAAATAAATAAAGAGCCATGCGTAGCACACTCTAAGTTGAAGCACACTCTAAAAGATAAAAGATAATTCAGAAAAGGATTCTTTTCCTTTAGAAATCTCAGAAACTAATACTTTTTCCAGATTTAAAGAAGTATTTATAAGTTTCTTTTGCTACCACTGGTTTTCGGAAACGTTTCCGAGACGTTTTTATTGTCTATTAATCAGTTTTTCACACAGAAATATCGGAAATATCTAGAAAAGTAACACCTTGTAATAATATACTAATTTAAAATGTTAAAAGGTGTAAATTAAAACTTTAAAACCAGTAAAAATACGTTTATTTCGACTGTTGACATGTTTCGACTCACCCCGAGTCAGTTGCAAAACAAATAAATAAAACTATTCCAAATTTGCACAGTCTATTAGACGCCATCATTCAGTTTTCCTCGTATTCTTTCGTACTATGTACTTATTTTTTATTTTACTTGGATGTTTATTTTACTGTTATTTCCATAAACATTGTGTAGCTCGAGCCATATTTTTGATAAGTGAAAGGCTGCTGCATCGTTACATACTGATTTTTTTGCCAGTTACATTCTCTATGGTTTCTCTTAATGGATGGATATTCTAGACTGGGGGGGGGGGGGGATGCAAATTTGGAAAAGTTTTATTTGTTTGTTTTGAAAATGACTCGGAATGGGTCGAAACATGTCAACAGTCGAAATAAATGTATTTTTACTGGTTTTAAAGTTTTAATTTACACCTTATAGCATTTGAAACTAGTATATTAGTACAGTCGACGCTCGTTATAATGAACTCTCTCGTGCCACATATGAGAGTCGTTATAATGGAAGATCACTATAACGAAAGTGAATGAAATAAAACTCTAAAAAAAACTCTAACCATGTGCATGAAAATTAAGGTTTCAAAGGAAATGTTGCAATGCAAGAATTTTACTAAATTCTGCTTACTTACCTGTCAAATAAACATTGACAATGAATAATTATAAAAATGAATTTAAGAGAAGGATTACGTATTTCTAAAATAAAATTTTATGTAAATATTAAATCACACACAAAAAAATAATTACCTATTAACATTTATTTTCTACAAAAGTAATTCGAAATAGTTGTTTATTTTTTGTGCATTTGACATTTTCTTTTAAAAAAAATTTCCCTCTCAGTTAGAGATGATAAATATTTTTATGCGTTTTCTTATGTTCAAATAAAATGTTTTAAAGTGTCATTTTAAGACATTTTACGATAAGCATCAATGAGCAGTGAGCAATGAGTTCTTGAGGGAATGAAAATGATAATCTTTTTATATGAAAAAATCTAGAGGAAAGGTCAATTCTGTCGCTGTATCAGGAAAAAAAACTGCTGGCTGGACCTTATATTGGATGTAAAAATAACATATCATAAAGGGGATATTTTTCCGGACATTTTGCATCGGTCGTTATAATGGAACGGTCACTGTAATGGGAGGTCGTTATTATGAGCGTCGACTGTATACAGAAATATCGGTTTTTAGAATGCTATCCATTCCCAATTAAGATGGCACAGGACCTTTTGAGTTTATCGAAACGATCAAAAGCATTGCTTTTTTCAAAGTACCAAAATACAAATAATATACAAGTTAAGATCTTTTTTTCCTCTATCTGCCGAAAATATATATTGTTAACTATATTATCCAGAAAAATAAAAGTTGTATATACAAGATTAATATTTAAAATTTAAATTTAAATTTAAAAATTAATCTCACTAATGCGTGAATTAATCCTAAATTCATGAAAATTTTATTTTCTAAAGCATTTTTCGTGAATTGTTTAAACTTCATTAGAAGATTTATATAATAATTTAATACATTTTAGAAGGATTTTAGAAGGATTGAAGGATTTAGAAGGATTCATTAAATTCGAATATATTAGGGATTTTGTGCAATATTTATAACTCCACTCAAATCTTTTATTTTAAATATTTTTCTTAGTATTTTGTAGAATTAGGAAATGTACAAATATAATGTCCTTACAATGAATGTAGAAATATTTCCGAATGTAAAAATGCCCCCCCCCCCCCCACCGATGCCAAGAAAGCTGAAAAGTTGCGAAGGCAAAAGAAATCATCCTTTTAAAAATATCTTTGTTTTCTGTAACCAACAATGCTTTTGGAACTAGATAAAGTAATGTATCTATAACTTATTCTAAACTGTATTACAACTATGCGATGGTATTAAACGAAATTATACAAGTTATTTTAATGGTACTTATAAGTACCGCAAGTAGATAAAGGATTAAAATCATTGAGTGCTGCGCGCATGATAAAACTCTAAATTATGCAGATAGAAAACTATTTTTGAACAAAATAGAATCATAACGCACCTACCTCTCAATTAAAATCAAATTATACACAAAAAAGTTTGTCTAAAATTTAATTTTAGCACAAAAAAAAAAATAAATAAATAAATAAAAAAAAATAATTCTAAACTTTTTTCAAGTTTTTCAAGTGGAAAAAAAACCCAATTATGCGGATTGTTTTGGTTCTAGCATGTAGGCTATAAAAAAACGCAGATTTGGGTAAGTTTTAAAACTGTAGCTTACATTGCTTTAAAGTAACAGTGCGCAGAAACTTCAAATTAACTTATCTGAGAAAAAACGTTTTCAAGTTTTTACGGATCTTCAATTATACTCACCGTCTATAAATGATTGTAACTTAAGAATTATTTCAGGTTTTTGAATTTTTTTTTTTTTTTTTTTTTTTAATATTGTTTGAAAAAAAAAAAAAAAAATCGGAATAAAACAAAAGCCGAAAACTGATTTTTTGAAAGTTTCAAGGTCCTGTGCCTCCTTAAATATTTTGAGCTGTGTCGATGAATTTATGCAAGGGTAACGAAATAATAATTAATTAATGTTCAAATTAATGTTAACCCGAGAAAAATCGCGCATACCCAAGGTATAATTGTTTTTTACTTTGTCACCAATAAATACAAATAATAATCGTGACTTTATTTCACGGGAGACAATTATTACAAATTCTGCAATAAACTAAATTCAAGATTACTTTTTTAAAAATAGTGGTGACAATTGTGAAAACCGTACGGAACCGGGATATGACAAACCCCACGCGACTGCTCCCGGGTTAATGTACCGTGTTTGTTTGTAAAACATGTTTGTTGAGCAAGAAACTGTTCGCTTGAGAATGAATAGCATCCGAAAAGCCTATGTTCAGGGTTTAAAAAAAAAACAGATTAATACGCTCTAAAAACTGCTCGGAAACATTTCCGAAAATCAATAGCAGCAAAAGAAACTTTGCTCTTATAAATGCATCTTTAAATCTAGAAAAAATATTGGCTTATGACATTTATAAAGATGAAAAAACGCTTTTCGGAACCGTGGGTAATTCGGAAGAGGTTTTCGTTTATTTTCGTTTGTGGTTAATTGTGTGCCTATGCAACAAATTTTGTAACTATGCAATTGTGGGCCTATGTATTTTCATCGATTATGCAACATTTGCCTCCTCCGATTTTTTTTAATTTGTTTTTTACAATGCATTTAATAAGATTAACAAGTCTTGTTTCCATACTGCATGGTTGGTTATTTACTTACCTGAAAAAGGACCAGGTTAAGTTTTTCAATCCAAACCATTTTGTCGATGTTACATATTTTACGATTTATGGTGGTAATCATACAAAGTGATTTATTTTCTAATTATTCGACGCCCGTTTCTGACTACCTTTGCACATAATTACGCATTACATGTGAAGCAGTTTTATCACAGAAAGAAAAGGGATAAATTGTGTAATGAATAAAGAACACTCCATGTCAGTATCCGAGTACAGTTCTTTTTATAAATTAAAGGTTATTTTAGATTTTTATTGTGAATATTTTAATAACTTTATTAATGTTCGGCGCTTAAAAGATTTTGATAGCCATTCAATATAAAAGTAAATGTAAATCACATGTATTATCTTTTTCTTTTTTTCTTTTTTTTTTTTTTTTATGACTGCCTTTTGAAGAATATCTAGTTGTTACAATTATTTGAAACTTGTAGGTCATTTGAAATCAGCGTTGCTAAATCTGGCAAATTTTTACTAGAAAGTTTGAATAATTCATAAACCTGAGATGGTTGTGTTGTTTAACTTTTGATAATTGATTTTTACGTATTTTTTAGCGCTGAATCCGAAAATGACCTTCATTTTTAACCATCACGTCAGGAGTTTTTGCAAATCGTAAATTTCAGTGGTAAAAAGTAAAAAAAAACAGAGAACATCTGATACTGAAAGATACAGGAAATGTTTGTGTTTCTTAGCTTTTGATAACCCATTTTTATATACTGTTTAGAGCTGAATTCGAAAAGGACCTTTATTTTTAACCCTCAAGTCAGGATTTTTTGCAAATCGCAAATTTCAAAGTAAAAAAATAGCAAAATTGTGATAAAATAGATGAGATGGTTGTGTTTTTTAAATTTTGATAATTGATTTTTATGTACTTTTGAGCACTAAATCTGAAAATAACCTTCATTTTTAACCATCACGTGATTTGAGAAAAATCCTGACGTGTTGGTAAAAAATGAAGGCCATTTTCGGATTCAGTGCTACAAAATACGTAAGAATCAATTTTCAAAAACTAAGCAATATTTTGCAGGCTTGTGTTATGTCTACTTTATGTAGTATAATACCGCGTATAATAGTATAATACTAAACTCTAAAACTATTATTTAAAATTTTTTGGTGTGAATTCGGATTTTCTGAATAGAAATTTCGGCAGATTTAGCAAAACTGTCTCTGAATGCCGTTTTCTCAGATGGAAGTCTTTAATGTGGTTATAAATAAAAATATTGTATTTGACGTTTGTTATCTTTGAATGCACATTATATGAAGTTTTCTTAATTGAGTACACTTTTTCATAATTCTTCAATGAGTTTTTGGAATCGTTTAACTTTGCATGAAAAGAAACATTTTAGGAGAAAGGGCTTAAATATTTCTTTTTTTGTATGTATTATTTTTTAACTCCTTTCCCCACAGCTTGTCCATCGAATAAGAAAATGTAGATAATAGGTTTCATTTGCTACTGTGTTTGAATACTTTAAACAGTTCTTTTTTCCCAGCTGTTCTTTCTCTGTTTTGATATTTTTCAGTAAAAATTTAAAAATTTTTAAAGGTTGTATGCATTTATATTTCCACATTATTCACATATAGACATTCATGTAATTATAATCATTTTCAATATTGAAAAAAGCTTCTAAATAATATATATTTGTTATCTGTAAGTATTTATATGATTATGTCTGAAGCATGCATAAATGAGCTTAATTAATTTAATTGACATCCTAAGAGGAAATCCTGTTATTTAACTCTCTTTTGATATCATATCGGACTATTTCCTGTCCAGCACGGAAGAAATATTTAATGAAAACTTTGATTATTTTTTCATTTGGTTAATTTTGTGTAGCATTTATCTCTTTCCTGGACATTGATCATTAAGTTCTTTCATTCGGAAAAGATGAAATTTTTGCTACTTATTTTGGCAATCCTCGGTAAGAAATTTACTTTGCATTATACGTATAGAAAATTGGTTATACTGATTTCTTCTTTTAATCTCTTAATTTCGATTTTTAAATAATACAGATTTAAAATTCATTATATAAGTCTATAAATATCATTATAAAAGAGACAAATCGTTGGTATAAAGAATTTTTTTCTGCTAATAGTAATGTAGTCATTCATAGCCATACTAAACTCAGTAATAATAATAATAATAATAATAATAATAATAATAATAATAATAATAATAAATAATAATGAAGACACAAAAATAAAATAGTCAGAGGAAAAAATTGACTTTTTCTTGTTTTTCAAAATCAATCTTTTAAACGAATAGGTATGCATGGAGTTTTTATTTGGTATTCGGTAAAACTATAAAGAAAACGGTACTCGGATTAGTTAAAGTTATATTCAAATGTAAGGATAAATAAGAGTAATAAGTCTTAATTACGTCTACTAATAATCATATCGCAATAATATATATTCCAAACGGCAAAGTCCAAACATGTATTAAAATATAATAACCTCTCAGGAGTTTATATGATTCCATTTATTAGGTAGAGGGGGGGGGGGATCAGAAATCATTATATAGGCACGACCCAATGAAAAATCAATATCAGACGCAAAAAACATATGGCGGATATAAAATATAACAGGGGTAATACTGCTTTATCCCGGCTAAATGAAATAGAAAGCATTAATATACTTTTTAACGATAGATTTATTTATAGGTCTAATTTTTATTTACAGTTATTTATAAGAGAGTCCATTAAAGATTTACTTAAGAGGTTCAGGGGTTTGTAACGATACGTTATCTTTTCGCACCCCGAATATATGGACTGAATGGTTGGACAACTTACGGAATCGCGACATAAAAGGAACACGTGCGATATCGAAAATGTAGGGGGCGTTATATGTTAACTTGTATTCGATGATTTTTTTCCAGTTTTCATATGCATTGTATTTGTAATTTCTATTGTACATTCTGATGACGACTCATAAAGGAGTTGAAACATGTCATTATAGGTTTTTAATATATTTTTAATGTGTTTTTAGTAACGTCTTTTAAGCAAATAAATATTTTAATATATGTTTTGACTTTTCCGTTTGGAATATATATTATTGTGATGTAAAGTTATATTCGTTATTTCTATAATTATTTGTTTTAAAATTAAGATTGTTGAATACAGGGGCATGATTTCTTCGTTATTTAGATTTGTTTATATTATCGAAAAACAATTCACCAGTTTTATATCGGTATTCTACCTTAAAACCCTTTCTATCGTATTTTCTACATATTTTTTTCTGTGTTTTCTTCATACTATTCATGCAAAAGAAAGACAATCATTGACAACATATAAATATTTTATAAAATTTCTGAAAGATCAGGCATTTTTAAAATAAGGTACCTGTTTCAGCTTCAATCTGGCATGAGCATAACAGTATATTTAAATGATCATATTTACTATACCTTATATTTCTTTGGAGACTTAAATCAGAATTGATTTATTGAATTATCAAAACATTATAACTTTTATTTGTAGACATCTGCTTTATATAAACATAACTTATAAAGATGATTATATTTACTATACCTTATATTGCTGTGTAGATTTATAACAGAATTGAATAATTTAATTATCAAAATATGAGTAATTTTACCTTAAAGTATTTATGCCTTAAAGTAACTTTTATATTAAATTTAATATTTTATAATCAACAGAATCAAAGAAATCTGAATTTTAGTACGATTTTCACTCTTTCATCTCCTTGAGGATAGTTTGCATAGGAATAAAATATAGACTAATTATGAGTAAAAAATATCATCATTATTATTTAGAGAATTTTAGAATGTTTTTTGTCTCTGCAGGCTTTTGAATTTAAATTTTTTAGCTGTGTTCTGAGCGAGCATGTGCGAGTAGAGTAACGGCCATGTAATTTTAAGATGACGGCCATGGTAAATTTTCATTTTCTATCCTTATAAATTCCAAAGAAAAAAAATCGTAATTTAAACGTTTTTAGAGCTTTTACCGCCCTTTTCGCCTTTTGAAAGTTCGAATATTTTAGAGATCGTTCTTAGTGATCGTTTACATTCTAAAAATAACTACCGTACCAAATTTCAAGTTTCTGCCAGAAAAGTATTACAGAATTTGTACTTTTAGAACATCATTTCCCCTGCACCCTTTTAAATTATTTATTTATTTATTTAAGTTCTAAAAGCATTTACGTCTTTAAATTAACTTCGATATCAAATTTCAAATTTCTATTCCTAACAGTTTTATATAAATCATAATTTAGCTCGTTTTTAGAAAGTTTTCCACTGCTTTCACCTTTCAAATGTTTCGAATAATTTTTGAAACCGTTCTTAAGGAAGCGGGTCACTCAGCTTCGCAATTCTCCTCCGTAATGTTAAATCTATGGACTTTTGATGCATTCGTATATTTAAAATATATTCTCGGGAAATTCATGTTTTTAACATCTTTTTTCTGTGTATTCTTTTTAAAGAATGTCTCTTTTTTTCTTATTTTTCAAAATATTTCTAAAATCTATGCTGAATTTAATATTTTAAGTGTTAAAAGCGGGAGAACTGTGAGTAAGATCCTAACAAGTTAACACTTCCTATAAAATTAATTCTATAGTTTAGAAATATTTTAAGAACTAAGAAAAAAAAAGAGACATATTTTAGGAAGTGTGCGCAAAAAATAGAAGTTAAAAATATTAATTTCCGGAGGAGATATTTTAAATATACGATGTATCAAATACCATTGACTTTACATTAGTGAGGGGAAATACGAAGATGAGTGAGCAGCCACCGAACATTTATAATATTTATATCTAATCGGTAAACACCATGCCGAATTCCAAATATCTAGCCTCAACAATATCACATAAATTGCAATTTTAGAACTTTTTCTTCTCCTGCACAAATTTAAATTTCGATTTTTTTATAAACTGTTCTCTGAGAGTTGACTCTTGCACCCCCTATTCCTGAAGTCAGTGGTTACCAATATAAAATATAGCCGATGCTAGAGTAGAGACTATCGCCATAATTTGCCATCATTATTTTAAAATCAGTTCGATAATTCCACAGATTATCCCTTACAAACACTTACACAAACAGAGGTTTCTGCTTTATAATATCAGTACAAATTAGCAATTATAGGTGAGAGATTATATTTATCATACCTTTTGCTCTGAAGATTTGTAATAGAATAAAATTATTTAATTATGAAAATATTATAATTTTTATTTTTTGACATGCATTTTATATAAACAGTAAGTTTCATAGGTGAGATATTATATTTAATATATCTTATACTGCTTTGAAGATTTATAATAAATTTGAATCATTTAACTATGAAAATATTATAATTTTTAATTGTTGGCATGCAGTTTAAATAAACATTGACTTTTACAGGCGAGAAATTATATTTACCATAACTATATTGCTTTAAATATTTAGAATAGAATAGAATTATTTAATTATCTAAATATTATAATTTTGTTTGTTGGTATGAAGCTTACATAAACATTAACTTTTATAGGCAAGAAACTATATTTACCATAACTTATATTGCTTTAAATATTTAGAATAGAATAGATATGATAAATTATCAAAATATTATTTTTTTGGCATGCAGTTTACATAAACAGCAAGTTTCATAGGCGAGAAATTATATTTAATATATCTTATATTGCTTTAAAGATTTATAATAAAATTTAATTATTTAACTATGAAAATGTTATAATTTTTATTTGGAGGCATGTAATTTATATAAACATGAACTTTTATAGGCTACAGATAATATTTACTATATCTGATATTGCTTTGAAGATTTAAAATGGAGTAGAAGTATTTAATTATCAAAATAATATAATCTTTATTTGTTAGTATGCAGTTTATATAAACGTTAACTTTTATAGGTGAGAGATTATATTTACTATAACTTATATTGCTTTGAAGATTTATACTAAAATTATTTAATTATCAAAATACTATAATTTTATTTTTTGGCATGCAGTTTATATAAACATAAACTTTTATAGGCGAGAGATTATATTTACTAGTATATCTTATATTGCTTTCAAGATTTTTAATAGAATTGGATTGTTTAATTATTTAATTATCAAAATATTATAATTTTATTTGTTTGCACACAGTTTATATAAACATTAATTTTGTAGGTGAGATATTATATTTACTATATATTATATTGCTTTGAAGATTTATAATAAAATTGAATTATTTAGCTATGAAAATATTATAATTTTTATTTGTTGGCATGCATTTTATATAAACATTGACTTTTACAGGCGAAAAATTATATTTACCATAACTTATATTGCTTTAAATATTTAGAATAGAATAGAAATGATAAATTATCAAAATATTATAAATTTTATTTTTTGGCATGCAGTTTACATAAACATTAACTTTAATTTGTGAGAGATTATATTTAGTGTAACTTATATTGCTTTGAAGATTTATAATAGAATAGAATTATATAATTATCAAAACATTGTAATTTTTATTTGTTGGTATGCAGTTTACATAAATATTAACTTTTATAGGTGAGAGATTATATTTACTATAGTTTATATTGCTTTGAAGATTTATAATAGAATAAAAATATTAAATTACCAAAATATTACAAATTTTATTTTTTGCCATGCAATTTATATAGGCATAAACGTATATAGGCGAGAGATTATATTTACCAGTATATCTTATATTGCTTTCAAGATTTTTAATAGAATTGGATTGTTTAATTATTTAATTATCAAAATATTATAATTTTATTTGTTTGCACACAGTTTATATAAACATTAATTTTGTAGGTGAGATATTATATTTACTATATATTATATTGCTTTGAAGATTTATAATAAAATTGAATTATTTAACTATGAAAATATTATAATTTTTATTTGTTGGCATGCAGTTTATATAAACATTGACTTTTACAGGCGAAAAATTATATTTACCATAACTTATATTGCTTTAAATATTTAGAATAGAATAGAAATGATAAATTATCAAAATATTATAAACTTTATTTTTTTTTTTTGGCATGCAGTTTACATAAACAGCAAGTTTCATAGGCGAGAAATTATATTTAATATATCTTATATTGCTTTAAAGAATTATAATAAAATTGAATTATTTAACTATGAAAATGTTATAATTTTTATTTGTAGGCATGCAATTTATATAAACATGAACTTTTATAGGCGACAGATAATATTTACTATATCTGATATTGCTTTGAAGATTTAAAATAAGAGTAGAAGTATTTAATTATCAAAATAATGTAATCTTTATTTGTTGGTATGCAGTTTATATAAACGTTAACTTTTATTGGTGAGAGATAATATTTGCTATACCTTATATTGCTTTGAACATTTGTAATAGAATAGAATTATTTAATTATCAATATATTATAATTTTTATTTGTTGGTATGCAGTTTACATAAATATTAACTTTTATAGGTGAGAGATTATATTTACTATAACTTATATTGCTTTGAAGATTTATACTAAAATTATTTAATTATCAAAATATTATAATTTTATTTTTTGGCATGCAGTTTATATAAACATAAACTTTTATAGGCGAGAGATTATATTTACTAGTATATCTTATATTGCTTTCAAGATTTTTAATAAAATTGGATTGTTTAATTATTTAATTATCAAAATATTATAATTTTATTTATTTGCATACAGTTTATATAAACATTAATTTTGTAGGTGAGATATTATATTTACTATATATTATATTGCTTTGAAGATTTATAATAAAATTGAATTATTTAATTATGAAAATATTATAATTTTTATTTGTTGGCATGCAGTTTATATAAACATTGACTTTTACAGGCGAAAAATTATATTTACCATAACTTATATTGCTTTGAAGATTTATAATAGAATAGAATTATATAATTATCAAAACATTGTCATTTTTATTTGTTGGTATGCAGTTTACATAAATATTAACTTTTATAGGTGAGAGATTATATTTACTATAGCTTATATTGCTTTGAAGATTTATAATAGAATAAAAATATTAAATTACCAAAATATTACAAATTTTATTTTTTGCCATGCAATTTATATAAACATTAACGTATATAGGCGAGAGATTATATTTATCAGTATATCTTATATTGCTTTGAAGATTTTTAATAGAACAGGATTGTTTAATTATTTAATTATCAAAATATTATAATTTTTATTTGTTGGCATGCAGTTTATATACACATTAATTTTGTAGGGGAGAGATTATATTTACAATATCTTATATTGCTTTGAAGATTTATAATAGAATTGAATTATTTAATTATCAAAATATTATAAATTTTATTTGTTGGAATGCACTTTAAACTGTGTACAGGTGAAAAATTATCTGTTGTCGTCCCTTTTAACGTATCGAACTTATACGAAATAATTTTTTTTCAATTGAGCGAAAAAATACCGAAACCGGGATTCGAACCCAGAACCTTTGCATTACATTGTCAATTCTCTAACGTGCGAGGTACCTGGGTTAATAGCCGGGGTTCATATTTCACTCAGATAAACTTATTGGCAGTATCGTCTACTCTACCATATATACAGATCGACAGAATAAGCCACAGGTAATGGAACTCCAATTAAACGATGGGTACGTAGATACACTGTTATTTTTAACTCAAACATACTGTTTGGTAAAGTTATACAAATTCAATTTTTCCAACTGGGCGATAAAATGCCCAAGCCGTACTAGAACCAAGAACGTTTGACTTAAATTGTCAACGGGGCCCACCGTGGCTGAGGGGATAAGACACCACGCCGCTAATCACTTGAAAGAGTAGGTGGGACGGGTTCGAATCCCGCCCGTTCCGTTGCACATTCTTTGTGGAGCCCCCAGGATATAATTCTCTGGTGTAAATTTCCTTGAGCTATCTTGTTCCTGTATATCGACGATGACTTATAAGCTGGCCCTGGTGTCAAGCACGCAAGTCTGATGTATGTGTTCAATAAAACAAACAAACAAACAAACTGTCAATGCGCTGCCGCTTGAGATAACCGGTGGGTATATTTCGCTCAGATAACCTTATTGGCAATAATATCTCATAAAAAATTTCTGTGAAATTACAGACATACTATTGGTAATCCATTAAGTCCTATGTAAAATTACAGATGAGAAAAACAAAGATTCTGCTAGATAATCGAGAAATTATTCGGCAAATTTACAGTAGACTCTGTAAATATACGTCGATAAAAATGCACAAGACTCTGGAAATTTATTTAACTTAATTTTCGAAATTAGTGACCTTTTTGATTGAATTTAAACTGCTGCGCCAGACAATTTAATTTTTACAATATTTATTTATACACGGCAAATATCCCGATGTCTCTGGTTTGGAGATGAACACCTTACTGACTATAGGAGCTGTTACTACTGTATGCAAAGGATGTCATTAATGATTCAGCGGGAAAATACTTTTAATTTACTTTTTTAATACTATCATGCTTCATGAATATGCTGATTGGAACAACTGCAATGTGATTGTCGGGGCCACCGTGGCTAAGTGGTTGAGGGTCTACTTCAGTCACTTGGAAAGACTTGCTCGCTAATGCTAATCCTACGGAGAATTTTTTAAAGATATTTCGTTTGCATTTTAATATTTTTAAATGATTCTTTTTGCATTGGCTAGCTGAGATTGATCTCTACATCTGCCCTTTTTTACTTTTTTGATTTTTTTTTTTTTTCAAGAGGATGCTTTTACTTTCGAAACCGGTTCCGAAAATGAAAGTGTTCTAATTAAAAATATCTGTAAATAAAATGGAAAAAGTAAAAAACACCTTTTGTATAGATCAATCTCAGTTACAATGCAAATACAGGAGTTTTAAAGTAAGACAGAAAAACGACTGAAAAAGCATTTAAGACACGTAAATGTCTTAATATAGAGCTTAGATATAATAAATACCTTAATTTAATATACTTGTGTCTTAATGGACTGGTAGTAAAAATGAAATAATACTAAGTGTCTTAATATTGTGAAATGTCTTAAACAGCATACCGCAGCCGACCGCCATATTTGTTATTTGTTCTTGTGTGCCGTGCGCAAATCGAAAACGATTTCCTTCTATGAATGTCAAAAGATCACTGTGAAATGCGAATAAATCAACAGTGGACAAACATTTCAATCTCTATTGTCGAGACCATTCAGGTGAAAATACAATACCCTTTCTGACAGCTGAGATTATCCTCTGTGGAATGCAGTGGCACATGAAAAAGAAACGCGAAGTACGTGAACCTCGTAGTAATTCTAAGACTTTAGTTAACTGGGTTTTCTATGATAGCTGGTTAATTTAAATGAAATATATATTAATCAGTTATCTAGAAATCTTTGTTGCACAAAAAAAAACATTTCCTCCATCTAAACAAAGAAATATAAATTACTAGAAAATGTATACTATGCAAAAGGGTAAGTGACTTATAAAATATAATACTCCATTTTGTTCCGCTAATGTTTTCTATATGTTATATTATTTTTAGAACAAATTTGATTTCAACAAATATTAATGTTATCTATCTTTTTATGAGGTTACATTTCTAAAGTATACATTTATGTCTAAGATTTTAAATTAATATTAATCCACATTTACGATATTGTTTTCTGTGGGTTTTTTCCGTACTGTAAAATGCAGTACAGTATTGTTTAACTCGGTGTTTTTAGGCAGTTTATTTTCTTATATAAAAAAAACTTCAATCATATTTATTTATTTATTTATTTTTGTGTAAAAAAATAATGGTCCCATTTTTAATTATATGTATTATTGCAATAGTCGTAAACGTTTATTTTATTGTTGAAACACACTGAATTAAGTAAGCTTTTTTTCCCCTCCAATGGAAACATGAATGAATTAATATATAAATTTTTGACAACTTTAATTATTAAATGCGCTTATATGTTAAATTGAAGCAAGAAGACATACAATGTTTTTAGATTTTTCTAATTATCTGATGGAAAATATTTATATATAAACGGTGAATTTAATAATTTGAAATTATGTGCAAAATTGTTTAAAATATCCACTCCTGTGTAACAAGCACATTATTAACTGTTGCATCATAAAATGATTTCTTAAGGGATTTTAATATTTTACAGCAAGATAATTTTGACAAATAAAATCATACGTAAATGATTATTTTAAATTTCACCTTACAAAAAAACAACAACAAAAAAAAAACACGGTGTAATCAGAAATTTTAAATATGCTTCAAATGTTTGTTTATGAAAATGTGCCCGGATTTGTGTTTGTGTACATTTTCCTTGAATTTTAAATGAAATATAAAAATTTGTTATGATTTACCTTATGTAGCATAGAAAATTTTCATAAAGAGGAGGGTAGATTTGTCAATTTGAAAATAACATTATATTTATCTTGTCTACAATGTTGAAGGGGTGAGGAATTTCGTTTTTAATTTCATTGAATCTATGGGAAAATAACATAAATAATAATCCCAGATATGGTTTGTATGTATGTCTAATAATTTAAATTGACTAAATGATTAATAAACTTCTTTAACTATTTTCCAAAGTAAACAAAGAAAAATTAATATTTTTAAATACTAGAAAATGAATTAATATAATATTGGCATCGAATCTGATGAATGTATATAAAAAAATACATACATAAATAAAAATAAATAATGCAGTCTGTTGTAGTCTTCCATAAAGTTTTAGCATGCTGTTAATGAGACAGTGTAAATAAGAGAAAAAAAAATCTTCTAAGATGTTTCGAATGTCTTAAAAGACCTCATTTTAGATGTTTCAAATGACTAAAAATGGCATTTTTTTAAGGCGTTTCAAGTGTTTTAAAAATGGCAGCATTTTAGGTGTTTCGAATGTATAAAAAATGACGGCTTTTTAAGACATTTCAAGTGTTTTAAAAATGGCCGCGTTTTAAGACGTTTCCGATGTGTTAACTTCAGATGCAAAAAGGTGCCTTAAAAAGTAAGACACCTTTTTTCACTTAAAATGTGACCATCCGTTTAAGACACTTTTTAAACTGAATTTCAGACGTTTGCGTTTACAGTGTAGTCAATGCAAAAAGAATTGTTTAAAAATACTGAAATGCAAACTTGATATCTTTATAACTTTCTTCCATAGGATTAGCATTAGTGAGCGGGTCTTTTCAGGTGACTGAAGTAGCCTCTTAAAGCACCACACCGCTAATCGCTTGAGAGCGTAAGTGGGCTGCCGCTCCACTCCTACTGGCTCCGTTGCACACTCTTTGTGGAGCTTCAGGATGTAATTCACAGTGTGTTGTAAATTTCCATGTGCTATCTCGTTCTTGTATATTGACGATGATTTATAAGCTGGCACCTGATGCCAAGCACACAAGTCAGATGTATGTGTTCAATAATTAAATAAGTGATTGTTGATACAAAATCTCCGCTAACTCAACAGAAATGAGTTTTCCCTTTCTAAAATATTTAAATTTTTAATAAAATAATTTTTAAACCAAATTTTTCTCTTTAATATTTTTAATAAAATTTTTAAAGAATTTTAAAAGTGTGTATTTTGAATTACTGGTTATAACAATGATAAAAAATCTTTAAATAAAGACATAGAAATCTCTAAAGCAGTGGTTCCCAACTTTTTTTTCGTCGCGCCCCACCTAAGTATCTTTAAAATCCCGATCTCCCCCCCCCCCCCCCAATTTCTCATCTGTAACATATAATTCCTATTATTTAAAAAAATAATAACTCTTATTCACTCGGAGGAAGCTAAAACAACACATATGACTTTATAAGCCATTTCACATACTTTAACTTATGTAAAGGATCAAATGTTTGTTACAAACATGTTTTAAACATAATTCTATGAACCCAATGATGTTAGACATCTTCGCATTGACAGCTAGAGAAATTTTATTGTTCTTTGATAACTTACCCTCAGACACAAAACTTTTTATATATTCTGCATTTTTATCTTCGTGAAATTTCTTGAAGAGACTCCCACATTTTGCATTACATGTGGCAGAATTGATACATTTTATAATTGTATTTAATACTTAAGTTTTTTTTTAAACACTGAGACTATTTGAATAATATAATTCACAAGTAGCATTTCCGGATTCGCATCTTTTATCATTTTACAGTAGCCATTTTTCTTTTACTTTCCATACTTCTATGAATGCTTCTTTTTACCCTTTATCATTAGTTAGCCACTATGTATTATCCGATTTTAAATTTAAAAATCCATATTGTCATGATGTATGTTTAAACATGTGGTCTGCACAACGGCCATAAAATGTTTACTTTTTACCATATTTTCTCGCGATGCTCACTTAGGGATTCATTAATTTTATAAAAGCAGTACCTTGTTTACGTTTTTTAATATGTTTTAGGTTAAACGTGTTCACCATAGTCAATTTTAGATATTCCTTTAGGTAATTTAGTATGTAAAAGTTCTTCATGAAGTCTTTGTTAAGATTTTGTCACAAATGGTAATAAAAGAGGTGTGTTACTAATTTAATATTATAGCCAAAAATATTGTGGGATTCTATGAATATATAAAAGCTTATTTATAAAAAGAAATCATATAATTATTCCAGTCATAGTTGTGTTTTGAACTTTTAATTGGGAACTTTTTGAAAATTTAAAATGGTTTAATAACAAATGTAAAATTGCCCCCGTAGAAAGTCAAATTGCCCCCTGTGGGTGGTACACCCCACGTTGGGAACCATTGCTCTAAAGAGAATTTGATTTAAGAAAAGAGAAATGTCTGTAAAATGATGACCGAGAAACTCGGTCGAATGCAATTAATCGAGAACTAGTGTAAATTTACAAAGTCTCTGTTTCTTTTCTGTGGTTTTACAGAAATTTTTAACAGTGTGGTCTACCATGTATACAGATCGACAGAATAAACAGCGGGTAATGAAACTACAATTAAACGAGGTAGATACGCTATTATTTTTTAGCTCAATAATACTGATTGTAAAAGTAATCATACGAATTCAATTTCTCCAACTGAGCGAAAAAATGTCCAAGCCGAGACTAGAACCAACCGAAATATGCTCGCAGTTACCGGTTGTCAGCTCAGACAGCTCAAACAGTAGAGCATTGACAATTTGTGCCAAAGGTTCTGAATTCCTTGGGCATTCTTTCGCTCAGTTGGAAAATTTTAATTCGTATAAAAACTTTACCAATGAGTATGATGGAGTTAAAAGTACTATTTTCGAGCTTAGTTGAAAAGTGTTTATGAATTCGGTTTGTCTGTCTGTGCTCTAAGTCGCGTAAGTATATTTGGATGAACATGTAAATTTTTCTCTGTTAATGAGGATCGCTATAGAATGTTCACTCTTGAAATGGAAGCCTGAAACATTTATTGTTCGTTTGCAATAACACACTAAATAATTCCGTTACCTTATGGTCTATATGAAAAAGTCATTTACGGTGCATTTTATTGAAATTGCTTATTCCGATGTCTCATTTCATTGTGGAAAAACCTCCCAGAAAATTCTTAATAGTGTAGAAAGTTAGTACAGAAAGTATTTTATAATACATGCATGAGGCATAATTTTCCATTCTTGTTATTTTGTATCATTGAGTCAGATTTTGTAACATTCAATAGTCATTTTGGAAAAGTTTGTTATAGTTACACATAAATATTTATACGATGTCATTTATGTTTATTTTTTATCAAGAATGACCGTTTTGTTTTTAGTATTACAAACTTGTCTTTCACTTTGCTTTTTAAAAAATATAAAACAGTTTTAATTATTAAATTTTTATTTTCCACATTATATCGTGCTTATGTGTTACACAATATGTTCGGTACATCTTTTATAAAAACATATTTAGGATTATTCAGAATTTGACTCGAGAAAATTACCATTTCAGTGCTACTTTCTAATACGAATGCCTGTTTAAAATGGAATTTTTCTCTCTGAGGCCCTTGAGAATACGTCTTAGTAACTTTTAATACACTAAATAAACACAATAGTCTTACACACTAAAACCTTTGAAAGCGGAATCGGTAGGGACTGAAACAAAATTCCAATTTAGCAGGTAAAATTGTATCGGATTGCTATCGTAAAGACGATGGAATTTCTATATTTGAAATAGAATTTCTTCATATGGGTCAGTATCTGAAAATTGGACAATTTGCGTCCACTGCCAATAATATTTTATTAATTATACTAAAACCAAAAACTGTAAAATGTAATATATTGTAACATGTGTTATAACAATTACGAATGATAAATGGACATATAATGATGTATAAATAATTAATTTTAAGCTTTAAACAAACGAAATCATCATTTCAGTCCCTGTCCCCAGGTAAAAATGTCCAATATTAAATGTAACCTATAAACATTTCTATAAATATTATTAACTTTTGCTATTATATATTTATACCTATACATATACAGTATGGGAAAATATAATTCTCCTTTATTACTATAGATTTATAGAAAAATATTGTAGTAAATGTATTTGTCCCTGAGTTTCATCATCATCTTAGTCCCTCTAAACACACATTTATGTTAATAGATACTACGTGGCGCTGGCAGAATTATTTCCATTGAAACAGCAACTAAAGTTCAAAGGCACCATGGATGAATATAAGTTCTTCTTCTTTTTGTTTCATATTTAGAAATATTTAGTTTTTGTTCTGAATAGGAATGAGTATTTTTTATAGCATCATTCGTGTTCTCATATTTAACTTTTTATTTATAAAAAAAAAGCTTATTGAAACTTTATTTATGTAACATACAAATGTCACATGGCATACTTAATCATTTACATGCGTGCAAAATGATTCAACAAAATATCTGTGCAGCTGTTAAGACAAAAAATGCACCTCAGTCCCCATCATCTTGGTCCCAATTATTAGACGCTGATTATGATGTAAACAGACACTTTCTTCTATAAAAGTTTATTATACGCATAATATATAACTACATCCTTGTTCTCAAACACTACAGCATTTAAATAACAAAATATGTATCATAGTATATAATTGTATGTGGTAGTTGGTACATTAATAATTAAATAAAGAATTGGAATGAAATTGTCCGGTTTCA
Source organism: Maratus speciosus (assembly GCA_963932465.1). Taxonomy (NCBI): domain Eukaryota; kingdom Metazoa; phylum Arthropoda; class Arachnida; order Araneae; family Salticidae; genus Maratus; species Maratus speciosus. The sequence continues at coordinate 40,464,293 of OZ010791.1, read as the reverse complement.
GATATTGATCCATAAACAGGTTCCGTTTTCATAAGATTTATTGAATGAAGTAGAGAAAAACCTGTAAAAACAGAATCTTTTGGAACAATAAAAAAATTTCGTTTTGTACCGTTTCCACCTAGGCAGGTAGATTTATAAAATATGTCTTTCGAAGGCGCTAAAAAATTTTCCGTTATATACAGGTTTCAAAGTTCCACTCTATGCAGACTAAATAATAGCATAATATGAATAAAAATTTAAAAGAATTTCTGCATTACAAAAATCGCGGTTTTTTTATGTACCGCACAATGGTTATACACGTAATTACACGGGACATGTCTCGGAACTCCTTAAAATCCGGACGTCTCACGTACCCAATAAAAATATTATCAATTTATGAAATTGACCTGCGCACTGCCTTGAACATGATACATTATTTTGTATCATTCATAGGGCACTCAATGACATTGATTGTAAAACAATATAAGCCCAATTTTTTTTTCTCAGTTTCTTTTTTTAATTTTCATAAAATAAATAACTGATAACCAACATATATAATTTAAAGAGTTAAGAAATAAACTGAGCACAGATAAGTTTTTAAAATATCTTTCCCTTGTGTGTGAGGATTTTTTGGATTCTGAAAAGTCTTAAATCTTGGACTTACAGTCTGTTCAAGCAGAAAGTGATCGCCATAATCTGCAAAAAGAAAAATAACTGTGATTTTTTTTATGCTATTCAAGTACACTTTATTAGCTGATACGCAATTACCTAATATCTTGTGCAATCTCCTCCGTTACTTATTACATGTTGACATCTTTTTCCAATGCTTTCGAAGGGGTTTTCTACGTATTCACTTGGCAAAGATCGCCATATCTTCTTGATTTGAAATATCAGTTGCTTTACTGTGTATACTACAACTTTCCTTTACACTGAAAAAAAGAGAGTTCTCAAATTGAATAAAAAGTACTCAATTTTAAGTACGTCTCATACTAAAAATAACTCCGGTCCAAATGTACTCATTTTTGATTCCATGGATGTGTTCAAATTTGAATCGTTATGTACCGCTCCCTGAACACCCAGTTTACTACAGATTAGAGTAAAAATGTACTGACATTTATTTTCCGCTCAAAATTATTTTAAAAAAAGATTTAATTAATTAATTTTTAAGGTAAAATGGCAAAATTATTAACAAAATACCCAAATAAAATATTTTTATGACAAGAGCGTCGTTTTGAAGCACTTTTAAATTATTGTAAAATACTGTGCATAACTTAATAATTACATTAATGAATATCTTTTATTCCGCCATGAATAAAATAAACCATTACAAAGTACAAAATGATCGTTTCGAATGGGTTTGATAACATATGGTGTTTCAACATTGAGAAAGCATAGGTTCATTTTTGATCTAATGTTACTCATATGAGTACAGTAAACTCCCGACTATCCGGCCCTTCGTACAATCCGGCCTAGTAAAAAAAAATGAGGAATGTTGCAAGCGACCAAGACAGGCAGGTTCCCGTCCGTAGGAAAGAGCTAACTCACAACACGAAGTAGAAAGGAGGCATTGCAGAACGCAACCGCAGAGACAGACAAGAAGGGAGGGAGCGGTTAAAGCTTGATAACCTGTTTCGTCAGTTGTGCAACGGATGTTAACAAATGCGGACTTTATTTTCCGCCTATCCTGGTTACTTTCGTATGGTCTTTTGGTGTGCTTCGTTTTTATTTATTGAAGATTTACGAAATGGGAGATAAAAAAAAGGTTGTAGTGACTATGGAGGAGAAAATACGCATTAGCAGCAGGAAGCAACGCCAGCTGATACTATCTGCTTGCGTAAATGGAGGGACACTGCGTGACGGAAGAGGGCTAACAGAGAGAAGCAGACATCTATCAATGACTTTTTCAAAAACTAAGTTTTGACTCTTTTATCTTATGCATAACTTTTGATATTTGTGCAATCATTTATTAATTAACAGTAAAATACTATTTAGGCATTTTTTTACGAATTAGGGTTACGTTTAACATTAATGTTTTGATTATTTTGAAACTGTATGTACTATATATATAAAATTTGTCTTAAAATGTGTAACATGCATTTGTAATATAACGAGCGGGGTGGGCAGGAATTGAGTAAATATTTATAGAACTCCGGTCTATCCGGATTTTTTGTTATCTGGCCTACCCTTCCGCCACATTAGGCCGGGTATTTGGGAGTTTACTGCATATCGATTTACTTTTTTTTTGTGTACTTCATTGTTTTTCAGTGTAAGCTTCATTTTCGTGTACGACCACACATTTTCAAACGGATTTATATCTGGGGACATTGGCGGCCACTAGTACCGGCATAGCAGTGCCTTTATTTTGCCATTTCCACGCAGTGCAGAGTTTGCTGCGATGTTTATGGTCATTGTCTTCTTCCGGCCTCTAACTTGTTCTGTCAGAACCAAACAACTTTTCGGCAGACTTCAGTAAATATTTCTGGTAGATGGTTCGCATTTTCGGAGCCGTTACTGTATCTTGCTTTGTTGCTGTCATCCAGTCTAGTCACTTCTCGTCTCTTCAAATCGTCCACATTACCAACATCTAAATATCGCTTTACTCACTTTATAATGAAAGTTTCATACTTCCACATAAATTTTGCAGCCATTTCATATGGCATTTTAGGTTCTTTGGCGTGATTAATTAAATAAAGTTCCTCGAACCGCTTCAGGAATTTTGATCTCATTGTAATAATTATGAATTAATTGACATCTACAATACAAATTGTCGGAAAAGTAAACACTGCCCATTAAAGCACGGAATAATGAATAACATATATTAAGAGAAGTGGGACTGCGGGGATACCTTATCCAATAACGACGGTCACTTTCTTGTTGAACAGACTGTATGCAGTTTCCAATTTAACTTAATTTTATTGAAGTAGAGGGTGAGTCATAAGTCTCCATAGAAATGGCTAAAGCTGTGACTAATTTCTTTTTCTTTACCAAGAAGATGAATAAATTTAAAAGAGATGCCATTAGCGAAAGAAGAACGGATTGACATTATTATGTTGGCTGGGAGTAGTATTAGCCGTTATAACGCGTACTTTTCAATGTAAGGCATAGAACACAGGTAAACATGACACCAAAACTTAGTAGGAAATTTAAAAGGACAGGTTCTGTCGCTGATGCAAGCAGATCTGGAAGACCAAAGACGGCAACAGATTGCATTAATTTGCCAACAAATAACAGGAGAAACGTTGTGACAATGGTTAGAAGGACTGTCATTTTGTCCAGGGATGTAATGGAGGGTATACGGTGATATACGCCGTATACCCTCTGGATTTATTTAAGGAACATACCCTCAATTTCTCAAGAAAGCTATAGTATATATACACTAGGGCAGAGATGGCGAACCTATGGCACGCATGCCGAACTTGGCACGTAAGAAAACTTCTCTGGCACACGAAAAAACTTATAGATCATATTCAGTTTATGGAGAACAATCAACTTTATATACATTTTGTTGTTTTACAAAAATTATATTTTTGTGTAACAGCTATATAATTTATTTTAAAGTAATCCGTTAATGAATTAAGGTATTATAAATTTTAATGAAAGCGCCTTGTAGCGTCATTTTCCAGCTAAACCATTCAACATATAGTATTTTCTAAATCATTTTACTTCTCTATCGAATTTCAAAAGTTTTACTTTTGAAAATTGAATTTTAAGAGATAGTTTGCATAATAATATACCTAATTGACATGCTTTCTACTTCAGATTAGGTTTTATTTTATTTAGGTTTAGGGCTTTAAGTTATTAGGTTTTAATATATTTATGTTTTAATATTGAAAATTGAACTTTAACTGTTATTGTAAATAATTATGTATCTATTGAACCTGCATCTACCTGAAGAACTAAAAATGATCTCATTCGGAAGTATACAATAAAAGAAAAACTCATTTATAGATTACTAATACGTAATTCAATGCGATATGGCTATATTATTGGTTAAAATGTTTCTGGCACGTTAGAATGTTGGTACATAATAATTTTTAAATATTTGGCACGCATACTCAGAAAGGTTCGCCATCCCTACACTAGAGTATACCCTCTGCCTTGAGCGTATACCCTCTGCTGAGAACGTATATCCTCTGTTTTTTTTACGACTCTACCACTGATTGTGTGTCGGCATGGAAGGGAGGCATGCGGAACATACCTTGTTACTATAGCATCATATGATACCATTTGTACCAATAAAATAAACTATAGTCACCGCTTTTACTGATTGTATAAATGACTCATGACTGTCCCTGTATAATTATGAGAAGTGTATCTTATTCAATGCGTAAAAGAAGATGTTTCCTTTTCTATTTAAAGTTGACATATGAGACATGAGATATTGCAGTGCAGTTTGTATTTTATTTCACAGCCGTAGCCTGTGCTGAAGAGGAGTTTTTTCGTAATGCCGAGGAGGTGTGTGCAGGAATGTCCCAGGCTTGTATAGATAACTTATTGAATTCTCTTTTGGGAGATACTTCAGAAGCAGAAGTGTGCGGGTAAGAAATCAAGAATATTATTGAATCTTTCAAAAACACAACTCTATTATATTAGATTATTTTTTAATACAATTATTCAGTTGATAAATAAATCATACAGACACAAATGCTCTCCAGATGCTGTGATCGTTAAAACTTAGCTTGGTGAATTAGTCCGCTAGATTCGTCCGGGATGGTTCAATTGGTAGAGCATTGATGGCTTCAGCCAAGACACCCCTGGTTCGAATCCTCGCCCGGATTTTTTTCCACCATTTGGAAATTTAAAACTTATACAAGCATATTATGTTTGGATACTTAATCAGCACGTTAAAATTGATAAAACTTCAGATATTTAATAAAATACTTAAAAAACAATGTAAATACAAAACAATCAACTGTTTCAGATTCAATTCTGAATACGCGTTCCACATTTTAGTAACAGAGTACCACTCGTTTAAATCATATTGGACCGCCTGTTAATAAATAGAAACTATTTATTGGATGTATTAGATTTATTTATATTAAACGTTCTAAAAGTAATTTAGGCAAAATCTTTCAAAGCACTTTTGTAACAAACCTACATGTAATATATGGATGAAAAAAATGCTCTCAAATTTAGTTTAATTTAAAAACCGACGATTAAAGACTTGTACTTTTCTACCTCTTATTTAATATCGAACCTAAAATAATGCATAAAAAATTCCAGAAAAAAGCTAGTACTTAAAAAAAAAAAAAAAACTCTTCTTTGTATACATTTGTGTCTTAAAAATAGCATCCACGTCAAATTTCAAGCTTCTATATACAACAATTCCATAAAAATCGTAATTTAGAACGTTTTTAGAACCCTTTTCGTGCACTTCACTCTTTCAAATTTAGAATTTTTTAGAAACCGTTAATAAAAAACATTTACATCTTACAATTAACTACCATGCCAAATTTCAAGCTTCTGGCGGCTCCAGTACCTCAAAAATCGCAATTTTGGTAGGGACACCGACTTTCGCTCCTGAACCTCTTTGTGGATAGTGGCACTGTCATAAAATACAGCCTATGTTGGATCATGGACTGTCACTATCAATTTTCCAATATTACTTTTGAAATCGGTTCGGAAGACCCAGAGATTATTCCCTACAAACAAGCAATTACTTCTTTGTAATATAGACTAAAATCTTATTTTGTAAAGAAATAAGTAAATATTTAATAAGAGATTTGAACTTAACTTTCTCTTTCTTTACTAAAAACTTTAACCTAATACCATTTCCATTTTTGGCATTATGATTGCTGATTTGATACCACTGTGAGCACGTGCTCAGATTAATACCTCTAAATAATAATTAAAAAAAAGACTGAAACTGGATTTACATAGCCATGCTGATAGGAATTTTAAGTTGTTTTAAATATAAATACTTTTATAAAAACTTTTCAAAATAACAGACATTACATTACATTACAAGATAAAAACACTAAAAACAATATAAAAGGACGTTTCGGATTCATTCTGAATCCCTCATCAGCTAATTCCCAACGTAAAAGTCATACTAGATTTTAAAGTTCAACAAGTAGAAAAACATTACATCAAGTTGCGAAAAAATTATAGTTAAAACAAAACTGAATGTTCTATTGGTAGAGATGTAGCCTCGTTAATTGCTAAATCAGCAGTTCTCGTGTACCAAGCTTCCAAAAACATACGACTTGCATAAATGCTGCAGCCTGATCTAATTATATAAGCATTCTCAAAATTCGGAAAATGATCAGTTTTCATGGCGTGGTCAACAATTTTAGAATTTAAATTTTTATTTCTAAAAGCATGTTTATGCTCCTTAAATCTTGTTTCGAGTGTACGGCTGGTACAATAATTATGATTATATTTTTACTATGATTATAATACTTTTTTTTTCTCTGTGTGACCGGAAAGCACAAACGGAAATATTTTTTTTAAATTGAAATGAAATTTTCAATGTCTTTTTCTGTCACCTGTGCAGATAAAAGGAAATATTGAAATTGAAGTTACAGAGCACGCTACTGTAAATGAGTTGTTTTAATAGCAGAAATTTAATTGATGAAACTCTTTCGAAATTTTCATGGTATATTTTTAAATTTTGTAACCTGATCATCAATAAAAACTACGGTACACTTCAATCATAACCAGATAAAAAATGTGTATAAATAAGCGTGTATTAGGAGTAAGTGTATAATACACATGGGACATAATTGGAGGCTGGTGTTTATACCTGTTAAGGTGTGGGAAAAATTTCTTAAAAAAGCGACTGCTGATCTCTGCACCATCTATTGACTGCATTAAAAAATTATTTCTAATTTGCTTAAATATTAGTTGTAAGATAGTTGACAATTTCAGAAAGGGCTAAATTAAAATAAGGTCACATGGGCGTCCACAATAAACAGTATGGAAACCAGCTATCTCAGTAATAAAAAAGTGCTAAAATATTAAATCTGTTAAATGTCCAACGATGCTGAAATCCAAAGAGTCGATCGCAGTGACATCTGCAGGATATTTTCCAAAACTGCAAGACGATTGTCAGTCTAAAAACAGTAATAATACGACGTTTACATTCAAATTTGAAAATGTTCTGCAGATGTCGCTGCGATCGGCTCTTCGGTTTTCAGCATCGTTGTGCATTTAAGGATTCAAATTCAAATTTTTGGCACTGTTTGGATAGCGACTTCCACACTATTTAGACGCTGTAGCATGGGGCACTGGTCTGTTCCCCATGTTTAAGCTCTGTTTTTTTTTCTAACTTGAATAAACTGCAAAACAATAATACACATTTTAATGTGATATATCTAGTAAAGGCAAAAATTTGATTTTTATTTTATTTTCAACAGTTTAAACAATTGTTGAGTTTTTACGAAAGTTGAATTCTCAAAGACAGATAATCTTGCGAAGCTTGATTAACAATCAGAACCTTGTATTTTTGTGTAATTTTTAATGCGAAAGTTTTGCAAACAGATAGGCTTCTGACTGGTTAAATCTGATTTTGAAAAATGATGATAAACAAACTGAATCTACGATGAAAATTTCTAGTTAACCTTAGAGACAAGAGAATGTTTCCATCTTTCTGGAAACGCATAACAACTGTCCCTTCATCAAACTATTATCGTCGAGAGAAAGTATTTTATTATATCGATAGTTTCTAAAATAACTTAATCGGAATTAACTGAAATTTCTGAAGGAGAATTTTCAAATGCGATATGCGTTTCCTAACTGAAGTAAATTTAACATATTATTTAATATGCCGGGTGAGCCAAAAGTTCGTTAAAACTTTAAAAATTCATAAAAAAAGGAAGAAATTATGAAAAAGGAGTGCGATTTGCAAGAAAGGGCTCACAAGGTAGTCGGATTTTTTTAGCAGAAAAAAAGAAGTTAAAAAAATCACATGTAGAGGGCGCTGACGACCCGAAACACAATGAACAGTACAACAATACGCTCCATTCATCTGTTCTACCAGAAATGTTCAACTTCCAGAAAATTCTACGACACAACCAGGTTGTGTCGTAGTACCTGTTCATTATGTTTCGGGTTGTCAACGCTCTGTACATGTGATTTTTTAACTAATTTTTTTTTTTTTTTTTTTTTTTTTTTTGCTAAAAAAAAATCCGAATACCTTGTGAACCCTTTCTTGCAAGCTGCACACCTTTATCATAATTTCTTACTTTTTTATGAGTTTTTAAATTTTTACGAACTTTTTGCTCACCCGGTATATACAAATCTATAAATCATATACGCAACTTCAAAAAGAATTTGGAAATTTTTCCGACTATAGATGGCAATTACAGAAATGGAGATTCAAACGTGTTATGAGTTTTTCATACTGTTTACTTAGAAGTAATCTTTCATTTTACTAAACTGTGAAGATTTGTTTTACAGTATTTTGAATGGTGTTGGAAAGTATTTTATAATCTATGCGTGACGTCCTTTTTGACGTCCGATTTTTCGTCCTTTTTAACACTTTACAACAAAGTTGAAAAGTGTTTATGCATTCGGTTTGTATGTCCGCCCGTCCAAACTCTAACTCCCGTAAATATACTCGGATTTTTATACAATTGATAAACGTTATTTAGGGTCACCTAGGCATGTTTGGTATGGTACATGAAGTATGTGGAGGGGCACCCAAAATAATTCCATTACAATATGGTATAGGGGGAAAAATCGTTTGCAGAGTATTTTAATGACATGGCGCTATTTCAAATGTATTGAAACTGATATAAATCACTGAATTTCACTACAAGATGATTACGATAGAATAGGGCATTCATAGCATGTGTCGTTCATGTACGTTGACACACAAAAGAAATCGATTACAGTACTGTCTTTGTGTAATCATTGCTGGAAGTGCGGTTTCCATTTCGGCATGCGCTTTTAAAGTTAACTATTTTTTTTTTCTCGTTGTATTTAATTTCTATACCTCCTATACAGGGCTGCACAAAATAATTCAGGAACTATTCTCCTTATTAGCGGAAATTGCTGCGGGGGAAATTTCAACTAATATATATATATGTATTTCATAACTGAACTGAATTTTGGCATGCATGTAATTAATAGATACAAATCTATATATTTTATACAGGGCTGCTCACAAAGAATTCGGAAATTTTTCCGGTTATAGATGGGAACAGCTGAAATTAGGTTTTCAAGTGTGTTATGCGTTTCCATAGGGTTGAATTAGATATAATATTTTAACTTATTAAACGGTGCAGTTTTGCTTTACATTATTCTGAATGTGTTAAAAAATATTTTATAATCTATGCTTGACGCATGTTTTTTCGCTCTTTTTTATTTTTAAACAGAGAATTAAAGAATGCTATTGACTGTTTAGAAGAAGCTGTAGACGAGTGTCCTAGCGATGAAGATAAAGAGGAAGTAGCAGATGGCCTCAGAGAGTTGGAAGGTCTCATGCGAGAAACTTGCGAACGTGTTCCTGGCCATCAGAAACCAGTTGTTGGTAAGAGTGGGGACTGAAAAGTTAGATACAGGACAAAATATTTCAGAAGATACAGGTAGCACGGTGCGAAGAAAATACTGCGTCACGGGGCAAAGTGTCAATTTGCCCCCCCCCCCCCCTCCCGCTCCGTTTCTCTTTCTGATAGGTGTCACAATATTGGTAAAGTGTGGAAATAGAAATAAATTCTATTTAATACATGTTTCGCATTTATTTTGAAACTTTAAAAAGTTTAATTTTAATTCAAAAATTCAGCTAAAGTATATAAGAGAAATTGCACATAGACTTTGGTACAGGCATTCTGGGAAATGGGCGAGGTAAAAATGTATCCAACAGTACAGTATAACAGTTAGCAACCATTTTGGATCCCAAGAAAAAAAAAAAAAACACATGCTATTTTGAGAGTGTATGTTTTTAGCACAAGCACCAGCAAAAAAAAATAAATCCCATGCTCAATGAAGAGAAGGATAACAAAAGAGACTATAAGAAAAAGACCTAAAACAAGTTTTAAAAAAGAAGTTAGTCAGTAATTTGCTTTTGTATGTGGGGTAAAGGACGATGCAATAGCTTTAAAACGTAAAAAGTACGTATTTTCAATGGTGAAAAATTCCAGATATATATATATACAGTAGAACCCCGCTAATCCGAAATTCCGATTAATCCGAACCGATTTACTTACAGGATGAATGTCGCGACAAAAATATAGAAGTTAGAATTAAACAAAAAATGGCAGTAAAGCATGTTTTTTATTATTTAAACAGCTTGAATAGAAAAACAAATATTCAATTATGTAAAAGTATAACAAAGGTACTCGAATATAAAATGGAAATGTGCACTGTAGCCCTACTCGTAGAAGCCATGTTCAAAAAACGTTGAATATCAGTTTGTTTGCCAGTCACTATAAAATTCCTTTCTAAAATGCAAAAAGCATTTAATTCAGATGGTAAAAATTTATTTTTCCTTTCAACAATTTGATTTCGCAAATTATCTACAGAAGCGTCCCCCCCCACCCCCCCTCGTCGACGTGATGACTGAGCTATTTATAGATTCCAGATTTTGAACCGCATGTAATGGGTCGTTATGTAATTTCTCATTCTGAAATTCCATTGAATTATTATAAACAGCAGGAGGGATTAAACAAGGAATACAATTCTGTTCCGAAAATCGTGCCGGATTATCCAGCATGCTGGACCTTAGTTGTAGTATTAGAGGCTGTTTACTGTACTACTGAGTATTTATAACTTACTTTTTTTAGCACGCATCTTTTCTTTTCTATTTTTATCGGAATTTTGGGTAATCCGATTATTTTGTAATCCGAACAGGCACTGCAATTAGTTCGGATTAGCGGGATTCTACTGTATATATAATTTTTTTTTTTTTTAAGGGGGAAAAATCAGGTTCGTAGTATAAATTTGGCGCCCCCTCAATTTCCGCGCCCGGGGTGACCGCCCCCTTTCGCACAGGACTGCATACAAGGTCTTCTTTAAGTAGACTGGCGGTTTCTAAAATAAAATAACAAGTAAACGGTGATAGCTATTGAAGTTTTTCTTGCAAGAAATTAATGTTAGTTTTATGTATCACCCATAGATGTCGCTGTACTGTCTATAACTGCTAGAACGCGCAAACTAACATATAAAAGGGATCAAAAGTCACTCAGCTCCATGAACATAGAATAGAAGGACCTCTAACGAAATAGGCTTTGGAAAAAGAAAATCGTTTCTCGAAGTATGTTTCAAGTAGGTGGCGCCACGGTTCTATTATGCAAACCGCACACTGGGACGACACGGGCAACATGTTGCTCGATTTTGGAGAAAAAACAAGTTTAAAGTAGGCTTAAAACTGATTTCTTCTTTGTTTGGATCTGTTTTTTTCTCCTATGGCGCACTTCATTTTCCTCCTTTCGTCTCAGTGTACGACCTGCACTACGGTTCACTTGTTCGTCTGCTTTTTCATTTATATTACATTACAAAAACTAGCTTTGTGGTGGCGGCGTTGATGCTTTCTTAGCACGATGCTACGCCGGTTGCCATTTAGTTCGAAAGTCGCGACTCGCTATTAACACTATTTGGTAAGAAGTCCTTATCTATTTCTATGTTCATGCTCAACTCTGAACTTCCATTCTGTTCAGTAGAGGAAATGCCTAGTGAAATTGCAACGTTCTTTTGGGCAATATTACAGTTTTAGGCAGATCAGTCACATCCATTTGTGGTATTTGGAATTAAAACAAGGTTGCGTACACTCTCAGTAATAATTTCTTCAATTCAAGGAAATTTTCTTGGCAGCAGTGCTACCAGGATTTTTCCGCTAATAGACGAATATCCGTTTAGTTTTTCTCCGTTACAGGAGGTAAAATATACGTCAATTAAAGAAAATGGCGATAAAATAAATGTTGCTGACTTTGAAGTCGAACCATCTACCGTTGTGTTACGAGACTAGTACTATAACCACTCGGCTACAGTTGTACAGCAGTGAAGCGATTTGAAGTTAATGTGATTGCCTCCAATGGGTGTAACTTGATTAATTTCTTTAAAAAGCTTTGAAATTTAAAGTTAATTTCAGGAAGGTTTCGTCTTTAAGGAAATTGTGTCTGGTGTTTTAATACTTTAATTTTAAAATAGGATAAGAATATGAATTATAAATATTTTTATATAGGTTGCTACATGTAAAATATGAATATTATATTTTTATGCAAGATTTTTTTTTTTTTTTTTTTTGAGTAAAATTGATTTTTTCCATTTAATATTTTAAGTAAAATATCTTTTTTAAATGTGTTCATTTAAAATACATATTGGCCATAATTAAACTGACATTACTCAGAGTGTTCTGTAGCGCGATCTAAGTGAGAAAATGGCGCCAAATTTTGTAAGAAGATTAAACAAAGGATTCCACGAAAAAAAATTAGTTCCAAAATCACCGCTAGGGGAATATGTGACGCTGTGTAACAGAAAAGATAGTTTTAAAAAATGCAGAATCAATACTGAAATCATTAAATGTGCTAAATAAAAGGTAATTTTATTTCAGTATTGATTCTGCATTTTTTTAAACTCTCTTTTCTGTTACACAGCGCCACATATTCCCCTAGCGGTGATTTTGGTTTCTTGCGGAAGTCTTCGTCCCCCGCCTTGTTTAATCTTCTTACAAAATTTGGCGTCATTCTCTCAATTAGATCGCACTACAGAACACTCTGAGTAATGTCAGTTTAATTATGGCCACCTTGTATATTGCAAAGGCTAATATTTTTTTATAACTTAAAAAAATAAATTGTGAATACTTACAAATGAATGAGAAAATTTTTATTTATTTTTAAATTCAAAAATGTTTCCTTTCTTTGTTGCTGGTTTGTTTTCTGGGAGCACGGCAGTGCGTCCGCCAAGTTCGCACAAGCCGTAAGCTACCTTTTCCTGAACCATTTTGGCATACTTTTCACCGCCTCATAACGTCGTTTTAGGGAGAGATATAGAAAATTTTCTTTTATACACATGTTCGTATGGTCAAACTGAACTAAGGTTCCACGATTTCATGTTTCTATATTTAGTAGTTTTCGAAATATTAGATTCCGAAAAAGCGCTTTTTTGTCACTGACTCACTTCGCATCATCAAATAACTAAGGTACTTCTAAAAGTCGAAGAATCATGAAATTTCACAAGTAAGTCGGGTTTGTAGCACAATTAACCAGAAAAATCTGAAAATACAGAATTTCCGCCTCTAAACCCTTCAAACAGGGGGTGTTCATTTGGCCGTAAACAGTTCCTTAACACATTCAATTGTGCCAATGTTGGTCGCCAAAACTCGATTAGTTTTGAAGAGAGTCACGTGATTTCAAGCAGAATAACATTTTATATATATGCTTTTCCAAAGATGTTTGTTAAATAGAAAAAATGAATATACCTAAAAATTTTAATCAGTATAGGTTAGGATATATTTATGATATTAAAACAGTAAAACATTTAACAAAATATAACCGCAATTCGGTACGTTTCCGATATAGTAGCCTTGGCTAAATACAGAAAATAGCCTTGACGAGAAAAGAAATTTGATAATAACGTATTTTCTGGCAACATATTTACTGTGTCATATACATTAGCAATTTTTTCCATATGTATACAATTTATTTATTGTAAAGAACCCGTTTATTTATTTTTATATAACAACATAAATAATTTGTATAAAAAAAATAATATTTTATGCGTGTATAAATAAAATGTTTATATGTATATAAATCATATATAAATAACATAAAAGTTCATCAGGTTTGTTTTCATAGTTGTTTATATCATTTGGCAACATATCTCAGTTTCTGGAGTCCAAATTGCGCCAAGATTTTTTTTAAAATGCCAAGGTCCCTATAGTGGAAAAATATCCTAATTCCATATGAAAGTTTAAAAATCTCCTTTTAATTAAATGAAATGTGTAACTAATAAACTGTCTTTAACGATGTGCGACAGATACGGCGTCCGAAGTCCGCTTCTAATGTTATTATATTGTATTATTAGCCTACTTACTGTTAATTTATCGTTAATTTTAAATCTGTAAAAGAAAGATCATAGTTATAGATAAGATATGTTGGTCGCCAAAACCCGATTACAGAAAATTAGCCTGAGTTATAAAGGTGTTACATGATTTCAAGCTTAATGAATTTTTATATGCTTTTACAAAAATCTTAATAAGGCAAATCTTTCAGTTTATCTGTCCATCTTCCTATCTTTTACTTCCTTAAAACAAATTTTATTAAAGACCAGGAGGCGTCTGCACAGATCATCACCTCATCGAGTTGACCGCTGAAATTTTAGGATTAGTTAAATACCGATTAGCGTATTGAAATGTAACTGGTCTGCCAAGTCGTATCTTTGTGGAAACCACCTACAGACCCGATTTTACGGGTCAATTGGTGGATTTTCCATTGTGTTTTCCTGCACCCATTCCTCCATGTTTCCAAACTTTTGGATGCAGGAAAACACAATATTAAACCTATCAGTTAACCACTAAAATTAGGTCTTCAGGTGGTTTCTACTAAGGTATGACTTAACAGACTAGTTGCATTTAAATATGCTAATCTAGTTTTAACTAATCCTAAAATTTCAGCTGTAAACTCGATGAGGTGATGGTGTGTGCAGACGCCTCCCGGTCTATTATAAATGTCGGAATTCTAATCTCAATAGCACTGTGGTCAATCTGGCAATTATCCCTACTATTTATGGAACACTATTCCTTTAAGTGCGTTTTAGTGATGTTAATGAACTTATGCATATGCATCATACATATTATACATATGCATATAATACGTAATACATTTGCATCATACATATTATAGGTATGTGTATAATACATAATACATATGCATCATTATGGCGTCAGAATAAACAAAACTTTTCTTGTCGCCAAATTTGAGAATTGACATGACATATTACAAAATTTGGCGGAACTTTGCTAAATGTCGCCAAGCTTGGCGAATATTTGACGCTAGTGGCTATTTTTCGATGAGTTAATTATTAATGCGAGCCATCTATTTTTATTTTTCCGCATATCATCTAAATAGTTAAATGATATAACGTACTAATATTTCCAAAGTGCTAATAGTTTCGTCACTGCCCAAAACCTCTGCTACTGTTATTATATTGTACTGTTATTATACTTACTGTGACTATGTTGTTAATCTTTACACCGCTAAAACTTCTGTATCATATAAAGGGAATTTACGGAAACTATTAAAGCATTGAAACTGCCAGTTCTCCTTATGATTATTATAATTCTACAGGGTGTCCGGTCTCAACGGTGTCCAATAGCTAATTCCTAAACCGTTAGTCATAGACATATAGTTCCAGTTACAAAAATGTTTTAAATCACGTAAAGAAATATTTTAAAAGCGACTTGGGTCAATAAAAACATTTCTTAAAAAATTACGAAATTTAAATTTTTATATGGTCCCCCGGTCCTATAAGTTATATTTAATGAAATTTTCCTTTTACACTGACAAGTAATACAAAAAAAGTCCCATTATTCTACGATTAAAATTGACCGAGTAATAGCTGTTTAAAGTTGGAGCATATTTTTTGCTGCAAATTGGGGGTCATTCACAAATTTAGTCGGAATATAATTTCGTCAGATATAAAAAAATATCTGGGAGTAAAATTAACAATTCAATATAAATTTGAAATCTTTAATCATTCTGGCATATTAATGGAAAATATACAATTTGTAATAAACATTTAAGAAGAAAGAAAAAACAGAATTTTTCTTAAATAAAATGGTTCTAAATTAACAGCCTCAATTCTTTACAAAATGATACGTATTTTAAAATATTATTAGATTGCACAAGCCTGCAAAAGTTGGGTTATGTCATGTTTTTTAGCTAATGATAATTGATTCTTGTATACTCTGTACCGCTGAATCCGAAATTGACCTTCATTTTTAACTATCATATCAGGATTTTTCGCACATTGCAAATTTCAAAGTTAAGGAGTTCAATGTTAAAATTGAATTTCCTCCCCCATCTCATCGGACCACTCAGCTGTTTAGCTGTAAGAATCCCAGGATAAGCAAAAATATCGAATAAATTTTTTAATAAAATAACGTAAAATAAAATAAAATAAAATAAAATAAAATAAAATAAAATAAAAAATGTTTTACATATGTTTTATAGTATGAGATTTTAGCTATATTTTAACTTACACATTTGCGATTTGCAAAAAAAATTCTAACGTGATGGTTAAAAATGAAGGTCATTTTCAGATTCAGTGCTAAAAAGTGCGTAAAAATCAATTATCAAAAGTTAAAAAACATAACCATCTCCGCTACTTTATAGTATTCGATTTTTGTTATTCTTTAAATTTGAAAATTTATGATTTTCGAAATATCCTGACATGACGGTTAAAAATTAAGGTAATTTTCGGATTCAGTGCTAAAAAATACATAAATGTGAAAAACCCAACAATCGCAGTCTTGTATTATCTATTCTAAAACTTTTTCTTAAACTCCTTGGCAGAAATTTATCCAAAATTTTTTGTGTTATCCTGTAAAATAAGTATAAATGGAAACCACCGAAAATCTTAATAATATTAGATTGTTATCGGATTTGCGCCAGTATGTAAAATGCAATCTCGATCGGATATTTAAAAGTGGGTTAATGTTAGAGTACAAATTTTGAACTGGAAAAACATACATATGATTGTTGAAGTAACATAAAAACTTATAAAAAACATAATTTTTGTTAAAAGAAATCATAAGAGAAACAGTCTCAAATCCTGACAAAATAAAACCTATGTTATTTTAGCCAATTTGAGACTTAATCATAATACTTGTAGGATTTTTTTTCAAAGCGCAGATACACATGAAGTAAGACCTTCGAATACTTTAAACACTTGGCATATGATCCCTCAAAGCCAAGCCGAACTCATTTGTTTTCAGAGAAGAAAAGTGGCATAAGTCATGCATTTTTAAAGTCTCAATTTTAGCGTTATATGAATGGGGCTTTTTTTGTCTTACTTGTCAGTGTAATAGGGAAAAATTACTAAATATAACTTATAGGACCGGGGGTCCGTATAAAAATTTAAATTTCGTAATTTTTTAAGAAATGTTTTTATTGACCCAAATCGCTTTTAAAATGTTTCTTTACCTGATTTAAAATATTTTTGTAATTGGAACTATATGTTTATGACTAACAGTTTAGGAATTAGCCATTGGACACCGTTGAGACCGGACACCCTGTATAATATGTACATTATGTACGTTAGAATGAATCTTCTATAATTCGGTTCCGCGCATTTTAGTTTTCAGGTTTCGAATAAAATTAGCTAAAATCTTAAAACCATGGCATATCGACTAATTCTTCAACACGATCAGATGAGAAGAATGATAGATTTTCAAATGGATCAGGGCAGTAAGCCGGTAGACATTCTATTCTTCCGTAATCCAGTCTAGTGAAAAGGTTAACGTGAAACAAAAAGCGTTCAACAAAAAGCATCAATATGGTTTAATGCAAATGCAGAAATTGTCAAAGGATTTCATAAGAACCATTTCACTTGTACCCAGTCGTATCTGTTAAAATGCAACAATTGGCAGTGAGATCAATTAGAAGAGATTACTTAATAGGATTAAAAATTTCTGCATTAGAGAACGAATCGTAACTGCTAAGGAAACATGCATAAGTGAGTTAAGAGATATTTGTCACCAAAGATGAAACACATAACAACACAAAATATATGATGTGCTTCCGTGATCGTAAAGAGTTCTTGATTTCTCTATCAAAAGCTTCCGACTTGGCGAAAGAATGGGCAAGTAAATTAAATTATGAATAACAGTAACATGATGCAACGTTTAACATGGAATTAATACGGTAAATACTGGTTGCTAGAGGCGGCTAGTACTTTAATATAAAAGGAAATAAAGTATAAATTTGTAAAGCTCAATAAAATAAATTTAGGTATTTTTATGCTAGCCGGGCGCAAGTAGCAAATCGCCAAATACTGTTCCCAACTCCATTGTTCATATTGCATTCATTTCATTTAAAGATATATACTTTTCAGTCATCTCATTTAAAATAGATGCATTTCCCTCATTTTATTTAATAGAATATTTAGCATAGAAATAAATAAATAAATAAATAAGAAATAATAACATAAACCAAAATATTTTATTTGAAAATCAAAGCATTGTTTCTAATTTACACATGTGAAAAATGAAAACTGCTATTGGCGAAAAAGCAAAATGCTAATGAGGAGATTTGCTCCCGGCTAACATAAAAGTACCGAAATTTAAGTTTTTTCATATTAATATAGTTTAGAATAACAAACTTGAAAAAACATACAAAAAGTAGTGATATCCTAACAAAAAGTTTTCGTTAAAAAAAAAAAAAAAAAAAAAAAAAAAAAAAAAACGCCAAGTTTTCCTTAATGTTTCGGCCAGAAAAAGTAGTGATATCTGAAGTTCGCACAAGTTAAAAGCCAAACATCCCAAATCTTTCATTGAAAATGGCTTCCTGCGACTTGGCCGTTAATGCCTTCGAGAGAGTTTTTCAAATTTTAAAATATGTACAAATGAGCTACATGCCAACTACATTTTTTGATTATTTTAGTCATTTTGTGGCACACAGTACAGAAATAAAATACACATTTGAAAAAAATATTTAAACCACTTCAGTCTATTTAAATGCTTAGAAGTTGCAAATAACAAAATACATGTATTCAGGAGATAATATCCCTAATTGCTAAAACATAATTAGTATCAGCTTTTAACAGTTTATAAATCGAATACATCTTAATGTATGCAAACAAACTATAATAAATGTTCAAACGAAAAAAATCTCTTTCGTCAATACACAAGATTTCAATATTATACAATAAAATATAATGTAACATATTGTGAGATTTGAAGTACGTAAATTTTGTTTTATTTCTTGGGTTTTCCGTTAATGACTTTAGCTTTAGACAGGCCGTTCAAAATGGCAATTAAACCACAGGTGGACTAAATGATCTGTAATCAAAACTAATGTTTGTTGAAACTGAATGGTAGTTATCAGAAATCGTTTACTTATAATGTCTTTATGTGAATTTGCCTCTTTGCATTCTAATATTACTTTTAATACTTAAATAATTCGTAAATGTGTGATTTCCAATCATTAATTTTGAAATACTGTAGAAGGCATTAACGGCCAAGTCGCAGGAAGCCATTTTCAATGAAAGATTTGGGATGTTTGGCTTTTAACTTGTGCGAACTTCAGATATCACTACTTTTTCTGGCCGAAACATTAAGGAGAACTTGGCGTTTTTTTTTTTTTTTTTTTTTTTTTTTTACCGAAAACTTTTTGTTAGGATAATGTATTTCTTTTAACTAAATTAGAAAGCTTATTTATAAAATTTTTAGTTTATAATTTTTTTAAATGAATTCAGATTTTAGTATTAATAGACCCAATACGCATGCGTGCTAGGAATGAACGGAATTTCTTCCTCATTTTCAGACTTTCGGCAACAATTCACGAATGAAACAATTTTTCTAGGAGTACTGAAATTATTCTTTAAAATATCAGGAATAATTTAGAGTTTTTAGACGAGTGTTTTTGACAGTGTAGTAAAAAAATTTCTTACTACATACACTTGTCTCCTCCAAGAATAATTTCGCTAGCTGTCACCGTTTACTTCTTATTATTGTTTTAAAGGGTTTCAAGACTCTTAAAGCTTCAAAATTTTCGAAATTTATTTATTTATTTTTTTTTTTTTTACATGTTAAATTCCTATCTTTTCTGAACATTTTGGTATGATTGTTTCCTTGAAATTCCCATTAGAACAGATGTTATGACTTTTATAATTATACCCGCTCAATAGCTGACGCGGCGTTTCCGAAACTTTGAAGTCATTTTTCTCCAATTGACGTTTTTGGTCATAACGCACAGGATATCTCAAAAACATCTGAATATTATTTCATGACATTTTCAAAACGTATGTTTCATGTTAATCTATATAAACTAATCATAAAATTTCTAAAACTATGTTCAAAAAAACATTTTTTATGTGATTTTACAGTTGAAGTTTTCCAAACTTTTGTAAACTAAATACCACTTTGTTTTTAAAATATTAAAATGCTTTAAATACAAATTTATTTAGGTTTAGAGTAATTATTACAATATGAAGTATAATTAGGTACAAAAAAAATCATTCTAGTTCCGAAATTTATATTGTAATCCTGCGCGTAAACTGTTATACCATTTTTTTGCTCGACAAATGTCTGACAGTTTGCAGCCCCCCCCCCCCTATAAATACTAGTTCTGCATCTTTCATTTTTTAAGTAAGTGAAATGAAAGGATACATTTATATTTTTCATCCTAATAAAAAGTGTGCTTTAAAATCTATTTTAAGATATGAAATGTTGAAAATAGTCTTTTTTTTTTCATTTTTCCCATTTTAAGAGTCCTGAGACCCCTTAAGCCACCAATCCATCTCAGAACCAGTGTGTCAATGCAATTATCATATTAGTCCAGGCATTAGGTGCTCAAAAAGGACAAATAGGGGAAAGTTTTGGTGTAGTTTTGATATTTGGTGCCTTTATGTTTTGTGGGTCGTTGAACACGAATCTGAAGATTGCCAACAAAATTTATCCCGGGTAACACGTTTTTTTGGCAAAAAACGGGAAAAAAGCGGGATTTTCTTTGTTTTTTTCCAAATAACTTCAAAATTATACATTTTACGTAAACGTCCTCAATGCATAAATTGAAGAGGATAAAATTTCCTACATTTTATGTACTAAAAGTTTTTTTCTCTGATCAATTGTTTAGCCATGACAACGCCACAAAAATGGGAGTGAAAATCAAAAAATTCAGAGAAAACGGGAATTACGCCGCTGTACGTAGATTTAACATGAAAACTGACCATTTTACACAAGCATTGACTATAAATTATACTAAAGATTATATGAATGACTACATTTTACAATGAATTTGCTGATAATAAATAGGACGACTATTATGAATGAATTATATGAATCATTATTTAATTATAAATAAACATGTACATTAGTAAGTACATTTATTTAAAAAACAAAAAAATATTATTTCCGCTTTCTTTTACTTGAGGGTCCCTGCTTTTCACCGACATCTACAGCATAGAAAATAGACGTATAGAATTAGTGGGTGTTTTTATTACTACCAACAGTATAAAATAAATGTTTTTTTAATAAAAAATATTTGATACCTTTTTGACTTTTTATATATTTAAATATTTAAATATTTGACTTTTTCTTGACATTTTAGTTCAAGTACCATTTTTTTTTTAAATCAAAGACAGCAGAATTTAAGTTAGTCACATAAATAAACTTTTGCACCATTATGCAACGGCAACAAGATTTAAAATGTAACGAAAATATGAATGTCGTTCAAAATATTTTGTTTATAGAGAAAAATTACAACGAAGAGCACATGAAGTTTTGCAAGAGCGAAATGTTTAAATTTATGACCAAATTTGGACAAAATTTGCCAGTTGTATGTAGGTATATCGGGACAAAATCCTTTAAAATATATTATTTGGCTGCAAATTCTGAGTGGTTACAAAATTGATCCAGACAAATTCTCCAAATTCAGATTTGATACAATGCAAAACATAATGCAAGCATTTTCTCATGACATATTAATCATGATATCTTATGATTCCCTATCTTTACATAAGGTTCCTGTTAGGTTTCCTGTAAGGTTTGTGCAGAAATAAATATGAATATGCAACAGAATATGCAACACAGCAATTTTCATTAATGCTGTCGAATGTTTGTCCGTACTTTAAATTAAAAAAAAAAGAAATTTTAGAATTTGTTATAATAATAGATATATCACTTTAGCTTCCATACGTTAAGGAAGTATCATTAAAATTATCAAGAAGAACATAAAATCATGCGTCAATCAGATTATGGAACATTTTTTAACGCATTCGGGCTACTATAATAAAACCTCTGAGTTTAATAACGTGAAAAACGATGTCTAAGTAATAATTTGTAAAACATATAACATGTTTGAAAACACAATTTCAAACAAAATCGAAAAAATAGCTGAAAAGTTTGTACATCCCTGTATATGAACTATAGATTTATCATATAATTCACAATATGCTAAAATTTAGAACTGTCAGTGGACGCATAGCACAGTTGAAAATTCCTCGTTAGCAATAAGCTGGTATATAATTGTCTTGAACAGCCCTATATATGATTTATAGAATTTATACACGCTAAATAGTATGCAATTTTTAAAATTTAAAAAGTGTTCCACAACTGAAAATGCACTTCCATAAATTATTGTTCATACAGAGAAAAATATAACTGATTTATTTTGTGTGCCCCTGTATATGAAAGATCAATGGCACATCATATTCAATAGTAAGCATCTTATAGAGCACCTCGGAGATATATATCAATTTAAATACTTTTGAAAAGGTGTAACATGAACAAAATACACACAAACAATTTTTCTCCATAGACCGTAATGTTACATGATTCTTTTTAGTGTCCCTGTAAATGATCGAAAAATACTACCCATACCATATTCTATAAGAAATAATCTTGTAGTGCACTTCATAGATATGTATATAAATTTCAAAGTGTTTGAAATTATGAAACATTATTGAAAAAAAAACACAAACGATTTTTCCCCATAGGCCGTAATATAATGAAATACTTTTGAATGTCCCTGTAACGAAATTATGACTGCTACACGCAACATTTTGCAATACCTAACATTCAATAGTGAATATCAATAACATTTTTCCATTTCATAGCGATGCGACTACATTGACGCCAAAAATAATTATGGCCATCTAGAATCGGTAAATCAACCACCGTGCACTGCAGTAATTCCCGGTTTTTCAGAATTTTTTTATTTTCACACCCATTTTTGCGGCGTTGTCACGGCTAAACCATTGATCAGAGAAAAAAACTTTTAGTACGTAAAATATAGGAAATTGTATCCTCTTTAATTTATGTATTGAGGACTTTTGCGTAAAATGCATAATTTTGAAGTTATTTTGAAAAGACAAAGAAAATCCCGTTTTTTTCCAGTTTTTTGCCAAAAAAAACGTGTTTCCCGGAATAAATTTTGTTGGCAAACTTCACATTCGTGTTCAGCGACCCAAAAAACATAAAGGCACCAAATATCAAAACTACACCAAAACTTTCCCCTATTTTCTACTAAATGACTGGACTATATCAATGATCGTTTATTTACAGCTCAACGCAGCGAACAGCAAGAATTGGATGAAGTGTCGGCGTGCCTTGTAGAGAATGAAGACTTCATAAATCTTTGCATCTACCACGGTGCGGAGTATGCCATGTCTATATTGAGTGCAGATGCAACTGAAGATCTCATTAAGTGCGCGTAAGTATACAAAATACAATGGCTGTTGCTTTACTTCTAAAATGCAGTAGCCTCTCTTTACATGACGCATGCGGAAGACAATAAACAGTATGCACTATAGAATTGTCAGATAAATCTATACTAATATTATAAAGAAACGTTTGTTAGTTAGTAGGAGGTCATCTCTGGATCTATTGAACCAATTTAAAAAAATAACGTTAGGACATTAATGGTAACAGGCGCTGCGCAAACCTAGGGTGCTTTTTATCTGAGTAGTCCTATCTTAAAGGTTGTAAGAATGAAACGAACGCTCTAAATTAACAATTTCTTTGTTAGGACTAGAAAATTGAAAATTTACATGGTAGTTAATGTTAGCTAATCGGACGGTTTTACTTGTAACTTACGGCTAATATGGGTTTAAAACCGTACATAAACTTACATCGGTTTAATAGCTTTCGTTTCTGTATTTTAACTCTCTCGCTGCGCAACCCGAGAGTTTCTCGGGCAACGTAAAAGTAGCAAAATTTGCGCAACCAGAGATTTCCTCGGGTACGCATTTTTTCCGTCTAATTAAACTTCCTTGATTATTCCCACCAGTTATTTTTTATAATAAATTTTGCCTTATTTAATCGGAGCATTTTCCCGATTAAATTAGACAAAAATTTTTGTTTTGAAAAACCAGTGACAAAAGAATAAAAATTCTTAAAAGACGCTCGTCCCGAAGGGGTTAAATGCGCAAATTTGAAGCTATTTTGATAAAACAATTACTCGGCGAGAGGGTTAATGTTTAAAGGACTTCTTTATTTTATAAGTAATAGCTCTATTATCTAGGATATAATGTTAACTGTTTTCTAAAACATAATTTAACTTGAAAGAATCGGCACTAAGCATTTGCGTCTCAGAGAGAAAGCCTTGGTTGTTCCGTAATCGACCATTCTGAATCTTACCTTTTTGTATAGTGGAATCGTCCAGTTAAATTTCTTCGAAGGTATAAAGGCCTTTTAACCCTTTCAAGGGCGGTTGCTAGACGGTCTAGCCACCTAATTTTAATTCCAAAACTGACAAATGGCACAAAGAATATTTTAGTAAAATTTTGCTTTTGTAATGAAAGTGCAAATTAGCGGGTTTTTGTTTTCTGAGAAATTCGTTTGAATATTCTGGTGTCAGTCAATTATTTCATCAGTTTACGAACAGAATTCTTCTGGCCCTGAAAGGGTTATTAGTGAAAAGCAACGGCCTTCTTTTCATTTCTTTGAAATTTTTTATCGTTATAATTGTAATATGCTTAAGTTTGTTTGGTTGAGTCTCTGAAGTTACAATAAGATATGTTTTGAGTTTTGCGATGTTAAAATTTTAAATGAAAGCTTTTTAGTTATGATTTTAAAAGAAAATTTAAGCTGTTTTGGAGGACTGATTTTTAGCATTTCCGGAGAACTGTTTTTTCTTTAAATTCGTATTTACAGGAAGCCATATCTGTGAATTTAGTTTAACCCCAGGTAAAATGATGTTTAATCTTGTTTTAATAAAAGAAAATTTTAATCATTTACTTAGTTATTTTTAACAAGGTTTGCTCTGAATCTTATTCAACTTAAAGCTCTTTTGGAAGTTTTTAAATGAAGTTTACTTTGATTGAAATCAAGTTTAATAAAGAACTGTCGTGACACCAATATTTGACTTTCCAATTTCTTATGAAATCAACACAATTTTTACTTCAGATATCAACCAAGGCACGTTTGTCTTTTCCCTACTAATTGCAGTATATTAGACTTGTATTGATACAAACTAACGGTTAAAATAAATGCGTAAATGATCTGAGTGTTTAAGGGTACGGCACTGTTTAGGCTACTTTTTTATCTCGCGATCCCTACCTTTGAAGAGATGCAAGATACAGAGAAACATTCTAAAAACACGATGTTTTTTATAAACTGTTGGAATTAAAAACTTGAAAACTGACATGTTGATTATTTTTAAGATAGTAATTTTCACCAAGATCGGTTTAAAAAGAATCGAAATTATAAACCATGAGATGAGTTGAGAACGTTCTAAAATATTAAATTATCCAACCGATTTCCAAAATTCTTTAAGTCTTATAATGGTCCCTTCTTAAACAAAACCTCTTTTTACTGTCTTTGCTTAAGCATAAACATAGGATACTTTTAATTTCGGGATCACAACCTCTTGGGGGTGCAAGCGAGAAAACATTAGTAAGGATAAATACAACTTTTTTTAAGTTTGAATTATTGATACTCTTTTGTAATCCACGTAGAAATTTCTTAAAAAGAGTTACAAAAAGATAAATCCGAATAAGCTGTATAATGAAGTGATAATACAGCGGCGTAAGTAAAGCGTGACAGGCTGGAAAATGCCATAGGTGCCAAGATTCATGGGGTTGAACAAAACAAATTGTTTTTCCTTGCGTTTAAACAACGTAAGCAAACAAGGATGCACTTTTACCGCTGCATTCAACCAGAATCCATGTACATCCCATAACAATACCAACCCAAAAACATAGCATAGAGGCTGTTCTTAAATAACTCGCCTTTATAGCTTGTCCGAAATATTTCGAGCAAATTTCATCTTACATAAAGAAGGTAATTTTCAAAAAATTAGAGATGAAATCTTTAGGGATTTTAATTCGTACTGCTAGTTAGAAGGAACTTCGTGTTTTAGTAACGCGATCTACTTTTTTTAACACATTGTTTGCTGAAAACGTACTTTTACTTTTTTTGCGGTCTGTCACTTGAGCTGCGTTCAACGACATACAAGGCCAGTTCATGACTTTTAAAACGTCGTCGCACGGAGCTTATCATCTTTACACGGCGATTGGCACAAAACGATGGGCGCGTGATTGTACCAATCACCGTGTAAAGATGATACGTGTGACGTTTTAAACGTCACGAACTGGCCTTGTATGTTGTTGGTCTTGCTTGAGCGTGGTTCACGTAAAAGTATGCTTTTAGTTGATTTGTGATAGAGAGTGTGTGTAGTATAAATACGGGTTATTGTAAGTGCGCATGTTGTTTGTATCACTAGGCAACGGATTCAATGGTTATCGATAAAACGTACGATAAGAATGTTGGCTACTAAGGCTTTAACTGTTACTGGTGTAATATCATAAACTATTGAATTCATATAGCCCTATAGGGAATGGCGACTCATGGGTTTTTAAATGGGAGTTCATAATACATAAATCCTTCTCTCTATAAAAAAAATGCAATGATTTGGAAATGGGTCAAAATATTTTGAAATGGACCAATGAAAATCTGCGTAGATGCCATGAAACGCACCTGTTTGATCAGAGCTTTCTGTCTTTTCCTGGCAAGAATTGTGCTTGGCAAAAACTATGAAAGTAGAGAATTTAGATAGGATGAGCGGGGAAAAGGAAGAATCATTTGCATTTCGATAGACTTCTGTTTTATTTATTTTTTGGGGGGGGTATCGATGGCAAAGGGGATTTTTACATAAAGAAGATAATTTCCATTAATTAATGAGAAAGGGGGGGAGGTCATCTGCGTTTGGAATCTAAAAATTGAATGGATAGGAAATAAGGGATCGAGAAGCGATCCAGAATGAAAGTGCGAAACAATTACGTCTGGGGCTGGCTAGAAAATAGGTATTGCTTCGCGATACCAAACGGAATCGCGAAGGGTTGGTGAGCGTACCGAGCAGGGGGAAGAGCCTCCCTAGTTAAGTAAATAAAAACTGTCAGTACAACTTAATGTACAGGTGCAACGCTTGAGTTTTCTATGTTTAAATTGAAACAATGTAACTAAACGAAATAACAAGCACTTAATAAAAGTGCAACATTTTACTTTCTATACAGGGAGATCATGCATATTTTGCCAGTTTACAAGCGCATATAATCCGCTGTCTGGTGGTCAGTAATCGAAATGTTGTTAACTTAGCTTTGACTGTGCGATATTGCAGTCCCCAAGGCTGCATCCACAGTGGTTACGACAGCTGACGGCTATTTTCGCGTTTGATTAAGTATGATTAGTTTTATATTTTGAAAATCAGCTTGCATGATATGAGACATTGAGAACCAGACTGTCCCAACCTCATCAGCTCTGATTTCGAGAAAAATGCTTTCCAAAATTTGTACAAATTTTTGTCAAAATTTTTTAGGCCACTTCTGATAGTGCCAAAGGAGACCAATCTTCTTTAGCAAACATATTTTTAACAGAGTGGACCAAGCAATTCGATCCACTCTTGCATTAGCATCTTGCTATTCAAGTTACGTTGGACAGTCAGTTAAACTGGCTCTATCACTTGAGTAGTTTTAAATTTAATAAAATTCATTTTAGAGCCACTAGATAGCATGACATACGCTGCTCTGGCTATACAAACTCTTCTTCACAAAAATGTGGGATATTCCACCCTGGTTCTCAACGTATCACATAACATAACATATAGCTCAAACTATAATTATTTGACGTCATGTTCACCTTGGTTAACAAATAAAATATGTAAAATTAAAATTCTGATAAAATTTACTTAAAAGGTGCTGAAATATACATGAAAAGGTCTTTATAGCATAAAAAATCGTCAAAAGACTTTGAAATTATTAGTTATGCACTAAAGAAATATAATATCAACGTAACTGCGGAACCATCTGCCAAGTTAAAAGATCTTGCACACCGAAAAATAGACCCAATCCCTAACGATGAAACTTCAGGCATGTATGTGATACCTCTTACCGACAAAGTAAATCAGAACAAAGGCAAGACTACTAGAAAATTATAAGACAGACTAAAAGAACATATTACAGACATAAAGTATAGTGAGCTCTCTACAGCTCTATCCAGGTTAAATAAAAAAACAAGATATTGACATAAATTTCAGTAAAGCAAGAATCATAGCCCATACTTCAAATACATACTACTACGCATCAGTAATCAAAGAATCCTTGGAAATTTTAACTCAAAGAAAAAATACTTGCAATGATGTACTGCCCAACAACATATCTAAGATCTGGTATTGAATACTACAAACGTGTGAAAATTATTAGAATAATTGTGAAATTTACATTAAAATCTTTTTGTATTAAAGAAATAATACATTTAAAAAATATTGACACATTTAATATTTAGTGTGCATCCCTTTGTTTTTATTAAAGATTTGATACGTCTACGAGTTTTTGGCAATTAATTTGTATTTTGTTGTCATGATGCCAAATTTGGATGAGTTTTTCTATCAGAACATTCTTGTTTGTGATATTGTATTTCTTTAATTTAATTAAAGAATACATTTCCATCCCCTGGAAACAGTCCAGATATGAACCCCATAGACAACCTTTGGGTCATTGTAAAGAAAAAATTAAAAAAATACAACATCACAAACAAGACTAGTCTGATAGAAAGACTCATCCAAATTTGGAATCATAACAACGAAATACAAATTAATTGCCAAAAACTCATACAAAGTATGCCAAGACAGGTATGTTATCATTTCTTTAATAAAAAACAAGGGGATGCACACTAAATATTAAACGTATCAATATTTTTCTAATGTTTCTTTAATATAACAAGTCTTTATTGCAAATTTCACAATTATTCTAATAATTTTCACACGTCTGTAAATGTTTCTAGCGATTTTGAAGAATAATCATGTCCCCCCCCCCCCCGCTCCTCCTCTCTTCCTTTGAAATAGATTCGTCTACAGCTACTTAAGTAAAGAACTTTCACGAACTTTTCACTGCTCTGATCTTTTCCCCCTAATGACGGCTGTTACAGTGCAGTTGAAAGCGCTTAGAATTTTTAACGTCTTTTGACGGTTTTTTGTGCTATTAAGACCTTTTCGTGTATATTTTAGCATCTTTTAACCCTTAAATGCCGGGTGTTGCTTTTCGGCAACATACCCAATTTAGGCTCTAAAATACTATTAGAATAACATTGAAGCTATAATGCCTAATGTTGCCAATAAGATACACTCTGAAAATATTATTAAATCGATTTTCAACATGTAGATGGCAACACTTGTGCTGTTTAAGAATAAAGATTTTTCAATTGTTGCTAATTGTTCATTTTGCTTTGTTTGGAAGCTTGTAAAATATCCTATTTTGTTCTGCAGTGAGCAAGTAAAATTTATTTCTTATTATGGTTCCTAAAACTCTTGTGTGTTTAATATTATAGAATTTTTTCAATGAAAATTATTTTTTCAATTAAAGACCAGTATTGCCGATTAGTAACAAACTGTTTTTTAGGCGTAAACCATACTTAAAACAAAATATGATTTTTTAAAGTATTTTTCCCATGATTTATTTAAAAAATGAAAGCCTAAAAACATTATTACAATGATTTTTGAAAAATCAGGCATTTGGGTTAAGTAAATTTTATCAGAATTTTAATTTCACATATCATATAATCTTTAAAAATTTTCAGAATTATCAAATTTCTTTTCAACTGGTTTGATGATGTTTATCTTTTTAGAATGTTCGGCATGATGGCTAGTTGCTACGTTGAAAGAGTTGGGACAAAATGCGGGGACAAAGCAGCCGAGATGGCTGATGAAGAACTAGCAGTGCCTCCGCCAGAAATACAAATCTCATGCCGAGATGCAGGAGCCGATCCTTACTCTTTTCAATTTCAAGGAACTCAAGACGAGGCGAGAGAATGATTTAGTCACTTGAAAACTAACTGAAAAAAATTCTAGGCAATTAAAGTGTCAGTAAAAAATATTTGTGAAACTGTAAATTGAAAATTCTTAATAAAATATTTTACACATCTTCTGTTTAGTAGTTGATGCCACACTATGTGTCATGGAGATATAGATTGTCAATAAATGTTAATAATGAATTAAATTTAAAAAATCAAAAAACCCGACTGCATAAAAAGCGAACTAATTAATTAATTCTCATCAATGTGAAACTATTTTTTTATATTACTTACCTATTTTTTTTATTTACTTGCATTGCTGACTTTTAAATTGTGTTTAATTGTTAGTTCCTATCTATAAACACTGTTTTGATAAGACCTATAGATGTATATGAAGGTTAGAGTTGCAGTAAAGCTAGAGATCCTACCTACACAACTTCCAGGTTGTATAAAATTTTAACGGCGCTTCTGACTGTAACATCGTCTTCATTTTGAAAGACCTATCCAATGATATGCCACTCAATATGGTGCGTAAAAAAATGTTTTCGTCTCTACCGCCATTTAGTACTTTACGGCCGCCATTTTGAATTTATAAAAACAAAACTTAGCCTATAACCATCGGACGGTAAGACGAATCGATAGAGACCTCATTCATTAAAATCCATCTAGCCGTTGGAATGTTTCGAGGGTAACAAGTAATCCACATACCCAGATACGCGTGAAACACATAACCCTTCTTGGCAGCCGGGTAAAAATATAGCCGAACTCACCTAACCGCTTCCCTCATTATCATGAGTTATCTCGAGTTCTTATACTTTACAATTAATTTTTATCCCGAGAATACACGGACGTAGCATGATTTCTCACTACAATTTGTTTTATTACGTTTTTACTTGGCCTAAAGCTTAAAAAGGAAGAAAATATTCTTATATAATATAATACATTATATATAATTAAATTATATATAAAATTTGATTTGCAGTTTTCCAAATTTTGTGATACGAAATGCAAATGATGCAATGACGGGATTGCAAAAAATGTGATGATTTTTTGCAGTTGTTTTAAAAAAAAATGGGTAAGGGTAGCGGTTAATGAGGACGGATAATACTAAAGCATGGCTACAGCAAGCAATCTGCACGTCGGGTTTATTCTGATGAGCTGCCTCTCATCACAATCACAGATCAGGATGTTATTGCCAAAAATGTTATCTGAGTGAATTGTGTCAGCTGTGCGTTGCACAAGTAGTTCAAGTAGCAGAACACTAACAATTTAAGCCAGGGTTTGACTCTCGGAAGACATTTTTTACTCAGTGCTAAAATTAATCAGTTGAAAGAAAAATTTCAACTAAGTGAAAAAATATGATTTCTTTGTTGAACAGTTTTAAAAATAATGAAGTGGAATTGAATAATATACCCCTTCGTTGCAAATTGGTTTGAAAAAAAAAATTTCATATCAAGTGCTAAAAAGTATATAAAAATCAATTATCCAAATTAAAAAAGCACAACCATCACATCTGCATCAGATTTTCTCTATTTTCTGGCACTTTAACTTTGAAATTTACGATTTGCGAAAAGTCCTAACATGATAGTTAAAAATGAAGGTCATTTTCGGATTCAGCGCTAAAAAATACATAAAAATAATTTACCAAAAGTTAAAAAACACAACCACCTTTTCTGTTTTTTAGTAGCAGATTTTCGCCATTTGAGTCATCATATAAGGTTGTGATGTGGAATCACATATATTTTTCTTATATTATTCCTTGTCTCTAAATTTCAATTAAAACTAATCTTTCATTACTTATTCATTTTATCCTAACTTTTATTTCAGTTCCCATTATATTTTCCCCCCAAAAGAAAAGATATTTAACATATGCCTTTATCACTAAAACAGCTCTCACATAAATATAATTCATTTAAGGGATTATTCACGCTGACTAGATAAAAAAAAAAAGAATAAAGATCGACTTTTGATTTCGGTCAGTAGAAATAACTCTTTGCTTTCTATTTTATTTTTGAGTTTAACTTCCTCGTTAAATCATAAATATTTCCAGTACATGCGGCCTGTTTTGCCTTTCACGCTAGGTTCCCAAAACTTTGCTTCTGATGTACAATTTGGCGTTCGAATTCTTTTTTTAGTATTTTTTTAGGACTGCTTTTCTGGTTACCCTGCAGCAAAATTCAAAATTCTCCTAATTGTCCAAAGCGTAACAGATAATTTTTGCTCATATGATTTCATTGATTTTCATGTGCTCTTTCTTTTCGCCAATTGTGGGATGCCAATGTGCGTATTACAGAATGATCAATTCAATTGCTGAATCTCGCTTCATGAACCCAGTCATGTGAAAAACGTTTTTAAGAAATGCTATCAGGCACCATCCCTATTCATTTTGCTGTATGGACTTTTTAATTTTACATCTTTACTCCGAATAAACTAAAATGGTAAAGAACAATTTTAGTGTATTTATTGACAATAATTAGTACAGCCTACAGCCTTTAACAAATTTTCGGCGAATGCGTACATTATCGAATTTGTCCATAACTTACGATCTACATACATTGTAAAGTACAGATCTTTATTATAAAGGTACAGCTAGGAAAGTCTGCGCACATTTCAAAAGAAGAATAATAAAAAATCTATATATTAATTTTTTGCTAAACTATGCATGAATAATTTTGACTTCGTTTGTTTTTTATGCATTTCCATTGTTATTTGGTTGTTATGCTGTAATTTAATAGAACAGCAGTAATAAAACCAAGAAAACTATTTTGCACAATCTCTCCTTACAGGGTTGGTAAGATCGCGCACATGGGTAGGAGAGATCGTTATTTAATAATGACTAGAATTAAATTGTTAACAATAATAATTACACTTAAATGGCATTGTTCTAAGGTTTTTGTGAGTAAATATTATTGTATTAGGAGTGAATATTTCAACCTAATATTTAAATAATAAAAAAAAGAAAGAATTTTAACAACGGTTAAAGAATTTTAATTTAAGAAGAAGATAGAAATATCGGTAAAAGCAAGCCCTACTAAGATGACAAAATAACATTAATCTACTTGATAACACGTTTAACTTGAAAATTACATCATTTTCATTTCCCCAGTTTCAATGTATTTTGTTTGCTAACCGAAATTGTCGTCGTCCACAATCGATGCACTTATTGTTGTAAATCATGCAGCTTTCGTACAATCACCTGCCCCGAGCGATACATTGAATCCAGTCAGTATGGTCGAAGTTGTCTCCTGGTACAATTCCAGACATTCAATGCACTCATCCTCATTTACCTTTGTTTTTTTTATCGCCCTTTTTCTGAAATCACCTTATCTTCAGCTGTTTTTTTTCTTTTTTAGCGGTATCTTTCTTAAGTCTTTTTTCATGTACATTTTGTGGATCAGTAGCATTAGTTGCACTCTGTTTCCTTTTGATTTCGATGGCATTAAACTACTTGGCATTGTATTTTTATTTCCATAACCTCGGCGGAAGGTGAGTTCATTATCGGCTCAAACTATATTGCACCTTCACTTGATTTGGATAACTCACTACAAGAGTGGCAGCACCTAATTACTCAAAGAAGATCTTTTTTATGCGGTGGTGATTTTAATGCGAACTCTCCGCTCTGGGGAAGTCCCAGAGAGGACGCTAGGGGGGAGAGTTTCATTGAATTTCTCGTCACTAACAACCTCGCAATCTCTAATATTGACAACCGTAAACATACATTCATTAAAAGAAATAAATCGGGCACAATCGTGGCAAAAGGATTCCGAGACCATACTCTTGTTAATCCTATTGCACTTACTTTTATTCGTAACTGGCAAGTTGTTGATATACACTCATTTTCTGATCATAAGTTCATTGAATTTTCTCTTCAAACTACTCCTCTTTTAGTCACGCAACGCAGATACAATACAAAATTTGGAAATTATAAAAAATTTGATAAAATTCTAAAATCCAAACGAAACACACTTAATTTGACTTTGAATTCTGTAACTAACACAGAAGAGCTTAATTTATTTACAGAATTGCTAATAGACACAATAAAAATGGCGATACGAGCCACCTTCCTTTTTAAAAATCTTCGCAAAGCACCTGTTTTTACATTTTGGTCTTCCGAATTAAAATCTAAACGTAATTTACTAACAGCTTTGCGTAAAAAACTTAAAAATTTGAAACAGCTAAATTCACCCCTGAAATTATCCAACAATTCAAATCCTCATACAACAAACAAGCTGCCATTTACAAACGGTCTATTCTTGATGCCAAAAGCGCAGCTTGGAGGTCCTTTTGTTCGCACCAGAAGAATCCCTTTGGTGTTGCACAAAAATTCTTTTCTGGGAAGTTCTTCACTCCGGATGAAATCCTCCTAGAGCGGCCTTCGGGCTTCTCGTCGAAACGTAATAATATCGAATTCCTTACCAAACATCTTTTTGGTGAAACAGTCTATCCTAACCATAATAATCTTGACATTAAATTTTCGAATTACTCTGATAAACCTTTTTCTAATGCGGAACTTCGCGCCACTCTTGGCAAATTCAAGGATAACAAAAGCTCCTGGTGCTGACTCTATTGATTTCCGAATTCTCAAACGTTCCTTTAATATATTCCCAGAGATTTTTACACAATGGGCCAATCTCTGTCTTTCTTTCCATTATTTTCCTCTAACTTTGAGACAAGGGGAAGTAGTATATTTCCTTAAGCAAGGGAAGACTCCCTCTGAACCCAGCTCTTATCGCCCGATCTGCCCGCTTCCGGTGTTAGGTAAATTACTAGAAAAATTGATAGCTAAACGTCTTATAATTTTCCTCGAATCAAACAAGTTATTAAGTAATAGGCAATTTGGGTTCAGAGAGGGCAGATCATGCGAATAAGCTCTTTCCGAAATCTTGACTTCCTGTGCTTTTAAAATTAGTGAAGGCTGACACTTACCTGGTCTCTCTTGATATTCAAGGAGCTTTCGACAGTTTTTGAGTGGAGAGACATTCTCCTCCAACTTAGCATTCTAAATTGTCCGGGTAATATTGCTGGAGTCATTCGTTCTTATCTTTCTGAGCGAAGCATTCTTGTTAACTGGGGAGCGGAAATCTCTATCCACCCACAGAAAAAGGGTTGTCCTCAAGGTTCCTGCCTGGGGCCAATTTTTTGGCTACTCATAGCTAATATAATTCTCTCAGAATTCGAAAAACTTGGTTACTTGCTTTTTGCGTTCGCGGATGACTTCAGCTTTACTTTCTCTGGTTTTCGACGTCTGGACTTGGAGTTGGAGGCTGCTTTTGCTCTCCCAATTTTCTGTCAGCTGCTGGAATCACTGCATCTGCAACTTTCCACTAATAAATCCCAAGCCCTAACATTTTCAAAACCTTATAAACTTAAAAGGAAACCCACCATCAGAATAAATGGCACTAGCGTCCATCATGTCTAACCTTAAATTGTTAGGATTGTCAATAGATGAGCACTTGAACTGGTTCTCTCATATTAATTACCTTAAACTCAAACTAGTAAAATTTTATCATAACTCAAAAAGATTAACCACTAAATCTTGGGGTATTAAAAGCCATATGCTAAAAATTTGGTATTCTACTATTGTTGAAAAAATTATCACCGATGGAGCATCAACTTGGGGGGAAATCTTACAAAAGCACCACTTAATAAATTAGTTTCTATACAAAGGATGTTTCTCTTGCAAATTTCTAGGGGATATAGAACCATTTCCAGTGATGCTCTCAATATCTTGACAGGTATTCCTCCCATTTCCATTACCATTAAATATGAGTTCACTAAAAGTAACATCATCCATTTGGAGAATGAAGCTATCTCACAGCAATATTTTCCACAAATGATGATTCAGCGTAAGACTCTTGGCTGGCAGTTTCATCCGGCAGATGAGACTTCCCACCTATATGTAAATCCGACTATAAATTCTTACTCTCCCACTCAAAATGTTATGGTCTTCACCGATGGCTCACGCACTGTTACCGGAGTAGGTGCAGCTTTCTGCGCTACGAAAGGGAGTGAAGTGACTCATCGTTGGTCTTGCAGGCTGGATAACAATAATTCCATTTTCCAAGCCGAACTCTTTGCCATCTTTAAAGCTTTAGAGTGGATTTCTCAACAAAACCAAAATTTTTTAATTCCAATTTTTAGCGATAGTCTTTCAAGCCTGCAGGCGATCTGTTCGTTTGGCTCAACAAATCTCCAGGTTATTGAGATTAAATCACTTCTCAAAAATCTTCTCTGGAAAACCTATTTAAGCCACGTTTCAGCCCATAAGGGTATCCTGGGAAATGAAACGGCAGATATGTTGGCAAAGGAGGCAACTGCTAGACCATCAGTTGATTTTTCACTTCCAGTACTGCACTCACACATCAAAAGACATCTTCGTGCTCATTTTATGAAACAATGACAGGATTACTGGGACTACTCAGATAAGGGTAGATATACCTATGATCTTGTCCCAGTGGTATCTTTGGATCTTCTGCTGCTCACTCCATCTACTACAGCTTTCCTTACCGGTCATGGTCCTTTTGGAGCATACCTCTTCAAGTTCAAAAGAGCCCTTTCTCCTCTATGTGAATGCGGTGATGATGCTGTTGCCTCTCATTATTTCTATAATTGTCCTTTAACAGCTCGCTGGCATATCCGCCGTCCTCCTGTTCTTCCAGTTGGTTGGTTAGCAAATATTTTATCGCGCCCGATTTTGCTCTCAAAGCTTAAAAACATCTTCAACTTCTTATGTAACCTTTCAGTTTTACTCCATCACTGAGACAGGGACTTGGATTCGCCGTTATTCAGTACCCAATGTCGGGTCGCAGCAACTTGTATAATATAGTCTAACTTTGTATAACACGGCATTATTTAATGTCCTTATGTTTGTTTCACAAATTTTGCAAATGCAACATTTATTTATATCTTATATATACCACTCCGCCCTCTGTCGCGCGTATTGGCGGGCTCAGCCTCGGCTGAAATTTGTAACTTTTTTTTTTTTTTAAGACCTCAATAAAGGGGACCGGGA
Organism: Maratus speciosus; assembly: GCA_963932465.1. Classification (NCBI taxonomy): domain Eukaryota; kingdom Metazoa; phylum Arthropoda; class Arachnida; order Araneae; family Salticidae; genus Maratus; species Maratus speciosus. The sequence goes on along the minus strand of OZ010791.1, from coordinate 40,427,418 downwards.
GGGACAATCTATGCTCTACAGACTCACTTACTAGTCTGAGAAGTCTCTCTCGGGCAGTAAAAGTAAAAGTAAAAAAGTTTAAAATACGAGGGCAATTCGGAAAGTAACCTCCGTTTATGAATTAAAAAAAAAACTAATGAAAGGAAACATGTTTTATTACTTACGTATGAAAGACACGTTCTTCAGCTACTTCTCAACATAATTGCCGTATTAATTAAAACAATTATCATAACGGTAAATCAGCTTTGAAATTCCATCGTCACAGACTTCTGAACGCCGGCCTATTCAACTGCGATTATTTTTAAAATCAACTCGCACCACTCTTTCAATCCAAAGAATTTTAATATATTTTTCTATATAATTTGTTGATAAATGTACTACCAAAAATGTTTTAAAAAATAGTGGGTCAAGTAAAATATTACGAGAGCAATTCGGAAACTAATTTTCGTTTTGTTGTATAAATGAAAAACACGCCTACTTTCAACAATTTTTTTATTTACATCTCAAAGATACAGCTGTCTTCTATTTTTCAACGTAGTCACCATGTACATTCAAGCACTTGTAATACCGTTTTACCAACTTACCAATCCCTTCTGAATAAAACTCAGCTGTCTGCAAATTCAGCCAGCTTGTCACAATGGTTTGAAGATCCACATCGTCAGCGAAGTGCTGTCCTCCAAGCCACTTCTTCATTTCCTTGAACAGATGAAAATCAGAAGGAGCCAAGTCGGGGCTGGTGGGGGGGGGGATGATTAAACACGTCCCATTCGAATTGGCGCAAAATATTTTGTGTTCTCTGAGCACTGTGAGGGCGAGCGTTATCGTGCAAGACACAATTCCAGATGTCAGCAGGCTACGACGTTTGTTCTGGATGGCTCTTTTCAGTTTCTTCAAAGTGTTACAGTAAACTTCATAATTTATTGTCTTACCACGTCTCATGAATTCGACCAGCAAGATACCATGAGCATCCCAAAATACGGTTAACATAATCTTCCTCGATGTCAAAGTTTGACGGGCTTTCCTCAGCCGGTTTGGAGAACCGGTATGACCCCATGCCATTGACTGTTGCTTTGTTTCAGCATTTACATACGCAATCCAAGTCTCGTCGCCAGTCACTATTCTATTCAAAAACTTCTCCCCTTCCGTGTTGTACCGGGAAAGAAAGTCTAAGGCAGCGCCCATTCGAATAATTTTGTGGATCTCCGTGAAAATCTTTGGTACCCATCGAGCACAGAACTTCCGATAGCCTAATTTTTCGGTGACAATTTCGTACAAAACAATCCGAGAAATTTTCGGAAATTCTTGGGAAAGTTCCGAGATTGTGAATCGACGGATCTGACGAATTTTGTCTTCAATTTGTTCGACGAGATTATCACTCACTACAGACGGCCTCCCACTCCTTGATTCATCATGGATGCTTGTTCTTCCTCCTTTGAAAAACCTGACCCATCGACGCACTACACCTTCACTCATAATGTTTGGGCCATATATGGCACACAGTTCACGATGAATGTCCGCTTCTGACAGTTTTTTCGCCCAAAGAAATCTTATTACTCCTCGTACCTCGCATTTGGCAAAATTTTCAATAGCAGCGTACATTTTGTGATGTTATAACGAGGAAACGCGCTGTAGTTCGACACTCTCCCTAAGATTGCTGAAATTTTACGGAATTACAGATTGCTTGATTTAGCAATGGTTGTGCTCCACTCACTACTAATAGTGCCATGCCTCGACGGAAGTTAATTTTCGAAATGTCCTTTTATTACAAATTTAAAAAAAAATAGTGGTGTGGATAGAATAGAACGAACAGCCCTGTTGAATGGCCGGCGGCAGAAGTCTGTGACGATGGAATTTCAAAGCTGATTTACAGCTATGATAATTGTTTTAAATAATACTTCGATTATGCTGAGAAGTAGCTGAAGAATGTGCCTTTCAAACGTCAGTAATAAGAAACGTATCCTTTCATTAGTTTATTTTTAATTCATAAACGGAGGTTTATTTCCGAATTGCCCTCGTATTTTATACTACTGACATTTTACAAAAAAATCTTACGAACAGTTACGAAAATTCAAGCGCTTACTTTGGAAAATCAGAAGAAAATAACAATGCTTTATCCAAGACGCTTGGAACAATCAATGTGCACATTTATGTAGACACTGCACTAATGCTGCTGTACAAATACCTGGAGTTGCTGCGCGCGTACGCTACTCCTTCCCGTCAAATCTCTTTGCGCACGATCTCTCCTGGCTTTACCTTACTTATTGACATCTGCATACGCTTAATGGACAAATGTTTTTTCCCCTCAGGGGTGGCGAAGGTAAATTTGAAATATTCGTTATTACATTATATTGTATTGCACTGCAAATACTTCACACTACCAAAATTTTGGTCAATCGTAGCACAGGAAGTGTGTTAAAATTTATTGCAAAATTGGAGACGAACGGACACACAAGGCAAGTTAAATGACCGCCATTTTGACACAAGATGGCGGATGAAGCTTGCCAACAAACCCGGTCCAGTCATTGATATGTACTTTGTACACACCAAGTCACATCCAAATTGGTTCACAAATAGCCTGTGATCGCGTGAAAAAAATCAGATCGTTTCAAAATGTCAGCAATACTAGAAATTCAAAGTGCTATAACCCAGTCATTTTTTTAAATATAGACGAAACAAAAAATGCTCTGGAATCTTTGTATCAAAGTCAAACACATAAGAAAAAATTCTCTTCCTATTTATAATTTTTTTTGTACCTCATTTAAAAATTTAATTTTTTTGAACATTTTTAAATGGCCGCCATTTTGAAACAAGATCGCGGATGAAGTTAGTCAACAAACTCGGTCGAGACATTGATATGTACTATATATACACCAAGTTACATCCAAATCGGTTCATAAATACACCTGTTATCGCGGGACAAAATTCAGATCGTTTCAAAATGTCAGCAACACTAGAAATTCAAAGTGTTATATTTCATTCCTTTCTAGGGAGTGGAAAGTTGCACTTTTTAACCCATTCGGGAGCATGGGTGTACCTTCAAAAAGAGCATAAAGAATTTGTTTTTGGCACCAGTAAAAAAGAAAAGTAATATTTGATATATTTGATTACTTTAATCAGAGCATTTTCGTAATTATTTATGTAATGGTAGCTTTTTTTCTTTAAGTGGTACCAACCGAATAAAATTTGTATAAAACCCGTCTGTCCCGAAAAGGTTAAGGAGTATATTTTTATGAAATTCACTTCAAAAAGAGTGAAAATGCCTTTCACTCTTTCAAAAAGTGAACTTTTCACTCTTCCCAATTTTAGAGTGTTTAGATATGGTTTTAATAACGAAAACTCTTGCACATAAATCCATTCAAATAGATTCTATGAGACAAAATGTGTCACTCACAAGTTAACTGAAGGTGCAGTCTTAACAAATAAGCTGTTTTAGAGGAAGCTATCCCTAAGGTTCTTGCTCATATTCCTGTTTTAATAACGTCCCCCAAAATTCAGTTTTACAATTCAGCTTCCATTTCTTCCAGGAATATCTGTAAAATTTTCGGCAGACACTAATACGTTTATTCGTTACAGCACGACAACAATAAGTACGACGACACAAATATTTAAACTACTTAACAAAATCAAAAGGTTAACCCCTTGAAGGGCGGTGGGATATATTTTATTCCACCTACGATTAATGAAGATCTGCACTGGAAAAAAATTATGAAATTTTACTTTTCTAACTTTGATGGAAAAAAGTCGGAAAATAGCGTTTCCTTATTTTGAAATTTTTTTTTCTAAATTTCCGGTGAGAATTCAGCATTACACAAATGTAATTGCTTGCCCCTCAAGGGGTTAAAACTTCGATGTTTTTTATCGCACACTCCTGTCTAGTTCAAATGCTATACTAAATCACTCTCTCGTTGCCATTTGTGGCTCACTGAAAGTTCGGGAGTCCAAAATAGGTAATGTCGTTGTTGTTCATCATCATATCGACTCTTATACAACCGCAGTGTTCTATTTGTAAATTGGGATCGCATGAACTGTGCACAGCATATGAAAATCTAGGAAAATTTATGTGCACTATTTGTTCGTAGGTTAGTTTTCTTTTCAGTGTATATTCAATGTGTATTCAATCTCTATTCCAATATTATTTTTTGTAGTGTTATTAATAAGAAGAACTTTTCAAAATGCCCCATGCGCTTTCCATATCAATTAAAATCCCCAATATTTTTTATGCAAGTTTGTTTTAAATATATATAAATAAAAAAAACTGACAAATCCTTTTTAAACCCTTTTTTGTCAAATTTAATAGGCAAAATAAGTTATTTCCCTCTTATTTTCAGAAATTGTTTTTTTTTTTTAATTTTGTTTTTTAACATTTATAACTTCCCAGTTTGCAAACTGTATTATTTTTAAAACTCCATTTTCTTTTATTTTAATCCAGATGCAGAAGAACAGAAGAATTTTTTTTTCATTTCCGAAAAATAAATTAAATAATAATAATAATAATAATAATAATAATAATAATAATAAGTGTTTCGCGCCATACCAAGACAAGATTTTTTACCTTGTTAATATTCTGAAGTGCGCTGTTTTTACTTTATCTTTCTTATTATGATTTTTTTCTTTTTAATATTTTCACATTGTATATATAATTTTAACGTTATTAGTTTTGATCCAGAAATGTGGATTTCATTAATTATTTCTGATATTATTATATCTTCTTAATATATTTTGCTTATCACATGGATAGATAATTATTGAACATAGAATTCATGTGTTACATAACTGCAGGGTTTCTTTTTAGTTAAAAATTAGAATATGAACAGAGCGAAGAATAACACAAAAATAAAAATTCACAAAATCATAATTTAAAAAAAAGGTCAAGCTAGTTGTTTCATAAAATAAGTTAATAATATTTTTTACTAATCTATTATTTTATGATCCTTTTTTTAATTATCTTTTACATTTCGTACTATTTACATAATACTGTGTCAATTAAAAAAATAATAAATAAAATGTAGATATGTACAACGATCTAAGTAAACACAATTTATTAAATACTTGTACTTACTGAAACATTAAAAAAATAGAACATATATTATAAGTTAATAATAATTTAATAATTTTTTTTATCATGGGTTGTGTCCCGCAAATATTTCTGGGTGTCATGAGCAAAGTAGTATATTAATAATCAATAATATAAGCACGAAATAATATGTTTAATAATGTAAATATGAATTAGCGTAATTTTACACAATTTTAATACGAGAAAACTACATGTCTAAGCACATTTTATTGCTTATAAAAATTAAGAAACAGGTGCATAAAAAAAAAAAACAGATAATTTAAGGAATTCATGTTTCCGTTTTAAAAGCAATAGCGTTAAATAACGCCAAAAATCATATATACAATGTGAAAACACAAGAAATGGCGAAGAAATTCAAGAAAGATGAAGTAAAACAACGTACTTTACCTTGGAATTTTCAGAGTTAGAAAATCCTAGAACCGGCGGTAACCATCTTGGTTTTCACTGGGAAACAAAAACAAAATTTATTCAGTTCTTTGCGATTATTGCCCTCCTCCCTGCTTTCGTGGTCATAATCCATCTATCTTATTCTATGCCATTTTTAAATCTATCAAATTATAATTGTAATATTGTTTTAATCGGGTAGCGCTAAGCTTTGACTCTTGAAACAAACTAGCGACTTCCTTTAAAAACGATTCTCGGTTCTCCCCCTGCCAATCTAAATATCGCGTTATAGGATTTTAACCAATAGGGAAGCTTCTTAAATCGCTCTTTTAAAGATATTTTTCTGTTCCGATCTTAAATGAGCGGTTTTGATATGCTACTCCTAAAAAGGTGATTTGGCAAACCAGTTTTTTGTGGAAAATGTCTCTTTTTGATAAAACAGATACTCAGAAAGAACGAAAACACGCGTAAAACTTTTCGTTCTTTTGTTGAGTTAATAATTTTTTTTTTAATTAAGAGTGCAGTCAAGTCCGTCCGTCTGTCCGCATATAACAGAGCAAAAACTATCCAACCGAATGGTTTGAAATTTAATATATGGAAAATCCTGGCATTCAAATTTCAACTTTAGTGCAATGAAAAAAAAATAATCTACATCTCCACGATCATATATTCTTAAAGCTTTTTCCTTATCGTCTGTTTTTAAATCTGCTGAATGTATGCAGAAATTTAAACAGTACTATAAAACTGCTGACACGTTCATACCAAAATTTTCAATTTCTGAATTAATCTGCCAACCTTAAGTAGTCTTCAAGGTTTATCTTTTGGCTTTTAACTTGAACGCTTCTTTATTCTTTTTTCTTTTCAATGCGTATAAATTTATAAAGAGAACGAAAAGTGTCAGAAGAATAAAGACTTATGCAGAGAATGTAAAAGGTGAATCCAAGTTCATACGTTATTTTAAAATTTAAAATATTTGTGATTGATTCAAAATTAGCTCTTGTAAAATATAAAAAAATTTTCTAATTTCTTTTAAGAATTTTGTTTTATCATGTATTATAAAGATAAATAAATAATTAAAATACAATACATATATACCGGATATTTCAAAAGTTCGGTGCGAAAGTAAAACGCGATTAAAAAAAAAAAAAAAGGTGTATCGGTCGGAGAGACATGCAGTTTGCAGATAAATATTTAGATTGGTACGAGATTTTGTGTGATACCAACAAAAAAAATAGTTCAAAATCTCGACAACAGAGGGCGCTACTGCAGATAATTGCAAGGAATAATTCCGTATTGCTCACACAACGCAAGAATTTAATACAAAAACGTTAGAGAATACTGCATATACAATTTTTTATATCCAAATCTTGTGTGAGCAATGTGAAATTATTACCTGCAATTATTTAGTAGCATTATTAGTTAGTATATTAGTAGCGCCCAATATTGTCGAGATTTTGAACTAATTTTTTGTTGGTGTTATTCAAAATTCCGTACCACGATGAATATTTATATGCAAACCACATATCTGTCCGACCCATAGATCTGTTTTTACCGCGCTTTACTTTCGTACGGAACTTTTGAAGCACCCAGTATTTGTGTGTGTACATAATAGTATACCTTTGAAATGAAAAAATAACTTCGAAGTTCGTATAACAAAATAGACAGAATCTCTTATTTAGATCACTCGTAATAATACTTTAGAATAATTGAGGACTAAAAATGGAAAACGCTGAAAGTACCAAACAATCGACTAAAAAGAATGTCGTTGGTTGAATGTGCCACTCGTAGTGAAGTGGAGAACGCTGAATATGCCACACGAAGTGAAGTGGAAAATGATGAAAGTGACAGTGATAAGATGAGCGGCGACTGGTGGTCATTACGCAACTTGGTCATGTTGTTATATGTTACATCGGTGAAGTATTTTTAAGCAAGGTGAAAAATATTAAATAAATAAAAGAAATGTTTACAAATGATAATATTAGGTATTTAAACACTAAACGAAAGGAATCTAGGTATCTACATTTTAGTAGGGGTGCACAACCTTTTTAAGAGATGAGCCACTTACAAAAATGTCTCGGTTGTCGAGGGCCGTATCTGTAACACAGAGAGAATCTATTCCGGGAAGTGGGAGAGTGTTATAATCAGATAAAAAAATATGGTTTCAGAGCCGGGGCAGTTTTACCCCTCTAGGGTCCCCCACCCAGCCAACCATACCCAATTCAGTTGCCAAGGATATATCAATAGTTTATGTTTATATATATAAAACAGAGATATAGCAAGGATTATTTTTGAAGGAGTAAAAATATTCCTTGGCTTTATTCAGGGGGGGGGGCGGGGGTAAATTTTGCATTATTAAATGTGCTAAAAACAAATATAGGCATGCAAGTGGCTAGTGTGAAAATAAAATGTGAACTTTATGAATGAAGGGGAAAAATAAATGGAAACTTGTTGATGAAAAAAATTAACACAATTTCTAAGAAATGAAACATTATATTGATAATTAAACACTCTTTTTATTGAGGAGTAACTACATTTTTTTTTTTTTTTTTTTTTTTTAATGGAAACTTATTTTTGAAATAACAAAGCATAATGGACTAATTAAGTTTTTTCTTCCTCCGCCTGATTAACAAAATTCGTTTTTTTTCTTTTTGTCAATCAGACGCGACTGATTGACGAAATTCGCAATTTTTTTATCAACGATCGTTTGACAGATTTTACAGTGATTTTCCATTGCTGATTGGCAAAATCTGCAATCTTTTCAAAGAACCAATTTGCGATACCTGCGATAAATTTTTGAAATTTGCGAATTTTTTTTGCGATAAATTTTTGAAATTCGCGATCCCTCGCACTGGATCCAAAAAATTTGCGATGTTTTTCCGTTCACGATCAACAAAATTTGTGATTTTTTTCTGAGACCGATGGAATTATTTTGCGAATTTTTTGTTCTGCGATCGACCTATAAAATGTACAATTTTCTTACATGAGCGATTGACAAAATTTGCAAATTTTTTTTCAAGAATGGTTGACGAATATTGAGATATTTTCCGCAACCGATTGGCAATATTTACAATTTTCGTCAACGACCAATTGATGAAACTGGCGATTTTTTCCTGATATACTTTGATGTAATCTGTGATTTTTTTCTTGCGATAATTGACGAAAGTCGCGATTCCGTTTCCGCGTACGATCGACGAAATTTGAGAGTTTTTCCTGCAACCAACGGATTTCTATTTCACGATATTTTTTTTCCGATCCACAGAGAAAATTTGTAATTTTTTCCATTAGCGATTCACGAAATTGATGAACTTTTGAGGAAATTCACAATTTTTTTCGATAAGCAATTGGCGAATTTCGCGATATTTCTTGCAACCAATTGACAAAATTTGTATGCTTTTCCTTTTACCGCGACAGATTGACGAAATTCGCGATTTTTTTCGCGCGATAAATTGACGATGCTAGCGATTTTTCCGCAGATGATCAACGAAATTCGCGATTCTTAACTGACTTTGTCGAAATTTGCTTGCCCTGAGGCAAATTGTCGAAAATAGCGATTGTTTCTCGCGATAAAGTGACAAATCTTGCGATTTTTTCGCAGCCGATCCACGAAAATTGAGATTTTTCCACGCCTGGTCGACAAAATTCGCGATTTTGCCGCACCCGATCAACGAAATTCGCGATGTTTTGGCAACCGATCAATGAAATTCATAATTCTTTTTTTCTCGAGATAAACTGACGAAAGTCGCGATGTTTCCGCAGCCGATCAACGAAATTTACAATTTTTCTGCGCCTGATCAACGAAATTCGTGATTTTTCTGTGCCCGATGGACAAATTTTGCGATTTTTTCGCGCCTCATCGACAAAATTCTCGATTTTTCTGTTCCCGATAAATGAAATTTGCGATTTTTTCGCGCCCAATCGACAAAATTCGCAATTTTTCCGTTGCCGATCAACAAAATTTGCAATTTCTTTCGCGCCCAATCGTCAAAATTAGTAATTTTTCTGCGCCTTGGCAAAATTCGCGATTTTTCCTTGCCCGATCAACGAAATTTGCGATTTTTTGTGGCCGATCGACAAAATTCGAGGTTTTTCCGTGCACGATCGACGAAATTTGAGATATTTTCGACTAGTGTCTGACGAAATTTCTGATTTTTAACTGAGTGACGAAATTTGCAATTTTTTACGCGACAAATTGACGAAAGTCAATTTTTTTTCCTGACACCTATTGAGAAAAACTGAGATTTTTACCAGTTATAAATTGACAAAGTTCGCGGGCCAGATGTTGTGAATCCCTATTTTAAGGTGTTGAACTAAGAGCCGAAAAAGGGTGAAGTGGAAAACGCTGCAACGTACGAGAAGTAGGAGTTTTTCTTGTTTTTCGCCTCTTGAAACATTCCCTCTTTTGAACTTTCAGCGTTTTCCATTTTTAGTCCGTAATTATATATGTATATAGTCTAAAACAACTCAAATAAAAAAAAAATCAACATCAGTTTAAACTTTTTTTTTCAGATAAATTTATTAAAAGTAATTATAAATTTTGAAATCTTCTCACACTTTTTGAAAAGTTACTCTTCATTACATATAATTGCATTTTATTACATAAGTAGAATATAATTTTTATAGCTATTCATAGGTATGTTTTCAAGACCTCAAATTAAATTTTGTTTTATCTGTTTTTTATTTTACTTGGGAAAACACCATATCATTTGATCCTAAAGATTTAGAAACTCAAAATTGTGCTGGCTGAGAAATTAAAAAGCGTGAAAAAACTTGTAAGAGAATTAAATTTAAAATTATTTGAATGGACTATATTCTATTATATTATTACATTCTTCCTATACAGGGTGTCCACTCTCAACGATGTCCAATGGCTTATTCCTAAACCGATAGTCATAGACATATAGTGCCAATTACAAAAATGTTTTAAATGAAGTAAAGAAGTATATTAAAAGCGATTTGGGTCAATAAAAACATTTCTTAAAAAATTACGAAGTTTAAATTTTTATACGGGCCCCTGGTCCTATACGCTTTATTTAGTAAAATTTTTCCGCTACACTGACAAGCCAGACAAAAAAAGTCCCGTTATTCTACGATTAAAATTGACCGAGTAATAGCTGTTTAAAGTTGGAGCATATTTTTTGAAGCAATTCAGGGGTCATTCACAAATTTAGTAGAAATATAATTTCGTCAGATTTTCGTCAATATAATTTCTCAATCTGCCTAAATGAGACACGATTCCCCATAGTTTTGTCGCATTTAGGGTATATTTGGGATTTTGTTATATAAATGTATATTTTATTAAGCAACAAATTACTGAATACTGTACCTTTAGTTCAAAACTAACTTGTTTTGTAGAAATTTAATAGTTATCTATAGTATAAAACCACAATATAGGATTACCGCATTTAGGTCATTTTTTGTCGCATTTATGGCAGCTAAAACTTAAATGAGACGTTCATAGTCCTAAATGTGATAATGCATTTTATACACGACAATTCATCTGAAAAAATTCATTTAACGATTAACTGCTGTGACAGAAAATTGCCACATTACAACCTGCGAAACCATTCGATTGAAAGATGAATAAAATGCGCGATTAACTCATAAAATGCTGTTTTTGCATTAAACTGTTTGTACTGTACTATTTCAAGTAAAATTTCGATTTTTCAAACATTTCAAACAATAGTACTAGGCTCCAAATGAAGCAAAATTTCGCTGTATCAAAAGTTAAACTGGAAATTACAAGTTAAACTGTGAAAATTTTTAAAAAAGCAGCTCTAACAGTCGTTAAGGGTTAACTGTAATTATTTTTTGAATTAATTAACCCTTAACTGCTGTGACAGGAATTGTTGCATAACTACTGTGAGCGGTCTCCGAGACCACTTGATTAAAAGATGAATGAAAGTCTCTATTAACTCACAGGGTACTGTTTCTGTACTAAAATTTAAATACAGGACTATTATAATTAAACTTTTCAATATTATTCTTGAAATGTTTATCACGGCGCAGCACCGTGCTGTTTCTCAATTTTACACTGCTAATATGCAAAAGTTATTTAAATGCTGCGTATAATGCCTAATATAAATAACCCTCAAATAAATAAATGCGTTCATAATATAAAAAACTCTCATCCGTCTTTGCCAAGGAGTTATGGCCTAAATACAATTAAATGATTGTCGCAGAAAACTTCGTTTAAAATTCGCGAAATTCGCGCGTCAATATTAACCCATAATTTATGCACCAGTGCGATTTGGATTTCCGTAACGTCAACTCCGCATAATTTTGCTGACAATCTGGTGATAATGAATATAACTACATGATCCATATACGAAATTAAATAAGGAATCCAAATGAAATATTTTATTTTATCAAAATTCTTATTTTGTGAATGAAAAATGCGAATTAATTAAAGACGCCGACATTTCGGTCCGTGCGAATTCACAGTGTGGTGTTAAAAACGGGTTAAAAGAGTATTTAAAAGATATTTATAATATTGTTAACATGATTATTTATTACATATAACTTTATTATAAAATGTCACATGATAAATATATCAGCCTTAGAAATAGATAAAATCGTACAATATTTCTAATAATTCTGATTAAGCCAAAGAGAAAATCTGTGCCTGATATTCTGTTGCACCAGCCCCCTCTTCATTTTTCTTGCACTTTCACAAAAGATTTAACATTTTCTGTACTTAAAAATACGTATATGAAAACAAATATTTATTTAGATAAACATGGTTTATTTATTTTTTATCGTTTACTAATTTAAAAGTAGAAAATGTCGATTATAACGAATAAAAAATGAAAACAGAATTAAAATATCAGATTTTATAAAAGTGCTAACAAAAAGTATGACTCCTAAACCAGGGAATAACTCAATTGCATCACGTTTTACTCGTAGACCGCATTTAAACTACCGAATGGTATAATGTTGGTAAAATTAATTTACTTAACCGCATTAAAATAACATAAATTGTTTCCAATCTACACAATATTTTCCAAAATTTCCACATGCTGATGTCACAGAAATTGTCACATAACTAGTGTGAAGCGGTCTGTGAGACCGCTCTATCGAAAGATGAATAAAAGCCGCGATTAACTCATAGGATGTTGTTTTTGTACTAAACTTTTTGTACAGAAGTGTTCTAATTAAAATTCCCCTATTCAAAAGTCACTGGTGTTAGTACTAATGTTCCAAACGAAGCAAAATTTCAGTAGTGTTTATAGTTAAACTGAAATTTGCAAGTTAAAATATGAAAATTGAAAAAAGCACCGGTCTGTGAGACTGGTAACATCAGTTAAAGGTTAATCATATGTCTATATTATGTTACTGGAATAGACACTGCGTTTCTTCCTTTTTTTTTTATTAAAAATTTTAAAGAAGCGTATTTTTCTTTTTCGATCGTCCTAAACACATATTTAAACACCTGGTAATCATTAATGGAGAATTATGCTGACTCAACACAGCTTAATTAAACATAAAATTTAATTTAAATATCATTTTAACACAATATATAAAAAAATCCCATGTAAATTTCTTCGTTAATCTTCTAAATGTTTCACCGCATTTACAACAATATGTATGTCGCTATTAGGTACAAGCTGAAAACAAGCTTGCCTAAATGCGTAATCCACTTCAAATTCTAAACCGGAAACTGGTCGTCTTTTCTTTAGTTTAACTGGTCAGGTAACTGAAACGGACAACGTAGCTCTTGGCGTTTATAAGGTTATTTGATCTTCAAAGTTAAAAAATAAAAACCTCGAGCCACTTTCGGGATTTTTTGTCGCATTTACGAAACATGGGGGCGATGTAAAAGAACGATGTGTATTTGATGGGGAATTTCTTTTAAAGAAACCGTTTTACATGCGAAAAAATGTTTCGGGTTTTGTTTCTGAAGTTCGTATGCTTCATTATATAACATTTATTTACGATTCTTGCATTAAGATTTTATGTAAAAGAACATTGTCGCATTTAGGGGTTATCACATTTAGGCAGACTGACCTTAATTTTAAAAAATGATTGAGAGTAACATAAACATTGCAATATAAATTTGAAATTTTTAATAATTCTGACATATTAATGCAAAATATGCAATTTGCAATAAACATATGAAAAAAAAAAAAACAGAAATTTTTAAAAATAAAATGATGAAAAGTAACAGCCTCAATTCTTTACAAAATGATACATGTTTAAAAGTGTTATTAGATTACACTACCCAGCTAAAGTTGGGTTATGGTCATGTTTTTTAGCTTTTGATAATTGATTCTTATGTATTCTGTACCGCTGAATCCGAAACTGACCTTCATTTTTTACTGTCACGTAAAGGTTTTTGCAAATCGTAAATTTTAAAGTTAAAAAAAGAAAAAATAGCGAAAAATTGATACTATAAAATAGATGCGCTTGTTGTGTTTTTAACTTTTGATAATTGGTTTTTATGTAGTTTTTACCGCTGAATCCGAAAATGGCTTCCTTTTTTAACCATCACGTCACGATTTTTCGCAAATCGTAAATTTCAAAATTAAAAAGTTAAAAGTTAAAATTGAACCTTCTCCCCCACCTCAACTGTTTAGCTGTAAGAATCCCAATATAAGCCAAAAAATTTAATAAATTATTGAATAATATAAAATAAATTTAAAAAAAAGTTTTGCATCTGTTTTATAGTATCATATTTTCGCTATATTTTAACTTTGACATTTACGATTTGCAAAAAAAAAAAAAAAAAAAAAAAAAAAATCTAACGTGGTGATTAAAAATGAAGGTCATTTTCAGATTCAGTCCTAAAAATACATAAAAATCAATTAAAAGTTTAAAAACGCAGCCATCTCCTCTATTTTATAGTATCCTGTTTTTGTTATTTTTAAACTTTGAGAACTTATAATTTGCAAAAACCTGACATGATGGTTAAAAATTAAGGTAATTTTCGGATTCAGTGATAAAAAATACATAAAAGTTAAAAAACACAACCATCGCAGTCTTGTGTTATCTAATCTCAAAATTCTTGGCGGTAATCTATCCGAATTTTTTTGCTTTGTACTGTAAAATAAGTACAAATGGTAAACATCGAAAATCATAATAATATTAGATTGTCATCGGATGTACGTCAGTAAAATTTATTCTCGATCGGATATTTGAAAGTGAGTTAAAGTTCGAGTACAAATTTGAACCGGAAAACATACATACGATCGTTGAAGTTAAATAAAAACTCATAAAAATAACAAATTTTTGTTAAAAGAAATCATGAAAAGAAACAGTCTTAAATCCTTACAAAAGAAAACATATGTTAAAATACAATTATTTTAGCCTATCTGAAACTTAATAAAATGTAATTCAATCGTAATAATTGTACGATTTTTATCAAGGCGCAGATACACATGTAATAAGTTCTTCGAATACTTTAAGCACTTGGTATATGACCCCTCAAAACATGGAGTTTGAGTTTAGATGCAGAAAAGTGGTATAAGTCATGCATTTTTAAAGTTTCATAACTCGGTCAATTTTAGGGCTATATGAATGGGACTTTTTTGTCTTACTTGTCAGTGTAATTGGAAAATTTTACTGAATATAATTTACAGGACCGGGAGACCGTATAAAAATTTAAATTTCGGAATATTTTAAGAAATATTTTTATTGACAGAAATCGCTGTTAAAATACTTCTTTTTCACATTTAAAACATTTTTGTAACTATTATGTCTTTGACTAACGGTGTAGGGATTAACCATTGGTCACCGTTGAGAGTGGACACCCTGTATAATAACAGAATATCTTTTCATTTATCGTAAATTTATCTTTGATTACGATGGAATCCATTGAGTAATAAAAGGGTTTCACCCTTTTTAAAGGATGTCAGAATTCAGTTAAATAACTTTACAAGGAAATCAGAAAACGTGTTTTAAAATATGAGTCATCATGTTTTCTACAAAAGCCATTTAGATTATGGGGGAGGAAGGGGGAATTCCACATTAAAAATATATTTTTGACACATCATGCGCAAAACGGAAGAATCAGGAAATGATATTCGGAATCGTTCTTCTGGAGCCATCTGTTGTATAGTTAAAAAATATAAAAATAGCGCAGATTATAATTTATCTTTTTGACTAACAACAACACACATGTGTAGGTGTACCAACCGCTATGGATAATCGTATTCCAAGAGATAAACAAATTGTGCCTTCACATTTATATATATCTACAACCTCACCATTAACTAAGAACTGAGAAAGAGAAACTGAAACCATATCTGTATTATAAAGCAAAATCATGCCTAATAACGCTGATGTCATATTAACGGTAACAACGACTTGACTACTCAACGCATTTTTCGCAAATTCATAACTATTGCACGCAATTTGACTTTTTACACCTTCGATTACGGAGAAAATATATTTAACCCTTCACTGCACATTTTTTTCTATTTTTATGAAAAAAAAATATTCAAAATCTATATATTGGTCTAATAATGGGAAAAATAGTAAAAAAAAAAAATTAATTTTCAAATTTTCAGCTAAAATTTGCTATTTTATGGCGTTTACCCTATGCACACAATTAGGGTTTTAAAATATTGTAATGCTATATATATATAATTACAAATCATCATCTATTCCTATTACAATAATTAATTTAATAAATTTAGCAGCAAATTATAACTGTAACATTATACAAAATACAGACGGAACTCTATACATGTAATATTAATTAAGCAAAATCCACCAATAGCCAGCACATTGCATACGATTAATCCATATTTACAGATGAAAAACCATCAAAATATTTTTGAAAAAAAATTATTAAAGACTTATGAAACAAGAAACCAGCCAAAAATTGTTGAACACTTAAAAGACATATTGTAAACAGAGAATAGATCAAGTGGAAGGAAGGATGGAGCCGGAAGCTTATATAGCATTTCACTTCATCAGGGGTACATAAAACGCCAATATAAGCAAAAGCATTGTCGATTTCTGTACAAGAATCCAGCATAAGCTAAAAATAGATTGCTGATGCACCCAATCGACCACACACCATATATTTATATATATATATTACAACCAAATGAGCTTAAATTAATAAATTTTATCTACTTAACACTCTGCAACTTTTTTATATTAATATTTTTAAGTATACAGTAAAATTAATGAAAGTAAATTTTACCGTAATAGCTTGAACGAAATTTTTTTTGTTTCCGAAGAACAAATTCTAATTTTTTGTCAAATGCAACCATGTGATATGGACAAAATAATTGTTATCCCATTCTTTGAACTGTTCTTGATCAGGGATAGGGATCATATTGGCCAAATTCATGGCACATAATAACAATTACTGTGTTTTTAGGTATGTGCCAGATATGGCATGTAGTGCAGTGAAGGGTTATATTCAATTTGTCTGAAATCTGTAGATCATGTTACTGAATTTTAATGGTTTTAAAATAATTTTCAAGCATGATTTTTTTAATAAATTATCTCTGTCGCCTGCAGCCTGATTACGGAAGATTAACCTGTTTTCAATTTAAACAGTATAATTAGATTAGAATTTTATTCCATTTCTAATAATTTATTCATATCTGTCATTTATTTATATAAATGACAAATTTAATTTATATATTACGAGAACACTGAATCACTCTTAATAAATTTCAAAACATTATTTGAATGATTATTATTTTTCATATAAAAAGTTTTTTGGTGTTATTATTTAGCAAGTGAAGGAATATATTAAATTTAAAAGATCTATTAGATTTTTCATTAATAAGGCTTTTTCACCAATGTTCTGGACACCAAGCAGTACGTACCATGAAAGTCCTGGTTAGATTCTCTCGTTGTTAATTTCAGCAAAAATATTGCATGATGCATTGGCAAAAGCTAGAATATAAATAAATTTCTCACTCGAAAAATGCAAATATAGGACAAAAAACTCATTAAAAATCAATCAATGTAAATAAGGAAAAATTTATTTAACTACAAGAAGATGACCACAATTTTTAATATAGAATTTTGTGTTTATTCGTTTGTATTAAATAAAAAAAATCTTTTACATGGAATAATGGTTAGGTATGTGAGAAGATGATGAACAGAAAAGAAGCCGATGAAACCAGACAGTGAAATCAAACAGGCAGGAATAGTTATAATAGAGATCCTGGCAGAGAAGTCAGCGGTGAGTACGCAACTAACAGACAAAGACAGCGATGACCGAAATACTAGCAGAGAAGTTTCAGCGTAAGCACAACATACATCAATAATAGATTAGCCATTTAAAATATTTACATAGAAGTGCTATTCACATTCATCAAAAAACCGCTCATAATTATTCTTTTTCTTTTTAAAAGCTTTATTCCATTTCTTTACAAACCAGCTTTTTAATGATCCTCCATTTTTCTTTTTATCTTTAGGAAATTCTTTTTTTAAATAGCATGTATCAATAGGACATTTTGAGATACTATTCTCTTTCGATTCCCCAGGAAGTGGCAAAAAATTCCCAATTTGCTGATGACCATAACTTTTCGTGACATCATTTTGTTCATCTTTTTTCATTTCGCCCTCTTGATCGTGAGAATGTTCTTCAATAACTCCGAGACCGACCCATCCTTCCAAAAATGGATTTGTAACAACATTTGTTAACTCACATTTAAAGACAGCTTCATTTTTGTCAAAATGTTGAGGCTTTACTTTCAAAGTGACATTGTGTTCGTCATTTTTTGTTTTATATTCTTTAAGTGATGTATTATTAGAAGCTATTCTGTGATCGATCCAGCCTTTCAAAAATAGATTTGTCTCGAAGCAATTTACATCTTTGAACTAAGCTTTTTTTTCAATTAAAATACCCTGACTTTCTGAGCTTGCGAGGAAAGGATGCCCACTGATTTCCTGGATAAACGGTCTTTTGTCTTTATCCCATTGCAACAAAGAAACGACAAAATTATATCCTGCCGTCATATCATCATCAGAAATAGCAACAGGTGGAAAAGCCGCTTTCATGATGTTGCAGAAAGTACTTTTTTCAAGAACTTCCAGCAAAACGAGTCCGACATTAGTCTTCCATGACAGAGCGTCACTAACTTTACCCATTCTTCGGGAGGGCCAGTCTTTCGTCAGAATATTAAGTGCCATAAGGCCATACATCCAAATATCACAACGAGACCCTTCCATATTTCTATAGGGAAATTCTTCATAATATTCTGGTGGGCGGAACTTTAATGGGGCAATTAATCTTCGTAGTGGGACTCCAGTCAAATTAATTCCAGAAAAATCACACAATATCGCCTGGTCATCGGCAGATATTAAGATGTTATCCTGCTTCAAATCGAGATGTGCGAAGCCAGACGTGTGTAGGTATTTCAAACCATTTTGACAGTCTGACAACCATTTTTTTACTCTCTTTAATCCCGTTTTATCACACATAAAACTTTTGCTATAAAGCATTTTGTCCAATACATAAGGAATTTTTGGCATAATGAATAATTTTACATTCAAAGGTGAGATGTCAATCATTTCCAATAATGGAAGAATATTTTTGTGGCACAGGACTGACCAAATGAACTCTTCGATATGCCACACTTTTTTATTATCCACGATCTTAATGGCAACATTTACTTGTTTTGATGAATAAGCACTTAAAACTTCGCCAAAACCTCCTTCACCCAGATGATCAACATGGCTATATCCCTTTTCATGGAGAAAATCAACAACTGTCTTTGGAAATAATGAATCTCCAGAAGACATGTTTACCCAAAAAGCAAATAATATCAATATAAAAAGCAAAATTCTTTGATTCGCAATATATATGGAATCTTTAAAACATATGATAGCCTTAAGAACACCAATAGCGACAAAATCAATTGTGCAACAATTGTCACAACTCATTTCTTATCAGTTTTCTTTTGCATGCATTGTTGCTGGTATCGACATTGTTTAAAATGATGTTTTTCATTTTATACAATGTTTTTGAAAGCATTGTTTCATTATTTTTTGCATTAACTGCATAGCATTGTTGCAAAAAAGCCAAATATTGTAGCCATTGTTGAAATAATTTCTGTTTCGGTCATTGTAAAAGTATAGCGAAACACTAACCTCTCTTCTGAGCCCCATGTTCCGTAAGAGGAAGTCGATTTGGAGTGCTGCAGTTTAAATGACCAAGCACATATTTAATTTCATTGTTAATTTTTTTTTTTTTTTTGGGGGGGGGGGGGGGGAGGCGGCGATGTTATAAAAGACAAGTCTTTTAAAATTTTTAAATAAAGTTTTAAAACAAACTAACCAACTACATTATCAATAACAATAATATATTTCAAACATAAGCCGGTTTTTTTCGTTGTCTGCCATAAACTGTCTAATGAATCATAATGAACCACTTTTGGCTGTTCATATAGTATTTCTATTTCTATATTTTATTTTTAATTTTAAATGTTTTTAATGATTTTTTTATTCAAAATTGTGGAAATCCGTTGTTGAAGAATAAAAAGAGAAATAATGAAAAATATTTAGACGCGTTTAATTTGCACGCTAATTTTCGTTAAACATATTTAAACACGTGTTCTTTGTACTTACAATGAAAATTCATATTTATATTCAATGTGACGTCGTGAGATTATTGTTTATTGGGATTATTTTATCTTTATTTAATATATTTTATTCATATTATTATGTTATTGTAAGTAAACAGTAAATTTAGTTTTAATTTGAACAGATGGTGTTTAAGAAAATGAAAGATGTTCAATTCTTTCCTCAGATATACTTTTTCCTGGTTGTATATAATGTTACTGGTCGATGTATTGGTAACTGGGTGAAATGTAGTGTTTAAAATGTGGTAAATTTTTGAGGATTTTAAAGACGATGGGTGAAGGTTAAAATCGCATTTAAATTTAATCCTCAGGCAAAATCATTTGTACTGCAGAATACTCTCGCAGTAAGTATGCTATTGTGAATACTACAGCTAAGTTCAAAAGAATTTAGTTATTAACGATTACTTATATTATTCTTTTAAGTGATATGTAAACAATAATTTGCGGTTTACTTATCACTGATGTTTAACTTTTTGCTTCCTTAAAAAAAAAACTTATATTTTTATACGTTGTACCCTTGTATTTATTTGACAAACAATCAAATGTACGTTAAAAGCTATTTCGTCAATTGCTATGTCTTAAAAAGTCGTGCTACCATTTTAAAGGTAGGAGCAACCCCAAGTCTTGCGACTGACTTAAGTGCCAATGTTTGAGACTGATTTTATTCTTTTTCCTGCCTTAAAAGTAGTCGCACGTCTTATTTCCGCATCACACCTGCTTTCCGTCTGCGTCTAGTTCCCTTCTTTTGCTTTTTCATTCGTTGAGAGTGTTTGTCGTACTGCAGATAATTGTCGACTTGCGCGTGTGCACTTAACATCTTACATGAATACGAGAAATATTTTTGAAGAATTTTAGTGTTGTTTCAAATCCAGTACGTCATCAGGAGGAAAAGTCTTGATTAAGAGTGCGGCATACCTCTTGTAACATCTTTCAAAATGTAGATGCTTTTTGAATATTTACATGGAGTATAAATCGGCTAAATCTCATAGCTCATAATATTACTAAGATGGATTAATAGTGTGTGGAGTATACTCTCTTTTTGTGAATTTTTATTTGGTGGTTACATTTTTCCTTGATCGATAAGTGTCTCCGATATATATGTATATATATATATATATATATATAACCCTAATTAAGCGAATTTATGAAACGATTTTATAAAATGACTGATTATGTTTTATAGCTATTTCTCCTAAAATATGGAACATTTGGTGGTAAAATTAGCATAAAATATAGAATCTAGACGTGGCAAAAATAGTAATGAATTTAAAAATTTGGATTAGTTTCCGAGATATTAATTTATTTCTAATGTCAGTGTCTTTTCTTTAATGATGCAAACTAAATTATTTTTGTGGACAAAAGGGAGAAAAGCAAAAACTATAGGGATTTTTAATATTCTTCTTTAGCATCATTTTTAAATTGAAATGGAAATTATATTTTATTTCAATCGATAATGAAGACAATATTGTTATTGTTTTCAGGAAAATTTGAAAAAAGAATCTTCACATTTCGATCGTCAGGAATCAGTTTATTTTAGAAACCAAAAATCGTCTGGCATCGTTAACTTTGATATAAATTCCATAGACGTAAAAAATTATTAATAATAAAAATATTCCATTTTTGTGGAGGGGGGAGAAGAACGGGAAAACGAAATGGATTATTAGATTTATTTTTTTTTTTTTGTTGTTGTCATCGTTTTCAAACTGAAAAGTTAAATTATTAAAAACAGAAAGTAAATTTAAATGATCACGTGTTAGAAACAGAAAATAGGGACAATTACATCACAATATTTACACGTAAATATTTAAAAAGTACGAAAACTTTAAAATAGTAAAATTATTACACGGGAAACAAATTTAAAGGGGATAATTACGTCATATGTAAAATGCCCAAGCATTAACTTGCATCATATTTAAAGTGCCTGAAAAACTTTTAATGGTTAATATTAGGTCATATTTAAACAGCTCAACTAATAATATTCCGAAACACTTTTAAAGTAAAGAATATACATGTGTATGCCGTGTATAATGTACACGTGAATCTTAAAACTGAAAAAAAAGCTTTAAAATAAATAAATTGTTACATGATAAATGCATTTAATAGTGAAAACTACGTCATGTATTAAAACGATTTTCATTCCGGAGAATTTTAATGTGAGGTCACATGGCATAAAATTAGTGCGGCTACCAAATTCATTTGTATATTACGCCACATGATGCTGCATAAATGCAGGCAAATGTATTCACAAAATACTTTCGATTTAATTTGTACGAATTACTGTTCGAAAAATACATATTAGAATATTAGAGAATTCGGATATTATTATTAATTAATATAAACAATATACACTGTAAAATAACATGAAAATGTGCTTGGTAGTACATTGAAATAGAAGGAAAAGCTCATTAGTAAGTTGTACCAGTTCTTAAAATTTCTAAAACTCGATCAAAACATAAAATATAAGCATAAAATTCCAGAACGCAACCCTTTTCAATACGTTAGATTCGTAAGCTATTCCCAAGCATACGTAGTTTTTTAACCTCAAACCGAAGGGAAGAATATTGTCCCTAGAGTCGTTATAAAAGCCAGAATGAGGGCGATATTATTAACCTAACCATTTTATACAAGATGATTTTCAAGTGTGTAATTGATCTTACATATCAATCCCGAAAACAGCCGTAAGTTGTTATAACAGAGATAGACGACCATGGTAACCGAAAAATAACCCTTTTAAAAGAAAAAAACATGGCAACCCGATTTCTGAAGATAGTCGACGTTACAGTAATAATACTCAAACTTCCGTAACCTGGTAATATTTTTTTTAACAAGCCACATTACTATGGGTTTAGAGGCTGCGAAGATTGAATAGCAATTGGTGGGCGTAGCTAGCAAGGGGATGATCCCCAAGTTATATATATAAGTTTATTCCTATTTTTTTTCATTCTACTTTAGCTAAATGTTAATCTAAGTCATTTCTTGATTTCTTCAATTAATTCCATTCCTTTTTTTTGGGGGGGGGGGGGGTTATAGATGGCAGCACTAAACATTTTTGTTAATAATCTAGTTACAATATAGTTTTCCTTTCTCACACCAGATGGCAGCTAAGTTATGGGTTCCTAGTATTTATTTCTAATGTCAGTGTCTTTTCTTTAATGATGCAAACTAAATTATTTTTGTGGACAAAAGGGAGAAAAGCAAAAACTATAGGGATTATTAATATACTTCTTTAGCATAATTTTTAAATTGAAATGAAAATTATATTTTATTTCAATCGATAATGAAGACAATATTGTTATTAAATTATGTTTTTCAGTAAAATTTGAAAAAAGAAAAACTTTTCTTCACATTTCGATTGTCAGAAATCAGTTTATTTTAGAAACCAAAAATCGTCTGGCATAGTTAACTTTGATATAAATTGCATAGACGTAAAAAATTATTAATAATAAAAATATTCCATTTTTGTGGAGTGGGTAGAAGAACAGGAAGACGAAATGGATTATTAATTTTTTTTTTTTTTTTTTTTTTTGTCATTGTTTTCAAATTGAAAAGTGAAATTATTAAAAACAGAAAGTAAATTTAAATGATCACGTGTTAGAAGCAGAAAATAGGGACAATTACATCACAATATTTACACGTAAATATTTAAAAAGTACGAAAACTTTAAAATAGTAAAATTATTACACGGAAAACAAATTTAAAGGGGATAATTACGTCATATGTAAGTATATAATTCATATATGAGGTATTGTGCTCTAATAATTTTTAATATCTTGTGCGAGGTGTATCTTTCTTTAGATCTCTTGGACTTTTATTATCTATTTTCTTTTACGTTACGTTATCAGGAGCTAAATTTTGTCATTTTAGGCTTAATGCCGACAAAATGGGATGAAATAACGCATCTTCACTTTGAATTAACCTACAAGCTCCTCTGACAATTCTGTGGGTTATTCATAGTTTCTTATTTTACATGCTGGTTTCCTATGTTCATATCTAGTTCATCTTTAGAATTTTACCAATTTGTTCATATATTTGTGATTTCATCTTTATTATATATATATATATATATATATATATATATATATTCTGTGAAATTCCGGCGACACTCCTATACATATACGTAAAAGTAGTATTGTAATCCATGCTAAAAACTTTGCCAACCCTCTATCATTCATGAGAACAACTAGAGCGCAGTCGTGGTGGCAAATAGAAGGCAGGCTCAAGAAACATTGGAAGAATTTCTCGTTCAATAAATAATAGAGGCATCGTAATCTTAAACGTCGTTTATTTGGCAGACACACATTTTGCCAATTCCAGTAGACTAGCCATCGGCTCTCGAAATATACCTGTATCACTTCAAGTGACGACTTGTTACTAAACGAACGAAAAGCGTAAAAATCGGGGCTGCCATCCAATGCAACAGTATAAATACTAAAAAGAAAAGGCCGCGAGCGGTTTTTTGAGTACATTTAGAAATATTCAGAGATATGCAATAAAACTAAATTATTACAATATATTAGAATTATTATTTTTGTCTTGTAGCGTTAGTGCCTAGCTACTTTTTTATGAAGGTAGTCTAGGGTCAAAGGAATTGTTTTGTGTGTGACCGTGTTTTCGTGTTTCTAAAGTTTGAGCGCGAACGATGCACCTATTCTAGAGTCATTTTAATTTTTGAAAAGTGTGCCTGAATCTCCTCGATTCTATTACAGTTTCAACGGAAGGTACAATTTTTACGGTTACTTGTGACATTTTTGTTGCATGCTGATGTGTAATTTTATTAGGCCACGGAATGCAACCGGATTTTTTTTTTCTTTTACAGACAATTCCTTTAAACAGTTTTCTATTCATAAATAAGATGTTTAGTCATAGATTAGTAATTATTGAAAGAGAAATAGACTTAATTTTATTAAATGAAATGTTGTCCTTTTAATCTTGTTTCTGGGGTTGTTAACATTCTCGGATAAATGAATCATAAAACGGTGAAATCCGAAGTTTTCATCGCTATTATAACTATTATATATTATATTACATTTAATAATATTATAATATAATTGCTATTATAAAGTGACTTTAAATATCCTACTTTAAAAAGTAAATTTTCTCATTAATATTGTGATTTTGTTAATGTAAAATCTATTAATCAGTCTTTAGTGCATTGTCATGTTTTAACTGACAGTTAATTTGGTAAAATGGTGTTCATTTTAACATACATAAAATTTTGAAGCAATATATGTTTTTTGTCAACAAAATGTAATTTTTAGTATGAATATTAAATTAATAAACATGATTATTTTATATGCATTATCACGTTGTATGTCTACCCATCGGAGCTGTCGCATTATTCTCGCCACTATGGACTGAATTTAGAGATAATGTAATTTAACTATTTATCACTAACACAAAATAATGATTAAAAAGGAAGAGCACTGATTAAAATCTTCATCACTACGTCTAATATGGATAAAAATTGAGCTGATACTTTATGGAATATTTATCAAGC
Source organism: Maratus speciosus (assembly GCA_963932465.1). Taxonomy (NCBI): domain Eukaryota; kingdom Metazoa; phylum Arthropoda; class Arachnida; order Araneae; family Salticidae; genus Maratus; species Maratus speciosus. Next base: position 40,401,911 of record OZ010791.1, on the reverse strand, counting down.
ATAAAAATTCTCACAGTTAGGAGTCAGGTTAAGGAATACTTTGCATGAACAAAAAAAAAAAGAGTTCAATACATGTGCTTGTGTAATGAAATTAGGATATGCCGGGGGGGGGGGGGGGGAGGCTCCTGTTTTGAGAATTGATATGTCCGCCATCCCAGATGATTTATGCTTATTAATGGCCTTCAAGTGTAAATACCTTACTCATCGAAACTCCATAACATTTGTATATACAGTAGCGCTCAAAAGTATTTTGACAATGATAATAATTCACTTGATTGAAAAGAATAATAAAATATAAAAATCAATCATTTATTTTATTTAACCATATTCAATGTTTTAGAGAATTTTAATAAATTAACACTAAATATTAATGGTATTAATAAAATTATATATATATGGATATATATTTATATGTGAATTTTGTCATGCTGTAAATCTCGAATTTTTGAACCGAGTTGGATGAAATTCTTCATATGCATAGTACATACTAATGCCTCGACCGAGTTCGTTGGCCAGCTTCATCCGCCATCATGTTTCAAAATGGCGGACATTTGAATTTTGTGAACACGTTTGGAAATTTTTAGGTTTCCTAACTTTCTCTTTAAAATGACCCATGCTGTTAACTTACGCTGTGTGACACTTTAAAATATCTTTTAATGTTTCTAACATTAAGAGTTTGCATTTTGTGAAACGTAACATTTTCTATGTTAGGATTTTTTTTTTATTTTTTTTTAATTTACGATGTTATATCGATGTTAGACATTTACGATGTTAGAAAACATAAATTTTTTTCAAAAACTCCAATGGCCGCCGTTTTGAAACAAGATGGTGGATGAAACTGGCGAACGAACTTGGACGAGACATTAGTATGTACTATGCATATGAAAAATTTCATCCAAATCGGTTCAAAAATTTGAGAGTTACAGCATGACAAAATTCAGATATAAATATATATATATAGTATATATATGGATATGTATATATATATATATATGTGTGTGTGTGTGTGTGTGTAATTTTATTAATATTATTAATATTTATTGTTAATGTATTAAAATTAAAACATTGGATATGGTTAAATAAAATAAATGATTGACTTTTGTATTTTATTATTCTTCTCAATTAAGTGAATTATTATCTTTGACAAAATACTTTTGAGCGCTACTGTATTTGATGAAATCTCGCCAAGAAAAAATCCCTAAATTCAACAATGCACATTACCGATATTGAAAGATAAAGCGTTTGTTAGTGGAGTTTTTCTTTCAGAATCCATCACGAAGTAGCTACGGTCGCATTAAATGCATCCCATCTACAGAAGAACTTCTATATCTTTTGTTTTTGTTTAGGAATAAAATAATTCCCTTTTAAGTAATAAAAATAAGTGCGGAAGGTTTAGGAAATGGTTGCTATGCTGTCTATTGTTGTTCGCCTGTCAGCTCTAACCATTTCCTCAACCTTCCGCACTGATTCTTCTGTCGCAATCCCAACTGGTTGACCCCTTCGCTCTTCGTCAACAACATTTGAACGACCCTGCTCATCTTGTACAACTGCTGTCTCTTAAATTCGAAATTAACATCTTACAGGTGGATTATGCTGCCACCTTTTGGCATATTTGGAAACAATTTACTACTAGTTTCCGACCTCTCATATCAGTTTGTGACCTACTTACTGACTTTCCCTCGTATTTAATCATATTATCATGTATTATCACAATGTAACTTTTTAGGTGCGTTCGTAATTATGCAGGATGTTCCGAAATTCGACCGACAACTTCAGAGGGGTGACAGTAGGGATAAAGAGAATAAAAAATTGCCATACAAAATGGGGTCGAAAACTGCTTAGTGAGTCACAAATACAGGGTATTTAATCCTAACTGAACTCGGGTAGACAGTAATAATTTCGAGAAAAATAAAAACATTGCAATGAAAATGCAACGATATGGACCTTGTTTTGTGTGAAATGGGATAGCATCACGAAAAGACCTAGAAAAACATGTTGTTCAAGCAATCGATGATACTGTATAAACTGATCATCACAGTCCAAAATATGGGAAATCAAGTACATACTGCTGGCGCGAATAATACAAACTTCTACCACTTTTGTTTGGTATTATCACATTTAAAACAAAGGTGAGAATGTTTGTTAAATGTTTTATTATAATATACTTCAGTTTTCTGAAAGTTATTAACGTCAACCCAAATTGAGTTAAGATGAAATACCCCGTATTTTTGATTCAATACGTGGTTTGAGACCCCATGTTCTATGCTAATTTTTCATCCTCTGGATAGTCGAATTTTGGGACACTCTGTATAAATTCGTAGCACGTAGAGTCGTCATCTGGTCCGTCTGTCTGCATATAACAGCGGAAAACTACCCAACCGAATGGTTTAAAATTTAATATAATAAATGATCGTTCCAAAATTTTGGCGAGTCATTTCAAATTTTACGAAAATCGAATCAAAACTTAAAAAGATATTAATAAAAGTTTTCTTCATTCTATTAAATCCTATCCTACGTCATTAATTCAATGATATCCCACGATAGGTCATGATTCTAGGTTGCCATGGTGATGACGTCCTATTTAAGAGAGAGTCCTATTATTTCCGTATTACTGGATTTGATATTTATGATCGTAATAAATTTTGTATTCAAGCGTGTTTGCATAAGAGTCCAACAGCTATTGCACCAAGATCTAAATATTTACCCGACTGCCAAGAAGGGTTGTGTGTTTCACGCGTATCTGGGTATGTGGATTTCTTTATACCCTCGAAACATCCCAACGGCTGGATGGATTTTAATGAATGAGGTCTCTATCGATTCGTCTTAACCGTCCGATGGTTATAGGCTAGATTTTGTTTTTATAAATTCAAAATGGCGGTAGAGATGAAATAGATTTTTTACGCACCCTATTGAGTGGCATATCACTGGCTAGGTCTTTCAAAATGAAGACGATGTTTCATTGACTATTTTACAGTCATAAGCTCCATTTAAATATTATATAACCTGGAAGTTGTGTGGGTAGGATCTCTAGCTTTACTGCAACTCTAGCCATCATAGACATCTATAGGCCTCATCAAAACAGTGTTTATAGATAGGACCTAACAATTAAACACAACTTAAAAGTCATCAATACAAGTAAATAAAAAAAATAGGTATAAGTCATATAAAAAAAAATGTTTCACATTGATGAGAAATAATTAATTAGTTCGCATTTTACGCAATCTGATTCTTTGATTTTTTAAATTTAATTTTTACTTGTTATAAAACTAGTTATAGTACCAACGCACCTCATTTGGCACGTATTACGTACAGTTTCCGACTTGTTCTTTCTTTTACAATTATAGTTTTACTGTCATATCTACTTAAATGTACATCTATCGACTCAATTAGAATTCATCACTGATATCAGTATAGGGGAAAGAAAAAAAAAGAAAAGAAAACAGGAAGTCTGTTGCATTGGATAAGAAGACGTGTCATGATAAAGCTCTTTTTGATAATATTACTGAACTCACATAATATTTGCTCCTTTAGTTTGTTTTAATTATTCAACCTTTATTTAAAATCCGTGACAAGTACTAAATCGCGAAGACTCTTCTTACTGTATGAAGCTAATCTAGTAAATCGTTTGTAAGTACCTAAAGAAACGTTTTCAGAATATACAAACAACAATAATATAACTACTATTTTTAATCTGACACTGTGGGCTGCCGGATTTTTGTAACCAGTACTAAAAAATCTACGCTAATCACGTGAATACACTTGCATGCTATGTTAAACCTATGGAAGAATTCTTTTCATATCTCTTGTTTGCATTTTAATACAATGTGTTCAAAAGAGAAAGTCCCAGTTTCAATTGTGTATTATAACAATTTAATTTAGACTATTTATAGCCAATCACACATCAAATTGAAGGTAAACTGACCAAGTTCTTAGGTTTTCGTTCATCTGACGAAACTCTATTCGTCTCGCTCCTCTGTCTGTCTGCCTGTCCGTCACAGAGCCCGTTCCCAGAAACTATATATGTTGGAGACTTGAAATTTTGCTTACTTATAACTGAACACCTGACAACAAACAACAAATCATAAAATTTTGAAAAAGTCTTATATTTAACCCTCTGGGCTCTAACTTGTGTATTTTAAGCTTTTTTTTCTAACTGAGCCCCTATTTAAGTTGAAGACTTGAAATTTTGCGTACCTATAGCAGAACACTTGCGATCACACGAAAAATCATAAAATTTTCAAAAGTCTTATATTATTTACCCACCGGGCTCTAACTTGAGTATTTTAGTCAATTTTTCTAACCTCCCCCCACTGCACTCGGTGGGTACTTTTCTATCTTTTGCCGGCACCCCTTTGACCACTCTTTCATATTATGCACATAGCCAGACTCACTTTTTAACGCCAGGGGGCGCCTACCTATTTCGGGTGCTATAGACCCGATCCCCTCGACTAATATACCTACGGATAGGTTGTAAAACGGAGTTTCGTTCAGATAGAGGTTTGAGTAGAATAGAGGGCGCCCCTGGCTGCGAAATGTGGAACTAACAGATTTCGCAAAAGATAAAGTTTTTTGAAAGGAATATTAAACGAAACCCTCTGTGCGATCTGTGATCACACTTACCCACTTGTTCTTACAAAGTTTCAATAGGTGCACCTTTAGTTATACGGCACACATCCAACCTAAAGTCCAATTCTTCCGACCTTTTGGTTAACAAGTCCGGAGTCATAGAAGGAATAGCCTCTTCAATTCTGTGTCTCAGCTCTGGCAATTCATTAGGTAAAAGCGGAACGTAAACACGATCTTTTATAAAGCCCCAAAGGAAAAAATCGCATGGCACGAACGGCCTTTAAATCTTCAGCCCAACAATAACGCTTTACGCTCGGGAGTCGCCATTTTGAATATTTGGCTCTGCAAACAAGTCAATAACAAGCAATACTCGCGTAACATTTGAGTATAGTTTTATTCATGTCTATGTAAAATTTTATGTTAAAAAATGATGTTTTCTTATGAAGAACTTTTTTTTAAATATAAAACATGCTTTTTTCAGTAATTTCTCATTAGATATTAATTTTAGTACATTTAAATAGTTCCTTGATTATGGATAAGAACAGTTTGAAGTTTATAGTAAAAAACTTTTTTAAAATACGTACCTTTCAAGTATTATTTTAAAATTCATGAAAAGTACCAAATACCTTCAGTCCAGAGGGTTGCGCAGACGTCGATGCAGAGGCCAATCAAGCTGAAGTTGGGCCCAGGGCCTGTTAAAAAGTTGCCCCCCTCCCTACCTCCCCATTCCCGACGACACTTTCAGAAAAAAAGGTAGGTTTATTTGATGAGTTGACAAAGTTATTTGGGTGAAAGTTTCAAGTTTACAAAAAAAAATTAACTTACAAGAATAATCAAGAAAATGAATTACCGTCCACTTTCTCAAATAAGCATTTGTATAATTCACTAACATCTATGATCCACAGTTTATGTTGCAGAATAAATGAGGACGTCTTTTTCAAAACTCGCCTTATCCAAAATCATAAAAATTGTGTTTTCCCTAAAAGTCTAGTAATCATTTTAAACTATAATTCTGAAATTGTAAAATCCTCGTTTATATTGAAACCAATAGACACAGTATGCAGTTTTTGGCATTTTCCCCAAATTTGATTTTTCTGGATACGGTAAGTTTTGAAAATTATAGGTACTCTCAAATTGAAAAGGACTTTTACAGAAAAATTAAATATGGAGGTTTTTTATTACAGTAAAACTTTGTTTTTACGTCAGGGACCAAAATATAAAATGCAAGCAGTGGAAAAACTTAAATTGAGAGAAAATACACACAAATTTGTGGGCTCCTGAAATTGGTGGGCCCAGGGCCGAGGCCCCGGAGGCCCGTGCATTAATCAGGGCCTGCCTGGAAGTGTTAATGAATGCATTCATTAACACTTGCCTAGATTACAAAGCTAAACTAGATAAATTGCCATTTTCGTTAAATAAACAATTTCTGTAAAATGTACGGAACTTATACAATCAATTTAATTGCCAGTACAATTACCGTACTTTTTACAGTTTTCTTTTTTTTTAACAGTGGTTCATGTATCTAAATTTGGTTTAAAAGATAAATTAAAAGCAAAGCTTCATAAATATATCAATGAAACTTTGTGCAATGGTTTCAGATGAGGAAGATTTGAAAGGATTCCAAGTGATAAACTATTTATAATATTCTCTGTGATCTTTTTATAATCAGAATAACGTAAAACGATATGCAATATACTAAAACGTTCTATGAAAAACTATGTAACTAACAGTGCAAGTTCCATCGAAATCCATTTAGCAGAATCTTTTATAAAGGCTAATCTTTTACAATTGGATTCATCTGGTTATAGAATGTTCCCCCCATACTTCTTTTACCAAGCGTTTTTTCACACGATACATTATATACCAAAAACCTTCCCTGAAAAATTATGTAACTAACAGTGCAAGTGCCATCAAAATCCATTCAGTAAAAATTAAGTTATGAGCAGCCACATCGAAATTACCATTTGCATTATAAATATATCGTAGACAGGTATGTAATTACAAGAAATAGCTTAAATGAAAAATCTCATTTCATTAAAAAAATTAATTCATTATTCGTGGATTAGTTTGTATTTTAAAAAAAAGATTCAATTAAGACTTAATATATTTCAACAGAGAGTCCTATAATTGGATTTTTAGTAAAATTGTTTTTTTATACCAGCGGACATGATTTTTTGTTTAAAAAAAAAAAAAAAAAAAATCGGAATTATTCAATATCATGCAAACAGAAGTAAATCCTAATAAAACACACATACATAATACGATTTTATAATTAGCGTAGATCGATGTAATAGTAAAATCTATTCATCGTTGTCCGGTCATCCAAGGCTGTCATATAGATGGCTGGTGACTTCCCCAACATGGTTTATTAGTGAGAAATTGCAGGCTCAGGCATTGGCCGGAGTAGCGCAGTGGTTAGAGCAGCAGTCTTGTATACTGTGGTCCCGGGTTCGATTCCCGGCTCTGGCTAATTTTTCACTCCCGATGGATTTATTGTATGTATGTCTGTATAATATTTATATATACCTTTAGAAGTAAATCCTCTTTATCAGTTGTTTCCTTTGGAGACAGACTTAACTAGGAATTTACCGTTAGAAATATGCATTACCTTCTTACCCTAACCATGACTCCTGAAATTCTAAGACACATTTCATGTAAATCTTTTTCATATTCCTACACTACCTTGCATTTGATCTGTTAACTTAAATGCTAGCTGTATAAAATATCTTTATTTTTTTCGCATCGTATCGCCTTATTACGTCGCACGCTGCATTCTGCTGAATGCTTTGGATATATTACAACTTACCAAAAGTCGGCAGCCTGTGGTCGAGTGGCAGTCCACGAGAACATTTCGGTGATCCACCGTAAAATCTGGGGATTAATTGCATTTTTTACGTGTTATTCATAAAACAAAATTAATACTCTCAGATTTTTTTTTTGTACTTATGAAATTTTAGATGCTTAGATTCGAAAACTTTAAATTATAACAGCCATTGATAACACTGGTCGCCATCAAAATCCTCCCTGTAAAAATGATTGGCTCTTGTAGATTTCACATTTCTAAATCAAAATTCGGCCATGAAATTACAGTATAAAGTACCATTTTTTAAAATACGAATATTATACAAAAAATATGTGGTATTTAAGGCTATTCTGAAATCCAAAGGATCTATTTTCTGACACATTTCTGAATTAATTTTTGTTCGAAAACACATGAAATTGGCAGGTGTTCTTATTCGGAAACTCATGTAATCCAATGGATTATTTCCATATTTTGGTAAAGGCAGAAAATACTGTCAAAGTGGGCGTTTTGAACCGAAGTCTCGACGCTGCAGCTAGAGAAAGTGGAAAAACTCGTCATCACGTGAAAATAATCGCTTGTAACTCGATAAGTAAATAATTTATTAAAAAAAAATGGAAAACGTTATTCACTTCCAAATCGTTTCAATAGTCAGGCCTGCCAATTTTATGCCTTTACGTTTAAAAACGAGTCAGAAAATGGGTTAAAAAGTTTTGCGTTATTGAGTAGGGACTTTAAGAACCAACTTAAGTAAGTTTCAAATATTTCGTAATAATTTAATGAACATTGTTAATTTTATTAAAGATGCATATATATTAAGACAGACATAAACACAATTAATACAGTAAAACAACAGGAGTGAAAAAAGATTTGGCCATGTATACTAGCCATACATACTATTTTGGCCATAAGGATACATCGGCCAGGGTAGCTTAGCGGTTGAAGCAACAGCACGGTACGCTGTGGTCCGAGGTTCGACTCCTAACCCCGGCTAATTTTTCACTCCTGTTAGGTTATAGTATTAATTGCGTTCAAATCTATTTTAATATACAGGGTGTCCGGGCTAAAAGTATCCAAAAGTTATGGATTATTTTTACGGAACTATCTATTAATTTTTAAAAAAAATTATTTAAATAAAAATAGCATCTCACAAAGTTTTAACATCAATAGACTTCGATGTGTGCGCCTTTGGTAACACGACAAACGTCTAAACGGTAATCCAGTTCTCCCCAAATGTTTCGTAGCATGTCAGGAGTTACTAGACAAATTGCTTCTATGATACGCTTTTGCCACTCATCCACAGTTTCAGTTTTTTTTTTTTTTTTTTTTTTTCCCAATGTTTTAAAATCTCGGAGTGGTTTCCAGTCCACGGAGGTGAAGTCTATTATATTCTAATGGCTAGTTCCGTAATAATAAGCCATAAATTTTGGATACTTATAGTCCGGACACCTTTAATAAAAAATGATTTCGGACTTTAATTTCTGTTCGCTTTAATTGCTGATTTTGTTACAAATTATCAGTCTTTAAAATTTTTGCTGTGATAAAATAAGTATTTTTAAATTCATTATATTAACCAGATGCATTTCATATTAATAAAGTGGGCATTCTATCATGATTATTATACTAATATATATATATATATATATATTATAAAAAATCATAATAGTGGTCCATGGGATTTAGAATTATGAATTTACTGCTTCGTGAGATTCGAAAGGTTGACAGCCGCTGAACTGTAACACAGAGAAAAACAAACCGTTTGTGGATGTTTCTGTTTCATGCAATCTATTTGGATGTGTTCGGAAATCTGTCTGCGTTGTTTTCGAGATAATATTGATGCAACCATGATCCGGAAGTCGATGCGCGTACATCGTCTTCATCAGAATTTCCACCGGGCTTTGTGACAGCAGCGTGGGGTTTCCTTTTTTGCGTCATTCCCAGGAAAGTGGGCTGCATGAACTCATTTTGGCCAAAAGACTGAACGAGTGACTTACTTAACAAAGATGTTCAACCAGTGGGTGGTCTGGTTAGCGGTCGCAGGTAAGAAACACTATGTTTGTCTCTTCACCTCCATTCAATGTTGTTGTTTTTTTGCAGTGTTAACAAAAAATAAATTACCTAGTTTAGACAGATCTGCAGTCAGGGTTGACACTGTCGCCTGCTTTTTTATTATTTTGCCTACCACTGTTTCTAAAAAATATTAATTTCCTTTGAAGATTACTTGATATCGACCACAAAGATTGTTGTTTTAAAATAGTAATAGAAAAATAATTTTTTTAAAAAATAGTCGTCATTGGCAGTCCTGTGTTGTACGTCCTACTGCTCCAAATCAGACGAAATATAAACTACAGATCATCGAAATGATGTGCTAATTATTTTAAAAGTATACATTTTGTACTAAAAAAATTACGAATAAATGTATCTGTGTCAGGTATAAAGAGGAAGCATTCGTCGCCATGTTTTGTATAGTTGGCCGTACTCAATGAACTTACCGATGAGGAATATCGATTTGCGATTAAAGCACGTACTTGACAACCAAAACGGTCAAACTGAGAATTTTTGTATGTGTATTAAACATGTTTGTTAAAGCATATTTCGCAGTAAAAAGTAAAAACCAACTGAATATTTATTTGAATGTTAGGACAGTGTTTTTCGTCAAATTTTCGTAAAGTAACTTTACAGCTATTGATGCATCAAAAAGAAAAAAATTAGCAGCGGTTAAATTCTATCTAAAATTTCACAAAAAACTATTATAATATGCATAAAATTGGATTTAAAAAAATATTAAACGAAAATTCCTTCAGACAATGAACCTGGTAACGCTGCAAAAACATTCCGGCTCTTAATAGTTGACTTGTTGAGAATTCCAAAGTGAAAGGTTAAATGTTTTGCTGCCTTATTAACTTAATGATCGAATGTTTGACTTAAATAGATACTGCACCAGAAAAAGAATTGTGAGTTACAAAAAAAATATATATATAGAATATACTTTGAAATAGATTCGTATTAATTTAGTCTCATTCTGAAATAAATATTAGAGATAATTCAAATTATGCAATTATTTTTAAAGTAGAGGAAACCTAATTTGAGTATCTTCTTCTATAATAATAAAGAAAGAAGTTTGTGTGTGAGTGAGTGTGTCGACGGTGTTCTAAAGAGACCACTGTACGTAGAGTTACAAAATTTGGGGAAAAGGTACGTCTATATATGAAGTTTTGCACCTCGAAGCCCAATTTTCAATTTTTTGATTAGATTTTTTTCAATTTAATTTTTTATGCGATTTTTAGCGCTTTTTTATGTTTCGAGGCGATTTTTCCATATAAGTGAAAAGAATACGGTTTCTTTCTTTTAACCCAATATAGTAAATTTTGTTCTATTTTCAAAAAAGTTTATTCGGAATTCGTACAGCGATTTTTGAATTTTTAGCGAATTTTTTATGCAATTATTGAACAGCATTTAATACATTTCCATACCTATAAGGAGGTTACCGTAGAGAGACATAGTTCTGTCGCCAAATGCAGCTAAGTTTGTCGCCAACTTAGCGGTATATCGCCAAATTTGGAGACCGAAATGAGTCGCCAAAAGTGACGCCAACTTGGCGATATCTCTAATATTTCGCCAAATTGCCATAGACTTCCATTGTAAACCAATATGGATTACTTTCTTACAGAAAATCAACAAATTGAGATATTTTAATGCAACAAAAACCAATATTAACTTAAGGGATTATATTAATTCGATTTTTCCACATTAGGGATAAGAATACAATTTCTTTCTTTTAACCCAATATAGTAAATTTTGTTCTCTTTTCAAAAAAATTTATTCGGAATTCGTGCAGCGATTTTTGAATTTTTAGCGAATTTTTTATGCGATTATTGAACAGCATCTAATACATGTCCATACCTATAAGGGAGGTTACCGTAGGGGGGATCCAGTTTTGTCGCCAAATAACGCCAAGTTTGTCGCCAACTTGGCGATATATTGCCAAATTTGGTGGCCAAAATGAGCCGCCAAAAGTGACGCCAACTTGGCGATATCTCGAATATTTCGCCAAATTCCCATAGATTTCCACTGTAAAACAATAGAGTTTACTTGCTTACAGAAAATCAACAAATTGAGATATTTTAATGCAACAAAAACTAATATTAATTTAAGGGATTATATTAATTATATTTAAGGGAGCCCAAGTAAATTAATTACGAATAAAAGTAACATGATCTAATGTTTAGCACGATTTTCAAAACATAAATTTTAAGAGAGCCCACAGGTCAAAGGAACTAGATTTGAAACTTTTATCCAATTATAGTAAATTTTGACTTTCGTGATTTTTGAACGTTTTGTGATTTTTAATGCGCTTTCTACGTTTCTTCGCGATCTGCTGCAATTTTTTGACATTCCATTTTTGACCTAAAGTACATTCTGTCCTCATTTAAATAGAGTTTATTCGGATTTCGTATAGCAATTTTCGAATTTTTCGGGAATTTTTATGTGATTTTTAGTGTATTTTAGCGATTTGCTACTATTTTTCCACATTAGTGAAAGGAATCAACTTGCAATCTTCGAACATAATATATATATATATATATATATTCTCTTTTCAGAATTTGAGAAGCGATTTAAAATTTTTTCGCGATAACTTATTGTGATTTTCAGAGCTTTTTCGTAATTCCTGCTGTTTTTTGACATACCCGGGCAACGCCAGGCAAGTTCGCTAGTCATAATATAAAACAAAAAATATTACCGCTTCTTTACCAGATAATTAAAAAAAGTTTCAAAATTTTCTCCTGAAATATATAGAGGAAAAGGTCCAAATACCGGCTACTAGGTGTTCTGAGAACTGAGCGCAGCGCAGCCTAACGGTGATAGGCAGAGTTTGTAGCTTTAATTGAGAGAAGAAAGTTACGAAAAGTACGTCACTGAAGTGTGTCTCATTTACAAATAGTAAATACAAAAGTGTCTAATCGACGTAATCTGGTACATCAAAAGTTTTTCACATGTGTGTTTCTCATTTTTTAAAAATATACTTATCGTATGCTGGCTTAAATTGTTGATGAAGTTGTTTAATAGACATATTTAGATCTCAATTGCCGCGCGCACATTATTGGTATTTTATTATATGAATGAGTAATACCGGTTTTAACTTAAACATAGCAGTGGTCCGAATACCGGCTACCTAGAGTGGTCTAAATACCGGCTAGTCGGTATTTGGACCTCTCTCAGCTGCTCTGCTTGAAGGGGAGGAAAATAAATTAATTTAAATAGTACCATAATTAATAAATTAATTTAAATGGTTCAAAAATAGTTCCAGCCCTATTTCGCAATATGAAAAATGCAACCGTGGCCATAATTCTTCAAGACTGACACTGGTTACCGGATCACTTCCCAAAAAAAGCTGTTGGATACTCCAAAATTGCCCGCAATAAATGTGAAGGGAAAGAAAAGAAAATAACGGAGTAAACCAGGCGAAAGAGGCAGAAATTGAATTTTAACCCTCTCGCTGCGCAATCCGAGATTTCCTCGGGCAACGTAAAAGAAGTAAAATTTGCGCAACACGAGATTTCCTCGGGGATACAAATTTTTCCGTCTAATTAGCCCTCCTTGATTATTCCCGCCAGTTATTATTTTTTTTTATTCTAAATTTTGCCTTATTTAATCGGAGCATTTTTCCGATTAAATTAGGCAAAAATTTTTGTTTTGAAAAACAGGTGACAAAAGAATAAAAATTCTTAAAAGACGCTCGTCGCGAAGGGGTTAAATAAGCAATATTTGAAGCTATTTTGATAAAATAATTACGCAACGAGAGGGTTAAAAAAGTGAAAAAGGAAAATAGCCAACAGAGGAAGATGATGCAATTTGTGTCTTCTGCATGGATGCTTTCTCTGTGGGCAAGAATGGGGGAGGGGATTCTGGGTTCAATGTTAAGAATGCGATATGTGGGCTGATAGGGACTGCACCGACGCAGAGAGCGATATTATGTTTGTGACTTTTTTCGGATAAAATAATTCTCATTTCAATCAGCATTTTTTTTTTTTTTTTTTTTTTTTTTTTTTTTTTTTTTTTTTTTTTACACGTTAAAAAACAAAACTAGAAACATAATGAGAAGAATACTGTGAGAGATAATCGTAAAGAACTTTATAGTGAGAGATAGTCGTAAGGAACTTTATAAATTTGACAAAAATACTTGTTTATTAAAAATTGCGTATTTTTTTGTGCATAATAAATGTTATTAATGAATAAAATTTATTAAAGTAATATTCTTATTGCTTAATAATTGTCATTAGCTCTATTTGTGTGATCTTTTGGAAAAAAACTCAGGTAGCCGGTATTTAGACCCCATTTTAAAAACTCAAAATTTGAAGACTTTCGGAATTTTGCTTTTTATAAATAGAAAACGCCTTTTAAACTGATTTGTTTTTCTCTAAACATCTGTAAAACATGTCAAGGTACCCTGCTGTCACTTTTTATTTTATTAATTTTGAAAATTGTATGATTTAGATTGAAAACAAAAGTGGTAGCCGGTATTTGGACCTTTTCCTCTAATTTCATTAAAAAGTGGACAAACGTAATAATTGACTAAAGCCCTTTTCTAGAATTTGAAAATCATCTATATTATTTGTTACTTTATATTGTTTTATGGAACCAGAATTACCAGGAGTTTAAACTGAAAGACTATTGAAAAGCGTTCTTGAAAAATAAGTGTTAATATTGAATCTGAACTATGATAGGTTATCACGAAATTTATTTTATTGCAAATGATGACCCATAAGATTTTATTATATGTAATTGATTTTTTGCTCTTCTTTCATTTCTGTTCTTCCATTTTCCTAACATTTTGCTCAAATTAGTATCTTTCTTTATAAAATGATATTTTTCAGAATTTATTTTTCTGTTTTATTATATTTTTTAATAAGAGACCGGAAAAATATTCCGTATTAACAATTTGAAATACGGGGGAATATTATTAGGTTGGAACGAAAATTTTCCGCCAAATCACCATTACATAATACTAATTATAATATATATAATTAACTGTAATTTTATATATAACCACCATTCCGCCAAACTTTCACAGTACGATACAATACGAGTACCTAAAGTTGTACACTTTATTCGGTCTGTAGCATACTTTTTCCAACAGAAGTAGAAGTAAATGATGGTTCGAATCTGGTAGCATGATAGTTCCATTTCAGACACCTTGTACTTAATGATAACTTTTTTTTTTTTTACAAATTTCACAGCACGGTGTTATAAAGCAAGCCTCTCTCTTTCAAATGCCAAAAATCGTTTGACAAAATATGAGCAAACAAGTCAACGCGAACTGTTTGCACAGACCGTATTAGCTGTGGCGGAAAACTTTCGTTACAATCTGATATTTATATCGCATAATTTTAATTACCGACTGCTAAAATTGTACCAGAATTAAAAGAAAAAAAACCCTGCCGGCTCGCCCTACAGGCGCAGGTAGATTTCGAGGTTTTTTTCTTCTACAACACCCCGCCCCCTTTTTTTCTGGTTTTATTCGTATCATGTTAATACGGTATATTTTTTCTTCCCCTATTTTCCTTATTTGTTTTTGCTGTAAGAGTTGGTGCTATCAAAAACTTGTCAATACAAAAGTTATAGGTAATATTAAGAAGATTTATAATAAATTTAAGCGGATTTGATATCTTGTGAATTGACGAAATTATGAATTTTTTTCTTCTTCAACTGTCCCTTTCCTTATTTTTTTAATTTTGTTTTGTTGTTAGAGTTTGCCCTATCCAAAACTTGTCAAAATAAAAGTTGTAGATAATATTAGGAAGATTTATTTAAAAATTAAGTGGGTTTCATATCTTGTGTTTTGAAGAAGTTAGGATTTTTTTTCTACCCTTGTGGCCATTTATTAAGGATATCAAAAATCTGTCATACATAAATTTTTGGCCTTTTCCTAGAAGTAATAATAACTTTAAGCTGATTCGATATGTATCATAATTAAGAAATTATGGGGGGGGGGGTGTTTTCACAAAAACCCTCCCCATTTCCACCCCCTTGGTCCAATTTTGTCCATTAACGAACTTGGCCGATATTTTCTGCCCCTTGATTTTATGTATCAGTTTGGAAGAGATTTGTGCAGAATTATGGAAGTTATTGTGTCCATAAAAAAGTTATATATATACATATATATATATATATAGCTCCCCTGACGATTCTGTGGGTTATTCATAGTTTCTTATTTCACATACTGGTCTGCTATGTTCATATCTTGTTCATATTTAGAATTTTACCATTTGTTTATATATTTGTGATTTCATCTTTATTATATACAGGGATGTAGTGGAGGGTATACGGGGATATACGTCGTATACCTTCTGGATTTTTTTAAGGAACACCGTATACCCTCTGTTTTTCAAGAAAGCTATAGTATATACGCTCTAGGGTATACGCTTTGCCTTGAGCGTATACAGGACTCCCAAATGGTGCACCAACTGAATACCAATAAATTTTAACAGAAAATTTTATGGTAGGTTTGCGCTAGAATTAACTTTCAAAGGTGATTCCGGTGCGGTTTGCAAGAAAAATCTAAAAAGAAAATTTTTCTAAAATAATATTGGTATTCAGTTGGCGGATCATTTGGGAGCCCTGCGTATACCCTCTACTTAGAGCGCATACCCTCTGTTTTTTTTTTTACGACTACACGACTGATTATATATATTATATATATACTTTTTTTAACTGGGGGTGGTTTTGGGTTCTAGGGGTCATGTTCGCCGTAGCTCTGCAAAATTTTTTCAGAAATTCCAACATAAGGGAGAATGTTATAGATAATGCTTCTTACGAAATCTGCCTACAAAACAGATTTTCTTGCATAATCGTTAGTGATGGTACATGAAGAAAAACATTTAGCTATTATTTGAAATCAATTTTATCGTAAAATCTGGTAGAAATGAAAGATTTCAACATTTTAGCAAAAGAATTATTTTGCCCATTAAAGGATTAAAATATCCAAAACATATTTTTCTATTCAAAATTTTATCTTTTTTTTCTATGGATTGAAATTATAGGTTGGGGGAAGCCGAGTTAAAAAAAATATATATATTTGAAGTTATACAGTGGCAGAAAATGCATTTGAAGAAGTCATATTTTGTTTGGAATTTTGTTACAAATTATAATTTTGAGTACAAGTATGATAATCCCGTGTATTCAATATTCTAACACAGAAATTAAATCTAGTGTCCAGCTAAATTCTCTACATTTTGAACAATTGATTTCAACACAAATGTTCCGTATATTCCAGGAATTCTTCTTTAAATCAACTCTGAAGATTTATTTAATAAAATATGACTTCTTTTTAAATGTTTTTTTCACTTTGCGGCTGACTGTTATTTTTCAAATTTCAACACTCTGTATGTCGTAAACTAATTGGAACAAAAACATAAGATTTATAAAAATATGTATGCTTATAATGAAACAAACAAAAAAATGCTGTAAAAGTGATAAAATACCTTTATTTAGATTAACGCTCGCTATTTGATCGCCCAAAAATGGCGACATTTTCAAAATCATTCATGAGAGAAATACAGTGCATAAAATTCAAACTATGTTCTATAATACTAGAATCGTCTGTAATGATGTTAATTATATCTAAAGGACAGCTGTCAAAAGGAAATTTAAAACAAAAAGGATGTTAACTTGATCAACATATTTCCGCAGATATATCGCACCTGATGAAACTTCCGCGATGTAATATTTGTATCACTAACATAAATTTAACTGTGCAGTACAGGACATTGGATACAGAAATTAGTCTTGTTGCCGAAACTACAATTCAGGCTTACTGTGGAGATCACAAAAAAGTCTCTTCCCTCTATAGAGACTTTTGGTGTCTGTCTGTCTGTTCCACTATAACTACCGCAAAAAGCACCCAGTTAGTTGTAATTAGGCAGGTATGTTGTGAGGTGTTTTTACCAGATTTTACCAGTTTTGAAACCAGATTTAGATGTATAGTTTTTGGTTAAATTTGGTTCATTCCTTCGAAAAATATAGAACACTTCTTTTCATATCATAATGCTTTTCTATGGTAATTCAGATGATTTTAAAATTTCGCTATTCACTGAAAACAAAATGGCCCATTTGAATAATTCATTTACACGTAAACTTATGGATAGTAAATTTAGATGATAAATTTTTTATATGAAGGTCTTAAATACATCCAATCGCTTTGTAAATTTGCCAATACATTTATTAGAATTTCAAAATTCTTTAAATTTATTTGGAGATTTTATGTATCAGTTTCGAGATTTAGAAACATTTTACTTTCTCTTTATTTACAAATTTTCAAATGCATTTTTTTCTCTCTTATTTAACCTACCAACTGTATTTCAAAGAGTAGGAAGGAAAAAAAAATTAAATA
Source organism: Maratus speciosus (assembly GCA_963932465.1). Classification (NCBI taxonomy): domain Eukaryota; kingdom Metazoa; phylum Arthropoda; class Arachnida; order Araneae; family Salticidae; genus Maratus; species Maratus speciosus. Next base: position 40,384,155 of record OZ010791.1, on the reverse strand, counting down.
CCACTATTTTGATAGAATATTTTGTTTAGCGAAATAGCCTATTTTGGGGGGATTTTAGTATGCTTTTCCTTTTGAAATAGATGAAGATTTATTTGGATAAAAAGTGTCTTTTAACCACTAGATTTTACTGATTTGAAAAAAATTACAGGAATATCACAGTTCATTAGAATATCATTGCATAAAAGAGTGATTTATGTGATACTTCTAAAATTTCCAGGAGCTTCGAGAAATATTATGTGCTTATAAATATATATATAAATATATTATATATATATAAATAACGGAGATTGGAATCCTGTCGTGTCAAAGACTACGACATTGATGTTATATGATGAATATCAGTCGACGAGTGAAGGCCATGGATTACATTTTTCCGTGAAAGTTTCCCCAGAAATAATTGAGACAAAACGTAAAGACAGCTCATCATTTTATTAAAACATAATTCGGCGGTGCAGTTTCCACCAAGAATATTAGCCATCGCTCCATAGTAATAATTTAGGGAGTAAGCGAGTTGTAAATTATGGAATACGTGGACGGTGACCAGGGGGTGGTATGAAAAATGGAAATACGACTAGAATCTGCTGAAACACAGCGAGCATCGGCTTTTGGGGCGTCAAGTGTAGGAATACAAAAATGACGCAGGTCGTGCTCTCAACCAATTAATAATTAAGAATACCACGCCATGGAAAGAGTGCGGAATGAGCGAGTGCATGAATTTGAAGGTAAAAAGGATAACCCCGGAATACGCGCGGGAAAATAAAATGGAAACTAAAAGAACATTCTAAAAGAAAAAAAAGAACGGAAATGGAACATTTAATTTATGAATACTAAATGCGTAATATTTAAGTAATTTAGACAAGTGAGACATTAAATTAAAGGGAATTTAACAGAATTAACGATAGAGGTTATTTAAAAATAAGGATTTAGTTAATATAAAGTAGTAATTTAGAATAAGATAAGGAAATCGCAGAATTAGATCTAATAATGTAACATATATAAAATTAAATTGCGGATTCTAGTTCATTAAAAACTATACGAAATGAGATTAATGACCAATTACTTGTAGAGCTGACGTTGAAGCCCCTGATCTGCAGATTTACTAGTTGTAGAATAGCGATTTCGAATGAATAATCTTCTGATTTCCCACTAAGACTGGAATATTCCGCTGTACATATGTGCTTGCTTAAATAGATGAACACTTAAAACATATCTTATTAATTTATTAATGTATAAAGGATGTACTTTATTATCGTTGGCGAATATCACATGCATAATCCACTTCATTAATTGTAATACAATTATTCTAATTGGTAAATAAATAACATGAGTTGGAAAAATACAGCTCATATAATTCGTAAACCTTTAGTTTTAGAGAAATAGTTAATATTCATAAAATGTTTCAAAGTCTTCCTCGTCAGATGAAAGTACATTTACGTCAAACAGATTATTATTATTATTTTTTTTTTAAGTTACGAAATTAAAAATTTTATATAGTTCCTGCATCCTATTAATTTTATTTAGAAAACTTTCTCCCTGCTCTAACAAGTAAAATTCTATTTTTCTACGACTAAAACTTATCGAGTTACAATAACTTGAATTTTATTAATTTTCGGCATTTTCTGTCAATAAACTCGGTTTCAAAATGATATGATATGTCGTTGTTCAATAGAGTCACTGTTCAATCCATCAGCACACAGATTTCGAAGAGTAAATTGAAAAGATAATCTGAATCCTTTCAATTATACGAATAGGTGGAAGTAACCAGAGAAGCATAACTTGCATACCTGTTTGCAAGTATAGGCAAAGGCTATATACCAGAGAGTATACGCTAAACTTGCGGAGGTGTATGGAATTATCCATAATGTATAGGGCGTATGCTACCGTATACCCTCGACTACATCCATTGTTATAGTCGCAAAAGAACCAGAAGTTATACGCTAGGCGGAGCTTAAACGTTAAAATCATTGAACGGCCATGACTAGTGTATACGCTATAGCTTTATTTCAGAAAAAGTGTGTGTAGGGAGCTTCTTTAAAAATTCCAGAAAGTATACGGCGTATGCCTCCGTATACCACCCACTATACCCCTGAGATCATCCTATTTTTAGGTGCGTTCGTAATTATATAAATACGTAGCACCTATAGTCGTCTGTCTGTCCGTCCACGTATAACAGCGCAAAAACTACCCAACCGAATCGTTTGAAATTTAAAATATATAATTGTTCTATAATTTTGTCGAGTCATTTAAAATTTTATGAAAATAGGATGCATAGTTTAATGACAGGGACAGTCAAAAGTTTCAAGTTACATTACGGCCAATGGGAAAAAAAATATTTCAAGTGCATTTTAATGATGTTATAGCCTTTAGAACAGAATGAAATTGATAGGCACTTATGAAGTGCACTAATATATACATTCAGTACAATATGCGGTGCAAAAATATTTATAAAACTAGTTATAGTACGAACGCACCTCATTTGCCACGTTTGACGAGCAATTTTCAACTTGTTATTATTGTGTTTTGTGTCCAGAAATACCACCATATATTCCCCCTGGTGTGTATGTAGATGGGATTTCCTTTCAAATTATTAAGATGGGGGATGAGCAATTTTTTAGGCTGTAGCTAATTCTGAAAATTGTGTGTTATTCCTTAGGTGTCGCTTGCGTCTCTGGGAATCGGTGCGATACCGAAGAAGCAAGTGCCTGCTACGATGTCCTAGAACAATATGAAACGAAAGAGTTTCCCTTGTATGGCGGAAATGAAGCTGAATTAGATGACACTTGTGGGTAAGTTTATCCTTTTGTGTTGCATACCAGCAAAATACCCAAAATTCAATTTTACTTACACAGTGGGTTTTAACCCTTTGTATCACCACGTCCCATATCTGCAACATACCCAAAAGTCAATGTTACTTATACAGCGAGCTTTGAAGGAGGATTTTATGTATCGCTGTTATCTCTCAACACAGGAGTTAATCTAAATTGTTCATAGAATTATCAACAGACAGCAATTCTGAATTAGTTTTACATGCAAAATGTTTTATTCAACATTTGAGCAGTTTCGCATCATTATTGCTAAAATGAACTTAAATTTTGTAAAATCTAAAACGCTGGGGTAGTCTAAATATAGATTTTTTACAAAAGTAATTTCTTGTGCTTTACAATTTTGTATTAGAAAATTGACACTATATGTGAGAAGTGTATAATTTTCTGTTAATTACAAATGTAAATAAAGTGCCTTTTCGTCAATAATTTATCTTTTTTATGTTCTAAATTCTTTTTATTATATTTTTGCATGCTTAAAATGATGTATTCTAACATCTGAATAACTTCTTTTTCAAATTGTAGTTGTTGAGTCACAAATGTTTAAAGGGTCTCAGGACTCTCAAAGATTTAAAATTCTCGAAATTTTAATTTTTTTAGATGTTAAACTCCTATTTTTAGGGTTCCGTACTTAAAAAGTAAAAACGGAACCATTATAAGATCCCTCCTGTGTCTGTCTGTCTGTCTGTCACAGTCCTTTTACTCGCAAACTATGCAACGTGGAAAGTTCAAATTGGGGAAAGTAATAAAGACTATTGGCCCACATATTTACAGATTAATAAATATTCATAAATATATTTAGGAAAAATGTAGAGGGGCTAATTATGTTACTTGAAAAAAAAAATATTTTCTTTGTATATCGTGTGGGGTATCGTGGGAAAGATTTCGTAACGCTGAAATCAAAAATATATTTCATGTAATTTTAGGTATTATATTTTCAAAGTTATGGTGGAAAATATAGTGCAAAAATATGCCCCCCCCCCATCTAATTCCGAATCTATTGAAACTAAAATTATGAAAAAATTAGAAGTAGTAGACATTAATTTAAACCTTGCAGGAAAATTATAGCGATTACCCTAGGTCACATAGTTTTTGAGAAAATCGCATTTTTCTGTTACACTCAAATTTCGATTTACGGCCTTCAGCAAAAGTGTTCAGCAGAGCTGGGGTACCTATCGTAGCAGAAGTATAAAAGCATTGTTGATCATGAATTTTGGAAAAAATCGTCGGTAATTAGCCGAGATATTAACCCTTAAAGACACGGAGGGTTTGGGCATACATAATGACAGGGATGGCGTACTCTATGCTCCATCGGCTTTTAAAGTCTAGATAACAAATTTTAAGGATATATTTATGTAATGCAATGACCAGTAGCAGTGTAAAAGCAGTAAATATCAAACTGTTAAAAACAGACTAATTTAATGAGAATAAATCACATAAATACTGTGGGATTCGCGACTAGTTTCGATTGAGTGGCTCTCTCAATACACCTACTATATCTTTAAAGGTTAACTAAAAACCTATATGGAATAACAAATATACAGAATAGCTATAAATGCTATTATTTAAGTTCCATATATCTTTGAACTTTCATGGTATATCCATTTATACTTTTCTAGTGTGCAGGGTGCAAAGGAAAGTCCCTTTAACCTGAAAAGTGAACGGAGAGAGCTACAGCTATGCAAGTGAGGGAACGGTATAGTAAAGCGACTACGCCCGATTTAATGAAAACGACAGCAGCACCCGTAATGGCGAAATTTGGAAGATAGCCACTGCAAATCGAAAACGAAAAGAGATAGAGCAAAATTTCCAGTTAGAAAGTTTTAGAGCATCAATTAATTAATAGAATACGACATTTGGTTAACATGTATAACATAAATCTTTGCCTGTTTACCCAAAAATGTCCTAAATCGATGCACTCCATTTTGTGTAAACGTTTGAATGGAATAGTCAGAAGTATTAAGAAATACGCACAATTTATGCTATAAATACGTACTTATCTCAATACATTTTGATAACATCACACACACACACACACACACACACATAAAAAAAAGGACAAACTGTCTCACAGTAATAAAAAGTTAATATTCTGTATGTTCGAAAAGTTCCCCATTGCTCACAATACACGTTTGTATTCGTGAGAGTAATTCTGCGTGCACATTTCTCAGCATGGAACGTCTATTGCAAGCCTCATCAATACGACGACATAGATTTAACCCTTTCAAGGGCGATGGCTAGACGGTCTAGCCACTTAATTTTAATTCCAAAACTAACAAATGGCACCAAGAATATTTTAGTAAAATTTTGCTTTTGTAATGAAAGTGCAAATCAGTGGGGTTTTGTTTTCTGAGAAATTCGTTTGAATATTCTGGTAAGTCAGTTATTTCATCAGTTTACGAACAGAATTCTTCTGGCCCTGAAAGGGTTATTCTAAAATTTTAAATGCATTGGAAATTAAATCTTTACAGACATTACATCACAGTAAAACGTCACAATCTGCAATTGTGCACTTCTACATTTCCGGAATGTGAATAGGCAAAGTAGAATCATAGCTCATCGATTTCGGACATTTTTGAGCATGCAGGCGACGATTTATCTTATCCGTGTGAACCAAGTGTCGTTTTGTACTAATTAATTGATGCTCTAAAACTTTCTAACTGGAAAATTTGCTCTACCTCTTTTCGTTTTCGATTTGCAATGGCTATCTTCCAAATTTCGCCACTAGGGGTGCTGATGTCGTTTGCATTAGGCCGGGCATAGTCGCTTTACTGTACTGTTACCTCACTTGTATGGCTGTAGCTTTCTCCGTTCGCAAATATTTTCAGGTTAAAGGGACTTTCCTTTGCACCCTGTATACTATACAGCTGTACCCAACCCTACGTTGTATAGTTTTTACAAAGTCTTATTATTCTTTTAGCAACGGTATTTTTTTAATAATACACTTACTAATTCATATATTACTGTACGGAACCCTCTGCGCGCGAGTAATACTCGCACTTGGCCGTTTATTTCTGAACATTTTGATAAAACTTTCCTTGAAATTCCCATTAGAACAGAAGTAATGACTTTAACAATTATACCCGCTCAATATAGATGAAGCGGTGTTTCCGAAAATTTGAAGTCATTTATCTCCAAATGACGTTTTTGGTCATAACGCGCAGGACATATCATAAACGTCTGAATACTTTTTCATGAAATTTTCAAAAAATTTATTTCACGTTAGTCTGTATAAACGGTGCCTAAAATTTCCTTTTTACTGTTCAAAAAAAAAAAAAAATATTTTTAGGTGATTATACTGTTGAAATTGTCATAATTTTGTATTACCTAAATACAACTTTGTATTAAAAATTTTAAAAAATGCTTCAAATACAAATTTATTTAGGTTCAGGATAATTACTATAGTCTGAAGGATAATTGGGAACGGAAAAAGCTAAGTTGAAATTGCGCTTCCCAAAATTTAAAGTTATTTATCTCCAAATGACGTTTTTGGTTTTAACGCGGAGGATATCTCAAAAACTTATGAATATTTTTTCATGAAATTTCCAAAACATATATTTCGCATTAGCCTGCATAAACTAAACCTAAAATTTCATTTTTACTGTTCAAAAAAATATATTTTTTAGGTAATTATACTGTTGAAATTGTCATAATTTTGTATTACCTAGATACAAGTTTGTATTAAAAATATAAAAATGCTTCAAATACAAATTTATTTTGGTTCAGGGTAATTACTACAGTCTGGAGTATAGTTAGGCATTGAAAATGTTATTCTAGTTGCAAAGTTTATTTTGTAATCTTGCGCATAAGCTGTTTGATACCAATTTTCTGCTCAACAAATGTCTGACAGTTTGGAGCGCCTTATAAATTCTAATTCTGCATCTTGCAATTTTTTTAAAACATGAAATGAAAGAACGTACAGTCGTGGAAAAAAAGTAAACACCCTCTACTAACTCCTCAACATATTATCGTAGAAGAAAGTGACTGGTACCGAACGACTGGAAATAAAGTCTACTTTTAAATGATGTATATAGAATTTGCTTAGGGGCCACCTACTTATTAAAAGGAACAATAACTTTGCTTTTCTTTCAATAGCAGTACACAATTCTGACAGCATAAATGAGCTCTACACCCTTCAATTAGCCTAAAAACAAATTTTTATGCAATTCGTACCATAAGTTTTCGAGAAATTAATTATTTTAAAACGAACGTATTTTAAGGGCTGTATCCAAATTAAAATTCCGTACTCGATTGTTAACCGACAGAGCCCTCTTCTTGATCAAGGCACCACTCAAGCAGTCAATGAAGCCTGTTAGATTACACGACAGGAGAAGAAATTTCAAAATATCTAGTCACTTCTATCACAGATGGCCCCTTAAAACATCCTTTTGCCGTTTTTTAAGCATAATTTGAAAACTGCTTGGAAGAAAATTGTAAAATTTTGGATTTCCATAAAGTAGGACTTAATAAAACTAAATCCATCAAAAAAACTGTAGGTTGCAATTCAGAATTTTTCGAATATTAATTTCATAATTCATATTTCATATCATAAAATTATAAAAATTGCAAATTCAACGTATTTATGCTTGGGTATATTAGTATTATTGCTACACAAAAAAATAGCACATTAGGAGCATAATTTCAGGAGATATAAATAAAAATATGAAAATGTAATTTAACATTAGAAGCACTCAATTTTGAATGTTTATAATTCAAAAACTTATCATTCATATGACTTGAAAATTAGTGTCTAATCATAGTTTTAACCGAAGATTTGAAATATCTGCTTAAAATTGAATATTGGTATTGAAAAAAATGAAGTTTGAATTCGTTTTAATATGTAGATGGCCCCCTAAGCAAATTTTATATACGTCATTTAAAAAACTTTATTTCCAATCGTTCGGTACCAGTAACTTTCGTGTACGATAATTTGTTGAGGCGTTAGTAGGGGTGTTTACTTTTTTTTTTTTTTTTTTTTTTTTTTTTTTTTTACACGATTGTATTTATATCTTTCATTCCAATAAAAATTGTGGTTGTAAATCATATGCATTTTAAGATATTAACTGTTGTAAATAGTTTTTTTTTCCAATTTTAAGAGTCCTTAGACCCTTAAAAAACAATTTTATTTATTGCCGATATTTTCGGCTACAATAGGTAATATAAATTGTACATAGAATTCTCAACAGAAGACAATTCTGAGTTGATTTTTCATGCCAAAGTTTTATTTATCATTTGAGAAGTTTTGCATCGTTATTGCTAAACTTAATCGCGTAAATTTTGTCAAATTAAAAAGGCTGGAGCTGTCCAAAAATAGATTTTTCTTATGAAGGTTAGTTTGTATGGCACTTTATAAATTTGCATTAAAAAATTGACACTATTTATGATAAGTATGTAATTTTCAGTTTATCACAGATATGAAAAAAATACCTTTTCCTCCAAAAATTTTAAAAAAAATTTTATAATTTTTAAATGTTTTGTTACATGCTTTTAAAATGAATATTGTAACATCTGAGTAAATGTTTCTCAAATCGAACAAATTGTTAAATTCATCAGCACTTTAAGACATTCTTTTTACTTTTTTCTATCTATAATAGAAGAAAGTATTGTAATCGATTTTTCTTAATTAATTTCTTAATTTCTTGATATTACACGAAAGTATTGTAATCGATTTTTTTTTAACTTCCTATTTTTGACGGATATTGCAGGTTTTAGGGGTTAAAGATCCCCCAAAACATCTGTCTGTCCGTATGTCTGTATCATCAAAAAGTGTATGAAGTTATGCATAGAATTGAAGCAAACTTCAAAATATCCGTTTTTGACTATGCCGATCAGGCCCCAGTTGAAAATGGTAATATTCCCCCAGAAGACGGCGCTGTGATAGCGATTTTTTGTGATTTTGTCGATTTTTTGCAGTTTAATTGAAGAATTTGTGAATATATTTTGAGGTAATTTTATGTTTAGATGTCCGAGGTTTTAATAAAATTTTGGAGAAATCTGCCTGAAGTAATTGATAGCAAATTTCGTTACATTTTCAGGACGGGCGCGGTAGTTGTGGATTTAATTTGTATATTTGTAAGAATCAGAAATTATTACGTTTTTTGATATATTACCCGTTAATTAGACTTCATTATGATTTTTTTCACACACCCCCCCACACACACACCTCCCATGGTTTTGAAACTTTTATTGACAAAGAGCTTGAAGTGTAATAATAATTTAATAATTTAAAAAATCTGTTAACTACTCATTTTTTGTTTCTAAAATGTATAGACAAAAAATTAAAACCGCTTTTTGAAGTATTAACAAGATATAAGGAAGTTTTGGGATTGGCACATCCGACGAATTTTAGGTGAATGTTACACTTCAAAAAATAAACTCTTCAATTTTTACATTCGGAAATAACGAAAACGGATTTAGGAAATTTCAAAATAAAAAGGCATACCGAAAGTTTTCTAATGGATTTTTTATCATGATTACAGTACTTTAACATTATATGTGTCCAAAAAAAAAAAAAAATAAAAAAAATAAAAAAAAAAAAAATCGAAACATTTTATTACCAAAAGTGTATTTCAGCGATTTTGTATTTCAAAATTATCTCATAAACCATCTACAAAAGAAATCATCCCGAGGATTTGTGGATAGACGAACCTTCAACTTCGTGAGTGAAATATTATTTTGAGAGTATTTCTATACCGTTTCCTTTAATTTAAGAAATTTAAACACTTATCTCAAATGCCAATTATGATATTGTGCTCAGGATAACTTTACAACGGCTGAATTAAATGACTGGAAATTTCCAGAGGTTATAATTATGATAATTATATGTAACGGAACTAAATTTTAAGAAATACTTATCAGTCAAAAAAAAAAAAAAAAAAAGATTAAAACCGTTTAAGGGCAGAAAGCTTTAAAAAAGGTCTAATATAAGATAGAATTTCTTCATATTAATTTTGAAATTTAATATTAAATATCTATGAATGTAAAAGTTTTTTTTTGTCAGTCTAGAAGAAATTCTAATATTTTTTATTCCTGAAAATCTAAGACATTTCATTCAGTTGTTTTCAAATTATCCTAAGTGCAATACTGTATTTGCAATTTTGCATAAAGCTTTCGAATTTAAAGGCAAACGTATACAAATACGCTGGTATGGCCCTTATGATAATTTTGAAATATAAAATCGATTAGACGTAAGTTTGCTATCAAAATGTTCGGAATTAAAATGATTTTATTCAGTATGGAAATTCGATTTTTTTTTTTTTTTTTTTTTTTTTTTTATCACGATTGAAAGACATACTGTCTTCTTCAGGGAAATGAATAAATAAGTTTAGCAATCCGGAGGAATTAAAAGGCATTAAGGGGATCCGGGACACAAAAAATCTTCAAATTTTCTAAAAAATATTTATTGCATTAAAAATTTCTCTGTTTTCTTCTGTTTAATATGACGTTTAAACCTTAATTAGAACAGGTAGTATTAATTTTTTCGTTCTGGATTGTTTCCATAGTCTAGCTTTCAAGCAATCGTTTTCATGGAAACGATTTCATGCGAAAATGCTTCATGAATGGGTTTTTTCACCATTTCGCGTATTTAAATTGTTATAAGTCAAGAACCGTTAAAGATAAATGGTTCAAACTTGGAACATGTCTTTTTAATAATTTTACTTTAATTTTGATTGAGCAAATTTGAAAAAAAATATTTACTTTTGAAAATATGATTTTTTTTTTTTTTAAGTTACATCATTTTCTTAATTTTTACTTCAAATATTTTTCATTTTTGTTTAAATTAATATTTTACAAAATGCTGAATCAAAATTAAAATTTATAGATTTCTGTTTATTTAAATGAAAAAATATTAAATTCTACAAATAATATTTCGAGTTATAAGGTTTTTTAATTACCCCACTTTTTTAATAATTTTTAAATTTTAAATTAAATACAAATATGAGAAGTTTTATCATGTGATATTGTTTACAAATGGTACGGTTAACCATCACAAAAAAATTGAAAATTTTAACTCAATAAATAAAATTTATTTTAAAAGGTGTCCCGGACCCCCTTAAAGTGATACGTAAACAACAAATTTGTGTTTAAAAAATTGTGTCTATATTTTCTTCCAATAAATCACAGTATGACGGTGTTAGATTTAACTGTTGATTAGAAGAATATATGTTTAATGTTTCATATTATTCTTTAAGGTGGTAAATTTTTTTTAGTTTTGTCTTTGATTTTTTTTTTTTTCAAATTACTTTTTAAATGCAAAACTTTAACAAAAAATATTTTGAAAAATTAAATATTTTTATAATAATAATGTTCCTAAAAAAATAACTCTTTTTGCATACATCTTTTTTTTATATATTATTTGTAAACAAAACACAAGAAAAGTAAAATATAAAATGTTGTTAATATATCGTTCTTGTAAATTTAAATACATCAATTCGAATGGGAGAAATCTTGAAAAAATCATCCTTAATATAAATGATGTATTTAATTTCTGGAAGAGGATGCGGAAACTGTTGATCATACACTATAAAAGAAATTATATCCTTTGATATAATAGCATAAATATTTACATGTCATGTATTCTTTAAATTCTAGAGTAACTTTTAAGGTTCTTACGTTTTACAAATGAAACATGTTTCAAGTCGTTACAAGATTCAACCCATTAAGGACCAGCATGTTTTACAGGAATTTTATTCAGTTCACACCACTTTTTTTTAAACACTTACTTTTGCCTTATGAATCACTGAAATGTGTTAATTAAATAAAGCAAATTTTACTTATCTCTTTTGCTGGCATCAAAAAAGTGCAAAAATCACAAATATAATATTGCGAAAATCAGTCTTTAATGGGTTAAATATATGTATATGTATATATATATATATATATATATATATATATTTAAGGAAAGCGCATAAAAATAAATAAATATATTTTTTCTTCTTCGATTTTATATGTATATTTACGGTAAAACCCCGCTAATTCGAACCCCGCTGATCCGAAATTCCGATTAATCCGAACCGTTTTATTTTGGAAAATTATACTCGAACAAAATAAAAAAAATACTCAATAATCTAAAAGTAGAACATAAGTGTACGAATATAAAATGAAAACGTACACTATAAGCCTACTGGTAGAAGCCCTCTTTTAAGTATCTCGAATATCTGTTTGTTTGCCAGTCATTATAAAATTCTTTTCTAAAATGCAAAAAGTATTTAATTCAGATGATAAAAATTTATTTTTCCTTTTAATAGTTTGATTTCGCAAATTACCTACAGAAATGTTTGTTTTTTTTTCACTCCTCGTCGACGTGGTGATTGAGCTATTTATAGATTCGAGATTTTGAACCGTTTGTAATGGGTTGTTGCGTAATTCCTCATTCTGAAGTTTCATTGGATTATTATAAACATCGGAAGTAATTAAACAAGAATACTATTTTTTTTCCGAAAGCTGTACCGGATTATCCAGCATGCCAGACCTTAGGATGCCGGATTATAGGATGTGTACTATACTAGTGAATACTTATAGCTTACATTTTTTTATAGCACGCATCTTTTTCTTTTCTATTTTTATTAGCATTTCGTGTAATCCGAACTGGCACCGGTCCCAATTACTACGGATTAGCCGGGTTCTACTGTATTTATCTATTTATTTATTTATTTTGAAGAAAAATAATTTTGTGAAAGGAATTTAAATGGAACCAATTTTGACCTAGATTAATCTTGGTGAGTGCCTGGACCTAACAATCAGAGTAGAATATTTTGACTGTTTTTAAGACATATGCACGGGAAAGAGAAATTCAGGGGGGGGGGGGGGGTTGAGCTATGATCAACCGATATGTTATTAAAATAAATAAATACTTTTAATTTTAATTTTTCTCTTTTTGTGTTTAATTAATTTGAGGAATCAGGCAAATATAATTGTTTATATTATTATTATTATTATTATATATAAAAAATATAAGTAGAGAATAGAGATATAGACAAGAGATCTAAAGAAATTGATAGACATGAAATATTTGCTATAATGCTGTAAAATTTCGCACTTTTTAAAATTTATTATTGATCAATAGAAGAGTTCTAACAAATAAAGATATTAAAAAGGAACAATATGATAAAATGTATGAAAACACACTTTTCTAGTAATATAAAATATTGCTGAAGCCAGAGTATTTAAATGGTTCACGATTGTTTATGATAAAAATTTGTTAATTATTCTCAAATTTTGTTTTCATGCAAACTGAACTGTGTAAAGAGATTTCAACGGCAAATTCTAAAAGTTGTTTACTTATTTATGTTGACGTTACTTAAATACTTTGAAATAAGTTTATTTTTTTATAAGCTCTTTAGTACTTTTTAAAATGGCAGTGGCGAAATTTGGATTTAAGAAAGTGAGATTTGTTGCCAAATTATATGAATAACCATGAACAAAAATGTTTTCTACTCGTTTAACTATGTAATTAATAAATTGCTTCTAAATTTCTTCTATATACATTAGATATTTATTCTGTTTGTAAAACTGTATTTGCGTTGTATCTGTTTGTATACACTGCATTGACATTGTGTATGTTTATATACACTGTATTTACATAGTGTTTGTTTGTATACACTGTATTGGCATTGTGTTTGCTTGTATAAATTAAAAAAGATTTATACATTGAATCATATGTATAAAACAATGAAAAACTTGCTAGAAAGCACTTTTGAATTTTTTTTAATTTAATTTTTTTTTTTTTTTGGGGGGGGGGGGGGCGAGGCTTTTTATTTCAACAAAACACATCACTTATGAAAAGGAACTGCCAAAATAAACCTTAAAATACATCAATTTCTAACAAGAATGTATAAATAATTTTGAAATTATTAAATAAAAAGTCTTTGAAAATGTTTTTATATAAAATAAATAAAATTAGTAACGAACTAAAGAGAAAATATAATTTAACACATAGTTTAATACTAGAAATAAAAATGTAAGTAGTGCGAAATTAATTTATAATTTTGTATCATGCTTAGTAAAATTCTGAGGATCATTTAGTGATGCTATAGATATAATTATCTATTAACTTTACATTCAACAATTGAACTTTTACAAAATTATTTCGCCATGCTTTATCGATCAAAAAAACTAGATTGCTTGCAATCAGTGGTTTTAAAAGCTTTCCGGCAAACCTCCAAACATCGATGGGAATTCCTGAAAGTGGTATGTGCTTTCTAAAATATTTGATTAGACATCATCTAAGTGGTCTCAGGACTCTTAAAGCTTTAAAATTTTCGAAATTTTAATTTTTTTAGATGTTAAACTCCTATCTTTTGTGAACATTTTGATATAATTTTTTCATTGAAATTCCCATTAGAACAAAGGTTATGGCTTTTAGAATTATACCAGCTCAATACCAGCTCTGCATCTTAAAAATTTTTAAATGCATGAAATAAAAGAACATACTTATATATTTCATAGCAATTAAAATTGTGCCTTAAAATCAAATATATTTTAAGATATTAAATGTTGAAAATGGTCTTTTTTTTTTTCTTTTTTTTTCGATTTTAAGGCTGTTCTTAAGCAGTGTTGAATTTAGGGGGTGGCCCGGGGGAGGGGACATTTCCCCCCGGAAGATTTGAGATTTTGTGTTTTCAATTGTCAAAAAATGCAATCCCTCCCCCCCCCTCCCCCCTCAGAAATCTATAATGTCACCACCGGAACCACAGAAATCCCTCCCGGAGAAAAGTGTCTGAATTGAACACACTGTTCTTAACTGCTCTACTCAGCAAGCGAAAAACGTTTTGACACATTTACAAATTCCTTTTATAACGGAAAGATATAAAATTGGAAAGCCTGGCCATGGAAGCGATTTGGAATTGAACTGTGTTTTCCATTTTTTCATCAATAAATTACCTATTGAGTTATAAGCGAAATTGATGACGTGACAAACCCGTTTTTCGCCCTTTCTGGAGTGTTTATTCTACTTTCGCGCAGAAATTCTGTTCAAAACACTTATTTTGACATTATTTTCTGAAAGATCTATTGCGTTTGCAAAAAAAAAAAAAAAAAAAAAAAAAAAAAAAAAAACGGAAACAACAGCTTGATTACATAGTTTCTGAACAACAACACCTGCTAGTTTCATGCATTTCCCAACAAAAATAAATTGAAACTTATGTCATAAAGTTATCCTTTTGGATTTGAGAGCACCCTTAAGAGTCCTGAGACCCCTTAACTTTATTAAACGATGAAGTTTTGCTAAAGTATTGTGGAAGGGTTAGAAAGTGTTTCATAATCTATGCTTTAAGCATGATTTTTCGTTATTGTATTTATATAAAATGAACTAAATATATATTTTTTTCTTTACAGCAATATAAATATGTCAGTCCACTGCATTGGATCGTACGTTGACAGCTGCCTCGATACTGAAGAATGCGATGAAAACTGCGCAAAGTTCATCAAATTAATTCACGGTTTCTTGAGTATTACAGGCTTATTGAAACTTCATGACAATCTGTGTGACAAAGGAAACGTTCTCAGGCAAAGTGAGTTTATTTACAAATTTTAGGGTTTCGTTCTTCCGTCGAAACACTCTCGCTTCTCTGTCTGTCTGTCTGTCCCAGAGTTTGTTCTCGGAAACTTTATAAGTTAGGGCACTTGAAATTCTGCATACTTATAACCAGGGGTGGGGAATTTCTAGAAAATGTTACCAGCAAAGGATTTATTTCACAAGCCAGTAAAATGCAACGTACAGTTGAATTTTTTTTTTCCCAAAATTTACGCAACTTAAAAATAGTTGGTTGCTGTTACATTACTATAATGCATTTCATTTTTTTTATCCCTGTAAAATTAAGAAATATAAACAAGAGATGAAAGTTTAATATGAAATAGAACTTAGTAGTAAGTACCATGTTTACATCGCAGTAATTAGGAAAGTTGAAAAATATAGCTAACTACTAAAAAAAAAAAAAAAAAAAATGTTTTCGCATATCTCTAATAGTTTGCAGTTTTCAAAGACTACCTAAAAATTCACTCGCTAATGTCGAGTAAAGTTATGCATTTCCCCACCCCTGCTTATAACTGAATACACACACTATAAATTATAAAATTTTGACAAAGTCTTACATTATTTTAATTAAATAAATTAATTTAATGACGTCCGACCATTTTTTTTCATTTATATTTTTAAACAGAACCTTAATTTCAGTCTTTATCGCGCATGATAGATGGCTGGCTCCGTGGCAGCGCATTTGCCTGCTAATCAAATATCCGGAGTTTGAAATGTATTTTCCGGAATAGATTTCATTATCTAATAGACTGAATTTTACAGATTTATTTACTTATTTTGCCATTTCAAGGCGAAAAGTTGTTGTAAAATATTTTATCAATAATTTTTTTAATTCAAAAATTTTATTTTTGAGAAATTGCGAAAGTTTAAATTGACACCATTTCATTTGATAGATTTAATTAAAAGAAATTTCTTTTTTTTTCATTTTAAAGGGGTTTTTTCGCCATTTTTTAGCTAAAATTAAATATGCTTTTCAGATATACAAACATAATTTTTAATTTGATTTAAAAATATATTTCAATCGTAATAATTTAACATTAAAATGAATGGTGCTGCCATCTAATTTCTTATTGAAAAAGTATAAGGATTTAATAATTAGAAATGAACGATTTGTATTTATTAATTATAGGATAAAGTGTTTTGAAAGGAATATTAAGGGGTCTCAGGACTCTTAAAATTGGAAAAAATGAAAAAAGGACCATTTTCAATATTTAATATCTTAAAATGTACATGGCTTAAAAACACAATTTTAATTGGGGTGAAAGATACAAGTATGTTCTTTTCATTTCATCTATTTTTAAAAATGCAAGATGCAGAATTAACATTTACAGGGGGCTCTAAACTGTCAGAAATTGGACGAGCAGAAAATTGGTATAACATCTTACGCGCACGACTACAAAATAAATATTGAAACTAGAATGAAAATTTTGGTACCTACTTATAATTCAGATTGTAATAATTACACTGAACTTAAATAAATTTGTATTTAAGGCATTTTTATATTTTTAATACAAAGTTATATTTAGCTAATACAGAATTTTGACAATTGCAACAGTATAATCACAAAAAAGAAAAAATCTTTTTTTTTTTTTTTTTTTTTTTTTTTAACAATAAAAGGGAAATTTTAGGTTCAGTTTATACAGACTAACATGAAACATATGTTTTGAAAATTTCATGAAACCTTATTCAGATGTTTTTGAGATATCCTGCGCGTTATGCCCAAAAACGTCATTTGGAGAAATATGTCAAATGTCATCAAAATTTCGGAAGCGCCGCTTCCGCTATTGAGCGGATATAATTCTAAAAGCCAGAACTTCTGCTCTACTGAGAATTTCAAGAAAACAATTATATCAAAATATTCAGAAAAGGTAGGAGTTTAACATAAAAAAAAAATTATAATTTCGAAAATTTTGATGCTTTAAGAAACGAAAACCTCTCTGCTATCTTCGACCACACTTACCCATTTGTTTGATAACTTGTTAATTTTTTTCCTAATTTCTGTTGTTATACTTTAATACTAATTTATGTTTACAAAGGGCATAAATGAAAGTCCTAGAAAAAAAAAAACTGTAGCAGATAAATCATTAAGTTCAACAATAGATATCGAGGATTTTTACATCATTTAGCATTTAACAATTTATTAGCAATTTAATCAATTGACATTAAATATTTCAAAAAAAAAAAAATTAACGCGCTCACAGGGCCGGTTTGTCTCATCTATCTTTCCACACTACTTTTATCTTGTGTTTTTAACTTTTATTTTATTCTTTAAAAGCATTTAGATGCAATCGTACGCTGATTATCTTGGAAAAAAGAATCCTAAATTTATCAGGATACGATAAAATTTTTGAAACAGTTTTCTAAAACTATTATTTTGTCTTTATGTACTTTAATTTTTGTGAATGGTAATTCCCGCTGAGTTCTAAGTAATAATAGAGTGTGTAATATTTTGCAACCCTCTCTAGCGGGCCTCTCTTAGCCCAGACAGAGAATGCCAGATCACGTGGTCTGACTAGAGAATTGATATTAAAAAACATTTTTTCTTTCTTGCTTCTTTTTAGTTTAGTTTTTAAGTAGTAATGAAAAAAGTTGAACGCAGCAGGTAGGCTGCGATATGTTTTTTATCGTGGTCTTCTATTAGAAGAAATGATGTTTAATTTAAAGAAAGGGGAAATTTATTTCCGAATATGAAATCATGCTTGGCTTCTTTACAGAAGAATATAATTGCTGATATTTTAATATGATCATCTTGGATTCCCAGCGAGGAATAACAAACTATATTCAAATGTTTTCGTTGTATATACTGTATATATTTAAAAGTGTAAATAGAATAATCAAAGTTTTTTAATCATTCTGTGCTTGACTTGGATTTGTACTGAACAATACCTGCGCCACTTTCAGTTGTGAAATATGCTTTATTATTTTAATGTGATTTTACATGAATCGTGAAGTTTTCATCTAAGCTCTCCCAAGTTTGATTTAAATTAAGAAAAACGTGAAATCTCTTGAAATTCATGAAGATTATTCTTTATAGAGATACACTGTAGCGTAAAATCGGTTTGCAATAAGAAGGTGGTTATCGCTCAAATTTTAATGCCCCCATTCGGCCCGTCCGCACACAGACTCTGTCGAGCCGTAAGTATTTGGACTTAATTTTGATCGATTTTAACTGACTTCAGGGTTGTATTTTTAACATCACGCCAAATCAAAACACTGCATCTCCATCTATCTTTTACCACCCTGGGTAATTTCTGTTATTGATAGGGGATGGGAGGCAGGAGGACTAATTGTTGTGACTGCATTTTGACGTTATATCGCTCACCCACAAGAAAAGTGACACATCTCGATAAAAGTAAATTTCACAGGAGAGGCAAAAGGAAAATTTGCAGGATTTTACTGTAACACGAAATTATACCATTTATCTCTGCATGCAGGAATAAAGACCTGCATTGGAGGGTTGGATGATTTTACCTCTCCACATAATCCACCCCTCTTCTGTGGTCAGAAATGGACATATAGCATAATAAAGTCATTTTCCGTACAACTACGCTTATGAAACTGTTTGTGTTGCAAGACACACTTATGACAGACCTATTAGTAGAATAAAATGCAAAATGAATTTTTGCGAGATGTGCCACTTTTTTTGCAGGTGAGCAATATGTTAAAGATCTCGATTTAAATGGGGTTAACTTAAATTCCCTTTTACTTTTGAATAAAGTACATTGTACTTCATAATAACTCATCCATAGGACAGAGCTTCAAACAATAGTCCGAAAAATTTAAGTATAATGTGCGTCAAACATTGGCAAATAAGGTGCGTTCGTACGCACCTACTAGTTTTACAGATATTCAGATCTTGATGCAATAGTTGTTGCACTCTTATGCAAATTTCATTATGATTATATATATTAAATTCAGTAACACGGAAAATAGGATTCTATCTGAAATAGGACGTCGTCACCATGGCAACTAGAATCATGACCTATCATGGGATTTCACTGAATTAATGACATATGATAGGATTTAATAGTATGAAGAAAACTTTTATTAATATCTTTTTAAGTTATGATTCAATTTTCATAAAATTTGAAATGGCTTGACAAAATTCTGCAACGAGTATATATATTAAATTTCAAACCATTCGGTTGGGTAGTTTTTGTGCTATTATATGTGGACAGACGGACGGAATCAGACGACCACTACAGGTGCTACGTATTTATGTAATACGAACGCGCCTAAAAATGTCATCCTCCCAGCGAAAAGAATATTATAAAATTATGTCTTCTAACGCAAAAATCTATCTAAAATGGAATACTTTCCTAACAATTCCGTCTTAACAGATTTTACTGTAACTCCATTTACTATAAAATAGTCTAAAAATTCTAAGAATTATCACTAACTTGTCATAAATCCTGGGTTTCTGCGAAAATAAAAGAAATATGAATCGGTTGTTTTAGAATTTCTTTTAAATGATATTGCTCACTTGCAAGAAAAGTGACACATCTTGACAAACGTAAGTTCTACAAGACAAGCAAAAGAAAATTTGCATCCTTTTACCATAAGATGAAATTGCAGCACTTAGCTCTGCATGCAGGAATAAAAACATGCATAAAAGCATAAAACACTTTTAATTATGAAGACATAGGGTGAGATTTGGAGGGTAGGGTCATTTTACCTCCCCACACAATCTACCCCTCTTCTGTGGTCACAAATGGACATATAGTGCAATAAAGGGATTATCCGTGTAACTACCCTTATGAAACTGTTTGTGTAGCAAGGTAGACCTATGGCAGACGTGCTAGTGGAATAAAACGCAAAATGAATTTTTGCGAGATGTGTCACTTTTCTTGCGGGTGAGCGATATGATGTACCCGAACCTGGTGTACACCTTTAAAAAAAAAAATCAATTCTATATTCAGTATAAATAATTACAGTCGATCCGACCCCAGGTATGTAAGGTTTCGGCTAAAATACGGTTAAAAAAGAGGATGGATTTTTATGTTGATATATTAAAATACAAATAAACAACGTGACAAAAAGCACAAATTAATTTTAGATGTAGACAACAGACCGCTGTTTCGGAGTTTCTAAATTCGATCTTCAGTACAAAGTTGCCTTAAAGTACAATGTTATGTCACTGCAAGGTAATCATTAAAATATGGAATAGAAATGCATGAGAATATGAAGAATACAGCAGACATTGTAGCTTACAGCCAAAGGAGAATATTAATTCGCCTGAATAAAAAATTAATATTCTGAAATTTTACTGTTAAGTGTTCAAGGTACACCGTATTTAATCTTTGGCTGTAAGCTACATTGCTTGCTCCCTCTTTCATATCCTCATGCATTTAATTTTAATATTTTCATGTTTCTAATCTTGCATTGAAGAAACCGTTTAAATACTCCGAAACAGCTGTTCGCTGTCTACATCTAAAATTAATTTTTGCTTTTTGTCACGTTGTCTATTTGTACTTCAAAATATGAAGATATTATTCATTAATAATTAGCTTTATATTAGAAATAATTTTAACGCAACAATAAATTTTTTCATTTCGCAAATTTCTATCTATTAGTTATGCTTATTAACTAAGGCTAAAATCTGAAAATCATTGAAGCGTTTGCCTTTCATACAGTTTTAAGGGGCTTTAAAAATATACATTTAGTAACAGGCAATTAAAAGTTTCTAAATCATCTTTTTGAGGAAAAACTTAAATTTATTAAATTTTCTCTGTCTTATGTTTCGCGAATACGAGGCCTTTAACCTTTTGGGATTTACTTTCGATTTTTCTCTAACTAAAAATACACGTCCTTAAACATAAATTTAGTCGTTACAGTCATATCGTTGAATTCCGGTTTTACTCATTTTTACGGTTGGTCGACCACAGAAAAAATTTTCTTTATAATGTTAGAAAAGAAATGCTGAACCAATTTTTTTTGTCGGATAAATAGAATATGATTTTTATTCTGGACTAAAATAAAAAATATTAATTTCGAAAATATATTTATGCATGCATTTGTATGTGTGTGTGTTTGTGTGTTGTGTTGTATTGTGTATCGATTTATTTGTAATATAATTTTGAATATATTAGAGTATATATAACTGCAATGCCTACTTTTCTGAATATTCTTCCGTAAAAGTGTCAGATTACTTCATATTTTGAATATATTTTCGGACAGACAGCTATATTTTCTCTTTTAAAATAACGATTGTGACTATCATAGATTTTTTTTTTTTTTAGGGTTGTAATAAAAGTACAAATCCCTTATCATCTACGATGCATACTGTCCGATCGGTTTCTTTAAGTTTTGTGAGGGAAATAATACTTACGATTTTTTTTATGTAGCCATGCATATGATCTATAGAATTTATACCAAGAACGTAATGCGCAAAAAATAATTGTGTTGTTATAGTATTCTGATGAACATAGGTTCTATAATATCTTTAAATTTAAAGCAGTGTTCGTATTGGATATTTTATCATTATTTCTTAGAACACAAACAGGCTTTTTTAATTTTAAACTACAGGTATACACTGTATATAAATGCTAAGTATAGCGGGTTAAATTACAGATTTCTGTAACATTCAAACATTTTTTACGCTGTGCAATTATATGTATAGCAACTGAGTAAAAGAAACAAAAAGGTATATGGGGCAGAAAAACTCACAAATCGTCAATTCAACGTGAAAATTGCAAAATGTTTTCTGATCTAGCAGAAACGTTTACCGAAATCTCATGTAATCTCGCAGTTAGTTACCAACGATTTCGGAAACTTATTTCTAATCTTTTGAAATTATTTGGGGGTAGGCCTATCTGAGAAAAGATGACATTTCCAAAGTTTGTGGTCTTTGCCGTCAGTATATATATTCCAGAAAAAACGTTTCTGTATATCTCGGAAATCTGTTTCTTTCAGAGATTTCCGTAAAAGATTTCCAGAGTAGATTGTAATTACGAGACTATACTAATTTTCGCAAACAGTGTCTCTATATCACAAACATTTCTGCAATTTTTCACAGTCTATGAAAAACGTAGCGTAATGTAATAACCCAATTTATTACTTTCTTCTACAAGAAGAAAGCATTGGATTCGTGAAAAAAATGGATTTCCGGTTTTCGACGAACTTATACGTTTTAGAAGCTCCTGAACACGATTTGACTGTTTTTAAAAAATGTCTGTCTGTCGGTATGTGACACAAATTTAGTGGGCGCTCTAGCTCAAGAACTAATGCACGGAATTTAATAAAACTTTAGATTAGTTTTTTATATAAATTGGTGCTGATTAGTTTTTTGGTGTAAATCGCCAAACAGGTGGCACTGCTATGCTGCATTTTTCGCGATTTCCACAATAGTTCTATCTCAAGAATTAACGCATGTATTTTCATCAAACATCAGATTCAGTTAGACGTTGATATAATTTGTTGCTGTTTAGGATTTGGTGTAAATCGTCCAACAGGTGGCAGATTTATGCTGCATCTTTCAGGATTTACACTATTTTAGCGATAGTCATATCTCAAGAACTAATGCGCTGAATTTCATCAAACTTCATAGTCTATTAGACCTTGACATAAGTTGATGCTGATTGCGTTTTTCTGTGCAACAAATAACAGGGATGCTGCTATGCTGCCTTTTTCACAATTTTCGCGATAGCTATAACTAATGCACAGAATTTAATCAAACTTCATATTCTGTTACACTTTAACATAAATATATCCTCATTAGGCTTGAGTGTATATTGCGCAAAGTTGACGCTTTTATGCTCTTTGGGATGGTAGTTTTGGTTCAAAACATCTAAGAAGATGCATGCCGAAATTCAATGATTTGTTCGAAAGATGCGATGTGCTTCTATCTCCTCATTTTTGAAGCACGCAATTCAACGAATCTATAGGTTTAGAATCCTCAGCATGGGCATAGATTGTCATTTAATTTTGGTACTGTGATACCGTATTTTGAATTATTAACATGTATGAGATAGAAGGAAGTTTTGCGATTAGCACATCCGACTAGTTTCTCTATGTATTATCCTTTTACATGTAAAAACAAAATAACTTCAATGAGTTTTTTGAGTTAGTTTTGTAATGCGAAAGAATAATTAAAAAGAATATAAAAACGCCGAAATATCTACGAAACAGAAAATAAGAAAAAAAAAGTAGAAAAAATTAATGGTTTTAAAAAATCGCTTTGTATGAATATAAATAAATTTTAATACGCTAAAACGTGAAAATGAAAGTCGCTAAAGAATTACCAATTGAAACTCATCAGTAGTTCTTTTAAACACTTTTATTTTCACATTTTAGCGTATTACAGTTTTTTGTTGAAAATTTTGCAAATGAATACCGAAAAAATATTAAGAGAAAACACTACACATTCGTTTCGGATTAGATAAAACTTATTTTTATTTAAGTGCAGAGTTCTCCGCCTTTGTATGTATGCACTGAAACCACGGGCAGCTTTTACGCCTGAGTAAATAAAATGAGTTTTATACAGTCTGAAATTATTCACAGTGTTTCTTTTTAATAATTTTAGGATGCTCTTTAACAAAGTCTTGTATTTTTATTTAAAGCTCAGGAATGGATTAAAGTAAACACGTGCGTGCGAGTTTAGTTTATAAAATGCATAGCTATTCCATTCTGTAAGTACTACTTTAAATTTACAGATATGCGGTTATTCTATTTATTTCTTACGAAGTGTTTATAGTGTAATCTCTGGATTCCTATTGGCAAAATAATTGTAATGTTAGATACGTCAAGGTAAACAATTATTTTTATGGGCCCAAGGATCGCATCTGAAGCATTAAGACCTTAAAGATGATTTCTTGTCGAAAATTGTACATCAAAGGTGTCAAATGAGGGGCGTTTGTACTTCGTAGTTTTATAAATGTTCAAATCTTGGTGCAATAGCTACTACACTCTTATGCCAAAAGGCATGAATACAAAATTTATTATGATTATATATATTAAATTCAGTAATACGGAAGTAATAGGACACTATCTTAAATAGGACGTCAACACCATGGCAATCTAGAATCATTATCTATCAGGATATATCATTGAATTAATTGCGTAGGATTGGATTTCACAGAATGAAGAAAACTTTTATGAATATCTTTTTAAGTTTTGATTCGATTTTCGTAAAATTTGAACTAACTCGACACAATTCTGCAAAGATTCTATATATTAAATTTCAAACCATTCACTTGGGTTAGTTTTTGCGCTGTTCTATGCGGACAAACAGACAGACAGACGGACGGACCAGACGGCGACTATAGATGCTACGTATTTATATAATTACGAACGCGTCTGAAAAATACTTTGTTATTATTATCTTATTATTAATTGTTTTTTGTAAAAACTGCATGGAAATGATATCTGAGTTTCTTTCTTTCTATTATATCTAAGAAAATAAAATGCAGTAGTATGGAAAATAAACACGACAAAAACTTAAAAAGTTACGAAATAAATTATATTTAACTACCTCTTCAAGTGCTCAAAGGTGTGGGTGTAACATAAAATGGTTTTATTTGATTTACTTTTAAAAAGTACCACCAGAAAGGATTTATCCAAAGGGAAACTTACTTATTCTGGTTCTCTTATAGAAGTTCAAAAGCGTTACCGCCTTCCACACACTTTTTTAAGCAACTCTTACATAAGCAAATGTTATTACACCTCAAACAGTACTTTTTTGTTGTTGTTTTGTATTTTAAAATTGCTATTAAAGAACTATTTCCTTCTGATACAATTTAAAAACAAATAAGTTATCATTCACACACTATTGTAAACAAGACTGTCAATCTCTAACATCTCTGTAATCTCCTCTCCCCGTAATTTTATGTTTTCAGTAAAAAAAAAAAAAAAAAAAAAAAAGAAAAAAGAAAAAAGAAAAGAAAAAGAGATCAATTCGTGTAGACAAAAATACTTTATCAGAATTCCTTTTTTAAGAACTATCTAAGATGGTGATATATGAAAGTTATTTAACTCCAAACTACAAAGAAAATCCTATCAACATGAAATTAATCTGTGTTTTAAAGGTACACTGTAAAAAAAAACTGTAATTCTACTGATTAGAGAAATCTGTATGCTTAGTAAATTTTATCTGTACACTGTACAAAAAATGAATCAAATCTACAAAACTAGTTTTGCAAAGCTACAGAAATTTGTAGCTTTACAAACGAATCCACTGAAATTACAGCAATCTTACTAAAATTTTATCTGTAACCCGGGTTACAGTTACATAAAAAGTTCTAGGAATCTCAGTTTCCTAAAAATTCTTAGTAACCTTACAGATTGTTTGATTTACGGTGCAAAAGTGTATATGTTACATGAATTTTTGTTGTTGCCGTTACACAAAAAGTTCCAGGAATACGAGTTTCCTAGAAAAATTTTAGTAACTTTACAGATTTTTTTTTTTTTTTTTTTTTACAATAAAAATATAAAAAATATAAAAATGCAGGAAAGCTCTCAGACAGTCAGAGAATTAAAGCTTCTAGCTCAACGAAAGCATTTGTTCTTAACTTTAACAGTAATCTACATATTTTGACGCATTTTTAACGGAATTTGCTTGGCATGAAATAGGACAACACATCACGAGAAGATCGGAAGTGTGCCATAACTAAGTCAGTGGTACGTAAACGTAAACAATTAATTTTCTATAAATTGATTTTCATTTATTTGAAATGTGGCGACATCATGACAAACGTTGGAATTGGCCACCATCCACATTCAAGCAACAGTGAAATGAGCTATATTTTAATATTTCGGAATGTATCTAACACTACGTAAAATGGCATTATCCGAATTATTGCGCACTTTCGCCACCTATCAACATATCATCACACTTCATTCAAAGCAAAGTAAGACTCTTGAAAATATCGTTGCACTATCTTCGTTATTTTCTGAACTAAAAACCGCTATCAGCTTGGCGAGAGACACCCTGCATTTGTGTCTGAATAAGTGATTTGTCACTTAGGGCAAATAGTGTTGGCTTTCAGTGGATCAGTAAGTTCAATTTAGAATATAACAAGTCTTATTTTTACTCATCAAATGAAGTCTTTAATCCACATCCAAGCAACAGTAAAATGAGCTAGATTTTAATATTTCGAAGTGTAGCTAATACTCACATACTACATATCCTATATAATTATTATGCACTTTCGTCACCTTTTGCCATATCATCATACTTCACACAACGCAATCTCTTGAAAATATCGTTGCACTATTTCCTATAGTTTTTGAACAAAAAACGGTTTTCAGCTTGGCGCGAAACATCTTTCATTTTTGTCTGAATAATTGATTTGTGACTTATAGCAAATAGTGTTGGCTTTCAGTGAATCTGTAAATTCAATTTAGAAATTAACAAATCTTATTTTTATTCACCAAGTGAAGTCTTTAGTTTTTATTTTCGTTTACCTTATTGAGTATTAAGCATATATACTAGTTCATTTGCAATTCATTTGGACAAACAATATAAATTTTGCTTTTTAATATAAATTCCTTTCGAATGCTTATAAGTATGTTTGAACATTTCTAGGTTTATTTTTAATTATTTTAAACTGGGTAAGAAGGAAATATTTTCCTCAGACCAAGACCGTTCTTTAGAAATGTATATATACTAGCAGAATCACTTGGCTTTACCTATGTTATCCATGAAGGCCATACAGATAAAATTTATAAAAAATGCCACAATATGGTGATCACAATAACGGAGTTCTGTACATTACCACACATGAATCGTTAAAATACAGTAAAAAATTAAGTTTCTTTGACACAATTTTAGAAAAGAATCTTAGCTTTATAAATGAGGATGGGCATTTTCTGTGATGCATGCAACAGAAAAATATACGATTTCCCTGACAATATGGAAACAAAATCAACCAAACTTAGCGGAACTCTATTTCGTATGCCATCTATATATATTATGAAAAAAAAAATTCTTGGAAAAATGTCTTATCTTCCATAATCGAGTGCATAGTCGATGTTGGCGACGAAACCAATAAAAAAGCTCTTAAATCGCTGAAATATGAGTTTAATTATTTTTTTAGTAGATTTGTATTCTCAATTTTACGCTGCAACCTAAAACTGCTGCTGAGATATAGCGAAATGGCTTAAAACTTTCCACCTCCCTATTTAACCCAATTAAGGAGTGAATTTTCGAAAATCCTTTCTTATTGTTGCCTAGATCCTAACACACAGCAATCTACTGACCAAATTTTGTGATCCTGACTTTAGTCGTTTCAGCACTGCATTGATGAGTCAGTCTGTCAGTCACTCAGGATGTTCTCTCTTTTATTGTACAGTGTGTCCAAAAACAAATGTCAAAGTTTCAATAATGTATATTATAACAGTTTAATTTAGACTATTTACAACACATCATACATCCAATGGAAAGTAAAATAACCCAGTTTTTCTTACAAATGTTGAATAGGTGTAACCTTTACTTATACGGCATATATCCAACCTAAAGTCCAATTCTTCCCACACTTCGGTTAATAAATCCGGAGTCATGGAAACAATAGCCTCTTCCATTCTGTGTCTCAACTCTGGCAAATCATTAGGTAGCGGCGGAATGTAGACAAGATATTTTATAAAGCCTCAAAGGAAAAATCTCATGGCTCTGTCTAACGGCTTTAAATTTGTAAGCCCAGCAAGAACGTTTTACGCGAAGGAGTCGCGTATGTGGCACTACAAGCGAATCCATAGCAAAGCAGTACCCGCGCATGCGCTTATCTTAAACTGTTTGAGTTGCTCTTTATTTATGATCTTGAACCGACATTCTACAACGCTGACAGTTTATACTATTCAAATTTCTAACTAGGACATTCTTTTATGGATATACGGATTGTGTTAGTATAGATACCGGGTGCCCCAAAAATGACTTATGGATTTTAAAATTCAATAACGTGCAAGCGGTGACAGATATTAAAAAATTCTTGCAGGAGTGTTATGTAAGATGTCAGGAGTTTTTATGCTGGGAGTCTCAGTTTTAGTTATAAATAGCATCGATAGAGGGCGCTGCAAGCAATAACCGCTCAATCCAGGCTCAATTTTCTGGCCTCTCTCTTCTTCCATGCGAAAAAAGGAGATTAAAATGTATTGAATGGATTCCGAAGTACCCAAAATCGAGTCTGGACTGAGCGCCTATTGCTCTCAGCGCCATCTATTATTTGAAATTCGAACTAAAATCAAGAATCACAGTACAAAAACTCCTGACCTCATACATAACCCTCCTGCAAGGCTTTTTTTGGAAGTTATTGAATTTTAAAATCCATCAGTCATTTTTGGGACACCCGGTATATATACGTATTCCATGCTTCAGATGCTTACTTATTTTGAATCCTCCTGGTTATAAAGAGTGATTTAATTCCTATTGATATTTTGTTCTTTTTAGCCTACTTGGAGAGTGCAGAATGCTTGGAAGAAACTACAGGCCTGTACGCAGTGTGCCACAATGTTTCTCTGGAATCACGGAATTACATGGACAGTACAGAAGGAGCGAATACTGTAGAAGCACATTGTTGGTAAGTCGAAAACCCGTTAATGGGACAACATGTCGTGAAATGTTTCAATTCGAACCTTAGTAGCAAAACAAAATCCGTTACATCTTGTCCCAATAGGGCATACGTTGGCATAACGTATTGCTTCAGTATTGGGGGTTTGACACTTTGCCAATATTGGCATGACACCTTTAACCAATGTAATAACAATATTTTACCGATATTGGCATTCAATTGGTTAAATATTTCAAATGAAACGCCAAACTTCCCCAATATTAGTTTCGTTAACTTTACATTGGCTAAATATTTCTTAGTCAGCTTTGCGTCAATATTGGCAAAATGTCATCATCCCAATATTCGGTCAAAATACAGCCAATATTGGATTGCTACTGCAGAGAGATTTCATTAGTTTTTATGAGCGATTTTAGACTCATCACTATGAATAAAGTGCAATTGTATTAAAAAAAGCTAAGAATATATTCCAAGATAAACTAGTCAGCTTTGGTCATCAGAAAACGGTCATCTATACCACTCTAATATATTCATTTATGATAGCATCAGCAGTTATGAATATCAAGCATAGTGCATTTCTTCGGATTTAAAGCATAGTTTCAGTGATCAGTGAATAAAAAGAAAAAGAAAACAGCAGCGCCTCCTGTTGGATATAAAAATTTAAAATTAGCTCAACATATGTACATTGCTATATCTTAAAAAGTAATTGAACAAAATTTGAATTTTTTAATAAATTCACTACTCTAACGCTTTCTTCCAAGCACAAATGAAAGCTGTGGGTTTTTCATAATCGGAGCCCACGCCTAATTCTCGTATTTTAACGGAACTGTTTTGGAACAACATGCATATGCATTGCACATGAAATGCATTCACGAGATTAAGCGTGACTTTTAAGATGAAAATTGAATACTTATAAAAATGTGCGCGTGTGTCTGTTTTAGGTACGTTCATAATTATATAAATACGTAGAACCTATAATCGCCATCTGGTCCGTCTGTCTGTCTGTCCGTCTGTCCGGATAGGAAAGCGCAAAAACTACCCAACCGAATGGTTTGAAATAGAATATATATAATCGTTGCAGAATTTTGTCGAGTCATGTCAAATTATAGGAAAATCGGTTGTGTAGTTCAGTTACAGGAACAATCAAAATTATTCTGTTACATTACGGCCAATAGGAAAAATAGTTTCAAGTGCATTTTAATGATGTTATACACTTTCGAACATAATGGAATTGATATGCGTTTATGAAGCGCTCTAAAATGTATATTTTGTATGGAATATGCGGTGGAAATAACATTTATTATTCATTTACAGGGCCACACAAAAGGATTCCGTTGCAGTGGTTCCCAACGTGGGGCATACGCCCCACCGGGTGGCAATTTGGTCTTCTAGGGGGGACATTCCAAATTTCTTACGCACTCATTTGCTATCAGTTACTTTTGTCGTTTTGGGGGAAAAGTGATGTTGTAGACTAAAAATAAATGGGATGCAAGCAAAATATAAGAAATCAGTTTATTTTATTAAATATTTTAAATGTTCCCTATCGAAATTTTAAAATAGAATTAACACCAGAATAATTATGTGAATAATATTATCAAGTAGTTTGATCTGTATTAAAGTACTAAAATTCATTATAATTTTTCTGGTGCTAAATTTAAAATTTTTCGTAATGTTTTCGATTATTTATTGAATGAGTTTTCTACTTCTATTCGCGAAAACAATAAGCAATATTGGGAAAGGGAAAATAAGGAGAATATGTTATGCGAAATAATGGCTAATTGAAATTGATAAAGATGATAATCTTGAAATACTTCTTATATATTTTGTTATCCATATAAAGAAAAATCAGTATCAAAGGTTTTCCACCAACTCTTAATAAGTTGCAAGATTGCATTATAAAATGTATGAATTTATCAGTTTTAACGTTAAAAGTAAGTGTATTTTTAAGATATTTTGTGAAGATAAAAATGCAGACTCTATTTTTGTTCCACGTTGAGTTAAGTTGGAAAAGTACAACAAATCTCGTTTTGTCATATAGGCAAAAATGTATAATCTCATTGCATTTTAAAAATTATGTTAAAAACACATTTGTGGTAGAAGATTCACCTCTTTGATAAGATAAAAAATGTGAAATGAAAAGTTATTGATAAGGCACTATTACACTCCCACCGTGTGAATAGAGTTCACTTTTTAAGCAATAAGAGACATAATTGGCAGATTACAGGGGTGGGGGAACATAGTGACTTTACAGATGCTTTGGTGGGGCGTGATCGATAAAAGGTTGGGAACCACTGAGGGCAAAACATTGTTTTAAACTATTTTTATTTTTATATTTATTTTTCATTCATTTTTTGTCATTTGTAAGGTAACGAATATTGCAATTTAAACAAAGTAACAATAGGTAGTATCAAATACTCTTCCATGGCACTCAACCCCTAAAATACAAATTATTTTAATTTTCCGTGCATTATCTAAGTAAGAGACACATACATTCTTTCACTATCACTTAAAAAAACATTAGTATATTTCAAATAAAGAATAATAATTAAAGTCAATTCAATTATTTAGCAGCCAAGTGTGGTAAATACGTACAGATATGCGTATGCAAAATCTTAAGTGAAATCATGTCTGGAATTTGAGATGAAATCTATAAACTTTCACTGCATTTGTTACTTGGAGAAAGAGTTTGAAGAAAGAAATGTAAAAAAAAGTTCTTTTCCTGTTATTAATGTTGAATGTTTTATAGTCAACATACTTATCTATTACCCTCTATAAAATTCAAACTCTTCCCTTTTGATTTTGGATTATTTTTAAGCGTATAAATGTTTGTCGCGTCTGACTAAATTTGCATTTTCACGCTTCTGAACCCTCGACTTGTACTTTTATCTGATCTCAAATACTGATTTACTTAAATTTTTATACGCCATTATTTTCCTTTTTGCATTAAAAAAGATATCTTTATTATTTCAAAAGTCAAATAAAATTATCATGTAGCACAATATTAAAAAAATCCATGTGGTAATATTTTTGAACAATGCCCATTTATTTACAACATGCATCTTTAAATTTTTAGCATCCCATGTTGTACAAAATATACCACCGGAATTGACAAAGGGTTAAGGATTAACATTAAGTGCATAGGTTCCAAATATTATGGATTTTGACTACCACAATTTCTGAATAGTAATATTCACCTTCTAAAATCGCCGAATTCTTCGATTATTTGATTTTAAGATTTCCATTTGACGATAATGGCACACAAAATCTTAATCCATGGTACCTATTCATTACGGCACATAGTCATATTTTTCACAGTGCTCAGTTACATTTTCTCCTTGATTGACCATTGGAATATATATTGGTATTGTTATTGTCCCATTGTCTATGTTGTTTCTGCAATCAGCGGCCGTTTTGAGTGGCAGTGAATACATGAACCTATGTAACGTTAGCCTACATATGTGAAACGAACAAATAAACGCATTTAGGAATAAAGTGGAGATGTAGTTTTTGAAACACACGACTCATTTACTTCGACAAACTCGTACTGTATTTTTATATAATTGAAATCAAACATTATTTTATAATTAATTTTAATGTCTTAGTTCTAAGCAGAATGGAATAAAGTATGGTATCCCATGTAACAATGTGACACAATATATATCGGAGAGACTTAGTCATACCTTGGAGATACGGTTAAAAAAACACCAGAATGCTTTTAATTCAAGAAACTTAAACTCTAAAATTGCAGCCCACGCCACACAAACCGATCATTTTCCAGATTTTGTGATGACCAAGGTCATTAAATTAATTTTTACAAGAGCCGCATTTTCCTGGAGACATAGTTTACTAGATCTGCGAAATCTCCACTTAATGAGGCTGGTTCAGTTCTAGCTGAATATGCCATTTTAATCTGATTGAAACACCCACCAGTAGTAGGAAAAGGAGAGTACGGGCTCAGCGCAGGCGGTGCGGCATCGCCGCACCGCCTTCGACACCCCCTCTGCTCCCCGCGACACCGCCTCTGGTACCTCCTGCTCTAGCACCGCCCCCTAGCGGGAAAAATGGCGTGTTTACAGTATTTTCATGCTATAACATGAGAGTTGAACGTTAGATCGACTAGATTATCATACTATAAGATGAAGATTAAATTTACATTTAAATTTTGAACAACGTTTACCGTAATGAGTATTATTAATTAAGCAAAACAATGGAAAATATCAATTTTTTAGGAAAAAGCTGATTTCTGTAGATTTTCTTTCAATTGTAAGATCAGAATAACAAATTAAATGGAGAAAGTTAAACATATATTTGAATTTTGAACAATCTTTACATTAATGAGTATTATTAATTAAGAAAAACAATGAAAAATATCAATTTTTAATGAAAAAAGCAGCATTTTTTCAAGTACAAGATCAGAATATACTCTTAAATGGAGAAAGTTAAACATACATTTGAATTTTGAACAACCTTTACCTTAATGAGTATTATTAATTAAGCAAAACAATGGAAAATATCAATTTTTTAGGAAAAAGCTGATTTCTGTAGATTTTCTTTCAATTGTAAGATCAGAATAACAAATTAAATGGAGAAAGTTAAACATATATTTGAATTTTGAACAATCTTTACCTTAATGAGTATTATTAATTAAGCAAAACAATGAAAAATAACAATTTTTAAGGGAAAAAGCTGATTTCTGTAGATTTTCTTTCAATTGTAAGATCAGAATAACAAATTAAATGGAGAAAGTTAAACATATATTTGAATTTTGAACAACCTTTACCTTAATGAGTATTATTAATTAAGCAAAACAATGGAAAATAACAATTTTTAAGGAAAAAGCTGATTTCTGTAGATTTTCTTTTAACTGTAAGATCAGAATATCGACTTAAATGCAGAAAATCAAACATATATTTGAATTTTGAACAATCTTTACCTTAATGAGTATTATTAATTAAGCAAAACAGTGGAAAATATCAATTTCTTAGGAAAAAAGCTGATTACTGTAGGTTTTATTCAACTACAAGATCAGAATATCAACTTAAATGGAAAAAGTAAAACATATATTTGAATTTTGAACAATCTTTACCTTAATGAGTATTATTAATTAAGCAAAACAGTGGAAAATATCAATTTCTTAGGAAAAAGCTGATTTCTGTAGATTTTATTCAACTACAAGATCAGAATATCAACTTAAATGGAAAAGGTTAACCATATATTTGAATTTTTAACAATCTTTACCTTAATGAGTATTATTAATTAAGAAAAACAGTGGAAAATATCAATTTCTTAGGAAAAAAGCTGATTTCTGTAGATTTTATTCAACTACAAGATCAGAATATCATCTTAAAAGGAAAATTTAAACATATAATTTAGTTTTTGATCCACCATTACCTTAATAAATTTTGATACTTAAACAAATAACAAAGAATAATATCGAATTTTTAAAGAAAAAAGATTAATTTTATTAATCCAATAATGATTTTTACATCTTTATATAATACTTCGAACCTATCCAACGTTTTTATTCGTTATTGGCTTTAAATTTTATCATTTTCATATAAAATTTCGAGTTTTCAAACCAATTAACTTAATTTTACTACATTTTAAATGTGGATATTTCTAGGTAAATACCCAATTTTATCTTACACTTAGTAATTTTACACCAACCTAATTGATTTTACAGTGTTTAGACTACTGTAGGATTATGTTTCATCACACTTCTTCTAAAAGT
This sequence comes from Maratus speciosus, assembly GCA_963932465.1. NCBI lineage: Eukaryota > Metazoa > Arthropoda > Arachnida > Araneae > Salticidae > Maratus > Maratus speciosus. Next base: position 40,349,571 of record OZ010791.1, on the reverse strand, counting down.
AAAAATAACCAGATTTCCCGCCCACCTTTCATGAATTACATCTACGCTCTTTTCAAACTCATAAGAAAATCCTGCGTTTCTCCCCCCTTGAAGGGAGGAGGATACAATAGCGTTACGTCACTTGTTTACAAAATATCGATATGTTGACGATTTGATCATTTTTCAAGATGTATAAAAGAAAGTATCAATATTTTTACATTATTACAAGTATAATTTTACAGTTTAATGAATAATTATTTATTTATTATTGGATACCCAATTTTATCAACAGATGAATTAACTATACCTGTGCTGAAACTGCATTTCACATACTTAGCCACACTTTAAAAAAATTTCACTTCAATATGTAAATATTAAGTGCATTTTTAACATAACACATGTTTTTCAACACTAGTTCCTATACGAGAATTTTGTTTATTAAATAGTATGTATTCACTTTCAAATTGCTTTTACTTGAAATTATATAAACCCTTTTAACAGAAAATTTGTTTAATCACAGAACGAACTGTATTTAACACGTTCAACCTCAATATCAATAATTAAGCAAAACAATGGAAAATATCAATTTTTAAGAAGAAAAATAAAAACAGATTTCTTTAGATTTTCTTTTTTCAGCTACAAGATAAGAATAATACTTAAATGAGGAACGTTAAACATATATTTTAGTTTTTGAACAACCATTACCTTAATGAATTTTAATAATTGAACAAATAACAAAAGGAAAATATGATTTTTAATGAAAAAGACGAATTTAAACGAATTTGATTAACTTTTACACTAGTTTGAGATTTTATCATCCTTTTAGATGCTAGCTATGTAGAATTTTAAACTTTCAATAAGACACACTTCAAGAAATACTCATTACTAAACAAAAATAAATTAATTTTAATCTAATCAATGACTGAAAATTTCACATTTAAAAAATATTTTCATGAATGTGCATAAAAAATGAGAGTTTACAAATTAATATCCTTATTTCTATTACATTTAACTGGATTTTTCTATATTCGAGCTTAATTTTTATACACAAAGCATTATTTAATCAAATCCAGTACTTTCAGATTTAACGAAATTCAGCGTTTTTCGCTTTTCAAACTAATCCTATGAGCTAAAAAACAATAGCGCCTCCTATAATTTTACAGCGTTGAGTGAAACGAGTGGAATTTTTCATACTGTTTGCTGTTTTCGTTATATGAAGACGTCAGCTTATATTCTCTAGTTTAACTAAAATGAGTAATATGCAAGAAATGTCTTTAACAGAGGAAGATTAAAGTCAGTCTTACTTAAAGGATATGAAATCAGCTATACCCAGCCAAGAAGTACATTCTTCGAACATTGAAATAATACCCTCTTCACCAGAACAACTAAAACCACCTTTTACTTGCAATCAATGCGAGAAATCCTATTCCAAAAAGAATACATTAAACAGACATCAAATATCCCATTTGGAGAAAAAGCCCTTTGAATGTGAAATATGCTCAAAGACATTCATTCAAAGCAGTGATTTAAAACGACATAGTGTAACTCATTCCAGGACATCTACTACATATAAATGCGATCAATTCGGGAAAGATTATTTACAAAAGTGCCTGTTAACAATTCACAAGAGATCTCATAAGAAGTTTTATGATTGTGATAAATGTTCCAACTCTTTTTTAACAAAGTCTGCTTTAACTAAACATAAAAAAGTTCATCCCAAGGAATATGAATGTAAATACTGCAACATCAAATTGTACGATGAAGTTGAATTTTTACATCATAAAAAAGTTCACCCTAAGAAATATAGTTGTAAACACTGTAAAATTATCTTTTATCTCCAGAGGGAGTTTATTCATCATCTGATCAACATGCATAAATGAAAAATGCAAACTTTGTTAAGTCATAAACTTGATTTGAATATCTGTATATTTTAAAAATGTATATGTCCTCCTATAACTGTTGAAAATGATGAATAAATATTGTTTAACTGAAAAAGCTTTTGTCGTTTATTTTTGCCATATCAACTTGTGATTTTTCTTGACTCTATCTCATGAAGTCAAAACGATTTTACTAAAATTTTAAAATACATATTGTATATTTTTTTAAGTTTATAATTTTTTTAATTTCTTATCGAATGAAACATGAGTTAACTATATTTTATTAATTTCATATTAAAAACCTAACGTTTACCATATAATTTTATTATGTTCCGTCTAAATTTTATCTACCCAATTAAATTCTATAATCCCTTCTTATTAGCAAACATTACTATTTAACTGGAAATTTCACATTATTGTTTTTCTTTTTTCATGATTGTACATATAAAAATAAGAGTTTACAAACTAATTTCCATAATTTATCACATTTGAACTTAATTTTTATACTCAAAACATTATTTAATCAAATTTTATACTTTCTGATTCAGTGAAATTCGATGATTTTTCATTTTTTAAACCAATACCACAATATTTATCGACATTGGACTTGATTCTTCCCTTGTATATTTTTACATTACACAATTAAGATAGATATAGACTTAGGACAGCAATAGAGTTAAAAATTGATTATACTCAATTTTCACCTTATATGAATTGGTCCTACATGACATTTCTTATTGCTACAATCACTTGATATATTAAAATTAGTCCGAGTTATTCAGTCTATATTATTAATCAAATTATCATATGTTTCATCTTACACTTCTAAGATTTCTGAATTATCATCCATCAAGTTGCTTAAAATATTAATACTACTGTGTTTATAGTTCCATTGATACATAGCCTACATGAATATAATCTTTAATTTTAATATTTCATATTTTAAATGACCTATTTTCAAAACTAAACTATATGAATTTTTACTACATCACTTATCAATATCACAGAATGATTTACGCTTCACACTTTTCTAATAATTATCAGATTCTCAGAACATAATTTCTTGATAACATATATTATACTACTGATTTGTACGCATGAGTGAGTTGTCACGTGATCAAAACGATTGAGAATAATATAAATTTTCGAAAAGCAGCGCAGTATTTCTCATTTCAACTGTTAAACTAGGAAGAGAAGGTGACTTTAAGTGCGCAACTCTGATAAATTTCCAGATTTTAATTCAAGTGAGTAATCGATTTCTTTGTTAGTGAATAAAGTAAGTTTTAGTATTTCATTACAACATATATGTATTAATAAAAATAAATAAATAAATGATTACTTATACATTAAACCTTTCCTAAGTATATAAATATATTTCTTTTATTGTACAGATGTTGCAGCAAGATGAATCAAAACAGCAGCAATCCTCTTTATCAGAAATGGATGATCTGAATGATTCGCTCTTAGCACATGTAGAGTTAAAGAATAATAAATATGTAAGTACTTAGATATGAAATACTATAATTCATATATGAAACGTAATTAGAGTAAATTTAAAATCAAATATTTTATTGTTTGTACTTTAACAAATGTTTTTTATCCATATCATTGAAGAGAATTCTAATTGTTTACATTTATTTCTCTCACAGATGTGTTCTATTTGCTACAAACAATTTTTAAGTAAATGGAATTTAAAAGAACATACACAGATCCATACAGATGAAAACCCCTATTCTTGTGAAGATTGCCAAAAGCCGTTTTCAAGAAAATATGAATCAAAAATGCATACTACATCATATAGTCTATCACCAGCTGTATGTAAACTTTGTGAAGATATTCAAGAAATAACCAGACGTTTGAAGAATTTAACAATCAAGGAAGAGATTTAGACTATGTACTCAACCTATTTGCATAAGAGTTACCACTTTATCCCAAAATTGAAATTTCGAAGGCATACAGTGGATGTAAAGAAATTTTTGTTACCCATGATTCTCGTAACCACAATGAATTTGGATATTATTCATAATGTATTCCTTAAATTGTTATAATAAATATTCTTTTATCTGCACTTATCGACGTGTTTATTTATATCTCCTAACATTTTAAACGAAAAACGCTTTCCCATCTTAAAAAATTTCATAAGAACAGATAAAAATTAACAGATGAATGAAAAGATATGCATGTTCACAAAGTTTTCTAGATATATTTACAAAAATGTTTACAAAATAAAAAATTTGCAAGAGTAAAAGACAAAATTTCACAAAATTAAAAAAAAAATACAACATAACATTTTTTTCTTCTTACAAATGTGAGTTTTTAGAAAAGTAGAAAAAAAATTACACATAGATTTTTTTTTTCAAAAGTGAAAAAAATATTTTTACAAAAAATATTTTTACAAAAAATTTTTTTACAAAAAATTTTTTACAAAAATTTTTTTTACAAAAAATATTTTTACAAAAAAAAAATTACAAAAGTAAAAAAAAAAATTATAACATGAAAATAATAAAAAAAAAATTACAAAATTTGTGAAAAAAAATTGCAACAAAGTTTGAAAAAAATTTACAAAAAAGTTATGAAAAAGTTTCAAAAAATGATATTTTAAATAGTATTATAATGGTTGCACCCATTATACACTATATTTAAAATATCATTTTTTGAAACTTTTTCATAACTTTTTTGTAAATGTTTTTCAAACTTTTTTGCAATTTTTTTTCACAAATTTTGTAATTTTTTTTTTATTATTTTCATGTTATAATTTTTTTTTACTTTTGTAATTTTTTTTTGTAAAAATATTTTTTGTAAAAAATTTTTTGTAAAAAAATTTTTTGTAAAAAATTTTTTGTAAAAATATTTTTTGTAAAAATATTTTTTTCACTTTTGAAAAAAAAAAATCTATGTGTAATCTTTTTTCCTACTTTTCTAAAAACTCACATTTGTAAGAAGAAAAAAATGTTATGTTGTATTTTTTTTTAATTTTGTGAAATTTTGTCTTTTACTCTTGCAAATTTTTTATTTTGTAAACATTTTTGTCAATATATCTAGAAAACTTTGTGAACATGCATATTTTTTCATTCATCTGTTAATTTTTATCTGTTCTTATGAAATTTTTTAAGATGGGAAAGCGTTTTTCGTTTAAAATGTTAGGAGATATAAATAAACACGTCGATAAGTGCAGTAGAAGTGTAAGATGAAACATATGATAATTTGATTAATAATATAGACTGAATAACTCGGACTAATTTTAATATATCAAGTGATTGTAGCAATAAGAAATGTCATGTAGGACCAATTCATATAAGGTGAAAATTGAGTATAATCAATTTTTAACTCTATTGCTGTCCTAAGTCTATATCTATCTTAATTGTGTAATGTAAAAATATACAAGGGAAGAATCAAGTCCAATGTCGATAAATATTGTGGTATTGGTTTAAAAAATGAAAAATCATCGAATTTCACTGAATCAGAAAGTATAAAATTTGATTAAATAATGTTTTGAGTATAAAAATTAAGTTCAAATGTGATAAATTATGGAAATTAGTTTGTAAACTCTTATTTTTATATGTACAATCATAAAAAAAGAAAATCAATAATGTGAAATTTCCAGTTAAATAGTAATGTTTGCTAATAAGAAGGGATTATAGAATTTAATTGGGTAGATAAAATTTAGACGGAACATAATAAAATTATATGGTAAACGTTAGGTTTTTAATATGAAATTAATAAAATATAGTTAACTCATGTTTCATTCGATAAGAAATTAAAAAAAATTATAAACTTAAAAAAATATACAATATGTATTTTAAAATTTTAGTAAAATCGTTTTGACTTGATGAGATAGAGTCAAGAAAAATCACAAGTTGATATGGCAAAAATAAACGACAAAAGCTTTTTCAGTTAAACAATATTTATTCATCATTTTCAACAGTTATAGGAGGACATATACATTTTTAAAATATACAGATATTCAAATCAAGTTTATGACTTAACAAAGTTTGCATTTTTCATTTATGCATGTTGATCAGATGATGAATAAACTCCCTCTGGAGATAAAAGATAATTTTACAGTGTTTACAACTATATTTCTTAGGGTGAACTTTTTTATGATGTAAAAATTCAACTTCATCGTACAATTTGATGTTGCAGTATTTACATTCATATTCCTTGGGATGAACTTTTTTATATTTAGTTAAAGCAGACTTTGTTAAAAAAGAGTTGGAACATTTATCACAATCATAAAACTTCTTATGAGATCTCTTGTGAATTGTTAACAGGCACTTTTGTAAATAATCTTTCCCGCATTGATCGCATTTATATGTAGTAGATGTCCTGGAATGAGTTACACTATGTCGTTTTAAATCACTGCTTTGAATGAATGTCTTTGAGCATATTTCACATTCAAAGGGCTTTTTCTCCAAATGGGATATTTGATGTCTGTTTAATGTATTCTTTTTGGAATAGGATTTCTCGCATTGATTGCAAGTAAAAGGTGGTTTTAGTTGTTCTGGTGAAGAGGGTATTATTTCAATGTTCGAGGCGTGTACTTCTTGGCTGGGTATAACTGATTTCATATCCTTTAAGTAAGATTGACTTGAATCTTCCTCTGTTAAAGACATTTCTTGCATATTACTCATTTTAGTTAAACTAGAGAATATAAGCTGACGTCTTCATATAACGAAAACAGCAAACAGTATGAAAAATTCCACTCGTTTCACTCAACGCTATAAAATTATAGGAGGCGCTGTTGTTTTTTAGCTCATAGGATTAGTTTGAAAAGCGAAAAACGCTGAATTTCGTTAAATCTGAAAGTACTGGATTTGATTAAATAATGCTTTGTGTATAAAAATTAAGCTCGAATATAGAAAAATCCAGTTAAATGTAATAGAAATAAGGATATTAATTTGTAAACTCTCATTTTTTATGCACATTCATGAAAATATTTTTTAAATGTGAAATTTTCAGTCATTGATTAGATTAAAATTAATTTATTTTTGTTTAGTAATGAGTATTTCTTGAAGTGTGTCTTATTGAAAGTTTAAAATTCTACATAGCTAGCATCTAAAAGGATGATAAAATCTCAAACTAGTGTAAAAGTTAATCAAATTCGTTTAAATTCGTCTTTTTCATTAAAAATCATATTTTCCTTTTGTTATTTGTTCAATTATTAAAATTCATTAAGGTAATGGTTGTTCAAAAACTAAAATATATGTTTAACGTCCCTCATTTAAGTTATTATTCTTATCTTGTAGCTGAAAAAAGAAAATCTAAAGAAATCTGTTTTTATTTTTCTTCTTAAAAATTGATATTTTCCATTGTTTTGCTTAATTATTGATATTGAGGTTGAACGTGTTAAATACAGTTCGTTCTGTGATTAAACAAATTTTCTGTTAAAAGGGTTTATATAATTTCAAGTAAAAGCAATTTGAAAGTGAATACATGCTATTTAATAAACAAAATTCTCGTATAGGAACTAGTGTTGAAAAACATGTGTTATGTTAAAAATGCACTTAATATTTACATATTGAAGTGAATTTTTTTTAAAGTGTGGCTAAGTATGTGAAATGCAGTTTCAGCACAGGTATAGTTAATTCATCTGTTGATAAAATTGGGTATCCAATAATAAATAAATAATTATTCATTAAACTGTAAAATTATACTTGTAATAATGTAAAAATATTGATACTTTCTTTTATACATCTTGAAAAATGATCAAATCGTCAACATATCGATATTTTGTAAACAAGTGACGTAACGCTATTGTATCCTCCTCCCTTCAAGGGGGGAGAAACGCAGGATTTTCTTATGAGTTTGAAAAGAGCGTAGATGTTAATTCATGAAAGGTGGGCGGGAAATCTGTTTATTAGGTAGCTTTCTTTACAAAAAGCTACCTATTGCAGCCGTTCGGAGGAAAGCGATTTCAAAAAATTTTGGTATATTTTCATCGATCATGACCCCCAGACCCCGAAACCACCCTCCGTTCAAAATTGATATATATATATATATATATATATATATATCTGACCTATGTCACACTGTAACTCTCGTATTTACGAACCGATTTGGATGTAATTCGGTGTGTACATAGTACATACCAATGTCTCGACCGAGTTCGTTGGCCAGCTTCATCCGCCATTTTGTTTCAAAATGGCGGCCATTTAAAAATCTTTAAAAAATTTAAAATTTGAAATGTGGTACCAAAAAATTGAAAATGGAAAAATATTTTTTTCTTATGTATTTGACATTTATACAAAGACTCCGTAGCAGTTTTTGTTTCGTCTATATCTTAAAGAATGGCTGAGTTATAGCATTTTGAATTTCTAGCGAAGCTGACATTTTGAAACGTCCTGAATTTTGTCACGCGATAAAAGGCGTATTTATGAACCGATTTGGATGCAACTTCGTTTATATATAGTACAGACCAATGTCTCGAACGAGTTCGTTGGCCAGCTTCATCAACCTTTATGTTTGAAAATGGCGGCCATTTAAAATTTTAAGAAAAATTTAAATTTGAAATGTGGTACCAAAAAATTGAAAATTGAAAAAATATTTTTTTCTTATGTGTTTGACCTTGATAAAAAGATTCGGGAGCAGTTTTTGTTTCGTCTATATCTTAAAAAATGGCTGAGTTATAGCATTTTGAATTTCTAGCGTGGCTGACATTTTGAAACGTCCTGATTTTTGCCACGTGATAACAGACGTATTTATGAACCGATTTGGATGTACTTTGGTGTGTACATAGTACATACAAATAACTCAACCGAGTTCGTTGACCAGCTTCATTCGCCATCTTGTTTCAAAATGGTGGCCATTTAAAAAAATTTAAAAAAAATTAAATTTAAAATGAGATACCAAAAAATTGGGAAATGAAAAAGATTTTTTTGTATGTGTTTGACCTTAATACAAAGATTCAGGAACAGGTTTTGTTTCGTCTACATCTAAAAAAATAGCTGAGTTATAACATTTTGAATTTCTATTGTGGCTGACATTTTAAAACGACCTGATTTTTGTTACGTGATAACAGGCGTATTTATGAACCGATTTGAATGTAACTTGGTCTGTACATGGTACATACCAATGTCTCGACCGAGTTTGTTGGCCAGCTTCATTCGCCATCTTGTTTCAAAAGGGTTGCCATTTTTAAAAAAAAAATGTAATTTAAAATTTAAAATGAGGTATTAAAAAATTGGAAAATGAAAAAGATTTTTTTTATGTGTTTGGCATTGATACAAAGATTCTGGAGCAGTTCTTGTTTCTGAAAATGTGTTCTTTTGTTTATATCTTAAAAAGTGGTTGAATTATAGAACTTTGAATTTCTATCATGGCTAACACTTTGAAACGATCTTGTATTTCTCACGCGATACCACACGTATTCGCCTATTTCGATGGAAGAAGGCATGTGGATAGTATACATCAATATCTCGACCAAGTTCGCTGGCCAGCTTCATCAGCCATCTTGTTTCAAAATTTCGGCCATTAAAAAAAAAAAAAAAATTATATTTAAAGTGAGGTGCAAAAAAATTAGAAATTGAAAAAGGTTTCTTTCTTAAGTATTTGACCTTGATATAAGGATTCAGGAGCATTTTTTGTTCGTCTTTATCTTAAAAAATGGCTCAGATATAGCAGTTTCAATTTCTAAAGTGGGTGACATTTTGAAAAATCTGATATTTTACCTGCGACAGCACTCGTATATATCAACCGATTCCGATTTGATTGAGCATGTGCACAGCAATTACTAAGGTCTCGACCAAGTTCACTGGTTAGCCTCATCAACCATGTTGTCTTAAAATGGTAGGCACTTTAAGAAATCGCCGAATTTGGCAGCCAAATATAAGTGACTTTAAATAAAAGCAGCTTGGATAAAGCTGACTAATTTCGCGAAATTCTCATTCATAATCATTTAGTATTGAATCTCCTACATTCGGTTTCCACTTAATTGAGCTTCGTGTGTTTGAATAGTATAAGTTGGCTTTTTAAAAATAAGGAATATGAAAGCTACCTCTTCCTCCCGGCACTGGCCGGAAGGACTTTTTTTACTTTTAGAAGAAGTGTGATGAAACATAATCCTACAGTAGTCTAAACACTGTAAAATCAATTATGTTGGTGTAAAATTACTAAGTGTAAGATAAAATTGGGTATTTACCTAGAAATATCCACATTTAAAATGTAGTAAAATTAAGTTAATTGGTTTGAAAACTCGACATTTTATATGAAAATGATAAAATTTAAAGCCAATAACGAATAAAAACGTTGGATAGGTTCGAAGTATTATATAAAGATGTAAAAATCATTATTGGATTAATAAAATTAATCTTTTTTCTTTAAAAAGTCGATATTATTCTTTGTTATTTGTTTAATTATCAAAATTTATTAAGGTAATGGTGGATCAAAAACTAAATTATATGTTTAAATTTTCCTTTTAAGATGATATTCTGATCTTGTAGTTGAATAAAATCTACAGAAATCAGCTTTTTTCCTAAGAAATTGATATTTTCCACTGTTTTTCTTAATTAATAATACTCATTAAGGTAAAGATTGTTAAAAATTCAAATATATGGTTAACCTTTTCCATTTAAGTTGATATTCTGATCTTGTAGTTGAATAAAATCTACAGAAATCAGCTTTTTCCTAAGAAATTGATATTTTCCACTGTTTTGCTTAATTAATAATACTCATTAAGGTAAAGATTGTTCAAAATTCAAATATATGTTTTACTTTTTCCATTTAAGTTGATATTCTGATCTTGTAGTTGAATAAAACCTACAGAAATCAGCTTTTTTCCTAAGAAATTGATATTTTCCACTGTTTTGCTTAATTAATAATACTCATTAAGGTAAATATTGTTCAAAATTCAAATATATGTTTGACTTTCTCCATTTAAGTCGATATTCTGATCTTACAGTTAAAAGAAAATCTACAGAAATCAGCTTTTTCCTTAAAAATTGTTATTTTCCATTGTTTTGCTTAATTAATAATACTCATTAAGGTAAAGGTTGTTCAAAATTCAAATATATGTTTAACTTTCTCCATTTAATTTGTTATTCTGATCTTACAATTGAAAGAAAATCTACAGAAATCAGCTTTTTCCCTTAAAAATTGTTATTTTTCATTGTTTTGCTTAATTAATAATACTCATTAAGGTAAAGATTGTTCAAAATTCAAATATATATTTAACTTTCTCCATTTAATTTGTTATTCTGATCTTACAATTGAAAGAAAATCTACAGAAATCAGATTTTTCCTAAAAAATTGATATTTTTCATTGTTTTGCTTAATTAATAATACTCATTAAGGTAAAGGTTGTTCAAAATTCAAATGTATGTTTAACTTTCTCCATTTAAGAGTATATTCTGATCTTGTACTTGAAAAAATGCTGCTTTTTTCATTAAAAATTGATATTTTTCATTGTTTTTCTTAATTAATAATACTCATTAATGTAAAGATTGTTCAAAATTCAAATATATGTTTAACTTTCTCCATTTAATTTGTTATTCTGATCTTACAATTGAAAGAAAATCTACAGAAATCAGCTTTTTCCTAAAAAATTGATATTTTCCATTGTTTTGCTTAATTAATAATACTCATTACGGTAAAGGTTGTTCAAAATTCAAATGTAAATTTAATCTTCATCTTATAGTATGATAATCTAGTCGATCTAACGTTCAACTCTCATGTTATAGCATGAAAATACTGTAAACACGCCATTTTTCCCGCTAGGGGGCGGTGCTAGAGCAGGAGGTACCAGAGGCGGTGTCGCAGGGGAGCAGAGGGGGTGTCGGAGGCGGTGGCCGCACCGCCTGCGCTGAGCCCGTACTCTCCTTTTCCTACTACTCCCACCTCCGTGTTTAACTGTTTGTGACATATGCTCTCAACTGCAAGGTGAATTTATGTCCGAAACGCTCAATGCTTTTTAAAAAGAAAATTGTGTAATTTTAAACTTTTAAAATAAATTGTCTGTATTTATAAATTTGTTTTTAATTTATTTTATAGTGATTGTCTAAATTGTCATGATGTAAAAGGAACTTCAGACTAGTTAGGAATTATCTTCTCGCAGTCCAAAATCTACAAGGCAGAAAGACACGGGATTTTTTTGGTTTGTTTGTTTGTTATACGTTGTATGAATTTCAAGATGTCAGTAAGGGTAAGATAAAAAATAACTTCTTAAAAGCACCATAAAAGTATTATTAAATGCGCAAGACCTTTCGAAAAAACTAGTTTTTTTTTCATCAGGCGCAGAAAACACCACGTCCTACTATTTTGAAAACAGCAGCAACATGTCTTGTTGCTGTTTCAAAGTAGTAGGACGGGTTTTCTGCGCCTTTTGAAGAAAGACTAGTTCTTTCGAAAGGTCTTGCGCATTTATTAAAATTTGCATGGTGTTTTTAAGAAGTTATTTTTATCTTATCATTTCACACCAGCTTATTTAATTATCCAATGTCAGAAAGGTTATCTAAAACAAGTATATATCTGTAAGTAGAGACAAAATCATTAAAAAAAGTAACAAATATGGAATAATAAGTATAAAGTAAAAATTATTAATGTTCGGAGAGAATTTAAAAACTAAAAAATATGTAATTATCTTAGACGAAACGCGAAAATAATATCTATCTATAAGCCAATTTTTACACTCTAAATAAAAAGGAGTGAATAGTCACTCTATCGCAGAGTCAAAATATGCCCAACTTCTTTAGAGTGACTATTCATTCTGAGCAAAAGCGGAATTGTTGACTCTCTGAAAGAGTTAATACTCCCTCTTGAGAAGTGAATATTCACTCTAAATAGGGGTGAATAATCACTCTTTCGGAGGAGTGACTATTCACTCTTGCTAAAGGAATGCGTTTTTTCAGTCCTGGTAGGAGTGAATAGTCACTCTTTCATAGAAGTGAATGTACATTTTTTACGCAGTGAATTCTTTTTATATGTTGCTTTAATGGGCATTTTAAAAGAATTACATCTCTTAGAGCATGCAATGAAAATAGATACAAGCATGGCAAATATTGAAATAAAATAATTTATTGACAATATTTATTTAATTCAGAGTTTGTAACAATAATAGAACTTTTAAGGAAAAACTCAGTTAAAGTTACATATGAATTAAATTAAATTACTGACAGAAATAAACTAAAATATTTTATTCCAAACTTATCTCTTGTGTTTTCTTTCATTGCATGCCTTATAAATATATGATAGTTTTCAAATGCCCATAAGAGCAAGTAATTAACCGAAATCTTAATCAGTTAATATTATTTTTTCTTTTCAGATACCCATTAAGTTGTATTTAGTATTTTAATAATTTCCGTGATGTACGTTAATTATGTTATTTTTTTAAATGTGTAATTCAAACTTTAAATATTTAGATCTCATTATTCATTGCTATTGAATTTAAATCTAATCTTGTAGAGTCCTGTTCTTCTAAAATACTTTTAATTTTTCCATTTAAAAAACAATGTTCATCAACTGACATTTTTTAATAAGTTCTAAGCTCGATCTAAATATTAAGAATGTGTAAGTTTTTTTTTTTTTTAATGTGCTGTGATTTGTCGTTGTTTTATTAAATATAAACATGGGGTCTACAATGTTATATTCTCTGGAATATGTATATATTTTTCTTTTAAACATATTCCTTAACTCACTCATGATTACGAATTTTCTTCTGTTACTGCTTAAAAACGGATACTAATACAATGCTTATTTATGGAACGACATGATAAGCCATATTTAATTTAATTTTTTATTCCCGTATATATTGTATTTTGTGAATATGAGCTAAATAAATTTCGTATGTTTTATAGGAAAAGATTGACATAGGAAATGGAAAAAAGAAGGAAATAAAAAAATAAAAGAAATGACTACATATGCACTGTTCTTACTGTTTAAAAAAAACATTTTTAATGTAAGAAGCAGTTGTTTGTCTCTTTAAAATACATTCAATGTTATATAAGTGATACTATGAACTTTTTTAAAAATATACTAAAAATATAAATAAAGCCGTTTTATCTATAAACATCGGGCATAAAAAACACATTATTTTTATGCTTAAATATCATGCTTTATTTTTTTAATGCCAATAATTAGGTGTATCATAAACGTAGAAAATACGTTTACAATAGAAGGAAATTTAATGACTCAGGATGTCTATAATTAAATGTTTGATTTAAAACATAGACAGCAAAAAAAAAAAAAAAAGATTTCATACAATTCTAAAAGGAACAATACATACCAATTATATATAGCAATAATATATACCAATTTGAAAAAACTAAAAATAATAATTAGCCTTTTATAATTGTACTATTAAATAACAACAAACTACAATAGGTGAATTAAATGCATTATTAGATTTAACAACTTCTCAAAAATCTTACCATATGTTATTGGAAATTCGTATTATGTTATAAATTTGGTAAATGTTAAATCTGAAAATATTTGTATGAAGATTTAGGATTTTAAATAATATCATAATTTAAAGTACTATTAGTAATACAAAAAATTCTTTAAGAGTGTCAGTACTGTAATATATAAAAAGACATTTTCCCAGTATAATGACAAACTTTCAATCTGAAACCGTTTCGTAATATATTAAATAATCGAATATCATATTTAACTACAAAATAATAATGACGATAAATACCTTAAGTGTTAGTAATCAGATAACAGTAAAAAACCGATAGAAATCCAACAGCCGAAATCACTGTCTCAACACATTTCATTCTCAAATAACTGCAAATTAATGTTTACATTCTAGTATGAATGGTGGCATGAATCAGCCTCTGTGTCAGCATTTCGTTTTCGAGGGACTGAAAATTAAGATATTTACATCACAGTATCGAATAGAAAAAAATCGTTTCTGAAATCAGGAACACAATTCTGGATCAATCATTTTGTATATAACATAAAACTATTTAAGTCATAATCATAACGTACAAAGTCTGCAGGAATAAAAGATTAAAATTAAATAAGACTTAACTTTACGATCCATAATTGATCACTTTAATAATATCCCGTATATTTAATCATAAAATGGCGGACGTCTTTCTCTTATCTTTAAAAAAAAAGCGTTCTAAACGTGATGTTCTGATTGGCTGATGAGTGATGCGTACTCTTTCAGAGGACTGACTATTCACTCCTGAAAAGGAGTGCGTTTTAGTACAAAATCAGCATGATTTCCAAGGTTACTTTATGAAATGGAGTTTTTGAAAATTAAAAAGTGAGATATTTTAGTGCATTTCATTATTTTACTCCATATATTGGTTCAAAGTTGAACGGAAAATTTTGAAATCAAAGTTGAACGGAAAAAGTGTATAATGCTAGTCTTTCACTCTCGCCAACGGAATGCATTTTACTCTCGACAATGGATGGAAATATTTCGCTCCTTTGTAGGGAGTGGAAAATTCCACTCTTTAATGAGTAATTTTTTATAAAATTCACTCCGAAAAGAGTGAAAATGCCTGTCACTCTTTCAAAGAGTGAGATTTTCATTCCTTCTAATTTTAGAGTATATTTATTTATTTATCGTTCTTTTTCCAGCTACCTGTCTTGGTATAGAGACTGCTTTACGAACGCAACGAGTACTCATTGCGGAGAAAATGCCACAATTGCCGTATCCATTATGGCACAATTTCTACTCGGGGAAATCTCGGACAAGCTCTGTTCGAGGGATCCAGTCTTTTGCGACGCACCTCCGTTACCTACAGATAAACCTCCGATAGACAATGAAATAGACAAGACTGACAACGAAATGGACAAAGACAAACCTGACGAAACTGATAATGAGATTGACGATCATGAGATTGACAATAAACCCACTGAGCCACAAATCACTACAGATGATTCTAAGAGCGCTGCAACGACGTTATACGCTTCAGCAGTGCTAGTTTTTCCTTATGTTTTTAGTATGATGTTTAAATATGTCCTTTGAATAAATTACTTTATTTATTTTTTCCTTCGTGTGTGCTTAATGTTCCGTATTCTGTGTTTTAAAATAACGAATGTCTTTACGCACAGCTGAATTTCAATTAGAAATAAACAGTCGAATCCGCTTTTCGTCCTTTAATGTATTCTGGATTGAAACTTCAACTATACGGCCTAATGTGCAGACCGAGCATGCAGAAATCTGGACATTCCAGAAGTTCATAAAAAAATATTGTGTTATGAAATACAATTTTCTCTAATATTGCTTTGCTTTAGTAAAGAAGCTGGCCTAGTATGTGTTGAAAAAAACCCATTTTTACTTCACGTAATTAAAATAAAATACGATCTCACTCACGGGATCAAAAGAAGTTGGAAATCGTGATCATTTTTCTTACTTGGACAATTTTTCTTAACAATATTCCACACAACTTCCTTTTCGCTTAAAATTCTTGTTACAATTTCGGAATACAAGGGACGTCAGTAGTGGGAAAAGGAGAGTTCGTTTCGCGGAGAGGTGTAACCACTTTCCACTTTTGTTTGAAATTATTCTTATCTGATCGGAGAGGGAGGTTAATGGGAGGTGATAAAGACAACTTTTACCATACTATAGGAGGGTGGGAGAGATTAGATTATGTATTGATAAAGGATTTCAGTATATCATGAAAAAATTGCGGAAGACGATAAACTCATACTATAACATAGGGGTAGCGTAGTTTCTAAGGCAATTTGTTTGAAAACCGCATCGAAATTTGTTTGAAAACTTTACGGTAATTTATTCCCTTTTTATAGCTTTTTAAATAATTTTCAACCATGTTTTTTTTTTTTTTTTAAACCTAATATTTCTACCGCGTGCAGATGATTACGAAAAATAAATCTTTTCGCACTTAAATCAATATAAGTAGTTCATCATTTGTCCCCATCTTATATTCCATAACGAAATTAAAACTTCATAAATCAATAAATAAATAAAAAATAAAATGCAAATTTTAGGCACATAATTGTCTAAACTGATCAGAATCGAAAAGTCTATTGTAGTACCGAAATCTTTGGCGATTTCTTCGGCTGTTAACTCCTGGCAGGTGCAAATGCGAATGTATCGCTTTGGTGTTTTTATGGGGCAATTTAAAAAAAGTAATTAAACGTAAAAAAACTATTGGAGTTTTCTAAAAAAAATGGTTAACCCGAGGAGCACGGGTTAGATCACCTAATATCTCTAATTTCAAAAACTCTCAGCTGAGGACAAACATCAACTATTAAATTTTCGATTATTTACTTAATTATTTTAGTTATCTTATCTTATCTTACATATTTTCTGTTTGTGAGAAATTGAAATATTTGCACTTATTTTTACCTTCTGCTTTAAAATTCATTATTTGTACTTGTCGGTATGCAACTTAAAATGAAAATCGGTTTCTTTGAAGCGCGAAATGTAGAAGGAAATGTTTGGTTCGCTGACTTTTACGAGGAATTGCAAAAAAATTTCTCTTATGCAAGTATAATATTTGAATTTTATAATTTATAGCGTTCATTTAACTTTTTTCTTTAAAAAGTTCCGCCGGCATCTTGATGCGACTCTGTGATGCTAGAAAATTGAAAATGAATGAGGAAATTGAATTTCGTAGTAAAATATATTGTTTATTTGAATATATATATCAAGGGGAAATATATTAAGTGCATGTGTTCAGTGGCGTAGCCAGAATTTCGTTTCGGGGGGGGGGGGGGGTCCAGAATTTTTCCTTCAGGTTATATATATAATAAAACCTGTCAGGATGAAATCGTAAATATTGCTGAAAAATTTCGTTTTACACAGGTTTACGTGTTATCAGGTGTATTTGTATAGTATTCTTTTCCGTAGCACTATAGAACATTTCTGTTTAAGACAGAATTCCGTTATAGGCAGGTTCCATTTTTACAAGTTTTGTGTACTTATATAAATATACTTCTTTATGTCATATGAATAGAATAAAACTTGTCAAAATAGTAATTGTCTATAACAGAATCCTGTCTTTAACGGAAGCGTTACATGGTCTTAATATGAATTGCGATACAATTAAATTTGCTGAAAACCTGTCTGAAAGGGGATTTTCATCGTTCTTTAGTGAAACATAGTGAAGCCTGTGAAAGCGGAATCTTTTTATAACGGAATCCTGTCTCAAACGGAAGAGTTTCAGAATCCTTGCGAAACGAACAATAGATCTTACTGAGCTAGTGTACCTTAGAAGCATAATTAATTACACTTCTTTCTATGGAAGCCTGTCTAAAATGGAGCTTTTTACCAGCCCCTTGCAATCTTGTCTTGACTGTGTAGGTATAATAGAAGTATTTCGAGTAACTTTAAGAATTTAAGTATATCCTTATTTAATTTCTTAATTTTAAAAAAAAGCAAGGATAAAAAATGTAAGGTCAATCTCTATAACTGCAACTACATTGAAGTTCAATTAATATTTACCAATGAAAAAGATTCACTGTGATGTAAAACGCTGAGCGCATACTGAAGAGTTAAATTTAATTAACCCATTCGCTGTCATCCACGAGTATACTCGTGGCTTTAATTTATTAATTACTTTGTCACCACTATTTTAGAATTTAAAAAATTGCCTCATTTATTGGTAGAAATTTCGCTGTACTAGTAAAGGGAAATTTACCTTTCTGAATTTGTGGTAGCAGACGACTTTTAACAAAAAATTTGAAAATTCTTACTTTATAGTTTTGGCAGCGAATGGGTTAAATCAAGTTTCATATTACATAACATTTGCCTACAATAAAGTTAGGGTCAAGTGGTTGAGTTTAAAATAGCAATTTCCATGTTTAATTTCTTGCCATTGAATTAAGAACTTGTGCTGTAATAAATATTGGATAATGATTTCATATAAGTGTCAATTGCATGAGCCGTTCATGCGATCCGCCGCGTTCCCCATGGGAGTTTTTAAGATAATCCAGATAGCATGAACATTATCAGCAAGTTTGATTTTTTCTGATATTATATTGCCGTGACAAATTTGAATTGAGAAATTTGCAGCAAATCTCCCGCAAGGTATACCATCACCCACTTGCATGAGTAGTTTATTGTGAAACTTATGCAAACCTGTCTTTAATTCCCGAAAGTGACGAAAGCAAAAAAATCCATCTGTTTAGATAATAGACAATCAGCACATACGCAGAAATTTTATTCGGTAGGCACCGCTTTTTCTAAACGCTATACTTATTAAATACCAAGAAATGTTCGAATTGAAGAGTACAAATATTACCTAAATTTGATTATGGTGATAAAACCGATGCATGCACCTTCTGACGGCGCTTTCGCATCAATAGACCTGATCAGGGCTATCGACCCCTTCGAATGGGTTAAACTTGTAGTGTGACATGGAAAGATTACTACTTTGCAGTAAGTTTGCAGTACTTTTGATTACTTGTTTGTCGTTAGTTTGCAATAAATTTGATACAGTATGAATTTAACTTGCACGACAAGTTAGCTGCAAGTTCAAAGTGTGGTGACTTCGACGTTTGTGTTATCTTGCTGCAGTCTTGCTATGAACTTTCAGTCTTTTCATGCTGAGCTTACTGCAACTTGGCAGGTTTTCAAAGCAAGACTGTTGCAAATTTTCTGCAAACTAAAAATACTATGTGGGAAGGTTTTAACTTTAAGAAAAATATCTTGCATTTTCAGCTACAGAAACTAGTAATCTAAGAAGCAAACATATCAAATATAGTTCATGCTGGAAAAAGCAGTTTTGCTACAATTGTCTTATTCAGCCATAATTCTTTTGGGTTTCCATGTTTCATGTCTCGCCACATTTGATACCATATTCGATCTAATAGTTGCTTCCGATATCTGGTCGTCTTTAAGGAAGTTAAATTGTGTACTAAGTTTATTTGTGATGGATTAGCACTTTTTTGGAAGTGTTAGAATGTGTAAAAAATGGTTCATGGTGGTTTCTGTTTTTGTACTTCTCAGCCAATTTATTTTAGACGTTTCGAAACTGTTTTAGAACATTCTCCAAGTTCAGCAGTAAGCTTCGGATGGGTCAGATTTATGCAGCTCTGGAAGGGGCACTTGGGAGTTCGTGGAAGGTGGTAGTGCCCTTCTAGACCATTAATAATCATAAAATTCCGAATCTTCCGATTGCACCCTTAAACAATTTGACAGGAGGATCAAGAACCTCATCTCTGTATATTTCAGCATTCACAGTTGCACTGGTGAAAATGAGTCGGTCACTGTGGCCATTCAAAATGATGTCCGTCCATACCATGATTCCACGACTTTTGTATCGATGCCTTTCACGGATGTTTCCAGCCTTATTGCGTGTGATTTTCTCACTCCATAAGGTAACACGTCTGCAGTAACTCTCTCAACAAAATCGGGATCCATCGGTAAAGAGAACTCGGCTCCAGTCCGTGGTACTCCAATGACGATGATCTCTGCACCACTTTAACCGGACGCATTTCGCTACCGGAGTTAGTGGAAGACAAATCATGGGTTTCCTTGCATGCAGCCTGTCACTCGCAGTAAACCAGGATAGTCGAGTTCTTGTTGCTGCAGCAAACTCCCTGCAATCTGAACTGACGTCAGTTGCCTATTTCTTTTAGCAATCGTTGGCAAATTATAGTCCTGAGAGCCTATTGTGGTGCGTTTTCTACCTTGACCTGGTTGTTTGTGGACATTATACCAGTGTCTTTAAACCGTTTCTAAATTCTTGACATGACGCTTTTGGCTATTTTTAAGTCTTTACAGACCCCTAAGAGTGTCTGTCCTGCTTCTATTCTCCCTATCGCACGAAATTTCTCAAAATCGGTCAAATGTCTTCTGGACAACATACTCCACTTACTAGAAGTGAAAGTTTCACCTAATTACACGTACAATCCTTAAAATTAGACTTCAAATTACCCACGTGAGCTCCTTTTCACACGGAACCGAAAGAACGGGCTGAGGCTAAAAAATTTGCATATATTTCTGTAGCGAATCTTAATCCCATTAGACAACGTGATAACGTTGACATTGAGTTACCTTTCTGGAAGTTCCCTTAATAGAATTAACATAAAGCACCTTTTTATGGTTGTTCCTTTAATTTTTCTCGCCAGTGTATTTTGAAAGTGGTAACAAATAACCAGCCCAAAAATAAAGTTACTTTTATTAATTGCAAGCAGCAGATTTAAAGTAATTGTTAATATTGTCCGTTATAAAGTGAACAAAGATAAGGCTCACGAAATTCAACTAATGTACCGTTATTGCGTTCATATAAATTCGTTCTTTCCCATAAGTGTCGACAACAGAACCCCATCGAAGTTCAAGATAAAGAAGTTTTACGTTTAATCTAGTTACAGTAAATTTGTGTAAACGGAATAGCAGGTATACTTGTATAGTTATCCTTCCGTCTCGGGACATTAATTTTTTTTTTTTTTTTTTTTTTTTTTTTTTTTTTTTTTTTTTTCTGAGAGGATTCCGTGTTTCTGCCAAGAAGGATTCACAATTAGAACAAGTTTCATTTCAGATAGGTTTCAAACGTTAGCAAGCACAAATATATAGTGTTGTTTTCGTAACCTTGAATTGTTTTCGTCGAACCTTGAATTGTTTTCCTCTGAGATAGGTCATCTTCACAGATTTTCCTGTAATAGATTTATGCTCTTCAGAGGTGGTGTTATAGCTGCGGTTTCTAACCTGGGGTAGCGTACTCCTGGGGGTACGTGGAGGGTCTGCTAGGGGTATGTGAAAATAATATCGGTATTGGCGGAAGTCACAAAAATATTAGGAATATCAATGTAATTTGCATCAATTTATTATATGGTTGTGATAAGAAGATTACTAATGAAAAAAAAGTATGTTTACGTTATCTCCTTGAGTGGAGGGGGGTAAGGGGGGCGTGTTTATGAGAAATGGGGTACTCTGAAAAACCTAAGAAAGGGGTACGTGAAAGAAAAATGTTTGGGAAGTGAGTACGTTTTTGCAGTTTTAAGGGATACTGTGAAAACGGAAAGTATTTATAACGGAAACCTGCCTAAAACGGAAAAGTTCATAGTCCCGAAGAAAGTCATACCTTTGAATTATACCTTCTAAGACGAACACCTCTCTAAAGCGGAGATTTTTTTATAAATCCTTTGTGATTCTGTCTTAGCAGTTTTTACTGTTGTATTTGTATCCATGATTCCGTAAACCAGGTCTACTTTCGGGGGGGGGGGGAGGGAGGGGTCCGGACCCCCTGGACCCCCCCTTGGCTACGCCACTGCATGTGTTTGTTCCTCTACAAGCTAAACTATTTGAAATATTTAAAAAAATTTTGGTATTTATTCAGTTCAGAGTATACGGAAATAATTTCTGGAATAAATAAAAAAAAAAAATAATTAAAATGTTTTAAGACAAATGGCGCTATGTGTAAAAGAAAAATGTAGAATTTATTACCACCTAAATTTTGAAACTTTTTATGGAAAAATTCACATGATAAAGTGTTTTTATGAAAATGATAGTCATTATAGAACTGGTATGAAAGAACAGCGATGTCTCAAAAGATATTGATTTAAATGAGTGACCTTTGTGAATATTTGCTAATAAAACATCTCTAGCGTTTAAGCGCCATCTAACGGTAACATTTCAAACTAATCATTTTTATTGCATAACTGGTTTCCGAATTCACTAAAAAGTATAAATACCAAAGCTTCTAAAAATATTCCAAATAGTTAAAGATGTAGAGCCCTTCAAATACACACACTTTACTTATGGCCACCCTGTATATTAAGCAAGGAATAATATCACTTTGATTTAAAAACGAAATTGATGCAATTTATATTTTTTCTCCTTTTCTTCCTTTCTCCCTTTTGTTTCTATTTTCTGCATGCATTTTACAGGTTCGCGCACTTCGAATTCATCGTTGCGTAATTTTACATTGGAGTTATCTATAATTTATACAATTTTCCTAAATTATGCTTGTTTATACATCAGTTTTATTTCAGATTAAATGCATAATGCAACATTTATAAATTTATTTTATTATATTAATTTTTAATACTACAAAAACATATCTATTTCTTCTTCTCTTTTGCGCTTAATAATCAACTTTCCCATTCACGTTCAAAATCTCCAACAGACCTGTTGCTTACTGTTCGCCCGTTAACGAATAAGTAAAAAGATAATCTTTGTCATACACTATATCACCAAAGGTGACCGGCCACTTGCGATTTTAGACGTTTTGTTAAATATCTAGAAAACTACATGAGGAATTATCCTGAAACTCCAGGAGTGTAAACAGAATAGCACAGGTCATACGCTTCCGTGAGGATTTTTTCACGAAACCCCATTGGGGACCGTCAACAAATTGAAAAAAACGAATATCTTTTGGATAACCCTGTAAAAACTAATGTAGCAAAAACGTTGAAACTGCAGATTATGATTAAGTGCCTTATTGTGATAAAATGTGTTCATTTTTACGAAAATAGCATGTATACTCGTAGAGAAATTAAAGTTTTTATGAAATAGTCCCAAATTTCGGAAAGTTTTTTGCTTATAATTTGCAGAGTTCTTAACATAAAAAAAAGTTCTTTTCAGAAAATATGACAAGCAGCATTGTACACAATACCCTGCAATCAGAATTACAAAATAATAAAAATTGTATGAAAAATGAGCACGATTACTAAATAATGATTCACTGCGCATGCCCAAATGTAAACAAAATATAATTTGCATAATGTGTTAGCTAAATGAATAGAGCAACTTTTGTAAAAGTCTCAAAATCATAGTTTGAAAAGCCTGAAAATTATCGTTGATAGATTAAGCTCGAAATCCGTTATTCCCAAAAGGAAGCAAAAAGATGAGGGGTTGTATGCAAATACAGTAGTGCGTGCAATAATGTGTATGTTATATTGTCACTAATCAATGGATATATGGATACAGCCCCCTCATCTTTTTGTTTCATTTTGGGAACAACAGATTTTGAGCTTATTCTATCAACTATAATTTCCAGAATTTTTAAGCTATGTTTTTGAGACTTTTACAAAGTAATTCTATACATTTAGCTAACGCATTATGCCCATTATATTTTGATTGCATTCGGGCATGCGTAGTGAAACATTATTTAGTAAATCTGCTCATTTTTCATACAATTTTTACTATATTTTAATTCTGATTGCAGGGTATTGTGTGCAATGTTGTTTGTCATAATTTCTGAAAAGATTTTTTTTTTTTTTTTTATAGTAAGAACTCTACAAATTATAAGCAAAAACTGGACAAAATTTGAGACTGTTTGTATGAAAACCTGAATTTCTCTTCGAGTATGCAGGCTATCCTCATAAAAATAAACCCAAATTATTACAATAAGCCACTTAATCATAATCTATACTCTTTATGAGAATAGCATGTATACTCGTAGAGAAATTAAAGTTCTTATAAAAATAGTCCTAAATTTCGCCAAGTTTTTGCTTATAATTTGTAGTTTATGTTAACATAAAAAAATGTTCTTTTCAGAAAATATGGCAAGCAGTATTGTACACAATACCCAGCAATCAGAATTGAAAAATAATAAAAATTGTATGAAAAATGAGAACGTTTACTAAATAATGATTCACTGCGCATGCCCGAATGTAAACAAAATATAATTTGCATAATGTGTTAGCTAAATGTATAGAGCAACTTTTGTGAAAGTCTCAAAAACATAGTTTGAAAAGTCTAAAAATTATCGTTGATAGAATAAGCTCGAAATCCGTTATTCCCAAAAGGAAGCAAAAAGATGAGGGGTTATATCCAAATACAGAAGTGTGTGCAATAATGTGTATGTTATATTTTCACTAATCAATGGATATAGAGATACAGTCCCTCATCTTTTTGCTTCATTTTGGGAACAACGGATTTTGAGCATATTCTATCAACTATAATTTTCAGAATTTTTAAGCTATGTTTTTGAGATTTTTACAAAGTTACTCTATATATTTAGCTAACACATTATGCACATTATATTTTGATTGCATGTGCAGTGGCAGTGCAGATTGCATGGCACATTGCATGTGCAGATTGTATTTGCAGTAGTTCGGCCATGTGCAGTGAAACATTATTTAGTAAACCTGCTCATTTTTCGTACAATTTTTACTACATTTTCATTCTGATTGCAGGGTATTGTGTACAATGTTGTTTGTCATATTTTCTGAAAAGATTTTTTATTATTATTATTAAGAGCTCTGCAAATTATAAGCAAAAACTGGGCAAAATTTGAGACTGTTTTTATGAAAACCTGAATTTTTCTTCGAGTATACGGGCTATCCTCATAAAAATAAACCCAAATTATTACAATAAGCCACTTAATCATAATGTACAGTTTGAACGCTTTTGCTACATTAGTTTTGACAGGATCATCCAAAAGATATTCGTTTTTTTTTTTTTTTACAATTTGTTAAAGGTTCCGTATGGGGTTTCGGGGAAAAATCTTCGCGGAAATATATGACCTATACTATACTGTTTACATACCTGGAGTTTAAGGTTAATTCCTCATGTATTTTTCTAGAAATTTAACAAAACGTCTAAAATCGCGAGTGGCCGGTCACCTTTGGCCAGATAGTGTATGCTCTTTTGCAGCAGTAATTTAAAAATTTATTATTAATGCTCAGATTTATATCCAATACAAATGATTATTTTGGTCTCAAAGATCTACTTTGTTTATGTTAAAGAAGACGTCATGCATTCACTACTGACTGTGTTGTTGCTTCTAAATATAAATTTCCCATCGCCCAGCCTTGGCATAAGTACGTTAAAATTTTGATACGCCAATTAGCGGTTGCTTGGCTAGATTGTAATTCAAAATTCCCATTACGTGATGCATTCTTTGAGGTTATTATGGTCCAGTGTTCCAACATTTTGGCTCGATACATTAGCAATAATATCTGACAACTGATCACTCACCGTCTGTAACAGGACGAAGAAACATCTCCTGTTGTCGGGTCCCTCTCTGGCACTAATATTATATGTACGTCTTTATTAAAAATATAAAAAAAATTGGACTGCAACATCTGCTTTTGATTTCCTTTCAGCTGTATTAAATAGATCCAGGTTCCATCTCGAAACCTGGATTTTTAATATCATTGACCTACAACGCTAAATTTCAACTAAACCGCCACTGAATGCCACAAAAACTTTTGATCACGAGAAGTCTTCACTATAACTTATCTTTACTTTATGCTATATATCACAACGCCATAGCAATGATAAGTCACTAGTACTGATCTATCTTAAGATCACACTGAAGGATTTGATTAAACTTAGCTTTAAAATTAGAAATTTTGGATATTAAGTTTAAAAAAGGATTTAATTTTTATCCTTTCATATATGAAATTATTTAATTTTTATCATTTCATATATGAAAGGACAAAAATTAAATCCTTTTTTAAACTTAATATTCAAAATTTCTAACTTTAATCTTTGACATTGATAGATGTAATGAATACTTAAAACCATAAATCACAATAAACTATCATTATGACAATTACTGGGCTCATAAAATCAAACTACAGTTAAAATAAACAATGAATGAATGTTAAAACTCATAAACGTTTTGATGGAGAAAGGATTTTCATCTTGTCACCTTTCAAGATTTTCATCTTGAAATTATGCCTTGTTTGCTGACTGCAATTCATCATTTTTCCAAAACATTTCTGTTACAATACATTAATTTGGTGTGAGCACCAGGGCATCAAATCCGATTATGGAAAATTCACCCTTTATTGCGCTTTGCATTAATGCTTTAAAGCGTTATTAATTATTTGCTTTAAAGCGCGAGTTAGTGAATTTATTAAAATACATATAATTTTTGCTCTTTATTAAGATATGGCAACAGGAAAGAAAAAGAAACATCATTTAAATTTCCCATTCAGTATTTGTAAATTGTTCTCTCAACGTATAACCATAATTTAATTAATATTAACCCTACAATGCATCATTTTAATTCCCCCCTTCTCTACACCACTAATAAAATAATATATGTATACTGAACAAGCAAAGTATTACACTATTTTTTTTTCACTTTTAGGTGTTTAAAATATTGAATTGTTGCAGTTTTACAGCCAGTTGGACTTTTTTTGGCGAGCGTGGTTTGGTGTGTCATTAAATCCATTGTTGTTGAGACTCGAATACAATTGTAACGATAAAGAATATTTGGCATTTATTACCTGTGGTAAAAGGAAAAATGCATTAAAATTAAGTTATTAATTTATAATTTAGCTCTAACAAGGAGAGGGCCAACCTTGTTAATCACAGATTTTCATTATTTTAAAATCTGTTGTAGGGTGGAGACCCCTTAGTCTCAGATTCAACGGATTTTATACAACGCTCCTTAGTTCTTGAGAAGGGGGGGGGGGTCTAATAGTAGTGCACAACTTAAATACTTACTTTGTAACAAAAAAGGATAGGTTGGTAGTAGCTCAGTTGGTATGGCGTTTGCCGGCTGATCCGCGGGCCCGGGTTCGATACCTGAACGCGCTACATTTGTTTTTCTCATTTTTTGTTTTATAAATATACTTGTAATTATAATTTAATAATTTTAATTAAAAATTCTAATATCATACATTATTTATAATGTTAACAAACTTAAATTTATCATTTTTTATTTTTAAACTATTATTTCTCATCCTTTAAAGAAGTTTAAAAAGAAATTTGATCTATTATTGAATGATAAAAATTCCAAAATCGTAACAAAACCTGTTGTGGTGCCATCTAGTTATGATAAAATAAAAGAATATTCAAATAAAATACAAATAAAAGCAGAAAAAAGTTAAAGGGAAAAGCAAAATAATTGAAAGCGCAAGCATACGTATTACAAATTTAAAAATCTTTAATATGCAAAAAATCGGTTGTAATTTAATTCTGATGCTAATTTTTAATATAATTATGCTTGTTAATTTAAAAACAGAATAATAGTATTGTCGCGTTGACTTCCTTTGTTAAAGCAATGCGTAAATGATGTTTCTTTAAAATCACGAATTGACACAATTGCTCAATATCATTGCATCGATAAAAAAATATATAAAAATATATTTTAAAAGTGATTTAAAAAAATTAACAGTTTTATGATGTTTTATACAACTATTTAGTTAAAAGTAAAAAATTAAATAGGTTAAAATTATAATTGATACAATTTTATAAATTTTAATTGACAATGAGATTGTTAAGTTATACTTACAAGTATATTTATAATACAGAAAATGAGAAAAACAAATGTAGCGCGTTCAGGTATCGAACCCGGGCCCGTGGATCAGCCAGCAAACGCCATACCAACTGAGCTACGACCAACCTATCGTTTTGGTTGCAAAGTAAGTATTTAAGTTGTGTACTACTATTAGACCCCCCGGTTTCTCAAGAACTAGGGAGCGTTGGATAAAATCCACTGAACCTGACACTAAGGGGTCTCTACCCTACAACATATATTAAAATAATCAAAATATGTGATTAACAAGGTTGGTCCTCTCCTTGTAAGAATAATAAAATGGTGTATTGTCATCGCACATGTCTACCTAATATTTATAATTCTAGTCTATCAGGAAGAGGATTAAAAATCGATTAAAAATTCCATCTTTACATAAAAAAAACCATATTGAGTTAAATAAAAGGGTTTAAAAACATGAAAAACAGTTCATATTATAACAAACAAAATAGATCGATATTCGCCTGAAAATTTGAATGCTCGCTGAGTGCGTCCTAGTTATAATTGGGCCATTTTGTATTTGTGTTAAAAAGTCACGAGACAAAATATTTTATGGTCCTCAAGAATTTGCTTTCGCACGTGGTTACAAGAAATAAAAAAAAATGTAGTCAGTATCGATTTTTTTTTAATTTATTCACACACTTTAGGAATTCTATGATATTCTGAAAAAAAAAATAATAAAATTTAAGTGATGTGTCATTTTTGTTATGTTTTTACAAAATATATGTTTCTTTTAAGCACTGTCTCTATAAGACGAATTACTCTGACGTAATGATAAACCAACATAAGAGTCGGTTTAAAAAATACAGATGGAATCTGTACAATACATCTAAATAGTTTTAAAAATATGTAGTACATATACGTCAAGGAAAACAGGAAGGAGGCAAATCACTAAATTTTGGTCGACTTTGGAAGAAATTTATGAAAAACCTTAATTACTACAATACACAGCACCGCACTGTATAATAAATATTCCTATTTAATAACAATTATTTCGCAGCAAAATAGAGTAATTTGTATGGGAAAGATAGGCTCTTTTAAAACGTAGTCTATAAAACTGTAAATTTCGCATGCTGCCTTTTCTTGTTCCCTTTCTAATTTTAAAATTTGGTATACTGCCTCATTTTTTTGTAT
The DNA here is from genome assembly GCA_963932465.1 of Maratus speciosus. NCBI lineage: Eukaryota > Metazoa > Arthropoda > Arachnida > Araneae > Salticidae > Maratus > Maratus speciosus. The sequence goes on along the minus strand of OZ010791.1, from coordinate 40,320,509 downwards.
TCTTGCAACAAGGATGGACAATCATTTTCTTGTAGTAAACACATACATGTATTTTTCTAACTACTATCTTCCATACATGACCAAATGAATGAAAGCGGTAAAAATGCGAACAACGTCCATTGAATTAACATCAGATAAAAATCCTTTAAAATTGTCAATAGTTGATATTAATCCTATCAAATATTGAAAATTCTTGAAATATTCAATTAGACGAAATGGACGTCATTCAAATGGTCCCGTTGTCAACATGTGCCTCCTTCTATACTCGATACAGAACATTTACGAACAAATCGCACTCGAAATTGTTTTAAAAGATTTCATATATTATCTAAATTTATATAGCAAGTTGTTTTTTTTTTCTTTTTATACATCGTGAACTTATTAAAGTGACATTTTAACAAATGAAGTTTTCAGCAAAGGCAAGAAAAAAAATCCAACCTGAAAACAGATTGTTTCCTTTCTCTTTTTTTAATAAAATTAAATAACTAAAAATTTTTTTATCTATAATATTCTAGCCATTTTAAGATGTTCATTTTCATTTTTATATTTAAATTTTTATTTTAAACTGGGCAACGTAGAATAATATTATGTACTAAAAATTTCCCTGGGAAAATTATCTAATCAACAGTGTTGCTCACTGATAACTAACCCTTTGCACTCCAAGCTTTTCTTCCATGGCGGAACTAGCAAATCCGCGACATTTTTAAAGAAAATAAAATAGGGTCTTATATAGTCAAATTGAAAATAATTTTTTTATTTGAATGTTTTATATATTTTTACATGTAAGAAATATAATATTTAAATCTGATGCTTTATAGTTCTGTTGGGTGTGGTATTTTATAAAGTGCATTGCAGGCTTTTCGGAACAAGTGTCACAAAAGTATGTCGTTTGATGTCTTGCCTTTTCCTGTTCTGTGAGAGCAGACTCGACAATCTTTGATTCTACCTGTTAGCATTACATGGAGCTCTATTTAATCGAACGCTTGTGTGGGCATCAGTGGATGTTGAAGCCCCACGGCTTTCTTGAAAATCTCCCTTCATTTGATTAATCAATAGTTTCACGTATTTTAAATGCCTGAGTGGACGCTCATTTCTCTGCTGTTGTACGAGTTTATACTCAACAAAGATACTTATTATCTATTCAAAAAATGTCTCCACCTATTTTTTCTTTAAACAAAATTTATTAATTAATCAGTACGTTCTAATGCCACGACAATATTATACTGAGTGAGTACCAGTTTTAATTTTCTTATACTATTATAACATTACTTTGTCAAAAGAGAGCACATCGAATAACAGTGCCGTTTTTTATAAAACTAAATTTTGTTTATGATACATATCAGTCAGTTTTATCTTCACAAAAAAATTGTTATAAAATACATTTTGGATACTTCCTTTTATCACACCTGTACAGATTCCAATTAGATCACTTCATTAATGTAAATAATAGAACAGTAAGTAAGAACCAAGGTTGGAATTAATGTAAATTGTTCATGTAAATTAAGATGGTGCGTGAGACTCACCGTTGAAGTGCAAAGGATTAACAATAATAATTGACCCCATAAAAATCCATTCAGCAGAACTCATGTTATGAGCAATGTTATTGAATCATGTTATTGAATCAAGAAAAATTGCAATTTTTGCAGTAAAATATTAAAAAAGATCATTATAATATATTTTTTAATTATGAGTATTTAAAAAAAAACACGTCTCCGAAAATTAGTAACTTTTTAAAGCATTTGCGCATACTTTGTTTAAAAGTGGACTACAACATTAAGGACGAGATTTGAAAAAAGTTTATTTTAAGAAAAAATAAATTAAACTCATGACATAGTTAAAATTACAGGCAAAAAATGAATATTTACTGAACATTTTTATTTTAAAAACATAAACTACTTATGTTACTGAAAATTTATTATATGAACCTTAAAGACCGTCCATAAAAATTAGGGGATCAGCTGAAACGTGTGCGTTAAAAGTTTAATATTTTGATCAAACCGACATATTGAAAGAAAAAAAAACTACAAACTGAGAAAAGTGAATCATTAACCATTTATCTACTGACGGTACTTATAAGTACCATTAAAATAACTTGTTATAAAATTCATTTAATGCATCAATTAGTTGTAATACAGTTTAGGAGGAGTTAGATACATTACTTTATCTTCTTCCAAAAGCATTATAGGTTACACAAAACAAAAATATTTTTAAAAGATTTCTTTTGCCTTTGCATTTTTTCAGCTTTCTTGGAGTAGAGCGGGAGGAGGAATTTTTCAATTTGGTAATATTTCTATATTTCTATTGTAAGAACATTATATTTGTACATTTCCTAATTCTACAAAATACAAAGACAAATATTTAAAATGAAAGATTTGAGTGGGGTTATAAATGTTGCACAAAATCCCTATAAATTCAAATTTAATTAATCTTTCTAAATCCTTCAATCCTTCTAAAATCCTTCAAAAATTTATTAAATGATTATGTAAATCTTCTAATGTAGTTTAAACAATTCATGAAAAATGCTTTAGAAGATAAAATTTTCATGAATTCATAATTCAGTACATAAAGGGTTAAACTCATTTGTCTCAATTTATGTTTTTGCAACTCTGTAGGAAAATGCATGCAGTAAAAAGCCTTTCCAGGTATTTGTATCGCATCTTTACGGCAGTTCGCGAAAAAATATCGCGGAGTTCTAAATTTATTTTAGGCATAAAGTCGGAAAACTTATATTTTTGTTTCTATTCGGAAAATGAAGAGTACCGAACCCCCTTTTCGTGTTTACCAACCTTCCAAACAAATCAGTAGACTGCAAAAGGTTAAAGATAATTTGTTAAAAAGAAACATTTCTGTATATTGATGGACAGCGAGCCCAGAAAGAAAAAAAAAATATGACATTTTAAAGTCTTTTATTTTATGTAGAGTCATTGCTTCCGAATTCAGTTCATCAACGGGTCAGAAGTCGCCTACCTTCAGTGAAAAATTGGTCAAAGGCTGAAATTCGTGACGTCATCATGGTGACGACGGGAACGCCTCTGACCTTCGGAGAGGAGCACATTCGTGCAGTTCATAATCAGGTAGTATTTCCATTTAAAAGTCATAACAGTGTCAGGCTCATGGCGCGCTTCATGACCTAAGATCAGTTTAGCATGTTACTCTATTCTTACGGCTATTAAAGAAAACTACAGGTAAGAGTTTTATTTTGAATTCTCACGATTTATTTGGAAAGGTAGAATTCACATAATACTTTTTTCTTTGTTTCTTATATTCCCCAAGCCTTTACTAATTTTTATAAAGTTTTTTATTTTGAATTCTCGCGATTTATTTGGAAAGGTAGAATTTACATAGTACTTTTTTCTTTGTTTCTTATATTCCTGAAGCATTTACTAATTTTTATAAAGTTTTTATTTTGAAATTCTCACGATTTATTTGGAAAGGTAGAATTTTACATAGTACTTTTTTCTTTGACTTTTATATTCCTCAAGCATTTACTAATTTTTATAAAGTTTTTAGTTTTTAACTCTAAACTAAGAAAAAACAAAAATGCATTTTTATTGCCGGAAAACACATACACAGACACACACACACACAAAAAAAAAAAAAATAAATAAATAAAAGTAACTAGACTTTTATCACAAAAGCTTTTTTTTTTTCTTTTTTTTTTTTTACTTGAGAAACATGAAGAGTGGTTTTTTTTTTTTTTTTTTTTTCTTTTTTTCGTAAATGTAACTTCTGTAATCCACAGACATTTTAAAATAATCAATTACTTAACGTTTAGAAAAATAACTTTTTTCAATTAAATAGCCTGTAATGAAGAACAGCATCTGAAAATCTTTTTTGTAATTAGAACTATACCTCTAAAGCTAATGGTGTGGGAGTTAGCAATTTTTCAACGTTAAGGCTGCTCGTCACTCCGTTTCCGAATTCCCCTTGGCAATATTAAATCTATGGGCGTTTGTTTCATTCTTATATTTAAAATATCTCCTCGGGATATTGATATATTTTATTTCTGCTTTTTGTGTGCTCTTCTTAAACGATGTCTCTTTTTTAACACTTTCCAACAAAGTTGAAAAGTATTAATGCATTCGGTTTGTCTATCCGCCTGTCCACTCCCGTAAATAGACTCGGATTTTCATGCAATTGATAAAGGTTATTTAGAGTCACCAAAGCATGTTTGGTACTGTATATGAAGTATGTAGGATCAATAATTCATTTACAGGGGCACTCAAAAGTATTGTATTGCTTTATGGTCTATGGGGAAAAATCATTTGCAGAGTATTTTATGACATTACACTATTTCAAATGTATTGAAACTGATATAAATCACTGAATTTCACTACGATCGCGTTAGAACAGGGCATTCATAGCATTTTTTATTCATTTACAGGAACACACAAAAGAAATCCGTTACAATACTGTCTTTGAGTAATAATTAATGGAGTGTACGGTTTAAAATTCGGTATGAGCTTTTAAATTTAATTAATTTTTTGCATGTTACTCACTATATATAAATTCTATACCTCATATACAGGACTGCACAAAAGTATCCACGTACCATTCTCCTTATTAGAGGAAATTGCTGAAGGAGAATTTTCAACTGAAGTATATGTATTTCTTAAGTGAACTAAATTTTGGTATGCATGCAGTTAGAAGATACAAATCTATATATCCTATACAGGGCTGCTGAAAAAATTCGGATAATTTTCTGATTGTAGATTGAAACAGCTTAAATTGGGTTTTGAAATGTGTTATGCGTCTCCATAGGGTTGAATTAGATGTAATATTTTAATTTTTTAAACTGCGCAATTTTGTTACATTATTCTGAATGTGTTGGAAAGCATTTCATAATCTATGCTTGACGCATGATTTTTTTCTTTCTTGTTCTTAGTTGTCAAAATATTACTAAAATCTCCTTAATGTAATATTTTATGTGTTAAAAGCGGGCGAATTGGGAGTAACATTTTAACACTTCATATAAAATTAAGCATAGACTTTAGAAATATTTTGAGAACTAGGAAAAAAAAGAGGCATCTTTTAAGAAGAGTATACAGAAAAAATAAATTAAAAATATTAATTTCCCCAAGGAGATATTTTAAGTTTAAGAATGCATCAAATGCCCATAGACATTTGATGCATAACATTACAAAGGGTAATTCACAAACTAAGTGACACGCAGCCTTAAGAGAGGGCGCTTGCATATAAAATTCTAAAATGCATGTAAAATTTAAAAGGAATGCAAATGCACATAGGGAAATGAGATGAGACACAAACTGTTTGTGCATCAATGAATGGGAATCAATACAAAAGTATACGTGGAATTTTTTGCATTGATTGGAGTGAATAAGCTATTTCCTTATTTTTAACACACAATTAATGCAATTGGTAAATAAATCACACGAGTTCTATTTTTCCAGCTGGGTGAAAAAGTGTAGAGATCAGGATTCGAACCAAGGACCTTTTAGGTTTAAGCGGCCAATGCTCTGCCAACTGAGCTATCCTGGACAAATCTGGTGAATACAATCCAGCCAGCGAACCTTATTGATTTTGACATCTGAGTTGATATCTGAATCCGCTAAACAAAATAAACCATAGGTAATAGATTTCCAAGAAACGTTGGAAACATAATTAAACTTAATTATTCTAATTATTATTGAATCCAGAAATTTTTTTATACTTTTTCACGTAGTTGGAAAATTACAACTCGCGCGAAAAAAATAAATAAATAAAGATCTTAAAAGGACTAACACATATTTTTAAGAGGATTGTTTTTGTCGCCTGTTCACTCAATGATTCCTATTCACTCCTTTGTACGAAAGGGCATATAAATGCATATAAATCTTTTATTATTTGACATTTAAAAAATACCTATTGTTTTTAGGTATGTTACATATATGAGGATTAATATCCAGAAGCTCTGTTTGCAGAAAGTCTTTTGACTTTAGTGAAAGAGGCACATTCATATCATACCTTTTTCTTCTCGTTGATTCGATGAATTGAAAAGGGAAACTTCATTCTTTTTTTCTTCTTCTTCTATTGAAGCTAAGTCATTTAAGAGGGCATAATACAGTGTTGAATTGAGGGGGTGGCCCGTGGGGGGGGGGGGGGGGGGGGGTGATCTCACGGAGCAATGAGATGTCCCCCGGGAAGATTTGAGATTTTGTGTTGTCAATGGTAAAAAGGTGCAATTTCCCACCCACACACACCGGAACTCTATAACGTCCCCTTCCCCCGGAGCCACAGAAATCCCTCCCGGAGAAAAGTGTCTGAATTCAACACTGCATAAGACTACTAAAAAGACAAAAAATTGGATTATATGAAATAGCAATGTTTTCTTAGCATTTTAAAGTAAACAGCTCACAAAATTTCTCACAATTACGCTCGTTAGGGCAAACTTATAAGTATGGAAGAGGTGATGCCAACAATACAAAACTTAATTTCCCAACTTGTGATGTTAGCAAATTGAAAAAAAAAATTTAAAAGACTAGCACATATTTTTAAGACGATTGTTTTGTAGTCTGTTCATCCCATCATTCCTATTCACTCCTTTGAATGAAAGGAATTTAAATTCATATGAATCTTTTATTATTTGACAATTCAAATATCTCTAATGCATTTTAGGGCTTACTTTATTTTTTCTCTATTTTCTCCAGTACTTAGAAATACCCTGCAAAGTTGATAATGCAAAAGGATTTTTCTTTTCAAATGAATTCAAAGAAATTAAAATAAGAAAACAATTTCTTAGAGATCATCTTATTCACGATCTCCAGTTTTTGACGATTGATTTTATCTTTTGCAAAAAAACAAATTCGGAAATATTCAATGCCATGCAAATAGAAATAAATCGTCTATTATCTTTCATCTCTTTCTCTTTTCTTCGGCGATAGAATTAACTTGGAAGTCACCGGAAGAAATATCCATTACCTTTTCTCCTCTAATCATGATGAAATTTCAAGACACATTTTATGTAAATCTTTTCAATACTCCTACGCTACCTTGCACTTGGTCTGTTAACCTAAATTCTATCTATATAACATAGCTTTGTTTTTTTACTCGCATCGCATCGCCTTATTGCGTCTCACGCATCTTTCTGCTGAGTGCGTTGGATGTATAACAGCTTACTAACAATACTATAGAGAGAAATACAAAACGATTGTGATGTTTCTATTTCACGCAATTTAATTGGATGTGTTCGTGATATGTGTAAAAAAGGCAATTTGTCTGCATTGTTTTTCAGATAATAATGAAGCAACCATGATCCAGAAGTAAATGCGTGTAAATCATCTTCATCTGAATATTCAACGGGCGCTGTTAAGGCAGCGTGGGGCTTTGCATCATTCCCGGGCAATTAGGCTGCATGAACTTCTTTTTCCCAAAGAACCGAACTAGTGACTCACTCATCAAAGATGTTCAACCAGTGGGTGGTCTGGTTAGCGGTCGCAGGTAAGAAGCCATATTTTTGCCTCTTTACACCAATGTTTATTTTGTGCAGGGATAACGAAAAATAAGTGTCCCACTTTACAGGATTCTGCAGTCAAAGCTGCCACTATTTTATTATTATTTTATCTACCACTATTCCTAAAGAATACTAATCTACTTTGTAGGTTACTAGAATTCTCTCACAAAGATTATTGCTTTACAAAGTCGTAGAAAAAAAAGTCGTCAATGTGCAGTGCATCCTACTGCTCGAAATCAGGCGAAATATAAACTATCGATCATCCACCGCTAGTTTTTTCTAAAACAAAGTTTTGTAGTGAAAAAAAAAATGTATGTATCTAAGCCAGCTGTGAAAAGAAGCATCCGTCAGCCTGTTTTGTATAGTGGATTGGGCACACTGTACTTAGCTATAAGAAATATGTTTTATATGGAATACTTTCAAAGAGAGAATTTTAAGTTGTTTTTCTCAAAGCGCGATTTTCAGACATTACACCCTAGATAGTTCAATTCAGTAATTTTTTATGAAATTTTCAGAATAAGTTAGTTGTACATGGTATGCTTTATAAAGAAAACCTAATATTTCATCTATTTTGTTGTATCACAGTTTTTGTTGGTGGCCGGTAATGTTTATTTAATGTTTATATATATATATATATATACATTTAAAAAACTTAAGTATATTGTAATGAAACTTTTAATAGATATTCTCACCTTTGTTGTAAATGTGATAATATTAAAAAAAAAAAAGTGGTAGAAGTTTCTATTATACGCGCAAGCAGTATGCGCTTGACGCTCCCCATTTTGGACTGCGATGACCAGTTCATACGGTATCATCGGTTGCTTGAGAACCTTGTTTTTCCAGAACTTTTCGTGATGTTATAACGTTTCACACAAAATAAGTTACACATCGTAGTACTTTCATTGCAGGGTTTTATTTTTCTCAAAATTACTGCCGTCAACCGATGTTTCATTAAGATATGAAACACTCTGTATTTGGGACTCAATAAAGAGGTTTGTGACCATGGCCGGGCGAAGGGGGCAGCCGCCCCGGGCGCGGAAATTGAGGGGGCGCCAAATTTATACTATATTTTTCGTTTCAAAGTTATTGCAGTGTCCTCCCCCACCATACACACACACCGAAATACAAATTTATGAATAAAGACTTTTTTCTTTTCAAAACTTGTCTTGGGTATTTGTCTCAATCACTTTTGTTAACCTTCTCTTTTCTGAGTCTGTTCTTATGATAAAAACATATACTCTCAAAATAGCATGTGGTTTCTTTCCTGGAATATAAAAGGGTTCCAAACTGTTATACTATACTGTTAAATAATTTTTTTCTACATCCATTTTCCGGATCCCGTTTGTCAAAATATATGTGTAATTTTCTCTTATGCTATTTTTTTTTTTTGGAAATTTCTGAATTAAAATTAAACCTAAAGTTTAAAAATAAACACGAAATATGTATTCAGTAAAATTTGTTTCTGTTTCTCCCCTTTTTAATTTTTTGGCACCTGTGACAAAGAAAAGTTGGGTTGGGGGCACAAAGCTAAAATTACTGTGCACGGATATGCCTGTTTTTGTTCTACAAAACAAAACAAAACAAAAAAAAACACATTTGGATATATTCCTGTCAAGTCTTCGGCTCTAAGAGGATCTTGTGACCCCAATGGGGAAAAAGGTACGATTTCATGTATGTTCTCTGTTGTATAGTGTACCGTGTTAATAACAAATGTTTGAAAGATGTACAGGATGCCCAGGAGAACTTGTCACCTTCAATTAATATCATAATTAGTTGTTTTTTTACGTAATGAGTTATTGCTTTGGATGGTAAAAGCATGAATTATTTCTTAAGTGTAACTTAATATGATTGCCTGTGGTGTAAATAAATGATTTATTATTATTAGATCCCTTATTTGTTATTTTTGTTAAAGTCTTGCTAATTACTTATTTTAATTATTTAGACTGCTTAATAATATTATAAGACCATGTATGTAAAGGTATAATCAAATTTATCTTGTAGGGTTGGTTTGTCTAAAAATGGGGGAGTTAAGCGGTTTTGTTTTAATATATATTTCCCTTCAAACCAATTGGCCATAGGTTAGTTAATCTTTTAAACATTCACAACGCTCTGACTTTATTATCCGAGATAACCTTTTAGGTATATTCGTTAGGTTTTCGTTAGGATTCGTTTAGGTTAGGTTTTCTATTATTTAACTAGGCATTACGATCACCAGGACCTCTGTAATTAGAGGCCCCTATGAGAGAGATTTTCTTTTTGGATCAAGTAAGTTCGGAGAAAAGGTGCACCCAACAATTTTGTTAGCTTGTGCTTGGGAATTTATAGATAAATTAAGATATTCATTAACCTAATTTTTAATAGTTGTCTAGATCTTGCCAGAAAACAGTGTAGCCCCCTCTGTACGCGCATGTGAACACGAATTTGAATGTCATTAGCATTTGAACGGCATTAGCTTTTGACGAATTTTCGTAAGGCAAGATTACATTTAGTAAATGACAAACGGATCATTTGAATTACCTATAGTTTAAAAATTATATCATTCAGAGGAGTAAAACACACACCTTCAGAAAACTGATTACTATTTTATACAATCTTTTCGGAAACGTTTCCGAAAATGTGTGTCAGCAAAAGAAACTTGATTTTTATAAATGATTCTTTAAATCCCCGAATATATATTGGTTTCTGAGGTAGCTAAAGAACAGAAGTTATTGCATATTTTGGATTGCAGTTATGTTATATTTACTTAGATTTAGAAACTTTTTTTTTGTTTGCAGTGTAATAAAGAGATACCACTTTTCGAAAACTTGTTCAGGGTTCGTACGCTTCAAACACTTTCAAGCACCTTTTACCAGAATTTTTGTAAAGTAATATTTACATTATTTAATGGAAAAAAATTATATCTTCAGATATAGCGACCAGTACTTTACGAAATTTCTGGTACTAGAACAAATAAAATCCCCCGAATCTCTTCATGCGTACGAACCCTGTTGTTTTCATCATACGTAAATCTTAACTCTACTTTTTTCATATGAGCTTAAAATATTTTTAAGATTTTAATATTAAAAGAAAGATAAAATAGGAAAAATGATAGCAAAGCTTAAAAATTTGTCCTTCAAATGTAAAAAAAAATCCTAAAATTTACTATCAAAATGACATACATTCAAAGAAAAAAATCTTAAAAGAATTAAAAACAAATCCTAAACAACTTTCTAAGCACTGGTAATGAATTAAAAATCAATTAGTTATTGTAGTACGTTACCAATCTGATGGTATAACGGCGAAATTGTTAACAGAGAGTAACTGTTTTTCCCGTGTTTATAATAGAGTACAGCTCTTTTCTAAAATTTCTAAACCATCGATTTTAATTCTTACTTTCGATTGCTTGAATGCGAATTCCCCAAGGTTTAATCTAATAGACTGTTGAAAAGCGATCTTGAAAAATAATTTTTAACATTCAACCTAAAATATGATATTTTATCACGGAATTCATTTTATTGCACTGATAACAGAAGTTTTATTACATGAAATCGATTTTTTGCTGGCCATTCATTTTCATTTTTTCATTCCACTAGCATTTTGATCAATTTTTTTTTTTTTTTTTGTAGAATGGTATTTTTTTATATTTTTTAAGGAGATCGGGGAAAGATTCCTTTTAACCCTTTGAAAGCGGTGAAATATTATTTATACCACATAATTTTAATTATCAACTGCCGAAATTGTAGCTGAATATTTTTTGTTAAGTTCATTTGTATAATACATGTGAAGAAAAGCATTTATTTATTTTTGGAATGAATTTGTCCATAAATTCTGATAGCAGTGCATCATTTCAACATTTTAGTAACGGAATTATTTTGCATATGAAAGTGTTATAATATCCAAAGCAACTTTTTCCTTTTCAAAATTTCATTTTTATTTCCTATGGTTTGAAATCATAAGTTGGAGATGACTGAGTTTCAAATTATCTGAAACCAGCATACAGTGGTGGAAAAAAGTACATATCTGTGGTAAGCACGTGTATTGAATTTAAAAAAAATCAAATCCGTTGTCTAGAAAATATTTTGCCTCTGATTGCGATACAAATGTAACATTGTATTCCAGGAATATTTCTAAATTTATTTAATAAAACGTGCCTTGTTCTTAAGTGTTCTTTTACTTTGTGGCTGATTGCTATTCTACAAATTTCAAGACACTGTATCCCATAAACTAACTGAAACAACAAAATAAGACTTACAAATTATAGGAAATAGTTGGAGAGGTCCTTTCCTGCAAAATTTGAGATGAATCTTCGCTTCCCTTTTTTGAGTTTCAAGCTGTCAAAACCGCTGATTTTTCCAATTTTTTCTAAAATTATTTAAATTATTATAATTTAGGTGGGGGGGGGGGGGGGAGTAATAAAAGTTTGTTTTTTAGGTCATGTTGGAAGTAGTAATAAGACGCAAAAAATTCCATACTGTTATTGGTTTTTCTTATAAGATATATACTTTTAAAAATTGACATTTTAAGAAATGGTTCAGTATTTTTAAAGTACTCGATTAAAAAAAATACATAATTACACGGTCTATTATATAAAAAACTGTGTAGATTTCCTATTTCTTTTAAATTATTTCTTATTTATCTCCACTGAAAAAAAAATATGCAAAGTTTAATTAAACTTTTAAATTTTGGAAAAAATTGCAAAACCGCGATGTTTGACGCCCCCCTTTCTCATTAAAAAGATTTTCAATATGTATTTTTTTTAGAAATAAATTTTGACTTCTTATATATATATATGTTTCCACATATAAAATATCAGAAAAATAAAGAAGAGTTGAACAACCAAATAGAAACGTAATAATAATAATAATAATAATAATAATAATAATAATAATAATAATAATAATAATAATAATAATAATAATAATAATAATAATAATAAAATTTGTCGAAATTCAGTCCGCTGATACAAAAACGGTAAACATATACTTGAAGGATAATATTTTTGTATTTAGTTAAGTATTTTGGAATAAGTCGCACTACATCAATCGTTGAGAAGCATTTATTATGTATCAAATTATTTCCGCCTGCAACATTTATAAAGGTTTTCCCATTATTATTATGCAATTATACTCATGATTCTATACAAGGGCTAAAGATTCTCAAGCTTCAAAACCGGTCATGGCGTTGGCTGTGTGTGGGTCGAGGTCAGCGATAAGACATACAGGTATATTTTAACAATCGGCACAGATGGCGGAAGTGAATTCTTATTTTATTTTCTAAACACTTGTAACACACATTTTTCTGTTTTAATATCACTTAATCAAGTTTTGGATAATTTTTTGTGTCGACAAATAATATATTTCATAATGTTGTTTGCGAGTTTGAATTGGGTTTTCAACTGCGTTATGAGTTCTCTAAACTGTTTATTTAGATATATTCTTTTACTTTATTAAATAGCGAAGTTTCGTTACACTCATCTGGAAATATTGGGAAGAATTGCATAATCTATGCGTGAAGCAAGATTTCTCTTTCTTATTATATTTGTACAGTCGTGGAGGAAAAAAGTAAACTCCCCCTACTAACTCTCCAACTAATTATAATAGAAGAAAGTTACTGGTACCAAACTATTGGAAATAAAGTCTACTTTTAAATAATGTGTAAAAAATTTACTTAGGGAGCCATCTACTTATCAAAACCAGACCATTTTTTTTTCAATTGCAACACCCAATTTTGACAGTGTATTTTAGATATTCGGTACAAACTATGCCTAAAAACGAAATTTTAAGAAATTTGAATGATAGGATTTTGAATTATAAACATTCGAAATTTAGAACTTCTAATGTTACATTACATTTTCATATTTTTATTAATATCTTCTGAAATTATAATCATAATGTGATAATTTTTTGTGTGGTTATAATACTAAAAAAAACCTAAAAAACTAAACTAAAACTAAAAAAACACTGAATTTGTAATTTAAAAAAAATTATGATATGAATTATGAAATTAATATTCGAAAAAAAAATATGAATCGCAAACTACAATTTTTTGATAGATTTTGATAGATTTATTATGTCCTGCTTTATACGAATTCTCAATTTGAAATTTTTCTTCTGAGTAATTTTCGAATTGTGATTAAAAAACGTCAAAATGGTGGTTTAAGGGGTCGTCTATGATGTGCAGAAAAGTATGATTTGAAAAATATATTTGACTTATTTTATTGAAACATTTGGGCTGGCAATAGTCGAAACATATTTAAGCGAGTGAAATGGTCCTATTGGTAAGAAATAATACATTAATAGAAGTGACAAAGTCATTCTGTAGCATTTCAGTACCGAACTTGAATTTGGATACATCAGACCCTAAAATTGGCTCATTATAAAATAATTAATTTCTCTAAAACTGGTCGTGGGAATTTCATGAAAATTTGTGTTTAGGCTAATTGAAGGGCGTAGCTTTTATTTATGGTGTCAAACTTCGGTATTGCTATTGGAAAAAAAAGAAGTTTGGGTTCGTTTTAATCTGTAGATGACCATTTAAGCCAAATTTATATACATCATTTAAAAGTAGACTTTATTTACAATCGCTTGGTACTAGTAACTTTCTTCTACAATAATTTATTGCAGAGTTAGTAGGGGGTGTTTACATTTTTTCCACGACTGTACATAGTTTGCACAGTTAAAATTTTATTTTGATGTAAATTTTATAAGTATAAAGGCATTATAGTTTAAAATTTGTCAACAAAATATTTGATATACCTTGTCCATAATTAAATATAGTTTCTGATTTACTATAATTTCTGGCGTATAATCAGATGATCAAACAATCATGTTTAGACCCAGATATTTTATTTAATAATTGAAGTCAAATATGTAACCGCGAGCTAATAAGTTATATTTTATTAAACCAAATTTCTGAGTTCCAAACTTGATTGCTTGATTCGTGGATTGTACTACGGAAATTACGATAGTTATGGATCATCCTGTAAACTAAAAAAATGTCAACGAAACATCTTGGAGACAATCACAAAAAACTGAGCAAACAGGTACGACAATATCATTTTAAAATTAAAAAGTGGTAGGTAAAGTTTATACATCTATGCTATTGAGCAAAAATATGTCCGCGAGTAACACTGACGTTGACAACAATAGACTTATAAATGTCGTTATTATTGCAATTTTTCAAACATATAAAGATCGCATAATTTTAACTTTTTCACTGCCGAATAGAAAACAAAATATAGTTTCAAACACAATTTGTTTGAGAATTATATCTTAATTTACTGATTGTTTTAAGGTTTTAAAAAAATACAAGCATAAATATTTTTTATATTTGCGCGCAACCCAATTAATGAAGATTAACATTTAATTTAAGAAGATGAACACAAAACAATGTAAATGTTTTCTTTTCTTGTTAATGTGTCATAATTTTCCCAATTCGAATTTTTTCTCTTGCGTAAATTTTGTAAGTATAAAAGTATTGGTTGAAAGGCATTAATAAAAATATTTAATATGGATCATTCTACTGAAAAAAATTCCACGAAACATCTTCGGGATTAGCACAAAAAAACTGGGCAAACAGGTATGTCAACTTACTTTAAAATCAAAGAGATTTAGGTAAAGTTGATATGCATATATCTGTATAACAACATATAATTGATTGGTCACGTGCATGCTAAATTACTCCAGCGAAATTCCACTATCGTAGTGCGTGCGTATTTTCGACATGCGTGAGAAGTAATTTTATATTTGTCTTGTTCTCAGCAGACCAAGGATGAGATTCTATCCCTAAGACGTGCTTTGAATGCTGATTAACGCAGGCTTTTGGTAACTCGTGTCTGGAGAAATTGTTATTGCGTATGCTGAAATAAAACAGGGAGGACAATTTTCAGTCTGACGATAGTATTGAGTTCAGATTTTCAGCAACTTGAGTACAGATTTTCAGCATTTAGTTACTTCATTAATTTTGCGCACAAAAATCATACTTTTTACACTACAATAACCGTATTTTTATAGACGATTAAAAATTTTTGAATAAAGAAAGTCACAAAATTGCATAAACTCAGAAAAAAAACTGAGGATTTTTTAGTTAATATTTATTAAAAATTGCCGAGAATTCAAATTTTGTCTAAAGTTTTTACTTAAATGTGGAAAGAAAAAGAAACAAACATCCAAACACTGAAATGTCAGTTATTTATAAACACTATCAACTTGTCGTGCCCACGGGGCATATAAAATAATAGACTTTATAAAATCTAAGGTCAATCGGATAGCACGTATACAATTAATTCTAAGCGTGCAACCCGTAGGTGCCAACCTACAACTAATCTTCCGTAATATGTGGGCTAATTGGACTTAGGTTTAATACGGTTCGAACTAGAATTTTTTTAAATAAGTTCTACGTAGAAACCTGAAACTAAATAAATAACGATTCATCCAATAAATTTTCTGGTTATAAGTGCGGTTAAGCTGGGTCCCCAAATGACGGAAGATTACTGTGAGCTTGGCCGCTATGATGCTACCTAATGCAATTCCTTTATATTAAAAAATGTAAAACTCCCTATTCATTATTCGTTTATTCTATTCTAATCTTCCTCACTATTTGGTGGAAGAAATTCAAAACTGATGTTAAACATTATACATACAAAATACTGTATTTGTATAAATTGTCAAATTTTCAGATTTATCTAATTACGGATCCATTAAGTAAAAATGTTTTTTTATTTGCACAACTGCCAGATTTTCGTGATGGTTCGTGTGGTGTTTCATGATAACTGGTTAATTTACACAGAAGATTTTTTCACATTAAATTTTAAGAAATATGTTCGACCCACATCCACTAGAAGCTGGTCACAATATGGTAAAATGTTTTATAAATAAATCGTTTTTGATTGAAAATGAAATATTAAAATTATCCAATGCGCAGAAAACTTTCACAACTCATCAGGCATCAGTCAAAAATCTTGGATGTTTCTAGAATAAATAAAATCAACCATTTATGTGGCGTCGTTACAAGACTGACTACTGCAGCTTTCACTCTATTATTGAATTCAAATTGTTGAACACAAACTCAATTGTCGATCTGCAGTTTTACCTAAGATTTGTTTAAAAGTGACTGCATAAAAAAAAGAAAAAAGTTCATATTCCCCCCCCCCCCCTAATTGTAAGACGTGTTCCCTCTTTAACCCTAGAATACTAATCTGCATAAATTTACTCACACGCGCTGGAAATGCGCGCGCCAATATGCGGTGAACATCAACAGAAATTCTGCTTCACTTGTGGCAAGAAATGTAATAAATATGCGATAATAAATATGACTTAAATGTATTTTAAATATCGAGTGATTAAATTTTACGCATGGTTAGTATTTAAGTACTAAATACTAAATAAAGGTTAGTATTCTAAGGTTAAAAATAAACCATCAACTGACACATGATATTCCGCTAATAAATATCGAATGTTTCCCTTTTTTAATTTGTCCCTTTTCTTCTGAATCCCCCTATAATTCAGAAATATGAGCTGAAATAACATTCTCAAGTTTAAGCTATATATTCCGTAAAATCACACATAATTTAGCGCAACTGTATCGAGAGTAACTGTTCCGTTTCTTGGCAGAATTTACGCACTTTGTCCATTTTCTCCGATATCATCACTCATTCGTCAAATATTCTAAAAACAGACAGAAATTCTTCGTTCCAAGATAAAATTAAGCAGTATTACTCCAATCTAATATCGGAAATCACGCAGGCTTTCAAGCAAGTCTGCTACCGGAATTTTTTCGTTTTATGACAAAAGTTTTGTTACAGTGTAATTCCGAATACCATGATTACAATCTGATTTACTTCTGTGGATGTTTTAGATTTTTCTTTACTTTATGACATTAAACATGTAAGTGAAAAATTAGTGATTTTAAGTATTCATACTCAGATCTCCAATAGTTTGGCTATTGTATTTGGCTATTGTAGTTTGGCTATACAAAAATTGGCTATTGTATCATTTTTTTTCCTAAAATCGGCCGTTCTGACTTTTTTATAGATTTACAATAAATACAGAGAGCCTTTTCATTTTAAAGAATCGATTTTGACAATTAATTTTCATGCTTAAATTCCGTATTTCTTGAAACTTTTTTACCCTTTTGGACAATTGTGATTCTTGGCGCTCGTTTTTGACGCCCGTTCTCCAAATTTCCATGGTTGTATAAATTTTCATACTACAGTTATGTACATTTTATTCCATATCTCTTGTGTGTCTTTCTTCAGTTTTTTCAATGTTGATGAATTACGCCATCCTAATATAGCCATCATATTATGCTAGATAAGCCCCTAAACTTGACGTTTTTGAAGTGGACGACCCGGAATCAAAATTTTCGACTTGAGCAAGTTTCTGAAACTCACTACTTTCGATACTCTCTTAACTATGAGTTGAGTAGAACTCCGCTTTCTGAAACTCACTTAAATTTCGATATCCTCTTGACTATGAGTTGAGTGGAACTTTGCTTTCTGAATTATTTTTCTTGTTGGAAACTGATCCTAAATTTCGAGATGAGTTCTACAAATAATTAATCAGCTTTTTTGAATAAGCCTTTCAATCGTTTATATATTTAACACGCCGCAAAGAATAAAAACGATAATAAACTATGTATAGTCATAAGTTGTAGTTACAAATTTAACAACTTATGCGTATAGCCAGACATCTGTTTGGCTAAGTTACGTCTCTTAGAACTTTTGATATTGTGAACAGGTGAAGCATAATTCCGGGTTGTCCAGTTCAAAAAAATTAAGCTAAATGACCCACCTTTCATAATGTGAACTCAGTATAACACTCGTTTTAACATGCCAAATACAGAAAGGTGCTGGTCAGAAAGACTTGTTATACGGGGTTGCCACGCTTCAAGGAATTTTCCAGTCAAAATATCAGTATTTTTTTTATAGAAAAATATATCATGGAAGACGGTAGTATTTCGAGTGACGCAGCCTTAAGCCTAAAATCGTATCGTATCGTATCGTATCGTATCGTTAAAATCGTATCGTATCGTATCATAGAATTCGTAGATGGCGGAACTCATATATACAGCTAACTCGACATCAAAGAAAATGCGAAAAGCCGCCTTTTAATAACTCAGCAGATATACGTCTTATTGTTCTGAATTTTCTAGAACAGTCTTATATCTGCAGTCTAATCGTATACTGAAATTTTTACATTTCTACGTGCAGTATATTTTGAGATCTAAATAGTCATTTTTAAAGTGAAAACGTTGGTATAATATCGAGGAAGTTCCTAATTTGAAAATCTCGAAAACGGTTCTAACGATTATTTTTAAATTGATACATAATATAAATGTGATTAAGGCGAGGTGAATAACACTTTTCTTTTTTCTGGGAAAACTCTCGTTCGTTAAATAATTCGATTTTTTTTTCTCTCGAAAATGACACGGGCGATTTTTTAAAAATCAAATAAATATGTTTCAGATGAACCAAATAACAATTTACTTGTTTCCAGCAAGACTCTTGTTCGTTTTATAATGCGCATGAAAAATCGGACTATATTTCTTCGCCATTCTATGGAAATTTCACCGAAAATGCATGACACTGTATTCATACACATGCTTTCTTTTTAAGCACTTTTGGGGAGAAAAATTTTGTCTTCCCACGGCTGAGTGGTTGAGGGCCATCGTCTACTGATCTTAACATAGGCAGTTCTATACTCGCTGGTGCGCGTGAAGTTTTTTTTTTTTTTTTTTTTAAAGTCTGTTAGTTGACCATTATTCTCTGTTCCTTTGTAATTTTTTAATTGCTATTAAGTTAAATAAAATTACAATTATAATGACGCCAATTTGATGATGATTATTTCTTGGCAATTTTTCAACAATAAAAATATTACCATAAATTTTATAAATATATTTAATTTCAATCACTTTACAAAAAATATACATTAATACAGTAAACTCTGTGTAAGGCGGAATCGATCGGGACCAAGAAAATTTTCCGCAATAGACAATATTCCGCCTTAGACAAATTTTACTCTATGTCTATGGATTCGTAGGGACTTGAAATTCTTTCCGAGTTAGACAGATTTCCGTCTTACACAGAGTCCGCCTTACAGAGAGTTTACTGTAATTATTATTTGAATATAAATCACACGATCAGAAACGTAAAAAAATAATTCATTTCAGCTCTTCTTTTTATAATATCATTTTTTATTATTATGACGGTCAATCAATATATAATCACTGACATCCATAATATTATTATTATAATTATTATTTTCCTTGCATAAAAACTATTGTGATGTAATAATTATTTTATAATAAATAATTTAGTTGAAATGTTTTATTTATAAATAACAATGAAGTTTTACATAATAAGCATATCAGAATTCTGGTGTCGCCATCTTTTGACGCAATTGCGTACCACATTTCAGGGTCGTACAGGCATAACTGAGAGGGCGGTGGCAAAATGGATAAAAAGGGCGCCGATTGCCTTACAAAAGGGCGCAAATGCTTATATATACATACATACACATACTATATAAATTATGTATAAAAAATCACTTTAAAAATATATACGAGTATATTGCTATAGCGAAAACTTTATTCCTAAAATAATTATGTCACCCAAATTAGTATTTTACACTATAGAAATGTAATATGCACAAAAATAGTTCCCCGCAAGGCATTGCAGTTTAAAAAAAAATTTGATGTTAGACCAGTGTTGCCAATTTAGAGGTATTTTTTTCCTCCACACTTTTCTAAGAAAGCTATCTCTGTTTTCGAATTTCGCTCACCTTATCTAATGAGTTAATTCAAACTTTACCCTGAATATTTGAATAAAAATCTCCATACGATTATCTCCAAATGGAAAATAAAATATTAAAATAAAACAAACAAAAACAATTTCGTTGGGTCAAAACTCAAAAGTGCAAAACATTATTTAATACAATTCAATAATATTTTATATAATACAATCTCTAGAATACAAATACTAATTATGGTGTATAAAATTTCAGGAAAGTTATTTTTGTTTAGTTCAAGAGTGACGTCTATTTTACGTGAATTATTTTTAAAATATGTTTTATTTCTTTATTTTTTCAACATTCAAAAGATATCATAGATTTTTTTTTTTTTTAAATTATGGCCATTTTTTTTTTCCATTCTGATCAGAAACAAAATTATGGCCATTTTTTTTCATCCTGGCAAGAAAAAAAAAAAAAAAAAATATGACCATTTTTTTTTTTCCTTTTCTGACCAGAAAATCAGAGTTCTAACTTTTTACGACAGCTCTTTCATCTTCACCTAACACTTCATTTATAACGGTTGTTTCAAAATAATGGATGGCACCAGTCCATCAGTTCAGAAGAAAATGATCCATTCCAAAGGTATAAGTTCGATTGAAAAAAACTATTTAATACTTTGAGCAGAAAGAAGAGGCTACACCTGCAATTTTTATGACACTAATAGAATCCCATAGCTGCCAATGTGTACGGTTTAGTTACCTCTAAAATTTAACACAAATTTTTGCCATATTTAATCGTTGACAATTGTTAGACTTTTTAAACTGAAATTCCGGAAGTGACAGCCGATTGTTCCCTTGCGACGACATTCCTCTGGCTTCAACTCGTAAAACTTGGCTAAAAGTGCTATCTTTGACAACATTTTCTGAATGAATCTTTGCCTTTATAAGAAAATGGGAAACTAATTTCCTGGTATCTGAACAAAATGGGCAAATTTTATATTTTTACGAATATTAATGCAAATTTTTTGTATTTACGAATGAAAATGACTTCGCGAAAGTATCAGAAAAGTAGTTAGTTTGGATTTGGGAATAGCTTTCAATATAAAAAATTCTCATAACGAGGATGTGATCGCCCCCCACCCCAAAAAAGGAAATCCATGACCCCCTCTAAATGATGAGCTGAATCCGTCCTTGGCTTTGTCGAATATTGATTGATTAAAATCTCGGAAACGGAATCGAAAAAAAATCCGCTTTATACAGGATCCTTATGCCATATCATCTTTAGATTCTTCTATGTTTTGTCATACGCCAGACAGAATTATTTTAACAATACCGTGCAAAACACAGATGCGAGAAAAATCGACAAACAAAATCTTCATTTGGCGCCCGGGGCACATGCCCCCTCTGCCCCCCTTAATTTCGGCCCTGCTTTCAAATCAGCAAACTTACAAAGGCTGTGCCCAATAATGGAGTTGTTTCTGTTTTTCAAAGATCTTGTTCTTTTTGATAATAGATATAAATATCGCTAAAATCATGTAAATCATGAAAAATGCCGCATAGCAGTGCCACCTATTGGACGATTTACACCAAAAACAAATCAGCACCAATTTTTATCAAGGTACAGTCAAACCTCGTTAACACGAACTGTTTCCGATTGCCTTGTCCAGTTGTATGTAATGTAGCTAAGTTCCGATAACACGAACTACTTTTAATACGAATAAAAAAAGTTTCCCCTTGAGTGTTCGCATTAACGAGGTTCGACTGTATAAGTGAATCTCTAAAGTTTTATTAAATTTCGTGCATTTGTTTTTGTGTTAGAGCGCCCACAAAATTTGTATTACATATAGACAGACAGATATTTTCTAAAAGCAGTCGAATCGTGTTCAGGACTTACTAAAACGTATAAATCAGTCTAAAACCGGAAGTCAAATTTTTTCACGAATCCAATACTTTTTTCTTTTAAAGATAGAAGAAAGTAAAAAGCGTATTTATTTTTTTAGTAAACAAACCCATAATTAGAATTTTTATGTTTTCAGTTTCAGAATTTTTCTTTGGAAAGGAATTTTTTATGCAAAAGTATCATTATCATGGAAGACGGTAGTATTTCGAGTGACGCAGCCTTAAGCCTAAAATCGTATCGTATCGTTAAAATCATATCGTATCATAGAATTCGTAGATGGCGGAACTCATATATACAGCTAACTCGACGTCAAAGAAAACGCGAAAAGCCGCCTTTTAATAACTCAGCAGATATATGTCTTATTGTTCTGAATTTTGTAGAACAGTCTTATATCTGCAGTCTAATCGTATACTGAAATTTTTGCATTTCTACGTGCAGTATATTTTGAGATCTAAATAGCCATTTTTAAAGTGAAAACGTTGGTATAATATCGAGGAAGTTCCTAATTTGAAAATCTCGAAAACGGTTCTAACGATTATTTTTAAATTGTTACATAATATAAATGTGATTAAGGCGAGGTGAATAACGCTTTTCTTTTTTCTGGGAAAACTCTCGTTCGTTAAATAATTCGATTTTTTTTTCTCTCGAAAATGACACGGGCGATTTTTTAAAAATCAAATAAATATGTTTCAGATGAACCAAATAACAATTTACTTGTTTCCAGCAAGACTCTTGTTCGTTTTATAATGCGCATGAAAAATCGGACTATATTTCTTCGCCATTCTATGGAAATTTCACCGAAAATGCATGACACTGTATTCATACACATGCTTTCTTTTTAACCACTTTTGGGGAGAAAAATTTTGTCTTCCCACTGGCTGAGTGGCTAAGGGCCATCGTTTACTGACCTTAGGATAGGCAGTTCGATACTCTGTGGTACGTGTTTTCACATGTGAATGTTTTTTTTTTTTTTTAAAGTCTGTTAGTTGACCATTATTCTCAGTTCCTTTGTAATTTTTTTAATTGCTATTAAGTTAAATAAAATTACAATTATAATGACGCCAATTTGATGATGATTATTTCTTGGCAGTTTTTCAACAATAAAAATATTACCATAAATTTTATAAATATATTTAATTTCAATCACTTTACAAAAAATATACATTAATAATTATTATTTGAATATAAATCACACGATCAGAAACGTAAAAAAATAATTCATTTCAGCTCTTCTTTTTATAATATCATTTTTTATTATTATGACGGTCAATCAATATATAATCACTGACATCCATAATATTATTATTATTATAATTATTATTTTCCTTGCATAAAAGCTATTGTGATGTAATAATTCTTTTATAATAAATAATTTTGTCGAAATGTTTTATTTATAAATATCAATGAAGTTTGATAACCCCGAGACAATTCTTTTTATTTAACTTTGCAATATTTACAGTTTACATAATAAGCATATCAGAATTCTGGTGTCGCCATCTTTTGACGCAATTGCGTAGTATTATAGAGAAATGTTTGATAAAAACGTTGAAGCAGACAGTTTTTAAATCGAAGAATTATTTTAAGAGATATTTAATGTTAAATCTGGATAAAATTGTCTCATTAAAAAAGTCTCATAGGAAAAAAAATATACATGGGAATTTAATCATTTTCATTCAATTTAATCATTCAATAGAAACTCGAAGTTTGCAGAGTGCATTTATTATTCTTAACTTGCCTAATTTTTTGACGGTTTATTTCAATTTTAAATTAAAATTTTCAGAATTTCCAGAGATATTTTTTACATATTTTAGAAAAGGTTATTTTAAATTGTTGCCAAATGTTAAAACAGCGCAAAGAATAATATATCCTTTAAATTAAAAATTTATTCACACGTGACTATTATAAACAGAAAAAAATCCTTTTAAATTAGAATTAAATGATAACGTGTTAAAAGCAGGAAAATATTAAACATTACGTCATAAAAATTGTTTTTACACATGCTTACTTAAAATGAAAGAAAATTATAAAATAATCAATTTTTTTCAAATTAGAATTAAATGATTACGCATTAAAAGAAGGAAAACATTGAAAATTACGTCATAAAAATTATATTTACACGTGAATATTAAAAGAAAAAGAAAATTTTTAAATAATAAATTCATTGATATGTGTTAAAAGTCGTAAATGGAGGAAATTACGTCATATTGGCCAAAGTGGCCAAAACAGTTTACAAAACACATTGCAAAACATATTGCAAAACAGTGTAAATTAAAAAATATATTTATATGAGAGATTTATTTCAAATTTCGAGATGATATTTTTAACTATAGTTGCTAATTTTAAGGTAGCGCAAATAATAATATTATCTTTCTAATAATAAAAATATTTTCAGTTGAATGTTACAAAGAGAAAGGAAAGTTTGGTGAAAATTATGTCAGATTTAAAACGTTACATTTAAAATCTCTTATTTAAAATCATTTTCTTATAGCGTTGTTAAAAAATACCATAAAGCAAAGA
This sequence comes from Maratus speciosus, assembly GCA_963932465.1. Taxonomy (NCBI): domain Eukaryota; kingdom Metazoa; phylum Arthropoda; class Arachnida; order Araneae; family Salticidae; genus Maratus; species Maratus speciosus. The sequence continues at coordinate 40,295,936 of OZ010791.1, read as the reverse complement.
CTCTGTTGACTTAGTTCCTTTTATATTTGGTAATTTTCAAATGTTTAACTAATCTTATTTAATCAAGCAGGGAAACAGCAACTAACATCAGCTGATTCGGTTTTGAAATCCCTCAGTAAAAGGGAAACCCGTTTACAGTAAGATCGCCATTGATTTTTTAATTATACAGAGCAGCCTCGATTATCCGAGCTAATTGGGACTGTTAGTAAATCGGAATCGGAAATCTCGGTTAATAGAAACTGTGTGTAAAAACTCGCCGTGCTTGCGAATTTAACATCTCTTTAAAAAAAATATATAGAACATTTTTTAAATAATAAAAGTAAATATATGTAAAGTTCTGTTTCACAGCTTAACAAATTTAAAAAGAAAATCAACTACCAGTAGTAAATTTTAAAATGCAAATTGAAAAATTTACGAAAGTTCACACAACCACTGGAAACAAAGCATTGTTCGCTATTGACTTCTCAGGGTCCAATGTTTCTTTGGAGTTGAGGGCTTTTGGGGGCAGAAGGGCCTGTATAGCACGGACAGTGAGCTAAAGAGTGTGGTTATTTTTAAGGCTCATTCAAAAGGGGAAAAAAAATCAGACTTTGTTATCGGCTCGGTTAACAGAAACCTCGATTAATCGAAGCTCGGTTAATCCAGGTTCTACTATAATTCAATCTTACGTAATCTTTTTAAAGCAGATCAAATTAATGGACTTTAGCACAAAGTCACATAGCTGATAACTGCCATGCTTGTTGGCCACCTTTTTTTCAAAAAGTTTGCTTCACCTTATTCAATTAATGAGATATCTCCGATAAAATAAGTCACATTTTCCCGTTCTAAAATACTGGTATCCAAAAATCGTAGCATGTAACTGACACTACAAGTACTCATGGAACTAGACTATTTTAAGTCTGATTTTTATTATAGACTATATAAAATTATTAAAAATATATATTATGATAGGAACTAGCGGGCTTCGTCCGCTATTTACGTTACGGATATAAAAATCATGTTTTTTTTAGGGAAAAAGAAATAAAAACCTATTTGACGATAGGTTTATAAAGACACATTTTGTATTTGTTATATTTCCGGGGATGAGGAGGGGGGGGGCTATTTTGATTAAATATCGCAATTAGTCTACATGGCAGATATAATTATGATAGACACTAGCGGGCTTCGCCCCTCTATGGCGCCTTATGGGTCCAGCTTCCATAACTCAGAAACTACCTTTCGGACATCAATGCAACAGATTCCAAACGTTATAATTAACTTAATAATCACCCTATATAGCATTAAAGTAAATTTATGAGTACTACATACTATTTTTTTATCGTAATTTCTGAAGAGAAAAAATTATTTCGGTTCCATTCTTAGGTACTGGTCTGAAAAATTTTGAAAAAGGGGGGGAAGGAGGGGACATGAGACTGCTGTTTGTCAAACAACACAACGGGCTCTGGCTTATTCAACTTGGTTTTTGATGACTTCAATTGGAAGGTGGTTTGTTTAAAAGAGTGCGTTCCCTGCCCCTTGAAAATTGGAACTATTGGTGCTACATCTATGTAAGGATTTAATAATTATAAATTAACATTTTGGATTTATTAATTTAAGGATAAAGTGTTTTTAAAGGAATATCAAATGAAACCCTCTGTGCGATCTGCGATTATACTTACCCAGTTGTTTTTATATACAAACTGCTATAAGGAAAATTGTAATAAAATAGTAAAAATTAAATCTGCATTAAATTCCATAAGTATCTTTTTTTTAATCATTTTATCACTAACCTCAAAAAAGTAATGATATCAATGCAAAAACCCTTGACGGGTTAAAAGTTTCTGACGCAGCACTTTATCTTATGCTCTAAGAATTTTAAATATGGAACTTAAAATACTGATATCAAATTTTGAGTGACGTTATGCTATTTCTTAAAAAATATATTTGTATTTATTTCACCATTTTATTTTTGTTTTATTTATAATCGCATGTGCAAAAGTTATGTTCAACATGAAAAGCTGCATAAAATTTTATTCGCTGTTGCTTTATCATTTACATCTCTCATAAATTCAAAATATGTGTTTTAAAAGATATGATATAAAATTTAAGTGACGCCTTGATGTGACTTTAAAAGGTTTGTTTTTTAAAATTCAACTTAAATTATTTTTGACTTGGTTAAAATATTTTTTTTACATCTACACAATACTTTTAATTTTCCAATTCACTGTTAAATATATCACTTTCATTGAATCTATACTATGCATTGAAATGTATTTATTTCAATAAATTGATTTATTTTTTGTGTCACGCTATTCAAAATTGTGAGTAAGATTTATGTAAATGGTTTCTTTGCGTCATTGTGTCCAAACTACATGAAATGTATGAAAAAGGATAGTTTGACGCAAATAAACCATTTACATAAATCTTACTCACAATTTTGAATAGCGTGACACAAAAGATAAATCAATTTATTGAAATAAATACATTTCAATGCATAGTATAGATTCAATGAAAGTGATATATTTAACAGTGAATTGGAAAATTAAAAGTATTGTGTAGATGTAAAAAAAATATTTTAACCAAGTCAAAAATAATTTAAATTGAATTTTAAAAAACAAACCTTTTAAAGTCACATCAAGGCGTCACTTAAATTTTATATCATATCTTTTAAAACACATATTTTGAATTTATGAGAGATGTAAATGATAAAGCAACAGCGAATAAAATTTTATGCAGCTTTTCATGTTGAACATAACTTTTGCACATGCGATTATAAATAAAACAAAAATAAAATGGTGAAATAAATACAAATATATTTTTTAAGAAATAGCATAACGTCACTCAAAATTTGATATCAGTATTTTTAAGTTCCATATTTAAAATTCTTAGAGCATAAGATAAAGTGCTGCGTCAGAAACTTTTAACCCGTCAAGGGTTTTTGCATTGATCTAGATTAACCGCACGAAATTTCGCCTTATTTAAAGAGCGATTCTCTTTAAGGAAGTACTGGTGCTGAAGAATTTTCTGGTCAGGAAATTCCCTGTAGCGTGGCAACCCTGTCATACATAAGTATGAAAGTATAAAGAATGAATAACTGCATAGTCTAAAGATGAAATTTAAAATAAAAGATATTTTCGTACACATGAGTAATGTACATGCATCAACTCTAAAGGTGCAAAAATTGGTATTGCAAACATAACAGCGTTGTGTTCAATAACAGCTTTACACTATTAAAAATATTGTATATGAGTGGACAGTTTTTTGCAGGTTTTTAACAGCTTTGGTAGATGTGCCAGTCATCTTCACAGATCATAAACCAGCCATGTTAATATACTAGAAATTTTCATTATATTATAACTCATTACCTAATGCATATTTGAAACTTCGGTTTCGCATCAGTGATCTGATATCGATATCGGGTGTTACTTGAAAATTTTTCCAAAACTCAGCTTGAATCTTTGTGAAAAACATTTAATTTTCAATCGAATTAATCAAAGGGAGGAACAATTTGCAATTTACCTATATGGCATGATTGGTTTTAACTGCTACTGTTTGCTATTTCGAGAAAAAATGCTGTTTTTTTTTTGCTTTTTTTTTAAATTATTTTGCGCAATAGATGCATGAAACGGATTGCATTTTGCAGTGGCATTTAGAAAATTACACTACATGGTACCCTTGAACTCTACGTCTACATCTAATAAAATACAAAATCTTCTGTTATTTATAACGCAATTTATCAGTCTAACTAGTAGCTTGTTTCCGAGGAGGATTAGTAAAAGAAGAAAAAAATACCTGTTTTGATCAAGTTTAAGGTATAATTCATCAAGGTGTTTCATAAAACAGTTTTCAAGAACGATTTTCCTAAATTTCAAGCACTTCTTTTTGTTTTTTTTCATTGAGAATCTTTGAAGTTTTTTTGACTATTGTTTTCGATACAACGTTTTTAAAATACAGGAAAAGAAGTCTTTGAAAATGTAAATTTTATCAAGCTCAGATTTTATGCGTCAATTTCCTGATGTTACAAACCGAATTTAGAAAAGCACAGTAAGTAATTAATTATAATGGAAAGTAGGGTAATGACGCTCACCGGGCAATCCCGCTCACCCAAATATCTCTAAGCAGAAAAGAATTGAAAACGTGCGATCGGTACCGGCACCTAGCGAACTTCATCGTAAGTTCCCAGTAAGGATATAGTGACCGTCGGGAGGAAAGTATTTTTGTGTCCTCACGTTATTAGTTTGAAGTTGTTTTATAATAAAATTCTATAACATCTAACTTGAAGGCAAGTGTACACTCTTATGTTCAAATGATAATTTACTCATTATTTCTACAAAATATATATATTTAGCTGTACGTTCATGCTTTTATTTATTTTTGTAGTGCTTTGTTACGCCAACTATAAATAACGCCAACTTAAATGCTGTATTCAAATTTTGAGCGCAATTACCCTACCATGTCGGGAATTACCGCTCAATCCATTGTTAATTAAATAAAATGATAAAAATATTCCTAAAACTTTTATGCAAATTATTTTATTGCAAACTGTTCCTTATGCTTTGGAGATATACTTCATTAATAAAATATTGATTTTTTGTGTAAATTTGACTACCTATTCATGTTTTCCCCTAAGTGAGCGTCATTCCTCTACTTTGACGGAATGCCTCCATAGGTTAGAATGGGGTTTTGCGACTTTCGAGAGTCGTTGACGCATAACCTTTAGAATATCAATGAAGGTAAACCAGCAAAGCATGGACAACTACTCCCAATTCATCATGATACTAAATACTTCTAGGGAGAAAATATATTATTTTGCATTTCATTGCACATCTTCAAAAAACAGTCTTGTAACTCAATACATAATATATATATATATGTGCGTGTGTATATATACATGCGCAAATAAGGAATCTCTACAAAATTCTCACGACAGCGACGTCGAAAGTGAAAACTCGGTCTCAAAACGATATGATTTGTCGTTCATCTTCGAAGCAGTCACTGTCCGATGCATCATCGCACAGGTTTCCAAGCGGAAAACGAAAAGAAAATCTGAACCATTTCAGTTATAGCTGGAAGTAATCAGACAAGCGTAACTCGCATACCTGCTTATAGTGTTTCAACAAACGACCGCTTTTTTATTATTGTGTTTTGTGTCCAGAAATACCTCCATTCATTATCCTGTGTCTGTGGATGGGATTTCCTTTCTAATATTAAGATGGGGGATGAGCAGAAGACATTTTTTAGACTGTGGATATTTCTGAAAATTCTGTGTTATTCCTTAGGTGTCGCCTATGTCGCTGGAAATCAGTGTGATACCGAAGATGTGAGAATATGTTATGAAGATCTAGTTCAATATGAAACGATCGTGTTTCCCTTGTATGGCGAAAATGAAGCTAAATTAGATGACACTTGTGGGTAAGTTTAAATTCATAAGTACATTTTAACCCTTTAGTGCACAGCTTTGCATATATGCAAACAACAGCGTTTTGAATTTAATATATATATTTTTTAATTCGTATATATCTAATTCACACCAGAAAATTAAAATAGCAATATTTAGTTTAATTAATGACAGACATTCCGTATTTAAATAAAGCAAAATTAGCCATAGAAACTTTCTGTTGTAAAGTCAGATTTTCTGAACTATATCTAATTTCTAGAATGTATTATATCATGGGAATTAAAGGGTTAAAGGTTAAGTTTTATAAAATAAATAATTATATAAAATAAGGTATTTGGAGACATACTTATTAAAATATTTACTAATTTGCAATATTTTAGCATAAAACAGCCATACGACAGTAGTTTTTGCTTGTATTGCAGATGTGCAACAGAAGAAAAGATTGACGTATTATATGAAAAATATATCTCCGATTTTTTTTCCTTATTTTTCCTATGTAATAAACCTTTCAGAGAATCATGTATAATTTTTTCGAAACAAAATAAAAAATCACGCATTTAAGGGTTAAGGCGTTCTTGTTTTAAGTTTATCTATACCTCTTAAAATAAATTCTACACCTTTTTTACATTTAAAAACAACGAAAACGGATTCAAGGAATTTCAAAATAAAACGCCATACCAAAATTTTCATAATCGATTTTTTATCATGATTACAATATTTTCTTAACATTATACGTCTTCAAAAAATAATAAAAGTCACATTAGTTCCGAACTTTTGGATACCAAATTTGTACTTCTGAGATATTGTTTTTTAAAATTATCTCATAGAACATCTATCGGTAAAATATAGAGATTGTTTATGGGGAAACGAATGCACATGACCGGAAAAACATTTATTGTGAGAGTATTTTTATGCCTTTTCCTTTAATTCAATTAATTTAAACATTTTTATCTCAGAATATCAATGATGATCCTGAGCACAGAATAACTTCACGATCACTGAATTAAATGTCTGGAAAATTCCAGAGACCATAAATATATAATTCTATGTAAATGGAACTAAATTTTTGGAGATATTTTTAGAAATAGAAATTATATGTCGGAAAATTTATGAAAAATTGTCATGTTATAATACTGAATTAATATTAATTTTGAAATTTAATATTAACCCTTTCGCTACTAATTAAAGACATACTACCTTTTAGAATTTTTTAAGACGTTTAATTTATTTTAAAAGAATTATACGAATTTTGTCTGCATTTTTAAACATTTCCCTATCAAAAGCACAAATTTTTAGATATAAAACCAATGTAGGAGAGAATATTTTTGAAGGTAAACTTCAGCGAGAAATTTTTGAATCATAATAGATGCTCTCGTCCAGACAAAGGTTATTAAAATTATATAATTCTGGTCTAATTTAATATCAGAAGCAGCTAAGTATATTTGTTATTTTGTTAAGAAAACTAGAAACTTTGATTTAAAGTTATCATGATAGTTATAAGTAGTTATAATTGTGTTATAGAATTATTTTAAAACGTGTATCCATGACGTTTGTCCGTCCTCCACAAAAAATATTTTCATCAAGAATTTTTATATTAGATGGTTTTTAGCTTGTTGGGAGCAGGGCTTAATTTCTAACAAAAAAAGTTCCGGAGCCCTAATATTCTGGGGTACCGGTACAACAACCGTACCCCCCCCCCCTGTCACACCAATCTGCATATTTGTATTTCGTACATTATTTGCAAAATTTAAAGCATATTTTAAAGCAAAATAAAAATTTTAATATATCTATCAGCATATGCTTAGCTGCCAACTATTCTACTTTTTAGTTATCACTACTTCTGAATAGTAACCTTTGCCTAATTTTAAAGTTAATTAATTGCAGAAGTCTGCGATTAAATGGGGTAAGAATTATGATTAGGAAATAGTGTTAACACAAAAAAAAGGATAATTGGAAGCTATGCGTTTTTAAGAAAAAATGAATGAAATTTACAGAAATTAATATTTATGTGCTGAAGAATGGAACAATGTTTTACAATTTTCTATAAAAGGTACATATCTTAAATTACAATCGATTCCTACCACATAACAATCTTTTGTGGTCCTGAAAATCAGATTAAATTAAAAATTTGACACCATTATCGGAAAGAATCGATGCTTTTATAGAAAAAGGGGAAACACTGCTCGATTGCTTTCTATCAGAATAACTTTACGTGGCAATTATATCTACTTACAAATGAAAGTGACTTCATAAATGTGCAGAGCAGAACCTTAGCATGGGTGTTACCGTTCATGATACAAAATCAATAGAAAAATCACTGACGGGATTTTTATACTCGTACGCAATAGAAGACAAAAAACCTCAAGTTGATGCTCGTTGTCTAAAACAGAAAATATTCTTTTCAGGTTGGATATCTAAATTAAAAAAAAAATAATAATAACCCAGTCAATAAAAAATTATTCTACTGTCACAAAAGAAAATCGAACCGAAAGCAAATTCATTGTTCAGTCTCTTCAGTGGCGCCGTATCAACACGTCGTCGCCGACATAAATTTCAAATAGAAAACCACGATTTCTGTTTCCCCCTCATTTTGATCAAGATAGCATTAAAATGATTTAAAATAGTATATAATACGTAATTTTGAAGGTTGAAAAGTTTTTTTTTATATACATGAATAAATAAAATTTTCAATGTAAGACAAATTGAGCATGAGCCAGTCCAAGCCCACACACTAATATAAAAATTGAGTTCGTTTTACCTTCATCTAGTACGTGCGCGACTCATTACGTTACATATAAATGTTTTGATAAAAAAAGAATGCAAAAACTTGGAGATGAGAAAGGAAAGGAAAGGAAAGAGTAATTTAGCCTTCGGTTTTTCGGAAGCGCTATTGCACTCGGCTCCGGAGCCCTGTATTTATGAGCTCCGATGAATTCCGACCAATATTTAAATGTTCACTAACGACAGAGAAGTACCGGAGCTGTGCTCCGGCGCAAATTAAGCCGTGGGGGAGCATTATTAACAACGTGTGAAAAGTTCATAATTTTTATTTCATTTTTTAAATGTTGATACTGAAAGTGTAAAGTATGTATGTATGTAAAAGAATTTTTGTTCAGTCCCGAAGAAATTTATATATTTATGATTCCTGAAAGCCTAAGACATTTCCTTTCGTTCTCTTGAAGTTAATATCCGCGGAATATCATATTTGCAACTTGACACGACACCCTAAACACTTTTGAATTAAAATGCAAAAATACGCCCTTGCTTGATATGATAATTTTGAAACATAAAATCAATGAAAAATCATTACGGTATCAAGCTGTTCGGAACAAAGGTAATTTTCATGTAATATGAAAATTCGATTCATTAATGTTTTAAAGATTAATTAAAGCAAATCCCCCAATTATTGACAACTAACCGTAGTAACGGAAGACCTAACTCAAATAAGTGTTTCTTTGTAAAATTCTGCAAAATAATGCTATACGTAGGTGTAATTTATTGGTCTTAACTGTTATAACTTATGTTTCAGTTATTGGATTTTCAAAATGGAGATGGTGTCAATTACTGGAGTTTTTAACCCTATTTATGAAAAAAATTAATTTTTAGTAATACAGTGTATAATTTTTTAGAATTTCGACCACAGTAATGCATCTCTACTATACTGTCATACTACTCTTTAATGAATCTCTATTATACTCTCAAAAACAAAGATAGATATAAAACGGATTTAAAACTTTGTAATAGCGATTCGAACAAGAAAGAATCCTTAAGATGTCAGTTACTGGGGCTTCACCTACTACAAATTAAAAATTGAACAAAAAAAAAGTTTGACAATTCGAAAAAATTAAAAGCCATGACACATAAATGACACATTTTTGTTAAAAAATTGTTTTGTATCAACTTTCTTGCAATAAATCACAGTACAGAACGGTGGAGAGGCCAACTGTTGAATGGAATACTAGATATGCAATTAATATTTCACAGTAATCTTTAAGGTGGAACAACGTTTTATTCTTTTCTTAATCATTTTTTCTTTCAATGTACAGATATAGTCCTTTTCAAATGTGAAACCTTAAACAAAAATCTATTTTAAATTATTAAAATCTTTAAGTTATAGCTATGTTTAAAATTTGATATAGTTGCTTAAAGAATTTTTTTTAATGCATTTTTCATTTTAAAATACAGAAAATAATAAATATTAATTAATCTTCAGTATTTACACAAATATTTATATTAAATTTTGATATATATTTTTAAGAGTACTTTTTAGTACGAAAATCATATTTTGTAAATTTTGTACCAAAACTATAAATTTCAAAGACATATAAAGAATATATAACCGAAAAACAAAGCCAAAGATTTCTTTAATAATGAAATTGCATTGCGACTTAACACTTTTAGAGAAAAAACAAATTCTACCGTATCTCGGATTCAATGGAGAAACTCGAAGAGAATATACCTTAAAAAATTAAAATTACATAAATCAGCTTACTACATTTAAATTCCTTTCGTAACTCCTAGGGGGAGTTAGTTACCATTTATTGAATGTGTTTATTAATTCTTAACTGGTTGCATATGGTGGTGTTTGAAAAAATCGTAAGCACATTAGCTAACACTATCTTAGCATATATACATTCTACTTGTATTAAATTTCTGCAAATTATTGATTTTTTAAGTTTTGTTGTGTTAATCTGCGTCCAAATAAGCATGTTACAAGCTTTTTTTGTTTTTTTTTTGTTCAAATAATTGCATTACTCATTCTTTACATATATTATTATTATTATTATTATTATTGCCATTAATATTTTAACATCAATAATAATAACTGTTTTTATCATTATATATTAATTTAACACATACAAATAGAGAGATATAAAGACTGATAGACATAAAATATTCGCTACACTGTTAAACATTTTGCAGCATTCTGGCAGGTCATTCGACCGTTTTTTGAAAAAACGGTTTCATAACCATAATTTAACTATATTTTGACCATAAAATGGCCAATAACGTGGTCAGAATAGTGTTAAAATTACAATTGTGTAACCGTTTTCGGTTGGTTGGTTGTATTTATGACAGCCAATTATCTGCACGAGGGATATAGGCCCAGGGGGGAGTTCCCTTCGTGTGGGTCTTTCTAAGGGAACCTAACCCGTATTAACGCTTGGAAATCCAAGGTTCGAAGAAAACCACGAAAACTCCGAACGATTAGGCCGACGGGCGCGATTGGGTTCGAACCAAGCATCTCCCGTCTACCAGCTTCGAGAACAGAACCTCTCAGCCACTGGTGGGGCGTAACCGTTTTCGGAAAAAACGGTCAAATGACCTGCCAGAATGCTTCAAATTTTTAACAGTGTATAATGCTATAAAATTTTCGTACTTTTTAAAAATTCTTTTAGATCAATAGAGGCATTTTAACAAATAAAGCTATTGAATAAGAAACTTATGATAAAATGTAATGAAAATACTTTCAAGTAATGTAAAATATTGATAAAGTCAGAGTATTTAAACGTTTCATGATAATCTGCAATACAAAATTTGGTTCAGAGAGCAAATTCTAAAAGTTATTTATTTATTTATTTATTTTGAAATAACCTGAATAGTTTGAAATAAATTTACTTCTTTCTTACTTCTTTTTTAAAATGGCTTTGGCAAAATTTGGATTTAAACTGAGATTTTTTGCCAAGTGATATAAATATCCACGAATAAAATATGTTTTGTGCTCGTATAAATGGATAATTGATAAATTTCTTCTAAATTACTGTAAGCTATCTGTAAGGCGGACTCTGTGTAAGACGGAAATCTGTATAGCTCGGAAAGATTTTCAAGTCCCTGCGAATCATAGATATAGAGTAAAATTTATGTAAGGCGGAAGGAATATTGTCTACTGAGGAAAATGTTTTTGGTCCCGATCGATTCCACCTTAGACAGAATTTACTGTACTCCTATATACATTAGAATATTGCGTCCATTTGTATGCACTATATTTAAATTCTGTTATATACAAAGTATACATTAAAAAAGGGTACATATTCAGTTAATGGCTCATGTGTATATAAAACAGCGAATAGCTTGCTAGAAAGTACTTCTGAAAATGGTATTTCTCTCTCTTACCGATGATATCTATTTCATCAAAGCACACTGAAAAAAGAAAGAGACAAAATAAATCTTAAAATATAAGCAATTTCTAACAAAAATGGAAAAATAATTTGAAATTATTTAACAAAAATCTCATAAAATTGCTCGTATTTTATCTAAAATACAAAAAAGAATTAATGAACTAAATTGAGAAAATATTTTAGCACATAGTTTACTGAACTAGAAACGAAAGATTAAGCAAGTCACTTTGCAAAGTTAATTTATAATTTTGTACCATACTTAGTAAAAAATTGTGGAGCCTTTGATAATTCTATACAAAAAAAAAAAAAAAAAAAAAAAAATCAACAATTGATATGATTCTCTCTAAACGTTTACAGATTTATTTTACCAAGCTTTATCGATCAAAAGTACCAGATTGCATGCATTCATTGGTTTTAAAAGCCTCCCGGCAAAATTTGATTGAAACACTAGTCTAACTGTGAAACGCATTTAGGATTTTTTAAGGACCCATGTCAAAGTTGACTTTATCGAGGGAAATTCCTCTATGCTTTTATTGCAAATACTGAAACGTTTGAATTTAAACACTCGGTTACTATCCATGCATCTCTAAGATATAGTAACTTTTATTAACTGCAAAGGCGTCTTTAGAGAGGTCAAGTAGGTTAATTTTTTAGTTTTTATTATTAAAGGCAAAAGACGAACATTTAATTACTACCTTTCCTCAAAATATCGCTTTATAAAATGTATAAATATGGTCTAATTTTTAAAAAATGACTCTAAGTGCATAAGAGTTAACTAGACATGTCAAACTATTATAGAAAGATCGTTATAACTAATAGTTCCTCAAAACTGCCTGTAGATAGCAACCGAATATGGACAGTTCCACAGAAAATTATCTTTTTTTTCGGGGGGGGGGGGGATAAAATTTATAATATGTTTAATTTAAGGGTGTAATTAAAAAACTTGATATTTTTATATTCTATTATAAAATCCTAATAAAAAGGCATTGTAAATTACTGTTTACAAACTAAGTTAAGTACCATTATTGTCTTTGTAAAGTCATATTGTTACGTCAGTTACACAACAAAAGTTACGTCAGTTACACGTGTAAATGCCATGTTTTTCTTTTTTATTATTCAGAAATTAATTTAACAAGTTACTGTTACAATTTGGCATTACTTAGTGTTGAGAACATTAAATCACTTTTTTTAACGGGATAGTTTTGATAATTGTTACACTTCAATGAAGGCAGAAGAAATGTTTGTCTATTTTATGTTACGTCAGTTACAGAATTTTGAATTGCAATTTTTGGGACTCAAAGAGTGATTGAAAGTATTTGGTATTTGGGTATAAAGTCCTTAGTAAGAAATATTCTAAATTGTAAAAATTTCTTTTAGCTTTATTAGTAACTTTTCTCCATAGTTTTGAAAGCAAAATTCGATGATCAAATGTTACGTTAGTTACGATGGAATTGACCATATACAGAGTTTATTACAAATAAATTTCCCAACTTTTCAGGTCTATTAAAAGAAAACAAAAAAAGTACAACCAGGTTGTTCATTGAAAATCAAAAGTAACAGTTGAAACTTTTGTGAGCTCTCCAGAAGCACGAACGATATCGAGGCGATACGATAACTCATCCCACACTTTTCTCAGCTTGATTTTCGGCCTCATCAAAGCTCAGGTGTTTGTTCAACAGCTACCAATTGACGTTGAAAAACTTAGGACACGTATATCTGCAGCCATTCACACCGGACATACTGAAAAAAGTGGTAAATCATTGTAAAAATCACGCTGAGAGAAATGTGGGATGAGTTCAGGGTTCTTGCTGCCGCTCGCCATTGTACCAAATCGCGACAAAATGCTTCATTTGGCAAATAAACGGGCAATCAGACTCGCCAAACTGCGAGTGCTCAATTTCAGATCTTTTTGTGTGTGTGTGTGTGTGGCCATACAGTCAAGATTCTTATCCACGTTACTGTCACTTTTCAACTTCAATCGCACCGTATCATTTACATTAGTTATAGAGATACTGAGTCAACACTAATTCAGTTTAGCAACAGTCAAAGACAGTATTATACGATAGGTATTTCTCTGTTGTCAGTTAATCCCTACCTATGCGTTAGTAAAATCACAAACAAAATCACTCGTATCAAGCGCCAAATAGAGAAAAGTTTTGCTGGAATGGGACGTTGGATTTGCCATTTACCGTACTGTTTATTAGTTGTATGCAAAGTATCATTGGCCTGGCCTGTTAACATTTTTTTCTATCGGTTAGAGTCGAAATCTCATAGCAACTTTTAGAGTATATTTTCATAACGGTAAATCAAAGACTGTTTTGAATTTTATTTAGATCGCTAAAAGAATATCTGAAGCATTTACAAATTTAGGAGACATTTAGAATGTACTTATTTTTAATAGTTTCTGTTGTGGATAGTCGAATTTCCATTTTTTAAGCAATTACAAAAAATAATGTTACTTTAGGAAGGAAAATTATTAGGAATATTGTATATTAGAAAAAAAACGCATACAATAAGGGGTTAAAGATAGGTGTTTCACGCCGAATCTATTTTGCTAACATTTGTTTTCATTTGGCTACTGTTTTTTATTTTTTATTCGCCAAACCGCTAATGTTGGTTAAAAGCCAACGAGAACCCTAGTTGAGTTATCGTTCGTGCTTCTGGTGGGGCTCACATTCAACACTTATAACTGTGTTGAATTTAAACTTTCAACTGTGTTTTTTCATTTCCAATGAACTACAGTTTTTTTTTTTCCCTTTTGATAACACTTTAAAATTGGGATATTCATTTATAATCACCCTGTATTTTACCGCAGTGAAACACATGGTAATGCTTCCAGAAACTTTAAAATTTCAGATAAAATACACATGCATATTTGTTCGCGCGTTTCATTTAAGAATAAGACAAAGATAGGAAAGGATAAACGAGATGTCTAGATGCAAAAGAAGAGTGGTAAAGAAGCCAATGCCATAAGTCACTCATTTTAAAAAGTAGCTCTAACTGCATGAAAAAGAAGGAGGGTAGAAAATGTATCTACACATGTCAAACTATTGATATGGAGATTGGTATGACTGATAGTTCCACAATACTGCCTGTAGATAGCTCCCGAAGATATTTTACCACATTGAAACACATAGTAATGATTCTAGAAACTCGTTGTTTTTTAACATATAAGAAAATGGGATTGACACTACTACGAAATCAAACACCTGAAAAGTAAAATTCAACTTTTAGCATTCAGGATTAACTGTTCTTTGTTCAGAAATTTTCTCGAAGATGAATTTTTTTTTTACAAAAATCGTGTCTTATCTGTTGGCATTCTGTGCTGGAATTTCTTTTCAAGTATTACTGGCACAATACGCCTGGTGTATACATATATAATGGGAAAATACTGCCAATAAACTTAAGAATATACTACATTAAATAAGTTTACAAATAAACTGCATATTTTATATTTGAATTAAATATATTATTGTACAAAATACGTTATATTTATATTAATTATTTTATTGTATAAAACATTTAACGTTTGCTAATGTAAAAAATAGGTTACCAAACTAAGCTAACAATTACTAAAAATGCTAAAAAATACACGTAAAAAGCATATAAATACCTTTATTCAGATCGACATATGTTTCATCACTCAAACGGGTGATATTCCCAATACCTTTGTTGATACAAATAATTTCGCTTTTTTTTTTTTTTTTTTTTTTTTTTTTTAAACAAGAAATTTATAAATAAAATCACGGGACCACATGATCATGAAAAAAATAAAGTGCAAACATAAAATATAACTAGTTGGATGTGCCAATCCCAAAACTTTCTTCTATCTCATATATCTTAATATTTCAGAATGATGTCAATATTTCATTTTTATTAGTTCAATACTATATCAACTTTGATTTTCATCTTAAATTTCTGCTCCAGTCAATTAATTGGAGTCAAAACGAGTTAATCTCGATCGCGATATTTATTAAAATCAATAGTTTTCCGTTATTCTGTTGTATATCAGCTGTTCGCGAATAACCGGCTTATGAAGATACAAAGTTCCCGTCGATTCACGAGCCAGGCGTGTACAATAGAACTAGAAAAAATCAAGAAAATTACACAAAACTCGCTATTATAGTGCCCCCTTTCGGCGGAATATTTCCAAACTCAGGGAGGACCTTCTTACCATAAACAAAACATACACAAAAAAAATCTGGTTCAATTCTATGCATATAAGTTCATACACTTTCCTATGGTTACAATATTGAAAATGAGACAAAAATCGCTATTACAGCGCCCCCTTCCCGCGGATTTTTTTTTTTCAAAATTAATGGAGAACCTTCTTGCCGTAGCCAAAAACTTAAAAAAAAAAATTAGTTTAATTCTATGCATAACTTCATACACTTTTCGATGGCACAATGGCGACAAACGGACATACGGACATTTTGTAATAAACATGTTTTTTTGTGATCTCTGACCCCTAAAACGTGTAAATCCGTCGAAAACCGGAATTTTGATTACAATACTTTCTTCCATTGAAGATAGAAGGAAGTAATAAAAATGGATATTTGCGAAAGATAATTAACTTCTACTATTGTTTCTTATTCATAGATTCTTATTCATTGTTCATACATAACTTTATAATATGTTTCCATTAATTATTTTATTTTGAAGAATATTTTATTATTTATATTAAATGAACTGAACACCTTTTAATTGCAGCAATATGAATATATCTTTCAACTGCATCAGATCGTACGTCGAAACCTGCCATGGGAGTGGAGAATGTGATATAAACTGCACAAAGCTCATCAAAGAGATTCACAGTTTCTTGCGTATTTCTGGATTAATGAAGCTTTATGAGAATCTGTGTGAAAAAAGCAACGCCCTCAGGCAAAGTGAGTTTATTTACAATGTATTAATAACTTGTTAAAAAATTGTCTCTAATTTATGTCGTTATATATTATTACTACTTGATGTTTACAAAGGGATAAAGGAAAAACATTTTGTATCAGATAAATTATTAAGTTCAACCACGGCCAGGAATGACTCGTGATCGAGTTTGGCCGTGGTTCAACAAATGATGTCGAGGAGTTTTACACCAGTTGGCACTTGGAAAAGTCTCGCCGTTTTAACCAATGGGCATTAAATACAGTGAAACTTGCCTGTGCGACCACCTCCCCGAACGGCCATTTTTCCATGGAACGAAATCTATTCCCATAGGCTCAATACTAATTGTACCTCTATTCAGAGACCACCCCAGTTGAACTCCCTCTATGAGAGACCAATTTCTTTGAAGAAAATGAAGCAAATTCCGTTTTTTCCTGGTCGCTTGAAGAAGTGTTTTTTGAATAATAATTCCGGAGTGCTCATTATTCATCAAACTTCTAAACTAAGTTTAGAATTTTTATTTATTCCGTTAACTTTTAAGTGTGTTTGTAACATTTGTGCCCTTTTAGGCAATGAATTTAACTCTGATGACAAATTAAGGATGACGGTCAATAAACTCCCCTGCCCTATTCTGTCAGGAAATTCTCAAAGAAATAGATAAATTAATGCAATCGGCATAATTTGTTCCCGTAAAAAAAAAAAAAATTGCATTTGTTTACATAACTTCGAAAGGACTTGGAAATAAAATTTATAGAAGACAAAACCGTAAAATCAAAGCAAACGTCAATGTATTCATTTTTTAAACTCTTGTAATTAACTTTTGTTTTTATACTTAAAGTTTGATATTTTTTCATAATGTGAAAAATAAATCTTAGTAACATTATTTATTACCTTTTTCAACAGTTAAAATTTAGATTTAAACATGGCCTCCGCTAAGAAACCACCTCTCGGAGCGACCCATTTTTATTGAAACGAAACGTGGTCGTTTTAGGGAGGTTTTACTATATATCAAAAATAAATAAAATAATAAAGACAGACTTAATGCACTCAGTGCGCTGATCTGGTCGTCGCTATGGTTAACGTTATAAGCCATATTATAAATATACTACCTAGGGGGAAGAACGAGACACAGAGAAAAAGAGGGAGGGGGGGGGGGGAGTATGGAACATGTCCCTTTTTTTCTTCCATATTTCCGAAAAGCTACAAATAGTCAATTTCATAACTTTAAATCTATTTTATAGGATCGAAAATTTTTGTAGTGCAGTCGAACATCAATCTAACGATATGAAAAGGTTACTTGAAAATCATCGCTTTATCCAGGTTATCGTTAAATCGAGAAAAAACATTAGAAAAATTAAATCTGCGTACAAGGTGGTTATTTAAAATTTCAAAAAATCATCTATCGCTAATGTTTATTTATATATATATTTTTTAGCGCATTAAATCTACATTTTCCACTTACAGAAAGGAAATATTGATACTGAGTTTGTTTTTTCCTTATATCTAGCCGATGACATGGATTCTTCAGTTGTTCTTAAAGTATCATATAAATTGTTCATCCATATAAAACTTCATCATTTTTTTCGCTGAATCTAATCTAGAATTTGATTTAAGTAACTATCAAGATTTTAACATGTTCCGTATCAGAATCAGAATAATATGAAACAAACTTATTTTTGCTCAAAAAAATGTTGACCAACCTGTAGTTCAACAAGAAAGAAAAAATCATGCGTCAAGTATAGATTATGAAACACTTTCCAACACATTCAGAATAATGCAACAAAACTGCCGCCGTTTAAAAAGTTAAAAAATTATATCTAATTTAACCCTATGGAAACGCATAACATATTTGAAAACCCAATTTCAGCTATTCCCATCTACAATAGAAAAATTATTCGAATTCTTTGAGCAACTCTGCATTGATATATAGATTTGTGTCTATTAACTACATGCATGCAAAAATTTAGTTCAGTTAAGAAATACATGCCTCAGTTGATACTTCCCCTTCAGCAATTTTCGCTCATAAGGAGAATAGTACGCGAGTTCTTTTGTGCAGCCCAGTGTATACCACAATGTAATGGAGTTCTTTTGAGTGCCCCTGTCAATGAAGTATTAATGCTACACACACACGCTATTTTCATAAAATTTTGAAATGACCCGACAATTTCAGACCATTCGGTTGGGTAGTTTTTGCTCTGTTATATGCGGACGGACGGAGAGACAGAAGGATAGGCAGATGGACAGACAGACAGAGAGACGGACTGAACAACGACTATAGGTGCTACATATTTATATAATTACGAACGCGCCTAAAAACGCTACTTTGATTTTATAAAGAAGATGGTTGCCCCAAAATAACACTTTTTGTGTTACCAAAAGTTCCTTTCTCATTGGATATGTTCTTGGCCTACTACTGGTGAATAAATAAACTCCGAAATAAAAATACTTACAATTAATTCTTGTAACTAAAAAGTGCTTTTAAATATTTG
Source organism: Maratus speciosus (assembly GCA_963932465.1). NCBI lineage: Eukaryota > Metazoa > Arthropoda > Arachnida > Araneae > Salticidae > Maratus > Maratus speciosus. Next base: position 40,277,073 of record OZ010791.1, on the reverse strand, counting down.
AAGTGCATCAAAATTGCTGTCAAATTCAGTAAAACTATAGTTAAAACGAGATCATTTAATATAAAAATAACTATAGATGAATCCGGATCATTAAAATTTATCGATAAATTAAGAAAATTGGAAAATTGGGTTTATTGTGGATTTTTTTGCATTAAATGTAAAAATCGATTTCAAATTACAATCCATTTCTTACTTTTGATTTATAAAAAATAGATTTACAACTACAAATGTTTTTAATCTTTCAGCTGAAAATTTTCAAGAACAACTGAAGGTACTTCGTGCTTTTAATGTAGCTTAGATGTGTGAAAGTATATTATTCGTTTAAACAGGAATTCCTTATATATTTCCCTTAATTCAAGTATATGTCCAACTTCTCCCGTAGTTGAAGTCGGAGTGGGATAACATATCTACGATTTTCAAATTGTCTTGAAATTAAAATTTTCAAATACTTTGACTTATATTCTGTTTTTCAGTTTCGGGCAGCACTAAATATTATTATATCACAATTGCATAAAAATTCAGAAGAATATATTGAGTAAGAAATATTTTTATAATTATTGTCCTATGCCTACCACTTTTTTCCTGTATGTCTCTAATGTCTAAAATGGAAATATCCAGAGCAATAAAGATTTCGACTTAAGACAAATGTGACACGGCAAATCGTATGGGTAAAAATATAGGTGTTTGTATTGAAATTTTTTAAAAGATTGTATAAAAGTAAACAAGAGAATTTAACTGTAGTGGAAAGAAAAGTATATACTTGAAAAAAATATATAAACTAGAAAACAGGAATTCTGCTTTTTCAGAATTTAGTGTAGCCCCCGATGAAAATACATATATATATACATATCATAGATAGTACAAAACATATTTCAGTTTTAAGACGCTTTTATTTTATATAAAATTATGTCATTCACCTCCACTGAAGAATTCCACATTTACGGTTCAGTCTTAAACAACATCTACAGTAAAATATACATAGGACGTCACCATCGCTGAATAATACACAAAACGAAAAAAAGAGATGTCGTCATTCAAGAAACTCGGGGAAAAAAACGGCTATCTAATGATTCATATGCCTTCATTTGTTTGTAATATTAACATAGATACTTAAAATTAAATATAGTTTATAATAGCTCCGCGTTTATCAGAAATCATTCATTTATATTTTTTCAAAATAGCACGTATTTTAATTACATTTGTTTTCAGTTGTTGTGGGAAAATGGCAACAAAATTATATAATTACTATTTTCTCACTATTTTTCCTTTACTTTCTACAGAAAGGGAGTGCTTAAGTTGCTAACATTAAACAAATGACGCTAAAAACTACAAAAAAAAAATTAATATCTCAAAAATAAATCGAGATGAAATTTTCAAACAAATTACATTTAAAAGTACTTTTTTTCCAATACGAAGGTGTAAAAATTGAAAATGTGCAATGCTTAGAAGTTTAAAAAATTGCAGTAGAGTATTTAATCGTACAATGATACATCTGCTTTGTTTTAGGGTGGCTTATACAGCGTAACGTTGTTTTTTAGAGACGACACTTTAATTGCTGGCCGAAAGAAATAGAATATATTGGGCTAATAAGAAACTTTCTTGGGAAAAGTTTTACACTGCAATATTTAGAAAGGGAGTTATGAACTTGTGTTCAGATTTTTTCTTTTATTTATTTACTTACATACTAGCTGATTCGCCCGGTGTTGCCCGGGCCTTTCAAAAAAGAGCACGAAACGCCAAGCATTTATAAAAAACACAATAAAAAGTTACGAAAAATTTCCACATTTCTGCATTGAAATCTGATTAAACTTCACTATGAAATACTATATTGGGTAAGAAGACTGAAACCAGATTCCTTTTAGTAACGTGGAAAAATCGCAGCGAATTGAAAAAAGCCGTAAAATATTAAAATTCGCACAGGACAAAAATTACTATATTGGGGTAAAAGGTTAGAACAGGATTTCTTCTACGAATGTCGAAAATTCTTTGCGGAACGCGAAAAAACTCTAAAAATCACATAAAATTCGAAAATGGCTGCACAAAATCCAAGTAAACTTTATTGAAAAGAGGACAGAATTTAATATATTAGATCAAAAAATTGAATGTCAAAAAATCGCAGCGAATCTCGAAGAAACGTAAAAATCACAAAAACTTCAAAAATCGCGAAGGACAAATTGTACTATATTAGAATTAAAGTTTGAAATCTATTTTTAATTATGAATGTAAAAAAATCGCCGTGAAACACGAAAAAACGCTAAAAATCACGTAGCCCCTTAAAATCCAAAATCGTACAGGAGAAAATTACTATATTAGGCTAAAAGTTTCAAATCGAATATCTTTTCCGAATGTCAAAAAAATCGCCACGGAACGTGAGAATATTTCTTGCATTTCTTACAAAGTTTAAATACTCGCGCATTAGAAATATTTTATTTTATTTGCTTTCTACTTTTTCTTCAAATTGCTATTATAAGAAAACGAAGCATTATCATTAGCACATAATTCTTGTTTTCCATTCATTATTTCTTTCCTTGTGTTAGTTTGTTTTAAATGGCCTTCTGAAACTAATAGTTCTTCAAAACAATTAGACATCCATCAAATCTATTTATATCAATTATATTTTGTGGTGATTAGACGATGTGCGTTAGAAATTGCAGCAATGAATACTGAGCAACTGAAATTAAGTCTTATAATATATCGAAGAAACAGCTTCCTGTTTCTGATATCTATCTCAATCGATGAAATAACTCTTTTGAAATATATCGAAAATCATTATTGCTACTTTTTAGAAAAAAAAAAACACTAGTTCTCTAACAATGCCCGTTTTTAGAGTAGTGGATTTCGATAATGTATTTTTACCGATAACAGATTATAATCTAAAGGTCATGCTTTTTATTACAAGTGCTTTGGTTTATTACGTAAGAAGTAGCGTAGTACTGTAGTGCTGAAGTCAATAAAAAATAATTTTCATCGAATTTTTACCCGACTGCTAAGAAGGGTTATGTGTTTGACGCGTATCTGGGTATGTGGATTTCTTTATACCCTCAAAACATCCCAACAGCTGGATGGATTTTAATGAATGAGGTCTCTATCAATTTGTCTTAATCCTCCGATGGTCATAGGCTAGATTTTGTTTTTATAAATTCAAAATGGCGGTAGAGACGAAAAAATTTTTTAAGCAGTGGCATATCATTGGATAGGTCTTTCAAAATGAAGACGATGTTTCATTGACTATTTTACAGTCAAAAGCTCCGTTTAAATATTACACAATCTGGAAGATGTGTAGGTAGGATCTCTAGCTTTACTGAAACCATAGACATCTATAGGCCTCATCAAAACAGTGTTTATAGATAGGAACTAACAATTAAACACAGCTTAAAAATCATCAATACAAGTAAATAAAAAAAATAGGTAAGTAATATAAAAAATAGTTTCACATTGATGAGAAATAATTACTTAGTTCACTTTTTACGCAGTCGGGTTTTTTGATTTTTTAAATTTAATTTTTACTTGCAATTATTGCTGATTGAAAATAGCCTATTTTATCGGGTAAAAATTCTTCTTCATTATCAGAATGTTTTCATTCAATCACCTTACTTTTGAAATTGATCAATTTAATTCCGTTGAAATTACGAAAAAAATGCAACGTGCTTTTTAAAAATTTACGGAATTTGTTTATGAGAAGTTATACAAATTGTTTGAAAATATATGCATAAAGTTGCAGATACACATTTTAATTTTTAAGTCTTTTTTCAATTTCTTGCTTTTAAAAGTCAAATTCATGGTACAAATTAATGTCTCTGATACAGAAAAGGCTGTCCTTAGCGAAATATTGGAAATTACATTATTTTTTTTTTTTATCCTCTACATATCTAGAAATTTTACATAAATCTTTACATCAAATTTGAACCATTACTATGCTCTTGCCAGACTTCTACGTTTTATAATATTGCAATTTTAGATAAATTCCAAAATAATTTGTTAAATTTCTAAATTGTTTGTTATTATTTAATATGATTTTAAAACCTTTTTTTATTATTATTTCTTTGTTGTATACTCTCAACGGTGTCCAATGGCTAATTCCTAAACGGCTAGATATATAGTTCCAATTACAAAAATGTTTTAAATGAGGTAAAGTAGTATATTAGAAGTGATTTGCGCCAATAAAAACATTTCTTAAATAATTACGAAATTTGACTTTGATACGGTCCCCGGTCCTATAAGTTATATTTAGTAAAAAAAAATTACTGTTACACTGACAAGTAAGACAAAAAAGTCCCGTTGTTCTACGATTAAAATTGACCGAGTAATAGCTGTTTAAAGTAGGAGCATATTTTTTGCTGCAAATTATGGGTCATTCACAAATTTAGTAGAAACATAATTTCGTCAGATATAATAAAAAAAAAATGAATGAGAGTAAAACTAACATTGCCGTATAAATTTGAAATCTTTAATCATTCTGACATATTAATGCAAAATATACAATTTGTAATAAGCATATAAGAAGGGGAAAAACAGAATTTTTGTTAAATAAAATGATGAAAATTAACAGCCTCAATTCTGTACAAAATGATACATATTTTAAAATGTTATTAGATTACACTAGACCGCAAAAGTTTGGTTATGTCATGTTTTTTAGCTTTTGATAATTGATTCTTATATATTCTGTACCACTGAATCCGAAATTGACCTTCATTTTTTACCATCACGTTGCAAATCGTAAATTTTAAACTTAATTGCTGTGTTTTAAACTTTTGTTAATTGAGTTAAATGCATTTTTTACCCCTAAATCCGAAAATGACCTTCATCTTTAACCATTAATTCACAATTTTTCGCAAATTGTAAATTATAAAGTTAAAAAGTTCAAAGTTAAAATTGAACCTTCTCTCCCACCTCATCGGACCCCTCAGCTGTTTAGCTGTAAGTATCCAAATACAAGCCAAAAATTTGAATAAATTATTGAATTAAATAAAATTAAATAAAATTAAAAAAGTTTTACATCTGTTTTATAGCATCAGATTTTCGCTATTTTATAACTTTGACATTTACGATTTTCAAAAAAATTCCATTTTTTTATTTTATTATTATTATTTTCATTTTTTTTTTATATCTCTTTCGTTTGGAGTCCGATTACAAAAGATTAATTCGTTTGGACTTAAAACAATACAAATAGCATTTGTTTCTGGCTAATATTTCATAACGAAATTAAAAATTCATCAATAAATAAATAAAATAATATGAATAAAAAAGAAATTTAACAGGAAAGTACAACGGTAAACATACGAGTCAACCGCTAAAATCGGGGTATTAGGCATTTTCCACCAAGATATGACTTGGCAGACCCATTGCGTTTTAATATGCAAATCGAGTTTTAACTCTTTCTGGAATTCTAGCCATGAACTCGATGAGGTGATTGTCTGTGCTGCCGGGTCCCGGTCTATAACTAAGGCTTAAATAAGAAAACCACTGAGGCATTTGATTTTCGTTACAGTTTTAAGCGTCTTTAAAAATATACATTATTTAGTATGGATAACAGATAATTTGAAGTTTGTTAATCGTCTTTTTCAGGAAGAATGTAGTAACTTAGCTCTCCATACATTTTCTCTGATTTAAGTTTTGCGAATCAACTTAAGGGCTTTTAACTTTTTGGGATTTATTTTTAGTTTTCCTAAAACTAAAAATACGAGTTCTTAAACATTACTTTATCCGATGTAGTCAATATGGTTGAATTCCGGTTTTAATCATTTGTGCGGTTGGTCAATCATATAAAGAATTTTCTTTACAATGTTAGAAAACAAATAATGAACAAATTTTGTTGTCGGATAAATTAATTATAATTTTTATTCAGGGCCAAAATATATACAGTGGATGATTGGTTAAGGCTGTTCTCAACTGCTCAGCTCAACAAGCGCCAAACGTTTTGACACATTTACAAATTCATTTTTTAACGGAAATATATAAAATTGGAAAGCCTGACCATGGAAGCGACTTGGAATCGAGCTGTGTTTTCCATTTTGGGATTAATCGATTACTTATTGAGTTAGAAGCGACTTTGATCACGTGACACGGCATTTTTCTCCCCTTACTAACTGGATTTTCTTTTTTCGTTCGGAAGTTCGGTTCAAAATGCCAGCTTTGACAGTATTTTCTGAAAGATCTATTGCGTTTACAAGAAAACTGAAAAACAGTTCGATCACATAGTTTTTGAATAACAACACCTTCTAGTTTCATGCGTTTCCGAACAAAAATGAATTAAAACTTATGTCAGAAAGTTGACCCTTTGGATTTGAGAACACGCTTAACGAACCCTTCGGTTTACGAACAGATCGGTTAACGAACACTTTCGCGAGAGATTTTTATGTTCGGACAGCGAACACATGTTGGGTTAACGAACACATCACAAAACAAAGCCACGAATAAACAATGCTGTATCTCAGATTTTCCGCAGTACAGCCATGCCTCGACTTACGTAAATTCGCACTTACGTAAGAAATTTCGAAAATTACATTTATGAACGTACTAGCGCGTTTGATACGCATTTGCATACTTTTGATAATTGTTTTATAAATAAAATATGCAGATAAAAACCACAATAATAATAGAGTTATATTTTTATTGGGATATACAATCAAATCTTTAACAAAACAAACACAAATCTGATTAAAATGAGCCAAAAAAAAAACTCTATTTAACCGTTACAATTTTGTTAGCTGATTTAAAACCCTAACGAAACCTAATTTTAAAGTTTCGGTGAAGAGGAACGAGTGTTATTTTTTCTTCCAGCTTCAGAGCTGCTCATTTGATGTAGATTCAAAATTTATATAAATTAATTCATCAATGTTGAATTTTAAAAATCCCATATTCCACAAGATACTTTTTATTTGTAAAGTGTACTTTCAGTTTGTTTTTATATTTTTTCATACTTTTATAATTTGTATCCAAGTAAATACAGCTGTATGCTACTTTATTTATAAAATAATACTATGTAAATAATGCATATATTATATATATATATATATATATATATATATATATATAATGTAGTTTTGCAGTTTCTCACGAAATTTTACCTAAGGAATTTACAAATTCGACTCGCGTAAAATTCAATTTACGCAAATGTTTACGCAAAGCATGACTTACGTAACTCGGGGAATGCCTGTATATTTAATTGCATCTATTGTCAGCTTACAGAATATTTTAAACAGTTGTATACGTATGGTCTAATTAATTCATGTGCTAAAGGGGGTTCGGGCCTTTCGTTTTAGGGCGCCCAAATTAGAATTAACAGATCAGAAACATTAATTTTTATATTTTATATCCCTTTTAAAAGGGAATATTTTTAATTGCTAATTAATTATATGAATTGAAATCCAGTTCACAAATTATTAACAAGCTCCGGACCCCATTTGAGCTTTATCGGGCCCTGCAATAAACACGATATTTTAGAGAACTAAGGAGTTTTCGAAAGGTCAAAATGACAAATCCATATGATTTAATGCCGTAGTCGATGAATGTAATCTTAAAGTTTTTACAAAGGGTATGTCATTTAGTATTTTTTGTAAATACGCGACGACACGGACAAAGTCATCAAAATACGATGTGTCCATATTAAATAAGAGCGTATATTAACCCTATCATAAAGAGAAGATTTATATTGTTTTGTTTTTTTTCATTATTTAGTTTTTAAGAAAGAATTAATTGAATTCGCATACAAATCAATACGAAATCTATGATCGGTTAACGAACATTGTTTTTGAACGGAATAAGTTCGTTAACCGATCGCCCACTGCTTATATATATATATATATTATATATATATATATATATATATTTATTTATCTTCAAAGAATATTCATGTACAGTCGTGGGGGGGGGGGGAGAAAACACCACCTACTAACTCTGCAACAAATTATTGTAGAAGGAAGTTACAGGTACCAAACGATTAGAAATAAAGTCTACTTTTAAATGATGTATATAGAATTGGCTTAGGGCTCTTCACATGCTTACAGATTTTTAGTTCCTTTTATTAAAAATAACGATTTAATTCCTATTTGGGTGATTTTCAAAAAGTGTCGTGTTTTACTGTCCTTTCACATTTGCACAGAAAAATAGTTAAATATCATAATTTTAATCATTGCATTTTAACTAGCATGTTTTTTATGATAATTTACAGATATATTACTATTTATAAAAAATTTAAAAATAAGAAATATATTCCTTTGTAGCCAAAATGTCATTACCGTAGGTTGTCCCAGTAAGTAATTTATTAGGTAAAGATTTGATTAAGTTCTATTTAAAACAGATGGTTAATGGTTATAAATCTTTTAATAAATTTTTATTTAATGAAATGCTACTTATAAAAGAATATTTATTTTAATTAATTAAATTTATCTATAATTCTTAATAATTTTAAACCGTGTCCCAAAAAAGAGTGTCATTGCCATGCTTCTGACAAAAAGTTCATCTGGAAATTTTTAGCGGGCAGCACATGCCTTTTTATCAAGGCAAATATACTCCTTAAAAGTCAACTGGTTACCAGGTTTAGGTGCATAGAGTGAATAGTTTTATAGTTTCAATAAAACAAGCAAAGACTTTGGACGTTTTGGTGAGTATTTTTTTCTACGTCATTACCGTAACCACTTCTAATTGATAATTAAATGAACTTTTATTTCTTAATCTGCTTTTATTATATAAGAAAGAGAAAATGATTGTATGGGCCAGAAGATATAATGTCTGCCATTTATGCCTGTGGAAACATAAAAATATTTTGCTTAATTTGTCATTACTGTAGATGTCATTACCGAGCTCACTTTCTGTCGTTACCAAGTTCATTAAAATTTAAAAATAAGTTTTAAAATGTTAAATTAGTAATTTGGTCTCTGCTGATGCTTGTATATTAATGTTTATGAGGTCAGATAATTATTTACAAAAATAAAACTTTCTGATTATTTCTAAAAATTTGATTTTGTTATTCCAAAACATGGACTGATTTTGAAAATGACCCACTTATCCTTTGATCTTAACAGCGTACTTGGAAAGTGCGGAATGCCTGGAAGACACTGCAGACCTTTACGCAGCGTGCCACAATGTTTCTCAAGAGTCAAGGCATTACATGCACACCACAGACGGAGCCAATACTATAGAAGGAAATTGTTGGTAAGTGAGAAACTTGTTAATGTTAGCCATTTCGTGAGATGTTTCAATTCGTAATCCTAGTAGATCGACAAAACTGGCTATATCATGGCCCAATATTGTATTTATAAGCACAAAGTATTGCCTCAATACTGAGGTGTTGACATTTTGCCAATAATAAAGCAATGTAGGCAAGAAGTATTCAGCCAATGTACGAGGGCTGTTTTTTTTTTCAACCTCCGATGGACCGTAAAATAAAGACTAGTGTGAATAATAAAATTCTTTGTTAGCCTGGAGTCAAGTACACTCAAAGCTACTTTTTGACATAGTCACAGTGAAGATTGAGTCATTTGTCATACTTGTGGGCGAGGGGGGCATAACCTCCTCAAAGAAGATTGCCGCCAGTGTGTTGAGGTAGGTCTCCAAGGCGTCTTGAAGATTTTTGTTGGAATGAAAAGTCGGAAATGGAGTGCTGTCCACCCAGGTCTATCTTCAGATCTCGAAAGAAGTCACAATCACTCGGTGCCAGCCAAATTGATGGCCCAACAGCTTCTTTCTCGAATCTGAGGAGGGTGATTCGATGGGATGTGTTCGATTTGTAAAGGAAGCTGTTGGGCCATCAGTTTTGGGCATTCCATTTCACTTTTTATTCCAACAAAAATCTTCAAAACGCGTTGGAGACCTATCTCAATACGCTGGCGACAACCTTAAAGAGGGTATGCCCCCTCCTCCCTCGCTTACCAGTATGAAAAATGACTTAATCTTCACTACGACTATGTCGAAAAGTAGCTTTGAGTATACTTGACTCCAGGCTATCAAAGATTTTTATTATTCACACCAGTCTTTATTTATGGCCCATCGGAGTGTGAAAATCAAACAGCCCTGGTATGACAATATTTAACCCATATTGACAATACACTGGCTAAATATTTCCAATGAGACTCCAAAATCTCCTCAATATTGGTTTTATTAGCTTTACATTAGCAAAATATTTCTTGTCAATATTAGCAAAATGTCAGCAAAACAATCGGCCAAAATATAGCCAACATATAGTTGGAAAAGTATAATTACAGTAAAAGAAAGATACCGTAATAAATGAGTGTCGTTCCGATGAGGTGCGGGAAAGCAATAATATCCTGTCGATAAACTTCTTTTGACCAAGTTTGCCACTGTTTACACGTGAAAAATAATTTAAATTCGTATGCTGTCATACGAATTTTTTAATTCTATGCGGTTTGTAAAAAAAACGAATACTTATTTTATTTTTTTCCAAATAAAGTAGCAATTGGTAGTTAAATAAATAGTCTTAAATTACTTTTTTACACTCTTTAATTTAATTTACCGAGGTTCGAGAATGTTAGTCGGAATTTTGCAGTTTATTTTTCACCCTCCTCCAAACGGGGCTTTTTTTTTTTTTTTTTGTCGATTTTTAGAGTTTCGTACTTAAAAAATAAAAACAGAACCATTATAAGAACACTCCTGTGTCTGTCTGTCACAGCCAATTTACTCGTAAACTATGGAACCTGGAAATTTAAAATTGAAAGAAGTAATAAAGACTATTGACGCACATATTTACAGATTATTAAACATTCACAAATACACTGACCTCCAAAAGTTAAGGTACAAGGACTGGATGCTTTCGATCGTACACGGTTTGTTGAATATCTACCAACATTATTGGCGAATTGTTCTTGAACTTCTGGGATGTAAAGCAAATGTTTGATTTCATATTTCTCGGTGAAGATTTATCGGGGGTACAATTAGGGGGCTAATAATAAATTTAATAATAAAATAATATTTGCTATCACCTATGTAACAGAAAAGGCTGGAAATGGCTTGTCACTGTGGTAAATGACTATTTGGGTCCTGTTCAACGTTTTATGCATTTGTGTAAGCATAGCACTCATATTCGTGAAGATTTTAACGTTTTTGTGAAAAATTCAAAAGGTTTTTGTTTATAGCATACAGAGTTTTCAACCAAATTTAACACAACTTTCCAAAAACCGGACAAAGAACAGTAGCAACAGTATACTGCAATTAAAAAACATTAATATATTGAATATTTGATGAGATATGGGCACTTGTATGAAATAATTTTTAACTCCGCATGCGTGTAAGATTTCAAAATTTTTATTTCATAATTTGGTAGCCAGCTATTTTGGGTAACTTCTGTAAAAAGTCCACTCAAATATTGTGAAAACTCAGAAAGATATAGTAAGTTGATTGAAAAGTTGTGGAAAAACCCTTATAATAAAGCTATTTTTAGAGAGCAACTCACTATATCGCCCCTATCTTTGTGAAATTTCTCGATATTTGACTGGATATTTTAGATAAGCTGCCCTAAATAGCTGACTACCAAATTATGAAATAAAAATTTTGAAATCTTCCACGCGTGCGCAGTTAAAAATTATTTCATACAAGTGTCCATATCTCATCAAATATTCAATATATTCATGTTTTAATTGAAATGTACTGTTGCTACTGTTCTTTGTCAGGTTTTCGGAAAGTTGTGGTAAATTTGATTGAAAACTTTGTATGCTATAAACAAAAAACTTTTGAATTTTTCACAAAAACGTTAACATCTTTACGAATATGAGTGATATGCTTACATAAATGCACACAAACGTTGAACAGGACCCAAATAGTCATTTAACGCAGTGACAAACCATTTCCAGTATTTTCTGTTGCATAGCTGATCACAAATATTATTTTATTATTAAATTTATTATTAGCCCCCTAATTGTTGGCCTGACTAAATCTTCATCGAGAAATATGAAATCAAACATGTTCTTTACATTCCAGATGTTCAAGAACAATTCGTCAATGTTGGTAGGTATTCGACAAACCGTGTGCAATCGAAAGCATCCAGTCCTTGTACCTTAACTTTTGGAGGCCAGTGTATATTTAGGAAAAATGTAGGTTAAGTTACTTAAAAAAATAATCTTTTCTTTGTATATCGTGTGAAATGTTTTGTAATGCTGAACTCAAAAATATATTTCTGTTAATTTTAAGTATTATATTAGGTAGCTTTCATTACAAAAAGCTACCTATTGCAGCCGTTCGGAGGAAAGCGATTTCAAAAAATTTTGGTATATTTTCATCGATCATGACCCCCCCCAGACCCCGAAACCACCCTCCGTTCAAAATTTATATATATATATATATATATATATATATAACCATTAATTAAACATAACCTACAACCGTCAATTATTATGAATTAAAGCTGTAAGTATTAAAAAAAAAAAAAAAAAAAAATATTATAAGAATTATTATGGAAGAAAAAGAAAAGTCCTTCCGGCCAGTGCCGGGAGGAAGAGGTAGCTTTCATATTCCTTATTTTAAAAAAGCCAACTTATATCATTCAAACACACGAAGCTCAATTTAGTGGAAACCGAATATAGGAGATTCAATACTACTTTTTATCAATATAATGAATGAGAATTTCGCGAAATTAGTCAGCTTTATCCAAGCTGCTTTTCTTTAAAGTAACTTATACTTGGCTGCCAAATTCGGTGATTTCTTAAAGTGCCTGCCATTTTAAGACAACATGGTGGATGAGGCTAACCAGTGAACTTAGTCGAGAGCTTAGTAAATGCTGTGCACATGCTCACTCACATCGGAATCGGTTGATATATACGAGTGCTGTCGCATGCCAAAAATCAGATTTTTCAAAATGTCACCCACAATAGAAATTGAAACTGCTATATCTGAGCCATTTTTTAAGGTAAAGACAAACAAAAAATGTTCCTGAATCGTTATATCAAGGTCAAATACTTAAGAAAGAAACCTTTTTCAATTTCTAATTTTTTTGCACCTCACTTTTAATATATATATTTTTTTTTTATTTAATGGCCGCCATTTTGAAACAAGATGGCTGATGAATCTGGCCAGCGAACTTGGTCGAGGTATTGATGTATACTATCCACATGCCTTCTTACATCGAAATAGGCGAATACGTGTGTCATCGCGTGACAAATACAAGATCGTTTCAAAATGTTAGCCATTCTAGAAATTCGAAGTGCTATAATTCAACCATTTTTTAAGATATAAACAAAAGAACAAATTTTCAGAAACAAAAACTGCTCCGGAATCTTTGTATCAAGGCCAAACACATAAAAAAAACTTTTTCATTTTCCAATTTTTAAATACCTCATTTTAAATTTTAAATTTAATTTTTTTTTAAATGGCAACCCTTTTGAAACAAGATGGCGAATGAAGCTGGCCAACGAACTCGGTCGAGACATTGGTATGTACAATGTACAGACCAAGGTACATCTAAATCGGTTCATAAATACGCCTGTTATCGCGTGACAAAAATCAGGTCGTTATAAAATGTCAGCCACAATATAAATTCAAAATGCTATTACTCAGCCATTTTTTTAGATATAGACGAAACAAAAACTGTTCCGGAATCTTTGTATTAAGGTCAAACACATACGAAAAAAATCTTTTTCATTTTCTAATTTTTTGGTATCTCATTTTAATTTTTTAATTTTGTTAAATTTTTTTAAATGGCCGCCATTTTGAAACAAGAAGGTGGATGAAGCTGGCCAACGAACTCAATCGAGATATTTGTATGTACTATGTACACACCTAGGTACATCCAAATCGGTTCATAAATACGCCTGTTATTAAGTGACAAAAATCAGGAAGTTTCAAAATGTCAGCCACGCTAGAAATTCAAAATGCTATAACTCAGCCATTTCTTAAAATATAGACGAAACAAAAACTGCTCCCGAATCCTTTTATCAAGGTCAAACACATAAGAAGAAAATATTTTTTCAATTTTCAATTTTTTGGTACCACATTTCAAATTTAAATTTTTCTTTAAAATTTAAATGGCCGCCATTTTTAAACAAGATGGCGGATGAGGCTGGCCAACGAACCCGGTCGAGACATTGGTATGCACTATGTATAAACGAAGTTACATCCAAATCGGTTCATAAATACGCCTTTTATCGCGTGACAAAATTCAGGACATTTCAAAATGTCAGCCACGCTAGAAATTCAAAATGCTGCAACTCAGCCATTTTTTAAGATATAGACGAAACAAAAACTGCTCCGAAATCTTTGTATAAAGGTCAAATACATAAGAAAAAAAAATATTTTTCCATTTTCAATTTTTTGGTACCACATTTCAAATTTAAAATTTTTAAAAAATTTTTAAATGGCCGCCATTTTGAAACAAAATGGCGGATGAAGCTGGCCAACGAACTCGGTCGAGACATTGGTATGTACTATCTACACACAGAATTACATCGAAATCGGTTCATAAATACGCCTTTTATCGCGTTACAAAATTCAGGACGTTTCAAAATGTCAGCCACGCTAGAAATTCAAGATGCTATAACTCCGCCATTTTTTGAGATATAGACGAAACAAAAACTGCTCCGGAATTTTTGTATAAAGGTGCAATACATAAGAAAAAAATATTTTTACATTTTTAATTTTTTGGTACCACATTTCAAATTTTAATTTTTTTTAAAAAATTTAAATGGCCGCCATTTTGAAACAAAACGGCGGACGAAGCTGGCCAACGAACTCGGTCGAGACATTGGTATGTACTATGTACACACCGAATTACATCGAAATCGGTTCATAATTACGATAGTTACAGTGTGACATATGTCATATATATATATCAATTTTGATTGGAGGGTGGTTTCGGGGTCTGGGGGTCATGATCGATGAAAATATACCAAAATTTTTTGAAACCGTTTTCCTCCGAACGGCTGCAATAGGTAGCTTTTTGTAATGAAAGCTACCTAAAAGTGGACACCAACAAAAATTGAAAAGCTTATACATTGAATTACGTTATCAAGGGCACAGAATCCAATGATATAAGCAAAATGATTGTTTTCTGTGGGAAAAATAAGCTAAAGCTAAAAATTATTTTCCCCTGTGCCCAAACAACCATTAAAATCAAGTGAATTGATTAAAAATGAAAGCAGAATAGAAACAAATAAATATATATATATATATATATATATGATATATGTCACACTGTAACTCTCGTAATTATGAACCGATTTCGATGTAATTCGGTGTATACATAGTACATATCGATGTCTCGACTGAGTTTGTTGGCCAGCTTCATCCGGCGTTTTGTTTCAAAATGGCGGCCATTTAAAATTTTAAAAAAATATTTAAATTTGAAATGGGGTACCAAAAAATTAAAAATGGAAAAATATTATTTTCTTATGTATTTGACCTTTATACAAAGATTCCGGAGCAGTTTTTGTTTCGTCTATATCTTAAAAAAATGGCTGAGTTTTGGCATTTTGAATTTCTAGCGCGGCTGACATTTTGAAACGTCCTGAATTTTGTCACGCGATACAAGGCGTATTTATGAACCGATTTCGATGTAATTCGGTGTGTACATAGTACATACCAATGTCTCGACCGAGTTCGTTGGCCAGCTTCATCCGCCATTTTGTTTCGAAATGGCGGCCATTTAAAAAAATTTTTTTAATTTAAAATTTGAAATGTGGTACCAAAAAATTGAAAATGGGAAAATATTTTTTTCTTATGTATTTGACCTTTATACAAAGATTTCGGAGCAGTTTATATTTCGTCTATATCTTAAAAAATGGCTGAGTAATAGCATTTTGAATTTCTATTGTGGCTGACATTTTAAAACGACCTGATTTTTGTCACGCGATAACAGGCGTATTTATGAACCGATTTGGATGTAACTTCGTTTATACATAGTACATACTAATGTCTCGACCGAGTTCGTTGGCCAGCTTCATCCGCCATCTTGTTTCAAAATGGCGGCCATTTAAAAAAATTAAAAAATAAAAAAATTAAAATGAGATACCAAAAAATTGGAAAATGAAAAAGATTTTTTTCGTATGTGTTTGACCTTAATACAAAGATTCCGGAACAGTTTTTGTTTCGTCTATATCTAAAAAAATAGCTGAGTAATAGCATTTTGAATTTCTATTGTGGCTGACATTTTAAAACGACCTGATTTTTGTCATGCGATAACAGGCGTATTTATGAACCGATTTGGATGTAACTTGGTCTGTACATAGTACATACCAATGTCTCGACCGAGTTCGTTGGCCAGCTTCATTCGCCATCTTGTTTCAAAAGGGTTGCCATTTTAAAAAAATTAAATTTAAAATTTAAAATGAGGTATTAAAAAATTGGAAAATGAAATAGATTTTTTTTATGTGTTTGGCCTTGATACAAAGATTCCGGAGCAGTTTTTGTTTCAGAAAATTTGTTCTTTTGTTTATATCTTAAAAAATGGTTGAATTATAGCACTTTGAATTTCTAGCATGGCTAACATTTTGAAACGATCTTGTATTTGTCACGCGATAACACACGTATTCGCCTATTTCGATGTAAGAAGGCATGTGGATAGTATATATCAATACCTCGACCAAGTTCGCTGGCCAGATTCATCAGCCATATTGTTTCAAAATGGCGGCCATTAAATTAAGAAAAATATATATATTTAAAGTGAGGTGCAAAAAAATTAGAAATTGAAAAGGGTTTCTTTCTTAAGTATTTGACCTTGATATAAGGATTCAGGAGCATTTTTTGTTTGTCTTTACCTTAAAAAATGGCTCAGATATAGCAGTTTCAATTTCTATTGTGGGTGACATTTTGAAAAATCTGATTTTTGGCATGCGACAGCACTCGTATATATCAACCGATTCCGATGTGAGTGAGCGTGTGCACAGCAATTACTAAAGTCGCGACCAAGTTCACTGGTTATCCTCATCCACCATGTTGTCTTAAAATAGCAGGCACTTTAAGAAATCGCCGAATTTGGCAGCCAAATATAAGTTACTTTAAAGAAAAGCAGCTTATATAATGCTGGCTAATTTCGCGAAATTCTCATTCATTATATTGATAAAAATTAGTATTGAATCTCCTATATTCGGTTTCCAGTAAATTGAGCTTCGTGTGTTTGAATGATATAAGTTGGCTTTTTTTTAAATAAGGAATATGAAAGCTACCTCTTCCTCTCGGCACTGGCCGGAAGGACTTTTTTAAGAACTATCATCGAAAATGTAGTGCAAAAATATATCCTCTCCCCCCCCCCCACCTTATCTATTTCCGAATCTACTAAAACTAAAATTATGAAAAAATTAGTGGTAGTGGACGTTAATTTAAATCTTGCAGGAAAATTATAGTGATTGTCCTAGGTCGCATGGTTCTTAAGAAAATCATTTTACGTTACACACTAATTTCTATTTACGGACGTTCAGCAAAGGTGTTAAAGATCACTGGAGGTACCTATCCGTAACAGAAGTATAAAAGCATTGTTGATATTGATTTTTGAAAAAAATCGTCGGTAATTAGCCGAGATTTTAACCCTTAAAGAAACGGACGGTTTGGACATACATAATGACAAGGGCGGCGTACTCTATCTACTTCGGCTTTTAAAGCATAGATAACAACTTTTAATGATATATTTGTGTAATGCATTCCCCAGTAGCAGTATAAAAGCAATAAACGTCAAATTGTTAAAAACAGACTAATTTAATTAGAATTGATCAGATAAATTCTATGGGATTCACGACTCGTTTTCATTGAGAGGATCTCTCAATAGGCCTCCCGTGTCTTTAAAAGTTAATTAAAAACGTGCGAGGAAAAACGCAGCAAGTACCAAGGCGGCGTTGCAACTTAGCTACCTCCTTTCGAAATGCGCTTAGCACAACGTCAAGTTTAAACTTTGAACAGGGGTTTTGTTTTAGCTGCACTGTGAAAAGAAAGATTATTTATTACGCTGAATTTAGTTTTATGAAATGCCAAATGAAGTTTAAATATGCACTACTTTTATTGTCAGTACCGAAATAAGTTCATCATAAACAGATTAGGATAAGATTAAAAAAGAGTTATACAGAATAGCAATATTTGACATTATTTAGGCTTTATATGTCTTTGAACTTTTATGGTATACCCATTCAAACTTTTCTAGTATATCAGCTATAACCAACCCTATGTTGTATAGTTTTTTACAAAGTCTTATTGTTCTTTTAGCAACGATTTTTTTTTTTATAATACAATTAATAAGTCATACATTTATTGTACAAAACCCTCTGAGTGCGAGTAATGCTCGCACTTGACCGTTTATTTTAATAAAGCTCAGAAGGTGTTTTTTTTTTTTAAAAACGGTGCTGGGGGAGGGGGAGTTCAAGAAACACTCCCTGCTTATGAAAGAAAATTTAAATTGTTCCATCTCAAAGATATTTTATATATTTTAAATAACAAAGTTCTGCATTGCGGTATAAATCAGTAATTAGTAGAATAATTTTTAACTCAATAAAATACCTTCGATACTACAAATAAAACTTATTTATTTGACACACAAATATAACGACCTCTCTTGGCCGAGAATAATAAATAATAAACTATTTTCCTACGAGGTTACAAAGTTACACAAAGTACCTTTGTTGCCGAAGTACACAACTAAAGCAAAAATAAATAATATAAAATTATAATTGCGCAAAGACGCGTGATTGAACACTAAGACCCCTGGGGCTACTTTTTTTACCCGACTGCCACGCGTTCTGGGTAAGTGGATTTCTTTATACCCTCGAAACATCCCAACGGCTGGATGGATTTTAATGAATGAGATCTCTATCGATTCGTCTTAACCGTCCGATGATTATAGGCAAGGTTTTGTTTTTATAAATTCAAAATGGCGGTCGTAAAATACAAAATGGCGGTAGAGACGAAAAAAAAAATTACGCACCCTATTGAGTGTCATACATTGGATAGGTCCTTGAAAATGAAGACGATGTTTCATTGACTATTTTACAGTCAGAAGCTCCGTTTAAATATGACACAACCTGGAAAGTATGTAGATAGGATCTCTAGCTTTATTGCAACTCTAACCTTCATAGACATCTATAGGCCTCATCAAAACCGTGTTTATAGATAGGAACTAACAATTAAACACAACTTAAAGTTATCAATACAAGTAAATAAAAAAAATAGGTAAGTAATATAAAAAATAGTTTCACATTGATGAGAAATAATGAATTAGTTCGCTTTTTACGCAGTCGGGTTTTTTTATTTTTTTAATTTAATTTTTACTTGTTTAATCCTCGCTTCCTGGCGTACAAAAGCTCTAGAAAATGTGTATACTTATGCATTCCCCATGAGAATACAATATTTTCACATATTTAGAACTCAATTATCAATTTATATTTTAATATTAATTAAATAACGTTTTGCCTTGACAAAACAAAATAAAAAGCCTGAATAAATACTTCAAATAATGTTGTTTTTCTTTGCTATTGCTATATCATAAAAAGAAATTGAAAAAAAAAAATGTTTTTTATAATAAATTCCTTAGTTCGCGTTTTCTACAAAACATAAATTACAGCTAATTTCAAATGCTTGAAGGCGTAAATTAAAACTTTAAAACCAGTAAAAATACGCTTATTTCGACTGTTTACATGTTTCGACTCTACCCGGGCCATTTTCAAAACAAAAAATTTGAAATTAGTATATTATTACAAGGTGTTAATTTGCTATATATAAATAACAGCGGTGCATTTTCCATTAGAGAGGACAATGCCAATTTTACACATTGTAACATATAATCTTTTGGAAGAGCTTGAATCCGACTAATGAAATTGAGCGTGATTTAAAGATCAAAATTTAATATATATAAAATCATGTTTCATCACTTTCTTCTATCTTTACAAGAAGAAAGTATTGGATTCGTGAACATTTTGACTTGCGGTTTTCGATGGATTTACACGTTTTTCTGTCTGAGATACAGAAAAGCATGTTTTTACAAAATGTCTGTCTGTGATTCTGTCTGTGTGTCTGTCTGTATGTGACACAAATTTTGTGGGCGCTCTATCTCAGGAACTAATACACGGAATTTAATGAAAATTATATTCAGGTAGTCCCTAATATAAATTGTCGCTGATTAGTTTTTGGTGTAAACCGCCCAACAGGTCGCTCTGCTATGCTGTATTTTTCGCAATTACTGCAATAGCTCTGTCTCAAGAACTAATGCACGGATTTTCATAAAACTTCAGATTCAGTTAGTCCTTGATATAAGATTGTTCTGATTACGTTTTGGTGTAAATCTCCCGACAGGCGGCGCTGCTATGCTGCATTCTGCAGGATTTACACGATTTCCGCAATAGCTCTATTTCAAGAACAATTGCTCGGATATTCATCAAACTTCAGATTCAGTCATTCCTTGATAGGCGTTGGTGCTGATTATGTGTTGGTATAAATCGCTCAACAGGTGGCTGCATTTTTCACGATTTCCGTAATAGCTCTATCTCAAGAACTAATACACTAATTTTCATCGAACTTCAGATCGAGTTAGACGTTGACACAAGTGGTTATTGATTAGGTTTTGGTGTTAATCCACCAATAGGTAGCGCTGCTATGCTGGAATTTTCCCGATTTTTGCAATAGCTCTATCTAAAAAACTAAGGCACGGATATTCCCAAACTTGAAATTCAGTTAGACGTTGACATAAGTTGTTGCTGATTAGGTTTTGGTATAAATCACCCAATAGGTGGCACTGCTAGGCTGCATTTTTTTGGATTTACACTACTTCAGTGATAGTCCTATCTCAAGAACTAATGCACGGAATTTCATATCTTTAGAATCCTCATGATGGACATAGATTGCTATTTAATTTTGGCACTGTGATAGCTAATTTTGAAGTATTAACATGTATGAGATAGAAGAAAGATTTGGGATTGGTACATCCGACTAGTTTTTTAATCTATTTTTACTTTTGTACTTATTTTTTATGTAAGAGGTTTTTTGTAAGATAATGAATGTTGCAATTCAAACAATTGCATCAAAATACGTAGTTAATCGAATACTCTTTAATTGCCCAAAATATAAAATATTTTAATTTTCTCTGCATTATCTAGTGTTCTTGTATAGTAAGTAAGAGATACACACTTCACTATCAATTAGAAAACATACCTTTTCAAATAAAAAATTAAAATCTATTCAACTATTTAAGCGTCAAGCACTAATACATACACGCTCGTATAGATACAATCTTAAGCGCAATCATGTCTTGAATTTCACAAGAAATCTATAAAGTATGGCTGATAAAAGAGTTTGAAGATAGAAATAAAACTAGTCGGATGCGGCAATCCCAAAACTTTCTTTATCTCATGCATGTTAATGCTTCCTGAAAAATGCAGCATAGCAGCACCACCGATTAGATGATTTACACCAAAATCTAATCAGTTAAATTTGAAGTTTGATGAAAATCGGCGCATTAGTTTTTGAGAGAGCTGTTGCGGAGATCATAAGAAATTCTGCATATCAGTGCCACCTGTTGGGCGATTTACGCCAAAAACTAATCAGGGCCAACTTACACCAGAGACTAACTGAATCTTAAGTTTAGGAAAATTTATGCATTATTTCTTGAGATACAGCTATTGCGAAAATCGTGAAAAATGCAGCATAGCAACGCTACCTCTTGGGCGATCTACACCAAAAGTTAAACAGAACTAATTTATATCAGGAAATAAATGAACTGAAGTTTGATGAAAATGCGAGCATTAGTTCTTGAGATAGAGCTATTGCAATAATCATGAATAATGCAGCATAGTTGCGCCACCTGTTGACGATTTACACCAAAAAGTAATCCGCACCATTTATATTGGGGACTATCTCTATTGTTTGGAATAATTGTTTTATTTAATTCCGTCCATTAGTTCTTGAGATAGGGCGCCCAGGAAATTTGTGTCGCATACAGACACACAGACAGGCGGACAGACTCACAGACAGACATTTTGTAAAAACATGTTTTCAAGGATCTCTGACCCCTAAAACGTGCAAAACCGTCAAAAACCGGAATTTGAAAATTTTCACGAATCCAATACTTTTTTATTGTAAAAATAGAAGAAAATAAAAAGGTTTTTCCTATTATTACTGAGTGTTTTATAGCGAACATCCTGATCTATTATCCTCTATAAAATTCACATTCCTCACCCTATGTTTAATTTCGGATTATATTTAAGCGCGTAAATGTTTGTCGTATCGGACCAAATTTGCATTTTCACGCTTTTGAATCCTCGATTAGTGCTTTTATCTAATCGCAAATGCTGATTTACTCAAATTTTTATACAGTCTTTTTCTTTTTTGTATTAAAAAAGATATCCGTATTATTTCAATATGCAATACCGTATAAACTTAATGATAAAGCTTTGAAACAGAGTTAATTAGATATTTTAAAATTGTAATTATTTTCCTTAAACTGTTTAAACATTTAATTTTTCATCGAATAACTGAATGATTTATTAACATTGCTTTAACGATTTTTTTCCCTTTTCCTGGTATATTATCTCTCTCATATAATTTCTCTTTATATGATTCTCATTAATTTCACATCCCGTTTCTTTATTATCACACAGCTATGAAATCGATAAACATTGAAAGGAAGAAAAAAAAAAAAAAAAAAAAACATTTTTAATTTACATGCATTGGCCATTGTAGATATGATGTTCTTTCATTTTCCTCATCTAGAGATATTTTGATAAGGAAGGAAGAATAAATTCATTCGACGTCGAATTCCAAAAAAAAAAAATTCACACTTTAAGCGGTAACCGGAGTGACAAATATTGTCGCATAACTGCCGTGAGCGGTCTGGCAGACCGCTTATTCTGAAGATGGATAAAATGCTACATTAACTCTCAAAATACTATTTCTGTACTAAACTTTATCTACGGGATTATTATATTTAAAATTCAGCTATTCAAAAGCCTCTAGTAAAAGTAAAAGGACTCCAAATAAAACAAAAGTTAACCAGTATCTGTAGTTAAACTGAAAATTTGTGAAAAATTAAAAATGCAGCGGTCTGTGAGACCTCTAACAGCGGTTACGGGTTAACTAAAATTTATTTTTGACTTAAGATTAGGATAAAATGATCGATTCCATGTTTTTTAGGTGCGTTCGTAATTATATAAATACGTAGCACCTATAGTCGTCGTTCAGTCCGTCTGTCTGTCCGTCCGTCCGCATATAACCTCCTGAGATCTGACATTCATTAAAATGGATGTTTTATAATGTATTTTATTTTGCTCAGGTATCAGGAGGTTAACAGAGCAAAAACTACCCAATTGAATGATCTGAAATTTTAAATATATAATTGTTGCAATATTTTGACGAGTCATTTCAAATTTTATGGAATTCGGATGTATAGTTTTATTACAGGGACAGTCAAATGTTTACTGTTACATTACGGCCAACGAGAAAAAAATTATTTCAAGTACATTTTAATAATGTTGCAGCCTTTCGAACAGAATTAAATGGATATGCACTTATTGAGGTGTACTAAAATATACATTCAGTTTAATGTGCAATGCAAAAAATATTTATAAAACTAGCTTTAGTTCATTTGCCACATTTGACGGGCAATTTCCAACTTGTTTTTATTTCTGCAATTTATTCGGGGGAAATTATTTGAATCTGTTATTTTAAAAAGTACACAAATCTGAGATTTAATGTTTGCAGAAATCTATAAAAAAAACTTCCTCATACAAATTCTTGATATTTTAAGAATATTTCTTTGCTTACTTTATTTCTTAAATCTTTAAATACATATGTATGTCAGTTATTACTTATTTATT
Organism: Maratus speciosus; assembly: GCA_963932465.1. Taxonomy (NCBI): domain Eukaryota; kingdom Metazoa; phylum Arthropoda; class Arachnida; order Araneae; family Salticidae; genus Maratus; species Maratus speciosus. The sequence goes on along the minus strand of OZ010791.1, from coordinate 40,253,347 downwards.
TAATAAGAATTAAAATTTTAAAAACTTGTCCTTCGGACCCAATTTTCTTCCCAACCAGTCAATGACAATTAGTGCACTTCAAATGATACAAAATAAGATAGTGCCAACACATTCAAAGCCTTCACAGTGAATTCCAGAAGTGCCAATATGGCTGATCCTGTAGTCCGAAGTAATTTCCTCTTTACTGTTGACCTTCACGTTTGATATACTGTTATAATTAAGCTTCAGATTTTTGCTGGTTTTTTTTAAACATATAAATGCATTTAATTCTTTAATATAGACGTTTTTTATGCTTACTCTTTTAAAATAGTGTGGTATTGATAAGATAAAGGAAGTTTGCGATTCTAAATTAAATCACATCTATTTAGAAATCCAAAGATCTAATTAATTTAGTTTTGCCTTTTAAAAATTTTGTATTTTGAGTCCCTTTTAGTATATATTTTAAACAATACGTATGAAATAGTAAATGATACTCTTAATAACCTTTTTTTTTTGTTTGTCAAAAGTCCCTTTTTTTAAATAAGGAAAATCCTTTAACTCTATTGATAAACCTTTATATTGTAAATGGTTGTGTAAAACATTAAAGAAAAAAAAAGAAAAGAATTCCATTTAAAAAACGTAATTTAAACAAAAATGCGGTATAAATGAAAACAGAGAAATAAGATAAAGGATTTATTACAATAAAAATAATCTGGTCCAAACGGAATAAATGCAAATCTAATGCAAAAATAAAATAAAATAAAATTTTAGTTTTTAATATATTTTTTAATATTTTTAATATTTAAATTACAACATTTATGTATTTGAAATAACCATTATTTACTTGATTATTATAAAAAAAATATTTCAATAAATGTTAGAGAAATCCGATTTTTTTCGATTTTTTAATTAAATGTGAAAATAAGCACTAATGTTAAAAATCTTACTGTTAGCTAAGGTGTTTCTTTTTAATCTTGAAACAAAAAGCGTGTAAATAGACGTTAGTCATAGCAACTGACATTAGCCTTAAAAATGTGTAGGCTTGCGTAAACTCATATTATGGAAGTAGGAATAGGACTCTGTGATCGACCATCTTGAATCGGTGTGAAGGCTTTGAATATAGGATGTTGATCACGGTAGTACACTGTGCAATCTAATTATATTTTAATTAAGTAAATAGGTTAAACCATTGATGTCTGCGTCTAAATCGTTAATGCGAAGATTACTATTCGAAATTAGTATTACTGTAAATCTGAATCCATGGCACCTACTTGTGGCACATGGTCATATTCACCATCGTATTCGATAACATTTTCTTCTTTATGGGTTGTTGGCCATTGGAATATACCTTGGAATTGTCATTGGCTGATGTTGTTTCTGCATTCTTTGACCATTTCGAGCAGCAGCAGATAAATGGGCCTATGTAATTTTAGCCTACGCACGTGGGCCTACTTCAAAAAAGTTTGTAACAAAAATAAAAACATATTTCGAAAAAAGGCAACATGTAGTTTCTGAAATCATCCATTAATTTGTTTCTACAGACTCGTACTGTATTTTGATGTAATAGAAATCAAACTTTATTTTATGTTTCTCGAAATTTGCATGATTTAAAAGGAACTGCAAACTATTAGGTTGGTGCAAAAATAATGCATGATTTTTCAATTCAAATTTAACACGCTATAACTTTTTTTTCAAATTAAATATACTTAACCAAACTAAGACCCATTACAATCAATACATTTTTACTTAAAATAATGTATTCAAATCAATACAACATGCTAAACGGTACACACAATAAAACAATGATTTTTACAAACACATTTAAAATATAAATAAAATCTACGTTTTATTTCACTTCTGCGAAGATCATCAGGATATGATACATACAAGTCCGAAATGGATATAAGTTTCGAAATGGATATAAACGTCCAAGAGTCTTGGAGAATTCTTGACCGGAGAATGCACAAACATCACCAAGTTCCCATGGTAACCAAAAGGAGCAAACCACTATAGTGAAAAAAGTGGGGGGGGGGGACAAAATGGACAGGCTGTATTAATGAATTATAACATATTATACCAGATTTTATGAATGTTATACGATAAATTATCGTTACATGTATACTACCCAAGCATATAATAACCGTAAGGAACCCTACAATTTTATTAACATAGGGATTCTTACATGGGATTATGATTCTAGCCTCAATATAGCCAACTTTGCTACCTTAATTTGAAAAATAAAATCTTGCGAGAGCTGATTTCAAATGAAGGTACAAAAGTTGGCTTTGATGAGGCTAGAATCATAATTCCATGCAAGAATAATTTTGTAGATAAATCTAGAGGGCACAAAGACGCGTAATTTTTTTTTTTTTTTTTTGGAGGGTGTGAATGTGGTACGTATATCTAGATGTGAGTAAAATAAATGTACATCCGTCAAAAGGAATTAAAACATTCAAGAAATGTAATAAATATGGAATATAATGTATGAAGTAAAAAGTATTAAAGCATGGAAAGAATTTAAAAATTCAAAATGTGTAATTGGCCAAAGCGTAAGTATAACCTACCAATAAGGCAGTCTTTATCTATTTATCGTTCTTTTCTTTCAGTTACCTGTCCTGGTACAGAGACTGTTTTACGAACACAACGAGAAACAATTGTGGAGAAAATGCCACAATTATCGTATCCATTGCGGCGCACCTCCTACTCGGAGAAATTTCCGACCAGCTCTGCTCGAGCGAGCCAGCCTTCTGCGACACACCTCCGTTGCCTACAGACACATCTCCGACAGACAATGAAATAGACAAGAGTAGTTATCCGAATGACCACGAACTGGACAAAGACAAGCATGACGAAACTGATAATGAGATTGACAATACCATTGACGACACTAAGAACGCTGCGACGACGTTATACGCTTCCACAGTGATAGTTCTTCCTTATGTTTTTAGTATTCTGTTTAAATATATTTTGTGAATAAATTATTTTATTTATTTTTCCCTTTGTGTGTGCTTTTGTTCCGTATTCTGTGTTTCGAAATAATGAACGTCACTACGCACAGCTGAATTTCAATTAGAGGTAAACAATCGAATTCGCTTTCATCTGTTAACGTGTTCTGTATGGCAAATTAAACAATCCGGACTAAAGTGTAATCCGGGCATGCAGAAATCCGGAGATTTCAGGTTAGTGTTGCCAGATTCAGTGTCACAAAAAGTGGCACAGGGAGACCAAAGAAGCGGGACAGCGTCATCTCAATCGGAAAATAAAACTACAGTATACCCTATGAAAGCAGAACCTGTCTATAACGTAATCCGTCTTAAACGCTAAAATTTCATTGTCCCTACGGTATGAATGCCAAACAATTATATGCCTACCAAGATGAAGCCTGTTTAAAACGGAAATGCTCTACTGTTCCTTGTGTTTTTGTCTTAGTGAGTTTTATTATACTAAACAAACACAACAATTTTATACAGTAAAACCTGCGACTGCGGAATCCCTAGGAACTGAAACAAAATTCCAATTTAGCAGATATAATTGCATAGTATTCTTATCGAAGGGACAATGCAAATTTTACTTTTAAAACAGAATTCCGTTATAAACAGGTTTCGTTTACACAGGATTTGGTGATCAAAGTACAGTAAAACTTGTGAAAACAGAGTCACTATAGGAACCACAAGAAAATTCCGATTTTACAGCTTTCTGTTTAGGCTGGTAGATTTTAAGGTATCCCTTTGGAAGGTACTATAAAAATTTCCTGTTGTAGAGAGATTTTGTATTCACAGGTTTTTCTGTATTCAGTTTCGCTTGATGCGGACTAACGAAGAGCATGATACTAAAAGAAATTCAAAAGAGTTTGTGGATGATGAAAAATCAAGACCATTGGCGTCCCGCATAGTAATGACGCGGGACAGATCTGGGAGCACCTGTAAAACGGGACACTATGCAACAGTGTTGACCCACATATTTACAGATTATTAAACATTCACAAATATATTTAGTAAAAATTTAGAGGGGCTAATTAGGACACGTGAAAAAAAAAACTTTTGTTTGTATATCGTGTGACAGCTGCCGTAACGCTGAACTCAAAAATACATTTCTTTTAAGTTTAGGTATAATATTTTCAGATATATCGTCGAAAATCTTGTGCAAAAATATGTCCCCCCCCCCCACCTCTCTATTTCCGAATCTACTGAAACTAAAATTATGAAAAAAATAGAGCTAATAGACGTTAATTCAAACCTTGCAGAAAACTATAGCGATTACTCTAGGTCACATAGTTTTTGAGAAAAGAGCATTTTTCCGTTACACACAAATTTCGATTTTCGGGATATCAGGAAAGTTGTTGAGAAGCTTCTGGAGGTACCTATCATAGCAGAAGTATTAAAGCATTGTTGAAAATGATAATTAGCCTAGATATTAACCTTTAAAGACACGGACGGTTTGGACATACATAATGACAGGGGCGGCGTACTCTAACGTACCATCGGTATTGCAAAGCCAAGTAGCAGTATAAAAGCAATAAATGTCAAATTGTTAAAAACAGACTCATTTAATTAGAATTAATAACATAAATACTATGAGATTCGAGACTAGTTTGCATTGAGTGGATCCCTCAATACGCCTCCTATGTTTTTAAAAGTTAATTAAAAACCAATCTGGAAAAACGTGGCACAGACCAAGGCGGCAGTGCATCTTTGCGACCTCCTTTCAAAGCGCGCTTAGCAGAATGCCAAGTTTAAACTTTGAACAAAGGTTTTTGTTTTAGCTGCACTGTAAAAAGAAAAGATTTTTATTACGCTGAATTTAGTTTTATGAAATGCCAAATGGAGTTTAAATATGCACTGTTTTTACTGTCAGTACCGAATTAAGTTCATCATAAACAGATTAGGATAAGATTAAAATAAAAGAGTTATACAGAATATCAATATTTGATATTATTTAGGCTTCATATCCTTTGAATTTTTATGGTACACCCATTCATACTTTTCTAGTATATACTGCTATACCCAACCCTACGTTGTATAGTTTTTTTACAATGTCTCATTATTATTTTAGCAAAGATTTTTTTTTTTTAATAATACAGTTAATTATTCATATATTTACTGTACGGAACCATCTGACTGCGAGTACAACTCACACTTGACCGTTTTTTTTTTTTTTTTTAACTTCTAACAGTTAAACTAAAATATGATCCCATTCATGAGATTAAAAGCAGTAGGAATACCTGACCATTCTTGTTACTTATTTCAACAATTTTTCTTAACAATATTCCACATCACTACCGCTTTTTTTACTTTCTTCTATCTTTACAAGAAAAAAGTATTGGATTCGTGAAAATTTTCGACTTTCGGTTTTCGACGGATTTACACGTTTTAGGGGTCAGAGATTCCGAAAAACATGTTTTTACAAAATGTCTGTCTGTGAGTCTGTGATTCTGTGAGTCTGTCTGTCTGTCTATATGTGACACAAATTTTGTGGGCGCTCTATCTCAAGAACTAATGCACTGAATTTAATAAAAATTTATATTCAGTTAGTCCCTGATATAACTTGGTGCTGATTAGTTTTTGGTGTAAATCGCTTAACAGCTGGCGTTGCTATGCAACATTTTCCACGCTTTCCCCAATAGCTCAATCTCCAGAACTAATGCACGGATTTTCATCAAACTTCAGATTCAGTTACTCCTTGACATGAATTGATGTTTTAAACATTTTTGTGTAAATCGCTCAACAGGTGGCGCTGCTATGCTACATTTTTCCGTATTTCCGCTATAGCTCTATCTCTAGAACTAATGCACGAATTTTCATCAAACTTCAAATTCAGATATAATTTGATTTAAATTGGTGCTAAATTGATGTAATTTCTTGTACTATTTAAATGATTTAATTGACGTGATTTATGTAGAAGAAAGTTTTGTGATGGCCACAACATACTAGTTAAATTAAGAATCCAGTTAAAATTTTATAAAATACAAGGGGCAACTTCGAGTAGGAGCACAGAGATACACATTGTGTTTCAAATTGCGAAATGCCGGCTTAGAATTACACAGCCGTATTTCTCCAAGTCGTTCAGATACGAGCCTATTCCTTTCACGACGAGCGGCGACTTTAGTTTAACCCTTTCAGGGGCAAAATACTTTTATTCGTAAAATGCTGAAATGATTGAATGACACCAGAATTTACAAATAAATTTATTTGAAATTAAGTGAAAGATTTTCTTTGCGTACTTAATAAAAGGAAAATTTTCATTCCAAAATTTTTGTATCAAAGGGACATTTAGGGATTAAAATTAAGTGGTCCAAAAATGAACCCCCGCCCTTCAAAGGGTGCAAGGAACCTTTGAATTTAAAAATCAGTATTTTAATACAGAATTTTTCACCATTTAATCTAAAATTTTAAACGATTAAATGAGTCAAAATTACAATATGGAAAAGCTGGTGTCATAGAATTAAAAGAAACGAAAAAAGGCGCTCGTCGCGAATGCGTTAAGTGATGTAAAATTGAGCTACACTACTATAATTATACTTAAAAACAGAAGTATGAAAATTTTGTTGTTAACTCATTTGTGCCAAAATTTTTGTTTTCTTATATTTTTTGGTAAAATCACTTTAATAAATAAAGTAGTCTTCAGTAAAATCACTGTTGTAAAATGAACTGGTAAATACTAAAAAAATTACGCTAAAAATTGATTGCATTTATCTGATAAGATGTAAACGTACTAAATATGGGAATATGCATAGTATTTGTAATAGTATAATATGCATAATTATATGTTTTGTTTAAATTTATATAAAATAAGCTTTAATTGTATATTACATACTTTAATTAACATTTTTATGAATTACTGAAAAAATATATATATTTATTTACAGGGACTAATAACATAAGTATTAGTATCTAATAATAAGCTAAGAATAATCGTATTTGAGGCTTAAAAACAATTTATTCCATAATCATGTTGAAAAGGACTATACATAAATAACTTTTCTCTAAATAGCTAATAAAAATATGTTTCCATTTGTGCGTAGCACCCTATAATTAGTAAGTTACAAAAATGCATAAAAATAGGCTTGAACATATAATTTCACATTAAAAAAAAATACGTATTTCAAAGAAGTCTACAAGCTAAAATAATGACTTATTTATTTGGATAATTGGTAGAAAAAACACAAACTTTCTTTTTACATTTCGCTATCATGAAAAATCTGTAAACTCCGAAAAAAGGCTTCATTTTAAGCAAATAAATATCAATATTATGATGTCATCTTTCGGTAACAGATAAAGATATTTATAGATAATTACTTCATACAATTCTCATGTTATAAAGAAGAAGAAAATTATACAAATTTATTAAAATTCGAAGCGTCCCAAAAATAGGATGCTATGCATAAATAGGTTAAGATCTGAATATAGACCAATCTCAAAGGTTTTTACCAGCACAAAATGCATAAAATGCTTTTCACTATGCTGGTTATTATTATTTTATTTTTTTTATTATTTTTCAAAAATCATGCCAATGCATTCCATAACAGTAGTTGTATAACCTTCAGTTCTATGGTTAGCCTTCGAAAGCGAAAACAATTTCTGCTGAACACAAACATCTTGTTGTTCTTCACCTATTTTCATAAATACGATTAAAAGACGTCGTGAAGAATCTGTTTTCAATGCTTGTAAAAACCCGCGCTTTTATTAAGAAACCGGCATGTTAAGGGAGATACCGTAGGAAGAAACACAAAATTTATGGTAAATGTTTTTTTTTTTTTTTCATCGAAAAATATACGTATTTTTTCATTTTATTTATGAAAACACTTTTTACAAACAGGCGTTATATCATTTATTTTACACATTTTTTCAGATTCTTGAATGTCCTTGGGACTGCTTTATTCCTATTCGAAAACCATTTATGAAATATTGAAACTCTTATACATTTTGTTTAAATTTAGTTATTCATTCTTTAATATGTTATATAGTTGTGTTACTATTGTAGAATAGATAATCATTTCTCTTTATACGTCAGGTTTTCTTTCGAGGAAAAAAAAAAAAAAATCCCTCCCAGCTTGGACTACAGGCACAGGTAGATTTTGAAGTTAAGTACTAATTTCACCAACAAGCAACAAATCAAGATTAGCGATAAACCCAGTTTAAAATTTTTCTCTTGCCGAAATTAAAAACTCGTCAAAAGAGAGTTTCAATTTCATTTTTTCTGAATTTATCAGAATCATGTTAATATGATATTTTTTTTTTGTCAACCCGTATTTTTTCATCCCTTCAGAATATTTTTAGTAATACCATCCATTAGTAGAGTTCATCTTATCAAAAACGTGTTACTACGAAAGTTATAGCTCGGCGATTGTTTCATTAAATGAACCACACACTATATTTTAAATTCTAAAGCTCTTTTTTTTATTTATTTTATTTTTTATTTTTTTTATTGAAACACGAGCGCGTTTTACATTGCAACCCTATATACAGCATCCTGAGGATTTTGAAATCTTTTCATCACGCCAATGATACTTTTTATCGCCTTAGTGGCGGATTAACGAAGTTGTGATTTTTGTTCTACAACCCCACTCCCCTTTATTTATTTATTTGCTGTAAGAGTTAGTCCTTTCAAAACTTTTCAATATAAAAGTTGTAGATTATTAAAAATATTTATAATAAATTTAAGCGGATTTGATAGATTGTGAATTGACGAAAATATGAATTTTTTTCTTCTTGAACCCGAGTTTTTTTCTTTTTTTTTGCTGTAAGAGTTCATTGTATAAAAAACCTGTCAATGTAAAAGCTGTAGCCAATATTAAGAAGATTTATAATAAATTTAAGTGGATTTGATATCTTGGGAATTGACGAAGTTTTGAATTTTTTTCTTTTTAAAAACCTATTTTTTTCGCCTTTTGAGGCCATTTTTAATATAAAAAATCTGTCATACATAAATTTTTATCCCTCTTCCTAGAAGTAATAATAACTTTCAACTGATTTAATACGTATCATAATTAAGGCGCTATGGTTTTTTTTTTTTTTTTTTTTTTTTTTTTTCACAAAAAACCTCCCAATTCCACCCCTTCGTCCGATTTGGCCGATAAACGAACTTGACAGATTTTCTGTCCCTTGATTTTCTGTATCAGTTTGGAAGAGATTTGTACGGAATTATGGAAGTTATCATGTCCATAAAAAAGTTATATATATATATAAGGTTTTGAACTGAGGTTGGTTTTGGGTCCGAGGGGTTATGACCGACATAGATCTGCAAAAATCTTTCAGACACATTTCCCCAGCATAGGGGAGAATGTAATAGATAGTATTTCTTAGGAAATCTATCTAAAAAAGAACTTCGAGTATTTCATGCACCTTTTTATTTGAGTACCGAAAAAACGGCACAAAAAGTGCTTTAAGTACACTGGTGAATTACGGTATAGACACTTTAATTCCGAGTGCATAAATACCAAAGACTTAGTTCTTCATAATGGCAAACTGTGCCTTTAAATGTTTGTCAAGCAATTAGAAAATGATCCATTATCATTTGTCTCCAAAATTAGCACAAATCTCCCAAAGTTAAAAATTTCGTATGTAGATGTTCAAGGAGGCATAGTATAATTTAATAAAACACTCTCTAGTAATAATTTACCGATAAATGATCTTTAACATGGCGACAATTAGCATAATTTAAAGTACATTTTTAATATTTTAATACTTTTCTTTAAAATATTTTGTAAAAAACTAGAAAATGATCCATTGTCATTTGTCTCCAAAATTACCACAAAACTCCCAAAGTTAAAAATTTCGTATATATAGGTGTTCAAGGAGGCGTAGTATTATTTAAAAAAAAAACAGTCTCTAGTAGTAATTTGAGTAAACTGGGATAAAGGAAAAGGTCTCCCTTAAAACCTCTTTAAAATGACGACAATTAGTCGTATTTAAAGTACATTTTTAATATTTTAACACTTTTCTTTAAAATATTTTGTAAAAAACTTTCTAGTTAATGCAATTCACCATTTGTACACCAAGTGAGAGAAGATTTCAAAATGGATTTTTAAAACACTGAGTAAAATTGTATTAAGAAGACCGGGAAAGCCCTATCTCCGCCATGTTAAATTCACCAACTTTATGTACCCTTTTCTCAGAAATAGTGAAAGATAAAGGTCTAGATTTTTTAGAGTAGTTAAAATAACATGATTTACGTATTTTAACAGACCATTTTCTTTCTAAGTGAAACTCAAAATTAATTATTAATTATTTATTGAAAGTCATTTTTAAATTAGCATTTTTGGTACGATTTCACTGCCTAAAATAAATAATTCTCAACAAATCATTAAATCCTGTGTTAAAGTATACAATATAACATAAGTATCTGAGTTCTAAAATCTGAGTTCTTAAGTTTAACAAATATTGAAAAAAAGGAACATAAACATGAAAAATCCAAGTTTTGAGAAAAAGTCAATTAAAGATTTAAATGGATATTACGCTGTGAAGTACTCTTAGAAAGAATGAATAATTTCAACACTTATATATATATATATATATATAAACATTTGTGACACATCGTTGGAAAGATAAATGTTTAAACTATTTAATGATATAAAAAAGTAAAAATCGATTTTTTGGTTGAATTTTGCTTTCGCAGTTCCCTTAAAGCAATACAGACAAAGTTGATAAAACTAATTTTAATAAATAGTGTAGTTAAGTTTTATTTATTTATTACTTTATTTATTGTCGAATCAAACATGGAACCTTTTCAATAAATTCCAAATGTGTGTTTAATCACTGTATATATATATATATTTATTTACATCCATAAAGGAATTTTGATTTTCTTTCTCATAAAGCCAGATTGTTTTGATGCCATGAATTATTGTTAAATGAACAAAAAATATTTTTTAAAACTAAAATACATTTAAAATGTATTATTAAGGACAAATAATGTTGAATTGTTAAAAATTCTTCCATTTCTCACTGAGTTAACAATGAGAACTTCATATGAGATTTACAGGCCACTTAAGAATAATTAGTAAGAGTTATAGAATAAAAATTTATGTCTGTGCGTGTGCGTGTGCACATATTACCGCAAAGTAGAAAAAAAATTATCATGTTTCTTTAGATCCAAGACCAGGAATTCACTTGATGCAGACTAACGAAGAGCATGGTACTAAAAGAAATTCAAAAAAATTTGTGGATGATGAAAAATTAGGACTTTTGGCGTCCCGCGTAGTGGTGACGCGAGACAGATCTGGGAGCACCTGTTAAACGGGACACTATGCAACAGTATTTCAGGTGTTTACTCGTATAGAAAAAACTTTGTATTATGAAATATATGCTTCTCTAATGTTGCTTTCTTTTACTAAAAAAGAAGGCCTAATGTATATTGAAAATAAACCATTTGTAGGGTTCAGTATTTAAAAAGTAAAAACGGAACCATTTTAAGATCACTCCTGTGTCTGTCTGTTTGTCACAGCCATTTTACTCGTAAACTATGGAACGTGGATAGTTCAAACTGGGAGAAGCAATAAAGATTATTGTCCCACATATTTACAGATTATTAAACATTCACAAATATATTTAGTAAAAATTTAGGGGGCTAATTAGGTTACTTGAAAAAAAATCTTTTGTTTGTATATCGTGTGGGGTATCATGTGACAGCTTTCGTAACGCTGAACTCAAAAATACATTTCTTTTAATTTTAGGTATAATGTTTTCAGAGATGTCGTCGAAAATCTTGTGTAAAAATATGTCCCTCCCCCCCTCTCTATTTCCCAATCTACTGAAACTGAAATTATAAAAAAATAGAGGTAATAGACGTTAATTTATACCTTGCAGGAAAACTATAGCGATTACTCTAGGTCACATAGTTTTTCAGAAAAGATCATTTTTCCGTTACACACAGATTTCGATTTTCGGGATATCAGGAAAGTTGTTGAGAAGCTACTGGAGGTACCTATCGTAGCAGAAGTATTAAGACATTGTTTAAACTGATTTTCGAAAATAATCGTCGATAATTAGCCCAGATATTAACCCTTAAAGACACGGTCGGTTTGGACATACAGTTTGGATGACAGGGGCATCGTACTCTAATGTACCATCGGTATTGCAAAGCCAAGTAGCAGTATAAAAGCAATAAATTTCAAATTATTAAAAACAGACTCATTTAATTAGAATTAATCACATAAATGCTATGAGATCCGAGACTAGTTTGCATTGAGTGGATCCCTCAATATGCCTCCCGTGTTTTTAAAAGTTAATTAAAAACCAATATGGAAAAACGCGCCACGGACAAAGGCGGCGGGTACCTCCTTTCAAAGCGCGCTTAGCAGAATGCCAAGTTTAAACTTTGAACAAGGGTTTTGTTTTAGCGACACTGTAAAAAGAAATGATTTTTATTACGCTGGATTTAGTTTTATAAAATGCCAAATGATGCTTGCTTTTTTGTTAAGATTTCACTGCCTAAAATAAATAATTCTCAACAAATCATTAAATCCCTCTGTTACAGTATACAATATAACATAATATAAGTATTAAATAAAAATCTGAGTTCTTAAGTTTAACAAATACTGAAAAAAAGGAACATAAACATGAAAAATACAAGTTTTGAGAAAAAGTCAAGTAAAGATTTAAATGAATATTAAGCTGTGAAGTACTCTTAGAAAGAATGGATAATTTCAACACTTATTTTTCTTTTTTTATATAAACATGTGTGACACATCGTTGGAAAGATAAATGTTTAAACTATTTAATGATATAAAAAAAGTAAAAATCGATTTTTTGGTTGAATTTTGCTTTCCCAGTTCCCTTAAAGCAATCCAGACAAAGTTGACAAAACTAATTTTAATAAATAGTGTAGTTAAGTTTTATTTATTTATTTATTTATTTATTTATTTATTGTCGAAAAAAACATGGAACCTTTTCAATAAATTCCAAATGTGTGTTTAATCGCTGTATTATAATTTAATACACCAGGGGGTATTTTTAGCTAAATTTTGATGATATTGTTAAACAGTTATTAATTAATTTAATAGTGCATTTTAAATAATGTAATTACTATCTATTTATTTTATATTAGATTAAATGTGTTTAACAAGGTATTTCAAATTTTATTTCAAAATGTATTAACTGCATCCTTTGGTATCATTTACTGTGATTTCTTAACTGTTTTATTCACCTTAATCTTTATGATATTCTGGTAGCCATGTGCGCATGGATATTTGTAAAATACTGAAATATTAATCGGTATGGTGTTTATTATTTATATTTTATATCCTATAAATATTTAAATACGTTTTATTGATTCTTCCATTTCATATTATTTGTTTCTATTCTGCTTTCATTTTTAATCAATTCACTTGATTTTAATGGTTGTTTGGGCACAGGGGAAAATAATTTTTAGCTTTAGCTTATTTTTCCCACAGAAAACAACCATTTTGCTTATATCATTGAATTCTGTGCCCTTGATAACGTAATTCAATGTATAAGCTTTTCAATTTTTGTCGGTGTCCACTTTTTTCTTTTTCTTCCATAATAATTCTTATAATATTTTTTTTTTATATACTTACAGCTTTAATTCATAATAATTGACGGTGGTAGGTTATGTTTAATTAATGGTTATATATATATATATATATATATATATATATATTTACATCCATAAAGGAATTTAGATTTTCTTTCTCATAAAGCCAGATTGTTTGGCTGCCATGAATTATTGTTAAATGAACGAAAAACATTTCTTAAAACTAAAATACATTTAAAATGTATTATTAAGGACAAATAACGTTGAATTGTTAAAAATTCTTCCATTTCTCACTGAGTTAACAATGAGAACTTCATATGAGATTTACAGGCCACTTAAGAATAATTAGTAAGAGTTATAGAATAAAAATTTATGTCTGTGCGTCTGCACATATTACCGCAAAGTAGAAAAAAAATATCATTTTTCTTTAGATCCAAGAACAGGAATTCTTTGAGAAATTTGTCTCCCACAACGAAACTTTCTTCTATATAAATCAAATAAAAAAACTATTTAAATAGCACAAGAAATCTCACCTATTTGGCTAATAAGTTACACACTATTCATGATCTTAAACGCAAAGTTTTGTTGAATTCTTATGTATTTAACTTTTTAGATACTGAATTATGAATTCATGAAAATTTTATCTTCTAAAGCATTTTTCGTGAATTGTTTAAACTACATTAGAAGATTTACACAATCATTTAATAAGTTTTAGAAGGGTTTTAGAAGAATTGGAGGATTTAGAAGAATTCATTAAATTTGAATTTATAGGGATTTTGTGCAATATTTATAACCCCGCCCAAATCTTTTACTTTAAATATTTTTCTTAGTATTTTGAAGAATTGAGAAATGTACAAATATAATGTTCTTACAATAGAAATATAGAAACATTTAAGAATTGAAAATCCCCCCCCCCCGCCCCAATGCCAAGAAAGCGGAAAAGATGCAAAGGCAAAATAAATCATCTTTTTAAAAATATTTTTTATTTGTGTAACCTATAATGCTTTTGGAACAAGATAAAGTAATGTATCTATAACTCATTCTAAACTGTATTACAACTAATCGATGCATTAAATGAATTTTATAACAAGTTATTTTAATGGTACTTATAAGTACCGTCAGTAGATAAAGGGTTTTAAACGGGTGAAATAAGCATCGCCTATTTCGAACAAATCGTCCAATTTTGGCATCCTCCTCTTAGATGACTTCAACCAGAATTGAACGACAATCTAATCTTATCATGGGGATTCTAAATTGGATGTTTCGTTAAATTCTGCGCACGTAATATGGCTATATAAGTATCTATATGTCGAACAAATTGTCGATTTTCGGCACTCTTTCTTAGGCAAATTCCCTCAAAATCAAACCAGCACCCGTTCACATAAGAATAGAATTTCGTATGAAATTTCATCCTCTTCTGCGCAGTCGTTCGTGAGTTCAAGCATCCACAAAATTTGTCTCACATACACACAGACTCACGGACAGAGATTTTCTAAAAACAGTGAAATCTTTTTTAAGATATTAACATTTCGAAAACCGGAAGTCGAATTTTATTTTTTTACTTTCTTCTCGTAAAGATGGAAGAAAGTAACAAATTTGAGTAAAGGGTATTTTCTAACTGTATATTCGAAAATAAAATAGTTCTGTGAAGTTTGTGTGTCTGCCTGTCTGTCCGCTGTGTTCTAAAAAAAACCACTGCTCGCGGAGCTATACAAAGGCTATGGCTGGAAGGTATGCAAGGCTATGCATGTAGTTATGCACCTCGAAAACCGATTTTGCATTTTTTTTATTCATTTTTTTTAATTTAATTTTTTATGCGATTTTTAGAGTTTTTTTTTTTCTAACAGCATATTCAAAAATAAATTAGTTTAGTCATCTATTGCAGTATTTCAAAGTCATTAATGAATTTCATATAAAGTTCGTCTGGAGAAAAAACAAAATATGATATATGAAGATATGTTTTCTGATTTCCAATATCACCTCATGTAGGGTTAGTATGTTGGGTTAGAACTTGACTTGAAGATGATTTCTTGCTTCCATCCGTTTTTCAAAATCCTGAAAGAATTGTGCTACTGTGAACTTTTTAATCTAGCTTACAGAGTTGTAGTCGTAAAAAAAACCAGAGGGTATACGCTATAGGCAGAGGTTATATGCTAAAAACATGAACATCATGCCTAGAATATCCGGTATAGCTTTAATTGTAAAATAGAGGGTATACGGAGCTTCTTAAAAATATCCAGAAGGTATACGGCGTATACGTCCGTCTACCCTCCACTACACCCCTGAGAAATACTATACACTCCACTATACCTTTGAAAGTGTATACAGGAACCTTATCATACAAAGAGTATAACAGGGCAAATCGTCGTAACTTGAAGGGGTGTTAATGCGCATCAAACAAGCATTTTTTTGTTTGTGTGTGTGTCTAAAAAACCAATCTATAACCAATCGGATGTACCCATCCCAAAATGTTTTTCCATCTCATATATGTTAATACTTAAAAATTCGCTATCACACACTGTAAATTGAAATGTCTGAAATTCAGACACATAAGTGTCTGAAATGGAGTGTTCAATTTTCAGACATTTTAAAGTGTCTAAATTTTTAAGACGCTTGTATGTGTCTAAATTTAAGACACTTCAAATGTCTGAAATGCATCCATGTTTGACCACCTTTAATTTCTCTGCAAAAGCAGCCATTTTTAAATCCTACAAAATATAAAAATTGTACCGCCAATCAAGACGCCAGTACAATTTACGTATTTTAATGAAAATTTTCTTCAATTTCTGGAAAAATTTATTTATTTATTTATTTATTTATTGGAAAATTTCTGTATTTAAAAAAAAAGTGAAGGGTACACATGTATTTCAATACAAAGTCTCGCACATTTTACATGATTAACTACTTTTACTCAATTTACAACAACATTGTATTTAACATATACCTTAACAGCATTGCACCTACCCGTCGCGGGATACGAACTCGCGACCGTATGGTCTGTGGACTATGCGATAATCCCTCTCGGCCACGACTTCACAGCTAGGAAGTTCAAATATTGTTAGTTACTTGTGACTCACAATTTATTTTACGGAAACGGTAAATATCTGCTTATAATTTTGAAAGATTTCACACATCTTCTCTCTAGAATTTTGAATATTTTGCTTTTCCTGCAATGTAAGATTAGCAGAAGGTTTTCCTACTACTACCGAAGAAATTTTCAGAACCGAAATATTATTGTTAATACAGATGACAGACGTTATTTTTTAAATATTAAAATATTTAAAATGTTTTAACAGTGCATATGTATATATATTACATATATATTTAATTAATATCTATATATATTTAATTCGGGCTTGTCCCGTTTCAGTTGTGTGTTTGGGGGGGGGGGGCGTAATTCAACGCCCATTAAAAAAATCAATTTTTCATTAAAAAAAATGCATATATTTTTGCCCAAAGTCTGTGTTTAATGTTAATGCGAAGGTGTGTATATAAAAGTGTGTGAAGAAATATAGTGTTCTATTTTTTGATTTTTCTTTCTTTCTTTTTTTTTCAGATCGGTTGAATATATGGCAATTTTTTTTTTTAATTGGACTCATTAATTCCTATATATTCCATATTCCATATGCCATATATTCTGAACAAAATTTCTCAGTTATAAATATTGTATATAATTTTTCTTCAAAAATAATAAAAACCAGTGTTTTATAGTTGCGCAAATAATTTTTATCTTCCCTTTTTTCGATCGAAATACAGGTTAAAAGTTTTCGATGAGACTAATTTTCTTACGGTGAAATGAGATCATTCCTGAATTAAATCAATACTCAATCATTAGCTAAAACGTTATGTAGTAAAAAATTTCAGAAATATTCCATATAATTCCAAAATAATAGTTATAACGAACTTAAATAACTTCTCAAAACACCATCAAACACTTAAATGCGCAAATTAATAATAAGTTCGATATTTCTTTTTCAATATAGATGGCGCCACAGTTTTGAGATATATTCCAGTTATTTTTCTATTGCGAAAATTTCGTAATTAAAGTTGACATTTTCTTTAAATTTCAGAGGGAAATAGAATCAGCATACACTTTGGATACCACACAGATTCAGTGGTGCATCCAGAATTGCGATTTGGAGGGGACTAGCATATTTTAGAGGCAGTGTTATAGTTGTAAAAAAAATGCAAGCGTCGTAACAAGCTGGAAAGTTTTGGTTGGTGTAATTCTGAATGCTTTTAAAATGTTAAATAATGAAATACTGTACTGTACTAATATATACTTTTGTTTTTGCGATTTTTTTGGTGTGTTTCCGTATTTGGATAATTTTAAAGTGTGTTTGCAATCAAACAATTTAAAGTTTTATTATTAAATTATCAAAATATTATAAAGGTTAAAGTGTGCAAAAAGTTGCACTGGATCTTAAATTTATAATTAAGTAAATAGTTTTTTTTTCTAAAGTAAATTTTAAAAACATCAATTAATTAGCTTACTTAAGTATAATTAAGTAATTAATGTTTATAATTAAGTAAATTTTAAACATGCTATAATTTCGAATTTCATAATAAAATTTAAAAAAGAGAAAAAAAAATGTGCACCAAAATTAATATCTTTTTAAAAATTCCGATTTTTTAAGGATCTATTAAAAAATAATAATATTCTTTCATAATTAAAAAAAAATAATATCTAGTCTAGTCTGGGAGAGGCTTCAGCCCCCTTAACTCCCACAGTAGGTGTGCCAATGCACTAGTTTGAATATAAATAAATCATGTCTAATATACGTGAGTTTAGAAAATTCTGATTGCGAAATATGTGGATTTGTCCTTGAAAGATTATATTATACCTTTTAAATGGAGAAATATGCAAAAAATGGAAAATTTTCTGGAATTTACGGAAATAAATTTATATTAAAATACGTAAATTGGCGTCCCAATTGGCAATATAATTTCCATATTGTAACGGTTATTTTTCACAGTGTATAAAGCTTACAAAAAACAGTGAACAATTGATTGCCTATAGCAAAACTTGCAGGGTGATCAAAAATGGATGCGATTCAGATGTTTTAAATGTCTTAAATTCAGACATATACACATGTCTTAAAAATTAAGACACTTTAAAATGTCTGAAAATTGAACACTCCAGTTTCAGACACTTATGTGTCTGAAATTCAGACATTTCAGTTTACAGTGTTTATACCATGATCATATAGTAAGGCACTTAAGTGTCTTAATTTCAGACACCTATGATGTCTGAAATTCCATATTCAGACACTTAAGTGTCTGAATTACTCTTTCAGTCACATATGTGTCTGAATTTAAGACGCCCTTATTTGCAGTGCAGTGCCAAAATTAAATGAGAATCTATGCCCATCATCAGGATTCTAATGGTATATGTTAGTTGAATTGTGTATATTTATAAAGGAGATATAAGCCTCTCATTTTTCAAACAAATCATTAAATTTCGACACCCACCTTTTTAGATGTCTGTAACTAAAATTCCCAACCCAAAGAGCATAAAAGTGACATCTGTTAGGCATTTTACACCCAAGCCTAACAAGAATCTATTTATGTGAAAGTGTAACAGAATATGCAGTTTCATTAAATTCCGTGCATTAGTTTTTGAGATAGAGCTATCACGATAACTCGTGAAAAATGCAGCATAGCAGCGCCACCTGTTGTATGATTTACACGAAAACCTAATGAGCACCAACATATGTCAAGGTCTAACAGACTCTGAAGTTTGATGAGAATCCGTACATTAGTTTTTGAAATAGAGCTGGTGCAGAAATCGTGAAAAATGTAGTATAGCGGCGCCACCTGTTGAGCGATTTACAGCAAACACCAATCAGCACCAATATACAGGGTGATTATAATTAAAGTCCCACTTTCAAAATGTTGTACAAAAGAAACCACTGGTCAGAATGACTTCAAATTCGAACTGAATATACTGGAAGAAGGGGGGAAACGGTATGGAATAAGAAAAAAGTTCCAAAGTGCATCAATAGATGGCGCTGTAAGTTGCATAACTAAAGTGGATTAGGCTACAAGTGAAATTTTTAATCGAAATACGACGGCTTTGGCATGAGTTGCACAGTAAACTAACCGTGCTGTTCAATGTGCATGAGTGTTTCGGTTGTTTCACAGAAAAAAATGATTTCGAAATCAGTCAACAGTTGGGGAACTGTTAGTGGAAAACCCATCCACCACGACAAGGTCGGACCCTATTGGATGGGAAAAATCGGTTTTTAATTGTCCCTGGGACAAAAACCATATAAAAAGCACATAATGATTCGGTTTTTAATTATCGCTAGACATGCGGCCGACAAGTTTCATATGCTGTCCACCACAAGTTGAAACCGATAAACAGCATGTTCCGCAACAGACCAGAGTGTCTCAGGGGTGACGTTATGAATGTGTTGCATAATCCGTGCCTTCAATTCAGCTAAATTTGCAATCGAGTCACTGTAAACAACATTTTTAAGACAACCCCACACCGAGAAGTCACAAGGATTGAGGTCTGGTAATCTTGGAGGCCAGGCTATTGGACAATGATAGTTGATACGTCGATCATTTCCGAAATGCTTCTTCAGCAGTTCCATGAGTGACTTTGCGATGTGCGGAGGGGCACCATCTTGCATGAAAATTATTTTATCCAGACATGCACGCTGTTGAAGTATTGGGATGACCTGACTGCGCAAAAGACTCCGATACTGTTTACCATTCATAGTACAGGTAATGGGACCCGCAGGACTAATCTCCTTGAAAAAAAATGGCCCTATCATACACGATTCCATCAACTCGCACCACACAGTCACCTTTGGTGAATGCATCGGTACAGGTTGAGTTGCGAATGGATTTTCTTTTGCTCATATCCTCCTATTGTGTGTGTTGACAAACCCTTGGAGATGAAAATGGGCTTCGTCTGTCTACTTCCATGCGAGTGAAAAAAATTCCAGAGCAAACGTCTGTCTTCGTGGCAGGTCAGCAGGAAGCAACTCCTGAACATGGGTAATTTTGTAAGGATAGCAATACAGGATATTGCGTATAATTTTATGCACCGTGCTCACAGGCATCTCTAAAGATCGGGCAATTCCCCGTGCACTGCACGTTTGCACCACCGCTCGTCCATTCCTCTAATGTTGTGGCCACATTTTCTACTGACTTCAAAGTAATTGATTTCCTCCCTCTACCAGATATCACTTCAAAACAACCAATCTCTTCGAATTTCTATAACATATTCTTCAGACCCTTGGCAGACATTGGACCACAGCCCTTTTTCATACCCTTTAATGACGGGAATTTTTTTTTAAGGCCCTACTTCAGTCACGCGAAAAGACCCGTCCTCTAATGCTATTCCTATGAAAGAAATTTATAAAGATATCTCGGTCGCATTTCAATAATTTTAGATGATTTTTTTTTTTTTTTTTTTTTTTTTTTTTTTTTTTTTTTTGCAGTGACTAGCTGAGGTCGATCTGTATGCAGGACGTTTTCTACTTTTTCAATTTCGTTTACAAGTATTTTTAATCAGTACACTTTCATTTTCAGAACCTGTTCCTAAAATAAAAGCATCCCTTTGAAAAAAATCCCCAATGAAAATCGAAAAAGTAAAAAACGGCCTTTTTACAGATCGACCTCAGCTAGCCACTGCAAAAACAATCATCTAAAAATATTGAAATGCGACCGAGATATCTTTATGAATTTCTTCCATAGGAAGAGCATTAGCGAACGGGTCTTTTCGCGTGACTGAAGTAGGGCCTTAAAGCTGCAAGCGCACAGTCGCCGTTATTGTAAATGAGCTTCACCAGCAGAGCGCGATCCTTCACTGCGAGACTCGTGACAAACTGCTCAGATGCAATATGAAGGGAACGCCACATACCCCGCGTTTTTATACCACATGCAATGTGTCGTGCGCATGAGTGTCTTTTAATTTGCATAGTATGCCACTTACAACGCCATCTATTGCTACACTTTGGAACTTTTTTTTTCTTATGCCATAACGTTTCCTCCTTCTAGTATATTCAGTTCAAATTTGTAGTCATTCTGACCAGTGGTTCTTTTTTCACAGCCTTTTGAAAGTGGGACTCTAATTATAATCACTCTGTATATTAAGGTCTAATTGAATCTAAAGTTTTATTATTTACCGTGCGTTAGTTCTTGAGATAAAGCGCCCACAAAATTTTGTAACACAGACAGACTCACAGACAGACATTTTGTAAAAACAGTGAACTCGTCTTCAATACCTTCTAAAACGTATAAATCTGTCGAAAACAGGAAATGGAAATTTTTCGCGAATCCAATACTTTTTTTCTTGTAAAGATTAGAAGAAAGTAATAATAAGGAAAGAACTTTGTCTGTGTATCCGCTGTGTTCTGCAGAGACCGCTGCACACAGAATTAAAAAATTCGACAGGAAGGTACCTTTATGTACTTATGTATTTTTTGTAAGTTTTTTTTTTTCATTTAATTTTTTATGCGAGTTTTAACGGTTTTTTTTTTTTTTTTTTTTTTTTTTTTACATTGGTAAAAGCAATTTGGTTTCAAACTTGTAGCCTAATATAGTAAATTGTGTCCTCTTTCAATAAAGTTTATTCCGAAATCTTACAGCAATTTGTGAATTTTTCGGAGAATTTTTATGCGATTTTTGAAGTTTTTTCGTGTTTCGCGGTATTTTTTTTCACATAAGTAAAAGGAATTCGGCTTCAAGCTTTTATCCTAGTATAGTTAATTTTGTCGTCCTCGATTTTTGAACTTTTGGCAATTTTTATTGATTTTTTGCCTTCCGCTGCGATTTTTTGACATTTCTAAAACAATTTCGGTCACGATGGTTTAGTTTACTACAGAAAATTTTATCCACTGCGATTTTTAAATTTTTAGAGATTTTTAGTGTGATTTTTAGCGTTTTCGGCGTTTCGAGTCGATATTTTTACATTTTTGAAAGAATTTCGCTTACAGTGTTTTAGCACAATGTTTAGTACAGTTCACTATAGTACATTTTATCCTCTTTTCTATAAAGTTTATTCGGAATACTTACAGCGATTTTTGATTTTTTCGCGAATTTTTTTATGCGATTTTTAGAGTTTTTTGCGATTTGAGGCGATAAATCCACATTAGTAAAAGGAATTTCGGTTCAAACTTTTAACCTAATATAGTAACTTTTGACCTTCTTGATTTTGGAATTTCTAGCAATTTTTAGCGATTTTTAAAGTTCTGAGGCGATTTTTTTGACATTTCTAAAAGAATTCCAGACACTATGGTATAGCTTACTACAGTAATATTTTACTCTGTGATTTTTCAATTTTTAGCAATTTTTAATGCAATTTTTATCATTTTTTAATGCGGCGTTTTAGCGATTTTTAGTGACATTTTTAGCGCTTTTTTCCCTTTCTGCGACGACTTTTTGACATTTGTAAAACAAATACAATTAAAACGTTTTACTTCATTATAGCAAATTTTGTCCTGCTTTCAATAAAATTTCGGAATTCGTACAGTGATTTTTGAATTTTTCGCGAATTTTTTATGCGATTTTTAGAGTTTTTTGGCGTTTTGCGGCGATTTTCCATATTACTCAAAGGAATTCAATTTCAAACATTTAACCTAATATACTACTTTTTTTGTCTTCCGCAATTTTTAATGCTATTTTTAGCGTTTTTTCACGTCTCGCGTCGATTTTTGCATTTGCGAAAGATTTCCGGTGACAAAGTTTTAGTCCTCTGTCTTAAATTTTGCTCTTGTCGAATTTTGAATGTTTTTGGGAGATTTTTAGCTTTTTTTTTAAGTTTCGCGGCTATTTTTCAACATTAGTAATAAGAATCCAGTTTTAATCTTTTAGCATAACATTGTAAATGTTATTCTCCTTTCAATAAAGTTTATTCGGATTTCGTACAGCGATTTTTAGAGTTTTTTCCTGTTCTGCAATGATTTTTTTTTTACATTGGTTAAAAGGAATTCTGTTTTAATCTTTAATCCCAATACAGTAAATTTTGTCCAATGCGATTATTAAAAAAAAAAAAAAAAAAGAAAAAAAAAAGAAAGAAAAAAAAAATCGTGACTTTTAGCATTGATTCGTTGCGCTTTTTCCACATTATTAAAATGATTCCGGTTTCAATCTACCAGCCCATTATAATATTTTTTTTTTCTCTTTTCAATAAAATTTATTCGTATTTCGTGCAGAGATTTTTAAGAGTCTTTTTCGCGTTTCGTGCAATTTTTGACGGGAAGGGCAATGCCGGGAGGATCAACTAGTGTCAGAAAGAATACATCTTTTTCGGATACATTTTTCATTTCTGAATGCAGAATGAGATAAATAATAATGTGTCTCCACGATTAACAAAAATATCGATGCAACAAAGATATTTATTTTATATTTCATAGAAATCTATATAATACATCAATTTAAAAAAGACAAATTATGAAATTATGTAAGATGAAACAGCAGCAAAAAACTAGCGATACAATTAAATAATATAACTTTGTATGAATCGCCATACAAACAAAGCCATCAACAGCATCAAACTAAAATTTGTTTTGTAATGATTCATACAAAGGTTTATTATTTAATTATAAATATGAAATTATGTATTCTAAGAAAAATGCAATTCAAATCCTAGAAGAATCCTGGTCATCACAGACAGTACAACACAAAAAAGCGTTTTATATTTTAAGTATCGTGTTTACATGCGGTGTGCGTCATTTTGAATATCTTATTAGTATTTTTTTAAGCCAAAAAAGTAATGTGATTTTTTTAAAAAAAGATTTTTGTGTCTTGGGCCATTTTAAAATTTCAGTGTTATCTACGAATTTGGAAGCTTTTTAGCCCCCGATATGCTATTTCTTTCCGGTAACAATTAAAGTGTCTTCCCTAAAAAATAACGTTCAGTAACATAACCCAGCCATAAAGCGAAACAGATGTATCATTGTACGCTTAAATACTGATAAGCTCTAATGCAATTTTTTAAACTTCTAAGCATCGCACATTTTCAATTTTTACATTGTCATATAGGGGGAAAAGTACTTTTAATGCAATTTGTTTGAAAACTGTATCTCAATTTGTTTTTGAGATATTCATTTTTTGTAGTTTTTAACGTCATTTCAGTAATGGTGGCAACAGAAGTATTCCATTTTTGTAGAAAGTAAAAGAGAAATTGTTAGAAAATAGTAGATTGCTATATCTTTCTGTTGCCATTTTTCTAATAACAACTGAAAAAAAAGTTAATTAAAATACGTGTTATTTTGAAAAAAATATATAAATGAATGATTTCTGATAAAACATGGAGCTATTATGAACGATATTTAATTTTAAGTATCCATATTAATGTTACAAACAAATGAAGGCATATAAATCATTAGATAGCATTTTTTTTGTCGAGTTTCTTGAATGACGACATCATCGCTTTTCGCTTGGTTTGTGTATTATTCCGCGATAGTGACGTCCTATGTATGCTTTTCTATAGATGTTATTTAAGAGTGGATCGCAAATGTGGAATTCTTCAGCGGATGCGAATGACGTCATTTTATATAAAATAAAAGAGTGTATTTTAAGTCTTAAAACTGAAATATGTTTTGCACTATCTATATTTATACATTTTTTTTTTTCATCGGGGGTGACACTAAATTCTGAAAAAGCAAAATTCCTGTTTTCTAGTTTTTTTTATTTTTATTTTTTTATCTTTAGAGACCACAGGGCAAAAATTCAGAAACCGATATTTGATGATCTCCTTAGAACAGGATTCAATTTGAATGTCACTTACGAAAGAGGCAAACAAAGCGAGACTAAAGATGATCAAGCTTTTGGCATAAACAAAACTACTATCTATTTTTAAATGATGAAAAAAGAAATGCGCAACATATATTTTATTTTTCTGCGTGTATGTGTGAACACAAATTCAACACTCAATATTTGAGTTTAATTTAAAATATGATTGTATTTTAAATCATATATATATATATATATATATATTTAAATTAAGGAATGAATATTCATGAATGTGCAATATTATTTTTAAATGCATTCATGTATAGTCTGTTACAAAAGTTTAGCACAGCCAGAAAACGTTGTTTATTCGATAACAATACAAAATTAAACAGAAACGTATTATTTACTTACGAACTCGTATAAAATTATTAATATAAATAAAAATGGATAAATGGGTATAATGTTATAAATTTAATAAAAACTCATTAAATACTGTAACTATATAGTGTCTTAAAAGTTTAGGCATAATGGAAAAAACGCATTAGTCAAATTGTATTCCAGGCATCCCAAAACATAATCATAAAAAAAACTTTTACGATTCCAATACTTTATTTTTATTTATATAGAAGAAATTAAAAACTTATACTTTTTCATAAAAAAAATCTAAAATATTTTTAAAAAGAAAAATAAATAAACTATGGCTTAACAACAATAAAAAATAATTATTATATCAAAATAAATCTGACACTTTTGCAAGAGGATAAAATTAATTGCCGTAAACATTTATCTTATCTGGAAATTTTAATCCACAGTGATTACTGGTTCTTGGTAAATTTTTTTTAACAAAAAAAAAATATTTCTTTTAATCAGCCATTACATAACTATTTTTAATAAATTTATGAGTTCCTTTAATTTAACTAGAAGCTATACTCACGAAGTTTACAAAAAGAAAAAAATTATTTTTGTGTTTCGGATAATTCTACAAGGATCTATCATGTCCACCGTCCAGACGAAATTTTCAAAGCAGTTGAACATATTTGTTTATAACTTAGAGTAGAAGCAACAAAATCTAATAACAAAATTCTTGTGTATACCTTCAGATATGTACAATAAACTGTTAAGATTTCAAAAAGATCTATCATGCAGTTTTCTTACAAAAAAATCATAAAGTGCTTTTTTTTTTCTCTCTTAATGTAGAAGGTCCCATTAAAATTATTATACAGCAAAACCACCGTAACGACACTCCCGAATAGCGGACACGTTTCCAATTTTCATACATACTTTTATATATCTATATATTTTTACATCTCAACAGCGGACAAATTTCGCGCTCCGGACGGGTCCGTTATTCATAGATTTTACTGTATTAGAATAATATACCAGAAATATTTGTGATAGCCACATCATAATAGCTTTAGTTATTATTTTCATAAAAATAATTAATCTTGCCTTGCTTATATAAATCACTTCTTTTGCTGAAATCTGTAGTTATTAGAATGTTTTTAATATTAATAATTTTGCTGTACTATCGCGTGCCAAGATGTTTAATTCGGTTGAGATGTGTGTGTGCACGTCGCGTGCAAACAAGATGTCATTGTCTTTCCGGCTTGGCAGATGAAGAGCTTCAACTTATCCTAAAAGAAATCAATAGCATCATTTATTTGGTAATCACAAAATTACTGTGTAAGAAAACTGTCTATTACCGTAATAAGATTATTCTTGCATTTTCCTTGAAATCGAAGTTACCGCAATCTATATTTTCAGTTCGAAGTAAGCTTAAAGAATACAAGTGTTTTAAAGTACATATATATAATCGTATATGTATATTCTTTTTTTAGGAAAACTAAAATAAACAGATTTAACTTTCACTAAACATATGTTGGTATTTCAATTGTTTCCAGTGAAGCATAAAGTTTAACCGCAATCGGGAATTATATAAAGATGTATTTTCAGAAAATTTTCAACTTACTTTGTAAATGAACGAGCAAGAATACGGAAAGAAAAATGTTCTTTTTAGGGTTTCGTTCATCTGACGAAACCCTATTCGTCTCACTCCTCTGTCTGTCTGTCCGTCTGTCACAGAGTCCGTTTTCAGAAACTATATATGCTGGAGACTTGAAATTTTACATACAAGTTTGAAATAAAAACTTATCTCTTAATGAAATCTCTAAGAATTTCCCCCAAAATCTGTCTTTGAAGACACTCTAGAAAATAAACAAATCTACCAGAAGGAAAAAAAAATGTTCCAAACAGTTTATAGAAAGTAACTATTTAAGTAAGCCTTTACCGACTAAAACTATATAAAATATATATTTTAAACATTTTACGACATGGATGAAAAGTGTTTATGCTTTAGTAGTAGCAGTCTTGTACACTTCGATAAAGTTTCAAAATCTTTGTATAAAGCAAGATTTTTTTCCTTTTTTTTAAACTTATCTGTGTCGTTAAGAGTATTTTTTCAGTAATTTGTGCAATTAAGGTGGGGTTTTAAATTCAAATTTTGTTAAAAACTGTAATTTGCCAATAATTACAATTGTTACCAAGTTCAGTAGCGCCAACTTTTGAAAAATGTTGGGTGGGTTCAAAATTTTTTGAGTAAAGTAATACATACAATTTTTAACCTTTATTGCGTACGTGTGGAGAGAGGGACAGGGGGAGGAGCGGATAACTAAAGAGGGTAATTCGAAGTAAAACATAAAATTATTATAATTTAATAAATAATATCATAACATTATATTATCATAAGTTCTCTCTTATAAATAGCATAAAAATTCTAAAAATTAAATGTCACAAATGTGCTCTATTGATTCAAGACATTAAAACAGATGACAAAATATGCAGGGATTCGAAAGAAATTTAACGAAAAGAATACGAAATAATCCTCATCGGCTGATGAGGATTTTAATATGCCTGTAACTGTAATTAATGCCCGTACTATTTCCCAAACTAAATTATTTTGAGAACTTCATTAAAACCAGGTTTTATTTCAGTGATTATATAAATAAATAAATAAATTAATAATGAACTAAATCAATGAAATTGAGTGGGTGGAGAGATCAAATTATTGGGTGGGCTAACCCCCCAAGGGCCCATATAAGTTGGTGCCAGGCGCCACTGAACAACTTGAACACATTTCCTTTAAGGGAGACCGGGAGAATGGCGCCACTCGGTGTTATGCCGCCACCTCGCCTAGTTAAAAAACTAACGACGGTTTGAGATAGTGAATGCTCCTGCACTGTAGTGGCCAACAACAGAAACAGTGCCTAGAGTGAGAGTGATTTTGTTGTACGTCGTTTGTTTGTCTGGTGAAACATTTAGTTTTCAACTAGTTGCTTCTTGTTTTGGAGCTTCAAATGAGTAGAGGTAAGCAACTTTTATTGTAACATTAGGTACTTAAGATAATATTACTTGTAATCTACATGCATTCGCCGACATTTTGATGCAATTTGTTGAACAAACTAGGTTCTTCTTTCGGCTTTGCTTGGGATTTCCGCTATAGTGTCCTCTCGGGGTAATGCTACCACCATGCAAAGGGTGACTTTTCCAATTTGAGTTAAATTGTAAGCTTAGCACATTAATAAATCTAACTTAAGGAACATTGTAATTATTCATTATTTTGCTGAATTATTGCTTTCTAAATATTTTCAGTAGGTTATGTGTTTCCTAGTATCCATTTTATGTATTTACTGGGTTATTAGAGAGTGGCGTCATTACCCCGATACAGTGGCGGAATAACATCTGTATCTTGGGTAATCCCGCTGCTGTACAGAGGTTGAAATATTTTAAGTTTGCTTACTTTACAATTATGATTATGGTTAAATTTATACAGATACTAAAGATCCTGATTCAGCCTTCGAATTTTTACTATTAAAAAATAAACTTTTTTTTTTGAGGTAAAAAAAAAAAAAATTAATCCCCTTAATAATTCCCCATTCCCCCGGTCTCCCCTACTTTCGGAACATTTTTTTTTTTTTTTTAATATTAATAAATTTTAAGTTTAAGATTTCTAACTATTATTAAACAATTCATAAAAATGTGATATAAACATAAAAATGAGTATTTTTTTAATTAAAAAAAGTAGTATAAAATTAACCGAAAAAATGCTATTTTCAAAAAACTATTTAAATTCCAAATCATTAAATATAACTACATTTTATGAATTCCATAATAAATATAATAACGTTATACAGGAACTAGACTATTTTTAGGAAAGTAGTAACGTGAATATTTGAAAAGTTATAGGTATAAAAAGGCAAGCAACGCTGAAAATTCTTGAAAAAAGTTAATAAATCATAAATTAAAACTAAGTCACTCATAAGCTTTTTAATAAATCAACATAATAATAGTCTACTTGCTTTGAATATATATTTAAAACATAATTTTAAAATTTTGGTCATTGAAATTTGGTCATTTTGTTTATTGAGTTATGGCAATTTTCCCAACACAATTTTACCCCCTCCCCTCCACAAAAAAAAAAAAAAAAATCATCACTTTTGAGAAAAATCATAAAACAACTTTCAACTTAATTTTTTAAAGTTTGTAGGAAATATAATATAAAAGTTTAAAAAGCTCAAAAATCGAAATAAAAATGTTGAAATTTTATATTAATTTAAAAATAGAAAGTTGAAATTTTAATCGAAATTGACGTTTTAAAAAGGTATGTCCTTAAAATTGTCTCAAATGTCTGAAATTATCTGTTTAGTTAACCTGTCTCCTCCTTGCATGGTCACGGATGCAAGATTTTTTGTTTTTTGTTTTGTTTTGTTTTTTCGGGGGGGGGGGAGGCGGAGGGGCGCATTTCTTACATATGTAAATATATATGTCATCGGGACCCAGGTAAATGCGGGGGAGCCTGGTAGGTAGAAATAGGTTCCAGGGTAAATCTTTTTAGAACCTCAATTGTTTTCGAAATGCATAAAACTTTTAAGTAATTGGGGAAACCCTATAAATGCGGAGGCTAGATGCATTGAACTCCTTGACCCCCCCCCCCCCCCTCTCCTTTCCTTTCCGTTATAGCCGGCTCTGTGCACACCTGTTGAAGTGTGTATCTTTAGTTAAACTACTTTTTGCGAGTTCTAGAAACCCTGAATTAAAAATAAAGAAAAAAAAAAGCCAAACTCGAATAAATAATCCAATGTCGAGAATGATACCCAAGCAGTCCCGTCAAAACAAAGGAATTAAAAGAAAGAAAAGATGCAAAACTTCTTTACAATGGCCTATATCTCTAAACGATGTCAATTAGGACACGGTGGCGCGTTCGCTTTTAAAAGTAACTGCCGGCAATCGCACGATCTTTTTTGATATAAATAAACTACTGCAGCACTCAATAGTACTTTTTTTATTCCTAACCCTGAATAAAATATCAATGCAAATTGTCCTGCATGCGAAATGTTATGGCTGCTCGGTTAAATGTGCATAAATACTAGAAGTAATGCGGCGATCGAATTTCTCAAATTCAGTGAATGCACAAGTGTTGTTATAAATTGAAATTCAACAAAAGAATTGGTGTGTTTCACGTATTCCAAATGCACGATCCGGCGTGAGTCAGATGACGTCACGAGAATGGCGCTGTGCCAGCCTAAGCCTTTTTCTTTTCATTTCAACCGGCTTTCAGGATTTTTTCTTCCAAACAGATGGAGTTACAATGGACGCACGCTGGATACTTTCATTTCTTCTTATTATTCTGACAAGTACGTAAGTGAGAGTGGATTTTTTATTTTCTAAAATGTCTTTATGTTTATTTAATTGGCCGTGAACTTCGGGAAGTGAATTTCCAGTAACTATTAGCGTGCGTTTTGTCATAATTTTATTTAACCCGTTATGTCCGGACGGTTCTTTAAAGTATTATTAAAATAGCTTGTTATAAAACTAATTTAATAGATCGATTAGTAGTAATACAATTTAGAATGAGTTATAGATTCTTTACTTTATCTTATTCCAAAAACATTATTGGTTGCACAAAACAAAAGTATTTTTAAAAGAATGATTTCTTTTTCATATGCATCTTTTCAGCTTTCTTGACGTTGAACGATTGAGGGGTTGAGAGAGAGAGAGGGGGGGGGGGGTCAGTTCAGAAATATTTCTATTGTAAGAGCATTATATTTGTGCATTTCATAATTCTATAAAATGCCTAAAGAAATATTTTAAATAAAGATTTGAGTGGAGTTATCTATATTGTACAAAATCCCTATAAATTCAAATTTAATTCATAAATTTTAATTGGCAAAATCCTTCTAAAATTAAATGATTAATTTAATGTAGTTTCAAAAATTCACGAAAAATGCTTTAAAAGTAGAAATTTCGGAATCTATTCGGATCTTATGCATAGTATAGACAAATTATGACGTTCTTTCAATTTAATTCAAATAAGTATTAATGATAGATTACTGACATTTAGCTTACATTTCTTAAATTCTCATAAAATTTTATAAGTAGAAGATTTTAAAGAATTTTTTAAAAGACTGCAAAATTGATAAAGGAAAAATTTGAAAACTCGCCTTAATAAAAATGTCATTTAAGTACGCGCTTTTATCTAGATGTTTAAAATTTTCGATAATTATTTCAAAAATAATTTCGGTGTAAATTTGAAATTTTCTTATTTAAAAAAATATACCATAATTTGAAAAATATTCAATCTATAGAAATTCTTTTAGCACATTTTCTTTAAGATATAATACAGTTGTTAAAGTTTGGTATGCCTGTTTTGATTTAGCCCTTTTGAAATGTAATTCCATTATTTTGAATATATTTTTTTAAGATCTGGTTTAAAATTTTTAAATAATTTATTTCTTGCAATAAGATTTTCACTGTATAATGCAATAATTCAACTAAAGACAATCTTCTTTTTCTAAAGCTAATTGCATAATATATAGTTTTGATTTTCACTGTATAATGCAATAATTCAACTAAAGACAATCTTGTTCTTCTAAAGCTAATTGCATAATATATAGTTTTCAGACTTTATTAATGAAAAATTGTCGCATCACAGGCGCTAAAGCAGCTGATAAAAATGCAACAAAATATAGCTCATCAAAAGAATGTACTTCAAACTATTAAGACTTGAAAGTAGATGTATATAACTAACAAACCAACTGCATTAAACAATTAACACATTGAGTGCGGGAATATATCGCCGCAGACGTGTAGGGGGGGTGGGGGGGGGAGGTTCGTGGGAATTTAGTCATTCAGTAAAAATTCAATAAATCGAAAACTACTTAGTTTTCTTTAACGATTTTTTTTTTTATTTTACACTCAAATATATGCTCTATGATTGTTGTTTTAGAAAACGAAGTTATTTGTATAGGTAAATATAGAATACAGAAATAAAAATCAAAGCTCTCTAGCACAAGTCTACTAAAAACGTACTTTTATGTGACCCACGCTCAAGTGCCAGACCGCAAAGAGAACGTGAAAGTGCGTTTCCTGCATACAATGTGTTAACTACAAACTTCATAATTGTTTATACTTTAGTTTGTTAGTTTATATATGTATAAATTTATACACTCACACACATATATACTTTTATCTTATATGTACAGAGTAATTCATTTCCACGTGTACATTCGTTGAGGGATGGTACAGCTCACTAAAATAAAAATAAAAAATTACATAGGGGTCATTCCATACAAAATGAGCAAATCAGCTGTGGCAGACATGTCACAGATTTCAATGAAAATCAGCGTATAAGTCGATCAAATATTATTATGAGTAAATGCAAAATAATAGATTTCAGGATTGTTTATTTAAATATTAAAATTTACAGTAAAAGTTGATGCAAAATCGAGTCATTGTCAACATGCTTGAAATTTCAATTTTGATTATTAGCGTTAGGAATAAAAAGATTATATTACAAATTAATTATAATTAAGAATGAATAATAAGTAACAGATTGGCGTAAGTTAGTGATTGTATTTTTATTCCTTAATGAGAAAAAAAAATATTTTTGAAAATTTTTGATGGAAAAAATTTATTTCTATTTCTCTGTTATACAGGAAGGACAGCTCTGACAAGTTTAAAATTACTTGACATTATAGCTAAAAGTATATATTTTAAATATCGAAACTTTCATTCTTGTCTTTTTATTCCTTAATCAGAAAAAAAAAATAGTAAAAAATGTTCAGGGTAAAATGCAATATTTCTATCTCCGGCTTGTACCTAAAGGAAACCTCTTTTAAGATATTTAAATTATTTGATATTATAGATAAAAGTATATATTTTAAATACAGAAACTTTTATTCTTGCTTTCAGTTTATTTTTGGCTGTTAATATATTTATTTTAAATTACAGTTAAAAAAAATGATTACGTTGAACGAAAAAGTTTATATCAATCTTAAATCCATAGATGGCAGCACTACATCCCCCTCCCCCCCTTGAAATCGTGCAATATTGTAAAAAAACGCGCACGGATTCAAAGAGAAAAGCCGATAAATTGCAACAAATATTACTTTTTTAACCCAATTTTTTTACGTTAGGAATCAAAAGGCAATCTTAATTTTTTTTTTTTAGCATATCATGGACTTATTGATCTTTATGTCTGTGCAATAACTGTAATGTCTGACCTTTCCTTCAGTAATTTCTTTGCCTATCAATAATATTATAAATGAATATATTATAAATGAATGGAATATATTATAAATGAATTAGAATTCATAAATACATTTTGACGTATTGAACTGTTACATCCGTAACAGGCAAATGTTACGTCTGTAACAATTTAATCATCCCATATATTAATTAATAATTATTTTAATGTTTTCAAAATTGCAGTTTCAAACAGCTAATACCCTAATAATGAATTATTGAAGAAAAAGTTAAATGTTCTTCCTTAAAATTCACAGGATTATGACAATAACTGCAACTATATGCAATTTTGACTGTTTTGTGAATTACGTCCGTAACACCTAGATTTTATTTTTTCAAAAATTATGGGAACATTTTTCAGATTTCAAAATTTAATATTCTATTTACAATCCTTGGACCGACCTTAAATATAAAATAATCCATGTAATAAGTATTTTTTTTTACATTATTTATGAAGCTTTAAAGTCTCTGTTTGTTACGTCCGTAACCATGGAATGACCCTTTAGTCATTTAGTCATTAGCTGTACCTTTCCTCAAATTTGTACACGCGGGAGTGAATCATCCTTGTATATATATACCAGGTGTCCCAAAAATGACTGATGGGTTTTAAAATTAATTAACTTGCAAACGGTGACAGATATTAAAAATTTTTTGCAGGAGAGTTATGTATGATGTCAGGAGTTTCTTTACTGTGATTCTTGATTTTAGTTCGAATTTCAAACAATAGATGGCGCTGAGAACAATCGGTGCTCAGTCCAAAGCCGATTTTGGGTACTTCGGGATCCATTCAATAAATTTTAATCTCCTTTTTTCGCATGGGAGAAGAGAGAGGCCGAAAAATCGAGCCCGGATTTTGTTGTTATTGCTTGCAACGCCCTCTATCGATGCTATTTTAAACTAAAACTGAGAATCGCAGCATAAAAACTCCTGACATCTTACATAACACTCCTGCAAGAATTGTTTTAATATCTGTCACCGTTTGCAAGTTATTGAATTTTAAAATCCATCAGTCATTTTTGGGACACCCTGTATATATATTTATTTTTATATAATTCTTTCTTTATTTATTTATTTGTATTAATTTATTGATTTATTCCTTTTCTTTATTTTATTTTGTATTCACTCAGTACTTAAGGTATTGTGCTCTAATAATTTTTAATATCCTGTATGAGGTGTATCTCTCTTTGGATCTCTTAGCTTTTTATTATCTATTTTCTGTAATGTTTGCGTTATAAGGAGCTAAATTTTGTCATTTTAGGCTTAATGCCGACAAAATTGGATGAAATAACGCATCTTCTATGAATGAAAACACAAGGTCCTATGATTCTGTGAGTCATTCATAGTTTATTTTACATACTGGTTTCATATATTCATTTCTAAATCATCTTTAGAAATTTATCAATTTCTTCATATATTTGTGATTTCAAATTTATTATTATATATATTATCATTCATTTTATCATTATCATTATATATAATGAAAAAAGTCGTGCAAAGAAAATATTTTCAGGAGCAGTGTTGTTGTTTTTTTGCGGGGGAGGGAGGGAGGGGGAGAGCTAAGTGAACTCTGATTTCTAAGTACAGGAGATCAGCTTATTTATATACTTTTCAGAAACCTGCAATCCAGGTGTGGCTTACCAGAAAGAGCAAGGTAGGATATGTAAATTTATTGAAAATAAACTAAAGCGAAATTAAAATGGTTTTAATACAAATTAAATTTAAAATCACAATTTCGAACAGATCTATGGTATTATTTGGATCGGCTTGTAAAAAACTTAAATCATTGCTATTTGTATGGAATTACTTTTCTCAACAATAATATTTATTTAGATAATTTAAGTTCATATATTTTTCAATAGCATATTTTTGTGGTCTTCTGCAACCACAGGAGACAGGATCTTTATAAATTGTTTTTAGGAAATTTTCTCTCACCTCCCCCCCACACCCTCTATCCTTTTTAACACTTTCTAAACTAAGTTTAAAGGTGTTTGTCTTGCCATCTGTCCGTGCTCTAACTCTCGTAAATTAAATATACCTTGACTGTTCTGAAATGTTTATGTTATTGGCCTTTCCTAAAGCACGATCGTTATTGAAAATGAAGTATGTAGCATTTATAATTCCTTTACAGGGACTGTCAAAAAAATTCGTAACATTACTGTCAATGAGAAAAAATCATTTTAAGTAAATGTTGATGATGTTACAACATTTAAAGCATAATGAAACTGATATGCATTTATGAAGTGCACTAAAACATGCGTTCTGTAGAATATAGTGGTCAAAGCATTTCTTATTCATTGATTTGAGATTTTATCTTTAAAAATTAATCTAATATCTACCGCCTCTATCTTTGAACTAATGGCCCCCTTTCTCCCGGAGCTGTAGAAATTTGAATGCAAAAATATCTAAATTCAAAAAAGATGATTTCATAAATTTTATTTTATTGATCTCAAACTTTAATTTACTAATCTCCTTTCTCTTTTTCATCTCAAATGATTCATAGCTCTTAATGGGTCAGTTTAAATGACGAATTGTTAAAGAGGCAGTTTACCTCAACATTGATCAAAAAATCGATTTTTTAATACTAAATGAAAGCCTATTTAATTGTGAATATTTTGAGACCTCCTTTTTACCACTACGGCAATTAAATCGCGAGATATTGAGAATTTTGTTAAGACACTCGGCGCAATGCCCCACACAAATTAAAACTTTAAATGGCTTTTTCTCCATGTTCCTATTTTCTTCACTTTCATGTTTTAAAAATGTTAAGGCTTATTTTGTATTTGAAATAGAGATTTAAACTTTTTAGAACATGTTCTTTATTATATACTGTAAAAGCGAGGATGTTTTCGCGATCCTTTAATTTTCGCGATTTTCGCGAGCCCTTCATAATCGCGAAAATTTAAGCCTCGCGAAATATATATATTTTCTTTCGCCTCAAATAATAATAAAAAAATCTGAAAATTTTCACTTATCCAAAATTTAATGATTACAGTTACTTAAATAAGAAATAAGTAAAAATTTTTTTGAATGCTGACAACTATTTCTTGAATACTATACAACTACTTCTTGAATAAAAACAATAATACAACTAATAAAATGCAGCTCATTCACTTACAATATTTATACCAGCTTCTTTGAAGGCATTCATTTTCAGAGCGATGGGGATAGGGAGGGTGCGAAGAACTTTTCGGACAAAAGGAAGTTTCTTAAATTGCCTTATGCAAAAGTGGTTCTTTTTAGGTAGTTTCGGAATTTTTCAACTTTCGGTTCAGTTCAAAGAAAATTCGCGAAATTTTCACCTCGCGAAATCACCGATATCTTCATTTTCGCGAAAATTACAGCTCGCAAAAATAAGTGCTTTTACAGTATGTGATAAATCTGCGCATGGAATAAGCCTTCACGTTTTTTGTTATTTTTTAAAAATAAAAGTATAGTAGAACTTCCCTTTAACAAAGTCCCTATTTAACAAAGTTTTCTACTTAACGAAATTTTCTGCTGAACCTCGACTTTGAACACCATTAACATGTAAATTAGTCACCATTTTACGAAAAATATATTCTATATAACGAAGTTTATTCCATTTATCACAACTGAACCACTAAAGACAACTGAATATCCTTCTGACGATGGCATATTGCAAAGTGTAATAAAATGTAGTGAAGAAACTACAGCGAGCGATTCAGATGATAATGAAGAAGAAATTGAAAGACCTTGAAAAGAAGAAATGCTTAAATCCTCCGATACTATAAGAAGGGGGATTCCAGTTTTATGAAAGTGTTACAGATGAATTGTTCGGATGTTTCAAAAGTGCGAAAATTTTTATGAACAGTGTATTTTTTTTAATAAGATACCGGCTCAAAGTAATATTACAGACTTTTTTAATGTTAAGGATTTGGAATATTGAGAAAAGGTACACTTCGCTTCAGTTTTTGTTTACCTCTCTTTATTATTATTATTATTTACATTGTTCTAATTAAATTTTTCTCATATGTCTACATCGCATAAAAAGAAGTTACTTCTCGAATGAAAATACTTTTTTCCATTTCATGAGTATTTTACAT
Source organism: Maratus speciosus (assembly GCA_963932465.1). Lineage (NCBI taxonomy): Eukaryota > Metazoa > Arthropoda > Arachnida > Araneae > Salticidae > Maratus > Maratus speciosus. The sequence goes on along the minus strand of OZ010791.1, from coordinate 40,215,545 downwards.
TTTATGAATCCAAGTTTTATTTTATTACATAGATTTCATGAATTTAAGATGATTTCTGTTTAACGAATTTTCCTCATAACGAAGTGTTTAAGTGTAACGATGAGACTTCGTTCAATGAAAATTTCACTGTATATGAAGATGTGTTAGATTTCATTGTTTTACACTATATATATCTGAGTAAAAAAATTATATTAAATGTAATATTAGATGTATCTAAAAATACACGCGCAGTCTTCTGTAATACACATTTGAGAATCTTTTTAATTGGGCAAAAATATCAATATTTAAAAAAGTAGTAGGGATTTTAAAAAGTTCAATTTTTTTTAAATTAAATATACAGTTAGGTTTTCTTTTTCATAATGTACTCTTAGTTGAACATTGAAATGCAGTGAGTTCACCATTTGAACACTATTTTTAAAAATAAACAAATTTGTTGAAAATGCAAACGGTCCCCTTAACATGTTTTAACAATTTTGCACTACCAATCGATTGCTGGTGAGCCACAAAGTGTTAAACGCCTACGATGTGTATTTTGTTGGCTCTAAATCTTTAAAATTGTAGCGAGAATTTTCAAATGGACCCTTTTTTCGAATTTTCTGCTTTTACCTTACTATTGCTAATCCGTCAAATGTGATTTTTTATATCAACTATCTTTGCAGGGAAACGTGATGTAGCAGCGCACGAGTGCACGTCGAGCGAGTCTGTTGCCTGTAGACAAGAAATACAAGACCTCCGGGAAGATAGGGGTCGATACTACTATGCCTCCGATGACCAAGCCCTTGATGAGCTGTGCAGGTGCATAAATATTCTTTTTCTCGCAGTATTACCATTTATCTAGAGTTAATTTCATAAACGTGAGTAATTATTTTTCATAAAAATCGTGAGTGACGATACCTCATTAAATGCATCCAATAATTCGTGGTCAGATTTTAGAAAGCGAAAAAATTAAACCCAAACCTCAAACTATGAGTCGTAACCCCACTGATAGGTCGGGGAACGACCGATCAGATTTTCCAAATTTTTTAATTAATTTTAACAGCTGTGGATATAGTAATTTTAGACCTTTTATCTCTCTGAGAAGCAGATATATCAAGATTAAAAAAAAAAAGTAAGAAAAATCATGCGTTCCGCAGAGATTATGAAACACTTTCCAACACTCCCTGAAAGCTTTAACGAAAGTTCGTTACTTAGGGAAATAAGATAAATAAGTTAACAAAAAAAGCATTTAAAAATCTGATTCCAGTAGTTACCACCCATAGCCAAATATGTATTCCAATTCTTTTGAACAGCCCTGTATCTGATCTGTATGTTGATATATATTCCATATAATGGGAAAATTTAGTTTAGCAAGAAAACGTATAACAGGTTGAAATTTCTCTTTCAGCAATTTATACATTAAATTGAAAAAAAAAATACTTGAATACGTTTGTACAGCCCTGTAATTTACCTAGTACCTTTATAACACCCCACTATTTAGCTAAAATTTAATTCAAACTAAAACACTCTTAAAACTACTGAAGCCACATTTCCAGAAATTATCATCCATTGACGATATGTATCCAATTCTTTGCGTCACCCTGTATATCATTTTATCTATATTCTACAAACTTTTTAAAATAAACTAAATGCAGTTCAGCTTAAAAATTCATAACTCATTTAAAAACTACCTTTAACCAATTTGCGCTAATACCCAGTAACCATTACGAATTATTTTGTGTAGCCCTGTATATGAATTATAGAATTTATACACCTATATAGTATGCATAAATATAGTGGAACATAAATGCGCATATCATAATTAAAAATGCATTTCCAGCAATCGCCGCTAATGTACAGTACTCTTGATACAATATACTATCTGAAAACTTTTGTGTGTCCCTGTAAATGCTATGCACTCGTAATATACATGAAATAACTTACCTCAGCGACTTATATCAATTTCATTATATGTGAAATAGTTTAACATAATTAAAATACGCCGCAAACAATTCCCCCTCCCTTCCAGTATCATGTAATATCAATGTAACGGAATTCATTTGTGTGGTCCTGTAAAAGAAAAATAACTATTCTTTGCACCGCATATTATACAGAATGCATGTTTTAGTGCACTCCATAAATGCATATCAATTTTGGTATGTTTGGATGCGTGTCACATCATTAAAAACCCTTTTAAACGATTTCTTCCCATAGGCCCTAATGTAACGGAAAACTTTTGATTGTCCCTGTAAATCAACTAAACATGCTACAAACTTCATTTGAGATAGGGAACGTTCTATGGTAAACGTCAATAGCCACCAAAAATTTCAGGACAATCCGAGTATATTTACGGGAGTTAGAGCGCGGACAGACGGCCATACGGACAGATAAACCGACGTCATAAACACTTTTCAACTTTGTTGGAAAGGGTTAAAAACATACAGTCTAACTTCCCTTTAACGAAGTTTTCTACTTAACGAAATTTTCTGCTGAACCTTGACTTTGACCCACCATTAACATGTAAAAATTAATCTCCATAGTATGAAAAATATATTCTATATAACGAAGTTTTTTCCCCTTTCGTGCGTGTTCAACATTCAAACGGAGAGGCCGCTATCGCGATGGGTGTATGAATTTAATTCAGAGGATTATATGAAAATGAAATTTATTTAATCTTTTCCATTCAAAAGAAGAAATACTAAAATCCTTCGATACGATAAGAAGGGGATTCCAGTTTCAGAAAAATGTGTTACAAGTGAATTGTTCGGATACTTACAAAAGTGCGAAAATGTTTATGAAATGAACAGCGTATTTTTTATAAGAAACCTGTACATAGTAATATTAGACTTTTTTTTAAAGCTAGGGATTTAGAATACTGAGAGAAAAGGTACGCTACGCTTTAGTTATTCTTTACCTCTTTACCTCTTTATAATGTTTTTTTTTTTTGGGGGGGGGGGGGACAATTCTAATTAAATTTTTCCTATATGTCTACGTTGCATAAAAAAAAAAACGTTACAGTCCGCATTGAAATGCGTTTTTCCAATATTCCCATTTTACGTGTATTTTTCATTTTATGCATGTGTATTTTATTATGCAAATTTCAGGAATTTGAGTGGATTTCTATTCAACGATTTTTATTCATAACGAAGTGTTTAAGTGTAACGATGAGACTTAGTTAAATGGAAGTTTCACTGTATTTAAGCAGCGATAGTCACCGTTATAATACTGAAAAAGTCATTGACATCGGTTCAGTAGCTTTGGAGTAATCCTGGTTTTAGTACTCTTACTGTTCATTAGAGATTAAACGAATATACGGCTTTTTTTGCCGAATATTCAGTTGGACTAATATTGAAGGCTTGTTGGCCGAATGCTTAATGAATACTGTTCTAAAATTCGGAGTTCTTTGCATCGGCTGAGGAAGCTACAAACGTCCAATAGGATACGATGATTTGTTATGTCCGTTGTTCCTTAAGGACTCTTCAGTCACTTGAAAACACCCTTTCGCCAGTGTTAAACCTATCGGTTGGTTGTTTTTGGATTTCTCGTTTGAATTTGAATAAGCTAAACGATATTTTTTTTTTTTTTTTTTTTTTTTTTTTTTTTGCATAGGATGGTTGAGCTTGACCTCTAATGCTATTTTGCACTTTTACGATTTTGGTTGCAGATTTTTTTAATAAAGGTACTTTCACTTTCGAAATCGGTTTCGAATTCTGAAAGTGCATTTATTAAAAAAAATCTGCTACCAAAATCGAAAAATTTTTTAATTGAATGTGATATGAAATCGCGTATAGTTTTAAAATTATCTCTGTTTACTTCACTAGAAATCCTTTTCGATCCATATTCATTGATTAAAATATTTTAAATTTTATTTTTGAACATATGTTTTCCTATTGGGCTTTGATGATATGATGTAAAAGAGTTCCTGGAATCGTGAAATGATAGAAATAATTATCATTTTCAGCGTATAAATAAATAAAAAAAGGATGATAAAATTCTTTCCATCTTTCGCAAGTTTATTATATACTCTCAGTTAATTTGTTTTCCTTTTAAAAAGCAATCACCATCTGTAACACATTTTCCATTGTAAAGAATAAATAATAACAATAATAAAAGAAATAAATTATCTTCTAACTGTTCCTTATTCCAAATCATTAAAAGGTATTTCTGATGATTAATGTTTATCATATCCTGTCATAATCATAAAAGTTTTATTTTGTAATATGCCTAAATATAAATCATTTAATATTAAAAAAATAATCATTAAATCTATTCTCAAAACATGTAACGTTCTCATTTTTTACTAATAAAAGCAAATAGCACTTTTACGGGATAAATAACTGTGATGTAACTGGAATAATCAATGTCAATACTTTTCAATAATGTCCCTTTTTTCTGTGTTGTAATAAATGCGTAATATTTTATTTCGCCGGGTTCAAGGTCGCTAATTTCCTGTTACCTTTCTAAATTCATAAATTATTTATGCTCTAATATTTAACGGATTTCCCAACTTCAAATATGTAGAAAATTTTCTTTTGTAGACGGTTTAAGCACTATCCACCTTCCTGTTTTCTCTATTCTCTTTTTATAATTAAATTTTGCAAATCTCCAAGAATTTGTCCAACTTGGTGTCTTCCAGAAAAACGATTTTATCAACGTTTTCAGAGAATCTGGGAAAAAGTTTGAATGCCTCTCATAGGCGTAACCAGCCTTCTGAACGGGGGGGTGCCCAGATTTCTTAACCTGAACATGTTGGATACAAACAATATCTTATATGGTAAAACCTGCTAAAACGGTACCTCATAAAACCGGTCGAATTTCCATTTTAGACAGGTTTTCATCTTAGAAGGTATAGTTGTGTGGTATTTCTTTTAAAAAGGGCTTAAACGCGATTTTTGTTTGCGTGAGGAGCGATGAGAAGGGATTCAAAGCATCAAAACTAGATGTAATGGTAAAAAAAAAAAAAGAATATGTCCTTGCAGCAGTGACATAAGACAGTGACTAAGAGTGGTCACAAGTGAAAATCTTTTGGCACCCTAACTTCTTATAAAGATTAAAAAAGGGCTTTAATCATGCTGAAACTTCTATAGCCACATGGGAACATTGCATGAGATCTAAAATTATATCAAAGTCTTGTAGATGAAATTTTGCGGGATGATAAATCTCAGATAATACATGCAGTACAACAGTACATACGCACGAAAGTTTTTCAGAATGTGACTCCATGACTTCTTAGGGATCACCGGAGGGACCCAAGAAAATTTGGAAGAAAGTCTATACAAATAATTATTTTATTATTATAAATAATTATAATATTCATTAATATCGTAATTTCCTGCCTACAATCCGTGGATCAAACAATCATGTTTCGATTCAGAAATTTTATTTCTCTATTGAAGTTAAATATTTATTACGATTTAACAAGTTACGTTTTATGGAACAAGATTTTTGGGTTCGAACGTAATTGTTTGATCAGCGAATTATAGACCGGAAATTACGGTAATTCATGTTTTTACCACAAAATGTGTCGAATATATTTAGTAGGTCATGATAATATACACTAAATTTTATCAAGATAAAAATTATACTATCATGATGCGACTGTAATAATAAAGATAGATGCTTGTCTGTCTATGTGTGTGTATGTATGCGCGAGCGCTGAGCAATGCAGACCTCACAGCCGTAAGATTTGACAGGACCTGTATGCCTGAAGTCATGCATATCGAAGACGATTTCTGGAATTTTTCATTTAATGTTCTATGCGAATTTTTTCGCATTTTGCGGCATTTTGTTTTTTTCAAATTAGTAAAAAATAATCCGATTTCAATATTTTATCCAGTATAAACTTTGTCTTCTTTTCAATAACGTGTTTTCGAGATTCTTACAGCGATTTTTCAATTTTTAACAATTTTTTAATCTTATTTTTAGAGGTTTTTTTTTTTTTTTTCATTTCGTGGTGATTTTTCTTTTACATTCCTAAAAGGAATCCGGTTTAAATCTTTTACCCATTTAGTTATTTTCGTTCCCTGTAGTTTTTTAATCTTTTCCGAATTGTTAATGCGGTTTTTAGTGGTGGTTTTCGTGTTTTGAGGCGATTTTTTTTACTTTTTTTTAAACAGAAAAAACTCTCCGGTAAATTTGCAATTGCCGTGATTAAATTCGAATAGGGAGAATGTCAAATCAGTTCTTATAAGGAAGCTGAAAATTTAATTTTGCTCGAAATAAAAAACGCAATAATTCAAGATTCGCTTCCTTCGAGACAGAAGAGGTCGTAGCTTGCTCGGGAGTACGTTGCCGAAGGCAGTCCCCACCTCAATCCTAGAATTGTTTAATTCTACGTTCGTTTAAAAAAAAAAAAAAAAAAAAAAAAAAAAAAAACCCAACGAAACTTCACCAGTGAACTTTTCTTTGAGGGATAGTGTTTGAAATAACGAGCGGGATCGCGCGATTTACGCACAGAAAAGGAAAGTTCCGCATAATAAAAAATGCTGTGCAGTATCCCCCCCCCCCCCCTCCAAATTCTTCCACAGACCAGTGATTCTTTAGTGAGTATTTTAATTTTTTTTTTTTTTAAATCCGCGATTTTTATTTCTTTTATGAAATTGTTCAAAGTCAATTCGTGAATCGGCTCCGGAAAAATTTGAGAATTTCTTCAAACGATCGTGGAAAATTATTGGGAATTTCGATAAAAGAGTGCAGAAAATAATTGCGAATTTCGCCAAAAGATTGCGCAAAAAATTACGAATTTCGATAAACGATTGACGAAAAATGTTTGCAAATTTCGTCAAAATGTCGCGGAAAAGAGTAGAGAATTTTATTAATTGGTACGGAAAGATATCGAGAAATTTCCCGATCGGTCGCGCAAAACTATCGTGAATTTCGACAAATGACCACTGTAAAAAAATCAGTTTCGTCAATCGGCCGCAACAGAATTTAAATTTCATCAAAGGATCGCGCTAAAAGCGAGAATTTCGTCAAAGGATCGCAGACAAGAAAAAACTCATTTCATCAAAAGATCGTAGAAAGAGAACGCGAACTTCATCAAAGGATCGTGCTAAAGAAATGCCAATTTCGTCAAAATATCGCGATAAAAAAGGCGAATTTCGCCAAATAATCGCGGTAAAAAATACGAATTTTGTCAAAGGTTAGCAGCGAAAGGTGCGTATTTCGACAAAAAATCGCGTAGAAAGACGTAAATTTCGTCAAACGATTTTGGGATAAAATTGTAAATATCATGAAATGATCGCAGAAAAAAAATCGCGAATTTGGTCAAAATTTACTGCACTGGGCTAAAAGATTGAAACCGGGTTCCTTTTTCTTACTTTCAAAAGAATGCCGCGAAACGAGAAAAAAAAACTTTAAAAATCGTATAAAAATTTTCAGAGGGAAAAAATTACTATAATGACTTGAAAGACTGCAACCATATTCCTTTTACGAATATCAAAAAATGGCCTCGAAACACGAAATTGAACCAACCAACAAACCTCCAGATTAATTTGAATTTTCTGTGCTATTATTTTTCATTTTCAAAGGAGGCAGGGTCTGTGTGTACACTCCCTCCTATTTCTGCCAAATAATCGCATTTTAGAATATTGTTTCACATCTGCATTTCCTTTCAAATATTTTTGCTTCTTTCTAGATTTTAAACTACGAAAGGAAAGAGACAAATAGTTTCTATCCTCGTCAAGAACTTGCGTTAAGGCTGTTCTCAAATCCAAAAGGGCAACTTTGTGACATAAGTTTTGATTTATTTTTTGTTCGGAAATGCATGAATCTAGCTGGTGTTATTGTTCAGAAACTATTTCATCGAGCTGTATTTTTCCTTTTTTTGCAAACGCAATAGATCTTTCAGAAAATAGTGTCAAAGTGGGCGTTTTGAACCGAATTTCCGCGCGAAAATAGAAAGAGCAATGAAGAAAGGGAGAAAAACGTACTTGTCACGTGATCCAAATTGCTTCTAACTCAAAACATAATTGATTGATCAAAAAATGGAAAACACAGTTCGATTTCAAATCGCTACTCTGGTCAGGCTTTCCAATTTTATATCTTTCCGTTAAAAAATGAATTTGTAAATGTGTCAGAACGTTTTGCGCTTGTTGAGCAGAGCAGTTGAGAACAGCTTTAATTTCTCATGAAATTGCAGAAACATGAAATAGAAAGAACGGTGTTTCAAACAATCTCCCCAAACAAAAGACGTCAAAATGGGATTATAAAGTCACCTTTTTGACTTACTAAGATTAATACAGATTCTCGTAAATATTCTAGTTTAAAAAACGATAAACAACATAATTTTCTTAAAAAAAGAAAGAAAGAAAGAAAACATGCGTTTCTTTTTGTATCGCATTTCGAAACTTAGGCAGTTAGTTTACTAAACTAATTAAACTCTGGTTTCACTTCTTTTTTTTCTTTTGTAGATTTCGTTTTTTAAAAATAATTATGCTTGAGTCTGCGCAAGCGGGTGGGTGGGTGGGGGGGGGGTGCCCGGGCACCCAGGGCACCCCCCCCCCCCCTGGTTACGCCTATGCCTCTATTGTAATGATATGTGATTTTTTAGGGTTTAGTTCATCTGACGAAATCCTATTCGTCTCACTCCTCTGTCTGTCTGTCCGTCTGTAACAGAGCCCGTTTTCAGAAACTATATATATTAAAAACTTGAAATTTTGCATACTTAGAGCTGAACAACTCACATCAAACGAAAAATCGTAAAATTTTGAAAAAGGCCTATATTTACCCCTCTGGGCTCTAACTTGTGTATTTTAAGCATTTTTTTTTTCTAACTGAGCCCCTAATTAAGTTGAAGAGTTGAAATTTTGCATACTTATAGCTGAACGCACGACAAATCATAAAAAATTCAAAAAGTCTTATTTACCCCTCCGGTCTCTAACTTCTGTATTTTAAGCAATTTTTCCGATCGCTTTTAAAACATTGTTCAGAACGTTGTCGCATTTTTAGAAATACAGCATAATTTTTATTTATTCAATATAAAAATTTCATAATTGTTGATACCACTATTTTCTAATAGTAATTTCAACAAATATCTTAAATTCTGGCTTAAGACCAATTTTAAACTTTAGCGTTCTGTACTGTTTTGCGTGTTTTTTACGATGTGATGAGATAAATATTACTTATTCAATATAAAAAATTTCATAAATGTTGATACCATTATTTTAGAATAGTAATTTCAGAAAATATCTTAAACTGGAGTTTAAGACCGCCCCCCCCCCCGGCTAATGTATCTACGGATAAGACATAGAAAGAAGTTTCGTTCAGATACACTCTTGTTAAGAATAGAGTGCGCTCTCTGGTGGTGGAATGTGGAACTAACGGACCGCAATTTTATTTAAATTAGGAAATCTAACTAGGCGATCTGTTTGAAACTTTGAGATAGCTTATAACACATAGTAAAAATTTTTTTAAATAAGTAGGCGCGAGAAATTTCTGGGGGGGGGGCGTTAAATTAAAAAAAAAACCTTAGCGTTTTTTACCGTTTTATGTGCGGTTTTTTGACGGAGTCCTGAGATAATGCTGCTTGTTCGATATAAAAATTTCATAAGTGTTAATACCACTATTTTCGAATAGTAATTTCAGCAAATATCTTAAGATGTTGTTAAGAACGCCCCCGTCTCGACTAATATATCTACGAATAGGTTTTTCAACGGAGTTTTGTTAAGAATAGAGTGTGCTCCCTGGTGATGGAATGGGGAACTAAAAGAACGCAATTTTATTTAAGTTAGGAAATCTAAAACGGCGATCTGTTTGAAATTTTAAGGTAGTTTGACACATATTTTTTTAAAAAAAGAATGGCGCGAGAAATTTCGAGAGGGGGGGACGGCGCAATTTTTTTTTAATGTTATCGTTTTTTACCGTTTTTGTAAGGATTTAATAATTATAAATTATTAATTTGGCTTATTAAAGAATAAAGTATTTTGAAACGAATATTAAACGAAACCCTCAGTGCGATCTGTGATCACACTTACCCACTTGTTATTATTTCTATCCAAAAATAATTATTATATTGAAAAGAGGAAAAAAATCAATTGTTTGTCATTGCAGTATTAGACACAGCTATTCTGAGTAATAGGCTACCAAAACCCAAGTACTGGTAACTGCAATAATTAAAATGTTTGTAAGCAAAGAAACATGATTGCCAACTAGGTAAAGAAATAGTACTTCGAAACTAGCTTTTCGCCGTACAAAAACCATTTTTAAATTACTAAACCGATTCATAGCTGCCAACTTTTACGCTTTTTTCCTACCACTGTTTTTTATCAGAAAAAATTGTCTTATTTAATTATCTGTTTTCGATGATTAAAAAAGACGGTTTTTGTGTTAAAAATAGCGATGGTAGGAAAAAATGCGGCAGGTTATCCAACCGACGGTTTCTGAGGACGTAAGTTTCAAAACTTCAGAAAATCAAATTTTGGAAAATCGCGAAAAACGTTTGACTGCTTCTATTGGTTTTCATTGTAAACTAAGATTTTACAATGTCGGAAATACAGGATAAACTAGATTTTTTTTCCTGGTTGTAGTGTTTTTTCGATGCAGGTTTACCAGTAGATTTGATTGATAGAGAAAAAAAAAAACCGATTTTTTAAATTTTGGATAAGGCGAGTTTTGAAACTCACGTCCTCAACTATTTACTTAATGATATTTTGATTTTTTTTTAATGGTGAATTAACAAGTACATTAATACCGTAGATGAAGAAACGTTTGTATGAAGGAAATGACTGAAACTATTGAACTGATTAAAAAAAAAATATATTCTCTGCAAGGTAATTGATAAACAGTAATTGATAACCAAGTAGAGAGCATTGTATCTTTTTTATTTGTTGTTGTTGTTTTTCTGGGGGGGGGGGGGAGAAGGTAATGGCTGCAAATGGGTTGTACTAATGAAGATTTTCTTTTTAATTCAAGTCTCATGTTTATCTAATGTGTTACAAAAATGAAGTTTCCTCAAAATACGACTTAATTATGTTTAAATTATTCGTAGCAGTATAATTTCACGTCAGTAGACACTAGTGTTACCAGGTTCAGTATCGCGAAAAGCGGAACAGGTAGATAAAAATCAATCGCGACAGCGGCTTCAAAATTGGAACATAAAAATACAGTAAACCCTACGACAACGGAACCTGTCTTTAACGGAATCCTGGCTTAAACGTTAAATCTCATTGTCCCTATGTTAAAAATGTCATTATACTTGCTAAGAATAAAGCCTGTTTAAAACGAAATTTTTCTCCTGTATCTTGAGATTCCGTCTTTCAGGTTTTATCATACTACTAAATTAACACGACAATCCTAGACGGTATATTACATTCATGACTGTTACTTTTATTCTTTAATTCCAAATTTATTTATGGAATACTGTTCCTTTTATCAGAACAATTAATTTTGTCTTATAGAATAATTATTTCGATAATGTTTTATGAGAGAAACTAAACTAAATTTAACTGTTAAACATACCAAATAAATATTGGCTTCTTATTGCCTTATTTTTCATTGATATAAAAAGTTTTAATTGTGAAATTTTTTTATTTTATTATGAAAATCCAACGATCCGAAATGCATTAAAAGCAGCAATGAAGAAATAAAACGTATGTATGTAAACAAATTAGGTTTATAAGTTTTTATTGAGAATAATGCAACTATTTTAAACTACATGCAAAAAAGGAACTTTTGCTTAAGAACAAAAAAAAAACTCCGTATTAATTCGACTATCGCAAACTTTTTTTTAAATGTTTTTGAAGGTTTATTATTTTTTTAAGCAGCTGAATAAGTTTTATTTTCGTTTTTATAAAAAAGCCGTGTTACTAAAAATTATACGGCGCCCCAATTTTTGAAAAATTACTAATATATTTTTTTTGTTTTTGAGGGACCGTGAACCTTTTATTTGAGCAAAAATCTCGATCCAAAAATCTAAAAAAACAATTGTGCATATTAACTATTCTCCAGTTTGTTCCGAGCCATTTGCGAACAAATGCTGCAGATACTATTAGTTTTCGCAAACCTACAAGCGTTTCAATTTTGTACACAATTTTTCTACTGTACTTTAAATTTTTTTAGATTTTTGAAGTGATCCTTGCGTCTTAATTTTTGATCAAAAATCATGAAATTGATAAGATAGAATCATGATATTGGTTACAAAGAAACTGTGAAATCCGAATTTATTAAGATAATTAAATTTGATTTTTAACTCATTAAAATGCAAAATTTTATGAAAATCGATATGGAATTGAAAATAAAAAATCTCAAAAAAAAAAAAAAAAAAAACTATTCAAGGGATTCAAAAATCGATACACAGATTGGTTTCTAACAGAAACTTAAAAGATTCAAATACAAAATCAAGGAAATTTCTCAAAGATTAAGACGCATGGACCATTGTAAAATTTAATTTATATATAAAGAAATTTAACGTCCACCGCCCCCTTTAGTTGAATTAGAATTTTTCCCCGTGTCATTTTTGAACTAAGTCACTTTAGTCGCTAAAAGTAACTTTAAAATTTTTTTTGTCACTAACGTCCCTCTTCTGTGTGTGTGTGTGGGGGGGGGGGAGGGGTGCGAATTAAGGACGTTTGTGAGAGAATGTTTTAAACAATTGCTAGTATTTTTGCGGTCCGAAACCATGAGCTTCCTGGGCCCCTTCTCGGGCTGTTTTTCATTCCTTAGTGTCGGGCCGATCACACACTTAATCTTTCTCGAAATATTTCGGCCAGGATGGCCCCAGGAAAAGCCGGACGTGTCGACTGTTATATATTTCTAACATCCTCTAATCCGCAAAAGTTAAGGAGAAAGTTTGTGCAAATTATAGAATTTTGCAGGTTATTGCTCATTGTTTACTTTTTTTTTTTTTTCCTTTCCAGATAAAGAGTTATTTCTAATGTATGAACGAATCTCAAAGGTGGAACGATAATGATTCTCAAATAAGTTATTCAATTAAATATCTCTTCAATAATAAAAAAAAATATCAATTTCTTAAAAGTTAATAATGTAAGCTTATTCAAATAACATACACCAATACATATTTAAATATACAAATCCAAATGCACATTCATCATTTATTAGTTTTAATTTTAGAAAACATTGTTGTGATTGTTTATTTGAATAGTTTAGATTATAGTTGAAAATTTTATTTTGCAAGTTATGAAAAAAGGAAATTTCCTGTTCAGATATGAGACTGTTTTGATAAAAAGTTAATATATATATATATTATATTATTAATTTATTCATTGTTTTTTTTATGGTTCAGAAAAAAGCAAGGAATTAACATAAAATGATTAAAAAGAAGTAATGAATTTCTTTAAATTTTTAATTATAAATTTCTTTGTTTACATCCGAATATGTATTGTGGATTAAAGGGAGTTAACTGTGTTTTTTAACTTCTACTTTTTGTGCACACTTCCTAAAAGATCTCTCTTTTTTTTTCTTAGTTCTCAAAATATTTCTAAAATCTATGCTTAATTTTATAGGAAGTGTTAAAATTTTACTCCCAGTTCGTCCGCTTTTAACACATAAAATATTAAATTAAGCATAGATTTTAGAAATATTTCGACAACTAAGAAAAAAAAGAGATATCCTTTAAGAAGAGTACACAGAAAAAAGATGTTCAAAATATGAATTTTCCGAGGAGATATTTTAAATATACGAATGCATCAAAAGTCCATAGACTTAACATCACGGAGAATTCCAAAGGCTGAGTGGCCAGCATCCTTAAATAGACCTGGATGTTCAAAGTGGAAGACGACTCGCTACGAACTAGAGGCCTCCATGGTTAGGACCAAGCTGGACTTTTTCTACGCAGAGCCAGTCTAAAACAGAAAATACGCCCAATCCCATACAAAGCTAACTTTTTTTTTTTTGTCAAAATTGTAATGCTGTGTATTTGTTATTTGAAACTTATTTTAGTTTAATAAATTGCAAATAAATATTTTTTAAATCTCCCTTTAATGAAAAAAAAATAAATAAAATAAGACCTTTTTAAAACTGAGATTTCATTTAGCCGTTTCTTACTTTCATTATAAACTTTTTTTCTTTTTTTTAAGGGCCTTTCTGCGCTTAATTGCCCAAGTGATCGTTAATATTGAAATTCTATATTACATGGCTTGCCGACGTATCTTTAAAATTCTGTACATCAGCGGTTCTCATCGCGATTTATGCGCCTGGGTGGGCGTACAGGTGAGGGGTGTTTGATTTTTAAGGAGGGGCTATAATTAAGTAGGTGTCTGCAAGAAAGGCCTATGTTACAAATTTAAAATTTTACAGAAATGAGGAAAAAGCTATTAATGTCCATTTATGAGCGATATCATGCCCACTTAACTGCTCCCACGTGCAATATAGGCGCTTTTTCCGATCTTAATCCTCCTCCGCCTTTCTCTTCATACACAACGAGTCATAAAAAAACTAGTTACCTGGGTAAGTAAATTAACAATATTATTTTTAGTCTGTTTTACTTATTTAAAGTTTTTAAAAAAACTTTCGTATTATATATATATATATATATATATATGTGTGTGTGTGTGAAATTGCAAATTTTAACTCTGGATAATGATCAATCATTCCACAAAGGCCCTTTCCAACAAAAAAATCAACATTCCAAAATTTGATTGGTCAATAGTCCAAATAGCCATTTCAGATACCCATTCGATTGTTGTTTCTATCCTAAATAAAATATTCTATTATGTATCAAATATGAATTTCAGACAAGGTTTTATATGGATGCACATTGTTCTGAGATCATATAAATCCGAACAAATTAAAAAAACAAAAACATCTATTAATTCTACGTAAAAACGAATATTTCGTGAAAATTGATCTTATTTCATCACAGAAATTCTGCGATTACTAGTCGGAAATAGTGATAAAAAACAAGCTTTGCAATTGACTGATATGCGCCATAACTTTTCCGACAAACCAATATAACTTGCTTTCTGTCTTTTGTACTTTTGCTTTGTAGTATGCAATGAAATACACAAGTCACATTTTACTTAAATTATATCTCCGAATTGTCAAACATATTTTAATTAGGTATTTAGTTCAAATATGTCAGTTGAAAAAACTTTACTTAACTTTGAATATTATATTAATTGTTCCACGTATAATGGGAGGTTTTCAGCCCGTTGAACCCTTTCGTATATTTAACCCTTAACTGCTTTTTCGGTCATGTAAACTACTGCTTTTTCCACTTTCACAGTTTAATTTGTACTTTACAGTTTAATTAGAGATACTAGTGAAATTTTGCTCCATTCGGTGCCTTAGTACTATTGCTAGATTTTTGGATATGTGAATTTTAGTTTTTAAAGTCATGTATACAAATTTTAATACAGAAACAGTATCCTATGAGTTAATCGAGTTTTTTATTCATATTTTGATCAAGCGGTCTTGGAGTTCGCTTACAGTATAGGGGAGACCGGGGGAATGCCGCCAACCCGGGTTATGCCGCCACCCCACCTAGTTTAAAAACTAAGGGCAGTTTGAGATAGTGAATGTGCCTGCACTATAGCGGCCAACAATATAAACAGTGCCTAAAGTGAGAGTGACTTTGCTGTACGTCGTTCTTTTCTTCTAGTGAAAAATGTAGTTTTCATCTAGTTGCTTGTTATTTTGGAGCTTCAAATGAGTAGAGATAAGCACATTTTATTGTAACATTAGGTATTTAAGATAATATGACCCGTAAACTATATGCATTCGCCGACATTTTGATGTAATGTGTTGAACAAGTTCGGTTCTTGTTTCGGCTTTGCTTGAGGATTTCCGCCATATTGTCCTCTCGGGGTAATGCTGCCACCATGCAAATCGGGTGAGAAATGGCCTTTTTTTAATGTTGTGGAGCCGATTCAGCAGAGTGACTTTTGCAATATGAAGTAAATTGTAAGCTTAACCATTATTTTGCTCAATTACATTGCTTTCTAACTATTTTCAGTAAGTTGTGTGTTTCCTAGTACCCATTTGATGCATGTATTAGGTCATTAAGGAGTGGCGGCATTACCCCGGTACAGTGGCGGAATTACCCCAGTGTCCTGGGTAATCCCGCCACTGTGCAGAGGTTTAAAAAATATTTTTTTATATATGCTTACTTTACAGTTATGATTACGGTTAAATTTATACAGATACTAAAGATCATGATTCAGCTTTAGAATTTTTACTATTAAAAAATAAACATTTTTTCGAGGTGAAAAAATTTAAATTCCCTTAAGGTGTCGCCATTCCCCCGGTCTCCCCTACTTATGCGATAATTTCTGTCACAGCAGTTAAGGGTTAAACATATCATTCTGCCTTACATGTTACCTTTCCATTCTTTGCAACGTATTTCTCGTTAAAGTTTCTTCGCATGTCAGTTTTTATAATTGGTATCAGATTGTAGATTAATGTGTCTATGATTAACAATGTAAACTAAATTTGATTTTTTAAAAATAATATAGATGATTTTTAAATTAAAATGACCTATAAAATATGTTGTTGTAAAATGTCAGTTTTGTCTTAATGTTGATTATTCTTTTTTTTTTCCAAAACAGAAAACAAGTTCTTGCTGTGGACTGCGTCAATTCGTTCGCGAGGGAATGCCTCTCGCAAAAAGAACAAGCTTATTTTAAAACGTTAGTCCTTGGATCTGACAAATTTTTAGACACATTTTGTTTTGAAGACAGTGACTTAAGAAAAAGTAAGTATATGATTTTAAATAATGATTTTCATCAGAATAGGGCAACAGTTTTGTTTACGTTATTGCTCTGATATTAAAATGGATCTTGATATCTCTTTAAAAACAGTTTAATCATTTACTTTCCATTGCCTAAATATTTATTCTATTTAGTATTGGTATTAAATGAATTTCCATATAGTTTCTATTCAAATTTAATTTCACCCATCTTCTGAAAGTGCGAACTTTTACTATTCCGTTGTTCCATATACAGACAATTCCAATTTTCACAGTTTAAATAGTGAATGAAATAAAACTATTTTATGAATAACAATAGGAACGTTTTTCAAACACGTTTAACATCAACACAAAATAATTCTTGTCGCTGGGCATTGCTGTCTCAATAGTGGGAAAATCAATCTGTCTCAATCTGTTTGTCTAAATCTCAGGATAAGGCTGTTAATGTGTGTTCTAAATTCAGGTATGTACAGGGTGATTTTTTTTAAAGTCGTGAAAGTAAAACCCTATAACAAAAGAACCACTGATCCAAATGACCTGAAATTTCACCAGTATGCTTCCAAAGCAATGGGGATTTTTTTGGCGTGGTTAAAAAAAACCCTTCATATCGCACCGACAGATGGCGCTGTAAGTTAACAGAAACAAAGAATATCGTCAGAGAGTGGGAGGAAAACAATAGACGGTACTTCAAGAAAAAGAAAACTTTATTACGCATATCGAAAACATACAGAATGTAGTAATTGGGTAAAGATACTGCGAACACCTTCGCAGAAACAGAACGAAATAAAAATATGGAACAAAGCATTCATACGGAACTGCACGACTAACACAAGAGGTTTTCAGTGTGCTGTCCCCTGTTTTCAGCTACGAGTCAGAAACGTGAAACCGCATGTTCAACAACAAAGCAAAGAATATCCGGCTGGATGCTGTGGATCTGGTGCACAATGTGAGCTTTCAGGTCAACTAAGTTCGTAACACCATTACAATACACAGCATTCTTGGGTACCCCCAGAGCCAAAAATTGCAGGGATTGAGATCAGAATAATGAACACGAGGTGCGCGTGCTTCAGGTTTTTATTGCCACTGTGCGTTTGTCGTGCGCAAGCTCGTCTCCCGACTTTACTGCATATACAGCGCCATCTGTCGGTGCGATTTTAAGTTTTTTTTAACCACGGCTTAAAAATTCCCATTGCTTTGGGAGCATACTGGTGAAATTTCAGGTCATTTGGATCAGTGGTTCTTTTGTTATAGGATTTTACTTTCACGACTTTAAAAAAAATCACCCTGTATATCCCATTCTTGCGGAGTGAAGGAAGCTCTCACGAACTTCTACTATTAGATTCAAATGCATAGTGTTATACTCGAACTCTGCAGTACATGGAAGAGTTTCTCTTAAGCTCATTTAATGCTGTTCTCAAATCGAAGATAGCTGTTTTTTAAACATTCCTGAATATATTTTTTTCGTAAATGCATGGAATCGGCAAGAGCACTCATTGAAAAACTATGAAATCGAACAGCATTGTACTTTTTATGTAAAAGAAAGATTTTTTCAAGTAGACGTTTTGAATAGTTTTTTCGGTTAACCCAAGAATGACCATCGTGAGACAGCTACATTTGCAACTGAGAGGCAAAACATTTTTCTGAAAATTAAGAACATTGTTCTATTCCAAATCACTTACATTGCAATTTCACGTTTTTTACGTTTTAAAATGATTTCGTGCAAATGCTCATCGTTGAATATCGTCAAAGTTACGCGTTATTGAGCAAGGAAAAATATTTTATTAATAGTTTTAGCATCCATCAGATTTAGACATACATTCGGATATATCTGTACACGTCCATGTCGCAGCATATGAGTTCAATTAAACGCACGAGAGGTTCTTTTCAAATTCCAAAATATTACGTTAGGTGAATGCTTTGTATTATATAATTTTATTATGTTAATGTGTTGTTTTTAGTTTTATTATATATTTACCTACCTGGATCCTACATTCGTTTTTGAGATGATGTAATACTCAACATGTCAAATGGTTATTTCCGAACTTTTTTTCTGATGTTCAAATTCTATGACAATTTTTCGCTAACACAAAGGTACTAGCTTGTCGCAATACGAATTACCCATATCAATACATGTGTACCTACTTTATCTACACTTAGCTATGTACAAATATGACCTCTCTGTACAAACTCGCGGCTTTGTGAATCGCTTGAAATCATAAAATTAAAATTGCATTTAAAATCAAAAGTTTAATAAAAATAAAAACACATTGGTGTGGCATAATAAAATCAATTATAGTAGACATTTGAAGCTTTATAAAAGCTTCTCATCAGTAAAACTGTCAATCGATGTCGTAGCTGTTGTTTACACATGTTGACGTTAAAAAAAATGTCATTTAAAAATATTAAATCTTCAGGGAATATGTCACTATATTTTTTGGCCTCAACACATTCATTTAAATGACATATTCTTGAATGTGAACATGAGTAAACAGCAACTTCAGTATCGGTTGACATTTGTACTGATAAGGAGCTTGTATACAGATTGAAAGGTCTACTGCAACTGATTTTATTATTCTGTATTAATGTGTTGTTTTTAGTTTTATTAATGACTGATTTTTAATGTATTTTTTGTTTTATATCTTAGTTCAGATTTAATGTTTCATTATTCATTTAATGTCTGGTTTTTCAGAATTAAAAGTATTTTTTCCCCTTCTAGGGTACTTGCAACACTCCTCTTGTATTCGAAACATAACCACAAAACTGGATTATTGTACGCAGCATTATCGAAATAAGCAGGAAGAACTAGATGCATCAGAGACCAACACAAAGATTTTATTGGAGAAAACATGTTGGTATGTTGTTAAACTGTTTTTATGTCTGCAAAACAATTCGTAGCAGTGTGACATTCATGATTTTTTTTATCTTCTCTTGCAAATTTATCCTTAAAAAGTGAAAAAAATTACTTAGTGTCGTTTAAAAAAATAGTCCTATTATTGACATTCCAAACCTTGTAAATCCTTCAGTTAACAGATATAAATTTTAACGATTTCAATACTTATGCATATAGAAGGAAAGTAAAATCAGAGCAAAAAAGACAATTTGATTTAACATTTTTTTAAAAATAAACTTATTTATATTATTGCAAATAGGATGCTTAATTTCATAAAACATACCTTAAGGAAAGTCATAAAAAATATCACGTAAATTGAGAAATATATGTTCAAGTTTTAATATTTGAAACGTTCTGATGTGTTTAAAAAATACAAGCTGAAAAACGAATTTTAAGATTGTAACTCTGAATCATGTAAAGAGAATGGATGTAGTAAAAAGCCTTCTGCGCATATCTATAATTATAGAATATTTAGCTAACTTCGCCAGAATATACCCCCAGTTCAAGGTTAGCGAGTCCATTTAAATTATTTTTTTGTACTTTCCTCTTTCTGTACAAGAAGAAAATATTGGAATGGTGAAAATTTTCGACTTCCGATTTTCGGTGGATTTATGCGCTTTATGCTTCATTTAAGCTATCTGTTGTTTAAATGACGTCAGATTTGGACCAGGTTAACGCCCTCCAAAGTCTTATGTTGTGTAACTTATGCCTTGCTAAACCTGTATTATCATTGTTCCAACCCTGTATTATACTTGTTCATCATTGTCAAAGTAATTTTAAAGAGATGCTGCAATAGTTTCCAGCAATGTTTTACTTAACATTGCATGAATATATCTTAGCTGTCTAAATATATAGCGAAGT
This sequence comes from Maratus speciosus, assembly GCA_963932465.1. Lineage (NCBI taxonomy): Eukaryota > Metazoa > Arthropoda > Arachnida > Araneae > Salticidae > Maratus > Maratus speciosus. Next base: position 40,195,176 of record OZ010791.1, on the reverse strand, counting down.
TGTGTCCAAAGGCTCCACAGCAAGATCCAATAGGGAATACTAAAATCCTTGGTAAATTTACATATCGGGAAAGTGTTTTTTATATATAAAAATAAGTAGAATAAGGGCAAGTGAAATATTAGTTAAAAGCCTTCTGCGCATATCTATAATTATAGAATATTTAGCTAACTTCGCCAGAATATACACCCAGTTCAAGGGTAGCGAGTACATTTAAATTATATTTTTGTACTTTCCTCTTTCTGTACAAGAAGAAAATATTGGAATGGTGAAAATTTTCGACTTCCGATTTTCGGTGGATTTATGCTTCATTTAAGCTATCCGTTGTTTAAATGACGTCAGATTTGAACCAGGTTAACGACCTCCAAATTCTTATGTTGTGTAACTTAAGCCTTGCTAAACCTGTATTATCATTGGTCCAACCCTGTATTATACTTGTTCATCATTGTCAAAGTAATTTTAAAGAGATGCTGCAATAGTTTCCAGCAATGTTTTACTTAACATTGCATGAATATATCTTAGCATTCTAAATATATAGCGAAGTTGTGTCCAAAGGCTCCACAGCATGATCCAATAGGGAATCTAAAATCCTTGGTAAATTTACATATCGGGAAAGGGTTTTTTTTATATACAAAATAAGTAGAATAAGGGCAAGTGAAATATTAGTTTAAAGTGAAAAGTTATTCACTTGATAAACTCAAAGTAATGTTGCCACAGGCGAGATATGTAACATGTAGAGAAATCTAAAAACGTAGGCAGAAATAAATTTACGTGCCTCTTATTTACCCCACTCTCCCTTAATACTCAAAATCTGAGTAAAATCTCTCTCAAAAGCACTTAAAAATTTAATTATTATCCTGCTCTTACCTGTGTCGCCTGAAACTTGTAGTATTTGTAATTTACATGTAATTTAAACTGTGCATTATTTTACTTTTTTTTACACAATGGCTAATATTAAGTTGCAGAAAAAAGGCCCGATTTGGTAGATGAACTTACAACAATAACTCTATGGAAAATGATTGTAAATCAAAATGGGTACTAGTAGATAAAAGTTCGACATTCAGGGTCGAATAAACTCCTGAAAGATGTTTTTGGCGTCTTTGTGATTGGTAAGACCTGTTCTCTAAAAAAAATGTGAAAATGCTTTAAAAATTATATTTGGGAGGTGAAGGTTTGGGAGACTTAGTGTAATGAAGAATCTGTTGGTGCAAACCGTGTAATTTTTGAAAAGTTGCCCTGGAAACTTGTGGTCTTTCGTTGTCAAGAGGCAGTAAAAATTCACTTCTGTTGATCAATCTAGGTAGCTTAACTCGTAAATTTGTATGCATTGTATCAAACTGAGTACAACATTTTCTCTGAATTTTTCAGAAAGGAAGTGTGGATAACAGCGCCAAACAATCAACCATTATCTTAATCCGATGAAGAATTGGTTTTGGCATTTCAGGGATTAATCGGTGAAGATCAGCGACAATTATTGTAAAATATCCACATTTCATCACATGTCACTACTTTGTTAAAAAATGAAACATTTCTGTCTCGGAAGAGCAGAGAAGTGTAAACTTCTAGCCGACTTTTTAGATTTTGTTCAGTGAACTCATGAAAAACTCACTTATCCAGGTTTTTGAATTTACCAAGAGCGTGCCAAGGGATGGAAAGATGTCGAATAATGTATGCCTAATTGCTATGTTATGTCTTGTACAATTTGGCGAGGGTCACTGTCAACTATAGTTTGCAGTTCGTTTTTGTCCCATGATCGCGAGTACGCGATTCATTTTCTAAATTCATACTGCAGAATTACCAGGTCAAAATTACCAACGGGGCAAACTTCCATTAGTAAAAAAAGAATAGAAATTTTTGTCTTGTTTCTGACATAATGGCATTTAAAAAGGCGGAAATATATATTATAGTTTGCTGGTGAAAGTTTGCCCCGGCGATAAATCATATCCTAAGGATCAGAATTTTTGGAACCATTGCTATGCAGTACATTCTTTTACAGTGTCATCTCCGCATGCTTTTTTGATAGTCTTTGCTGACTCTGCTACGTTGTGGCGCAGTTTGAACTAAAAAAGTATCCGTCTGTGGTTTACGTCTATGTCGTGTCTATCGGAAAAGAGAAGCTGACATCAATGTTGGTAAAATGACAGATGGTGAACTCGTCATCGTTATGACCTCTGCTATACACAAGAACTCGGAGATCTGATTGGTCTACGAATAATTGATCTACGATCTGATTTTTTCTATTAATAATCGTTGCTATACGTTTGGTCTATGCCAACATGACAATTTCTTCTATAGCAAAAAGTTAGGTCGTTATTTGACGGAAGTGTTTATTTATAATCATTCCTTACCATATACGTTAACAGTAATGACCACCACACTGATTCCTTGATAACATGCAGGGGTATTTAATTATAATGGCGATCAGTACTACTTGCGCCATCTGGACGGGGTTTATAAATACAGGGCTCCCAAATGGGCCCCTTTTCCCCTCCAAAGTCTCCTTTTTGGAAATTGGTCCCCTTTAGTCCCTTTTTATGCATGTTGGTCCCCTTAGTCCCTCTTTTTGTGACTGGAAAAAATTTACTAACGTAGAAAAATTGGCGCAAAACTCTAAAAATCACATAAGTTCAAAAATTGCATGTTACTGTAGCAAGCTAAAACATTGTAACTGGAATTCTTTCATGAATGTCAAAAAATTGCCGCACAATGTGAAAAGATGTTAAAATACGCATTGAAAATCTCATTAAAGATCACTAAAAATTCAAGTTAGAGGACAAAATTTTACTACATTAAGCTAGAAGTTTGAAACCGAATTTCAAAAAACTGCCATAAAATGTAAAAATAAAAAGTAAAAAAATTCAAAAATTGCTATAGGAATTCCCTTTTATTGAAAAGAGGACAAAATTTAATAAGTTCTGCGAAAAGATTGAAACTGGAAGCCTTTTACAAATGTAAAAAAAATCGCATTAAAAATTCAAAAATTGCTGTAATAAGATTTGAGGACAACATTTACTGAATTGGGCTAAAAAATTGAAACTGAATTCCACTTACTAGTGTGAAAAAGTCACTGCATAAAAATCACTAAAAATTCAGAAAATCAGAGAAGTCAAAATGTACTAAAACATTGTATTCAGAATTTTTTCACAAATGGGGGAAAAAATCCTTGAGGGATGTGAATTTTTTATTTTTTTTTTTTATTTTTTTTTTTTAATTGTTAACAATTTAAACCAGAGGATACAATCGTGGAAAGACAAAATTTACTACGTTAAAGTTAAAAGTTTGAAACCAATTTTTTTTTATAAATGTCAAAAAATCACTGCAAAATGCTAAAAAACAATGAAATAATTGGGAACATTTTACTGTATAAATTCCTAATAAACTTTATTGTAAAGAGGACAAAATTTACTACATTCTGCTGAAAATTTTAAACCAGATTCCTTGTACAAATTTGGAAAAAAATCCATAAAACATGAAAAAGAAGCTAAAAATTGCATTTAAAAAAACTACTCAAAAAAGCGGAAAAAATGGCTTCTATTATGTGCATAACTTTAGACATAGTGCTACCTTCTTACCAAATCTTATAGCTCTATCCACAGCGATCTCGTCAGCACAAAGACACATAGACAAACCTTATCTTTATTAGATTAATTTTTGATACAATTATTCAATTGGTAAATAAATCATATCAGATGTAAATTTCCAAATGGGGGAAAAAGTCCGGGCCAGAATTGGAACCAGAGATGTCTTGGCTGGAGCCGTCAATGCTCCACCTATTGAGCCATCCCGGGCGAATCTGAAGGACTAATTTACCCAGCTAACCCTAATGTTGCCATACTATGCTTTTTCCGATGAACATTATAGCTTATTTCAGCTTTTATTGGGTAGTACAAAGGAACTAAATTTTATGTTTGATATTAATAATTAACAATATTTAATCAATAGTCAATCTAATTTTAATACTCAACAGGAGGTGCTGTTATGCTGTTCTTTTTTAGCTCACAGGCTATCAAAGCCTGAGAGCTAATGTGCCCGCCGGTTCTGTATGCATGTATGTACGTAACACGATAATTCTTAATAGAAATAATATCCAATTTGCTTTAAAAAAAATTTCTAGGTTCATTCTCATAAGGCACTTCTCTGATAAGTTTTGGGGGTTCATAGGTTAAGTATAAAGGGGGAACGGTGTGCTAATCTCCACCCCCCCTTAACTTAGTTAAATGGGTTTTTCGTGCGGAGTTATCAGATTTTCTTCAAATTTTGGTATACCGGTTAATTCTGATTACGAACTTCCCTTATTAGATTTGAAAGTTCATTGTTTAAGTCTAAAGGGGGGCACAAGAGGCCAATACCTCCTTAATTTAGATAAATGGATTTTTCTATCCGATTTTATTCAAATTTGGTATACAGGATTATTCTGATAAGGCGCTTCCCTGATGTGATTTGGAGGCTCATTTGTTAAGTATAAAAATAAGAAACAGTGGGGAAACTAACCCCCCCCCCCTTTATTTTTCGAGGGGTACTATTCTTTGAAATAAGAGTATACTTTATAATTAGTATGAATAGCTTGTGAGCTCAATGACATCAGTTTAACTGGGCACTTTTATTTATTCATTGATCGCTGTTACTCCGTATTAAATTCGAAGAAATGCTCTATACTTTGTAATTGCTAGTGTGCTACTCTGATAACAATTGATTCGATATTTTCTTAGATGCATTAATTTTTAGTGTTTATATTTTATTGCAAATCATTTTTTTTTTTGCTGTTATAAATATTAAGGAAAGACATCAGTGAAATTCTTTAAAAAAAATGATTTTTTTTTTTATTGGCTTAAAAAATGCTTTGAACCTTTCTGAATTCATTGATATGCCCAGATTTTTTTTCTGACCATTAGAAATAATTGTAAAAATTCAAGAGAAGACAAGACGGGGAGACTACACCTACTCACACTAAGGGAAAACGCGACTGGAACACCAAGCTCACTCTCATTAATTTCACTCTAGCATTTTATACTCATTTATTATATGTAACTAAACTTCATCCAAGTGTTTATATATTCTTTAATTCATGTGTTTGATAAAACATTGCAAGAACTTCACACAAATTAGAAGTGTCTAAGATTTGTAGCTTTTCGAAAAATTATACTTTTTAGCTAAAAACCCTATTAACTCCTAAAGTACTTGAGTAATTTCGCTAAAAAAATTTTTGTTGGTAGAGTACAAATATAAGATCATATGTGGTAGACAGTTTTAAAATATTTTAATTAGTTTCAGAAAAAACATTTCTGAAAATAGAAAATTTCTGAAAAATTGCGATTGCTCTAAAATAAGAAGTTTTAGTCGCAGAAAAAAAACTGTCTGCCATAAGTCTTGAGCATTATCCAGTGAATATGAATAGGAATTCAGAATTTCATTAAAATCGGTCTGGTTGTTTCTGAAGAAACAGGTCTTAAAGCTCGCATTTCCTCCCTATGATTGCACCCATTCTTGTCTTCCCTCAAAAAACACTTTTCGGCTTTGTCATTTTGTAACACAAAGTGCAAGTTCAAAAAATACAAGTCGCAGTTCAATACAAAAAGTTGGCATCTTTTGATTGAACAATAAGAAGGTTTTAAAAAGGTGTACAAACATTTGACCGACTATCGACACTCCCAAAGTCTTCTGTCGATACGTAATCAGAAAACTAAATTTGTCATTCGTAAAGAGTGAGAATTGTGAATATTTACGTTTTTTTTTTATCTCCTGAAAACTCGTATTTTTCAGGTAAAAACCCCATTATCTCAAAGTACTCGAGCGATTTTTGATATATATATATATATATATTTGTGGTAGAGTATAAATATAAGATAACAGCATACATATGTGGCAGCAGGATTTTGCAAAATTTTAATTAGATTAACGATTGAAAGTTAACGATTATTTTTTAAATCATGATTAAAGATTGACCGATTAAGCTTAGTTCCAATCCAACTCGTAGACTAACGATCAGTTATTATTTTAATGTAATCAATGCTTTGATTACGATTAAATCAATTCAATTCTACTCATAGACTTATGACCAATGATTATTTGGTTGTAATCGTTTGCTTTTTTACGATTAAATCAATTCTTAATCTAAATAGTCAATCTAATGAAGGATTTATGATTGAAATCTTCACGCATTGTTCTGGCTTTGGAGCCTTTATTATCTTTTTTTCAAGCTTCTTCTGGTTTAATCACTCTTGATGGCTGCTAAGGTCATCGGGTCTTGTCTTGGATAGGGTTCTCTTTAAATATTTTGGATTTGTTTCGGTTTTGAGTAGGTTTTGACTCTTTCTGGTCGGGCTAGGTATAACTTGATTTCTTTAAGTTCTGAATATTTTTCGAATGAAGAAAACTGTATATAAATACACTGAAGCCAAGGCAGACCAGTCATTATTTTATGTAGTCTTAATAATGTTGTCCTACATCATAATTTTTTCTCGTAATTCTATGACTGAGTCACTTTTATTCACGACACCCGCTCTATAACAGTTGATACTTACAACTTGGAGTAAAGGTTATCTAAATAATACTAGATGATTAATAATTAAATACTAAGCATTGATTAAAAAACAGAAAAAATAATAAGTAATACAAACTTCTTAAATTTAAGTTTATGACCTTATCCAACATTTCATATTCCAAGAGTACACAAAGGAGTACAAAAAACTAAAAAAGGACAGTCAAATATTAACCTTTAACTCATGTTACCGGTTTCACAGACCACTGCTTTATTTCAATTTTTATAGTTTAATTTGTGACTTTCAGTTTAACTACAAATATCTCCGAAATTTTACTACGTTTGGAACTTTAATAATGTTACCAGAGACTTTTGAATAAGGGAATTTTAATTGTAACAGTGCTGCACAAAAAGTTTAGTACGGAAACACTATCCTGAAATTTAATCGCGTCTTTTATTCATCTTTCGATAGAGCGGTCTCACAGACCATTTCACAACAGTTATGTGACAATTTATGTGGCATCAGTTAAAGGTCAATTCAATATTACTTTGGCGAGAATGGGGGGAGATGCAAAGCATCCTCTTTGATTTATTCTTACACTTTTATAATGTGAAGCTGACATCAAACTGTTTCATTTTGCTTTTACGATAGACTTTCTTCATCATTTTGTTGCAAGTTTATTTTTATGATGTAAGCATAATTTTGTATGTTACCGTAATGTCGAACGTTTAGCGTATTTTAGTACGATTATTAAACGCAATTTGTAGCTGCAAATCAGTTATCTGAAACAGAATCTTTTTTTTCCCTTTCAATTCTTTAAACTGTTTAAAAATTGTCTAAACATATGTAAATGTGCACTGTAAAAATATTTGTAAGCTTAATAAATAATATTTATAGATCATTTCTTTATATATAATTAGATTAAAATTCCAACAAAAATATATATATGTATCGTTTTTTATTTCGTTTCAAAGTTTAAATGAGTTGCAATTAAGGGAAATACACTTGGTACACAAATCTTAAGATTTTATTTTATTCATTAACAGTGTTTAATTCAGGCACTTTTCTCCGGGAGGGATTTTTGTGGCTCCGGAAGAGGGGGGGGGGGATTTCACTTTTTGACCATTGTAAATACAAAATCTCAAATCTTCCGGGAGGTGAGATGTCATCGCTCCAGGGGTGGGGGGGGGGGTCATTAAGTATGGTTAAATATAGATATATTTTTTTTCTTTTCCGTTAGGAGTTTCTACACTAGAAACTTATAAAAAAGTTGAGTTGAATCTTTCCTATTTTTAACTTGAAAATTACTGCCATTCAAGAAGGAACAAAAAATACATTTTTATGAAATTTTCTTATATTTCCCGTTAAAAGGCGCTTTTTCTCCCACAGCTTTTTATATTTCAATTAAAAAAAGTGTAAGGCACATATATTTTTGTATTAAAAGTAGCAACCGTGTATAATTTCATGTTTGTATCTTTAACATTTCCACAAAAATCGTAATTTTAAACTTTTTATTTAACGCTTTTCGTCATTCATTTCAACCTTTTAAATATCTAAACTTTTTAACTGTTCTGTGAGACTAGTCTTAAAAGTAACATCCACATCAAATTAAAATTTTCTATCCTGAACAATTCCATTGAAATCGTAATTTAGGACGTTTTTAGAACACTTTTTGCTGATTTCACCGTTTTAATTTTCGATTTTTTTAGAAACTGTTCTTACATTGCATTTAAAACTTTTAAGTAATTACCATCACGTAAATTTCAAGTTTCTCTCCCCATCGATATAATAAAAATCGCAATTTCAAAACTTTTTCGCTTCTGCATCCATTGAAGGTAGTGGCACCGACATGAAGTACAGTCTATGAGGGAGCAGGGAATATCGCCATCGATTTGTGACTATCAAATGATTGATAATATTGATCCTATTTGCCTAAGATAATTATAAAAGAATATATCAGTTTTATTAAGCGAGTTTCAATTGCCCCTAATCCCCCCTAAATAATTTAAACATATTGATCTCGGTTTATATGAATAATTTTGTGTGACACTGTATAATCAATAAGGAAAATCGTATAGTGACTCTTAAAAAGAATTTCGTAGCAATGAAAACGAATTTAAGAAAGTAAACAGGACAGTCATATTTAATTTTTATCTATGTAATTAATGATTAAATTAATCACGATTAAATTTATTAAGATTGAATTCATGCAGATTGAAAAAATCATAAAAAAAACTTTTTAAAGAGCAATTACTTTTTTAATTTCAATCATGATAAATTGAATTAGGCGTCAATTTCGTATGATTGAGTCTTTAATCGACTAATCAATCGATTAAAAAAGTAATCGATTAATGCCAACCCTGTGTGGCAGGCAGTTTTTAAAAAATTTAATAAAATCTGAAAAATTGCCATTGCTCTAAAATAAAAATTTTTGTCGCAGAATAAAACTGTCTGCCATAAGTCTTGAGCATAATCCAGTGAATGTGGATTCCAAATTTCATCAAAATCAGTCAGGTAGTTTCCGAGAAAACAGGTCTTAAAGCTCGCATATTTCCCATAGGATTGCACCCAGTCTTGTCTTCCCTTAATAAAGCATCAATTTAAATTAAAAGCTCCTTTTAAGCTTAAATAAAAAGATTAAGGAGGATTATCAATGTGAGTACTGAATGTTGAATGCTTCGTATCTTCTAGCAGTAGAATATCTAGCTGCGTGTACTTTTTAGTGACTCATCTTTATAAAGATAACCAATTAACATATTTTTGGGGGTAATTTTTAAAAATTTGCTAGCATATTTAGGAAAACTCGGTGTAGTATTTTTAGACATGGTCCCCCAAAGTCCCCCTTTTTAATATAAATGGTCCCCCAAAGTCTCCCTTTTTAATATAAATGGCCCCCAAAGTCCCCCTTTTTAATATAAATGGTCCCCCAAAGTCCCTTTTTAAAGTAAACATGGTCCCCTTTCCCCTTTTAAGAGACTAAAATGTGTTGGGAGCCATGAATAAAAATTGTTTCATCTCGAAGTCCGATAATTCATTTGCAACTACCTAATTGTTAATTTTTCATTCAAACACTCTCTATTTTGATATTATTCTAATTATACTTGAAAGGGGGGGGGGGTAACGGTTTTAGCTGAACATTTTAATGAGTTATTCAAACTTTAAAAAACTTTTAGATACTAATAATAATTTTTTTCTGTAATTTTATTTTTGCTCTTTCAGCATATATTTTGAGAATATTCAATGTTCTTCCACTGCAACTCAAACAGCTTGCGGAAAAGATGCAGCTCAACTCGTCTCAGACTTGTGGACACTTTTGAGTGGGACTTATCTTACTGAATCCTGCAAACCTTTCTCAAAATATGATCCAGAAAGTTGCACTTTGATGTCCAGCAGTATTAGATTTGTGCCAAACACATCTTTATGGACTTTTATATTTATTTTTTATGTATTTTGCCAATTACTTAAATATTAACTCTAATGTTGTTATTTTTATACTTTGTTAAATAAAATTATTTGTAATTTAATCTGATACGATCATTGTAATAATACTCCTCATTTTTGAAACTCGTTGTTATGCTCACATTGCGCTTTTATATACAAGTCACGCATGCAGTGCGATGGAAAGGGGAAATCTATTTAAAAAATAACTGAAGACCTTTTTTTTTTAATTCTTAAATTAATTTTGTTAAATGAAAAGCGTTACAAACTCAACTTATTTCAGGTTATTTAACCCTTTCAGTGCCACATTATTGGATATCCCATCTTTTCTTCATTAATTTCGATTACTCTTCTGGGAAGATCTCGTTTTTTTTCAATGATTTTAAACAACTCAAGATTAAGACATCCAATACAATTGATCATCCAATTCCGCGCGTTATACAATGTTTGCTTGATGTAAAACCGGCCTCCTGGAAAATGCGTTTGTTTTTGGTTTGACGCTATCCAAATGTACTGAAACTCTTTTCTACTAAGCAAGCAGACAGATGTTTGCTGTTCATGCATATATCGTTCCAGGAAGATCCGATGAGCTCGATACTTTTATTAGTTCTGTTTTCGGGTCTCCTGATACACCTGCCGGGACACACCTAGAATGTGGTGGCAAAAACTCGAAGTGAACGATTTTAAAACCTTGAATATTTTTCCAAAAATAGCACTATCATCGAGTTTTTTTCATGATCATTTGCAGGTCGAAGTTGCGTCTCTATGAGACAACATCCAGCCAACCAAATCTGTTTCTGGTTTTTAGGTAGATTTCGTATGAAATACTACCTATTACGTTCTCCCCTATGTTGGAAATTCTGAAATTTTTTTGCAGATCTACACCGATCATGACCCCTAAAACCCAAAACCACCCCCAGTAAAAAAGTTTATATGTGGAAAACTTCGCAAGTAACACCTACATTCAGACTGAATGTTCCCGACGCTGCCCTCAGAAAAGGTAAATAGAACGCAGAAAGAATTTGACGGTGGCTGTTGTTAAAAAGAACAGAATATTTCGACGATATAAAATAGAAGATTTAAATGACGTATAGAAATCTTAGGAAATATTCGACGATGTTAAGTAAATAAAGCCGAAGATTGCCGTTTTTAAGCTAAATATCGATTGTGAAAAGTGCTACTATCTGTATTTTTGTTTTGTCTTCTTCTTAATAAATGTCAGTGTTCGTCTTAGAAATGAGTTATGATTTACAAATAGGAGTATCATCCCACAAAGTGGTGTTTAGAAGTGACTGTTAACCCATAAAATCTCGGTAAAGTTCGTTAATGGCCAAAATCGGACCAAGGGGATGGAAATAGGGAGGGGTTTTGTGAAAACTGAAAAAACCTCATGATTTCTTAATTTTTGTACATATCAAATCGGTTTAAAGTTTTTATTACTTCTAAAAATTGGGCCAGAAAATTATGTATCACAGATTTTTGATAAAATTAAAAATAGGATCAAGGGGCGCAAAAAATAGGGTTTTGGGAAGAAAAAAAATTCATAACTTCGTCAATTCTCAAGATATCAAATCCAATCAATTTTATTATAAATCTCCTTAATAATATTATCTACAACTTTTATATTTACAAAAGACCAATTCGTGCAGCAAAAAAAAAATTAAAAACGAAAACAAAAAATGTGGGGAAGGTTGAAAAAGAAAAAAATCCATAACTTCGTCAATTCACAAGATATAAAAATTCCCATGAATTTATCATATATCTTCTTAATATTATCTACAACATTTATATTGACAAGTTTTTGGTAGGACCAATTCTTACAGCAAAAACAAATTAAAAATACATAGCATTTGAAGAAAAAAATCATCGTATTAAGGGCGTATTCAAATCCAAACTGCTTATTTTCTGACTCATTTTTAAATTCATTTTTGCTCTAAAACGCATCGAATTGGTAGATTCTCTTATTCAGAAACTATATAATGTATCGTAATGGTCGAATTTTTGATAGAGGCAGAATATATTTCCAAAAATGATGTCAAACTGGGCATTTTGAACCGAATTTCCCGAAGCGATTGTGTTGGAAACGAAAAATATTGTCCTACTGAGAAAATAATTGTTTATAAATCAAATTTTAGTTAATTGAACATAAAATAAAAACACGGGTCCCTTATAAATCTCTTCAAAAATCACGTCAGCAAGATTCATATTTTTTCTTTTAAAAATGAATCTGAAAATGTGCCAAAAAATTTCGAGTTGTTGAGCATGAAAAAGTATTTTTTCTAATACCGCCTTAACATGATTCTGATAAAACCGTCTGTTATATAAAAATGAAATAAAAACTCGTAAAAGCGGTCAAATAAAATTGTTAAAGTGGGTTTATCTCAAATTACGATTTAGTTTTTCTTGCTGAAATTAGCACTTAATTTCGAAATCTACCTGCGCCTGTAGGCCGAGCCGGCAGGAATTTTTTTTATATTCACAGAGCAAAGTCTTTCTTCCTTTTTTTTTTAAGTAGCAGCCATTTTGTGACTTACCATTGACAAGGAACTTAATTTTTACCGTGCCTCCTGCAACTCTTCAGATAAGAACTCTATATTTACTGAACTTCCCTCTAGTATATTTGTCCCTTCCGACAGCGAATTTTTGTCAAACATTGATTTCTTTGAAGAACACCCTCACATTTGACCACATTGAAGATATTGCAACCAATATCTACTTTTGAAATCTGCGAATGAACGCAGGTTCTCCAACACTCTTCGTCTTTAGTGTTGACTGCTGCCGATTCGAATCATGCTTGTATAGGATTACATACCGATTTTTAACCCTTAAATGCATATCTGCATCACTTTTTAACTCCTAGTAACCACTATATTTATATAGAAATATTAATCCTGTAAAAAGGTACCAAAAATATGCTACTAAATAAAGTTAAAAATTTATCTTAAAATTTCTGGTGTCTAATCTTTAATATAAGAATAAAAAGCACATTTCTGAAAGAATAATTCATGCATTTAAGGGTTAATTTTTACAAAATAAAATTTTTTATAAAATAAGGTATTTAGATTCATACTTAATATTAAAATATTTACTAATTTGTAATATTTTAGTTTTTACTTGTATTGCAGATGTGCAACATAATAAAAGGTCGACGTATCATACGAAAAATGTATCTCTGATTTTTTTTTCATTATTTTTCCTATGTAATAAACCTTTCTGAGAATCATATATATATATTTTTTTTCGAAACAAAATAAAAGATCATGCATTTAAGGGTTAAATTGCTCCAACCATTCACCTGGTGCTTCAAATTTTCTGTTGAGAGTCCATGCTATCCATGTGCTAAAATAGAATCTGAAAAAGAAACAAAAACAAAAACCAGTAACTGTTCTTACGGGGGGTGGAATTAATCGGCATGTCAGAAAGATCACTCAGTCTATTTGAAGTGGAGTAACATCATATGGAAATTTCTTTAAAAGCATTGACTTATAAAATTTTCACAACACACAAGAAGGAAAGGTTTTAAAAAAAAAGTTTTTCTTTTTTAACCATTTGGAAAAATGGTTATTGTCCTCGGTCAAGGTAGGAAATCAAAAACATATCTGAAGCTTTTTATTAGTTGAATTCGCATTTTATTCGTTTTCTGATGGGACTATACAGTAATCTGTATTTTCCCTTTACTTTCAACAGAGATGGATACTTCTGTTGCCGCTATGACAAAAAAGTAATAAAAACTACAAAAAAAAAAATTGATAACTCAGAAACAAATTGAGATACAGCTTTCAAACAAATTGCATTTAAATTTACAATCTTTCTCTATACGACGGTGTAAAAAGTAATATTGTGGGATGTTTAGAAGCTTAAGAATGAAATTTCATTTAAAATGGGTCCAGGAATATTAATGTTTAATCCATGGCGTACGTAATGTATGACCAGCTCCGTAGATATTTAAAAATTTATAGTACCGAAAAATGTAATCCATGGTGTACGTAATGTATGATCAACTCCGTGCGATTTTTTATGTCTTAAATTTTAGTCTTTGAAAGAATAATTTTCCAAATGGTCGTTGTAATTTGTTAAATTGCATTTTTTTTTTCTAAGTTTCAGTTTTTGTCAGACCAATGTTTCATGTATTCAGCACACGAGCTAGTATTTATCGGTCCTTCGGTTGATGAGATTTTCGCTACGTCGTAGGTGTCGTTAGACTTCACTTTGGTTACTTCATACGGACCTAAGAATTTAGATTTCAACTTTAAACCTGGTCCTTGCTGGGCTCTCTTGATTGCTACGAGGTCACCAAGGTTGTACTTCCGGGGTTTCTTACGTCGTAAATTATAGTGCTTGCGATTTTCTTGTTGAATTTCCAGAATATTCTTCTTGGCTTCTTTACGGAGCTCTTCTCTGTCTTTTATGAACTGTTCTTCGACTGCACTGTTTAAGAGGTCAATAATTTGTACATCTTCTTTCTGTTTCATTTTTGTACCGAATAATATTTCAAACGGTGCTTTCTTAATGCTTCGTTGGTTAGTTGAATTAATGACTTGTTGAACTTTAGAAACATGTTTGAACCATTTGGTCGGCTCGTCTTTAGACATTTTAGAGATTATAGAAATTATGGTGGAATTAAGTCATTCTACTTGACCATTGGCACGGGGAAGGCCAGTTGTAAATCTCGATGTGAAATCTTCGGTTCGCCCAGAAAAATTTGGTAACCAATTGTGATTGTAATTGTAAATCTCACAGTAACCGAAATAAATCTCAGCAGCTTGATCAGGGACCCGACGCTTCCTCTCAGACTCTGGTTGAGAGTCGGAAGGAGTGGATGTGGTCTACCCCTCGGGATTGCACTAACACTCTAAAGCGAAAGCTGAGTTCCCGAGGTGGTCATCGCTGTCTCGTGCTTTATATTTTCATCTTGATTAATAATCAGCAAATTATTTACTAGTGAAGGCAAGACCTTTATCACTAATGATGGTGGAAGGATTGCCAAAAGTATAACTTTGTTGTTGTAGTTCTGATATAATTGCGGTAGCAGAAGTGGTTTTACAGGGATACAACCAGACAAATTTAGTAAATTCATCTATTAAATACAAAATATGTTTGTAATTTTTGTTAGTTGTTTCAAGAGGGCCTAAATGATCAATGCGGTAGATTTGGAGAGGAGTCTCTTCTTTAGGTAAGGGATGTAATTCACCTTCTTGTTTACCACGTTTGCGATTATACAAAAGGCATGTTACACAATTTCCTATAATTCTATCAATTTTATTTGGCATATTAGGGATTCATTAAGAAGTTCTTCACAACGTTTACGGCCAAAATGTCCTTTGTCAGATATGACAAAGATATTCGGCACCAACTTCAATATCGTTTGGAATCGATGCGAACTTTCGGATAGCAGGATGCGAAGAGTTGGAGAGATGCAAGAACTTGCTAATTAATGCAGTGTGTTACTTTTTGTTACTTAATGTTCGTGTTTTTTTTTTATCTTTTTCCCTACCGTTTAGTGTATATAAAACTAACACAACTATGTTGTTAACAATAAAAAAAATTAGCCAGAAAACCTTTTCGGTTTGTATTGTAGACCCAGTGTGTAAGATTTGTTCGAAAAATGTATGTTCGTCATTCTAGGGCTAACTTTATTTTTTTTGTCGAATATGCTTTCTTGTCTGTTTTTGTTTTTCGTCATTTTTCTATCGTTCAGTCTATATAAAACTAACACAATTATGTTTTTATCATAACAAAAAAAATAGCTAACACACGTTTTGGGTTTTGTAGACCCTAATGTGTCACATTCATTCAAAAAATATGTGTCATTCTAAGATTAATTATGATATTCCAGTATAAAAAGTTTAATACAGAAACAGTAAATGATGAGTTTGTCGCACCTTTTATTCGTCTAAGGGTTAAATGAAATATGTTAACTGCCTCACAGACCAAATAAGGACGAAAAATTATGCATAAAGCATAGATTAAGGCATTATGCAACACATTCATGATACATATAACAAAACTTCACCATTCAGTAAGGTGAAAGACAATGTTTAAATAAACAATTTGGTAAACTCAAAACACATGTCAAATCCAATTTCAGCACTTACCATCAATAGTCGAAAAAGCATCCGAATTTTCATGTGCAGTCCTATATATGGTCTATAGATTTCTATGCATACTCTGCTACAATTTAGTTCAGTTAGGCAATGCATAGAGGAAATGGTTGGTTGGTTGATTTTTGACGGCCGATTATCTACACTAGGGATATAGGCCCGAGGGGGGAGTGCCCTCCGTGGGAGTCTTTCTAAGGGAACCTAACCCGTATTTACGCATGGAAATCCATGGTTCGAAGAAAACCACGAAAACTCACGATTAGGCCAACGGCCGCGATTGGGATCGAACCCAGCACCTCCGTCTACCAGCTTCGAGAGCAGAACATCTCAGCCACTGGTGAGGCTCATAGAGGACATGGAAATTGCCCTTTAGCAATTCCCGTCAATAAACGGAAACGTACTCGAGATCTCTTCTGAACCTCTATATAGGATATATAGAATTTAAAGACACCAAGTAATAGGCAAAAAACTGGTCAAATTTAAAAACGCCTACTATAACTAAAAACTCCCAGCAATTATCGCGAGTAGACAGTACTGTAACCGAATTATTTTATGTGTTCCTGCAAATGAACGTGAATGTTATGCACGCTCTACTCTATGTAAGAGTCTTGTAGTGCACATCAGAGGCCTATATCAATTACAATATGTTTGAAATAGTGTAACATCCTTAAATTACACTGCAAACGTTTTTTCCTCATAGACCGTAATATAACTGAATTCTTTTGAGTGCTTCTGTAAAAGAACTATGAATGCTACACACTTCATTTTCAATACAGACCACGACATAGGAAATCTTAAAAACTTATATCAATTGCATGGCAATCCGAGTATATTTACGCGAGTTAGAGCCCTGGAAGGCATCGGACCGAAAGACGGACATGCAGACAAACCGAATTCATAAACACATTTCAACTATGTTGAAAAGTATTAAAAATGAACCTTAACTGCTGTTAGTGGTCTCACAGACCTCCGCTTTTCCCAATCTTCAGAATTTAAAAACTTGTAATTTTCAGTTTAACTGTAGATTCTAGTGAAATTTCCTTTCGTTTGGAGAGGTAGTACTGTCGCTAGAGACTTTGGAACAAGTAAATTTTAATTATTATTATCCTGTACAGAAACAGTATCCTAACAATTAATCGAGCGTTTTATTCGTCTTTTGATCAAGCGGTCTCGGGGGCCGCTCACAGAAGCTATGCGGCCATTTCTTTGGACAGTAATTAACATTTAACCAACATTTATCTTCTCTTTTACAGATTCCTTGTCGTACACGCAATTTCTCTCTTAAATTTTCTCCAGAAACTTCATTCGTCATGCATCAAACTCTGCTGCCTGAATGATTAAATCTTTGCCTCTTGTTCTCAGTAAAAGTGTCATAGGAAGGAGTATTTCCTCATTTCCTCGATATGTGACGACTCGAAACAAAGCGACATGTCATCCGAGACGACGTCACATAAATAAAACCGAGAACCAAAACAACTCGAAAATAAAGGCAGTTCGCTGAACTGTTATCTGCTTGGGATGCATCTTGAATCTCATTTTTTTTTTTTTAATCTCATCTCTATTTTTCCCCCTTTCTGTTGGACCAAAAGGCGTAACAATGGATTCATTCAATCATAATTTGGTAAGATAACATTTGTCAATGGTTTTGGCATACCTAATGAAGGCTGTACCATCAGGGGAAGGGAAGAGGAGAACCTACAAACCTGAGTTCCTCCCTCCCGAAATAATTTTAAAAGGGTCCACTTTTATTTAAAAGATAGTCACCGTAGCTTAAAATCTATAAAGTTGAAAAAAATATCTAGTTACTGTTTTGAGCCTAATGAAATATTCCTGCGCATAAAAGAAAACACTTTATTTAGCATAATTAAAACCCATGCTAAATATCGGATGTTTAAAGTCCAATGTGAATGAAGGGATATTTAACCAGAAGCTAAGAACCTTGGGTAGAAACAAGTGTTAATTCTAAATAATCCCTCATAGCAATGTTTCGTGATTTTCATGCTCCTAAAAATCAGTTTAAAATAGCATATTTTTTATTTATACCCAACCACAGGCAGAAATCTACAAAACTCACAATACTTATTCTTTGTTCTTTTGTCATGTGTATCATTTTTGCCAACCTACCACTATTCTTCCGTAAAAAGTGGATCACCGTCGTAGAATTATGGTAGAAAGACAGGTGTTCTGTTTTCCAGTAATTCTGGAAAAAGACTTCAACCAGAAAACGAAGATTGACTAGAGCTATCCCACGGCTTCTTTACGTTACCAATACTGACTATGCAAAAGCATCGGAATCAGATAGCATATTTTTTGTATATCACATCAGTAGCAATTCAATTCTCTTTCAAACCATAATAATGGATTTTTTTTTCTTTTTTGGTTAAGTCCTTTTCCCATTAAATCATAAAACCATTTAACCTCTGGAGATCTGAAGCTAAAATAATGCTACAAATACTCATTCATTGCTTTTGCATAAACAAAATACATCATGAATGGCAAAGAAAAAAGCCTTATTTCCGAAATTGATATGTTAGGAGACTAGTAATTTAGATTCACAAATATGGATCTAAAATGACTAGCCTCCTAAAATATCAATTTAATGTTCAGTAACCTAAATTCACACAACAACAAATTTAAAAGCTTCGTTAGGGGACTGGTAATTTAAATTTGCAAACATGAAACTAAAATTACTAGCCTTCTAAAATACCAATTTAATTATCAATAAGCTAATTACACAAATAACAAATTGAAGGGCTTTAAACAATTGGACGGTCTAAAAATCCTCAAAAAATGTTATTGTTAAGTATTTAAGTTAAATAAATATGAAAATTGCTTAATTTCTTGGCCACACTATCTTGAAGGAATTTTGTAAACTCAGATGAAATGAACATTTATTTTATGACGAAATAAGCGTCGATGCTGCCATTTATTGATTTGGTTTTAAAGCAACAAACATTCAGTTATACAGAAGTAAAGTCAAAATGTAAAAATTTCAAACAGTTTATTTTCTGTTAAGAAAAAGCATAGAGTATACTTTTGTAATTTTTCAACTAGGGAAGGCCAATTGCCAGATCGAGATTTTATCCAGAGTGGTGTCCTTGGAAAGCTCTTTCCATGGGGATCAAGGAAATGTATAAGGAAAAATAGAATAATGGCGCTCACTTAAGGGAAAACACGAATAGCCAGTCAAATTTACACAAAAAATCAATATTTTATTAACGAAGCATAACTCCAAAGCATAAGGAACAGTTTGCAATAAACTAATTTGCATAAAAGTTTTAGGATTTTTTTTAATAGTTTTATTTGAATAACCATCGATTGAGCGGTAGTGCTCGACATGGTCGGGTAATTGCGCTCAGAATTTGAATACAACATTGAAGTAAGACAAAATTCACATATGTACACTATGACGCAAAAGTTTAGACAATGACGTCATTCAGCTTTAAAATGTAGAATTATGACGTCAGAATTACAAAAACCTGTAAATATATTCAAAAACTGATTTAAAATGCTATGTACAAAAGACAGTCGTTTTATTTGCTATAATACTAATTTTTTTCATAAAAATTCAAATGTGCTTGTCGCAAAAGTTTAGACACTATTCTAAATTTCTTTGAATATTCGCTGGCATATGCAAATTTAGAATCGATGATGTCACAAATTTGGAGTACTTAAGTTCTGCAAACGATTGCGCTTCATAGTCGACATGCCGAGAGCTAAAGAAATTCAAGTGAATGAGGTTTCAAGGATTTGGCAGTTGAAAGGTGAAGGGAAGAGCGTTTCTGAAATTTCTGCTATTATTAATAGGTCAAAAAAATCTATTTATCGAGTTTTATCGAGTGGTTCCGAATATAAAGCAAAATGTCGGTCTGGGAGGCCACGTGTGACAAATGTACGAGAGGATCGTCTGATACAAAGACTAGCGAGTACTCAACAAATGAGCGTACGTGGAGCATGTTGGGGGAGTCACCAGCCATCTATACGGCTGCACGGGCTGGTGACTTCCCCAACATGGTTTATTAGTGAGAAATTGCAGACTCGGGCATCGGCCGGAGTAGCTCAGTGGTTAGAGCGGCAGTCTTGTATACTGTGG
The DNA here is from genome assembly GCA_963932465.1 of Maratus speciosus. Lineage (NCBI taxonomy): Eukaryota > Metazoa > Arthropoda > Arachnida > Araneae > Salticidae > Maratus > Maratus speciosus. The sequence goes on along the minus strand of OZ010791.1, from coordinate 40,175,068 downwards.
TCCAGGGTTCGATTTTTCACTCCATTTGGGTTTATTGTATTTATTGTATGTATGTCTGTAAAATATTTATATGTACCTTAAACCTTATATTGTTCGGTCGCATGGTAATAGATATTTAAAAAAAATCATGCCTAAAAATTATTTAAACTAACAAGGATTTCTAAATTGTTTCCTCATCATATAACATAAATGTAAATAAAATTAATCTATTAACTTGGGATTACACGCGCACGGTTATTACATTTCTCACCAGTATTTTTCGAGAAATCATCTTCGAATTATTTTATCGCGGAATTTGTAAGCAATGTCAACGATTAAATAATATGATGATATTTATTATAATTTATTGGCGGGAAAGTATAAATCGTACATATCCTGGATATGCGCGAGCATTCCCGATTTAATTTATAATTAAATTCTGATAATATGACAATACTGTATTGGCAACGGCAACACATATCTGTACATCATTTTTAGGACTCTAGCACATGAGGAAGGTAGTGAACAATCGGATAAGAACTTCCATCTTTACATACATGATGCACGAAGAAAGTTAAAGTTAAATAGAATCATATTAAAAGGGATTCACACATGTGACATTGCACTAATATTATAGGTATTATGACGTAGAAGAGTCATTTTATAAGAATAATCTTTTATAAGAACAGAAGGAAAAAAAACTCTCACTCTCGAATCTTCTTGATACAACTCATGAGTCGTTAATGACACAAATTTCCTAAAATAAATGACGCGATACATAATAACAAAACACTACTTAAAAAAGGGGATGTGGTAAAAGAGAATTGGATCCATATTTCGCGGATACAAGCTGTATAATAATGTTCGTGAAAGATTCATTGAACTTCCTATGACGTGCATTTAACACATATCTGCGATCCAGCGGAAAACATCCAAGTCATCTGCTACCTTAAAAATATAGGGAGGGACCGATAATGAATACAGAGAGTCCCGCTGACATCACTCCAACGACATGGATTTATTTTCCGGTCTCTTATTTATTTTCATTTTCGGTAAGTTAATCGTGTTTCTTCATTTTATTTACTTGATTTCTAAATACCGAGATTCAATTTTTTTCTCTTTTTAAGGGAAACTTTCTAAGGATCCCTTAGTAAGGAGTCGCAGGACTCTTAAAATTGAAAAAATTGAAAACAAAATATCATTTTCATCGTTTAATATCTTAAAATGTATAGGATTTTAAAACATAATATTTATGGGAATGAAAGGTATAAGTATGTTCTTTCATTTCATGTATTTCAAAAACTGCAACATGCAGAATTAGCATTTATAGGGGGCTCCAAAATGTCAGATATTTGACGAGGACAAAATTGGTATAACAGCTTAAGCACATGATTCAAAATAAATTTTGCAACTACAATGTAAATTATGGTTCCTACTTATACATTAGATTGTAATAATTAACCTGAACCTAAATAAATTTGTATTTAAAGCATTTTTATATTTTTAATACAAACTTGTATTGAGCTAATGCAAAATTTTGAAATTTTCAACAGTATAATCACCTAAAAACATATATATTTGAGCATATATATTTCCCTTTTTATGGGAAATTTAGTTTCAGTTTATACAAGCTAACATGAAACGTATGTTTTGAAAATTTCATGAAAAACTATGCCGAAGTTTTTGTGATATCGTGCGTGTTATGTCCAAAAACGTCATTTGGAGTAAAATGTCTTCAAAATTTTGGAAACGACGCTTCAGCTATTGAGCGGGCATAATTTAAAAAGTTATAACTTCTGTTCTAATGGGAATTTCAAGGAAATAATTATATCAAAATGTTCAGAAAATATAGAGTTTAACATCTAAAAAAATTAGACTATCAAAAATTTTGAAGCTTTAAGAGTCCTGAGACCCCTTAATATATATATATATATATATATATATATATATATATATATATTGTTCATATGTTTACGATTTCATCTTTATTATATATATATATATATATACAGGGTGTCCCCGAATTCATGGGCCAAATTGTAAAGGAAGGTAACGTACACGTAAAGAAGCAATTTTAATATAGCAATGTGGAGTCGAAAATGAAAAGTTTTGGCGAAAAGCAAGAAATGTGGAGGAAACGAAAACGAGCGTTTTATTGACATAACAATTACAGTAAATGATCAAATGTGCCAGTGGCAGCATATAACATGCGATTGGCGTACCTTTTCGCAGATTCCAAATATTTCACGAACATTTGTAGCAACAACTGAAAATCTTGCAATGAGGTCGTCATCAGAGTCAACTGGTGTCTCATAGAGTCCCACCGTCTTATCTTTTAAGTTGACGGTAACCTATAAACCATCAGTTCTTGTAATTTTGTTTTGTTTCTTGTGTTTGGCGATTTTTTTGTACCTCTTTGTTTTTATTCCTATTGTGAATATGCTATGACTTATTGGTTTGGTATATGTCGCTGTTCTGGGTTCGTTCCCGGGCAAGTGGTGGTGCTCGATCGTGGATAGGGTTTTCCCACCGAGACATTTAATCCATAAACCGTACGGTTGACGTCCAGGCTGGGTGTCTTGCGTCCCTTGATGTCTCATAGATGAGACATCTGAAACCTTCGAAAGGTTACTTACAACAATCCCTTGCTAGACGCTGCCAGGTATGTATCGATGTGGGTGGTGGCACATTTAAGCACCTACTGTAATTGTTATGTCAATAAAACTCTTGTTTTCATTTTCTCCGCATTTCTTGTTTTTCGCCAAAATTTTTCATTTCCGACTCCACATCGCTATACCAAAACTGCTTCTTTATGTGTACTCTACCTTCCCTTACAGTTTGGCCCATGAATTCAGGGACACTCTCTGTAATAAGTATAAAAGTAAAAATATTTAAAAAAAAAAAACACTCTTGTATAAGCATTCAATATTCACCTTGAAAATGACGCCTTATTTTTTGCTTGCAATTTATGGTTTTCCCAAAAAATGACCCTTACATTACATTAATGTGGCCCGTGAGCATCAAACTCGATTATGAAAAAGTCACTGCTTTTTTTTATGTTTGACAATGAAAGAAAGCAAGTGAATCTATTTAAAAAATCTACAAATTTTGCTCCGTTTCTGTTCAGGATTTCTATATTAGTTTCTCAAAGTACAATAGTAAATTAATTAATATTAAACTATTAATTTATAAAAACGTATTTTTTTAATATGTTAAACTTTTCATTTTTAATTTATAATTAATTTTCTATTTTTTTTTTATCTTCTTGTTCACTTATCTTTAAAAAGTTTCACTATTGCAATTTCCTAGAGATTTGGCCTATTTTGACGAGTACGCATCATTAAATCCGCATTGAGCGCATCATTAAATCCTTTGCTTTTTCTACTCCTATGCAATTGTATGAGTTAGTGAGGATATTGGGCAATGGATCACTTGTGACGGCTAATGGATCATTCCATACAAAATGAGCAAATCAGATGTGGCTGACATGTCATAGATTTTAATGAAAACCAGCATATAAGTAGGATTGTTTATTTAAGTATTAAAACTTATATTAAAAGTTGATACAAAATCGAGGTTTTGACTACATGCGTGAACTTTTAATTTTTATTATTAGCCTCAGGAATGGAAAAACTATATCGCTCACCCGCAAGAAAAGGTACACATCTCACAAAAATTCATTTTGCGTTTTATTTCACCAATAGGTCTGTCATAGGTGCGTCTTGCTACACAAACAGTTTCATGAGCGTAGCTATGCGGGAAATCACTTTATTATGCTATATGTCCATTTGTGAGCACAGAAGAGGGGTGGATTGTTTGAGGAGGTAAATATATCCAACCCTCCAAACCTCATCCTACGTCTTAATTCTTAGCGGTTTTATGTTTTTATGCACGTTTTTATTCCTGCATGCTGGGCTAAGTGCTATAATTTCATGTTACAGTAAAATCATGCAAATTTTCTTTTGCCTCTCCGGTAAAATTTACTTTTGTCGAGATGTGTCACTTTTCTGGCGGGTGAGCGATATCAAAAATTATTTATAATTAAGAATGACTAATAAGTAACAAATTGGCATAATTTAGTAATTGTGTCTTCATTCCTTAATGAGAAAAATCAAATAATGAAAATTTTGCAGGGAAAATGCAATATTCTATTACTTGTTTTAACAAGAGAAAAATTAAATAATGGAAAATTTTGCAGGGAAAATGCAATATTTTTATTACTTGTTTTGAATTACATGAAAAAAAACTATTAAAATTTTAAAATTATTTTACGGTATAGATAAAAGTATATATTTTAAATATTGCAACTTTCATTTTTACCTTTTCACTGCTTAAGGAGAAAAAAATAAATAATGAAACATATTTAGGGGAAAAGGCAATACTTATATAACTTGTTTGAACACGAAGGAAAGCCATTGAAATTTAAAAACTATTTGACATTATAGATAACAATGTATTTCTTAAATTTAGAAACTGTGATTTTTGCCTTCAGTTTATTCTTGCCTTAAGAATATTTTAAAGCGCAGTAGAACAAATGATTCAGTTGAACAAATAATTATATATTATTCCCCAATCCATATATAGATGGCAGCACTAATTTTTTTCTCAAAAGGCGCACAAATTTGAACTGCAATTACTCTCCACAAATAAACATAAATGGTATAATTGAAAGCCAAAACAGAATACGATAGATCTTTTAAAGGTGTATCGTAATTGTTTCCTGTAAAGATGTATCGTGGGGTCTCCGTGGCCGAGTGGTTAAGGCACCACGCCTCTAATTGCTTGAGAGCATATTAGGTCTGTGGATTAGACTCCTGCTGGATCCGTTGCACACTCTTTGTGGAACTCCCGGCTGTAATTTCTCTGGTGTTATAAATTGCCGTGTGCTATATCTCGTCCTTGTATATTGACGAAAATGTTATGTCTGGTTTGTGTAATTATCCCTGTGTATAAAATAAAGGATCATTCGAGGCGACACGTAGGGTGTCCCAAAAAAATCAACTTTTAAAATTGTGAACTCTCACCCGCTAAAAATGTTCTTCCTGTGAATATAAAACACCTTGAATTATTTCAGAATTTAAAAAAAATATTTAGAGGTCCCCCAAGGTCATTGAACTTGCATAAAAATGGCCAAAATAATGTGAAATGCAGCATTTTTTTATTAGCTACATTTAAAACCATTAATGTTCAAATGACGTTTTTTTCATTTATGAAAGCTTCTTATATACTGTTTCAAACAAATTTCGTATAAATTATGTTTTTGTTCTGGTAGAAGAGATATAATATATTACTGAAATCAAGAAGAATGTGATTTTGCAGACATTTCTACCTTCTGTATAATTATGCGCAAAAAGTGAACTTAGGTAAACAATTATCTTACAAATGGTAAATAAAACTATCGAAGAAGAATGTTTTAAAGTTATCACATACTTATTTATACATTTTTTTTACACATTCACACATTTTTTATCAATTACATTTCAAAACGATTTTGGCGATTGCTCTTTACAAAATTTCTTTCTGTGCATCCCTATCTCTACCACTTGCTCTTCGTTGAACAACTAAAGTCATGTATCAATACAACAGCTTGTTCAGCAACATCATTTACACAAGGCAAGTTTTTAGTAAATATTGCAGCTTTTTTATAGGATGGCGTTTTGGACCAATCTTTGACTGGTACACTGAGGAAACAATCTTCAATTTTAGTCGTTTCAAAGAAACTATTAGAAATAGAAAAATCATCCAATTTGAGAGAAAGTATTTCTAATAGATGTGAATTAGAACTCCTTTTTTTTTAGTGTTGAAAACTATCTTTGATTTTTGCTTACCAGAAAGAAGATCTGAAAACAAGCTAAGCGTTGCAGTTCTCCACTCACATACTATGAACTAAGTAACATCGTTTTTAATCCAATATTGCTAATGTGTTTGACATCATATTCTTTCAACCTTTGAATCAGTGAAACCTCAATAGGAGAAACATCAATAGCAGATCGGCAAGTAAACCAAGACCGCAAATATACACACACAACAAACCGTTTAAATTGTTGTATACTTTGAAACTCTTGAGCAATTAATATCATTGTGCTTTCATTCAAATTAAACAATAACTTCATTTTCAAGGAATAAATTGCTTTGCAATTGCTTTCCAAGGAATAAATTGCCATCCAACGAGCTCGGTGAAGAGCACCTGGTTTTCGAATTCTAAATTGAATGTCTAATCCAATCATTAATGATGCAATATTTAAAATTTATTTGTAATGATCCCAAAGTAGTTTTGTAGCAGTTTTTACCTGATTAGAAGTAAAAGTTTTTAAACTGTCTGATGCTATTATGATGGGTATTGATTACTTTTTTGGTTCATGATGGTTGAGCTTAGACCAGTTTTCTCGGAATCTCTTAAATAAAAAGATTTCAGGCCCAGTAGATTGTCCAAAACACACTCTAAATGCATCAGAAAATAGAACCTCAAACATGTCACGCCTACATGCTATCCACAAAAGGTTTCTGCCTATTTTTTGCTCAAGAATTGTACATGCTCCTTTGAATCTTCCACTATTTGTACGAAAACACATGCCAATTACTTGAGATTCACATTTCCACGATTTTAAGAGCTCAGAAACAGCATCAGCTGTTCTTTGCTAGTTTCAGGCAATAACTTAGAAACTCCAAGAAGCTTAGTACATTTATGTTGCAAAGAAAAAACTGGTATCGCTAGATGATCAATATTTACTATGCTTTTTGATGACAAATTGGCTAACAGTTTTCCACCTTAATGAAAAACTAACTTTGATGTTTCAAACTGCGTTTTTAATTGTTGAACTCTTTCTTGGCAAATATATTGGCGTTCCCGATTAATACTATTTTTTTAAAAGCGCTATGTATTTTTACAAACGGGTCAGTTGTCGTGGTAGAGGAAGAGCGACCTTCTTTGTTTATTACAGATGCTATTATCATTGTGGATCTTTTATGCTGGTCTTAGTATAATTTTAAAACACCAGCAACTCTTGGAGTAATAATGGATCTGCTACTGCAGAGCTTAGATTTATTTCCTTTGGGCTTTGTATTATCATCTAAATATATTTTTACTACAACTTCTTCCTCAGAGGTTTCATCAGAAGATTTATTGGCTTCATCGATATCCAGAACTGAAGACTGATAAATAATCAATGAAACTTTCCTTTTTTACCTGCTGGAGCTGCCATCTATTATTAATATTAGAAACATTATAGTTCATGATATTAATTTAATGAAATCCAGTAGATTAATAAAGATTGAAGAGCATTACAAGAGTAATTATCAGAAAAATGAAATATGGTCCTCAGATAGTAATTTTATAAATTTTGCTAAAAAAATTTAATAAAAATATAACATCAAATGAAATCATTGTTAAACATGATAAAGTGTTTCTTAAACAAGTTTTAGGATAAAACATTTTGTAGGAGAAGTGGGGTAGAATTCTGCAATCCTGCATATTATTTAGAAATTAAAATTTTCCAAAAATCCCCTATTTTCTATTAGCTTGGGGGACCCCTAAACCTTTGTGAAATGACTTGAATTTTTTTGTAATATCATATTATGACAGAAAGAACATTTTTAAAAGGTGAGACTTGGTATTTTCAAACTTTTCATTTTTTTGGCCTTTCCTGGGACACCCTAGGCGACAGCTGTAGGCCCCAAAGCATTCTTCACTTCGGTGGACTTCAAATATCAAATGTCAAAGATGTATCGTGGAAACATTAAAACCATAATGTTATGAGATGGAGATGAAAAAATATACTGTAATCAACTGATTCTGTATGCCATCATGGAATGAATCGTAGAATGTAACAAATATTACCTTTTTGAAGCCAATTCTGTCATGTTAAGAATCAAAAGGCAATCTCTGATTTTTAAAAACATATCATGGGCTTATTGATCTTTATGCCTATGCAATATTGTTTATGTCTGACGTTTCCTTAATTGGGTTTTTTGTACCTACATAAGAGGAAAAATTGTGATTTTGTAATTTCTTAGTTTCTAAGTTATTTTGAAGATGAAGGAGGTAAATGGCAACTTCCAAATTTGAGCAATTTGATTTTCATATGTAACACTATACATCAGCAATCTCACAGATGTTTTTTGATTCCATCGATTTTTATAACGTTTTTTATTTTCTCAAAATTGACAAATTTACAATTTTTGGTTTCAAGTTAACATTAACCATGAAGATTATAATGAGCAAATTATAATGACTAATTAAATATGAATATAATTTTCCTGTTGTTACAATATTCTATCAAATTTTAATTCATGTTAAATAGTTTTCAATTTGCGGAACACCAAACTTGCAACTTTGAATGATTGCACACATGCCATTTTATGTCACACGTTTTTTAAATGTCCAGAACTGCCAAAATATTTTATTTTTTTTGTCAAGATATTTTGCATAACTCTATTTAAATATGAATTAAATCAATGTACCAAATTTTATTAAAATCTTTTACTATGTGGCCACGACTTTTTAAAAATTTTTGCTCATTTTGTATGGAATGTTCCTAATTGGAAAATGCCTTAAAATTAATGTATTAATTAATAATTAAGTTCTAAAAATATCAAAATATTATTTTGTCGTCTGAAACACACCTGACCTTTGACATAATTTTTATAAATCTATCATTTCAGGAAGTTGATAGAAATCGATCGTAAAATTCCATCTTTAAATACAAAAAAAAAAAAAAAAGGTTGAGTTATATAAAACATTGTAATTAAAAGGAAATTGCACGTATCGAAATAAATGAATAAGAAAATATAAAAATTAAACAAAGAAAATGCAAAAATAAGTATCTATCACTATGTTTACATATACAGTCGTGGCCAAAAGTTTAGGACCACCGTGCAGAAACTAGCGTTTTTAAAATTGAAACCACTGATAACGACATAAATCAAATCGATTTTCGTCAGATGGCGTCATTCCGTCTGACAGTGGAGTTACTGTATTCGCTTTTCTTTTGAACTTTGAGTAATAAAAGTCGCAGATGCAATTTATTGTCTGGATCTTAATTTCAGTGGTGGTCCTAAACTTATGGCCACGACTGCCATAAGAAAGCCAACTGGAATTTATCATACACAAATAGAGAAAATGAAGATGAAAAAAACAAAGTTGAAACTCATACCTGTTATGAATGATAGACAATAATACTAAAAAAATGAAAAATTGATAGATAAAAATGTCTTATATATGTATATATATATATATATATATATATATATAACATAATTTTTGCCAATTAATCTTAATTCATAAATTACTTGAGTGGTTTTTAGTTTCAAATTCTCGGGGTAATTATCGCTACAATATATGACTTGCTATAAGTACAGTCGGACCTCGTTATCCCGACACCCGGTTTTAACGTCAGATTTTCGAAGTCCCGAATTTCTGTATATAATTTTAATGTAAATAAACTCCGGATTTTACGTCGTTGAATAATTTTCAATTCCGGATATCCCAAGGGTTTAGAAAAATTGTCCATTTTTCATAAACCATCTTATAAACACGGAAATTAAGCGGTAAGAAATGTCTTAGCCAAACCTTTCACAAAAGTGTCTAAAATATCTATTGAGATAAATGAGAAATTTTAGAATGACTCACTTAATTTCTAGATAGCCGTTTCGGTCTACTCGAGGTCTTTTTATTCTGGTCAGGCAGCGCTTTCTTGTGGTTACACGACGTTTTTCATCCGGCTAAAACCTAAGCATTGCATTACATTGAAACGATCAGAAAATATCTAACATCCATTTCTGAAACAACGAATATTTATTACAATTCATTGTATAATTTTGAAAAAAGAATTTTAAGAAGCACATCTAGAGAAAAGCAAACCTTAATTCATCAATATTTTATTTAACAATAAAAGAACATGTCGTCATAAATCTGATTTTTATTCTTTTCAATTTTGTTTTTGCGTTTATTTTGTTTAATAACAATGTTTTATTGCTTAAAACTGCAAGAACAGTTATGAATTTAAAATTGTCTTAAATTAATTAAAAATACAGCTTTTTATAAACATATTTTTTCCTACTCCGGTTACCGCGACATTCCGCTTATGACGACACTTTTTTCTGGTCATTAGAGTGTCGGGATAACGGGGTTCGACTGTATATATTTTTAATTTTGTTAGTTTAAATAATAGCAAGCCTTTCATGTTTTGAGACTAATGACTTTACAAATTGCTGACAACGAAGAAGCTTGTTAAGCTTTTGTAACGCGAGAACTCTGAGTTAAAAAATATTTACCCAGATGTTAGAATAGCTCAATTTATGCATATAAAAAATAACGATAAAATTAGAACATAAAAATAAAAATTATTAACTAATACGTACTTTTTTCATACCGACAACAATACATACTTCTCATAAATAGTGTCAATTTTATAATACAAAATTGTAATGTATTACCTTTGTCAAAAAAATCTATTCTTGGAGTTCTTTATTATTTCTCCAGCCTTTTTAATTAAAAAAAAAATTACGAAATTCTTTTTGGCAATAACGATTCAAAATTTCTCAAACGAGAAATAAAACTTTGGCACGAAAAATTAACTCGCCACCTGTTGACAGTTCTATGAACAATTTATGATGTATTGGAAGATAGCTTCAATCAATAAAATCCTCTTTTAAAGACTATTGTATAAGTAACATTGACTTTTGGGTATGTTTCAGAAATCAACGAGGTGATACAAAGGGTTAAATAGTTTTAAGGGTACTCTTCAGCCACCCAAAGACGCTCGCAAACTAATGTTAAACATATGGGGAGATTCTTTTATAATTTCTCAATTTCTCGTTTGAATTTGAATACTTTTTAAACGATTTTTTTTCATAGGATAACGTGAAAGTACAGTCGTGGAAAAAAAAAGTAAACACCCCCTATTAACACCTCAACAAATTATCGTAGAAGAAAGTTACTGGTACCGAAGGATTGGAAATAAAGTCTACTTTTAAATGATGTATATAAAATTTGCTTAGAGGGCCATCTACATATTAAAATGAACCCAAACTTCATTTTTTTCAATGACAATACCCAATTTTAACAAGATATTTCAGATCTGCGGTTCAAACTATGCCCAGACACCAAATTTCAAGTCATTTGAACGATAAGTTTTTGAATTATAAACATTCAAAATTTAGTGCTTCTAATGTTAAATTACATTTCATATTTTTTAATATCTCTTGAAATTATACTCCTAATGTGCTAATTTTTTGTGTATCAATAATACAAAAGTACCCAAACATAAATATATTGAATTTGCAATTTTTATAATTTTATGATATGAATTATGAAATTACCCAGCAAAGAAAGAAACAGTGGGCCATCAGCTGGATAAAAGATGGCAGCCAGCAATGCCATCAGCGGTAAAATGCAAGGGTACCATTACTTAAACCTGTCGAAAAGTGCCCGAGCCGAATGCAGCTGGCCCATCAGTGATGGCCAACAGCAGGCCAGCATTAGTATGTCATCACATTACTTGAATCCGGCACTTTTCCTGCAGTGCTAGCACCTATCCCACTGCTATTCCTTTACTGGCCCAGCACTTTCCCTTACAAAAATTTCTTATGGAATTCTATAAAGAAACAAAGTATTGTATAATTATGGCTCTTTTATTCTATAAGCTAGTTTCACCAAGAGCTATAGAAATATCGGTAGAAGTGTCTATAATAGAAATTATGTCTATAGAAATATTTGAACTTTCAGCGGTTTCCATGTGGTCACCCTCCCAAGTACTAACCGCGCTCGATGCTGCTTGATTTTCGTGATCGGACTTGATGGTTGATTGGTTGGTTGATTTTGTGATGGCCGATTATCTACACTAGGGATATAGGCCCGAGGGGGAGTGCCCTTCGTGGGGGTCTTTCTAAGGGAACCTAACCCGTATTAACGCATGGAAATCCATGGCTCGAAGAAAACCACGAAAACTCCGAACGATTAGGCCGACGGGCGCGATTGGGATCGAACCCAGCACTTCCCGTCTACCAGTTTCGAGAGCAGAACCTCTCAGCCACTGGTGGGGCGTTCGTGATCGGACATTAGCCCAGTAAATTTAGACCAAAAAGGGGGTCGATAGCTAAGAAATTCATAATGAGCTAAAATTTTCAGAATTAGCTCCTGGATATGTATAGAATGGATCCTGAGAAGTCTCAAAAAATTCGATGTCGGCTTCCATCCAAACTGGCGGATCAACTGTGGTCGCAAAATAATTACGCCTTGTTGGATGTTTTTCTGCATATTTACGTCAAAAGTGAATATTTTTCGCTTCTAAGGAAACCAATGCAGTCAGCAAGTATGCTAATTTGAATATGAGCTTAGGTTTATAAAATAAAGAAATTACAAATGTACGGTAATACGATTTATTTAAACTGAAATTATTTAAAAAAATAAAAATCGTTTTTTCCTTTGGAGTTTTCACCTACATTTTCCCACACAGGCATTTTTTCAACAAAAAATGCAGATAAGAATAAGAATAAAAGGTAGTGAACGAAGGAATTTCCTACGCATGTGCTCCATACAGACATGGGAGGGGGTTGGAGAGGAATGTGAGTTTGCTGACGCCGGCTCTGCTCACAGTTTATTGTTTCGGCCAAAGGCTTGACTGTGCGTGGTCATTTTCGTTTCTGTTTTTGCTCCGCTTAGTTTTTTATATCCGAATATATTCAATTCTCTACAGTTGATTACCAGGATTGCTGCTGTACTCAAGTCAAATGAAAATCTACGAGATTACCTCAAATACGAATTGGCTCCTCAACCTCCCTCCCTCTTTGATGAAGTTTCAATGAAGAACAATGTTAAATCAACTTTAGCTGCTATCATTGAAACAACTGAGCCTTGTGTTGAACCTCCACTAACTTGCTCGTTTATTGTAGATTGAGGATTTCTTTTGCATGCATTGGTTTGGAATGAGTCTGACACCTACAGAGATATATGCCTCAAATATGTTAGATTTGTCCAGAAACACTTCTCTCCATGTGAAGCAGTTAACTTCACATGGAGTTAACCATGTGAAGTTAACTGCTTCACATGGTTACAGTTAACTTCACTGTAACCATGTGAAGTTACAGTGAACCATTACAGTTATTTTTGATGGGTACACTTGTGCCTTATCAACTAAAAGTGTAGAGAGGCAAAGAAGATTGATGTCGAAAATGTCTGCAACTATTGCTTTTGACAAACACATGGTGGCCACAACCAAACGAGCTGTTTTTTGTACGTAACTCCCAGAACAAGGCTAAGTTTATTCGAATGGTCATGGGCTACTTCCAGGCCGAAGGAATAATTGCCCTACAGGCGGATGCTGATGCTGATGCACTAATCTGTACAGCAGCAATTAATTCAAGTAAGACCAATTCTAGATTAGTCACAGTAGTTGGTACTGACACAGATCTACTGACCATTCTCATCGCACGAGGTAACCCAGGAAAACCACTCTTCTTTCTACGACCTCGCCAACAAAAATGCTATAACATATTTAAAATTCAAAAATCACTTGGCCCAATGAAGGATTCCATTCTCTTCCTACATGCAGCAACTGGACGTGATACCACATCAGCAATTTTTAGGAAGGGGAAATCCTCAGCTTTTAAATTGATAAAGAAAAACCATGAGCTGCGCTATATCTGTTACAATAAAGAAGCAACCAAAAATCTCTCATCAAAATTTAACCTGACCGTTCTTCCACCAACAAGTGCAGCAACTTCGCAGCCTTCACTTCGGGTTTATCTTCAAGTCCAGCAGTGGTTGGGAAACAACCTACATCCTACTGAATGGGGATGGTTCATGAAAGAAGGCAGATTAAACCCATTACCTTCAACACTTCCCGCAGCGCCCGAAGATCTTCTGCAGCTTATCTCTTGTGATTGCAAAATAACTGCTGCAAGGGACTGTGATGAAAGATGTCTGTGCAAGAAGGCAGCTCTCCATTGTTCTAGATTTTGTACCTCTTGCTTAGGAGAAACATGCACAAATTCACTTCGTCCTATTATTGGATTTGAAGACGACGATAACGGTTACGACGTTGAATGAGTGTCATTCTGGTAATTTTGTTTTAAGTTTATTTACCACAAGATTATTAGCTTATTTATTACAAGCATTACTATAATGTTTTATTGTACTTTTACTTTGGATTTAAATTTTTGTGCCTTGTAATAAATAATTTAAGCTTGTTCTAACTTTCTTTCTTTTTTTCCCATCACAGTCCTCTGACAACATTTCTATATAAAAAAATGGAATATGTGTCATTTTTAAAAACAAAATTTTAAACATAATCCTCACAAATAGGATTACAAACATACAGATGACTTGTCAATAGTTTCTTAAGTACGAGGCAAAACAGGCTAAGGGCAATGAAATTCTATTAATTTGACGACGAATAAATGAATGTAGAACTCATTCGTAGCTTGTATTTTGATAAAAACTTGGTACAGGGCTCGACTAATCGACTGAGGCCTGGACAGGCATCTCTTTCCGGAAGCCCTACACCTTAAGGTTCTTTTACAAGACCATTAAAAAACCTCAATAGAGTTTATTTTAGCAATTTTATTGTTGTTTTTTTTAATTTTTGAGGCCTTTTCTGGCTCGGGGGCTCGGGGCACATCCCCCGTGTGCCCTGCTTTAGTCAGGCTCTACGTATACATTAAAGCAGGATGTAAGTAGAGGTCACAGAATTTTTCAGAAGTAAAAAAATATTGATAGATGACTTAGAAATGGAGAAAAACATTGGACGATGCAAAAAGGTCTTAGCGGCCATCTTTGATCGGCCATTTTGGATAGAAGCACACATGAGAACTTCTGAGATCTTTAAGGTTTTTTTTTTACTTGTCATAAAGAGCTAATTCTGAAATTTTCAGCTCATTATGAATTACTTAGCTATCAAACCCTAAATTTACTGGGCTACCTGAACAAGTGCTTTCAGCGTACGCTACGACTGCTCGTAGTTTTCGAGCTCTCATTACACTATTTCAAGTTTGTTTCTCTTGTGATTTACGTTCCCAATCATTAAACTGGTATAGAAATTATTTTATTGTATAGAAATACTATGTATTTTATACGCTTTTTTTTTATTATTGATTATGAACTGTGGTAATTATGAAAACAGAAATCCTTTGTAACCTAGTAAAACCAGATTTAAGGAGAAAAAAAAAGTTCGGTGAAATAAAGAATTTATTTATTTATTCATTTACTTATTTATTTTGTTGGTGGCAGTGGTGCTATATTTTTTACAGTTTAAAAAAAAATTAGCTTCACAACTTAAATTGTGTTAAGATATTCATTTCAGATTTGTGTTCAAATACTCTATGTCTTCGATATTCACAGCGCCACCTAGAGTAAGGGTTCCCAGCACTAATACTGCAAAAGTTCGTGCACTTCCGTGTAGTGGTGGGCCAGCGCATGAGATAAAATGGATGCCCACCAGAATTTTATCTCATGATTTCCAACAGAAAAGTTGACTGAAGCTGTCCAGCAGTGGTCATGCAGTGGTAGACCCCCAGCCAGCACTTCTCGATCATTGCCAGCACCTATCTTGCTGCTGACCAGCAATTTCCTCTTTGCTGGGTAATATTCGGAAAAATTATGAATTGCAGCCCACAAATTTTTGGAGGGATTTAGATTTTTTAAGTCCTGCTTTATGAAAATCCAAAATTTTACATTTTTCTTCCAAGTAGTTTTCAAATTATGCTTAAAAAACGGAAAAATGATGGATTAAGGGGCCATATATGATAGAAGTGACTAGATATTTTAAAATTTCTTCTGCTATCCTGTAATCTAACAGACTTCAATGATTGCTTGAGTAGCGCTTAAGATGCCTTGATCAAGAAGGAGGCTCTCTCGGTCAACAATCGAGTACCGAACTTCAATTTGGATACAGCCTCTAAAATAAGCTCGTTTTAAAATAATTAATTTCTCGGAAACTTATCGTATGGATTGCATAAAAATTTGTTTTTAGGCTAATTGAAGGGTGTAGAGTTCATTTATGCTGTCAGAATTGTGCACTTCTATTGAAAAAAATAAAGTTATGGTTCGTTTTAATATGTAGAGGACCCCTAAGCAAATTTTATATACATCATTTAAAAGTAAACTTTATTTCCAAGCATTCGGTAACAGTAACTTTCTTCTACGATAATTTGTTGAGGAGCTAGTAGGGGGTGATTATTTTTTTTTTCACGACTGTACCTTTATTAAAATAATCTGCAACCAAAATCTAAAAAGTAAAAAATGGCACTACTAAAGCATTAGCTACTAGAATCTTGGCTATTCTAAGCAAAAAAAAAAAAAAAAACTGTAAAATTATTTGAATTCAATTGAAAACTTCGAATAGAGCCTGCCGATAGGTTTAACAGTAGTTTGTGAATGTCTTTGCATGACTGCAGAGTCCCCTTAAGAAAATATGTATATTTTCGGTATTATTTCCTCACTAATACAGGTAAGATTTTTATTAAAAAAGCTGCAGATGCCAGCATAGACCATCATCCCCTCCCTACACAAACGCACACACATCGCCAAATCTGACACTTCCTTGCACGAATGCAGGATTGTTTCTAGTGTCACGTTTCCTCCAGATGAAAATGCGCCTATTATCAGGATGAACAGAAAAACGGGACTCGTCAGAGAAAAGAATATTGCGCCATTCATTTCTCATCCAGTTCACATGCTCTGTTGCCCACTCCCTGCAGCGCCACGGTGTCTTGCTGTTAACGTAACACATACCATGGGTCTGCGAGCATACAGTCCTACAACGTGGAGCCAGTTTCAGACAGTTTGAGTCGAAACTGTGGTGTTAGTAGCCGAGCGAAGGTGCTGTTGAAGAAGAGTGGCATTCATATTTCGGTGTCTCCAAACCGTTAGCATTAAATATCGATCCTCATTGGATTTGTTGCACGTCTACGACTTTGACCTGCATTTCTAGTCTCAAGTGTCCCCCCCCCCCCTCGTTGTTTAATCGTCCAACAACCCTCCAAGCTTCTGATTCGGTTAAATTACTTCATTGAAACATCGCACTCATCGAAACAAAGTGCTTACTGAATGTCGATCATTGTTTTCCGCTATGCCTTTCAGTAAGTTGAAAGCCAAATTTCATTCGCTGTCGCTAAAGACACGTTTTCGACGTCAAACTCAAAATTTGCATACTTCGAAGTTTGAAAATTCGAACAATTTGCATTTGTGACTCTTCTTCCATTTTCTACAAAAAAAAAATAGCTTCTACCGTTATTTTATATAAGACTTACAATATCCTTTAATTGTTTTGAGCAGTGTAGTTCATCTTTATTATCTTGGGTAGAGAGAGTGGCGTCAGCTAATTCGATTTCATTCCTGAAAAATGCCACACTTACATCAGTAGCACTTAAATAGAGTACAGCATATAATGTAAAAACAACAAAATCAATTTTCTTTTTCAATGTTAAATTTTGTAAATTCGCATACGCTATGCAGTCGATAAAAGATAAAAATTTATTCGAAATAAAATAAATTTCGAATAACAATTAAACTATTTATTATTACGTGAACATTTATTAGATATGTACATGTACACAGACACACTCACACATTTATATATAGACATAACATTGGATTACATTTTATAAGTCCTCTGAGGTCACACTTGTCGCACACCTCTAAGGATGACACTGTTCTCAATAAAAATAGAACTCTTTCAGCAAAAAAATAAGTAAATAAATAAATAAACAAAACAAATGTTAACCTATAATAAAACAAATGTTAAGCTATAATAAACAGTTATACTGAGCTAGGTGCTTTCTTGCTAATAGGCGAAACATTGTCTCAGTGGACTAAAACTGATGGCAGAAACGAGGGAATACGGTGCTTCGAACAGATCATCCACGATGGCGATATCAGCAATCTGCTAATAGACGTCACGACGCCGGAAAGAATTGATGACTTCTGCCGGTAAGTATCACCATCGTTGTTTCTTATTAAGACAGTTCTCAGAAAACAAAAATAAATGACTAAATAATAATATTTTTCTGTTCATGCTCAATAATACTAAACTTTCTGACATATTCACGGAGTCATTTTTACATATGAAAGCATGAAATTTTCAGGTGTGATCAATGAAGTAATTTAGAATTAAATACCGTTTTTCATTTTTCATGGAACACGTGATATCTTGACTTACCATTAACTACACTATATGGCCAAAGGTGACCGGTCACTTACGATTTTAGACGTTATTTTAAATATCTAGAAAAATACATGAGGAATTATCTTGAAACTGCAGGTGTGTAAACAGAATATTACAGGTCATATATTTCCGTGAAGATTTTTCCCCCTTAGGGGACCGTCAACAAATTAAAAAATAACGAATATCTTTTGGATAACCCTGTAAAAACTAACGTAGCAAAAGCGTTCAACACATTAGATTATGGTTAAGTGCCTTATTGCAATAAACTGTGTTCATTTTTATGAGAATAGCATGTGTATTCGTAGAAAAATTAAAGTTTTTATAAAAAAGAGTCCCACATTTTGCCAAGCTTTTTGCGTATAATTTGTAGAGTTCTTAATATAAAAAAAAAAGTTATTTTCAGAAAATATGACAAAAAAACATTATACAGAATACCCTGCAATCAGAATTAAAAAATAATAAAAATAGGATGAAAAATGAGCAGGTTTATTAAAACATGTTTCACTGCACATGCGCGAATGCAATCAAAATATAATGCGCATAATGCATTAGCTAAGTGTATAGAACAACTTTTGTGAAAGTCTCAAAAACATAGCTTGAAAATTCTGAAAATTATCGTTGATAGAATAAGCTCGAAATCCGTTGTTCCCAAAATGAAGCAAAAAGATGAGGGACTCTATCCAAATACAGTAGTACGTGCAATATTGTGTATGCTATATTGGCACTAATTAATGGATATATGGATAGAACCCCTCATCTTTTTGCTTCATTTTGGGAACAACGGATTTCGAGCCTATTCTATCAACGATAATTTTCAGAACTTTCAAGCTATGATTTTGAGATTTTCACAAAAGTTGCTCTATACACTTAGCTAAAACATTATGCACATTATATTTTGATTACATTCGCGCATGCGCAGTGAAACATTTTTTAGTAAATCTGCTCATTTTCATCCAATTTTTATTATTGTTTAATTCTGATTGCAGGGTATTGTGTACAATGTTGTTTGTAATATTTTCTGAGAAGAACTTTTTTTATATTAAGAACTCTGCAAATTATAAGCAAAAAACTTGGCAAAATTTGGAACTCTTTTTGTAAAAACTCTAATTCTTCTTCGAATATACATGCTATTCTCATAAAAATGAGCGCAGTTTATTGCAATAAGCACTTAATCATAATATGCTGTGTTGAACGCTTTTGCTACGTTAGTTTTTACAGGGTTATCCAAAAGATATTCGTTCTTTTTCAATTTGTTGACGCTCCCCTATGGGGTTTCTGGAAAAAATGTTCACGGAAATATATGACCTGTAATATTGTGTTTACACACCTGGAGTTTCAAGCTAATTCCTCATGTATTTTGCTAGATATTTAAGAAAACGTCTAAAATCGCAAGTGACCGGTCACCTTTGGCCATACAATGTATTGTCCTATGACGACCTTCCACGGGCTATTGTGTTACGAAAATCAGTTCTAAATGAAAACTTTGACGTCAGTTTCTGAAAAATTCTTCCCTTTTATAAGAAATTGGGAACTGCTGTAGCATTTCTTTGTACCAGGACAAGAATACCTGAAAGTTTAATGCCTTTACAAATAAAAATGACTTAGTATGTTTCAGAGTCTCTAAAATTAACATTATTATTTCATTCAACGCAATGACTCCAAGCGTGTCGACGATTATGAGAGTTGCTGGTTACTCGAGTGGCTCACTTTTGTGAACAGAATCAGCAAGTACACAAGATATTTAGATCATGCGATGTTCTACTATACATAATATATCCACTTAGCGGTGACATGTTTCAAGTATGTTAGAATAGTACACCCGTCAGATTGTATTTAGCCAAAACTGGCTCTCGACAGATATATAAATTGTTATGATGTTATATGACGTGGAATTTTCTTTGGCGACATTCTATTCGACTGAATTTCAGGAAGTTCGGAACTTGCTTTGGACTTGCACCTTAGGCCCTGTAAAACTAGATTACCTATGTGGACGTGCTTCTTAGGCGAAACATAAACAATCAGCTGTAGCTGGGAAACAGTGTATAGAAACTTTTTGATGGGTCAAAGATTGTCTGTCATTATCACTTCAAATCATGTAAAAGGAGAGAACACTACTAATAGTCCGGAAGGCAACGACATTTTCATTTATCCATTTATACAAGCTGATCTTCAAGCGTGTAACTGATCTTACATAATCAATCAAGTAAACAGCCGTCAGCCGATAGCAGTGGCCGCAACATCGCAAAATCAAAGCAAAATGCCAGAATTAATCAATTTTTTTCAAATATAGTTTTGCACTTACAATTTCTTAAAGACACTAGCATTATGTGACATACTATTTTAAACGTCTAGATATTTTTTAGATCATCAAATAACTTTAATTAATTAAAGAGAATAAAAAAAAACTTTAAATACATATTTCTTCACTTCCAGGCGACACAGCGAATTGCAAAGATGTACGCGAGAAAACGAACATTTTATGTCGGTCGAAGAGAACACGGAATATTTGAAGAAGACATCAGGTGTTCACAACTTCTACGTGAATATATGTCCACCTGGAACGGACATAACTGTCGGTAAGTAGAGTCAATACGAGTGTAATAACTGAATTGGATTATAACGATACTTCAGCTGAGACATGTTTAAAAGAAGAATTCATAATACATGGTGTCCATAAAAAAAAAAATGTTCCAGTTATAAATTTGAATAGTATAAACTGTAAGCTTTGTAGATTGTTGGTCACACATAAAGAGTCACTCAAGCAGTTTTATATAAGCGAATGCGCGAGTACTGCTTTGTTATTGACTGGCTTGCATTGCCACATACGCAAAATGGCGAGTCCTGAGCGTAAAGCGTTATGGCTGGGTTGAAGACTTAAAAGCCGTTAGAGCCATGCGATTTTTTCCTTTGGGGATTCATAAAAGATCGCCGCTACCTAATGATTTGCCAGAGTTGAAACACAGAAATGAAGGGGGTATTTCTTCCATGACTTCGGACTTGTTAACCGAAGTGCGGGAAGAATTTGGCTTTAGGTTAGATGTGTGCCGTATAACAAAAAGTGCACCTATTGAACATGTGTAACAAAAACTGGGTTAATTTACCTTCAGTTTAATGTACGATGTGTTGTAAAGAGTCTAAATTAAACTGCTATAATATACCATGGAAACTGGGATTTCTTTTATGGACAATCTGTATTTGAACTCATTGGCGCACCCATGAGGGGAGCTGAGGGGGCTGAAGCCCCTCCAGAACGGACTAGATATTTAATTTTTTTTTTATTATGAAAGAATGTTAGTATTATTTTTAATAGGTTCTTAAAAAGTCAGAATTTTTAAAAATATATTAATTTTGTCAAAAAATTTTATCTCTTTTATAAATTTTATTATGAAATTCGAAATATTAACATGTTTAAAATTCAATTAAAAATTTAAGAGCCCGTGCAACCTCTTGCTCCCTTTAACCTTCATAATATTTTGATAATTTAATAACAAAACTTTAAATCGTTTGATTGCAAACACACTTTAAAATTATCCAAATACAGAAACGCACCAAAAAATCACAAAAACTAAGATATATTTTAGTACAGAATTTTATTATTTAACATGTTAAAAACATTCAGAATTAGCCCAACAAAACTTTCCAGAGCTTCCTCCGGCTGGTTACGACTCTGCTCAAGTCAGCAGAAAAAGTGTAAATCAGTAGCGGAGAGGGGGACACCTTTGAACAATTTTTTAAAAAATCCACATATTTCTTACTTGAATTATATTTATTGAATTTTATATATTTCGTGAGAGAAAGAATGTAATTCTGCATCATATGAAATAAAAAATTACAGTTTTTCAGATAAATTAAATATGTTGTAAGGCTTTAAAAAGCTGAAAGTTTTCTGTTCAAACCTGCCCCATGTAGGGTACCTTTGAACAAGCTAGGGGCACCTTTGAACAAATAAACAAAGTATAAAAATATTGACAGTTTTTATTAAAAACTGCATATCTTTCCAAAATATAAAATAATAAGAATAAAATTACACAATTGCATTTAACTGAAGTTACTAATTTTTTATTATTTAACCAAATTTGTATCCATCAAAGCATATTATTGAGACACAACGGAGGATCCCTCCAATTATGTTTAATTGTGGCAATTTTTTTATGTAATATCCTTAAAATCCACCAAATTGATATCTGATGCCTCTGGAAAATATATCGTATGTTCCTTTTTACGAAGAAACCTGACATTAAGCAATTTAATCTGACCAACGTAATGAAGAGTTCTTTTGCATGAAATTGAACTAAAATGAAATAATTTTCATTCAAATTGTTATAGAAAATGGATAAAACCCTGTTTTATGAAATACAGAAATAATGTTTACCACTGTAAACGAAATAGTATAGGGTTTGTTAGACAAATCTGCTAAATCATGAATTATTGAAGTTGTGTGTTCTGAATTTGCCTGTAGTTGAAGCCCTGCATCAGTACAACTTTCATATTAAGTATAATGGCACTTAATTAATCTCTTAATTTTCATATTTTAAAAAAATCAACAATAATAATATTTAGATACAGCTATAACTCTTTACTTCATAGTTTTAATTGTTCAATGGTACCCCAACTTTTCCGTTCAATGGTGCCCCATCACATGGAGTTTAGCATTACAACTATTTACTCAATTAGGTTTGAGAATTTGAATAAAACAAACCTTATAAGTTAAACCTAACACCTTTATTTACGCATTAAATAGTAAATTATAATTTTAGGGATACAAGATTATCAACAAAAAGCTTACAACTTTTATTTGTTAAGTTTAGATTCAAGAAAGCAAAATATACATATCTTGCTTAGACAGTAGTGTGCATGCAAAATAGTAAAACTTTGTATTCTTGTTACATTGAAGCAGTTGTACTGTGCTGCCGTATATATTTAAAAAATATAATTTATTTAAAGGAAAATATTTACAGTGTTCAAAGGTGCCCCCAGTTCAAAGGTACCCCCCTCTCCCCTACCTGATCCGGCACGTCCCATCAAATCAAATGAAAGGAAGACAAAGCTCGGCAACGGGCCGGGTCAGATCTGGGCAGAGGCCTCTAAAATATGCTAGCCCCCTCCAAATTGAAATCCTGGATGCGCCTTTGTTGAACTGATCAAAACGTATGGAATGAGATATCTGTTGTGAAAATCAGCTCAAAGTAAAATGCAAATAATCAGAATACGGAAGGCATACAGCTGTTTCGAATCTTCATTGAGTTGATAAATACGTTATCAATAATATAGTACTTAACATAAAGGTGCATTTCGTGTCGAAAGTAATCAGTTTATCATTTGTATTGGGAATTGAAGAAGAACTTTCCTTTTTGAAGCCTTGAAACAGCTGTCCTTATTTTGGTTGTTTGGATTTTTCTTAACGTTGATTTTCTTGGTATTTCTAATAGATTTTTTTTTTTATTTATCTATTAAAATAATTATTCTTACATGATAACTAAGCATAACTGAACAAGAAATTAGTTTTAAAATTCGTATGGGAAACATTACCAGATGAAGTAGCATTTGAAGTTTTAACATTTTTTTTTTTTACTTTTATTAATATGACAAATGACTTACGTGGACATTTGAAAACATTTGTGCAACCTATTAAATTACACAAAGAGCATTATAAAACTTTTCAAAACAGAACATACATTTTTTTTGGGGGGGGGGGGTTGGGGGTGGGGGGGCTTTAATTAAAAGATTACGAAATTACTTTTGAAAACTGAATTTTGTTTCCTATATATGTCTTTTACGGCCTTTAAATACTGAATTTTTTTCCTATATATGTCTTTTATCGCCTAAAAATACAAATCAGTATATTTATTTTTTCTCATTTCGGATCAAGGGATGGAGGGAAATTATTTTTATCTGCCTGCACTTTCCCTTAAACCTTAAAAATCTATTTAAAATTATGTTATCGTGTGACACTTTACGAATATGCTTGTAATACATCTTTGAATGAACCACAACAAGCAAAAATCGCACAAAAATTAATATTTTTAGATTTCTATAGAATTACATTTCTTTTTAGAGTTTCGTTCATCTGACGAAACCCTATTCGTCTCACTCCTCTGTCTATCCGTCTGTCTGTCTGTCTGTCACAGAGCCCGTTATCATAAACTATATATGTTGGAGACTTGAAATTTGCATACTTATAGCTGAACACCTCACATCAAACGACAAATCATAAAATTTTGAAAAAGCCTTATATTTACCCCCATGGGTTCTAACTTGTGTATTTTAAGCTTTCTTTTCTAACTGAACCCCTAATTAAGTTGAAGACTTCAAATTTTGGTTTTTTTTATAGCTGAACACCTCACATCAAACGACAAAACATAAATTTTTGATAAAGCCTTCTATTTACCCCCTATGGGCCCTAACTTGTGTATTTTAAGTTTTTTTTTCTAACTGAGCCCCTAATTATGTTGAAGACTTCAAATTTTGGAGTCTTATAGCTGAACACTTGCGATCACACGAAAAATCATAAAATTTTCAAAAAATCTTATATTATTTTACCCCTCCGGGCTCTAACTTCTGTATTTTAGCAATTTTTCTAACCTCCACCTTTTTCACCCGGGTTGCACTTTTCTATCTTTTGCCGAAACTCCTTTGACCACTCTTTATTATTATGTACTATAGCCGTACATATTTTACTTCCCATGTTTACTGCCAGGGGGCACCTACCTATCTCGAGTGCTATGGGCCCGATCCCCTCGACTAATATATCTGCGGATAGTTTGTAAAACGGAGTTTCGTTCGGATACAGGTTTGTTTAGAATAGAGTGCACCCCTTTGTTGCGAAATGTAGAACTAACAGATTTTGCAAAAGGATAAAGTGTTTTGAAAGGAATATTGAACGAAACCCTCTGTGAGATTTGTGCTCACACTTACCCACTTGTTTATTTATTTATTATGTTTTACAGAATATAAAGGCAATTCTCCTTGTTTTAAATTCATCAGAAATGAAATATTATCTTGTGGATCTGATCTCCCTGATCTCAGCAGCTACAAAATGAAAAACAATCTGCGATCAAGATGTTGGTAAGTTTTAAGTCGTATACCAAATATAAATGCGTCATCAGAAATGTATTAGTTTACTATATTTATCAATAATACATCTTAATGCAAAATCTGTTTGTCGCATCCATTTATGTTAAAATGGAAACTTTTGTAACATACTGTGTGCAAAGAAACATTTGTTGCGCCATCAGTATAATAAATTATCTCTGACTGTCTGCTCTTTTAAGGCTCTTTCTTAGCTGCTCTGCTCAACAAGCACAAAACGTTTTGACACATTTACAAATTCATTTTTTAACGGAAAGATATAAAATTAGAGTCCTGGCCATGGAAGCGATTTGGAATTGAGCTGTTTTTCCACTTTTTGATCAATCAATTACCTATTGAGTTATAACCGTTTTTGATCACGTGACAAATATGTTTTTCGCCCGCTCTCGAGTGCTTATTCTCCGTTCGCGCGGAAACTCGGTTCAAAACGTCAAATTTGACACTATTTTCTGAAAGATCTATTGCGTTTGCAAAAAAATAGAAAAAACAGCTCGTAGACATATAATTTCTGAACAACAACATCAGCTAGTTTCATGCATTTTCGAACAAAAATAAATCAAAACTTATGTCAGAAAGTTGCCCTTTTGGATTTGAGGACACCCTTAATAAAAATGTCACTTGGGACAAACCTTGCATTTCAACGTTTTTACTGTCGAAAATGATAACTATAGAATTTGTTTGTAAGGTCGTTTCGAAAATTACTTTTAAAATATCTGTCAGAAATATACCTCGAGTTTCATTTTAACCGCTTCCCTTACCAATTTTTTTCTTTTTTTATTGCAAAAACTCATCACATTTTTTGCTATCACATCATTGCATTTCATCATTTGCATTTCATCATTTGCATTTCACACATCGAAACTTGAAAAACTGACAATCAAATGTATATAATTTATTTTATTATATAAGAAAATTTTCTTTCTTTTTAAGCTTCAGGCCGAGTAAAAATGTAATAAAACAAATCGTAGTGACAAATTATGCCACGCCCGAGTTTTCTCGGGATAATAATTAATTGTACGTGGGTGGTTCAATAATTATCGTCCCTAATGTATATAAAATAATTGTACTGCGATGGTTGATGTGGAATATCGAAATCTAATCTCTTAAATGCCTATATGCTCATTTTCAGAACCGTAGCTGCTATATTAACATAGTTTTGGAGGGAGGAGTGAAGTTTTAAAGACCTATTTTGAGGGAGTTTTTAAGGAGGGGGCTGAAGGTGAAATGCTGGTTCGAAGCTTATGAGGCTACATTTGTGACAGTGGATAGATGTGGCTACATCTCTATGATCCCGTGTCCAAACGACAGTAGTTACGAAGCTAAATTCAGTCTTTCACCCCCACTCCTCCCCTTTTACTCCTCCCTCCAAAACTATGTGAATGTAGCAGCTACGGTTCTGAAATTGAACACATAGGCATCTAAGACATTAGGCTTCGATATGCCACAACAACCATCGCAGTACAAATATTTTATATACACAAGGGACAATAATTATTGAACCACCCTCGTAATATCTACGAACCCGAGATAACGCGGGGTAATCAGGGTAGCGGTTAACGGTGTTATAGCGGTGGATTAGTGGCCAGTGAGATCGCTGACGCTGTGCTAAATAGAACCGCCGATAAGGCTGGTAGCAGCTCAGAGGAACGAGAACGAGAAACTGTCAAAAGAAAAGTGTCACTGAAAAAAATGCATAAATTTGTCTGGAAAATTAATATCTTCTTTAAAGGAACACGACTGTATTTCCGAAATCGATATTTTTCACTTGTATAAAATCCAAGAGGAACTTGTTAAAGAAATGATGAAAAAAACTGCATCAAATAAAATTGACATCAATGTTTCGGAAATTTTACGAGAAGAAATAACTTACTGTTTATTAGATTTTTTTTTGCTTTGCTGTCAATTTTTTTTATGTTAACAAAGAAATTATCATTTAAAGTACATTTTTTTAAATATTTAATTTTCTTCACATAGGGCATCATTACGAATATCGGAAGTACTTTTGGTATACTTTCAGATATCCGGAATATTCAAAAACCCGGCATCGCCGGATTTTCGAGTTTATACTGTAATCCCATTTCTCTCTTTCATATACACAAAATATGTGTGTGTGTGTGAAACTTTCTTTGAAAAAAAGAAACTATCTAAATGTACGAAAATAGGCTTTGAAACCTCGATTTAGATGTATGTATGTTAAAATTATTCTTGTTATTTGTGTTTTAGTTATTCATTGATTTATTCATTCATTCGTTCATTCCCCTTTTTCGCATATAAAGTATTCATCGTGACATGAAGATTTATATTTTTTTCTCAGGAACGAAAACAGTTTATCTTAATCCTTTCGGAACTGATTTTTGTTTTCAATTTTGAGGGGGGGGGGAGTGCTTTTACGTTAATAATGCTAATAGGAGGTATTCAAATATTAGATTTACTGAACCGATTTTTGTTCTCAATTTTGAGGAAAAGAAAGTACTTTTACATTAATAATGTTAATAGGAGGTATTCAAATAGATTTACTGAATAGATTTAAGGAACATGTCATTGTCTGAAATCTAACGAATTTGCCTACTATCCAATTCATATTGTTATGACAATAGGCCAAGAAGAGTTTTTGGAGACGTTTGGGAAATATCGTAGGACAGCAGGATTTAACAGATATCACAACTTTCTAATATTTTTTGCGTTTTATCACACGCGATGCGTTCAGAAAAGTAACCTATATTTTAAATTTAAGTGGACAGTTTACCTTTTCAACAATTTTGTTTATTTTTAAAAATAGGCTTCAAATGGTGAACTCACTGCATTTCAATGTTCAACTAAAAATACATTTTGAAAAAAAGAATAACTGCGTATTTAATTAAAATTTTTAAAAAGTTTAAGAAAAATTTAATTTTTTAAAACCCCTACTACTTTTTAAACATTGATATTTTTTCACACAATTTTTTTTTAGATTTTCAAATGTGTTTTATACAAGACTACGCATGGATTTTTAGATACATCTAATATTATATTTTATATAATTTTTTTACTCATATATATATATATATATATATATTGCAAATCGACGAAATCAAACACATCTTCATATAATTTTATTTTTAAAAAAATAACAAAAAACCTGAAGGCTAATTCCATGCGCAGATTTATTACATATATAATAAAGAACATGTACAAAATAGTTTAAATCTCCATCTCGAATACAAAAAAAGCCGTAGCATTTTAAAAACATGAAAGTGAAGAAAATAGGAACAGGGAGAAAACGCCATTTAAAGGTTTAATTTGTGTGGGTCATTTCGGCCGGGTGTATTAACAAAATTTACAATATCTCGCAATATAATTGAAAAGCTAAGTGGAAGAACATGTTAAGTAACAAAAATTACATTTGAAGAAATTTGATGTGAAAGTTTTTGTTGTCAATCTTAATGATTTATTTTCTGTTTGATACCATGTGTTTAAAATATTGAGAGGTGTGGTACTAAACTCTATCAAAAAAACTTATTCATATTTAATTTTTAAATATTAAAAAATATTAATATTTTTGCATTATTAAATATTAAAATATTAAATATTTATGAATAATATCTTAAATCTTCAAGGCTAAATAGAATTTTGGTATTTTAGCTTTACCATGTGATACAATACCCGATAACACCTTCGTCTAAAAGATAAAATAATTTTTAAGAAAATGTAGCATAACATGTTCTTCCACTCAGCTCTTCAATTGCCGTATGGGTACGAATGAGGGGTCAAAATATTCACAATTAAGCATACTTTCATTTAATATAAGAAAAACAAAAATCGATATTTTGAACAATTTTGAGGTAAACTGTCCCCTTAAAGAATGAAATAAAATATAGGTTTAAAATAAAAGAATCGAGAACGGTGCAAAGAGAATCGTGCAAGCTTTTATGATCTATCTATATTATATTGGGAAAATGTGTCCGTGCGTAACGGCGTTTGTAACTACAGACGATTAAATTTTGCTCATCACATATTTTGAATATTTACACCGTTTAATGAAGGAAAAAATGTGCATAGAAATGCAAATTTTTTAAACTGTATTGTAATTTATTTTAAAACTCTATCGCTATTTACTCATTTTTTATGGTTTAAAAAATAATTTTCAAGTATATATTTTTTAAATCTATCTCTATGGCCTGCAGATGATAATGCAAGATAAATCCATTTGCACTTAAGACATAGGGTTACAAACAGGGTTACTATTCTCAAATTCTAAAGAGTAACTTTATGACATTAAGTTTTAATTTATTTTTGTTTGGAAATGCATGAAACTAGTAGGTGTTGTTGTTCAGAAACTATGTAATCGAACTGTCTTTTCCTTTTTTAGCAAATGCAATAGATCTTTCAGAAAATAGTGTCAAAGTGGGTGTTTTGAATCGAATTTCCGCGCGAAAAAAGAATAACTACTCAATGAAGGGTGAAAAACGTCTTTTTCACGTGATCAAAATCGCTCATAACTCAATAGGTAATTGGTTGATCAAAAAATGGAAAACATAGTTCGATTCCAAATCGCTTCCATAGTCAGGTCTTTCAATTTTATATCTTTCTGTTAAAAAATGAATTTGTAAATGTGTCAAAACGTTTTGCGCTTATTTAGCAGAGCAGTTGAGAACAGCCTTAAGTTAATGTAAATAGTTCAGCATTCCTTTCCAGCTGCAGTTTCCATAACGAAGTTAAAACTTTATAAATTAAATAATATAAACAGAAAGTTAACAACCATGTAATTGAACTACACGCTTAAATAACTGAAATGATCAGAATTAAAAAAAGCTGTTGTAATTCACGAAATCTTCGGCGATTTCATCGGGTATTAACTCATACGAAAATATCGCTTTTAATAAATTTCAAAGCTTTATTTGAGTGCAAAATTGATACATTTCAAATAAAAATTATTTTGGGTGCTGTTAAGGGGCAATCTAAAAAAATATTAAGGGGCTACTTCAGTCACCTGGAAAGACTGGCTCTCTAATGCTAATCTCATGGAAGAAATTTTTTAAGATAACATATTAGCATTTTAATATTTTTATTTTTATTTTTATTTTTTTTGCATTGGCTGTCTAAGATTCATCTCTACATCTGCCCTTTTTTATTTTTTCGATTTTGTTTGCAGATTTTTTTTCAGAGGATGCTTTCCCTTTCGAAACCGGTTCCGAAAATGAAAGTGTCCTAATTAAAAAATGTGTAAACAAAATCGAAAAAGGAAAAAAAGCGCCCTTTGTACAGATTGATCTCAGTTAGCTAATGCAAAAAGAATTGTTTAAAAATACTGAAATGCAAACGAGATATCTTAAAAAAATTCTTCCATAGGATTAGCATTAGTAAGCGGGTCTTTTCAGATGACTGAAATAGCCTCTTAAGGCGCTACTTCAGTCGCCTGGAAAAACCCGCTCGCTAATGCTAATCGTATGGAAGAATTTTTTAAAGATATCTCATTTGCATTTCAGTATTTCTAAACATTTCTTTTTGCATTGGCTAGCTGAGATCGATCTGTACAAAGGGCGTTTTTTACTTTTTCGATTTTGTTTACACATGCATTTTAATTTATTTTTTTTTTTTTTTTTTCGCTTTGGATAGCTGAGATTGATCCTTACATCTGCCCTTTTTTACTATTTCGATTTTATTTGCAGATATTTTTCAAGGGCATGCTTTCACTTTCTAAGCCGGTTCCGAAAATGAAAGTGTCCTCATTAAAAATATCTGTAAACAAAATCGAAAAAGTAAAAAACACCCGTTATACAGATTGATCTCAGCTAGCCAATGCAAAAAAAAAAAAAAAAAAAAAAAAAAAAAAAAACTTTAAAAATATTGAAATGCAAACGAGATATCTTTAAAATTTTCTTCCATAGGATTAAGGCAGTATACAAAAAATATTTTTTCATGCTCAACAACTCGAAATTTTCTGACACATTTTCTGATTCAGCATATTTTTAAAAGGAAAAACACGAAACTTGCTGACGGGATTTTTTAAGGGATTAATAAGTGACCTATATTTTTATTTTTCGTTCAATTAATTAGAACTTGATTTATATACAATTATTTTCTCAGTAAGACCATATTTTTCGTTTCCAACACAATCGCTTCGAAAAATTCGGTTCAAAATGCCCGCTCTGACATCATTTTTAAAAATATATTCTGTTTCTATGAAAAAATAGACCATTAAGACACATTATATAGTTTCTGAATAAGAGAACCTACCAATTGGATGCGTTTGAAAGTAAAAATGAATTTAAAAATGAGTCAGAAAATAAACAGTTTGATTTGAGTACATCCTTAATACCATATTTTTTTCTTCAACCTCTATATATTTTTAATTCGTTTTTGCTGTAAGAATTAGTCCTATCAAAAACTTGTCAGTATAAAAGTTGTAGATAATAGTAAGAAGATATATAATAAAGTCATACGGATTTGATATCTTGTGAATTGACGAAGTTATAGATTCTTTTTCTTCTTCAACCCCCCCCCCCCCCCTCCTTTTTTTTCGTTTTTTTTTTTTTTTTTTTTTTGTTAAGAATTGGTTCTATTAAAAACTTGTCAATATAAAAGTTGTAGTTAATATTAAGACAATTTAAAATAAATTTAATTGAATTTGATATCTTGAGTATTGATGAAGTTATAAATTTTTTTCTCCCCAAAACCCTATTTCTTTCGCCCCATGAGCCCATTTTTAGTTTTATCAAAAATCTGCTATACATAAATTTTTGGCCCATTTTTTAGGGCCAATAATTTTTAATAACTTTAAACTGAGTCGATTATGTATTATAATTAAGAAGTTGTGCTGTTTTTTCGTTTTCCACCCCCTTGGTCCGATTTTGCCCTTAACGATCTTGATCGAGATTTTATGCCCCTTGAATTTATGAATCAATTTGGAAACGATTTGTGCAGAACTATGGAGGATATCATGTCCATAAAAATATGATAAGTTTTTTACTGGGTGTGGTTTTGTGTTCTAAAGGCCATGATCGGTGTAGACAATATTTCCGATAGTAACAGAATAGTAACAATATTTCCGAAATTCCAACATAGGGGAGATCCCAATAAGGTAGTATTTCATACGAAAGCTACCTAAAAATGATTTTCCCTTACTTTCTGTAACCTGGGAGGTCCAGGTCCCCTAGTTATTATTATCTCTAAATGCCGAAACAAACGAAGCGATAATAAGAAATGCATAGACATATGCAATCAATCTATCGTTACTACATGTAGATAGTAACATATAGATAGTACTCGATGAAAAGAACCGAACCAGTTAAAAATGGTGTGAAAATGAAAGAAAGAGGAATGGCTCATCATTTTCCTTTTTTTTTTTTCTTTTAATCTTGCTGAGTTATTTCCTTCATGATGATTTTTTTTTTCGATTCAACACAGATAGTTTGAAAAGTATTTTCCGTAAAAAACTTAAGCCAACTTTCGCCTTTAGTAGAAAATTTCGAGAAGAGATTTATGTTTTTTTAATGTATATACAGCATTTTCTCAGCAATCTGAAATTCGTAACCCTTAAAGATTAACCACTGGAAATAATTTTAAAAATATATAAATCAGAATTTTATTTGGAAACATCTCCAAAGCCTTTCCCGGTGGACTTAATTCTCTGGGTATTTTAATTCCTAACAGGAGGACGAGGGGATAACACAGGCAGATAAGTCTGCTCTTTGAGCATTTTGAAGAGAAAAAATCCTTTTTTAATAGCATTTATTTGAAAAATTCTTTTTTATTTCGCAAATATTTTTTACTCAACGAACACACTTTGTACCTTTAATTTCATTCATTCGATGCTGCAAGAACGATGGATAAAAAAAATCTAATACAAAACTTTTAAATGTCTGTTCATAGATGGCGACACTAAAACATTTTAAGTGGAAAAAAAGGATTCCTTTTTTTTTTTTTTTTTAAAGACGCAGCGATTATTAATAACTAACTTCTAACATTGATATATAAATATATAACGCAGTTATATATATCACCAATGTAACTATGCTCCACTATTCTACTACTAATAATACATGTCAATTAATATCCAGGTTATAATTTGAGAATTGCGGCTTTCTGGAATATATTATTTTTAACGCTGCTGGAGAGTAACATGTTTGTTTTTTCGAAAACAAGATTCTACATATTCGAATATACGTATGAATGCAAAGTAATTGTGTTTCCAAATTCACATTTAAATGTAAACTAATATTGTTACCACATAAAACAAATAGCAAACAATATTTTTTATATATATTTATTATTTATAAAAAGACTGAGAAACAAGCTGATAAGACGACGAAATATTCCTTTTAGAAAACTATATAATACGCATATTTTTGAGAAATTGCATTCATTGAAGCTATCAAATAATAAGAAAAAGCTCTCCTTCGAAGTGTGAAGAAACTCTCCTATTACATTTGTTTATTATTCATTTCCCGTGATTATGCTTTACTACACATATAATTTTCATTAGGTTTTTTTTTTTTTTTTTAAATGGAATCATGTACATTTTATCTATTTCATATTACACAATGTTTTCGGGTTTTTTTTAACCGCTTCAGAATAGCACATAACATTTGCAGTTTTTATAAATAGCCTTCTTATATTTATTTTGCAACCACTCTCATTTACATACTTAACAGTTAAAAATATTTTTACGTTTGGTAGCCAGATGTAAATGTTAGAATTGCTCCTTATTTTTTTCCTTTATTTTTTTATTCTTATTCCATCGGGTACACAAGCACCCTTCGGGATAATTTTTGAAAGAAGTTGTTTGATCCCTTATGAAAAATAACACTTAAGTTTCATTCCTTAAAACTGTTCTCAAATTCCTTGTATAATACATCGTGTCGGGGAAAAACGTGAATTTAAAACTTTTTCTTTTTAAATACATTAGATCTAATTTCATGATAATTTCATTTTCTAATTCTGTTGTTTAGTGCTCTGAAAAATCACCGAGGCTGTTTGAAAAAAATTGCTCTCGAACATTGTGGATACGAAGCAGCTTCCGTTATTGAAAAAATACACTTCAGGTAAATAATCTACAAATATTTTTCTTCCTCATATTGTTTTAAATTATTATTCATTTGTTTAAATTATTAAATTAATAAGGAAAGGCAGTTACTACTTTTATTTTTCCATGAATCAAATGCTTTTAATGCCATTCCCAATATTGACAGTATATATCCTTAGATGAGGAGGCTGCACAGTAAGTGCTGTTATTTCTAACTTTTCATGTTGCACTGCAAAAAATTTGTAAGAAGCATCAGTATGCTACATTTTCAGAGAAATTTTATGCAGCTTTGCTTTTACAAACCGGTAGAGTCATGGCATTGTTACCGGTAACCAGAATCTCGGTTCGGAACGGTTTGGCGCAATTTTTTTTTTCGTTGCGGGACGGATTAATTCCAATTCTGTATGTTTAGGGTTCAATCGGATTTTTCAAAAGAAAGTGCAGAATATTTGTTCAGATGAAAAACTATATATTTGGATATTAATTATTCGTGATATGTTTATTTTTCAGCATAAAAAAATAAAATTGATACAGAGATGATTATAAATTTTTTCATAATTACAATAAATTGTGAATCAATTTTCTTTCATCCGATTGACTAAAGATAGAAATTTCGGGTTCGGGTTGGATCTAAGCCGATCTGCGCAAGACTCAACAAGCCATATTTGCAGGAGATAACCCTGTAATTATATTGTAAAACATCCGTTAACAGCGAGGGGACTAATTTTAGACAAGTATTTCCTGACAATTTTTGTGGAATAGGTTCGTATATTGCACATGTAAAAGAAATCTACAAAGAAGATTTTTGTCCGGAAATAGTGGTATAGAAATAGTCATATCGCTGTTAACCTTGTAACTACAGTGAATCGCCCTCTATTTCAGCCTGATAATGATCTTACGCAATTCTGACTAGGCGGGAATATGAAGATTTCTTCATTTATGCAAAACTGTCTTCTTATAACTTCCTGCTAAAATGTACGCTCTGCAGTTTTATTTTCAAAACCTAAAAACATCTTTTCTGAAATACAATCCCCACTATGTCATAATTAAAAGTCAACTTGGACGTTGTTTTAGTGTAGTTGATATTCCAATAAGTTCTATATTGAGAAAGTTCGTTTGTTTTTGAAAGCCCCTAACATATAAAATGAATGTATAAAAAGATTTTATGCAAAAGGAGAAAATTGCTGGATTTAAATGTTTAACTGGGTGCCCGCGTGCGATTTTTTAGCACAATTTCCAAACAATACCCCTTATATCTTTTTACAACATGTTGCAAGAGAAATCAAAGGCTAAGATTTGTATTAGGAAACTAGTAGGCTTCGCATGCTATGCTGGTCGGTTTCTCCAAAGGAACCTTCAATCAAACGAAATATATTAGTGAACATGACGTTGTGTTTTAAAGCAATATGAATCTCTACCTGGAATATCCTTCCACATTGCTAAAAACTATAAGAAGACCATTGCTCTATTTTATTTTCTAATGCGTTAGACAATGTTTGTGCTGTTAAGAAACAACTGTTTATAGTTGATCATTTACAACAGGTTTTGTAAAAGCATGATAGAATAATATCCAATGTTCTAAAACCATCCTTGAAAGAGTGTCTAACTAAAAATATTAGTCTCATCAAAATTAGTCCAGAAGTACTTTATAAAAAGGCTAAATCTTACATAATTGAGGTTCACGTCATTATAGAATTTTAACCCCCTAATTCTAGAACTAAGCCATGTAGAACAATCCGTTATATACTAAAACCTTTCCCGAAAAATTAACAGTGCAAACTTGAATTCACCTGATTGTAGAACTTTCCCCATAATTCTATAACAAAGCCACGTAAAACGATATGAAATATACTAAAACCTTCCCTGAAAAATAATCTAACTAATAGTGCAAGTTCCATCAAAATCCATCCGCCAGAATTCATGTTATAAGCGGCCGGGACGAAATTCCCATTTGCATTTTATATATGGAGTAGATGGCAACTAGGAGAGCGACCGATTCTCTGCGTTGCAATTACAATACCGATTTTCTATTCAACTCGTATAAAAAATATTTTAATCTCTTTTCCAGATACTTTGACAGCAAAATGAAAGAGTGCAATGCTACATCTTATAGATGTGACGAAAACAGTAGTACAACAGATGAAAAACGGACAACGGTGAGCAAGTGGAACAGCCACTCGCCCGATTGGCAGTTTCCCGACACGAGAGAACACGAACAACGTGGCACAGAAAAAGACTGGAAGAGCACAACAGCAGCAGACTGGAGGAGTTTCCATCATGATGAATGGAAGAAGCACAAACATCATAACGGCGGTGTTGCCGTGGTTGTTAATTCTGTGATTAATATACTCAGCTGTTTTGTCAGCATCTTGCTACTGAAGATGTGAAAAGCTATTATGATATTTCCTGCATAGGAGCCGAAGGACATTCAAGATTTATTTGTTTTATTTTTTAGAGTTATTTATTGAATAAAATTGTACATACATGCTATGGATGTTTAAATATTTAGTATCGGGAAAATTATTAAAATCGTTTTACTTCTATATCTGATAGGAGAATCCTACAGAAAATGTATTGCACAAAAGAAAATAAGATGTCGCATGTCACCTATATTCAAAGTCTATCTCCCGTAATAAAAAGTTGCCTATGCACAAAAAAGGGCAGCTCTAACCAGACAAGGAAACTCTCCATAAACTCATGCTTGAAATAATTTGGAAAATATTAGAAATGTTCCCATGTATAGTTTTTTTTTTTTTTTTTTTTTTTTTTTTTTTTTAAGAATCTCAATTATACCCCGGTATAAAAAAAATAATGGAAATTAAGCAGCTTATCGCCGATCGAGAACAAGATTTAAAAATATATATGCTGGGATCATTGACCATCATTCCAGTGGTTGGGTAAAACGGACTCGAGAAATGTTTCTACTCTGCACCATTTTAAATAAGTTTAACTGAAGTAAATGCATTTTGAATAACATTTAAAAACGACTTAGCAACAATAAATACCATTGATTTTTAAATCTTACATTTATTGAAAATTCCAATGAAACGTTTACAAGCATTTAAGAAATTACAAACAAACAAATTTTGTAATAATTTAAACGCCTTACCACAAAATAAAAGCTTTTGATTATGTTTAGATCCATAAGTAGAAAATCTCTAACAGAACAGGAAAGAAAAGTCAAAAGCAGATTTTCAAACTACATTTTTGAAATGGTTCCATTATCTATTGTCGTATTTCACAAGTATTTTTGAACATATGAGTCTTATATTTAATACAGGAATAAAAACATTTGCGTAGATCGCCGAGAGTCGTTTTGTAATGAGACCTAACGAGTTTGCCATCTACGAGAGGATTAAAAACTAATTCGAAATTCAGCAAGGCGCTTTCAGATTTTTGTTAAGAAAATATTCTATAGAGAACTTGAGATCTTCCCTCAGATGTAGACACACACACGTTTTTTGGACTTAATTTCAATACTTTTGTTCATCAGGATTTTTCTCCCTTTAGAGCAATGACCCAGAAAAAATTTCACCCCTTACCCCCTGTCGAGAAAAGAGAGCAATGGACTAGATTAAATTTCCATAGGTTTTTATTTAATTTTGCCAAGGGGCAAACGTTGAAATGGGCTTCTGATTTGAGAGCGAGAGCGCTCGTTACACACGTGTTGTTCAAGTAACAACGAAGCTCAACTGAAGGTTACACCATTTATCAGCTAGGTGGCGCTGATCACTTAATCAAACGTCGGGAGCGCACACCCCCTTCATTAACATACAATCATTCAATGCTCAAATTCAACACATACTAAAAGTAGATGGGTTTTGCTGATTTGTCCAAGAGCAGGGTTCGTACTCATCAGGGGATTCAGGGCATTTTAGGCGTTTGAATACCAGAAATTTCGTGCAGTAATGGTCGGTATACATAAAGATTTTATTTTTCCATTAAATAAGGTAAATATTATTTTGCGAAAATTCTGGTAAACAATATTTAAAAAAAGGAGGTCGAACCCTGAAGAGCGAGTGCTATAAAATTATTTTTGAAATACATCATCTGAAACCTCTGAAAGAAATTTAGGGTAGCAAGCAATAACAATATTCATATTATCATAGCTTCCAATCTTTTCTTTTCTCTTCCAAAGTCAAAAGGAGAAATTTATTGCACAAATTTAAATGCACAAAACCGAAGTGTGCATTTTCACAAACATTCATTCAGAAATTTAAATCAGAGATTCGGAATAGTAATTTTCCCTTTTATTTAATGTCTCGATTACATAAAGTAAGTTTTCTTAATATATAACAATTCCTGAAAAGGACGCATATATTCGCTACCACTGAGAAAAAAAAAATACCGCCTTCACTTAGAATGAATAAGTAGTCAATTTCTGAATCTTTAAATTAGAAATATAGATTTCCGTGTCATGCGTATAGGATGAGCAACTAAGTTGAATAGACGAAATGATCCAGAATTTCTAGTCTCTCGTTTTCTAGGTGACAAACGATAATGAATCGCTTTAATAGCGAGAAATGACCGCTTGATTTCTGGAACGGTTTCATGAACTAGAATTATAGTTACTATAACTAACCTCTTGTGTTCGCATCTATTTACAGAGATTTTTTAAATATGTTTGACCACGAGAATACATAGGAGGAAAAAAAACGCTCTCTAATTCTAGTAAGAGACTCTGGAACTCTCTAGCAAAGTGAACTAGAATTTATAAGGATGACATGAAACTATTTTTTCTAGAGCCACAATTTAGGTTCTAGATGCCAGAACCAACCAACCACCAGTGAATGAAAAGGTTAATATCAGATTTAAAAATGGTTGGCGGCATTATTTTATGTAAAATTCTCGAATTCATAGTTATCTTCAGGTTTTTTTTTTTTTGTTGTTGTTGTTGTTTGTTTTTTTTTTAAAAAGGAGAATCTCATATTGTTCGAATCAAAGTTAACTTATAAATTTCTAAGTAAATTCTGATAGTGATGCTTTTCACTGCATTTGCAAACGAAAACTAATCACAAAATTTTAAGTTTGTGTAGGGGAGGCCGGAGGAATGGCGACACCTTAAGGGAATTTAAATTTTTTCACCTCGAAAAAATGTTTATTTTTTAATAGTAAAAATTCTAAAGCTGAATCATGATCTTTAGTATCTGTATAAATTTAACCGTAATCATAACTGTAAAGTAAGCATACATAAAAAAATATTTTTTAAACCTCTGCACAGTGGCGGGATTACCCAGGACACTGGGGTAATTCCGCCACTGTACCGGGGTAATACCGCCACTCTTTAATGACCTAGTACATGCATCAAATGGATACTAGGAAACACACAACCTACTAAAAATAGTTAGAAAGCAATGTAATTGAGCAGAATAATGGTTAAGCTTACAATATACTTCATATTGCAAAAGTCACTCTGCTGAATCGGCTCCACTACATTAAAATGAGGCCATTTCTCATCCGATTTGCATGGCGGCGGCATTACCCCGAGAGGACAATATGGCGGAAATCCCCAAGCAAAGCCGAAAGAAGAACCGAACTTGTTCAACACCTTGAATCAAAATGTCGGCGAATGCATGTAGATTATGGGTCATATCTTAAATAACTAATGTTACAATAAAAGGTGCTTATCACTATTCATTTGAAGCTCCAAAATAATAAACAACTAGGTGAAAACTACATTTTTCACTAGTACAGACGAACGACGTACAGTAAAGTCACTCCCACTTTAGGCACTGTTTCTATTGTTGGCCGCTATAGTGCAGGCACATTCACTATCTCAAAGTGCCCTTAGTTTTTAAACTAGGTGGGGTGGCGGCATAACCCGGGTTGGCGGCATTCCCCCGGTCTCCCGTATATAGGAAATAGCATTTAAATGATGGCTGTTGTAATCAGTCAAAAAGTAACAAATCAATGAGGCTCTCAATTCATATGTATATTGCGTAACCTTTAGGATATGGAATTTACCGTATATACTCGCCAATAAACGGACCCCAAATTAGAGTAATAACAGACTGAATACCAGTATTTTTTTTTTTTTTTTTTAAACTGTCTTATCCAACTGAAGAATTTACAAAAAATTTCAGTTGAACAAGATCGATAACTACTCGAAAAGACGTATTCAATTTTTTTTTTTTTTTTTTAATAATGTAGGA
Organism: Maratus speciosus; assembly: GCA_963932465.1. Taxonomy (NCBI): domain Eukaryota; kingdom Metazoa; phylum Arthropoda; class Arachnida; order Araneae; family Salticidae; genus Maratus; species Maratus speciosus. Next base: position 40,134,683 of record OZ010791.1, on the reverse strand, counting down.
GTTTGCTTATACGCGAGTATATATGGTAGGTATAGTGCATAACAATGAATAAAATTTCATCTCAAAATCCCAATTATCTGAATTATCCGCGAATAAAGTAACTACCAATGAAGAATGCTAAAATTAACGATTTCTGAATTCTTTATTTCAAAACTTATGGAAGAGGGGGGGGGGGGGGGGGGAGGATGGAAGCATAAAATTTGGGATGCGTAAAAATATTTTTACATCAACTGAATTTCAGCTAATAATTTATCTTCAAAGTTCCAGACCTGTGCAATGTAATTTTGCGCTTTAAGGGGACATGGCATACAATTTTTTTTTTTTTTTTTTTTTTCCATCATCAACTTAAAAAATATATAGATATGTAAATTATAAATATAATTTAATTCAAAAAACTTTATTTAATATGTGAAGAAAAAAAATTTGAAGTTCAATTTTAACCACCTAATTTAAGCACTAGTATTGTTTAAAATTCATCCGATTTTTTTAAACTGAAAGTTAATGATAATTTGAACATATTTAAGGATAGAATTCTTAATAGCAATAGCTTGAGAAAAAAAAAACAACTAAAAAACAGAAAATGACTAGTTTTGTACATAATTTTTTAAAAATAAAAGTTGTAAAAATATTAAAACTCCGATCCTTAAATCGCATATAGTACTAGAAAAAAAAAAAAAGTCCATATCTACAAAAGTCTTAGCATTTTGAAGTCATGGAAAATCTGAAAAACACGAAGTGAGATAAATGAGTTTAAAGATTTCTTTTAAAAACGTTAATATTAGATTTGTTAAATCAGCCGTAACTGTCGCTCTATAGGCAGTATCAGCCTCAAATTTTGTCATGATGTAGTGAAATGTATGTGGTATGAATAAGATAAAAATCCGAGAATTTTCGGACCTGTTATACGCTTTTTGCAACCATTCTAAAATATAAAAATAGAGGTTAATTTTTTTTAAGCACATTATATACCTATCGGAAGAATTAATAAATGAACGAAAAATATGAATTTATTCACAAATTCGCATAAAAAGTCCTTCCAGCTTATCCGAAAGGTACCCGTAATTCCAGATTTTTTCCAATTAAAAACATGTATCTAGGAGAAAAAGATTTAAAAATTAATAAAAATAGATAGATTAAAAAAAAAAAAAAAAATATGGAAGTGTTTAAAAACATGTTTCGGAGAAAAACTCTCGATTTCTTTTAATAAAAATTTTAAAGTTTGCATCTCGTAGCCTCTTATTTTTGCGAAGATGCAATTTCAAATTAGCCTATCCTCTATTGCTTGTGCTCAGAGAAGTTTTAAATTTCTTGTAGACCTTTGTCCTCGTCGATTTTTACAACATTAAGGGGTGACAAGGACTTAATTTATAACACTTTCATACTTGCCAACCTCCCGCTTTTCTTTAATGAAAAAAAAACAAATAAGGATGTACTAGTTAAAAAACACACAACCTTGGCTCAGCAGATTGTTTTATTTTTAACTGTATAAGTTCATATTAAAGTTCTTGTTTATGTGTACCACTGAGCAAGGTTGTGTATTTTTAACGAATACATTCTTATTTATATTTTATGGTGCAATTGTCCAGCCATGTGTTAATGAAAAAATATATATTACTTCTGACCAGAATAAAATGTTTCTTGCTTCCATGTGCTAGTAAACTGAAATCTGAGATTCTATTTGAGAACTAAAAAATCCTGTTAAAAGCATGTTTTGTTGATTTTAAAAAAAAGCAGGAGGCTGATGTGTATGCACTTTGGCTGCCGTTTGACCACTGACGGTCCTTTCAAATCTTTTCTGTTTGGTAACCCGACTGTCGGCTATCATTTACATTGTTCCATTTATAATGCCAGGGATTAGACAGGTGAATTAGCACTGTGAGAAAAACCTACGAGAGAAAAGCACATTTGGCAGCCAGCGGTCATTAGTGTTAAAATTGACAATCTTTGCTTCGAATTGCTTGCTCCTTTAGAAATTATGTTCCAAATTGCTAGCAAGTTGCCAAATTATACAGTAGTACAACAGCAGAATAGATATTTTCAAATTGGGAGAAACAAACAGCATAAGAATAAAAAAATTGAAATTTTAATTAACAAAATTCAGCTAGTATAAACAATATTTACAAAAAATAACACTCCACAGTACTATAATGGCCGACGATGCCAGCATCCCGGCAGTATTTTCACATTTACTAAAAATTTCGCTGCAGCTCCATTCTAAAACAGCACCGTTTATGTGTACAACTTCTTCGTGGACGAGCTGAGAGGGTGTAGCACCACACTTGTCTTCTACGGCCTGGACGACACAGTTACGGAGTTCTTTGTATTCACTGTAACGAAATAGATTGTTTTAATTACTAACATTAAATAAAGACTTCAATCAACAACATGAACAGTTTTATTTTTTGGTAATTTCTTCATAAAATAAAAATTAATCTTTAAATGCAATTTAATTTCAGTAATTATAATTCATGATCGGCTATCATTTACAGTGCAAATTTTACTAAAAAGGAGCTCTTAAAGTGCTAAATCGCCGATTTGTACCACTTTGGTACATAAGTCATTGGCGAGTATTACACTAAAAATAATTTAGTTAAATTCGGAACGTATGGACAATGGGGACGCCAGTACCATTTCAGTATTTTAACGGAAAAAAAAATCCGTAAATTTCAAGAAATGGGTTTCAGAAATATCAGTTTGAAATTTCAGCTTTATAAAATATACCATATTTAAGAATTTTCATTTCGCTAAAATGGCTTAGGACAAAAAAATTCACTTAAGGACAATATACTTCATTTAATTGATAAAAGGTGCAAGATTAAAACATTTAAAAAAGTAAAAATAGTCTTACACCTTTTATCAATTAAATGAAGTATATTATTACAGGGTCTTAAATCCATTATATATCCCCTTAAGGACAAATTTACATTATATGAGGAGAAATTCTCTTTTGGAGTGTCTTTAGCTCACTTACCCAATGCGACTTTCATCTTTTTGACATGACCACACAATTGGTTAAGCCCTTCTCTGCAATATTCTTGCGTATTTTAGATGAAGCAAAGCAATGGATGGAGAACAACAAAAGAAAAATTTCTTCGATTTTATCAGTTGCGTACAATTCTGCATGTTTTCATATTTTCCTTCTATAATTTTAAACATTTGGCTTTATTTTATACTTTGTATGTACGATTAACTTTGTTTTTATATTTACTAGATGCTGTTTAAATAAAATTTCTTATAACTTCAATGTTAATAATTATATGATAAATTAGTTTATATACAGAAATTTTGAATGCGATACTATTGAGCTGAATAATTTAAAATTAAATTAAATACATTTTGTAGAGACAATTTAAGATTAAATTATCTTGCATTGATACAAGTAAAACTTTAGTTTTAACAAACAAAAAAGAAGTTGTAATATTTACTTCAATTACCTCCTAATGAGCTTTTTTTTTTTTTTTTTTTTTTTTTTTTTGAAAAAAGTTGGCTTTATTTAAAAGAGAGATTTATTTTTGATATACATATGTATGGAGCCGTAAATTTTATTGGTAGAATTCCAATTTAAAACCAATATTTACCCAATGCAGGCGTATTATCGAAAATACTTCCAATGTTAGAGGCAATGGCGTTTCACATTAAAGTGTTCAATTTAACGGCAATATTTTTGTAATTTGTTTCGCAATGGACTGCCAATATTTGACAATATCGTCGTTCAATTGGAAATATTTAGTATAATATTGGCATTTCAGTGAGTATATACAATGTAAAATTTACAAAAAAAAGATTGCTTCGCATTTCAAAAACCCAGCGACTTCTGCACACAGACCAAAATGTCCCCTATGGAAATGCTTTTTTGAAAAGAAAAATTGATCAATATTTACAGAAAACTTCCTGCATTTTTACACATTGTACTTGCACACAAAATGTTAGTTGTGTGAAGAATTCTACCCCTCAAAGCACGGGAAATTAAATTTGTTTAGACCAACGCTCATATTTTACAAAAATTTATTTATGATCACTACACTTAGGGTAACAGAAAGATTAAGCATTCTAATTAGAGCAGTTGAGATATTCATAGAACTGAAGCAAAAGTGCAATGTGCATCATTAGCAGACAATGGTAAGTTATAACAGTTGTCAGTGAAATGAAAGAATAAATCATGATTGACTGAATCTTGCAAATGTAACCACAACAGAATCATGAATATTTCCATGTTTTTGTATCAGGATGAGGAGAACTTTGCAATGAATTATAGTTTATTCGGTGTGACAAGTTGTTCTAACTTTCAACCATTGATTGCTCTCAGCGTACATTACCATATTCCTTCAACCAAGGATATCTTCAATTACAATTACTTAACCTTTAACTGATGCGACAGAAATTGTCACATAACTACCGTGAAGTGATCTGTGAAACCGCCGTACCGAAATATGAATAAAAGGCGCGATTAACTCGTAGGATGGTATTTTCATATTAAACTTTTTGTACAGGACTTAAAATTCCTCTATTCAAAAGTCTCTGGTGGTAGTACCAAAGTTCCAAACAAAACAAAATTACGGTAGTGTTTGTAGTTCAACTGAAAGTTACACTATAAAAATTGAGAAAAAACAGCGGTCAGTGAGACCATTAACATCAGTAAAAGGTTAATATCGTCAGTCGCTATAATTGTATCTTATTTCCGCCAAATATGACGTTTAATTGTTGATATATCACAAAATAAGGTACTTAAAAGTACCTTTTTAACCAAATTTGAATTTCGCGCACTATGAGGGTATAACTCTTAAACCTATACAGAAAATATCGGCAGCTGACATTTTGTATAGGAGTACAACTCATTAACTACTACGTACATATACAATTTGGCGAATATCTCAGCGCTTCGGGAGTAGTAAAGTAAAGCAATATTAGCTACAAACTATCAAACTGATAAAAATACACAACTTAAAATTAAAGATATTGCAAATTTGTAATCAGTCGCAATTATCATACCTAATCTAGATAAATACAAAATTTTCTCGCTGAATGAAAAATATACGTTGATTTGGTTGGTTTAAAAGCGTTTTGATTATATTTTGCACCTAATGTGCAAATTGTGCACCGGGTATTCTGACTTAGAGTAGATTTCGAATCGATCTAGATATTTTAAGGGGCCGCTGCACTGAAAATCCCAGAACTCGAAATCCCATGTTAACCTATGGGAAAACTTTCAAGCGCGATTATTCACCACCTAATATAATTATTAAAATACCGTTTACACCATCAGAAAGCAGGCGTCAGATGCCGATGATGTGCATTTTTAAAATTTATCTCCGTAAATTTTAAGTACATAAAAAAATCCCTAAACTTTGAAATTTCCATTTGATTAAATTTTATCTTAACAATACTTAAAATTTACGGAGATAATTTTTAAAAATGCACATCATCGGCATCTGACGTCTATTTTCTGATGGTAAAAACGGTATTTTAATAATTAGGTTATGAGTCATCGCGCTTGAAAGTTTTCCCATAGGCTAACATGGGATTTCGCGATCGGGGAGTTTCAATGCAGCGGGGCCTTAAGCCTGAACCATGATTAGGAGACGTCCCAATATCTAGCACCCTAAAATTTGGCAAGCAAGTGGGCAAAAAGTTGCTTCGGGAAAGAGAAATTTCGAAGCAGGTTTTAATTTAAAAGCCAAAATCTTTCCCAGGGCATCGTAAAATACTTTTGATTCATACAGGGTGATAGGATTATCCAAATAAAACTATACAAAAAATAATTTGGATTGAAATTACTATAAGTATTGGAAGAAAAATAATTTTGAATGAAATTTATGATTCCACTTGCGAAAATATTTCGTGAAGCCATGTTAAATAGAAACTTACGTCTACAATACGTATAGCATAACGTCAACCGAATACAGCATTCCTCAATTTTTGGAACTAGTCATGTTTAATTCACGATACTGCATCTTCAGAGAATTTATCTTGTGGAATTTGGTTTTTCCACGGTGTTTTACTCATTACTTACCAATAAGGGGACAGGATCATAATTACTTAAAGGATCCGCCCTTCAAGTCAGGAGAGGAAAATTTGTTTCAAAATAACTCTCACTTCATATCTTAAGATTAAGTGATACAGCTACAATGAAAAATATTGAAAGATAATCTACAGGCGATTTACAGAGAAAGTTACACCGATACCTAGCAAGTAATACATAGCAGCGATGAAAAAATGTCGGTGTCAAGTATATTCTTCGAAAGAAAGATTTTAGCAGAGATTTCATAAATTCTATCACAGGGGAAAATCTAGATTCCTTGTACACAAGATTTAATGAAAAAATAAACGTAGTAGCTGTATTAACAATCCAAAAATATATAAATACCTATAAATATAAATTCAGGTTGCATTTTTGTTAGATTTTTTTTTTTTTAAATAAAAATCTAAGTGAAGCACTATATTTAGCCAAAACCAAGTTTATTTCACCTGTTACAAACAGCTCAGTAGCAAATAATGTATGACATTCAGATTTTTACACGCCTGCCAACGTTTCTAGCGTACCATTTCGTAGCTTTTCACTGAAACCGTGTCGCAAACGTTGATTACATAATAAAATAAAACACCTGACTTCCACCAGACATTATCAACAGAAAGAAGCATTAGTGTTTGTCTATTAAAATCTTACCAGCATTCTTTCTTGGATCTTTCTTCGTCACTGTCATCAGGAGAAGGTACAACAGTTTTGTTGTAGCAAGTTTGAAAATTTTCTGAAGCATTCATTATACACATTTCGTTTTCTTTCAGCCCTAGAATGAAAAATCTTTTAGTTTACACATTCAGTCATCACTAAAGTAAATTGAAAATTTCCTTATTACACTGGCTTTAACCCTTTCGCGGGTGGTGTCCTTAAAAAAGGACACCTCATTTTTATTTTACTGGTACCCAGAATATTTAATTAAAATTTCCATTTTATAACGTACTTGAAAATAAGCAAGCTCGTATTTTCTAATAAATTAGTTCATAAATTCTGGTGTCAGTTCATCAGTTTATAAACAGAATTACTCCGCACCGGAATGGGTTAAAAAGCATCTAGGAAAAGTACAAGTCAAAATTTAGGTTTTTAGCATGGAACTTGAAAGATTTACTTGCTTATTAATTGACGATTAAAACCCACATTACTTTAATATTGCGTAATGCAATCAGAGTTGCCAATGGGCTACTTTTTTTTTTATTATTATTCCGATTTCTTGATTGGCACCACTAATTTGAAAGGATAAAATTCCCGTTGTATAATGACAGATTAAGTTGAAAACAAAGGGAATTCTACCATTTCAGAAAAGTAGTGCCAATCAGGAAATCCGATTTTTTTTTTTTTTTTTTTTTAAGTAGCCCACTGGCAACACTGAATGCAATTAAAATGCAATATTGTTAGACAAAAAACAATGTATGGTCATTTATCAAAGTCACCACTCCATCTATTCTAACGACATTTTCTTACGCAGCTCTATGATTAATATGATCATATTTTGTAAAAAAAAGGGGCACTTCCTCAACATTAAAGACAAAAGCAAGTTATTTTACATTACAGTTCCTTAGTTCAGAAATTCGTAGGAAGAAATCTGAACATCAATACAACCGCCATCTTTGCTTCAAGGCTGAAATGATCATTTTTATAGTGTGTAGGGGATAAATCTGTACAAGCTAATCTTAATCTTTTGACTTATTTAAAGAACGTAATTTTGCAATATGTGAATATTAAAATTAGTTTAACAACTTTGGGAAATAATTTAAAAATAATTTCTAGTTTCTGCAAATTTAAAAATTCCTTTTTTCTATTACCAGTGAAAAAGAAAAATATCTTTGAGTTTCTTTTTGTCCGTCAAGAAAAAGCATAAATAACTTTCATAAATAAGCTTCATAATAAAATGTAAGAATTTGTACACTTTCTTAAACAATGAAACAAGTTCCGAATTTCAATAGCAACAAGAAAGAATTCCACGTATCAATAATGATGCCTCGCAGGTAATATTTTACACCTAGAAACGGCAACATGCGATTACACATTAACGCCAGAGACCTTTGTGATAGAGAGAGAAATGCTTAAAATTTTATTCTAAGTTAGTCCATTTAACAGCAAAAATACATATTTATATTATCCACCTCTCCATTTGTTCTCCCAACTTTCAATACAAACCTGTCCCCTTTTTTACCTTAAACTAAAAATTCTTAGAGTTGAGAAGCAGATATCAAAATCTTTGGGCTGTTACTAAACAGAAAAGTACACTGTACGACCATTAATAATCAGACACTCAATTTTAGGCATTTTGTCGAATATTTAAAGATATATATTTCTCGGATTTTTCTAGAACTTCAGGATTATGAAGAATATGTTTGACTTTACATTTATCAACTGCGATTTGATCAGAAGGACAATTAGCGGAGGGCAACAAAAAAAAATTTTTTTTGGATCACCCTGTAAAATAAAATGCACGAAATAATGATCCATCGCTATAGCTTACGAATATATGGATATTGTACAATATATGTATTCATTTGTGGAAGAATAGAATGTATATTTATGGAGATAGTGATTTTTTTTTTTTTAAGTTCAAAAAATTTTTGCATGTTTGTTTATATCATGCAGGGTTTTTTTTTTTTTTAATCAAATTTAACGCCCGTTTCAGAAAATTTAACAAAATGTAGTAGAAATAATATGGTGTAAGTGGAATGTAAATATATTAAATATCTGATGAAATATGAACAGTTGAATGAAATATTTGTCTGCGCATGCGCGCACGATAAAAAAATTATTTTTTTTTTTTTTCATGATTTGATAGTCAACTCTATGGAGCAACTCAAAAAAAAAAAAAGCCAGACAAATATCGTGAAAATTCAGAAAGATACAGGCAATATAGTGAGCTAATTTTTAGTTGCTCTCTAAAAGCTGCTGAATGACAAGGGATTTTCCACAGCTATAGCGATAGATTATTTCTTGCATTTTATTTTACAGGATGATCCCAAACATAATTTCTTTGATTTTTTTTTGTTGTTGTTGTTGCTCCCCTAATTGTCCTTCTGATCAAATCGCCGTTGATAAATATAAAGTGAAACAAGTTCTTCATAATCCTGAAGTTCCAGAAAAATCCAACAAATATCTTTAAATATTCGACAAAATGTCTAAAATTGAAAGTGTCCTGTCATATAGTGTATATTCAAGATTTACATGTAATGCATCATAAAAATCTAAACCACAAAAACTAAGGGTGTACACCGAGTAGCACTTTGGCCGAGTACTCTGTCATTTAGTACTCGGCCGAGTACCGAGTAGTTGTGTATGACAAAGAAAAATTGATTTGCACATGATACCTTAAACCTGTATCAAAAATTATTATTGGTTGCTGTAATGAATCATTCCCCCCGGGATTGCACTTATACTCTAAAGCGAAAACTGGGTTCCCGGGGCGGTCATCCTTGTAATGAATCATTGAATAATGCAAACGGCTGGTGTTAAAAGTGTAGCTTGCACTATTCAGAATATGCATCTTCTAATAAAATCGGGTTTATTGCCCCAACATGCTATTTCTGACATGTTAGCTTTAGCTAAAATATTCTGGAACATTTTAACCACAGTTTAACTGCATGGTCAAATTTTGAAAAAGAGCATCAGTTGCAAAGGAATCTGTTGCATTTGTTTACTAATTAAAAAAAAAAAAGTAACCATGAGTAACCATAAGATGCAACTCAAAGTATACGTTGAAAAGATTGCATGAATTAAAGTGGCCTCTTTGCCTTTACGCTGCTGAAAGAGAAATATAACCACAGTTCAGTGACAATTACTGGAAAGTTCAATGAAATTGTTATTGCCATTCAGAGTAATCAGAACAGTGATGAGTTTAAATAAGTAGATCATGTTAGAAGTAATACCATCAATTAAAACATTGCTACATTTTTTGGAAAAAGAAAGTTCCAATCCTTTTGGTTGTGGTACAATGAAAGGGGCATAAAAAAGGTAAACTGGAAAAAGGATTCATATTTGTGAAAAATGAAAACAAGGCGAATGAGAATCAGCAGGATACTATCGAAAAAGAAATCCAAGAACATTTTCATTATTTTATCGCAACAGCTATTGATCCTCGATTTTTTCACAGAAAAATATAAATGTGGAATTAAAGGTTTAAAAAATAAAGATGTAGAACCGATAAATGTCAGAGTGGCCACAAATTATGGAAATCAGAGAATCGGGAAAAATCAGGAAATTTCATGAAAAGAATCTAAAAATCAGAGAAATTTGTCTAGGCGAAAATATTTGAGTTTTCGTCTTGCAATTGAGACCGATTCATCAACAAAGGCGCGATATTTAAGACAATAACAGGACACGATTGTGCAATTTATGTTTTTTTTCCCAAATGAGATATTAGCAAGCTAGATAAGTGGGTTATACGAGGAAGCGGCATACATTAAAAAATACCGTATTTGTATCGTTAATAAAGGAAATCAGGGAAAAATTAGGAGACTTTCTTTTTGTTACACAATTTCTGTAGCCATCCTGCATGAAGATCAATCTTCAAAATTCGCATAAAACACTACTAGTGTTTTATGCATACAAAAATACAGCATGAAAACACTACTAATGATAAACTATTATTAACACAAACTGATTGGTAAAGTTATCACACGAATTGAATATTTCCAACTGAGCGAAAAAATGCCCAGGCTGAGAATCTAACCCAGATCCTTGGCTTACAAGACCAATGCTTTACCGTTTAAGCTAACTGGGCCGACAACTGAGCGAAATATGCTGGCTGGATGTCGGCCCAGTTATCTTAAACGGTAAAGCATTGGGCTGGCAAGCCAAGGATCTGGGTTCGATTCCCAGCCTGGGCGTTTTTGCGCTCAGTCGGAAATATTCAATTCGTATGATTACTAGTGATGTCGAAGTAGATGATCCAAATGAGAACATTACAAAAAAGTCAATTGCAAATGAATAGGATAATAATTACGACACAAACACCAAATCGGAAATAAATATGAAGAAACAGTAAAAAAAGAGGCGTTCTCAGCAGGAGAGTTATTGGGTAAAACGGACAGTTTGTTAGCATGGAGAAATATAGTAAAACTTTTCTCATTACGTAAAACCTTGCAAGAAAATTTTTATTCGCACCTTCAAGCAGTGCTTGCAGCAAAAGGCACTTTTTTCTGATGAAGGCCAAATGTACAATAAAAAATGTCCTGAAAATATTTAAAAAAAATTGCCGTCTTTGCAGCATAATTTGATATAACAAATTTACTAAAAAATTTTTCCATTTGTTATACTTTCTGTTTACAAAATGTTTCTGTATCCAAAACCATAGTTTTAATAATAACATTTTTATTTGTATAGATGTAAAACTAAATTTTGAACAGCATTGGTTTTTCTTAACTTTCTATATTTTGTAGACATATTTATATACCAAGTAAAAAAAAAAAAAATAATAATTGGACATATTATATATTTATATTCAAATAACTTTTACAGATCAGTTACGAATTCCTTTGTCCTCAATAATGAAAATAGCGCTTAAAAAATGAAATTCTTACAACTTCTTGGTACTGTCCGAGTATTCGGCCAAAATTCAGCCGAGTACATACTGGGTACTCGGTACGGCCCTATAAAACATTTAAAAAAACATTTAAATAGGTGACAGAAGTCTTGAATTCCAAAAAATAAACTAAACACCTTATCGTTTTATTCCTGATTTTTGGAACATCCAAAATAAAAATATTTGTATACGAGTTATATTTTTGGAAATACAGGGCTATTACAAATGATGGACCTGATTTTAAAAAATCATATTTTAAAAAATACTGCACATATTACAATAAGTGATACATGAATTTAAAGTTTTTTTCAGTTACAAATGTTCGATGTGTGACCCTTTTGTTACACGGCATACGTCCAATCTGTAATCGAGTTCGCTACAAACATTCAGTAGCATCACTCTTTGAATGCTCTGAAAGATTCACAAATGCATTCTTTAAGTTCTGAACACTTTGTTTTCGGCATTGGCGTTACATAAACAATGTCTTTGACACTGTCAGAGCTTACAGAACGCATTTGTGCAGAATTCAGAACCATTGACAGAGTGATGCTACAAAATGTTTGGGATGAACTGGATTACAGATTGAACGTATGTCATATAAGAGGGTCACACGTCGAACATTTGTAACTGAAAAAAACTTTGTGTATATTTCTCTTTAAATTCATGTATCACTTTTTGTAATATGTGCAGTAGTTTCGAAAATGATATTTTTAAATTGAGTCCATCATTTGTAATAGCCCTGTATTGTAAAGGCAATGTATAGACGTGTGAAAATTATTAGAATAATTGTGAAATTTACATTAAAATCTTGTTATATTAAAGAAATAACACATTTAAAAATATTGACCCATTTAATATTTAGTGTACACCCTCTTGTTTTTTATTAAAGGTTCAATACGTCTTGGCATATTTTGTATGAGTTTTTGGCATTTAATTTGTATTTCGTTGTCATGATACTAAATTTGGATGAATTTTTCTATCAGAATATTCTTGTTTGTGATGTTGCATTTCTTTAATTTAATTAAAGAAAACATTTTCATAGCCTGGAAACAGTCCAGATATGAAACCCATAAAGAACCTTTGGGCCATTATAAAGAAAAAATTAAAGAAATACATCACAAACAAGACTAGTCTGATAGAAACACTCATCCAAATTTGGCATCATGACAACGAAATACAAATTAATTGCCAAAAAACCATACAAAGTACGCCAAGACAAGTATGCTATCATTTCTTTAATAAAAAACAAGAGGATGCACACTAAATATTAAATATATTAAAGAAATATTTTAAAAATATTGATACAACAAGTTTTTATTGTGAATTTCACAATTATTCTAATAATTTTCACACGTCTGTATGTTTTCGGCAACTTACTGGCCATGAAGTCCGATGAAGGTGGACAGATCTGACTGATGTAAGCTTTGGTTCTGTTGATTAGGTCTTCGACCTCCTTCACATCCGTCTCGTTCCTGCTACATTGGTCCATGTATAAATCCAAGCATTCCAGTGTTTCATCTTCAAATCTGGTAAATGGGAAAAAAAAAAAAAATAGTTAGAAAACAAAGAGAAAGGATGGCCAAGAAATCGACGATTTTACAAGCAAATAACTTTAAAATTTCCACTAATTTCTTTCCTTTTAGATTTAGACTCTAAATACTTTGAGTTTTTAACCATACAGAAAGACAAATGAAAAGTAGTACAGTAGAACCTAGATTATCCGAAATAATTGGGCTCGACCTTCTTTCGGAAAATTGAAATTTTCGGATAATAGAGAAAGCTTCAATCTTAAGATTGAGGAAATATTTATGCGCTGTTTCTTATTATGGTGACAAGTGTATAATAAAAATAAAGCAAACGAAAAATAGAAAAAAGAATAAATTAAAGGAATTTTAATTTTGAAATTAAGTACCTTTAAGTAATTTTAAGTGAAATTAAGTACCTTTAACTCTTAAGTACCAAGGGTTTGAAACATTGTTTTGTTTGTCGCAGTTTCGATTGCCTTTGCTTTGAAGCTCTACCACGAATTTTTTTATTATTAAATTCACCAGCATCACGGTATTTCTGCTGCTCCAGACACACTAAACCTTTTGAAAAACATTCAAAATCTTCAGAATTGCTAATTTGTTTGTTTTGTTCGTTCTACTCCGCAGATTACGGGAACTCAAATTAAATTCAAAGGGATTCTAATAAAGGGCATCGAAAATATTTATAGATACTCGTCGTTTAGAAAGGACAGCTTGTACACAAGGAGTGATAGTTTAAAAAAAGTTTTCTAAAGGGATTTTGCGCACACGGAATGTGATAATAAAAAGGAATTTCGGTTAACCGAGAGTTTCAGTTAAAAGAGTTTCGGATAAAAGGAGGTTCTACTGTACTTTAAGAATTTTATTTTCATAATGAACACTTACGCGCTGAATATTCTGTTGTACAAAGTTAGAACGCGGACTTCCAGTGTGAAATAAATAACAGGTCTTCTAAGTCGAAACTAGATTAAATTTAATCTCTGTAGGAGGATATAAAGAGATTCAATACACTTTTACGATTGCACTAATGGAGCGTTGACTAGAGGTCTGCGCTGGTCCGGGGCTGGCTCGAAGACTGCACGGGCCCGGACCCCGACACGTGGGCCGGCTAAATGAAGGGCAATTTCAAACGGTCCGGTGGAATAAAGAATTTTTTTTTAACGGGCAGAGCCGATAAAAAAGGATCGAACTAAGCTAACAAATATGAATCATTTTCAATGGAGGTGACAGAGAATAAGTATAAATGTGCTGCACGAGCCGATACTAGTTTCACAACATCAATACAGAAACATAACATATCAAGCGTAGAGATCGGCATTGGGCAGCTACATCGTGTCCGAGCCCGGGCTTAATTTTTTTCAGCAGATTTGGGCAGATATAATTAAAATTTCCATAAATATAATGCAAAAAAATCAGAAGGTGATTTTTTTTTTTAACCGAAAAAAAAAAAAAAATCTTAAAAATCACGTAAATTTTAAGCCACAGTTGACCACTTCCTTAACTTCTCGAAAGTATTAAAAGACCCCCCCCCCCCTACCTCACCTAAAGTGCTGCATAAAAATTGTATTCAAAATGTCTGTTTGAATGGAATAAGTATAAAAGTTAAATATTTCGCATATCTAAATGCATTTGTGAATTATCGTAAATAGGGCTTGTTTGAAATGGCCAAACTATTGAAGCAAACTAATTGGGGCAACACTAGAAAAGTGTTGAATATTCGCAAAACACTTTAAAATGATGAAAGGTGTTTTTAATCAAATTCCATTTCCTAAAATCAACTAATACAAACATACAGCTTCAAAAATAAACTACCTACTTAAAAGATCAAATAATTTAAATTAAAAACTTATGAAATTTTAATCGGAATAAGGGCACTTTATATCCGAAATTTTACGATACTTACGTACAAACTGCAGATACTCTTTGTTCCGACAGTCTTATCCCAGAGGGTTGAATCAGGCTTGAGTATTCCGTTAAGCAGCAACCGATCTCATCTAAAGTGCATACCGCCAAGGCAGAATTCAGAAAAGCTGAAACAAATTAACCACAAAGAGTCAAAATTTTCTGCTAAATATTAAATATCTCAAATGAAAAAAACATTGCAAAAGAATGCATATATAGATTTTTTTTTTCGAAATTATCGTATTTCACATTTAAGCCGTTAAACAGGGATAAACTAGTTATGCCTCTGTATTTACATGATATAAATTGTAACCCATTGTCTGAATGGTTAAACTAAACAGTGAGAATTGCAACTCGGACTCCTGAAATGAAATGCTCATAAAATATTTGGATTTTTTTGTAGAAAGTGCGGCGGGGAGGGGGGGGGGGATAGAAACCACCAATGCAAAATAAGTTTAAATTAGTTGAATTTAACTAAATTTGGTCCGGTGTTCACCAAGAACTGAACCGGCAACGCTAGGCAAAGACAAACACTAAAATGAAACGTAAAGCCTTGCATATTCCTCCTGTTAATTTATGTTCTAGTAGGTCAATTTATTATTTGCATCAAAAGAGCTTTTGAAACTAAATTTCAAGAACTCTTTAGCTTTTTTAGTAGACCAAATTAAGTTTGAGATACACTAACCATCAATGCACTTTTGTTTCTAAGACAAAAATTTTCGCTTTATGTTTGTCCATGTTACTGGATTCAGAACTTTTCAAGGCGTAGCATTGTCACCGTGCAAAACAAAAATATTAATTACTTCAAAGTTTCGCATTGCTAAAGCATAGATTAATATTCTAGCTACTCTTAG
This sequence comes from Maratus speciosus, assembly GCA_963932465.1. Classification (NCBI taxonomy): domain Eukaryota; kingdom Metazoa; phylum Arthropoda; class Arachnida; order Araneae; family Salticidae; genus Maratus; species Maratus speciosus. The sequence goes on along the minus strand of OZ010791.1, from coordinate 40,118,843 downwards.
GACAAGTAAAAGAAAGCAAGCAAGCATACAGTGTGTTGCCAAATTCGACCGACAAATTCAGAGGGGTTATATTGTAGTAGACATCAAAAGGATGAAAAATCGCCATAGAACATGGGGTCGCAAACCACTTATTTATTCACAAATACGGGACGTTTCGTCCTAACTGAACCTGGGTTAACGGTAATAATTGACAAGGAGAGGGTCCAAGGTTGGTCTCACCGAATGTGATTAACATTTGTGTATCGATAGAATATAGTTAGTATATAAATATATGAGCGTCATAAAGCGCAACCCCCCCCCCCCCCCCCCCCAGGGGGTCTTGAGAAAGTAACTCGCAAAGTTTAAGCTACAGTTCATAATCGGATAAATTTCCTTCTTTGGCAAGCGGCTCAGTAGCACGATCGGCAGCACGCTGTATTTCAGTTTTTTTTCGGCCCGGGATCAAATCCGGCTCGGACTTGTTTTTCAGAACGAAAATTTTTATCAATCATTTTTGAACCGCAATTGAAAAAGATATGTATAATAATTTAAATTTACGAAAAATATGAATTAAATGTATGTTTTGTAGCATATAAGTTCATTTTTAACCCCTTCACTCCCAGGCTTAATATTTTTAAGCCTGGGAAGGCGTACACCCTGGGAGTGAAGAGGTTAACTACGAAATTTTGCACGTTTAAATATATAATTGAAAAAAAAAGGCATATTTTTTTGTCTATAGACCAGAAATTTTTTGTTATTTAAAATTATTTACAGCTATTTCAATGAATATCAACAATTTTTAACAGATAAGTAAATTAAAACTCGTGATATAAATGCGTGAATAATTATGTTTTAATTTTGTTTCTATCTGAAAGTATTTCGAATATTTGATGCTTTTTTAAATATTTTCTTTTTAAAATTCTTAATGACTTTGGGTTTTTAACGGATTTTTGGTTTTTAATTATTACCTACGTAATAACTATTTTCAGCAATTCAATATATTTTTAGAACTTATTTTTAAGCACAAAGACAGTTATTCTAACTATGATCATAAGAATCCAAGATTTAAAAGATTCAAAACTTAAAAAGCGAGTTGGTAAAAAACGATACATTTATTTCACTGTGAAAAATAGTAGCTTATTTATGTAAATAACAGTAAATAAATCTAAAATAAGCTTAATTTTATGGTCTATAAAAGGTCCAATTGACTTTTTTTTAATTTGTTATTTATTTTATCTTTACTTTCATTAAATATATAAACATGCAAAGATTCGCACTTAAAACTGTATTTATATAATTAAACTGCATTATATAAAAATATTAAATAAGAAAAAAAAATTAATTTCCAAAAGAAATTACTACGTAGACACTTATTCTAATTAAAAATCAAAAATCCCAGACTTTAAAAATCATTAAAATTATAAAAGCATATTTTTTATAAACCTTGAAGTATTTGAATGAGAAAACAAAATGAAAACATTTGTTCAATTATTTTAATTTATGTCTTAAAAATTGTTGATACTCATTGAAATAGCTGTAAATAATTTTAAATAACAACAAACAATTTCTGGTCTATAGACATAAATATACGGGTTTTTTTTTCTTCATTATATATTTAAACATGCAAAATTTCGCAGTTAAAAAATAACTTATATGCTACAAAACATACATTTAATTCATATTTTTCGTAAATTTCAATTATACATATATTTTCAATTGCGGTTGGAAAATGTTAGATAAAAATTGTCGTTCCGAAAAACAAGTCCGAGCCAGATTTGATACCGGGCCGAAAAAAAAATTGAAATCCAGCGTCCTACCGATCGTGCAATTGAGTCGCTTGTCAAAGAGGGAAATTTATCCGATTATGAACTGTAGCTTAAACTTTGCGAGTTATTTTCTCAAGACCCTCCTGGGGGTTGCGCTTTATGACGCTCCTATATTTATGTACTAACTATACTCTATCGATGCACAAATGTTCATCGCATTCGGCGAGACCAACCTCGGACCCTCTTCTTGTGAGAAAAAAAAAATATTGTAATGAAAATGCAACGTATGTACTTTGTTTTGTGTGAAATGTTTTAACATCACGAAAAGTTCTGGAAGAACAGGTTCACGCAATCGACGATACCGTATGACCTTTAATCGCAATCTAAAATGTGGAGAGTCAAGTGCATATTGCTGGCGCGTATAATGGAAACTTGTACCACTTTTGTTGATATTGTCACATTTACATCAAAATCTTATCAAGAATATCTTAAAGTTTTATTATAATAAACTTCAGTTTTTTTAAAGTTATTACCGTCACCCCAAATTGAGTTAAGGTATAACCATTACCGCCTCAATACTCAAGGCCTCCAGACTGATTTCGTGGCGTACGAAATGAAGATTACCCCCTTGAAGGGCAAGCAATTGCGTTTGTGTAATGCTTAATTCCCACCGGAAATTTAGAAAAATTTTATTTCAAAATAAGGAAAAGCAATTTTACGACTTTTCTCCACTAAAGTCAGAAAACTAAAATTTCCTAATATTTTTCTGGTGCAAATCCCGATTAATCATAGGTGGGATAAAATATATCCCACCGTCCCTCAAGGAGTTAAGGGGCGGCGGTATGGGTTAATCTTCTTTTGGTAAGTCACGAAATCAGTCCGGAGGCCTTGAGTATCGAGACTAATGGTATAACACTGTATTTTTGATTCAATACGTAGTTTACGACCCTATGTTCTATGGTAATTTTTCATCCTCTTTATGTCTACTATCATCTCTCTGAATTTATCGGTCGAATTCGGCAACACCCTGCATATATAATATACTTTCAGGAAATATACAAGTATAGACAATTCAAAAGATGAACATAGGAAATTAGAATGCAAAAATTAAAATTATATAACTTTAATAAACGGGTAACGATTTTAATAAACGGGAGGACTGTGGGACACGATTAGGTTCAAAATTGACCCAAATAAACCTTTTCCTAACCATTACTTTACTGTTAAAAATAAGATATTGTAATTACTACAGCTCATTCTCCCGGCGTTGCCCGGGACCATGATAACCTTAAGTAAACCTGAAATTTTTATGATTTTATATGTGATCCGATTTTGTATGAATTTATATTTTTGCATGAAAAAATATTGAGTGGTAAAGGCACTCATAAGGAGACGTTTTTTTCACGTAGGGTCGTTTAAAGAAAGTCATAGTTAAAAGAAGAAATCTTGTTATCCAAACTCTGAAATTTTTATAGATTATAAAATATAACCGATTTTGCAGCCCGCGAAAGAATTTCATAATATATATAAATATCTAGTTTTAAAAAGAAATGTTTCTTTTCGCTTTTGTTTTCGCTTCGGGTTATTTTAACATTAAAAAAACAGCTATCTTCCGAACTCGCTAAAATTTTTATCGGTTATAATATAACAGAGTTCAAGACCTGGTAAAAATTTTGAAAATATGCATGGTTACGAAAACATGAGCCGAAGCAAAGCCGAAACAGACCGCGTTTTAATCGACAGTTTCGCAGATTGTTTAAAAAATACTCGTCCGAACGTTTAAGATTTCTTATAGCTGATGAACGTGCGGTCTTTAAAGGTGGTGTATAAAGATTGTGTCCTGATTTTTACTTAGTTTTAGCGTAGAAAAAAAGGTGAGGGAGGCACGAAGTGGCCTGCGCGAATGTAGAAAGAGTTAATATTTTTTTAAACCGATTGCATTTACCCTTTTGGAAAAAAAAAAAAAAAAAAAACAAGAGTTAACATTTTTTTTCGAACGGATAGCGGCTACAAAACATAAAAGTACGAAATTTAAAAAATATGTCTTCCGTTTTTCTATATCTCTAACGGATCTACCAATGGGCGCTTAGATGAACGTCCCCCCCCCCACCCCCCCAAAAAACAATCCAGCCTTCGTTCCTTCCATGCTACGCCGCTCCGGAAGTGCGATTCGTTATCCTGCAACGCCGGAGCCTTTGATAAGAGTTTAATAAATATCTCTTCTAATTATCAAAAAATGAAAATTCTGAACCATCAAGATCTACATTGGACATATACGTGCGGTAGATTTAGCTAGCCATCACGCAGACAGAAATAAAGCACCTGCTTTGATATTTCATTCAGTAATATTTCGTAAAAAATTTAATATTCTAAATTACACATACATTGTGTGAACTACATTTAATTTCTGACAAAAAGGTACATAAAATAGAAGTATCTTTTTTAAGAGTAGCATAATATAATATTTAATTATAAAAACAAGGATTCACTTTTTAATTATATCATATTTTCCCACATGACTTGTTTAAATAATTCTTCCTTTACATTCAATATAGAATGAAAAATCCTGGACCTAGTTAGCTCGGTCTTTGAGATCATGGGTCCGGAATTTACAATTTTTCCATAAACACTCTTGAACACATTTTTGTATCATTTTGCACCTATTGCGCCTTTCTTCTATTAAAGTTGATTTTCGGGATCTTTTTTTCCCCCTGAAGATGTTTAAATTTCCAATTGGTATGAAAAGCATTGGTGCCTTCAGCACCAGTACTATCAGTTACCTATATATTTAAAACAAAGCTTTTTTTTTTTTTTTTTTGCTTTTTTTTAAGACATCTGTACTGAGACTTCCGAGTCAATTTTAGAAATTATTTTTTTTAAATAAAAGTTGTTCATTTCTCATTTGTAGATGTGCTCGTACTAGCTATTTTTTTTTATATATATTCTTACTTTTATATTAATGAAGTTTCTTCAAAATGGTGGCAACTGATTTACTTCCATTGTTGTAGAGAAAGGAGAAATAATGGGATTTATCTTAATTCTAATGAGAAAATGAAATCGATAAAGTTTAAAATTTTAACCAAAAATTACATCACGCATCTCCCCCCTCCCCAAATCAAGCTATAACAAATAAAAATTTCATTTCGCTGATACGGATTGAGAGACGCTAGGCGTAATGATTCAGCGAGTGAAAATTACGTCATATTTAAAAGAAACTCATTTTCTTTCATTAAAAACTAATTATTTTGCTACGAATGCGCTTAAAAACAAAAAAACATGCATTTCTAGATTTTTTACTGACTGATACCGAGATTAGAACCTCAAGTCAAGAGTGCGAATGCTCATATACAAAGTTGTAGCTGACAAACCTGATTTCAAGGGATATGAATTTTCAGGAATTTTGAACTTTTTTAAAAAAGATATAAATAACTGGAAAACCAATAACTATGTCAGAAGCATCGGGTAATCTGAGATAACTTCAAGAATACGTGTATTTCGAAACTTTATTAAGTTTACTTTTTCATTACACTTTACTGTTTTATGCGTAAAACCTCTTAAAAAAGAAAATTTGGATATTTGAGTAAATTGTTTAAAATATTAATCACCCATTACTACAATTAGAATTTCATAAGAGAAAGCTTTTCGATTCCGATAGAATCAGCAGTGTCGAATATTACTTCCCGTCCTCAAACATTTTCCTATTCTGACAAGCTTTTAACTTCAACGTTTTAATAGCAACTCTAAAGATTCCCATAATAGGTTAAAATTTAAAATCCATTATGATGCGTTTGAGATAATCTGCTAAATGAAAATATTTAGCTTATTTGTGGATTTCAAAAGGAGGTAACATCGCTGAGATTTTAGTGGGAGGGAAGATCAAACCTTAATTTAAAAAGCTGTCACATTTATCCAAGAGCCTACGCAAGTCACGGGAAGAAAAGAACGCCAATGTTAAGTCTATGCAAACGTTAATTTCAAAATATATTGCTTACATTTTAATATTTTTTATATATATATATTTTTTTGGGGGGGTGGGGGGTGGGGGGGGGGGCATAGGAAGCTGAGGACTACCACACGAGCAACGATTCCTGTCAAACGCTAATGAGAATACACATAAGAAACAATAGTTTGAATAATCGAAATGAACTTTTATCATTGCTTTTTAGTTCGATTTTCATAGAGTGAAGATTTTACCGAATACAACGAGTGATTTTAAAAAGGGACTTGGCAACGTCCTGACAAAATTTCAGAAATAGGGGAGAGTGGGTACAGTGGACCACCCCTTATATTTTATTTAGTTTTAAAATTTCAAAGCTTTTTTTTTACGCTAATTGATTACAGAACTGGATTTATTACTTATAGCCTCCAGAACACATAGTTATCTTAAAATGAACCATTTTATCCTGTCTGGGTTTTTTTGAGCTTCTAAAAGTAAAAATTTTTCATCACCACACTTTTCTTTATTTTGTAATTAAAGGTTATAGATAAATAAGATAAAACAGCTTTTTTATAAAGGTAAGATAATTGTTTTTATTTAATTTTATATGCTTAAAAGAAAGCTTTAAATAATATTTTTAGAGTTATAGATTATTACATATATTTTTATATTGAAAATCAACATGGGATACAGTGGTCCACAATTCACTCTGTTACTGTAGTGCAGAATTTTCAGAATATTAAATAATTACTTATTCTCTACAAAAGAAATTGTTTTAAAGTAGTTTTTTAACTGTAAAATAAAGTAAACAAAGAAAATGACAATTCGGTTAACATAGCAAGAAATATTTTGGTTTGTATTTACTGCTTTAAAAAAATATATAATTAATCTATTAGCAGTAGACTTACTACAAGAATTTCAGGCAGATTCTAAAATTTTATTACTCATTTTAGATATAACATAAAACAAATTTGAAATCTAAACTTATCTGTTTTTCATATCCGTGTTCTCATAATGTCGCCCTCAGAACCAAAAGTATTTCAGGGAAATTCCCGACTCATAAGTATTTTAAGGCTTCATTTGTAAATTATAATGTGCTATAACTTATTTTACTTAATAACTTTACCTTATTTGCAATTGTTCCTGTATCTTAAACCGTTATTTAATATATATATATATATATATATATATATATATATATATATATATATATATATATATATATATATATATAAATAATGCAATATAATATATTACATATTATACACTATACATTACATATTATACACTACATTACATATTATACACTATATATCATACAATATATTATATATTATATAATATATTTTAATATTTCTGTTTTGTTTTGTATTATTTGCAAATTTGCATTATGTTATTTTGGAAGTAGAGGGGAAATAAAGAGGAATTATATTAATAAAAAATAAATTTGTATTGTATTTCAAACAACATATTTCCTTAATAGTGGACAACTGTGTCCCGCTTCAGGGGCACACTGGTCCACTTTATGATTTTTTTTTGCAAAATATATTTGAAACTCATTAGATGTAAATTTCCAACTGGGCGAAAAATGTCCGGACCAGGATTCGAAACCGGGACCTCCTGACTGAAGCCGCCAGTGCTCTGCCATGTGCCATCTGAGCTATCCCGGACGATTCTGGTCGAACTTTTTCACCCAGCTAACCTTGATGATTACAGCATCTGATTCTGCAGCATCTGGATCTACAGCATTTTTTCGCCCAGTTGGAAATTTAAATCTAATGTGATTTGTTTGCCAATTAGAATAATTGTGTTAAAATTAATCAAGTGATATTTGAAACTGCTTTGAAAAAATTCTGAGGCATGCAAAAATATTTAAAGAATGTTCAAGAATATTTTCAGGCAGATTGGACTTTCCATTAAAGAGAAAAATAATTAAAAAACGTGTTATCATATTCATCCTTTAATTGAATTCTTTAAAGTCATTTATCTCGGTTTGTGTTTTTTCAGATTTCCCATGGATTCAAAAAGGCTTTTTCATAAATATGAATGAAAAGGCTTGATTTTTTTTCTAAGTTAAACATGCCATACATAGGATATTTGATAATCGGATTTAATATTTTTGATAACTTTTGTAAAAAAATAAATATTCATACGTACAAAAGCTAGACATTTTCTTTGCTTTAAGTTTCTATTTATATTTTTTTGCCTCAAACTAATGCTATTAAAAAAAAATCAGATCCTTAAATCTTTTCAAAATATGACTCACCTGGAAAAAAAATATATAAATAAGGTTTAAAAAAAGTACTAGTAGCACTTTAAATGAGGTGTTTGAAATTGAACTTTAATTTTGTGAAAAAACCATTTTAATTTTTAAAATTTTTCGGATAAAATTATTTACTATTAACACTTTCATAATATCCAAAAATGATTAAGTTTATAAAATTTGTTTTGGGTGCCGATGCAGAGTCCCCTTAAGTTTTGCCAGGACCCCGCCTCACACGTACCACGTACACAGAAATCTCACACTCGTGGACCGCCAGGAACAAAAACATTACTAAGAGAACAGGTGGAAAATTACTCGTCAAACGTGGCAAATGAGGTGCGTTCGTACTATAATTTTATAAATATTTTTTGCACCGCATATTCTTCTGAATGTATATTTTAGTGCACTTCATAAGTGCATATCCATTTCATTCTGTTCGAAACGCTATAACATTAAAATGCACTTGAAATAAATTTTTCCCATTGGCCGTAATAACGGAAAACCGGACTGTCCCTGTCATTAAACTATACATCCGATTTTCATAAAATTTGAAATGACTCGACAAATTTTGCAACAATTATGTATTTAAAATTTCAGACCATACGGTTGGGCAGTTTTTGCTCTGTTATATGCGGACAGACAGACGGACGGACAGTCAGATGGACTGAACGACGGCTATAGGTGTTACGTATTACAAACGTAGTACCTAAGAAACCCTTTACCCTCCAGCAAAACCCAGGTAGTGTGGGTTGGGACCAGAAATGTCGCTGGGAGAGAAGACCTTTAAAGTATTTCCTTTTAAATCATTTAAGTTATAATTCATAAATGTTAGAAAATATATTTATATTGTATTACTATGCAAATGTTATAAAAACTTCTTTATACATAATTTCAGTATTCAATTTGAGATGAACTGTAAATTGCGAAGAAGCACTGAAGAAATATTTATAACGCCATACCCATAAAGGATATTATTTAATTATAATCTGATACAGGAATTTTCAAATGTCTTGTTTACGTTTATAAAGAATTGCGATAAAAAAACAAAAACAAAAAAAAACAACGAAGCGGAAAAATCAATGCATTTAACACCCCAACTTCGCCATGTTCGTGTAGAATGTATTAATGATTGATAATATATCTCTAGAAAATTGAATCTATAATAAGTAAGTGTCATGGATCCGAAACAAAATTTAAAATATTACATTTTGTGAATTTTCAATTGTTTTTTTTTTTTAAATCTTATTTCAAAAATACATCGATTTTTACATCGAGTCAAAAGCAAACTCATCGACAACCTATTAAAATTTCAATTTTGATCATTTTTCTTACAAAATTCTAAAATGTTAATTTCTTTAAAAAAAACTGTTCTGGCGTTTAATTTTTTAGTGTAAAGTTAATAGATTTCATCACGGCGAATTTTCTATAAATGCAATACATTTATAGAAAAGGGAAATTTTTCTACATTTTCGGCGCCTTAAGAACGTCAAATTCCATGCATTTATGTATGAAAATTATCTTTGTGAGGATGAAGAAAAATTATGTTGTCGATCGGGTGGTGGTGGGATTGAAAACACTTAATATTATATACAGTCGTGGAAAAAAAAAAGTAAACACCCCCTACTAACTCCTCAACAAATTATCGTAGAAGAAAGTTACTGGTACCGAACGATTGGAAATAAAGTCTACTTTTAAATGATGTATATAAAATTTGCTTAGGGGGCCATCTACTTGTTAAAACAAACCATAACTTTGTTTTTTTTTTTCAATAGCAGTACACAATTCTGGCAGCATAAATAAACTCTACACCCTTCAATTAGCCTAAAAACAAATTTTTATGCAATTCGTACCATAAGTTTCCGAGAAATTAATTATTTTAAAACGAGCGCATTTTAAGGGCTGTATCCAAATTGAAGTTCCGTACTCAATTGTTAACCGAGAGAGCCACCTTCTTGATCAAGGCACCACTCAAGCAGTCAATGAAGCCTGCTAGATTAACGACAGCAGAAGAAATTTCAAAATATCTAGTCACTTCTATCACAGACGGCCCCTTAAAACATCCTTTTGCCGTTTTTTAAGCATAATTTGAAAACTACTTGGAAGAAAATTGTGAAATTTTGGATTTCCATAAAGCAGGACTTAACAAAACTCAATCCATAAAAAAAAAACTGAAAGTTGCAATTCATAATTTTTTCGAATATTAATTTCATAATTCATATCATAAAATTATAAAAATTGCAAATTCAATGCATATATGTTTGGGTATATTAGTATTATTGCTACACAAAAAATTAGCACATTAGGAGCATAATTTCAGGAGATAAATAAAAATATGAAAATGTAATTTAACATTAGAAGCATTAAATTTTGAATGTTTATAATTCAAAAAGACTTGAAATTTGGTGTCTAGGCATAGTTTTAACCGAAGATTTCAAATATCTGGTTAAAATTGGCTATTGCCATTGAAAAAAAAATGAAGTTTGGATTCGTTTTAATATGTAGATGGCCCCCTAAGCAAATTTTATATACATCATTTAAAAGTAGGCTTTATTTCCAATCGTTCGGGACCAGTAACTTTCGTCTACGATAATTTGTTGAGGAGTTAGTATGGGGTGTTTACTTTTTTTCCACGACTGTACGTGCATATAAAAAAATACTGATTTGTAGAAAGTTTTTCGTCCAAAGGAGGTGGCCGTGAACCCCTTGAATCGGTCATTGACCTCGACGAATCAACATTAGATATTTGTAACATATCTTGAAAATAATTAGGTCAGACAACCATTTCAATTTAAAGAGTTGAGTACTAATGTATGGGGCTGTGCATATGCAACGTTATCAACTTTTTGGGAATTTTGCACACCCCTCCAACCCTTTACGATAACATAGGTTATCATTCCTTGACATCCCCCCCTTTCACCCCAGATATCGCTATCAGTGTCTAAAAATTATTTTTTTTTTTTCACAATTTTGTTATTTTTCTTTTTATAAGTTTGCATTTACAATCATGTACAGGATATTTATTAATCACATACTTTACCGATTTAAATGAAGAGAAGATAAAATATTCCTATTATATGAAATAACTTTATATCAAATAACACTTTAAGGAAATATTACTATTTAAAAAATATTTAATAGTATATAAGCTCTTTGCTACATGATAACAGTAATATTGTCTTCTTGCACTTGTCCCCTAAACGAAGGTAAGCAGAACTTCTTATAAACAAAATAATTGGAGAATATTCTTTTCCATTTTTTACTAGTAAACATAAATATAATTCCAAACGTGGTTAAAATCTAATTATATGCGCACATGGCAGAAAAGGAATGGCGAACGTTAGAATGTACCATATTTTGGAATGAAATGGATTTATAATCATTTGTTTTAGTAATAACTTTATTTTCATAAAAATAGATAAAACATAAAAGACTGCCAAAAAAGAGAAGACTATACTGATGTGAAGAAAAAAAAATTTTTTGGTTTGATCAAAACGACATAAAAAAACAAAGTCCCCTCCTCCTAGAGATATCTTACGATATCAAGTGCCAGACCCCACCTCCCCCCTTAACTCATAATGTTATACATGTACAGCCCCTGTGAATCTCCTAAGATAGCCAAATATCTGGTTTAATAGACATGTAGACTATAAAGGAAGTGTTTATTACATGCAAATAAAACTAAATTAAATATTAGTGAAAATAATTTACAGTTTTACACTTCATTTTTGGTTATCCACATAGCGGTTTTTTTTGGGGGGGGGGGGGCGTAAAAATAGATGTATTTTAGGTTTAAAATTTATTTCTTGCGTTTTCTTTTCGTTAGTATTTATAAGGTGTTATGTTATTAAAAATTAATTCTGCATTAGTTCATTATGAATTTATTTGTAATAAAACACCTAATGTGTGAAAAAATAAGTGTTTACGCATTCCTTTAGAAGATAATAGCAGGGGCGCTGAAAAGATTCGCCCAGGGCACCACAGTAATTTAGTTACTATTGAAAGGCTCCAAGAGCCAAATGCACAAACTAATTTATGAATTTTCTGTTAAACACCTAACCCATCAAGACAGAAAGTGAGGCGGTAGGAAATACTGAAATACAGGGTTTAAAAGTTTGTTAAAGTTAATGGGAAGATGTACTTTGATTTTGTACATTTCAGTAGTTTAATCTATTTGATTTTCATGAGTTATTAACGATGACTAATTTTTGCTAGGAACTCTAGAATCAAGAGCACGAGGTTTTTATGCAGTCTTATTTATCTTGTCATTTTTTTTAAACAATTCGTATAGCCCCCTCCCCCACAAAAAAAAAAATCACTATTGGTATAGTACTTGGCAGTTTTTCCTGTCGATAACAATTGTGCCCTTAAATAATAAATCTGTAGGTCAGGGGTCTCAACATCAGCTCTACGTCGTTTATTAACCTCACTTTGCATATCTTTAATACCCTATAATGCTGAATTTACATATTTATATGCATATAACAGTTCTCCAATTCCGGAAGTGTCACATTTAACATTGTTTTATGCAACGATACCGAAAGGGGAAAAAAACTTCCATGGGGGCCACAGCTCCCTGTACCTCTTGTTGTCACTTATTTGTATTCTCAATTGCCAGTCATTGCAATATTTCAGGATTAGAGTATATTTATGGGATGAGTTTACTACTGTAATTTGATTGGCACATGCATATCCTTGCACAGGAGATTTTTCTTTATTTGAGGACGTGAGTTTCAAAACTCGCCTTATCCACAAGAACTGTGGAATTATCCTGAACTATGATCGATAGTGTTAAGTCCGAACTCTGTATTTAACCTTTAGAACTATTTAACTGCTTGTTAACTGTAACTTTAGTTGTGAAGTATGTTTACCGTTTGTATTTGTCTGTGTGCTTATAAAATGTCGTTCGATATTACGTAGTATTCAATAGTGTTTAAATACACAAACACGCCAAAATGCTCGGTATATTAACAAGTAAAGTTAATTAAACACGCGTAACAACACATGGCGGCAGCGGTTAAAAAGTAAAGAGGTAACTTAGCATATTCTACGTTGTCTGAAGTTCGAAATCAACTTCCAGTTTCGTTCTGCGAAGAATTATGGCAACTGCGTCGGCATATATAACACCACCGGATTTATTTCAATTTTCGACTCCAAGGGAGTGGCCTAAACGGAAACAGAGGTTTCTTCGATTCCGAACTGCTTCTGGTTTGAATACGAAGACACAAGAGGAACAAGTTGATGCTCTGATATATTTCATGGGCGAAAAGGCCGAAGATATTTTTCTCGCTTTCACTTTAACAGATGCTGAGAAAAAAACTTCCAGGCTGTATTAAGTAAATTCGATGATCATTTTATTGTAAAAAGAAACGTAATTTTCGAACGCGCACAGTTCAACAGACGGATACAGAGAGAAGGTGAGTGCGTTAATGATTTCATTACTGATTTATATGCACTTGCAGATAAATGTAGTTATGGTGCATTACGTGATGAATTATTAAGGGATCGAATAGTTGTTGGTATTACTGATCTGGCTTTAAGTGAAAAGTTACAACTAGATCCTAACCTTACTTTGCAAACAGCGATAGACAAAGTTCGTTTATCCCAATCGATCAAAAAGCAACAGTCTGTTTTAGTAAATAATTCATCAGTTAATGCAGTAATTCATAAAAAGGAATTTGTACAATTTTCAAATAGAAAGAATTTTCTTGATAATAAAGTTAATGTAAGCATTTCAAAGTGTAAATGGTGTGGATATTCACCGCACAATAAAAAGAAGTGTCCCGCCAAGGACTCTTTTTGCAGAAAATGCAAGAAGAAAGGGCACTGGGAGAAGGTTTGTTTATCCTCCACTAAAAGAATTAACGAAGTTAAATTTGAAGCAGGTTTTATAGGCTTAGTAGGAAATGTCGAAAATGAAGATGATTGGATTATACCAACTAAGATATTAGGAAAATCTGTTAAATTTAAAATTGATAGTGGTGCTGACCACACTGTTATTCCTTCTCATGTTGCACAAACAGTGTTGAAAAATGTTCAAATTAAAAGAACAAATAAAGTAATTTTGGGTCCTGATAGATCACAATAAAAATTAAGGGGAAGATTGTTGAAAATATAGAGTATAATGGAAAAAATTGTTTGGAAGAAATATATGTTATAGAAGGTCTCCGGACGTGTTTGTTGGGGAAACCAGCCATAAAAATGTTTGGGCTAGGTCCTAATATACTAGGCCATTGTGTGCGTAGTATTAGTAGTTTCGATCCTGTTAATGAATTTCCTTCTTTATTTCAAGGACTTTGTTTACTGAAAGGTGACTACCACATAGAACTTATCGATGACGTTAAGCCTCATGCTCTTACTTCTCCACGGCGAATACCTGTGCCATTATTAGAAAAAACAAAGTTAGAAATTAGAAGAATGCAGGAATTTAATGTAATTCAGCCAGTGGAAAAACCAACTGATTGGTGTTCTCCTGCCGTTGTAAGAAAAAAAGATGGAAATGTCAGGATTTGCATAGATTTGACAATACTTAATAGAAGCATTCGTAGGGAATGGCACCCATTGCCAACCACCGAATACAATTTATCTCTCTTGGCGGAGGCAAAAATATTTTCGAAATTGGATTCCAATTCCGGGTTCTGGCAAATACATCTTGACGAAGAATCATCTTACCTCACAACGTTCATAACACCCTTTGGTAGATTTCGTTTTTTGCGTCTTCCATTCGGAATTTCGTCGGCTCCTGAGCATTTCCAGCGGAGAATGTCGCAGGCCTTAGAAAGACTTCACACGGGATTATCTGCAACATGGACGATATCCTTGTTTGGAGGTCTAGTGAGGCAGAACACGACGAACGGTTAAAAATGACCCTAAAACGGCTTCAACAAACGGGAATTACCCTAAATAAACAAAAATGCGTTTTTAATGTCAAGACCATAAAATTTCTGGGTCATGTCATCGACGAGTTAGGAATACATCCCGACGAAGAAAAGATTGCAGCTATACGCAACTTCAAAATTCCAACAAATAAGACGGAGCTTAAAAAACTTCTTGGTATGGCTAATTACCTCGCACGATTCATCCCAAGATTTTCCGAAACTTTAGCACCTCTGAATTCTTTATTATCCACAAAAAACGAATTCATTTGGGATTCACCGCAAGATGAAGCACTGAAAAAACTTAGAGATTTTGTCGTCTGAACCGGTTCTGGCAATTTTTGATTCTGGCAAGGAATCTATTGTGACAGCAGATGCCTCATCCTATGGTCTGGGGGCGAAGTTGTGTCAAAAACAGAGTGACTCTACATTGAGAGTAATTGCATACGCATCTTTCACGTTGACGCCAACTGAGCGACGTTACGTACAAATAGAAAAGGAAGCACTTGCGCTAACATGGGCATGTGAAAAATTTTGTAATTACTTGATAGGCACCAGGTTTCTTCTAGAGACAGATCACAAACCTCTTGTCCCTATATTGACAAGGAAATCCTTAGATGATTTAACTCCTCGTCTTCAAAGATTAAAAATGCGATTGATGAGATATTCTTTCGATTTTTTCCACACCCCAGGAAAAAATTTATGTGCAGCAGATGCATTATCTAGATCACCTATCCAGGAGGAAGTTCCAGATTTCGAAGACGAAGTTGAAGCTTATGTCAATCTTAACAGAATCCATTCCTGTTTCTCCGCAAAGACTCACACAGGTAAAACTGGAACAAGAGCAAGATCCAACATGTAAAATGTTAACAGCCTATGCTTTACGAGGATGGCCGGAAAAAAAAAATTAGAACCAGGATGTCTACCTTATTGGCCTTTGAGATACGAAATATCCTTGCAGAATGGATTACTTATGCGAGGAACTCTAATAATCATTCCACGAAGCCAAGACATGAAATTTTAGAGAAAATACACGAAGGCCATATGGGGATAGGTAAATGTAGAGATTTGGCGAGATCTGCAGTATATTGGCCAGGTATCAGTAAAGACATAGAGAAGTTGGTGCGAGAGTGTACTTCGTGTATACAAAAAGCTAAAAATCCTTCGGAACCATTGAAACCCACAGGATTTCCTCAAAGACCTTGGGAAATAGTAGCTATGAATCTGTTCAAACTTCATTCAGACTGGTATTTGTTAGTGACTAATTACTATTCACGTTATCCAGAAATTGCTAAATTAGACAGGCTTACATCTCAAGAAGTGATTCTACATTGAAAGTCAATATTCGCCAGACATGGAATACCCGATATTGTTAGGTCTCACAATGGGAAACAATTTGAAGTAACGAGAACAGCTGAATTCTATCAATTTTCAAAAACATATGGGTTTAAACATATCACGTCTAGTCCAAGATACCCACAGAGCAATGGATTTGTAGAAGCTGCTGTTAAAATTATAAAGCTCAGATTTAAAAAAATCCAAAGATCCTTATTTAGCACTACTTAGTTACAGAGCTTCGCCTTTAAAGAATGGATACAGTCCAGCTGAGTTATTGATGGGTAGGAGATTACAAACAACGTTACCCATACCACTAACAGCACTTCAACCAAAACTCATACAGAATTAGAAGAAACAGAGGAAAATCGAATAAAAACGCAAGAAAGGTACTATAATAAAAGACAACTCCCATGAACTCAAGTCAATAAATCCAGGGGAGAAAGTGTGGATAACCGATAGAAAGGCTGTTGGTACAGTTCAGAAACATGCGGACACACCAAGATAATATTTCGTAAAAGAAGGACATCATATCCTGAGACGAAACAGAAAACATCTAATTCCGAGTGCGAAACTGCAACCTCGTCCGACAGATGACGACATCGAGGAAGCTCTTTCTACAGAAATTTCTAAAAGTGAAGTACCTGAAAATGGAACACCAAACCCTTCAGAATCAACTAAGAAATGATCAGCTTAACCCTAGAATCAACCAACCTGTTGTAACTCGAAGTGGAAGAACTGTTAAACCTCCAAATCGACTAAATCTGTAAAAAAGGGAGATGTGGCATTATCCTGAACTATGATCGATAGTGTTAAGTCCGAACTCTGCATTTAACCTTTAGAACTATTTAACCGGTTGTTAACTGTAACTTTAGTTGTGAAATATGTTTACCGTTTGTATTTGTCTGTGTGCTAATAAAATGTGTCGTTCGATATTACGTAGTATTCAATAGTATTTAAATACACAAACACGCCAAAATGCTCGGTATATTAACAATTAAACACGCGTAACAACACAAGAACAAATTTCGGGAAATCGCGAAAAACCTCTGACGGCATCCATTATGGTTTTCATTGTAAACCAAGATTTTACAATGCCAGGAAAAGATTATAAAACTAGTCCCCCCCCCCTTCCCCAGATTGTAGTGTTTTTTTAACCATTTGGAAAAATGGTTATTGTCCTCGGTCAGGGTAGGAAATCAAAACGCTTTATTAGCGTTTTGTTAGTTGAATCCCGCATTTTATTCGTTTTCTGATGGGTCTAAACAGTAATCTGTATTTTCCCTGTACTTTCAACAGAGATGGATACTTCTGTTGCCACTATGACAAAAAAGTAATAAAAACTACAAAACTCAGAAACACATTGAGATACAGCTTTCAAACAAATTGCAATTAAAAATGCATTTTTTTTCTCTATATGACGATATAAAAAGTAATATTGTGGGATGTTTAGAAGTTTAAGAATGAAATTTCATTTAAAATGGGTCCAGGAATATTAATGTTTAATCCATGGCGTACGTAATGTATGACCAGCTCCGTAGAAGTTAAATTTACAGTACCGAAAATTATAAAAAACTGAAATTTCTTTTAAAATTTGTTCATTATGGGTCCAGGAAAGTAAATGTTTAATTCATGGCATACGTAATGTATGATCAACTCAGTGCGATTTTTTATGTCAAATTTTAGTCTTCGAAAAAATCCTTTTCCAAATGGTCGTTGTAATTTGTTAAATTGCTTTATTATTATTATTTTATTTTATTATTTTTTTATGCAGGTTCATCAATTGAATAGATTAACAGAAAACTATTTTTGTAATTTTGGATAAGGCGAGTTTTGAAACTCATGCCCTCATTTAAAAGGATATTTACCTTTCAACCTCGGAACATCAGCACACGTTGCAGAAATTTGATAAACTCTCGTGTAACAAAAAGGTATATATAGATAACTCGATACAGATACTTTATCTAATTTTGATACCCAACGTTTTTAAAATTTCCGTTTAGAGAAAACAGTTTCAGAGATCATTCTAGTATTTATGAGCAGCTTTTATCTCAATCGATTCTTACTATTTCAATAGAAAAAGTTTAGTAAAATCTCCGGAAATTAAGGTATTTTACTAATAAATTCTTGTATCAAAGTAGTGGAGTACTTTTTGGTCGGGGTGGGAGCGGATATGCTTTGAAATTAAATTGCTACGCAACGGTTAAACGCAACGGCAAGAGGGAAGGGGGAAATGTACTGAAAAAAAATATAAAAAATTATAAAATAAAAATTGTTTTATGCATTTCTCGAAGAAATGCATAAAATGTTTCAATAATTTAAACAACTTTGAAATCTGGGCAAAATTTATCAGCAAAATTTTCGAACCAATTAGAACAATTCAAGACTTCTACATCGAAAATTTAGCATGTTTCCATTTCGTTAATCTCACGGTTTTACATTCCAATTTAGATCCTGGGTCCCCTAGGGCTCTTTAAACTCATTGTGCGCCAAGAATTTTTCACCCCCTGATTTTCTCACCTTCCCAGTACATAATTTTAAAGTTGAGTCTCTGACTCTTCTTCCTGGATCAACACTCATATTTTTATTAGGGCCCTATGGCCCTTTTTTAAACATTTACCCAGTTTTTTGTGCATTTCTTTAAAATATTATTCTAACGAATAATCCATATCCTATGCTTAATTTTGACTAATTGGAGATCTAACGCGCTAAGTACTAAGACCATTTTAACATGTTTTTATGTTAATGCCCTGTTTTTAATTACCAATGGTCCCCTTTTGGGGCCCCCTGCTATGCTCCCTTAAAAATAGTCCGCTTCACTAGTTTTTTTTTTTCTTCTTCTAACAACTTTTTAGGCCTTCCAGCTACTATATGAACGACAATAAAATTTCAGACTTCATCTACCACCAATTTTGAATATTAAGCGCCTTCTTGGGGCTCTTGGTGCAGCTTCTTTAAAAATTATCTGAATTGCTTGCAATTTTCTTTAACATTGTTCTAGCGTCCTCCGATTAATTTAATTTTAATTACTTGAAGATCTAAAACATTAACATGTTTTCACATTAGGGCCCTGCTCTCAACTATCAGTTGGATCCTTTTGAGCCCCTTATTAAAGCTCCCTTAAAAATGATCCGATTCACTAGTTTTTTTTTTCCCTCCTAATAACTTCTTAGGTTCTCCAGCAACTACATGGACGATAAAAAAAAAAACAGACTTCAGCTACCACCAATTTTGAATATTAATCGCCTTCAAAGAGGTCCTTGGTGCAGTTTCTTTAAAAATGATCGGAATTGCTTGCAATTTTCATTTCCCCCCCTCCCCCCATTTTTTGCGCATTTCTTTAAAATTTTATTCTAATGATTAATTCATACCCTATGCTTAATTTTGACTAATTGAAGACCTAAAGCGTTAAGAACTTACACCTTTTAACAAGTTTTCATGTTAGGACCCTGCTCTTTACTATCAGTTAGCCATCTTTGGGCCCTTAAAAACGGTCCGATTCACTAGCTTTTTTTTTTTTTTTTTTTTTTTAACAACTTAAGCCCTCCTGCTACTATATGAATAACGAAAAAATTTTCCCAGACTTCAGCTACCATCATATTTTGAATATTAATCTCCTTCTTGGGGCCTGTGTTTCAGCTTCTTTAAAAACTATCCGATTCTATTACAAATTTCTTTAAAATAGTTTCAGCGTCCTCCAGCTACTTTAAAACTACTAAAAAATTTTCTTATACCCAACTACATTCATGTTAAGACAGTATTTCAGTTAAGACCCTGGACCCCAGTGCCCGGTCTTTCTTTATACCTCAGCTACCACTTTTTTCAAACATTAATCTCCATTTTCAGCATCAACTTACGTTTACAAACTACAACGGTAAATTAAAAATCGCGTTACTTTAACGTAACTTTAGATAAGGGATTTCATCCATTTATTAAATATCGTGTTGATGTTAAAAGTAATTCGTGAAATTTACTAGGGGAGAGGGCATCTTCCACCGCTTGGAGGCTCAATTCTTTCCTCGGATTCTAAGGATCCATTTCAAAGGGTTTTGGTTCATCAGACTTAGATTCGGCTACTTTTTGTATTATGAAATTTTACCTTAGACTTCAGTTACCAACATTTTCTAACATTAATGATGCATTCTTTTCTTGGATTCTTTATGCTTGATTACTACAAGGTTTGGCTCACTCAACTTTGTTTCGATTGTCTCCGGAACGTGCGGAGCACTACCCGTACATGTTGCCTTCGGTAACGGGGACCCAGGTTTCAGGCTCGTTCGGAAAGAAGTGTGTTGGGAACACTAGACGCTACGGAAGGCAATGGGGAACTCCGAAATTAGGTTAATTTAAAAGAATTTCAAAAGATATAAAATCATACAAACTTGAGTTTTGTTTAAGGTTATTATTTACGGACACCAGGCAACACCGGGCGGGTCTGCTAGTTTAAAATAAAATCAATACCAGAATAATTATCCAACAATCATTTAAAAAAAATCTTGACTTTTTTTAGTAGTATTAAAAATCTCTAATTTTTCTGGTTATTGCTGTATTTTGTAATTTTTCGTAATGCTTTCAATTATACTTTGTAGTCCAGGCAATAGAGACCGTATAGGGACTCTACCTAGCAAAATTAATGGTAGTACTGGAAATCGGCTTTTTAGATGTTTTTTGGGTCGCTGAATCCGAATTTGTAACTTCCCACCAAAATTTCCCCCGGCAACCTCCCCAAATTTTGGTAAAAAGCCCCCCAAAAAAGGTTTTTATTAAAAAAAAAGAATTTTTTTATTGTTTTAGGGTAAAAGTGGCTAGAAATTCAGAAAGTAGACAAAATTTGCAAAAAGTTCGGAGAGGAGATGGGAGGGCGAATGTAAACGTGTGAGTGGTTAAGTGGAATTGCGCAACTTAGTTTACGCAGCACCGCGCGCATGTTCGGAGGCAGATCCCCCCTTCCTCTTCGTCCTAAGTCATAATGTAATATATCTAATTTGTTGGAAATTTTGACTACTTTCTGAATTTCTAGCTACTTTTACCCTAAAACAATAAAAAAATGGAATTTAATTAAAACCTTTTTTGGGGGGCTTTTTTCCAAAATTTGGGGAGGTTGCCGGGGGAAATTTTGGTGGGAAGTTACAAATCCGGATTCAGCGATCCAAAAAACATCGCCGATTTCCAGTACTACCATTAATTTTGCTAGGTAAAATTCCCTATTGCCTGGACTATTGAATGAGTTTCTACTTCGATTCGCTCTTTTGTATGTCACACAATGAATCTTTTACAGTGAAAAGACTTAAAAGTATATCTAAATTTGATTGTGTTGAACAAATTTAATGTAAAAAATATATGAAAAATTTGAATGAAGCCAACTGTACAAAATTTATAAATCTTAAATAGCAATAATAAAGGAAATGTAGGGTAGATGTGCCAGTAATGGACACCCCCTTCATGTTTTTGGTTCATAAAAAAATAACTAATAAATATTTAGCTTTAATTATTTTTTTCATAATTCCCCATTGCATGTTTTATAAAACTGGATTGTTATTGACACTTTGAATCAAACCAATCAGGAAGCAGAAAATAATGTTTCAATGTTTCGCTGTTTTTCTGTGAAAATCTTAAAGAGGCTAAGAGTATTCTATATATATCCTTCGTTTGATTAATTTGTATATTATTTATTTTCTTGGAAAATTTAAATGTTTTTGTTTGAGTAGCAATAGAAAACTTAGAATTTTATATGCTAACAGCCATTTACAAAATTTCATTTATTTTTAAGGTTTTAAGAGTGTGTGTCCATATTACTGGGATGGTTAATTACTCATTTTCCAGTAATGAACACCCCATGTAGACATTGTTAAAAATGCAATTCCAGTAATGTTTACAGTGCATAAAATATTTTGACTTAACTGCAAACCTAAATAATCAAATTTAATTTTTAAATTTATACTTACCAAAATGTAATAACATCAAAACTTTTATAAATGGCTGCTTTTAAGTTATTTTATGTGATTAATAAAATTTCAATATTTTATTCTTTTTTTTATGTGTATGTACCTTGCATAATTATAATCTGGCAATCAAGCCAGCCAGAAAGCAGAAAACATTGTTTAAGAGCACAGTTAAAGAGGGGCTCATAGGACTTAATCCCTCTCAGTTTACATAAAAACAATTAAGTTACAGAAGCTATTAAAAATCTATTTTCTGTTATAAATGTTTCGTTACTCACCT
This sequence comes from Maratus speciosus, assembly GCA_963932465.1. Lineage (NCBI taxonomy): Eukaryota > Metazoa > Arthropoda > Arachnida > Araneae > Salticidae > Maratus > Maratus speciosus. Next base: position 40,096,469 of record OZ010791.1, on the reverse strand, counting down.
CTGACAAAGAAAAAAAGTAATATTAATGAAAGTTATAGGTAATATTCATGAAACTAGTAAATCTGCAGATCAGTGGCCTCAAAGATCAGTTTTACAATTTTATTTTGAAATTATTTTATTTAGTATTTAAAATATTCAACTCACAATATAATTTCTTTCATATTTGTAATATTAATTGTTATAAATGATATATCAAGTAGTCTCTGGAAGATTAATTGTTGAAAATAGTGAGACAAAACTAATATCTAATATTCCAAATTTTTTTTTATTACCTTTTAAATCCCCCAATTTTTCAATAATTTGATAGCTGTAATTGCCTGATATTTATTTGAACTATCCATCTAAAATAATTAAAACATCGATCTTCTGATAATTACAATAATTGATGCAAACAGTAAATGATTATCACGAATATTTTATTAATTATTGGTATTCTAATTGTTAAATTTATTTCAAAATAACTATTTAGTTTCATTAGTATGCATTCATTAAATTCTGGTTCCAAATACAGTCATAAAAACAATTATTTATTACTTTTTATGGGGTGTCCATTACTGGGCCAGAGCGTGTTTTGATATATTTCTGTTATTTAAAATTAAATTTCGATTGATATTGGGAAATGAGATTATAAGAATGGTTAAATATTGTTGATAGGTTAATATAATATTGAAAAACTGAAATAAAATAATAACTTAATAAAAAAATTATTTTAAAAGAAATTCCTTAAGGGTGTCCATTACTGGCACATCTACCCTATATCCATGGTTCTAGTGCAGGCATTCTACACAGTAAATAAATTTACATAATGTCATTTTTAAAATTTTTAAATCAGATAATACATACAAAATACAATTAACGATATTGGGAAAATGAAAACAAAGAAAATGAGTTGCGATGGGGAATAATTACTGCTTAAAATTGATAAAAATGATAATCTTGAAATGCTTCTTGTGTACTGTGTTATCTATAGAAAGAAAATTTAATGTCCGAAGCTTTTCCATCAACTCTTAAGTTACAAAAGTAATTATAAAATCTATGAATGTTAGCAATTTTAATGGTAAATGTAAGTCTCTTTTCAAGATATATTGGGAAGATAAAACTGCAAATCGCATAACACTTTCCTTTAATATTGAGATAAGTTGGAAAAGTATAACAAAACTCTTTTTGGTACAAAAGTGAAGATGCATAGCCTCATTGCATTTATAAAATTATGTTAAAAACGCATTTTTGACAGGAGCTTGTCTCTTTGGTAAATTTTAAAATGTGAAATTAATATCTATTTTTAAGACTCTATTACGCTTCTACCCTGTGAATTTAGTTCACTTTTAACCCGTTAAACGCCCTAACCGTGTTTTTCAGTCACATAACCTTTCAATTCAAGGGCTGATTTAACACAATTTATATTAATGTTATTTTTATGCAGTGCATACGATAAATAAATATGTAAGGTAATCATAAACCGATCAACATTCAAATCCTTTTCATAGTTATTTTATGGATCAATAAACATGCATGAAAAATTCTGCAGGACGCTTAAAGGGTTAAGATAATAAGATATAATTTACAGAGTGAGAGGGGGGGGGGGGGGGATAGCGACTTTACAGAGGCTTTGGTGGGGCGCAGTCAATAAAAGCTTGAAACCACTGTTCCAAGCTCTCCAGGGTAAGCTTCAACGAACGTTTTGCAAAAAACTTTTTATTTTTTTATTTTTTAGACAATAAACTCAAGAAACTGTATAAAAAGGCAGCCCAAATATTTTAATTCAAATTAATAAAATAACTCTTACCCCGCCTAATAATATACAGAGAAATCTCACTAAAAGTACAGTATTCCGCTAAAAATCAAGTTGTCTTAACGCATGTAAACATAATAGAAAATTCAAGCAATTTCTTCCCATTTTTTCTAATTCGGCTTAACCAATTTTGTTTCTTTTGTTGTTTTTAAAAAGTTAAATTATGGTTACACAAAAAATACAAATTATCATAAAAAAAAACAAGACCTTCTCACCTGTAAACATGTACACCACCACCAAATATTTCGGCATCGTTACGTTTACCTGTTGCTACGCAGCATTCGACCGCCCTCTTCAAAAACTACGCTGCAAAACACAACACAGCGCCTACAACCATCTTTTATTGTTTATCACCTTGATGAACGGTGAGGTAAGAATGTTGATACGTCACTTCCGACAAGCATTTTCAGGAAGAAACGTGCGGCAAATACTGGAAATGAGGAATTCCGTAATCTCCACGTGAGGCACTTGAGGCAACTTGCGGTATCGCAAACAGCAAGATTTTTAGGAAGCAGGATTTGAAATGAATCTAATGCAGGGCGGGCATACGAAGGGTGCATTTACTCGCTGCGGAACACAAGGTTTCCTCGGGGATGCATTTTTCCGTCTAATTAACCCTCCTTGATTATTCCCACCAGTTGTTTTTTTATTGTAAATTTTGCCTTATTCAATCGGAGCATTTTCCCGCTTAAATTAGACAAAAAATTTTGTTTTGAAAAACTGGTGACAAAAGAATAAAAATTCTTAAATACACAATTTTTGAAGCTATTTTGTTAAAACAATTACGCAGCGAGAGGTTTAAATCAAAAATTAGATCAAACACGATAATTTATGAGGGGGCTGCATACGTTTGGAGCACATTAAAAAAAAAAAAATTTTTTTTTTTTTCAAAATAAATAAACTACGAAAGAAGAAAAATATATTTTATTCATTTAAAAAAAAAAATCGGTAATTTTGAACAGAGTAGTTTTTTTTTTTTTTTTTTTTTTTTTTTTTTTTTTATGTTTGCACTATCAATTGCACACCTAAACTTAAAATATTTCGATTTCGTCTCACTGTCGCAGCGAAGTTGAGGGGGGGGGGGGTAAAACCCCTCGTAGAGCTACAAAAATTACTATAATTGCTGCTTATATGAATCACTAGTTTATAGCAAATTAGCCGCTTTATAAATCAAAACTAAAGTTCATATTAAAAATTTTTGGCTTATTTGGAATCCGCGGCTTTGCTGAATAAAATTTTATTCTACAAACTGATCCAATTAACCCCTCGAGGCGCAAGTAATTCTGCTTCTGTAATGTCAAATTCACGCCTGAATCTGCACAAAGATTTATTGCAAAATTAAGAAAAGCAATTTTACGACTTTTTTTCCACTTAAGTTAGAAAAGTAAAATTTAATAAAAATTTTCTGGTGCAAATCTTCTTTAATCGTAGGTGGGATAAAATATATCCCACCGCCCCTCAAGGGGTTAAATAGTGAATATTGTATTTAAAACTGTGAAAGCGTATATTACATTAATTGGTTAAGAAAAAAACTTTGCTATTTTTTAATCAGTTGTATACCAACACATGAATTTGCACTATCAGACACTATCATCAGACACTATCAGGATCAGGCACTATCATCTTTGAGTTTGTCGAAACGATAAAAAAAATCGAAAAACGAAATCTCTTTCAAAGTAACAAAACACAAATAATATGCAATTAAGATCTTTTTTTCCCTTTCTGCCTAAAGTATATTTTCTTAGCTATATTATCCAGAAAAATAAATGCCGTATATACAAAATGAATATTTAAATTTTAAATTTAAAAATGCATCTCACTAATGCGTGAATTAAAATCATTAAATGCTGCGCGCATGATAAAACTCTAAATTCTGCATATAGAAAACAATTTTTGAACAAAATAGAATCATAACACACCTACTTCTAAATTAAAATCAAAATATATACAAAAAGTTTTGTTTAAAATTTAATTTTAGCACAAAATATAAAAACAAATTAAAAATTTTCAAAAAAAAAAAAATTCACGTTTTTCAAGTGCAAAAAAAATAAATAACCAAAATAGGTGATTTTTTTGGTTTTACCATGAAGACTATAAAGAAACGCATATTTGGTTAATTTTTTAAAGCTGTAGCTTATAGAGTTTGAAAGTAACGACATGCGCAATCTCCAAATTTACTAATAGTGCAGTCATTTTAGCAGCTTTTTTTACAAATAGCGGAAAAAATTAGAACAAAGCTGGATTTTTGCACAGGTGCTAGTTAGGGTATGTAGTTTAACATACTGAAAGTCCCCCGCCATCAGGGGGCGCTAATGAGCTTTAAAATCGGTTTTAAGCGAATATCTCATGAATGATAGCATCTAGAAGAAAAAGGTCAATTACAAAGATGTAGATAATTTAATTTCCTACAAAAAGTGTTATTAACACTTTTTTATCACAACAACCCTTCCCTGTCAAAAATTTAAATAATGCAAACATTACTGGAAAAAATGAGGAAACAGAATCATATTGAATGCGCCCAAGAAGCAGAACAAATCTTATTTACTTTTGATCCCTCCCTCACCCCCTCCTCCATTGTTTGTATGCTCTTTTCGCACGCTTTTGCAATAGTCATTGCCCAATACCCTATCACCCCTTGCTTATGTCGAAATATACCACGTGCAGGTACCTTTGCAGTGTTTTATTTTCAATTGATGAGCATTTCGCTGGTATTAAATCACCTTAATTTACTGAACGAAGTAATTCTTTGTTAGTTTTTAGAAAGTGAATAATTTTAGTTTCAACGTGTGTTGAAGAAAGTTTTAAATAGTTTTGACAATGTAAAATGATTCTTTCTTGACTGCTGATTGAGAGTAGAAAAATGGAGATTGGCGAAGTAGTTTGTGTTGTATATGGTGAAGACTGCGTTTCGAATGATGATGTGAAAATTGGAAAAAAGTTACTGAAGTCCCTTGTGACAGCAAGTTTGGAAAGAGGTGACCATAAGGGGAAAACATTTGAAGAAAAGGCTTAAAACAATACTGAATTTATAGTTCACGCAACGTGTAGGAAAAATTATACAAGAAAGGAATCTGTTAATCTTCCACCAAATCATTACGACACAATATCAGCGGTCGAAAAAAGTAAAGAAACCAATCAAAATTGCGTTTTTGTGACATTTGACCAACCACTTTATGAAAGCGAGAGACATATGTGCGACACTAAGCGATACGCCAAATTTCAAGAATGTTTATATTAGGCTTGGAGGATTTCATCTATTAATGTCATATCTAGGTTGTATTGGATATACATAATGGCTGGAAGTGGTCTGAAAGAATTGCTGAGACAGGTATATGCGAAGAATACCGTTGAAAATATGCTAGCCGGTCACGCATTTGCGCGTGCTGTTAGAGGGCACAACTTAGTGCGTTTGGCTTTGGGGAAGATAATCATGAAAAATATCACACTCCATGAAGCTGAAAAAGGACACCTTTTACAGTTTGTTGCAGATGTTGAAGAAAACACTTCTGTATATGACAAAATATTGGACAATACACTGGTTTCTCTTACAGCAAAAATTAAATGTGAAATGGAAACATTAGAAAAGAATGGACCTACAGCAAAACTCTGGTGTCAATATTTTCGAATGGTAACATTAATGCATAAATTTATAATGGCAGAACGCAGTGGAAATTGGCAGTTACATGTTGAAACGATTCGGAACATGCTACCTTTTTTCATGCTAGTGACCATTTCCCGTATGCAAAGGCTTTTCAAATATACTTACAAGATATGACTTTGCTTGAAACAAAATTACATGAAACAGAATGCTCACGGTTCATAAAAGCGGGCTATTTTACTGTTCGAAGAAGTGAAACATTTTGGTCCGGTGTTTGGACAGATATGACGACCAAACAGACATTGATGAGAAGTATGAAATCATCAGGTGGAATAACACGTGGGAGGGATATAACAGACAGCATATTGGAAAAATGGATACTTGGCGGTCCTTTTCTAATGCAATTATCTGAATCCCCAGGAGAGTTGTGTGGTGCACGTGCGCAATCATCCGATCAACACTTTGACTATCGAGATTCTAGTGCACTACGCGATAATGCAGACACCAGGAAACTGGATGCATGGCTTGAAAAACATCCACCTTTTCCCATTATTAGTAAGTGCATCTCAATCTATAGCGGAATAGTCGGAGATCACAGAATAAACTGTCATGATGCATATAGCGTCGGATGCAAACTCATTGAAAAGATTTCAGGCAAAAAAATTGGTGACTTGAAACTTTCACGTAAAGATCGAGTACTATTATTACAGTGGTGGAAAATTGGCGCAGAGGAGGAGCCTATTGAAACCACTAATATTTTATAGTATGCTTATCCTTAATAAAAACTCAGAAATTCTGTCATTAAATATGCCGAAAAATACTACTCAAATTTAGTGGTGTCAATAGGCTCCTCCTCTGCGCCAATTTTCCACCACTGATTATTAGCGACGATGAATGTTTCGTTCAAATTTAAAGACGATACTGTGACCTGCGACACAGTGTTGTTATTTCAACGTATTTCCGTTTGTATGAAACAACAAGAAGATTTGAAAACTTACTTTCAATATGAACTATATCCATATCCTTTAACATTATTTGATGAAAATGGTATGAGAAAAACCACCAAAATGTTATTATATTCAATATTTGAAAAAAAAAAAATGTACGAGGAGAATTCAAGTGAATGTGTGTCTACGTACATCATCAATTGAGGATAGCTTTTGCATCGTGTTCTTTGGCCCTTCGGTGGAACATACAAGAGTGTCGTAGAAAGTTATATTTTCTTATGTACAAAAAAAATTACAGTGGTAAATGTATAATCGTTTTCGATGGTTACTCTGACGAAGTTTATAATACAAAAACGGCCGAAAGAACTCGTCGGTATTCGAAAATTGTAACTCCTGACATTGATTTTAACGAAGAAATTAATGTGTCAACTAGTCAAGAAATTTTCTTATCTAATCATAAAAATAAAACACATCTCATATCTATGCTCATGGAGGAATGTATGGAGAATGGTTTCGAAGCGAAACAGGCAGAAGATGATGCTGACACACTAATTGTTAACACAGCTATTGAAGTAACAATGTCTGGTGCGTTTGATGCTGTTGTTGGCGATGATATTGACTTGTTCGTATTGCTGACTGCTTTAGCACCTCCAGAGTCAGAGATATTTTTTATTAAGCCTGGAAGAGGAAAAATTGCAACAACCTTGTATTCATCGCACAGTCTCAAGAATGATGCAGTTCTGAAAGATCATACACTGTTCCTTCACGCTTTTTCAGGTTGTAACTCTACATCAGCAATGTTTCGGAAAGGCAAAATTCCTTTAGCAAAAATTTTGAAAAAGGAAGGAAACCGTAACATAGAAGCTGCCAGCACTTTTAAAAGTAGTCAGGTATACCAATTTGAAATATCCGAGGCAGGAAAAACTATTGTTCTTGCTTTATAGGGTGGTGAAGCAGAAATTTCTCTGAACAAGCACCGTTATGTATGTTTCAAGAAAGGAGTTGCTGTTGGTAAAAAAAGCCTTTCATCGCTGCCGCCTATCGAGGATGCAGCTAGATTGCACAGTTTACGTGTTTATTATCAAACAGAATACTGGTTGGGCAATAAACTACTTCCTGAGAACTGGGGCTGGCAAAATGCACCTAATTTGTCTCCAATTCCAGCCACTTTTCCACCCGCACCTAAAAAATATTATTGAATTCCATTTTTTGTACTTGCTCCAAAGGATATGGAAAAGCGTGTGGATGCCGAAAAATCGGATTGAAATATTTTGATATTTGCGTAAATTGTTGCGGAGTTTCATGTCACAATGCAATTAAAGTTGAAATTGAAGACGAGGAGGATATTGACAGTAACCTAAACCTGTCCAACTGCAAAGGAGGAGGGAATCGCTACTCCTGAATTACTGATGATATCTAAAGCCGACCAGAAAATACTGCAGGCAATAAAACAATGAAAAAAAGAAATAGAGATAATGACGAAACTGAATCAAGTGAAGAAATTGAAGCTGTGCAAACGACTACTAAAGCAGTCAAAAGATTGAAATTGGATTAGGCCAGTCACTATAAGTGGAATATGCCTACGGGTGAAACCACAATAAAAAAAAACGCGCTAAATGCTTTATCTCAAGGGTGGTGTGAAAATAAGCATATATGTATATTATATATTCACCTTCTCCATTCAAAAGTAAGAATTTTACACCTGTTTACATAATTTCTTTGAAATTAGCAGCAGGTTTTTCGTATTTTTGTAACTTTTCTTCCAAATATGTTCATTTTTTAAAATTTTGACAGGGAAGGGTTGGTGTGACAAACAGATGTTAATAACACTTTTTGTAGAAAATTGAATTATCTACATCTTTGTAATTGAACTTTTTTTTCTATATGCCATTGTTTATGAGATATTCGCATAAAACCGATTTTCAAGCTCATTAGCGCCCCCTGGTGGCGAAAGCTCACATCGGATTGATGGGGACTTTTAGTATGTTTAACTACATACCCTAACTAGCATCTGTGCAAAAATCCAGCTTTGTTCTAATTTTTTCCGCTATTTTTCCTAAAATGACTGGACTATAATCTGAGAAAATGCGTTTTAAAGCTTCAATATCTGCGGACCTTCAATTGTATTCACCGTCTGTAAATGATTATAACTCGAAAAATAATGCATATTTTATAATGGGTTTTTTTGCATATTGTTGTGAAATTCTAAAATATTCAGAATAAAACAAAATCCGAAAACTGATTTTTTGAAAGTTTAAAGGTATTGTGCTCCCTTTTAATTTTATTGGGCTATTAGTTAAATTTAAGAGTTTAAAAAGAGGTTTAGGAGAAATGAATTCAATGTACAGCATGTCTAAAAATTAGTTGGGCAATTTCGTAAATTAAGAAATTTCGAAATATTAAATAAAATTAACTAATCGAAAGTCAGACTAGTAGTAATATTGCCGAAGTTTATTCATAGACGGCGTTAAGTGTCATAACTGACGCTATCACTTAGCGAGCAGTAATAGTCCAAGAGCTGTTAAACATTTTAGGGAAGGTATTTGAGGCACCCTGAAAATTTGTGCAACACTTCTTTTGTAATGGCTGAATACAAAATCGAATGTCTGGTTGAAGGATCGTGGCCCAAAAACTGTGCCAGACACGTGTCAAGTGCCATTTTTTTTTTTTTTTTGACTACCCAAAAAAGGTATTTGAGGCACGCTGAGATTGAGACAGAATAATATTTGTACTTAGAAAAAAATATTTTGAAAACGACAGACACTTTAGTCGGCCCCAAAACTGTGCCAGACACGTGTCAAGTGCCATTTTTTGACTACCCAAAAAAGGTATTTGAGGCACGCTGAGATTGAGACAGAATAATATTTATGCTTAGAAAAAAATATTTTGAAAAAGACAGACACTTTAGTCGGCACAAAAACTGTGCCAGACACGTGTCAAGTGCCATTTTTTGTCTGGCATAGTTTTTGGGCCACGATCCTTCAGCCAGACATTCGATTTTGTATTCAGGCATTACAAAAGAAGTGGTGCACAAATTTTCAGGGTGCCTCAAACACCTATTCAAAAATGTTCAACAGCTCTCCTACTATAATCATTCTTGTTCGGCTTTACGATAACGGAGACGTACAGTCGTGAAAAAAAAGTAAACACCCCCTACTAACTCCTCAACAAATTATCGTAGGAGAACGTTATTGGTACCGAACGATTGTAAATAAAGTCTACTTTTAAATGATACAGATAAAATTTGCTTAGGGGACCATCTACATATTAAACCGAACCTTAACTTTGTTTTTTTCAATAGCAGTACACAATTCTGACAGCATAAATGAACTCTACACCCTTCAATTAGCCTAAAAACAAATTTTTATGCAATTCGTACCATAAGTGTCTGAGAAATTAATTATTTTAAAACGAGCGTATTTTAAGGGCTGTATCCAAATTGAAGTTCGGAACTCGATTGTTAACAGAGAGAGCCCTCATCTTGATCAAGGCACCTTAAGAAGTCAATGAAGCCTGCTAGATTACACGACAGCAAAAGAAATTTAAAAAAATCTAGTCACTCCTATTATAGACGGCCCCTTAAACCATCATTTTGCCGTTTTTTAAACTTTATTATAATTTTTTCGAGTATTAATTTCATAAATCATAATTCATATCATAAAGTTATAAAAATTACAATTTCAGCGTATTTATGTTTGGGTACATTAGTATTATTGCTACACAAAAAATTAGCACATTAGGAGCATAATTTCGGGAGATATAAATAAAAGTATGAAAATGTAAAATAATATTAGAAGCACTAAATTTTGAATGTTTATAATTCAAAAACTTATCATTCAAATGACTTGAAATTCGGTGTCTAGGCATAGTTTGAACCGAAGATTTGAAATATCTCGTTAAAATTGGGTATTGTCATTGAGTTTGCATTCGTTTTAATATGTAGATGGCCACCTAAGCAAATTTTATATACATCATTTAAAAGTAGACTATATTTCCAATCGTTCGGTACCAGTAACTTTCTTCTACGATAATTTGTTGAGGAGTTAGTAGGGGGTGTTTACTTTTTTTTCCCCACGACTGTACAACGGTGCTGAAAAAAGCGAAATGTTGTCTCCTGTCGAATGCTGTCGAAAAACCGCCAGGCCCGGACTGGCTCCTTTGGGGGCCCTCGGCTAGAGACTGAAAAGGGGCCCCTTACCGGAGTAAAGAATATCCGGAGTATTGAGAGTAAAATATTAGAATATGTAACTTTTGAAATTTAGGCCTAAAAACCAGATTTAGCTATTTTGTCACTTGGAAAATAGTTGAGTAAAAAAATAAGCTATTTTTGGTGTAGTCTACTTACTTTCACAATAAATATTTATATTATTTTTATACACTGTACATAAACTAGTTCCATGCTTACAAGGGCGGATCCAACCCTCCATTTAGAGGGGGTCATGGCTCCTTTTTTGAAGGGGAGTGGGTGTCACATCTCTTAATAAGCAATTTTTATATTGAAGGCTGTTCCCATATCCAAAATTGTTACTTTTCTAATACTTCTGAGAAGTCATATTCGTAAATACAAAAAAAAAAAAAAAAAAAAATAATAATAATAATAATAATAAAGCATTAATCTTAGTAAACATATAAAATTTACACATTTTATTCAGATATCAAGAAATTGAAGAATTTCCCGTTTTTTATAAAGGCAAAGAAGAATGATTCCGAAATTGAGCATTTTATGCCAATTTTTAAGACTCGACAGTTAAAAAATGCTGCCCTGAAGGAGTAATTGATTGTCACGACCTTAAATTCAATTTAAAATCCCACATTTTACGGAGATTTCCAGAAAGATTCTTTTCTTTTATCGAAAAATAGAAAACGCTAATCAATCACATTTGCTCTGAATAAGTGCGCTTGCAAATGTCTTGCATCTGAGATTAAAAATCACTTTATTGGATGTGTCAGAAATTACCTACTTTGGATTTAAGCAGAACTTTAAGTAATCAGAAATATTCTTATTGTTGAGCGAGGGGTACATTTGAAAGAATTTAATATATACTTCATTTTTAAACTGTCCTTGAGAAATTTTCTTCGTTCAAGGGGGGGGGGGTCATGACCCCCGTGACCTCCCCCTTGGATCCGCCATTGCCATGCTAGAAAAAATAATTATATTAACCTTTAACTGATGTTACCGGTCTCACAGACGGTGCTTTTTTCAATTTTCATAGTTTAACTTGCAAATTTCAGTTTATCTACAAACACTACTGAAATTTTGTTTTATTTGGAACTTTAGTACTAACACCAGACTTTTGAATATGTGAATTTTAATTATAACACTCCTGTACAAAAGGTTTAGTACAAAAACAACATCCTATGAGTTAATCGCGGCTTTTATTCATATTTCGATGGAGCGGTCTCACAGACCGCTTCACACTAGTTATGTGACAATTTCTGTGACATCAGTTAAAGGTTAATTAATTACAAGTTTGTTTGTTTTTTTTAAAGGAGAGGGATAAATATTTTTAAATTTAGGCAAGCGAATCACATTGTTGAGGCTATAATATTCTAAGTCCTACTGTAATACCTAAGTAAATATTAAAAAGGGACACAACAGTAATAAAAAAACAAGCATATTGAAAAAAACAATATCCTATTTAATTTTTATTTAATGGTTACTTATTGTAAAATAGATTTTATAAGATAAATGCATAGCTGCCAACTTGTACGGATTTTTTCTACCACTAAAAGTTTATAGAAGGTTTTGCCTAATTCAATCGCCGAATTGTAGTGAATACTGATAATTAAATAAGGCATAAATTTCTGTTAAGTTTTAGCGGTAGCAAAAATCCGTACAAGTTGGCAGCTATGTAAATGGCTCTAAAATACCTGGTGTAGCCTCTTCGGTCCCTGGGACCCCAAACGGAGACCTCTGTTTTTTTTCCTTATAAAAACTAAAATGTCCGATTTTTTTTACATTTTCACATCACTTCTTAATAGCTGAAGGTTTTTTACGTTCAAAGCAAACGAATAAATGGCAGCATCTAAGCTGATTCCCACATAAAATAAATGTTATTTTCATCTCAGTTTGCAAAATGCCTAAAAATGCCCAAAAGACAATATGACCAAGAAAGTGAAAATTTTTCATAAGTATTTAACTTAAATCTTTTTCAATAAAAAATTTTGAGAATTTATAGATTATTTACTTATTATATACTTATTTACTTGTGTAAAGCTCTTAAATTTGTGCATGTGTTAATTTAGTTTAATGGTTATTAAATTGATGTTTTAAGGGGGTTCGTAGTTTTAGATCCATATTTTTGAACCTAAATGACTAAGTGCCTAAAGAATCAATTTCAGAAAAGATATTTTTCCTGTCATTTACGATGTCATTTTGTTTGGATAAAACTAATGAATAAGTATTTGTATTATTATTTTAGCTTCGGAATTGAAGAGGTTAAAATACAGTAAACTAAGAAAGGTACTTTTTTATGCAATTATTCAATTTGCAAATAAATCATAACAGTTGTAAATGTTATGTTATTGTGAACGGCTGTTTACTAACCTAACAGCTTTTTGGCCAGTTCTTCACTGGTCCTGGGTACTTCATCTATAATAACATCTTTATCTAAGTTATAAAATAAGTCTGTTTGTACGTTCATGAAAAGAAGATTAGACATATTATCTTGGCTTAAAGTAGATCTAAGTCGATTCTTAACTATTTTAAGTTTAGATAACACCCTTTCACATGTGACTTGCGTACAATGTATGGTTAGTACAAACTTGTAAGCTACATACAAGTTGGTAAACATCCCAGATTGTGAGAGTTCAAAAACAACAGAAAAGGCGCTTGATAAACATTGAAAACATTTTTTCTTGTCAGAGCAGTAACCATAAAGATATTCGTCTTCTTCAAATTCAGTTTTTACATCGTCATATTCACAGATTTCTTCAGCTCCATTCAGATTGTCTTGTTTTCTTTCAATGTTAGTTTTTTCAGCCATTGTAAAACTTTCATACTGATCTGCAAACTCTATCAATAACTGACTTCTTTCAACTTTACAAAGTTTAGAAATACTGCAAAGGACGTCCGTTGGAAAACTATTTAAAGCATTACTGTTTCATTAACCTTTAACTGATGTCACTGAAATTGTCACATAACTAATGTGAAGTGTTCTGTGAGACCGCTCCATCGAAATATGAATAAAAGCCGCGATTAACTCATAGGATGTTGTTTTTGTACTAAACCTTTTGTACAGGAGTGATATAATTAAAATTCACGTATTCAAAAGTCTCTGGTGTTAGTACTAAAGTTCCAAACGAATCAAAATTTCAGTGGTGTTTGTAGATAAACTGAAATTTGCAAGTTAAACTATGAAAATTGAAAAAAGCACCGTCTGTGAGACCGGTAACATCAGTTAAAGGTTAAACTTATTTGGGTCTAACCAGGAACAATCTTCTAAAATATCTTTGTTTGGACTAAATCTTTCTTCGATACTTGTCCTGGCACAATCTGAAATACTGAAAAAGACCAATTTATAGTTTTGAGCAGTTGCGATTACAGGAGCTTCATCAATTGATTTTTCACCAGGTATTAACTTTTTCTTTGAAGTTCTTTTTCCCTTGAATTCTAATTCTAGTTCTACATCAAAACTGCTATCATCTAATTTGCCTTTAATTGTACTTGTATAATATTTTGTTTTTTCATACTGAGCCTGAAAGTTTTTATCACTCCTTTTATCCCTTACTTGTATAAGCAGCTTCTCTACCAATTTCCAAGCTGTAGAATAGTCAATGTTTCTACCGTATAAATATTTTGAAATATGAGATGTAACAAGAAATAAATCTAGTAAAACTATAGACATAAATATGTTTTCAAATTTGGACCATTGACGGATTTTATATTAGATCGGATCTTCACATCTCGGAAAGTATTTCGTAATGAGAAAATGGATAAATTTATTTCGTGTAACGTGTTTATCCATGTTATCCATGATATTAGAATATCTCAATGCTGGAGAGGAAGGGGAAGCATAAATTTCAGAGAGCAACAAATAGGATAGATATTTTAAAAAAATAGACTTTTAAAGATTAAACTTTTTTGTTGAGGGGGGGGGGGGAAGCTGATATTTTGAGGGTAGTTGGATAATTTAAAAGCCTGATTATTTATTTAATATTACTAGAGAAGAACAAATAGAGAAAGTTTGTTTTAATAAAGAGGTTTAAAGATTTCTAACAATATATGTTGAAATGATTTTGTAGGGTTAAAAGTTTCACGTATTATTTAGGTGATAAAAAAGACCCCCTTCCCCCTTTTTTTTATTTACAAAGTGTTGTACACGTTAAATTATAGCCTCTTGCTAATGGTAATAAAATCTTTAAATTATAAAATAAGGCAATTTGGTTTAAAGTATACTTAACTTTCATATAAAGACTAGCAGACCCGCCAGGCATTGCCCGTGGCTCGTTATAATAACCTTAAACTCATGTTTGTATGATTTTATTTCTCTTGGAATTCTTTTAAATGAACCTAATTTCGGAGTCCCCATTGCCTTCCACAGCGTCTAGTGTGTTCCCAACAAACCTCTTTCCGAACGAACCTGTAACCTGGGTCTCCGCTACCTAAGGCAGCATGTACCGGGAGTGCTCAGCACGTGCCGAAGATAAACGAAAACCAAGTTAAGTGAGCCGAACCTCATAGTAATCAAGCCCAAGCCCATAGAATAAAAAAAAGAATGCACCATTAATGTTAAAAAATGTTGGTAACTGAAGTCTAAGATAAAATTTAATAATACAGAAAGTAGCTGAATTGTAATCTAAGTTGAATGAACCAAATCCCGTTGAAATTGGGTCCTTAGAACCCAAGGAAAGAATGCGCTCCCAAGCGGTGGAAGGTCCCCATTCCCTTGTAACTTTCATGAAAACTTTTACTTTACCTTTTAACGTTACCATTTTAACCCTTTGTATCACCGTGTTGCAGATCTGCAACATACCCAAAACGTCATTGTTATTTCAACAGTAAATTTCAAAAGACGATTTTGTTGATTGAAGTTATTCTATTACACTACTATTAACATAATTATTTCATTAAATCCGCAACAAATGTCGATACTGATTTTTTTTTTTTTTTTCGCTCCAAAGTTTGATTTATCGCTTGATCAGCTACACGTGGTTTTTGCTGAATTAAGCTTTGAAATACAGGAGTTAAAAAAGCCTGCAGACGTCTAACAGTATATTGTTTTCAAAGGGGAGTTTAAAGTATTTATTTAAAGACCATTTTCGAGCTAGGAAATTTATAATATGTATAAGATAAACGTAAACTTTTGTTTGTTGCAGATCTGCAACAACGCGCCATATCTTCACTTGTAATGGATTTTTGAAAAATATCGAAAGAGATCGAAAATATCTTCTAATGATTATTTAAGTTGAATTTCTTTCAGAAGAGCAAAAGTATTTAAAAATGGAAACAATTGTCTGTTTTTATATTATTTAATTGCTATAGGGTAAGTTAGGGATCCCCCCCCCCCCCTGTCTAAAATTAACACCAAGTCCAAAGCTAGCAAAAAAGGGAAAGGTCTCGTAAAAAAAAGAATTCAACAGAAAAAGCATAGAGCGCCTACTCAACATATTCCACTAAAACAAGTGCGCCTAGATGAAATTGGACACTGGCCATATTGGGCAGAAAAAAGAATACGTTGTAAATACCCCGCTTGTAAAAACTTTAATCAAACTGTTTGTGAGAAATGTGATGTGGGAATTTGCTACAACAAAACTAACAATTGTATCAAAAATTTTCGTGCAAATTAAAGTTTTAAATATTTTCGTTTTTTGTGCCATTTGGCAAGATGTTGCAGATATGCAACAAACCCATTTTTCCAAATAAAATTTTATTTTTCTGTTCTGAATTTTTTTTATTATTTTTTCCATGCTTAAAATGATGCATTTTAATATCTGTATAAAAATTTTTCAAATCGGGGTTGTTGAGTTACAAAGGGTTAATAAACTGATGAAATCCCTTATTTAAAGTTACCTTTAAAGTAACGCGATTTTTAATTTACGGCTGTAGTGAGTAAACGTAAGTTCGTGCTGAAAAAGGAGATTAAGGTTCGAAAAAGGTGGTAGCTGAGGTATAAAGAAAGACCGAGCCCTGGCGGCCAGGGTCTTAACTGGAATGTAGTTGGATATAAGAAAATTTTATAGTAGTTTTAAAGTAGCTGGATGATGCTAGAACAGAACTATGTTAAAGAAAATTGTACTAGAATAGGATAGTTTTTAAAGAAGCTGCAACAAAGGCCCCAAGAAGGAGATTAATATTCAAAATTGGTGATAGCTGAAGTCTGATAAAAAAAAAAAAAAAATCGCAGTAGGACTTAAGAAGTTGTTAGAAAAAAAAAGTTAGTGAATCGGACCATTTTTAAGGAAGCTATAATAAAGGGCCCAAAGAGGGACGACTGATATTTAAGAGCAGGGCCCTAACATGAAACTTATTAAAAGGTCTAAGTTCTAAGCACTTTATATCTTCAATTAGTCAAAATTAAGCATAGGGTATGAATTAATCATTAGAATAAAGTTTTAAAGAAATGTGCAAAAAATTAGGGGGAAATGTTTAAAACGTCTAAGGTCCCAGTAAAAATAAGAGAGTCTTGGTCCGGAGAGAGGAATCCGAGACTGAAATTTAAAATTTTGCATTGCGAATGCGAGAAAATTAGGGGTGAAAAATGCATGCCGCACAAAAAGTTCAAGGGGCCCGGATCGGGCCCTACGGGACCCTAGTGTGCCCCAGGATTTTAACTGGAATATAGAAACGGGAGAATAACTCACTTAAAAAAGGGGTTTCAAAAATGAAGATCGGATTAAGAGGAGGCAATTTATTAACAATTCATGGTGCAAAAAATTCAAGGGGCCCTGTACCGGGCCCCAAGCGGCCAGGGACATAAGTGGTACATAGTTGGGTATAAAGATATTTTTTAATAGTTTTTAAAGTAATCAGAGGACGCTAGAACTATGTTAAAGAAAATTGCAAGCAATTCGGATAATTTTTAAAGAAGCTGCACCAAGGGCCCCAAGAAGGCGATTAATATTCAAAATTGGTAGTAGCTGAAGTCTGACAATTTTTTTGTCGTTCAGGTAGTAACTGGAAGACCTAAGAAGTTGTTAGAAAAAAAAAGGCTAGTGAATCGGACCATTTTTAAGGGAGCTATAGCTGGAGGCCCAAAAGGGGCCCACTGATAGTTAAAAACGGGGCATTAACATAAAAACATGTAAAATGCTCTTAGTACTTAGCGCGTTAGATCTTCAATTAGTCAAAATTAAGCATAGGGTATGAATTATTCGTTAGAATAATATTTTAAAGAAATGCACAAAAAAAATTGGGTAAATGTTTAAAAAAGGGCCCTAGTGCTCCAATAAAAATATGAGAGTGTTGATTCAGGAAGAAGAGTCCAAGACTCAACTTTAAAATTATGTACTGAGAAGGGGAGAAAAATTCTTGGTGCACAAAAAGTTCAAGGGGACCTGAACCCGGCCCTACGGCACCCTAGGGGCCCCAGGATCTAAATTGGAATGTAAAAACGTGAGACTAACTAAATGGAAAAAGGATCTCAATAATGAAAATCGGATTAAAATGAAGCAATTTATTAACCTTTTATTTGCACAGAAACTTCAAGGGACCCTGTATCGATTCCCAAGGGCCCAGTGTCTTATATGGGGAGTCGAAAGGCGAGAATAACTAAATGGAGAAAGGTCGCCCAAACGAAAAAGATTGGATAAAAAGAGGGCAAGTTATTAACAATTTAGTGCATAAAAACTTCAAGGGCCTCAGGGGCCCCGGCCCTTAAAAATTAAAAATATCAGCCTCAGGTGCATCAGGACCTGTCTTGGACTATCCTCACCTAAATTTTAAGACTTTTACGTACGGTAGATTTTGATAGCCATCGCACACAGACCGACACACAGACAGAGCGAAACTTTGCTTTATTAATACAGATTATTGAGAAATCGAAAAATTTTTGCATTAAGCGAGGAAAAAAAAAGATTTTTTAGGTAAAATTATAATATTCTTCATTCTTACATAGACAAAACATTCAGGTATACTTATTGATATGCTAAGAAATTTATTTCATTACATAATGATGATATTGGATATGAATAAGAATATATGAAAATTTTATAGATATAGGGATTGGAAGAAAAAAATATTTCATGAATGTATCAAAGTACTAAGAGTATTTGTGAAGTATATCCAGTATTTTTGGGGCCCCCTTCGGCTGGGGGCCCTCGGCGATCGCCGACCTGCCGACCTGGCCAGTCCGGGCCTGAAAACCGCCACTTCCTGCATCCATTCAAATCAAAATCAAAAATGTGCACTGCAACTAATTGGATCGACGGAAACATGCTGACAAATCTGTGGCAAGAAATAATTTACCTATGGACAATTGCAGAGTCACGAAAGGTAGGTCACATCGAACATTTGTGATAATGGCAAACTTGAACTATTTTTCTATCTTACAACAATATGTACTTTAATTTTTTTTTTCCTGTCAATTCCATTTAATAAATCATTCTTTTTGACCAACTATTTTGTAGACCCCCTGTATAAAAAACAGAGATATCAAATCACGTAAAAAGTACCAAAACAATATATTTATTGACTAAAAGAAAAAAAACGAAAAAACTTTTACATCGAAGTTTCTTTAATGGAAATAATTCACAAGGTAAAGTTTTATAGCCAACAGCATACATAGTAATGACACGTAGTTCGTACAAGCACTGTTGCATTGCTTTTTGTAGGAATCGCACAAATAATTAGTATAACTGCTGTAAGTGTCGATCAGCTTATTTTGAAACGCAGTGGAGTTTCTGGGGCATACATTGTTCAGATCAGACTTCAAACAGCTTTGAGTTTTAAAACTTTTGCTGTAAATAAAATTATAAAAAAAATGACATATTTATTTTAAAACCAAATAAAATGAAATGAAAAACCTGAAAATAAAATTGTGTGTTTAACTAAAATAAAATAATATTATAACTTAACCTTTTGAAACCTGGTAATATAACACTACAAATACACATCCATTGCTTCTTAAGCAAAATGGCACCCTAGATGGTAGAAAGAGTCCTTTTTCTGAAATGCATACTTTAGGTGACTGGTCATTTAGGTTCACAAATAGGGATCTAAAATGACCAGCCCCCTTAAAATATCAATTTAACTTTTAATGACCTAAATTCATGCAATAACAAATTAAAGGACTTTAAGCAAGTGAATGATCTACAAATGCTAATTTTTTTTATTGTGAAGTGTTTAAATTAAATAAGTATGAAAATTTCTTACTGTCTTGACCACACTGTCCTGAAGGCAAACTCAGATTAGAGATCTGCACAGGTCAGGGCTGGGCCCAAGGCCCGTACCCGGACCGGTTAATGAAGGACATTTTCCCAACGAGCCGGGCCAGAAGATTAAAGGTAATTTTTTTAACATATCGGGCCGATGAAAAAAATAAACGGGCCTGGCCGAGCGGATAAAAAAATTCGGCCGGATATAAAAATTTAAAATTATCAAACCAAGCCAATAAAATCTGAACAGTTTTCAATGGACGTGACTGAGGTGCGGTTAAGTTCAACTATGTTGCACGAGCCGATGCTAGATTCCCAACATCAGTACCGAAATATAACATGCCAGAAATCGACATTCGCAGCTGCATTATTTCAGCAGACTCGGTAAGGGACAGGATCAGGATTATAATTTTTTTTATATAGGGTTGGTTGGTTGGTTGATTTTGTGACGGCCGATTATCTACACTAGGGATATTGGCCCGAGGGGGGAGTGCCCTTCGTGGGGGTCTTTCTAAGGGAACCTAACCCGTATTAACGCATGGAAATCCATGGTTCGAAGAAAACCACGAAAACTCCGAACGATTAGGCCGACGGGCGCGATTGGGATTTTTATATAGGGAGTAGGGGGGGGGTAAAGATACGCACTGGCTGATTTAATATGAAGAAACATTTCTACAATCATGACCGCTAGGTAGCAGTTTGGTTTCAAGTGTAGTAGTTGTGTGTTCAAACCTTGTGAAAAAAATAGCGAAAAATAGCGAAAAGTAGTGAAAAATTTATGAAAAGTGTGTATCTTTACCCCCACCTATTCTATACTGGACCAACATCACGGGCCGGTAATGATGATATTCTGCATTCTATGGCTTGCGAACATAAAATAATCTACAACATATAGTAATCTATAATGTTAAATTTTCCCATAAATATGTATGCAGTATTCTAGAAAAATATCTTAATTGTATGCTAGTACAAATCGAATTTTTCTGTGGAAATTGAATCGGATCTGCTTTCACTCATTTTAGCACAAACCGCGAAAATACAAACGGTGCGGACCGGGCCCAGGCTGAACTTTTAGTTTTTGAAACTGGCCGGGCCCGGGCCTGGAAATTCCGACCCGTTCAGCCAGGGCCCTCAGTAAGGTGTGGGGGGCAGAACCTCCCTCCCCCCCCCCAAAAAAAAGAAAAAGAAAAAACGTTCGCGAATTTCTATTACACTTGACAAATTTACAGACTTAGTTGGCAAATTTGTTTAACACTTTAATTAAAAAACTGTCATACACTTTCTATTTCTGATAGACTTGGCAAAAGTTACAAATATAATTTGGAGCAGTATTAAGCTTTTTACAAATAAGATCTATATTACATTTTCTAATTATGGTAACTCGTCAAATTTATAAAACTACTAGGTAAACGTCGAGAACTATTTATTTTTGCTTCTGAATGAGCTGGCAAATACTGAAATTTGACTTGGTAATTTAAGGTTCTCTCCCCTTCCCCTCCTCAATAAAAAGTCTCAGCGACAATCCTGCACGCAGCTGTCTAACTCAAATGGAAAAACATTTATTTTATAAGGAAATAAGCATCAGAGCTGCTATTTATTGCGTTTTGTTCCAAGGCATAAAATATTCAGCTATATTAGAAGTAAAGTAAACATGTAAAAAAAGCCCTTCCGGCCAGTGCCGGGAGGAAGAGGTAGCTTTCATATTCCTTATTTTGAAAAAGCCAACTTTTATTATTCAAACACACGAAGCTCAATTTAGTGGAAACCGAATATAGGAGATTCAATACTAATTTTTATCAATACTAAATCATTATGAATGAGAATTTCTCGAAATTAGTCAGCTTTATCCAAGCTGCTTTTATTTAAAGTAACTTCTATTTGGCTGGCAAATTCGGCGATTTCTTAAAGTGCCTGCCAGTTTAAGACAACATGGTGGATGAGGCTAACCAGTGAACTTGGTCGAGACCTTAGTAATTGCTGTGCACATGCTCACTCACATCGGAATCGGTTGATATATACAAGTGCTGTCGCAGGCAAAAAATCAGACTTTTCAAAATGTCACCCACATTAGAAATTGAAACTGCTATATCTGAGCCATTTTTTAAGATAAAGACAAACAAAAAATGCTCCTGAATCCTTATATCAAGGTCAAATACTTAAGAAAGAAACCTTTTTCAATTTCTAATTTTTTTGCACCTCACTTTAAATATAATTTTTTTTTAATTTAATGGCCGCCATTTTGAAACAAGATGGCTGATGAAGCTGGCCAGCGAACTTGGTCGAGATATTGATGTATACTATCAACATGCCTTTTTACATCGAAATAGGCGAATACGTGTGTTATCGCGTGACAAATACAAGATCGTTTCAAAATGTTAGCCATGCTAGAAATTCAAAGTGCTATAATTCAACAATTTTTTAAGATATAAACAAAAGAACAAATTTTCAGAAGCAAAAACTGCTCCGGAATCTTTGTATCAAGGCCAAACACATAAAAAAAATCTTTTTCATTTTCCAATTTTTTAATACCTCATTTTAAATTTTAAATTTAATTTTTTTAATGGCAACCCGTTTGAAACAAGATGCCGAATGAAGCTGGCCAACGAACTCGGTCGAGACATTGGTATGTACTATGTACAGACGAAGTTACATCCAAATCAGTTCATAAGTACGCCTGTTATAGCGTGACAAATATCAGGTCGTTTTAAAATGTCAGCCACAGTAGAAATTCAAAATGCTATAACTCAGCCATTTTTTTAGATATAGACGAAACAAAAACTGTTCCGGAATCTTTGTATTAAGGTCAAACACATACGAAAAAAATCTTTTTCATTTTCCAAATTTTTGGTATCTCATTTTAAATTTTAAATTTTTTAATTTTTTTTAAATGGCCGCCATTTTGAAACAAGATGGCAGATGAAGATGGCCAACGAACTCGGTCGAGATATTTGTATGTACTATGTACACACCAAGGTACATCCAAATCGGTTCATAAATATGCCTGTTATCACGTGACAAAAATCAAGACGTTTCAAAATGTCAGCCACGCTAGAAATTTAAAATGCTATAACTCAGGCAATTTTTAAGATATAGACAAAACAAAAACTGCTCCCTCATCTTTTAAGCAAAGTCAAACACATAAGAAAAAAATATTTTTTCAATTTTCAATTTTTTCGGTACCACATTTCAAATTTAATTTTTTCTTAAAAATTTAAATGGCCGCTATTTTTAAAGAAGATAGCGTATGAAGCTGGCCAACGAACTCGGTCGAGACATTGGTATGTACTATGTATAAACGAAGTTACATCCAAATCGGTTCATAAATACGCCTTTTATCGCGTGACAAAATTCAGGACGTTTCAAAATGTCAGCCACGATACAAATTCAAAATGCTATAACTCGGCCATTTTTTAAGATATAGACGAAACAAAAACTGCTCCGGAATCTTTGTATAAAGGTCAAATACATAAGAAAAAAATATTTTTCCATTTTCAATTTTTTGGTACCACTTTTCAAATTTTAAATTAAAAAAAAATATAAATGGCCGCCATTTTGAAACAAAATGGCGGATGAAGCTGGCCAACGAACTCGGTCGAGACATTGGTATGTACTATGTACACACTGATTTACATCCAAATCGGTTCATAAATACGAGAGTTACAGTGTGACAAAGGTCAGATATATATACCGGGTGATTATAATTAAAGTTACGATTTCAAAAATCGATAATTTTAAAACTACTGGTTAGAATGACTTGATATTTTAGCAGAACAATCGTGAGGCAATGAAATTTTGTTTGGCGAAGGAAAAAAAAGTTCCAAAAAATGCCGATAGATGGCGTTGTAAGCCTAATGCCAGAGGGAAGGACCAAAAATGTAATCTTTAAACTCAGGAATGTTGTTAGCCAAAAGGAAAAAAATAGAGTCCAGGGATTTACTAAAAATTTATTAGCGAAAAGACAAGAATACGCGTTTACAGCGACAAAGCGATAATGACAAAAATGAAAAAAAAAAGAGCTTCATGGAACAAACACCTTACTGATGATTAAGGCATAAGTTGTTCGATATGCCCTTCGCCTTGTTCCGCTACTAATTGGAAGGAAAAACGGCATGCTGCACAACAGATCAGAGTGTATCTGTACTGGTGCAATGAGTGTGGTGTGTGATGCTTGCCTTCAGGTCGGCTATATTCTGAATCCGCCCATTGTAAACAACATTCTTCTGGTACTCCCAAAGCAGCACTCTGAAATTAGCACTCAGTAGCTGCTTCACAGGAGTAGCAATGTGCGGAGGAGCGCCATCTTGCATGGATATTGTGCGATCCACACACTGACGCTGTTGAATTGCCGGAAGGACATACAAAAGTTCTTCATACCGCTTGCCAGTAACGGTGCAGGTAACGGGACCCGCAGGTGTGATCTCCTCGAAGAAAAACGGACCGACGATAAACGCTTCCGTTATTCCGCACCACACAGTGACATTTTCAGACTGAAGAGGTAATGTCTGTAGCTGGGACGGATTCTCGGCCGCCCATATCCTGCAATTTGGCGTATTTACAGAACCTTGCAAATGAAAGTGGGCTTCGTCAGACCACAGATTGTTCCATGGCCATCCGTTGTCCACTTCCATCCGGGCAAGAAATTGTAGTGCAAAAGATTAACGTGCTTCCAGGCCAGCAGGTAGCAACTCCTGCACATGAGTTATCTTGTATGGATAACAGCGCAAGATGTTCCGTAGGACTTTACGCACCGTGCTGTTCGGCATATCTAGTATTCGGTACCGTGCACTGCTGATTCCTGCCTCACTGTTAGTCTGTTCTTGAATTGCTCTAGCCACATCTTCCACTTCCGCAGCCGAAACTGGTTTCCTTCTTCTATTCCGTTTAACGTCAAATGAACCGGTCTCTTCGAATTTAGCAATCCTTTTTCGCAGACCATTTGTGATTATTGGACCCCTGTTTATGGATTTAATGTCCGAAACTTCCTAATAGCTGTAAAAGCACAGTCATCGTTCTTATAAAAAAGCTTCAACAGTAGAGCGAGATCCTTCATTGTCAGAGTCATGATGAAGCATTCAGGCAAAGAGCCAGTGCTCCGCATTTTTATGGCAGCTATGACTGAGGCGCGCATGCCACGTATTAGTAATTTGCATATCTCCCGACAATGTGAACCCTGACATCGCCATCTATCGGCACATTTTGGAACTGATTTTTTTTCCTCTGCCAAACAAAATTTCATTGCTTCACTATTGTTCTGCTCAAATATCAAGTCATTCTGATCAGTAGTTTTAAAATTATCGATTTTTGAAATCGTAACTTTAATTATAATCACCCGGTATATATATATATATATATAAATTTGCAGTTTAAACACATAAACTGAATTATTTTGCTTTCAATTATTTCAAAATAAATAAATAACAATAAGTGTGCCAATCAAAACCAACATTTAAAAATTAAATTAAAGTGGAAGAAAAGTGAATGTTAAATGAAAACAAATTCAAGTTGTGTTCTATTTTTATTTTTAATTGGGCTTGAAATTATACAGTAAATATCCTATTAAATATTAAGTGATTTGAAACCTGCATATAATAAATAGTAAAATTAAAGTATACATGAAATTAAGTATTCTTATAAATAAATTTTCGTACTGTAAACTTTACTTATCAGAAATGGGTAATTTTCACATAAAATCCATTAAATTAAAAAACATAAACTGTCATAATACTAAAACAACACAAGTTCATGAAACAGAAAATTATTATTTAGTTTTGTATTCGTTTGATACATTATGCAAGGTACAAGCAATAGATTTTTTTAAAAATGTATTGACATATGAAGAGAAAAGTAAAAGAAAGAAAGAAAAGACTTTCATCAATTGGAATTAAAATATTCCTAATTTATGTTCATTTTCCTCGAATGTTTAGGTAATAGCTGATAAAAAAAAACATCGAAAAACACAAAAATCTTCCACGAAAATATTTCATTTCCAAAATAATGTTGTGTGGGTTCTTAAATGTTTGTTCACATCTTTTAAGCTTAAAATAATCAATTTTTATGAGATGAAAAGTATTTCCTGACTAGATCTAAAAGTAAATTTATAATTATAGAATAATAATGTTATTTATTGTTATTTTTAATTAAACATTAAAATGTATATGAAAACACATAGGATTTTTGCGAAGAAGGTGTGTGTGTGTGTGGGGGGGGGGGGAACTACTGTTTTGCATAAGGGTACTAACAACCCTTCCTCTAGTCTTGTAAATAAATTGTTTACAGTTGTGGCAAAAATAGAGAGATTCAAAATCATTATCCCCATAACTCTATTTACACAGTACATAAGCATTTATAATTTAACAAAAAATTATAAAAAGAATTTTTATTAAGATAGCAAACGTTTAAGATTAAAAAACAACAATAAATTGATACAAGTATATCGATCGGGGTTTGCTTTAAAAGAAGTAAACAAGATAAAAATGCTATGTATTCACAGCGACTTTTATGAAAATTTCTAGAATATTTAAATTTTTAAGTATGAATATATATATATATATATAAATACATAAATGTGTTGTCAAATTAAAGTCCAACTAATTCTGCATACAAAATAACCCGAGTTACTATTCACACAACAATTGTCTTTTAATAAATGGGCATTAATTAAATGTCACTCTAATGAATTAGAGAAAACAGAACAAATTATAAAGAGAGAATGGTGTGACAAGATACAAATTAAATGATATAAGTCTTGACACGATTTAGGGATGTTTGCCATTTTAAATTATTGCTCTATGTGGAAAGAAACAGAACTACAATAATATCGTTTCGTTTTGAGATACGTTATTATTGATAGAATCGCACTAGGATTTGCTAGTTAATTTATTTCAAAGAAATTAAAAATAAAACATTTTGAACACAAGAAATAAAACTTGTGCTGATAGCATATAAATATGATTTGAAAATAAAACTTACCTTGAAAAAAATATGTTGTTAGGCTAAGTAAAACGCACGTGCACGTAAAATAGTAAGATACAAAATTCAAATGTTCGGGGCTGGCGCGTTGGCAGTTAGCCAGCCCCGGGTTGTGACGTCACATGTGGGGGATGAAGGGCGTGTCTGGCTTGTAGTCTTGAGGCGGCTTTGCCCCGGAGCCACAGAAATCCCACCCGGAGAAAAGTGTTTGAATTCAGCACTGAATATGGGGAACCCTTTTTTTAAACCAGCAGTACATTATTAGTATTATTTTACACCTCTAAAGTACACTATCGGTGATAGTTAATTTCCACAGCTATTTTAAATGCGTATAACACAAATATGCTTACCAGCACAGAGATTTTGAGTCTCTTTTAATTGTTGAATGCGTATTTTCACACTTTTGTCTCCTTTGCTGATACTTATTGTAACACGCACTAGAATTCAGGAAATCTAAAAAGAAAGATAATAAAAGATAATAAATTATTTTGTCAGATTCTAAGCGTAAAAACGCATAACAATTTTATTCTCAAATACATTAATACTCTGTGCAATTATTTTTTCCTTAATAATCTCACTTAGAATATAATAGGAAGACGAAGACGATACAAATTGATAAATAAAGAATCTGCACTTTTTATGAAAGAAGAGGATATTTTTAATGGTATATTCTTTTATTTTATTTCTCAGTCATAAAAGCTATTTATTAGAACGAACCGTTTTGATAAATCTGAAATTTTTAGATGTCGAATTTTCACTATAAATTACCTAAAAGAAGAAATTTGAAATGATAAATCCACGAAACTCTGCAAGAGGGAAAACTTCAAGGTTGGTCGTAGTTTAATAAAATGTATGCATATATACAGAGTGTCTCAAAAGGATGTGAAAGATTTATTTTATAATATATTTATTTAAAAAAAAAGAAAAGAAAAATAGATAGATTAAGAGTATTATTTACATTTCTTGCTTCTCTGTATTAATACTGCTACATTCCCCGCATATTTCTAATGCTATTCAAATGTAGTTTGACTAAAAGTTAAAATCATTCTAATTTCTAACGAATGTTGTCATTTTATTTTAGAAAATGAAAAGCACACCTTTTTATTAACCCTTATCGTTTCTGTGTCACCTCCCATGTGACATCGGTACTTTGTCGTACCAGTAATGTGGCTCAGGTTAGGTGACAAGGTTAATCCGTTCGAGACGAGTTTTATTCGGTTGGCATCACTTTTTTTTAAAGCACCATTTTTACTCGCACTTTGAAAATATGTGGAAGAGAAATAATTACAAAATTTATTTTTAAAATATAGTGGTGCGAATAAAATATAAAAATAGTCGTGCCTGGTAGATCACTGAACGCAATTACAACCTAATGACGAATCATGTATAAAAAGCTAGCTTCCGATAAGGGTTAAATTTTTTTTTTTTTAACAATTTTGTTCAATTTTTAACATGACTTATTTGGTTTGTGAATGAGTGAAAAAAATATGCATATATATATATATATAGTTTTTGCGCGATTTCAAAGACGAAGAAAAGTTATTGTTATTTTTACAAGGTTTTATTTTAAACAATAGTCAAGAAATGTAAACCATCTATTATTACGCTAGCGTTTAAAGTTTGCGATCTTTTGTGGAGGCTTTGAATCGGTGTAATTTTTTTTACACTCTTTTGTTTAACTGTATATAAAGATGTAATTTCGGAATCGATTTTAATCCACCTCCTGATATGATACAAGTATACAAATTGAATAGAAAGGTGTGTTTTCGATGTCAATACAACTTAATTATAAATTAATAAATCATTTTAATGTCTTTCTTCAATTCATCCGCCACAGGTAATTAACCAAACAATGTTCTCTGTAACTCGAATAATTGTATGGGAGTTGAAACAGCAATGGATTGAATGATGAGCCCATAAACGCTCCTCAAAATAGGCCAAATCGCTAAAAAACTGCAACCCTGAAACATTTTAAAGACTAAAAATTATAAAATAAATAAAAAATAGAAAAGGAAGAGTCTAATATTTTTTAAAATACGCTTTTATATGTTAATATTTTAATATTAATCTATTTACGATTATATGTTAAGAAATCAATTTAGAAATTTCAAAAAGGTAGTTTTAATAATGTTTCTTTTTTTTCCGTTGCTCTATCTTAAAAAACAAACAGAGCGAAAATTATACATTTTCAAATACATTCATTTGCTAGTTCTTTCTGCCAAGCGTAAAAAAATCATGAAAATTTTCACAATCGAGTTTGGTGTTCACGCTAAATTAATGTATTGCAACGGAAATGCTTGAGGAAAAACATGAATTGCAGTCAAATAATGAGATTTTCAAGATGAACATTAAATGCTTATAAAAGAGTGTTAAAAAAAAAAAAAAAACATTTATTTTTTTATACTTATCAGCTCACAGGCTATCAAAACCTGAGAGGTAATGTGCCCTCAGCTTTTCTGTGTACGTATATACCGGGTGTTGATGGATTTTAAAATTCAATAACTTCCAAACGGTGACATATATTAAAAAAATTCTTGCAGGAGGGTTACGTATGATGTCAGAAGTTTTTGTACTGTGATTCTTGATTTTAGTTCGAATTTCAAACAATAGATGGCGCTGAGAGCAATAGGCACTCCGTCCAGACCCAATTTTTGGTACTTCGGGATCCATTCAATATATTTTAATGTCCTTTTTTCGCGTGGAATAAAAGAAAAGCTGAAAAATCGAGCCTGGATTGAGCGGTTATTGCTTGCAGCGCCATCTATCGATGCTATTTGTAACTAAAACTGAGAATAGCAGCATAAAAACTCCTGACATCTTACATAACAGTCCTGCAAGAATTTTTTTAATATCTAACGTAATAAGTCTTGATATAAACATCCGATTTGCTTGAAATTTGGTATATAGGTTCATACTGATAAGGCGCTAAAAGTTTGCATGTACGCAACTTAAAAGTCATCAATACAAGTAAATAAAAAAAATTGGTAAGTAATATAAAAAATAGTTTCACATTGATGAGAAATAATTAATGAGTTCGCTTTTTACGCAGTCGCGTTTTTTGATTTTTTAAATTTAATTTACAGTGTATGTTCCAGTAGTGGGCCTAGTCAATTTCTGATGCAGGAATCTTTAAATTTTTCGGCTTATCCAGCAAATTATTTATAATCTAATAGAGTATATCAACAGCAGTTTAATTTAAAATATAACATAATATTAAAGAAACAATGTTTTAAATATAAACTTATCTCTTAACGAAGTCTCTAAGAATTTGCCAATAAAATCTGTTTTATCTGAAGGCACTCTAGAAAATAAACAAATGTACCAGCAGAAAAAAAAAAAAAATATTCCAAAAAGTTTAAGGTAAGTTAACATTTAAGGATGTTAATCAATCAGATTTCTTTCAGTCGTTTTTTAGAAATGCATTTTTCTTAATCTTTAAAAATTAGTGACCGACTGTTATAAGTGCATTTACTACCTTACGTAATTTTCTGTTTACTGTAGATGTAAAAAATGTATCTTTTAGCAATAACTTTTTTTATTTTTTATGTTCTTATCTTCATGCTTGAAATGATGTATTCTAACATCTGAGTAAATATTTTCCAAATTCCTTGTTGTTGAGCCACAAAGGGCTAAAGATACTTTAATAGCATGCTCTTGACGTGACTAGGTTTTTGTCAGTAGGGTGCTGTCATGCGGTGATCCTGTGAATCTCGCCCCTCAAAAAGTGCGTTTCAAGTTGTAATGTTACGCAGTTGATAAAGGAACCCTGCAAGGTCTCTGAGTCTCTAAAAACTGGAATCTTGAAATAGAAAAAAGTGACAAACACCAGTGTTAAACAGTGTGAATAGCTTGATGGGATTCCCAGTTGACATCGATTTCACGCCCAGTTCACCGCTCGCTGAGCGCTGGCACAAAAATAGCGGCTGCCGAAGGCTGATTTTTTTTAACGTATGTACGGTTCCCTAAATTTTGACACCAGTATTTTATTAAAAATTTCTTTGACTTGTTTAATCTCAGAAAAATGAAGCGGAAAAAATTTAAAAAAATTATTGGTACTAAAATTCAAGGGACCTTACACAAGCTGAAAAAACTCCGCCTTCGGCAACCGCCATTTTTGTGTCAGCGCTCGTGTGTGTAGTAAAGATGAATCGTCATTCCAATGTATGATGCCGTAAGGAGATGAAAAGTAGGACTGTAGGACTGCCCCTTCTACCCCCTCTACACCCCTGTGGAGGGGGCAGTGGATAACTACATTAGAGAGAAAAAGTCTCTGAAAGAAATGCAGTTAATTTCCAATTGGTCGAGACTACTTAGGCCCCTCCCATCCGGAATAGTTGCGGAATAAAACGAGAATTTATGAGATAGTCAATTAAATTAATAAAATATAGGGGAAAAAATGAAGTTTGGACTAAAAATGTGAAAAAGATAAAAAGTAAAACACTGGTTTAGTTGGTTGAAGGGAGTTTAGTAAAAGGGTGGCGCAAAAAGACACAGGATAAAGCCAAGCAAACAAAAGGCCCAATTCATATCTACGTAATTATTTTACAATTAAAATAACAATTAAGTTTTTTCAGAATAGAATCTTTTTCTTTCATAGATAAGAATTACCAATATTGGTAGGGTTTGATATCATTTCGCTGAATGCGAGAATTTCCGGAAAAATATCTTCTTTGACAATCAAACGGAAAACAAAAATTAAAAACAAGAAATATTTTATTCCACAAATTTTCTGGGTTTAGTAAGTTAAAAGAATTCCAAAAATATTTTTCTATCTAAACCCAGAAAATTTAGTCAATAAAAGGTTTCTTGTCTGTAAATATAATTTTTGTTTAGTGTTGCCAGATTAGGATTTGTCCCCATTTTGGGGGATTTTGAACCTTCGGGGAAATTGCTTGAAGAGTATCAACATATTCGGAAGGGAGGGGGAAGGGTGGAATTTGGGTAACTTTTTTAATTACTGTATGCTGTCAGATTAAAGTTTACTTTTAGTCATCTGGCAACACTGGATCTCGATTCGTTGATCTGGAAATATATCAATTATCAACCATTATCCCTGTGCTTGTTCTTTACAGTTTACGTGAGTTTTCGGTTTAAATTTATTATTTATTTAACGTATCCATTAAAACTTAATTTAAAAAAAGAAATCGAAATCGAGTTTTGAAAAAAACCTCACCGGGGGATGCTCGGATACATCTTAGAATACCTCGATGTTCGATATCGTAGCGCTGGCTTTATCTAGTACAAAGTGAGAGATTTCACAGAGAGACATACAAACACTTCGTTTTATTAATGTAGATAGCTAGATAAATTTTTTATTTATTTTCCAAATGTAAACGAGTTTCGAAAAAAATGTGCAAACGATATATAAAGCCTTGAAAATAAAACAGAAAAAAACGAAATTGTCCATTTTTTAAAATCTCTTTACGCAACTTATTTACACATTTAGAATCTTTGGGATACCTTTTTTTCATTCAAATTCTAACTTTCTAAACATTTGCCAACCATTTATGAAACTTTTCGTTGCCTGAACTACTAAGTGATATTAAAATTGAATTACTGTTTTCAAAACGAAGATGCCAGGCATAATTTTATTTTCTTATTCTTTTTATAATGATAATAATCATGATATTCATTGGGTAGATTTGTATAATACTTACTGTTTTGTTCTTCACTTTTATTAGTGCAAAGTTTCGTCACGAAATTGATGATGGATTTTATGGTTAAATTGGTCGTAGCATTTCCATTGTAGCAAGCTCCGGGAACATTTGCAAGACAATCTTCAAACAACCTAAAAGAAATTTTTAAAATATGGGTTATGATTGCTACATACTGGCCTTTCATAGAAATGATTTGCGGCAATAACTTCTCCTATATATCCAAAAAAAAATTTAACTATAGGACAAGAAATTTTAGATATGTAAGAATAAGTTAAAGAAATACAAAAATAAATATTTATCCTTGAAAATGTAACCACGATTTAATGCTTCCTACAAGTATTATGGATGTTATTGAGCAAAAAAAGTCTTAATGTACGAAATGTGCATTTAGACGTGTGGTACAATAATTTCTGTATTCCATCAGTTTTTAGGTGCGTTCGTAATAATATAAATATGTAGCACCTACAGTCGTCGTTCAGTCCGTCTGTCCGCATATAACAGCGCAAAAACTACCCAACCGAATCCTTTGAAATTAAAAATATATAATTGTTCAATAATTTTGTCGCGTCATTTCCAATTTTATGAAAATCGGATGTATAGTTTAATGACAGGGACAGTCAAAAGTTTTCCGTTACATTACGGCCAATGGGAAAATTGATTCAAGTGCATTTTAATGATGTTACAGCCTTTCGAACAGAGTGAAATTGATATGCACGTATGAAGTGCACTAAAATATACATTCAGGATAATTAGTACAGGCAATAGGGAATTTTACCTAGCAAAATTAATGGTAGTTCTGGAAATCGGCGTACTTTATGTTTTTTGGGTCGCTGAATCCGAATTTGTAATTCCCCACCAAAATTTCCCCCGGCAACCTCCCCAAATTTTGGTAAAAAGCCCCCAAAAAAGGTTTTTATTAAACAAATCAATTTTTTTATTGCTTTAGGGGAAAAGTATCTAGAAATTCAGAAAGTAGACAAAATTTGCAACAAATTAGATATATGACATTATGACTTAGGATGAAGGGGAAGGAGGGATCTGCTTCGGAACATGCGCGCGGTGCTGCGTGGACTAAGTTGCGCAATTCCACTTAACCACTCACACGTTTACATTCGCCCTCCCATCTCTCCTCCGAACTTTCCTTATAAGGTTTACTTTAAGTTTTTTGGGTCGCTGAATCCGAATTTTTAACTTACCCCCAAAATTCCCCCCCCCCCCGAAAACCCCCCAAAACAGTTGTTATTAACTTAAATTTCTTATTGTTTTAGGGAAAAAGCATTACGAAATTCAGAAACTAGACAAAATTTGCAACAAATAGGATACATGACATTATGACGTAGGATAAAGGGGGAGAGGGGGGGGGGCTGCCTCGGAACATTCCCTGCGCGCTTTTCTCAAAAATCAAATGTTTTCAAAAAAATCAATTTTTGGTGGGAAGTTACAAATTCAGATTCAGCGACCCAAAAAACATAAAGTGAGTCGAAATCCAGAACTAGTATTAATTTTTCCAGTTAAAATCCCCTATTGCCTGGACTTCATAACGTAGTGCACGTAGCGCCGCAGTGCATGTTCAGAGGCCCCCCCCCCCCCTCCCCGTTCATCCTACTTCATAATGTCATATATCCTATTTGTTGCACATTTTGTCTAGTTTCTGAATTTTGTAATGCTTTTCCCCTAAAACAATAAGAAATTTAAGTTAAAAACAACTATTTGGGGGGGGGGGGGGGTTCGGGGAGAATTTAAAAATTCGGATTCAACGACCCAAAAAACTTAAAGTAAACCTTATAGAGAAAGTTCGGATGGGAGATGGGAGGGCGAATGTCAACGTGTGAGTGGTTAAGTGGAATTCCGCAACTTAGTTCACGCAGCACCGCGCGCATGTTCCGAGGCAGATCCCCCTTCCCCTTCATCCTAAGTCATAATGTCATATATCTAATTTGTTGCAAATTTTTTCTAGTTTCTGAATTTCTAGATACTTTTCCCCTAAAATAATAAAAAAATTGATTTTTTTAATAAAAACCTTTTTTGGGGGGCTTTTTACCAAAATTTGGGGAGGTTACCGGGGGAAATTTTGGTGGGAAGTTACAAATTCGGATTCAGCGACCCAAAAAACATATAGTAAGCCTTTTTCCAGAACCACCATGAATTTTGCTAGGTAGAGCCCCTATACGGTCTCTATTGCCTGGACTAAATATGCAGTGCAAAAAATATTTATAAAACTAGCTATAGTACGAGCGCATCTCATTTGCCACGTTTTACGTGCAATTTCCAACTTGTTTTATTTATCAAAACACAAGTTTGGGATCTCAGCAACTGACATTACACACGAGTGCTAAAACTATAAATTGGGACTCCAAATGCTCTGTATACCAGCATTTTAAAGTAATTTTCTTAGCCTTATCATATGGCAGAATTATCTGCGATTAAAGATGGCGAGATAAACAGTAAAAAATTAGGGATGTCTACAGCGTTTGGAGCTTTGATTTACGCGAGACACCTGGAAACATTAAACGCTTCTGCAGGTATTCATGTTCGCAGAAAGACAGTGTGACTGCTCGGATTCGTATCTTTAACTTGTGACTTCAGGTCCACTAGACTACCACTACTTTAGAATAGAAAAAATTGCCTTATTTAATGATAACTTTGTGATTACATTCTGGAATTTGTAATGGCAAACGAATTTGAGACAAGAAAGTTGAAGACCCCCTAGCTGAGACTATTTAGAACTTCGTGGCATATGTGAGCATGGCTCTTGGGTACAACATTGAGTGTTGTTTCCCAACCACATCAGATCAAATTGAGGTTATTTTATGGGTAGAGTGGATCTTGTCAATATTGCTTGTCGTTATCGCCCGTAGGCTATTGATCTAATCTAAGTCACATGTAGCTGAAAAACATCACTGGTATTTGACTACTGCTAACAGAAACAAAAGTGTTACCATGTGGTTGAATTCTAAATCGTCTAAAGCAGCCATACTCAACCCGCGGCCCGCGGGCCGCATGTAGCCCGGCGACCTTTAATGTGCGACCCGAGGCACATAAACATTAATCCTCATTTATAAAATTAATGGCGATGTTTATAAAAGGTTTTTAAGATCTTCGCTGTTACTCCATATATTTTCATGGAAATACAAAATATGTCCTGTTATTTATAACTGCTAATTTAAAATTATGTTAAAACATGTTAAATGACATTTTTTTAGTCAAAAGTTCTTTTTACGTGTAATTATATTTGTGCTATGGTAACGTATAGATATTTAATTCTTCAATACTAATGAAACATTATTGCAAATTAATTAAATTTGTACTATGTACGTTTACATTTTAAAACTTTTTACATTGAAAAAAGACTGCGTTATTAAAGAAAATCTCTTTCTTTAGAACTCGGAAATGTTGCACTGTTATATTAATACGTTTTATGCATATCGTATCGCTAATAGTCCTTATTCGAATTGCCGTGGACAAAATGGCAGCAAAAAGTTTCACACCGTTATTTCCAAACAACAATCTACGGAGCATATTTCTATATCATTTTCAATAAAAATCAACTCGAAGTATATTGTTTTTAATTGGAGGCTTAAAAAGTTTTAGTAGTATTTCTAACACGTTCAATTCAACTATTTATATTAACTTTACTATTTTGATTTGTTATACTACTTTTTTACCTTACTATTTTAATATCCTTTTTCAAGTTATTATATAAGTGTGTTGTGGCCCGCGAGTGGAAAAGGTTGAGTGTTGCTGGTCTAAGGCTGCGTACTGACGCGTATTTTGCCTACTTCCCTAGTTTTCTTGGAAAACCTTTTATTCTGAACACATCTGCGGTTTATTAACAAAAGAATGAGGGGAATCAACAATGGGTCAGGAGATAAGGAGCTCAACTCTACTTGAAGGAAAGGTTCCTCTTTTGCCGGACATCAGTCCCTTTCCTGCTAAAGTCGTTAAAAATCAAAGACACCGCATGGCCACAACAAACGAAGTCGACACTGATAACAGTTAGAAGGATGGTGCGGTCGCAGCTTAAAGGTCCATTCAGATCACATTCTGCGACGGTGACTCTTTTTTCAGCCTATTTGATGTGGGGAATGTTTGTCGCGCTGCATGAGAATGCGTGGAATAGCGGAACAGGTTTCCTGACATATTTGTCACCTATCCTAAGGAGAATTTCTTTTGTTGAATTTGTGCGCTTTGTTTCCAAAAGTCATTTAAAAAGTAATAAATGATATCGCAACTGACCACAAAGCCTTTGGAAAAGAAAGTCCAGATAAATAATTTATGACGCAGAATTTGAAAATTTTATCTACCCGGAGATTACTACTTATGTCCCTAAGCAAAATGGATCAGGCGACGGAAACAACATTATTTGTTATGAGGTAATATGTTGATTAGAATTACAAAATTATATCTTTATTTCAATGTTCTTCTGTTAATATCGAAAACTATGTTACTTTAAGCATCCTTAAAGCAATACTCCAAATACAACTCACTGTAATACATTTATAAATAATATTATCGTCTGAATAAAAAGAATAACTTACTTCTTTTGTTTGCAGGTCGCATTCAGTTCTGCTTCATTTTCGGCATACCTTGCAGTGAGGTTACCTCCAAGGTTAGCGATGGTGTTGAAGCATAGACCAGACTGATAGAAAGCGCAATCGATGGTCTGGTATTCGGCAGCTCCAAAAAGACCCTGGGCGACTTGAAGAACTGCAAATTTATGAATACTCAGAATTAACTGAAAGAGTAAACCGATCCCATAATAAAGTAGTTGCGCTAATAAAATAGCCAACGCAGTTAAAATAATAACTCTTCTACAGTTTACGATGTTGTTTTCTTTTTCAAAGAAAATCGATCTGAATACGACTACTTAAGATCGTTGGTGAGATTTGTGATTCTACTTCCATACCCAGTGCTGCCACTGGAGACTATGTTTTAACCCTCTCGCTGCGCAACCCGAGATTTTCTCGGGCATGCATTTTTTCTGTCTAATTAACCCTCCTTGATTATTCTCACCAGTAATTTTTTTATTGTAAATTTTGCCTTATTTAATCGGAGCATTTTCCCGATTAAATCAGACAAAAATTTTTGTTTTGAAAAACCGCTGCCAAAAGAATCAGAATTCTTAAAAAACGCTCGCCGCGAAGGGCTTTTGATAAAACAATTACGCAGCGAGAGGGTTAATTCTAACTCGCACCACTTTCTTAAAACAAAAATATTTTTCATGCACTTTGACAACACGTGCAAGAGAAATATACTACAAACTTTATTTAGTTTAAATAGTGGTGCGAGTAGAATGTAAAGATAGTCCCCAGTGGCAGCCCTGCATACCACTGTCTCACCGACGATCTAAATTTCTTTGAGTGGTTATAAAAAATCAATCTAAAAATTATCAATAAAATATTTTGGTTCTATTTTTGCCTGATGATTTGATACTGCTAATTTTACCAAACAAAGCATCCGTTTTATTATTATTTTATTATTACTGTTATTGTTATTATTATTATTATTATTATTATTATTATAAGTCTACGTAGTATGTTTTAGACTATAAGTTAAGAACATAAAACATAAAAGATACGAACTAGATAATAAGATTGAGAAGAAAGATTTGGATTTTCGTTTAACGAATAACGACCTATAATTAGACATTTATTAATGCGGGGAGTTAGGTATATGGTACATGTCATACTTTATATTACTGCACTCCGATTTATTTGCCATACTTTGGTGGTTTGAAAATTCTGCCTAGGTATAAAAAATTCCGTGTGAAATTTGGGCTAATAAGCACAAGCAATAAAGTTTTAGATGATTGATTTCATGTTAATTTTAGGGCTTTCCTAAGTATGCAGTACAATTTTTTTTTACCGAAATCATCTTCTCGCTTTTCTTAATCTGTGTCACACATCTTTATATTCATGTTCCTTCATTAAACCTGTTGTTAATCAATGACAACTCTAAACTCTTTCATGCTATACAGGATGAAATATTACAGGTTACCGTTGTCCAATGGTCAGTCAGTTCCTAAACCCCAAATCATTCACTCTAGATGTATAGCTCCAGTTGCAAAGATGTTCCAAACATTGTTCTTTATCCTTTTAAAATCCATGTGCGTCAAAATAGTTGTTTTTGTTGAAGTTATGAAATTTATATTTTTATACGGAGTCGTATAACGTATTTTTAGAAATCATTTCTCCATACTTTAACAGTGAAAAGAACGAAACTGGCATTTTTAGAAGGCCAAATTTACTAAGTTGTAATATACAGTAGTGGCCAAATTTGTGGAAACCTACTTGAAAAGGTATAGTTTTGAAGTTTGATGGTTCACAGCAACACTTTCCCTTTAAGTAATACGATCAAATTATTTAACAGTAAAAAGGTAATTTAATCAAAAATATAATGCAGCACATTTCATGAAGAATTGTTTATTAGAACAGTAATTATAAAGAGGAAAATTAAACATATCTAAAAAATGAGATATACAAATATATTATCACAATGTCAGTTAATACTTAATTGAGCAACCTTCACTCTTAATGGAGGATATTCCATCTACGTTTTGATCACGTGATCAAGGTAAAAACTTCTAGCGTAAAGAAGGGAAGGCTCCGTAAACGTAATGAAAAACCCTCTCCAGCCAGTGAAACAGTTCAAACGGAAAGCAGCAGCAGCCTGCCTTCTTATCAGTTAGAAGTTCGCGACTTTTTTCAGCCTCGAACCCAGGTTTGGAATAAAGTCCATTACGGGCTTTCAACGTCTTCCGATGGAGTGAATCAAGTCTTTTAGCTCGGAAGCTGATATAATGTGATATCAATATTGAATTATTGCTTCTATTAATAGGATTTTATTGTTGGGTT
The DNA here is from genome assembly GCA_963932465.1 of Maratus speciosus. Lineage (NCBI taxonomy): Eukaryota > Metazoa > Arthropoda > Arachnida > Araneae > Salticidae > Maratus > Maratus speciosus. The sequence goes on along the minus strand of OZ010791.1, from coordinate 40,057,338 downwards.
GCTTCTGCGTAACAAGTTACTGTAGTCGGATGCATAAGTTTTCAAATGGGTTGAGGTCGAAACTATTCCCAGGATATTCTAACAGTGGAATATATGATTAGCTTGGAGACACTTTTTGTACACTTTAGCAACATGAGCTGAATTCTGTTAAAATATAAATGCTTATTATCTTGGAAAAGATCACATGCGGAAAAGCTTTATTTGGGGTTGAAGTATTTCATTTATGGTTTTTCGGGCATTCATATTTCCATTAACTACACAAATTCGGTCCCCACCTTGTAGTGGACTAGCAACTCACTTATATAGAGTCTCTAGTGTTTTGAATGACGTCAAAATTTTTACCTGTGTTCACGACAGAGACTTCTATACTTTATTTTACTCTAATTTTTCGAAGTATGTTTTGGATCTCTTAGAATCTATTCGTGTTTTTCGCTGTCGTTTTATGCAAATTAGGCTGCGTCGCTCAATCTGCAGCGTATACAAGACGAAGCGAAAGTTTCTGTCTTCGGATATGGCTCGACTCCTACCCCAAGGGAATGTAAGGGCTGCGTCGGAGGATTCAAAAAGGAATTTGCGACAGATATGGAAAAAATATCTGTCGGTCGAATCAAAAATCTAAATCTCACATCGTAAATCATATCTGTAAATCATGCTTCGAGTAGAATTCGAATCGTTAATAATATATCAAAGGCATTCTAATATAATTAATTATCTGGAGAGTGAATAAACATGTTGCTGGTGTCAAAAACGAAAGTCAGTAAATCGTTGCACCGAACATTTATTTTTAACTAAACATTTAATTGAGAATAAAACTATTTACAACTATATTATACATATTTACAAAATTGCAAAATCATTCCATTGGGAGACATAAAGCTCCACTTTCATTTTTCTCATGTTAACAATAAAGTCACATTTTCAATCGTAACAAAACCATTCTATTCCAAAGGAACGTTCCGTTGCGTTCTGTTTACAAAACAGACAAGGTATTCTCGGAGTATTCTAGGAGTGAAAGTAGTAGAACTTACATAGCGCGTAGCGCCAATCTAACCGCAATTATTTTTTCTACACATGGAAGTAAAGTTAGAGCTTGTGGTATATGCACTGGCAGTTGGTAAGAGATTGTGAAATATAGTTAAGGTAAATAAAATTTTGTTTTGACAAACATGGATTGTTAATCAGCTAACACTGGAGATTTGAATAATTTTTGCCTTACATTTCGGAGCATCAGAGCAACATATTAGTATAGTAAAGTTGCTATCGACTTCGACTATAGAAGAGTTTGATGTATGTTGAATCTTTAGTTTTTCTTAGTTATTGAGCAAGTAAGTGAACTTGCTTATTCGTTACGTAATTTCGGCCAAATTTGTGAAGTCACTTCATCACACCCCTGCCCAATTAACTTAAATAAAGGTGTTTTAAACTTTAAATTCGAATATGACTGATTTTCTAAGTAGCGACTTTGCCGGGTACGCTACAACCTTTTGATGTCATACATAACCCCATATCATACAACACCATATGGAGCATCTTCCTCATATTATAACACTGACTGTGTGCTTTACGGTGTGTGTAATCCAATTAGGATAAAGCACTTCTAAGATTTTTATGCTAGCATATTTTATACCAACATTGCCAAACATAGAGATTTTTGTCTCCTTAGACCCAATAACACTGTTCCATTGCTCTACTATGCTGTTAACATGGGTTTTAGCCCAATTTAATCTTTTCAACTTTCGTTAGAGAGATAAAAAATGACTTTTCGTAGAATTCTAGCGTTTAACCCTTCCAGGGGCAAGTAATTGTGTTTCTGTAATGTTGAACCCCCACCGGAATTTTCGTAAAATTTTGTTTTAAATTATGGAAAAGCAATTTTTCAACTTTTTTCCACCAAAGTTATAAAAGTAAAATTTAATTAAAAGTTTCTACTGCAAATCTTAATTAAAATTAGGTGGGATATAATATATCCACCGCCCCTCAAGGGGTTAAACGAAATCCTTGCAGTTTGCCTCGAACAGTCCTTGCACACAACATCACACTGGCTTGTGACATTTCACCTTGTTTACAACCAGATTATTTTATTTTGTCACCTATGAGCAATCTCTTAATTCCTCTATTCATCACTTGCTTTTGTCCTGCCTTTACCAGTTTGGTTTTGTAGTGACATAGTCTCATTATATACTTCAAAAACTATAAAATATCGCCTTTGGTTATATTTCCACCAATTTGGCTTCTAATTTCTTCATAACGATAACCTTGTTCACTTAATAGTACAATTTTCATTGCTTTCTAGATGGTCAGTCAACTCTTCGTGCCATTTTTCTAATTTTCGTATGTTTAAACATCCAACTCTAATATTAATCGTATAAAATATTGGCAAATGTCCTCTTTACAAAACATGACAACTGCAGTTGAATCCCGCTGTTTCTTACTGACTCGCTTCCAAAACAGGTTGACGCCTCATTGGCGCTGTAAATGCTTATGCTCATTGGCTACATTCAAATAAAGGAGAACTACTTCATGTTTCATTCTTTCTTCTTTTTTAAGTCTTTAACTTTTGATTAAATACTAATAATTAAGCAAAACTTTTTTCATTACATTCTTGATTAAATTAGCTTTTCTATTGGTACTTTATGGTATTTTTAAGGTTCCGTACTTAAAAAGTAAAAAACGAAACCGTTATAAGATCACACCTGTGTCTGTCTGTCTGTCCGTTTGTCGCAGCCATTTTACTCGTAAACTATTCAAAAGGATTATCGGAAAGTTCAAATTGGCTGGAGTAATAAAGGCTATTGACCCACAAATTTATGGATTATTAACCATTCACAAATATATCTATAAAAATATAGAGGGGCTAATTAAGTTACTTGAAAAAAGAAATCTCTTCTTTGTATATCGTGTGGCATATCGTGTGAAAGCTTTCGTAACGCCGAATTCAAAAAGGAATTTCTTTTAATTTTAGGTATTATATTTTCAGAGATATCATCGAAAATGCAATCCAAAAATATGTCCTTTACCCCCCCCCCCCCCCACACACACACACACACGCACGCACACCTCTATTTACAAATTTACTGAAACAAAAATTATGAAAAAAATAATGTTAGTAGAAGTTAATTTAAACCTTTCAGGAAAACTAATTTGTATTATTTTATAATTTAAAAAAATTTTTCGGCAAGTTGTTATTTTAATCGAGTTTTATGCAAAAGAAAAAAATAGTACTTCTACAATTTAAAAAGATTCTTTATTTTATTTAATTTTAGTCTACTATATCTTAACAAAGATTTTATTCCAATCCATTTTATGCGAAAAAAGTAATTCTTCAAGAAACGTCAGGTAGTTTTTTTATTATTATTATTTTCTTTATTTTATTTTAATTATTATTATGAATTATTATAAAAGAGTATAACCCCCTCCCCTAAAATCGGTCACTTTTCTAGTGCATTAAATGAATACGCTGCTTTGTAATAATACCTTGATAAAATACAGGACAATTGATTTCAAGGGACAGACTGGAGAATATATAAAACCGGAAAAATTTCAAGTCCATCGAGTTTTAAAGGCGATCGTTAATTTTCCTTCTGTTTCCTTCTTTATTTCTAATGTTTAAAAATCAGTAAAAACAAAAATACTATTTCTTTATGACAGCCAATTATTTTTTTCTCTGAAAGAACCAAAAGTAGCGGGAAAAAATCGAAATCCACTCATTACTAAAAATTGTTGTTCGGTTTCATTCAAGGAAGTCTTTCGTAATCATCTTCTAGCAAAATTTGCTCTGGAAGGAAGTGGTTGTTCCGTATAATTCCTTAATTCCAATCAGAGGCAGTTTTAAATACGAAGAATGAAATTCTATAAAAACTATTGAAAATATTCATTTATTATTGTTATTATTAAAATTAATGCATTAATCTGGAAAAAAAATAGTTCAAATTCAGAGTTGCACATTTTCAGAACTATATTGGGACTGTTCAATTTGTTTTTTAAAATGTAAATGCCTTATACCTTAAATGATAATTTCACTGCATTTTATACAAGTCTTGCTTTCCTTGACAGGTGCGTCATTTTTAAAAATCTCCAAAGCTTTCCATGACTCATTAATAATTTTCCACACTGCTTCCATTTTAGTAGTTTTATGTTCAGAAAGAGTACTTTTGAAGAGGCAACAACAAACAAAAATCGTGCGTCAAGCATAGATTATGAAGCACTTTCCAACACATTTAGAATACTATAACAAAACTGCACAGTTTAAAAAGATGAAAGATGATGTCTAAATAAAGTAGTCGGATGTGGCAATCCCAAAACTTTCTTCTATCTTATACATGTTAATACTGCCTGAAAAATGCAGCATAGCAGCGCCACTGGTTAGGTGATTTACACTAAAATCTAATCAGCAACAATTTTTGTCAACTTCTAATTGAATTGGAAGTTTGATGAAAATCCGCGCATTAGTTTTTGAGATAGAGCTATTGCGGAAATCGTGAAAAGTTATGCACATCAGTGTCACCTATTTGGCAATTTACACCAAAACTTATCAAGATCATTTTATATCAGGGACTAACTGAATCTAAAGTTTGATGAAAATTCATGCATTAATTCTTGATATACAGCTATTACGGAAATTGTGAAAAATGCAGCATAGAAGCGCCACCTGTTGGGCGATTTGCACCAAAAACTAAACAATACTAATTTATATCAGGGACTATCTGAATCTGATGTTTGATGAAAATTCGTGCATTAGTTCTTGAGAAAGAGCTATTGCGAGAATCATGAATAATACAGCATAGCAAGGCCACCTATTGGGTGATTTACACCAAAATGTTATCAGCAAATATGAGGGACTAACTGGATCTAAAGTTTTATTAAATTCCGTTCATTAGTTCTTGAGATAAGGCGCCCACAAAATTTGTGTGACATACAGATACATAGACAGTCAGACTCATACAGACATTTTGTAACAACATGTTTTTCGGGATCTCTGACCCCTAAAACGTGCAAATCCGTCGAAAACCGGCATTCGAAAATTTTCATGAATCCAATACTTTCTTCTTGTAAAGATAGAAGAAAGTAAGAATTTGGAAAACGCATAACACATTTCAAAACACAATTTCAGCCTAGTGTTGGAAAGATAACAGAATACTTTGATGCAGACCTGTATATAATCTATAGATTTGAATATATACTATATAGTATGCAAAAATTTTGTTCAGTTAAGAAACGCATAACACACTTGAAAATTTCCATTTGCCAATTAATTTATAGGCGAAAAGGTACTCAAATTCTTTTGTGCATTAAGAGTGTGATCCATGGAATTTATACACACCAAATAATATGCAAAAAAATCGTTAAATTTGAAAACGCATACTACAGTTGAAAACGCACTTCCAGTAATTATTTATTGAGCAAAATAAACCGAAAAAAATGAAAGTTTCTATATTTAAAATATATACTTTTATCTATAAGATCAAATGATTTAATTTTTTAAAGATTTTTCTTTTATGTTGAAACAAGTAATAGAAATATTGCAATTTTCTCTGAAAATTTCCCATCTTTTATTTTTTTCTCACTTAGAAATAAAAAAACAAGAATGAAAGTTTCTATATTTAAAATACGTACTTTTATCTATAACGTTAAATAGTTTTACAATTTTAAGAGGCTTTCATCATGTTCAAACAAGTAATAGAAATATTGCATTTGCTCCATAAAATTTTTCATTATTTTTTTTCTCATTAAGGAATAAAAAGACTGTTACTAAATTACGCCAATCTGTTACTTAATACTCATTCATAATTATAAATAATTTTTGATGCAGTTTTTCCATTCCTAAAGCTAATAATCAAAATGGAAATTTCAATCATGTAGACAAAATCTCAATTTTATATCAGAATTTTAATGTAAGTTTTAACACTTAAACAAATAATTCTGAAATGTATTATTTTGCATTTACTCGTAAATAAATATCATCTACAGTAGAACCTCGATTATCCGAAGTAATTCGGACCGACCCTCTTTCGGAAAATCGAAATTTTCGGATAATCCAGAATTCTTCCATTTTAAGATTAAGGAGAAATATATGGAATATTTCTTATTATGGTAACAAGTGCTTAATAAAAATAAAGCAAAAGCGAAATAGAAACAAGAATAAATTACCTGGATTTTAATTTTTAAATTAAGTACCTTTTACATATATCACAAGGGTTTGAAAAAATGTTTTGTTTATCGCAGTTTCGATTGCCTTTGCTTTGAAACCCTATCACGAAATTTTTAAATATTATTAGTTCACCAGTATGACACCTGCGTCCTATACATCCTGCTGCTCCAGCCATGCCAAACCTGTTGCAAAACATTCAAAAGGTTCAGAATTGCTAATTTGTTCGTTTTCTTCTTTCCAATTCGCAGCTTACGCGAGCTCAAGTTAAATTCAAAGGAACTCTAAGAAAAGGGATCTAAAATACTTATATGTACTCGTAGTTCGGAAAGGACCACTTGCACACAAGGATTATGTGATAATTAACAAAAAAAAAAGCTTTCAAAATGGATTTCGGTTAACCGAGAGTTTCGGATAAAAGAGGTTCTACTGTATTTATATGCGGATTTTCATTAAAATCTATGACATATCAGACACAGCTGATTTGCTCCTTTTGTATGGAATGACCCTTTATCGTTTTATGGATAAAATCTAAAAAGAAAAGCATATTTTAAAATATGCTCGCTGAGATTTAAGATGTTCTATGGTATCTTTATTTTTCTATGGTCATCGCCGAATCTATGGATGACTGGACGGGTACCGGAGGGTACTGACTAGTGTTGCCAGGTGTCCCGCGTAAATGAGGGCTCCAAATGCTCTAGACACCACTAATTTCTTACAGTTTATTTCGCCATCTTTAATCGCAGATAATTCTGCTATTATATCTAATGGCAGAATATAGTAATGGTTAATTATTTCAAAATACTGGTGTCTAGACAATTTAGAGCCCCGATTTACGCGGGATGCCTGACAACATTAGTAGTGACCCATGAGATTTTCTACCTTCAGTCAGTATCGAAATTGTGAGGAAATCTTAAGCCAAGTCAGACTTCCGTCCAGTGTTGCCAAGTCTGGTGGATATTTTATTCAGAAATTTCGAAATTTTGATGTCTATTTTTTTGTTGTTGTTGTTATTGTTATTCAAAAAATATCAATCATTTATGAAACAAAAATAAATATTTAAACTTTCCGGTGAGAATTCGGTATTTCTGAATAAGATTTGACTACATGTTCAGCCTTGCTAATGGTAGTTGCACCCTTTCGTAGCGGGCGTACGGGGCTTAACTCCCCCTTCCAATATTAATCTGAGGTTTCGATAGGTCGGAGGGCATTTGTAGCAACAACATTTATTATTTGTATCAGTACTAAAGGGGAAAGAATACGTGTGTTATCCTGCACGCATTGATTTAAGCCCCGAATAAACGTAACATTCAAATATTTTGAACTGTCAGCCCCTTTGCATTGGTAACGCAGTGCTTTTCATCTTTAATAGCTTTGCAAAGAAACTGGCGGACATCCTGCAGGAGGAAAAAGTTTCTTTCAAATTGATCTAATCTTCTTATCTTCTTTGCATTGTTGAATCTCCCCATCGTTTTATGAATAAACCACAGAAGGGCGGAGAAGAATAGGTTTCCTGGAAAAGTATTGAATGAAGGCAAAACAAGCATTAAAACGCAGCCTTTATTCTTGAAAGCTTATGCATCAATTTATGAATCACATATAACATATATTATTTCATAAAAAGCAAAGTTCAATTAAGTGGAGATGAATAAATGTTATTTAAAATTTTGTTCAAGTAAATCTGATTTTTAAATTCTGCTTAACCTGATGTTCTTAAAATAGTAAGTTCAAACACTGTAGCTGACTTTTATAACATTCCAAACACGTGATCCCTTAAAAGATACAAGGACGTGGGTTTCAATACTAGCTTTACCCAAAAAGAAAAAAAAATCGTGTTTCTGTATTCAGCTGTTCTGTCTGGCTATACCTGCACTGAAAAAATACTACAATCTGAAACAAAATCTGCAACTAGTTTTATCGTGTATTTCTAGCATTGTAAAATCTTGGTTTACTTTCAAGACTCGTTTTATATACTAGGGTTTTGGGAACAAAACTTAGTAAGAAATTATTTTTTTCCCGGATAAGGCGAGTTTTGAAAGTCACGTCCTCATATATATTTAAGTCTATAGCACGGATTATTTTTTTCACGGAATGCAACGGTATCTTTTGAAAATTAAGACACTTAAACTTTGTGATGTTGCAGTTTTATCTTTGAAAGTCATTGGGATCAAGTACAAGGGGTTTTACTCTATTTATAGATAGAAGAATTTTTAATATCAGGTTACGAAAACAAACATCAAAATATTGTTACAAAACAACCCTATGTAAAGGAAATGTGCATTAAACTGTGTTATGATAAGATTTCACGACTAATAAATAAGATATGACAATACTGATAAGATAAATTGGTGTCTCACTACATTTTTGAATACATTAATAATGACAACAATGATAATAGCGAAGCAATAGTGCATAAAATCACAAACTAACATAATAAAATGTATAAAAACTAGTATTCTACAGAAATAAAGGCATAAAACTTCTACACCCTAAAGATGAGAAGTGGGCAAGACCTGTCGAAGACAAAGATGAAGTTCTTTCGCATATCTTGCTTGTCTGGTGTAATAAGTATTTTTTTTTATTAACATAAATCAAGAGCCTTTTTGCAGATAAACAATAGTAATAATCGAAAATTAGTATTCAACTTATCGATAATTTGTTGTATACCAATTTATTTATACTTCTGATCCCCCACCCCCCTTTTCTTTAATAGTATGTTGAGATATAATGATTTTCTTCCATGCAGTAACTTATCAGTCATGTATATAACAGCTTCTCGAAAAACAATTATAAAATTATTATTACAAGACATACGAAAGGAATACTTCAATAAGAATAATATAAATGTTTAAGTTGTTCTGCGAATATCTGTAAGTTAGGATGTATGTACGTAAGTCGTGGGAAAAATGTTAATAATATATTCCGGCTCTTACACATCCTCGAGAAAAGCCGCCATGTTAGGCATAAGTATTCAAGAGGCCGTAACTTTGCCGGTTGATTAACTTATGGAAATATACGCACAATTTGCACACAATCATTGGATAGGTCTTTCAAAATGAAGACGATGTTCTATTGACTATTTTGCAGTTAGAAGCTCCGGTTAAATATTACTCAACCTGGAAGTTGTGTAGATAGGATCTCTAGCTTTACTGCAACTCTAACCTTCATAAACAAGGAACTAATAATTAAACACAATTTAAAAGTCATCAATACAAGTAAATAAAAAAAATAGGTAAGTAATATAAAAAATAGTTTCACATTGATGAGAAATAATTAATTAGTTCGCTTTTTACGCAATCGGGTTTTTTAATTTTTTAAATTTAATTTTTACTTGTGTTATATACTAATTGAAGATAAATGGCGCCAAATCCATATTTAGAAACAAAACGTGAAGCTCCAATAGATGAGTCCCAATAGATGACCGCTGCCTTGATCCTGCAGAGTTCTAAAACAATATCTCTATCTCTTAATTCCGTGCCTTGATCCACACTTAATGGAAAGCGGTTTATTGAGCCATTCATTATTGAGATTCATTCATTTGAATAAAAATAATATATTTTAAAATTTTAAAGAAACTTTAACGCATTGAATATTTAATTTTAATGTTTAGTGAAATCTTCAGAAATTGTGTTTCGCTTTCCTAATTATTTTTATTGTTGCAATAAATACTGCTGTTGGGTCCAATTGTTGAACTATTTCAGAAATTCAATATTGAGTAATAAAAATATCCTTATCATTTGCACTTGCAGATATCATATGTCATTTTAAGGGGTCAGGTAATCTTTGAAGTGTCCAAAAATCGATTTTTGTAAAAATAGCTTATAATTAAATATGATTCTTTGGGAACATTTAAAATCAAACCCCATACAAACATTCGCATTAGAAGAGAAGTTATGTCTAAAACACTTTGATCTTTTGCTATAGGATCAACGGGTTTTTCAATCTTTAAAGCCAATTTTCTAAAAACAGTGATTTTGATCATTGCGCGCACGATTTCTGAAAAACGGTTGCCTAGAATTTCACGAAATTTTTGGTGGATGTATTAAACGTATAGAAGCACAAAATGACCTATTATCATGTTTCTCCAGTAAGAAGTTTAGAATTCACGGCTACATTTGTATTAAAAAAATCTCGATATTTCGAATTACTCTAATTTTTTTTTTTCTCGAGATCTACAAGTTTTATTTTTTTCATTGTAGGTCATTTTGAAAAAACTTTATATCTGTACTCATTAAAAAAATCTTGGCTTGTTTCAGCCATTGAAATAGGAAAAATCATGCGCGCAAATGCATGCAAGAATAATTCTTTCGTAAAAATTGTATTACCTTTAAAAATAAATTAAAAAAAAACTATATATGTGTATACCTTTTCTAAAAACTTTGATTGATAAAGTAAATCGTTCCTAACATATGTTTTCAATTTTATAATTAAAAGTTAATTAGTTAAAGAATGACTGCAATTCTTACAGAGGTCACTTTTCCCTGTACTTTATTGGTTCAAAGGTTACCTGACCCCTTAAAAAAGTAATTTTTTACGATACAAACCCTTCAATAATAAAATCTATATTCTGCTTGTTTGTGTGAAATCTTATGAAATTGAAACGCAAATCAACCTTTTATCATTTTTGACGGGTTATATACTAGTCTGTCAATAAAACTAATTTTCTTTTACATTTATATCCACAGAACTGTCTTAACTTTAAATACTACTCGTCTGTGTTTCACATTTTATGAAAAAAAAAAAGTGACACAACCTGAAATGAAACACTTTTGATGTCAGATTTCAGACACAATTGCAATACTGCTTCAAGTTATAACTGAAAATATATATCCTTTATGCGAAACATAGTATGATTTCATTCGCGACATGTAAAATGACACATAATGTAATCTGGATGCAAAATATGAAGTTCAATTAATATACTTTTGCCACACTATAGATAACTGTTTACTTATAATTTTAATGCTGATTGACTCAAAACTGACTCAAAATTGATGGGGGGGGGGGGGGAGGTCAGCTGCTTATATATATATATATATATATATAATCATTATAAAATATTACAAATTATCATCTATAATAAATATATAAATTATAAATTAAGTTTTAAAACAAGATTCAAACATTATGAATTTTAAATTTGGAACAACAAATTATTAAATGACATGAACAAACAATGGACAAAAAAGATGAACAGTGAAAACCAGAAATGTATAATAAGAAACTTATGAATAACCTACAGAATCATCAGAGGAGCTTGCAGGTTTAATTCATAGAGAAGATATGTTATTTCACCCAATTTTGTCGGCATTAGGCCTAAAATGACTGACACACACACACACACATATATATATACATACTTTATTGAAATCGTACTAAAAATGCATTGAATCTTCAGAATTTCTTAAGAGTGCAATTAACTCAAAATGTTACAACATACATTCAGAGGAAATTCTTTGATTACGCTATTTATAGCAGTTTCAAATACAATTGAAAACCAGGAATCTTCAATAAAGGATAACAAAAATTTAAAACCTTCAGATTTCGAGGTTAATTCCGCTATGATCCGTTATGATTTCGCTCTTTTCTGTCAAGGGTCAGTTATAAAAAAATGTCATTTTTATAGAATGTTTTGTAAATTAAATTGAAAAAAGAAAAACTAAACTATTTTAAATTTAAATATTTAAAAAATATATATAATTTTTTTTCTTCTCATTTTCCGATAAATCTGAAAATGCAGTTATTAATAAAGGAAGTTCTCTGATTTCCATATATTTTTTAACTTTACTATTACGTCATGACTTTGATTTTTCCTTTTCATTCGTGTAAGATGAGTATGTGTTAATTTTTTCTATTTCTATTTGCATCTCCAGGATTTTGTGTCGATACTTTTTCAAAATATTTCCATCTTTTTCGTATTCAAAGTTCAAAATTTCTTCAGTTTCAGGATTTGTATATGTGTTGTTTTAAAAATTGCTTTAATATTTTCATAATTTCTCGTATCGCCCCTCCTTTAAAAAACAAAAATGAAAGAAAGGAAGGACGAAAAAGAAAAATGGAAGAAAAAGAAAGAAAAAGGAAGAAAGATAATCACATTTATTGCATTTTTTGGAGAAAAAGCTCTAATGAAATAGAAATTTTGGAAATAAATGATTTACTAAACCACTATTTCTAACCCTTTAATGATTATATATTTTTTAAATATTTTTAAACACCTAATTTATTGTATCAAGAATTATTGCATTTTGTAGTTCGTACATAAGAATGCAAGCAGCACCTGCGCAACGGCGCGCGGTGCCCTGGCAAAGCAGTTCGACCCATCGTATACTGCACTACTAGAGTAATAAAATTTATTTTTAAATTGTATATATCACAGAATAATATATAATATAGATAATAAAAGGCATGAAAAATACCGCTACTTTTACATTCATTGCGTATAATTATTTTTTATTTCGCAAAATCTTCTAACCTTTGCAATATTTTAACCCTTTCAGTCCTATACATTACCTGTTTATGCTAAAATTCTGAAATTCTTAAAATAGGTTGATTTTATGCTCCATATAAGAAATAATAAAAGAAAAAACACTCATTTTATTAAAATTTAAATAATAAAATTTATAAATTATAAATTAAATAATAACTAAAATTTAATAAAATATTTTTATAAAATAGACAAAATAAATTATTGAAGCATATTTTAATGCAACATAAGAAAAATAAAAACATTTATTTATTATAAAGTCTATATAAAAGAAAGTTAGTCAAGTCTCTTTTTGCGAAATGAACTGAATCTCATATCAGAAATAGTAAAATCATTTCTTTGCATAGTGCTGTCATATGTTGAAGAGAAAGAAAATTTTTTATCTATTGAGGATTATACATAGCTTTTATCTCCGTTATTTGAAATAACATAAGAGTACCCGGATATATATATACAGTAGAACCTCTTTTATCCGATCTCGGTTAGCCGAAATCCATTTTTAAAGTTTTATTTTATTATTATTATTATTATTTTAAATATCACATTCCTTGTGTGCAAAATCCATTTTGAAAGCTTTTTTTTTTTTTTAAACTATCATTTTTCTTGAGTTGCAAGCGGTCCTTTCTGAACTACAGTTACACATGAATCGATCCCTTTTCTTAGAGTTCCTTTGAATTTAACTTGACCTCCCGCAAGCGGCGGAGTAGAACGAAGGAAACGAACAAATTAGCAATTCTGAAGTTTTTGAATGTTTTGCAAAATGTTTGGCATGGTTGGGCAGCAGAAAGACTGTGATACTGGTGAACTAATAATATTAACAAACTCCGTGATAATGCTTTAAAGCAAAGGCAATTGAAACTGCGACAAATGAAATATTTTTTCAAACCCTTGTGATCTATCTAAAAAGTACTTAATTTCAAAATTAAAATTCAATTAATTTATTCTTTTCTCTATTTTGCTGTTGCTTTATTTTTATTAAGCACTGTTACCATAATAAGAAATATTGCATATATTTCTCCTTAAGGCTGTTCTTAGCTGCTCTGCTCAACAAGCGTAAAACGTTTTGACATATTTACAAATTTATTTTTTAACGGAAAGATATAACTGGAAAGCCTGGCCATGGAAGCGATTTGGAATTGAACTGTTTTTTCCATTTTTTGATCAATCAATTACCTATTGAGTTATAAGCGAATTCGATCACGTGTCAAACACGTTTTTCGCCCGCTCTTGAGTGGGTTTTCTCAGTTCGCGCGGAAATTCGGTTCAAAACGCCCACTTTGACTCTATTTTCTGAAAAATCTATTGCGTTTGCAAAAAATGGAAAAAACAGCTCAATTACATAGTTTCTGAACAACAACACCAGCTAGTTTCATGCATTTTCGAACAAAAATAAATTAAAATTTATGTCAGAAAGTTGCCCTTTTGATTTGAAAACACCCTTAATCTTAAAATTGAAGCCTTCTCGATTCTCCGAAAATTTCGATTTTCCGAAAGAGAGTAGGTCCCGATTACCTCGGATAATCGAGGTTCTACTGTATATATATATATATATATAAGGAATATCGTGATGCCATTTGGACTCACTGTTGCACTCACTCGCCCTTTCACTTTGGGAGTGAAAGGGTTAAATATTTATTTCTTTTTGCGTTTACGGTAACTTTTCAGGATCCTTACATCTATATATTCCCTGACAATTATATCAACTTCGCCTGTAAGAAATAAAGTAAATATTCATTTTTGATGAAGAAACATTTAATCTAGAGCAAAAACATTATTATTGTATAGAGAGGAAATATTATTTTTGGCCCCTAATAAGACCACAATTGGGGTGATACTCTGGGGAGCTGCCCCGTTTGCCCGATGGTTGCGCCGGCCCTGAATGCATATAAGAATTTAAATTGATATAAAAGATCTCTTTTATAGAGCTTCTTTTTTGTTCTGTAAAGAGTCGTATAAAAAAAAAGGTATATGTAGTTTAAGCTAAGAAAGTACAGGGCTCCCACTGGTCCGTTTTCTGAAAACCAGTATTTTAAAGAGAAAAATTCGTGGTAGGTTTTTGTAACATTAGCAATAAAAACGTCTTTCGAGGTAAGTTTCGACGAAAATTATAAAGACGACTTTTCTTTGAAAAAAAGCGGTGTTAAAAAAATGGATTGAGTGGCAACCCTGTGTAATATTAGGTCATTAAAGAGGGAACATCCGATTTGAAACTACGAAATCTGGCTGTTTTTTTATTCAGAGATTTCGAGTTCACACTAGGAAATTTTTAATTGTAACTTTATTTTATTTTATTCACGAAATATCTATCATTTTAATAACCAAAAATAACTATTAAATTTTTCTGGGGAGAATTTGGAATTTCTGAATTTAAAAAAAGCACCAGATATGGCTTTTGAAAGCGAACGTTTCAAACTTAATGAACTAATATATTCCAAAAATGAATATTTTTTGTTTAAATTTATATATATATTATTTCCTTTCGATTTTGATCTTTTTAAGTCTTAAAGGAACCTTACAGCTTTTTAACGAACAAAACCAATCACACGTAAGCATAAAATACATATATAAATATATTGATTGTTAAGCTACCCAAAAAGTACTAATTGTAATAGCAGAATAACTTACCGCCAAAAACAGAAAGTAATATTAGAAACCTCATCACAATGATTTGGATTACAATTGCGGCTGAAACTCAAAAACACGCAGCTGGATTCTTGTGAAAACACTGTACCTCTGTAACAAAAACCTCAGGTACCTATGATTTACAAAAATTTTTCACT
This sequence comes from Maratus speciosus, assembly GCA_963932465.1. Classification (NCBI taxonomy): domain Eukaryota; kingdom Metazoa; phylum Arthropoda; class Arachnida; order Araneae; family Salticidae; genus Maratus; species Maratus speciosus. The sequence continues at coordinate 40,041,929 of OZ010791.1, read as the reverse complement.
TTGCTTATCAGCTTTGATACTTCTGTTTAAAAGTCGACTCGCCTTCGCAGAAAAAAGAATGTGAACGTGCATTTGCAATAACCTGAGATATTCTGAAACATTTTATCATTCTTCTGTTTTATCATGCATTTTATTTTTGGTTTTATCTTGGAATAATGCAGTAAAATTTTAAAGGCAACAGATTATTTTTTCTTTTCATGGATTGCATTTCTGGGTAAAAAATAATAACAGAATAGCCATTTCTAGAATGTTTATCGACAATTTATTTTTATTTAAAATTTTTCAGATTACGTTATTATTGCTACTTTTAGGTAGATTTCGTATGAAATACTACCTATTGGGATCGTTCCTATGTTGGAATTTCTGAAAATGTTTTTCAGATCTACACCGATCATGACCCCTAGAACCCAAAACCACCCTCAGTAAAAAACTTTATCTATCTATCTATCTATCTATCTATCTATCTATCTGTCTGTCTATCTATATATATCACTTTTTTCTGGACACGATAACTTTCGTAATTCTGCACCAATCTCTTCCAAACTGATACATAAAATCAATGGGCATAAAATCTCGGTCAAGTTCGTTAATGGGCAAAATCGGATAAAGGGGATGGAAATAGGGAGGGGTTTTGTGAAAACCGAAAACCCCCCATAACTTCTTAATTTTTGTACATATCCAATCAGTTTAAAGTTTTTATTACTTCAAAAAATAGGGCCAAAAATTTATGTATCACAGATTTTTGATAAAGTTAAAAATGGGCTCAAGGGGCGTAAAAAATAGGGTTTGGGGGAGAAAAAAATTCATAACTTCGTCAATTCTCAAGATATCAATTCCAATTAATTTTATTATAAATCTCCTTAATATTATCTACAACTTTTATATTCACAAGTTTTTGATAGGACCAATTCGTACCGCAAAAAAAATTAAAAACGAAAACAAAAAGAGGGTTTGAAGAAGTAAAAAATCTATAACTCCGTCAATTCAAAAGATATAAAATCCCCATGAATTTATCATATATCTTCTTAATATTGTCTATAATATCTATATTGACAAGTTTTGGATAGGATCAATTCTTACAGCAAAAACAAATTAAAAATACATAGCGGTTGAAGAAAAAAATCATCTAAGTAAGGTTGTATTCAAATCCAAACTGCTTATTTTCTGACTCATTTTACAATTCATTTTTGCTCTCAAAGGCTTCCAATTGGTACGTTTTCTTACTCAGAAACTATATAATGTACCGTAATGGTCGATTTTTTGATAGAGGCAGAATATATTTTAAAAAAATGCTGTTAAAGTGGGCACTTTGAACCGAATTTCCCGTAGCGGATTGTGTTGGAAAAATCATTGCATTAAGGATGCACTCAAATCCAAACTGCTTATTTTCTGACTCATTTTTAAATTCATTTTTGCTCTCAAACGCATTTAATTGGTAGATTCACTTATTCAGAAACTATATAATGTACCGCAATGATCGATTTTTTGGTAGAGGCAGAATATATTTCAAAAAATGATCTCAAAGTGGGCATTTTGAACGGAATTTCCCGAAGCAATTGTGTTATCACTTTCTTCTGGACACGATAACTTCCGCAATTCTGCACAAATCTCTTTCAAATTGATACATAAAATCAAGGGACATAAAATCTCAGTCAAGTTCGTTAATGGGCAAAAGCGGACAAAGGGGATGGAAATAGGGGGGGGTTTTGTGAAAACCGATAAACCCCCATAACTTCTTAATTTTTGTGCATATCAAATCAGTTTAAAGTTTTTATTACTTCTAAAAATAGCGCCAAAAATTCATGCATCACAGATTTTTGATAAAATTTAAAATAGACTGAAGGGGCGTAAAAAATTGGGTTTTGGGGAGAAAAAAATTCCTTACTTCTTCAATTCTCAAGATATCAAATCCAATTAATTTTATTATACATCTCCTTAATATTATCTACAACTTTTATATTCACAAGTTTTTGATAGGACCAATTCGTACTGCAAAAAAAGTAAAAACGAAAACAAAAAAAGGGGGGTTGAAGAAGAAAAATCTTCATAACTCCGTCAATTCACAAGATATAAAATCTCCCTGAATTTATCATATATCTTCTTAATATTGTCTTCAACATTTATATAGACAAATTTTTGATAGGACCAATTCTTGCAGCAAAAACAAATTAAAAATACATAGCGGTTGAAGAAAAAAATCATCTTATTAAGGGTGCATTCAAATCCAAACTGTCTATTTTCTTACTCATTTTTAAATTCTCTTTTGCTCTCAAACGCATCCAGTTGCTAGATTCTCTTATTCAGAAACTATATAATGTACAGTAATGATCGATTTTTTGATAGAGGCAGAATATATTTCAAAAAATGATGTCAAAGTGGGCATTTTGAACGGAATTTCCCGAAGCGATTGTGTTAGAAACGAAAAATATTGCCCTACTGAGAAAATCATTGTTTATTAATCAAGTTTTAATTAATTGAAAGAAAAATAAAACCAGAGGTCGCTTATAAATCTTTTAAAAAATCACGTTAGCATGTTTCATTTTTTTTTCTTTTTTATTAAAAATGAATCTGAAAATGTGACAGAAAATTTCGAGTTGTTGAGCTTGGAAAAGTATTTTTTTTAATACCGCCTTAACATGATTCTGATAAAACCAGATATTATATAAAAAGGAAGTAAAAACTCGTCAAAAGCAGACAGACAAAACTGTTAAAGTGGATTTATATCTAATAATGATTTAGTTTTTATTGGTGAAATTAGTATACTTAACTTCGAAATCTACCTCTGCCTGTAGGCCGGGCCGGCAGGGATTTTTTCATATTGCGAAAATACAGTGAGGTCAATAATGAACGCAGCAATGTTATCTTTTCTGTTATTAATTTTTTTGTTATTCACTTTTGCCTTCATATTTACAAAATTATATAAAAGAAACTCAAAATGTGCAAATTATATACAAATATTTAAAAAAATCTATGTTTTGTCATTAAGTGTTTGAAAATTTTAAGTACATTTTCTGGAATTTTTTATCTGTCTTTAAAAAAAGAGAGAAAAGTAAATTTAAAAATCGATGAGGGCTGGGGGGGGGGGGGAGGATTTAATGTCAATAAAACTAATAATTCATGAATTAAAGTTTATTGAATATGATTAAATGAGATAAAACTATATAAAATATGTGCCTTTTTGAATTAGGACATTTTAAAAATGATACTTTAGTGTCATTTAAAGACTTTATTTTCCATTTTTTATTGCGTTTTATATAATCACGATCGGCTCTAATGGTAATGAAAAAAATATATATTTACCATTCTAGGTATATTGATGCAGCTGTACCGCCTGCATATTATACCATCTATACCTAGAATAGTATATAGTATATATGCCATAGGTTGGCGAACCTATGGCACGAGTGCTAGAGTTGGCACGTAAGACAATTTCTCTGGCACGCGAAAAAATAAATTTTATAATTATTATACAGATGAAATTTAATTTCTATTATAATGAATAAAATTTTGTTTCATACGGACAGACTATCACAAATAAGGCAATTATTTTTGCATGAAAAGAATTTTCTTTTCTTGCGATGATATTTTGCGACATGTATTTTGCCCTTCTGTATGATTTTTATAATGCTGTATTTTTCAAATTAATTTTTTTAGACAGTCCCTTCAGTAAGATGGCAAATGGATCCAATTTATAAAACTATCAAATTATGAATCAGGTATAAAGCATTCTCCATCGAACATACAACAGTAAAAATCTCATCAATAATTTATTGATACAATGCTTAATGCAACTTGGATAATCATAAGTAGATGCATAAATAATAAGGTCAAAAATTTCTAAATTAAAATTTCGTATTTTTATTTCCTTATCATAGTGAAAATTATTACATAAATGAATCATATTTACGAATTAAAATTTTAATTTAGTGGTTTATTCAAATATGCAGAGAAATAGCATCTGATTTTTTAACTAGTGATTTGTATAAACATCGTACTTTGCAAAATTATTTTATGTCAAAATGTGGCACGTTACACCATTGATAGATATTGTTGGCGAATTTTTGGCACGCGCACGTAAAAAGGTTCGCCGATCCTGGTATATACAGTGTAACTCCCATTTAACGAAGTCTCATCGTTACACTTAAACATTTCGTTATGAAGAAAATTCGTTAAATAGAAATAAACTTAAATTCATGAAATACGCATTCATAAAATGAAAATTACACATAAAATGGAAATATTGGAAAAATGTATTTTAATTCGGGCAATAACATTTTTTCATGCAACTAGAAATATGAGAAAAATTTAATTAGAATAATATTAGATGTAAAATTCCAACTGGGCGAAAAACGTCCGGACCAGGATTCGAACCCGGGACCTCCTGGCTGAAGCCGCCAGTGCTCTGCCATCTGAGCTATCCCGGACGATTCTGGTCGAACTTTTTCACCCAGCTAACCTTGATGATTTTACATCTAATATGATTTTGTTTACCAATTAGAATAATTGTGTTAATATTAATCTAGTGTAATTAGAATAATGTCTAAAAAAAAAAAAAGAAAAGAAAGAAAACAATAAAGATAAGTAAACAAAAACTGAAGTGTGGCGTACCTTTACTTTTTTTTCTTAGTATACAAAATCCTAACTTTAAAAAAGTCCATGATATTACTTTGTGCAGGTGTCTTACAAAAAAAAAAAAAAAAAACAAAAAACAAAACAAAAAAAAAATACACCGTTCATAACAATTTTCGCACTTTTGTAAATATCCAAATAATTTATCTGTAACATTTTCGTGAAACTGGAATCCCTTCTTATTGTATCGAAGGTTTTTTAGCATTCCTTCTTTTGGATGTCTTTCAAGTTCTTCTTCATTATCCTCTTCATCGCTCAGTGTACTTTCTCCCCTACATTTTATTACATTTTTCAATATGTCATCGTCAGTAGGGTATTCAGTGATCTTAAGTGGAATGAACTTCATTATATGGAATATAGTTTTCGTAATATGGAGATTAATTTACCTGTCAATGGTGTTCAGAGTCAAGATTCAGCAGAAAATTTTGTTAAGTAGAAAACTTCGCTAAATAGGGACTTTGTTAAAGGGAAGTTCCACTGTATATTTTTTTTGAGGTAGATAAAGATTCAGAATGATATGAAATGCAGATTACGGGGTCAAGATGAGAAACTCTAAAGAAGTTGTATGGTGTTGGTATGTAATGTAAACTTTTGAAGGGTCAGACTACGCATTTTTAAAACAAGTGGGTAAGTGTGATCATAGATCGCACAGAGAGTTTCGTTTAATATCCCTTTCAAAACACTTTATCCTTTTCCAAAATCTTTTAGTTCCACATTTCGTAACCAGGGGGCGCACTCTATTCTAAACAAACCTCTATCCAAACGAAACCCCGTTTACAAATTATCCGTAGATATATTAGACGAGGGGATCGGGCCCATAGCATCCGACATAAGAAGGAGCTTCCTGGCGGTAAAAACTGGAACTAAAATATGTACGGCTGTGGTGCATAATATGAAAGAGTGGTCAAAGGAGTGTCGGCAAAAGTTAGAAAAGTGTACCCCGGGTAAAAAGGGTGGAGGCTAGAAAAATTGCTAAAAATACATAAGTTAGGGCCTGGAGGGTTAAATAATATAAGACATTTTGAAAATTTTATGATATTTCCTGCGATCGCAAGTGTTCTGCTATAAGTATGCAAATCTCCAACTTAATTAGGGGCTGAGTTATAAAAATTGCTTAAAATACACAAGTTAGAGCCGGGTAAATATAAAACTTTTTCTAAAGTTTATGATTTGTCGTTTGATGTGAGGTATTCAGCTATAAGTATACAAAATTTCAAGTCTTCAACTTAATTAGAATCTAAGTTAGAAAAAAGTTAAAATACACATGTTAGAGCCCAGAGGGGTAAATATAAGATTTTTTCGAAATTTTATGATTTGTCGTTTGATGTGAGGTGTTCAGCTATAAGTATCGAAAATTTCAAGTCATCAACTTAATTAGGGGCCCAGTTAGAAAAATTGCTTAAAATACACAAGTTAGAGCCCAGAGGGGTAGACTTTTAAGAAGGAATTTTAGAGGGGAATAAGACTTTAAAAAAAATTATTATTTGTCGTTTGATGTGAGGTGTTCAGCTATAAGAATCCAAAATTTCAAGCCTCCATCATATATAGTTTCTGAGAACGGCTCTGTGACAAACAGTGGAGCGAGACGAATAGGGTTTCGTCAGATGAACGAAACCCTAAAAAGAAACTAAAAATATTTTTAATGATTGTTTATAATGTAAATTATTAAGGACAGTATAAAAGTATTTTTTAAGAAAAATTGTGTGTCTTTTTAATAGTCAGAATGACATTGAACGAAGGGAAGGGTTTGTACTGATCTTTCTCTCTACAATAACAATTAATGCCTTATAGCATGGTATATCAGTTAACATATAATTATAATACGGGCATTACAAAAAGCAGATTATTCTGTTGGAAAATTATCTAAAATTAAAAATCTAATTCGTCTGCAAATTTCACTGAGACTTCCAGACGAGGTGTTTGCTAAAAACATATCCTTAAAATAAAAATAAAGTACAGTCGGACCTCGTTATCCCGACACTCTAATGACCAGAAAAAAGTGTCGTCATAAGCGAAGTGTCGGGGTAACCGGAGTTGGAGAAAAATATGTTTATAAAAAGCTGCATTTTTAATTAATTTAAGATAATTTTAAATTCTTAATTGTTCTTGCAATTTTAAGCAATAAAATGTTAGTATTAATCAAAATGAACACAAAAACAAAATTTGAAAGATTAAAAATCAGATTTATGATGACTTGGTTTTTTTTTTATTAATACATGAAATATTGATGAATTAAGGATCCCTAGATGTGCTTCCTACAATTCTTTTTTCAATATTATACAATGAATTTCACTGAATATTCGTCGTTTCAGAAATGGATGTTAGGTATTTCTGATCGTTTCAATGCAAAGCAATGTTTTGGTTTTACTCGGATGAAAAACGCCGTGTAACCACAAGAAAGCGCCGCCTGGCCAGATCAAAAAGACCGCGAGTAGACTGATATGCATATCTGGAGCTTAAGTGGGTCATTCATAGTGTGGGGGTTTATTATGTCAGAAAAACGATTGAAGTACAATTTCTCCTTTATCTCAATGGGTATTTTAGACACTTTTGTGAAAAGTTTGGTTGAGACATTTCTTACCGCTTAACTTCCGTGCTTATAAGATGGATTATGAAAAACAAACAATTTTACTAAACCGTTGGGATATCCGGAGTTGAAAATTATTCAACGAAGTAAAATCCAGAGTTTATTTACATTAAAATTATATATAGAAAATCGGGACTTTGAAAAACTGATGTGATAAGCGCAAGCGGAGTGACATGAAACCCGGATGTCGGGATAACGAGGTCCGACTGTATTTACTAATCTCAAAAGCTCTGTTCCGTTACTAAAATTTGTCTATACGAGAGTATTTTTTAGGTGCGTTCGTAATTATATAAATACGTAGCACCTATAGTCGTCGTTCAGCCCGTCTGTCCGTCCGCATATAACAGAGCAAAAACTACCCAACCGAATGGTTTGAAATTTTAAATATATGATTGAGGTAAAATTTTGTCGAGTCATTTCAAATTTTATGAAAATCGAATATATAGTTTAATTACAGGGACAGTCAAAAGTTTTCCTTTACATTACGGCCAATGGGAAAAATTATTGCAAGTGCATTTTAATGATGTTACAGCCTTCCGAATGGTCTGAAATTTTAAATATATAATTGTTGTAAAATTTTGTCTAGCCATTTCAAATTTTATGAAAATCGAATGTATAGTTTAATTACAGGGACAGTCAAAAGTTTTCCGTTACATTACGGGGAATGGGAAAAAAATTATTGCAAGTGCATTTTAATGATGTTACAGACTATGTACTTATGAAGTGCAAAAAATGTACATTCAGTACAATATGGGGTGAAAAAAATAATTCTAAAACTAGTTATAGTACGAACGCACCTCATTTGCCACGTTTGATGAGCAATTTCCAATTTGTTTATATATTTTTAAGGGGTTTCAGGACTCTTATAATTGGAAAAAAGTGAAAAAAAAAATAGCATTTTTAAAATTTGATAGCTTAAAATATATTTAATTTTAAGACATAATTTTAATTGGGATGAAAGATATAAGTATGTTCTTTCATTTCATGTATTTAAAAAATTGCTAAATGCAGAATTAGAATTGACAGGGGGCTCCAAACTGTTAGACATTTGAAGTATCAGAAAATCGGCATAACAGATTACGCGCAGGATTACAAAATAAATTTTGCAACTAGAATGAAAATTTTGGTACCCACTTATACTTCAGATTGTAATAATTACCCTGAACCTAAATAAATTTGTATTTACAACATTTTTATATTTTTAATACAGAAGGTTTTGAGATGTCGTGCGCCTTATGCCCAAAAACATCATTCGAAAAGAAAAAAGATTTCAAAGTTTCGGAAATGCCGCTTCAATTATTGAGCAAGTATAATTCTAAAAGCCATAACTTCTGTTCTAATAGAAATTTCAAGGAAACAATTCTGTCAAAATGTTCAGAAAAGAAAGAAGTTTAACATCTAAAAAAAAATTTTAATTTCGAAAATTTTAAAACTTTAAAAGTCCTGAGACCCCTTAAAGTTTTTTAAGTTCCTGTCCCTATTTCTTTTACTAAAATTAGGTAGAAATGTTTATTGCCTTGGAATTATTTCAATAAGCCTGGTTGAAACGAATTTCTTTTGACAAGCAGATGGACGTTTTCTAATTAGACTAAAATCACATAGGTTCATTGCAACGAGTTTGAAAAATATCAGACTGATTGGGAAAAAGCAGATGATTCTCCAATTAGCCTACGACATACATACACTCATTGCCATAAAAATTTGCGCACCAAGAAAAAATTGTGGGATCGTAAAGAAACTTGTCATGAAGGTACATATCAGGCAGATATGCAAATGATTAGAAATGCAGCGTGATTGCGCATCGCGTAATACCACTAGAGGGCGTTGAACTTCGTCCTCCTTGGAGTATAAAACTGGTAAGCAGAACTTGTCTGAGTGTACCTTTTCTTTTTCAAAGGAAACGCTGAGGTAGACATGCCGTTACGTAGCCATCGAAGACAATATGAGCAGCTGTCAGAGTTCGAGAGGGGAAGAATCATCGGGATGATGGAAGCTGGGTGATCAGCTCGGCGAATAGCTCGTCAAGTAGGCCGTTCGGATTTTACTGTGAGGAGGTGTTAGACCAGTGGACTGAAGATATGTTATTTACACGGCGGCCAGGCTCGGGACGCCCTCGACAGGCCAGTCGACGAGAAGACCGTTACATCATACGAAACGCAAACGTAGAGCCAACTGCCTCATTGGCCGCTATCCAGACGCAGGCAGCACCTTCACTATGGACCCCTGTGTCTTCCCAAACCATCGAAAGGCGCTTGGCTGAAGGACATCTGGTATCGCGGCGCCCATTACGTGTGCTGCCAATGACACCCACCCACCGACGCCTCCGTTTGGAGGTTTTGTCACGCACGACGGGATTGGACTGCAACGGAATGGAACCAGGTCGTCTTCAGTGACGAGTCTAGATTCAATTTGAGCAGCGATGACAAACTTGTTCGTGTGTGGAGGCCCCGTGGTGATCGCCTCAATCCTGCCTTCGCTTTACAGCGACACACCGCTCTTACAGCTGGTGTGATGGTATGTGGGGCCATTGCTTACGATACACGGTCACCCCTAATATTGATCCGTAGCACAATGACACCCCAGTGGTACGTCCAGGACATCATTCAGCCACATGTGTTGCCATTCATGGTAGGGCTCCAAGGAGCCATTTTTCAGCAAGACAATGCTCGGCCACACACAGCAAGGATATCACAAGCCTGCCTCCACCACATTACCAACCTTCCCTGGCCTGCTCGATCCCCAGATTTGTCACCAATCGAGCATATCTGAGATCATTTGGGACGGCAAGTTGACAACCTACGAGTTTGGTTGAACTCGAGGCGTGTTTACAGCAACTGTGGAACGAGATGTCTCAAGACATCATAAGGAACTTGTATGCCTCAATTTCCGCTCGTATCGCATCGTGCATTCGCGCTAGAGGAGGTCCAACAGAGTACTAAAATTTCCGTTCATTTGTACTTTTTCCTGCAATAAATGATCCTTTTTCTTTGGTTTTCTAATCACTTTCTTATGTCATAGTCGTACTTACACGTGTAAAATTTCGTTTCATTTGGACGTCTTTTTCTTGGTGCGCAAATTTTTATGGCAATGAGTGTATTTCATAACTAGCCGGATGTGCGTATCCCAAAACTTTCTCCTTTCTCATACATGTTAATATTTCAAAAAGTTGTTGGACATGTTAATCCTTCAGTGCTATTACTTCAATACTACACCAACTTTGATTTTCATCCTAAGTTTCTGTTTCATTTTACTAATCTGAGTAAAATCCAGTTAATCTTGACCATAATATTGAATAATATCAATATTTTTCGTTATTCTTTTGTACAGTCGTGAAAAACGAAAAGTAAACAACCCTACTAACTCCTCAACAAATTATCGTAGACGAAAGTTACTGGTACCAAACGATTGGAAATAAAGTCTATTTTTAAATGACGTATATAAAATTTCTTAGGAGGGCATCTACATATTTAAACGAATCCAAACTTCATTTTTTTCACTGGCAATACCCAATTTTAACGAGATATTTCAAATCTTTGGTTCAAACTATGCCTAGACACTAAATTTCAAGTCATTTGAATTATAAACATTCAAAATTTAGTGCTTCTAATGTTAAATCACATTTTCATATTTTCATTTATAACTTCTGAAATTATGATCCTAATGTTCTAATCTTTTGTGTAGCAATAATGCTAATATACCCAAATATAAATACGTTGAATTTGCAATTTTTATAATTTTCTGATATGAATTATGAATTATGAAATTAATATAAAAAAATTATGAATTGCAACCTACAATTTTTTTGATGGATTCAGATTTATTAAGTCCTGCTTTATGGAAATCCAAAATTTCACATTTTTCTTCCGAGTAGTTTTCAAATTGTGCTTAAAAAACTGCAAAATGATGGTTTAAGGGGCCGTCTATGATAGAAGTGACTAGATATTTTGAAATTTCTTATGCTATCCTGTAATCTAACAGGCTTAATTGACTGCTTAAGGTGCTTTGATCAAGAAGGGAGCTCTCTCGGTTAACAATCGAGTACCGAATTTCAATTTGGATACAGCCCTTAAAATACGCTCGTTTTAAAATTATTAATTTCTTTGAAACTTATGGTACGAATTGCATAAAAATTTGTTTTTGGACTAATTGAAGGGTGTAGAGTTCATTTTTGCTGTCAGAATTGTGTACTGCTATTAAAAAAAAACAAAGTTATGGTTCGTTTTAATATGCAGATGGCTCCCTAAGCAAATTTTATATACATCACTTAAAAGTAGACTTTATTTCCTATCGTTCAGTACCAGTAACTTTCTTCTACGATAATTTGTTGAGGAGTTAGTACGGTGTGTTTACTTTTTTTTTCCACGACTGTACATCAGCTGCTTGCAAATCGCCGACTTAGCACAGCAGGATGCGAAGTTCTCGTTGCTACACGAGCTCGATGTACAACAAATACGAAAAATCGAGAAAATTACGCAAAAATCGCTATTAGAGCACCCCCTTCTGGCAGAATATTTCCGAATTCACTTTTGACCTGTTTTTCATAGCCAAAAACATATACAGGGTGTCCAAAATTAAACGACCCTACTTTCAAGTTGTCTACAGACAAAACTATTGTCCATAAAGTTGTGAAATACAATAAAGGGATGAAAATTTGTTTATGAAAAAAAATTCAAAATTTCACCACCAGAGGGCGATTTTTAATAAATTACACATTTAGCATTACGACAGTTTAGAAATTTTATTTAATAACTTAACATGATTCTAAAGACAACCTTTCACGACATGTTCCTAACATTTTCCCACACTGCGGTCAATTTTAGAACATGCTATCTTACGATTCCAGATGGTGTCTGAAAAGGAAGACCATCATGTGGAACATGTTTGCTTATTACAAAATTTGTTAAACTATCGTAAATGTATGCTAAATGTGTAATTCGTTAAAGAACGGCCTCCTAATTTTTTTTCAGCTCAAATAAATTCCCATACTTTTATTATGTCCCCACAAAATTTCACAACATTCTGAACAATAGCTTCGTCTGTAGACAACTAAAGTAGGGTCATTTAATTATGGACATCCTGTAAATAAAATTTCTAAACTATCGTTCTTCTAAATGTGTAATTTATTAAAAATCGCCCTCTAGTGAGGAAATGTTGAACTTTTTTTTTTTTTTTACTTAAACAAATTTCCATTCTCTTTATTATGTCTTTCACAAAATTTCACAACTTTATGAACAATAGTTTTGTCTGTAGACGACTTTAAAGTAGGGTCTTTAATCATGGACACCCTGTATATGAAGTTTCATTCAATTCTATTTATAACTTCATAACATTCAAACTTTTAGATTGTACACTATCGAAAATGGCACAAAAATCGCTATTACAGCGCCCTCTTCCAGCGGAATATTTCTAAATTCAAGGAGAACCTGCTGGCTATAGTCAAATACATATACAAGAAATTTGGTTCAATTCTATGTATAACTTCATACACTTTACGGTTGTACAAAGCGGGCATACATGCATACGGACACACGGACAGACAGACAAACATTTTGGATAAAAATGTTTTTCGGAATCTCTGACCCCTAAAACATGTAAATTTGCCGAAAACCGGAAGTAAAAAAAATCTGGATTACAATACATTCTATTGTATGTTTAGTAGAGAGTATATAAGTGATTATTATACATATTTTTAATACATTTTCCTTTAGAAAGAAGACAGCAAAAAAGAAAAACAATTAATTATACGCACAAAATATAAAAACATATTATAGTAAAAAGAAAACATGCTTTTTATTGAGAATTTTAAAAATGACATAAAATATCTTTTTGATTTGAAGCTGTGGTCATCTATATTTCCATTTTTTACCAGATTCCTATAAGAAAAAAATATACCATAAATATTTTTAAAAAAATCCCCAAGCACAAAAAAACTCTCACTTTATATGGTAGTTAAAAAACAGAAAAAAAAAGTTCTTCATTCACATAGTCGGTATGGTGAAGAGAAATATTTTATAGCAGAGGATGTGGCGAGCAATAACTCATGCTTGTATTAAACCTTTAACTACGAATTTATTTTGTATTAAAAATTGCTGCAACAGGAGATTATTTTTTTATTCTATCCAAACTCTCGCGTCAGCCTTCTGCGTCGGATGTACTTTCCAAATCATTTGAAGTATTAAAATGCAAACGAGAAATTTGTAGAAAACGCTTCCATTGATTTAACATGATCTTACGAATCTCGTATGCAACAAGTGTAGGAGGCTCTTAAAAATCGAATGGCACGATCAGCCGGATGAAAAATAGCAATACATTTTAATGACTATTAATGAAATAACAATAATATCATTAAATATTAAATCTCTTTTCGAATAAACGAAGAATTTATAATTTCTAGTATACAGGTTGCCGACTGAAGTCCTGCAACATCCTCACACCGTTAACTTCACAATGGCGACAGCTATCGGAACACATTGAGAATGCATGGTGCATTACTGTCAATGGTAGACACTCTGAGCATACTTCCTTATCTTCATTTTCTTATTAAAATATTCTGGCTTATACACTGTTAAATTTATCAGTAAATATGCGTCTGCTTTACAATGCCATACTTCTGCATGCAATGAGTTGTGTATAAGCTGTCAATTGAATATAAAAAATGACATTTCAGGCCTTTTAATAAAGTTATTTTTATTTATAAGACATTCTTTTATCCTTAATCGAAAATCCTCTACAACTTTGTAATTGACCTGCTTTCCCGTATCTTCTATCGTGTTTGAAATAGGACCGCTAACTCCGCAGTTTGGCACTGCAAGTTGTTTAAGCTATGGAAGCGGGTAACCACTTTATTGCACTTACACTCCGCCTTTATAACTATAATTGTTACCGAAACTGGGGTGGGGGAGGACAGGATTCTAATTAACAACCTTTATAGGCTCATTTTGACGTAGTCTCGTATTTTTCTTAATTTAAGTTTGTTCAGATGTGCAGAAATCTTTACAACCGACATACTTCTAAAATATCATCAGTTAAAGAAATTCAGGTCGATCCTCGAGTCGCTTCCAAAAGTATTCCTCCTTTTGAGCGTGACATTGAAATCCACGGCAGGGTATGCCTCTGGACAGCAAGGATAGATTTTAGCCTCTCTGCCGGCATCTACTTTAACAAGTTTCCACTCAGAGTTGTTGTCTTCGAAACTAGACAAGTCCACCTATGGAAAAGAAAAGATTTATTTGTCTTCTTTTTAAATAAAAGTACAGTAAAATTATAATATTCATCATTAACGATCGCGAATACAAAAATACACTTTTCCTATGCCTTTGCGCATGATCATTATTTTTTTCTGGATATATATTACATGATTTAATGTAGTACAGACATGCAATTTTTAGATTTTGCCCGTAACTATGCCATGCAGACAAAGGAAAAAGCCTCAAAACAGTGGCGCCAAACATTTGCCTACTGTCGCACAGTGTTGCAGTAAACAGAAAAACAGCGACAATTGCAAAATTTAAAATAATTTTTTTTTCTAGACTTTTTTAAGAATAGAGAATCGTTTAATGACTCCTAAGAAATTTCAATAAATCGTTATTTTTTTAAAACTTTTGACTATGATAATTAATCGTCATACTCGTTTTACAGTTCGTTGTTGGAGTCAGTTGAAAATTTAAAAAAAAATCCCATCTTAGAAGTAGGCTAGTAAATTTATTTATTTTTTTAAGTTGGTTAAATTAGCTGTCTATTTTTCGCAAAGTGGGATTCATAGTTTGTGTTTCAAAGTACGTTGTCCTTTACCATTCGTTTCCTTAGGTATTTTGATGTTCATAAATGCGGAGATAAGTTGCGAGTGACTTACAGTCTTGCGCACTGTTTGAGTTTTAAATAAATTAAATCATAGTTTACAGGTTAGTACAAAAGTCTCAAACAAAATATATTACAATCAGATCTATTGTTGTTAATGTCTCAGTCTCTCAACTTTATCGTGATGTTTAACATTATTTCTACCACGATTTTGTGTCTACCTATTTCTACTAAAAGGTGTCTTTTGACCACTTTGCGCTTGAAAGCAAATACAGTGAAACTTCTTTTAAAGGCCACCCCTATTCAAAGGCCACCTCTATTAGGGGCCAAAAATTTTACGAAACAAAAAATTTCCTCATAGACACAATGTTAAATTTACTCCTATTAGGAGCCGCACCCACCCCTCATAAAGGCCATTTTTTTTCACATGTGCCTTAAATCCTAAGCAGGTGTATTGAATTCCTGAACCAAAAGATAACAGTTCAGCAAACAACTGTACTTGCAACAAAAAAAGGCAGGGGGAGATGGGGAGGATTTAGTAACACAATGAAGGACCACAAACTTTTCCATAAGTGAGAAAAACAGGGGTTCCTGACACTTTGTTTGACCTTTCAACCTGTAGGGTTTGGGTTGGAGTGAAAACTTGACCCTTTGTTGTGGGCACACAAAGGATAATAGGCTATCTAGGAAAACTGATTCCACATTTACTAAAACTGTGAATGCATATTGAAGCACAATTTTTACACCTGTCAAGAAACGCTAACAGAAATAAATAAACTAATTTCTCATTCTAAGGCATTAATAAATGATGCAGATTTAAGTAATTTGTTCCATAAAGTAAAAGAATCATTATAAACCAAAATTGTCTGCGACAAAATTATGAAAAGTAAACAAACTTCAATAGAAAATTTTTTAAACCATGTATAGAGTTTGAAAATGTTAATAAACCGATTTTTCACCAGTTAACAGGTTTGATTTCCTTATTTTAGTTTTTTTTTGTCACCCCTATTCAAGGGCCACCCCTCATAAGGGCCAATTTTCAATGGAACGACAGGTGGCCCTTACAGAGAGGTTTCACTGTAATTGCCAAAATGGTGGGGATTTCAAATTATCAGTTAAATATAGATAATTTGAACAATATATTTATTAATATATTGTTGGATATTTATTAGAGATTTTTTAATCAGGTATTAAATTCTACATTAATCATCAATCTACAAAATATAAATATACATAAAACGAAATTGATAAATGCAATCAAATATGCTTTACGTCAACTGGAACAATAAGTAATCATAGAAACAGTAGTGTAATAAAATTATTTCATTATTCAATAACTTCTTCACTTTTTTTATTTTTAATAGAAGATAATCAAGCATTTTAATATTATTAATATAACAAACTTTCAATCTCATGTGCAAAAATTCAATCTTTGTAACAATAACAACAACAATAACAACAAAAACAAAAATCATAAAAACAGTAGTGTAAAAATATTTTTTCCTTATTCAATACCATAGCTTTTACACGAATGGAAACAAAATTCACGAGTATTGAACTCACTACCAGGATGGAGAACAAAACGCGTTATTCGATTTTTTAGAACTAATCACTGCAATGGTCTACACTAAAATGCAAGATGGCAGAAAACAAGCGCATATCAAAGTTATTCATCAACACATCTATTTTTCGTTACAACTGAAATCGGTGTTCTCAAATCTGATTATAATTGATAGGATGCAGTAAAATGGTGTTGATAATATGTAATATGGTTTAAAATTGGAAATTATAAAATCCTTAGAAATCAGAAATTATGCAAACTGTAAGGTGTCAAAAGACACCTCATGGTAGAAATAGGTATACCCTATGCATATTTTTAGATCCAGAATAAGCTGGAGGAAAATGATATCGCTGAATTAATTTAACATCTCTTGTACGAAAAGTCAAAAAGATTAATTGTGGAGAAATGAGAAAACTTGAAGAATAATTTGAATTTAAAATCCGAAAGGTGTCTTTTGACACCTCTTAGTAGAAATAGTGTTAAGACAAACGAACATACATAATATACATGGTGTCCCCAAAAAAGTATATACAATTTATTTTCAAGTAACTGGCACGTTCTTCTTCTTCTTTCAAGTTTAACTAACTTAAAATAATAGCTGAAAGTAGACTAAGCTTTGAACAGAAGATGGGAAATTGATTTTCTGGATACTATAACCCTTTAAGCCCTGACCCGCACAATTATGCGGATGATACTAAAGTAAAAGAGAATGACTATTTCTTGTTTTTTTTTCTGATTTAAAACCAAATCTGCACATTTATATGGGTTAATTGGCTTCAGATGTTTTGATAAGACACAACTAGAGGGCACCAACTATAATACAGGGTTAGATTTTCTGCTTTTAAAAAGACTATATCATCTGACAGCAATAGACAAAAAGTATGTACTGTCGTAATTTCTTTTAAATATGATTTTTAGTGTTTGCTTAGATTTAATTTTTCTTTTCATATACTTTATTCATGATTTTAATTGATTTTGTCTTTGATAAATTTAATTAAGCTTTACAAATGTTGAAAAACAAATGACCCGCACAATTGTGCGGGTCCGGTTTTTACCACTTCCAAAATGGGTACAATTCCTAATATATAATTTTTTTATTTTTAAGTGATTTTTTTAACTTATATTTTTAGCAATTTATTTTTTATTAATTACATTTTTAAAGCGGATTAATTTTAAATTAATAGGTTTGTGCTATTCATGATCTCTATTTAAAATTGATAGCATAAGATATATAATATGCACGTATAACGAACTGTATGTTTCTGCTCTGAGTTATAGATGTCATATATCATTTATAAGTTTTGTATGAGTTATATGCATATCACGAGATAGTTTTTAAATTTGATAAATTTATTCCATTTTGTCGACACAGCAAGTAAACCACCAGGAATGAATAATAAATAATGTAAAGTTCAGCAAATGCTCGACAGATTCCGTAGTGTCTGCTTGAATTTACCAGGAAATCGGAGAAAATTTTCCATAGATGAGCAGACGATTCCTTTTTTTAGTTGTGCCTCAGTAAAGCAGTATATAAAAAACAAACCACACTCTGTTGTAACAGTATCACCTGGGATAGTTTTAAATTTTGTAGTACACCAGTGGGAAAGTACAAACCTGGTCCACAAAGATCTGGCTTTAGGAGCTGCTGTAGTCCTTACTCTGGTTCAGACTTAGTTTTATGTACTTCGATCAGTATTTGAACAAAATACCGCTGCTGGAAAAACTAAAAAAAAGAAATTTGAAGGTTCAGGCACAATCCAAATGGAGTTAAGGGCACACCATTTGTCAACGGCTCTTAAGAGGGGTGCGAGCATTGAGAACGTCTCAGAAAATGAAATTGTAGTGGTCTGTTCAAACACAAAAATTGTTTCAAACATTTTCATTGTGGCTGATGAAAATTATCTCAATAAACAATAACTTTTTTTGCTTAAACTTTTATTTTTAGATATTTGCACACATAGTCCCAAACTACACAATTATGTAGATTTAGCCCAAAAACAGCTGCATTAAGCCCGAACCCGCACAATTGTGCGGGTCCTCCCTTGGCATAACCTGACATCGGGTATTTCTTTTAATTTTTTTTTTTCAATCAGAGGCCCTATCGATAAGAGGAAACCACCCAAACTTTCAATTTCTACCAAAAAATCTCCCGGTCTTGGGATACTCAAATAATGTCATACTGTATCTATCCCATGGAGAATTACGTAAATTCATGTGTAAGGAATAAAAACACAGAAGTATATGAGAAGCGTATCTAAAAATATTTTCTTTTTTTATCAACAATCGACAAATATATTTTTATAGCATTTTTTAAATGCCCAGAAATCCCAAATCAGCTAATTTTTGACAAAGTCGCGAAAAAGATATTATTAATGCTTATTAATGCATGTGTGAAAATTTCAGATAGCCTAGTTCATATTCGAAATAACCATAGATTTTTAAATTTTTCTATGTGAAGAGTATATTTCTCAGAAAATATTAGTCTAAGTTGAGACACAAAAAATACATAGTAAAGGTAATAACCAATTAACTCTAAACAAATTACAGGATGTTTAAAAGGATATATACACAATTACACAATTTATTTGTAATAATTGGCATGTTCTTCTTTTTTAATCAGGTTGCTAACTTGAAATAATGGTTGAAACCATACTACGGTTTCAGCTATGGAAACGTATCCTAAAGTTTTACTTGAAGTTCGGAAACGGGCGCAGTGACAGATTAAGCGGGTGTTTCAAACAAATCTCCTCCTAGGGCCTGACTAATGCAGAGGAATGCGGGGCAATTGTCACGAGCCCCCCCCCCCCCCCCATTTGAGGGGGCCCATCGTGGGAGTAATCATGATTTTCGTTATAAGGTTGCCAAATTGGCCAAAAGGGACCCAAAATCTTTTTGACCAAAAATATTTTCAAAGATTTAGAAAGAAAGAGCTGTCCTCTTCTTCCCTGTCTGTTTCCTGTATCCCCATGCACCTCTCTCACCCCTACCCCATCCCACCAAAAAATAAAGAGTAAGCTACATCATCAGAAAACTAATGAATAAAATTTTATTTTAACAATTTTGTTATAATAAAATTCGTTATAACAGTTTGTTATAACATTGTTTTCAAGGGAAATTCATTACTGATGTTTTCCTCTTAACGAGGCAAGTCGAAACTATTTATGATGGTCAGTTGGGATGATTTTCTTTTAGACATCTTATTACATAACTATATATGTAAAGAGAAAGTTTGAAAAACAAATACTCCCGTGAACCAATCCATAATTTTTTTACTAATTTCCTACTTTATTTTCCTACTGGTATTTTCCTTAAAGTTGTGACTATCTTTGTTGTGATACCCTGCATACAGAAGTGAATAGTACCTAGTATAAAATTTATCTATATATACAAAAGGCATGGAGTTTAGTGCTAGTCAAGCATAATTCACGAACAATTCTATAAGTAGATTGTAGGGGACCTTAGAATGATTCTTGTCCCGGCGCTCTAGAAATATAAATACGTTTGAAGCAGATGGATTTGTTTAAAATGTTCATAAGCAACGTACAGGAAGACCGCGGTCATCAAGAAGCCTCGCAGAAGCATTGGTAGATACCCTGGTCGGGACATGTGGTGGAAATTCAAGGAAATCTATCGGGCAAGCGGCATATGAGGTGGGACTTTCAAAACCAAGTGTCCACCGCATTGTAAAGTTCTTATATTTTAAAAGTTACGGTCCAAGGTTAGTCTATGCTCTAAATGAGTATTATCTGGACAGAAGAATACAGTTGTGTATATAGTTTTCTGAAACACCCTGTATGTGTCACATTTATAGAAAAATAAAAAATAAAATAATTTTTTTCTTTTAAATTTCATTTAACTTTCTTGAGAATATGTAAAATTTTAATATTATTTATTAGTTATACAAAAAAGAAGAATGAAAACCTAGTCGATGGCCTTCCAATGAAAGTGTTTGTTATTTTAAAAAGAAAAGAAAATTAAACTTAAACTTACACTATGTGCAAAATTACTTAAAAGATGACACAGTATTTAAAAAAATGTTAAATTATTTTAATACCTTAGAACTTTCAACTGTAAAAAACATAGTCTTCTTCAGAGGAATATAAGAAATACAACAGTTATTGACGCCTAATTTTCAAAATCCGCGTAGATGGTGACGAAAGGAGTGAAAGTGGAAGTTAATTTATAGATCCGGAAACATTGGGAAAATGAAACATGGATATAGGGAAGTGGAAAATTACTCGTTTTATCATTCTTTAAGACTTTTATCATTCTTATCTTATTTTCTCAATTTACTTAAAGAATGATAAAACGAGTAATTTTCCACTTCCCTATATCCATGTTTCATTTTCCCAATGTTTCCGGATCTATAAATTAACTTCCACTTTCACTCCTTTCGTCACCATCTACGCGGATTTTGAAAATTAGGCGTCAATAACTGTTGTATTTCTTATATTCCTCTGAAGAAGACTATGTTTTTTACAGTTGAAAGTTCTAAGGTATTAAAATAATTTAACATTTTTTAAATACTGTGTCATCTTTTAAATAATTTTGCACATAGTGTAAGTTTAACTTTTAAAGATGAATGAAGCATTTCTATTTATTTATTTACTGAAAAGAAAATTCTCAAAATCGTCAGATGAGGGTCTTCTTAATAAGCTAAAATTAGTAATTTTAGCCGAATCGTAATGAAAAACATATATAGTGTTTTCCTGAACCCATGAGCCAAAGTATGTGGGAAGGTCACGTACAGATTAAGAAGCAATTTTGGTATAGCACTGTGGAGTCGAAAATGAAAAGTGATGGCAAAAATTAAGGAATGCGGAGGAAATGAAAACAAGATGTTTTAATGATATCACATTTACAGTAAGTACCCAAATGTGACACCACCAACATCGATACAGATCTGGCGGCGTCCAGCAAGCGATTGACGTACACTTACGAAGATTCCAGGTGTCTCATCTACGAGACACTGATGAGGACCTCATTGCGAGAATTTCAGTCGTTGCTGCACCTTGTTCGTGAAACACCTGGTATCTTCGAAAGGGTAACGCCAATTTCTTGCTATACACTGCAAGGCCTGTATTGATATTGCTGATGGCACATTTGAGCTCTTAGTATAATAATATATTATAGATCGAGAGCCGGCAACACAAACAATCACCTCATCGAGTTCACGGCTGAAATTCCAGAATTAGTTAAAACTCGATGCGCATATTAAAACGCAATCGGTCTGCCAAGTCCTATCTTGGTGGAAAACACCTGAAAACCCGATTTTAGCGGTTGACTCGTACGTTTACTATTGCGTTTTCCTGCTCCCAGTCCTCATACTTTTGGGTACAGGAAAACACAATGGTAAACCTACGAGTCGACCGCTAAAATCAGGTTTTTAGGTGTTTTCCACCAAGATAGGACTTGGCAGACCGATTGCGTTTTAATATGCGTATCGAGTTTTAACTAATTCTGGAATTTCAGCCGTGAATTCGATGAGGTGATTGTTTGTGTTGCTGGCTCCCGATCTATTAGTTTTTATTTCCTCCTCATTTCTTGTTTATCGCCAACGCTTTTCATTTCCGACACACATTGCTATACCAAAAGTGTTTCTTTGTGTGTACTTTACCTTCCCACACAGTTTGGCCCATTATTTCAGAGGCACCTTGCATATTACACAGACCCCTAAAAATCTGAAACTTGAAATGTGTGTTTCTGTGTTTCTGTTCATATTTTTTTTTTAATTTAACTGATTTGAACGCAGCATGTGTGTGGAATTACCTCATCAGAACCCAGCTGCAGATCTAGCATCTTCATACTGTAAGTCCAGGATCCCATACGAATATTACACTCCACAGATGTCTTTGGAGTTACGTTGTTGGTTCGTGAAGGCATCGGGCATCGGCTGTTGATAGTGAACGGCGGAACCCAGATTATCGATCCAGTGTTGTAGAGGATAATTTCGGTGAGAACAGTGGGAAACAATGACGTGTCTGGAGATCTAAAAATTTAATAGATAAAAGTAAAAATAGTTTTTTTTTTTTTTTTTTTTTTTTTTTTTTTTTTTTTATACACTTATAAGCATTCAATGTTCATCTTGAAAATCATGCCAACTTTTTTGACTGCAATTCCAGTTTTTTCCCAAAATTTCCGTTACACTGCATTCATTTGGCGTGCGCACCGAATTCAATTATGCAAAATTCCCTACTTTTTTTTTTTAGTTTTTTTTTACATTTGGTAGAAAGCGAAAGCACGTGAATTTCTTAAAAATATATAATTTTTGCTCTGTTTCTTTTTTTAAGATAGGAAATTGAACAGAAAAAAAGAATCATTATTGACTATTAAAGACGTGAAATATCACATTGATAATTAAGCGTAAACCAACAGAGTGAAAATGTCCAAGCCGGGAATCGAACTCGGACCCCTGGAATAACGCTCCAGTGCTCTACCATTAATCACGAGGACGATGCCCAGCTTGGCATCTCTCACTCACATAAGTCGGTAAGTCTGCTACTAGGATTAACTAAGTCTGCTACTTTAAACTAGGATTTCTCAATATATAATCTTGAATTAATTAACATTAAACTGTTAATTCATAAAAGCGTATTATTTTTTTAAATTTCACACTCTTCATTTTTTAGCTTTAACTTATTTTCTACTCTTTAGTCTTTAAAATGTTTCATGGTTGCAATTTCGTAGGCATTTGGCCTATTTTGGTGATCATTTATGGGCACATTCTTAAATCCATTATTGTTTAAACTCCTATACATTTGTACGCATTTCAGAGACTATTGGACGATGAATCAACTGCGACGAGCTAATTGAAAAATGCTTTAAAATGAACGCATTCATTTATAATTAAGTTGTAAATATATTAAAATGTTGTATCGTCATCGGAAACATAACTTTGTACATAATTTGCTAAATTCTAGCCTTGCCGGAAGTGGTTTGAAAATCGATTGAAAACTTCTATCTTTATATTAAAAAACCAGATTGAGAAGATTATGACTGTTGTAGATCATCACTAACTTATGAATTACTTTTTTAATAAAAAATTTTTTTCTCCGAGTTTTTCTGTAGCTAATATAACAAACCAAAAAGAAAATGTTTGTAGTGATGATTATCACTTTTTGGTGAGAGAAAAGTAAAATATTGCTCGGAGATCTGAAAACGATCTTGTATTTCCCGTACATTTTTAAAAATACCGTGAAAAATTACCTCTGTTTATGAAGACTATTTATTTTCTGACAAATGAGAACACTACATAAACACCTATGGCGCGTTCTCATTGGCCAGAAAATAGATAGTCTTTAAAAACAGAGGTAATTTTTTACGATATTTTTAACACTGTATGCTGCCGTCAAGTGCCCTGATAATCTGGCGACCGGAAATTTAGCGTTCTGTATTGTGTAATTGTTTGTATACATCTTCCGATAATTTATGCATATCTATTCACGAATTCCATCTATATGAGTCCAAATTAGTAATATTGTAGCAGTAATTAAATTAGTATTTGTTAGTGACGTATGAGTTCTCAAATAAAACAAATAGAATAAATTATAACAATACTAGTCGAGGTATAATTTTGAATTCTAAAAGCCAATGAAACATTTTCGACAACTTTTGTATCGCATAATCCTCAGGAGCTAGCATTAGACGAATATGTTTATTGGAAAGAATTTTTAAAACTTGGTATAGTCCGTTCACGATTTGAAATACACTCTAAAAAATAAATAAATTAGTCACTTTTGCATACGTATATACGTAAATCTGTAAAATTATACTTTTGCCATAAAATTTACATTCTTGTCATTAAAGTTTACCTGTATTTATGCGTGCTTATTGGCTTAATGGAAATGTTTAATTTGTTATCCCTTCAAAAACTCAAACAAGTGTGTAAATAGTAGAAAATTAAAAAGATTTACCCGAATTGGTGTATTAATGTAATTTACAAATTTTGCATATTACACAAACATCTGTGTATTTGGCGTATTACATCGCCATATTTCTAAGAATATTACGCAGATATATGCATAAGAACAGAATATTACACAGAAGCATGTGTACGAATTTTACACACCTATTTGGGTAAGAACAGAATATTATACAGGATTGTGTGTTACAATATTGCGCAAAAATATGTGTAAGAATAGAATACTACACCGAAATATGTGTACTTGTCTGAACCCAATAAATATTGATACTTGAAAACTTGGCTTGTGTAATAGTAGCTGAATGGTCAAGTTAATGGCTTAAAAGTCGCAGATCGTGAGTTCAAATTCCGTTTCGGTAATAGTCCAAGAGCCGACAGCACAAAAACCTATGTTATCAAGCACAAGAAAAAAAAACCTTTATTTTATGGAAGAGTAGAAGTAGGGGACTCTAATGATCCATGTCTGCCGGAAGTGAGGTGGTGCATAAGCCAAAAATTAATACCACTAGTGGTTGACTCGTAGGTTTATCATTGTGTTTGTCCTACAAACAAAGATATGAAAACATGGAGGGCTGGGAGCAGGAAAACGCAATGATAAACCTACGAGTCAACCACTGGTAGTATTAAATTTTGGCTTATGCACCACTTCACTTCCGGCAGACATGGATCATTAGATTCCCCTACTTCCACTCTTCCATAAAATAAAAGTTTTTTTCTTGTGCTTGATAACATAGGTTTTTGTGCTGTCGGCTCTTGGACTCTAAACATTGCTTTTTTACTGTAGATTGAATTAACACGTTGAGTGCCACCTCAGTATCGGTGACTGACACTTATAGATTGCGTAACGGTAATCTTATTTCGTGGCCCAAATGGAAAGACAGACAAAATAGACTTGGCATTCAACGTGTTAAAGAAAGAATTCCTCCTCTTGATGCAGATGTATCCTTCAAAACTTGTGACTGAAACTGATAGGAAGAAACATCCGACAAAATACGGAAATAGTACCGGCGGCGTCACGATTTCCGTATTTTTGAAAATTTTATTTTTCAGTGCGTATTTATTCAAATTATATAGATTCTATTCATAAACTATGACTATACTATTTTAAGGTTTCAAAAAAAAAAAAAAAAAAAAAATTAACAGAGAATGGCTTGCAGTAAATATAATTTCAGACAATCGTGTTTTTTGTAAATTGAGGTTGCACTATTTTGTGTTCTAAAAACAAATCTGCTGGTAAGAGAACAAACACATCAAGTACATGTGTTTGTTCTTCATGCAAATTTATTTTCCGACCAGAAAAATATTTAGTTCAAAATTTATATCCTTAACTATAAGGTTATGTACTATGTACACAAAATCCATCGTTTTTATATAATACACATATATGTGCACTCATGTGCAATTTACACGTTAAACTGTGCATTTTTGAGTTATCTGATAATATTTTACCCACTTTAGCCGCCTAATGTGCTTTTAAAATACATAGGAAAATGTGTATTTTGAAACTAACACACCATCATTTTTGTATTTGGCAATTTACATGCCTTTTTTACACATATAGGCAAATATTTTTTGTATCATCACTAAACCTGTTTTAATGCGTAAATTTAAGCATTTATTTTTTTAGAGTGTACTTAACCATGAACGGGAAAAGAAAGTTGCTAATAGACAGAAGTGGTGCAGGAAATGCATGATTTAAATAAAAACTAGACTCTGAAAGTTGATAGTAGCGATTGTCTCCTTAATTCGCGGCTGGCGCAACTATCCGGCAAACGGGACAACTACCCAGGACTTCTCGACAAATGGGTTTATTGTGTTTGAAATTGCGTAATATCATTAACCCCCTAAGAATCGCTTAATATTTGGAAAAACCATAAAAAAGTACCTATTTTTTTACAGAAATTGAATACGCATAAGGTTTCTAAATAAAATATGCAAGTAGTTTTTTTTAAGCAAAAAAAAAAAAAAAAAAAAAAAAAGATGTTATAGAACAAATTCAGTATTGTAGAAAAGCCATCATACGAGAATTCTGTGTCTTAATGTTTGTTTTACACCATACAAGTTAATGCGAATAAGACCTTTCTTTTTCACATCTTTATTTATCATCACCACACAAATTTTTACAAATAGTATTAGACATTATATATACATTAAATTTTGATTATTAATAATTTTTTGAGTGTGATACATTTCGAAACATGCTACACAAAGTCCAAGATCCCAATCAGCGCCAAAAGCCAAACCCTAACTCTAATATTCAAAGACTTCACACGGAACTGTCAGTTAAATTTTTCTGATTTCAGAAGTTTTTCCAGCAATTAAATCTCCATCCCGGAAATATGACGGGCACGTGAAATAATGAACGACACCTTAGCCCGTGATATTGACGGGAGCAAGAATTAAGGGGTTAAAATACATTGCAAACGATTTTTTTTTTTCGTAGATCGTAATACAACGGAATTCTTTTGAGTGTCCCTGTAAATAAACTATTCAACGCTACAAAATTCACTTTTAATACTGAACATGCCGTAAAGAGCCTTAATAACTTACTCCAATTTCATTAGCAATCTGAGTATATTTGCCCGAGTTTGAGCACGGATAGATAGACAAACCGAATTCATAAACACTTTTCAATTTTAATGGAAAGTCTTAAAAAGGCAATGAACATTCTTTGAACTTGAGCAAATTTTTGTTTTAGAGAGTTTAATTGGATAGAATTTTTATTCTTTCATTAAACTGATAAATGGATATTTCGACTAATAAAAACACTCTACATGTTTGTTTAATTCTTCATAAGACTATTTCAGAATTCAATTAGGCTATTTCAGAAACCCGCTCAATTTTGTTTAAATTTATTTTAATTGTAGTTTGTTTAGAATCATTATTAGATTATTTATAAATTTTGCAATAGTTTAATGGTCGGAAAATTTGAAAAAAAAAAAAAAAAAAAAAAAAAAAAGAAAAGAAAGAAAGAAAGAAAGAAGCAGTACTTCAGATATTACGTTGCTAAGCGCTTATTGGTACTATAAGAAGACACAGAAGTCTATAGAAGAGTACAAAACATTTAACACTTAAATGCCGGGTGTTGCTTTTCGGCAACATTCCCAATTTAGGCTTATAAAATACCATTAGAATAATATTGAAGCTATAATACCTAATGCTGACAATAAAATACATTCTGAAAATATTATTAAATCGATTTTCAACATGTAGATGGCAACACTTGTGCTGCTCAAGAATAAAGATAGATTTATTTTTTCAATTGCTGCTACTTGTTATTTTTGTTTTGTTTGGAAGCTTGCGAAATACCCGATTTTGATCTGCAGTGAAAGTAAAATTTATTTCTTATTATAGTTCCTAAAATTCTTGTTTGTTTAATATTACAGAATTTTATCAAGGAAAATTATTTTTTCAATTAAAGACCAGTATTGCCGATGAGTAACAAACTGTTTTTTATCTTATAGCCATACTTAAAAGAAAATAGGATTTTTATAAGTATTTTTCCCATGATTTATTTAAAAAATGAAAGCCGAAAAACATTATTACAATGATTTTTGAAAAATCAGGCTTTAAGGGTTAATGCAAAAGAATTATTAAGTGAATTATTATTCAAAGTATACAAGTCACTGAATAAATACAACTCTTTTAAAGTAGAATTGGGGGGAGGGGGAATCAGATACTTACGCGGTGTACAAAGCTATATCGGGTCTCCAAACTTCTGTTGGGGGAAGGTGCAACTCTGTGATATTGTCATAGTCCGTAGGGTTCCAGGTTAGATATTCATCCTTCCATGTCTGAAAAAAAATATGCATACATGCTCTGAAGATATAAAGAGACTTTTAAATATTTTTAGCTAATGTAAAAGGAAAGTAAAATAAAATTAAAATTAAAATTTAGAAGAATAAAACGTTTGTCCGGCGTTGGCGATAAATACTAGTATGGATTTTTCTTCTTCGTTTTTTTTCTTTTCCTGTGTATATGGGAGAAGCGTCAGTTAAGCTGGCTCTGGCTTTTTCTCACTGGTGGGAGTTCAAAATGGCAAAACCTTAAGGCAGCATTATGACCACATTTTCAAAACTATGCTGCAAACAGTCCTAAATTATTTATCTGGACTTTCTTTTACAAAGATTCTGTGTCAAGAATAAAAGAAAGGGGGGGGGGGGTGACAGACACGTGTCAGGGAGTCCATTCCGCACGTCTTTCCTCTCTTGCTAAGGCTACAGAAGACTCACTACATCAAAAAAGCTGACAAAGGAACCGCTGTAGCTCAATTTAATCTGACCACACCTTAAAAGTGTGATCAGACTCAATTCTGCAACGGCTGGTCGTTTTTGTCAGCCTCTTTGGTATGGCGAATCTCCTATAGCCCTTGCAAGTGAGGGAAGTGGTGCAGAAGGAACCCCCTGACACGTCTCTGTTACATCCCCTTTCTTTTCTTCTTGACCACAGACTCTTTGAGAAAGAAAATCCAGATACATAATTTATGAATTTTTGTTGAAAAATGTTGAAAATGTGGTCTGTACGCAACTTAACTTCTTGATTGGTTGAGTCGAGGAAGGATTTTCCTCTTATTAGATGAGCAGGATATGTGAAGCTGCGCATCCATGTGGAAGCTTCCAAATGTATCGCGTTCAGCGATGGACACCACATAAAAAGCTTCCGAATGCGAGAAGGAGTATACTAGAAGCCAGCTGCTTTTGCGGGAATGGATTCTGATCAAGAGGTCTGTCGTGGAGTCTTTTATTTCTGCGATTTTAATCGATTACGCTGTTTTTGATAGCTGCTCAGCTGTAAGATTATGGCAGTTAGTGAAAGAGTATTTATTTACGCTTGACTATACTTCATTCTGTTGGAATATTCCTGGAATAAATATAGTATGATGTCAAAAGGACCGTTTTTCTTCGGCAACTATCTGCAACATTATTGATCAAACATTTTTTAGAATTTTTGGGTTATCATAAAAGTTATTGATACTTGATTTACAAGAAAATCTTTAAATTTAATTATCTTGAAATTAGATTTTTATAGTGGTTTTATTATCACTCTGGTATAGCAGGAAATGTAAAATAAAAGGATGCTTATGCATGAATAACAACAAAATTTATTTATTTATTTTCGTAGTTGATGAATATCTATATATATATATATATATAATGCAAGATCGATTACTTCGACAGTCACTAAGGGAAAATTACTTGAACCAATTTACACGATTTTGATCTTAAATAAAAGATATTAGATGCGCCAAAATTTAGTTTTGGAGTCCAAGTCAAATTTAGATTTTGTGATTCCAAATATTATTAATGAGCGATAATTTATTATTAAAAATTGCCCTACTCGAATGGATATTACTGTGTTTGAAACGAGACTTTCAATAAGTATTCATGACGAATGTGCGATATCCCGGAAATGTCCCGGACGTACTAAGAAAAAGAAGCGTGTTGATTTGTTTATTGCAAGATTTCGTTGAAGATTATTGCTTCTTGCTCTGTTGATTTTGTTTTTGATTATATTTGTGAAATGGAAAGTAGTATAATAACACTTCAAATTAAGAAAAGAGACGGAAATCGTCTACTTTATGTTGTTTCGAGCTGTATTTATAATAACAAAAACAGACAACATGGTATTACTGAAATTGTGACTGGATGGGAGTTTTATAAGGGTTTAGTCTTGAATCTATTTTACAGATCTGTAATTAGTCGTTCTGAATTTTATAAAAATTTGAAGTATGGGCTGTATCTTTTACACTGAAATGTGATCGTTGCATGATTTCTAACTTTTGTTATAAGAGCAATGTCTTTAACTATGATTTACGTACTACTACATTCACTTGACATTAGGACATCAATTAAATAATCAAACTTTGTATAAATCACTATATAAATATAAAAACAAACAGAACACGTTTCAAGGTGTAAATTTTAACAGCCCGTCATCAGCCGAAGTAAACACGTATCCATAAGGGGACAAGGTCACAAATGAACTGAAAGGTAAAGAGTAAAGCTTACAAAGAATGCGAGAGGTGGCGCTAGCTGAAAGGTAAATCCCAATCACAGAGGAGCACATGCAGAAAAAGAAAGTGTTGCCAAAATATTAGGAGGGTGGAAGGAAATAAAAGAAATAACAAAAGAAAAAGAAAAGAAAGGAAGTAAATTAAAAAAGAAAATAGGAAGAAAATATATTTTTATCATAATAAAATGAAAAGAGACTAGAGAAGAGGGAAAAGAATTACAAAAGTAATTTGGAAGCTGAAGAGAGAAAAAGAGATGATGAGAGTCATTGGCAAGTTTATCAGGACATGAAGTTTAGATGGGTACAAATTAGTAAATAAATAACACTCACCATCATGACCCATGAATCCAGATTAATTAGCTGGCTTCCTTCATCCTGTAAAAAGAGAATGAATGTAAATACAAAAACACTCCTGCATGCATTTTTTTATATATATGCAGAATGAATACAGTTAACAATCTGGTTTCGTGAAAACCTGTTTCAATTAAATAACTTGTTTCAATACTACACCATTGAAAATGTTATTTAAAAAAAGCATTAAAAGTAATCGGAGATCTGATTGAAATTAGCAAAGAATATTTTCGTCACTAATAGATCAGGAGGCGACTGTATAAACCATCACCTCATTGGGTTCACGGATGAAATTCTAGGATTAGTTAAAACTCGATTCGCATATTAAAATGAAACTGGTCTGCCAAGTCATATCTTGGTGTAAAATACCTGAAAACCAGATTTTAGTATTTTCCTGCACCCAAAGGTATGAAAACATGGAGGACTGGGAGCAGAAAAACACAATGATAAACCTACCAGTCTGCACTAAAATCATGTTTTCAGGTGATTTCCACCAAGATAGGACTTAGCAGACCAGATGCATTTTAATATGCTAATCGAGTTTTAACTAATCCTAGAATTTCATCCGTGAACTCGATGAGGTGATGGTCTGTGCAGCTGCCTCCCGGTCTATAACACACCCCTTCATTGTAATCTCTTTTAAAATATTATCAAAGGATAAGGTTATCATATTAGGCTCTTCAGAAATTTTAGTTCAAACTACAATGCCCATCTTTTAAATGAAGTTGAAGCAGTACTTTAAAAATTAAAACCTGGAATTCAAGTAGAACTCTATAGTTATATAAAACGACGAACGAGCATAGGTAAAGTTCAGATGAAAAAAATCCAAACAGAAATCATGCCAATTCTTTTAAGACATGCCTGATAAAGTTATTTTCACAAGGCAGAATGCTCAAAAGTGAAGAAGAAATTATTTTAAGAAATTTTTGACCACCCCTAATGACCTCTAATAAGTGGATTCTAATGAGAAAAAAAATGTATATGTCTCTACTTGTGAACTTTTAATAATCGTATCATTAATCAACAATTAATGCATAAAAAATGTTTAATCTCTATACATGCGCGTTAGACTTGGTATTGTACAAAGTTTCATATTATATGTAAAATTATGAGATACATAAATTATTGTATGAGTTATGGTTAAATAACAAACGTTTCTGTTGAACATTGCTTGCTACATTTTCCAATAATTTCTGTCTCACTTATTAATCCTTCAAAATTAATGAAAATTGGCATTTCTTCCTCTTTTCGCTGTACTTAAATATAGAATAAAATTTTTGTGTTAATGCTGAAGTTTTTAAAAATTGGTTCAACTTTTGTATGCGGATAAAACTTGAGATCAGGAGAATCTTCGCCGGTTGTCAGGTATCAACCTATTCAGCTCGGCAAATGTTCGGCAAGTAGGGGTCTAGTCAGCGGTCTAAAGAAAAAAAAGTACAAGCGAAAAGGATATTTTTTTGCGAATATTTCTTTTTTTCTCTGCATAAGGCAGAATTTAAGTTACATCCGGATATTTTTTTTTTCTCGCATAAAGGTTTAACAGTACCTATCTCCGTTTGCTAAAGTTACTCCTTTCTGCAATACCTAGAGAAGAAGGCCACTTCTTCTTCTATTTTCTTATAAATAATAATTATTATTTTACATCTCTAATGTGTTTCTCCGTTACTGTCGAACATATATTTTAGAGCTAAAATCGTGTACTACATCATATAAAAATCCATTGTTTTATTACAAACAACGCAAAAAAGCTTTAAAGCTGTAAGAAACTGCTGAATTCTACTTAAGAGGCTAGTTCACTCAAGCGAAAACAACCGTTCCCTAATGTTAATCCTATGGAAAAAAAATTTAAGATAGCTCGTTTGCATATCAGTATTTTTTAATTTTTTTTTTTTTTTTTTTTTCGCATTGAGTGGCTGAGGTTGAGTCGGTCTGTACAAAAGCCGTTTTTTGCTTTTTAATTTTTTTATAGATTTTTATAAATGAGAAAAATTTTACTTTTGAAACCTATTCCGAAAGTAAAAGTATCCTTATAAAAAAAAATCTGTACACAAAATCGAAAAGGTAAAAAAACAACCTTTGTAAAGATCGATCTCAGCCAGCCAATGCAAAAAAGAAAAAAAAAATCTTTAAAAATATTGAAATGCAAACGAGCTACCTTAAAACATTTCTTCCATAGGATTAAGATTATCGAACGGGTGTTTTCGCTTGAGTGAACTAGCCTCTTAAGGGGGCTGGTCCCTCAGCTTCCGATTTCCCGTCACTCATGTAAAGTCTATGGGCATTGGATGCATTCGTATATTTAAAATATCTCCTCGGAAAATTAATGTTTTTAACTTCTATTTTTTGTGTACACTTCCTAAAAGATGTCTCTTTTCTTCTTAGTTCTCAGAATATTTCTAAAGTATAGACTTAATTTTATAGGAAGTGTTAAAATCTTGCTCAAAGTTCGCCCGCTTTTAACACATAAAATATTAAATTCAGCCTAGATTTTAGAAATATTTTGAAAACTAAGAAAAAAAGAGACATCCTTTAAGAAGAGTACACAGAAAAAAGATGTTCAAAATAGGAATTTCCCTAGAAGATATTTTAAATAGATGAATGCATCAAAAGTCCATAGACTTAACATTACGAAGGAGAATTCCGAAGCTGAGTGACCAGTCCCCTTAAGCCCATCCGTATAAAACGAAATATTGATGAAAACTCGACGAGGTAACTCGTCAATCTGCGTTTTAACACAAAAGATATATGACGAGCCTAATTCGTCAAATGTATCTAGATGATTCACGATGTTGGTTAGATGCAGATTCATGCCTCAATTTCTTACCAAATAATTTAGCCTTACTGGAGCCAAAGAGACGGTGACTGGTACTGCAGTCGTGTGTTTCTTAACTGGACGAGTTAACTTGTCATAGTCTTGGAAAAGGGCCTTTCGGAGTTCTCGCTCACCTGTAAAGTATTAAATACCATGAGAAAGAAAAATAGATATTAATTATTTTTGAAGAAATGTAATCAGACTGGGCAAAGTGCACTCAAAAGAGGCGGGGGGGGGGGGAGGGTATAAGTAGCCTATAATAGTAGTATATAGTTTTCACATTATGCTAGATAAGTACATATTTTAAAGAGAATGAATAGAGATGAAGTATGGTGGCTGGGAGTGACGCCAAAAATGTAACCCTAAAATCCGCTACATTCGGCCCAAACAAAACCACGAGTTTTGACGAAAAAAAGAAGAAAACTTTTAGTAATACAGTTTTTAATTCATAATACAATGAAATGCTACTTCAGAATGCGTAAACATAAGCAGATCACTTTCAATTAGGGAAAAAAATTCACGGATGATGTCAAGTGCTTGTTTTATTTGGGTCAAATGAGGGCATTTAAATTTGAGAGATAAACGGATTCATATTGCAAACCGTTTTTACGGCATACTGAAACTCTATATTTTCTCTTTACTCAGTGAGATAAGTCTATTTTGAAGCGGACGATCCGGAATGAAAATTTTGGATTCCAGGTCAAATCAAAGTTTCGAAACTCACTTAACTTCCGATATTCTCTTAACTGTGAATTGAGTAGAACTCTGCCTTCTGAACTGTGTTTCTTATTTGAAACTGCTCTTAACCCTTTATATCCTGATGGTACTTTTAAGTACCATTAAAGAAAACTCAATGTAAAATGTATTTAATTCTAATAAAAGTAGATTGCATTTTTCATACAAAATGATTTATTCAATCCTGTTTTAAAAGGCACAGTGAAACAGTCGAAGCTAAATACATGGCTATTACAAATGACGGACCCGAATTTAAAAATATCATATTTTCGAAACTATTGCACATATTGCAATAAGTGATACATGAATTTAAAGAGAAATATACAAAGTTTTTTTTTCAGTTACAAATGTTCGATGTGTGATCCTTTTGTTACACGGCATTCGTCCAATCTGTAATCGCGTTCGTTCCAAACATTTTGTAGCATCACTCTGTCAGTGGCTCTGAAAGCTTCATAAATTCGTTCTTTAACCCTGGAGGACGCGCGCCGGGCCAGATAGACATGAAGTGCGTATGGTTTTTACAATTGTCACCACTATTTTTTTAAAGTCATCTTCAACTTTTTATCGCATAATTTGTAACAATTGTCTCTAACTAAATAAGGTGATGATTATTATTTGTATTTATTGGGGACAAAGAAAAAACATTCATACCCTGTGTATGCGCGCGTTCTCCCGGGTTCTGAACACTTTGTTTTCGGCATTGGTGGTACATAAACAATGTCTTTGACACTGTCAGAACTTAAAGAACGCATTTGTGCAGCTTTCAGAACCATTGACAGAATGATGCTACAAAATGTTTGGAACGAACTCGATTACACATTGGACATGTACACTGTTAAAAATTTGCAGCATTCTGCCCAGTCATTTGACCGTTTTTTCCGAAAACGGTTACACAAGCGTAATTTAACACTATTTTGATCATAGTATTCGCCATTTTATGGTCAGAATATAGTTAAATTACGGTTATGAAACCGATTTTTCAAAAAAAAGTCGAATGACTGGACAGAATGCTGCAAAGTTTTAACAGTGTACATGTCCAATGTGTAATCGAGTTCGTTCCAAACATTTTGTAGCATCACTCTGTCAATGGTTCTGAAAGCTTCACAAATGCGTTCTTTAAGTCCTGAACATTTTGTTTTCGGCATCGGTGGTACATAAACAATGTCTTTAACACTGTCGGAACTTAAAGAACACATTTGTGCAGAATTCAGAACCATTGACAGTGATGCTACAAAATGTTTGGGACGAGCTGTATTACAGATTGGACGTATGCCATGTAACAAGAGGGTCACACATCGAACATTTGTGTAACTGAAAAAAAAAAACTTTGTATATTTCTCTTTAAATTCATGTATCACTTATTGTAATATGTGCAGTAGTTTCGAAAATATCATTTTTTTTTAAATTGGGTCCATCATTTGTAATAGCCCTGTGTTTTGGAATGGGGTTATTTTCTCACCCCTTTACCTAGGTGTAGTTTTTATCCTATTAAAAAAATGTTAGAACGAAAAATTTACAATTACAAAACACTTCTCTGTTATAGATAGGATCACGATACATTTGCTTGCACTTCTCTTATAAGAATTGTGAGATATCCATAACAGTACTTTTTGTTATTTAATCTAATTATTCTTGTCAATATTTTGCAAAAAGTGCTCTAACGACCGATTTATTAAATCAGTTTCAATTAAAAAAATTATATAACAGTCAAATTATTATTATATATGTTGTTATAGATATATTAGACATTAACGTAAATAATTATTTAGGTGAAGTAATTTTTATTCAAAATTCAGGATATAACGGGTTAAATTTCGAGTTGAGTTTTACAAATAATTAATCAGCTTTTCCAAAGAATTCTTCCAATTATTCAATTCCTACTATTAATTCACACACTCCCTATATTTATTTATGTATTTATTTATCTTGTTCAAATTTTCAATCGTTAATAAAATACTCATTATTCATCGTATTAAGTTGAAATAAATTTTTTTAAACTTGTACTGGATGACAATTGATGTTAATACAGTTTTTTCAAATATTAATTAATTAAATTTTAATTAATAAATTTTAGTTTTGCATGGGAAAGAAAATGGCGGCCATTAGTTATTGAAGATCAATGAAAGTATTTTCGATAAGGGGTTACCACAGGAGGGACCCTGTTCTGCCGCCAAATACCGCCAAGTTTGTCGCCAACTTGTCAATATATCGCTAAATTTGGCGGCCAAAATGAGTCACCAACTTGGCGATATCTCTAATATTTCGCCAAATACCCATAGACTTCCATTGTAAACCTACTTGCTTATAGAAAATCAACAAATTGAGATATTTTAATGCAAAAAAAAAAACAAAAACAACTAATATTAGCTTAAGGGATTATATTAATTTTTTCTTTGATGACCTAAGTAGTAATTGACTTTAAAAACAAAATTTTTATATTACTTGTTTATTTATTTAATACGCAGCAGAGAATAAAAACAATAATAAAGTATGCATACTCAGAAGTTGTAGTTACAAATTTAACAACTTATGTGCATGCCCATATATCTGATTGGCTAAGTTAAGTCTCTTAACCTCTTGAGGGGCGGTGGAATATATTATATCCCACCTAATTTAAACATGATCCGCAGCAGAATCTTTTAACTAAATTTTATATTTTTAACTTTGGGAGGAAAATGTTCAAAAATTGCTTTTCCTTATTTAAAAATAAATTTTTTCGATTATTCCGGCGACAATCCAATTTTACAGTGACATTATTGCTTGCATCTAGTATTTGCTTCTAAAAGTAATCACCATATCAATTCTCACATTAACGCACAGAATTTCGAAGAAATTATTATTTTAGAGCATTTATCACACTGACACAGCCTTGATGACATGGGTATCGACATAAAATGTAGCCTGTGTTGGAACAAATACTATCACCGTTATTTTAACACAATTATATTTGATATCGGTTCTACAGTATGGGCCAGTAGATTGATCGGTCTGTTGTGGCTACGGACACAAATTAAGTGACATAATTTAATTTTTTGCCTCCAGTTTTTAAAATTTTCAATTAAAAAATAACCTTTCCATTATGCGGCTTTAAAAGATGGAATAAGAATTTTAATATACAAAGAAATATATTTTTCAAAAGATGAGAAAGTTATGAAATTTGTTCATAGGTACAACATTTCCACAAGAATTAGAAAGACTAATTGCTAATATAGCTGTTCATTGCTTGATTTATAAAATTATCTATCTCGCTATTATATAATCATAACGTTTTAAAAATGTAAAAGTATGTACAATCATTCGCGCAGATATCTATACTAATAAAAGAAAGTTTTGCTCTGTCTGTGTGTGTGTGTGTCTGCGATAGCTAGCAAAGTATACGGCACGTACGAGGCTGAAAATCTTTGTGAAGATAGTCCAAAGCCTCTCCTAATGCACCTCAGATTCAGAATTATAAATTTTTAATAATTGGTTGCATTATTAATTAAGAATCGCAACTCACTCTCATTAAAAACTCATATAGATCTTTACGAGAAAGAAAAAAGAGCTGGCACATTCGTAAAACTTTATTTACGCATCGGCAGGAAATGAAGGTCGAAGAGTTATAAGTATTAACTTACCTCGAAGAGTATTAACTTACCTCGACGAAACCGCTTAGTAAAGTTAAAAACGGAAGACATATTCTGAAAGATCCTACTCTTACGTCTCAAATGCTGCAATCAATTTAAAAAAAAAACAAAAAAAAAACATCGCATTTAACCCTAAGGGTCGTTTTTCCGAAAAACGTTTTTTTTTTTCATTATTGCAACGCCCCTCCGGGGCACAATTTTAGCGGTACCGACAAATCAAAAATATGTTCTTAAAGCTGAAATCGTCTTCTAATCGATGATGCAATCTGTTAAAAAATATATGAATTTTAACTGTTTCAAATAAACCGACAAACGCAGGTCACTACACGCCTCACAGAGAAGTTATTTTTTTCTTTACTAAAAGTAACTAAACGTCCGTATTTTTAACACAACCTTTTTAGAGCATCTCAATAGACCAGATAGATTTACATCACCTACAAAAATTTTTAAACATTCGAAAGGTAGAAATATTTTTTACAAAATGAAATGTGTGAAAATTTCGACGAGATCAGTAAAAACCCGAGTGTTTCTTCGGGGTTTTTCTCTCTTTCGGTACGCATAGACTCCAAAAATAAAATTACGCAGAAAATAAAATACCAAATAGCATGTACTTTCAATTCAATATTTTTTCGAGATTTTTTTTATTTAAAAATGTAAAATCAACAAAATGGACTTAGAGATATAAAATCATACAAATTTGAGAATCATTTAAGGTCATTCATTACGGGACTGGGCAACGTAGGGCGGGTCAGCTAGTCTATCTTCTATACTAGTATTATAAAGAGGTAACGTTTGTGTGTTTGTTTATTTGTAGGGGCTAATCTCTGGAACTACCAAAGCGATATCAAAAGTAATGGTACAAAATTTATGGTGACAGTCCCTGTTCCAACATAGGCTATATTTTATGTCAATGCCACCACCTCTAAGGGGTGAAAAAGCAAAAAACATTCTAAAAACGCAATTTTTGTGTTACTAAGGGCCTAGAAACTTGAATTTTTGCATGTTAGTTACTTATGCAATATAAATGCACTCAAAGAACAGTTTATAAAAAAAATCAAAATTTAAAATGCGCGAAAAGCGTTCTAAAAACGGTCTAAATTACGATTTCTAAGCAATCTCAAGAAACACTGAACAGATTTTAAAAGTAATGGTTGCAAATTGATGGTGGCAGTCCTTGCTTCAACATAGGATAATTTTATGTCGGTGCAACTACCACCTGGGAGTTGCAGGAGCAAAAAACTTTCTAAATTTCGATTTTTGTGATACTGTCAGAGCTAGAAATTCGAAATTTGGCATGGTAGTTATATATAAGATCGAATATGAAAATGCACTCTAAGAACAGTTTCTAAAAAAGTCGAAATTTAAAAGGGATGAAAATGGGCGGAAATTGTTCTAAAAAGCGAGCAAAAAATGTTCTAAATTGCGATTTTTGTGATACTGAGTAGCTAGCATTTTAAAATTGGGCATGGTAATTACCGTAATTTCCGGTGTATAAGCCGCGGATCACATAATTCTGTTTCCGACCAGAAATTTTATTTCTCAAAATGTAACTTATTCAATCTTCGAACTTATTTGGCAATATATATTAAATAAAATTTCTGGTTTGAAACAGAATTATTTTATCCGCGGCTTATACACCCGGAATTACGTTACTTTAAAGATGTAAATGCTCTCTAAGAACAGTCGAAAGGAAATTCCAAATTTAAAATGATGAAGCGAGTGAAAAGCGCTCTAAAACCGTTCTAATTTACTATTTTTATGCAGTCTCATGAAATACTACACCGATTTTAAAAGTAATGGTTGCAAATTGATGGTGGGAAGTCCTTGCTCCAACATAGGCTATATATTTTATGTCGGTGCCAGTACCACCTGGGGATTGCAAAAGCAAAAAACGTTCTAAATTTTGATTTTTGTGATGCTGAAGGAGCGTGAAACTTGAAATTTGGCATGGTAGTTATTTACAAACTGAAAATGCTCTCTAAGAACAGTCTACACCCCTATTAAATTTCGAATTTTTTAGAAATGCGGAAAAAGCGTTCTAAATTACGATTTTTATGCAATCTCGTGAAATACCAAACCGATTTCAAAATTTCTGTAGGCAAATTCATGTGCCATTCCCTGTTTCAACATATTATGTTATCTTTTATGTTGATGATACTACCGCTATAGGGATGGTAGACCGTTATACTAAAAGCTTGGATGATGGAATGATGGTTACTTTTAAGATGTAAATGAATCCTAAGAATGTTTTCTGAAAAATTCAAAATCTCAAATGAAAACTGAAATGAACGTTAAAAGTTCCAAAATACATTCTAAATTATTATTTATTTAGAATTAGTTTAAGTTCTTCCTATTAACTCTCATTTTCACCTAATGCAATCTAATAATGAAGTTAAGTGATATTGTGGATTAATTAGTAATTTTTAAATTATTTCTAAAAATGCAATTTTTCTAACAAAAATAGGCACACAAATACCACTTGGCATATTTCAATTATTAAGCGAGCAAAAAAAAGCGGGTTTTGCTAGGATATAATAAAGCTAATAACCCCTTGAAAACTGAAGCAAATATAGAACTACAAATACTTATTCATTGATTTTGCACAAAAAAAATGACATCATGGATAACAGAAAAAGTACTTTTTTCGAAATTGATACATAGGGAACTGGCAATTTAGGTTCGCAAACATGGATATAAAATTGCTAGACCCCTAAAATATCAATTTAATTATCAATAGCCAATCAATATAAATCTCACAATAACAAATTTAAGGGCTTTAAACAAGTGAATAATCAACAAATTCTCAAGAAATTTTATTGTTAAGTATTTAAGTTGAATAATTATGCAAATTATTTACTTTCTTGGCCACATTGTCTTGAATTCAGTTTGCAAACTCAGATGAAAATAACATTTATTTTATGAAGAAATCAACATCGATGCTGCTATTTATTGGGGGTTTTAAAGCATAAAACATTCAGCTCTGTAGAAGGTAAGTCAAAATGTAAAAAAAAAATCAAGCACTTTAGTTTTTATGAGTTAAGGTTGTTCTGAAATCAAAAAGGGCAACTGTATGACATAATATATTTAATTTATTTTTGTTCGGAAATGCATGAAACTAGCAGGTGTTGTTGTTCAAAAACTATGTAAACAAACAGCTTTTTTTTTTTTTTTTTTTTTTTTTTTTTTTTTTTTTTTGCAAACGCAATAGATCTTTTAGATAATAATGTCAAAGTGTGCGTTTTGAACCGAATTTCCACGCGAAAGAAGAAAAACCACTCAAGCAAGGGTGAAAAAGTCTTCGTCACGTGATCAGAATCACTTATAACTCAATAGGAAATTTATTTATCAAAAAAGGATAAAATTAGACACTATTTCACGGTGATTCATAGAGCTACAAAATGTCAAAATATTTAGTGACTGTTGATTCAAGATGTTTCATATTACTATAAAAATGTTGTCTGAAAGTTGGCGATTTATAAAATTACGTAAACTTATTTAAAATTCGTCATATTTCTAAGATATACGTGTGGATTCATTAGGTTGTTCTCTCATTTTAGTCTAATTTGTGTATAATACAAAGGATGTTCACAAACTTTTCTAAAGATTTTGACTTTCTATACAGTTTAAATTTAGAAAAATATTATGTGGTATCAATTTGGAATAGGGTTTAATGTTCGTCTGTATCATAAAATATATTTTTTTCTTTAAAATGTCGCTGAAAAATAATGGATCGAAGGGTATGCATTTGCGCTTTACGAAGCTAACTAGTTTTATTCGATTATTTAAAAAAGATGTGAAAAGCATAGTTTTTATGAAATAAGTGACATAGTTAAAAATTAATCGGAGGTGGCTATTTCACAACTTTCTCATACATTTTAATACTTCAAAATTCATTATCACAGTGCAAAAATAAATGACAATGTATACTCATCTCCATCTTGAGCATTCTAATGATATATGGGGTATTCTCACAATCTTTTGACTTTTGGGGGAAAAAATCTGGCGAAATTAAACTTGCTAAAATAACATTTTAATCTGATAGACGAATGCCTTAATGATTCAAAATAAAGAAAAAATGGTCAGCAGCGAAATTTTTTTTATTTAACTGAGGTTTAGGTTAAACTTGCGAGTTTAATTTTCCTTACCATTTTACCCCTATAACTTTTTATTTTCTTCTAAATTTTTACTTATAATGAATTTGAATAGTACCCACAGGGCATTCAAATAAGAAATAATAAAAATGTAGTACTTTTAATACAGAATTTTTGTATAACATTGTCTTAGAGGGGTGTTAAAGAAGGGACGGTAAGGTAAAAAAAAGGGACGAAATGGTAAAAAAAAGAGACGATAAGGATGGAACGGTAAGGAAAATTACCACCTATTTTTAGAAAAATCATGTTAAGACCAAGTGATAGCCACAATGTTCATTGATTTTTCGAAACAGTTGTTAACATTGGATTAAATGAAATTTTTTTTTTAAATTTACCTCGAAAAGTGCAGAAATAAACCTTGGGGACGGTAAGACTACCAATAAAGCCATGGTGCTTGAAATTGATATTTAAATGCTGATTTATATTCTGCAGTAAATTTCCTGACAAAGAATTTTAGATATTCTTTCTCTAGCATGCTTCTGCATGAGCAAAAACTTGAAAAAAATTCTGTCGCTGCATCTGAAGTGATGTTCTGTATAATTTTAGAACAGGGATGGTAAAAAATCTAAAACCCAGGGACAGAGTTCAAAAAATATTATCAACCCTAAAAATGTGTGTAGGTTAATTTTTAGCTACATATTTATATAAAACAATAGTTCCAGTTTCAGAAAAAAATTACATCGAATTATTTTTATTGAAACAATTTTATCCAGACAGCTCCAAACTTCAAAATCAACATCAGGGACACGGGACGGTAGATGAGTTTTCCATGTGTTTGGACCCCCAACATCGTCCAAAACTTATTTATCTCGTTAATATTGTTGTGCAATCATGCAATGGGATGTTCCCAAGTATATGAAATAAAAAAAAACACAAAAAAGTGTATTAAATTAAAACTTTTTATTCAGGGACATGAAAGTTAAAAGATTGTGAGAATGCCCCATATGTTTATTGAATTGAGTTCATTTTAAAGTATGATATAAGCATCGCATCTTTCGAACAAATTATTGAATTTTGGCATCCATACTCTTAGATGTCTGCAACAACAATTCCCAGCCCAAAGAGCTTAAAAGAGACACCCGTCGTGCTGTTTACACCCAAGCCTATAATAAAGATCTATTTATGTGAAAGTGCAACAGAATGTGAAATTTTATCAAAGTTCGTGCATTAGTTCTTGAGATATAACTATCGCAAAAATCGTGAAAAATGCAGTATACCAGTGCCACTTGTTATATGATTTAAACGAAAACCTAATCAGCACTAACTTACGACAAGGTACACCAGAATATGAAATTGAAATTCCGTGTATTAGTTCTTAAGATACGAGTGTAATTAAAATCGTATAAATCTTGAAAAATGCAGCATAGCAGTGCCACCTGTTAGGAGATTCACACCAAAATCTGACCAACAACAATTTAAGTCAATGTTTAACTGAATCTGAAGTTTGATGAAAATTCGTGCATTAGCTCTTGAGATAGAACAATTGCGGAAATCGGGAAAAATGCAGCATGTCAGTGCCACCTATTGCTTGATTTACGCCAAAACATTATAAACAATAACATATATCAACGTCTAACGGAGTTTGAAGTTTAATGAAAATCCGTGCATTAGTTCTTAAGATGATTATTCTTAAGATGATATTTCCTATTGGAAAATCGTGAAATTTTCCGTATAGCAGCGCCACTTGTTGGACCAAAAACTAATCAGCACCAATGAACACCAAAAACTAATTTAAAACTAATTTTCACCAAAAACTAAATTTACACCAAAAACTAATCAGCACTAATGTATATCAGGGACTAACTGAATCTGAAGATTGATGAAAATCTGTGCATTAGTTCTTGAGATATAGCAATTGCGTAAATCATGAATAATGCATTATAGCAGCGCCACCTGTTGGAAGATTTACACCAAACAGTAATCAGCACCGTTTCATATCAGGGACTAAGTGAATCTGAAGTTTTATGATAATCCGTGCATTAGTTCTTGAGATAGAGCTATTGCGTGAAATCATGAAAAATGCACCACAGCAGCGCCATCAAAAACTAATCAGCACCAATTTATATCAGTGACCAACTGAATCTAAGGTTTTATTAAATTCTGTGCATTAGTTTTTGAGATAGAGCACCTATAGAATTTGTGTCACATACAAACAAACAGACTCACAGACAGACATTTCTCTGGCCCCTAAAATGTGTAAAGGTATTGAATACGGAATTCGAAATTTTTCACAAATCCAATACTTCCTTCTTGTAAAGATAGAAGAAAATAAAAGGGAAAGAAACGACAAATTTTCCATTTGATTGGGAAAATGGTAAAAAGTCCATACCCAACAAAGATACGTTCACAGCTAATTATATCTAAAGTCACATCTCATGTTTTAAAAGAAAATGTAACTGATCAAACAACTGGCACAGAATCTTTAACCATCTCTATAGGAACTGTGAATAAAAATTATAAAATCTGATTTAAAGCTAACCAAAAAAAAA
The DNA here is from genome assembly GCA_963932465.1 of Maratus speciosus. Lineage (NCBI taxonomy): Eukaryota > Metazoa > Arthropoda > Arachnida > Araneae > Salticidae > Maratus > Maratus speciosus. Next base: position 39,997,258 of record OZ010791.1, on the reverse strand, counting down.
ATCATGCGCCAAGTATAGATTATAAAACACTTTCCAGGATACTTTAACAAAACTTCGGCGTTTAGTAAAGTAAAGAAGATACTAATAGATGTGGCAGCACAGAGAAGCATCTCATCAAGATCACGGCTGAAATTCCAGAATTAGTTAAAACTCGATTCGCATATTAGAACGCAATCAGTCCAAGTCCTATCCTGGTGGAAAACACCGGAAAACACAATTTTAACGGTAAACTCGTAGGTTTACCATTGTGTTTTCCTGCTCAAAGTCCTCCCTATTTTCATGTCTTTGGGTGCAGGAAAACACAATGGTGAACCTACCAGCCAACCACTAAAATCGTGTGTTTTCCACCAAGCTAGGACTTGGCAGACCGATTTCGTTTTAATATCCAATCGAGTTTTAACTATTTCTGGAATTTCAGCCGTAAACTCGATGAGGTGATTGTCTGTGCTTCCACCTCTATTATGCCTTCTATTAAGAAAATACTTTAGAAAACGTTTAACACATTTGAAAACCAGATTTAAACAATAATCGCTCATAGCTGGAAAGATACTCCGATTCTTTTGTGCAGCTCTGTATGCGATCTATAGATTTGTAAAGATTCTACTTAGTATGCTAAAATTTAGTGTAGTAAGAAAGCGCATAAAATTGTTGAATATTTACCTTCAGAAATTTTCACCAATAGACGGAAAAGTACAGTCGTGGGGGAAAAAGTAAACACCCCCTATGAACTCGGCATTGTAAAAAAAAAGTTACTGGTACCAAACGTTTGGAAATAAAGTCTGCTCTTATATGATGTGTGTGAAATTTGCTTAGAAGGCCATCTACATATCAAAACGAACCCAAACTTCGTTTTTCTTCAATAGCAATAGCCAAGTTTGACACCATAAATGAATTCTACAGCTTTCAATTAGCCTAAAAACAAATTTTCATGAAATTCGTACGATTAGTTTCTGAAAAATTAATTATTTTAAAATGAGCCTATTTTAGGGGCTGTATCCAAATTCAAGTTCCGTACTCGATTGTTGAAATACTACAGGATGACTACGTCACTTCTTTTAATGTATTATTTCCTACCAATATGAAAATTTTACTCCCTTAACACGTTAAGTGCCACGTCAGTCACCGGTGACAGACACTGAACTTTCCGCTTAGAACGCGTGATTGACCGATGACTGATGGTCTAAAAGATGATATAAAACTATATATATATATATATTTATATTTATATGGCTGAATCCATATCAACTCAGGCAGGGGGGTTACCTTCATAGTCTCAGAAGTTTTTGAATTGAACATATGTTAAAATTTAAGAAAAAGTAAGGTACTTGTATATTTTCATTTTGCCCAAAAAAATTCCTGGTCCGAGATACAGGCCGCCAAAGAGGACATCCCCGGCATCCTTTCTCATTCTCGATTTTCGATAAAAAGTTTAAAGTGCTCTATCTCTAGAACGGTGCAAGATATTTTGTTGCGGTTTATTTTATTTTAAAGATATATTCTTCTGTTTAAAATGATATACCCAATTTTGAAACAATGTATTCAACTTTTCTTGTGGCAGCCTTTTGAAAAAAAAATTTTTTTTTTTTTTAAATTTTTTTTTTTGGAAATCCCAATCCCAAAAATTTTGATTTTTTTGCTGTTGATCAATACCATTGGGAACTACCATCACTGTAAAGGAGAACTTCCTCTTTTGAGTTTAACAAATTTTAGAAACATTTTAAAAATTCAGAGAAGTTTACAGGAACTCTATATATACAGTTCCAGTAAAAGTCACTGAATTTTTGCTTATTTGTATCATATTTGTAAGGATAAGGATATCCTAAACAAGTTAGAAATTGCAATATCAAATGTGGCAAATGAGGTGCGTGCATACTATAACTAGTTTTATAAATATTCAGATCTTGGTGCAATAAGTTACACTCTTGGGCAAAAAGGGCATGAATACAAAATTTATTATGATTCTACATATTAAATTCAGTAATACGGAAGTAATATGAATTCATCTTAAAAGGACTTAATCGCCATGGCAACCTAGAATCATTACCTATCATGATATATCATTGAATCGATTATGTATTATAGGATTTTTAAATAGAATGAAGAAAACTTTTATTAATGTCTTTTATGTTTTAATTTGATTTTCATAGCATTTGAAGTGATACATACTTTATTTTCAATACCGAACATAGTAAAACAATCTCAATAACATATATCAATTACACAGCAATACAAATTATATTAATACAAGTTAGAGTTCAGACAGATGGGCAGACAAATCGAATCCATAAAGACTTTCAACTATGTTGGAAATTGTTAAAAACACATAAATAGGTTGGAATTTGACTTTTAGAAATTTATGTCAATAGACGGAAGCATACTTGAATACTTTCATACAACCCTGTATTTTACCTACTATCTTTATATAAATGCCACTATTTAGCTAATATTTAATTAAGATTAAAACATCCTTAAAACCAGTGAAATCACACTTCCAGAGATTATCATCCATAGACGGCCATGTATCTAATTCTTTGCGTGGACCTGTATATCATTTTATCTATATTCTCCAAACATATCTTAGTATACTAAATGTAGTTCAGAGTAAAAATGCATAACTCATTTAAAAATCACCTTTAAGCTACTTTCATTCATACTCAGTAAACCCTTAAGATTTCTTTTGTGTAGCCCTGTATATGATCTACAGCATTTATGCACACAACGTAACATGGAAAAATTTAGTTAAACTTAAAAACTCAAACACAACTAAAAATGCGCCTCTAGCAATCATCGCTAATGTACAGTATTTCCAATAAGGTAAAGTATCCGAAAACTTTTGTGTATCCCTGTAAACACTATGCACTTTCTATGACACAGGAAGTAATTTTTTGTAAACCTCTGCAATAAAGTATGTATCACTTCAAATGCTATGAAAATCAAATTAAAACATAAAAGACATTAATAAAAGTTTTTTTCAATCTATTTAAAAATCCTATAATACATAATTGATTCAATGATAGGTATACCATGATAGGCAATGATTCCAGGTTGCCATGGCGATTAAGTCCTTTTAAGAAGATATTACTTCCGTATTACTGAATTTAATATATGGAATTATAGTAAATTTTGTATTCATGCCTTTTTACCCAAGAGTGTAACACTTATTCACCAAGATCTGAATATTTATAAAACTAGTTAATACTATGCACGCACCTCATTTGCCACATTTGATATTGCAATTTCTAACTTGTTTAGGATATATAGTAGGCTTATCCTTACAAATATGATACAAATAAGCAAAAATTCAGTGACTTTTACTGGAACTGTATATATACAGTTCCTGTAAAATTCTCTGAATTTTTTAAATGCTTCCAAAATTTGTTAAACTCAAAAGTGGAAGTTCTCCTTTACAGTGAAGATAGTTCCCAATGGTATTGATCAACAGCAAAAAAATCAAAATTTTTAGGATTGGCATTTTCAAAAAAAAAATTTTTTTGAAAAACATTTTTTTTTTCAAAAGGTTGCCACAAGAAAAGTTGAATACATTTTTCAAAATTGGGTATATCATTTTAAACAGAAGAATATTATCTTTAAAATAAAAAAAAACGCAACAAAATATCTTGCACCGTTCTAGAGATAGAGCACTTTAAAATTTTTATCGAAAATGGCGAATTGGAAATGGTGCCCGGGATGCCATCTTTGGCGGCCTGTATCTTGGGCCAGGAATTTTTTGGGGCAAAACCAAAATATACAAGTATCTTATTTTTTATTGAATTTTAACATATGTTCAAATCAAAAACTTCTGAGACTATGAAGGTAAGATTTTTTCTTTGGCTGCCTGAATTGACACGGATCATACCATATATTGTTTGAAGTAATTACTCAAAATGTATTTAAAATTTACTTACCTTTTATTTATTACAAGATTATACTTTCTTAAAAATTACTTATAACATTGTAAATTTTTCAGCTTCAGTCAATCACCGCGGCACTCAACGTGTTAATATATTTCGACTAGTATCAGCGCAAATGTTTCAATGAAATGCGTAAAATGTATTTTTTCAAATTATGCTTTTCTCCATATCATAGACAATGTTGCCGCATCTGACTAATTTTTTATTTAGGCATTCCTAATTCTCACCAGTATAATTTCATAGTCAGTTTTGCTTTATTAGATGATAGACATTGCATAAAAAAAAACAAAAGAGCCCTTTTCAATTATGCAAAATTTTCTATATTTATGTTTGGGTTTTTTAGTATTATAACCTCACAAAAAAATTATCACATCAGGATAATAATTTCAGGAGATATTAATAAAAATATGAAAATGTAATTGAACATTAGCAGCTCTATATTTTGAATGTTTATAATTCAAAAACTTATCATCCAAATGATTTGAAATTTCGTTTTTAGGCATAGTTTAAACCGAAGTTTTAAAATATAGTGTCAAAATTGGGTGTTGCCATTGAAAAAAACAAAGTTTGGTCTGGTTTTAATTTGTAGATGGTCCCCTATGCAAATTTTATATACATAATTTAAAAATAGACTTTATTTCCAATCGTTTGTTACCAGTAACTTTCCTCTATTATAATGAGTTGCAGAGTTAGTAGGTTTTTTTTTTTTTTTTTTTTTTTTTTTTTTACGACTGTACATGAATTCTTTTGTACAACGCTGTATACTACAAACCGATTTTTATACACACCACATATTATTAGTTTCGGAACTGGTTTCGAAAGTGAAAAGTATACAAATAAAACAACAACTGCAAAGAAAATCAAAAAAGGTAAAACACGGCCTTTGTAGAGATCGCCCTCAGATATTGAACGCAAAAGAAAATCGTTTAAAAATATTGGAATGCAAACGAGATATCGTTAAAAATTTCTTCCAAAGGATTAACATTAGGTGTTTTCGCGTGAGTGAAAGTAACCCCTTAACCCCTTCGCGACGGGAGCCTTTTACGAAATTTTTAATCTTTTGTCACAGTTTTTTAAAAACAGAAATTTGTGTCTTCTTGAATCGAGAAAATGCGCTGATTAGATAAAGCAAATTTTACAATAAAATTTTACTGGTGAGGAAAAACAAGGATTCTGAGCACTTCATGCGTAGGGATTACAATCCCGAGACTAATTTCCAATCCCGGGATTTCGGGATGGCTTAGATTCAATCCCGGGATTACAAAAATTAGAATTTCTCTAATATCACCAATTTTTACAATAGCTAAACATTATAATATTATAAAAAAGGTAATTAAAGGAAAATACAGCCTAACTTACATATAAAAATATACCAAGTTCAAAATTTATGACTTTAATTATCAAAAAGTATAGGATAAATTACAACAATTGGAAATTAAAACAAATATGCTGTTGATGCTTGACAATGTAACAAAAGAAAAGGAAATGTCTATGCTTAATATTCTAGATAATTTCTTTTATTTCCTATTAAAAATTTTTTGATTGGCTTAATATTTACAATATTAAAAAATAATTAATATCACTAATTAAATTTTTAATTATTCTCATAATCACGTAATTAAAGATTACAATTTTAGAATATCGCAAATGCAAGATTTTTCCCAACATGAAGCTTTTTTTTCTTTCTTGAAATGAAAGAACTTAACACATACACACATACAATGCAAAATTACACAGATGTATAGTTTAAATTTCTAATTAATGATAGCTAAAATTTGAAAAAGTTGCATAATATAAAAAAAATTTACATACCAAGAGAAAAAAAAAAGATTAGTTTGAATAGTTCACTGTTTCTTAACTAATCAGTTTTCCTTTGAAAATATGATCTAACAAATATCAAGGCATCTAAAGTATCATCTCCAAGTCGACTTCTAATTTTGTTTGCAATGAATCCTGCTACCGTAAATGCTCGTTCTGCTTCTACGCTCGCGGGAGGAATTGTCAGCAAATATTGATAAGCTAATTCTAAATGATGGCCGCGGACTCCTCCACTTTCAAAAAGAGATATCTCATTTCTAATTTTTATTGATAAATCCATTTGCTTTGGTGTTTCAGGTTCTACAGTTAGCATGCTTTTTTCTATTTCTTCTTGCAATTTTTCCTGATATGTTCGGTTATCCGATTGCCGTTTCGCAGTAGGCTCACTGTGCGTTATTTCTGTATCTTCAGAATTTTCATTGTCAAAACTGTTTAACCTTTCAATTCTTGCTTTTACCTGCTTCTTAATAACAGTTTTGTTAGGAATAGAAAATATACTGGTAGTTTCCGCACTCAGGTCATCTCGTTTAGGATTATGCAACTAACTTAAAACACCAGATAATTCCATACGTCGTCGTTCTCTAATGCATAGTTTTAGCTTGTCTATCATTTTATAAGCAAATTTAGATTTATTCTCCGACAATTCATTTAAAAGAATTTTTAAGGCTGCGTCTGCGGTTAACAAATTAGAATCCCTGCGACAGAATGCTTCTACTGTGAGATATATCGGTTTGAGGACTTCAACAATTTCGTTCATAAGTAGAAAATCGGAATCTTCTATACAGATCTGAGGCTTTAAATCGATTAAAGCTTTCTGTATGCTGTGTTTCAAACAATAAAATCGTTCAAGCATAGTTACTAGGCTGTTCCACCTAGTCTTGCAATCTAATAGAAGGGACAATTCTTTCTCTTTTTCAGATTTAACATACTTTTGAAGAACTTCATTCCTTATTAGAGATCGTTTAAAATAAACTACTAATTTCCGAAATTTTTTACAAGTTCATTGACACATTCATCAGAGTATGCAAAGTCTTGTACGTCTTCAGAAATTAACACAAACCCCGATTCTAAACTTTCGAAAGATTCAATATCTTCATCATTATCGTCTTCTTTTAAGTCTAAATTTTCACTTCCTCAGCATGGTTCAGCTACTGTTTTACTGGAGGAAGTTTCTGGCTCTGTGTTTCGTTTATTATAATATCTCAAATTGCTAAGTGAATGCCATGAGCGAAACAAAGCTAATGATCGGCTTCAATTTCTTTTCCGACTTTAAGCATTACATTTGGTCCATCAGTTACTGTAGCAACAACATCTTTTATTAGTGAAATGTCATACTGGTTTAGACGTTGTGTTAGCATTTCAATACACTTTTCTGCTGTAAAAGATCCATGTATGCGCATAAGACCTAAATTCCAGAATTTGTTCAAATTTAAATTTCTTGAATGGCCATTAATATTCATAAATCGCTTGTTTGCAGTAGATGTCCATTCGTCAAAAGTCAAACTAATTTTTTTCCTGAATTTTTAAAAGTTTGTATTTCTTTTGTAATTAACTCCTTTATTATGGAACTATAGTTCACAACACGATTTCGAACTGATACTGCAGATTTTGGCAAATCATTATAGCCTTTAGCTATCAGTAAATTTCTTAAATCAATCGAAGTAATGAAAACGTTAAACGAAAAACCATCTTTAGCTGTCATTCGCGATAAAATTAAATCCAGTGATTCCTTATCACTATTAAAATAATCCTCTATTTTCCGCTTTTTAGAAAGCAATTTATCTTCTGTGCAATCTTGACTTGAGGAAGGAAGAGAGGTTGTACTAAATTCTTTCAAAACTTTAGTACCATGTTTCGTAGATAAATGTGTATGCAAGCCCTTAGTCGATCCACCTAATGTTTTAAGCACTGCGCTGCATTTTTTACATTTTGCGCTTTTTCCATCTTTAGACGTTAAATAGTAGTACCATACTGAAGATGTATCCTTATCTTTCCTATGAGCTACAAAATCCTTTTCATTAGACATCTTTTAAGCAAAGTAAATATAAACGCACGAAAAGCAAAGAAGTTAGTACATAATGACTATCATACTCAAATGCAACACTTATCAGTAAAGCCTAGTTAAAAAATGACTTACTAAGGGAAAGATTTTTTCTACACAGGCAGCGAAATCGAAATAAACAAACGATTTTATTTTTTCTGACTAATAGCTCTGCGGGTTACATTTGTTTGCAACTCAAAAGTGTTGAATTTATAACCCTCTCAGATATTGATAATAAACTATTTTCGAAACAGGAAACAAGCAATAATCTTCAAGGACACGAACATCTTGACACTTAAATAAACAGATTTAGTAGCAATAAATCATTGCGTAATCAACTCACTTTATATTTTCCTAAATTATGATATTACAAATGAACAATAACATTAATAAGTGAAATATGTTTATATATCAGCCCACGTATGATGCAAGATTTCCACATCATCATCAAAAAAAGAACTTAAAGTGACTCATAAACTTTTTTATTATTAATTTTCAGTTGTTGTGTAGATTTCAATAAGAAAGAATGTAATGTTTAAATATTGTTGCTGCAAAAAGCAGCCTAATGCAAATGAATATGTAATTAACTTAAAAATGTAAACTTAAAGATTTAATTATATAATAGTTAATCAGCAAAGAAAAAGTCTCACGAGTGGAATCATTTACATAAGATAAAATATTAAACATCCACTTTCATATTTTTTAAACACTATAGGAAAGTAACATAATAGGTGTTCCTGATCAACGGATACATCGCATTTCGCATAGGACTTAAATGTGTGCCACGCAGTGAAGTGAGGAATGCTGTTGAAGAAAGATAAAGGTAAGAAATTACCTATATTATTATTAAAATTGTTTGATATATCATAAATTGGCCAGAATAACAATCAATTATTCCTCTAAGTATTAGTGCGCGTAACTACAGCGCAGAGCAGAGGTGGCTTTTATGCCAACAAAAAGATCTCCACTTTAAAAGATTTAATCGATTAGAAATATATGTAAAATATACTTGAGGTATATATTCTTTTTCAATCATATATAAATTTCATAAAAATTGATTTTTTTTCCCCAAATGCGAAAGTTTATAAATATATTTTTTAATTTCAGCTGGATATTGTTCCATTAAAAAAAAACCAGACAATCCCGAAAATCCCGGGATTTTTTCTGACAAATCCCGGGATTTTCGGGATTAAAAATTAAGCGGGATCCCGGGATTGTAATCCCTATATCATGCGGTACGTATACGTGCCGCTCGTCCCTAAGGGGTTAAGGGGTTGGTTACTCAGCTTCCGATTTCCCATCACTAATATAAAATCTATGGGCATTAGATGCATTCGTCTATTTAAAATATTTCCTCGGGAAATTAATATTTTTAACTTCTATTTTTGTATATGCTTCCTAAAAGATGTCTCTTTTTTTCTTAGTTCTCAAAATATTCGAAAGTATAGACTTAGTAATTTTATAGGAAGTGTTCATATCTTACTCACAGTTCTCCCGCTTTTAACACGTAAAATATTAAATTCAGCATAGATTTTAGAAATATTTTGAAAACTAAGAAAAAAAAGAGACAACCTTTAAGAAGAGTACACAGAAAAAAGATCTTGAAAATATGAATTTCCCGAGAAGATATTTGAAATATACAGATGCATCCAAAGTCCATACACATAACATTACGCGGGAGAATTCCAAAGCTGAGTGACTAGCCCCCCTTAAGATTTTTGACTAGTTTGCAACATTTATTTTACTAAGATATTATATTCCCACAATGAAAACATAGCTTCCTCTCCATCAAATGAATTTCAATTGTTGTCTTTCTTTTGAGAAAAAATAGTTCCTTTAATCCTTTATGTACTGAATTATGAATTCATGAAAATTTTATCTTCTAAAGCATTTTTTGTGAATTGTTTAAACTACATTAGAAGATTTACATAATCATTTAATAAATTTTAGAAAGATTTTAAAAGGATTGAAGGATTTAGAAGGATTCACTAAATTCGAATTTATAGGGATTTTGTGCCATATTTATAACCCCACTCAAATACTTTACTTTAAATATCTTTTTTAGTATTTTGTAGAATTAGGAAATGTACAAATATAATGTTCTTAACGATAGAAATATAAAAATATTTCCGAACTGAAAATCCCCCCCCCCTCCCCCCAGCGCCAAGAAGGCTGAAAAGATGCAAAGGCAAAAGAAATCATCCTTTTAAAAATATTTTTGTTTTGTATAACCCATAATGCTTTTGGAACAAGATAAAGTAATGTATTTATAGTCCAGGCAATAGAGACCGTATAGGGACTCTACCTAGCAAAATTAATGGTAGTACTGGAAATCGGCTTTCTAGAGGTTTTTTTGGGTCGCTGAATCCGAATTTGTAACTTCCCACCAAAATTTCCCACGGCAACCCCCCCCCCCCAAATTTTGGTAAAAAGCCCCCCAAAAAATGGTTTTTATTAAAAAAATCATTTTTTTATTGTTTTAGGGGAAAAGTAGCTAGAAATTCAGAAAGTGGACAAAATTTGCAACAAATTAGATATATGACATAATGACTTAGGATGAAGGGGAAGGGGGGATCTGCCTCGGAACATGCGCCGAAGTGCTGCGTGGACTAAGTTGCGCAATTCCACTTAACCACTCCACACGTTTACATTAGCCCTCCCATCTTCCCTCTGAACTTTCTCTATAAGGTTTACTTTAAGTTTTTTGGGTCGCTGAATCCGAATTTTTAACTTACCCCCAAAATTTTCCCTCCCGAAACCCCCCCCCCCCACCCCCAAATAGTTGTTTTTAACTTAAATTTCTTATTGTTTTAGGGGAAAAACATTACGAAATTCAGAAACTAGACAAAATTTAAAACAAATAGGATACATGACATTATGACGTAGGATAAACGGGGAGAGAAGGGGCTGCCTCGGAACATTCCCCGCGCGCTTTTCTCAAAAATCAAATTTTTTCAAAAAATCAATTTTTGGGGGGGTTGCCGGGTGAAATTTTGGTGGGAAGTTACAAATTCGGATTCAGCGACCCAAAAAACATCTAGAAAGCCGATTTCCAGTACTACCATTAATTTTGCCAGATAAAATCCCCTATTGCCTGGACTTCATCATTTAGTGCACGTAGCGCCGCAGTGCATGTTCCGAGGCAGCCCTCACCCTCCCCGTTCATCCTAATTTATAATGTCATATATCCTATTTGTTGCAAATTTTCTCTAGTTTCTGAATTTTGTAATGCTTTTCCCCTAAAACAATAAGAAATTTAAGTTAAAAACAACTCTTTTGGGGAGTTTCGGGGGGGGGGGAATTTTGGGGGAAAAGTTAAAAATTCTGATTCAGCGACCCAAAAATCTTAAAGTAAACCTTATAGAGAAAGTTCGGAGGGGAGATGGGAGGGCTAATGTAAACGTGTGAGTGGTTAAGTGGAATTGCGCAACTTAGTTTACGCAGCACCACGCGCATGTTCCGAGGCAGATCCCCCCTTCCCCTTCATCCTAAGTCAGAATGTCATATATCTAATTTGTTGGAAATTTTGTCTACTTTCTGAATTTCTAGATAATTTTTCTCTAAAACAATAAAAAATTGATTTTTTTAATAAAAACCCTTTTCGGGGGGCTTTTTACGAAAATTTGGGGAGGTTGCCGGGGGAAATTTTGGTGGGAAGTTACAAATTCGGATTCAGCGACCCAAAAAGCATCTAGAAAGCCGATTTCCAGTACTACCATTAATTTTGCTAGGTAAGATTCCCTATTGCCTGGACTATTATAACTCATTCTAAATTGTATTACAACTAATCGATGTATTAAATGAATTTTATAACAAGTTATTTTAATGGTACTTATAAGTAACGTCAGTAGATAAAGGGTTAGTTGAACCTTTCTTTCGTGAACAGTTGAATTTTGCGGATTAAACTCACTATAAGCTTTCTAAAATAAGCAGTATTTGCTTACGTTAGCTTATTCATTTTTAACACTTTCTAACATAGTTGAAAAATGTTTATGAATTCGGTTTGTTTGTCCATCCGACTGTCTGACTGTTTGTTAGTCCTCACAAATATATATTCGTACTGCCTTCTAATTGATATATGTTATTGAAGTTTACCATGGCATATTTGGTATTGAATATGAAGTGTGTACCCTAAATAGTGAGCTTACAGAGATTCTCAAAAGTTATTTCTTTACATTACGATGAATGGTTAAAAAATCGATTTCAATACATTTTAACGATGTTAGATAATTTCAAATATAATCAAATTGTTGCTCATTACTGAAGTCGGCGACAACTTGTTTTCTATTGAGTATAGAAAAAGTGGCAATTATAGTTCATTTACACGGACACTCAAACATAGTCTGTAACATAACGGCCAATTGGGAAAAATCGTTTTCAGTGCATCTTAATGACGTTACACTGTTTCAGACATAATGAAATTGATATGCATGACTGAGGTGAATGACAAAATTCTTTCTACAAAGTATAGAATAAATCATAATTATAGTTCGTTTACAGGGGACTCAAAAGAGTTTTATTACATTATGATTTATGGGGAAAACATGCTTTCAATGTATTTAATGATAAAAGGCTATTTCAATGAAATTGATATACATCACTAAGGTGCTCTACAAAATATGTTCCATGGATTATTGAGTATGTAGAATTTATCCTTTATATGGGGCATTCTCATAATCTTTTGTGGCCATCACAAAACTTTCTTCTATATAAATCACGTCAATTAAATCATTTAAATAGTAAAAGAAATTACATCAATTTAGAACCAATTCGTATCAAAGTATACCTGAATTTGAAGTTTGATGAAAATTCGTCCATTACTTATTGAGATAGAGCTGTAGGGGAAATTCTGAAAATTGCAGCATAGCAGCGCCACCTGTTGAGCGATTTGCACCCAAACACAAACAGCACTAATTCATATTAAGGTATACCGGAATCTGAAGTTTGATGAAAATCGGTGCATTAGTTCTGGAGCTATAGCTATTGTGGAAATCACAAAAAATGCAGCACAGCAGCGCCACCTGTTGAGCGATTTAGACGAAAAGGTACAAAACATCAATTCATGTCAAGGACTAACTGAATCTGAAGTTTGATGAAAATCCGTGCATTAGTTCTGGAGATTGAGCTATTTGAGAAATCGTGGAAAATGCTGCACAACAGCGCCACCTATTGAGCAATTTACACCAAAATGCATAAAACTTCAATTCATGTCAAGGACTAACAGAATCTGATGTTCGATTAAAATCCGTGCATTAGTTCTGGAGATTGAACTATTGCAGAAATCGTGAAAAATGCTGCACAGCAGCGCCACCTATTGAGCGATTTACACAAAAATGCATAAAACTTCAACTCATGTCAAGGACTAACTGAATCTGAAGTTTGATGAAAATCCGTGCATTAGTTCTGGAGACTGAGCTATTTGAGAAATCGTGGAAAATGCTGCACAACAGCGCCACCTATTGAGCGATTTACACCAAAATGCATAAAACTTCAATTCATGTCAAGGACTAACAGAATCTGATGTTTGATGAAAATCCGTGCATTAGTTCTGGAGATTGAGCTATTGCAGAAATCGTGAAAAATGCTGCATAGCAGCGCCACCTGTTGAGCGATTTAAACTAAAAACTAATCAGCACCAATTTATATCAGGGTCTAACTGAATATCATTTTTTATTAAATTCTGTGCATTAGTTCTTGAGATAGAGCGCCCACAAAATTTGTGTCACATACAGACAGACAGACGGACAGACAGACAGACAGACGGGCAGACAGACAGACTCACAGACAGACATTTTGTAAAAACATGTTTTTCGGAATCTCTGACCCCTAAAACGTGTAAATCCGTCGAAAACTGGAATTCGAAAATTTTCACGAAACCAATACTTTCTTCTTGTAAAGATAGAAGAAAGTAAAAAAAAGGGTTAGCAGCGAAATTTTTTTTATTTAACTGAGGCTCAAGTTAAACTTGTGAGCTTATTTTCCTTACCATTTTACCACTGTAACTTTTTATTTTCTTCTAAATTTTTACTTATAATGAATTTGCATAGTATCCACAGAACATTCAAATAAGAAATAATAAGAATGTAATATTTTTAGTGCAAAATTTTGGTATAACATTGTCTTAAAGGGGTGTTAAAAGAAGGGTTGGTAAGGGAACAAAAGGGGACGGTATAGGAAAAAAGGGGACGGTGAGGACAAAAAAAAGGGATGGTAAGGATGGGACGGTAAGGAAAATTACCGCCTATTTTTAGGCAAATCATGTTAAGACAAAGTGATAGCTACAATGTTCATTGATTTTTAGAAACAGTTATTTACATTGGATTAAATAAAATAAAAATAATTAATTTACCTCGAAAAGTGCAGGAATAAACCTTGGGGACGGTAAGACTACCAATAAAAACACGATGCTTGAAATTGATATTTAAATGCTGATTTAAATTCTGCTGTAAATTTCCTGTCAAAGAATTTTAGACATTCTTTCTCTAGAATACTTCTGCATGTGAAAAAACTTGAAAAAATTCTGTGGCTGCATCTGAAGTGATTTTCTGTATAAGTTTAGCAAGAGGGACGGTAAGGAATCTAAAACCCCGGGACAGAGTTCAAAAAGTAATATCAACCGTAAAAATATGTGCAGATTAATTTTTTTGCAACATACACTCTAAATAAAAAAGAGTGACTATTCACTCCGGCGGAGTGAATAGTCACTCTATCGCAGAGTCAAAATATGCCCAACCTCTTTAGAGTGACTATTAATTCAGTCTGAGCCAAAGTGAAATTTTTGACCCTCTGAAAGAGTGAATAGTCGCTCCTTGAACGTGAATATCCACTCTAAACAGGGTGGATAATCACTCTTTCGGAGGAGTGACTATTCACTCTTGCTAAAGGAGTGCAGTTTTTCACCCGTGGTAGGAGTGAATAGTCATTCTTTCACAGGAGTGACTGTTCCTTTTTTATGTAGTGGGTTGTTTTTACTTTCTTCTATCTTTACAAGAAGAAAGTATTGGATTCATGAAAATTTTCGAATTCCGGTTTTCGACGGATTTACACGTTTTAGGGGTCAGAGATTCCAAAAAACATGTTTTTACAAAATGTCTGTCTGTCTGTCTGTGTGTATGTGACACAAATTTTGTGGGCGCTCTATCTCAAGAACTAATGCACGGAATTTAATAAAAATTTATATTATGTGAGTCCCTAATACAAATTGATGCTGATTAGTTTTTGGTGTAAATCGCTCAACAGGTGGCGCTGCTATGCTGCATTTTTCACGATTTTCGCAATAGCTCTATCTCACGAACTAATGCACGGATTTTGATCAAACTTCAGATTTAGTTAGTCCTTGATATGAATTGATGCTGATTACGTTTTGGTGTAAATCGCCCAACAGGTGGCGCTGTTACGATGAATTTTGCAGGATTTACACGATTTCCCCAATAGCTCTATCTTAAGAACTAACGCACGGATTTTCATCAAACTTCAGATTCAGCTAGTCCTTGATATGACTTGCTACTGATTATGTATTGGTGTAAATCGCTCAACAGGTGGCGCGTCTGTGCTGCCTTTTTCACGATTGCCTCAATAGCTCTATCTATAGAACTAATGGACGAATTTTCATCTAACTTCAGATTTAGTTTTACGTTGACACAAGTTGTTGTTAATTAGGTTTTGGTATTAATCACCCAATAGGTGGCGCTGCTATGCAGGAATTTTCACGATTTTCGCTATAGCTCTATCTCAAAAACTAATGCACGGATTTGCTCCAAACTTCAGATTCAGTCAGACGTTGACATAAATTGTTGCTGATTAGGATTTGGTATAAATCACCCAATAGGTGGCGCTGCTAGGCAGCATTTTGCTGGATTTAGACGATTTCAGCGATAGTCATATCTCAAGAACTAATGCACGGAATTTCATATCTTTAGAATCCTCATGAGATGCATAGATTGCCATTTAATTTTGGCAATGTGATAGCAAATTTTGAAGTATTAACATGTATGAGATAGAAGAAAGTTTTGGGATTGGTACATCCGACTAGTTTTATTTTGCTTCTATGGTCATTTTAAAAGAATCGCATATTTTACGGCATGCAATGGAAATAGATAAAGCGTGGTAAAGATTGGAATAAAATACTTTATTAGGAATATTTATTTAATTCATAGTTTGTAACACTAATTGAACTTTTAAGGAAAAATTCAGTTAAAGTTACATACGAATTTAAATTAGATTACTGGCAGAAATAAACTAAAATATTTTATTCCAATCTTATCCTTTGTGTTTGCTTTTATTGCATGCCCTATAAAGATATTACTTTTAAAGTTTTATTAATAACTTTTTAATAGGTGGATGTTATATGTTTAACAATGTTTGATCTCATTTTAATTTTTGTTAAAACCGTACTTTTTCCTTAAATTATTGCTATTTTTGCAAAGTTCTATTGTTCTAAAACATTTTTAATCTTTCCATTTAAACGCAATACTTACAAACTCACTTCTTTTTTAAATAAGTTTTAAGCATGATTTAAATGTTAAGAATGTATAATTTTTTTATCCGCTGTGATTTGCTTTTGTTTTATTTAATATGAATATGGAGTCTAAATTTTGAGTTCTCTGGAATATGTATATGTTTTTCTTTTAAACATATTCCTTAACTTAATCATGATTTTTAATTTTCGTCCGTTATCACCATAAGCCACAATAAGCCATATTTAATTTAAATTTTTTATTCGCGTAGATATTGTATTTTGTGACTATGGGCAAAATAGATTTTATGTTTTATAAGAAAAGATTGATCTTGGAAATAGAAAAAAAGGAAACTTAAAAATAAAGTAAATGACTGCATTAGAATGGTAACAATGTTACTAAAATTTATTTTTCACATTTAGAAAAAATATAAAAATTTAAGTATCAAAATAAAAGTTAATTACATAAGTTAATTACTGCAGAGTTTTAAAAATGAATACATTGAGCTTTGATTTAATTTTACAGTTTTATATTTTATAATTTTTATCTCCAAGTCCTTTCGAAATTCAGTAAATAAATGCATTTTTTTGTGGACGGGAACAAATAATGACGATTTCATTACATTATCTATTTCTTTAAGACTTTTCCGACAGAACAGGGCAGAGGAGTTTATTGACCGTCATTCTTAATATGTATTCAGAGTTAAATTCATTGCCTAAAAAGGCACAAAGGGACTTAAAAGCTCTAAAAAACACTTAAAAGTTACCGGGATATATATATATATATATATATATATATATATATATAAACTTAGTTTAGAAGTTTGATGAATAATGCACTCTCCGGAATTATTTTTTTAATAAAACCTTCTTCAAGCGACCAGGGAAAAACGGAATTTATTTCCTTTTCTTCAAAGAAATCGATCTCTCATGGAGGGAGTTCAACTGGGATGGTCTCTGAATGGAGGTAAAATTAGTATTGAGTCTATAGAAATAAATTTCGTTCCATGAAAAAATGGTCGTTCAGGGAGGTGGTCGCCTAATAGAGTTGGTCGCACAGTGAGGTTTCACTGCAACAAGACTTTTCGTAATATCATAAACATCAAATATCATATTTAACTCCGAAACAATAATAAATACACTTAACTGTATATAATCCAAAATCAGTAAGTAATAAAAAAAAAAAAAAAAAAAAATGTAACGGCAAATTAATGTTTTCGAATGTGTCTCCTACGAAATTGATACAGAAATCTTCTCTTATGAGTCAGTCACCCTTTCAAACGAAAGAGATAAAACTTTTTTGTTTTGATCGCTGACAAAAATAATTTGCCACACAGCATTGAAAGGGAAGAATTATTTACACTAATTTTTTTTTATTCACATTTCCCGAACTAATGAAGTTTTTTTTTTTTTTTTTTTTTTTTTTTTTTTTTGCTAAGCATTGTACATATTAGAGGTTTGCACGGGCTGAAATTTCCAAGCCCGACCCAGCCCGACTCATAGAAAAAAAATTCCGCCCGGCCCGTAGAAAAAAAATTGGCCCGACCCGGCCCGGTAAAAAACTTAAAAGTTTGGCCCAAGCCCGGCACGGCACGGAAAAAAGGTAAAATCACGGCCCGAGCCCGGAACGGCCCGAGTGAATTTCAACAAAACATTTATTTTTTTTTTGAAGTATTAAAAATTTGAAAAATGCTATACTGTAAAATGCGTTATAGACAAGTTCCCTTCTTAGCGAGTGTAAATGTATTATATATTCTTTTCTTATGTATTAGTATATTAATTATGCATGGATAAACACGTTAGTGAGTTTAAAACTGGGTTCCGTCATATGCAGGTTCTTTTTCGCACGTTTTATTGTGTTTTAATTTAGCTATATTTTAATAAGCGCAGAAATCTAGTGTTCTTTAAAAAGAATAAATTTTAATGTTTAAGAGTAGAATAATGGCCATTTGAAAATGTATGCATTTTTTGCAAAAATGTTTAGGCCAGGCCTAATTTTACTGACCTTTGAATGGACCAGGCCAAGCTGAGACAATGATTTTCATACGGGCTGGGTCAAAATTAGGACTGAAAATTTTGGGCCGTGAAGACTCGCAATGAACCAGTCCCGGCTTTGTACAGAAAAAAATAAGTTAGGCCTGGCCCGGCCCGGCCCGAGCCTTCAGAAAAAAGTGTGGCCCGGGCCCAGCCCGAGTTCCGTGAGTGAAAATCAGCCCGAGCCCGAGCCGGCCCGTGCAGATCTCTAGTGCGTATTCAATTGTTAAAAGAATTATATTTCAAACCGCTACATGAAGAAACATAACAGACAATCACTTTTGAACACTCTAACGATCAATCTTTTTCTATACAACATACAACTATTTTGCTAATAATCTTAACATTCCACATGTCTACACGGATAAATGCTTAAAATTAAATAAGACTTACCTTTATTTTATGTATTCCATAAAGAATAATTTTAATGATATCCTAATCTGTTAATCCTAGGATGGCGGACAAAAAAGTGATCATTTTTCTTATCTTTTAAGGGTGTCGTCGCCTTGCTGCTGTAATTGATTAATAAGCAATGCATACGTAAGTCACTCTTTTAGGGGTGAGACATTTCACTCCTTCCTAGAGAATGGAAAATTCCACTCTTTAAGGAGTGTATTTTTATAAAATCCACTCCAAAAAGAGTAAAAATGCCTGTCACTCTTTCAAAAAGTGAACTTTTCACTCCTCCCAATTTTAGAGCGTATTTATATAAAACAATTGTCCCAGTTTCGGAAAAAATTGACATCGAATTACTTTTATTGAAACAATTTTATATAGACAGCTCCAAACTTAAAAATCAGCATCAGGGACACGGGACGGTATAGTAGTTTTCCTGCCATTTGGACCCCCCAATATCGTCCAAAACATATTTATCTCGTTAATATCGTTATGCAATCATGCAAAGAGATGTTCCCCAGTATATGAAAAAAAAACAACAAAAAAAAAACACAAGAATATGTACTAAATAAAAATGATTATTCAGGGACTTAAAAGTCAAAAGATTGTGAGAATGCCCCATATACAGAAACACTCAAACAAATTCGGTTAAAGGACTGACTATGAACCATAACTTTTGGATCTGCGTTTTCAGGTGTGATATGCATTTTAAAACTTAACTATTTTTTTTAATAACCATTGTATTACGACATGTGTAGATGATATTCAGGTCTGCATTGAAGAATTCGCACACATTATCGGCTATGGGCAGCAATTGCTGAAAATGAACTTTCACTGCGATGTTTTCCTTCAATTCCTACTATTAGTTCACACTCTCCCTATATACAGGGTGTCCATAATTAATCGACCCTACTTCAAAGTTGTCTACAGACAGAACTATTGTTCATAAAGTTGTGAAATTTTGGGTAAGACATACTAAAGGGATGGGAATTTCTTTAAGCTAAAAAAATATATAAATGAAACTAGTTTAAAATTTCGCCACCAGACGGCGATTTTTAATAAATTACATATTTAGCATTAAGATAGTTTGGAAACTTTATTTAACGTTGTCTACATACGAAACTATTGTTCAGAATGTTGTGAAAATTTTTGGAGGACATAATAAAAGTGTGGGAATATGTGTGAGCGAAAAAAAAATTAGGGGGCCATTTTTTTAACGAATTACACATTAAGCATACATTTACGATAGTTTAACAAATTTTGTTATAACCAAACATGTTCTGCAGGATTTTCATCATTTTCAGATACCATCTGGAATCGTAAGATAGCATATTCCACAACTGACCGCAGTATGGTCAGGGAAAAGCTAGGAAAACGTCGTGAAAAGCTCTCTTTAGAGTATAAGGTTAAGTTAATCAATAAAAAAATTTTAAACTATCGTAATGCTAAATGTGTAATTTATTAAAAAACTCCGTCTCGTGGCAAAATTTTGAATTACTTTTATTTACAATTTTTTTAGCCTAAACAAATTTCCATCTCTTTATTATGTCTTTCACAAAATTTCACAACTTTATGAACAATAGTTTTCTCTGTAAACAACTTTAAAGTAGGGTCGTTTAATTATGGACACCCTGTATATCTTGTTCAAATTTACAATCGTTAATAAAATACTTATTATTCATCCAATCAAGTTCAAATAAATTTTTTTAAACTTGTAGTGGATGAGACTTGAGGTTAATACAGTTTTTCAAATATTAATTTATTAATTTAATTAAATTAATTTTCAATAATCAATTCCGTACTCGATTTTTTACCAAGAGAGCCCTCTTTTTGATCAAGGCATTTTAAGCGCCACTCAAACAGCCATTGAAGACTGCTAGATTACAGGATAGGATTACAGGACTACTATTAGTTCACACTCTCCCTATATTTATACAGTGTGTCCACGTATAACCTGACCGACCTTTATTTTCGCAACCATTGGTCCTAGACGCATACTCCCAATTACAAAAGTGGTCAGAATTAGGTGAAGAGTTAAGATTTAAAAAAAGTTTGGAGCGAAAAAACAATTTAGTGAAGAATTACAGAATCTAAATTTTTATACAGCCCCCCGGTCCTATAAGTTATATTTAGTAAAATTTGCCTGTTACACTAACAAGTAAGCCAAAAAAAGTCCCGTTATTCTACGATTAAAATAGACAAAATTGACCGAGTAATAGTTGTTTAAAGTTGGAGCCTATTTTTTGCTGCAAATTAGGGGTCATTCACAAATTTAGTAGAAATATAATTTCGTCAAATATATTAAAGAAATGGTTGAGAGTAAAATTAGCATTGCAATGTAAATTTGAAATCTTTAACCATTCTGACATATTACTGCGAAATATACTATTTGTACTGAATATATAAAAGGATACAAATAACAGAATTTTTGTAATATAAAAGGATGAAAAACAACTGCCTCAATTCTTTACAAAATCATACACATTTTAAAATGCTGTGAGATTGCACTGTCTTTCAAATTTTGGGTTGTGCTATGTTTTTTAGGTTTTGAAAATTGATTCTTATGTATTTTTTAGCGCTGAATCCGAAAATAACATTCATTTTAAACCATCATATCAGGATTTTTCTCAAATCGCAAATTTCAAAGTTAAAAAGCTCAAAGTTAAAATTAATACCCCCTCCCCTCCCAATCTCATTGGACCCCTGAGCTGTTTAGCTGTAAAAAATCCAGTATAAGCCAAAAAATTGAATAAATTATTGAATTAAATAAAATTAAACTGAATAAAAATGTCTTACATCTATTTTACAGTATGAGATTTTTCGCTATTTTTAGGTAGATTTCGTATGAAATACTACCTATTGGGATCGTTCCTATGTTGGAATTTCTGAAAAAATTTTGCAGATCTACACCGATCATGACTCCTAGAACCCAAAACCACCCTCAGTAAAAAACTTTATCTATCTATCTATCTATCTATCTATGTATGTATCTATCTATCTATATATATCACTTTCTTCTGGACACGATAACTTTCGTAATTCTGCACCAATCTCTTCTAAACTGATACATAAAATCAAAGGGCATAAAATCTCGGCCAAGTTCGTTAATGGGCAAAATCGGACCAAGGGGGATGGAAATAGGGAGGGGTTTTGTGAAAACCGAAAAAACCCCATAACTTCTTAATTTTTGTACATATAAAATCAGTTTAAAGTTTTTATTACCTCTAAAAATAGCGCCAAAAATTGATGCATCACAGATTTTTGATAAAATTCAAAATAGGCTCAAGGGGCGCAAAAAATAGGGTTTTCAGGAGAAAAAAATTTCTTACTTCGTCAATTCTCAAGATATCAAATCCAATAATTTTATTATACATCTCCTTAATATTATCTACAACTTTTATATTCACAAGTTTTTGATAGGACCAATTCGTACCAAATAAAAAAAAAGGGGGGGGTGGTTGAAGAAGAAAAATTTTTATAGCTCCGTCAATTCCCAAGATATAAAATTTCCATGAATTTATCATATATCTTCTTAATAATGTCTTCAACATTTATATAGACAACTTTTTGATAGGGCCAATTCTTAAAGCAAAAACAAATTAAAAATACATAGCGGTTGAAGAAAAAAAATCATCTTATTAAGGGTGCATTCAAATCCAAACTGTCTATTTTCTTACTCATTTTTAAATTCATTTTTGCTCTCCAACGCATCCAATTGCTAGATTCTCTTATTCAGAAACTATATAATGTACAGTAATGATCGATATTTTGATAGAGGCAGAATATATTTGAAAAAATGATGTCAAAGTGGGCATTTTGAACAGAATTTCCCGATGCGATTGTGTTAGAAACGAAAAATATTGCCCTACTGAGAAAATAATTGTTTATTAATCAAGTTTTAATTAATTGAAAGAAAAATAAAAACACAGGTCGCTTAGAAATCTTTTCAAAAATCTCGTCAGCATGTTTCATTTTTTTTTTTTTTTTTTTATTAAAAATTAATCTGAAAATGTGCCAGAAAATTTCGAGTTGTTGAGTAAGGAAAAATATTTTTTTTAATATCGCCTTAACATGATTCTGTTAAAACCAGCTATTTTATAAAAAGGAAATAAAAACTCGTCAAAAGCAGACAGATAAAACTGTTAAAGTGGATTTATATCTAATAATGATTTAGTTTTTGTTGGTGAAATTAGTATACTTAACTTCGAAATCTACCTCTGCCTGTAGGCCGGGCCGGCAGGGATTTTTATTATTTAACTTTGAAATTTACGATTTGCGAAAAATCCTGACATGATGGTTAAAAGTGAAGCTAATTTTTCTTATTCAGCATTAAAAAATACATAAAACGTAATTATAAAAGTTAAAAAATGCAACCATCGCAGGTTTATGTTATCTAATCTAAAACTCTCTCTTAAACTTGTTGACGGTAATCTATCCGAATTTTTTTGTGTTATCTTCTAATATAAGTATGTATAAGATGGTAAGCGTCAAAAATCATAATAATATTACATTGTCAACGGATTTAAGTCAGTATGTAAAATTTAACTTCGATCGTACATTTGAAAGTGAGTTAAAGTTCGAGTACAAATTTTAAACTGGAAAAACGATCGTTGCAAGTTAAATAAAACCTTATGAAAATAAGATAATTTTTGTTAAAAGAAATCATAGCCTCATAGGCTTACAAAATAAAACATGTTAAAATACAATTATTTTTACTAATCTGAAACTTAACCAATAAATATTAACTCAATCGTAATAGTTGTACGATTTCTTTCAAAGCGCAAAAACCTCGAAATAAGTTTAAGTACTTCATACACGACCCCTGAAAACACAGCCGTAATCATCTGTTTTGAGTTGCAAAAAAGTGGTTAAGTCATGCATTTCAAAGTTTCATAATTCGGTCAATTTTAATGTTAGATGAATGGGACTATTTTGTCTTACTTTTTAGTGTCGCAGTAAATTTTTACTAAATATCACTTATAGGACCGGGATACCGTATAAAAATTTAAATTTCATAATTTTTAATAGATGTTTTTCTTGACCCAAATCGCTGTAAAAATAATTATTTACCTTATTTAAACCATTTTTGTAACTGGAAGTATGCATCTAGGACCAACAGTTGCGAAAATAAAGGTAGGTCAGGTTATACGTGGACATACTGTATATCTTGTTCAAATTTTCAATCGTTAATAAAATACTTATTATTCATCCACTCAAGTTCAAATACATTTTTTTAAACTTGTAGTGGATGAGACTTGATGTCAATACAGTTTTTTTTAAAATATTAATTCATTCATTAAATTTAATTAATTAATTTTTTTGTGTTATCCCATTGTATGAACAAAAATAAAATATCTTAAGAATATCCCGATAGTGTTGGAAAATGTTTCGTAATGTATGCCTTGACGCATGCTTTTTTGTTTCTGTTTTTTATTTTTTTTTTTTTAATATTCATTTTTTAAATAAAGAAACATGCATTTTATTGTTAGATTAACATTTAGTTTTAAAGGTTTAAATGTTTATTTATGGGAATGTTATAATACTAGCATATTTCGCCATTTACGCTGGCCGGTTTCCCCTAACGAATCATTGAATCAAACTGAATATTATGAATTTAGCTTGTGTTTTAAAGCGGTGGGGACCTTTACTTGAAATCCTTTTGCAATGCTGAAAACGATATGAACGCCACTGCGCTATTATATTTTCTAATGTATCAGACGAAAATTTGGGCTGTTAAGGACCAACTCTTTTAGTTGTTCATTTACAGTATGATTTGTTAAAGAACGATAGAATGATATGTAGTATACTAAAACTATCTCTGAAATATTATCTAACTAACAATGCAAATCTCATCGAAATATGTTCAGTGGAACTTTTTTTAAAAAAGCTAATCTTTCTGAACCCTTTATCTAGTGACGGTACATATAAGTACCATTAAAATAACTTGTTATAAAATTCATTTAATGCATCGATTAGTTGTAATATAATTTAGAATGAGTTATAGATGCATTACTTTATCTTGTTCCAAAAGCATTATTGGTTATATAAAACAAACATATTTCTAAAAGGATGATTTCTTTTGACTTTGCATCTTTTCAGCTTTCTTGGCGTTGATGGGGTGGGGGGTGGGGGATTTTCAATTCGAAAATATTTCTATTGTAAAACATTATATTTGTACATTTCCCAATTCAACAAAATACTAAGAAAAATATTTAAAATAAAAGATTTGAATGGGGGTTATTAATAGTGCACAAAATCCCTATAAATTCAAATTTAATGAATCCTGCTAAATCCTTCTAAACTCCTTCTATAATTTATTAAATGATTATTTAAAACTTTTAATGTAGTTTCAAAAATTCACGAAAAATGCTTTAGAAGATAAAATTTTCGTGAATTCATAATTCAGTACATAAAGGGATAATCGGTTTCCCTTGATTATATAACTAAGCAATGTAGAACGATAAGTTGAATACTAAAACTTCTTCTGAAAAATTAACTATCTAACTGTGCAAATTCCTCCGAAACCATCCAGTAGAACTTTTTTAAAAGGCTAATCTTTCACAATTGAGTTCACCTAATTCTACAACTTTCCTCCATAATTCTATATCTAATCAAGGTTGAACAATATGTTACATATACTAAAACCTTTCCTGAAAATATCTAACTAACAGAGCAAGTCATATAAAAATCCATCGAGCAGAACTTAAGTGGGCGGTGTAGGTTAAATTTTTTTTTCATCATAGAAATATAAAATTTTGTGCATATATACATATCATCATCAGTATATAAAACATCTTAAAAGAAATTTCCAATCTTATTATAATTTTAAGATTTAAAAAAAAATTAAAATTTTTAAAGGAATTTTTTTAATTCTCCGGGTGTCATAATTTTTGAGATATGTCCTTGCTTTTGAATTTTAATCACTTAAAACTCTATCGTAAACAAATCTAAGCATCGATTTTTTAATCTCTTGTATAGTTCAATTTTTAGAATTTTTTTCTTAATTTCATATCGATTTTCATCAAATTTTTGCCTTTTAATACGTTAAAAATCAAATTTAACTGTCTTAATGAATTCGAATCTCGAAATGCATGCTTAGTTCCTTTGTAAACAATATCAGTGTTCTTCCTTATTAATTTCATGAATTTTGATCAAAAATTACGACGCCTGGAGAATTTCAAAAATCTAAAAACGTTGAAAAATCAGTTTTGAGAAAAGCAGATTTAAAGTACATTAAAAGGCCGAAAAATAAGTATTTTACAAAATTCAAACGCTTTTAACTTTGCGAAAAATAATCGCAGCTACATGTGTTTTTTGGCAAATGGCTCAGAACAAACTGGAGAACAATTATATGCACAAAACTAATTTTCTATTTTTGGGACGATTTTTGCTCAACTAAAGGTCCACGGGCCCCTTAAGTTATAAGCAGCCGGAACGGAAGTCCTGTTTACATTTTATGTATCTTAGTAGGGGGAACGCATACTTACCCGGTGCATTTTCCTGAGCTGTCGAATGCAAAAAAGCCGTGACAGCCAAACTCAAAAGAGTATAATAAAAACCCATTGTTGCTGGTTCAAGCTCAAGTCAGAGATCGCAGTGGACACGGATGTAACCGCGTATTATGTGTATCAATTTGTGCTTTGAAGAGGAAGTTTCAACAGGAAGAAGATAGGATCTTGTAACAAATTGCACCCTTAATTGACGTCAAGTTGTTGTTTTTTTAATCAAGTTCTATTAGCCTACAAAAAATCATGACCTCCGAAGAAAGAAAAAAAAACGATATTATATAAAAAATCTATATATTTTCGTTAGACATTTTCACCCTTTTCTGACAGTGTTTGAAAGCAGAACGTCACATTAAATTACACAGTTTTGGAAATGAATTGCTTTGACCGAGTTTTAAAGACGCAATTCAGTTTCTTTTCAAGTTATCTATACAAATATTATAAAGAAGTAACACTTGTGTAATTGTCTGTTCTCACAAGATCCTATCTACAGAGTCAATTTCAAAAATATTGGTGAGAAAATGTTGGTAACCATCTCTGCTATTCTTGAGTTTTCTATTGTAATCTTCAAAGCAAACATTATTGGTACACTACTCAATACTTCGATACTCGATTTTTATAAGCAATCTTTAAAATCATATCACATTTATCAAAAGATTCAATGCATCTTCTTTCATCATAGATCGAGAGCCGGGAGCTCTCAGTCCTCCATGTTTTCATACCTTTTGGTGCAGGAAAACACAATAGTAAACCTACGAGTCAGCCGCTAAAATCGGGTTTTCAGGTGTTTTCCACCAAAATATAATATGGCAGACCGATTGTGTTTTAATATCCAAATCAAGATTTAACTAATCCTAGAATTTCATCCGTAAACTCAGTGAGGTGTGATTGACTATGCTGCTGGCTCCCTGTCTATCAGTTCTGTCTACACTTTGTAAAGGTGGAATCGTATGGCTTCATGTCCTGTGTCGAGTAATTTGACTTATTTATTTAGACCAAAATAGACTGATGCAAAATTGAGAAACGTGGAAGAGTATAAAGGAAATTTTTTACGAAAAATCTGAGAAATTTCAGTTTTGTCCCGTTATTTGTTTATTTATGTCATACTAGTTGATCCGCCTGGTGTTTCCCTGTCCCGTGATAATAATCTTAAATAAACCTCACATTTGTATGATTTTATATCTTTAGCCCCACTCTGTCTGAATTTATATTTTTTTATGAAAAATTTTCGAAACATTATTGATATTTAGGGGTAAAACTGCTCAGAAGAAAAAAAATTTCTCCTTTTTCACGTAGGGTCGTTTCATGTTTTTTTTTTTTTTTTTTTTAAATAGTTCTTGCTTTCCGAACTCTTTGAAATTTTTATTGGTTATAAATATAACGGTTTTGTAGCCCGTTTAGAAATTTCGTGAAAAAATTTAGCGATCTAGTCGTAAAAGAAATACGTTTTTTTCTCGCTGTTTTTTGTTGTTGTTCTTGTACTATTTTGTTTTGTTTTCGCGTCGGGTCCTTTAACATAAAATAAAATAGATCTTATCGTTCGAACTCTCTAAAAATCGGTTATAAATGTAACTATTCCCAAGTTCTCTTTAAAATTTCGTGAAAAATATCCATATTTAGCAGTGAAAACATAAGCCGAAGCCGAGTGAATCATCTCCGAAATACCCCAGTTTTTAGCGTTTTCATCGAAATTTACTCAGATATTATTTTTTATTTTTTAAATACTTCTCCTCTTCCGAACGTTTCAAAGTTTTTCTAAGGGATGTAGGGGAGACCGGGGAAATGGCGATATTCGGGGTTATGCCGCCACCCCGCCTAGTTTTAAAACTAACGGCAGTTTGAGATAGTCAAGGCTCCTTGCCTTATAGCGGCCAACAACAGAAACAGTGCCTAGAATGAGAGTGATTTTGTTGTGCGTCGTTCGTTTGTTCTAGTGAAAAATTTAGTTAACATCTAGTTGCTTCTTATTTTGGAGCTTCTAATGAGTAGAGGTAAACACCTTTTATTGTAACATGAGGTACTTACGATAATATTACCCGTAATCTACATGCATTCGCCGACATTTTGATACAATTTGTTGAACAAGTTCGGTTTTTCTTTCGGCTTTGCTGGGGGATTTGCGCTATAGTGTCCTCTCGGGGTAATGTCGCCACCATGGCAAAGAGTGACTTTTCCAATTTCAGTTAAATTGTAAGCTTAGCACATTAATAAATCTAGCTTAAAGAACTTTTTAATTATTCATTATTCTGCTAAATTATTGCTTTCTAAATATTTTTAGTAGGTTATGTGTTTTCTAGTATCCATTTTATATATTTACTAGGTCATTAAAAAGTGGCGTCATTACCCCGATACAGTGGCGGAATTACCCCAGTATCCTGCGTAATCCCGCCACTGTACAGAGGTTGAAAGATTTTTTTTTATGTGTGCTTGCTTTATAGTTATGATTACGATTAAATTTATACAGATACTAAAGATCATGATTCAGCTTTACAATTTTTACTATTAAAAAATAAACATTTTTTTAAGGTGAAAATAATTAAATTCCCTTAAGGTGTCGCCATTCTCCCGGCCTCCTCCGGTCTGTTGAGATGATTTTAAAATATTGTGTATAAATCTTACTTATCATTAGTTATTTTTAGCGTAGAAAAACTATCGTCTCCGGTAGGAGCAAAGGGGCCTGCAGTCGCGAATTTTTTAAAAGGGTTAAAATTCAAAATTTTGAAAGCCGTTTACAATGCCAAAAAGAAGATGATATTAGCTCATACGCATTTTTTGTTAATCGGTACTTCCGAAATTGAGCCCTGGCAGAGGATTGAAACGAAGAAAAAGTCAAAAACGAAATATTTTCAAAAAGTTATAATAACAACATTTTTCGAACTGATTGCAGCGTTTAAGACGTAAAAGTGTGAAAGTTAAGAATATGCCTTCCTCTTTTTAACACTTTCTAACAAAGTTGAAAAGTGTTTATGATTTCGGTTTGTGTGGCCGTCTGTCCGTCTGTCCTCGCTCTCTCGGATTGCCCTGAAATTTTTGCATGTTATTAAAGTTCACCATAGCACGATTCCTATTTCAAATGAAGTTTGTAGCATGTTTTGTTCATTTATAGGGACAGTCAAAAGTATTCCGTTACATTACGGCCTATGGGGAAAAAAATCGTTTCAAATGATTTTAGGTAGCTTTCATTACAAAAAGCTACCTATTGCAGCCGTTCGGAGGAAAGCGATTTCAAAAAATTTTGGTATATTTTCATCGATCATGACCCCCAGACCCCGAAACCACCCTCCGTTCAAAATTGACACACACACACACACACACACATATATATATATATATATATATATATATTGGGTGCCATGTGCGCGTGGATTTATTCTAAAATATTGAAATATTAATCGGTATGGTGTTTATTATTTCTATTTTATATCCTATAAATATTTAAATAGGTTTTATTGATTTTTCCGTTTCATATTATTTGTTTCTATTCTGTTTTCATTTTTAATCAATTCACTTCATTTTAATGGTTGTTTGGGCACAGGGGAAAATAACTTTTAGCTTTAGCTTATTTTTCTCACAGAAAACAACCATTTTGCTTATATCATTGAATTCTGTGCCCTTGACAACATAATTCAATATATAAGCATTTCCATTATTTGTCGGTGTCCACTTTCTTATTTTTCTTCCATAATAATTCTTATAATAAATAAATAAAAAAAAAAAAAATTATACTTACAGCTTTAATTCATAATATTACGGTTTTTGATGGTGGTAGGTTATGTTTAATTAATGGTTATATATATATATCCATATATATATATATATATATATATATATATATATATATATATATATAAAAGAGACGATTTTAACTTTAAAACAATTGCAATATTGAATTTCAATTCAAATGTCCATATATCGGTATTCAGAAACATTTATATAAACGGTTTAAACAGATTAAACCGATTGACATCGGATAGAGTCATTTTGAATGGGGATATGCTGAAATGGTACGTCACTGCTGTGAAACAGGGTTATCCTGTGAGTCTGGTCAAAAATATGACGTATAATTATGTTAGAACTTGCAAGAACAGAAGTGAATTGATGCCTTTACTCGAAGCGTGTGGTTTACGGAATGTAGTGGAAACAGATCGCTTTTGATATGGATTGATTTCGGTCGGTCGGTTTCATTTAGCTTTAATCTTGTTTCATTTGTTTTTTCAATATGGTCTCGACAGGTAAATCTGGGGAATGTTGCATGCTTAAAAACAGTTTTAACCCTGCATTAGTGTGTCATAAGCCACACAGACCTGTCTCCATGTTTAATTAGTTATTTACCTTGTTTCTTACGGTTGTTTTGTTTAAGTTAAAGTTGGTTAAGTTGTGTTTCTTTAAGTTTGTTTCTTAAGTTAAATTATAGTTCTTATTTGGTTTGGTTAAGTTAATTTTGTGCTTCAATTAAAGTTTACAGTTTGTGGTAATGCTTGAAATAACTATTGGAATTTTTTAACTATATATATATATATATATATATATATATATATATCCATATATATATATATATATATATATATATCCATATATATATATATATATCTGACCTTTGTCACACTGTAACTCTCGTATTTATGAATCGATTTGGATGTAATTCGGTATGTACTTAGTACATACCAATGTCTCGACCGAGTTCGTTGGCCAGCTTCATCCGCCATTTTGTTTCAAAATGGCGGCCATTTAAAAATTTTTTAAAAAATTTAAAATTTGAAATGTGGTACCAAAAAATTGAAAATGGAAAAATATTTTTTTCTTATGTATTTGACATTTATACAAAGATTTCGGAGCAGTTTTTGTTTCGTCTATATCTTAAAAAATGGCTGAGTTATAGCATTTTGAATTTCTAGCGTGGCTTTTGAAACGTCCTGAATTTTGTCACGCTATAAAAGGCGTATTTATGAACCGATTTGGATGTAACTTAGTTTATACATAGTACATACCAAAGTCTCGACCGAGTTCGTTGTCCAGCTTCATCCGCCATCTTGTTTCAAAAGGGTTGCCATTAAAAAAAAATTAAATTTAAAATGAGGTATTAAAAAATTGGAAAATGAAAAAGATTTTTTTTATGTGTTTGGCCTTGATACAAAGATTCCGGAGCAGTTTTTGTTTCTGAAAATTTCTTCTTTTGTTTATATCTTAAAAAATGGTTCAATTATAGCACTTTGAATTTCTAGCATGGCTAACATTTTGAAACGAACTTGTATTTGTCACGCGATAACACACGTATTCGCCTATTTCGATGTAAGAAGGCATGTGGATAGTATACATCAATATCTCGACCAAGTTCGCTGGCCAGCTTCATCAGCCATCTTGTTTCAAAATGGCGGCCATTAAATTAAAAAATATATATATTTAAAGTAAGGTGCAAAAAATTAGAAATTGAAAAAGGTTTCTTTCTTAAGTATTTGACCTTGATATAAGAATTCAGGAGCATTTTTTGTTTGTCTTTATCTTAAAAAATGGCTCAGATATAGCAATTTCAATATCTAATGTGGGTGACATTTTGAAAAATCTGATTTTTTGCCTGCGACAGCACTCGTATATATCAATCGATTCCGATGTGAGTGATCATGTGCACAGCAATTACTAAGGTCTCGACCAAGTTCAATGGTTAGTCTCATCCACCATGTTGTCTTAAAATGGCAGGCACTTTAAGAAATCGCCGAATTTGGCAGCCAAATATCGTTACTTTAAATAAAAGCAGCTTGGATAAAGCTGACTAATTTCGCGAAATTCTCATTCATAATGATTTAGTATTGATAAAAATTAATATTGAACCTCCTATATTCTGTTTCCACTAAATTGAGCTTCGTGTGTTTGAATAATATAAATTGGCTTTTTTAAAATAAGGAATATGAAAGCTACCTCTTCATCCCGGCACTGGCCGGAAGGACTTTTTAATCATGTTACACGCTTTCAAGCATAAAATAATTGATATGCATTTATGAAGTGTACTAATATAAGCATCCTGAAGAATATGCAATGCAAAGAATACTTTTTATTCATTTATAGGGCCACATAAAAGAATTCCGTTACATAATGATATGGGGGTGGGTTTGTTTGCGGCGTAATTTATGTTAAACTATTTCATATATAATGAAAATGATATATGTCGCTGAGGTATGCTATAAGTTATTTAATGCATGATAAGAAGTGCATAGCATTTACAAGGACACACAAAATATTTCAGATACGATATTGTGTCCGAAGTAGTGTACATAAGCGATGATTGCTGGAAACGCAGTTTTAATTATGATATGCGCTTTTATGTTTCACTATCTTTATGCATACCTTATGGTGTGTATAAATGCTTTAGTTCATATACGGGTTGCTTTAGGTCATTTAAAAAAAATTCGTAAGGTTTACCAAGTATGAGGTCAAATTTCTTAAAGGTGGTTTTTAACGGAGTTATACATTTTTACGCCGAACTGCATTTAGTTTACTAAGAAATGTTTGCAGAATATAGATACAATGATATACAGAGTTACGCAAAGATTTGGATACATAACCGTCTATGGATGATGATATATGGAAATGTGCTTTCAGTAGTTTTAAGTGTTTTAGTTCGCATTAAATTTTAGCTAAATAGTGACGTGTAATAAAGGTACTATTGACTATGGACGGAAACTGCTGAAATCAATTTTTAAAATGTTTTATGCGTTTTCTAAAATGTTTAATTAGTTATTTTATTTACCTTATTTCCCTAAATAACGAAGTTTTGTTAAATCATTCAGGAAGTGTTGGAAAGTGTTTCATAATCTATGCTTAACGCATATTTTTTCTTTCTTGTTCGTATTCCGAACGGTCCGGCAGTAATGCTTTAAGAAAAAGGGTAAAAGAAATACAGCATTTCGTTCTTCCCTTCTAAATGCTCGGGAATGAAGGGGTTGAGCGTGTGCGAGCGCGCCTCTGCCGATTCGCGCAAAAAAAAACCTAGCTTTTTTGAAGCGTTTATAATTAGTATTTTGACTAATTATCAAAAAATTCAAAATCTGAGCTTCAGATACATCAGAAGCTGCCTTGGACTATCCTCATACAAATTTTCATACCTTTGCCCGCAGCAGAATTTCCTAGCCTTTGCTAACTTCCAAACAGAGCGATCTTTTCTTTTATTAATATAGATTTTCTGCATATTCAGTATCGTGAAGGAGACAGGCAGACCTAAAAATCCGGAAGCAATAGGTTTCATACGTTATTCTACAAAGTGCACTTTCATTTTTTAACGCTTTTCAAAATAGTTGAAAGTGTTTATGAATTCGGTTTGTCCCAACAAAGAGGAAATTCCTAGCCGGCAGCAAGATAAGTGCTGGCAATGATGGAGAAGTGCTGGCTAATGATCTACTACTGCATGACCACTGCTGGACAGCTTCAGTCAACTTTACTGTTGGAAATCTTCAGATAAAATTCTGATTGGTCTCCGTTTTATCTCATGCGCTGGCCCACCACACCATGGAAGTGCACGAGGAAAAGTGCCGGATTGAAGTAATGACATGGCATACCAAAGCTGGCCTGCTGTTAGCCTTCACTGATGGGCCAGCTGCATTCCGCACGGACACTTTTGTACTGGTTTAAGTAATGGCACATTGCACTTTACCGCTGATGGCAGTGCTGTCTGCGAACTTTTTTCCAGCTGATGGACCACTGTTTCTTCATTTGCTTGGGTCTATCTGTCCCTCTGTCTGTCCGTACTCTAACTCGCATAAATATAGTCTGATCGCCCTGAAATTGATACATGTTATTGGGGTTGACTATAGCATGTTCTGTATTGAAAGTGAAGTGTGTAGCATTTACGTTTTATATGTAGGTACACTCAGAATAATTCCGTTACATGACGGTCTATGGGGGGAAACTCGTTTGCGGTGTATTTTAATGATATTACACTATTTTAAACATATTGCAATTTATATATATCCCTCATTTGCACTGCAAGGTGCTCAGTGTAGGATCTCATGTGCATATAATTTGTCGTTCATTTACATGGATACACAAAGTATTTGACCTGCCTATGAAGAATTATTGCTGGAAGTGCGCTTTCAATTATAGTACGCATTTCAAATTTTAACTCGTTTTCTTTTCGTATTATTTGGTGTGCATAATTTATATAGATCCTATACAGAGCTACACGCAAGATCTCAAGTACATTTCCGTTTATTGGCGAAAATTGGTGAATGGGAATCATGCATTTAATTAAACTAACTTTTAGCATACTATGTAACATACATATAAATCTATACATCATATACGAAAAATTGCACGAAAAATTCGAACATTTTTTCAACCATCGATGGTAATTGCAGTAATTGGATTTTCAAGTGCGTTAAGGTAAGCTGGGGTAACTGAACGCACGAGGTATCTGGGCCATAGGCTACTTTATAAAAAACCGTTGAGGTTTTTAAAGTTTTAGCTTTTGTTAACATTGCACCTCCATCTCTACTTCTTAAAACAACGTGTGTTAACTCAAATATAGCTCTGCCTTTGCTGTGATAGGTTGCCAAAAATTTAGGTTTCTTTTTTTAAAAACAACGTCCATTTGGTTGAAATTCCTCGGCTTTTTATTAAAATATGGTAAGTACTTTTATTAAACAATCTTTTTATTTAAAGATTAGACACATAAATACATTAATATTATTAGGTATCTATGCATATTTACTTCATGTTTCAAATGTAAGGCCGGTGTTCCAGTTACCCCATAAATTTTTCAAGAATGGGGTAACTGGAACATGTATCAGGGGTAACTGGACCCTATGGGATCCAATTACCCCAACAGTTACAAATATCTTTTTGAGTTTCTTTTACTACGAGAAATTAATTTCTCCATTGATGTTTTGCTTGTAATAAAGAAAATTACATAATATCTTATTAAAATTGCATAATAAAATTTTAAAAAAGCATGTTGGGGATATCAAACCAAGTTTCTTAAGTGTGATGGCTATAGCTCGAAATTTTACGATACAGATGAAGAGGTGTACATAAGGCAAAGTGAGATTATTAGAAAATTAACGAAACTAATAAAAAATAGTTCTATTCGATGTACAAATATGGTTACATTCTCCACAGGTTTATTGGACTCATCGAACTTCCACTGTGGCAAAAAAAAAAAAAAAAAAAAAAAAAAAAAAAAAAAAGAGAATGAGATACTTAAGTACTTACGTAGCCGTTTGTTTATAGATTTATCTTGTTATTTTTTTCCTTAAAATACCTATGTAATTTTTATACTTATTACCTATACTAAAGTACATACTTAATTTTTATGTTTTTTGTATAAATAAATCTAATATTTTCAATTTTATTGGGGTTTTTTAGATACATTGACAGTAAAGGTTTCCTTTACAACGCCCTTTAATTTATATAATGTACATGATCTGCCCGGTTCAAATATTTTTTAGTTGTTTACACTTTTTCAAACAGGACCTGATACCCAATATTAAAAAAAAATAAACGTATGTGGAACATAGACCCTGCTGGTCCACTTGCCCCATTTTTATGGGGCAATTGGACCCATGAGGAAAGAAAGATTAAATATATATATATATATATATATATATATATATATGTGTGTGTATATATTTAGATATTAAAATGTAATTTTGAACATTTCTGTCTGATAGAGGGAACCTAACATAACACATTTACAAAAGTTCAGACTTTAATTCAAATGAATGTTAGCCTTTTGAAGATGAATTGCTAGAATCTCCAGAATCGCATTGTAAAATCATGGCCCAGTTGCCCCACGTAATCTTACGCATTTTCTAAAGTGTCTATTTAGACATCTTTCACCTTAATAAAGAGTAAAGTTTTGTTACAATATTCTGAACGTGCCGCAAAGTGTTTCACATTTTATGCCAGACACATGATTTTTCGTTCTTGTTTATCATTCAATAAGGATTACAATCGGTGAAACTTTCAATCAGGAAATGCACTATGTTATATATGCTAATATATAATGTACGTTAATATTAGTATTTTTAATTTATTTTTTATTTTTTAGGGTTCTGTATTTAAAATGTAAAAACGGAACCATTATAAGATCCCTCCTGTGTCTGTCTGTCTGTTTATCACAGCCATTTTACAGCCATTTTACCCGTAAACTATGGAACGTGGGAAGTTCAAATTGGGGGATGTAATAAAGACTATTGACCCACATATTTACAGATTATTCAGCATTCAGAAATATATTTAGGAAAAATGTAGAGGGGCTAATTAATCTACTTGAAAAAAAATAATTTCTTTGTATATTGTGGGAGGTATCGCGTGAAAGCTTTCGTAACGCTGAGCTCAAAAATACATTTCTTTTAATTTTAGGTATTATATTTTCAAAGGTATCATTGAAAATGTAGCGCAAAAATATGTCCCCTCCATCTAATTCCGAATCTACTCAAACTAAAATTATGAAAAAAATTAGATTTAGTAGACGTTAACTTAACTGCAGGAAAATTATAGCTATTACCCTAGGTCGCATAGTTTTTGAGAAAAAGTCATTTTTTCGTTAGAAACAAATTTCGATTTGCAGGCATTCAGAAAAAGTGTTGACGAGCGCTAGTGGTATCTTTGTCTAAGCAGAAATATAATAGCATTGTTTATAATGATTTTCGAAAAAAAATCGTCGGTAATTAGCCGAGATATTAACCCTTAAAGACACGGACGATTTGGACATACCTAATGATAGGGGCGGCGTACTCTATCTACCATCGGCTTTTAAAGCGTAGATAACAACTTTTAATGATACATTTGTGTAATGCAATGCCCAGTAGCAGTATAAAAGCAATAAACGTCTAATTGTTAAAAACAGACTAATTTAATTAGAATGAATCCCATGAATACTATGGGATTCGCGACTAGTTTGGATTGGGTAAATCTCTCAATACGCCTCCCGTGTCTTTAAAAGTCAATTAAAATCCCATCTGGAAAAACGCGACACAGACCAAGGTGGCATTGCAACTTTGTGACCTCCTTTCGAAGCGCGCTTAGCACAATGCCAAGTTTAAACTTTGAACCAGGGTTTTGTTTTAGATACACTGTAAAAAGAAAAGATTATTACGACGCTGAATTTAGTTTTATGAAATGCCAAATGAAGTTTAAATATGAACTACTTTTATTGTCAGTACCGAATTAAGTTCATCATAAACAGATTAGGATAAGATTAAAAAAAAACAGTTATACAGAATAGCAATATACGGTATTATTTAGGCTTCATATCTTATTGGAGATTTATAGTATACCCAATCATACTTTTCTAGCATATACAGCTTTACCCAGACCTACGTTGTATAGTTTTTTACAAAGTCTTATTATTCTTTTAGCAACGATTTTTTGAATAATACACTTAATAATTCACATATTTAATGTATGGATCCCTCAGAGCGCGAGTAATACTCACAATTGACCATTTATTCTGTTTAAACTCTTCATTTATTTTTAGAGAACCAAAATGTGAAACACATTTTAACTGTCAATATCTTAATTCGAACATTTCGCAATTCCTTATACTCGACAAGAATTTGTTGTAAGTGCATATCATAAAAATGCTTACACTTATATTAATCACACAAAAATCTTAAAACAATAACAGAGTCTTAGAAAAATGCTTTTTATTGGGGTTATAGAAAAGAAAAAACTTTACATAAAATTCTTTACATAAAATCTTTGTCTCAATTTACGGCTGGTTTAATTTCCTTTTTCCAAAGGTTCCTGGAAAGAAAAATGACATAAGTATTTTTCCTTTTAAAAGAAAATCGCTGCAACTTGAATGAGCTTGCTGCACAAGCATCATGGGAAGTTTCGAACTTCAGACATTGATTTCCCTTTGTGCACAGGCTTTGGTATTGTACAACTTTGGAAAAAAAAGTAGACACCTTCTACTAACTTTGAAATAAATTATTATAGAAGAAAATTACTGGTACCAAGCGACTGGAAATAAAGTCTACTTTTAAATGATGTATATGTCGTAGGCTAATTGAGAAATCAAGCTCTTTGCAAACAGCCTAGGCTCTTTGCAAACAGCCTAGGCTCTTTGCAAACAGCCTAGGCTCTTTGCAAACAGCCTAGGCTCTTTGCAAAGAGCCGGGCTAATTGGAGAATCATCTCTCTTTCTCCTATTAGCCTGATATTCTTCAGGCTTATTGCAAAGAGCCTAGACACCATTAGGCTAATTGAAAAATGACCACTTATTTCCCAATCAGGATGATTTTTTTTAAGCTTATTAACCCATAACCCGAACCGAACCCAAAAATTAAATTACAACAGACCGAACCCCGATCCGAATAAGACAAAATAATTTCAGTCTACACGCAACCCGACCCGAACCTAAAAATTCCATTTGAAAAAACCCGGAATCTGAACCGAACCACAAAAATTTTCCAATGAACCATAACCGATCCAACCAAGACAAAATAATTTCTGAGGACATACAACCCGAACTGAACCTAAAAATTCTATTTGAAAAAAAAAACCCGGAATCTGAACCCGACAAAAATATTCCAATGAACCATAACCTATCCGAGCAAGACAAAATAATTTCTAAGGACAAGCAAACAGCAACCCAACCAGAACCTAAAAATTCAATTTGAAAAAATAAACGAAACCTTACAAAATTATTCCAAAGAAGCATAACCGGATAAGAGCAACAGAAAATTATTTCCATGGATATGTTACCCGACACGAACCTAAAAATTCCATTTGACAAAACAGCCGAAATCTCACCCGACCCAAATCTGAATCCGCCAAAAATATTCCGTTGAACCATAACCCGATCCGAACATCCGTGGACACGCACCCGAACCCGAACCTAAAATTTCATTTAAAAAAACGATATTTGAACCCTACAAAATATTGCAATGATCAGTAATCCAATACGAGTAAGACAACATAATTTCCGTGGAGCCTCAAACCAACCCAAACCTAAAAATTCCATTTCAAAAAACCTGAACCAAATCTGAACTCGACAAAAATGTTCCAAAGAACCATAACCGGATCCGAGCAAGACGAATTAATTTCCGTGGACACGCAACACGACCAGAACCTAAAAACTTAAAAATTCCATTTGAAGTCAACCTGAAACCGGATTCGAACCAAAACTTACCAAGAAAAAATATTCTAAAGAACCATAACCCGATTCGAGCAAGACAAAATAATGTCCGTGGACACGCACTCAAATCCGAACCTAAAATTTCATTTGAAAAAAAAAAAAAAAAAAAAAAAACGCATTTGAACCCGTCAAAAATATTCCAAAGATCCATAATCCTGTACGAGCAAGACAAAATAATGTCCGTGGACGCGCACCCCAACCCGAACTTAAAATTTCATTTGAAAAATAAACGACGTTTAAACCCGTCAAAAATATTTCAAAGATCCTTAATCCTATACGAGCAAGACAAAATAATTTCCGTGGACACGCAAACTTATTCGAACCTAAAAATTCAATTTGAAAAAATCCGAACCAAATCTGAACTCGAAAAAAATATTCCAAAGAACCATAACCGGATCGGAGCAAGCTAAATTACTTTCCGTGGAAATGCAACGCAATCAGAACCTAAAAATTCCATTTGAAGTCAACCTGAAACTCGACCCGAACCAAATTTTAACCCGAAAAAAATATTCCATAGAATTATAACCCGATCCGAGCAAGACACAATAATTTCCGTCGACAGGCAACCCGATCTGAACCTGAAAGTTCTAGTTGAACTCAATCCGAAACTCGACCCGAACCCGGGTTATGGTACGTTTTCGGGTTGATTTCAAATGGAACTTTTAGTTTCGGATCCGGTTGCATGTCGACGTAAATTATTTTGTTTTGCTCGGAACGGGTTACGGTTCTTTGAAATATTTTTGTCGTTTTCAGGGTCGGATTTCAGGTTAACTTCAAATGGAATTTTCAGATTCTGGTCGTATTGCGTGTACACGGGAATTAAATTGAATTGATAGGATTGCGGTTCGGCCTGATGTATTTTTATTTCGGGTTCTGGTCGGGTTTCGGGTTAACTTCAAGTAGAAATTTCAGGTTCGTATCGGGTTCCATGCCGATGGAAATTATTTTGTCTTGTTCAGATCCGGTTATGGTTCTTTGGAATATTATTGTCAGTTTCAGATTTGGTTCGGTTCAGATTTCGGGTTTTTCTAATGAAAATTTTAGGTTCGTGTCGGGTAACTCGTTCACGGAAATAATTTTGTGTTGTTCTTAACCGGTTATGCTTCTTTGGGAAAATTTTGTCAGGTTCAGATTTGGTTCGCGTCAGAGTTCGTGGTTTTTCTAATGGAATTTTTATGATCGGGTCGTGTTGCGAGTGCACGGAAATTATTTTTTCTTGCTCGGATCTGGTTACAGTTTCGGGGATATTTTTGTCGGATTCAGATTTGGTTCGGGTCCGATTTCAGGTTTTTTTCAAATGGAATTTTTAGGTTTGGGTCGGGTTGTGTATCCAAGGAAATTACTTTGTCTTGCTCGGATTGGGTTATGGCTCTTTAGAATATTTTTGTCGGTTATCATATTTGGTTCGGGTCATATTTCGGGTTTTTTTCACTGAAACTTTTTAGGTTCAGATCGGGTTGCGTGTCCATGGAAATTATTTTGTCTTGCTCGGATCAGGTTATGGGTATTTGGAATATTTTTGTTGGGTTCAGATTTGGTTCGTGTCAGATTTCGTATTTTTATTTAATTTTTAGGTTCGGGATGGGTTGCGTGTTCACAGAAATTATTTTGTCTTACTCGGATCCGGTTGTGGTTCTCTATAATATTTTTGTAGCGTTATGATTTGGTTCGGGTCTGATTTCAGGTTGACTTCAGATGGTATTTTTATGTTCTGGTTGTGTTGTGTGTCCACGGAAATTAATTTGTCTTCCTCGGATCCGGTTATGGTTCTTAAGAATATTTTTGGCTGGTTCAGATTTGGTTCAGGTTTTTCTCAAACAAAATTTTTGGGTTCAAGTCGGGTTGCATGTCCACGGAAATTATTTTGCCTTGCTCGGATCCGATTATGATTCTTAAGAATATTTTTGGCTGGTTCAGATTTGGTTCCGGTTTTTCTCAAACAAAATTTTTGGGTTCAAGTCGGGTTGCGTGTCCACGGAAATTATTTTGCCTTGCTCGGATCCGGTTATGGTTCTTTGGAATAATTTTGTCGGGTTCAGATTTGGTTCGCGTCAGATTTCGGGTTTTTTTTTCAAATTGAATTTTTAGGTTCTGGTTGGGTTGCATGCCATCAGAAATTATTTTGTCTGGCTCGAATCGGTTATGGTTCGTTGGAATATTTTTGTCGGGTTCAGATTCCGGGTTTTTTCAAATAGAATTTTTAAGTTCGGGTTGGGTTGCATGTCCTCAGAAATTATTTTGTCTTGCTGGGATCGGTTATCGGTTGGAATATTTTTGTCGAGTTCAGATTTGGTTCGGCTCAGATTCCGGGTTTTTTTTAAATGGAATTTTTAGGTTCGAGTCGGGTTGCATGTAGACAAATTATTTTGTCTTGCTCGGATCGGGGTACGCTCTGTTGTAATTTATTTATCGGGTTCGGGTCAGTTTATGGGTTAATAAGCCTAAAAAAAACATCCTGATTGGGGAATAAGTACACTGTAAAAAAAAATCTGTGAAGTTACTAACGTTTTTCTAGGAAACTTGGATTCCTAGAACTTTTCATGTAACGGCAACAATAAAATTTCATGTAACAGACACACTTTTGCGCCGAAAATCAAAAAATCTGTAAGGTTACTAAGAATTTTTTTGGAAACTGGGATTCCGAGAACTTTTCATGTAACTGCAGCCAGGGTTACAAATAAAAGTTTAGTAAGATTACTGAAATTTTAGCAGATTCATTTGTAAAGTTACAGATTTTTGTAGCTTTACAAAAACTAGTTTTGTAGATTTGCAGCTTTTTTCGTACAGTTACAAGTGAAAGTTTAGTAAGCATGTAACTTTACATCTGTAGAACTACAGATTTTTTTTTACAGTGTAGTCATTTTTCAATTAGCCTGACGGTGTCTAGACTCTTTGCAATAAGACTGAAAAATATTAGGCTAATTGGGAAAAAAGAAATGATTCTCCAATTAGCCCGGCTCTTTGCAAACAGCCTAGGCTCTTTGCAAAGAGCCTGATTTGTCAATTAGCCTACGACATATGTAAAATTTGCTTAGGGGGCCATCTACAAATCAAAACTACATCAAACTTTGTTTTTAAAATAGCAGCACCCAAATTTGACACCATAAATAAATTCTACACCCTTCAATCAGCCTAATAACAAATTTCCAAGAAATTCGAACGATTAGTTTCAGAGAAATCAATTATTTTAAAATGAGCCTAGTTAACGGCTGTATCCAAATTTAACTTTGGTACTCGATTGTTGAAATGCTACACCATCATTTTGACGCTAATGATCATTCGAAAACTACCTGAAAGAAAAAATTTGAAATTGAGAATTCGCATGAAGCAGGGCATAATAAATGTAAATCTATGAAGAAGATTGAAAGTTGCAATTGATATTTTTTTTCGATTATTAATTTCATAATTCATATTACAAAATTTTTTAAATTACAAATGGGGTGTATTTATGTTTGGGTTTTATAGCATTATAACAACACACAAAATTATCACATAAGAATTATAATTTCAGGAGATATTATTAAAAATATGAAAATGTAATTGAACATTAGAAGCTCTAAATTTTGAATGTTTATAATTCAAAAACTTACCATCCAAAAGAAGTTTCGTTTTTAGGTGTAGTTTGAACAGGAGATTTAAAATACAGTGTCAAAATTGGGTGTTGCCATCGAAAAAAAAAGAAAGTTTTGTTCTGATTTTGAATTGTAGATGGCCCATTAAGCAAATTGTATATGCATCATTTAAAAGTAGACTTTATTTTCAATAGTTTGGTATCAGTAACTTTTTTTTCTATTATAACTAGATGGTACCCGTCAAGATTTGACCGTAAATAACTTCAATGTTTCATTAGAAAAATTCTTGAATTTTTAATGAATTGCTTTTAAGTTAATTATTGAAATTGTGGCAAATTTCTATACTGCATAAGTTATTCCTATTTCTTTAAAGCGATAGAGGGTACAGTCAGCCAAACCTATTCAATGAGGTCACAAAATTTTGGGTACACGACATTTCGGTCCCGACACTTCGGTCCCGCCATTTCGGTCCCGCCATTTCGGTCCCGCCGTTTCGGTCCCGAGACATTTCGGTCCCTGGCCATTTCGGTCCGGAGACATTTCAGTCCCTGGCCATTTCGGTCCGGAGACATTT
This sequence comes from Maratus speciosus, assembly GCA_963932465.1. Classification (NCBI taxonomy): domain Eukaryota; kingdom Metazoa; phylum Arthropoda; class Arachnida; order Araneae; family Salticidae; genus Maratus; species Maratus speciosus. The sequence continues at coordinate 39,953,820 of OZ010791.1, read as the reverse complement.
CGGTCCCTGGCCATTTCGGTCCCGAGACATTTCGGTCCCTGGCCATTTCGGTCCCCAGCCATTTCGGTCCCCAGCCATTTCGGTCCCTGGCCATTTCGGTCCTTAGCCATTTCGGTCCCTTGTCATTTCGGTGCCCACCACCTTATAACTCGTATTCTAATTGTCGTGGGCCGCCAAACGCTGTAATTTAAACATTATTTGGGACCTTTTTAAATTTTTTTAACATCCCCCAAATTAAAAAAAAAAGCTAAATATAACAATCCGATAAATTTAAACTTTTATAACTCGTGATAATGAAATCACAGCGAGCTGAAAATTTGTTTGATTGAACAATGTGATATAATTTTACAGGGGACATTGTCTTATTATTATTATTATTATTTAACAAAATGGATTTTTTAAGCTTTATTATTTGTTATTAATATTAGGTATTTTATATATACTATAAACTGCCATAGATGATTTTTTGGTTGTTTTCATACGTTTTTTAGAACCTTTAAATTATCATCATTAATTAAATAATTTAAAAAACTGTTCTTATTTTTTCTCCTTCTTACAATTAGATTAATAATAAATGTCTTCAATAATTCAATTGGACACTTATAAGCTATTGTAGGTAAATATTTCCTCAAATCATTCTTCTACATCTTCTCCTTTAATAATTCAGAAATGAGATATATTTATTGAAGCAAAAATATTTAATTTTTCTTATTACTTTTATAATACAAAGTTGTAATTTTGTTTTCATAAGTTACTTTACCATTATAAACATTGGGAAAACAATAGTGATTTGGTAATTAGGTGTGCCAGGAAAAATATTTTGTTGTCAAAAAACTCCACCCACCGCTTCATTTTTTAAAAAATAATTATTGGTTGCATTTTCAACAGTCTTCTCACCCATTGTAGACGATTTTTATGAACTAATTTTATTGAAACTGGACCTATTTCTTTGTAATAAGATGATTATTTTTTATTTTATGTAATAGTGTAAGTATTATTTTAATTAATTTTATTTTCAATTTTTAACTGACAAAACTAAGGTTTTTAGGTGCGTTCGTAATTATATAAATACGTAGCACCTATAGTCGTCGTTCAGTCCGTCCGTCTGCTCGCCTGCCTCTCCGCATATAACAGAGCAAAAACAACTCAACCGAATGATCTGAAATTTTAAATATATGATTGTTGCATAATTTTGTCGAGCCATTTCAAATTTTATGGATATCGGATGCATAGTTTAATTACAGGGACTGCCAAATTTTTTCTTTACATTGCGGCCAATGGGAAAAATTATTGCAAGTGCATTTTAATGATGTTAGAGCCTTCCGAATGGTCTGAAATTTTAAATATATAATTGTTACAAAATTTTGTTGAGCCATTTCAAATTTTATGAAAATTGGATGTATAATTTAATTACAGGGACAGTCAAAAATTTTCCGTTACATTACGGCCAATGGGAAAAAATTATTGCAAGTGCATTTTAATGATGTTACAGCCTTCCGAGTGGTCTGAAATTTTAAATATATAATTGTTACAAAATTTTGTCGAGCCATTTGGAATTTTATAAAAATCGGTGTATAGTTTAATTACAGAGACAGTCAAAACTTTTGCGTTACATTACGGGGAATGGGAAAAAAATATTGCAAGTGCATTTTAATGATGTCACAGGCTATGCCCTCATGAAGTGCAAAAAAAAATATACATTCAGTACAATATGGAGTGCAAAAAATAATTATAAAATTAGTTATAGTACGAACGCACCTCATTTGCCACGTTTGACGAGCAATTTCCAACTTGTTTGTATTTGTCATTTATTTATTGATTTTTAATATTACCCTTTTCCTCCCACTTTCCCAGAAAAAAAAATTAACAATTTTTTATTTTAGTTTTATTATTAATTATATTAATAGTTTTAAATTTAGGTGACTTTAAATATAAAATAAATAAACATGTAAAAGATAAATTTCAGTTTATAACTACTATATGATAAATTGAATATAAAATGTATTATGTATTGAGTTTATTTTAAAGTAAAAAAATGTAATGTATATTAATAATGTTATTATTTTAATAAATTAAGGATACATTAAATAAAAGATATATTTAATAAAATATTAATTTAATTTTTATACTAAAATTCCTAACTCTTTTGAGAATTAATTAATAGCAATTATTAGTAGCAATTATTAATAGCAGTTAAAGTTTTTATTCAAAAGTTTTAATTTATAATTTCCAAAAAATAATATAGGAATTTTTTGAAAAATCAGCCAAAAACATAAAGTCTAAGTATTAATTAATTAATTAATTAAACATAATAATAATAATAATAATAATAATAATAATAATGCAACATTGTACAAATACAGTGGGGGACATAATTATAAGACACCTACCTAATTTGACATTACAGTGAAAGAAAAGATTCAGAGCTTAAAAATGCTTTATCAAATGCGACAAAAACATAAATTTATTCTGTTATCACACGTAATTGTTTTACAGAAATCATATTTTTATACAATTTAATGAAAAAACTTAAAATCATAATGGACAAAATTATAAGACACCAACATTTTTTTCCAAATACAGTGGTCAACATAATTAGCAGACACTAATGGTTTAAAAGAAAATCCTCTAACATGGTTATTCAATACTTGGTGGAGCCGCCATTGTTTTTTATAACATGAAAGATACGATTCGGCATCAAATCTATCAATTCTAACAAAATATCGCAAGACAATTCTTCCCAAGCACATTTTATAGCATTCTTTAGGTCTTCGACACATGTAAACTGCCTCCCATTTCGGTAAACCTCACGAGCTAAGATCTCCCACAAGTTTTCGATGGGATTTAAGTCTGGGGAGCGAGAAGGCCACGGAAGAACATTGATACTTTGCTCTGAAAGCCACTTTTTTGTCACGTGTGATGTATGAATCGACGCGTTATCGTGCTGGAAAGTGTAGTTTTCGCCACAAAGAAGTTCACCGTATAGAGCTAGTTGATCTTTAACAATATTCTTATACTTTTCGGAATTCATTCTTGAATGCACAAAAACGATATCGCTTTTCCCTTAAAACGAAAAACCAGCCCAAACCATTACTGAACCTCCACCCATTTTGCGGCTTATTTGTACATCAGGAGACTTCCGTAAATCATGCCAATAATAGTGAAACACGTCAGGACCGTCCAAGGTTAAACTTTTTTCATCAGAAAATAACACAGAGTACCATTTGGAGGTCCAGGCCATACTTTGTTTAGCGAAGTTTAAACGGTCCATTTTGTGCCGCCTTAGAAGCGGTGGTTTTTTCTTCAATTTTTTTAAATTTCACATAGGAAGCATTATGCAACACCCTGCGAATGGTTCTCCTTGAACAATTCAGTTTCAAAGCATTTTTAATGCCTGTAGTGGTCATCTTATTCTGTGTAGCGAGCGAAAACACATGGCGTCTCTCTCTCGAGGACAAGCAAAGAGTACGTCCAGATCTTTTAATCACAGATGCATTAATTCCTCTTTTCAAAACATTTGAAATTGCACATCTTGAGCGTTTAATAACTTTTGAAATATTATTAACTGAAGCACCAGTTCCATTTAATCTCCAAATTTCGCGATTTTCACTTTCTTTTAATTCTGTACCTCGTGGCATGTTTGTAAATGCGTGAAGTCGGTTATTGTCTGCTTTAGTTAACTGCTGACGTCATAACAGAATGCAGAAAATTTGCATATTGCACATTATTTTCGAAAAAAAGCAGGTGTTTTAATTAAAATTTTAGGGTGTCTTATAATTTTGTCCATGGTATTTATATTTTTTTTTTATTAAACTCTATAAAAATATCATTTCTGTAAAACAATTACGTGTGATAACAGAATAAATTTATGTTTTCGTCGTATTTGATAAAGCATTTTTAAGCTCTGAATCTTTTCTTTCACCGTATGTCAAATTAGGTAGGTGTCTTATAATTATGTCCACCACTGTACGTAAAAATACCTCTTAACAGTGTTAGGTGATATTATGCAGATTTTAATTTTTAAAGTACAGTTATAATTTACAATTCGCAAAAAGTAAGAAATTATTAATTAATTATAATTAAAGAGCAAAAATAATATTATAAGCTAACTAATAAATGAATAAACAACATGTTTATCTTCAGAACCCTTATCACTTTTATACATCCTAATGAAGTTAATAACGTTATAATAACCGAAAATTAAAAAAATATATATTTGTATTTACCCTATAAAAACAAATATATAGTTCATGTAATAGTTTTTAAACAAGCAATTGATAAATTAGTTATCTAAACAATTAATAATTAAAATAATTTTGAATTGATAAATACGTTTAATAAAAACAATTTAATTTTTGAATTTTTTTTTTTACTTAACAATATAACTATGAGTGTTTTCAACTTGTCGTGCAAGTTAAATTCATGCTGTATCAAATTTATTGCAAACTAACGGCAAACAAGTAATCAAAAATACTGCAAACTTACTGCAAAGTAGTAATCTTTCCATATCACACTATAAGTTTAACCCCTTCGAAGGGGTCAATAGACCTGATCAGGTCTATTGATGCGAAAGCGCCGTCAGAAGGCGCATGCATAGGTTTTATCACCATAAACAAGTTTAGGTAATATTTGTACTTTTCATTTCGAGCATTTTTTGGCGTTTAATAAGTATAGCGTTTAGAAAAAACGGTGCCTACCAAATAAAATTTCTGCAATTTCTGCGTATGTGCTGATTCTCATTGTTGTTGAGTCTCTCAACAGAGAGATTTTTTGCTTTCGTCACTTTCGTGAATTAAAGACAGTCTTGCCACCAGTTTCACATCATCAGTCATGAGTAGTTACTCATGCAAGTGGGTGATGGTATACCTTGCGGGACATTTGCTGCGAATTTCTCAATTCAAATTTGTCACGGCAAGATAATATCAGAAAAAATCAAACTTTCTGCTAATGTTCATGCTATCTGGGTTACCTCAAAAATTTCCATGGGGAGCGCGGCGGATCGCATGAACGGCTCATGCGATTGACACTTATGTGAAATCATTATCCAATATCTGTTACAGCACAAATTCTTAATTCAATGGCAAGAAATTAAACATGAAAATTGCTGTTTTACACTTAACCACTTGGCCCTAACTTTATTGCAGGCAAATGTTATGTAATATGAAACTTGATTTAACCCATTCGCTGCCAAAACTAAGAATTTTCAAATTTTTTGTTGAAGGTCGTTTGCCAGCACAAATTCAGAAAGATAAATTTCGCTTTACTAATACAGCGAAATTTCTGCCAATAAATGAGGCTTTTTTTTTTTAATTCTAAAATAGTGGTGACAAAGTAATCAATAAATTAAAGCCACGAGTATACTCGTGAATGACAGCGAATGGGTTAATTAAATTTAACTCTTCAGTATGCGCTCAGCTTTTTACATCATAAGTGAATCTTTTTCACTGGTAAATATTAATGTAACTTGAATGTATTATTAGTTGCAGTTATAGAGATTGGCCTTATATTTTTTATTCATGCTTTTTTTAAAAATTAAGAAATTAAATAAGGATATACCTAAATTCTTAAAGTTACTCGAAATACTTCTATCATATATACACAGTCAAGACAAGATTCCAAGCACTGGTAAAAAGCTCCATTTTAGATAGGCTTCCATGTAAAGAAGTGTAATTAATTATACCTCTAAGATACACTACCTCAATAAGATCTATTGTTCGTTTCGCAGGGATTCTGAAACTCTTCCGTTTGAGACAGGATTCCGTTATAGAAAGATTCCGCTTTCACAGGTTTCACTATGCTTCACTAAAGAAGGGTGAAAATCCCCTTTTCAGACAGGTTTTCAGCAAATTTAATTGTATCGCAATTCATATTAAGACCATGTAACGCTTACGTTAAAGACAGGATTCTGTTATAGACAATTACTATTTTGACAAGTTTTATTCTATTCATATGATATATATAAGTATATTTATATAAATACACAAAACTTTTAAAAATGGAACCTGCCTCTAACGGAGTTCTGTCTTAAACATAAATGTTCCATAGTGCTACGGAAAAGAATACTATACAAATACACCAAATAACACGGAAACCTGTGTAAAACGGAATTTTTCACCAATATTTACAATTTCATCTTGACAGGTGTTACTATATATATAACATGAAGGGAAAATTCTGGACCCTCCCACCCCCCGAAACTAAATCCTGGCTACGCCACTGCATGTCGTCCCGGTTTTTTTAAGCCATTAAAGTTGAAAAATGCAGTATGGCCACAAAAAAGCGCCGGCTGACTAGAATAAAGAGAGCGCGAGTAGAATAATTCTTCTATCTGGATCTTTATTTAGCATAATCAAATGGGGGAAGCCAGGACATCTACACTTGACATATATATATACATGTATAATATTCTTTTGAATGAATAACATATAGATATCAAGAAAAGCCAAACATGTTTTCTAAATTTCCAAATTTCTTCATTGTGATATATTTATAAAATTTCTTAATTTAAAATGAAATTTTACGTAAAAGTGATTCACTATACATTACTATTTTGAGATTTTATGTTATTTTTTTGTATTTTCATTTTTATTTTTTATTTGTCATATTAAAACATGTAGGCTGCTTTAATTCTAAGTATATAAGTCAAATAAATAACAAAGAAATATTTGAAATACAGAATTAATTTTAAATACGAAAAGAATATTTTATGACAATAGAAATTATAAATTTTTGATTTATGTTTATTGTGCTCGTAGTTTTTGAACGTAATAAGCATATAAAAGTCTTAAATATATTAAAAAGGATTTGTAATTGTGCAAACCACTTCACCGTCGACAGGTATGGGGAAAAAGTGCTTTTATCCCCGAGTTATCTCGTGGCAAACGGTGAAGTGGTTCAAAATTAAAAATATTTTTAAACTTCGCATTCGATTCCGGTAGAAATAGCAGTAATATTATTGTTACATGTAAAAAGATTAATGCCAACTTTTAAATAGTTTTTCAAAAAATAGTAAATTAAAATAATTATTAAAATAAAATAGAAAGTTCTAGTCTGTTCCGGTGCAGAATTTAAAAAATAATGTGTCTTTATCACAATTCCATGTTAAGAACCCCCTTTTTAAAAAATATGTAAAATGCAATACATTTAAAATTGATGCGCCGTTAAATAATAGGATAAAATAAAGATTTGTAAAAATATTTGAAGATTTTTTCATTATTAATCATATAGTGTGCAAATTATATACAATTGAATATGTGCATTTTGGCATGGGCATTTGCAAATGAAAATTAAAGCTCGACTTATAAATATTTTTAAATTGTCTGGACTTTATATTTATGATAGACTAAAATATGAGGAGCTTCTATAAAGAATCCACAGAACTCTCTCTTCCCCCACTCCTGAAAACGATTACTTCTACCATATAAAATCTGCATGGGGTGCTACAATTTGATAGCGAGTTATAAGTGTTTGCGGTTTTCGGGCCCTTATATTCGGTTATACTAAAACTTCAAGGGTTCAGTTAAAAAATCTTATAATGTACCTCTTTTTTTAAAGATTACGTTTACCGTACAAAATATGAGTGTGATTACGATAATTACAGAGAGAGTTATAAATGTTTTAATTTATCAGGACCTTATACTTAAGATACACTAAAATGTATAAAAAGTCAACAGACCCCCCCCCCCCTGCCTTATAAAAAGATTATGATTATCATAGGAAATTTGTGTGGGCTACGACAATTTTGATCTGTGTTATAAGTGTTTGCGTTTTCGAGTCCTTATATTCGAGTTATACTAAAATTTAGGGAGTTCAGTTTAAAAATTTGATAATGTCCCTCCTTTTATAAAGATTACGTTTACCATACAAAATATGAGTGTTTTGCGATAATTATAGATCGAGTTATAAATGTCTTACTTTATCAGACCCTTATACTTATGATACACTAAAATATAGAAAATGTCAATCCCCCCCCCCCCCTTGTTTTTTAAAATGATTACCATACGAAATTTGTGTGTGTTTACTAAAATTTTAAGGCCTTTATTTAAAAAACTCTACAATGTCCTCTATAAAATTGTCACCTATTTCAAGTGCACAAAATTTCAGCTTGCTGGAGAAGGGACCGAAATATCTCGGGACCGAAATGTCTTGGGACTGAATTGTCTCGGGATCAAAATGTCTTGGGACTGAATTGTCTCGGGACCGAAATGTCTTGGGACCGAAATGTCTCGGGACCGAAATGTCTTGGGACCGAATTGTCTCGGGACCGAAATGTCTCGGGACCGAAATGTCTTGGGACCGAATTGTCTTGGGACCGAATTGTCTCGGGACCGAAATGTCTCGGGACCGAATTGTCTCGGGACCGAAATGTCTCGGGACCGAAATGTCTTGGGACCGAATTGTCTCGGGACCGAAATGTCTTGGGACCGAAATGTCTCGGGACCGAAATGTCTTGGGACCGAATTGTCTCGGGACCGAAATGTCTTGGGACCGAAATGTCTCGGGACCGAAATGTCTCGGGACCGAAACGGCGGGACCGAAATGGCGGGACCGAAGTGTCGGGACCGAAACGTCCTGCTTCCGCAGCGTATGTAGTGGCCATCATACACCCATCATTTAAATCCGATCGAGCATATCTAAAACACACTCTAACGAAGCATTGCATGCCACTGTTGATGTGTTCGGTACTTTGATACTATATCAGATTTTGAGCAGCGAATTCCTTAAATGTTATCGACAACCTCATTGCATCCGTGGAAAACAGATATTGTACAATATTAACTATTCCGGGGGAGCACACACCATATAAAGTATAGTCCATTCTTTTTAAACATCATATATTTGTCATTTAAAGTTACTCAAATTGGTGCGGAGCGTCTGATTATGCTCTTGACATCATAATATACAGTTAAAATTCCGATATAAGGTAATTTAGTGTTTCATTTTCTATTTTACTTTTAATATATTGCGTACTTTCAATTTTATATCCATGCATGGCTGTCTTACATGGTTTGATTTCCCATTTTTTTAAACAGTGTATACGAATTTATATATAAGATTTTGTAATTCTACGATTCGTTTATTTTCATCATTCCAATTTATCGCAGTATATGGACAATTAAAGATGGCATCTCATTTTCTTTGCTTTCACATGTTATTATTAAATCTATGTTCTCAGCAATATCGCTCAGACTAATCCCTCTGAGGGAAATCCTAGTTTAAATTTTTAAAAAGGTGGCATCTATTTGAAATAGGATTTAATGATCGTCTATATGTCATTAAAATTATTTTTTGCTTTAAAATGTTGCTGAAAAATAAATAATGGATCGAATGGTGTGTATTTGTACTTTACGGAGCGAAAAAGTTTCATTCGATTATTAAAAAAAGGTCTGAAAAACATGGTTTTAACATTTCTACACGCAAAATAAGTGACACAATTAATAAACAAGTAAGAAAAATCATGAGTCAAGCATAAATTATAAAACTTTTCCCAACACATTCAGAATAATGTAACAAAAATTCATAGTTTAAAAAATTAAAATATTATGTCTCATTCAACCCTATGGAAATGCATAACACATTTGAAAATCTAATTTCAGCTGTTCCCATCTACAATCGGGAAACTTTTTGAATTCTTTGATCAACCCTGCATAGGACAGTGAAATTTAACAGTAAAAACTAACAGTAAAATTTAAAAACGAAAGCCGAAATTGAAAACGCACTTCAGCAATTATTACTCAAAGACAGTAATGTAACCTATTTCTTTTGTGTGTCCTTGTAAATTAACGACAAATGCTATGAATACAGTATTTTGTCGTAATCATCTTATTGTGAAATTCAATGATTTATATCAATTTCAATGTATTTGAAACAGCGTAATGTCATTAAAATACCCTGCAAACGATTTTTCCCCATGTACCATAAAGTAATAGTAATCTTTTGGGTAGCCCTGTAAATGAAATTGCTTGAAAATGCTTTGTCTATTTACCGGAGTTAGAGCTTGGACAGACGGCCAGACAAACCGAATGCATATACACTTTTCAACTTTTAAAGATATATATAAATATTATACAGACATACATACAATAAATACAATAAACCCAACTGGAGTGAAAAATTAGCCAGAGCCAGGAATCGAACCCAGGACCACAGTATACAAGACTGTTGCTCTAACCACTGAGCTACTCCGGCCGATACCCGGGTCTGCAATTTTTCACTAATAAACCATGTTGGGGAAGTCACCAGCCATCTATACGACAGCCTTGGACAACGATGAATAGATTTTACTATTACATCGATCTACGATAAATATAATAAAGCACACATTATATTGTAGTATCTGTGTTTTATTACATTTTTCAACTTTGTTGGAAAGTGTTAAAAAGGAAAGAAACGCCAAATTTACATTTGACTGGAAAAAAGGTAAAAAATGCATCCAAACAACGGTACGTTCACCGCTTATTATATATGAAGTCGCATCTCATGTTTTAAAATAAAATGTAACTCCCACAAAGAACTGTCGCAAAATCGTTAAACATAATCGTTAATAATAATATAAAAAAAAATCATAGATATAGATTATGTATAGCAAATATAGATTATGAAACACTTGCCATGATACTTTAACAAAACTTGCGACGTTTAATAAGGCAAAGGAGATACTCAAGTAAATATTTAACGCTGTATGCAGTGATGGAACAGCGTAGCAGCATCAGAGAATCAATTGACAGCGCTAAATTTTAATTATATTCTTCGTCTTATTTCAGGATAGATTTTCTGAATATTTTTAATCCGATGAACACTATTAAAATTTACTGGTGACAATCGCACAACTGCTGCGCCACTGTTCCATCACTGCTGTATGTGATCTATAAATTTTAATGATTCTACGTAATATTCTAAAATTTAATTTGGTATGAAAACACATAAAACTGTTGAATATTCACCTTCAGCAATTTCCATCAATAGACGTAAACGTACTTGAATTCTTTTCTACAGCGCTGTATATTACATAAAGATTTTTATACGCGCCATATATCCTTACTTTTGGAACCGGTTTCGAAAGTTATCCTAATAAAAAAAAGAACCTGCAAAAAAAATCGAAAAAGTAAAAAATGGCCTTTGTATAGATCAACCTGAGCTAGCCAATGCAAAAAAAAATCGTTTAAAAATATTGAAATGCAAACGAGATATATTAAAAAATTTCTTCCATAGGAATAATATTAGCGAACGGGTGTTTTCGCTTGAATGAAGTAGCCTCTTTAAGGTTTTTCACTAGTTTGCAATATTTATTTTACTAATATATCATCAAACAATAATCAAAACATAACTTCCTCTCCATCACGTGAATTACAATTGCTGTCTTTGTTTTGAGAGAAAATGGATCCTTTAATTGAACCTTTCTTTCGTAAACAGTTGAATTTTACGAACTAAACTCACTATAAGTTTTCAAAATAAATTTTTGCTTAAACTTTAACTTGTTCATTTTCAACATTTTCCATCATAGTTGAAAAGCGTTTGTGTATTCGGTTTGTCTGTCTGACTTGCCGTCTGTCGCTCAGTTTGTCCGCGCTGTAACTCGCGTAAATATATTCGGATTGCCATGTAATTGAAGTTTATATGGCATTTTCGGTATTAAATATAAAGTGTGTACCATAAATGATGAGCTTACAGAGACACTGAAAAGTATTTTGTTACATAATATTCCATGGTGAAAAACCGATTTCAATTCATTTTAATGATGTTAGATAATTTCAAAGTTTTCTATAGAGTATAGAATAGTTCGTTTACAAGGACACTCAAAAATATTCTGTTACATTACGGACAATTAGGGAAAATCGTTTTCAGTGCATTTTAATAGTGTTTCAAACATAATGAAATTGATATGCGCCACTGAGCTTAATGCTGAGCTTAATTCTTTCTACAAAGTATAGAATAAGTAATAATTATAGTTCGTTTACAGGAAACTCAAAATAATTCCATTACATTATGATCTATGAGGGAAAATGTTTGCAGTGTATTTAATGATGTTACACTATTTGAATGAAATTGATATACTACATTAATGAGGTGCATTATAGTATGTTTTCTATAGATTATTGAGCATCATTATACTACATTAATGAGGTGCATTATAGTATATTTTCTATAGATTATTGAGCATATAGAATCTATCCTTTATTTACAGAGACACTGAAACGAAGTCGTCTACAGGACTGACTATGAACCATAACTTTTGGGTGTGCGTTCGTTTTCAGTTGTGATATGCATGTTAAAACTTAAGTAAGTTTTAATACTAGATTAATTTTAACACAATTACTCTAATTGGTAAATAAATCATATCAGATGTAAATTTCCAACTGGGCGAAAAATGTCCGGACCAGGATTCGAACCAGGGATCTCCTGGCTGAAGCCGCCAGTGCTCTGCCATCTGAGCTATCCCGGACAAATCTGGTGGAACTTTTTCACCCAACTAACTTAATTGATTAAAGCATCTGGTCTGAAATCTGGTTAAGCTCAACGGAATAAATCGCAGGTAATGGAACTCCAGGAAACGCTGAATACGTAATTACACTAGAATAATTTTAACACAATTATTCTAATTGGTAAACAAATCATATCAGATGGAAGTTTTATGCGTTTCTGCAGTTCCATTACTTGCAATTTATTCTATTGAGCTGAACTAGATTTCAGACCAGATGTTTTAATCAATCAAGTTAGCTGCGTGAAAAGTTCCACCAGATTCGTCCGGGATAGCTCAGATGGTAGAACAATGTCGGCTTTAGCCCAGAGATCTCTGGGTCGAATCCTGGTCCAGACATTTTTCGTCCAGTTGTAAATTTAAATATGATATAAGTTTTAATAACCATTGTATTATGACGAATTCACACACATTAGCAACTACGGACAGCAATTGCTATAAATTAATTTTTACTGCTTTGTGTATTGTTTCTTTTTCATGTTCATTTAGATATCTCATTTTATTATATGAGCAAAAAGGAAATTTCTTAACAATATTCCTATAGTGTTGAAAGTGTATAAATAATCTATGCCGTCATGCATGATTTTTCGTTTTTGTTACAAAAAATATTTGGAAACCAATATTTATTATTTTGATAAATGAACGTACATTTTATTGTTAGATCAATATTTAACTCCAAAGTCTTGAATTTTTATTTACGGGAATACTCTATTAAGGAAAGTATACTTACCCGGCGCATTTTCCAGAGCTGCCGAATGCAAAACAGTTATGACAACCAAGCTCAAAAGTGTATATTTAGAAACCATTGCTGCTGATTCAAGCTGAAGTCAGAGATCGCAGTGGACACGGATGTAACAGCGAATTATATATGTCAAATTATGCAAAGAGGAAGTTTCAGCAGGAAGAAGATAGAATCTTGTAAGAACTTTCACCGTTAATTGGCGTCAAGTTTGTTTTTTTAATCAAATCTTGTTAGTCTACAAAAAATCGTGACCTCCGACGAAAAAAAAATTGTATAGTTCCGTTAGACAATTTCAACCTTTTCTGACAGAATTTGAAAGCAGAAATCACATTACACTGTTAAAAATACCCCTGGCGGCAGCAGAGATTCCAGTCATACCCCATAAAAAAAAAAAAAAAAAAAAAAAAAAAAAAAAAAAAAAAAAAAAAATCCATCCCCATCATTTTGTGCAGCCCGTAATTTTAGGGATATAATGCACTTTAAAACACACAATAACACTTTACTTACTGTTCCGCAGCTCGTAGCACGTTAGGTAATCATCACAGAATCGCTCTTTTGGCGGGTTAAAAAATATGTTACGGTCGCGGTTAAGTGACATTGTTTTTAGTAACACGACTAAAATGAAGGATTACACACTGGCGGAGGAAAATGTATGGAGTCGTACAGTATTTTTGCTAACAGATGGGCTAGAACTGTAAGAATATGTGGATTGCACTTAATAGTCTAAGTATCTGAGGGATAAGGCCACTTATTTAGTGAATCAGACCGTTTTTCATTAAATAAGGCTGTTGCCCGTGAAAATTGAAAATAAAGCGTTCATAAATTTACAGTTTTTTCAGATAGTGTTTTATATGCAGTTTTGCAAAATAATTGCTTTGACAAATATAAAAGATGTAATTCAGATTCTTTTCAATTTATCTGTACTAATATTATAAAGGAGTAACGTTTGTTTAAGGTAAGGTGCCCTATTTTCGTCGACCAGTCCCTTTTAGGCTGTTGGAAGTTGTAATTATCAGTGAAAATCTACCAAATTTAGATTTTAGATTGACTAACTTTCCACGCACATAGAAGCATAGGCAAACCTCGTACAAAAAAAAAAAAAAAAAAAAAAAAAATTAATAATGCGAAAATATGTTTTTCAAAAGTATCTATGTATGGCAAAAAAAGAAAAAAAGATCCCAATTTCGCCCCCCTCAAAAAATACAAAAAGTCGAGGTTTAATTATAAATCAAAATTTATTTCAAACTGAGTATGTAATTTAACTAACCTTAATTTAACCCCTTCGGGACGGGAGCCTTTTATGAAATTTTTAATCTTTTGTCACCGTTTTTTAAAAACAGAAATTTGTGTCTTCTTGAATCGAGAAAATGCGCTGATTAAGTAAGGCAAATTTTACAGTAAAATTTTACTGGTGACGAAAAACAAAGATTATGAGTGCTTTATGCGGCACGTATACGTGTCGCTCGTCTCCAAGGGATTAAGGCAGAAAGAAATGTACTATTATTCAGTGGAAGGCTGACATAAAGAAATATTAGGCATCCAAACATGAGGAACATATAAATTTTGTGTTGTTTTTGGCTCCCGATTATGTGTCGTGTGACCAAGTGCATCACTGAAAGCACTGAACCCATTGTTCTACATGTTTATCATCAGAAAAATGTTTCAAGCAGATAGGGTGACCGTGCCAGTAGTTGATACCCCTCCAGTAGTTGATCAATTTTTTTTAAATATTGCGACATTTCAGGAGGAAATGAGTTTTACACGTGGCACTACACATAATATTTTTGTTTGAATGTTAGAGCACCTGTTGTCACATTGTTATCAGCTGCTTGCTGTAAGAGAAACAATTTTATGATTTTTTTTAATTAGAAAATGTAAAAATTTAGTTTTTGATGAGTTGGAGACAATTGCGATAAGTTAAAATAATCCACTTCGATCTTGCATATTTCAAATAATATTTTATATGAATTATTATTAATCACAGCTTAAGCATGATATTTTAAAGATTAATTTTGGAATTCGATTGATCAACTACTGGGAAAATGGCAATTAAAGAAACTATTTACTTCTAATTTTGTTTCGATTTAATTTCAGCAGATTTCATTTTTGCCCATTATAGGACATTCATTAAGGGTTGCAGCAATGTCTTCCCCTAGGGACTGCACTAAAATTCTAAAGCATTTGCTGGGTTTCCCTGGGTGGCCATCCCGGGTTGTAGCAATTATTTTAGTTTACTTCTAAAATTAAAAGGAAGGACATGTAATAAAAACCCCGTAGCACCGACCTTATTTGATCAACTACTGGCTCGGACACCTAGGTCTACTCTGCATCATTTTCGCCATCATTATCGCTTGTATTATCATCATAGGGGATGTCAACATATATCTCACTTTCGTCATCAGAGTCGCTGGGTGGGTGGGTCGCGTTTGGATTTTTTCACATGGTGGATTCGTCCCCTTTCGCTTGAGAGTGGTGGGTGCCAGAAGTTTTATTTTTTTCTCAGCTGAGCGTTTCTTCTTCGCCAGATAATCTTTCATTTTGTTTTTATGAGGAGATCCAGCGATCAATGTTTCTCAGCCTCTTCGGGCAGAAGCTGCTGGTGTGATCACTGGTACTTCCCTGATCTCTTTAAGTCTGATGTCAGCAAGGCCGTAGCAGGAAAAATATTTTGTAGAGGGATTTAATCATGATTTGATCATTATCGCATTTTGGATTTTTTATTTTTAACCGAGTTGTTTTCTTCTGATGGACTGGTGTCTTCTATTATTATGAAACACCCATTATAAGTGAAGTGTTAGGTGGAGATCAAAGAGCAGCCGTAAAAAGTTAGAACTCTGATTTTGTGGTCAGAATGGGAAAAAAATGGTCATAATTAAAAAATATATATATACATAGCCATTTTTTCCCCATTCTCACTAGAAAATCAGAGTTCTAACTTTTATGACTGCTCTTTCATCTTCACCTAACACTTCATTTATAAGGGCTGTTTCATAATAATGGAAGCCATCCCAACAGTCCATCAGAACAAAATGATCCATTTCAAACAAATTTCAAAGGGTTCGATTGAAAAAAACTATTTAATACTTTGAGCAGAAAGAAGAGGCTACACCTGAAATTTCCAAAACACTAATAGAATCACACAGCTGCCAATTTGTACGGTTTTGTTACCTCTAAAATTTAATACAAACTTTTGCCACATTTAATCGTTGACAACAGTTAGATGTCGGCGATTGAATTAGGTAAAATTTAGTGGTAAAATAAATCTTAGAAATAGGTAGCTATGCAGTAGCGTAATATTGCGGGGAAAAAAGAAAAGTCAGCAAAATTAACATTCAACAAACAAAAAACTATCAAGGGTTTTTTAAAGAAACAATTTCATTCCCCGTTTTTCTTAAAAGTAACGGAAATGTACAGTCGTGGAAAAAAAAAGTAAACACCTCCTACTAACTCCTCAACAAATTATTGTAGATGAAAGTTACTGGTACCGAACGATTGGAAATAAAGTCTACTTTTAAATGATGTATACAAAATTTGCTTAGGGAGCATCTACATATTAAAACGAACCATAAATTTGTTTTTTTTCAATAGTAGTACACAATTCTGACAGCATAAATGAACTCTACACCCTTCAATTAGCCTAAAAACGAATTTTTATGCAATTCGCACCATAAGTTTCCGAGAAATTAATTATTTTAAAACAAGCGTATTTTAAGGGCTGTATTCAAATTGAAGTTCGGTACTCGATTGTTAACCGAGAGAGCCTCCTTCTTGATCAAGGCACCACTCAAGCAGTCAATGAACCAGGTTAGATTACAAGACAGCAGAAGAAATTTCAAAATATCTACTCACTTCTATCATTTTGCCGTTTTTTAAGCATAACTTCACAACTACTTGGAAGAAAAATGTGAAATTTAGGATTTCCATAAAGCAGGACTTAATAAATCTAAATCCATCAAAAAAATTGTAGGTTGCAATTCATATTTTTTTCGAATATTAATTTCATAATTCATATCATAAAATTATAAAAATTGCAAAATCAGCGTATTTATGTTTGGGTATTTTAGTACTATTGCCACACAAAAAAATACCACATTAGGAGTATAATTTCAGGAGATATTAATGAAAATATGAAAATGTAATTTAACATTAGAAGCACTAAATTTTGAATGTTTATAATTAAAAAACTTATCATTCAAATGACTTGAAATTTGGTGTCTAGGCATAGTTTGAACCGAAGATTTGAAATATCTCGTTAAAATTGGGTATTTCCATTGAAAAAAATGAAGTTTGGATTCGTTTTAATATGTAGATGGCCCCCTAAGCAAATTTTCTACACATCATTTAAAAGTAGACTTTATTTACAATCGTTCGGTACCTGTAACTTTCGTTTACGATAATTTGTTGAGGAGTTAGTAAGGGGTGTTTACTTTTTTTCCCACGGCAGTACATCAAAGAAATGTTACTTGCACCATAAAAAGTAATGAATTAAATGATAATTTATATTTCATCTCCTTAGTTGGTGACGATTGTGTAAATCCGGTTTATTCGAGTTTTTTTTTTGCTTATCCGAGGTGAGCTTGGTCCATATTAACTCGCATAATCGGGACTCTACAGTAGTTTATTTTAGATAACAGTAATAGTTAATGGCATATTAATATAGTCATCTTGACAGAAATTTTGGAGGAGGTTCAAACTTTAGTAATCCCCCCATTGGCTACGGCCTTGGATGGCAGCAACAGTTTGCTGAACCTTGCCACTTGATGATGGTTGATCAGCTACCATGAAATTTTCGCCAAGATGTTGAGGGAATGAGGTTTAGTTAAAAAATCTTCAGGGGCAAAAATGTCGGGATTAAATGGCATGATGCCCGTCTTTTTTAAACCACTGGACAGCAATTTTAACAACAGCAGCACGATCGTAGGCTTTATTAAAAAGTCGTGCGATTTGTAAATTTTCTACCAGGATGGTTTGACAGCCAATTTTCTGTTGCTTCAGCATAAAATGTTTATAAGGGAAACGTAACATATATTAAACTTTATTTTCATTTTGAAGTATCTGTCACGAAAAAGCATAAGCAAATCAGAATAAGCAAAATAAGAAGCTGCTCTTATTAATAAACTAAAGAATCGAATAGCATTTTTCAACTTTTGATAAAGAAAAAAAAACGTTCAAAGTATGCCATCCAAGTTGGCATTTTGAGCCGATTTTTGGGTTACAGCTCGGCGAAGATTGTCTTGAGAACGCAATTAATTATAATTCAATGTGATATACAGTTATCGAAAATGGAAAATGCTATTCGATTTCAAATCACTTCATTAATTATAACTGCAAACTCCAGGCATTTATGCATAAAAACGAATCGGTAAATATATCAGTTTTGAGTTGGTGAATGGAGGGGAGAGGGATAATTTTAAAAACCGACTTAAGTGTTATAGTAGTACAAAAACTTTCTGATTCTAAAGAAATGTATTTCATAGAAAAACAAGAAAAAAAATACCATACGTCGAGCATAGATTATGAAGCACTTTCCAACACATTCAGAATAATGCAAAAAAAATTGCACCGTTTAAAAAATTAAAATATTAGATCTAATCCAACCCTATGGAAACGCATAACACATTTCAAAACCCAATTTCCGCTGTTCCCATCTACGATCGGAAAATTATCCGAGTTTTTTCAGCAGCACTGTATAGGATGTATAGATTTGTGTCTATTAACTACGTGCATGCCAAAATTTAGTTCACTTGGAAATACATATACAGCAGAGCGCCGATTATCCGAACAAGTCGGGACCGACCCTAGTTCGGATAAGCAAAAGTTCGGATAAATGGACATACAATTTAAGGGTTGTTCCTGACTATACTAAAATCTTAACACTTTACCCAGGCTTGGGATTGGCAGCACCAGTTAGTGCTAGCATATTTAAAAACTGTTTTATATATATATATATATATATATATATATATAATTTAAAATTTTCTTTTTCTCTTTATATCACTTTCTGAACTCCAGAGATAATTTAAGTAAAAGAGCTTTCGATTGTTGCTTGCTTCAAAGAAGGCGTTTTTCCAATGCTGCCATATCTCGAATGCCTCTTAAATACGTTAGTTGAAAAGGATTAGAGTTCTGCCGTTCGAGCCATTTCATACCTGTTTCCAAACATTCAAAGGCATCGTTATGTGATGTACCTGGGTCATTTTCAAAGCATTCATTTTCATTTCTTCAATTTCTTTTTCGTCTTAAATCTCATCATCATTTAAAAAAAAAAAAAAAAAAAAAAATGAGAGAAATAGGCTGTTTGATAAATGGAAGTTCGTTTTTTCTTTTTCAGAGAAATAGTCTGTTTGGATAATTGAAAATTCGGTTAATTGGAGTTCCGATAATCGGCGCTCTATTGTACTTGAGTTCAAAATTCCCCTTCAAGTTTTTCCTCTAATAAGGAGAATGGCACTTGAATACTTTTGTGCAGCCCTGTATAGGAGATATAGAATTTATATATAACGAGTAACATGCAAAAAATCAGTTAAATTTAAAAACAAGCGGATATCGAGCAATTATTACTGAAAGACAGTAGTGTAACCGATTTCTTTTGTGTGTCCCTGTAAATGAATAAAAAATGCTATGAATGCCCTGTTCTAACGGGATCGTGGTGAAATTCGGTGATTTATATCAGTTTCAGTTGATTTATACATTTGAAATAGCGTAATGTCACTAAAATATTCTGCAAACGAGTTTTCCCCATAAAACATAATAAAATGGAATTCTTTTGTGTGCCCCTGTAAATGAACTATTAATTCCACATACTTCCTATACAATACCAAACATGCTTTGGTGACCCTAAATAACCTTTATCAATTGCATGAAAATCCCAGTATATTTACGAAAGTTAAAGCGTGGACAGACGAACAGACAAACCGAATGCATAAACACGTTTCAACTTTGTTGGAAAGTGTTAAAAAGCAGTAATAAATGCACTAAAATTAAAATTGACTAACAATAAATTGGGACAGTGCACTCAAAAAATGGCACGAAACTATTTTGTATTCATTATGTCGAAATTAAATTCGATGTTTAACACACTAACATTTTAGTAGCAATTTTTTTTTTCAACAGAAATTGTAATTTCTCATATAATACGAGCCTTTTTTAATCAATTTGGTACTTAGAAACAAACAAATTTTTATGTAAAGATGCTTGTTTTAAATGAAATATTTTTATTTTAATCACATGTTTTATTTCAAAGAATTATTCTTATATGGATACCAAGAAATCCAAAACAGTTTTTCTTTTCTGTAAAGACAAATTACCTTTGATAAAATAGTAATCGATTATATAACGCAATGTGTAATAGATTTATAAATAACTGAAAATAGCTGTTTAATTCCAAATCAGTTGCGTAGTTTTTGGCTGCAAATTTTATGCTTTTACTTTGCAAATTTTATGCTTTAAGATTCCGTCAGCAGTATTGGAAATTTTTACATTGTTGGGCGTTATTATTTAAAAATCAGAGTTCATGGTTTAATATTGAAAAAATCCCTGCCGGCCCGGCCTACAGGCAGAGGTAGATTTCGAAGTTAAATATACTAATTTCACCAACAAAAACTAAATCATTATTAGATATAAATCCACTTTAACAGTTTTATCTGTCTGCTTTTGACGAGTTTATATTTCCTTTTTTATAAAATAGCTGGTTTTATCAGAATCATGTTAAGGCGATATTAAAAAAATATTTTTCCATACTCAACAACTCGAAATTTTCTGGCACATTTTCAGATTAATTTTTAATAAAAAAAATATGAAACATGCTGACGTGATTTTTGAAAAGATTTATAAGCGACCTGTGTTTTTATTTTTCTTTCAATTAATTAAAACTTGATTAATAAACCATTATTTTCTCAGTAGGGCAATATTTTTCGTTTCTAACACAATCGCTTCGGGAAATTCTGTTCAAAATGCCCACTTTGACATCATTTTTTGAAATACATTCTGCCTCTATCAAAAAATCGATCATTACTGTACATTATACAGTTTCTGAATAAGAGAATCTAGCAATTGGATACGTTTGAGAGCAAAAATGAATTTAAAAATGAGTAAGATAATAGACAGTTAGGTAGATTTCGTATGAAATACTACCTATTGGGATCGTTCCTATGTTGGAATTTCTGAAAAAGTTTTGCAGATCTACACCGATCATGACCCCTAGAACCCAAAACCACTCTCAGTAAAAAAGTTTATATATCTATCTATCTATCTATCTATCTATCTATCTATCTATCTATCTATATATATATATATATCACTTTCTTCTGGACACGATAACTTTCGTAATTCTGCACCAATCTCTTCCAAACTGATACATAAAATCAATGGGCATAAAATCTCGGTCAAGTTCGTTAATGGGCAAAATCGGACCAAGGGGAGGGAAATAGGGAGGGGTTTTGTGAAAACCGAAAACCCCCCATAACGTCTTAATTTTTGTACATATCAAATCAGTTTAAAGTTTTTATTACTTCTAAAAACAGGGCCAAAAATTTATGTATCACAGATTTTTGATAAAGTGAAAAATGGGCTCAAGGGGCGCAAAAAATAGGGTTTTTGGGAGAAAAAAATTCATAACTTCGTCAATTCTCAAGATATCGAATTCAATTAATTTTATTATAAATTTCCTTAACATTATCTAAAACTTTTATATTCACAAGTTTTTGATAGGACCAATTCGTACCGCAAAAAAAAATTAAAAACGAAAACAAAAAGGGCGTTTGAAGAAGAAAAAAATCCATAACTTCGTCAATTCTCAAGATATTAAATCCAATTAATTTTATCATGCATTTCCTTAACATTATCTACAACTTTTATATTCACAAGTTTTTGATAGGACCAATTCGTACCACAAAAAAAAATTAAAAACGAAAACAAAAAAGGGGTTTGAAGAAGAAAAAAATCCATAACTCCGTCAATTCAAAAGATAGAAAATCCCCATGGATTTATCATATATCTTCTTAATATTGTCTACAACATCTATATAGACAAGTTTTGGATAGGACCAATTCTTAGAGCAAAAACAAATTAAAAATACATACCGGTTGAAGTAAAAAATCATCTTAGTAAGGGTGTATTCAAATCCAAACTGCTTATTTTCTGACTCATTTTACAATTCATTTTTGCTCTCAAAGGCTTCCAATTGGTACGTTTTCTTACTCAGAAACTATATAATGTACCGTAATGGTCGATTTTCTGATAGGGGCAGAATATATTTTTTTAAATGCTGTTAAAAAGGGCATTTTGAACCGAATTTACCGAAGCGGATTGTGTTGGAAAAATCATTGTATTAAGGATGCGCTTAAATCCAAACTGCTTATTTTCTGACTGGTTTTTAAATTCATTTTTGCTCTCAAACTCATTTAATTGGTAGATTCGCTTATTTAGAAACTATATAATGTACCGTAATAATCGATTTTTAGATAGAGGCAGAATATATTTCAAAAAATGATGTCAAAGTGGGCATTTTGAACGGAATTTTCCGAAGCGATTGTGTTAGAAACGAAAAATATTGTCCTTCTGAGAAAATAATTGTTTATATATCAAGTTTTAATTAATTGAACAAAAAATAAAAACACAGGTCGCTTATAAATCTCTTCAAAAATCACGTCAGCAAGTTTCATATTTTTTTAAAATTAAAAATGAATCTGGAATTATGCCAGAAAATTTCGAGTTGTTGAGCATGGAAAAGTATTTTTTTGAATACTGCCCTAACATGATTCTGATAAAACCAGCTATTATATGAAAATGAAATAAAAACTCGTCAAGAGCGGCCAGATAAAATTGTTAAAGTGGATTTATCTATAATCATGATTTAGTTTTTGTTTGTGAAATTAGTATATTTGACTTCGAAATCTACCTCTGCCTGTAGGCCGGGCCGGCAGGGATTTTTTGGATTTGAATGCACCCTTAATAAGATGATTTTTTCTTCAACCGCTATGTATTTTTAATTTGTTTTTGCTTTAAGAATTGGCCCTATCAAAAACTTGTCTATATAAATGTTGACGACAATATTAAGAAGATATATGATAAATTCATGGAGATTTTATATCTTGTGAATTGACGGAGTTATGAAAAATTTTCTTCTTCAACCTTCTTTTTTTTTTTCGTTTTTTTTTCGGGACGAATTGGTCCTATCAAAAACTTGTGAATATAAAAGTTGTAGATAATATTAAGGAGATGTATAATAAAATTATTGGATTTAATATCTTGATAATTGACGTAGTAAGGAATTTTTTTCTCCCAAAAACCCTATTTTTTGCGCCCCTTGAGCCTATTTTAAATTTCATCAAAAATCTGTGATGCATGAATTTTTGGCGCTATTTTTAGAAGTAATAAAAACTTTAAACTGATTTGATATGTACAAAAATTAAGAAGTTATGGGGTTTTTTCGGTTTTCACAAAACCCCTCCCTATTTCCATCCCCTTTGTCCGCTTTTGCCCATTAACGAACTTGACCGAGATTTTATGTCCCTTGATTTTATGTATCAGTTTGGAAGAGATTTGTGCAGAATTGCGGAAGTTATCGTGTCCAGAAGAAAGTGATAACACAATTGCTTCGGGAAATTCCGTTCAAAATGCCCACTTTGACATAATTTTTTGAGATATATTCTGCCTCTATCAAAAAATCGATCATTGCGGTACATTATATAGTTTCTGAATAAGCGAATCTACCAATTAAATGCATTTGAGAGCAAAAATGAATTTAAAAATGAGTCAGAAAATAAGCAGTTTGGATTTGAGTACATCCTTAATGCAATGATTTTTCCAACACAATCCACTTCGGGAAATTCGGTTCAAAATGCCCACTTTAACAGCATTTTTTAAAATATATTCTGCCTCTATCAAAAAATCGGCCATTACGGTACATTATATAGTTTCTGAGTAAGAAAACGTACCAATTGGAAGCCTTTGAGAGCAAAAATGAATTGTAAAATGAGTAAAAAAATACGCAGTTTCGATTTGAATACACCCTTACTTAGATGATTTTTTTCTTCAACCGCTATGTATTTTTAACTTGTTTTTGCTGTAAGAATTGGTCCTATCCAAAACTTGTCTATATAGATGTTGTATACAATATTAAGAAGATATATGATAAATTCGTGGGGATTTTATATGTTTTGAATTGACGGAGTTATGGATTTTTTACTTCTTCAAACCCCCTTTTTGTTTTCGTTTTTAATTTTTTCTTTTTTGCGGTACGAATTGGTCCTATCAAAAACTTGTGAATATAAAAGTTGTAGATAATATTGAGGAGATTTATAATAAAATTAATTGGAATTGATATCTTGAGAATTGACGAAGTTATGAATTTTTTTCTCCCAAAAACCCTATTTTTTGCGCCCCTTGAGCCCATTTTTAACTTTATCAAAAATCTGTGATACATAAAATTTTGGCCCTATTTTTAGAAGTAATAAAAACTTTAAACTGATTTGATATGTACAAAAATTAAGAAGTTATGGGGGGTTTTCGGTTTTCACAAAACCCCTCCCTATTTCCATCCCCTTGGTCCGATTTTGCCCATTAACGAACTTGACCGAGATTTTATGCCCTTTGATTTTATGTATCAGTTTGGAAGAGATTGGTGCAGAATTACGAAAGTTATCGTGTCCAGAAGAAAGTGATATAGATAGATAGATAGATAGATAGATAGATAGATAGATAAAGTTTTTTACTGAGGGTGGTTTTGCGTTCTAGGAGTCATGATCGGTGTAGATCTGCAAAAATTTTTCAGAAATTCCAACATACGAACGATCCCAATAGGTAGTATTTCATACGAAATCTACCTAAAATGTATTGGATATGTATTCACAAATATGTGAATACATACATGTGATAAATTTATGCATATATATGTAGTAAAAAAATGTTTAAAAATCTGAACGGTATTTTATTTCAAAACAATTTTTGCTTTCTGGTTCGTTATATAAATAGTTAAACAAAAGGACGATTTCAAAATCATTTTAAAAGGAAAAAGGATAATATAAGAAGCGCTCGGCGGAGAAAAGATGGATTGGTGATTTGATGATTTGAAACATTATAGTGCTTACTAAGTAAGATTACCCCTAATGACATTAACTAATGGATTACTGGGGGGGGGAGGAATAGGGGAGATTGTAAGTAGTTAAGGGGACTCTTCACTCACTTGAAAATGCCCGCTCCGTAATGTTAATCCTTCGGGCAGGTTGTTTTCAAATTTCTCGTTTAAATTTGAATATTTTCAAACGATTTTTTTTTTCATAGAATAGTTGAGGTCGATCTCTAATATGGCTATTTTGTACTTTTTCGATTTTGGTTTCAGATTTTTTTTTTTAATAAAAGTACTTTCCCTTTCGGAACCTGTTTTTCTGACATATGAGAAATTTATTTTCTTATTTGGTAAACATTAAACTAACTTATTTAGAAACAGTTTAGTAGTGCTTTATGTTATTGATGCGAGTATGTTCTTATTACTTCTTTAACCCTTTATCTACTGACGTACTACTGATAAGTACCACTCACTTTAATGTTTCATCCCATGGTGCATATTACTAATATTCTAATGGTACTTTTGCAAAAACACTCTTTTAACTCTACTTTATCAGGATGCATAGCAGCAGCAGTTCTACGTTTGTTATTTTAGCGAGGAAGGAGGTTATCTTTGAAACAGTCGATGTGTTTTGTGCCGACATTTTGTATAGATTGTCACGCTCGTCTTTTTATTGCTGCAAACACAGTAAAGGATATAAGATAAGTGTTGGATTTTTTTTTACGTGTTCATTACGATCGTAGAATACAATTTGACTAACTATTTTAGGTGAACGGTGTATGTATTCATTTAACAGTTGAATTACTCAGTGGTACTTATAAGCACCGTTAGTACACTGGGTGTTGGAGAAAAACTTCTTGTTTAGTTTTCGTCTGTGTTCCGTTTTTATCTACTTTTTAATGTAATTACTAAATTGTAGTGTAGTAATGTTTTCCTGGTATTTCTTTATGTTTCATTATTATTTTTTATAGGAAATTGAGAAAGTTGTGACAGCGGCTGTTTTTTGCTATGCTAGAAATGACATACGTAAATTCATATATTGCATATGCGGAGATGCGGGAGAACATGTTATCCCTGGAATATAGGCGTCGCTTAACACTAGAACGGCGGTAGGGGTCATTTTGACACCTGAGTGCTTTCGTCCGTTGATTACTTTTGTTTGCTTGGGCGAAATCGTTTGAAATTTTTTGACTTTTCCTAAATAGATAACATATATTTCTAAAGAAAAATTCAGCTTTCTAGATTTGTTAGTTTTTGAAATATGGGCTTGTATTCCTAGAACGGCGGACAGGGGTCATTTTGACCCCTTTAATAAAATACTCTTTGTACTCAAAGCTGCTTTTGTTGGTATACTATATGTTCGAGGAGCAATAAAAAAAAGTGTTTAGATTTATATTTATTGTCGTCCAAGGCATGAGGAATACTATTTTGCAAAGAAACTACCTCAAGAGATAGATTCAAAGAAAGAAAAAGATTTTTTAGGTTTGATGAAAAGACAATAAGATCTAGCAGACTACAGACTGTTAAATTTGCTCTTGCATCTAAAATGTGAAATAAATTTATTGAAAATTGCAAAACATGCTACCGACCAGGACAAAATATTACAGTTGGTGAACAATTGTTCCCATCTCAGGATAGATATAAATTTACGCAATATACGCCAAATAAATCGGATAAATTTGGAATAAAATTTTGGTTGATCTGTTGACGTTGATACTAAATACCTCTTGAATGAATTTATTTATCTAGAAAAGGATGAAGCAGCCAATCCTTAATTACGTTTATCGGAAAATGTTGTCATGAAATTAACAGATCCCCATCTAAACGAAGGGAGGAATATTACGACAGATAGCTATTTTACTAATATCAAATTAGCAGAAATGTTAAAAGCTAAAAATACAACTTTGGTTGCACAATGGAAAAGAACAGAGGCGAAATTCCTATATCATTGAAAAATATGCGCAGTACTCTTTATTCATCGAAGATAGTGGAATGTGATAATATGACACTTACCATCTATCAAGCCAAAAGAAAAAAAAAGTGTTTTTCTACTTAGCTCATTACATTCTACTGTAAAAACTGAAGACGGTCTCAAGAAGTTGCCCGATTCAATAGAATATTACAACGCAACGAAGTATGGTGTGGATATCCATGATCAGATGTGCCGAAAATACTCCGTGAAATCGGCTTCTAGACGATGGCCTGTACATATCTTTTTCAATATTTTGGATCATGCAGCTTTAAACGCCTGGATAATTTATAAAAGTGTAACAGGCAAGCCTATCACCAGGAGAGATTTTCTATTAAATTTAGGAGATGTGTTCAGAATGGATCTTATGGTTTCAAATCTCCCAAAGATCTTTCCTGAGTCTTTAGAAAAAAAAAAAAAAAAAAAAAAAAAAAAAAAAACACGAAAATAAAATAAATATCAAGAGAAAAAATGTCAAGTACAGACATGCAATGGAAACAAATCTCAAGAATTTTGCGCACCATGTTTCAAAGTTGTGTGCGGAAAATGTACTGGAAAAATTGCTATTTTTTTTTTTTTTTTTTTTTGATACAACTGAATTAATTCCTAATACGTGCGTACAATTTGGAGTATTATAAGCATTAAATAAAATTGAAACAGAATGCTTAACATATTAACCATTGAGCTACACTTATAATGAAATAACGGAGACAACAGAACATATTTCTCATTTATGGATTTAGAGAGTGAATCATTCGGCGAGTAAGTAGATGAAAATATAAATATATACTATTTAATAAATTGTGTTTTATTTTAGTTAACATTAGTTTTAATTTGTGAAAAAATTAATTTTAAATCGATTTTTATATCAAATTAATGAGTTTTTTGAGTAGTCGTAGTATAATCCAATTAATCGCCCTGTAGGCGTTACATATACAGTACTTTAAAAATTCAATAAATTATCGAATAATATTAAATATAAATTATGAAATACACGTAAATTACATATTTTTGCCAATGTATGGCTTTTAAAATTATTTTAGCGTTGTTATTTCAATAGTTTCATCAAGGGGTCAAAATGACCCCTTCCCGCCGTTCCAGTAGGTAAGATTTTCCCGCCGTTCTAGTGTTAACTAAAGGACAAGATCGAAATCTAAAAAAAAAAAATAGTTTTTTTAATGCCATCTAA
Source organism: Maratus speciosus (assembly GCA_963932465.1). Classification (NCBI taxonomy): domain Eukaryota; kingdom Metazoa; phylum Arthropoda; class Arachnida; order Araneae; family Salticidae; genus Maratus; species Maratus speciosus. The sequence continues at coordinate 39,925,375 of OZ010791.1, read as the reverse complement.
TTTCAATTTTTATTCATTTTTCCTGTGTAAAATAAAACTATGTCAATTTAATATTTTTTTATTGTTAATTTGCGAGTGTCTTCTTGTTATTTAGCATTTTTAAGAGTTTAAACTTTATTTGAAATACCATGTGGATTTTCTGTTACGAGAATATTTTAGGCATAGTGTACTGACAGTACTTTAAAGTACCACTTTAATTAATTAACTCTAAAGAATTAAATTTCTCACGGGTGAGTATTTCTTTTTATGCATATCCTTTAATTTTTATTGTAGTAACTGAAAAAAAAAATATTACATGAAAAAAAATTGCAATTGATCATAATGCAGGAGATAAAGAGTTAAACCCTCATTTCTTTAATTGCGGAAATTGGTCATAACACCCAGCAAATACATTTCCTTCTAATCTCGTATTTCCACAAGAAAAAATATTTTTTAATTAGCAATACTTCCTTTCGACAATATCATGACCAGATGTTTCCCTTTTTAAATCAGCAGTTGCAGTAATTGCAAAATTTTCTTTTTAACAGTAATTGCATTTTAATTGCTCATACTATAGAAGGAAATTCACGTTATGCGGGAAATGAAACAAACTGTAAACTAATGCTCGATGTGAATAGGAATAGGGTGTTGATCAAGGTTTAACCCATTTATGCCTGAATTTTTGTCTTCTCAAATTTGTTGGCAAAATCCCTTTAAAATGTTGCAAAATGAACTGGAAAAATACTAAAACAAATTACGCTAAATATTTTTGTATTTAGTTCATAAAATGTAAACGTACTAAATATGGGAATATCCATTTGTGGAAACATACATAATTATATGTTTCCTCTAAATTTATATAAATTAAGCTTTTAAATATCATATTATGTACTATAAGTAGGATTTTTATGAACTATTAAAAAAAGATACTTATTTCTTTACAGAGAGTAATAACATTATAAGTATTATTAATAATAAATTAAGAATAATTGTATTTGAGGATAAAAAACAATTTATTTCAACATCACCTTGAAAAGGACTTTACATAAATAACTGTCCCCTAAATGGCTAATAGAAATATGTACCCATTTGCGCCTAGCGCCCTACATTTTGTATGTTACAAACATGCATATAAATATAGGTTTGAACAATTTTTCGCAATTTAAAAAGATACGTATTTCAAAAAAGTCAACAAGCTAAGATCATGACTTATTTATTTGGATCCTTGATACAAAAAATACAAATAAACTTACTTTTTACATTTCGCTATCTTGAAAAATGAAAAATCTATAAACACCGAAAAAAGGGTCATCATTTAAGCAAATAAAATATCTATCTTATGCTGTCATCTCTCGGTAATAGATAAAGATATTTATAGACAATTACTTCATACATTTGCATGTTGTAAAGAAGAAGAAAATTATAAATATTTGTTAAAATTCGAAACGTCCCAAAAATGGGACGCTAGGCATTAATGGGTTAAATCAATCACTTAATCAAATGCGTCTTAAACAGAATGAACATTTCAGAATCCCGGGTGCATTATGATTATTAGCGTAAGAAAATTGTAGAAAAAAAAAATGTGTAGAACAAAAAATCTACTGTTTTTTTAATACATTATTTCAGATATATTTAACGCGATTAAAAAAAAATGCTTAACATCGAGAAAAATTCCTACTTCTTTTTAGTCAGATTTTGTAAGAAATACTGCTTATTACATTTTCCCCTATGTTGGAATTTCTGAAAATTTTTTGCAGATGTACACCGATCATGACCCTTAGAAGCCACAACCACCATCAGTTCAACTTTATATATATATGTGTGTGTTTATAACCATTAAATAAACATACACACACACACATATATATATATATATATATATATATAAAACTAGATATGTTTACATATCTAGTTAGTTTACATGTATATATATCTATATATATATATAACTAGATATGTTTACAACAGCAAAATTTCAGATATAAAGGAGAAGGTAGAGAAGAAGCATATAACTAGATATTTTTATAATAAAAGTATGAAAAATGGGGGGAGGACAATTATTTAAAATTTAAGAAATGCAAGGATAAAAGATGTAAAGTCTGCATCCATGCTGAAAAAGATAACTGTAATGCCGTGGATGAAAATTGTGTAAATTTTTGTAAGGTAATTTAACTGTGTGTATAGATTAAAATGTAAAATTTCTAACATGTCTTACATAAGACAAACGTCTGGTCCTCTTAATAAGAGATTTAACAACCACAAAAAAGATATAAGAAAGATAACGAGTGCGAGGGAAGAACAGGAGATTGAAATAGTACATTTCGCAAAACATGGAATTGAAAATATTGAAATATCGATTTTGCATATAGTTGTAAACAAGGCTGAAAGATTAGGGGAGACCGGGGGAATGCCGCCAACGCGGGTTATGCCGCCACCCCACCTAGTTTAAAAACTAAGGGCAGTTTGAGATAGTGAATGTGCCTGCACTATAGCGGCCAACAATATAAACAGTGCCTAAAGTGGGAGTGACTTTGCTGTACGTCGTTCGTCTGTTCTAGTGAAAAATGTAGTTTTCATCTAGTTGCTTATTATTTTGGAGCTTCAAATGAGTAGAGATAAGCACCTTTTATTGTAACATTAGGTATTTAAGATAATATGACCCGTAATCTACATGCATTCGCCGACATTTTGATGCAATGTGTTGAACAAGTTCGGTTCTTCTTTCGGCTTTGCTTGGGGATTTCCGCCATATTGTCCTCTCGGGGTAATGCCGCCGCCATGCAAATCGGGTGAGAAAGGGCCTCATTTTAATGTAGTGGAGCCGATTCAGCAGAGTGACTTTTGCAATATGAAGTAAATTGTAAGCTTAACCATTATTCTGCTCAATTACATCGCTTTCTAACTATTTTCAGCAGGTTGTGTGTTTCCTAGTATCCATTTGATGCATGTACTAGGTCATTAAAGAGTGGCGGCATTACCCCGGTACAGTGGCGGAATTACCCCAGTGCCCTGGGTAATCCCGCCACTGTGCAGAGGTTTAAAAAATATTTTTTTATGTATGCTTACTTTACAGTTATGGTTACGGTTAAATTTATACAGATAGTAAAGATCATGATTGAGCTTTAGAATTTTTACTATTAAAAAATAAACATTTTTTCGAGGTGAAAAAATTTAAATTCCCTTAAGGTGTCGCCATTCCCCCGGTCTCCCCTAATATGTGAAAGGAGTATGATGATTAAATACGGAACAGTGTACCCTTATGGTTTAAATGTTATGTTTGATCAAATTAATGTTTTGAAGAATTTTAGAAATACAATATTGGAAGAGTCAGTCTATGGAAAAATTAATCACGATTTGAGTAATGAGTATGAGGTACATAATAAACTAAATGTCAAAGTTAATGATCTAAATTGTAGTAAGGATATTAAAAGTGCTATTGTCAATATTAATTCCGGCAATGTTGTAAAACAATAAAATACATAATTTTCAATGTGAAAAAGAAGTTAATACCTGATTTATTGAGAGAATTATATGAACATACAGGTAACGAAAATATAGATATAGGGTTTGATTTGTTGAGATTCAGAATAGGTAAGCAAAAACTTAATGGTTATATCGAGTTGAAAAACAACAAAATTAATATAGAGAATAAGATTTATTTTGTATTGGATTACATGGGGCACCATTTTAGGGGTGCTAATTTTAAGGGAATTTTAAATAAGTGTAATGAATACCTGCCGGATAAAAACATACAAATTATTAAAGCTTACAAATACGATAAACCATTAGGCTTATTATATTTAATTACAACAGTTACTCTAGGAATTTGCAGAGCTGTATTGAGAACAGTATTTGTCATTGTAATAAAGTTGAATATAATTAATACGTTAACTCAAATTACGGACATATTCTTACTGGAGATCTTACTATAGTGGCAGACACAAATCTCAGAAATTACATGAGGTATGGTACAAAATACACATTGAGGAGAGTCGTAAGTAGAGGTTTAGCTATAAAACGTTTGTCAAATAATATAGATATGTTCATTCAAAAATTAATATATAAATAGGGTTTACCAAAAAGTGTTTTTGAGGAATGGAGGCACTATATTTTAAAAGAATTCAAGGCTTTTACTATAAAGATTTTGAGGGTGTCTCGGGAGAATCTTACAAAGATTTGATTAAATCAGTAAAAAATCTACAGGATGATTTTATCATTACATATGTGGATAAAGCTAACACCAACTATGCTATAATACGTAAAATATTATACGGAGATATTCTAAGAGAAACCTACAATAATGAAGGAAATTATCAACTACTAAATACTACTAAACAAGTTATTGTAAACAGGGTGAAGACGTTTTATAAAAAAATAAAATCAAAGCAAAATAGTGAGGAATTTCCTTATCTTGTAATGATTCCAAAATTCCATAAAAACCTAATTATTTTAGAACCGTAACTTGTGGGTTTGGTTCTTACCTGAAATGTGTAAATAAAAAATTGTTGAATATAATTACAAAAGATTTTCGATCAGGTTATAAATGAATATTCTTCGATAGTAATAAAAAATAGTTATGAACTTATAAAAAGTTTTAAAAAGCTGAAAAACATTACAGGATTGTATACATATGATTTTGAGGATTTGTATAACAGCATAAATTTAGATGATTTGAAGTACAGAGTTATGGATCTTTTCAAGAAATCTAAAGAGAAGGATATCAATATTGAACTATTCACCGATTTATTTCAATTTGTTGTTTACGAAAATTATCTGTTTGAAGGGAAACAAATATATAAACAAGTGAGGGGTAGGGGAGACCGGGGGAATGCCGCCAACCCGGGTTATGCCGCCACCCCACCTTAGTTTAAGAACTAAGGGCAGTTTGAAATAGTGAATGTGCCTGCACTATAGCGGCCAACAATATAAACAGTGCCTAAAGTGAGAGTGACTTTGCTGTACGTCGTTCGTTTGTTCTAGTGAAAAATTTAGTTTTCATCTAGTTGCTTATTATTTTGGAGCTCAAATGAGTAGAGATAAGCATCTTTTTATTGTAACATTAGGTATTTAAGATAATATGACCCGTAATCTACATGCATTCGCCGACATTTTGATGCAATGTGTTGAACAAGTTCAGTTCTTCTTTCGGCTTTACTTGGGGATTTCCGCCATATTGTCCTCTCGGGGTAATGCCGCCGCCATGCAAATCGGGTGAGAAATGGCATCATTTTAATGTAGTGGAGCCGATTCAGCAGGTAACTTTTGCAATATGAAATAAATTGTAAGCTTAACCATTATTCTGCTCAATTACATTGCTTTCTAACTATTTTCAGTAGGTTGTGTGTTTCCTAGTATCCATTTGATGCATGTACTAGGTCAATAAAGAGTGACGGCATTACCCCGGTACAGTGGCGGAATTACCCCAGTGTCCTGGGTAATCCCGCCACTGTGCAGAGGTTTAAAAAATATTTTTTTATGTATGCTTACTTTACAGTTATGATTACGGTTAAATTTATACAGATACTAAAGATAATGATTCAGCTTTAGAATTTTTACTATTAAAAAATAAACCTTTTTTCGAGGTGAAAAAATTTAAATTACCTTAAGGTGTCGCCATTCCCCGGTCTCCCCTATACCAACGGGGGGCGGTTGTAGCTCCATCCTTGCAGATATTTATCTGTTTACATATGAAGCCGGTTTATTGTTGGAAAAAGATTTAAAGATATACATATATATAGATGATGTTTTGGTGGTTGAGCTGAATAACAATAAAGAAATTTATCAATTTAAATGTTATCCAGACACTTTAAATTTAAAGAGTGCTTCGGATAATCAAAGCACCGTCAACTACTTGGATGTTAAGTTGGAAATTATAAACGGAATTTTAGTATATAGTATTTATGATAAAAGAAATTATTTTGATTTTGATACAATAAAAATATTAAACTTTAATAGTAACGTGAATGTTTCAATTTTTAGAAATATATATTTAAATGGTTTAAATCGTATTGCAAATTTGTGTTCAAATGTTGATAAATTGGTTGGTGAAATTTTTAACCTTTATATAAACGCCAGTAAACAAAATTAGCCAATACATTTTCTGAATGATTTAAATCTCAATTTTATCAAGAAAAAAAGCTATCGAAATAAAACATTGGAATTGTTCGATGATGGTGATATATCGATACGTGATTGCTATCGAAAATAGCTTAGCGGTGAGGATATTCACGGACTTCATTTGACGGCTTTTGGGTTAGTTTGTGGTTTTCATTTTTTCAATTTCTATTTGTTTGGTCTTAGCAAGTGAGGGGGAATGTTGTGCACGTAAAACATGTTTAACGCCGCAGAGCAAGTCATAAGCCTTGCCACTTGTCTTCATAGTTTTTTCTTAGTTACTCTTGGTTTTGTTAACTATTGTTTTAGTTACAGTTTGTTAGATTTTTTTTTTCGTGTACTAAATTATATGAATTTGGATTTTTCAATATATATATACATATATATTATATATTACATGGGAACAAAATGCATGTTTTAATTATAAATTTTATTATTTGTTCTATCGTCTCCCCTTAAATTACTAATTACATATTTAATATTTAAGAAAGTTTGTGAAAACATTAAATGTAACTAATTAATTTCAAAATGTCATTTTTTTCCTTAGCATCATAATTTTAATAATTTATTTAATTATATTTAATTATATATTTATTTAAGTGATGATGCAATGTTGTCACAGGAATTTAAATATTGATATGTTATAGTAAGGTACATTTATTTATGTGAAACATTAATTAAGGAATCATCAATATCATCATTTTACATATCAATTTTATTTAATATAATGGTATAAATTTATTAACATATTTTTAATTATTATTTAATTATCATTTATGTGTCTCTAGACAGTATTTGCTTTAAAGATTAATCCAATAATAGATATAAATAGTTTTTATTATATATTAGTTTTTATTCCAACACAATATAATTTTGCTAATAAAGTCTAAAGATGGCAGCACTTCATTGATTCCTTGGATAACATGGTGGAATTCCTTTTTTAAATTATCTATAGAGGGCGTTGGTCACATATATTGAGGAATGTCCATGACTATACTGTACATTATTACTCCTTGGTCCATCATCATTTTAAAAACTTTTTTGGCAACATGTGCAAAGAATCTCCTATCCTGGTTTTTATTGCTACATCTTTCTAGGTCAGAAAGGCTTTCAAGTTGGTAATGTGTTTTTTATATCTCAGTCGTTTTTAATCATAATTTATTTTAAACTTATTTATTTTTCCAATGCTTCATTTCTCTATCTGTTGGGTGTGGTAGTCCCAAATTCATATTCTTTACCTTTTTTATGGCTAATAGGAAGATCAAACCACACACTTTATTTTTGGAACTCAAGGCATTTGGGGTCTGATGAATCTGTCTTGATTCTACAAATTTCCTGTATTCATTTTCTGCTCCTTTTTTTTACTATGTTTTTAAAATCTATGTTGAATATGTTAAGGGGAACAGTTTTATTGTCAATGAATACATTTCTTTTTATTTATAATTTTTTTTTGGTTTAGCTGATTGATACATGGTCGACAGACATAGTGGGTTATATGAGAATAAATTACACATGTTTAGCAGAAAAAAATGCATTTTATTGCGCATTTGTGTACTAAAGGAAAAAACACAATTTGTGCATATGAGAAAAAAAGAATAAGAAAAGGTGTTTTCTTCAAAGAAAATCATTTTCAGTAGGGGTTATGGTTTCCACGGGCGGCCAGCAACGTTGAACACCTTTGAGGCATGGACTCAATGAGGCTATTAATGACGAGTTGGGGTATTCTGCCGCACTCTTCCAGAAGAGCTCTTTCCAGTTCTTGGAGAGTTTGTGGGGGTTGTTGGCGGCCAGAAACTCGTCTTCCTAGAGCGTCCCAAACGTGCTCGATTGGATTCATGTCTGGAGAACACGCTGGCCATTCCATTCGAACGATTCCTTCCTCGAAAAGGAAATCCTCCACCAGGTTTGCACGATGTGGCCTGCAGTTATCGTCCACTAAAATGAAGTTATCTCCGATTGCTGCAGCGTAAGGGACTACAATAGGTCTGAGGATCTCATCCCTATATCGGCGACCAGTCAGAGCTCCATCTCGAATGATGTAGAGGTCAGTGCGCCCGTCAATGGAGATGCCACCATACACCAACACTACTCCACCGCCAAATCTGACACTTTCGTGCACGAACGCAGGATTCTCCCTACTGCCACGATCCCTCCAGATGAAAATACGCCTATTATCCGGATGCACAGAAAAACGGGACTCGTCAGAAAACAGAATATTGCTCCATTCATTTCCCCTCCAGTTGACATGCTCGGTTGCCCACTCCCTGCGGTCGCGACGATACCTTGATGTTAATCTAACACATACCATCGGTCGGCGAGCATACAGACCTACAGCATGGAGCCGGTTTCGGACAGTCTGAGTTGAAATCGTGGTGCTTGTAGCCGAGCGAAGGTGTTGTTGGAGAAGAGTAGCGTTCATGGTTCGGTGTCTCCGAGCTGTTAACGCTAAATACCGATCTTCATTGGGCGTTGTTGCCCGTCTACGACCTTGCCCTGGTCTTCGGCCTGCAGATCCACTCTCCAAAAAACGGTTCCAGATCCTGGAAATGACACTTTGTGACACTCCAATGGCTTGCGCTACTTCGGCTTGAGTTTGGCCCCCTTCTAACCTACCAACAATTCTCAAAGCTTCTGAATCTGTCAAATGACTTTGCTGAGACATCGTACTCATCGAAACAAAGCAATAACTGAATGCCGATCATCCTTGTCTTCATTCTCTTTTATCCAGTTGAAAGTCAAATTTCATTCGCTGCCGCTGAAGCGACGTTTTTGACGTCGAACTCAAAATTTGCATACTCCACAGTTTGAAAACCAGAAAAATTTGCATTTGTGATTCTCTTCTTCTATTTTCGGCAAAAAAAATTTCGTTTATATCTTTATTTTATATAAAACTTCAAATATCCTTTAATTGTTTTGAGCAGTGTATATATTAACCTGCAAGCTCCTCTGATGATTCCGTGGGTTATTCATAGTTTCCTATTTTACATACTAGTTTCCTATGTTCATATCTTGTTCATCATTAGAATTTTACCAATTTGTTCATATATTTGTGTTTAGTTGCAAAATTAAAGCTAAAAATTATACCTGTGCTCAGTGGCGTAGCCAAGGGGGGGGGGGGGGAGTCCGGGACCCCCCCGAACCCAAACGAAGAACTAGTTTACTGAATCATGGATACAACTGTAAAAACGGCTAAGACGGAATCACAAAGAATCTATGAAAAATTCCGCTTTAAACAGTGGTTTGACTTAGAAGGTATGATTCAAAGGTATGTCATCCGCCGGGACTACGAATATTTCCGTTTTAGACGGGTTTTGGTTATGAAAACTTTCCGTTTTCACATTAGCCATTAAAACTGCTAAAACAGACTCACTCTGTAGTACACCTCTGAAGAGCATAAATGTATTACAGTAAAATCTGTGAAGATGACCTATCTCAAAGAAAAGCAATTCAAGATTCGACGAAAACAACACTATATATTTATGCTTGCTAACGTTTGAAACCCATCTGAAATGAAACTTGTTCCAATTGTGATTCCTTCTTGGCAGGATTTCTGTGAACACAGAATCCTCTCGTAAACGGAAACATTTTAATGTTCCGAAACGGAAGGATAACTATGCAAGTATACCTGCTATTCCATTTACACAAATTTTGTGTAACTAGATTAAACGTAAAACTTCTTTATCTTGGACTTCGATGGGACCAACTGTTGCTGACACTTATGGGAAAAGACAAGTTTACATGAACGCAATAATGGCACATTGGTTGAGTTTCACGACCCTTATCTTTGTTTACTTTATAACAGTCAATATTATCAATTATTTTAATTCTGCTGCAAGCAATTAATAAAAGTACTAACTTTATTTTTGGACTGGTTATTTGTAACCACTTTCAAAATACACTGGCGAGAAAAGTTAAAGGAATAATTATAAAAAGGTGCTTTGTGTTAATTCTATTAATGGAACTTCAATGAAAAGTGATTGATTAGTAATTCAATGTTATCATTATCACGTAGTCCAACGGGTAGTCCAATCACGTAGTCACGAAGTCCAATGGGATTTACCTTCGCTACAGAAAAATATGCAAATTTTTCAACCTGTTCCTTCGGTTCACGTGTGAAAAGGATTGCACGTGGGTGATTTGAAGTCTAATTTCAAAGATTGAATGTGGGTGATTTGAAGTCTAATTTCAAGGATTGTACGTGTAGTTTGGTAAAATTTTCGCTTGCAGGTGGAATATGTCGTCCAGAAGACATCTGACCAATTGCGAGAAATGGCGTATGATAGGTAAAATGAAAGCAGGATAAACATTCTCAGGGGTCTCTAAATACTTAAAAATAGCCAAAAGCGTCATGTCAAAAATATGGAAACGGTTAACAGACACTGGTAATGTAACAACCAGGTCAAGGTGAGAAACGTGCCACAATAGATTCTCAGGACCGTCATTTGGCAACGATTGCTAAAAGAAACAGGCAACTGACGTCAGTTCAGATTACAAGCGAGTTCGCTGCAGCAACAGGATCTCGGCGATCCAGATTTACTGTAAGTAACAGGCTGTATAAAAAAGGGCTTCATACAAGGAAACACATTATTTGTATTCCACTAACTCCGGCAGCGAAATGCGTCCGGTAAAGTGATGCAGAGATCATCGTCATTGGAGTATGACGGGCTGGAGCCGAGTTTTCTTTACCGATGAATCTTGATTTTGTTTGGGAAATTATTGCAGACGTGTTATCATATGGAGGAAAAAACACATGCAATAAAGCTGCAAACATCCGTGAAAGGCATCGATACAAATGTCGTGGAATCATGGTATCGGTGGGCATGATTTTGAATGGCCACTCTGACCTACACATTTTTACCAGTACAACTGTGAATGCTGAAATATATAGAGATGTGGTTTTGATCCTCATGTCGAGTTCTTTAACCCATCCGGGACCATGGGTGCATATATGCATGAAAGGAAATAAAACCTTTTAAAATTCAAAATTCCAAATTAAATTTCAAAAGTTTAAATTAAAATCCGAAGCCTCTTTCTTCTAACTTTAAATCTCTCTCTAAAACCAGTTTTACCCCTTGTAACTTTGTTTCCAGCAATACATTTTATTACTTTCAGATATCATTTTCGGACGATCTTTAAGAGTAAAAATGCTGACGTTCGGAATATTCTCATTCAGTTGTGGTTAGCTGATTCTTGGGCCGGCCAAGCCCATGTCTGGTATCTGAGCCTGGAAAATCAATCAAAAGCTAATCAACCAATTAAAGAAATGTTCCTCCCAAATTTACAACTATGCCCTCTGCTGGAAAATATGATAAACCCCAAGATATTAGCTAAAACCCGCGCCAAAAATGGGGGAATTTGCACTTTTGAGATGCCTGCAAAACCTATAACGATGTAGCTCCTAAAATCATCACGTAACGGGCTCGAGGACCTCCGACCGGACTCGCGAAATGGACTGTAAAATGGAGCATCAAATAAATGACTTCGGTCCAACAAGAGGTTTCCGAGTCAAATTATTATCTACTAGTTCTGTCAACCCCTAGATGTACTTGCATATGTAAAGCCGGCTGTACGGACACATGCCGGGACGTGAACGGCACGCGACTCCCTCTGCAGGACTCGAACGTGCGATATATTACATGCACCTTCAAAAGGTGCTTACAGAACTTGTTTTTAATACTATTAAAAATTAAAAGTAAAATTTTCCTTGTTTAATTAAGACATTTTCTCGATTCATATACTACAATTAATTATTTGACAAAAAGTGGTATCAAAGGAATAAAATTCATGTAAAAGATGCTGGTCCCGAACAAATTAAGGGTGCAGACGAAAAATTTGGGATTTTATGCTTATTAATGGTCTAGAAGTGCTGCCCCCTCCACGGAAGTCCGAAGTGTCCCTTCCAGAGCTGCAGAAATCCCACACGAAAGAAATGTCTGGACTCAACATTTCCTTTGACCCCAGTTACTAATTGTGAACGCCCAGTTTAACATTGCTTCAAGAAATTTCATGGTGGCAATAACAATTTTGTGTAAGAAGAAGGTCTTGAGTGACACTTTGTCTTTAACAATAAGAAATCGAATTGAAGCTAATCCACGTACCAAAGTCCGGAGCTTACTGCTGAACTTAGAGAATGCTCTAAGACTGTTTCAAAATATCTAAAATAAATTGGTTGTGAAGTACAATAACAGAAACCACCATCATTTTTTACACATCCTGATACTTCCAAAAGCGTGCTAATCCATCACAAATGAATTTGTTACAAAAATTTAACTTCCAAAGACGACCAGATCGGAAGCAACTATTAGATCTAATATGGTATCAAAAATGGCGAAACATAGAAACCAAAAAGAATTATGGCTGTTTTAGACAATTGTAACAAAACTATTTTATCCAGCATGAAAACCAGGGTTACCAGTTTGGCCTTCATTTTTACTAAGAAAATCCAAATTCGCACCAGAAAATAAAAATAGCATTTTTTCTTTATGACAGAAATTTTGTGATTACAAAAAGTAAAGATTCTTCTTTCAAAATTTCCGGTGTGAATTTGAAATTTCAAATTAAAAGTGGAGGCCAAACAGGTAACCCTGGCATGAACTATATTTGATGTGTGTGCTTCTTATGTTACTAATTTGTGACGGTGAAATTGCAAGATCTTTTTTTTTAAAGATTAAAACCTTATCTCAAAAACTCGCAATTAACGACTCACTGACACTTATGTGTAATCATATTATCCAATGTTTATTACAGCGCAAGTTCTTAATTCAATGGCAAGAAATTAAATATGGAAATTGCTGTTTTAAACTTAACCACTTGATCCTAACTTTAATGTAGGCAAATGTTATGTATTATGAAACTTGATTTAAATAAATTACTAGTAATTGCTAAATAAATTAATACTCTTCATATGCGCTCAGTTTTTTCATCATAATGTTTGTAAAATCTTTTTAACTGATAAATATTAATGTAACTCCAATGTATTATTAGCTACAGTTACAGAGATTGATCTTACTTTTTTTATATCCATGCTTTTTTTTTAAATTAAGAAGTAAAATAAGGATATACCTAAATTCTTAAAGTTACTCGAAATATTTCTATTATACATACACTGTCCATCCTGTCAAGACGTGATTGGAAGGGACTGGAAAAAAGTTCCATTTTAGAGAGGCTTCCGTTTAAAGTGGCTTTTAGTGTAATTAATTATACTTCTAAGATGCACTACCGCAATAAGATCTATTGCTCGTTTCGTAGGGAGCCTGAAACTCTTCTGTTTGAGACCGGATTCCGACAAAGAAAGATTCCGCTTTCTGAAGTTTCACTATGTTTCACGAAGGAGCGGCGAAAATCACCTTTCAGACAGGTTTTTAGCAAATTTAATTGTATGGCAATACATATTAAGACCATGTAACTCTTCCGTTTAAGGCAGGATTCTGTTAAAGGTAATTACTATTTTGACCGGTTTTACTATTCATATAATATAAATAAGTATATTTATATAAATATACAAAACTTGTAAAAATGAAACCTGCCTATAACGGAATTCTGTCTTAAACGGAAATGCTCCACGGTGCTATGGAAAAGGATACTATACAATTACACTTGCAAACACGAAAACCTATGTAAAACGGAATTTTTTCCACTATTTGCGATTTCATCTTTACAAGTTTTACTATATATAACCTGAAGGAAAATTTTTCGACCCCCCCCCCCCTTCCGAAACGAAATCTTGGCTACGCCACTGCCTGTGTTAGCTAGTACTGCCATCTAGTGATAAATTTAAAAATATGTTATAAATTGCCTAGTCGTAACTGCATATCAGAAATCTGTAATGCTACTATCTATTGATGGAAAATTAAAACTATGTTAGATCTATTCCAAGAGCATCCTTGATTAGTATAATCCCAAGGCAAAAGAGAACTCTTTTTAGTGTCATACCTCATTTGAAAGTATTATTTATAATGATTTTATTTAAAATTATAATTAGAGATATTTATTTAACTCTCTATTTAATATATGAATATATGTAAGATGTATTGAATAACGAATGTATACAATCCCTAGTAATTTAACTCCATATAAACACAAAATCAATAAATTTAAGATTCACGTTCATATAGATTTTCAATTTATTAAAATATAAGTAGCAGAGTTATTTCATTGCGGCGATACACACAATACAACCTGCAATCTTACCTAATAAATCTACTAGGAAAAACGAAATAAATAAATAAATAAATACAGTCGGCTCTCATTAATTCGAAATCGGATAAATCGAATCTTCGCTTAATTCGAACTAAACATGAAGTCCCGAAATTTTCAATGGCATAATAACGCTAAAACTTTTCATTTATTCGAACTCATTTTCTCTTGACTTCGTTTAATTCGAACTAACGAGAATTCCATTTTTTCATTTTTTCTTACTTTCTCACGGACTTCAGATCCTTGAAATAACTTTCTTTCTTTCATTTTTGTCAGAATTGTTCTGAACTAGTATAATAGTCCCATGCATTTGATATCCTCTTTTTTAGTGCGCCCCGCCCCGTCTGTCCATCAATGACACCTCCGCCCCTTCTTCCATTGTGTTTGTTCCTAATGCCTTCCACAGCATTTGACCCAGTGACATTCCGAGAAATTCACAGTGTGGACATCTGTTAAAGATAGGGGAAACCCGTTTTATCACTACATTCTATTTGCAGTGTGGGGATCGAATTTTTTAGTCAATGGTTTTACTTGCTGCTAAAGTGTTTTTTGAGAAAGTAAAAGATCTTGTTTCTTTAAAATATGGCTCCACGTGGAAGTTATAAATCGTTAACTTTAGAAGCTAAAGTAGAAATTATTAAAAAGGTAGGATGTGGCCGATCTAAGACAGAAATTGCTGCAGAATATGGAATAAAAATAATACACTCTCTACTTACTTGAAAAATAAAGAATTCTTCCTGAAATCATGGGAAAAGGAAAGATTTGCTAAAGGACGAAAACGTATGAGAACAGCAGCCGATGAGGATTTAGAGGAAGCTTTACTGTTATGGACAAAGGATGCATTGGCAAGAAATGTACCTTTGAGTGGACCTATATTGGCAGCTAAAGCGAAAGAACTTGCACTACTCATGGGTATTAAAAATTTCAATTGCAGCGAAGGATGGCTGGCACGTTTTAAGCACCGAAATAACATCGTACACAAAACTGTGTGTAGTGAAAGTGGTGCTGTAGACCTCGCTGCTTGCAATGAATTCTGCGAAAAGCTACCCGAACTTATTTCTACTCATGCAATGAAAGACGTGATTAATGCCGATGAAACAGGGTTGTTTTATAGACTTCTTCCTAATAAGACTTTAACATTTAAAGGTGAAACGTGCACAAGTGATAAACTTAGAAAAGACAGGATAACTGTGATGGTAGGTGCCAATATGGATGGAAATGAGAAGTTAGAATTGTTAGTTATTGGTAAATCAACTAATCCACGTTGCTTCAAAGGAGTGAAAACACTGCCTGTTGATTACGTGGCAAATGCCAAAGCCCGGATGACGCGTGAAATCTGTACCAGTTGGTTAAAAGAACTTTATGAAAAATTTTCTCGTGAAAACGGAAAAAATTCTATTGCTGCTAGATAATGTGCAGAGTCATCGTAAAAGGGTTCTAGACACATTTTATTTTCGGTTGATCTTAAAGAAAGCTACGACATAAAACTACTCACGGCCATCAACGACTTATATGCGGCGTGGGACGCCGTACAACCCGAAACAATAGAAAAATGCTTTCGACATGCAGGATAGTGGTTGTAATGCAAATGGCGAAAACGACAGACCTTTCGAAGAAATAGAATTTCCAAACTTTTCTGAAAAGATCCAGTGTGATATTACGTTCGCAGAGTATGTAGCAGCCGATAATAGTTTAGAAGTATCTGGACCCTTAACTGCGGAGGAAATTGTTGAAACAATTCACGAAAAATGCAATGAGGAGACGGAATCAGATTCTGGTGATTCTGCTACTATGTCCCAAGTGCTTTCCTTACCCACAGAAAAGTCAACTGCACAATCAATTGAGTGTTTGCGTACATTTATCCTGATGCAGCCGTCATCGGACAAAGAACTTAACTGTTTGTTACAAATAGAAAAACTGGCTAAAAAGTCAAAAATGAATAGTAGCAAACAACAATTGATATTTTTTTTTCATAGAGATGATAAATAAGTGTAAATAATTTCTTAAATGTTCATCTAATTTCAGGTAAGAAAATTATAGTACAATTAAAATGTAATTTTAAATGTAGTTGTTTTATAGTGTATAATTAATTTTTATGTTTTATTTATATTATTTTAATATTATTAATTACTTATGTATTTATATCTTTTAATTTAATATTGTCATATTCTAACGAAAACAGCCGAAATAAATTAAAAAAATACCATAATATTAATTCCTTTGTAATAGTACCCCTTTAAACATGTTTTCCTCTCATACTTTCCGTAATTCGAACTCTGGATAATTCGAACATTTCTTGTGGTCCCGACGAGTTCGAATTAACGAGAGCCGACTGTAAATAAATAATAATAATAATAATAATAAATAGAAATAAGCAAAAAAAAAATATATTAAAAGAAATAGATAAGTAAAAAAATCATCAATAGTATTAAACTTAATATATATATATATATATCACTTTTTTATGGACAAGATAACTTCCATAATTCTGCACAAATCTTTTCCAAACTGATGCGTAAAAGCAAGGGACATAAAATCTCGGTTAAGTTCGTTAAAGGTGCTGGTCACTCAGCTTCCGATTTCCCCTCACTAAAGTAAAGTCTGTGGGCATTGGATATGCATTCGAAAATTTAAAATATCTCCCCAGGAAATTAATATTTTTAACTTGTATTTTTTTGTCTACACTTCCTAAAATGTCTCTTTTTTTTTCTTAGTTCTCAAACTATTTCTAAAGTATAGACTTAATTTTATAGGAAGTATTAAAGTCTTACTCCCAGTTCGCCCGCTTTTAACACATAAAATATTAAATTCAGCCTAGATTTTAGAAATATTTTGAAAACTAAGAAAAAAACAGACATCGTTTAGGGTCATTCCATGCAAAATGAGCAAATCACAAAGCGTTATAAGTAAGCGAACAAACTTAATGCTGTAATCTGGCGTAAATTAACACAGTTGCGCCACCTTGTGGACGGATTGATAATTCACATACGCGGGCTTTTAGTGTGGCGCGTACTATCTAAATCTTCAGACACTCATGAAAATGAATTTTGTTTGCCACATTTATTGCAAAATAATGGCGTAGCGAGAGGGGCATCCAGACGCACTTGACACCACGAAGTTTTCTTCGCCTTATCAGCGGCACTTCAGATATTTATCATGCTGAAAAAAACTTTACAATTTTAGTGGTGTCAGTAAGAAAACAGTTAGGTACCTACCTGTAGTTCACACTCCATCCGCTACGTGGCGCATGACCTTAATTGATGTGACCTCGCTTTTAATCTTGCGGTTACTTCTCCCATTTAAGATAGGACGCTTACTTATATCGCTTTGAGCAAATCAGCTGTGGCAGACATGTCACAGATTTTAATGAAAACCAGTCTATATGTAGATCATATCTATTTATGAGTAAATGTAAAATAATAGATTTGAGGATTGTTTATTTAAGTATTAAAATATACATTAAAAGTGAATGCAAAATCGAGGTATTGTCTATATGCTTAAAATTTCAATTCTGATTATTAGCCTTAGGAATGGAAAGACTATATTAAAAATTATTTATAATTAGGAATGAATAATAAATAACAGATTGGCGTAAGTTAGTAATTGTATTTTTATTCCGTAATGAGAAAAAAAAATTATTTTTCAAAAATTTTGAAGTAAAAATGCAATATTTCTACTGCTTTCTACTATGAAGGACAGCTTTGACAATTTTACTTTCTTTTTGGCGTTATAGCTTAATACATATATTTTAAATATCGAAAGTTTCATTCTTGCCTTTTTATTCCTTAATGAGAAAAAAAAATAAACAGTAAAAAATGTTGAGGGTAAAATGCAATATTTCTATCACTTCTTTTTAAGTGAAAAAAAGCTTTATTTAACTTTTAAATTATTTCATATTATAGATAAAAGTGTATATTTTAAATATGGAAACTTTAATTTTTGCTTTCAGTTTATTTTTTGCTATTAATATATTTATTTTAAACTACAGTAAAAAAAAAATTACTTTGAACAAAAAAAAAATTATATATTTATCCTCTAAATCCATAGATGGTAGTGCATCTTTTTTCCCTTTCAAATCGGGCAATATTGTAAAAAAACGCGCGAATTCCATGAGTAAAGCTCTTGGAATGTAACAAATATTACTTTTTTAACCAAATTTTGTGACATTAGGAATCAAAAGGCAATTTTGAAATTTTTTTAGCATATCATGGACTTATTGATCTTTATGTCTGTGCATTAACTATAATGTCTGACCTTTCCTTCAATATTTTTTTTGCCTATCAATAGGAGGAAAAATTACAGTTTTGTCATTTTTTTTAAGTTTCTAAATTTTTTATAAAGGTGAAGGAAATACATGGCAACTTAAAACTTTAGCAATTCGTTCTTAATATGTAACACTACATCAGGCATCAATTTCACAGATGTTTTTGAATTCCTTTAATTTTTATAACGTTTTTAAATTTCTCAAAATTGACAAATTTTTAATTTTTACAACAAATTTAAGATTAATCATGACGTTACCAAATTATTATTATTAAATAAATATGAAAATAATTTTCCAGAGATTACAATATTATAAAAAGATTTGATTTATGTTAAATAGTTTTCAAGATACGAAACTTCAAACTTGCAACTTTGAACGATTGTACACATGCCATTCTATGTCACAAGTTTTTTAAATGTCCAGAACTTCCAAATTTTTTTATTTTTTTGTCGAAATATTTTGCAATGCTCTATTTGAATATGAATTAAATCTGTGTACAGGGCTCGAAATGGAAAACTCCACGAACCGGAACGCTATTTCAAAATTATTGGTGACTATTATTTTTTTTTTCTGAAAGTACATTAAAGTCCCGATTATCCGAGACCCGCTTAATCGAGTTTTCGCTTTAACCAAGTCATTTTCTTCTGATGTACTGGTGGCTTCCATTATTATGAAACAGTCATTATAAATGAAGTGTTAGATGAAGATGAAAGAGCAGTCGTAAAAAGTTAGAACTCTGATTTTCTGGTCAGAATGGGAAAAAAAATGGCCATAATTTACTTTTATGGCCATTTTTTTTTCATTCTAAATGGAATGGAAGCCATCAGTTCATCAGAAGAAAATGGTCCATTCCAAAGGTATAAGCTCGATTGGAAGAAAAACAATTTCATACCCCGTTTTTCTTAAAAGTAACGGAAATGTACATCAAAGAAATGTTACTAATACCATTAAAATGAATGAATGAAGTGAAAATTTATATTTCATCTCCTTAGTGGGTGACGATTTGTGTCAATCCGGTATATACGAGTTTTTTATCTTATCGGAGGTGAGCTTAGTCATATTAACCCGGATAATCGGGACTTTACAGTATGGAAAATTTATATTTAACCGTAGAAAAACCAATTTAAAAAAATGCATTCAAGTTTCTAAATTATTAGAAAAAAAGTTACAGAGAGCATAGTAAGCTATATGTATGAAACTGTAATAATATTTTTTAATAATTCCACGAACCGGAAAAATATTTTCCATACTTTCACGAACCGGAACAATATTTTCCATAATTTCACGAACCGGAACAATATTTATCACAATTTCACGAACCGGAACATCGTTCCGGTTTGCTCTGGTATATTTCGAGCCCTGCCTGTGTATGAAATTTTATTAAAATCGGTTACTATGCAGTATGCAACCACGACTTTTTTTAAATTTTTGCTCATTTTGTGTGGAATGACCATTTAAGAAGAGCAGACAGAAAAAAGGTGTTAAAAATATGAATTTCCTGAGAAGATATTTTAAATAGACGAATGCATCAAAAGTCCACAGACAGTCAAAAGTCCATTACGGAGGAGAATTCCGAAGCTGAGTGACCAGCCCCCCCTTAATGGGCAAAATCCGACCAAGGGGAGGAAACGGCGAGGGTTTTTCTGAAAACCGAGAAAAACCCATAACTTCTTAATTATGATACATATCGAATAATATCTTCAACTTTTCTATTGACAAGTTTTTGATAAAACCAACTCTTATATCGAAAAAAATTAAAAGCAAGAATAAAAAAAAAGCGGGGGGGGGGGGACTTCAGAAAAACAAACCTATACCTTTGTCAATTCACAAGATATCAAATTAGTTTAAATTTATTATGAATCGTCTTAATATTATCTACAACTTTTATATTGAAACGTTTTTTGATAGGACCAATTCTTACAGGAAAAAATATATATATATTAAAAACCAAAAAAGGTGGGACAGAAAAATTTCTTATCTCCATTAATCCGTCACTAAGACGATAAAAAAGTATCATTGGCGTGATGAAAAATTTTGACAACCCCCAGAGATGCTGTATATAGGGTTGCATTATTAAACGGGCGTGTGTCTCAATAAAAGAACGTCTGAGTTTAAAATAATGTGTGGTTCATTTAATGAAAATAATCACCACACAGTTTAAATAGAGTATAATAGAAAAAAATCTCATCAAAAGCGACTAGACAAAATTGTTAAACTGGGTTTAACTCTAATCTTGATTTAGTTTTTGTTGGTGAAATTAGTACTTAACTTCGAAATCTTCATGACACTTGCAGTGATGTTTATTGAAGTAATTTTAAATCAAGCAGGGTTTTTTTTTTGTTGTTGTTGTTGTTGTTTGTTTTAGTTAAAAGATTTCCACAAAAATGCAGAATTTCTATAACTAAGTTTTGTTGAAAGCTTTTCGCTCTTCCAAGATTTGACATCTAATTTCGGAACTCATGTAAATGACGACGTCTGGGTGAACTTACAGTGAGCAAAAACAGTATTTGCACGCAGACGATTTTTTGCATAAGTAACCATAAAAAGCAAATTTCATACTATTCTCTTAATTATTCATTTATTTAAATAAGAGGAAAATAAAAATAACTACCCATTTTCCTTAAACAGTAATATTACACATTTAAAAAAATAAATTAATATTTTCTCATACCTAAAAAGTATTTGCACAAGAAGCATTGACTGTTAAAAAAGGCATTAAATGTGAACATTATGCAAATGTTTAGCATATCAGTTCCGCAGTGTATTAGCCCCGCACTTTAAAGTCACGTAATATAGTAACTGGAGCAAGGATTCTAGGGAGCTTTTGTTCTAATGACGCCGAAAACGTGTGAACTGTCTGTTGCTACCCGTGAGAAGATTATATTTCTTCACAATTCTGGATTAAGTTACCGAGGAATAGGTAAAAAATTAAATCTAAACTTTTCTAGTGTTCGTTATGTAATTAAGAAGAAAAAAGAAACTGGTTTGACAATAAATAAGCCGCGAAACGGGCGTCCAAGAAAGCTAAATACCAGGTAAAGGAAAGCCATCATAAAAGAATCTTCAAAAAACCTTTTTCTAAGTGCTCGAGAATTGGCTGTTGATGTCGCTTCAACGTCGGGAACAATAGTTACACCACAATCAATTAGAAATATTCTTCATGATGCCGAGGAAGAGCGCCTCGAAAAAAAAAACCATTTATTAGTGAAACAAATAGAGTGAAAAGACTTGAATTTGCAAAAGCTTATGTCAGCAAACCACTAGAGTTTTGGAAAACTGTTATTTTTTCCGATGAAAGCAAGTTCAATATTTTTGGCTCAGATGGTAAGAAAACTGTATGGCGAAAGCCAAATACATCTCTTCAAATTAAAAACTTGAAACCAACTGTAAAACATGGCGGTGGTCATGTAATGATTTGGGGATGCATGTCTTTTAACGGAGTTGGCGAAATGGCCTTTATTGAAGGCAATATGAATGCTAAACAATATATTAATATATTGCGAGATCATTTATCTAATAGTGCTCTGAAATTAGGAATTCCTAATTCATATTATTTCCAGCAGGGTAACGATCCGAAACACACTGCATATATTACGAGGTTATGGTTGCTTTATAATGTAAAAAATCAATTGAAAACGCCACCACAATCACCAGACCTCAATCCGATTGAAAATTTATGGCATGTTTTGGATGTGAAAATAAGGAAAAAGAAAATTTCTAACAAATCAGAACTTAAGCAAGCTCTTAGGGAAGAATGGCTACAAATCAGCAGTGAAACATGTCACAAATTAATAGAATCAAGAATCAATGCCCAGACGATTACAAGCTGTAATTGAAGCAAAGGGTATGCATACTAAATATTAGCACTGTTTTTAACTTATAAATAATTCCTCTAGTTCTATTTTTATTGCTAGTGTGCAAATATTTTTTTGGCAGTACAAATGCTACTTTTTTATGTTTTCATATTTTAAATATAATTATTAAGTCAGATATTAAATATGTTTATTTGTTTTGTAAAAGTGTTGGTATTTTTAATTCTTAGTTGCTTTTTATTTATTTATACATATGCTACAACAAATTTACCTGGTGTGGAAATACTTTTTTTGCTCACTGCATGCAAAAATGACTTTCTTTTAAAGAATTTATTGAAAAGCATTTTATTTATGAATTAAAATGTGTGATTACAATAAATTCAAATTTTCTCACTAAAACATTTTGTTTCAACGCCCTTATGAAAAAGTTTGTTTGTCTTCTTTAGGCTTATTTTTTTGCAAATAAGCAGCAATAATTCTTGAGTTAAATGCAAAAAGATTATTTCAGTTCTTATTATACAGGGTGGTCATAAAAAAACTTTGCCGATATATGGAACTCTAGCGGCTGATCCATTTAACCGATCGAGATGAGATTTCAGATATAGTTATTTAAAGGTATGAGCTCGGGATTCAGTGAGCGGTAACAAATTGGCGCTCACGGTTACGGTTATATGTACAGAAACTTGATTTTTTGAATGGCAACGCCCATTTCTTTTTTCGTCGCTCAGCATATGCGAAAATTCTAAGAGCGTTGGAACGGTACGTGTATCGCAGTAAACAGACGCGTTATGCACGCACAAAAAAGAGCTCTGCGAACGGCCAAAAAAAAAAACACGATCGGGGCGTATGGGGGAAATTTCCATACAACAGAGGCAAGACACCAATCACAGAACTCCATTCGCCAGATATTCAGCATAGAAAATGGATAAAAAGCGGAGTGGGAATGTTAGTTCTTCATTTCCCACCTGTCAGGTCTTTTTTACTCATTTTTACTTTATCCCCCCCCCCTTTTTGAATTGCTACCACCCAGGTCTTAGTTTGCTCTCCTGCCATTTCTCACCAGTTCTGATACCGGGGATGTGTGGAGTTATCCACAGGGGGGGCCTCGGTTAAAAAGGTGTTCGAAGTCGAAGTTAGTTCTTCAGTCCGGAGCTCGCACATGCCGATGATATGACTCTGCCAGCGAAAGTTCGTGGTGTATTGGTAAATCTCTATTTTCAAAATGGGATGAACGCCGCGGAAACCTTACGTGTTTACCGTCGAAACCATCGCCAAATGCGTAGCCCATGTAGCCTGAAAGTTCTTCGTTATTTAGTAAAGAAATTCGAATAAACTGGCTGCACCTGTGATAGGCCGCGATCCGGACGACCAATTGTTCCTGAGGATAGTGTTATGGACACATGACATGTGCTTCACATAGTGACTTCAGGGCACATGAAAACTGCAAGAGGTGCAGCTCGTGAATTGGATATCCCGAAATCAACGGTCCTAAAGCTACTGCGCTCTGTAATCCGCATGTTTCCATACCGGTACCAGCGCGTCCAGATGTTGGACGTGGGGGACCATCAACAACGTACTGACTTTGCAAATTAATTTCTTATCCGATATTATGGCAATAATGACTGGCCTTTTCGCATATTATGGATGGACGAGGCACATTTCACCTTAACTGGCAACGTCAACACCAAAAATTGTGTGCACTGGGCAGACATGAGTCCGCACACTGTGGCACCTGTACCTTTATACGACATCAAAGTTAGTGTGTTGTGCGGCATTGCAGCCAAAATTGTTCTCGGGCCATACTTCTTTGAGGAAGTGACACCAACGGGATTTGTAACTTGCTCTGTGACAGGCTCCCGCTACACAGCCATGCTGCAAAATTACGTCATACCAGAACTGTTGCAGCGAAATGCACTGAATGACATCGTTTGGATGCAAGATGGTGCCCCTCCTCATATAGCAAAGTCTGTTCGTAAGGTCCTGGAACAGCATTTTAACGACCGTGTCATCTCACGCCATTTTGCATTTCCGTGGCCTCCGTGACCCTTCCGACCTCACTCCTATGGATTTCTAGTTCTGAGGATATCTCAAATCTAGAGTGTACATGTGCAATCCGTAAACTTTGCCGGATTTGAAAGACTCTATAAAACTTGAGATTGCAAACATCCCTCATGCTATGTTACGTTCGGTTGTATTGTCCATAGTCGCCCGCATGCAATGTGTAATTGCCTGTGATGGCACCCATATGGAAAATGTGTAATCCAAATTAAAGGTTTCTTTTCTCCGATCTGTGTTGTAATCAGTGATTGGTGTATTGACTCTCTGTCATATGCAAATTTCCTCCGCCCGCCCCCTTCGTTTTTTTTTTTCGTTCGCAAAGTTGTTTATTGTGCGTGCATAAC
Organism: Maratus speciosus; assembly: GCA_963932465.1. NCBI lineage: Eukaryota > Metazoa > Arthropoda > Arachnida > Araneae > Salticidae > Maratus > Maratus speciosus. The sequence goes on along the minus strand of OZ010791.1, from coordinate 39,900,608 downwards.
GCGCCCGTTTCTTGCTATGCACGTATCGTTCCATCGCTCTTTATGGTTTTTGCATGCGCTGAGCATTTTGCGACGAAAAAAAATGGACGTTGCCATTGGAAAATTTCGAGTTTCTGTACCTATAACCGTAACCGTGAGCACCACTTTGTTGCCGTTCACAAAATCCCGAGCTCATACCTCTGAATAACTATATCTGAAATCTCACCTCGATCGGTTGAGCGGTCCGGCCGCTAGAGCTCCATATATCGGCAAAGTTTTTCTATGACCATCCTGTACTTCCGTGATTGAACATAAATTTTCAAAAAGCTGGGTCCGACAGGAAATAATTAGTTCAAATACAGTAAAATCCCCAGTTCTCACCCAGAGTAGTTCCGGTTAGATGGACCACATAGTAAAATATGTTAAATATATAAAAGAAATTCCTTTAAAGATATGAACTTCTGTAGTGGGACTTTTTTTTAAAAACATCATACACTATACATATATACTGTGAAAAGTAAAATACAGTAGAACCTCTTTTATCCGAAACCCTTTTAACCGAAACTCTCGGTTAACCGAAATCCATTTTTAAAGCTTTTTTCTTTCTTTCTTTATTTTTTTTATTACTATCATATTCCTTGTGTGCAAAATTCCTTTTAAAAGCTTTTTTTTCTTTTTTTTATTATCATATTCCTTGTGTGCAAACTTGTCCTTTCCGAACTACGAGTAGATTTAAATATTTCGATCTCCTTTCGTAGAGTTCGTTTGAGTTTAACTTGAGCTCCCGTAAGCTGCAGAGTGGAACGAAAAAAACGAACAAATTAGAAATTCTGAAGTTTTTGAATGTTTTGCAAAAGGCGTGGCATGGCTGGGGCAGCAGAAAGACTGTGATACTGGTAAACTAACAATATTAAAAAACTTCGTGGTAGAGCTTCAAAGCAAAGACAATCGAAACTGCGACAAACAAAACATTTTTTCAAATGCTTGTGATACGTGTAAAATTTAGGTAATTTATTCCTGTTTCTAATTTGCTATTGCTTTATTTTTATTAAACACTTGTTACCATAACAAGAAATTTTTCATATATTTCTTCTTAATCTTAAAATTGAAGCATTCCCGATTATCCGGAAATTTCGATTTTCCGAAAGATCGTCGGTCCCAATTACTTCGGATAATTGAGGTTCTACTGTATATGTAAATATATGGCTTGTAGAGCGCGAAGAAAAAGCATGGTCCATCTCTCCCGGAACTACCCCTCTAATTGTAAAAGAAATATGTTTTTTTCCTTGTCGGGTCCTTTAACATTATAAAAAATTGTTCTTATCGTCCGAACTTTCCGAAATTCTAAGTCCTCTTAAAAGTTTCGTGGAAAAATATTCATATTTAGAAGCGAATACATGAACCGAAGCCGAGTGAAGCCGCTCCGAAATGCCCCGGTTTTTAAAGTTTTCGTGGAAAATTTCTCAGATTTATTATTTTTAAAATATTTCTACTCGTCCGAATGTTTCGAAATTTTTGTAAGTAATGTAAATCTGGCCTGCCGAGATGCTCTAAAAATACAGACGTTTAGTTACTTTTAGAGTTGAAAAAAGATCTCTTCCGGGAGGCGCGAAGTGACCTGCGGTCGCGAATTTTTCGAAAGTGTTAAAATTCGGATTTTTAGAAAACGATTGCACCTTCGGAAAGAAGATGGTCTCAACTTTAAATATATATATTTTTGTTGATCGGTTCCTCTAAAACTGAGCCTTGGTGGAGCATTGCCGAGAGGGTGAAAAGGTCAAACACGAAAAGGACCCTTTTCGGAAAAATGTTTCAAAGGGTTAACAATAATATTTTTTCAAACTGATTGCGGCATTTAAGACGTAAAAGGGCGAAAGTTACGAATATTTCTTCCTTCTTTCCGTATCCTGAATAGTCCGGCCGTAGTGTGTTACGACCAGTGTTGGGTATGAACGCGCTCATTGAACGAAAACTCAAGAACTTAGTTCAATTTCTGTGAACGTTGAGCTGAACTTGACTCAATTTTTTATAAACGAACGTGAACTGAACGAAAGCTCAAAAAATCCGTGAGTTTGAACGAAATTTACAACTCAAACTCAATTTTTTCATAACTATTATTTAAAAATTTTCCAGCCGTTCAGATAACGTTTTTCCCATTCAAATGACATTTACAGGCCTAAAAGGACTCGGGACAGGTCGAGTGTTCATCATCAGTTTTTCTGGGTCGTGCTCGGGTCTTGCTCTCTCTGGAGGCTTGGGCCGGGCCGAACCGGACTTATTTCTGGGCTTGTGCTTTATTATTCCTAAAAGTCTGCACCGACAGAAATTTTCTGGCCCGGTCACCCCTGCTTGTATGAAAACTATTGCCCAGTCCCAGACTGACTCGTGCAAAAATCGTTTAAATGAACAACCTACCTTGGGTCAACAATATTTTCCGAAAAAATATATTTCTTTAAATTACCATCATTCTACAATTAAAATTCTCATTAAAGAATAGTAGTACATATACATTTCTAGGGGGGGGGAGGCATACAGTACTGAAAAACCTGTTATAAGAATCTGTGTATTACGAAATCCTGCTTTAAACGGAAAATTTTCCTGATCTGTGGATCTGGATCTTCTAAATGGATATAATAATCCGTTTGAAAATAAATAATATGCTTGCAAGAGACGACAGACCTGGTAAAAAAGGAACTTAACTATAACGATTTTTCTTCTCTCCTATGTGATTCAGTCTTAGAAGGTTTTTCGATATAGAATTTTTCAGATTTATAAGTCTCCAAGCCGTATAAAGGGATTAATGGTATTATTAATAATTCAGATATTTACATACTAATAGAGATCCATTAAAAAATCAATATAGTTTCCAATTAGATATATACAAAGAAATGTAGTAGAAAGTAGTAGAAACGGTATTTTGGAACGGAGGTCCTGTACATGAAGCCTATTGTAGAGGTCTGCACGTGCCGAAATTTCAAGGCCTGGGCCCGTCTCGATCCATAGAAGAAAAATTCGGCCCGACCCGGTATAAACATTAAAAGTTCGGCCCGATCCCGGCCTGGCCCGTACAAAAAAATATTGACCCGGCCCGTAGAGGAAAAATTATTGGTCCGATCTGGCCCTGTATAACAGTTAAAAGTTCGGCCCGGAAAAAAAAATTAACTCTCTCGTCCTGAACCCGGCCCTGCCCGAATGAATTGCTACAAAACATTGATTTTTACATCGATTTGGTTAAAAATTTGTCTCGTACGAGGAGTTCTGACCAAAAATACTTATCTTTGATTCTTATTGTGATGTTTACAGTTTTCATTTTTATAGAAGTTATTGCGATATTTATTTTTTTTAATGAATCGCTATTTTTGGTAGGTAAATGTTTCAGTTATTATTAATATAGTTAATCCATATTCCATGTATTGGAGACTTAAAAATCTGAAAATTGCTATACAGTAAAATCTTCTAAGACCGAATTGCATAGGAAAGAAAAAAAAATGCGTTATAGACAAGTTCCCATCTTAGCAGGTGTAAATGTATTATGTATTCTTTTCTTATGTATTAGTACATCCATTTTGTATGGATCAACATATTTTTCGGGTTAAGAGAGGATTCCGTTATAGGCAGGTTCTTTTTCACACATTTTACTATAGCCTAGAATAGGGTCGGCGAACCTATGGCACGCGTGCCATTTTCGGCCCGCCAAAGCATAATTTTGGCACGGCGCAGAGTTGATTATGTCTCTAAATGAGTATACAGTGGTTTTACACAAAATACATGAACTTAGATGATCTTATTAGATTCTAAATTCGATTAATTACAAATTGAAGAATTTTAATCATATTCAATATTGTTTCAAAAATTTATCAAACAAAGAAAATATTTGAAAACTCTCAAAAAGGATTTTACAGATCAATTATTACCGATGGTGTTATGGCAACTTGGAAATTAATTTCAGAACTATTTAAATAAACCGCCTTTTTGTCAATTTTAATCATTTTTTCTATTGTTTATATCTGTCATTTTCGCAAATTTAGAATATAAAAAAATCAAATAGAGAGTGGTTGCCGTATAAATTCATTTAGTTTTCATCCTATTGAAATTAACTGAACATGAACATATTTTTCATCCGAGATACAACAATTAATCACATTATGTTTTTAATTAATTTCTAAAATATAATTGCTTCTATGATTATTGCAGCGTAATATTTACATGCATGTTATTCTTTTTAGAAAATATCCTAATAAGTAATTTTCAAGTAGTTTTGATTCATTATATTTCAGCACACTAAATTTGTTTTTTAGTTGGCACGTCAAGGTCAAGTAAAATATTTTTTGAAAAAAAAATTGGCACGCAACTGTAAAAAGGTTCGCCAACCCTGGCTTAGAATAACCCTTGCTAGTCATAGTTAGATCTTTTGGAAGTCAGGTTGTTTGCATCTTCACAAAAAAGTTTGAGCACAACTATGCTTCAGATGAAAATAAATATGTTTTAGTGTATGAATGAGTATATATTCAAATTACTGCATAAGAAATAAAATTTATAAAAAATGTGACCATAGATTATTCCTTCTTTACGGTACAGTTAAGAATATTTTTTCTTCTCTAGGAATATGAAAAATGTTGACAACATTTAATTTTTGATACACACAAAAACGCATGTATGATACTTTATACACACTTGTGATAGTTTATACACACATACGCATGTTACATGTGTGTAGATTGGGAGATGCCCATATTCAGTGATATAAGCATATAATAAGAATTAGAAATTGCAAAAGTGTTCGCTGACTAGATATGTATTTTAGGGAGTATCCGTTATGAAGATCTTATAGTATATATATTTTTAATATGAAAAAATATTTTGCATATTCTTTTTAAAAATCTGGCCAACTCGAACCCGAATCACAAGAATTAAAATCCAATCCAAACCCGAAAAAGGATAGTCAACTCGCCCCGAAATCGACCTGCAGCAAAAAAGTAGAAGTGAACTTATGGGAAAATAAAATAGTATTATTTTTCGGTTAGAAATAGGAGAATAGGCCGGAATTTCCAGGCACGGCCCGGCCCGTACAAAAATCAGTCAAAACAGGCCCGGCCCGACTCAATTTCTACAAAAAATTCCGTTTTTTCTCTACATACAATTAAGATTCTTTTAATGAATACTAGATACATATTTATGGGAACATTTTACAGTATATTTTAGATTACTATGTTTTCGCAAAACAGAAAGCGCACAGTTGTAATATTAATGATTACTTATAGTCTTTTAGTCATCGTCTCTGCATACGTTTCAAAATTCAAACAAAGATTTATTAAAAAGTTTATACACACTTTGGAGTTTAGAATAAAGGGTTAAAAACATGATAACTTTTGAAGCTGTATAATAAAAAGTAGATTTGTGAAAATATTTCTCTCATTTTTAAGGCTTTTCTCATATCCAAAGGAGCTACATTTTGACACAATTCATTTCTTTTCGGAAACGCGTAAGTTTGGCAGGTATTCTCATTCAGAAACTATTTAAAGGCAGTTTTTCCCCCTTATCTTTCAAAAAATAATGCCAAAGTTACCGTTTTGAATCTAATTTCCGGAAGCGATAGCACAGGAAAGAATAAAAACGTACAGTCACGTGACAAGAATCTCTGTTATCTCTGTAAGTAATTAATCAAACATGGAAAAAGCTATTCGATCCCAAATACCTTCAATAGTCAGGCCCGTCAATTTTATGCCTTTACAGTTAAAAATGAGTCAGAAAATGTGTTTGAAAGTTTCGCATTGTTGAGAAGTGAATATGAGAACCACCTTAAGTTATATTCTCAAAAATACTGTTAACAGAAGTTCATTATCGTTATTAATACTTTTAAAAAACATAATGCCTGCCCTACACATCCTGAGAACGATTAAAGCCAGTTCCGTCCCTGCACGACTATGTAGAAAAAAAATGAAAGCCTGATCTCGGCCCGGCACGAGTCGGCTGAAAAAATTAAACCCGGAATCAGACATCATCTAAATGTACGATGCCGATCTCTACGATGGACATGTTACATTTCTGTATCGATGTTGTTTAACTCGCATCGGCTCGTGACGCACTTTTATACTTCTCGAGAAAGTCATATTCATTGAAAATGGCTCGTATTTTATCTGCTTCGCTTAAATTTTTATATCAAACCGAAAGGCCCGCTTGATTTTTTTATCGGCCCGGCCCGCCCCTGCAGGCCTGTTCAATTTTTTTGCCGGTCCGGCCCGTGCAGACCTCTACCCAGACTAGTATAAGAAAAGAATAGAGAAAGCATATAAAGGAAAAAACTCCACACTAGGAGAAAAAGTCATATTCAGTTATATTATATAAGCAACACCGTTACAATAGGAGGGGGCCAGAGACTTTTTTTTGGTGTTTTGTTGCACAGACTATAAGTAATTGGAGAATTTCTTATTATATCCATTTTAAAAGGTTAAAAAAAAAAAGAAAACGAAAAAGCCTTATTTGAAGTATCATTTGAGATAAAACGTTGCTAGTCTTGCTAGTGTCGCTGCTAGTTCAGTTATCTAATCGTATATTCGTAATTGTAATGGTATCAATAAAAAAAATCTTTCTATTGATGAAAGGTGGTTTTCTTCGAACCTTAGATTTTTTTGCGTAAATACGGATTAGGTTACCTTAGAAAGACCCCCACGGAGGACACCCCCTCCCCTTAGGGCCCATACCCCTCGTGTAGATAATTGACCGCCAAAAACAACAACTATTCATGAAAGTTGTTGAAAAGACAGGGAAAGGATGAGAGACGGACGATTCTGGGAAACGAGAACAGTGGATACGCTTTCAATCAATTTGTCAATTGTTGCGAAGCATCTTCCCTCTTCTTTCGAATCAGAAAAAGTAACTTTTTCATGCAGATTTCGCCTAAATCACAGAGATTTTTTTTTTCGGTTGTAGAAAAATGCTATCAGCTTTTAATTTTAGGATGAATCACAAATCCTTAAATATACAATGATTTAATTATTTAATTATTTGACCTTTCTAGCACCAATGCGTTGTATGTATTTATTAGAATAAGAAAACTATATGTTTAAATATAGTTTATACATGTATTTTTAATGTATAAAGCGATGACAATTGATTAAGGAAAGGTTTTACTTCATAGGCATTCTCTATCTCTATACGTGTAAACTGATTTTTCCATTAAAAAAAGGTTTTTCACATTTAAAATTGACACAGGCATTTAAACAAAATCACGCATCATATAAGATAAATTTTCAACAAATGGGAAATTATACATTATGATTTAATAAATTTAAAATTATTTTTAAAAGATATATAGATACATAGACGGCATTCGATGAAGCTTTTTTTTTTGGGGGGGGGGGGATGGGGGAGGGGTTACCATATTTTGTGAAAAATCAAAACGTTATTTTTGTGAAATGTATCACATTGTTGTGAAAAATAGCATTTTGAAACGAAAGATGAAATCCACTTGCTCAAATGTAAAATTTGAACAAAACAAACATTAATTTCTTTAGTTTCATCTGATAAATTTTTTTATTCAATAAAAGTGTTTTGTTTGCAAAAACGTATTTTCTAAAGACTAACAAAATAAATATCATTTATGAAGTATACGATTTCATTAATGAAGTGTACGATTTAAAAAAAAGTGTTCTGGGCTGTGGTATTTATTTTTTTAAATGCATCTGATTATATATAAATATCACTGTTACCATTAATATCGTTAATCCACATTCTACGTTTGGATATTTGAAAAATTAAAAAATTCTGTATAATAAAATGTTTGGAATTGCATAGGAAAGAAGAAAAATCCGTTGTCAGCTGGTTTCCCTATGAGCAAGTTCATCATCTGTTTAAAATGCATTACATTCTTTTCACAAGTACTGTTAATCTCAATTTACATAGATCAACTTTTTTTTTTTGGAGGGGGGGGGGGGGGGGTAAACACGGGATTGCATCATATGCAGGTTCTTTTTCTCGGGTTTTACGGTAATTTAATTTTATTGCCTAGAAATGCATCTACCATCTACCTATCTTAAAGAATAATAAAAATAAATATAGGAATTTTAATTGTGGAATAATAGCGATTTAAAAATGCGTGCATTTAAATTAAAAAAAATTGGGCCGGGCCAAATTTTACTGATATTTTTACTAGACAGGCCAGAGTCGTGCCGGTTCAGTGATTTTCAAATGAACTGGGTTGGAACGGGGGCTGAAAATTTCTGCTAGTTCAGACCTCAAGAAAAATGCAGTCAATCCTCGGCTTGGGTCGGAATATAAATCCAGTCTCGACACATCTCGGTCAGAACCTCTAGAAAAAAGTAATCTCCAAACCAAGGTCTAACTGAGTGTCAGGAAGGAAAATTGGGCCAGGCCCATAAAGACCCTTACATCGAATAACCAAAAAATTATTTCACAAAATTTTGTAAAGTTGGACAAAAAAATTCTAAAAAAAAAAACAAAAGAGTTTTTAGTGAACTTCGCTCACTTTCATAGATGAGTTTGAGTTGAACGAGTTCGTTTCAAAAATTTTGAATTTGAACGTGAACTTGATTCATTTTTGAGAAATTGAGTTTGAGTTTAAATTAATTCGGTTTTTTTTTTTTTTTTTGTGAGCGTACCATACACTGGTAACGACAAACGGACAAAAAATACAGCATTTCGTTCTTTCCTTCTACGCACTCGGGAATGAAAGGATTGGAGCATGGGCGAACTTGCCTCCGTTAATTTGCAGAAAAAAATTAGATGTTTTTAATTATCAAAAATTAAAAAATCTGAGCCTCAGGTGCACAAGGAGCTACTTTCGACTATCCTCATACAAATTGTCAGATCTCTGCCCGCGGTAGATTTCCGTAACCTTTGCAAACATACAGACAGAGCGATCTTTTATTTTATTAGTATAGATTTTCGGCAGGTTTAGTATTGTGGAGGAGACCGACAGAACTAAAAATCCAGAAGCAGTAAGTTTCAGTTGTTATTAAACACAGTGCACTTTCAGTTTTGTATCTTTCTATATTAATTACAATCTGTTCAGCTTTGAATAAAAAAATACACCAATATCTTAATATCAATATCTTTATTTAATTTACTTTTTTTCTGTTTAAACTCTCCATTCACTTTTAGAGAATCAAAATGTGGAACACATTTCAGCTATTGATATCTTAATTCGAACCTTTCGCAATTTCTTATACTCTACAAGAATTTTCTGCAAGTACAATTCATAAAAATACTTATATTATTCACACAAAAAAAATCTTAAACCAATAACAGAGTCTTAGAAAAATGCTTTTTATTGGGATTTTATAAAAGAAAACTTTACATAAACTTCTTGACTTAAAATCTTTGTCTCAATTTACGGCTGGTTTAATATCCTTTTTCCAATGTTTCCTGAAAAGAAAAATAACATAAGTATTTTTCATTTTAAAATTCAATTTTATTTTTTTTTTAACATCTAAAGTTCATTTGGTACTGTACCGAATGAACTTCATATGTTTTCAAAGAGAAAAATCTCTTTAAAAACATATAAAGTTCCGCAAACACATTCCGCCAGTAAAATCTTAGGAAAGTTTTGCACAGTGCGATCATGTATGGAATAATTTCATGAAAGAGCTGCTCTTTCTATCGACTGCAACTTGAATGCGCTTGTGTGCTGTACAAGCATCATGGGAAGTTTCGAACTTCAGATATTGATTTTTCTTGGCGTACAAGCTTTGGTGATGGACAGTTGTGGAGAAAAAAAGTAAACACCTCCTACTAACTCTGCAACAAATTATTATAGAAGAAAGTTACTGGTACCAAACGACTGGAATTAAAGTCTACTTTTAAATGATGTCTATAAAATTTGCTTAGGGAGCCATCTACCAATCAAAACATACCCAAACTTTATATATATATATATATATATATATATATTACTAAAATTACTTTAAGTAAATTGTTCTAAATGTGACGTAAGTTACCATGGAATGATCCTAAGCCATAAAACATCTTTAATTCGGATGAGACTGCTTTATTTTTTCTATGTTTGCCTCAAAAGACATTAACATTTAAAAAGGAAAAATGTTTTGGTGGAAAAAAAAGTAAAGCAAGAATAACTGTCATGTTAGGTGCGAATATCACTGGAGATCAGAAATTAAAACCATTAGTTATCGGAAGTAGCAAGAACCCAAGATGTTTAACCCTTAAATGCGCGATTTTTTATTTTGTTTCGAAAAATTTATATGTGATTCTCTGAAAGGTTTATTACACAGGAAAAATAATAAAAAAAATCAAACATAGATTTTTCATATATGTCAATCTTTTTTTCTGTTGCACATCTGTAATACAACTAAAAGCTACTGTCGTGTGTCTGTTTTACACTAAAATATTGCAAATTAGTACCTATTTTAATACGTAGGTCTCCAAATACCTTATTTTACATAATTATTTATTTTATAAAACTTAACCTTTAACCCTTTAATTCCCACGATAGAATACGTTCTAGAAATTACGTAGTTCCGAGCATTTGACTTTATACCAGAAAGTGTCAGTGGTTAATTTCGTTTTATTTAAATACGGAATGTCTATTATTAATTAAAGCAGATATTGCTATTTTAATTTTCTGGTGTGAATTAGGTACACTTTAAAAGAAAACGGACTAAAAAACGGAGATTCTACTGGCAATCGAGACGCTAGTACTATTGCCGTATTTTAACGGAAAATTTCACCCGTAAATTCCAGAAAAACGGAAAATTTTCTGTAATTTATGGGGAAATTTTTCCGTAAAAATACGGATTTCTGGAATATGGGAAGGAAATTTCCGTTAAAATGCGGAAATAGTACTGGCGTCTCAATTGCCAGTAGAATCTCCGTTGTTTTTTTTTCTTACAGTGTATGTACGAATAAAAAAAATCTATTAAATTCAAAACACTGTTCTTTGCATATATGAAAGGTGCGCACTAAAGGGTTAAAAGGCACAAAATCTTTGGAGGTTGATTATGACTTTAACAAAAAGTCTTGGATGACGTCCAGAAATTTGTGAAAAATGGGTTAAAAAGTTGAACAAACGTATGAAAAGTTTCACCAAATTGCTGTCGTTTTTGACAATTGTTCCGCCGATCCGAAGGAAATCAACCAAAATCTGAAAATGTTACAGTTTTTTATTTACCACCTAACACTACATCAAAACTGCAGCCAATGGATCAAGGGGTGATCAAATGCTTCAAAATACAGTATCGAAAGAGAATAACGCGAAAAGTTATCAATGCGCTTGAGAACAGTCAATCTATGCCAAAGATCAACTTAAGGAAAAGCATATCAGAAATTTCCAAAGGATGGAACTATGATGTCACAGATCGTATAGACCGGGAGCCGGCAGCACAGGCACATGGTTCGTATGGATACGTTATTTCCCCAGGAAAACTACCAGTATCTTTTTATAGAAAAAAAATGCAGGTTAAACGCGCAGGGTTCGAAGATGATTTGGTCGAGGGTAAATTTCGCCTTCTTTTAAGAAGAGATTTTCTATAACATAATACTGGTGCCGAAAAATTTTCTGGCCTGCAAAATTCAAGGAGGCGTACGAACCATGAGACAACCACCTCATCGAGTTGGAGGCTGAAATTCTAGAATTAGCTAAAATTCGATTCCTATATTAAAACGCAATCGGTCTGCCAAGTCATATCTTGGTGAAAAATACCTAAAACCCCGATTTTACCAGTTGACTCATAGGTTTACCATTGTGTTTTCCTGCTCCCACTCCGCCATATTTTCATACTTTCGGGTGCAGGGAAACGCAATGGTAAACCTACGAGTCGACTGCTAAAATCAGGTTGTTAGTTGTTTTCCACCAAGATAGGACTTGGCAGACCGATTGCGTTTTAATATGGGAATCGCGTTTTAGCTAATTCTGGAATTTCAGCCTCCAACTCGATGAGGTGGTTGTCTGTGCTGCCGGCACCCGGTCTAGTACTATTCGTAACAGTTTTGCCAAAGCCGGATTCTTTGTCAGCAATGAGACTTCGGCAAATAGGAAGTCGAAGACGATATTTTCTTAGAAGAACTTAAAAGAATGTAGATACAGCTAAGGGAAAAATAATAAATTAACGACGATGTGCTGATTGATAATTTCGTGTACTTTATTCCGAAGTTGAGACCTCAGAAACGCTAACTGAATTGCTTATTTTGTACAGTTTAAAAAATAAAAATAATCCAGAAATTAGTTGCGATAAAGACGAAGATGATGGAGATGGAAATGATCATGATGCAGAAATCAACAAACCTTCGTATGATGAAATGCTAAAATTATTTGAAAGAAACCGACGTGGATCGTTTGAAGAACATACGCCTGAAGTGTTTTTTGGTGCAATGCAGAGAAGCGAGACGTATTATGAGAGAAAACACTTTTTCAAGCATAACACTCAGACTAAATTAACGGACTTTTTCAGAAATTAAATTTAAGGACGCATGTGGTAATGTATGCTTAAAATTACTTGTTATAATAACTACGATAATGATTCATTAATTTTAATTTAAAGCTATTTTCTTAGAACTGAAAATAGAGTGAATTCCCGTACAATGTTTTGTTTTATTCTTGTTTTCCTTGATGGGTAAAATAAATAAAGCAAATAGATATTATTTATACAAAAAAGTAAGATTAAATACTTTTTTTTAATAATATTTAGTGTTAATGAATTTAAAATCTGTTTTATGATGTTTAAAATATTTTTTAAAGTGGATCTCTATTTAACGAATTTCCCATATAACGAACTTTTTTTCGGGATTTAGCGACTTTGTTAAATAAAGGTCCAACTGTACATCTTTTAAAAGTAGACTTTATTTTCAATCGTTTGGTACCAGTAATTTTTTTTCTCTTATAATTAGTTGCAGAGTTAGTAGAAGTTGTTTACTTTTTTCTTTTTTTTTACGACTGTACATAACCGTTTGACATTTAACTGCTAGTTATAATTTCGTAATTTCTCTGGGTTTTTTTTTTTTTTTTTACAGCAAGAAATTAGCTTTGGATCTTGTTCTTCATTTATATAGTCTGTTGTAGGACAGTAGTGGCCAAAATTTAGGGAGCCTTTTGGGGAAAATGCTTTCTTGAAGTTTGACGTCTCATAACACTAAATTTCTCTTAGTTATAGTATAGCAACTACATACCGGTGGAAAAATTATTCAATGAAAAATATCATGCAATACAGTTTGTTCAATTATAATTTTTTTATCAAACGTTATGGCTTAATAATTAGAAAAAGACAGTAAAACCTGATTAGGTTGATGTGAAGTATTTTTCTTTCTGGAGTATTTTTATCACTGTGTTTTATGATTGCTCTCAAGTTGCTAAAGTTCTATGCATCATTTGAATTTCTGAGGTAGTAAAGCACAATAAAATTAAGAACGCTTCATGAAGAATTGATAAGTTACCCAGAAAGCAAAGTATGATAACATAGTTAGGTGCAAATGTCTATGGTTATGAAGAAATTTGATAAGAAATTGGAAGAAAATTAATCAAGTCACGCAAAGCAAGACTGGTAAAGGCAGGGAAAAGTACAGGAGAGCAATTGACGGTAGAAGAGTAAGGTGTGTAGGTGACGGAAAATATCATCTCAGTCTATGCAAAATGAAAGGGCGCACTGTAGTGTGCAGTTGAATCAAAGTACAGTTCTGTGTAGAGTGTATTATTTAGGCCTGAATATGCTAGAACAGTGTTGCCAGTGGGCTACTTTTTTTAATTCAAGTTTCTTGATTGACACCACTTCTTTTAAATGATAAAATTCCCTTTGTTTGTTGCCTTTATTAATATGTCATTAAATAAGGCGAATTTTGCGATTTCAGAAAAGTGGTGCCAATCAAGAAACCTCAATTTTAAAAAAAGCAGCCCAGTGGCAACCTTGTGCTGGAGTTCTACGAAAAAAAAAAAAAAATTAGCAATCCAAGTAACAGGATCCCACTATTTTCCTGCCTGGGAAACATGCCTTTTAACCCTTTTTACAACCTTTGTTTGATTGAATTTTTCTTCCATGGAATTCCAGCATTCAGACCAAAATACTGCACTCTGTATACAGCTATACTTCGATTTAACTACACATTTCATTGCGCCATTTCATTTTCCTCACTCTCTCAGAGGATATTTTTCTGTCATCTTAACACAAGAATCTCACGCTACTACCACCAATTGCTCTCCTGCACTTTTTTCTGCCTTTAGGTCTTGCTTTGACTGGCTTAGACTTTCCTTAGTTAATTTTCCTCCAATTTTACATCAAATTTCTTCATAAAAGCGTTCTAAACTTAGAAATAGTATCGTACATTGTTTTCTGGGTAATTAATCAACCCTAAAACATTTTCAAAATTTAATTATGCTTTACTAGTTCAGAAATTGTATCGTACATTGTTTTCTGGGTAATTAATCAACCCTAAAACATTTTCAAAATTTAATTATGCTTTACTAGTTCAGAAATTGCAAGCACACATAGAAAATTATCAACCTAATAGAAATCATAAAATACAGTGATAAAAGTCCTCCTATCAGTATGAAAACATAGGATCAATTTTTTGAAATCCTACACTATGTTTGATTGACGCATTACCAAACAAAATGAAATTTGTCACTCTAAGCATTCATATGCATTGGCTGCATTCAAGAGAAAGAAAAACACTTCGCATCAGCTTAGCCAGGTTTTACTGCCTATTCTGATTATTTAGCTATAACATTTGATAAAATAATTATAATTGAACAAACTATATCGTATGATAGTCTTGATTAAATTATCTTTTCAGTTGTATATACACTGTTAAAAATATGCAGCAAACTGTCCAGCCATTTGACTGTTTTTAAAGATAACGGACCATATTATAAGGGGTATCTGACGTTGTTATTGACCATATTATGATCAGAATAAAGTTAAATTATGTTTATGTAACCGTTTTCTGTAAAAACGATCGAAAAACTTGACAGTTTTTTTTAACAGTGTAGCTGTGATGGTCATATTAGGGAAAACTGAGGGATGCGGGAGTGTCCGAGCGTGACACCTACCTTCAAGGAAAAATGCATTTTGAAAAAAAATGGACTTAATGTAGTTTTTGAAACGACCCATTTAAATCTACTCAAAGCAATAATTATTGTAGAAGAATATTCGAAACTACCAATGTATCCGCGGATATTTAAATTACATGCGTGCACAACTTCACTCGCTCTGGTGAAACACTGGAGCTGAATTTCCTGAAAAATGTTGTGACATCGCGATCCAGTACAAGAAATATGATGACTATTTAATAAATATAATCTTTATTTACTGCAATTTCCATATACAGGGTGTTTTTAAACTATATCTCAGAAATGTAAAGGCAGGTAGAGGGGACCTAAATAAGCAGATTTCGTATAGGAATGCGGGTGCGGAAATGCAGCTTTGAGGCAGTAGAGGCCGCTATTAAGTGAGTCGGATGAAAGCGCTTCCCTGGCTTGAATCGTCACTCACCGCACGGATTTCGAGCAGCATGCATTATTACACCACGGTGGAGCTTTTCGACATGTTGTCAACATGTATGGGATTGCACAACCAAATGGATTGGCGGCTCAAAGGATTTACACGGAACGATTCCCGGGTAGGATTTTGCCGGATCACTGAACATTTCAGCGTCTTCATCGGGAAGTGCTTGAGTGGATCGTTTCATGCTTCCAGATGTGATACGGGCACTAGAAGATATCGCAGAATCCCTGCAGTGGAAGAAGCAGTATCGAGCACAGTAGTCCTTCAACAAGCTCGAGAACTGTTGGACGTGCGTTGGGTGTGAGCCATTTTTTTTGCTTTGTACCATACATGAAATGCATGTCGACAAGAATGATGCATGTTGTTCGAAATGTATGAGGGAATGGCGATTCAAGCCAGCAAAGCGCTTTCATCCACCAAACTTAACCGCAGCCTGTACTGGCTCAACGCTGTATTTCCGCACACACATTCCTATATGAAATCTGCTTATTTCGGTCCTCTCTACCTGTCTTTACATTTCTGACATATAGTTTTGAAACACCCTTTATGTTTAAATACAATATCTTGGGATAAGAAAAAGGATCGTGATCACAATCTTCTTATCTTTCATTATGTTTCTTTATTTTCCCTAATTCCTCTGTCATTCTTTTTTGTTCCCATGACTTTTTTTTAGACTTCTTAATAGCATATGTCTATTTCCCTTTTTTAAAAAATGTAAATTCTCTAAAATCAAACTCTTAATCTATAGAATCTGTATATGTTTACAGATTTTTAACAAACTTTCCAGAACTTGTCCCTTTTTTTCTCAGAACTGCAAATTTAATTTGCTATCGATACTTACAGGACTGTAGCAGAATCCCTTAGTGAAGTCCTCAATAATAATTCGTTTAGTTGCCATTTCCATGGTTCAAATAATAATTCCTTCTTTTCAGGGTGATGTTGAAGTTCACGAGAGGATACTCGTCCGGACAGCAAGGATACAATTTAGACTCCCTGTTCGATACTACTTTAACCAACTTCCACTCATAGTTGTAGTCTTGGAAATTAGTCAAGTCGACCTAGGGAAGAAAAGATTTGTTACACTATTTTTTTAAGAAATATGCAATGAAGTTAATTTTAAAAATCCTTCCAGTCCGCACAGAAAGAAAAAAAAAAGCTTTGCTATACCTTGTTTTTAGAAATTCAGCTCATTTTGCTTAAACGCGTGAAGCCAAAATGCGTGAAAGCCGGTTATGGAAGATTCATTTACAGTTTTTGTCAATACTGAATTTGAATGTCGACAAATTACTCAGCTATATCCAAGTTGACTTTATTTATGTCAATTTACTTTTGGTTATTTATTGTTATTATTGTTTTGGTATCGCCTATTTTTGAAAAATTTGGCGATATTTCACCAAGTATCGCCAACCTTGGAGAATTGACACTAATGGATATGACTATGTAGCTTTAAGTATTTCAGAGTAGCGACAATTAAAGTACAACAATTAAAGTAAATTTGCAACAAACTCGGTGGAGGCATTGGTATTATCTACGCATGCTCAGTCACATCCAAATCGGTTGATAAGTACGTGTGCTAACGGATAACAAAAATTAGATATATATACAGATAGATAGATAGATAGTATATATATATCTATATAGGTGAATATTTGAACTGAGAGGTGTTTTAAGGTCATAATCTCTGAAAAGTTTCCGAAATTGCTCCCCTCCGAACTGCTGCAATAGGTCGCTTCTTTGTATTGAAAACTACCTAAACACGAAAGAAAGGAAATTATATAATTAAGAATTAAGACTTGAAAAAAGTTTAGGGGTTAGATAGGGGATTAAATTACCGACAAATGGAAACTAACAATTTTGACGGTAACCTGCATCAACATAACTACAGATATCATTCAAATAAATTTACTACACGATATTTTTTTTCATAAACAAGGTATTTCGGGACCCGCTCAATGCATTTTAACCTCCTTTTTTCCGCATGGAAGACCAAAAAATCGAGCATGTATTTAGCGCCTGTTGCTTACAGCGTTATCTATTGTTTGTAATTCGAGCTAAAATCGAAAATCACTGTAAAAAAAACTTTTGACCTTATGCATAACCCTGCTGCAAGAATTTTTTAAATATCTGTCACCGTTTGCAAGTTATTGCATTTTAAAATCAGTCAGTCCTTTTTAGGACACACGGTAGGTGGCTACCCCCCATCCCTACATTTGCGAAAAAGTACCCCGGTAATATTTTCCGAGTCCTTGATTAGATAATTTAAAAAGGCAAATGAAACATGCAAGGTTTAAAATAAGACTTTTTGGGGGCTTGAAGACAGAAAACTGACAAATCCCACTGAATCGTTATTTATCTCCTTTAATTCTGAGTATATGTCAACCTAACTATATTTAACCAAATTGGAAATGATTTCTCGATTTTTAAAAAAAATAAAAGTTTGAAGTGTCAAGATGGGAAAAAATGATAATCGCAAACTAGTCATTCTGAGTTATTTCAATTTTTCACTTGGTTTTTCAATATTCTTCTCCCTTTTTACGTATCTTCGACTGTATATTTCAAAGGATTGTTCAAGTTTCCTGTGATCCAAACTTTCTAAGGGATAGTATGTCACAAAATTGAACTATAATCGTTCTTCGCCCTGGCACTTCATTTGTTTTTCAGTATATGGGTATTTGTTGGCGGTATATATGGCATATGACTGCTTGCCGGCACATATGAGAACAAGAATAACAATTTTACTGAATTGGGATCTTAAACTCAAAATGGCGAAATGCTTCCACACCACATTAGGCGAAAATCAAAAAGTACCGCTCAAAAGTCAAACTTAATGACAATTAAACGAACTTAATTAAATGAAACTTA
Organism: Maratus speciosus; assembly: GCA_963932465.1. NCBI lineage: Eukaryota > Metazoa > Arthropoda > Arachnida > Araneae > Salticidae > Maratus > Maratus speciosus. The sequence continues at coordinate 39,882,303 of OZ010791.1, read as the reverse complement.
AATTTCATTGTTTAATGTTATTTTTTTAGGAATTTGAAAATATACTCTAATCGCCACCGAAAGGATTTGTCCTGCAGTCACCTACTTTTGGAACAGATGTTAATTTAAATTTTGCACTCACCGCCTGCTATATCCTGCGATGACATGTCGTGTAGAAATCCTGTCAGCTTTATTCATTTCCCGTAAGTTAAATATGATTGTTTACAGACTCTTATTAATATTAGTAGTTGCCACATGTACATATAAGTGCATGTGTCATTCTGATGTTGCACTTCTACATATAAGTAAGATTAAATAACATTTGTAAAAGAAAAAAATTTAAAAAATTATATCACTTTCAGATTCAAACATTTTACTATGAGTAAGTTCGCAAATAATAGGATGTTTAGTAAAACAAAATACACGAAATAGTTTTGAAGTAAAACAACCTTAATCCTTAATTATTTTTGCTAAAAGAATCCGCAATTGTTTTTACTAATAGTTGATAAGCATCATGCTATGATAATTTTGCTTGAATATGTATGAAGTTTATAAGATGAAATTAAAACATGTTTTTATCTTTTAGTCAGACTTTCAAACTGTAACAATTATTGTCAGATAAAATAAATTATGTGAGTGGATGTGGGAATCTAAAAAATAAGGAATTTGAGAAAAGCTTTTTTTTAAGAAAAACTTCATTTTTTCTAAAGATTTAAGGCACTTGATGCGACAAATTTATCAAAAGCGCTGCATCATAATTTTAAAGAACAGGACAAGCTAAGATGAGTCAAGTGCTCTAGAAACAAAATATTTTTCCTTGGAGGGTCTCACAAGTCTTACTTTTTATTGAAATTGCAATTTAGCATCATGCCACATTTAATTTTACTTCTGATTTTTCTATAATATTCAAATGCATAAAATTTTTACCCCAGATAGCTTAATATCTGTTCTTTGAAGCAGAATTGCTTCAGTATTCTACAAGTAATATTTTACCTTTTTTTAATTGTTTAATTTTAATTAAAAAAAATTAATTTCCACCCACTGCACGCAACATTTTTAGACAACTGATCAAGCAATTTGTATGAAACTTGGCAGATAACTGTGTGGTATGAGCACAGTATCAAAAAAAGTTAAAACACTTGATTTTAGAAGTAGTATTAATGCTTCTTGAAAGTCCAGTCGTAATTGAAAATAGAGCTTTCACGTTCAATAAATTCAACGCGTTTTTTTTTTTTTTTTTTTTTTGTAATTACCTTGTCAGTGTTTAATTGGAGATCTAACATTTTCCCGCTGTAAGTCCACGACCCCATCCGGATGTTGCATTCGATGAATGTCCTGGTGGAGGTGACGTAGTTTCGGAACGGCATCGGGCATCGGCTGTTGATAGTGAACGGAGGAACCCACAGCAGCGTTCCACTATTGTAGAGGAGGACTTCGGTGTGAATGGTGGGAAACAATGATGTATCCGGAGATCTAAAAATTAAAAAAAAAGATCACCATTAACTTATGAATTAATATTAAAAAAAAAGAATTAATTTTTTTCTCTTAGTTTTTCTGTACATAATATAACAAAACAAAAAAAGAAATTGTGGGGAATGGTGATTAACAGTTTTTGGCGAGTGAAAACAAAATGCTGCCTCGAGATCTGAAAACGATTCTGTATTTCCGTATGCTATGATGATCTCGTGACCAGAAATTTCGCCCTCTGTGTTAAGTGTACTTGTTTGTATGTTTCATCCGACAATTTATGCATTATGTATGTATGAAATCTATCTATATTATAAATTAAAAACATTTCCGTGAGTAAGGCTGACATCACATCGACCTGGCACTCCGTTTTTTATTAATAAAATTATTATCTTCTAAACATCACCGCGCAATTTCAATTTGTACACCATCGAATTGAAAAAAATAAATACTTTCTGACACAATTTGATTGAAAACTGTATCTCAATTTACTGTTTACGGGAAATTCACCTTTGGCTCTTAAAAAATATATAAATAGTTCAGTATTTGTCTCTGGAAAATATCCCATATTAAAATCAAAACTTCATCAATAAATAAATAAATATAAGCCCCTACTAATTTAATACTTTCTTATAACTCCAGCCTATGAGGGAGTAGGTTAAAAATCAATTACAAAATTTCATCTGTACATACAAAAACCAGGTTGAGTGTAATAAAAGTGTGTAACAACAGCTTAGGATTTCACAGAGCTTCCCATACTGCTTGAAATGGAAAAAGTCTAAGGAAAAATTAAGTGAATCAGGAAAGTAAAGAGCTTTTAATACTAACTATTATATGTTGTTTGAAGAGTTATTCAAAAGATATAAGTCACTGCATAAGTAGCAATTACAACTAAACACAAACTTAAACGAGTTCTTGAAAGGTGAAAGTTGAATACTTACGCGGTGTATACGGCTATGTCGGGTCTCCAGACTTGTGTTGGAGAAAGGTGCAGTTCTGTGATGTTATCATACTCTGCTGGGTTCCACGATAAATATTCATCCATCCATGTCTAGAAGGAAAGGGAAAAAGAAAATGGATCAAATTAAACGCTTTGAAAATGCTGGCTAACTTAAATTAAAAATTATTAATAATTAAAGTTTAAAAGTTAAATAAATTAAAAGTTAAATAAAACATTATTTAATTAAAAATTATTAATAATTAAAGTTTAAAAGTTAAATTAATTAAAGTTAAATAAATTAAAAGTTAGACAAAGCATTACTTAATTAAGAATTAATAAGTAAAATAACAGTGAAATATTTTAATTATCATTGAAAGTAAAGTCAAGTAAAGTAAAATGTAAACATTAAATTTTAAATAACATTTAAACAACAACCATTCAATATCATGCATTCGGCAGTGATTTAATTCACATTAAACGGACAAAACTTACAGTGAATCTGATGTAGAAGGTATTCGTCTGTTCATTACATTAATACACATATTCTAACTATAAAATTTCATTCAAGTAACACCTAATTGTATGAATTCCTTGTAATGTTCGCTGTATTGCATCCTGTATAAAATGATTGTAAATATCTTTTTTTTTTCCCTGGGATTAGGAGCTAGGGAGCCTGGGACTATCCATCTATAAAATGGATAAGCTGTCCAGACAGGTTATTCCTATATTTATACAATGCATTATTACATCTATTTTCAATGGATGGTAAAAAACTTTATAAAAGGGTAATTTCAGAGATTAAATTACCACTTCCGATTCAAAATTTAAAATTAAAAAATAGCCATCGTATTGTCACATTCATTGTTCTATATGGAAAGATCAGTTCAATTTACAAAATGTATCATTACGACCAGTGCCGAATTCTTGCTAAAGAAAGTAATATCGTCACTGTAACAACATATCAGACTAAGATGTTCAGAATAATGAGCCCTTGTGCGAAACTCTAGCTAAAGATTTTGTCTAACTACTGAGCTCTTAAACTAGGGAAAGCTTGTGAAGCTATCAGAAATGAAAATTAAAAAGCTAAAATCCGGAACATATGCAATACATAGCAATTCAGGTCCATGGTGACGAAATCGGAATTGGGCACCGCAGAACGTCATACGTCGTCAACGAACGTCATATAGCTTAAGATACCAATTTCGCTTTCGTGGTTATATATATATAGAGAGAGAGAGAGTAGAAACTCTCATAAACGAACTAATATGTACTGGAGTAATCCGAAATACTGGAGTAATGCGAAAAATCCGGACGAAAGAGAGGGACATATCTTTTATTATTAAAAATGATTTATAAATGCATCTAATCGACATATAAAAATATTTATTGGGTGCGTTCGTAATTATATAAATACGCATAGTACCTATAGTCGTCACCTGGTCCGTCCGTCTGTCTGTCCGCATATAACAGCGCAAAAACTACCCAACCGAATGGTTTGAAATTTAATGTATACAATCGTGGCAGAATTGTATCGCGTCATTTCAAATTTTATGAAAATCGAATTAAAACTTAAAAAGATATTAATAATAGTTTTCTTCCTTCCATTAAATCCTATCATAAATGAATTCAGTGATATCCCATGATAGGTAATGATTCTAGGTTGCTATGGTGATGACGTCCTATTATTTCCATATGACTGAATTTAATAGATAGAATCGTAATCAATTTTGTATTCATGCATGTGTGCTATAAGAGTGCAGCAGCTATTGCACCAAGATCTGAATATTTATAAAACTAGTTATAGTACGAACGCACCTCATTTGCCACGTTTGACTCACAATTTCCGACTTTTTTCCCTTTTTATTATTTTTCCAATTACAATTTGAAGAACATAAATTTATTTATTTTTAATATTGCATTAAATTTGTCTGTTTTGCTCTTCGCTCGATTTGCTGATGAGCTGCTAACTTTACGCCAGTGCCTCATTATAATTACGTCAGAGGGAGTTGATACAATGTACTATTCTATGAATTGCAAGGCAACCTTTATAAAAAGAATTTTTAAAATGTATAAAATTGAGTGTCAAGTTTAAAAAGTTAAAAAAAAAATACATATCTCTAATGCTTGATAATATGAATAACTATCCGTACAATTTATAGGAAATAAAGAAGAAATACAGTTATTACTGAATATAGGGGCGCTAGGGCAGCAAAGATGAAAAAAATTTGTTTGCATATATTTTGTGAATATGACGAACAATTAGGCGGAATTTTAAGAAAATTAAACAAAAATTTAAATTTACAAGCGTGCAATGAAATAAATTTTGAGATCCAGTCCGGATATCAGAGAGAGCGGATATGAAAGCGCCGGATATGGGAATGTCTACTGTTTACAGCCAAACTTCGTTAATACGAGAAGCAAAAAAATTATAAAAGTTGTCTAATTCACCGTTACTCAGAATATCCGTGAAGACAATAAAAATCTTTAAAACAAACACATAATTAAACTAATTACAACAATTAATGTAAAATAATGAACTACTGAAACTAAATAAAAAATAAACTACTTAAATGTTAATTTAAGTTAACATTTAAGTAATGATAAATGTTTATTGTCAATACTTACCAGCATTACCCATGATTCAAGACTGATCAATTGGCTCTTTTCATTCTGTTAAAGAAAAATTATAAAATTTCAAAACCGGAACTTTTTATAAACTTTTAAAATTTGCATTTTCAATAAAACTATCAGGTTGGATAAGTGGTTCCCAACCTTTTATTGGGCACGCCCCACCGAAGTGTCTGTAAAATCAAGATGCCCCCCTTTCCCTCCTCACACACGCATTCTATAACATATATCGCTTATTCTTTGAAAAGTGAACTCTATTCACCTGAAAGAAGCCGAACAGCGTTTTAACAATAATTATTCATTTTACATTTTTTTTTTTTTTTTTTTTAATTTGTCATAGTGGTGAATTTCTGCCACAAATGTGTTTTTAAAATACTGTAATTTCCGGCCTATAATCCGCGGATAGAACAATCATGTTTCGACCCAGAAATGTTATTTAATAATTGAAGTTAAATATTTGCCGCGATTTAATAAGTTACATTTTATGAAATAAGATTTCTGGGTTCAAACATAATTGTTTGATCTGTGGATTATAGACGGAAAATTACGGTAATTTTATAAATAAAATGAGGCTCATTTTTATTCCAAAATAGTTTTGTTGTGAATTCCCAACATACCTCAATGTTTAAAGAAAAAGGTTATATGATCTGCATTTTTACCCGACTGCTAAGAAGAGTTATGTGTTTCACGCGTATCTGGGTATGTGGATTTCTTTATACCCTCGAAACATTCCAACGGCTGGATGGATTTTAAATAGTTACATCTCTATCGATTCGTCTTAACCGTCCGATGGTTATAGGCTAGCTTTTCTTTTTATAAATTCAAAATGACGGCCTTAAAATGCAAAATGGCGATAGAGACGAAAAAAAATTTACGCACTATATTGAGTGGCATATCATTGGATAGGTCTTTCAAAATGAAGACGATGTTTCATTGACTATTTTACAGTCAGAAGCTCCGTTTAAATATTACGCAACCTGGAAGTTGTGTAGATAGGATCTCTAGTTTTACTGAAACTCCAACCTTCATAGACATCTATAGGCCTCATCAAAACAGTGTTTATAGATTAGGAACTAACAATTAAACACAACTTAAAATTCATCAATACAAGTAAATAAAAAAAATAGGTAAATAATATAAAAAATAGTTTCACATTAATGAGAAATAATTAATAAATTTGTTTTTTACGCAGTCGGGTTTTTTGATTTTTTAAATTTAATTTTTACTTGTTATCTTTATATAATCCTTGAAGAGACTCTCACATTTAGCATTAAGATTGATGATATCGACACATTTTACAATTCATTTTGGTAACTTATTAATAGTTGTGTTGGAAAAACTTTGGACTTCTTTCGGTGGATAACGAAATACACAAAAAGCCTATCAAGTTTTTAGTAGCCATTATTCCCCATCAAAACATATCATTTTCTCTTCCCGATTATCGTTAATTAATTGTCGTGTATTATCACATTTTCTAATTTAAATTGTAGTTGTTATATATTTATTTGTCATGTAGGAGGCCTGCACTACAGCCGTAGATATACACTATTTATTCATTTCTTTTTCCAATACTATTAAAGAGTTATAAACTGAATCAAGTTGGTAGTACCACTTTTAAATATTTAACCTAAAAATCATTTGAAAGACAAGATTTAGGTGTACGCAAGTAATTTCAAGCGTAAAAGTTTCTTCATGTTAATTACAGCAGAGCGAATAGATAAAAAAGTTCATTCAATAAATAATTGATGAAAGTTACAAATACTTTATTAACCAGAAAAATTATAGAAATTTTTAAAATTAAATAGGTTGGCAAAATTTTCATGAAGATTGTTCATATAATTATTCTGGTTGAGGTTTTATTTTAACAGTGTAGCACTAGAGAATGAATTGACACCACTAAATTTTAATTGTATTCTTCGTCTTATTTCAGGATAGAATTTGTGAGATTTATTCAAGACGAAGAATATATAAAAATTTAATGGTGAGAACTGCCCAACTGCAGCGCCGCCGTTCCATCACTGTTTTAAACATCTGATTTGTATATTTTCTAAAATTCATCAAAGAAAAACTCATTCAATAAATAACTGAGGAAAATTATAAAATACTTTAACAATCAGAAAAATTATAGAAATTTTTAAAATTAAATAGGCTGGCAAAACATTCATAAAGATTGTTCATATAATTATTCTGGTTTAGATTTTATTTTAAACATCTGATTTAGATCTTTTCTAAAATTCAACAAAAAAACTCATTTATATATATTTTTTAATTTTGAATACATTATTTTTAGTCTAAAACATTAGTTTTCAAGAAAAAAAAAGACAGCGAATGGATGAGTTACAAATTTTAAATCCCCCCCCCCCCTTAAAAGGTCAAATCGCCGCCTACGCACCACATTGGGAACCACTGGGTTAGACCGTCCAATGTGTTAGAAAAAAGTGAAGGAGCTCATTAACAAAGCAGGCAAAAATCTAATTAAATTTTACTGAATCATAAGAAACACCTAATGCAAAAATAATTGATAATTCGTAAAAGTGAACGTTTTTACATTTGGATGCTCTCCGCTGCACCTGACAAAGAAGGCAACTATTTATTGCTCCTGAAACTATAGCTGTGGTTCGACAAATTTTCTAAGAAGAGAGGAAGATCCCCTTTTATATATATATGTATGAATGTGTCTTCTATGTATATTGTTATGAATCCGCATAACTTTGTAATGGGAGAACCAGTTTTGATTATTCTTAATTTTTTGCTGTTGTTGCATGTTTGTTTATTTATTTATAAGAATGGTAGAATTTCCTAGTGATCATCTGACAAGTTTTATCTATGTCTTGTTTAGGTATTAAGAAAAAAAAAAGATATTTTAGACATAGTACTTTTTAAAAGCAAAGAAAATCAACAAAAACATTCAAAATTTGAATTAGTATATCTTCAAATTCTTTTTATTTGTAATCATGAAGTTTTGACTATTGATTAAACAGATTATGCTTTTTTAATATATTGTACTACCATTAGAAACCGACTAGTCTTTTACTAATCTCTAATGGCTATGGTTTTGGCTAATGGTTTTGGGGGTATATATATCTTTTTAATATACTCCCAATAGAAAAGACTATAGTCTTTTACAGAATTTGTGCATTATTGAAATCAAATTAACTCCTTTTTAAGTGCGTTCGTAATTATATAAATACATAGCACCTATAATCGTCATTCGGTCCGTCCGTCTGTCCGTCCGTCCGCATATAACAGAGCAAAAACTACGCAGCCGAATGGTTTAAAATTTTAAATATATAATTGTTGCAAAATTTTGTCGTGTCATTTCAAATTTTATGAAAATCGGGTGTATAGTTTAATGACAGGAACAGTCAAAAGTGTTCCATTATATTACGGCCAATGGGGAAAAAATATTTCAAGTGCATTTTAATGATGTTACAGCCTTTCGAACAAAATGAAAATTGATATGAACTTATGAAGTGCATTCAGTACAATATGCGGTGCAAAAAATATTTATAAAACTGGTTATAGTAAGAACGCACCTCATTTGCCACGTTTGACGTGCAATTTCCAACTTGTTATTACTTTGTAAGTCATTGTGCCATGATATCTTGAGAACGTAAATATGGATTACTGTAAAATTTGATATAGATTAAAAACACATATGTGTGTTTAAAAAGATCTATTTGTAAGTATTTACAGTGATAACATTTTTAGTTATGACTATTTTTATTCATTAAAAAATGTAAAATTTTAATTTTTTTCTTCACAAAAATATTTTTTTCATATGGTTAATAAAATATTTTTGACCTAAGAATAGATCATTTTAAAAATACATATGTGTTTATTATCTATATCACATTTCATAACAATCCATACATACGTTTTAAAGATATATCATGCGCTCAATGACTTACGAAGTAATAAAAAAGAATATTTTAATTCCAATAATACACAAATTCTGTAAAAGACTATAGTCAGTTTCTATTGGGAGTATATTAAAAACTATCTGTTTAATTAATAGTCAAAATTTCACGTTCAGTCATTAGGGGAGACCGGGGAAATGGCGCCACCCCGCCTAGTTTAAAAACTAAGGGCAGTTTGAGATAGTGAATGTGCCTGCAGTATAGCAGCCAACAATAGAAACAGTGCCTAGAGAGAGAGAGATTTTGCTGCACGTCGTTCGTTTGTTCTAGTGAAATGTTTAGTTTTCATCTAGTGGCTTCTTATCTTGAAGCTTCAAATGAGTAGAAATAAGCATCTTTTATTTGTAATATTAGGTATTTAAGATTATATTACCCATAATCTACATGCATTCGCCGCCATTTTGATGCAGTGTGTTGAACAAGTTCGGTTCTTCTTTCGGCTTTGCTTGGGGATTTCCGCCATATTGTCCTCTCGGGGTAATGCCGCCACCATGCAAATCGGGTGGGGAATGGCCTCATTTGAATGTAGTGGAGCCGATTCAACAGAGATTTATATTTGTGACTTTTGCAATTTGAGTTAAATTGTAGCTGATAAATTACTTTTGCTTTCTAAATATGTTCATAGGTTATGTGTTTCCTAGTATCCATTTGATGTATTTACTAGGTCATTAAAGAGTGGTGTCGTTACCCCGATACAGTGGCGGAATTACCCCAGTATCCTGGATAATCCCGCCACTGTACAGAGATTTTAAGAATTTTTTTTTTTTATGTGAGCTTACTTTACAGTTATGATTACGGTTAAATTTATACAGATACTAAAGGTGATGATTCATCTTTAGAAGTTTTACTATTAAAAAATAAACATTTTTTTGAGGTGAAAAAAATTAAATTCACTTAAGATGTCGCCATTCCCCCCGGTCTCCCCTAAATGTGTTTGAAGATACATTAGTTCAAACTTTGAAGGTTTTTTGTTAATTTTCGACGAGTTTAAAAGGTACAAGACACCAAACCAATACAAAAATATACTTCTGCTTCTTTTGTCTCTTATTTCACATTTTCTTTTACCTGGATTTTACACGGATCCCTTCCTGTCATTGGTAGATAAACTCTGAATTATGTATTTATTAAAATGTGAACAAATTTCATTATTCTTTTCAAATGAATTGGATAATCCAATCCATGAAAAGTTCTCCAAGTTAATCTTTAACTGGTGTTAGCGGTCTCACACACTGCTGTTTTTTTTTTTTTTTTTTTTTTTTTTTTTTTTTTTTCGATTTTCATAGTTTAACTTGTAACTTTCAGTTTAAGACTCCTGTCCCTGCCGGCAAAGGCACTCACGAGTGAATGCTGATCTTATGCGGATGTATTTTTCTAATATCTCGTTTGCATTTCGACATTTTTAATTTTTTTTTTCTTTTGCATTGGATAGCCGAGGTCCGTCTCTACATCATACCTTTTTCACTTTTTCGATTTTGGTTGCAGATATTCTTTAGAATGACACTTTCATTTTCAGAACCTGTTTTGAAAGTAAAAGTAACTTTATAAAAAATATCTGCGACCAAAATGGAAAATGCGAAAAAAGTGCAATGTAGAGACGGACCTCGGTTATCCAATGCAAAATATATATATATATATTGAAAAATGGTGAAATGCAAACGAGATGTTAGATAAATCCCTCACCGTAGGATTAGCATTAGCTCATGAGTGTCTTCGCCGACAGGGACAGGAGCCTTAGCTACAAACGCTACTGAAATTTTGTTTCGTTTGGAACTTTAGTACTATCACCAGAGACTTTTGAATAGATGAATTTTAATCATAATAGTCTTGTACAAAAAGTTTAGTACAGAAACTACATCCTATGGGTTAATCAAACTGTTTATTCATCTTTCGATCGAGCGGTCTCCGAGACCGCTTCACGGTACTTATGTGACAATTTCTGTCACATCAGTTAAAGGTTAATACAGTAGACTCGCGATTTAACGACCTTCATGGAACTTCGGCAAATCGGACGTTAAATCGAATGTCGTTAAATCAAAATTTAGTAATATTGGTATTTTTAATGCAGTTCAATAATACTTAACATTCTAATGTAATAAAAACTATTGATTTATACAAGTTTTAAAAAATGTCTATTTATTGTTAATTGTCTTAATCTGTAGAATTAAAAAATGCACAAAAATTATGGAATAATTTTATAAGAATTAATTTAAACATTTTACAAAAGTAAAAAATGGAGTTACACTAGTTAATTAATATTTTTTGAAAAATGATGTTATACTTTTTTGCTTCAAATAGCGACTGGGAAATTCCAGAATGGGCCCATTGATCATCTGAAAGTAGTCGTTAGAATATTTCAAATGAAAATCAAATTTCTAAGTAATTGCTTAAAAGGCGCAACGGCCAACATACTGAAAAAGATTCCAAGCCGGAACTCGAACCCGGGCCATCAGTATAGCGCACTGACGTTCTACCGACTAAACATACCGGGAGAGACGTTAAGCTCTAAGGGGCAGGCCTAGCCGGCCCTTAGCAGTCTCTCTTAGGCTGCCTAACCACTTGGAACGATACACAGCTCGGAAAATTTCTCACTATTATATGTTGGCAAGACTGCAAACGCAGCACAAGATGGAATATTTATCGTGAGCCACCGACCTGGGGCTAACACGAAACATAATTAAATCCAGCATCGATAGAAACTATATTAATATATGGAAATTATTCCAGAGAGAAACATTCGCCTTGCATACTATATTTCAAATGAAAATCAAATTTCTAAGTAATTGCTTAAAAGGCGCAACGGACCGGATTTTCCGAGCTGTGTATCGTTCCAAGTGGTTTAGTCGGTAGAACGTCAGTGCGCTATACTGATGGCCCGGGTTCGAGTCCCGGCTTGGAATCTTTTTCACTATGTTGGCCGTTGCGCCTTTTAAGCAATTACTTAGAAATTTGATTTTCATTTGAAATATTGTATCCAAGGCGAATGTTTCTCTCTGGAATAATTTCCATATATTAATATAGTCGTTAGAAATTTTTTCCTTTCCAAAAATTTTTTGTAGTCTTGATGGCACTTATTGCTTCTTTTTATCTAGAAAGCGTTTCTGGAACATCGTCAATTTACTAGTCGGAAGAATTAGAAGAATTATTTGGAATGCCCTGTTCAGGATTAAGTCATCTTCCGAAAATTACCCCTTAATTTTCAACTTATCGCCAACGGCAACAAAATTCTAAATATTAGATTTTCCGGAAAAAACGACATGTTTTCGCAATTCTTGCATTAGATTATTGAAATCCTCAGTTTCAGTGTTCTCGAGAAGGTCGCTAATCAAAATTAGAGTTATTTACGAGTCGTTAAAACGAGAGAGGAGAAACACTGCGAGTATTGGAAAATAGGTCGGGACCTGATCCAATGGTCGGTAAATCGGTGGTCGTAAAATCCCGAGTCTACTATATTATCAATGAAGTTCTACGAACAATTAATTTAGTAACAGGACATTGTTCTCACCAAATATTTTAGACTCAACGGTGTCATAGAGATCTTGACTGGTACAGCAGTAGTATGTTTCTTGACCGGCCGGGCATACTTGTCGTAGTCGCGGAAGAGGTCCCTTCGAAGTTCCCGCTCTCCTAGAAAGTGAAAAATACTTTGAGCAACAGACGGCAATAAACAGAGATATACGACTTTTTGTTGAAGAAAATTTTCTTGATTCAGTTAACACCTTCGCAAAGAGCATCACATATACATAGTGTTGCCAGATCCGGTGTCAAAACATCGGGACAGGAAAATAAAGAAATCGGGATAGAAGAAGATAGTAAACCCTATTAAAATGGAACCTATTTATAACGAAATCTTGTTTTGACCTTAAAAATTACGTTGTCACTACGGTATGAATATCATACAATTATACTTTATAAGACAAAAAACTGTTTAACAGGGAATTTTTCTTCCATCTTTTGCCCCTTTGTCTTATCAGGTTTACTAAATAAACACAAAAATATTATGCAGTAAAATCTGTGAAAGCGGAATCGCTGCTACAATAAAATTTTTACTTTCAGAACACAATTCCGTTATAAACAGGTTCGTTTTCACAGAGTTTACAAAACTAAGTTCAGTAAAATCTGTGAAACCATAATCACTAAGAACCTCAAAAAATTCCACTTTAGACAGACTTCCCTCTAAGCAGGTAGATTTGTAAGATATTTTTTTCGAAGGGACTATAAAAAGTTTTCGTTGTAGACAAGTTCTGTCTTAACATTTTTACTGGATTAAGTTTCACTTGATACTGACTAAGGAATAGCATGGTACGAAAAGAAATTTAAAAGAATTTGTGCATCCTAAAATATCGGTACTGTTGGCGTCCCGTGCAGTGGTTACGCGGGACAGGTCCTGCAGACCTTGAAAATCGGGACACCTGGCAACTCTAAGTGGGTCATTTTCACAATCTGTCCATGTTTTGGAATAACAAAAACAATTTTTTTGAAAAAATTAGAAAGTTTTAATGTTTTGTAAATAATTACCTTACCTCATAAACATTAATATACAAGAATCAGCAGAGATCAAATTACTAATTTAACATTTTAAAACTAATTTTAAATTTTAATGAACTTGGTAATGAACATAAGTGAGCACGGTAATGACAAATTAAGCAAAATATTTTATTTTTTCCCAGGCATAAATGGCAGACATTATATCGCTCACCCGCAAGAAAAGTGACACATCTCGACAAAAGTAAATTTCACAAGAGAGGCAAAACCAAAATTCGCATGACTTTACTGTAAAATGAAATTATAGCACTTAGCTCTGCATGCAAGAATGAAAATGGGCCAAAAAAATTCCAGATGAACTTTTTGTCAGAATCATGGCAATGACCACTCTTTCTTAAGACACGGTTTAAAATAATTATTAAGAATTATAGATAAGTTTAATTAATGAACATAAATATATTTTTAATTAGTAGCATCTTAATAAATAAAAATGTATTAAAAATAATAACCATCTGTTTTAAATAGAATTTAGTCAAGTCTTTATCTAATAAATTGCTTGTTGGGACAACCTACGGTAATGACATTTTGACTACAAAAGAATATATTTCTTATTTTTAATTTTTTTTATAAATAATAATATATCTGTAAATTATCATTAAAAAACATGCTAGTTAAAATGAAATAATTAAAATTATTATTTTAACTATTTTCTGAGCAAATGTGAAAGGATAGTAAAACACGACACTTTTTGAAAACCACCCACTTATACGTGATGCATAAAGTGTTCAAAATACTTAATTATTCCTACCAGTAGATTTTAGCTGAAATTTTTGTATTATTTAATCCAAGCATATCTGCGATTCCATTACCCAAAATTTTTTATTTTTAAAATCGTGTGATAAAAGATTAAAAATTCTGTAAAGGACACACGTTGCAAAGGTATGAAAGAAAATGAAACGGTTAGCCTGGAATTTTCTACTTTTTTAAAATCATGAAATAGATTTCTGAGCGACCCCTCAACATTATGAAACGTGCTTCCTAATTTTGTAATAATATTTTCATTAATAATAAGAATTTTTTAATGAGTTGTTTATAAACAGTTAGCTAGCTCTTAAGTTTCGAAAAAAATATATAAATAGTGAAACTTCTTTTAAAGGCCACCCCTATTCAAGGGCCAATATTTTTAGGAACGAAAATTTTCCCCATAGACATAATGTTAAATTTACTCCTATTAGGAGCCGCACCTACCCCTCATAGAGACCATTTTTTTCACATGTGCCTTAACTCCGAAACAGGTGTGTTGAATTCCTGAAGCTAAAGATAAGAGTTTAGCAAATAACTGCACTTGCAACAAAGAAGACAGGAAGAAGATTTAGTAACACAATGAAGGACCACAAACTTTTCCACAAGTGTGACAAAGAGGTATTCCTCACACTTTGTTTGACCTTTCAACCTGTAGAGGTTGTGTTGGAGGGGACATTTGACCCTTTGTTGTAGGCGCACAAAGGGTAACATGTTATCTAGAAAAACTGATTCCACATTCACTAAAACTGTGAATGCATATTGAAGCGCAATATTTACACCTGTCAGGAAACGCTAATAAAAATAAACTAATATCTCATTCTAAGACATTAATAAATGATGCAAATTTAGGTAATTTGTTCCATAAAGTAAAAGAATCATTAGAAACCAAAATTGTCTGCGAAAAAGTTATGTAAAGCAAACAAACTTCAATAGAAAATTTTTTCAGTCATGCATAGAGTTTGAAAATGTTAATAAACAGTTTTTTCACCAATATAGGTTTTGATTTCCTTATTTTAGTTGTTTTTTTGTCAACCCTATTCAAGGGCCACCCCTCATAAGGGCCAATTTTCAATGGAACGGCAGGTGGCCCTTACAGAGAGGTTTCACTGTATCAGTCCTCGAACTGAGTGTTGTCTTTTAGTTCTGGCAAGAAAAAAATAATTTAGATTGTATATTAATTCAGAAATACATTAACACCGAGTTTGAGAAGTTACGTCTCACTTATAGGTATATATATCATCCGACATAACTTGTAATAGGTGTTTGAACTTATTTTCGATACACATAATAGATATGAAAGTCTTTGTTTACTCGTATAACTACGGAGTCTGTAACTTTGTCTATAACCTTTTACCATGTACCAACTTAGATTAAGTTTATTGGGTATACATAGTCACATGCACTTACTCTATGATGATGCTTTGCTGGTGCGATTATTAATGAATTAGTCTAATTTGTTGAAAAGCTAATTCTAAGCTTATTTGAATATTTATGAAGAAAATGAGACATAATTAAAAATTAGAGGAATAGATTAGGATTAGAATGGATAATCGTTATCAATCAAGTTTTATATCTCATTCATAAACTGATAAAAATAAATCCTGGTGCGTGGTAAACAGGCCATTCTTCAATATTTAGAAATTCTATATGTAACCGAAAACAGTTTGTACAAAGTAGCAAGAAAGAAAAATCCTGCGGCAAGCATAGATTATGAAACACTTTCCAAAACCATTCAAAATACTGCAAAAAAAAACTTCCCTATTTAATATGGTCAGAGGTGCTACCAAAGTAAACAATTTGAAAAACGCATAACACATTTGAAAAACCAATTTCAGCAGTTACCATCTATAATCGAAAAAGATTCAAATTCTTTTTTAAAACCCGGTACAGGGTCTAAATATTTGTATATGTACTACATAGTATGCTACCATCTAGTTCAGTTAAGAAATGCATAGCTCAGTTGAAATTCCCATTCAGCAATTTCTCAGAAGAAAACTGGAAATGTACTCGAAATTTTTTGTCCATCCGTGTATATGATCTGTAGAATTTATATTCACCAAGCAATATGCAAAAAGTTACTTCAACTTAAAAACACACACTATAATGGAAAACGCACTTTCATCAAATTATCGCTCATAGACAGTACTGCAACCGAATTTTTATGCATGTCCCTGCAAACGAAGGATAAATGCCATGCACACCCTATTCTACAATAAGCATTTAATAAGCATTTTATAGTGCACTTCAGCGATATATAACAATTTCAATATGTTTGAAATAGTCTAACATCATTGGATAACATTGCAAAAGTTTTTTTTTCCGTAACCATAATGTAGCGAAAGTCTTTTGAGTGTCCCTCTAAATCTAAACAATCTATAAATGCTACGCTACATACTTCATTTTCAATTCTGAACATACCACAGTAAACCTCAATAGCATACGGAAATTACATAACAATCCGAGTATATTTACGCGAGTTAGAGTGCGGGCAGACTCAGAGATACCGAATTCATAAACCTTTTCAACTTTGGTGGAATAAAAAATATTAAAAGAGAGAGAGACTGAGCTTTCTGGCAGCACTGGCAAGCTTGCAAAGTATTTTTTTATGTAGCGATTTGAAATTTTTTCCTGCTGGTTTGTGTGATTTATCTCTTATAGAGTCGTTACCCCGGGTAATTCCTGATCAAAAATCAACAACATCCAATTATTACAGAAACTATTACAAGTATTGTTCCCAATTTTGGTATGGAATAAGCAGCCTCTGATGGCTATATAATAAAATGCTTACTTAAATTTATAAGCTCTTATAATCAAAATAATTATAATTTTTAAGTGACCAGGAATTTGAGTAGCAGTTTTTCAGAGTCAGAAATTTAAGTAGCAGTTTTAAATATATATATTTTTTTCAATATTAAATTTCAACTAAATGAATAATTAAAGCATACATTACAAAACAAAGGGTTCAAAGCATCTTTCAAATTCTTAACAATTTGATAAATTGTTGTTTTGATAATGAAAATTAAAATGACCAAGAATTACACCAGAAACTCAGTGCCAAGAATTACCCCGGCTGATCTACTTCTAGACATTCTTCACTTCCAAGCAAATTAGACCAGATAAAAAAAATACATACTAAATTTGCTAGAAAAATAACATCTTTCCAAACTTTGAGCATGTCATGTAGTGATTATTTATTGCGTGGGCGGTATGAAAGTGCCAAATGACCGAATCTCTTGAGCTCGTCCATTCATTCGGGTTAAGCTAATTAATCAATTGAATCAGAAAAGCAGCCGCAAATCTTTTAACCAAATTGACTGTTTCGAACGATGATCTTTTGTAACCGGCCACTTGCGATTTTTGACGTTTTCTTGTATATCTATTAAAATACATGAGAAATTATCCTGAAACTCCAGGTGTGTAAACAGTATAGTACAAGTCATATATTTCGGTGAAGATTTTTTTCCCGAAACCCCGTAGGTGACCGTCAACAAATTGAAAAAGAACGAATATCTTTTGGACAACCCTGTAAAAACTAATGTAGCAAAAGCATTCAAACTGTAGATGATGATTAAGTGCCTTATTGTAATAAATTGTGTTCATTTTTATGAGAAATGTATATTCGTAGAGAAATTAAAAGTTTTATAAAAAGAGTCCCAAATTTTGCCAAGTTTATTGCTTATAATGTGTAGAATTATTAATATAAAAAACAGTTCTTTTCAGAAAATATGACAAATAATAATGTACACAATACCCTGTAATCAGAATGAAAAAATAATAAAAATTGTATAAAAAATGAGCAGTTTTACTAAATAATGATTCACTGAGCATGCCCGAACGTAAACAAAATATAATGTGCATAATGTGTTAGCTAAATGTATAGAGCAACTTTTGTAAAAGTCACAAAAACATAGCTTGAAAATGCTGAATACTATCGTTGATAGAATAATCGCAAAATCGGTTGTATCCAAAATGAAGCAAAAAGATGAGGGGTTGTATTCGTATATCCATTGTTTCGTGCCAGTATAGCGTACACAATATTGCACGTACTACTGCATTTTGATACAGCCTCTCATCTTTTTGCTTCTTTTTTGGAATAACGGATTTTGAGCTTATTCTATAAACGATAGTTTTCAGACTTTTCAAACTATATATAACTTAAACAGTGAACCTTCAAATCTAATCAGAGAAGCTCGTCATCAGAATTAACCGGTATACCAAAATTTGAAGAAAATCTGATAATTCTGGATGAAAAACCCATTTATCTAAGTTAAAGGGGGGGGAGATTATCCCCCCTTTATACTTAACCAATGAACACCCAAAAGGGAAGCACCTTATCAGAATGAACCTAGAAAAAAAATGTGAAGCAAATAGGATATTTCTATCAAGAGTTATCGCGTTACGTACGTACATACATACATACATACATACAGAACCGGCGGGCACATTAGCTCTCAGGCTTTGATAGTCAATGAGCTTAAAAAAACAGTTCCTTTGAACATTGCAGTCTGGACTTAAAATGAGGACGCACGCAAATGCACTCCAGTATTTCAAATAGAAGAATTCAAGCCGTACGCAAATATATATACCTTTGTATTTATGACCCTACAATAAGTATTATAAATATACTTCGGATTAAAAATAATAATAAAGAACGAACTGAATATTTAATTAGTATTAATATAATTTTCAATTAATTCCAAAGATATAAATTCTTATTTCTAGTAATTTAACGGTATAAGAACACCTCACCTACCTGGTATAGGACTCTGTGTAGGACTCTGCGCAGACGAATGCAAGAAGGCCGTGACAGCCAAACACAAAAATGAAAAAAGGGAAACCATAGCGGATGAGGACGAAGTTGAAATACAAAATTGCGATGGGAGCGTCTGCGACAGCGATTTATATACCAAATTACTCTTCAAACAGGAAGTTTCAATGGACCTACTCGAATAAAAATCACTTGACGTCCAATTTTGCTTTCAATCAACGCCACATTTAAGTCTGTAAAGCCGCAACTCTTTGGAGAAGAAAAATCTAAAAAGAGATCCACTCAATATTTCTCTTTGATACTGCGCCATTTTCGGTACAAGTCATTCGGTGCAATGCAATTGCTTCAAATTTTGAAATTTGTTATTTAAGAAAAAAAAAAAAATTAGAGAATCCAATCCGAGCTTTTCGGTTAACAGAACATAGGAAAAAAAAAACATTGTGCTTTAAATTGAAAACTAATAGTTTTTTTTACATTTCATATATATATATATATATTTAGCTTGTTCAATAACAACAGACAGAAGATTTTTTATATGAAAAATACCAATTATGTATTCAAATAACAATTTTAAATTTATTAAACGCGTACTTTCATCAGGGCCGGCCCAAGGACATTTTGGCGCCCGTGCGAGCACCCATCGGGGTGCCCCCCCCCTCCCCCACACACAAGAAAAATTGCTTGACTTATGGTCTTAATTTTTTTAAATATTCGTACCTTTTATACATACTATTACTGATTATTTAAGATATTAATTTAAAGTGTTTCAAAAACAGGTAAGAGATTCTAAATTCAATCCCATCTTTGAGTTTGTATTTGGTAAATTGCAAAATCAGGGAAATTTCAATTTTACAGTAATTATCAGTCTTAATGTGTAACATTACGATACAAAAATAAAACACAAGGTCTCAGCATATGGTATTGGACGAAAAAAAATAATAATAATAATAAATAATAATAAAAACTTTTTTAGAAGAATACTGTTTGGAATACTACAAAATAAAGAACCAGAACTACTAGTAAATAGCAACTATGAAAGATGAAAACTAATCTTGTCTCGTTATTAAGTACATAAAAAGTACGAAAAAATTTCATATTTAAATATAGATTTTCATAAAGGGCTCACTTTTCATGGTGAAAACTTCCGAAAGAATGGAAAACCCAGTTTTCTCTTCAGCTAATTCCGGAAACATAAATATTCTCATTCTTTCTTTTCATTTTTGAATGGCTCTCAATCTCAACAAAAAATGCCCCCCCCCCCCAAAAAAAAAAAAAAAAAAAGAAAAAAAGTTTCCTGTATTTCGTTCTACTGGTGCCCACGCCAGAATTAAACAAACCATCCCAAAGAAAATCTTATAGTATTCCGAATTTACGTTTTAGCGCAGCACTGAAATTGGATAAAGAAAGTGTCATTATAAAATCATAAGGCGTAGGACATCATAAAAAAATCAACATATCGGGCACTAAAGGAAAAAAGTTATTTAACGATAAATGTATTAAATGAAAGATTTTTTCACGACGATTACAAAATAAAATTTATATGCAAATGAATTATTATATATAAAAAAAAAGGCACCAGTTTCACAATTCTGCATTGTCAAGCTTAGGGGCTGTGCATATATAACGTTATCAATTTTTCGGCAATTTTGAACCCCCTTCCCCCCGTACGATATCATACGTTATCATCCCTTGAACACCCCCCCCCCCCCTTTGTACTTTCATAAAAAATAGATAGCAGACTAAAAAAAGATAACATTCTATTTTGATGTAAAGGCCAAGTTATAAATAAAAAGAGAAAATTTTGGTTGGATCAAAAATGATAACGATATCGAAAGACGAACCCCCACCCCTAAAGATATCTAACGATATCATTTGCCAGACTCCCCCTCCCCCCTAAAATGATAACGTTATATATGCACAGCCCCTATGTTGATTTATTCATCGAGCTCTTTGCTCCTGTTAAGGCTGTTCTCAACTGCTCTGCTCAACAAGCGTAAAACGTTTTGACACATTTACAAATTCCTTTTTTAACGGAAAGATATAAATTGGAAAGCCTGACCATGGAAGCGATTTGGAATCGAGCTGCGTTTTCCATTTTATTACTTATTGAGTTAGAAGCGATTTTGATCACGTGATACGCATTTTTCTCCCCTTACTGACTGGATTTTCTTCTTTCGTTTGGAAGTTCTGTTCAAAATGTCAACTTTGACATTATTTTCTGAAAGATCTATTGCGTTTACAAGAAAACGGAAAAAACAGTTCGATGACATAGTTTTTGAATAACAACACCTTCTAGTTTCATGCGTTTCCGAACAAAAATTAATTAAAACTTATGTCAGAAAGTTGACCCTTTGGATTTGAGAACAGCCTTAATGAAAAATCAAGGTAATGTTACTATCAACTTATGTTTAGTATATTTGCAAATGATAAAGTGCATGTCATGGGCGCTGGTGGGATGAGGGGAGGGGGGGGGGGGGGTGAAGGAAAGGCCTTTGCTCCACCCTTTTGAAAAAAAAATTCGTCATCGTAGATGACTTAGAAAAAAAAGGGGGGAGTGTGAAATTTACTTTTTTCGCTTAATTTAAATACTAAGAGAAAAATTGCGCTTGGGCATAAGTCTGTATATATAATAAAAAGGCTTAGAACAATATTATTCCAAAGAAACGTTACCTCTAAGCAGATTTCGTGATTCTAGTACTTAAGGTACAAATTATTTCACAAAATAATGAAGAATCTCTGTAATATTGAATAGAATTTCCTTTCGGTTTAGACAAACTTTGACTCAATATCAAATACATAATCTGATTCCAAAAAAGTCTTTTTTTTTTTTCATTTTAGTTAAATTTCCGGCAATTTTTATTTTTAAATTAACAATATTTGCTTAATTTCAATTTAATTTCAGTATTGCGAAATATTTATTGTGTAATGGGCCAAAGACTATATTTCACTAATAAATAATCCCTAATAATGAATGAAACAGTGCATCATTATAACGCAATTATATATTTTTATAACGTTATTTTTTACTGGCTTTCCGCTCAGTGTTCTTTTCAGAAAACATTTCGGAAAACTGGGGCAGTATATAAATTCAAACAATACGGCATGGGCGCCGGTTGATCGAAATCCCTGAAGTGGGAAGATTTTGGAACAGATGTGTGCCTGTAGTAAAAATAGAAATAGTTTAATTTCTTTTCGTCAATTGAGCTCCGACCGCCCTCCTCTTCTCCGTTTAAGATGATGAATATTGGAATAATTAAACACTAAAAGAATTGTACTGTTGCTCGAAAAATTTCCCAAGTAGGGGGGTAGTCTTACTACCTTCTACGATATGTGCCTGAAAGAAACACTGGTTACGACCAGAGCCTGATTATCGCAAGGACAAAAGAGGAAGCTGCCCAGGCTCTCAACTCTAAAATACCAACCCCCCACCAGGCGCGTAGCTACCGTGGAGCAGTTGGAGGAAACTGCTCCAGGCGCACGAATTCTAAGGGCGCAAAATTAAAAAGAGCGAAATAAAGATTTGTAAAAATATTTGCATATTTTTTGCATTATTAATCAGATATTATAGATGAATCTTGTTACAATCAGCATATTCCTGTGATATTTTACTTTGTGTTTAACATAAACTATTTCTATTTAAAACACGTTTTTATGCACAATTAAAAGAAATTACTTTTATTCCTGAAGTTTCTATTTTATTTAATACCTTATTGCAGCTTCAAGTAACTTCTCCAACACCGTTTCAGAATGCCTGATTTTTTTTTTTTCTGTAACTTTTCGTAAACGACAGTTGAAGCGTTGGAAATCTTAAACTAATCAAAACTTATGTTCGTGCTCTCATCGGTCACTTTATTGGCTACCACTACTTCCAAAAAATAATCTTCCTGGTACATTTCCATTGAAAATGGTTTAGAATGACGATAATTGTACGGAAATAATTGTAGTCAAAGAACTATGACAAACCTGTATTTACTATGTAACAGAATTGCCTTTGTTATTTAGTTAATTTATGATTTGAAAAAAAAAAATAGTTTGAGAAATTGAAGAAAATTATTTACCATTTTACAAACGAAAAACCAAGAAAACGAAAATATTGAATTATTTTTTTTTTTTTTCTGTTTAGTGGAAACGGAACATGCATCAATACAGATTACAAAAGAATAATAAGAGCCTGATTTAGAGATCAGTACACGGCAATAAAATTTAGAGTGTGTGGGGGGGGGGGGGGAGGGGGGGGGAAGCTGCAAATTACATTTTGTGCACATTTTTTGAGATTTTGAAAATCTGGCAAATCTCAAATGCAGAACTGATAAGCATTTTCCTTCAAAAAGAAAGAAAAGTTTAAGTATGAAATTCAGTGTTCCTTAGGACCTGATTATCACATATGCAAATTTACATCAATATTTTCGAAAAAGGTTTTTCTGAATTAAACCTTCGCAGAATTTTAGAATTAAACAAGATAAGACAAGACATATTTTTCGAAAATAATAATGTGAATTTGTTTAGGCCGTAATCGGGCTCTCCCACTCACCACCATCCGATATCACAAATTAGTAGTCAATGAATTTTCGAATTATAAAACAAAAAAAAGAATCTGGAGTTACTCAACTAAACTTTTCGAACAGTTTACAAAAATACTATGTGTTCAAAACAATTATTTTTATTTAACGATGAATAAAAACTTACAAGGAGAGGGCCAACCTTGTTAATCACACAGATTTTGATTATTTTAATATATGTTGTAGGGTAGAGTAGAGACCCCTTACTTTCATTATATTCGCGACACTTTTGGCATGCCAAGAACAGCCGAAGAAATTGCTAAAGATTTTGCAACTTACAACAGCCTTTTTGGATTTTTTGATAATTTAGCTGGTCTAAGCTCGTGGTTCGATTACATGACTATTAACTTCGTGTTTTATTTATATTATTTTATTTATTGATTGACGAAAATTGATTTCATTAGGGAATATTAGCCGGAAACAAATGCTGAACTATTTGTACTGTTGTAAGTGCAAACGAGTAATCGTTATCGGATATAGTTGTAATCGGGTAATACAGTAAATAAATGTAATCGAGGTGCACGCAGTAGAGATTTTTTTTAAATATGCCTAAAAATTATTTTAAAAACTGTAAGAAGTTGGTAATTTAGTTACAGTTTACAAACAAATTACATTTGAAATATATATATATATATATATATATATATATATTTTCGATAGTGCAAAAATTGAAGTTGCCAGAGACTTAGAAGTAAAAAAAAAAAAAATGCGATAAAAGTAAAATTTGCTCATCAGAGGATTTGCCACCGTCAATAGAACGTCAGCGTTATCTACAGACATGTTTTTACTTTACAATATAGATTTGAAATATTTAATTAACTTAAAACTTATCCTCAAAGTATTCCTAGGTAATATAATTTTGAGAGTGGACCTTTGTTTAAATCTAAAACTTTTAAAATTTAGAATTCAGAAAATTGTAAGATCCTTTCAATTTTCTTTATTCCAGTCCTCTGCAATATTTTCTTTTCTGTTAACTCCTCCTCTTCTGTAATATATATTTTCTGCTACATAAGCACTCCCGTAATCCAGAAAAAATTCTCTGAAATGTTAACACTAGAATGCTCGGATATTTTACTCAAGTTTCATAAAAATATTTGACACCAGAATTTTTATTTAAAATTATTTGGCTGATTTATTTAACGTAAATCTGTGTGGTTTAAATTTAATTTATTTTATGAAAGAATTTCTGGTTCCAGTTGACATTTAATCATATGGCCGGAGTCGGGTCGACTCCTTCCGGGCGTTCTAGTGGGCGTCCGGGGGCAGATGAATTCTTCAATATTTATGCAACAAAAAGCTAAAGTTTGTAAAATTTGTTCTGTAAGATTTTATATACCTAGATTACACCATGTCACTATTCAAAACAATTCTATTGCATTTTACATTCTTTTCTTTCTAAAAAAAATGTTTCTTTGAAAGTATTAAATTCGCCTAACGATGTAACATCAATATCATGATTATCCCGTATACTCCTATATAAAGAGTAATACCAACTGAAACAGAATTTTAAAAAATGCGATTTTATGACATTAAATCTCATTACAAAGTAAATCGTATAATACGGAATGTTGCACAGTCTGCCTCAAAAGTTTAGGCACAACAAGAAATTATTAAATCACAATACAAAATGAAACAAAAACAAGTCATTTACTTATTACATTGTATAAAATTAATCAAATAAATAATATTTAAGATAAATAAATGGGTACATTATCTAACTTTGATTTAAAAAAAAAAAAAATCATAAAAATATGTAGCTATACAGTGTTTCAAAAGTTTAAGCATAATGCAAAAATAATCATTTAACAATTTTACATGATACTGCTTGTTACTAGTATTTTCCTGGTTTCGGACAACTGCAAATAATCTTGTTTCCATTAAATAAATTAGTTTTTGAAATACTATTGGTGGCAGAGAATACTGTGCTTTTCCAGTGGCCAGTTTTAGTTTATTAGTAAAGAGCAGTGTTGCCAGATTGGGGACATTTTTAATTCAGGTTATTTGACTGTCACCACTTTTTTAAAATAGTATAATTCGCCTTATTTTTCAGAATTTTTAATCTATTTTAAATAGGTTGAATATTTCTATTTCAAAAAAGCGGTGACAATCAAACAATCTGAATTTTAAAAAGTCCCCAATCTAGCAACACTGGCATAGAATTACGTTGTTTTCTATTCTTGCATTCTTTAGTTAAGCTACACAAATATTCTCTATTGGATTTAAGACCAGGCTTAAAGTCGTTCAATCTAAAACATCAGCATTTCGGGCGGAAAGTTCGTACGTTGCGAGTTATGGACTGAAGCACTCTCGTGCCGAAATCTCCACTCAGGGTCAGGACCAGCTAAGATGCTGCCAAATAGATGTCACCATCGGTGAAATGGAAATAGATGTTTCTCTAGTATCTCTTGATACTTAGTCGAATTTTGTTTGCCATAGAGAAATACCTGGCAGGTTTTCGCCATTAAAGTCAATCACCCTACAAGGCATCAGAACCTTACCGCGTTGTCGTCTACGGAAGAATGAATGTGACTGTTTACTGAGGTCATGCCAGTAACAATCTTAGACACCAGGACCATTCTACAGATTTCATTTCCTTTCATCGCTGAATGATAGGGACCTTGTCCTGTATGGACCCTGTGTATCCCTGTAATGTCCCTGCATATCCCCCACTTGTCCTTGTACGACATGTACTTTTGAGTATAGTGTCTAGAAGATATCGGGTGGAAATCGGCCAACCAAAAAGTGTTAAAAAACTGTATCTCATAAATGTTGAACAATGCAGAACTATGAATGGCGATCGCAGCGACATCTGGTAGTTCAAACGTAAACATTGCATAAGGATTCAATTGAGAAAGCGTTTCGGCCAGTGAAGAACTAGCAGATGTCGCAGCAATCGATATTTATCGATATATTATTTTATATATCAGTATTGTTAAAATTTTATGGGATACATTTTTTTAGCACTTTTTAAAGCATCAATTGGAATAGTCAGTTTCCACGTTATATCTTCTGGACGCTGTACTTTTGAACGCAACTTTATTTTATTTTATTTTATTTTATTTTATTTTTATTTTTATTTATTTATTTATCTTTTTTTTTTTTTTTTTTGCATTGGAAGAAAACCAATCAATGACAGTAGTGATGATTATTACCGCGAAAAATAAATTTTATTTTAATCTGAGATTGCAAAATGCCTTCAAGACAATATAGGCAAGAAAGCAAGAAATATTCATAATCATTTGACTTAATCCTTTACGTCCCAAATTATGAATTCAAGAAAATTTCATTTTCTAAAGCATTTCTGTGAATTTTTGAAACTTCATTAGAAGATGTACACAATTATTTAATAAATTTTTGAAGGATTTTACCCAGCGAAGAAAGAAACAGTGGGCCATCAGCTGGAAAAAAGATGACAGCCAGCAATGCTATCAGCGGTAAAGTGCAAGGGTGTCATTACTTAAACCTGTCGAAAAGTGTCCAAGCCGAATGCAGCTGGCCCATCAGTGATGGCCAACAGCAGGCCAGCATTGGTATTCCATCATATTATTTCAATCCGGCACTTTTCCTGCAGTGCTAGCTCCTATCCCACTGCTATTCCTTTGCTGGCGCAGCACTTTCCCTTACAAACATTTCTTATATAATTCTATTAAAAAAACAAAGTATTATATAATTATGGCTCTTTTTTCCATAAGCTAGTTTCACCAAGAGCTATAGAATCACCTGTAGAATTGTCTATAATAGAAATGTCTATAGAAATACTTGAACTGCATGCGGTCAATCTCCCAAGTACTGACCGCGCTCGATGCTGCTTGGTTTTCGTTATCGGGCATGAATAAGTGCTTTCAGCGTACGCTACGATTGCTCGTAGTTTTCAAGCTCTCATTACACTATTTCAAGTTTGTTTCTTTTTTTATTTACGTTCCCAATCATCAAACTGGTATACAAATTATTCTATTGTATAGAAATCGTATGTATTTTATACGCTTTTTTTTATTATTATTCATTCTGAACTGCGTAAATTATGAAAACCGAAATCCTTTGTAACCTAGTAAAACCAGATTTAAGGACAAAAATATAGTGCGTTGAAATAAAGAATTTATTTATTTATTCATTTACTTATTTATTTTATTGGTGGCAGTGGTGCTATATTTTTTACAGTTAAAAAAAAAATTAGCTTCACAGCTTAAATTGTGTTAAGATATTCATTTCAGATTTGTGTTCAAATACTCAATGTCTTTGATACTCGCAGCGCCACCTAGCGTAAGGGTTCCCAGCAACAATACTGCAAAAGTTCGTGCACATCCATGTAGTGGTGGGCCAGCGCATGAGATAAAATGGATGCCCACCAGAATTTTATCTGATGATTTCCAACAGCAAAGTTGACTGAAGCTGTCCAGCAGTGGTCATGCAGTGGTAGACCATCAGCCAGCACTTCTCCATCATTGCCAGCACCAATCTTGCTGCTGGCCAGCAATTTCCTCTTTGCTGGGTACCAATTAAAATTAGTTAATTAAATTTAAATTTATAGGGATTTTGTGCAATATTCATAACTCCACTCAAATATTTTATTTAAACTATTTTGTAGAATTAGGAAATGCACAAATATAATGCTTTTACAATAGAAATATAGAAATTTTTCCGAAACTTTCCCTCCCCCCAATGTTTCAACGTCAAGAAAGCCGAAAAGATGCAAAGGCAAAATAAATCCTACTTTTTAAAATCTTTTTCTTTCGTGCAACCCATGATGCTTTCGGAACAAGATAAATTAAAGTATCTATAACTCATTCTAAACTGTAGTACTACTAATTGATGTATTAAATTACGTTTATAACAAGTTATTTTAAGGGTACTTTAAAGTGCCGTCGGGGCATAAAGGGTTAAAACCTTTACAATACAAACAAAAAAGAAAAAATCATGCGTCAAGCATAGATTATAAAATACTTCCCAACACGATCAGAATAATGTAAAAAAACTGCACCGTTTAAAAAATTAAAATATTACGTCTAATTCAACAACATGGAAACGCATAACACATTTCAAAACCCAATTTCAGCTGTTCCCATCTACGATCGGAAAATTATCCGAATTTTTTCAGCAGCCCTGTATAGGATATATATATTTGTATCTATTAACTACATGCATGGCAAAAATTAGTTGACTTAAGAAATACATGTACTTCAGTCGAAAATTTCTCTTCAGCAATTTCCTCTAATAAGGACGTCCTGGTACGTGAATACTTTTATGCAGCCCTGTATAGGAGATATAGAATTTATATATAACGAGTAACATGCAAAAAATTAATTAAATTTAAAAGCGCATACCGAGTTTTAAACCGTACACTCCAGCAATTATTACTCAAAGGCAGTACTATAACCGATTTCTTTTGTGTGTCCTGTAAATGAATAAAAAATGCTATGAATGCCCTGTTCTAACGGGATCGTAGTGAAATTCATTGATTTATATCAATTTCAATACATTTGAAATAACGTAATGTCATTAAAATACTCTGCAAACGATTTCCCCCCTAGACCATAGTGTAATGGAATACTTTTGAGTGCCCCTGTAAATGAACTATTAATCCTAGATACTTCATACAATACCAAACATGCTTTGATGACCCTAAATAACCTTTATCAATTGCATGAAAATCCGAGTATACTTAGAGGAGTTTGAGCATGGATACGGAAGTTTGAGCGTGGACAAATGGCCAGACGCACAGACAAACCGAATGCATAAACACTTTTCAGCTTTGTTGGAAAGTGTTAAAAATTGAATATTTGTAGATCTTTCACTTACTTGAAGCCCTTCAGTTTGTTATTCCGGGAATTCAGGTTATTGTTAGTTAAATGGATATTATAAGGGGGCTAGTCATTTTAGATCCCTGTTTGGGAACCTCAATGACCAGTCCCCTGAAGTGTCCATTTTAGAAAAAGAGCTCTTTCTGTCATCTAGGGTGTCCTTTTGTTTGTGTAAAAGCAATGAATGTATACTTGCAGTGTTATTTTAACTTCTAGTCTGAAGAGACTATACAATAAAAAAGAAAGATGTCCAGTTAAACTGATGGCATTGAGCTCACAGTCTATTCACACAAATTGTATATTATACTCTTACTTCAAAGAATAATGCCATTCGAAAAATAAATTAAGGAAGGATTAGCCGCCACCCCCCCCCCCCCTGTTTCACATCTTTATACTTAGCCAATCAGACTTCAAATCTCATCAGGGAAGCGCCTAATCAGAATAAACCGGTATACCAAATTAGAAGCAAATCGGATAGAAAAACCCATTTATCTAAATTAAGGGGGTATTATCCCCCCAATCCCCCCTTTATACTTAAACAATGAACCTCCAAATCTAATCAGGGAAGCGACTTATCATAATACACCGGTATTCCAAATTTGAAGCAAATCAAATAAGAAAACCCATTTATCTAAATTAAGGTGGTGTTACCACCCCTCCGATATCCCCCTTTATACTTAAACAATGAACCTCCAAATCTAATCTGGGAAGCGCCTTATCAGAATTAACCGGTATACCAAAATTGATGCAAATCTGATAATTTCGCATGAAAAACCCATTTATCTAAGTTAAATGGGGGGGGGATAGCCCCCCGTACCAAGCTTTATACTTAATCAATGAACCCCAAAACTAATCAGGGAAGCGCCTTATGAGAATGAACCTTAAAAAAAAAAATTGAAGCTAATCGGATATTTCTATCAAGAGTTATCACGTTACGTACGTACATACAGAACCGGCGGGCACATTAGCTTTAGCTCTCAGGCTTTGATAGCCTGTGAGCTAAAAAGAAACAAAATGGGGTCTAGGCTGGCTTGAATCGAGATCACTTTATATTATTCTTTCTTTATGCGCTTCTGACAGTAGTTATTAATAGCAGAGAGAAAAGTCTGGCAGATCAATTCCTTTCTTAAATTGAAAGCAATTCTACCCGGAGATGCTTGTATGTCTCGGTGTATCAAAATTTTATGAAATATTTCAAGACGTCAAAGAAAATTAAAATATGTTCCGTGATAGTGGTCTTCGGCGCTCAAGGACTTTATTTTGATATTAATATGATTGTACGAGTAGGAAAAGAAACTTCAAAAAATGAAATCAATAATTGAACTATGTTGCTGGTAGGTCTTTACAAATAAGAAAAAAAAAATTAGATGCCCATAAAAAAAACGCCCCTCTCTCTCCTCCCACCACCTACACACACAAATTATTTAATCATGGATTTTCTAAAGGCAAAATGGTTTTCTAAAGTAGATGAAAAGGTGAACTTCTTTTCTGTAATTTTTCAAATTCTAAGGCAGGTAATTAATCTTTTATCTTTAAATATTAAATCATTGGAATTATAATTGAAATGTTAGTTGGAAAAAATTCGTAATTAAAATATTTAAAATAAAGATAAAAACTTAAAAAATAAAAAACACTCTCATATAAGCATTCAATGCTTATCTTGAAAATTACGGCTCATTTTTTGGCTGAAATTCAGGTTTTTCCAGAAAATTTTCTTTATTTGTTTGGAAATTTATCTTATTCATTTGACCTCCCCTTGAATACCAAACGATTATGAAAAATTCAGTGTTTTTTCTACGTTTTACAGAAAGCGCAAACAAGTGAATTTATTAAAATATATATACAAATTTTGCTCTGCTTTTTTTCAACAGAAAAAAAGGAAACATTATTTAAAGTTTCATTTTTCATTTACAATTTATTTTCTATTTTTTAATTTTTAAAAGGTTTCATTATTGCAGTTTCACAGCAATTTGGAATATTTTTGATGAGCGTTTATCATTAAATCCATTGTTGTTTCAACTCGCATACAATTGTACGAGTTACAGTTACAGAGAATATTGGGCGAACCTATTGCAAAATTCCAACTTTAAATACAAAAATCAGGTTGAGTTAAGGGGGTTCAAGCAGTTGTATCTTGTCAATGTTAAATTTGTTATATTGATGACCCTTTATCTCAGGAACTGTTCAAGGAATCAATTGACATTTTTAAAGCTTATTCCCTACATATTTTTACACAGGGATTTCTTGAAATTAGCTGTAATTATAATTTTATGATTTTTACAGCAAACTACTAAAACAAATTTTAAAATTGCCTAAATGACCCTTTATCTCATAAACTATAGATACATACTCATATACACCTTTGAAATTTTGAACACATGTTTCTCTCTCACATGTACATAGTTTAACACTAGCTGTTTGTAATTTGAACTTTTGATATTTTTTAATGAGCATTTAAATTTTAATTCTTTTGGCAGTTTGTAGTAAAAAATCCTAAAATTACAATTACAGACAATTTCAAGAAATCCCTGTATTAAAGTATGTAAAAATATCTAGACAATAAGCTTTGAAGATTTCAGCTGATTCCTTGGAACAATTTCTGAGATAATGGGTCATTAATATAACAAATTTAACATTGACAAGATACAAGAGTCCGAACCCCCTTAAATAAAAAAGTGTACGTGATAAAATACTACAAGGATAAGGGCAGAGCATGTACGCAAAGTTGCATTAAATTATGTTGAAAATTTTGACTTCAAAAAGCAACTAATAATAAGATATCCGATTTTACCCTATTCCCCTACATACCTTTTCGCAAATTTTCACAAAAAAAAAGTATTGGCAGTTTATTCATCAATTTAGAAACATTATACAAAGATAGCACAGGAAAAACTTCAAGATTCATATGATTATTAAACGAGAAATTGTAATAAAAATCTATATAAAAAAAAATAATTTATTTAAAACAAAATTCGACATAAATATTCTGGTTGCAAACAAAGCGATATAAAGTAAGCGTCCTATCTTAAATGGGAGAGGTAACCACAAGATTAAAGGTGAGGTCGCATCAATCAAGGTCGCACGACACGTAGCGGACGGGGCTAAACTACAGAAAGATGCCTAACTGTTTTCTTCTTTATACATAATCTATTAATTGTACATCTATGAAATAACTGCGCAAGCGCAAACGTCGTGTTTTCATTTTTTGTAGCATTTATATTTTGACAGTCATATAATATTCTATTCATTTTTATTCGTATTTTTTGATTTATTTATTATAGTTAATTATTTAAATAAAAACAGTTCTTTTTAGAACTAAAATTATATGTTAAAATGGCAAAATGTTGGCCATCGAATAGCTGTAGTTTTCGAAATTGTAAGAAAATTCTTTATGTTATAGAATTCATACCTGTCCTTTTCTAAAGAGTAAAACAAGTTAGTTACGTATTTTTACTTTAATTTATAAAAAAACATAAAATATTATTTAATTTATATTATCAAATGTTGTTGATTTAAATACGCTCGATTTTAATTATTTTCTTTTAATGAAATGGAAAATGACGCATAAAAATTAGTAAGTAGTTAATGTGCAAAGATAGAATTTTGTAGTCTCATTTTTTACTCAACTTTTGGTGTGCTAAAGTTATTAAAAAAAATGATATACACGGTTGTATTCCCGATGAGAAGACAACGTTTATGAATGTTTAGAATATGTATAGAATTTAATTATAAATAAAATATTCAATTTTAAGTCCTTTTGTTCGTTTATCGAGCGCAAACAATAAATTTCCAATATTCTCTTAATCGCATTGCATTCATCTTATTTAACTTACAAATATTTCATTCATTTAATTTAAAACTCGTTTCACTTTATATTCGGAATCACTTTAGTTTAAAATGCATACATTAAATGTTGTACTATTAAACGAGCGAGTGTTGTTCATTTATTTGTTTAATTATTTTGCGAGTCTAGGCAATAACTTCAATAATTTTCTTAAAATCACCATATTACTTTTTTTTTTTTTTTTTTTTTAAACAGGCAAAGCCATTTAGAGAATCCCTGGTAAAAATTCAGTTACGAATTTCAGATTGTTACTTACTCACAAAAGATGAATCGTGTTTACCAGATTTATTGTAAAATATTTTTGTTACAGCTTGTTTTGATAAAAATATGTGTATTTAAATAATAGTCGCAATGTCATTTTAGTTTAAGGGCAAAAGGCAGTAATGCTTTCGGAGCATTAGTGCTTTTCTCCCGAAATTAAAATGATATTGCGACTATATTTTTTAAATGTACATAATTTTATCAAAACAAACTGTAATAAAAATATTTTGCAGTAAATCTGGTAAACAAGATTCATCTTCCATAAGTGAGTAAAGATTCAGAAAATATGCGCAAGAGATGCGCAGATAGTAGATATTCTGCCATATATGACTTCATACTGAAAACCCGCGTATTTGCATTATCAAACCCGTCCACCAGATGGCGCAGCTGTGTCAATATACTCCCAAATTCCAGTATTGACATTGTATGCTTAATGTATATGCAGTTTTGGTTGCAAATTACACTTTTCTTATACAGCTCATATTCAAAATATTAGAATAATTACTTTTTTTTTACAAATTGAAAATATCGTTTGGTAATTTACGATATTTTTATTAAGAACCTATTGTTGATTAAACATATTTATTAGTGATGGGCGATTCTCGAAAATTCGACAATCGAGAAAAATCGTCATCGTAAAAAATCACAATCGATACAGCCATCGATTAATTCGTAGAATCTACAATCGAGATGTTTTACAATCAATTATAACGAGAGAAGCTAAAAACAATTGTTGGAAAACTTAGCTATTATTCTGGCCGAAAATTTCATAAGTGATAGGGTTTGCTCGATAATTCTGCTATCGCAATTATTTTCTCCTGATTTAGGCTTAAGAGTCTTCAGTCAATTGAAAAGACCTGCTCGCTAATGCTAATCTTATGGAAGAAATTTAAAAAGATATCTCATTTGAATTTCAGTATTTTAAAATGATTTTCTTTGCATTGGAATAAATTCCCCTTTCTTCTTTATGAAACTGCAATGTCCAAATCGCGTAACTATGGCGCATTTGATGAATCAAATAACCTTTCTACTTTTTAGATAACTCCAAAAAGTTTGATACAGTTTAAAGTTCTCCTAAATGTCAAATACTGTGGAATTTCTTCATTGATCGAAAACAAAAGTTTCTTTCGAAAAACGTAAGGATAGTAAGATAAAGATACCTGCCAAGAGGGAACCTGCCTAATACGGAAACTGTTTTCCAGTACCTAGCGATTCCAACATGACTCTTTAAGTCTGTATCGAAATCCAAAGTAGCTACTTTATGACACATTTAAAAACTCATTTTTTATTTTAGACGCATTAGCTAGAATCGATTAGCCTCTTTTCGATAAAGGAAAAAGGTTTGATGCAAATTAAAGTTCCCTAAATGTCTAAAGTGTATCAAATGCTGTGGAATTTCTCCGTTTATCGAAAACAAGACAGCTTTATCGAAAAACGTAAGGATAACCAGACATATATAACTACTGAGAGGGAACTTGCGTAACACGGAAATTGTTTTCCAGTGCCGAGCGATTCCAACATGATTCTTCAAGTCTGTATCGAAATCAAAGTAGCTAGTTTCTGACACATTTACTAGCTCATTTTTTATTTTAGGCGCATTAGCTAGAATCGATTAGCATTTTCTTCTTTTCGATAAAGGTTTGATACAAGTTAAAGTTCCCTAAACGTCTAAAGTGTGTCTAATGCTGTGGAATTTCTCCGTTTATCGAGAAACATAAGGGCAACCAGGCAAATATAACTGCTAAGAGGGAACCTGTCTAACACGGAAATTGTTTTCCAGTGCCTAGGGATTCCAACATGACTCTTCAAGTCTGTATCAAAATCCAAAGTAGCTAGTTTCTGACACATTTACTAGCTCATTTTTTATTTTAGGCGCATTAGCTAGAATCGATTAGCATTTTCTTCTTTTCGACAAAGGCAGAAGGTTTGATACAAGTGAAAGTTCCCTAAATGTCTAAAGTGTGTCTAATGCTGTTGATTTTCTCCGTTTATCGAAAACAAAGGAATGTTATCGAAAAATAGAAAAGTAAACAGACAAATATATCCGCTAATAGGGAATTCTATAACTAAAATAAAACTTCAATGGACTTCATTTTTGGTATTTTGGATAATTTTAATTATCTAATCCTTACCAACATGGTATTAGATGATGGGTCTGGAAAAGGTAGAAGAAACGCCCCCCCCCCCGAAAAAAAGGGGGCATTAGGCCCCAAATCGACAGTAGGGCAGACCAAGGATGAAAGTTAACTTCATGTAAGAGAGGACCAGGGGAAGTTGAGAATGATAAAAAAACTAAACCATTCAATAAGAAAAAAATTAGAAAAAGAAAAATGGTAAAAGAACAAGTGAAGCGTGTGATTAGAGCCACACAAATGAAGAGGGGCCCGATGGGCCACAGCTGGTCCAGAATGAGTGCCCAAGTAGTCAGAATGGGTCAAGAACTTGGAGAATAGTATCTACAATGAAGAAAAACAATGAGACAAAACATTATGAAAAACAGATGAAAAATACCAATAGCCTGAGGCTAAAAGTAAAATGTTTCACTGGGCGGCGTCCCCTGGTGGTAGTAAAAATAAAATTGATACGAGAAGATAGGGGAGAGTGAAAAGACTTTATTTTGTGAATTTTATAATTTTTGGACAAACAGTATACTAAAGGTTTGAAGAAACAAAACTTTAAAGCGCCCTCTTGAGGCGAAGAAGGGAGTTAAAATTAAGAAACATATGCCCATATTTTTTATTCGATTTTAGACACAATTTGATGTTAGTCTTATAATTTTCCTATGAGTGCAAGATACCGTACCAGAGTACGAAAAAAACCGCCGCTAAGTATATTCCTTTAGAGCATTTTAAGCCCAGGGGTCTAAAATTAATGGTGGATTGACAAAAGAAAGGTAAATTTAGAAATGTTATGAGATTACCCTTATTTTAATATATTACATGAGTGGGGTAAAATTATTTTGAAAAATCCTCTTTCCTGAGGCGACACTTAAAATCTTGAAAACACATAATTTGCAGTGCAGTTTTGTTTTAACAATAGCATTCTAATATTAAGAGATATGGGACAGCTTAGGAGGGCTAAAATAAGAGAAACATTGAAAATCAAAGACAAACTGGCGCCGCCAAATTCACTAGAAAACTTCTATATCAACAACTGAAACCCGAACTGATAACTGAAACCACTATGCCTCCTAACCCATATCGGTTAATAACAAAAGCGAATGGAAAAGAACATGTACTCCTTTGGGAAATCATGACTTACACCAGAAGCGTGGTAAGTTTGCCTCTTCTAAAAGCTTCCTTTCTCTCGCCCTCTCTCTCGCACTTCGAGATATATTTTCTGCTGCTGCAAACTGCTCGTTTACCTCGAGGAGACATCTCTGCTAGATGGCAAACCTCTCGCTTACTTCGAGATATCTCATCGATTGTAACTCATCGCTTCCCATTGCCCTTCTCGTTTCTCGCTCTCGGTCTCTGTTCAACATTTCATATGACATTGTCGAGAATGAGAAATCAATTTTCGTCCTTCCTCGAAATGTTACTCTCGATGATTGTCATTTCACGCTCGGCCAAGAAGGGCCGAGATGAGATATCGAGGGGCGAGCTGGACAGAGAAATAGGCATGACAATGAGCTGTGAAATGAAGCTTTAATTTTCAATGTTTTTCTTATTTTAGCTCCACCAAGCTGTCACACACCCGGAACCCTCTGATAAATATTATTTATTAAATATAAAAATTTCAAACAGGAAGGTGGATCGGATGAATTCCGAAGACGTGAGAGTGGGCGGGGCGCAATTAAAAAAAAATTACCGAAGTCTTCCTGTGACATATCATCGAAAATCCCTTTGACAACTCTTTCATATTATGAACCTTTCTTCCCCCGAAGGTGAAATTCGGGGGGTGGGGAGGGGGCGAACAAATTTTTTAAACCGTAGCCGATTTCTATAATAAATTTAAATATCATTTTAGATGTGGGTTTTTTGTGCAGTCTTCTGGTAAATATAATTTATTGAACATAAAAATTTTAAAGTGGGGGCTGCGTAAATTCCGGAGCGAAAGGTTGGGCCCAAGGGGGGGGGAGGGAGGGGGAGCGATTTTCAAACTTTTTTTGAACCCGTCATGTGATATGTTATCGGAAAGCTCTCGAATGACTCTTTCATATTATGAAACTTTCTTCCTCCCATCTCCAATTTTGCCCCCACTGCGGGGG
The DNA here is from genome assembly GCA_963932465.1 of Maratus speciosus. NCBI lineage: Eukaryota > Metazoa > Arthropoda > Arachnida > Araneae > Salticidae > Maratus > Maratus speciosus. The sequence goes on along the minus strand of OZ010791.1, from coordinate 39,844,643 downwards.
GTAGTTTTTCTGTTTTTATCATTTTAGATCGGATTTTTTTATAGAGCCCTCCAATAAATATTATTTATAATATATGAAATTTCAGGACACTTTTCTAAATTTAGCCAAGACCCCTCATGTAACATATCGTTGGAAAGGTTTGTGACTACTTATTGATGTTATGCACTTCCGGTGGCCGTTACCTTACTTTGCACCCCCGGGGGACACTTTTCCAAATATAGCAAAGACCCCTCATCTGAGATATCATTGGAAAGGTCAGTCACTACTTATTGATGTTATGCACCTCCGGTGATAGTCCCCCCACTTTGACCCCCCGGGGGACATTTTTCCAAATTTAGCAAAGACCCTTCATGTGAGATATCGATGGAAAGGTCTGTGACTACTCATTGATGTTATGCACCTATGGTGTCCCCCCATTTCCGCCCCGGGAGCACTTTTCCCAAATTTAGCCAAGACCCCTCATGTGAGATATCGTTGGAAAGGTCTGTGACTACTTATTGATGTTATGCACCTCCGGTGACAGCCCCCCACTTTGCCCCCCCCCGAAGGGCACTTTTTTAAATTTAGCCAAGACCCCTCATGTGAGATATCGTTGGAAAGGTCTGTAATTACTTATTGATGTTATGCACCTACGGTGTTCGTCCCCCCCCACTTCCCCCCCGGGGGGGGCACTTTTCAAAATTTAGCCAAGACTTCTCATGTGAGATACTGTTGGAAAGGTCTGTGACTACTTATTGATGTTATGCACCTCCGGTGACAATCCCCCCCCACTTTGACCCCCCCGGGGGACACTTTTTCAAATTTAGACAAGACTCCTCATGTGAGATATCGTTGGAAAGGTCTGTGACTACTTATTGATGTTATGCTCCTCCGGTGACAGTCCCCCCCCCACTTTGACCCCCCGGGGGACACTTTTTCAAATTTAGCCAAGACCCCTCATGTGAGATATCGTTGGAAAGGTCTGTGACTACTTATTGATGTTATGCTCCTCCGGTGTCCGTCCCCGCACTTTGCCTCCCCCCCCCCCGGGAGACACTTTTCCAAAAATATAGCCAAGACCCCACAAGTGAGATATCGTTGGAAAGGTCTGTGACTACTTATTGATGTTATGCTCCTCCGGTGTCCGTCCCCCCACTTTGCCTCCCGGGAGACACTTTTTCAAATTTAGACAAGACCCCACATGTGAGATATTGTTGGAAAGGTCTGTGACTACTTATTGATGTTCTGCACTTCCGCTGACCGCTCTCTACTTTTCCCCCACGGGGACACTTTTCCAAATTTAGCCGAGACCCCTCATGTGATATATTGTTGGAAAGGCCTATGACCACTTACTCATGTTATCCACCTGCCGCACCCCTCCCCCCTCTTTGCTCGCACGGGAAGGGCATTTTTATAAATTCAGATCCAGACCACTCATGTGACATATGGTTCGAAAGGCCTAACGACCTGTGACGACTTATTCATATTATGCAGCTACTGTGCCCATCCGCTCACTTTGGCCCCTCCCCCAAGAGATCTGACCCGAGGTTCGTTCGTTTCGAGATTATATTTTTTTACAAGATTTTGTAGTGCGTACACACCACGCCTGCTATACGGTGTCGTACTATATAGCGGGTAACCTGTTCGTGATTTCATATTACAAGATTACGTATAACTTAGGGGCTCCGATTAAAGGAGGGGCCCACTAGTGGGCGAAGTCACCTAGACTTTATTAACGCCGACTCATTCCAGTTCACCCGCAGACGATTCTTGATAAATGTATGACGTATATAATATATAATATATGACGTATAAAAGCAATTGGCAAACTGGAGTCATCGAGAAAAAATTTACGCAATCGAAAAATATCGAGATGTCCATACAATCGATAAAATCGAGAAAAACATCTCGTTATCACCCATCACTAATATTTATTATCTTAAACCTAATATCATTTTTGAAAAGATTAATTGAAAAAAAAATCATTTTGAAAAGTCAAAATATTAGAATATTTATTCAAGTGGTTCAAAATATTAGAATATTTCACATTAATTCTCCTTTAATTATTACCAATTCATAACTGGTGGCACCATTGATTAAATTCAGACGATTTTATTTAAAATCAGTATTCTTTTTTCAGTTTGTTTACTTTCTCATCTTAAAATGGGTCGCGTGAATGATATTCCTGAATCTATTAATCTTAGTATGGTTGATTTGTATCGGCACGGTATAAATCAATGCTATACAGCGAATTATTTACATTATTCGCAATCAAGCGTTAGTAAAATACTAACACAATATTAAAAAAATGGAAAATTTCAAAATAATTGCCAAAATGGCGGCCGAAAACCAAAAACATCTGCTAGAGAGGAGAGGAAACTGGAGCGTATAGTTAAGAAAAACCGTTTTAAAAGTGTGCGATTCTTGCACCGAAAATGGAAAGAAGAAGGAGTTGAAGTTTCTACATCGACAACATTAACACGACCCCATAAATTTAAGTTTGAATCTCGTGTACTAAAAACAAAACCTCTCATGACTGCAAAATACCTCGCGCATACCTCGGTGTCAACTAAGAATTGGTTCAGCCAACGCAACATTAAGGTACTTCCTTGGCCACCAAACTCACCAGACCTTAATCCCATCGAAAACTTATGGTGTATAATGAAAAAAAAAACTCCAAGAAAATCCTCCTTCAAGTAAAACCGAGTTAGTGGCACGTATGAAGTCTATTTGGGTTAATATTGATAGAAATGTTTGTAAACACCTTGTATATAGTATGCAAGGTCGATTTTACGCTGTTATGAAAGCTAAAGGGGATGCTACAAAATATTAACTACCATTTACTTCATATTCATAAGGTAATATTGTTGCGTAAAATAAAATATTCTGATATTTTGAACCAATCTAAATTCTATTCTAATATTTTGTGTGTTTCAGAAAGCTGTATACCTAATTTATTGTACTGTATTTAATATTTTGTAAATGTTAAAATCTTATCTAAACATTCCAGATTTAATTTATAAGAAATTTAGTTGCATTCACTTAGTATCAAAAAATAAATAAATGGAAAATATTTTTTTCTTATTACTTTTTCTCAATTATTCTAATATTTTGAATATGAGCAGTATGTGATTCAACTAATCGGATGTTCCAATCCCAAAACTTTCTTGTATCTCATACATGTGAATACTTCAAAAAGAATAATTTTTTTAATTATGTATTTCAAAAACAATAAAATTTTATTATTACAAATATGCAAATTAAAACGAAATTGGACAATTGGGTGATTCAGGTTGATTTTCTTCAAGAAAAAAAATTTCTCTATCACAATGCTACCCTTAAACCGATTTTCTACAAAATTTTATATAAGTATCTGCCTATTGCACTGCATCTTAATATAAAATTACATCGAAAAATATTCATAAAATCTTTACTTTAACTGCAAAAAACTTAGAAAATCGCTATCATAGCGTGTTCTTCTGGGTGAATATCTCCATTTTCAACTGGGACCTAATATCCATAGCCAAAGACGTTCATTATTTTTGGTTCAATTCTGTCCATAACTTCATACACTTCCCAATGATACAAAAGAAAAATCGCACAAAAATCTCTATCACTTCCCCCTCTTTTGGGTGAATATTCCCAATTTCAATTGGGATCTGACGTCCATAGCCAAAAACATTCATTATTTTTGGTTCAATTCTGTCCATACCTTCGTACAATTCCCGATGATACAAAAGAAAAATCGCACAAAAATCTCTATCACTTCCCCCTCTTTTGGGTAAATATTCCCAATTTCAATTGCGACCTGACGTCCATAGCCAAAAACGTGCATGAACTTTGGTTCAATTCTGTCCATAACTTCATACACTTCTCGTTGATACAAAATAAAAATAGCTATCACAGCCCCCTCTTTTGGGTGAATATCCCCATTTTCAATTGGGACCTGACGTCCATAGCCAAAAACGTTCATGAAGTTTGGTTCATAACTTCATACTCTTCCGGAAGATACAAAAGCAAAATTGCTATCACAACGTCCCCTTCCAGAGAAATATCCCCATTTTCAACTGGGACCTGACGGCCATAGTCAGAAATATATATGTATGAACTTTAGTTCATTGGTTCAGTTATGTGCTTCGTAGACTTTCCGTTGATACAATAAGGAAAATGACGCAAAAATCGCTATCGCAATCCCCCCCTTCTAGCAGACTATTTGCAATTTCAATTTGGGATCTGCTGGCCATAGCTAAAAACATATACAGTGGCTCCCAAAAGTGTTCGTACACTTACGAACTTCAATGAAATAGCGTTCAATTCATTAATTAAAATTAATATTTCAGAAAAAGTATTTAATAATAAAAACTACAACTTATTCTTAACAAAACTACGTAAAATATTTTTAAAACATAGTATAACGTTATTTTAAAGAAATCAATAATCAAAATATAACAAAAAAGTTACCTCACAAAAGTAGTCGTATATACACTCAAAAAAATCTTTACATATTAGTAAATACTGCAATATTTCGTTTAGTACTTAGTATGATATTCTTTAGTATAAACAACAGTTATTAAACGTCTGGGAATAGTTTTTTTTTTTTTTTTTTTTTTTTTTTTGTAATTTCTGCATCAATGTTCATCCGTTCATCGATCATTACTGTTTTTAGTTCACTTTTCTTTTTAATCTTTAACTGATGTTGCCGGTCTCTCAGACCGCGGCTTTTTTCAGTTTTTATACTTTAACTTGCAATTTTCAGTTTAACTACAAACACTACCGAAATTTTGTTCCGTTTGGAATTTTGGTACTATCACCAGAGACTTTTGAATAGGTGAATTTTAATTATAACAGTCCTGTGCAAAAAGTTTACTACAAAAACACCATCCTATGAGTTAATCGTGCCTTTTATTCATCTTTCGTTGCAGTGGTCTCACAGACCGCTTCACACTAGTTATGTGACAATTTCTGTGACATCAGTTAAAGGTTAATGTCTTGTCTTCGTACTGTAACCTCTATTTCTCTCCAAATAAACTTTATTGGGTTTAAATACGGCGATTGAGGTGGTGTTTTCAGAATTTGTGGACAATTATAGAGACACCGGAGGCGAATGTTGAGAACCGTGTGCTTAGAATCGTTATGTTGATCAAAAACAAAGTTGTTTCCAATACCAAAGTTTTGGGCTGATAATTTTAAATTGTATTTTAAAACATTTAAATAAAGTTCATGGTTCATTATGCCATCAATAAATACCAAATTACCAAGACCTGTAGCTGCCATGCACCCTCGCACGAGGACGCCTCCACCGCCATGCGTAACTGTTTCAACTAAGTTCTTGGGATTAAGTTCTTCATTTTTTCTTCTCCATACAATTAAGCCCATCGGAACCAATAATGTTAAATTTACTTTAATCTGAAAATAAGACATTATTCCAAAACGATTTAGATTTATTTATCATTGAATTTGCTAAGCTTTCTGTTTTTCTCATTAACAAAAAAACTTCTACTGGCAGAACGCCTATTTAATCCAGCTGATATCAGCACTCATCGAATAGTTTCAGGTGAAATTGAAGTAGAAATTTTTTCATTAAATTCTGCAGCAACTTTTACAACACTTAAACGTGGATTTTTTACAATTTTTCTAATCTGATCTCTTCTATCTCTGATCAAGTTATGTTAACTTTGATGTATAACTCTTTCTTACCTTGTTTCGATCTGATATTCTTCTTTAAAGCGTTTCATCACGTACTGCACCATAGAATGGGTTAAATTAACTAATTTAGCAGTATTCCGAACTGTTTTACCAGTACTATGATGAAAGATAATCAATTTTAGAATGCTGTTAGTCGTTTCTTATGACTACGAGCTATTTTTAAATAATAAATAGAATATTAGGGAAAAAGCAAGCAAAAGTTAAAGCCAAACGATCTTTTAAATGTCCCCCACAATGCAAAAATAACAAGTAAAAGTTAAATTTAGAAAATCAAAAACGCCCGACTCAGTAAAAAGCGAACTCATTAATTATTTCTCATCAATGTGAAATTATTTTTTAAATTACTTACCTATTTTTTTTATTTACTTGTATTGGTGACTTTTGAGTTGAGTTTAAATGTTAGTTTCTATCTATAAACACTGTTTTGATGAGGCTTATAGATGTCTATGATGGTTAGAGTTGCACTAAAGCTAGAGATTCTACCTACACAACTTCCAGGTTGTATAATATTTAAACGGAGCTTCCGACTGTAAAATAGTCAACGAAACATCGTGTTCATTTTGAAAGACCTACCGAATGACATGCCACTCAAAATGGTGTGTAAAAAACTTTTTCGTCTCTACCGCCATTTTGAATTTATAAAAACGGAACCTAACCTATAACCATCGGACGGTTAAGACGAATCGATAGAGACCTCATTCATTAAAATCCATTCAGCCGTTGGGATGTTTCGAGGGTATAAAGAAATCCACATACCCAGATACGCGTGAAACACATAACCCTTCTTGGCAGTCGGGTAAAAAGAAAGAAGAAAGCGATAATGATTTCAATGAACACATCCATGTTTTTGATATTGCTCATATAACTTGTGTAAAAATGTAATGGGAATTTCTGGATAATGCCTGAAAGGTCATGATTCCTAATTCTTTAATGGGAAATTAATTGAAAAAAATGTGAATTATATAAATTTATTTAGTAACAATTTTCAAAATTGAAAAAAAGTCTTTGAATAAAATAAAAGGCCTAGATTATGTTTAGATCTATTCATTGTGTCGCATTAAAAAAGAAACACTTCAATCGCAAGATATTTTGGGTATAAATTAATGTTTGTCACACTGATTTAACATTAGCTTCCTGAAAATTTAACGCCTTAAAACTCTTTCAAGATTTTAGACAAGTGTAAAAGCTATTATATCATTTCTCGGGATGCTTTTATGCGAAGAATTCAAATAGGGGTCAAAAGTGGGCCTAAATTTGGACAAATTTGAGAAAACAAATTTGGTACGATTTCTAACTTATAAAGGACCCCTATTTTAAAAGTTGCATTTAAATTCTGAAAGAACATATTATTTCAAGTTTAATGACGCTTTTATTGTGATATATTATAAACTATCTGCGAATAAAGACGTTTATATCTTTTTATAACGCTTTCCAACATAGTTGAAAAGTGTTTATGATTTCGGTTTGTCTGTCTGTCTCTTTGTCTGCCGTCTGTCCGCGCTCTAACTCGCGTAAATATAGTCAGATATCTATGAAATTGATGTATATTATTGGAGTTTAGTATGGCATGTTTGGTACTGAAAATGAAGTGTGTAGCATTTAAGGTTCATCTACAAATACTCAAAATAATTCCATTACATGACAGTCTATGTCTCAAAATCGTTTGCGGTGTATTTTAATAATATTATACTATTTTAAACATCTTGAAATTGATATACACTATATGGCCAAAGGTGACCGGTCACTTGTGATTTTAGACATTTTGTTAAATATCTAGAAAAATACATGAGGAATTAACCTGGAACTGCGTGTGTAAACAGTATAGTTTAGGTCATATATTTTCGCGAAGATTTTTTTCCCGAAACCCCATAGGGGACATTCAACAAATTGAGAAAGAACGAATATCTTTTGGATAACCCTGTAAAAACTAATGTAGCAAAAGCGTTCAAACGCGAGATTATTGATAAGTAGGCTTATTGTAATATACTGTGTTCATTTTTATGAGGATAGCATGTATACTTGTAGAGAAATTAAGATTTTTATAAAAACAGTCCCAAATTTCGCCAAGTTTTTTGCTTATAATTTGCAGAGTTCTTAATATAAAAAAAAAGTTATTTTCAGAAAATATGACAATAACATTGTTCATAATACCCTGCAATCAGAATTAAAAAATAATAAAAATTGGATGAAAAATGAGTAGGCTTACTAAAAAATGTTTCACTGCGCATGCAATCAAAATATAATATGCATAATGTATTAGCTAAGTATATAGAGCAACTTTTATGAAAGTCTCAAAATCATGGCTTGAAAATTCTGAAAATAATCGTCGATAGAATAAGCTCGAAATCCGTTGTTCTCAAAAAGAAGCAAAGAGACGAAGGGTTGAAACACAATATTGCACGCACTACTATATTTGGATACAACCCCTCATCTTTTTGCTTCCTTTTGGGTACAACGGATTTCGAGCTTATTCTATCGACGATCATTTTCAGAATTTTCAAGCTATGATTTTGAGACTTTCACAAAAGTTGCTCTATATACTTAGCTAATACATTATGCACATTATATTTTGATTGCATTCGCGCATGCACATTGAAACATTTTTTAGTAAACCTGCTCATTTTTCATCCAATTTTCATTATTTTTTAATTCTGATTGCAAGGTATTGAGTACAATGTTGTTTTTCATAATGTCTGAAAAGAACATTTTTTTATATTAAGAACTCTGCAAATTATAAGCAAAAAACTTAGCGAAATTTGGGACTGTTTTTATAAAAGACTTAATTTCTCTACGAGTATACAGGCTATCCTCAAAAAAATGAACACAGTATATTACAATAAGCCACTTATTAATAATCTCGAGTTTGAACGCTTTTGCTACAATAGTTTTGACAGGATTATCCAAAAGATATTCGTTCTTTTTCAATTTGTTGACGGTCCCCTATGGGATTTCAAGGGGAAAATCTTCGCGGAAATATATGACCTATACTATACTGTTTACACAGCTGCAGTTTCAGATGTGTTTCAGGTTCTTCCTCATGTATTTTTCTCGATATTTAACAAAACGTCTAAAATCGCAAGTAGCCGGTCACCTTTGGCCATATAGTGTATATCACTGAAGTGTACGACAAGGTATAGAATACAGCGTGCATAGAATTTATTGTGCATTTACAGGAACACACAAAAGAATTTAGATACAGAAGATAATGAACAATAATTGAACTATTGAAACCTACTAACAATAGTTGTTGGAAGTGCGTTTCCAGTGGTGGTGTACGTTTTTAAATTTAACTACTATTTAAATACTTCTTAGTGTTTATAAATTCTATGTATCATATACAGGGAAAATGAAGTGTGTAGTATTGACGTTTCGTTTACAGGGAGACACAAAAGAATTCCGTTACATTACGGCCTATGGGAGAAAATTATTTGTGTTTTATTTTAATGACGTTACACAATTTTAAAAATATTGAAATGTATATATATATATCACTGAGATGTACTAAAAAATGCTTTCTGTAGAATCTGGTGTGCCTATAATTTACCATTCATTTACAGGGACACACAAAATAATTTAGTTACAGAACTCTAGTATGCCTAATAATTGCTGGAAGTGCGTTTTCGGTTGTGGTACGCGTTTTAAATTTAACTAATATTTTGCCTACTACTTAGCGTGTATAAATTCTATAGATCTTATACAGGACTGCACAAAAGATTTCAAGTACGTTTCCGTTTGCTGACGGAAATTCCTGAATGGGAATTTTCAACTGTGCTAAATCGAATACAAAATACGATATTTTTCCGACTATTGGTGGTAATTGTTGAAATCAGGTTTTCAAATGTTTTATGCTTTTTCTAAATTGTTTATTTAGACATCCTATTTCAGACTAATAAAATATCAAGTTTTGTTACAGTATTCAGAATGCGCCGAAAAATGTTTCATAACCTACACAGTAAGCATAATTTTTCGTTCTTTTCTTTTTCTTTTCGACGCGGTCTGTACTTTTTTTTTCTATTATTTTCTAAAATACGTCAAGTTTTTTGAGACATCCTGAATATTATCGAAAAATTTCATTTACAATTTTTTTTAAAGTTTCATTAGTGAAGTTTCATAGTTTCATCTAGTAACTATGACGCATTATCCCGTTTATTTTCCTGGAAGAGCTCGATGTGCCTCTTTCTAGAATAATTCTCCCCGGAATCGAATAATCCGTAATTCAATGTTCGACATCCTGTGCGAAAGCATAGTAACGAGATATGTTTTAGTTCTTCACGGCAGGATGTTGTTCTCTTTTTTTGGATTCAGTGCTTCGGACCTTGACTTAAAAAGGGCTCTTTTATACTCTCTAAATTGCCCTTGAAATATGAATGTAACATCTATTCTATAACGTATCATAACGTTGCATTTATCTTCATTTTATACCATTTTAAATTTGAAATCCGGTTCACTTATGAGTATGTAAATGACGAGTGTGGAGTAGGACACGTTATTATGATGATAAGAAATGCCGAAAAATATTTCCCTTATATTTCGGACATTTTGTTTCTGCTTTGAGACCTAACATGAATTCGATGACATGGATCACTATTTATTCCTATTTATTTTTATCACAGTTATTGATAATGCAGGTATAATCAGTGATGAATTCCGGTGGCAGGCCTGGTGGGGAGATTATTCCCTGGGAGCATCAAAATGCGCCCTCCCTCCCATCGGGAGATATGAGATTATATGCTTATTAAAGTATGCCTTTAAAACTTCATTTTCGATCAAAATTTCAATTTTCTTTTTTTTAATTATTATTAATATAAAATTTCAACATTTTCCTTTCGATTTTCGTTGAAATTTTGTCTTTTTATTTCTTGCAAACTTTAAAAAAATAAGTTGAAAGTTATTTTTTTTTAACCATTTGGAAAAATGGTTATTGTCCTCGTCAGGGTAGGAAATCAAAAGCATATCTGAAGCGCTTTATTGGTTGAATCCTTATTTTATTCGTTTTCTGATAGGTCTATACAGTAATCTGTATTTTCCCTTTACTTTCAACAGAGATGGATACTTCTGATGCCACTATGACAAAAAAGTAATAAAAACTACAAAAAAAAAATTAATAACTTAGAAACAAATTGAGATACAGCTTTCAAACAAATTGCATTTGAAAGTAAATTTTTTTCTCTGTACGACGGTGTAAAAAGTAATAGTGTAGGATGTTTAGATGTTTAAGAATGAAATTTCATTTAAAATGGGTCGTCAGATTTCTTGGAAATCTGACGATGGAAAAGCCTTTTCCCGAACAGCCAATGAAATGCTTGGATAATACGTAAGTTTCAGGTGGATAATACGTAAGTTTCAGGAAATCTAACGAGTCGCAGGCGATTTTTGTGGCTTGCAATTTTTACGTGTAATAACACTATTAATGTTTAATCCATGGCGTACGTAATGTAGGATCAGCTCCGTGCGATATTTTATGTCTTAAATTTTAGTCTTTGAAAAATCATTTTCCAAATGGTCGTTGTAATTTGTTAGATTGCTTTATTTTTTTATTTATTTATTTATTTATTTTTTTTTTTTTAATTGTGTTGTAAAAATTGCTATAACTCAATTAATAATATTTCAATTACGACAAAATTTTTAAATTATGTTTTAAATATACATTCAAAGGAAGTAGACTATTCTTACGTTGATGTATTAAAAAACTTATGAGTGACACAGTTTTAATTTACGAATTATTAACGTTCTTCATGAATTTTCAGCGTTGTTTATCTTTTTATACCTATAACTTTTTAAATATTCACGTTATTGTCATAAAAATAGTCTCGTTCCTGTATAACATTATGCTATTTATTATGGAACTCATAAAACGTATTTATATTTAATAGTTTTAAATTTAAATAGTTTTAAGAAAATAGTAATTTTTCAGTTAATTTCACACTTTTAAATATAAAAAAAATTAATTTAATTTAAAAAAATAATAATAAATACTTGTTTGTATAAAAAATAAATGTTTATGTCACATTTTTAGTGCATTTTTAATAATAATTACTAATTTTAATTTAAAAATTAAAAAAAATTATTCCAGAAGGCATACATGCTCTGAAGGCATACATCTTAATGGTTTAAAAGAACAATTCCCGACCGGGGCTTCAGAAAAAAGATCTGAATTCAACTAAATGAAACTATTGGAAAATCATCTTGTGTTTTTCCGAATATTGGGAGAGCGCTTCTTAGTCATTTTTAAAACTTGTAGTTCAGTGTTGGGCAAAATGTAATAACAATTAAGCAGAACGGTCGTTCTTCCAAGACAAGCTATAAAAAAAATCCCGCCAAACAAACAAATACCAAGAACAAAACATCAGACCGCTATTGCTTATTATACAGGAGACAACTTCTCAAAGTCAAATCGACCAAACATGCCAGTGCAAAATATCAGATATCCACGGAACCAATCATCGTAGAAACACGAAACGAGAAGTAAAAGAATCTAATGAACTCATTCTTTAATTTGAGACCAAACTCATGTTCATAAATGAGATAGACGGAAACAGGGGTATAAAAAAAAATTAATATCGAGATACTTAAAATCGGCATTTGTAATTATTCGTCAAACTTAATATTTAGAACAAGATAGTGATTTAAATAACGGACAGAGAAAAGTAAGGATTGAATTTTTGAGCAGTTAATTTTTTTAACTACCTGCTTTTATAAAGGTCAATTAAAAAAAATTAATAATTTTTTTCTATCCTTAATTATCAAAAACTGTTAATTAACTCTAAAATTAACAAAATTCCGCAAAACAGTGATAAACCGCCGAACGACTGCCTACTATTTTCTACGGAATATCGTTATGACTAAGATATTGCTTAATACCGCCTAATACATGTTGATAAGATATTTGCTTTTTATTTTACTTAAACAAAAATATCGTAGTAGATTAGTTTTATTAAATAGTTTAATTAATAATTCTAATAACTCAATTCATATTATTCTATTAAGTATTATTCTCTTATCTGTTTGTCTTTAATCAATATTTCATAAAACGGTTTTTCCTGAAACACCTGAAAATAAACTGTCAATTTCAACCTACAAGTATAAAGGTAAAAATGAAAAAAAAATCTATTATTTACAATCAAATAAAATATTCTAAAGTATTGAAACTTTGAATTAAAAATGCATAAAGAGTTCTTATACCGGGTGAGCCAAAAGTTCTTTACAACTTTAAAAACTCATAAAAAGGGAAGAAGTTGTGATAAAGGAGTGCGGTTTGCAAGATAGGGCTCACAAGGAAGTCAGATTTTTTTTTAGCTACAAAAAAAAATGTAGTTAAAAAATCTCAAATAGAGGTCGCTGGCGACGCGAAACACAATGAACAGGACAACGGTACGCTCCATTCATTTGTTCTTCCAATAACAAATGTTCAACATGACCTCCAGAACATTCTACGACGCAACTGTTATCCTGTTCATTGTGTTTCGGGTCGTCAGCGCCCTCTACATGGGATTTTTATTCTAGTTTTTTTTTTTTTTTTTTTTTTTTTTCGCCAAAAAAAAATCCGACTACCTTGTGAGCCCTTTCTTTCAAACAGCATTCCTTTATCATAATTTCTTCCGTTTTAATGAGTTTTTAAAGTTGTAACGAACTTTTGGCTCACTCGGTACATTAATCTATAAACTAATGTAAATATGAGTTTTAACTGATCCTTGGTAAGTACGAGGTGGCCATAATTAAACTGACGGTACTCAGAGTGTTCTGCAGCGAGATCTAATTGAGAGAATGGCGCTAAATTTTGTAGGAAGATTAAACAAGACGGGGTACAAAGGATTCCGCGAAAAAAAAATTAGTTCAAAAAATCACCGCCAGGGGAATATGTGGCACTGTGTATTCGAAAAAGAGAGTTTCAAATAAGAAGAATCAATACTGAAATAAAACTACCGTTTATTTAGTACATCCGACTCAGGTTCGATGTGGCCGCCATTTTTGTGGACCACTTTTCTAAAACTTCTCAGCCATTGCTTTTAAACTATTAACTGACAAAGGACCGTTACCTTTACGCATTTTTTTTTTTTTTTTTTTTTTTTTTTTTTTTTTTTTTTGTGGTTTCTAAAAGCACAAAGAGCGGCTGGCGCATTGCACTGGTTGAGGTAAAAGAATTTGACTATTAGAGCTCGCTCGACTAAGGAGACATTATGAAAGATAACTTTCAATGTAATTGCTTCCAACAGTAGCACATTACTTTTTAAAGCCGAACAAGCTGGCACTGGGCCAAAAGATGTAACGTGAAATTTGAATAAAGAACTTCTTCTTCTGCTGTTGCTTTCTTTGGTGCTCTGTAAGTGAAATTGCAGATAAAGAAATTTTAGCAGTGTTTATGTAAATTTTTAGCTTTTTATAAACTGTTACCATTTTAAGCTTGGATTAAATTGCTAAATTCGCTAAAAAACGGTAATTTTATTTCAGTATTGATTCTTCATTTTTTGAAAGGTAAAGTCTTACAACGATATTTCATGATACGTTTATTTCTAAAAGCAACCGAAAATAAAGTGGTTAATTCAACCTGTATGGATAAAAAAAATTGCTTGCTGTTATTTATTTTTGTTCATAATAAAGTGAAGTACTGTTCTATTGAAATGTTAAATTATAAATCAATCAAGAGTTATCTTGTATTAATATACAAACTAATATAAATAGAAAATTTAATTGATTCTTAGTAAGCATAAATTGAAGTATATAGTAAAGTGTATTGAAAGTGTATGTAAAGTTGTAAGGTCTAAATAAAGAATAAGCCGGCAGAAAGCGGGAAGGGCGGAACCAAATTTAGTACGTTTTTTTTTTTTTTTTTTTTAATTGTTATTATTCTACATCTGTTTTAGGTAAAGTCTTAAAAAGATACTTCGTAAAAGCAATTGAAAATAAAATGGTTAATTCAAACTATATGGATAAAAAGGGTTCTTGTTGTTATTTATATTGTTTATAATAAAGTGAGGCACTGTTCTATTGAAATGATGAGTTATCAAGAGTTATCGAGAGTTATCTTCTATTAATATCCAAACTAATGAAAATACGAAATTTAAATTATTCTTATTAAGCATAAGTCATCAAAGTGTATTGAAAGTGTATGTAAGGTCTGAATAAAGTATAAGCCGGCAGACTGTGTGCGTGTTGGGATGGGGGAGGGTGCACCAAATTTAGTATACATTTTTTTATAGTTTAATTAAAAATTCTATATTTGTTTCAGCTAAAGTCTTAAAACGATATTTCGTAATAAGTTTACTTCTATAAAAGCAATTGAAAATAAAGTGGTTAATTGAAGCTATACGAAATAAAAATGTTCTTGTTATTTATATTTTTCATAATAAAGCGAAATTGAAGGGATGAATTATAAATCAATCAAGAGTTATCTTTAATTAATATACAAACTAATGTAAATATAAAATTTATTTGATTCTTACTAAGCAGAACTCGAAGTTACAGTTAACATATTATAAGTGCACGTAAGTCTTGAATAAAGTTTGAACCGGCAGAGGCGGAGGGGAAAGGAAAATGCACTAACATTAAAAATTTGATCCGGCAGGTGGGGAGGAGAAAGAAAATGTACTACATTATGAATGCAATTTTTGAAAATGTAATTAGTTTCATTAAAAAAATTACTGATGTTTCTGGTTAAGGGTTAAAACGATATTTCGTGCACGGGTTGCTTATAATATCAACTGAAATGGCTGGTTGGTTGGTTTTTGACGGCCTATTATCTACACTAGGGATATAGACCCGAGGTGGGGGGTGCCCTTCGTGGAGGTCTTTCTAAGGGAACCTAACCCGTATTTACGCATGGAAATCCATGGCTCGAAGAAAACCACGAAAACTCAACTAAAATGAGTTAAAGTAGCCCGTATATTTTATTGAACAAAAGGGTTGCAGCCCTGGTTTCTTATACAAAAATTATTTTTTGTAGTGTGATCATGTCTAACATAGTATGGTGTTTGATTCTAATAAACAGGAAAAATAGTACTAGCAAAAGCCATGCTTTGTTTGGATGCGCGAAGCATTATTTAATAAGGTAAATATTTGAAAGTAACAATATTTTTTTATATTATCCTTGCATCTTTCTTAAGCAAAAGCGTTATTTTATGTTTTGGCGCATTTCAATTTTAGAAATGTAAATTCAGCCAAATATCTAAGAATTTCCTCGGAATTTTTTATTTATGATATAAGACTGGTATAAATAAAAATATTTTCGAAGCAAAATTTTACAAAATATTTATGTAACGAATTTAACAATGAATTTTATTTGTTTACAATTCTTTTGTTGCCACTTTACAAAAAAAAATCATAATATAACTCTTTTAAAATGCGTAAATTTCGTCTGCGTAAATGATTTCATATAATAAGAATAAATTGTGTATTGAATACTTAACACTGAAAAATACTTTTATGATTGAATGTAAATAATTGAATTTTCACAAATTTTAATTCATTAAAAATATGCTATAATTTTCATAAAAAAGGTAATTTAAAAGTTTCATAAAAGAAATCGTAACTCCATGATTTATTTTTTCTTCTGAAAATATACGTGTTTCATTTTTTATTTTCAAAAATGCGTCTGTAATGGAAAAACATGTAAAATAAATTAATTAAAATAATAAATTTTTTAACGTTATTCTGTAAAAAAAAAATATAATATTGTACAAATCTGCAGATCATAATTTATTTTTATGTTTAATTTCAAGTCAAAATACTGAAAAAAATTTTCGTAAAGTGTACGACAAAATGTAATTTGTGTAGAGGATTCGCTTCGCTCATCCTAATTATTATTTCATTTATTAAAAATACTAATTCTATTAACCAGTGAGCCTAGTAAGCGGCGGTTACTGGACTAGCTATTTAATTATTATTTCATTTATTAAAAATACTAATTCTATTAACCAGTGAGCCTAGTAAGCGTGGTTACTGGACTAGCTATCCAAAGACTAGCTTGTAAAGGTCCATTTAAATTACGGCGTTATCGTCCTAGACTAAGCGTTGGCGTTCCAGGCATTAAATCATAAGAGCCAACCAAGCGCGCAAACAATCCATGAAGTACACTATTTGTTTGGAAAACCTGTGTTTGGCAGACCTCATAGATCATTTGCTACTTAGGTTGTATGGTTGGTTGGTTGTATTTATGTCGGCCAATTATCAACACGTGGGATATAGGCCCGAAAGGGGGGAGTGCCTTCCGTGGAGGTCTTTCTAAGGGAACCTAACCCGTATTAACGCTTAGAGAACCAAGGTTCGAAGAAAACCACGAAAACTCCGAACGATTAGGCCGACAGGGGCGGTTGGGATCGAACCCAGCACCTCCCGTCTACCAGCTTCGAGAGCAGAACCTCTCGGCCACTGGTGGGGCATTTGCTATTTAGGTAAATAAGGTACAGTCGTGGGGAAAAAAAGTAAATACCCCCTACTAACTCCTCAACAAATTATCGTAGACAAAAATTACTGGTACCGAACGATTGGAAATAAAGTCTACTTTTAAATGACGTGTATAAAATTGACTTAGGGGGCCATCTGCAAATTAAAACGAATCCAAACTTCATTTTTTTCAATGGCAATACCCAATTTTAACGAGATATTTGAAATCTTTGGTTCAAACTATGCCTAGACACCAAATATCAAGTCATTTGAATGATAAGTTTTTGAATTATAACCATTCAAAATTAAGTGCTTCTAATGTTAAATTACATTTTCATATTTTTATTTATAACTTCTGAAATTATGATCCTAATGCCCTAATTTCTGGTATAGCAATAATACTAATATACCCAAACATAAATACGTTGAATTTGCAATTTTTGTAATTTTCTGATATAAATTATGAATTACGAAATTAATATTCGAAAAAATTATGAATTGCAATCTACATTTTTTTTTTTTTTTTTTTTTTTTATGGATTCAGATTTTTTAAGTCCTGCTTTATGGAAATCCAAAATTTCACATTTTCTACCAAGTAGTTTTCAAATGATGTTTAAAAAACGGCAAAATGATGGTTTAAGGGGGCATCTATGATAGAAGTGACTAAATATTTTGAAATTTCTTATGCTATCCTGCAATCTAACAAGCTTAATTGACTGCTTAAGGTGCCTTGATCAAGAAGGGAGCTCTCTCTCGGTTAACAATCGAGTACCAAACTTCAATTTGGATACAGCCCTTAAAATACGCTCGTTATAAAATAATTTCTCAGAAACTTATGGTACGAATTGCATAAAAATTTGTTTTTAGACTAATTGAAGGGTGTATAGTTCATTTATGCTGTCAGAATTGTGTACTGCTATTTAAAAAAACAAAGTTATGGTTCGTTTTAATAAGTAGATGCCCCCCTAAGCAAATTCTATATACATCATTTAAAAGTAGACGTTATTTCCAATCGTTCGGTACCAGTAACTTTCTTCTACGATAATTTGTTGAGGAGTTAGTAGGGGGTGTTTACTTTTTTTTTCCACGACTGTATCTAAGTAAACATTTTTAAAAACGCATAGCACATTTGAAAAACAGATTTCAGTAATTACGTGCGAAACGAAATATGTACTCCAATTATTTTGTGCAGCCTCGTATATAGTCTATATAATATGCGAAAAATTAGTTTAGAAAGAAAACGCATAATGGGTTGAAAATTCATCTTCAGCAATTTGTACCAATAGTCAGAAACATACTTTAATTATTTTATGCAGCCCTGTATTTTACCAAAAGATTTTTATACTCGCAACATATTAAGCTAAAATTTATTGTAGGCTAAAACACGCTTTAAACTACTGAAATCCCATTTGCAGAAACTTTCACCTATATGCGGGCATGTATCCAGCTCTTTGCGTGGACCTGTATATCATTTTATTTATATTCTACAAACATATCTTAGTACACTAAATATAGTTCAGCTTGAAAATAAACAGCTCAATTAAAAACCACCTTTAAGCAATTTACGCTCATACTCAGTAATGCTAAAGAATTCTTTTTTGTATTAATCCATAGCACTTCAACACACTACGTAGTATGCAAAAAATTAGTTAAACTTAAAAACGCATACCGTAAATAAAATGCATTTCCAGCAATTATCACTAATATACAATACTTCGTATTGAGTGTTATATCCGAAATCTTATCTGTGTCCCTGTAAATGAACGATAAATGCTGTGCAATCCATATTCTAGTGCACTTCATAACTGAGTAGAAGTTGCAACTTATGTATTTTCCTACTATTGTTTTCATTCTTTCTTGTTTTCATTCTTTTGCTTTAAACAAGCAGCTTCTATTATGAAGCCTTGAAATAGCTATATGCTAAAATGCTTTTCTATATTCAAGCTTTGCTTTTCATTTGCTTTTAAACATAATATTTTCATCTCAACACAATGGATTACACATCTTAACACAATGGATGCACTCTATCAATTTGTAAGTGTTCTGGGGAGATGTTTTTATACCCCAAATCCCTAATTTCGCTGCACTTGCGAGAGCAAGCCTTTTTTAGAACCTAATTTTTCTTCAAAAAATAAAATATATAAGTCCTTTAGTCTCGTTGGGGGGCTCCCTATGACCGCAAGATACGGCTCGGCTGGATCGCGCCCCTTCCGCATCCTTATAGTCACCCTTGCGTACAACTGTACTACTTACCACGCATGTCTGCCATTGCCAACAGTTTCGTTTTTTAAACATCACTATTTTCAAAAAGAAAAATTCGCTTTATTTAATGATTCAAACTCAGCGATAAAATAAAAGGAGGAGTGCTTTTTGAAAATAGTATGGCGTTCACAAAAGCAGGATAGTTGGCAACTATTTCCTATTTTTATTTTTCGATAAGTCAGCCATTTATTGATAGATGGCAGCACTAATGAATAAATCATTCCGGAAATGTTCGGTTTTTCGTCTCGTGTCAATGCTCAAATCTGAAAGAAAAAAGAAAAAAAAAAGGCAATAATAATTTTTTTTTAAATCCTTCGCCATTCGTTAATAGGTAAATATAGATTTTTTTAACGAGAAGAAAAAGAACTGTTTCTTTAGTTCTCTGAGTTTGATATCTCTGAGACAGGGTTGGACTGGGCCAGGGAAAAGGGCGCAGACCTTGGATTTTCAGAGGGCGCAAAAATTTTAATAAACTCACGTCAATTATATTCGCTTGTGTTGTAGCTGACTTGACAAGATTTAACACATTGGCATAGCACCAAGTTTGAAAATGGCTTAATATTAAATCTCTGAGTCTAGGTAGAAGTCTTCGCTATATCTCCTGTGCATGTTTAAAAGTTCCATCAAATCTACACAATGCTACGCAATTTTCTAAAACGAATCATGTGTTTGAAACATACTGAGCCAAAAAAGGAACGAATGGATTGGGAATAATATCTACTATTAAATGCTATTAATAAATTTTGTTTTGGGGGTTGTCCACATATTGAAAAATGCCCGAAAATTGATTTTTCAAATAGTAACATCAACTTTTGATACCCTATTTCAATTTCTTGTTAGCCAGGAAAGAGATTTAGTATATTAAATTTTCTTAAATCTTAATGCAGTTTTTAAACAAAAAGTGTTAGGGGTCCATAAATTTCGGAAAATAAAAAAAAATCTGAGAAGAAAACGTACCGCAAACACTCATTAAGTCACCAGTAAAATTATACAGGAATTTTAAATTTAAAATAAACTTTCTTTACATTGAAAGAAAATCATACAAAGTGTTTTTGGTTAGTTTCCACATTTTTTTTTCTTTGATTTTATCAAACAGACAACGGTCACCTTAAGTTATGGAAAGACGAAATTTCTCTGTATCTCGAAAACTAATTATTCAAATGAGCTGTAAACTTAGACATCGATATTTTTAACGATTGTGCTTTGTTGTATAGAAAAATTAATGTAGGTCATATTTTATAATTTTTAATATGAATTTATTAACAGTTTTCATAATTATAAAAACATTTTTGAATAAAGAAAAAAGTCTCCAAAATGCTTGGGTTTATTGAGGGTATTTCTTTAATAAATTAATAAAAAAATCAAACAGATGACTTTTATGAAGATATAAATTAACGTTTCTTAAATGGTTTTAACTTTAGCATCCTCATATTGAAACTATTCTATCAAGTTTTAAGATAATGCATATAAGCAATGCCTTTTTCTGGGCTATCTCGATCCAAAAACTCAAATAAGATGTTAAAAGTAGGTGTTATTTTTTCAAGATTCAAAATTGGTACAATTTTGTTTATATTTAGATGATTTCGGAAACATAATTCATGAATAATAATAATTAGAAAACATTATTTCCAGTCGATTGTTTCCTGTAGATTTTTTTATTATGGAATTAATAAGGGGTAACTACTTTTATTCCACTTATCACCATTGACACACTGAAAATCGGTAGAAAAATTAACAAGGTATTTTGCACCAACCGCCAAATAGAGTTACTGCGGTGCTGCTTAAGTGCTTCAACCTTTTTTCTTTTTGTAAAGTATATTTTTTTAACGTAATACGAATTAGTTATAAATTATACGAATCAGTTAAAAATTAGATAAATTCTAATTTACGTTACAATTTGACAGCAATTACTTTTGTGAGTCGGGTATTTTGTAGGAAGAGGCATTTTGTATCCTTAAAAAAAATGACTTTACGTATCCATAAAATTCTGAATTGATATTTCACTATTAAAAGTCTTTTACAGAAAAAGTCGTTTTGTTACAATAAAATCACTAAAATAATTGAGTAGTAAATGCACTCTTCTCAGCACACTCTTCCCATGATTTGCAAAATTCTTATCACAATTAGACATCAAGGGAATATTTAAGTTTCCACAATTGAGAGAAATGCCCCAGGGATTGTATCCATGTAAATTGCAAGATGCCCTTGTCAGAATTTTTTTATTTAAAAAACCTAACATAATTTTTGAATAACAATTATCGTTTTATTTAATGATATATTTTTTTTTCCGTGATTAAATTAAACAATTATTTATTTAAAATATATACTTGAATTTTCTTGAATTAGTTATTTTACCACGAAAAGTCAGACATTAAATAAAGATATTACTATCCGGAAAATATGGTGTAGATTTTGTGAATGAAAAGACGCTGGCCGCGGGATTCCACAGCTTGCAGGATTGTAATCAAGAAGTGTCATTAAGTTTGTATTCCTCGAAAAAAAAGGTAATGTTTTCCAATCAACAACAAAATACCTACAAAAAGTTTTTTTGTATTCTAATATTTATCTCTTTCTTTTCACTTTTTTTCCAAAAAGCACGGCTTCAATTATAAGTGCATTGAATACCGGCTTTAAGAAGGAGAGGGAAGACAAGGTAACTAAAAGCTAGGATTGAAAATATGCAAAATATTTGGTTAAAATCTAAAAGATATCATTGAAAGAAGCTATGAAAAAAAACTAACACAGGGCGCCATGGTTACTACAGTTTTCCCGCAATGTTTTCTCTCTCAATCGGATGTAGAAATGCCCACTTCGGTTTCCGATCCTGAAATTGTTCCGATGTATCTTTAATTTCTTTGAGATAATAAAAAGTACCTCTCGTGCTGTCTGTCTTGTCTATTAATATTGATACTTATTCCCAAAACGAATTCTCGAAATTTAGTACACTAGTCAGAATGTATGTGTACAATGTGGGAAGAAATACTGGAGCGGCGTAAGCACTTCGGGGCGCGAAGTTTTCCCTGGATGAGGGCGCACCGGCCCTCGGGCCGATGGGCCGGCGGGCCAGTCCGAGCCTGCTCTGAGAAATGCAGTCCCTTCCTTTGACTAAAAGAAATTGATAATAACAGTAAAATTTTACTGCATTATTAAATTTTTGTTAAATATGCGCATACACTTGAAAATTTGTTTACAAGGCTAAGCAACACATCGACTTTCTCTATGTTAAGTGCTGCCAGTGTCAGGACCGAAACTTAGGGGAAGGGCAGAGGGGGCATGTGTTCCAGGCGCCAGAATGGAAGGCGAAGGGGGTACCAGATGACGATTCTGTTTGTCTATTTTTCTCACGTCTATTTTTAGTAGGGTATTGTTAAAATCGTCCTGTCTGGGGTATCCCAAAGCATAAAAGAATCCAAGGATGATATGGTATAAGGATCCTGAATTTTTTTCGATTCCGTTTTCAAGGTTTTAATGAATCAATATTTGACAAAGCTGATTACGTTTACGTAGTTCAGTATTACATAGCATTTTATTACATATTTTTTATTTTAAAATAAGTCCGGTATTAGAAACTTAGTAAAATTCTCTTTGTGAATTTATTTTGCTAAGGAGAAGGAGGGGGGGGGGGGGCAAAATTCTCCATATTAGTCCCGGGTGTAAAAAAGGCTAATTTCGGACCTGGTTACTGTAATTAAATATCGGAAGCTTCGCAGTCAGTTAGATATTCTTTAGAAAAGTTTAAATTTCTCGATAATCACTTTGAAGTAGTTTAGAAAAAAATTGAAAATTTACATCCTTGTTTCAAATTTCATTCGGATAAGTTTTCGATTAGGACAGGGGATATAAAAGGCATATACAGGGTGTCCGGTCTCAACGGTGTCCAATGGCTAATTCCTAAACCGTTAGTCATAGACATATAGTTCCAATTACAAAAATGTTTTAAATCAGGTAAGAAATATTTTAAAAGCGATTTGGGTCAATAAAAACATTTCTTAAAAAATTACGAAATTTAAATTTTTATACGGTCCCCCGGTCTAAGTTATATTTAGTGAAATTTTCCTTTTACACTGACAAGTAATACAAAAAAAGTCCCTTTATTCTACGATTAAAATTGACCGAGTAATAGCTGTTTAAAGTTGGAGCATATTTTTTGCTGCAAATTGGGGGTCATTCACAAATTTAGTCCAAATATAATTTCGTCAGATATAAAAAATGTTTGGGAGTAAAATTAACATTGCAGTATAAATTTGAAATCTTTAATCATTCTGGCATATTAATGGAAAATATACAATTTGTAATAAACATTTAAGAATAAAGAAAAAACAGAATTTTTGTTAAATAAAATGATTCTAAATTAACAGCCTCAATTCTTTACAAAATGATACGTATTTTAAAATATTATTAGATTGCACAAGCCTGCAAAAGTTGGGTTATGTCATGTTTTTTAGCTTTTGATAATTGATTCTTATATATTCTGTACCGCTGAATCCGAAATTGACCTTCATTTTTAACTATCATATCAGGATTTTTCACAAATTGCAAATTTCAAAGTTAAGAAGTTCAATGTTAAAATTGAATTTCCTCCCCATCTCATCGGACCACTCAGCTGTTTAGCTGTAAGAATCCCAGGATAAGCAAAAATATCGAATAAATTTTTTAATAAAATAAAATAAAATAAAATAAAATAAAATAAAATAAAATAAAAAATGTTTTACATATGTTTTATAGTATGAGATTTTCGCTATATTTTAACTTACACATTTGCGATTTGCAAAAAAATTCTAACGTGATGGTTAAAAATGAAGGTCATTTTCAGATTCAGTGCTAAAAACTGCGTAAAAATCAATTATCAAAAGTTAAGAAACACAACCATCTCCTCTACTTTATAGTATTCGATTTTTGTTATTCTTTAAATTTTAAAATTTATGATTTGCGAAATATCCTGACATGGTGGTTAAAAATTAAGGTAATTTTCGGATTCAGTGCTAAAAAATACATAAAAGTTAAAAAACCCAACAATCGCAGTCTTGTATTATCTAATCTAAAACTTTTTCTTAATCTCTTTGGCAGAAATCTATCCGAAATTTTTTGTGTTATCCTGTAAAATAAGTATAAATGGTAACCACCGAAAATCTTAATAATATTAGATTGTGATCGGATTTGCGCCAGTATGTAAAATGCAATCTCGATCGGATATTTAAAAGTGGGTTAAAGTTCAAGTACAAATTTTGAACTGAAAAACATACATACGATTGTTGAAGTAACATAAAAACTTATAAAAAAACATAATTTTTGTTAAAAGAAATCATAAGAGAAACAGTCTCAAATCCTGACAAAATAAAACATATGTTATTTTAGCCAATTTGAGACTTAATCATAATACTTGTAGGATATTTTTTCAAAGCGCAGATACACATGAAGTAAGATCTTCGAATACTTTAAACACTTGGTATATGATCCCTCAAAGCCAAGCCGAACTCATTTGTTTTCAGAGTAGAAAAGTGGCATAAGTCATGCATTTTTAAAGTTTCATAACTCGCTCAATTTTAGCGTTATATGAATGGGACTTTTTTTGTCTTACTTGTCAGTGTAATAGGAAAAAAATACTAAATATAACTTATAGGACCGGGGGGACCGTATAAAAATTTAAATTTCGTAATTTTTTAAGAAATGTTTTTATTGACCCAAATCGCTTTTAAAATATTTCTTTACCTGATTTAAAACATTTTTGTAATTAGAACTATATGTCTATGACTAACGGTTTAGGAATTAGCCATTGGACACCGTTGAGACCGGACACCCTGTATAATTTGAATTAAAAGGAAAAAAGTAATAGTCATTCTTTTAAACGAAATGAAATCTTGTGTATTTTTTTTATGTTTATTTGCCTGTTTTTGTTTTTTAGTTCGTATGTGGGTGTGGGAAGGAGGGGGGGGGGGGCATGGCTCTTCTCTGTATATTGAAATTTTACCTGAATTTTCGTTATTTTCATGATTTTTAAAAAGAAAAAAATAAAGAACTTATTTTTGTTATTAATATGCTTTTAGTTGATTTAATAAAATAAATTTAAATACCAGTTTATCACGATACTCTATCCAAGAAAAAGATCTACCCCCAATCCCCCTTTCCTCGATTTCGTTGAGCTGACAACGTTAGTAGATGATTTAGGGGGAGAAATGGAGAAGTTCTAATTTTTCTTGTAAGGGGCTATGCATATATAACGTTATCATTTTAGGGGGGAGGGGGGGTCTGGCACATGATATCGTAAGATATCTGTAGGGGGAGTGGGGTTGGACTTTTGATATCGTTATCATTTCTGATCGAGCCAAAATTTTCTCTTTTTATTTGTAACTTGGTCTTTACATCAAAATAATATTTTCATTACGATTATCTTTTACAATTGTCATAAACACATGTTACAATTATCGTTTTTTAGTATATTATCTACTTTTACGAAAATGCAAAATAATTATTAAAATCATTAAATGATTATAAATTTATTTAATTCCAAAATATCGAAAACCCCAACCTTTGGAATTCCTATTCTTCTGTATGCATATACAATCCGCTGTTCGACAAACCATAAGTATGTTTGAAATGGAACTTGTGTTTACTACTAAATAAAATAGAAAGAATGCTGTCCACCTGTTTTGTTGATAAAAAATTTTATCTGCCCTATCTCCTGCGGGAAAGTTGCAAGAAGACATTATTACGTTGAATGCATTGCGTAAAAATATATATATATATATATATATATATATATTGAATACTTTTGAATAGTAACTATTTCGTTTAAGTATTATTTGATATGAAGTTATTTCATATATAAAGTGACATTTTATTGACTTCTCTTCATTTGAATTAATAAAGTATGCGAAAAATAAATGCAACCATATTTGTATATCACTCCAAGCAAAAGAAAAAAACAATTCCAAAAATCTAAAAAAAAATGTATACATTGATAAATTGATAACGATATCATTACCGACGGTGGGGGGGGGGGGGGGTGTCGAGGAATTATATCGTATGATATCGTAAGGGGAGGAGGGGGTCCAAAATTTCCAAAAAGTTGATAACGTTATCTACGAGCACAGTCCCTAAAGTGTTTAAATAAAATAATAAAAGATTTCTATAATGAATATCAATGAACTCGGACAATGGTTTCTCAAACAATCAGCAACTATATTAGATGTAAATCTCCAACTGGGCGAAAAATGTCCGGACCAGGATTCGAACCCGGAACCTCCTGGCTGAAGCAGCCAGTGCTCTGTCATCTGAGATATCCCGGACGATTCTGGGCGAACTTTTTCACCCAACTAACCTTGATGATTACAGTAATTGGTAAAATTTACCAATTAGAATAATTGTGTTAATATTAATCTAGTGTAATTTCGTATCCAGCGATTTCTGGAGTTCCATTACCTGAGATTTATTCTGTTGAGCTGAACCAGGTTTCAGACCAGATGCTGTAATCATCAAGGTTAGTTGGGTGAAAAAGTTCGACCAGAATCGTTCGGGATAGCTCAGATGGCAGAACACTGGCGGCTTCAGCCAGGAGGTCCCGGGTTCGAATCCTGGTCCGGACATTTTTCGCCCAGTTGGAGATTTACATCTAATATGATTTGTTTACCAATTAGAATAATTGTGTTAATATTAATCTAGTGAATCAACAACTAATTAAAATAAATGGTTTGAACTTTGTCGTAATGCATTAAAATTAGAGATCGACCGAAAATTCATTTTCGCTTTCGGCTCCAAATCTGAGTTTCGCCGAAAATTCGTTTTGATACGAAAATGCAGTCAAATATTCGGCCAGGCCGAAACTCGACCGAAACTATCTGTATTTCAAAAATCTCATTTTTTACTTCGGAAATTTTCAACATTCTCATTGATTTTAGCTGTATTGACTCAAATGAGACACTCTTTATTTATGACTATGAACTTGACTGTTTATAATTATGAGTCATGACTGACTCAAGACATGAGTGCACATTACAAAGCAGGCAATGCATATATGACTAAACTGTAATAGAAAATTTTTAGTTTCAAACCGCAGAAGTATTTCGAGTACTCTTTGAAAAAGTTCTAGTATAGGGGAGACTGGGGCTAGTAGGCGCAGTTTTTAGTTATTGATTTTTATTAATTTTTTATTTAAGTTTTTTGTGAAACTTTAACTGTGCTTTTAAAGAACAGACATTGGGCTATAAATACCCGGAGTTTTGTGTTTGTAGCTTTTGTAGTTTATGTTTAGCGGAAGCCTAAAGTAAAATGAAAACTGTGCGCCAACCTACCCCGTCACGGGGCAAGTTGCCTATACCTATGGGGTAAGTTGGCACACGCTTTATAAAAATTTAAATGAAACTCAAATAAGACACGCAGTTAAGAGAAATCGATTTCATTATTACCAGTAAGTTTAAACAAAGGCGTTATCGCCGTACAGTGTAAATTCTAAATTATACAGACATAAAAATAATGAATAAAACATTAACATTGAGTAACTTCTATCCTACTCGATATCATCATTAGAGTTACAGTTGTCAGAAATAAAAAATCAAGCGTCTCCGTTTGGGAAAGCCTCGTGTGCCCAAAATCTTGCATTTCAACCACTTTTCTCCGTGTTTGCTATTTTTCAAGCTACCAGCACACACCAGACACAGAGCCAACTTACCCCGTGTTCAATGCGCCTACTACCCCCATAATAAATTTCTTCACAAAAGAGACACGTAACCGTCTAAGCATAAATAATCCAAGTAAATCACATATGGGATAGGTACAGTCAATCATACACTAAGAAAAACTGAACTAGTTAAATCGGAATTATTAAGATAAGTGTTAGAAATAAGAAAAAGAATAAAGCAACCAAAAATTACTTATGAGTGCAAAAAACAGAAAAATCGTAATAAATGTCCACTGCACGTAGGTAGCGCTGAAAAACTACAATGAGGATTGTAAAAAGCAAGAAGAAGGGTACTCTCTGACGCAATCTGTCCACAAACAGATGATTTATGAGGACTGCGCCTACTTACCCCTGTAGTCAACTAGCCCCGGTCTCCCTAACGGATGTTCGTTTACAAAAATCATTATGAAAGGAAAATCGAGATATGTATATCTGAAACGTCTTTTAATTACATGAAATTTGTATAGTTAGAAAATCATTGTGCGTCGTAGATGAATTAATTTCATTTTTATGAATTAACAGTTTAACAGAAATGAATTCACGATTATACTTTGAGAAATCCATTTAGAAATTCTAAAAGCATAGTTTAAATAATGTTTCGTTTTTTCTTTCCCGTTGCCCTATCTTAAAAAAGAAACAGAGAAAATATTATATATATTTTTTTTTATAAATTCGCTTGTTACCGCTTTCTATCAAGCGTAAAATAATCACGTAAAGATCGACCGAAACAGTTTTTAAGACCGAAACCAAAAATGAAACCGAATTTAGGTGATTTTCCTATTTTCGACCGAAAATGAAAACGAAACGAAAATGTCCAAAAATGTTTTTAAGTAAATGATATATACATAAATATGCAGAATTATTTATTAATTAATTATACGCGTAATTATACGTGTGGCACAAGTTGACTCTCTGTGCTTCTAACCAAAACTTTTAATTTTCATATAAAATAAAATGTCATTAATTCATCTACGACACAGAATGATTGTCTTATACGAATTTCATCTCATTAAAAAATGTTTTAGGTATACATATCTCGATTTATCTTTTACAACACAGTCGAACCTCTATTTAACGAAGTCGCTAAATCCCGGAAAAAGTTCGTTATATGGAAAATTCGTTAAATAGAGATTCTCCTTTTAAAATACTTTAAACTACATAAAACAGATTTTAAATTCATAAACACTAAATATTTTTACTAAAAGTAATTAATCACATTTTTTAAAATAAATTATATCGATTTGTTTTATTTATTTTACCCACTAATATCGATCATCAATTCATTTTTCTATGTGTTTAAATCTTTGAAATCTGCAAGGAAAACAAAATATTGTCCGGGAATAAACTGTATTTTCTGTTTAAAGTAAATTGTTTTACATTAAAATTAACGAATTTTAATGACATTATCGTATTTATTATTATTATAACAAATAATTTTAACCATACATTAACATATGCATCCTTAAATTTAATTTCTGAAAAACTCTGTTAATTTTGCCTGAGTTTTTTCTTTTAAAAAGTGCTTTCTCTCATAATACGTCTCGCATCTTTGCAATGCACCAAAACCCCCTTCATGCGTATTCTCTTTTAACTATAATTCGCATCGGATTGTTTCAAATGATTTTAGCATTTCTGATGGATTTATAACCCTCTCAGATATGAACAGCAAACTACTTTAGAAACATTAAACAAGCAATAACTTTCAAGGACATAACACTTTAAAATACTTGAACTAATTTAGTAGCAGTAAATCAATTCGTAATCATCTTAGATATCATTAACTGATTTCAAAACAAGAAGCAATTCAAGAATACAAACATTTGAACACATAAATAAATACATTAAGTAATAATAAATCATTCTACAATAAACAAACTTTCCGATTATTGCTAAATCATCCTACTCAAGATAAACAATGATATTAATATGTGAAATATGTTCGCGAAATTTGTTTTAATATCAACCCACGCATGCTGAAGCTGTCTGACGTCATCAAAAGAACTCTGACTCAAAAAAAAACTCTTTTTATTAAGTTAGTTGCCAAATTTATCTCCACAGAGAGAGATGTAATATTTAATTTGTTGCTGCAAAAGGCAGCTGTTTGTAACGCATTAATTTAAAATGTAAAGTCAAAATTTTAATATAATTCTCTATAACGAAAGTGATCAAGTCTCAAGTGTGGATTAAATATAAATAATATAATACATTTAACCAACATCTTTTTTTACAACACTTTAGCTTCGTAATAAATGGATTACCCACTGAAGTTAAAATTGTGCGCCAAGCCGAAGCATGAGGAATATTGCTGCTGAAGAAAGATAAAGGTAAGCAATTACCTATATTATTATATTAATTGTGTTTTAATGGCCAGAATCATATCTATTTATTTATCTAAGTACTAGTGCGCGTAACCTGCTGTGCAGAGTAGAGGTGGCTTTTTGCCAACAATTTGATTATGAGACCGAAAAGGTCTGTATTTAGTAGGTAAATAATATGTGAAAAAAAAAAAAAAAACTACTGGCCGTACATGTGTGCACATTAAAAAGGAATTGAAAATTATTGAAAATATAGTTAGTTGATGATGAAATAAATATTGTGAATTTTTTGTTGATATATATGAAATGTTAAACAATTGAAAAAAAAAAAAAAAAAAAAAAAAAAAAAAAAAAAACTAGATATATAAAAAGAAGTTTTATATAGAATAAAATAAAAACAGCAATTCCTCACATAAGTAAAACTTAAATAACTAGAAAAATGGCCGCATCACGGGAGATACAGTTAGTAGAAAAACTAAACGAGAGTAACTACGGAAATTGGAAATTTAAAACTGAGATGTTACTGATTAGAGAAGACTTGTTCAACGTAATTAGCGAAGATACTCCCACGCCAATCACGACCGATTGGGAGAAAAAGGACAAGAAAGCCAGAGCGATAATAAATCTATCAATTGAAGATTCACAAATCGTCCATGTAAAAGGGCTTAACACAGCCAAAGACACATGGAATGCACTTAAAACGATACACGAACGGGCGAACCTCTCTAGTAAATTATTTTTGTTAAGAAAGCTTTATGGAGCCAAGCTCCAAGAAAACGGGAACCTAATCAAACATATAACATACATTCTAGAACTAAAAGACAAA
The DNA here is from genome assembly GCA_963932465.1 of Maratus speciosus. Taxonomy (NCBI): domain Eukaryota; kingdom Metazoa; phylum Arthropoda; class Arachnida; order Araneae; family Salticidae; genus Maratus; species Maratus speciosus. Next base: position 39,813,502 of record OZ010791.1, on the reverse strand, counting down.
CTTTCAGCGATCGGGGAAACAATTAGCGATTCCCATCTTTCAGCTTTATTGCTGTGTTCGCTACCCCCTAGTTATAACACTTTGATCACTGCACTTGAATCGCGAAATGAAGACGAGCTTACACCACAATTTATTAGAAGTAAATTAACAGATGAGTACAATAGAAGGGTCGAAAGCACAGACCAGGGTGAAAATTCAACAAAAGCGTTTAAAACGCAGAAAAGATTTCCTAATGATAACTTTAAAAAAGATAAACAGTGCACGTACTGCAAATTGAAAAATCACACGTACAGAGAATGTTGGCATTTGAAAAATCGAAACAATCACCCAAACACACAAAAACAACAACAAACATACAAAAACAAACATTACTCATCATCGTTGTGTTATCAACAATCTGATAACCAGATAGGAAACACTAACCGCGAATCAGTAGAAAAGAGAAATTACAGAACGGAAATAAAACCAGATCAAGGCAGCGACGCAGCCTTTCTAATAGACAAAGCAGGAAAACAAACCTGGATTATTGATTCTGGTTCATCTTCACATATCCTAAACAATAAAGATGACTTTACTAAATTAAATGACACCGAAAAAACAACGGTCATAATTGCCAACGGAAAAACTCTAAACTCGCTAGGTACAGGAGAAACTACATTCACGACGCAAACATCCGATGGAGGCATAAATAAAATTACGTTGAAAGAAGTGTTGTATGTACCGGAGTTAGAATCTAATTTAATTTCAGTAAGTAAAGCCACAAAGAATGGGTATAAATTATTTTTTGATAAAGATCGATGCACGCTGTCCCGAAATGGGAAAATCTACTTAGAGGCAAAAATGAAAAATAACCTATACGAAGTTGAATTATTGGAAAATGCTGATAGGAATATAGTAAATATGACACATGAATGCAAAAGTAAAGACTGCCTGGAACTTTGGCACAAACGCCTAGGGCATAGAAATTACAATTCCATAAAGGAAATGGTTAAAGATGATTTAGCCTATGGCATAAAACTAAATAATTGCAATCATGGAACAACATGCGAAACATGCATACAAACAAAAACAAGCGATGCTCCCTATCCCAAAACAGTGTATAGAAACAAAACAGGTAGAGTACTCGATCTAGTGCACACGGACGTATGCACAGCGATAGGAACCCCCACAATAGGCGGTAAAACAATGTTTGTAACTTTCATTGACGACTACTCTAGATTTACTGTAATATACTTATTAAAACATAAAGATGAAGTACAGGATAAACTAATCGACTATATAGCTATGGTTCGAAACCAGTTCGGGATATATCCGAAAGCAATAAGATCCGATAACGGGGGAGAGTACATAAATAGTGGGATAGAGGATTACCTAAGAAAAAGGGGTATTAAACATCAATTAACCGTGCCGTATTGCCCGAGCCAAAATGGCATTGCGGAGAGAAAAAATAGGTCGCTATTAGACATGACTAGAAGCCTACTCAGAGAAGCAGATCTGCCACAAAGGTTTTGGGGAGAAGCAATTAACACCGCGAATCATTTACAGAATCGCTTACCAACAAGATCGACAAATAAAACCCCATTTGAGCTATGGTTTAATCGCAAACCAAATTTACACTATTTGCGAACATTCGGATGCAAAGCTTACGTATACGTGAATAAACAACATCGAGGAAAATTGGACGACAGGGCTCAGGAAGGGATTTTTGTAGGATACGATAACAACTCAAAAGGATATCGCGTATACACTAAAGAAAATAAAATTGTAATTGGCAGAACAGTGAAATTCATAGAAAATAGCAAAATTAACCTAAAAGAAAATAAAGAGACAGAAAACTCATATGACGACAAACATTACATTGAAACAGAGATAAACAACACAACCGAAGAACCAACCACGTCCAAACAACCGACCAATGAACCAAGAAGATCTGAAAGATCGAACAGGGGGGTACCACCAGACAGATATGCCTGTTATGTAAAAAATGATGATATGACAGAACCCACTAGTTGGAATGAAATATTGGAAATAAATAATCCCAAAGAAAAGGAAAATTGGCTTAAAGCCACACAAGCGGAAATCAATTCGCTGAGAAAACACAACACATGGGAATTAGTGGATCCTCCACCTAACAAAAAGGTTATAGGTTGCAAATGGATATTCAAAAAGAAATTAGACAGTTACGGAAACACTCAAAAGTACAAAGCACGTTTAGTAGCCATAGGGTTTAGTCAAAAATATGGGGAAAACTATGACGAGACTTTCGCCCCAGTAGTGTCACAAACAACTGTGAGAACATTTTTAGCAGCAGCCGCATATAAGAATTTGAACGTGAGACACGTAGATATCGATACAGCTTTTCTATACGGTGAGTTAGAAGATGAAGTCTACATGAAACAACCGGAGGGTTACATTGAGAAAAATTCAGAAAACAAAGTCTGTAAATTGAAAAAATCGATCTATGGACTCAAACAGGCAGCCAGAAATTGGAACAAAAGAATAGAACAATCTTTGAAAAATTTAAACTTTCAACAAAGCACCGTGGACTCATGTCTATATACACGAAAAGAAAACAAAACTTCAACCTACGTAATAGTGTATGTTGACGACATTTTGATAGGCGGTGAAAACAAAACGATTGAAGACATAATAAAATCTTTAAAGGAAGAATTTGCATTAAAGGACCTTGGGGAAGTATCTCACTATTTAGGCATGGAAATAAACAAATCAGAAAACGGGTATAAACTGAATCAAAGACTAAAAATAGAAGAACTAGCAAGAAAATTCAATTTAGAAAACGCAAAACCTGTAAGCACTCCCATGGATGCCGGTTTTCACAAATTAGAAGACGAAGAAAATCTATTACCGAACAATACGAAATTCAGACAAGCGATAGGATCGTTGTTATATATAGGAACCACTACGCGTCCAGACATATCAGCCGCTGTTAACATACTCAGCAGAAGATGTGAAAATCCGCGCCTAAAAGACTGGAACGGTGTGAAACGCATAATAAGTTACCTGAACACTACAAAATCGTTAAACCTCACCTTAAACATAAGTCAGAATCCACAACTCATCGGTTTTTCTGACTCCGACTGGGCGGGGGACACACGAACCAGAAAATCAACTACTGGAAACCTATTCATGTTGGGAAACAGTCCCATTCAGTGGTACACGAAAAGGCAAAATTGCATTGCTTATTCATCGGCAGAAGCTGAATTTGTAGCTGCAGCTAGTGCAGGACAGGAAATTGCCTGGCTGAGGAAATTATTAGCAGAACTGGACTTGAAACAAAATTTACCAGTAATACTGTATGAAGACAACCAGAGCGTCATCAAGATGGTGGAGAACGAAAAATTTTCAAAACGCACAAAACACATTGATGTGCGTTATCACGCGATAAAAGAGATGAAAGAAGACGGTATACTAGATCTTCGTTACTGCCCAACACAAGACATGACAGCAGACGCACTGACCAAACCACTGGCCAAGCCTCAATTCCTGAAACATCGTGAATCCATGCAACTGTTACCGGATGCATCGGAGATGGTTAAGGAAGGGTGATGGATTTATAACCCTCTCAGATATGAACAGCAAACTACTTTAGAAACATTAAACAAGCAATAACTTTCAAGGACATAACACTTTAAAATACTTGAACTAATTTAGTAGCAGTAAATCAATTCGTAATCATCTTAGATATCATTAACTGATTTCAAAACAAGAAGCAATTCAAGAATACAAACATTTGAACACATAAATAAATACATTAAGTAATAATAAATCATTCTACAATAAACAAACTTTCCGATTATTGCTAAATCATCCTACTCAAGATAAACAATGATATTAATATGTGAAATATGTTCGCGAAATTTGTTTTAATATCAACCCACGCATGCTGAAGCTGTCTGACGTCATCAAAAGAACTCTGACTCAAAAAAAAACTCTTTTTATTAAGTTAGTTGCCAAATTTATCTCCACAGAGAGAGATGTAATATTTAATTTGTTGCTGCAAAAGGCAGCTGTTTGTAACGCATTAATTTAAAATGTAAAGTCAAAATTTTAATATAATTCTCTATAACGAAAGTGATCAAGTCTCAAGTGTGGATTAAATATAAATAATATAATACATTTAACCAACATCTTTTTTTACAACACTTTAGCTTCGTAATAAATGGATTACCCACTGAAGTTAAAATTGTGCGCCAAGCCGAAGCATGAGGAATATTGCTGCTGAAGAAAGATAAAGGTAAGCAATTACCTATATTATTATATTAATTGTGTTTTAATGGCCAGAATCATATCTATTTATTTATCTAAGTACTAGTGCGCGTAACCTGCTGTGCAGAGTAGAGGTGGCTTTTTGCCAACAATTTCATCATACGAAGTTTTGTTAATTTTTGCATCATGATCATTTCCATCATCATCATATTCGTCTTCATCGCAATTCATTGCTGTATTGTTTTTATTTTTCACACTGTCGAAAATATCTAATTCGGATAGTGTTTTCGAGGTCTCAATTTCAGAATTAAGTTAAATACAATCATCAATTAGCACATCATGGTTAATTTGTTCTTTTTTTCTCACTGTATCCACATTTTTTTAAAGTTACTCTAAGGGATTATCGTCTTCGTCCTCCGTACTTACCGAATTCTCACTGCTGAGAAAGAAGGCGCTTGGTAAAACCAGTTCAAGCCGTTAAACATCATAAAATGTGTTTAAAGAAAGAATAAGTTTCAAATGTCCAGAAATATTTTGAGAAATGGGGAGAAAAAAAAAATTGGTCACAAGAAAAATTTCGTTAAATAGAGAATGCACTTCGCTATTTGGAGGTTATTTTACGAAGAAATCCGCAAAATGTTCTTGGTTCCAAGGAAAAATTCGCAAAATAGAGAAATGTGCAAAATAGAGGTTCGTTAAATAGAGGTCCGACTGTAATTTTTGTAAACGATCATCTGTTGTACTAAAACTTTCTCAAAAAGTATTCGAAACACTTCTGCAGTTTCAAACTAAAAATTTTCTATTACTATTAAATCCTCAGTATTTAATGAGCACGTCAAAAGCGTCTTCAAATTTTAGTCCTATAGGCATTGCTTGCTTCATAATTTGCACTCACGTCTTGAGTCAGCCATGACTGATAATCATAAACAGTGAAGTTCATAGCAATAAAAAAAGAGAGTATCATTTGAGATAATACAGCTCAAATCAATGAGTAATATTGAAATTTCCGAAGAAACAAGATTTTTAGAATATAGATAGATTCGGTCGAGTTTCGGTCCGGCAGAATTTTCGGCAATATTTTTGCCGAAAACGAATTTTCGGCGAAAGTCATATTTTGAGCCAAAAATGAAAACGAAGCCGAATTTTCGGTTGATCTCTAATAATTGAGCAAATTTTTCATAATCGAGTTCGGTGTCCACGCCAAATGAATGTTTTGCAACAGAGAATTTTTAGGAAAAACTTGAAGAGGAGTAATTTTCAAGATAAAAATGGAGTGTTTATAAAAGAGTGTTCTTAGAGAAACAGTTTTTACTTTTATACTTATTTATTTATTTCAATTAGATAAACGTTTTAAAACCGGGAAAGGGTCGGGGTTCTTCATTCTTAAAAAGGAAACATATTTTTATTTTTGTCTATTTATTGAGTTTAAAAAAAAAAAGAATCATTTGGCCACTGTTTAAAATTTATTAATGCTATAGTGTTGTCTTCGCGAATACAAGTAATCGCAAATACACTTAGTAATTTCATGAAATTCACATTCATTCTGCAGTGAAAGTGATACAGAAAGTAATGATACCGCACCACTCGAAGTACACATTATTTCATTGTGATAACTTTTCTTCTAATACAAAGGTCGATCATAAGCTATGGCCGCATTCTTAGGGACTACCATAAACGATAAGAAAATATTACTCATGAATTCATATTGAGTTAGTAATACTTTTCATAAAAACATCTGACTAATCATAATGTCATGAATGTATTCGGAAACTCAAAATTACTTAGCTCGGTTCAGAAAGTTACTGTAACGAAAGATTCGGCTTTCTATGCAGTCATCTATATGACCATATCATATTATGTTGCCAGTTTCAGTTTCATTAAAAGCTGGACAGTTGAGAAAAAAAAAGTGGGACAGCAGCTTCTAAATCGAGGCATAAAATTACAATTAATTCTATGATTCTATGAAAACGGAACCTGTCTATAAAGGAATCCTGTCTTAAAGTAAAAATTTCATTGCCCTTACGGTAGAATTAACATAGAATAATTCCTGTCAAGACCAGAATTTTTTTCTTGTCTCTTGCCATTCCGTCTTAGCAGGTTTTACTAAATAAACACAACAATATACCTTACACTATAAAACCCGTGAAAGCGGAAGGGCTAAGAGCGAAACTTCCAATTTAGCTGGTATTCCTATATTTTGTATATTCCTGTTGCAGGAAGAATGGACTTTTTTTTTTTTTTTTAACTGATATCCATTATAAACAGGTTATGTTTATACAAGCTTTACTGAACAAAGTACAGTACCGCAAACAGAATAGCAAGGAATCTCAAAACATTTCGTTTTAGACAGACTTCTGTTTGGGCAGGTATATCTTTAAGATATTGTTTAGGAAAGGACTATAAAAATTGTCCGTTCACAGGTTTCATTGTATTAAGTTTCACAGGATTTAGACTAACGAATAGTATGGTACAATAAGAAATTGAAAAGAGTTTGTGCATCCTGGATAGTCGGGATCTTTGGGGCCCCGCGTAGTGGTTACGCAGGAGATATCTTGAAGCATCTGAAAATCTGGACGCCTGGTTTATGGCGTAAATACAAGGCTCCCAGGTATATCAAAAATTGCCAGGCTTCACTATGTACAAGCACAACTGTACCACACCAATAGGGTATAAACATTATTTGAAACTGATTCATGGTTTTTATAAGAGAATAGGTCGATTTGATTACGATGTAAGTTTAATTCTTAAAAGAAAAATTAAAATTTTTTAACAAAGTCTAAAATTAATCTGGTTATTGTTGTTTTTTATTATTATTTTTTTAATTGTATAATATTTTAGGCAGATTTCGTAAAAAATACTACGTGTTGCAATCTCCCCTATGTTGAAATTTCTGAAAAATTTTGCAGATCTACGCCTATCATGACCTCTAGAACACAAAACCTCCCCCAGTTCAAAACTTTATATATATATATCACTTTTTTATGGACACGATAACTTCCGTAATTCTGCACAAATCTCTTCCAAACTGATACATAAAATCAAGTGGTAGAAAATCTCAGTCAAGTTCGTTAATGGGCAAAATCGGAGCAAGGGGGTGGAAATAGGGAGGGGTTTTGTGAAAACCGAAAAAAACCCATAACTTCTTAATTTTTATACAAATCAAATCAGTTTAAAGTGATTATTACGTCTAGGAAAAGGGTCAAAAATTTATGTATCACAAATTTTTGATACAACTAAAAATGGGCTCAAAGGGCGCAAAAAAATAGGGTTTTAGGGAGAAAAAATTCATAACTTCGTCAATTCTTAAGATATCAGATTCACTTAAACTTATTATAAATCTTCTTAATATTATCTACAACTTTTATACTGAAAAGTTTTTAATAGAACCAACTCTCACTAAAAAAAATTTAAAACTAAAAAAAAGGGGGGGGGAGGGGGGCGGGTTGAAGGAGAAAATAATTCATAACTTCGTCAATTCACAGGATATCCAATCCGCTTAAATTTATTATGCATCTTCTCAGTATTATCTACAACTTTCATATTGACAGGTTTTTGATAGGATCAACTCTTACAGCGAAAAATAATAATAATAATAATAATAATAATAATAATAATAATAAATAAACAAAAATATGGGTTGACGAAAAAATTATCGTATTAAGGATGTACTCAAATCCAAACGGCTTATTTTCTGACTCATTTTTAAATTCATTTTCGCTCTCAAACGCATCCAATTGGCAGGTTCTCTTATTCAGAAACTATATAATGTACTGTATGGGTCAATTTTTTGATAAAGGCAAAATATATTTCAAAAAATGCTGTCAAAGCGGCATTTTGAACCGAATTTCCCGAAGTGGAATTTCTGCGATGCTGGAAACAAAAAAAAATGGTCGTGCTGAGAAAATAATTGTAAATGCAGTTCTAATTAATAGAACGAAAAATAAAAACGCAGGTCGCTTATAAATCTCTTCAAAAAATCACGTCAGCAAGTTTTTACTTTTAAAAATGAGTCTGAAAATGTGTCAGAAAATTTCGAGTTGTTAGAGCGTGGAAAAATAAATTTTTTAATACCGCCTTAATATTATTCTGATAAAACGAGCTCTTACAGAAAAAGAAATTAAAAATTCGTCAAAAGCGGCCAGATAAAATTGTTAAACTGGGTTTATCTCGCATCTTGATTTAGTTTTTGTTGGTGAAATTTGTACTTAACTTCGAAATCTACCTCCGCCTGTAGGCCGAGCCGGTAGGGATTTTTTTATAGTTAAGCTAGAAGCATTTCTTACTTATTAAACAACTGAGCGCAGTCTATAGTATTTTTTACCATCTTCACTTCCAACTATGATATTTTATATTCATTCACTTTGCAACTTTTAATAATAATGTCTACACTATTTTTATTTTTTACCCAGTCAGGACGCCTACAGATTGTTTTTATTATTTTTGGATTTTTTTAATATTGAAATACAGGGTGTCCATAAATTACTCTCTGGGTTTCCTTACCTCTAACTCTTGACTTAAGAACAGAATGAGAAATACAGTGAAACCCGCTGAAGAAGTTTCCCAAGGGAATGGAAGGGAAAAACTTCTTAAACGGGAAAACTTCACGGGAAAATTAGCATTTTTTGAAAAAATCAATAGTTTAAATATTGATATTTAGAAGAGGGTTTATTTTATCTTAGTACAATAATACAAAGAGTACTTTCTAAAAAATTGAGTTTTCTTAAAAAATTTAAATTAGTTTGCATACTTAAAAAATTAGCTAATAAAGTAAAAATACATAATTTCCTTAGAAACACTTTATTTAATCCAAGACAAGAAATTTCTCTTTAAGAGTCATTTGATATGTTTTTGCAAAAAAAAAAAAATCGGTTATAGTTTTTTTTTTTTTTTTTTTTTTTTCGGCAAGCTTTAATTGATAACAGTCTAATTTTCTTAAGCTTTTGAAAACTTCCTCAGGCACATTTTCGACACTTTCGATAAAACGCCGAAAGTTTTCCAGTCCTTTTACAGCTTCTGAAAAACTAGGAATTTCCACATCTTCTTCTTCAGTTTCACTCATTTCTTCATCTACTGTCATTTCATAAATATCATCCACCGTAAGCATTTCACATGGTACTACTTCATCATCTAACGACACATACTCCTCAAACGATGCAGTGAAATCCATCTTTCTTTGAAGAGTCTTCCAATCATCCTCAATATCAAATTCATATTCTTTTGTTGATTCTCCATCCAAGAATCCCACTTTTTGAAAACAATTGGCAATGACAGATGGGGTTATTAACTCCCATGCAGATAAAATAAAATTAATTGATTCCAAAACGCTCACTTTTTTTTAACTCTCCAGTATTGTCAAGTTTTTTAATCATCCATTTCACTAGCCGTTTTCTATAATGCTGCTTAAATACTTTAATTATTCCCTGATCGATAGGTTGTAAAACGGAAGTTGAGTTCGGTGGTAGAAAATGGACTTTTATGTTGCTCAAGTTTTTCGTGTCTTTGGAATGGGTGGCACAGTTGTCTACGAAAATGATTATGTTCCTCTTAGCTTTTCTCATTTTCTCATTCAATCTTTTCAAGTAAGCTTCATAAATTGTAATTATCATTTACGCAGTCTTGTTGCTTTCATAATCACAAAGCAGCGATTTCACATTCTGAAAACATCTGGGTTTCTTCGGTTTTCCAACAACTAAAATTGGCAATTTCTCAGAACCATCCATGTTGGCACCCAATAAAATTGTAAGTCGTGCCTTCTTTCTTTTACCTCCGTGACATTTTTCGCCTTTATATGCATATGTTTTATCAGGTAAAAGATTGTAGAAAAGTTCACACTCATCCATATTGAAAAGGTCTTTAGGATGATAGCCGGTTATCAAATCTGGTAAGATTTTCTTCCACTCTTTGATTTCTTGTGGATCGACACTTTTACTCTCGCCTTGTATATAGTCAATAGTAATTATAAGTCAATCCAGCTCTTTTCTTCATCCTATCAATCCATCCATTTGAAGGAGTAAATTCAATCTCCATTTTTTTTGCCCTTTCCTCTAAGAATAGTTCCGCTTATAGGAATATTGGCGGATCTGGCTTGTTTGAACTAAATCAATAACTTTTCTTCCATAACTTCATATTTTCCTCTTTTCACCTATTTAATTTTACGAGATTTTTCAGAACAGTTTAAAATGAAATCTCGTTTTGCTTCAATCCCATTCAGAGTAGTCAACAACAGAGTAGTCCCATTCAGAGTTCAACTTCTTTGCAATTTCAACTCTTGTTGTTTTCGCGTTACTATCAACTTCTTTCAAAATTTTGATTTTGTCTTTAATTGACAAGGCTTTCCTTTTAATTGCCTTGCCCGACATTTTTGGGGAAAAAAGCCAGAATTTTTTGTTCGTGTAATTTCTAACGAGTAAGACGTTATGCACTTTACACTGACTTAAAAACTGTGAAATGAATAAACCAAATGCAGATTTAGTACATTGCATTCATGGTAAGAATGTGGGAGAGAATCTGTTGTAACAGAAAGTAAATATTGAACTGAAATAACCACCCCTCGGTAGGGCGGAGCAATTCCCTTTTCTCTTTATCAGTCGTTATTGCTACAATGACGAGGGACCCATCCTCTACCCACATTCCATTTCCACCAAACACGTTAAACAGATTTTAAGGTGAAATAGAGGTGACCACAACTGCTATCAGTCCTAAACATTGACCTTTTTGAATAGCGAAGAATATAAAGAAAGAGATTTCCAGCACAGAAAATAAAATAATAATCAAAAAGGCAAAATAAAAGCGCTTTGAAAGTAAAAGTGGAAGGGAAAATAAAACTTTTTAAGTGGGAAAGAGTTTCGAACTAATCTTCTTAAACGAGTTATTTTAGAGTTGTAAGAATAAGAGAAAAATGAGAATCGAAAATATAAACTCCTTAAATGGGAAAACTTCTTAAGCGGGAACTTCTTAAACGGGTTATACTGTATTGTTAAATATTCATAAAGTACAACTCAGACGGATTTTTTAAGGAAACCTTGGACCTTAATTTGAGCAAAAATCGAAAATTATTTTTGTGCATATTATTATTCTCCAGTTTGTCCTGAGCCATTTGCGAAAAACCGCATGCAGATGTGATTATTCTTTGCAAAGTTACAAGGGTTTGAATTTTGTACGCAAGCAATTCTTCTGCTCTTTACTATGCTTCAGAGTTTCCACCCAGACAGTTTCAGGAGGGTGCTGCACCCTGCCTGCCCTTAGGTTTACAAAATAGTACCCCTCTTGCCCCTCATTAAAAAAATTAGCTCCCTTGTTGCCACCACCTGAAAAAAGTGCCTTTACTCCTTTGTTTATTAAAAAAATTACTTGTATAGTAAAAATTGACTCATTGCTGTCTTTAAAATAGTGTTCTGCCTATTAAATATTAAAAAGTAGTTTTAAAAATCAAAAGAATGCCTTTAAAAATTTCAAGAAATGCCCTTAAGAATTTAAAACATGCCCTTCGGAATCCAGAAGTGCCCTTTTCCCACAAGCAGCACCCTGCCCTTTCCTAGACCTGGGGGGAAACTTTAAATCTGTTTTTTTTTTTTTTTTTTTTTTTTTTCAAAACTGATTTTTTAACGTTTTTAGATTTTTGAAATGCTCCATGCGTCTTAATTTTTTATCAGAATTTATGAAATTGCTAAGAAAGAGTTCTCATATTACTTAATTATTATTAGAGTTCTCATATTATTACTTGAAGAATTCTATCCTAGATTTTGATCACTAGATCACTTTTTGGCTTAAGGACCCCTTTGGAAATCTTCAGTCTGGTGTATTAGATAAGTTTACAAAATTTAGTAGCTTTAACACAAATAATGCTAATTAGACATACACTAAATGTTTAAATTGCTTTACCACCTATATAAAGGTCATTAATAAATTTATTTTATTGTCATTTGTAAGGTACTGTTTTAATGGGATTTTGATATACTATCAAGGTGAGTTTATCGATGACAAAAGTTAAAAGTGGTTAATTTAAGATATGTGCCAATCTTCTGGGCACCTTTTTTTTTATGAAGTTTTTATAAACGTGTTTAGTTAAATCAGGACATAAAATTATGAATTCAAATAAAATTTTAGTAGAATTTTAATTAACTATATAAATTTAGATAATATTTAGTCAAGTTTTAGTAAAAATTAAAGTTTAGAGCAAAACATTCTATAACAAAATTTAACTAATATATTTCACTTCTTATTTTTCAACACTGTATTAGCAAATCCCTTACCTGCATTATGAAGCAAAAGATTTGCAATACCTATTAAATTTACTAACATAATTAAAGTTTGTATACAAAACATGATTTTTTAAAGAAAATTTATATATATATTTTCAATAAAAATAGCTCTTAAATTAAAAAATATATACTTGCAAGCTATATTGTGCTTCATAACATATCAAAAGATGAGCAGAACTTTCTGACAAAATTTTATTTACCTTAAAAACCTTTAAGTAAGGAGATTTTTTAGTGATTTTTTTAGGTAACTGCCAGATTCAAAAAGTTTAGTTCTGGTGTATAATTTGGGATAGACCTTTCCTTCTAATTTTCGCTGAACAAAAAATAAAACATTTTTGGAAACCTAAAACTTTAATTTAAAATAATAAAAAAATGTCAAAATTTTTCGCAAAAACAGAGATTTTGGGATAGGCATATATTTTAACCCTTTATTTACATAATTGTTTATCAAGAAATTGCTTCTCCTCAATAATTATCTTCCTTAATATCTGAAGATATACTGGAATTTTTAAATAATAATAATGTGAAATTTAGATAAGATTTTTCATTAAAATTGACTAAAGAAATCGGTAGTTATAACTCTTTTTACCCAACTGAAAAGAAGGGTTATGTGTTTCACGCGTATCTGTGTAAAGAAATCGGTAGTTATAACTCTTTTTACCCAACTGAAAAGAAGGGTTATGTGTTTCACGCGTATCTGTGTAAAGAAATCGGTAGTTATAACTCTTTTTACCCAACTGAAAAGAAGGGTTATGTGTTTCACGCGTATCTGTGTATGTGGATTTCTTTATACCCTCGAAACATCCCAACGGCTGGATGGATTTTAATGAATGAGATCTCTATCTATTCGTCTTAACGTCCCGATGGTTATAGGCTAGATTTTGTTTTTATAAATTTAAAATGGCGGCCGTAAAATACAAAATGGCGGTAGGGACAAAAAAAAATTACACACCTTATTGAGTGGCATATCATTGAATAGGTCTTTCAAAATGAAGACGATGTATCATTGACTATTTTACAGTCAGAAGCTCCGTTAAAATATTATACAACCTGGAAGTTGTGTATGTATTGTAAATCAATAGCTTTACTGCAACTCTAACCATCATAGACATCTATAGACCTCATCAAAACAGTGTTTATAGATAAAAACTAACAGTTAAACACAACTTAAAAATCATCAATACAAGTAAATAAAAAAAAATAGGTAAGTAATATAAACAAGTAATATAAAAAAAAAATATCTTTTAAGTCAATTCCTACTTAGGTCAATAACAGAATTTTTTTTTTTCTCTCATTCTTCTTTCCTTTTGAGTGGCGCTTAAAATGCCTTGATCAAGAAGAGGGCTCTCTCGGTCTTAAAAAACCTTGATCAAGATGGTGGGCTCTCTCGATTATTGAAAATTAATTAATTTAATTTAATTAATGAATTAATATTTGAGAAAAACTGGATTAACATCAAGTGTCATCCATTACAAGTTTAAAAAAATTTATTTGAGCTTGATCGGATAAGTAATAAGTATTTTATTAGCGATTGAAAATTTGAACAAGATATATACAGGGTGATTCATAAAAGATGGGCAGAACTTTAAGGGGTTATAGTACACTTAAAGACAAATAATATTAAATAGGAGACTAAGGGTCCCAGACGTATTCCCAAGGAGATAGGGGGCATTAAAGTTTAGGGTCCGAAATTTCAAATGATTTTAAAACATGGAAAAATTGGTCGATTCGTTTGCGGTTTTTGCAAAAAATTTTCTTTATGCCAGTATTTTCTTGAAATAAAATTTTAAAGTTCAATTTCAAAAAATGCCGATAGGGGGCGCTTTAGACTTTGGAGTAACAAACAACTATTTTTTAACGTTATTTTTTGTATTTCTTTAAATGATTTCGAAAGCTTAGACTTAAACTTAAATTTTGATCTAAAAATCTGAGTCCTAACGAGTAGTTAAGTAGCGTAAACTGAAATTTGAAATTTGAAACCCTTCTCCCCCCAGAACAAAAATCAGTTATTCCCGATCTTTGTGTCGTAGATTAGGCTCTAACTACTGCCGCGTTTTGCTAAAATTATTCTTTATGTCAGTATTTTCTTGAAAATAAATTTTAAAGAAAATTTTCAAAAAATTCCGATAGAGGGCGCTTTAGACTTTGGAGTAACGAACAACTATTTTATACCGTTATTTTTTGTGTCTCATTAAATGCTTTCTAAAGCTTAGACTTAAATTTTCAGCCCAAAATCTGAATCGTTAGACGTGGTTAAGTTTCTGGGGAGAGGGGTTTGAAATTTCTACTCCTGAGCACAGTTCAGTTTACCATGTCCACACATTGTGTGCTGTGATACGAGGTAAAAAGACACAAATTAGGATTATGTTACCAAAGCATATTTATTAACATGTAATTACAATAAATGTTCAAAATTGTGACCACCAGAGGTTATGCACGCAGAACAACGGCGAAGAATGGAACGGCGAACATTCGCGAAAACATCAGGCTTTTCGAGCACTTCCCCTACAGCGGCGGAAAGTCTGGCGACCAGTTCCTCGGGGGATTCAATGGGTGTCTCATACATAAGAGCCTTCAATCGTCCCCCAAAAAAGAAATCGAGGGGTGAAAGATCTGGCGAGCGAGCAGGCCAAGCAACAGGACCACCTCGACCAATCCATCTGTTCGGAAATGTGATGTCCAGATAGTTGCGGACGTCTCGTACGTAATGGGCTGGCGCTCCATCGTGCTGGAACCACATGACCCGCCGGATGCGTGGAGGAACAACGTTTAACAGGTCTGGCAGCACATGTTGCAGAAATGTGAGGTATGTTTTACCGTTGAGGCGTTCAGGAAGAAGGTACGGTCCGATTAGGTGGTCTCCGAGGATTCCTGCCCAAACATTGATGGAAAAGCGTCTCTGATGAGCATGTGGATACGTAGCATGTGGATTGACATCCGCCCATACATGTGCATTGTGTGTGTTAAATGTACCTTCACGTGTGAAGGTACATTCATCGGTGAAAAGCACAGTTCGTCCAAAATGTGGATTTAGCGCGTTCTGCTGCAGAAACCAGCGGGCGAATTCAATACGATTTGGATAATCCCCTGGAGACAGTTTCTGGACTCGTTGCACATGAAACGGGAGCAAATGTTCATCCTTCAGTACCCTCCAAGTCATGGACTGTGAGGTATCCACCTGCCTAGCCACTGTTCGTGTACTTGTACTTGGCTGCGCCGCTACTACATCCAGAATGGCTTCTGCAACAACTACTGATTCGTCCTTTTTTGCACGACCTGCATTCGACCGGGAAGCGAGAAATGATCCCGTCTCACACAACTGTCTGTGCAAGCGCTCGAAAGTTTTGCGGTTAGGCAACCGCCTGTTGGGAAATCGCTCTCCGTACATTCGTTGTGCCTCTGCACCATTTCCATCTGCCGCTCCGTAAATTAAATGCATCTCAGCCTTTTCCTTATTCGTGAAGGGCACCATCTTCCGATTCATTACTACAGCGACTTACACTTGACTCACCGTTCAGTGGTTTTTATGCCTGAATCGTGTCGAAATTTTGCATACGTGTTCTTCTTCTTCCCCATTTGACATTTGCATACTTTCTGTTTCCTTCTTCACCCGGTGACTAGCGTCAGGAATGGAGCTTTAACGTTTGCATGAGCGACGTTTCCAACTGTGCCAGTGCCTTTATGAGTGAATTCCGACTATGCAGTCCTTAACGAAAGTTGTATTTTTGCCTCGTATCACAGCACAGAATCGTTGGGCATGGTTAAGTAGTGCAAACTGAACTATGTTCAGAAGTTGAAATTTGAACCCCCTCCCCTCGCTACTGAACCACGCTCAGCGATTCAGATTTTGAGCTGAAAATTTAAGTTTAAGTCTAAGCTTTAGAAAGCATTTAATGAGACACAAAAAATAACGGTATAAAATAGTTGTTCGTTACTCCAAAGTCTAAAGCGCCCTCTATCGGAATTTTTTGAAAATTTTCTTTAAAATTTATTTTCAAGAAAATACTGACATAAAGAATAATTTTAGCAAAACGCGGCAGTAGTTAGAGCCTAATCTACGACACAAGGATCGGGAATAACTGATTTTTGTTCTGGGGGGAGAAGGGTTTCAAATTTCAAATTTCAGTTTATGCTACTTAACTACTCGTTAGGACTCAGATTTTTAGATCAAAACTTAAGTTTAAGTCTAAGCTTTCGAAATCATTTAAAGAAATACAAAAAATAACGTTAAAAAATAGTTGTTTGTTACTCCAAAGTCTAAAGCGCCCCCTATCGGCATTTTTTGAAATTGAACTTTAAAATTTTATTTCAAGAAAATACTGGCATAAAGAAAATTTTTTGCAAAAACCGCAAACGAATCGACCAATTTTTCCATGTTTTATAATCATTTGAAATTTCGGACCCTAAACTTTAATGCCCCCTATCTCCTTGGGAATACGTCTGGGACCCTTAGTCTCCTATTTAATATTATTTGTCTTTAAGTGTACTATAACCCCTTAAAGTTCTGCCCATCTTTTATGAATCACCCTGTATATAGCGAAAGTGTGAGCTAATAGTAGGAATTGGAAAAAAAATTGTTTCACATTGATGAGAAATAATTAATTAGTTGGCAGTCGGGTTTTTTGATTTTTTAAATTTAATTGTTTATTGTAAAATAGTCACAAGAATAATCAGATTAATTAGCCAAACAAACTCTTAAGGAAATATCACAATTCTTATAATATATACATATAAAAAAAATGTATTTAAATGTATTATGATCCTCTCTGTAAATGAAAAGGTCTTTTCAGTTGAAAATGTTTCATATAACTTTTTTGGAAAAAGAAAAACTTTACCTATGTAAATGATTAATGTAAATGATTAAGTAAATTACCACTTTTTGAAAATATTTAGCTTCGACTGCTTTCTCTACGCTTTCTAAATTTGATCAAGCAGAGTATTTTGAGTGGAAAGAAAAATAAACTTTTATTAATAGACAGAGTAAATAAATTTTATACTCAATTTTCTTCAATAGTAGGGTGTTCTCAAATCCAAAAGAGCAACTTTCTGACATAGGTTTTAATTTATTTTTGTTCGAAAATGGATGAAACTAGCTGGTATTGTTGTTCAGAAACTTTGTAATTGAGCTGTTTTTTTTTTTTTTTTTCATTTTTTTTTTTTTTTTTTTTTTTTTTTTGCAAGCGCAATAGATCTTTCAGAAAATAGTGTCAAAGTGGGTGTTTTGAACCGAATTTCCGCGCGAAGGGAGAAAGAGCACTCAAGAGGGGGCGAAAAACGTGTTTGTCACGTGATCGAAATCGCTTATAGCTAAATAGGTAATTGATTGATCAAAAAATGGAGAAAACAGTTCAATTTCAAATCGCTTCTATGGTCAAACTTTCCAATTATATATCTTTCCTTCAAAAAATGAATTTGTAAATATGCCAAAACATTTTGCGCTTGTTGAGCAGAACAGTTAAGAACAGCCTTAAAAGTACCGTCAGTGCATAAAGGATTAACATAACTTACATAAGGTTTGTTAGTTCAAGTTCTATGAGTAAAAGTTTTAAAGCTTATCGTCTTTTAAAATTGAATGCAAAATGTCATAATTGATTGCAGCTTAATCATAATAAAAATATTACAGTCTATTATGTTTCACAATTTTATTTTTAGAATAGGAAGAAAAATCGTGCTGCAACATAAATGAGGTTTAAAAAATAAAACAATGAATGTTTTTTTACTGACTCATGAAAAAAAAAGTAATAATACCAGCTACATATGTGAGCAAACGTTATTTCCTCCACCTTGTCACCTGACGTACGTTCTTTTCGATTG
The DNA here is from genome assembly GCA_963932465.1 of Maratus speciosus. NCBI lineage: Eukaryota > Metazoa > Arthropoda > Arachnida > Araneae > Salticidae > Maratus > Maratus speciosus. Next base: position 39,795,200 of record OZ010791.1, on the reverse strand, counting down.
TGTATCGGTGGAAATCTGTTAAACATAATACGATGGCATCAGTCAATGCAGAAAGCTGCATCTTTCACGCACAAGAGTTGAGTTACTTAATGATAGTGCTCTATGAAAAATCTAGTCATGTTTCTTAGATTATTTCTGTGATCTTATTTAGCATGTGTTAATTTTGAAGAAAGAAACATCTGAATAATAGAGTAGACGTTTGTTTAAAACAATTAGTAATTTTATCCGTAACTAATATTATTAAAATAAGATGTAAAACGTGGATTTCCGGGCGTCGGACTTTGTACTTGAAAATGGTCAAAAAGGAAATGGGTAGAGGCGACCGAATAACGAACTTTGCACAAAGAGCCGGAAAAGTGCCAAACCAACCGTATATATGAACTTGTACTGAAACTGAAAAAGCGGATTACATTTTATTAAGTTTCAAATCTACTCTTATTTGCGAGAGTTGTTTACTAAGTCACCTCCAAAGTCTGTTAACTCAGAAACAAAAAGATAACGTATGTGTAACCGAAGTGCGAAAGATATCGCCTGCTATGATTCACGAAATAAAACTGAGTTTTTCTGGCAACACTGTCGTACCTGCGAAAAATTGTCGTTTGGAGAATATTAAAATTGTTCACATTTTTTATAATATTTTGCTGTTTTTGGCATTAGATTTGGACATTCTTAGTTTCTTCAACACCCCAGGTAATGATATTCTATTGGTCAGAAAGCAGAACTTTCATTTGAAACCAAGGCGGGGAGTCTTCTTATCAGCTCTGATATGATATATCAACATATGAATGACGAATTCTATGTAGAAGGCAGCTAATGTGTGGTTTTGCAAAACTAAAATGATTTTGTGGTGTTGTATACTGCTTGTAGCTCTAGCGAATAATAATATAAAAGCTGAAATTTCAATTGACAGCGATGGTGGATACAAAAATATAGTAATAGGAATATCTCCAAATCTCAACAAATCGGACGTGGAGTCAATAATTTTCAAGTTAAGAGTAAGTGAACATAATTTTGACTTTTTTTCTAATGTTTCTTAGATTTAATTGGCTCTTTTAAACCATTTTTATATTTCATTATTATTTTATAAAACAGATCATTTTCTGTTAGATTATTCCTCATATGATTGCTTGATTGACAAATTATATTTTATGTGCCATAATTATAAGTATACCCCAATAGTTGATTTATATAGTTATGTTTTTCTATTTTAAACATTTTCTTTACAATTTTCCTTTTACTGTTTTAGAATGTCTTATTTTAGTCTTCGATGATAATAATAATAATGATCTTAAAAGATTGGGGAAAAGTATGTTATTAAAAGATCTTTAAGATTTGAACTTATTTTAGTAAAGTTTTTCAAAATAATTAAATAAAAAATTATAATTTGTTCTTATTTTTACATAAAAAGGTAATTAGTATAAGAAAATGTGTAAAATGTTATGCAGTTAGTTATTTTATTTATTAACAAAATTCTTTAAAAAAATCATAAAAGTTGTATATTCGAAAAATAAATTTTTCTGGTGTTTAAAAAGTACGCTTTTCTAAAAGAAAAATTTCTTCTCTTTTTATTGTTTTATAATCATGAAAAGTGAAACTGAAAAATATTTTTAACATATGCCAAAATTTCTTCGAGCAATTTATTTCTGAATTACCTTTCAAAAATAATAAATCAAGAAGAATTATTTTTTGCTCTTGTAAAATGTTATAATATAAAATATAATATGTTTCAAAACTTTTTAATAGAGTCGCAGAAACAACCAAAACATTTTGATCCCACTTCACAAATAAGGCAGATAATTCTAAATTTGTACTACTTCAGTTTCTGAAAACTGAATTTTTCATAACGATCCGTAATATTTAAAAAAATCCGTTTAATAAATATTTCCTGTGTGTATATTGTTGTACTATCTGTAGAATAAATCTATAGAATTATCTATATTGATATGGATGTATAAGAATAATCTTTGAGGTGATTAAATATCAGGACTACTTTTAAAGTTGTTATAAGGATTATAATTTCAATATATTTATAATTGAATTAAATTATTACAATATATTATAATATCCATTATTTTTTTTTCAAATTTGGATGATTTTTTAAATACTCCTTCCCAAATGGTTTCTACATTAGTAATCTAATTATACAGAATACAGTCAGCTTTGAAATCCTTTTATGTTTAATGTGAATACCTACATTGTGAATTCAGTTATATTATGGATCGGGATACAATACTTTTTAAAATTCTTTTATATTAATTTATTTATTAGCAGTGCTTATTTTATGTTCTTTATGAGTAGGAACAACTAAATAAAAGCAAGAAAAACGATAACAAGAAAAGCATTTATTTCATTTATTTCCCTTTAAATGTATTAGAGAGTTGCAATCTTTAAATTCATCTTTCGCAGTTTCAAGTTATTGTTTTTTTTTCTTTTTCTTTTTCTTTTTTGCATTTTTCAAAGTTTTAAATGTTTTAATTTCGAAAGATATGTAATAAATACCACATTCAGAGTAGTGATGGGCGATAACGAGATGTTTTTCTCGATTTTCTCGATTGTATGGACATCTCGATATTTTTCGATTGTATAAATTTTTTCTCGATGACTACAGTTTGCAAATTTCTTTTATAAATCATATATTATGTATTATATACGTCATACATTTATCAAGAATAGTCTGCGGGTGAACTGGAATGAGTCGATGTTAATAAAGACTAGGTGACTTCGACCGCTAGCGGGCCCCTCCTTTAATTGGGGCACCTAATTTATACGTAATCTTGTAATATGAAATCACGAACAGGTTACCCGCTATATACGGCACTGATATATGATAGCAGGCGGGTGTGGTGTGCACGCACTACAAAATCTTGTAAAAAATATAATATCGAAACAAATGAACGTCGGACCAGATCTCTTGGGGGAGGGGTCAAAGCGAGCGGAGGGGCACAGCAGCTGCATAATATGATTAAGTCGTCACAGGTCTTTAGGCCTTTCCAACCATATGTCACATGAGAAGTCTGGATCTGAATTTATAAAAATACCCTCCCCGTGGGGGGGAGGGGTGCGGGAGGTGGATAACATGAGTAAGTGGTCATAAGCCTTTCCAACAATATGTCACATGAGGGGTCTCGGCTAAATTTAGAAAAACACCCCCGTGGGGGAAAAGTGGGGGGGGCGGTCACCGGAGGTGCATTACATCAATTAGTAGTCACAGACCTTTCCAACGATATCTCACATGTGGGGTCTTGGCTAAATTTGGAAAAGTGTCCCCCCCGGGGGGGGGGGTTCAAAATGGGGGGATGGACACCGGAGGAGCATAACATCAATAAGTAGCCACAGACCTTTCCAACGATATCTCACATGAGGGGTCTTGGTTAAATTTGAAAAAGTGTCCCCCGGGAGGGGCAAATTGGGGGAGACTGTCACCGGAGGTGCATAACATCAATAAATAGTCACAGACCTTTCCAACGATATCTTTCATGAGGGGTCTTGGCTAAATTTGGAAAAGTGCCCCCCGGGGGGGGGGCAAAGTGGTGGTGGGGACACCGTAGGTATATAACATCAATATGTAGTCACAGACCTTTCCAACGATATCTCACACGAGGTGTCTTGACTAAATTTGAAAAAGTGTCCCCCAGGGGGGGGCAAAGAGTGGGGGGACTGTCACCGGAAGTGCATAACATCAATAAGTAGTCACAGACCTTTTCAACGATATCTCATAAGAGGGGTACTGACTAAATTTGGAAAAGTGTCCTCCGGGGGGGGGGGCAAAGTGGGGGGGGCGGCCACCGGAAGTGCATAGCACTAATAAGTAGTCACAAACCTTTCTAACGTTATGTCACATGAGGGGTCTTGGCTAAATTTGGAAAAGTGTCCTGAAATTTCATATATTATAAATAATATTTAGCGGAGGGCTCCATAAAAAAATCCGATCTAAAATGATAAGAGCGAAAAAAACTACCCTCGCAGTGGGGGCCAAATTGGGGAGGGGAGGAAGAAAGTCTCTCCAATGACATATCACATGACTGGTCCAAAAAAAGTTTGAAAATTGCTCCCCCTCTCTCCCCCCGTGGGCCCACTCTTTCACCCCGGAATTCACACAGCCGCCACTTTAAAATTTTTATGTTCAATAAATAATATTTACCGGAAGACTGCAAAAAAAAAAAACCCATATTTAAAGTGATATTTAAATTTATTATAGAAATCGGCTATGGTTTTAAAAATTTGTTCGCCCCTTCCCACCCCCCTTTGGGCGAAGAAAGGTTCATAGTATGAAAGAGTGGTCAAAGGGCTTTTCGATTATATGCCACAGGAAGGCTTCGGTAAAATTTTTAAAATTGCACCCCATGAGTGCACTCTCACGTCCTCCTCCCTCGAAATCACCCGACCCACCTTCCTCTTTGAAAATTTTATATTTAATAAATAATTTTTATCGGAGGGTTCCAGGTATGTGACATGTAGGGCTAAAATAAGAGAAACTTTGAAAATTAGGGCTTCATTTCACAGCTCATTGTCATGCCTTTTTCTCTATCTCGTCCCTTGGTACTCTCGATAAATTTTCTTACTTTTCTTCTCTGCCGAGGACGAGAGAAATCCTCGAAAAGCTTCTCATAGCGAAATGTTGAAAAGCGCGAGAGAAATCCTCGAAAGGCTTTTCAATGGGAGATTTCGAAAAGGACGAGAGTAACAAGCGAGAGGCTTCCCATCGAGAAAGGTTGAAAAGGGCGAGAGGACACTCTCGAGAGACTTCCCATCCCGAAAGGTTTAAAACCGCGAGAGAACCAAACATCGAGCAGATTCCCATCTGGAAGCGTCGAAATGCTGGAAAAATCATCGAGATGAGATTTGCCGAAATGCGAGATGGAAATGAAGCTTTCAGAGTCGAACTTACCGCATTTCTGGTTTAAGTCATAATTTCTCAAAGGAGTCCATATGCTTATCCAATCTCTTTTTAGCTCACAGGCTATCTAAGCCTGAGAGCTAATGTACCCGTCCGTTCTGTGTGTATGCATGTACTGTACGTACGTATGTATGTACGTAACGCGATAACTCTTGATTAAAATGTACGATTTGCTTCAATTTTTTTTATGTTCATTCTGATAAGGCGTTCCGCTGTTTAGTTTTCACGGTTCATTGGTTAAGGATAAAGGGAGAGGGGGGGGGGGCTGGTCCCCCATCTCCTTAATTTAGATAAATAGGTTTTTCATGCAGAATTCTTCGATTTGCTCCAAATTTCGTATACCGGTTTATTATGTTAAGGAGCTTCCCTGATTAAACTTGGAGGTTCATTAGTTAAGTATGAAGGGGGGGAGGGGGGGTAGACCCCTCCTTAATTTAGATAAATGGGTTTTTCATGCAGAATTATTCGATTTGCTCCAAATTTGGTATACCGGTTCATTATGTTAAGAAGTTGCCTTGATTAGATTTGGAGGTTTACGGGTTAAGTATAAAGGGGGAGAAGGGGGCTAGACCCCCCCTTAATTTAGATAAATGGGCTTTTCATGCAGAATTATTTGATTTGCTCATAATTTGGTATACCGGTTTATTATGTTAAGGAGCTTCCCTGATTAAACTTTGAAGTTCATTGGTTAAGGATAAAGGGGGAGAAGGGGGGGCTGGTCCGCCCCCCCCTTAATTTAGATAAATGGGTTTTTCATGCAGAATTATTCGATTTGTTCCAAATTTGGTATACCGGTTTATTACGTTAAGAAGTTGCCTTGATTAGATTTGGAGGTTTACGGGTTAAGTATAAAGGGGGAGAAGGGGGCTGGTCCCCCCTTAATTTAGATAAATGGGCTTTTCATGCAGAATTATTTGATTTGCTCCAAATTTGGTATACCGGTTTATTATGTTAAGGAGCTTCCCTGATTAAATTTGGACGTTCATTGGTTAAGGATAAAGGGGGAGAAGAGGGGCTGGTCCCCCACTTAATTTAGATAAATGGGTTTTTCATGCAGAATTACTCGATTTGTTCCAAATTTGGTATACCGGTTTATTATGTTAAGGAGCTTCCCTGATTAAACTTGGAGGTTCATTAGTTAAGTATAAAGGGGGGAAAGGGGGGTAGACCCCTCCTTAATTTAGATAAATGGGTTTTTCATGCAGAATTATTCGATTTGCTCCAAATTTGGGATACCGGTTTATTATGTTAAGAAGCTGCCTTGATTAGATTTGGAGGTTTATGGGTTAAGTATAAAGGGGAGGGGCTAGTCTCCCCTTAATTTAGATAAAAGGGTTTTTCATGCAGAATTATTGGATTTGCTTCAAATTTAATATACCGATTTATTCCGATATGGCGCTTCCTTCATTAGATTTGGAGGTTCATTGGTTTAGTATACAAGGGCGAAAAGGGGGCAAGTCCCCTCCCCTTAATTTAGATAAATGGATTTTCTTGGAGAATTATTTAATTTACTTTAATTTTTTTTCTATGTTTGTTCTGATAAGGAGCTTTCCTGATTAGATTTGAAGGTTCATTAGTTAAGTATAAAAGGGTTAAAGGGGTTAGACCACCCTTAATTTAGCGATATGTTTCTTTTTTTCATGCAGAATTATCTGATTTGCTTCAAATTTGATATACTGATTTATGATAGTTAAGGAGTTTCCTTGATTAGATTTGGAGGTTCATTGGTTAAGTATAAAAGGGGCAAACAAGGGATATTTCCCTTCATTTATTTTTTGAGGGACATTATTCTTTGAAATAACAGTATAATATACAGTTAGTGTTAATAACCTGTGAGCTCAATGCCATCAGTTTAACTGGCACTTATCATTTTATTGCTATTAACCGATGTGGGTTATGAAGCATAGTAGTTTATGTATTCAGTTCTGTATAGTCCTAGTTTCAAACTTTACTGTTAAATTTAGTATCATTTTGCCCCGAATTTTCAATGTTTCTCTTATTTTAGCTCTGCCAAGCTGCCCCATACCTGGAGACTCAGATAAATACTATTTATTAAATATAAAAAGTTCAAAGAGGAAGGTGAGTGAATTCTGGGGTGCGCGAGAGTGACAAAGGGAGGAGGGGGGGGCGGGTAATTTTCAAACTTTTACCAAACCTCTCCTTGACATATCATCGGAAAGTCCTTTCACCACTCTTTCATATTATGAACCTTTCTCCTCCCAGAGTTGAATTCCGGAAGGGGTTTGGGGTGGGGGGGGGGAGGGAGCGGTGCGGGGGTGACTTTTTTTTTAATTGTAGAGATTTCTACAATAAATATCATTAAATGAGGTTTTTTAATGGAGCTCTCCGATAAATATTATTTATTAAATATAAAATTTTAAAAGTGGGGCTGCGTGATTTCCAGGTATATTCTAGGATAAAAGAGGGAACCCACGTGGGAGGGGTAGATTTCAAACTTTTTTTGGACCAGTCATTTGATCTATCATCGGAAAGTTTTCGGTTATCATCGCAAAGTTACTCTTTCATATTATGAACCTTTCTTCTTCCTTCCTTAGTTTGGCGGCCCGAGAGAGGCACTTTTCGAACTTTTTTGAAATCGTAGCGTTTTTAAACATTTTAGATCGGATTTTTTTTACGGAGCCCTCCGATAAATAATTTTTAATATATGAAAATTTCAAAGAGAAGGATGGGCAGGGTATATTTCGGGGGTGGGGGGGCACGATAATTGGAATCCTGGGAGTTGGGACTCTTTTCTATCTTTTGCCGACACCCCTCATGTGATATATCATTGAAAAGCTCTGTGACTACTATTTCATTTTATATATCGCCCGCGCCCCTCCCCTTGCTTTGCCCCCGAGCGGGGGCACTTTACTAAATTTAGCCGACACCCCTCATGTGCCATAACGTTGTAAAGTCCTGTGACCACTTATTCATATTATGCACTTTCCTTGCCCCTCCCTCCTACTTTGCTCCCCGCGGGAGTTCGTTTAATGTATTCCAGTCGAAGACTTTATAAAAATGGGGAAATTAAAGATCCAATCTCAAATGACGTAGAAAAATCAATAAAAAATTTTGATCCCTTTTATCATTCTTTAGTTCATATTTCTGCCACTAGGGGGTGCTTTTGATTCTTATTTCTTTGGCCATTTTGGTGCTAATTGCCGAAAAATTCTAATTTTTGATACTTAAACTCCCCTTACCGCTTCATAGCTACTCGCGTTTTTTCAGCTTTTTTCAACCAGGGGACACCCTTACAAGACTTTTCCAGTCTTATGGCTCCTTTATAGTTTCCCTTTGGTTTGTTGTTTTTTTATTCCATCTGTTTTCAGTTACCCTATATTTAATAAAATCTGCCTTATATATATGTAAAAACAATGATTTCAATAATCGATTCTAGAACATCTCCTTTGTAGATTCTCGAAAGTAATCGATGACTGCATCGATTGTGTATTTTACGATAACGATTTTTTTCGATTGGTAAATTTTCGAGAATCGCCCATCACTAAGCCCTATCACTACTATGAAATTGTCGGCCAGAATAATAGCTAAGTTTTCCAATAACTGTTTTTAGCTTTTCTCGTTATAATCGATTGTAAAACATCTCGATTGTAGATTCTATGAATTAATCGATGGCTGTATCGATTGTGATTTTTTACGATGACGATTTTTCTCGATTGTTGAATTCTCGAGAATCGCCCATCACTAATTCAGAGTTTCCCCCAGACAGTTTCAGGAGGGCGCTGCACCCTGCCTGAACTTAAGTTTATAAAATAGTACCCTTCTTGACCCCAGTTGAAAAAAAAAAGTGTCTTTACTCCTTTGTGTATTAAAAAAATTACTTGCATAGTAAAAGTTGACACACTGCTGTCTTTAAAAGAGTTGCCTAACAAAACACATTTCATTAAATATTAAAAGTAGTTTAAAAATCAAAAGAAAGCTTTTAAAAATAAAAAAAAAGTGGCCTTAAGGATCCAAAATGTGCCCTTTGGAATCAAAAAGTGCCCTTTTCCCACAGCCATCAGCGCACTGCACTTTTTAAAACCTGGGTGAACTCTGTATATATATATATTTATATTTACACGTAACCAAAAAGGTATACTCTATAGAATTAGAGATGGATTTTGCAATAAAATTAATACAATATATTTTTTAAATACATATCTATATAAACATGAAGGAATTCGTGTTTTTCGTTCTGTTTTAGCGCAGTTTTATTTTATTGTATATTTTATTTTATATGACATTTTATTTTATTTTTTTACCCTAAAAAAATGAGTTTATTAAAAAATCAATCCCTAACGAAAAACTTCTGTGAATATAAGAAAAATATATTATAAAAAATGCTAAAAAGTGAAAAATGCGAAATTTTCTTTAATTTCTCAAATTTATTTTATTTCATCTTATTTTTTAATCTGGCCATATTATATAGGGTGATGCCAAATGAATGGAACAAAATGAATGAGAGTGCTAATGTATTTTGTCTAGGGATTGACCGAATATCGAATACTCGATTCAGTTAACGGGGATTCGGCATGTTAACCGAATATTCTACGTCGGCCGAACACCTTTAAGTATTCGGCCGAATAATTGCGGATAAGTATTTTCTTAGAAATAGGAGAATTCTCCTTTACTTAGAAGTAGGACATGCTAAACGATGAGTTTCAATATTATGTGCATGAGTTCAGAGTTCAGATGCACTACAAAAAACAAGTTAAAGGCCAATTATAATTAAAACAGAAAAAAATAAACTTTTTCTTTCCTAAAATAGTCTATCTAGGGTTAAAATCAAAACAACTGTCTACAATAGAGAAAAAAAAAAGTAAGGAAAATGGGCATTTTCCCCTTATCATTTGATTTTAATTATTTCTACATTAGTTTTTTTTTATTTATTTAAATTTATTTAATGTGTATTTTCTTTAATATACACATGAAATAAGCATACCCCTATGCCTATCCTATAGCTTTTATAACCATTAAGTTAAAATCGCTCATATTTTTTATCTTCATCGCCACAAAGTTAAATTATTAATCAAAATATAAATATCAATAATTTGACAGGAAATAGTTAAATGTACAAATTGATATGATACCTTTTGTATTTGAGAACATTCAGACTTACAAGGAGAGGGCCAACCTTGTTAATCACAGATTTTGATTATTTTAATATATGTTGTAGGGTAGAGACCCCTTAGTGTCAGATTCAACGGATTTTATCCAACGCTCCTTAGTACTTGAGAAACCGGGGGGGTCTAATAAAAGTACACAACTTAAATACTTAATTTTCAACCGCAGTGATAGGTTGGTCGGAGCTCAGTTGGTATGGCATTTGCCGGCTGATCCGCGCTACATTTGTTTTTCTCATTTTTTGTTTTATAAATATGCTTGTAAGTATAATTAATAATCTCATTGTCAATTAAAATTTATAATATTGTCTATCGATTATAATTTTAACCTATTTATTTTTTTTTTTTACTTTTAACTAAATAGTTGTATAAAACATCATAAAACTGTTAATCTTTTAAAAATCACTTTTAAAATGTATTTCATATATTCTTTATCGATGCAATGATATTGAGCAATTGTGTCAATTCGTGATTTTAAAGAAACATCATTTACACATTGCTTTAACAAAGGAAGTCAATGGATAACACTATTTTCTGTTTTAAAGTAACAAGCATAATTATATTAAAAATTAGTATCAGAATTAAATTACAACCGATTTTTTGCATATTAATTTTTTTTTTAAATTTGTAATACGTATGCTTGCGTTCAATTATTTTGCTTTCACCTTTATCTTCAATTCTGCTTTTATTTTTATTTTATTTGAATATTCTTTTATTTTACCATAACTAGATGGCACCACAACAAATTTTGTCACGATTTTGGAATTTTTATCATTCAATAACAGATCCAAATTCTTTTTAAACCTCTTTAAAGGATGAGAAATAATAGTTTAAAAATAAAAAAAATTATAAATTTATGTTTGTTAACATTATAATTAATGTATGATATTAAAATTTGTAATTGAAATTATTAAATTATAATTGGAAGCATATTTATAAAACAAAAAATGAGAAAAACAAACGTCGCGCGTTCGGGTACCGAACCCGGGCCTGTAGATCAGCCAGCGAACGCCGTACCAACTGAGCTACGACCGACCTATCGTTGCGGTTGCAATGTAAGTATTTAAGTTGTGTACTATTATTAGACCCCCCGGTTTCTCAAGAACTAAGGGGCGTTGGATAAAATCCATTGAACCTGACACTAAGGAATATCTACCCTACAACATATATTAAAATAGTCAAAATCTGTGATTAACAAGGTTGGCCCTCTCCTTGTTAGACAATCAGTAAATCAGCCGAAGCTAACGAGAAAGACAGGCTACCGCGGTGCATTCCACGCATCTTTTTTTACAAGCCGCTGGAGTCATGTGAATCTCGAATGCACCAATGTGCAAAAAGAGCATCACGTCACTCTAGCGGTCTGTAAAAAAAGGCAAGTGGGATGCACCGCGGTAGCCTGTCTTTTTCGTTAGCCTCGAAATCAGCTTAATGACATCACTGTTTCTTTTTATTTGAATGAACTTTTGTTTTTCTGACGATCTTTATCCTTAATACCCTGTATAGTTTAATATTTTCATAGGTTATTTGGATATTTACTAGTGATAAAATAATAAAAAATAAGTGATGGATTAATGAATTTGTGAGTGCAAAGAAGTTAGTGAATTTTTTGTGTAATTAGATTTAAGAATACAAATGTAACGATTGCCGAATACCGAATATTCGGTATACCCTTTGACCGAAGGTTCGGTATTCGGTAAAATTGCTGCTTCGGTCAATCCCTTATTTTGTCCTATTCATTTTGCATCCCCTGTATTTTTTGTGGCAAAAATCATTTTGTTTAACAATAACATTTTATGATTTGTAAAGCAGGTACAAAAAGAGTCATCAGCAAAAAAATATATATAATAATAAAAATAAATAAATAAATAAAATAAAATAAAAAATATCCAAAGCGTACTGACAAAGAAAAAACCTTAACCAGAAATAAATCATAAAAATCAGATTTGACTGATTGTTTTTAATTGATTTTAATCAAATAAATCCAGTTTTTCTTTTATTCTAATGTTAAGATGCGTAAATACGGGTTAGGTTCCCTTAGAAAGACCCCCCACGAAGGGCACCCCCCCCCCCCCCAGGGCCTATATCTCACGTGTTGATAATTGGCCGTCATAAACACAAATCAATCTAATGTTAAGTAAAGCTTTACTGATTCTTTGTAAAATTAAAATTAAATCATTTCTCTCTATGCCTAAAAACACACAATTTCGCGAATTTTGTTTTGCAAAAGATTATTATTTTCTTTTTTCGTTGAATATTTTACAGCTAATTTTGAGCAACATTTGTCGCAAATTAGAAAAACAAAATTAAATGTGAATTATGCAATACTTAGTGAAGAAGAAATTAGGATGTTTTTAGAAAAAAAGGGGGCGCAGCCCAGTGATGTAAATTACCCGGATATTTATTTTGAAGGGTAAATACTAGAGTGTCAGCAATTTTAATCAGGTGATTTAAATCAGCGATTAAATCGCGATTTTAATCAACCTATTTAAAAAAATCATTTTTAAAATCATAATCTTTTTAAATGTTTAAACTGACATTAAAAAAGTTATTAAAATCTAAGATGAACACATAAAAAAAGCTTTAAATAATTGTTTCTAAGCTTAAACATTTAAGTACAGTAAATTTGTAAAAAGCATAGTTTTTATCTAATATAACATAAAAAGCATTCCATTTAAAAATGATATTTAAATCTAACTTGCAAAGTCATAATTTCTTTTTTGTAATCAAATTATTTATTCTTTTATATATGTAAGCATAGCAAGTATACTAAATTTCTGCAAGTAAAAGAATAAAATAGCCAGAATCTTATTTTCTCATTCTACTTCTGCAGTAATTTATAGCAAATACTGGTGTTAAAGAAGAATGAAAGAATGAAAAATAATGTATAATCCGCTGTTGTAAAATAATGTATAAGAGAAAAAGAACCAATTGGTAAAAAATTTTAAACACAGGATGAGCTTCTTCAGTTAAAGGTTGAATAAATGTTATTTTAATTTTTGAACTCATATACACCAAATAAAAAATGTTAGGGATTAAAAAGGCAGCAAAACTATTTGAAACACTGACTGATGAGAATCCCCATTGAGTGCTAATAATGCTGCTGTTTAATGTTTTGAGAATTTCAGATAGAACTGGCTATTCCGTATGTTTACTTTGTATGTGTGTTTGAATGGGTTAACACATTTTTATATTTTGGGGGGGGTTAGCATGTGCATACATTAAGTTTAGATCTAGGGGTTAACAGTACAAATGCAAAATGAGCTTCAAATAATATTTGTTAGTTTTGTTATTTGTGATACTAATTAGTGAAATTTCTTATTTGTAGTTTTTATTAATTCTCTAAAATTACTTTCTGTTTTCTCTAGGCTCTAGGCCAATTTTTAGGACGCTACAATACGCCCCTTTTCAAATTGGCAAAATGCAGTCTGCCTTTTTAAAAATAATGAAATTCACCTGTAGTAGGCAGAGATTTCTTGTAAAAAACTTCCAAATTCTGCAGTATTTCTAAATCTATGTGTCCAAGAAGACCTTACAAAAATGATAGAACGTTATTTCTTTAGAAAAAATGAAAACATGTTGTTATTTAATTGTATTTTTTAATTTGTAATTCATAAAATTTTCAAAAATTAATGACACTTTGTTTATTATACTAAGAAACTATATACTTTTTCTTCTTCTTATATAATTATTAAACACATTACTAATGTATTTCCTCATGAAATAGTGTCCTTTTTTGGAACGAGTATCTTGCCCTTTTTTCTTTCTAGAATAAATACTAAATTTTTAATTACCATTTTAGTAATTAAAGCATAAAAATGTATATTATGTTCCAAATCATAGAGTTAATTGTTTAATAATTATTAATTTTAAGTAGTGTTAACAATTTAATATTAAATGCCGTTATTAATAATTTTAATAAATGTAAATATCACTAGTATTCAATATAGTTTTACATAATTATTACAAAATATTAACGTATATAACACTATTATATGCTATTAATTTGAAGTTATTATAATTTCTGTAATTACTAATATTTATAATTTATTAATTAAAGTGTAAAAACAAAGATTATGTTATCAATTAAAGGTTTAATTGTTTTTGAAGCCTAAAACTCTTGTTAGCTATTCAGTATTTGAAAACTTGGGAAAAAATCATAAAAATCCGATTTAAATAAAAAAAAAAATCTTATTTTTCTTTCTTTTTAATCATGATTTTTTTACGCCCTAGTAAATTTCATTTTGGGTATTTATCTGGGTATTTATTTTTTAATTAAATATAACTGTGGAAAACATTCCTATTGCTATTAGTTATGATGGTTGAGTGTAAAAGAAAGATGAAATTAGAAATTTAAACTTCTTCCAATGTTAAATTTAAAAGAAACTTAACTTTTTACAGTTAAGTATCGAATTTAAATGTCTCTTTTAATTATAATAAAGAATATGAAAAAACTTATATGTTTATTGAGAATAATTTTATCAAAAATATACATGTATATATATTTTTATTTAAATAAGAAAATATTCGAACGTATATAAATGATATACAAGTATATAATATGCAAAATGAAAACATAATTTTATCAACTCAGCAGTTTTAGGTTAAAAGTAGCAGTTTAATAATTTAAGTTATTGAATGTACAGTCAGCAAATCAAAAAAGATACAGTGAGAGAAATAACACTTCATACATTTTAATCATCAAATTGTACCAGAAATAAACGGAAATAGTCATTCAACTCGAAATTATGTCATCTTTAAATTTATGTTTAAAAAATAAACTTAAGGGGTCGTTTTCATAATGATACTGGAACAAAGTCTGAAATTTTCAATTCAAACACCTAATTTTCACAATATATTTAGATTTTTCGGTAAAGTTACCTTAACATACAAAAGCGAATTGATTCATCCAAATAGATTAGGAGTTGTACGGGTTTAAATTTTAGAACTCCTAATGTTTAATTCATTTGTAATTACTTCAAAACAGACTGCAATGCAAATAGTTTTTAAGCATAACTCAAAAACTACTTAGCGGAATGAACTGTAATTTTGGATTACGATATTTGAAACTTTTTAAAATTAATTTTTGTTCTTCAGTTCTATTTTTTATTGTCTTCATTTTTTTACAATGAAGAGACAGGTAGTACTTATTATAATATATTTTCTAAGTTGTTAACTTTGTTTTGCACTAAATGGATCTGGGTGTAATTTGATTGAAGGGATTCAATAAGTTGTACAGTTGGCATAAAAATGAAGGCCATTTTTTTAATACGAATTAAAAATACGTCATCTAAAAATGTTTTTTATTTTTATTTTTGAGAAGACAAATTAGCTTCTTCACTAACTGGAATATTTTGTAATATTAATTTATTAATCTTTTCAGCTTTTAATATAATGCAAATGACTTCCTCGCCTAGTTTTTCCTGGCAATATTAAGGAAACATTTTTCTTGACTTCTTGATATTGAATTCGATTAAACATTGCAGGTGAACAGTTACTTCGTGTGATGGTCCTCAATACGTCGATTACATTTGTAAAACAAAATGCTTAATTAATTTGCACCCTAAACTATCAGAACATAGTAATCAATAAAAGATGAACAAGGCAACTCCATCGGATAACATGCAGGCATTTTTCTTGGTGTTAAAGCTGCTGTCATATTTTGAAGCATTGTCACACAGAAAAAGATGACAATTTTTTTAAGTTTTACTTTATTTTTGTGAAATTTAACGATCAATTTACATGAAAAAAAAAACTATTGAATATAACTTATCTTCATTTATTAAATTTCTCAAAGCATAAATTTAATTAGTGTTTTAAAGAAAAAATACTTTTTAAAGCATAGAACGCATAATCCCTTGTGTGAAGTACGGTGGGACGCCATACAAAGCAGAGTAAAATATGAAAGTAAAAGGATAAATTTCAATATTAATAACTTTTTAAGGAGTAAAGTACTTTAGTAGATATCTCTAGCCATATTTTTTGATATATTAAATTCTACAAAACACAATGTATTTATTTCCCATGAATAAAAATATTTAAAAGACATTTTGTGCATAATGTCGTTGTATGCATAGATATATTTAACGTGATTTTACATATTTAAGTTTTTAAAAAATTATTTAGTATGTTTAAAATACATGTAAATAAAACAATTTAAAGAACAATTTCTTTTACAACATTCTGATGACTTACAGTTATAGCATACTAAAAAAAAAGTACACAATTAGGTTTAGCTATATATATACCTTAACTATTACAACTGTTATATTCCTTAAAAAAAAAAAAACTTTCTTAATCAAATTTTCTCAATGTAACATGAATTGGTGGCCGCTTTCTTCAGGATATTAAAACTGCAAACGAAGGCCATATCTTTAAACTTCAGCTATTTTCCTTTTATACTTCTTATCTTTATTAACTAAACATTTAAGATTCTAAACAAAAAAAAAAAATACTTTTGGTAGCTAAAAACAATAAAATGAATAAGCTCTGAATATAACACGTAATTTAAGGTTAAAAATGTTCTTTACTGTGCTACTATTAATGAGTACAAATATGAAATTAAAACATGTAAAATAAATACATTTTAAAAGTGTGTTCCACTGTAACCCATTTTCCTTTGTGATATAAAATATTTTTCATGATTACGATTTTTTACAGCAATAACACCTTTTTAAACAACATTTGTAATAATTCTAGAGCATTTAATTTTTATGCCTTTACAAATCCAAATCCAGCTCCTTTTTGGTAAACATGAGACATTAAGAAATCTTGCAATTTTAGTTTTTGATTTTTAAAAAATTGCTGCTGAACATTACACCATTTTATCCTGCGTAAACTCTTTTACTTTCCAATTTTCAATCTCCTTAGTATCACTTCAACAACTTCACTTCAACAACTGTGAAATTAACCCGTTTCAGTTGACGTCTTCTCTGCCTTTATGTCTACTGTGACTTCTAACGATGACATATTCACACGAATACAAAAATCTCATAATAACTCTTAAAATTTCTAAATTTTGAATATTAAAATAGAAGTATTATTGACAAATTAATTTGTTTCAAATTTTAATGGCATTTCTATAATGGTAGCAACAAAATTGTTTCATTGCTGATGATGAGAGAGAGAAATAAGTAAATGGTCTCATTTTCTCATTATTGATGTCATTTTTTCATTGCAATTGAAACTAAAACCAAGGAGGAAATTTTAACCTCTTTGCATTCAAAAAGTTTGACAATTATTATTTTATATATTCGTTTCATGTTTCATATATCCGAATTAGTCGTTTCATAAATTCCTTTCATTAGGGTTACATATATATATGGTAGATATAAAACGTTTGACAACAACAACAACAACAACAACAATAATAATAATAATAATAATAATAATAATAATAATAATAATAATGTTCACATTAGAAGCCCTGCACGAATGAAATTTTCAGTTTGGGCAGGGTTCGTTGATTTAAATCAGCTTGATTTTAATCATATTTAAATCAACGGATTTGTTTAATCATTGATTTAAATCAACATTTTAAAAAATTGTATTTCAAATTTAGGTCAAGCTATTTCATAATAAATATTATGTTTTGCCAAAGATACATTGTAAATTTAAGGAGTGGAAGAGGTTTAGAACTCAAAATCCATACTTTTTTAATTTTAGTTAAATCAAATATCACATTTTAAAATAAAAATTCTAATTTAAAAATAAAGAATTTCAGTTGAAAAATGTTAAACGATTAACACATATATTTACCTATTGCAAAATATCTAAATCTTCTATCATTTTTTTAATACAAGAGCATGGAGAATTTCTGAGAGGATATGGAAAACTTTAGAATAAATTTAATTTAGCTACTTCCTTATGAACTTATAAATAACAAATTGTTCAATTTCCAAATAAAAATAATGATTTCATGATTAGTAATAGTCTGAAATATGTTAATATATTTTTTAAATATTATTTTCAATTTTAATTACTTATAAATGCAAGCTAATTAATAACTAAAGTTTTTAAAGTCTTAAAAATATCTGTTATTATTATTATTATTATTATTCAAATCAAATAAATTCAACTTTGATTTACTCTAAACTTCGTAATCGCTTAGGAACTCATAAAGCTGGTAAATTGGTGTTTGACGTTTCTTTTCGAACATTTTAATAACAAAGAATATTCTTTTTACACCCATTGAAATTTATAACATATGATCATGATCATCTTTATAATACCGAATTCAATGAATGAATATTGATGTATTCCAGAATATTGTAAATAGTGAATAAATATGTTTAAAAGAATACCGTATATAATCCAGATCCACAATAAAATGTTTAAAAATTCATTCATACCTGTTTTCTTTTTTCTTTTTTTCCCTGAATAAAACGCTTACATTATCTTTCGTATTTCAAGATTTTTAATGAAGAAATTTGATTAAAAACAAAAACAAAAAAATTAGCTTTTGTTAATGAAGGGTGTATATGATTTTCATTTTATCAAATGGGTATTTAAGTTAACGTAATATATAGGATGTTATACTATATAGTATAGGATATTTATTAAATTGCAGTTAGTGTAAGTGAGTGCTCATATAAAACAAGACAATTTGTTTTATTTATTTCATGTTTTCAAAAGTAAAAGAGAATTCTTATTTTCAAAATAAATCCCTGTTTATATTGCTTTATCTTTTAACTATATATATTTAATTTTTTATCTGATTAAGATGTTTCATATTAACCAAGTGAATGAGTTTATTTTTGTACTTTAAATAAATTTAAATAAGCTTTCCTAATTATTAATTTTAATGATTTAGTGAACGTTATTTTACTTTAAAATGTGTAGTTTTAAAGTTATATTTGGGATTTTTTTAAATAAAAAATATCCGATTTAAATAGTTAAAAAATCCGATATATTTTTTTTTAAATCCGATTCTTTTTTTTTCTTTTTTAAGCAAAAAAATCTCAAACCCTGGTTTTGGGTCCGAACTATCCCTTTTACTTTTCATAGTTCATGGCCCACATTTTTCGACCTTGTTTCTAAAAATACTAATGCTAATACTTCTTAACCAACATTATGCTATAACTTAAACTCTTTTAAAAGAGTATGATATACATAATTATGCAAAATTTTTAAAATACAGCATTTCCCACTTACCCATTTATAATGTCCGTGAGCCATGTAATGCGGTACAACGACATTAATGATCATACAGAAAATGAAATTCAAATGAAAACTTTATTTTTAAAAAAATATTCAGAATGTTCAGAAATAAAGAAAGGGGTGGTTTAACGAAAATTATTTTTTACATGGTGGGGAAGTAGATCTTTAAATTTATTACTCTGTAAATTATTAAACTAAAGTTTCTAAAGATACTATTAAACAAGTGCACAATATTACTGTTATTTTTGCAAGAAAAAAAGGGGGTGGGAGAAAGAACGTTCAGGTCCTAGCCCGCGTGCGTCTGTGCAGACATCTGATTTACATTATTTACAAAGTTCACTGTTGCCAGAATTATAACCCTCAGATTAGAGAAAGAAATATTATCAAATTAAATGTCTATTCTTGTAATGCAGTTCATTATCACTCTTTTTTTTTTTTTTTTTCCAAAATTTACACTATCAGGACAGTGTCGATTTATTAACTTATTAAAATGTAAATATATTAATTTATTAAAATTGAATGTTTCCCTACTAATTATCGCATGAACAAACAAAAGAAGTCGAGAAAAGCGTCAATTAAGTCTCGTATTTGACAGGTGCTTCATAATCTGCAGTTTCATTTTCCATCAAAGTTAAAGATACCTGTACTTATCAGAAACGGTAATTTATAAAAATAGAAGGAAGAATTTGTCTATTTCTGTCTGCTACGAGAAGAAAGCCCACCGTTACGAAATTTGTCTCATACGAGCGTGGAAATTTGTCTCAATACGAGTGTGGAAAAGGGAGAGGCTCAGGAGACTCGAGTCCTCTCCATTCAAACGAATACATTATTTTTTTCATATGTGCTGCCCCAAAGTGTATTGTTTTCTGTCTTCAATGATTGATAATTATTCTCTAAAACACAACTCCGTCCATATAGAAGAACTCTAACTAGTGATTATATTTCTAGTAATAGTGAAGCTGCTGATCAGGTGCCTGAATGTCAGCTTTACAAACTGCATTTTTATTTTCAATTAGTTTTATTTAGTAGTTGAAACCTCCAAACCGAGGTTTCATTTGTTTCATATTAGAATTACTCAGCAGTTTCAGAAGATTTAACTCTTATGAATACAATTACAAGTACTGATACTCATGGAGTGTTTAAATTCTGTGAGAGCTTTTTCTTAATCAGGGGGACTCTGTCTCCTTTAGGGTGTAAACGATTTAAATAAGTCGATTTAAATCTACGATTAAATCGTGACTTTAATCAACTGTTTTTTTTTAATCATTGATTAAAATCATAAATTTTCTAAATTTTAAAATGGCATACAAAAGTATTAAAATCTAAGATTAACATAATTTGGAAAGTTTCTACAGGTATTTTGACTAATGAATAAACAAAAAAAAATGCTTTAAATAATTATTTCTATACTTAATTCCTGAGTATTGTTAAAAATTAAGTACAATAAGAAGTAGCGAGCGAAGAGGAAACTGCGCGGGGCAAAGCTTCAATGCGCCTCCCCCCCCCCCCCTGCCTCCCAACTTTTCTATATGACAGATGTCACGAAACTGAGAAGTGCAGGAAACAGAATAAATTCTACTGAATACATATTTCGCGTTTATTTTGAAACTTTAGGTTTAATTTTAATTTAGAAAGTTTAAAAAACTAAATAATATAAGAGAAAATTGCACTAATATTTTGGAAAATGGGTGTAGAAAAAATGTATCTAATAGTACAGCATAACAGTTTGGAACACTTTTATATTCTCCAAGAAACACCATGCTATTTTGAGAGTATATGTTTTTGTCACAAGCACAGACTCAGAAAAGAGAAGATTAAGAAAAGAGACAAAGACAAAGACCTAAAACAAGTTTTGAAAAGAAGGTAGCCCTTATTCATAAATTTGTATTTCGATGTGGGGTAAAGGAGAATGCAATAACTTTGAAACGAAAAATATACGTACTTTAATTGAGAGAAAAATTCACAATATGTAAATGTATAATTTTTTTTTTAACAAAAAAAGAAGAAAAAGACGAGGTTTATTGTGTAAATTTGGCACCGCCACAATTTCCGCACCCTGGGCGACAGCCCCCTTTGCCCCCCCCCCCCCCACTTCGCACGGCGCTGACAATAAATTTGTAAATGAAATAGCATAGTTTTTATCTATCATAAAAAGCATTTCATTTAAAAATATTTAAATCTAATATAATTTCTAATATCGTAATTTTCTTTAAGTAATCAAATGATTCATTCTTTTATATAAAATAAGCATAGCAAGTATAGTAAATTTCTGCAAGTAAAAGAATAAAATAGAAAGAATTTTATTTTCTCATTCTACTTTTGCAATAATAAATTTATAGCAAATATTGGAGTTAAGAATGAAGGAATGACATTTGCTCAAAAGTTATTGTAAAATAATGTATAAGTGAGAATGAATTGTTTAAATATATTAAGAGAAGCAAGAGCTTTACAGTCTTGTTTAAGTTTGTAACTCATATAGTATACCAAACAAAAAACACAATTAGGGAATGAAAAGGCAGCAAAACTTTTTTCTTAAAAAAAAAAAGAACAATTAAAAACTAATAATCTCCACTGAGAGGTAATAATGCTATTATTGAATATTTTTAAGATTGCAGATATAACTAGCTATTCTTATATTTACTTTGTATGTGAATATGAATGGATTTAAATCATTTTTATAATTCCTTTAGTTAGCATACACATATAAGTTTAGATTTAGGCGATTAATAGTACAAATGCAAAACAAGCTGCAAATAATATGTAGGGGAGGTATGATACACTTTTTTTTTACTAATTTTTTACAACCCTTAGAAACCTATTTTTAAACAAATTTTTCGTGTTTTCTTATAAAGTGACCTTTTATTCATTCATTAAAAATATTATGAATTTAAAAAATAATCATTCAAAAAACATATCCCAATTATGGTGAATGGTTACTACTGTATCAAATCTCCCCATTGCTGGGGAGGATTGATACACTAGCAAGGGAGGTTTGATACATTGTTATGTAAATTAAAAAAAAAAAAAATGCAGACAATTCAATTTATGTGTCATATAATTTTTTATGATAAATCTTGAAATATTTAAGTAAAATTTAAAAAGAAATGACATTGACATATTTTTGTTTCAGAAATGTTTTTTTACAAAAATATTTAAACAATTGCTATTATTTAAACAATTCTAATAACACACTTTTTAGAAAATAAATAATGAAAAGAAAAAACCCTAGAGATCTTTCTGCAAGGAAAAATGAAGTGAACATTGCTGATTTGCAAACAATTTAACATAAATTTAGCACATTTAAGATTTCCTTAACCCTTTCAGGGCAAAGCATTTTCAATGCTAAAGTGTTGAATAAATGAATGGCACCTGAATTTACCAACAAATTTAATTGGAAATAAGAAAAGGGCTATGTTTCACTTTCATATTAAACGGAAAATATTTTGCAAAATGCTGGTGCCAATATGGCGTTTGGGAATTAAAATTAAGTGGTTTCATAAACATACCACCACCCCTGAAATGGTTAAAAGAAAAACTGATAACTATATCATTTTGGTAAGTAAAATCAGGTGGATTTAATGTTTTTTTAATTTGCCCTTCGTCAATTATAGGAACATCTTCCTTTTCAGGCCATTTAAACTTTTTTCCTTCTACATGACGAGCAAAGCGAACTAACCATCTATCATCGCACTGCTTTTCTATTTAACCTACATAATGTCTACGAATAGTCTCTTTGTTCTTCCTTACCAATTTCAGTAGCTCTTACTGTAAAACGATAATGAATATTACAGTCCTATATCAGTTTACAACTTAAAAAACTATTAAATTTCAAATATACAAGTGTATCATTTCTCCCCAGAAATAATGTATCATTTCTCCCTATCATGCTTTATTGGATTTTCAATCACTTTGTATAAATGCAGTTGCAAAATGCCAATCTGCTTTCTGGTAAAACTTACCCTAACAATGTGCGTTACAAATAAAAGAAATTACAAGATATTATCTTCACAATAATAAGAGTTATGAAAGAAAATCAATATTTAAAAAAATTTACACTGACATTCCAAAAGTCTTCAAAATTAAAAGAAAAAGAAACGTTGTCTGTTCTTCACTGCTAAGTCCAGCTAATGATGGCCTCTGCTAATAAAAAAAACCTTTACATCTGTTACAATGGCTGTTAATGCCATTTGTTGAGAAAATTGTCAATGTATCAACCCTCCCTACGTATCAAACCTCCCCTACCTCCCCTATTAGTTTTATTATTTGGGCTACTAACTAATGAAATTAATTATTTGCAATTGTTATTAATTATGTAATTACTTACTATTTCCTCTAGGCCATTTTTTAAGGGCCCCTTTTAAAATTGACAAAATGCACCCTGCCTTTTTTTTAAATATTGCAATTAACCTGTAGCTGTAACCAGAGATTTCTTTAAAAAAACTTCTCTATTCCACAGTATTTCTAAATCCATGTGCCCAAGACCTTGCAAAAATGATAGAACTTTGTTTCTTTAGAAAAAACGGGATATTAATAAAACATGTTGTTATTTAATTGTACTTTTCAATCTATAATTCATAAAATTATTAAAAATTAATGACATTTTATTTATTGTAATAAAATATTACATATATATTGTTTTCTTATATCGTTAGTAAACACATTGCTGATATATTTCCTCATGAATTAGTGCCCTTTTTTTCGAACTGTCATCCTGCCTCTTTTTCTTTCTAGAATGAATAACTAAATTATTAATTATCATTTTAGTAATTAAAGCATAAAAATGTATATTATGTTCCTAATTAGAGAGTTAATTGTTTAATAATTATTCATTTGAAGTAGTGTTAACAATTAAATATTAAATGCAATTATTAATAATTTTAATGAATGTAAATATCACTAGTATAGTTTTACATAATTATTATAAAATATTAATGTATATAATGTTATTGTATGCTACTAACTAATGAAACTATTAATTTACAATTTTTATAATTTCTGTAATTACTAATTATTAAATATAATTTTATTTATCAAAAGTGTTATTTATCAAAGTGTAAAAAACATAGATTACGTTAGCAATTAGATGTTTAATTGTTTTGGAAATCTAAAACTCTTGGTAGCCATTCAGTATTTGAACGTTGGGGAAAAAAATCATAAAAATCCGATTTAAATAAAAGAAAAATCATATTTAAATAAAAAAAATCCGATTTAAATCAAAAAAATCCGATTTTTTTTTTTTTTTTTTTTTTTTTTTTACACCCTAGTCTCTCTGAATCCAGTGTTGAATTCAGACACTTTTCTCCGGGAGGGATTTCTGTGGCTTCGGGGAGGGGCCATTATGGATTTCCGGGGAGGACATCTCATTGCTCCGGGGGGGGGGGCACCCGGACAATCTCCAGAAATCAACACTACCTGAACCCCCATTGTCTCATTAATTTGATAATTGTAACACTCTTGAGTACAGTATCTTAAATCTTCTATCGAAAATAATTCAAATATTTACTTTGCGATAAGGGTATTAATAATTAGTTGTGGCGATTAATTATTCTCATAAATAGTTTATTAATTAAGCAAAACTTTGCGCCCTGCTTATCAAAACAGGGCAAGTGGTATTTGAGCTATTAGCATGAGGCGAAAATTATACTACTGCGGACAATTTAAATCTTATTATCTGTCGCATTTTGAGAAAACTTTCTTTTATCGCATTAAAAGAACGCGAGGAATAAAAATATTTTATTAAATACTTGAATTAATGAGAAAATCTTCATTACAAACCACACTGTAAAAAGTTTATGTAACGTTTCTCCGTAACATTCGTGGAAGCCTGCTGCCACCAGTTTTACGGGGTAATTTAACTTTTATAATGGTGAATTTAAACTGATATAACTGGTGTAATATTGCACCATACTAATGAAAAAATATCAGAATTAACATTATTATGGTATAACGTAACACCAATTATATCGGTTAAATTACTCCATAAAATGGAGGCAGCAAGGTTGGCAAAACTTTTATGGAGTAACGTTACACTTTTTTTTACAGTACATTTGCTGCCACTCCCTTTTAAAAAACAGGTATGATGTAGTCTATTTAGGAGTAAGAAGTAAAATGTGAGCCTCTATAATAATAATAATATCGAATAAGTATATCGAAACCAGAAATTTTATTAAATGAATAAAAGTCCTTCCGGCCAGTGCCGGTAGGAAGAGGTAGCTTTCATTTTCCTTATTTTAAAAAGCCAACTTATATTATTCAAACACACGAAGTTCAATTTAGTGGAAACCGAATATAGGAGATTCAATACTATTTTTTATCAATACTAAATCATTATGAATGAGAATTTCGCGAAATTAGTCAGCTTTATCCAAGCTGCTTTTATTTACAGTAACTTATATTCGGCTGCCAAATTCGGCGATTTCTTAAAGTGCCTGCCATTTTAAGAGAACATGGTGGATGAGGCTAACCAGTGAACTTGGTCGAGACCTTAGTAATTGCTGTGCACATGCTCACTCACATCGGAATCGGTTGATATATACGAGTGCTGTCTCAGGCAAAAAGTAAGATTTTTCAATATGTCACCCACATTAGAAATTGAAACTGCTATATCTGAGCCATTTTATAAGATAAAGACAAACAAAAAATGCTCGTGAATGCTTATATCAAGGTCAAATACTTAAGAAAGAAACTTTTTTTCAATTTCTAATTTTTTTGCACCTCACTTTAAATATAATTTTTTTTTTAATTTAATGGCCGCCATTTTGAAACAAGATGGCTGATGAAGCTGGCCAGCGAGCTTGGTTGAGATATTGATGTATACTATCCACATGCCTTCTTACATCGAAATAGGCGAATACGTGTGTTATCGCGTGACAAATACAAGATAGTTTCAAAGTGTTAGCCATGCTAGAAATTTAAAGTGCTATAATTCAACTATTTTTTAAGATATAAACAAAAGAACAAATTTTCAGAAACAAAAACTGCTCCAGAATCTTTGTATCAAGGCCAAACACACAAAATGTTTTTTTTTCATTTTCCAATTTTTTAATACTTCATTTTAAATTTTAAATTACTTTTTTTTAAAATGGCAACCCTTTTGAAACAAGATGGCGAATGAAGCTGGCCAACGAACTCGGTCGAGACATTGGTATGTACTATGTACAGACCAAGTTACATCCAATCGGTTCATAAATACATCTGTTATCACGTGACAAATATCAGGACGCTTCAAAATGTCAGCCACGCTAGAAATTCAAAATGCTATAACTCAGCCATTTTTTAAGATATAGACGAAACAAAAACTGCTCCCGAATCTTTTTATCAAGGTCAAACACATAAGAAAAAAATATTTTTTCAATTTTCAATTTTTTGGTACTACATGTCAAATTTAAATTTTTCTTAAAAATTTAAATGGCCGCCATTTTTAAACAAGATGGGATGATGCTGGCCAACGAACTCGGTCGAGACATTGGTATGTACTATGTATAAACGAAGTTACATCCAAATCGGTTCATAAATACGCCTTTTATCGCGTGACAAAATTCAGGAAGTTTCAAAATGTCAGCCACGCTAGAAATTCAAAATGCTATAACTCAGCCATTTTTTAAGATATAGACGAAACAAAAACTGCTCCGGAGTCTTTGTGTAAAGGTCAAATACATAAGAAAAAAATATTTTTCCATTTTCAGTTTTTTGGTACCACATTTCAAATTTTAAATTTTTAAAAAAAATTTAAATGGCTGCCATTTTGAAACAAAATGGCGGATGAAGCTGGCCAACGAACTCGGTCGAGACATTGGTGTGTACTATGTACACACCGAATAACATCCAAATCGGTCATAAATACGAGAGTTACAGTGTGACGTAGGTCAGATATATATATATATATATATATATCAATTTTGTACGGAGGGTGGTTTCGGGGTCTGGGGGTCATGATCGATGAAAATATACCAAAATTTTTTGAAATCGCTTTCCTCCGAACGGCTGCAATAGGTAGCTTTTTGTAATGAAAGCTACCTAAAATTGAGATTTGAAATGACTTCATTCGTAAAAGCAAGACACATTTAATTGAAAAATATTTTTTTTTTTCAATTGAAAGTTTGGCAAGTATGTAACAGTAATAATAAAGTTATAATAATAATAGAATTTTTAAAATATACTTTACATACTTTTGGGTGTATTTTAAACAGGACATTTGATTCTGTCTACATATTTCTTGATTTTACAAGTGTTTGCAAGTAAAATAATGATAATCCTGGATCAAAAAAGAAAAGAGAAAAAAGAGGCCTTTGTTTTCATAATCAATTTCACAGTAAAGAAATTTTCTTAGTACATTTGGGCCATATTACAAATTTTCTTATTCATTACACACCTAATTGTCACAATAATATAAAGTTTGAAGAAAACTGTTTGAAGAATTATGCAGAGCCTAGCATACACGTTTATTTATTTATTTATTTACTTTTTTTTTCTCATAAAAACGATTTGTTAAGTCATTCTGTAATTCACCAATTCTGTAAATACACCATAAAAATTTGTTTTCAATCCATTTCTTTCATTTTGACCAAATTAAATAAAAATTATGATAAAATGAAGGAATTTTAACTTTTTTTTTTGTTTTCTTTCTTATAATAGTATACAAAGCTAAGTATAAAGCTAACCTATAATTACATCTGCAATCATATTATTTTCTTTGTTAATAAAATACTGAAAAGAAAAGAAATATTTAACTTGAAACAAAAACCCTTTCTTTTTTCTCATGTGTGCAAAACCCTTCCTTTTTTTTCTTATGTGTGCAAAATCCTTCCTTTTTTTTCTTATGTGTGCAAAATCCTTTCAGCGCCCCCCCCCTCCCCCCGCTTTAAAATACTGTTATCTCCAATCTGTCATCTGTCTTTAAAACTTAAAATTATTACCTGATAGAGATACTGTTAACAATACCGTGAAATGAAAATAAAGTCCTTCTCTTTAAAAGAATTTTGAAAGTTGGGTAGCATTCGGTTGACCTTAGGTAACATGAAAGTCTCCTTGAAATCAGATTTCGACTCATGTATAAAAAATATGAAAAAATTATTGCTCTAACTGCAAATTTGTCCTGAAATCGAAATTCAGAATACTTTGGACTGCTAAAAGCACCTCATAATCTGTATTAACTTCTCTCTCCCCTTCTCCCCCCCCCTAAAAAAAAAAAAGTTTAAACTCCAAAGAAATATTTAAATTTATATATTCTTCAGACAAGTATAAAAATTTTATTAAATACTGCTGTAAAATTATTCCCTTAAAGGTAAAATCCTTTAATGTTACTTAAGAAATTTTAAGAGAAGATTAAAAAGCCTTATCTCAATCAATTTCATTCATTCATTTCATATAACTTTTAAATAAAAACCATTAGGTATAAGTTATTTTACTTATAAATTAATTTAATGCACAATGTTATTTCCGTAGGATTGTAAAGTTTTTCCTTTTCTTTTTCAGACATTATTTCGAGAAACGTCAGAAGCTTTGTTCACCGCTTCTGAAAAAAACGTTTTCTTTAAGGACATCGTTTTCGCTCTTCCCAAAGAATACGAAACGTGGATTTCGAAATCCCATTTCCAAGTAGACGGACACGATCCCGAATCCTTCCGGAAACCTGATTTGTATTTGACCGACGACGATCTGTTTGATACGCCTTACACTCTCCAGCATCAAGGATGTGGAAATCCCGGTCTTCGAATTAATATCCCTCGCGAATTTTTGGTTTCCAAAGCAGACGTCAAAGGTAAACTACACTACTTTATTGCCAGTTTTAAGACTGTTCTCAAATCCAAAGGGTCAACTTTGTGACATAAGTTTTAATTCATTTTTGTTCGGAAACGCATGAAACTGGAAGGTTTTGTTATTCAGAAACTATGTCATCGAACGGTTTTCTTCGTTTTCTTGTAAACGCAATAGATATTTCAGAAAATACTATCAAAGTTGGCATTTTGACCTGAACTTCCGAACGAAAGAAGAAAATCCAATCAGGTGGGGGAGAAAAATGCCGTGTCACGTGATCCAAATCGCTTCTAACTCGATAGGTACTGAATGGATCTAAAAATGGAAAAAACAGTTCGATTCCAAATCGCTTCCATGGCCAGGCTTTCCAATTTTATATCTTTCCGTTAAAAAATGAATTTCTAAATGTGTCAAAACGTTTTGCGCTTGTTGAGCAGAGCACTTGAGAACAGCCTTAACGCATGATGATAATTTGAAGTCAAACTTTTCATCGTATCCAGGAGTGTTTTCTTATACTTCCTTTGTGTTAATACAGCCTGTCCCCCAAAATATACTTTAAAAATAATTTTCAGTTAGCAGCCAGCTAATGGCCAGCAGATCCTTTCAGCCCATTCACGACGAGCATCTTGACACTTCTTTTAATTTTTCAACACTAATTGACACCACTTTTTCCATAATGTAATTTTTAAGTTATTTAATCGTTCAAAATTTGAGATGGTATAAGGGGATATTTTCGTACTAAAATACAGGTTTACAAATGTAAATGTTTTGTGCGCTTTAAGTGGGAAGAAAACTTGCAAATCGTCGTTAATGAGTTAACCTTTAACTAATGTCACAGAAATTGTCACATAACTAGTGTGAAGCAATCTGTGAGACCGCTCCACCGAAAAGTGAATAAAAGCCGCGATTAACTCATAGGATGTTGTGTTTGTACTAAACTTTTCGTACAGGAGTGTTATAATTAAAATTCACCTATTCAAAAGTCTGCGGTGTTAGTACTAAAGTTCCAAACGAAACAAAATTTCAGAAGTGTTTGTAGATAAACTGAAATTTGCAAGTTAAACTATGAAAATTGAAAAAAGCACCGGTCTGTGAGACCGGTAACATCAGTTAATGGCTAAGGGGACAATAGCCTTTTAACGCGTAAATCAATTTAATTTTAAAATTTTACATTAAAGTGGCTGGCATACCAACCCGAAGTGTTGCATTGTCGATGGATTCGATCTTCCTTTTTGTCTGTGTGTGTGTGGGGGGGGGGGGGGGGAGAGAAAGAAGAAATCTAATTTAATTCAACATAATTCAACATTTAGAAGCGATTTATAAAATTGATTTTATAAAATTTTCTTTTATAAGCAAGAACACTATGTTGTTTACAATGTAATTGAATGGAAAATTATATCTTGCAAGTTAAGTGATTTTCAAGCAGTTGTAGTAGAATGTCTTTATAAGAAAATGGCAAGAATAGAATTTATGGGGTCGAGAGGGCTTTGTACAAACACTTAGCGAGGTTACCCTTATCGATAAGTTAATGCTTGTTCACTAAAACTCAAAAGCGCAAGTTGAGTTCCCGAGGTGGTCATTCCTGTCTAAGGGGCTATACATAGATAGTGTTATCAACATTTTGCTAATTTTGGACCCCGTCCCCCCCTTACGATATCATACGTAGACCCTCCCCCAACTTCCGATGATATCATTATCGATGTCTAAAAATTATTTTATTTTTAGATTCTTTTTCTTTCTTTTTATACGCTTGCAGTGATATACACATATGATTATACATTTATTAGTTGCATACTTTACCGATTCAAGAAGTCAATAAAATAATAAATTAAATAAATTTATATCAAATAACATCTAAAAGAGTTCATTACTATTTAAAAGTATTTAATAGTAGTTTATTGTTAAATAATGCATTCAAAAGTAATATTGTCTTCTTGCACTTTCCCAATGCCCGGGGAGGTTGAAAGCAGAACCTGTCAAAAAAACAGTGGACAACATTCTTTGTCTTTCTTTACTGGTAAACGCAAGTATGATTTCCTACATATTATGCTCCTGATTTCTCAAATAACGAATTATATGCGCATAGAAGGACAGGAATGCCAAACGTTGGGGTATTCCAAATTTTGGAATGAAATGATTTTATAAACATTTAATGGCTTTAATAATAGCTTAATAATTTCATAAAAACATATGAAAATAATAATAATAATAAATATAAAAGGCTATTTGGATGTAAAGAAAAAGTTTCTGAAAAAGAAAAGTTTGGTTGTATCAAAAATAATAACGATATCAAAAGCAAAACCTCCCTCCCACCAGAGATATCTTACGATATCAAATGCCAGACCCTCCCCCCTCTCCCTCTAGAGTGATAATGTTATATATGCACAGCCCCTAACACAAGGAGACCGATCCCTATTTGACTGATCGCTTTTAAACATTTAGCAATTTTATGTCATTATTTTAAAGCATATTATTTCATCTTTAACTTGTTTCTTTAGCTTTAGCATTAGTAAGAGGATGGGCCCATTACCGTTACGGGGTCTTCAGTGAGAATGGCTTTCCAAATGATGAAATCTATCCTGACTGTTACAGAATTCCAGGATCGGACTACGTCAGAAAGAATGACTGCACCAACGAAAACGCTGTTTATGAAATTGAGTAAGTTTATCATCATCATCATCCATCTTATTATTATTCCTTTTGTTATTAGTTGGCTCGTTGTTCTTTCTATTAATTCTTTCCACATTAAAACATTTACGTTAGTTGAAATGCTTTTTATTTTGACGCAGTGACTAATATCAATCAATGCCATTTATGTGTATATTTGCGTATTGAGAAGTTGGACCTTATTGAAAGCCATATTGATACACTAAAAAAAAAAAAAAAAAAAAAACGGACTAAAAAACGGAGATTCTACGGGCAGCCTAGACGCCAGTACTATTTCCGTATTTTTACGGAAACTTTTCCCCATAAATTACAGAAAAATGTCCGTTTTTCTGATTAAGAATGGAAAATTTTCTGTAATTTATGGGGAAATTTTTCCATAAAAATACGGAATTAGTACTGGCGTCTAGATTGCCAGTAGAATCTCCGTTTTTTTTTACACTGTATGCTAATCGATATCCGTCACAAAATATTAAAGTTTACTGAACAGTTTACAATGGCATAAGCCAATTTGAAATCAGATCTTAAAAAGTTATCAAGAATTCGTCTGACCGGCGGCGCTACAATTATATTTTGCTGATAAAAGCTAAATGAATGGGATTTTGGAGCACACTCACTACACTGTTAAAAATCTGTACCATTTGCTGCATCGTCACTCCACCGCTTTTATAGAATATCTCCATTCTGACCAATGAGAATGCTCCATGATACAGTGAAGTAACCGTTTTCTATAAAAGCGGTGGAGTGACGATGCAGCAAATGGTACAGATTTTAACAGTGTAGTGGAAGCCAAAACAGAGATGCCAGTTTGACCTTTTTTTTTAATTCAGAAATTTCGAATTCATACCATAAATTCCTTATATTATTTCCTTTATTTAATGAGTGCTTAACAGTGTGAATACTTTTAGGGGATTCCGAGTTGTCATCAACTTTATGCCCAGTCTATAGATTATTGTCTTATAGCACAAGAGCTATTGGGAAAATTTTTATGACAGACATGTTTAATGACAGGCATTTCGTGATTGGTTAAAGTAACAATTCTTTCAAAATTTCCGGTACGAATTCGAAATGTTTGAATTGAAAAAAAAAAAAAAAAAGGCCAAACGGACAAAACTGAGTCCGAAACGAGATTCGATTTCGGTACTCTGGACTAGAAGCCAGAGTTCAAATTCACCAGACAGAGGCGTGGCCATTCAAAGACTATGGGAGTGGCTCAAATAGTCACCTTCAAACAATGAAAGTTGAATAGTTAGGATTATGGGAAAATGTTCAGTATTTACAAGAATAATTATTTATTAAAATTGATTGTGAATATCATTAACCTAAAATCAATATTTTAATTTATCTCAAATAATAATTTAATAATTTAGCATGCAAAAAATGAAAATAACAGCTTTTCAAACAGTTCATTGTAAATTTGAAGTTAAAAAGTCTGGATAGTGAAGGAAAGACTTGGACCCCGTGATCCCTTCCCATTTCTATGCTCTGGCAATCAGATGTTGGATAAATTATGAAGATAATTTTGAAAAATTGAAAAAAAAAAATCATTTCAGAAACTCGTTAAATGATTTTTCTGTAAAATAAAAAACGCCATATTCAATGTACAGATTATAAGGACGACGGTACTTAAACTGTATTCTACTTACCATAAGGACTGTTTACGATACAAGAATGGTTCCCTTATAGTGTTAAAAACAACCCATTTGAAAGAACAGGTTGCGTGTGCCTCTAGTCTCTTGTGCCACTATTTCAGAATAGTTATCTTCAGCTTATTTAAATATAGGAAATTATTACAAATTTTCAAGAATTACTATTCGAAAACAGCGGTACCATACTTCTTGGCAATAGTTGGGAATGTATACACATCCTGCAAAGAGGTGAAATGTTACTTAAGCCTTAACCGGAAACGTACATCTGTGAGATGTTTGCGTCTACATATCTGCCCTTAATATCTTCTGTCTCAGACATTCCAAACTTATTTTTATGCTGTTATATAAAAAAAAAAATGGGTCCTGTTCATGCATTACTATTAAAGATTAAATGTTTAAGTTCACTATTTGGAAAATTATTAAGTGTTCTGTTTCTGCACGGGATTTTCACGTTTCCGGTTAAGGGTTAAAAGGTGCGCAAAAGTAAGGGTATAAATGCAGCTTTAAATACAGAAAGGCATGTATTGGAGCAACTCTAAATAATGTCCCACATTGTTGACCAGCAATTTTCCTACGAAGTCTGCGTTTCGAGACAAGGGACTGGAGCAGGGTCTGTCACCATCAATTTGCATTCATTACTCTTGAAATTGGTTTGGTACTTCCTGAGAGTGCGTAGAAATCGTAATTTAGAACGTTTTTCGCCCATTTTCATCCCTTTTAAATTTCGAATTTTTTAGGAAATGCTCTTAGAGATTACAGCAGTCTGCATTTTTAAACTTTTTGTCAGATGATTTCTTATGATCAAGTTTCCCTGAATCAATTTTGGATGCTGATTCCGGAAATGACTTACATTTTTGTCTATCACGTCAGGATTTTACAAAAAATAAGAAGTTGTGTTTTCACTATTTTAATTAATGCAATAAAAAATATCACAATTTCATACGAAGTATTTCATTAAACACATTAAAAGTACTGTAAAAATGTCCTTATAAGTTCATGATATTTCTTTAATAAAACGAAAGGCAAACAGTGTTCCATTAAACAAACTTTCTTCTTTTTGTCTTTCTTGCAGATCCTCTTTCATCATTCATGCCCTCTTCAACATCAAATAGTAGTCTGCCATCGTATTTGCATTCCATCTTCTCCTGTATCTATTTTCCATCTGTTTGATATCCCGGTGACATCTCTCTCCGTGCTCCTCACTGTAATGTCCCATATTTTCTGGAAAGTAGTCGATATGGGAATGCAGGAAGTGCATTTTTACATTCATATTACAGCCCAATTCCTTAAAAAATTTCCAGCCTTGTTTCAACAATATTCCTGTAATTTGGATCTTTCTTATTCCCTAGAAAGTTTTCGGTAACACATTTGAAGGCGGTCCATGCGTCTTTTTCTATCTCATTCATCGTTTTTCAAAATCTTTGTCCTTCATCAGATTTTTAATTTGAGGACCAACGAAAATTCCATCTTTTAAATTTTCGTGTGTGATGAAGGGAAATTTCATTGTAAGGTACTTGAAGAAATACCCATCTTGTGGTTGAGCTTTTACAAATTGCTTCATTAATCCTAATTTGATGTGTAATGGTAGAAGCAATTTTATTTTTTATTTTATTTTTTATTTTATTTATTTTATTTATTTTTTTTTTTTTTTGGGGGGGGGGTGTATGCTGGTTCATGCTAATTAGACTGTATTCTAAAAGTCGTTAGATAAGTTGGCAAGCATCCAGAAGTACATTTACGTTATGTGTGACTACCACATAATGCTTGTTCTCACTGATGAATCTTCGAAATCAACTCGGGTTGACTACAAACAAACTATACGTGATAGAAGAAAACTAAGAACAGTTCTGTAATCAGTATAAAAAAATACATGAAGAACAGTCATTGGTTTTTAATCATCTGATGTCATGCAGGCTAGTGTTATTTATATAAGTAACTACCATGCCTAATTAAGTTGCTCCCCTTGCAGTATCACAAAAAACGCACTGTAACCCACAGGTGGTAAGTGACACCGATACGGTGTTGCCAGTGGGCTACTTTTTTTTTAATTCAGATTTCTTATTGGCACCACTTTTTTGATATAGTAAAAATCGTCTTATTTAATGATATATTTATTAGGGCAAAAACAAATGGAATTTTACCATTTCAGAAAAGTGGTGCAAATCAAGAAATCTGATTTTTTTTTTTTTTTAAGTAGCCCGCTGGCAACACTGCACCGATATAAAACTGAGCCTATGTTATAGCAAAGGGCTGTCAGCATCAAATTCCAACTATTACTTTTGGAATCGGTTTGATACTTCCTGAGATTGCATAGAAATCGCAATTTAGAACATTTTTAGAACACTTTTCGCGCATTTTCACCCCCTTTAAATTTCGATTTTTTAGGAAATATTCTTAGAGAATATTTGCTTGCATCTTATAACTACCATATCAATTTCATGTTTCTAGGCCCTTCAGTAACACAAAAATCGCATTTTTCGAACGTTTTTTGCTCCTTTATCCCCTTTGGGTTAATGACATCGACATAAGATATAGCCTGTTGTTAGAACAGGGACTAACACCATCATTTTGATACCATTACTTTTGAAATCGGTTCGGTAGTTCACGAGATTACCCCGACAAATAAACAAACAAACAAACTTTACTTCTTTATAATATTAAGTATAGATAAATATTTTGAAAAAGTTTGAATTTTATATGAAATTTCGTATGGTTTAACAAAAAATGGCAAACTATTTCTTATAAAGACGTAATCTTTCTGACAAAAGCTTGATGATATTTTATTCAAGAAAAATGGCGCAAGCGGAATTAATGATCCAGCGAACCCGGTTAGTCAACAACGTATCGTTTTAGAAACACGTGTGTACTCATGACCGGTCAACAAAGTGTTAATATGGATACTAAGCACAGATTTAGTTGATGCAATAAATATTAAATAAATCATGGCACAAATAGGGGCATCTTCAAATAAGTGAGGTTCTAAAATAATAAAGGATTATTAGGTAATAATAATATTAATTTTCAGTGTTCTAGAAATGTAAGACTTTAATCATTCTATGTTTTTTATGATTATTGTTATTACACGTTGTAATACAATATACCTACAATAGTACAATAATATACCTGCAACCATTGTGATCGTTATTTTTGTTTTGTTACAGCGAAAGAGATTTGAATGATGACACGGCAAGTACCTGTCATTTAGTTCCAGTTTATGGCAAAAATGATCATATAGTATCATCCATTATGACAAATATTGATTTTCCACAGGTTTGTATGCAATAACTTTTTATTTTATTTCAAAAATCAACTATAAATTTGGTCATTTTTAATAGAATATAAGAGGATTCGAAACATCCAGTGTTTCCCAACCTTTTTTTGGCCACAGCATGTCTAAAATCATGTTGTCCCCCCTCTCTTCTATATCATATAGATCTTATTACATAAAAAATAAACTTCTATTTTCTCGAAAGGAGCCGAAAATAGCATTAATTCTGATAAGTGATTTAACATTCTTTAATTTATTAAAATCATATTTCTTTTATTACAAGTATGTTTTAACATAACTCTATGAATGCTATGAGGCCATGAATCTTCGCAAGAAATCTACAAAAGTTTTATAGTTTTTGGGAACTTACCTCAAATTTAAAAGTGATAAATAGTCTACATTTTTATCTTCGTAAAACTTCTTAAAATCTCTCTCACATTTTGTATTACATCTGATAGAATTGATACATTTTATAATGAATTTTAATACTTCATTAAGAACAAGTGATATTTATTGTTTATCACTTAGACTTTATGAATAACATAATTCACCAGTAAGATTTCTGGATTCACACTTATTTATTAGAATTTTTTATTTTAAGTAGCTATTTTTCTTTCTCCTCATAACATACTTCTTCTATTAGCGAGCTTTCTTTTCCCCATTATTATTAGTTGCCACCATGTATTCTCCGATTTTAAATTTTTAAATGCATATGTCATGAAGTATGTTTATATATTGTGTATGTGGTCTGCCGAAGATCCATAAGAAGTTGCCGATTGCCTTCCCTGATGCCCACTTGGGGGTTTATTAATTTCATAAAAGTAGTACCTCGTTTGGATAATTCAAAACATTTTTTAGATTAAATATGTTCAACAGAATGAATTTTAGATATACCTCTACAAAATTTCATATGTAAAAGTTCCTTTATGGGGCTTATTGCACTATGAATAGATAGATGTACATGAATTTTAAATAAATACTTGTGAAAAAAGAAATGTGTTTTACTAAAATAATATTATAACCAAAAAAATTTAAATGATTTTTTAGTGTGTAATAGGTGTCAAATTATTCCGGTATTATGTGTATTTTGAATTTTTAAACGAGAATGTTCAAAAATTAATTTTTATTCAGTTATTCTTAAAATTTTTCATGTATTATTTCTATTTTTAGACTAAAACCCTATCTTTATTAGAAAAAAAACGGAAAAAAATTCATAGAAAATTGGTAAATAAGAAATCTGAAATTGCCCCCCTCCCCCCTGTGGGGCGTACGCCCCACGTTGGGAACCACTAAAACCCACTGATGGGATATAAATATTTAAATTGGCTAGCGTCACATTTTTTCTGTTATAATGTCTTCGTTCTCTGTTCTTTTGTACCACATTATGATGCAAAATTTCCCAATGTTTTTTCCAATAATTTTTAAGGTAAAAAAAAAATTAAAAAGCATCGGTTTTATCCTTTGTTGATGTCGATTTAAAAGCAAAATTATTTAAAGATAGAAATAGGCTAGCGTCACTTTTTTTCGTTTAATGTCTTTGTTCTATAATGTTCTCTGTTCTATTGTAGCACATTATGATACAAAATTTCCCAATGCTTTTTCCAATAATTTTTAAGATTAAAATTAAAAATTAAAAAAACATCGGTTTTGTCATTTGTTGATGTCGATTTAAAGCAAAAATATTTAAAGATAGAAATATTTAAATTAGCTAGTGTCACTTGTTGTTGTTGTTGTTGTTGTTATAACGTCTTTTCTATTATGTTCTCGGTTCTTTTGTAGCACATTATGATACAAAATTTTCCAATAATTTTCAATATTTAAAAAAAAAAGGTGTCATTTGTTGATGTCGATTTAAAAGTAAATGCATTCAGCTATGTAAAAAGTAAAGTAAAATCTCAAATTATTCTAACAGTTTGCTTTTTATGGGGAAAAGAATAGAGGTCTGGATAGGGTGGGCGTCAGCATTGCGGATGTTATACTTTTCAAACGATAGGATAGAATAACTTTGCTTTCCAGCGACTAGACGCCACAGATGTTTTGTGATAAAAATGAGCTTCATCAAAATATTTTTTTATGTAATTAAAAGAAGCTAATCCTAGAAGAAAATCAAGCTATTCAACTGTCCATCTCTTTTCTCGTTAAATTCCCAGAATGTGTTTATCTTGATTTCTGTAAGGTTAAAAAGATATCTCCAAAAGGTTTAAACCACTGGTTCCCAATCTTTCTAAGTTTGCTCTTCTTTGAAGAAAATTTATTTCATAAAGTATCAGTTTCAGTGGCAAAAGAAATGTCGTTTTTTTTTTTCGAATCAGAGGTAAAAATACTATTGTAAATGACGCAATTGTTTATGTAACATCTATATTTTTAGTTTTTTTTTTAACTACACGTGTTTTTTAACTACACTTTTATGAATAATAAAATTTCCATACCATTTGCATTATAT
Organism: Maratus speciosus; assembly: GCA_963932465.1. NCBI lineage: Eukaryota > Metazoa > Arthropoda > Arachnida > Araneae > Salticidae > Maratus > Maratus speciosus. Next base: position 39,756,244 of record OZ010791.1, on the reverse strand, counting down.
GGAAACTATAGATTATATTCATTAAATAAATGTACAAGTAAGACATTTATTTTTTTTAAATAGAAATATTAAAATTTTGAAATAACAATATTAACGGGTGTGTTTAATGTAATTACATTTGCATATTAATGACTACGCCATATCTTTTAATTACTGTATGCAAAATTTATTGGCATCCTCATAAACCTGATTTCATCGTTCAGTGTTTCATCGTTCAGTGTCATTTAAAGTTTCAGTGTTCTTTTTGGGATGCCGTATATATATATTTTTTAATTTTCTAATATAAAATTTATTACTTCAATTGATTAAATTAATCATCCGAATTAATAATTAACATTTGCATCAGGTATTTTATCTTTTTATTTTTCTTCCCCTTTTCTGGCAGATGAGCTATTTCTGCAATGATGAGACCCGACCCCACAACAGAAATTCTCCCAACAAACAGAATGCCCTGTGCCGCGAGAAAAGTACATGGGAAGTGATATCAGCCAGCGAAGATTTTATAATTAAGAAGTAAGAAAAAACAGTAATGGACGTAATTATTTTCAATTACAATTTCTTTAAATTCTGCAGCACGATAACCAGGGTTGTAATGGGTAGCTGCCCGCCCGAGCTGGGCTTTTTATAAAAAACCCGGGTTTTTTTACAACCCTGATAAGATTGTTGCTGTGTTTATTTAGTATAATGAAACCGACTAAAGACGGAATGTCACGGGACAGGAGAAAAATTCCGTGTTAAACAGGTGACCGTCTTAGCAGGTATGGTATTCTTACTGTAAGGACAATGACATTTTTACATTTAAGACAGGACTCCGTTGTAAACAGGTTCCGTTATCATAGGGTTTACTGTATTTTATTACTGATTTTATTATACTGAAGATTATTATTTGTGAGGAAGGAGGAATCTTAGTCTACATTTTCGCATTTTAATCCAATTTACCCGGGGAAAATTGGCCATTTAAGACTATGAAGTCATTCCCATCTATTGACTATGAAGTGTTCACAAAGATTGTATTAGAGAGCAGGATTGCCATTTATTTCGGCAATCTAATTCCTTGCACTTTCCTGAGCAAAAAATTTAATTTTCCCAGAGTAATTCTTCTGAGAATTTTCAAAATTTCAATGGATAAATTTTGCAAAGTACTAAAATTTAGTAAAATTTCTTGTTTTTAATACTCATTTTTAAATTCCGTACTTTTCCCTATACAGTGGCAATCATAAAGATTATTACTTGTGAGGAAGGTGGAATCATAGTCCACATTTTGGCATTTTAATCCAATTTACCGGGGAAAATTGCCCATTTAACCCTTGTTTTTTAATAAAACCGCCCGTGCTGGGTTTTTTTTTTTTTTTTAATAAAAAACTGGGGTTTTTTACAACCCTGACGATAACAGACTTTATGTCCTTCTGTTTAATGATTTAATTGTTTATCATCAGCATAAGTACCCGAAAAGCATTGAAAGGATATTTATAAATCCCAGTTTATTGTGACTTTGAGCAGCCTTGTAATTTTGACCATTCAAAACTGGTTTTAAATCATTCAAAAGTAATCGCAAGTCTATTAAATAACTTTTTTAGCTTACATAAATTGTTCAAAATATGCATTTATGTGAAAATTGATGTCATATTATGTCATACGTGTATAAAAATAATTAATATTTTAGGCTATTTCCATGAGTACTTGTAGTGTAAGTCAGATGCTTCGGTTTTTGACTACCAGTATTTTAGAACGGAAAAATATGACTTATTTTATGGGAGATGTCTCATTAATTGAACAAGGCCAAGTACACTTTTCGAAAACAACGGTGGCCAACAAGCATAGCAGTTATCATCTATGTGACTTATACTACAAAAACCCATGGAACTAGCCTTTAATAATTATTAAATATATCTATATCTGTATTTAATTTAATTTTTTGTCTTATGTAAAAATATTTCACATAGAAACTATAATTTCAAAAATCTAATTTTTCTTAAAATGTATCTAGTGCATTGATATATTGTGTGGGCTGCAATGAAAAATTGGAAAATATTGATATTCAATTTGTAAATTTTATGATGTATCTGACAAATGATTGTGTTAACTATTCATCCGAAGAAGAAGTTCTAGAAGTTTGATCTTAATCTGGATAAACTGTGAAATAGTCTTAGCTTAATACAACAATACTTGTAATCTTTTTTGGGTTGAAAATAAAATTTTTAAGATGTTTATTTTGCTTAATATGATTTAGTTTCCTTCACTTGTTATATAAACGTAGATATGCAATCAAATTTTTAAAAATATTTCAATACTTATAATAACTGCTTATCTTTTTAAAAAATTGTGCTATTAAATTAAAAGTAATGAAGATTAAAGTAAATTACGTGCAAATTCTTACAAAATTTGTGTAAAATATTGTTATATGTTAGTTTGACAAAATCTTCCGAATTTTACACTATAGTTATCATTTAACAAAATAAATTTTAATTTCTTTTATCATTCAAAATGAGTTTTGTACAAGAACGATTATAACCACTTCTGGTTAAAACCAATACAACCCTGCTTTGAGGCAAAAATTGTGAAGACTTCTTTAACATCAGTAGCGTTCGATAAATTAAACTCTATAATTGAAAAATTCACGCTCTAAGTTCTTAACAAAACACACAGTTGTTTACCTGCTTACCATTATCTAAATGTTTTTGCAATAAAATTTAGATAATGCTATACGTGCATCATTTGAAATAAATGAAAATAATTATAGAAAAAAAATATTCTACAGCGGAACTTTTATACTTATACATATGATAAATAACTTGCTTTCAATTTCATTTTAATCGACTGATTTCCATTCATTCTCAAATGACAATGTTTTCGCTAATTGCAGTAATTCATCGTCCTTTAAGAATAAATTGTTTCTTTTTCAGCAAGAACACGAGCAACGTGAAACCAGCTTTTAAGTACTTTGTGGAATCGAATCCAAACTTCGTCTTTGCTGTTGATACATCCTCTGAAATGGATTCGAACGTAAGTTGCTGTTTGGAGAAGGGTCCTGGGAGAAATTAGTTAACCTTTGTGAAAAACACAATCTGGTTTTGAAATTAGTGTAGTTGGTCGAAGTTTGTTTTGTATTGCATACAGCAGAGAAATGTACACTTCTTACACTACTAAATGACAACGCTGTCTCATTTTAAATGTGAAGTTTAAGTTCTTACGACTTTTCACTTGGACCTTTCATCTCTCTATCTCTCTCCCTCTTCCTATTTCTCTCATGCTTGCGAGTACGATTGCTGTTTACTTTTTTTTTACCTTTAAGGGACTACTTTACCCACGTGAAAGCATTCGGTCGCTAATGTTATTTATATGGAAGAAACTTTTTAAGGTAGCACGGTTACATTTCATTTTTTTTTTTTTTTTTTTTTTTTTTTGCATTGGGTAGTTGAGATTGATCTGTACAACGGCCGTTTTTTACTTTTTCGATTTTCTTTGCAGAGGTTTTTAATGAGAATACTTTCACTTTCGAAATCGGTTCCTAAAGTAACAAAGTAAAAAAAGTAAAGTAAGTAAAAAAAAGTAAAGTAAAAAAAAACAAGTAAAGAAGACAAAAAAAAAGGTAAAAAACGTCCTTTGTACAGATCGATCTCAGCTAGCCGATGCGAAAAACATCGTGTAAAAATATTGAAATGCAAACGAGATATCTAGAAAATTTCCTTCGATAGGATTAACATTAGCGAGCAAGTGGTTTCGCGTGACTGAAGTATCCCCTTAAGGAGATTCGGTACTCTTAAAACTATTTGTTTGTGTGTGTTGTTTAAGCGTATTATTATTATTATTATTATTATTTATTTCAGATATTATGAAATGGTGTTATGAAGGAAAATAATTTAATCAAGAAAAATTAAACTCTAGTATTAGAATTTTAAAAATTTAAGCGAAATTTAAAACCACATTTCTTATAAACTTTTGAACATTTTGGAACAATATTTTTCATACATTTCTTACGAGTATGCCATATAACTGTCAGGACCCGGCTTCTAAAAAACTAATTAGTTTTAGAAAAAATAAACAACACGTCATGACATATGTAAAAATAAAGCAAATAAGGCTTTATTTAAATTTTACTAAACATTTTTAATTTGTAAATATAAACTATTGATATTACTGAAAATTCGATTCTTAACTTTATGAAATATGCCCAAAAAAATGAGTCAACTGAGAAGATTTATAATTCTGTAGTACAGATTAATATCTGTAGAAGATTTATAATTTTGATCATACTAATATACTGAGAACACACACGCTGGGGAAAATAAATTTAAAGATTGCAACTCTGGATCATTTAAAAGTAAATAGATGTAGTACAAAAACTTTTTTATGCATATTTTAATTATAGGATCTTTTCAACACATTTCCAGGAATATACCATGAAAAAGACGTCTAAATTCATTTTAAGCAACAAAATGGGAAGATTGATATTTCCATCATTTTTCGCAAAAAGAAGCGTACAGAGTCCTCTTAAATACTTCTTACAATCGGAAAGACTATTAAATAAAAAAGAAAAGTGCCCAGCTAAACTGATGGCATTGAGCTCACAGACTATTCACACTAATTGTATAATTGTGTATTATACTCTTATTTTAAAGAATAATGCCACTCAAAAAAATAAGTGAAGGGGAATTAGCCCCCGTTTCCCCCTTTATACTTAGCCAGTGAACCTCCAAATCTAATCAGGGAAGCTCCTTATCATAATAAACCGGTATACCAAATTTGGAGCAAATCGAATAATCTTGCAAAAAAAAAACCCATTTATCTAAATTAAGGGGGTGGACTAGCCCCCCTTTATCCTTAACCAATGAATCGCCAAAACGAATCAGGGAAGCTCCTTAACATAATAAACCGGTATACCAACTTCGGAGCAAATCGAATCATTCTGCATGAAAAACCCATTTATCTAAATTAAGAGGTGCGGGCTAGCCTCCCGTTTCCCCCTTTACCCTTAACCAATGAACCCCCAAAACTAATCAGAGAAGTTCCTTAACATAATAAACCGGTATACCAAATTCGGAGCAAATCGAATCATTCTGCATGAAAAACACATTTATCTGAATTAAGGGGTGTGGACTAACCCTGTTTTCACCCCTTTATCCTTAACCAATGAACCCCCAAAACTAATCAGGGAAGTTCCTTAACATAATAAACCGGTATACCAAATTCGGAGCAAATCGAATCATTCTGCATGAAAAACACATTTATCTGAATTAAGGGATGTGGACTAACCCTGTTTTCACCCCTTTATCCTTAACCAATGAACCCCCAAAACTAATCAGGGAAGTTCCTTAACATAATAAACCGGTATACCAAATTCGGAGCAAATCGAATCATTCTGCATGAAAAACCCATTTATCTGAATTAAGGGGAGGGGACTAACCCCGTTTTCCCCCTTTATCCTTAACCAATGAACTCCCAAAACTAATCAGGGAAGTTCCTTAACATAATAAACCGGTATACCAAATTCGGAGCAAATCGAATGATTCTGCTTGAAAAACCCGTTTATCTGAATTAAGGGGGTGGACTAACCCCCCCCCCCCTTTTCCCCCTTTATCATTAACCAATGAACCCCCAAAACTAATCAGGGATGTTCCTTAACATAATAAACCGGTATACCAAATTCGGAGCAAATCGAATGTTTCTGCATGAAAAACACATTTTTCTGAATTAAGGGGGGTGGACTAACCCCCGTTTTCCCCCTTTATCCTTAACCAATGAACTCCCAAAACTAATCAGGGAAGCGCCTTATCACAATGAACCTAGGAAAAATTTTTGAAGCAAATCGGATGTTTCTATCAAGAGTTATCGCGTTACGTACTTACATACATACATACGTACGTACATACGTACATACATACGTACGTACGTACATACATACATACATACATACAGAACGGGCGGGCACATTAGCTCTCAGGCTTTGATAGCCTGAATAAACCGGTATAACAAATTCGGAGCAAATCGAATCATTCTGCATGAGAAACACATTTATCTGAATTAAGGGGGGTGGACCAACCCCGTTTTTCCCCCCTTTATCCTTAACCAATGAAGCCCCAAAACTAATCAGGGATGTTCCTTAACATAATAAACCGGTATACCAAATTCGGAGCAAATCGAATTATTCTGCATGAAAAACCCATTTATCTGAATTAAGGGGGTGGACTAACCCCGTTTTTCCCCCTTTATCCTTAACCAATGCACTCCCAAAACTAATCAGGGAAGTTCCTTAACATAATAAACCGATATACCAAATTCGGAGCAAATCGAATGATTCTGCATGAGAAACCCATTTATCTGAATTAAGGGGGTGGACTAACCCCCCTTTTCCCCCTTTATCCTTAACCAATGAATCCCCAAAACTAATCAGGGATGTTCCTTAACATAATAAACCGGTATACCAAATTCGGAGCAAATCGAATGATTCTGCATGAAAAACCCATTTTTCTGAATTAAGGGAGGTGGACTAACCCCGTTTTTCCTCCTTTATCCTTAACCAATGAACTCCCAAAACTAATCAGGGAAGCGCCTTATCACAATGGACCTAGGAAAAATTTTTGAAGCAAATCGGATGTTTCTATCAAGAGTTATCGCGTTACGTACATACATACATACGTACGTACGTACGTACATACATACATACATACATACATACATACAGAACGGGCGGGCACATTAGCTCTCAGGCTTTGATAGCCTGTGAGCTAAAAATAAACAATTAAATTTAAAAAATCTAAAAACCCGACTGCGTAAAAAGCGAACTAATTAATTATTTCTCATCAATGTGAAACTATTTTTTTTCAATTCCTACTATTAGCTCACACTCTCGCTATACATATATCTTGTTCAAATTTTCAATCGTTAATAAAATAATTATTATTCGTCCGATCAGGCTCAAATAATTTTTTTAAAACTTGTAGTGGATGACACTTGGCGTTAATCCAGTTTTTTTTCAAATATTAATTCATTAATTAAATTAATTAATTTTCAATAATCGAGAGAGCCCTCTTGTTGATCAAGATATTTTTACACCTAGAGAGCCCTCTTCTTGATCAAGGCATTTTTAGCGCCACTCAAGAGGAAACAAGAATGGGAGAAAAAAAATTATCTTATTGACCTAAGTAGGAATTGACTTAAAATATTTTTTTTATATTACTTGTTTATATTACTTACCTATTTTTTTTTATTTACATGTATTGATGACTTTTAAGTTGTATTTAATTGTTAGTTCCTATCTATAAACACTGTTTTGATGAGGCCTATAGATGTCTATGAAGGTTAGAGTTGCAGTCAAGCTAGAGATCCTACCTGCACAGCTTCCAGGTTGTGTAATATTTTAACGGAGCTTCTGACTGTAAAATAGTCAATGAAACATCGTCTTCATTTTGAAAGACCTATCCAATGATAGGCCACTCAATAGGGTGCGTAAATTATTTTCGTCTCTACTGCCATTTTGTATTTTACGGCCGCCATTTTGAATTTATAAAAACAAAACCTACTCTATAACCATCGGGCTATTAAGAGGAATTGATAGAGACCTCATTCATTAAAATTCATCCAGCCGTTGGGATGTTTCGAGGGTATAAAGAAACCCGCATACACAGATACGCGTGAAACACATAACCCTTCTTTTCAGTCGGGTAATAACAATAAAATCAATAAACGTTGCCATCTATTTTTTTTTAAATTATAATTACTTTAAACTATTATACTAGAAACTGTTGCCTAATTTAAATTTAATAAGATGACATTCTTTACCTAAATAAAACACCGTATTCAAAATACTTTTTGTCCAAAAAATATTCTCCGCCTGGAAAAAATTCGTTGTAAAATATCTAAATACATTTTATTTTTAAATTATGCTTTATCATCTTGTTATTTTCAAATCTAAGCTGATTAGTGGCTGAACATTTTTCAAAAACAAATAAAAAAATAAGGAGAGGAAAAACTTTTAGTTCACTTGAAAGCATTTTTTTTTTTTTTTTTTTTTCAGGTGGCGTTAAAACGAAGCGATCACTAAACTAAATATTTATAAATATAAATATTTTTGCAACCATTAAAATAATTTTAAAACAATATTTTAAATTAAGAAAAAATTAAACGTTTGAAAAGCACAAATGTAAGTAGTATATGAAAGCTGCATGCAGCTGTTTCGGCTCTTTTAAAGCTCCAAAATCAGTGCAAAATTCAAAAAATTAAAGATTAAAGCATAGCGAGCCAAACAGGCGCACCTCACAGGTTGCCGTCAGTGGCGAAGTAGCGGTGAGATGATAAACTTCCCAAAAATCTAGACAGTAAATCGATGAGCATTTCTGTTTTATTGAGCTTTCGAAAATTTATTTCCGAATTCTAGATTTTTGGGAAGCTTATCATATACGAGTATGGAAGAATCCTAACAGTTTGGTTAACGATTTGTCCAGTGTGCCCACTTTTTCAAAAGTACGGCCTCCTTTTTTTATTTGCTCTTTTCCCTCCTCCCCCCCTTTTGTTTTTCTCCTTTCTGCTTAAACTCTCCCAGAATAGCGGAGCAATTCTAATCGGTCTCCTCTCATGCGCCAGAGGGGTTGGCTCCACTTTTGTTTTGTGGTGCCCACCGCTATTTCGGCACTGACTGCAAGCTGTAAGGTGCCCCTGTCGGGCTCGCTATGTTTTAATGTTTATTTTTTTTTTAATTTTGCACTGATGATGGAGTTTTAGAAGCCCCGAAACAGCTGTGTGCATCTTTCATATACTTACCTTTGTGCTTTTTAAACGTTGTTTCATTCTTTCTTAATATATTTCCAGAAAGTAGAATCCTCTTTTCTGTTGAATATTTTAAATGCCTTAAAACACACGACTGGCACTATTTTAGTGATATAGTATAGAAAAAATTCTCCAAAGGTACGCGAAACTGCGACTCATTTCGACAGCAATAATTTAATACATGGGATCCTCCAAAGACAGAATACGGATTAGCAAACTTATTTTACCTTTCGATGATCACGTTATGTTTCGTTTGATGAAAGGAGCTATTAAATGACTTCTCTCGAAACAAGTCGCAATTCCAGAGCTTTTGTAGGATTCGAAGAAGTGTTGTTTTTGCCTTCAGTATTTTCAGCAACACTTTAAATATTTTACTTTTGACATTTTCAGAACCGGATGACGATGGTGCTGAATGCTTTTACGTATTTCATGTTCTACGACTTGCCCTCCAATTCCACCGTCCGGTTGGTGGACATGAGGAGCAAAGAGAGTGACGTCATCGAGAAGACGGTGCTGAACGAAGAGGATGCAAGCTGGCTTGTCGGACTGTTCCCAGAAACAGATGCGGAGGGAGAGAGCTGCGTGCATTGTACAATTCAAAGGCTGTTAGAGGTAATTACTTATTTAACCCATTTATGCCTAGCGTCTCATTTTTGGGACGCTTCATTTTTTAATTAATTTGTATAATTTTCTTCTTATTTATAACATGAAAACTGTATGAAATTATTATCTATAAATGTCTTTGTCTCTGTTACCGAGAGCTGACAGCATAAGATGGATATTTATTTGCTTAAATGAAGGCTTTTTTTCGGTGTTCATAGATTTTTCATTTTTCAAGATGGCGAAATGTAAAAAGTATGTTTATTTGTATTTTTTCTATAAAGTATCCAAATAAATAAGTCATAATCTTAGCTTATAGACTTCTTCGAAATATGCGATATTATAGGCTCAAGCCTATTTTTTATGTGTTTTTGTAACGTACGAAATGTAGGTCGCTAGGCGCAAATGGATACATATTTTTTATTAGCCATTTAGGAGACAGTTATTGATGTAAAGTCCTTTTCAAGATGATTATGAAATAAATTGTTTTTAAGCCTCAAATTCGATTATTCTTATTTTATTATTAAAAATACTTATAATGTTATCAGTCTCTGTAAAGCAGGGTTGGTAAAAAACCGGGTTTTTTTAAAAAAAAAAAAAACCAAAAAACCCGGTTTTTTTTGTTTAAACCAGGTTTTTTTGGTTTAAACCGAGTTTTTTTAATATATTTTCCTATTACATATACATGTATATTTATTGATAAAAATAAACATTACTTGATATATAAGTAATATAACTTAATTTAAAATAGATAATTACAATCAATATGTAGAAAATTGAAATCATTAAAATGTAAACATTTTTAGTAAAAGTTATGTCCTATGTTCCATGAATAAAACGCTCTACATAGTGAAATATTGATACCTTGAAAATCTTAATAAACAATCTTTTGATTACTAGTACTATAAATAAATATATGGTGTAATTTCATAAGTACAATATACTTTCCCATGGCTATTCAAAATAATTTCTTTGAAATATTTGTAATCTGAGATATCTGATATTTCTGTTAGAACACTACGTGAACAATAATATCTTTTATTGAAAGAAATGCTTTTTTTTTATAAAGAATTCCTGGAATGACTTGAATTTAGCAGTAGAGTCTTTACACGTTTCAGGAAGTATTGTGTATTGTCATTTGACACTTCTCCTCAGAAAATGCCAGGTTAAAAAAAAAAGGTAACAGTAAAATAAACAGAAATACTTATTTACCAGCTTTTAAGACTACTGAAAACATTGATCTTAAAATGGAAAGTAGATTTATAAAAGTTGTCATCCTTTAAAACATTTAAACAGCCATCAGACTTAATACACAGGTTTTTTTCTAAGCTATGTTATAATACGTATTACTTCTAAATGTCTAAACTAAAAATTAATAATATATATTTTTAGGCATTTTCATGAGACTTTTTTTCTGTTATGTCTCACGCGAACCGTACCTGATCCCCCCCCCCCCCCATTTTTTTGTCAGATCTAAATAGTGGATTTGATTATGCAACAGACGATTTAAAAATATCTTATTGAATATTTTAGTTAAAAGTAAACAGGTGCTTCGCTAGCACCCATTTTTTCAATGTCCTCTTATTCGACTTCATATCTTGAGTTTCTTTTTTATTCTTAAGGCTGTTCTCAAATCCGAAAGGGCAACTTTGACATAAGTTTTAATTTATTTTTGTTCAGAAATGCATCAAACTAGCAGATGCTGTTGGTCTGAAACTATGTAACGGAACCGTATTTTCCGGGGGGGGGTTTGCAAACGCAATAGATCTTTCAGAAAATAGTGTCAAAGTTGGCATTTTAAACCGAATTTCGATGCAAAAAAAGAAATAATAATAACTACTCAAGGAAGGTTAAAAACATCTTTGTCACGTGATCAAAATTGCTTATAACTCAATAGGTAATTTATCAAAAATGGAAAAAATAGTTCGATTTCAAATCGCTTCCATAATCAGGCCTTCCAATTTTATATGAAAAATGAATTTGTAAATGTGTCAAAGCATTTTGCACTTGTTGAGTAGAGCAGAGCCTTAAAAGATAATCTCCCCAATGAAGAAAAATTTCTTTTACAGCTTGACTGGAATTTTAAAGGTCATTTAAAGCTTCAGATATGTTCATCAACACATGCAATATGCATTCTACATGCACATAAACCTAAACTATGTCTCACAGTGATTGCTGCGATAAGACTGTTAAAAGTATAAATTATTTATATCCAATAATTTGAAACACTTAAATTACAAAAATGAGAAAATATTATATTGGATCTTTTCTAAAAAACCAGTTGGTTAACCAATTGATTTGAACAGTGCCAACCCTGCTGGTAACAGAATAAAATCATAATGCAAAACCCCAATCCCAATGTAGGAATGCAAGAAAAACAAAGACTTACTAAACCCAGTAGCCATGATACAGCAAAGAAAACTCACAGCAAATATTTCATTAGCATACAGAACAAAAAGTAACCAATGGAGAGAATTACTTATGATTATGTCATCATTGACGCATATGTAAGTAATTCTTAGTTAATCTTAACTAATCAAGCAATCTAAGTAGTAAAATTATATATTTAGCTCAAATCTGCCATTTTGGCTATTTAAAGGAGAAAAAAAAAAGACGAAGAAAAATAACTAACTAAGTATGGAACAATTTATCCGGAAACCAGTTAACCGGAAAACCAGTTATCCGGAATGCTAATTCTAACAGACTGATTTCAGAATCTTTGCAGAAAAAAATGTCATACACTGCCAATTTGACATATGCATTGCTTGAAACAATTGTATAATTTGATGATATCTAGTATTTGAAATGGAAACATATTTAGTCGTATTTTAGATGTTTTAATTTTTATGCCGAAGAATTTTTGTTCCCAAGGGATTCCCTTAAATTACCTTCTTTCAAACTCTGATTAACTTTTGATCTTTCTTGCATCTGATTTTTAATCCAAGTAATCTAATAATTTAAAATCAGAAATAATGCCACAATCACATATATTCCACAAAACTTATCAGATGGATGCTGCTTTAATGCCCAACCAGTTAACCGGAAAAACCAGTTATCCGGAATACATCTGACCCCAACTGTTCCGGATAAATGGTTTTGTACTTACTTGTTTTTTTCTTCCCAGCTAATTTTAGAAAAATTAGTCAGCTATGTAGCTTATAAGAAAAGTTAGATTGATTAAAAATGTTTGTCACTTTAAAAATTTATTAATTCATCATTTTTCTAAAGCTTTGCTTCTGTATAACTTGGATTTTGCATTTTTCAATAATGTGTAAAATAAAGGAAAACATTAGGGAAAAAGTGAAAAAAAAAAAACCAGCATGGTTTTTTCAAACAACCCTGCTGTAAAGAAATATATATAATGTTTTAGTAGTTCATAAAAATACTAATTATAGTATATAATGTACAATTTAAAAGCTTATTTTATATAAATTTAGACAAAACGCATAATTATGCATATTATATTATTATAAATATTATGCATATTCCCATATTCAGTAAGTTTGCATTTTATCAAATAAATACAAACATTTTATAGCGTAATTTTTTTTAGTATTTTTCCCGTTCATTTTGCAACATTTTAAAGGGATTTTACCAACAAATTTGAAAAAACAAAAATTCAGGAACAAATGGGTTAATGGAACGGTGAGGAACTGGCAAATCCTCAAAATGGTAAAGCTTCAACTGTAACCGATTCCATAAGGGTTAATGACCGCCTCGCCGGTTCAAACTTCCAGCACAAAATTTGAATAGGAAACTTCTCTTATTTATGCATCTTCAATTCATGCAAAATTTTTGTCTTAATTTTTAAAAAATGTACAGCGATTCGTTTCTACCGGTAGAAGTTTGCACAGGCAGTAGTCAGGCCGCTGTTCCGCCATATTCTGACAACATAAACAGTAGGGTGGTCACAAGCAACATGGGAATTTTTTTTTTTTTTTTTTTTTTTTTTGCATTTTTTTCGGGGGGACCCCCCTAAAAGTTGCCAATTAGATAGAAAATGAGATTGGCAAAGTTTCAGCTCAATTGAATAACATTAATCCGTGCCCCATCGAGGTTGAATTCTTGAAAATTTGCAATTTTTGACGAAAAATTGTAGTTTTTCTTTCTTTAAGTGCAAACTATTTGTTTTCGAAACATGATTTATGTTTTATTTCATAGAGACTGTTGTTGCCTTGAACTTTTACTCTCATCAAAACTTATATTTAATAAACATTTAGTATTTTTCAGGTTAACTCGTGAACCATACCCTCAAATTTTGCATTTTTGATTAATAAGTGAAAAATGACAATTTAATAATTTTATTACTTTTGATAATTTTTTGTATTATTTGCATTAATAGGCAAAAATAATTGAACAATTTTTGTAACTTTAAAAATATTTCACGAATTATAATTAATTATCTAGTTCTGTGTATCGAAAGAAAGAGCTTTTCGATTTGTATTGCAGTTGAAGCGCATTTCAAATGAACCTCTGGATTTCTCTTTTTATTACAAGGCTGTTTTTGTTACCTGCTATCATTATCTATTTTCAGAATTGAGGAAACACTCTGGAAAGCCCCCTCTCCCTTTCGGTATGATGGAAAAAATGTAAGATTTTTTTAATTGCCCACATATCTCATCAAATCTTCGACATTAAGTTACGAAGTAATTGTCAAGTTTTACGTATTTTATTTTATAATATTCGCTAAGTGAAACTGAGTGCCAGAGAAGCTGCCTAGACTTAGAGTATATCCACTAATTAACCATAGACTTTAATGAAAATTTAGAGTGGATAGCAGTTTCAAATAGTTGTGGAGATAAAAAACTGTTACTACGAGCTTCTCAGTTTGAAAATAGTATCGGAATAATTCAGGCGAAAGCTGTATTTTCAGCAGTTGAATAGAGGGAGGAAATTGGTAAAATCCAGGAAACGTGTTTTGATACCACTGCAGTAAACACTGATCACTTCATAGGAACCTGCATTTTTCCATAGCAATTATTGAAGGAAAAAACTTCTGTACTTATCATGTCGCCACCATCATTTAGAAATTATCCTAAAAGCTGTTTTTGATTGTAAAATGGGCACAATCACTGGCCTCTCAGCCAGATATTAAGAAAATTCCGATTGGGTGGCCTAAATTAAACGAGACTAAGTTTAAAAAAGCTATTCAAGATTAAATACAAGATATAAATAGTTAAGTCAGAAGAAATTTCAAGTTTTCTTACAGAACCTTTAAAATATTAATAGCCCAGGGATGATTATAAAGAATTTATTCAACTTTAGTTTTTATAGGACGTTCTCCTCCAAAAGACATTTTTTTCAGAGCACCTGGTGCTTTTAATCATGTCAGATGGATGGCACAGGGGATGGATGGCTATTTATTCTCTCAAAATATATCGATTCAGGGATCATCTATCAATAACAAATTTAGAAAAAGAAGGTATTAGAGACCTTTGCTTATTTCTAATCAATATTTGTGTAAAAGCATGCTTCGATACTCCCACTCCCACTTTGGCCCCCAATCCAAGACTTTTAATTAATAAAATCATTTGTTGACTACAGAAAAGTTTATAAATAGGTTGCAGACGAAGAACTCGCTAAAATGATAAACCGCATTTGGTATCTTAACTCAGATCAAGTTGAATTTTCATTTTTAGATGATACTTTGGGGGGGGGGGGGAAGTCAATATAAGCATGGCTGTAAAATTAATGTCATTTGAAGAAGATGATGACGAAGACGAGAATGTAAGAGGAAGAAAATGTTTCAACGAAGTGAATTATTTATTGAATAAAGAAGTCGATGTTTTTGTTTCATCTCAAACTATAAAAATTTGTAAAAAATATTTTATATTAATAAACAATTTTTAAATACTCACCCCAATGTATGGTGTGAAAATAAACGTTATTTAAAAGAAAAAAAAGTGAATGGTTTTAAAGTTGTCAATGACACAGTTGAAAGGGGAATAAAACTAACCCGAGGTTTTAATTCTTGTTTAACATAAGACGAAAAACGAAAACAGTATATGCCAAAAGTTGTATCTGAATATAGAAAAACTTTGCAAGCAAAAGCAAAACTTCAAAAGCAATATTATCTAAGCCATTACCCCCTTAATCCTTTCCAGCGCAGTGATCCCACGTCGAGACCACTTAATTTTAAATCCAAACTTACAAACGGCACTAAGAATATTTTAATAAAATTTTGCTTTTACAATGAAAATTTAATATGTGTTTCCTAATTTCTAAAGTCGTTTCTAAATTCCGATGTTAGTCAATCATTTCTTCATGTTACGAACAGAATTTTTCTGTGCCGGAAAGGGTTAACGTGACAATTGTAAGGGATAATAATTTGTTGTCTTCATTATGCTACCTTTCTTGTTACACAACTTTGATAATAAAATGCATTTGAGCATTATTTGTTCTAATTTTTATACTTTCTCCCCCCCCGGCCCCCTCCCTCTTTTTTTAAATTATTTCAGTTTAAAATTCTATTTTTTTCATTTTCTTTGGATATTTTTAAAAATTAAACCCTTTATTATGCATAAAATGAGAAACAAAAGAAAAACAAAAGGTGGAAAGCAGATGAAATGGGATGTTAAATATGTTTTTTCGCATTTTCATAAAAATCAATTTTTAGGATCTGGGTGAAATCTGGTCCTGAAAAATGAGCATATGTTTAAATCTATACATTTTTAGAAAAAAATGGTGTGTGGTTCTTAAAAGCAAAACTTTTTCTTATAAAATGATACCTGAATTATGTTTCTAGGTTCATGTGTATTCATTTCATAAAGGAAAATCAGCATTTTTTTGCGAAAAATCACGTTTTTTTCAAACTTTAACCTCAGTGAGGCACGGGTTAACATTATCCAAATGAGCTGAAACTTTTCCAATCTCATTTTCTAGTCAATTGGCAACTTTTTTTTTTTGGGGGGGGGGGGTCCCCGGAAAAAATTCGAAAATTGATTTCTTGTGACCACCCTAAAACAGTCTTCTTGTCAATGCCAGTGAACGGTATTATAAAACTGGCGAGCCAAACTTCCGCCAGTAAAAAACGAATAGAAATTTGTGTCTTATTTATGACAGAAAATTTACATGAATAAGACGTTTAACCTCTTCGGTCCCTGGGTCCCCAAACGGGGACCTCGGTTCTTTTCCTTATAAAAACTAAAATGTCGGATTTTTTTACATTTTCACATCACTTCTTACTAGCTGAATGTTTTTTGCGTTCAAAGCAAACGAATAAATGACAGCATCTAAGATGATTCCCACATAAAATAAATGTTATTTTCATCTGAGTTTGCAGAATGGCTAAAAATGCCCAAAAGACAGTATGACCCAGAAAGTGAGAAATTTTCATAAGTATTTAACTTAAATCTTTTTCAATACAAAATTTTGTGGATTTGTATATTATTTACTTGAGTAAAGCTCTAAAATTTGTGATTGCGTTCATTTAGGTTAATCATTATTAAATTGATGTTTTCAGGGGGTTTGTAGTTTTACTTCCATATTTTTTAACCTAAAATACTAAGCGCCTAAAGGATCCATTTCAGAAAAGATATTTTTTCTGTCCTTTACGATGTCATTTTGTTTGAAAAAAAAAAATAATGAATAAGCATTTGTATTATTATTTTAGCTTCGGAACTGAAGAGGTTAAAGAAGACTAAAATTTCTGTTTAGATTTGTTGGTGGGAGTTAGCCCTAGCGTTTAGCCCTAGCGTTTAGACCTGGCCCTCTGTTTATCTGATGTAAACAACAGCCGCCATTTTGTGATTACATCCTCAGTTACTTCACTCGCAACTGGTACACACTATATAGCCATTAATCACCGGACACTTTCAATTTTAGACTTTTTTTGTCGAATATTTAAAGCTATACTTGTCTGATTTTTCTGGAACTTCATGATTATGGAGAATATGCTTGACTCGATATTTATCAACGGTGATTTGATCAGAAGGACAATTAAAGGACCAAAAAAAAAAAAAAAAAAAAAAATGAAAGAAAAAATAATATTTGGGATCACCCTGTAAAATAAAAGCACGAAATGATTTACCGCTATAGCTTACGAATATGTGGATATTGTACAATATGTTGATTAATTTGTGTAAGAATAGCATGTATATTCATGGAGATATATCAATTTTTTTTAACTTCAAAAAAAAAAATTTTTTTTATTATGCAGGGTTTTCTAACAAATTTAACGCCAGTTTCAGGAAATTTGACAAAATGTAGTAGAAATAATATAGTACAATTAGAATGTAAATATATTAAAAGTTTGATGAAATATGTACCGTTGTATGAAATATTTTTTATCTGCGCATGCGCGCACGATAACAATTATTTTTTTTTTCATGATTTAATAGTCATCTCTATGGAGAAACTCATAAGAAAAAGCCAATCAAATATCGTGGAAATTCAGAAAGATATCGGCGATAGAGTGAGCTGATTTTTAGTTGTTCTCTTAACCCCTTAATTCTCGCGCCGTGATATTCACTGGCTGTGTCAGATTGTTTGATGCTCACCAGTTTTATAAAATAGTTTAATTGGCTTTATTATGGTATCCTTTTACCTGCCATTAAATAAGGTGAATATTTCTTTTTCAAAAAAGTGGTGACAAAAAGCAATTTGAATTTTTAAACCGTAATTTAATGCGACCGTTACGGGGTTAAAACAGCTAAATGATAAGGCATTTTCCATAAATTGCCGTTTTCAATTAAATTTTTTTTTTCATTTTTTATTGATGCTTTAGTTTTTTTTTGAAAACCACCAGAACAAACCTATTCCAAGAAAAAAAGAAGTATCAAAATCTAAGTATTTCTTCTAAATCTACTCCTTGACATTCATTAAACACTAACTCCTTTGCTGAAAGCCAGTTAATAAAAAATGACAATTTGAGGAAAATCCCTTATCATTCAGCAGCTTTTAGAGGGCCACTAAAAATCAGTTCGCTCTATTTACGGCCAATATCTTTCTGACTTTTCACGATATTTGACTGGCCTTTTTTTTATATGAGTTGCTCCATAGAATTGACTATTAAATCATGAAAAAAAAATATTTGTTATCGTGCGTGCATGCGCAGATAAAAAATATTTCATACAACAGCTCATATTTCTTCAAATATTTAATATACACAACATACTAATATATTTACATTCTACTTATTAATATATTTACATTCCAATTGTACTATATTATTTCTACTACATTTTGTCAAATTTTCTGAAACTGGCGTTAAATTTGGTAGAAAAACCTGCATAATATAAACAAAAAACGTATATCTTTAAATATTCGACAAAATGACTAAAATGGAAAGTGTCCGGTGATTAATGGCTATATAGTGTATGTCTGGTCTTTATTCATAGCTCCATTATTTATCTATGCACAATGTACATGTTGAGTATATGGGTATTATTATAGATGTTCTTGCATTTAAAATATTACCGGATAACTCAGAATGCAAATACAAGGTAGCCATAAAATAATTTCCTCTGTTTGAAAGCCTCCTGTGGCTAAAGCTAATTAACGGAACGAAACCAAGTGTTATATTTTATAATCATACCTTTGAGGGCTGGCCGCAGTTCGCCTGTCACTACTGAAGGTTATTATTCAACCGTAAACTTTCCAGTTTCTGGTTCATCGGGAAATGAGTGGCTCGGATGTCACAAAACAATTTGCATTCTACTAGCAGTTCAGGCAAATATCTCATTTTTCTACTTCGAAAAGGTTCACTATCTTAAGCTTTTGTACTAAATTGTACTTTTGTTTTCGCCGCAGAAATCATCTCCTCGAGTCTCCACAAGCCGAAATATAACGTTTGTACACCTTTCCTTTTATCCGTTTAAGCTACAAATGCTTCTAAACAGGGAAATGTGTTTTATTGGCCTCCTGTACATTTGGGAAAATACCGTGGTGCACCACTTATACAATTCAGATTTCTGCTTTATAAGTAGAGGTACCAACCAAGCTATCGGAGAATCTAGTGTCAGAATCAGTGGTCAGAAGTAACGAGATACAAGTAGCGAAACTACAGTAGTCCCTACTCTTTTCGGTAGTATGTAGAGTAGCACGCTACATTTTGAAAAATGTAGATTAGCGAGTAGAGCGATACAGTAGAGTCTCAAAAATCAGAGTCTCGGAAGTCCGAGGTTCCGCTTAATTCGAGGCGTCAAAAATAAAAATAAAAATAGGCGCTAATGCATCTGGAACTCATAAATTGAAACTTACTGCGATTGGAAAATCTGCCAAGCCTACAGCATTAAAAAACATTATTAAAGAAGCCCAACTAGTAAATTATACAAATCTGAAAAAATGGAAACAAAAAATGGTTTTTTGAACATTTTGTCCCAGAAACAAAAAAGAAATTGAAACAAAAAAAAAATCTACCTTGCAAAGCACTTTGTTTCTGGATAATGCTCCATCTCATCCAGACGAAGATGTGCTACGGGTAAATTCGTGCGATATTTTTTCTCCCAACGTTACAAGTTTAATACAGTGTGTATTGGAGAACTTAGAGAAAAGATATCGAAGACGTTTGTTGGAACATTTAGTGCAGTCTGATGAGGAAAGTATTGAGAACGTTTTTAAAGTGTAAACATGAGAGATATTGTTTACTGGATAGCTTATTCTTGCGAAGAAATTCAATCTACAACACAGAATAAATCGTGGTTGAAATATTTACCTAAAGTGGTAACATACATTGAGAATAATCTGAATGACGACGATGATGAAAACATTGCTTTGAAAGATTGGGTGAAGGAAGTACCTGGCTGTGAAAACTGTAATGCAGATGACGTTAAAGAATGGCTAAACATTGATGAAATGCTGGAATTAACTGAATCGCCTATTGCATAAATGATAGAAGATGCGGAAGAATGTAATGATGCAGAAGAAAACGACTCTCTGCCATTTGAAAAAAAAAAAAAGAACTCTCATAGTGAAGGTTCTGCATCTTTAAAACTGGTTTTAAATTATGTAGAACAGCAAAATGAAGCCACCCCTGCTGATGTTATGTTTTTTAAGCGTTGTCTAGATATTGCATCTAAAAAGAGAAGTATTGTGTTAAAGCAGCAAAAATTGTTTTTGTTTTTTTTAATTGTAAATTATCCTGCATATCATTACAAAAGGAATAAAGGTATGTACAATTTTTTCTAATTGAGTAAAATTATAATGGGTAAGAATTTTCTACTTTTTCAGAAAATCCGAGTTTTCAGTAATCCGAGGTGGCGTCAGCCCCAATTACCTCGGATTTTCGAGTCTCTACTGTAATAAAAATCAGTTGTTTCTAGCGAACACAGACGCTACTTTGAACGATACTTCAGGGGGGGGGGGGGGTATGCGCCATTTTTCCAGCCGTATGATCGTAAATTGTTTTTTTTGTTTTTTTGTTTTTTGTGTGTGTGTGCAAAATGTGTTCTGGGCAACAATTTACGAATGTCAGCAATACAGCTGTAGCATTTAGCTACGCATCGTATGGCGTCATGGATTTTTCCACTGACACATGCTAGTAAATCTAAGTGGCAAAATCTAAATCAAAAAATTTAATTTTCTTTTTGGAAACAGATGTCTACTTTCTCATAATTAGATCTCCATGTTTTAATGCCAGGTTTCTTCTTTTGGAATTATTTTATTTAGAGATTATTATTATATTCATTATGATACATGAAATTAATACTGAATTGCTTTAATTGGCATATAAAGAACAGTAGATGGGAATTGCTGAAATTGGGTTTTGAAATGTATTATGCTTTTCCAAATATTTTAATTAGACATCATGTTTCAATTTATTAAACTTGAAGTTTTGTTACATTATTCTGAATGTGTTTGAAAGTGTTTCGTAATCTATGCTTGACGCATGGTATATATATATATTTTCTTTTTTACAGGTGATGAAACTAAACATCACAGATATAATCGTCATAACAGCTACAGATATAACAAAGAGCTGGATCGACAACATAACTGCGATGTTAAAATCGAATAAGGTTGCACTACATGTAATCTATTTCCAAAAAATACTGAGGTACCCAGCGTTTCTGGAAAAGGTAGCGAAAGATTCTGGGGGTAGCTTCTTCTACATTCCCGAATCATTTCCACCTGGATTCCCTGTTTCTTCGATTACGTTGCTCTACGAAGCATTCAGGTCGATTTACGAATCTTTCTCATGGATGAACAGACAACATGTACTGGTAAGTTGTTGTTTAAAATCACTTCCCTTCTACAATTGAATTTGGATAAGAGCATTTAATGAATTTATAGAAAATTTACACTGCTTAAAAAAAGTGAAATCAAGGATGTAGTGAAGGGTACACGACACGGTGGTATACGTCGTGTACCTTCTGGATAACTTAGTAGACCTTCCGTAGCTATAGCCTATACTCTCTTGTGTATATACCCTCTGTTTTTTTTACGACTGCATCACTGAGTGAAATGATATTATAAGTTTTCTGTTTAAAAAAAACTGTGTAATCGAAAAGTTAAAAACAGAAAGAAAAAGAAAATAGATAAAGGTTGATAAAAATGCAAATGTTCAAGATTATCAAACGATAAATTTTGTCTGTGACGTCGAAAATCACGCGTTAGCTTGAATGAAATTTGGCTTTCAGATTATTTAATGAAAAGTGTTAAAAAAATTACTGACGTGTGTTGACTGCGTTGTATTGGACATAGCAAATACGCACATCGTGCGGCAGATTTTTTAAAATCGGTAATTAAGACCCGATATAATTTATTGAAGAAATTTTAGCCAGTGCATATACAAATCTGCTTATTGGTAGCATCTTAGATATCCAAGTTAGTTATTTTACACAACAAAATCACTTTAAAATATCATTATAATTCATCTCATTCTGTGCAAGATCTAATACATAGCGAAAAAGTGCTTATTTTTTATGTTTTTGATCGACACATTTTACAACCTTGTATATGACATAGTTATGCTTGGATTTCTGAGCATCTCTATATCAACGGCAGCATTACAGAACGCTTTAGGGTACAGAACCAGATAAATTGTAGATTTGAAGTTTATAACCACTATGTGGAAGTAAGATGACAAGAGTGCTCCCTATTTATGGGTGAATATAAAAGCATATTATTTATTGTAAAATAAATATAATTGTAACATCCACAGGTACAGCGCGTACCCCAATTGGGTTTGTCGATAAAAAGGGTAACATACTTCCTTCGACTTTGTTTCAGTTAAGTCCTTCGCATTCAGTGTAGAAATAGTACAGCATTTGTATGATATTTAAACTCAGATACTACATACAATTACACTGAAGATATATTTTTTTTTGTAACAGAGTTTAATGAGTAACTATCTCTTTCTCATTGTGTCCAAAAATATACACTGTAAAAAAAAAAGTTTCTTAATCTATAAAAATATAATAAAAATGTGCAATAACTTCTTTCAAGTTATCCATGATTTCGAAAAGCGTCAAAACCATTAACATTAACCACCAACGTTACCATTAGAAACCTCAGAAACCAAATTTTTTTCTAAGAAGCATTTAAAGAAGCATTTATAAAAACAAAGTTCCTTTTGCACCACCGATTTTCGGAAACGTTTATGGATCGTTTTTATATTATTTTTCTCGCTTTTATATTAGAATATTTTTCTCAAACCGGAATATCGGTTTTTAGGATACTATTAATTCTCAATGAAACATTTTCAGCTGTGTCATTGAATTTATTCATGAAAGAGTAACAAAATAAGATAAATTTTAAAGTTAATGTTAATCTGTAAAACATGCTTTTGACCATGAGAATGTCATAGCATTCTAAAAATCGATATTCCCGGTTGAGAAAACGGATTAATAAATACCCTATAAAAATTACTCGAAAACGTTTCCTAAAATTACGTGCAGCAAAAGAAACTTCGTTTTTATAAAGGTTGCTCTAAATATCGAAAATATAATAGTTTAGGGAGTTTCAGAAGATAAAGAATGCTTTTCGGAATTGTGTGTAAATCGGAAGTGGGCCATTGTATATTTCCGTGCATGGTTATACTATATTTTCCTAGATAAAGAAACATTTTTTTTTTTGTTTTTTTACAGTCTACCTTTATTTCACTCCTTCCAAACGGCCAAACATCCACGCTTGAAATGTGTTCGGTGAGCACTCCAAAGGAAGCATCACTGAAGACCCTGACATCAAGCAATACAATCATAAACTTCGTCATAAAAACTTGTCTGTTTCACCATGTACCAGTCTTCCATATGTCCAAATCTAGACAGTCCAAACAAAACCCATCGAAATATCGCAAAATAAGATTTCCAGGACCTGTAATCGTTTGTTTGTTTGTTTTTTTTTTGGGGGGGGGGGACTAGAAATGCGTACTCAAGACCACACCAAGGTTGTAGACAAGCAACAACACCAAATGAAGATCAGGGCCGGCGCAATGTCGCGCGGGCACTTGACAAATTACTTAGCAGGGCCCAACGTCTCTGACTGCAATATTCGGCTTAGTAAAAATAATATTAAAAAATTATATATGTCATAGAATAATGTATAGTATGGAATATAAAATGGTATATAATTATTTTTAATTTCTAAAAATCTTCTATTCTCTAGAGTATTTTAAATATTTATTGCTTGCGTTTACAGTTGCTTTCGGGATCCTCACATCTATACATTCCCCGACAATTATATCAACTTTGGCTGTAAGAAATAAAGTTAATACTCACTTTTTTCCCTAAAAAACATTTAAAGACAAATTTAAAATGATAATATCATTATTTTACACAGAGTAACATTATTTCAAAGTGTATAGAGACTCTCGGTGCCTTTAACAAGACTACAACTGGCTCGGGGCTCTGGGTAGCTGCCCATTTCCCTGATGGCTGCGGCAGCCCTGATGAAGATCGGTATTTAAGGCTGGCAGGCAGGAGAAATCAAAATATGAATGCCATTCTTCTCTTAGAGCACCCTCTGCAACGGATTTCGTTACACAGTCCATCCTTATAATAGGCACACTTTCATCTGATTTGAACGCAAAACTCTAAACAATCCTGTATTCGTCAAATTTGGAAATGGCGGAATGATTAAACTTTAAACATTCCTTCTTCTAGTATCTGACGTCGAGAATATTGAATTGCATATGCAGTTTTCCTTTGGTTTTTACTATAATCTACACTACAGTATTACTGTTTCGATTTGAATTACTTATTAGTAGACTTATTTGAATAACTTTGTTAAAAATGCGTGCCATTCTGATTTTCACAAATGGTGTATATTGATTGTTTTGTTTTATTTCTATTTCATTTTACTTTATGCCACATAAATTTCCTTGCATTATGATATATTTATTAATCAAAAAAAGAGTTGGTTTTAAAAAGAAATTTTTTAAAGATCGTTGCTTTTATTAGGTGGATCAGATGACATTTACAAACAATTGCAAGCCAAAATGCATGCTGTCATTTCCTAGCGACCATACCATCCAAACTCTCCAAGTGATTCTTACAGGAACAGAATTCGGACGTAATTCGCCTGTTCTCAGAAAGTCTATAATCCTTGAGAACGGAATCCAACAGTTCCTGTCGGGAAACGATTCTTTTGTATACAAGTCCGAAGTTCCAGCCTATATCATTACTGTTCAGAATCCGCAGGTAATATGCATTTCTTTCTATTCCTTTTCTTTTCTTTTCTGGCAGAGAAATTTGGATTCGGATAAACTCTTCTGAAATTCTGTCGGAAGAATTCTGCTTAAATTTATCTTCAGATGACAGCATGGATATATATATAACTACATGCACTTTAAATATACACTGTCTGAAGTATATACAAGGTACATAAAAAAAGTTGTTTAATGAAATACGAGCATCTGTGATCTCAGCTACTCCACTCCTGATGTTAATATTTGAAGAATCGATGAGTTTCTATGTATGGAGAATCTATTAACTGTTTTGGATGAAAGAGGCCCCAAAAATGATATTGAATATATATAATGAACCTAGTTTCAAGAGGTTAATCATACTGTGGTGATACTACCCAAAACTTGTTTGTTTTTGTTTTTTTAATTTCCCAAATTTCTCCCACGCTCAAAAGTGTGTGGTTTTATGTAATAAACGTGATAATATCGATAAAATTATGTTATTTAAAATGGCCCAAGTTTAGGTAAAAGCTTCCAAATTTAATCATGTCTTCCATTGTTTGACGTACTCTTCTTTATTGCCACACACCTTGTTATATCCCTTGGATTTGTTTTAAGAAAGAGTCCCTCGCTGGTCGAAAATTTACCAAAGAATGATTCTTTCATAAGCGGACGTAGAGTAGAATTTTAAATTCCATCCATTATGCTTTCAAAAGAACTTTTGAAAGTGATTAATTTTGTCCGAATACAGAAATGTTAAATTAAAAATCTTAATATTACACAAACAATGTTCTGTATTACTGCTTAACCCTAGAATACTAGACATAGTTAGTATAGCTTTAACGTTACAATACCATAGTCGTGATAATTACGAGAGGTTATTAAAGTTTTATTATAAAATTCCATTAACCCTAGAATACTAGACATAGTTAATATAGCTTTAACGTTACAATACCATAGTCCTGATAATTACGAGTGTCTAGTATTCTAGGGTTAATGGAATTTTATAATAAAACTTTATTCTTCTCTTTTCTAATTTTAATTCTAAAAAAATTGTTTTTCGTTTCAGGAAGGAAAATGGAATTTGACTTTCGAAAGAAAACCTGGATTTAATACGCCTGTGGTTGTCATCGTCAGAGCGACCAATAAAAATTACGGTGATATTATAAACATGCAGTCGTGGACTTCGACTATTAATAAAAAGAATGTAAGAACACTTTTCCATATGTACTATCTTAAATTATAATTCAGTTTTTTCTCAAAACATATTTATTAATTAAAAAGATCTGCAGCTAATTTGACATAATAAGCCATACTTAATTATTTAAAAGAACTACGCTATATTCTACACAGGTCATTATTGTACATTGCTCTATCCTTTAAAATATTCGAAGCAAAAAAGGGGAAAAAAGGATTACTTTAATATTTATTTCAGACACTGTTCCTCTAAAACCTTTCAATTCCAAAATTTATTCGTACAGATTTCCACAAAAAGCCTCTTTTTTTTTAACCCGTAACTGGTAAGGTGGGGTGTTTCGCACCCCAGACAAACTCTGTATGAGCTCTATATTTGCAAACAAAATTTTTGTGGCACTTAGATACGTGAATTTATATGTATATATATGTACACTTATAGTACTTTTGCTGTTGTTTTCATACAAGTAAATAATAAAAAAATTGCAGAAAATTTTCTTATTTTAATTCGCTAATTTTTTAGGAGTGCACAAGAAATCAAATTTTGGGATTACATACACCCCACCTCACCACTTACGTTATAAAAAAAATCACCTCACCACTTAAGGGTTAACTCCTTACCAGGGTATCCCGAAACGAATTCGAACAATTCAAACAAGCAATATTTGTGATTTTACAAAATATCTTTTCTAATAGATATTTAGATATATTATATAATTCGAACTATACTTGGTCGAAAGAGAGGGGTATTTGCGACACTCTTAAGACGTTAACTACCAAAGAATCAACCTTATTTGTTTTGTTTCGCAAAGTTGCTCCCGTTGCATCCTCTGTAGAAGGAACAAAAAAGCCGACTTAGAAGTCTTCAAATTATCTATGCAATGTCATTCGGCTGCGAATAGAAATTTTGGTGAACGCTAGTCCCGAAGATGATATTGATGAATTGCAGCATAATTAAACTGAAATTCAGAAAGGGACTAGCTTCTGAAATCTGAATATCTTAATAGTACACTGCGTAACTCAGCTCATTGGAATTTCATAATTTATAAAATTAGATTCCTGTATATTTGAGTGAACTTTTTGTATTTTTAAATATACTATGTAAGATAAAGAGATAGAAAGTGTATTTTAGAAACATACCGTGATAGAAAATTTAAATTAACTTAAGTTTTACGAGCATTTTTATGAAAATGCAGGAAATCCCTCAGATGCTCAGAGGATTAAATTTATACTGAACGTTTATCTGCTGAACATTAATGACAAGGGGAGTTAGGTAAGTAATACGGTCAGATTTTTTTTTTTCATATTTGGGTGGTTTGAATGCAACTACCTTACCTATATATTTAAAATAAAAATCGCGGATGAAATTTGGGCCGATATGCACAGAACGAAAAAGTTATCTCTTTCCCTGAAATCGTCTTCTCGATTTTCTTATAGTGTATAGTGACTTTATTTTGGTATTCGTCATTAAACCTGCTGCTAGTTAATGACGCTTTTAAAATCTTTTGCACTATAGAGGGTGTACACTTTCATCGTTCCCCAATAGCTAATTCTTGAGCCGTTAGTTTCAGAGATATAATTCCTCAACTGCATAAATGATTTAAATGTTGTTTTTCATCCTCTTAAAAGCCATTTACATTAAAACAATATTCTTGTAAAAGTTGCGAAATTGAAAATTTTATATGATTTATGGGTCCCTATGTATCCCTGGTCCCTATGTATTCCTGATTCCTATATTTAGAAAAAACTTTCTCAATGTTCCATGTTATCCTATATCTATATCCATAACTATATATGTTTAGTCGTACATAAATGTGACTTATCTTGTTTTACTTGTTAGAGCATTGAGAAAGTTTTTCGAAAAATAACTTGAGACTGAGGGATCGCATAAAAAGTTAAATTTCGTAACTTCTATACAAACAACTATTTTAACGTACATGTCTTAAGGCTGTTCTCAACTGCTCTGCTCAACAAGCGCAATCGTTTTGACACATTTACAAATTCATTTTGTAACGGAAAGATATAAAATTGGAAAGCCTGACCATGGAAGCGATTCGGAATCGAACTGTGTTTTCCATTTTTTTATCCGTAAATTATCTATTGAGTTATAAGCGATTTTTATCACGTAACAAACACGTTTTTCGTCAACGATTCTTGAGAGGTTATTCTACTTTCACGCCGAAATTCGATTCAAAATGCCCACTTTGACACTATTTTCTGAAAGATCTATTGCGTTTGCAAAAAAACGGAAAAAACAGCTCGATGACATAGTTTCTTAACAACAACACCTGCTAGTTTCATGCATTTCCGAACAAAAATAAATTAAAACTTATGTGATAAAGTTGCCCTCTTGGATTTGAGCATAGTCTTAATAGGATGAAGAACACCATTTGAAACATTTTTGCAATTGAGGTTATACCTCTAAAATAAATACTTTATACGTTAGGAATTGAGTATTTTAGACATCGATAAGAGTACCCTGTAAGATTTCATCCTGTGTAGCATGAAACATTTTGTAGATGTCATTAGTTAACAACAGGTTTAATGAAGGAAAACCAACGTAAAGTCGTGTGACATATTATAAGAAAATCGAGAAAATGATTTTGTTTAAAAAATGTACGGTGTACTTATGAAAAAACCTAAAATACTCAAAACTTTTTTGTTTATGCCTATCAGTTGAAATTTCATACGGGAGTTTTCATACCTAGGTTACAGCGCCTAGAAGATACAGTGTGGAAAACGGCTATTCCTATAATGCTTTAAAAAGTGCTAAAAACTTGTATCCCATAAATCTCCAACAATGCTCAGCGGCAATATGCTGATACGAGCGCCATCTCGTAACTGTTTTCAATATAAACACTGTGTTTTCAAAAATTATAGAATGTTAAATATCGGAAACTATAAATATAAGATATTTTGGTCTGTAAGCTAATTTAGTTAAGGAATGACGTGAAATAGGTTAAAGAGTCTCTTTTAGAATGACTATCGTTTTTAAATCACTACGATGGCGCTACGATCGACATCTTGTTATTCAGCATCGTTTTACATTTATGAGATTCAATTTTTTAGCACTATTTTGTAGCCGTTTTCCACACTGTATCTTCTAGGCGCTGTACCTAGGTCCTTAAAAATAGGCTCTTCAAACCATCCAAGTGTAAAGAAAAATGGGAGTGTATTAGTAACCCAACTTCAATTGTAAGGCTGAAGAAATATCAGGCTTACATAAATCATTAAGTACACTCTGCTGCAAAAAAATATATGCAGTCAGAAAAAATTGTGCCACAACTATGAAATTTGGTATGTGAATAGTGTTTGCTTAGATGAGCAAATGATTATAAATTCAGTAAAAAAATCATGTTATTGACTAGAATCAGCAAAAAGAATGCCAATTTTAGCTAGTTGTAAAGCCATATTTGGGAGCTATAAAAACCGATACTCTATGAGGCATGGAGTCTATTAAGTTAGCAATCTCCTGCTGAGGTAGATTCTGCCATAAGTGTAGCAACTGATAAACAATTTTGGTGATATTCCGAGACGAACCGAAGTCGCCTCTCCAACATGTCCCAAACATTCTCTATTGGAGCAGATCTGGTGACCTGGTAGGCCGTGGGAGGACATTATATGCTTGTAGACAAAGTTTCGAGAGTCGTGCAGTATGTGGCGTAGCGTTATCTTGCTGATAAGTGGCACCTAGGCGACTTGATAGCATAGTTCGTACCACCAGCTGCAAAATGTCGTCTGTGTACCTGCAATTCATTTCAGTACCTTGCTGCACGAGTAAAAGTGATCAGCTGTCCCAACAGATCGCTAAAAAACTCCAGGTATTATGGCAGCGTGCCGTTCAGTAACAAATGCAGGACTGAACAGCTGACCTCTCTGCCCCCACATGCATACAGTAGTCACCAGCACTGAGAGAAATGAGGGACTCATCGCTGAATATAACATTTCTCCATCAGACACTGCCCCGATTCCTCGAGATCGACACCAATCCAAACAATACACCCTAAGTTGAAGAGTTAGAAGCTACTGCCTAAATGGACGTCCAGAGCTGAGATCAGGGTCAGCCTGTCATCTATGAATGGTATGCCTTGATACCACTGTATCCATATCAACTGGCAAATGGTGTCGAATAGCTGATAATGGTATTGTTGGTGTAGTTGTGGCTACTCTTCCAATTGCTCGATCTCCTCATGCATTTGGGCCGGGGCCGTCCCGAGCTACTGCAGTGGCTGGCCGTACTTTCTCTGATCCACTGTTGCCAACATCGCGGAACTACAATATCGCTTCGATCAAACTGCTGACTGATACTTCTGTTGGACCAACCCGCTTTTCTAGAGGCCTGTGGTTCAACCCCTTTCAAAATCGGACCACAGTTTGTAGTACCGTCGAGTACATCTTAAAGGTGTCATTCTTTCAAATCCCATATATCAACAATAATAGTCCAGTTCTTATTATCCGCGAATTCGAGTACCAGCTTTTTTAAATGCAGCATGTTGCGTAATTTAAATGCGCATTGCACAAGTCCCCATTGGTCATTGGTTCTGAATCGTTAATCATTTACATAACTCATCAAATCACATCAGCCCGCCAAGTTTTGTAGCTCTGGCTGAATTCTTTCTGGGTGCATATATTTTTTTGTAACAGAGTGTATTTTGAAATACTTTGCAACTGTACATTTAAATTTTTTTATTGAAAGGGTAAATTATTTTATGACATGCTTCATCAATTAATTAAGTAAAATTACTGGTGAAGTTAATTTATAATATCGGTCTTGCCTATTTGTTGGTTTTCTTATTCAGAAATAACCCATTTCATCTTTTCCATTTTCACTGCCAGATAGATCATTCAGATCGCCCTCCTATCGCCGTCTACTCGGAGATCAAAAAGCACAACAGGGCCGTGATCGACGTAGAAGTGACAGCACTGCTTCATCAAGCCACTTACAACACAAACTCTTCTCTGGAGTTACGGGATGTCGGAGATGGAGGTGAGCTGTTGCATGCTTATTATTATTAATATAGCTAAAAATAGGTTTATGCATTGTTACTTTCTTATATATCCATAAGAAAAAAATATTATAGTCGTGAAATTTTTCAGCTTCAGTTTTTAAGGGGGCCGTGGACCGATCAGAAATGGACCCAAAAATCGAAAATCATTTTTGTGCATATTATTATTCTCCATTTTGTTCTGTGCCATTTGCGAAAAACCGCATGCAGATGCGATTATTTTTCGCAAAGTTGCAAGCGTTTTAATTTTGTATTCAAACAATTTCTCGGCCCTTTAATATACTTTAAATCTGTTTTTCTCAAAACTGATTTTTCAACGTTTTTAGATTTTTGAAATGCTCCATGCATCATAATTTTTTAGGAAAATTAATGAAATTGATAAGGAAGAATCCTGATATTGCTTACAAAGAAGCTAAGCATGCATTTTGAAACTCGACTTCATTAAGATAATTAAATTTGATTTTTAACGTATTAAAAGGCAAAATTTTGATGAAAATCATGAAATTCAGAAAAAAAAATTAACTATACAAGAGATTAAAAAATCGATGCTTAGATTTGTTTGTGATTTTTTTTAGTTTTAAGTGTTTAAAATGAAAAACCAAGGACATATCTCAAAAATTATGACGCCCAGAGCATTTTAAAATTTTAATTATTTTTTTTATCTTAAAATTATAATAAGCTTGGAAATTTATTTTAAGGTGTTTTATATACTTATGATTAAATGTGTATATGTACAAAATTTTATATTTCTATGATGAAAATTAAAAAAAAAAATTAACATCCACGGTCCCCTTAAATAGATTTAGGCGTTTCGGGATATCCTGAACACGATTTGACAGTTTTTGGTTGCCCACCTACCTGTTTTTATCTTAGACAAAGTTGGCCTTGGAAGGCCTATTTTAAAGAAAAGGAGTTTAAATGTCTCATCCAGGATCTTCAATGAAGGATGCACATGGGTCCGGTGGAGACAGATTTTTGGATTAAACAAATACAAAAGTATGCCCCTGTAGTGCGTTTGTGTGCTTCAGAGACCTGCACTAATAACATGAAGACACTGCCAACGTAATGTTAAATCAATGGCAGCGTTCTTTTCAAATTTCTCGATTGCATTTCAATATTACTTAATGCAATTTTTATTTATTTTATGCATAAGATATTTGGAGCCGATGTCTAACAGGGTATCTTCAACCTTTTCGATTTTAATTGCCTTTTTTTTGCTCTGAGGATACTTTTGGTTTTGGACCCGGTTTCAAAACTAAAAGTGTGCTCACAAAAAAAAAGTCCTTCCGGCCAGTGCCGGGAGGAAGAGGTAGCTTTCATATTCCTTATTTTTAAAAAGCTAGCTTATGTTATTCAAACACACGAAGCTCAATTTAGTGGAAACCGATTATAGAAGATACAATATTAATTTTTATCAATACTAAATCATTATGAATGAGAATTTCGCGAAATTAGTCAGCTTTATCCAAGCTGCTTTTATTTAAAGTAACATATATTTGGTTGCCAAATTCAGCGATATCTTGAAGTGCCTGCCATTTTAAGACAACATGGTGGATGAGGCTAACCAGTGAACTTGGTCGAATGCTCACTCACATTGGAATCGGTTGATATATACGAGTGCTGTCGCAGGCAAAAAATCAGATTTTTCAAAATGTCACCCACATAAAGAAATTCAAACTGTTATATCTCAGCCATTTTTTTTTAAGATAAAGACAAAATAAAAAATGCTTCGGAATCCTTATATCAAGGTCAAATACTTAAGAACCTTTTTCAATTTCTAATTTCTTTGCATCTCACTTTAAATATAATTTTTTTTTTTTATTTAATGGCCGCGATTTTGAAACAAGATGGCGGATGAGGCTGGCCAGCGAACTTGGTCGAGACATTGCTATATGCTATCCACATGCCTTCTTACATCCAAACCGGTTCATAAATAAGCCTGTTATCGCCTGACAAAAATCAGGTCGTTTCAAAATGTCAGCCACAATATAAATTCAAAATGCTATAACTCTGCCATTTTCTTAGATATGAACGAAACAAAAACTGTTCCGGAATCTTTGTATTAAGGTCAAACACATAAGGAAAAAATCTTTTTCATTTTCCAATTTTTTGATACAACATTTCAAATTTTAAATTAAAAAAATTTAAATGGCCGCCATTTTGAAACAAGATGGCAGATGAAGCTGGCCAACGAACTCGGTCGAGACATTGGTATGTACTATGTACACACGAAGGTACATCCATATTGGTTCATAAATACGCCTGTTATCGCGTGACAAAAATCAGGACGTTTCAAAATGTCAGCTACGCTAGAAATTCAAAGTGCTATAACTCAGCCATTTTTTAAGATATAGACGAAACAAAAACTGCTCCGGAATCTTCGTATCAAGGTCAAACACATAAGAAAAAAATATTTTTCCATTTTCAATTTTTTGGAACCACATTTCAAATTTTAAATTTTTAAGAAAATTTTAAATGGCCGCCATTTTGAAACAAGATGGCGGATGAAGCTGGCAAACGAACTTGTTCGAGACATTGGTATGTACTATGTACACACGAAGGTACATCCATATCGGTTCATAAATACGCCTGTTATCGTGTGACAAAAATCAGGACGTTTCAAAATGTCAGCTACGCTAGAAATTCAAAGTGCTATAACTCAGCCATTTTTTAAGATATAGACAAAACAAAAACTGCTCCGTAATCTTTGTATCAAGGTCAAACACATAAATAAAAAATATTTTTCCATTTTCAAATTTTTGGTACCACATTTCAAATTTTAAATTTTTTAAAAAATTTTAAATGGCCGCCATTTTGAAAGAAGATGGCGGATGAAGCTGACCAACGAACTCGGTCGAGACATTGGTATGTACTATGTACACACCAAGTTTCATCCAAATCGGTTCATAAATACGAGAGTTACAGTGTGACAAAGATCAGATATATATATATATATATATATATATCAACTTTTGAACGGAGGGTGGTTTCGGGGTCTGGGGGTCATGATCGACGAAAATATACCAAAATTTTTTGAAATCGCTTTCCTCCGAACGGCTGCAATAGGTAGCTTTTTGTAATGAAAGCTACCTAAAAGAACTGCAATCAAAATTGAAAAAGTATGAAGATATCCTCTTAGACATCGACTTTAAATATCCCATAGTAAATATATATGTATTGTGAAATGCAATAGAGAAATATGAAAAGAACGCTGTCATTGCTTTCACATTAGCTTGCAAGTGTCTTCACGTTACTAGCGTAGGCTGTTCTTAACTGCTCTACTCAACAAGCGCAAAACGTTTTGACACATTTACAAATTCATTTTTTAACGGAAAAGTATAAAATTGGAAAGCCTGAGCATGGAAGCGAATTGGAATCGAACTGTGTCTTCCATTCTTTGATCAATCAATTACCTATTGAGTTATAAGGAATTTTGATCACGTGGCAAACACGTTTTTCGCCCGCTCTTGTGTCTCTTTCTTCCTTCACGCGGAAATTCGGTTCAAAACACCCACTTTGACATTATTTTCTGAAAGATCTATTGCGTTTGCAAAAAAATGGAAAAAACAGCTCAATTACATAGTTTCTGAACAGCACCACCAGCTAGTTTCATGCATTTTCGAACAAAAATAAATTAAAACTTATGTCAGAAAGTTTCCTTTTTGGATTTGAGAACATCCTAAAGGGGACTTTTCATTCACTTAAAAACACCCGCTCCGTAATGTTAATCCTATAGGGAGGTTGTTTTCGATTTTCTCGTTTAAACTTGAATATTTTTAAACGATTTTTTTTTTCCATACGATAGCTTAGGTCGATCTTTAATATGACTGTTTTGCACTTTTTCGATTTCGGTTGCAGATTTTTTTTAATAAAGGTACTTTCACTTTGAAAACTGGTTCTGAAGCTGAAAGTACCTTTATTAAGAAAATCTGCAACCGAAATCGAAAAAGTACAAAACCACCCTATTAGAGATCGACCTCAGCTATCCTATTTAAAAAAAATCGTTTAAAAATATTTAAATTTAAACGAGACAATCGAAAACAACCTATCCATAGGATTAACATTACAGAGCGGGTATTTTCAAGTGAGTGAAGAGTCCCCTTAAGGCATAATACATAAGTTCTAACCTCGATCAGGCATTCTAACGTGAAAGAGCATGGATGAGGCGGGAGTGAAGACTTTCAGTTTCCAACTGAACTTGATAAGTTTGCAAAATTACAGTTTGTCAAACGAAAAAGTTGTAAACTTTTATTAAGTTTGCAGGAAAACCTTAGAAAGAAGCCTTCGGCAAAATATTCTTCTATACGGAAGCCATCATTAATTATATTAAACACAGAGGAGATTTTATTAGGATTCTTTCGATTCTAGTCCCTTCATAAATCTCAAGCCCTCGGTTACTTATTCCTTTTGTCGGGCCTAATTCGCAGTATATAATAATGAACCAAGATTTCATAGCCTACTAATGCTGCCTAGAGTTTCCCTTTTTTGGCTTGAAAAATGTTATTACATTTATAATATTTTCAACGTGGGTACCGAATAAATTTAAAGATGAGAAACAATTTCATTCTTACCTTAAAATGATTGAAAAATCGACATTCAATATGGAATATCCGCAACGATCCTATTACAGTTTTACGTTTTCAGTCTATTGAAAAGTAAATAAATAAAGGTAGCAATAATAATGTAAATTCAAAATAATAAATAAATAAAATTGTGATAACATATATACTTCAGTAGTGACATCACCAAAAATAGAGACTAATCACTGATTTAGGGTCATTTTTCAAGTATTTTTACTTTAACTTTTTTTCAGATCCCGATATTACAAGAAACGACGGCATCTATTCCAGATATTTAACGGGCATTACTGAATCCGGGTACTATTCACTCACTGTGGTTGCTGAAAAGAAAGTTTTAAAGTACTATAAGCCAGTCATAGGTAAATATATTTTTTTTTACTTGTTTTGTTATAGGAGAGACAATGACTTTAACAGGGAAAAGGAAATTTCATGCATATTTTTTGGCACCCTATTCACTGTTTCATACACGCAAACAATTTATTTTCAATAGTTATGCAATTATTTTAATATAGAGAAGCCATTTATCTATTTTTATCTACAAACTGAAATTATTTGTATATAAAAACATATAAAAATATAATGGGTACTTCTTTATTATAATGACCCCCAAGCTTAAATCTGCCAGTGACAGAGATATAGCGTCAAGTAAGTTTGTAAAATCTCGTCAAATGGTTTGCAGTCCTAAACAAACAACACGTGTTTATGCTATTGTCATATTGCTTTTTCATCGATGTTGCAGCTTTTTTTTTTTCTTTTAAGCTTCATGGGTACTTTTTTTCCTTTGATTGCCGGGATTTATTTTTACAAATACGGAAATAATCTTTTATTTACCAAGTACTGGGATGGAATATTCATTTAATTGATTGATGTGTTTTCTTTTTTAAATGATATATATTATTTTTATTTTATCAGTCAATCCAATTATATTTACACAAAGTATATAAAAAAGTGGTAGATTATGCGAATTTAAAAAATATCTGCTCAGATACTATGTTCAATTATACATATTATATAATCTGTCTCCCATAGAATAGAAATCATAATGTTATCATATTATATCATAATGTTACCATAATATTGTAATTGATTATATATATATATATATATATATATATGTGTGTGTTGTTATTATTATTATTATTACTATTGTATATATAAAAGTTTAAATAAATGTTTTTTTTTTATTTTAATTGATTTGTCACATTTTTGATACAGTCATACTCATAGATGAATTTTTTTTTACCGCCTATAAGAGTTATGAAGGAAAATCCGGCTTCCGCTTAAAGGGGTGATCACACAGCAACCGATTTCCCCTCACTCATGTAAAGTCTATGGGAATTGGATGCATTCGTCTATTTAAAATATCTCCTCGGAAAATTCATATTCTTAACTTCTATTTTTTGCGACACTTCCTAAAAGATGTCTCTTTTCTTCTTAGTTCTCGAAATATTTCTAAAGTATAGACTTCATTTTATAGGAAGCGTTAAAATCTTACTCCCAATTCGCCCGCTTTTAACACATAAAATATTAAATTCAGCATAGAGTTTAGAAATATTTTGAAAACTAAGAAAAAAAGAGACATCCTTTAAGAAGAGTACACAGAAAAAAGATGTCAAAAATATGAATTTCCCGAGAAGATATTTTAAATAGACGAATGCATCAAAAGTCCATAGACTTCGCATTACGGAGGAGAATTCCGAAGCTGAGTAATCAGCCTACTTAACCCTCCGTCTACCAGACGGGTCCATTGGACCCGACAGGTACATACAAAATATTCATTCAAACCAGAAATTTCTTTAAAATAAACTAAGTATATAAACCAGACAAAAATAAGGTAAATAAATAAGTTAAATAGTTTTAAATAAAAATTCTGGTGTAGAACGTTTTATTAAAACTTGAATAAAATTCCCGGTAGATCTAGGGTTAAATGATAATCGCAAGGTTTTCGTTATACATAAACATACAGGGAATGATTATAGGCTGGGGTATCGTGCCTACGGACCAAGGACACCATTTCAGGGAGGCTAGAGTGGTAGTCTCCTCCTCCCCAAGGAATTTGATATTTCAGAATTTGTCAGTCATCATAAGTCAGATTTAAAAAAAAAAAAAAAAAAAAAAAAAAATCCATAGACTTAACATTACGGAGGAGAATTCCGAAGCTGAGTGACCAGCTCTCTAAAACTGAATAAGTAGATTGGGAACCTGGTCACCTATACAGAAATGGTTTTTCACGGCATATACTATCACCTCTCTTGGTTTTCGAACCATTTAAACTGAGCATCTTGTCAATATGTTTCATCGCGATTTAGTGATTCATTTTAGATGCATGGATTTTGTTTTTTGTTTTTTATTTCTTTATTCGTTTCAGGGGAAACCAAAGGAAGCCGTTGTTGCGGTAGTTCTATCCCCGATCATGTATCGTACGAATCGGGATACTTCAGGAGAGTTGCCACGTACCAGAGTTTCTATGTGGGCGAAGAGAACGAAGGCATCACCTATCCACCGAGGAGAGTCGCGGACTTGAGGATCGACAGGATAGAAATCCTATCCAGGAACGTCAAATGCTACATCTTGAAATGGACCGCTCCAGGCGACAACTACGACAAAGGAACAGGTAAGGGAGAAGAAATCTGCAATCGTTTCTTCAGAATTTAGCTACGTAGGATGCTTGTACATACAACATGTTCCAGAAAAGACATACGAGCTTTAAAATTTGCTAATTCTTTAATAGACCGGTAGGCGGCAGCACAGACCATCACCTCATCGAGTTCACAGGTGAAATTCTAGGATTAGTTAAATCTCGATTCGCATATTAAAACGCAATCAGTCTGCCAAGTCCTATCTTGGTCGAAAACAGCGGAAAATCTGATTTTAGTGGCTGACTCGTAAGTTCACCATTGTGTTTTCCTGCTCCCACTCCCCCATGATTTTCATACCTTTAGGTGCAGGAAAATACAATGGTAAACCTACGAGTCAACGTCTACAATCAAGTTTTCAGGTGTTTTCCACCACGATAGGAATTGACAGACCGATTGCGTTTTAATATGCGAATCGAGATTTAACGAATCCTAGAATTTCATCCGTGAACTCGATGAGGTGATTGTGTGGGCTGCCGGCTCCCAGTCTATAAGGAATGTAAGATGCCATTAATATAAAGATAAAAACAAGCGATATAGACGAGGCGGCTGCACAGACCATCACCTCGTCGAGCTGAGTGCTGAAATTTCAGGATCTGCAAACACGATTTTAGTGGTTGACTGGTATGTTTATCCTTGCGTTTTCCTGCACCCAAAGGTTTGAAAAGATGGAGGACTATAGGAGCAGAAAAAAAAATTATAAACCTACCAGTCAACTACTAAAATCGGATGTGCAGGTGTTTACCACCAAGATTTGACTTGACAGACCAGTTGCATTTTAACATGCGAATCGAGTTTAAACTAATCCTGGAATTTCAGCCGTCAACTCGATGAGATCGTTCGGTCTAATATGTTTATAAGGAGATTCTTAAATTATGTATACTGCAATTTTAAAACTGGCTTATTATTTAGCCAATAGGTGGCGCTGAACTGCCTCACCCTGTAATAATAATGCTCAACGTTCAAATCGTGAAGCTTTATCAAAGTTCAGACAATTTCATACTTCTATTTAGCTTTTGAATGGGAAAGCTTTGCCTTTAGAAATTTTGATGTCAGCTTTTTGCTTATAAACATGTCATCTATTTCATTTTTAATTTTTTTTACTAATAGAATATAGACTTTAAAGTTCGGATGCCCTACACTGTAAAAAAAAATTCGGAAACGTTACTCTACCAAGTGGAGCAGCAATGTGGTCCAACGGTTCTGTTATGTTTCCGCATATTTCGGTCAGATATTTGTAATGTTTCCGCATATATCGGTCAGATATTTGAAATGTTTCCGCATACTTCAGTCAGACATTCAGAAACATTTCCGCATATTTCGGTAGAATATTCGGAAACTTTTCTGCGTGTTTCGGAAATATTTCTGGATATTTTGAAAATGTTAGTGTATATTTCGGATATGTTTATGTATATTTCGTAAAAGTTTCTGTGCATTTCGGAAACCTTCCTGAATGTGTCCTTTTTTTTATTTAAAAAAGTAATACGCTTTTTAAAAAGAGTTAGTATTATCCGATTGAATTTTATTGCATAATAATTTTAGAGTTACTGTTAATCGTTTGTTGCACATAAAAAGCTAAATAACTCGTTCGAAATATATACTTTTGTCCATGAATATGATAGATATTAGATATTTGATTAATGAATAATAATGTAGTTCTAGTTTTAGTAAAGTACAAATAGCACTGTTTGTACGTTTTTGTCATTTTTTTCGTTTTGAACTTATGTTCCGATTCACAACTTTCGTAATGATGAAAAGCATCGTTAATGTGACCGAAGAAATTCATAATTTCACTTCTACTAATGCGATTTATTTTCGTTGCTTATGAATTACATATTTGTAAAAAGATATTATTGAAAATTTGTTTCTATATCTATAAATAAATCTATTTTTTAAATGCGGTCTCGTGAGCTCCTGTAAATAAGATTTTTTTATATCTTTAAAAAAATATTTTTTTCGTGTAAAAGATACACTATTTCAAAATAGTTAATAACTGCGATTAATTATTTTATTTTCATGAATTGTATATTTATAAATAGATATATTTTCTCAAGTTATCTCAGCACTACTCAAGTTATACAAATAAATAAATACTTTTAAAGGAATATATTTAGAAGCATGATAATTGTAAAACACTATATTAAAAAATGTATTTGCAAATAAACAAAGCCTTTTCAGAAATATATCTATTTTTAAGCATTATAATCATGAAAATAAATTAACTACTCAACAGATATGAAATATATTGAAATAGTATACTATAATTATAAGCTAAAAAAATAAATATTAAAAAGTATAAGAAAAATCCATCTATTTTCGAAGGGAAATTAAAATTTTCAAAATATATCTATTTGCAGGACGGAACTCACGAAACCGCATTTTAAAAAAGAATTTTTTATGTATATCTATAAATCAAATTTTCAATAAGTTTTTTTTTTTTTTTTTTTTTTTTTTTTACAAGTGACTAATAATAGGCCCATGATTCATAAACAAATAGGTTAAAACTTATAGGACAAGTAAGTGAAATTTTTAATTTCTTCAGTCACATAAAAGATATATTTCATCATTACAAAAGTTGTGAATCGGAACATAAGTTCAAAACCAAAAGATGATTAAAACGTATAAAGAATGCTATGTGCACTTCACTAACACTAGTACTACATTATTATTCGTTAATCAAATATCTAGTATCTTATATCTATCATAGATGTATTGACAAGAGTATATTTTTCGAACTTTGTATCTGCAGAAAACGATTAATAGTACTCTATTGTTATTATACAATAAAATTAAATCGAATAATATTAATTCTTTTAAAAAAGCGTATTACTTTCTTAAATAAAAAAAATTATAAAGCATAAATGTAAATTCCCCCAAAATATACGTTATGTCTCTTCGTTATTGTCAACCCCAGAACAATAAAAATCAGATGATCATGACGTTTGTAGAGCGTATTGGGCATATGCAGAAAATCCGAATATTAACATCAAATACTTTACACGGAAATGAGAGCGACGTTTCCGACTTAATCAGCCCATTAAGAGAATTCATAGTTTACACTACATTTTCGGAAACGTTTCCGCTATGGGCGTTTCTGATTTTTTTTACAGTATATCTGGACACCCTGTAAGCAGGATTGGAATACGATCTGGTTTTTATGATCTTTGTTCCGATATGATCTTGTTTTTACCAGGATGTGGTAAAAACCTGGTAAATACTATTAGGCTCTATGTACTTACGAATAAATCTTAACTTCTCTATTCTTTATAGTTGATGTATATATTATTTCTATGCTATGATAATTAAAATATAATTTAATAATAATAATATAATTGTAATAGTTAGGTGTCATTAATTTATATACAACATGTAACGTATTAATACACAAAGACATACCTAACTGTTTTTTTTTTTTTTTTTTTTTTTTTTTTTCATAATTAGCGGACCTAACCGGAGCGCGTTTAAAAACTAAAATTCGCGCATAAAAAAATTGAGCTGGCTGACAAGCCCAATATAACAATTTTGAAAGAATCAAACTACGCCAATAAAATAGGAACAATTTACAATGGGCATCATTGGAGTGAGAATTAATACAAAAGCACGGGCGGACTTTTTAGGGGACGGGCCTTAAAATTTCGGCTCATGCAGATCTCTTACCGGAGGAAATGCGAAAATTATAAATTTTTACTATTTTTGTAAGCAAAAGAACTAAGAACCCGGTATAGCATCGTAATAGAAGCATTTTTCCGCCTCAAATTTTTCCGGTCTGTATGACCAAAAGTCAAAATTCTAAAATACCCTTCCTTTATTTATTTATTTTTG
This sequence comes from Maratus speciosus, assembly GCA_963932465.1. Taxonomy (NCBI): domain Eukaryota; kingdom Metazoa; phylum Arthropoda; class Arachnida; order Araneae; family Salticidae; genus Maratus; species Maratus speciosus. Next base: position 39,714,081 of record OZ010791.1, on the reverse strand, counting down.
TGCACAGGAATCAAAATAAGATGAAATTGTAATTCTTTTTTTTCTTAATCGGCGGTACCCAAAATAACGATAAAATAATGAAATTTCGTTATCTTTCACCTTTTGAATTTCGGATCTTTCAGGTCTGCAGAACCCGAAGTAAAGCCAAAATTGTAAAATTAATTCAAAAAATGTATTTTTTTTTTCATTAAAATCTACAGAATCCAAATTATTTTCAAAATAATAAACATGTCATCTGTATTTTTTCTCCTTTCCATAGAAATTTTTCGAGTTTGCAGGACACAGCAAAATAATAACTAAATTGTAACGATTTCGTTGTTTCTTCTCAGTCTGCAGATCCAAAATAGTAAAATTTACAGTTTGCGTTCTTAAGACTTCGACAGTTGGATTTCTCAGGTTTGCGGGCGTGAAATTGTAAAATTAATAAAGCAGAATGTATATATATATATATATTATTTTGAAGCCCTAAAAAGATAATCAGTGCCGAAATAGTGAGATTTTAGCTTTATTTTTCTTTTATTCCATGATCATTTTAACCAACAGGCAACACTAGTACCCCAGCCCCCCGGGTACTACTGTTGCCAGCTCGGTGTCCTGATTCTGCCCTTCTCGGAACTGGTTACTTTCTCGTAATGCGCCGACCAAGTGATATTTTCCAATTCTGCCCCTAACGTGTTGGAATTATTTCCCATTCACCGGGGTTGCTTCGTCGTACTTCATTCCGACTGCTATCAGCAGCCGGAAAGCATTACTTGTGTCGGTTTAAGATGTCGTTTATATATGCATCTCTTGTAAATGAGGATAGATAGACCTAATTTTTGTTAAATGTATATTCACATTGTACTATTTTTATTATTCAGTTTTGTTAGGTTCATTACTAGAAATAGTTTTACCTTAAATTAAATGTAAATTAATTGTGGGTGAAGCATAGTTTTTCAATTATTTGGCTAATACAGCTTGTATTTTAAAACTTATATTTAAAAAAAAAATCTTTATGCTAAAATATATTTTTGAGATTAAAACTTATTGCACTAATCCAAAAGTGCAATTACAAATAATTTTTGCTTAAATAATCCCTTGATTTTGATCTAAACAATAAAAAATATATAATAATGTATATATACATAATGTATAATATATAATGTAACATAATTATGAGTGAAACTTAATTTTCCAATTATTTGGCTGATAGAGCTTGTCTTTTAAAGCTTGTATTCAAAATAATAATAATAATAATAATCCTAAATAATACATTTGAGAAGATTAAAACTTATTGTACTAATCCAAAAATGTAATTACAAATACTTTTTGTATAAATAATTTCTTGATTTTACTCTAAATAATAATAAATATTATATCATTGTAAATGTAAGATAATCACGACTGAAGCATAATTTTTGAATTATATTTGACTGATATAGCTCGTATTTTAAAGCTCGTATTAAAAAAAAAAAACCTTTATGCTGAAATATATTTTTGAGAAGATTAAAACTTGTTGTAATCCAAAATTATAATTACAAATAGTTTTTGCTTAAATCCGTTTATTTTATTCTAATAATAAAAATTAAAATATAAATGTAAAATAATTATGAGAAAGCATAAAGTTTCAATTAATTGGCCTAGAGATTTACCATAGCTTGTATTTTAAAACTTGTATACATAAAAAAAAGCTTGTATTAAAAAAGTTAGTATAATAAAGTGTAATTACATAAAAAAAAACCTTCATGGTAAAATATATTTTTGAGAAGATTAAAACTTGCTGTATTAATTCAAGAGAGTATTTACAAATAGTTTTTGTTTAAATAATTCCTTGATTTTACTTTAAATAACAATAAAAAATTATGTAATTGTAAAATAATTATGAGTATGCATTATTTTTCAATTATTTGGCTGATATAGCTTGTATTTTAAAACTTGTAAAATAAATAAATAAATAAATAAATAAATAAAATAAAAAAGCTTGTATAGAAAAGGTTAGTTTAATAAAGCGTACTCACATGAAAAAAAAGACTTTATGATAAATTTATATTTGAATTAATACAGTAAAAAGAATAATTACAAATAGTTTTTGTTTAAATAATCCCTCGATTTTAATCTAAATATTAATAAAAAATTATATACCGTATATACTCGCGCATAAGTCGATCCCCCCCCCCTCCCAATTCTTAAGCAAAATTTTCAAAAAAAATTGAATTTTCGTGTATAAGTTGAACCACATTTCTGGTAGCATGTTGAAAAATGATTTGTAATCGGGGATAGAAAAATTTAATAAATTTTCATTAAATTAGTAATTTTTTTACGTTTCTAATCAGATTTTTTTTAATTCAACGTTTTAAACCTGTATAATTATGTATAACCGAAGAAGCTTAAACTATTTTGAAACCTATTCACATCAATTCAATGATACTTAAAAAGATAAAATTCTTTCAAAAATCCATTCAGGCATTATTTACAAGGGTAAACAACTTCTTAGACTGCTAAAATATAGTACTTCTTTGTATTGTAGGACTTTTAAGAAAGATATCTAGAAGCATTCTCAAGTTGGACTCTTTTTAAAAAGGGGATTAAAATGCTGAAAGGAATATATTGAAGGGTTTTTTTGTCACAAGAGAAAATGGGTGCAAAACAATTACAGGGACATTGAGCTTTGTTTGTCAGTCACTTGGAAACGACCATTGTCCGCTTTTATCCCTCATGTAATTACTTAAAAGACTGAAAAAAACAATTGCAGTAGTCTGTGATTTTTTTTTTTTTTTTTTTTTTTACTTTCTCGTGTATAAAGCGATCCCCCATTTTCAACTCCCAAATTTTGTCTAAAATTCTTCGACTTATACACGAGTATATACGGTAATTGTGAATGTAAAATAATTATTATGCGTGAAACATAATTTTTCAATTATTTGGCCGATATAGCTTGTATTTTAAAGCTTATATCGAAAAAAAAAAAACGTTCATGCTAATATATTTTTTAGAAGATTAAAAATTGTACTAATTCAAAAGTGTAATTGCAAATATTTTTTGTTTAAATAATCCCTTAATTTTACTCTAAGTAATATTAAAAATTATATAATTGTATCTTAAAACTTCGTAAAGATTATTTATAACTCACCACCTGTTAAAACTTTACACACTGTTTATAGCGGTATTATATAATTCACTTTATATTAATCTATAAAAAATCAATATATAATCATAGTGCCAATTAAAGGTTTTTTTTTTAAAGGGGTCGCACGTAAACACACATGTTCGAGTTTCAGATAAATAAAGAGACCACATGTGTCCTTGGAAGCGATTGGTCAAAATTCTACAGAGGGTCTAGTCGAAACTCGTTAATCTTGTAATTGAGAGGTCAAACGCTGCTCCCCTATTCCGTTTGGAGCAGAATTGGAAATTGTTGAACATCGGTATGGATTACGTGAACGGGAGGTTTCCTATTCGGTTTGTTCCGTTACGGGCAGAATCAGGACACGGAGTCGGAATAGAAGTCGGAGTCGGCCATTTTTCCCACCGATTACGCAACCCGGGATAAATTAAAACAACGCATGACTTTGCACTGCTAACTAACGAACGCACTAGTAACTTTTCTACTCATTATTTATATTTTCTTACCACGTATGTCTATGTGATTCACTATTTTAGCATACATTTTGTATATTAGAAATTAGGGTCTGATTCATAAAAAAGCAGATGAATTTTCTTCAAAATCCTTTTACCCTCACAAAATTTTATTACTAATTTTTTACACGTTTAATACCGTTGCTATATGATTTAAATATAAATGAATCATGAAAATACACTATAATAAATGCGCAGTATAACTTCACCTTCTATAACTCACGCAGTAAACAGGGTGTCCCCGGGTCAAACTGTAAGGGAAGTTAAAGTTCACATAGAGAAGCAATTTTGGTACAGCAGTGTGGGATCGGAAATGAACAGTATATAGACGAAAAACAAGAACTGCGGCGGAAATTAACTTTTAACTGATGTCACAGAAATTGTCACATAATTTATGTGAGGCGGTCTGTCAGACCACCCCATCGAAAGGTGAATAAAAGCCGCGAATAACTCATAGGATGTTGTTTTAGTACTAATCTTTTTGTACGGGGCTGTTATAATTAAAATTCACCTATTCAGAAATCTCTGGTGATAGTACTAAAGTTCCAAACGAAACAAAATTTCGGTAGCGTTTGTAGTTAAACTGAAAAGTGCAAGTTAACCCTCTCGCTGCGTAAGTAATTATTCGCGATGAGCGTCTTTTACAGAATTTTTAATCGTTTATCACCGGTTCTTTAAAGCAGAATTTTTTCACTATCGTAATCGGTAAAAATGTCCTGATTATATCAGACAAAGTTTTCGCTAAAAAATAACTGGTGGGAATAACCAAATAGTATTAATTTGACAGAAAAATGTATGCCCGAGCATATCTCGGGATGCGCAGCGAGAGGCTTAAACTATAAAACTTGAAAAAAGCAGTTCTTTCTATTCTTAAAAAAGTAACTAACGCTGTCACCGCCATTGTCAATGAATTTTTTGTGACTTAGGTCTTTCTTTGCTAATATTAAGAAGCTACTGCACATAAAAATATGTAAATGGTTAATATTATGGAGAAATTTTTGATAAACACGTTGAAATAGACAGTTTTTAAATCTAAGAATTATTTTAAGAGATATTTAATGTCAAAATTTTTTCAAAATCATTCCGCTTAAAAAGTTTTATAGTTGCAAAAACTATACAGATGAATTTAACCTTTTTTTCTAAAGACATTCATTAGAAACTTACGGTGTGCAGACTACATTTTTTTTTTTTAATTTAGCTAATTTTTGAGGGTTTATTTCAATTTTAAATTCAAATTTTCAGCATTTCCAAATATATTTTTTATATATGTTAGAAAAGGTTATTATTTTAAATTGGGTAACATCGGTTAAAGGTTAAAGCAAGCGTTTTATTGACATAACAATATTAGTAAGTGCTCAAATGTGCCACCATCCACATCGATCCCTGGCAGTGTATAGCAAGTGATTGGCGTACCCTTTCGAAGATTCCAAGTGTTTCATGAACGGTTGTAGCAATGACTGAAAGTCTCGCAATGAGGTCCTCCTCAGAGTCAATGGGTGTCTCGTAGATGAGACACCAGGAATCTTCGAAAGAGTAATCCAATCACTTTCTAGACGCTGCTAGGCCTGTACCGATGTGGGTGGTGACACATTCAAGCACTCACTGCAATTGTTATATCAATAAAACCACTTGTTTTCATTTCTTCAGCGCTTCTTGTTTTTCACCAAAACTTTTCCTTTCTGACCCCACATTGCTATACCAAAATAGCTTCTTTATTTGCATTTTACCTTCCCTTACAGTTTGGCCTATGAGTTCAGGGAAACACAGTATAATATTTCATCTCTTAATAACTGTAGTAGTATACTTGTCGTATTTATATGGAGGTTTGAAAAAGAATTACAAACCTACATTAATAATTTTGCAAGTTTAGTTACAATTAATCTTTATAACTCGATCTCATGCGGGAAATCTTGACCCATTTGGGAGGCTTTTTATTTTTAAGAACCACTATTTCCGAATACATTTCCTTCTTCGCCTTATTTAATTGCAGGAAATGAATATTTGTTTTACTTCTTTTTTCGCCACACTCTTTTTAATCTTTAATAATTATAATCTTAATCTTTGACTCTTTATTTTTATTTATTTTTTATTTATTTTTTATTTTTAGTTGTCATAATATTTCTAAATTATGCGAGTATACTTAAGATATAATTTTATGAGTTAAAATCTTATTAATTTTAACATAAAATTACACATAAAATAAGTTCACATAAAATTATGTATATATTTTAGAAAACTAACAAGAAAGAAATATCCTTTAAGAACGATGGGATAACTTTTGAAGGGAAAGTTATCTGAATGATCTTCATGGTTCAAAAAAATCTCTGATAGCCTCTCACTCCACCCACACCATGCCGGTATCGAACCCGAGAACATCTGCACAAACTCCTCATTTTGTGGCTAACATGCTAATCACTGAATGGGCTTTCTTTAATGAAGTGGTAAATTTACTTACTGGTGTTTTAAAAACAAAATTTCATACATGTTTACGTATTTTGCCTACATTTGCCAGTTGTTATTCATACCCCCTGCTCCTCCTATAAGGAAAGGGCGTGATTACAAACGAACACTTCCATCAACCAATCTACCACTACATTTTTGACGTACCGATCATTGCAGAAATCGCCTTGGCGACGTAGGTCAATCCTATCATAGACCTGTTAAACGTAGACCAATCAAACTGCCCAAACTAAAGTGTACAGTAGGAGTCATAAAAAACGGACAGGTGTTTCTTGCTGATTCACAGTAATTCAACCCACAAATGACGTCGGCTGCCCTTTCCTTATAGAATACTGAAGATATAAACGCCTTCTGAGGGTGCCCTATAATATATTTTTCTGTTGTGTTTAAGTAAACTGTTTACAAGTCATTCATAAGTTTATATCATAACTATAGTACTTTTTCTTTATTTCAGCTTTATCGTACGACATCAAAGTTTTCAAAACAAGAGAAGCTGCTCTGGCGGATTTCCAGAACAGCCACGTTCTGAGCATTAAAATGCTGAACATCCAAGGACCTCTGCTGGAACCGCAGGAAGCTGGAACAGTTCAGACAGCCTACGTAGAGCTGACAAATCTCACAAGTGGCACTTATTTTATGGCTTTAAAAACGACGAGCCATTCGGGAAAAACGAGTGATGTTTCCAATGTCGTTGAGCTGACATACACTGACCAAAATCCACTTGTTACCGGATTTTCTAAAGATGTCACATCTGCTATTGGTGGAACTACTGAAATAATCCCAGGAAATGAATCAGAAGAATCCAATTCAGTAAAGCTTGAATTGGCGATAGGATTGTCGTGCGGCATTCTACTCTTATTATTCATCATCGGCTGCATTATTTTCGTGTGCTTGGGAAGAATTAAGAAATCGAAAAAGAAACCCAAAGCGGCCATTTATCAAAACACTAAAAAGACAGAATCTAGTGATGCATTATGCCATTCGAATGGGGGTGGAAACATATCGATAATAAGTCCAGTCACCTCGTGGGATGCAAATTCTCTGGTTTCTCGATACGAAACGCTGCAGCAACGAAAGACAACGGAGGGTAACGGGATGGTAACCATACCGGAAAATCTAGAATCGGACAATGTATCGTTGCCGTCAACGAAATATTCCTATGACAAGATGGAACAGAACTCGCCCATTTACGATCCCATTTATTACCATCAGGTGCGAAGCCAGGATGAACTGAACTATCCGTATAATCCAGGATACACTCCATTTGATCCAAGGTACACGTCGTCAATGAGAAATCTAGACGACGGCGACATGATAAACAATCCCTATTGTTCCGATAATGCAAGTTTTTGCAGCTATTCCCTACCCAGACACCAGACATCGAGATTAAAAACGGATGTTTAGTGAAATTAATAATGTTAGTGTCAAAATATTTTTTAAGTATAGCAACAGAGGTTTTTATTATTATTATTTATTTACTAGCTCACTCGTCCGGCGTTATCCCTGCCCGAGATAACAATATTAAAACTTTATAGTGTGAGTAGCGGCTGCACAAACATCACCTCATCGAGTTCACGACTGAAATTCCAGGATTAGTTATAACTTGATTAGAATATTAATGAAACTGGTCTGCCAAGTCATTTCTTGATGGAAGCCACCTGTATACCCAATTTTAGTGATTGAATGATAGGTTCCCTGAACCCAGACCTAAAATTGGATCCTAAAATTTGGCTCTCTATCAAGGTATGACTTGGCAAACCAATTCCATTTTAATATGCTAATCCAGTTACAACTAATCCAGGAATTTAGCCGTGAACTGGATGAGGTGATGGTTTGTACATGTACAGCCGCTGCCAGGTCTACTTTGGCATTAAATCTCATTTCGAAGTAAACCAAATAGTATGAAATGTTGGATCTTTAAAGTATCAATATTTCTGCTAATTATTAAAATCTTGGTACAACTCGACTTAAAATTTCCGCGATACACCTCCCATATCTAGCATGTGTATATAGACATAGCTATAAATGTAGATTATCAAAGCATGGTTACTGTTTTCTTATTATTATAGTTAAAAGTTTTGTGGCATGGTGAGTTGCTTGATTTAAATACTTCACATATTTCACTAAGTTTTTTGACTGTGTTCCTCCTCATCTTGTCATTATTTTAATGTTAGTCATCTCCTTATGTTCCTTTAAACACATTCATTGTTTTAGATAATTTATGTAATATAATAAAAAGTAAAGTAAAATATCTTGTTACTTTATGTCACATTTTATTTATTTTTCAGCCTACAAAAAGTAATTTCATATTCCTGCATTATTTTGTTTCTTTAGCTGGTGAATTTGCTTTCACATTAACTTTATAATAAAATCATTTAACTTTATAATAACATCATTTTCATTAATATATATCTTACCAGAACAAAATATTTAATAAATTTATTACAGATATAATTGCAGAATCAAGTACAGATAAAATGAGAAAGATAAATCATGTATCAAGGATAAATTATCAAACGCTTTCGAACATTTCCAGAATATTGCAACGAAGCTTCGCCGTTTAATAATATTACAGGTAAAGCAGACCAAAAATTGAATAAAATATGACTGGTGGCCATTCACAAAAATTTGGAAAGAACTTTATTTTGGCACTGGAAATGAAGATTTGATGAGTCCCCTCAAAATAAAGTTGTCTTACCTTGTTTGAGGGGAGAAAAGGGGGTATTTTATCTCAGGGAAGGGGGTGTCGATATGAAGGACTGTATACTTCTTTAATTATTTTTAATTGTTTTTATTGACACTTGGACACAGCAGAATACACACACACACACACAAACATAAATCTTGAATAATTTGAGATGACTATAATGTATAATTAATATCCACCACGTGAACTTGGGCGGAATTTACAGGTGTGTGGATGCTTTGGGGATCAACAGCTTAACACTTTCATCGCGAGGGACGAGATAACTCGTCTTCCAGGAATATTAGCTATCAATCATGGAAAATCAATTCGTACCGGAAAAGTCTGTCATTTAATTATTAGACATTGATTCCGATATCTAATGTCTAATAATTACCGGACAGAATTTTCCGGTGCGAATTGAATTTCCCAAAAAGACACGACATTTTATTATTTTTTATGTTTGTAAGGACAAACAAATCATTAGAGTGAGAAATGATATTGATTATTATTTTTCAAAGTAAAATAAACATTTTTTAAATGAATTTGTGTTTTGTTTCAATTTTAGCGCTGCGAGGAGCGGCTCAGGCTCTTACCGCAAAGGGTGGGACAAAGGCGCGCCATTGCCGCGGTGAAAGTGTTAATGATTACCTTTTTCCGATTGCTCGCCAGATGGAGCCAAAACATACTTCCGGTACGGAATAGGGGGGAACTCAATTTTTTTTAAGTAGGTCAAGTGGGATATCGTTTATTATGTATTTTTTAATTCTGAATCGAATGATACCATTCGCAAGCCGATGCTGTAAAATATATTTTTGCAGCAATAACTGATTGATGACTATTCACGAAAATTTGAGAAATTCGTTTTGGCACAAGAAATGAAGATTCGCTGAGACCCCACAAAACAAATTTGTTTTAGCGTGTTTTGGTGAGGCAAAAGGGGGAATTTTAATTCAGGGGGGGGGGGAACTAAACCTTTTTTAAATAGCTCAAGTGGGGTATCGTTTAATATGTATTTTTGTAATTCTGAATTGAACGACACCATCCGCAAACAGATACGATCATTTGTTACAACGTTACGGCAGGTTTTATACAAAGACGAAAATTATACTTTAGTGCTACAGCAACAACTGATGGGCAGTCACGAAAATTTCGGAAGAACTTCTTTTTGGTACTAGAAATGAAGATCCGATGATTCCCCAAACAATGAAGATTTTTACTATGTTTAGGTATAATAAAATTCTGCTCTCTCATAAAGTGTAATTTTCGAATTTGTTGTTTCGAGATAAAACCAACCTGAAGTAACTTTGTAAAAAAAATGATCATATCGCCTTGCGGACGGTGTCATTCGAATCAGAATTAAAAAATACATCATAAACGATAGTCTACTTGACCTATTTTTTAAAAAATGACCTTGCACCCCTGAATTAAAATCCCCCTCCCCCCCAAAAAGGTAAAACAACTTTATTTTTTAGGGACTCGTCGGATCTTTGATTTTTTTCCCCTTTTTTTAAGGAGAAAGGATTTCTTTATATTATATAATATTTCACAGATATACTTTTTTATGGATTAAAGTAATTTTTTTAAAAGGTGATCTAAAATTTTCAAAAGCTTTAATTCCAAGCCGAGTGGATTTGAGAGATCGCATACCGTAATTTAATGTTGTTACCATTCAAAGACTATAATTTTATATATGTGGGGCAGGAGGCGAGAGTGGAATGGGGAGAGGAGAGGGACAACACTCATTTTGCATAAACAAAACACTACTAATTGTTTTCATTTTCACATAAGAGGGAGTAGTCATATTTATACAGGTTACAAAGTTTTCAGTTGAGAGATTCATTTTTAGGATCAAAATACTGAATTTAGATTCGATACTTCTTAAATGTGCAAAACAAAAATGAATTAGTAACTTAATTCCATATATCCTGTCACTCATAAAATCAAGCCTAAAATACACAATAGTTACAATGTTTTAAGCTACGTACTAAATAGTATACTTCCTGGAGGGAGAAATGGGAGACTGAGAGAGGGGCGTAGCACATGTTCCATTTCTTTGTGTTGTGTTCATTTAAAATACAAGGGACAATATGAAATTATATGAGAACATGAGTTTCAAAACTCGCCTTATCCAAAATTTAAAAAAAGAAAAAAACTTGTTTTCTGTATAAATCTATTCTATTGGTGAACCTGCATCGAAAAAACACAACTATCTGCAACAAAACTAGTTTTATCGTGCATTTCTGGCATTGTAAAATCTTGGTTTACAATGAAAGCCAATGGAGAGGTTTTTCGCGATTTTCCAAAATTTTATTTTCTGGATAAAGCGAGTTTTGAAACTCATGTCCTCATATCAAAAATAGGGGAGACCGGGAGAATGGCGCCACTCGGTGTTATGCCACCACCCCGCCTAGTTACTAACAGCAGTTTGAGATTGTGAATGCGTCTGCACTATAGCGTCCAACAACAGAAACAGTGCCTAGAATGAGAGTGATCTTGGTGTACGTCGTTCGTTTGTTCTAGTGAAAAATTTAGTTTTTATCTAGTTGCTTCTTATTTTGGAGCTTCAAATGAGTAGAGGTAAACACCTTTTATTGTAACATTAGGTACTTAAGATAATATTACCCGTAATCTGCATGCATTCGCTGACATTTTGATGCAATATGTTGAACAAGTTCGGTTCTTCTTTCGGCTTTGCTGGGGGATTTCCGCTATGGTGTCCTCTCGGGGTAATGCCGCCACCATGGCAAAGGGTGATTTTTCAAATTTCAGTTAAATTGTAAGCTTAGCACATTAATAAATCAAGCTTAAGGAACACTGTAATTATTCATTATTATGCTAAAGTGTTGCTTTCTAAATATTTTCAGTAGGTTATGTGTTTCCTAGTATTCATTTTATGTATTTACTAGGTCATTAAAGAGAGGCGTCATTACCCCGATACAGTGGCGGAATTACCCCAGTATCCTGGGTAATTCCGCCACTGTACAGAGATTGAAAGAATTTTTTTTTTCTTTTATGTACTTACTTTACAGTTGTGATTACGGTTAAATTTATACAGATACTAAAGATCATGATTCAGCTTTAGAATTTTTACTATTAAAAAATAAACATTTTTTTGAGGTGAAAAAATGTAAATTCCCTTAAGGTGTCGCCATTCCCCCGGTCTCCCCTACACTATTTTTGTTTTGAAAAGTATATAAAAGTAAAAATGAACAATATGGGGGGGAAAAAGGTGATCGTTTGACCTATAACAGTGAGATATTTTTTTTTAACTACGATGTTTTTAACCTTGCATTTGTAAATTTTGCAGCACGCATAGTAATAAATAAAACAAATTCACATGTTTAATTTAACTTACAAGGAGAGGGCCAACCTTGTTAATCACAGATTTTGATTATTTTAATATATGTTGTAGGGTATAGACCCCTTAGTCTCAGGTTCAACGAATTTTATACAACACTCGTTAGTTCTTGAGAAACCGGTGTGTGTGTGGGGGGGGGGGGGGGCTAACATTAGTACACAACTCAAATACTTACTTTGAAACAAAAAGGGCAGGTTGGGCGTAGCTCAGTTGGTACGCCGTTTGCTGGCTGACCCGCGGGCCTGGGTTCGATACTCGAACGCGCTACATTTTTTGTCTTTCTCATTTTTTTTGTTTTATAAATATACTTGTAATTATAATTTAATAATTTCAAGTAAAAATTTTAATATCGTATATTAATTATAATGTTAACAAATTTAAATTTAAATTTATAATTTTTTATTTTGAACTATTATTTCTCATCCTTTAAAGACATTTAAAAAGAAATTGGATTTATTATTGAATAATAAAAATTCCAAAATCGTTAGAAACCTGTTGTGGTGCCATCTAGTTATGATAAAATAAAACATATTCAAATAAAAAAAAAAAAAGCAGAAAAAAGATAGAGGGAAAAACGAAATATTTGAAAGCGCAAGCATACATATTACAAATTTAAAAATCTTTAATATGCAATAAATCCGTTGTAATTTAATTCCGATGCTAATTTTTAACATAATTATGTTTGTTACTTTAAAAACAGAGTAATAGTATCATCGTATTGATTTCACTTGTTAAAGCAATGAATAAATGATATTTCTTTAAAATCACGAATTGACACAATTGTTCAATATCATTGCATACATACTGAATATATGAAATACATTTTAAAAGTGATTTTTAAAAAATTATCAGTTTTATGATGTTTTATACAACTATTTAGTTAAAAGTAAAAAAATTAAATAGGTTAAAATTATAATTGAAATACAGTAGTATAAATTTTAATTGACAATGCGATTATTAAGTTATAATTACAAGTATATTTATAAAACAAAATATAAGAAAAACAAATTTAGTGCTTTCGGGAATCGAACCCGAGCCCGCCGATCAGCCAGCAAACGCCGTACCAACTGAGCTACGCCCAACCTGTCCTTATTGTTACAAAGTAAGTATTTAAATCATCTACTAATATGAGACCCCCGGTTTCTCAAGAACTAACGAGCGTTGTATAAAATCCGTTGAACCTGAGACTAAGGGGTCTATACCCTACAACATATATTAAAATAATCAAAATCTGTGATTAACAAGGTTGGCCCTCTCCTTGTTAGATGTATCGAATCCTTATATTCGTCAGAATATGCAACTTCCTCATATTTACATGTACTTCCCTTATGTGAAGGAGGAGTGAGACAAACTTTTAAAATGACCTGGAAATTAAATTTTTCGAATATTTTGATCTAATATTTTAGTAATTTCATTTCAACAACGCTAAATAGCACAATGGTATCCGAAATTGAGATGAATGTATTGTTTAAGAAATGTTTTTTTTTTTTGTGAAAAATGTCTCTTTTTAGAAACACATACCCCCTCCTGAATAGTTCCGTAAGTAAACAGCGGCTTCCTTCACAAAGCAAATATAAAAATCCGTTTCAGCTTGGCTGATCAAACAGCTGTCTGCTACACCTGACGAAGGGTGTTGCTAATCTCGAAATTAAGACAATGATTTGACTCATTTTTATTGCAAAAAAAGATATCGTTCGAGTGTTTCGCCATCTCTAATGTATTTTACTCTTTCAAGGTTTATATATTGAACTGATTTAACCCTCAGTCGGTCGCAACTCTGGGACCCTCGAGTTCGGGTGCAATGAGCCTGACAGGCGCCTGTTAGAAAATCATCGCTAGCAATTAATGGACGCAATTCTAACGCTCTTAAAGTGATCAGTGACCTTCATTAGGACGTACAAAGAAAGAATATTTCAAATTTGAAGGGAAAAAACGTCGTTTATTACACTCAAAGTAAGTAAACCTGCGCGCTATGGTGGCGAAAAGGAGAACGGAAATAATTGTGCTGTGCCTGTCAAGCCTATTGCATCCGACAGAGGGTTAATATAAAATAGGTATTTAGATGTATAAAACTGCCATTATTATTTCTCATATGAAAATATTTATGCCCTCAAATACCAATGGCTATACTAAGGGATAAATTAAATTTAAAATAAGAAAATATTAATATTAATATCGATAATATTAATCAAAATAAATTAATTTTCCATGTGAAAGTTATTTAAAAATGTATTTTCTTTTTCATTAGGCAGTCTTGAAACAGCTTCAAACTTATTAGTCCAAGCAATGGGGAATTTTACCTAGCAAAATTAATGGTAGTTCTGGAAATCGGCTTACTTTATGTTTTTTGGGTCGCTGAATCCGAATTTGTAACTTCCCACTAAAATTTCCCCCGGCAACCCCCCCCCCCCCAAATTTTGGTAAAAAGCCCCCCAAAAAAGTTTTTATTAAAAAAATCAATTTTTTTATTGTTTTAGGGGAAAAGTATCTAGAAATTTAGAAAGTAGACAAAATTTGCAACAAATTAGATACATGACATTATGACTTAGGATGAAGGGGAAGGGGGGATCTGCCTCGGAACATGCGCGCGGTGCTGCGTGGACTAAGTTGCGCAATTCCACTTAACCACTCACACGTTTACATTCGCCCTCCCATCTCCCTTCCGAACTTTCCTTATAAGGTTTACTTTAAGTTTTTTGGGTCGCTGAATCCGAATTTTTAACTTACCCCCAAAATAGTTGTTATTAACTTAAATTTCTTATTGTTTTAGGGGAAAAGCATTACGAAATTCAGAAACTAGACAAAATTTGCAACAAATAGGATATATGACATTATGACGTAGGATAAACGGGGAGAGAGGGGGCTGCCTCGGAACAATCCCCGCGCGGTTTTCTCAAAAACCAAATTTTTTCAAGAAATCAATTTTTTGGGGGGTTGCCGGGTGAAATTTTGGTGGGAAGTTACAAATTCGGATTCAGCGACCCAAAAAACATAAAGAGAGTCGAAATCCAGAACTAGTATTAATT
The DNA here is from genome assembly GCA_963932465.1 of Maratus speciosus. Lineage (NCBI taxonomy): Eukaryota > Metazoa > Arthropoda > Arachnida > Araneae > Salticidae > Maratus > Maratus speciosus. The sequence continues at coordinate 39,698,936 of OZ010791.1, read as the reverse complement.
TTGCCAGGTAAAATCCCCTATTGCCTGGACTTCATAAGTTAGTGCACATAGCGTCGCAGCGCATGTTCAGAGGCAGCCCTCCCCCTCCCCGTTCATCCTACGTCATAATGTCATATATCGTATTTGTTGCAAATTTTGTCTAGTTTCTGAATTTCGTAATGCTTTTCCCCTAAAACAATAAGAAATTTAAGTTAAAAACAACTATTTGGGGGGGGGGGAATTTTGGGTGTCCCATTATAGGGAACCTGTGATTGGCTATGATATGAGCTTTTGGTAATTTATTTGAAATAAAAATGAATTTTAAACATCTATGTTACAAATTATCTTTCTCAAATAGGATTTTAATGTTAACTTATAATTGTTTTACAGTGAGGGGAAAAAAAAATAAATAAATAAAGAGAAGAAGGAACAAATAAAATAAAACAAACAAAATAAAAAAAAAAATCAGTACTATTAATACATGCAAAGCCTATGAAATGCCTATTAAGGATATTTATAGTAATTTTCAAAGAATGTTAAATACACCATTTACAGAATTGTATATTTGGACAAATTTATAGTAAATGTCATTGCAACAATCGCCTGAATAGTTCCTCCTACAAGTGATGGAAAAGGTAATTTAAAAAGGAAAGTCTTAAATAGTAATAAAATTTTCATGCATCATCTTTCTTCTTTAAAGACTTGATTTTAAAAATCTAATTCTTCTTCTCTGTCAATAATTCCTACAAAATGCCATCAAGTTTTTTTTGTTGTAAATTTAACTAAAATAGAGCTGAAGAAATGAAGAGTTTTTTACTTGAAAAATATTTAGAGTTTTTACTCACTGTCATTATCATTTTTAATATATCTTATTTGCCAATTAAAAAAGTACATTGAGTATGTTTAAAACTTTATTTACCAAGAAAAAATATTATTTAAAAATTCATCACCTACTCTTTGGGCTGTCCCGAGATAAAGTTTCCTTGAAAAATATTGTTTATTTAATACTAAAACATTTTTATTTTCATGTACAAAGCATTTTTTTAATAATATTATTATAATTTTTTATTAATTTTATAATATATATTATTTACTATAATAATTAAAATATCACATGAATTCTTCAAGTTCATGTTTTGTTATATTTTTTTATTTAAAAATGGGTGTCCCAGGGTTTTGAAATATCAGTTATGCAACCTCTGTTACCACATATAATTTATTTCTATTCATGTCAAAAAAGTGGACCACACAACACAAATGATGTTTATAAGCAAGCAAGTTATGACAATAATTATTTAGAATATTTGTTATGAATATCAGATATAGTGGACAAATTTGTGTTTTTCTCAGGAGAGTGTCTTTTCTCTATGTAACGTCTGTTACCAATTATTCACCTTTATGTTGTGATTTTAGAATGATTACAAGTAAAATCAATTCACATTTGGTACCACTTTCAAATAATTAGACTGATAGGCAAATCAAATAAAATGTGTTCCTAGAATATATTTCTTTTTTTTTCTGAATGTAACCTCTGTTACTAGGTGCAGATGTTAATCTTCAAAATAGCTATAAATTCATTTAATTAAGAAAACTTTTGGTGTAGTAAACTTAAAATATCAGGACAACAAAATCACTATTAAGTTAACTTTCGTAATTTTAATTTGGTTTTGGAAACAGAGGAGAGGTTACCTTATGTAACCTCTGTTACTAAATAACATAGGTTACAGATGATATTCCTCAAAATTAGCTATTTATTCATTTAATTTTTTAAAAAATGTTGGTGCAATAAATTATAAAAATCATTCCTAACATATGAGGAGAACAAAATCACTAAATTAAGTTGGTGTTGGTAACTTTTTTGTTACTTTTTGTAATTTCTGTTACCTCATGTAACCTCTGTTACAAATAGTAATTAGTTTCTGAAATTTTCCTATTTTGAAATCTATCAATAGATTTATTTACTCAATAAGTGGCCACACAATCACTAAATATACTTTTTCATCTAGTGTATTCTTTAGATAGTTTTGAAAAAGTTTTAACCTTAAATTTTGTAATTTGGTAAGAGAGGTTACGTGGTCATTCTTTTATTCATTCTCTTTAAACAGATTTTAGCCAATATGCAGAATTAACTTGGCTAAGGACATCTACTAAATACAGTGGTAAAAAAAATTTTTGGTTGCTTGTTCTTATAAGTATGATAATTTCCTCTTTGTGTTCGGTAACAGAGGTTACAAATTTGTACACCTTGGCATCTTTCAACAGGTCTGCTACCTTAAATAAATAACATTAAGTGCGGCCTTCAGTTATTTTCTGCACTTTAAGCCTTATACAACTACAAAATGCAATTGTTGTGACCAAGATGTAATGAAAAAAAGTTTACTTCTGCAAAAGTGGAAATTTGCATGTAAAATTGAAATGACCCCCCTAGCTTACCACTCAACTCCTAGCTCTACTCTTATTATCAATTAGGAGATGGGCCAATTATTAGAATATTAACAAATATACAATAAAACACCTTTCATTGGTTTCAGAATGGAGTTAAATAGATGTATAAAAGAAATACCCATCATTATATCGTGAATTGGTAGAAACAAAAAAGTGTGATTACATACAGAAGTACAATATAAATGAAGACATTTAAAAATTAAGAAAGATAACATTAAAAAAAGTTTTATACTGGTCTCTGAAATTGTTTATTTAACGTATCCCACATTTCTAAACAATATAATCATAAATATTTACTATTATTCTAGTTAAATTACACTAGTCAACAAATTTTAACTCTTTTTCTAGCTCATAAATGGGTGCATTTAACTCATTTTAGGGTGCTGAATTCAATGGAATAAATAAATTCTCTCAATCACGTCAGATTTATTAGATACAGGGTAAACACAAAAGTTAAATATTTGACAAAAATTGACTGTTTGAAATACAAACAAAACATTATTTATCAGTAAAAAAGTTACTAGTGCCCAGCTAACATAAAAGTACCTTATTTACTTTGTTAAATGCAATTCATGCACATAGAGAAAGCTCTTTTGACAAAAGCAAATCTCTATTGAAATTCACATATCCCTCAGAGTTAAAACTACACACAAATCGTCCGTAGAGTAACATCAAACATATCAATAGATGTTGTAACTGCAAAATTGCTTGGAATTAAAATTAAAATAGTGAGCAATTAAAAAAAAAAAAACTATGTTATACCATTTCTTATTGAAAATCCAATGTAATGTAGTAGAAAGATTTGAACATTATTTTAGCATACATGAATGTTTTAAAATTAGAACAAAATTAACATAAAACAGATAACTATATACAAAAGAATAAGTCTTACTTTTGCAAGTTACTTTTTAAAATAACAGATATGGATTAAAGATGCTTTTATGTGTATATGTTACTGTGAAAGACCGAAATGGGAGAATGTCGACTTTCACCGGTGAATTTCAACTCATACCAAAAACGTCGGTGAAAGACAGAATATTTGATTATATTCTTGTATATTCGGACAATCACCGGTGAATCTCGACAAACACAGATGTGCTCTGGTGGAGGCAGGGCCGAAACTAGCCTTTTTTGCACCCGGGGCAAGCATGGATTTTGGCGCCCCCCTCCCGCAAAGTATATTTATTTACAAAGAGAATTTCACTATTTTTCTAATAGCCGACTTATTTTAAAATTTAAAATATGTAATCTTAAAATATGTAATACTGAACTACGTAAAATACAATAGCGGATCCAAAGGGGAGGTCACGGGGGTCATGACTCCCTTCTGAACACCAACAAAAATATTCTAAAGATCATTTTTAAAATCAAATATACAGTTAGAGTCCCGATTATCCGAGTCATGCTTAACCGAGTTTCCGCTTTCACCGAGTTATTTTCTTCTGATGGACTGATGACTTCCATTATTATGAAACAGCCATTATAAATGAAGTGTTAGGTGAAGATGAAAGAGCAGTCGTAAAAAGTTAAAACTCTGATTTTCTTCCCATTCTGCCAGAAAATCAGAGTTCTAACTTTTTACGACTGCTCTTTCATCTTCACCTAACACTTCATTTATAATGGCTGTTTCATAATAATGGAAGTCATCAGTCCATCAGAAGAAAATGATCCATTCCAAAGGTATAATCCTTCAGTTGGCACCCCTTCGTTCTGGCGCCCGGGGCACGTGCCCCCTCTGCCCCCCCCCCCCCTTAGTTTCAGCCCTGGGTGGAGGTCGAAAAGAGAAGTGGTGTCTCCAAATTCTTTGTTCTACTGAGAGTCAGTCAGCTTTGTCAGTTGTATGCAACGTTTGATGGTGCGCCCAACGTTTTGTTAAATTTTATTTTTTTATTCAATATCTTTTTTTTTTTTTTTTTTTTTTTTTTGAAAAATTAAATACATTAATTGAGAGTAAACGAGAAAACAACTGTTTTTCAAGAACGGTACTCTAAAATACTTTCTGAAGTGTTTTCTGCACAAACTAAGTGCAGCACGCATTCTCACAATACTACTCGGTTCAGATTGGACATATGTATTTCTCAGTTTATTTTTCTGGTATTAAATACTGAATATTTTGAAGTATTTATGATATGAAGCCGATCGCTATTCATGGAATCATGAAATTATTATTTGATTCGTTCGGGGTGAAGTGTCCCATTAGCCCTTTCAGGGGCAAATAATTGTGTTTTCGCAATATTGATTTCACACCGGAATACAAAAAATAAATAATTCAAAATAAGGAAAAGCCATTTAACAACTTCTTTCTATCAAAGTTATAAAATAAATGTGTAATTACATGTTTCTGGTGCAAATCTTGATTAAAATTAGGTGGGGTATAATATATTCCACCGCCCCGCAAGCGGTAAGAGAACATGTCTTTTCATTTAGTATTATTTTGCCTTAACCATTAGTTTTATTATTATCTCCATGTAGTAATGATAGTATTCTAATAATAGTACACATGTGGAAGTGTGAAAAGGTATGGCTGAAGTCAGCAATGAAACAGATGACTAAATGCCTTTGAATTCATTATCCATTAGTGTTCATTTTTTTTTTTCCTATTGTTCAAAATTTTCGCTTAAGTTAATAAAATTTACATATTTTATTTGTTTCTATGAGATAAAATAAAACTTATAAAAATAAAATCTACTTTCAGTCAAATGTTTCAACTTACAGTTTGTACATAGCTGTGCAGTGCTTTCAAAAAATATTTTGCGATTTCACTATTAATATTTCCAACATAGAGTAAGTATTTTTGCAATATTGACGTTTTGTTAGAGATTATTACAATGTGCAGCAACCTTTATGCAACATTAAAATGTTAATATTTCACTTCAAATATTTCCAAAGTAAACCTAATATTTTATCAATATTTGTATTTCAGTTCAAATGTTAGCGATTAGTAATGAAAACTAAGCGTGTTTTTATATTAAAAAAATAGCTGCATTTTTTAATAATAATTTTCACTTTGTAATGGCAGACTTTCATCGAATAAATACAACAAAAATTGCCATTTACAAAAAAAAAGTGATAGATATTTTGAATACAGAATTTCCGTTAAATTACCAACTCTGTTAGCGATGACTAAAAATATTGACCAATATAACCAATATACCCGAAACAGTTTTTTCCGGTAGTTACTTTGCTAGATTTTTATAATATTTATTAACAAATAGTAATCTTCGCCTTATTTATTATCAGAATTCTTATGGCAAATATGCTATTAGGAGGAAACAAAAAAACAACAAATATAAAAAAAGAAAAAAACAAACACAATCACTCCCTTTAATGCAAAATTTATAAACTTAAGTAAAAATTTTATACATTGTAAAAAAAAGGGAGAATTGAATGGATAATGGATACATTACTAGAATTAGGATTCTATCATTATTACATGGAGATAATAACAAAACTACTTGTTAAGACAAAATTATACTCAGTGGAAAGACATGGTCACTTAAGGGGGTCTCAGGACTCTTAAAATAGGAAAAAATGAAAAAAAAAGACCATTTTCAACATTTAATATCTTAAAATGTATTTGATTTTAAGACAATTTTTATTGAGATGAAAAATGTCGAAAATCGGCATAACAGATTACGCGCACGATTGCAAAATAAATTTTGTAACTAGAACGAAAATTTTGGTGCCTACTTATACTTCAGATTATATTTACCCTGAGCCTAAATAAATTTGTATTTAAAGCATTTTTATATTTTTAATACAAAGTTGTATTTAGCTAATGCAAAATATAGAAAATTTCAACGTATAATCACCTAAAAAAATATTTTTTTAAGAATAAAAAGGAAATTTTTGGTTGAGTTTATACATTAATATTTGACTAAATAACATGGAACGATACCCAGCGTGGAACTTTTCGCCATTACAGGTTGGAATATAGTTTCAATCGATGCTGGATTTAATTTAGTTTCGTGTTTACCCCATGTCAGTGACTCACGAAAATATTCCATCTTGTACTGTTTTTGTAGACTTGCCAACCTGTGACAGTGAAAAGTTCCAGGCTGGGTATCGTTCCATATGGTCGGTAGAATGTCAGTGCACTATACTGATGACCCGGGTTCGAGTCCCAGCATGGAATCTTTTTTCACTAGGACTTTTGCGCCTTTTAAGCAATTAATTTGAAATTTGATTTTCATTTGAAATAAGTTTATACAGAGTAATATGAAAAATATGTTTTGAAAATGTCATGAAAAAAAATCAGGAGTTTTTGAGATATCGTGCGCATTATGACCAAAAACGTCATTTGGAGAAAAATGATTTCAAAGTTTTGGAAACGTCGCTTCAGCTATTAAGCGGGTATAATTCTAAAAGCCATATCTTCTGTTCTAAAGGGAATTTCAAGGAAACAATTATATCAAAATGTTCAGAAAAGATACGAATTTAACGTACAAAAAAATTAAAATTTCGAAAATTTTAAAGCTTTAAGAGTCCTAAGACCCCTTAATAGGACGTTAGGCCCCGAATGGATTAACCGTTTGAGTGCGGAACAAATCTTGTGGATATATGCCAAAAATGCGAATGTGTTTGGATTTATATATAATAAAAAAAAATACTTGTAAGCCGACGATATACACAGAAATCGCACGCTTCGCTAGTGCAACTAACTTAAATGCACACCACACTGAGACAACAAATAGGAGCACAATCACCCTCGCGAAGAGGAGCGTTATCGCGAACGGTTAAATAATAATTCAAAGCTTGTGTGAGATAGCAATCGCCTGTATATGTGTTACAGAATATTCAAAATTTCATAACAGAAAAATATACGGAGATACCTGTGTCGAATCCGAACCGAACAGCTATTGTGAATATGTGTGCAGCACACCTTTGGATTACAGGCGATTAAAACGTTTTTATGATTTAAAAATTAATGATCGAGCCTGAAACACGAAGAAGCAAATACAAATTTCCGACATATTCAACATTCACCATTAGTGCATGGTGAATGTCGACATTTGCCGGTGTAAATCAAAAATAAGGATATTTATCAAATATTTCGGACATACAACAAGTAGCTATGTGAACGTTGACATTCACCGGTGAAAGTCGACATTCTCCAGATTTCGGTCTTTCACGGTAACATATATACAAATAAAAGTTATGTTTAGTTCCATAAAATAAAAACAAATAACAGAATAAGAAATACACGACTAAAGAAATGAAGAATTTTCATACTGTGCAGCTCATAATTTCAGAATTTGTCAAAACTAGGATAATTTTTTCTCCAGGACAAGCATAAATTTTGTCCCCTCCCCTTCCAGAATAAATTAAATAAGAAAATTTTACTATATATATATTTTTTTTTAATTCATAGCCTTTATTTTGCATGTGAAATAACTGCTAATATGCATAATAATCTTGAAATGTTTTTAATAATATTTAAAAACAAAATTTTATTAAATCTTGATGGACTCTGAATTGGACAGACGTTAGTCGAGATAAATAAGAATTCGAAGTATGCCAATGGAGTATTCTAAGCCAGTAAACTATGTGAAAAGCCTTGAAAAATATTTATAGTCTTACAAGTTATCATTTTGTTTTGTTACTAACTCAAAAAATGTAAATATCATGCAAGATATTTCTGTTATAGACAGTATTAAGATTTTCAATGTATGGGAGGTGAGGTCATAAACAGGGGTGGGGAATTTCTAGAAAATCTTACCAGCCAAGGATTTATTTCACCAGCCAGTAAAATGCAACATACAGTTGAAAATTTTTATGACAAAATTACACAACTCAAAAATAGTTGGTTACTATTACTATAATGCATTTTCATATATTTTTTTTCCTATAAAATTAAGAAATATAAACAAGGAATGAAAGTTTAATATAAAGTAGAACTTCATGCCATGTTTACATCGCAGTAATTAGGAAAGTTGAAAAATATAGCTAACTACTAAATAAAAAAACGTTTTCGGCATACCTCTATAATTTGCAATTTTCAAAGACTACCTAAAAAGTCACTCGGCCTGTCAGAAAATTCACTCGCCAGTGGCGAGTAAAATAATGCATTTTCCCACCCCTGGCCATAAAGTTTATATGCCAAAGAAGCTTCAAAATATATATATATTAAAACACAATTACTTGCTTAAAAGACATCTATTTCAATAAAAACATTAAAATTGATACGTTTCGACTCATTCATTGAGCTATCATCAGAATAGTACAAAAACACAATGCACATAAAAACTGGAAAACCAACCAAATTAGTTTTTATGTCAATTTTAATATTTTTTTAATGTTTTTATTGAAACAGACTTTTATGCAAGTAATTGTGTTTTAGTATATATTTTGAAGGTTGTTTGGAATGTACACTTTATGGTATAGTTAATAGAGGACGTAAACTAAGGCCTTTTTACTTGTATTTAATAATTTGGTCATGATAAGAATTTAATCAAACCTTTTCTTTTTCCTATTCTCTTTATTTCTTTAAAATCTGAGGATAATTGTTATACAGTAAACTTCCTCAAATCCGAGCAGCTTGGGTCCAGAGGTTGTGCGGATTTTTGGTCATTGCTTTGTTTGCAATTTTTAAACAGTAATTTGAATGTCATAATACAATCGAAATTATAATGAATGCTTGCAATATAGTAAAAATATTAAAATAAGTAAAGTAATAAACTAAAATAATAAAAAGTAAGATAATTTAAAAAATGATTCAATTATTAAAAGTAAAGGTCAAGTAAATAATTAATAGTGTATAATTAAATATGCATAATAAAGATGAGATATATATTTTTCTTGAATTATTTAGTGAATTTTTTTTCTAAAAGGTACCCTATTGATTCACATGAAAATCATAAAGTAAGGAAGTTTCATTATCATTTGAGGTTTAGCCAGTCTTAATAACCAAAAAAAAAACTTGTGACTACCAGTGACATCAGCAATATCTTGATTTTTTTTTTCAGAAATAAATGTATACTTCCTTCATAAAAAACCATAAATTCAATCATATTATTGAGAAATATATACTAAAACAAATACAGAATGACATGAAACTAATAAATTCTGTATTTTTTTGGGGGGGGGGGCTTATGCAACATTACTGTCTAAATATATAGGCAATCAGATGTAATGTGGCTTGTAATGAAGTAAGTAAGCTGAATTCGAACTCCAGATATAAATTCTTTAATAGGTATACTTTTAGATTCATTTTAAATAAAAAGCAACTTCATTTCATAACTGATTTTTTTTTTCTTCCTCTGAAAAACTTCATTCTTTGAATTGTATCAAATTAAGAAGTAATAGGTGATTATACTTTCTCTTGTTGATTGCTAAAAATTAATCAGTCTATAAATATTATCCCCACACACACTTCTCTTCCCACATTAATCTATTAGTTAAATGATTCAATATATTTCCAGATAATAGTTCTACAACTCTAAACTACAAAATTTTTCAGTCAATTTCTGAAGAATACCTTAACATATTTGGGTCATTTTCAAAATTCGCAAACACATACTGTCCCAGAAGAAAATTCAAACTTACATTAATATTTAAAGTTTAATTTGAGCTATCCATTATATAAAGAAGACTATATTAAATATTTTTAATGTTAAAAATAAAAAAAAAAGCAAAAATTTTTGAGATATAAATCAGTATAAATGGATTACTGTCAAATCCGTTACCATACAAAATTGCCGAAAATATTCACCTTTAAATTTTTTTTAAGTTTCAAAAATCAATTTCCTTTGAAGCGACTTAAGTCCTAAATTTCTGAACATGATACTTATCATAATACTTAAATTAAACTGAAGAGATAATTATAGCCACAAGTTTTGATCATAGAAGTATACAAGAACAAGAACGAAGACAAGCAACCGGATTAGCTCTGAAGCAAGCAGGGGATGACGGAATTTTACGAACACAAACTGCTTGCAGCCCCCTAACGCTTCACCTTACTATCCAATGGGCTTTATTACTATCACCCCTATTTCCACAAGTGCTCATGGGGATTAACGAATGAGAAATTATCCGGTGGCAAACAGGTTAAAATTTGACTTTAAGGTAGTTTATACTCCTTTTAACAAAATTCAATTCACAAATCTGAAACATCTAATTGATAGTTTCTCAAATTGGGGTATTTACAGGATATCTTGAGAATGCAACAAAATGTACATTGGTCAAACGAAACGAGCCTTTAAGATCCGTTTGGGGGAGCATTAAACTTGTGTTAAGAATTGTGATATCAAACGTTCCGCTATTGCGAACCACTGCTGGTCCAACAACCATAATTTTAAATTTTCCGAAGCCACCATAATACAAAAAGTCCTTCCGGCCAGTGCCGGGAGGAAGAGGTAGCTTTCAAATTACTTATTATAAAAAAGCCAACTTATATTATTCAAACACACGAACCCCAATTAAGTGGAAACCGAATGTAGGAGATTCAATACCATGGGCGTACCCAAGGGGGGGGCTGATGGGGCTACAGCCCCCCCCCCCCGAAATTTTTGAAAGTGATATGAAAAAGTGCTGCTTTTTCGTCTTTCTTTTTTGGAAAAAATTTTATTTTTTTTCAATCATACAGCGGACTAGCCATTTTCATGTCTCATATTATTCCACATTGACAACAACGAAGATAAAGGGGGCAGACGGGGTTACAGACCCCACCCCCCTCCCGAAATAGTCGAAAAATGAAATGAAAAAGTAATTATTTCTTACTTTTTTAAGGTAAATCTGTAATTTTTTCTTCTGTCATATAGCAAAATAGACATTCTCGTTAACACCATATCAGTCCACATTGACATCACAGCATACCCAAAGATGGGGAGGGGGCTGATGGAATTTCATCCCCCTCTTCTCGAAATGGTCGAAAAGGAAATGATAAAATAGTGCTGAATTTTTTTCTGCCTGTTTAAGATAAATTGGCATTTTTTTTCACTATCGTTCAACAGAATATGCGCTTCCTTCGCATAGTTCCATAGTAGTCCATATTGACACCAAAGAAAAGAAAGGGGGCTGACGGGGTTACATACCTCCACCCTCCCCCCCCCCCCAAAAAAAAACAGAAATAGTCGAAAAATTAAATGAAAAAAAATGTTTTTTCCTTACTTTTTTAAGATAAATCTGTATTTTTTTTCTTCTGTCATACAGCAAAATAGCCATTCTCATTAACTCCATTGGTATCACATCACACCCAAAGAGGGGGAGGTGTCTGTTGGAATTACAGCCCTCCTCCTCTCGAAATAGTAGAAAATGAAATGAAAAAATAGAACTGAATTTTTTTTCTGTCTGTTTGAGATAAATTTGCATTTTCTCCCCTATCATTCAACAGACTAGCCGTTTCCTTCGCTGTAGCTCCATATTAGTGTACAGTGACACCACGTTATACCCAAAAAAGTAGAAGGGGGCTAATGGGGTTTTAGCCCTCTCCCCAAAAAGTCGAACATGAAATGAAAAAGTGCTGATATTTTACTTTTTGTTTGGGATAAATTTGTATTTTCCCCCAATCATTCAACAGACTGGCCGCTCTCTTCTCTTTAGTTCCATACTTGTGCACAGTGGGCCTACATTATACCCAAAGAGGTGAAAGGGACAATGGGTTGCCCCCTTCCTTAATAGTCGAAAATGAAATGAAAAAAATGCTGATTTTTTTCTTCTTGTTTCAAATAAATTTGTAATTTTTCTTCTGCCATACAGCGAAATAGATATTCTCGTTAAATCCATGTTAGTCCACATTGACATCACAGCATACTGAAGGAAGGGGAGGCGGCTGATGAGCTTACAGCCCCCTCCTCCCGAAATAGTCGAAAACAATATTGCTTTTTTTCTTTCTGTTTGAGATAAATTTACATTTTTTTCTCCTATTATTCAACAGACTAGCCACACACTTTTGTTTAGTTAGATATTAGTGCACAGTGACACCACATTATAACCAAAGAAGTAGAAAGGGGTTGACGGGCTTACAGACCTCTCCCAAAATAGTTCAAAATGAAATGAAAAAAGTGGTTTTTCTTTTTGTTTGAGATAAATTTGTACTGCAATTGTTTTCTGCAATACAACGAACTAGACTTTCTGGCTAGTGTCATATCAGCGCACAGTTACACCACTGTATACCCAATGAGGGGAAGGAGGCTGATGGGTTTATAGGGCCCCCTTTCGAAGTAATCAAAAATGAAAAAAAACTCTTTTTTTCTTTCTTTTGAGATAAATTTAAATATTTTTTGTGCGACGCAGCTATTCTGGTTAGTCACATATACTAGTGCAGTGATGCCCCAGCATATACCCAAAGAAGTCGATGGCGACGGGGGTTATGAGGTTACAGCTCCATTCCACCTCCGAAGAGATCGCAGTGAAATGAAAAAAGGGCTGATATTCCTTCTTTTTCAGATAAATTTGTTTTATTTTCTGGCATGCCACGAAATTGTTTTTCGTGTTAATCCAAAATCCTCCTCAGTCCTGCGACCAAATTTACTCGAAACCACAAAATCAATTTTAAAATGACTGAAAAATAGCTCCATGCCTGTTTTACGGCATAAATGAAAACGTATATGGTCAGTTCAAGAGACCTACAAGTAAATTCGACAAATCTAAAAGTAGTTTAATTTAAGGAGATTTTTAATTTCTCTCATTTTCGGCGGGCACCAAGATTGGCAATGCGGAATTATGTTAATGCACAGTAACACTACAGCTAATCACAAGTCGATTTCGGCTAAATCGGAAAACCGGAGGTGCGGATGAGTGACTGTAATAGTAGCTTATTAACTTTCATTTTTCTGTCGCATCTCCATGCCAAAAATTTGTGTTTTTTCCTCGGTTTTATGACAAAATTTGCGTTTCCTCAGCAGTCCTTTGAAAAAATTCGCTTTTTCTGAGGCTTTTTGCCGAAATTCGCGGGTTTTTTTGCACACTCCGTCGAAATTTGCGTTTTTTCCACGGATCTGTTACGAAATTTGCGTTTTTTTTCTTGATCATGTCGAAATTTGTGTTTTTTCCGCGTTTTTCGTCGGGTTTTTGATGAAATTCAAGTTTTTTTTCGCGGATTTTTGCCGAAATTCGCGTTTTTTTTTACGAAATCCTTCGTCGAAATTTGTTTTCTCCGTGGCTTTTTTGATGAAATTCACGTTTTTTTCTCGTCATTTTGATGAAATTCCCCTTTTTTCTGCGGCTGTTTGACGAAATTCGCTTTTTTCCACCGTCTTTTAACGAAATTCACGTTTTTCTGTGGCCCTTCTTTGTGACCCTGCTTTTTCTTTTTTGCGATTCTTTGACGAAATTCGCATTTTTTCCGTTTCCCTTTGACGGAATGCGTGTTTTTTTAGCGATGCTTTGTCGAAATTTGCGCCTTTTCTGCGGTCGTTTGACGAAATTCGCGTTTTTTCCAAGGTCATTTGCCGAAATACGAGTTTTTTTTTTACGCAATCCTTCGTCGAAATTTGCGTTTTTTTCTCATCTTTTTGATGAAATTCACGGGGTTTTTTTGCGATCCTTTACTAAATTAGCATTTTTTTCACAGCCCTTTGACAGAATGCGTTTTTTAAGCGATCTTTTTTTCGAAATTCTCGTTTTTTCCGCAATCTTTTGATGAAATTCGCGTTTTTTCGGCAGCCCTTTGACAACATTTGCGTTTTTTTCGAGATCCTTTGTCGAAATTGTCTTTTTTCCGCGGTTTTTTGACGAAATTCACGTTTTTCTGTGGTCCTTCTTTGTTACCCTGTTTTTTCTTCTTTTTGCGATCCTTTAACGAATTTCGCGTTTTTTCTGCTTCCCTTTGACGGAATGCGTGTATTTTTTAGCGATCATTTGTCGAAATTTGCGTTTTTTCTGGGGCCCTTTGACGAAATTCTCGTTTTTTCTGTGGTCATTTGCTGAAAGTAGCGTTCTTTTATGCTATCCTTCGTCGAAATTTTTGTTTTGTCCGCGGCTTTTTGACGAAATTTGCACTTGTTTCTGGTCTTTTTGATGAAATTTGCGTTTTTCTCTGTCCCTTTGACGAAATTCGCGCTTTTTCAGCTTTCTTTTGAAGGAATGTGTGTTATTTTAGCGATTCTTCGTTCAAATTTGTATTTTTTCTGCAGCCCTCTGACGAAATTTGTGTTTTTTCGGAGGTCATTTGCCGAAATTCGCGTTTTTTTAACGCAATTCTTCGTCGAAATTTGCGGATTTTTGACAAAATTTGCGTTTTTTCCCCATCTTTTTGATGAAATTCGCGTTTTTTTCAATCCTTTACGAAATTAGCTTTTTTTCGCAGCCCTTTGACGGAATGCGTGTTTTAAGAGATCTTTTTTTCGAAATTCGCGTTTTTTCCAAGACTTTTTGATGAAATTTGCGTTTTTTCTGCTGCCCTTTGACGAAATTCGCGTTTTTTCTGTGGTCATTTCCCGAAATTCCCTTTTTTTTTAGGCAATCCTTCGTCGAAATTTACGTTTTTTCCGCGGTTTTTGACGAAATTTGCTTTTTTTTTCTCGTCTTTTTGATGAAATTTGCGTTTTTCTGCGGCCTTTTGACGAAATTCACGTTTTTTCTGTGTCCCTTTGACTAAATTCGCGTTTTTCCGCTTCCCTCTGACGGAATGCGCATATTTAGCGATCCTTTGTCGAAATTTGCGTTTTTTCTGCGGCCCTTTGCCAAAATTCGCGTTTTTTTTCTGTGGTCATTTGACGAAATTCGCGCTTTTTCGGTGGCCATTTGACGAAATTCGCGCTTTTTCGGTGGCCATTTGACGAAATTCGCGCTTTTCCCGCGGCTTTTTGACAAAATTAGCGGTTTTTTCTCGTCTTTTTGAGGAATTTGCGCTTTTCTGCGCCCTTTTGACGAAATTTACGTTTTTCCTTGTCTCTGACAAAATAAGTTTTTTTGCGATCCTTTACGAAATTAGTTTTTTTTCGCAGCCCTTTGATGGAATGCGTGTTTTTAGCGATCTTTTTTCGAAATTCGCATTTTCAACGGAAACTTTTGATGAAATTCGCGTTTTTTCTGCGGCCTTATGACGAAATTCGGGTTTTTTCCTGTGCTCATTTCATGAAATTAGCGTTTCCTCCGCGAGAATTTGACGTAATTCGCGTTTTCTCCCTGATCATTTGACGAAATTTGACTTTTTTTTCGCAATCCTTTGACAAACTTCGCCTTTTATCCATGGTCCTATGACAAAATTTCGTTTTTTTCCTTTTCGGATCCTTTAAAAAAATTGGAGATTTTTTTCTGCGAACGATTGATGAAATCGTTTTTTTTCGGCGACCATGTCAAAAATCACGATATTTTTTAAGTCCAAATTTTCGGAAAATTGGGAACAAAGTCATCCCTGTCCTTCCCTCTCCCCCCCCCCCCTCCTCGCCCCCTGGCTACGGCTTTATTGGCAAAAATGATTTCTGTTTATAACACAATTCAACGTGTTTCGTAAGATTTAGAACATTATGGAAATTTAAGTCAGCCCCCCCCCCCCCCGAAATAAAATCCTGGGTACGCCACTGTTCAATACTAATTTTTATCAATACTAAATCATTATGAATGAGAATTTCGCGAAATTAGTCAGCTTTATCCAAGCTGCTTTTATTTAAAGTAACTTATATTTGGCTGCCAAATTCGGCGATTTCTTAAAGTGCCTGCCATTTTAAGACAACATGGTGGATGAGGCTAACCAGTGAACTTGGTCAAGAACTTAGTAATTGCTGTGCACATGCTCACTCACATCGGAATCGGTTGATATATACGAGTGCTGTCGCAGGCAAAAAATCAGATTTTTCAAAATGTCACCCACGCTGGAAATTGAAACTGCTATATCTGAGCCATTTTTTAAGATAAAGACAAACAAAAAATGCTCCTGAATCCTTATATCAAGGTCAAATACTTAAGAAAGAAACCTTTTTCAATTTCTAATTTTTTTGCACCTCACTTTAAATATATATATTTTTTAATTTAATGGACGCCATTTTGAAACAAGATGGCTGATGAAGCTGGCCAGCGAACTTGGTCGAGATATTGATGTATACTATCCACATGCCTTCTTCCATCGAAATAAGTGAATACGTGTGGTATCGCGAGACAAATACAAGATCGTTTCAAAGTGGTAGCCATGATAGAAATTCAAAGTGCTATAATTCAACCACTTTTTAAGATATAAACAAAAGAACAAATTTTCAGAAACAAAAACTGCTCCAGAATCTTTGTATCAAGGCCAAACACATAAAAAAAATCTTTTTCATTTTCCAATTTTTTAATACCTCATTTTAAATTTTAAGTTACATTTTTTTTAAAAAATGGCAACCCTTTTAAACTAGATGGCAAATGTAGCTGGCCAACGAACTCGGTCGAGACATTGGTATGTACTATGTACAGACCAAGTTACATTCAAATCGGTTCATAAATACGCCTGTTATCGCGTGACAAAAATCAGGTCGTTTTAAAATGTCAGCCACAATAGAAATTCAAAATGTTATAACTCAGCCATTTTTTTAGATATAGACGAAACAAAACCTGTTCCGGAATCTTTGTATTAAGGTCAAACACATACGAAAAAACTCTTTTTCATTTTCCAATTTTTTGGTATCTCAATTTAAATTTATTTTTTTTTAATTCTTTTAAATGGCCGCCATTTTGAAACAAGATGGCGGATGAAGCTGGCCAACGAACTCGGTTGAGTTATTTGTATGTACTATGTACATACCAAGGTACATCCAAATCGGTTCATAAATACGTCTGTTATCACGTGGCAAAAATCAGGGCGTTTCAAAATGTCAGCCACACTAGAAATTCAAAATGCTATAACTCAGACATTTTTTTAAGGTATAGACGAAACAAAAACTGCTACCGAATCTTTTTATCGAGGTCAAACACATAAGAAAAAAATATTTTTTCAATTTTTTGGTACCACATTTCAAATTTAAATTTTTCTTAAAATTTTAAATGGCCGCCATTTTGTAAATGGCCGCCATTTTTAAACAAAATGGCGGATGAAGCTGGCCAACGAACTCGCTCGAGACATTGGTCTGTACTATGTATAAACGAAGTTACATCCGAATCGGTTCATAAATACGCCTTTTATCGCGTGACAAATTTCAGGACGTTTCAAAATGTCAGCTTCGCTAGAAATTCAAAATGCTATAACTCAGCCATTTTTTAAGATATATTCGAAACAAAAACTGCTACGGAGTCTTTGTATGAAGGTCAAATACATAAGAAAAAAATATTTTTCCATTTTTAATTTTTTGGTACCACATTTCGAATTTTAAATTTTTTTTAAATTTTTAAATGGCCGCCATTTTGAAACAAAATGGCGGATGAAGCTGGCCAACGAACTCGGTCAAGACATTGGTATGTACTATGTACACACCGAATTACATCCAAATCGGTTCATAAATACGAGAGTTACAGTGTGACATAGGTCAGATATATATATATATATATTGTTATATATATATATATATTGATATATATATATATATATATATATATCAATTTTGAACGGAGGGTGGTTTCGGGGTCTGGGGGTCATGATCGATGAAAATATACCAAAATTTTTTGAAATCGCTTTCCTCCGAACGGCTGCAATAGGTAGCTTTTTGTAAAGAAAGCTACCTAAAATGCTCTTCAATTTACGATCTTGACTTCTGGGAAGCTTATCACATATGGAAAAATTCAAACAGTTTAATTAACGATTTATCCAGTATGCCCAATTTTTCAAAGATATGGTTTAATTTTCTATAATTCGTTCTCTTCACTCCCTTCCCCCCCTTTTTTTTTCTCCTCTAAGTTTGGACTCTTCCGGAGCAATTGAGCGATTTAGATTGGTCTCCCTGAGTATGCGCGTGAGATAGACTCCGTAGCTGTTTGTCAGCCGTATATCGCATTTCACCGTTGGCAGTAGAGCTGAAAGGTTCGCCTTTCTGACTCTCTGCCCCCCCCCCTTTATACACAGTGTTTTAATTTTACTTTTTATTTTAAGCACTGATGATGAAACCTTAAAGGTTTTGAAACAGCTGTATGCTTTTTAAACATATTTTATTTGTGTCTTTATACGTTGTTTCTCTTTCTTAATATATATATATGTGTGTATATATACAATATAAATACACATACATCTATAAATACATATATATGTATATATAACACTGGCGCCCGGCTAACCGAAAAGTACCAATATTTATAATATAATCTTCTTCATATAATGCACAACTCAAATTAAACTTTAAATATTAATGTATGTTTGAATTTTCTTCTTTTTCCTCTGGGACAACATATGTATGCGAATTTTGGAAATGACCCATTTACCTCAATGTAAAGGATTCAAATTAATATGTATTGAATTTTAAAGATTTTAAATTTTTATATTATATAACAACTTCATTAAAATAATAATTTCTATTATATTTCTTATATCAGGAAGTAGGGACTTAATGTGACATAAAAAAGTAGTATTAGTAGGCTTCTTAACATTTGTAAATTACTGTGTATTTATTGACATCTTAAGAACCTACTTCAGTGACCATCTAAGGTCTAGTAATTTTGAACATGAGATATCTAGATACTGCACTTTTCTCAAATTTGACAATTTTTTCAGCTTTTAAAAATCAGCACATTTTACATGTCATTTTCAAATTTCACTTCTTTTTTTCATTTTAACAGAGAATAGGTGGTTAATTTTACAAACATGGAAAATTCACATTTTAACAGCTTATCGCAAAAGAAGTAAAAAGTAAAATCAACATTTTAAATTTGGTAAATGGAAAAATAGGGGTCCTGCCGAATAGGTAAACAAAAGTCAAAAATTACTTCTTTGAACTTTCCTTTTCCGAAGGCTCTGTGGTCAGTTATAAACTTTTTTTTTATTATAGATGCTGTCAGTCATGACCTTTTTGGTTGGACAGTGGAATTTGACTACAAACAAAAGTTGGTATGTTGTATTTTCCATTTGTTTGTGGCTATATCTCACATCTAAATGTTTTAATAATTTATATGCAGTTGAAATACTTTCTACGATTTATATTTTATAAGAAATTGAACATAGCAACATTTGTTTGGAGCCAGTTTCTGACCAAAACGTCATGACTGACGTCACTCTGAAAGCGTCTATTATTATTCTTTGAGAGTTTCAAAAGTGTGGGCAGTACAAGGGTAGGTATGTGGTGCTACCCTTGGCAAAGAAAATCATGCACCCTTCATAAATATGTACTTACTATGTGCACAGGGCCAGGCCTTGACTATGGCAAGGGCATAAAATTTCTGGGAGGCACAAATTTTTTTATAATTTCATATATATTTACTGAAAAAATGTGATATATTTAAGATATTAATATGATGAAATAACAAAGTATAAGATATTTATTGTTAAAAGCACATTTTCCCATTTTACCCTTTTTCAATTTTCTGGAAAACTTAAGTTTTTGAGTTGGCAATTTTCGAATAAATGTGTAACATGTAAAAAAACTAGGGTCAGTAAATCAACCAGTCTAAGGGGCACGAAAAATTGAAAATGCCCTGGGCACAGAAACTTACTAGTCGGGCTCGAAATATACCAAAGCAAACCGAAACAATATTCTTGTTTGGGAAATTATGACAAATATTGTTCCGGTTGGTCAAATTATGGTAAATAACGTTACTGTTCATGAATTATTAAAACATATTATTAATTACATTTTAATATATTAGCTTATTGTGCTGTGTAACTTTTTTTTTATTATTACTTAGAATATTGCATGCATTTTTTAATATAAATTTGTCTATACTTTCAAAAAAAATTTTAGCCAACAATAACTTAGAAAGAGCGTTCCATTTCTTGGATTTTCCCAGTATGTGCATAGCCTCAGATATAATCAAATTTCAATAAAATTAACAAAGTAATATTTAAATTGCCCAAATAGAAAAAAAAAGGGGGGGGTACTACTTAGTTACCCCGTCGACCAAAAATCTATCATCGAACTATAAGATTAACTGCCAATAATGGTTGATTGTAATTGTCACATTCACATGTGTTTATGTCATCAAGAGATTTTTATTTTGACATTTTATTTGTATTTTTATTAATTTTATAAAATTTATTTCTTCTTTCGTTATTTAAAATAAAAATTATGTCAATTTGTATAATTTGGCGAAACTGGTCGACAGAATAACTAAGTAGTATCAAAAAAAGTTTTTCAATAATTTATAAACATCAACGAATGTCAGTTTCATCTAATGTACAAATGCCATATTGTCCTGGCACCCTTAGGAAGTTACCTAATGATAAAACTTGCCATCTTCAAGGCAATGGGTATAAAATTAACAAAAGAAATATATTTCTACTTTGTGTTGTCCGATTGCATAACTTTTTGTGTCCAAATTTTATTTTTATTTGTTTTTACTGAATAACGAATCAAATCATCTTTTGATTCATCAGGAGTTCCTTACTAGTGGGAAGCAAACAGGACTCTTTCCCGGCTCACTCCCCTCTAGTGATAAATACTTTTACCTCCACAATGAGCTTTTTTAATCAAAATTTTCAATTATAACAGTTAATAAAATTATGTACAGATACTAACTTTTTTTTTTCTTTTTTTAGAATTTGATTTTATGATGAAATATAGTGATAAAACAGGTAA
The DNA here is from genome assembly GCA_963932465.1 of Maratus speciosus. Lineage (NCBI taxonomy): Eukaryota > Metazoa > Arthropoda > Arachnida > Araneae > Salticidae > Maratus > Maratus speciosus. Next base: position 39,677,943 of record OZ010791.1, on the reverse strand, counting down.
ATAATCATGTAAAATAAAGAATGAAATAAAATATTATGTTTAGCAGAAAGCAATTAAGTTTTTTTAAACTGAGATTTCTCAGCGTTTCAGATAATCAAAAGTAATAAAAATAGTGATCATGATGAATTCAGTCATATATGAAGATTAACATCTGAAACATAGCTGAAGAATACATATAGGGTAGATGTGCCAGTAATGGACACCCCTTGATGTTTTTGTTCATAAAAAAAATAACTATTTAGCTTCAATTATTTTTTTTATAATTCCCCCTTGCATGTTTTATAAAATTGGCTTATTGTTGATGCTTTTAATCAAACCAATCAGGGAGCAGAAAATAATGTTTCAAAGTTTCGCTGTTTTCCTGTGAAAATCTTAATGAAGAGGCTAAGAGATTTAATTAATTTATATATTCTTTATTTTCTTGCAAAATTTGAATGTTTTTGTTTGTGTAGCAATAGAAAACTTATGTTTATAGCAGGGTTGTTTGGTTTAAACCAAATGGTTTTAAAAAAAAAAACATGCTGGTTTTTTTCTCTTTCTCCCTAATGTTTTCATTTATTTTACACATTACTGAAAAAATGCAAAATCCAAGTTATGCAGAAGCTACAAGCAAAACTTTAGAAAAATGATGAATTAATAATCTTGTAAAGTGACAAACATTTTTAGTCAATGAAACTTTTCTTATAAGCTTTAAATCTACATGGCAGACTAATTACTTTTTTCTAAAATTAGCTGGGGGGGGGGGGGGGGGGGGGGGAGGGGAAGTAGTTAGTTTTCTTTCTTCTTCTTTTTCAATTTTTTTATTTTTATAAATAGCCAAAATGGCAGATTTGAGCTAAAAATACACTTTTACTACTTAGATTGCTTGATTAGTTAAGATTTACTAAGTATTACATTATGCCTCAATGATATCATAATCATAAGTAATTCTCTCCATTGGTTACACTTTGTTCTGTATGCTAATGAATGATTGGCTGTGAGTTTTCTTTGTTGTATCATGGCTATTGGGTTTAGTAAGCCTTTGTTTTTCTTCCATTCCTACATTGGGATTGGTGTTTTGCATTATGATTATATTCTGTTATCAGCAGGGTTGGCATTGTTTAAATCAATTGGTTAACCAACTGTTTTTTTAGAAAAAATCAAATATAATATTTTCTCATTTTTGTAATTTAAGTGTTTCAAATTATTGGATATAAATAATTTCTACTTTTAACCAGGGATGTAGTGAAGGGTATACAAAGTATACCTTCTGAATTTTTTAAAGAAGCTCCGTGTACCCTCTGTTTCTCAAAGCTACAGCGTATACCCTAACCATGAACGTTTAGGACTCTAGTGTATGCCCTCTGCCTATAGTGTATATTCTCTGCATTTGTTACGACACAACACTGCTTTTAACACTCTTATCACAGCAGTCACCATGAGACATAGTGAGTCTAGGTTAATTTGTATGCATGTGTTGATGAACATATCGGGAGCTCTAAAGAGGAAATTTAAAACATGTGAATTTAGCAAAGATAAAATAGACTAAAAATATCCTATGTTTTGAACAAAATATTTTCCTTTGAGAAAACGCAGATTATTTACAGTTAATAACATAAAATGACCTTTAAGATTTCAGTCAAGCTGTAAAAAAAAAATTTCTTAATTGGGGACTGGGGAGATTATCTTTTAAGACTGTGCTGAACTGCTCGACTCAACAAGCGCAAAACGCTTTGACACATTTATAAAATCTTTTAATGGAAAGATATAAAATTGGAAGTCCTGACTATGGAAGCAATTTGGAAACGAACTGTGTTTTCCATTTTTGATAAGTAAATTACCTATTGAGTTATAGGCAATTTTGATCACATGTCAAAGATGTTTTTAACCTTCCTTGAGTGGTTATTCTTCTTTCATGCAGAAATTTGGTTCAAAACACCCACTTTGACAATAAAGTTGTCCTTTCGGATTTGAGAAACAGCCTTAAGATAAAAAAGAAACTCAAAATATGAAGTCAAATTAGAGGACATTGAAAAATTGGGTGCTAGCGAAGCACCTGTTTACTTTTAGCTAAAATATGCAATAAGTTATATTTAAATTGTTTATTTCATAATCGAATCCATTATTTAGATCTGGCAAAAAAAATGGGAGAAAATTGAGATAAGGTTCACTTGAGACATAATAGAAAAAAGTCTGATAAAAATGCTCAAAAAGGTATATTATTAATTTTTAGTTTAGAAATTTAAAAGTAATAGATATTATAACATAGCTTAGAAAAAAAGCCTTTGTATTAAGTCTGATGACTATTTAAATATTTTAGTGGATGGCAACTTTTATAAATCTACTTTCGATTTTTAGATCAATGTTTTCAGTAGTCTAAAAAGCTGGTAAATAGGTATTTCTGTTGCCTTTTTTACCTGGCAGTTTCTGAGAAGTGTCAAATGACAATATACAATACTTCTTGAAATGTGTAAAGACTCTACTGCTAAATTCAAATCATTCCAGGAATTCTTTATAAAAAGCTTTACTTTCAATAAAAGATAATTGTTCATGTAGTTTTCTAACAAAAAAATCTGATATCTGATTGCAAATATTTCAAAGAAATTATTTTGAATAGCCATGAGAAAGTATATTGTATTTATGAAACTACACCATATATTTTATTTATAATACTATAGTAATCAAAAGATTGTTTATTAAGATTTTCAAGGTATCAATGTTTCACTATGTAGAGCATTTTATTCATGGAACATAAGAAATAGATTTTACTAAAAATGTTTAAATTATTTCAATTTTCTACATAATTACTGTAATTATTTGATTTAAATTATTTTTAAATGAAGTTATATTACTTATATATCCAACAATGTTTATTTTTATCAATAAATATGCATGTATATGTAATAGGAAAATATATTTAAAAAAACCCGGGTTAAACCAAAAAAACCTGGTTTTTTGAAAAAAAAAAAAAAACGGTTTTTTACCAACCCTGGTTTATAGTGCATAAAATATTTTGACTTAACTACAAACCTAAATAATCAAATTTAATTTTTAAATTATACTTACCAAAATGTAATAACACCAAAACTTTTATAAATAGCTGCTTTTAAGTTATTTTATGTGATTAATAAAATTTCAATATTTTATTCTTTTTTTTATGTGTATGTACCTTGCATAATTATAATCTGGCAATCAAGCCAGCCAGAAAGCAGAAAACACTGTTTAAGAGCACAGTCAAAGAGGGGCTCATAGGGTTTTAAATCCTTCTCTGTTTAAATAAAAACAATTAAGTTACAGAAGCTATTAAAAATCTATTTTCTGTCTTAAATGTTTCCTTATTCACCTCTCAACACCCCCCCCCCCCAAAAAAAAAAAAAAAAAAAAAAAAAAAAAAAAAAATCATGAAACTAGTAAATCTGCAGATCAGTGGCCTCAAACATCAGTTTTTCAGTTCTACAGTTTTATTTTGAAATTATTTTATTTAGTATTTAAAATATTCAACTCACAATATCATTTCTTTCATATTTGTAATATTAATTATTATAAATGATATACTGTCTCTGGAAGATTAATTGTTAAAATAGTTAGACAAAACTAAACACTAATATTCCAAAACATTTTTTTTTTCAAATTAACTTTTAAATCCCCTACTGTTTTAATAATTTGATATCTGTAATTGCCTGATAGTATTTTAAACTATCCATCTAAAATAATTAAAATCAAACATAGGGATTGACCGAAGCAGCAATTTTGCGGAATACTTGAAACTTTTTAATACGCATTTTTGCATATATTAGCTTTTTTAATAAGCTTCAATTGAAATTAAATTCTCAATAATTTTATTCAGTTACATTTTTATTCTTAAATCCAATTACACAAAAAAATTTAACGACTTCTTTCCACTCACAAATTCATTAACCCATCACTTATTTTTTATTATTTTATCACTAGTCAATACCCAAAAATAACCTATGAAAGTATTAAACTATACAGGATATTATTAAGGATAAGGATTGTCAGAAAAACAAAAGTTCATTCAAATACAAAGAAACAATGTTGTCATTAAGCTGATTTACTGATTGTCTAAGTCTAATTTTAAACATATTGAATAGGAATGTTCTCAAAATACAAAAGGTATCATATCTATTAGTGATGCAACGAATAGTGGTTTGGCCGAATAACCGAATATTCGGCCAAGTTACAGCTGAATATTCGGCCTATTCGGCCGCCGAATAATGAACTTATTTTTGCCTAAAAACAAAATATAGTATGCGCTATATGCACAATTCTTGCATATTTCACAATTAAAATGTATTGTTTTCATTTAAAAAATTATTTATATACAAATTTTTAATTTTTTAAAGCATTTTTTTACTCTGAAAAAATATTCAGCTATGTTCGGCCTAAAAATTGCCTCAAAAATATAAATCAGAACCCCCCCCCCACAAAAAAAAAAAATAAATAAATAAATAAATAAATTCTTAGCTAAAGTTCCTCATCAGGTAGTGTCTAGTTATATTTTAATACATATTATGTGTGTTGTTGTTACATTTTATAATAATGACAAAATTTTTAAAGTACTTAGGAAACATAAGTTTCAGCTTTCAGATGAAATAAAATAACAAATAAGAAATCTTAATTTCGTAAGAAAAATCACTGATAAGAAAGGGTGAAAGGAATATCCTCTAAAATGGTGGAAAGAAATCATTGTAGACTTTATAAAGCCACAATTAACAAAATTTTTATTTATCTTTATTATTATTATTATTTTCCTTTGCTGTCAGCAGTGAAGCCTCTATAAAAGTGCCCCTCAGTGTGAAGAAGTAAAAGAAATTAGTAGTAATTTTCTTTCCCAGCCACTATAGGTCAAAACTAGGAAATTGCATTAGCGGCCACTGGCCGGTAAGACTAGTTTTTTAAGTGGCCACTTTCTTTAAACTAGTGGCCACTTTTTTATTTAAAAATACTAAACAGTAAAGTTGCTATAAATATTAATCTAAAACTGAATAGCCCAAATAAATATGTTAATATAAATGTATTAGAACCAAAAAAACGTAGAATCCTTGATGAAATGCAAGAAAATTTTATTCTCTCCTTGTAAAAAAGTGGCCGGAAGGTGGCCGCTGATAGACAATTTTGCACTAGCCACTTTTTCTCATTTACTGGCCCTGTGGCTAGTGCTAATTTTGACCTTTACCAGCCACTACTAGAAAGACAAAAGTGTCCTTTGGAGTGGTGGGTGAAAAATTCAGAAAACTTTCCAAACCTTTCAAAATTAGCCAAAAAGTACCTTTCTGCACCAGGAAGTACCTATATAGTGAGAGATAATTTTCAGAAGCAGGTAACATTTACGGGAAAAAAAAAAAAAGAAAGACTATCACCTGAGAATGCTGAATTATTATTTCTGCATCACAATCTATGTTTATTGAAAACATTTTAACTGTTTTTTAAGGCATTACAATGCTATTCTTGAAAAAAAATATCTAAAACGTAAATGCATACTAATTAAAAGAATTGTGTTTACATTTCTTTCATTATTTAATAAGAAATAGTAACAGACTTTAAAAAATCACTTAAATTATATTTAACTTTTAAGCGTATTTTACTAAAAAAAAAAAAAAAAAAAACCACCTTAAGTATTGCAACATATACGACTTAAATATATACATATAATGCATCTATATCTAATCAATCACATATTTATGTTCTTTATAATTCAAAATATTATTGAAAGAAATATTTTTTTATGTAACAAGGGTTAAATGTTAAACTTTCCATTAGGATTAAAAAAAAAAAAAAAAATTAATTAGCTTGTACAGCTGTATTAAAACAATTTTGAATAGATTAATTTTAAATTTAACAGATTATGTTAGCTTATTACAGATACTTTTTGTACTTACTGATACAGCATAAAATTTTTTTAACATGATTCCTAAATTACCCTCGTATATAAAAATGGGTAGATAAAACCCATTCGGAATATGAAAGTTAATGGAAAAAAAGTGTGTTAATTTCAAATAAAATTTTCATTATATATGATGAATATAAATTGTCAAATTAAAAAGTTATACTGTGTAAATATAAAAACATTTATTACAGTATTATTCGGCCAAGGCCGAATAATGGACTTGATATTCGGCCGAAGCCGAATATTCGGCAGACAGGCTGAATATTCGGTGCATCTCTAATATCGATTTGTACATTTAACTATTTTCTGTGAAATTATTGATAAAATATTTATATTTTGATTAATATTTTAACATTGTGGTGATGAAGGAAAGAAATTTGAGCGATTTTGATATAGTGTAGTTATAAAAGATATAGGATAGGCATAGGGGTATACTTATTTGATATGTGTATTTTCTTTAATATACACTTTAGATATACAGATATGAACTCTGATATACTTATTTGATGTGTACATTAAAGAAAATACACACTGAATAAATTTAAATAAAAAAAAAACTAATGTAGAATTAAATAAAATTAAATGATAAGGGAAAGATGCGCATCTTCCTTACTTTTTTTTTCTGTGTTGTAGACAGTTGTTTTGATTTCACACCTATGTAGACTATTTTAGGACAGAAATTTTTTTTTAAATTAAAAATGACCTTTGACTTGTTTTTTGTAGTGCAGCTGAACTCTGAACTTATGCACATAATATTGAAACTCATTGTTTAGCGTATTCTACGTCTAAGTAAAAGAGAATTCTTCTACTTCTAACAAAATACTTACCTGCAAAGTATTCGGCTGAAGCCGAATATTCGGTTTACATGCCGAACCACCGAATCAACTATTCGGTAAATCCCTAATCAAACAATCACTTACCTGTAGTGTTTTTAGGCATTTTATAAATTTTTATTGATAATAATAATCAACTTTTTGTATTTAAGTAATAAAGAGCTAAACATAATATGAAGCAAAATATAGGTTCAATGAAAAAGAATCTGCAAAAGAGAAAAGAAAATCTGCCATGCCCGTCTCAAACTTTCTGCTACCGAGCCCTATTCTATATTAAATAATTGGCATTTCTTTATAATAGTTGCTGCCAAGTGCAAATCACAAAGTTAGGTTACAAAATTTCGCAGAAAGCTTGTGATAATACATATACATACACAATTATATTATGTACTTGCATATTATTTTATAAATAAACATCCATTTATGTATATGTAATATTATTTTGTTTAGTATTTATCGTATATTATGTATTATCATATTACTTTTATAAAATATTACATGTTTGCACTACATGAGCTAGGTATATTTGCAATTGCAGAGCTTTCTATAAATAAGGAAGTACTAAATATATTAAATTTTTAAAAGGTAAATATAAATAAAAAAGCAAAAATAAATAATATGCAAACCATACCTACTGTTCGATTATAAATTACAAATAGAGGATTTGCAGCATTGCTTTTAATTTATTTCATGAAAAATAATATAACTCATACATAGTATGAAATAATTAACAAATACACGTGAATTATTATTGACTCTCACATTTTCCTGTTTCAACGATCTCAGAAGGTTCATTTGAATTTACATCTTTCATTAAACTTTCATCACACTGTTTCAGGTCTCTCATAAAAATTTCACCACAACCAGCATTATTACTTACATTTTCACTTAAGTCTGACATTAATGGTATATGACTGTTATCATCTTTAAGATTATCTTTCAGTTCAATACCTTTACGCTTTGGAACAATATCTGAAACAGCATCAATCCAACTCTTACCTTCTGTTATTTTAAGTATAATAGAATAGACTTGATCTATAGTCAAAACTGTTCTAGTTTTAAATTTAAAGTACCTATCAAGGGGCAATCTTGCATGTCCTACACCTTCTTTTACAGCGCTTTCGAAACAGACATTTTTCAATCGATTATGATCAACAAGAGCTCCAATAATGTACACTTTAGTATCATCAAAAGATTCTATAATGTTTGGGGAATCGCTTGTCAAGTACACAATGTCTGGTTTATCAAAAAGTTTATGATACTCTTCTTCACAAAAATTCACATCCCAATTGATACAGCCAGACAATTTATTCATCGCACCTTTAATGATTTCGTTGTGGTGGCCTGTGATGTACAGCTGTAATGGAGCATGGGCTCTTCTATTAATTGAATAACATCTATGCAATTGTTTAAACGTTTTTGAAAGCTCGGGAGCTGTCATAAGATGACCTAAAGATAAATCAAAACACACCTTAAGTTTGCAAGAAGAATTTGCCATTTTTGCAGCCTTCAGCATTTTCCTACTAGGTCTTAAAACTACACCCGATTCTTTCGCCATCTTCATTTTTAATTTTTTCTTTTCTTTTTCTTTGGCTCTTCTCAAAGGCTTCAACTCCAGCCACCGTTTCCGTTTTTCTAGTAGTTTAAGTTGACGTTTAGATAAAACTGGTTGTTCTTGATTAACTGGTTGATCTTGATCTACATTTTCATTCTTTATACATGGAATGATAGAATTCGTGTCAGTCTCTTTTCCTGTTTCCATGATCAAATGTTAAAAGTCTTAAGAATAAATAAGATGCAAAGGATTCAAATTTTACTTTTTAAAAGTCATTAAATTATCACCATATTTAGAAAAGAAACAACATATACTAATAATGATGCATGAGAATTATTCAAATACTCAGAATACAGTCACTTGCTGATAAACTTGCATCAGCAGGAGATAATTCAAAACACAAACAAACAAAACCACGTGGTACAAATATCATTGCCAATCTTGCGAAACTCTGCACAAGCCAAGATGCGATCATGGAGCTTGGAAAGCCAGATGCACTGTTAAAAATATCGTGAAAAATTACCTCTGCTTATAAAGGCTATCTATTTTCTGACCAATGAGAACGCTACATAAACGCCTATGGATCGTTCTTATTGGTCAGAAAATAGATAGCCTTTAAAAACAGAGGTAATTTTTCACGATATTTTTAACAGTGTGGTTAAGTCTTAAGGTGTACGAAATTTGACACCATTTTCCATATTCAAATAATTAGTTAATTTTTCCCTGTAGAAGAAAACAGTGCCTAGGCGCAGGGCGACCAGAGTACCTCTATGTAAAATCACGACATACGGGATATAAAATTTGATTTGTTGAAACGATTTTGGACAAAAACGAATCCCCAAGGCGATTTTACGAGCCTGCCAAGATGTTTGTTAACTTGTCTCACTCGTCTAATGGACTTTATTCCAAATCTTGGTTCGAGGCTGAAAAAAGTCACTTGATACCAGTCATGGACTTTATTCCAAATCTGGGTTCGAGGCTGAAAAAAGTCACGTGATACGGGTAATTTACCCAAAGAACTTCTAACTGATAAGAAAGGAGGCTACTATTACTTTCCGCATGAACTGTTTCACTGGCTGGCGGGGTTTTTTCATTACGTCTAGGGGGGGGGCCTTCCCAGGGTTATTAGACTATAATATATATATCTAATAACCTTGGGGCCTTCTTTTCTTTACGCTAGAGCGTTCTCATTGGTCAGAAGATAGATAGCTTTTAAAAACAGAGGTAATTTTTCAGGATATTTTTAACAGTCAAAGTTCTATCTTCATGCGCCCTCTAGTGGAGGCAAAATGTAAGTTCTCGCTTCAGGAAGAACTATTTTTTTGCACAATGCCTCTTTCTTGTGACATTAGTATTCAGTGTTAGATGATAAGGTAAATATTATCCGAATTTAAATATCTAAAAATTCCAAACGAGTTTATAATAAATAATGATTAAAGTTAAAGGAAAAATTTTACTGTAACAAGTAGATATCTGCACAGACCGGCCCGTGGCCCGAGCCCGGCCCGATTTTCATTCACGGCACTCGGACCGGGCCTGGTCTCCACTCTTTTCGGACCGACCCAGGCCCGGGCCATACTTTTTCTGAAGGCTCGGGCCGGGCCTAACTTATTTTTTCTGTACAGAGCTAGAAATGGTTTCACCGTAGTCTTCACGCCCCAAAATTTTCAGTCCTAGTTTTGACACAGCCCGTATGAAAATCATTGTCTCAGCATAGCCTGGTCCATTCAAGGGTCAGTTAAATTAGGCCTGGCCCAAAAAGTTTTGCAAAAAATGCACAGATTTTTAAATTGCCATTATTCTACACTTATGCGTTAAAATTTATTATTTTTAAAGAATAGTAGATTTCTACGCTTATTAAAATATAGGTAAATTAAAATATAGTAAACCGTGTGAAAAAGAACCTGCCTATGACGGAACACTGTTTTAAACTGAAAAACGTGTTGATCCATGCAAAATTAATATACTAATACGTAAGAAAAGAATATATAATACATTTACACTTGCAAAAAAGGGAATTTGTCTATAACGCATTTTTTTTCCTTTTCTATACAATTCTGTCTTAGAAGATTTTACTGTATAGCATTTTTCAGATTTTAACACTTCAGTACATGGAATATATGGATTAACAATATTAATGATGAAACATTTACATATAAGAAACAGATATTCATTAAAAAAATAAATATCGCAGCCTTCGGCACTTCCATAAAAATGAAGATTATAAACATTTAAAAAATATTAAGATAAATATTTTTTGTTAGAACTTCTCGTACGAGAGAAATTTATAACCAAATCGACGTAAAAGTCAACGCTTTGTAGAAATTAACTTAGGCCGGGCTGGGATTTTATCTTTTTTCCGGGCGGGCCGGGATCGGGCCGAACTTTTAAATTTTTTACCGGGCCAGGCCAATATTATTTTTTCTGCCGGCTGGGCCGGGCTCGGACCGAACTTTTAATTTTTGTATCGGACCGCCGGGCTGAATTTTTTATCTATGAGTTGGGCCGGACCCGGGCCTGGAAATTTCTGTCCGTGCAAACCTCTAGTAACAAGAGCTCCAATTAGCGCCTTCTATAGTTCTTTTTAATCTTGTGAAAATCTAGTGTCTCCACGACCAACATTGAGCTCCATATATAACAGGAGATCGGTCTTTCTATTTCCCGATAAGGAAAGGGCAGCTGAAATCACTGTTGGTCAGCAAGAAAAACCCGTTCATTCATTATGACTCCTACTATACACATGAACTCCAGGAATTTGATTGGTCTTTAACAGATTGATTTAACAGATCTATGATAACATTGGCCTACGTCGCCAAGTTGATTCCTGCAATGGTCGCTATGATAAAAATGTAGTGGTAGATTGGTTGAAGGAAGTGTTTGTTCGTAAACATGCCCTTTCCTTATATGATTTCCAGCGGTCAGCACGGAAGGATACAATGACGATAAATTTAGTTCGCATTCATGGCAAAAAAATGCTGTTTATCAAATTCCCGTACATAATTAGAGAATCATTTATTCATTTGATAAGTATAGCTTAATTAGAGAAGTATAAATTAGGATAATAGTTAATAAGAACACTAATATCCAACATTGACAACGCGGACTATTTTTTACCCTTGTCTTGCATGCTTCATTTGCCATACAAGCTTCTGGCCGCTGTCTCAGAACTGCTGTTATATTATATATAGAGCTCAGTGGCGACCAACGAATATACTATTCGCTACAGCGCCTAGAATACCTAGTGTGGAAATATGCTATCCAAACAGTGCTAAAATTTTGTACCCCTTAAATGTGCGACGATGCTGCTAAAATTTCGAATGCCGATCGCAGCGACATCTCGTATTACTAGTATTGCATTGTATAGACTAGCAATTTCTTGCAGTTGTAGAAAATATCCTGCAGATATCGCTGCGATCTGCATATTGCAGCAGTATCATTGCACATTTAAGGGATACAATATTTTAGCGCTTTTTTAAGTATTACAGGGATAGCCGATTTCCACACCATATATTCTAGGCCCTATACTATTCGCTATTCCAGCACTTGAATACTCCAGCACTCTGGTGAAATCGTGAAGAACCATGTCTGAGTCGGCAAATATTTTGCAAGCCTATTGAATGACATTGAAAACGTGTACTTTTATCATTGATAAAAACGCGTATTTTTTTGTGCAATATTTTTGAACAATGTATAATAGTTACTGTTGTGTTCCGCAATGTAATTCTCGCGAATCTGATCATCCAAGAATCAGTTTTCACAGATTTCCGAATGCAAAAGATTTATCTTCTGCATCTGCACGCTTACGTGAAGAATAACGGATTCGAGTGTTGAAAATTAACAAGAAAGTGTCAAAACTCATGGTAGTGTGTGGCAAGCATTTCCAGCCTTTAGATTCCCCCCCCCCCCCCCCCCCTAGAGGTAAGAAAACAGAATATCTTTTTTGTTATGTTTCTTTGTTAGTTTTTTTTAATATTAAAAATTAATAACATGGCACTTGAACTGAGGCCTTTAATTTTTTTTTAAATGTCGAAATCAGGTTTGACAGGTTTTTAATCGCGACAGATTTTATCTGCCAAAAACATGAAAAAAAGGCTAAAATATATTTTGATGACTGCGACTTTTCATTCAGTATTTTTTTTTTTTTTAAGGATATGTGATTGTGGATTCTTGCTTATTGTATAAAATTTTTATATAGTTAATTTGTAACATTAAAAATTAACAACATAGCACTTGAACGTGGCCTTTCATTTTTTTAATGTGGATATCAGGGTTGACAGGTCTTTAATCACGACAGTTTTCATGTGTCAAAAACCTGAAAAAAAGGCTAAAATTTATTTTGATGAATGCGAGTTTTCATTCAGTAAAATTTTTTTGGGGGATAGGTGATTGTGGCTTCTTGCTTACCGTATTAAATTTTTATATAAATGTTTCAAGACAATACAAGCAATGAATGACGATACAAAAAAAAAAAAAAAAAAAAAAAAAAAAAAAACATAGAGGAGCTAGAGCGCCGCATTAGCAGATAATTGCCAGGTAAACATTAAATAGACTCTGCAGTCGGGTTTTTTTCTTTCTTTCCCATTTTAAAGCTAATAGGTTCCATCACAAAGCCTAAGTTACACATAAGTATTAACACTTCACAAATTATAAAATATAATAATGAGAAAAAGATGAAAATTAAACATTTTCTTAAATAAATATTAATATAAAATTTCATAACTGTAACAACATAATATTATAACATTTAAAAAATGCCCCTAAGTTCAATCGCATGTGGATGCATAAACTTTATTTAGTAATCATTCATAATGTTAATTTGTCATTTCCAAACTAGATCTAATGTTTAGATTGAAAGAGATTATATTATGTAAGAGATTGATAAATTAAAAGTTTTATAGGTTAACAGATTATTCCTAAATACTATTAAAAACATAACGTATATAGTGTAATATTTGAAAATGAGAAAGAATATTTTTATGCATTTAGAAATACTTTATTCTTTAGTAATTTAAACAACCCTTTTTTTTATATTTGCTGTTCAATGTTTATTGTTACAATCAATTTTGTTTCCCTGTACTCTCATTTTTAAATGTTTTTCTATTTATAGAAAAAATCTCCTAAGCTTAAGTACAAAAAAAAAAAAAAAAAAAAAAAAAAAAAATTGTGGAATTTATTCTCTTCTACAAAATACACTGGAAAAAAAGTTTAAATAAAACTTTATACTTGATTCTTATGCTTATTACATAATTATTTTCTAAATGATAATCTGAGTTATGAAGGTCCATCTTTATTTTATTTTTTTAGAGGGGGGGGGGGGGGTGCTTATAGAAAATTTCAACTAGATTCAATTCTTTAAGTTACAGGTTTTAGATATGTATGTATAGTATATGAAGGATTATATTTTTATAAAGAGTTTGTTTCAATATTATTGTAATATTATGGAATTTATCAAACAATGATAAATTGCTATCTATTACGTCATACCTTGCTAATTTTGTTTCAATGTTTTTTCCCCTTCAGCCTTCAGGCTGTTCTGCAGCTGTTTTTTAAATAAAGCATGCTTAAAGTATTTGTAATAGTGAGTTTAAGATACAGTAGATGCCGCTTAATGTGATCGCATCTACCTTACGACTCAGAAATTTTGATAGCAACGATTTAGGAAAATATTGACTAACATAGTATACCAGGTGCAGGGGTGGGGGAATACATCATTTTACTCTTTGAAAAACTGTAGGCTATAGAGATGAGCTAAAAACTTTTTTGTAATTAGCAATAGTTTGAAATTAAGGGCAAAACTGGAAAATCTAAATCTAAAATTGAATAACTTAAATATGTTAATATAAACATATTATATACAGGAAAAGTAGAATTTTTGATGCAATGCAAGAAAATTTTACTTTGTTGGAAAGCGACCATGAGTTGGCCACTGACAAGCAGTTTTTTATAATAGCAAGTTTTTATCAGTTAATGGCCTGTGGCTAGTGCTAATTTTGCCCTGTAGTTTGAAACTTTCTAAATTACTGTTGTGTAAACATGGTACTAAGTTATATCCTATATTCAAATTTTTCTCTGTTGTATATATTTCTTAAATTTATAGAAAAAAATATGAAAATATATTTTACTAACAATAATTAAAACTATTTTGCATACATTTTGTCATGAGAATTTTCAAATATATGCTGTCTGGTAAGATTTTCTGAAAATTCCCCATTCCCAGTTAAATAAATATCTTATGCTTTGTGAAATGATGATTTATTTTTATAATAAATAAAAATAAAAGATCCTTTTTTGTTTATGTTCATATTACCTTTTTAAATTGTCTGAGCAATGTTATATAAAGAAATATGAGCATTTGCTTGTATATTAAATATAAACACTTAATAAGAAAAAAATTGCCATGAAGAGACTAAAAATCAATGTATCTTTTTAAGTTTATTATATTTATCTGCATGCTAGCTAGAAAAAAAGTTTAAATGATTTTACAAGAGCGTATTTAATCAGTTTTTGTTTTATTTTTTTCCACTATGGACCACTTTTTAGAATTAAACTTAAGAAAAATGCTGTGCCCATCACTCAACGTTGAGTTCGTGTGAAAACATAGATGAATTAAATGAAAAAAGAAAGCAACTTGATACGATTAGAAAGGAAAAGAGAGATAGGTAATATATAAGAATTTGTTAAAAATTGGTAAATAGTGAAATAAAAAAAAGGCAAAATTATATTAGACTCGGTAGCAGAATTTCCTTTGTTAATCTGCCGCAAACCAAAATAAAGCTGTCAGATTGATCTGCAGGGTATAAAAAAATATCTGCAGTGCCTCTGCCATGCTGTATTGTTGTTTCTGCTACTGAGATACTTTCAAGAAAAAAAAATCGGGCAAATTGCTGTTTTCTGACATTCATGCAGTCTTTTTCATGCTCAAATGCACTAAATTTCCCAACATTTTTTTATTCAAACGCAAAAAAGTTGAATAGCATTGATCGGTTTTCTGTCGGCTAAGCATCATTTAGAAAATGCTATGAAAGATGACAATTTAACCCTCTAGTGCATGTATTTGATTCCTTAATGGGCATACATTAAAGGAAAAATACTAAAAAAATTATCACTCTTATATTTTTCCGTATTTTGGATTTTTTTAAATAGTTGCCAAATGGCAACACCATGCATTAAGCGTATTCCAAACATATTCTACGATATTTCTCTGGTCTTTTTCTAATAATTGTCGGGTGGCATTTTGCAGCACGGGGTTCTGTTTTTTCTTATTATCCCAAGGTACGAAATTACTTTTGATTTTAAAAGTGTCATTATGTTCACTGATGTTTAATAGTTATCAAAACATATTTCACGATTTACAGGTAACTGGATGAGTTAGTCTAGCATTGACTCAAACGCTAACCTCCAAGTCATGTCCACCTGACAGGCTGGTTGTATTTTTTTCGCAATAAATATCAAAATTGTACGCAAATCTTGATATTCCTGCGAAAAATAACAATTTAAAACCACATTTATGCGAGTTTTTTTTTCTTTGGTGGGGGGATATACTGCTTCATATGGTGACGAGCCTTTGGCGCACTTATTTGCTCATAAACACTGAAAGATTTTTTTGATGGGAATGGATATGAATTTCCATTCAGGGTACCGACTATTGATCTTAATTTGAATAACTTATCTTTCCCATTAGACAGTGTATTATCGTTCAGATGGGAAAATTGTCGTATACCGCATACTTTCAAATGTATCCAAGATCATAGTGCGACTACCTGGTGATACACCAATGACAGGGTTCCCAAACAATCTTATGATTTTAAAGTTTGCCACTCTACTCAAGATACAAATCCTTAGATTTTTTTTATATCTTTCGAGCATATATTGAGTGGTTTTTGAACATGTTTTAAAACACTATACAGGCTTGCTTGTTGAGAGATATGCTCGAAACGTACTGAGTGGAAAAATACAAAAAATATTTATATGGTGTTTTTATGATAAAACACTTTCAGGCAAGAAACATATCCAAGAAGGATTTGGATGAAGAGTTTAAAGCTTTCACTTTTTCCTGTTTAAGTTTACCTGGATGCTTTTGTTTAGATGTAGATGGAATATTCACTATCCCAACGTTTGGATCAAAATTCTAGTCAATTTCATTAGCTGATTTATCTGCTTGTAAATCACAATCAGTCTCATCATAATTGTGTGAACCGTTTTTGAACAGAAGGTTTGGATCAAAAGGTGGATCGTCATCCCTGTCATTGTAAGAAATATCACTTTCACTAGACAATCCAATCCAAATTTCTTCTGTTAATATATTTTTTAGTATCTTTGCTCTAAAATATATGTTGAACATGATGAATGCGTCCTCTCACACGTCGCTCGCCACCGCCAAAGTTTTGCCTAGTTTAACGTGGCAACACTGTCGCGAGCCCCCTGCAGCCCCGACATCGCTCCCAGCGACTTTTTTTTTGTTGTTCCCCCGGATCAAGAAAGACCTGACAGGGAAGCGATTCGACATGATTCCTGCGATCCAGGTAGCTTTGACGAAGTCCCTTAACAGCCCTGCGCGCGAAGACTTCCAGAGAGCCTATGAACAATGAAAAAAACGCTGGCAGCGGTGTGTTAGTGCCCAAGGGTCCTATTTTGAAGAATTTATAGTTCGCTGTACAAAAATGTTTAACAAATTTTGTAATTCCATACTTTATGTTCCAATAATTTTGTAGACCAGTCTTGAAACTTTGTGAACATACCATGTATATTTTTATTTTCAGATCAAAAGAGGAAATATTTGGAAATTTAACTAACATGCATACTGCTGGGATGCCAAATACGTCTAAATCCTTTATGATGAACAATAGTGGTGATGAGCATGATGATGGCGAAATTGGGACCAATTCTGAAGCCACAGTATTGAACAATTAAGGCATAATTTTAGCTGCCGAAGGACTTATGTTTTTAAGAGATAAGATGCAAAAAGATGTAGGAACCCAAGTGACTACTGGGCATCTAATCCTATATCATAGTTTTTTAAGGAAAATGTCAGAACCAGGCCTAAACTCCTTAACAGGAATACATTCCATGGCTCTTTTAGAGACTTTAGTTAAACTACTTCAAAATGACTATGGAGAATTATTTAGAACTCATCAGATGCCATTAAAGCACCAAATTGTTTTGACTTTTATGCGTCTAAAGCTTGATTTGCCATTTTCATCATTATCGGCACTCTTTGAATGCACTGCAACAACATGCAAGAGCATTTTTTCAGATGTTTTACAGCATCTTGCAGTGCATTTAAAGTGTGCCATTCCGTGGCTTTCAAAGGAGCAAGTTTTAGAAAGAATGCCATCATGTTTCAAACCCTCGTACAGAAACACATGAGAGACTGCACTGAGGTTTCAGTGACAAAAACAGATTGCTCTAAATGTCGAATTATGACATACAAGGCAAAACATGCCATAAAACTTATGTGGTGTAGCTCCACGTGGAGTTTTAACATTTATTACCCCGGTATATGGCGGACGTGCTTCTGACAAAGAAATCTTCAACAAAGCAACGTCATTCAATTTGTGGAGCCACGTGAAAATGCAATAATACAGAGGCTTCCTTATTGACGATATTTGCATCGAGAACTTCATAGAGCTTTTCAGGCCACCATTTCTGAAACAAAGTCGGTATTCAGGTTCAGACTCAACCAAAAATACCAGCATTGCACGTGCCAGAGTACATGTTGAACGCATGATTCAAAGGATCAAAAATTTCCAAGGCACAATTCCCTGGGGTATGTTACCTCATATAAACGATATGTTTATTGTTTGCTCTGGGATCGCAAACTTAGGAAAACCCATTTTAGCTGACAAGAAATTTTAACTTCATTTTTAATATCATATTACTTTTTTTAAATATGTTTCACACATTTAAAGTATCCCTTAGCTTATCACTTATTTCCTTTAAAATATAACAATAATAAATAGTAACATAAACAAAACATTTTATTTTGACATCAAAACAGTGTTTTTAACAGAGTTTCTCTACATCAACTGGAAAAGTCAGAGAATTTTGAAATTGACCTTAAAAGTCATGGAATTTTAACATTTAAACCAAAATCTGGAAAAGGCTGGTAATTTAATCCTCCGTCTACCAGACAGGTCCAATGGACCTGACAAATACATTAAGAATTATTTTTTCCATGGAAAAAAAATAAATTCTATAAATATGTGACATTGTCTGGAATATTCTTCTATTTTGAGTATGCATGAATAAAACATTCTAGATAAGTCACATATTTACAGAAATTTTAGCCTTTTTTTATTTTCCATTCCATGAGAAAAATAATCTTGAATTTTTGCTGGGTCCATGCAACGCCTCCTAGATACTTGAGAAACCATTGACACGCGCCACGAAAATGTCACACAAAGAAGGCAAAAACAAAGAAAAAAAATTCGAACAACTTGCATGTTTCGTTTTCTTTTGCTCGTGAAATTATTTATTATTAGAAATTAAGAATTAATAATTCCATGAGCCAACGAAATCGAAATATGCAAGTTGTTCGGATTTTTTTTTCTTTGTTTTGCCTGCTTTGTGTGACGTTTTTGTGACTCGTTTCAAGGCTTTCTCAAATATCTAGGGGCGTTGGTTCATGGAATCTGTCTGGTAGGCGGAGGTTTAATTGTGATATTTGCTGAAGTGAATTGTGGTTTAATGCAAAAATATCATATAGCCCCCACACATTTTTTTCACAGTTTGAAGAAAGTTTGTATCATAAATTATTAAGACAAACAATTATTGTTATAAAGGCATAAATGTAAATTTCAATCGCTGTTACTTTATTTCGAAAGTTTTAATATGTTCTTGATAAGATGGACAACAGTACATAAAGAAAAATTTTTTGCCGTCATAATTACTTAAAACCAGGCTAATTTTGATTTTTTAACAGCATTCCTTGTAGCCTATTTTTGAGAATGAAGTGCAGTAGTTTTTTTTTTTAATGTGTGAAATGCAACTTGCCGTTTTAAAAATAGTGAATAGCATCGCTCGTTGTAACCCAAAAATCTTCTCCTTATCACAGTATTCGTAAGTCTCTATCTGATGAATGTTCGCAAAAGTTATAGAACTTTTTAAATTTTAGAAGAAAATCGCAAGATTATAAATTATCAATTTTATTATTTTTTTATTATCAATGTATTAACCCACATAGCATTTTTAGTTTGCAGAATATTTGCAACAGTTTTGTTTGAAAACCTGCAAAGTTGCAGTAAGCTCAGCATGACAAGACTGAAAGTTCATAACAGCAAGATAACGCAAACGCCGAAGTCACCACACTTTGAACTTGCAGCTAACTTGTCGTGCAAGTTAAATTCTTTCTTTGTCAAATTTATTGCAAATTAACGGTAAACAAGTAATCAAAAATACTGCAAAGTAGTAATTTTTCCATGCCACACTATCTGTTTACAGCTGTTACACTATAAGTTTAACCCCTTCGAAGGGGTCCATAGACCTGATGAGGTATATTGATGCGAACGCACCGTCAGCACACTGACTGTGATGCACAGTCAGAAGGTGCATGCTTCGTTTTTATCAACATAAACAAGTTAAGGTAATATTTGTATTTTTCAATTCGAGCATTTTTTCGTATTTGATAAGTATAGCGTTTAGGAAAAGGTGCCTACTGAATAAAATTTCTGCAATTTCTGCGTATGTGCTGATTGTCTATTCTCTTAACAGAGGGATTTTTTGCTTTCGTCACTTTCGTGAATTAAAGACAGTCTTGCCATCAGTTTCACAACAAACTACTCATGCATGTGGGTGATGGTGTACCTTGCAGGAGATTTGCTGCTAATTTCTTAATTCAAATTTATCACGGCAAGATAATAGCGGAAAAAAATTAAACTTGCTGCTAATATTCATGCTATCTGGGAAATAATGTTGAAACTCAAAATTATTTAAATGTGTTATTTTATTTATTATTAGCTGATCCTAGCTATGTACAAAATTTAAGAATGTTCCTCTTTTGCATATACCAAATGGTTCGGTCGATAGACATTTAAATAACCAGCCAAAATAAAATAAGACATATCATTCTTCTGTTATACATGTGATGGAAAGCAGGGACTTGAGCATAGGTGGGCACACTTATCGATTTTCAGAAGAAAAAAAGATGTGCTTTCAAGGAATTTAAAATTAATAATATCTCGGTTAATTATTGAAAAATCTCATTTCGGGTACATTAAGTAAGGTACATCCAAATTTTTAGACTTGTACATGCAGTATATTTCGGTCATCGCCAGAGTTTGTTGATATATGAGGGGTTCACACCCATGTAGACAAAGTCCATTTTGAAAAAAAGCTAGATAGTCCATTTAGCAGGTCCATAAAATCTCTTTTTTTCACTCCTACAGTGAACCAAGTCTGTAAACAGATGCCATATATGATAAAGTATGTGAAAACAGGCTTGGTTCATTATGGGAGTAGATAAAACAGATTTTATGCACCTTCTAAATAGACTTTTTTTAAAAATATGGAATTGGTTTACTATGGTTGCGAGCACCTCATATATCAATGGATTATATCATTCTATGTAGCCGATATTTATTTTCAAAATATCAAGATATTTGATATTTTCTACAGTTGATATTTATTTTTTTTAAATAGCACTGTGCAACATACTTTTGATATTTTCGGTCAAAACAAGTGTAAATAAAATTTGAAACTGTTATTGACTCTGTCATTCTGTAGATAATGACCTTTTGTCTCTGGCAGTGACTGTTTTTAGTAAAAAAAAATCTAATACCAAGCTTTAGGTTTGAAATTTTTATTTTGAAATATAGAAATAATGTAATTATGTGGGATATAATTAATTCAGAACAGTCATTGAAAGGCAAACTATCTAATTTAGTAAATATTGAGTTATATAGAGCTTCATTAGAAAAGAATCTTTTCTGGTTTTGGTTCAGTTGAGTTTAAACTATACAACATGTTAAGGAATACAAAATAAGAAAAGCTCACATTTATGTTAAAATGTTTCTATTAAAAATAACTGTGTTAGCATTGAGATATTTGAGTCCGTTAACTTGAAGTTTTTTGAAGCGGACGTACCCGGAATCAAGATTATAACTTGAGCAAGTTTTTGAAACTCACTTAACTTTTGATACTCTCTTAACTATGAGTTGAGTAGAAATCTACCTGCTGAACTATTTTTCTTATTTGAAACTGTTATTAAAATTAGAGTTGAGTTCTACAAATAATTATTCAGCTTTTTGGAATGATCTTTTGAATCATTTATTTGATTAGCATGCCGCAAAGAATAATAACAATAATAAACTATGCATAGTTAGAAGTTGTAGTTACAAATTTAACATAAGTTAAGTCTCTTAAAACTTTTTTCAATGTGAACAGGTGAAGCCTAATTCCGGGTTTCCCGTTTCAAAAA
This sequence comes from Maratus speciosus, assembly GCA_963932465.1. Lineage (NCBI taxonomy): Eukaryota > Metazoa > Arthropoda > Arachnida > Araneae > Salticidae > Maratus > Maratus speciosus. The sequence continues at coordinate 39,656,254 of OZ010791.1, read as the reverse complement.
AGTTAAGTGTCTAAAAGTTAAGTGGCTCAACTATCTCAGTGCGAATATAGTATAATGTTCGCACCTTAACCTTATTTTTTGTAACCCTTAACCTTATATTTTGTAAATATAAATTGTAAAACCCTTAATTTCCAGTCTAATGGCTATTTCTGTTTTTTTTTCCTCTGACAATTTGGAAATTAAAATGTTCTTTGTTTTTTTTTTTTGTCAAACTGTACCTTCTTGCACCGCTAGATTAAAAATATCTGTTTCAAGAAAGAGAAGATTGACATATATATATATTTTTGTTAATTGGTCCTGAATAAGTTTTTTGGCAATGAAGATACATGAAGTAGTTATATAGACAATTACTGATGTTCATGTGATTGAAAGGATTCGATTATTTCTACAACTGGTTTAAAAATGGAGCCTTTTACTTACCCATCATACGTAGTATAGGGTAAGTCTTGTAATCGTTTAAAAAGAAAAATTGATGGATTTATACGTTTCAGACACTGGAGATTCCGAAAAACTTATTAAAAAAAAAAAATTGCCGTCCGTCTATCTGTGTGTCTCTGTAAACGCCCTATCTCTCGAACAAATTGAGACAGAGACTTGAAATTTGTTTTGTATTTAGTATATAATAATATGAGACAAAGTCTGTTGAATTTCAGTATTCTAAATTATCCGGAACTATTTTTTTCGGACTCGAAATATTCGTTTTGATAAAAAGTATATAAATTTTTTTGAAATTGTTTATTTTAGGAGTGAATATATAAGACAATAAAAAAAAAAAAACATAAATTTTGCATAAAGAAGGAAGTCGATCGGATAATTAGTTGCCGAGATATTTGTAATCATAGTTTCCACACTCTTCGATTTTTCATGACCCTGTATTTCCTTCAAATTTCAATTCAAAGGTATATTTTAATTGGAAATGAGACGCTTAATCCAACGCAGTAAACTGTTAGTTAATAGGATTATAATTTTTGTAGTTATAATAATATGTTTCTTTTACGCAGTTCAGTAATAAAGCATTTAAAGTTTATGACGTCATCAAGCCATCATTTTAAACTATCTACCGAACAAATTGAGATAGAGGCGAGAAATTTGGTATGTACTTAGAATGTAATAGTGCGACAAAGCTTATTAAATTTCAGCATTGAACATTTATTTTCATATTTTATATTATGCATATCCATAATGGGTAAGCATTACGGTGGCCCCCAACGACTAGTTTTTTTTTTTCCAATTTGAATCCAAAACACATCATCTAAAAGTTTTCTCTCTAATTGATATGTATCTTCACTAGCTTCCTTACTTTATAATAAAAACTTATCTTTTATACAGGGTGTCCAGCGAATAAGACCCTGATTTCAAAATTAAATATCTCAAAAACAAAGATCAATAGGATTTTGCGGTAAACAGTTTGTTTATTAGCTAAGCTGTAAAAATGTTGTACAGAAGTTTCAAAAATTAGTTGCAAAAACCGCTAACATATGGCGCTGTAATCGCAATGCCTATAAATTGTGTTTTGAAGTGGAGAACCCTAACGTCTCATTCCTAGATGGCTTCCTATGGAAGAACGAAAATTGGGAAAGACCGCTTTTTCGTTGGGATGATGTGCAAAAGTGGAGGCATCTGGTCACGGAATTATTGCATAAGCTTCAATTTTAGAGAATTTCAATTAATAGAATTTTCAATAAAAAGTTTAGCAATCGTTATATAAGAACTTAACAAAATATTTTATTTGGGTAATGTGCAGAAGCGGAGCCCTGTGTTGACAGAATTGAGGTTTGTTTCAAATTTTGTTATAAGCTACTTCGGTCCAGTTACCAATATATCTGTTGCATGTCTTTTCTCTCCTAATTGGTAGATCGTGGAATCGAATCCAAGTAGAGGAAGATCTGAAAAAAAAAAAATGGAAATCTTTACTTTTTAATATTTATTTAAACTTTGAAAAAAGTTTGAATAAAAAAAACTGAAGTTTCTAGTTTTAAAATTTAATTAACTTAAAAGAAACCCCTTTTTTAAAAATCATTGAGCATTTATAATAATGATTCATAAATCATTTTTTTAATTGTAGAGAATAGTTTGAATGAAAAAATACAAAGTTTCTATTTTTAAAAAATTAATTAAGTTAAAAAATAATTTTAATTTTAAAAACTCGTTTTCATTTTTTTTATCATTGAGCACAGAAATATGGTGCAGCTTCTAGCGATAGGATCCGAAGTGTTCGAAAGGAATGCAGCATCCAAAATACTTTTGCTTTGACGTTGATGATATGACTTATCATCAGTTCCTTTGAAAAAAGAAATAATTTAATGGATAACTTCTGTCTCTAAAACTTTGTTTACAAAGAAAAGAAATATATGTGTTGTGCTAAAACCAAAGTATTATGCCGTGATTTAAAAATAAATTAAAATTGAAAAATTACTTTTTGATTTATAATAATTCAGGTATAAACAATAATACCAAAATATTATGCCGTGATTTTAAAATATAAACTAGTCGGATGTACCAATCCCAAAACTTTCTTCTATCTCATACATGTTAATACTTCAAAATTCGCTATCACACTGCCAAAATTAAATGGCAATCTATGCATCTCATGAGGATTCTAACGATATGAAATTCCGTGCATTAGTTCTTGAGATATGACTATCGCTGAAATCGTCTAAATTCAGCAAAATGCTGCCTAGCAGCGCCACCTATTGGGTGATTTATACCAAATCCTAATCAGCAACAATTTATGTCAACGTCTGACTGAATCTGAAGTTTGGAGAAAATCCGTACATTAGTTTTTGAGATAGAGCAATAGCGAAAATCGTGAAAATTTCTGCATAGCAGCGCCACCTATTGGGTGATTAACACCAAAACCTAATTAACAACAACTTGTGTCAACATACAACTAAATCTGAAGTTAGATGAAAATTGGTCCATTAATTCTATTGATAGAGCTATTGAGGCAATCGTGGAAAAGGCAGCAGAGAAGCGCCACCTGTTGGGCGATTTACACCAACACCTAATCAGTAGCAAGTCATATCAAGGACTAACTTAATCTGAAGTTTGATGAAAATCCGTGAGTTAGTTCTTAAGATAGAGCTATTGGGAAAATCGTGTAAATCCTGCAAAATTCATCATAACAGCGCCACCTGTTGGGCGATTTACACCAAAACGTAATCATCATCAATTCATATCAAGGACTAACTAAATCTGAAGTTTGATCAAAATCCGTGCATTAGTTCTTGAGATAGAGCTATTGCGAAAATTGTGAAAAATGCAGCATTGCAGCGCCACCTGCAGAGCGATTTACACCAAAAACTAATCAGCATCAATTTGTATTAGGCACTAACTGAATATCAATTTTTATTAAATTCCGTGCATTAGTTCTTGAGATAGAGCGCCCACAAAATTTGTGTCACATACACACAGACAGACAGACTCACAGAGTCACAGACAGACATTTTGTAAAAACATGTTTTTTGGAATCTCTGACCCCTAAAACGTGTAAATCCGTCGAAAACCGGAATTCGAAAATTTTCATGAATCCAATATACTTTCTTCTTGTAAAGATAGAAGAAAGTAATAAAAATAAATAGAAAGTACAAAATTATTTTTCTAAATATATGCATTTTGATTTAAATAATTATATGGCATTAAAGATTGAATTTAATAAAATATTTAAAAAATTCTTATGATTTCTAAATTTTTTATTGAAAATTCTATTAATTGAAATTTTCTAAAATTAAAGCTGGTGCAATAATTCTGTGACCAGATGTCTCCACTTCTGCACATTACCCCAATGAAAAAATGAACTTTCCCAATATTCGTTTTTACGTAGGGAGCCATTTTTTAGGGAGCCATCTAGGATTGAGTCGCCATTGCTCTGGACTTCGAAGCAGTTTAAGATTGCGATTACAGCGCCATCTGTTAACGGTTTTTGCAAGTAAATTTTGAACCTTCTGTATAACATTTTTACAGCTTAACTAATAAACAAACCGTTTACCGCATAATTCTGTTGATCTTTGTTTTTGAGATATTTAATTTTGAAATCAGGGTCTTATTCGCTGGACACCCTGTACTTTTAACCCTTTATAGTTCTTTGGGATAATAGTTTCCCAACCATAGGTTAATTTTCTGATTATTGATTTATAAAGGGTTAATGCGTGTTATTGGGGGTTTTTTTGCGCAATAATGTGCATCGATATCAACATTCCTACTTCTTTTTCCATACGGCTGAATACTGATGTAGTCTAGTTTTTTCTTCCGCGGTTGGAAAATGAACACCACCATTTTTCTGTTTTTGGGAGGAAATCGATATTTCCCCTTACACAGTGATACAATTGGTATGATGCACATCCTACATGTATTACGTACTACCACTACGAAAACTGAAGGAAAACTTTCTTCTGCTGTCGTACTGGTTCCGTAGGGCACCCTGTTCGTGACTGACGAAGAAAGATTTTTGAAACGTGTTGCATTACCTTTTTGTTTTTATTGTGTATTTAACAACTGCTTCCTTTGATATTATGAGACGAAACATTGGAAGCCCTTATTTTTTGTGTTAAAAAAAATGAGAAGGAAAGTTTCTATTAACAGCAAACTTTAAAACAGCTTGTGCGTTAAAGATTTAAGACAATGCAAATACCAGTCATTTTTTTAAAAATCTCCAATTCGACTGAACGTTGCATGTAAATGGTTACTTTGTCTGATGGCTCACAATATCTATTATATTTGTAAAAAAAAAATATGCTTAATTGACTGGCATTTTAAAATATCAGAACATAGTAAATGGAGAATTTTTTTAAGGTCACTCAAATCGGACAACATTTAGATATTTTTTCTTTAATTAAACTGAAAGTTTCTATTATATTTGAAATATTCTAACCTACAATTTCAAATTTTTTTTCAAGATTATGATATTTTACCGTGAAATATGAAAATACCCAATTTTGGGGTATTTTCCCTAGGCTTGGGTAAATACCCAGGTATATTATACCCAAAAAATAAATACTTATCCGCTGGATGTTTACCCATCACATCACTGACTGTAAGGAAGCGTGAATTGCTTAAGGATGTTTTTTAATCGAATTATGCATTTTATAACTGAAAATGTATTTAGCATACTAAGAGATTGTTGTATAAAATATAAATAAATTCATAAACAGGGCTACGCAAAGAGCTAGGTATTTTGCTGTCATTCGATAGTTATTTTTGAAAGTACGTTTTCAGTTGCGTTGTACTCCCCCCCCCCCCTCAATTATACTTTAGTTTAATGTGAGACGTGTACAGATAATATACAGGACTATACAAAAGTATTCGAGTGCATTTCCGTCTGTTGGTGGAAATGGCTGAAGGAGAATTTCCGACTGTTTTTATGCATTTAGCAACTAAGATAAATTCTAGCACTATGTAGTGTATATACAGATCTCTAGATCATATACAGGATGCACAAAATCATCAGAAATGTAAGACACTGATTATTGCTTATTTATTATTAATGTTAAAGAAGTACAGTCAAACTTCCCTTTAACGAAGTTTTCTACTTCACGAAATTTTCTGTCGAACCTTGACTTTGAGCACTATTAGCAGGCAAATTAATCTCCATATTACGAAAAATATATTCTATATAACGAAGTTTATTCCACTTTCGTGCGTGTACACCATTCAAACGGAGAGGTTGCTGTTGCGATGAATGTATGAATTTATTTCAGCGGATTGTATGAAAATGAAGTTATTTATATATTTAATAATTTCCATTTAAAAGAAGTAATGCTAAAAGCCTTCGATACAATAAGAAGGGGATTCCAGTTTTACGAAAATGTTACAGATGAATTGTTCGGATACTTACATAAGTGCAAAAAATTTTTATGAACAATGTATTTTTTGTAAGAAACTTGTACAAAGTAATATTACAAACTTTTTAAAAGTTAATAATTTGAAATACTGAGAAAAAAGAGAAGATACGTTACGCTTCAGTTTTTGGTTACATCTATTTATAATGTGTTTTTCTAGACATTATTTTAATTACCGTAATTTCCGGTGTATAGCCCGCGGATCAAACAATCGTGTTTCGACCCAGAAATTTTTAAAAATAAAATGTAACTTTTTAGATCACGGTAAATATGGGTCTTCAAATACTGAATAAAATTTCTGGGTCCAAACTGAATTGTTTGATCTGCGGGCTATACACTCGAAATTACGTTAAATTTTTCTCATGTATCTACATTACATAAAACAAAAGTTACTCCCGAATTAAAATACATTTTTCCAATATTTTCATTTTACGTGTATTTTTCCTTTAATGCATGTGTATTTTATTATAAAATTTTCATGAATTTGAGTTGAGTTCTATTTAACGAATTTTCTTCATAACGAAGTGTTTAAGTGGAACGACGTGACTTCGTTAAATGGAAATTTCACTGTACTTAAATAAATGATTACGAACTGTGTACATTTCATAAAAAATTACTTTGCACTAGACGTTATTCCAGACACAATCTAGACGCGAGTAGCTATCGATTACCCCCTAGGAAGAAATACACATATCGTTTTACTCTGAATGTCTGGGAAGAAATAAATGAAAATTTCTTATTTTATTATTGACCTCATAAGACATTCTAAACGTATTCCAAGAATTAAACTGATCATTTAGTTTTCCTAGACGGATAAATAAAGAAAAAAAAAGAGAAAAGTGAAACTTAATTATTTTAGTACTACTTATCTAGTATTTAAGTAGAAAAATATGTGTCAGTATTTTTGTTGATTTAATAGCTTTCAGTGCATTTCTAAATAAAACCAGTTTTCACATTAAAAAAATAAATAACTTGACATTTTTCCAGGCCAAACATTCTGGGGATATTTTTTTAAAAGGAAAAAAAAAATAATCTTTCTTTCTTCATCCTTTTAGAAAAATTTTCCTACAAAATTTTGAAATTCTCGGAAACATTTGACTTTTCTGGTGGAATTTGTTGGTTCTTAAGTCTAAAAAGTTCTATCGTCCTTTCGATACACACTAACATACGAAGTTTCTTGAGTTCACTTCTAATAAAGTTTGAAATACATTTTTTAGACCTCGAGAAAATGCAAAAATACAGCTCTAGTGTCATGAGATTCGTTATTCTGCGAAGTTATTTTTCCCAAGTCCCAAATAGAGTTCGAGTTACACCACGAAACGTAAAAGAGCGCTCCATCCTGCGGGGACAACTGAATGTATTGGATTTTGAAAAATTCATCTGTATTTCATACTTGTGCTTTGATGTGTATCATGTACAGGAGTACAATAGCTCTGAACCAAACAAAGTTCTGAATTCAGATAGTGGTTTTACCAGGGCTTAATTTCTAACAAAAAAAGTACCGGAGCCCTAATATTCTGCGGTATCGGTACTAACAACTGTGCACTTTTCCGCCCTCTCTGTCACTCCAATCTGCATATTTATATTTTGTACATTATTTGAAAAAATTAAAGCTTTTTTTTCCTTTAGCAAAATGAAAATTTTAATTATATCTATCAGCATATACTTAGTTGTCAACTATTGCACTTTTTAGTTATCACTCCTTCCGAATAGTAATCTTTGCCTAGTTATAATGTTAATTGCTATTTTTTTTTTTGTTAATTCTACGATTAAATATGGTAAGAATTATGATTCGGAAATAGTGTTATCACAAAAAAAGGATGAAATTTACAGAAATTATATGCTGAAGAATGGAACAATGTTTTTCAATTTTCTATAAAAGGTCTTAAACTATCTACTTCTATCTTAAACTATAATCGATCACCTCCGCATAACAATCTTTTGTGGCGAGTCCCTGAAAATCAGATTAAATTAAAAATTTGACTCCATTATCGGAAAGATTCGATGCTTTTATAGAAAAAGGGGAAACACTGCTCGATTGCTTTCTATCAGAATAACAATACATGGCAATTATATCTATTAACAAATGAAAGTAACTTCGTAAATGTGCAGAGCAGAGCCTTAGCATGGGCAGCTTTCATGATACAAAATAAATAGAAAAATTATTAACGCGATTTTTATACTCGTACGCAATAGACGACAAAAAACCTCACACAAACAAAACCTCTAGCTGATGCTCGTTGGCTAAAAACAGAAAATATTCTTTTCAGGTTAGATATGTAAATAAAAAGAAAAAAAACATCATTTAAAAATTACCCTACTGTCACAAAAGAAAATCGAACTGAAAGCAAATGCATTGTTCAGTCTCTTGAGTGGCGCCGTATCAATGCGTCGCCGACATAAATTTGCAAATACTATCACTAGAACAGAAAAATAAGATTTCAGTTTTCTCTTCCTTCTGATCAAAATAGCATTAAAAAGATTTGAAATGTACGTAATTTTAAACAAGGAAAATTTTCTTTTCTATACATGAATAAATAAAATTCTGAATATAAGACAGATTAAGCTTGAGTCAGTCTAAGCACAAAAACTGATATAAAAATTGAGTCTGTTTTATCTCCATCTCCTATGTGTGCGACACATTACATCACACATGAAATGCTGTTTTGATGAAAAATAATGCAAAAACTTGGAGATGGGAAGGAAAGGAAAGGGAAATTTAGGCTTCGGTTTTCCGTAAGCGCTATTGCACTGGACTCCGGAACCCTGTATTTATGAGCTCCGGTGAATTCCGACTAATATTTAAATATTTACTAAAAATAGAGAAGTACCGGAGCTGGGCTCCGGCGCAAATTAAGCCCTGGTTTTTGCCAGGGCTTAAGCCATTTCAGCCAGGGCTGAAATGGGGCAGCCAGGCAGCCAGGGCTTCAAAATGGGCAGCCAGGGCTTAAGCCATTTCAGCCATTTCAGCCAGGGCTTAAGCCATTTCAGCCAGGGACGGGAGCAGGCTTTTGAAAATGTTTTTAAATTTCCCTTTCAAAAAAAATATTTTTATGACCGTGCTCTTAGGCTCTGTTCGTGTGAGGTTTATTGTTTTAGATATCGAGTTACATTCAGTAACACTACCGGTTTCTCCTTCGCAAAAGAGTCAATGGCACAAATTTAAAAATTCGTTTGATATCGTGCATAAGTCTCGAGATCGTTTCTGATTTACACTTTAAGTTTCTTTTTGTTTTTATAGAAGGTTGGTTGTATTTATTAGGGCCAATTATCTGCACGAGGGATATGGGCCCAGGGGGGAGTGCCCTTCGTGGGGGTCTTTCTAAGGGAACCTAACCCGTATTAACGCTTGGAAATCCAAGGTTCGAAGAAAACCACGAAAACTCCGAACGATTAGGCCGACGGGCGCGATTGGGATCGAACCCAGCACCTCCCGTCTACCAGATTCGAGAGCAGAACCTCTCAGCCGCTGGTGGGGCCTGTTTTTATAGAAGGAGGAAGAACATGTTCTACATTTGAAGACACACTGTGACTGTCACAGTGTGACATGCATGCTACCCTCTTCCATCGTTCATAAGTTGTTGCCTACAACAGCAAATTATTGGTGGGCCGGATGAATGCAGGGACGAGTTATAGAGAGAGATGCTTGAGTCTCCATTACGAATAAAAATAATACGTGAGTTCTGCTATTGGTTAACAAAGTGCTTTGATATAATACAACTCTAGCTCCAACTAATTTGTACAAACTTAATATGGCTTAATGCTATAGGTGCAGATTTACAGTCACCAGTCGCCACATGGCGACTAAATTTTTTCTTTGCGACTAACTGTCGGCGTTTAAGTCGCCATGCTTCTTATAGGGATGCCCCATTTTCGCCGAATTATTTTCGGATTATATTTTTTTCTACCAATTGCAGGATTATGTCTCCTCTATTACCCCGCGATATTTACAGCTTTCCTTTTTTTTCTTATTGTCCATAACTAAACAAGTATGTTATGGCCATCACAAAACTTTCTTCTATCTCACACATGTCAATACTTCAAATTTCACTATCTCAGTGCCAAATTAAATGTCAATCTGTGTTCATCATGATAATTCTAAAAATATGAAATTCCGTGCATTAGTTCTCGAGGTATGACTGTCACTGAAATCGTGTAAATCCAGCAAAATGCAGAATAGCAGCGCCACCTATTGGGTTGTTTACACCAGAACCTAATTATCGCCAACTTATGTCAACGTCTAACTGAACATGAAGTTTGAGGAAAATTCGTGCATTTGTTCTTGAGATAGAGGTATTGCGCAAATCATGACAAATGCAGCATAGAAGCGCCACCTGTTGAGGGATTTGCAACAACACATAATCGGCAGCAATATTAATCAAGTTATACTTAAATCTGAGGTTTGATGAAAATTCGTGCATTAGTTCTTGAGATAGAGCTATTGAGGAAATAGTTCAAAATGCAGCACAGCAGCGCCACCTATAGGACGATTTACACCAACACGTAGTCAGCATCATTTCATATGAAGGACTAACTAAATTCGAAGTTTGATGAAAATGTGTGCATTAGTTCTTGGGATAGAGCTACTGCGAAAATAGTGTAAATCCTGCAAAATGCAGCATAGCAGCACCACCTGTTGGGCGATTTACACCAAAACGTAGACAGCATTCATTCATGTCAAGGACTAACGGAATCTGAAGTTTTATAAAAATCCGTGCATTAGTTCTTGAGATAGAGCTTTTGCGGAAATCCTGCAAAATGCTACATAGCAGCGCCACCTGCAGAGCGATTTACACCAAAAACTAATCAGCACCAATCTATATCAGGGAGTACCTGAATATAATTTTTTATTAAATTCCGTGCATTAGTTCTTGAGATAGAGCGCCCACAAAATTTGTGTCACATACAAACAGACAGACATTTTGTAAAAACATGTTTTTTGGAATCTCTGACCCATAAAACATGTAAATCCGTCGAAAACTGGATTTCGAAAATTTTCATGAGACCAATACTTTCTTCTTGTAAAGATAGAATAAAGTAAAAATATGATTAAACATGGACGCCACATTTCCACGGAATCGTATATGTATTGTTTTCTTCTAAAAAACTGCGATGTCCGCGGGACCGAAAAAAAAATTACGTTTGATGTGCACCGCGAATTAGCTCAACAACAGTGGTACACCACAGGTAGCTTGCGACGCAGAAAAATTTGAGCTGAGAAAAAAAAAAACTACGTTTGGGGCCCCTCTCATTAAATTTGTAGCTCTGGGATTATTCAGATATGTTTTTGCAGGTAGACATTAGATATTGGCAAGCGATTCTTTTATGAATTAGCAGAATTCCTCGAATTATTATTTATTTAGCAAATTTCCGCAAAATAAATTCGTCAAACGGTCATGAAGAGAAATCGGGGATTTCCTTCATCGGTCGTGAACTTTGTAAAAACCGTCATGGGAAAATTTGGCAAATTTCGTCGATCGCTAGCCAAATAAAACCAAGAATTTCATGAATCGTTCACGAAATAAAACCACACATTTCGTCAATGTGTTGTGAAATAAACCGTGATTTTCGTCAATCAGCCGATAGAAAAAACACGATTTTCGTCAGTCGGCCGATAGGGGGGAAAAAAAAAAAACACTAATTTTGCCAATCAGTCAAAGAAAAAAAAAAGAGGCAAATTCCACCATTCTGTCCCCCCAAAAACCGCAAATATCAACAATTGAAAGAATTAAATTTCGTCAACCGATAGGAGAGAAAATGGGAATATCGCCTATTTTTTTCGAGATCATTTGACGAAATTTGTGGGCGAATTTTTAGGGTTCTTATACAAAATTCACGGTTTTTCTGCAGTCCTTTGACAAAATTAGCGTTTTATCCGCGATTCTTTGATAAAATCAGTTTTTTTTTTTTTTTTTTTTTTTTTTTTTTTTGTGGACATTTGACGAAATTTCTTTTTTGGGTGCTCTTTGATAAAATTCGCATTTTTCCCGTTATTCTCTGACGAAACTCTGGTTTTTCGCCATTCTTTGACGAAATTCGCGTTGTTTGGCGCTTCTTTGATAAAATTCGCATTTTTTTTAAATTCTTTGACGAAATTTGCTAGCTTTTTTTTTCGATCCTATGATGAAATTTGCGTTTTTTTTCTCGATCCTTTGGCAAAATTGGCGATTTTTTTCTGCGAATGATTGGCAAAATTGATTTTTTTCGCCGACCATTTCTCGAAATTCGCGATATTTTTTTATGTCCGAATTTTCGAAACCGAATGCCTTAAATTTTCGGAAAATTCGGAATAGAATCACCACTGTGATAAGATTTTTTTTTTAAGATAATTTTTCTTGTGGTTCTTCAAAAGAAGTGTTTGAATTGTATTTAGATTTTTTAGTGCAAAATAATAATACTCACACATTCTCAATTATTTTTATATGTACTCTTGTAGGATAAAATTAAAATAAGAGATATTGCTTTCCTAACAGTCTCACTACCACGATTGCTTAGCTTATTCATATTTTTTTAGCCTGTATTTTGCCCAACTTTATATTCCGAACTGTACATAGTTTAAAATTTATATTACACTTACATTATACCCAAATTAAAAGAGTTTTGTGATTAAATTAAATGTACACATTTGCTATATTTTGTCTATGTTTTGTTGTACATGTGTATACATTAAACAAATTATTTTTCACTTTGAATTCCTGAGTTTTTTTTTCCCCATATAAACGTTATTGCTTTTATGCAATTTTTTTTCACAATATGGCGACTGGATTTTTTGGGTTTAGGAGCCACTCCTTAAATATTTTGGGAATCTGCTCCTATACAATGCAAACTTAATATGGCTTATTATGGCAACTTAATATGTTAAGCAACATCGTGCCCTATGGAAATTTTACTTCAACTTGATGGTTAGGTGGATAAATTACACCATTATTATTATTATTATTATTATTTCCTCAGCGTAAATTACAAATTAAAAAAAGTGATTTACAGATTAAAAAGAAAGCCATTATATAGATTATTTTAATCATAACAAAATTATAATACAAAATATTACATAACAATGTTTAAATAAAAATAGGTACATTCTTTCCTTTTTTCTGTAACTCTTTAGTTTATAAATAGGGTGAAAAGAATGATATTTTGCAGCCTTGTGTAAAATGTTGATTATTTCCTTGTAGGTATAATATATCGCAATAAATAATGCTACACGTTAATTACCTCGATTTAAAACTTTTAGATTGGATTCCTCTTATTTTGTTCATTGGCGAGAGACGTTGTTAGTTTAAAGTAAGTAGTAAGTCGAAGACTATGCCATTAAAACTTTTTTCTCCATGATGCGTCCCGCATTAGAACTTTATTCAATTATCTTTAAAGCTTTGGAGTTTTTACGATGATATGAGAATGAAAATTTAATAAATATGTGCTCGTCTTAACTTATGAAATATATTTTCAATAAGTTTTATTAAGTAAACTTAAGTAGCAACGAACTTTTTGAAGATCGATCTATACAGTCCTTTTTAACTCGTTCAGAGTAAAGACTATGATTTTATCCTCTTCTGTATAAATATAAATTATCGAAGTTTTACATTAGTTGTACACAAATACATCTTTATATCACTATACTGGAGTTATATATCATACACAACGGGTTTATTAATTTTAAATAGTTTTCAAAAACTGTTACATTCATTGTTTTATTTTTGTAGCATTGTAACTACTCCAAATTTATTACTGGATCATCAAGAGATGATTTCTAGGTGACATACTAAATTTAACCACAAATCCACTGGCATCTATACGATGACATACCAAGTTTAACTACAAATCCACTGACACCCAAGCGGTAAACAACAAATAAATATACTTTTAGGGAGTTCCCCACATATTATTTCAAATATGTAAGAATGACGTGGAGTTGCTGGTAGGTCGTTGAAATTTTGCTGTGGAGTGCAAAACGTTAAAGTATCATATCAAGAGCTCATATGATAAAGGTGGTACGTGACAAAAAAAAAGAGTTAATCATATGATTGAAGATAAACAGTGGTCCTCTACCATCTGTTAAATTACTATTTGAAAAAGAACTAATACTCATAGAGATTTTAATTGATAACGAAGGCATTTGACAATAAACGCAAATAGATATTTGGAACTTTACAGCTCATTTTCTCCAATAATGATTGTGTCACTTACCACCTTTATCATCTGAGCTCTTGATGTGTGTATTCCGTAGCTGCACGTAATGATCGCCAAAATAACAACTTTTTATTTAGATGAACTTGTTATTGTCCAACTTGTTATTGTCCATAAATAAACGTGTCGCATAACTGGGTGTGAATTTTCTACAGATAAATGCACCTTACTGTAAAAAAATGAGGTCTGATAAATTCTAGGTTTTATCGGTAAGTCCTCGCATTTACCAGTGTAAGTTGGCAATGAATCTGGCATATGATTACGTGTCTTACCAAACCATTTCGATGGAGTCGCGATTAGAAGCTCAAAGAGTTTTGATTTGCTAAAAAAAAAACTTTAAATTGTAATATTCTCTTTAAAATATAATAGAAATAATTTTAAAATTTCTTTCAAATATTCTAAAAATATTAGAATAAAAATTAAAGTATTTTATGGCTTCTGTAAGCTTCAAGGCTAGTAGGTAGTGTTTCTCTGTCAGTTATACTAATATTTCGCAAATGCGTCTTAAAACTATCATAAAAAATAATTTCATCAAGTTACATTCAGATAGGTAGTTAAAACAATCACTTTCATTATATAGTACTGCAATTTTTCTTCAAGATATTAAATGTTCATAAAAATAGTCCTAAAGAGGTTAACAAATGAATTTGTCGTCTGTAAATTTAGCACTGGCCTTTTTAAAACTTATTATAAAAGATTTAAAACAGAAAGTGTAGATCATCGTGCTTTTTCTGACACTGATGCTTTATGATTCGTTTCAGATGTCTTTACATCAGCAATTTCGCTGTCTGATTTCGAAGCGATTTCTTTTGTATCTTCAGGTGTAAGCCTGTCAAAAAACCTTGGTTCACGTGCGAAGGAATCGTCAAAATAATCAGAGTTCCGATACCTGGAATTAAATTCTTCATTGCCAAGATTTTCGTCCCGAGAATCGTCAAAATCGTTGAACAGAGGATATTCGTTGTTATCAAACTGAGTATTTTGATAAACCGACGGATTCGAAAAACGAGTTCTGTCGAAACCTTCAAATTGCGGTAGCTGTCGCCGAATCAATTCTAAATCTCTAGCAGTCGGTATGCTGAGGGTTAATGGATCAAAACTTTGATTGAAACGTCTTGTCGAATTTCTAAAATCATCGTCTAGGTCTAACGATGGATTTCGTATGTATCTAAATGGAGGTCTGCGTTGAAATGCAATATCGAAGTAATTCGGATCGTGGTTTCTGATAACAGCATCATCACTATCATCATCGTTCTGAAGTATCGTATTTCTGTCATACACTGGCTGTCCATCTCTAATATACAATGGATATATTAGCCTGTCGTAAACTCTTCCTGTTTCAGGATCGACTCGAACTGCTTGAATCCCATTCGGTATCGGAACAGCGCGCAAAACGAAATTTGCAGGATTCACTCCTGCATTATACGATGGTGGTCTGAATACCGTTCCGGGCACCCGCCTTGGTGGTACTGGCAGAGATCCTCCAGGTAACCGAGGAAGAGGAGGAAAGTTAGATCGTGGAGGAAAATGTGGACTTATAAAATCCCTAGACAGAGGAGAACCAACGGATGGATAACGACCTGCACCATAAGATGGCGTGGCACTTATGGGAGATTCGAAATCATCTCTTCCGAAACCACCGTGAATGGTAGACATAGAAACACCTGGGCGTCTATCGATTGGAGCGGGGTCATCATCAAATCCCCCATAAGGAGGCGTATAGGGTCGGCGAGAAGTACTTGTATAAGCAGACGGATCTAACGATCTTTCTCTCGATGCAAAGTACGGAGGTCTTCTGATAGCAGTATGGGGATTGATGGGTGGTAAATACACGTCTTGAGGCCTAGATTCTTCTGATGGAGACTGAGACCTTGGGGGTGAAACTCTAGTTGCAGGCCGTGAGGGAGGACGTAAAGGTCGGGCAGTGTCGAGTGCACCACTGGGATAATAGGCAGTAGGATTTCTTGGACGGTAATCTTCAATACTTTTTTGTCTAATTTCCCTTGGTTCATCTTCTAGTTTCCTTTGCTGAGAAGATTTATCCTCGTCAATATAAGAAACTCTCGATGAATCTGCTGTTAGTCGGGCTCCGAAGTTTGCGGCTGACTTTTCTTCAGATGTTGCAGCAACTACAAGAGGGGGAAGATCTGAATGCAGCTTTGAGATCGAAACATCGGCTGATTCTGCACTTATTACACCAGGTTCGTTCGAGTGAATTTGCGCTCGAAATCCGTGTTTATCTGCTACGTAATCAACAAAACGATGTGTTCCATCTGCATGCTTCAGACCATACGAGCCTATGACTCTTCCTGATTCATCAGTTCCTTCTTCCCTGAAATGTTCACCTTCGGGATTACTAACGGCATAGCTGAATTTGTAATTACCCAAAGCCTAGAAAGAAAGAAAATACAACATTATGAAAGGTTAAAAGTGTTTGATATTTATTAATTCGATATTTAGTTTATGTTTGTAACAAAAATTAAAATAAATAAATAACCACATATACACACACGCACATGCACACGTATATGTATTGTATTTTTAAAAACAAATTTTAATAAAATATTTCACAATTTACATTCTTATAAATTATTTTATTAAAATAATAATGAAATTTTTTGTCCGTATTAGAAACATTCATGCCAGTCTTTTTTTAAAAGTATTTTAAAATCAGCATTTGTTTAAATTTGATATAGTTCAAAAAAATAATAATAAACCGCAGAAACCATTTACTAGGTCTTAAAATTTTACTTTAATATAATATATTTTATAGTTTAATAATTACAACAGATCACCTTAGATTATCTCCTGACGTGTGATATAGCATGTCAAATAGTAAAAAACGGAAAACTGTCGCTTTTTTTTCTTTGTGGAGTGGTGTGTGTGTGTTGAGGATGGGGGAGGGTTACAGTAGGGGGCAAGCAAATGCCTTCTGTTTAAATTGAGAGCTAAAGTTTTTTTGAAACATCATTCAATGATAAATTTATACCTTAATTACAAATTATTTTATATCTTTCTTATGCGAAGACTTGCTTCGTTTTTCAAAAGTATCTAAGATGTATATCGCAGTATGAATATACAGGGTGTATCTAAACTCTTGCGCAAAACTTTCAGGGGTGATAGTACACATCAAGACAAACAATATTAAATAGGAAACTAAGGGTCCCAAACGTCTTCCGAAGAAGATAGGCGCCATTAAAGTTTAGGGTCCAAAATTTCAAATGATTATAAAAAAAACAGAAAAATCGAGCTCAAAATTTAAGTTTAAATCTAAGCTTTTGAAAGCATTTAATGAGATACAAAAAAATAGCGGTAAAAAATAATTGTTCGTTACTCCAAAGTTTAAAGCACCCTCTATCGGCATTTTTTGAACTTTATTTTTAAAATTTATTTTAAAGAAAATACTGACATAAAGAATAGTTTTAGCGAAAACCGCAAACGAATCGACCAATTTTTCCGTTTTTTATAATCATTTGAAATTTTGGACCCTAAACTTTAATGGCGCCTATCTCCTTCGGAAGACCCTCAGTTTCCTATTTAATATTGTTTGTCTTGATGTGTACTATCACCCCTTAAAGTTTTGCCCAAGAGTTTAGATACACCCTGTATTGAAAGGTAATTTTATACATGGAATAAAGTATATAAAGTAAATTTCAGCGAATAAACTAAATTTCCCCCATGATTTAATTTTTTTATTTCTATATCTTTGTTATATGCTTTCATTTCTTGGCATCTGTACAGAGTGTAGGGAATTTTTTACTAAAAATGTATGTTACAGGCAGGTTATTGTTATAAACAGGATCAAGTGATTTTACCGCTGTCCATAGTAAAATAAAAAAGTAACAGTATACACGTAGAAGTAAACGTGATTGCTGCCAATTTTTACTTAAATTTTAATAGTACCCTGGATGTTTACGATTAGGAAAGGAAAAAGTTACTTAAAAAAATTCGTATTAACAAAGAAGCGTAATCGTTGTCAGCAATGCATATATATGGGGCATTCTCACAATCTTTTGACTTTTGGGGGAAAAAAATCTGGCGAAATTAAACTTGCTAAAGTAACATTTTAATCTGATAGACGAATGCCTTAATGATTCAAAATAAAGAAAAAATGGGCAGCAAGGTTTAAGTTAAACTTACGAGTTTAATTTTCCTTACCGTTTTACCCCTATAACCTTTTATTTTCTTCTAAATTTGTACTTATAATGAATTTGCATGGAATCCACAGGACATTAAAATAAGAAATAATAACAATGTAGTACTTTTAATACAGAATTTTTGCATAACATTGTCTTAAAGGGGTGTTAAAGAAGGGACGGTAAGGTAAAAAAAGGGATGGTATTGGAAAAAAGTGACGAAATGGTAAAAAAAAAAAAAGGACGGTAAAGATGGAATGGTAAGGAAAATTACCACCTATTTTTAGGAAAATCATGTTAAGACTAAGTGATAGCCACAATGTTCATTGATTTTTAGAAACAGTTGTTAACATTGGATTAAATTATTATTATTATTTTAAATTTACCTCGAAAAGTGCAGGAATAAACCTTGGGGACGGTGAGGCTACCAATAAAGCCACGATGCTTGAAATTGATATTTAAATGCTGATTTAAATTCTACAGTAAATTTCTTGCGAAAGAATTTTAGACATTATTTCTCTAGCATACTTCTGCATGAGAAAAAACTTGAAAAAAATTCTGTGGCTGCATCTGAAATGATTTTCTGTACAATTTTAGAAGAGGGATAGTAAGGAATCTAAAACCCAGCGACAGAGTTTAAAAAATAACAACCCAAAAAATGTGTGCAGGTTAATTTTTAGCTACATATTTATATAAAACAATAGTTCGTTTTAGAAAAAAATTACATCGAATTACTTCTATTGAAACAATTTTATACAGACAGCTCCAAACTTAAAAATCAGCATCAGGGACACGGGACGGTAGATGAGCTTTCCCTGGTATTTGGATTTGGACCCCCAACATCGTCCAAAACTTATTTATCTCGTTAATATTGTTATGCAATCATGCAATGGGATGTTCCCCAGTATATGAAATAAAAAAAAAACACACACAAAAAAGTGTATTAAATAAAAAATTATTATTCAGGGACATGAAAGTCAAAAGATTGTGAGAATCCCCCAATACACACTATTTGGTCAAAGCTGACCGGCCACTTGCGATTTTAGACGTTTTGTTAAATATCTAGAAAAATACAAGAGGAATTAACCTGAAACTCCAGGTGTGTAAACAGTATAGTATAGGTCATATATTTCCGCGAAGATTTTTTAACGAAACCCCATAGGGGACCGTCAACACATTGAAAAAGAACGAATATCTTTTGGATAGCCCTGTCAAAACTAATGTAGCAAAAGCGTTCAAACTGGAGATTTTGATTAAATGGCTTATTGTAATAATTTGTGTTCCTTTTTATGAGGATAGCATGTATACTCGAAGAGAAATTTAACTTTTCATAAAAAGTCTCAAATTTTGCCAAGTTTTTTGCTTATAATTTGGAGAGTTCTTAAAATAAAAAAAAGTTCTTCTCAGAAAATATGACAAACAACATTGTACACAATACCCTGCAATCAGAATTAAAATATAGAAAAAAATTGTATGAAAAATGAGTAGGTTTACTAAATATTTCACTGCGCATGCCCCAACGCAATCAAAATATAATGTGCATAATGGGTTAACTAAACGTATAGAGCAACTTTTGTAAAAGTCTCAAAAGCGTAGCTTGAAAATTCTGATAATTATCGTTGATAGAATAATATCAAAATCCATTACTCCCAAAATGAAGCAAAATGATGAGGGGTTGTATCCATGTATCCATTGATTAGTGCCAATATAGCATACACAATATTGCACGCACTACTGTATTTGGATACAACTCCTCATGTTTTTGCTTCCTTTTGGGAATAACGAATTTTGAGCGTATTCTATCAACGATAATTTTCAGACTTTTTCAAACTATTCGATAATTTTCAAACTATGTTTCTGAGACTTTCACAAAAGTTGCTTTATACATTTAGCTAACACATTATGCAAATTACATTTTGATTACATTCGGGTATGCGCAGTAAATCATTGTTTAGTAAACGTGCTCATTTTTCATAAAATTTTTATTATTTTTTAATTCTGATTGCAGGGTATTGTGCACAATGTTGTTTGTCATAATTTCTGAAAAGAACTTTTTTTTTATATTAAGAACTCTACAAATTATAAACAAAAAACGTGGCAAAATTTGTGACTCTTTTTATGAAAAGTTAAATTTCTGTACGAGTATACATGCTAGCTTCATAAAAATGAACACAGTGTAATACAATAAGGCACTTAATCATAATCTTAGAGTTTGGACGCTTTTGCTACCTTAGTTTTGACAGGGTTATCCAAAAGGTATTCGTTCTTTTTCAATTTGTTGACGCCACACTATGGGTTTTCGGGAAAAATTCCTCACAGAAATGTATTCCCTGCACTATTCTGTTTACACACCTGGAGTTTCAGGATAATCCCTCATGTAGTTTTCTAGATATTTAACAAAACGTCTAAAATCGCAAGTGGCCGGTCACCTTTGGCCATATAGTGTATATATATACTTTAAATTTATTATCTTAAAATTCCAATTTATTCATTGTAAGAATTAATTATTCCATTAAATGATTTTTAAACTTCCATTATTCCAAGCCAAAGATAGCCGTACTGTTTTTTTTTCTTACTTGGATCAATTTTATTCTATTGGAACGTTCTTTTGTTAACTGAGCATTCTTTTCACCGACATCATTACGCAATACCAAAATTAATTTAAAAGGAGTGAGGAATGGCTAATGAACATTGTGTTTCTTTCAACCAAGAAGTCTCACAGAAAGAGTGTATAATAAAAATGTGGAGCCAGAAATAACTGAATAAGATAAATTATAGTGATGGCATCAGTGAGATAAATTACAAGTAATAACTGCGGAAATAACTGGAATTTATTCAAAATTAACAATCTATTGATAACAGAAGCAGATGAAACTTATAAATGATGAATTGAATTGAAGTAGATTATTGTATTGCTCCA
Source organism: Maratus speciosus (assembly GCA_963932465.1). NCBI lineage: Eukaryota > Metazoa > Arthropoda > Arachnida > Araneae > Salticidae > Maratus > Maratus speciosus. The sequence continues at coordinate 39,635,174 of OZ010791.1, read as the reverse complement.
TATTAAGTTAACTAAAAATTAATAAAATAAATTAAAACAGCAATAAATGGCATGAAACCTTTGACGTTAGAATGGAATGAAGAGAGATGAATCAACTAAGGAATTTAAAGAAATAATTTATTGTTGCATAACGATACAATAACCCTCTTTATTTATAATAGATAAATTAACCATTGTGCAATCAATTTCCATACAACATCACCCATCTACCCTTTTAAGCCTTCCCTTTTTTAAATGCATTTTTTATTTCATTTTTATCTTTTTCCATCTCTCTCTCTCTCTCTCTCTCTCTCTCTCTATCTCTATCTCTATCTATCTCTCTCTATATATGGGGCACTCTCACAATCTTTTGACTTTCAGGAATGAAAATCTGTTGAAATTAAACTTGCTGCCTTAGTGATTCAAAATAAAGAAAAAATGGTCAGCAGCGAAATTTTTTTTTATTTAACTGAGGTTTAAGTTAAACTTGCGAGTTTAATTTTCCTTACCATTTTACCACTAAAACTTTTTATTTTCTTCTAAATGTTTACTTATAATGAATTTGCATAGTACCCACAGGACATTCAAATAAGAAATAATAACAATGTAGTATTTTTAGTACAAAAGTTTGGTATAACATTGTCATAAATGGATGTTAAAGAAGGGACGGTAAGGTAAAAAAAGGGGGAGGTATAGGGAAAAAGGGACGGTAAGGGGAAAAAAGGGTGAGATACAGGGAAAAAGGGACGGTAAGGGAAAAAAGGGATGGTAAGGATGGGACGGTAATGAAAATTACCACCTATTTTTAAGCAAATCATGTTAAGACTAAGTGATAGTCGCAATGCTCATTGATTTTTAGAAACAGTTATTTACATTGGATTAAATTTAAAAAATTTTAATTTACCTCGAAAAGTGCAGGATTAAATCTTGGGGACGGTAAGACTACCAATAAAGCCACAATGCTTGAAATTGATATTTAAATGCTGATTTAAATTCTGCAGTAAATTTCCTGTGAGAGAATTTTAGACATTCTTTCTGTAGCATACTTCTGCATGAGAAAAAACTTGAAAAAATTTCTGTGGCTGCATCTGAAGTGATTTTCTGTATAATTTTAGAAGAGGACTATAAGGAATCTAAAACCCAGGGACAGAGTTAAAAAATAACAACCTTAAAAATGTGTGCAGGTTAATTTTTTGTTACGTATTTATATAAAATAATAGTCCCAGTTTCGGAAAAAATGACATTGAATTACTTTTATTGAAACAATTTTATATAGGCAGCTCCAAACTTAAAAATCAGCATCAGGGACATGGACGATATAGAAGTTTCCTGGATATTTGGACCCTCAACATCGTCCAAAACTTATTTATCTCGTTAATATTGTTATGCAGTCATGCAATAGGATATTCCCCAGTGTATGAAATTTTAAAAAACACAAAAATATGTACCAAAATAAAAATTATTGAATATTAAAGACGTGAATTATCACTTTGTTAACTAAGCGTAAACCAACAGAGTGAAAAATGTCCAACTCGGGAATCGAACCCGGGCCTCTGGACAAGCGCTCCAGTGCTCTACCACTAAGCCACGAGGACGATGCCCAGCGTGGCATCTCTCACTCACATAAGTTGGTATGACTGCTATCGCAGCTAGTAGAGGGAAAAGTCTTCCTGAGCACACAATCTTGCGGCGTAACATGAGAGGCAAATGAACCCAGCATCGGTGAATATACAATTTTAATTAATTTTTCAACTACTTTTCAGCAGTGAAATTACGCTTGAAATTATTGAATATTAAATACGTGAATTATCACATTGCTAACTAAGCGTAAACCAACAGAGTGAAAAATGTCCAAGCCGGGAATCGAACCCGGGCTCCTGGACTAGCGGCCCTTGGACTAAATTTCACTGCTGAAAAGTAGTTGAAAAATTAATTAAAATTGTATATTCACCGATGCTGGGTTCATTTGCCTCTCATGTTACGCCGCAAGATTGTGTGCTCAAGATTGAAAAAAAAAATAAAAATTATTATTCAGGGACTTAAAAGTCAAAAGATTGTGAGAATGTCTCGTATATATATGTACAATGTACACTGGTGTGCAAAATTTAAGCAATCATCATAAAATGCTAATTTTTGAGCGCGCGAATACTCAAAAGAAAATATGATAATATAATTCAAATATGTACCATCCCTACAGCACAGCTAGTCGATGTGACATTTCCTTCACTTCACACATGGTCACAAGTGTTGTAGTCACTACGGTGAAACGAAATGTGGGAGCTTCCATTCGTCTCATTATTATCCTCAAATAATCGCCATATGATGACTCCACTGAGAAATCACTGTGACAATTGTTTTTTGATCAGTCGCCAGATAAAATTACAACGAAGTCACCTCGTGATTCTCATGTGACTAACATTTGAAGACTCAATTTTGAAGTAATCGTGAGCATTGCATTGTAATGAGTTACCATGTAAAGTCACAGTGAAGTCATGTGGTGACTTTCAGGTGACCGTGACTCTTCTGTGAAGTCACCATTGCGCTCCTTTGAGAAAAGTCGCCTTATAATTTCATTTTCCGTCACTTGGGAACTTGTCACAAAATAGCTGTCATGATGACTTTACAATAGAGTCTCAAAATGACGGTCACGAGAGTCACTAGGTGACTTCATTGTAAATTCACTTGTTGACTCGTCATAAAACAGCAGTCATAGTGACTTCTCAGTGGAGTGACCAATTGAGAGTAAGAATGATATGAATAAAAGATATCACATTTCAGTTCGTTGTAGTGACTGTGACGCTTGTGACCATTTGTGACTGTGCTGTTAGGGTAGTACCTATTTCCTACACTTGATGTTTGTAGAATTTTCTTTTGAGTACTCACGTGTTCAGAAATAAGAATTTTGTGACTGTTGCTTAAGTTTTGCACACTAGTGTAATATAAAATTACACAATGAGTTAATTGTACCCACGTAACTCCTGACATCCTCCATGCTGCATATGTATAGTGTAAAATATATTGTTTTTCTCTGTAATACATAAAAAATACGAATTTGTTATTCTATAAATATTTATATTATTCATAAAATTAGATATCTCTCTATTCTAAAAAAAAGTAACTACCGCTGTCACCGCCGCCGCCGGTTTTGAATTTTTTGTGACCGGAGGTCTTTCTTCGTTAATATTAAGAAAAATAATGCCTACAAAAATATGAAAATCGGTAGTATTATACAAAAATGTTTGATAAACACGCTGATGCAGACAGTTTTCAAATCGAAGAATTATTTTAAGAGATATTTAATGCCAAAGTTGGACAAAATCGTTCCATTAAAAAAGTTTTATAGGAGCAACAACTGTACATAGGAATTTAATCATTTTTAGATCATTTTATACGTTTGAAGTTCCCGGTGTGCAGACTGTTTTCTTTTTTTTAATTTGGCTAATTTTTTGAGGTTTTATTTCTATTTTAAATTCAAATTTTCAGGATTTCTAGAGATATTTTTTACAGATTTTAGAAAGTGATATTAATTTAAACTGTTGCCAACTGTATAAACAGCGGAAACAATGTTTGCTTCAAAAAAATATATATATACGTGTAATAAATTAAAAATTTATTTACACGTGACTATTATAAACAGAAAAAAACATTTGGAATTAGAATTAAATAATTATGTACAAAAAGCAGGAACTTATTAAAAATTACGTCACAAAAACTATAATTACACGTGAATTTTAAGAGAGAAAGGAATTTGTAAAATAATAAATTTATTAACATGCGTTAGAAGTCTTACATAGGAGAAATTACGTCATATTTACGTTACATTACAGTTATTACATAAAATGAACACCAAATAATATTGCAAAACGGCTTAAATTTAGAAATTGCGCTAGACATTTATTTCATATTTTGAGAGGATACTTTTCAACTATTTTTATTAGGAAAGCGCAAACAATATTTCATTTCTAACACAAGTATTTTCACGTGAATATTAAAAAGAGAAAGAATAGTTTGGTCAAAATTACGTCAGATTAAAAACGATTAACTTAAAATGTCTTATTTAAAAGAACTTTCTTTTCGCTTTGTTAAAAAATACCGGGAGACAAAGATTCTGTTTACTTAATTCCTTTTATATTATCTTATTTTGAAATGTTTCTCTTATTTTACTTAATCAAAGACGAAAACAGCGATTGACATATGTATTTTTGGTACTACTTAGTTATCCCGTCGACCAAAAATCTATCATTCGCCAAACTATAAGATTAAATGTCAATAATGGTTGATCGTAAATGTCACATTAACTTGACTTTAAGCAAGTTACACGTGTCTACGTCATCAAGTTATTTTTATTTCGACGTTTTATTTGTATTTTAATTAATGTTGCACTAATTTATTTGTTCTTTCGTTATTTAAAATAAAAAGGATGTCAAATTGTATAATTTGGCGAGTGCTTTGGCGATTTATATAATTTAGCGAAATTGGTCGACGGGTTAATCAAGTAGTACCGCAGCGGATTAGGCCTTAAAATTCCCCAGTCAAAGAGAAATGAATAGAAATCCGTTTATAGGGAGATCGCCATTGTTTTTTAAATTATAATTCAATCTTCCGAAATCTTTTTAAAGCCGATCAAATTAGCGTACTTTTAGAGTCTGCGGTGTCTGAACGGGGGTTGACGAGCGTAGCTCGTAGGAGGCAGAGCCCCCTAGTATTGTAAGATTTTCGAGTAATATTTCCGTAATTTTCACCGCCACTTTTTAATAAGTCTATCAAATAACTTACATCTTGCTCTCGTGATACTTTGCTGACGCCATCTGGATGAGTGCCGCTCAAAACTAGCACCCAACACGCCCATAACGTATGAAGAAAGAATGTCGTCTGAAAAAGGAGAAAACACAATTAAATAATATAAATTCATAACAGAAGGAATTTTTCAAAATGCAAAAATATTATTGTCGATAACATTTTTCGAATTTTATTAACATAACAAATTTCAAATGTTTAGTAAAGTTATTTCAGTTGAAAACTAAAATCCCATCAATAAGATCAATGCTTCACTTATTTACCCCTTTTCTTTTCTTCTTTTTAATAACTGGTTTTTATATTCCTAGAGTTTGGGAGTCCCACCAGTGGCTGAGAGGTTCTGCTCTCAAAGCTGGTAGACGGGAGGGACTGGGCTCGAACCCAATCGCGCCCGTCGGCCTAATTGTTCGAAGTTTTCCGTAGTTTTCTTCGAACCTTGAATTTCCTTGCGTAAATACATGTCAGGTTCACTTAGAAAGATCCCCATGGAGGGCATCCCACCCCCCTTGGGCCCATATCCCTCGTGTAGATAATTGGCCGTCATAAACAACACCAACACAACACCTAGAATATGATTTATGTTCAGGAATATCTCTAAATTGATACCCCAAGCTTATAGCTTAAAGGGGCAGATCTTTGACGGTTTAAAAAAATGATTTTTCGCAAATTTCAGAATGGATACCCTTAAAAGTTGCAAATCTACTGCAAAAAGAATTTTACAAAAATAGCAATTAGAACAGAAGTTATGGCTAAAAATATCTTGCATAAAAGCATTTGATTTAATGTTATAAGCCAACTTTGAAGCCATTTTTCTAAAAATTGATTTTTTGGTGTTGCATGCACTCTCATTAAAAAACTAATTGTCATAGAACCTTGACATTATATATATTCTTAGTTTTCATGTGTTAGTTTATGCTGAACCTCAATTTAGTCTGATTTTTGTCACAGAAAATTGTGGGCTAAAAAAATAAGTATACATTTTTTGGTGAAACTTGGTGAATATAATTAGAAAAGCCATTACTTATACTAAAGAATTTGAATATACTATTTCAAATAAAATACAGTAAAGCCCCGATTACCCGCGAGCGGATGATCCACGGTGCGGTTTATCCGCAAAGCAATTTTTTTTTTTTAAATTCAAGCCAACAGCAAGGAAAATACAATAAACCCTACTAATAAATATAAACAGAAAAATTCATGTATTCGAAGGTAATAGAAGAATACTTCTAGATTCGGTTGCCATGTTTAAAATATCAGATATAAAGTCGATGTTTTTCCTTGATTTTATTAACCAAACGTAAACACAGCAATTAAAATATTTAACAATTAAATAAGACTATTATGATAAATTTCAGGGAAGCATATTAAGAATAGCTTCATTTTTGAGATAGAAAACGTGTTTCCAAAGCAAGAAGCAAAAACAAGTGACTGATTTTTTTTTTTTTTTTTTAAGGTGTAACTCAACACTTTTTTTACAGTATCTATGGCATTGTTTCTTGTTCACTGTTAGTGATTTACACATAAAGCAAAGGTTTCTGCTGTATTGTGCATATGTATTTTAAACGTTTTATTATTTTTTTTGTACACTAAAACATAGTTTTTATGTTTTCTTTTTTTCGTGCTTGCCTCCCATTTTCAGTCTTTTTCGGGTTATCCGCGATTTTTGTTATCCGCGGTGCCCTTGCCACCCAATTCCGCGGATAATCGGGGCTGTACTGTATAGTATTATAAGTAACAATATATGAAACATTAAATATATATCTGCAGTAGAATTTTTAAAATCGTGCGCGCAAAATGCATACTTCAATATTCATATTTTTCAAAAGCCACTTTTGTCGTTATGATTTAATTAATTAATATTACTAAATATATGTGTATTTGAACATTTTATCAAACCATAAGAATGTGTGCAAGTAAAGAAAAAACGTTGCGTTTCATTCATTGGTTAAGAAATTACAGTTTTTCGTACGACTTATTTTCTGGCTGCTCAACGTCATCTGCCCCCTTAAAGAGATTAATTAAAGAATTTTTATTTTAAAGGATGGATTAAAGAAGTTTCATTTTAAAGGATGGATTAAAGAAGTTTGCAATTTTTATTTTAAGAAAAATAAATTTCTGACTTCAAAAATTTATAATTATACTGGATTTTCTTCCTTGGTTTCATTCTATAAAAGAGTAAAACCGAGTAAAATATGTTTCAGAAAAGTGACTGGTAATTGTACCAATTTAGTAATAATCGTAAAATAATATTTCCAAAGCCAGGGGTATTTAAAAAAATATGCGCATGAAACTGAATAAAGAAAGAAAGTAAAAGAGTCAGGGATATTCCACGAAGTTTCAGTGAGGCAGACTGTGTACTTCAAATTAAAATATTCGGTATCGCAAAATTCTTTATTTGATACTGCATGGCAACAGATACAGTTATTCTTATATGACATCATAACAAAATTTCAAAGATTTCGGCATTCGTGTATTATTTAGTACAAAGTAAGCCTGTTGTAAGAGAAAAGTTCTGTGGAAATATGAAGAAATGAAATGATGTATAGTAATGTGAAAAAAAAAAAAAAAAAACACTAACCCTGCATCAAATTATTGTACAGGAAGTTACTGGTACCAAACAATTGGAAATATAGCATACTTTTAAATGATGTACATAAAATTTGCTTAGGGGTTCATCTGGTTCATATCTAAAACAGACCCAAGCTTTTTTATTTTCTTTTTTCAGTAGCAATACCCAAGATTGACACCCTAAATAAATTCTACACCTTTCAATTAGCCTAAATACAAACTTCCAGAAAATTCATACGATTACTTCCAGTAAAATTAATTATTTTAAAATGAGCCTATTTTAGGGGCTGTTTCCAATTGAACTTCGGTACTCGTCTGTTGAAATGCTACAGAATGACTGTCACTTCTATTAATGTATTATTTCTTGCCAATATGACCATTTCTCTCCCTTAATACGTTTTAGCTATTGCCAACCGAAATGTGTCAATAATAAAATGAGTAAAACTCAAAATTTTTCAAATTATGCTTTTCTGCACATCATATACGACCCCTTAGACCACCACTTTGACCTTTTTTTAGCATAACTTGAAAACTGCTTAGAAGAAAAATTTGAAATTTTGAATTCGCATAAAGCAGGACATAATAAATATAAACCTATCAAAAAATTGTAAGTTGCAATTCATATTTTCTTACGAATATTAATTTCATAATTCATATTATAAAATTTTTTAATTACAAATTCAATATACAAATTCAATGTTTGGATTTTTTAGTATTATAACCACACAAAAAGGCATCAAATTAGGATTATAATTTCAGGAGATATTAATAAACATATGAAAATTCAATATAACAATATAGCTCTAAATTTAAAATGTTTATAATTCAAAAACGTATCATCCAAACGACTTGAAATTTCGTTTCTAGGCATAGTTTGAACCGAAGATTTAAAATATGTTGTCAAAATTGGGCGTTACCATTGATAAAAAAAGCAAAGTTTGGTCTGGTTTTGACTTTCAGATGGCTCCCTAAATAACTTTTATATTTATCATTTAAAAGTAGGCTTTATTTCCAATTGTTTGGTACCAGTAACTTTCTTCTACTACAATATGTTGCCGAGTTAGTAGGTGTGTTTACTTTTTTTTTCCACGACTGTACTTTTTATTTTACAGATTGTAATACACTATACGGCCGAAGGTGACCGGTCACTTGCAATTTTAGACGTTTTGTTAAATATCTAGAAAAATACATGAGGAATTAACCTGAAACTGCAATTGTGTAAACAGTATAGTATAGGTCATATATTTCCGCGAAGATTTTTTGCCGAAACCCCATGGGGGACCGCAACAAATTGAAAAATGGCGAATATCTTTTGGATAACCCTATCAAAACTAATGTAGCAAAAGCGTTCAAACTCGAGATTATTAATAAGTGGCTTATTGCAATATACTGTGTTCATTTTTATGAGGATAGCATGCATACTCGTACAGAATTTAAGGTTTTTATAAAAACAGTCCAAATTTCGCCAACTTTTTTGCTTATAATTTGCAGAGTTCTTAATATAAAAAAAGTTCTTTTCAGAAAATATGACAAACAACATTGCACACAATACCTTGCAATCAGAACGAAAAAATAATAAAAATTGTATGAAAAATGAGCATGTTTTCTAAATAATGATTCACTGCGCATGCTCGAACGTAATCAAAATATAATTTGCATAATGTGTTAGCTAAATGTATAGAGCAACTTTTGTGAAAGTCTCAAAAACATAGTTTGAAAAGTCTTATAATAATCGTTTATAGAATGAGCTCAAAATCCGTTATTCACAAAAGGAAGCAAAAAGATGAGGGGCTGTATTCAAATACAGTAGTACGTGCAATTTTGTGTATGCTGTATTGGCACTAATCAATGGATATATAGATACAACCCCTCATCTTTTTGCTTCATTTTGGGAACAACGGATTTTGAGTTTATTCTGTAAACGATTATTATCAGATTTTTAAAACTATGTTTTTGAGACTTTTACAAAAGTTGCTCTATACATTTAGCTAACAAATTATGCACATTATATTTTGATTGCATTCGCGCATGCGCAGTGAAACATTTTTTTGTAAACCTGCTCATTTTTCATCCAATTTTTATTATTTTTTAATTCTAATTGCAGAGTATTGTGTACAATGTTGTTCGTTATATTTTCTGAAAAGAAGTTTTTTTTATATTAAGAACTTTGCAAATTATAAGCAAAAAACTTAGGGAAATTTGGTACAGTTTTTATAAAAACCTTAATTTCTATACGAGTATGCATGCTATCCAATATATTCCAATAAGCCACTTATTAATAATCTCGAGTTTGAACGCTTTTCATACATTAGTTTTTACAGGGTTATCCAAAAGATATTCGTTATTTTTCAATTTATTGACGGTCCCCTATGGGGTTTTGGGAAAAAATCTCCGCGGAAATATATGATCTATACTATACTGTTTACACACCTGCACTTTTAGGTTAATTCCTTATGTATTTTTCTAGATATTTAAGAAAACGTCTAAAATCGCAAGTGACTGGTCACCTTTGGCCATATAGTGTATTTTCCCGGATTCAAGACGTAATCAAAAGAGTTTGAAGCATTTTAAGCTCGGAATAAAAACTTCGAATGACGGTATTGCATGGAACTGGAGATGTATTTTCGAGTTTAGAAAACAAAAGAAAAATGATGATGATAATGATCCAATGAAAATAATATACACATTTTAAAGCAGTTAAGGGGGGAAAAAAACCTTTTAAAGCTCTTGTTGCATAAGCTGTCACACTGTAAACTAGTCGGATGTGGCCATCCCAAAGCTTTCTTTTATCCCATACACGTTAATACTTCAAAATTCGCTATCACAGAGCTAAAATTAAATGACGATCTATGCCCATCGTGAGGGTTCTGAAATTCCACGCAATAGTTCTTGAAATAGGACTATTGCGGATATCGGGAAAAATACAGCATAAAAACGCCACCTGTTGGGCAATTTACACCAAATCATAATCAGCAATAACATTTATTAAGATATACCTGAATCTGAAGTTTGATGAAAATTCGTGTATTAGTTCTTCAGATAGAGCTGTTGCAGGAATTGAGAAAAATTCAGCATAGCAGCGCCACCTGTTGGGCGATTGGCACCAAAACAAAAACTCATATGAAGAATTAACAAAATCTAAAGTTTGATTAAAATACGTCCATTAATTCTTGAGACAGAGCTATTGCGAATATCGTGAAAAATACAGCATAGTGTTGATCAACCTGTTGATCAATTTGCACCAAATTTTAACTGGCATTAATTCATATCAAGGAGTAACCAAATCTAAGGTTTGATGGCAGCTTCACCTGTTGAATGATTTACACCAAAAACTAATCAGCATCAATTTGTAACTGGAGCTACCGGAATATAAATTTTTATTAAATTCCGTGCATTAGTTCTTGAGATAGAGCGCCCACAAAATTTATGTCACATACAGACAGACAGTCACAGGCTCACAGACATGTTTTTTGGAATGTCTGACCCCTAAAACGTGTAAATCCGTCAAAAACCGGAATTCGAAAATTTTCACGAATCCAATACTTTCTTCTTGAAAAGATAGAAGAAAGTAAAAAATACGAATGTTTCTTAATCTTGAAAAATATAATAAAACCACAATCGAAAATATACAATAACTTCTTTTGAGTTACCCACGATTCTCAAAAGTTTTGTTTATCTTTAGACACCTTAGAAACCAATATGTTTTCGATATTTTAAGAATCATTTATGAAAACAAACTTTCTTTTTCTGCCGCTGATTTTCGAAAACATTCCGAGTCGTTTTTATGGCGTACGAAGCACTTTTCTCAAACCGGAATATCGATTTTTAGGGGGTTATGTACTCTCAATCGAACATTTTCAACTGTGTATAAATGAATTTATTCATGCAAGAGTAATACGATAATAATTATTTAAATATCAATGTTAATACTGTTCGTTCATCGTGCTTGTCTGTAAAACATGCTTGTTGAACATGAAAATGCTGACTCGAGAATGGATAGCATTCGAAAAACATATATTCTGAATTGAGCAAACTGGTTAACACACTATAAAATCTACGAATGTTTTTTTTAGTGTTTTCTTGCATCTTGTCTTATAGTTTCTTCTGAACAGCATTTACGTGAATCAAATTTTAATTCCTTGGGAAAAACGATGTTGAGCTGCATATTATTTAAGAGCTCAACTCAGGTAGCTAAATTATTTATATTTTTTTAATTGCAAAACAATTTTTGCGTCTTTGTTTAAAAAAGAAAAAAATCAGAGTGTGAGTGTTAGAAGGAGAAATACAGTATCTTCTTAATATACAAGATAAAGTGACGTCATACAAAGTTACTTGCATTTTAATTTATAAAACGTAAATTTTAAATTTACCAAATAGTTAATTTTGAAACAAACTTTCTTTAACAGAGTGCACGTGCTGTCCTTTGTTCGTTTTTATATTTTGCTATGCGCTTAAGATTTTTGATGTTGAAACATATTCTTTTAAAACTTTAGCTTAATGTTATTTCTTTAGTACAGTTTTTTTTCTTTTTAATAACTTATGTGTTTTCTTTAATCCTGAGTCATTTGAAGTAATTCTTGATTAAAAGTAGGATGGTAATGCATTATTTTGATGATCTGCTGAATATAAACTATTTATATTAAGATTGACTAACGTGTTCATGAGCAACGTTGATATTCGATGATGGCAACATCTGACACAAAACTGGCATTAAGAGAGCTATGCACGAGACGATCAAATTTCACTTTTATTTTACCTTTTAAACGCCGCAAAATTTCAATTTTTACATCTTCGAATAGAGAAAAAAATTTTTCTTTCACATTCATTTTATTTAAAAATTTTATCACAATTTATTGATTTTTTATGTTTAAAAAAATTTTTTTCAAGCGTAATTTCTTTTAAACGTACCATACCTACCGCATGTGGACGATTACGAAAGATTAACCCGATTGCACTTAAAACAATTTAAATAGTATAGCATTTGTTTCCATCTAATAATCGATAAAGAAATTAAAACTTCATCAATAAATAAATAAAACACAAATTTAACAGGCATGAACTACGCGCTAGAAGCACTGAAATTATGAGAATAAAAAAGGCTGCTATATATAGCAGAAGCTTTGGCGATTTCTTCGGCTAATATATATATATTATTGTATTATTATTATTATAAATTTTTTAATTGTATTATATTTTAATAAGTTTCGAAACTTAGTCGCAGTAATGATTAATCATATGAAAAGTATCAAATGGTTGATAGTTTTCACATAAAAATGCTTTATGATGTTATTAGTTGTTATCCAAAATATTATATATATATATATAAAAAATGAAAGGAATAAGTGAAGAACATTTTTCTTGCGGTGGTTGATACATTAGTAATACAGTACAGTAATACCTTAACATTGGCGAGGGTTAAGTTCGCTAAAATCTCCGCGAATGCCAAAATCGCAAATGTTGAGACTATCTTCCCGTGCATAAAAAGGGGTTGGGTTTTAATATTTTGTTTTAATGGAAAAAAGCAATTGAAATATAAAAATATATTTATTAAGCATTAAAAAGTACATGCCGTAAATAAATTTGAATAATTATAAACACATTGTACAAAGTTTAGTTGCTAGTTGATGGTTGAAAAAATGTATTGATATACGATTGTTTGGAAGAACAGATCTTTTGCATATAAATTTCCGTATAAATAAAAGTTGCGGTCTCGATTCCTCTATTAAATTTAATACTCCTCAACAGTTAAGGATCGCGTCGTTTCTCAAGAAGTTGAAGTTTTAAATTTCACATACAATTTTTGCAAAAAAATTTTCACTTGCAATAAAAATTTTGAATTTTAGAAAATTTAGGAATTTTTTTTTTAGCATCAAGTCATATTTCGAGTTTCTCGGAATTACTGATCTATGTTTTGCCTCAATATAAGGGTTGAAGTTCTCGGGTACAGTAAAATGCAGCTGTCCAGGGTCAAATAGTTTATGAAATTAGTAAAACAAAGCGAGTTTACTTTGCAAAAAAATATTCTTCATAAAAAAAATCGTGAATAACATTCGCGAATGTTGAAATGCTCTTCATTTTTTATTTCGCGAATAATCAAAACTCGCGAATATTAAGGGATTACTGTATTTAGACAAACAGAACTAGGAAAATAATTTAGGGATTCATCTGGGAAGGGTCGATCTGACTTTCCGGAGGGATCTTTTCGGATGTTTTTCTTGGAGTTACCTTGAGTACAAATCCCTTTAAGATCTTCCTTTGTAAAATAACTTATAAAGTAGAGATATGTTTAACAATAAGCTCAAAGTTTTTAGCTAAAGTTCCAAATATCAAAAACTCGAGAAGTGAATATACGTAAGAACGACGGTACTAATTGCATTGAAAATCTATTAGCAGAGAATATTCTAAGTATAATTTTTTAAACGTTCTAATTATAAAAACTGCAGTTAAGATTTGCATTTTTATCTCATTATTTATTTTGTCATCCGCGTAGACTGAAAAAGAAAAGGGGAAGACTTCGATTGTTTTTGGTCAACTTTCGTGACACCATAATGTAAGAGATGTCTGAATAATTCCAGATTTCACTTGTCCTTTTATTTAAGACAATTGTTTTCAAATAATCAAAGATAAGAAATGGGGATTTCGTAATGCCCCTATTTGTGGTGTTCGTGTTATTTTTCCGAGGAAAAGGAAAAACGTACCAAGGAGATTATGCAACGAAGTTAACAAAGCACATGATACATGGTTAGTAAAACAAATGACTAACATGCGGCGAAACTGCTCATCCATAGCTGCTAACTTCCCGTTGCAAATAACGTTTACATCATTATTTGTGACTAGCGTTGCCATAATTTTATTTGCATTGAATATTTATGAAATGGATATTACATATTATAACTCAGAGGGGGTGGGAGCATTGTTAAAGACACAGATTTATCTATTTTTAAATTTGTTTATATAATTCTTTTTTTTTTTTTTCACACATAGCACGAATGAAACTAAATGAGCAAATCTCTTCTCTTTACGATATAAAGGAATAGATAAATATTCATAAAAATGTTACCCAGCCAATATGGAATTTTCTACATATATATTTATAGCTGTTTATTTTCATAAAATTTATTTTAACTTTCCCATGTTAAAACATGGTTTTTAAATCAAAATTTTGTTGAAAACCCTTTTTAAAAATCGTCTGTTTCTTCTGCGGGTTAGAAATTTGTTTTCGAGAATTATTTAGGGCCTTGCATAAAGCATATAGCAATAAATGCAATCTTTCAAAGACATGGTATATTATATGATGGATGTAAATATTGCTTAATACAGAGAACTTATCATAAAAGAACCACTTTAAATTGCAAGTAAGAGTTTTAAAAAAAATCTTCATAATTAAAACTCTGTTTATTTCCAAGTTGTGTTGCACTATCAAAGATATACAACACGTATGGTACGTAGATTGTAGCATATTTTCCAACGCGATGGACGCTTATGATTTTACTTTTTTTTAATACTAGGGGGGCTCTGCCCCCCTGCTCGCTACACTCACCAACCACCCGCGCAATCCCTATTTTCTAGCCAACACCAGACGTAATTGTTTCGCGTTTCCATTCTGGATTGCTTCGCAATCCCTTATTTTCTATGCATTAAATTTTTAGATTCCAAACGCAGATCACCCCCCCCCATCCCCTTTCTCATTAGTTAATGAAAATTATCTTATTTCTGTTAAAATCATTTTTTCCATCGACCACTAACGCCCCCCCCCCCCCCCCCAAAAAAAAAAAAAAAAAAAAAAATCTATCGAAATTCAGAAGATTCTTCCCTTTCCCCGCCCATCCTACCTAAATTCTCTACTTTCAGTGTTTTCGACAAGCACAATTCTCGCTTATACTATGTTCACACTACGATACTTAAGATATCTTAGGCCGCCGAACTCTCTTAATTTTGAAGTGGAAACAAAATTCTCCCGGAATTGGAAACCTGTTCACATGGAAAAACTCACTTAAGATAACTGAGTGAACCTCACTGTGTTGTTTGCGCATGCGCTTAACATAAAACCTCCCGCAACACCCAATCAGTTAATGCGAAGCTTTACAGCCAGCGAAAGTGAATGGTCGTGACTGTCTCTAGCCCGAAGAAAGTTGAAACTCTCTCAGAGACTCGCTCAGAGAGTTTGTGGAACTCCCTCAGAGAGTTCGGAGGTTTAAGATAGTTCCGATAACGCAGTGTGAACAGGGTATAAGAAAAGACCTCAGAGTTAATATAAGAAGTAGAGGCCGAATCCCATTGTTATTTCGGTCAGAACTTGAAGCACACATGTTTCCGCTTTCATCGCCAAAAGGTTGTCTTTTTTGGCGGTGATCACCTTATTGGCAACTGTCGGATTTGATTTATGCGAGAGAAATGCCCGACGCAAGAAAGTTTCAGCGGGAACCAGAGGAGAAAAACCGGTTTTGCGCGTTTTCTCTGCCCACCATCACGTGACGGTGGGTAGTGATCCCGGCGTCAAGAAAGGGTTGCTATTTCTGAGTCCAGTTATATGAGAAGTCTATGGAAAAGACAGAAAGCTGAGACCAAACAGATGCGTTTCGCGGTATCTACGCACATTTTCGTTGGTCCATTTCCAAAACCGTTGGTCCATTTCCAAATCTTTTGGCCCATTTCCAAATCGTTACTTTTATATATATATATAAAAGGATATCTGCCTTCAATGGTCTATAATAATTTACACTTTTGTAAAATGAACGCATATAATTATTATTATATCTAAAGATAGCCAGTAATGAGCGCTAGTACTTTTAAACCTTCGAGGTAGGCTTGCCAAGTTTAATTTTATCATCAGATGTAAGGATCTATGTGGAGACTATCTAATGCTGCATTAAAAGTTATCAGTGTTGAAGATAGCACAATTTAATAATATTAAAAATAAAATAGTAGTATGTTGTAAGATAATTCTTCCCAATTAATTATTTTCTTTTAAATAAAAATATTACGATTGCAGTGGACATTTAAAATGCGGAATTTCTGAAGAATTCACTTGATGCACGTACTAAAATTTCAGAGAGTTAAAAAAGGAAAAAAATCATCATTTAAATACCAACTTAAAGATTATAATTATCTATCCGATAACAAAAATTACTTTTGTGAGGTGAAATTGTTATGGTATTCAATAAGAAAAGAGTTATTTGTCTTAGTAACACACTTAAATTTCAAGCGCACCATTTTTATAAATCCAAGAAAATAGAAATGTGCACAGACTAAAATCGTTAACACTTCTCCCGTGTGATAGAAAACGTTAAGGATTCAGAAATAAAAATTTTAAAAAGGCGACCATTACCAACTTATAATATGTTTCGACAAGCCTTTTTCTCCTTCCTTTATCTTTTTAGCTCACAGGCTATCAAAGCCTGAGAGCGAATGTGCCCCCAGGTTCTGTATGTACGTGCGTAACGCGATAACTCTTCATAGAAATATCCGATTTGCTGCATATTTTTTTCTAGGTTCATTCTGATAAGGTGCTTTCCTCATTAGTTGAACGGAGGGCTACCCCCCTCCTTAATTTACATAAATGGGTTTTTCATGCAGAATTATCCTATTTGCTTCAAATTTGGTTTACCGGTTTATTCTGATAAGACGCTTTAATGATTAATTTTGAAGGGTCATTGGCTTGGTCGATTTCTTTATTTTTCGAGGGACATTATTCTTTGAAATAAGAGTATCATATGCAATTAGTGTGAATAGCCTGCGAGATTAATGCCATTAGTTTAACTGGGCCCTTTTCTTTTTATTTTATACTGTATCAGCAAATGCACATGCAAATAAAATCATTGGAAATGATAATAAATTTTACCACATTACGGTTATTGCATTCTTGACTGCTCTCTTTTCCCTTCTCCAACAATCATAAATGTTATTTCTGCTCTGTCTAATTTTACATCTATTATTTTACATCTATTTAATACTCTGTCGATTAGATTGTGATCAATAATTGTTTTAAAATTATTCTTATAGTGGTTACATTTTTAATTAAATCTTAGCACTCTTTTGAAAAAAAAAATGCAAATGAATCAACCATACTTGAAACCAGTTTTAACAAAAAAAAATTACGTTTGTATAAATAAAAAAAGTAAATGAAATACATTTCTGAACTTTTAATTAGCTACCCTGTTAACAAAAATTATCTTTATCAGTGAAAAACACAAAGCTAAAAATAATTAAATTATTATTATTTGCTCCTGACCTTTTTCTACACGGCTTTTTGACTTAACAATATTATAATGATTTAAATATATTAAGAAATATTTTTTCAGTAGGTTTTACTCTAGTAAACATTTTTAATTACTACGAGTATTGAAAACCAGTTTTATGCTTTCTTTTATGACGAAAAAAGTGACGCAGATGAAAAGTACAGCGAGAATGTGGGGTAGAGATCCTACATTAGAGATCTCTAATGTAAGATCTCTATGCCGACGTTCACCACAGTTCATTTATAATCTTATTTATTTTTATTTTCTTTCATTTTTAAATGTATTCTCTTTTAGAAGCTGAAAGATGGTATTAAAACTAAATTTAACCCATTTATGCCTAGCGTCTCATTTTGGGGACGCTTTGAATTTTAAAAAATTTGTATAATTTATTTAAACATGAAAATTGTATGAAATAATTATCTATAAATGTCTTTATCTGTTACCGAAACATAAACGACAGTATAAGATGGATATTTATTTGCTTAAATGAAGGCTTTTTTCAGAGTTTATAGATTTTTCATGATGGCGAAATGTAAAAAGTAAATTTATTTGTGTTTTTTCTACCAATTAGCCAAATAAATAAGTCATAATCTTAGCTGGTAGACTTCTTTGAAATACGCATTTTTTAAAATTGTGAAATTATACGTTCAAACCTATTTTTTATGCATTTTTGCAATGTACAAAATACAGAGCGAATGTCACGAATGGGTACATATTTTTATTAGCCATTTAGGGGATAGTTATTTATGTAAAGTTCTTTTCAAGATGATTATGAAATAAATTGCTTTTAAGCCTTAAGTACGGTTATTCTTAGTTTATTATTACTAATACTTATAATGTTATTAGTCTCTGTAAAGAAATAAATATATTTTTTTAGTAATTCATAAAAATGTTATTTAAAAGCTTATTTTATATAAATTTAGGCAAAACATATAATTATGCATATTATACTATTACAAATGTTATGCACATATTCCCATATTTAGTACGTTTACATTTTATCAAATAAATACAAAAGTTTTGTAGTGTAATTTTTTTCTAGTATTTTTCCAATTCATTTTGTAACATTTTAAAGGGAGTTTACCAACAAATTTGAAAAAAAAAAAAAAAAAAAAAAAAAAAAAAAAATCAGGCACAAATGGGTTAAGGTGGTTCACAAATTATCTGCTCAACAACGCTCATTTTTCTGGCGTAAAATTGGCAGACATGACGACTGAAGCAATTTGAAATCGAAAAGAGTTTTCCATTTTTTGATAAATACCGCATTTACCCGCGTATAAGTCGACGCCCCCACTTTCCCGATCAAGAAATTTTGAATTTTTTTAAATCCCGCGTATAAGTCGACCCCCTGCTTTTCCGATCAAGAACTTTGAAAAAAAAATTTTTTTAAATACATTATTCAAAATCACCTGGAAAAAAAAGAAAGTACTAAATATACAATAATAAAGAAACTCTAATTTTTTTTCATTTATTCGAAATCATGTAAAAAAAAGTACTAAATATACAATAATGATGATAATATACTAAAGTAATATAAAAAGTTAAACTGATTCAGTGGCCGATTCAGTATCGGACTCGCCAAGAAATTCACAAAAATCCTCCGTCGTTATCGGCTCATCAAGATACACGTTTTCAATCTCTGTATGACTACATTCTTCCTTGTTGTTATCACTTTCGAAAATGGCATCATCTTCTGTGCCTTCTAGTTCGTTTCTTGACATTTGATGCAGCATTTCTTGAACGATTTTATAATCATTTCGGAAGGAATTTGATTCCACGAATCTTTAAGCCACTGGCCAATTAATACAATATCGGCCTTTCTAATATTACCGCCCTTTGTAAATGTTGGACAACCGGATGAAATCCACTCTGCCCAATATTTCCTAACATTTGCTTTGAAGGCTTATTGAGGCAAACGTCTAGGGGTTGAAGGACGGATGTCAACCCTCCCGGGATTACAGCTACAGTCGTCTTCAGTTCTTTCGTCACTTTATTCACGTTTTCAGAAAAGTGGCCACGAAACGAGTCGTAAACAAAAAGGGAAGGTTTTTTGAAAACAGCTGCCAGTCTTTTACCCCACACATTTTTAAGCCAGTCGACTGTTCCGTCAGCATCCATTCACCCCTTTGCATGGGCTGGAATCAACACACCAGATGGAAATGTAAGTCTTTTCGGCAACGTTTTTCTTTTGAAAATAATCAACGGATGAAGCTTACTACCGTCGGCCAAACAGTAAAGAACGACCGTAAAACGGATTTTTTCGTGCCCAGTCGTTTTTACCAAAATGCTTTTTCCCCCTTTCAGTTCACTGTTTTATTTTCTGGTAGTTCGAAACACATGGGTGTTTCGTCCATATTTCCTATATGGCAAAGTTTAAAAGATTTCCTTTTTCTTTGATCGATGACGTATTTTTGAAATTTCATAATCAGATGGTCCAAGTCAGATGGAAATGTTTGTGCCAGTTTAGTGCACTGGCGTAAAGTCGAACCAGGACGAATCATAAATCTAATGCACCAATGTTCTGATGGTCAAACGTGTTTCTAACACCCCACTGTTCTTCTTTTGCAAGCTTCATTGCTCGTAAACGAATGGCAGTTTAATCCGAACGACAGTAAAATCATTCCTCCGGCACTATACAACCCAATCATGCAATACATTTTCGAGTTCTGGAAAGGGCGATTTTCCATGCCGAAAAGCCGTTTTTGATTTTGGAATGTTTTCTAGCTTTGCCTTATTCTTGCGCCAATCACGAATCAATATTTCGTGAACCCCAAACTGACGAGAAGCAGCACAGTTGTTAGACTCTTCCGCAAAAGAAATAACTTTAAGTTTAAATCCAGCTGCGTATGAATCGCGTTTCTGTTTTCTAATAACTAAATCAGCCAGATTAGTAGAAACAAGGAGAAAAGTGCAGTAAGATAACAAAGAAATAATGAATAAATCTACTATCAAGAACACTTAATATATATCGCATTTTTAGAGAGTCACATGTTGCTAGCCACTCGCGGACGATTCAATAGCACATAGGGAGGGGGGGGGGGATACATTCTCGGAATTTTATCTACTGATCTCTCAGATGGAGAGGGACGGGTAGTAGGCGTACATTCATCGCCAGTACCAAACCCGTCACTCAGTCTCCTCTTTTTCTCTCCTGGTATGGAAATCGACAGTAAACGACGTCATTGTGTTATGGAATGCGAAAAGAGAACAATTGCCTTTCAGAAGGGCATTTTTTACTTCTGGTAAAAAAAAAAAAAAAAAAAAAAAAAAAAAAAAAAAAAAATAAGGACCCCTGCATAAGTCGACCCCCCCCCCCCCAACTTTAAAGTCTTTTTTTGTCCAAATTTTCTCGACTTATACGCGGGTAAATACGGTAAATTACTCATCGAGCTATAAGCTATTCTTGTCACGTGACAAATTTTCCTCCTTTCTCGTGCAACCTCATCGAGAATTCGGTTCAAAAAACCCACTTTGATAGTATTTTATAAAAGGTCTGCTTTTACCAAAAAAATTAAAAATAATAATAAAATTGAAAACGTCATTCGATTACATAGTTTCTGAATAAGAACACCTGCTCATTTCATGCGTTTCCGAACAAAAATTAATTTAAAAATCTGTCGGAAAGTAGCTCCTTTGGATTTCATAAGTCTTAAGAGAATGTTCATTTTTACTTTTAGTTCTTTACGACGCCATTCTTTTGCCTAAGTTATTGCAATTCTATTCAGATATTCAAAAGCAAATTCATGTCCATTCTTTAAAAGCAAATTTTTAGCTTGACAAAGAGTTTATTAATAAAAAACAGCTTTAAAGTGTGCTTCGTGGCCTTTCTCATAACTTGTTCTCGTTACAAAATTCTTGAAAGGTAACTAAAAGAAAATTTGTAGCTATCCTTTTATTACCCATTAGGATGAAGAACAAAAAAATTACAATGTTAATAAAATAACAATATAAAACACAGATTTAAGCGTCTTTCTTTGAATTTGAAATATTTTTTTCTGTCGGATTTCTCTAAATTTAAGAAGGTCTCTTCAAGGAAAATACTTACTGTATAGTATTTTATTTTATCATTGATGTTAGTGTTTATATTTATTTTTGTAATGAAGTACTGAAAGACTTGCCGTAATTTCCGGCGTATAATCCGCGGATCAAACAATCATTTTTCGACCCAGAAATTTCTTTTAAAAAATGTAACTTTGATTGCGGTAAATATTTGGCTTCAATAACTAAATAAAATTTCTGGGCCCAAACAGAATTGTTTGGTACGCGGATTATACGCCGGAAATTATGGTAATTATAATACAAATATTTTTTTTTATTTAAAATTACTATTAGTTTATTTTTTAACTGTTTATTTTTTAAGAGATTGTAACCTATCAACTGCAACAAGACTATATTTTCAACTCGATTTCTTTTTCAGTGAAATTTTGAGAAAACTTTAAGTGAATAATTAAAAAAAAAAAAATCTAACTTACGATTTTTCTTTGGTACTTAAAGCGGAAAATATTTTAGGAAACAATAAAAATTCTAATATATATATGCATATAATAATATATCTGTTACTAAAAGATGAAAACTCATTTATTTGTAAATCAAAACTAGCTTAATCCAAAATTTACATCAAGTTTACGTAAGTATTTTTATGGGGTTAAAGAAAAAAAAAACTATAAAAATACTGAGATGAATATCTCACTGTGTTTAATTTTAACTTATTATTTAGATTATTCGAATGCCGTAGATTAAACTATTTCTATATCCTACCATTCCTTTTTTAGGTGCGCTCGTAATTATATAAATACGTAGCACCTATAGCCGTCATTCGTTCTGTCTG
The DNA here is from genome assembly GCA_963932465.1 of Maratus speciosus. NCBI lineage: Eukaryota > Metazoa > Arthropoda > Arachnida > Araneae > Salticidae > Maratus > Maratus speciosus. Next base: position 39,612,764 of record OZ010791.1, on the reverse strand, counting down.
TCTGTTCGTCCGTCTGTCCGCATATAACAGAGCAAAAACTACCCAACCGAATGACCTGAAATTTTAAATATATAATTGTTGCAAAATTTTGTTGAGTCATTTCAAATTTTATGAAAATCTGTTGTATAGGTTAATTACAAGGACAATCAAAATTTTTCCGTTACATGACGGCCAATGGGAAAAAAATATTGCAAGTGCATTTTAATGATGTTACAACCTTCCAAATGGCCTGGAATTTTAAATATATAATTGTTGCAAAATTTTGTCGACTCATTTCATATTTTATGAAAATCGGATGCATAGTTTAATGACACGGACTGTCAAAAGTTTTCCGTTACTTTACGGCCAATGGGAAAAAAATATTACAAGCGCATAAGGAAATTGATATGCACTTATGAAGGACACTATGCGGTGCAAAAAATATTTATAAAACTAGTTATAGTACGAACGCACCTCATTTGCCACGTTTGAGTTGCAATTTCCAACTTGTTTATCATTTATTTTTTTATTACGACTAGATCTATCATCCGGATTTCATATACCAGCCCAGATAATTTGAGTCTCACTGTATCTCAATTTTATATTACATGAACCTGAACGACGCGATTGTTTACTTTTGCTGTATAAAGGACAGCCACATCACAAATAATATTTAACAATTGAAGTAACAGAGAAATTATTACTCGCAGTTACATTTCTTTCGAATTAACGCTATTCAATGTTATATAATAGCTTTGTAAAAATTTCTCCTCCCAATTCTCCTAGAGGAAAATAGTATTATAATTAGAATTCCTGGCATATTTTTTTATTTTCTAATCAATTTACATCGCTGGGAGCTCTTTTCTGAAAGCGATTATAATGAAGTTTCAGATGATTTTACCTTCACGCCACTCCGTTAAGAATGGCAGAAATAAGCGTCGTTAACAGTTGATAGATAATTTCTGAATAAACATCAAAGCATCTCATTGACAAGAACTACCCATCCGAAATAGTTGAAGGCGTGGTGCATTTTGTCCATCCACTTTCTTTTTTTCAACTTTCACTGAAACGGTGAAAATCAAGGTTAGAGGAACAAATAACGTTTCTCACTCTTTCTATGTTATCCACGTCCTTCGCAATCGGGTAAATAAAGACTTGCTAAAGTGTGAACAGAAACGAATAAAAAAGGTGAAATAGTAACCTTGCGAAGAGAGGGTGTAGCTATGCCAAGATATTACCAGGATATACAACAGCTGAAGAAAAAAAGGTGAAGAAACGTATGTCGTCATTTTCCTTGGCCATGGAAAGTGCAGTGAGATAACAATCCATATCCTGTTAATATGATATTGTTAATATTGGAATGCGAAATGAAGTAATATAATTTAAATTTGTTAAGAGTTATAGGAACTGGATGCCGGTAAACAAATACACGCCCCTGGTCCTGGAATCCCTTCCACACTTCCTATACTGTCACAAAAACAATAAACTTTCGATGCCTTAGAATACATACCGTATATACTCACGTATAAGCCGACCCCTACATTTGAGAAAAAAATTATGTTGTATACCAGTATTTTCGCCTAGTTATCTTCGCGTTATGTAATATAAGAAAATTTTTGCAAATTCTGCAGTTAGATCAGATGAAGATAACTTTTTTAAAATACTGGTATTCAGTCTGTTATTCTTCTCGAATTTTGGACAGGCTTATACGCGAGTATATACAGTCGATGAATATATAAATACATATTTAAATAATATATGTCTTGTTTAACTTATCCTACTCTAAAAGTTCAAAGTATTGATTCTAATCCGTACAATGTCGAAAGAGATTTAAAATATCATTGAAATTGCATGAAAATTGCTTTCCAAGTTTTTGGAATGCTAAAATGAGGGTTGGGGTTATGTGTGTGTGTGATGAAGGAAGGGGGGGGGGGGGGGTGCTACGGCTACGGCCCAGTTTGTCCATGCTTTAATCAGGTTCTCCTTCTATAAGGAACCCGAACTTGCTTTTTAGTAAAAAAGTGCTCCAATTTATCAAGGAGGATTCAATATACCAATCATGAGTGTGACCCATTTGGACTTGAGAACAGCCTTAAGTATGGACGCTGGGCCATATTAACCAGCTTTTCATGTATCTTATTGCACTGTTTAAAGGAACAGTATATGTGAATTGTGAAGTCAATAGCTCGAACATTGCACTTACTGTTACAGTGTTATCAGTTTTTTAGAGAAAAAGAGAAGTAATCGGTTGCATTTCTGTACGTCTTTCACGTCCTTTGGAATTACTAATTCTTTAGAGGCTTTCCCTTCCGCACTGTGATTTTGTCAAAAGAAAAGAGCCGTCTAAAGAAAATGATATTCACAAAACTAAGACAGAATATTTTACGTTCATTTTAATATATTAAATTAATTTTAGCATCGAGATAATCAGAGCAATAAATAGTAGTAAGTTAGTTTAATTATGTGTGTGTTTTTTGTATTTTTAATACCGTACTACTTAATTATCACCAAAACTCTATCGCCAAACTATAAGATTAAATGCCAATAATGGTTGATCGTAAATGTCATTCACTTGACTTTAAGCAAGTTGCACGTGTTTACGTCATCAAGTGATTTTTATTTCGACGTTTTATTTGTATATTTATTAATGTTATACTAATTTATTTGTTCTTTCGCTATTTAAAATAAAAATTATGTCAATTTGTATAATTTGGCGAAATTGGTCGACGGGATAACTAAGTAGTACCTTTAATACCTTCATAAGTGTTACGAGTAACGTTTAATACGAAGAGTTTTATAATTTCTTTGCTTCTCGTATAAATCGAGTTCGACTAATATCTTAATCGGCATTTTCGGGCGTGCATATATAGCGTTATCACTTTAAAGGGGAGGTGGAGGGGGGGGGGGTTGACACTTGATATCATAAGATACACTATATGGCCAAAGGTGACCGGTCGCTTGTGATTTTTGACGTTTTGTTAAATATCTAAAAAAATAAATGAGGAATTAACCTGAAATTGCAGGTGTGTAAACAGTATAGTATAGGTCATATATTTCCGGGAAGATTTTTTTTTCACGAAACCTCATAGGGAACCGTCAGCAAATTGAAAAATAACGAATAGCTTTTGGATAACCCTGTAAAAACTAATGTAGCAAAAGCGTTCAAACTCGAGATTATTAAACTCGAGATTATCAAACTCGAGTTCTTAATATAAAAAAAAAAGTTATTTTCAGAAAATATATGATAAACAACATTGTACATAATACTCTGCAATCAGAATTAAAAAATAATAATAATTGGATGAAAAATGAGCAGGTTTACTAAAAAATGTTTCACTGCGCATGCGCGAATGCAATCAAAATATAATGTGCATAATGTATTCGCTAAGTATATAGAGCAACTTTTGTGGAAGTCTCAAAATCATAGCTTGAAAATTCTGAAAATAATAGTCGATAGAATAAGATCGAAATCCGTTGTTCCCAAAAAGAAGCAAAAAAGATGATGGGTTGTATCCAAATGTAACTGTAACTCGTACATGCAATATTGTGTATGCTATCTTGGCACTAATCAACAGATATTTGATACAACCCCTTATCTTTTTGCTTCGTTTTGGGAACAACGGATTTCGAGCTTATTCTATCGACGATTATTTTCAGAATTTTCAAGCTATGATTTTGAGATTTTCACAAAAGTTGCTCTATATACTTAGATAACACATTATGCACATTATATTTTGATTGTATTCGCGTATGCACAGTGAAACATTTTTTAGTAAACCTGCTCATTTTTCATCTAATTTTTATTTATTTTTTAATTCTGATTGCAGAGTATTGTGTACAATGTTGTTTGTCATATTTTCTGAAATGAACTTTTTTTATATTAAGAACTCTGCAAATTATAAACAAAAAACTTGGCGAAATTTGGGACTGTTTTTATAAAAACCTTAATTTCTCTACGAGTATACATGCTATCCTCATAAAAATGAACACAGTATATTACAATAAGCCACTTATTAATAATCTGGAGTTTAAACGCTTTTGCTCCTTTAGTTTTTACAGGGTTATCCAAAAGATATTCGTTCTTTTTCAATTTTTTGACGGTCCCCTATGGGGTTTCGGGAAAAAATCTTCGCGGAAATATATGACCTATACAATACTGTTTACACACCTGCAATTTCAGGTTAATTCCTGATGTATTTTTCTAGATATTTAACAAAACGTCAAAAATCGCAAGTGGCCGGCCACCTTTTGGCCATATAGTGTATCTCTGCAAGCGGGGGGTTGCTTTTTGATATCGTTATTATTTTTAATCACAACCAAACTTTTCTTTTTCCAGTAACTTTTCCTTTACATCCAAATAGTCTGTTACCTTTATTTTTTTTTTTTTTTACGTGTTTTTATGAAAATACAAAGCTATTATTAAAGCTTTTAAATTTTTATAAAATCATTTCTTTCCAAAATTTGGAATACCCTAACGTTTGGCATACCTGTTCTACTGCTGTATGCGCATATAATCCGCTGTTAGAGAAATCAAGAGCATAATATATAGGAAAAGATACTTTGCGTTTACCAGTAAAGAAAGACAAAGAATTTTGTCCACTGTTTTGTTGATAAGTTCTGATTTCAACCTCTCTGGGCATTGGGAAAGTTCAAGAAGACAATATTACTTTTGAATGCATTGTGTAACAATAAGCTATTGTTAAATACTTTTAAATAGTAACCATCTCTTCTGGATGTTGTTTGATAGAAAGTTATTTGATGTATTGATATTTTATTGACTTCTTGAATCCGTAAAGTATGCGACTAATATATGTATAATCATATGTGTATATCATTGCAAGTGCATAAAATGAAAGAAAAATAATCTTAAAATAAAAGAATTAGACACTGATAACTATATCATCGTGTGTGTTTGGGGGGGGGGGGGGTTCAAAATTAGCAAAATGTTGATAACCTTATATATGTATAGCCCCTTTGGATACCGTTGTTTCCAGAAAAAAGTGCCTTAAATGTAACGTAACACTGAAAAAAAATGTACTCAAAGATGAGTAAATCGATGTACTTATATCGAATTGTTTGGATCAAAAATGAACCTGTGCTTTCTCAATTTTGAAACAGCACATGTTATCAAACACAATTAAGCGAAATGATAATTTGGCACTTTGCAATGGTTTATTCTCCTCATGGCGGCACAAAAGATGTTCCTTAATAGGAAAACAATGCCATATACCCTGGAAAGCAGGAAATAATATTACATTTTTATTCCTCGGAAGGAATTACACCTTGCGGTTTTTTTTTTTTTTTTTTTTTTTTTTTTTTTTTTTTTTTAATAATGCGTAAGATTATATTGCGTTGTTGGTATGAGCAGGTTTTCCTATTTGGCTTTTTCTTTCTTTCTTTCTTTTTTGTAATTCTGAAGTTTCGAAAGAAAAATAGTTACTTAAGTAATTACAAAATGTTTGCCATTAAAGAAAGCACTTTTTTTTCTAGTAAGAATTCAAAATTTCTAATTTTAAAAAAGGCCAAACTGACAGTACTGGTTATGAGTGCTTCGTCAATGTCAATCAAAAGTTTTTACTCAATTTTAAGAAACCATCTTTTTCAGTGAATGTTTGAAAGATTAGGACGTTGAAAACATATCAAAACACCGCTCATTTTTAATCAATTGCTTTGCAATTTTTAGAGAATATGTACAAAGTACAACTTTAAAAGGTAAATTTGTAAAGTAATACTATTGAGCAATATTCCTTAAATAGGATAGTCTTCAATCAATATCGCTTATTTTGAGCGTTAACTTTTTTTAATACTTAACATTTCACCCTGCATTTTAAAAATACACACTTGTTTGATCCTTCAAAAGGAGTTTTTAAAAATAGTATTGATTTCACAGAAAATCTCAGTAAAATGACATTTTGTTTGAAACACGATCTTCGTGATTTGAAATACGATCTTCACGATTTTTCACAAATCGTATTTCTCAAGAAATAACCTTGAAGATTAAATATTTGTCGTTCATCGAAGGAAACAAAGAACGTTTAAGTTGATGAACAATAACAAAATAGAGTGCAACGATACAAGAATAGCAATCACTAAATTACCCAGAATGTTTTCACAGAATGGATTATTTGAGAGTTTACAGAAAAATTATGGGACACGAACACGGAAAAATGATTCTTCGGATACATGACAAGGATAGAAAATAATGCATACCTTGGTTTAATACTGCGTTTGGAAAGGAAAATAATATACGTGAATGATATTCTGTTCATTAAAGAGAATTGGGGAAAAAAGCAATAACTTTAAAATGTTTAATATCAATAGTTTATCAAAAAAGGAAAAAAGAAGCAATTTGTGCTCAGTTAATTCTTTATATGGTACTGCTCACTTAATTTGAGGATCACCTACGTATGTGTGTATACATGTGCGAACGCACATACACAAGTAGCAAAAATTGCTAAGGTGAAGTGGCTAGAGGCCGGAGAAACATTTCGTTTTAGGCAGGTTTCTGTATGAAAAGGTAGGCAATTGCTTTTAAGTACATTGTATTCTTTTTGACGGGACGATGAATATTTCCGTTGAAGGCGGAATTCTATTACACACAGATTCGGTTTACACAAGCTTTACTGTATATGTGTGCATGTGCTTGTGTATGGGTGCGTGCGTAAGTGCTGGTGTGTGTGTGTATGTATTAAATATATATGGAGCTTTCTCACACTCTTTTGACTTTCGGGAATAAAAATCTGGTGAAATTAAACTTGCTAAAAGAACATTTTAATCAGATAGACGAATGCCTTAATGATTCAAAATAAAGAAAAAACGGTCAGCAGCGAAATTTTTTTTTTATTTAACTGACGTTTAAGTTAAATTTGTGAGTTTAATTTTCCTTAGCATTTTAATACTATAACTTTCTATTTTCTTCTAAATTTTTACTTATAATGAATTTGCATAGAACCCACAGGACATTCAAATAAGAAATAATAACAATGTAGTATTTTTAGTACAAAATTTTGGTATAGCATTGTCTTAAAGGGGTGTTAAAGAAGGGATGGTAAGGTTAAAAAAGGAGACGGTATAGGAAAAAAGGGGGGGGGAGGGACGATAAGGATGGAACGGTAAGGAAAATTACCACCTATTTTAGGCAATTCATGTTAAGACTAAGTGGTAACCACAATGTTCATTGATTTTTAGAAACAGTTATTTACATTGGATTAAATTATTATTTTTTTTTTAATTTACCTCGAAAAGTGCAGGAATAAACCTTGCGGACGGTAAGACTACCAATAAAGCCACGATGCTTGAAATTGATATTTAAATGCTGATTTAAAGTCTGCATTAAATTTCCTGTCAAAGAATTATAGCCATTCTTTCTCTAGCGCACTTCTGCACGAGAAAAAAGTTGAAAAAAATTCTGTGGATGCATCTGAAGTGATTTTCTGTATAATTTTAGAAGAGAGACGGTAAGGAATCTAAAACCCAGGGACAGTGTTTAAAAAATAATAATAACCCTAAAAATGTGTGCAGATTAATTTTTTGCTACATATTTATATAAAACAATAGTTCCAGTTTCGGCAAAAAATTACATCGAATTATTTTTGTTGAAATAATTTTATATAGACAGCTCCAAACTTAAAAATCAGCATCAGGGACACGGGACGGTATAGGAATTTTCCTGGTATTTGGACCCCCAACATCCTCACAAACTTATTTATCTCGTTAATATTGTTATACAGTCGTGCAATGGGATGTTCCTCAGTATATGAAATAAAAAAAACACAAGAATATGTACTAAAATAAAAATGATTATTCAGGGACACAAAAGTTAATAGATTGCGAGAGTACCCGATATATTGTTGGTGTTGTATTTTTCACGCTGTATTTCATTAAATCACTCTTTCAATGTGTTAATATACATTAGAGAGAAAAGAAATTACGTTATGAGTACCAAATTAAAAAAAATTATAACTCAAAGGAAAAATTTGTTTTCCTTCTCCTTGTGCATTATTAACCTCAAAGATCCTTAAATACGAATTTTCCCTCCTTAAAAAGTACGATTAAACAAGGTGGCTGTATATTCAAAAATTTAAAAAAAAATGAAAGTTTTTGGGACTCCCATTAAACTTTTAAAATCATACAAAATGAATCAATTATATTCAACGATATGCGAATACCTGTTTACACAATTGTATCTTTTTCTGTGATGATGCCTTCTAAAATTTTTCCGCATTTAATTTATGATTTTCCCGCTTAAATTTACTTTTTGTTTTCGTTTTCAAATTCCTAATTGATTTTATGACCAGCAACCTTTCTTTTCCACCACAAAATTCATTCGATTTGAGAATATTCTAGATTGTTGCGCAAAGCTTAAACAAGAAACATAAAATACTTATTTTCGAGTAATCAAAAGCAAATGATATAAGCATCAGGTGTAGCAAATAGATACTATACCTACAGCACAGCTAATTGATGTGATATCTGCTTCATGCCACACGTTGTCTCACAAGTGTCGCAGTCAATATATAGTATCTATGGTCACTATATCGGATTAAAACAATATCTGGGATCTTTCATTCTTCTTATTATTACTCTCAAATGACCTTTATAGGGTGACCCCAGTGAAAAGTCACAGTGACTATTACTTGGCGATGGGTCACCAGGTCCCATTACAATGAAGTCATTTTGTGATTCTCACACAACTGTCATTTGAAGACTCAATCTAAAGTCATTGTGATAAATAACTAAATAATGTCACAATGAAGTCTCATGTTGACTTTCAGGTGACCGAGACACTACTGCGAAGTCAGCATTCGCTCCTTTGTGAAAAGCCACCAGATGATTTCATTTTCTGTCACTTGAGAACTCGTCACAAAGCAGCTGTCTTAATGACTTTACAATGGAGTCTCCAAATGATAATCACATGAGAGTTAAACAATGACTTCATTGTAAAGTCACCAGGTGACTCGTCACAATCCAGCAGTCATGGGTGACTTGTGACTTCTCAGTAGAGTGGCCCAATGAAAGTAAGAATGAGACGACTGTAAGATATCACATTCCAATTAGAGCCTCTAGAGTTTACGGGCCGGAGCATCACCGCCATATTTAGGTACACTTTGGGTACACGCTTGCTTCTTGGAGACTTTAGCGCCTTGTTGGCGATTTCAAGAAATTTGTTTATCGCATATTATTTAAACTAAGTTGATGTATGCACAAAAAGAAAAGTTCTTCTATTATTAAAGGTCGTATGGTCCTTGAAAATCTTTACATTTTTCAAAAATAATTTTTCGTCCTTAGTCTTTTTTATACAAATTCTGCAAAAAGTCCATAATTTCAAACTCTTATTTCTTAATCAGAAGTGAAACCCTTCTGCATTTCAGGGAATTTCCGATTTTATAAAAACTAAAATAACGACTAGGAAAAAAAAAAACTAAATCCCTCTCTTTTCGAAATTTTCTTCGCCCCCTTTTGCTTCCCCCCCCCCCCCAACAGTACTCAAAGTATAAAAATCCTTATTTTTTTTTTTAACTTTTCTACTCTATTTATTATTTTATTGTAACAATATGATCATACAAATTTCGTTAAAATTTAATCTAAATTCCTCTATCCCAAAATTTTGCTCCCCTCTCTACCCCCTTCTCACAATAACCAGTATAATTTAAAATTTTTAAAACTGTAATTTTTTAAAACTTTGTTTTTGCAATATCTGTCATTTTATTAAAACAATAAATAAATAACCCATCATATTTTTTTTCCTCCCTCCCCACCGAAATTCAGGTTTTCCCTCCTCCTCCCCCTCTGATACCAAGCACACAAAATTTAAATTCTTTAAACATCATTTTTTTCTATGTGTAAATATTCTATGTGTTTAGTAAAGTAAATAAATAACAAGTCATCTAATAATCCCCCCCCCCCTTTGAAAAAAAATCTTTTTCCCTTTGCCCCTCCCCCTGTTCATAAAGTTTAAAATCTTTAAAAGTATTCTTTTTTTTGCTGCTTGTTCCTTTATTGTAATAATGAGTAATTAATCATCTAAATACCTCCCTCTTTCTGATATGGCCGCTTTCCCTTTAGCTCCCCCCCCCCCCCCTCTTATTTCTAGCACAAAAATTTTTAAATCTTTAAAGTGCTTAATTTTGAATTTTATTTTCTGTATAATTTTAAATCTTTAGTAACAATGGTTAATAAGTCATCTAATGAACTTACTACCCCCTATAAAATTCTGTTTTTCCCTTAATCCCCCCCCCCTCCTAGTCACAAAATTAAAAATCTTCAAACATTTTTAGTTTTTAAAACTTTCTTTGCTCTATTTATTACTTTATTGTAACAATAACAATAAATAATCATTTAACATCCTCCCACCACCTGAAATTACCTCTCCCCCGGTCTTTCCTACCATGCAAAACTTAGTCTTCAAAACTGTAATTTTTCTTTCTGCCCCATTTGTGAGTCGATAAATAACTATCCACCCTCCCCCTCCCGCCACAAAAATAAATAAAATTACCCTTTCCCCTTCTTTCTAAACTTACAAAGTTTAAAATCTTTAAAACTTTAAAATTTTTCTCCAACACCAGTGTTTTCAATGGATAAAACGTTAACATTTCGGGCAAAGACATCAGGTTTTTCTAATTTTATTATTGTTATTTTGGGTAATTGGTAGAGATGCGACACCGCGAAAAAGAAAAACCGGTCGCCACGTGGTCACAATTGCTCATAACTCGATAAATAATTTATTTATTAAAAAATAGAAATCTCATTTTGATTCAAAATCCCTTCAGTAATCAGAGCTGCTAGTTTTATATCTTTACGTTTAAAAATGATTAAGAAAATGTGTCATAAAGTTATTTGGGGTAACTGGTAGAGCTCTTAAACTCAAATTCCAGAACATCAACAGGATTACAAGATTGCAGATTATTTGATAAACAAGTATTTACATGTTGTGTACTTAAAGCTGTTAAGTGAAATTTGCCATTTATATCTCTTTTTTGTTTTACATTAACTGATTGTCTATATTAATAATTGATTAATTTATGAAACCCTCCTAAAATATTAATATATATATATATATATAAGCAAATTATTCCGTATTATAATTTTTTGAATCTGTAAAGTAATAGTAATAATAATAATAAACTGTTTAACCTATTTATGCATTTTTTAGAGAATTAAAAAGGTGCAGAAAGACTTAAAATTATATAAGCATCCCTTAAATAAAAATAATTCTCATAAAATTCAGCTACCCGATTTTCTCCTTCGGCTCAATAAACAGTTTGATATTTAAAACTGTAATTTAAATAAAATATGTTTTATGCTACATGTTTTATAGTAAAAATAAATCAAGTAATCTAACAACCTCCCCCCCTCTCACTCGCAAACAAAAGTAAGAAAAATCTGTTCCTCTCCACCGCATGAAGTTGAGAATTTTTTTTTAATTTTTTGCTCTATTTGTGACCTTGTAGTGACAAAAAATAAATAATTAATGGGATTAATAAGAAAATAAATAATTCAAAATCTTGTAAATATTGATTAATAACTCTCAAAAGTTTGAAAAAATTAAGAGTATAAATGATCATTGTCTCTTATGCATATTTATACACTTGTGTAAATATGATAAACATAAATAAATAATTAAATTTAAAAAGAATCGCAATCGTCAGTCATTTTTACACGTTGTAACAGACTTTTAAATTTGGCCCTTTCATAAATCCCGCCATTTATCTCGACGACAGTTGATAATCCACTTTCTTCTTTTTGTATTTTCTTCGGGAAATTTGAACATCCGGGGTCCTTTTCTAGAATGGTTTGAACAATTCATCGCAAAGCAACCTCCCATCATAAATTTCGTAACTAATTATAACGTGTAATTAATAAAAAATAACTGTCTAAATGTAGCACCGTTGCTCGGAGTTTACATAGAAGTGAATGGACGCTGGGTACATATGGCAAACCCAAAGGCACATTAATGGCGGATGCTTCAGCTCGTATCTCTAGTAGCCCTAATTCCAATTCATTATAGTGACTGTGACACTTGCGAACATTTGTGACGTCAAGGAGACATCACATCAACTGGCTGTGCTGTTAGGGTAGTACTTATTTACTACACTTGATGTTTATAAAATTTCCTTTTATGTACTCTCGTATTCAGAAAGTAGTATTTTGTGCTTGTTGCTTAAGTGTTGTAGACTAGTGTATTTAAGCTATAAGCCTTTTTTTCTTTTCTTTTCTTGTGAAATAGGCGCTTCGAAGATATTTCCCGTAACAATCGGGACCTTATCACAGCCCCAGCATGCCTCCTAATTGGTTTAAAATCCTTTGCGCACTGTACTTTGTCTGATATTTTGTCTTTTTTACGCGGTAAGAATAAAACCGTGTACGCTAGTTCAGAGCTAACTTTTTTCCGTGGTTTTCATTTGCTGAAATAAATTCATAGGATATCAAAGAGAAGTTTACTGGCTGATTTTTATAGAAAAGATTTTATAGAATAACTAGGGGGCTCAGCCCTCTGCGAGCTACGCCCGCCAACCCTCAGTAATGTGGCCTGTTTAAAATATACTACCAGGTTACGGAAAATTGGACGATGTTATCATTATAATGGCGGCTATCTTCTGTAATCGGGTTGCCACGCTTTACCGTTTGAATGGGACATTTTTCAGTTACCATGGTTTCATCCATCACATTATCCATGTCGTAACAACTGACGGCTGTTTTCGGGATTAATATGTAAGGTCAGTTACATATTTGAAAATCAGTTTGTATAAAATGGTTAGGTTAAATATGTCGCTATCTTTCTGACTTTTATAACGACGCTGTTTACAATATTCTTTCTTTAGGCTCGAAGTTAAACAACTCAGTCTGCTTAGAAATAGCTTAGAAATCTATTGTATTGGAAAACATGGTGTTTTCAAATTTTACTGTTATATTTTAAGTTTTTATAAAATTTTAGATATTTTCAGGAATAGGTATAGCTTATTCATGAATTCTTTTCTCTATTTTAATATACCATCATGCATATTTTCATGTTAATTTTACAATGTAAGTATATTGTTTATATTAATTAATAATAATATCCGAATTTTCTAATATGTATTTATCAAGGAATAATTCGTACAAAATAAATCGAAAGTATTTTGCGCATACATTTACCTATATTTATGCTGCATCAAGTGATGTAATATATAAACAAATTTGCTAGCCGCACTACTTTTATACCATGTGACGTCACATTAAAATCCTCACATTAAAATGTTTTAAATGTATCGTTTTAATATATGACGGAATTTTCACTATTAAATGCATTTCTCATGTAATAATTTATTTATTTTAAAGTTTATTTTGCTTTCTAAATTCACGGGTACATATATTATTTATTTTACATATGATGTAATTATCACCTTTAAACGTGTTTCGCGTGTAATAATTTTATCATTTTAAAGTTTTCCTACTATTTTAACATTTACGTGTAAATATTTTGACGTAATTTTCCATTTTTTAAGCTTTTAACACGTGTTTATTTAATTCTCGTTTTAAAATTTTCTTTCTGGTTTTAATAATTTCACTTTTCAATTTCAATATGAAAATGACATCAAAAAAGAAATCTAAGGCTAATGTCAGACGAACGTCTTTTTGCACGCTTTTTTCCTTACGTATTATTCCTACACAATGCTAGCGGTATTGTGTAGGGATAATACGTAAATAAAAAAGCGTGCAAAAAGACGTCCGTCTGACATTAGCCTAATAATCCCTTCCGTTTTCCCTTCTTTTTTTTTCCATATATATATAATTTTTTTAAGTCTATAGAATTTATGTCGAAGCTGAAGATGGCAGACGATTTTTGGTTTCTAAAATAAACGGATTCCTATCGAAATGTGAAAATCCTGTGTTGCCATCATGACAGAAATATACATTAAAATTGATATCTCGCAAACTAATTCAAATTTTAAAATTCTAATACCAGTTTTGAAACATGTGACACATACGGATAATTGGTGTTAATTTCACCTCCAAACGTTCCATATTTTAGGAGGAATAGCTGTGAAACATAATCAGTCGTTTCATAAATTCGTTTAATTAGGATTTTATATTTCACATTTTACAGGATGTCTTCGTAGACTATAGATAAATAACTAATAATAATAACCACTTAAAACTGCAGGATTGCTTAAAATGACTCTCATTCAGGAGAATTCTGAAAATTTAAGGGGCCTTATACCTTTTAAGAGGATCCAGGGCTGAAAATTCTCAAAAAAAAAAAAAAAAAAAAAAAAAAAAATGCAATTTTTTTATTGGTTTAAAAAAAACTGAGTTTTTAAATGCCGCAAACCTCATGCTTTTATCTTCATTAGATCCAGAGATATAACATCTTTTGCCTTGAGCAGTGATGCATCAGCTGCCCTCTAACGAGAACTTTAGCTCCATTTATCTCAAAATGAATTTTTTCACGAGTTGTCAACTTTAAAAGAATATATCTAAAGTTCCTTGCAAGATATATGAATGAAATTTTTAACGGAGATTTTATGCCATATTTCCAACAAATTACCTTCAGAATTTTTAATTTTGAGTTATAATTGTGAAAATGTGCTAATGTATGCAAAACTCGCTCATAAAAAAACTTCTTTTTTTACTTAAAATTTTTTTTATAAAATTCCTAATCAATATTTCAAGAAATCCTAAAGGTAAATTAAAATGACACATTTTCTGTACACAAAAGTGTAAAAATTTTGTAAATCAAGTCAGTACTTTCAGAGTTATATCAAAAATTAAATATATTTAAAATTTTACAATTTAAATTAAAAAAAAATATTTAAACTTTTTCAGATTTTTCTTTTTTACATGCAATATTCTTATTATATTAAAAGTTATTTCAGAAACAAATTTCATAACAAAATATCTATAAATAAGAAAAATAGAATTTTGTGCCCCGGACTTTAAACGCGGCGAAAATTAACGAAAATCTTCAAAGTTTGAATTAGGCTATCTTCAAAACCTTTTTATGTATAAAAGTGAAATTTTGAATGTTGATTAAACAGTTTGTGCTTTGTAATATGCTACCAATAGAAACTTATTAGACGTTCATGAAATTTGTGTATTGTTGAAATTAAAATAGCTCTTTTTTTAACGCCGTAAGTCATTGCGCGGATGATATCTCTAGAACGTGTGTATGGATTGTTATGAAATTTGGTGTGGATACTAAGCAAAAATGTGTGTTTAAAATGATCTGCTCTTAGGTCAAAACTGTTTCATTAACTATGTTAAAAATTATTTTTGTAAAAAAAGAAATAAAAAATGTACACTTTTTAATGAATAAAAATAATCACAACTAAAAATATTACCACTGTAACTGCTTAAAAGTTGATCATTTTAAACACACATATTTTCTTAGTATCTATACCAAATTTCATAACAATCCATCGACACGTTCTAGAGATATCACGCGCGCAATGACTTACGGCGTTATTAAAAGATCTATTTTAATTTCAACAATACACAAATTCCGTGAAAGACTGATCAGTTTCTATTGGTAGCATAATACAAAGCACAAACTGTTTAATCAGCATTCAAAATTTCACTTTTATTCATAAAAAAGTTTTGAAGATAGACAAATTCAAACTTTCAATTTTTTCGTTAATTTTCGCCACGTTTAAAAGGTAAAAGACCCCTTAAGCTGTTTACAGCTATCGATAATTTTTTCATTGTTCATTAATCATTCTTCACATATCATGCCTATCTTTCTAGACAGATTTTTCATGAAAAAAACTTCATTGACTTTGTTATTATGCATATAGACGACATGAAATTAAGTAAGGAGTAAGATTATGAATATTAAAAAAAAATTCTTTTTAATGTTTAATTAATAAATTTTTCGCTAAAAAACTCAGATGCATTCATACAGACGCACGCAAACAAAAAGTTTTAAAATTGTAACTTATTTTTAAAAAATGAAACTAAAAAAATTGATTTAAACAAAGGTATAAGTAAACATTGTTTTGTAAATATAGAAAAACCACATTATAACTTCTAATCTTGAGATAAAGAAAAAAGCATTATGTGAAAATAGTCGAATTCATAGTTGAATCATAAAATATTTGAAATTTCGTAAGAAAAAGCCCATGGTGGTTGTCTAATCCAATCCCAGTAAACGAATTTTTTTCTCTGTCAATTCCTTTTGCTTCAATGAAATTCGTTTTATTTCGTGCAGAATTAAATTACGGAAAGGTGTTTGTAATTTAAGCTGGTTTATGAAAAAATAATTTTACCAATTATGTATTTTTTCTGTGATATAAATTATGGCTGATAGGTATCTGGCATCAGATCTTCAAAAATCAAATTGTTAGAGTAATTATAGCCACTTTGTCTTTAACTGTCTTTAATAATAATCTAACAATGGCAAAAAAATATACTTGTCAAAGAATTGCAAGTTTCCTGCAAATGTATTTAACGGCTTTTTTGAAATTTTTCTCAATTAGATACCAGCTACAAACTGAAATTGTTGCACAATTCCTTGTAGTTCAAAACAAAAGCAGTGAAATAGTTTGAAAGAAATCCAACCAATTGGAAATCGCGGTAAAACGAAGTCATTACTTTAAATGAATATGTGCGATCATAAAACGCAGGAAATACAGAGATCATTACTTGGTGAATTAATTGCATTTTATCCAGTTAAATTTACAAGTACAGATTTTTGCACGGTCGTTAAACATGAATTCATCTTGTTTTGGATCAATGAAAGTAGGATAAAGTTCTTAATAGAATAATTAAGTAAATTAAAAAGCAAATAATTTCAGGGAGTAACCTATTGATGTGTTTTACATGTTAGCTAAATGTACCTTTCCTCCTAAACCACTCGTACGATCAACACAAAATTTTATGTATAACTTTTTTGAATCTATATTTATTGAATTAATTAAAGATTTTTTAAAAGAATAAATACTTATACTTTATCGAGTTTTTGAAAAAAAAGCAATTTTTGTACTGTTTTTGAGTAAAACGAAAAAAAACAAAACTGAATAAATGTTTGTTTGAAATTCCCTCAATTCGAATGATGCTCAAATGAGGCAAACTAACATACAGAAAACATTACTGAAATAGCTAGTATGGTTTTGGAGGAAAAGTACAAATTGTTATTTTTAAAATGCTACTTTTCAATAGAAGAAAAAAAGCAAAAAGTATCTTTTTACTCGGGTCTTTCGTGGCTAATATTAAGAAAACTATTGCATATGAAATAGGAAATTGTTAGTTTTATAGAGATATGTTCTACAAACACGTTGAAGCCGACATTTTTTAAATCGAAAAGTTATTTTAAGAGCTAATTAATATTGAAGTCAATGAATATATAGTTCCGGTAAAAAGTTTTATAAGAACAAAAACTATTCATAGCAATATAATTACCTTTTGCAGGGACATACTTCGCAAGCTTGCGGTGTGCAGTGTGAAATTATTTTTTTTTTTTATTTAACTAGCTTTTTGAGCGTTTTTTTAAATGCAAATTTCCATTATTTCAAGAGATTTACTTCATATTTAGATTTAAAAAAAATTAATTTAAAAAATCAAAAAACCCGACTGCGTGAAAAGCGAACTAGTTAATTATTTCTCATCAATGTTAAACTATTTTTTATATTACTTACCTATTTTTTTTTTATTTACTTGTATTGATGACTTTTAAGTTGTGTTTAATTGTTAGTTCCCATCTTAATAAAAAAGAAAAGTGCCCAGCTAAACTGATGGCATTGAGCTCACAGACTATTCACACTAATTGTATATTATACTCTTATTTTAAAGAATAATGCCACTCACGAAAATAAGTGAAGGGGAATTAGCCCCCGTTTCCCCCTTTATACTTAACCAGTGAACCTCCAAATCTAATCAGGAAAGCTCCTTATCATAATAAACCGGTATACCAAATTTGGAGCAAATCGAATAATCTTGCAAAAAAAAAAAATTATCTAAATTAAGGTGGTGGACTAACCCTTTATCCTTAACCAATGAATCGCCAAAACGAATCAGGGAAACTCCTTAACATAATAAACCGGTATACCAACTTCGGAGCAAATCGAATCATTCTGCATGAAAAATCCATTTATCTAAATTAAGAGGGGCGGGCTAACCTCCCTTTTCCCCCTTTACCCTTAACCAATGAACCCCAAAACTAATCAGGGAAGTTCCTTAACATAATAAACCGGTATACCGAATTCGGAGCAAATCGAATCATTCTGCATGAAAAACACATTTATCTGAATTAAGGCGGGTGGACTAACCCTGTTTTTCACCCCTTTATCCTTAACCAATGAACCCCCAAAACTAATCAGGGAAGTTCCTTAACATAATAAACCGGTATACCAAATTCGGAGCAAATCGAATCATTCTGCATGAAAAACACATTTATCTGAATAAAGGGGGTGGACTAACCCCGTTTTTCCCCTTTTATCCTTAACCAATGAACCCCCAAAACTAATCAGGGAAGTTCCTTAACTTAATAAACCGGTATACCAAATTCGGAGCAAATCGAATCATTCTGCATGAAAAACACAATTATCTGAATTAAGGGAGGTGGATTAACCCCGTTTTTTCCCCTTTATCCTTAACCAATGAACTCCCAAAACTAATCAGGGAAGTTCCTTAACGTAATAAACCGGTATACCAAATTCGGAGCAAATCGAATCATTCTGCATGAAAAACCCATTTATCTGAATTAAGGGGGAGTGGACTAACCCCGTTTTTCCCCCTTTATCCTTAACCAATGAACTCCCAAAATTAATCAGGGAAGTTCCTTAACATAATAAACCGGTATACCAAATTCGGAGCAAATTGAATGATTCTGAATGAAAAACCCATTTATCTGAATTAAGGGGGTGGACTAACCCCCCTTTTCCTCCTTTATCCTTAACCAATGAACCCCCAAAACTAATCAGGGAAGTTCCTTAACATAATAAACCGGTATACCAAATTCGGAGCAAATTGAATGATTCTGCATGAAAAACCCATTTATCTGAATTAAGGGGGTGGACTAACCCCCCTTTTCCCCCTTTATCCTTAACCAATGAACCCCCAAAACTAATCAGGGAAGTTCCTTAACATAATAAACCGCTATACCAAATTCGGGACAAATCGAATCATTCTGCATGAAAAACACATTTATCTGAATTAAGGGGGGTGGTCTAACCCCGTTTTTCCCTCTTTATCCTTAACCAATGAACTCCCAAAACTAATCAGGGAAGTTCCTTAACATAATAAACCGGTATACCAAATTCGGAGCAAATCGAATCATTCTGCATGAAAAACCCATTTAACTGAATTAAGGGGGTGGGGTGTGGACTAACCCCGTTTTTCCCCCTTTATCCTTAACCAATGAACCCCCAAAACTAATCAGGGAAGTTCCTTAACATAATAAACCGGTATACCAAATTCGGAGCAAATCGAATGATTCTGCATGAAAAACCCATTTATCTGAATTAAGGGGGTAGTGTGTGGACTAACCCCGTTTTTCCCCCTTTATCCTTAACCAATGAACTCCCAAAACTAATCAGGGAAGCGCCTTATCACAGTGAACCTAGGTAAAAATTTTGAAGCAAATCGGATGTTTCTATCAAGAGTTATCGCGTTACGTACATACGTACGTACGTACATACATACATACATACATACATACATACAGAGCGGGCGGGCACATTAGCTCTCAGGCTTTGATAGCCTGTGAGCTAAAAACTGTTTTGATGAGGACTATAGATGTCTATAAAGGTTAGAGTTGCAGTAAAGCTAGAGATCCTACTTCAACAAATTCCAGGTTGTGTAATATTCAAACGGAGCTTCTGACTGTAAAATAGTCACTGAAACATCGTCTGCATTTTGAAAGACCTATCCAGTAATAGGCCACTCAATAGGGTGCGTAAAAAAAAAAAAAAAAAAAAAAAAAAAAAAAAAAATTCGTCTCTACCGCCATTTTGAAGTTATAAAAACAAAACCTAGCCTATAACCATCGGACGGTTAAGACGAATCGATAGAGACCTCATTCATTAAAATCCATCTAACCGTTGGACTGTTTCGAGGATATAAAGAAATCCACATACCCAAATAGGCATGAAACACATAACCCTTCTCGGCAGTCGGGTAAAAAGGTAATTTATTTCACATTATTGCCAAATTGTAAAATAGCGGAAGTAATAAAATTTCCTTTCAATTAAAAGTATTTACACGTGACTATTAAAAACAGGAAAAAAAACTTTAAAATGATAATTAAATGAGCACGCGTTAAAAGCAGTAAATGGGTAAAATTGCGTCATATTTAAAATACTATATATTACCAGACGGTTTGATTCAAAATATATTTACACTAAAAATTTGTTTGATATATCGAAAAGTCTTATTACCTATTGTTGCCAACTTTAAAATAGCGCAAATAGTAATATTTCCTTTCAATTAAAAAATTTATTTTCAAGAGAATAGAGAAAGAAACCTTTAGGGGGGGGGGGGGATTACGTCATATTTAAAACGTCTTATTTCAGTATATTGATATATAAATACATAGTTCTGCACGATTTTTAAGCCAAGAAGTTTCCAGTATCTGGAATGAACTATAGAAGTATGCACTATTGGATATTAAACCAATAAAGATACTACATGTTGGGAAAACACATCTGATGCTAGTGGAAATCATGCAAAATTCACGTAAACCATACACCTGCCTGAACACACACAGACAGTGAATATAAATGGTTTTAAAGAGTTAATGATAAATATCCTATATGAAACATTCATTCTGGTTAACTTCCTTAATTTTAAAATAAGAAAGAAGTTCCATTAAAAATAGGTATGAATCCAGCGATGCAATCTGAAAAACCACAAAACTGATTTTTTCCTTATTCTCTTTCATATTTTGCAAGACATGAATTATCACCATGTTCAATCTCCATGTTCTCTATAAATATTTTTATTTCTATAAAATTATCTTTACAATATTCCTGATACAATGTTAAGCACTTTCACTCTTGTACTTGACTTAGCCTAATAATTGCGCACCTGTTTTTCCTCAATCTAATTTCGCGAGACCGGTGTTTCCCCTGTCGTGCTTATTAAATCAGATCACGCACAACACTTGAGGAGATACCATTGAAATTTGTTTTTGTCGTGAACATCCTTGGAACAGACGTTGACCAAAATGATCACAAAACAGAGATTAAAATTTAAAAACCCTTAACCATTGTTCTCCTGCTTACTTCAAATAAAGCATACATTTATATGCAAAAGAAGTTTGTGCATTTTTTAAAAGGAATCTGTAATCGTTATGTATTGTTATTATTATTATTACTAGTAGTAGTAGTGTCATCATCAACCACAACAATAACTCTTTTTTTTTTCATTCTTATCTCTCTATTCTAAAAAAAAGTAGCTACCGCTGTCACCGCCGCCGCCGCCGCCGCCGCCGCCGCCGCCGGTTTTGATTTTTTTGTGACCGGAGGTCTTTCTTCGTTAATATTAAGAAAAATAATGCATACAAAAAGATGAAAATCGGCGGTTTTATACAGAAATGTTTGATAAACACGCTGAAGTAGACAGTTTTCAAATCGAAGAATTATTTTAAGAGATATTTAATGCTAAAGTTGGAAAAAATCGTTCCACTAAAAAAGTTTTATAGCAGCAAAAACTATACATGGCAGTGTAATCATTTTTAGATCATTTTATGCGTTAGAATTTGCCGAAGTGCAGATTGCATTATTTTTTTTATTTTGACTCATTTTTTGCGGTTTTATTTCCATTTTAAATTCAAATTTTCAGCATTTCTAGAGATATTTTTTACAGATTTTAGAAAGTGATATTAATTTAAACTGTTGCCAACTGTATAAACAACGGAAGCAATAATGTTTGCTTAAAAAATATATATATATTTATACGTGTAAATAAATTAAAAATTTATTTACACGTGACTATTATAAACAGAAAAAAAAAAACATTTGGAATTAGAATTAAATAATTATGCACAAAAAGCAGGAACTTATTAAAAATTACGTCATAAAAACTATAATTACACGTGAATTTTAAGAGAGAAAGGAATTTGTAAAATAACAAATTTATTAACACGCGTTAGAAGTCTTAAATAGGGGAAATTACGTCATATTTACGTCACATTACAGTTATTACATAAAATGAACACAAAATAATATTGCAAAACGGTTTAAATTTAAAAATTGCGCTAGCCATTTATTTGATATTTTGAGAGGATACTTTTCAACTATTTTTGTTAGGAAAGCGCAAATAATATTTCATTTCTAATAAAAGTATTTTGACGTGAATATTTAAAAGAGAAAGAATAGCTTGGCAAAAATTACGTCAGATTAAAAACGATTAATTTAAAATGTCTCATTTAAAAGAACTTTCTTTTCGCTTTGTTAAAAAATACCAAGAGACAAAGACTCTGTTTACTTAATTCCTTTTATATTAGCTTATTTTAAAATGTTGTTACACATGTCTACGTCATCAAGTTATTTTTATTTCGACGTTTTATTTGTATTTTTATTAATGTTGTACTAATTTATTTGTTCTTTCGTTATTTAAAATAAAAATTATGTCAATTTGTATAATTTGGCGAGTGGTTTGGCGATTTACATAATTTGGCGAAATTGGTCGACGGGATAATCAAGTAGTACCGCAGCGGATTTTGCATTAAAATTCCCCAATCAAAGAGAAATGAATAGAAATTCGTTTATAGGGAGATCGTCACTGTTTTTTAAATTATAATTCAATCTTTCGAAATCTTTTTTAAAGCCGATCAAATTAGCGTGCATTTAGAGTCTGCGGTGTCTGGACGGGGGTTGGCGAGCGTAGCTCGTAGGGGGCCGAGCCCCCTAGTAATGTAAAAAATAATTAAAGTTTGAGGGGTTTTTTGTTGTTCAGAAAATTGTTGAAAAGGGAAAATTTTGCAACAAATTTTCAAACAGTACTGCATTTTATTTTGTGATTTACTTTTATTCTTTATATGTTTCCAGTAATAATACATTTAATAGATTTAAAATAAGATTTTGTTTAACCTTTAAGAACACGAACCGTATATTGTGTATGTCAGGGTAGGGGGGGAGGCGAACCCACAATACAGCCTGACAATTGTCACCACTATTTCCGGTCAGCAATATTCAAACAATTAATGATTAAAACTCTGCGATTAAATAAAGCATGCATTATTATTTGGAAATTTGAGAGGAGACAACTGGTTTGCTGGCAGACGAAATTGTCCTCCCTGGCTTACATAATACGCTATCCATGTTTTGAAATGTTTACGGTATTTTTTTCTCAAAACGGATATTTAAATTACAACAAAAAGTAGAGAAAAATATTAAGTATTTTAAAATTAAATTAGGTAGTTTAATAAATTTTTGATAAAGACTTAGCATTTGAAAGGTATCACACCCACACACACAACGAAAAAAAGAGAAAGAGGGAGAGAGACGATGAAGATAAGTTAAAAGTGTTCTTCATCAGGCACGGATAAGATGTGCGACCACTTTCGAACCAGAGCAATTTCAAAGTAGAAGCACGTCTTGTTTGTACCTGAAGAAGAAAGGCATTGTCCTTTTGAAACGCGTTGTACAATTCTTGTCGTATTCTAAGAATTGTTTATCTTTTATTGTTAATTGCACAAGTTTTCTAACGTCTCATAATAAATGCATCCGTTTAAAGATTTAATTCAGTACCTCAATCGCATATACTACGTCTGCATCTGCAAATACTTTTGAAGTTTGGGAATTTCTCTCCATCTTTTTTAAAACATGCAATAGACATCGGGTGTTTAAAATATGTATATATATATATGTTACGATATTTTGTAACATTCAGGCAAAAACTGGGGTCATAACAATAACACCGCCCTCTCTACTCTATTAAAGTACTTCTCGAAAGCCCTTCACGAAATTCCATATTCAGGAACTTTAACACCATTCTACCACTTATCTAGTAGACAAATACTGAAGTAAATATACTAGAACAGCTGATTTGCAGTCGTCGTTAGCCGTTTCGCACTGGATCGACTAGGGTTTCTTCATTAAGAAGAGAACAGAGTTAGTTATCCGTATGAAAACACTTTTATTTAACCAGTTGAGTAGAATACAACATTAAAAACATTCGCCACAGTTCCATAGAATATTTCGAAAATTTCACTACTTAACTTTAGAAGTTAATGATGTCATCATGAACTACATTTTGAAAAAGATGTTATGCTATCAATCTATTATTCAAATAAAGAATCGCTTTCAGGCGACAGGCATAAGTTTTTGAAAGCAACTGGTAACAAAAAATTCTGTGCGCCTCACTCGTCTTTTGGCGTTTTAAATCTCTAAGCGGAAGGATTTTCACTGCAGTGCATATATATTGATTAGCAAATAACAGCTCTAATACACGCAAAACTATATTTTAAGTGGGGAGGACAAAGGGAGCTAACTGGTCCTATCGAGAAAAAAAAAAAGTCGCCAAAACACTTTTAGAATAACTAAAAAAAGAAAAAAATACAAAACAGATAATTTTAGTAGGATTCATATCGGTATTTAAAATTTAAAAAAAAATGAAAATTCTTGAAACAAATAATAATTACGGAAAATGTTTTTTAGAATAGATTTTGAAAGAATTAAAATATTAAGATACGCATTTTAAATAAAAATGAATTTAAGAAAACTGAATGATTGGAATATTTTTTTAAGATAGATTTTTTTAAGATTTTTTAAGATTTTTTTAAGAAGATTTTTTAAAGGAATTTGCTATAATAAACTAGGATTGTAGAAACATGTTAGGTAGGAAATTTTTATGGAATAATTTTAATGAAGCGCGGAAATTTAATTTTTGTAATATATATGTAATAAAGATATTCACTTAAAAAAATTCTTGTAAATAAGAAAAATGCATAAAGGTTTAAAATCTTTTGATAGTCTTTTTAAAATGGTATTAAGCACTTAAAAAAAAACTCCATCCCGGCTACGTGAGACGGAATAACTGATATATTTTTTTCAAAGTTAAAAGGCAAAAAAAGTCTAAATAGATTATTTTTCAAAAATCTAAGATTTTCTTGATCTCCACCTCGAAATATCTTCGTACCAAACCATACGAATAGAAAAGTACTGATTTGGGGCCACTAGTAGAGTCAGATGTTTACGCTTTATCTAAGACGTTTTGAATGTTCAAATGTATTACATAAGATCAGAAACACATTAGTTTATTTATCGGAATTTAATACATTTCAATTGTATCAGTTTGATATACATTCGCTATGAAGCACTCATAGCACCATCTTAGTATTTAAACAGGATAATACTCGAAAAATAAAGTAAAACGTGTGTAAAAACTATGATGGCGTTATAAGCGCTTTATATCGAAAAGGAATCAAACGGATACAGTTGAAATATATCAATATTTTCTAAATAAACCTATAATATTGCTGATCTTGTACAGAACATTTAACCCATTAAAAAATGAATACCTTTTCTCTTTAAAATAAAAAATGGCATTTCATACCGCTTTTTCAAAATAACAATCTTTATCTTTATTTTATTGCAAAGTTTCTGCCATCCAATAAATCTAATTTCTCTTCAAAAATAATTGCGAACAATAAAAACTAGGCTAGGACTCTATGGTACCGCTAAGCCTTAATGGTTTAAACAAAGTCACCCACGGAGGCAGTAAACATGGATACTACAATATACTAAAACTATCAAAACATCTTTAGTAAAAAAGAAAGAGAAGAAAAAATTTGACCCTATCAAAAGAGGACAAAAATCTAGCCCCCTCCTTTCGTAAAGACAGATCTTCCCTCTGCACGCTATTTCACATCCTATGACTGTATGGGCAGACAGATTTTTTTCTTAAATGTAAATTATATGATTAAAATGAATTTATGCAAATGAATTTATTATGAATTTATTTATGAATATGTGCAGTCATTAAATAAATTATTGTAATCACCGCGATGTAAAGGCTAATCTTGTTCTACAACAGGCAAATAACATTTAATTAGAATGAACGAAGCAAATCCTCTACTAGGCTACCCAAATTACATTTTGTTGTACACTTTACAAAAAAACTATTCAGTATTTTGACTTGAAATTAAACATAAAAATAAATTATGATCTGTAGATTTGCACAATATTATTTTTTTTACAGAATAATCTTTAAAATTTATTATTTTAATTAATTTATTTTATATGCTTTTCCATTACGGACGCATTTTTGCAAATAAAAAATGAAACACGTATATTTTCAGAAGAAAAAATAAATCATGGAGTTGGTGATTATAGATAGAATCCTGATTAATTAAATAAATAAAATATATTTTCATTATTCCGCCAAAATAACTCAAAACTGTTTTTTCTTTTATTTAGTTATGACAATTATAGCATACTTTTAATGAATTAAAATTTGTGAAAATTCAATTATTTACATTCAATTATAAAAGTATTTTTCAGCGAGAAGAATTCAAATACACAATTTGTTCTTATTATGTGAAACAATTTACGCAGACGATACTTACGCATTTTCAAAGAATTATATTATGATTTTTTTTTTTTTTTTTTTTTTTTGTAAAGTGGCAACAAAAGAATTGTAAATAAATAAAATTAGTTGTTGTAATTAATAAAATGTAAAAAACATCTTTAAAAGAGCTTTTAGTTACTTACTTACGTATTTTAAAAGAATTATATTATGAAGAATTATAGTTAAGTATTTTAAAAGAATTATATTATGATTTTTTTTTTGTAAAGTGGCAACAAAAGAATTGTAAACAAATAAAATCAATTGTTGCAATTAATAAAATGTAAAAACATCTTTAAAAGAGCTTTTATTTGAAAATTTAAAAATATTTTATGTTTTGCTTCGAAAATATTTTTATTTATACCAGTCTTATAGCATAAATAAAATATTCCGAGGAAATTCTTAGTCATTTGGCTGAATTTACATTTCTAAAATTAAAATGCGCCAAAACATAAAATAACGTTTTTACTTAATAAAGACGCAAAAATAATAAAAAAAAATATTGTTACTTTCAAATATTTATCGTATTAAATAATGCTTCGCGAATCCAAACAAAGCATGGCTTTTGCTAGTAGTTAATGTTACTCAAAGATGAAGAAAATGCTTGATTTATCTTATTTACCCAAGAAATTTTGCTTGAATTTAGGAATAAAAGAGCATCAAAGCTTCACAAAGGAGAGTTATTTTGATTCGCTAAATTACTTACAAACAAAACTATCTGTTTATTTGATAAAGCAAGAAGTAGAAAGTAGTGATAGTAATTTACTATATGTAAGACTGTTTTTGCTGCGCCCTGTCTCGAAATGTAATAGAATAAGGGAAGGCGCTGGAGGACAAGACTGTGTGTTTGTTCTCACGCACCATCCAGCATTGTTTTGTTGACATTTCGTGCAACGGCTCTTATTCAACGGGTTTCACTAGCTTCTTTGTTTTGGTCGTTTCAATCAACCGATTATAATAGAGAAAAGGAAATATTTATGACAAGCTGATGAACGTTTTTAATTAACACCATCTCAATACAATTGCATTTGTTTGAGGAGGAAACTATTGTGTGACATGAAAAAACAAACTTATTAATTCAGTTATTCCTAGTAACTCTTAACATCAAGAAAATACATATCTTAATACATTCGGTATTAGTGTTTTCATTTTAAAATAGCCATTAGACCGGAAGGCAATGGCACAGACAATCCCCTTCACGGCTGAAATGCCTGAATTAGTTAAAACTCGAGTCGCATTTTAAAACGCAATCGGTCTGTCAAGTCCTATCTTGGTGGAAAACACCTCTCGATTTTCGCGTGGTTGACTCGTAGGTTTACCATTGTGTTTTCCTGCACCCAAAGGTATGAAAACATGGAGGATTGGCAGCAGGAAAACACAATGATAAACCTACGAGAAAATCGCTGAAATCGGGTTTCCAGGTGTTTTCCACCAATATGACTTGGCAGACCGATTGCGTTTTAATATGCGAATCGAATTTTAACTAATTCTGGAATTTCAGCCGTGAACTCAAGGAGGTGTTTGTCTGTGCTGCCACCTCCCGGTCTATATGTTCTGAAGAGCATTTTCGAAGTTATAAACGGTCATTTTATGCTGCATTAACACAGACTGCCACCAATACATGTGTCAGCAGTATTTCGCGAGGCACCATACCACATCAATACGTGTGCCAACAATATTTTCATTGACATGATTACACATGCTAGACAACTGGTATGATTACACATTATTTACTTTATTGAAGAAAATCGGTATGAAACGAGATTATTGATATTTATTACCATGTATTAAAAAAAAAAAAACCCTGTGGACCCTCAGGCATATTTATGGATTTCATTTTGGCGTTCAGCGTGAAAAAATAACTAAAATTTGATATTTTTTAATTAAAAATGTGTAAAATGAACACTTTGTATAAAATTTACAAACATTGCCGCATTACTACTAATTTGATAAAAATTAATTTCGAAAATGTTTTAAATTAATTTTCGAAAGAAAATTCGTAACCTATGAATTTTTCTAATAGAAATAGATTTCAAGAAGCTTCAAATACATTTATTCAAAACTGCAGTTCATTCCGTCAAGTAGTTATTTGAGTTATGCTTAAAAACTACCCAAATTTTAATCTATTTTGCAACGATTAAAATTGTGTTTCATATTAAGAGTTCAAAACTTTATATCAGCGTAATTCCTAAACTACTTGACCTAATGGCTTCTTATTTGGTATTCGGAGGCAAAATTTACCGGATAATTTAAATATGCTGTCAAAAGTAGGTGTTAGCATTGTGACAAACTTTAGAATATTGAATACTAACTTTTTTCCCCTTTATGTTTCCCAAGACTGTACAAAAATATTTTCGAGTAAGCTGTAAAATATTAGCTTTTAATAAAATGATTTGAAAGATAAATATTCTTCATGTTGAATTTGGATTTAGTTTCATGTTTAATTCGTCATAACATATTATTCTAATACAAAATGTTAAATTTGGTTTTCTTATAAACTAATACAAATTAACTAAATTTACCAGGAGCTAATAATAAAAATACTTTTTATTATATTCAAATATCCTTGGCTCTTCGTTAATTAAAATTATCAATTCAATGCATTTTGAATCCATTATTTATTTGTAGTTTGTGCAATGGTGAGTAACTGGCGAATTAATTAAAATTTTAATAAAAATAGTTTACAGTACATTAACAGCAAGTGTTCATACATTTTAGTTTATATTTTTAGCTGAAATATTAATAAATGGTAAAAAGAACATCTCGCAGGTCTGTTTTTTTTAAGCTAGTCCTGAATACAAATGCACATATTTATATATACATGTATGTTTTTTACGCATTTTCCTTTTTTTGGAATGTATAAAATAGATACACTAAAAAATAACATGAAACGCGGGAAAACTCTAAAAATCATCACAATAAAAAAATCACGAAAATTTTAAAAATTGCTACACAAATTCCGAATAACGTTTACTGAAAAAAGAACAAAGTTTAGTATATTGCATTAGAAGATTGAAACCAGTTTAATCTTACTAATGTGAAAAAATCGCGAAAAAATGTTAAAATTTCAATATCGCAGGGGACGAAATTTATATTAGGATAAAAGATTTCTACGGACTTCTTTTCCTAATGGGGAAAAATCGTCGTGAATCGTATAAAGAAAAAAAACCGTAGAGAATCTCCTCTAAAAATCAATAAGAATTCAAAAATCGCAGACTAAAATTTACTACTGCGAACTTAAACATTCTAATTAGAATTCGTTAACGAATCGTCAAAAAATCGTCGCGAAACGCAAAAGAATGCTAAAAATCACATTGAAGACGAAAGAAATGTACTATATTAGTCTAATGTTTGAAATCGAATTCCTTTTACAAAAAAATCGGCACGGATCGTTAACAAATGGTACATTTCGCATTGAAAATCACAAAAACTTCAAAAATCACGGAAGAAAAAATTTGCTAAATAAGGCTAAAAGCTTGAAACCTAATTCCTTTCACGAACGCCAAAATATTGCCACAGAACAAGGGAAAAAATGCTAAAAATAGCATTGAAAATCGCATTAAAAATCACTAAAAGTTGAAAAACGCGGTGGGCAAAATTTACTATATGAAGCTAAAAGTTTCAAACCAAATTCCATTTCCAAATGTCAAAACATATCCACGGAACGTGAAAAAAAGATAGAAACCGCATTACAAATCGCTAAAAATTAAAAAAAAAAAATTCGCAGAGATAAAAATTATTACAGTGGGCTAAACATTGTAACCGCATTCTTCCATGAATGTCAGAAAATCGCTGCGAAACGCTATAAACCGCATTAAAAATCGCTAAAATTCAAAAACTGCAGAGGGCAAAATTTACTGTATTGAGCGAAAAGTTTGAAGCTGGATTATTTTTATTAATGTAGAAAAATCGCCTCAAAAAACACCAAAAATCGCATAAAAATCTCTCTATTCTAAAAAAAGTAACTACCACTGTCGCCGCCGCCGGCTTTGAATTTTTTGTGACCGGAGGTCTTTCTTCGTTAATATTAAGAAAAATAATGCATACAAAATATGAAAATTGGTAGTATTATACAGAAATGTTTGATAAACACGGTGATGCAGACAGTTTTCAAATCGAAGAATTATTTTAAGAGATATTTAATACTAAAGTTGGACAAAATCGTTCCAATAAAGTTTTATAGGAGCAAAAACTATTCATCGGAATTTAATAATTTTTAGATCATTTTATACGTTATAATTTCCCGGTGTGCAGAATTAATTTATTTTTTTAATTTGACTCATTTTTCGAGGTTTCATTTCTATTTTAACTTCAAATTTTCAGCATTTCGAGGGATATTTTTTAGATATTTCAGAAAATTGTACTAATTTAACCTGTTGCCAACTGTATAAACAACGGAAACAATAATGTTTGCTTCAAATTAAAAAGTTATTTACACGTGACTATTATAAACAGAAGAAAAAAAACTTTCAAATTAGAATTAAATAATTACGTATAAAAAGCAGGAACTTATTGAAAATTACTTCATCTATAATTACACGTGAATTTTAACAGAGAAAGGATATTGTAAAATAATAAATTCATTAACATGCGTTAGAAGTCTTAAATAGGAGAAATTACATCACATTTACGTCACATTACACTTATTACGTAAAATGAACAAAAAATAATATTGCAAAACAGTTTAAATTTAAGAATAGCGCCAGACATTTACTTGATATTTTGAGATGAACTTTTCAACTTTTTTTTTTTTTTTTTTTTTTTTGGACAGCGCAAATATTTTATTTCTAATAAAAGTATTTACACGTGAATATTAAAAAGGGAAAGAAAAGTTTGGTGAAAATTACGTCAGATTAAAAACGATATATTTAAAATGTCTTATTTAAAAGGACTTTCTTTTCGCTTTGTTAAAAAATACCGGGAGACAAAGACTCTGTTTACTTAATTCATTTTATATTAGATGATTTTGAAATGCCATTGTATCTTTTAACAGCAGCTGATTTTTCCGTAAAATTCCCCAATCAAAGAGAAATGAATAGAAACCCGTTTATAGGGAGATCGCCTTTGTTTTTTTTAAATTATAATTCAATCTTCCAAAATCTTTTTAAAGCCGATCAAATTAGCGTGCTTTTAGAGACGGCAGTGTCTGAACGGGGGTTGGCGAGCGTAGCTCGTAGGAGGCCGAGATCCTTAGTTTAATAAAAAAATCCAAAAGCGGGCTTTGAGGTGAATAACTACATACATAAAGGTACCTTCTTGCCAAATTTTGTTGCTCTGAGTACAGCGGTTTCTTCAAAATATAGCCGACAGACACATTCACACACAAATTTCTATCTTTATTATTATAAATATATAGAGAGAGATATTTATAGATATATATATATAGAGAGAGAGAGGGAGAGATTTCTATATGTACTCCAAATGTAATTTTTTTCAAATTTCTTTAAAAATATTTAAAAGCGAAAAAAATAATAGGAAATTAACAAATAATAATTTTTAAAAATAATAATTTATAATTTATAGTTTCTTTTTTCACATATTCACAAAACAGTTTTTAGTGTTCATCGAGTCAGATTACAGTTCCAATTTTTGTTAATTGTATTTCCATGTAATTGATAGATGTTATTCAGATTTACTATGGCATGTTCGGTATTGAAAACAGAGTGTGTATAGCGTTTACAGTTCATTTACAGAGGCACTCGAAAGAAAGCCATTACATTATGGTCCATGGGGGAAAATCGCTAGCAATGTATTTTAGTGTTGTTGCTCTATTTCAAATAAATTTATATACGTCACAGTGATTTGCACTACAAGATGCTTACTATAGAATAGGGTGAGCATAACATTTATCGTTCATTTACATGGAAACACTAAAGAATTTGTCTACAGTACTGCCTATGCTGGAAGCATGCTAATTGCTGGAAGTGCGTTTTCAATTGTAGTATGCATTTTTTTAATTTAACTAATTCTTTGTATATTTGTATATAAATTCTATAGTTCATGTACAGGGCTGCACAAAAAAATTCGAATATAATTCTCTTTACTCGACGGAAATGGCTGAAGGGTAATATTTCAGTTATGTTTCCTAACTGAATTAAATTTGAGCATTATGTACAGATCTATAGATCATACATAAAGCAGCGCAAAATAATTCGGATATTGTTCAGACTATAGATGGTTATTCTTGAAATTGATTTTCATGTGTATTCTGCACTTTCCAGGTTTGTTTAGATAGATATCATCTTTCACCTTATATTAAAGGGTGAAGTTTTGTTAGAGTATTCTGAATGTGTTAAAAAGTGTTTCATAATCTATATTTGACACATGATTTTTCTTTCTTGCTTAAAATCGGAGTTGGTAAAGAAGCTTCTTTTTTCACGTGGACTTTCATTTAATTAAACATCGCTCATTGCCGAAGTTGCACCTGGACGCAGGTCATCCCAACGTTTCTCATTCCTCAAATGCCTATAGGGGAGAGGCATTGCTAACTATTTTCTGGGATCTTAACTTTACAAGATGAAATTCTTGAAACAAAATAATAAAACAATATGGAGGTACCAGAACACAATTAATAAAAAAGTATTTCGGTACAGTTTCCCATGCTTGGGGACTTAGAGGCTACTTCAGTCAAGTGAAAAGACACGTTCGCTAATGCTAATCCTATGGAAGGAATTTATAAGGATATCTCGGTTGCATTTCAATATTTTTAAATAATTTTTTTTTTTTTTGCATTGGACAGCTGAGATCGATCTGTACAAATGCCGTTTTTTACTTTTTAGATTTTGTTTACAGATTTTTTTAACGAGGACACTTTCATTTTCGGAACCGGTTTCAAAACAGAAAGAATCCTCATTAAAAAAATCTGCAATGAAAATCGAAAAAGTATAAAACGGCCTTTGTACAGATCGATCTCAGCTGTCCAGTGCAAAAAAAAAATATTTAAAAATATTGAAATGCAACCGAGATATCTTTATAAATTTCTTCCATAGGATTAGCATTAGCGAACGGGTCTTTTCACTTGACTGAAGTAGCCTCTTAAATAAAAACTTTACATAGTTGACAAACCTTGAGAAAATGCGACTTGATGATCTCCCATAGGCTTTGATTTACCTAAAAAGCTATAAAATTATTAATTTCGGAATTAGCTGCTGATTTCAATGACTTTCTGAAATTTAGGATGTTATTTCTCAAATTTACTTTTCTTTCATTCTTTCATTTTTTTTTTTCTTTTCATTTTTACTTCAGCTATTTTAGTCAAAATTGAGTCTACATTTTCCTAATGCAATGATGATTTATTAAAAAAAATTATATATATGTGTATATATATATATGTGTGTACAAACAAAGAAATACCTAAAGAAAATACACAAAGAAAAAAATATATATTCACTAATTTTTAGGGCTCCGTACTTAAAAAGTAAAAGCGGAACCATTATAAAATCGCACTTCCCTGTCTATCTGTTTGTCACAGACATTTTACTAGTAAACTATGGAACGTGGGAAGTTCGAATTGGGGGAGGTAACAAAGATTATTGACCCACATATTTACAGATTATTAAAAATGTACAAATATTTTCAGGAAAAGATGTAGAGGGGCTAATTAAATTGCCTGAAAAAAAAAATATTTTCTTGGGATATCTTGTGAAAGCTTTCGTAACGCTGAACTCAAAAATACATTTCATTTAGTTTTAGGTATTATATTTTCAGAGATATCGTCGAAAATGTTGTGCAAAAATATGCCCCCCCCCCCCCTCCAACCCAATCTATTTTCGAATCTATACTGAAACTAAAATTATGAAAAAATTAGAGGTAGTAGATGTTAATTTAAGCCTTGCAGGAAAATTATAGCGATTACCCTAGGTCACATAGTTTTTGAGAAAGGCGTATTTTCCCGTTGCACACAAATTTCGATTTGCAGGCATTCAGCAAAGGTGTTGAGGAGAGCTGAGGGTACCTGTCGTATCAGAAGTATAAAAGGATTGTTGATAATGTTTTTTGAAAAAAAAATCGTCGGTATTTAGCTGAGATATTAACCCTTAAAGACACGGACGGTTTGGACATACATAATGACAGATCGGGGTACTCTATGTACCATCGTCTTTTAAAGCCTAGGTAACAACTTTTAAGGATGTATTTGTGTAATGCAATGTCCAGTAGCAGTATAACAGCAATAAACATCAAATTGTTAAAAACAGGCTAATTTAATTAGAATTAATCACAAAAATACTATGGGATTCGCGGCTAGTTTGCATTGAGTAGATCTCTCAATACGCCTCCCGTGTTTTTAAAAGTTTATCTAGGAAAACGCAGCACGGACCAAGGCGGCGTTACTGCTTTGCGACCTCCTTTCGAAGCGCGCTTAGCAAAATGCCAAGTTTAAACTTTGAATAAGGGTTTTGTTTTAGCTACACTGTAAAAAGAAAAGATTATTGCGACGCTGAATTTAGTTTATGAAATCCCAAATGAAGTTTAAATATGCACTACTTTTATAGTCAGTGCCGAATTAAGTTCATCATAAACAGATAAGGATAAAAGTTATACAGAATAGCGATATTTGATATTATTTAGGCTTCATATCTCTTTGAACTTTTACGATATACCCATTCATACTTTTCTTGTACATATACAGCTATATACAACCCTACGTTGTATAGCTTGTTACAAAGTCTTATTTTTCTTTTAGTAACGATTTTTTAAATAACAGAGTAAATAATTAATGTATTTATTGTACGGAACCCTCTGAGCGCGAGTAATACTCGCACTTGACCGTTTATTATGGGTAAATTTAATCTTCTTACAAAGAAGAATTAAACAACGTAATAAAACTCGCTTACCTAAATCAGGAAAATTAACGACACTTAAACTTTAAATTGAAAATTAGGTGAATAATATGAGAACAATTCATTGATAGCCATTTCGCATCTAAGAAAGATTTACCTTTATGCAGGTATCTATTTTTTGTTAACCCTTTCAGGGGCAGGGAAATTCTGTTCGTAAACTGATAAAATAATTGACTGACACTAGAATATTCAAAGGAATTTCTTACTAAATAACAAAACGCTATTTTGCACTTTAATTACAAAAGAAACTTTTTATTATAATATTCTTGGTTGTAGTAGTCAGTTTTAGAATTAAAATTAGGTGGCTAGACCCTCTAGCCACCGCCCCTGAAGGGGTTAAATGGTACAAATAGGAAGCTTTTATTAAGAAACCGAAGTTTATTCCTTTTGTGAAAACACATAGACGAAACTATTTGTCAAGCTGTTGGGACACTGAATAACTTATTATTATTATTGTTGTTGTTGTTATTATTATTAATTATTATTAAAGAAACAAGAAAGAAAAATCATGCGTCAAGCATAAATTATGAAACACTTTCTAACACTTCCGGGATATTTAAACTAAACCTTACCGTTTAATAATGTGAATAAAATACCCAAGTAAGCATTTTAGAAAACGTATAGCGCATTTGAAAACCAGATTCCAGAAATTACCGCCCACAGCCGGAAAAAGCACTCCATTTCTTTTGTGCAGTCCTGTATATGGTACATAGATTTGTATAAATTCTACATAGTATGCTCAAATTTGGTGAAGTAAAAAAAAAAAAAAAAATAGTTAAAAAATTTTCCTTCAGCAACTTCTACTAATAGACAGAAGCATACTTAAATTCTTTTGTAAAGCTCTGTATATTACGAACAGATTTTTAAACTCGCTATATATTAAACTAAATTTTATTTCCGTTCCGTAAATTTTATTATACCACTTTCATCCATAGGCAGTCATACGTCCAGTTCTTTGCGCGGCCCTGTATATCATTATTTATATTCTACAAACATATCTTAGTATACTAAATATAGTTCCACTTGAAAATTCCTACTTCAATTAAAAACCACCTTAAAGCAATTTACGCTCATACTCAGTACGAATTCTTTTCGTATAGCCCTGTATGTGATCT
This sequence comes from Maratus speciosus, assembly GCA_963932465.1. Classification (NCBI taxonomy): domain Eukaryota; kingdom Metazoa; phylum Arthropoda; class Arachnida; order Araneae; family Salticidae; genus Maratus; species Maratus speciosus. The sequence continues at coordinate 39,576,346 of OZ010791.1, read as the reverse complement.
ATATCATTTATGCACGTCACATAGTATGGAAAATTTAGTCAAACTTAAAAACGCATACCATAACTGAAAACGCACTTATACAGCCATTATCAATAACACTTCGAATACAATACACTGTGTCCAAAATCGTTTGCGTGTGCCTGTAAATAAACGATAAATGCTATGCGCACTTTATTCCACAACAATTATCTTTTAGCAAACAACAGAAGTGTATATAAATTTCAGTATATTTGAAACAGTGTAACATACCTAAAATACGATGCAAACACTTTCCCCCCGTAGAACATTAAGTGACAGAATTCGTTTGTGAAGCCCTGTAAATGAATATTAAGTGCTTTGCACCCATATTCTACACGATGCATGTTTTTGTACATTTTATAAAGGCTTATCCCTTTCATTAGGTTTGAAATGGTGTAACATTATTTAAATGCACTTGAACCGATTTTTTCCTCAAACCGTAATGTAACGGAATACTTTTGAATGTGCCTGTTAAAGGAACTATGAATGGTACACATTTAATTTTCAATAACGGTCGTGCTATAGTAAACGTCAATAACATAAAAATAAAAAAGCCAATCCGAGTGTATTTACGAGAGTTAGAGCAGGGACAGACAAATGGAACTCATAAACACATTTCAACCATGTTGAAAAGCGTTAAAAAGCATATTGGCAAAAGGAAGATATTTATGTTTAGAAAAGTGTTTCTCTTATTTTCTTTGATAATTTAAAGGTAATTTTAATTTTTTAAATAATTTCATATTTTATAAATAATTTCAGTAAACAAAATAAAAAAAAATCTTATATTACAAATATCAATAAAAAAAAGAATTAAAAAAATTAAAATGCAACTTGAATAATTAAGATGAATAACATACAAACTAATGTGTGGGAAAGCATGATAAAAACAAAAAATAAAATACTCCTTTTTTACATTACAAAACAATTTCTCAAAAAAAAAAAAAAAAAAAAAATGCTTATTAAATTACTTAATGTATTCAAAGGTAAAAAGTTTTTTAAATTTATATATATATATATATATATATATATATATATATATATATATATATATATATATATATATATATATATATATATATATATATATTAAAGAAAAACATATAAATCAAATATTTTTACATCAAAAACGAATAAAATATATGTAAAAAATTAAGAGGCAGCGAAGAGAATTAAGTAAAAACTGACAAGCAACTCATCAAAAATGCAATTAAATAATATCACTGTTACTTACTCGCATTGTGTCCATTCCATTCAACAAAATAGCCGAAACAAACTACTCGGGAATTATTGCCGGGCAAACATTTAAAAACACTCTGCTGATTTCACAATATCTTTTCATCGATTCATCTTCTTAGTGTTTGTTTCATCGTAATCGGATACGCAGTGTTGCTCTCGGAGTAAAATCGACCTTGGCGTAAGGCTATGTTGTGATGTGCATGCCAAATTTGGCGCTCTTGAAGAATCAAAAGGTAATTACGGAAGTTTCAAAATATTTTATCCGGTCTCAATAACTTTCTTCAGTGTTTTTAAAGAACTTCGAAGTAAATTTTATACTTTAAAAAGCTTTTTTTAAAGATTATTGTTAATTTAAAAGATGTTGTTTTCCACAAATTAAATATTTGAATTTAGATTTTATTAGCAAGAAGTTTGAGAAGACATTCAAATTTTAAAAATGTATTTTGTTAATAAATAATTTATTTTAGCACAAATTACTTTGTATCCGAAGCAACGGCCATAGAGTAATTTGTACTGTGGCTTCCAAAGCATCTTTACAAACTTTATAAAAAATATAAAAAAAATGTCATTTCTTTCGTCAATTACGCACTTTATTTTAGATATTTTGAAAAACATCTTAGGCGAATTATTAGACATTAAGTACTATGATAAAAGTAAAATAAAGTTATTTATTAACTTGTCCTCTGCTCCTTATAAATAAATGATTTTACTATAAAAAAAATTATTAGATTTTAATTTTTTACTTTAAAAAAATTACTAAATAAATAAACAAAGCCATGCTTTATTTAATTACTCATTTTTATTTTCCTAATATAGCGCTATATAATGTTGATTTTTATATCCATTTTCTTTTCAAAGAAAATTGTTATTATACACTGCTTTCCAAAAATAAAAATTGAATAAAAAATATAACCATCTAATATTTGAAAACGAATAAATAAAATAAATAAATATGATTTTCTTATTTGGAATAAAAGGTTTTATAGCACAGTTCTTTTACCGAATTTTTATCTCTCCCCCTTATAAATAAATGATTTTACTATAAAATACTGAATCTTTTATTAAATTTTCACTTTTTACTTAAAAAAATTACTAAATAATAATGTCATGCGTTATTTAATTACTCATTTTTATTTTCGGAATATAGTGATACATAATGTTGATTTTTATATCAATTTTCTTTTCAAAGAAAATTGCATTTTCTTCTTTTCAAAAATAAAAATTGAATAAAAACTGATTTTCTCATTCGCAATAAAAGGTTTTATTGCACAATATTTTTACCGAATTTTTTTGCCTCGTTTTTTATTTTATTAAAAATTAAAACTTTCAGATTTTAAAGGCAAAATCTCCTTCGACCTTTCTGATTCAAAACAAAAGGTTTTAGTATAAAACATTATCTTTTTCATCCAACTTCTATTTTTTTTTTCCTTTAAAATTCAAATTATTTTATCGTGATTTATTGTACTTTTATTTCGAAAAAAATGTTTCTTTGCATTTAAGGGGGTCCGGGACAAAAAAATCCTAAAATGTTCTTAAAAATTTTTATTACATTAAAAATTTCTCTGTTTTCTCTGCTTAAAATGAAGTTTAAATCATGTTTCTATCTTAAATAGAACAGAAAATATTCATTTTTAAGTTTTGGTTTGTTTTCAAAATTTAGCTTTCAAGCAATGGTTGTCATAAAAACGACTTTTGCGAAAATGCGTTTTTCTTCATGATGGGTTTTTTCACCCTTTCTTGTATTTAAATTGTTATAATCAAGAACCGTTAAAGATAAACGGTTCAAATTTGGAACATGCATTTTTCAATTGTTTAACTTTAATTTTGATTCAGCATTTTTTTTTTAACTTTAAATATTTTTAATTTTTATTTAAATTAATATTTTTTTAAATGCAGAATCTAAATTAAAACTTATATATTTCTGTTTATTTAAATGCAAAAAAATTGAAATTCTACAAATAATATTTCGAGTTATAACGATTTTAAACTACCCCACTTTTTTAATAAAATTTAATTTTAAAAAAATATGAGAAGTTTTATCATGTGATTTTATTTACAAATGATATGGTTAACAATCACAAAAAATTTCGAAGTTTTAACTCAATAAATAAAAATTACACTGATCAGCATGCATTTTGATGATCATATAAATATATTTTTTTCTGAAAGTGTTTTTTATGCTGATTTCAAAAATGTAAAGCATTTTTGCACACCACGTACACTTTTTTTACAAATATTATTTTTAATTAATTTTATTCTTAAATCATAAATTACTTTATAATAGTAATACTAGATGGCACCACCAATTTTTTTAGGAATTGATTCCATATGTATATACATTACATTAATTTAAATAAATGAGAAACTGTATTTAGGAAGCTGAAATTATTTATTAATATGATTTAATAATAATAAAAAAAATTATTTATGTAAAATTAAAAAGAAAAAGCGAAATCCATAAATTTAATTTTGTAAAAAATATCTAAATTAATACTTGCTAGGTGGCAGCACCAAACAATGTTTGATCTAATGCATAGGTTTTAACAACAATAAATTTCTTTGTTTATTCACGTCTGTTTCTTTCGATTTGAAATATGTGATATATTTCACATCTTCTTTAATTGAATAATGGCTTCACGTAAATGTGTAAATGATACAGATATATTTTGTTACATTTGTGGAAATTATACTGTAGTAAATCATTACAGATTTTGTTAAAAATGCTTATTATGCTTATTTTGGTGTGAGACTGGGTGACCAAGATAAGACATGGGCCCCTCATAAAGTGTGTAGAACATGTGTTGAAGGATTACGACTTTGGTTGAAAGGCAAAAAGAAATGTATGCCTTTTGCTATTCCCATGGTATGGAGAGAACCTAGAAATCATCATGACGATTGTTATTTTTGCTTAGCTAATGTTCATGGGTATAGTTCGAAAAATAAAAAAGGAATTATATATCCTAACTTGCCTTCTGCAATAAGACCTATATTGCATAATGAAAGTCTTCCTGTTCCTTCTCCTCCAACCAATTTGGAAAGCATAAATGAACCAAATAATTCAGAAGATGATGAAAATCAAGAACAAGATGTCTATAAACCAGAAGTAAATGATAAAGCTCCAATTTTATTTAATCAGCATGAACTCAATGATTTGGTGCGCGATTTAAATTTGCCAAAAATAAAAGCTGAACTTCTTGGTTCTCGGCTTAAATCTAAGAACTTATTATTACCAGAGACACAATTCTCTTGGTACAGGCATCGTGAAAAAGAACTTGTTCCATACTTTTCTGAAAAGGATAATTTAGTATATTGCAATAACATAAAGGAAATAATGAATTTTTACGGTATCCTTTATAATGCATCAGAATGGAGATTTTTTATTGATTCCTCCAAGACAAGTTTAAAAGGGGTTTTGTTGCATAATGGAAACCAATATGCATCAATACCTATAGCCTACTCAGTTCATTTAAAGGAAACATATGAAAATCTTGAACTTTTGCTAGACCAGGTCAAATATAAAGATCATGAATGGTTGTTATGTGGTGATTTAAAAGTGATTGGAATGCTACTTGGACAACAATCAGGATACACAAAATTCCCATGTTTTCTGTGTGAGTGGGACAGCCGGGATAAAAAAAATCATTGGGAAAAGAAAGATTGGCCATCAAGAATATCATTATCCCCTGGAACAAAAAATGTAATTAAAGATCCCTTAGTCAATCCTAAAAATGTTTTGCTTCCACCTCTGCATATCAAATTAGGGATAATGAAACAATTTGTGAAAGCCCTAAATAAAGAAAATGAATGTTTTAAATATATTTGCAGCAAATTCCCTTCTATTACTGATGCTAAGCTTAAAGAAGGTATTTTTGTTGGGCCTCAGATACGAAAATTACTGACAGATAGTGAATTTGAAAAAACAATGAATGATTGTGAAAAGGAAGCATGGCTGAGCTTTAAATGTGTAGTGGAGAACTTTTTAGGAAATAAGAAAGACCCAAATTACAAAATTATAGTTGCAGATATGTTAGAAAAATTGAGATTACTTGGTTGCAACATGAGTATAAAAATACACTTTTTACATGCACATATCGAATTCTTTCCCGAAAATCTCGGAGCAGTGAGTGAGGAACACGGTGAAAGGTTTCACCAAGACATCAAAGATATGGAAAAACGGTACCAAGGCAAGTGGAATAAAAATATGATGGCAGATTACTGCTGGATGTTAAAGAGAGATCTTTGTGCTAGTGGACGAAAAGCAACTAAAAGGAATTTTTCTCAAACTAATTGATTTTTTTAATATTAATCAAATTTGTCCATATTTAAATATATTGTAAGTATAATTATTATGTCTATACTTTAATTTTTCATACATTAATTTTTTAATACATATCCTAGTCTGTATTAATTATTTACCTTTGAATAATAATTTTTTTTTATAAATTTATATAAGTGAAAGTTAAAAAATCATATGTTTTTATAAATTTACAAATTGTTAATTTGTAAAAAATCCTGACGTGATACGCAAATTTCGACTTTACTTTTGAAATCAGCTTAAAAAATTGATCTAAAATCACCTATTCATTTTTAATCATCAAAAAAAAAGTTTCAATATGCAGATCAGTGTTATTTGAAAATGTGTCCCGGACCCCCTTAAGTAGAGAATTATTTCTCCCTATTTACAAAAAGTTAATTTAAAGAAGAAACAGTTTTTCAAGTAATTATTTCTTATAGACAGCGATTAAAATATTTCATGCGCTTAAAAGCAAAATGGTTTAGCGAGAAAAATACATTTTTTATTAGCATTTATTTTACTTAATAAACTTGAAATAATTTAGCAATAATGTACTATTTCCTTAAGATGGCGATTAAAAAGTTTTCACAAGAGCATTAAAAGAGAAATGTTTTAGCAAGAAAAATTAAATTTTTTGCAATCATTTATTTTAATTGAAAAATATAAAATGCTTTTGAATAAATTCGTCAAAATACTGTCTATGTTCGTTATGTCATTTAAGTTCACCCAAATGGCGTCATTTTTATTCCACCAGGCCCAAAATTAGACACCAAATCTTGGAAGAACGAAATGCCTTTGATAAATAAAGGTATTGAAAATGTATATTTTTATCGGGAAAGATTTTAAAGCAATTTGTAAATATGATTTATTATTTGAACTATAATACATAATAACATTAATATTATGATTGTTTTCTAAATTTGAAATGAAATTATATTTCATACCCCTCCCCCAATGAATCTAATGATACAGTGCTTTTTAAATGCAACACACCGCGTTGAGGCGAAGCTAGTAAATAAATAAAAGCCATTTTCCTTTTGAGATGAAAATTTTTAGCGTAAAATACATGTTCTTCCACTGTATTTTAATCTTTGATACTTAGAAAAAACAGAAAAATGGGATATAAAGTACAAAATATGAACAAATGCGACAGAAAGCGGAAAAATACGGTAAAAAATAATTGAAATTTTGATAAATAACTGAATATACATTATTTTTCATGGCATTTTAATTATTGTTTTTTCAAAAACTAAGTAAATAAATAAAAATTAAGTAAAATTAAAGCCATCCAATTTTTCCTTCTTATTCGAAAAATTCTAATGTAAAACACCAATTATTTCGTTGAACTTTGAATTTTTGAGAAGCCAAATATAATTAAACCCTTCTATTTAAAAAATAAAATGAAATAATAAAATATAAATTAATTGAATGTTTGAGAAATTAATAAATAAATAAATACAATTTGTATTTTCAGGATAAAAAGTTTCATTCCAGAGCGCTGATTTTTGCATAGAATTTTCATTTCTATTTTCAAAAATTAATTAAATAAATATAATAAAATAAATAAAATAAAATAAATAAAATAAAATAAAAACCATCCAATTTTCCCTGTTGTAAAAAATAATTCTATGCCGTGTGGTGACCGGCATTAAAGAATAGTCCCAATGTAACCCGTGCATGTCGTAAGAGGCGACTAAAAGGGGTTGGGCGAAAGGCTGACAACCTTTCCCTGGAAAAAAAAAACCTTGTTGCGAAGCCCTTAAATACAGATGTTAGACGGACTGAACAGAATGAGGGATGAGCGAAGCACAAAGAAGATTTATAGTGGTAATTTAATTGGAAAAAGAAGTATTGGTAGACCCAGGAAGAGTTGGATAAAAGAGATAGAAAAAGATCTTGCAGAAAACCAAATTATAAATTATAAAGTAAAGGCCAGAGATCGGAAGGTCTGGAGAAGTATATTGAGGGAGGTCAAAATCCTACATGGATTGTAGCACCATTGTGTAAGTAAGTAAGTAAGTAAGTAAGTAAAAAATAATTCTAACGTAAAATTTCAATTATTTCATTAAAGTTTCATCTTATTTTGAAGAAATAAATAAAATAAAAGTAAAATAAAAAATCATTCTTTTATTTTATTTTTGGGGAAAATAATAAAGCCAAGCCATTCCATTTTTATTATTTTAAATAAAACGTTTTACTACAAAAAGTTTTTTTTTTCACTCTTTTTTATTATTTTTATTATTATTATTTTTCTGGCATGTCGAAGAAAAATAATAAAACACTCTATTTTTGGTATTGTTAAATAAATAAAACCATCTGACCTTTAAAACTGAAATTTTAAATTATTTACTTTTCACTTTCACGGTAAAAAGTTTTATTCTAAAATGTTGAATCTTACAGCGGCTTCGATTTATGAATCTCATGTTAAGTTCGTTTTTTCGCCACATCATTCCTACTGCTAAAAAGCGACATTGCCAGGGAAGGTGGCTCAGCATAAAACGAGATTTTTTTTTTCAATGTAGTTTTTGTTTAGTTTATGTTTATACGCTGTTTTATTTTCATTTTTAAAGCATCGGATTGCTCAATTAGGATAGTATGACAATAAGAATAGATAGTTTTAAACAATATTATTAAAATAATATTATTAAACTATGAATAATATTATTAAATATACCAGTGTTTCCGAACTCTTTTTTATCAGTGACACACTTAGATTATACGAAGAATTTAGTGACTCGCCATATATATATATATATATTTTTTTTAAGAGTATATAAGGATCTGCTTTTATTATAAAAGGAATGAATTTCATAGTAAAAGTAAAAATATATTTTTACTTTTATTAATCTAGTAAAAGTAATATTAATTTACTTTTATTACTACTTTAATAATCAACGCTATTCTTTGAAGATTCGAAATTAAGGAATTGTTTAAAAAATATACAAATTTTCACTCAATTTCTTTTTGAAATACGGCAAAAATAAACAAATTTTTTTTTTTTTTTTTTTTTTTTTACATTTCTGCAAAAGTTACTTTGCAATATTGAAACAAATATATATATATATAATTTATATATTGTTGGAAGTTCTATGGTTAAGAGGGTAATCGTGTTAAATTTGATTATTTTATAATTCGTTTTAATTTCAGCAGGATGTGTGTCATAATGTGATTTCATCACTCTTTCTGAAAACAGGTGTTCATTTGATAGAACATGATAAAAAAAATACTTTATTTTGAATTTTATATAATAGCTCTAAAAAGCTTATGTTTTTTTCGTTGATGATAACTATCTGTTTATTGTCCGTAATTTTGACAAGGGCGCTGTTATTTAGTTTCTAACAATTCGCGTCTGTCTTTATTCTGGATTTTTCATTACAATTATTTTTTTTGTAATATATATATATATATATATCTTCATTGAAGCACAGGCGGGCCGAAGGCAAGCGAAGCTTCCTGTGTTACACTCCAATATATATTATATCCAATTGATAATGAAATGAACACGATTTATCGGCCATGCCTTGATCAATTACAGTGTAACGTACCCCAGACACAGATCTTAGTAAAACAGAGGTAATAATGTGGCCCGATTTTTAAAATTAGATCTGTGGTCTGAGAAATTATACATCAAAATTCTAATACACTATACGGCCAAAGGTGCCCAGCCACTTGCGTTTTGTTAAATATCTAGAAAACTACATGAGGAATTATCCTGAAACTCCAGGTGTGTAGTAAACATTATAGTACAGGCCATACATTTCCGTGAGGATTTTTTCCCGAAACACCATAGTGGACCGTCAACAAATTGAAAAAGAACGAATATCTTTTGGATAACCCTGTCAAAACTAATCTAGCAAAAGCGTTCAAACTGCAGATTATGATTAAGTGCCTTATTGTAATAAACTGTGTTCATTTTTATGAGGCTTGCATTCCTCATCTAGAAAACTACATGAGGAATTATCCTGAAACTCTAGGTGTGTAGTAAACAGAATAGTACACGCCATACATTTCCGTGAGGATTTTAACCCGAAACCCCATAAGGGACCGTGAACAAATTGAAAAAGAACGAATATCTTTTGGATAACCCTGTCAAAACTAATGTAGCAAAAGCGTTCAAACTATAGATTATGATTAAGTGCCTTATTGTAATAAACTGTGTTCATTTTTATGGGGATTGCGTGTATATTCGTTGAAAAATTAAAGTTTTTATAAAAAGAGTCCCAAATTTTGCCAAGTTTTTTGCTTATAATTTGTAGAGTTCTTAATATACAAAAAAGTTCTTTTCAGAAAATATGACAAACAACATTGTACACAATATCCTGCAATCAGAATTAAAAAATAATAAAAATTGGAAGAAAAATGAGCACGTTTACTAAATAATGATTCCCTGCTCATGCCCGAATGTAATCAAAACATAGTTTACATAATGTGTTAGCTAAATGTATGGAGCAACTTTTGTGAAATTCTCAAAAATACACACTGCTCAAAACAATTAAAGGATATTGCAGTTTTAGGTAGATTTTGTATCTGGTAAACTGTTTAGCTGATTGATACATGGTCGACAGACATAGTAGGTTATATGAGAATAAATTACACATGTTTGGCAGAAAAAAATGCATTTTATTGCGCATTTGTGTACTAAAGGAAAAAAACACAATTTGTGCATATGAGAAAAAAAGAATAAGAAAAGGTGTTTTCTTCAAAGAAAATCATTTTCAGTAGGGGGTATGGTTTCCACGGGCGGCCAGCAACGTTGAACACCTTTGAGGCATGGACTCAATGAGGCTATTAATGACGAGTTGGGGTATTCTGCCCCACTCTTCCAGAAGAGCTCTTTCCAGTTCTTGGAGAGTTTGTGGGGGTTGTTGGCGGCCAGAAACTCGTCTTCCTAGAGCGTCCCAAACGTGCTCGATTGGATTCATGTCTGGAGAACACGCTGGCCATTCCATTCGAACGATTCCTTCCTCGAAAAGGAAATCCTCCACCAGGTTTGCACGATGTGGCCTGCAGTTATCGTCCATTAAAATGAAGTTATCTCCGATTGCTGCAGCGTAAGGGACTACAATAGGTCTGAGGATCTCATCCCTATATCGGCGACCAGTCAGAGCTCCATCTCGAATGATGTAGAGGTCAGTGCGCCCGTCAATGGAGATGCCACCATACACCAACACTCCTCCACCGCCAAATCTGACACTTTCGTGCACGAACGCAGGATTATTCCTACTGCCACGGTCCCTCCAGATGAAAATACGCCTATTATCCGGATGCACAGAAAAACGGGACTCGTCAGAAAACAGAATATTGCTCCATTCATTTCTCCTCCAGTTGACATGCTCGGTTGCCCACTCCCTGCGGTCGCGACGATGCCTTGATGTTAATCTAACACATACCATCGGTCGTCGAGCATACAGACCTACAGCATGGAGCCGGTTTCGGACAGTCTGAGTTGAAATCGTGGTGCCTGTAGCCGAGCGAAGGTGTTGTTGGAGAAGAGTAGCGTTCATGGTTCGGTGTCTCCGAGCTGTTAACGCTAAATACCGATCTTCATTGGGCGTTGTTGCCCGTCTACGACCTTGCCCTGGTCTTCGGCCTGCACATCCACTCTCCAAAAAACGGTTCCAGATCCTGGAAATGACACTTTGTGACACTCCAATGGCTTGCGCTACTTCGGCTTGAGTTTGGCCCCCTTCTAACCTACCAACAATTCTCAAAGCTTCTGAATCTCTCAAATGACTTCGCCGAGACATAGTACTTATCGAAACAAAGCAATCACTGAATGCCGATCATCTTTGTCTTCATTCTCTTTTATCCAGTTGAAAGTCAAATTTCATTCGCTGCCGCTGAAGCGACGTTTTTGACGTCGAACTCAAAATTTGCATACTCCACAGTTTGAAAACCAGAAAAATTTGCATTTGTGATTCTCTTCTTCTATTTTCGGCAAAAAAAAAATTTCGTTTATATCTTTATTTTATATAAAACTTCAAATATCCTTTAATTGTTTTGAGCAGTGTAGTTTGAAAAGTCTGAAAATTATCGTTGATAGAATAAGCTCAAAATCCATTATTCCCAAAAGGAAGCAAAAAGATGAGGGGTTGTATACAAATACAGTAGTACGTGCAATATTGTGTATGCTATATTGGCATTAATCAATGGAGATATCGAAAAAGTAGAAAATGGCCTTTGTAGAGATCGTCCTCAGCTATCCAATATATAAAAAAAAATCATTTAAAAATATTCATATGCAAACGAAATATCTTAAAAATTTTTATTCCTTAAGGGGTCTCAAGTCTCTTAAAGCTTCAAAATTTTGGAAATTTAATTTTATTTTCGATGTTAAACTACTATCTATTCTGAACATTTTGATACAATTGTTTCCTTGAAATTCCCATTATAACAGAAGTAATGGCTTTTAGAATTATACCCGTTCAATAGCTGAAGCGGCGTTTCCGAAACTTTGAAGCCATTTTTCTCCAAATGACGGTTTTGGGCATAACGCGCAGGATATCTCAAAAGCTTCAGAATATTTTTTCATGAAATTTTCAAAACATATGTTTTTTTGTTAGTCTGTATAAACTGAACCTAAAATTTCATTTTTATTGTTCAAAAAAATATCCTTTTAGGTGATTATACTGTTGAAATTTTCAAAATTTTGTATTAGCTCAATACAACTTTGTACTCGAAATATAAAAATGCTTCAAATACAAAATTATTTAGGTTCAGGAACATTATTATAATCTGAAGTATAATTCGGCACAAAAAAATTCATTCTAGTTGCAAAATTTATTTTGTAATCCTGTGCGCGTAAGCTGTTATGCCAAGTTTCTGCTCGTCCAATGCCTGACAGTTCGGAGCCCCCTATAAATACTAACTCTGCATCTTGCAGTTTTTAAATACATGAAATCCAATAACATACTTATATCTTTCATCCAAATAAAAATTGTGTTTGAAAATCACATAGATTTATAGATATTAAATGTTGAAAATGTTCTTTTTTTTTTCAAGTTTAAGCGGGTGTTTTCGCCTGGGTGAAGTAGCCGCTTGGGCTGTTCTGTAGTTGGACTGCCCTGCCATCAGCCTTCAGTTATAGGTTTAGGCATTGCCAAAGTGTACATAGACGTTGGCCATTATTCGCAATTAGAGGAATAATTTAGCAATTAAATTTAAATGAAGCATTTATTTTTTACATTTTATTTGTATAAACTATTTAATTTTGGCTTCGGTATTCTCTTAAGAGCTGTGTGTTAAGCTTCGGTACGATATATTCTCAGCCAAAATATTTTCACAGACATAAGCTAGCCTGCTGCGCTTCAGTTACGAATTTTTAATTCAGCCAAATCTATAATGACTCAAATACCCGAAAAGTTTATTTTTGTATACACCAATAATTTTAATTGTTGCTAAAACAAAGTGCAACCTTATAATCCCGAAAACTTAAAATAATTTGTCTTTGGGAAATTGCGATTCAAATAAACGACATCGATGGTAAATTCATGATTTACAGAAAAAAAAAATCATTCACAGTATTGCGGAAGGAATTCGCCTTAATGTCGTATAATAAAACTGAGACTTCCTATTACAACAATTATTCAATTTACCCTTGATAGGGAAACTTTAACCTCGGTCAAAAACAATAAGCAACCTCTGTGCCTCCGTGCTTGAATATGAAACATTTAGAGCCTTGAAATCCCTTAGCTCTCCAGTAAGCTTAAACATCGGCTAAACAACGAATGCAGGAGTATAAGCATCCGTTCTATTTACAGTGACAACCTATTACACGCTCTGAGGTCGTGTAATACATTCAAAACGGCTGTTTCGCTTTCAACACAAAAGATCAAACACACTACGAGGTAAATCATAATGAGAGATCGTTAATCAAGTGCACGCTGTACAAATTATTCAACGAAATTAGATATATTTTTGAAAGTTTTAAACTCTCAAAGTAACACGAAAAAGACTTTTTATTAGATTTCGTATGATTACACTAGAATGATTATCTTCATTGTTATGTAATTGTGTTGCACAAATTAAAAATGGAAAAAAAATGAAGTTTTTCGAATTATAAATTACGCATATATTAAAACGTTTTAGAGGAAAAAAACTTGTAAAGATTTTAGACTCTTTTACTGACACTTTTACCCACTATCGTAGTTAAATTGGTAAATAAATTTTTGTAAGGAAAATTACTTTTTCGGCAGGTGAGACCTAAAATTGCTGCTCGAACAGAAATGACGAACGTTTCAAACGGAAATGACGCATGCTTCCACCAATGAAAATGACGTCTTATTTGAAAGAAAAAATGTATTAGAATTTATAGAAATTTAAAAAAAACGATTGCATTAAAGGTGAACTAATTTCGGAATCGTGCAGTGATTCCAGTGGTGAAACTGGTGTCATTCTTAAAAGAAAATATAGATCCATATCCATAAAAATAAAATATATTACTGAGTCAATATGACATCACAGTCACTGGACTTTATTTTTGCACGCAAAAGACGAAACTCGTAACATTTATTGAAAGATCTTTGGTATGTTTGCTCGATAAGTAAACAAGAAAGAAAAAAAATCATACGTCAAGCATAGATTATGAAACACTTTCCAACACATTCAGAATAATGTAACAAAATTGCACTGTTTAAAAAATTAAAATATTACGTCTAATTCAACCCTATGGAAACGCATAACACATTTCAAAACTCAATTTCAGCTGTTCCCATCTACAATCGGAAAATTATCCGAATTTTTTCAGCAGCCCTGTATAGGATATATAGATTTGTATGCATACCAAAATTTAGTTCACTTAAGAAATATATGTACTTGAGTTGAAAATTCCCCTTCAGCAATTTCCTTTAACAGGGAGAACGGTACGTGAATACTTTTGTGCAGCCCTGTGTAAGAGGTATAAAATTTATATATAGTGAGTAACATGTGCTGGACAGATAATTACACCTGTTTATTTTCTATTTAATTTATATCCAAAATTGCTAATTGGTCCAAATCATCCAAGCAACCTCATAGTAAATTGGTATATAATTTTATATACCTTAGATAAATTCAAATAACATAAGTGATCGTAATTACATAATTCTAGTAGAAGAGCAACGCGAAGCATTATAATTGGCAGACTATCTTTGTCTGCATTTGTTATATTTGCGATTGTTTTATTTATTTTATCGATTTCCGTCTCTGAAAATCCCGAATCTTGATCCGGTTTCGCTGTTTTCTTTGCCCATTTTTTTTTTCTTTTTGCGCTTTTCAAATTGATAACCATTTTGATCATAATTCTCAGAAATATATCCAAAATCCCTATTTCCCGAATTCCAGTTAGGTTGTGAATAATCATACATCCCATAATGCGTCGGGTAATTAAAGGAATTGTAGTAATCATTATAATATCGTTCATAATCATTATAATGAAAATTGTTATTGAAATGGGGACCCTGATAATCATTGTGTTTATTAAAGAGTTTCTTATTCCGCGGAACACTATCATCTCTAATTGCATGGTTTTTTTTCTTTGATTTTTTTAGTTTTTCAATCTCCCCTTTTAATTTCTCGATTAGCTGTTTGTTTTGCTTACTTGATTCTATAATGTTCTCATAAAGATCTTTGTTTTCTTTATTTATTGCGTTTATTTCCTCAAACTTTGATTCATTATACGCACTTTCCATAAGTTTTGCTAACTCGCATGCCTCCTTGAAGGACCTGGGCGCATTTTTACGAACATCTAGTGCAATATACTGTCTAATTGAATTTAAAAAATTCGACATTTTTAAGATTTCGATAAAATTCTCTTCCTTATTATCCACATTTTCGCCTGCACTTTCGATATAAGATTTTACACCCTTTTTAAACTCCAAAATGAAATCCTCTATCGTTTGACTTGCGGCCTGTTTTAAATTTAGGAAATTGCTCTGAGCATTAAGGAAGCTTAGTTTTGTACCAAATAACTCCACCAAATTATTTTTAAATAAATTATAATTGGTCTCGTTATATTTTTCAATCTGTTTACTTAAAATATGTTTTGCGTCCCCAGTAATTTTAGCCTTTAAAATTAATAATTTAGTTTCTTCCTGTATATCTTTCGAATTCAAAATATTATCAAATTCATCTAAGAAAAATATAATGTTTTTGTTCTTTTTATTGTCAAATGGTGACACTAACTTAATACGTGTATCTATATCCAGCGTCTGAGTCATTTTTAACAAATATTAGTAATCAATGTATACTTTTTCAAAATATCAATTCAAAATAGATCCTATACCTCTTAAAAGAATATTTTGCATCTCATACTATTTTCTCTATATTACAACATATGTATGAAAATATTCTAAATTGCATGAATACATAAAAACAACAGCACTAAAATTTAAAAAAATTTCTTAGGAGATGAAGTTGTTTTGTAGATTATTCTTTTACACACATAAATACCCCTAAAATGTTTATAATACACGTATATATAAAAAACAACATAATTTCATTTAACAGAAAAATATCTGTCTTTTTCTACAGAAACAACAATCTTATTTTATTTTTTTTTTATATGTAAATAATGTACTACTGCTTCGTAGTACGACTCATAAATTTTCTTTTGTATCAAGGTGATACAATTTCAAAAATCATGATCTATTGACATTTCAATCATTTTTATACCAGACATATTATCAAATTTTACTTATTATTCTTATTATTATTATTTATACAGTATATATAAAAAATTTTATTTTTACAAATGTGTCATCCGTGATGTGAATGCCATTATTTCTCAATGGTAACTGAGATCCAACCAAAAGAGAAAAGAGAGAAAAAAAACAAAATTGTAATTCCTAAATTTACCTATTATAAATCCCAGAATTATTTTTTTTTCATTTCCTTTTTTTTTTTTTTTTTGCTAACATATATTATTCATTTTATTTATATAAAATTATTATATGTGTGGCATTCTTGTTACAATAATAAAATTAATTTTAATAAAATTTTAATCAATTAAACTTACATACCTACAATATCTTTAAAATTGTGACATTAAAATAATACTTAAATTTATTTTCCTTTATTATTATTATTATTATTATTATTATTTCTAATGACCTCAGATGAACGTTCCTGAGTCATAGCACCATTTTACTATGAAGGGGGGGGGGATGCTGGACAGATAATTACACCTGTTTATTTTCTATTTAATTTATATCCAAAATTGTTAATTGGTCCAAATCATCCAAGCAACCTCATAGTAAATTGGTATATAATTTTATATACCTTAGATAAATTCAAATAACATAAGTGATCGTAATTACATAATTCTAGTAGAAGAGCAACGCGAAGCATTAATAAAATTAAATTATAATTCGCGTCAAAATGTAATTATTAAATTTAAATAATTACGAATAAAATTAAGAGTTTGCGTTGTGAATTATTTAGACGAACTCTTCCACTTATGAATTAAACTAAAATTTAAGCTGTAAAAATAAATTGACACACCTTAAACATTATCAATTAAATAATTACAGAAACTTTTTAAAACTTGATTAAATATTTTATTTACATTGAACACAACTATATACAGAAATACATAATATTAATTCAAAAAAAAAGAAAGCAACACTTTTCTTTGCTTCTCATTATTTTATGTATATTTAATCTTTAAAAAAAAAAAGACAATATTTTCATTTACTCTTATTATTATATATTTTTCTTTTTGCTAAAAGAATAATTCTCTTTCATTTTTAAATTACCTTAATTATATTTAATTATTGGTTTTGTCGGATCTCAGATTACTCTCTACCATAAAATATCAGAAAAGGATATTTATAATTTTTTATATGATTTTAAGTGGTAAAAGAAAAAGTTTAAAGTAGTACCTTTTTTTAATATACGGGATGGTGGCCTTTATTCATCAAATTCAGAGTTGTCGCGTTGCTTAGGATCATATCCATATGTCATCAGGAATTCGCTTCGTATCAGAGCGGCGATATCGGGATGGCAGGATGCATAGCTACGGACCTCTGTAGAACAATCCACTTTATTTTAACATCAGGAAGACATCCTCAATTAGGCTTGCTTAGGCTCACTCCGATATGTCCATCTCGCCTGGGCATTAATAGGGCTTTCGGGATTCATTGCACGGGCTTTCAGGAGAGGTGATCGTAGTGAAATTCAGTGATTTATATCATTTTCAATACATTTTAAATAGCGTCATGTCGTTAAAATACTCTGCAAACGATTTCCCCCCTATACCATAATGTAACGGAATACTTTTGAGTGCCCCTGTAAATGAACTATCAATCCTACATGCTTCCTATACAAAACCAAACATGCTTTCGTGACTCTAAATAACCTTTATCAATTTGCATGAAAATCCGAGTCTATTTAAGGGAGTTACTATTTACGGGTTACGCTATTTACGGGAGCGTGAACAGACGGCCAGACAAACCGAATGCATTAACACTTTTCAACTTTGTTGGAAAGTGTTAATAAAAAAAGGGGAAAAATAATTCTAATATCTAGCTCAGTGGTTCCCAACGTGGGGCGTACGCCCCACCGGGGGGCAGTTTGACTTTCTATGGGGGACAATTCCAAATTTCTTACTTACTCATTCACTGTAAGTTTCTTTTGTCTTTTTTGGGATAAGTAGTGATGTAGGCTAAAAATAAACAGAATATAAGCAAAATTTAATAAATCAGTTTTTTATTGAATTTTTAAATTTTTCTGTATCGAAATTTTAGAATAGATTTAACACCAGAATAATTATGCAAATAAAGTTTGAAAATATTTCGATATCTTAATTATTAAAACTCACTATAATTTTTCTGGTAGTGAATTTTTAAATTTTTCGTAACGTTTTTCATTATTTATTAAATGAATTTTCTACTTCTATTCGCTAATACAGTTATCGATATTGGGAAAGGGAAAACTGAGGGAATGTGTTATGCGAAATAATGGCTACTTAATTGGATAAAGATGTGAACATTAAAATACTTCTTGTGTGTTGTGTTATCCATATAAAGAAAAGTCAGTGTCCAAAGCTTTTCCGCCAACTCTTAATAAGCTACAAGAATGCATTACAAAATGTATGAATTTATCAGTTTTAACGCTAAATGTAAGTGTTTATTTGAGTTACTTGGGAAGATAAAAATGCAGACCGTATAACACTTTTCTTTAACATTGAGTTAAATTGAAAAAGTACAACATAACTCGTTTTGGCATGTAGGCAAAGATGTGTAATCTCATTGCATTTATAAAATTATGTTAAAAACACATTTGTGGTAGAAGATTCACCTCTTTGATAAGTTAAAAAATATGAAATGAATAGATTTTATTAAGGCTCTATTACACTTCCACCGTGTGAATAGAGTTCATTTTTAAAAAATGAGGCATAATTTACATATTAGGTGGGGTGGGGGACATAGTGACTTTACGGATGCTTTGGTGGGGCATGGACAATAGAAGGTTAGGAACCACTGATCTAGCTCCTGCACCTCGGCCTCAACTTCAAAGACTTCCTCGACAAAAAAGTGTAAAAACCACTATGGCTTTATTATTTATTTATTTTTTTCATTTTAGATTTGTGTATAGCGAAATAAGTTATTCAACTGATGTTTTTTATTTATTTAATTTTATGGAAGCGAACACAAACTTAGTGACCTAAAGATCTTCCTATTGTTTAGTATATAGTATAGTGAAATAGCTGCATACCTAAGTGATTTTTTTTCTTATTTTGTTTAAATGAGCACAAGCCGTACATACACCAGGGTGTCTACAGAATCGGGAAATCAGAGGATCATGGAAAAATCAGGGAGGTTTATCAGTCAGGAGAAATCAGGGAAAAGCGAGATAACTTTGTAAAAATACTTAAAAATCAGGGAAGTTTGTCTGTGTGAAAATATTTGCATTTTCACCTTGCCAATGAGACTGATTCCTCTATTTTATGTACCCTATTTTTTCACACGCTGATTAGTCTTTCCCAATATTTTTAAAAAGATGCACATGGTATGAGTTTTTGACATTTAACGCAAATTAAGGTGATCAGATATCCTCATTTTCTGTAGATAGCACTTATATTGAAGGCAATATACCCATTTCTAAAAAATTTTAAATGATACATTTTCATAACCTGACCAGGTGGCCAGCTTAATCCAATTAGTTATCCCGTCAGATGAAGATATGTCTTAGAATTGAATATTTTTCAGAAAATGAGGAAATTTTCTGGCCACCCTGTATCCATTGGCGAAGTTGTTAGACTAAATTTTGAGTTCGGATTTATAAGACTGTCAACCAATACTTAATTAATATTAGGCAATTTTTATGTTTTTCTCTCAAATGAGATATTAGCAAGCTGGATAAGTGTATTATACGAGGAATTGACATACGTGAAAAAATACCGTATGTGTATTGTTAATAATGGAAATCGGGGAAGTCTGATAAAGATAGTCAGGGAAATCATGGAAAAATGAGGGAACATTTTTTTTACAATTTCTGTAGACACCCTGTAACACGCCTTTAACGAATTTAATATTTTTACAGTAATTCAGTGATTTTTTTTTTCTTTCTTTGTCACGGACGCGAAGTGGTTAAGTATGCCCGTTTCAGTTATCACGATTTTAACTATTTCATATTTTCTGAGATTTCTAGCTATCGATTAATTTAATAGTACTGCAATCTGCTAAATGTCTATATAATATTGTGCGCATATCTATATTTCAACAAAGTACAAAGACTGTATTCCAAGGGTCGGGTTTGAAGAAAAAGCATTGTTACTTAAGTTATTAAGTTTATATTTCGCTTACGTTAATAATAGCAAAAGCCGCAAAAACATCTTGAAAACCCAAGATAAGTCTTTTCTTTTTTTTAAGTTTAAATGATCCATTTTATCACTCAGGTATGTTCATAAAATATGAAGATAAGGCAGTTTTTTAATGTTATTAACAGTGGACAGATACTAACAAAAATAGAAACACCCAGATTTAAAAGCAATCGTAAACTTAAAACAAGAACGAAAAATCATGCGTCAAACATAGATTATGAAACACTTTCCAACGCTTCCACAATACT
Organism: Maratus speciosus; assembly: GCA_963932465.1. Taxonomy (NCBI): domain Eukaryota; kingdom Metazoa; phylum Arthropoda; class Arachnida; order Araneae; family Salticidae; genus Maratus; species Maratus speciosus. Next base: position 39,555,750 of record OZ010791.1, on the reverse strand, counting down.
TTAACTAAACTTCACTATTTAATAAGGTGAAAGATGGTGTCTAACCATAAGTAAACAATTTGGAAAACACATAATTTTAGTTGAAACCCAAATTTCAACAACTGCCATTAATAGTCGGAAAATATGCAAATTCGTTTGTACAGTCCTGCTATGGATTCTATGGATCATCTATGGATTTGTATATACTATACCACAAAGTATGCTAAGATTTAGATCAGTTAAGGAATCGCATGGCACAGTTGTAAATTCCCCTTCAGCAGTTTCCGTCGATAAACGGAAATGCACTCGAGATCTTTTGTGCCCACCTGTATAGGATCTATAAAATTTATTCACACCCAGTAATGGGCAAAAAATAGGTTTAATTTAAAATCGCGTTGCCACAATTTAAAACGCACTTCCAACAATTATTGTTACTAGACAGTAACCGAATACTTTTGTGTGTCCCTGTCAATGAAAGATGAATAGTGTGCACACTCTATTCTATAGTAAGCCTCTTGAAATGCACTTCAGTGATATACAGGGTGTCCCAGAGGTAATGGGACAAACTTTAGGGGAAGGTAGGGCACATCACAAGGATTCAGACTTGCATGGCAACCCAGGGTCGGAAACGCTTTCCTGGCGCGGTAGTGACGACACAAAACACAAGAAAGAAAGGACACGAACAGGGAGAGAAAACATGTTTATTATTCTTAGTACTGCAAAAATGCCGGGACAATGCTGGAAAGTGTTGAGGAACTTGTTGCAAGCATCGTGGCAGCTGCTGGGGAAGTCTGGGGCACTCCCAGTATTTTCGAGAACATTAGATCTTCCATACGCCGGAGATGCGCTTCCATGCATCACGGCCCGGGGCGTCTATTCTGGTGTAATCGAGTAAATACCGGGAATCGGGATCGGGATCGCCGTCTCATAGCGACCACTGGGCGAAGAGCTATTCTGGTCTCCCCTCGTTATACGACAGTGGAGGATGAAACGCAGAATGTCCCCTGCGTGCGATCGGACACAGTTGTAGCCAATCAGATGAAAGCGCTCACGTGTTTTTATATGTTTGGGAGAGGGAAACAGCTGTCTTGCTTTGTCAAGTGTTATTGTTATTTACGTGAAAGGAAAAGAATGTTTGGGTTATCTATATAAAAGAAAAACGAGTTGAAGGAATGAATGCCATTGTTTTACATCAGCGTGATCGTGCCTGTAACCTGTTTAAAATTTCCTGACCTAAGAAAAAATGTCCATTTGTATTTTAATTATGCATAAAATACTATTTGTTATTATTATTGAATCAATTTTTTGAAAGAAACTTTGTTCTATTTTAATATCAGAAAATGATTAGTAAATGTTATGGTGAAATAGACAGATTTTTTTTCAGACTTCAAAATATTTTTGAAAAATAAAGGGGGGGGGGGGGTGTTGTAGGTTCTACCAAGCTCTACATATATATTTGAAGCCTAATATATAATGGATTTTAAAAAAATAATAAACATTATATAGCTTTTTATTTATTTGCATCTTTAGACCACTTTTATTTTAAATTAATTATATTTATCACACCAGTACTGAAAACACATATATAAATTAGGCCGAATATTTAAATATACTTTAGTTTCACCTTTATTAAAAAAAAAAATCTAGGTTTGCTTATAATTGTTCTTAATCTCAAATCTGCAATAAACTTAAAGAATATATGCATATATAATAAGTATATTAATTTAGCTTTGTACTTAAATGTCTCCTACCTTCCTTTTTAAATTAACTTATAAATTCACCACGATTTAATTATTTTCGTGACAGTAAAAATATTCTAAGGAAAGTCTCTCAAATTTTATTTTCCCTTAATTTTATTTATTAATATTTTAAATACTTACAGAGATCATCAATGAGTTTAATTACTTATTTAAAAAAAAAAAAAAAAAAGAAAAAAAAAACTAAATATGCTAATGAAAAATTATTGTTGTATCTTTATCAATTCACTGAAAATCTTGATTCTTTGTGAAAAATATAATTAGAATCAATTAAATCATTAAATGTAAAAACAAATAATAAAATGTTTTTTAAATTATTATTATTATTATTATTATTGTGAAACGGATCTAAAATATGTTTTCTCCGCTCAACAACGCAAAATTTTGGAACACAAACACAAGGGCTCATTAAAAAACCCTTCCAACTGGGCCGTGGCACTGAACCTCTTTGATTTTAGGGGGTGCCAAACTTGGTGAACGAATTTTACAGAGATAATATTTAAAATCTAATTCGATCTTGTACAAATTATGCTGCATATTTTTTGCTATTGGAGTAGGGAAAGATTAAACACAAGTAATATATTTATCTAAATATGTATTTATATATCCATATCTCTATTTTAAGACATAGAACACGTTTAATTTTTGTGACAGCATAGGAAGGGGCATTGAATGAATACCAGGCCTTCATCCTCTCCTCTTTTGTTTCACCAGGCCCTGTACATACACAGACTAATTTTAAAACATAAAAGCATGAAATTAGCAGATATGACAATTGAAGTGATTAGGAGTTGAAAAGCGCCTTTATGTATTTTTATTTTTGAAGTATATAAACGTATTATCTTGAGTTATAAGCAAATGTTATCTTTTGACGACCTTTATCGGGAGTCACTTTCATAATTTCGGTTCAAAATGCCTACTTTGACCGCATTTTCTGAAGAATCCTTTACCTTTATCGAAAAATGGTATATGCTATTCGAGTTTTCAGTTTCTGAATAACAACATCAACCAATTTTCTGTGTTTTCGAATAAAAATTATTCCAGGAATGTGTCAGAAAATAGGGAGTTTTAATTTGAGAACAGCTTTAATATTATACAGAAAAAAATGTGAACTGTCTTGGCTTTTTGCCGAAACTTTTGGTTTGTTTAAAAGGCCGAAATAAAAGCTTTTATTTCAGAAATTTTTCCATGTTTAAACTTTAAACCTTTCCATGTAAAATGAAAGTATTTTTTTCGGTCTGAATTAAATTTGTAAGTAAATTAGTTGACATTTTTTGCAAGAAAAAAAGAATACACAGATTTCCGAGTCAAAGAACTTTTAAAGAATCTGTAAAAGAGCTTTAAATAAGAAAATAGTATTTTGTAATTAACAGGGCTCGGTGATATATATATATATATATATATATATATATCAGTGAGTATATATATTTATATGGGTATATTTAGAAATCGAATAGCTTATCCTTGAGATATACCATGATATATATCTGATATTTCTTTCAAAATGTCAAGACGTTTGATACTTTCGATATTTTATATTTTATTTCAAAATTTTATATTTTCAGTTTATTATTACCCCACCCTTTCTCTAAAAAGAAACTTTACGTTTGAAGCTGAATTTTTAGATGACAATAATGACGTCAGACAATATTTCTTACGACACTCATTGAAAGATAAACCATCTAATTTAGATAAGTTATTTACATCTTCATTTAAAATGATCTTTTCTAATTTTGGTTTACCTTAATTTAAAATGCACAACACATTATGAGATTGAAAAAGCAACAAAATTACAATTATGTTCATTATTTTTTTTAATTAAAACAAATTATTTTGTATTTCAAATTGTGTTTTATACAACAAAATTTTCTTAATACTAAATCTTACAGCTTTTTTTTTTTTTTTTTTTTTTTTTTTAACAAATTGGGTCTGTTTTCAATTAGCTGATCTACTATTTTGTTACTTAAGAGAAGCAAAAAAGAAAAAAACACACATTTAGAATAATATTTTATTAAGTTATCATGCTAACTGCAATATATTTTAATTTCTTATTTATATTAAGTCTGAAAATATTTATAATTATCAATAAGTTGACTATTTTGAAAATATCTGATAAATATAAAAAGCATTGGATATTTTTGAAGAAATCATGATATTTACGACCACTGGTAATTGAAAAACTATGCCCTCTTTCTATTTTTTAATATTAAACAAGTGCCCAAACCCTCCAAACAGAGCAAAAATTCTTTCCGAACCCTACCCACTGCGATCTCGACCACAAGGTAGCAGTCGGAAAAAAAGCAACCCACTCCGACCGGCGAAATTTCGACTCTACTACACTAGAATAGCAAATAATCGCCAAGGCGGCTCTTCCCGACCGGTTTCAGCATTCCTACGACACCAGAATAGATCCCCGGGGTCGTAATTTCGAACACCTACTTTGATGACGATCGTTGTCCCTTTAATGTTCTTTCTTCTTAGTTTTTTGATATACTAAGGATAATAAACATGTTTTCTCCTCTTATTTGCATCCTGTCTTTTTTGTGTTTTGTGTCGTCACTACCTCGCCAGGAAATCGTTTCCGACCCTGGGTTGCTATGCAAATCTGAATCCTTGTGATTTCCCCTACCTCCCCTTAAAGTTTGTCCAATTACTTCTTGGACACCCTGTATATTAATTTTAATGTTTTGAAATAGTGTCATATCGTTAAAATACACAGCAAACGATTTTTCTCTGTAGACCATAATGTAACGGAATTCTTTGGAGAGTCCCTGTAAATGAACTATAAATTCTACACACTGCATTTTCTATGCCGAACAGGCTATAATAAACCTCATTAACTTATAGATGAAACAGCACTGAAAAACTGGAGATAAATCACAATTAAATAATAATAACTACGAAACAGGAATTCTGTTTTCTCAGAATTTAGTGTCGCCCCCGATGAAAAAAAAAATATGTATATATATAAATAGTACAAAGCATATGTCAATATTAAGACTTAAAGCACACGCTTTTATTTTATGTAAAATGAAGTCCTCTTCGCATCCGCTTAAGAATTCCACATTTACAATCCACTCTTAAACATCTACAGTAAAGTATGCATATTAGGACGTCACTATCGCGAAATAATACACAGATGAAGCAAAAAGACGTAGTCATTAAAGAAACTCGACAAAAAAAAAGTTGGAAATTGCGCGTCAAACGTGGCAAATGAGGTACGTTCGCACTATAACTAGTTTTATAAATATTTTTTGCACCGCATAGTGTACTGAATGTATATTCTAGTGCACTTTATAAGTGCATATGAATTTCAATCTGCTCGAAAGGCTGTAACATCATTAAATTGCATTTGAAATAATTTTTTCCCATTGGCCGTCATGGAACGGAAAACTTTTGATTGTCCCTGTCATTAAACTATACATCCGATTTTTATAAAATTTGAAATGACTCGACAAAATTTTGCAACAGTTATATATTTAAAATTTCAGACCATTCGGTTGGGTAGTTTTTGCTCTGTTATATGCGAACAGACAGACGGACCGAACGACGACTATAGGTGCTACTTATTTATATAATTACGAAAGCACCTAAAAAACGGCTGTCTAATGATTCAAATGCCTTCATTTGTTTATAACATTAATATAGATACTTAAAATAAAATATAATTTAATAGCTCCATGTTTTTACATCAGAAATCATTAAATTATATTTTTTCAAAATAGCATGTAATTAATTACATTTTTTTTTCGGTTGTTATGAGAAAATGGCAATAAAAATATATAATTACTATTTTACAACTATTTTTCCTTTACTTTCTACATGGGGTCGAAATGGAGTACTTCCGTTGCCAATATTAAGCAAATTGCTCTAAAATCTACAAACAAATTATTATTTCAAAAATAAATGGAGATAAAAGTTGTTGTTTTTTCCCAATACGACGGTATAAAAATTGAAAATGTGCGATGCTTAGAAGTTAAAAAAATTACTGTAGAGTATTTAATCGTACAATGATGCATCTGCTTTGTTTTACGGCTGGCTTGTACAAGGGAACGTTATTTTTGGTAGACGACACAAAATAAGCAGGTAGAAAGAAATAGCATACCGGGGGCTAATAAACTTTGTACGAATCACCATAATACAAAAGAACACACAGGACTCGTTTCAGGCTTCCAGTCCGAAACGTGTCCTGTGCGTTCTTTTGTTTTATGGTGATTCATACAAAGTTTTATTGTTTAATTACTCATTAAGTTATATCTATTGCATGGCCATCTGAGTCTATTTTTGCGAGTTTGAACATGCACAGACAGACAAACCTAATTCATGAGTACGTTTCAACTACGTTGGAAAGTGTTAAGAGGCTACTTCAGTCAAATGAAAAGACACATTCGCTAATGCTAATCCTATGGAAGAAATTTATAAAGATCTCGGTCGCATATCAATATTTTTAGATGATTTCTTTTGCATTGAATAGTTGAGATCGATCTGTATGCAGGCCGTTTTTTACTTTTTCGATTTTGATAGCAGATATTTTTTATGTGGGCGCTTTTACTTTCGAAACCGGTTCCGAAAATGAAAGTGTGAAAATGAAAGTGTTCTCATAAGAAATACCTGTAAACAAAATGGAAAAAGTAAACAACAGCCTTTGTACAGATCGATCTCAACTATTCAAGGCAAAAGAAATCATTTAAAAATATTGAAATGCGACCGAGATATCTTTATAAATTTCTTCCATAGGATTAGCATTAGCGAACGGGTCTTTTCCTTTCACTGAAGTAGCCTCTTAATGCTTTCATAGTGATGGATGATCTGTATTATTTTGCAGCTGGGCTTCGACCCTTGTCTGAAAGAAATACCAATCCCCAATGAATCGAAAAAGTAAAGCCTCAATTTTGCCATCATCACACAAATCCGTAACACATTAAAACATTTTCAGGATTTCATTGAAAAGTGAAATATCTAGAGGATGCGAATTTTTCCCACAGTCGTGAAATAAAGGAGCAAATCTCTCCGATCGTCCTTCGATGAACTTTCAGAGAGTATTAAGACCATGGTCACACTGGGATGATTCCTTCTGTTTCCCTGAATCCATTCATTACGTCACTCAAATTTCGTGGAGTTTTTACCTTTCCCGCTCCCTATGTCACATTCGTGCGATACCCCTCCCCCCTTTCTTCCTTTCTGTTGTGACGTCGCATATTCTGCAACTAAATGCTACGTAAGATATAGTATCTTCTGATATAAATATTACGCAACCCTTAAGTTCTTGTATGCTTTTACTCCAGGCTGTTGGAATTCAAAGAAAAGGGAAAAGCATAACCAGTAATTCTACCAAAATAATAATACAGCAGACTCCCTAAAATCCACACAGCTTGGGACCAGAGGTTGTGCGGATTTTTGGTCATTGTTTTGTTTACATTTTTTAAATAATAATTTGAATGTAATAATGCAATCAAAATTATAATGAATGCTTGCAATATAGTTAAATATTAAAATAATTAAGTAAAGTAATAATCTAAAATTATTAAAAGTAAGATAATTTAAAAAATGATTATATTATTAAATGTAAAGGTCAAGTATGTAATTAATAATGTATAATTAAATATATATATAATAAAGATGAGATACATTTTCCTTGAATTATTCAATGAAACTTTCCTCATAAAGGTGCCCTATTAATTCAAATAAATATAATAAATTAAGGAAGTTTTATTTCATGTTTAGCTAGTCTTAATAACTAAAAAAGCTTCATTAATACATAAATATATTTGGTAAAAAGATTGTGATTATCAGTGATATCAACAATACCTTGATTTTTTTTTTTTCAGAAATAAATTTATACTTCCTTCATGAAAAACCATGAGTTCAGTCATATTATTGAGAGTTACATATTAAAATACATATGGAATGATATAAAACTAAAAAAAATCTGTAATTTTGCCTCTACATCTGAATTGAAAGTTTTATTGTTTACATCTGCGATGATGTGCGGATTTTAGGCGTCTGTGGATTTTAGGGTTGCGGATTTCAGTGGGTCTACTGTAATTATATTGATACTTGGAAATTTTTCCAAAGAGAAACATTCGCCTTGCATACAATATTTCAAATGAAAATCAAATTTCAAATTAATTGCTTAAAAGGCGCAAAAGCCAACCTAGTGAAAAAGATTCCATGCCGAGACTCGAACCCTGGCCATCAGTATAGCGCTATATTGATGGCCGATTCGAGTCCCGGCATGGTATCTTTTCCACTAGGTTGGCTTTTGCGCCTTTTAAGCAATTAATTTGAAATTTGATTTTTATTTGAAATATAATAATAATTTTTTTTAAAATGAACTTTGTTATACTACTTTGAAAATACCGTCACCTAAAGGAAAAAGGAAAAAAAACTTCTTACTAACATCATAAAATTAAGAAATGCGCTAGGCCTTTCGAAAGAACTTTGTCTTTCTTCATCAGACGCAAATAAGGCTTGCTACCACTTGGAACACAGACGCAATACCGAAAAGAAATCTAAGGCTAACAGACAAGTTAAAGAAAAATAATTCTCTCTCTGTTCAGTGTTATTCCGATTGAGTAATGATCTTGTGGGACGGATTGGTGCCTTCTGCTTTCCTATTGAATGTTTTCTTTAACTTCTCCCTTTCCCCTAGATTTTCGTCTGGTATTGCTCCTGCCTTCCAAGTGGTAGAGTGCATGTTATTTGCGCATGATGAAGTAAGACAAAGTTCTTTCGAAAGGCATGAGCGCATTTCTTTATTTTGTAGTATTATTAAGAAATGTTTTTGCCTGTTGTATCACACCAGTTCGGGTGATTTGATTGGTCTATATTTAACAGGTCTATGATATGACTGGCCTACGTCGACTATTTTGACTATTGAGAAATTTTCTTAAATATCTCGTTTGTATTTCCATAGTTTTAAACGATTTTTTTTCAATCGATCTCTACAAAGGTCGTTTTTTACTTTCTCGGTTTTGTTTGCAAGTTTTTTGTTTTATGAGGATTACTTTCACTTTCGAAACCGGTTCCAGAAAGTGAAAGTATCCTCATAAAAAAAAAAAATAATAATAATAATAATAATAATAAAAACATGTAAACAAAATCGTAAAAGTAAAAAGCGGCCTTTGTAAAGATCGACCTCACTTATTCAATGCAAAATAATCATTTAAAAATATGGAAATGCAAACGAGATATTTAAAACAAATTCTCCCATAGGATTAACATTATAGCGAGCGGGTGTTTTCGCATTAGTGAACTAGCCTCTTGTTAAAATAGTTGACTATTATGTAATTACAGTAATATTCTTTATTCGTTGCGATAGATGAATTACAATTTTAAACATTATGTGTTATTCAAATATTAGCATGCTACCCAATGATAGCATACTGCATATTTCCATGCGCCCCCGCTCTTCTGAAATAATTGTGTCAAGATTATCAGATTCAAAAGGGAAATCTTCACGCCATGTCCAACCTGAACAACGTATTTCATTTTCGGAGCAATCTTTTCATAGACAGTAAAATATAATATAATCGAATTTTTTTAACGTATCTGGCGATAGCTGAAATACAATGAACAGAAAGGATTTTACCGATTTCTTTCTCATTCATATCTAGTAGAAATTGAAATAATGTCTATGATCAGAGTTACACAACGGAAGAACAGGTAGACAGATGAGCAAAAGTACCTTATTTTAGAAACAAGAAAATATTACATTGACCCATCGGGAAATTAAACAAATAAAAAACGAACAAATTTTTTTTAAAAAAATTTCAAAGTAATTATATTAGAAAGAAATGCACACATACACATACATATAGGAAAAATCAATATCGTTGCATTGCGTAACTTCGCTTTTTTTTTCTTTAGTATTTAATAAATAAATATAAATGTATTTTTTTTTTTAAACATGCTTTCATTAAAATTCACAAAAATCTAGAAAATGTTTTTTCTTTAATGCACTAAAAAGTAGAAAAGTCTTGAAAAAAAAAAAAAAAAAACCCTTAAAACGGAGTTTAAATTAAATGCGGTGAGCATCGATTACGGAAGATTAATGGATTTAAATGGGAATTTTGCCAAATTAGCCAGCTATCGCCAAGTTAGCCAAAATGTGACTATATTTAACCAACTTGGCTAAAATTTGACGCTATTGTGGTAATCTTGTCATTATTATTTTTCAACAAATACTCATTGTTGAAGCTGATGCTGATTTCTCCGCAGAAAATAAAACGTAACCATTAAGTAAATTTGCCCCTCGTTGCCCCCCTTAGGGACCGAATTTTAAAAAATCAATGTTCAATTCATGTATTGCCCTCAAGAATACATATGGGGGTATTCTCACAATCTTTTGACTTTTCAGGAATAAAAATCTGGTGAAATTAAACTTACTAAAATAACATTTTAAACTTATTATAGAATTATTATTTTAATATTATATTAAATTATAGACGAATGCCTTAATGATTCAAAATAAAGAAAAAATGGTCAGCAGCGAAAGTTTTTTTTATTTAATTGAGGTTTAAGTTAAGCTTGCGAGTTTAATTTTACTTACCATTTTACCGCTATAACTTTTAGGTAGCTTTCTTTACAAAAAAGCTACCTATTGCAGCCGTTCGGAGGAAAGCGATTTCAAAAAATTTTGGTATATTTTCATCGATCATGACCCCCAGACCCCGAAACCACTCTCCGTTCAAAATTGATATATATATATATATATATATATATATATATATATATATATATATATATATATATATATATATATATATCTGACCTATGTCATACTGTAACTCCCGTAATTATGAACCGATTTCGATGTAATTCGGTGTGTACATAGTACATACCAATGTCTCGACCGAGTTCGTTGGCCAGCTTCATCCGCCGTTTTGTTTCAAAATGGCGGCCTTTTAAAATTTTTTAAAAAATTTAAAACTTGAAATGTGGTACCAAAAAATTAAAAATGGAAAAATATTTTTTTCTTATGTATTTGACCTTTATACAAAGATTCCGGAGCAGTTTTTGTTTCGTCTATATCTTAAAAAATGGCTGAGTTATAGCATTTTGAATTTCTAGCGTGGCTGACATTTTGAAACGTCCTGACTTTTGTCACGCGATAAAAGACGTATTTATGAACCGATTTGGATGTAATTCGGTGTGTACATAGTACATACCAATCTCTCGACCGAGTTCGTTGACCAGCTTCATCCGCCATTTTGTTTCAAAATGGCGGCCATTTAAAATTTTTAAAAAAAATTAAAATTTGAAATGTGGTACCAAAAAATTGAAAATGGAAAAATATTATTTTCTTATGTATTTGACCTTTATACAAAGATTTCGGAGCAGTTTTTGTTTCGTCTATATCTTAAAAAATGGCTGAGTTATAGCATTTTGAATTTCTAGCGTGGCTGACATTTTGAAACGTCCTGAATTTTGTCACACGATAAAAGGCGTACTTATGAACCGATTTGGATGTAACTTCGTTTATACATAGTACATACCAATGTCTCGACCGGGTTCGTTGGCCAGCTTCACCCGCCATCTTGTTTCAAAATGGCGGCCATTTAAAAAAATTAAAAAATAAAAAAAATTAAATGAGATACCAAAAAATTGGAAAATGAAAAAGATTTTTTTTGTATGTGTTTGACCTTAATACAAAGATTCCGGAACAGTTTTTCTTTCGTCTATATCTAAAAAAAAATTGCTGAGTAATAGCATTTTGAATTTCTCTTGTGGCTGACATTTTAAAACGACCTGATTTTTGTCACGCGATAACAGGCGTATTTATGAACCTATTTGGATGTAACTTGGTCTGTACATAGTACATACCAATGTCTCGACCGAGTTCGTTGGCCAGCTTCATTCACCATCTTGTTTCAAAAGGGTTGCCATTTAAAGAAAATTAAATTTAAAATTCAAAATAAGGTATTAAAAAATTGGAAAATGAAAAAGATTTTTTTATGTGTTTGGCCTTGATACAAAGATTCCGGAGCAGTTTTTGTTTCTGAAAATTTGTTTTTTTGTTGATATCTTAAAAAATGGTTGATTTATAGCACTTTGAATTTCTAGCATGGCTAACATTTTGAAACGATCTTGTATTTGTCACGCGATAACACACGTATTCGCCTATTTCGATGTAAGAAGGCATGTGGATAGTATACATCAACACCTCGACCAAGTTCGCTGGCCAGATTCATCAGCCATCTTGTTTCAAAATGGCGGCCATTAAATTAAAATATATATATATATATGTGAGGTGCAAAAAAATTAGAAATTGAAAAAGGTTTCTTTCTTAAGTATTTGATCTTGATATAAGGATTCAGGAGCATTTTTTGTTTGTCTTTACCTTGAAAAATGGCTCAGATATAGCAGTTTCAATTTCTATTGTGGGTGACATTTTGAAAAATCTGATTTTTTGCATGCGACAGCACTCCTATATATTAACCGATTTCGACGTGAGTGAGCATGTGCACAGCAATTACTAAGATCTCGACCAAGTTCACTGCTTAGCCTCATCCACCATGTTGTCTTAAAATGACAGGCACTTTAAGAAATTGCCGAATTTGGCAGCCAAATATAAGTTACTTTAAAGAAAAGCAGCTGGGATAAAGCTGACTAATTTCGCGAAATTCTCATTCATTATATTGATAAAAATTAGTATTGAATCTCCTATATTCGGTTTCCACTAAATTGAGCTTCGTGTGTTTGCATGATATAAGTTGGCTTTTTTAAAATAAGGATTATGAAAGCTACCTCTTCCTCCCGGCACTGGCCGGAAGGACTTTTTATTTTCTTCTAAATTTTTACTTATAATGAATTTGCATAGTACCCTGAGGATATTCAAATAGGAAATAATAACTTGGTTATTTTTAGTACAAAATTTTGGTATAACATTGTCTTAAAGGGGTGTTAAAGAAGGGTAAATAAAGGGAACGGTGTAGGAAAAAAGGAACGAAATGTGAAAAAAAGGGACGGTAAGGATGGAACGATAAGGAAAATTACCACCTATTTTAGGCAAATAATGTTAAGACTAAGTGGTAGCCACAATGTTCATTGATTTTTAGAAACAGTTATTTGCATTGGATTAAATAAAAAACAAAATTTTAATTTACCTCGAAAAGTGCAGGAATAAACCTTGGGGACGGTAAGACTACCCATAAGGCCACAATCTTGAAATTGATATTTAAATGCTGATTTAAATTCTGCAGTCAATTTCTTATCAAAGAATTTTAGACATTCTTTCTCTAGCATACTTCTGCTTGAGAAAAAACTTTAAAAAAATTCTGTGGCTGCATCTGAAGTGATTATCTGTATAATTTTAGCAAGAGGGACGGTAAGAAATCTAAAACCCAGGGACAGAGTTCAAAAAGTAATAACAACCGTAAAAATGTGTGCAGGTTAATTTTTTGCTACATATTTATATAATACAATTGTCCCAGTTTCGGAAAAAAATAACATGGAATTACTTTTATTGAAACAATTTTATAGAGACGGCTCCAAACTTAAAAATCAGCATCAGGGACATGGGACGATATAGGATTTTCGTGGTATATTTGGACCCCTAGCATCGTCCAAAAATTATTTATCTCGTTAATATTGATATGCAGCCATGCAATGGGATGTTTTCCAGTGTATGATATATATATGTATATATAAAAAAAAGAATATGTACTAAAATAAAAATTATTATTCAGAGACAGAAAAATATAGAAAAGTCAAAAGATTGTGAGAATGCCCCATATATATTCCAAATTTTACAGCTCTGTGTCAACAGGAAGTGGGCAAAAATGAGTCACAAGGTTTGACTGTCCCACACAAACATAATTAATTGTAAGTTAACGGAAAGCTTGTAAAAAACATACTTTTTTTACGTGTCTTAAAGAAAATATAGATTTTCTTAAAGCTATTAAAATACAAAAAAATGTCTGATATTATTTCCAGCTATATACAGAATTAACCTTTCAGCATTTCTCCTGATTTCACGCCAACAAAAATCAATTTTAAATATAGCCACGAAAGTTCACCGCCCGCGTTGTTGCTATCCTCCTACACACAATTAAGATGGGGGGAGGGGGAGAAAAAATAAACTTCACAGCCACAAACGGATGCCCGTTTCACAATTTCTCCCCGCTTTGTCATTGATATAATCGAGTCAGTGGCGCGTGCGCCACTTTCCTTATAGGCCATTGTTATTGCCACCCTGTCCCTCCCTGCTACTATTAGAACAACCTTGCCGACACGTAATAGAATAAGCCTATTATGACTCGCTACACGCTGGACATTAATGCAGAAGTCTTGTTTTTAAAATCTTCCCTCTCTCAGCATGATGAAATGGAAACAAAAATATTCCTCCCAGACGACGCTATTTCGATTTTCACACCCTTCAACACCATTGTTATCATGGACAATAAAAAATCACTTTTAACCCTTTATAGCCTGAATTTTGCTTACAAAAATTGGTTCACCTGAATAATTATTTACGTTAATGTCTAAGATATCCAGAAAAACATCTATAATAATAATTTGATTTTTAGGTATTTTTTTAAAAATTAAAACTGATTTAATAAATCGGTCGTTAGAGGTATTTTTGCAAAATATTGACAAGAATAATGAGATTAATTCACAAAAAATACTGTCATGGAAATACCACAATTCTTATAAGAACAGCATAAATAAATGTATTGTGATCCCTAAGGGGGCCTTCTACATTAGAAGACCAAAACTGAGCACTAGAGGTTTTATGATTTTTTTGGGGGAAGAAAACTGTATGATGGATCTTTTTGAAATTTTAACAGTTTATTGTGCTTATCTTAAGGTATACACAATAATTTTTTTTATTAGATTTTGTTGCTTCTACTCTAAGTTATAAACAAATATGTTCAACTGCTTTGGAAAATTTCGTCTGGACGGTGGGCATGATAGCGTCTTCTAGAATTATCTGAAACACAAAAATAAATTTTTTTTTCTTAAACTTCGTGAGCTTCTAGTTAAATTAAAGAAGCCCATAAATTTATCAAAAAAATTATGTAATGGCTGATTAAAAAAAAAAAAAAAATGCTTAAAAAATCCGTTCTTATTTGTTCTTATAACTTTTTTTAAAAAATAATTTTAGTAAAAGCTTCAATTAATATCGAAGTCAATTAAATAAGCTTTAATTTAAAAAAAAAAAAAAAAGCAAGATGATCCATTGAGTAGTTTTTTTTTTTTTTAATCTTGCCCACCGTGTCAAAAAATGGGGTTGAACATATTTGTTTATAAATAACTTAGAGTAGAAGCAACAAAATCTAATAAAAAAAATTCTTCTGTATACCTTAAGATATGTACAATAAACTGTTAAAATTTCAAAAAGATCCATCATACAGTTTTCTTACAAAAAAATCATAAAAAGTGCTCTTTTTTGTCTCTTAATGTAGAAGGTCCCCTTAACTGGAACAGGAAAGTGTTTTGTAGTTGCAAATGTTTCGCATAACGTTCTTTAATAGGACAAAAGCAACAACTTGGTAAATGGTTAAGATAACCCTATTAAAAAAATATTGAGCTTCGACTGTTTCACTGTGCTTTCTAAATAGGATTGAGCGAATTATTTTGTATGAAAAGTGCAATCTACTTTTATGAGTAGAGGGAATTAAATAAATTGCATATAGAATTTTCTTTAATGGCACTTAAAAGTACCGTCAGGATATAAAGGGTTAAAAAGGAAGATTTATTGAAATGATTTGATACGCTTATTCTTCACAAGATAATTTCTCGCGCATTCAATTTGTATATTATATATCGGCGCACCCACGGATGGAGCTAAGGGGGCTGAAGCCCCTCCCAGACTAGACTAGATATTTATATATTTTTTATTATTATAAAAGTATGTTATTATTTTTAATAGGTCCTTAAAAAATCGGAATTCTGAAAATATATTAATTTTGTCACACATTTTTTTTTCTCTTTTATAAATTTATTAGGAAATTCGAAATATTAGCATGTTTAAAATTTACCTAATTAAAAATTTAAGACCCCGTGCAACCTCTTGCTTTTTTTAACCTTCATAATATTTTGATAATTTAATAATAAAACTTTAAATAGTTCGATTGCAAACACACCTTAAAATTATCCAAATACAGAAACGCACCAAAAAATCGCAAAAACTAAGATATATTTTAGTACAGAATTTCATTATTTAACATGTTAAAATCATTCAGAATTAGCCCCGGCCAAAACGTTCCAGAGCTTCCTCTGGCTGGCTACGACTCTGCTCCAGTCAGCAGAAAAAAATGTAAGTCAAGACCTGATCCGGCACGTCCCATAAAATAAAATGAAAGAAAGACAGAGCTCGGCAGCGGGTCGGGCCAGATCTAGGCACATATAGACCTCTAAAATATGCTAGCCCCCTCCAAAGCGTAATCCTGGATGCGCCACTGATATTATCGATCATTAATATCTGAACATATAGCTTTGATGATCACAGGAATATAGGAGTAAAAACAAAACTTTAATAGTATAGATAAAATTTATTAATATGAAATTGCCATTAATATATGAAAATATTTGTTTTTCATATATGCAAGCACTGAACAATGTGGTAGATACAGGGCCCGATGAACCTCTGAAGAACAGTGTCATTATGGGGAAGGTTTCTGAATTCTGCACACTCATCAGTGTTGCAGAACAATAATGTTGTCAGATCCAGTGTCACAAAAAGTGGGACAGTGAGACATAAATGTGGGGCAGCGACATTTAAATTGGCACATAAATCAGGAACCTGTATAAAATGTAAAAATTTCATTGCCCCAAGTACACCATACACTTATACTTCCTGAGACAAAAGCCTGTTTAAAACGGAATTTTCCCCGTGTCCCTTGCTATTCCGTCTAGCGGGTTTTATTATAATGGATAAGCACAACAAACTTATACAGAAAAACCTGTGAAAGCGCAATCGCTAGAGACTGAAATAAAATTGTAATTTAGCAGATACGTTTGAGGACGTGAGTTTCAAAACTCGCCTTATCCAAAATAATAAAAAATCGTGATTTCTCTATCAATCTCTTCTATTAGTAAAGCTGCACAAAAAAAAAAAACCCACAACAATCTGCAAAAATGTAGTTTTATCCTGTATTTCTAGCATAGTAAAATCTTGGTTTATAATGAAAACCAATGGACGCAGTTGGAGATTTTTCGCGATTTCCCAAAATTTGATTTTCTGGATAAGGCTAGTTTTGAAACTCGCGACTTCATTTGTATAGCATTCCTATCGCAGGGACAACGAAATGTATACTTTTAAAATAAAATTCCTTATCAACAGGTTCCGTTAACACAGGGTTTACTGAACAAAGTACGGTGAAACTTGGGAAAACAGAATCGCTAGGAACAGCAAAAAGTTCCGTTTTAGACAGCTTTTCTTCTAGACAGGTAAATTTGTAATGTTGGAAGACATTGTAATTTTTTTTAGTTATAGATTTGTTCTGGCTTCATAGGTTTCACTGTTTCAAATTCCACTCAATACAGACTAACGAATAAAATGATACTAAGTGAAATGTAATAGAATTTGTGTACCATGAAAAATCGGGACTTTTGGGGTCCCTCGAGGTGGTTACGCGGACAGCTCTCAGTGACTCCAAAAATCGAGACTTTTGGGGTCCCTCGAACTGGTTACGCGGGACAGGTCTTAGTGGCTCTGAAAATTGGGACTTTTGGGGCCCCTAGCAGTGGTTACACGGGACAGGTCTTGGTGACTCTGAAATTAGGGACAACTGGCGACACTAGTTACGCATACTATTCTCAGAAGCCATCTCAGAATTTCATAAAACAACTTTTGTTAATGTTGCCTGTATAAAGTAGTCGGATGTGCCAATCCCAAAACTTTCTTCTATCTCAAATCTCATACATGTCAATACTTCAAAATTCGCTATCACAGTGCCAAAATTAAATGGAAATCTGTGCCCATCATGAGGATTCTAAAAATATGAAATTCCGTACATTACTTCTTGAGACAGAAATACCGCTAAAGTCGTATAAATCCTACAAAATGCAACATATCGGTGCCGCCTGTTAGGTGATTTACATCAAAATCTGATCAGTAACAATTTATGTCAACGCTTAACTGAATCTGAACTTTGATGAAAATCCGTGAATAAGTTTTAAGATAGTTATTAAGAAAATTGTCAAAAATCCAGCATAGCAGAGTCACCTATTGGGCGATTAACACCAAAACGCAATCTGAAGCAACTTGTGTCAACGTCTAACCGAATCTGAAGTTTGATGAAAATCCGTGCGTTAGTTCTTGAGATAGAGAATTACTATTCCGGAAATCATGAATAATGCATCATAGCAGCACCATCTAACGGGCGATTTGCACCCAAAAAGTAATCAGCACCAATTTATATCAGGGTCTAACTGAATATAATTTTTTTATTAAGTTCCGTTCATTAGTTCTGGAGATAGAGTGCCCATAAAATTGTTATCACATACACACAGACAAACATTTTGTAAAAACATGTTTTTTCGGGATCTTTGACACCTAAAACGTGTAAATCCATCGAAAAACGGAAGTCGAAAAATTTCACGAATCCAATACTTCCTTTTTGTAAAGATAGAAGAAAGTATAAAAATATTACCGGGTGCACTTCCCTGCATCGACTTTCAGTAATTGTAGGCAATTTCTACTGGTCTTATAACATACTTTTAAGAGCTCGTTTTTAAATGCTGTAGAATGATCACCAAAACGGTTTTCTCCGAACGAAAATTATAAAAACGTCAGACGTGTGCAGTAAATTAGATATAGTAAGTCTCTTAACCCTTAAATGCGCGATTTTTTATTTTGTTTCAAAAAAATTATATATGATTCTCTGAAAGGTTTATTACTCAGGAAAAATAATGAAAAAAATCAGAGCATTTTTCATATAATACGTCAATCTTTTCTTCTGTTGCACATCTGCAATACAAGTAAAAACTACTGTCGTGTGGCTGCTTTACGCTAAAATATTGCAAATTAGTAAATATTTTAATAAGTATGTCTCCAAATACCTTATTTTATGTAATTATTTATTTTATAAAACTTAACCTTTAACCCTTTAATTCCCAGGATAGAATACGTTCTATAAATTACGTAGTTCGGAGAATCTGACTTGACACCAGAAAGTTTCAATGGTTAATTTCGCTTCATTTAAATACGGAATGTCTGTTTTTTAATTAAATCAACTATTGCTATTTTAATTTTCTGTTGCGAATTAGGTAAATAGGAATAAAAAAAATCTATTAAATTCAAAACACTGTTGTTTGCATCTATGCAAAACTGCGCACTAAAGGGTTAACTCCTTTAGAATTTTTTTCCTAATTGAATAAGGAAAATTCTCAGATTAAATAAGGCAACATTTACAATAAAAGTTTACTGGTAAGAATAATCACGGATTTTGGGCAGTTTACGCTGCACGTATACCGGTCGCTCGTCCCCAAGGGGTTAAGAGGAGGTTACATTTGCATAAGCATCTTTATATACCGAATCGTAAAAGAGCAATATTACTGGAAATTGCATTTATAAAATTAAAGTTACAACGGGGGCTTCGGGGGGACAGAGCTCCCCTAAAAACTGCACTTTTGATGCTTAAAAAAAAGAATAAGTAGTTCAGAATAATATTGCATAAGCCCGTGTTTAATGAGGCAATTCTAAAACTTCAATTTCTTGAAGCTTCGAGAAATTTTATATGGTTATAACCTAAAACTTCAAACTATAGATTTTAGGATATTAAATATTACACTTAGAGAACAATAATTTGCAAAGCTGGCGTTGAGCCCCCAGACCTGTAGATTAACTTATTACTAACTTTAACAGCAGTGGCATAGCGTCCATCTTGCATTAAAAGAGGGTGAAAATTTTGCATACAATAAATATTTTACATTGCAATTACTTATTGTAAAATAGTAAAAGAAAAAAATATCAAAATTTTACCATTCTTCTCTTCATGGAGAGCTTTTTGTTTTGTAGTTTTAACTTTTAAATAATTACATTGCTTAAAATGAGATAAAATCTTAAAATCAAGAACTAAATGAAGCTACAATTGCCTTCCGGTACAGGCAGGCAGGACTCTTTGTATTACAATAACTTTTTTCATTTTTGATTGCTATATTCGAATTACATTGATCTTTCAGAACGAACAGCGGATGCTCATGGAACATTTTCTAAAATTTTATAAAAGCATTCTGATGATAGACAAAAATGTAATAGTAGCTGGGAGTTTTCTAATTTTAATCTATACACAGATTTGTCAAACATATTCTATAAAAGATTCATGAAATTTGGTAAAAAAAAAAAAAAAAAAAAAAAATTGCTACAAAGCATTGCAAGACATTTTCTTTGCTATAAAAACCATACAATTACACACCATTTAGAATTACCTTTTGTTCTAACAAAATAACCACAAAACAAGGAAACAAAACAGCTTGAAGCCGGAAAAAACGGAGAATTTCTCGTGCTTTCGCATCTTGACTATCAGGCAAACGCTGGCCTTGGCCTTAATATATTACTTTTGTCGAGTTGGGCACCAAAGGATTAGTTCCACTGGACAGTTCCAGAACTATACTCATCAGCAGAAAAACTGGGAGAGGATGCCAACTTTTGTCAACATACGTTTGAATATCGAAGCTTTAGGAAGAGGATATGAGGGAGCAAAGGCTCTTCCTATTCTATTGTCAATCTTTACTTTCATCCGTTCAGATTTTAATAAGTTTAGGAGAGTTAAATTCCGTTTTAATGCCTGAAGGTAAATCGGACCATTAGGGACAAAAGAAATGAAAAACACATTCATAATCTTTTTTTTTTCTTTTTGCAAAATACCACCTTACCCTGTAAGGTGACAAAGAGTTTGTTTTCAAGAGCTTTACTGGTGATAGTTAACAAGAGAAAACTTTGGAAAGTATAGCTCTTCTAAAAATAAAGCAAATTCCGTTTTTAACTCTTGCGTTGTTAAAAAAATAGTAATAATAAATAACTTTCATTTACATTTTGTGAATAATCGGCTTTGGTTAGTCACTATATCGATAAACCTTTTACTGTCCCATAACTGAGCATGAAATTTAAATTATTATATTGGGAAGTTCTTTTGTAGAAAGTTAAGATGAAATTTAATTAAGTTTTAATTAAGTAACTCTGGTGTAGAGATTTTAAACTTTAGTAGAACTAGTGAAAACTTTAGTGGAAATTTTATGTTGCCTTACTTACTTTCTTTCTTTTTTCTTTCCTCACCCCCCCCCCCCCCACCCACCCACCCACCCACCGCGCCCACTTAAAGTTTTATTATTATTATTATTATTATTATTATTATTATTCAGTTTCAATGGAACGATGGAACAATGTATGCATCTTATGGATTCCCTAATTGCGGGGCAACTTCACATCTAGTTAAGAAGTAAATTGACTCACAAAAGCAAATGGGAGCCATAAAAAGAAAAATTGTTTATACGTGCGGTTGGTAGCCACATGAGAATTAAGTTCAGTAATTTAAAATAAGTAAATAGAGAAATTAAAAATAAAATAAGTTATAAAAGTTTAACAACATAATAAAGAAAAAAGAAAAAAAATTAATTTTTTTTTTTTTTTTTAAATTAAAAAAAATTTGAAAAAAAATAAACAAAATGCCATTTGTTCCATTCAGTCCAAAAGGAACAGGCAAAAAAGTTACCGTAGGGAAGCCACATAAAAAAAAAAATAATAATAACCTTTACAGAGACCGTATAATATAATTTTTAAAAGCTATGCTAAAAAGGAAGAATAAGAGAAGTAAAAAAAAAAAAATAATTTCTAAAAGAAATTTTAAAAATTAAATTTAAAACAAACAAAAACAGAGAAAGATAGAATAAGGATAAATGAGATGAGAAGAATTCAAACTAACAAAGATATTTAAAAACAGTATATAAAGAGTGAAATGAAATGAAAGGGGGTCGGCGACCGCATAGTCTGGTAACTCAGTTAAAAAATTTTAATTTAGTCGTCAAGAAGATTAATTGTCATTGGTATTGTTTCAAAAGGAACGATGTACCTTTACCGAAAACTAACAGTGTATTTTTCCGGCGAATCCTTAATTTTAAAAATATTTTGAAAAATAAAATAAAAGAACTTCCACATTAAGACTTTTAACCCGCATTACTTCTTACTCTTAATACCTGTACTTATAATATTCATTATCATATTTGGAAATCGCAAGAAAATTTTATAAATTAGCATACCACAACTTAGTATACATAGTCTCAATTTGAAAGTTGATTTTCATTAGACTATTCTATAACTTAAAAAAAATGCTTGGATTACCGAGAAATTTAAACAGAATCTTGAGGTGGGCATCGCATTTTTACTTTCTTCTATCTTTACAAGAAGAAAGTGTTGGATTCGTGAAGATTTTCGAATTCCGGTTTTTGACGGATTTACACGTTTTAGAGGTCAGAAATCCCGGAAAACTTGTTTCAGACGTGAGTCTGCCAGTCTGTATGTGACACAAATTTTGTGGGCGCTCTATCTCAAGAACTAACGCACAAAATTAAATAAAACTTTAGAATCAGATATTCCCCGATATAATTTAGTGCTGATTAGTTTTTAATGCAAATCGCACTACAGGCGGCTCTGCCTGTTGTGCGATATGAAAAATCATGCATTTTTCATGATTTCCGCAATAGCTCTATCTCAAGAACTAATTCACGGATTTTCATAAAACGATTCAGTTAGTACGTGATATAATTTGGTGCTGATTTGTTTTTGCTGTAAATCGCTCAATAGGTGGCGCTGCTATGATGCATTTTTCTTGATTTCCGCAATTGCTATATCACAGGAACTAATTCACAGATTTCCATCAAACTTCAGATTCAGTTATACCTTGACATAATCTGGTGCTAATTACGTTTTAGTATAAATCGCCCTACAGGTGGCGCTGCTAAGCTGCATTTTCTCACGATTTTCGCAATAGCTCAATCTCAATAAGTAATATACGGAATTTAATCAAACTTCATATTATGTTACACTTTCACATAAGTAGATCCTTTAGAATCTTATGATGGATTGTCATTTAATTTGGCACTGTGATGGCGAATTTTGAAGTATAACATACATCAGATAGAAGAAAGTTTTAGGATTGGAACATTCGACCATAGTTATTTTTGTAAAAGCAGTGGTGTAGTCCTGGAAAATAAAGTGGGGCGACGCTTATAGTACTGAATTCCTGAACATAACGTCCGTGTCACATGGGTAAAATCTTGCCTTCCATCTTGAATTGCCGAGAAAAGTAATTAAAAAATTAAACATAGTTTAAATTAAATTTAAACTTCAAAAAATCCCATTTTATCGGGGGTTTTCTAGAAATATTTAGACTAGAAACCCTAGTAAGTAGATTACGTCTAACAGTATGCGAATGTTTTCTAAAGATTCGAATTCTAAAGAGGTGAAAGAGATCAGTTTCAACCAAGAGACTACGTGCCCACCAATTTTTGACTAACCAACCAAAATCACTGAATTTTTAACCAATATTATCGCTTATCCAATCAAAGTGGAGAAAAACCGGAAAAAACGATGGGCAAACAAAGGTTGTCAAGATGGTTGCTAGGGTGTGACGTCATTTGAAACTGATCTATACAAAATAAAGTTATAAAATCACGGGTTTCATCATGATTTTAGTTGAACTATTCTAGCAAAGAACTCAACAAACTCAAGTAACGAATCTCAATATCACACGTCATTTTCGATATATTTCACACGTTATAATTTATTAAATTTTTTAATATTGTTGGAAGATATAAAAATTCAATGCTTTTATTCTTAAAATTGTTGGTTTATTAGAGAGCTTATCCTTTAAAAAATAATAATAGGTTTGGAAAATCTGCGTCCCCCTTAAAAATAAAAAGTAAGGGGACGTTTGAGATAAAGTAAAAAAGTGAGAGGACGCCGTCCATCCGCGTCCCTCCTCGACTACACCACTTGAAAGCTAAAATGCGTTCAATAGTTTTCTTGGAAATACTCCGCATATTGTTGTTGAGAATTCGGGTGCTATCATCCTGAGTAGTTTGTTGAATTAATTGCGAAGCAGTTATATTAATAGCACTTCTTATAAGTTATTAAGTATAATTTTAACTTGAAATACTCAGAATCGCATACCTGCTGTACTGAATATTTTGGATATAAATTATAGTTAATTTGTTCTAGATTTAAGAAAGACTGTTTTGAAGTATATTTTCTTTTCTTTTTATTTCATAGTCGTTTACTTATTGTTTAGTTATTTATTTACTCAGCGAAAATTTTTCAGCTTAATCAAACAGTATTTTCTATGTCTTTAAGAAAAATAATTATTAAAAAATTATTTTTGCAAAAGCAAAACGGAAAAGACATGATCTCTCTCTTTATCTTTTCCTTAAAAACATAGAGACTGCCGATTATAAAAGAGTAAATTTGTCGTTTTTTGCTCAGTATGCGCAAATTAAAAAAGGTTGGGATTTAACCATATATACTAAATCGTAATCGATGATCTACTGCTGTCATACTCCAACTTTTTATTTACGCTGGCCGCAAATCAGTAGTAGTTATATAATAAATATGAAACGTAATAACACAATAATGCAGAATTTACAAGTTTTAAGAATGAAAATATCAGGAGTTTTTCTTTAATAAATCAAAATTTCGCTCAATGCAAAGCATTTTTCTCTTTCTCTAATGTAAAAATATAAAGTGCTAATTTAATTAATTTTAAATAATGTTTATGTAGTGTTGAAGATTAAAAAGTATAATATAAAATAATAAGACTACGTGTAAAAAGAACTTCTGACTAAGCAAATGACAATTATGATAAATTAAAATTAAAATTCTAGTGCTTGTTATGTTTTAAGTAATTGTTTTACTAATTGTTTATCTAGTGCAATTATGATGTTTTAACGTAATTTAAAATTAATTGTAAACAACAGAGCAAATTTTGCCTGCCCATGAAAATATATAAACACAACAAGATCTTAAATACCTTTTGTGCGTATCTCAATTCTTTTTTTAAATATGTAAAATCATTACTCATTCTCCAACAAAAAATCCGATAATGTATTTTGCGAGATGTATGCTTTTTTTCCATGTCAACAATTAATGACATTTTTAAAACCAGTATCATGGACCCCCCTCCCCCCCCCCTTTCAAAAAAAAAGAAAATTAAAAAAAAAGTGGTAATCGCAAAATTAAACTTTATACTATATCACCTATTTCAACAATATGAACAGAATTTTAAAGAAAAAACATTCATTTGTGTGCAACAGAGATAAAGTCTGCATGTCTTGCGGGGCTGTCCTTAAAAACTCGGAGACTGCTGCAAGAATTTAAATTAATTTCCACTTTGTGATTTTATTACCTCTTTGAAAAGCATTAAGAATATTATGAAAGCTACAAGTGCCAATATAAATTTTAAAATGTCCCTTATTTTTCTTAATTTCCGCTTTAAGAGTTTTCAAATCTCACGATGTTAGAAGGTGTGTCTAGCGACTGAATGAATGTCGCCAGACGTTAGAAGGAAAACAGATTAAATAGATAATGTGCATGTTTGTCAACAAACTGGCTTGTTGCAGAGTTGGGCAAATTTGTAATTTTAATTATTTGCAATGTAATTACAATTTGATTGTATGTAATTAATTATAGTTACAATTGCATGCCGTGAAATATTCTTGCTGTACTGTAGCCGAAACCACCCCCATACCATTATTTGACGAAATTTCAGTGCTTGAATGTGTGTAAATATAATTAATTACATACAATTAAACTGTGATTAAATTGGAGGTAATTGCAATTACAAATTTGCCCAACTCTGACTTGTTGCATGACAACTCAACTTAATGTAGGCAAAAATTCAAGCTAAATTCCTTGAAATTATGCTAAAATGCTCCTAATTTTCACGAAGTTATAATATATTGTATTATATGTAGGAAATAATACGTTATAAATTACTAACTCTGCGAGAATTGTTACTTTCTGCTTGCACCAAGTTGAGAAGTACGTCTTTTTTAGAGTGCGTGACGTCACATGCACATTATCTATATAACATATGATATATTTAATCTGTATAAAAGAGTGGCTAGTTTATAATTCTATATCTCACGTTGTTTCAAGGCGTCTCTCAGTTTGATTTCATTATGCATTACAAAGCATGCAAATAGCAGCTATTGCCCTCAATGTCCCAGAGTAGCCAAGTGTTTTTCCAGGTTTCGGGAATTTTTTTCATTATCCCCTGAGATTCCCCTGATTTTTAAAACCAAAATTATCCCCTGATTTTCCCCCGAATCCGATAATCTCTGATGAATATGAACCCTGAAAAATGATTGAGTGTCTTATCGGGTCTCAAATAAAAAGTTGTATTTGAGTTGTAGCAGGTTGTATTTGAATATGGCTTTACGTTTAGAACAAAAAACACTACTCTCAAAGTTGCCAATTTATCTTTATTATAATTATGCTTGTCTGTTGCTACAACTCTGACATATTTTTGATGTCTTCCCTGGAAAATACAACTAAAAGCTTCTCTAACTGAAGTGTTCATTTCATGTGCTGAACTATAGTCAAAGCCACTCTCTTCGACCGAGGCACAAGCGAAGGCTAGGCACCACGGGAGTGATCTGTTTGCAAGGTTCCGAAATCCTCTGATACTCATAAGGCATCGTGTGCTGGATGATGTCATAGTCATAGTTGGCAGCCGGACAGCATCGCTTGAAGAGGTGGGCAGATTCAAGGGGATTTCTCAAACGGCAGCCTGTCAAAAGAAAAGTCGGTTAGCCATAAATGGGTTGAGCCTATTCATCCACAAACAGTGATGTAAAATACCAGGGTACCTATTTATTGAGTACTTTTCCGTTATACGAACACCATGCCAAAATGTATGCTCATGCACCATTTATTACAACCCTGACCGTGCAAAGGATTTTTATTGCAAAGCGTACCAAACATTGTAGTTTGCCATACATTGAACGTGAATCATTTTATTATTATTATTATTATTTAATCGCAACCTCGCACATCTTAATTTGCTATTGAATATTTATTAAGTTATAACTTACATTCATTACTGACGCTGCGATGGATTTTACCATTTAATAGTTACCTAAAACCTCCTTCAGAATAGATCATTTGAGTCCAAAGGGAAAGGGATTTAAAATGAACGTTCTCCAAAATCGTAGCAACGCATGGAAAAGTCTAGCTTCGTTCCGGATCGCCCGTTTCAAAAACGTAAGTTAAGTTACTTAAATGCCCTAGTTTCAACAGGGTATAATGGTGAGGGAGCTGCAATAAAATTGCTTCTGGATTTTGGAATTATACATTAAAAAAAAAAAAAATCAAAAAACCATGAACGCCTTCATTAAAAAAATGAAATGTTTACTGTAATGCTAAGAAACATTTGCAATTTCAAGCCAAGTAGTTTAAATGGACTATATTCCAAATCTAGGTTCGAGGCTGAAAAAAGTCACGTGATACTGGTAATTTACCCCAAAAATATCTGTTAAAAGGGAGGCTACTACTACTTTCCGCATGAGCTGTTTCACTGGCTAACGGGGATTTAAATTATGTCTACGGAGCCTTCCATTCTTTACGCTAGAAGTTTTTACCTTGACCACGTGATCATAACATAGATGGAATATCCTCCATTGAGCTTTATTACTTTATTGTATAATATTTCTGGGTTCTTGAGCTGCACCTGAATATACGTTGTAAAGACGAAACGTGCTTGTAGGTTAAAGCAGGGAACAAGCGAAAACAAAAATGGAATATAATTCGATGAAAGACGTGTTAAAATAATGGAATCTTTTTTTCGATATTATAAAAAGTGCAATTTTACGAAGTCGAGCTAGAATTGGAACATTTGTTGAAAAAAAAACGTGCTTTGTTTATTTTTAGTTAAACGACGGCGATCATAAGTGTCATTAATCCGTATTCTATTTTTTAAGTTGTGTTCTCGTTCTATCGTGTTAATATAATAAATGTATGTCTTCAAGTTTAATTGAGTAATATCTTTGTCATGGTGCTTCTTACCATATATTTATTTGTTCTTTTAAATATATATTTGTATTGATTTAATAGGCTAGTTCGTGAAAGTCTGTAATTTTCAAATGTTATATTTTTTAAATGCTCACTTTTGTACCAACAATGCTATTATTATTATTTTTTTTTTTTTATGAGGACGTGAGTTTCAAAACTCGCCTTATCCAAAAAATCAAATTTTGGGAAATCGTGAAAAACCTCTGAGTGCGTCCATTGGTTTTCATTGTGAGACAATATTTTACAATGCCAGAAATAAAAAATAAAACTAATTTTTTTGCAGATTGTTGTGCTTTTTCAGTGCATGTTTACCAATAGAATGGATTGATTGAGAAAATGCAATTTTTTTAATTTTTTGCATAAGGTGAGTTTTGAAACTCACGTCTTCAAATGTTTCATTTTACGTGATATTCCTTTTGCACCAACTACCATGCTTGGCGACAATGGATTATGCTATAACGGAAAAATACTATTTATTTTTCAGTTAAATATAGCTGAGAAAAACACTCCTGTCGCTGTTAGTTAAGATTAAAAAGAGGCGTAAAAAAAAGCAAAATTTCGAACTTTAGACTTTTTACCAGGGTTGGACGGTATTTACCGTCTGATGGTTTTTACCGGTTATTACCATGGTTTTTACCGTCTTTGGAAAAAACATGTTTTTACCGCGGTTTTTACCATCTTTGAAAAACTTATGAGTTTCACTGTTTTTTGTCACTTTTATGAAAATTTATTTTTCAATTTTTCATTTTCCCAGGGGTGAAAGTTTTCCGGGTATTTTATACCACTATTTCCATTCAGCAATATTCACCTAATTTAGTTTCTGATTAGATAATTAAAAGAATGTTTGATGAAAATAGCAGTTTTTAAAGAATATAAAAAGCCCGTAAGACATTCATCCATGTTTACCAGCTACAAGAATTCAAAATTTTAAAGATATTATTGCACATTTATCATTATTAAAACCTAATGCTTATTATAACTATCATTATGAGAATGCACATTACAATATTTATTATATTTATCTTAATGGAGACTAGTTTACTAATTTTTACTGAAAGGAAATGGAAAATTATAAGTACACTTTTATCATATTTAAAAACCTTAATCATTTTAATAAAAACCAAATGCTTACAATATTAATTATCACATAATATAGTTTGTACAAATGTTAGTACAGTTTACCAGTATTCTTGAAGCCTTTTAGCATTTTATAAAAAGCTTTGTAGCTTTCTGTACACCCTAGTCTATTTCTTAATTTACTGTGGATATGTGAAAAGTTCGAAAAAATTAGCTCTATGAATGAAGAACTATAAGGTATGGAGTGGAGATTCATCATTAAATGTATAAATTCAAGATTCATTTCTTTGTTATTTAGTGCTTTCCACCGAACTTTGGCTTTTACATCTTTTGTTTTAAAGAAGCTTCTTGAAAATGGTTGTCCTTCAACTTCATATGCCAAGGAGTGAAAGAGAATTTGGCATGAAATCTATGAGCCATTTCCTTTCCATTTTCTTTTGTGTTTCACTTTAGATCTTGATTTTTGTGCTAAAAAGCACATAGTTCTTGATTTTTGTGCATACATGCTAAAAGGTGAAAGGGCTCTAAAGCCAAATCAATTTGTTTTTTAACAATATCTTTATATGGAAATAATTCAGAATAACGCAATAATTTCAGCCATTCTGAACAAACATCTGCTCTGACGAATATTTAAGGCTTTGGCTACTTGTAGCAGTTGAAATAGATCCTTCACTTGTTTAAATAAATTAGTCATTCACTAATCTTTGAATTCTAATATCAATGTCTTTTTCATGATTTTTGAAAATGTCAAGCAATGCAGGAATATTCTTATAAATGTGGAGATACATTCTATATGGTTATTCCACCATACTTCGCTTGGCAACTGGTGTTTCACTCATCAGATGATGACTTCGGAAATACCATATCAACATGTTTAGTAATGGACATTGGAGCTTTATTTTCTGCCAGTAAGTTCATCGAATGTGCTGTACATCTATAAACAATCATATTAGAGTACAAGTGAAATGGAACCCTGCTTTACGAAACCGATACTGAACATCTGTTGTTCTATTTATAGATGGGGGAATAGAAAATGTGGTAAAATTTATATGATTAAAGTACTATATCAGCAGCTTTAGAGAATTAATTCTTTATTTCCCATCTCTTTATAATAATAATAATATTATTATTATTATATTATATATATCATCATCATCATCCGTTTTCAATCCACTGCTGGATGTAGGTCTCCCCCAGATTTTTCCAATGTTTCCTGTCTAGTGCTTTAGTCATCCAATTTACACCGGCTACTTTTCTGATTTCATCACTCCATCTTACTTGAGGTCGTCTTCTTGGCCGTTTTACATCTCTGGGATACCACTGTAGGGTGTTTGTGCTCCATCTATTGTCTTGTCTTCTTGCGATGTGCCCAGCCCATTTCCATTTTAGCCGTTTAATTCTTTCAATGATGTCAAAAACTTTCGTCTGACTTCTTATCCAGGTTATTCTTTTTCTGTCTCTTCTAGTTATACCTAGCATACATCTTTCCATACTTCTCTGTGTTGTTTGTAATCTTTGTACCATCCGTTTTGTTAGCGTCCATGTTTCTGCTCCATAAGTTAATATATATATATATATATATATACACACACACACACACACACACACACATATGCATCAGTTACATGAAAATACAGCTTCAATCAATAGTATTTAAATACAGTTTAATGACTAGTAGATTTTATTGTATCCTTAGGTTTTTACCCCTTTTTCCCAGGTTTTTACCGGTAAAAACCTAGTTTTTACCATGTCCTGGTAAAAACTAGTTTTTACCGGTAAAAAGCCAACCCTGCTTCTTACAACTCTTAAATTTTAAAGAGATTCAACATTTTACGTGTTAAGTATTGAATTTAAATGTCCTTTTTAAATTAAAGGAAGAAGGTTATGTATTATATTGAGACCATTAATCAAAAATATCAACATTTTATTAAATTTAAACGGCTAAATATTTATGTATAAAAACTGTAAACATATACTAATATATAAATATAACATACAAAGTGAAAATTTTTATTTTCGCTACTCAATCATTTTAGGTTGCAGAAATCAGTTCGATTAAACACAGCTTGAGGTACGAAAAATTGAACTGTAAAAAGCACTGCATATTCCCCGCAAATTGAGAATATAATAAAAAATATATATAGATATTTAATATATTTTTTAAAAAGTTCATGATTGTTTTTAAAATTTGATACAATAAAAATAAACATAAGACTTCTCTATTTTTTCCTTCAATTAATAACCCCAATACTGGAGTAAAACACTGTAATGTTCCATGCAATGGACCATTATGGAAACGCTATAGATGCTACAGCGTTCCATTTCACCTTGTGGAACCTCCCTCCCCTATTAGCGAATAAACCCTATCCGCAATATAAATAAGTCAATGTTTAATTGTTAACACTGTATAAATTAATAATTAGTATAGGATATTATTTCATTTTGATGTGTGAGTGCGGCCCGCGAGATTATTTCTCTACCAGATTTTGTCTCAGAAATTTAAGTTAATACCATGAATGAAAATATACCAATATGATGCATAATATGATATGAACAAGAAGGCTTATGAAAATATAAGGGTCATTCTCCCAAAAGTGTACATTTTCAATACAAATTTTTCCCGTAAATAATTTTGTTTTTCAAGACAAATGTTATCATTTTTAGAAACTTATCACTTACTGCAAGTAAAAATCAGCAATGGCCCAGCTACATTATGCTTTCTTTTTTTTTTTTTTTTTCAGAAACGCAGTTTTTTATTAACATCGTTCACGGAGGTGAATTTTATGCTACAGTTATGTTTGTGTAGTGAGCCAAAGCATTAAAACTATACTTATTCTATTAGATATATAACTAAGGAGCAATTCTGTATAAGAATGCATAATGAATTTATTTGGATTGAATATTAAAAAAAAAAAAACACAAAAAATTCATCTCCCATCTGGAGCTTCTTTTCATCACCCATCTTTTATATGTTGTTCAATTCTTCTCTTTTAAAGTTTTAAAACTATCTTTTTACTTTCTTCTATCTTCAATAGAAGAAAGTATTGTAATCGAAATTTTTTTCGACTTCCGGTTTTCGACGAATTTACACGTTTTAGGGGTCAGAGATACCAAAAAACATGTTTATAGAAAATGTCTGTCTGTCCGTGTGTCTGTCACCATTGTACCATCAAAAAGTGTATGAAGTTATGCATAGAATTGAACCAAATTTTTATTTTAAGTTTTCGGCTATGGCAAGCAGGTCCTCCCAGAATGCGGAAAAAATTCGCCCTTAGGGGTCTCTGTAATGGGGATTTTTGTGCGATTTTGAATATTGTACCATCAAAAAGTGTATGGAGTTATGCATAGAATTGAACCAAAAAAAGGTTTTAAGTTCTTGGCTAGCAGACCCTTCCACAATTTGGAAAAAAATCGCCGGTAAGGAGCGTTATAATAGCGATTTTTTTGCGATTTTTGTGCCAGTTTTAATATTGTACCATCGAAAAGTGTATGAAGTTGTGCATAGAATTGAACAAATTTTTTTGAGTTTGTTTTTGGTCATGGTACGTGGGTCCTCCCTGAATTTGGAAAAATCCGCCGGAAGGGGGCGCTATAATTGCGATGTCTGTGCCATTTTCATTATTGTATCATCGAAAAGTGTATGAAGTTATGCATAGAATTGAACCAAATGTTTTGTGTATGTTTCTGGATATGACAAGCAAGTCCTCCCTGAATTTGAAAAAAAATCTGCCGGAAGGGAGGCGCTGTAATAGCGTTGTTTGAGCCATTTTCTTTATTGTACCATCAACAAGTGTATAAAATTATGCATACAATTGAATCAAAATTTTTGTGAATGTTTTTGGCTTTGGCCAACTGGTCCTCCTTGAATTTGGAAATATTGCGATTTTAGTATACTTTTCTTGATTTTTCGTAGTTCTATTCCGGCGGCTCGTGCAGCGGCGGGAACTCGCTTCCTGCTAAACCGGCTATTCGCAAACAGCTGATAACAACAAAATAAAGAAAAACTAATAATTTTAACAAATATCATGATATAGATTAACTCTCTTTTAGTCCGTTTAATTGACTGAAGCAGAAATTTAAGATGAAAATCAAAGTTGGTATAGTATTGAACTAATAATATTGAAGTATTAACATCTGTAAGTAGGTTTTGAAATATTAAGATGTATAAAATAGAAGAAAGTTTTGGGATTGGCACATCCAACTAGTTTGTTTTACAGTCATTGTAAATTCTTGTTAAGCATTTTTCTCTGAAATATACATTTTCAAAATTGAGAGATTCACGGAGGTGATATCGGGTGAGGAACATGCTCTAAATATTAACCTATACATTTATTTTTTTTTTAGAATAATTATTTTTGTTCTTTAAATCAACATCTGTTGATATAATTACATAAGCAATATATAAGCATATATCTTAGTGTTGATTTAGTCACCTTGAATTACAGTTCACGGATGTGAGAATCTCCAATAAGCAAGGTTGCTTTTTTATAACAAAATCTAACACCTGAGTATAAAAACAAAATTTTGACTTATAATTTAACAACAGCAAACATACTGGCTAACTTTAGCATCATGGGAAACAAAACCTGATAATAATTTTGCCATCTATTAACATGAAAATGCTACTTAATATTTGGTTCATGGAGGTGAGAATTTATTGTGTTGTACACAGGGCCGAAACTAAGGGGGGGGGCAGAGGGGGCATGCGCCGCGGGCGCCAGAGCCAAGGGGCGCCAAATGAAAGATTATACCTTTAGGATTGATCATTTTCTTCTGATGGACTGATGGCTTTCATTATTATGAAACAGCCATTATAAATGGAATTTTAGGTGAAGATGAAAGAGCAGCCGTAAAAAGTTTGAACTCTGATTTTCTGGTCAGAATGGAAAAAAAAAATGGTCATAATTTTTTTTTGCAAAAAACCAGAAAATCAGAGTTCAAACTTTTTACGGCTGCTCTTTCATCTTCACCTAACATTCCATTTATAATGGATGTTTCATAATAATGAAAGCCATCAGTCCATCAGAAGAAAATAACTCGGTTAAAGCGGAGACTCGGTTAAGCGGGACTCGGATAATCGGAACTCTACTGTATAAGCAAACACTGTAAATAGCCGGTAATACATGCGAATTCTTTTATGTGAACGAACTAAAATTGCAACAAACGTCACATTCAATTTTTGTAGTTCAATATTACATATTTTATGATTACATATTTTAAATTTTAAAATAAGTCGGTCATTAGAAAATTAGTAACATTCTGTTTGTAAATATACTTTGAGAAAGAAAAGGGGGGGGGGGCGCCAAAATTCATGTTTGTCCCGGGCGCAAAAAAGGCTAGTTTCGGCCCTGGTTGTACACTCCTTTCCGTACTCAGAAAACAAACAAAAATAGAAAGAAAGTAACTAACTATGCCAAGTTACTTTGCTCTTGAGATAGTATTAGCTAGAATAATAATTATTTAACTATTTTCTTTTCAATTAAATAAGTAATCAAACATTTTCCTTAGTAGCATTGGGTGTGTGACATGACACGGAGGTGAGATCTCACACACTGTATACTAAGAAATAAAAAAATATAAAGTAACTATAAAAAATGCATGCACACAACACATTTAGCCTTCTTTCACTTTTAATAGAAAACATAAATTTATTAATATATATATATATATATATATATATGTCAAATACTGAAAAAGGCTCTGTGACTGGAATTGTACACTTTTGGGGAAATGACACATATAAAGATTTCTACCGAGTTTCCCACGATTCCTAAAGCTATTCCCCTTCTTCATCAGAAACCAATAGGTTCCCGAAATTTTAAAAAGCGTTTTTGAAACAAAAGTTTCTTTTGCTGCCCGTAATTTTCGGAAACGTTCCCGAGTAGTTTTTTTCAGCATATTAACACCTCTTCTCAACCCGGTATCATCACAACATATCGATTTTTCGGATGCTACTGATTCTCAAGTAAACATTTTCCGTTACGTAACAGAATTTATGCATACAAGAGTAAATAAATAATGTTCATTTTTCGCAGTTAATTTAGCATGTTTGCTTGTCGAACTTGAAAATGTTTACTTAAGAAGTGATACCATCCGAAAAATCGATATTTAGTTTTGAGAAAACTGATTTAATACACCATAAAAATTATACTCGGAAATGTTTACCGAAAATTACCAGCAGCAAAAGAAACTTTTGTTCCAGAAATACTTATCGAATCTTTAAGTGCTCACTTCAGTGACAGGAAGAAAGGAAAATGCTAATGTTAAGTCTATGGGGGCGTTATTTTCAAATTTCTCACTTTGATTTTAATATTTTTGAATGATTTTTCTTGCATGAGATAGCTGAGGGCGATCTACAACCGGGCTAGTTTTTACTTTTTCGATTTTGGTTTCAGATTTCTTTTTAAAAATTACTTTCACTTCCGGAACCGGTTCAAATCGGTTCTGAAATTGAAACTATCCTAATATTTAAAAAAAAACTATAACCAAAATCAAAAAACTACAAATTAGCCCGGTTGTAGATCGTCTGCAGCTATCCTATGCAAAAAAAAAAAAAAATCATCCAAAAATATTAAAATTAAAGCGAGAAATTTAAAAATAATGCCCCCATAGACTTAACATTAGCGTTTTTCTTTCTTCCCGTGACTGAAGCGGGCTCTTAACTATGTAGGAGAAACTGTCGCATAACTGCTTTAACCCTTTAATTCTCGCTCCCGTGATATTCAGAGGCTGTGTCTTTTATTCAGATTTTTTTTATTCCCACCAGTTTTATAAAATAGTGTGATTGGCTTTGTTATGGTATCATATTACCTGTCATTAAATAAGATGAATATTTCTTTTTCAAAAAAGTGGTGCCTATAAGTAATTTGAATTTTTAAACCGTAATTTAATGCGACCGTTAGGGGGTTAAGCGGTCTCCGATATACCGCTTAATCGAAAAAGAAATAATAGGCTCGAGGAACACGTAAAATACTGTTTCTGGGCTAAACTTTATGTACAGCTATTATAATTAGAATTCATCCATTCAGAATTCTCTAGTGATAGCACTAGAACTCCAAACGAAACAAAATTTCACTAGTACTAGCCGCCCTTGGCGAACAGTTTGGTCTCCCTTAAAATTTGTTTGGGAAAGCATGCTAAGCATTGTATCATGTTACTTTTATTCATAATTTAATTTACTTGGACTTCCTTAAATGTAATCCTTTAAGCTAATATTAGTTTTTGATGCATTAAAATATCTCAGTTTGTTGATTTTCTGTAAGCAAGTAAACCCTATGGTTTACAATGGAAGTCTATGGAAATTTGGCGAAATATGAGAAATATCGCCAAGTTGGCGTCCTTTTTGGCGACTATTTTTGGTCTCCAAATTTGGCGATATATCGCCAAATTGTAGACAAACTTAGCGGCATTTGGCGACAGAACACGGTCCCCTCTACGGTAACCCCCCCCCCCCTTTTTTTTATTGAATAACAAACATACGACTTGTGTGCTTGACATAAAGCCAGCTTATAAGTCGGAGACAAGATAGCACAAGGAAATATTATAACACAAGAGAAATACACCCTGGGAGTTCCACACAAAGTGTGTGTGCAATGGAACCAGCTGAAATCGAATCCACAAACTCTTACGCTCGCAAGCGATTAGCAGACTGGTGCTTTGACCATTCAGCCACAGAGTCCTCGGTAACCCCCTTATAGGTATGGAGATGCATTAAATGAGATGCGTTTCATTCGGATGTTGCCATTAAACAATTAACAAATAATCGCGATTTCTGTGCCTCGTACGATAGCGTAATATATATATAGATGTGTAGTAAACTGTGAAAATGAAAAAAAAAAAAAACTGCTATCTAGGAGACCGCTCAATGGCAGTTAAGAGTTAAATCTCGAATATCTATTGGTTTGGTTTCTGGGGTTTCTAAAGATGAAGGAACGCTTTTCGGAAAAGTGAGTCACTCATAAGAGGTTATACTGTATTTTCGTAAATCTTCTTGCTAGGCCATGAAACATTTATTTCATTTTTATAGCGTAAAAAGGAAATGAAAAATAAGAAAAAAGCTTCTTCTAACCTGTATACCCGGGCACAATGTAATCCGGCATCACCAGGTGGCCGTGGTTGCAAAGCGTTCCTCGATCCTTCAGGACCTGGTGAAGCCGATGGTCTACTCGACCCTGAAGGTGGCTTTGCCTCTGCATCCATGGCATGCGGTCGATCATCCTCTCCCTCGTCCTCTCCTCCCCGGGCGGACGAAGAGTCCTGATTTCACCGGGGCGAGGAAGAATCATCTTGTGAGTGGTGAGAGAGTTGAAATGTTTTCCCGAATCAAAGCAGTCGTGGGGTGTCACATCTAAAGGCCTGAAAGTTGAACAGTTATTTCTTTAAAGTATACAGAATTGGCTTGCCTACTCTATAGCAAACCCACCCCCCTCCTCTTTTTTTTAAACCCATGTTCCGTATCCGGCATTTAAACTAAGACCTCTATTACACTAATTATAGCATTTTTTTTTTTTTAATCATTACACTATAATGACAATACTCACTGTGTCATCGTGGTAACACGAATTATGGAGTGCAAATCCTAACAAGAATAAAAAATCATGCGTCCAGCATGGATTATCAAGCACTTTACAACACATTCAGAATACTGTAACAAAACTTCACAGTTTGTTACCGTAAAAGATGTCTAAATGAACAATTTGGAAAACGCTTAACGCATTTGCAAACCTAATTTCTGCAATGACCACCAGTAGTCGGAAAAATATCAGATTTTTTTTTCAGCTTTGTATATAATCTATATAGCTTTGTACGTATACTACATAGTATGCTTAAAGTTAGCTCAGTTAAATGCATAGCACAGTTGAAAATTTACATTCAGTCATTTCCGTCCATAAACGGAAATGTGCTTGAGTACTTTTGTGTAACCCTGTATAGGATCTATAGTGCGATTGTCAGTAAATTGATAAAATGATTAATAAAATTGATAAAATGATAAAATTTCTGAAAAGATAGAGTTTATACACACCCAGTACTATCCAAAAAATAGTTACATTTAAAAACGCGTACCACAACTGAAAACGCACTTCCAGCAATTACTGTTCATTAGGCAGTACTGTAGCCAAATGCTTTTGTATGTGTCCCTGTAGATGAATAATAAATTCTATGCATAAACTATTCTACAGTAAGCGCCTTCCAGCACACCCCGGTGACATATATAAATTTCAATGTGTTTAAAATAGTGAAAATGCGAGTACATCGCAAACGATTTTCTTCCATACACTGTAATGTAACGGAATTTATTTTGAGTGTCCCTGTAAATGAAACGTAAATGCTAACACGTATATGATATTGAACATGACGTAGTACACTCCAATAACATATATCAATTTACTGACAATCGCACTATACTTACTCGAGTTAGAGTACGGACAGACATACAAACCGAATTCATAAACACTTTTCAACTAATGTTGGAAAGTGTTAAAAATGTTGTCCAATGAAAGTGGCTTCGTGAATGTGTTAGAAAGTAGCTTAGTATAGATTTGGGAATATCCTTGACAGATAACAGAGCTAAAAGTCTTGTTAACCCTCTCAAGGGTGGTGGTCACACGGCGTGACCACCTAATTTTAATTCTCAAAACTGACAAAATGCACCAAGAATATTTTATAAAGTATTGTTTTTATAATAAAAGCATAGAAAAGCTGGTTTTTATTTTCTGTAAAAAAATGTTTGTAAATTTTGGTGTCAGTTAATTATTTCATCATTTTACGAACAGAATTTTTCCGACCCTGGAAGGGTTAAAAGGGTATTCTGGCACAGAATTTTGAAAAAAAAAAAAAAAAATCAATTTTTTGTTTCATATTCTTAAAGTTTAGACCTTTAACCCTTAAAAGCCTGTGATATCATTTATGATACCGTCAGTGTTCCCGATTCAGTGGATTTTTTTTATTCACATATTCTGTATTCACACCAGAAATTTGAAATGGAAAATTTTGATTTATTTAATAACACATTTCGTTATTAAAATAACCGAAATTTACTGTTTAGATTTTTCTGGTATGAATTTCAAATCTCTGAAAATTCTGGAACGCATTCTACCCTGGGCATTTAAGGGTTAAGGATATATCCTCGAGAGGAAATGTAAGTATAACGTACCATTCTATGAGGACTAGGATCGCTGCGGCTTCCTTGAAATTTTTGCTCAAAACTATAACGCGTTTATCTCAAAACTAGTTCTTTCAACAGGGTTGACATGATTATCTCAAAAAAAAAAAGTCGAAAAATGCCCTCTTTTTTTCAGTCATCCGCCATTTTGCGAATTTTTTCCCCGTTTTTTCTTAGGTAGAGGCTATAACAACATTCTTACTAATTAAAAATCTTTTTTTGTTTCAGATGACCAGAAGTGTTTCAATCGTGTCAACCAGCACACCCATTTTATTTATTTATTTATTTATTTATTTTACTTCCAACTTTACCAGCTTATCACTTACTTAATATTGATTTTTTTTCATAAGTTTTTTAGTATATTTTCAAAATATCAATAAATATATTGTAAAAAAAATTAATGGTAAATATGAGCTCGACAAAACAACCAAAATTTCTGTCTCTAGTCCAGAATACCCCCTTAAACCCCATTTTCAGTAAAGAGACAAAATCCGCAAACATGCGGAAAATTGCACTGTTGAATTTATATTTTTTGCTAATACGTTTGTTTGCCAGTAGATTTTTGTATTATATTTTTTCAAAAACATAAAATTCGAATGCGAATGAAATTCTGTATTTCATAGGTCACTACAAAACCTTACCCTATAACTCTTTCACGAAGGACAATAATCATATGTATTAAAATATTACTATAAAAAACCATCAGTGCTGCCTGACTAACCTGCGGTACAAGAATTTTAAAATACCTCAAATTCGAATGCGAGCGTGGTTTGTTAACTCACTATCACTATAAACTTGATTCTTTTTTAACTTTGTGCATATTTAAATTTAAAAAAAAAACCTGTCAAAATAAATAATTTTTAAAAATACTATTAATAATAATATTTATTAAAAATACAATGAAATATATAATTATAAATAAGAATTAGCATCGCTAAGCAGATTGTCCATTTGTGCTATTTCCTTAACTTCGCTTTTTGTCAAATCCCTAAGGAAGGGAAAGAACAATTTCTGAAGTAAAAGGTATTCAATTTCATTCATATTAGAACATTGTTCATTTACAGTATTTTGATTATCGAAAGCAAGACTCCCTTATCATATATCAATTGTCATATAATATATGATAAGCGAGTCTTGGTCGAAAGTATATAATTAAAAAAACAATCACTTGTGTAATACAGTAAAATACACACTAAAAATACATTTTTTATTTATAACCCAAAAAAAAAAGAAAGAAAGAAAGAAAAAATTATGAAAATATTATACAGAATTTCCAACATGTCACTTACCCGTCTTGATATAAAATCGGTATGTAATCATCACGGTAGGGGATATTGCGTTCTTCCATAGTTAAACTAGAAATACAAAAAGTGTGTTTGAGGAAATTGTTCGATTTTTTTTATGTTAATTATTTTCGGTAAATTTTAGGTGATATATTATTTTTTAGATGATTTTCTTTATTTCTAATACCTGATATAATAAAATTTCGTAAAGATTTTATGCGTAATACACTTATTCCTCTTAAAATCTATTTGCACATTAAACTTTGCATTTTTTGAAAAATTGAATTTTTTATATTTATTCTTTAAAGGGGGAAATTTTAAACGAAAAAGGAAGTTTTTTAATTTGAGCCGATGACCCTCAGCTACAACCTTTTTTTACAAGAAAAAACTGAGATTTTAATAAATTTTTGTTTCTACAGGCAGTTAGGGTGCTGCCCATCGAACCCGAATATTTTAGTACAGGTCAACGCTGCTGAAGGTTAGAGAGTTCTAGAGTCTCCTACATTGAAAAATAATGGGTATTCAAATATTCAAAATTCAGTAAAAAGTAGTCAATTTTAAATACGTCACATACTCAAAATAGCTCCAATCTAAATGTACTCAAAATTGAGAAACACATGTACTCATTTTTGATTCCATGGTTTTGTTCAAATATGAATCGTTATGTACTGCCCCCCCCCCCAAACCTAAAAATTAAAGTAAAAATGTACTGACATTTATTTCCTGTTCAAAGTTATTAACAAGAAACGTTTAATTGATTATTTATTAAGAAAAATAGCAAAATTATTAACAAGGTACCCAAATTGAATATTTTTATAACAAGAACTTTATTTGTAATCCCTTTTAAATTATTTTAAAATACCGTACGTAATTTAATATTTGAATCATCATGAACACTTTTATGCCATCATAAATGAAATAAACCATTACAGGGTACAAAATTACCGTTTTGTGTGGGTTTGATAACATGTGATGTTTCAAAATTAGTAAAACATATCTTCATTTTTTATCCAAACATGCTCAATTCGATACGAGTACATCGATTTACTCATTTTGAGTGCTTCATTTTTTTTTTTTCAGTGTGCTATGCACAAATAAGGACGGTTCTGATAAACGAGTACTCGCTCGTTATTGATAAATCTGCTAAACCTAGATATTTCAAAAATATAAAGAAACTACCAGTAGACTACCATTTGAATGCCAAAACATGGATAAAAATTGATATTTTTACAAATTTTCTTCATGACTTTGATGGATCAATCGGCGCTCATAAAAAGAAAATCATTCTATTTATTACCAATTCTTCAGATCATTCACTAGATATGTCGTCTTTGAAAAATATAAAAGTCAATTTTTTTTCGGCTAATTGTAGATCTGCGCACAAGCTCTTGATGCCAGGATAATCAACTGTTTTAAGCAATTTTACAGGAGAAAGTTAGTGAAAAGCATTTATGTTTCACAGAACAAGCAAAAGAGCCTACTCCAAAAATAGACCTTCTGCATTTTGTACTTTCAGCGTGGCATGAAGTAACTTCTTCCCCCATCCAGAATTGTTTCGTGAAATGGGATTTTGTGCGAAAAATTGAAGAATGCTCAACAAACGGGAAAGAAAATAATGATGATTGCGGCGATAATGCAGATGAAGAGTGGTTGCGTGTAGCAGAGGATCATCTGGTGTGAAATTTAGCGATTATATTTCCATTGATCATGATGTTGCGACATGTGGTGTCCTAAGCATAGAAGAAATGTGTGATGATGCAAAAAAGGAAATAATGGCGAAGAAGCAGAGGATAATGCTCAAGCCGGTGAAGCTGAGCCTACACCAGTGCCAAGTTTGTCTGATGCAATTACTGCATTTGAAACTGAACAAACTTTTATATATGCACATGAAATTACAGAAAATGACCAGATAAATGTTGCACATCTTGAAAATTCGTTGTTTAATTTAAAAAATGAACGAAAAATCCAGCATAAAATTACTGATTTTTTTAAAAATAAATATGAATTTTTTGCAACTTCGATTTATTGCTTTTACAGTTTGGTAAGTAACAAATTAATATATATTAGTATAATACATTACATGTATTAGTAATGCATACAGATTGACTTTTTCGTGTTTTGACGTTATCCCGCTTTCATGGTTTTCCCGCATTCATCGTTTGTTTTCACGCACCCCTTGAAAAACGATGGATCAAGGTTCTACTGTACTTTAATAATCTACACCTGTCTAGGGGGTACCCTGCCTAAAACGAATTTTTTGCTGTTCTTTGCGAAAACGAAAGCTGTTTATAACGGAATTCGCTAATAAAATTTCCATTGTCTCTATGATAGGAATACTAGAAAATATCTGCTATATCTGGGAGCACGGCAGTGCGTCCGCCAAGTTCG
The DNA here is from genome assembly GCA_963932465.1 of Maratus speciosus. Classification (NCBI taxonomy): domain Eukaryota; kingdom Metazoa; phylum Arthropoda; class Arachnida; order Araneae; family Salticidae; genus Maratus; species Maratus speciosus. The sequence continues at coordinate 39,513,093 of OZ010791.1, read as the reverse complement.
CACAAGCCGTAAGCTACCTTTTCCTGAACCATCTTGGCATACTTTTCACCCCTTCATAACGTCGTTTTAGGGAGAGATATAGAAATTTTTCTTTTATACACATGTTCGTATGATCAAACTGAACTAAGGTTCCACGATTTCATGTTTCTATATTTAGTAGTTTTCGAAATATTAAATTCCGAAAAAGCGCTTTTTTGTCACTGACTCACTTCGCATCATCAAATAACTAAGGTACTTCTAAAAGTCGTAGAATCATGAAATTTCACAAGTAAGTCGGGTTTGTAGCACAATTAACCAGAAAAATCTGAAAACACAGAATTTCCGCCTCTAAACCCTTAAAACAGGGGGTATTGATTTGGCTGTAAACAGTTCCTTCACATTCAATTGCGCCAATGTTGGTCGCCAATACTCGATTACAGAGTTTTGAAGGGGTCACTAATTTTAAGCAGAATAAAAATTTTTATATATATGCTTTTCCAAAGATGTTTGTTAAATAGAAAAAAATGAATATACCTGAAAATTTTAATCAGTATAGGTTATGATATATTCACGATATTAAAACAATAAAACATTTAACAAAATATAACCGCAATTATATATGTTTCCGATATAGCAGCCTTGGCGAAATAGAGAAAATAGCCTTGACGAGAAAATAAATTTGATAATAACGTATTTTCTGGCAACCTAATATGCACAAGCAATTTTTTCCATATGTATACAATTCATTTAATCTAAGGAACCCGTTTATTTATTTTTATATACCAACATAAATAATTTGTATATAAAAAACAATATTTTATACATGTATAAATAAAATGTTTACATGTATATAAATACATATGTAAATAGCAGAAAAGTTCATCAGATTTGCTTTCGTAGTTGTTTATATCATTTGGCAACATATCTCAGTTTATGAAGTCCGAATTGCGCCAAGATTTTTTTTAAATGCCAAGTTCCCTATAGTGTAAAAATATCCTAATTCCATATGAAAGTTTAAAAATCTCCTTTTAATTAAATGAAATGTGTAACTAATAAACTGTCTTTAACGATGTGTGACAGATGCGGCGTCCGAAGTCCGCTGCTAATATTATTATATTGTATTATTAGCCTACTTGCTGTTAATTTATTGTTAATTTTAAACCTGTAAAAGAAAGATTATAGTTATAGATAAGATATGTTGGTTGCCAAAACCCGATTACAGAAAATTAGCCTGAGTTATGAAGGTGTTACATGATTTCAAGCTGAATGAATTTTTATATGCTTTTACAAAAATCTTAATAAGGCAAATCTTTCAGTTTATCTGTCCATCTTACTATCTTTTACATCCTTAAAACAAATTTTATTAAAGACCGGGAGGTGTCTGCACAGATCATCACCCCATCGAGTTGACGGCTGAAATTTTAGGATTAGTTAGAAATCGATTAGAGTATTAAAATGTAACTCGCCTGCCAAGCCATATCTTTGTGGAAACCATCTACAGACCCGATTTTACCAGTTAATTGGTGGATTTTCCATTGTGTTTTCCTGCACCCATTCCTCCATGTTTCCATACTTTTGGATGCAGGAAAATACAATAGTAAACCTATCAGTCAACCACTAAAATTAAGTCTTCAGGTGCTTTCTACCAAGATATGACTTAACAGACCAGTTGCATTTTAATATGCTAATCTAGTTTTAACTAATCCTAAAATTTCAGGTGTAAACTCGATGAGGTGATGGTGTGTGCAGACGCCTCCTGGTCGGTTATAAATGTCGGAATCAATTTCAATAGCACTCTGGTCAATCTGGCAAATATCCATAGTATTTATGGAACACTATTCCGTTAAGTGCGCTTTAGTGATGTTATCAATTTTATGCATATGCATCATACATATTATACATATGCATATAATACATAATACATTTGCATCATACATATTATAAGTATGTGTATAATACATAATACATATGCATCATTATGATGTCAGAATAAAGAAAACATTTTTGTCGCCAAATTTGAGAATTGACATGATATATTACCAAGTTTGGCGACACTTCGCTAAATGTCGCCAAGCTTTGCGAGTATTTGACGCTAGTGACTATTTTTCAATGAGTTAATTAATAATGCGAGCCATCTATTTATATTTTTCCGCATATCATCTGAATAGTTATATTGTATAACGTACGAATATTTAAAAAGTGCCAATAGTTTCGTCACTGCCCAAAACCACTGCTATTGTTATTATATTGTACTGTTATTATACCTACTGTGACTATGTTGTTAATCTTTACTCTTCTAAAACTTCTGTATTATATAAAGAGAATTTACGGCAACTATTAAAGCACCGAAACTGCCAGTTCTCCTTATGATTATTATAATTCTATAATATGTAACCTGTTAATCGATATGTACGTTAGAATGAATCTTCCATAATCCGGTTCCTCGCATTTTAGTTTTCAGGTTTCGAATAAAATTAGCTAAAATCTTGAAACCATGGCACATTATTGGCTAATTCTTCAACACGATCAGGTGAGAAGAATGATAGATTTTCAAATGGATCATGGCAGTGAGCCCGTAGACCTTCTATTCTTCCGTAATCGAGTCTATTGAAAAGGTTAATGTGAAATAAAAAGATATTAGCATTGATATGGTTTAATGTAAGTGCAGATATTGTCAAAGGATTTCATAAGAACCATTTCACTTGTACCCAATCGTATCAGTTAAAACACAACAATTGGCAGTGATCCCAACTAGAAAAGATTTTTTAATAGGATTAAAAATTTCCGCATTAGAGAACGAATCGTAACTGATAAGGAAACATGCATAAGGGAGTTAAGAGATATTTGTCACGAAAGATGAAATACATAACAACACAAAATATATGATGTGCTTCCATAATCGTAAAGAGTTCTTGATTTCTCTATCAAAAACTCCCGACTTGGCGAAAGAATGGGCAATAAAATTAAATTATGAATAACAGTAACATGATGCAACGTTTAACATGCAATTAATAGAGTAAATACTGCTTGCTAGAGGCGGCTAGTACTTTAATTTAAAAAGAAATAAAGTATAAATTTGTAAAGCTCAATAAAATAAATTTAGGTATTTTTACGTTAGCCGGGCGCAAGTGGCAAATCGCCAAAGACTGCTCCCAACTCCATTGTTCATATTGCATTCATTTCATTTAAAAATATAAACTTTTCAATCATCTCATTCAAAATAGATGCATTTCCTTCATTTTATTTAATAGAATATTTAGCATAGAAATAAATAAATGAATAAATGAATAAATCAGAAATAATAACATAAACCAAAATATTTTATTGGAATATCAAAGCATTATTTCTAATTTTTCCACATGTGAAAAATGAAAACTGCTATTGCCGAAAAACAAAATGCTAATGAGGAGATTTACTCCCGGCTAACATAAAAGTACCGAAATTTATGTTTTTTTATATATTAATATAGTTTAGAAAAACAAACTTGAAAAAACATACAAAAAGTAGTGATATCCCAACAAAAAGTTTTCGGTAAAAAAAAAAAAAAAAAAGCGCCAAGTTCTCCTTAATGTTTCAGCCAGAAAAAGCAGTGATATCTGAAGTTCGCAGAAGTTAAAAGCCAAACATCCCAAATCTTTCATTGAAAATGGCTTCCTGCGACTTGGCCGTTAATGCCTTCGAGAGGGTATTTTCAAATTTTAAAGTTATGTACAGATGAGCTACATGCCAACAACATTTTTTGATTATTTTAGGCATTTTGTGGCACAAAGTACAGAAATCAAATACACATTTCAAAAATGCATTTAAACCACTTCAGTCTATTTAAATGCTTAGAAGTTAAAAATAACAAAACACTTGTATTCAGAAGATAATATCCCTAATTGCTAAAACACAATTAGTATCAGCTTTTAACAGTTTATAAATCGAATACCTCTTAATGTCTGCAAACAAACTATAATAAATGTTCAAACGAATAAAATATCTTTCGTCAATGCACAAGATTTCAATATTATAGAATAAAATATAATATAACATATTGTGAGATTTGAAGTAAGTAAATTTTGTTTTATTTCTTGGGTTTTACGTTAATGAGTTTAACTTTAGATCGTACAAAATGGCAATTAAACCACAAGTGGACTAAATGACCTGTAATTAAAAATAATGTTTGTTGTAACTGAATGGTATTTATCAGAAATCTTTTATTTATAATGTCTTTATGTGAATTTGCCTCTTTGCATTTTAATATTACTTTTAATATTTAAATAATTCATAAATGCGTAATTTCTAATCATTAATTTTCAAATGCTGTAGAAGGCATTAACGGCCAAGTCGCAGGAAGCCATTTTCAGTGAAAGATTTGGGATGTTTGGCTTTTAACTTCTGCGAACTTCAGATATCACTGCTTTTTCTGGCCGAAACATTAAGGAGAACTTGGCGCTTTTTTTTTTTTTTTTTACCGAAAACTTTTTGTTGGGATTAAAATTTTGTTTCCTTCCCTAGCGATTCTGCCTTCACAGATTTTACTGTATAAGATGGCTGTGTTTATTTAGTAAAAACCTAAGACGGAATCGCACAGGACGGGAGAAAAATTGCGTTTTACACAGGTTTTGTCTTAGAAGGTATAATTGTATGGCACTCTTACTGGAAGGACAATAAAATATTATATATAAGACAGGATTTCGTTATAGGCAGGTTGCGTTTTCATTGGATTTACTGTAGTTTATGTCCCGATTTAGAAGCCGCTGTCCCTTTTTTTTTGGCTCCCCGTCCCACCTTTTTGCTGGCAACACTAGTCACACAGTTTAGAGTAGGTATATAGTCTTGCTCAGAACTTTGTGATTGTACGTGACTATGCATCTCAACATTTTTTCAATGCTTTTTCTCTTTTAACATTATGGCGTTGACATTTAACTCCTTCGGGACCGGTGGCTTTTACACAAATTTTATTCGGCTGGTACCACTTTTTAAAAAAAAGTTACCCTTACTTAAACAACCACGAAAACGCTCTAATTAAAGAAACTAAGGAACAATCTCATATACGCCCCATATTGGCGCGATTTTTTCCCGGCGCTAATTTGGTGACAACATCAACTACATCCGGATTACCATATCAAGCAAAATAACGACATTTTAGCTCCAGTTAAGTACCCGTTGCGTATAGGACACTGGCGTCAGAAAAAAATCGCGCCAATATGTACTAAATATTACTTTTCTTTTTTACTGGTGCCTAAAACAAATTCTGCATGCTCTTTTTGAGGGTGCATATATGCACCCATGGTCCCGAATGGGTTAAGGACGTAATTGGGTACTTTTCGGTTAGCCGGGCGCCAGTGTTATATTTACATTCATATATACATATATATGCACATATATATATACACATATATGTACATATATATATATATATATATATATACATATGTATGTATATTATTTATGTGTGTACATATATATATGTACATATATGTGCATATATATGTATATATGAATGTAAACATAACACTGGCGTCCGGCTAACCGAAAAGTACCCGTAATTGTTATCCTAATTAACGAACTACCTAATATCAGTAGAACATTATTAAAAATACATATAAACGTCGAATTAAAATCACTCGACGACATAACAAACACGTGTAAGGCATCTGACGTAAGTGAATGTGATGATCATCGCCAAACGTTTGCATATTTCAGAAAAAAAGGTTAATTTTTACTTTTTTTCTATGGTCAACAAACGCATATTCGGTTACTGTTTATATTATGCCAAAAATAGCGCTTTCTTAAGGCATGGTGTGCCAAGCTCCCTATAAAAAAGGAAGCTCGCATGCAGTTATATATCAATTTCTAATTACTAACATATAATATTAACGAAAAATATTAACGATTAACGTTAAGCTACAATGAGATATTTTGTTAGAAAGTAAAAAATGTTGTTGTTTACCACTAAAAGTGATGAAATGGTTCTGTGTTATATCATGAAAGAGTATTAAAATGCTACTTTTAACGGGTTATGGGACATTTTTAAATGCGAAAGAATTTAATATGAAATAATATAAGTACACAAACAGATCAAATATCACAAACAATAATAATTGTAACACAGAAAAATTACTTACTATTATAGTTTGGTATTGTACTGTAAAATTAATTCGTATTGAAAAAGAAATACGTCAAATTTTGTTTCAATTCACGTGGATGAACATCTACTTACATAAAATCCAAGCGTAGGAAAGTGCTGGTAACCATTCCCCGGGGCGAATCGTGCCATCTATTCTATATATTTAAAAAACAAGGCTGTTTTTTTAGATCATCTGCCCTGAACTTTCTACTGAACCGATTTCGCTAACTATTTTTTTTAAATCGCCCCCGCATTAGCTATTTTTTAAAAATATTCCCATTTTTATATTTTAATTTTAAAAGTTTTTTATGAAATTTCTTAAAAATGGTGGCAATCGGATTCCTTCCATGGTTTCAGAGAAAAGAGAAATTCAGACAGAAAATAGTCAGACACGTGGCTTTTTGGACGTATTTTTTCATTTGCAAGCTATTTTCGATAAAAAAAAATTATCCACGTGTACTTTATTTTTATAAGCGAATAAAATTTCATATGTACCGCGACATCACGAGAAATTGTTTATTGGGTTTATTTTATCTTTATTAGCTTTTTTAAATAAAATTAAATAAGAAAAAAAATAATAAATTGTAATTTAAGAGATTAGAGCGGCCATTTGGATTTTTTGTTGTTTTTTTTGAAGCAGTTTCACCGAATTATCCACAGATTGCGACAAATCACCTACGTTGAGCTCAATTTTTCCCGGTTAGAATCGACCGATTGTAAAACGCCGTGGCTAGTGGATTGGAGCCCCTCGAGATATGGCCTTTTACCAAAGCGATATAAGTAAGCGTCCTATCTTAAATGGGAGAGGTATCCGCAAGATTAAAGGCGAGGTCACGTCAATCAAGGTCATACGCCACCTAGCGGACGGAGTGAACTACAAGAGGATTATTAACTTCTTTCCCCTTTATGGATGATCTATAAGTTCGATATCTATGAAATAACTATGCGCACGCGCAGCCCTGATTTTATTCGTTTGTCGTCTGGAGTACTTAATTATTGCAAGTATAGATATAATTCGATTTATTTAATTTATTAATTGAAGTTAGTTATTTAAACAAAATGAGTTCTTTTAAGAACTTATATTATTTGGGAAAATGCCACGTCGGCGTTTTAATTATTGCAGTTTTCAAAACTGCAAAAATAACTCTCTATATGAGAGAACTCAGTTTTTTTCGCTTCTCAAAAGAGAAAAACAGGTTAGTTTTGTGTTTTATTATAATTTATAAAAAAGTTAAAATATTATTTAATGTATATTATTAAATGTCAGTGATTTTAATACGTTCTATTTGAATTATGTTTTTGTAATTCAATGAACAAGGACATATAAAAATTAGTTAATGTATGTTAAGATAGAATTTTACAGCAGCGTTTTTAATTCAATTCCTGATAAGATAAAGTTATAAAAATTACATAAACATGTGTATTTCCAATGAGAATTAAACGTTTCATTACGCTTAGAGTTTAAGTATAAATTATTTAATTAATTTTAAGGCATATTTTTTATTTACCGGGCGCAGGCGATAATTTGCCAAATATTCTCTTGATCGAATTGTATTTATAATATTTAAAATAGAAGCATTTCATTCATTCCATTTAAAACTCATTTAATTTTACATTAGGATCCACTTTAATTTAAAATGCAAGCAGTAATTCTTGTACTATTAAACCAGCAATAATTGATTATTTATAGTTTTAAATATTTTGAGAATTTTAGACAAAAAAATCCTAAAATCGACAAATTACTTTTTTTTTAAATTTAGAAATATGTCGGTCATTGTGTCATATCCGGGAAAAACAGTTTTCATGGGATACCTGCACTTCGCACAGGTGAATAACATTGCAGAAAGCATTCAAAGTATAGAAGAAACTTCAAAAATTGGAATAAAATATAAAATATTTACGAATTGTACGTGGTATGCTCAATTAAACATTTATTTATCTTACACCGGTTCTTCGCAGGGGGTCATCGCCAATGGTAAAATGGATAACTTTCCGTAATCGGGCCGATAGCCATGATTGGCGTCAAATGAGAAAACAGTATACACTTGTGACTGTATAAAAGTTAAATAATGGTTAGAAAAGTAACTTTTATCGAAATAACCCAATTGCGGAACATTCTCCAAATTTGAAAAAGGCTTATGAAACACACAACAATCGCCAATAACTGAAAACTATAGACTAATAATAAGGTCGACGTAGCAGTTGTTGGTCGGTAGCCAATAATTTCAAATTTCCCTTTTAATTTTGTCCTGTTTCAATTTTTTTTTTTTTTTTTTTTTCAATCTGGCTTTTGCAAAAGAGTCGGAATAAGTAGTAGAAAAAAAGGGCTGCGGACGACGGAGATGGGCCAATTGAGCGTATTAAAATCACTGACATTTAATAATATATATTAAATAATATTTTAACTTTTTTATAAAAAAATTATAGGTCTGAAAATCACGTTTAAGATGCTTAAAGGTTTTAAATATTTCTCTTTTGCAATTTTCCAAACAGCTGGTATAGTTTAGAAATCGTAGTTTGTTACATAACTTACTCAATTGTTGTACTTGCATGTACAGTTGTAACAACCATAAAGAATGTGTAAGGATTTATCAGCTACGTTTAGATAAGGTAAAATTAATTTCCTAATTTATAATCAAGTTGTAAAAATACTAAAATGTTGTATTGTTACTAGAAACACATCCATGTACATAATTTTTATTTTTCTAGCATATCTGGGAGGGAAAAATCGATTAAATCTTTTTATCTTTTCATATATATCAACAGGGTTAGATTAAATAAACAGTGTAAAAAAGTACTTTTATGTTAGCCGGCCGCAGCTCACAAACCGTCAAATATTTTCCACATCACCAGCGTTTATGTTGCATTCATTTCATTCAAAATATAAAATCATCATTTTAAAAATATACTCGTCATTTGAAAAACATAACTTCATTTAAAATACATACATACTGGTATATTACATCAATTTAAACACATGCTTTTCGCTCATTATATTTAAAATACATTTTTTTTTCTAATAAATAATAACATAAACCCAAGGTGGGCAAGTTTCTTCCAATGTGGAAAAAAACCGGGAAAAAACCATGGAATTAAAAGTTACGCCTATAACTTTTATTAACAAAAATGGTTTTCTTTTAGCCTGAATAGCTTGCATAAAATTCAGGTCTGTTTGAAGATATTTACAGTTTAAGAGTTATAGGCGGAAAAGCAGACAAAGCCATTTTAGAGAATACCTGTTAAAATTTTAATCGTGAATTTCAAATATTTACTCACTCATGGAAGATTAACCTTGTTTACCAGATTTATTGCAAAATATTTTTGTTACAGCTTGTTTTGATAAAAATATATGTATTTAAAAAATAGTTGCGATGTCAGTTTAGTTTCGGGGCAAAAGGCAATACTGTTTACGTAGCATTAGTGCTTTTTCTCCCGAAATTAAAATGACATTGCGATTTTTTTTAATACACATATTTTCATCAAAACAAACTGTAACAAAAATATTTTGCAATAAATCTGGTAAATAAGGTTCATCTTCCATGAGTGAGTAAATATTTGAAATTCATGATTAAAATTTTAACAGGTATTCTCTAAAATAGCTTTGTCTGCTTTTCCGCCTATAACTCTTAAATTGTAAATATCTTCAAATAGACCTGCGCACGAGATGCGCAGATGGTAGATATTCTGTCATATATGACGTCATACAAAAAAACCCGCGTATTTGCGTTATTCACTCCATCCACAAGATGGCGCAGCTGTGTCAATTTACGACAGATTCCAGCATTAACTTTGTACGCTTACTTATAGCGCTTTGGCCTTTTACTATCAATTGATTAAACATTAGATTGTTTCCTTTTTCGCGTTCGTCTTTTATTTTGTAATCGATTTTCATAGGCTACATAATCAGTTGAAGACCTCGATTTTCATGGCCTACATAATGAGTTGAAGACCTCGAATTTTGCTTTGCAAGACGATTTTCATTTCGGCGTCGCTCTTTGGCTTTGGATTTTTCCATATCTGATAATTTGCGCCTACCCATTTTGTAACTTTTTCAATTTTTAACGATTTTATGCCTTTCGATTACCTATTCAAACAATTTTTAACGATTTTATGCCTTTCTATTACTTATTCAAATAAAAATTCTTCTAAAAGTAAAGAACATCGTTGAATTTCGTTAAAAAAAAATAAAATGCGAGCATCATTTGACCCCATCCTTGACCGAAAACAACAACCATTTCCAAATGGTTAAAAATACATTTTTTAATATACTGTGGTTAAGCATGAAGGTGTGCATAGATAAAATACGTTTGAAAAGTTTGCGCCGGTGACGTTAGCCTTAGCTTGAAATGTATTTTTACATTAATAAAATTAGAGGAGAAAAATTGATATGATTGCGTCAGCATGACGTAATTTACACTGATTTTTCATTTCTTAATTCTAAATATTATAATCGGAACTATAACCCTTTAAGACCGGACTGCTTTTTGAGTTTTTTGAAAACAATGATATAACTGAAGTTTATAACTGATAATTCACCATCTTTTGACAAAATTCCTATAATATAGTTTCTGTTAACCTGCACAATCACACGATTCCGGCATTTATAGAATAGATAACCCAGGAAGGTGGAATTTTAGTTAATGCCTAACCCGCACGATCGTGCGGGTCCGGTCTTAAAGGGTTACAGATGGTTGAACTGTTTCAGAAAATATTGAGTAAAAAAAATATCCTCATCATTCGTATTTGTAGAAATCGTTTGCCATTTCTAAAATGTACTTTTCTACAATACAAACCTTTAAACAAAATCTTCATGCTGTTTGTTAGTGTGAAGTCTTACGAAAATGAAACAGAGATCAACATTCCGTCATTTTAGACGGGGTTGATGTACTAGTCGAGTATAATCAACGAGATATAATTGGGAATTAAAATGGCCTATAGAGGCGCTGCTCGCAGCCTTCGGTACAGGAAAACTGTCCCTTTAATTTCCCTTTAACTAATGCTAAAGTGCCATTGAAATAATTCTTCATTGTAAATGCATTTGAAAGTTTTAGATATTCAAATTCGGATAAATTTTACTTTGCCATATGAGACAGAACAGAAATGTCACAGGAAATTTGAAATTGTGCAAAAGAATAATCATTCTGAACAAATTTAAAATACATGTAATGCAATGCGCTTACACGACACTATACTGAAGCGAGAAGTTACCTATTTTCTCCACCAGATAGCGTATTCGAGTGCTTGAATCGCCAATAGACCGGGAGCCGGCAGCACAGACAATCACCTCATCGAGTTCACGGTTGAAATTCTAGGATTAGTTAAATCTTGATTTGCATATTAAAACGCAATCGGTCTGCCAAGTCATATCTTGGTGGAAAACACCTGCAAACCCGATTTTAGCGGCTGATTCGTAGGTTTACCATTGTGTTTTCCTGCACCAAAAGGTATGAAAACATAGAGGACTGAGAGCAGGAAAACACAATCTTTAAGCAAAACATCCCTTTAAGCAAAACAATCGAAAATATAAAATTTTAAGGAAAAAAGCTGATTTCTTTAGAATTTTTCATTTATAAGATGAGGATATCAACTTAGAAGAGGAAAGTTAAACTCATATTTTAGTTTGTGAACAACCCATCACCTGAATGAGTATTAATAACTTACACAAAACAACGGAAAATACATATTAATTTTTAAGGAAAAAAGTTGATTTTTTTAAGAATTTTTCCACTATAAGATGAATTTATTAAACTCTAAGAGGAAGATGAAATTTATATTTTAGATTTCTAACATCCATCACCATAATAAGTATTGATAATTTAGCAAAACGATCGAAAATATCAATTTTTAAGGAAAAAACTGATTTCTTCAGAATTTTCCATCTATAAGATGAGGATATCAACTTACAAAAGAAAAGTTAGACATGTTTTAGTTTTTGAACAACCATTGCCTTAATAATGAATATTAATAATTAAGCAAGACAAAGGAAAATATAGATTTTTTAATGAAAAAAGACGATTTTAAAAGAATTTTGTTAATTTTTACGCTAGTTCCAGATTTGATTTTACTGTTTGACACTAGTTTTGTAGGATTTTAACCTTAAATGACCCACACCCCAAGAAAATTTTATAATGAAGCAAAATCACTTAATTTTAAACGAAAGAAATTAATTTGATCTTCATCAATAGCTGTAAATTCTGAATTATATAAAATATTTTTCCTAGAAACAAAATTATTTGAAAATATTTTTAACAAAGCGATTCGAGCACCTCCTAGAGGGAAAAATGGCGTTTAATCATACTCTAAGAGTGTAAGTATGCTATAAGATTAAGATTAAACTTACATTTTAGTTTCTAAATGGTTTAACACCTTTATTAATAGTAATAACTGAACAAAACAGAGGAAAATATGGATTTTTTTAATGAAAAAAGACGAATTTTACTAACTTTTATGCTAGTATGAGATTTGATTGTACTGTTACACTAGTTTTTGTATGATTTTAACCCTTGGATGACCCACACCCCAAGAAACGTTCATAATTAAGCAAATCAATTAATTTAAACAAAATAAATTAATTTTTAGTCTAATCATTAACTGGACATTACACATTTTAAAAAATATTTTTCTAGAGACAAATTATTTGAAAATATTTTTAACAAAACGATTCGTGCACTCTCTTTAGCAGTAAAAACAGTATTTTGAGCGAAAAAAGACAAATATATAGATTTTTACACATGTATTGCTGTTGCATCATCTTAAAAGACAGTAGTTCGCACGATTTTAACCTCGTGATACAGAGAAATAGTCAAATTTAGATAATTTTTTTAGTGGAATTTTATTTTTAGGCACAAATAATAATTTTATCACATTCAACCAGATTTTACTGTATTCAAACTAATTTTTTACACACAAAGTATTATTTAATCAAATTCAGATCAATTTTTTCTTTTTTTTTTTTCTTTTTTTTTTTTTTTTTTTTTAGCTAATTCTTAAATAACTTTAACACGTTTTATTTCAAGAAAAATATCTTTCAATTATTTTGCTTATGAGGGCAGATTTCCCCCCCCCCCCCCCCCACACACACACCAACACTTTCCTTGCCCATCACCATTCCTTAGACATGGGGTAACAGACAAAAGGATATTGACGTCACAAGTTGGGAAGGTTGAGCATAAAAAGGTTTTTCTTTAATATTCGATTCAAGAAAATACTATTTTCTTGCATCTAAAAAGCACTATAGAAAATTAAATATTAAATAACCCCATACTTAGCACTTAATGAAAATGCTTATTATCAATTAAAATAATTAACTATGACATACAAATCTCCTCTATTAAATAAAATTTTCAAAAATTGAATGAAAAAATATATAAAAACTGAAAAATTAAAATGTTTTTTCTTCGAATGCTTAAAATATGAATAAAATCTTTATAGTTTTTTAATAATACACGAATATAAACTTTAATTTTTAATAAACATTTCAGATTTCAAACAACCTATTTTTTAAAACCAAACTTAAACTATATCATTTTTTTAATATATAAGTGTAAATATTAGAATACATTTTATCATTAACGTATCTGTTTTTAATATTAGCTTTCATCATGTGACAGTATTTCACAATTGCTTTCAGAAATAGCAGATATACACGTTTAGGTAATTTTTCATGAATTTTTACCTGAAATTGAGTAAACTCCTTATAGAACAAGTAAAAATTAAATTTAAAAAATCAAAAAACCCGACTGCGTGAAAAGAGAACTAATTAATTATTTCTCACCAATGTAAAACTATTTTTTATATTACTTACCTTTTTTTTTTTTTTTTTTTTTTTTTTTTTTACTTGTATGTATATACTAACTTAATATAGACTTTTAAGTTGTGTTGAATTGTTAGTTCCTATCTATAAATACTGTTTTGATGAGGTCTATAGATGTCTATGAAGGTTAGAGTTGCAGTAAAGCTAGAGATCCTACCTACACAACTTCCAGGTTGTGTAATATTTAAACGGAGCTTCTGACTGTAAAATAGTCAATGAAACATTGTCTTCATTTTGAAAGACCTATCCAATGATATGTCACACAATAGGGTGCGTAATTTTTTTTATTCCATCTCTACCGCCATTTTGAATTTATAAAAACAAAGCTAGCTTATAACCATCGGACGGTTAAGACGAATCGATAGAGACCTCATTCATTAAAATCCATCCAGCCGTTGGGCTGTTTCGAGGGTATAAAGAAATCCACATACCCAGATACGGGTGAAACACATAACCCTTCTTGGCAGTCTGGTAAAAAGCCACGTGTGTACATAATTTCTTGAAAATTTAACAATGAATTAACCTTTACCACAATACTTATCAACATCAAACTTGATTCTTTTCCTTTATATCTTGACATTACACAATTGAGATAGATATTGACTTGGGATGGCAATAAAGAGTTGAAGTCATTTCATTCTATTTTCCCCAGGAATTCTTCAAGTAATTGATTTTCAACTTGTGTGAATTGATCCTACACAGTATTTCTAACTGTTACAATCATTTGATATATTAAAACTGGTCTGAGTTATCGTACTCATATTTATTATTAATCAAATTATCATATGCTCCAATTTGCGCTTTGGAGATTTCTGAATTGTGTACATAGTACACATGAATACAATCTTAAATTTTAACTAATCATTTCGTATTTCAAATAACATATATTTGAAACCTAACTATATGAATTTTTCAATACGTATGAGCAAATAATTGACTACATTTTAACATTAAAATACCTGTTTTTCAAATAACTTTAATCACTACTTCACTATTGCTTTTAGAAATAGCAGTTATCCACTTAGATTAATTTTCCACAAACTTTAATTCAAATTATGTCGACTCCTTATAAAAAGTCCTGTTCTCGCACAATTTCTTGAAATTTTAACAACGAATTGGCCTACCGCAATGCTTATCTACGCAAACTTGATTCTTTCTATATATATTTTGACATTACATAATTTTAAAACAACTTTTATACACACTCTACCATTTCTCAGAAAATTATTTAATCACAGAACGTTTTGTGCTTCATACTTTCACCTCTATTGCTTATCATTCTAATAGTTATCAGATATGCATTCCTCAGAAATATTACTATCATATGAATCAGTAAAGAAAATTAAATATATACTAATATGCTCATACACGAAAAGTATCACAGAAGCAACATACTAATAACAAATTAAAATAATTAACTATCAGATAATATTACAACTATTAGTAGATATAAAACTTCAACTATTGAATAAAGGCATATACAAGTTACTAAAAAATTTCATAAGAACCCACAAAACTAACAGATGAATGAAAAAATATGCAAGTTCGCAACATAATTTCAAAGTTTTCGATAAATATTTACAAAAATTTACAAAACGTTTTAAAAATTTCACAAATTAACAACAAGAAAAAATAATTACAAAAAAGTTTAAAAAATTAGAATAAAGTTTAAAAATTTACAAAAAAGTTTAAAATATAATTAATTAGTAAAAAAAAAATATCAATGTTTTCTAAAAATGTTTTTTTTAAAGTACAAGTTAGTGAAAAAATTTCATAAGAACACACATAAATTAACAGATGAATGAAAAAATATGCAAGTTAGCAAAGTAATTTTAAAGTTTTCTAGAAATATTCGCAAAATGATGCAAGTTTCATTTTTATCCGTACTGAAAAACTTTTTAAAAGACCAATCTTTCAAAATCAGATTCACCTGGTTATAAAACTTTCTGCCATAATTCTATAAATATGTGACGCAGAATGACATGCAATATACTAAAACCTTCTTGTCTTCCCTCAAATGTTATCTAACTAACTGCGAGTCCTATCAAAATTCATTTAGCAGAAATCAAGTTATAAGCAGCCGGAAAGACATTTATATTTTATATAAAGACATTTGTATTTTATATATAAACTAGCAGATTTCGCCCGCTACGCTGGTCAGTTTCTCCAAACGAACGTTAAATCAAACGAAATATATCTGCGAATTTAACATTGTGTTTTAAAACAATACGGATCTTTACTTAAGTCTGTTCTCAACTGCTCTGCTCAACAAGCGCAAAAAGTTTTGACACATTTACAAATTCATTTTTTAACGGAAAGATATAAAATTGGAAAGCTGACCATGGAAGCGATTTGGAATCGAGCTGTGTTTTCCATTTTTTGATCAATCAATTACCTATTGAGTTAGAAGCGATTTTGATCACGCGACACGGCATTTTTCTCCTCTTACTGACTGGATTTTCTTCTCTCGTTCGGAAGTTCGGTTCAAAATACCAACTTTGACAGTATTTTCTGAAAGATTTATTGCGTTTACAAGAAAACGGAAAAAACAGTTCGATGACATAGTTTCTGAATAACAACACCTTCTAGTTTCATGCGTTTCCGAACAAAAATGAATTAAAACTTATGTCAGAAAGTTGACCCTTTGGATTTGAGAACAGCCTTAAATATCCTTTTGAACTGCCAAAAACGATACGAAAGGCGCTGCATTATTATATTTCCTAATGTGTCAAACAAAATTTAGGCTATTATGGACAAACTCTTTTATTTCATCATTCACAGTACAGTTTGATAAAGAACGATAGAATATCGTGCAATATACTAAAACCATCCCAGAAAAATTATCTAACTAACAGAGTAATTTCCATTAAAATCCATCCTGTAGAACCTTTTTAGAAAGGGTAATCTTTCTTAATCGGATTCACATGATTATAGAACTTTTTCCGTAAGTAAAGCAACATAGAACGTTATGCGATGTAGGGAAAACATCTGTAAAAATTATAAAACTGATAACTCATCAAAATCCATTTTGTAGAACTCTTAAAAAAAAAAGCTGACCTTTCATAATCATGTTCAACTGATTTTATTGGCATTTAATCTTATAGTCTGGCAATAGATTTTTGGTCGACGGGATAACTAAGTAGTACCAAAATAAATATGGGGCATTCTCAGAATCTTTTGACTTTCGGGAATAAAAATCTGGTGAAATTAAACTTGCTAAAATAACATTTTAATCTGATAGACGAATGCCTTAATGATTCAAAATAAAGAAAAAATGGTCAGCAGCGAAAAAAATTTATTTAACGGAGGTTTATGTTAAACTTGCGAGTTTAATTTTCCTTAACATTTTACAACTAAAACTTTTTATTTTCTTCTAAATTTTTACTTATAATGAATTTGTATAGTACCCACAGGATATTCAAATAAGAAATAATAACAATGTAGTATTTTTAGTACAAAATTTTGGTATAACATTGTCTTAAAGGGGTGTTAAAGAAGGGTCGGTAAGGATGGAACGATAAGGAAATTTGCCACCTTTTTTAGGCAAATAATATTAAGACTAAGTGGTAGCCATAATGTTAATTGATTTTTAGAAACAGTTATTTACATTGGATTAAATTAAAAAAAAAAAATTTAATTTACCTCGAAAAGTGCAGGAATAAACCTTGGGGACGGTAAGACTACCCATAAAGCCACAATCTTGAAATTGATATTTAAATGCTGATTTAAATTCTGCAGTAAATTTTCTGTCAAAGAATTTTAGACATTCTTTCTCTAGCATACTTCTGCATGAGAAAAAACTTTAAAAAAATTCTGTGGCTGCATCTGAAGGGATTTTCTGTATAAGTTTAGCAAGAGGGGCGGTAAGGATAAAAAACCCTGGGACAGAGTTCAAAAAATAATATCAACCGTAAAAATGTGTGCAGGTTAATTTTTTGCAACATATTTATGTAAAACAATTGTCCCAGTTTCGGAAAAAAATGACATCGAAATACTTTTATTGAAACAGCTTTATACAGACAGCTCCAAACTTAAAAATCAGCCTCAGGGACACGGGACGGTATAGGAGTTTTCCTGGTATTTGGACCCCCAACATCGTCCAAAACTTATTTATCTCGTTAATATTGTTATGTAATCACGCAATGGGATGTTTCCCAGAATATGAAATAAATAAAAAACACAAGAAAATGTACTAAAATAAAAATTATTATTCAGGAACATAAAAGTCAAAAGATTGTGAAAATGCCCCGTATGCTTGCTGCATGTTTTGCCCGGATTTGGCGATTAGCCATTTGGCGCTTTTTTGGGGGGGAAATTAAAATTTCATCTAATAGACGTAATGTTAAAGTAAAAATGGACACCCCTAAGTAGGTAATTAATCGATTTTCACAATTTTTTGTTATTATTCCTTAATTTTATAGTGTAAACGGACTTCGCACCAAATTTGAAGTTTCTAGGTGCAGTAGATTAGAGATCTGCACGGGCCGGCCCGCGGGCCGGGCTCGGGCCGATTTTCACTCACGGCACTCGGGCCGGGCCTAACTTAATATTTCTGTACAGAGCCGGTCCTGGTTTCATTCCTAGTCTTCACGGCCCAAAATTTTCAGTCGTATTTTTGAGCCAGCCCGTATGAAAATCATTGTCCCAGCGTGACCTGGTCCATTTAAAGATCAGTTAAATTAGGCCTGGCCCAAAAATTTTGCAAAAAATGCATACATTTTTGAATCGCCATTATTCTACACTTAAACATTAAAATTTATTATTTTAAAGGAATAGTAGATTTCTATGCATATTAAAATATAGTTAAATTAAAATACAGTAAAATGTGTGAAAAGGAACCTGCCTATGACGGAACCCTGTTTTAAACTGAAAAACGTGTTGATCCATGCAAAATTAATATACTAATAAGTTTGAAAATAATATAGAATACATTTACACTTGCTAAGAAGGGAACTTGTCTATAACGCATTTTTTTTTTTTTTTTCCTTTCTATGCAATTCCGCCTTAGAAGATTTCACTGTATAGCATTTTTCAGATTTTTAAAACTTCTATATATGGAATATGGATTAACAATATTAATGATAACTGAAATATTTACATACAGGAAATACAGATTCATTAAAAAAATAAATATCGCAGCCTCCGTCACTTCTATAAAAATGAAGATTACAGGCATGAAAAAAAAAGTTAAGATAAATATTTTTGGCCAGAACTTTTCGTACGAGACAAATTTTTAACCAAATCGACGTAAAAATCAATGTTTTGTAGAAATTCACTCGGGCCGGGCCGGGCTCGGGCCGAGATTTGGACTTTTTTCCGGGCCGGGCTCGGGCCGAACTTTTAATTTTTTTATCGGTCCGGGCCGGGCCAATATTATCTTTTCTACGGGCCGAGCCGGGCCCGGGCCGAATTTTTTTCTCTGAGTCGGGCCGGGCCCGGGTCTGGAAATGTCGGCCCGTGCAGACCTCTACAGTAGATATGAGATTATATTTTGATGAGTGAGTCAGTCAGTGATAAAATTATCGATTATAAGACATTCTCAAATGTCATTATCTCTGAAACTAATTATGCGTTATTTATAAAATTTTGGATTCTAGGTAATTAGGGTGCCCTTACTACGTATTTCGTATTACAAGTACGTAGGTCACATAGATTTTCAGTAGTAGAGCACACTAGTATATCAGACAAACTTTGGGAACTCCAATGACAAAAGCAACAAAATTTAAATAGTATAAAAAGTGCATTAAAATTCATAGGTGGTGGCTCAGGCTGAAAGTACAGATTGATGTCCTATTGCCGAAGCGAAGCAGCATCGACCGCGGTCAGTACTTGGGAGGGTGATCACCTGGAAACAAGTGCAGCACAGTCGGGCCCCAAGTTAGGTGGATTGGGGCCCTTGTGTTTGTTTAGGTTAGGCAAGCGCAGCAGCTTTTTTTTCGAATATTTTTATTGAAACTATATATTATTTGTATAGATATTTTTACAGAAGTTCTACAGACATTTTTATTAAACTTCTACAGATATTTAGTTAAACTAGCTTATAGAAAAAAGGGCCATAATTCTATAGGATTCTATAATTCATTTTTATTAAACTTCTACAGATATTTAGTTAAACTAGCTTATAGAAAAAAGGGCCATAATTCTATAGGATTCTATAATTCATTTTCGCTATCTGTAGGTAATTTTTATAGAGTTTTTATGAGGGACCTATACTCACTTAAGGGAGAAAAAATGCAAAACAATAAAAATCGAAAATTTTGACCTAGAAGTAGAACCCCTACAGACTTTGATAGTGCATACTTATAGTGACCCTATAGACTTCGTATCACCATGTTGCATATCTGCAACAGACTCCCCAAATCAATGTTACTTATGCAGGGGGCATTAATAGAATATCATATATAGTAAACGAGTCAAGCAATTTACCCGATTATGAATGATATAGTAAACGACTGAACCGATTTTCACGAAACTTGCGTACTATACTAAATCAAGCACGAGAAAAAGATCTAGGTACCATTACTTAATATATAATATATACCATAATATACCATTAATAGATAGGTCCCGAATTCAAGAAAATTCGTTTTTACAGGGTAAAACAAAATCAGAGGTGAAACTTCTGCTTGCTATAAATCGAACATGCAATTTACACGAAACGTGTTTCCTATACTAATTCGAGCGCGAGAAACACACCTAGCTAGGTTTCGCATTCGAGAAAATTTGTTTTGATCGATTAAAACTAACTCAGCACTGAAAATGCAGGGGCCTCACTAAGGGGGAGACAGGGGGGAGCCTCCCCACCCTGGCAAATTTACAAACTTAGTTGGCAAATTTGTTTAAAACTTCAATAAAAACTATAATACATTTTCTATCTCTGATAGATTTGTCAAAAATTACAAATATAATTGGAAATATAATTAAACTTTTTACAAATAAGAACTATATTACATTTTCTAATTGTGGTAACTTGGAAAAATTATAAAACAAGTTGGCAAATACTAAAATTTGACTTGGCAAATTAAGGTCGTCTCCCCCACCAATAAAAAGTCTTCGCGATGGACCTGTGAAAATGTTGCTATGTATCGAAAACGGCTCTAACGATTTTCATATAAAACTTGGTTCTTATACTAATCCCAGCAAAAAAATCGATCTAGCTAGGTCGCTAATTCGAGAAAACTCGTTTTCTACTGTTAAAACAAACTCATTAATCAAAATGGTGGTAGCAATCGAAAACATTTCCGACTTATGAAATATGCTTTATTCGATTGGGAGAAAAACTATCCAATTAAGTCTCGACTGCGAAAAAAAATGTAGGTAGGTTTAAAGCAATTTTTTTTATATTTAATCTTCCGTAATCGAAATTCCCGCCAATACCGTCAAAATCCAAATCCGTCCAATACCAAATCCCGTCATTTACCATCAACAGGCTCAAAGGATGATCTCGAAGGCGGCACTAACTGTTTGCCTTCTACACTAAATCGAGCACTAGATAACGGCCTATGTAGGTCAAAAGTACAGCAAATTTCCTTTTAACTGACTAGGAAAAATAAAATTTATTTTACCAAATGTTGATTTCGTGAACTTAAGTATTTTCATAAATATAATTGTAAATAGATACTAATATTATAAAGTAGTAAAAATTGTTTGTATGTTTGTAAGAGGTAATCTCTGGAGCTACCGAACCGATTTCAAAAGTAATGGTATCAAAAGGATGGTGTTAGTCCAACTTAGAACATAGGCTATATTTTATGTCGGTGCCAGCCACTACCCCAAAGGGGGTGCAGGAGCAAAAAACGTTCGAAATTATGGTTTTAGCGTTACTGAAGGGCCTAGAAATATTAAATTTGAAATATTAGTTACTTATTAGCTGTAAAGGATTTCTTTGAACAGTTCTTAAAAAATTCGAAATTTAAAAGGGGTGAAAATGGGCGAAAAGCGTTTTAAAAAACGTTCTAAATGGGGGTTTCTACACAAACTCAGGAAATACCAAACCGATTTAAAAAATAAAGGTATCAAAATGATGGTGACAACCCTTGCTCTAACATAGGTTATGTTTTATGTCGGTGCGACTACCCCAAAGGGGTTGCAGGAGCAAAAAACGTTCTAAAAATGCTATTTATGCGTTACTGAAGGGCCTAGAAATATGAAATTTGTAATATTAGTTACTTATTAGATATAAAGGATTTCTAAGAACAGTTCTTAAACAATTCGAAATTTAAAAGGGGTAAAAATGCACAAAAAACGTTCTAAATGGTGGTTTCTACACAATCTCAGGAAATACCAAACCGATTTAAAAAAATAATGGTGTCAAAATGATGGTAACCCTTGCTCCAAGATAGGCTATATTTTATGTCGGTGCCACTACCCCAAAGGGGGTGCAGGCAGCAAAAAACGTTCTAAAAATGCGATTTATGCGTTACTGAAGGGCCTAGAAATATGAAATTTGAAATATTAGTTACTTATTAGATATAAAGGATTTCTAAGAACAGTTCTTAAACAATTCGAAATTTAAAAGGGTTGAAAATGCACAAAAAGCGTTCTAAATGATGGTTTCTATACAATCTCAGGAAATACCAAACCGATTTAAAAAATAATGGTGTCAAAATGATGGTGACAACCCTTACTCTAACATAGGATAGGCTATGTCGGTGCCAATGGCGGATCTAGGGAAGGGGCGATCGCCCACCCCTTGCGCAAATAAAGGGTTTGCAAAACGGCATTATGCATCCTCACGGGAATGACTTGGGGCGAATCTCGAGCTCGGCGCGACCCAAGTCGGGTCGCGCCAGTTTATATCCACGAGACTCGGCCTGGGTAAGGTCTTCTCTCTTGTAGAGCCGGGCCGTACCCTGATCTTAAATTTGTCTGCATATTTTGGTCGGGTCAGACTTTTTTTTCTTCCAGGTCGAGAATGGCTGAATTAAAGATATTTCTTCGTAGAGGTCTGCACTGGCCAAAATTTCCAGATCGGGGCTCGGCTCGAAATAAAAGCTAAACGTTCGGTCCGTGTCAGGCCGTGTGATAAGCAGTATTGGCCGAACCGCGACCCATACACTTTTCGAAATTCTTCTCCCCAAGCCCAAGTTGGTCTGGCATCTTACTTATTTGTTATTCGAAAAAATTATATTTATGTTGTACATTTGTTTAGCGAAATCTTTAAATAAAAAAAATTAATTTGATTTGATAAGATACAGAGATGCATTTTTAAAAATCTACTTTTTTTCTTTGTAGAGCTTTAAAATTGTGATTTTCTTTTATCATCCGTTTCTTTCATTCTAAACTGATTTTCTTGATTTTCATTTGAATATATTTGTCTAAGTAATGATTTTTACGTAGTGTTTATGTACATAATAGCTGCTGGAATGATATATACATGCTAAAATATATCCATAACTTTAATATATTGCAACACGGGTAATGAGGTTGATTAATATTAATTTTATATGAGGAGATTAATTTTTATGATTCTTACTATTCGTACAGTGTTAGCACCAAATGACTCTAGGTAAACGATGTAATTAACAATTCCCTTCGGGGAAATCCAAAGAAAATTTAATATTAAATATTAAAATTGGACTACCTGATCCACTGCCCCCGGCAGCATGTAGAATTCTCGTTGCTCCGAGAATGTCCCACAAGTAGGCACAAAAGGTCTCCAAAAAAAAATGTTGACACAAAATATTAATCCTTAATCGGCCATCACATGTATTTTTAAGCCAATGTTGGGGTAACTTATTTTTTTATATATATATTTTATATGTTATTCATGGTACAGCAATCTGCTAAAATCCAACCGCAGCATCTTATTTTTTTTTGCTGCCATCAGCATTGGGATAATATTTGCAAGTGAAGTCTGTCTCTTACTTACACTGAAAAAAAACAAAAAAAACGGACATTGTCCTGTTTACATTATTTATGCAAACATAAAATTATACCATATAGCTAGAAAATTTGCATACAGAGTTGCCACCCATCATTACAGGCGAATATCATTGGTCGACTCTGAATTTATGTGGCGCAACCTTATAGGTTGAGTTTTTGCTGTACCCAGTTATATTTATTTTTACTTTATTCCGTGTGTGTGGTCCTTCTGGTCAAAGGTCAGCTGTAAATTTCGTTGTTATGCCCTCATGATGTCCTACACAACTATAAATCGTAATTTCGATGACTTTTGTAGATTTATTAGTATCGTAAATTTTATCTGTACGATACTTTACCAAGACATGCACTTAACCTAGTTCAGGTTCCATTATAGACATACGAATGCTTCTTTTTATATGCTGCCTCGTATATAATAACATCATAGTTTATAGATAAAAGTTAAAGTTTGTTGGAAAGACATATTCTTTCCATCATCTCCGCCTCCAATATGGAAAAAAAAAAAAGGAATTCAGTGCAACGTGTTTCTTTTTTTTTTTTTTTTTTGCTTGACCCTGCTGCTTCAGCTGGAATATAAAGTCTCATGTCATTGTTCAGCACCTTGTGTGCATCCTGTCCTATGTTGTATAAATAGAGTCATTGACACTCACTGAGTATCATAGTGGTTTCGATGGCTTGAAGATGTGCATAGCAAGTCCTTTTATACGCCAACAGTTCTGGTGTACGGATCACGTCGTCGAGGCATAACTGTCGTAGTAGATTGCACTGTATTTATTAATTATTCCATTGTTTGCAATTTAGCACTCAACAATTTAATGTTAAATTAGCCAATTGTATATCAAAGCAACCAATTTTGGAATAAGTAAGATAATAAAAGCCAAATTTCTACCATACGATATGTAAATATGAATAGGCAAACAGTTACACATTAAACTAACATTACACATAAAAGACAATTCATTATATTTCATATATAATAATAAAATACTCAGAGAGACAAAATTTGTATACAATTATTACATTATGAACTCGTGAACATACGATATAAATTTTTTATATCATCCAAATCTACTGGTTCTTTAATTTAGTGTTTCGCTGATAGAATGTATGTGTTTTTATTATTATTATTATTATTATTATTATTATTTATTATTATTTTTTATTTATTTATTTATTTATTTATTTATTTTAAATAAGTGGTGTATATTTACATATACATCGCTTCTGAATCGCTAACTGCCACTAAAACAAACATGCTCGTATTTGATTAACTGACTTAACAAATGATATTTGATTCAAAAAAAGAGATGAATCAGGTTTCTCCTAAGCGCAAATCCGATTCATTTCAAAAGCAGGAAGAGACATTTCATTCCTCTCTCGGCTATGGAGAAAACTGGTTGCAAGATCCACTTATCGATAAAGAAAAAAAAAAAAACTCGTTACAGTCCTAATCACTTTGTCTCCCCCATGAAAATTTATGGACTGTGCTGCAAAAGCGCGGGACCGACTGAGGGGTCAGCTGATTACATGAATTTTCCCACAGTATCTAGTCGCCACCGTAATAGC
The DNA here is from genome assembly GCA_963932465.1 of Maratus speciosus. NCBI lineage: Eukaryota > Metazoa > Arthropoda > Arachnida > Araneae > Salticidae > Maratus > Maratus speciosus. The sequence continues at coordinate 39,487,738 of OZ010791.1, read as the reverse complement.
GTCGCCGGTTTGGGAGCGCAAAGAAAAAAAAACTGAAATCGTGCCATATTGGACTCAACACTAGGAATCTGCGAGAATGTATATTTTCATAACTGCAACATTCATTAATAATATTTTTTTTTTTTTTTTTAGAAAACATCATCAGCAAGACAAGTATCCTGCCTAATTCGCATAATCTAAAAGGCGCAGATCTGCTGTCTCCAATGGATAGAACAGAAATGAAGGAGTAAGTTTTACTGGTACCCCTTAAGGTTTGTATAATATAGTACTAGTCGAGGTATGAAACAACAATTTGAAGGTAAGAAAGTAGTCTTGACGTGTACTTCGTAAGCACGACTAACATTATAAAAAATTATATGTAACTCTCGCTAAATAATCCAATATCACTCAATGATTGAATGTTTTTATAATTTATGTTTTAATGTTGTTGTGGAGAATAAAATATAAGTAATACTTTAGGTATGTTTTTTTTTTTTTTTTTGAAAGATTGGCCAATCTATGCGCTCCTATTAATATTATTATTTATCATAAGCAATACCTAAACATCTCATTATTTTATATGTTTTGTATATGCATTATGTATTGAGAGTCACATTGTATTATACACAGGTACTAGTATTTTTACGATTATGGGTTAAATGTTAATCACAAATGTATTATTTATTTATTTATTTATTTGCATAATTTAACAGTGTTAAACTAAACTGTGTTATGCCTACAGGAGGTATATTACTAACCCTTATGTTTTAATTCCCATTAGCCTGTGAAAACCTACCTACGAAGTAAGTAGAGTCTGAACAAAAATAACTCGGTGCGAACAAAAAAAAACGAGGGGTGGGGGGGGGGGTTAAACGGATCCAACAAAAAAAAATAAGAGGATCTAATCTACAAAATTCCTAATTATTACATTTTATTCTTTTTGTTACATCCATAACAAAATATACTTAAATGACTACCCTTGTACTTAATTTTATCTTAATTTAATTAGCGGTGGAGACAGAATGCTACGGAAAAACTGGATGCCGTGCCTATTAATATTGAATGTCCACTCTATAACGAAGATCGGTGCACCACCCTGTTGCCAGCAACAAGGAAATCAACATTACAAGAGAAGGAATTCTCATAAACAGGTACGATTTATTTTGTACTAAATTACCAGAAACCAAGGGTATAAAATTTTAATTGAGAAATCCCATTTAATTTATGTAATTAAAGGCTAAAAAGATATTTGTTTATTTTTATTTTACAGAAAAGAAACAAGAAAGGTTTAGGTAATATAGCCTAATTTATTTAAACATTGATATATTCCTCGTTAGTTACCTGATTATTTTTAAAAGCAATACATCATTTATTTATTGCCATATTTAGTATTTTATTTATTTATTGTTACGTGAAAAAAATTTATTTTTTTTTTATTTTGAAAAATGGTAACTGTTTACTTAATTCGAATTAGAATAAAAAGGAGTGTTGTCCAAGCCCTGAATGATTTTCAGATTGGCAATCAAAACGGAATCCTCTTTAAAAAATTATTTTTTTTGTTAATTAATGAACATGAGAAAGAAAATATAATTTATTATCTTCGTGTAAAATCCAGTGTAATGTAATTTAAATGACAATATTTATATAATTAATATTTTATATGACCTTACAATTCAATTAATAGACTGAGTAACAGTAATACTTTTTAATTTATTTAACTTAATTTTTTTTTTTTATTAAATTTACTGCATGACTTCAATTATTTGAGAGTAAAATAGTGATAAGTTCACCCTGTTAAATAAGAAAAAAGAATAATTTTTATAATATGTACACTGTTGTACTAAAGAAAAAAAAAATTTTATGTATAGCAAATTTCATAATAATAACTAACAATGCATATTCCCTGCCTCAACTGTAATATATGTCAGCCCTATTGGCAGAAACATGCTATAAGGACTAGCCGCTAAATCCCAAGGTATTAATAAATATTAAAATTAAACTAATTTATTTTTACTATTAATAAGAAAGTAAGAAAAAAAATTATAATATTTTATAATAAAAATGCTTGAAAATTAGGATACTCATAATATGTTATATTTTGCAGTTGACTCTCTGAGGAATGATACGACCAGGAACAAAAAAAATAAATAAATAAATCAAGCGAAGCAGAACTTCAGGACGCCTCATTCCAGCCTGCCTCTGATTGAAGACAAGTAAGCAAAATTTCATTTATTGCATGCCATAGAATTGTACCAATGTTTTTTTTTTTTTTACTGATCAAAACCTTATGTGCACAAAATTGTTCCTTCGTAACTGGCCATTCTAAAGCAAACTAACACTCTGGCGCGCAGGTTGGAGGGTGGGGGGGGGGGAAAACTAATCTCTCTCCTCTGCCTAAAAAGATGGACAGAGGAGCAAAATTCCGCTTTTAGCCCCACGAGATGGCGCTCCTTCTCAAAACATTGACCATCATCGTAAACAAAAGCCACAACTCCCAAACTTTACGCTGCGCGTTGGGGGAGAAAAAAAAATTGGTTTAAAAGAACCGGCTGTTCTGCACGATGTATTTTATTTTAATTTATATATATATATAGGTATATAGCACACCTACACTTAAATTTCCCATATAATGTGTATATAATGTCCTCTCTGAGAATTTAACCATGTGTAGTATAACCCACAACTTTCACTTGAAAAAATAAAAAATATATCTATATACAACACAAATGTACATGAAACTTTTCATTGATAAATTAACGAATATTCTTGAATAATAAAAAAGGTATGTATAACGATAAATGAAATAACGCATATTATTTTCATAAATACAGTAATATATGAAAAAAAATATATATATGTCCAACGACTTTTATGTACGTTGATTACCTTCCTGCTCCGACCCGTTATGAATTTGGCATGCTCTAGACTCGACTTTCGTTGTTGAGAATAATAGAGAAATATTCCTTTTAATCGGCTCTTTGAGCGGGTTTTGGAGCTCTGTTAAAAGGTAATTATTATTGCGAAACCTTCTTACGACTTCGAAAGGACCTCTCCATTTAGGATGAAATACTCCCGGTGTACCCACACATTTTAGGTAACACTCTTGCCCGATTCTTAAAAATTTTACTTTCTGCATTTCGTCGTTATTAATATACTCGGCTAACATTCGTTCTTGATTATGTAGCGCAAATTTTTTTATTTCTTCCAAATGTTGTACCTATTTTGCACATATGTTGCTGTAATAATATCTTGTGTGGGAAGGTGGATGGAAAATGGGTTTCTAATATCTCTCCCAAAGAATAAGAGAGATGGCGGGAAACCTGTTGCGCGGTGAGGGGAAGTATTATAAAGTAATTTAAAATAGTCCAGCCTAGTATCCCACTCTAATGTAGTTCTACTCATAGCTGTTATCGAATTTTTTAATATCTTATTCGTAACTTCAGAAATTCCATTCGTTTCTGGGTGAGTAACGCTGCTAAATTTTAATTGTATATTTAAGGAATCCATGTATTCTTTGAACACTTGAGAGTGAAAATATTAGCCGTTGTCTAAAGTTACGGATTTGCATAAACCATAACGGCTAAAGTATCCGTTCAGTACGTTCAAAAGTGTCTGGGTTTCATAGTTGCGAATAGGAACAGCTTCTAAGAATCTTGACGTCGAGTCCACAATAACAAAAATGTATTTATGCTTTCTTAAAGACATAGGGAGTAACCCTATTAGATCGATATGAATTGCTGAACCGACCTCTTGGTCCTTTACTATTTTTTGTGTAGGCACCTTGATTGTTTGGTGCTGTTTGGTAGTATTGCATGGTATACATTTATTACAATGATTCTTTATATCACGGTACATTCCGTGCCAATAAAATCTACTCTTTATAATATCATAAGTTTTTTTAAAACCGAAATGAGGTTTATGTGCATCTTTTATTATTTCCATTTTAAGTGACTCTGGAGCGATAAGTAATTCTTTGCCATCAGATCCAGGTTTTAAAATTAATATATCTTTATGGTTTAGAACAAACTTTCGAGTAATTTTATTCTGTTTGTTGTTTTTAATTTTACCGATAATTTTCTCTAATTTATCATCTTGTAATTGCTGCTCTTTGATATTTTCATCAACCAAATCTTTATTAACGACAAATAGTGAATTTTGTAGTTCGTTCCTAGCTGTTAAATTATTTAAATTACGAGTGGAATAATCTGCTGGATTGGCAAAACCCGGAATAAATTCTATTTCATAGCTAAACGGTGCGAGATTGTCGATCCATCTAGCTACAATATCAGGCTGTTTCTCTAAATTTAAATAATATGTTAGGGCTTTGGAATCCGTGCGTATAATGAATTTCCTACCTGTTAAAATGTATTTAAAATACATTACTGCCTCGTGTATGGCGAGTAATTCTAATTTAAAACTAGGGTAATTCTTCTCAGGATTTCTTAATTTTCTTCCAAAAAATTCAATTGGTTGGAGAACGCCATCATACTCTTGTCCCAATATGCCCGAAATTGCGGTTTTAGCCGCATCCGTGATTAGAATAAAATCTTTCGAAAAATCAGGGGTTTTTAAAGTAGGATTCTGTATAATAGCAGCCTGAATTTCTTTGAATGCATTTTCTTCTACTTCCGACCATTTAAATTTTACTTTATCTTTAGTGAGATTAATTAAAGGGTCTACTATTTTAGAATAGTCTTTAATAAGTGATCTAAAATAATTGGAGAGCCCAAGGAGTGATTTGACTCCTTTCTTATTATTAGGTCTAGCTAAATTTTGAATTTTGTCAATATTTCTTTTTGAAGGTGAAATTCCTTCCTTATTAAGGGTGAATCCTAAAAATTCGATCTCTTCCATGCAGAGTTGCATTTTAGTTGGTTCAATTGTAATATTGTTTTCAATGAATATGTTCAGTACATTGTCTAATAGTTCTATCATTTCCTGTAATGAGTTTGTTGCCAGTAATATATCATCGATGAAATATGTCACTTGACTTTTATCAAAGTGTCCTAATAATATATCCATTAATTCTGCGAAGTAAGCCGTACTGAGACGTGTGCCGAAAGGTAGTCTTAAATAAGAAAATTTTCCATGTTCTGTAATAATAGCAAGTTTGTCTGTATCTTCTTCTCTTAAAACGATTTGATAGAAGGCCGAGTGTAAATCTAGAACAGTGTAGTACTTTTTGCCGCCTATTGTCTGCAAAATCCGTTTTATTTCAGGTATCGGATAGGCATAGTTTTGCAAAATCTGGTTAAGCAAACGAAAATCAGCAGCGATGCGATACTTAACTTCTTCTACGTTTTCGCCTTTCTGTGTAACTTTTTTTTTTACAAAAATAACTGGAAACGCGTAATCAGAGTGACATTTCTTTATTATATTAGCTCTCAAAAGCTTATCAATTTCTGACTTAGCATACTCCTTTACACTATGTGCCGTTTTATATGGTTTTGTTTGTATCGGATAATTGTGCATTAAATTAAATCTGGGTACAACTAAAGATGTTTTTCCAAGAGTGTAATAATTTTTGGAGAATGCATAAGCATTCTTTAGCAATAATTCTTGTAATTTTGCTTGTGTATCAGTATCCAGATGTTGTAAATTAAAATCCTCTGGACTGAGTTCCGCCTTTCTGCGTTCACGAATTTCCTCTAAAGAAATGTTATTAACTTGTACTATTGGATCTGATTCTTGACTGCTATTTTCATTTTCTGACGTCATCTCAAAATGCTTGGAAATTCTTCCGATATTCATTCCTTCTACTAAATTTAATTTCTGCTGCGAGTCGTTCCTGATAATTATGTTAATTTTATTATCTTTGCCAATTTCATGAATTGATGTGTCATAATGTATGTTAATGTTATGTTTAATTGGTTCTAACATTATAGTGTCATTAATAATAAATTGATTTGGGCATATTAATTCAGTAATTACTCTCTCACCTGGACATATCTCTGAGTTTTGAGATATCTTAGCTGAAATAATATTTTTACGTGATATTTTTCTTTTTTTGTTTTTATTTCTTTGTTTTTTTATGTTAATTTCCTGTGGTTCATGATTGTCATTTGTACGAATGGGAGATGGAGTTAAATTGTTTATCTGCCCCTGAGATGTGTCTCTGAGAAAATTCGGTGTAATGTTTTTATTTTTTTATTTCATGGTTTTATCCTCAAAATCCAAAATAATTTTGTTTTGAGAAAATCAAAACCGAGTAGCATATTATAATCACGGCCAAAATCTGAATTTGTGATATAAAATGCACCTGACACGAATACATTTTCCAATTTGAAGGTTAATTTGATACATTGTTTGAAAGCAATTGTCGAATTAGTGAGTGTTTGAATTTTTACCTGATTACATAAATTTTTATATTTAACTTCTGCATTCTTTAGTTGCTCAAATAAGGAGGGTGAGGCCAGGCTGACCGCAGCTCCACAATCTGCCAATGCGGTGATTTTAATACCCTTTATTTCAAAACTAATAATTGGAAGGCTTTCTATATTATTACTTTTCACGCTAGCAATCAATTTGTAAGAATTGTGTGACCCGTCCATGAGAGACTTACGCGGGTACCTTTTATTTGAATCTGTAAGTCCCTCAATTAATTTCCCTGTTTGTCCTTAGGTTTCTGTTCATAATCTTTATTTTGTTTATATTTGTTTTTGTGAGAATTGTTTTTATCCTCTTCTGAATTTCTATTATTTCTATGGTAGTTTCTCTGATAATTTCCACTTGTATATCCTCCATACCCATTACCCTGGTTATATGAATTGTAATGGTCCTGATTATAACCGTAGTTGTAATTAGGTAAATTGGGGTAGGGTGGGGGCATAAAATTTAGGTGGGGAGGGGGTGGGGAGTAATACATGTAGTTAGGAGGTGCATAATGCATAGGGTTCGGATGGAAATTTTGATGCATATATTTAGAATTTTGTGGGAAATTTCCCTGATACTGGTAACTGTTATCTCTTCCGCCTTTCCTATCTGAATTCTGCTCGTTATGAGGGGTTGTTTTGTTTCTCTCAGCGGCATTATTTTTATTTTGGTCTTTGTCACCTTGGAACCAGCAATTTTGATTGGAATGCGTTTTAGAATTGCAATAATCGCAATATTTAGTTACATTATTTGCATTCGAATTCATATGTACTTTAATGTTGTTTAATTCACTAGTCAATATTTTAATTTTCTCCGCACTTTCCATATTCATTTTTACTAATTCCTTCATTAATTCAGGGTCCTTATTAGCAGTGATATTATTGAGATCTTTAACATCGACATGTGCAAAAGCTCTCTCTAATTTTAATGCCATCTCACATGCAGTGTTAAAATCCTTCGGAGCATCCTTACGAATTTCTAAGCTAAAATCGCTTCTAATTGCATCCAGAAATCTAGACAACTTTACCATTTGCGTAAATTTGGAGTCATTATCATCCCCAATATCCTGTCCACTTTTTTTATATATAAGTTCGCTGCTGCTTTAAATTCTAATATAAAGTCCGCCATATTTTGATCCGGTTTCTGCTTAAGGGAAAAATTTTTGTTTGTGCCTCACTAAAACTACATTTTATCTCGAATAATTCTTTTAATTTCTTTTTGAAATTGTCTAAATTACTCTCCGAAAATAATTTTTCATCCCTCATTAATTTTTCTTTAGCGGGACCAACGATTCTTGCCTTTAGAATCGTTAATTTAGAAATCGGGCTTAATTCGGTTTGATTGATTAAATTATCAAATTGTAATAAAAAGGAATTTATGTTAGATTCTCTTTTTCCATCATAATTAGGTAGTAAGCCGATTACACTCTCGGCAGTTATTTTGTCAGTGGCCATGATATATGTGATTTTCTGGGGTGTATTGTTAATCGTAATAGTAGTTTTCTTATTACAATTTTTATTATTTATATTCTTGTTACTACTTTTATTATTATTTGAATCTACACTACTTTCTTTCTTTGTATTTGCCAGTTCTTTTAATTGTTTCCTAGTTGTAACTCCACTTACCCTTGTATTATCTCTATGACTTTTACGTTTACAATTATTACTCATTAAATAAGAATGTAATGTAAACTAAGTAATATATATATATATATATTTTTTTATCAAGAGCGACACAATATACCATCAAAAATAACGCCTAGTTATTAGTATCAATTTTATACATGTAAATAAACTTTTAAAACATAGTAATACACATCAACACTGCGAAATAGTGAAAAGGGTTTAAAAAAAAAAATGTACAGTATTATAAAATAGCAAACTGTTAATTTCGCTTAACTGCATTAAATTTGCAAATTTTATACACAGTGATTTAATAATTATGACCAAAATTATTTATTTATCAAGTACTGTGATTGTATTTATCATATTAATTTACTCATTTGTTTCCATCAAACATATAATTACTATTATTATTGAAGTTTACAATGTACATAAGATATTTTCATTACTCAGTGAAAACACAAAGAAATTTTGTTATTCAATTTCTGTTGTAAGTTATATATACATATATATAATAATTTTATATAATGAGCACAATAATATTTTCTCTTGTAGTATAGTAATTTCTGTTTGCCGATTCATATGTACTACTAAAACCGACTATGGTGATACACGTAAAAAAAAAGGAAAAAGAATTTTTTTTTATTAATAACCTATGGTTCGGTCTCCTAAAATTAAATTAATTAAATTAATATAATTAGGAAAAGGCTAAGGCACCATTACAACTGGTTCACTCCCCTATGCTGGAATGATATATACATGCTAAAATATATCCATAACTTTAATATATTGCAACACGGGTAATGAGGTTGATTAATATTAATTTTATATGAGGAGATTAATTTTTATGATTCTTACTATTCGTACAGTGTAGCACCAAATGACTCTAGGTAAACGATGTAATTAACAATTCCCTTCGGGGAAATCCAAAGAAAATTTAATATATTAAATATTAAAATTATAATTAATCAATGCGCTGTGTTATTTTTTTTTCGGAGATCTTTTACCTTCTAAGTCTGTAATTTCTTTTATATAATAATTTTTTTAGTAAATCATATAGATAAATAGATTATTTATTTTACATTCCCACATCTATAAGAGAAAAATATTAATTAAGAATTAAAATAAAGAAAAGATTACTCATATTCAAACTTGATTACATTTTATTATAGGAGAAAATTTACAATAAAAAAAGGTTATTTACATATTGTGGGTTATATATTTTAATAGTAATGCTGATGCACATCATTATATATTTATTTACCTATTTCAATTAATCAATCTATTTAATTAATTTTATAACACGTGAAATATCACCATAGTCCGTTACTTTCATAGGTAATGCTTATTACTGGTAAAAACAATGGAATAAAATCATAATGGACTACCTGATCCACTGCCCCCGGCAGCATGTAGAATTCTCGTTGCTCCGAGAATGTCCCACAAGTAGGCACAAAAGGTCTCCAAAAAAAAATGTTGACACAAAATATTAATCCTTAATCGGCCATCACATGTATTTTTAAGCCAATGTTGGGGTAACTTATTTTTTTATATATATTTTTTATATGTTATTCATGGTACAGCAATCTGCTAAAATCCAACCGCAGCATCTTATTTTTTTTGCTGCCATCAGCATTGGGATAAAATTTGCAAGTGAAGTCTGTCTCTTACTTACACTGAAAAAAAACAAAAAAAACGGACATTGTCCTGTTTACATTATTTATGCAAACATAAAATTATACCATATAGCTAGAAAATTTGCATACAGAGTTGCCACCCATCATTACAGGCGAATATCATTGGTCGACTCTGAATTTATGTGGCGCAACCTTATAGGTTGAGTTTTTGCTGTACCCAGTTATATTTATTTTTACTTTATTCCGTGTGTGTGGTCCTTCTGGTCAAAGGTCAGCTGTAAATTTCGTTGTTATGCCCTCATGATGTCCTACACAACTATAAATCGTAATTTCGATGACTTTTGTAGATTTATTAGTATCGTAAATTTTATCTGTACGATACTTTACCAAGACATGCACTTAACCTAGTTCAGGTTCCATTATAGACATACGAATGCTTCTTTTTATATGCTGCCTCGTATATAATAACATCATAGTTTATAGATAAAAGTTAAAGTTTGTTGGAAAGACATATTCTTTCCATCAATAGCCTAAATAGTCATTAATATTAATGTTTTTCTGTATTCATGAATTTCGAGCATAATCTAAAATAAAATATGAGCATAAGTAAGTGTGTGCTTTAAGAATAATTTTAATTGCAAAATGCAGGCTGGGCTGGAGTCGATTTTTTAGCTTTTATACCAAGCCGGGCCAATAATTTTTTGTGTGTGTGTGAGTTGTACCTGGAAATTTCAGCCCGGGTAAACCTCTAACTGATCTATCGAAGACAGCTTTAACTTTTAAAAAAAAAAGCTTTTTTCAGCTATCATCCCATAGCTACTGAATATACTGGGTGACCTAAAATGAACTGACTGGTTTTAAGTACAATTCAATAACTTGTAAATGGCGACAGCTGTTAAAAAAATACTTGAAGGAGGGTTATCTAAGATGTCAGGAGCAGGGGTGATTCTGTTCCGAATTTACGAAAATTTAACCCTCTCGCTGCGCATCCCGCGATTTCTACACCCAACGTAAACGTGGCAAAATTTGCGCAACCCGCAATTTCCGCAGCAAATCTTTTTTTTTCTGATCTAATTATATTTAAAAAAGAAATTCTTTCACACAGATTTTGGACATATTTGAACTCTAAAATATATCCAGATTTGAAGTATGTAATAAAATAAATGCTCTATTTTTAAACCTTTTTTGTAATATATATATATAATATATATACGCAGCGAGAGGGTTAAGGCATTCGGTTCCGAAAATTAAAAAAATTCATCAATCCGAAAATTCGGACATAAAAATAATCGCAAAATTTGACAAATGGTCATCAGAGAAAATCTATTTCGTTAATCATTCGCAGAAAATAACTTCAATTTCGCCAACAGATCGCAGAAAAAACGCGAATTTAGTCAAAGGATCGAGGAAAAAACGCGAATTTGGTCAAAGGGCCACGGAAAACACGCGAAATTCTTCAAATGATCACGCAAAACGCAAATTTTGTTAAAGGACCAAGGGGGGAAACGCGAATTTCGTCAAAGGATCGCGAATAAAATACAAATTTAATCAAAGAAACGCGAATTACATCAAAGGGTCGCGAAAGAAACGTGAATTTCGTCAAAGGGTCCTGAAAAAAACTTATTTCGTCAAAGGATCGCGAAGAAAAGGCAAATTTCTTTAAAGAAGCGCGGGAAAAAGCGAATTTCGTCAAAGAATTGCTTAAAAGACGCGAATTTCGTGAAAGCATCGCTGAAAAAACACGATTTTCGTCAAAGGATCGCAGAAATAACGCGAATTTTGTCAAAGGGTCGCGGAAAAAAACGCGAATTTTTATCAAAGGGTTGCAAAATTAAACTAATGGACACTATTCGCCCCTTGGGTTCCAGGCTACAAAAATTAATCTGCTTGGGAATAACATTCATAACCGCGCTACTGAAAATCATTGTGTTTGTAAAATTTATGCTTATATTTAATTTCATACGGAGTTTTAGACCTTTTCAGGGGGCAGGTATGGGTAAATCTTTTCTCTATTTTTAAAGTAATGGAATGCATATTTTTCATTTTATTTATAAAATAAAAACTTAAAATTTTAGTTAATACGTAGATATGGATTTTAATTAATATGTATATAAGTATTGATCGAAAATAATTCGTACAAAATGAATCTGCAATATTTTACGCATACATTTACCGGTATTTCTGCTGCATCAAATGACGCAATAAGATAAACAAACACGCTAGCCGCTATTTTTACACCACGTGATTCTCACTGTGACGTCACGAGAATACTGTCCATTTCGTCAAAGGGTTGCGGAAGAAACGTTAGTTTCGTCAAACTGTAATGGAAGAAATACGAATTTCCTCAAACGGCTACGGAAAAACGCGTTATCAAAAGGCTGAGAAAACAGTCGAATTTCGTCAGAGTTTCCGAAAAAAGGCGAATTTCGCAAAGAGTCGTGGAAGAAATGCGAATTTTATCAAAGAGTCGTGGAAAAAATACAGTGGTCTTTTTAGAAAACAACACACATACATACACCTATGTTTATTATTATAGGTATAGTTTTTAATCTGAAATAATATACTGAACTAACTTTTGAAGAAAACTAGTTAACCCAAACGCAGCTTGCAGAAATCTACACTCAGCTTGAAATCGACCCGAATCGAAAACAGATAACTCGGCCTGCAACAAAAATAATTAGTGCCAGGAAGGAATCCCCTCCTCCCCCTCTGCTGTAACATTTCAGAAAAACTGCAATTCTTAATTTTAGTTTAAAATAGAAACGACAGATGGCGCTGCAAGCAAAAGGCGCTAAATTGGAGTCCGATTTAACGAGCATTGTTTTTAGCGCCATCTATCGCTGTTATTGTAAAGTAAAATCAAGAATTGCAGTAAAAGATCTCCTGACATCTTTCATAAGCCTCCTGCAAGATTTTTTTAAATTGCTGTCACCATTTGCAAGTTACTGAATTTTAAAAACAGTCGGTCCATTTAAGCAGTGAAAAAAGTTAGACCCGACCCGTGCATCAGATTAGAGTCCAAATTTCTAAAATCCCCCCCCCCCCCCTCTGAGGATTCTCCAGATCCGCCCTTGACTGATTATAGAACTTCGCCCTCATAATTTTATAACTAAGCAACGTAGAATGATATGCAATATACTAAAACCTTCCTTGAAAAATTATCTAAAGGTGCAACTGAAGTTTATAAGCATCAGGAACAAAATTTCCATTTGTATTTTATATATATGTATATATATACTAGCAGGCTTCGCCCGCTAAACTGGTCAATTTCTGCAAACGAACCTTGAATCAAACCAAATACATCGGTGCATTTCACTTTGCATTTAAAAATAATGTGGACCTTTACCTGGAATGTCCTTCAGCATTGTTGAAAATGATACAAATGGCACTGTGCTATTAAATTTTATTACATGTATTATGTGTGAGGCAAAATTTGGGCTAAGTACCAACTCTTTTAGATGATCATTTACAGTAGGATTTATTTGGCAAAGATCGATATAACTATATGCAATACAGTACAGAACCATTTATCCGGAATGCTTGGGTCAGATGTATTCTCGATAACTGGTTTTTCCGGTTAACTGGTTGTGCATTAAAGCAGCATCCATTTGATACGTTTTGTGGAATATGTGTGGTTGGGGGATTATTTCTCATTTTAAATTATTAGATTACTTGGATTAAAAATCAATGCAAGAAAGATCAAAAGTTAGCCAGAGTTTAAAAGAAGGTAATTTATGGGAATTCCTCAGGAACAAAAATTCTTCTGCATAAAAATTAAAACATCCAAAATACAACTAAATGTGATAACAAAAAATACTAGATGTTGTCATCAAATTATACAATTGTTCCAAGCAATGCCTATGTCAAACTGGCAATGTATCATACCATTTTTTGCAATGATTCTGAAATCAGTCTATCAGAAATATTATTCCAGATAACTGGTTTTCCGGTTAACTGGTTTCCGGATAAATGGTTCTATACTGTATATACTAAAAGCCCACATAAAAAATTATCTAACTAACAATGCAAGTCTGATTAAAATCCATCCAGATGAACTTTTACAAAGGCTAAACATTCATAATCGGGTCCATCTGATAATAGAATTTTCCACCATTACTTCTGTAACCAAGCAACATAGAACGATGTTATATACTAAAATCTCCCCTGAAACATTATATAACTATGAGTGCAAATCCCATCAAAATCCACTTGGCAGAACACATGTTATAAGCAGCCAGGATGAAATTCCCATTTGCATTTTATAAATATAGTATAGAAGATAACGTACATATTTATTAGTGCTTTTATACAGGCACTGTTACGTTTTGACATGTTCTTGTTAATCATGATGTGATTTTTTACATAAAAATCTCTTGTTTGTGTAACTGATATTCCTGCTCAATTCTAAGTATTGGTAAAATAATATTTCAATTTTTGTTTTAAATAAGACACCATATTTTCCTGCTGTCTTACTAATATTCATGCTCCTCGTACTATTATTAACAATTATTTGTATTCTTTCAAATATGACGTCATTTTTTTGTTCATTTTCTTTTCCTATCATTTACGATGCCATTTTGTGATACAGAACTTTTCATAAACATAACTGATATTCTTGCTTCATGTATTGTAAAAAAAAAAAAAAAATTTTTGCTTCAAATGTCATGTCATATCCACCTGCTTTCATACACAGTAATTTAATTCCAGTAAACTTTTATTTTCTTCTTATATTTCATTTGCAAATCTTTCAATTGAAAAATTATTACTCAGAGTTTTAAATTTTGGAAACTATAAGAAAAATGGCTAAATTTTACAGGGAAAATGTCCATTGATTGTCCATGAAAATAATGAAATTTTGTAAAATATTTGATTAAAGTAAATACGAAATAGCCTAAAACCTTTTCTAGGTTATAAATCCACTTATGTAAAAAGATACAAAATCATTCACTTTGACACTGACTTCAGCCAGACATTCACATTTATAATATTAAGATTCTATACCAGGGTACGAAACTGCTGGTCACCAGTCACCATTAGTGACCAGAAATTTAAAGCTTGCGACTATAAGACAGTGCACATAATGAAACAATGGGATCATCTTCAGATCTGAGTTTTACTTACTCATATCGAAAATTAATATAAATTCCTTATAAACATCCTTTTTCTACTTCTCTCCCCCAAAATTTAGTTTAGCTCCTTCTGCTCCTTAATCCTGTAGTTCACCTATGATTACTTAAATCATGTCGGATCCTATTTCTAAGTTAGATTCAAAGAAAAGTGTTTCTTATTTTAAAATAAAAGGTTACATTAATCCTTTATATCCTGAATTTTGAATAAAAAAATTGCTTAACCTGAATAATTATTTACCTTAATGTCTAAGACAGGGACGGCGAACCTATGGCAAGCGAAAGAATAATTTTGGCACGGTGTTGCTTGTAGCTCTGAATCAGTATATGGTGATATTGCACAAAAGACACGAACTTATGATGAAAATATGATTACTAAAGAAGATCTAATCTTGCCTAAATTTGATTAATTGGAAATTAAAGAATTTTAATTGCAGCTTTTTAAAATACCATAAATTACCACATTAGTAAAATTACCAATCGTAAAATTATAGCAATTTGAAATTAATTTCAAAGCTATTTAAAGAAAATGGCGTTTGCCCTTTTAATTATTTTTTATTCTATTTATGTCCGCAAGGTCATTATTTTCGCAAATCAATTAGTATACGAAAAATCAAATAAAAAGCGTCTGTCAGATAAATCCAGTTCAGTTTGCATTCTGTTTAAATTAACTAAGTATAAACCTGATATTAATTATTTTTCATCCAAGATGCAATAACAAAATTAATTACATAATTTTTTTAAATAATTTCTAAAATATAACTGTTTTTACTATTATTATAGTGTAATACCTACATGTATGTTGCAAATGTTTTAAAAATCTTAATGTGTAACTTTTATTCATGATTTTTCCTTAGTTGGCACGTCAAGGTCATGTAAAATATTTTTTGGGGAGAAAATGGCACGCGCCTATAAAAAGGTTCGCCAACCCTGGTCTAAGATATCCAGAACAAAATATATAATAACAATTTGATTTTTAGATAATTTTTTTAATTGAAACTGATTTAATAAATCGGTTGTTAGAACCTTTTGCAAAATATCTACAAGAATAATGAGATTCATTCACAAAAAATACTGTTATGGAAATCTCACCATTCTTATAATGGCAGTGTCAATAAATGTAGTGTGATCCTATCTGTAACAGAAAAGTGTTTTGTAGTTGCCAATTTTTCATATAACATTTTTAAATAGGATAAAAACTACACCTAGATAAATAGTTGAGAAAATAACCCCATTAAGACATATTTAGCTTGGACTGTTTTACTATGTTTTTAAAACAGGATTGAGCAAATTATTTTGTATGAAAAGTACAATCTACTTTTATTAGTAGAAGAATTAAATAAATTTTACATTAATTTTTCTTTAATGGTACTTAAAAGTACCGTCAGGATATAAAGGGTTAAATTCAGTGCTCTATTTCATTGACTTTTCGAAACAGAGCTTGTTCACACATTTATTTATTGGTTTTTTGCAATGTAATGCTGCTACTACAATAAAAGATGTAAGCAGGTAGGTCATGGTTGTATACATGATTTTACTACAAATTTACAACTTTTAATAAAATCATGGTTACAGCTTGAACACTTTGTAATATTAAATAAATATTTTTATATTTTATATAATTGTAATAACCGTTACGGCAAGTGAACTGCAATAAATAAATAACAAACAATTTTAAAAAAAGTTCAGCATTACGTCTTCAGATGTAAAAAAGAATTTTCAATCCGTATAAAATTACAGCAAGTGGTATTTTACTTTTTACACTTTAAATTTCGTGCCCTGTTCTATACTGCCTCAGCTGTGTAAATAAGATAAACAGCAGTATAAAATAACTTATTAAACTATTTAAAATCTTTATATCATTTTGTTTCATTTCAGAAGAGATGCTTATCTCAACTAGTGATTTTCCAGTCATTAACAGAAATTGTACACTTCTGATGTTGTTAGGATTTTTTAGGTTCTAATTTTTGTCCGAGTTTCAATTCAATTGCATACTTAGGTAGATACTGATTATCTGTTTGATTCAATAAATTACAATTCATATTTTAAACAAATATCAGCATGATTTTTGAAATTCAAAACCTGATTATTTTTCCCCTATATGTTATAATTTCTGAACCAAATTTATGAGTTATAAATATGTTTTTGGTGACTGTGTGCAATTTTTGTACTAAAATGTTGATATTTAGTTGTAAAAATCAGCATTTTACAGGTAACTTTTTTTTTTGTTGTTGTTCACATTGAAATCTTAAGTGAAATTTTTTGATTTCAAACTAATTATTTCACCTCTAAATCTGCTTATACCTTAACCAAATCGATATTCAATCATTAGCTAAAAGTTTAGTATATAGTATTAAAATTTCAGAGCTATTGCTTAAAATTAAGTGTATTTCTACAATCAAAATGTGTGCAACGTTAATCCTACGAGAAAATGCACAGAAAAAAATGAAAAGTGATTTTGGGGAATAAATTTTTTTAGAGTGTAAATTTTCGTTTTTTTTATTGTTTATCGTGTTGGAAAGAGAATTGGTAGTACATGATGTTTGGTATTTTCTTATTTGTGTATTTTGATTTTCAGAATCGATGTGTAATTTTAAGATATGCTGAAAAAAGGGAGGGTGTGCTCGTCCGATATTTTAAATGTAAAAAAATAGTCGGTATCATCTAAATTCTTTGGAATTATTAAGAGTTAAAAACAAAATGTTTTCGTAGTCCATGCCAAACAACTGAGAAAAAATATTGAATTTTAGTGGTAAAATGGATGGTAAGAAGACTTCTTTTTCATTTGGTCTATTTTGTTAGTTTAAAAAAATGATAATCCTTGTTGTCCAAACTTTTTGAAATTTTCAGCAGTTATGAATATGAGGTTATGGACCTTGTTTCTATGGAAACCATAGAAAAAATATCGATATCTAGATGAAAAAGAAATACATTTCCTTCTTGCTTTTTTTTCTTGTTTTCGGCTCAGTTCTGTTAGCAAAAAAAAAAAAAAAAAAAAAAAGTTCTTATCGTCTGAATTCTCTGAAAATTTAATTTATAAATATAACTGTATCAGAGCTTTCTTTAAAATTCTGTAAAAAAATATGCATATTTAGTAACGAAAACTTGAGTTGGAGATGATCGAAGGCGCTCCAAAATCCCCAGTTTTTAGTATTTTCTTCAAAAATTTCACACATTATATTTTGTAAAAATATTTTTACTCATCCAAACGTCTCAAAATTTTTGTAGAGGATGTAAATCAGGTCTGCAGAGAGGCTATGAAAAGATTGTGTTGAAATCGAAATACAAACATTTAGGTACTTTTACTGTAGAAAAAAGATAGTTTCCGTAAGTGGAGCAAAGTGACCTGTGGTCGTGAATTTTTTTTAAAGGGTGGGTTAAAATTCGTATTTTTGAAAACCGATTGCACTGTCAACGAAAAGAAAGTCTCAGCTTTACATACATATTTTTTGTTAATTGGTATCTCTAAATTTGAACCCTAGAGAAGCGATGCCGTATCAGAGAAAAAAAAAAAACTGAAAACCACACTTTTTGAAAAAAAAAAAAATTAAAAGGGTTAACAATGATGTTTTTTCAAACTGACTGCGGCGTTTAAGACGTAAAAGAACAATCTTTTGGAATATGTCTTCAGTTTTTAGCTATGCTAAACGATTTGGCCGATGGAGATTTTTAAAAAAAAAATGACAAACCCCCAAAATCTTTGCATTCGGTTCTTCATTTCTTTCCACTATGTAAGTCGGGTTCTGGACATGCGACAGTGCTTTTGCCGGCTTGGAATGAAAGTGATGAGTTTTTGACCAGAGTTCATTATGATTTTTAATTAATATCTCGACTAATAACTAAAAAATTAAAAATAAGATCTTAGTGTTTCGTATTATATATACATGTACATATATTTTTTACCCTTTATGTACTGAATTATGAATTCATGAAAATTATCTTCTAACGCATTTTTCGTGAATTTTGAAACTACACAAGATTTAGATAAACATTTAATAAAATTTAGAAGGATTTATTAAATTTGAATTTATAGGGATTTTGTGGAATATTTATAACCCCACTCAAATCTTTTATTTCAAATATTTTTCTTAGTATTTTGCAGAATTAGGAAATGTACAAATATAATGTTCTTACAATAGAAATATTTCTGAATTGAAAAATCCCCCCCCCCCCCTTCCAACGCCAAGAAAGCTCAAAAGATGCAAAGGTAGAAGAAATCATTCTTCCTTTTAAAAATATTTTTGTTTTGTGTAACCCATAATGCTTTTGGAACAAGATAAAGTAATATATATCTGACTCATTCTAAACAGTATTACAACTAATCGATGTATTAAATGAATTTTATAACAAGTTATTTTAATGGCACTTATAAGTACCATCAGTAGATAAAGAGTTAAATATAAAAATGGGCATTATCAAAAGTAACAGTCACTACATAAGTAATAGTTAATGTTATATACTAAAATAAATTAAGAATCCTTGAATATCTCAAAAAATCCCCCTTTTTTATGAGTTTACTGTATTTTTATCATAATTATATCTTGATATGCCTCCTTGAAATCCTTGTTATCTGGAATTTCTGCCACGGTATTATAGCAATAATTATGATCTCTTCCATTTAAAGTAAAAAGAAAGGCTATCGAAGAATTTTCAGGTCAATTTTCCATTTTACCATCTACTTTCTGGATGTTCTACAATGTTTGAGGGCATCTCTCCCAAAATTACAAGTTTAATAAAACAGTCACAAAAAAAGGCAGAGAAACCTTTTTAGACTTTACTTAAAATATTGACCCTGAAATAAATATTTCAAATATCCACATTTTTTTTTTTTTTTTTCCCTTGAACTTATTTTTCTTGTAAATTGCACATCATGAAAACAGTGTGATGCATGAACAATCTTAAAGATAACAGTGTGAATATTTGAAAAAAAAAAATATTGTACAATTTTTTTCAAATATTCACACTGTTTATTTACTTCGGAGAAAGTTGTCATACTCCATGAGATTTACAAAAATCAGGTTTACAAGAAATTTTTCATTTTGATATTTAAGTGTTCTAATAAATAAAGTGTTCATTTCTTTTTTGAAATAAGGTTTTATATAAACAAGAATGCATTCCTGGTGAACTTAGCACAGACTTTCAAATAGTATATTTAAGAACAATAGAATGAAAAGATGTGTATGAACAATTAGAGAAAATGTATGTCTCATTTATGTAGGTAAAATCAAATTTGTTATTAAAATCATCCAGATAATTATACTACTAAATATCACACTGTTTATTTACTTCAGAGAAAGTTATCATACGCCATGAGATTTACAAACATCAGGTTTACAAGAAATTTTTCATTTTGATATTTAAGTGTTCTAATAAATAAAGCGTTCATTTCTTTTTTGAAATAAGGTTTTAAATAAAAAAGAAAATGTATTCCTCGTGAACTTAGCACAGACTTTCAAATAGTATATTTAAGAACAATAGAATGAAAAGATGTGTATGAACAATTAGAGAAAATGTATGCCTCATCAATGTAGGCAAAATCAGATTTTTTATTATAATCATCCAGATAATTATACTACTACCTTTAAACATAACTTTTCAAAGCAACTGTAAAAAAAAAAAAAACTGTAAAATGAATAAGTTTTCACAACAACTAATCACAACCCAATACAAAACCAATGAGTTGAGAACATCATCAACGCAATTAATTCTTCAATTTAGTGTTCAATTGGTGTAAATTGTACTAGACTTCACTGATTTTTTCAGATATTCAGAAAGGCCTAGTTCACACAATTACTTTTTTACAATTTAGTCTGCATTAGCATTATTTAACTGTGATAAATGAAAATAAATAAGAATAATTCATATTGAACTGTTCAGTGTCCATGCTTTGTATATTTAGAAGACTTTACTTTTGCATTTCCAGCAGTTTAATAGCATTCAGAGGTTGATCCAGTCAAACAAGTGAGACGCTAAAACAAAATTTAATTTAATAAAAAAGGTCTCTTCATGAAATTCAATTTCACAAAAGGGATTATTTACAGAAAATTCCATTCCATAAGAGCAAACCCTTCATAATATATTTTTTTTTATATCATTAATATTTGAAATGTGCACTCCCCCCCACTCCCCACCCCCGAGCCATTTTTATACAACTTATGCCATTAACATGGTTTTTTTCTGGGATAGCTCCAGAAGGCAGGGAAGTATTGTGGAATATATATACATATATATTTGGGGGGAGGGGGATTGTACTTCCAGACCATTAATAAGCATAAAATTGCACATCTTCTGGGGAGAGGAGAAGGTCATTTCGATGTTCCATCGGCGACTGTCCTCCCCATGCCACTTCCTGAATTCAGTACTGATTTACGTGCTTGAGACCTTGACCTTATATCTAAAACATGCATTTTATCTGTGCCAAATTTCAATAGGTTTGACATTTTCATTTCATGAAAGTTTTATAATTATAGTTTGTACAATTACACTAGATTCTTTGTATTTATTCATAATGCTAGCAAATAAATTAATGGATGAAGAATAAAATGATACCAAATGAGTTTTTAGACTGTAAACAACTTATCATGATTGCCATGATAACAATTATAAAAAAATTCTATTTATATTTTTAAAAAGTCTCCTTTATATTTGATTCATCCTTGGATTTGCAGAAAATCCTACAATCACAAATGAAATGTTTTGAATAAGCTGTTCCTGAAAGATGAATCCCCTTAAAGCTGCATCACATTTTAATATATCTGTGCATCTTTGAAATGTTATTAATATTTTGAATACCAATTTTTCAATTTAAGAATCAATCTTTTATCTTCCGAATACTATTAGAATTGTCTTTATGTAGAAGAAAAGCTAGAGTTGTTAAATAATTCAATTATCCATGCATTTAACACAAGTTGGCAGCATAATTTTTGGTAGTTTTTATATTTTAAACTATTGAATTTTTGGCATGAACAAATACCACTTATGCAGTTTCATACATAATTAGGCATCTGAAAAACATGAACAAAGTGGGGACCACAAAAATTGCCCATTTTACTGAGGAAATGTATAATGGTTTATCAGTGGCCAGAGAATAACAATGAAGGTCTGCATTAGAGGGGTGTCCATGAAGGAAAGTTTCACTAGATATATAAAGTATAATTTATTTTTCTTTATTATTTTTAATCTTAGAATTAATCAACAAATGCAGATTTATGAATAGAAATTTTATTATAAAAGAAAAAAAAAAGAGCTTCCAAAGGTGTACAGACATCTTTAAATGCAAAATACCAAGTGTACATGTCAAGATTATCGATAAAATGATTGAAGTTAATTTAAGAAAATGAATTTAACAACCAAAGAATAAATAAATCTTAGGACAATCTATATTGTGAAAAACTTTAATATTACAACAATAAAACAATTTTTGCAACAAACAAAATTTGTTAAATAAAACTTCTGTGACACTTTAAAGAAACGTTCATAAATATCCATGATGAATTTCATAACATACATATGCATAAAACAATTTTGCTAAATAGGTTAAACAAATTTTAGCAGAACAAAATTTTGGTACATTGATGAATAAAATACAAAACATATTATTTTTTTCCAACTCTAATTTTTGTGTAGGCTCCTTCAACATACCGCTTGGATTCTCTTGAAGATGCTAACTGCAACCTAGTTAAAAAAAAAAAAAATTACACTTTAATTAATAACACAAGAATTAAATAACACTTAAAAACAAAGACTTGATCACTGAAAATAATTTAAGACAATACAGACTGGCTGACAAACAATAATTAAACAACTAGGTAAATAGAAGGCCATCAGTATTAAATCATATTATATTAGAAACATTAATAATTATTTTACTTAATAAATAATAATATCCTAGAGACATAAAAAATAAATTGGTAAATGAAATAAAATTTCACTTAGTTATTAAATTTCAGAATAGAAAGTAAAAATGTAACCAATTCTCCCCAAACACTTACTCAAAAAGCCTACAATGAGACTACATATGAAGAAATCAAACTAAAATTATTGGTTTAAAAAAAATCAAGCCAGAAGTAAACCATTTAGATAATTCATTGGTAACCATTTAGATAATCTATTTAGTGGAGGGTATATGGAGGTGTACACTGTATACCTTCTGGATTCTATTAAGAAACTCTGTATACCATCTATTTCTCAAATAAAAAGCTATAATTTATATTCTATCTAGTAATGAATGTTCAGGACTCTAACATATGCCCTCTGGTTTTTTTTTTTTTTACGATTGCATGCAACACCTAATATTTTTTATTTCTTCTGTGTGGAGAACTGATGCTAGTAAGCAATAAATCTAAATCTGCATGATGCAGATGTTTCGACTACAAGCAACTTACACATTTAACTAGCTATGTTTACATTAAGCTTTTCAAGAACAATAGTTTTTTTTCATAAATATCAATATTTTAAATAATCACACTTAAGTAAACCAATATGTATTTCAAGATTAATTCAAAACATACTCTTTTTGTACTTGTGCAGCTGTTTTTGGTGAGACTTCTCTATCTGCATGATGCTGGCATAGTAATGGTATAATGCTGTCAGGACTTGATATAGTTTTCCCAGTTGCTCTAAAATCAGAATAGAAACTAGGCTGAATCAAGTATTCATAACTAAAGTGCAGCAGAACAAGTCATGTCTATGAAATTCAGAAAACTTATCATACCAAAGCTGAAAAAAAGATGTCAAGGATGCTAGTCGCTCAGCTTCCAAATTTCCCTCACTAATGTTAAGTCTATGGGTGTTTAATGCATTCGTATGTTTAAAATATCTTCTTGAGAAATTAATATTTTTCACTCTTTTTTTTCTGTGTACTCTTTTTAAAATATGCCTCTTTTTTTTAGTTCTCAAAATAATTTTAAAATCCGTACTTAATTTAATATTTTATGTGTTAATAGTTGATGAACTGTAAATAAGATTTTAACACTTCCCATAAAATTAAGTCTATATTTTGGAAATATTTTGAGAACTAAGAAAAAAAGATACATCCTGTAAGAAGAGTACACAGAAAAAATAAGTTGAAAATATCGATTTGTTTAGGAGTTATTTTAAATATACGAATGCACGCCCATAGACTTAGCATTAGTGAGGGGAAATTGGAAGCCGAGTGACTAGCAGCCTTAAGCAAATACAGTGAACTCCCATTAGGGCAGATTTCCAAGGGAGGCCATTTTTTTTTGCCTACACTCACTGAAGTCTGCATTAAATGATGCAAACATTTAAACGGTGTAAAATAATCCCTTTTTTTAAATGAATTGAATTAAGTTTTTGACAGAAATTAAATAGGTTAAGAAATTAATCCTAAAATAAACAATTGTTTCATCAATTTATTAATTTTGGTTAAAAATCAAGTGAGTGACAATTTTTTAATACAAAAAAACTCAGGACAAACAAGGTATGCAAGAAAAATGCCATACCTACATTTCTTTAATATCTCTCTTTGCGTTACTAGAACAAATGATCTTTTTACATCATTTTCCAGTTTTCTCAAATAACTCGAAAATTGGGTCTGTTCTATCACATTTTGATGAGTAATATCAGAGGACAGCCAACAGCAATTTTTGAACCTCTTACATTTTTAGTGGTAGAAAGTTTCTTTCCTCTTCATTATTGTTGCTGACAATACTTTGATCGTTTGATCTCTCAATAATCCAAGTTATCTCAAAATTGTTTTAAAAGGATAATATACAAAAGTAGTTTCAGTTCTACACGGTCAATTTGTGAAAATATTTTCCTCAGTATCCGATGAGTAGTATACTTTAAGAAATGTCTTTAACATTAATTTGAAAATACAAAATGATGGAGAAAATTAAACAGTCCTCATTAACCAGAAATATGTCTAAGTGGCGATGCATCAATGAGAGTCCACTGTACTTTATAAAACAAAATGTAAAAAAATGAGTTCTACAATAAATTCTATTGCTCAATTATTGATCTCATTGCAAATAACGACTGGCCTCTATATACAGGCAATTCCACAGAAACGTCTCATTTGGGAGGGGGAGAATAATTAATAATACAGTTAATTTAAGGGTATGGTTGGAAAATTTTATATTTTTATGTTCTATACAAATTCCTAGTAAGAAAGCATTGTAAATTGCTGTTCACAAACTAAGTTAAGTAACATTATTGTCTTTGTAAAGTTATAATGTTAAGTCAGTTACACAATAAAAGTTACGTCAGTTACATATGTAAATGCCATTTTTTTCTTTTTTATTGTTCAAAAATTAATTAAAAACTATTATTATAATTTGTCATTACATAGTGTTGTTAAAAACATAAAATCACCTTTTTTAACTGGATAGGTTTGATAATTTTTATACTTTAATGAAGGCAGAAAATATGTTTGTCTATTTTAGGTTACATGAGTTACAGAATTTTATTTTTAGGACTAAAATAGAGACTGAAGTAATTAGCAGGTATTTTGGGTGTTAAGTCCTTAATAAGGAATATTTTAAATTGTAAAAATTTGTTCTACATTTATTAATAAATTTTGTACGCAGTTTAGAAAACAATAATCAGTCATCAAATTTTACATCAGTTATGATGGAATTGACCCTACATTGAAGCAATGCTTAGCTTGAATACACTGTAAAAAAAGGCAAATGTTTCTTAATCTATGAAGAAGTTTTATGAAAATGTAATAGAACCTTTTCTGAGTTACTCAATGTTCCAAAAAGTATTCCTGTATCTTTAAAAATCTTATAAACCAATAGTAAGCATTTCTGAAACTAAAGTTTCTTTTGCTGCATATAATTTCCAGAAACATTTCCAAGTAGTTTTTAAAGTATATTAATCAGTCTTCTCAACACAAGAATTTGGTTTTTCAGTTTCTATCAATTCTCAGGTTACCATTTTCAGTTGCCTCACAGAATTTATGCATGCAAGAGTAACAAAATAATGTTAATTCAGCATCTTCGAATGTTGAGCTTATAAATGTTTATTTGAGAATCAATAGCATTCAATTTTCAAAAAATATTGGGTGGGTTCAAACATTTTTGGGTAAAATGACACAGACAATTGTTTTTTTCATTTGAGGATGAGATGGCACATGGCAAAAGATGATAGATTATTTATGACATTGTAGTAAAATTTAATATCTTTGCAAGAAAGAACTCATGCAAATATAATTTTAAAAAATTACAACTTTATACTCCTATATTATACTTGGTTTAAAAAAAATACAAGAACATAACTTGATTTAGAGTTATGTTTTTATTTTTTTAAAAGCTAGTTCCATGCGTACTTGTAGTCTAAGTCACATAGGTGCAAATTGCGACAATGTTCAACTGCCAGTATTTAAGAACGGAAAAATGTGACTCTTTATCAGAGATATCTCATTAATTGAATAAGGCAAAGAAAACTTTTCGAAAATAATGGTAGCCAAAAAGCATAGCAGTTATCAGCTATGTGACTTACACTACAAAAACCCATCGAATTAGCCTATGTAAAGTCTGATACAGAAGTATAAAATTGAAATTTTATTAAATTATATCGGCATACTTTTATCCTAATAAAGACACCAATGTTTACTACAATACCACGATTATACGTTTGATGCCTAAAAAAGCTAAACATCGAGAAAAACATTTCCATCACCTAAGTAGTTTATAAATGTCAAATCATTAAAACAGATGGTTATTGACTTATAGTTCGTGATATAGGAATGTGAAAATAACTTATTTTTACAGAAAAATATATTTGTATGTTGCCTGAAACTATTTTTAATGCCTGTTACTGCTGTCCTTACAATTTTCAAACAAAGTAATTTTGTGAAATCAACAGAATAAAATTTTCTTTGAAAAACAAAAAAAAAAAAAAAAAAAAAAAAAAAAAAAAAAAAAAAAAAGAGAGAGAAATTGAAATAACGAAATAGAGAACTGAAAATTCAACAAATTATTGGGTGGGCTCGAGCTCCCTGATCCCATAAGTTGGCGCCACTGATAGCATTCAAACTGATATTCTAGGTTCGTGAGAATTGATTAATACATAGTAAAAACTACTCGAAAATGTTCCTGAAAATTACAGGTAGCAAAAGAAACTTTTTTAAAATCTCTAATATATATTAATTTCTGAAGATAAAGGAATGCTTACTGGAATAGTTGTTAACTCGTAAGAGGTTGTATTATGTTTTTATAAACTTTCTAGTTAGATCAAGAAATATTTCTTTTTTTCTACAATGTACAGGATAACCCACCAGAAAAATGTTAAAGTAATTTTCCTTAAGTAAAAAGCATCAAAGAGTGAGTTTGAGAGAGTTGGGGTGTTTAATACATCGATGACCAAGGCTGCTTGGTGTTTAATCATTACTCTTGGCAGTTGTAGGGCCAACTAATGTCTATATTAAACAAAAACCTAATTTGAAGAACAAATTAAAAAACAAAATTTATTTCCTACATTGTTTAAGCCCGAGAAGGGACAGATATTAAGTTATTTCATTCAATTAGTTCTACATTTAATGTTAAATTTTTGTAACAAATTAGTTAATCCAATTGAAGATTAAAAAGTAAAAATAAATTCATACAATATGATACCTAAAACACCCTAAAAAATTAGATTCCGTTCAAATGAAATCGAAATAAATCTTAGACTTCTTCCATTTTTAATTGAAAATGTTTGTATTGCAGATTTTGTATTATGTTTATGACAATTGTGCATAAAATGATAAGATGCATGCAAAATACAAAACTTAAAAAAAAGTTAATTAAAAATGGAAGAAGTCTAGGATTTATTTCGATTTGATTTGAACGGAATCTAATTTTTTAGGGTGTTTTAAGTATCATATTGTATGGATTTTACTTTTATTTTTTAATCTTCAATTGGCTTAACTAATTTGTTACAAAAATTTAACATTAAATGTAGAACTAATTGAATAAAATAACTTAATATCTGTCCCTTCTCGGGCTTAAACAAAGTAGGAAATAAATTTTGTTTTATAATTTGTTCTTCAAATTATGTTTTTGTTTAATATGTCAAGTTTTTTAATAACTACTGCACTCAGACGAATGCATTTCAAAATTAATAGAGAGTATCATCATCAGGCTTTGATGTATGCGGTATTGCATCACAATGTGGGATGCAGTTTACCAATGTGTAATTCAAAATGTTTCACCACTGTAGTAATGCAGGTTGCGGTAGTTTGGACAAAAACTTCTAATCTGAAGGTAAAAAATCTATAATCAAAACATAAAAAATTAACAACACTTAAATTTAGATACCCTATTTCCCACTCAGGAATGCTATGAATGTAAATGTAAATTGTGTTGAATCCTTACTGCTAATATTTAAGAATATTATAGCTGTGATACAGTAAAAAATAAGTTTAACTTAAATTTTTAAACCTTATTCTCTCCCAAGGGGTGATGTTAAACACATCAGAAAATTATTACCTAAGTTTACCTTGGGGTATAAATAGGAAAAAAAATAAATTTTAAAATTTAAGTTACATAATTCCCCACTAAGTTCGCTACCTGCATAAAAATAGCTATCATTAAGAAACTTTTTACAAAAATATAAACTTGACCAAAGAAAAAACGTATTCTGAAAATATCCTTTTTATTTCCACTATGACGCCATATTCACCTTTTTAATTTTGAAAAAAAAAAGCTGGCTCAACTTAATATTTCATGTGAAAATCTTTCAACTAAAAAGAAATAAATTATTATTACGGCTTTTGAAATTTTTGCAACAATGAAGTAAAAATGTTATATTTTCTATGAAAAATGTCCATTTATTTTCAATGAAAAAAGCAAAAATTGGAATTATTAAGAAAAATATTTGAATAATGTAAAACAAAATTGGCCCATGTTTCTCTCTGGGTTATAATTCACCCATATGCAAAGGCATTTTACCATTCGTTTTGACCCTGACGTCAGGCAAACGTTTTACACTTTAAATTTATAATATCATTAGAATTAGTAAAGAATAAAAAATGAGTGGCATCGGGAACAAAAAGGTGGGAAGAAAAAATGAAAAAGTTATGATCTCCATAGGCTTTTCCACGTTAAATTAACATTGAGAAGTGACACTGGAAATAAATAAGTATTGCGCTGCCACGCAATACTTAAATAACACTGTAATAACTAGTTGATTACCGAAGATTATTGCATGTAGAGTTTGCATTAGATCATCGACCTATGACTACCCAGTCCATAGATTGAATTTCACAAATTGGGCCATGTTATTACCTCTGTCTTACTAAGACTATCTTTGTGGTAAGTTACATTGTAATTGATCGAGCCATTGCCTAGAAATTATGTTCATTTAATTGTCAAATTAGGGTGGATACATAGGAAGCTTCACTCATCTTTGGCTCACTGCACTTTAATAATGAACTTGATGATTTATCAGCAATGCAAGAAATATTTTCCTTTTATTTATTAGCTTATTTGTTACTCTTGGCAATGATTGGGGGAGTGTAGGGGGGGGGGGGGTTCTAATGTGTATATACACTGCAGCAATGCCCAGCCTTAATATATAAGGTTGTTGCACACATATTTTGCCTATAGATCTTTGACAAATAATTACCTAGGCCATGGATTGAATTTGAAAAATCAGTCTACATTATTATCTGTGTCTTACTAAGTTGTATGTTTATGATAAAGTTACATTGTAATTGATAGAGTCATTGCTGAGAATTTGTATTCATTTCATTGTCAGATTAGAGAAAACAGGAAGCTTCCCTCACTTTGGCTTGCTGTGCTTCAATAAACATAACTGTTTGCACAACAGTAGAAATTATACATATTCATTTTTTATATCTTAAAAGTAAAAAAATGCTTAGCTAACACTATTTGATGCAGACAACATAGTTTTTTCTTTTTTTTCCTCTCAATCTGTATTTTTTATGATTTTTTAAAGGAATATTTTAAGTATATGACAATTTTTTCATTGCTGAATGTTACAATCTTTTCAATGATGAATAATACCAGTGATATCAATAGTTTAAAATACACTTTTATCATGATTCTAAAAACGAAAATGTAGAAAAACTTAATAGAAAGATGCAATATTAAAAAACCTCTGATTTAGACTATTTAATGTTGCAATTGATCCCGCCATTTCTAAACACAGGAATAAATGTCACAATAATTTTTTCACTGTACTATATTTGGCTACTTAATTAAAAAAGAAAGCAACTAGTTTGATAGGGGCTGTTATCAGGGCTAAGAGAGAAATTCCAAAATCTTTGGCATTTTCGAAAGATAAATTGTATGAATCGAAACTGTTCGATTTTATAATGAAATTAAATGTGGTGAGGATTTATTAATCACATAACTAAGAAATATTCAGTGCAGTTAAGAGGATGGCATATGCACATTTTTTACAATATGTTACATTTAGTCAATTTTGTGTATTGCTATCTCTTCTGAAAAAGACTGGAGTCGAAGCGACTTCAGTGGCCGGTGTAGGGGGGGGGGGGGGGGGATAACAGGCATTCTATTATTAAAGCACTTTTTCAAGCAGACTTATTTATAACAAAACAAATTCTAGCGATGGTAATTTTAAAAATTGTATCTTGTACTCATGATGACACTTTTGAGACGCTGAATACATACATATCTCTATTCTAAAAAAAAGTAGCTACCGCTGTCACCGCCGCCGGTTTTGATTTTTTTGTGACCGGAGGCCTTTCTTCGTTAATATTAACAAAAATAATGCATACAAAAATATGAAAATCGGTGGTTTTATACAGAAATGTTTGATAAACACGCTGATGCAGACAGTTTTCAAATCGAAGAATTATTTTAAGAGTTATTTAATGCTAAAGTTGGACAAAATCGTTCCACTAAAAAAGTTTTATAGCAGCAAAAACTATACATGGCAGTATAATCATTTTTAGATCATTTTATGCGTTAGAATTTGCCGGAGTGCAGATTGCATTAATTTTTTTATTTTGACTCATTTTTTCAGGTTTTATTTCTATTTTAAATTCAAATTTTCAGCATTTCTAGAGATATTTTTTACAGATTTCAGAAAATTGTACTAATTTAAACTGTTGCCAACTGTATAAAAAGCGCAAGCAATAATGTTTGCTTCAAATTAAAAATTTATTTACACGTGACTATTATAAACAGGAAAAAACTTTCAAATTAGAATTAAATAATTATGTATAAAAAGCAGGAACTTATTAAAAACTACGTCATAAAAAGTATACTCGTGAATTTTAAAAGAGAAAGGATATTGTAAAATAATAAATTCATTAACATGCGTTAGAAGTCTTAGGAGAAATTACGTCATATTTACGTCACATTATAGTTATTACATAAAATGAACACAAAATAATATTGCAAAAAAGTTTAAATTTAGAAATTGCGCTAGACATTTATTTGATATTTTGAGAATTAATTTAAAATGTCTCATTTAAAAGAACGTTCTTTTCGCTTTGTTAAAAAATACCAGGAGACAAAGACTCTCTTTACTTAATTCCTTTTATATTAGCTTATTTTGAAATGTTGTTACACGTGTATACGTCATCAAGTTATTTTTATTTCGACGTTTTATTTGTGTTTTTATTAATGTTGTACGAATTTATTTGTTCTTCGTTATTTAAAATAAAAATTATATCAATTTGTATAATTTGGCGGGTGGTTTGGCGATTTATATAATTTGGCGAAATTGGTCGACAGGATAATCAAGTAGTACCGCAGCGGATTTGGCGTTAAAATTCCCCAATCAAAGAGAAATGAATAGAAATTCGTTTATAGGAAGATCGCCACTGTTTTTTTAAATTATAATTCAATCTTTCGAAATCTTTTTAAAGCCGATCAAATTAGCGTGCATTTAGAGTCTGCGGTGTCTGGACGGGGGTTGGCGAGCGTAGCTCGTAGGGGGCCGAGCCCCCTAGTTTAAAAATATAAAAGTAAATGTGTGAATAGAATAGTAAAGACTTCAATACTAACATAGTCCTTCTGGCTTGTTTAATTTTTGTCCCATCTTTACACACCACATACTTTTTAATCTCCACAGGTGGCCTAGAAAAATCATAAAAAATGAGATATCAAATCAGTTACTGTTATGCATAGTCAGCCTATATATATATATATATATATATATATATATATATACACACAGACATGTGAAAATTATTACAATAATTGTGAAATTTACATTAAAAACTTGTTATATTAAAGAAATATTTAAAAAATATTGATACATTTAATATTTAGTGTGTGTTGGAACGCTCTGCGCACACTGATTAACTTATAGTAAAATTGTTTAAAATAAACATCTAATTCCAACATACAGAGAAAATTGGAAATTGAAAGTCTAATAAGCATGTATGCCGTGTTTATATAGTGAAAGCACCATGATTCTGAGTTCTTGTGGTGCAATTTAAGATTAATATGTTGTTATATCAATTAAAATTGCATGATTTGAATTTGCTGCGTTGTGCGATTTTGAGGCACAAGAACTGTATAAATCACACAGGGATTATAGGTGACCTGGCGAAGTTACACTTTAACTTATAATGCGGCCGTAATTTATAACCTACCCTGCAAAAAAGAAACATCAATTTCTAAAATAATAGTTAATTAATTAAACACAAAGCATAAATTGAAGAGATCAAAATTGAATATGAATGAAAATTTATTTACATATATTTACACATTGTAGAGTTGAAAATTATAAGGTCCTGAATACATCAGGTTGAATGAATATTTAAAAATAATATTTAAACGTATGACTCTTGAGTAAATGCTAACGATGCTATTTTCACTCAATTCTAGATTGTATAAAGTCTTACAATCCTATATTGATTTTTAATGGAAATGTTTATTAATACCTGTTCCATACCTGGCAATCACCAATGACTGTATCCTTTATTAATGTCTCTGAAGAGCTCAGGCACTGTTAGTCCATGATTTGCTGGGTTGAATTTTTTTTATTTGGAGATCTCTCCTTTGAAATATGCGAGTAGAGTTGCTGAAGAAACGCATCATCTCAAGATGCTATTTTTTTTTTGTGTGTAGAGAAAAAGGCAGCATAGCTGAAGAAACGAATCATCACTAGATGCTAATTTTTATGGAGAGGAAAATATCTCTTCATTCGCTTCAAGTCTCAGCATCAGAATAAGAAAACAGAGTGAGGACAGAGAGAGAAAAAAAGTTTTATTATTTTTGCAGATACAGAATAACTTGTATTCTGTGTTTTTCAACCAATGGGAAAATACCTTTATTTTTCTCATTGGATGTGTAATTATCATGTAGAAGTTGTTACCTACCCACATGATTATAATGCACACATAAATTTAGGAAATTTGCATGTTAACTCCTCCCCTTTTGACCCATGACCTGAGT
Organism: Maratus speciosus; assembly: GCA_963932465.1. NCBI lineage: Eukaryota > Metazoa > Arthropoda > Arachnida > Araneae > Salticidae > Maratus > Maratus speciosus. Next base: position 39,454,655 of record OZ010791.1, on the reverse strand, counting down.
GTTCTTTTTCACAGTTATTTATCGTTTCCTGTTGAGAACTCATCCTGTGATCGAGTTAAGTACTATGTTGCTGAGTAATTTTAAAATGTCATTATAAGTTTTGATTATTTTATGATGTTATTTCATAGTCCAGTTTTTGTTTGTTTAAGTCATGGCATGTGTAAGGGTGAGAATTGTATTAAAGCAATCCATCAGTGTGCATACCCTTGTTTTTTATTAAAGAAATGACGGCATACTTTGTATGAGTTTTTGGCAATTAATTTGTAATTCGTTGTCATGATGCCAAATTTGGATGAGTCTATCTATCAGACCAGTCTTGCTTGTGATGTTACATTTCTTTAATTTTTTCTTTACAATGGCCCAAAGGTTCTTTATGGGGTTCATATCTGGACTGTTTCCAGGCCATGGAAGTGTTTTCTTTAATTAAATTAAAGAAATACAACATCACAAACAATAATGTTCCGATAAAAAAACTCATCCAAATCTGGCATCATGACAACGGAATACAAATTAATTGCCAAAAACTCATACAAAGTACGCCAAGATATATCGAATCTTTAATAAAAAACAAGGGGGTGCACACTAAGTATTAAATGCATCAATATTTTTTAAATGTATTATTTCTTTAACATAACAAGATTTTAATGCAAATTTCACAACTATTCTAATAATTTTCACATGTCTGTGTGTGTATATATATATATATAAGCATTATAAAATATTACAAATTATAATCTACACATATATATATGTCATACCATTTTAATCTATAATTGCAGAAGAGAACTAGTTGGATGTGCCAATCCCAAAACTTTCTTCTGTATCATACATGTTATTACTTCAAAATTCACTATCACAGTGCCAAAAAGTAAATGAAAATCTATGCAAATCCTGAGGATTCTAAAGGTATATGTTCGTTGAATTGTGTTCATTTAAAAAAGAGATATAAACAGTGCATTTTTCAAACAAATAATTTAATTTCGGCATCCACCCTCTTAAAATGCCTGCATCCAAAATTCTCAACACAAAGAGCATAAAAAAGACATGTGTTGGGCAGTATGCACCGAAGCCTAATAAGGATCTATTTATGTGAAAGTGTAACAGAATATGAAATCTGATTAAATTCCATGATTAGTTTTTGAGATATGGCTATCACAAAAATCGTGAAAAATGCAGTATAGCAGCGCTACCTGTCATATGATTCACACAAAAACTTAATCAGCACCGACTTATGTCAAGGTCTAACAAGTTTGATGAAATTCTGTTCATGAGAAAAAGACTATCACTAAAATCATGTAAATTCTGAAAGCTGCAGCATAGCATGACCACCTGTTGAGTGATTTACACCAAAACCTAATCAGCAACAACTGTTTCCAACGTTTAGCTGAATCTGAAGTTTGATTAAAATTGGTGCATTAGTGCTTGAGATAGAGCTTGAGCTTCTACGGAAATCATGAAAAATTCAGTATGCATAGCAACGTCACCTGTGGGATGATTTACACCAAAAACTAATCAGCACCAATTTATAACAAGGTCTATCTGAATCTAAAATTCTATTAAATTCCATGCATTAATTCTTGAGATACAGCGGCCACAAAATTTTTGTCACATACAGACAGTTATTTCCTAAAAACAATCAAATCATGTTCAAGACCTTCTAAAATGTATAAATCCGACGAAACTTTTCACAAATCCAATTCTTATTATAAAGATAGAAGAAAGAAAAAACGAAAATAGCCAACTGATAAGGAATTATATCTTCTTTGTGATACAAAAAAGGCTTAAGGGACTGTCTCTATGCAGTCTGAACAAACTGAAAGAAGACAATTCCCAACTGAATATCTATTTTTGCTTTTCACTGTGACAATTTGGTGATTAAAATGTATGGGGTTGTCCTGTATTGCTCTTTTTTTGGGGGGAGGGGGCACTACACATTTAATACAATTATTGCATACAATGCAAATTTAATAAAGAAATAAAATTTCAAAAATTCATAGCAAAAAATCATTTGGTAGGTGAAAAAAATTCATTTAAAAAATAAAGTAATGCTATATGATTATTAAATAAAACCCTTTAATAAGCATTCAATAACCATCTTGAAAATCATGTTTAATTTTTTGACTGTAATTCATATTTTTCTCCAAAAAAATTCTTTACAATACATTTATTTGGCATAGGCGATGAACTCGATTATGAAAAATTTGCTGCTTTCTTCTACGATTGGTAGAAAGCTCAAGCAAATGAATTTATTAAAAAATATAGGATTTTTGCTTTTTTTTTTTTTTAAAGAAAGGAAGCAAAAAATAAAAAAATAAACATTATTTAAGCTATCTTTTTAGATTTTCTAAATTGATTTTTTCATCCTATAATAGTAAATTAATTAATATTAAACTATTAATTGATAAAAACATTTTATTATTTAAATATTATACTCTTCATTTTTTATTTATAATTGATTTTCTACTTTTTAGCTTTTAAAATGTTTCCCTGTTGCAATTTTACAGCACTTTAGCCTATTTTGGTGAGCATTTATTGGCATATAATTAAATCCATTGCTTTTGAACATCTATACAATGGGAAAATGCCTTAAAATTAATGAATTAATAATTAAGTTGTAAAAATATTAAAATGTTGTATTGTCAATATTGTATATGTCCCTATGGCAAAAAATTACTATGCTTTCAGCGACAAACTTTATAAACAGTAAGCTGCATAAGCAGTCCATGAAATCAAGACAAGAGTGATGTTACGTATCAGTATTTCAAAGTAACAAATAAAACTAGAGCAAAACAATATTAAAAAACTGGCAGAAGATAGAGCTTAACATTTTAAGGATTTTCAACTATGCTTGAGGTGGTAGGAGAAGGGGGAGGGAAATTTGCCAAAATGAAGAAGACTGCAGAATTGAAACACAAAGAAGATCCTTTTACTTTTGCATGGATCTTCTTTCCCTCCTGAAAAAATATATTTCTCCCAAACGATTTTTTTTTTCAGTAAGAAATCTTTTCCATTCTGTGAAATTGTCACCATGATTCTGCACATTGGAAACATACCTCTGTCATAAGTTTTATAATTCTAACATATCAGGAAAAAGGTTAAAAATCGATTGCATGGAAAAACCAGGTTGAGTTAAATAAAAAAATGTAAAAATAGGCTACTAATCACACTTTTTTCACATTTTATTTCTAATAATTCAAGATAATCATCATAAGTTTAACAATATATAAAATAAGTTGCAATATATGACAATCCAGTAACTTGTAGTCAAGTCAACGCAGGTGCTTAGAAGTACTTACAGTGGGTTGTAACCCCTGTTTAACCTCCATCTAAAGTGGGCCAGAAAATAACAATGGAATAAAATAAACACAAAGTAAAATTTAGAACTTGGAAACTCAGGTGGAGCGTTGAAGACACCAAAGTCCCTTTCTGCTTTCCTGAGTAAGGAGCACCGGGGTTAAACATAACCCCAAAATGTCACAATGATCCCCTAACCGGTAGGAAACCATCACTTCGTTGACAGACTGCTGAGATCGAAGTGCCGAGCTGTTTTCCCATTGGTCGGAGTCGAAGTCCCTCCCTCTGGTCGACAGCTGCAGCAGGTAAGTATTCCTCCCCTGCCAGAACCCGCGAACAGCCGAGTGTCGGTGGTAGTTCTTGGAATACTGAAGTATCCAGGCCCTGATAAGTGCCAACCCCACCGCAGAACAAACGACCATGACCGGGCCCTGTGGAGCCAAGACGGATGCCAGGTAGTACAAGGCAGAGTATAAAAAAAAGGGGAGTCAATGCAAAGGGCAAACAAAGGCCCGATCCAGAACCACATATTAATTACATTACATTTAATTCTTAACATTTACAATTTGAATTTATTTACAAGATGCAAAAATTTAATTTATAAACAATATTTACAAGAACAGTTAAAAAGTTTTTGAACGAAGAATATTTACAAGTTTACTCTTTTCCCATTTTAGAGATTCCATCCAATAGGATTAGGCGTTTACGACTTAAATCTTTTTCTGCAATAATTTTTCCTAAGATTTTTTTCAACAAACTCTGCGAGACTTAAAAAAGACTCAATTTGCAATTCTGTTTTTATTTTTTCTAAGGTTACCAAGATTTTCCGGAATCCGGCTTGAAAATCCTCAATCTGATACAGTTGTATAGGCTCTGGTGGCACCATCTTTCAATAATCTTTACATTAAAAATCAAAGTATAAGATAAAAAGTATTATAATATTAGTCCTTACAACAAATAATCAGAATGATTTCATAAATTTGTCCTTAGTAAATTTTACAAGTTTTTCTTACATTTTATTGATGATCAAGAAGATTTTTTAATAAAAAAAAAATGCTACAGATAATCATTTAACAAAGATTTCAAAAGCTTGACAGATCAACATATAATTGTTAGTTATTCTTACACCAGACACTCCCCTACTTACAATTGTTCCTTTTATGACTTTTTGAAGATATAATGCATTTTCAGACAGCAAAAGTCTGGAATGATTCCATTCAACTTTCCAAAAACTTTACTGAATACAATGTCTTCCAATAAATAGTACCTAATATGTAAATTCAATAATAAATACTTAGAACCTAATTTTATAAAGGTGAAATGATGCCACTGGTGAAAATGACCTCATGTTCTAAAGAAAACATTAACTTTCATTCATAAAGTGCAAACATGTCATAATTTTCAACGAATTTGTATTTTGCATATGCTGAAATTAAGATCCGTGAAGTAAATATTGAAATAGAATTTAACACAGTCATGCTAATGGGAGTTTTAAGTTTTTAAATATAGAAATTTCACCATTTCTCCCCCCAACAAGCTGCAATACTTAAATTAATAAATCTCAGTGTGATTTTTTTTTTTTTTCATTGATTTTGAAGAAAAAAAAGTTTTACTAAATTAAGTCACGTTTTAGTGAAACATGATTATTGTATCAAAATAGGATGATCATGAACAATAAAAATTTTTAATTGAATAATTGAGTTAAAAAAGAAAATATTATCGGTTTTCTTTTGTCACAAAATTGTTGAAAAATGGCATAGGCACCAAATTCGTTTTTTGATACGTACATAAATGAATACAACTCTTGAGACAGTGGCCTGGAACATATTCGCTAAATAAGAGCTCAATTGAAAGCACAGTTTGCACACAAACATATGGAATCATTGTACAAGCAGCAAGATTCAGGAAACCTCTAAATGTAAATATACACCAAAATTTACATAATCAGGCTGTTTTTATCATGATTACAATACTTTTTTTTACAATATGTATCCAGAAAGTAACATCAAAAATATTTTCTAAAATTTTAATAAAATTTTTAATGGTTTTCATTCTACCCATACAAATAAAGATAAATATTAAAAAATATTAAAATTGAATTTATATAGCCATGCTAATGGGAGTTAGTTGTTTTACTTGGTATTAATTTAATAGCTATAGTTTTTTTTTCTCCCAAATTAGCATAATAGTTTTTACAGTTTTGTAATTTGAACATTGATATAACAACTACAATACACTTCAGCCATAATTATATTAAAATGATTTTCTTCATTCATTTCTTTTTACAAAATAAACTCCACTAAATCTGTGTCAACAAAGGTATGTAATTGAAAAAAGAAACATTGGCCAATACAAGACACATTGACAATTAAAGAAATTTATTCTGTGAAGAAGAAACAAGCAGTCAGCCTATGATTGCTATCTTCTTTAAAAAAGACAATCCTAAAGTCAAAACAGATGAAGAAAATTGGCATTATTGTCCTTCATCAAATTCATTGAACAACTAAAATAAACTGAAATAATTTGCATTGAATTGAATTTCAAGCTATTGTCTTCTGCTGTATATGTTAATAGTAAAACATTCTTTAATATTTTTATTATTAAAACTATAAACCTCTACTTGTACATAGCACAGTTCATATTTTATCATTATTTTGGACATCTGTATAAATAGAATAAAAATAATAGAAGCTATGCCAGTGATATGAAAAGATAAAAATACCCCCCCCCCCCCCTTTTTTTTTTAAACTTAATATTATGAATTTTTAACTTCTTTGACATTGATTGATGTTAGGAATACTTAAAATCGTAAATCACAATAAACTATCATTATGACAGTTATTGGGCTCATAAAATCAAACTAGAGTTAAAATAAACATTAAAAAATACTTAAAACTATAAATACTCATTTACTTTTCCAAATATGACAGTTGATTATATTTAGGCTATAAATTCAAATTACTGTTCCTCAAATTTGACAATTAGAAACATGATTACATTTAATTATAAAAGATAAATTAATCATAATATCAATGCCAAAATAAGTACATTTAACCCATCAATCCCAATTAACTTCTCTTTAGATGACATTGATTAAAACATAAATAATCATTAATATCAAAAGTGGAAATTACCAGTTGTGGTGCAATCACCAAGACCACACCTATTAAAGGACATTGAGCTAATAAAATTAAAGTTTCCTCCCAAATTGACACTTTCACCCTCTGCTGGAAAATATTCCAAACTTCATAACAAAATTCATGTACTCAGCCTAAGAGAGCAGACTTTCTTAGAGATTTGAGGTGCCTCTAAAAGATCAACTATGTGATTCTAGAAAACTATGGTTTCTCGTTTCCTCCGACAGACTTGTGAGTCTCTTGTACTGCAGATGCTCTAAATAAAGAGAGTTCACTGAAAAAGCGAGGTCCCGAGTCAATTATTTACTATGCCACAACTACATCCTACATTAATTAGAAGGAAACACCAGCAGAATCATTTCAGGATCCTACTATCATTATGACAGTTATTTCATCTATCAGCCACAACTTTTAATTATAACCAACTGCTCCAAGACATTACATATATATATAGGAAAAATCTGGGGTAGACCTACATCCAGCAGTGGATTGAAAATGGTTGATGATGATGATATATGTAATGTATATATATATATATATATGCATAAGATAAAATGAAAAAATTACAATGTTAATATTTAGAGCCAAGTTAAAATTAAGTCATACCTAATGCCTTCAAAACCTACAACTGTTGGCTCAATGGATAAATCTTTAAGTTTAATATCAAAGACTTTTAATTTGTGCTTTAAGAAATCCAAGCGAATTTCAAACTCCTCAATGAAAAGTTTTTTATCTAATTCAGAATTGAATTTTTCAAATGAATCATGTATCTTTACTTCCTATAAAGAAAAGGATTGAAACATAAGATAAATAAATAAAACAACAATTATTCTTATTTGCAGACTACAATTTAGCAACTTTAATTAATTTTTTGCCTGATCCCTTTGTATTAAAATAGTTGATTTTTGTTAATTTGAAATGAACTTATGTAAGGCTCATTATTTTATAAACCAATTAAAAAAAACTATCCACAATATTAACCTTTAACCTTTAATTAAACTAATTAAGGTAAAAATTAAATAAATACATTAACTTTGTCTAAAATAAGTATTTTGTTTATTCTGTTATTTTGCTTTACTTTAATATATATATATATATTATGAGCTATCTTTTCTTAACCACCCTCATGTCTACCTTTATTTAACAAGCTTAAGTACACACAAAAATTCTTATTTCATGTTGATATATCCAGATATAAAAAAATTAAAATCAAAATTGTATATTATTGTTTCATCCTAAAATGTTTACTATTTTTATATTCAGAAAATATTAGTTCTTTCTTAAATTTAGTATGATTAGATGTATATTTTTTCTTATCAAATAACTGTGAACAATTTCTCTAGAATATATAGACAAATACAGATTCTAATTATTCGTTAGTGTTAATTTAATTACACTAATTGAATGTTTTGACTTTATGTTGAGTTTCAGGATGGAGAATGACCTATGTTTGAAAAGGACTGTGACATTTGTTAATTTAGTTTTTTTTTTTTTTTTTTTTTTTTTTTTTAATATTAAATGCACTTCATATTTTAATTTGAAAAAAATGGAAGAAAAATTAAGGAAAATATGTTAACAAATACAGTTATCATTTCTCAAAAAATTATCTTGCATTTCAGATAGTTCCTATTATTTTTAGAACAATGACTAAATTATAGCAATTCAATTTTCTAAATTTTTTAATGCATTCGAGATAGACAACAAAAAGGTTATTTTCTGTCATAAAATTGAATTGACTTTCTTATATAATACAATATGCACTTATATTCAAGAGATAAAACTACAATGTAACAGAATATAACAATAATAATATATTTTTTCTAGAATACAAAATATTTATTTAAATATAAATACCAATTTCATTATTTCAGAAGATGTTGTTTTACACAGTTTTAAAACTCTGTCTTCAATAACAGCCAATTCTCGCTTGCTCACTTTTTGATTAACAGTATATACTTCAGCCTTCTGGGGATAGAGAATATTAACTTTTATAATAATTAAAGGGCTTTTATTATGTTGTAATATCTAATACTAAACAAAATAGATGTCGCTATCCAATGTACATTTTATTCATAGATTAAAAGATGATGTAAAATAAAACACATGAATAAAATAAATATCAACATTTCAGTTTAATCTTTAAAACTATCATTAGGAATAAAATTTTCTAAAATACAAATGGGCAGGAAACAATCAACATGCTACATCTTCAATAATTAAATTCAAACTTAATGATGGTTTTAAAGATTAAACCGAAACGTTGAGGTTTATTTTATTAATATGTTTTTATTTTACATCATCTTTTAATCTATGAATAAAGTGTACATTGGATAGCAACATCTATTTTGTTTAATATTAATTTCTATATTTATTTAAAAAGATAAACAACTCTGAATCTTAAGAAGAAGGCATAAAAAAATATATTTTTAAAAACTTCCTGACAAAAAATGTATAAACAAACATGTGTACATAAAACAAAAGTTATTAAGTCTCTAAGAAACAATCTTAAAATAACAGTAAAATGCAGTGATACCTTGGCTAATGAAGATGTTTTTTGCTGTTTTCCAGATTTGGTATTTAACCAACAAATGCTTTAATGGATGTATGTGCAAACCTAATGAATGCACATTTGCTTTTATTGGATGGGAAATCCCATTTTGGTTAACAAATATGACTTTGGATTGAATTATTTTTGTTAGCTGAGGTACCAATGTGACTTCTTTGGCACTCTAGCAGTTCTTGTTTTTGAGATATTTGCATATTTTGATTTATGCAAATTTTGTACAATTACAGTGAAACCTCCCTGTGCGACCACCTCCATTAAGCGACCATCTCCTTGAACGACCATTTTTTCATGGAACGAAATTTATTCCCATAAGCTCAATACTAATTTTACCTCCATTCAGAGACCATCCTAATTGAACTCCCTCCATGAACGACCAATTTCTTTGAAGAAAATTCTGTATTTTCCTGGTCGCTTGGAGAAGGTTTTATTAAAAAAATAATTCCGGAGAGCGCATTATTCATCAAACTTCTAAACTAAGTTTAAATCTTTTTTAAATCCCGGTTTTTTGTGCCTTTTTAGGCAATGAATTTAACTCTGATGACAAATTAAGAATGACGGTCAATAAACTCCACTGCCCTATTATGTTGGGAAACTGTCAAAGAAATAGATAAATTAATGAAATTGTCATTATTTTTTCCCACCCAAAAAAAATTTCATTTATTTACTGAACTTTGAAAGGACTAGGAAATAAAAGTTATAAAAGATAAAACTGTAAAATCAAAGCAAACGTCAGTGTATTCATTTTTTAAACTATGTTTTTGTTTTGATACTTAAATTTTTATATTTTTTCCTAATGTGAAAAATAAATTTTAGTAACATTAATTGTTACCTTTTTTCAACAATTAAAATCTAGATTTAAACATGACCTCCATTAAGAACCACCTTTCTGAGCGACCAATTTTTATTGGAACAGAACGTGGTTGCTTTAGGAAGGTTTTACTGTATATGCAAATTTAAGGCATAAAGCATTATCAGACAGGCGTTTTTTGTTTTATGTTATGATTACTGTCTAGTTTACTTTAAAAAAAAAACTTGTTTCTGAGATTATACTGATAAGTGACTGTGAAATATTGTGCCTAATTTGCATATTTTCATGTTTCTAATAATGTTTCTTGACATCCAAATATTTCTGCCACACGAGTATGCTAATAAATATGTTTCTAAACCAGTTTTTGTACTGATTTCAAATCTGGTATCTATTTTCTTCTAACATGTCTAGTTTTTGAAAAAAAGTGAAATTTTATTTTTATTTTTTTGTCAAAAAAGCCAGAAATTGATTTTTATGCTACCTTGTGATATACTTCAACTAGTTAGGATAGATTTTACTATTTTTTTCAATTCTTTTTTTTCGATTATGTAAATTATTGTTTACGTCCCTGATAGGAATCTGGCACTTTTCACACTTTTAACAATGAGGTACACACCCCTAAAAAGCATTTTATATCAAACTCGTGTCAATACCGCACAAAAATAGAAATTTAGTTTACTCAAAAACTAGACGTGATATAAGGAAACAGATTGTAGATTTGAAATCAGCATAAAAATCTATGCATGCTAGAAAAATATTCATCAATTCTGTGGCAACTACTTTAAAGTTGATAGTAATGTAAACATTACACCATTGAAAAATATGCAAATTAGGCTAAATAACAGACAGATAAATATTAAGAATATGCAGATCATGATATTTATAAGAAGCAAATAGTCCAGCAGTTATTATCTAGAAAAGGTAATTCAATCTGACATTTATTGTGACTAAAATTTGCATAAAATAGCACAAAAAAGCTTAAATTTGCATAAACTTAAATATGCAAATTTCTCAAACTGTACCACCTAGAGAAAAACAGAAAGCATATTCGAAATCAGCGCAAAAAACTGATTTAGAATCAACTAATTTCAGTTCCGTGAAAGAATCTTTGTTGTCCAGTGTATTTCATCATTTAGAAAACAATTTCAACAAGAGCATATTTAAAATACTTGTAATTTAATTATAATTAAAATATTAACACAATGTGCATATAATTCAGGAAATTTTTACCCTTTCAAGATGATGCATTATGCTAACAATAGATGCCTGATGACTTTCTGCTGTGTTTTTTAAAGCCTGTGGAGAATAAAAAATGGGAAAAATAATTAATCAAGTCATATCAATTTTTAATCACTTAATAGCACAGTGTCCATGATATTACAATCAGCAATTTAAATCATTATTTTAGCAAGTGAATTTTTTTTTTTTTTAATCATGTAATCTTTCAGTTTTAAACTTATGCAGGGGTTGATGCAGATTTTTATTCTTGGGGCCCATTTTGTGAAAAATAACATTTTGTAACGAAAGTTGAAATCCAGTTCTAAAATTCAAACCAAGAATTTATGAACAAAAACATTCTTTAAATCCCTTTGCTAAAGTTTTTGTTTTTCGTGACATGGTTTTATTTACAAATTACACATTTTAAAACAGTTTTTATGAAAAAGAATGTTACGTAGAGGGTCTATTTTATTAAAAGGAATTTTGTGAAGGGGCCTGTTTTATTAAGTTTATTTTTGTGAAGGGGCCCATTTTATTAAATTTATTTTTGTGAAGGGGCCATTTTATTAAATTTATTTTTGTGAAGGGGCCTTAAATAGGCCCCAAATTTTGTCTAGATCGACCTCTGTTATGCAAAAAATATTAAAATATAAGATGAACATATTTTGTAATGTTTGTAAAGACAGTTACTGGTTAAACACAAGAAATTGTTTAAAATTTGTTTACAAGGTTGATTCTTTAAAATTTAGCAAAGTATTTATAATATCTATATTATTTTAAATTGATATTTAATTAGATCTAGTGTAATTTACATATGAGGACGTGAATTTCAAAACTCGCCTTATCCAAAATTTAAAAAATCGAGTTTTCTCTACCAATCTATTCTATTGGTAAACCTGCACAGAAAAAACACTATAATCTGTAAAAAAAATTATTTTATCCTTTATTTTTGGGTTCTTAAAATATCGGTTTGGTTTCAAAACTCGCCTTATCCACTAGGGAGTTGACAACAAAACTAGCTTTATCCCTGTGCATGCGTAAGACCAACGGACGGCTCGCTTATCAGCTACTGTCACAGTAATTTTCCTTCATTTCTCTGCGACCTGTTGCAATTTTCGATTAAAGTTTTTACCTGTGCTATTCATACAAGCTAATTAAATAAGTTTTACAGCATGTCTTATGTATAATGGACAGTGAATAAACTCTTACATTTTGTGGGGGAAGGGGGGAGAAGAGAAAAGGAAATACGAACATATGGTCTAGTAAAGAATACACGCAAAAGAAGATTAAAAGGTAAGTTCAAAATGGAGAATCGCTTTCTATATTTCTTATCAGAAGGTTTTAAAAGATTTAATTTTTATTCTCAGGCATAAAACTAAGGCGCAGATGTATGACGCTTCCACTAAGCTTTTTTCTTTTCAAGCAAAGACAAAATTGCATAAGATAACTTTATTTTGAAGTTTACATCTCAAACATCTCCTTCAAGAAACCGTCCAGGTTTCTTTCCTTCCATGAAACATCCAGAAAAGTAAAATTTTCACCATGAAAGTTTTTTAAGTGTATCTCAGTGCGCTTTTAAAAGCATTACGTTAAGGTACTATATAAAGACTAAGAACCATGGCCATCTTCAAATTTGTGGAAGCATATTTCGGAAAATTCTTAGAATATCAAAATTCAGAGTGTAAAAGTTGTGCTAGAGATATCTAAAGACTGGACTTTCTTTTTAAAAAGAAGGGGGGGGGGGTGCCCGTGAAGCAAGAGAAACTTAAGGGTATCCACGGATTGTTAAAAAACATTTTGGTGAAAACTGGTCAGAAATGGAGGTGCTTACTTTCAATAAAAATATTATTTCTAGGGAACCAGAACAGAAGAAGATGGTGTATATATATAATATTATACGTTATATAGATTATATTATATTACATTCTTTAAAAAAAAGTTATTTTAATTATAAGCTAATTATGATAAGTTTTATTTGATTATTGATATGTTTGCTTTTTTATAATAAAACGTAATACTAAATTTTAATCATACTTATTGATCTCGTAAGGTTTATTTTTTAATTCAAAATATTGTCATCCGATGACCAAAAATAGAAACTATTAATTTCTTTCAGCAGGAATGATAGACGATTGGCAACAAAACTCTTCTTATCCATAGGTTGGCAACAAAACTCTTCTTATCCGAAACTTTTTCCAATTAATTAATTAAATGAATTAAAGTAGATTTTCCAACTTAACACAATATCACAGAGCAACTAGCTATAAGTATACAAAAAATTGGAGGTATTCGATGCACGGGGTCGCAGTTACAGGTTTTTCGCGATTTCCCAAAATTTGATTTTTTGGATAAAGCGAGTTTTGAAACTCACGTCCTCATATGTATTATAATAATTTCCTCCTATAATACAATATCAAGTTATTTACTCTGCTATATAAAATAAGCACAATAAGTGCAATTTTGTTATAGAAAATTGGAATTAGTAGAGATTCTTTTATTTATTCATTCTATTTTTACATTTAAAATTTATAACAACAAATTGGGAACTACAGAATAGTTATAATAAAATAATAACAGAAGAAAAAAAAAAGTTTATAAAAAAAAAAAAAAAAAAAAAAAAAGAGTAAATTTAGAAAACAGAAATGGAAAAGACAGTTTTTTATTTTATTATTCAAAATACTGAGTGAAAATAATAACAAATAAACAATACACAATAATGTTATTTAAATTTTTGAGAAGCTAATGTGCATTGCAGATATAACTGACATTCGTAGCATTATATTTACATCTGGTGGACTATCTATATTATAAAGGACAAACATATCTGTGCGTAACGCATACGTCATTCTGCGAATGGCAACACTTTCAAATTTGAAATGAAATTTCGGTTTTGCAATTTTTAAACTTCTAAACATCCAACATTTTAAATTTTCATACCGTCTTATACAGAAAAAAAAATGTACTTTTAAATGCAATTTGTTTGAAAGCTGTATCTCAATTTATTTTTGAGATATTAATTTTTTTATAGTTTTTAATACCAATTTTCTAATTGTGGCAACTGAAGTACTTCATTTCTATTAAAAGTGGCTTAGTTATCTTTATTGATTATATTCTTACTGGTGCCATTATCTCATTACATTAAAAAATATCTTTTTTAAAAATTGGAACAGAAAATACGCTTTAAAAAAGACACAATTCCCCTGATGATACTGTTATATTTCACTATTTTTTCATTCCGCTGATATTGAGTTTGAGACAATAGCCAAAATATTTCAGCGACTGAAAATGACGCCACATTTAAAAGAAAACGTTAATTTTATTTGATAAAACGAGATATTTTTCCTTAAATAGGTCTAAAAGTTATAAAATTCTGGAATTTTTACGCGCAGGTACAGAGATTATACTAGACCTCAAATCACGAGTGGGAATTTTCACATGGGAAGTTGTAATAGTTGACAAACTTGACATCAAGTTTGAAAATATATTTATTAATAACCTATTGCGCGTTAAAATGTTTTTAAGTGGTTAATATGGATGTAAAACGTGGAAAATGACTTGATTCGGTTTAGATTTAAAGGGGGGGGGGGGGGGGGAATTCTATGATTATGTCAAGATGAAATCATTTTTGCTGATTTTTCATTCCGTAAAACCAAGCATTAATTGATAACTTAATCAAAATTATTTATCTCGATTATATGTTACTGATTACGTGTATGAATAAAGTTTAATTTTTCATTAATTTTAACAGCTGAAGTTTACGAAAAAAGTATTTTGTTAATCTTAGGTTAAAATATGTCTTTGGAGAGTTAAATTAACAAGTGTAAGATGGATTTTTTATTGTAATTATTGTTGTCGATGTATTATAAATTTGATACAACAGTTCCTTTGTAAACATTTTCTTTTGTCGAAATTCGACGGGGTTTACCTCGTTATAGTAAGAAACAAATGAACAATGGGATAAGAGCATAAATGAAAATATGGATGTGGGGCAAGCAGCACTTTTAAAGCTCCTAAAGCTGCACCATCAGTGCAATGGCTAAATTGGAAAAAAAAAAAAAAAACAGCAGAGTCAAGAATTCTCAGATGGAGGATGTAACAAGGAGACCAATAAAAAGGCAGCACCTAGTTCAGGGATGGCGAACCTTTTTCAGCGTGCGTGCCAAAAATTTCAAAATTATTATGAACCAACATTCTAACGTGCCAGAAACATTTTAAAATAGATAAAATCCAATAACTAATTTTTATAGAATTTTTGCTTAAATATTTTTACACTTATACTAAATTCGATTCCTAACTTATTTATTATGCTGCATTTATTCAATAATATAGCCATGTTGCATCGAATTTCGCTTTATTTATCTACAAATGAGTTTTTCTTTTATTGCATACTTCCAAATGAGATAATCTTTAGTTCTTAACGTAGAAGCAGGTTAAATAGATACATGATTATTTACAATAACAGTTAACATTCAATTTTCGAAATTAAAACCTAAATATTTTAAAACCTAAAATAACTTAAAACCCTAAACCTAAATTAAATAAAACCTAAGCTGAAGTAGAAGCGTGTCAATTAGGTATATTACTATGCAAACTATCTTTTTAAAATCAATTTTTAAAGATAAAACCTTTGAAATTTGAATGAGAAGCAAAATATTATATGTTGAAGGTTTTGGCGAGAAAATGGCACTATAAGGTGCTATCTTTGAGATTTATAATACCTTAACTCATTCAAAAGTAATGGATTACTTTAAAGTAAATGATATATCCATTATAAAAAACTATACTTATCGTAGAAAAACATAAAATGGATTATTCTCCGTAAACTGAATATAATCTAAGTTTTTTCGCGTGCCAGTGAAGTTTTCGTGGGTGCCAAGTTCGGCACGTGTGCCATAGGTTCGCCATCCCTGACCTAGTTCATGAGGAGGTAGGAATAACGTAAGTGAGAAGGAGAATGATGGAGAAGGGGGTAGAGGGAAGAAAGAAAATTAAAGAAAAAAAAAGCCATATATTATAAAATATGGGATACAGGGCAAATCAATAACCAAACTGGTAGAACTCTTCTATAGGTAATAAGCTTCCTTCACTCTGAATGAATTAAGCATTTATTAATTTCCTTTGATACACCAATCATCCAGGAATTCTTGACTCTGCTGTTTTGACACTTACTGCAATTTCACCCCATAACACAGGCTGCCTCTCTTAGTCCCTCTACATTTTTATGCATTTATTGTTTGTAATTTAAAGCATTGCACTGACGATGGAGCGCTGTCTATTCATTTCATAATCTGTCAGCATAAAATTCAATCCTCTCATATTAATTATTTCGGCTTCAACAGGCCATTGGATTCTCTATTTTCATTATATGTCATGTTGGTCTGTAATACATTTGTTAACTAAAGCCTGAAGAAATTGAAATACCTTAACTATTTAACTTTCCTTCTGTTAATGCAATAAACTTATCCTACATTTTATTTCTCTGGATTGAATTTATCATATTCAACCAAAGTGGGGAAAAACACCTTTCCATACTAAACTTACATTGTTAAGGTTTCTCATATACGAGACCCATGGAAAAATTGTCATCATTGAGAAGAAGCTTTACAGTTAACATATTAATTTTTCTAATTCTTATCATAATTTTGCTTCGACTGATAACCAGTCTTGATTTAGTGCAGTTAACAAATCTGTTAAACATACCGCTACTTTGAACACTCAATTTTGATTACTTTGAAGTCAATACACTATCCATCCAGACAACATAGTAATAAATCACCCATCAGCTTACCATTAAGAAACAAGAATGTTGTCATCAATTTATAATGTTTCCCTAAGTTAGGAGGAAATCCATTTTCTTAAACTGAATGATAATTTTGCACTTCTGCTAAAAGATGGGATTTTTAAATTAGATTTTTTCCCCCGTGTTTAAATACAAAATACTGATCAAGAACTGTGTGTTTTCAAAATAATTAGCCCTCTAATTACTAAATAATCTATGTTTTTATGCTTTAACGAATAAAATTAAAATTAGCAGCACACAATAAGGTTACATACATTAATATTTTTTAAGCATATGTAAACATATATTGAATACTGCTGATATTTATATTTATTAAAACTATTAAAAACTTCATTTAATATTAAATTGTTAGAAAAGGATAAAATTGATAATTATCAAACAATTAACTCTCTAATTTGGAACATAATCTACATTTTTATGTTGTAATTAATAAAATTATAACTAACAATTTAGTATTAATTTTTAAAAGAAAAAGGGCATTATTTTAAATACCAGTAATAAAGTAAGATTTTTTTAAGTAACTAATTTTTAAGTATGATAAATATAGTCACATTAATTTTTTATGATTTAAAGAATTTTAAATCTTTGGTTACAACTAAAAGTAAATTTCACTATTTTTTAAAAAGGCAAGATGCTGTGACTTAAAAAAAATTACCTAGGGGGAACACTAAGTAATTACAGAAATTATAAAAACTGCAAATAAGTAATTGCCTTAGTTAGTAGCACAAATATGGCAGTTCTTTTTTGCATTTGGACCTAGCAAAGTTACTGTTAATCACATAAATCTACACTTATACAGATGTATATATATGCAAAAAATATATATATATATGAAAATGAGTTACGCATCCATTAATTCATATATAAGAATAGCCAGTTATATCTCAAGTCTTCAAAATATTAAATAGCAGCATTTTCCCCATCATTGGATTTATTTATGCATTCAGTGTTTCAAATTAAAAAAAAGGAAGAAGTTTTGCTGCCTTTTCAATCCCTAACTGATGTCCTTATTTGGGTGTATGAGTTCAAAAGTTAAAAAAAAATAATCTATACTAATAAAAGAAAGTCTTGCTCTCTGAGTCTGCGTGTGTGTGATGGCTAGGAAAGTGTACCACATGTACAAGGCTGAAAATTTGTGTGAGGGTAGTCGAATGCCTCTCCTGGTGTACCTGACACTCAGAATTTTAAATATCTAATAATTAGCTGAATTATTAATTAAAAATTGCAATGCACTCTGATAAAAATATCATTTATTTCTTCTTGAGTCATTGAAAGCACTTGCCCATCTACAGAAATCCCATTTATACAACTGAACGAAGATGAAGGACTGTATTTGATGATTTCAGGTGATTTATTGCTGTTCTTTTTTAGCCTCAAATGGCCAAACTATATAATACTAGTATATAATCCCTGTCAAAAATGACGGAAAGTGAATGATAAATCTTCAAAACAATAGTTATTATTTATATTTAATAAATAATATTTATTGGAGATCTCCGTCAGAAAACAACATATAAAGAATACTCATTGTAGAAAACCCCACGGTTTTAAGGACAATTACATCGCCCCCTTTGCCCAACCGTGAAATTAAACTTTCCCACCTTCTTTAAAATTTTAAAGTGTTATCAAATATCTCATTCACGTAAGTTAAGTTTCAATTGTATTCGTTCTTCGTGTTAATGGTAATTTACATATGCATAGTCGCCCAAAAATGGCATGTGTTTCTTGAACTTTACTTTCTATGAAGTAAATAATTTCCGTTCTTGAGCGATTAAGTCCATTCATGTGCGATTCTTATGAAACTCATAATATATCACAAAATGCATACCATATTAAGCATTTCATGCACTCAGGATTTTTCACTCAGTTCTTATCCTTTAGTTAATCTTCTCTCATCCTAATGAAAAACATATGTTACACTTTATTGAATGTTTTCATATTGAAAGGCCAGTGTAAAGTTTAGGCGTGATTCAATGAAGCAAAAATTTTGAGTGTTTATTGTTATTTATAATCTTTCTTCCTGTTAATGTTGTTGACTGCATTTTTAGACACCCAGGAACGGTGAACTCATGCGATAAATTGTAGAACTGTACATTTTATTAAGAAAATGTTTAATCTGGCAAGAATGGAAAGAAAGACTTTAATTATTATTTACAGAATGTTTTCATTTCATGTGAAACTCTCCATTCTTGGGCGACTAAAAACTTCTACAATTTCTCATATGTTACATATCATGACTTTGATAAGAAATAAAAAAATCCAGTAAAGTGTAATATATGTTTTCATTGGGATTTCTTATGAAACTCATAATATATCAGGAAGTGGCGAAAAAAGATTAACAAAAGAAAAATCCAAATAACATCATTAATTTCCCCTGAAGTCAAAAAATGTTTGTTTTTTCCAATTCTTGGGCAATGACAACACACAGTCAAGGATCGGTAATCTGCTCACCCATTATCTGCAATTTTCTATAATCTGGCACGCTTAGCAAAAGTAAATATCGTGAATTTTGCAAATCTGTCACTGAAAAATGTTGTAACAGGGTGTCTACAGAAATTGTAAAAAAAAAGTTCCTGATTTTTCCATGATTTCCCTGACTATCTTTATCAGGCTTCCCTGATTTCCAATACACATACAGTACTTTTTTCATGTATGCCGATTCCTCGCATAACACACTTATTCAGCTTGCTAATATCTCATTAGGGGGGGGGGGGGAAACAAGAGAAAAATATAAAAATTACCTAATATTATTAAGTATTGGTTGACAGTTTTATCAACCCAAACTCAGAATTTACTCCAACAATTTTATATATTGGCCAATGGATATAGGGTGACCAGAAAATTTCTTCATTATCTGAAAAATATCCAATTATAAGACTTATCTACATCTGACGAGATAGCTAATTGGGTAAGCTGGCCACCTGGTCAGGTTAAGCTAATGTATCATTTAAAATTTTTTTAAATGGGTAAATTGCCTTCAATATAAGTGCTATCTACAGAAAATGAGGACATCTGATCACCTTAATTTGCATTAAATATCAAAAACTCATACCATGTGCATCTTTTTTAAAATATTGGGAAAGACTAATCAACATGTGAAAAAATATGGTTCATAAAATGGGCGAATCAGTCTCGTTGGCCAGGTGAAAATGCAAATATTTTCGCATATACACAAATTTCCCTGAATTTCAAGTATTTTTATAAAGTTCCCTGATTTTTCCAGATTGATAAACCTCCCTGATTTTTCCATGATTCCCTGATTTCCAGATTCTGTAGACAGCCTGTAGTAAACTTCGACAAATGATCGTGGAAAATATTGCTAATTTCATAAAACGATAGCTGAAAAAGTCGCAAAAACACATAGCAAATTTTGTCAGAAAAAGTCACAAATTTTGCCATGTTGTTGAAAAATATCATGACCTACGAAAAATTATGATGGAAAAAAAGACTAATTTCAGTAAACAATCAAGGAAAATACTGCAAATTTTGATAAAAATAGACTTTTGGCAATTTGATGCTGAAAAATATCGTGAACTTCAACAAATGGCAGTGTAAAAAAATCATAAATTTTGTCATAGACCGCTTGGGAAAAAAAAAAAAAAAACTAATTTAGTTAAACGATCTTTGAAAAAAAAAAAAAAAAATGCCAATTTTGTGAAACGATCAATGAAAAAAAAAATGAATTTCAGTAAACAATCGAAGAAAAATATTGTGAATTTCATCAAAAGATCGCGGAAATGCATAGCAAATTTTGTCAAAAAAGTGCAGAAGCACATGCCGAATTCAGCCACTCTGTTGCTGAAAAATATCGGGAACTTCAACAAATGGTCGCAGAAAATAAAAATCACAAATTCGTCACAGGTCGTTGAAAAAAAATTACAAATTTCGTCAAACGATCTTGGAAAAAATCGTGAATTTTATGAAACAATCGCTGAAAAAAACATTAATTTCAGTAAACAATAAAAAAAAAAATTGCAAATTTCATCAAAAGATCGCGGAAATGCATAGCAAAGTTTGTCAAAAGAGTGCAGAAGCCATGTTGAATTTTCCAATCTGTCGCTGAGAAATATCGGGAACTTCGACAAATGGCCACAGAAAAATAATCACACATTTCATCAGATTGTTCAAAAAAATCTTGGGGGAAGAAAAAACTTCATCAAACGGTCTTGGGGAAAAAAAAATCATGATTTTAGTGAAACAATTGCTGAAAAAAAAAAAACTCTCAAATTTCAGTAAACAATCGAAGAAAAATATTGCAAATTCCATCAAAAGATCACAGAAATGCATAGAAAAGTTTGTCAAAAGAGTGCAGAAGCACATGCGTAATTTTGCCAATCTGTTGCTGAGAAATATCGGGAACTTTGACAAACGGTCACAAAAAAATTTTTTGCTTCATTGGATTACACCTAAACTTTAAACTGATATGCATGGCACCACAGTTGCAGAAAATTCTCAAAGTGTCTGCGACAGATACTTCAGGGACAGAAAATAATCTGCTAGTAAAATATTTTACAATTGAAGCATTAATCAAACAACCGCTTACCTGCAATGTCTTTATGCATTTTATTCATTTTTATTAATATTAATCTTATTTTTGTATTAAGTAATAAAGAGCTAAATATAATTATAAAGCAAAATAAAGGCTTGATGGAAAAATAATCTGCAAAAGAGAAAAGAAAATCTGCGACACCAGTCTCCCATCTTGAATTTTCTGCTACTGGGCCTGGCACTATGAAAACATTCAGCAAAGTGCAAGATATGTTTTCATTACGATTTCTTATCAAACTCATAATGTATGGGAAAGTGGAGAGAAAAGATTAACTAAAGGAAAAGAACTGAATGGAAAATCCTGAGTGCATGAAATAGTTATGATGTGCATTTTGTGATATGAGTTTCATAAGAATCGCAAATGAATGAACTCTTAATCGCCCAAGAACAGAAACTATTGACTGAATGTTTTCATTTCATAGAAAGTAAAGTTTAAAAAAAAAAACAAAGTTTAAAGTTTAAAAGAAATCCAAATAACCTCATTCATTTCCCCTGAAGTCAAAAATTCTTTGTTTTTTTCCCTTCATAGGCGATGACTACATCTTATACCCGACTTCACGTCTGTTCTTGGGCAAAGATGTATATTGTCATGAAACCATTTTATAAAATGTACGTTGTCATCGCCCAATAATGGAGACACTAATAAATCAAAACATTGAAGATTTGTATGTGAAGCAAACTGAGTTCAATAACAAATTTAAAAATGCAGAATCAAAATTAAAACTTATTTCTGTTTATTTAAATGAAAAAAAGTTGAAATTCTACATCTAATATTTCAAGAGGATTTCACTCAAGAACAGAAATTATTTACTTCATAGAAAGTAAAGTAGATATTCAATTCTTGGGCAAATACGCGTATGTAAATAGCCATTAACATGAAGAACGAATACAATTGAAAATGTAACTTACGTGAATTGTAGAATTGTGAATTTGCAAAAAAAACGTGAAATAATGTAAACAAACAGTATAATTTCTCATCTCACTAGCTCTAAGTTCAGAAATGCGGTCGCTGGATCTCCTATTTAACGCCTGCTCTCATTGGCTGGCTTGTTTATTGCAGCGGATTGGCAGAGAGCTGTAAATAGCCTCTAACCCATAGTTTTAATTTTTTTTTTTTAAATCTAAATTGAAATTTAAAAATTCGGCTGCAAAGTTCACTTTCAGACGATAGCATAACAAAAATTTCAGAGGTCTAGGTGTTATAATTTCAGCATCAACGTTAACCTGGTTTTTTTTTTGTTGTTGTTGTTGTTGTTTTTTTATGAAGCGTTTAAAGAGCCATTCATTTGTTTGTAGATTTGCTATAATTTGAATCTGAATGGCAACAGTATCGATTGTTTAGATCTGATTTCTATGTTTATAATAGCTCAATTTTAATTTAGAACTTAATACATTATAATTGGATATGATATACATATTTTAATGAAAATATGCTGAACAGACATGATTTCAAGTAGAAAAAATTATCATTTAGCTGTCATATGTTAAGATATGTTTTTCATTAAGCCTAACATGGCGTTTAGCTATGGTCGATTCACATACTAGAGTGGACCGCACCGGCATAGTTACCGACAATTTTCTGCACTCAGATTTTATTAGAAGTAGATAGTTAAAACTGGAAGGTATATTCTGAAAGAACGTACTTTTATGTCTTAAATGCCGTAATAAGATTGATAAAGTACCGATGTTAACCATTGAATTTTTTTTTTTTCAAAATGGATCATTTTTGTAGTTTTTCTTTTCTCTCATATGGTATCGCTTCCCTAGGATGCAATTGTAGAGATACCAGTTAACAAAAAATATGCATGTAAAACTAGGATCTTCTTCTCTTTGTAGGTGTAATCGGTTTTCAAAAATAAAAAATTTAGCCCTTTCGAAAAAAGTCGCAGCTGCAGGTCACTTTGTGCCTTATAGAGAGACTATCTTTTTTCTAAGGATTTTTCTTTCCTTAAATTTCATATTTCGACACAATCATTACAGAGCATCTCTGCAGGCCGAATTTACATTACCTACTAAAATTTTGAAACGTTCGGACAAGTAGAAGTATTTTTTACAAAATAAAATGTGTGAAAATTTTGACGAAAACAAAAAGCTTTCACTCGACTTTGGCTCAAGTTTTCACTACTAAATATGTATAGTTTTTTTACAAAATTTAAAAAAAGGCTTGGATAGAGTATGTTGGATGTATAATCTATTAAAATATTAGAGAAACCAGATGATAAGAAGTACTTTTGGTTTGTAATGCTAATGGAACCGATCCAAAAACAAGAACAAAGACGAGAAGAAAACATATTCCTTTTTCATCGAGATATCGATATTTTTTATTATTTTTTCTCACAGGGAACATAACAATTATATTTATGACTGTTGAAAATCTCAAAGAGTTCAGACAATGGGGGCTATTACTTTTAATTACTGAAATACACGAAAAGAAAAAAAATCTTTTTACGAGCCATTTCACCACTAAATATCAATATTTTTTCTGGATTGTTTCATACAGGCAACGAAAATTTTATGTTTATTCCTAAAAATTTCAGTTTGGATGATAAAGACTATTTTTTTTTAAACATTTAAAATAGCGGATGACCCCCGCCCCTTCCTCCCTTTTACTGACATATTTCAAAATTACTCACCGAAAAAACAAAATACGTAACAAGTAAAAATTAAATTTAAAAAATCAAAAAACCTGACTACAAAAAATGCGAACTAATTAATTATTTCTCACCAATGTGAAACTATTTTTTATATTACTTACCTATTTTTTTATTTACTTGAATTGATGACTTTTAAGTTGTGTTTGTTAGTTTCTATCTATAAACTGTTTTGATGAGGCCTATAGATGTCTATGAAGGTTAGAGTTACAGGAAAGCTAGAGATCCTACCTATACAACTTCCAGGTTGTGTAATATTTAAACGGAGCTTCTGACTGCAAAATAGTCAATGAAACATCGTCTTCATGTTGAAAGACCTATCCAATGGTATGCCACTCAATGTAGTGCATAAAAAAAAATTTCGTCTCTACCGCTATTTTGTATTTTATGGCCGCCATTTTGAATTTATAAAAACAAAACCTAGCCTATAACCATCAGACGATTGAGACCTCATTCATTACAATCCATCCAGCCGTTGGGATGTTTCGAGAGTATAAAGAAATCCACATACCCAGATACGCGTGAAACACATAACCCTTCTTGGGAGTCGGGTAAAAAAGAAAATTCAAAACATCATATTCTTTCACATCTCTTTGCAACACTGCAAACTATTTCAAAAAATACGAAAATTAACCTTTTGAAATAAATTCATTCCCCAAAGTCATTTTTCTTTCTTTTATTCCACGGTTTTGCTGCAGAATGAACCTTACTTAACATATTTTGATTTTAAAAATATATTTAATTATATTTACTACAATCTCTGAAATTTTAAATCAATATACAACCTTTCAGATCGAGTATGAATTTGGTTCAGGTATAACTGGATTTAAGGGTGAAATAATCAGTTTGAAAATCTATAAAATTCCCTCAGGATTTCGATGAGAAAAAAATAATAAATAAAAATAAATAGAAATAAATAGATACGCGTAAATCAGTAATTTTTACAGTTAATGATTAATATTTTAGAACAAAAATTATGCAGTTCTTGGAGACATACTATTCCCCCACCCCCATTTTTCCCTTGCAGTATTTCGAGACTTTTATTGCTAAATATAAGTTTTTTACTGATTTTTTCACACAGTCAATGGACATGTATTTGATGTATTCCTAAAAATTTTAAATAGTGGATGACCCCTGACCCTCGCTGTCTTTTACTGGCATATTTCAAAATTACTTATTGACACTGGAAATCAAAATACAGTAGAACCTCTTTTATTCGAAACTCTTGGTTAACCGAAATAAATTTTTAAATGTTTTTATTATTATTATTATCATCACATTCCTTGTATGTGTGCAAAATCCATTTTGAAGGGTTTTTTTTTTGTTTTTTTTTTACTATCATATTCCTTGTGTGTAAGAGATCCTTTTCGAACTACGAGTACATATAAATATTTTCGTTCCCCTTTCTTAGAGTTCTTTTGAATTTAACTTGAGCTCCCATAAGATGAAGAGTGGAACGAAGAAAACGAACAAATTAGCAATTCTGAAGCTTTTGAATGTGTTGCAAAAGGTTTGGCATGGCTGGAGCAGCAGAAAGACTGATACTGGTGAACTAATAATATTAAAAAAACACCGTGATTGAGCTTCAAAGCAAATGCAATTGAAACTGTGACAAACAAAACATTGATTCAAATCCTTGTGGTATATGTAAAAGGTACTTAATTAAAAATTAAAATTCAGATAATTTATTCTTGTTTCTTTTTTTCCTATTGCTTTATTTACTGCAACAAACAAAACGTTGATTCAAATCCTTGTGATATATGTAAAAGGTACTTGATTAAAAATTTAAATTCAGGTAATTTATTGTTGTTTCTTTTTTTCCTATTGCTTTATTTTTATTAAGCACTTGTTACCATAATAAGAAAAATTACATATATTTCTCCTTAACCTTAAAATGGAAGCATTCTCGATAATCTGAAAATTTCGATTTTCCAAAAGAGGGTCAGTTCCAATTACTTCGGATAATCGAGGTTCTACTGTACGCAAAAAAGAAAATTCAAAACATCATATTCTAACACATCTCTTTGCAACACTGCACACTATTTCAAAAAAGACAAAAATTAACCTTTTGAAAAAAATTCATTCCCCAAAGTCATTTTACTTTTTTTTTTCCCCACGATTTTGCTACTGGATTAACCTTATTTAACATATTTTGATTAAAAAATATACTTAATTATATTTACTACAATAGCTCTGAAATTTTAAATCTATATACTAACCTTTTAGCTAATGATCGAGTATCAATTTGGTTTAGGTATAGTCGGATTAGTAATAGATAATAAATAAATAGATACGTGCAAATCAGTGATTTTTTACAGTTAATTGTCAATATTTTAGAACGAAAATCACGCAGTTGTTGGAAACATACTATTCCCCCACTCCCATTTTTTCTTGTAGTTATTTCGAACCTTTTTACTGCTAAATATAAGTTTTTTTTTTGTTATTTTTTTACCGATTTTTTACACAGTCAGCGGCCATGTATTTCAGACAAAATTGAGATAAAGATATAAAATCATACAAATTTAAGTTCATTTAAGAATATTATCACAGGTCCGGGCAGGTCAGTTAGTAATAAGTAAAATTATTCAACATCTACAAAAGAAGCTGTGCTTAACATTTTTACACCAATTACTCCTTTTTCTAGCATTAGACTCTAAAAAATATTTGAACAATTTCATACAAGTAATGAAGTTAATAATACATACAGCAAGGTCACCAGCTCTTTGACTAAAATTAGCATCCATAAATGTAATCTTTTCTCCAAGGTCTTTAGAATATTTTTCTAAATAATCGGTTTTCTTCTTTACTGAAGTTATATTTCCTTCAAGCTGCACAAGTAATTGAAATGTTAGCATTTACAACTTAACAACAAAAAGTAATATGCATATTTTCATAACGAACTATAATATACTTTTAATCAAGATACACATGAGATGTGCACAAAAAATAATGCGAATGTTTCTATTAGTTACAGTAAGGTGTGATTAAAAGAATTCATCCTCAAAATGCAGTGTGACTTCGAAAATCCGGCATTCAGAAATCCAGCAACTTAAAAAATCCGGCATCAATGTCATCTTCTCCCCCCCACACACACACACTTTTTTTTTTTTTTAAACTTCCAACTTACGGTAGAAAGAAAAATAGCAATTGTTTATGAATTAAAAACTTTGAGATCGAAAGCAGTGGATTCGCTAATAGCGAGATCGCTGATGCTGCACTAAACAAAACTGCCAATAACACTGTAGCAGCTCAATTGAACGACGACGTGGAGCCGGCAGAAGAAAAGGTATCGCTAGAAAAATGTTTAAATTTGACTGGAAATTTAATACCTGTTTTACAGAAACAAGACTGTGTTTCAAAAATCGATACTCTTCACTTGTATAAAATACAATAGGAATTTAAAGAACGGCCAAAAAAAATTGAAGCAAATAAAATGATGATGAATAACGATGTTTCGGAAATTACATGAGAAAAATATGACTTTGCTGTTTATAGGATTTTTTTTGTAGCACAGGAAATATCAATTAACATAATTTATGTAAAATAAATTTTCTCTTTTTTTAACATAAATATCACTTGGCTATGAGCAAAATTATGAATAAAGGCACAACTAAGAATATCAGAATTACTTTTGATAATTCTTTCAGAATTACTTTTGATAATTCTTTCAGAAATCCGGAATTTTCAAAAATCCAGCTTAATCTTGGTCCGGACAATGCTGGATTTTCCAAGTTATAACGTATATCAATAAGTATTGTTTTTGTATAACTTGTGTAAGAAGGCATGAAACAAGTGTAGATATTCTTAGAAAGACAAAATTCGCACTGAGATTAATTAAGCTCAAAACAGATTATTAATCAGAAACATTAAACCATCCATAACAAATGAGCAATAAAGGATAGACGATTCCTTTTTGAATATGAGAACATAAGGAATGCAGAACATAATGATATATTTTTGTAAGGATTTTATATCACCTAAAGGGGAAAAAAAACTGTACTTTTTGGTTAGCTGGGCGTCAGTGTTGTATATACATACATACACATATATATATATATATATACACACACACATATATATGTATATATACACACACACATATATATTTACATATATATATGTATATATACATACATGTATATATACAAATATGTGTATATATAACACTGGTGCCCGGCTAACCGAAAAGTACAAAAAAAAAATTAATTAATTAATTTCAATAGTCACATCAAACAATTCATTCAAAGAACATTTTACAATACGGAAAGGATGTTATAACAATTTTGAGTTTAATCATTTTTTAAGATGACTTTTTTTATTGAGGAAGGAGACTAATTATAAATTAATATAATGAAAACAGTATATTGAGTGAAGCCATCTGAATCAACCAGAAGAGTTTCTTACTTAAAAGAGGGAGTGGGGGTTGTAAAATTCAACTACAATTTGCAAATTCAGTTCATATTTTTATTACTGATATGACAAAGATTATATGATAATTTTCAAATTAATGAAGCAGCATTAAAAGCAACCAGCAATCTATAAATAATAATGGGTAATTTTCAGTTAGCCGGGTGCCAGTGTTATAAGTACACATATATACGTACATATATATACACACACACACACACACACACACACACATAGATATATATATATATATATATATGTATATAATATGTATATATAACATTGGCACCCAGCTAACCGAAAAGTACCTAATAATGCATATGTCGAACTTGTAATTGCAAAATATTTTAAGGATGAGAATAAATAAAAGTGAATGTCATAAGTCTGCTGAAGAAATTTGTATTGTTATGTATGCACATGGAATCTTGTTCAAGTTTTAAATTAATTATAGATGCAAAGTCCTTGGGATATGAATAACAATACAAAAGGATCTATCAGATTTATTTTTTAAATGAAAATAAGTTATATAGTTGAAGTTTGGTAAGTTACTTATTAGCATGTTCTAAATAAAAATTGTTGATTTAATAGTGTAATACAAAATTGTGAAACTAACTTGACAAATAAATCTTATCAAAAATACAATGAAGCTGTCACAAACATTTAATTTCACAAAATAGTAAAACATTTAAAATGTAAAATCTTACAACTTGCAATTCCATTTCAAAATCATGTAGCCTCTTTTTAACATATAAAACCACTTTCTTCTTTAGCTCTTCAAGTAAGTCTTGTGAAGCAAATGTGGTGCTTTTAACTATTTCATCAGAGATTTTTTTGGATACTTCTGCATGTGAAGGAACTTTTTTTATCTCGCCAGAATCATCACTTTGAAAATCCTAAAAATAAAATGTCAACATTAAAAAGAAAAATAAGTAGAGTTAAGCAAAACTCAAAACATGATAATCAACAATTTAATTGGAAACAAGATCAAGGTTAATGTTGATCTTGAGATCTGTACCTAAAATTGTATATATATAAAAAAAGGAATTTTTCTGGAGAATCTATTCATATTTATAAAACTTAAAAGAAGATGTAAAATATTTAATAAACAGCTTAATAACAGAAACTAAGCTATTTTTAAAACTTAAAACAAGTTTAAAAGTGACAACACTATACCTATAAAAACTGCATGAATAAAATTGAGTATTCTTAAAAAGATGTCAGTATCTAGCAGAGTATCATGAGAGGAAAATACTACATGCTAATAATAATTTAAATAAAAAATTATTCCCTACAATTGTGTTAGGTAATAGAAACTTTTAAAATACTAAATTAGAAACTTTAAAATATTTAATTAATTACTTTGAAATATTTAATTAGTTATTCATTATTAATTATTCCAAATTCAGTTTCAGTCAAATTTCACTTTAAAACAATTTTATTTTTCTACAAAAAGATCGTTAATTAAAATCAATAATAAAATAATAAATTTTAATTTTAATAATTTCAGCCAAAATAAATATTTCTTTTATAATTTTCAAATATTAAATTCAAAATTTAAACATAACGATCTTTTCATTCAAAATCTTTAACCTAACGTTCTTTCATTTTAAATCTTTTCTCTTCTCTGTGTGGCAACACCATCACTCGCACGCTCAACGGTTTTTTTTATTTGAGATAGCGTCCTTCCGAAACGTCTCTCCCTCTCTCTGCCATAAATCGCCGCGATGTGAGGTCACGTATTTTTTTCATCCCTTCGGGGATTTTGGCCGTTAGGTCAATGGGAAATATGCCATTAAATTGTATCAATAAGATTTATCCGAAGTCTAATTAAAACAACATAAGATGTGTTTAAAATTTGATAAAATTAATTGCCAAAAGAGAGGAGTTTAACAAGAATGTGTTTCCAGCAATGCTATCAACCGTACATTGGAGTTTAATAGGAATATGTCTGGCGGCAATGCCATTGGAGCTTCATATTGGTCATCACAGGAATATACCACATAACATATTTAATCGTCCAAATGCAATTATTAATAGGAGCTGTACTTCATGTCAATTTCAAAGACTTTTCTATCTGATGTCACTGAATCACCGGAAGTGAGCCCTTCCGTAAGTGTAACCAACAATTCTCTCATTGGAACGTCCCGGGTAATGTACTTTTTCAATTCGTAAATGTTTTCTTCCTGAAATCTTGAAAGAAATATAATCAATATGATTGAATAATCGAAAAACAAACCTTTGCTGTTTTCATCCAATATGAACAATTGTTTTGATAAACTGTTCTTGGACGATAATGTGAATCATCAATGAACAAAATTCAAATGACTTTCTTTCCCAACGTTAATAGATGATGAATTTGTAATTTGTTTTGGATAGGTACTGTGATTAGATAGATAGAAATTGAATGAAATCGATTATGTCTCTTAAAATGTTGCCGGATGTTATACTTCGTTGATTTGAATATGCTCTGTGGATTTCTCTTATAAATGCATATGGATTTCAATAATGATATATATATATATTTAAGTGAATACAATGTTTAATTTAGTGCACTAAATCTACCCTCCCCATCCCCTTCTCATTTCATTTATATTTTAATAAAATAATAGCTTTAATAACTGTGTGTTTGATTTTTTTTTGTATGACATATTTATTGAATACAATGTTTAATGTGCCAAACGAATCAATAGAATCAAACAAAGTATTAAATATTTCGATTGATAAAATAATTATCAAAGGATTATATTGGCACTTCTACATTTATGAGTTAAAGCTTTTCAGATGAATACTGCACAGTTCGGGTGAGTACTGTTTTAAAATTATTATTTATTATCCATCATATATATTTATCTCCCTTTTCATAATGCAATGTACTTCTTTATTTTCACCACTTTCAGATCACGTGCCTCTCTCTTCTTTTAAAATCAATTAAAATTAAATAATTTATATCTTTAAAAATCACTATCTATTTTTCTTTCTTTTATATTTTACAAAGTGAAAGGAACACAATATGGTTACACTGACCATACCAACCAAACTTAATTTTGCTAGAAGCTTTCTAATTTTTTGTTGATTTAATAATTTTTGACATTTTATTCAAGTTTTCCAATCTTTTTTTTCTTTCCTCTCTCTTTTCTTAAAACAATATAAATAAATAACTAAAATCTAATTAGAAAAATAATACAAATTTTTGCTTCTATATCTCAAATTCATGGAACTTGGAACCAGAGTTTGGCATTAGTAATTTGAATAAAAAAATATTTAATGCATGAAAAAAATGGAATTATTTTTAAATTAATCTACCACTTTACAAAATCAATCTAATTTAATACATAAACAGCCTAAATTGTGACATATTTGTAATTATCTGAAGTTTTATCATTGAAATCTGAAAAGGGCTTGTGTGGATATCCAGTCCTACACACACAGACTCAAACCCGAAAATTCCATTTGAAGTCAACACGCAGCTCAGTCTGAACAAAGCAAAAGAAACATTTCAATGAGCTGCAACCCGACCTGAACCTAACAAACTAATTTTTGCTGACCTGTAACCTGACCTAAACACGATATTTTTCAACCCAAACCCCATATTTTGAGTGTCAGCATATTCAAAGAAATCGTAATGTTAGAATGTTTGTTGCACTTTCTCCCATTTGAGGTCTGTCACACAAAGATAAACAAGTTGAAAATTGCATGTTAAACATGGCAAATGAGATGCGTTCATATTATAACTAGTTCTTTAAATATTTTTTGCACCGCATATTGTACTGAATGTATATTTTAGTGCACTTCATAAGCACATATCAATTTCATTCTGTTCGAAAGGCTGTAACATCAGTAAAATGCACTTGAAATAATTTTTTTCCATTGGCCGTAATGTAACGGAAAACATTTGACTGCCTCTGTAATTAAACTATACATCCGGTTTTCATAAATTTGAAATGACTTGACAAAATTTTGCAACAAATATATATTTAAAATTTCAAACCATTCGGTTGGGTAGTTTTTACTCTGTTATTAGCGGACAGACGGACAGATAGACAGATTGAAAGACGACTATAGGTACTACGTATTTATATAATTGCGAACGCACCTAAAAATGATCTAGTTTTAAGCAAAGACTGTTACCTGTATTATCCTGAGAGATTTTTTAATTGGGTTAGTAGTTCTAAGAAATTATGATTTTACAATGTTTTCTGCACATTTAACCTTTTAAATTTCGAATTTTTTAGAAACTGTTCTTAGAAGGGATGCATCAAATAGGGATTTTGGCCGAATACCAGATATTCGACACATTAGTGAACCAAATACTGAATATTCAGCTAGCCGAATGGTATCTATTAGGGTAAATACCAAATATTCAGCTGACTGAATACTTTTATATTTTAGAGTTTAAAGGTATTAAAAAGTTAAATTTTAAAACAATTTTACATAATATTTAATGCACATACTTCCATTTTTATAAACACCTTTTTACAAGTAAATTTTACACTAAAAAAAAAATCTATGCTTGGAGTTATTATTTCAGAAGAAGATAGTTTTAAAGTTTTTTTAATTAATAACTAGGGGGCTCGCGCCCCTACGAGCTACGCTCACCAACCCCCGTCCAGACACCACAGACTCTAAAAGCACGCTAATTTGATCGGCTTTAAAAAGATTTCGAAAGATTGAATTATAATTTAAAAAACAGTGGCGATCTCCCTATAAATGGATTTCTATTCATTTTTATTTGATTGGGGAAATTTAATGCCAAATCCGCTGCGGTACTGTTTGATTATCCCGTCGACCAATTTCACTAAATTATATAAATCGCCAAACCACTTGCCAAATTATACAAATTGACATAATTTTTATTTTAAATAACGAAAGAACAAATAAATTAGTACAACATTAATAAAAATACAAATAAAACGTCGAAATAAAAATAACTTGATGACATAGACATGTGTAACAACATTTCAAAATAAGCTAATATAAAAGGAATTAAGTAAACAGTCTTTGTCTCCTGGTATTTTTTAACAAAGCGAAAAGATAGTTCTTTTAAATGAGACATTTTAAATTAATCGTTTTTAATCTGACATAATTTTGACCAAGCTATTCTTTCTCTTTTAAATATTCAAGTGAAAATACTTTTGTTAGAAATGAAATATTATTTGCGATTTCCTAACAAAAATAGTTGAAAAGATCCTCTCAAAATATCAAATGTCTAGCGCAATTTCTAAATTTAAACTGTTTTGCAATATTTTGTGTTCATTTTATGTAATAACTGTAATGTGACGTAAACATAACGTAATTTCTCTTATTTAAGACTTATAATGCATGTTAATGAATTTATTATTTTACAATATCCTTTCTCTTTTAAAATCCATGTGTATACTTTTTATGACGTAATTTTCAATAAGTTCCTGCTTTTTATACGCAATTATTTAATTTTAATTTGAAAGTATCTTTTCTGTTTATAATAGCGTTGTGTAAATAAATTTTTAATTTGAAGAAAACATTATTGTTTCCGTTGTTTATACAGTTGGCAACA
The DNA here is from genome assembly GCA_963932465.1 of Maratus speciosus. Lineage (NCBI taxonomy): Eukaryota > Metazoa > Arthropoda > Arachnida > Araneae > Salticidae > Maratus > Maratus speciosus. The sequence goes on along the minus strand of OZ010791.1, from coordinate 39,420,693 downwards.
GGTTAAATTAGTACAATTTTCTAAAATAAGTAAAAAATATCTCTCGAAATGCTGAAAATTTGAATTTAAAATAGAAATGAAACGTCGAAAAATGAGTCAAATAAAAAAAATAAATGAATTCTGCACACCGGGAAATTATAACGTATAAAATTATCTAAAAATTATTAAATTCCGATGTATAGTTTTTGTTCCTATAAAACTTTTTTAGTGGAGCGATTTTGTCCAACTTTAGCATTAAATATCTCTTAAAATAATTCTTCGATTTGAAAACTGTCTGCATCAGCGTGTTTATCAAACATTTCTGTATAATACTACCGATTTTCATATTTTTGTATGCATTATTTTTCTTAATATTAACGAAGAAAGACCTCCGGTCAAAAAAAATTCAAAACCGGCGGCGGCGGTGACAGCAGTAGTTACTTTTTTTTAGAATAGAGAGAAATTTTAAATTTTGTGGATAATGGATTCTTCTGTGCATTAAAACAAATTAATAAAATTTTCTTATATTCTAAAACGAATATTTAAAAATCATTTTAACAAGAAAAATTTTGAAGGAATTGGAAGAAAACTTTTACAGTCATATACTGTTTATTTCGGATAAAGGTACTAAATTAAAATATAAATAAATAATACCATCTATTCAAATTGTGGCAACTCAGCAAGAATAAATAATATTACTGTCCCTTTGATTTAAGCAAGGAAGTTTTTTAATGCACCAAAAGCAGTGCCAAGAGTGGGCAATCATTTTCAGAGGGATGAAACACACAAGGTGCTCCTAAAATCTTAGAACAGACATTCAGGGGAGATAATATGGTTAAGACAAACAGATTTTGAACAAGAAACAATATCTCAATCCCCTTATTTCATCAAAAATAGAATACATTCAATCAGAAATACAGGGTATATCACTGTACGCAAAAACTGGATTTTCGTTCAGAACTTCAATAATAATAATATATATTTTAGCGAGATTTGCATCATATTTTTGCTTGAATGAAATATGATGATATCTTTGAAAATGACTGAATTTTGGCCCGGGACACAGCATAAGTACTGTCAGCTGCATTTTGAATAGAGGAAAGATCAGCATTGTTTGAATATGTATGTGGGAATTTATACAGCACTTCTCACCATAACATCAAATTTCACAGAAATCAAAAAAGTTCCATTGAAAATATAGTTAAAATGCCTTTTTTATGGTTAAAGTAACAAACAAAACTCCAAGTTTTACCTGGAAGAGATACACTGTATTTTTTTGACTGAATAAGTGGATTGTGAGTCTGGTTTCCTGGACAAAAACTGTGTCTTGTTGTCTATTATCACCAATGAAAGTTTTTTTCCATTTTGTTCAAAAACACCCTATTTGAAAAATCAAGAAAGAACTTACTTACCAGACATTATTCAGGAACTTGCATTTGTACATCATTAATTCATATGAAGGTTGTCATTAATGGTTCATTTTATTAAGTGAATCTTTTCAAATAGCAAATGAATAATAAAGCATTCTCTTTTATTTAAATATAATTCTATTCCTAATTGTTCTTTTATTAATTGAAAATTAAAAGTAGAAGTTGTGTAAGGTTTTTAAAAATATTTTTACAAAGGATTTTTAAGTATTCAGTATGGTTGAATATTTCACTATTCGGCCAAGCCGAATAGATGTCAGATGGAATATTTTGATATTAAGACAAGCCGAATGTTTGGTAGTATGGCCAAATAGGCCGATTAAATTATTCAGCATTTATGCATTTACATTCTAAAAGTAACCATCATGCCAAATTTCAAGTTATTAGGCACAACAGTGCTCATAATGCTTTTTGTTCCTGCACTAGAGATCTGGATGGCACGGGCTTGGCCTGATACCCACATCTCACCCAGTATGTCAAAATGAAAACAAACTTTCAAATGGGTGAGCAGAATAAAGGAAAATTTTTAACGGGATGGGAGCGGCTGTTAAATAAATGGACTAGACAGGCCTATTGTTCTTGCTACCAATAGTCTTTGTGCCAAATCACAACATTGTATTTCATTTGACAAGAAAAATCACAACTAAAATCGCCAAATTGCAAGAAGTTGTTTTTTTTTTTTTTTTTTTTTTTTTTTTTTTTTCCGGCTACACTTTCAATGATGTTATTTTGCCTTTAAAAGTTAAGTTTTTTATGTAACTTATTATTTCATTATTTGTGTTTTGATATTTTTCAGAACCCATTCACAATTTTTTTTTTAAATTTTATTAGTTTGTTTTTATTTAAACCACTAACATGCAATTTTAAATATCAAGTTAACTCAGGTTTTGTTTCATTAAAACTACTTAAAAATAAACCTGGATGGAGTTTTTTTTTTTCTTGACTTTGCAAAGTATCTTTTGTTTTACTAGTTTGTATAATCAATAGTTCAATTTAGATCAATAACTGCCCTAAAAACAATTTCCAATCAGAACTCTGATCAGCCAATAAAACTAATCGGATGTGTCAATCCAAAAACTTTCTTTTATCTTACACATGTTAATATTTCAAAATTCACAAGCACAGTGCCAAAATTAAAAAGGCCCATTATGAGGATTCTAAAAATATGAAATTCCGTGTATTAGTTCTTGAGATATGACTATCACTAAAATTCTGTAAATCAAGCAAAATGCAGCATAGCAAGCGCACCTGCTGGTGGTTTACATCAAAACCTAATCAGCAACAACTTATGTCAATGTCTAAAAATTTCTTTTGGGCCATGCAATCCTTAATCCTGCCCTAAATTTCAAATTTTTTTTGGAAACTGTTCCATGCGTGCATATAAGTTTTAAAAAATAACAGCCATGTCAAATTTCAAGTTTTTAGCTCTAATAATAAAAAAAAATCATAATTGAGAATGTTTTTTTGCTGATTTCATCCTTTTAAATTTCAAATTTTCTTTTACTATTCTTAGTGAGCATTTATCTTAAAAGCAACTACCATGCCTAATTTAAAGTTACCAACTTTAACAGTATTACAGAATCTGCAATTTAGAAAAGGTTTTTTACTACTGAATCATTTAAATTTCGAATATTTTAGATACTGCTCTGCACAATCATTTACATCTTAGTAACAGCCATGACAAATTGTAAGTTTCTATCCACAACAGTTTTAAATAAATCGGAATTTAGAACATTTATAGAATGTTTTCCGCTCATTTTCCCCTTTTAAATTTTACATTTTTTAGAACAGTTCTCAGCAAGCACATAAATCTTAAAAGTAAACCTCATGTCTAAATTACCAGCCCCAATAGTATCACAGTAATATGAATTTAAAAATATTTTTTTGCTCCTGCAGCCTGTTAAATTTTAATAAACCATTCTGTGTGAGCATTTATGTCTTAAAATTAACAGACATGTAAAGTTTTTATTTTCTACCTCAACCAACTCCAATGTTCTCTGCTCATTTCGACCTCTTAAATTTCAAATTTTTAAAAAACAGTTCTGTGCAAATACTTTTGTCTTAAAATAACAGACATGTCAAATTTAAGTTTCCATCTCTAAGAATGCTATATAAATTACAATTTACAATATTTTTATAACTTACAATATTTTCTGCTCATTTCACTATTTTGATTTTCTAGAATGCATTCTTAATGAGTATTTAAATCTTAAAAGTAACCTCCAGGCCAAACTTAAAATTTCTAACTCTTTTAGTATCACAAAAATTATAATTTAGAACACTTTTCACAAATTTCCCCCTTTTAAATTTCAAAAATGTTCTAGGTAAGCATTTACATCTTAAAAGTAACCACTATGCCGATTTTCACGTTTCTAGCCTCCTCAGTATTACAAAAATAGCAACAAATTTACCTCAGGCACTTCTGGCTCTTGTGCATCCTTATACGATTCTTCATACACATAAATATCATCAATAACAGATGTTCTATATAAGTCCACTGGGAATCTGGGAATTTTCCTTTTTGTTTTTCTATCCATGTCTTGTACAAGTAAAACACCTTGTGCCACAGAGCGTAAATGCTTCACTTCACTGTCTTTCTCAGTTTCATCATCCATGTATTCCCCTATTCCATTAAATTAATAAAATAGTATTTCATCAGAATACAATTAAAAATTATAGTTAAAAACATGCAAAATAAAAATGATCACATGATAAATACACAACCAGAGGTCGGAATTGGAAGTAGCATGTTACAAGTTGTCAAACTACAGCAGTTTGTAGTGGTGCATTACATTTTGAACAATGTAAAGTAGCAAGTAGCGCAACAACAACAACAACAAAAAAACATTAGTTTGTAGAGAGCACAGAGACTACTCTTAACACTACTTAAGGAGGGGGCAGGGAGTGCCATTTTACAAATCAAATGATTGTTAATCTCAGCAGCAAATTTCAGCCGCTGTGTTCAGCAATGCATCAGATGAAATCATAGATTTTTCCATTCACACTTGCTACTAAAACTTAAGGAAAGCAATAAAATTTCTTGCTGGCAATACTTGTCAACTTACTTGTTATTAGGTCTTCGTGTTGTAATGCTCGTTTTCTTCATTTGGAAGCTTTATTTACAGATTTATTCATTGTTTGCATTTAGAGTTGTTTTTCTCTACTTTTCTAAATTATAAAATTAAACAACTCAATCTAATTAACTTTCAACCTAACTCAGTACAATAAATGCAAGTGTGTTGGTTTACAAATTAACCTTTTGTAAATACATGTGTAAACAATAACTTTATGTCCCAAAGCAATTATTTTTTTAAAAACACTAAATAAAAGCTATGCAGTGTGTGATTAGTCATTAATTTATATACAATAATAATCTTTGTTACATTGCTCATTCAGATATATAGCTCTATTTTTATGCCTCCCAAAAAATAAGATCCAGTTTAATTGCATTTTCATTATATAACTATAGCAGTATGTATATCTCTTAATTTCATTAAGAAAATTACAATATGGAATAGGAAGTAACATTTTGGAAACAACCACAAAACAGTTTCTTGTATGTATAATCTTTCTTAATTTTGTAATGCCTTCGATTATATCTCACTTATTTATTGTATCCCGATACACACAATTATAACAAGGGGCCCTGTATTATTTAATCTGTGTCCTAAATTTTAGTATAGATTGAATCCTTTGGAAAAAATCTGAAAGTAGCAAAGAAGTGACTTCTTTTGAAAAGAAATTTATAGTCGATACATTTTAAAACAAGTAGTTAATTATATTTTCAAGAAAGCAATTGTAGTTTGCCAAAGAAAAAAAAGTACTTTTTCTGACCACTGTATACAACAAACCATGAATTCATTAGAAAAAATATACTATTTTATAAAGCTATATATATATATATATATAATGCTTTCAAAAAAATTTTTAAAAACAAATAACCCAGTGCATCAGGCGCAACGCAGCTTCTTATATGCACTAAGTGAATATATCTCTAATAAAAGTGAATGACTATGAAAATTATTATGAAAAGAGGGTGCAAAACAACAATAAAAATCCATGAAAATTTATAACGAAAAAACAACAAACAAACCACTCCCTGCTCTTCAGAAAGTGGGAGGAGTGAAAAAAGCAGGTATCAAAAACAGAAATTGGATCCTCACGGGTTTCGCAAGATATGGCCAACCCACATACTCCAAAAGTATAACAATAGATTTAAACTTTCAAAAACACAACATAAAAAAGCTATTTTATAATTTTAACGAATCAAAAACAAATATAACCAACCAATTCAAATCCAAGAAAACCGATTTAGCTTATAAAACGTAAATAAAAATTAATAAAAAATTTTTTTAAAAATCCTTTTTTAATATGACTAATTCATTAAGCAATTAGAAGTATTGAACATGTGAGAAGGCCATATCCCCACCTTTACCCTTGAAGACCTGAAAAAAACTTGCTACCTTTAAAACAATCACTACGCTCCACTTCTTTCCATCAGCAGGAGTTGCAAGCAAGGCCATAATCCAAGTTAGACCAGCGTCGTGAAGACTTGTCTTTCCATTATCCTCATAATCATTAATTTTCTTTCCAAGTCACCGCAGTTTCTACTTGAAGCACATCAACATGCAGACGTTCTTAAAGACTTTAGTCCACACCCTTCATTTTATTCAAGCAGCTACCTTGGCGTCCATTACGGTGTTTGGCCGCTTAGCTGTTGCCACTTTATAAAACACTTGTTAAGTTGATTTACATAATGAAAAATAAACTGGTATGGAAATAAATTATTATAAAAAAAATTAGCAGTAAATTTAAAAATCTGTGAACTCAAAAATTCTCTATTACTACAAATTCTATAAAATCTATTAATTTGTCCCACAATGATGTTATTAAAAACCTTCTTACTTAAATTTGAATACCAGTGTGGCATCGATTGAGTATTAAAATTAAAAAAATCCCGTTTATCAAAAAGCTTAATTAGTATATTATTATCATTAATTAAAATGTCTAAATCCAAAAAATTAACATGTAAATTATCAACAGAAGCCTTATTTAATTTTAAACATGGAGGATAGATATCGTTAATCGATACCAAAAGTTTGTCATCGAATATTATTAAATCATCGATATACCTTAAAACTGAATAACTCTTATTACTGTTTAAAACATAATTAAATTCATAATAAAAAAGAAACAGATTTGCAGCAGAACTCGAAAAATTAGTTCCCATACCGATACCACATACCTGGTAGAAAAATGAGCTATTGAAAGTAATGAAATTATTAAGAAAACAGAAATTACATAAACTCAAGAAAAAATCTCTTTTAATTCCAAGCTCCTCCTCAAAACAGAACATATCAAAAATATTTTTTAGTGTATCATAAAGTAAATCTATAGGTATATTAGAAAAAAGGTTTTCAAAATCATAGGTATACAAATTTGTGGGCGTTATGGGCGTTTTTTTAATTTTATTTAAAACCTCATTGCTATTGTCTATACACCAAAAATAGCTAGTATTTCTATATTTAAACTTCAAAAAACCATAGATGCGCTTCAAAAACTCCTGTAACTTAACATTTAAACTTTTACCTATACCTCTTGAATTACAACATATAAATCTGAATTTAATAGGCGTCTTGTGAAATTTTGGGGTCATAAACAGAAATGGAAAAGTATGATGATTATTAACAGCAAAATTATATGAATACATTTTTCTAGCCTTCTTGGTGTATGCATTAAATTTGTTTACAACAACCTTGTGACTTAATTTACATTCCTTATAAAATTTACTATTATTTAACTCATTTTTAACTTTATCAATGTAAAAAAGCTTTCAAATGATTGCATAATTTGAAGCCGCTTTGTCCACAGGTACTATTACAAAATTGTTATGTAAAAATTGAATATAATTTAAATCTTCTTTATTGAGACTATGATAAACATAATCCTTACTGTTCAAATAATTATTAACAAAAAACTCAAATTCCTTTAAAATATGCCACTCCCATTCAAAAAAAGCTTCAAAGGGGGTGTTAAATCTGTAACATAATTGCATAATAAATTTTTTTAAATCCCTTTCAAAAATCTGAATAGCCGTTTTCTTGCTAATTGTTTTATTTAATCTAAACTTAGTACCTAATCCCATCATAAAATGTAAATTTTTGTTCTGTATAATATCTAAATTTCCAGTAATAACATGTTTATGGAAATCATCAATAGAATCTAAGAAATCTGTGTCACATTTACATGTTTCAGGAATTTCATCAGAAAAAGCAAGAGATCTATAATTGAACAATTTTTTACAAAGAGGAATGTTATATTTATAAGCAACAGCTATATCAACATCTCTAAGAGGGAAAAAAGTGTCATAATATCTAAAAAAATCTCTAATTTTAAAATTGTCGAAAGACTTCTGTTGAAAATTCAAAGTAAAGAAAACCCTGTCAGTTTTGGAATCCAAAAAATTCTTTAATCTAAAATTAATAAAGTCAAAAAGCAGGTCTCTAAAATGCAAATTAGAAAATTTATAACTTTTACTAGCTTTCCTAATTTTGTTTAAAATTTTAAGCTTAAGTGTGAATACTGCTTTTTTTACATTTTTAATACTGAAATTTACTGAAAAATACTGAATAATAATGTTGTTTATAAGATTACATGTATGACTTGTTCGCAGGCTTATGTTGGTGAGACTTCTGGTTCTCTTAATATTAGAATTAACAATCTCTTAATATTAGAATTAACAATCACAGATCAAATGTTTACAATGATGATTTACAATATCCATCTTTTGAAATTATGCATTTTAAGATACATACTTTTGATAACATTTTGATTGAAATTTTGGCACATGTTGAGAATCAGAATGAGCGTTTGAAAATAGAAAATGATTTCATTTTGAAACACAGGACTTTATATCCTTATGGTCTAAATACAGTTTTAAATTCTTACAATATAAAAAGTATTGATAATGTTTATAGTTTTTTAAATTTGTTTTTTAAATTTGTTTAGTAAATTGAAAATTAAAAGAGATACCAGGGGATCACATATGTTATCCAATAAATTAAATTGTTTAGTGCCAGAGGATTGGATCTGTAATGTTGAAAAAGATTTTGTAGTAAATTTCAGTATTAAAAATGTAAAAAAAGCAGTATTCACACTTAAGCTTAAAATTTTAAACAAAATTAGGAAAGCTAGTAAAAGTTATAAATTTTCTAATTTGCATTTTAGAGACCTGCTTTTTGACTTTATTAATTTTAGATTAAAGAATTTTTTGGATTCCAAAACTGACAGGGTTTTCTTTACTTTGAATTTTCAACAGAAGTCTTTCGACAATTTTAAAATTAGAGATTTTTTTAGATATTATGACACTTTTTTCCCTCTTAGAGATGTTGATATAGCTGTTGCTTATAAATATAACATTCCTCTTTGTAAAAAATTGTTCAATTATAGATCTCTTGCTTTTTCTGATGAAATTCCTGAAACATGTAAATGTGACACAGATTTCTTAGATTTTATTGATGATTTCCATAAACATGTTATTACTGGAAATTTAGATATTATACAGAACAAAAATTTACATTTTATGATGGGATTAGGTACTAAGTTTAGATTAAATAAAACAATTAGCAAGAAAACGGCTATTCAGATTTTTGAAAGGGATTTAAAAAAATTTATTATGCAATTATGTTACAGATTTAACACCCTCTTTGAAGCTTTTTTTGAATGGGAGTGGCATATTTTAAAGGAATTTGAGTTTTTTGTTAATAATTATTTGAACAGTAAGGATTATGTTTATCATAGTCTCAATAAAGAAGATTTAAATTATATTCAATTTTTACATAACAATTTTGTAATAGTACCTGTGGACAAAGCGGCTTCAAATTATGCAATCATTTGAAAGCTTTTTTACATTGATAAAGTTAAAAATGAGTTAAATAATAGTAAATTTTATAAGGAATGTAAATTAAGTCACAAGGTTGTTGTAAACAAATTTAATCCATACACCAAGAAGGCTAGAAAAATGTATTCATATAATTTTGCTGTTAATAATCATCATACTTTTCCATTTCTGTTTATGACCCCAAAATTTCACAAGACGCCTATTAAATTCAGATTTATATGTTGTAATTCAAGAGGTATAGGTAAAAGTTTAAATGTTAAGTTACAGGAGTTTTTGAAGCGCATCTATGGTTTTTTGAAGTTTAAATATAGAAATACTAGCTATTTTTGGTGTATAGACAATAGCAATGAGGTTTTAAATAAAATTAAAAAAACGCCCATAACGCCCACAAATTTGTATACCTATGATTTTGAAAACCTTTTTTCTAATATACCTATAGATTTACTTTATGATACACTAAAAAATATTTTTGATATGTTCTGTATTGAGGAGGAGCTTGGAATTAAAAGAGATTTTTTCTTGAGTTTATGTAATTTCTGTTTTCTTAATAATTTCATTACTTTCAATAGCTCATTTTTCTACCAGGTATGTGGTATCGGTATGGGAACTAATTTTTCGAGTTCTGCTGCAAATCTGTTTCTTTTTTATTATGAATTTAATTATGTTTTAAACAGTAATAAGAGTTATTCAGTTTTAAGGTATATCGATGATTTAATAATATTCGATGACAAACTTTTGGTATCGATTAACGATATCTATCCTCCATGTTTAAAATTAAATAAGGCTTCTGTTGATAATTTACATGTTAATTTTTTGGATTTAGACATTTTAATTAATGATAATAATATACTAATTAAGCTTTTTGATAAACGGGATTTTTTTAATTTTAATACTCAATCGATGCCACACTGGTATTCAAATTTAAGTAAGAAGGTTTTTAATAACATCATTGTGGGACAAATTAATAGATTTTATAGAATTTGTAGTAATAGAGAATTTTTGAGTTCACAGATTTTTAAATTTACTGCTAATCTTTTTTATAATAATTTATTTCCATACCAGTTTATTTTTCATTATGTAAATCAACTTAACAAGTGTTTTATAAAGTGGCAACAGCTAAGCGGCCAAACACCGTAATGGACGCCAAGGTAGCTGCTTGAATAAAATGAAGGGTGTGGACTAAAGTCTTTAAGAACGTCTGCATGTTGATGTGCTTCAAGTAGAAACTGCGGTGACTTGGAAAGAAAATTAATGATTATGAGGATAATGGAAAGACAAGTCTTCACGACGCTGGTCTAACTTGGATTATGGCCTTGCTTGCAACTCCTGCTGATGGAAAGAAGTGGAGCGTAGTGATTGTTTTAAAGGTAGCAAGTTTTTTTCAGGTCTTCAAGGGTAAAGGTGGGGATATGGCCTTCTCACATGTTCAATACTTCTAATTGCTTAATGAATTAGTCATATTAAAAAAGGATTTTTAAAAAAAATTTTTATTAATTTTTATTTACGTTTTATAAGCTAAATCGGTTTTCTTGGATTTGAATTGGTTGGTTATATTTGTTTTTGATTCGTTAAAATTATAAAATAGCTTTTTTATGTTGTGTTTTTGAAAGTTTAAATCTATTGTTATACTTTTGGAGTATGTGAGTTGGCCATATCTTGCGAAACCCGTGAGGATCCAATTTCTGTTTTTGATACCTGCTTTTTTCACTCCTCCCACTTTCTGAAGAGCAGGGAGTGGTTTGTTTGTTGTTTTTTCGTTATAAATTTTCATGGATTTTTATTGTTGTTTTGCACCCTCTTTTCATAATAATTTTCATAGTCATTCACTTTTATTAGAGATATATATATATATATATATATATATATATATATTAGAAAAATAAAACTTTATTAAAATTGCCATAAAATACAAAATAATACGCAGAATGCATTTCAGGCTTGATATTTTAACAGCCCATCATCAGCCAAAGTAAACATGTGTCCGAAAGCAGACAAGGTCACAAATGAACAGAAAAGGCACAGAGGAGAACTTACAAAGAATGTGACAGGTGGCTCTAGCTTAAAGGAAAATACCAATCACAGAGGAGCACATGCAGAAAAGGAAAATGTTGCCAAAATGAAAGAAAAAAATAAGAGAAAAGAAAAGAGTAGCAGAAATTAAAAGAAAAAAAAATAATAAAATAAATAAATAAAAAGAGAAAACAGAAGAAAAACAAAAGAAATAAAAAGAATTTATATATATATAGTATTAATAAACTGGAAAGACACAAGAAAAGAGGGGGGAAGAATTACAAAAGTAATTTCCAAGCTAAAGAGAGAAAAGGTTATTGGAATTTTTTGAAATAAAAAATGCTTCGTGAAAATTCAAGTGTCTGCGAGAGACAGGAGAAGAAGTAATTCTGGCCATGAAGAAATTGAAACAGTGACTTGAAGTCCGACAATGGCTGCACTCTATTCAGCAAACTGACAGATGCCTGCTGTTCACATTTATATTGTTTCATGATGAACCGATAAACTAGAGACTTTTGTTTCCAGGCCTTCCTTACATTCTGATCCATCTGGTGACAAATGCTAGACTTGGACATTTTTAAACCGCTGAATGTCCTTCGAATGGGCTGGCCAGTTCTCTACAAAAAGCACTACCTTCCCAGATTTTTTTTTTTTGCAGGACCATTTGCATCTATGATATTTAAAGATCAACCAGTCATACAAATCATTTTCTGGCTTGCAAATTCAGAGAGCAAACTCTTCATTTCAAACTCGGGGATTTCCTGATTTATCAGTCAGAAGCTTAATTTTTACTGTGCCATCTGGAATTCTTCTATCAAGCACTCTATCTTTACTGAACTTCCCTCAGTGCATTTGTACCATTTCACAGTAAATATTTTATCAAGTATTAATTACTTTGAAGAACAGTCTATATTTGACCATGTTGAAAATATTTTTACCAATATACACTTTAGTAATTTGAGGAAGCACGCTGGTTCTCCAACACTCTACATCTTCGGATCATTCACTGTTGGTGTTTCTGCTGAAACATGCTTGCATTGCATATAATTCCATATTGATTTTTAAATCAATCCAACCATCCACTTGACAGTTCAAATTTTCTGTTGAGAATCTTTGCTAGCCATGAAGTCATTTATCTGTTTCAATACCGATCATTAAGAGATAAAACTGGACCTTGAGTATACCAATGATACAATAACTTTATATGCCATCTTACTTGTTTTTATCTTCATTTTCTTGGACAAATAAGCACCTGAAATTTTCTCAATTGTGTCTGGATTTTGTTAAAGGATATGTAACACTGATTCTGAAATATTTATTCATTTTACAAATGCTGTTTTATTTTCTATGGTTTCAAAGTCGTATTTTGTATAATGATACAGATAAACAAAGGTACACAGTATTAGAGAGGCTTTATTTCCTAGATAGTCAGTATGAGAGGAAAAAAGGAACTGATAGCATACATTGCACAAAGAAAGAAGAGTAAGTAACAAAAATTCATCCTTTTCTCTACCTCAGCAAAAACATTCACAAAGCAGTAGACAAAGAATGTTAGGGCGTGGGATCAAAGAAGTATTTCTAATGTAGCAGGTTTTTTGTTCAAATATCTATTACTATTTCTGATTAGTAATATTTGACTTAATTAATCTGTTATTAAATAAGGTGAGTATTACTATTAGGAAACAGTGATTATTATCTGAATAAAACATTCACTAAATTGGCAACACTGGAGAGGAGATAAGGAACTCGCGTCTTAAGCAAGATTTTTTGCTTCAAGAAACCGAAACTCTGTCGCATATTAAGAGGGATGGCATAATAACCATTCGCATATTAAATGGGATATTTTTGCATTAGTCTTATGAGCGATCTTCAAGGAAGCAGAAAAAATCTGTATATTAAGTGGGATTACATATTAACCGTGGGCGTCTTAACCAGGTTTGACTATACTTCCAAAATTTTCATTATGCTTCAGATTTTTCTTAAGAGTCAGAAAAAAGTATTCCCGAAATCAGAAGAAATTCCTATGAACAAACATCCTTAGAACATTATTTCAAATTACTTTTAATTAATAAAATTTTAAAAATTATAATAAAAAAATAAATACCTATTTTAATCAAGAAAATAGCAATTTCCTGACAATAAGAGCTGTTTAAGTACGTAAAAAAGTAATAAGTGAATTTTAACAAAAACATTTGTAAAAGTTGAGACACTTGCAGATTAAAAGTAAAAAAAGATCAATACTAGTAAAGATATTTTACTTGTAAAGATGTGACAAGCATCTGCTTCTATTAAAAGCTAGAGAAAAAAAAAGTCAAATGTGAAAAATTAAATAATTTTTTATACCTTTAGATTCTTCTGTAGTAGATTTGAATACTTTAAGACTCACTTTCTTCGCTTCTTCCGCAGTCATTTTATGTACACCACCGACATCAACATCTGCAAAAAATAAGAATACTTTTCATATACAGTCGAATCTCTATTTAACGAAGTCGCTAAATCCCGGAAAAAAGTTCGTTAAATAGAGATTCACCTTGTAAAATACTTTAAACTACAGAAAACAGATTTTAAATTCATAAACTCTAAATATTTTTACTAAAAGTAATTAATCAATTTTTTAAAAAAAATAAATTATATCGATTTGTTTTATTTATTTTACCAACCAAAATCCATCATCAATTCATTTTTTCTAAGTGTTTAATTAAATCTTCGAAATCTGCAAGGAAAACAAAACATTATCCGGGAATATACTGTATTTTCTGTTTAAAGTAAATAGTTTTACATTAAAATTAACGAATTTTAATGACATTATCGTATTTATTATTATTATTATACCAAATAATTTTAACCATACATTAACATATGCGTCCTTAAATTTAATTTCTGAAAAACTCTGATAATTTTGCCTGAGATTTTAATTTAAAAAAGTGCTTTCTCTCATAATACGTCTTGCATCCTTGCAATACACTAAAACCCCTTCATGCGTATTTTCTTCTAACTATAATCCGCGTCGGATTGTTTCAAATGATTTTAGCATTTCATCATACGAAGTTTTGTTAATTCCTGCATAATGATAATTTCTATCATCATCATATTCGTCTTCATTGCAATTCATTGCTGTATTGTTTTATTTTTCACACTGTTGAAAATATCCAATTCGGATAGTGTTTCCGAGGTCTCAGTTTCAGAATTAAGTGAAATACAATCATCAATCAGCACATCATGGTTTTTCTTTTTTTTTTTTTTCTCACTATATCCACATTTTTTTAAGTTACTCTAAGAGATTATCGTCTTCGTCCTCTGTACAGTATAGGATCCGTTATCCAGAATGCTTGGGACCTGAGATATTCTGGATAAGAGGTTTTTCTGTAATTCGGAACACTTTACTATAAATGTAAAGAATAGTATAAAATAATGGTATGAAATGTATAAAATATGAATAATATATGAAAATACATAATTATAAATTAGTTAATTTAATAACTTATTTACACAAAATAAAAAAACCCTTCTAAATTACAATTCAAATAAAAAAGAAAATTACATTAGCATATAAGAAGAGAGCAGAATAATTTTATTTGGTTTTTTAGAACATTTTTATTAAGATTGGTTGCTTATAGTGTGTCTTTTGCACTAATTGCTTCTGTATACTGACACGATTTGCTGTTGTGGGAGTAGCTTGTTTGTTGCATTCCACAAATCAGTTGTTCAATTGAAAAATATTAATAACTCATTTGAAATCTTTTTACCACCTCATTCTGCTTGTCATCATCATCATTTCCATTAGAAATATTCCTCAGCATTATGTCATAAATCTCACTGCCAGTCATCTGGTCACTTACAGGAGTATTATCATCAGTAAGTAAACAATCTTCTACTGGTTCTTGATCCAACAATTCAGCTTCTGAACATGAAAGTTCTTTAGCTTAGTCCAGCAGATCTGTAATAATTTCTTTCTCTTTTTAAATTTTAAAGTCTTCAACTTCAGGCTCATTCTCACCATTAAAAAATATTGCAGAATTTTACATTTTTGAAATGAAACATTATTTTTCTGTTATCATTCTGCATTCCGGATTTCTGAGCATTCTGGATACGGGGTTTCCGGATAACGGGTCCCATACTGTACTTACCGAATTCTCACTGCTGAAAAGAAGGCACCTGGTAAAACCAGTTCAAGGCCATTGAACATCATAAAATGTGTTAAAAGAAAGAATAAGTTTGAAATGTCCAGAAATATTTTGAGAAATGGGGAGACAAAAAAAATTGATCACAAGAAAAAGTTCGTTAAATAGAGAATGCACTTCGCTATTTGGAGGTTATTTTACGAAGAAATTCGCAAAATGTTCTTGGTTCCAAGGGAAAGTTCTCAAAATAGAGAAATTTGCAAAACAAAGGTTCGTTAAATAGAGGTCCGACTATATTAATTAACGTTTTTGATACTGCATAATCGATAATAATAGATATTAGCTATTAACAGAATTTTTATACACATAATCATCCATACATTTAGCATTCAAGGACTATAATAGAAAACATATAACTGATGTCATAAAAAAAGGAGAGGGGGGGGGGAGGCAAAGGAATTATGTACTGTGCAAAAGAAAATGGATTCTTTATATATAAAAAGCAATCTTAATATGATATTATAAGATCAGGATTGAAAAGATACATAAATAGATGCAGCAAAATTTAATCAAATTTCTTGAAATTCTATATATGCAGTGGAACATATTATAATTATTTTTATCTCTTTTCCCCAGACCAAAGATTTGCATGACTTGAATGTATAGTGTACGAGTCTGAAATTTTTTTGGCTTAAGAAAATATTGACTTTCTGCAGATTCTCTTTGTAGTAACAGGGTGTAAAGAGTGGTCTGATATTTTGTTTAAGTTGACAGTATTTTTACTCTTGTTCTAAAATCTATGTATATCAAGTTTCATGCAAATCAGTCAAAATTGAGGATTTGTATAAGGAACAAACAAATCAACAATCATTTATATATGCAGCGGTAGAATTGATTAAAGAAAAGTCACTGGTCCTAAGGACCAGTAAACATCAGAGTTTACTGGTCCGCAGACATCGTCACTGGCCCGCTACATAAAATTATATTAAGTACCTTTAACCCTTTGAGTGACACCCCCCCCCCCCCCCTCTCCTCCTCTGAGAATATAAACCAAACTTCCTTTCAGTTACCCAAAAATATATGCATAATAAAATGTAAAATTATAATTTGCTAAAAATGAAATAAATAGTACATATACAAAAACTGAAATTATTAATTATGTATTTTATTTCCGTTTATTTATTTTAACTAAGTTTTTATGCTTATTGTAATGTTCGGTTGCGGTTTTTGTCAGGGATGGGAAAATTTAAGTTTACCTGTCAGAGAGGGAAAAAAGTTACTTGCTTCATCGGAATGTTAAAAGATATGTTGAATAGATCTTTTTCTTTCTTTCTTTTTTTTTTTTAACCAAAATTTTTCTAATTTACCAATGTTTTTGAAGACAAAATAATATTTTGTATTTATCGCTAATGCTGCTTGGGGACAAGCATTAACAAATGTTATTAAATACAAGAATATTGTTTTGAATTTTTGCTTTATGGGCATGCAGTGCTCATACATGCAGCATTTTTTACTTACTGCCACATGCATGCACAAAATTTTTTGTTTATTTTTTTACTATTTGCTTTTTACAAATTCCCTTTCCCCTCTCTTTTTTTAGAAATAATGTTTGGAAAATTTTGGTATTTTGTTTTGAAAACATCATTGTTTTTTATTAGGTTTAGATCAATTTTAATATTTATATGAATCTCAGAATCATTATCATTACAAAATTTTATACTATTTGCTTTTTACAAATTTCTCTCACCTCCCCCCCCTCCCCCTCCCCCATCTCTCTCTCTATCTTTTTTCATGAATAACATTTGGAGAACTTTGGTATTTTGTTTGTAAAAGCATGTTAAAAGATAGATTGAATAGATCTTTTTTTTTTTTTTTTACCAAAATTTTTCTAATTTACTGATGTTTTTGAAGACAAAATAATATTTTGTATTTATCGCTAATACTGCTTGGGGACAAGTATTATAACAAATGTTATTAAATACAAGAATACTCTTTTGAATTTTTAATCTTATCTGTTAACCTTATGTTAATTTTTATAATAAATTGAATGAGTTTTCGTATATCCCTTGCATATTCTTCCTTGATCGTCTGTCATCTTTTTTGTTATGGCCGACATTTTTTTAGCGATTTTGCAACCCTGACTATTTTCAGCGGTAGAATTGATTTTAAAAAAATCACTGGTCTCAAGGACCAAAAATTTTCTAATTTACCGATGCTTTTGAAGACAAAATAATATTTTGTATTTATCGCTAATACTGCTTGGGGACAAGTATTATAACAAATGTTATTAAATACAAGAATACTCTTTTGAATTTTTAATCTTATTTGTTAACCTTATGTTAGAGTTTACTGGTCTGCAGACATCGTCACTGGCCCGCTACATAAAATTATATAAATACCTTTAACCCTTTGAGTGACACCCCCCCCCCCCCCTCTCCTCCTCCGAGACTATAAACCAAACTTCCTTTCAGTTACCGAAAATTTTCGGCATAATAAAATGTAAAATTATAATTTGCTAAAAATTAAATAGTACATAAACAAAAACTGAAATTATTATGTATTTTATTTCCGTTTACTTATTTTAACTGACTAAGTTTTTATGCAAATTTTATGCTTATTGTAATGTTTGTTTGCAGTTTTCTCAGGGATGGGAAAATTTACGTTTACCTGTCAGAGAGGGAAAAAAGTTACTGTTAGTTACTGGTCCTTCGGACCACTAAATTTTTTTAATTAGTGGGCCGATTGAATTTTTAGTGGTCTCGGACCAGCGGACCACCAAGGATTTCGAACGCTGATATGTATAGATATAAACAGAGGGTGTTTACACCAAGGGTGGCTCTCAAGGAGGCAAAAGAAGATAAACTTTTTTTTTTTTTTTTTTTTTAAGAGAGAGAGCAAATATTATGTGTAATGTAGTCTGGATGCTTAGACTTATTTGGCTTCACTGTTGATTGAAATGATAGGAAACATGCTATACTCCCTAAATTTTAATTATTTATAATAGTATATTTTTGTGGAAAAAAGTAGGCATGTATTTAAAAATTGTTTAATTTATAAATTAACTATAAAATGCACAAGATTTTAAGAATCAATTGAATTTTGTAATATTTTCTTTTAAAAGTTCTAAATGTAGATGAATGTTGATAACTTAAATGTGTTAAACAAATTTATAATTATTCAAGCTCTCAATTAGATAAAGACGATATACTTATTTGAAAATTTCTTGCGCTACATCCAAATCTGTAATACTTTGCTACTATTATTGCTATTTGCATGGAATTGCCTTTCTCAAAACTATGATAGTCATTTAGAGAATTGAATTTCATTTATTTGACAATAGCATATTTTTGTGTCTTTCTGTAATCAGAGAATATGGTATATGGTAAAACCTCTGAATAACGGACACCTCTGGAGCACAGAATTTGTCCACTATTGAGAGGTAAAAATGCACAAATATAATAGGTTTTGGGAATCGAAAAAGACTCCACTAAATAGAGGTGTCTGCTATTCAGGGGTGTTCGTTATGGAGGCTTTACTGTAAATTGTTCTTACAAAAATTATATTCCTCCCCCCTCTCCTTTTTTATATTGAACACATCTTTGTATAAAAAATTGTTGTGAGTTTTAATCATTCATTAGATTTCATATTTAATTCATGCAAATTTATAGTACAAGTTTTCATTTAAAAGCATTTTTATATATTTTATCTAAAAGAACATTGCAAATATGCAATCATTTTTCATATTCAGCTACCATTTTATTTTTTAAACTATTAATAATTTTTTTTTACAAATATACCATGTTTATTTTACATAACATATGAATTTAAATTACAATTGCTAGTTTCACTTAATCAAGGTTCAGGGTGGAAAGGTGGTTGTGCTTATGTGGAGGGAGAGGGGGGGGGGGGGTGAAGGAGAGATATTTGAGAGAGAGATCTAAATCTTCTCACTTATTTTGTTTATCTGCCTCTACTGGTTTACAGATTTTTAGAACAATTTCGATAAAGGATTAAAAAAATACTAATATTGTGGAGAAAAAATTCTCACAACAGCTTATTATTTAAAACTAAAATTATCCAAAATACTTCTTCTTCTTTCAAAATGATATGAGTCTGTAAACAAACTGAGGATCAAAAGATAAGCTTTTGCACTTCTGTGGAGATATATTCTTATCTCATAATTTAAAACACTGTAAAACACAGTATGTAAAAATTTCTAAGTGTGAAAAAAGCAACTTTTATTAATCTTTTGACTATGGTGTTGGGACATATGTCATCCCAGTCACTATTTCATTATTTTATACATACCAATTTTTCAAAAAAAGAAAAATCTCTGCCATGCACTTGCACTAAGATACTTTCAAAAAAAATTTACAGCAAAGATTTTCTTTCTTTTTGTAAATTTTGGTACGAGTGGATATAAAAATAGTTGCCAGTCTTAGTCCGAAATCAAGAGGTTAACTGGAAATGGAAAGCCCATCAATATGGAAAGAAGACTCCAAATGACTACCCAAAACAGGCTTGTACTACTTCAAAAGTTTTTAAAGTGAAATTGTTCATAATAATAAAAAATTCGTCAATCAGAAATCATTTGCAAAGTCTTTAAAAGCATGTGTAGCAATAATACACAAAACAATACACTTAGATTAACAGCTTTAAAAAGCTAAAAAACATAATGTACACAGTCTTTTGCCAATATATATATAGCTCAATGAAAGACATTTTGTAGAGCCCTCTATGACAACCATTAGCAGGGATGTAGTGGAAGGTATACGAAGGCATTTACCATATAACTTCTAGATTTTTTAAAAAGAATTCCATATACCCTCTGTTTCTCAAATAAAGCTATAGTGTATACTCTCACGCGTTCATCTTCTGCTTATAGCATATAGCCTCTGTTTTTCTTAGGACTGCACCACTGAGCATGGATTTATCTAAATGACTACAACAAAAAAGATCTATTTACTATTGAAAACATCAAGGAAAAACATCCAAACCTGGTAGCGAATTTTAATAAAGATTTTATGATTGTCACAGGTTTCTCTTACAATAGGAAATTCTAAAATAGGAATATAACGAATATTCAGCCATTTTGTCAAATACTGAATGTCAGCTTGCCAGAAACTTCAGGTGAATACTTTGGCTATTTGGCCAAATACTTTAAATATTTAGCCAAATAGGCTCAGATTGAAAATAATTTATTCTTTCTTTCTTTTCTATGCTTTTCTCAAATCTAAAATTAATACTTTATGACACGCTTATGTAACCATTTTAATGCTTAAATGCACAAAATTTGCAGGTATTCTTATTTATATACCAAGAAGCCAAGTAGAATTTTTCTGTTTTCAAAGACCAAAAATGCTTTTAGAATATGGGGCTAAAGTTGAAGATTTAGACAGATTAAAAAACACAACTATTAGAGAGGTAATACATTTATAGTAAATTTAAAAATACTATTCGATTCTAAAGCACTTCAATATTAATGTCTGCAAATATCATGCATATATAAAAATGACATTGTTAATGTGTCAAGATTTGTGCTGTTCAGCAGTATTATCATTTTTACTTCAAGAACAGCCTTAAATATATTTAATTCAAAATATTGCATAACACTAATGCTACTTTTAACTATATATAAGTTTAAGTTGTTTAATTTTGAAACAAGTGCAAATAATGAGGTTTATAAAAATAACAATGTTTTTCTCGCTGCATGTTTGTATTGTACATTTAAAGAAGCATTGAAACTTTATTAAGGAAGTGCATAATATATGTACTACATTTCATGTTTTAAATCCCAAGTAATTTTTTTTTCTCTGCACACAAACTTTATGCAACAAAATTTATTTCACTAAGGCTATTTCAGGAGGTATCTCCCCAATTATATGGGAGAGTAAAAATTATGAGGGCCCCATTAACACTGAATGCATGAAAAGATAAAAGTATGACTGTACAGTTGAGATGAAGAATATTCTTTTTATTTTAATAGAATAAAATACAAATTCTTAGTTTTGTACTGAATAAGTTTTTTTAAATAAAAAATAAATTTTAAAAGCACATTTAACACTTATAATAATGAGTTACTGCTTTAGCTAAAATGTATATGAATTACAAGTATCTACATATAAAATTGTGCTATTAATAATTTAAATTGAATAAAAATTTCGCTTTATAAATTAGCATCAAAGTGTTTTAAATATCACAAAAAAATATTACACCAAGCTGATAAAATTTTCAAAAGTACAAATAACTTAAGATAAATTTTTATTTTATTTTATAATTCCAATTTAACATTTTAAAAAATTATAACCAATGCATACTTTTTTAAGTTAGCATTTGGCAATCGAATATTTAGTATTTGGCATAAAATTTAGCTGAATATTCAGTATTTGGCTTTTCAGTCAAATCACTACTCATTACATTCCTAATTAAAAATAAGAAGGAAAAACATTAAAATCAACTCAACATACCACCAGGTTTTACATCTGATATTTATAGAATAATTTTCAATTTCTTTATTCCAATGATTTTCAAAGAGTAAATCCGCACCAAAATAAAGTCGCCAGTCATATTTTGAAAACTACTGCTGTCATTCTTCAAAAAATGAAAACTGACACAGATATTGCTTTTCAACATATTTCTGCAAAGTCACCTGACATTTCATCGATGGACTCTTTAGAAGAGTTCTTTCTAAGAGCATACCCACCATGATTGGTGGAACTTGAAAAGTAGTGAAAGAGCAGTGGCAAAAAAACTGGATGGACATTTTACAAAAAGCTCTTCTATCATGGAAAACACAATGCAGAAACAAAGTTATCAGATCAAATATTTAAAAAATTATTCTTTACATTTTAAGTATTAAAAAAAAAAAAAAAAAAAAAAAAAAAAAGTACCCAAATTGTTCAAAAAATGTGTAAATATTCTCTGTATCTGTATAATCCACTGTTGTCTATAAACTACATAACTTTTCACACAAAAACAGTGAGATCTGCATCTAAGAAACTTCTGCAAAACAATTTTGGAAATATGAAACGAACAATATGAGACAGTATTAAATGTACATATCTAGTGATTACTTCAAACAACATAACTTTTCTGATTTATATCATGAAAAAAGAAAAAAAGCATCTGATCTGATGAAACAGATTCAGATGTTGAAAAGGCAGAAAATAGTTCAGTATCAAAAGGAATTTCCCTAATTGAATAATGTTCGAAATTTTTTAAACACAAGTTTAGAACACATCAAGAAGTAATTAACTGTTCACAGAATTAAAAAAATAATAAATAAATAAATAAATGAAAAAGAAAACTGTTAAAATTAATTACTATTGCTTAAGAGACAATTTTATGTATAGTGCTTATGGGCTTGTTGCTATTTTATTTAAATGTTATTTATTTCTGTTAATAATAAATGCTATTAAATTGTACATTTTTTTGCATAACTTTATGTCCCAAGGTATGGGATAAAAATCTCTTAATGTATTGACCTCAATCTTGTTTTTAAGTTTTAATTCAACTAAACTAAACACTATGTTTAAGTTTGATACATGAAAAACTACAAGGCTTCAGTTTATCATAAAAAATTAACACAACAAAAATTTAATTAATTGATATTGCTCAACTTCTTACGTCGATAATCAGATCCTGAATAGACATATTCCTATAAAAGAGAACATTGGAGATTTCAGAAAAATTACATTGAATAAATATATTTAAAACATTATAATATAATAGATGCATTATTTAAATGAACAAATAAATAAACAACTATTTACCTCTAAGCGACCAATTCTATTTTTCAAGCCGGGAAATTCAGTCAATACAGCCACCTGAAGATATTTAAGTAAAATAATGTTTAAGAATCAAACAATTTAAAAGATGTCATGAACAAGAACATCATATATATCAGGCCTGTCCAACCTTTCAGGAAGCCTGGGTGCACCTCAGATGGTGGCAAGTAATGAAAGGCACCATTATTTGCATGACTCAAAGTATGTAACTATATTATTTTGTTGCATTAGTGTTAATGATATTAGTGTGATTATTAGTGGCATAGCTAGAAATTTTTCATGGGGAAGGGATGGAGTGATATTTTCAACAGATCTCAAATCTTTAAAATACATTTATTCTTAAGTCATAGAAAAAAAAAAGGGTAGTGGAAAAAAAACAAATTTCGAAAATAAAATATGTATATATGGAAAATGTAGCAAAGCCTTTGGTAACAGAATCAATCTATATCAGATGCCTCCCATAAAGGAAAAAAAAAAAAATCATGGTCTCTGTGAAATGATTATAATGCAATTAGAACTGGTAAGATGGGAACTTGTTTAAAACAGAAAATTTTTCTGGTCCTTTGAGATTCAGTCTTAGCAGATTTTACTGTATTCCTTCACAGAATCGGATTTAAAGTTAATCAATATCTTTGAATTATCATCAGGCAAATATATTAACCAACAAATGTGTTCTTGTAGGAAATGCTTGCGCTATCCACAAAATAGTAATAGATGACAAAATACCAGAATTGCTTTTGGTCCTGCTCATCGACCAATTTCCACTCCAATTTCCACTCAGAGTATCGAAACTAAGGTGTAAAAAAATGATTTTTTTTTTTAAATCGGATTTTTTAAATTTAAATTTGATTTTTATGATTTTTTTCCTAACGTTCAAATACTGAATAGCTACCAAGAGTTTTAGGTTTTCAAAACAATCAAACCACTAATTGCTAACATAATCTATGTTTTTACACTTTAATTAATAAAATTATAATTATTAGTTAGTAATTACAGAAATTATAAAAACTGCAAATTAGTAGTTTCATTAGTTAGTGTCATACAATAACGTTATATACATTAATATTGTAATAATTATGTAAAACTTTATTAAATACTAGTGATATTTAACATTTATTAAAATTATTAATAACTGAATTTAACATTAAATAGTTAACACTACTTCAAATTAATAATTATTAAACAATTAACTCTCTAATTAGGAACATATTATACATTTTTAAGCTTTAATTATTAAAATGATAATTAATAATGTAGTATTCATTTTAGAAAGAAAAGGGACACTATTTCATAAGGAAATATATTAGATCTTGGGCACATGAATTTAGAAATACTGTTGAATGGGAAGTTTTTTATAAGAAATCTTGGGCTACAAAGGCAGGGTGCGACACCTTTAAAAAATGGCCAAAGTAATTACATAATTAATAAAAACTGCAAATAAATAATTTCATTAGTTAGTAGTATAAATAAATAACAAAACTAACAAATATTATTTGCTGTTCGTTTTGCATTTGTAGTTAGAAAAATTGCTGTTAATCACCAAAATCTAAACTTACACACATGTATGTGTATGCTAACAAAAAAAAATATGAAAATGAGTTAAACCCATTCATACACACATACAGAATAAATATAAGGATAGTCAATTATATCTGAAATCCTCAAAATATTTATAATAGCGTCATTATTACATCTCAGTGGGAATTATTAGCTTTCAATGGTTCAATTTTGTTTTCTTTTTACGAAAAGTTTTGCTGAAAAACTGCCTTTTCAATTCCTAATTAATTTTTTTATTTAGTTTATATAAGTTACAAAGTTAAAAAAAAAACATTTTATTCAACCTATACCGAAGAAGCTCTTGCTGTGCTTAACATTTTTATACCAATTAGTTCTTTTTCTCATATGCATTCATTTACAATTTAGCTGTTGAGCAGATGTCACTCTTTCATTCTTCTTTGACTCAAGATTGCTATTAATTTATTATTGCAAAAGTAGAATAGGAAACTAAGACACTTTTTAATTACAGAAATTTAATATACACTTGCTATATTTATTTTATATAAAATAATGCATAAATTGATTACCTAAAGGAAATTATGACATTGCAAATTATATTAGATTTAAATATCATTTTTAAATTAACTGTTTTATGTTGGATAAAAACAATGCTTTCTGCAAACTTAACTGTTTTTAATTTTTTACAATACTCAAGAATTCAGCTTAAAAACAATTATTTAAAGCTCTTTTTTTTGTTTATTCATAAGTCAAAATACCTGTAGAAACTTTCAAATTATGTTCATCTTAGATTTAAAAACTTTTTTTGACATTTTAAACATTAAAAAAAATTTTGATTTTAATCAATGATTTTTTTTTAATCGGTTGATTAAAATCCTGATTTAATCACTGATTTAAATCAACTGATTGAAATCATTGACACCCTAATCGAAACTTATGTTTTTTTTCCCGAATGTAGCATAAATTTGTGTTGGATTCCCTTTGAAAATCACCTACTTTAGTACATATTCCCATTGAGATACTCAGCATGGGGCCTCAGGCTTGCCCTAATGTAATGTGAAACAAAAATAAACCTATAAGAAACAGCCTCATGCCACGAAATCATGTAGCCAAACTACTGAATAAAATATGTAAATAAATAGAATAAAGTCATTTAATTTTGAGATTCAATCTTTCAAAAATTTTACTGCATGTATGATTATTGAGGTGCAGTGAGCCAAAAATGATCGAAGCTTCCTATGTATTCACTTCGATCTGACAATGATAACAATATGATTTCTCGGCAAGGGCTCAATCGTGTACTGCTTTTACTATGTGATCATTTAATTTCAGTTTCCTTCCTGTTTTTAGTTGTTAGGAGCAAATACATTTTTTATTG
This sequence comes from Maratus speciosus, assembly GCA_963932465.1. Classification (NCBI taxonomy): domain Eukaryota; kingdom Metazoa; phylum Arthropoda; class Arachnida; order Araneae; family Salticidae; genus Maratus; species Maratus speciosus. The sequence continues at coordinate 39,394,576 of OZ010791.1, read as the reverse complement.
AAAAGAAATATTATTATTTGCACTGTTTTACAATTTGGCATCAATATTAAAAAAATGATTTACATTAAATTCCTTTTCTAAACATGAAATAAATTTCTATTGAAATAATGAAATCTTAAATAAAAAAAAAAAAAAAAAAGAACACTGAAAAATTTAGTTAAATTAAAAATATAATTGCACAGTGAATATGTCCCTACAAAAGATGATTAAATTCTGTACATAGTTTTTGTTCCTGTAAAACTATTTTAACGGAACTATTTTGACTAACTTCAACATTAAATAGCTCTTAAAATAACTCTTCGATTTAAGAACTGTCTGCTTCAGCGTGTTAATCAAACATTTCGCTATACAACTATCAATTTTCAAATTGTTATATGCAATAATTTTCTTAATATTAGCAGGTAAATACCTCTGTTTACAAAAAAAAATTATTTACGGCAGCAGAGTTAGTTACTTTTTTAGAATAGAGAGGTAAAAACACAAATTTCAATCATGCACACAATCCATGGAAAAGTTACATTTTATTTCTTTATTATTATTTTTAATGTATAGATATATATATATATATTTAATTCAGTATTCTCTTAACAGCTGCTTTCAGCTGTGGTATGATAAGTTCTCTGAATTTCATACACACAAGGGAACCTGCTGCACTTCAGTTACAAGTGCTTAATTCAGTCAAGATTTTAAATAAAATATATTACATTTCAAAATATGACGGTACTTCCAATAACTTAAGTACAACATTAAAAACAAATAAAAACTCACGCTATCTGACAGCTCAAGATACTACCAACAAAATGTTTTACACTGTATGCAGATAGTATGAATAGGACACCTATAAATTAAAAGTCAAATGTATTTTCTTCTTGGAAAGAAGATCAAAAATATCTGCATCACAAATTTTTTTGTGTTGCTATGAACAGATCTTTCAATGTTTCTATATCATTTCGCTTCACCATGTGAGAACACTTACTACTTGATTCCACTACTGAAACTAAGTGCTTTCACCTTGGAACACTTGACATATACGAATATTAACATACTGCAAAAAGAAAAATGTAAATAAAAGTTATCTTTCCAATATTTCTAGAAATAATGGCACAAGGAAAAGACAAATTTCTCACTCAGAAATGTTTTGAAAAGTTAAAACATTATGGAATCATTTCAACTTCCCATGCTTTTTTTTTTTTTTTTTTATGTTCAAATTCTGAAATATGCAGGTTTTTTGCAAAATTCAGGTGTCGTATGACAGTCCTATGGGGAGGGGGGTAGTAAGTCCTATAAACCTGCCTTCCTTTTGCTCTGACACTGAGCAATACACTCATGTTTTATACAATGCCCATATATTTCATAGTGGTAGCCATAAGGCCCCTATGATTGAAGAACTTCATGTAAGAATAATTTGCAGGAAAAACATAAATCAAAATAAATGTAAAACTACACTTTTCTAAAATGGGATGTACCTCAAACATTTTTGTGTGAAGGAGAAGCCAGAAACATTAATTAAACCTAAAACAATTATTAGATCTCGCTGTTTGTGTTTCACCCAGTAGCCATTTCAAAAGTAAACAGTGGCTCACAACTGCACATAGAGGTAAAAGGTAAATAGAAAGGAAATGTGCTGCTTTAGCGTGAAGCCAAAACTGCAACCCTAAAACCAGACAACTCAGCCCAAACATTTGCAGCTTGCTTTGACATGCCTGATCTTTAAAGATACCAAACAAAATAAATCAGCCTTCACTCCATATGTGATTGTTCTGTTTGGGTCAATTGAGGACATTTAAATTTGACCGATAACCAGCTTCAATCTGCAAACCAGTTTGATGGCGTACTGCATTGCTATTATACTTAGAATTCTATGACAACAGCATTTTTCACACCCTAAAACAAAGTCCATCCTAATGGACTCGGGTTAATTTTTTTTTTTTTTTTTTTTTTTAGTTAAAAAAAAAAAAAGAAGCTAGTAACAGGAAATCTTTGAAGGGCATCATGATGGCCATGGATGCTGCATTGGGCAGCCCTGATATATACAAAGGCACAATAAATAAACTAAAAATTAATACATAAGTGTTTCAAAATAAAAATAATGAATTAGTAATAATTATCACAAAAATAAAATTCTTAATTAAGATAATATAACAGAGGGAATTCCAATCAGCAGTCTACAAAGCTCTTTGCGATGAATAATTTATTCTATAACAAGCTTTGCATTGAGAAATAAAAATATTTATTGAAGTAAAAAGAAAAATTCTTAAAAACCCAACCATAGCAGAGTTGCCAAGTTCCAAAAGGCAAAAGACAGGAGATTTTTAAAAAGAAATCAGGTGAATATTTTCAATGAAATGTTGTTTGTTTTTTAAATGTAAATGTAAAATAATAATAATAATTTGATTTATTTTAAATATTACAGCTGTATATACTTAATAAATTTGCAAATGCTTTTAATTAAGGACTTTAAAATGCTTTTAATTAAGCAAATGACATAAAATATGTTTTAAAATAATTTAAAATTCATATGGATTTTGTCTTCTCATAATAACATACAATTGTGAATGATAATCGTATATATTATTTCTGTTGTCAACATTCCTTTTCTGTGCATCTACAAAACACAGAACAATGAATGAGGTATCATTTAAAAGGATTTTTAACCAACATCTGTTATAGTACACTCACATTTCATTCAAACATATTTTTTAATTAAAAATTAAATCCACATACTTTTCATAAATGAAATGATAGGTTTTCTCAAATCAGTGTTGCCACAAAAATAAAATACCACATTTTGCCATACTCAACAATGATTATAATAAGTAAATAGTACAACAAAAGTGTGATGTATCTGCATGGGTTTATTTTATATTCATGATTAAAAAGCAAAATTGAATTTGAAATGTTTAGAAGAATAGATACCATGCATCAATCAAAGCAATGATATTTCATATGAAGCCTAAAAGTTATGTTTTTTAAATATTATATTAAATTGCATTTTATATGTATTCAATTTATTTCTCTATGTCCCTTGTTTTTTCTGAAGCATTGACATCATCCTTTACTGAAGAAAAATATGGCTGTTAATTTTTTCTTGTGTGTGTCTTTTGAAAAAAATATTGAGCTTTTAATTAGTTTTTATTTAATTTTTACGTGTGTCACCTATTGTTTATTTGTTTCATCATGCTTCTGTATATGCATACTGTATTGGGGTACCAGTAGATTATGTAATTTAAGGATTATCTTTCAGTTGGATATACAGTTCATTACGATTTGCAAAAATTTTAAGTATTTATTTTTTAATATTTCATTATGCTGTTGATAAAGAAAAGAAGAATGTCAAATATAGTTAGCCAACTCAAACCAATTAATACATTTAAGAATACGCTGTTTCATTATTTTGCTTTTAATGAAGATCATGGTTGTAACAACTGGGGGGGGGGGGGGGGGGAAGATCGTCCCTCAACTTTACTCCCAAAACTATCGGCCTGATTATGCTTTGAAATTTGAAGAAATTAGTGAGAATGACACAAATCCATAACTTTATTCTGTAGCAAATATGTTACACTTAGACGTTCACTGTCCTTCAGAGGATATTGTATGATATACTGTAGACTGGAAATCTGGCTTGTAGACCACAGGCCTTTACGGAAAATCCACAAACTCAAATTGAAAAAGTTGAAATGATAGACATACCAGATCTCCATCATAAAAAGCAGTAAATGAGGATTACATCTCTTACTCTCCTCAAATAAAAACAAGGGTCTTAAATACCAAGGCTTCCATGCAGCTTCCTACTACAGCAATCATCATCAATATGTTCTTTCTGTTGTCCACATCCCTTTTCTCAACTAATGTGTCATGCAATGATGAAAGGGGTACAGGATTTTTGACCCACATCGGGCATCGCATACTGAATTTAACTAGTATGTAGCATACAACAATAAATGAGGTATCACTGAATAGGATTTTTTGCCCAATTCAGACATTGCATACTGGATTTGTGTTATACTCTTAGATTAAATATCACCATACATGTTATTTCTGATGTCAACTTCCTTTTTTTGCACATACAAAATGCACAATGACGAATGGGGTATTACATGAAAGGTTTTTGACAGGCTATTGACATAGTCAGACCTGCCAACCTTTGAAAATGCGAAATCGTAGCACACAAAATTTAAATTAATCTGGAGATTGGTTGGTTGGTTTTTCGTGTTTCACAGCCATCTTTTGACATTCGTAAAAGGAATAAGGTTTCCGTCTTTCAACTCAATATAGTATTTTTTTTCCTCTGAAAATTTCTATACGATTTTTAGAGTTTATTTTCGTTTCGCAGCTTTTTTTTTTTTTTACTTTTGTAAAAGGAGCCTGGTTCCAATTTTTTAGCTCAGTGCAGTAAATTTTGAGGGTGCGATTTCTGAATTCGCGATTTTCTTCCCGCCATCATTTCAGGATATTCACAATTTTTTCCCCACAATCGTAATTCACATTTTCCTATCATGATTCTTTGTTGAAATCTGCACTTTTTACCATGAACTTTTGATGAAATTCGCATTTTTTACGCCATCCTTTGACAATTTTGCGGGGTTTTTTACCACGATCCTTTGACTAAATTAGTGTTTTCTTTCTGCGATCTTTCGGTGAAATTTGTGTTTTCTTACTAATCTTTCGATGCAAGTTGCACTGTCTTACTGATCTTTTGACGAAATTCACGTTTTTTTTCAGCGATATTTTGACGAAATTCGCGTTTTTTTTCAGCGATATTTTGACAAAATTCACGTTTTTGCCACGATCCTTTAACGAAATTTATTTTCTTCTGCGACCAATTGACGAAATTGATTTTTTTACACGGTAATTTGTCGAAATTCGCGATAGTTTATCGCAAATCTTGCGATTTTGCACACTATTTCAAACCTTGCTCCTCAAGGAACCCCCTCCAGAATTCTTAAAATGGTACACTTGTTTCTAAGAAAGGGAATTCCTGTATAAATATTTACAAAAACACGATCAGAGTGTTTTATTTTAAGAAGTTTTTTTTGCAACCCAGAATTTTTTTTTCTCTCATGATCATTTTTTAATGTCCGAATTTTCGGACTAATGGCCAATTTTTTAAAACTTTCGGAAATGAAAACTAGGAAATTTCGGAACAGAATTACTCCTGAAAATATGCTGCGGATAAAAATCGCAACTAGAAACATAAAATACTTTTGTGTTTTTTGCAAAAAATCGTAGTTTAAGACCGATTTTCGTAGCATCGTAGTTTATAGGTTCAAATCGTAGCAACTACGATTTTTTCGTAGCAGTTGGCAGGTATGCATAGTACAAGTACACTCCTATTTTGTTAAAATAAGTTGTTTGATTAAAAAAATTGCAGTTAAATTAATGAAAAATGGTATCAGAAAATAAACTCAAAGATTGCAGTGTGAAAGCTTTGCACAGGTCTACTGGTGCTTTATTAATAAAGAAATTATTAATAACAAAAATAAAATTATGCATAATGATTAAATTTAAACAAATGGATTTACAGTTTGAGTTACTAATTATTCATTATAGAAAATAAAAAAATGGTATAAGATTTATAATCATAACCTAATATTATGACCTAATTACATGGTATAAAGGAGTTTCCGTGTTAAAACACACTTTCATCATGTAAATGCTATAGCTATAGCTCAGATGAATGAAACTAGTGCTGCAATTTGCAGCCATGTCCAACAAATACGAGTGAATTATGTCAGACAGGCATCATACGGATAGCTTAACAGGTAAAGCATTGGCACGCCATGCCAAGTATCCAGGTTCGATTCCTGGTCTGGACATTTTTCGTTCTGGTGGAATAAACTGCAACTGTGCTACTCTATCCTTGAATAAGTATAAGATTTATTTATTTATTTTGCATTTGAGAATGAAAACTGAAAATTTGCTCATAGCTAGAGTCACAAGAGCCATCTCACATATATTTGACCTGAACTTCTATAATATCAAATAGCACTAATCAAACACAAAGAAGAAATAAATGTCCATGATTTTTTCAGCATATTTAAATATAAAATAAGAATGAGAAAAATTACAAATATCAGGAGTATGGAAAATGAAACAAAAATCAAGAGACTTGGCAAGTCCGCAATAGTCTTTTGAAAATACATTTAAATAACATACTTTTCAATTCACGCAAGCCCCGTATTAATTTCTGTGATATATGAATATGGTCAGACTTAACTGTTGATTATCCTTATAGACAGTGTTTGAAAAATCCCACTCAACATGTTGCGAAGGTAATTATGTAATTACAAATTCTGAACTGGACCAAATTTTTTTAATATAGTTATAATGTTAATTGTAAATTAAAGCCATGAAAGAGCAATTTTCACATTTAACTTATTGAGAATTTAATGAAAATAAAGAACAAAAAAATTAAAAGGTTTTTTAATATATGTGACTGAAATACTTTAAAATAAATTAACGTTTCTTAGAAGATTTCTTGACAAAAAACATCTTACATACTCCTAGTATCTAAATATATCTTATAACCCTTTAAGACCGGAAGATTTTTGGTGAAAATGAAAAGTTTTGATTGAAAAAAATATTTTTTTAAATACCCGATGTTAGGTTATGTCAGGAGAGGATCCACACAATTCTGTGGATGCAGACTTGACTTTAAATCGCACAAAAAGAGGAAAATGTTTTTTCTTTTTCTTTGGGATCACCTACACAATTGTGTAGATCAGGTCTAAAAGGAATACTATCATACATGCCAAACTTCCAAATTGTTTTATTGACAAAATATATTTTAAACCAGAAAGTTTATTTAATTACTAAATATATCTTGCTTCTGTAGTGTTGCCATTTGAAATTTACTTGATTTCATTCATTAAATAAAATTTCTGGTTCAAATATGTTTATTTAAACAGGAGTATCCTGCCAAAACTGAGAGATTTGACAAGTATGTGCTATTCTAATTTCTGGAGCTTCATGTAAAAAAAGTGTTTTCTCAAAAGAATTTGAAACAAACTAATTTAAGAAATTGTAGTGATGTTAACAATTTATTACAAAGTATTTCAGTAATCAAATTGAATGGAAAATATTTAAAGAATTTTATCTGTGATCAAGCTACTAGACATTTTTTATCATTTTCATGGCCCTAAATGGAATTTATAAAAAACAAATAAATGTTAATTTTCTCATCCAGGTATAATCATTTGTTAAATTTTTTAAATTACATAAAACTACTTTTTTTCCTTTCTTTCTTTCTGGCTCCCAAGTCTTCTAGTTAGGCTCTTAATATGTGAAGAAATTTTTCAATCTTTGATTGTACATGTCTTAAGATAAAACAACAACTTTAGAATGAATTAATGACTAAGTCGCAGGAAATCATTTTTAATGAAAGATCTTGGGAGTGTTTGCTTTCAACATGGGTGGGCTTCAGATCTGAGTGGTTTTTATGAAAAGAAATCAAAGAAAACTTTACTTTTTTTCTTTAAGCACAATCTTTTTATTGGCATGCATTTTTGCAATGCCATGAAGGATACCACTTAATTCGTATAATCATTGATAGCCTGCAATTAATTGGAAATTCCTGGTATAACAAAAAATCTAACCTGTGTTTCCATATGTGTTAAATCCTTCCTCATAGCTTCCAAACTAACAGCTACAGCAAAGGAAAAAAATATATATATATTACTATGATATAGCAAATGTATCGAACATAGTAATGAATTTAACTGTTGTACTCATATTTAAAATACTTGGGTTCCAAGACTAGATTGATTTTGATGATTTAAATGAATATAAGAAATCTTTACTATTACCATTCATAGCTAAAATTTTTAATATTAAAGTGGTTCTAAAAGTATTTTCCCCAAATATTTTTATCAAAATATATCTTAGCAATGTGAAACTTTCTGATTCATTTTAAGATAGAAAAGCTTGATATTTGCATGCATGATTATTGAATTGATTTGCAATCAAAAAGTTTTTTTTTTTTCATTCAAAAATTCTGTTTAAAATGGTGAAGCATCCTATGTTAAATAAAGATCACAGAAATTAGCTCTTCTAACAGTAATTGGTAATAAAGTGTAATGCACCAGACTTCTATGTTGCTCTGTAAAAGAGCTAAAAATGCTACATACCATATTTTCAATGGAGAATATGCTGAAAATAATGCCTTAGTACTTTATGCCTTAATACTTTTGTGCAATTCTGTAAAATAACTAAAAATGCTATATACATACTCTTAAAAAAAAAAAAAAATAATAATAATAATAATAGGTGATTGTAACAGAATACTAAAATTAACTAACATCAGCGTTTTATAAATCGATTTAATTTCGGATACAACATAACTTATGAAAATATTATATTGAGAAAAGTAATTCATTGATTGTCAAGAAGAAATTACAGAATGTTATTACTGCAACTTGGACTAATTAACTAATCAGTGGCAGTCAATGCATTAAATAAATGAGAATGAATTATTGAGATAATCAATTAATAACTGGATAACTCAATACATTTTATATGCCATAATTGAAATCTTTATCATGAAGTCTCATGAAGTCTAATCACAAGTCTATTAAAGAAGGGAAAAAAAAAAAAAAAAAAAATGCTGAATGATAAATCAATGTTCAAAATTTAAAAAGAGAGATCATAAAGAAATGTGAATCTTACAATCACAAATTGAATACTTATTATGATGATGTAGAAATGATGCAATATTAAAAAATCTTTTAATTTGTGCACGCTAAACATCTTTGAATAATAAATGGTTCAGTCAGAAAAAAAAGGTTCCTTTCAAAAAGTAACTGAATATAACAAGATATTGACAATAGTATTTTTATTTTATTTTCCCTGTTATATTTTCTTTCCAGAATGGCATTGTGACGAAGTTAATATTTAAATGTTGAGAATAAGCATAAGTGGCGAGAATAGAGTGATCGTATAGTAAAGATGATAAGGTTGACTTGCAGTAAAAATAAATAGGAATAGTCTTACTTAATGGTGAGAACACATTGAAGAGACAGCAGTTGTAAAAATCTTCTTTATTAGTTGATTCACTTGAGAGGTGGAAGGTAATTAGGAGAAGTACACATTCGAAGTAACACACACAAGAAACAATTCACACTGTACACATTCGAAGAACGTTCCACGAAGAATTATTAAAACTTGGAAGTAATTCCATGATAAAGATGAATACTGGTTAAAATCATTTTTTAAAGAAGGTCTTGATAATAAAAAGTCCGAAATCAAATATGCGTTAAATTAAAAAAAAAACAGAGACCGAAGATAAACTTTTAGATATCGCGATACAGCTATTGAAGAACATCGCTCTTTGAATTTAGGCGCTAAGGCCCGAAATTCAAACGACAAATCACATTGTCAAAAATAATACATACTTTCGTAAATCTTAAAATCTGATCCGATCTTAAAATCTGTTAAAAAACTGGCTGCATTGATATATATACTGCATAAAAGGGGTTTACAAAACTACATGCAGAAATGATTTAAATCTATTTGTTAAATTAAATTTACGTATTAATTGTAGAACGAATGACCGCACGGAAAAACGAAACTACAGTCAAAAGGCAAGAGGAGAGAGACACACCTCCAATATAACGCGGTCGACGTCACGCTTAATCTAAAAATAGATCAGGAAGAGGGGGAAAATCTGAAATCAAAGGTTCTGTTACTTGTGGTAAAAAGAAAAGGAAAAAAAAAACGATTTGAACGATGTTTTGCGTTGAAAATAAATAGTTTAAAACATGAGATAATAATGCTGCATTACAATTTAAAAAATAAATAATAAATGTGATTGCTACATCACATTACCCCCATTTGCCGAACAAAATTTTGGATGACCAAAATGTGAAAAAGGTAAATCTTGAAAGAGCTTTTTCAACAAAGGGAAAACAAAATTTTAAAAGGCAAGGAGCAAAAAAATGTAGAATAAAATTTAAGTTAAAATTTAAAAGTCATAATAAAAATTTTAAGTGCATGTGCACATTTATGGATCGTAAATGTACAGTGACCTAAAGAGAAAGAAAAGGAATATACATCAAGTAGTACATTCAAATTTCAATAGTATACATAACATGATAGTATACAATAATATTAATATCAAGCCCCATTGCAACGACAGGCAAAGAAAGGCACCTTCCTGTAAAGTGATCTCTATAAATTAAAATATTACTCTTTTAATATTTTAAAATTTTATAAATCCAAAAGCTAAATAAATTTTTAGCCGAAAGAGACCACAGAAAATTTTTTGAATTCAATAAGATAAAAAATACGGTACACTTATGAATCAAAATTTATAAAGTTGCAAAAGTAAAGCAACATAAAGTCAGAAGTACCCTCTCTAAATATACTCTGACTGCCTAGGAAAAATAAATCATAAATTGAAACATTCGAAATGAAAAATCATTTCTACTAATCAATTTTCTCATAATATTGAAACATTCAAAATGAACAAGTCATTTCTACAAATCAATTTCCTCATATATTGAAACATTCAAAATGAACAAGTCATTTCTACTAATCAATTTCCTCATATATTGAAACATTCAAAATGAATAAATAAATCATTTCTACTAATCAATTTTTTGCATATTTATAAAAATAAATTGCAATGAGAAAGTCTAGAATATTTTACTTTTATATTCCGACAACCTAGGACTTAAATTTCATTAATCATAATAATAGTTTTTAAAAAAATTGTCATAATCAGGAAAAAATTTAAATTACCAAACAAGTGTACCATAAAAATATTTGGTTTAATTCCTTCAATAATTTACTAATAAAATTTAAATTTCTATGCTTGTAAAGAAAAAGTAAATTATTTTAAATTAACTTTAAACAACAGTTGAAATTAGATTAAAGAGCTGCAAAAATTTAAAAAATATTGTAGAGTAAACAGACAATCCTTCATGATACCATGGCCAGTGGGCACATTCAGGAACTCTGTAAACACATTTATACAAAACACAAAAATACAGCAGACTCCAATGCGTATAAGAGACCTCTGAGATCTTGTGCAAGAGATAATCAAATAATTCAGCATAGAAAAAAAAAATAGTGTATTTTACAGATGTAAAGAAGCTCTTGGTATAAACCACAAATGGTTGGATATGAATAGTACTGTGAACTATTCAAACACTTCTATTTTGTTGAAAAAAAAGGCACAGTTAAGAACACACTATCACCAATTATGAACATTTAGCAGAATATGGTGAACATACTTTGAAGGAAAAATCGGTAGACACTGCTGGCAAAAAGAAGACAATGCATGGTGGTACATTTAGGAGTAACACTACACTTAAGGATGATATAAACACATACACCATGATGAGTAGAGGACAAGATCGGTAGTCAAAATCGGTAGTGAAGAAGCACTTTTTTAAAAAATATATATAATTTCTTAGAGAATTGTTGAAGATTCACTGATGAACACTTCAAAAAAAGATGCGCTGGTAAATATTTTCACTAAGAATTTTGTGCTTTTCTTCGTATAAAAGGTGCAAATAAAAATTTTCTTCATTAAAAAAATATATCTTCATGATCAATTTAAAATAATTTTCTTGCATAAATTAAAAAAGTGAGGCATATGGCAGATTAAAAATTTTGAAGCAATTGGGTTATGAAATAAGGAAAAGGCACTATAATAATGATTGACATATAAAAATCTTCAGAAATAAGCAAATAAACAAACATTCTTGAGCTTAAACATTTTGTGTAATTCAAATAACAGTAAATTTTATAAATAGTCGTGGAATATGGTATGATGTAGAAGTCAAACACTTCCAATGCGAGGATGAAACTTTGCCGCTTACCCCTACGTAAGGATGAAAATTTTCCGCTCACAAGTAAACGTTGACTAGGAAAATTCTATTGTTTATGAAAAAATAATATGTATACTGATTTAGCTTCAAAACCAACTTCAAAAACACACTGGAGAAGATCAGAAAAAATATGGATTTTTTACTACATAAATTACTGAGAATTCACCAGGAACATCAAAGCCGAAAATGGAGCACAAATCTTTATTGGTTGCTGTAAATGAGGAACAGATTTTTTTTTTTTTCCAGGTATGTATTATAATGTTTTCAGTACTTTCAGAACAACATTTCCACACACCAGAGAAGCGTTTCAAAAAATGGATTAATAACAACACTCTTGAAGGCAACTTCAGTAGGTAAGTAAATGTGAATAAGAAAGATGAGTAAATCTATTGTTATATTTGAATCAGGCATAGAATAAAATTTTATCAAACTATTTCAGACATGAGGATGATACAGGAGAATGAATTTTTTTTATTTCTTCTTTAAGCAAAAAAATGTCATTATATTTTGATGAAACTACATAATCTTGGAAAATTGAAGCACTGAGAACTATCATAACAGTTTGTAGAAAGCAAACAGAGTTCTTGAAATTTTATAAAGGAACACTGCACTCACCAAACACCAAAATCGATATTAGCAGTCAAATCGTGCACTAGATGACAAAAATATCTTGAGAACAAAAGTGGAAGGTGGTACAACAAGAATAAGTATTTTTTTTTTTTTATAAAAAGCTATTGAAGGTATTATAAATTGATACATTTAAAAGCAGAGAAGACTTCAAAAAAATCATGCAGGATATATTTTACAGCTACGAATTTCATGAAGAACTTCAGCTCCTTTGCAAGTAATAGATAAGAACAACTTCATTAAAATAATTTAAACTTCAATAATTATCACAGATTCCAAGGAAAAAAATAATTTGCTTCAATAAATATCTTAATTTTCATAATATATCTTCAAATTCATTAAATATTTTACTTCAATATATTAGTGCCATAAAATAAAATTTAAAAACCCAATATGAGAATAAGTATAAAAACCATAGCCTCTTGTTAAATAAATTTGTTCTTAAAATCAGAGAACAATTTTTAGAATTCATTTCAGAATTTCAAAATTCATTAAAGATTTTTTATGATAAATATCTTGTAATGCACCATAAGAATAAATAAATTAGAGAATAAATAAATAAATTTCTTGATTTTTAAAATAATATTTCATTCTTCAAAAATTTAAAAACAGCAATAATTTTGTCAAGACATATCTCAAAATGAAAACCAGTAACGGAATTTTTTTTTTTTTTAAACTATACTATGCTCAAAAATTTTAAATCATGGAATAAGTATTGCAAATAAAACTTGAGAACAAAATTTTCATTACGATGTTTGATCGATCTTCAGCCGTTAAAACAGCAAAATGTTCCATCTGAGAACAACAGAATATTATAATTTTCTTAAAATTCCATATTAAAAAATAATAATTTTAAAACAATTTATTTGAATTTACGTCAGTATTTTTCTATAAAAGTAACAAATCTGCAAAATTTTATGCAAAAGAAAATTCAGTTAGGAATAATTTTCAGGAACAAAATTTCTTCTAAGATTAAAAAAGATTACGTTTTCTTTTTATAAGAACAGAAAATATTGCAAAAAAGAATAACAGCAATTATAATGCTAAATCATTTTCAGAATTCCATTTAAAAAAGCAGTTCATCTGTTTGAGAACAAAAATCTTCTTTAAAAAAAATGCATCAATCGTCAAAATTACGGCAACAAAATACAGTCATTAAGTTATTATTTAAGGCATTACGTTGTAATCAAAAAGCAACAACGCCGAAATGTTCTTTTTTTGTCACGGAAACCAAATGTGACGAAGTTAATTTAAGTTGTTGCAGTAGAAATAAATAGGAATAGTCTTACTTAATGGTGAGAACACATTGAAGAGACAGCAGTTGTAAAAATCTTCTTTATTAGTTGATTCACTTGAGAGGTGGAAGGTAATTAGGAGAAGTACACATTCGAAGTAACACACACAAGAAACAATTCACACTGTACACATTCGAAGAACGTTCCACGAAGAATTATTAAAACTTGGAAGTAATTCCATGATAAAGATGAATACTGGTTAAAATCATTTTTTAAAGAAGGTCTTGATAATAAAAAGTCCGAAATCAAATATGCGTTAAATTTTAAAAAAAACAGAGACCGAAGATAAACTTTTAGATATCGCGATACAGCTATTGAAGAACATCGCTCTTTGAATTTAGGCGCTAAGGCCCGAAATTCAAACGACAAATCACATTGTCAAAAATAATACATACTTTCGTAAATCTTAAAATCTGATCCGATCTTAAAATCTGTTAAAAAACTGGCTGCATTGATATATATACTGCATAAAAGGGGTTTACAAAACTACATGCAGAAATGATTTAAATCTATTTGTTAAATTAAATTTACGTATTAATTGTAGAACGAATGACCGCACGGAAAAACGAAATTACAGTCAAAAGGCAAGAGGAGAGAGACACACCTCCAATATAACGCGGTCGACGTCACGCTTAATCTAAAAATAGATCAGGAAGAGGGGGAAAATCTGAAATCAAAGGTTCTGTTACTTGTGGTAAAAAGAAAAGGAAAAAAAAAACGATTTGAACGATGTTTTGCGTTGAAAATAAATAGTTTAAAACATGAGATAATAATGCTGCATTACAATTTAAAAAATAAATAATAAATGTGATTGCTACATCACAGGCATAATTTTTACCACCAGAAGCATTTGTTTTTCTCAGATTAGTGAATTGTTAGACCCACTAAAAATATTTTAATTTATTAATGCTACTATAATTTTTCTTTTAACCATGATGCTGTTTTTACTAGTTGAGTGATGCTTCTAATTGGTAATGTTGATCAACCAAAACATGTTTTATGATACAGAGTATTGAGAATTTATTGGATCACGTGACCCAGGGCGGAGTTTTGACTACGTCATAATCCCGAACTGGTGAGAAAACTATTGTTTTTCATTCAGATGGAATAAATTTATCTCGAAAATGGAGCCATGCTTGATATGCTCCCATGGAATTTATTATAAGTTTTTTTTTAAGAGTTAAATATTTTAATTGTTGTGTTTAAGTTTGCTGTTAATAAAATGAAGAAAAGGCAGCAGGACTTTAATTGGAATAATCTCAACACGGCACATGAATATAGAAAGATTCTTCTATTACTTTGAAATTCACGAACACCCTTTGTTTCTGTTTTTATATATTCGTATCATTGGTGCCGAAATCCGCGGGAACTCAAAGGAATATTTAGTTATAATGAATCCAATACTTATGGACGGGCTCACCCTGTAGGATAATTTCGAACTGTAAGTTCTAATAAAAGGTACTGTACATTTTTTTATTTTTATCATTATTGTAAAATGGAATCGATTGATAAGTTGAAAGCAAAGAGGAAGCTTGTTCGATCGGCATGTACAAAGTTAATCACAACTATTGACACTTTTATATTGACTACTGATACTCAAAGTACAGTTGATAAATGTAAACTATCTGAATATTTATTAAATCTGCAAGAAAAACAGGATGATCTTAAAACGCTAAATGAAAAAATTGAGGAACTAATTTCCGATGCAACACAATTCAAAACAGAAATTCAAAAATCACTTGAGTATGACGAATCAATATCGGATTCGAAAACTACTATCAGAATTAAATTAAAACAATTCAAGGTCGAGCAAGCTGAATCTGTTCCAAGTAATAATGTTTCTAGTTTTATTACTGCTTCACAGTCCCAAATTTCGGTTAATTTGCCAAAACTTAATATAACCCCATTTAATGGTGATCCAAGTAAATTTTAGGAATTTTTTAACAGTTTTGAAAGCGCTATTGATTCAAATGAATCTTTAAGTACTGTTGATAAATTTTTATATTTGAAGTCTTTCTTAACTGGTGAAGCTTATAAAACAATTGCTGGGTTTGCTTTGAAAGAAGAAAATTAAAAGTCTTGTTTAACCTTATTAAAAGAAAGATATGGAAAACAAGACCAATTAATTAGTTGTTTTGTCAATAAACTCTTAGAACTTGAACCTGTTAAATTTTCTTCAAATATTAAAGGGCTTAGGAGTCTTTATGATGAAAGTGAAGTCAGTATTAGAAATTTACAAGCTATGGGTATTGATTCAGAAAAATTTGGGTATTTGTTAATCCCAATATTGTTGAAACAACTACCACATAATTTAGTGGTAGAATTCCACAGGAAAAAGAACCCCAACAAAGCGGGTGATATTAACGAATTAATGAAATTTATCAAATTTGAAATTGAATCTAGGGAAGCTGCAAATTCTATTTCAGGACTTTCTGTCAAAAGTCAGGAAACATTTCATTCGAAAGTTGAATATCCTAAAAGCAAATTAAAAGTAAAAAATAATTTTCCGTCAGCGGCTGCATTGAATACAATTGCTAAAAATGCTTGTATTTTTTACAGTTCTAATTCGCATACTGGATTAGAATGTAAAACCCTAACAAACGAACAAAAGAGGTACAAATTAAAAAAAGAAGGCAGGTGTTATCGGTGTTTTTTTAAACACTTACAGTTAGCTTGTAAAGTTAAAATTGAAAACTGTAAAACATGTGATAGTTCTCAACATAACTACCTGTTTTGCCCCCAAACTAAATCTAAAAAACTAGTCCAAAATCAAGATTCTGAATTAAAAGAAGTTAATCGATTTCAGGAAAGTGACACCGCTATGTCATCGGTCCACGAGTCAAAAAATTTGAGGAAAAATTATACCACTTTGCTTCAAACTGCGTGTGTTCAAGTTGAAAGTGGATCTAAAAAACTAATCGCTAGAATATTATATGATTCGGCTTCCACCAAGACATTTATTCGAAGCAATTTAGCAAAAGCATTAAATGCAAAAATCTTAAGAAAGGAAAAACTTTTCATTTACACATTTTCTAATAGAAATCCCACTGAATCTGAATTTGAATGTGTAAAAATAACTTTAAAAAGTAGATTTTTTCCTTACAAGTCTATTAATGTTGAAGCTTTAATTACGGATGAAATATGTGGTACTCATCTGTGTCGAAAGTAAATCCACAGATAAAAAATATTATGTCTAAAGGATATAAATGGGCTGATACATTTGAAATAGAATATCCAATTCAAATTCTATTAGGCGCCAATTATATTTATCAAACTTTGTCTGGATCACTTACACAAATAAACAAGCAATTATATTTTCAAAGGTCAATTTTCAGGGAAATGCTAGTTGGACAGGTGCCAAATAATCAAATAAGCAATTCTGTTCAGTGTTTAAATGTCTATTGCTCATCTAAGGAAAAAGATTTGACTTGTTTATGGGAAACAGGGTCATTTCTGTCTAATAAAAAAAAGGAATTAGCCTCTGATAATTTAAATGTTTTCCAAAACAATTTACGATTTGTAAATGGCAGGTATGAGTCACCTCTAATGTGGAAATCGAAAGAAATGCAAAATAATTTAAGGGATAATTTTAATATTGCAAAGACAAGATTTATGTATTTAGAAGTGAAAATAAATATAAGATGCCCCATAGAGAAGTATTTAGGGAATGTTCTCATAGTTCTAAAACTAGAGTTGTTTTTGATGCAAGTAGTAAACAAGGAACTAATTACAGTTTAAATGAATGTCTTCTTTCGGGGGAAAATTTAAATGTAGAATTAGTGGACGTTATTTTGAAATTTCGAGAATATAAAATAGGTTTTTGTGGTGATATAGCGAGGGCTTTTTTACAAATACAAGTCTCCGAATGTGACAGAAATTATTTGTGTTTTTTATACTATAAAAACTGTGATAAATCTCAACCTGTAGTAATGTATCATTTCAATAGACATTGTTTTGGCATCACCAGTTCGCCCTATGTTTTGGCAGCGACTATCAAAACCCATCTTAAGGGATATAAAATTACACATCCTCTTGCGCATGAAATGTTAAATAAATCGCTGTACGTGGACGACCTTTTTTATGGAAGTTCCACTGTTCAAGAAGCATTTAAATTATCTACTGATGCTGTTTCTATTTTGAAAGACGCGAACATGACTATGAGAAAATTTGACACAAATTCTGAAGAGTTAAAAAATTTGTGGAAAAACTCCAATCCCAAAATTGAAATAAATGAACATTCCGATAAATCTTTGAAAGTGCTAGGTCTTAGTTGGTGTAATGAGGAAGACACATTGTCCCTGAATTTAATATCAGTGTTATCAAATTTAAATGAATTTAAATGTACCAAAAGAAATGTTCTTCATGTAGCTGCAAAAATATTTGATCCTTCTGGATTTGGTTCTCCTTTTTTAATTCGAATAAAGTGCCTTCTGCAAGAATTGTGGCAACTAGGTTTGGAATGGGATGAAGTGTTTTCAGGAGAAATTAAGGACAGGTGGCTAATATGTTGTAGCGAAATTAAGGAACTACAAAAAATCAATATCCCTAGATATTACTTTCTGATTTTGTGGATGGAGATAATATACAGTTACATGTATTCTCAGACGCTTCATTAAAAGCTTTTGGAGCAGTGGCGTATTTTAGGTATAAAACGTCACATGACACTTTTAGCACTAGTTTTGTAATTTCTAAGGCACGGGTAGCACCGCTTAAAAGGTTAACATTGCCTAGGTTAGAGTTATTGGGTTCTGTAATAGCTGCAAGACTTGTTAAACACTTGAAGGAAATTTTTAAGTGGATTGGAAAGATTATTTTGTGGTGTGATTCTACTATAGTCCTACATTGGATAAAAGGCACACCGTCCAAATGGAAACAGTTTGCCTCCAATCGAGTCACCGAAATACAGGAATTAACAGATCCCATTTCTTGGAAACATTGTATAGGCAAACACAATCCGGCAGATTTGTTGACCAGTGGGATATCTAGTAAAGATTTAATAAACTCAAAAAAATGGTGGCATGGCCCTGAATAGTTGACTGAGCCAGAAAACTTTTGGCCTACGGTAAAAGTGTTTGAATTTGATCCCACTGACAAAGATGTTGAATCCGAGTATAAGTCTAAAGTTATAGTTAGCTCAGCAATAACTTATGAAAAAATTATTGATCCTGGCAGATTTAACAAATTGAGAAAATTATTAAGGGTCACTGCTTGGGTACTACACTTTGTAGATATACTTAAAAGAAAACAGGATTACAAAGGTACTCTTACGTCTGACGAATTAAATAATGCTGAAGAGTTTTGGATAAAAGTTGAGCAAAATGCATTTTAATTTAATGAAATTACATGTTTAAAGAATGCCAAACCTATCCCAAAGTACTCCAATTTGTTGTGTTTAAATCCCTTTCTAGATGACCAAAATATATTGCGAGTTTCAGGAAGATTACAAAAATCCCAATTGATAGCGGATGAAAAGCATCCTGTTATGCTCCCTTCTAAATCTGAATTGACTAAATTATTAATCTCGGATTCTCACGAAAAAGTATTTCATTCAAGTGTATCTCACACGTTAGTACAGTTAAGAGAAAAATATTGGATAATAAGAGCCAGACAAACTATAAAATCACTTCTCAAAAATTGCGTTATTTGTAGAAAATTCAATTCTTCTCCAGGAAAACAGATGATTGCTCCACTACCTGCTGATCGAGTGGAACAAGCAGCTCCGTTTTCAGTCATTGGAGCTGATTTTGCCGGACCATTATTTGTGAAATATGATGATACCAAACATTATATTCTTCTAATAACATGTGCAGTGACTAGAGGTATTCATCTTGAACTTGTCAGCAATTTATCTACAGAAACCTTTCTTCTTGCTTTTCCATGCTTCATTGCACGACGTGGCTTGCCTTCTGTGGTGTTTTCAGATAATGCATGTACTTTTAAATGTGCCGATCTGGAATTAAAACAACTGTGGTCTATTGTGAATCATCAAGATGTAAAAAATTATTGTGCTTCGAACTCAATCAAATGGAAGTACATTGTTGAACGAGCCGCCTGGTGGGGCGGATTTTACGAGCGCATGGTTCGTATTGTAAAGGTTGCTCTGCGGAAAACTTTAGGAAAGTCCTCTCTGACTGTGGATCAGTTGCATACTGTTCTTCTCGAAATTGAGGGAATGATAAATTCCCGCCCAATTACTTACGTTGGAAGTGATGCTGAAGAGCCAACTGCTTTAACTCCTGCACATTTTCTTTTAGGAAAAAGAATCTCTTCACTACCTCCAGTAAGACTTCACCTTGATTCAAATTTCTCTTCTAGGAAAATTTTTATAAAGGCTTTTAATTATCGAGAAAAGTTAATGAGATCCTTTTGGTCAAGATGGAAAAATGAGTATTTGTTAAATTTGAGATCGGCTCATTCTAGTTTGGTTAATACCAACACCCACTCCTTTAAAGTTAACAATGTAGTTTTGATCAAAGATGATCATTTACCTAGAAATTTTTGGAAATTAGGAAGAATTCTAGAGTTATTTCCTGGAAGAGATGGTAAGGTGAGGTCTTGCAAGTTAAAAACTGAATCATCAATTATTAAACGACCTGTACAATTATTGTACAATTTGGAGCTCCAGAAGTGAAAGTAAAACATTTTTTTTCCAATAACAGAACATTCTAGAACATTATTATGATGTATATTTAATGTTTAAGCAATATGATGTGCATTTTTTTTAATATTATTTACAGGAATATAGTATCTTGAGTAAGTATCACTGAAATGTATATGTATATATTTATACTTGCATTATTTCTTGAATTTTATATTTGCAATTTTCTCGTCTTTTTGATTTAAATTTGATGGTTAAATATTCTATTAGGTTTGTATTCATTCTCGTACTAAGTATATAGAATATTGTTATCAAAGCTATGATATATCATATATTATTTGGATCTTGAACTGAATTCAAATTTTAAAATTATTTAATATTTGAGTGTTTTTTAAATGTTTCTTTGACTCACTTGGTTTCACTCTTGAATATTTACTATCTTGGATATATTATTGTTTCTAATTTAAACCTTTATAATTTAATTTTAATTTTGTACTTGGAATATATACTATATTGATCTTGAATACTATTATATTAAATTGTGTGCTTGAATAACTTAACATTACTTTAATTTAAAATTTATGTAAGAATTTGAATTTCTGAGAAATATGAAGTATTATTTGTTAAATGAAAACCAGGTTACTTGTATTGAAGTTATTTCTGTATGATATACTTTCTTGAAAAATTTTGATGAACCCCCATGTTGTTCATGGTGGGGCAGGATGTTGAGAATTTATTGGATCACGTGACCCAGGGCGGAGTTTTGACTACGTCATAATCCTGAACTGGTGAGAAAACTATTGTTTTTCATTCAGATGGAATAAATTTATCTCGAAAATGGAGCCATGCTTGATATGCTCCCAAGGAATTTATTATAAGTTTTTTTTTAAGAGTTAAATATTTTAATTGTTGTGTTTAAGTTTGCTGTTAATAAAATGAAGAAAAGGCAGCAGGACTTTAATTTGAATAATCTCAACACGGCACATGAATATAGAAATATTCTTCTATTACTTTGAAATTCACGAACACCCTTTGTTTCTGTTTTTATATATTCGTTTAAACAGAGTTTTAATGATGGAATGACAGATGATAAATATCAGCTAATTTTTATATAGCTGCAAAGTATATTAATTTTATTTGGCTTACTTATCATACTAAGTTATACAATAACAATGATACATTACCAAATTCATGCATATTAACCTAAAAATAAAAAGACAAATTAGATTAATTTCAATATTAATGCATAAAAATATAATTTTATAAACAATTTCCTCTACATTTATTAAATTTTTTTACATCTAATTACATCTACATTTTATTTACATTAACTCAAATAAAGGATAATTTAAAATGATACAGACTATAAAATGTACATTTTGTATTAAAGAATGTGCATCTAAAGGCTTGATTTTTTTATGTAACCAACATATTAAAAAAATGCTATTATTTATTATGAGAAAAGTTAGGTAAGAGCACACATTCAGCATATTTTTAAGGCTCTATATTTTCATTTCTCATTTTTATAATGAAAAATGCTAGGCCTTATCTTCGATGACCTTATGTTACATAAATATTTATGTAATAACTTACTTTTAAAGTTTTTGCTTCTTCAATATATTTAGTTGAGGTGTATTCTAAAGGGAGGAAATGATAATAACAGCATTAAAAAACTTTTATACATTTTTATCATGTGCACTATTAATATACAAACAATTAAAACACTACTAATATAAATAGGGATATACAGAACCCCTAGACAATTTGTATCATTGGTGCCATTTTATACCCTTTATCTCCTTTTCTTTTAACAATTAATATTTTATTAAAACCACAAAGAAGAATATTGTGTCTGAGCATAGAGAAAGCCTTGTTAATATCTATACAATTTCAGTCAATGCATAGAGTTTACTACAACAAAACAGCAACATTTCATGCTTTTTGTTTATTTTATTTAAACGATATGAGAAATAAAAACGTCCTTCTGAACTGAACAGGGAGAAAAAGGTAACTTCCCTCTTCGTTATTTTTAAGAATACAGCTAATTTTACTCAGACACGCAAAGGTAAAATGTGTGGAGCCTGATTATAGAAGATTCCCCATTTTCATCAATACTGGATTTAATTGGGAATTTGAAAAAAAAGTAGTCAGCTATCACCACGTTGGCTTCATTTATGCTGACCTACTTTTATTGCCAACTGTGGAGACATTTCACCCAGTATCGTCAAGTCTGATTAGAATTTAACACTAACGGATATGAGTATATAGTTTTAAGCAATAATGGTCACAACAATTAAAGTAAATTTGAGAGAAACCACATTTGCTAAAGCTCATAAATTAAACACAATTATGAAAAAAAAAAAAAAAAATCTTCCGTCTTGTTTCAAAATGGCAGCCACACTAGAAATTTAAATTGCTATATCTCAGCCATTTTTTAAGATAGAGGGAGGGGGGGGGGGTGCTCTGTAATCATTGTATTAATGCCTAACACTTATGCAAAAAATAAAAATTGGATTTCTAATTTTTTTTTGCAAACAACCAGATGAAGCTGATCAATGAACTCTAGACATTTCACCCAGTATCGTCAAGTCTGATTAGAATTTAACACTAACGGATATGAGTATATAGTTTTAAGCAATAATGGTCACAACAATTAAAGTAAATTTGAGAGAAACCACATTTGCTAAAGCTCATAAATTAAACACAATTATGAAAAAAAAAAAAAAAAATCTTCCGTCTTGTTTCAAAATGGCAGCCACACTAGAAATTTAAATTGCTATATCTCAGCCATTTTTTAAGATAGAGGGAGGGGGGGGGGGGGTGCTCTGTAATCATTGTATTAATGCCTAACACTTATGCAAAAAATAAAAATTGGATTTCTAATTTTTTTTTGCAAACAACCAGATGAAGCTGATCAATGAACTCTGTCATTATTGATTTTTGTTTAATAATAATAAAAAAAATTGTTCTTTTATAAAACTTATAGTAAAATTTTTTTTGCTTATGCACTGACAAGGAAAAGGGCCCAAACCATTTTTTTTTCTTCCAAAATCACTTTAAATTCACTATAGTTTCTTACTTTTGTAATAAATGTCACCTAAAAGTGAATGAGCAATGTAGTTTGATACGCTGAAAATCTGAGTTGAGATTTTTTCTAGCATTTCCAAGAATTGCATTTTTTTTTTTTTTTACAACTCAGCCCACAGCAGTTGATGACATTTCTCTGTTATTCAATCAGTGTCATTAACCATGAATTTATAACACTTTAAATTGAAAATTACAATATCCCTCCAAGTTGGAATTTTCAATTTATTAACCCGTTCTTGCCATTCATTCCTCAACATTTCAACAAGCAGGAAATACAATTAAGTTATCAACTAAAATTAATTTTATTTAATAATAGTTAAAAAACAATATTTTACTGTCATAATTTTTTTAACTGCTAGATGAGGATGTGAATAGTGATGCTTTGTTTGAATAAGCTTTCCAAAAAAGTAATATCAATGTGCTCCAAATTCTCAAAAAGAATTTCTAATTCATAAAAGAAAATTTAAAAAACTCAATGTATCATAGCTTGGTAAGTTTTGACCAGGGAAAAATGCATTTTTTGTTGCTTAATTTGCTAGAATATGGAAAAAGATTTTCTACATATAATTTACAGGACTCATAAAAATTTAATTTTGAAACTTTTATGAAAATAACATTATTGCTATAAATGGCTTTTGATACGATGGAGAAGAACACTTGAAAAATATTTCAAGTGTTCTATTAAAGAATAAAAAGTAAATTAAGTATTATAACTTACCCAGAATTAAAGTACTTTCCTGAAACATAAAATATTTCTTATTAACAGAGTGGAAACTTACAATGTATAAAGAAAAACATTAAATGAAGAATTATGATGATGCTGATTACAAAATACAATTGCTTAATACATAATACAATTTAAAACAAGACTTATCCTATACTACGTATGATGGGTAAGTAAAAGCAAAAGAAATACTTTTGTCAAAAAAGAAGAAAAAAAGAACATTTGAAAAATTACTCAAATTTCTGTATTTTATTGACATTAACTTAGAAATGAGAATTTGGGAACTTCATGCTTTGTGACATTCAGATTTTATTAAAAACTTATTCTAAATTAACAAGAAAGAAAAATCATGTATCCCATAAAAATTATGCAACATTTCCAGAATACTGTAACAAAATGTCAGCATTTAATAAGGTAAAAGAAGATATCTAAACAAACAACACAGTTGAATGCCACATTTCTGTAATTAGCATCCACAGTCGATAAGATATTGAAATTCTTTCGAGCAGTCCAATGTATTTTCTATAGATGTGCATACACTCAATATGTTTTGCTAAAATTTAATTCAGCTACAAAATGCCAAACATATCTGAAAATTTATTTACAGCATTTACTGCCTACATATAATAGCTTGAAATATTTTGTACGGCCCTGCATATGATCTACAAATTTTTATACACACCTCATATTAAGCTAAAATTTAATTCAGATAGCAAAATGCATAACACAACTATAATCACACTTTGCATCCGTAGACAGTTAACATATTCAGTATTTTTTGTAGCCTTGTATCTGAATTTATTTATATATGAACATATCTTAGTATATACTAACTGAATATAGTTAATCTGGAAAATGCATAACATAATTAAAAAACACTGCTAAGCAATTCACAACCATAGAGAGTAATGCATAATTTTTTAATTTTTTTTTGTGTGTGTGCATCTTTCTATATGAGCTATATGATTTATACACGCCATATATTGTAATAAAATTTGGTTAAGCTTTGAAATACATACTGCATCTGAAAACTAATGATTATCGCTCATAGACAGTACTGTAATCAATTATTTTTTGTATCTCTGTAAATGAATAAATAACTGCTATGTTCCCAATATTCTACAGTAAACATCTTGTATTGCACCTCAGCATTGCATACCAATTCCATCATGTTTGAAATAGTGTAACATTTTAAAAATACATCAAATGATTTTTCCTCATAACTCATGATGTAACAGGGTCCTTAACGATAAATGCCATGCACTTCATATTTAAAAGTAAGAAAGTTGCATTACATCAAATTTTACATCAACTAACCTGGAGAACGAAATGCTTTAAATCTATTTAAAAATTAGAATAAAAAAAAAAAAAAATTAAGAAAAAAGTTAAATCAACATAACTTAAAGTTAATTATGTAAAAATCTTTCACCTATAACACAATTATGCAAAGTTTTAATATGTAGTAAAAAGTGCTATTAGATATAAAAATACTCTGCTCAAAATTCATTACGAATATCAATTTAAGAGATGTCTGACAATAAATAACTCAAGTATTTATTTAAAGGAAGAGAAGTAATGCTCACCTTAATTTGACTAATGTCTTGAGATAATGTTCTATCTGAAAGAATAATTACAAATTTTGTAAAGACTATTATTTGCAAAATTCACTTACAACTGATCTACTATACACAAACATCAAGAAATGCATAACTCACCAAGAGCATTACATTTGTCCTAAAAAGATATTAGAAAATGAATTTAATAAGAACCAAATTTGCTACATGAGAAATTCTTTTAAAATTAAAATATATTTCTTAATATTTAACCTAATTTTATTCTAAATCGCACAGCATTGGTGACACTAGAGTAACAGAAATAATTAGATAACAATAATGAATATTTTGGCTATAAACTTATTACACTAAACTAATTTTAACACAATTGTAAATAAATCAAATTAGATGTAAATTTCCAACTGGACGAAAAAAAATGATTTATTTACCAATAAGAATAACTAAGTTAAAATTAATCTAGCATAATTACGTATTCAGCGTGTCATGCAACCAACCTTCTTTTTAACCTCTACTGTAAAGCGAAGTGAAGAGACCGACTCCCCAACGGTAAGTGAGTTGAAGTGAAGAGGGGAGATCGGCAGTTGTGTTGGTGTTCGTCGTATGTGTAGGATGCGGGAAAGCATCCGAGATAATATTGGTTTGGTTTTGAGGAGTGATATAGGTAGTTTTGGTGGAGTATTGTTATTTATAAATGATAGTCTATGTGTATATATTTTTAGGCCAGTGTAAATACTTGTAAATATAATTTTGTGTTTTAATAAACTTTTAATAACCAAATTCTGATGCCATACTTGGTTGTCCTGACATCACAGCATGCTCATCTTCCGACAACCTGAGAACAAGTTAAATAAAAATGTGCATTTGATCTCAATGTGGGATTACTAAATAGAGGAGAGATGTTTATTGTTTATTTTGCTTTTAATTGTGTGATAATTCCATTTTAAAATGTTCAAGAACGTAACCAAAGCAGATTTGCTTATTGTTCTACAAGAAATCGGCGAAGAAGCCGATCCAGGTTTGAAAGTTGTGGAACTGAAAGATTTATTATTAAATTCTAAAGAGTATGCAAACGATAAAGAATTCGTAACGGATTTTTTGGCAACCACAGTTACGGAGAGGAAAAATGTAGAAGAAACGAATAAATGGCGTTTGCAACAACAAGTGGTAAACGAGAATGTGTCCCGTAATGAATGAGAAAGAGAAGGCACATCCATATCTTTAGATAAACTGATAAAAGCAGTTGAAGTTTTGGCTATTTCAGTGCCTAAGAAAAACGAAACATGGAATCTATTCTTTGATTCTTTAGAAAGAGTGTTTAAACATAAAAATGTTCCTAAGGAATATAAATCTGAAATCTTATTGAAATTAATAGGTGAGAGGGCAGGAAATGTTCTCGTATATATTAATGAAGAAGATTTGAAAGATTATGTTAAAATTAAATCATTAGTTTTGAAAGAATATGAACCGTCCCCATTTTCTTGTTTACAAAATTTTAGAAACGCTGAAAGATTACCTGGTGAAACACATCAACAGTTTGCTTCGCGATTAAGATCCTGTTTTCTACATTATTGTAAAATTCGTAATGTTAAAGATTTTGATTCACTTATTAACTTAATAATATCTGATAAAATTTTCGAAACATTGGATAGCGAGCTTTCAACTCATATTGCAGTTAAACAGGGAGAAAGTTGGCTTTTGCCTGATCAGTTATCAAGAGATTGTGATGTTTATTTTACTGCAAAAGGCAGATCTTTTGATGAAATAAAATTTGAGAAACGACCTACTTATCGTGAAATAAATCACAAAAACGCTAAATATGTTCCGCCACAGCTAAGGAAAAATCAAATTGCATCTGGGAACAAATATTTCTCAAAATCACGTGATTGTTATATTTGCAATTCATCTTTTCACCTAGCTAGATTTTGCCCAAACCGGGGAAATAAATATGATAAATCAAATAAACAAACTGATGAGCAGGGTCAGAAAAAGTCTAAATTGCAGGGAGATACAAATAAATCGTACTCGAAAGATAATGCAGTAGTCACTAATGTTAATTCCATGCATTTACAAACTAATGATCAATTAAATGAAATTAGTTTTTATCCTTTAAAAAAAATCACCCTTTATATTGAAGGAAAGCAAATTGAAGCGATCGAAGATTCAGGTACCGAGATCAATATTTTAAATACTTCATTAATTCCCGATTTGAAAATCGAAACTAAAGGAAGTATTGTTTTAGAATCGGCCTTTAAAGTAAAAATACGTGCAAATTTGGCAATGATCCCTGTATATTATAAATCAAACAGCGGAATTTATGTATGCTTAAATACACTCTTTGCGTTGACTGAAAATTTAAATGTTCCTTGTTTAATCACTCCCGATGTACATAATTCTTTAATGGAGCTGCTTCAAAATGAAAACTTGTGCAATAGTTTATCGCAGGTGTAAGGTCAATCTAAAAATAGCTCAGCCGTGGAGGGGAATCTGAATTCAAATTGTGATGTTTGTTTTATTTCGACGAATAAATTACAAAATGATCAGAATGAACTGTCAGAGTATAATTTTCGTATCGCACAAAAAGAATGTCAAACTTTAAATAATTCTTTCAAGGACGCTCGTTTAGGAAAAAATAATTTTTTGATACGGGATGATTTATTGTTTCATAAGGAGAGTATTTGTGGAGATAAAGTTTATCAGCTCGTATTACCAGAGAGTTATAGAAATAAAGTTTTGCAATTAGCGCATGATTCAATTTTTGGAAATCATTTGGGAATGCGGAAAACTAAAGAAAGGATTAAATTATCATTTTATTGGTCGAATATTTCAAGAGATGTAGAAAATTATTGTAAAACATTTAAAAACTGTCAGTTGAAGAGTCCCGAGAAACAAACTGATAAAATTCCCATAATACCTGTTGTTCGTCCACCGTATCCTTTTCATACTGTAAAAATTGATGTTATAGGTGAAATTGTGCCGCCGTCAAGTAGGAAACTTAAGTATTGTCTGACATTAATGGATCAAAATACTAAATGGCTGGAAGTTGTTCCACTCAAGAGTCTATCCATGAAAGCAGCATGTGATGCTTTGCTAGATATTTTTATGCATACAGGAATTCCTGAAGTTATATGTTCGGACCAGGCCACTAATTTTAGATCTGAATTGACTAAAGAATTTGAGAACCGGTTAGGGATATCACACCGCTTCTCAACTCCCTCATATCCAGCCTCAAATGGTGGATTGAAAAATTTAATAGGGTGTTTAAGCAAATGTTACATCATGTAATTCGTACCGATCCTGTTAACTGGGATAAACATATTCCCTTTTTACTTTTTGCCTATCGTGAGGTACCAAATTGTACAACTGGCATGTCATCGTTTAAGCTCATGTATGGTCGGGAAGCTAGAGGCCCCTTGGCAGTATTAAAGTCTTCGTGGTCAGGTGAAATACCCTTGCCACTGAATCTTAGCAACTCAGCAATAGATTATTTGCAAGAATTAAAAATAAATTTGGAAAGAGCCGCCCATCTTGCATCGCTAACCGCATCAGAAAAGCAAGAAAATTATGCCCGCTATTTCAATCGTCAAAGTAGAGTGAAAGAATTTCAGAAAGGTGATTTAGTATACTTACTCATACCCGATTCCACTAATAAACTGTAAGCTAGATGGACAGGACCCGAGGAAATAGTTGAAAGAATAAATCCCCATTCGTATAAAGTAAAATTACCTGATGGTAGTCTAAGACATGTTCATGCAAATAAAATAAGAAAATTTAATGTAAGAGCACAAACTGTTGGAGTTATTTTTGAGGATGATGTTGAATTTGGTGAAATTCACCCCACACCAAATAAACCTAATACTTTGAACGAAACTAACATTGAAGTAGACCTTAGTCATCTGGAGGATAAGAAACGATTAGAATTAAGTAAACTTCTAGAAAAACATGCACCATTATTTTCTGGTAAAATTCAAGTTGCAAATGTCGGAGCTCATAAAATTCGTTTATTACCCGGTGCGTAAAGAAAGAAACCATATATTTATAAAATTCCGGAATCACTAAAAAATGAAGTTGATAAACAAATAGAAGAGTTAGAGCATTTAGGACTTATAGAAAAAAGTGAGGCTAAAATAGCTTATCCTGTCATATGTGTTGCAAAAAAGGATGGTAGCATGTGTTTATGCATAGATTTTCGTCTATTGAATGCAGTGACAAAACCTTTTGATTACCCTATGGAAAACGCAACTGAATTAATCAATGAAATTGGAAGTGCTAACATAATTACCTGTCGTATGTGTTGCAAAAAAGGATGGTAGCATGTGTTTATGTATAGATTTCCATCTATTGAATGCAGTGACAAAACCTATGGAAAACGCAACTGAATTAATCAATGAAATTGGAAGTGCTAACATAATTACCTGTTTAGATGTATTAAAAGGGTATTGGGAAATTCCTCTTGAAGAGCAGAGTCGAGATCTCACTTCTTTTAAAACTCATCGTGCTTCGTACCGATGGAAAGTTATGCCGTTCGGATTGCGCAACGCAGCTGCTACGTTTCAGAAATCAATCAATGATGCTCTGGGTGAACACCGTAAATATTGCAAAGCATGTCTAGATGATATTGCTATTTTTTCATGTGACTGGGATACACATCTTAAACATCTGGACGCTGTTCTGTCTAAATTAACTGAACTGAAGTTCACGTAAATGTCAAAAAATGTTCTTTCGCAAAAACTCAAATATCTAGGTCATCTCATAGGAGGAGGTAGACATACACCATACCCAGAAAATTACGTGCCATTGAAACGATAGAAGCACCTAAAACCAAAACATCTCTTAAAAGTGCATTGGGTTTATTTAATTATTATTGTGATTACATAAAAAATTAGCTGAAATCGCTAAGTCTTTAACCGACTTAACGAAAAAGAAAATTCCTGAGATCATTCCATGGTCTGATGTTGAAGAAAAAGCTTTTCAAACTTTGAAATGCTTATTGTGTGAAGCCCCTAAGCTTTATACACCTGATCCTAAAAAGCCTTATACTATTCAGTGTGATACCAGTTCTTATGGAGTAGGTGCTTGTCTGTCGCAAAGGGATGATAAAGAAAATTTACATCCTATTAGTTTTGCTAGCCAAAAGTTCACTAAGGCGCAACAAAATTGGTCAACCATTGAGCGTGAAGTTTATGCTGTGGTATGGTCAATCAAGAAATTTGAAGTCTATGTGTTTGGTGCTGAAATTGAGTTAATCACGGACCATAATCCCTTGGTATATTTACAGAAAACTGCACCTCAGTCTGCAAAATTACAAAGATGGGCATTATCTTTACAAAGATATAACATAAATATTTCACATTGCCCAGGTGTGCAGTTAAAAAATGCAGATGGTCTATCGAGACTAGTTAGTTAACTGTATAAAGATTATTTAAGTGACACTTTCTTTTTATGTTTTTGTTTTTTTTGTATCCAGTATTATATCAAGCATCTTTTCGTCTGTTGTGAAATATTTCTGTGTTTAATTTAGTTTTTTTATTATATAATAATGTTATAATATAATAATATTATATTATATTTTATATATATTATATACTATATATATATATATATATATATTATACTATATATATTATATTATATATATTATATATTATATTTATTATTATATAATAAATTATATAATAATAATATTATATAATATATGTTTTATTACTGTAACTATTATAACAAGGCATCTATACATCTGTTTTGAATTATTCACTATATATTCGTTATGCTGTATTGTAGTATGGTTGCCATATGTCAGATTTTTGCTTCGCTCTGCGTAGCAACAAACTTATCTGGGGGGTGTCATGCAACCAACCTTCTTTTTAACCTCTACTGTAAAGTGAAGTGAAGAGACCGACTCCCCAACAGTAAGTGAGTTGAAGGGAAGAGGGGAGATCGGCAGTTGTGTTGGTGTTCGTCGTATGTGTAGGATGCGGGAAAGCATCCGAGATAATATTGGTTTGGTTTTGAGGAGTGATATAGGTAGTTTTGGTGGAGTATTGTTATTTATAAATGGTAGTCTATGTGTATATTTTTTTAGGCCAGTGTAAATACTTGTAAATATAATTTTGTGTTTAATAAACTTTTAATAACCAAATTCTGATGCCATACTCGGTTGTCCAGACATCACACAGCGATTTCTGGAGTTCCATTGCCTGTGATTTATTCTGTTGAGCTAAACCAGATTTCAGACCAGATGCTATAATCAATAAAGTTAGCTGGGTGAAAAAGTTCCATCAGATTCATCCGGGATAGCTCAGATGGTAGAGCATTGGCAGCTTCAGCCAAGAGATCCCTGGTTTGAATCCTGGTCCAGACATTTTTCGCTCAGTTGGAAATTTACATCTAATATAAACTTATTGTTCGCAAAGTACTGATTTATAACTGTACATGGGCAACAAAATTAAACATTTTACTCATAGAAATCACAATCTCCTAAAAATCTATATTATAAATCAAAAACATATCTGTGAATAACACCGATTACGATAACCTAACCAATAAATTTTGCTTTTACTGCAATTTATTTAACTTCTAAACATCATATAATGTAAATTTTTTTCATTGTCGAATAGAAACAAAAATATATAAAGTAATTTTGGGGAGATAAGCCTCAGCTTATATGGTTTTAAAAGCTCAATTTTAGCACATGCAGTGTATTTGCTGATTTTTCATTTCTTTGGAGAGAGGATTTTTTTTCGGTCATTGATCAACTTATAAAAAATTCAAAGTGTCATCGGCAACACCTTTCCAATACTTTCCACGGCTCTTCTAGAGTCTCTAAGCTATTTTTAAAAAAAATTGTGCTTTTCTGTATATGTAAATTTAAAAATTACACTTGCACAAGCCCTTATATGATAGTGCGTCTAGCCTGCTAATGATGACCCAGTCAATACCACAAAGAGCAAAATTATTTTTCTTTTACTAATATGCAATGTAAAGACATACACAAGCCAATCCCCTCCTTCCCTCCCCTCTCCCTCCCACCTGAACAACGTAAAACTTTTCGACACATTTTCTGACTCATTTTTAAATATAAAAGGATGATTATTGAAGAAATTTGTAATCAAAGATTTTTTTCGATTTTTCTGTACTGCCAAGTCTGGAAATTCTGTTTGAAGCGATAATTTTGACAGCATTTTCTGAAAAGTCTCTTGCGTTTACCAAAAAATGGGAAAAAGCAATTAAATTACATAGTTTCTGGTTAACAGTGCCTGCCATTTTGATGTAATTATTGACTAAAATGAATTTAAAAATGTGTCAGAAGAAAGTCGGCAGTTTGGATTTAAAACAATCTTAATTAACATAATTGAATTTTTCCTTGTGTGTGTGGGGGGGGGGGGGAGAGGAGGAGGAAGAGAAGCTTGAGATTCTTTTACTGTTTGACAGTCATTTGAACAGTGCACTACTTATTATTTCAAAGATGTTTTAACTTTAATTACATATTTTCTTTTTTTAACTGTACAATATTCTTTTTTTTTTTTTTTCCAAGCATGGTTCCTGTAAAGCATAAAAGTTATACTGCAGCTTTTAAGCTTGGAGCATTACAAAGGGCTGTAGCAGTAGGAAATTGTGCAGCAGCAAGGGAATATGATACGAATGAACAATGTATTAGGTGATGGAAAGTCAAAAAAGACAATCTTAGAAAAATGCCTAAAACTAAATGGGTTTGAAGATGTGGTGCCATTGGCTTTGCCAGGATTAGCAAAAATTTGACAAATTGGATTAGAGAACAGAGGGATAAAGGTTTACCTTTATCAATATTGAAGATTCATTTACAGGCCCAACATATTGCAGAACAAATAGGGATTCAAGATTTTAAAGCCAATCCAAACTGGTGTTTCTGATTTACGAAAAGATTGAAACTTTCTATATGTTGCAAAACAACTGCAGGCCAGAAATTACCCGATGACTGGGCAGAAAAAAAGGTAGAATCTTTGGAGTACATAAGAGAAAAAAATAAATGAATTGAAGATAAATAATTCACAGATTATAAACATGGATGAAGTGCCACTTTCCTTTTAAATGCCCCCCCCCCCCTCCCGAATAATTTATTAATTTAAGATACATTATTTAGTGAAAAAAAAAGGATTTCAAAAACTGAACTTTTGATTCCTGCACCATGGCTATGAGACTATGATGCATTTCAAACTCTATAGTTAAAGCAGCCTTGAATATTTTTTCTGCTTACATCACAAAATTCGACAACCAGTTGATAGAAGATAGTAGAGTTGGTAAAAATTAATTTTAGTTTCAATGTATTGACAACGAAACAATTTACCTGGAATAATCATAACATACTTTTTGGCCAACTCTTATGTGCCAGCAGAGTCACCATTAACGCCACTGATTTTTTGTTCAGCATACTGATAGAAATAACATATCTGTGATAGTTCTGGTGAAGATTTTTTCTTGACAAAGACTGCATCCAACAGTAGACAAACCCAGAATCTTTCATGGCCAAGTGTAAACAAATTTTATTATTTCGATATGCTTATTCAAATATATTACACATTATTATGTACTTTTATGTAATTCACTATAAAGCAAGAAGTTATCATATATCCGCTCATTTATGTTGCTATGCTCTGCCATTGTTAATTCTAAAGAACCATAGGGTTGTGAAGCTCAGGCTTACAATGAGGTCATCCATAATTTGAGCATGACTCAAAGCCACGTACGTCAATCCACAGCTGCATTCTTTGGGTTCAATGTCAACTACAGCATGTACCGTAGTTGTCACCCATAGTAAATCATAGGCCCAGTTTAGGCCGGTAAAACAGTTGCCCAGACCATAGTAAATCATACCTTGTGATTTGGGAAAACTAATAGCTTGAAAACCAACAAGAACGCAAACTGGTAGCATTTCAAGATGACTTGATTCTTCATCAGTGATGTACAAAATGTTACAAACAACGCCAATTGTACCATTCACTAATCAAGCTTCTGTCCATAAATTTTTGCATAGCATAACACAACAACTAATGACTAGATAGATGTATAATATTCTCTAAATTCTAACATTCATCTGGTAGTGCAGATGCAGAGATGCTGTTATTATTTCAAGCTTGGATTAAAGTTACTGGATATCCTAGAGTTATTTTTAACCTTCTCACTGCCGTGAACTGGTATATCCGTTCACTAAGCTGTAAGTTTCCCTGCAGTAGAAGCATTTTTTAAATGAATATAATTTTACAAATATAATGCAGTTTTAAAATTTTTTGTTATGTATAATACTCTCAAGGCTTATACTCCAATACGTAATTAAATTATTTATGCCATGTTATAAAAATAATCTTTTTTGAGACTTTAAAAAAAATTACAGAGAAAACAACATTACAATTCTGCCCTTTTGCTCGGCGGTCAGGGGGTTAAAATGAAATAAATCTTTACATGTCAAACATATTTATGTTACGTTTATTAATTTATTTTTAAAACTCAGTTTTAAAATAAACCTCAATGAAATATTAGAAAAATATCATCTTTATTTAATTTTAAAATGTAATTTTTTCCCCTTTTTATGAAGTGTTTTTTAATATTAAAGTGGCAAGATGATTATAAAATCAAAATAACTCTATAAAACATCTTAACCATAAATATTTCTATTCGACAAATGACAAAAGTAATAATACAGAAATACAATTACTTACCATAAGCTTGTGTAATTCAGTAGAAACATCCAATAAATGAAGATCTAAAAAATGGAACATAGCTAGAAATTTAAAAACTTTCATAACAATAATTAATAGTAACATTAACACCTCAATAACTGAAGAATGTGAAATCAAGTAAAAACAGTTACAATTAAAATAATTAAAAAATATATATAATGTTAATAACAGTTACTTAGTTTAGTAGCAGTATGGATAAAAAACCTAGAATAATAATAATAAGGAAAATCAAAACTATGATAGAAAAATATTTAAGAAATAAAAATTTAATTCACATTAATCATGACATAAGTCAATATAAGACAGAGCTTAGCTATACAAAACAGGAAAGAAAAATAATGCACTACATGTAAATTAGGAAACGGTTTCAAATGGTTATTTAAAAAATAAATAAATAATTTACAAATGCATAACCAAGTTTAAAACCCATTTTTATCAATTAACACTCATAGGTAGTAACGCACTTGAAATCTTTTGTGCAGCCTTCAATATTATTTATAGATTTTTAAACATAACAGACAATATTAAAATTTAATTAAGGTGAGAAACACATTACATGCCCGAAAAAGCATTTCTGACAATTAAATATCTATAGATAGCAATAATATATGCAGATTATTTTTGCTTATCTATTGAAATCTTGCTAATCTATTTTTGCTTTTTGTACTTATCTTTGACACTCCCTACAAAGAATAACAAGAAAAAAAATTGTGCATCAAGCATAGATTATGAAACACTTTCCAACACTTTAACAAAACTATTTTGTTTAATAAGTGACAGAAGATATCTAAGTAAACATTTTAGAAAGCACATAACACAATTGAAAACTAGATTTCAACAATTACTGCACATAGCCGGAAAAGTGCTCCAATTCTTTTCTGCAGCTTTGTATATGATCTATAGATTTGCATATTTTCTACATATAGATTTGCATATTTTCTACACAGTATTCTAAAATTCAATTTAGTTAGAAAATGCATAGCACAATTTCAGCATATATTCAGCATAGAAATTTCAGCCAATAGAGAGAAACGTATTTGAATACTTTTGTACAGCCATGTATATTATCTAAAGACTTTTATACATGCCACATTATTTAATTAAGTCGAAATTTAATTGAGGCAAAAACACATTTAAACTACTGAGATCACACTTTCAGGATATTCTAACGATAGGCGGTCATTTATCCAGCTTTTTTGCTTAGCCCTGTATATGACTTTTTTATGTGCTATAAACATCTCTGAGTATACTAAATGTAATCAACCTTGAAAATGCATAATTCAAATTAAAAAACACCTTTAAACAATTCACACTAATTCTTAGTGATGCTAATGAATTCTTTTGTGTAGTCCTGTATAGGGTCTATAGAATTTATATACACCACGCCGTGTGCAAAAAGTTAGTTGAACTTTAAACACATACCATAACAGAAAGCATACTTTCAACAATCATCTCTAATAGACAATACTTCAGATACAGTATTGTGTCCGAAATCTTTTATGTGTCGATGTAAATGAATGATAAATGTGATACACATTATATTCTACTACAAGCATCTTGTAGTAAACCTCAGTAATGTATAATATCAATTTACCCATGTTTAAAATAGTGCAACATGTATAAAATAAGCTGTGAATAGTTTCCCCTGTAGATTATTATAAAACCAACTCTCACCTTGTGTGACCCTGTAAATGAATGGTAAATGTTTTGCACTCCGTATTCTTTAGAAAGCATGTTTTTGTGAACCTGAAAAATTCATATCAATTTCATCATGTTTGTAACTGAGTATAACATCATTAAAATACACCACAAACAATTTTTCTTCATAGATCATAATATAATGGAATGCTTTTGAATTCCCCTGTACGAGTACTGTATGTGCTATAGATAACATATGTTATAAGGACCATCTTCTAGTGCACCCCAATAATGTATATAAATTTCATTATGTTTAAAACTGTGTAACACTACTAAAATACATAGAAAATAATTTTTTCTATAGACCATAATATAGCATAATATTTTTAAGTGCCCCTGTAAATGAATAATGAATGCTACACACTTCATTTGCAATACTGAACATGCCATGGCAATCCTCAATAAGATATGTATATCAATTACATGTCAATCTGAGTATTTATGCGAGTTAGAACACAGAGAAGATGGCAGACAGACAAACCGAAATCGTAAACACTTTTAAACTATGTTGGAAAACAATACACTATATACAGAAATTGTAAATGGACCCAATTACAGAGGATTACTTAACAGGTTAAAAAATCTTTGTATTAGCGAACATATTGCAACTGATAAGCAAACAGACATTAAGCATAAATGAGTAAGTAAGTTAAGCAATTTTGTCAAGCTTTATACCAGAAAAATGAAACACATAACAACAAAAATATATGAAATGCTGCCATGATCACCAAGATTGCTTGATTCCTCTATTGGAATCTTCCAATTTGGCGAAGGATTAAGCAAGTAAATTAAATTATGAATAAAAGTAACATGTTGCAATGCTTAGCATGCATATCAAACAGATCACCAAAAAGAGCTAGTTTATTTAGAATAACTTTTTTAAATCTCCCCTATACAGTTTGTTCTCTGATGAACCTGTTTTGATGCAAATTACGATGTAAAGTTTGTTTTTATAGAATGGAATTTTGTGAAGAGGCTTTTTTTATTGAGAGGAATTTTGAGACAGTGTCTGTTCTATTAAATGTAATCTTGTGAAGGGGCCTTTTTCATTATATGCAATTTTGTGAAGGGGCCCTAATTTTTGACTGGATCAATCCCTGCATTAATGATATATTTACAGGGACACACAAAAGAATTTGGTTGCATTATTGTCTACAGGCAAAAACAAATATATAAAACAACAAACTCCCTATTCCCTAATTCCATCCACAAGTGACACATTTTCCAAGAAACAGATGAACAGGAAATCGTGGAATAATATGGGTGAAGGCTGAAGAGGGAACAGCAAAAGGAATATTGTTGTCCAAGATGACAAAAATTAGAAAAACCAGCTTAATTACTAAACCAATCAAAATATTTAGAAATAATGTATGTAGAGATTCGAAATTGCAGGAAATAATTAAAAGATACTAAATTTAATGTTTTTTAAATATATTTAAATAATTAAAATTAATTACTGGTGATCTATTCCAATTAAGAGCTGATTTTAATTAGAAAAAAATAATGTTTCAAAATAACAAATGAAACGCATAAAATGAAAATAAAGGAGGCTCCATAACTTTATGTAAACAATAAACATAAATTAGATGAGAACATCGTTGAACAAAGAAAAATAATTATACTAAAACTTTAAAATAACCTGCCAACTGGTCTATTGTGAAACAAAATAATACATAAATATTAAAATTAAAATCTTACACCATTGATGAGAGATACTGGCAGCAAAATAAAACATATAAAATATTTTTAGGAATTTAAACTAAAACCACACAATTAAAATTAATCACAAGCATAAAACCACCACAACAATATTCTGGTAATATTTCCCATGTTAGTATTAGAGTTTCACATTCTATGTTTTTCTTTATTTGCATACAGCCAGAATATTACATTATATGGATACTTCACACAAAAATAAGAATTGTATTTGTTAAGGATTTGGCATTTTATTCTACTTATTGAGTGAATCAAGATATTCAAGGATGTTAATAAGTAACAGATTTTACTTCAGTTCAATCAGAGAGGAATTGTGGAATTAATTCATGGAATACTACTCACACTAAATATACAAAAGTTTATCTTAAAATTTTACAAAGTAGGGAAAAAATGTATACAAAATATTAATGTAAAAGATTTACCCATTTTTTCAATAATTTTTTCTTGCTTTGAATGAGCATCCTGTAAGAACATCAATTAAAAATACGCTGTCAATTAAATAATATTTCGAACATACTGTAGTCTTAAAGTTGAAAATAAGTAACAGCATTCTTAAGACATATGAAAGTATTTTAAATTAATTTTCATTGTTAGAAGCATAATCACATTAATTTTCTTTTTAAATGAAAGAATATACTATTAGAATTTTTTTTTTTTTTAAATATTACCAATTTGTTGAAAAGGCAGTGAATAATAAATATACCTATTTCATTTTGTCCTACATCAGATACCATGTAAACATCACACACTGTCTGAATTAAACAGATAAAAAGGGTTCATTTTTTCCTTAGGCATATCAATACTATTATTATAAAAAATAAATATTTGTTTGCTTCTCTCTTTCTGGTAATCTCTGGAACTAATAAAACTTATTTGTTATTTTATTATAAAATTTATTATATTTATTATATTTATTATATTATAAAACTTATATATTATAAGCTGGTGTTAAAAAAAGTGATGACAATTCACTGAACGAAAACTTAGCAATTTTTTGTGTAAGGCTAATAGAAAAAAATGCGCTCAAATCGCGCAGTGGAGAAGAAAGGTGTAAAGATAGTTTTTATTAGAACAATTGGTCATGAGAAAAGGCTCTTCACAGTTATTTCAAGCTAGATAATGGACGGAGCACGTTTATCTCCCATGATAATTTTTAAACGGAAAACATTGACTAAAGGGATACATTATCGTCCGTGGCCATCCAAAAGTTTAGACAGATGAAAATGGAATCGTAGATTGGCTTAAAAATGTATGAGGTAAAAGAAAAAGGAGCGGTTTTTAAGAAGCCGTCTCTGTTTTTTTGGGATGCGTTTAAAAGCGCACCACACAGGGAAAATAAAACCACTTTCCTGTGAGATGGGATATTCGGTAACTATGATCCATGATGGTCTTACTTCTATTCTTCAACCACTGGACATTTGTCTCAAAAAGCCATTTAAAGACAGGCTCCGTTCTAAATGAGCTGAATAGATGTCATCTGGGTATGTAACTGTGACAGATGAAGGTAATTTTCAAAACGTTGACATCATAACTATCTTTGAATGGACGAAAGAAGCTTGGCTTGAATTACCACAAGAAATGATCGTTCGATCTTTCAAAAAATGTTGCATCAGTAATGTGATGGATAAAACTGAGGATGGTGCCATTTTTGGAAAAGATGCCGATGATGATGATGAGTTGCACACTGATAATATTCATCCTAATATAACAATGAAGGAAAGTGATTTTAAGGAGTGGCTTAAAAATTCTGATAATGAATGATGATTGGTGACTATTTTAATTCTAAAAGTAAGGAGTATTAAAGTATTTTTTGAAATTTGTAAGTATTTTTTATGTTTTTTATATTTACAATCTTTTTTATTTCAGAATATAAAATTTGGAAATTTTCTAAGATTCGTGTATAAGCCAACTTCCCTACTTTGGAGCCAAAAAAATGTCCAAAAAGTCTCGGCTTATACACGGAAATATACGGTAAGTGTTCGCTAAGAATGGCTTTTAAAAAAAAAATCTAAATTTAAAAAGGTGAAGTGAGCAGAAAACTTGATAAAATCATGGTTACTTTAAAACTACAAAAGCAATTAAAAATTTTTTTTAATGAATTATAATGGTGACTAAAGACTTTTTTTTTTTTTTTTTTTTTTAAATATCAGTACTCATGGAAATATAAGGAAAATGTTCTAAGATTATGGCTTCTTTGAAATTATTAGGAATAGAAACATGAAATTTGACTTGGTGTTAACTTTTAAGACGTAAATGCTCACTAAGAACAGATTTGAAATTTTTTTAATTTAAAAGGGTGAAATATAAAAAAAATTCTAAAATCACGATTACTCTGAAACTCCACCAAACGATTTCAAAAATTCTTTTGCTGTAGTAAAAGTTGTTCATTGAAATTCACAAATAGGCTATATTATATCTGTTTTTTGCATGGGCTAGAAATGAGTTGGAATGAAATTTTCAGTTTTAATTAATAGTACTTTTATAGCAAATAGTAATATATTTTTTACTTCATGTTAACGAGTGTCAAAGCACATTTTAACAATGTTTCAACAAGTATATACTATCTCCAAGCATGCAATGCAACAGACCTTGCTAGTGACTCTGTAATTTAAAGATTTCATATTTCAAATGATTGAAATAATACAATTTAAGTATGCTAAAATGACAAATAATTTTAATTACAACAGAAGGGAAGTTATAATTGAAATCTGCTACAGTTTGTTAAAGTTGTGTTTCAGAAATATCGATAGATCAGAAAATGAATTACTTCAAGATCAATAACTATTCCCTCTTTCAACGTTTCATATACTTCATGATCATCTTTTCCAGCTGCAGTACGAAAAGCTGAAAGAAAAAAAAATTAAGAATATCAATTTTATTTTCTAGATCATAAAAGTACACAAAGAAACATGAATTCACATCTAAATTTTGTAAGCTAAATTAAGAGCTAAAAACTAAGGAGTAGAAAAAAACATAAAATACTAAATTAAAACTCAATAGTTTCTTTGCAAGCTATCATTTGTAGGAATACTAAAAAAAGGGTGCCAAGTCTACTAAACCTGCCTCTGACTGTGCTAACCTTGAGTCATTTTTATTTGAGGGAGGGGGATATAAAGGGCTAAGTTATATATATAAAACACAACTATATTTTATTACATATTAAATAGCATCTTTTTACAAAGGTAAACAACAACAAACTAACATTTCCAATATCTTCTTGCTTTCTTCATTAAAAATAATGTTATTTCCAAAGCAGTAAAAGGAAATGTTATTTTGTAACATACAAGAAAAAAAAGTATATAATAAACAACACAATTATGGGATCATTTGGATAATCAAAAGCTCATTTTAAAATAATGCAAAATTTGACAAATTCTCAATTTTCGTGGGCATACTTTTATCCTCTAATTCCTGAAAAGATTAGAATCCAGAGATCTGTTAGGATCCAGAGAGAAGCCCAGAAGCAGAATTTTCTGTGTCAGTCTGCAGCGTACTAAAATTTATCTGCGACCCAATAGTGCTAGACTAAGCCTACTAAAACAACAATATCCCATAAAATAAGAAAAATTTGTCTTTATAAAGAAAATATAATGAAATTATGAAACAAATAACCATAAATCTAGAGACTTAAAAGTAAATTTCAGCTTTTTTCTAAGCCCAGCCTTTCTTTTTAAGCTAGTGGATTTAATCTGCAAGGTTTAAAATAATCTGCAGCGTCCGCTGCCATGCTGGACAGTTT
This sequence comes from Maratus speciosus, assembly GCA_963932465.1. Classification (NCBI taxonomy): domain Eukaryota; kingdom Metazoa; phylum Arthropoda; class Arachnida; order Araneae; family Salticidae; genus Maratus; species Maratus speciosus. The sequence continues at coordinate 39,351,977 of OZ010791.1, read as the reverse complement.
CTGCTATTGGGGAGAGAAGCATCTCTCTGGAAATTGCCCTTAGGCAAGTGAAGGTTTATAACAGCACCCTGCTATTCAATCATTTAGTTGAGATGGGCTAGGAATGTGAAGTTAATCCTGAACTTAGATAAGAGAAGGTGTTAAACTTTTAGATAAACTAACTGGCTTATTTTATTTTTCTTTCAAAGAGAAATTGTTCTTTAGCGGACTTTTCAAAATTTGTAGCTGAGAATCATCCTGACAGCCTCAAAGATCATTTCATAACATAACAGTGCAAATTTGGTATTTAACCCTTTATTGCCAACCAGGACATTGTGTTTCAATAAAGTTTAGTTTCAGAAGTAATCATACACTCCTTTTAGAATAGGTGCAACCCCTGCTAACCACCATTTTAGATTAAGATTGAGAATATTTATGAAGAACTTTGAATAGAAACACAAACTTTATTCCAGAAGCGTTCTTATCTAAAAAAGACACTTATCCTAAGTAAATAATTGATTGTAACTGCACGATTTACCTATTGCTGACTTTTTACACTAAAACTATAACTGCTAACAACCCATATTTTATAACTTTAAATCTATTAATTGTTTTCTTTGTTAATAAATTTCTTATTAATTAATTAATGCTGATTTGATCTAATGAAACTCTACCATTTCAATGAAATTAGTCCGATTTGTTACAGTGATTTCACAAGCTTCCTGATACCCAGAAGTCCTTACTTGAAAGATATAAATCTGAGCTTATTATTTACAATTACAAAAACAGAATGAATGGTACCCATTTGAGCCTATTTATTCCTGGAAAAAGACAATGGAGCGATTTTTCAATTTTGAAGCATGTTTTCAATTTAATAGAAAACTAATATCAAGACAAACAGTGACAGCAATTTTGTAAGAATGCCATAAAATTAATGAGTATGACAATAAGAAACAATTTAACCTTAAAAAAGGCATTAATATTTTTAAGAATGATGGATTTTTGCATGCTGCAGTTAAAAATATAATTACTACAGAACAATAAACAAAATAACATTAGCAGAAAGAAAGAAACAATAAGTTGAATGCTTTCCTTTATAAAAATCAAAAGACTACCAAAATTAATTTAAACATGAAGGTTTAAAATATGCAATACAGATACTTCCATTCTATAGGAGCTTCAGTGTTTTTTTTTTAAATGGTGTTGGTTTAGTTTGAGCTTAATAAAATGAGATTTGTTGCCAAATGATACAAACAGCTATGAAAACAAAATTGATGAACTATTAGTAGTCATCAATATAGTAGCTTTTTTTTGTGGCAAGCATTTAAAAAGTTGTTTCTGATTGCATGCATTTGATAAATTACCTAACTTTGTCTGCCTATAATAATAGATAAATGGCTTCTGTATATAAATAATTAGTGTAAACATTGAACAAATTACTCATGTGCATGAAACACTGAATGGATTTCAAGAAAATATGCATGAAAAATTTTCCTTTCTTGTGAACATAATTTTCTGAATCTTGCCGAGGTCCCCATAAAAAGGAAGTATGCAAAAACATTCAATTGAACATATCAAAGACTTACTCAAAAGTACAAATATTTTAATCAAGAAATTCAAAATCATTTCATTGTTATTAAAACTTACTGATAGGCAAATGGTATTCCTAATAAAATTTGGCAAAACAATTTATTTTATGTTTTTCAATTGAAAAAAAAAAATTAATGAAATCTGGTACAAACTCATACACTGTTATACTCAAACTACCTATCAAATTTATTTAAGGTATACTGGTTATCTATTTTATTGATTTTTTTTAATACAATAGTAAAATCATATTTATATAAATTGAGATTTTAGACACATCATATACTCATGTTTTACTTAGTTTTATAATCTGCCAAAGAGAAAAAGAAAAAGGAAAGGAAAAAAAAAAAAAAACCCAGTAACATCCTATACATTTAAACACCAAATTGCTATAGAAGAAAAAGAAAATTAAAATAGCCGTTTTGACTAGGATTTGTGTCTTCTTTCAATTTACAAAAAATAAACTTAGAAGGTTGTTTTCAAATAGAAATTATACCAAACTTTAAAATTGTTAATACAAACACCCAAATTTGATACCATATTTTGATTTTTCAGGAAATTTTGCTTTAGGAAGCCAAATGGAAGTTACTGGATGAAATAATTTAAGAATTATGCCAATGTGAGCTTTTGAACTCCTAATGCAAAATTCCTTTTTGACAATTGCAAAACAAAAAGCAATGCATGTAATTTTTAAAGCACAAGTTAACCCGCCTGGCATTGCCCGGGTCCGTGATGATAACCTTAAATTCATCTAAAATCAGTGGTGAATGATTTTACAATCTACAAACTTAAACAAAAATTCTTCCAAATGAACCTATTGTTTGGCCCAACTGCCTACGGCAATGTACACGAACTTGTGTGATTTTATAAATTAAAATTAAAATCAATACAAACAAACCTAATATTTATTCAGTGACCAACTACACACTCGAAAATGTATAATTTTGTATGCCTTTGGCAAAGCACATCTTCGAATTTGTATAATTATCTATTTCTAAAACGAAAATCTATCCAACAGAATCTAGAGGTGAGGGCCCCACAGCCTTCGGCAACTCCACTCTGTATTTTTGCTAATGAACCTCAAATTTTTAAGATTTTATATTTTTAAACAAAAATCTTTCAACAAACCTAGAATTGGACTCAGCATAAAAATCGCTAAAAAGTAAAAAATTGAGGACAAAATTTATTATATTAGGCTAAAAGTTTAAAACAGAATTCTTTTGCGAATGTCAAAAAATCACCGTGAAATGGGAAAAAACTGCCAAAAATCACACTAAAAATCGCACAGAACAAAATTTATTATATTAGGCTAAAAGTTTTAATCAAGATTCCTTTCGCGAATATAAACAAAATGCCATGGAATGCAAAAAAAAAAAAAAAAAAAAAAAAAAAAAAAAAAAACACTAAAAACTGCATTAAAAATCGATAAAAAATTGCATCAAAATCGATAAAAATTGCATTAAAATCCATAAAATTTGCATCAAAAAATTCTGAAATCGCTGCCCGAATTCCTAATAAACTTTATTAACAAAGGACAAAGTTTACTTTAATAGTGCACACACACACACACACACACACACAGGCAGACAGACACAAACTCTTATCTTTATATTATAGAAGATATGGATAAATCAGTATCAGAATTGTTTTAGTTTTTTTCCTTTAGTTTCTGAGCATATTTTTAATATAATCTAAAGATTCAGAAAGTCACTATACTTACAAATTCCAGATTTCATATGTTCCTAAAAATAAAATTATATAGGTCAATCAAAATCTGAAATTTTAGTGGTAGTCTTTTCTTTTTTTTTTTAAGAATAAAACATTTATTTATTTATTTTCAATTAAAAAAAAATTATTATACTTACTTTTAAAATTACATTAAAAATAATTATACTTACTTTTATTGAAACAATTTCTTCATTAAGTGCTTCAATTTTGGATAAAATTTCTTGCTCTAAAAAATAGTTTAAAAGAAACTGCTTAAATAAAAGTAAAATATGAATAAAAAGAAAGAAATAAAAAATATTTTGTAAATGTTATAAAATATTTATAATAAAATAATTCAATAAAGTCACTATATCTTTGGACATAAACACACACACAAAAAAAAAAAAAAAATCATAAATGAGAAACAAATAATTTTTTAAAAGCATGTGGAATATTTAAGAATATATTCATTTAGCAATAAATTCAAGGCAGAATGTCCCTAGGATATTGAAGCTTCCTTCTCCCCAGAAGATTTATGATTCTATTGTTCATTAATGGTCTAGAGAAGCATCCCCCCCCCACACACACACACACATACCATTGCCCCCACAACCATCCATCCAGAGCTGCTGAAATTTCTTCCAGAGAAAAACGGTTGAACTCAACACTGCATTTAGTGCAATTGCATTTCTATACTACAAGGAAACTGAATGGAAAAGCTATAAAAAAAACAGTATCAGAGGTGCCAACCTGTCAGAATCAGAAATCCGATTTGATTAAAATAAACAGGAGATTTTTCCTCATAGGAAAAATATTAACAAGTAAAAATATTACAGCAAGCTTACCACAACTCTAAAATCTGCAAAGGCCTTAAATTCAGATATTATTTGCAAAGTAAACAGTACAATTTTAACTTAAAGATTTGATAAATAAAAAATCAATATGGTTGTATTTGATTGATAGATTCTAATCTTGTGTTCATAACGCACCAGTCACTCCGTATCTCATAGAAAAAAAAATTATTAGCGGTGTATAATGCAGTTTTCAGAACGCTCATCGGATACAGAATTAGAGAAAGAATGCCTAAAACTTACTTCTGATGAGGAACATGCTCAGTTAAATAATTTGAACTTTGTGATTACATGTGACAGAACAAGAACAGCTGATTGTTTGCTGGTTGCAAAAAAACATAGTAATTGTTTATTTTGTCATTTGCTATTTATGGTAAAACAAAATATTTCGCTAAACAATGTAATTTGCCAATTGTGTAATGCCAATAATGCATAAGCATGATGCCAACATGAGAGCTGTTCTTAACAATGGGTTTCAAGAAAGGAGAGAAATTATGTAGGAAAATTTTTATGTTCAAGTACAAATTACATAAATAGGGTTTATATAATTATTCATAAAAATAATAGTAGTTATATAAAAATGGAGTCAAACACTTAAATTTCAGTGTAAATGTTTGCTGCACACACATACATACACAAACACACACACTAGGAGTGGACTTTAAATTGATTTAAAATAAAATATCTATTTAAAGCTAACATCGGCAATCTTATTTATCTGCATCTTCTGAAAAAGTCCGATGTAGATCGACTGTGTTTTTACTGTACGCATGACAAACTGAAGTTAAATCGATGTATCAAACTTGATTTAGTGGAATCTGATTTAACAACAACAACAACAAAAAAAAAAAACACAATCTGTGATCCGATTTTAACATGCTGTGATCTATTCATTCATAGGCAAAATCCAGATTACTACTGAACACACTTCGAATGTTTTCTAGCCGATCTCCCCAATTTCAGAGTTCACTGGTGAATCCAATTTCCCACACCTTTTAGACAACCCAATGTGATAAATCATTTTTACTTTGCCTATGAGTAAAAGTGGGTTATTCATTCCCTGACTTTTGTGCTCAGACTTGGATGTTAGGATCATTGAAGAGATATTATTTTCAACTCTGAGACACTTGTTATCATCCTTTATCAGTTCTCATAGTTAGAATTTAAAATATTAGCAATTTCAGCAGATTCTGCAAGCTAGGACATTTTTCAAATTAATTACCATTGTATTAAAATTACGTGACCTTACAAATAACGCAATACTATTTTCCTTTTTTCAGTAAAAATAAAATCACAGAAAAAAAAACTTTCTTGTTTCTTTTATGTTTTCTAACTCTCATTTTCTAACAATACAGTAATGAAAATTAAAATGAAAACACATGGCTCAAGAAAAATTCTAGCGTCAGAATTAAAAAAAAAATCCTCAAACTCCATGAGTATATAGAAATCCCCTTTTAAACATTCAAATTCAAAGAAACTGTCACCTGTTGAATACTACACCAGTGAATTGTACCCGGGGTTCTCGCTGCCGCTCGCTATTGCGCCAAATCGCGACAAAATTCTTCATTTGGCGAGTAAACCAACAGTCAAATTCGCCAAATTGCGAGTACTCAGTTTGTGTGTGTGGTGTGCCAATATAGTCGAGATTCTTAGGCACGTTACAGAATGATTAATTTCGCTTTACATTTTCAATCGCACCCTGCCATTTACATTGCTCTATTTGTAGAGATACTGACCCAATACCAATTTAGTTTAACAACAAGCAAAGACACAAAAAGGGTTATGCGATAGGTATTTCTCTATTGTCAGTCAATCACTATCTATGCTCCAGCGTCGCAGCAGTATAAACGCAAACAAAGTTACCCACATTAACACGTTGAATGTCAAGTTTATTTTGTCGGTCTTTCCGTTTAAGCCATGAAATAAGACTCCCATTACAGAATCTATAAGTGTCGGTCACCGATGACTGACGCGGCCTGAACAGAAAGATCAGTATTAGTCACCGGTGATTGATGTGGCATTCAACGTGTAAAGCGCCAAATAGAGAAAAATTTTGCTGGAATGCGATGTTGAAATTAGCCTTTTACCATACTATTTATTAAATGTAGGCAAAGTATCATTGACCTGTCAATTTTTTTCAGTCGGTTAAGAGTCGAAATCTCATAGACATTTTTAGTGTACTAGGGGGCTCGGCCCCCTACGAGCTACGCTCGCCAACCCCCGTCCAGACACCGCAGACTCTAAATGCACGCTAATGTGATCGGCTTTAAAAAGATTTTGAAAGATTGAATTATAATTTAAAAAACAGTGGCGATCTCCCTATAAACGAATTTCTATTCATTTCTCTTTGATTGGGGAATTTTAACACCAAATCCGCTGCGGTACTACTTGATTATCCCGTCGACCAATTTCGCCAAACCACTCGCCAAATTATGCAAATTGACATAATTTTTATTTTAAATAACGAAAGAACAAATAAATTAGTACAACATTAATAAAAATACAAATAAAACGTGAAATAAAAATAACTTGATGACGTAGACACGTGTAACAACATTTCAAAATAAGCTAATATAAAAGGAATTAAGTAAACAGAATCTTTGTCTCCCGGTATTTTTTAACAATGCGAAAAGAAAGTTCTTTTAAATGAGACATTTTAAATTAATCGTTTTTAATCTGACGTAATTTTGACCAAACTATTCTTTCTCTTTTTAATATTCACGTGAAAATACTTGTGTTAGAAATGAAATATTATTTGCGCTTTCCTACGAAAAATAGTAGTAAAGTATCCGCTTAAAATATCAAATAAATGTCTAGCGCAATTTCTAAATTTAAACCGTTTTGCAATATTATTTTGTGTTCATTTTATGTAATAACTGTAATGTGACGTAAATATGACGTAATTTCTCCTATTTAAGACTTCTAACGCATGTTAATAAATTTATTATTTTACAAATTCCTTTCTCTCTTAAAATTCACGTGTAATTATAGTTTTTATGATGTAATTTTTAATAAGTTCTTGCTTTTTGTATATAATTATTTAATTCTAATTCCAAATGTTTTTTTCTGTTTATAATAGTCACGTGTAAATAAATTTTTAATTTATTACACATATAAATATTCAAAATATATATATATATATTTTTTGAAGCAAACATTATTATTTCTGCTGTTTATACAGTTGGCAACAGTTTAAATTAATACCACTTTCTAAAATCTGTAAATAATATCTCTAGAAATGCTGAAAATTTGAATTTAAAATAGAAATAAAACCTCAAAAAATTAGCCAAATTAAAAAAAGAAATACAATTTGCACACCGGGAACTTCAAACGTATAAAATGATCTAAAAATGATTAAATTCTCATGAATAGTTTTTGCTCCTATAAAACTTCTTTAGTGGAACGATTTTTTCCAACTTTAGCATTAAATATTTCTTAAAATAATTCTTTGATTTAAAAACTGTCTGCATCAGCGTGTTCATCAAGCATTTCTGTATAATACTACCGATTTTCATATTTTTGTACGCATTATTTTTCTTAATATTAACGAAGAAAGACCTTCGGTCGCAAAAAATTCAAAACCGGCGGCGGTGACAGCGGTAGTTACTTTTTTTTAGAATAGAGAGATATTTTCACAACGGTAAATCAAAGATTGCTGTATTTACTTTTTATTTAGACATGCTAAAAGAATGGCTGAAACATTTACACATTTAGAAGACATTTAGAATGTACTTATTTTTAATAGTTTCTGCAGTGAATACTCTAATTTCTATTGTATAAGCAATTACAAAAACTTGGGTTATTTTAGAACATATTGCAAAAAAGGGGATACAATAAAGGGTTAACGATAGATTATTCAGTGTTTCAAGCCGAATCTATTTTGCTAACATTTCTGTTCATTTGGCTACAGTTTTTTATTTCTTATTCGCCAAATCACTAATGTTGGTCAAAAACCAGCGAGAATACTGATTGTACCAAATGCAAATACCAAAAAAAAGGGATGATTTCTAATAGGATCAAACGTCTGAGGTCAGGCAAGGTCAGACACCTGAGTTTGATATCTAACTGGGTACTTTAGTACTTTTTCATTTTGGTTGAAGGTTTTTCTTTCTTTTTTCCCCAAGGGACACTTTTGAAACTATCTCAAAAACTGAAAGTGCCCCTGACAAAGGGGAAAAAAATGCAACCAAAATCGAAAAAGTACAAAAGTACCCAGTAAGACATCAACTTCAGGAATCCCACGAAAAAAAAAAGAGAGAGAAAAGGAAAGAAAAAAGACAAAAATCATTTGAAAATATTAAAATACAAATGCAAAATTTTAAAAGAATGCTGCCATTGGTTTAACAATAGATTGTTAGTATCTTCTCATAACTACTGTAGGCTCTTGATGGCAATAACTCACTTTGTTTATTGACAGATTATTTTTATGTGGTCTTGTTTTCAGAAAAGTAAATCAGTATTTAAAAAAAAATTCAAACAAAAGAAAATGTTTTTATATGATTTAAAAAGCATAAAATTGGCAACCATGATTATGTATGATACTTCCAATAAGAGATAAATATTATAAACATGCATGCACATAAATTTTAACATTTTAAAAGTGGTTTGTAGCTTCATTTTTATGGATTAAACAAAGAGTGACCCTGTGTACAAATGACTCCCTTATACTTTTCATTCTATAATTAAACTGGGAACTAATACTAGTAAACAGGATTTTTCTTTAATAATACAGTAAACTCTGTCTAAGGTTGAATCAATCAGGACTAAGAAAAATTTTCCACTGTGGACATAGTCTGCTTTAAACTTTACTCTATGTCTATGGATTCAGCGGGAATTAACCCCTTGCCTGTGACACCCAAATTCAGTTTGGACAATGCAAATGTGGCAATTTTGGAATGCCCGACATGAGTTCAGGCAACAGAAAAATCGGTGTTTCAATTCCGTGAAGCCCGAACTCAGTTCGTCCAATGCTATGCATAATAAGTAATTTACCATTTTCCCAATAGATGGCAAAACTTTCCCGTGAAAAATTCAGCAGTTTCGCGCCATTTGTCAGATTTTTGTAATTTTGCAGTTCAGAATACAATTAAAGAGAATTTTTTTTTTTTTCATTTTTGGCATGTTTTTCTCAAATATATTCCACAGGCAAGGGGTTAAAAATCTTTATGAGGTAGACAGTTTTTCCGTGTTACACAGAATCCATCTTAGGCAGAACATATTATACAATATTTTAAATTTAATAAAAGAAGAAAAGCAACAAATATAAGATGTTCAATAATAAATTTACCACTCATTTCACATTATAATAAAAATTATAAAATAAAACCATTGTATTCAAATAATTGTATAGTTTAATTTTCATCTTAACGTTTCAATTAACACAAAGGCTGACATTTATGCTATGGATAGAGAAGGATAGAGCACAATAAGCCATAGCACTGCTTCTGATAGCTGATCACAAACAAAATTTGTTTAACATAAAAATTGTAGAAATGTTGCAAAATTTGTAAGTATGAGTCAGGTGTAAAACAGAGAGAGTTAGTATTTCTGCAAAATGTAAAAGGAAAAAAAAAAAAAAAATGGAAAAAATTAGATTTAAATTTCACCTCTTGATTTGAGACGACCTGGTTTTTTAATTTCTTTTTCAATAACTTCAGGTTTGTCTACTTTCTCAGGTTTTTCTATTTAGAAGAAAAAGCAAATAAATAAAACAGTAAAAAAACTTTTTTTTATTAGTCAATAATTTAGGTATAGAAATAATAGAACCTGATTCAGTAGTCAAGTCAGGTAGTTTAGGTTTTACATCTTCCTTTGTCTCAGGTTCAATTAATTTGATTTCTGAGACTTTTTTCTTTTCATCTAATCCAGTATCAAACAATGGAACTTCAGAAGACTTGTTTTCAAGAAGCAAATTTTCATCTGATTTTTCAGAATGTATTTCAGATGCTTCCTCAGAAAAATCTCTTTCAGCTATTTCTTCATATTTTTGCTTGAGTTCACTTACTTCCTCTTTCATTTCCTAAAAATACAGTAGTAACGATAAACATAAAATGCAGAAGAAAAAATAATTTTACAACACTATTAATTAACTAATTATTTGTCATAAGTGAGAATTTTAATATAATTAACTATAGGACGCTAAATAATAGGATTCTACTTCTTAAACAATACTAAAACTCAATAAAAAGAAAAAAAAAAGTGAAAATCTTGAAAACAGCTTTGAGTATTGAAATATAAGCTTAAATAAATCTAACTTTTTTACTAAGTGTAAAATGGTAGAACTTCACATAAAATAGATAATTCCTTCAAAGAAATGCTTGTTTTCACTGGTGTCCAAAGATGAAACTTTACCATTAGCGCGCTCATGTGCCAAGCTTCACAGCTGCTAAGCTTTGTATTGGAGCGGACATGCGCAGAATTATATTCGAACATAATGTTCGGTAAGAAAGCAGTACATCACAGGGGCAGCATTCACGACGGTAAATGAGATCACAAAAATTCCCTTACTTTTTATCAAGGTCACACTTGATCTCGGCCAGTAAAAAGAGCAGGTGCTTTTCTATTTGCAAAAGAAAAAAAATATCAAAATTCCGCAGCGGGGATTGGGAACACTGGAAATTGATCGCTGGCGACTAAGATACTGAAAGTTAGTCACCACAGCAAAAAATTTAGTCGCCACGTGGCGACTGCCAACCGTAAATCTGCACCTATAGTTTAGACGATAAAAAAAATTGTAGTAAAAGCCAAATTTATGGGTCAGGGTAAGAAGGAAGACAACATATGCCCAAACATACCTTATGCTTGAAAAACTAGCCGAAATAAAGCAATAAAAGCATAATGAAAATACAATTTATGATTGAAATACAAAATGAATGAATGCTAAAAAGTAACTAAGTGAAAGGATTAAGTGTAATACATCAAAAATAAAGATTAAATAATTAAAAATGGAATTTAAAACACTGAAACAGGAATAAAAAGGTGGAGGAGTTGAAACTAAATATATCACAACATGATGCCAATAACTCCAAATACATACATTTCATAAGTAGATAGGTCATCTCTCAAAAATGTATTTTTTAAAGATCTTTCTAAAAATGTAACTTTTATGCAGTTTTGTTTGAAAAAATAATTTTGAGTAAAAATGGATGTTTGACATATGAAATGGGAAGTGGTTAGTCCTATATTTGTGCTAATAAACAGTCGCATGATTTGTGCTAATAATATAGATATCACTAATCAATTCCAAAAGTACTTTTACTATTTCAGTATTATCAATAAATTGTACAAGAATAAAGTTGACATTACTGTTCTACTACTTAAGAAGCCTAAAGCAAAAAAAAAAAAAAAAATATCCTTTTGTGAATGATTTTGCTATAAAGCAAATAAAGGTTTTGTGTAAAATCCTAAAAGCTATCATTTAATTTCACTCCATTCAAAATAGAAGGTTCACACACCAGTATCAGAATAATTTGGAAAATTCTGGTCTAGGAGGATAAAAATTTAAAGAGGATATATTTTTTTTATTAACAACAAAACTATTTAATTAATATAATTTTATTTCCTGGCTCATTTTTCAATTTACCTTGTTTACTTTCCACCAAAAGTTAAAAAAAATTAAAGATTGTTTCAGCCATTTAGGGATGTTATGAATATGCTTGGAGATGTTTTTATGTGTGTTAAACTAGTACAGTTCCTTAGTCCTCTTAAAAATGCTTTAATAATGCAAGAATTGTGAAATGTTAAAATTTCTATTTCTCACAGTCCAAAAACAGTTTCAAATTAGAATGCAAACTATCACTTATAAGGAGAGAGCCAACCTTGGCAATCACAGATTTTGATTATTTTAATATACGCTGTAGGGTAGAGACCCCGTTAGTCTCAGGTTCAACGGATTTTATACAACGCTCCTTAATTCTTGAGAAACAGGGAGGTCTAATATTATAACACAACTTAAGTACTTACAATGTAACGAAAGGAGAAAGGTGATCGTAGCTCACTTAGTACGGCGTTTGCTTGTTGTCTGGCGGGTTCGGGTTCGATAACGGAATGCGATTAATTTGTTTTTCTAATTTTTTGTTTTATAAATATACTTGTAATTATAATTTAATAATCTCAATTAAATCTTAATATCGTACTTTAATTACAATGTTAACATATTTAAACTTTAATTTAGCATTTTTCATATTTTAAACCATTATTTCTCATCATTTAAAAAGATTTTTTTAAAAGTTGGATCTATTATTGAATAATAAAAATTCCAAAATCGTTACAAAATCAGTTGGGGCATCCTGTAATTCTGATAAAATAAAACATGTTCAAATAAAATAAAAATAAAAGCAGAAAGAAGATAAATGTGAAAGCAAAATAATTGAAAGAGTAAGCATACGTATCAGAAATTTAAAAATCTTTAACGTGCAGAAAATAGGTTGTAATTTAATTCTTATGCTAGTTTTTAATATGATTATGTTTGTTACTCTAAAAACAGTGTAATATTATCATCGTATTGACTTTCCTTGTTAAGGCAATACATAAATGATGTTTCTTTAAAATTACGAATTGGCACAATTGTTCAATATCATTGCATCAATAAAGAATATATGAAATATATTTTTAAAGTTATTTATAAAAAAATAACAGTATTATGATGTTTCATACAACTATTTAGTTAAAAATAAAAAAGTAAATAAGTCAAAATTATAATTGATACACAATATTATAATTTTTAATTGACAGTGAGATTATTAAATTATAATTACAAGTATATTTATATCACATCACGGACTTATGTGATCGCAAAATGTAAGGGAATACTGAATAAAAAGGATGAATGTCAGCCACGTGTCACACACGTAGGCCTAACAATGAAATGTTATTAAAATATTGCTCAAAAATTAATTAAACCTTAAAAATTCCAGATTCGGGAGAATCATTAAATTTCCTCTAGCAGGCACATATAAATGCAGGTGATTAAGAATAATGAAAATTGGAATCCGCTTACCAATATCTTGCGTCATCCTTGAAGTTAACTATGATTAAATTCAGAGGCAAACAAGATAAATAGCAGGACTACTTCTTCCATGGTATTTGTTAGCATATAACATCATCCATACATGAAATTCTAGTGTTATACCCAGCAGCAGAATTTTTTTCTGCAGTCTGCAACACAAGTAGAAACTTTAAAAACAGTCTGCAGAACTTAAGGACAAACGCCCTCTTTCCTATCCTTCATGCACTCAACACCTCCGCCCCCCCCCCCCCCCCCCAGTATTTGTGATTAACATAAAAGGAAAGTACTTTTCTAAATAATTAAACTATCTAAACGATTGATACAATGTGATAATATCAAAAATTATATATAGATGTGATAATACAGGGACGAAAGTGCACTAAAGCCACTTTGAAGCAGCAAAAATCTAATTTTGTAGCAGTAAAATCCATTTTTATAGCAGCAAAAATCTAATTTTTTAACAATAAAAGCTGTTATTGGAGCAGATTGAAATTCTTAGAAAATCAAATTTGAGTAATTCATGCAACTACTATAAGTAATGCAGTGTTTTATTTAGCAATCTTAGCTAGTTGTACAATTCAAAATTTAACATGATTTCACTCAAAACATGGCTAATATTTAACCTGCCACTCAGCTGTAAAAAAATCTTGCGAAAACATCAAGTTGCAGCAAATTTTTCCGCGATCCTTTGACGGAATTCACCTTTTTTTCCTCGATCCTTTGACGAAATGCTCGTTTTCTCGCGATCTTCCGACGATATTCGCGTTTTTTCGCGACCTTTCGACGATGTCCGTCTTTTTTTATCGCGACCTTTCGACGATGTCCGTCTTTTTTTATCGCGATCTTTTGACGATGTCCACTTTTTTATCGCGATCTTTCGACGATGTCCGCCTTTTTATCGCGATCTTTCGTCGATGTTCGCGATTTTTTCGCGATCTTTCGACGATGTTCGCGATTTTTTTGCGATCTTTCGACGATGTTCGCGTTTTTTCGCGATCTTTCGACGATGTTCGCGTATTTTTTCGTGATCTATCGCCGATGTTCGCGATCTTTCGATGATGTTCGCGTTTTTTTCGCAATCTTTCGATGGTGTTCGCTTTTATTCGCGATCTTTTGACGAAATTTGCGGTTTTTCCGCCGATCGTTTGAAAAAAATTCGCGTTTTCTCCGCGACCTTTTGACGATATACGTGTTTTTTCACAATCTTTTAGCGAAATCCGCGTTTTTTAGCGATTTTTGCGCGAAATTCGCGTTTCTTCCGCAATCCTTAAACAGAATTTGTACTTTTTCCGCGATCATTTGTCAAAATTAACGTTTTTTCCCGATTATTTGACGAAACTCGCGTTTTCCCACCATCCTTTGTGGAAAGTTGCTATTTTTCCGCAGCCGTTTGACGAAATGGGCTTTTTTTCGATCTTGTGACAAAATTTTTGCGATCTTTTGATGAAATTCGTCTATTTTCCAGGATCTTTTGACGAAAATCTCATTTTTTAGCGATCCTTCGATAAAATCCGCGTTCTTTGGACGAAATTAGTGGTTTTTCCGCGATCTTTGATGAAATTTGCGCTTTTCTGCAATCCTTTGACGAAAGTTATCTTTCCGTAGCCCTTTGACGAAGTTCGTATTTTTTCCGCAATCATTTGACAGAAGCCGCATTTTTCCGCCAGCCTTTGACGAAAGTTACTATTTTTCTGCAGCCTTTTGACGAAATTGACGTTTCCTTCTTGATCTTATGACGAAATTTCGTTTTTTCTTCGCGATCTTCTGACGAAATTCACGTTTTTTTTTCGCGATTCTTTGACGAAATTGGCTATTTTAACTGCAAACGATTGACGAAATTGTTTTTTCGGCGAACATTTGTCGAAATTCGTGATATTTACATCCGAATTTTCGAAATAATGACCGATTTTTTTTTTATTTCTAAAGAAATCACCCCTACGAGGATTGACTCATTTAATAATGGGCGTTTCACAATCGCGTGTCTACAGTTTTCTCCGTGAATTATTAATAATTTAAAGGGAATCGGAGCTTCGTCAAACGCTTGAGGCGTGGATCGTATTATTATGACACATGGAAAATAATTTCTAACAAACTTTTTTCTTTCTAAAGTTTAACAGTTGAAAAAATGTCTGCAGACCTTCTCAAGAGTCTGCGACGTGCGTCGCAGCGTTGCGCCGATTCTGCGCCCGGGGTGTTATATGCATCCTCTTTCTTACTGCTTTAGTTGTTAATTAAATGCCTTGTATTTCTTTATTTAAATTATCCTTTTTAGCTAGGCTGGTCCTCTTCCATCTTTGTTATTTTTTTACAACCTAAATAAATCCTTTTGTCACTTCATTTCATTGCCGGTATCAGTGGCGATCTATTCCTCTAGCATCGATCGGCTTTACTGCGTGCAAACCGCAATTGAGGGGATAGTGTCTTAGCGTTGATAGTTGTCAGATTAGATGGTGTTTGCCATCTTTCGACACCAGATGGACTTCAGCCATATGCAAATCTACGCATGACGTATGAGTAGCTCTCTATGCGGGTCGACCGGCAGATATACTTCTTTGGAACAGCGCGTAGCCGTCAGTTTCGAAAGTTTGTTGAAGTATGTTACGTGAGTAATGCTTCGTATTGTTTTAGTATGAGTTCATCAGAGAAACGACTCTTTTATTTTTGGCGTATAAAGCATGGCCATGTCAAGGCATGCATAAATGACCTGTGCTTAAAGAAATAGCTGGAGTTTTACTTATGTTTCACTTTTTGAAACAAGCTTAATTTTTTTCCAATGACCTGCGGGCATTGCCTGTCTAATATTCCAGAGTGATGGAGTGGAATATTTATCATGGAGTCAGCAGCATTTAACGTATGGCCGTTAAAGTGATTGTAAATTGTAAGAGTGAGGTTAAATTCCCCTCTGGTAGTTTTAGGCTGCGTCAAATGTCTCCGTCAGCATTGAAATGTTAAAGAAGATAAATATTGCGTTGATTCTGGTCTACATGGTGCTCCTAGTTGTTTAGGAAAACTACATTACTTTCGGAAGTGGCTTATAGAATTGAAAAATTCGGCGGATATAAGTTGAAGGTTTTTTTTAAGAATAGTTTCCAAACCGAATCACCATTGAATTCATAAGTTTACAAATGTTTCTTTTTCATATAATGACGTGCTGGAATGGTTTTTCTTTTACTGTATTATATTTTCTCTCTAGTATTTTTAATAGAGTAACTTAAGTAAAAGAAATGCAATTTAAATTAAAGTTAATATTTTTTGAACGGAGTTTAAGAGTTAAATATATTAAAGTTATAATAAGTTAAATGTTAAAAGCTAACTTTTCTGAATTAATGTCTATTCTGTTTTAAACAAGTTTAAATGGATAATATTAACCGTTTGACGGCTATGCAGTGCTATCGCACTTCCAGATTTTAAGTCCAAAAATGCTAAGCGGTGCTATCACGCTGTCATTTTGATGACGAGTCTGTATCTCTGCACGTGAGCAAATATTTTGCCGCTCTTGCATTTTCGTAACAAAACTGTCTTTTAAAGCATAAATAGCATTTTTAATAAGTTTTCATTCTACAAAAAAATTATACATAAAATTATCAGTAAAAACACATTTTTTTATTTTGAAATATCCAAATTATCTACAGCACTTTTGGAATGTATGTGGATTTTGATAGATAGCTGTCAAACGGTTAAGTTTTAAAACAAGATTAGCTTTTCTTTTTCATTGAACTTTTAACAGTTGCATATTTAACTCTCCGTGATCCAGCATCAACTTAGCCGAGTAGGGCTGTTACGTTAATTGAGTTAACATTTAATACAAATTGAATTAGACTGTTTATCAACCTGTTGAAATGTTAAGATAGGGTTTGTTGTTACAGCTGAGACAAAGTTATCTAGTTGATATTTATATACAGTTGTTGTTTTTTTTAATATGTTAATAAACCTTTTTGTTTTTGTCTTAACTTTTGTCATCTTTCTATGTCACACACTTTTGCACGTTTCTCTTTAGCCATTTATTCATTCCATTTCTTTTTCAGCATATTTATACTTCATAGCATTTTTACCTTAAAATTTTTAGACCTTTAAATTACAACGCTTCCAGTTGCGTGTTTTTCGTAACTCTGGTATATTTTTTCAGACCCCGGCTTTACTTACGTAATGCCCGGGACAACAGTATTAAATAAAACAAACTTCATTTTATTTTACTGCAGATTTTTACGAACGGGAACCCATCCTCCGATGATACTTCTTCCCATCTTGCTCTCGGAACGGGAGTGGTTGAAGCATACAACATCACTGTGACACTGACCAGGCATAACTGAAGAAACATGCTTTGAAAAACGTGTGGTATGGCAACTTGGCGATCGCAAACGGGACGATGAATGGGAAAGAGGAGAGATTGCAAGCGCCAATGGTACGATGAATGCAACCTTCCGGCAAATGTGCATAGAAGCGTGCGTCAAGCAGAACATGAGAGAGAAAGAGATGAATGAATGTATTCCAACATGGCTAAAATGCGTTCGCTGAAAACACAGACGAACGGGTTAAAAATAGTAAATAAATGAAAGATCACGATAGAAAACCGAAACACGAATGAAGCATCGTACAGAGATGAATGAGGTATCAAAGTAAAGGATAATTTAAATGCAGAATAATAGAATTAAAGTTAAAGCTGAATTTTAAAGGAAAAATATTGAAATTAAAGAAAATACGCAAAATTTATTAAGCAAAAAATAACAAAAACAAATGTAGCACATTCCGGCATTGAACCCGAGCCTGCGGGACGACGAGCAAATGCGGGCATAAAAATTCAACCAAATGAGCTACAATCAATGCTATCCTTTTGTTACAAAGTAAGTATTTAAGTTGTGTTATAATATTAGACCCATCTGTTCCTCAAGAACTAAGGAGCATTGTATAAAATCCGTTGAACCTGAGACTAAGGGGTCTCTACCCTATAAATATATTAAAATAATCAAAATCTGTGATTACCAAGGTTGGCCCTCTCCTTGTTAGACAAATTGATTATGGGCTTAGCAGTAAGATTTCATGCTTAATATTCTGTTATTTAACAAAACCTGTAAATTACGGAAAATGAAAAACTCATTTTTCATATTAAATAGCTTTATTTATCAAAATATATAATTTTTTATTATTTATTTAATGGACTTACCATTAAAAGTGATACCTTTGAAACTACATCATCTACTTTTTCAGCTGAAAAAAAAGATGTTATTACAGATTAGGTATTTATTATCAATGAAAATCAATCATAGACAGTTAATACACACGTTATAGAGAAAATTAATTTAAAAGGGAAATAAAAAAGAAACCTCCTAAGAATCATAACTATCATTGAATGAAGACAGCAAAACAAAAGTTTAAAATACTGAGACAAAACAAAAATACAATGAAAAAAGAAATTTTTCAAACAGAGTCAGAAAAAAAAAGTAAAAATTGTACCACATTTCAAAATTTAATCTTTCTTCTTCAGGCCATAGTACCACTACAAAAGTGGGACATTTTTCTCTTATAGTGGTGGTACAACATGAAAAAGGAAGATTAAATCTTTCAAAATATTTTTCAATATTTAAATTTTTGTGGTGTGTTATTTTCCTCGAAACTGGATGAAGAAGTAAATACAAAACATGTAAGAAAAACTATCTCTCTATATGAGAAAATGAATATGCCTGAATTCTGAACATATAATAATAAATGGAGATATCGAATTTTGAATGAAGGACTCAAACAAATAAACTTCAAAGAGATTTTTCAAAATTCTTCAATGAAATTATTTAAGGGGAGGTTCACAACAGCAAGAGATATCGGCTAAATTCCAGCCTATTATAAGAATTGTCAGTAAATGAATGGGATAAAACCACCAATTTCTTTGAAGTTCTTTATATCATAACCCCTCACAATACTATTTTTTACATTTCAAGGACAGACACCAGACCACACTTTTAAATGGACAGACGAAGGGAAGTACAAGTCAAAAATATATCCAAAGGAATGTTTCTTGGTGAGAATAAATTCCTTATTCACAAATCCGTAAACCTTAATCAGTTAAAAATTTACTGATTGCACAATAAGTGTTGCAAAAAAAAAAAAAAAAATTCTAACAACTTAAAAATGTTTTTTTGCTAATTATGTATAGTCATTCACACTAAAAAATATATTTTGAAAAATGAAACTTAATAATTTAAACTAATATAATTGTAATAATTGGTTAGAAAGGCTTGCTATTTTGTTCATTTTAAGAAATAAATTGCAAATACACAAATGTGAGGAAATATCTGAAATTATAAACTACAAAATATTTACTCTAAATGTATTTTTTAAATTATGAATTAGAAAATTCTGAGTTAATAAAGTAATTTGTTTTGAAATAATTTTGGTAATTAAGAAAATAAAATGCTAGAACTGTAATTAAATAAAAGACTTGGGAAAGTTTTTGAATTTTTTTTTCTTTTAAATGTTACAATGTAACTTGTCTTATACAGAAGTAGATCATAATTTTTCACCTAAATAATAAGAAATTAAATTTTATGTTAAGTAAAAAAAAAAAAAAAAAAAAAAAACTCTGAACAAAGTATTCATTAAAGTAATTATTTAGATATTACATACACACACAAAGCTGTTTTTTTACACATAGCCAGAGCATAATCAAAGTGTTAAAGAATGGGATTTTTACAGTTAGTAAAGAATGTTCACTAAGAGCATTTTTCATTGTAAGATGCAAAAATTGTATAATTATTTTAAATGTATGAAAGTTCGTTTTAATTCAGATAATAAATTTTGCTAAATGGGAATATTTTCCACATCAAAATGCAAAAATATTTACCTATCGTGAGTGTAACTAATTAAAATGTAAGAAATTTAATACTGTTTAAAGTCTAAGGCTATTGTCAGACGATTGTCTATTTGCATGCTTTTTGTTTCAACATGAAAAAGAAACACCTTCACTCGCAGGTGTTTCTTTTTCATGTTGAAACAAAAAGCGTGCAAATAGATGTTTGTCTGACATTAGCCTAAACATTGCTGTTAAATAATTCTGCAATAAAAATTACAATTAATTATAATTACAATTTAAATTACAATTCATTTTTCTTGGTAAGATGCAAAAATATTTATATATCAATATTATACGTAACTAATAAGTAACAACATAATTTTTGCCTTAAAAGATCATTTTATTTGCATCTTACAAAAGAAAATTAATTGCCATTTAAATTTTAATTGCAAATAATTCTAATTTTTATTAAATTTACATTTAATAATAATATTTAGACTTAAAAAAATAAAATTATATTTTAATTAGTTATATAATTGAAATGTAAATATTTCTGGGTTTTAAGGGAAAATAATCCCAATTAGCAATATTTATTCTCTGAATTAAAAAAAAAATTCTTACGTTTTAAATTTTATTTTTGCATTTTACAAATTTTCGTATATGATATCCCTAACTAATTAACAAAATATCATATCATATCGCAATGTACTTGGCAGAAGATTACCAAGTGGCCAAATGATCGAAAACTAACAGGCAAAAGCCTCGAAATTGATTCAATAGCAATCAGGAAGTGATGGTCCATAGGCCATTTGCCGGGTAGAAAACAAGTCTTTTGCCACCGATTACTGGACTCTGTTAGACTTTCTTGTGTGAGACATTAAGAGTGAAGCCTTTTAGCTGCATAAGTGTTTGGAAGGTTCTGAACCAGATGCACTTCTTGAAGGTCTTAACTTGCTTGTTGAAATAAGTTTCAAACAGAGTGTGAAGCCTGATCTTATTGCACCTATTTTACCTTGCAATGAGCTTCTACAGTAAAAACAGAGGAAATTATACAAAATGAATTTTTGTTTAAAAAATTGAATGTTGTGTACCAATCCCGGAAGTCGAGATTATCACCGGTATGTACCCATAAGTGATAATCAAATTAGGTGCTATGTTATTTCGAAATGTCAGACATTTCATGATTTCAGAACCTCAATTGAGTTTACAAAAGCCTCATTCTTTAACAATAATGACAGAATAGGATGCATTTATGATGATAAATGACACATAGGTGAAGTTCAAGGTACAAGTTAAGAGGCCAATGACATTTTAGTGCACTTTTTTCATCCAGCAGAACTAGCAACTGAATTTAAGTTATCAAAAATTATAGAGATCCTGTCACTAAAATACTATGCATAGTGAAACCGATTGGAGTGACAACAACTCCTAGATGAACATTCAATATCTCAGAAAAGATATGCATTGAAATTTCAGCATTGTTTAATACTGTAAATAGATTTCAAAATATTGCGAAGAATTAAATTAATAAAAAAAATACATCCACATATTTTTTTATAAATTTTTATGCAATTAATAAAAAAATAAAATTATACTACTATTTGTAATACTTTTTATGTTGTTCTTATAATTTCAATAAAATTTAAGGGCTAAAATTTATTCATGTAGGTTTTGGCATTTTAAGAACAAAGAACAATCTTGGATCATTTTTCAAGGAATAGAAAGCAGAAGTTAAAACTTCCTTTCTCTGACAAGGCAGGAAACGAACATAATTTTAGTGCATTTTTAGTGAACTGTTATTCAAAAACCAGATCAGTCTCAATCATAAAATTTGCATGGTAACTTTATATTACAAAGATGTTTATTAACGAAAGTTTTCAGAATTTTTTACTTAACCCGTTTTAAGATATGAATTAGGGAAAACGGCCAAAAACAGACTTAACACAGTTTTTGATAAACTGTACAAAAAAAAAGCGGGAAAGATTTTTTTAAATTGAAATTTATAGAAAAAGTAGCTCGATAAGAGATTTGTGTAACAAAAGTTTAATTAAGGTGAGTTTGGTTTCCTAGTAAAATGTGGTATTTGACCTTTTAATTCTTCGATTTTCCAAAAATGTTTTTGACCTAGATCCTTAAATCTAATGAAAATTCTATAATCACCTAACATGTAGACAATTTTGTGCTGAAGATTTTAGTTTTTGATTTATCTTGATAGGTATAAAAGCAAAGCAGCTACAGCATTTTCTGTAAAACAAATTTCTTTAAAAAAAAAAAAAAAAAAAAAAAAAAAAAAAAACTCGGTTGTGTAGCTTATTAAAAATGACCACCTAAAAAAAAAAAAACTATATGATCAAAAAAAAAATTTTTATTATGTTTTTAAACTCAGAAAACTATAAAGAAATCTTGGTTAAAAAAATAGGAAAATTAAAAATGTCAAGCAACACCTCCTTGGTGATTCGAATTGGATTGACCCAATATTTTTTGTAAAAATTATGATTTTTCTTTTCTTTTACTTAAAAAAAATAATTATTAAAAAATGAAATTTTCCATCTTAAGTCTATTTCTTTATAGAATTAAATTACCAAATGACTATTATTGTGTTACTAAGATAATATTGGAATGAGATATTTATGCAAGGATTTCACTCGACGACAAAACACATGTTTTAACATACAGGCTAATTACCAAAGGAAACTAGTTAGATAAAATGAAATATATAAGTATGAAAATAAAAATATATTACTAACAAAGGACATTATATTCGTTGATTTCAAGCTTTGATTCTACCTACAAAAAAGAAATATTTTGATAATTATTTTATTATCCAAACACACATTATATATGCATATACATAAGGTTATGTAATTTTATATTGTAAGGAACTACTTTTCACAAAAATATTAGATAAATATTAAATAGGATTACACAAAAATTAAATTAAAGAAGCAGAATACATTTTACTTTAGACTTAAGAATTATTTGACACAGGAAATGTTTCACTTTAGAAAATCACAAATTAATTAAAAAAATTAAATGTCCCAAATTACACAAACGATTAAATGGATATAAAAAGGCCAATTAGAATCCTTCAGAGTTTTGATATAAATATCCCAGCAGGGGGCAGAGCTGTCAAATTATGGACACAGTGAATTTAATCTTAAAGACGGTTCACATTTGAAGTGAGAAAGTAATAAATGGTAGGCGCAGGGTTGGGTTTTTGACATGACAAGTGTCAAAAACTGGTTTAAACTGTCGTAAACTGGTTTAAACTGTCGAAAACTGGTTTAAACCGTCGAAAACTGCCAAATACATGTAACACGCTAAAACATTTTAACAATAGATAAACATTAAATAAGTCAATGATTTATGTGATCTTTTATTGAAATTTAATAATTTAAAAAATATATTATTTGCAATAAAATATATATATATATATTTTTTTTGGATTTTTCAACCAGAAGAAAATAATTTTGTACAATTAAATAATCCGGATCAATTTTACCACACAGCATGCTGCAGCACACCACGTGTTTAGCACATTTATTTACACCCAAAAGATTTTTGAGTTTAGAGTGTATGAAGCGTTAGAAAATAGTCTGTCTCTTAATTGATGCTGAGCTAGTAGGACTTGATAGCAAAAGCATTGCTAGATGAGCAAGTTTTGAAGCAGGCTCAAAAAGCTGTTGCATTTAGTGATACCTTTCCACCAAACAATGGAGTCCTCCCTATAGCACTGAAATAAGAAGACTGGAAAGGGGATTCTTTAGCTTCATACACAATCAGTATAGGTAAGCATCCATAAACTCTCTCCGTAGCTCAAGCGCGAGCTGAATCAACTGATACAGTAGTCAACCCTTGCCCCTGATGGTTGGGATGCAAAGTATAAGCCAAACAATGGTATGGTTTCATGATTTGATCCCTTCTATTATGCACTTTTTCAATATGGGCTTACAGGAATTTTCTTTTAGATGACCGAGCCAATTTTGTTCAGTTTTAAAATCGAAAACATTTTTATATATTGAAAGAAAGCATGTTTTAAAAAGATTTTGACTTTAAGCTTTTTTTTTTTTTAATTACTTCTCTTATTTTGTAAATGTTTAAAATTAATAATCCAATTTCAATTTTGAATGGAATGGTTATTGCCTAGACTAGAATAACATTGATGCACATTATCTTGTTATACATACAAAAAAATCTACACTTTTCTAAGTTTTTTTTCCCCCATAAAAAAAGCTAGCTAATGCTTTAAGCTCTCAAAAGTAAGCGAAATTAAAATGATTTTA
The DNA here is from genome assembly GCA_963932465.1 of Maratus speciosus. Classification (NCBI taxonomy): domain Eukaryota; kingdom Metazoa; phylum Arthropoda; class Arachnida; order Araneae; family Salticidae; genus Maratus; species Maratus speciosus. Next base: position 39,327,782 of record OZ010791.1, on the reverse strand, counting down.
AGTAAGAGAAAAAATGTACAGCTCAGGTGAGCTTAATGTCTACTTTTTAGAAAAACACAATTTTACAAAAAAATAAAATAAAATAAAAATAAATAAAAATTTTACCCTGTTAAAAAGTAGTACTTAACAATAATACTTTACTATGTACTAATTATTGATATACAGTAAGAGTGAATTTAAAATATTACATGTAATGTTGTCAAGTGTGACATTTAATTTGAATTTTTACAGATCAATTTAGTATTTGAAATTTTTGACATGACCGTTTAAACTATGGTTTAAACCTGACATAAACTGACACATGTCAAAAACCTGCCAACCCTGTAATTATTACTAATACTATATACTAATTATACAATTACAGTAATAGTGAATTTTAAATATTACATCTAATGTGTGACATTTAATGTGAAATTTTACAGATCACTGTAAGTATTTGAGGTTTTTGACGAGGTTTTTGACAAGGGGTTTTTGACATGATGGTTTAAACCGCAGTTTAAACTGTCAAAAACTGACATGTGTCAAAAACCTGCCAACCCTGGTAGGCGGGAGTAAAAAAATTATCAGGGGCAAAACCGTTTTAAGTTTTAGAATTAAAGTTAAAAAACAATAGCGGAGAATTTTAAATTTTGAACTTTAATATGAATTTTAAGTTTAAAAAAGAGTTTAATTTTTATCCTGTCATATATGTATACAGTAGGGCTGGGCAATATACCGTAATACCGTTATATATCGATATTTCTTTAACACCGTGGTAACGATATTGAGATTTCAATCCTTCCAATATATCATTTCAAACGGTATTTCATCCGACTTCCGGAAATTACGGAGTTACGGAATTTTGGATCTACCGCATATCCGCGCGAAAGTTGGTTACTTTTACAAATACCGCGCTGATATCGAAACTTGCGTAATATTTGCGGTTTTTGCAGGTGTCGCGCACGTACCGGAATATAGGCGAAAAGTCTACTATTCTGATGTACCGCTTTGTTCCATCGGAGTTCGTCGAGAATCGAAATTGAAAAAGTCGTTCAAATATCGGGCATTTCCGATACAATCTCTCGTGGACTCCACACCGGTAGTTGACCGTGAGTTGAAATAGAAGGCACCTGTACAGTTCAATGTGTACAATCAATTGCTGACGGAACTGATTGACAGATTTTCAAGAAGTAAGTACAATTTATAGATATTTCTTGTATGTTGTTTTTTCATTTATTAATAACATTAGTAAATAATATATTATAACATATTATTTTAAATTATTTATTAATAACATCAATAAATTACATGTATGATAATTCTATTAAATCGTTTATTTTAAACAGAAATTTTACTTAAAGCGGAAGTTAATTTTTTTTTCTCTTTCCCATTGCTATTTCCCTGCATTTTAGAGTTTATTAGATACTAGTATTTTTACGGGTTCTTCGCACGGTTTTTAAAAAAATAATTAGAATGATACAAAAAGAAACAAAAACCTAATATCTTTCTCAAATTACGAAAGAAGATACTTTTCATTTCGAAAAATCACTAAAAATCTATGCATGGTTTCATTCTGCATAGCAAAACATATTACTCTTCCACAGCAGATTACAAATCTGATTGTATAAACGTTTGACTTCCGATTTCGCGGAGTTCGATAAACAAAAACAAACCACGGATAATTTCCTACTTTTTTTCTTTGCGGTTTTTCTATATTGGACATTTCTGGGAAGTTTTCTAATAACTTATTATATTTTAATAAAAATTTGTTACACAGCCTAATTTGCTGAAAGTTTGAAAGAAATCGGTTAATTAACATAGAAGTTATGGATTTGAATTTTTTCTTTTTTTTTTTTTTTTTTTTAATGGTAAAGAAAATACAGTTTTGTTTTTCTTCTTTTTCTTTAATTTTTTTTTCGTTTGTATGCTTGCAGCTCAATATGTTTTTTCCGCACTTAAACAACCCACACTTGTTGACACTTTCACGGAGCCCCTTTTTTAAGTAAAAGAATAGAATTTGAATAGTTTATCTCTCACTAAAAGAACGAGGATAGTTTTCATTTTGAATCATCATGGCTTTTTAAGGGCTTCACTAATGCGAAAACATCCGCTCGTTAATGTTAATCCTAAATATTTTTAATACCTTGTTTGCATTTCTATATTTTTAAATTACTCTTTTGCATTGGACAGCCGAGATCGATCTCTACAAAAGCCGTTTTTTTACTTTTTAAATTTTGTTTTCAATTTTTATTTTACTGGGATACTTTCACTTTCGAAACCGATTCCGAAAGTAAAACTATCCTAGTAAAAAAAAATCTGTAAGCAAAATCGAAAAGGTAAAAAAAAACGATCTTTGTGGAACTTTATTTCAGCTAGACATTACTTAAAAAAAAAAAAGAAAGAAAAGAAAAAAAAGAAAATTGTAATTAGCAAAACGTCCGGATTTGGGACTTTGTACAGCATTAAAAAAATTTCGTGTTGGCTTAAAATTAATTCACTGTTCTAATGCATTCATTTCTTTCTATTCTGAATAATATTACGATTATTTATTTATATCAACTTATTTTACAACTATAGATAAAAAAGATGGGACCTCGGAATCGTGAAGATTGCCCAAAATACCATCAACTAGTGTCAAGAAAGGATACAAGAAGCCCTGTTTGGCAATTTTATGGCCTTCCTGCTGATGAAAATGCCAAAGTCATTAGTTGTGATTTCTCAATTTGCAAATTGTGCAAACAGTGTGTATCGGCTAAAGGAGGTACAACTAGTAACTTGAGAAGCCACATAAAAATCCACCATCCTGCACAATTCAGAAATTTAACGTCTAGGTATTTTCTAGTTATTTTATTTCTGTCAGTCCAAATAACAATTCTCTAAATCCCATTTAAAATAAATTATTAAAAAAATAACATTTTCTAAAGTAATAAAACTTTATATTTAGCCCAAATAATTTGGCTCAAATAATTTCTTTTCTACGTTTCAGTTTTTAGCTCACAGGCTATCAAAGCCTGAGAGCTAATATTATGGTTCTGTATGTACGTAGGGGTGATTCTGTTCCAAATTTCTCGAAAATTGAAGGCATTCATTTCCGAAAATTTATAAAAATCGGTCATCAATCCGAAAATTCGGACATAAAAAATATCGCGAATACCGGCAAGTGGTCGCCGAAAAAAAATTTTTTTTTTTCAATCGTTTGCAAAAAAATCGCGAATTTCGTCAAAGGATCGGGGGAAAAGCGCAAATTTCGTCAAAGAATCGTGAAAAAAGCGCAAATTTCGTCAAAAGATCGCGGGAAAAACGCAAATTTCGTCAAAGAATCGTGAAAAAAGCGCAAATTTCGTCAAAAGATCTTGGAAAAAAAGCGCAAATTTTGTCAAAAGATCGCGAAAACACCGCAAATTTCGTCAAAAGATCGCGAAAACACCGCAAATTTCATCAAAAGATCGCGAAAACACTGCGAATTTCGTCAAAACATCGCGAACAAACTGCGAAATTCGTCAAAACATCGTGAAAAAAAACGAATTTCGTCAAAACATCGCGAAAAAACCGCGAGTTCCGTAAAAACATCGCGAAAAACCGTGAATTTCGTCAAAAAATCGCGAAAAACCACGAATTTCGTCAAAAGATTGCGAAAACCCTCAAATTTCGTCAAATGATCGCGAAAAACAACAAATTTCGTCAAAAAATTGCGAAAAAAATCAACAAATTTCTTCGTCAAAAGATCGCGAAAAAACTGCGAATTTCGTCGAAAAATCGCGAAAAACCGCGAGTTTCGTCAAAAAATCGCGAAAAAACAACAAATTTCGTCAAAAGATTACGAAAAAACCGCAACTTTCGTCAGAAGATCGCGAAAAAACCGCGAATTTTGTCAAACGATCACGGAAAACTGCAAATGTCGTCAAGAAATCGCCGGGATAAACAAATTTCGTCAAAAGATTACGAAAACCCCGCAAATTCCGTCAAAAGACCGCGATAAAACAACAAATTTCGTCAAGGGATCGCGAAAAACGCGAATTTCGTTAAAAGATCGCGAAAAACGCATAGCTAGAGCAGAGACTGGATTTCCCCCTCCCCCTTCCCCCTCTGCTCTTACTTTTTAGAAAATTTGCTGTGAATTTCGGAATCTTTTTTTTTTTTTACTCAGAATCACCTCTTTATGTACGTAACGCGATAACTCTTGATAAAAATATCAGATTTTCTTAAAAATTTTTTTCTAGGTTTATTCTGATAAGGAGCTTCTGATTAGATTTGGAGGTTCATTGGTTAAGTATAAAGGGAGAATTAAGGGTTACCCCCCCCCCCCCTTAATTTAGATAAGTGGGTTTTTCATGCAGAATTATCCGATTTGCTTCAAATTTGGTATACCGGTTTATTGTGATAAGGCACTTCCCTGATTACATTTGGAGGTTCATTGATTAAGCATAAAAGGGGAGGAACGGGGGGCCACCCCCCCTTAATATAGATAAATGGGTTTTCATGCAGAATTATCCGATTGGCTTCAAATTTGGCATACCGCTTTATTCTGATAAGACACTTTGCTGATTAGATATGGAGGTTCATTGGTTAAGTATAAAAGGGGAGGAACGGGGGGCCAACCCCCCTCCTAATATAGATAAATGGGTTTTTCATGCAGAATTATCCAATTTGCTTGAAATTTGGCATACTGGTTTATTCTGATAAGGCGCTTCCCTGATTATTTACCTTTTTGCTCACAAAGAGTGAGTTCTATTTTATGAATAATAGACATAAATAAGAGTATAATATACAAATAGTGTGAATAGCCTGTGAGCTCAATGCCATTCATCTAACTGGCACTTTTCTTTTTATTTAATTGTACTTTTATCATTCTTAAAGATATAAAATGTAATTTTACTTCTATTCTCTAAATTTCCTTTTTGTTTTAAAAAGAATTTTGTCAGGTCTTTTAAATAAATAATACTTTATTGTTTTTCATTTTCAAATTAACTGCAATATTTTATATTTTTCCCAACATATCTTTTGGATTCCCTTCCCCCCCCCCTTTTTTTATTTAAATTTTAAATAATTATGCATGTGCCTATAATTTTAATGTATTATAGTTAATTTTTCTCATTTATAGTTACAGCAAGCCAAATTTAGCAGTTGTCACAGGAGCAGGTGATGATGATGTTGACAATCCACAGTCTTCAGAAAAAAATATAATTACCCCAGTTTCTTCATTTCCTAACTTTTACAATATTCCATCTACATCCAGCCAAATCTACAAGACAAATAAACAAATGACCCTTACTGATTACGCTCCCTTGGACTCTAAAAGCTCAGAAAAATGTACTGCCTCTGTTACAAAATTTCTTGCAACAAGCATGCAGCCTTTTAGTTTGGTTTAAGAAGATTCATTTAAAAAAATGATCAAAACATTAAATCCTCGATATACTCTACCTGGGAGAAAATATTTTTCTGGAACTGCTATTCCAAAACTATACAATGATTCAGTTGAACAATTAAAAGCAATAATACCACAAGGGCAAGGAAATTATTCCTCAATCACTTGTGACTGTTGGACATCTATTGCAGGTTCAGGGCATCCATATGTGGGTATTACTTTGCACTTTATCGATGACAGCTGATTTCTGTGTGCTTGTGTTGCTTCCACTTTGAAGAAAACCATACAGCTGAGAACTTGCTGGACATAATACATGCTAAACTAGCTGAGTGGAAATTAGATACAGCATCAATTGTGTCATGCACAACTGACAATGGACGTAATATTGTAAATGCAATTAAAAATTCAAAAATGCAGCATGTGCCTTGTTTTCCCCATACCATCAACATAAGCATAAATCAAGCATTAGAAGTTCCTCAAGTAAAAAGAGCTGTGGCACGATTAAAATGCCTTCAAAGTCAAATTGCTCACAGTTGGAAAATGAAGAGGGACTTGACTGCAGCTCAAGAGTTATTACAGTGTGATAAAAAGAGCTTGCTTTCAGCCTGTCCAACAAGATGGTGGTCAACTACAAAGTTATGCCAGCGATTTTTAGCAAACCAGCTTCCAATCTGCAAAATGCTACAGAATTTTGCAGAAAAAAGCATCTGATCCCAGAAGGGTCTGAAATATCCTCTTTAGAGAGCTTGGTTGAAATAACAACCATTTTACAGAATATTACAGATATATTGGGATTAGAAAATTATGTAACATCTTCTATCATTCTTCCAGTGATTGAGCAAATAAAAAAAAAATTACGAATTGAAAGCAGCGATTCCAAACTTAAAAAGGCAATAAAGGAGAGCATTTGTGGTGCTTTTGTGAAATATGAAGATGAAGATGTTTCAACCCTACTAATAAAATCCACATTTGTTGACCCCCGATTTAAAAACAGTTATTTGTCTGACATTGCCAAAAGTAAAGTAAAAGAACTGATCCAAACGGGATTAATTCAATTGGACAATTCAGCATCAGGATCAGGTCAAAACGAAAATTTAGAACCTCCAAAAAAGAAAAAGAAGGGTCTTTCACTTTTGTTTGAGGAAGAGGAAAATATTATTTCCAATGATCCGAAGGAAATTGCAAATGAAGAAATTGAAAGGTACTTATGCATCCCAAAATTAGGAATTGATGACTATCCATTAAAATGGTGGAAAGAAAATCAAGCTTCTTTCCCAAATATCGCTAAACTTGCCAAAAAATACTTGGCAGTTCAAGGATCGAGTGTGCCGTGCGAGAGAGTTTTCAGTACAGGGGGCAATGTAATAACTAAAAGAAGGTGTTCCTTACTGCCCAAAAATGCAGAAATGCAAATTTTTTTGCATTGTAATAAAAAAAATTTTAATTTATAGGTAATTAAATTATTTTCATTTAACATATCTATTGTCTTATTATTGTCTTATGCACATTTTTTTGTTTCATTTGAATAATTTATAATGTTTAACTTTCCAAAAGTTTTCAATAATACACATTTTAGATCAGATCTGCAGGGAAAATATTTGCAGTTTTTTAAGCAATATATAAAAATTTAAATTTCTGTATCCTTTTAATATGTTAAATTAAGATATTGAATGGTTTATATATATATAAACCATTATATATATATAAAAATGGTTTATATATATATAAAGATATATATATATATATATCTGTGTGTGTGTGTTTGTAGTATTTTATACAGAGGACAGTTACATTTACGACCCTATAATGGAGTGACATATGAATTTATAATATCGATATATCGAAAATATCGATATTTGGTCAGTGATATATCACGATATTAAAATTTTGATATCGCGCAGCCCTAGTATACAGACTGATATTTTATCCAGGATAGAATAATTTGTCAGACTGCCAAATCACAAAAGACTATGTCAACCTTTTACCAATATTGTTCTGCAGAATTGAAAAATATGCAGATCTTTTTGCTGTTAGATGAATCTCCCGTCCCCCCTCTTTTCATAAATATTTTTTTTTTTTTTCCAAATGAAAAATATTTTGTTATTCTGTGACATCATGTCCCTCTGAAGTCCTCCCATGGGAATTACTGAGGAAATAAACTATTCACAGTACATTTTTTTTATTTATTTTTTTTATTATTATTATTTGGTGTTTTAATGAAATAAACTATGTTTATAAATTTAGATCAAGTATTTTATAATTTATAATGTTTAATTTTATATATTTCTAGAGAATTTTATGAACTCTTTTCTGATCTATACTATAACTAGAATGAATCTAAATAATAATAACTTTAAAGATTGACAGCATCATCATTATAGTAAAATTCTTACATAAACTTATTACAATTAATATAAAATTTAGAAAGTATGCATACATATATTATGGTACCTGATAGACTGCGTCTCGCTCAGTAGTTTATATAACATTTAATTATTTATCTTCAATAAACATAGAAAAGTGAAAGTTAATATATACAAAACATCAATAAATTATGGAGGATATATTTATATCTATGGCTCATAGTCTTAGCAGGGTTGAAAGTTAAAAGTCATTGAAAATGATGTCATAGTAGTGGAAAAGTGATGTCATGTTTCAGTTTAAAATATAAAAATGCTTGCTTTCTTTTAAATATGTCATTTTTTTTTCGGGTGAAAGAGACGTAGAATTTAGATTTCAAATTCCAAAGCACTCATTCAAGTATGTAAAAAACACATTTTAAAGAAAAAAAAATTGTACATAGCAATAATTTTGGATTGCATTTATAAAACTAAACCTTTTTTATATGAATGCAACCAGGATTTTCACTGACTTTTAACCAACTTTAGCAATTTGGTTGATCAGAAGTGAAAAACAGTAGCCAAATAAGGAAAAATATTAACAAAATAAATTCGTCATGAAACTCTGAAAAATCAATTTTTAACTCCTTAATGTATCTTTTTTATCCCCCTACCCCCAATTTGTTCTAAAACAACCTAATATTTTATAACTGCTTATAGATCAGTTATTCATCTAAATCAAACTATGTGCAACTATTAAATACTATTAAGTACATTGTAAATGTCTTGCACAATCGAGAAAAACTATGAAACCCAATTTAAATCATTAAAATATTATGAAATAAAATTTTCCAATCATAGGTAACTCAGGATTACGATATTACATTCAATGAATTCTGAAAAATTCAAAATATAAATAACAAAATGTATGTCACTTTAAAAATAAACTTTATTTTCCTAGAATTCTTCAATTTTATTGCCCACACTTCAAAATTGTACTGTTGCTTATTGGGTCCATTACCACATACTGAAAGGCATTATTGGCATTTCTTATATACATAGGATTTCTCAGTTTAATTTTCATCAAGTTCCTGTTCATTATGCTAAATCGTTTCTCACAGTTCACTAAATGTTGTGGCAAGATTGGAGCAAAGTGTAGCATGTTGTATGTTATATGATAAAACTGCTGAAGGTCGTTTCTTTGATTGAAATCTATGGTATTGCCCATACTCTTGGTTCTGCAATGAGAACTCAAGTTATGAGAATAAGAGTGTTGCTTGTACTGATGCAAACATACACACACACACAAAAGAAAAGGAGTAAAAACGGAGCACTAGCAATTTGGCAAATTTATTCGTCTATTTACTCGCCAAATGAAGAATTTTGTCGTAATTTGGGACAATGGTGAATGGCAGCGAGGACCCTGAATGCGATTATGTTAGCATTATGTTATTATGCAACCGTATCTTATTTCTGCCCATCCATATTCTCCATGTTTTATAAATATTAAAATGATTATTCTTCAACAATCAATGTCCAAGTCAATAGTTGGCAGCAAACATGAGCTATTTCGGAATAGATCTGGCAAGTTTGGCAAAACATTAATCTTGCTTTTAAAATTGTTGCTAATTTTGTGCCAAGATGTATTGCCATGGCATCAAACTATAGCAACGTTTGTAACAATATGGTAGTGGTTATAAACATAGTAAAAGTATAAGGGCAGTTATTCATCAAAAAAATGTTAGCATATTTACAGAATGTTCATGAACATATTTAAATTTACCAAATCAAGATTTGAAAAAATCAATTAATTTTATTTGTTCAAGTCAATTGAAATGACTTTTATCGTATTCAGGACCTAGCTAGGTCATAATCTCGTATTTGATTTAGTATAAGAAGGCTAACCATTCAAGTTGCCTTCGAGATCATCCTTTATTGTGTTGATGATCAATAACCAGTAGTATTGGCAAAAATTCAGACTACGGGATATTAAATGTTTTCGATTAACGCCATCATTTTGAGTAATCAGCTTATTTTAACTATATAAAATGAATTTTCTTGAATTAGAGACCTAGTTAGATAGTTTTCTCATGCTTAAATTAGTATAGGAGCTAAGTTTTGTGAAAATTAGAGCCTTTTTGATATGTAGCAACATTTTCAATGCTGAGTTTGTTTTAACCTGTCAAAACGAGCTTTTTCTGTATTCAAGATCTTACTAGTTCATTTTCTCATGCTTGAATTAATGTACGAGGCATATCTAGTATAAATCACATGAGCATCTTTTGATTTATAGCAAGCAGAATTTTCGGCACTGACTTTGTTTTTATCTGTCAAAATGAATTTTCTTGACTTCGGGACCTAACTATATATATTTTTTATTGATTGATTTAGTATAGGAGGCAAGTTTCATAAAACTAATTCCAGTCGTTTGCGATATCATCCATAATCGGGAAAACTGCTTGCTCATTTAATATATATGATGCATAAATTTTTTAATTTCTCAAAGTCTTTAATTATATCTTAACATAAAAATATAACTACAGTAGAAGATCTTTATAACGCAAACCTAAAAACGCAATGTTGTGCGTTATATAGAATTTTGTGTTATGTGGATCATATTTCACACATAATTAAATTTACCTTGTAAACATGGTCAAATATGTCTGAAACATATCAAAATACATTAGAGTATCTGTATACTGCATTCCTTGTCACCAAGAATATCCAGATTATAAATTTATGCATTATATAGATCATTCCACATTGTTAAAATTACTTTATATACACATGGTCCAACTATACCTGGACCAAATCATTCATTATACAACTCATTTTCAAAAATGTTTATTCTAATAATAGCAATTTTTTTATTAAAAAGTTCTGAATTAAGGAGATAAAGTTGAACTAATGTATCAAATTAACTTCAAAATTCATTGTTTACATCTGAGAAGTTGTGCGTTATATGGGGAATTGCGTTATATAGAATTGCATTATAAAGATCTTCCACTGTATAATGATGTGATACAAGAAACTTAAAAAAACTACCTCCACTAGTGTTAGAAGAATCTTACATTGCATAAAAGAAACAGATTAATAAGACATCAGACAATAGTATCTAAAGTAAGAGGGAAAATAACTTAATTATAACTGTCATATACTCACTGATTCATGGAAACTGGCAAGTTCATTAAGAAATCGTGTTTCTGGAAAATAGTAAAATTTTAAAAAGTGCAATTTCATTAATTATTTTCAGATGATATCATAAATTTTATGTTTTATATTTCATAAAAAATATATATATTTGATAAATTTATTTTTTAAGGAAATAATTACATACAGAAACTTTCAAGAACAAGGATTTGTGAAAGAACATTTTTATTTTTTTTTGGTTTACATGAGTTCAAAATATATTTTCATAATAATAAAAAAATAAACCTTGCAGTTCATGTATATCAATTAAGTTATATATTAAAAAAAATTAGCATTAAAAAAAAAGCTTTTAAATTATAGATTAATTAATATATATAGTTTTTTTTTTATCTTTCTTTTAATTTGAACTTAAACATTCTCATTTTACAATATGTAGATGTTTGAACAGTTATTTATAAATTATGTTGAATATTTTCTTTTTCATATCATGCTTAATTCTTATACTTTTTTTTTATACGGTAAAACGTCATTTAACATGGGTGAAAAAATGTTAAAAAAGAAATGTGAATGTTTTCTCATTACATTTGTTTAGGCAGGGAAGAGGGTGGGGTGAGGTGTGTGTGTGTGTGGGGGGGGGACATGTCAAAAGTACAAAATACCTATAATGAAAATATTACAAAGTAATAAATAAATAATAATAATAATTAAGACATACCCTATATCAGAAAAAAACTCTGATTTTCAACCTATCTGTAGATATGTTATGCAATGGGGTGGGGACTCAAATAAGAATTTAAGAAATTTATTCAAATTACAGTAGAGCCTCTTTTATCCAAAACTCTTTTAACCGAAAATCTCGGTTAACCGAAATCAATTTTTAAAGTTTTATTTTTTATTTATTTATTTTACCATCACATTTCTTATGTGCAAAATTCATTTTTAAAGCTTTTTTTGTTTTGTTTTACTATCGCATTCCTTGTGTGCAAAATCCATTTTTAAAACTACATTATAAATAAAGAATATATATACTACGTAGCTTTGTTGATCATGGAAAAAATACACATTTGAAGCCCCTTTGTTCATCATTTTTTTTTTGTTGTTGTTATATGAATGCTATGTCTATATCAATAGTAAAATACACCTAAGAAATTTTAATAAGTGAATAACCTTCAAAGGAATTCACGTACTATTAAAAAATAACTTTGTGATAGAGCTGCAAAGCAAAGGCAATCAAACCTGCGACAAACAAAACTTTGTTTCATACCCTTGTGAAATATGTAAAAGGTACTTAATTTCAAAATTATAATTCATGTAATTTATTATTGTTCCTATTTTCTATTACTTTATTTTTATTAAGCACTTGTTGCCAAAAAAGAAATAGGTCATATTTGCCTTTCTTCTTAAAATTGAAGCATTCTCGATTATCTAAAAGTTTCGATTTTCCGAAGGATGGTCGGTCCCAGTCACTTCTGATAATTGAGGTTTTACTGTACTATTCAAAAATACTGGTAACCACCACTCAATTAAGGGCACAATTTGATCTGTAAGAACCTCCGACATGGGTTGTTCCTGCCTCCGGCACCTTATAGCAGACGTGCTGTGCACGTTCTGAAAAATATTTTATTTCCACTGCCAGGAGGCACACTCTGTTCTAAACAAACCTATATCCCAATGAAACTCCATTATTCAACCTATCCTTAGCTATATTAGTTGAAGGGGGTGAGGGACTGAAATAAGAATTTAAGAAATTTACTGAAATTACCATTCAGAAATAATGATAACTACTCATAAATTAAGGGAGCAATATGTTCTGTACGAACATCCAACACGGGTCGCCGCTGCCTGCGGCACTATATAGCAGGCGTGGAAAAAATTCAAAACATTATTCTGTATTTAAAAAACAAAAAACAGGAATGAAAAAAATGTTTTTAAAAGTAAACAAAAACACTTCTGAATTTTTAAAAAAATATCATTAATAGTAACAGAAATGAGAATTTAATTTCTATTTAAAATGTTACTACTTGCTACAGTAACAGAAAGCATTGGAATGGAAGGACTTACTGTCTCTCACTTCTAATTTCTGGTGGTAAAAAAGCCAGTAAAGGGTGTTCTAATCTTTTATTTAATATTTAAAAATTATATTTCTTGTTATCTAAATAGATAGATTAGTTTTAACCATGTGACCATATGCCCCAAATTTTCCACTAACCAAAACCAACCAAAATCGCTGAATTTTTTAGTGGGTATTACTGCTTAACAAATATCAAAGTAGAGAAAACACAGAAAAACAAATAATCAAAGAAACTGCCTGCAAGGTTGTCAAGTTGGTTGCTAGGGTGTGGCATCAGTTGAAACTGATCTATTCTTTTAAATTTTAGTAATAAATATAATATTTCCCGAGCATGTGTTTAACCTTTGTGCTAAAATAATGATATTTAGTTGAAAAAGCAGTAACTGTTGAAACATCAAACACTTAAATGCATTGCTACCCCAGTTTATTTAATTATTTCTGCGAAAGCTCTATACAACTAACCAATCGAAAACAAGCAGAAAGAAAAAGTGTATTTTTGGAGAGCGAAGCTTTATACAACCAACCAACCAAAAACATGCGGAAAGAAAAAGCATATTTTTGATGAGTGTTCATTGTAATTTTAAATTAATGTCTCACATGCTAATCAAAAAATTAAAATTCTGAGCCTCAGGTGCACCAGGAGAGGCATTAGAGTACCCTCACAAAAATTTTTAGCTTTGTATGTGCGATAGATTTTGCTAGCCATCGAAGACAGACAAAAACACACACACACACAGAGTGAAACTCTCTTTTATTAGTACAGATTATATGAAGTGAAACTGTCTTACATCACAAAGGAGATGTGATTTACAAGCCATTTCCTTATTCTTTTATTATATTACATTTTTTTCACTCAGCTAAAATCAGATTTGTTGTTGCGAGATGTCAATACCTTCATTCTTTTATATAACAAGTCTTGGTTAGACACTACCACAGTTTCTTCAGAAAGCTATTTAAAATAAATCTTTATTTCAAGATATAATTCTCAAAGAAAATTTGCTAAATTTTAACTATTTAAACTTTGAACTCAGCTGCTATATTTATTTAAATGTTTATCTCTCAAGATTGACTTCAAAACAACTACTCTACATCACTCTTAACAAAAGCATTAATCTAAGCAATAACTTTTTTTTTTTTAACATTGTTTTTTGCAATAGAATAACTTTAATCCTTAATAAATAATACAGACAATAGATTATGAATCTTTAATCTTTAGGTATTTTTTAGTTTATAATGATGTGAAAAATATTTTAATATGTTAAACCTGTCAAAATACATCTCAATCTGAATTGTTTGTTCATATGAGGTTAATTTTACCTTACTTGTTGGCCAACAGGATAACATGTTTTGATTATAAGTAAATTTACATCTTATGGTATGTTCATGAAATAAAAGTGAAGTTTATTCTACTATGGAGTATTATTTGTGAGTTTCTACCGCAGGGGTGAGTGACTTTTCTTTTATTTCAGTTTATATTTTCAATATTGGTAACTTAGATTTGAGATTTATTTATACATCCAGAATAATATTAATTATTATTTAATTGTAAAAGTTCATACAGATAATTATCAAAGTTAAAAGCTCTAATTTAGTAGTTGCCATATTTATACTACCACTATACGACACAGTCTCACAAGGGCACCACCAAACATGATGCACACAGATTTTGATGATTTCAAAGTATGTTGTAGGGGTCATACCACTAATTATTCTGATGAAAGGGTTTCTTCAAATGGGCCCTAGTTTTTGAGAAATTGGAGGTTAAAGTTCAGCGTATATTTCAAATACCCATTAGTGTGACTTTTTGAATGTGAATTCGTCATGCAGCGGTAGCGTGCGAACTTACGGACCAGGACATTGTGGGTTCGATTCCACTTCGGGGCATTTTTTTATTTTTTACTTATTTTTATATTTTTTACACGTTAAAAATTTTAAGCAGAATTGGGCATTATACAGCTTTGAACTTTGATATTTTCTTAATAAATTACATTTACATTTTCGAATTTTTCATGGCAATTTATTTTTCTCTTCAATTTTTAAACTAATATTTCTATTTACAAAACTCCAAAACTAATTTATGTTTGAAACTTTTTTTAAAATTAATTATTATTTACATATTTTAAGCACAATTCTGAAATAATGATTTTTCTTTTTTCTATCTTTTTTTTTTTTTACTTTATGGAATTTAAAAGGAAAAATTATCTTTTTCTTCTATAAATTTTACAAAATAATTTTCAGGTGCAATTTCTCAAACGTATTTAGGATTAGATAATTCAAATAATGCATCTCTTGAAAGAGTAATAAAATATTAAGCACTAATGCTTAAATACAAGTTTTTTTACCAGTTGTACAAATTTTTAATACTCTGTAAAATACATTTATCTTTAAAGTTCAACCTCAACATCATTTTTCGTTTGCACAAATAAAAAATGACAGATTACATTTAAAAATATTTTTTTTTATTCTAGCAAATAAATACGCTCTCTACGTGATTCATAAAAATTCAACTGGATTGCAAAAATCGTCTGTTAATGAGATAAAATTTATGATACCTATAAATATATTTATATATTTTTTAATCGTCTGCTTTACTTTTCTCGGTAATACTGGAATAAATAACAATTTCTTTGATTGATCTCGTTTAGCTTCTTTTGCAGACAATTAGAAGATTTGAAATATTGTTATATACAGGGAAAATTTCGGTATGAAAATTAAAAGAAGGCTACAGATTGTGACAGATTAAATGCTAAAGATTGTGTTATGGAAGGAACTAGTGCTGATGCGGAAAATTCTCGTTTGGAAGAGAAACAAAAAGGCCGAATTACAAATGCATTAAAATATTGCGAGACGTGTTACAAAATGACGATCTGTTTACAAGTTCTCCACCGGATGAAATATCCAGTGCTTCTATTGCTATGGCTGAAGAATTTCATAGTGCGATTTTAGAAATATTAGAAGATCGACAAATTATTGAGGCCGAGGAATTGATACTGAATGAAGAAGATGAATTTAACATATTTACAAAGGTATGATTTTTTACTTTAGCAAAAAAAAAAAATATTCGTTATATTTCATTGTTAAAAAAAATCGAAATCAAGCAATTGAATTTTAAATATCTTTTTATAGTGTCCGGGATTTCGTGAAGACGGTGAGAATTTTGTACCCTGAACCACACGATTATATTCCATTTTAGTACAAA
Source organism: Maratus speciosus (assembly GCA_963932465.1). Taxonomy (NCBI): domain Eukaryota; kingdom Metazoa; phylum Arthropoda; class Arachnida; order Araneae; family Salticidae; genus Maratus; species Maratus speciosus. The sequence goes on along the minus strand of OZ010791.1, from coordinate 39,311,679 downwards.
AAGAGTTCTGTTGCATTAGCTGAAGCCTGTAATAAATAAGTAAATAATAAAAATAAGTAAAAAAGAAAAAAGGTGCCCCAGGGTGAGATCGAACCCGCAATGTCCTGGTCCATAGGCTCGCACGCTACCACTGAGCCACGAATTCATAATCAGAAAGTCATACTAATGGGGATTTGAAATATACGCTGAACTTTAACCCCCCATTTCTCAAAAACTAAGGCCCATTTGAAGAAATTCTTTTATCAGAATAATTAGTGGTATGACCCCTACAACATACTTTGAAATTATCAAAATCTGTGCGCATCATGTTTGGTGGTGCCCTTGTCAGTGTAATAACGGAGTTATATTTTGAGTACGATATTTTCTAAATTTAATTGCTTTTCCCAATAATTACCATATACAGTATAGGATCTATTATCCGGCGTCCCAATATCCGGAACGCTCTAAAAACCGGACTGCTAAATGATCCGAAACCGAAACTTAGTGAAAGCTTTCATTTCATAAAAATTTGCAGTTTTTTTTCTCATATTTTATTGAAGAGTTAACATGCTTTATAGATCGATATTTTGAATATTTTAAACATTTTCTCATACACCTCAAGGTACCGAAATATCCCATTAATCTACACAAATGCAGCAGAAAATTGTAAAGTAATCGGAGAGGCCGCTTACAGGGATTAAAAGTGGCTATCGAAATCTACCGCCTGTTGAAATCCAAAAATGTTTATAAGAATAGTCCAAAGCCTGCCCTGATATTCAGATTTTTCTTTTTTTGTTAACCGAGATAATTAAAAAACAGAACTTAAAAAGTGCGAACTTAAAAGCACGCTCTCCCTATGATTCCACTTATGACGCTCCCGTGAAAGATAAGAATTGAATGTATGCAATCATCGGACATAAGTTCTCTTTTTGATCATTTTTATGACTTCGCATCGGCATAACCTTTAGAAATATGGGAAAACTAACTACATATTCTTAAATTTCATATTTTTCTGTTTCAAACGCTAAAATCCATTATAAAAAATTTTAATTTTAACCTTTTGAAAAAAAAAATATTTTCGAAACATCACTTAGAATTTGAATGCGTCTTCCGCGATCGAAAATCTGTTGGCAAGCTCCAACCTTTGACGTCATCTAAAGGCGCACCTACAATTTGGCCAATTAGGAGAATGAGAGAAACCTTCGTTTTACCGTTTTCAGCTGCGTCCATCGAACAGTAGAAAAGCAGAGATTCAGAATCGGATAAGACAGAATGTTGGTACGGCGCTTTGTGCGATTTCATTTATTATTTCTTTGGAAAAGTGGGGGGGGGGGGGGGTGTTTTCGTGGGATTTTTTTTAAATATCAAATTTGTTTACAGAATAGGGGAGGGTGGGTTAATGGAATATTACAGTAATTATGCATTTCTTTATCTCTGTGAATTTGCGGAAATCTGCATTTTAAGTGTTGATAATTTTGCCTCTTGTATTTTTCTGTCCGCTTTCCATGCGATAAATTCGTAAACAAAACAAAAATAAATAAAAAGTCAACTTTCAATATATTCCCCTCCCTCCCCAATTATTGGATGAAGATGCAGAGTTCAAGTTTGTTTCAATACAGATAATAATGCTCCACTTAGTCATCAGATGACATACAGTGAAATTTGTGAAATGATGACTAAAGATGCATCTGATGATCGTAGTGATGATGATGAGGAGGTAGAAAAAATATCTAATGAACAAATGATATTTTACACTCAACAATTAATTCAAGGCATGGAACAAAGAAGTTATTTCCATGAACAACAAATAATGTCCTTATATAAAATTCAAGACCAGCTTGTAAAAGAGAAACGTTACAAGCAGCCAACTTTAAAAAGATTTTTCCAAAAAACTAATTCCCAAGCATCTGCATCTGAACCCCAAAACTAAATTTTATTTTTGATCTTGTTCATTTGTAAGTTTTATTATAATTTAGAATTATTACTTAACTTTTTTTTTTTTTTTTTTTTTTTGTAAATAAAAATTAAACTTTTCCTTAATTGTGTTTTATTGAATTAATTCAACAAATATGTAATACAGTATTTTTAATATTATTTATGCTAACCAGTATTTCATATTTATGTACATTAGAAAATATTTGTGGTAGTGTTCCAAATTACGGAAAAACCCCTTATCCGGAATGCCCCAAGTCCCAAGGATTCCGGATAACGGATCCTATACTGTATTAATTTAAATAATGTTATGTTTACTTTTGTAGTTAACCTATAACTCCAACATTACATGACACCTTAATTGCCTTCCACCCTTTTTTTTAATGCACATTAATTATAAAACTAGTAAAAGAAAAAAAAAAAAACATAATTATTCTAATGTTCAGCAGATCTAAAATATATGACAAAAATACTTCTTACAAGATATATCAATAAAGTTAATGAAAAATGATTTAAATTTAAATAATAAAAGTTAGATACCTTGAAGTCCAGAAACTTTTTCCTGTTAAAAAGAAAAAATCTGTAAGATATTTTAAAAGTAAATAAACATTCAAACAGTAAATAATTCTTGACTTTCTAACAGAAAATAAAGCAATATAAAAAAAAGAACTTTAAATAAGCAAATAAATAAGTAGAATGCTAAAATTCATCTCTAAAACAAAAATTAAAATTACGCATAATGTGCTTTATTACTTAAAAGATGATAAAAACTTTAAAGATGTTAAATTACATTATCCAATTCCTAGCACTTTCAACTATATACATAAACATCCTCAGGGATAAAATACAAAACTGAGTTTACTAACTTGTTTTCAAATTTTACTCTCTTGATGAGGAAAGCAGGGAAATCATTTCCAGTTCTCAGTGGAATCACGTACACCCCAGAGTTTTCATCTCTTTTGCGGTCAGATCTATTTTGACACTAACTAGATCTTTCAACTTTGCTGGAGGAGTAGCGATTAGGTTTATGCCAAAGCGGAAAAGCGCATGCCGTATTTCCTCAAACAGCCCTGGCATGTACTGCATTTTGCAATATTTTGTATTGCTAGGTGCAATTTTTTATATTTTCATATGGTTTTACAGTGAGTTTATTAATTTATCAATAATGTGTATTGGAAAGCTGATAAAAAGAGTTAATTATTTGTGAATCAAAATTATCACAAAAAAAATATAGTTTGTAATGACATTTTATCATATAACATAATCAGTATATAGTTGGGTTTGCTTAAGGAATTTTAAAACAAATAATATTCTACTCCCTTCCCCCTCATTCATCCTTTTTTAGGTAGCTTTCTTTACAAAAAGCTACCTATTGCAGCCGTTCGGAGGAAAGCGATTTCAAAAAATTTTGGTATATTTTCATCGATCATGACCCCCAGGCATTGAAACCACCCTCCGTTCAAAATTGATATATATATATATCTGACCTATGTCACACTGTAACTCTCGTATTTATGAACCGATTTGGATGTAATTCGGTGTGTACATAGTACATACCAATATCTCGACCGAGTTCGTTGGCCAGCTTCATCCGCCATTTTGTTTCAAAATGGCGGCCATTTAAAAATTTTAAAAAAATTCAAAATTTGAAATGTGGTACCAAAAAATTGAAAATGGAAAAATATTTTTTTCTTATGTATTTGACCTTTATACAAAGACTCCGTAGCAGTTTTTGTTTCGTCTATATCTTAAAAAATGGCTGAGTTATAGCATTTTGAATTTCTAGCGAAGCTGACATTTTGAAATGTCCTGAATTTTGTCACGCGATAAAAGGCGTATTTATGAACCGATTTGGATGTAACTTCGTTTATACATAGTACAGACCAATGTCTCAACCGAGTTCGTTGGCCAGCTTCATCCGCCATTTTGTTTAAAAATGGCGGTCATTTAAAATTTTTAAAAAAATTTAAAACTTGAAATGTGGTACCAAAAAATTAAAAATGGAAAAATATTTTTTCCTTATGTATTTGACCTTTATACAAAGATTCCGGAGCAGTTTTTGTTTCGTCTATATCTTAAAAAATGGCTGAGTTATACCATTTTGAATTTCTAGCATAGCTGACATTTTGAAACGTCCTGAATTTTGTCACGCGATAACAGGCGTATTTATGAACAGATTTGAATGTAATTGGTCTGTACATAGTACACACCAATGTTTCGACCGAGTTTGTTGGCCAGCTTCATTCGCCATCTTGTTTCAAAAGGGTTGGCATTTTAAAAAAAAATGTAATTTAAAATTTAAAATGATGTATTAAAAAATTGGAAAATGAAAAAGATTTTTTTTATGTGTTTGGCCTTGATACAAAGATTCTAGAGCAGTTTTTGTTTCTGAAAATTTGTTCTTTTGTTTATATCTTAAAAAGTGGTTGAATTATAGCACTTTGAATTTCTATCATGGCTAACACTTTGAAACGATCTTGTATTTGTCTGGCGATACCGCACGTATTCGCCTTCGATGGAAGAAGGCATGTGGATAGTATACATCAATATTTCGACCAAGTTCGCTGGCCAGCTTCCTCAGCCATCTTGTTTCAAAATGGCGGCCATTAAATTAAAAAATATATATATTTAAAGTGAGGTGCAAAAAAATTAGAAATTGAAAAAGGTTTCTTTCTTAAGTATTTGACCTTGATATAAGGATTCAGGAGCATTTTTTGTTTGTATTTATCTTAAAAAATGTCTCAAATATAGCAGTTTCAATTTCTAACGTGGGTGACATTTTGAAAAATCTGATTTTTTGCATGCGACAGCACTCGTATGTATCAACCAATTCCGATGTGAGTGAGCATGTGCACAGCAATTACTAAGGTCTCGACCAAGTTCACTGGTTAGCCTCATCCACCATGTTGTCTTAAAATGGCAGGCACTTTAAGAAATCGCCGAATTTGGCAGCGAAATATAAGTTACTTTAAATAAAAGCAGCTTGGATAAAGCTGACTAATTTTGCGAAATTCTCATTCATAATGATTTAGTACTGATAAAAATTAGTATTGAATCTCCTACATTCGGTTTCCACTTAATTGAGCTTCGTGTGTTTGAATAATATATGTTGGCTTTTTTAAAATAAGGAATATGAAAGCTACCTCTTCCTCCCGGCACTGGCCGGAAGGACTTTTTTCTCCTGTGCCCTCTCACCCATAAATCAACAGTAAGTGGCATCGCCCAACTAGCCCAGAAGAAGAAATAGACTTTCCACATCAAGGGAGTGACATTTGAAAACAAGGCATTAGTAAGATCAGTTTTGTATTTTGTCCCTGGGGATGACTATGTATATATACATTTTAAAAGCAACGTTTAAAACGCCAGAATAAACAAAAATTTCGCATACTTCGCAATTTTATGCTTTTCTATACCAATGCGAAATTTTTGTTTATTCTGGCGTTTTTAATGTTTCTTTTAAAATGTATATCACTCTGTGCCATGTAGCATCTTAATAATTATTGACTATGTATATAGTTGAAAGTGCTAGGAATTGGATAATACAGTTTAACATCTTTTAATGTTTTTATCACATTTTAAGAAATAAAACCCATTATGTGTAATTTTAATTTTTAGTAACTTTAAAGTCAGTAAAATAAATAAAGGTCTAAATTGTGGTGCATAAATTTATTTCTATATTGATTTATTATTTTATTTTATTTAAATAAAACACACATTTCCATTCAGAAAGCAGTTACATTTCAACACAGTTTAGTCAAAATGATTTTCAAAAACTTTTCATTCTGCTGATAGTGAGATTGGAGCCAAGGGCCTTAATCTGAGTATTGACAAAACAGCAATTAGTGAAAGACTGTAGGTACCATTTTTATGCTTTTCTATACTTACTTTCCAGTTTTATAAATGAAAATGTACATTAATGATATCATTTTTCACAGTAATAAGCATTTCAATGTTCAGATTGTAGAGTTACTGATCTCAGAAGAGCAAAATGCTTCTGCCAGTGAATATTACATTATTTTTTTAAAGACAATGTGATTGATAAAAAATATGTGATCAACACCTGGTAAATCGAAATTTTTCACAATTTCTGCTTAAAATAAGAAATGGAGATAATTTTTGAATGAGATGATGAAGGATCACTTGAAGTATTAAAGTAAATTTACCACCCACTATGATAGAAGAAAAAAGATATTTTCACAGAAAGTTTTACAAAGAGCTAGGAGATAATGTCATGAAATTTGTTTACAGTTTCATGAAGTTTTGGATTACAAACAATGAACACTAGAATGAAATTCATGATAAATTATAAACCATACATCTGCCAAGTCGTGAATCAGTTTTCATTTTATGTGTAAAAGTTATGTTAAAAAGTCATGTTATTTTAACAAAAATCCCAATAATGTGGTTAAAAAAAAAATATTTTTTCAAAGAATTTCAATCCAAATTCAATCTTTTTGCCCACTAAAGAAAAGTTTGTCCTCTTTTTAAAAAAATTTATTCGGAAATTGCACAGCTATTTCTTATTTTAACAAAGTCTCCATTTCGTCGAAAATAGAAAGTTTCGTGAGAAGTCAGTTAATTGTATTTGATGCCTTATCAATATATTTTATACCCTTGTATGGAACAGACTTTTTGGAATCAATAAAAAATATTTTTTTTTTAATGTGAAATACCGTATATATTCGTGTATAAGAGTTTTAGACATTTATCGTGAAGAGTTTTAGACAAAATTTGAGAGTTGAAAATGTGGGGATCAACTTATACACAAGGTAGTAAAAAAAAAAAAAAAAAATTGCAGATAATCTGCAAATGGGTAAGTCTTTTAAGTAATCACATGAGATATAAAAGCAGACAGGTCATTTCCCTGTGATTGACAAAAAAAAGTTCAACAATAATATCCCTGTAATTGTTCTGCATCCATTTTCTCTTGGGACAGAATTCCCTTCAATAAAGGGGCATTCAACATTTTAATCCCCTTTTTAAAAAAGAGTTCAACTTGAGAATGCTTCCAGATATCTCTCCTGAAAGTATCCTACAATACAAAGAAGTACTATGTTTTAGCAGTCTAAGAAGTTGTTTTACCCTTGTAAATAAGGATTGAATAGATTTTTGAAAGATTTTTTTTTTTTTTAAATATCATTGAATTGATGTGAATAGGTTTCAAAATAGTTTAGTTTCTTCGGTTTTACATAATTATACAGTTTTAAAACATTGAATAAAAAAAAAAGGCTGATTATAAATGCAAAAAAGTTTACAAATTTAATGAAAATTTATTAATTTTTTTTTTTTTTTTTTATCCTCTATTACAAATCAATTTTCAACATACTACCAGATATGTGGTTTGACTTATACACGAAAATTAAATTTTTTTTCAACATTTTGCTTAAGAATTGGGAGGTTGACTTATACACGGGTATATACGGTAGTTTTTAAAATTATTAGGAATGTAAGAACATTGGTTTTTTTCTCTGAAAAGCAAAGAAGAAAACAAGAGGAAACAATCCAGAAGGGTTTGCTAAGTAACCCTCTTTATCATCCAAGACATATTTAAAGGAATGGTTCTCAACTAGGGCACTGCAGGAAGAACTAAGGTGTACCGTGAAAGTTTTAAGATGAGTTGCATCAAGATTTTAATAATTAACAGAAATATTGATATTCAATGAGATTTAATATCATAAAGCTAGCCTATATCACTATTATAAACAGTGGGTAAGTGTGATCACAGATTGCACAGAGGGTTTCATTTAATATTCCTTTCAAAACACTTTATCCTTTTTCAAAATCTGTTAGTTCCACATAGCGCACTCTATTCTAAACGAACCTCTATCCGAACGAAACTTCGTTTTACAACCTACCCGTAGATATATTTATTAGTCGAGGGGATCGGGCTCATAGCACCCGAGATAGGTAGGCGCCCCCTGGCAGTAAAAAGTGGAACTAAAATATGTAAGTATATGGTGCATAATATGAAAGAATGGTCAAAGTGGTGTCGACAAAAGTTAGAAAGGTGCCCATCTGGTGAAAAGGGAGGGAGGATAAAAATTGCTTAAAGTACACGAGGTAGAGCCCGGAGGGATAAATAATATGACTTTTTGAAAATATTATGATTTTTCATGTGATCGCAAGTGTTCTGCTATAAGTATGCAAAATTTCAAGCCTTCAACTTAATTAGGGGTTTAGTTAGAAAAAACTGCTTAAAATACACAAATTAGAGCCCAGAGGATTAAATATAAGACTTTTCTAAATTTTATGATTTGTCGTTTGATCGCAAGTGTTTAGCTATACTTTTACAAAATTTCAAGCCTTCAACTTAATTATGGGCTCAGGTAGAAAAAAAAAGCTTAAAATACTGAAGTTAGAACCCCAGGGATTAAATATAAGACTTTTTCAAAATTTTATGATTTGTCGTTTGATGCGAGGTGTTGAGCTATAAGTATGCGAGATTTCAAGTCTCCAACATATATAGTTTCTGAGAACGGGCACTGTGACGGACAGACAGACAGAGGAGTGAGACGAATAGGGTTTCTTCAGATGAATGAAACCCTAAAAAGAAACGTTTGTTTGTTCATAGGGGTAATCTCTGAAACTAACAAACTGATTTCAAAATTAATGTTGGGAAATTATGGTAATGGACTCTGCATAAAGATAGGCTACATTTTATGTCACTACTACTACTCCCAAGGGGGTGCAGGAACAAAAAACGTTCTAAAATTGTGATTTTTGGGAAACTGCTGAGGCTAGAACTTGAAATCTGCCATTGTGGTTATTTTTAAGAGTAAATGCTCGCTAAGAAAAATTTCTAATAAATTCAAAATTTAAAAGGGTGAAATGAGAAAAAAACATTTTATATCACGATTTATCTGGTATTTTTAGAGCTATAAACATGAAATTTGACATGACTGTTAAGAGGTAAATGATTGCACAGAACAGTTTTGAAAAAATCCAAATTTTAAAACAGTGCAATAGCAAAATATGTTCTAAAACTGTAATTTCTGTGATACTGAAGGGGCTAGAAACTTTAAATTTGTCAGGGTAGTTAGTTTTAAGATGAGGCTGCTTGCTAAGAATTTTTTCTAAAAAATTTGAAATTTAATAGCGTGAAATGAGTGAAAAACATGCTAGATTATGATTTATTTGAAATTGTTAGGGACAGAAACTTGAAACGGCTATAATTTTTAACATTCAAATGCTCAAACTTGAACAGTTTCTAAAAAATATTAAATTAAAAAGGCTGCAGAAACAGAAAACATTCGTGAATTCTGTGATACTGTTTGGGGTTAGGAACTTTAAATTTGTCATGGTAGTTACTTTTAAGATGTAAATGCTCATTAAGAACATTTTCTAAAAAACTTGAAATTTAATAAGGTAAAACGGGTAGGAAATGGCCTAACAATTAAATTATGATTTATTTGAAACTGTTAAGAGATAAAAACTTGAAAATTGACATGGATGTTACTTTTAAGAGTTAAATGCTCACACAGAACGATTTTTTAAAAATAAAAATTTAAGAGGCTGCAGAAGCAAAAATTACTTAAAAACTGTGATTTCTGTGATACTGCTGGACCTACAAAGTAGAATTTAGGTATGTTAGTTACCTTTAAGATGTAAATGCTGACTAATAATGGTTTCTATAAAAATCAAAATTTAAGAAAGTAAAATGAGCACAAAGCATTCGAAATTATGATTTATTTGGAATTGTTAGGGATAGAAACTTGATACTTGAAAAGAATGTTACTTTAAAGACATAAATGCTTGCACAAATAAATTTAAAAAAAATTTAAATTTAAAATGGTGCAATGAGCAAAAGACTTCCTATAATCCTGATGGCTTTGGAACCACTGAACTGATCTCAAAAATTCTTTAAGGATAACACTGGTGACAGTCTCTTCTTAAAACTAGCTGCTTTTATCTCTGCACAAATGCCCTCAAAAAGTTTGAAATTTAAAAGAGTGCAAGAACAAAAACATTCTAAAATAATGATTTCTTTGAATATGTATAAACTAGAAACAAGAAATTTTACATGGTAGTAACCTTTAGGAAGTAAATGCTCACTAAGAGCAGATAAAAAAATACAGAAATTTAAAAGTGTCAAATGAAACAAAATATTCAAAAAACATTCTAAATTACAACTTTTTTTTTGATATCTTACGGCTTGAAACAGGAAATTCAACAAGGTAGTTACTTTTAAAACATGCATGCTTACTCAGAACCAGAACAATTTATTTTTTTTTAATTTAAAAGATTGAAATGAGCAGTAAACATTTTAAAAACGAGTACTTTGAACTATAGAACCGATTTCAAATCTGCTGTTCAAATAATAATTATGACAGTCTCTACTTCAGGCATGAAAATGAAAAAAAAAAAAACTCCATACAAAATATGCACACACCAATGAAATCTTTGCTCCAGAAATATATCAATCCAAAAGTGTTGTATAAATGGGAAAAAATAGTCCATTTCAAAAAGAACCTTATGTAAACTTCCTTTCTTTTTTAAAATCTGAAAAAACATAAAATGTAAGAACATTTGTTAAAATATTCGAGATTTAAAAGGATGAAGTGATTCAACAATGTTTGTTAATCATGATTACTTGGGAACTACTTTGGCTAGAAAACTTTAATTGATATGCAGATTTCTACTAGAATGTGTTTCCCCCACAGAAAAGTTCTGAAAAACATTCGAATTTCAAATGGGTGGAACAGTGGGAAAACTTTCAACAGTTATATTTTTACTGTGATTTTCATGAAACTGTTGGCTGGAAACTTTAAATTTGGCATAGGGGGCTTCTAAGTTGCCGATGCATATAAAATGGTTTTTTTGTTTTTTTGTTTTTTTGAAAAGAGAAGAAAAATTATTTTTTTGGCACATTAACGTTAGATACAACTTTTCTGATCAATAAGATAAAATGCAAGTACCAATAACTACTATAATTTATAAATCAGAATTAAAATGATAGTAGTAATAAAAAAATATGACTGTCAACTAGATAAGGAAGTACTTCCTAGTTATCCTTATGCTCCACAAAAATAACAGGGAAAAGCAATAAATAGCACTTGGACCCTATAAATAAATAGGTACTTACCAAATTAGATACATCACTGAGCAGCCCAGACAGCCCTTGATGAATCTAAGGAAAAATATTACTAGTATTAATTTCACTGCAATTTTCATATACAGCAAATTTCAGAAACTTACATACAGACATGTTAAAAAGTCTTGGTATCATTCAGAAACAGGATATAAATTTTACTTTATGAGATAAGCAAACAGTTTTTACATGTTTTAACATAACATATATTGTCGCCTCAGAGCAACAGTAAGACATTGAAAAAATAAAAAAATCGAAAATGAGTTTTTTGACTTATTGGTATGAGAAACTGCTTCTGCATATAGTGGAATGCTAGGACATTTTTTATGCCGTCACATATACAGTCGGACCTCTATTTAACGAAGTCGCTGAATCCCAAAAAAAGTTTGTTATGCGGAAAATTCGTTAAATAGAGATAAACCTTTTTAAATACTTTAAACTACACAAAACAGATTTTTAATTCATAAACACTAAACATTATTAAAAAACTTAACTTTTTTTTGTAAATCATATTTATTTATTTTTTTTATTATTATTCATTTATTATCATATACTACCCATCAAAAAGAAATCTGTAAGGACAACAAGAATTAAAAAAAATATTGTATGGAAATACACAGTATTTTCAGTTTTTAGAAAATATTTACATTAAAATTAATGAATTTTAATGACATTATGCATGTATTACTACATGCGTCCTTAAATTTAATTACTGAAACTTATTTACTACAGAACAGCCCTTTTAAGTGTGAATATTGAAAGTTTGCATTTCCTGGATGAAATGCAAAGAATGACAGGGATTTTACTACTCTCATTGAGTTAGGCACCTGGTAAAACTAATTCAAAGTTATTGAGCATTATAAAATGTGTAAAAGAAAGAATAAGTTTGAAGTGTCCGGAAATATATTGAGAAATAGGGAGAAAAAAAAAATTATACCAGAAGAAAACGTTTGTTAAATAGAGAATACACTTCGCTATCTGGAGGTTGTTTTACGAAGAAATTCACAAAATGTTGTTGGTTTCGAGGAAAAGTTCGCGAAATAGAGGTTCATTAGAGGTCCGGCTGTATTTTATATAAAGCATAACTTAGTGTTTCAAATGTTCTAAAAGTCATCTTCGTTCAGTGCAACACTAGGTAAAATCAGATATCTTATTGTGTGTCCTACTGTTGCTCTAACATATAACGCTATATTGCCTGCTTGCTTTCACTTGGCTGGAGTCTGGACTTTATCACTCAGTCTCTGTGTTAGACATGATTGAAAAATTGATGCAAATATTCTATTACAAGCGATTTTTGTTTTTACACATGAATGTCATTTCATTGAAATATGAGTGAAATAAATACACAATATGTGAAGCCATTAACATGAGGTGAATATTTAGTTCAGTTGGCAAATAAAAAACCTGGGTCCGGTTCAAAATACAAAGGAAAGAGGCAAGATTTTATGTTACTCTACCATAGCTGCCAACATCTTATGCTTTTTTGTACCACAAAAATTTAATAGTAAATTTTACCTTTTTTAATCAACGTAATCTGCCAATTAAATAAGGCAAATATTTCTATTCAATTTTTCAGGTACAAAAAAGCATAAGAGTTGGCAGCAATGCTCACACATCAAAACACACAAGGCCATTTTAAAGCCACACTTAAAGGGTCCAATTTGTCAAAATTTTATTTTCTTTATTTATAGACAAATTTTATTGCATTTTTTCTGCAATGTATCTTTCTATAAAGATCTCTTATGATATAAAAGATTTTTTAAATCTTGGGTACTTTTCGGTTATGTATGTATATATAACACTGGTGCCCGGCTAACCAAAAAGTACCAAATCTTGAAATATTGTTTAAAAATTTTTAATTTAAAATTTTATACTTATTTAATTTTTTATGTTACTCATGAACGATTTGTCCGATTTCATTACTTTTTTCGCTATTGTGTGCAAAAAAAGTTCCTTATTATTTGGTCTTCAGGATTTATAAAAATCTTATTTACGAAATTTATAATAAATTTTAAAATGAAAAAAGAGCAATTTTAAGAGTGATTTTTACTTTGATGAGTATATTTTAAAAATTTTCACATGAATTGAAAAAACCTGAAAACAGTTTATTAAAAACATAACATAAAAAAAACTCTGTACAAAATTTCATACATGGATCTCAGAAGAAAGTTTTAAATATATCATTTTAAGCATGAGAAATAATGAGAAAATCCATTCTGAGATAAATGGACTTAGAGTTTCAGTTAAAGACAGGGCAGAACTGTTAAAACAACAGAAAAATTGTAATATCAGCTGATGTAATTATTGCAGAAATATGTGATTCGCTTTATTTAACTGAATTAGCTTTGTGGTATTTTATTAGCAAAAAAAGTAAAATATATATTTTTGAGAACTTTGATACCCAGATTTTTTAAGCCCACAGTAACACACTCATTGAGAATTTTGTAGTATTTTCACTAAATATTTACTAAATTATTCTGAATCTCCATATAGAAATATTACTCTAAAACTTTTTTTACTATTTTTTTCAATGAATATCATTGATGAGTTTGAAACAGGGCAAAGCTAAGCTAAACTTCTTAATGATGTCCTTTATAAATAGCTCATTTTCTCAGGTAAACACTAGGATATGTTGCCAATCCAGTTCGATATCCTAGATATTATCAGAAATGTTAAGAACAACAGTAGGACAAGTGAATTTAATTCTTCTTCTATGATGCCAATTAATTTTCTACAAACGCCGCCTGAAATAACCAAAAGTTAGGGTAGTTACCAAATTTTTTTTTTTTTTTTTAATATTTAGCATTGAAAAAACATCAAATTTACTCAAAACTCAGTTCTTAATTATATCCTTGCTCTGAGGTGACGGTATGTGCAGTTTTAAGTAGATTTCAAATCTTCAAATCAATATTAAACAGCTTAATTATCGTCAGGGGCCGATCCAGAGAAAATTTGGGGCCTATTCTGGACTCCTTCACAAAATTATTTTTAACACTATTTCTACCAGTGTCAAAAGGCACTTTTTTAAAGTTCTAATTTATGTTTATTTTACTCGTAGTTTTTGAATGTAATAAACATAAAAAGAAGTCTTTGATATATTAAAAATAATTTGTAATTGTTTCAATATAAAAATTACAAATGAAAAACCATAAATCAAAATCTTTTAAAAGGTGCCATTTGACACTGGTAGAAATAGTGTTAATAAAATAGGCTCCTTCACAAAATTCCTCTTAATAAAATAGGCCTCTTCACAAAATTCCATTTCATAAAAATATACTCTTCATTAATTATTTTTATTTTGTTAGATTTTAAAATGTGCATTTTAAAATCTAAATTCACTAGAAAGCAAAAATACTACAGTCGAGGTAGGGAAAATCTTTTATTGGTCAGGGTTTTTATAATCAAAATCGCACAAGAAATTCAATGTTAAAAAAACTAGAAAAAGTTTGTTTCTCCTTTACATTTTTAAATCAAAATTCTATTAAATAAGCACCTTTTCACTTTTAACTGAAATATTTAACAAGATATATTTAAATGCTCCTAACAAAATCAAACCCTACTCTCCTGAACATAACCAGAAAATGGGAGGTTGGGTGTCATATGTGTGAGATGAAATCTCACAGTGTTTAAATTATGTTACTGTTATATTTCTTTTGGGCTTATACATCGATATCCATATTTATTTTTGTGCGGGCGATTCGTTTCGACCACAGATCGGCAAGTTCTCCGATGTTTCGCAGCGCCTGGCATAGGATGCTTCTCCTTTGAACTTTGTACGATTGTGACGACGTCATCGGAGCAAGTCTCTCACGGCATATGCATTGAATGGATGATTGATCTTTCGAAGATGTGTTTATTCGCCGTGCGTGGAGCAAATAAAAATAAAGCTTTTTAAATGTTTTCTTTCGGATTTGTTTATTAAGATATTGCTTATTATTTTAAATTCTCTAATAGATTTAAATCTTTTCTTTCAGTAACTTTTGAAGTCCCCGTATTCTTACTATAAATTAAAAATTCCGTTAATTTTAAATCAGAATCTGTTTTGTTGGTGATCTGTGATGACTTAGTTCTTGTTTTTAAAGATCGCGGGCCGCGAGCTTCGGCTCCGGTCTGTCTGTCTGCCGATGGATGTGGAATCCGATAAAAAGTTTTTCGAAAATGATGTCTACGATTTTAACAACTCCTGTTAAATTATTTCTTGATACCGTGGAAAAGATTTTAATTACGTTTCTCATCAATACTAAATTTGATTTATGTTGCACTTTAATTTTTAAAAGAAATATCTATCTTCAAGTGGAGTAGATGCTTTTATTGGCAAGAATTAATTTATGAACAGTGACCAACGGGAAGCCTTTTCTTCTCTTCTTCAAGATGAAATAAAAGATTGATTTATGCTTAAAGGTGTCCTCATCATTTATTTACAGATATACAAGTAAGAAGTTTCCTTTTTCTATTTTTTTACAATTACTGACCTCAAAGAACGGAGGGTTTTTATTGCAATACTACACAACGCATGTTAACTAAAAAGAACTTGAAATTTAATTATACCTTCAAATTAACGGCACATTATTAGTAATACCACAATATGCGGTTTGCTTGAGACATCATTTCATAAAAAATGCCTAAAAGTATATAATAAATTTAGTAATACAGTCAACTCTGTGAAATCTGCACTCTTAGGGGCCGAGGATTTTGTGGATTATAGATTAAAAAATAAAATGTAAACAAAGGCATAAAGTCTGATTATAAATTTGAAACAACTGCGCAAAAATTACAATTACAATGGAAAAGCAAAACAGAATGCAACATTGGTTTAATATATTTAATAACTGAGTTAATTTAAAGAAAAATTAAATTATATACAATACAAATTTTACTGATTATTCATTGTTTTAAACAGTGGCACAACACAATGGTAGTTTCAGTATTGGTTTCTTGCCAATAATTTTTTCCTGTAGTCTATGAACACTCATTACTTCTTGCTCCGAGATAAAATTTTGTTGCTCAAGGAAATTTAAATATTTATATCCATTTTATATTTAAATATTTATTCATTGAAAAATTGATAAGTGAAAAAAAAAATCAAATCTAACTTTTATGAGTTTAACTATTAATGACAATTTCAATTGTTTACATTCCAAGGTGTAGTGCAGATAATAGACATTTGTGGATTATACATCGGTGGATTTCAAAGGGTTGACTGTATATAAATTTTTAGTTTAATCATTTAAAAGTAATGTGTATTATAAAAAAACCTTAGAATAAATGCCTGTTTATTAAGTCAGATGACAGTTTAAATGTTTTAGTGGGTGACAACTTTAGCAAAACTACTATGCATTTTAAGATCAACATTTTCAGCTGGTAAACAAGTTTTTGTCTGCTTATTTTTATTTTATTTATTTTGAAAACATGATAGTTTCAAAGAAGTGTCAAATGACAATACACAATTATTCTTGAAAGAAGGTGGTAGGACTCAATTTCTAAATGTCATATCATTCCAGGAATTTCCTATGAAAAGCTTTATTTTAAATAAAAGACCATAATTGTTCATGTAGTGTTCTGACAAAAAAATCGGACATCCAACATAGCAAGTATTTCAAAGAGAAAATTTTGAATAGCCATGGGAAAGTATATTATATTCATAAAACTACATGAAATAGTTGTTTATTATTAGTAGTAATCAAAAGATTCTTTATTAAGATTTTCAAGGCAACGGCATTTCACTGTGTAGAGCAATTTATTCTTTGAACATAAGACATAGCTGTTACTACTACTGATTATATTATAAATCTTACTAATAATGATTATATTATAAATCTTAAATCATTTAAATTTTCTAAATAACTGAATGTAATCATTTTATTTAAATTATTTTCAAATGAAGTTATATAACTTTATTTTTATCAACAAATATGTGCAACAATATCAATAAATATCTGTAATAGGAAAAAAAAATAATAAAAAAAAACCCAGATTAAACAAAAAAAAAAAGCATAGTTTAAATCAAATAAACTGGTTTTTTGCCAACCATGTCACAAATATTTCATATTCTACTATCCCTTTGCTTTTTAAAGTATAATGATCATGATTTTTTATAAGATCTCCTTCATTAAATATATACATATCTTTCAAGCCTCCTGATTTTTGAAAATAAATATTCGTTTTATAATAACAGAAATTTGCAATCAAAATAAGATGAAAATTTCTATTCCAAAAGTGGTAATTCAAAATCAGATGATTTAGCAGTTATGTGCTTGTATATATTACACTCAACCTGCTTTTAATAAGTAAAGATATTATTTCATAATCTATTCTAAACCCACTTTCTGATATGCCAGAATAAAAAAAATTAAGTTCATAGGTATATTTTGGTTGACGAATGCAACATTTTGATATTTTTAGAATTCAATTATAAATTTAAAAAATAATAATTTTAAGGTATTTTTCTATTATAGTAAAACACTGTTTATACGTTTCTCATTTATACGTCGTTTCAGGCCGGTCCTGATCCCCCCCCCCATGCATTTTAATGTCATAACGTTTCATTGTAAGCGATTTTCTAAGAATTTTCCCTCCCAGCATAGTTCTTTTTTTGCTAGCAATTGTGACGATAATGAAAGATCGTTAAGTGGTTAAAGTACATTTTTGCGAAGTTCTTTTAAAAATCACGGAAACCAAATGTGGCATAAATAAAAAGAGAGGAATTAAATGCTGTTAGATAAAATAAACAATCTTGAATGCCGTAGAATGATCGTATAGCTGCCAATAAAAAGATTGACTTAAGTGCCGAGAATAAATATTTTGCTGATGATAAAATGTTGTTGCAGTAGAAATAAAAATAAAAGAAGAATAAATAAGTAAATGTAACATTCTTACTTAATGATAAACAGTTGACACAAGAGGTTTGCTCAAGGAAGACAAGTAGTTACAATAAATCCAACTTTATTAATCACATGGAGGGGTAGGAAGGTATAGTGGAGAAATCCAAATGGTCACCGTACATATTAGAAAAACATTCCACATAGCTTTTATTAAAAACTTAAAACGATTTAAATCTATTAGTTAAATTAAAATTACGTATTATGAGCAGTGCGTATGAAAACAGAGAACAGAAAACGAAACCTATCTGAGAGAGAACGAACTTTTTAATTTGCGGAGCGAAGGCACACCCTTTAATATGGCGTGGTCTACGTCACTTGCAATACGCACTGGTTCTAAAAATAGATCAAAAGAGGGGAAAAGTTGAAATCAAACTTATCTGCTACTTTAGGAAAAAAAGGAAAGAAAAAAAGATTTGAATGATGTTGAGTCGAAAATAAATCATTTAAAATGGGCGAGATAAGAATGCTGCATTACAATTAAAAAAATAAATGTGATTACTACATCACAGCAATATTTGGGGAAAGATGAAAGACAAAGAATATGTGTGACAGCCACAGGGGTTATTTCAAGTGCATGGAATCTGTGGAGAGGGTCGCGTGAAATTAATGGACAGTGGGTGGACTGCATTGACCACTGACACACTTAGAACATTTTGATTTCTCACAATACTAGTGAGAAAACTTTGCAAGAACTTAACTCTGTACATAAATGCTTTGCTTAAGTCTCAAAGTAAATCCGCACGTCAGGCGATGATAAAAGATTAATTTAATTAAAATGTGTTTCTAAGTTAGATAATGGAATGAAAAAAGTGTAATTTAAGGTGGGCAACTGATATAAGGTTTTTATTCAATTATAGAAATGATTATTTAATACCTTTGTAGGTATTTTAACTTTTTTTGCAATAGATATTGCATCTTAAAAAATCAAAAATGGTAGCAAAATTAAACTTATACAATTGCAGAATTATGTTTCTACAGTAATAAATTTTACAGCTTGGGCAACTACAATTTCAATTGCACATCTTTCTCAGTTATGCATCATTTTTAGAATGGCCCCCTGAAAGGCATATAATCGGTGCTTTACTGTAGTAGAAAAATTATAAATAAAAAATGAAATATATATATTTTTTTAAATGTGCTTTTATCAATTAATACAGTCGAACCCCGATTTAACGAATCGATTGGAACTAGCAACTTTGTTCATTAAATCGAGATTATTCGTTAAATTGGGATAATCAAGATATTTTTATGCAACAAAACAAGTTAAAATATGGCAATAAATAAGAACAATGCTCACTTACCTTAATAATTACCTTAATACCTTAAACGTTTATTGTTTTAAAAAAATACAAATACATTGTATAAAAATTGATTATTTTCTATGCACTACTATAAATCACAAGTATTGAATTTAAGAAAAAAAAAAATTTGTTCATATTTTATAGATAAATTATAAGATAACTTTTATAAATGTCTGTTTGCTGTGTTTCGATTTTGTATTCCAAACTTCTTTATAATTTTTTTTTTTCTGAAGCAGTAAAAACAGTTTGACCAACATCATGAGCTATCACATACCGTTTCAAAGTATTCAAACTGCAAACTGCTTCTTTGAACATTGCATCCTTCATTTCAATCTCATCTTCTTCATCCGATCTACTACTACTGCTATTAATAACCTCGGCGTAATGTACATTTTCTCATGTAGCTATTTCTGTGTCACAAGATACATATTTAGAAAATTAACAATCAGAGACATTGAAAATTTTCAATAATATTAGAAAATTTCTTCAATTTTTAATTTTTTTGACATTGAAAATTATTCATTAAATCGGGATTATAAATTGTCTAAATCGAAGTATTTTTGTTCCCTTTTTGTCAGGACCATAAAAAAATTCGCTAAATCAAGAAATTCGTTAAATTGGGGCTCGACTGTAGTTTAATATTAACTTATGATTATATATTTAGAAATCCTAAAAAAATAGTTTAAATAATGTTTAATTTGCTCTTTCCTGCTGCTCTAGCTTAAAAAAGAAACATAGCAAAAGTTAGATATTTTTTTAATAAATTCACTTGCTTGCACTATCTATTAAGCTTTAAAAAAAAAAAAAAAATGATTTTTTCATAACCCAGTTCAGTGTTTACACCAAATTAATATACAGTAGTACCCTGACTTACGTCACCCCGCATTTACATCGTCTGGCCAGGAAAAAAAAAAAATCCTTAATTAAAAACGCACTTATTTAAAAGAATTTTGGTTCTATGAAAGGAAACTTTCCTGCGCTAGTCAAGTAATAGCTACAAATAAAAAAAGCAACTAGAAAAAGCTTAAAAAACTCATTCTGCTGTTAAAAAGAGCTTCTAAGAGAAGAAAAGAAAAAATTGTCGATTCAAACTTCATCAAAAGATTTATTTCACGACCTCAAAGACTCAAACGGGGCTGATTGAACAATAAATTGTAAGTTAAGAACTAATTGATTTATTGCAAATTCTTGTATTGCAAATACATTTTTTTGCTAATGTTAAATGTATGTAACATAATCCCTAAATACAATAGAATATGTTCATTACATATTGGAGAATTTGCTATTTGTATTACTTATCCTTTTTTGCTTATCTAAATGTACCTCGACTTACGTCATTTTCTACTTACATCGCTAGTCTTGGAACGAATTGCTGACATAAGTCGAGGTATTACTGTACAGTAAACTCTGTCTAAGGCAGAGTAGATCAGGACCAAGAAAATTTTCCGCAGTACACAATATTCCGCCTTAGACAATTTTTACTCTATGTCGATGGATTTGCAGGCTCTTGAAAATCTTTCTGAATTAGACAGATTTCCGTCTTACACAGAGTCCGCCTTACAGAGAATTTACTGCATTATAATGGAAATTTTTGGGAAAAAACATGAATTGCAGCCAAAACTGTAAGTAAAGTCACATGACAATATTTAAATTATTTTTTCATAAGATAAACTCTTGGACAATAGACATTTTTTCCTGACTCCATGTATTTATTTTTTTTTGTTCAGACGAAAAACGTGAGATGTTCGACGATAATATTGATGTTGTTATTATGGTTTTGAGATGTGTATTCGTAGTGGCTGTACTGTGATTGTCTAAATAAATGTTTTGTGTGTTTTTTAAAGAAGTTATGTTTATAGTAAAATAATTATCATTATTTTAACTAAAATGTTATAAAATAGATAACAATTTGGTAGCAGAGCGTGGTTTTAAAGCGAATTTTATATTTTGAGTGTACAAGTAAGAAGAGTAAATAAATATGAATTGTATGAACTAGGCCTAATACAAGTTAAGAATTTGTTCCATTGGACTAACCGCCAATAGAAAAAATTTAAGAGGTAAGAATTTTATATGCATTTAAAAATAGTTTGGAAGATAAAGTATTTTAATTATGTGTGAATCCAATATGTTTGGAATTCCTAGAATAGAGCCGTTAACAAGTAAAAATTATACATTATGGAGTATGCGAGTTGAAGCTTTGATTAAATCAAAACATTTATTTGATGTTATCGAAAATGATGAACCGGTAAAAAATGAAGGGGATCCCGATAGTTTGAAAGCGCATAAAACATGGTTAGAAAAGAATGATGAAGTTTACGGTATAATTATATTGACGTTGTCCGCAGAACAAATGATGGCTGTTAGAGGGATTAAAAAAGCTAAGGATTTATGGCAATTACTGAAAAAGCGTTATGCGGGAATTGAAAATCAGAGAAGAATTCAGTTAAAAATTAATCTTGCGAGAATAGAGAAAAACGAAAGAGAAACAATAGAAGAATATTTGATAAGAGCTCAAGGGATAGCTAATGAAATATTAGAATTGGGTACAGAAATTGATGAATGCGAATTAATAGGATTTATTATAGAAGGGCTCCCAAAGAAATATAGCGAAGTAACAACTGCGATATCATCAAACCCAAATATAACTTATGAAGTAATGCGAGAAACTTTGTTGAGATATGAAAGAAAATATGATAAATTTCGAGAAAACGAGTCTAAAGCATTTAGGGCTAATGAAAAGAAAAAGGTTTTATGTTTTGCTTGCGGAAAGCCAAATCATATAGCGCGGAATTGTTATAGTAAATCGAATATGACACACTCGCGAAATGATAGGGAGTATTCACCTAAGAAAAATTTTCAAAATTATTATAGTAATAAAGTTCAAGATGTAAGAGAATACTCACGCAATAATAAGAATTATAATAAGAATAATAATGTTTCAAACAAGAAGGCAAAAGAATATACATGTTTTACAAATGAACATGCATTGCAGTCAAATGAATTCAATAGAAATGAGTGTAAAGAATCTGAAAATAATAGGGAAATAACCTGGATGTTAGATTCAGCTTGCACTTCGCATATGACGCATAAAGAAGATATTGTTGTAGAAAGAAAACCTGAAGATGTAGAAATTGCAACTGCTGACAGCGAGCGATCAATACAAGCGAAATATCGTGGAAATGTTCATGTTACGTCTTACGATAAGAAAAGTGGCGAAACAAAAATAAAACTTACAGAAGTTCTTTGCGTACCTAATTTAAGAGAAAATTTAATGTCAGTTCCAAGTTTAGTCAGAAAAGGAAAATATGTGATATTTGATAATGAAGGAGCAGCCATTTATGAAAAGAATACCGGCGAATTAATAGCTAAAGGAACATTCGAAGATAATACATTTAAAATAAACTTAGCTGTACGAGAAACAGATGAAGACAGAAATGAATCTTGTTTACAGACAAATGAATCAAAGAAAGAATTATGGCATAGAAGACTTGGGCATATAAATTACGTATACTTACAAAGAATGTCGAGAGAAAATCTTGTAAGGGGATTAGAAAAGATGAATGGTGAAGAAACAAAATGTGAAATATGTATTCAAGGGAAATTAACAAGAACACCATTTAATCATGTGATAGAAAGAACAACACGCATTTTAGAAAGATTACATGTTGATTTATGTGGACCAATGAAAGTACACTCATTGGGAGGGAGTAAGTACATGCTAATGGTAGTAGATGAATATAGTAGAAGATATTTTGTAGATTTTTTAAGAAGTAAAGATGAAGCAAAAGAAAGAATTATAAATATAATAGAGAGAAGAGAAAATGAAACCGGCAAGAAAGTAAAAGCGGTTAGATCAGATAATGGTGGTGAATTTACTAATGAAGAGCTCGTGAATTATTACAAAAGGAAGGGCATAAAGAATGAAAGAACCACAATTCATAGTCCACAAAGTAACGGGATTGCAGAAAGGGCTAATCGGACTGTTATTAATACTGCAAGAACATTGCTGATAGAAGCAAAACTACCTTTATCCTTTTGGGCCGAAGCAGTATCAACAGCTGCTTATATACATAATGTTACTCCAACAGCTACGAGAAAGAAAACGCCATTAGAATTATGGTCAAATAATAAACCAACAGTAAAGCATATGAGAGTATTTGGATGTAAAGTTTTTTATCGCAACGATGATATCAATAAAAAGAAATTTGATGTAAGAGCAAAACCAGCAGTGTTTATAGGATATTCAAGAGATCGGCGAGCATACAGATTGTATGATTTAAAAGAAAAGAGAATACGTGAAAGCAGAGATGTAGTATTTATAGAAGAAAAAATGGGATATGAAGATATAGCTAACAAGGAAGAAATGACTGATGAATTTGAATACATCAACATTACCAATAATAAAAATGTAATAGATGAACAAGAAGATAATAATTCCGATGAAAATGAAGAAGAGTTAAATCAGAAAAAGGAAGCAATTGCGTTGTCAGATGATTTGAATGATTCTGCGACAGAAGAATCTGAAGTAAATCATATAATTGATGAAAACAAGGAACAGCAAGAAAAAGAAACTAATGAGAATAAGTTGTTTGAAGAACCTAGAAGATCATCACGAATTAGGAAACCCAATCCAAAGTATTTAGCGAATCTAGTGCACGAGGAAGTTCCAAAGAATTACAAAGATGTATTAAATTCTAGAGATAAAGATAAATGGATAGAAGCAATCAAAAAGGAATTACACTCATTAGAAGAACACAAAACGTGGAAAATCGTTGACAAACCAAAAGATGTGAAGGCACTGAGAAGCAAATGGATTTTTACTGTAAAAGAAGACGGTGAAGATGTAAAATATAAAGCAAGATTAGTAGCCGACGGATCAAGACTTAAATTTGGAACAAATTATCAAGAATCGTATAGTCCTGTAATGAAAACTGAATCATTTAGAACTTTATTGGCAGTCGCAGCGATGAAAGGTTACAAAACTAGATTTTTCGACGTAGAAACAGCATATCTGAATGCAGATCTAGAAACTGCAATTTATATGAATCCGCCTGAAGGTCTACAAATTGAAGGAGGGAAAATATTATTGGTAACAGGAAATTTATATGGGTTGCCAGAAGCAGGAAGATGCTGGTATGAAAAATTAGTTAATATATTTGATAAAATTGGGTTACAGCCCTGCAAAGCAGATCCATGTGTGTTTTTTAATAAAAATGATAATAAATTTATTGCAGTTGGAATATATGTCGATGATGGAATAATCGTTAGTGAATCCGAAGAATTAATAAATAAATTGATACAAAAATTGAATAAAGAAGCAAAAATTAAAGAGTTGAAGAAAAACATTAAATTCCTTGGTATTGATATTGAAGAAAATAATGGAGAATTTTTGCTAGGGCAAGCTAAGTATGCAGAAAAAATCTTAGAAAGATTTGATATGGAAAATTGTAAAAGTGTGAAAACCCCTGGTGTTTCTGGAATAAAATTAGATGAATATGAAAATGAAAATAAAATTGATGAAACACTATATCTGGAAATGCTTGGAAGTATAGGATATCTAGTAAGAGGAACAAGGCCAGATTTAGCTTTCACTTTAAGTAATTTGTCTCAATATGCAAAAGATCCTAGAGAAATTCATTTACAGGCAGTGAAGAGAGTTTTACGGTACATTCAAGGCACTAAAAACTACAAACTTCGAATTAAAAATAAAAAGGGCCAATTATCACTTTGTTCTGATGCTAGCTGGTGTACTACACGGGATTCAAAATCATTTGGTGGATATATCGTAAAGATAGGAGAATCACTGATTGAATGGAAAAGTAATAAACAGAAACTGGTTGCGCTTTCTACAATGGAATCTGAACTTTTAAGTTTATGTGATGCTGTTTGTGAAGGAAAATGGTTAATGGGTCTCTTGGAAGAGTTAAGCCAGGAAGAAATGGTGAAGCGTCCAATAGAAATCAGTACTGATAGTCAATCTGTAATTGATTGGATTAAAAACCCAAGAGTGAATAATCGCAACAAACATATAGGTAGAAAATATCATTTTGTAAAAGATGAAAGAGCGAAAGGAGAAATTGAAACAAAATATGTCAATTCGTCTGAACTGGAAGCAGATATAATGACTAAGAATTTGAGTTATGATTTCATGAAAAAACATATTACAAGTCTCGGAATTACTGAGGATTATTGACATGCGAAAGGAGGGATTTGTAAGTAAAGTCACATGACAATATTTAAATTATTTTTTCATAAGATAAACTCTTGGACAATAGACATTTTTTCCTGACTCCATGTATTTATTTTTTTTTGTTCAGACGAAAAACGTGAGATGTTCGACGATAATATTGATGTTGTTATTATGGTTTTGAGATGTGTATTCGTAGTGGCTGTACTGTGATTGTCTAAATAAATGTTTTGTGTGTTTTTTAAAGAAGTTATGTTTATAGTAAAATAATTATCATTATTTTAACTAAAATGTTATAAAATAGATAACAAAAACATTAGGCATGATTTTCAAGATGAACATTGAATGGTTATAAAAGAGTGCTTTTAAAAAACTATTTTATTTTTATACTTATAAATACAAGATGAGTCTAAAAAGTTCGGTGAATGGAAGCATAAAACAAAACATGGAAATGTAATACCTTTAATCACCCTCAAAGTCGCATCCGTTGGCCACAATACACTTATAGCATTGTTGATAAAGCTGCTGGAATGAGTCAATGAAGGCCTTTTCTGGGATCGACCAAAGCACAGATGTCACACATCTTGGTGAATGATGGTGCTAAAACTGTCATTGCTGATTCCCAATTCCTCAGATATCCATCGTAAAGACAGTCGGCAATTATTTAACAGCATCTGTCACACCTGCTCAATGTTATCTGTCGTCACTCTTGTTGAGGGTTGACCTCAACGTGGTTCGTCATCCACGGTTTCCTTTCCCTCCCGAAAAACAAGTCGTACATACACTTTTTGCTCATTGTGTCTGTTCCGTACACCTGTACCAAGATTGCATGTGTTTCTGCAGCGGTTTTTCCCAATTTGTAACAAAACTTGATGTTTATCTATTGATCCATTTCAGTATGACATGAGTTTTCAAACATACACCGTTCGACTGCCCATAGAAGACTATTCTTATGCTTCTTGATATATGTCATCTCTCCATTGGTCTCTGCCTGCGCATGCACAGGTCGCATTTTTAACTTGCATTGTTTATGAGATATCCATCCATTCACTGAATTTTTTAGATGCACCTTGTATATATATATATGTCTATAAAAATAATAATTAACTTTAACCCATTAATCGTTGTGCAATTTACCCGTGAATGAATCAGGCACACAGATTAAGGGGTTAATGTGACTAGCACTATGAAATCAAATGCTTTAAAATCTTTTTATATGTAATTTTATGAACACAGGTATATATAACACACATATCATAATAACATAAAACTTACTGAATCAATTTCTTCTTCAACAGCATCTAGTCTCTTAAAAACTTGAATTTCTTTCCACTTCAAACTTTCCTTCTTTTTATGAGATTTTTCATCATATTCTAGAAATAACAGATGATTTATAATGACAGCATATTATATAATAGGCTAAAACTGGAAATTCGCACAACATTATGGAGCACAATGAAAATTGACAACAACAATTTAAACAACTAAATGTGTGTGTTTCTTTAATATATATAAGTAACTGTTATGCTAAATATCAATGACACCTTGCAAATAGTATTATTTCAGCCATAGCCTGCAGTTTTGTTACTACTATTGCACAAGCTTTTTTGACACTTGTATCGATTTTTTTCAGTATTTCACATTCATTATCCAAGCTATTTAACATTTCACACCCCAGCAAAAAAAGTGACACAAGTCAAAAAATGGCAATTTTGAGGTTATGTCATTGAAAAATATGTAAGAAGTGTCCCAGCATGCACAACAAGCATCACATCTCCAGTGTTAGTCGTAAAAAAAGCAGAGAGTATATGAGAGGGTATATGCTGGCATCATGAACATTCATAGCTAGGGTATACGCTAATACTTTATTAGAAAAACAGAGGGTATACGGAGCTTCTTAAGAAAATCAAGAATGTATATGGCATATGCCCCTGTATACTCTCCACTACATCCCTGCACATTTCCATCTCGCAATTTATCCATCTGAGGGCAGTTGTGTCAGTTTTATTTTAGACTAGTTGACTAGTTTATTTTAGACTTTAATTTGATTTGTCTCAAATGTTGCATGTTTTAGTTATGTCATTTTTCTTGCCAGGGTGCAATTTGCTAGGTTTTTTGTAGAGTGTTTCTTTCAATCTTCCAGATAAATCCTCGATTGGCCAACACCACTCAGGGAATTTGACGGCTTTTTGTATTTAGCTACAAAGTTTTTTTTTTTCTTTTTAACATGAGATATTTTTTTAGCCTGTTTTGGCATAATGAGAGAGAGTTTTATCAGGCCAAAATATATAATTTTGGCAGTTAAAAGGATATTTGTTATAAAAAGGACCAAAACATTTTCAATGTACTTATTCTAGCACACTTTTTGATTATTTCTCAATCCACTAAATTTGAAATAGGGTTCAAAAATCACTTTAGATAATGATGAATGCATAATTACACTTAATTCAACACAATCATACAGACTGGGAAAGAAATTAGATAACTTAAAATTTTCCAACTGATAAAAAATCATCTATCATCTATTGGAGTTCCTTTATCTGTGGTTTATATTATTGAGCTGTTTCAAATAACAGAGTAGATGTTATTAGAAAAAGGGTGGCTGAGTGAATTGTGTCAGCTGAATTGTCAAACTCGGTAGTTCAAGTAGTAGAGCATTGGCAATGCAAGCCAAATGTTCTGGGTTCTTCTCCCATCCTAGGAACATCTTCACTCAGTTGGAAAAATTATAACTTGTATGATTTCTTTCCCAATCAGCATGAATGTGTTGAAATGAATTAAGTGTCATTACAAATCGATCATTTATTAGAGTTCCTTTACTGGCAGTTTATTTTGTTGAGCTGTTTCAGATAACAGACCAGATGTTACCACTAAAATGTTAACTGAAAGAATTGTGCCAGCTAAGTTGTCAGCCCAGATAGTTTAAGTGGTAGAGCCAATGTAAGACAAGGATTCTGTGTTTGATTCCTGGCCTTGACACTTTTTCACTCAGTTGGAAAATTTTTAACCCAAATGATTTCTTTCCCAGTAAGTATGATTATGTTAAAAATAATTAAGATAAATTTTTTACCATCTAATGGTGCATCAATTTAATCAATTTTATTTGAGCTTCTGTGTATATAATGGTGCCTTTTCCTTTCGATAGTGTTTAATGCCAATAAATATTGTTGTGAACAATTTTTTTGATATAATTGTTGTGTACAGTTAAACTTTCTCAAAGTTTCATTCTAGTTTATGCTATCCAATTTATATTTATAGATATAAGGATTGCAATTAGCATAATGCATAAAGTTTTTTTTTTTTTTTTTTTGTACAGCAACAAAATGCAAATTTATTTTTTTTTTTCTAATCTTTTCACAGATTTGTACAATATGTCTGCAGAAGAACTTTTCTTTTGATGCCATTTTTTATTTCTTTACATCAGTATTTTCTAATGATTTGTGGTTTATATATGTTAATTAAAGAAGTTAGGTGTAAATAAGAAATCCAATTGTTTGACAAAATTTTTGATTTTATTCCGCAATCGTTTGATGAAATTCATGATTAATTTCCATGACCACTTGACGAAAGTCACGATATTTTGCTCCAATGATTGGCCAGAATTTGCGATTTTATTGAGGCATCATTTCACGAAAATCTTGTTTTTTCTTGCAGCGCACATCAAAGCGATTTTTTTAAATGATCTGTAGAAAATCGCTAATTGACTTTTAAAAGAGCAAAAAAAGGAGGAAATCTACCAAAAGCAGAAATGTGGCATCCCTGCGAACTTCAGTGAACGACTGATGACATTCTAGATTTTTTAGAGATTGAGTGAAGATATCACAATTTTTTTCAATAAATGATTAACGAAGCTTGTGATTTTCCTTCCTGCCTCATTGACAAAATTCCAGATTTTTTTTTTCTGCAGCCACTTGAAGAAATTAATGATTTTTCATCATCAGATGACAAAATGTTTCACAACGATTTTCAGGGGGTTTTCTCTCTCTCTCTCTCTCCTACATGCCTATTAATTAAAAAATACTGATTTTGAATTTTGCAAAAATAAATTATTCACAGAATTCCACACATTAAAATATTTTAGGATATTTCAGGACAAGTACGACTTCTGTACTTTTACTTTTGTGAAATATGATGACATGATGAGAAGTGCTGAAAATTGCCACCATTCATATTTAAACAGCACTGACTAGAGATTCCTTTATTCAGAATGCAGATGGCAGTAAATGTACTGCATCGCTGGCCAGAATTCAGTCACTTCCAGTGATATTATCACACTTTATACAAGCAAAATTAATATGAAGCAAATCTCGCTAAAATAACCTTGTTACTGTTAAATCTGCAAACAAAAATTTAGTTTCAGTTTGTACATACAGTAGAAGCTGATTTTGCATGACAGACACACCCTGTATTTTCAATTCAATGTATTGTATTTATTTTTGATGGAATAAGTGGATTGGGATACTGGTTTCCTGTACAAAAAATACTTGTCTTGACCACATTATCCCCACTGGAAGTTTGTTCCAGGATTTTAGGACCCTATATGTTTCCATATCTGTGAAAATGATTGTCCACTCCAGACACTGCTCTTCAGCACATTTAAAAACTTCCTTGCTAAATCGAAAGGAACAGGATTGTTATTAATTCTTGCTGAGTTGTCACCATTTCAATAGATTGTATTATATAGGTGAAAACTGGGAAATTGAGTTAGTAGCCAGTGGCCGGTAGACTCAGTTTCATTAGTGGCCACTATAATGTTTCAAACTTTCTTGACATCTAGATAAACTATAATCGTTGTATATATACATATTTTTCTATAAATCAGAGTTTTATACCAACCAACTATTCGTGATAAGAATAGGGAAGCAGTCAAAATTCAAGAAAATTACTTTAAAACCACAAAATCTATTATCATATTAATTTTCTTAGAATATATTTTTGGATTATTTGTATATGTTCATAAACACAATTATCAAATTATTGTTACTTTCTTTATATAAAAAAATAACTAAATCAAAATTCCAATAGCTGTATAAAAAAAAAAATAAATAAATAAATCAAATAAAACACAATAAAATGCTATTTCGATTTTATTTAATAAGTAAATGTGTTATTATCATACTACACACATTACATATAGTTGAAATCTAAGCTGGTGAGTCTATTTCGCAGAATTAAACAGTATCTCTTGAAGAAAAATAATCTAGCTGATCTACCATATTGAAGATATTGCAATGTCCTTAACCCTTTTGAGCCCGATTTTTTTTTTTTTTCAATTTTGAGAACAAAATTACTTTTATTTTAACAGTGTTAACCATAGCTATCCAAATAGATTTACTGAAGTTTAAATATTATCTCATTGTCTTTGTCTGCATTCTAACGAATGTACTTAATTTATGTACTATTCAATTCATATTTATATGATAATAGGTTAATGAAGAGTTTTTGGAGACGTTTGGAAAATATCGTATTACAACAGGGTTTAACAGATATTACAACTTTTTAATGTTTTTTGTCTTTTATCACACATGATTCGTTCAGAAATGTAACCTATATTTTAAATTTAAAGAGTGAAATATATACATAAAATAAAAGAACCAACAACGGTGCAAAGAGATCTAAGCAAACTTTTATTATTATTGTTATATTTCCAAACATAAATGAAATCATAATAAAAAATTCATAGACATATACTATCATTACTATATGTAGATAGTAACAAAAGAAATTGTTAAGACAAAATAATACTCGATGAAAAGACATGTACTATTAATAGTACACCAGACCCGAAAGGGTTAAAATCCACTTGCATTTGCATCTGGGGGAAAAAAAGGGAATAAATTACTTGAAATGCATGTGGAATCAAAGCTGATGAATATATTTTGCAGAATAAAACTGTATTTCTTGAAAAAAAGAATCCAACTGAATAGAAAGCACATGACGAAAAACCGAAATATTGCAAATATAGCTAAATCGTTGAAATCTGCTTGCATCTGGTAGGAAAAAGAATTAACCAGGTTGCTAATTAGATGTAATCAAAGTAGAGATGCATATTTGCATGAAAAAAGTTGCATTTAAGTTGGCGATCAATAACGCGCCACTTGGCGAGTGGCGATTGATAGATTTTTTAATCGCCACATGGCGAGTGGCGATCGATAGATTTTTTAATCGTCACATGGCGAGTGGCGACCACCAATCATAACTAATAAATGAAGTGAAATGTGGCATTTCTAATTATGAAATGTGCCGTTGATTAATGGTAAATTAATTGAAGTTCTTTTTAATTTAAGTGCATTGTGTAATATTGCAATAAAACCATCGGTTCTTTGAGGTCAGCAATTGTAAAAAATAGAAAAAGGCGACTTCTTACTTGTATATCTGTAAAGAAATGATGAGGACACTTTTAAGCACAAATCAAACTTTTTATTCATCTTGTAGAAGAGAAGTAAGAGGCCTTCACCCGTTGGTCACCGATTTTCAAACTAAATATGTTGCCGATAAAATAATTTATTCCTCTTTAAGAAAATCTTTAAAATGTAAGATGCAGCACTAGGTGAATTTTCAATTGATAAAAATTTCAATTAAAGCCTTTCAACACCATCAGGAAAATAAATTTAACAGGAGTTATTAAAATCGCAGATATTGTTTTCGAAAAGTTTTTTACCAGATCCCACATTCATCGGAAGACAGACCGGAGCCAGAGCCCGTGATCTTTAAAACCAAAACTAAGTCATAACAGATCACCAACAAAACAGATTCTGATTCTAAAATTAACGGAATTTTTAATTTATAGTAAGAAAATGGGGACTTCAAAAGTTAGAGAAAGAAAAGATTTAAATCTATTAGAGAATTTAAAATATTAAGCAATATCTTAATAAACAAATCTGAAAGAAAACATTTAAAAAGCTTTATTTTTATTTGCTCTACGATCGGCGATTAAACCACACCTCCAAAAGATCGACATCCATTCAAAGCTTACGCCGGGAGACACTCGCTCCGATGACGTCATCACTATACGCGCAGATTTCAAAGGAGAAGCTTCCACTCAGAGCGTGCCGATACGGAGGAAAAAGTTACCGATGTACGATGAAGCGGTGGAATTTGCCGACGTACGAACTGAAACAAAATCGCTTGCGCAAAAATAAATATGGATTTAAGTTTAAAGAACATTGATGTATAAGGCCAAAAGAAATAAAAAAGTAACATGATTTAAACACTGTGAGATTTCATCTCACATATTGTATTACTTATTTTTTACTTTAGTCCCTTACTTAAAAAAAAAAAAAAACAGTATATGACTAGAAAATTTTTCTTCAAATTCTTTCAAAATTTCTCTTGTATATTAAAATTTGTGTTAGAATATAAGAAAATTTTATTCATTTGTTTTAAATCTCAGAAAAATCCATGAAAGTTAAAATTTTATTAAAAAATCTTTAAAACTATATTCTTTTCTTAAATAATAACTCAAAGCATAGATTTTTTAGTATAAAGTTTACTTTTA
This sequence comes from Maratus speciosus, assembly GCA_963932465.1. Classification (NCBI taxonomy): domain Eukaryota; kingdom Metazoa; phylum Arthropoda; class Arachnida; order Araneae; family Salticidae; genus Maratus; species Maratus speciosus. Next base: position 39,278,813 of record OZ010791.1, on the reverse strand, counting down.
AAAAGGTCTAGTTTATGAAAATCGAAGTATGTGTTAAATATTAAATATAATTGTTTTAAAATTTAACATTTTGTTCCTTTAAACTCTGAAATATAAAAATATTCAATATAGTTGTGTGCTAAATAGTCTGTATTCTGCCAAAATCACTATATGGTGCATACCTACCTTATCTTATATCACAGCATATTAATTTGAAAAATATTGTAATGTACTATGTGTTACACACTCACAGTCACAGTTACCTTTACAAAGTCATGAAATTTTCTGGATGCATTACATTTATGCACTAATTATATTTATTTTGCATTCATTAGATTTACTTTGTTATTGATAGAAATATGAGGCATTTTGGTCTAATAACTCAGACTATGAATTAGATTCTCTGGTCTAACCTAAATTCTCAGTACGGCAGTTAGTGCATGTATCCCCAGTGGCAGAAACACCGCGACACGGCGACATAGTCGCGGACACAAAAAATCTTTTGCAGACAATTATTGTCTGCACTAATGAAGTGAATTTAAAAAATTGTCCGCAACTTTCGGACAATTTTTTCCGCGTAAAAAGAGCGAATTTCGGAAAAAGATCGCATAAAAGCGTGAATTTTGGCAAAAGATCGGGTAAAAATCGTGAATTGTGGCAAAAGATCTCATAAAAAATGCGAATTTCGGAAAAAAGATCGCTTAAAAAGCATGAATTTCGACAAAAGGCCGCGTAAAAAGCGCACATTTTGGCAAAAGATCGAGTTAATGGCGTGAATTTCGGCAAAAGATCATGTAAAAAGTGTGAATTTCAGCAAAAGATCGCGTTAAAAGCTTTAATTTCGGCAAAAGATCGGGTAAAAGGCGTGAATTTTGGCAAAAGATCGGGTAAAAAACGTGAATTTTGGCAAAAGATCGGGTAAAAAGCGCGAATTTCGGTTAAAAGGTGGCGTGTGAATTTTGGCAAAATATCGCGAATTTTGGCAAAAGATCGCGTAAAACACGTGAATTTCAGCAAGAGATCGCGTAAAAAGAGCAAACTTCGGCAAAAGATCGTGTTAATGGCGTGGATTGCGTAAAAAGTGTGAATTTCAGCAAAAGATCGCATTAAAAGATTTAATTTCGGCAAAAGATCGGTGAAAGGCGTGAATTTTGACAAATAATCGGGTAAAAAAACGTAAATTTTTGCAAAAAAGCGCGAATTTTGGCAAAAGATCGTGTAAAAAGCGCGAATTTCGGCAAAAGATTGCATAAAAAGCGCGAATTTTGGCAAAAGATCGCGTAAAAAGCACGAATTTCGAAAAATGATCGTGAAATAAACGCAAATTTCGTCAAAGGATCGTGAAACAAACGCGAATTTTGTCAAAAGATCGCGGACACTATGCAAATTTATCAAAAGATCGCGGAAAATGCAAATTACGTCAGAGGATCATGAAAAAACGCAAATTTCATCAAACGATCTCGGAACAAACGCGAATTTCGTCATAGGATTGTGGGAAAAAACGCGAATTTCGTCATAGGATCGCCCCCCCCCCCCCCATCCAAAAATTGCGTGAAAAACGCGAAATTTGTCAAAAAGCCATGGCCAAAATTTCACCGAAGAATTACAAAAAAAAAAAAAATAATTTCCTCAAAAGGACGCAGAAAAGGAAAATTCGAATTTTGTCAAGGGATCACGAAAAAAGCCCCGCAAATTTCATCCAAAAATTGCGGAAAAAACAATAAATTCGTCAAAAAGCCATAGAAATTTCACCAAAGAATTAGGTTTTTTAAAGCATCGTTATTGCCTGTATGTGGTTCTGCTTATCCTTCACATTTTAGAAATTCTACAAGAAGTTAGATGATGAAAAGTTATAAGCAAAATTAATGAGAATGCATCATGCTTAGAAGGTTTTAAATAGGATGATAAAAAATTCCTAGTTTAATTTATTATTTATTCATTAAAATGACATGCAAAATTTGCAGACAGATTATGAAATTTTAAAAGCTTGTCGCAGACAGCTACAAAACATTCTGCCACTGGGCATGTATCCATTTATCTATGCAAAGTCTTTCAGACCAATTGCGAAGCTTAATTATGTGAAGGTCTGAATGAAGTCAATCTCGCATTTTAAAAAAAATCATAAGAATATTATAACTAGGGATGCACCGAATATTCGGTATCTATTCGGTATTCGGCCATGTTGCCGAATATTCGGTTTGACCGAATATCAAAATATTCAGCCGAACCGAATACTTAAAAAAAAACTTTTAAAAATTATTTTATAAAACCTTATACAACTTCTACGTTTAACAGTCAGCTTATAAAGATATTCAGAATAATTACAAACAGAATCATATTTAAATAAAAGAGAATGTTTTTATATTATTTATTTGCTGTTTGTTAAGTAAATTTAAGAAAATTAACCAATCATGAGGATTTTCATAGGAATTAATTATGTACAAATGCAAGTTCCTCATCATTGTCCAGTAAATAATCTATTTCTTGCTAAGATTTTAAAAACAATGTTTACAACCTCTGAAAATGATTGTCCACTCCAGACACTGATCTAGGATGCATTTAAAAACTTACTTGCTTGATCAAAGGGAGTAGAACAGTTATTCTTGCTAAGTTATACCCATATAAAATTTGAATTGATTGTATTATTTATTAATTTTTATTTTAGTCTCTTCCTGGCAAGCAAATATATGTACCTGTACAATTTTTCTTCCAATTTTTTCACAATTTCTCTTTGATTTTAAAATGTTTGTTTTAGAATTTAAGAAAATTTTATTCATTTATTTTAATTCTCAGAAGAAGCCATGAAATTTAAAATTTTATTAATTATTTTTTTTTATATAACTATCCTGTTCTTAAATAACTCAAAGCAGATTTTTTTCAGCATAAAGTTTGCTTGAAAAAAGCTCTTGTTTATTAGAATAAAAGTTTCTGATTTAAATATTATGTAAAATTGTTTTAAAATTTAACATTTTAATGCCTTTAAACTTTGAAATATAAAAGTATTCGACAAGCCGAATATTCGGTATTCGGCCTAGCAGTTACTATTCGGCTAGCCGAATATTCGGTTCACCTGTTGGCTGAATATTTGATATTCGGCCAAAATCACTATTCGGTGCATCCCTGATTATAACAAATGGGGAATGTAAACAAATTAAATGAAATACACCTGCAAATAAAATAAAGTAATACCATCATATCTTCCTCTCAATTTGTCTTTATCACTAACTAAAGATTCATCAGAAAAGGACTTCTTTAATGAGGGTTCTGGCTGAGTTATAAATGAATCAAGAACAGCAACTGGTTTAATTTCTTCTAGGCCTTCTTTTTCAATGATAGTTTTTAATATGTAGTACAAAATGTTGAAATTAACAGCTCCAACTTCTGGTACACGAAGAGCTAATTCTAACAACTGACCAAGATTATACTCATTATAATTCATTTTAGGAAAAATCAAAGACCAAACAGCAGCAGAATTGAAAATGTGCAGGTCATCAAATTCTGGTATAGCCTATATGAATAAATAAAAAGCATTTATAAACCACAAATGCAGAAAAACATACATCAACAGCAAGTAAGTAAAAATAAAATAAAAATGGCACTAATTTTAGATAAAAAATAACTCCTTTATCAGAGAGGGAAAAATTTTTTACAATGTGTATTACTACTCGTTTTGAGTTACAAAAAATGCTGCCACATATTATAGACCGGGAGGCAGCAGCACAGACAAAAACCTCATCGACTGGAGGTTGAAAAAAATTCCACAATTAGTTAAAACTCTATTTACATATTAAAATGCAATTGTCTGCCAAATCATATCTTGGTGGAAAACACATGAAAACCCGATTTTAGCAGTTTGATTCGTGTGTTTACCATTGTGTTTTCCTGCATCTAGTCCTCCATGTTTTCATACCTTTGGGTGCAGAAAAACACAATGTTAAACCTACGATTCAACTGTTAATATCAGGTTTTCTGGTGCTTTCCATTTGGCAGACCAATTGCATTTTAATATGCAAATCGAGTTTTAACTAATTCTGGAATATCAGCCTCCAACTCGATGAGGTAATTGTCTGTGCTGCCACCTACCAGTCTATTACTTCTGTTACAATTCACTTTAAGAAATCTTTCTACAGTCAGGATAATGGAAGAAAAATCAAATTAATATAAAACAGAAGGAAAAAAATAAGAGAAGGGGAGGGGTTAGTGATCAGCTCATGTGCCAAAAAAAAAACCCAAAATAATAATAAACTGATAGTGATGCCATTAAGATTTTGATATATGATAGATGATTAGGTAAAGTGGCAAAAATCAACAGTCAGCTAGTTAGACATTTGGAGAGGTAGTACATCAGCTGAGTATAAGAACACGAATTCCATTGACCAGCAACACAAACCGACAAATTCACCATCAACTTTCACCAAATTGATTACATTTCCTTTTCTTTGTTCTTTAGACAGTAGTATAAAAAAGTTTTTATCATGAATGTAACTGACTATATAATTTAATCTTTTTTCTTACTGAAATTACTGTTTTGTATCTAAGCAAAATAACATCAAATACATGAAACTATGTATTTCTTTTACTTGTTACTTTACATAAAACAAGTATTTTGATAAATAAAAAAAAACTAATGAGAATGATAGGCAGAATTATTGTAAAATTATATGTGCTACCCTTCTCAAAATTGAGTTTGCTAATTTTAGAGAATTAAGGTTATTTTTTTTTGCATACAATCTCTAATCAACATGCATAGAAGTGCTTATTTTGAATGTTTTAGATTATGCTATAGCAATGCGCTTTCTTCACCCCCCCCCCCCCCCCCCATTGGTGCACCAGCTGTGTGGTAGTTTCTTTAACTGTACCTCTTAATCTATCAACTATATGTACAAAAATCATTGATGCAACTATTACTACAAAAAGTGTGACACTGCTTCCCGGGACTATAAGATAAATAAATACATTTTAACTAGCTGACCTGCCCGTCGTTGCCTGAGCCCATGATAATAACCTTAAATACATTTAAAATCAGTGTTGAGTGATTTTATATTTATACATGAAAATCTCTCCAAACGACCCTAATGGATATCAAGTTGTCAGTGCAAGAGTGGATCAAGTGACTTGGTTCATTCTGGCACTGCCTACTATCCAGGGTTAGAAATTAGCGGTCGTTAGTCGCCAAATGCAACTAAATTATTGCATTTGACGACTAGACAATTATACCTAGTCGTCAAATTTGACGACTAGCTTTTTCCCACTTTAATTTTTGTTTAAAAAACGCTCTCATTCTTTAGCGCAAGGTTTTTTTTTTTTTTTTTTTTTTTTTTACTTAGTCGTTTTGTTACGTCTGAAATAGCCTGTTTCTTTCTTTGTTATTCTTTTTTTCCCTTCTTTTTCAAACACATGCTACTGTCCATTCTTTTATGGAAAACAGGTGTTCTTCACGTGCGTGCAGTGGGGGGGGGGGGTCAATAGGATTTGTCAATCACCTCCTAGCTGACTTCTTTTTAACCAATAACTGATAAAACTGACCAGAGAGGCACCTGTCTCTAAAAAGCTTGCGCACTTAGTTCAAAAGCCTGGTTTAAAACTGCTATGCACCTGTCAATCACCTCTAAGCTATTTTGATTTTAACCAATAACTAATAAAACTTACCTTAAAAACCACACCCTTAAAATTATTGCACTACTTGTTTGAAAGCATGGTTTAAAATTGATATTTGAGTTCAGTATAGCTTCTAGATGACACGAGTGTTTAAAAATGGCGAAACGCGATATAACTTCGTTTTTTTCCTTACCATTTCCAAATAAACGTTTAAAAATCGAAAATAAAGAACCGCTAGATTCTAACAATGAGAATTCTAAATTAATTCGCAAAGAAGTCAGCAATTCAACATTCCTAAAATGGAAGAAAGAGCACCCATGGCTCATTCAAGAAGAAAATTTGATGCTATGTACCCTATGTAAAGAATATGCTAAACCGGAAGAGACAAACTTTGTTAATGGATGTCCAGCATTGAGATATGAAACGGTAAGTAATTTCATTCTAAGAATAATTTGTTCTGTTATTATTTTTCTTTTATAAAATAATATTCACTGTCACTCATCTCTCCACTGAGTAAATTGCAAAATCGGGAACTATCAATTACTTGAACCTATTACTTAGCTTTATCGCCGATAATGCGAATTGAAATTAATTTCAAATTTTACTCACAATATTATCTACTTTGCATATTTTTTTTCCTAAGTTGATTATTCAGAAATACTATCAAAATGCGGCATTTTGAACCTAATTTCCGACGTCGCAATTCGGGAAAGTCGAAAAGTGTCGTCATGTGACACGAATCGCGATAAATAATTTATTTCCCAAAAACGAAAAACTCATCAGAACCACCTATCAGAAATAAATTGTTACTTTACGCGATATGTTCGTAAATATTTAAAATAAAATGCCCTAAAAAATTTTAAATATTTTAAAATAAATAAAAAAATAATTAAATTTGAAAATAATTTCTAAAAGATGTATTTACCAAATATGGAAAACGCTATTCGATTACATTAGTTTCTTGGTAAGAAATCAACTCCCAATTTCATGCATTCTTAAACAAAAACTAATTTAATTTAGAAAGTAACTTTGGATCTTAGAACAGCCGTGCACAAGTAGCCTCATTATAATTTCTTTTTCCCTCTTTAAAGCGAGAGCAACTATTCAAATTCTATTCATATTCAACCTCACATATAAAAAGAACTCTGCAAATGTTTCAGCGGAAAAAAGAAATTATTGCGCTGCAAGCAAACAGAATAAGTATACAAAAGAAAAATAAATGAAAAGCCAGCTCTGCTTGTGCTTTTCCTTACTATTTAAAAAAAAAAAAAAAAAAAAATATATATATATATATATATATATATCTTCGTTGTTAATGGAGGGATTTTCTTGAAATTTTCAGCAAGTTGCAAACATAGTAAATTACGCAGTGAAACAAATTTTTATTATAATGTAATAAGTGATTAGAAAATTAGAGCCTCTACAAGAAATCACTCACTATAGAACAATTCTAAAGAAGAACCAATGCGGTTTGTTTTGTTTACTTAAACACCGTGAGGTTGGAAACGTTATCAAAATAAGATGATCTGCTTTGGATGGATAACATTTTGTTATGCAGAAAGAAACTGTGTGGAGATTTTTTTTTTTTTTTTTCGTATTCTATTTTAAAAACATCCGTTATCTGGTAAGCATGCAGGATAATTGGCAATAGCCGTAATTATTAAGGATTGAATTGATGGAAACGGAATTTCGGCGTTCTTTCTCTTTTCGGCCGAAAACAAAAACATTGGAACTTTTTTTAAAGTAATCAGTAATCAATACATACATAATTATTAATTATATGTTTTTATTAAATTTATATAATTATTAATTATACATGCTTATTAAATATTTATAACTATTAATTATAAGTGTGACCAAAATTGGCTCTGAGTGCCTTAGTCCCAAAATTTTTTATTTTGGGATATAAATAAAAAAATTATAATTCCATATAAAATAAAACGTAATTAATTTATCAACGAATACAGAAATATTTTCTAATTACAAGAATTTTATTTATACTTTTAAAATATTTTGATTTTAGGTATACATACAATGTAGGTTTATTTTTTATAATACTGTTTGTAAATGATTATATGTTATACTAGAACTTTCTCAAAGAATATTCAAAACAGTTCTGTAGTTTCAAACTAAAAATTCTCTATTTTTTTTTTAAGGCTGCAGCTTTTAATGAGCGCGTAAAACAGTTTAGGCAAATATGTGTTGCTTGCTTTATAATTTGCATTCACGTCTGAGTCAGTCATGACTGATAATTATAAACAATGGAATTCATAGCAATAGTCTCATTTCAGCCGTGAGTAAAGTTGAAAATATTCGAAAGAAGATTTGGAATACACAATCTCTGTCGAGTTTTGGTCCGATTTCATTTTCGGCAAAACTTGGATTTTAGGCCGAAAATGAAATGAAAGTTTCGGTCGGTCGATTTCTAATTATTATTGTGTCAGAACATTCGGCCTAGAATAATATACTACCAAAAAATTGATAATATTTCCAGTAATTGAATAATCAATAGTACAAATTTTATATCCTCATTAGTTTTGGATTAAAATTCTACCAAGAGGAATATATATATATATGTATATCTATATATATATTTTAATGTATAATTTAATAAAAGATTTACTTTTTTAGGGGGGAGAGAGGGATAAGTAGCATACTGTAATTTTATTTTGTTTTGCAACATCTCTATGTAGGTGAATAAATAACTTAAAATTAATAAGAAAAATTAAGTCATTTTTAAATTTTTCATCATTTTTACAGCACATAAAAAATATTTAATTAAAAAGTTCTGGCCTTTTTAAAAAAATTAATGAATTTTATTTTGAGTTTGTATTAAAATAATATTTTTTTTCAGGTAAAAAAGCATAGTATGTCTGCTACGCATTATAATTCTTGCAAAGCAAAATTAGCCAAAGATAATCCATCTAAAGCACCACTGATGTCTGCAGTTAAGAAAATGGATTCCCAATTACTTTCGAATATGGAAAAGCTCTTCAATACAGCATATCTAATTGCTAAAGAGGATTATGCTTTTGATGACTTTCCCAGTTTATGTGCACTCCAACAAAAAAATGGAATAAAGTTTGGCAACACATATGTGAATGATAAAGCAGCTAAAGAATTCGTTAAATATATTGCAGAAAGCATGAGATCAGAAATTAAAGAACAGTTTTCTTCAATTGATTTTTTTTCTATGATGGCTGATGGATCCACTGACAGGGCAACAATATCATCAGAAATAATATATGTTTATTATTTGTATGAAGGAGATGTAAGATGTACTTTTATTGGTTTGAAAGAATGCGAAAATGAATGTGCTTCTGGAATAAAATCCACAATAGAAACTGCTGTACAAGAATTTATACCAGATTGGAAGGAAAAACTGGTTGCAGTCAGTTTTGATGGTGCTAGCGTAAACATGGGACCTGTTTCTGGTATTGTCAAATTAATGGAGGACGACTGTGGAGATTTAGCAACAGTTCACTGTGTAGCACACAGATTAGAGCTAGCTTTAGCTGATGCACTAAAATGTGTGAGGTATGTTACTAATGTTGAAGACACAATTAAAGGAATTTATTCCTTTTACCACAACAGTGCCAAACGTACAAGGGAACTTAAATCGCTCTCCGAAATCCTTGATGAAAAAGTTTTGCGGCCTGTTGGTTTGCATGGCATTCGATGGTTGCAATCACGGCATCGAGCTGTTCAGGTTCTTATTAAGAACTGGCATGCAGTTATAATTCATATGGAACAGGCTGTTGCTGCTGAAAAAGAAAAGACAGAATGTGCAAAATTAAGAGGATATTTAAAAACCTTGAAATGTGAAAGATTTTTGAATTTCCTTCATTTATATGAAGATATTTCTCACATTCTTGCAAGACTTTCTGAAACTTTTCAGCAAAAGTTCTTGCTTCTGAGCGATTTTTTTGTAAAGTTTGAATCTAGTAAAGAAAGACTTTCAAAAATGATTTCTGAAGATGCAAAAAGCCTTCAGGAGTTTAAAAATGCCCAGAGTTTTCAAGGTACTGAAGTAAAGTATAAAGATATAACACTGTCTCGGAATGATTCGAATTTACGTTTGTTTGAAGAAGACCGGAGTAAGCTTATAACTGAAATAATAGAATCTTTAAATAAACGGTTCTATAATATGACAAATGAAACCATCTTTGCAAATTTAAAAATATTTGACCCATGCTCCCTTTATGAATTGAAAGAAGATGATGAGAACAAAGTTAATAATCAATTAGAAGAACTCATAAATAATCTTCCACACAATGTAAGAAAAAACATTAATAAAGATGCATTAATCGAGGAATTCTCTGACTATAAAATGTGGACTAAAGATAAGTTAAATATTCCATGCAAAGCTGCTTGGCAGCGATTAATCGCAGAATCCAAATCTAATACGAGTTTTTATAACATCAGGAAAATTTTGGAATTTGTTATGGTTCTTCCCTTGAGCATTGCTGAATGTGAAAGGGGTTTCAGCCAACTTAATCTTATTAAGACAAACACAAGGAATCGTTTGTCACTGAATTTGATCAATGACATTCTTTTAATAAAACTGTATGGACCAACATTAGATAATTTCAATCCACAAAAAGCCATTAATTTATGGTACTCTGATGTAACACTCGGTCGAGTTAGGAGGCCTGATTTTAAAAATTTAACGAGTTAGGAGGCCTGATTTTAATTCAAGATATTATTTTAATTTTTGTATTCTTGGTTTGTGATTTTTGTATTTTCAACTTTTGTATTCATATAAGCTATATAAAAATAATTAGTTAAACATTTTTCTAGCATCCATATGTTGTAGTTTAATCAAATTTTACTGTTTTATAGAAAACCAGTTTTTACTTTGTTTTAGTGATTAACAATGATAGTGTTTTTAATATATACCCCCTTGCCCTTAACACATAAAAATAGGAACAATATTAATGTTAACACGGTTGTGAAAAGAAATGAGAAAATACGATACAACGTAAAATTGCAACCATGAAATGCAGTTTGGCGCCTAGAAAATAAATTGTAGGCGTCATTTGACGCCTTACTTAAAAATCCCAATTTCTAACCCTGCTACTATCACCTCATCCCTTTAAGATCCAGCCCGCACGATCGTGCGGGTTAGACATTCATTTAAATTTTTGCTTCTGAGTCAAAATTTAAAATAAAAACATGCCACCTTTATACACAACATTGAAGAAATATGACTAAATAATACTGAAAAGTTTAATAAAAACGTTTTGAAATGTAATTAATGAAGTGGTTGTTGAAGAACACGGGATCGATTGAAATAAAAATCCACATGTATAAATTTAATTAAAAATACATACTACATTAGAAAATCACAATAATTGAAAATATATCTATGTGGAAACTAAATGTGCTGAAATTAATCTGACAATAAAAACTCTTAACGAATGTTTTTTCTTCTTTTTTTTTTTATTTAATAATTTAGAACTGCTTTCAATTTTTACCTCCAGAAGAAAAGAAACCAAAAAAACAACAAACAAAACAATATTGATCGTTGCCAAATCTAAAAAAAGTAATAACGATTTTCCATTGTCACTGACATGTTTGTCTCATCACATCCATATTCACTGGTTATGGTTTAATTAAATTTAAAAGTAATAAATGGAAAATTTGAATGAAATAAAAATAAACACAAAACCCCTGAAATCTTTCATAAAAAATAAAAGAAAAAAGATACACTGTCATTACACTTTAACCGTCACTGCGATTGCTCAAAATGTTTTCTTCTTGAATCCGGCGTGATCGTATCGTTCAAAGTGAATGAAAATCCTTTAATTTTATTGTTTTAAAAGGATAGTTGAGATTTTAAGTGTGTTAAATAACATATTTTATTCTATCGTCTTAATTAATAAATAAAACATCAATAAACATGGCTTTACACGTGCCTAGAGCTCCCGGCATTTCACAGATGTTTAAAGAAGGCACTAAGGTTTTTCTTTTATATGTTTTCCCTTAGTTAGGATATTTAAAAATTTTATTTTTTTGACATAAGTGTGTTCTCATGTCTTCTGTTTCTTCTCCTGTTACAGTGTATATTTACAGTACAAAAATATTTTTTTTAATATGGTGAAGGGCATTTTTCCCCCCTTGTTAATAAATTTTGTCTTCAAAATCTGTACTTTTTTCATTTATATTACATGAATAATAATTTCGCCCTCCATATTTTAGTAATTGGTCAATAATCATGATTTAAAATCCATAATGATAATAATAGGGTGTACACCACAAGCACATGTTATACACTTTTTAAAAATGTGTAAATAAGACTAATAAGAAACTTAAACTATTTTATTTATGTGGAAAGTGGGTGTGCGCTGTCAATCTGGTCTAATGGTAAAAAATATCCCAGACTAAGTGTTATAGCAGTGGTTATTTTTTTGGGGTGGGGCATGCCCCACTTAAGCATATCTAAAATTCTGATGCCCCCTCTTCTCAACTTATAATTCTTATTATTAAAAAATGAACAGTTATTCCATGGCAGAACTTTTAATAGACATTAAAAATGACAAGGGGGACAGCATCAGTTAGACTACTTCATATAATAGTCCTAATAAAAGAATAATGTATGACAGGGCAGGCTTGACGCCTAAAATTTTGAAAGGAGGAAATAATGGGGTGTAACAATAAGTGACAATAAGTAATATATTACTTATTGTTACTATAGATTATTAAATAGGTCAGAAAAAAATTAAGTTAAATAGCATGTTTTATGTTAGATTTCCTTTACCTTCCAATTTTATTAAATTGTTTATGCATGATCTATCTTTTTTTACAAAATTGGTACGATTTTTGCTTGCAAGCTACTTCCTGCCTCATTCTGTTGTGTCAGGTTCCACCTACCCCCAAATCTCATTGGCTGTGGGGTACCTGCTCACTGTACCCTGGCTAATTAAGACCTGTTTCTTCCCACTTTTGGCTCATTTTCAGGGGTGTAAAAATACCGGGCGCCAGGTCGCCCCAGCAACTAAATTTTAGATACTGGCGCCTAGATATGTCTTAGGAAATGAAAAATAATTCATATTTATAACCTTGATTATTTATGGATTTTTTTTTTTTTTCTTCCATGCGCAAAGAAAAAAAATAAATGAAGTTCTCTTTCACTGAACTGGACTTATTAAAATTATTATTAAATCATTTCTAGAAATATTTTGTCACATTGAATGTTGATTTGGAAACAACTGAAAGTTTTGCTCTTGACGAATGAGTACGAGTTTAAGGTACTATGCAATATAGGTCAAAATTAACATTTTTACCCACTGGCCAGTACACTGATTTTTTCACTGGCCAGTTTTTTTTAACCACTGGCCAGTAACAAAGTTATATACGCTCCATACAAAATTGTGTTTTTTCTATCTATCAAAATTGTAATTTACTAATATATATTCCTTACCATTCGATATGATTACACTCAACTGAAAAATTTTATTTTTACTATTAATTGCAATGAAATAAATTCACAGGAAATTTTCAGAATGGTTACAGCAGAGGGGGACCCCATCCCCCTCGACACTAATATGCATTTTTCTGTGACAATTGAACGAATTTCGCGATCTTTTGACTAGGGATTGACCGATGCAGCAATTTTGCCGAATACCGAAGCTTCGGTATTTGGCAACCGAATACTTGAAACTTTTTAATACGCATTTTTGCATATAATTAACTTTTTTAAAGCTTTAATTGAAATTAAATTCTCAATAATTTAATTCAGTTACATTTTTATTCTTAAATCTAATTACACAAAAAAATTTAATGACTTCTTTCCACTCACAAGTTTATTAACACATAAATTATTTTTTATTATTTTATCACTAATACCCAAAAATAACCTATGAAAGTATTAAACTATACAGGGTATTATTAAGGATAAGGATTGTCAGAAAATCAAAAGTTCATTCAAATACAAAGAAACAATATTGTCAAGTTGTCATTAAGCTAATTTACTGATTGTCTCATTAAGCTGATTTACTGATTGTCTAAGTCTAATTATAAACATATTGAATAGGAATGTTCTCAAAATACAAAAGGTGTCATATCAATTTCTACATTTATTTTCTGTCAAATTATTGATAGAATATTTATATTTTGATTGATATTTTAACATTGTGGTGATGAAGAAAAGAAATTTGAGCGATTTTGAAATAATGGTTATAAAAGCTATAGGATAGGCATAAGGGTATACTTAATTTGATGTATTTTTTTTAATATGCACCTTAGATATACAGACATGAACTCTGATATACTTATTTGATGTGTATATTAAAGAAAATACACATTAAATAAATTTAAATAAAAAAAAAAACTAATGTAGAAGTAAATAAAATTAAATGATAAGGGAAAGATGTGCATCTTCCTTACTTTTTATTTCTCTGTTGTAGACAGTTGTTTTGATTTCACACCTATGTAGACTATTTTAGGAAGGAAAAAGGTTTTTTTAAATTAAAAATGGCCTTTAACTTGTTTTTTGTAGTGCAGCTGAACTCTGAACTCATGCACATAATATTGAAACTCATTGTTTAGCCTATTCTACTGCTAAGTAAAAGAGAATTCTTCTACTTCTAAGAAAATACTTATCTGCAATTATTCGGCCGAATATTCAGTTTACATGCCGAACCACCGAATATTGAATCAACTATTCGGTATTCGGTCAATCCCTACTTTTGACGGAATTCACGTTTTATTCGTGACCTTTTGCAAAATCTACGTTTTTTCACGATCTTTTGACGAAATCTGCGTTTTTTCTGCGATCTTTTCACAAAATTGCGTTTTATTGTAATCTTTTAACGAAATCTGTGGGTTTTTTTCGCCATACTTTGAAAATATTTGCATTTTTTTTTTTTTTTTTTCAAGATTTTTTTGACGAAATTTGCGTTTTTTCCGCAATCTTTTGATGAAATCTGTGTTTTTTCCGCAATTGTTTCGTGAAATTTGCATTTTTTTCACAATCTTTTGACGAAAGTTGTCTTTTCATGAAATTTGCATTTTTTCCGTGATCTTTTCACGAAATTTGCATTTTTTCCGTGATCTTTTCACGAAATTTACGTTTTTCTGCGATCTTTTCACGAAATTTACGTTTTTCCGCGATCTTTTCACGAAATTTGTGTTTTCCCGCGATCTTTTGAAGAAATTTGCATTTTTTCCGCGATCTTTTCTCTAAATTTGCATTTTTCCGCGATCGTTTTACGAATTTTGCGTTTTTTTCCGCAATCTTTTCACGAATTTTGCGGGTTTTTTTTCGCGATCTTTTCACGAATTTTGCATTTTATCCGCGATCTTTTCATGAAATTTGCATTTTTCCACGATACTTTGAAGAATTTTGTGATTCTTTTTCGCAATTCTTTGTCGAAATTTGAGTTTTTTCCGCGATCTTTTCTCGAAATTTTTGCTTTTCCACGAAAGGGAAGGTGGAATGGAAACAGAATGAACTATCACCTGACGAAAAACTAAATGAACTGCTAATCCAATATTCTAAAGAAAACCAATGTCCAACATATATACAAGCTGTTGCTACCCCATTTAACTGTGTAACTTTTAGTGGAAGAACTGGTGAATTTGGCTCATCATTAAAATTAGTAGATGACTATTGTTCATCATAACTGATACATTTTGCTTCAATAGTCTTTTGACAAAGGTATAAACTTGTAAAATATTCATATGTCAGGTATAGTCTATTTTTTAAAAGAACACTGTCTTTTCTAAACTCATTCTGACATATGTTATATGCAGGGTTGTAAAAAACCCGGGTTTTTTGTTAAAAACCCAGCCCGGGCAGGTTTTATTAAAAAACCCGGGTTAAATGGGTAATTTTCCCCGGGTAAATTGGCTACTAAATTTTGGTACTTTGCAAAATTTATCCGTTGAAATTTTGAAAATTCTCAGAGGAATTACTAGGGGAAAATTTAATTTTTTGCTTAGGAAAGCGCAAGAAATTAGATTGCCGAAACAAGTGGCAATCCTGATCTCAAATACAATCTTTGTAAACAAACACTTCATAGTCTAATAGATGGGAATGACTTCATAGTCTTAATAAGGATCTCAATATTTTTCTCTGTTCTTAAAATACATATATATTATATGATCCCTTTAATTTAAATAACAAATTTTAAATTGCAAAGCTATCAATTGTGTTATTTAATAATAAAATATAAATATAACTTAAAAAAAACTTGCTCCTTTGAAATTATCATAAGATTAACAAATGTTGATAAAAAATATCTTACAACAAAAATGTTTCTTATGTATATACAGGGTGTCCACTCTCAACGGCGTTCAATGGTTAATTCCTAAACCGTTAGTCATACACATATAGTTGTAAATATTACAAAAATGTTTTCATTTGAGGCAAAGAAATATTTTAAAAGCGATTTGGGTCAATAAAAACATTTCTTAAATTATGAAATTTAAGTGTTTATACAGCCCAAGGTGCTATAAGTTATATTTAGTAAAACTTTCCTATTACACTGACAAGACAGACAAAAAAAGTCCTGTTCATATAACACTAAAATTGACTGAGTTATGAAACTTTAAAATTGCATGACTTATACCACTTTTCTGCATCTGAACACAAATGAGTTTGGCCATGCTTTGAGGGGTCATATCCTAAGTACTTAAAAGTATTCAAAGAACTTTTCATGTGTATCAGCCCTTTGAAAAAAATAGTAAAGTGTTATATGATTGAGTTAACTTTTATTAAGTTTCAGATTGTCTAAAATTATTGTATTTTAACATATGTTTTATTTTGTAAGGATTTGAGACTATTTCTTTTAACAAATATTATGTTATTTTATTTAACTTCAACGATCATATGTATGTTTTCCCAGTTCAAAATTTGTACTCGAAATTTAACTCACTTTCAAGTTTCAAATATCCGATCAAGACTAAATTTTACATGTATACTTATGTAAATCTGATGACAATCTAATATTATGATTTTCGGTGGTTACCATTCATACTTATTTTACAGGATAACACAAAAAATTTCGGATAGATTACTGCCAAGAAGTTTAAGAAAAAGTTTTAGAGTAGTTAACACAAGATTGCGATGGTTATGTTTTTTAACTTTTATGTATTTTTTAGCACTGAATCTGGGAATTACCTTAATTTTTAACCATCATCTCAGGATGTTTTGCAAATCGTAAATTGTCAAAGTTAAAAAATAACAAAAATCAAATACTATAAAATAGAGGAGACGGCTGAGTTTTTTAACTTTTGATAATTGCTTTTTATGTACTTTTTAGCACTGAATCTGAAAATGACCTTCATTTTTAACCATCACGTTATAATTTCTTTGCAAATCGTAAATGTCAAAGTTAAAATATAGCAAACATCTGATACTATAAAACAGATGTAAAACTTTTATTTTATTTTATTTTCCTTAAGTGATGGTTAAAAATGAAGGTCATTTTCGGATTCAGCAGTAAAAAGTACATTAAAATAATCTAATAAATATAATAAGTTTAGTAAATACAATACTCTTGAAGCTAACTGAAAAGCTTAAATTTACGTTTTAAATTAAAAGCTAAAACATTTTAAAGTTATAGGGTTCCCAATCTAAAAGTGCAAGTAAATTAGTACAAATATATTTTCTAAGATTCAAAGAAGTGAATAAAAAAAACAAAATAACCATGAACAACAAATACATCATTTGTTCCTTTCCAGAAATACTCTTAAAAAACCCCGGGCTTTTTAAGTGGGTTTTTTATAAAAAACCCAGCCCGGGCGGGCAGCTGGGCGGGTACCCGGCCAGCTACCCACTACAACCCTGGTTCCATGTCAGAATGCGTTTTGAAAAGGTGGTTGTAGAAACATCTTTAATCTTGCAGAAATAAGTTTAGATTTCTAAAGTATGTTTAACTATAATTTAAAAAAAAACATTTAAGCTGTTTCAAACTACTAAACAAAATCAAGTGCAAAGTATATGATGAAAATGGAGGTGTGGCGGGAGATCATTAGGCATAGGTAAAAAAACGAATGGGGTTTTTTTTTGTCAAAAAGAATTGTTGGAACAACTTGCGAATTTGCCCGGAGTCCGCCATCTTGTTTCTTTGTTGGTCATTTATAACCACTTTATGCTTAATTTTTAAAAATTTAGAGATTAAACATAAACAACAAAAATAAATCCAAATTAAGAAATTTAAAATCGGCGATGATCAGCAAAGAAACAAGATGGCGGGCTCCGAGCGAATTCGCATACCGAATTGTTCTTTTGAAGTTCAAATTTCAGTTGTCGCCAAAGCAAACACAAATTCCGGCTTAGATGTATTATTATCCCAGGATCCGCCATCTTGGATTTTTTTCTTGCATGAAAACTCCTTTTTCGCCAAGTAGTAATGCCGCCAATGGTTAAATATTGTTGATAGGTTAATATAATTATTAATAAAAAAATAATTTTTAATTCAAGCCAAGAAAAAAAATCGAAGATGGCAGACGCCGGGATAATAGCACATCTGTTCCCAAATTCCTTTGGCAGACACTACCTTCCCTCCTCTCCTGAAAAAATCCTTACTTATTGATTCTCTTAATGTTTAATGAATTTAAACCATTTGAAAATAAATTTTATCTTTTTAAAAATTGTGAGAGAGAAAAAATATTAATTTGAAAATACAGGGGGAGGCAATTTGCCTTCCCCTTGCAGATAGATGCCCATTGGTGTATTATTACTGTATTACATTAAAAAATATATTTTTTAATTTAATTTTCGAAATTACAATAATCTTGAGAAATAAAAAGTCAATTCAATATACTGTTAACTATTTGCCAACGATTGGCATTAGTTTCATTTTTACTTTCTTCTATCTTCAATAGAAGAAAGTATTGTAATCGAAATTTTTTTCGACTTCCGGTTTTCGACGGATTTGCATGTTTTAGGGGTCAGAGATTCCAAAAAACATGTTTATAGAAAATGTCTGTGTGTCCGTCTGTCTGTCGCCATTGTACCATCAAAAAGTGTATGAAGTTATGTATAGAATTAAACCAAAATTTTATTATAAGTTTTTGGCTATGGCAAGCAGGTCCTCCCGGAATTTGGAAAAAATTCGCCGGTAGGGGGCGCTGATATAACAATTTTTGTGCGATTTTGAATATTGTACCATCCAAAAGTGTATGGAGTTATGCACAGAATTGAACCAAATTTTTAGTTTAAGTTTTTGGATATGACAAGCAGGTCCTCCCTGAATTTGGAAATATTTTCGCCGGTAGGGGGCGCTGTAAATGCGTTTTTTGTGCAATTTTAAATATTGTACCATCGAAAAGTGTATGAAGTTATGCATAGAATTAAACCAAATTTTTATTTTTAAGTTTTTGGATATGGCAAGCAGGTCCTCCATGAATTTGCAAAAAATTCGCCGTTAGGGGGCGCTGTAATAGCGATTTTTGTGCGATTTTGAATATTGTACCATCGAAAAGTGTATGAAGTTATGCATAGAATTGAACCAAAAAAAAATTTTAAGTTCTTGGCTATGGACAAGGCTTGGCAAGGAGGTCCTCCCTTAATTTGTAAAAAAATCGCTCGTAGAGGGCGCTGTAATAGCAATTTTTGTACAATTTTTGTGCCATTTTGAATATTGTACCGCCGAAAAGTGTATGAAGTTATGCATAGAATTGAACCAAATTTTATGTGTTTATTTTTGGTCATGTCACGAAGGTCCTCCCTGAATTTGGAAAAATTCTGCCAGAAGGGGGCACTATAATTGCGATGTCTGTACCATTTTCATTATTGTACCATCGAAAAATGTATGAAACTAGGGGGCTCTGCCCCCTACGAGCTACGCTCGTCAACCCCCGTTCAGACACCGCAGACTCTAACAGCACGCTAATTTGATCGCCTTTAAAAAGATTTCGGAAGATTGAATTATAATTTGAATCTGACAATTATAATCTGACGTAATTTTCACCAAACTTTTCTTTCTCTTTTTAATATTCACGTCAAAATACTTTTGTTAGAAATGAAATATTATGATCATCTTAAAATGTCAAGTATATGTCTCGCGCAATTTTTAAATTAAAACTGTTTTGCAATATTATTTTTTGTTCATTTTACGTAATAAGTGTAATATGACGTAAATTCTCCTATTTAGGACTTCTAACGCATGTTACTGAATTTATTATTTTACAATATTCTTTCTCATTTAAAATTCACGTGTAACTATAGATTTTATGACGTAATTTTCAATGAGTTCCTGCTTTTTATATTTTTTGTTTATAATAGTCACGTGTAAAATAAATTTTTAATTTGAAGCAAACATTACTGTTTGCGCTGTTTAAATTAATATATGTTGGCAACAGTTTAAATTAATACAATTTTCTAAAATTTGTAAAAAATATCTGTCGAAATGCTGAAAATTTGAATTTAAAATAGAAATAAAACCTCGAAAAATTATTCAAATTAAAAAACTAACTGCAATCTGCACACCGGGAAATTCTGACGCATAAAATGATCTAAAAATGATTAAATTCCTATGTACAGTTTTTGCTCCTATAAAACTTTTTTAATGGAACGATTTTGTCCAACTTTGGCATTAAATATCTCTTAAAATAATTCTTCGACTTGAAAACTGTCTGCATCAGCGTGTTTATCAAACATTTTTCTATAATACTACCGATTTTCATATTTTTGTATGCAACAGTTTTTTTAATATTAACGAAGAAAGACCTCCGGTCGCAAAAAATTCAAAACCGGCGGCGGCGGTGACAGCGGTAGTTACTTTTTTTTAGAATAGAGAGATTATCCATATAATTGAACCAAATTTTTTGTGCATGATTCTGGCTATGGCAAACAAGTCCTCCCTGAACTTGAAAAAATTCTGAAAGAAGGGGGCGCTATAATTCTGATCTCTGTGCCATTTTCATTATTGTACCATCGAACAGCGTATAAAATTATGCATACAATTGAACCAAAATGTTTGTGCTTGTTTTTGGCTTTGGCCAACAGGTTCTCCTTGAATTTGGAAATATTGTGCGGTAAAGGGGCTCCGTGCTAGCGATTTTTGTATACTTTTCTTGATTTTTCGTAGTTCTATTGTGCAGCGGCAGGAACTCGCTTCCTGCTATTCTGGCTATTCGCAAACAGCTGATAACGACAGAATAAGGAAAAATTAATAATTTTAACAAATATCATGATATAGATTAACTCGTTTTTAGTCCGTTTAATTGACTTGAGCAGAAATTTAAGATGAAAATCAAAGTTGGTATAGTATTGAACTAATAATATTGAAGTATTAACATGCGTAACTAGGTTTTGAAATATTAAGATGTATAAGATAGAAGAAAGTTTTGGGATTGGCACATCCAACTAGTTTAGTCTGCAGGAGCAGGTTAGATAAAGATATCCCCACATATATTTTATCTTAATGAAAGTTGGACACACAGAACACATTCAGTTTTAAATATTGGCCCTTTTCTTTATCGACCTGTTTTACTATTGTTGGATTCTTTCATGAAAAATATATTTTCAAGCAAATTTTCTTTGTCTTTTATTTTTCTAAGTATGTCTGTTTAATAATTTTAATTTTTAAAATCTCCTCTTTGAAAGCAATGATTTGTTATAAAAAAACCCTTCCCTCCTATACCTACCTCTCTTCTGTTTTTCTCCGTTTCTGTGATATTGACCATGGAACCTGGATGAACAGTTTTGAAGAGAGGCTTTTATGAGTGAGATATGCTCAAGTAGCATTCATGTCAACAGTTTAAATCTTAAATCCTGATGAAGGCTAGATACATAGCCGAAAGTACTTTTTTTTTTTTTTTTTTTTTTAAGATCTTTAAAACTATTTTAATCATATTTCAAATGAAAATCAAATTTCAAATTATTTTTGCTTAAAAGGCGCAAAGACCAACTTAGTGAAAAATATTCCATGCCGGGAATCGAACCCGGTCATCAGTATAGCGCACTGACATTCTACCGCTAAACCACATGGAACGATACCGAGCCTGGAACTTCTCACTATTACAAGTTGGCAAAAATAATTTGAAATTTGATTTTCATTTGAAATATTGTATTCAAGGCGAATGTTTCTCTCTGGAAAAATTTCCAAATATTAATATTTTAATCATATTTTGGGTAGTGAAACATCTGTATAATTTTATATCATAAATTTTTGTTTTTCAGTAACAGATCTTTATAATGCAATTCTATATATAATGCACAATTTCTCAGACATGAACGATGAATTTATCAGCGACGAAGAACCTACATTTCACATGTAAAAATGGTACTCTTTAAGAGGAATAATTTGATACATTAGCTCATCATTATCTCTTTTATTTCAAAATAAATATTTTTGAAAATGAGTAATATAATGAATGATTTGGTGCAAGGATATTTGTGCCAAGTTCTGCACAACTTCTGGTCAGTGCAATGTTAAGATACTGTACTGTATTTTTCAGGCATATTTGGCTATGTTTAATGTAAGGTAAGTTTAGTGAAGTGTGATTGATGCAGTGCAAAATTCTATATAATGCACAACTTTGATTTTAGGTTTGCGTTATTGTAAAGATCTTCTACTGTATTACTGAGGAAAAACAAATATAAATTTTACTTTGGAAATAATAGAAAAAAAAGCATCTTTGTGATTCTACACAAGTAGGCCATTTTCATCATAGTGATGAAGAAAAAAATAAATCATGTCAGAAGTTTCTAATTTTTTGTAAAAAGACACTAGAAAAGAAGATACTTGGCAAAAAAAATATCTGTCAGGTTAAATATTAAGAAATTATATAATTATTAGATTTTTAGCACTAGAAATTTCACTCAAGTTTTATAAAAAAAAAAAAAAAAAAAAAAATGTAAACTGGTATCTTTATTTAAAGCTTTTTAACTTACATATTTACCTTATTTATATTGTCTTTTTTTAAAAAAAATTCTGGTTCACATCGAATTATACATATTTGAAATTCTTTTTGCTTTCCTTCCTGGCTTTTCTTTACCTTTTACATAATAAGTAACATTTTATACACCGATTTGCTTAAAAAATATGCTTTTATTTTCATCAGAAGCATTAAATTTTCAACAAAAATATTTTTTCTACAAATTTATAAAAATAATAGAACAATTCTCTCACATAAGAATCATTCCCTCACATGAGGGAATGATAAAATGTACATTATTAACTTTTAAAATTTGTATGCATAAAGTCAATTTTAAAAAAGATACATGTTCTCAAACTATCCCTTTAGTGAAAACTAAACCATCCATTAATAAATTTTTAGAAAATAAATTATTTTTATAAATTTAAATGAGGGAATGATAACATCTTAACATTTGCCCAATCTGTCATGTCATCAAATGAACAGTGTTTCAATCTACAGTAGTATCACGTATCTCAAATATCTGGAATTGTTAATGAATTGCAAGCATTTTTACCAAATAAAAATTGCATGTGCCAACCAAAAAAATGTAATACATAGAAATAATACTTTGTGTTCATATTAACAGACAGAAGTCAAACAAAATAAATATTTCAGTAAGAAATGATTTTTTTTTTTTGTATTTTTGGTTGGTAATAGTTGCATGTGAGGGAATGATATTTTATAGGTTTAAAAATTTATTTTAAATATGTATTTTAATTAATGCTTCAATTTTATGAGCTAATATAATATAAACATGTCTAAACTACATGTTAAAAAAAATGCATTAAGTTTTTCTGTTGAAAAAACTTACCGTAATTTCTGGCCTATAATCTGCGGATTATCTGTTAAAAAACCTCAAAATTTTTAAGTGCAGATTATCTGCTGAAATGTTTTTTAAGCAGAAGTTCAGGGCAGACATCTAGTTTCTACCGGCAGTCATAAAATAAAAATGTAAGTAGTTATCAAACAATTGTCTGCTATCGACCGTTCGTGGAGCTGCTTGTGATTGGTTCACATGTGATGTGCCCGTGCTAGTGGGAGTGGCTTCTGATTAAGATTTTTTTTTTTTTTTTAGTCTTTTAGTAACATGTTTCTATGAAGAACAAAGCGTTTCTCAACTCATCCCTTTCAAAAATTACAATCTCAATCGTTTATGAAATAGCTCCTCCCAAAATTACGGCAGTTTTACTGATTTACGATGCAACCAATGGGAACCCATCACACATTAATCGAATGAATCATTATCGTATCGTAGTTTCATAGTTTTACTGCTGCCCTCTATGGATAGGATAATAAAATACAGTTATGTCCTTGTAATTTATACTAAAAACCAAAACGTATTTGATGGTATATCACGTTGTAAGTTATAATAATGTCTAAGAGAAAACCTGTTATTTAACACTGCAGAATTTAAACAGAACTTTATTTAAAAACAGCAATTATTACAGAATTATCTGTATTCACAAGACATTCAACATTTTAGATATATGATTCAATGAAAAAAAATTATTTGTATTTTTTAACTTCTAATTATTTTATTATTATTTTTTCAATTATTTTATTACAGTTATCATTTAAATAGAGCAACTAAATAAATAGGGAGGTGGTTTATTAGTAGTACTTTGGAATGTTGAAAACAATGAGTAATTCTTGTATAGTCCAGCGTATAATCCACGGATTATATGCCGATGCGGATTATCTGCTGAAATTTTTTTATAAGGGCTAAAAATTGTGGCTGCGGATTATACGCCGGAAATTACAATATCCTCCAGTTTCATCATTATGGCCTATTTGCGTAGAAACACCTATTTATTAAAAAAATAAGTTCAACAACTCATAGCAACCAGAGTACTTATTTAGGTATCATGGACAAAGTTAGACATGGAGATTTTTTTCTTGTTTGATGCAGTTTCTCGAAATAGGAGAAAAGTTTTATACGAGACATAAGAAAGGAATTTTTATTTCATAATTAGAAAGTCTAAAGTTAACAAAATGTGAAAGTTTAAAACTTTGTACTACAAAATTTAAATTTCAAGACAGGATAATTTTTGTTTGATTTTTTGTGGAAAGTATTTTTTCTGACAGAAATTTAGAAAAAGAACTATAACTTTAAGTTTTAGTTTAATTTTTCTGCAAAAAAATCTGCATATTTTTATTGGTCTTCAGTAACATTTCTAAGCACTCATACAGACTTTGGATCCAGAGAAATAATTATTTCAAGATGAAACTGCAGTATATAATATAGCCTCAGAAAAGTATAATTTGTTGAAAAGTCTAACATTTTGATTTCTCGTCATACATATTTTAATGTTTCTAGGATTTCTTCAGAAAATCTTGGAAGGTACTTTATATTTGACCTATATAATTTTTACTTAGTGTATCATGTATCATGTACAGTCATATTAATAAAAATGGTTTATTTTCAGCATTATCTTGGTCTTGATGAAGCTGTTTGTCGTAATATTGATGCATGTGTGCAACTAGCTGATACTTTGCGGTCTACATATGGTCCTTATGGTAATAAATTACATATTTTTAGAACTTCTTATATTATGAAAAATTTCTGTGTATGTATGTAACTCTAACCATTTGAAATTGTATCTTTAATCTATATGTTATCTTACTTTTAATTTTAGTCTTTTATCTTACTTAACTTTTATCTTACTTAATTTAATGCA
Source organism: Maratus speciosus (assembly GCA_963932465.1). Classification (NCBI taxonomy): domain Eukaryota; kingdom Metazoa; phylum Arthropoda; class Arachnida; order Araneae; family Salticidae; genus Maratus; species Maratus speciosus. The sequence goes on along the minus strand of OZ010791.1, from coordinate 39,253,683 downwards.
ATGCTTATATATTCTTTTTAATGTTAAAAGTACAGATATTTTCCATACATTAAAATCTAAATTTAAGAACTTTGTATTTTATTCTGTGGTGATGGATCAGATATGCAAGTTTTCATCCATGGTGTTGACAGAAACTTTATGATTATAAAAGAATTGGCTAGTATTGTTGCATTTAAGAGGATTCTTCACTCACGTTAAAAACACCCGCTCCATAATGTTAAACCAATGGGGGGGGGGGGGGTTGAATTTCTTGGTTAAATTTGAATAATTTTAAACGATTTTTTTTTTTTTTATTTGCATAGGATAGCTGAGTTCAATCTTTAATATACTCTTTTTTACTTTTTTGATTTTGGTTGCAAATTGTTTTTTAAAAAGGTACTATACCGGTTTTGAGTAAAGTAATTGCATCCTTTGAAAATCCAAGGTCTGCACCCTTTTCTCTGGCCCAGTCCAATGCTGAGCAAATCTATAAAACTTAATTAAAATTTCAAGAAAATAAGATTCATTTTCAAATAAATTTCAAGAAAATATGATTTTTCAAATAATGAAACTATATTTAAATATTTGCCCTCTCCTAATAATCTTAGGTAGAGTCAGGTGGGGTAAATAGGTATGAAAAGCACTATTTTTTCATTCAATGCTTGTTTTCATTGAAACAAAAATATTTAATATGATTTTTTTGTGTGTGTGTGTGTGTTTATTTATGCAACTGATGTCTTGGCATACCTCTGAAGTGAGGTAAAATGGGTACCATGTGGGGTAAAATAGGTATTGATTGTATAAGTAATATATGATTATCTAGGCTTACTGGAAACTTTATTTTAATTATGTAAAGAAAATTACACAATTAAAATTTTAACTTAAAAAATCATGCAATTTTTAAATTAGAAATCTGTGGTAACCACAGTTGTTGAAATGTGACTCGTTTTAAAATTTTCACAGTCTGATATTTGGCAACCACAGCTGTTATCTTGTTCAGCAGATAAAAAGATGCTTGACTTTGTTAGGAACTTTACTTTTGAAGTCCTCTCCTTCTGCATCCATGCCAATAATTTGTCCATTAATTCAAGAATACTTTTTTTTGCATATTATATTTCACTTTAACCAACTTGCCTGGTAAAATTTCAGATACTTCCATCCTTTCCAAAGTTGTGCAAGCAGGGTGTGTAATTGAGAATGATGGGGAGCTTATTTCCTTATTTTATTTGGTTGGGACTTTACATTTTCCTTCTTTTCGAAACAATTGATTTCTTCTTGTAAAAGACATTGTGCTGCTTTATCCTGTCTCAAAATTTCACCAGCTTTACCCTACACTTGTTTCCTTTTATGTCTTGCAATTTCTAATGCAGTTTTCATGCCATATGACTGAGAAGGAGAAATTGCTGTCAGATTGGCACTTTTTAAATCTTTGTCCATTCATAGATTGTACTGAATCCACATACTTTAGTGTGGCCCTGTAAATCTTATAAACACCATTTTCAGTAGAAAACATATTGTAGTGTACTTTAAAAACATAGACAAATTTGATTAAGTTTGAAAAAGTATAACATCACTAAAACATATTTCATAGAATTTCCACATATAATTTTGCTGAATTTTTTTGCGACCCTGTAAATAAACTATAAATGTTATATACAGTCTTTCTGAAAAGCAAAAAGCGAAATTGAGCCCAAAAAGCAGAAGAATCTCATCCCTGTCAATTACATTTTAATTGGATCGATTAGTTAAGTCTAACTTATATCCATTTTACCCCAACACACAAAAACTTTAATTACAAAAAAAGTATTTTAAATATTACTTTCGAATTTGTCATAAACTTTACTTCAAAATCTTGACTGATTGAAACTATAAAAAATACTTACAACATAATTTTCAATAGATTTTTAAGGGTTTTTCACTATCACAACTGAAACACACACATTCTACAAATGAAAACAAGGGTATATCATGTTGCCATATACAACACAGAAACTCTTTGAAGGATTAGAAATGTTGGCAACTAATGTCTGAAAATATATTTAAAAAATAAAACCTCTCTCTTCAATGTAACATTTGTTATGTCCTAAAATACCAATCCCTACCCATTTTATCCCACCAGATCCTACTTTTATCATTCTGGCACCTGTGTATGTTGCACACGTTGCGCATTGGGTCAGCATGTCCCTGCCATTGAAAGCTGAGTTAAATTTAGAAAATCGAAAATCTTTTTTCATTCCTTAACTAACCTGTTGTTCAGTTTAAACTGAATTGAACTAAGCCAAACTAGAAAAGATTCTTTTTAATGAAGCTGTAATTAACTTGCTGTATAAATTAGACTATCTTTCAGTGGTTGTTATAAATTAATATTGTCCCATATAATTATTGGTTTTGCATTTAAAAATTTAGCCTCAAACACAAAACTTGGAAAACATTTTTTTTTTTTTTTTTTGGCTAAAACAGTCACCAGTTGCAAAATTTTTTTGTGTACAGAATGATTAAGTCAATAACAATTGAAATTCATTTACACTTGTTTTGACTAAAATTATAAAACATATCAAGCACAATAATATTTTGAAATTAAATATCAGATGTATGAAAATATCATCAAACATCTTGATATTTTGAAAATAAATGTCAAGATATATATCACCGAACCCTAGATTACATGTAATTGTTCATTCTTTTTCATAGTGCTATAAAAGTTTTAGGATTATACAGGGGTCGATCCAGGCAAAATTTGAGGCTCTATTTAAGGCCCCTTCATAAAAATCTATTTAACAAAACAGGCCCCTTCACAAAAATTCATTTAACAAAACAGGTCCCTTCACAAAAATTCATTTAACAAAACAGGTCCCTTCACAAAAATCCGTTTAATAAAACAGGCACTTTTACAAAATTCCTCTTAATGTAAAATAGGCTCCTTCACAAAATTTTATTCCATAAAAACGTACTCTTCATTATTACTTTCTTCTATCTTTACAAGAAGAAAGTATTGGTTTCATGAAAATTTTCGAATTCCAGTTTTCGACGGATTTACACGTTTTATGAGTTAGATTCCCAAAAACATGTTTTTACAAAATGTCTGTCTGTGACTCTGTGAGTCTGTCTGTCTGTCTGTATGTGATACAAATTTTGTGGGCGCTCTATCTCAAGAACTAATGCACGAAATTTCACAAAACTTCATATTTAGTTAGACCTTGATATAAACTGGAACTGATTAGTTTTTGGTGAAAATCGCCCAACAGGTGGCGCTGCTATTCGGCATTTTTAACGATTTCTGCAATAGCTGTATCTCAAGAACTACTGCACGGATTTTCATAAAACTTCAGATTCAGTTAGTCCAGATATAGTCTGGTGCTGATTACTTTTTTGTGAAAATCGCCCAACAGGTGGCACTGGTATGCTGCATTGTTCATGATTATCGCAATAGCTCTAACTCAAGAAAAAATGCACGAATTTTCATCAAGCTTCAGATTCAGTTAGTCCCTGATATAAATTAGTGCTGTTTAATTTTTGGTGTAAATCGCTCAACAGGTGGCACTGCTATGCTGTATTTTTTGCGATTTCCGCAATAGCTTTATCTCAAGAACTAATGCTTGGATTTTCAACAAACTTCAGATTCAGGCATACCTTGGTATCGTTTAGTGCTGTTTACTTTTGGTGTAAATCGCTCAACAGGTGGCGCTGCTATGCTACTTTTTTTTTCGGAATTTCCGCTCTATCTCAAGAACTAATGCACGAATTTTCGTCCAACTTCAAATTCAGATACACTTTGATATGAATTGGTGCTAAATCGTTGTTATTTCTTGTACTATTTAAATGATTTAATTGACGTGATTTATATAGAAGAAAGTTTTGTGATGGCCACAACATACTAGTTTTTGTTTGATTTTGAAATATATAATTTTCAAACACAATAAGTTCACTAGAAAAGAAAACTTCACCTGAAGGACCTAAAGAAGTTACTATTAATAAATGCTTGGTTCAAATTTGAGTAACTGAATTTCATCTTTTTTTACAAAATGTTATTTTTCATAAAGTGTAATAAATTGCACAAAAATCACTTTTACTTTACAAAAAAAAAAAAAAAAAAAATAGGCCCCAAGAAAAAAAAACGTGCATTGACCCCTGTTATATAAATGTATTTTTAATTATTAGAATTTTAAAAAATCTCTTTTGTAAATCACAAAAATCTCAATTCTTGATAAATTATATGATAGTTTTGAATGAAAGATAATAATTTATTCATTTTACTTAGTTATTCCTTACTGTTACAGGTATGAATAAACTTATTATTAATCACCTTGAGAAAATGTTTGTTACGAGTGATGCTGCTGTGATTCTTAATGAATTAGAGGTAATTATAAGTTGCTAAATATATATTTTTAAAATCCGTTCAAAATGTTTCTTCTTTCTTAATAATCAACAATGATAATAAATCAAATATTCTTAATCTGGCTAATGTTGTAAAATCTCATACATCTATGCTCAAGAAAAAAAATCTAATTTTCTGATTCTAAAAAAGAAAATGCCCTTTCTATGATTTGAATTTTTTTTTAACCTTGTTATAAAAGTATATTAATCTCAAAATGCAAAAATGTATTCATAAATAGAATTATAACAGAAATAAAACTGAAAATCTAAAATATATATAATGAATAAAAAATTTTGATCAGAAAGCTGCTTTAAAAAAATGAGCAAATAATGTTTGTTGTAATATGCTATTTCTACATTTTTCAGTATCTGCTAAACCATCCAGTAATTTGTATGCTGATGGTTTCATCTATTTTTTTTTTTTTTTTTAATTACACTGATAAACAAATGTTAACGAATTTTCTGTTTCTCTATATACATTGGGTGTTTCTTATAGATTTCAAGCTGCTGAAAAAGAATATGTTTGTAAAAATTTTCTATCACCCTCCAATTTTGAGAAATTTCATTTATACGTTTTGGAGTATGTAGGCATCGTATAGGCATTATAATTATATTACATTATTCTCTTACATGCGTTTGATTCACACAAACATTCTTTTTTCTTATTACAACGATAGAAGATACAGCAAGAGAGCAGAAACAAATGTCCCCCTAATAAATTTTATGTTAGTGACCTTGAACAGACAGCGCTAGCCGCCCCCACAGCATTTGGCTTTAACGCTTTTCCGTGACAGTTGAAACTTATCTTTCGGGGCGAGTGTACGGCTATTTCTTTGTTCTGTAAGACTTTTTACTTAAATTTTGATTATAATTATCCTATTTTCCTCTAAAATATGTGAAAAATGTCTAGAGGATGCGTTAATGATCCCGATTCATTTTGCTATGTGTGCGGGGAGCTAACTTTGAAAAAGCATCGATGCGCTTTCATGCCGCTAATAAAGACTGCCTATCACATGTACTTTCGATGTAAAGTAGGTGAACAAGATAAGAATTGGGCACCTCATTCTTGTTGTACACGATGTGCTACAAACCTCCGGGCATGGATGAAAGGTACAAGAAAGAGTATGGCCCTTTGCTATACCCATGATATGGCGCAAGCCGAAGGATCACTGATATAACTGACTGCTACTTTTGTATTACAAAAATTAAAGGATTCCCTGAAAGAAGTAAACATAAAATTAAGTACCCGAACTTAGATTCAGCAATACGACCAGTACATAATCAGGGGTCGATCCAGGCAAAATTTGGGGCCTATTTAGGGCCCTTTCACAAAAATCTATTTAATAAAATGGGCCCCTTCACAAAAATAAATTTAATAAACTGGGCCTCTTCACAAAAATAAATTTAATAAAATGGGCCTCTTCACAAAAATGAACTTAATAAAACAGGCTTCTTCACAAAAATGAATTTAATAAAACAGGCCCCTTCACAAAATTCCTTTTAATAAAATAGGTCAGGCCCCTTTCGTAACAATCATTTTCATAAAAACTGTTTTAAAATATGTAATTTGTAAATAAAACTAGGTCACGAAAAGCAAAAACTTTAGCAAGGGGATTTAAAGAAGTTTTTGTTAATAAATTCTTGGTTCGAATTTGAGTAACTGGATTTCAACTTTCATTACAAAATGGTATTTTTCACAAACATATTATAAAATTCACAAAAATAACTTTTACTTTTCACAAAATGAGCCCCAAGAATAAAAACCTGCATCGACCCCTGATAATGATGATTTACCAATACCGAAACCTCCAGAGAATTTTACATATGACGATGCAGCAGTAGAAATGGAAATTGATGAAGCTGAAACTTCCTCTACATCTGATATAAACTATTCTCCTGGCATAAATGAAGAACCACACCTAATTACTCAAGAAGGATTAAATGATCTTGTGAGAGACTTAAATTTATCAAAGAAAAACTCAGAATTACTTGGATCAAGATTGCAAGGTTGGAATCTTCTGAAAAACAATACAAAGATATCTATTTATCGAGATCGACATAAGAAATATTAGACTTTTTTTTTTCAAGAAAAAGTGATTTATGCTATTGTAATGATATAAGTGGTTTAATGTCTGCTTTAAATTGTCAATATAACTCAGAACAATGGCAATTGTTCATCGATGGTTCGAAAACCAGCTTGAAGGCTGTGCTTCTTCATAATGGAAATGCCCTGCCATCTGTTCCAATAGCATATTCTTGCATAATGAAAGAGTCTTATGAAAATATGAAGATACTGCTTCATGAAATTGATTACTCACATCATGATTGGAATATATGTGCGGATTTTAAAGTAATTGCCATTCTTATTGGTATGCAACAAGGTTATACAAAATATTGCTGTTCCCTATGAGAGTGGGATAGCAGAGCAAAGCATGAGCATTATATCAAAAAGAAGTGGCCAGAGCGCAAACAATATATTGCAGGTGAAAAAAATGTCCAAAACGTTCCTCTAATTGATAAAAAGAAAGTTATTCTTCCACCTTTACACATAAAGTTGGGATTGATGAAGAATTTCGTTAAAGCTATGAATAAAGAAGGTCGTGGATTTCAATATCTGCAAGAACAATTTCCATCGCTAAGCTATGCAAAAATTAAGGAGGGTATTTTTGTTGGCCCACAAATAAGACACCTTATGAAGGACAAAAAATTTGATGATACATTAAGTGATTTAGAAAAAGCTGCATGGATCGATTTTTAAAATGTTGACACATTTCTTAGGAAATCATCGAAGTCCTAACTATGAAACATTAATTAAAGACATGTTAAAAAGTTACAAAGATTTAGGATGTTCAATGTTGTTGAAAATTCACTTTTTAGCATCTCATCTAAATTTTTTCCCCGAAAATATGGGAGCTGTGAGCGATGAGCATGGAGAGCGCTTCCACAAGGATATTTCTGCAATGGCAACCCGATATCAAGGCATGTGGACCCCTAATATGCTCGGAGATTACTGCTGGAACCTTATTAGGGAAGCTAGTGATTGTGCCTATAAGAGAGCATCCACAGATAAAACATTTACCGCTACATAAAGTATGAAATTTCATATTAATATCATTTCTTTTTACAAAAATTCTTCTACATTTTTCTGAAACTTTATAAACAATGCATATTTTCAGTGTTTTAAATATTATTTTAAGCTTTATAAGTGTTTATTTAAAAGTTTGTCATTACTAAAATACCAAATGATAAATTTCATAAGGTATATGTGTTAAATAAATACTACAAAATTCAGATTTTCAAGATTTTGAATTTTTTGAAAATCTGTGGGTGATGGAAACTTTTTAATGGCATATTCTTTCACAACACCACGTAAAATATAAAAGTCACCACATACTTAGTTAGAAACAGAAACCTTGTTTATCAGTGTTATTTATTGCATCTATTAACTGTTTTTCATTAGGATCTTTTTAAGATGCTTTGGGAGTTTCATTGTTTGACCCAAAAATTCTATTTCAAGTCAGCACCATTAAAAGAAAAATAATTGAGAACCCAACCTAAATCTGAAATACTCAGAATGGACTATGAATAACTTGAAAATGGAAAAAAAATGAATCCATATTTTAATACAATTATGGGTCCACAAATAAACCTCTAATATCAATTTTATGTTGAAAAATGAACATATGTATTCATAGAGTTCAAATATATAGTTTTTTCATTGAAAATTGTCTCAATTTGTACCTGACCCACAACAGTCAAATCTTAACCTGAAACACAAACAAGTCAACCCGACCCGAAATTAAAAAAAAAAAAAAAAAAAACCTAGAATTGAGTCGAATTTCAGGTTGTGTCATGCTCAGGCAGGGGTGGTTTTGTTCTGACAATTTAAAGCATCCAGTTCTGAGAATTTTAAATAATCGGTCATCAGTCCGAAAATTCAGACACAAAAAAAAAAAAAAAATCACTAATTTCAACAGATGGCTATCTAAAAAAAATCAATTTTGTCAATCATTCACAGAAAAAATCTCTGTCAATTTGTAAGTTTAATCTTAATAGGGATGAAATTTGCACTCACTAATATTGACTCAATATTGTATCCCTTCCCTTTGGTTTGCAGCAGAGTGACTAAGGTTAATATCATTTCAAAACTGTGATTTTCATATAACACTTGAAAAAATATCTTCTAAGTAATAAGAGAAAGTACTTACAACCATACATGCTGTGGTGACTATTTGAAGAGGCAAGGAGTTTCATCTAATAACCTTTGACATCTATAGATACAAGAAGGAACCAACTTGGTTCCTATAAATAACATGGTACAAGATATAGGTTGACACTGGATTCCGGTAATACGACCACGATGTTAGCCTTTTTGATGTAATTCTCACCAATTTGATACACAAGGATGGAATAAGTGCACGGCTTTTCCAAACAATGCATCCGAAATGAAAAATTAGAAGACTCATACCAGCAAACTTATTGCTGATATCATTCTATCATTAATCTTAACACTTTCAAAATATCACCTCGAACTGAAACTTAATTCATAACTACAACTGGAAATGAGATCTAACTTCATAAAATCTCGTCAAAACATATTACAGTAGACTCGCTAAAATCCGCACATCATTGCAGATATAAACATTGAAACTTTTAGTTCAGATGTAGGGGCAAAATTAGGCTTTTTTATTTTTTTATCAATTCCATATGTATTTTAATGTGATTCGTGTTAATATTACTGAACCCGTGCTTTTTCATGAAGGAAGTATAAATTTATTTCTGAAAAAATTCAAGATATTGTTGATATCACTGGTAATCACAATATTTTTACCAAATATATTTGTGTATTAAATCAAGCTTAATTTACTTATTAAGTTTGGCTAAACCTGAAATAAAACTTCCTTATTTTATGATTTTGATGTGAATTAATAGGGTACCTTTATGAAGCAAGTTTCATTGAATTCAAGGAACATGTATCTCATTTTTATTATGCATATTTAATTATACATTATTAATTATTTACTTGACCTTTACTTTTAATATTTTTTCCATTATTTTAATATTTTACTATGTTGTAAGCATTCATTATAATTTCAATTGCATTATTACATTGAAATTACTGTTTAAAAAATGTAAACAAAGCAGTGACCAGAAATTTGCAAAATTCTAAAATCTACACAACCTCCGGTCCGAAGCAGAACATATTTAAGGGTTAAAGTTTAAGTTAATTTTATTTACTGTAATCAGAACGAAAGCAGCGGGAAAGGCAGTAGATATCAAAATACATGAAAAACATCTGAGCACACAGTGCAAACAGAATAGCCAATGAAAAGCGAGTATGCAATTTGCATACTTGCATTAACACTTTATAAATTTAAATAACATGAAAAATATATGAACTTATAAAAAATAATCATTAAAAATTGCTATGACATAATTTAAAGCTAGAATAAATTTAAAAGTAATTTTAAATGATGAATTTAAAATAAAGAGCTTGCGATCACAACTTGAAATGGCCGATTGCCAAGAAAGAACATGCCGCGGGCAAACAACTCCATCGAGCTGTGAAGTACAAATGTAAACATATGCCCGCGTGCAGCTGAAAAACAAAGTAAGGAAAAAATACGGGAACGGGAATCCAGTTTAACAATATATGTAATAGGATGGAAAGGGATAGGAAAAATAAAGTGTAAATCCTACAATCTCCAATTTCGTCAAAGGATTGCTGGTAAAAATTAATTTCGTCGAAAGATGGCATTAAGAATGTAAATTTGCAGGATCGCAAAAAAAAAAAAAAAAAAAAAAAAAAAAAAAAAAAAAAAAAAAAATTCATCAGAGGATTGCTGAAAAAAAACCCTGCAAATTTTGTCAAAAGGCTGCAGAAAAAATGCAAATTAAATCTAAAAATCACTTTTAAAACATGAATTTTCGTCACAGTTTCGCAGAGAAAACATTGATTTTGTCAAAGAATCACGGAATAAACACAAATTTCATCAACGTATCGGCAAAAAAAAAAAAAAAAAAAATCCTTAGGACTGCTGGAAAAACATGAATTATGACAAAGGATCGCAGAAAAAAACACAGATTTCATCAAAAGGTTGCACGAAACACTGCAATCTCCTAACAGCTGTAACCTATTAGAAAATTGTCTGTGAATTTCAGATTTTTTTTTTTTTTTTTTTTTTACTCTGAAACACCCATGTGCTCGGAATAAAATTAGGTTATTGACCCAATGCGGGACTCTTATCTGGAATAATCTTCCAAATCAGCTATCTTTTGTGGCTCTTTGCTTGTAATAATTTTAATAATTTCTTCATCACTTAATTTCACACAAATTTAAAAATTATTGTTTACTACTTCATATTAAGATGTTGCCTTTTCACAGTTGATTTCTTTTCCCTTTTTTTCTTAAGTTAGAAATTTTTTACATGTCCATGTTGATATAATTAAAATTATCTTCTGTTGTATAGGTTAGTGCATAATCAGAAATTTTTGGGGTAAAACCAAACACTAAATCTTGTTTTGCACCCTTATGTACTGATCATACGATAATTTTAGAATTAGGTAGTTTTATAATTAAGGAAATAAAAAAGCGGTTCACATTCTGTAGCGGTTAGTTTTTTTTTTTTTTAAATTTTTTTACTTTGAATTTGCTGATATAATAAAAATAAGTTTTAATTAGCAAACTTTTTTTAACATTAGCTCTAACGCAAAGTTGTTGGGACTTTCTGATTTGTTCAGATCATTGTGAGCCCACAATAAAACATTTGATACTCTTGTATTTGAAATTGCTAACAATTTACCGATTAGTTTACGTTTAAAAGTATGTAGATCAGTGTATTTCAACCTTTTTTTATCCAATACCACTCTTAAAAGCATATCTTGTATACAGTCAAATTCTATTAGAATGAGGATGAAGGGACAACAGTTGCAATAGGTGCTTGTTATAATAGAGTTCTTCCTATAGCCAAATTTAAGATTTAATATGAAAGAAAATATGTAAAAGTTCAGTTAAATTATCAAAGCTAATAGAATGGTTACTTATAGATAGTTTTATAATTCAGACAGCAAAACATGAGTGCAAGACCTTCAGTCTCAAGACTGACTTCAGTCTTGGAGAATTTTTTGACTGATAGTAAATTCTACATTATATATTTTAATTGTAGCAATTTTGCTATCAAGAACTTTAGATGACTTTCTTTTATTGTAAGAAATCAAATTTTAGCCATAATACAAGACACAGAAATTCTCTAGTCCATTTTCATTTGGTTATTCCTAATACTATGAAAAGTTTTCAGTCTTGGCTTCAATGAACTTCTTGCCCCACCCATACAGCAAAACTAAAGGAAATTAGTAATGGTAACTGAGCATTTATTCTAATAATTTTCCTTCTGAATTTATAAAGAAAAAAATCTATAAAAGTAAGTGAAGAAATGATCCTTAACTTTTATTTCTTAATTTACATTATTTTACTAGCTGGCTTCCCCCACTAGCTGAGCCCCTCTTCTCATCGGAGCCTCTAGTAATAACATGAAACTTTTCAAAAAACCAATCTGAATGAACCTCGAACTGAGTCGCTGCTGCCTACAACACCGTATAACAGGCATTCTGTGTGTGCACTGCAAAATCTTGTAATAAGAAATTTTTCAACAAAATTTTTGAAGTCCTCTCTGCCAACGACTCTGTATAGCAGGCGTGCTGCACATGCATAGAAAAAAAAATAATAATAAATAATGCATTTTTTATGGAGAAATGTGAAAATCTCAGAACGATGTCAAAAGTGTTGTAAATTTTGTCACATAGAAATAAATGTACTTTAAAAAGATTTTGGGTATTATATTTTTTTTATACTTTGAAAAAAGCAAAAAGGAGAAATGTTCTTTGATTTAGTAAGAATGTTTATAAAAATATATATAATCTCTTCTCAGTTATTATAACCTCTTCCAAGTATTAACTTATGATTCTGAAAAGCATTTCTTTATCTTTAAAACCCACAGATTTCTGAAATTTAAAGAAGCATTTCTGAAACAGAAGTTTACTGCCCGCAATATTTAGAAACATTATAAAGCAGTTTCTACAATATATTAATCAATTTTCTCAATCTGGTATCAACATGAAATATCAATTTTTCAGAGGCTATCAAATTTAAAATAAACATTTTCCAGCTGCATAACAGAATTTTGACATGCAAGAATAACAAATTACTGTTCATTTTGCACTGCTAATTTAGCATATTTGTCTTTTGAACATATTTGTTGACCATGAAAATTCTCAATTAAGAATTGAACTAAAAAACTAAGGTTGAGGAATTTTTGAGTTGATATGAGGTTTAAAGAACTGTTTAATGCTGTAAAAATTACTACACAATATTTCTGAAAATTTCAAACAACAAAAGATAGTTTTGTTTCAGAAATTCTTCTTTTGAATCTCGGAAAGCTATTAGTTACTTAACCCCTTGATGGCCAGGCTTAATTTCACCGGTAAAGTGCCCTCTAGTATTGTCCTTGTAGTAGACAGGGGTGAGATTCTTCCGACTTTTCGTAAATTTTTTTTTTCTCTCTCTTGCAGCGAAAACATGCGCCAAACGAGACATGTCGCACCAGAATTGCATCGCATTTTCTCTGCGATTCTTTGACGAAATTCGCATTCTTTCAGCAGAATTCACGTATTGTCCTCGATCTTTTAACGGAATTAACGTATTTTCTTTGATCTTTTGGCGAAAATCACGTTTTTTCCGCTTTCCTTTGATGAAAATCGTGTTTTTTCCACGATCCTTTGACGAAATTAGTTTTTTTTTTTTCTTTTTTTTTTTTTCAGTCTTTTGACAATTTGCGTTTTTTTCCGTTATCCTTTAACTAAATTCGTGTTTTTTCAGCAGCCCTTTCACAAAATTTGCATTTTTCTGCAATCCTTTGCCGAAATTCGTTTTTTTTTTTTTCTTCACGATCTTTTGACGAAATTTGCATTTTTTTCGCGATCTTTTGACGAAATTCACGTTTTTTCCTCGATCTTTTGACAAAATTCGCGTTTATTCTGCGATCTTTTGACTAAATTCGCGTTTTTTCCACAATCTGTTGACTAAATTCACGTTTATTCCACGATCTTTTGACTAAATTCGCATTTATTCCGCGATCTTTTGACTTCACGCTTTTCCAGTGACTATTTGATGAAATCCACATTTTTTTCGAGCCCTTTGACAAAATTTGTTTTTTTGCCTGTTTTGTGCAAAATATGATTTCGTTTTTTTTAGTTTTTTACCAAATTTTAGCTTACGCATATTTTCAGACTTTTTGTTCTTTACCCACTCTCATGCCTGAGTAGAATAAAGGTCATTACTACTCACCTTCAACCAGTACCTTGTTATATCAGTTGCATATCACAGGCCAGTCCAGTTCAAATATGCAACCATTACTGTGTAGTGAACAAATATACAGGGTGTACGTCAAGGTGGTTGATTACTGAAATGAAAGGACGTATGCACCGTACGTCCTGGAACTCAAGGGGTTAAAATAAAGTGTAAGCCTTCTTGTTGGATCAAGAGACATTTTTCTTTTCTTATACAGCACACTATCATTGAACAGGGCTCCCAATAGTTCCGTTTTTGGGGAACTGGTCCGTTTTTTCATTATTAGGTCCGTAAAGTCTGTTTTTTGACACTTTTAACCGACTTTTATTTTAAATTTTATCAATGTTTGGTATTTAGCAGAGCTTCGTGGGAAAATCGCATTTTTGGTAAATATGCTCCAAAAAATACCATTAAATTTCATTAATCGCGAAAAAAATCGCCAATTTTGTCAAAGGATTGCGAAAATACACAAATTTTAAGTTCACGAAAAAAACGTGAATTTCGTTAAAAAGATCGGGAAAAAACGCAGTCAAAAGATCGGGAAAATGCACAAATTTCTTCAAAAGATTGCAAAAAAAAACGTGAATTTCATTAAAAAGAAAAAAACGCAGTCAAAAGATTGCGAAAATAAACACAAGTTTTGTCAAAGACTCATGGAAAACGGGATTTTCGTCAAAAAATCGCAAAAAACACTCAAATTTCGGCAAAAGATCACACAAAAAAATAAGAATTTTGGCAAAAGATCGCAAAAAAAAAAATGCAAATTTCATAAAAAGATCTCTCAATAAAACACAGATTTCATCAAAAAATTGCGAAAAAACACTAATTTCGTAAAAAAGATCTCTAAATAAAATGCAAATTTTGTCAAAAAAAATTAAAAAACACGCGAATTTCGTCAAAAGTTGTGAAAATAATGCAAATTTCATCAAAATATCGCGATAAAAAAGGGTCAAAAGATTGCTAAAAAAAAATGCAAGTTTTCTCTAAGAATTGCGGAAAATGCGATTTTCGTCAAAAGGTTGCAAAAAACACGCAATTTTCATCAAAAAATCGCAATAAAAACACTAATTTCGAAAAAAGATCTCTAAGTAAAATGCAAATTGCATCAAAAAAATAGAAAAAAATACGCGAATTTCGTCAAAATTTCGCGAAAAAAAAGCACAAATTTCGTCAAAAGATATTTAAAAAAAAAAAAAAAAAAAAAAAACTTTTGTCAAAAGATTTTAAAAACTTTAATTTCGCCAAGAGATAGTGAAAAACACTCAAATTTCATCAAATGATCCCGAAAAACACGCAAATTTCTTAAATGGTCATGGAAAAATTCATGCAATTCAGTCTGTCACATTTTAATTAGCACAAAAATATCATGAATAGGTTGCAAAAGGTTTGCTCCATAGGTAAAGAAAATTTTCGTTATTGATTTTTTGTAAATAAAAATTTTCAATAAGGATTTTTTGTCTCTCTTCAGGCTACGATTTAAAATCCATACAATTCAGAAATCTACAGAGCCTCAGTATGCCGGGTAGGTTGCTGCTGCTTTTTTTCGTTGTGAGTCGGGCCACCTTTAATTGTTTCTAGTTTGTGTTGACATGATCTGTTTAATGGAGAATTCTTTCCATTTCAGAAAACAAGTATCAAAATCACTTTGAAATGCAAAAAATCACAAAGAATAAAATTTCCGGCATTGGGCTAAAAGATTGAAATTGGGTTCCTTGTATGAATGTCAACAGATCAGCATGAAACAAGGATAAACACTAAAAATCTAATAAAATAGGCAAAAAAGATAATTTGTGATATTGAACTGAAAGATTGAAATGGGATTCCTTTTATATCTCAAAAAATCACTTCAAAACACGAAATAATTCTAAAAATCACATAAAAAGCTGTAGGAATGTAGAATAAATTTTATTTAAAACAGGACAAAATTTAATATATTGGGCTAAAACATTGCAACCAGATTCCTTTAGCTAATGTCGAAAATTAGCCACGAAAAAATGCATAACAAACTAGAAAATCTAATTTTAAAAGCTCAAAAACTGGTTTGGATGTGCATAACTTAAGCATTTATTCTACCATTAATTTGATTTTTTGGAGTCGGTGCCAGCCAAGCCAAGTTCAAAATTAAAATTGTTAATCCAAAACAAATCGTAACAAGATTCAGCAAAACCGTTTAGGAAAAAAATTCCATTCTCAATCAATTCTGACACCATCCTGCATTTGAAAATCTGTGTTTGGCTACGATTTTTTTACATAATAGCCTGTATAAACGCATTAATTTTAAAATAACCCTTAATTTAGCACACATAATTACAACTAATCTCACTTGAAAATACACGTTTATAAAATGAGATGAAATGTTTCAAAAATGGTAAAATTCAAATTTTTTAACTAAATAACAAACTGTAAAAAAAACTCGTAGATATTTGGATGTGTATCTGTTGGATAATTATACTTAACTTCGTTTGGCTGGCACCGACTCCAAAAAATCAAATTAATGTACATAAATGTAATAATACGCATGGTAAATACAATGCTCTTAATTTAATTTCTTATTAACAATTATGTAAAAAAATTATTTTTTACTTTGTAGTAGTTTTTGAAGTCGGTTTTATTTTTGGTAAAAAAGTTTATTATATTTAGTATTTAAAATAATGCTAATATTGGAAAGAGAAGAAGACTGGGGGTGAACTTGAGGAATGAGGATGCTGTATATGTATATGGTTTAAATAAAGCAGTATCAATATTAGAAGGTTTGTAACCTCTACCAACAGCAATGGCTTTAAGATAATGAATTTCAGAATTTGAATCGGAGCAAGCGTTTTCTTTATAACAAATTATACTTTGAACATTTATTAATTAGTGACAATTGAAGGAGAGGAGGGTTTCTGTATTTATTTTATTTTGCGATTTGTTTAAATAGTTTACTTTTGGTCCCCTTTTTTGGAGAAAATGGTCCCTTTTTCCCCCTTTTTACTACAAAAGTTGAGTGGGAGCCCTGATTGAAATACATAGGAATGTAATTTTCTTGATTCCTATAATCTTATTAATTTGAAGCTATTCAAAGAATCATTAAAGAAGCTATTCAAAGAAATTTCCAAACAATATGTGCATGATTATACACCTTCCATTCAAGGTATCCGAAAGTTGAAATAAGAAAATACTATGTGTTTTTAAAAATTCAAAGGCAAAGTGGGATTGTGCTCTTGAAGAATTAATCAGTTGATAAACTTTCTAAGACAAGACATAAAAATAAATTCATGATTTAAAAATTAAAAAAGCAAACACTTTCCAAAGAATCATCTACAAGTGTTACAGAATATGCATTCCACATTTTTTAAATTTTGCTAATCAAATTAAATATTAAAACTCAAATTTCTGAGTAGGTCATGTAAATTTCATTTAAAACTAAAAAATCTTTTTTGCATAAAAAAATGCATTTTTTATCTGGAGAAATTAAACTTATAAATTAAAATCTAAATGTCATGAGAAACTTTCTAATGTTTATGTCAAAGAAAAAGTTTCAAGTCAAGAAAAGTCAAAGAAAGTTTCTTATGTCAAAGAAAAGCCTTTTTTGAAAAATTCCAATGTGTTTTCTAAATACAGATTTTATTGTTTGTCTTTTGAAAATGTATTGATAAAGTAGAATGGTTCAGTTTTTTTTATATTTGTATTATAAATGAGTGTATAATTCCAAGAAATTAATTCACGATAGATTGAACATTTCTGATAAAACAAATATAGACAGAGGTGGGGAGATGCATCATTTTATGCACCACTGGCGAGTAAGTTTTTAGGTAGTCTTCAAAAACTGCAAAAAATAGAGATGCCGAAAACTGTATATATATTTTTTGTTTTACTATTTCTAGTTAGCTACATTTTGCAACTTTCCAAATTACTGTGATGTAAACATGGTACTAAGTTCTATTTATATCTATATAAATGCATTGTAGTTATACTAACAACTATTTTTGCGGTTGCGTAAATTTTGTCATAACAATTTTCAACTGTACCTTGAATTTTGCTGTCTGGTAAAATAAATCCTTGGCTGGTAAGATTTTCTAGAAATTCCCCATCCCTGAATATAGACTTATTTTTACTGTTGTATACAATTCGTCTTTCCAAAATTGAAAAAAAGTTTTTTTTTTCTAAATTATTCTTTCTCCTTATAAGTAGGTCACATAATTATAGTTTTTTGTAAATTTTCTAGATTCAACATCCTGCAGCCAAATTAATAGTTTTTGCTTCTGACATGCAAGAACGTGAGGTTGGAGATGGAACAAGTTTAGTTATTATTTTGGCTGGTGCACTTTTAAAAAATGCAGAGGAACTTATTAGAATGGTATGTTTTTGTTAAATTCATCTCCTTTGGCCTGACATTTTAAAATTGATATTTTACTTATTTAATTTACTATGCAAGTTTTATTCAGCTTGCAAGAAAGTTTACAGTTTTTTCACTGAAATCAGCTTTTTTTAAATGTCAATTTTGTTGTTTCTGAGATTCGTCCAAAAATGTTAAGAAATCATGACCTGAAAATTTTGAGGGATAGTGGTTGTAAATAGATAAAATTGTTGTACAAAATCTGTGCTTTCAAATTTTCCTTGTAGCATATAGTATTTTTAATTTGAAACAGTAGTAATACAAGTCTTAAAAAAAGATATGTAACTAAATGTTCACTCTTTTCCCTAGTGTTTTTTAATTTTTCCAAATACAAAATCAAAGGGGGGAGGATAGTTTAAAAAAAACTTATTTATTTAAAAAGCACTAAACTAAAATGCATTGTATTTTATGTAATTTTATTTTATAAAATTGCATCCACATGCAAATTTTTATAAAATCTGTTTTTAATTGCAGTAATGTTGTTTGTTCAAGAAGCTTTGCTAATTAGGGTTACTAGACTGTATGTTTTCCCCATAAGTTGTACATTTTTCAGGCTTTTTGAACATTGTCTGCTTTAACCTTTCTCATAAGATTTCTCCAAAAAAAAAAGTGATGTGTTCCTGCATGCGAGCCACGGTATGAGCTTTTAAACTTAGTGAAGTGAGTGTATCTTTTCCTGCATCACCTGTTTTTGTTTGTCATATACCTCTCAATACAGTGTTTTGAAACACAATGAATCATTTAGCCTAACCCTGTATTTAATAGATTCATTTTCTTTATCATAAATATATTTAAAAGCTTTAATTTTTTCAATTACTTTGTCGATTTCCAAAATTTTTTTCTTCCAACATGTTGTAATTTCATTGCATTATATATAACTCCCCACCTTTTTTTAACACCCTTGAAAAATATATGTCCTTTTCGCTTAATAAACAAAGTAGCAGCTGTAGAAATTGTTTCAGCTGTAGAAATTGTGCATGATTTTTAATTCATCTGACATTACTATATCTATTTTTAGGGTTTGGCTCCTGCTGAAATTATTCAAGGATATGAACTTGCTTTAGAAAGAACTCTGGAAATTTTACCAAGTAAATACATATATATATAACCTTTTCAAAATATTAATGTTTTTTACTGAAGGGAATATTAATGATTGTTGGATATTAACTTTACTTTCAATATATGTTGCATGTTTGATATTGGTTAATTAAAAAAAAATTTCACAATTTCTGAAGCTATTAAATTCTTTAGCTAAAAAAGTGTGTTTTAATGTAAAAGTAATCTCAGCCTTGCCAAATCTCCTGATTTTCTAGTTTTTTCCTCTGTTCCTGATTGTATTTATCAGGCATGAAAGAGTTCTTCCTAAAGGACGAATTCCACCTTTTTAAAAGCAAATTTGGATATTCTCTGGATTGATGCAAAAATGCAAACAAAATATTAGAAGCATATGGGGGGGGGGGGAGTCTAGAAAGCTTAATAATTAGACATTTTGTCTACTCAAATCCTTGGAGTTTGTTTCTGAATTGTTATACTATCAAATCAAAGGCGAGCTTTTATTATAAACATCTGAAAGACGTGTAAATTAAGTTCTTTAACTAGGGAAAGGAATTTTCCATAAGGTTCTTTTGGAATAGGATATTTTATTCTATTTATAAAACACTTCTGGGTAATTTCAGTGATGCATTTTTGGAAATGTACTTCTGGAGTAAAGATCAATTTAGCATGCATATATTTAGCATAGATTTTTTTTTTCTTTTTTTAAGTAAAGTGTTTAAAAGTCAAATCATTCAAAATAATACATTTATTTTGAAAAATTAATCTCTGTACTTCACATAAGTTCATCAGATGCATTTGAATGAATTTATACTTTTAGCAAACTGTTTCTAATTTTCTTTTTTGATTTAATGAATTTATACATTTATTGTTATTTTTCCCCCTTTTACTACTTTCTGAGTTACAAAATAAAATAAAATAACAATCATATGTACCGTTGTAACTCATTTATTGTATGAATAACTGTTAAAATGTGTCTAAATTATATGAGTTTGGCCTTATTGTATAGATGGAAAAAAAATTCCACCTTTTTTCCCAATTTCCACTTTTATGCCTGATTTATATATTTTTCAATAGTCTGTAATTTTTGTCATCAGTAATTTGTCTAAGATAAAAATTAGTGTTCACTATTGTTTTGTATATGATTTTGAGGAAAGAAAATTTTCCTCAGCTATCTATAATTAATTTAAAATTATGTTAAACAATGTAAATATAATATGCTTAAGTTTTTTCTACTTGTAAAAGCATATATTTTTTTCTTTTTTGAGTAAAGAGGATATATTTAATCTTTAACAACAACAACAACCAAGTATAATTTTTAATTAAACTTGTACTAAACAGGTTTGCATTAAAAAAATATTTTTTCCTGTTTTCTGAAATAAAATCTCCTGGTTTTGGGGTTTCAGAACTTTGCAAGTCTAAAAATTTCAATGCATAAAGAATTTTCTACTTTTGTTACTGAAAGTATTTGTTCTGCAGAAGCATCATTATTGATTAATGCTAGTTATCCATATTGATTGCTGTTGCATGTTATATTTTATTAATAGTTCTAATAACAGGGTTGTCTTAAGCAACTAACTACAGTAGACTCTCTATAATTCGATCTCTAAAGGGATGAAAAAAAAAATCAATCTTATTTCCGAGTGCATAAGTCAACTTTTTTAATTTTCAAAACAAAGAAAATTGAGCGGGCAACTTATATACCAGATATAAAATCAGGCATCCAATTATTGTGGCTGATATTGTACTGATAGTTATGATATAAACATTTTTTTTTTCTTACTATTATGATTAGCTCCCAGGGAGATATCTTCTTTAGGTATTGACGGACTTCACAACTCTAGATTCCAGAGCAATATAATATTTCTAGATTTTTTTTTTTTTTTTTTTTTTTTCCCCTCTTCATCCTCTTATCAATTCTTTCTTCGTTGTTTCATTCTCGTTGTGATTTCCTTTTTCAGATATAAGTGTAATTCCCCATAAGTCGATATTGTAATGAAATGTTGGAGTGGGGATATAATATTAATTTAAAAATATAGTTAAATGATAAAAGTGAATTAGCTATACTTTAATTTATTTTAAATTGCTTAATAAGCTTATAAACTTGGTACTAAAAAAAATATCCCAATTCCAGCGAATCAATACAGGCTATATACAGTGTATAGTGGTTTAAAAAATTTATTATATATTGTGTTGTATAAAAAATAATTGTAAATAAATCATTAAGATTCAATAAAATATTCCTGAAGAATTATAGCCCTAGAATTGTAATATAAATTATTTGTCAAATATTTTAACGTTTTGGTATTATAAATTCAACAATTTTTAATTATTATTTTTAGTGAATAATAGTATACATTGGAATAAAAAGGATAAATAATTGCAATATCTCTACTCACTCAGAGATGTCTGTGTAGAATGTAGTATTTTTATAAAATTTAACATTTATGCAGAGACACTTTTATTTTATAAAACACTAATCATATAAACCTCTTTGGGCTGCAGCTCAAGATATTTTTTTAATAAACATGAAAGAAATAATAAAAGTTAGATAAATAACTTTACTCATTTTATATCATATTAATTTGAATGATATATTTCTTTATAATATTTTTTTATGGTAATGGGAGATTCCATCCGCATCTTTATAGTAGAATATTAACTTTTTTCAGTTTTCTAAACACTGTTCTATAAAAGCTGTCCCCCTTCAATATCCAAGTTCTTAATGATAATGTTCCATGTGAAAATCCATTGGTACAATTTATGACAAATTGGATCATATTTATGGAACACAGAGTCCTCTGTACTCCAAGAGAACCTCTGGAACAATATGCAGTATGAATATACTTGTTTTTATGTAGCACATTGTAAATCAATATTACATATGGGTAATGCTAGAAATTAGGAACTGTAAGTAAGACATCAAATGGCGCCTGTAATTTTTTATCTAGGTGCCAAACTGCATTTCATGGTTGCAATTTTATATTATATAATATTTTCTCATTTCTTTTCACAACCCTGTTAACAATAATAGTACAATATTGTTGTTTATATTTATAAACTCTTTATCTTTGTGTTAATCACTGAAACAAAATAAAAACTGGCTTTGTATAAAAGTGTAAAACCTGATTAAACTACAACATTTGGATTCTAGAAGAAATATTAACTTATTTTTGTAAAACTAATATGCATACAAAACAGATTATCAAGCAATTATATCCATAGAAAGAAAATTTGATCTTTTAGATACAGCCAGGGAGCGAGGGGGAGAGTCTGTACATGTTAAACATTTTATCTCTGAGTTAATCGCTAAAACAAAATAAAAACTGGATTTTTATAAAATTGTAAAGTCTTATTAAACTACAGTATTTGGATTTCTGGAAAAATGTTTAATTTATTCTTTTTTATAAAACTAATGGATACAAAATGGATTATCAAGCAATTACGTCCATAAAAAAAAAAAAAAAAAAAATTGAATTTTTGGTGCAGTGTTAGAATGAATCAAGGAGAAAAAACAAAGTTTCTGATTTTTTTTCAGCTGTTTGTTTTTGAGCTGTTGACTTAAAATGCCAAAATTTGACTCTCTTTTGACATATATAAACAGCTCAAATTGGCATTATTCTCTTCTGCTTTTCATGATCTTTAAATCAATGTGCAACATGACTAAAGTATTTAAAATTGTAATTTTTATAAAAAACTCACCTTTTTTTAATTTTTTTTGAAAAAATGTTTTAAAGGCATTAACTATTTGTATACCAACTTGCATAATGGGATAACAATTAGGTTCCTGGGGAATTTTTTATCATATGAAATTTGCTGTACTTGTTTTTCCATGTTAAAAGTGTAAACTCAACTTATTCGTTAATGTTTGAATACTACTACTAATCTACTAAGAGGTTTTTGTAATACAAATAAATATGAAAATTTTAATCTATTAAATATAATATAAGGCATCACTGGAGCAGTCACTTATTAGTCATCTTGTTAAAGGTGGAGTATCTTGAGATTGTGTGGAGCCTGGTATGGTTAGCACTGGTGTACAATTGTGCATCCCCTTGAGAGCTCGGTAGTCGGCAGTACGCACATAGTCTGAAATGTTTTTTCACTATGGGTGGAAGAAGTACTTTGCAACTTTGTGCAAACTGTAGAGGTGCTATGTATCTAAGTTGACCTTGAAACATACTATCATTCTTTTCTAAACTGGATCCGTGAATAAGAATTTCTTGCTGTAAAAATTACTCAAAAACTTTCTTACCCTGAATATCACAAACTTATTGAATCCCCAACCCCATCTGTAAGGGTTTCATATGCTACTTTACTAAAATAGTCTTCAAAATCTTTAAAATATATCAGAATGTTATCTAGTACTGATAAGAAAAAGAATTGTGATGTGTACTCTCTTTGTAAGCCATTAAATATGCCCCAATGGAAAATACTGCAACCGTTATCACAGCCCACCACAGCAGAATACTTTGCACCTTATAAACATAGATCTTCTAGATTGTACTCATCATCACAGCTCGTTACTAATAGATCCACCTAAAACTCGACCAAAACACTTTTATGTTCCGTATGCAAGAAAATTACAGAAACCTTATGTTTCTCTAATACAGCAATGAAAGAGAAAATCTTGTATAGAGTGGCCAAAAGCTCCAAACTCCGGAGGAAAGGTGGAGACACTAAACATTCCTAATAAGTTGATAGGTGAACTTAAATCACTACAGCTTCAATTTAGTGAGCCTAAAACAGATATACAGATTGATCAATTGTGATTTACTTGTTAACAATGCATAACACAGCTGACAATGTTATTTAATCGTTTTTTCTCATGGCGATGATTATGACAAGAGATAATTTTCTACAGTGTACTGTAAGTCTGGGCTTAATGAATTGGAGAGTGGAATTCAATCCAAAGTTTGAATTGAACAAAATTAATCCCGATTCATAAGCTCAAAATTACACTACAGCCGATGACGTAAGTGGTAGACATTGCTTAATGTGTTTTTTAAGAATTATTTTAATTTATTTAAGATCAAATAAAATTATATTTACTAGTTATCGTAGCTGAAAAAAAATAAAGAAAAGAAAACACTCACCCAAGTACTTGAGCACAGAAAGATAATTCACAAATGACGTTTATTTAAACATATATAAAATTTGCTAATTTGAATGCATTCTTACATTATGAATTATGAAAAGATTATCAAAATGAATGTAAAATTTAATATAATTTTAGATAATTGGAGATATATTGTCATCTGAGAAAAAGCAGAAGTAAATTGTTAAAATATGAGATTTAAGTTAACATAATAGAATGTGAAGTTCTGATATCGTGATGTTATAGAGTCTGATTATTTAAGAAATATTTCTTTTAGTTTTAAGGCCTCCAAAATGAACAAAGTTCAGGAACATAAAGTCAAACTAGGGAATAAAGTTCAGGAATATAAAGTGAAACTAGGGAATAAAGTTCAGGAATATAAAGCCAAACTCGGATCGTTGAAGGACTCTTGTATTTGGAGATAAATTTGAAGTCTCATGAAATTAATGGTGATGAAGATCGATGCACTTCCAGAGTAAAAATTCGTGATATGAACTAAACGTCACGAGGATGAAATTCAATTCATAAGACCTCTAAATGACATAAACTATCATGGTTGATCGTGGAATCAGAGCGGCAAGCGAATTATAATATTGCATATTTAGAAGGAAATAGCTGGTGTTCCTACTTAATTCTGGATATCTTCATTCGAATGTCGCGAATAATATTTCACTGTGATGAATTTTTGTAGAATGTCCAAACATATAAAGGGGTGATATTCATTTCATCCAGAATGTTACGTCAAATGAATTTCATTAATGCTGTAAGACTTTTGGATCAGGAATCAAAATTTGGCAAATTTCAAGACGTTCATCGCGATTTTCTTGCTGTCACATAGAGAGACTCTTCGGCTGCTACTGCCGGCCAAAAAAGCACGGCGTCGCAGCCCCGCACGTTACCACTTGCTTTAACGGCTCCCTGGTGAAGACTGATGACTTTTCCAGAATCCAGAGTTTCAAACATCAAAAGCCATAACAAAGCGCGCCAGCCAATCCAAAGCGCCTATCCTCCCCGCGCCTGACGTCACACACAACGTGCGTGTTCCAAAAGGAATGTTAAACGATTTAGCAGACGTCCGGTTTTGAACTAAGCATCTGTTTGGGAAAGGGGAATACCCTTCTTGTTGGAATTTTCAAAATGTCGGAAAGAATGATCTCATGGCGTCGCGCGCCGAAATTAAAAATGAGAAAAGATAGAAAATATATTTTTGCGTATTTCTGCCAAAGTATTTATCACAAGTCACTGAAAATTTTGCAATCGGCTAGAAATAAATATTTCTATCCACATAATATAATTTAAAAGGGAAATATTGATAAATAAAAGATTTCTATTTTTTATATTTTAGACATAGAAAATTCCGATGTGTTTACACATTTCGCGATGTATGTTGAAAGAAATTTGAAAGTTAAATTACTGAAATATAATAAAATACTAATTGCACTTAAATAATCTTAATAAGAGCATTCTTTCTTCTTTACAGAGCTTCTTTACATTGAAAAATAAGGAAATATTGAATTATTTATCATTAAAATTTTCATTATAAGTTTAAAACTTGTGATTAGAAATTAGGTGTTTGAAAATGTTAATTTAAGTTGTAAAATTGAAATAAATTATATTATTTAAATTAATTTGAATGGGAAATGATGCATTATATTTTTTATGATGCAACATACAGGTAAAGTGCTCGCAGGAGAGTGATCTCAGTTATAAAATCATTTTAATTTTTAAGTAACCATTAAAGATGCCTACCTTGTTAATCTGTCTATCTTGTCTTATGGGTAGAACTTCTATGAACATTACTCAAAAAAGTCAGGCTTTGATGTTATTTATAGTAGGCAAGATTCTATGTTAAATAAGTTCTGACTTGCTTTGTTCTTGTATGCAAAAAATGAGCACAGTGCCTCAAACTGCTGCCCCAGTTATTTAAATGAGTGACAAATGCTTAAAAAAAAAAAAAAGTGTAACTGAAAAAAGGCAATGTTACTGTTTATCATTTTTTAATTAATTTTTGTCACTATTTAGTCATTTTTCCTCCATTGTTTATCACTTAACTGTCTTTTTTAATCAAATTTTGTCTCGAAAAAGGTGTTTTCAATAAAGCAAATGATATTGATTTTTTTGTCGGATAATGTTTTATTCATATCTAATAGTATCGTTCTTAAAGATTTTTTTCTGACATTTTGTGTTTGTGAAAAGGAGTGGGGGGGGGGGGGGGGGCTGTATTGTATTCTACACGAAGAACATCTATTTTGTGTTCTTGTAGACCACTAATTTTGTAATTATTTTATGTCTTTTTTACTATTTAGATATTTTTTTAATAATTATTTTTAGTCTCTTAGCAACTATTCACAGGCTTCTCTTCTATTGCAATCCTGCATTCATGCTTTTTTAAACTATTTTTGTAGGAGTTGTACTTAGTTGTAAGGGAAAAGTTTCAGTTAATTGTAAAATGTTTCTATTTATGCTTTAAAAAAAAAAAAAAAAAAAAAAAAAAAACTGGATTTTTCTTTGTAATTATCATGAAAATTTAGATATTTTACTTGCTTTTCAGATCTTATGTGCACGGAAGTCAAAAATTGCATCTCGAATGATGATGTGGTAAAAGGAATTAGAGCTTCTCTAATGAGTAAAGTGTATGGACATGAAGAATTTCTGGCTCGTTTAATAGCTAAAGCTTGTAGTAAGTTCATATTATTTTGCACTACATGTTTAAAATTTTTTTTTTTTAAATACTTAATTTCTATCAAAACAGTAAGTTGTATAAAATATATTATATGAACTTTAAAAAGTTCACTATTTTACTTAAAAGGTGACTAAAATAATATAAGAAATGTTACAAGTTAAAAATATACATTTTATTTAAAACTTCTTAGTACTTTCAAGCTCTTCATCAGAGAATATTTTAATAACTAATTTCTGTTTATTTGTGCAAATACGTCACTTCGTTTTGAAAATGAGAAAGCCAATAATTATTAGAGTTGAAAGTAGAAGTTTCTTGGATTGAACTTAATTAGAGAAAATATATATTATTATTAACTGCAGCTCCATTTATTTTATCACTCTGTTCGCATACGTCACTTTCCTTTTTAAATGCGTAGCTGGACAGTCAAAGTAGCAGTGTTTCAGATTAAATTTGTTTTGAAGAAAATATTTAACTGCCATACGCCATACCATAAACTTTGATACGTCACTTTTCTCAAGTTTTCAGGATATTGAACAATAAATTGGGAATATTGTATGATAGGCAGTGCTGTAGTTGGAAAAAAATGTTTGTGGGAACTCACCTTTTCATAGAGTAGATGTTGATGTTACTGGATTTTTGCTAAGCTAAAATCCAATTTAAAACATTTAGCCAAAAGCTGATTTTTCAATTAACAGTTATTATATTCCAGTTTTTATAGTATTGTACTTGTATAGCATCCATCTAATTGCAATATTTGATCCATCTTATCGTAACATTTTCCCTTATGAATCAAAATAAATTGAAATAACAGGAATAAAGCCATATTACTTACTGGCACATCTATCCGAGAAGTTTTTAAAAGAACAACAATAATTAGAGGCATAACTGCTAACTTTTATGCTTTTTGTTACCACTAAAATTTAAAAGAAGTTTGAAACGTAGATTTCGCCAATTAAATATGGAAAATTTTACTATTACATTTTAGTGGTACGAAAAAAAGCATAAAAGTTGGTAGCTGTGTTAGACGTGTTTTCTGTGCTCTATGATTTACGATTAACTGTGCGGTAACAAAGCCAGATATTTCTGGGAACGGCATTCCTATCCAACTGCAGCACTGACAATAGGGTGTTGATACATGATTGTTTTTACACAGGATTTCTATGGATTCTCTAATAGTGGATGCATAATAATTGGATGTTGGGAATATGATTTTTGCATGATCAAAATCTATTATGATGTTCTGTTATTGAGACATAAGGCTCTTCTCAACTGCTCTGCTCAACAGGTGCAAAACATTTTGACACATTTACAAATTCATTTTTTAACGGAAAGATATGAAATTGGAAAGCCGGAAGCGATTTGGAATCGAACTGTGTTTCCCATTTTTTGATCAATCAATTACCTATCGAGTTATGAACTATTTTGATCACGTAACACGGCATTTTTCTCCCCTTACTGACTTGATTGTCTTCTTTCGTTCGGAAGTTCAGTTCAGAATGCCAACTTTGACAATATTTTCTGAAACATCTATACAAGAAAACGGAAAAAACAGTTCGATGACATAGTTTCTGAATAACACCTAGTTTCATGCGTTTCCGAACAAAAATGAATCAAAACTTATGTCAGAAAGTTGACCCTTTGGATTTGAGAACAGCCTTAAATGAGAGACTGCATTCTAACCAAATTTAATCTGAAACACTGATACTTCGACTGTCTAGCTAGCTCCACATATAAAAAGGAAAGTGGCGTACGAAAACAGAATGATAAAATAAATGGAACTGCGGTTAATAATGATATATTTTCTCTAATTAAGTTCAATCAAAGAAACTACTACTTCAACTTTCAACTCTAATAATTATTGGCTCTCTCATTTTCAAAATGAAGTGACGTAGTTGTATAAATAAACAGAAATTAGTTATTAAAATATTCTCTGATGAAGAGCTTAGAAAAGCTTGAAAGTACTAAGAAGTTTTAAATAAAATGTATTTTTAACTTGTAACATCTCTTATATTATTTTAGTCATATTTTATGTTTTGATCAAGGTGAAATATTGCATTTCGTCTTACGATATTTATCAGTATGTTGTAATTTTGTCTCCCTTATTCACCCCTCCTTTTCCTGCTTGTTGAGTTATTTTGTTTTGTACAAGTCTGCAAAAAGTGCTTAGCAAATACTTGTTTTTTATTTTTCAGAAAGATAACCCTGAAAATTATAAAGATGGGTAAAATATGACATACAATAGACACATATAACTTAGAAAAAATTATTGCTAACTAAAGTACAATTATACAGTGGAACAGCTAACACAGTAAAATTTTTCAACTTGAATTCACTTCCATGGTGTTTTTGTGATATTAGATAAAAATTAATAATGTATAATTATATTTTCTAATGTATGTTACAGGGTGTTCTTCTCTATAATTATATTTTCTTAATATTTTCTAGAGAAAAAAGCATATTTGTTCAAGAATTATAATACTTTTTAATGGTACACCAATCAATTTGTTAAAATATTTTAAGTCTTTCCTAAGGTCCTTATATTAGTGATGGACGATTGCTCAATAACTCTACAATCGGTAACAATTACCTTTATAAAAAATAAACTATGTTAGTGTCATCTATTCACTCCCAAATTCTACAACTGAATGTGTCAGCAAAACTTAACTCTGCCACTGCAAAACTAAGCAATTATTGAGACAGGAAATGTGATCATAGTGACAGGTTTATCTGTCTTTTTCTTTCGTTTTAAACTGTGCTTTCTTTTGAATACTACTGTTACTGAAGAGTATTATACACCAAAATTCTGTCATTAAATAAAGTTAGTGATTCCATTTGGGAATAGTTAAATTCAAAAGTTAGCACTGCATTAATATTTCTAATGAGACTTCATTTTAATGCAGTGTTTTAAGTATGTTGTTATTCTGTATTTCATAGTTTGCAAACATAGCTGAAAAATGTACATTTTGCATTAAATATGTATGAAATATTCTTTTTAAAAGAATTTTTATTGTAGTGTAAAAAGGTGGTTAAGAAATATCATCTCTTGTTTAGTAATTGAGTCTAGTTAGGCATTATTTCCTTTATTTTTGCTTGGGTCTGAAAATTTCGACCCATGCCGATCTCTATGAAGAAACTACTTTATATAACATGTGTAGTAACCCATGATCATTCTCAAAATATCTTCAAATGATGCTTCCAAAATACTTCATTTTAAAAATAGATTTTCTACAAAACAGCTGAATCTGCCAAAGAACTTATCTAGCTTTATATATCAGGTACGAAAGAGTACCAGCTTTAGGCAAAAATCCTCCTTTTTGAAGACTATTTTGGCCACTCTCTGGATCAATGCAAAATTAAATATTGTGAGTAATGGGGGGTGTGAGGGCAATTAAAAAGTATTTCTTGTACTTTTCACCCACTCAAATCCTTGGTTGGAGATTATTTGCTCATACAATAGGGAAGAGCTATCGGATCAAAGGTCAGCTTACTGTAGGAGCATCGAATGCAGTGCATTTCATGTGGTAAAAAATCTATTTTTACTTTAAAATGGGAAGTAGTTTTGTACATGATTATTGTTTTTTTTTTGCAGGAATAGAGGAATGTTATGCTCATGAGTTAGTAGATCAAAGTTCACTTTGATGCGGAAGAGCAAGGGGAAAAATCTGTATATTTAAGAGAGAATTCATTCTGGATTTATGAGCTTTAAAACTGTAGTGATAAGCTACTTGTTTTCAGAATTTTCTTTTTCTTTTTTTCTTTCAGAGCAACTATCATTTTAATGCTTAAACCATTTTTTTCCAATAAAAAATCACTATTTCAGAAATCATTTCTAATTAAGTGAGTTAATACATTTATCTGGACATAGCAAAATAAATGTAGATTAATGTATTACATGAAATATTTTTTTTGTGAGAGATGTGGTTTTTTTTTTTTTTTTTGTTAAACATGCAGTGTTTTCCAGCACTGGTATCAAAATCGGAAGATCCTTTAACTTAATTAGATAATTAGCTTTTGATTGATGTTTAGGGACCTGTGCCGAAACAAGGCTTGGTCGAGACCTGGATACCATTAATCAACTGCGAACACTTGCAAGATACATTAAGATTGGCAGTTTCTACTCATAAAATCCTTCAGATTTAAGGATCGAAAGTAATAAATGTCATACTACGAAACAAACTTACAAGGGATTAAAGGGGTTTTGAATACAGTCTGACGGTCGTTCAGATCTCTACATGATATTAATAGCAACTCATCAACTATCGCTTCAAAATAAACATCAACACAATCAGTTAAAACCTCTAGAAATCGCCTAATAACTACTTTATATCCAGGGTTCAAAATTGTTATGACAAAATTAACGGGACTGCAAAAATAATCCATTTCCATTACTGTAATTCATTTTCATAATTTTTTTTTAAATAAAAATTTATTAAATATATAGATTAGAGGAAAGTTTAATACAAAATAGAACTTGAAGTTTTATGTGCAGTGCATTTTGTAGATTTTAAAACTTCCTACAAATTCACTGGCAACGTCAGAAAATCCACTCGCCACTGGCGAGTAGAATGATGTAATTTCCCACCACTGCTTAAATCTACTATCAACTTTTATCAACATGAAATTCCTGAAATTTTCTTTGTAAAGAATATCGGATATTGCACCTTTTTTTAAATAAGTTCTTCCTATTACTCGAAATGATTATTTTGGAATGGATTAATTTTTGTGTTTTATTTAAATTTATAAAATAATTAATTTTTAAATGCAGTTTGTAATTTTATTGATTAAATCCAGAGTTTAATATATATATATATATAATATTTTAATTAACATAACGTGATTGGAATTAATGTACATAAGTTATATTCTGTAAATTTATTCTAAAACAGTATTTTTCATTTACAGTTATGGTAAAACCAGAGCACATGGCATTCAACGTAGACAATGTGAGAGTTTGCAAAATTTTGGTAAGTTAATTTTAAATGTTCATATAATTTTTGTATTATTCAAACCTGTATTATTTTATCTGTCTAACACGCAAATTTTAACATGGTTGCTTGTATTTTAATTTTTAAGCCAGTTTTGACTTATTCTGTGTTCAAAAATGGAAAAAGCTAAAAACATCTGTTTTAAATGATATTTTCTCTAGTAAATTTAAAATACTTCTGTGATATTAAGTTGAAATGGATAGATTTTTCAACAATCCCAGTGGTTGAAACTCTTTAATTTCCTCCCGCCTCCTTGACCTGATCTTCTGATTTTACATTTCGATGTCAATTTCTATTCAGATTTTAAAATTTATAAAAACTTCTATTTGAAAAGAAGTGATTCTTACTTACATGAGCAGTACTGTACATAAAAAGCACTTCACTTTGATATGATCACTTTGATATGATCACTTTGATATGATCCCCTTAATTCTATCTGTCCTCTCTCGCAGAGAACGTTTGGTATTTTTAGCCGTCATTGACAGCTTGTTTACATTTTTCTTCACCGTTCGAGTCGAGTTCAGTCATCGTGCAGTTACTTATCCAAAGGAACCTTCCATTTCATTCAATTATAGGTGGTGCTGTCAGTTACAGATGTTCAACATCATACTGTGTTATGTCATATGCTGCACTATGATTTGCCTAGTTATGTAACTTTGTTTCACTGTATTAATGCAAATATCTTACCTTTAGATGGGTATACATACCTGTTCCTTTTTTAACTTTCATGTACTGTTTCTTGCTTGGTTGCATGCATGCTTTTCCTTCTGCATCCTTATGATTAACGATTATGATTTGGGAGTTACCCAATATTTTCTAGAGGGGGGATGTTTAGCTGTAGTAAAGGCTCTTAGATTTTTAATGTTTATTATTAAATTTTCAATAAATGATAGTTTCGTTTTTAAACTTTGTCATCTCTTCTAGAAATTAATATACCATCTCGCACCTTTTTTTTTTTTTCTCCCCAAATGTTAATTTTAGTTTAGGGTGAAAAATGTTAGCCATATTATGGCAAACAGAAAAAAATCACAAACTTTGCCAAGTTATAGCAAAATAAAACTGCAAATTTTGTCAGTCAGTTATGGGATAAAACCTCAAATTCCATAGATTGGTCAGAGAAAAAAAAAAAAAAAAAAATTGGATTTCATCAATCGGTCATAGAAAGGAATCGTGAAAATTGGCAATCAGTCACGAAATTTTTATGGATTTTTTTTTTTTTTTAATCCTGTCAAAATGAGGCTTATAGTGTTTGATCTTTCTCCGTCCACAATATAA
This sequence comes from Maratus speciosus, assembly GCA_963932465.1. Taxonomy (NCBI): domain Eukaryota; kingdom Metazoa; phylum Arthropoda; class Arachnida; order Araneae; family Salticidae; genus Maratus; species Maratus speciosus. The sequence goes on along the minus strand of OZ010791.1, from coordinate 39,220,512 downwards.
ATGACTGAAATTGTTAAATTTAGAATCTAAAACCTGAAAGAAAATAAAACCTCTTGATATTTCTTGCTTTTTTTTTTTAAATTTTTTTATAGATATCATTTTTGTCATGCAAATAAGTAGTAAAATTCATCACTGAGCTCATTGAATGTGTTGCTGTCAGGGTTGGAAAAAAACAAATGTGTTTTTTAACATGTTTTAAACGTTTAAAACTTTTTTTCTCACTCAACAGCACAACTTTGTTTAAAGTGAGCAAAAATTAATAAACTAAATATAAAGAATGAAAATATTTTCAAAAAACAGTAAGAAAGAAAAAAATTATTTAATAAATACCAAACATTAATTAACAATTTTTTATTCTAAACTGAAACATTTAATTATTAAGTTCTTGAAAATTGTAACGAGTTTGGCAACCTCATCAACACCTAATTGGTTTCTAGTTTTGCTCAGCACAAAGCCAAAAGTAGAAAACACTCTTTCTAAACCATAAGTAAAGCACACAGCTGTATGTAATTGTTTTGTGATCTACATGACATTTTTATCGATGTGCTTTTCAAGGCTTATCTACCAAGATAAAGGTGTTATTTCTACAAAATTGTCCACTTTATTTGATTCTTAAGTAGTGAATTTATGATTGGTAACTGACAGCATAACATTTTTTATTTTTTTTTTCTTTGCATATTATTAATAGCGTTAAATATATAACTAGAGAATGGAGCTGACTTAGCTTTATAGTTTATAATTATTGGAATTGGTTCAGGACATAATTCGGCTGCAAGGTTCATGTCTTTCTGTCTCATCAATTGTGATTCTCCTTTAAAGCGTTCATCAGTAATGTTTGCCAAGAAATGTACAGGTGTTATGGCCATTTCATATCTGTCTTCTATTGTTTTTTCAATGTTTTGTAACCATGGTAAGATTACTAGCAGCACATATTTCTGACATTTCTTTTTTAAATCTTTTCAAACTTCAACTACATCACTAATAGTGCAATTATTCTCTGAGCTTTGTCACGTGCAATTGCAATATGTTTGAGCCTTTGGATATAATTTTCAACATTTCTTTTTAATTGCAAGTCTATGGACTTTCTTAGAAATATCAGAATTGATTTTCTCTCTATTATCTTCACAAACTTTCAAAATTTGTGGCCAATTGCTTATATAAGAACTCCATTGTGTCCAACATGGAATTCCACCTGACACCTGATGGTAACTCAAGCTTTTTAGCAGCTTTGCTGAAGCAAAATGATCGTTCCAAAAATATTTAACAATATCAACAACTTGAGCTTTTATATTGGAGATTTTAATATGTCTTTTGCTTGTAGATTTAAGACATGAGCTGAACATCCGTAAGTTAAAATATTCATATTATTCCTCTGTCTTTATTAAGTTCATTTCTCATTTTCATGGCAGCATTGTCTGTTAAAAAGCTGACAATAAAACCACCATAGCATTCCTCTACTTTATTTATGGCAATATTTGCAAGCTCACAAAGATAATTAAATTCATGTGGATGGCCAGATGTATTAATTGAATCTACTAAGTAAATTTGGCCTTTACAAGATACTGTAATTCCTACAACTGGCTCATTGTGAATGTTACTCCATCTGTCAAGAGCAGCACAAACAATCTGTTCTCTTAAATCATTTTTATAAGTTTCCAGCACAGATTCATGCACTTTATCAAGTAATATGCCTCCTATTTCATGATGATTTAGTGGTTTGTAGCCAGGTTTTGTACTCGACACCATCTTTTTAACTCATTTTCAGCCAAAGGTGCGTAAATGCACCATTTCAATAAATATTTTTTTTATTAACACTGTGACGAATATTTTTCACTAATTTTATTTTTCTGCTATTTTTAAGGGTTCTGGAGACATCTATAAAATATCAGTAATTCAATTGAGGTAACACTTTCTGTTGAGAAATTTTCAAAATATGCTAGTCTTTTAAAATTGAAACGGTTATGACAAATTCGACTTTTTGAAAATGTATAATTATTCCACTTGAGATTAATCATATGTTTTTATAATGGATTAAAGTTGCAAGTTCTGTAAATAAAATAATAATAAAATAAATGTCATAAAAAATTTTAAAAATTATTAATTTTAAATAATGGTGTGTTAACACACATTGACTGAATGCATTTTATTTCTCAAATAAAATATTATTTTTCATGCACAAAACTTTTTTTTTTTTTTTTTTGTCTTACTGAATGTAATTTAAGCATATTTCAATGAAAATAATACCACATTTTATAAAATTTCTATGCTTGGCCTAAAATGGGAAAAAAAATGTTGGTTTACTAAATACTATTAGTTTTTATGCATGATGTTATTAACAGCATTAAAAGAGCAGAGAATAACAAGTTTGAGACACAATGTTTAAGGTTAATCAGGGGTTTTTTCCTTTTATTTCTTATTTTTTAAACTAGTTAAAAAATAGTTTTAGTTATAAATTTTATTGTTTATAATTTATTTAGTTAATTATAAACAATATAGTTTACAAAATTGATGCATAAATATTGTGAAAAATGTCGTAAATTTACTTCACATATAATTTTCTCTTTTTTTGAGTGGCATCCTTGTATATTCTTTTTCTTATCTCTAGGGCTCAGGAATTGATGCCTCTACTATTATTCAAGGAATGGTTTTCAAGCGTTTAGTAGAAGGTGATGTTCAAAAGGCGGAAAATGCCAAAATTGCAGTGTACACTTGCCCTTTTGATTCAGCACAAACAGAAACAAAGGTAATTTTCATTTTTGGTTTGGAGTGAAATAGATAAGTTGCTTTGAAATCAAACTTGCTGTCTTTGTGGAATTCATAAGTTGCTTTCATTCATTTGAAAGTTTTTTATATTACTATCTGAGGACTTTTAATCATTATGAATTAAATTAATATTCAGTTTAGGTGAATTAAATTTATTTCATTGTATAGAATTTTTTTAATTGCCTATTTGTTTTCATTCTATCAGACCAATTTGTGCGAAATGAATAATGCCTTTCATGCTGGTGCTTATGTTTTAATTCAATACTAGATAGTATCTGTTAAGGTATGATGGTAAACAACTTGGCAGTTTTATTAGAAAATGTTTGAATTTTAAATTTAAGTATTGAAAACTTGATGAACTGCTATATTGTATTTTTTGTAAGCAATTCTGATACATTTAAGAAGGCAATAGATGGTGCTCCAGCTGACCTGGAATTATTGGAAAAGTCTAAGGATTTGTATTGAACCTGGAAATTTCAGTGCAATGCCACTCACAGGATAGTTTTGTGGGAGAGAAAGACAGGTGCACAGTGTTTCAGTGCCCTACATACCTGCGCTAAGATAATTTCTTGTGCTATTCTGTGACAAAACAGATGTTTTTGTTGATTTTTATTGAACCTGTTCCAAATTGCAATTTTGTTTGCTGTTAAGAATGCATCTGATGAAAAAGAGAGGAAAATCTTTTGATGTTGTGCTTATGAAATGGTCATTGTTTGAAAAAGTCACAAGAGCCAATTGCACAGATCTGCTATTTGAAACTTGCATTATACATTTGATTCTATTAGATTATTTGTGGCAAGTGTGAATCAGTTTCATCTTAAACAATTTAACATTTATGAATTTTAAATAGTGCACGATTTTGCTGATGATAGTCTTACTTTATTTTTTCTTTCAGTAGCTGGGTCTCTATATAGTTTTTAATATTTTGATCTTATAATCATATATATTATTTCTGTTGTCAACATCCCTTTTTCTCAACTAATATGTAGCATACAACCATGATTGATGTATCATTAGGTAGGAGTTTTTGTTCACATCTGACATCGCATACTGAATTTAATATGTAGTGAACAACGATGAATGGGGTATGATATCATTTCTAGGATTTTTTTGCCAACATCTGACATTGCATACTGAATTTCTGTTATACTTTTAGGTTATTTATCATCATATATATTATTCCTGGTGTCAACATCCCCTTTTGTATGCACATACAAAACACACAATGATGAATAGGTTATTATATGAAAGGTTTTTGAACAGGCTTTTGACATAAAACACTCATAATTTGTTAAAAGAAGTTTGATTAAAAAAAATTGCAGTTGTACCAGCAGACCAGTGCATAAGCCTCACACTGGTATATACTTTAATGACTTATAATTAGTTATATATTATTATATTAGTACATACTAATAGTACTAATATATTAGTTAATATACAGTGGAACCTCTTTTATCCAAAACTCTCGGTTAACCGAAATCCATTTTTAAAGCTTTTTTTTCCCTACTGTCACATTCCGTGTGTGCAAAAATCCATTTCGAAAGCTTTTTTTTCTACTATCATATTCCTCGTGTGGAAATCCATTTTGAAAGGGTTTTTTTTTATATATATATATATATATACTGTCACATTTTCTTGTGTGCAAGCGGTCCTTTCCGAATTACGAGTACATATAAATATTTTCGATCCCCTTTCTTAGATGGGGTGAAACAAAGAAAATGAACAAATTAGCAATTTTGAAGCTTTTGAATGTTTTGCAAAAGGTTTGGCATGACTGGAGCAGCAGAAAGACTGTGATACTGGTGAACTAATATTACAAAAACTTCTTGATAGAGTTTCAAAGCAAAGGCAATTGAAACTGCGACAAACAAAGCATTTTTTCAAACCCTTGTGAATATATATAAGGTACTTAATTTCAAAATTAAAATTCAGATAATTTATTCATGTTTCTATTTTTCTATTGCTTTATTTTTATTAAGCACTTGTTACCATAATAAGAAATATCGTATGTATTTCTCCTCCGTCTTAAAATTAAAGCATTCTCGATTATCTGAAAATTTCGATTTTCCGAAAGAGGGTCGGTCCCAATTATTTCGGATAATCAAAGTTCTACTTATCAGGGGGTTTTTTTTTGCTTTTTTTTTTTATAAAAAGGTTTTTAACTATTTAAAAAACATTTATATATGCAGCTTTAAACATATTTACTATATTACTGTTTGCATAATTTTCTATCACTTTTCTAGGGAACTGTCCTAATAAAATCTGCAGCTGAGCTGTTGAACTATACTAGAGGTGAAGAAAATTTATTAGAAGAAGTAAGAATTTAAAAATTTTACTCTGTTTTAAGTTTTATATGTGTTCTGATTTATAAGCTACCTGATCAGGTCTCATTTTACACAGACTATTCTTCTAGTTATTTTGCTTTTGCTATTTTTAAATTTCATTAATAGGGAGTATTGTCTGGGCATTACACGGAGCATTTTGTTATAACTGAATTTTCATAATATAAAATTTCTGTGTAATGGAACTGGACTGTTTTTGGTACAGAAATTCTTTCAAAGCATAAGCTGTCGATTATTAAAGCTATTAGCTATAACATGATAACAGAAGCATATATTAGATTTCTATAAAGGATATATAAATTATTAACTATGTAATGTGTGTGCATATGTTGTTTCATGCACTATCAAGATACTTTTTACACATTGTAATTAGAATGATCAAAAAGGAACAGGTGACAATGCAGGGTTTTTTTCTTAGGCCCATTTTGTGAAAAATAAAAGTTACTTTTGTGAAATTTATTATTTTTGTGAAAAGTAACATTTTGTAGCAAAAAATGAAATCTAGTACACAAATTCAAAACAAAAATTTATTAATGATAGCTTCTATAAGTCCTTATTCTGAAGTTTTTCTTTCTGACACACTTGTTTTATTTGCAAATTACACAATTTAAAACCCAAGAAAATGAAACAAATAATAATGAAGAATTTGTTTTAATGGAAGGGAATTTTGTGAAAAGACCCATTTTAAGTAAAATCATAGGGCAAAACAAAATTTTTCACCGTGATTCAAACATAAAATACATAGTGTGATCTTTAAAAAGTTCACTGTCTTTCTTAAAATGAGACTAAAATAATGAAAAAGATGTTACTTTAGTTATTAAAATATTCTCTGATGAGCTTGGAAAAGCTTGAAAGTATTAAGAAGTTTTAAATAAATGTATTTTTAACTTGTAACATCTTTCTCATTATTTTAGTCGCCTTTCAAGTAAGATGGTGAACTTTAAGTTCACATTATATATTTTAGACCCGTTTTATTTAGAATAATTTTTGAAGGAGCCTGTTTTATAGAGTAAAATTTTGTGAAAGGGATCTAAATAGGCTCTAAATTTTATCTGGATCACCCCCTGAGAAAAAATTACAACCCCATAACACTAATTTTAACATTGTCTGTGCAATCCAAGTTCTTAATGTTCATCTCAACTTTGTATTGTAAATTGGTTTAATTTCAGAAAATCAAATGTTTAAAAAACTGGTGCAAAATTCTGTACAGTGAACATAATTTCTGAAATACTCCACAATATTTCAAAATGCATCAGATTTTCTTGTTTATGATGTATTTCAGAAATTATTTTCTTTGTACACTGTTAAAAATTTTGTGCAGTGTTGAACCAACTTTTGGTGCTACAGTGGCTGCAACCATAAATGAGATGGTGAAATTTCATTCTAACATTTTGAACTATGGGTCAATCAAAGTTCCAAATGTTGGAACGAGATTTCACCATCTTATGGTTGTAGCTACGACAGCACTAAAGTTTGATTCAATCCAGCACAAAATTTGTAATGCTGTATAGTTTCATGTTATGTTTTTATGGTGCAGTACAAGTAACCAGTCAGTCAGTGTAAAATTGTGAGCATGTGTGCATTATTTTTTTTTAAAGACTACTTAAAATTTCCTTTTAAGTTATGTTTCAGTTAAAGGATTTTGTGTATGTGTTTGTTTCTTTAAGCCCAAGTTTTGTACTTTTAGTGTATACCTAGGCATCTATCTTTTCATTATAAAATTGACAAATACTGTTTTCCTTTCAGCAAGTTAAAGCCATCGCTGATGCAGGTGTTAATGTTGTAGTGTCTGGTGGCAAATTTGGTGATATGGGAATTCATTATTTGAATAAGTATGGAATAATGGCTGTACGTCTGCAATCTAAATTTGATGTCAGGAGATTATGTAAAACAGTCAATGCTGTACCTTTGCCCAAAATGGTATTTATTTATTTTTAAATTTGTATACAATTTAGTGGAGTGTAGTAGAATGTGTGTTTGTAAAATTTGCTAAGTTTGTTGAGGCTGACTTAATCTTTTAAAGCTATGCATGACATACAAATACAGTCGGACCTCAATATCTCGAACCTCCTTATCTTGAAACCCTTGATATCTCGGAAAAAGAAATTTCCCCTGCATTTCCATCAAAATTCTTATGTATTTTCCATAGTTATCTCGAAATATATTTTCCAAAACCCTTGATATGTTGAATTTTTTTCCACAGAAATTAGTTTGTCTTTTTACTTTTTGCCATTGTCAGCTGTAGAACTAGTTTGATCTGGATGCTGATTTCACATTCTTTTATTCCTTGGTTGATACAAAGAACTTAAAGGATAAGAATGGAATGCTTTTGCAACCGAAAAAAGGGACAACATAGTTTTTTGGAAACTTTGCGGTGAAAGTGCATCGTATTTCAGCTACCTGTGAAGAATGGCTTTCAGAACTTCCTTCTCTTTTAAAAGACTATAAAGCAGATGATGTGTTTAATACAGATGAAAGTGTATTATTGTACCAGTGTTTTCCCAACAAAATGGCTGCATTTAAAGGTGAAGAAATCTAACGTAGCAAACAGAGTAAACTTCGTGTAACTGTGCTTTTGGCAGCAAATCAAAGTGATAAAGAAAAGCTTCCTCCACTCATGATAGGACGATCTAAAAAGCTGAAGTGCTTTGCTAAAATTAAGTCATTTCTAATGCTGTACAGGTCAAATATAAAGGCTTGGATGGCAAACGCAATTTTTGCTGATTGGCTGATAGGAATCTGTAAAACAATGGCTAAAAATAAAATATGCATTCTCCTCTTCATAGACAATTGTAAAGCCCACTCTAATCTTCCAACGCTAAAAAATATCACTGTTAAAATTTTGCCGCCAAACACGACTTTGAAGTTTCAACCAGGAGATAATCTGTAGCTTCAAAGTTGGCTATTGAGCCCAAATTGTGAGAAACTTATGAAAAATATCGGTGAAGGTAAACCTTCTAGCACACCTATCACCATCAATTACAGTCAATGAGAATGGCTGACTGTGCATAGAAAAATGTTACAGAAACTGCTTCGTAAAAGCAAGATTTTTAGAATATGTAACTTCTAGTGAAACAGATTAAGTTAATCCCATTAAGCAAGCAACTGAAGCAGGAGAACTGAATCCAGAACAGTGGGAATCGATACAAAAGGCGTGTCACACTGAAATTTCATTCGTAGAATTCTTGAATGTAGATAATGAGCTTGAAATGTGCGGCATGGCGGATGAGGAGATTGTTTCGAGCATTAATGCAGAAATTTCTGATGAAGAAATTAAAAACCTACAAGATCTAGAAGAGTATGAAAAAATTACAGTGAAAGAAGCCGAGAAGGCAGTTGACTTGCTGCGGAGATTTCTTGAATCAAATGAAAATATTAGAGTTGAAGCATTTGGTAGCATTGCTATGTGAGAGAAAACTGTGCAGTTGCAAAAAAATTCTGCGAGACGGCAGATTTCAATTAAAAAAATTTTCAACTGAAACAACTGAATGCATTTCTTAAGGATAAATTGGATATTATTTAATCCAAAAAAGTTTGTGTTCAGACCTGCCAACTGCTACGAAAAAATCGTAGTTGCTACGATTTGGAACTATAAACTACGATGCTACGAAAATCTGTCTTAAACTACGATTTTTTGCAAAAAACAAAACGCATTTTTTGTTTCTTGTTGCGATTTTTATCCCGCACAGCATATTTTTCAGGAGTGATTCTGTTGCGAAATTTCCAAAGTATTCATTTCCGAAAGTTTTTTAAAAATTGGCCATTAGTCCAAAAATTCGGACATTAAAAAATGCTCATGGAAAAAGAAATCTGGGCTGCAAAACAAACTTCTTAACATAACACTCTCTTTATGTATATTAACCATGAGTGAATCGTGTTTCTGTAAATATTTATACAGGAATTCGCTTAATTAGAAGCAAGGTGTCATTTTAATAATTTCTGGAAAGGAGGTGGGGGGGTCTTTGAGGAACAAGGTTTGAATGTGCAAAATTGCATAATTTGCGATAAACGACCGCGAATTTCGACAAATGACCGTATAATAAAAATGAATTTCGTCAATTGGTCGCAGAAGAAAATAAATTTTGTCAAAAGATCGTGGTAAAAACACAGTGTTGATTTCAGGGGGCGGCCCGGGAGCAATGACCCCCCCCCCCCCCCCCCCCCCGGAAGATTTGATATTTTGTGTTTTTAATGGTGTGAATTTTGTCAAAATATTGCAGAAAGAAAATGCGAATTTCATCAAAAGATCAGTAAGAAAACTCAAATTCTCACCGAAAGATCGCAGAAAGAAAACACTAATTTCGTCAAAAGGATTGCGGGAATAAACGCAAAATTCGACAAAGGATCATGGTAAAAAATGCAAATTTCGTCAAAAGGATCGCGGGAAAAAACGCAAATTCGACAAAGGATCGTGGTAAAAAATGCGAATTTCGTCAAAAGTTCATGGCAAAAAATGCGGATTTTAACAAAGAATCGTGATAGGAAAATGTGAATTACGATTGCGGAAAAATTGTGAATATCCTGAAATGATCGCAGAAAAAAAATCCCAAATTTTGACAAAATTTACTGCACTGGGCTAAAAAATTGGAACCAGGCTCCTTTTACTTATGTAAAAAAAAAAAAAAAAAAAAAAAAAAAAAAAAAGCTGCGCAGCGTAAAGAAACTCTAAAAATCGTATAAAAATTTTCAAAGGAAAAAAATTACTATATTGAGTTGAAAGACTCCATAAGGAACTCCATAAATATCCATCCTAAGGAAGATAAGTTGAAACCTTATTCCTTTTATGAATGTCAAAAGATGGCTGTGTAACACGAGAAACCAACCAACCAACCTCCAGATTAATTTAAATTTTGTGTGCTACGATTTCTCATTTTCAAAGGTTGGCAGGTCTGGTAACACAATTTTGAAATTATTAAAACTTTGAGAAGTGTGATTTGTTAATTATTAGTAGATTATGTGTAGTTTTTGATGAATCTTATTTTTAATAGCAGAAAGCAGTGTGTGAGATTAGATTTTTTAATGTTGTCAAAACCATGATAACTCGAAACCTCTATATCTCGAATTTTTTTCTCTTCCCCACAGATTCGAAATATTGAGTTTGTACTGTATCTGCATTATTTTTTTTTTATTATTGTAGTTTTTTTTGTTTTGTTTTTTTTACACTAAATTAAATTTGAGTTGAATATGAAGTTACACACTAAACCTTAAATTTTGCTTAGCTAACAAACTTTCTTAATTATTATTAATTTAAAATATTCAGTAAAACTTTCTCATTTGAATCCTAGGAATTTGTTTTTAAAGCATTTGAAATATAGTTATTTGCTCATAATTATTCTTAATTTTAATGAATTGTCTCATGAAATATAAAAATAGACACTCCTCCTGGAAATCCTTGAAAACTCCTGGAATTCAATTTTTTTCTTCAAGGGCCCTTAAAACTCCTGCAATTTACTTTCGGCTCCTGGAAATTAAAAAGAACTGGAAAATATTAAAACTATGGTATTTTAATTTTTTTTTTTTTTTCCTGTCTATAATTTTCAGAATATTAAACATTGAAAATTTTATCGATTTTGAAGGAAAATCGCATAAAATATAATTATTTTGACATAAAGCAATGTTAATTGCAACTTGCACGTAAATTCACTTTTCACTCATGTGCAACCAATGGATAAAACAAAGATTGTTCACCCAGGAGAGACTGAACTGAACAGAGATCGTCGATTGTTGTTGTTTTGTCTACATTAATACGTAGGCATATTTTACAAGTTCATGTTTAGTGTAGTTTTAGTTTTTAATCTTGTTTAGCATGCCTGGCGGAAAGTGTGTATTTAACGAAATTTGGATTAAAAATGAAAAATATAAGGGCTGGTTACAAAGTACTCCACATTTTAAAGCAGACTTTAATGTAAGTTGTCTTTAGACGTTTCGAATATGGGGTATGATCAGCTCTAACATCAAATTTAAGATCGAAAAAACATAAAAGATCAGTCATTGATGAAAGATTTCGTAAATGCAACTAAGCCTAATGTTTCAGCAATGAAAAGCGAAACATCCAATAATGCTTCTACAGTCCCGGTGGTAACCAGCAGGCAATCAGAAACTTTGGATTCCACGATAATTAGAAATGGGCATTTAAAAGCAGAAATAATTTGGGCCTTGAAAGTTTTAAGTAATAATTATCCTTATAAATCATGTTAGAACATCTTTACAATTCAAAGCATGCGAGTTGAACTTAAAATATTATTATGACTTAAATCTGAATTTCTGATATCTTCTGAAATATGGATTAATTTCTCTCTAAGTGTAATTGTTGACTACAATCATAGTTAAGTTTAATTTTTTGTAATTAATTTTATAGCTTATGCATGGTAAATCAAAATTTTAAATTGAATTTTTACTGGTTTGTATCCTTATTTTACCTGTCTTTTTTTTGTACGCAAAAGCAAATTAAACTGGGAACATTACTGCTATTACATAGCAGTGAATTTGAAATTAAATTATTGAAGGAATGTAAAAAAAAAAATTTTTCTTTTTGCTTCTGATATGTATCAACCTTTGCATTATAAATCCATGTTAACATTCTCTTAAGTGTCATACTTTCAAGGTTTTAATTTAAAATTAGTAAGATTTTTGAAGATTCATTTTTGAGGAGGTGTTAACCCCATTTCTGTATACGCCATTGTGTAAAAACATATTGTAAAAAGATATCCAGTTCATATTAAGAGACAAAGTAAACCTCCTGGAAAAAACTTCGAGACTCCTTGTAAACTCCTGGAACAAACTTTGTTAAAAAGGGTAAGAACCCTGAATAGAGTGACTTCAACTGTCAGGTTTTGTTTTAAAATGATTATATTTGCGGAAGATTCAGTTTAGAGAAAGAAAACATTTGTGAAAAGTATATTTTTTAAGCAAACAATTTTGTGAAGGGTCCTGTTTTAAGAAGAAAGAAATTAAGGGTCCTTTAAAGGACCCAAATTTTTCCTAAACAGATCTCTGTTTAAGCTTTAATGACTTCATATTTAGACATACACATTTATAATATAGAAGGGGGGGGGGGGCAAAAACTTGTCTAGTGCCTAGTTCATTTTTTCTCGCTTATTTGTAAAATTTGATCTTAATTATTTTTTAAATGTGTTAGGCATTTGGAACATGGAGAGCTCTGTTTTGTATCCTTGCTTTATTTGCTATTGATTTATTAATATTTGACCTGATACATTGTTTATTAAGCAAAACAAAATTAACTGAATAAAAGTTTATATGCTTTAACAGATAAAAATTGTGTGTTAACTACATTTATCCTGTATGTGCAGATTTTGTTATACTATAAAACATGTGACACATTGTCCAAGATGTCATGCATAATGGAGAAAAGTTTAAGAACAGAAGAGAAAATTTATAAATGAGCCCATTGTATGTCTAGATACTCTTATAATTTGGCATGTCTAGCAGCACTGTCCAAAATGAAAATTTATTTTAATCCTGTAAGATTGAATGTATATTATTTTAGTATGATTTATAGCAATTTTAAATTCTATTTCAAATTGTATTTCTTTATCTCCCTCCCTTTCTTTTTCAGACACCACCCTCTAAAGAAGAAATTGGTTTCTGTGATCATGTATATGTGTCTGAAATTGGAGATACAGCTGTTGTTATTTTCAAGCAAGGTAAAACTCAGTCATATTTCTTCTTATTTTTAATCTATTTATGCTACTTCAAAGTTTGGCTATCCCTAAATGTATAACGGTTTCCAAAGAATGGCAAGTATCTCTGAATTCAAACTCTTTCCCTCCCCAATAGCAGACTTTTTTGTGACAATTTGCAGCAGCATCAACACAAATAAAAACTGATCTGCAATCTCAACATTCCCAGATCAGATTTTCAGTACTCTTTTTTTTCAGCTTTTCTATGAATATTATGCTACTAGGTTGATTTCCTTTCGAAATTGACCTACTGCTATCACTTTATTTATGCAGGCTGTCTCAAAAGTTCAGACACAACCAGAATTTTTTTTTTTTTTTTTAATAACAAAAACATGTTATTTACTTATTAGATCCTTTAAAATAATTCTAATAACAAAATGTATATATGAAAACATATACCGTTGGAATGTCTCATTCTCTTTGAACTATATCAAAATAAAATTAAACTTGCTGAAAAGGGGCTATTTAATATGTTAAAAGGTCACAAATATAAAAGATGTTATTACATAATATAGTAAAACCTTTCAAAATTTCTTGTTCATTGCTTTCGATCAGGTCTTGATCGTCGTCAGGGCGCCTTTGATTGCATACTGAAAATTCCTAATCGTACTCTGTCCTTGGCTGGACAACCAGGTGAGTTTGCAGTGGATGGGTGGGGGGGGGGGGGGCAGTAAACTGAACATTTCTATCCAAGCTTAACAATACATCTCTAAATAAAAGAATAAGGCTATTAATGATAATATGCTATATAACATTCCGGGGATATGGTTAAAGTTTTTAAATTAGAAGATGTATTCTTAAGAGGGCTGGTCACTCAGCTTCGGAATTTTCCCCCGTAATGCTAAGTCTATGGACTTGTGATGTATTCGTATATTTAAAATATCTTGTCGGGAAATTCATATTTTTAACATTTTTTTTTCTGTGTACTCTTCTTAAAAAATGACTCTTTTTTTCTTAGTTTTCAAAATATTCCTAAAACCTATGCTGAATTTAATATTTTATGTGTTAAAAGCGGGCGAACTTTGAGTAAGATTTTAACACTTCATATAAAATTAAGTCTATACTTTAGAAATATTTTGAAAACTAAGAAAACAAGAGACACCTTTTAGGGAGTGTACACAAAAAATAGAAGTTAAAAATATTAATTTTCCGGGGAGATATTTTAAATATACGAATGCATCAAATGCCCATAGACTTAACATTACGGAGGAGAATTCCGAATTTGAGTGACCAGCCCTCTTAAGCTTGGATAAAGATGTTCAGTTTACTGGCTCCCCTCCCCCCCTCTATTGTAAAGTAGACTCCATTGGTTGTCCAGCCCAGGACAGAGTACGATTAGGAAAATTCAGTATGCAATCAAAGCTGCCTGGTGACGACAAAGGCCTGGTTGAAAGTGCTCAACACGAAATTTTGAAAGCTTTTAAGTTTTTTAAAAAACTATATTATTATGTAATCTTTCATATTTGTGATTTTTCTGGTGTTGAATAACTTCAAATAATCGTGTTTTCTTTGAATCAGTTGGAAATATTATTGATGGCAGGAGATATCATGTTTTCCAATGGCCGTCTTTTGATCTTTACTAGAGTCGTATTGCTTTCAATTCTTGTGTTCTTTGTGAGTAAAATACCCCAAATATTCTCAATCTGGTTTAAGTCTAATCTTAAAGCTGTGTAATCTGAAACATTAAAACTTTATGTGTAAAGTCACTATTTTGTGTGTTGTGGATTGAAGCATTGTCATGCTATGTTGAGAAATCTTCATTTAGGACCTCCTAAGATGTTACCAAATGAAAGTAGATGGTGCTCTAATACCTTTTGATACCTTGTTGGATTTTATTTCCCATGGAGAAATGCCTGAGAGGTTTGGCCTTTTAAGTCTGTTCTCAACTACTCTGCTCAACATGCGCAAAATGTCTTGACACATTTACAAATTCATTTTTTAACGGAAAGATACAAAATTGGAAGGCCTAACTATGGAAGTGGTTTGGAATCGAACTGTGTTTTCCATTTTTTGATAATTAAATTATCTATTGAGTTATAAGCGATTTTGACCACGTAAAGACTTTTTTTGGGAACTTCGGTTCAAAACCTCAACTTTGACAATATTTTCTGAAAGATCTATTGTGTTTGGAAAAAACAGTTCGATTACATAGTTTCTGAACAACCACACTTTCTAGTTTCATGCATTTCCAAGTAAAAATGAATTAAAACTTATGTCATAAAGTTGCCCTTTTGGATTTGAGAACAGCCTTAAAGCCAAATTGCCCTCAAACCATAAGAGACTTAGGAAAGTAGGTGCCTTTTTCCTAAGGTCATGCCAGTAACAATTCCAGCATACAGGGCCTTCCAAATTTTACCTTTTTTCATCGCTAAATAATAAATACAGTGTGTCTCCACAAAACATGTGTAATGAGTCCAATCCATTCTGACCTGTTTATGTCACTGTTTGCAAGACTTTTTTAAACGGTGTTCTTACAGTATCTCTAAGAAATTAAGACTATTAGTCTACATATTAGCTAATTTTTAAGTGTTAACCAAAAACTGCATTGATTTTTTTTTTTTATGATATTAATTTCTTTTATATATAATATATAAAACTTACAATAATGAGTAAAAATTGTTATTTGTAAAGTGCACTATATCATAGCAATTTACTTTCCCTCTTCAGTTTTATTTGAAACATTTTTTAAAAAATTAGTTGCATTTGTACCTATTTTAAAAACAATAGTGTTAAATTAAAATAATCATTCGCCACATATTTCACCAAGATGAAATTATCACTATCTTTCAGATCTATTTGCATTTGCTGAGGTGGCGAGTGTTTAGTGCAGTCCTTGCTATGTATTATGTCCTTTGAGATATTGACACTGTGATTATTTTTAATTGACCTTATAGATACATTTTGTTTTGACACCAATCTTCTATCTTTTTGAACCATCTGAAAACTTGTTACGTGTGCCTGCTCACAGCTTAGTTTTGGATCAAAATTGTTATTTCTAGCAGTTACTAGTTATATTTCTGGCAATTAAAATTTGAGAAATTTCAATAACAAGCTTAATTTTCAATTTCAACATAAAAATCAATGAAGTTTCCTCTTTTGTGAATTTATTAGCTATCGGCATCTTAAATAACTAACTGAAATTGCTGTCATACTGTTTAAGGAAAATAGTTGGTTGGTTGAAACCAATCCACCATTCGTAAACATTTACATAAGATGCCTAAACTTTTGAGACAGTAGTTTTTTAACAAAAAGAAAAAGGGCATATTTTTTTAATTAATAGTGCTGATGTAACAATTCTAATATCTCTACCATGTTTCATTTTAATTATATTTTGGGTTTCTATTGTGAAATTATTACATGTATGTATATCTCCTTCCAATTTTACTATATTTTAGTGTGTGCCTAAACTTTTGAGACAGACTAGATTTATATCTTTATCCTACAGATGATATAATTATTCTTTCTGTTAATGATAATAATTCTATAACTCTTCCTATAATGTATCCTTCTAATCTAGAGCTTAGTACTACCTATTCAGATACTTCTAATATAAATTTTATGGATGTTAAAATTAATATTCTACCTAATAAAACTATAACATTCAACATTTATGATAAACATAATGACTTTTCATTTAATGTAATTAATTTTACTACAATTCCTGTTTACATATTTCAGTTTATAGAAATATTCTGTTTAATCATTGTCACCATATCAAACGTTTATGTTCCACCCAATTCATATGGCCTAATCTATTTAAATTAAAGCAATTAGCATTGTCTTATAATTATCCCATTTCTTTTATTTCAGCATGGATCAAATCCTAATGGGCATATAATATTTAAAAAATTGAAAACTCTATTATGAAGGGTGGGTTGCGGATTGCTGAAAAAATTATAAAAACATATACAAAATTTATTTTTAAAAAAGAATGTGTGTATATGATTAATATGTATTATCAACTTTTATCAAAAAAATTATAAAATCAAAATACCATTATGGAGGGTTGAGATAGGGAATGCTAAAAAAAAGTTTAAAAACCTCATATATATATATATATATATATATATATATATATATACTTATACATTATATATATACTTTATATTATATATATATATTTAAAAAGTGGTGGGTTTCATGCATTTTACATTATCATTTTTCATAAATATTTCACATATTGGCACTTAATACAAGGTTATAATTTACTATCTTAAAATAATCATTATTTTTAAATATGATCCATTTACTGGTTTATTATTTTTTTATAATAAGAGTTTTAAAATAATCAATTTAATCAATACTTTTTTCAACTCTTACTTATTTGTTTATTTTAAGCTTTTCCTGTATATTTTAAGTTATTTCATATTTTTCATTTCATTTTTGATAATTATCAATTACAGTTTATTAGTTAATTCTTATCAATAGATGGCAGCACCAAATAGTGTTAAAAACTTCTTTTACAGTATCATTTTTTGCACCAGAGAGCAGCAGTATATCTATATTTATAAAATATCTGCTTTTATAGTAGTTAAATTACAGCCACATGGTTATCAATATCTCTAATCCATTCACATCTTTGCACATTCTCCATTAGTAAGCCAAACTTCTTGTATTATAGATTTTTATCTATCATTGAAGTGTTTTCTTCTCTTGATTTATTTATCTTTTAATATCTTATGTGTAATTTTTGGTTTATTTTGGAAATGTCTTGATATGTTTATAAGGAGCTAAATTTTGTCATCTTAAGCCTAATGCCAACAAAATTGGATGAAATAAGATATCTTCACTATGAATTAAACCTGCAAAGCTCCTCTGATGATTCTGTAGGTTATTCATAGTTTCTTATTATACATTTCCAGTTTCCACTGTTCATATTTTGTTCATTTTCAGCATTTTATCAACTTTTTCATACATTGTTATTTCAATTATACATATATGTGTGTGGGGGGGCGGGGGGGGGGGGTGGCTGTGGTTTGCACTTTCCAAAACATCCGGACTGCAACAGAAAGGGTGCATCTCTTTCTCATGAGAAGTAACAAAGCTAGCAAATCTCGACAGACAATAAACTTGATGGTGATTTTGCATCTCCAGCCTGAGAAACAGGCTTAATTTGCTTAATTTCTTTGGCTTAATTTTTATATGATTTTTACAATTTTTTTTTTTTTTTTTTTTTTGTTACAAAGAAAGGATATATCACCTTTAGGATTTTTTATATTGTATTTATTGGCATTTCACTTATACATTTAAATATTTCTCTGTAAAAAAAAAAAAAAAAAAAAAAAAAAAACTTGTGATTGTTGAGCGTGCCATGGACTTCCAATCGGGTGACGATTTTTCTCTGATCACAAGCATCTGAAACTCATTTGATCACCAAGTTATGAAAGGCCATTGAATTAATTCACTGAACTTATACCAATATTTAGTATAAAAAGTTTATATTTGATGAATGACTTTTGGCAGTCATTTGAACAAGTCTTTAGTTTTTGCAAGCTTGAAAAAATAGTATATCAGTGAAAATTATAATCAATGAAAAATTGTATTTTTGATGGTATAAGCTCTAGTTAATATGATTACCTTTCTTTTTTAAAAAAAAAAAAAAAAAAGAAAGAAATTGGTTGAATAATTCTCGAAAAAAAAGGTTGCCCAGTTTAAAAAAATTTTTTTTTTTTACAATGCCATTATATTCAGCAAGCAAAATAGATTGTAATTAGTTGGAACATCACGAAACCACGTTAGGTCAACAATCTGCACTTGAGATATGCAGAAAATATAAAATTTTGACACAAAGTAGTAGAACCTCCCCTTATTTTAAAATTTCCTTGCAAATTACATTTCTTGCCAAAATAGTGAATATGGAAGGAACCAGTTTGTCTCATTTGTATTAAATCTGGTGTATGCATTTTAAGATATGTGTGTGGTGAGGGAAGGGGGCGGGGGCTTTAAAGCCATTTTCCTACATACATGACCTGCAATAAGAAATAAAATATTTGATTGCACTGCCTGGTAACCCATAGTAAATTGTATTTGGAGTATTTTAATATTTAAACCATGTAACACAATTTCTTAATTTTATGCTAAAATACTAAATTTTAATTTTATGTTAATCCTTTTAGAAAATTAACCAAAATGGGAGTAAGTACTTTTTATATTGAGATAAAATTTTTATTATTTAATGCCGCTTTGAAAATCATAATTTAAAGCTAAGTACTATAGTTTCAAGTGTCTAACAATTCAATAGTTGCTTGAAGTTTTGAATAAATTTAATTAAAGAATTGTGTGTGTATGTAATACTTAATATTCTTTTTTAGAAATTTCAGATAGGAAACTTCCAAACGAAATCCCAATGTTCTTACATAATCAGCTGTTCTTCTAAACAATTTTTTTTATCCTTGTTTTATACTGTTAGTGAAAATTTATCTTTATTGCGTTACTTAAGTTGGTTTTGTAAAAATTGGTTTGTTTATGCATAATTTCTCTATTTTTGTAGAAAATGTGCAAACTCGTATTTCAACTATTGTAATTAGAGGATCTACAGACAGTGTTATGGATGAAATAAGTAGAGCTATTGATGACGCTGTAAACACCTACAAAGCTTTGACTCAGGTTTGACATTAAATTCTCCTTTTTCTTTTTGAGATTTTTATATTTATTATTGCTTGTTTTATATATTTATTAATCTTATTTTAAGGATGGTAGATTACTTCCTGGTGCTGGTGCTACTGAAATTGAGCTTGCCAAGCAAATCACTAAATATGGAGAGGTAATAATGTTGACTATTTCATACAATGATCTTGGGTTATTTTTTCACTCTGTATCATTGTTTAAATTATTATATTAAATGTTTGTAATATTTATGTGTACCTAATTGTTCTAAATTTTGAAAACCCTAAAAATATATCCTTTTGATTGCACTACAGTCTGCCCCCCCCCCCCCCAAAAAAAAAAGAGGGCAGAGGATAACACATCATACATTTTAATTGCCAAATTGTCCCCTCACACTTAAACTGAAAAAAAGAAAAAAAAATAGCCATTCAACTGGAAATTGTTTTCTTTCAATTTATCTTAAACAAAAAGTTTTATGAGTTTTCATACTGAAATTGTACAAGACTTTGAAATTTTCAATATGAACACCTAATTTTGGCATCATATTTAGATTTTTCAGTACATTTTACCATGGGAAGTATAAAGGTTTAAAGTTTGGAACTCTTAACGTTAAATTTATTTGTAATTAATTTAATTCTAGAAGCTTCAGATATGCAAATCCAAAATACAGCTCATTCTGCCAAGTAGTTGTATGCCTCAAAACACTGCCCACATTGCAATGTTTACAATTTAACGTTTGAAGTTCCAAACTTTAAGCATTCATAATCCCTAAGCTACTTGATTGAATGACTCGTTCAATGTAAAAAAAAACAAATACCATGTCCAAAAAGTAATGTGAGATGCACAAATGTGATGTCAGAAAAAATAAATTTATAAAAAGAATGGTGGTTCATCACAATCTGACTTAACAGGGTTTTATGATTGCTCAAGACTGATTGAATTACTTGTCTAATACTGAGATACTTAATAGAAATTTATAAAAAGAATGGTGGTTCATCACAATCTGACTTAACAGGTTTTTTATGATTGCTCAAGACTGATTGAATTACTTGTCTAATATTGAGATACTTGTCTAATACTTTACCAGCTTCCTTAAAGAAGTTAAATATACTATTGAGTTGCTTCTAGAAAAATGTAATACTCTATGCAATCTGTCATAATTTTTGCATAAGATTACAGTCAACTCCCTCTAATTTGCAAAGGCTGTGCAAATTACAAAATTTTGCAGGTTATATCTAGACCTGCCAACTGCTACGATTTGGACCTATAAACTACGATGCTACGAAAATCGGTCTTACGATTTTTTTTTTTTTTTTTTTTGCAAAAAACATGAACGCATTGTTTTGTTTCTAGTTGTGATTTTTATCCCACGTAGCATATTTTTCAAAAGTGATTCTGTTCCGAATTTTCAAAAATTCCAAAGTATTTATTTCCGCAAATTTAAAAAAATTGCTCTCCGCGAGTTTCTTTTTTTTCTTTTTCTTTTTTTTTTTTTTTTTTTTTTTTTTAATGAAATTCCCCCAAATTAATTCGTGAATCGATTGCGGAAAAAATTGAGAATTCCTTCAAACGATCGTGTAAAAATATTGGGTATTTCGTCAAAGATCTCACAAACAAATAGTGATTATCTTCAATAGATCGCTTAATGAAATCGCTAATTTCTTTAAGAGTTCCGAAAGAAATTACGAATTCCACCAAAAATAATGAATTTCGATAAACTATCGAGAGAAATATATTGCAAATTTCGTCAAAAGGTCGTGGAAACGAGTAGTTCATTTTGTTAATTGGTCGCATATATATCGAAAATTTTGCCGATCGTTTGCGATAAACTATCGCGAATTTCGACAAATGACAGCGTAAAAAATCAATTTTGTCAATTGGTTGCTGAAGAAAATAAATTTCTTCAAAAGATCGTGGTAAAAACGTGAATTTTGTCAAAATATCGCAGTAAGAAAACTCAAATTTCATCCAAAGATCAGTAAGAAAACTTAAATTTCATCGAAAGATCAGTAAGAAAACGCAAATTTCGCCGAAAGATCGCAGAAAGAAAACACTAATTTCGTCAAAGGATCGTGGCAAAATTCGTCAAAGGACTGCGGTAAAAAATGCGAATTTCATCAAAAGTTCATGGTAAGTGCGGATTTCAACAAAGATTCGTGATAGAAAAATGTGAATTATGATTGTGGGAAAAAATAGTGAATATCCTGAAATGATCGTGGGAAAAAAATCGCGAATTACGTCAAAATTTACTGCACTAGGCTAAAAAATTGGAACCAGGGTTCTTTTACGAATGTAAAAAAAAAAAAAAAACGCTGCGAAACGAGAAGCAACTCTAAAAATCATTTAAAAATTTTCAGAGGAAAAAATTTACTATATTGAGTTGAAAGACTGAAACCTTATTCCTTCTACGAATGTCGAAAGATGGCTGCGAAACACGAAAAGCCAACCAACTAACCAACATCCAGCTTAATTTTAATTTTGTGTGCTACGATTTCTCCTTTTCAAAGGTTGGGTGGTCTGGTTATATCTCACTATTTACTTTTGCTGATACAAAATGAATTAGTTATTAATACAGGAATGCTCTGCAATAAAATATCTACTCAACATTAAAAGCTGGCCTTCTATAATATTTTTAATTCATGACATTAGTTTTGTTACTTTATCTGGAATATTCTTGCTTATGTAAACCATCATTTCAGACACTTCCGGGCCTTGAACAATATTCTGTTAAGAAATTTGCAGAAGCTCTTGAGTCAATTCCTAAAGCCCTTGCTGATAATGCTGGACTTAAGGTAAAATCCAGATACCTATAAGAACCTTAATTGTTTCATTTTTAAGTCAATTTATTCAATTTTTTTTATTTTATTTATTTCCAGTCTAATGAAGTTATTTCCAAGTTATATGCTTCTCATCAGGAAGGAGACAGGAGTATGGGTGTTGATGTTGAGGTACGTTTATTGCAATCTGTATGTTTTATCTGTAAGTTAGTGTACTATAAATGCTCGTTTAGTGTTATAATGCTGGAAACTTCAGATTTTTAATAATGATCTTGTCTTTGATTTTTTTTTAACAAAGTTTTTGATTTTGAAAGAAAAATTGGCTGAAATTTTGAATGTTTTAACTGTAAATATCACACTACTTTTAAAATCTGGCCCACTTTGACTATAAAATCAGGATGTGTACAAGCTCCTTAGAAGTGAAAAACAGTTTCCAAGGTACTCATAGCTGATTAAATAAACAAGATACTCCTTAAATTATTGTGAAACAAAATTTACAGGCTTTCAATGATTTAATTAAAGTATACATGTAATATATATCGCACGTTCAAGACCAGTAGAGGAGTCTCGACCAGTTCACTTCCATGTATGGTGTCCGTACAACCAGCTTTAAGATGTAACGACTTATTAGGGTGTCATACTTGGGGAGTAATTAGACTCTGGAACCTTTTGGGTGAGCGAACTCATTTATTTCATGCTCCATCGAACAGTCTGATTCTCGAGTCCGGCCTGAGGTCCCTTGAGCCGCTTTCGTCGCTAATTCCAGGAGTGCTACATGGCCGTAGGTTTGACAGACTTCTCAAATCTGCAAGATCTCCTGTTTTTGGCACGGGTTTTAGCTAATATCTTAGGGTTTAACATATTTTCCAGCAGAGGGCACAGTTGCAAAATTGGGAGAAACATTTCTTTAATTAGTTGATTAGCTTTTGATTGATTGTCCAAGCTCAGATGCCAGAACTGGGCTTGGCCGGCCTGTGAATCAGCTAACCCCCACATGGCTACAAAATTTGCAACTCAGCTATTTTTATTCTTAAAGATCGACCAAAAATGATATCTGAAAGTAATAACATGTATTGCTGGGAAATAAAGTTACAAAGGGTAAAACTGGTTTTAGAATGAGATTTAAAGTTAGGAGAAAGAAACTTTGGATTTTAATTTAAGCTTTTGAAATTTAATTTGGAATTTCGAATTTTAAAAGGAATTTTATCCTTTGATACATGAGTAGAAAATGGAGGGTTATACAGTATCTTACAGTATGAATACAGGAGGCTATCTTATAGTATGAATAATATTACCTTTAAAATCATTTTTCTTATGTATGGCATGGAGGAGATGCTTTCAAAGAAAGCAAAGTAAAATTTCCTATTCTTATAATGCTAAAGTTCAAGTGATTACTGCTATTCTAAAAAATAATAGCATTAAGTTGTATTTTTTGTGAATTGTCATTTTAATTTATACACACATTTCATGTCCTGAAAATAATTTTCCCTTTTAATACATTCAGCACACTTGCCAAAAGTTGCTACCACTTTTGACACATTTTATTTGCTCATTAAAAAAATACATTAAGGCTGTTGTTCTCAAATCCAAAAGAGTTACTTTCTGACATATTTCTGATTTCATTTTGTTCACATGAAATTGCAGGCAATGTTACTCTGAAACTATGAACTTGATCATGTTTTCTATTTTTTGGTAAAAGCACAAGATCTTTCAGAAAATACTGCCAATGTTGGCGTTTAGAACTGAATTTCCTGATGTGACAGCTCAGGAGCGGTTAAGAAAAAAAATGTTGTCACTTGACCACAATTGCTGGTAACTCAGTAAGTTATTTATCCAAAAAATGAAAAACTCCATTTGATTCCAAATCGCTTCGATAGTCAGGCCTGCCAATTTTTTATACCTTTATGTTTAAAAAATTAATCAATAAATGTGTAAGAAAGTTTTACATTGTCGAGCGGGGAATTTGACAACTACCTAAGCAACACACTTTTTTTGGCTGTCCCAAGATGGTTTCTTTGAAATATATTGTTCATTTAGTACTATAACATTCTCATTCCGATTTGTAAGCATTTTGTTCCAACATAATATACTATTATAAATAAGATATTACATAAATTAAGATCTTGGTTTATGTTTTTTCACTAAAAAGTGTGTGTCCCTGGTTTTTGTAACCTCTGTTACTAGATATAATTTTTTTTCCCTGTTCTGGTCGCAAGAGTGTATCACATGACACAAATGAAGTTAATTGAGTAAGTTGTCATTATAGTCATTTTGGAATATTTGCTATGAATGTCAGATACATTGAACTGATTTACTTTTTTCTCCAAAGTGTATTTTTTCTCTAACTTTTGTTATCAATTATTCATCACTTTTGTGTTACATTTTTAGAATAGTTGTCAGATATATAATATCAGTTCAGATTTGGTACCTCTATCAAATAATTAGTGATGAGTAAAACAAAAGTGTTTTCCCAGAATATTTTTTTCTTCTGTATGTATGTAACCTCTGTTACCAGGTAACAGGGGTTACAGATGTTATTCTTAAAAATTAGCCATTAATTCATTTAATAATAAAAAAAAAAAAAGTTAACTATAAACATTTCTGACAGATGAGAATAACGAAACTGCTGAATTAAGTTGGTAACTTCTGTTAGCTTATTTAACCTGTGTTTCCTTGTTTAACTTCTGTTATGAAGAAATAATTAATTTTTGAAAATTTTGTATATTATTATGTAATCTAGCTAGATAAGTGGCCAAACAATCCCTAAAAGTCATTTTTGATATAGTGATAATAAAAATATAATAATAATAATTCAAAAGTTTCAATTATAAAATATAAAGTTTGGTAATAGTTTTCTGATCCTAATTTTATTCATTCTCCTTAAACATATTTTAATTCATAAGCAGCAATAATTTTACTAAGTAGATCTATTAAACCCAGGGTTAAAGAAGATGAAGTTTGTATGTTTATTCTCGCAAATATGATTTGCCTTGTAACAGAAATTGCAACTTTTTACACAGGTTTATTGTAGCTTAAATAAACAACATTTAACTCTACTTCCATTTATTTGCTTTTATTTAAACTTTATAAAGCTGCAAAATTTAATTATTGTGACCAAAGTATAAAGAAAAATAAAATCACTTCATTAACTACTACACCATCAACAGAGATAGGGAAACAGTGTTGTTACTACACCCCCCCCCCCTCCCCCCCAAGCTTAATCTCTAGGCTGTTGTTAAAATGGTCAATAGCGAAAAATCTGCGAGTAAAATTAAAATAACTCATATACCAACCTTTTTTTTTTTTTTTTTAAACTTTATAAAGCTGCAAAATTTAATTATTGTGACCAAAGTATAAAGAAAAATAAAATCACTTCATTAACTACTACACCATCAACAGAGATAGGGAAACAGTGTTGTTACTACACCCCCCCCCCCTCCCCCCCAAGCTTAATCTCTAGGCTGTTGTTAAAATGGTCAATAGCGAAAAATCTGCGAGTAAAATTAAAATAACTCATATACCAACCTTTTTTTTTTTTTTTTTTTTCTCTCAAAATTTACTTTAAAAATCAAGTGCACATGTTACATGATGAATATTTAAGATTTGACTGGTATTTAAATCAGGGTTGGCAGGTTTTTGACACGTGTCAGTTTTTGACAGTTTAAACTGTGGTTTAAACCGTCGTCTCAAAAACCCCTTGTCAAAAACCTCGTCAAAAACCTCAAATACTACAGTGATCTGTAAAATTCACTATTACTGTAATTGTATAATTAGTATATAGTATTAGTAATAATTACAGGGTTGGCAGGTTTTTGACATATGTCAGTTATTATTGTTAAATACAACTTTTTAACAGGGTAAAATTTTTTTTTTAATTTTTTTTTTGTAAAATTGTTTTTCTAAAAAGTAGACATTAAGCTCTCACCTGAGCTGTACATTTTTTCTCTTACTTAAAATCGTTTTAATTTCTCTTACTTTTGAGAGCTTAGAGCATTAGGTAGCTTTTTTTATGGGAAAAAAAAAACTTAGAAAAGTGCAGATTTTTTTGTATATATAACAAGATAATGTGCATCAATGTTATTCTAGTCTAGGCAATAACCAAACATTTACAAAATAAGAGAAGAAATTAAAAAAAAAAAAAGCTTAAAGTCAAAATCTTTTTAAAACATGATTTCTTTCAATGTATAAAAATGTTTTCAATTTTAAAACTGAACAAAATTGGCTCGGTCATCTAAAAGAAAATTCCTTTAAGCCCATATTGAAAAATTGCATAATAGAAGGGATAAAATCATGAAACCATACCATTGTTTGGCTTATACTTTGCATCCCAACCATCAGGGGAAGGGTTGACTGCTGTATCAGTTGATTCAGCTTGCGATTAAGCTACAGAGAGAATTTATGGATGCCCATCCATACTGATTGTGTATGAAGCTAAAGAATCCCCTTTCTCGTCTTCTCATTTCAGTGCTATAGGGAGGACTCCATTGCTTGGTGGAAAGGTATCATTAAATGCAACAGCTTTTTGAGCCTGCTTCAAAACTTGCTCATCTAGCAATGCTTTTGATATCAAGTCCTACTAGCTCAGAATCAATTAAGAGACAGACTATTTTCTAACGCTTCATACACTCTAAACTCAAAAATCTTTTGGGTGTAAATAAATGTGCTAAACACGTGGTGTGCTGCAGCATGCTGCAGGGTAAAATTGATCCAGATTATTTAATTGTACAAAATTATTTTCTTCTGGTTGAAAAATCCAAAAAAAAAAATATTTTTTTGCAAATAATATATTTTTTAAATTATTAAATTTCAATAAAAGATCACATAAATCACTGACTTATTTAATGTTTACCTATTGTTAAAATGTTTTAGTGTGTTACGTGTATTTGGTAATTTTTGACGGTTTAAACCAGTTTATGACAGTTTCAGGGATGCAAGTTAGTCACTTTTCTCACTTTTAATCACTTTTTTTAAAACTTGTCACTTTTAGTCACTATTTTTAGAAAAAGTCACTTTTAGTCACTTTTTTTGACTAAAAGATGAAGTCTTTAAAAATGAGCTAACTGCGGAAACTGATTCACCCTCTTTAAATAAAAAAGTTGACTAAAATCGACATTTTTATCTTTCAGATTTTGTCGATATCCTCAATATCAATAATTGTTGATATTCTCGCACAAAACGCCATGTTTAAATACAATCGAACTCTTTAATACGAGCCCTCCTAATATGAGGACATAATTAAAACAAGGAATTTGCACATTAAGAAAAGTTCGTCGTTTAAACTGTATTGTGATTTTCTGGCTTATTATGAACTACAAAACTGGGATCATGGCTAATACGAGCAAAACATCGTTCTCTTCGAGTTTCAGCGAAAAGTGGGGTATAACTAATAAAAGAATCTCATCACATAACTAAGATCCTCAGCACGTAATACTCTTCATTAAATTTCAGTCCCAGTCACAATTCTTTCTTTGTTTTTTATTGCAAAAATGAAAACAAAGTTCCCAATCACCACCAAAAAAGATGATTTTTTGCATAATCGTATTGAAGATGTTTTTTAGAGCTTCGTACATCTGACGAAACCCTATTCGTCTCACTCCTCTGTCTGTCTGTCCGTCCGTCTGTCTGTCTGTCACAGAGCCCGTTCTCAGAAACTATACATGTTGGAGACTTGAAATTTTGCATACTTATAGATGAACACCATACATCATACAACAAATCATAAAATTTTGAAAAAGTCGTACATTTAACCCTTTGGGCTCCCACATGTGTATTTTAAAGAATTCTTTCTAAGTGAGCTCCTAATTAGGTTGGAGGCGTGAAATTTTGCATACTTATAGCTGAACACCATCATGCGACAAATCATAAAAATTTGAAAAAGTAATACATTTAACCCTTTGGGCTCCCACATGCGTATTTTAAGCAATTCTTTCTAACTGAGCCCCTTATTAAATTGGAGATTTGAAATTTTGCATAATTATAGCAGAACACCTGAAGCCAGGCGACAAATCATAAAATCTTGAAAAGTCTTATGTTTAACCCTTTGAGCTACCACATATGTATTTTAAGCAATTCTTTCTAAGAGAGCCCCTAATTAAGTTGGAGACATGAATTTTTGCATACGTATAGCTGAATACCTCAGACCACATGACAAATTGTAAAATTTTCAAAAAATCTTATATTATTTACTCCTCCGGGCTCTAACTTGTATATTTTAAGCAATTTTTCTAACCTCCGCCCTTTTCATCTGGGGAGCACTTTTCCAACTTTTGCCGATACCCCTTTGACCATTCTTTCATATTATGCACCATAGCCTTACATATTTTAGTTCCACTTTTTACCACCAGGGTACTTATCTCGGGTGCTATGGGCCCAATTCCTTCGACTGATATATATACGGATAGTATGTAAAACGGAGTTTCATTTGGATACAAATTTGTTTAGAGTAGAGTGCGCCCCTGGTTGCGAAATGTGGAACTAGCAGATTTTTCAAAAAGATAGTGTTTTGAAAGGAATATTAAACAAAACCCTCTATGCGATCTGTGATCACACTTACCCACTTGTTGCATAATCATATTGATGTCATTTTATTTTTTTCTGAACAGTGGAGTAGAAACTGTTTAATATGTTTAAATTAACACAAAGCTTTGTAATATTAAATTAGTTTTAGCATTTAGATAATTAGAGTTATTGATAACAGTTATTAATTTATGTGTGTTGTTTTAATATTTTTATTATCTTTCTGGGTATTCATTTTTGTTTCCATCATTAAAATTCTTAGAAAAAAACCCAAATAAAATGTACCAAATTGCTAATAGGTGATACATATATAAAAATATATTAAAAATCCATTAAACTCCAAAATATTTTCAGCCGATGCACTCTGCCACTATCAGTGGAAAATGAAATGTCGTCGTGTCTCTTTGTGCCTACTCGAGAATCATCAAGAAGAGACCATTCTAGATTTAGGATGATGCCGAAGCTAAGATGACAGAAAAAGGTATTCAAATGTTCATCAAAAACATCCTTTCATCTGTTACCTAGCAATTCCTTCCGAACTTCATGGATGTCAAAAGAAGATGGAATTATATTTTTATAGGCTGAGTCCTATTTAGATCCTATATATAGTCCTATTATTATATTTTTATAGGCTAGCTAATCTTGATGACGCAGTTTGTGATAGATTTAAGGGATAAAGTCAGTAAAGGAACATGAAGCAGATCTTAAATTAAATCGACCCTATACTGCATTAACTTACAAACTCAGCATACAAAAGTAAAATTTAATAAATCCAAAATTATGTTCAGTACAAGTAATTACCAAGAAGCCATTATAAGATAATCTCTTGAGATAATTTTTTAAAAAGACGTTTCTAATTATGTATTGTCATATGACATCCATGGAGTTTGAAAGGAATTGTTAGATAATAGTTGAAACCATGTTTTTATGGCCATTTGAATACCTTTTTCTGTCACCTCCCGGATAATTCCCAAGTAGGCGCAAACAGACATGGCATGTGTCATCAACATGTTTTACTATGTTGATGGCCGAGCAGGGTTGGAAAAAAACCGGGGTTTTTTGTAAAAAACCAAAAAAACCGGTTTATTTGGTTGGTTGGAAAAAAACCGGGGTTTTTTGTAAAAAACCAAAAAAACCGGTTTATTTGGTTTAAACCGGGGTTTTTTAAATATAATTTCCTATTGCATACAGATGCATATCTGTTGATAAAATAAACATTTTTGGGTATTATATAAGTAATATAACTTTTAAAAATATTTAAATTAAATAATTACAGTCAATTATATAGAAAATTGAAATCATTTCTAATTTAAATATTATTAGTAACAGCTATGTTTTATGTTCAAAGTCAACTGCTCTACACAGTGAAGCATTGATACCTTGAAAATCATATGAAGATTCCTTTGATTAATAATATAATAATCAATCAATAAACATTTGATGCAGTTTCATTAATATAATATATTATTCTGTGGTTGTTATTATTATTTTTTTTTTTTTAAAATATCCAAATACTTCTGGTTATTTTGTTATCTGAGTGATAACTCCAAGTGTCCAAGTCAACATATTTGGCCTATTAGATTCAGCAATTAATAGAAAAGATTGATTGGTATTCTTGAAATGCTATAACTAGCACTAAATTTTTGCAAGCTGTGTTATTCAATTTGATATCTTAAGTTACTCTTTAAAATTCTTTAAGGATAATCTTCCCCAATCCCAATCCAGAAAATTTTCTTTTACAACTTAACCAAAATCTTAAAGATCATAGTATTTTGTTATTAACGGCTGTAAATAATCTGCTTTTTATCAATGAAAATATCTTATGCTAAATATTCAATATTATTTATCTATTTTATCTTTTCTAATTTCACATGTTTTAAGAAAAATCTTTAGGGTACCAGATATGTTCATCAGCACATGCTAATTTTCATTCTACATGCATAGAAACATGACCTAGGCTCATTATGTCTCATGTTGACTGCTGAGATGAAGTGTTAAAAGTAGAAATTACTTCTATTTATGATTTAAAACAATTAAATTACAAAAAAAGAGAAAATATTATATTAGATTTTTTCTAAAAAAACCAAATGGTTTTTTTGACAAAAAAACCAATTGGTTTAAACCGTGGTTTAAACCATGGTTAAAACCACTTGGTTTAAACCGTGCCAACCCTGTGGCCGAGAGCATCGTCTAAAAACATTTTGCAGTTTAATGGATTTTTAATATATTTTAAATATTTTTATATGATATGTATGCACTGTAAGCAATATGGTACATTTTATTTGCGTTTTTTCTAAGAGTTTTAATTGTTACTCTGGATGAATTTAGCACTAGAATTTTACCTTTCCTTCTTTTCCATCATTTATTGTTAAATATTTAGTTTCTTTTTGTGTCGCTAGTTGCAGTTATAATTATAGTTTATTGCAGAAAATATTTCAAGGATCCTACTAGTGACTTATTTCAATATCACTAATTGCAAACAGTTGAATTCTATTACAAATGTTGTAAAAATAAAATGAAGATTGCCCTTTAGAAATAGTGGTCATTAAAAGGTGATAGTTAGGACCCTTGCTATTATTTTTGTGACAAACTTCCTTATTATTATAATTCAATTTTAAAAGTTTATTATGCTAACATTGTACTTTTTGTTTTATATGATTAAATAAAACTGAGGTTTGATCTTATCCAGTATTTTGGTAGGATTTTCATCTAAAAAGCAAAAAGGTTACATAATTTAACTTACTAATTGATTGAAAAAAAAAAAAAATAAAATAAAAAACTTTGTCTTGTATCATTTCATGTCTCTTTTTTTTTTTGGCTTTAGGCCCTTTTTAGGTGCGTTCATAATTATATAAATACGAAGCACCTATAGCCATCGTTCAGTCCGTCTGTCTGCCCATCCATTCACATATAACAGAGCAAAAACTACCCAACTGCATGGTATGAAATTTTAAATATATAATTGTTGCAAAATTTTGTTGAGTCATTTCAAATTTTATGAAAATTGGATGTATAAAGGTTAATTAAGGGCCAATCAAAAGTTTTTCGTTACATTGTACACAATTGGAAAAAATTATTTCAAGTGCATTTTAATGATGTTACAGCCTTTCGAATAGAATGAAATTGATATACACTTATGAAGTGCACTAAAATATACATTCAGTACAATATGCGGTTCAAAAAATATTTATAAAACTAGTTATAGTATGAACGCACCTCATTTACCATGTTTGACATGCAATTTCCATCTTGTTTTGTTATGCTTTAGTCACTTTTTGGAACGCTTTAGTCACTTTTTGGAATGCTTTAGTCACTTTTTTGACATGCTTTAGTCACTTTTTTTGGTCTTTTTGTCACTTTTTTGGAAGCATTATTGCACTTGCATGCCTGCAGTTTTCGACAGTTTAAACCAGTTTTTGACGCTTGTCATGTCAAAAACCACTTTTTGACGTCAAAAACCCAACCCTGATTTAAATGACCATCGGTCACTGCATAAAACCAGCAATCAGTACACTGTGCATTCTCAGTGCTATTAAATTTAATATTATAAAATTTGTTTCAAGTCTTTTAAAATTCTTGGACTTGATAGATTTTTTTCTAGAATCCTTGTATTTTTTTTCTCAAGTCTGTCTGGATCTTACAAAATATAATATCCAGAAAAGTTTTAATAAGTTATATTTTTTATGTGCTTTAATCTTCCTTCTGTATTGTATCATTCCATGTCAATTCAACCAAACCTTGTAACCAACCTACAGGGATTTAGGAGAAACTTTGTATGTACAACACCTACATTTGTATGAACCCATGCACAATTTTTCTGTTCTAGTCTAGACATTATAGTTTCTGAGCTGTCAGAGGAGGGGCGGGGGCAAAATTTTAGATTTTTTAACAAATTACCACATTTCTGAATCTGTATTTTTTAGACTGCAGTTCCATTTTCAAAAAATTGTTTCTCTAAATCTAAATTTGTATGGGCTTAGAAATGTCACTTTAAATCAGTAAAAATATGCAATATTTAAAGGCAAAAAAATTAAACCAAAATTTAAAGTTGTGTTTATTTTTCCCCTTTTTTATCTTGTTGCGAGAAGTGCTCTTCGCAAAAAGGCAAATGAAAATTCCAATTTCTTTTTGTTTAAAATAACAGTTCATACTTCAGGCTTTCTAGTTATGAAATAAAAATGTTTTTCTCATGCCTTATGTAAAAGCTTTGCCCTACTTTGGGAAGCTGCACTTATCAATAAATAAAAATCTTTATCTTTGGCTTTGGTACCTAAATAAATTACTGATAATTTTAAATTTAAAGTAAGAGTCCTTAAAATTGCACTGAATTATTTGTTTTTATCCCAAAAAGAAATTTGCTGTATACAGTCTTGGTACATATCACACATTATGTGGAGTTTAGTTGTTTTCAACTAATTTGCATATTAGTAGAGCTTTGATAGTCATTTTTTCTGAAACAAACAACCTGGTGTTGAGGGCCCCACTGTTTTAAATTTACAGAATCATCCTTCATGTTGCTATAGAAACCGATGTGGTATTCTTGCAACTTGAATTCAATCATCCTTTCAATTGCTCGTTTTGATTAACAGAACTAAATTAAAACATTACTTTAAGATTTAAACAAATTGAAAAAAAGAATATCTTTAGGCCACTTGAATTCATTTTCAGCAATTCATGTTGCCACATTCTGCATGCAAAAATTTGTTTGTACCAAAATTTACTCTCGAAAATAGGAGTTCGTAAAAATGTGATTAATAAAACACAATAAAAAAGTATGTAACAATGAAATGTTATTTTATTGTTTACTTTCTTCACTAATTAAGAGGTTACTTCAGTCAAATGAAAACATCCGTTTACTAAATCCAATAGGAGAAATTTTTAAAGATATCTCATTTGCATTTCAATATTTTAAATGATTTTTTTTTTTTTTTTCATTGGATAACCTGATATCAATCTCTACATCTGCCA
Organism: Maratus speciosus; assembly: GCA_963932465.1. Taxonomy (NCBI): domain Eukaryota; kingdom Metazoa; phylum Arthropoda; class Arachnida; order Araneae; family Salticidae; genus Maratus; species Maratus speciosus. The sequence continues at coordinate 39,186,840 of OZ010791.1, read as the reverse complement.
TTTTTTACTTCCTCGATTTTGTATACAGGCATTTTTAATTAGGACACTTTCAGTTTCAGAACCGGTTTTGAAAGTGAAAGCATCCTCATAAAATCTGCAAACAAAATCGAAAAAGTAAAAAATGGCCTTTGTACAGATCGATATCCAATGAAAAAAAATCATTTAAAATATTGAAATGCAAACAAGATATCTTTTCCATAGAATTAGCAAGCGGGTCTTTTTGCGTGACTGAAGTAGCCCCTTAAGGATGAAATTTGGCCTGTTGTTACAAATGGAGTAAACATTCACAGTTCGACACGACCTGTGGGTGAAAGGAGGAGGTCCGGGTCTGCAGAAAAAAAAAATAAGGTCTGGCTTGGAAAAAGTGAAGACGTGGCATGGGCCCATGCAGACCTCTAATGTATTTAAGTTTCCCTGAAATCCCTGTCTGTTGAGTTACAGACCATTAAAAAAAAAAAAATTGATTGAGAATTGACATGGAATGATACTATATTCTGTATTTCATGGAACTAGTAAAATGAATAATAGTGGTATGCAAAAAAAATGGGACTCAAAATCATTGCATGTTTTAATATATTTATTAGCTATTACCTTATTTGTCAAAAGTTTAGCATTGCAAGCTCTTAATCATAAAAGTATTTATTTAAATGCTCATTGTTGAATCCATGATATGCAGATGTACTGTCTGGCTCAGACAAAAAAGACTCTGGAACTGGTCTTGGCTCGGTCCTGTTGCCAGGGTAACTGGTCAATAATCTACTTTATTTTAGGGAAGTCTGGCATATTCTTTTCTCCCGTTCAATTGGTCATTCCGAGAATTATTGTAGCCTTTTCTGCCCTCCTACCGACGAAGTAGTTTCTCTAAAAGTTTTGGAACCTCTGAAAGCAGAAAATCTACTCAGGGGTTTTCTTATCTGAGCCAGACAGTTACTACCAAGTATTTTATTTTATTTTATTTTATTTTATTTTCTACTTTCTGCACTGTATAATTACTTTTATTTGTCAATTTACAGATTTTATTTATTTTCCTAAAAATATGTTGTAATATCCAAAAATTCCCAATTTTTTTTTTTTTTCTCCATTAATGATCGAAGTAGAAGGTGATGCGACATCTTTTTCAAAAATTGTTTTATTTTATGGGTGAAGTGGTTAAGATCATGTGGTAAAGACTAAACCTAACATTTTAATTATTCTGGACGATCAGAAACATTTTTTAATATTTAATATTTTTATTTAATAATGTAGATAATGTTTTTTAATGTTTAAACATAGAAGCTAATAAGTTTTCTGAATTAATTTAATACTGCTTATGAACATTTCAAACATATGTTACCAAAAAGAAAACAAACATTTAAAATTTACAACAAAAAGCTATCATTTAAATTTTCGTTACTTAGCCACTCAGATCTTCAATTATCTTGAATATTAAATACTAAAAACAAAATTTTATCAGGAAAAAGATTTTAATAATTTTCTCTCCTTTTTTACATCCTTCAGCTGTCTGTTTTTTGAGCATTAACTTTTTTTTTCCTGAAATGGTGTTTTAATAATTTTTCTTTTTTCCTAAGGGAGAAAATCATGGAGTTAAAAATGCTGAACAAGCTGGTATTTTAGATCTGTACATAACAAAACACTGGGCTATAAAACATGCTGCTGACGTTGTTAACACAGTTTTAAGAGTTGATCAAGTAAGTTAATTTTCTTATGCATTGTTGCCCGGTAGCAGAAAGTTCGAGACGGGAGACGGGCGTCGCAGATTTTCTTTTCTCTTTTGCAGATTCTTTTTCCATTGAACCTTTATTTTGCTTTATATTATGTTTAGTTCTTTATTACTTAATACAAAAACTTAAGATTATTATTAATAAAAAACTATAAAATGCATAAAAACGCTACAGGTAAGTGTTTGTTTGATTAATTAACGTTTCAATTGTAAAAGTATTTTACCTGCAGATTATTTTTTGTCTTTGAAATATCTGTCGCAGATACCTGGAGAATTTTCTGCTACTGGGCATTGTTGCAATGAAACTGAACCCAGTTATCACTTTTATGTACTCAAGGTGTCCCAAAAAATATACTCACTCTGTACTTATAAATTAAATTTAGGGGTTTATTATTATTATTATTATTATTCATATTTAATTATTTTGATGTAGCTTTTAAAATTCTTCTCTCAATCGGGTTGCTGGACATATTTCTTTAATGATTAGAATCAGTTATCATACTGATCTTCTAAAGCTAGCTGATTTATTCAGGGGCCCCCAAATGCTGCTAAAAGTTTTTCAATTATTATCCAAAATCTGATGTAGTTTTAAATTTCATTCTATATTCTATTCTGTTCGTAGTTCGTATTGTATTTTTATAAAATTGTATATTGTGCCTGAAACATTCATATTTAATTACTTTATTATAATGAATATTTTCTTTTATCTTTACCACTTAAAAATATATCCTGTTGCTGTTCTCATGAGATTACTAAAGCCGCTATCAGATTCACCAACTTTTCGAGCAATTTTTGAGCCAACTCTTGATTTCCTCCAACTTTTCGCGAAATGTTGTCTCGACACCCAGTGTGATAGCAAACAGCAATATCCCCAACTTTTTATCCACATCTCAAAAAAGTCTGTCCTAGCCGCAACTTTAACTCCCACCTTTCAACATTTCAGTTAATCAGAGATAAGCGATTGATACAAAAATGCAATAAATATTGACGGCTGGTACTAGTAGTACTGGTTTTCCCAGGTTTTCCTCCAACTTTAGCAAAGACAATTGTAACCTTTTTCTCCCTTTCAACTGGAAAAAGTTGGGGTTAAAATCGGCTGTAAAGTTGGTTGTTCAAAAAGTCGGTGAATCTGATAGCGGCTTTAGGGGTTAAAGAGCATAGCTCGTAGGGGGCAGAGCCATCTAATATTTTAAATAATTGTAACTTGGTATTGTGAAAAATTTATTAACTGCTTTCATTCCAAATATGTAGACTTGCATAGGAAAAGGTAATCAGTGCAACACAATTTATTATAAAACATCTACTCATTCAAATATCGCAATTATGAAATATTTAAAAATAAATTAGTGATAATGGACATTTTAAAGTAATTATTACAGTCAATAGTGGTTATCTTTGAAGGCCCCTGTAAGCATCATAAGTATCCATGCCCAGAGCCCCAAATTTGTAAATTAGTCCCTGGGGATTGTGTTGATTTATACATGATTTCTGTCTTATTGATTTTGACAGCCCAGTGGTTAACTTGCCGGCCACAAAACGAAGAACTTGAGCCATTGTGTGCAGGTTCAATGCCAGTGTGATCTAGGTTGATGACTGTGTAAGGTTTTCGGGTTTTTCATTGTATCAGAATGATAATTCGTGTAGTTTTCTCTTCAGAAGTCCTCCCTAAAGGTATCCTTAAGAGCCTACACTAGTCACTCAAAAAGACCCGGATGATAATGTTAATCATCTTGGGTTATTTTCAAATATCTCGCTTGAATTTTGATATTTTCGAATGATTTTTTTGCATAGAATAGCTAAGGACGATCTACAACCGGGCTAGTTTTTATTTTTTCAATTTTGGTTAAGTTTTTTTTTATATTAGGATAGTTTCAATTTCAGAACCGGTTTTGAAAGTAAAAGTAATTTTTAGAAAAAAATATGAAACCAAAATCAAAAAAGTAAAAACTAGCCCGGTTTTAGATCGTCCTCGGTTATCCTATGAAAAAAAAAAAAAAAAAAACCCCGAAAATATCAAAATTCAAGCGAGATATTTGAAAATAACTTCCCCATAGGATTAACATTATCATCCAGGTCTTTTTGAGCGACTAGTGTAGGCTCCTTAAAGTAATTTCTCCAAACCTTCTGTATATGTAAATGATCCTGTCATATCGGCTGTGACCTTATGTACTTTTTTTTTATATATACAATCTTTATTGATAATTAATTTTTAAATTTGCTGACTTTTGCTCATCATATGAAAAAATGTATCAGATTCTATGCGTTGCTCTATGATTATTTATTTTTTTCACTGTTAAAGTAACATATCATTACTTTTATTTTAATATCGCAGTATTTTAAAAAGTGTTCATGTTACATCAATATGGAATTTTAAAAATTCTGAATGTGCAATGATTTTCTTATCCATTGTATTTTACATAAACTGTTCTCATTTATTGTAAATAATTATGTGAAATATAAACGTTAATTGTTAAATTAGGTTAGTCTATGCTGAAACAAAACTATGCCTTTAATTTTGTTTTTCTAATTATAAAACATTTCTGTAATAGTACAGTCTGTCTCAAAGGTTTAGGTGCACACTAAAATATGATAATAAAACTGGAAGGAGGAATATGTGGAATAATTTCATAATAAACATTTTAAATGTAATTTATAAGCAATTTTAATTATTCATCAGCATACTTATTTAAAAAATACATTTTGATATTTTTGTTAAAGAAACCACTCGCTGAAAAGTTTAGACACATTATGTAAATGTTAGCAAATGCTGAATTGCTTTCAACAAACCATTTTCCCTTGACTGTATAACTGTGAATATTAAATTGCCAGAAGCTATAGAATTCGCAAGAGAGGAAATTTTAAGTCAAAATCAAAAATTAATCTTTTTTTTTTTTTTTTTTTTTTTTCTACAATATTAAATTGTTAAAAGCGAGGAATACATAAAGTACTTGCTAGAAATAACAATTTCAACCAGAAACCAAGATGCATGTAACCTTGTATAGCAACCATTCACATTGATCAAAAACCTAGAAGCTTGGTGTGGAAGCAAAAAATGCCCATAAAGCAAAGTAATTTCGATGCCTGTCTAAAGGGGCACACTATATAGTTGCATAAGACTGCAATAACATTGTTTTTTAAAAAAATGCATTGCAAATTGTGCCTAAAATCTCACCATAAACAGGCCAGAATAGATTGGGCTTGAAAGTACATATCGTACGGGGCAGGGCTGCAGAGTCAGAGTCAGGTCCATTTTTGACCGAAAAAGTCGAAGTCAGATCTGTTAAAATTCTCATAGTCAGTCGAAGTCGTCCATTTTTCCCACCGACTCTGCAGCCCTAGTACGGGGAGAAGTAACTTAATATTCAGCTGCAAAAAGAAGTGGACTCTGAATCTGAATGGTACTGATGGCTTGAATTGTTAGTTGTTACTGGTATGACCCTAGGAAATAGCAACACTTTTTTGGTCGTCTCTTGGGTGGTTTTTTGCGGGGGGAGGGAAGGGGGTGGTCTTTAAGGGCCAAACCTGCCTAGCCATTATTTCAAAAATTCAACAAGGTATCAACAGACACTAGAGCAATGTCTACTTTCATTTGCTAACATCATAGAGATTTCAACATGAAAATGCTTCAATCCGCAACTCACATAGTGCGAAACAGCAGCTTTTGGATAAAATTTAAGAATAAATCAGAAGGGAAATTTTGCTTGTTGTAAGAAACTTTTAATTGGGTTTGAGAAACACTTAAATTTTATGTTAAGCATTTTAAAAATAAAGTAAAAAATTCAATTTTTTTCCCCCCTTAGATAAATCTTTTATTTTATGTGAATTTTTATTCCCATTTTAAAATAATATCCTGTGATCTACAATGCTTTTATGCACTTATCCCGAACTTTGCTGTTTGCATGACTAAATTGAGAACTTGTATATAAGAGCAAAGCAGTATCATCTTGAACAATTTTTCAAACAACCAACATTTGAGCCAATTTTAACACATTCTTCCAATATAAAAAAAAATCAGGAAAAGAATATTGCCTTATTTTGTCTTAGCTCATGCGAGCAAAATTGCTTTTTTTCATATTTTTTTAAAAAATTATTTTGATTTCAATGAACACTTTGGAATAATATAAGAAGTTTACCCTTTCTTTTCACATTCTTTGCTTTAACCCTTTATGTACTGAATTATGAATTCATGAATATTTTGTTTTCTAAAGCAATTTTCGTGTATTGTTTAAACTACATTGGAAGATTTACATAATCATTTAATAAATTTTAGAAGGATTAATTAAATTTGAATTTATAGGGATTTTGTGTGATATTTATAACCCTACTTACATATTTTATTTTAAATCGTTTTCTTAGTATTTTGTACAATTATAATGTTCTTACAATAGAAATATTTCCGAAAAATATCCCCCCCCCCCCCCCCCCCAATGCTAAGAAATCTTGAAATGATGCAAAGGCAAAAGAAATCATCCTTTTAAAAATATTTTTGTTTTCAATAACCAATAATGTTTTTGAAACAAGATAAAGTAATATAACTCATTCTAAACTGTATTGCAACTAATCAGTGTATTAAATGAATTTTATAACAAGTTATTTTAATGGTACTTATAAGTACCATCAGTGGATAAAGGGTTAATGAGACAAAATATTTTTTCTATGCCTTGTTTCATTAACTTTTTTTCTTGATTATTCTTTTTTAGATTATTATGGCTAAACCAGCTGGTGGTCCAAAACCTAGAGCCGGCCCAGGAAATGACCCAGATGATTAATGAACTTTTATTTTATGTGCTGCTTAAAAACTGACTGTCTTAATCACTTTTTATATGACTACAATGTTGTCCACAGCAAGAAAAAAAATACACTTGATATAGAAAAGAAAGTGGTGTTTTTTGAAATGAAGATATGGCTTGCTATATAGTTTGTTATGTATTGAATTTTGCTGATAAAAAGATTGTGTTAATTTAAGTGGCTTATTCAGTACAGTTTGTACATGTGTAAAATAAAACTCATACAGTACTAATTTATTTTGCCATGTAAATTTTCCCTTTGCATTTCTGTAACTTTAGCTTAAAAGCAAACTTAAAAACATAAGTTTTTTTGTTTCATTAATTGGCATTGTTTTAAGTTTTCATAAATAAATTTGATATTTTTACTGATTATGTGTTAATAAATCATTGGAATTTGTTTCAACAATGATACAATTTTTACATTAGCATTTCAAGTGTTTCCAGGAAACTGGAAAATATGGACTTTAAAGGTTGTGCATTTTAAGACTCTTCAAATTTTCAGTCTTCTTGTGATCAAAAATGTTTTTGGGGTAAACAGTGAACTGCAACATAAAACAAAATTTTTCAGATTTTAAAGATTTTTTTTTTTTTTTTTTTTTTTTTTTTTTCCTAAATTGTGATAACTTTTTAATTATTTCTTGCTGATAGTTTGTAAAGTTATAAAAAGTTTTCTTTTGTAATCAAAATATAACTTTTGCAAGTCTAGGAAGAAAAAAATTGTTTTGTGACTATGACTAAAAGTGGTATATTTGGGTTTTAAAATTGTTTAAGCTGCCAAGATTCCTAGATGAATTTCTCTGCATTAAAAAAAGAAATTCCTACTTGCATCGAAAGTGGAACTGTGAGATTTGGTTTGTCACTAGTTGACACTTAAAGGTTACATCTTTTTAGCTTTTCTTTAAAATAGGTCAGACTGCAGTATTTTATGCTCTGAAACCTTTGATTGCAACATTTAATGCTAAAAGGGAACTGGAAACTGATACATGAATTTGGAGAAAGGGATTTAAAGTTAATAAAATAAGATATTTAAATTGGCAAAATTTAAGAAATTGAAATAATAAAATTAAATAAGCCAAGTTAAAATCTTAAAGGCAAGAAATCCCTCTGTCCAAAGACACATTACGGCCGGAAAGTAAAGTGGAATGACATTGCATTGGAAATGAAAAAGAATTTAAAAGTTACACAAGTGAAGAGCCATCTATTAAAATTTTAAATATTTTTTAAATTACTTTTTTATATCTGTAAAAATAAAGAAAATAATGTGGACACTCACCCGTATATGATGTGTTGACAAAGAAGAACACAATTCGCATAACACACTTATTTTTATTTTACACACCTAAATTAATTGAACATTCACCATCTGGATCCAGCATTAATTATTAATAAAATATGATAATTATATTCAATGAAATAAAAAGCATTGAAAGAATATCTCAAATAAGAACAGTCATAATTGTGATGATTTTTCGTAATTATTGTATCATAGTTCACTGAAAATAAAGTGCACTATAAAAATCCTTATAACATAATTGTAAAGTTGAACTTGTTAGATATTCAATTTGAGAATGATAATTGTGATGATTTCTTTGTGACTATTGTTCAAAAGTTTGTTAGGCAAAATCCACTATGAAAATTCTTTTAAGTCTATCATAAATCTGAACTTGATGGAATTCTTACTTCCGAGCGATGAGTAATATTCACAAGACGTGTTAGACGAAAAGACCCTGGTGGTTAGTTGCTGTTAGTCAACTTTTTCAGGAAAATTCTTAGACATCAATTTTCTGGTATGAACTAAATTAACTGAAGAAGAATCTCTGCAGAAAAGTGATATTGAACGAACTTCCGATACAATTTCAGTCTTAAATAGAAATGAAAAATGAATGTAATTAAATCATAAATTGCATGAGAATTGCTGAATGAATTATTTTACTTTTCTTCTAATAGAAGCGGGAATAAACGTTGAATCAAGGCAGGCATCACTTTTCTATTGTGCATCTCTATTACAGAACGACAATGTATTTCAAATCTGTGAAGATGCTCCTCCTAGAACAATGTACCACTGGTTATTATTGGTTCGACTTTAATAAGTTAGAAAATGAAATTAGATGATCACTATTATAGTTTTTTTTTTTTTATAACACCAGAGCTTCACCCTGACACCTTTGTCAAAACGGAAAAAAAATTCGAATCTCCCAGAGTGCCGCAATGGCCGGGGCCATGCACACCCTGAAGAAATCAACCGTATTCACTCTTAATCCCTAGATGACTGACGAAAAACAGCTCTCAGCCTGAAAGAATGTCTAAGATTTTGAAAATAACCAATCCGATGCATTCAAGTTCCCCGCGTCATCTGGGCACAAACTCAGTTGAATGAACTTCGCACGTGGATGTCTCGCGATGGCACCAAGATATACGAAAAAAATGGTTCAGATACGTATCCTTTAATCATTGGCGGACAGAATGCCTAGCGCCAACATTTAAAAATGGAAAAACGCAGAAAATGTTAAATTAAATATCTCCGATATTTACTGACAGATTTTTGTGCAACTTATATCAAAATAATCAGAACAAGTAATTTAAAAATTTTGTTTTTAAAGTCAATTCCTACTTAGACCATCAAAGAAAAATGTAATATAATCAAGCTAATATGAGTTTTTGTTGCATTAAAATATCTCAATTTGTTGATTTTCTATAAGCAAGTAGGTTTACAATGGAACTCCATGGAAATTTGGCGAAATATTACAGATACCGCCAAGTTGGCGTCACTTTTGGCAACTCATTTTGGCCGCCAAATTTGGCAATATATCGTCAAGTTGGCGACAAACTTGGCGGTATTTAGCGACAGAACAGGTCCCCCCCCTACGGTAACCCTTATTGAAAATACTTTCATTGAAATTCAATAACCAATGGCGGCCATTTTGTTTCCCATGCAAAACTAAAATTAATTAATTAATTAATATTTGAAAAAACTGTATTAACATCAATTGTCATCCAGTACAAGTTTAAAAAAAATTATTTCAACCTGATAGGCTGAATAATGAGCATTTTGTTAACGATTGAAAATTTGTACAAGAAAAATATATAAATAAATATAGGGAGAGTGTGAGCTAATAGTAGGAATTGAAAAATATACTCTATCTATAATATAGATTGAGCACGCAATATTAAAAAATAAAATACTTTTATTTTCGCTGTTTTAAACTTAGAAAGAATCTCAATCTATCACGACTCGTGATCTTTTAAATAGTAAATAAGAACGTAAAACTTTGTTTACACAGATTATTGTTATTGTTTCGTTTAATAAATTTTAATGAATGATTGAAAAAGATAGAATTTGAGTTTCAATGAGAAAAATTAATAAAATATCTTTATTAAGAGGAACTTTAATGTTTTAGAGAGAATTTTCTAGATTTGAAGTTGAGTTAAAAATGAATACATATTAATTTTAGATTGAGGAAGCTGAATAAATAATAAAATTGAGATTATTTACTACTAGAGATGTTGCATTTTATAACAAACATGTTTTCAGATACCATTATCCAAATTGCAATAGAGATTGAGAAAAATAGTAGCCATGAGGAAATGTTGTATGATGACTCTTAATTTTACCTTTAATTTTTAAAACTATGAATGCATGTTTTTGGGGAACTGAAGACATCTGATAAGTAGAAATTTTAAAATTAAACTTTTTTTTTGCTTTATTGTAAAATATACATCTTATTGTGAACTTTTTATGGGACATACAAGATTGCTACTTTAATTAAACAATGCTAAATTTTTCGTATACTTTCCTAATTTACAAAAATAGTATTACCATAGATAAAAACAAGTAAGTTCACAAGGTGCAGAATCTTTTCTGTAGGTTGTTCTACGATTTGTTCATTCTTAGATGCATGAAGAAATTTTAAATACATTTTATAGTAGCTGTTGTCATTTATAGAGATGATTTAGAACCAGAATTAATAGCTACCATTTATTTTATCTTTTTTTTTTTTTTTTTCCCCTGGAGATTTTTACTTTACCCCTTTATTTTTAGACAAGTTTCTACATTTGTTAATAGAACATTACTTTTTGTCCTCCTGGAGCTCTAGCATTTCAAATGCAAGATATCCTGTGTTAATTTAATAATTTTTTGTTTTCAGGTGCTCTTGGATTTTATAAAAAAGATTCTTTTACTTTTATGGTTATGCACTTATTTTGGCTTAAAAGAAAGAGATTAGAAGCAGTTAATCAGCAATATTTTTCATAAAACTTATATAATTTCAAGAAATGTTTCAATTACAATGCCTTAGCAAGCTATAAGATTGTCCCAATAATCCTTATCTAAAATATATTCTCTGATTTTTTGATTTAAAACTGAAAAAGAATTTAGAAATAGTGTTTATTCTAGAGAAAAGGGCATGAATAAGATTTTTGTTTACGTGGGAGGAGGGACTTTAAAAGAAAGAAAAGTACACTATAAATCACGCTTAGCAAAACTCGTTCGGTAAATAAATTCATTTGCAGAATATTGCATAAAAACCTGATAACTCGGTTTTTGTGATTTTAATGCCTGAACAATCTGTTTAAAATGACAATTTCAACAGTGTTTTTACGAAAAGCTTTTTCTACAGCAGAATGGGGAGAGGGGGGGAGCTATATCTCTATAATAGAAATATATATAAAATCAGTTGTTTATACAATACAGTTAAAAAATATATATTAATCTGCCGTTTCATTACAAATTTTCAGTTTGGTACTACAGTGTGTGCACCTTATGGTTAATCTGTAGTCATTCCTTGTTTAAGATATCTTAGCCTGCCATTTTTTATTCAATACCCTCCTGGAATTGAATGCCTGTTCACGTCTCGAGACTCATCTAAGATAACTCTGTAACTGTCACTGTGTCTGAGATATGAACAAATGCAAAGTATGCGCATAAAATAAATCTGGCTGCAACAGCCAATCACTTAAAGTGAAGCTTTATAGCCAATCAGAGTGAGTGGTAGTGCCTGTATCTAGCTGAAGGAAGTTGAAACTCATTGAGAGAGTTTGTGGAATTCCCTCAGAGGGTTTGGCGATCTAAGCTATCTTAAATGTCCGATCTGAACAGGATATTAGATCCACGGCCATTTGATCAAAGAGGGTTTTGTGCAAGAGTATTTTTAAAATCTTTAATGGTATTCACATTCACTTCAAAGGACATTGTAGCTATGATGACAGTGCTTGGAAATGCTGATTACGACAGATTAATCAAATGTTATTATTTTTTTTTCTTTTATTGAGGACATGAGTTCCAAACTCACCTTATCTAGAAAATCAAATTATGAGAAATAGCGACAAACCTCTTAACTGCTTCTGTTGGTTTTCATTGTAAACCAACATTTTACAATGGGAGGAATACAGGATAAAATTAGTTTTTTTCAGTTTGTAGTGTTTTTTCACTGCAGGCATACTAATAAAGTAGATTGATATAGCAAACACATTTTTTTTCTTTTTTGGAAAAGTTAAGTTAAATTTAAAGTATAAAAATCTAACCATTGGATCCCTTATAGATATGTAACATTTGGCAATCAAATTGCTTAAATCTACCTATCAGGTCATTTGCATGATGGATATAAAATACAATTCCGGGCCTATTCTAATGCGACATATCCTTTACCAATTCAACTTAACATATTAATTTTATGTTCAACATAAAATAAAAGTTTGTCCTTGTTGACAGATTTTAGTTTGCCTGTACTGTGTAATACATAAACATGATAATTGTACACTTACCTATTATTATACAGTTATAACAGAGAATGTATAAATATATTCTTACTTTCCTCGGCGAACTTGAGAAATAAAAGGTAACCCAAATAACTATAGGCTTCTAAACTAAAAATATAACAATTTAAGGTGACAAGGAAAAAGTCCTTACATGATATTTGACAGCAGCTCTGTCACTAAATTAGTAAAATCAACAGAATAAATATATAATTGCTGTGAAATTAATGTCAAAAATATCAACGATCAAATTTGTTGTACTGTTTTTAAGCTTATCTGTGTGGCTATCAATGGTTTTTCTAAAAGTGCATCGACTAAACTGTTTGAAATACACACTTAAATGTGGACTTTTTACTTTCAAATGGTGCAGTTAGTCTTAAAAAATACAAATTTAAATTTTTTTTGAAAAAGATTAATTTTGTTTTTTCCTATTTCAAAGCTTGTAATAGGATATATTTTCGAGATGAAAAAACAAAAAATACCCCCTTAATTTGGTTTCAAAAATACGAACATTAACCTTTTCAAAAAAATTCACAAATGTAAGTCGCTTTGTCCCATCTGGAGACTTTTTTTTTCTATGCTAAAAACAACTAAATATCTGTATTTTAACACAATCTTTACACATTCTTCGTATACTTAATTTACATCACTTGAAAATTTGTGATTTACATCACATAAAAATCTTGAGTATTTAAATAAAATTTCAAAATTTTCTCTCAGAATGTGACTATGCAGGTTGCTTTTGCTCATGTTTTTGCAATTAAATATCCATATTGCTGGACGAAAATTATACACAGGCTTCCAAAACATTTTAACTCATAAAAATTCCAAACAGTTTGAATGATAAGAACAATTTTGTTTTTAATATTAAATGACATGACACAAGGTGACAGCGATGCCGCGGACGCGTTATAGCGCGTAAATTACGCGAAAAATCGGAGACGGGACGCAAAAAAATAGCTCTTACGCGTCCCGTGGGACGCGTAATTTCGTCAATAAATCGCGGAAAAAAGCAAATTTCGTAAAAAGGTCGCAAAAAATAGCGTATTTCGTCAAAGGATCGCGAAAAAATAGCGAATTTCGTCAAAAAGCCCAAATTTCGTCAAAGTATCGCAGAAAAAACGCGATTTTCGTAAAAGGAGCGCAAAAAATTGCGTATTTCGTCAAAGAATAACAAAAAATAGCGAATTTTGCCAAAAAATCGCGGAAAAAAGCCGATTTTTGTCAAAGGATCGCGAAAAAAGCGCAAATTTCATCAAAATATAGAGGAAAAAACGCGATTTTCGTAAAAGGGCCGCGACAAAATATCGTATTTCGTCAAAAGACCGCGAAAAAATAGCGAATTTCATCAAAAAATCGCGTAATAAAGTCGAATTTCGTTAAAGGATCTCGATAAATGATCACATTTCGTCAGAGTATCGCGGAAAAAACACGATTTTCGTAACAAGTTCGCGAAAAAATAGCGAATTTCGACAAAGGATCGCGGAAAAAATGCAAATTTAGTCAAAGCATACAAAGTACCAGAAGAGATGTCCAAACCAAACTCATAGGTAAAACATTTATAAAATGGGATTTAATTTTTTTTTAATGAGATTCTTAAAAATACAGCATGATTCCAGTGTACTTTGATAATGTATTCAGGGGTGGACCAGTGACACCCCCCCCCCCCTTACTGCATTGAAATGTCACTTTCGGAAGATTTAGGATTTAGATCCGAATTTCCCTTCCAAGGAAAATGTCTGATTCCCACTCAGATCTATGCTGACAAATAATTCAATGGGAAGTGTAATGAAAGCACCCATTCATTCAACAAAAAGTACCTCTTTACTTACCATAAGTATTCTTTTTTTCAGCAAAAATATCTTTTACAATAAACCCGTCTTGCCCCTTTTTAAAAGAAATGCGAACATTAGTGATACTTGTTACTGGAATTTGGTATCTTCTACTCTCAAATAAGCATTATTTTACAATTAAAATTGTATCTTGCATTTTTACTTTTAAAAAAAGTAAAGGAAATTTCTCTTAATATTTTTTTAAAATATCTTATTTAAGTGCAAATAGTACTGGTTTTAATTCATTAATTATTATTAAAAGAATAATTAATGCATTTATTTTATCTTTTCCAAATAAACAAGTTTCATTTATTCCTTTAAAATGTGAATTATTATTGATGGGGACCCGCTTTTGTAAAAAAAGGACCCATACTTTTGGAAATCCTGGGTCCCGGGGACCGAGGATTTTTCAAGTACAGCGACATCACTGGGTGATGTGAGAAGAAAATGCAGCGCTTTTACAACTAAGTATCAATATGTTTTCACCAATTTTTTACACAAGCTTCAAAACCTTTATAACTGATAACAATTTCAATGAGTTTGGGCAATGAGAATTCTTTTTTTCTTTAAACTGTTAAATGAACCAATGTAAAAAAAAAAGTCTTCTAAGCTGTTGTACCACTAAATATCAATATTTTTTTCAGGAATTTAAATACGGAATGTCTGTTATAAATTAAAGCAAATATTGCTATTTTAATTTTCTGGTGTGAATTAGGTATTTACGAATAAAAAAATCTATTAAATTCAAAACACTGTTGTTTGCGTATATACATTATGCAAAGCTGCGCACTAAAGGGTTAAAATTATTAAGGTTTTTAAAGTGTGATAAAAGTGTACTTATATTTTTTTTTCTTTTTGTTTTAAGTAAAAACGACTAAGCTACTCTCCATTAAGATAAATATAATAAATATTGTAATGTAAAATCTCATAATAATAGTTATTAGTTTTTGGTTTAATAATGATAAATGTACAATAATATATTTAAAATTTTGAATTCTTTCTTGGAAAACGTGGATGAAAGTTTTCCAGACCTTTTTATATTCCTTAAAAACCACTATTTTCGTATAGCATTCTTTTACTTACCTAATCAGAAATTAAATTAGGTGAATATTTTTATAGTGGTATTAAATATCAAGAAAACCTTCACCCCTGGAAAACTGAAATAAATGAGTAGATAAATTTTCATAAAATTGACAAAAACAGTCCAAATAATATGTTTTTCAAGGGTGGTAAAAACATGTTTTTCCAAAGATGGTGAAAACCATCAAACGGTAAATACCGTCCAACCCTGTTGTGCTGTGTTTTTATGGTTTCCGTGATAACTTATCTCAACATCTAAGGGATGAAATTTCACCAAATTTAATATACATTCGAACTTCCCTTTAACGAAGTTTTCTACTTAACGGAATTTTCTGCTGAATCTTGACTTTGGACACCTTTAACATGCAAATCAATCTCCATATTACGAAAAATGTATTCTATATAACGAAGTTTATTCCACTTTCGTGTGTGTACAACATTCAAACGGAGAGGTCGCTGTTGCGACGGATGTATGAATTTATTTCAGCGGATTGTACGAATATGATTTTTTTATTTATTTATCTCCAAAAGAAGAAATGCTAAAAGCCTTTGATACAATAAGAAGGGGCTTCCAGTTTCACGAGAATGTTACAGATGAATTGTTCGGGTAATTAACAAAAATGCGAATTTTTTTTAAGAACAATGTATTTTTTATAAGAAACCTGTAAAACGTAATATTACAGACTTTTTAAAGTTCAGGAATTGAAATATTGAGAAAAAAAGAGAAAAGTTACGCTACTCTTTAGTTTTTGTCTATTTCCCTTTATTATGAGTTTATTTATACATTATTCTAATTAAATTTTTCTCATATGTCTACATTGCTTTAAAAAAAGTTACTGCCCGAGTTAAAATACATTTTTCCAATATCTACATTTTATGTGTATTTTTCATTTTATTATATAAATTTCATGAATTTCAGTTGATTTCTCTTTAACGAATTTTCTTCATAGCAAAGTGTTTAAGTGTAACAATGAGACTTCGTTAAATGGAGGTTTCGCTGTATATTTATAACAAATTACACTCTCAGAAATGCTTTCTTCAATTCAGGGAAATTTTCCTGCCAGCAGTGCTACCAGGATTTTTCTGTTAATTGACGAATATCCGTTTCTTTTTTTTCTCCATTTCAGGAGGTAAATATATGTCAATTGAAGAAAGTGGGGATAAAATAAAAGTTGCTGACCTTGGTGTCGAACCAGCTACCTTAGTGTTACGAGACGAGTACTCTAACCACTTGGCTACAGTTGTACAGTAGGGAAACAGTTTGAAGTAAATATCTTTGCTTCAGATGGGTATGGCTGGATTAATTTCTTTAAAAAACTTTAAATTTTGAAGTTAATTTCGAGGATATTTCGTCTTTAATGAAATTGTGGCTGGCGTTTTAATATTTTAGTATTAATCTAGGATAAAAATATGAATTATAACTGTTTTTAAGTTGATTCCTAGATGTAAAATATGAATAGTATATTTTTATGCAAGATTTTTGAGTAAAATCGATTTTTTTTCATTTAATATTTTAAATGCTAATATTTTTGTTATAACTTTGAAAAATGAATTGTGAGTACAATGAATGGGGAAATTAATTGTTTATTTTTAAATTCGAAAAAGTTGTTTTTTAGGTAGCTTTCATTACAAAAAGCTACCTATTGCAGCCATTCGGAGGAAAGCGATTTAAAAATATTTTGGTATATTTTCATCGATCATGACCCGCAGACCCTGAAACCACCCTCCGTTCAAATGTTGATATATATATCCATATAGGGGAGAGTAGCCATATTTGGACTGCCGCTTTCATTGGACCGTTGCCATTCTGCCGTTAATTATAGGAAGAGACTCCATCTACCGCTGAAATCCCATTCATCAGAATGACGTCGACCATGATTAGAAGAAGCAGCTGCCTACCACGTGCTGTTTTCAGACAATTTAAAAAAACCTAAAGTTGGCTGTTTTGATCTAATTTTTTCCTACTAAACGTAAGTGAATATTTTAAAACTAAGGTAAGTTGTTATGTTTTCATATACATATATGAATTCATCTATTTATTGCAATTATTTTTCACGCGGATTTGTTTGATTTCATTTTTGTCCTCAGTCTTGAAATTGACTGTTTTAAAAAAGCGCAGTTGCCGTAATTGGGCCAATTTAAGTTGCTTAAATTGAATTAGATATGCGATCATAAATTTGAAAAGTAAGTAATGAATTTCGAGGACGGTACGCTTTGTACACCATTTTTTTTTTATTTTATAATGGATTACTATCTCCATGCAAGTTTTTTTTTTTTTTTTTTATCTGGATTAATTTTTTTATACAGTTTAGGCCTATATAAACATAAAAATATTTTTACTTGTCTAAACAATAAATTTTGTTTGCAATGTCTTTAATCTTGTATGTAATTGTATTTATTTTGTTTGAATTCTTTATTCCTACGGCATATTTGATTTACAGAGTTGAATTCAAACATTTTCCTCCTGGAGGATATTTGTGTTGGAAGATTTTTTACAGTTCTGGAGGGTGGAATTGTACTTTTTTGCCATTAAAACACATAAAATCTCAAACCTTGATGAAAATATTGAAAAAGACAGACAAACTGTCTGGAAAAAAACACCTGTGACAGCAAAAGCTGTTAAAGATATAGGAAACAAAAATCAGACAGTAAGTTGTGAAGAAATTGTCTTGCAACAAGGCTGCAGCTACAAATCCTCCCCAAAAGCAAAAAAAATCATTAGAAGTATTATTTCCCTTGCTAAATTCCGTTAAATCAAAGTACAGAGGGAGCCAACAAACAGCTGTGGTAACATCATCGCCATATAAACTAAACCTTGAAATGAAAAAAAAAAAGACAAAAGGAAGCTTTCACAGCACAAAAGCAATTGGAACATCGAGGCATAATACAATATACAAATAGGCATAATACAATTAGCAAGAAAAGGATGGAAGAGAAGAACTACAAACATAATGTAAAGAAAACTTCTGTTGCACAAAAAAGTCTGATAATTCAGAATCTAAAAAGAAAAGACTAGACAGTGAGGATTGGTTTTGCCTAATTTGTAAGAAAAATAAAATAGCAGAAATGATTCAGTATTCAGATTGCCATATACAGTTCCATGTTTTGTGCGCATGAAAACAAAAACAATAAACAAAATTCATGTATAAGCTTTGCATCACTCCTTACATGATATTCATGTAACTGACAATTAGTTCCACAATTTCTATTCTTAATTACTGATAACTTTGATTTATATTTTGAATACATTTTCATTTAAACCAATTATTCTTATTGTCAGATATCTGATTTCATTATATTTCATTGCTGTTATTTTGTTTGATTGCTTCATTAATCGCAAACTTTGCTTTTAATAAAATTAGGGTACAGATGTCATATTCGCCCCATATTGGCGCGATTTTTTTCGGTTGCCAATTTGGCGAAAACATCAACAGCATAAACAACATAATCCGGGTTACCACATCAAACAAAATAACGACACTTTGACGCAAGTTAAGTACCTGTTGCCTATATGATATTGGCGACAGAAAATAATCGCGCCAATATGGGGCGAATATGACATCTGTTCCAAAATTAGTTATATTCCCTAGTCATTAAAACAACCTGATATTATTTGGTCCAATTTAGGGGACTAGGGGTCCAACTTAGACGACCAGTTTCTGAATTTGGACCACTTTTGATAAACTTTTCAAATTAAAATAAAATTTAAGATTTTCAAAAAGAAATTGATCTAAATACTTATTTAGTTAGTAGATGAATAGATTGACCCTGTGTAATGATCTTTTGCAGATATTCCAAAAATTGAGTTACACCTGAAAATAAGTGAAGTGATCCAAATTCAGCTACTCTCCCCTATATATATATATCTGATCTTTGTCACGCGATAAAAGGCGTATTTATGAACCGATTTGGATGAAATTTCGTGTATACATAGTACATACCAATGTCTCGACCGAGTTCGTTGGCCAGCTTCATCCGCCATCTTGTTTCAAAATGGAGGCCATTTAAACTTTGAAATATGGTACCAAAAAATTGAAAATTAAAAAATATTTTTTTCTTATGTGTTTGACCTTGATACAAAGATTCCGGAGAAGTTTTTGTTTCGTTTATATTTTAAAAAATGGCTGAGTTATAGCACTTTGAATTTCTAGCGTGGTTGACATTTTGAAATGAACTGATTTTTGTCACGCGATAACAGGCGTATTTATGAACCGATTTGGATGTACCTTGGTGTATACATAGTACATACCAATGTCTCGACCGACTTCGTTGGCCAGCTTCATTCGCCATCTTGTTTCAAAATGGCGGCCATTTAAATTTTTTAAAAAAAATTAAAAATTGAAATATGGTACTAAAAAATTGAAAATTAAAAAATATTTTTTTCTTATGTGTTTGACCTTGATACAAAGATTCTGGAGCAGTTTTTGTTTCGTTTATATTTTTAAAAATGGCTGAGTTACAGCACTTTGAATTTCTAGCGTGGCTGCCATTTTGAAATGACCTGATTTTTGTCACTAGATAACAGTCGTATTTATGAACCGATTTGGATGTACCTTGGTGTATACTTAGTACATGCCAATGTCTCGACCGAGTTCGTTCGCCAGCTTTATCCGCCCTCTTGTTTCAAAATGGCGGCCATTTAAAAAAAATTTTTAATTTAAAATGAGGTACCAAGAAATTGGAGAATGAAAAGATTTTTTTGTATGTGTTTGACCTTAATACAAAGATTCCGGAATAGTTTTTGTTTCGTCTATATCTTAGAAAAATGGCTGAGTTATAGCATTTTGAATTTCTATTGTGGCTGACATTCTGAAACGACCTGATTTTTGTCACGCAATAACAGGCGTATTTAGACCGAGTTCGTTGGCCAGCTTCCTTCGCCATCTTGTTTCAAAGGGGCTGCCATTTAAAAAAAAAAAAAAAAAAATCAAAATTTAAAATAAGGTATCAAAATATCGGAAAATGAAAAAGATTTTTCTTTTATGTGTTTGACCTTGATACAAAGATTCCGGAGCAGTTTTTGTTTCGTCTATATCTTAAAAAATGGTTGAATTATAGCACTTTGAATTTCTAGCATGTCTGACATTTTGAAACGATCTTATATTTGTCACGCGATAACACGCGTATTTATTAACTTATTTCGATGTAAGAAGGCATGTGGGTAGTACATAGCAATGTCTTGCCCAAGTTTGCTGGCCAGCTTTATCAGCCATCTTGTTTCAAAATAGCGGCCAGTAAATAAAAAAAAAACAGGGGCGTAGCTACCGTGGAGCAGTTGGAGCAAACTGCTCCAGGCGCACGAATCCTAAAGGCGCAAAATTAGAAAGAGCGATTAATCTTGTTACAATCAACGTATTTCTAGGATATTAGGTAGCTTTCATTACAAAAAGCTACCTATTGCAGCCGTTCGGAGGAAAGCGATTTCAAAAAATTTTGGTATATTTTCATCGATCATGACCCCCAGACCCCGAAACCACCCTCCGTTCAAAAGTTGATATATATATATATATATATATATATATATATATATATATCCATATATATATATACATATCTGACCTTTGTCATACTGTAACTCTCGAATTTATGAACCGATTTGGATGTAATTCGGTATGTACATAGTACATACCAATGTCTCGACCGAGTTCGTTGGCCAGCTTCATCCGCCATTTTGTTTCAAAATGGCGGCCATTTAAAATTTTAAAAAAAAATTTTAATTTGAAATGCGGTACCAAAAAATTGAAAATGGAAAAATATTTTTTCTTATGTATTTGACCTTTATACAAAGATTCCGGAGCAGTTTTTGTTTCGTCTATATCTTAAAAAATGGCTGAGTTATAGCATTTTGAATTTCTAGCGTGGCTGACATTTTGAAACGTCCTGAATTTTGTCACGCGATAAAAGGCGTATTTATGAACCGATTTGGATGTAACTTCGTTTGTACATAGTACATACCAATGTCTCGACCGAGTTCGTTGGCCAGCTCCATCCGCCATCTTGTTTTAAAATGGCAGCCATTTAAATTTTTAAGAAAACTTTAAATTTGAAATGTGGTACCAAAAAATTGAAAATTGAAAAAATATTTTTTTCTTATGTATTTGATCTTTATACAAAGATTCGGGAGCAGGTTTTGTTTCGTCTATATCTTAAAAAATGGCTGAGTTATAGCACTTTGAATTTCTAGCATGGCTGACATTTTGAAACGTCCTGATATTTGTCACGTGATAACAGGCGTATTTATGAACCGATTTGGATGTACCTTGGTGTGTACATAGTACATACAAATATCTCGACCGAGTTCGTTGGCCAGCTTCATCCGCCATCTTGTTTCAAAATGGCGGCCATTTAAAAAAATTTTAAATGAGATACCAAAAAATTGGAAAATGAAAAAGATTTTTTTGTATGTGTTTGACCTTAATACAAAGATTCCGGAACAGTTTTTGTTTCGTCTATATCTAAAAAAATGGCTGAGTAATAGCATTTTGAATTTCTATTTTGGCTGACATTTTAAAACGACCTGATTTTTGTCACGCGATAACAGGCGTATTTATGAACCGATTTGGATGTAACTTGGTCTGTACATAGAACATACCAATGTCTCGACCGAGTTCGTTGGCCAACTTCATTCGCCATCTTGTTTCAAAAGGGTTGCCATTTAAAAAAAATTAAATTTAAAATTTAAAATGAGGTATTAAAAAATTGGAAAATGAAAAAGGTTTTTTTATGTGTTTGGCCTTGATACAAAGATTCCGGAGCAGATTTTGTTTCTGAAAATTTGTTCTTTTGTTTATATCTTAAAAAATGGTCGAATTATAGCACTTTGAATTTCTAGTATGGCTAACATTTTGAAACGATCTGGTATTTGTCACGCGATAACACACGTATTCGCCTATTTCCATGTAAGAAGGCATGTGGATAGTATACATCAACATCTCAGCCAAATATAAGTTACTTTAAATCAAAGCAGCTTGGGTAAAGCTGACTAATTTCGCGAAATTCTCATTCATAATGATTTACTATTGATAAAAATTAGTATTGAATCTCCTATATTCGGTTTCCACTAAATTGAGCTCCGTGTGTTTGAATAATATAACTTGGCTTTTTTAAAATAAGGAATTTGAAAGCTACCTCTTCCTCCCGGCACTGGCCGGAAGAGACTTTTTTACCTTGCGTTCAACCTCGTCTATTTCGATTTAAAACATGTTTTCATACACAGTTGAAAGAAATGCCTTCTATTCATCAAGCTTTAATTTTAATTCATACCATATTGTAGCCTCAAGTAACTTCTCCAGCACCGTTTCAGCATGCCTGATTTTTTTCTGCAACTTTTCCGTAGACGACTGTTGAAGATTTTCAGATATTAAAGTAATCAAAACTTATTTAACAGGGCTGTCATCGGCCACTTTACTAGCTACTACTATTTCCAAACAGTAATCTTTCTGGTACATTTGTATTAAAAATGTTTTAGACATTTATCATGATGATTACTGTATGTAAATAATGGTAGCCAAAGAATTCGCCGCAGAGAAACCTATATGTACGATGTAACAGTAGTAATTTGCGATAATTATTTTAGGATTTGGGAAAAAAAAGTAGCCTGACAAGTTGAAGAAAATTATTGACCATTTTACAAATGAAAACCAATAAACAAAAATTTTGAAGATTTTTTTTTTTTTTTTTTGCTTTTGTGGAAACTAAACATGCATCAATACAGATTACGAAACAATAATAAGAGCCGGATTTAAACATATTCTACATCAGCCCACGGCGATAAAATTTAGATGTTGGGGGGAGGGGGGGTTGAGGAGGAAGCAGCAACTTAAATTTTGTGCGTATTGTTTTTTAGATTTTGAAAATATTGCAAATGTCAAATGCAGAATCGATAAGCTTCAAAAAGAGAGAAAAGTTAAGTACCAAATTCAGTGTTCCATAGGGCCTGACAGGGTCCATAGAGCCTATGCAGGATTACACCACTCTTTTCTAACAGTACTTTTCCACATTAAACCTTATTTAATTGCAAAATTTTAGGATTAAATAAGGCAAAACATATTTTTCGAACATAGTAATGTGAGTTTGCTTAGGCCGTAATCAGGCTGTTCCTACACCCCCGATAGGCACGCACACTTCACCACCATCTGATAGCACATATTAGTAGTCAATGAATTTTCGATTAAAAAAAGGGAAAAAAAAGTTTGGAGTTACTCCATTCAACTTTCTGAACAGTTTACAGAAATACTGTTTGTTCAAAACAGAATGAATAAAAACTTAGTTCCTGGTTTTATAGAGAGGCGAAGTATTTCCACTGGTGATAAGGACGTCGTATTTTAAAGAAAACGTGCTCTTTCATTCATAAAGCTTAAACATATTTCTAATGACATAATTTTCAACAAATTTTCATTCTGCCAATGCCGAAACAAGGTCTTTAAATTAAAAAAAGAAAAAAAATAGAATTTTACTAAATTAAGTCACATTCTGGCAGGCTAAGACTGGCCCGCCGGGCAACCGACCTGCGGGTTGGTGCGCCCTAAACCAGGTAAAGCTCCTCTCTTCATCAAGTGAAGCTATAGTGCGTCTCATAAGTATATGGACAAGCGATTTTTTGAAATAACAGCTCAAAATATGAAGCCATAATCACGAAAAAAATAATAAGCATATGGAATCATAATTTATGTTTGTTACAACAACGAAATACAGTATAGGTTTTACAGAATTTTTGTAAAAAAAACAAAATTTAGAATAAGCTGTCCCAAAAATATATGGACAATGAAGAGAATTGCTTTTATTTCCAGCGGATCAAAAGAAATTGTATTTTCTGCGTTCTGTACATGTGAAGTACCCAGTGCGAAATATAAAATCACTGCTCATTCTTCAATTACAGAATAGTGGAAAAATGCCTCGCAACGCTCAATTCTCTGCTGCCGATATAGCTAAAATTTGGCGTTTAAAGACTCAAATGTTAAAATTTCTGATATTGCTAAACACATAAAGAGTAACAGATACGGAATTTATGAAATTTTATCAAAAAGTGATAATGCGATTACAAAACAACGTTCAGGTCGACCAAAAAAAGCAACTCTATGACAAGCCAGAGAGATTTTTCGAGCAATTTCAATCCAAAAGAAGTTTGTTCGTGAAATTTCGAAGACTTTAGCGTTTCCTATTACGAGATCTATTGTTCACCGTTGCATACAGGTATGAAAAATTCAAAAATATCGCAGAACGTGAGCGGAATCTATGCTGAAAGTGCACCATAGAAATGCACGCGTTCTTTGAACTAAAAAACACACGCCTTGGGAAGATGAATTGTTGTTTCTTCAGTGACGGAAACAAAACCAATTTGGATGGCCCTAGTGGCTGGGTATACCATCGGCATGATCTGCGACTTGAATCTCGGGTGTTCTTTAGTCGACAACAAGGAGGGTATTATCTCATCGTGTGGGGTGCGATTTGTTTCAATGGAACAACGGATATTGCTTTTCTTAATGGTCGACAGTGCTCTGAGGATTAATAAAATGTCCTTAAAAGCAATCTACTTCCATTTGGAAACATTTTAGGAAGGGAAAACTGAAAATCCCAAGAGAACAATGCGTCGATTCACACCTGCCACTCAACAACAGATTGGTTTACGCAGAATCAAGTGACTATTATAGACTGGCCAGCTAACAGCCCAGACCTAAATCCATATGAAAACCTTTGGGGAGTACCTGCACGAGATTTGTATGCTCATGGTCGTCAGTTTTCTACTATTCAGGAATTAAAGCAACAAGTAGAGCAGAATTGGGTCTCTTTACAGCCACACAATCTCCAAACATTATTTTGGACCATACTTGATAAGGTTTTCATGATAATTCAAAGGAACGGATCGAAAATTTGAATTTAAATGCAAAATTCTCGAAAAGTCCATATATTTTAGGGACAGCCTATTTTGATTTTTATTTTTTTACAAAAATTCTGTAAAACGTATACTGTATTTCTTTGTTGTCACAAACTTGTATTATGATTACATATGCTTATTATTTTTTTTCGCGATTATGGCTTCATTTTTTGAACTATTATTTCAAAAAATCGCATGTCCATATACTTTTGGGACGCACTATAATAGTTTTTAAATTTGCTATAAGCATTAGATATGAAAAGTCTTAAATCATTTAATAATAATAAAAAAAAAATCACTTATGTGAAGCATTTTTTATTAATGATTTTTATTTCTCTTTGCAAGGCAGAAGAATTGATTTTTTTTCTTGAAAGTTTCTTTGCTTCAGAGGACCATTTAAATATTTTAAAACTTAACGTATATAGTCTGTAATTTTGTCTGTGACCAATAGCGACATGGTCTGCCCCAAGAATTTTCAGCTTGTCTTGTACCAAAGAGCGTGGCCTCACTTATAATGTATATATATATATATATATACCGGGTGTCCCAAAAAGGACTGACTGATTTTAAAATTCAATAACTTGCAAACGGTGACAGATATTTAAAAAATTCTTGCAGGAGGGTTCTGCATAAGGTCAAAAGTTTTATTACAGTGATTTTCAAATTTAGTTCGATTTGCAAACAATAGATGGCGCTGTAAGCTATAGTCGCTAAATTCAGGCTCGATTTTTGGTACTTCGTGGCCCGGATAATACATTTCCATCTCCTTTTTCTGCATGGAACAAGATAAAGGACCAGAAATCGAGCCTGTATTTAGCGACTATTGCTTACAGCGCCATCTATTGTTTGTAAATCGAACTAAAATTGAAAATCACTGTAATAAAACTTTTGACCTTATGCATAACCCTCCAGCAAGAATTTTTTTAATATCCGTCACCGTTTGCAAGTTATTGAATTTTAAAATCAGTCAGTCCTTTTTGGGACACCCGGTATATATATTATATCATTTCAAAATGCTAAAACAACATAACTTCAAAAGGAAGGTGTATATCTGCAGAAAATTTTTAAACTATAAAATATTTATAAAAACAAGAAAGACAGGTAAAAAAACAAAAACAGTCTGTTCTTCATCAGTGGGAGGACAGACAGAAAACTACTCCACCCCCCACTTTTAAAATTTGCAGGTTTCTGAACACATGTTCACCCCGCATTCAATACTGAAAACTATTGTCATTTTATTAATCTAATTCCGTAAAAAACTAAAACAACTCAAATTAAAACTGACAAACAGAATATTAACCATACAAAAACAAAAAACCCTAATAAAAAGGTCTTTTAGAGGAATGCTTAAATTATCATTAAACTGAAAACAAAAGAAAAAAATATAAGAAAACAAGCATGAATGCAGAATAAACATGCGCCCCCCCAAACCCGCAAAATGAAATTTCTCAAAACATGAATACCTGTATAATGTTTCCTACCCGTCAACTATAAACAAATAATTTTTTTTTTTTTTTTCTTCCAAATCCATTATCAAAAGCCAGAAATTCCAGGTCTGCAACTTTCTTTCGTTTCAATTCATTAATAGACACCCGTTCTTTTAACAAGACTTTGAGCGTGTTCAGAAGTGCACTTCGCGCCGCGCGCGCGCTCAGAAGTTTATGCCATGGAGTAGGTGTTATCGAAGAAAGGAATTTTAACATAATTCAATTATTTCATTATTTTTATGGTTCAAAAAAGGTAAAACCAACGACTATATTTCTTTATTCTTCCAAAACATGGTTTTCGTAACAGGAATACATGCCTATGTTCACTCAGATAAAATCTAAAATAGTCGGGAAAAACATCACGTGACCTTCTTTATCTACTTTAGCCCATTTGGCATTTAAAATTAGTTAACCAACCGCGCGCAAACTCCGCGCGAGCTGCTCAAAAAAATTGTGTGGGCGATTTGATCACGTGATTGTGCGTTTTCTGCTTATGTGTTATTGGTTGTGCTTTGTTTGGTAGGTTGATTGATACAATTTAAGAATTCAACTGGTGATCTAAAAATTTTAACAATTTTCTTTTTATTTATTTAAAAATGATTTATCAGTTGATTTATATCTTCTGTGATAAATAAAATGCTGTTAGTAAACCAAGATTGTGATATCAACATATGAGATTTGTTTGTAATCTACTATACTGGATGGATTTCAATGGAATTTGCACTGTTAGTTAGACAGTTTTTCAGAGAAGGTTTTAATATATATATTTCTTATTTTATGATTGCATATTTCAATACCGTGTGGATAACAGACCAAAATACATCATCAAACATGAGAAATAAATGGCATTCAAAATTCTGTTAGTATAAGCAAAATACTTATTTATACTTTCAGTAGAAAATTTATAAACATTCTGATCATACTTTATTCACTACAAAACTAGACAGCAAACCTATATATTTTATCTCTTTAAAAAATATATGTACAGGTATTTTTAGTTAAAATAATCTACAACTATTACATTTTATTTTTATAATGTTCAAAGTAAAATATGATTTCCAGCCTAGTCTCGATAAAAATTCACTCGTAAAGTACTCAAAAAAAAAAAAAAAAAAAAAAAATCAAGGAATTATCCTACGTGCGATATATTTTATTTTTTCATTTGGATTTGCTTAATGTTTATATCATTATACATATACATACTTAGAAACGAAACTTTGAATATTTAAAAGGTGTTCAGATGTAAAACTTTCATCTCGAAATACCTCATTTTCTCACATTTAAATAAGTATTTTATTATTATAATAAAAATACACGTGCCTCTATATAATAAAAATAAAAAATATATCTTCATCAAAAATATCTTATTCATTATGAAAAATATAAAACAACCAATAAACAAAACAAAAAAAAATTGTAACACAATGTGGGCTCGGAAGGATTTGAACCCAGAACCCCTGGTCTCGAGTTCACTGCCTTATCCATTCGGCCATCTGGCACACGATGCTTTTGTATCAAAATATCTTTATAATTAGCACCTCAATTAATCAAATCCATGATCTGTTCCTGAACACACTACGTGCCTACCTGTACACTACCTGAACACACTACATCCATGATATGGACCCACTCCATGTTCCTGACTCCTGAGCTCGCGCGCGCTGCGCGCGTGCTTCTTGAACACACTCTTTAGGATGCCCATTTCATACAGAAAGATCCAGAAGGCTGCCATCACATGTTCACGCCGCCATTCCACATCGTTGCCATTCACTTTTAAGAACTGTCTTTAAATAATATTTCAAAAACTTAATGGGGTAATTGTTATTGTAAAATAAATTAGCCAATAACTTAAAGATCTGTTTATAAAAATTACTGTCTCTGCCACAAATTTTATTGAAACGTATCAATTGATTAATGATTATATTTATGTAAATTTTTTTTATGCAAATTTGAAAACCAATGCGGCATGCTTCTAGTAAAAAAATTAAAACTATTTCTTTTATCGTACAAATCCAAAATCAAATTATTATCAATAATTTTGAATAAAATATCTAAAAATTCTGCATTATAATCATCACTGTTTGCTCTGTGATTAAACATCATCCAACTCCATTCTGACAAGAAAAGTGAGAGCAAAAGTCAATCGCTTATCATGGTCGGTGTGACGTAACTCTTGTACAAGGCTGATCTTGTACGGATAGAAGTGGATAATCTTTCGTAGGATTTTCCATACCGTACAATAAGGCATATCCAGATTCCGAGCTATTCCACGAGCGCTGGAAGTGGTAGCAATATTGTCTGGTGCTTTGTCGACAATCGCCGTTGCCACTTCTTCGATTGTATCGTGTGATACGGATTTTCGTCCTCTGCCTGACTGAAGATTTAGAGAACCTGTTTTCACAAACTTCTCAACCATTGCTTTTAAACCATTAACGGACAAAGGACCATTACCTTTACGTAATTTTTTGTGGTTTCTAAAAGCACGAAGAGCGGCTGGCGCATTGCACTGGTTGAGGTGCAATATGTGGATGCAATATGTGGATGTGGTGCTAAAATGAATTTGACTAGTAGAGCTCGCTCGACTAAAGAAGGAGACATTATGAAAGATAACTTTCAATGAAATTGCTTCTAACAGTAGTACATTACCTTTTAAAGGCGAACAAGCTGGCACTGGGACAAAAGATGTAACGTGAAATTTGAATAAAGGACTTCTTCTTCTGTTGTTGCTTTCTTTGGGGCTCTGTAAGTGAAATTGCAGATAAAGAAACTTTAGCAGTGTTTATGTAAATTTTTAGCTTTTTATAAACTGTTACCATTTTGAGCTTGGATTAAATTGCTAAATTCGTTAAATAAACGGTAATTTTATTTCAGTATTGATTCTTCATTTTTTGAAACTCTCTTTTTCGAATACACAGCGCCACATATTCCCCTGGCGGTGATTTTTGGAACTAATTTTTTTCCGCGGAATCCTTCGACCCCCGTTTTGTTTAATCTTCCTACAAAATTTGGTGCCATTCTCGCAATTAGATCGCGCTACTGAACACTCTGAGTACCGTCAGTTTAATTATGGCCACCTTGTATATTACCCAGCTGGGGGTGCTTCTGAATTGTTTGTTTGTTTGTTTGTTATTTTGTTCGCTAATCACTATACAATTCCGAGTTAAGTTCAAAGAAATGCACCAAACTTCGTAATTGTTGGTGCCTAACAGCGTTATTAAAATTATACATTACTATATAGAAAAATAGAAGTTTTGTGAGGTCCACAGCATACTATACTAGTTATAACGAATCTTCATTTTAATGTTATTGTCTAGTAATCATTAATCTTGTTATCCCATATTTTAGCAGAAGTTTCCAACTGGCGGCCTCGTTCATATTTGCAGGCCGCTGAGCTCTTTGCAACAGTTAATTCATTTTAAAGTAGAAATTTTCTCTGATAAATGAAAAGCGTTTAATTCAAAGAAATAAAAATTCTTACAAATTCAATAATATTAATTTAATAATCTCTATATAATAAAAGCCAGTGTAACGCTGGGCGGGGCGAATCCATCAATCTTCCAGTCTCCCAGGAAGAGACTCGAGGGGAAAAGGATCCATTCTCCCATTGGTTGCCATAAACAAGAATCCCGAGATCACTTCTCAAGGTTACAAGTCCTGATAATTGAGCAGTAGTAGACACTTCTTCTTAACAAATCAGTGCAAGGCACATCGCATTACACCACCAAAATAAATCACCAAGTGTCACTTGAGATTATTTCAAGTATTAAGTTGCAATCATATTAAATTTTCTTTGCGACATGTAAGGAATTTTAATTTATTTCTCATATAAAGTGATTCACGGAAAACAATGATATGGTATTTTAAAAAATATCCTTTTTTTTCCTGCAAAAAATTTATAAAACTGACTTTCTTTTAAAAAAGTAATCAATTTAAATATTTTAGGCTTATTATTTTGTAACTTATTTTTAAATTACATATTACTTATATTTTCCTTTTCTTCATACAAGTGTATGTAAATTTAAACTTAAAAAAAAATATCCCATATTTTAAAAGTAAAAAATTAATATTTATACGAAAAGTAAAATTAATAATTTTTGGTTTATAGCTTTACATCAGGAGGACAGAAGCTTAGGGGATTAGACGGTTGGGATTCAACCCGAGATACTTATTTATTAATCAATATACATATTTAAAAAAATTTGGAGGGGGGGAGGAAGGGGGGGGGGTAAACGATAAAATACAATTTCAAAGTGTTATTAAAAAATAGTATTATTTCAATAGTTGCAGCAGACTGTTTTAATTACGCACTTTTATTGGATATTTATTAAATTTTTGTTTTATTAAGAAATCTTAATTTTGTTATAGTAGTATATTAGCCGGAAAACCTGGTTTACCCAGAAATATTGTAAATGCTAATTGTGTGTTTATTAGAACATAAACTAGCCGAACTTTGCTCATCTAAACGCTTCCATATTGTCAATTATTTTTTTTTTATCAGTTTTTCAAGTTTTAAGTGAAAAACACAATTTTTACCCACCGTCCTAGGACGGGGATTTACACTAGTACATTAAAATAACGTACAGTTAGGGGGGGGGGGGAAGTAAACATCCCCTAACAACTCCGCAAGTAATTATAATAAAAGAAAGTTACTGGTACCAAACGATTGGAAATAAAGACTACTTTTAAATGATGTATATGAAATTTGCTTGGGGGGAGGGAGGGGGGCATCTACAAATCAAAACCAGACCAAACTTTTTTTTTTCAATTGGGTGTTCTTCGTTTTATATTTATGATTTATTTTCTACTTTTTATCTTTAAAATGTTTCATTGTTGCATTTTCCTAGCGATTTGGCCTATTTTGATGAACATTTCTCTGCGCATAACTAAATCCATTGTTTTTTCAACTCTCATACAATGGTACCAGTTACAGAGAACATTGAAAGATGGTGACATTGTTGCTTTAATAGAATTTCGTTAAAATTATATTTGGGACAATTTTTTAAAACTTTAGTAAGTTAACAATTTGTGAAATAACTTCTCATTGCTCTTGCTCTTTAGGGCTTCCAGTGTCAATTGAAATTAACTTTTTAAGTAATAAAAAGTGTATGTTATATAGAGGAAGGGGGGCCGGGCATCGTGATTTTACAAATACTTATGTGGGGTGGTGCATGCTCCTACACCCCCCCCCCCGCCCCCCACGCAGAAAGGAAGAAACCACTGGTATATGCGAAACCGGTTTCGAAACTGAAAGTACCTTTTAAAAAAATATCTCCAACCAAAATCGAAAAAGTAAAAAAGAGTTATATTAAAGATTGAGCTCAGCTATCCTATGCAAAAAAAAAAAAAAAAAAAAAAAAAAAAAAAAAAAAAATTGTTTAAAAATATTTAAATTGAAAAGAGAAATTTGAAAATAACCTGCCCATAAGATTAACATTACGAAGCGTGTGTTTTCAAGTGCGTGAAGAATCCCCTTTTGAAATTCTAATTTTTTTAGATATTAAACTTCTATCTCTTCTGAGCATTTTGGTATAATTGTTTCCTTGAAATTCCCATTAGAATAGAAGTTATGGCTTTTAGAATTATTCCCGCCCAATAGCTGAAGCGGCGTTTCCGAAACTTTGAAGTCATTTTTCTCCAAATGACGTTTTTGGGCATAATGCGCACTCTATCTCAAAAACTTCTGAATATTTTTTCATGAAATTTTCAAAACATATGTTTCATGTTAGTCTGTATAAACTGAACCTAAAATTTCTTTCTTTCTTTTTTTTTTTTTTTTTTTTTTTTTTTTTTTTTATTGTTCAAAAAATATTTTTTTAGGTGGTTATACTGTTGAAATTTTCAAAATTTCGCATTAGCAAAATACAACTTTGTATTGAAAATATAAAAATGCTTTAAATACAATTTTTTTAGATTCAGGGTAATTTGTACAATCTGAAGTACAAGTAGGCGCCGAAATTAACATTCTAGTTTCAATATTTATTTTGTAATCGTGCGCATAATCTGTTATACCAATTTTCTGCTCATCAAATACTTGACAGTTTGGAGCCCCCTGTAAATGCTAATTCTGCATCTAACTATTTTTTACATACATAAAATGAAAGAACATACTTATGTCTTTTACCCCAATCAAAATTGTGTTTTAAGATCATATACATTTTAAGATATTACATCTTAAAAATGTTCTTTTTTTTTTCTTTTTTGTCAATTTTAAGAGTCCTGAGACCCCTTAATGGGACCTTCTACATTAGGAGAAAAAAAAAGCACTTTTTATGATTTTTTTTTTTTTTTTTTTTTTTTTTTTTTTTGTAAGAAAACTGCATGATAGATCTTTTTGAAATTTTAACAGTTTATTGTACATATCTTAAGGTATACACAAGAATTATTTTGTTAGATTTTGTTTCTTCTACTCTAAGTCATAAACAAATATGTTCAACCACATTTTTTGGCACGGCGGGCAATATTTAAAAAAAGACTACTCAATGGATCATCTTGATTTTTTTTTAAATTAAAGCTTATTTAATTTCCTTCGATATGAATTAAAGCTTTGACTAAAATTATTTTAAAAAAAGTTATTAACAAATAAGAACAAATTTTTTTAACAAAAAAAAAATTTTTAATCAACCATTACATAACTTTTTTAAAATAAATTTATGGGCTCCTTTAATTTAACTAGAAGCTATGCTCACGAAGTTTACGAAAAAAAAATTATTTTTGTGTTTCAGATAATTGTACAAGGCGCTATCATGCCCACCGTCACTACAAAATTTTTGTATAACTTATTGAATCTATATTTATCAAATAAATCAAGGATTTTTTTAAAGAATAAATAATTATATTTTATTGAGGTTTTTTTTAAAAAAAGCTCTTTTGTACTGTTTTTGAGTAAAAATAAATAAATAAATAAATAAAAATAAATGAAAAAATGTTTGTTCGAAATTCCCTGAATTCAAATGATGTCCAATGAGATAAACTAAAAGAGAAAAATAAATACCAAGATGGCTATTATATTTTCGGGGGAAAGATACGAATTGTGGTAAAAAATGCCAACTTTTCAGGAGAAACAAAAAATCAAAAACTTTTTACTCAGTTTTTTCTACATATTTTTACTTGATATATATGTGGGTAGTTTTCTATGTGTAATTTCAATATGGTATTGGTATTATTTATGGCGGTCGATTATCCATATGTGGGATAAGGGCCCGGGGGGGGGGGGAAGTTCCCTCCGTGTGGGTCTTTCTAAAGCAACCTAACCCTTATTTATGCAAGGTTAGAGGAAAACCACGGAAAATTCCGAACGATTAGACCGCCTTGCGCACGCAATTGGGATCGAACCCGGCACCTCCCGTCTACCAGCTTTGAGAGCAGACCCTCTCGGCCAGTGGTGTAAAAATAAAACAAAAGTTTTAAGTATATATTTTTATTTTTTTTCACACTTTTGAGCATGAAGCGCACTTCTTTAATTTCGGATACTTTTAGAGCACCTATCGAGATGGGAATTTTTGCATTTTGTGCAGTACATACTGTAGAATAATGTTATTTAAAAAAAAATGAAAATGGATTTTTTATTTCATTTTTCGAGTAGGTTACCCCATTAAAAAGTAAGACGTCTCTGCTTTCATCGTTTTCATTTTTGATCGCTTAACAAGAGCAGGATTTCAGCATCTGTCAGCGAAATCTTCGGAAATTTGCGTTAATGTTCCGAATTAATCTGTCAAGACCGCATTAAACGCTGAGAAAAAGGCCTATTGAAAAGGCTGTTTTGAATGCATAAAACTTTCAATAATAAGAGGGAGGCGGAACCTAATCCATGACGCAAGCAAAGTATGTAGACACCGCGCGAAAACGAAAATTGCTCTGTTTAGATGTCTGAGAGTAAAAGAGTGCTTTTGAAGTGACTTCAAACGACCGTTCTCTCTCTTTCCCCGTGCTCTTTTTTCCCTCCGATTTTATAAATGGACGGATTCGGTTCCTTTGTTTTGATGGTTCTGGCAGTTAGTAAGTGGTCTTGTTTTTATTTGTTTATTTCATTTTTGCTTTGCTGTTGGATAGGCAGTTCTGTCCGTGTTATTCTCGATTCAATTCGAGCTGTTGTCTGGAGGCAATACTCGATATATTAAGAGCGAATTCGATAAAGGAAAAATGAAGCGGAATATATTTTCTATGTTTAAAATGATAAACGCATTATATTCTTTTTTATATTTCGTACCAATAATTGAGTGCGGCTTAAAAAAAAAAAAAAAAAAAAGAATTCATTTACACATTCCTCGTAATCTTGATATATTATGAACGAATTCGATACAGGAAAAATGAAGCGAATATATATTTTTTATGTTTAAAATAATAAACCTTTTTTTTTCCATTTTAATAATTGAGTGCGACTGAAAAAAAAATTCATTTCCATATTCCTCATACTCCTGATATATTATGATCGAATTCGATACAGGAAAAATGAAGCAAACATATTTTTCATGTTTAAAATAATAAACTTATTATATATTTTTTAATATTTCATAGCAATAATTATTGAGTGCGGCTTAAAAAAGAATTCATTCATATATTCCTCATATTGCTGATATATTATGAGCGAATTCGATACAGGAAAAATGAAGATAATATATTTATCTATGTTTAAAATAACAAACTTATTATATATGTATATATATTTTTCACTAGCTAACTTGCCCGGCGTTGCAAGTTAGCAAGTTTTTTGACGTACGTCAAAAAACAGCTCGAATTGTGAAAAAGCTCTGAAAATCACAATATTATATCGCGAAAAATTTTTAAATTGCTGCACAAATTTCGAAAAGAGAAAAAAAAATTATATATTGTGTTCGAAGATTGAAAGTTGATTCCTTTCACTAATGTGGAAAAATGGTAGGAAATCGCTAAATACACTAAAAATCACATACAAAATTCTTTAAAAATTCGAAAATTGCTATACGAAATTCGAATAAACTTTATTGAAATGAGGGCAGAAATTACTTTAGTATTATAGGCCAAAAATGGACTGTCAAAAAATTGCAGCAGATCGCGAAGAAACGTAGAAATCGAATTAAAAATCGCAAAAAGTTCAAAAATCACGAAAGTCAAAATTTACTGTAATTGGATAAAAGTTTCAAATCTAATTCCTTTGACCTGCGGGCTCTCTTAAAATTTATGTTTGGGAAAGCATGCTACGCATTGTATCATGTTACTTTTATTCATAATTTAATTTACTTGCATTCCCTTAAATATAATTAACTTTCTTCTATCTCGCACATGTTAATAATTCAAAATTCGCTATCACAGTGCCAAAATTGAATGACAATCTATGGCCATCATGAGAGTTGTAAAGGTAGTATATAGGTTCGTTGAGTTGGATGCATTTAACAAGGTATAAGTATCGCATTGTTTCAAGCAAATCATTCAATTTCGGAACCGACCCTCTTAGACGTCCGCAACCACAATTTCCAACCCAAAGAGTATA
Organism: Maratus speciosus; assembly: GCA_963932465.1. Lineage (NCBI taxonomy): Eukaryota > Metazoa > Arthropoda > Arachnida > Araneae > Salticidae > Maratus > Maratus speciosus. The sequence continues at coordinate 39,150,843 of OZ010791.1, read as the reverse complement.
AAATCAACACCTGTTGTTCAATATACACTCACTATACACACATGAAAATGTAACAGAATATTAAGTTTGATTAAATTGCGTGCATTAGTTTTTGAGATATAGCTTTTGCGAAAATCGTGAAAAATTCCGCATAGCAGCGCCATCTGTTGTGCGATTTACACTAAAACCTAATCAATTACAGATTGCGTCAGTTACAGATTGCATCAACGTCTAATTGAATCTGAAGTTTGATGAAAATCCATGCATTAGTTCTTGAGCTAGAGCTTTTGCGGAAATCGTACAAAATGCAGCACAGCAGCGCCACCTGTTGGATGATATATGCATCAAAAACTAATCAGCACCAGTTAAAACAAGGTATAACTGAATCTAATTATTTTTTTAATTCCTTTGTTCTTGAGATAGATTTATTGCTAAAATCGTGAAAAATGCAGCATAATCGTGCAGAATCGTGAAAAATGCAGCGCTACCTTTTGGGCGATATACACCAAAACCTAATAAGCAACAACTTAAGTCAACTTATAGCTGAATCTGAAGTTTAATGAAAACCGTGCGTTAGTTCTTGAGATAGAGCTATTGAGAAAATCAAGACAAATTCAGCTTGGAGTGCCACCTGTTGGGCGATATACACCAAAAACTAATCAGTACCAGTTTATATCAAGGTCTAACTGAATCTAAAGTTTTGCGAAATTCTGTGAATTAGTTCTTGAGATAGAGAACCCACAATATATTTGTCACATACATACAGACAGACATTTTCTAAAAACCATCCAATCGTGTTCAAGACCTTCTTAAACGTATAAATCCATCGAAAACCGGAAGTCGAAATTTTTCACGAATCTAATACTTTCTCCTTGTAAAGATAGAAGAAAGTAAGAAATATCATTTGTAATATTTTATGACCTGATCAATTAACTAACTCCATTAATAGAGGGGAACTCCTATCTAATATATAAAAATGAAAAATTGTCTGTCTGTCTGTAATGCTATACAAATCCACAGTTTGGAAGCCAGAATTGTGAAATACGTACATGTGTATTAACACGGTCGAGGCAACTAAAGTAATCCGGAATCGGCTAATTTTTAATTAATAAAAAACCACCAATTTAACACCAATTTCCAATCAAATTTAAACATTTTTCGTTATAGCTGTTGCCAACAATTAAAAATTCACAATAAAATTCTTACCACACCAATTACTTTTCTATTGCAAGATTTCCACGTGAAAAAATGAAATAAAGGTTTGACAAAAAAAAAAAAAAAAAAAAAAAAAGGAATATTACATCATAACTTTTCTACTGCCACGAATTTGATTTCCACGTGAAAAATGAAAATATAATAATTAGTTTGACGAATTCAAAACAAAAGTAAATGTTACGTCATAATTTTTTTGTTTTTGATTTCCATGTGAAAAATTATAATTATTTAATTAATTTGACGAATAAAAAAATGGAATATTACGTCATATTGGAACTATAAAGTACGTGGTGGATTTATAACGTCATAGACCGGGCGCCGGCAGCACAGACAATCACCTCATCGAGTTCACGGATAAAATTCTAGGATTCGTTACATTTTGATTAGCATATTAAAACGCAATCGGTCTGCCCACCCAAATGTATGAAAACATGCGGACTGGGAGCAGGAAAACACAATGGTTAACCTACGAGTCAGCCGCTAAAATTCGGTTTTCTGGTGTTTTCCACCAAGATATGACTTGGGAGGCCGATTGCGTTTTAATATGCGAATCTAGATTTAACTAATCCTAGAATTTCATCCATGAAGTCGATGAGGTGATTGCCTGTGCTGCCGGCTCTTGGTCTGTCATATAAATGTGAAAAAATTATTGAAGCATGATAAAAACTCGATTATGGAAATATTGGCGTATTTTAACATTATTGCTCCACTGATGAATGTAAATAAGTTCATTTATAGCTGTATTATTTTGCGTCTGTTATATAAATTTATACATTTTTATATTGGATTTTCATTTCATTCATGTGTACAACACTTCCACTGTTTATTTCTATTATTTTTATGTTGTACATTAAATTAGAAAATTGTTTTTTTTTAAACAATCATTCTTAAAATTCCGGGCAACGCCGGGTGCTTTAGCTAGTTTAAAATAAATTCATTTGCATATCCATCTTTCCCAGTGGTGCAGTCGTTAAAAAAAACAGAGGGTATACGTTCTAAGCAGAGGGTATACGCTCAAGGACAGGGTGTATATATTATAGCTTTCTTGAGAAACAGAGGTTATACGGTGTTCCGGAAAAAAAATCCAGAGGGTATACGGCGTATACCCTCCACTACATCCCTGATATTTTCGAAAATTTTAAATATTTGTCTTCATTGGCTATGTGCACTATTCAAACGGATTGAAGTTATAAATTTAACGAGGATGAAAAATTATTCATCAAGTATGATTATGAAATACTTTCCAACGCATTCATAATGCTGAAACAAAACTTCACAACTTACTAAGAAAACAAGGAACACCCAGCCGGAGCACCAACCCAAAGGTTTGTGGCTTTATTGCTCCGCTGGAAATTTCCCCTCTACCATTCAGCAAGAACATGCCTTAGCTTCATAAATATTTTTTGCACCGCATATTGTACTGAATGTATATTTTAGTACACTTCATAAGTGCATATCAATTTCATTCTGTCCGAAAGGCTCTAACATAATTAAAATGCACTTTAAATAATTTTTTCCCATAATAATATCCCATTTTAAGGAACCAAGAGATTTGTAATGATAATGTTTCCTTTCTCATTCCTGAATTCTGGCTTTCTATTTTGAAAGATCTATGAAATTTCCATGGTTTTTTTCCGGCACTTCATTCTTCTTTGAATGACAGATGGCGCCAGTGAGTTGTTTTTAAGGATTTTGGATGTTTCCGTTGAACTATTTCACAGTTTGAATTTATTTTTTTAAGATGTAGCATATAAAGTATTTCTGCCGATTTGTATTTTAGAAAATTTTACTCCTGATGAAGGTTTTAAAGATTAAACCGAAACGTTGAGATTTATTTTATTCATATGTTTATTTTACATCATCTTTTAATTTGTAAATAAAGTGTAGCAACACCTATTTTATTTTGTATTTTTTCCCCATTGGCTGTAATGTAACGGAAAACTTTTGACTGTCCTTGTAATTAAACTATGCATCCAATTTTCATAAAATTTGGAATGACTCGACAAAATTTTGCAACAATTATGTATTTAAAATTTCAAACCATTCGGTTAGGTACTTTTTACTCTGTTTTATACGGACGGACGGATAGACAGACAGACCGAACGACGACTGTAGGTGCTACGTACTTAATAATTACGAACGCACCTAAAAAGGCATGTATACAAATCCCACAAACTTCACGAAAGTGTGAGAACAAAAAACTCCCCCAAGAAGTAACCTTAAAAAACATAACCAAACGGCAACTGCCCCTGCCAGACAAACTTAACTATAACTAAACTAGTAACCAAATAAGATAATGCCAAATTCATAAAACTAACGACCAAAATTTGATGCAACTGACTGATTGTAATTAGCTAAAATGTAATTACTAACCAAGCTAATACCAAATAAACTGGGATTGGGAAGTTACAGAGCATCCCTATAGCTATAATTAATAGAAATAAAACATAAATTAATTAAAAGAGAAAGTAACAGAGCTGTCCAGTCAGGGAGTTACAATGGAATTACAATGTTTATATAAAGAAAGTTGAGCAACAAATTTCATAAATACAGCAATGCTACAAAACAGTTCTCAAACACCCAAGTTGCAATGTCCATTACACTAGAGTCCAATGGAAACTGAACGAAAGTCAAGTGTATGTCCAAATATCTCTATACACAGGCACCGGTTTTTGACTGTGTTAGAATACTATCAGCACTATTAACAAAGATCTTCGATTTAAACCAGCCATACTCAATCTTTTTTTCTCGCGGGCCGCAAACTTATGTTTGCGATGTTAGGCGGGCCGCAATACGCTTATAAAAAGATATAAAAAAGAGTACTGTAAAAGCACTTATTTTCGCGAGCCGTAATTTTCGCGAAAATGAAGATATCGGTGACTTCGCGAGCTGAAAATTTCGCGAATTTTACATGAACAAAACCGAAAGTTGAATAATCCCCAAACTACCTAAATAGAACCTCTTTTGCAATAAGGCATTTTAAGAAACTTCCTTTTGTTCGAAAAGTTTGTTCTATTAATTCTATTATTGTTTTTATTTAAGGAATAGTTGTATAGTATTCAAGAAATAGTTGTAAGTATTCAAGAAGTTTTTGTACTTATTTCTTATTTAAGTAACTGTAATCATTAAATTTTGGATAAGTGACAAATTTATTATTATTTGAGGCGGAATTTTTTTTTCGCGAGGCTTAAATTTTCGCGATTATGACGGGCTCGCGAAAATCGTGAAAATTAAAGCCTCGCGAAAATAAGTGCTTTTACAGTAATTAAAATAGTAAGATAACATAAATAGTATAATAAAAAAAATAATAAAGTATTAGCTATGTAATAACTATAAAACGCAATAATATAACAAATCAGAATATCCAAGTTCTAAAGAAATAAAACAAGTGAACTTTTTTAATAAATCACGTTTGCTCATGGCAATTTTTTTTTCTTTAATTGTAGAAATATAGAGTGCAAATTTGTGAAAAGAACTTTTGACTATAAGAAAACGGAATTTAAGATATTTTAAGATAAATTTAAATTATTTATAAATGACAAAACAGATTTTGTCTTCCCATGAAAATGTATAAAACAACACTGGAAGTCTCAAATATTTTTTATGTACATCTCGAGTGTCTCAGGCCGCATATAAAAGGTTGCTGGATCACATGCGGCCAGCGGGCCGCAGGTTGATTACGGCTGGTTTAAACCGTAAAAACTGAGCTTGAGAAGTCGATGCAAAATATACTTAATGACTCTTCTGAAACTCAACATATGTAGTCACACATACAGTGGAACTTCCCTTTAACAAAGTCCCTATTTAGCGAAGTTTTCTACTTAACGAAATTTCTGCTGAACCTTGACTTTGAACACCATTAACGTGTAAATTAATCTCCATATTACGAAAAATATATTCTATACAACGAAGTTTATTCCACTTTCGTACGTGTACAACATTCAAACGGAGAGGTTGCTATTGTGAAAGATGTATGAATTTATTTCTGCGGATTGTAAGAAGTTTGTATATGAAGATTGTAAGAAAATGAAGTTATTTCCTTATTTAGCCATTTCCATTCAAAAGAAGAAATTTTAAAAGCCTCCGATGCAATAAGAAGGGGATTCCAATTTCACGAAAATGTTACAGAGGAATTACTGTAAACGCACTTACTTTCGCGAGGCTTTAATTTTCGCGAGTCCGTCGTAATCGCGAAAATTTAAGCCGAAAATTTAATTTTTTTTTTTTTTCCGCCTCAAATAATAATAAAAAATCAGAAATTTTTCACGTCAAATTTAATGATTACAGTTATTTAAATTAGAAATAAGTACAAAAATTTTTTGAATACTTAACACTATTTCTTGAATACTGTACAACTATTTCTTGAATAAAAACAGTAATAGAGTTAATAGAACGAACTTTTCGGATCAAAGAAAGTTTCCTAAAATACCTTATGTAAAAGGGGCTCTATTTAGGTAGTTTCGGGATTTTTCAACTTTCGGTTCTGTTCATGTAAAATTCGCGAAATTTTCAGCCCGCGAAATCACTGATATCTTCATTTTCGCGAAAATTACGACTCGCGAAAATAAGTGCTTTTACAGTATTCGATACAATAGTACGAAAATTTTAATGAACAGTGCATTTTTTATACGAAAAACCTATAGAAAGAAATATTACAGACATTTTTAAAGTTCAGAATTTGGAATACTGGGAAAAATGAGAAAAGATACGCTACGCTTCAGTTTTTATATACCTCTCTTTGTTATGTGATTTTTTAGACATTATTCCAATTAAATTTTTCTCATTTGTCCACAATAAAAAAAGTTACTGCCCGAATTAAAATACATTCTCACACTATTTCCATCGTATGTGTATTTTTTATTTTATGTATGTGTATTTTATTACACAAATTTCATGAATCTGAGTTGATTTCTATTTAACGAATTTTCTTTATAACGCAGTGTTTAAGTGTAACGATGAGACTTCGATAAGTGAAACGATGAGTGAAATGGAAGTTTCACTGTATTAATAAGTAAACATTTTGGAAGACGCATAACACATTTGAAACTCAATTTCAGCAATTACTACTAATAGTCGAAAAGAGTATCCGAATTCTTTTGTGCAGCCCTGTATAGGATCCACAGATTTATTTGTATACTACATAGTACGCTAAAATTTGGAAACGCATAGCAAAATTGAAAATTCCCCTTCAGCAATTTCCGCCCCAAAAAAGGAAATGTACTTGAGATATCGTTTGAAGAGCCCTGTATAGGATCTATAGAATTTATGTGCACCCAGTAATATGTGAAAAATAATTGTTACATTTAAAAATACGTATCACAACTGAAAACACACTGCCAGCAATTACTGAAACCAATTTTTTGTGTGTGTCCCAGTCAATAAAGATACAGTCGTGGAAAAAAAAAAAGTAAACACCCCCTACTCACTCCTCAACAAATTATCGTAGAAGAAAGTGACTGGTACCGGACGATTGGAAATAAAGTCTCCTTTTAAATGATATATATAAAATTTGCTTAGGGGCCATCTACATATTAAAACGAAACATAACTTTGTTTTTTTTTCAATAGCAGGCCACAATTCTGACAGCATAAATGAACTCTACACCCTTCAATTAGTCTAAAAACAAATTTTTATGCAATTCGTACCATAAGTTTCCGAGAAATTAATTATTTTAATACGAGCGTACTTTAAGGGCTGTATCCAAATTGAAGTTCGGTACTCGATTGTTAACCGAGAAAGCCTCCTCCTTGATCAAGGCACCTTAAGCACCACTCAGGCAGTCAACGAAGCGTGCTAGATTACAGGATAGCATAAGGAATCACAAAATATCTAGTCACTTCTATCATAGACGGCCGCTTTTTCAGGAAGGCTCACGTTTTCAGCACCAGCCTTGGCGAGTTGGCGAAAGCGAGAACGTTCATCCAGCTCTAACGCCAATCGTCGTCTTGTGTTTTGCTTTGAGCCGAAATGGCGGAAGACGAACTAAGATATTTTAGAATAACAGTCCTACCTAAATTAAAGAAATACTTTCAATTATGTGTTCTAGATGAAAAGAAATCTTCTTCGAAAGAAATTGTATTACGAACTCTTATACTCTGTTTTATCAAAGGCCTTTATTACTTTTGATGATAGAGACTAAAATTTTGATTATTTGATCCCCTCAAAAATCTACATTTTCATTCAATTGAGTATTATTAATTCCATACCTGTTAAACAAAAACTCATTACCTTCATAAATCTAGATATTTGATTACATATAAAGATGGATTTATGGGGATGATGAATTAATGCAGTTTCATTGCATTTTGATGTATATAAACACAGATTTAAAAAATACCTGTGGCAGAAAATTACTATATTTTCTGCGATGAACTTATATAATTAATTTAATACCAAATCATTCTGCAGAAACAGTACCCAAAGTCGAGTGAAAACAGGCTAAACCAAGAAAAAAACAAACAAACAAACAAACAAAAAAAAAAAACCTATCACACTCCCAACTAGGATGTTTAGAAATTGCCTTTTTAATGTGAGATGAAATTCTTAAGGGGAGGTGGGGGAGAAGGAATATTGAATGACTATCTTTTGTTACTTCAAAGTAACAAATAAAATCAGTAGAGAATTTTTTTAATTATGTATGATAGTGAGGGGCTGTAGATTTAAATAGTTAAATTTATCAATTAACAAATAGAAAAATAAACCAAAAAAATTAAAAACTTGGAATATTTAACTTTTTTTTGGGGGGGGGGAGGGGGAGGTGAAAGAAAAACAAGCTTTTCTTTTTTTTCGGGGGGAGGGGGATTTGAATAATGAGTCCTTTACTTATAGTTACTTCAAAGTAATAAATAGGACAGAAAATCTTAAAAAATGTAAAGAATTAAAAAAAAAAAAAAAATGAAAACGTGTGCACAAAAAGTTAATCCTGATTTTTTTTTTTTTTTTTTTATCTTTCATTTTATTTATTTTTTTTTTATGGGAAATTATTTATTTGTTATTTAAAAATCAACAGATAGAGCAAAACACAATTTTAACTAATCTTTTCTGCAAGGCAACAATGAATTTTAAATGGTCAAAAAATAGTGTGCTGGAGAAGAGGGGGGGGGGGGGGGAGGAGAAGAGAAAATTCGAAATGGGAGGTTGACTCAGATGATTGATCATTATTTTATTGCCACTTCAAATTAATAAATAGTACAATATGTGTGCAGAATGACGAAAAATGGAGTGTGTGTGTAGGGGGGGGGGGGGGGATTTCATCCGAGAGAATTTAAATGATTTATTCAAATATAACAAATGACTATTTTAAAATAACAAATAAAAGAATTGGGACGAAATAATATTTAAAAATATGGCAAAAATTTTAAAATAAAAAACTGAAGAATTTTAAAGATTTTTAATTTTGTGCACTAGGGGCAGACCAATGTTTTTTTTCCCCATAAGAACTCAAATAATGATAAAGATTTAACAGCATTAAAATGTAATAGTAATTGATTTAATTGCATACATCAACTTGCAATTATTTTAACTAATTGCTTTAATTGCAGGATACAGCTAAATAATTTATGATTTATTGTTCAATCTAATTATAATCGAATTGATTTTAGTTTCAACTTCCTATTAATGTCTAATCGCAATTAAATTAAGAACAATTAATTTTTAATAAATTATTTCAGTGAAAATATGTTTTATTAATGCAATCAACACATCACACAATTATGCCGCTTAATTTAAAAAAAAAATTTAAATTAATTCAGTAGTAGGGTCAGGTGAGGTAATTATGACCGCCGTCATATTGAAGAAAAATGTGTATGGTAAAATTTTATTTCAAGCTTAGATATTAACCTCATAATGTATATTTTATCTTAGATATTCTTTATTACTAGTCTGAAGCCTTTTTGACATCCGAATAGCAATTTGAAACTAAGTCTATAAAATTTTTGATAAACGCATTTGTCACTTTGGAGTTCAAAGTGGTCACAATTACCCCAAACAAATGTGTATTAGCAAGTATAAAGAGAAGATATAGTGGTCATAATTTCCCCACTAGTGGTCTTAATTACACCAAACTTATGTGATTGTGAGTTTTTGGTGGGGTAATTATAACCATACTTTTAACTTAAACAGCTATGAGAATTAAAACTTAAAAGGTGTTCTTAAAGAATCAAAGTTACTTCCTATGTACTGAAAACACCACTTTTCCAAATAGAAATAAGCAAAAAAAAAAAAATAATAATAATAATAATAATAATAATAATAATAACAATATTGAAAATGTAAAAAGTGGTCATAATTACCTCTCCTGACTATAATGCTAATAAAACTAAGTTCAATTGTATCATAAAAACATGATCAATAGAATTATATTTATTACAAAAAAATCTTTACGTCTGTTTTTGCGAATTAATGAAATAAATGAATATTATTGAACTGAAAAACATAACTTATGTTTGAATTATATATATTGTGCAATTAAAAGCACTTTAATGCGAAAAAGCTCTTTGTTTTAAAAGCAAAAAGCTCTCAGCAAAGGGATGGGTTTGCTGTTCGCTACGCGTAAGACGTCAGGAACAAGAAAGGGTGCGTAGCATTGAATTCATCCCCGCGCCAACCGTTACTCTGGCGATAAAGTGCTCAAAACGTGAGCCTTCTTGAAAAAGCTAGACGGCCCCTTAAACCATCATTTTGCCGTTTTTTAAGCATAATTTGAAAACTACTTGGAAGAATAAATGTGAAATTTTGGATTTCCATAAAGCAGGACTTAATAAATCTAAATCCATCAAAAAATTGTAGATTGCAATTCATAATTTTTCCGAATATTAATTTCATAATTCATATCATAAAATTGCAAATTCAATGTATTTATGTTTGGGTATATTAGTATTATTGCTACACAAAAAATTGGCACATTAAGAGCATAATTTCAGGAAATATAAATAAAAATATGAAAATGTAATTTAACAGTAGAAGCACTAAATTTTGAATGTTTATAATTCAAAAACGTATCTATTCAAATGACTTGAAATTTGGTGCCTATGCATAGTTTGAACCGAAGATTTGAAATATCTCGTTAAAATTGGGTATTGCCATTGTAAAAATTGAAGTTTGAATTTGTTTTAATATGTAGATGTCCTCCTAAGCGAATTTTATATACATCATTTAAACGTAGACTTTATTTCAATCGTTCGGTACCAGTAACTTTCGTCTACGATAATTTGTTGAGGAGTTAGTAGGGGGTGTTTACTTTTTTTTTTTCCACGACTGTACATTTTATGCACCCCTATTCTACGGTAAGCGACTTGTAGTATATCTCTGTGATATGTATCAATTTGAGTATGATTAAAATAGTGTAACATCATTAAAATACGCCGCAAACGGTTTTCTCCCAAAATAACACTTCTTAACTTATAATACATTATAGCCTATAGTACACTTACTGTATCATATTATATTATACGAAATGAATTTTACAACTGAGTGAAAAAATGCCCAGTGTCGAACACAAGACAACCGGACTTAAATTGCCAACTCTCTACCTATTGAGCTACCTCGACCGACAACCGGCGGACCCTTATTGGCTATAACATCTGGTCTACCTTACAGACAGTTAAACATACTATACAGCAGGTAATGGAACATTTTTAGGTGTATCTATAATATAATCAGGGCTTAATTTCTGACAAAATAAGCACCGGAGCCCTAATATTCTGCGGTACCGGTACAACACTCGTATGCCACCCCCCGCACCCCCCCATCACTTCAATCACTCGTATGCCCCCCCCCCGCCCCCCCCCCCCCCCCCATCACTTCAATCTGAATATTTATATTTCGTACATTATTTGCAAAATTTAAAGATTTTTTTTTTGTCTTTTTTTAGCAAAATAAAAATTTTAAATATATCTATCAGCATATACTTAGCTGTCAACTATTCCACTTATTAGTTATCACTCCTGAATAATAATCTTTGCCTAATTTTAAAGTTAATTAATTTCAGAATTCTGCGATAAATAGGGTAAGGATTAGGATTAGGAAATAGTGTTAACACCAAAAAAAAAGAGATAGTTCGCAGCTATACCTTTCTAAGAAAAAATGAATGAAATTTACAGAAATTAATATTTATATATGCTGAAGAATGGAAATGTTTTACTATTACCTGTAAAAGTTGCATATCTTAAGCTATAATCGATTCCTTTTGCATAACAATCTTTTGTAGTGAGCCCCTGAAAATCAGATTAAATTAAAAATTTCACACCGTTATTGGAAAGAATCGATGCTTTTATAGAAATAGGGGAAGCACTCCTCGATTGCTTTCTATCAAAATAACAATACATGACAATTATATCTACTTACAAATGAAAATGACTTCGTAAATGTGCGAAGCAGAGCCTTAGCAAGGGTACCGTTTGCGATACAAAATAAATAGAAAAATCACTAATGTGATTTTTATAGGGTGTCAACGATTTTAATCAGTTGGTTTAAATCAGCGATTAAAATTATGATTTTAATCAACTGATTTTTTTTTTTAAATCATTGATTTAAATCAAAAATTTTCTAAATGTTTAAAATGTCAAAAAAAGTATTAAAATCTAACATAAATATAATTTGAAAGTTTCTACAGGTATTTTGACTTATGTATAAACAAAAAAAAGAACTTTAAATAATTGTTTCTAATTTTAATTCACGAGTATTGTAAAAAATTAAAAACAGGTGAGTTTATGAAAAGTATTGTTTTTAAGTTTTTATCCAAATTAAAGCAGTTTCATTTAAAAATGATATTTAAATCTAATTTGCAATGTCATAATTTCCTTTAGGTAATCAATTTATGCATTATTTTATATAAAATTTACACATAGCAAGTGTAATACATTTCTACAAGTAAAAGAATAAATAGTAATTAATATTAATCTCAAGTTACAGAAGAATGAAAGAATGACATTTTTTCAAAGCTAAATTGTAAATGAATGCATAAGAGAAAAAGAAATAATTGGTATAAAAATGCTAAACTCAGCAAGAGTTTCTTCGGTATAGGTTGAATAAATGTTTTTAACTTTAACTCATGTATACTAAATAAAAAATAATAATTGGGGATTGAAAAAACAGCAGAATGTTTCTTTTTAAAAAAAAAAAAAATAAAGGACAAAAAAATGACTTATTGAAAGCTAATAATCCACACTGAGAGGTAATAATGCTGTTACTTAAATATTTTGAGGGTTTCTTATATAAGTGGCTAACTTAGATTTATTCTATATGAATGGGTTTAACTCATTTTCATAATTCTTTTGGTTATATACATACATGTGTGTAAGTTTAGATTTTGGTGGTTTACAGTAATTTTCCTAAATACAAATGCAAAACGAGCTGCAAATAATGTTTGTTAGTTTTGCTATTTGTGTTACTAACTAATGAAATTACTTATTTGCAGTTTTTATTAATCCTAGTTTTGTTATTTGTGTTAGTAACTAATGAAATTACTTATTTGCAGTTTTTATTAATCCTGTAATTATATAATTTCTTCTAGGGCTTTTTTTAATGGTGCCGCACTATGCCCCTTTTGAAATTGGCAAAATGCACCGTGCCTTAAAAAAAATAGTTGAAATTCATCTGTAGTTGTAGCTAGAGATTTCTTGTAAAAAAAACTTCCCCATTCAACAGTATTTCTAAATTCATGTGGCCAAAATCTTGCAAAAATATAGAACTTTATTTCTTTAGAAAATACAGGATATTTTTAAAATATGTTATTTAATTGTATTTTTCAATTTGTTATTCATAAAATTATTAAAAATTAAGGACACTTTATTTATCATACTAAAAATTATTAATTTTTTTTCTCTTATATCGTTACTAAACACATTACTAATATATTTCCTCATGAAATAGTACCCTTTTTTTAAAACTAGCATCCTGCCCCCTTTTTCTTTCTAAAATGAATACTACCAGGGTCGTACTGGCCCACCGGGCAACGAGGCAAATGCCCGGTGCGCCCATCGTCACTTTTTTCTCTTTTTTTTCTTTTCTTTTTTTTTCTTTTTTTTTTTTTAAGCACGCATTTTGAAAGGCATAAAATTTTCAAAAATTTTCATTTGGAAAATTAAAAAGTAATGCTTTTTATTTTTTAAAGTATAGCATAAGCAAACTATGTGTGATGAAAGACAATTAGATAAACCAATTTCGAGATAACATAAGTTATCGACAATCAGATATGCCATTGTTACACATTGCATCCAGGACCAGACTCTGTTTCAAAGCCTGTATTAATGATAAATTCTAAGAAAAATAATATTAAGTACTCACTTATTTAGATATACTCCTAAATAATTTCTGTTCTAGGAATGCTTCTAATAAGTGTCTAATAAGTCTGCGTCTAATACGTTTGCATATTTTCTGCGTCTAAGTATTTAGCGCCCCTGGTGTTGTGAGGTATTTTTGTATTTCTGCCTTTTGTGCAAGTATAAACGACAAAACACTGTATAAGAAACATATTCTCATTTTAAATGGATTCATTCACAGAGACTTTGATAGTCATGGCGCCCTGGTCTAGATTTTATTCAGTACCCCGAAGTATAGTAACTTCTACATAAATTAATATTGGTATTAATGATGTATTTAGTATATTTTCTCTCAAATATTCAGCGCCCTGGGTGGCTGCCCGGTAGTTTGGTATTTCTGTTTTTTGTGAAAGTACAAAAAACAAAACAAAAAAAATGCCAATTTAATACAGGTCATTTTCATTTTAATTTCATTTGGTCCCTTTGTCAGAGGCGGCTTTGATAATCATGGCGCCCTTGGACAATTTTTTTAGCGCCTCTGTAAAAATAAGTTTAAAAAAAACTAATATTGTGTTTTCATAATAATGGCGCCCTTGGTCAGATTTTTTCAACGCCTCTGTAAAAATAAATTTCAAAAAACTAATATCGTGTTTTTGTAATCATGGCGCCCTTGGTCAGATTTTTTTCAGTGCCTCTGTAAAAATGCTTTTCAAAAAACTATTATCGTGTTTTTCTAATCATGGCGCCCTTGGAGAGAATTTTTTCAGCGCCTCTGTAAGGATAAATTTCAAAAACTTAATATCGTATTTTTTAATCACTTAGTCAGATTTTCTTTTTCAGCGCCTCTGTAAAAAAAACCCTTTCAAAAAACTGTCATCGTGTTTCTCTAATCATGACGCCCTTGGACAGATTTGTTTAGGGCCTCTGTAAAAATAAGTTAAAAAAAAAACAATATCGTGTTTTCTTAATAATGGCGCCCTTGGTCAGATTTTTTCAGCGCCTCTGTAAAAATAAATTTCAAAAAACTAATATCGTGTTTTTGTAATCACGGCGCCCTTGGAGGGAATTTTTTCAGCGCCTCTGTAAAAATAAATTTCAAAAACTACATTGTGTTTTTGTAATTATGGCGCCCTTGGACAGATTTTTTTTTCAGCGCCTCTCTATAAAAATAACTTTAAAAAAACTAATATCGTAATTTTGTAATCATGACGCCCTTGGTCAGATTTATTTCCAGCGCCTCTGTAAAAATAACTTTCAAAAAACTAATGTCGTGTTTTCGTAATCAATGCGCTCGTGGTGAGATTTTTTCAGCGCCCTGTAAAAATAACTTACAGAAAACTAATATCATGCTTTTGTAATCATGGCGCCCTTGGTCAGATTTTTTTAGTGCCTCTGTAAAAATAAGTTTTAAAAAACTAATATCGTGTTTTTGTAATCATGGCGCCCTTGGTCAGATATTTTTCAGCGCCGCTGTAAAAATGCCTTTCAAAAAGCTATTATCGCGTTTTTGTACTCATGGCGCCCTTGGGCAGATTTATTTTTCAGCGCCTCTCTGTAAAAATAACTTTCAAAAAACTAATATCGTAATTTTGTAATCATGGCGCCCTTGATCAGATTTATTTTCAGCGCCTCTCAGTAAAAATAACTTTCAAAAAACTAATGTCGTGTTTTCGTAATCAATGCGCTCTTGGTGAGACTTTTTCAGCGCCCTGTAAAAATAACTTTCAGAAAACTAATATCATGCTTTTGTAATCATGGCGCCCTTGGTCAGATTTTTTCAGCGCCTCTGTAAAAATAATTTTGAAAAACTATTATCGTGTTTTTTTAATCATGGCGCCCTTAGAGAGATTTTTTTCAGCGCATCTGTAAAAATAAATTTCAAAAACTTAATATCGTGTTTTTTAATTACGGCGCCCTTAGTCATATTTTTTCAGCGCCTCTGTAAAAATAAGTTTTAAAAAACTAATATCGTGTTTTTGTAATCATGGCGCCCTTGGACAGATATTTTTCAGCGCCTCTGTAAAAATCCCTTTCAAAAAACTATCATCGTGTTTTTGTAATCATGGCGCCCTTGGACAGATTTTTTTAGCGCCTCTGTAAAAATAAGTTTAAAAAAACTAATACCGTGTTTTTGTAATCATGGCGCCCTTGGTGACTTGGCCAGATTTTTTTCAGCGCCTCTGTAAAAATAACTTGAAAAAAAGTAGTATCGTGTTTTTCTAATAGCAAGCCCTCCCCCCCCCCCTCCACATACACACAGGCACACTCCCCACAAGTACACACATAAATTGATGCCCTTAGTTCTACTAAAGTGGAGCATTCCATAATTTCTTAATGATAATATAAGTGTTAGACCGCCAAGACTAATTCCTCACAAGATTTTGCAATGGAAACTTATGTAAATTTTGGTTTTGAAAGAAGAAAATGTTTATTTTTTATATCTATTTAAAAATTCGAAAATATTTTTAGCATCCGAAAAAGCCAATA
Source organism: Maratus speciosus (assembly GCA_963932465.1). Taxonomy (NCBI): domain Eukaryota; kingdom Metazoa; phylum Arthropoda; class Arachnida; order Araneae; family Salticidae; genus Maratus; species Maratus speciosus. The sequence goes on along the minus strand of OZ010791.1, from coordinate 39,134,902 downwards.
TGTAAAAACGTTTTTTTTTTTTTTTTTTTTTTTTTTTTTAACCGGATCTGCTTAACCTCTTTAAACTTCAAACACCACCCCGATATATAAATTGAAAAATACATATGTAATTAAAATAAATAGATAAACCACTAAAATTGTAAAAGTCCTTTTACAAAAGAATGGATAAATATAAGTAAAGAGAAGTGCAGCTGTATTCGGGTTCAGTTTTCAATGCTTTAGTCAGTAACGTGGAAGTTCCTAAGAAGACAAATTACCATTTCGGCGAGGTTTCAAATCGGTTCTATAGACACCCAGTGGTTTCTGTAGTAATACCAGATGTGACACTTTTATTATTATTATTATTATTATTATACCGTATTCTGGAGCCCTCTATCTTTCTGAAGAAAATAGAAATCGGCGAATGTGGAGGTATTTTCCCATGAAATACTAATTAACACACGACACATGCGCGACGCGACGCGCTGTTTTTTTTGTTTGTTTGTTTGTTTTTTGTTTTTTTGTTTTGTTTTTTTTGTGCGTGTGAGTTGCGACGACCATTGTAGTTTAAATTTGGCTTATCTGAAATTAAAATAAACATGACTTATTTTAGTGACTAGACGAGACAAAGGGTGGAAATTATGAAAAGCTCTCTTTTTTTTTTTTTTTTTTTTTTTTTCCTTAATGCGGATTATTTGAAGACTGTATTCAACTTTTATCGTAGAAAAATGCTGATTTTTGATGATTGACAAAAAAAAAAAAAAAAATCCTTAATGCACTGCATAATTATATAAGAAACTAGGGGGCTCTACCCCCTACGAGCTACGCTCGCCAACCCCGTTCAGGCACACCAAAATCCAAAAAGCACGCTAATTTGATCGGCTTTAAAAATATTGAATTAAAAAAAAAAAAAAAAAATAGTGATTTTTCTGTAAACGGGTTACCATTCGTTTTCCTTGGATTGGGGATTTTTAAGACCAAATCTGCTGCTGTTAAGAGATTCAATGGCTGTTTACGTATTTAATTAAAAAATTAGTTAAACATTTGAAAATAAGCTAATGTAAAATGAATTAAGTAAACAGTGCCCTTGTCTCCTGGTATTTTTTAACAGCATTTAAATTCATTTTAAATGTATCGTTTTAAATCTGACTTAATTTACACCAAAGTTTTATTTCTCTTATTAATATTCAGGTGAAAATACTTTAGTTGTTAGAAGGAAATATTATTTGCGCTGTCTTCGAATTCACGATAACAGTTGAAAAGATTATCTCAAAATATCTCGCGCAAATATATTTTTTAATTTAAATTGTTTTACCATATTTTTTGGCCATTTTAAATATGATGTAATTTCTTCCCTTTACAAGTGTTAGCGTATAATAATTTTTTTATTTTAGCATTTTGTTTCTCTTTTAAAATTCAAGTGTGAATATGGTTCTTATGACGTAATTTTCCTGCTTTTAACATGTGATCATTTAATTCTAATTTTAAAGTTTTTATTTCTGTTTACAATAGTCACGTGTAAATAAATATTTAATTTGAAGTAAACATTATTGTTTCGCTGTTTATACAATTGGCAACAGTTTAAATTAATAACATTTTCTAAAATATATAAAAAATATCCCTCGAAAAGCTGAAAATTTGAATTTAAAATAGAAATAAAACCTCAAAAAAATGAGTCAAATAAAAAAAATAAACGCAATCTGCACACTGGGAACTTATAACGTATAAAATGATCTAAAAATGATTAAATTCTCATGCATTCAGTGGTGTAGTCGAGGGGGGACGCAGGGGGATGGCGTCCCTCCACTTTTTTATTTTATTTCAAGCGTCCCCTTACTTTTTTTTTTTTCAAGGGGACGCTAAGGGCGCGAGGGGACGCAGATCTTCCTGATTTACTAAATGTTTAAAATAAAAAGCACTTTAATAAATTAAGAATTTTATGAAGTAAAGAATTGATTTTTAAAACTATTTGAGTTTTCTTTGAGTATTCAGAAAACAAACTGAAAGGAATTGGGAAGAAAGGGATATTTACTTGCCGTTTCACCATAATTAACAGTAGTGAAACACCTGAAATACCGCGCTAACATTAGTTCCTTCAGATGCATACATTAGTTTTACTTGGAATTTTCTAATCGAAAACTATTATCTTCCTCCTTTTCCTAACATAAAGACCACAAAAGCTCTTTGAAAAAGATCTTTATACACCGCAGTCTCCGTTTAAAAAATATCCAGATGTTTCAGTTTTGAAAGACTGGTCATTTTTTTCTCACATGGTAATTAACAACAGCATGTTTCCATTAGTCAGTAAATAAGGTATTTAAAGACGTTCGGGGTAATTATCATATCTGTCACATACTGTTGGTTAGTAGGGGTCCTCAGATGACTGGTACGGTGTCTGCAATCGAATACAGAATAAATCAACAAAAGGGACACCAATGTAGACCGACAACTTCTGATATATTGCAGTGCCAAGAATCCCACAAAATCATTATCCCCCTTTCTCCTATCTTCCTGTATCATTCACATTGACAATTATTTCTTGGTTTACTATTCGGGGATTACTTCTTTAGACAGGAATAAACTACAAGCATTGGATTATTTTGAATTCCAGCGAATATCTCTGAAGTATCTGTCTTTTAAATTCTAGCCATAAGTATTTTGCATCAAAATTTCAATTTTTGAAGGAAAAAATAACAGTGAAACGATATAGGCAGCCAAAATTGGAAAGTTTTATAATTTTTTCGAAACGTTGGTCGTCGATGATAGTATAACAATGCTGTGATGATGGATACGAAATTATCGAGCACAATTGAAGATCAAAAGTCCGATGCAAGAGAATCGTAAGCATATTTTGAGTTTTGATCAATAATATTTTTAATTATATGCTATGTTATACCATGAATCTTTGATAAGGGTTTCATATTTTCCAAATATCAATATGTTTTTGTATAAAATTATATCTTTTGTACAATGGGATGGAAAGGAAACATAGGTGCCAGAAATGGTTGTTGAGCAGAATTGCCCCTCTTTAGATTTTCAAATTTAATTAACTAAATTTTCTTTCCCTCTCGAAAATTTCAAAAAATAACAAAGTTTGTTCTTCGCATAGGATTTAAAGTAATTGAACAGTAAAAGAAAGGATATCAAGAATTATTTATCAGGGAAAGTGTCTGTCCTCCTGAAGCCCCCGTAAAAGACTATTTTTAGTTCTGTGTTTCTTTTATGTTTGTGTATTTTTTTTTTTCTAAACCACCGATTAAAATATATCAGGTGTGCAGAAAAAAAAAATAGTAATATGTTTCACTAGTTCCTTTTATATAAAAAAAAAAGCTGATAGAAGTTTAATTTAGGAGTTTTTAATATGCGTTTTATTTGTTATATTTCTAAAATACTTTGTTTTAAAATAAAATATAGATTTTATTTAATAACGGCAATATTGTTTGAAAATGTCTGCAATCTCAATAAAATTTGCAGTAGCATAAACAATACAAAATTAAACTACAACATTTTAACACTTTCTAACATAGTTGAAAAGTTTATGACTTTGGTTCGTCATTCCGATTGCCCGTAAATAAACTTGGATTGCCACTCTATTTATATACATTATTATGATTTACTACTTACTACAAAGATTCTTTAATGAAAATGAAGTGTTTAGCACTTATAGTTCGTTTGCAGGTATACATAAAAAAATGTTCCGTTAAATTATGTCCTATGGAAAGAAATTTCTTTATTTTGTATTTTAATGATGTTGCACTACTTCAAACATAGAGAAATTGATATACATCACTGAAGGGCACAACAACACGCTTAATATAGAATACGTATCGTGTAGCTTCTTTCGTTTATTTACAGGGATATAGAAATAAATTACATTGTATTAATCTCGGATTACAGTAATCAGTGTTGAATTCAGACACTTTCCTCGGGGGGGAAGGGATTTCTGTGGCTCTGAGGGTGACATTATAGAGTTCCGAGGGGGATTGCACTTTTTGACCATTCAAAACACGAAATCTCAAATATTCCGGGGGAATGTCCCCTCCGGGCCACCTCCTGAATTCACTAATGACAGTAATCGTTTGAAAAACGTTTTTTGAAATTTATATACGTTATTGAGGAGGGAGATAACGTCATCCACAGAAAGCATAGGGAATATATCATATCAATTTTCTTTAACAGTCTATAATCAACATTGTAAGACGTGCTTTTTCAATCTCAACTAATTTTTATTAAATTCTGTGGAATGAATTCTACAAATTATATGCAGTGCAACAATTCAAAATATTTAAATTGTGTGGGCGGGATTTGATGAAAATGCATTTTCAAGAGTGTTATTTGTTTTTTAGCACAACTAAGTCTTACTGTGTGAATATAATATAAATAAATTCATACATAGGACTGCACAAAAGAGATGGATACACAAATATTGCCGTCAATGAACGGTAAAAACATTTTTTTTTAGTGAAAAGCGTTGTTCTATTTAATTAGACTTTTAGTTTTACTGTGTGGTATGCATAAAATACAAGGATTATATTACTGAAGATTTTGCATGTTAACACACGCAAATTCTTCACACCCGCTTTCTAATGTTAATCATATGGAAGATTTTTTTTTCTTTTCTTGTTTGACTTTTAATATTTGTTAAAAGATTTTTTTTTCATTAGATAGCTGAGGCCAATCTCTACAAAAGCCGAATCTTTTTTTTTTTTTTTTCGATTTTGTTTGTATTTTTTTTTTTTTTTTTTTCAATTTAGATAATTTTACTTTCGGAACCGGTTTCGAAAGTCGACCTATCCTCATAAAAAATGACTGCGAACAAAATCGAAAAAGTAAAAAACGGGCATTATGAAAATCGACCTTGGCTATCCAATGCAAAAAAAAAAAAAAAAAAAAAAAAAAAAAAAAAAAAACATTTAAAAATTTTGACATGCAAACGATATATCTTTAAAAAAAATTCTCCCATAGGTTTAGCATTAGTAAGCGAATTCAGTTCCCGTGAGTGAAGTAGTCCCTTAATGTTTTTAGGGACTACTTCAGCCTGGACAGTAATTACTGAGATAAGGCTTTTAACTTTAAATATTTTCTAAAATGTCTATTAACGCATCGCTGTCCCTTGTATGAAAAAAATAATTATAATAAAATATTTTTGATAGTATTAGAAAATATTTCATATTCTATGCATGGAGTATGATTTTTATTCTAGTTAAAGTTGCATTTGGAATAAAAAATGTAAAATCGTTGTAACATAAATTACGTTTAATGAATTTCTTTTTCATTTTGAATAACTGTGTATAAAAAAATAAATTAATTATTTATGTAAACAATATGTACCATTTTCAAAAATTTGAAAGAAAATCTTATCTATAGTTCGATGTTTAAAACTAAGATTGAAGTAACAGATGTTATTAGTACTAAGAGGCGCAAAACTTATTTATTTTATTAAATGGGAATATAAGTAACAGATTTTACATTTTTCTATTACAAATGCTGAATTAAATTGCACAAAATTAAAAAATAAATATTTTAATTAATCAGAACACATTTATGAAACTATTGAAACTGTTAATTACACTGAAACCGAAAAAGATGGTATAACTTTTATTTAGTAATATAGTTTATTAAAGTTGCGTCTAGGCATTTGTGATTTGCACCGTGGGTGGATCCAGCTTTCCTTGTAGATGAGGTGGAGTCTGTGTGTCATGTGCCTCTTTTTGTAGGGAAGGGCCATATCGGTATAATATCGATTTTTATATCTTACGATTTTTCTTCGTCCACAATTCCAAACTGGCTGTTTTATGACACGTTATCAAGATTACATTTTCTGTTTGTAAATGCATAAAATTTACCAGTTCTATTCAGATAATAATAGTTAAAATAATCGATTAGGGAAGTGCTTTATGTAACGTGGTCTGGTTCAAATATGAGCACATTTTAAATTTTAAACACATTTAAAAAGTGCAGTAATTTTCGAAAATTACTTTTTAGTCCCCGGTATGCTATTTCTTTCTCCCAGCTATTAAAGTGTCGTCTCAAAAAAATAACTTCCGTTGTATAAGCCAGACGTAAAACAAAGCAGATGTATCATTGTTCGGTTAAATACTCTACTGCAATTTTTTTAACTTTTAAGCATCGCATATTTTCAATTTTTATACCGTCGTATTGGGAAAAAAAGTACTTTTAAACGCAATTTGTTTGTAAACTGCATCTCAATTTATTTTTAAAATATTAATTCTTTTGTAGTTTTTAGCGCATTTGTTTAATCTTGGCAGCTCAAATATTCCATTTATGTTGAAAGTAAAGGGAAAATAGTGGGAAAATAGTAATTATATCTTTTTGTTGCCATTTTCCCATAACAACTTTTAAAAAATGTAATTAAAATACGTACTATTTTGAAAAACTATAGATGAATGATTTCTGATAAAACATCGAGCTATTATAAACCAAATTTAATTTTAAGTATCTATATTAATATTACAAACAGATGAAGGCATATGAATCATTAGATAGCTGATTTTTTTTGTCGAGTTTCTTGAATGACATCTCTTTTTTCGAGATTTGTGTATTATTCAGCGATAGTGACGTCATATGCGTACTTTACTATAGCTCATAGATTAACATTCGAGATGGGACATTTATGGCGAAATCTGTAATGACAACAGTACTAGCGTTACTACGGACCGAAATTTACATATGTTCAAGAAATATGTTTACGCTTTATGTTTTGAATATCTATTCTTTCCAAACGAAGAAGAGGCAGATGATATTGTATTTACGCTTTATTTATTTAGCTGTTTTTTATCGTGCTTGTATCGTTGTTACTTTTAATTTACAAAACGATAATTAGAGTAATGATATAAAAGAAAAACCCTAGAAAATTCTGTTAAGAACGGAAATGTGTAAGTTTATGAGATTAAATTGTAAAAAAATCAAATTCAGGCATTGTGTTAATTTATTCATATCGAATAAAATTTTACTGAGTGTAATGTCGGTACCTCTATTTATTTTTAACTTTTAGATTTATATAATTCTAAAAATTTGTCGAAAGAAATTTTTCAAAATCTGTAATTTTATTATTATTTCTTATATGTTAATATTATAAATATTATTCAATTGGTTGAACGTTATTTACATTAAAAGAAATATTTTTACTTTATCTGTAAGAAAGTGAAAATGCGTAAATTTTAAAAGATTGTAACGATTGTTTAATACGTTAAACTTCATAAATTAATAAAACATCGGCTATAAAAATTTTCTTATTAAATGGGAATATTTATGAAATTTTCTGGGACTTGTAGAGTGCAATATTTCGTATAGTCTTATATTACAACATTGCTTTTGATATATAGCATTCAAGATTAAATGTTACTTTGTTTTTCGTTGCACTTAAATTGTTCACGCATAATGTTAAATAAAATAAAAAGAATGCGTATATCGGTACATAAACATAGAACAGATATTAGATATATAAAATAGAATATCTATTCTATATTCATCTATCGGTGTAAGATTCTATTGAGAACGTAAACATGCAACATTAAAAAAAGAAAGATCCCAATGAGGTAGATACTCAATAATAAAATACTACAGGGATGGGGAGTTTATTCCCCATCGTCACTAAAGGCGCTACGATCGCAATCGCATTACCATTACGCTCTATGGAAGTGTCCCATCTTGTATGTTAATTTATCCTGTAGATGTTGTTTATGACTGGATAGTAAAGGAAGAATTCTCTAGCGGATGCGGATTACGTCATTTTATATAAAATAAAAGCGTGTATTTTAAGTCTTAAAACTGAAATATGTTTTTTACTATCTATATTTATATACATATCTATATATATATATATTTTTTTTTTTTATCGGGGGTGACACTAAATTCTGAAAGTGTCATTTCTTTTGTTCAGACATGAAAAAGGTTTAATTTTTTTTAATTCTACAGTAAGCCAACAACAAAAAAAAGAACCTTTAACTAAATTAATTTTAATTAAATTTAAATTTTTAAATTTAATTTTTCATTTACTTTTCAATGCAGTTGAAAATGTGGAAAGCAAGAAAGTTTGCCCTATGGGTGATGTAAGACCCTAATGTTCGAAACTATGAGCGTCCCCCCACTTTTTTCCAGGACTACACCACTGGTATAGTTTTTGTTCCAATAAAACTTTTTTAATGGAACGATTTTGTCCAACTTTAGCATTAAATATCTCTTAAAATAATTCTTTGATTTGAAAACTGTCTGCATCAGCGTGTTTATCAAACATTTCTCTATAATACCACCGATATTCATATTTTTGTTTGCAACAGTTTTTTTTAATATTAACGAAGAAAGGCCATGCTTAAGCATTCAAATTGGATGCCGATCTACCGGGAATATCTACGTAGATTTTCATTGGTCCATTTCCAATTCAAACCTTTTTTTTTATATATAGAAGGAAAAAGCTGACAAAATTAGAAGTGAAAAACAATTCAGTATTATTAAAGTAATTGTGCCGTGGTCATCTATTAAAAAATGCAATTTTGAGAAAAAAAACTAGTTTCAATTTTATGTTATAATAGAATGCTTATTGCATTTTTTTATTTTTTTTACTTACATAGAATTGTCTATTCCATATTCTGGCCACATAAAGAAGTCTCAATTCCGTTGATAAAGCCACTAAAATAAAAACTCGATTTTCCGAAATTTATAAGTTATGATTACGTGTAAATCCATAAAGCGGTTCTCAAAAAAAAAAAAAAAAAAAAAAATTAACGTTCAATAATTCGAAAATTTCTGCTCATTTACAAACATAAAAATAGTGTTCGAAAGAAACTGAATTTCGGTTATCTTCCTAGTATCGACTGAAAACGAAAGCGAAATTGTTTTAAAAATAAATTCCAAGTAAGTAACATAAGCATACATATACGCATGTTATCTGAATAATGTTTTGCGTAGAAACGGCAGTACATAATTAACAAAATAATTTGATTGAAATAAAATTAATTAAATATAAGGTGTTATAAACATAAAAAATATATTAAAAAATAATTTAATTTAAAAATAACGAATTTAATCAATATTAGTAATACCTTCTAGATTTACCTCCTTGTATATGAATATATAGTATGTACGGCTCTTTGGATAGGAGTGCCGTTTGGGGGAGGCTTAGGAGGGGCAGTTATAGTAATACCGAATATACGGCAGTATTTTCGCCGAAACTAGGATTTTGGGCTGAAAACGAAAATGAAACCGAATATTCGGCCAAACTCCACATAAAAGAATGAGACTTGCAGGCTTGGTTATTGAAGTGATTTGTAATACAATAGATTCTGTTCTTTAAAGTAATTACATCTTGAGTTAAAATTGATTGTTGTCTCATGACAACAGTTTTCTTTCTCTTCCTCCACTGTCGCGTCCGGAAATTCGGTTCAAAACGCCACATTTGGCAGGATTTTCTGAAATATCTTTTGTTTTTCTCAAAAAATATAAAAGACATTTTGATTAAAAAGTTTCTGCTGGGCAATAAAAAATAATTGGTATTTTCAGCCAAGTAAAGCAGTCAGCAGTTATAATGAAATTTAATGAAAACCTTTAAAACAAAACTATCATGCAATAAAATTCAAGTAATACTACTTTTCAAAATAATACATTCAACGTAATACTTTTAAAGAATGTATTACTTTTCCAAAGATTTTCTGCCCCCCCCCCCCCCCCCCTACCCTGCGTACACACATGAATCGCGGTAAAAAAGAACAAGATCTTTGAAAAACAGAAACAACTCCATTATTGGGCACAGCCTTTGTAAGTTTGCTGATTTGAAAGCAGGGCCGAAATTAAGGGGGGCAGAGGGGGCATGTGCCCCGGGCGCCAAATGAAGATTTTGTTTGTCGATTTTTCTCGCATCTGCCTTTTGCACGGTATTGTTAAAATCATTCTGTCTGGCGTATGACAAAACATAGAAGAATCTAAACATGATATGGCATAAGGATCCTGTATAAAGCGGAATTTTTTTCGATTCCGTTTCCGAGATTTTAATCAATCAATATTCGACAAAGCCAAGAACGGATTCAGCTCATCATTTAGAGGGGGTCATGGATTTCCTTTTTTGGGGTGGGGGGCGATCACATCCTCGTTATGAGAATTTTTTATATTGAAAGCTATTCCCAAATCCAAACTAACTACTTTTCTGATACTTTCGCGAAGTCATTTTCATTCGTAAATACAAAAAAGTTGCATTAATATTCGTAAAAATATAAAATTTGCCAATTTTGTTCAGATACCAGGAAATTAGAGTTTCCCATTTTCTTATAAAGGCAAAGATTCATTCAGAAAATGTTGCCAAAGATAGCACTTTTAGCCAAGTTTTACGAGTTGAAGCCACAGAAATGTCGTCGCAAGGGAACAATTGGCTGTCACTTCCGGAATTTCAGTTTAGAAAGTCTAACAATTGTCAACGGTTAAATATGGCAAAAATTTGTGTTAAATTTTAGAGGTAACTAAACCGTACACATTGGCAGCTATGGGATTCTATTAGTGTCATAAAAATTGCAGGTGTAGCCTCTTCTTTCTGCTCAAAGTATTAAATAGTTTTTTTCAATCGAACTTATACCTTTGGAATGGATCATTTTCTTCTGATGGACTGGTGCCATCCATTATTATGAAACAACCGTTATAAATGAAATGTTAGGTGAAGATGAAAGAGCTGTCGTAAAAAGTTAGAACTCTGATTTTCTGGTCAGAAAAGGGAAAAAAAAATGGTCATAATTTTTTTTTTTTTTATTTCTGGTCAGGATGAAAAAAAAAAAATGGCCATAATTTTGTTTCTGATCAGAATGGGAAAAAAATGGCCATAAAAAAAAAAAATCTATGATATCTTTTGAATGTTGAAAAAATAAAGAAATAAAACATATTTTTAAAATATTTCACGTAAAATAGACGTCACTCTTGAACTAAACAAAAATAACTTTCCTGAAATTTTATACACCATAATTAGTATTTGTATTCTAGAAATTGTATTATATAAAATATTATTGAATTGTATTAAATAATGTTTTGCACTTTTGAGTTTTGACCCAACGAAATTGTTTTTGTTTGTTTTATTTCAATATTTTATTTTCCATTTGGAGATAATTGTATGGAGATTGTTATTCTTCAAATATTCGGGGTAAAGTTTGAATTAACTCATTAGATATGGTGAGCGAAATTCGAAAATAGAGATAGCTTTCTTAGAAAAGTGTGGTGGAAAAAAATACCTCTAAATTGGCAACACTGATCTAACATCAGATTTTTTTTTAAGTGCAATGTCTTGCGGGGAACTATTTTTGTGCATATTACATTTCTGTAGTGTAAAATACTAATTTGGGTGACATAATTATTTTAGGAATAAAGTTTTCGCGATAGCAATATACTCGTATATATTTTTAAAGTGATTTTTTATGCATAATTTATATAGTATGTGCGTGTGTATGTGTATGTATATATATATAAACATTTGCGCCCTTTTGTAAGGCAATCGGCGCCCTTTTTATCCATTTTGCCACCGCCCTCTCAGTTATGCCAGTACGACCCTGAATACTACATTATTATCATTTTAATAATTAAGGCTTAAAAATGTTTAATATGTTCCTAATTAGAGAGTTAATTGTTTAATAATTATTAATTTGAAGTAGTGTTAACTATTTAATATAAAATACAGTTAATAATTTTAATAAATGTTAAATATCACTAGTATTTATAAAGTTTTACATAATTATTAAAATATTAATGTATATAACATTATTACTAGTAGCCACGGCGGCCTAGGCAAGATTTTGGCAGCACATCTACGAATGATATCTTTTAAAGAAGTTTTAAAATTTTAATCAATCACTAGATAGTGCCCGTCAAGATTTGACGGTAAATAACTTGAATGATTTATTGGAAAAATTCTTGAATTTTTAATTAGTTGCTTTTAAATTAATTATTGAATGACGAATTACGTGACGAATTTCTATATTGCATAAGTGATTCCTATTTCTTTAAGGCGATAGATGGTGCTGTCAGTAACCTATTCAATGAAGTGAAAGAATTTTAAGTTTTTAATTTACAATCAATTATGCGCTTTTTATCAGAAATTTACCTAAAAATACCGGGTAAAGAATTTATTTTTACTTGCTACGACCTCTTATATATATATATATATAACAATATTTATTTTCATTTATTTATTTAACTACAGGACCATTAAACGCTGCCATGAATATTATTTTTATCTGTCTCATTCTCTAAAAACCTAAATTTAAAACTTGATGCAGCTAACGATTTATAATATATACTTTTTATTACTTGAATTTTATTTTACATTTTTATACATTTTTTTAATATTAAACCTGGATATCAAGGCAATTTCTTTTATAGCTCTTATACGAATATTTTTCCTTCTTTCCGTTTTATTTTTTTACGCAAATGAATGACAATTTTTTTCTTTCTGACACACTCATATATTCTTGATAATGGTCAGAAAATATAACAAAAATTGTAGATAAGTTCCATTTATTTAATTGATAATTACTTTTAAATATAAAATCATTATGTTTTCAAAATATTATTGAGTGTTAAATTTTATTTAATTATAAAGCATTGAAATAATAATAATAATAATAAAATAAAAATCCTACAACTTATCTTCCTAATAAAATATGCCATTATTGAAATAAATTATCGACAAAAATATTACACATTTTGATAGGCTTGGGCTCGAACCTGCGTCCTCTACAAAAATTCAGAGCTTTAAACTGCTGCTTTAACCTGCTACGCTAGCAGGAACTCGTTTTTCTTCCTTTTAAATTGAAGAGGTTCGAAAAACAGTTGACGCATACGCAATTATCTCGAATTTGAGTTCTGATCTTACAGAAATAGTTTTGCATCTTAATATTTATGATACTTTATTTTTTCAAAGAAGCAGCTACAACTTAACATGCTAGTTTCCCAATCTTCGTGCGTAACTATTGGCAATTCATAAGACCCGATCTCCAAGCATAACTTTTACCCTCAAATGACTCTGTTATCTTCTGTGTGTAATATGACCAAAACAACATGACACCCCCGAAATAAACCGTATCTAGCTCTTAATATGGACTCAAAAAATTTTTGATTTGTTAATAATGCTGAAAGATGCAAATAATATTAAGTTTGTGAAAGAAAGAAAAGCCTGTTTACAGTAAGATCGAATGGCAGATGAACTTAAAACAACTTCTACCTGCGATGTGATAGTTCAACTGAGCGAGCATCTTTGCGCATGTATAGTGCGTCACTCCAAAGCCAGACTTGTACTTATATACTGCGCATGCGCAACTGTAGAATTTTAATTTAAAATTACGGCTAATTAATAAAATATTTGAACAAACGAATGTATGATAACAAATCTGTGGCCAAGTATCTTTTATTTAAAAAAAGATTGATGTAATTTGATGCAGTAGTTTCCCCTCACCGACTGTCGAAAGAAAACGCTTAACGTTTTAAATATATAGATATGATACTACCTAATGAAACTACTAATTTGCAGTTTTTATAATTTCTGTAATTACTAACTAATAATTATAATTTTATGAATTAAAGTGTAAAAACATAGATTATGTTAGCAATTAGTGGTTTAATTGTTTTGGAAACCTAAAACTCTTGGTAGCTATTCAGTATTTGAACGCTGGGGAAAAAATCATAAAAATCCGATTTAAATCAAAAGAATCTGATTTAAATTTAAAAAATCCGATTTTTTTTACACCCTATAAATGTTGATTATGTTTAATAAGAACTGTATGAAGATATCGATATATAGTATTTTGGTTCAAATAAGAATTTATGAATATTCGGCTATAACTTGGCCAAACCACTTTCTTGTTGCACCTGTAATTGTTAATGCTTATGATTATACAGTAGAAGAACATATATAACACAAACCTAAAAACGCAAGGTTGTGCGTTACATAGAATTTTGTGTTATATGGATCACATCATTAAATTTACCTTGTAAACATGACCAAGTAAGTCTGAAACATATCAAAATACATTAGAATATCTTTATACTGTTTTCCTTGTTATCAAGAGTTATCCAAATTATAAATTTTTGCATAATATAGTTCAGACATTGTTAACTTTACTTTATAAACATTATCCAAATATAACTGACACAACCATCTCTTATATTAGAAAATTTCAAAAATGTTTATTGTGATAATAGCATTTTTTTTTCAGTAAAAAGGTCTTAAATTAGAAGATAAAGTTGAACTAATGTATCAAATTTAGTCCTCTAGAGAGTAGCAATATTTTACAATGTGAAAATGCAGGTGCTTTTTAACTGCAAAATTCATTGTTTACATCTGAGAAGTTGTGCGTTATATGGAGAATTGCGTTATAAAGATCCTCTACTGCATTATAAACTAAACACACTTGACGGTGTTTGATCCAGACCAATGTTCCAGGTGCTGCGCTGTGCTGTACCTTTCCAAAATTCCATTCCATAAAAATAAACTCTTCATGATTTTTTTTAAATTATTATTTCAGTAGGGTTTGAAATATGTAATTTCTAAACAAAGTAGATTTACTTGTAAGAAATATTTCAGCAGTAACCAGTAAGAACGTTTCAATAAATAATTTATATTAAATTATCTGGGTTTGATCTTTTATAAAATTTCATTTTTCATAAAAGTGTGTATTTCGCAAAGTGAGAAACCAAGAACAACTTTCATAAAAAAAATTACTAAATCTTGCATACTATCACTCTAAATTTAATGCATAATTTGTCGCTTTTAAAATCTAAATTGTACACTCAGAAAAAATAACTTTTCTGCTCTATTTAGTGTAGCAAGGAAGTTTTTAGATGCACCAGAGAGCAGTATCTGGAGTGGGCAATCATTTTCAAAGGTTAAAAAATTGTGGAACAAATTTTCAGGGAAGATAATATGGCAAAACAAACTTTTTTTTTTTTTTCTGAGCAGGAAACCAGAATTATAATCTGCTCAGTCTGTCGAAATACATAACACAGGAGGTGTCACCATAAGCTGAAACCAAATTTTCATTCACAACAATTTTCATTCATTAAAAATAAATGGGGATGCACCGAATAGTGATTTTGACCGAATACCGAATATTCGGCCAACAGGCGAACCGAGTACCGAATATTCAGCCTGCGGAATAGTAACTATTCTACGGAATATTCAACTTGTCGAATACTTTTATATTTCAAAGTTTAAAGGCATTAAATGTTAAATTTTAAAACAATTTTATATAATATTTAAAACAAACTTTATTCTGATAAACAAGTTTTTTCAAGTAAACTTTATGCTGAAAAGAATCTGCTTTCAGTTATTTAAGAAGAGGATAGTTATAAAAAAAAATTTAAATTAATAAAATTTTAAATTTCACGGCTTCTTCTGAGAATTAAAACAAATGAATAAAATTTTATTTGCAAAATATTATTTCTTTGTCAGGAAGAGACAAAAGTAAATAAATAATACAATCGATTCAAATTTTATAAGGTGGCAAGGATAACTGTTCTACTCCCTTTGATTAAGCAAGGAAGTTTTTAAATGCATCCTAGACCAGTGTCTGGAGTGGGCAATCGCTTTCAGAGATTGTAAACGTTCTTTCTTAGCAAGAAACAGATTATTTACTGGACAATGTTCAGGAACTTGCATTTGTACATAATTAATTCCTATGAAAATCCTCGTGATTGGTAGGGTGTCAATGATTTTAATCAGTTGATTTAAATCAGCGATTAAATCATGATTTTAATCAACCGATTTTTTTAAAAAAATCATTGATTTAAATAAAATTTTCTAAATGTTTAAAATGTCAAAAAAAAAAGTATTAAAATCTAACATGAATATAATTTGAAAGTTTCTACAGGTGTTTCGACTTATGAATAAACAAAAAAAAGAGCTTTAAATAATTGTTTCTAAGCTTAATTCATGAGTATTGTAAAAAATTAAAAGCAGTTGAGTTTGTGAAAAGCATTGTTTTTAAGTTTTTATCCAAATTAAAACAGTTTCATTTAAAAATTATATTTAAATCTAATTTGCAATGTCATAATTTCCTTTAGGAGTAGTAGGAAAACAACAGTTCGGGGACAGCCGCAGGCGGTATTGCGGTATGCACCGCCTGCGGCACCGCGGCCTGCACCGCAGCACCGCCGCCTCCACCCCCGTGCCCCCTCATCCCACACCGCCTCCGGTCCCGCCTGCGACAAGGCACCCCCTCCAACACCGCCCCCTAGCGGGAAAAATAGCGTTTTTAGAGTATTTTTCTGCTATAACATGAGAGTTGAACGTTAGATCGACTAGATTATCATACTATAAGATGAAGATTAAATTTACATTTGAATTTTGAACAACCTTTACCTTAATGAGTATTATTAATTAAGCAAAATAATGGAAAATAACAATTTTAAAGGAAAAAAGCTGATTTCTGTAGATTTTCTTTCAACTGCAAGATCAGAATATAAACTTAAATGGAGAAAGTTAAACATATATTTGAATTTTGGATGATTAACATCTTAATGAGCATTATTAATTAAGCAAAACAATGAAAAATATCAATTTTTAATGAAAAAAGATGAATTTTTTCAAGTACAAAATCAGAATATACTCTTAAATGGAGAAAGTTAAACGCGTACATTTGAATTTTGAAGAATCTTTACCTTAATGAGCATTATTAATTAAGCAAAAAAATGAAAAATATCAATTTTTAATGAAAAACTGAATTTTTTCATATACAAAATCAGAATATCAACTTAAATTGAGAAAGTTAAACGCGTACATTTGAATTTTGAAGAATCTTTACCTTAATGAGTATTATTAATTAAGCAAAACAGTGGAAAATATAAATTTCTTAGGAAAAAAGCTGATTTCTGTAGATTTTATTCAACTACAAGATCAGAATATCAACTTAAATGGAAAAGGTTAACCATATATTTGAATTTTTAACAATCTTTACCTTAATGAGTATTATTAATTAAGCAAAACAGTGGAAAATATAAATTTCTTAAGAAAAAAGCTGATTTCTGTAGATTTTATTCAACTACAAGATCGGAATATCAATTTAAATGAGGAAAGTGAAACATACATTTGAATGAACAACACCTTAATAAGTATTATTAATTAACCAAAACAATGAAAACATCAATTTTTAATGAAAAAGCAGATTCTTTAGATCCTTTAGATTTTTTTTTTCAACTGTAAGATAGGGATATCATCTTAAAAGGAAAATTTAAACATATAATTTAGTTTTTGATCCACCATTACCTTAATAAATTTTGATAATTAAACAAATAACAAAGAATATTATCGAATTTTTAAAGAAAAAGATTAATTTTATTAATCCAATAATGATTTTTACATCTTTATATAATACTTTGAACCTATCCAACGTTTTTATTCGTTATTGGCTTTAAATTTTATCATTTTCATATAAAATTTCGAGTTTTCAAACCAATTAACTTAATTTTACTACATTTTAAATGTGGATATTTCTAGATAAATAGCCAACTTAGTAATTTTTGCACAACTTGCACTTAGTAATTTTTACACCAACCTAATTGATTTTACTATTCTTAGACCACTGTAAGATTATAATTCAATGTATCAGTTCTTCTAAAAGTAAAAATAACCAGATTTCCCGCCCCCCTTTCATGAATTACATCTACGCTCTCTTCAAACTCATAAGAAAATCCTGCGTTTCTCCCCCTTGAAGGGAGGAGGATACAATAGCGTTACGTCACTTGTTTACAAAATATCCATATGTTGACGATTTGACCATTTTTCAAGATGTATAAAAGAAAGTATCAATATTTTTACATTATTACAAGTATAATTTTACAGTTTAATGAATAATTATTTATTTATTATTGGATACCCAATTTTATCAACAGATGAATTAACTATATCTGTGCTGAAACTACATTTCACATACTTAGCCACACTTTAAAAAATTTCACTTCAATATGTAAATATTAAGTGCATTTTTAACATAACACATGTTTTTCAACACTAGTTCCTATACGAGAATTTTGTTTATTAAATAGTATGTATTCACTTTCAAATTGCTTTTACTTGAAATTATATAAACCCTTTTAACAGAAAATTTGTTTAATCACAGAACGAACTGTATTTAACACGTTCAACCTCAATATCAATAATTAAACAAAACAATGGAAAATATCAATTTTTAAGAAGAAAAATAAAAACAGATTTCTTTAGATTTTCTTTTTTTCAGCTACAAGATAAGAATAATAACTTAAATGAGGAACGTTAAACATATATTTTAGTTTTTGAACAACCATTACCTTAATGAATTTTAATAATTGAACAAATAACAAAAGGAAAATATGATTTTTAATGAAAAAGACGAATTTAAACGAATTTGATTAACTTTTACAATAGTTTGAGATTTTATCATCCTTTTAGATGCTAGCTATGTAGAATTTTAAACTTTCAATAAGACACACTTCAAGAAATACTCATTACTAAACAAAAATAAATTAATTTTAATCTAATCAATGACTGAAAATTTCACATTTAAAAAATATTTTCATGAATGTGCATAAAAAATGAGAGTTTACAAATTAATATCCTTATTTCTATTACATTTAACTGGATTTTTCTATATTCGAGCTTAATTTTTATACACAAAGCATTATTTAATCAAATCCAGTACTTTCAGATTTAACGAAATTCAGCGTTTTTCGCTTTTCAAACTAATCCTATGAGCTAAAAAACAACAGCGCCTCCTATAATTTTATAGTGTTGAGTGAAACGAGTGGAATTTTTCATACTGTTTGCTGTTTTCGTTATATGAAGACGTCAGCTTATATTCTCTAGTTTAACTAAAATGAGTAATATGCAAGAAATGTCTGTAACAGAGGAAGATTCAAGTCAATCTTACTTAAAGGATATGAAATCAGCTATACCCAGCCAAGAAGTACATGCTTCGAATATTGAAATAATACCCTCTTCACCAGAACAACTAAAACCACCTTTTACTTGCAATCAATGCGAGAAATCCTATTCCAAAAAGAATACATTAAACAGACATCAAATATCCCATTTGGAGAAAAAGCCCTTTGAATGTGAAATATGCTCAAAGACATTCATTCAAAGCAGTGATTTAAAACGACATAGTGTAACTCATTCCAGGACATCTACTACATATAAATGCGATCAATGCGGCAAAGATTATTTACAAAAGTGTCTGTTAACAATTCACAAGAGATCTCATAAGAAGTTTTATGATTGTGATAAATGTTCCAACTCTTTTTTAACAAAGTCTGCTTTAACTAAACATAAAAAAGTTCATCCCAAGGAATATGAATGTAAATACTGCAACATTAAATTGTACGATGAAGTTGAATTTTTACATCATAAAAAAGTTCACCCTAAGAAATATAGTTGTAAACACTGTAAAATTATCTTTTATCTCCAGAGGGAGTTTATTCATCATCTGATCAACATGCATAAATGAAAAATGCAAACTTTGTTAAGTCATAAACTTGATTTGAATATCTGTATATTTTAAAAATGTATATGTCCTCCTATAACTGTTGAAAATGATGAATAAATATTGTTTAACTGAAAAAGCTTTTGTCGTTTATTTTTGCCATATCAGCTTGTGATTTTTCTTGACTCTATCTCATCAAGTCAAAACGATTTTACTAAAATTTTAAAATACATATTGTATATTTTTTTAAGTTTATAATTTTTTTTTAAATTTCTTATCGAATGAAACATGAGTTAACTATATTTTATTAATTTCATATTAAAAACCTAACGTTTACCATATAATTTTATTATGTCTTAGATATGAAATACTATAATTCATGTATGAAACGTAATTAGAGTAAATTTAAAATCAAATATATTTTATTGTTTGTACTTTAACAAATGTTTTTTATCCATATCATTGAAGAGAATTCTAATTGTTTACATTTATTTCTCTCACAGATGTGTTCTATTTGCTACAAACAATTTTTAAGTAAATGGAATTTAAAAGAACATACACAGATCCATATAGATGAAAAACCCTATACTTGTGAAGATTGCCAAAAGCCGTTTTCAAGAAAATATGAATCAAAAATGCATACTACATCATATAGTCTATCACCAGCTGTATGTAAACTTTGTGAAGATATTCAAGAAATAACCAGACGTTTGAAGAATTTAACAATCAAGGAAGAGATTTAGACTATGTACTCAACCTATTTGCATAAGAGTTACCACATTATCCCAAAATTGAAATTTCGAAGGCACACAGTGGATGTAAAGAAATTTTTGTTACCCATGATTCTCGTAAAAACCATGAATTTGGATATTATTCATAATGTATTCCTTAAATTGTTATAATAAATACTCTTTTATCTGCACTTATCGACGTGTTTATTTATATCTCCTAACATTTTAAACGAAAAACGCTTTTCCATCTTAAAAAATTTCATAAGAACAGATAAAAATTAACAGATGAATGAAAAAATATGCATGTTCACAAAGTTTTCTAGATATATTTACAAAAATGTTTACAAAATAAAAAATTTGCAAGAGTAAAAGACAAAATTTCACAAAATTAAAAAAAAATACAACATAACATTTTTTTCTGCTTACACATGTGAGTTTTTAGAAAAGTAGGGAAAAAATTACACTTAGATTATTTTTTTCAAAAGTGAAAAAAAATATTTTTACAAAAAAAAAATTTTACAAAAAAAATTTTTTTACAAAAAATTTTTTTACAAAAAATTTTTTTACAAATTTTTTTTTTTACAAAAAAATATTTTTACAAAAAAAATTACAAAAGAAAAAAAAATTATAACATGAAAATAATAAAAAAAAAATTACAAAAATTTGTGAAAAAAAATTGCAAAAAAGTTTGAAAAAAATTTACAAAAAAGTTATGAAAAATTTTCAAAAAATGATATTTTAAATATAGTGTATAATGGTTACCAACCATTATAATACTATTTAAAATACCATTTTTTGAAAATTTTCATAACTTTTTTGTAAATTTTTTTCAAACTTTTTTGCAATTTTTTCACAAATTTTTGTAATTTTTTTTTATTATTTTCATGTTATAATTTTTTTTTCTTTTGTAATTTTTTTTGTAAAAATATTTTTTGTAAAAAAAAAAATTTGTAAAAAAATTTTTTGTAAAAATTTTTTTTGTAAAAAAATTTTTTGTAAAAAAATTTTTTTTGTAAAAATTTTTTGTAAAAAAATTTTTTTTGTAAAAATTTTTTTTGTAAAAATATTTTTTTTCACTTTTGAAAAAAATAATCTAAGTGTAATTTTTTCCCTACTTTTCTAAAAACTCACATGTGTAAGCAGAAAAAAATGTTATGTTGTATTTTTTTTTTAATTTTGTGAAATTTTGTCTTTTACTCTTGCAAATTTTTTATTTTGTAAACATTTTTGTAAATATATCTAGAAAACTTTGTGAACATGCATATTTTTTCATTCATCTGTTAATTTTTATCTGTTCTTATGAAATTTTTTAAGATGGAAAAGCGTTTTTCGTTTAAAATGTTAGGAGATATAAATAAACACGTCGATAAGTGCATATAAAAGAGTATTTATTATAACAATTTAAGGAATACATTATGAATAATATCCAAATTCATTGTGGTTACGAGAATCATGGGTAACAAAAATTTCTTTACATCCACTGTGTGCCTTCGAAATTTCAATTTTGGGATAATGTGGTAACTCTTATGCAAATAGGTTGAGTACATAGTCTAAATCTCTTCCTTGATTGTTAAATTCTTCAAACGTCTGGTTATTTCTTGAATATCTTCACAAAGTTTACATACTGCTGGTGATAGACTATATGATGTAGTATGCATTTTTGATTCATATTTTCTTGAAAACGGCTTTTGGCAATCTTCACAAGTATAGGGTTTTTCATCTGTATGGATCTGTGTATGTTCTTTTAAATTCCATTTACTTAAAAATTGTTTGTAGCAAATAGAACACATCTGTGAGAGAAATAAATGTAAACAATTAGAATTCTCTTCAATGATATGGATAAAAAACATTTGTTAAAGTACAAACAATAAAATATATTTGATTTTAAATTTACTCTAATTACGTTTCATACATGAATTATAGTATTTCATATCTAAGTACTTACATATTTATTATTCTTTAACTCTACATGTGCTAAGAGCGAATCATTCAGATCATCCATTTCTGATAAAGAGGATTGCTGCTGTTTTGATTCATCTTGCTGCAACATCTGTCAATAAAAGAAATATATTTATATACTGCGGAAAGGTTTAATATATAAGTAATCATTTATTTATTTATTTTTATTAATACATATATGTTGTAATGATATACTAAAACTTACTTTATTCACTAACAAAGAAATCGATTCCTCACTTGAATTAAAATCTGGAAATTTATCAGAGTTGCGCACTTAAAGTCACCTTCTCTTCCAAGTTTAACAGTTGAAATGAGAAATACTGCGCTGCTTTTCGAAAATTTATATTATTCTGAATCGTTTTGATCACGTGACAACTCACTCATGCGTACAAATCAGTAGTATAATATATGTTATCAAGAAATTATGTTCTAAGAATCTGATAATTATTAGAAAAGTGTGAAGCATAAATCATTCTGTGATATTGATAAGTGATGTAGTAAAAATTCATATAGTTTAGTTTTGAAAATAGGTCATTTAAAATATGAAATGTTAAAATTAAAGATTATATTCATGTAGGCTATGTATCAATAGAACTATAAACACAGTAGTATTAATATTTTAAGCAACTTGATGGATGATAATTCAGAAATCTTAGAAGTTTAAGATGAAACATATGATAATTTGATTAATAATATAGACTGAATAACTCGGACTAATTTTAATATATCAAGTGATTGTAGCAATAAGAAATGCCATGTAGGACCAATTCATATAAGGTGAAAATTGAGTATAATCAATTTTTAACTCTATTGCTGTCCTAAGTCTATATCTATCTTAATTGTGTAATGTAAAAATATACAAGGGAAGAATAAAGTCCAATGTCGATAAATATTGTGGTATTGGTTTAAAAAATGAAAAATCAACGAATTTCACTGAATCAGAAAGTATAAAAATTTGATTACATAATGTTTTGAGTATAAAAATTAAGTTAAAATGTGATAAATTATGGAAATTAGTTTGAAACTCTTATTTTTATATGTACAATCATGAAAAAAGAAAAACATTAATGTGAAATTTCCAGTTAAATAGTAATGTTTGCTAATAAGAAGGGATTATAGAATTTAATTGGGTAGATAAAATTTAGACGGAACATAATAAAATTATATGGTAAACGTTAGGTTTTTAATATGAAATTAATAAAATATAGTTAACTCATGTTTCATTCGATAAGAAATTTAAAAAAAAATTATAAACTTAAAAAAATATACAATATGTATTTTAAAATTTTAGTAAAATCGTTTTGACTTGATGAGATGGAGTCAAGAAAAATCACAAGCTGATATGGCAAAAATAAACGACAAAAGCTTTTTCAGTTAAACAATATTTATTCATCATTTTCAACAGTTATAGGAGGACATATACATTTTTAAAATATACAGATATTCAAATCAAGTTTATGACTTAACAAAGTTTGCATTTTTCATTTATGCATGTTGATCAGATGATGAATAAACTCCCTCTGGAGATAAAAGATAATTTTACAGTGTTTACAACTATATTTCTTAGGGTGAACTTTTTTATGATGTAAAAATTCAACTTCATCGTACAATTTAATGTTGCAGTATTTACATTCATATTCCTTGGGATGAACTTTTTTATGTTTAGTTAAAGCAGACTTTGTTAAAAAAGAGTTGGAACATTTATCACAATCATAAAACTTCTTATGAGATCTCTTGTGAATTGTTAACAGACACTTTTGTAAATAATCTTTGCCGCATTGATCGCATTTATATGTAGTAGATGTCCTGGAATGAGTTACACTATGTCGTTTTAAATCACTGCTTTGAATGAATGTCTTTGAGCATATTTCACATTCAAAGGGCTTTTTCTCCAAATGGGATATTTGATGTCTGTTTAATGTATTCTTTTTGGAATAGGATTTCTCGCATTGATTGCAAGTAAAAGGTGGTTTTAGTTGTTCTGGTGAAGAGGGTATTATTTCAATATTCGAAGCATGTACTTCTTGGCTGGGTATAGCTGATTTCATATCCTTTAAGTAAGATTGACTTGAATCTTCCTCTGTTACAGACATTTCTTGCATATTACTCATTTTAGTTAAACTAGAGAATATAAGCTGACGTCTTCATATAACGAAAACAGCAAACAGTATGAAAAATTCCACTCGTTTCACTCAACACTATAAAATTATAGGAGGCGCTGTTGTTTTTTAGCTCATAGGATTAGTTTGAAAAGCGAAAAACGCTGAATTTCGTTAAATCTGAAAGTACTGGATTTGATTAAATAATGCTTTGTGTATAAAAATTAAGCTCGAATATAGAAAAATCCAGTTAAATGTAATAGAAATAAGGATATTAATTTGTAAACTCTCATTTTTTATGCACATTCATGAAAATATTTTTTAAATGTGAAATTTTCAGTCATTGATTAGATTAAAATTAATTTATTTTTGTTTAGTAATGAGTATTTCTTGAAGTGTGTCTTATTGAAAGTTTAAAATTCTACATAGCTAGCATCTAAAAGGATGATAAAATCTCAAACTATTGTAAAAGTTAATCAAATTCGTTTAAATTCGTCTTTTTCATTAAAAATCATATTTTCCTTTTGTTATTTGTTCAATTATTAAAATTCATTAAGGTAATGGTTGTTCAAAAACTAAAATATATGTTTAACGTTCCTCATTTAAGTTATTATTCTTATCTTGTAGCTGAAAAAAAGAAAATCTAAAGAAATCTGTTTTTATTTTTCTTCTTAAAAATTGATATTTTCCATTGTTTTGTTTAATTATTGATATTGAGGTTGAACGTGTTAAATACAGTTCGTTCTGTGATTAAACAAATTTTCTGTTAAAAGGGTTTATATAATTTCAAGTAAAAGCAATTTGAAAGTGAATACATACTATTTAATAAACAAAATTCTCGTATAGGAACTAGTGTTGAAAAACATGTGTTATGTTAAAAATGCACTTAATATTTACATATTGAAGTGAAATTTTTTAAAGTGTGGCTAAGTATGTGAAATGTAGTTTCAGCACAGATATAGTTAATTCATCTGTTGATAAAATTGGGTATCCAATAATAAATAAATAATTATTCATTAAACTGTAAAATTATACTTGTAATAATGTAAAAATATTGATACTTTCTTTTATACATCTTGAAAAATGGTCAAATCGTCAACATATCGATATTTTGTAAACAAGTGACGTAACGCTATTGTATCCTCCTCCCTTCAAGGGGGAGAAACGCAGGATTTTCTTATGAGTTTGAAGAGAGCGTAGATGTAATTCATGAAAGGGGGGCGGGAAATCTGGTTATTTTTACTTTTAGAAGAACTGATACATTGAATTATAATCTTACAGTGGTCTAAGAATAGTAAAATCAATTAGGTTGGTGTAAAAATTACTAAGTGCAAGTTGTGCAAAAATTACTAAGTTGGCTATTTATCTAGAAATATCCACATTTAAAATGTAGTAAAATTAAGTTAATTGGTTTGAAAACTCGAAATTTTATATGAAAATGATAAAATTTAAAGCCAATAACGAATAAAAACGTTGGATAGGTTCAAAGTATTATATAAAGATGTAAAAATCATTATTGGATTAATAAAATTAATCTTTTTCTTTAAAAATTCGATAATATTCTTTGTTATTTGTTTAATTATCAAAATTTATTAAGGTAATGGTGGATCAAAAACTAAATTATATGTTTAAATTTTCCTTTTAAGATGATATCCCTATCTTACAGTTGAAAAAAAAAATCTAAAGGATCTAAAGAATCTGCTTTTTCATTAAAAATTGATATTTTCATTGTTTTGGTTAATTAATAATACTTATTAAGGTGTTGTTCATTCAAATGTATGTTTCACTTTCCTCATTTAAATTGATATTCCGATCTTGTAGTTGAATAAAATCTACAGAAATCAGCTTTTTTCTTAAGAAATTTATATTTTCCACTGTTTTGCTTAATTAATAATACTCATTAAGGTAAAGATTGTTAAAAATTCAAATATATGGTTAACCTTTTCCATTTAAGTTGATATTCTGATCTTGTAGTTGAATAAAATCTACAGAAATCAGCTTTTTTCCTAAGAAATTTATATTTTCCACTGTTTTGCTTAATTAATAATACTCATTAAGGTAAAGATTCTTCAAAATTCAAATGTACGCGTTTAACTTTCTCAATTTAAGTTGATATTCTGATTTTGTATATGAAAAAATTCAGTTTTTCATTAAAAATTGATATTTTTCATTTTTTTGCTTAATTAATGCTCATTAAGGTAAAGATTCTTCAAAATTCAAATGTACGCGTTTAACTTTCTCCATTTAAGAGTATATTCTGATTTTGTACTTGAAAAAATTCATCTTTTTTCATTAAAAATTGATATTTTTCATTGTTTTGCTTAATTAATAATGCTCATTAAGATGTTAATCATCCAAAATTCAAATATATGTTTAACTTTCTCCATTTAAGTTTATATTCTGATCTTGCAGTTGAAAGAAAAACTACAGAAATCAGCTTTTTTCCTTTAAAATTGTTATTTTCCATTATTTTGCTTAATTAATAATACTCATTAAGGTAAAGGTTGTTCAAAATTCAAATGTAAATTTAATCTTCATCTTATAGTATGATAATCTAGTCGATCTAACGTTCAACTCTCATGTTATAGCAGAAAAATACTCTAAAAACGCTATTTTCCCCGCTAGGGGGCGGTGTTGGAGGGGGTGCCTTGTCGCAGGCGGGACCGGAGGCGGTGTGGGAGGAGGGAGCACGGGGGTGGAGGCGGCGGTGCTGCGGTGCAGGCCGCGGTGCCGCAGGCGGTGCATACCGCAATACCGCCTGCGGCTGTCCCCGAACTGTTGTTTTCCTACTACTTTTAGGTAATCAATTTATGCAGTTTTTTTATATAAAATACACATAGCAAATGTAATGCATTTCTACAAGTAAAAGAATAAATAGTAATTAATAGCAATCTCAAGTTAAAGAAGAATGAAAAATGACATCTGCTCAACAGCTAAATTGTAAATGAATGCATAAGAAAAAAAGAAATAATTGGTATAAAAATGCTAAGCACAGCAAGAGCTTCTTCAGTTTAGGTTGAATAAATGTTTTTTACTTTGTAACTCATATGTACTAAATTAAAAAAAAAAAATTAATTAGGGATTGAAAAGCCAGCAAAACTTTTCTTAAAAAAAAAAAAGAAATTGAACCATTGAACCATTGAAAGCTAATAATCCACACTAAGAGGTAATAATTGTATTATTTAAATATTTTGAGGATTTCAGATATAAGTGGCTAATTTATTTATTCTATATGAATGGGTTTAACTCATTTTCATATTTTTTTTTATTAGCATACACATACATGTGTATAAGTTTAGATTTTGGTGGTTTACAGTAATTTTCCTTAATACAAATGCAAAACGAGCTGCAAATAATGTTTATTAGTTTTGTTATTTCTGCTACTAACTAATGAAATTAATTATTTGCAGTTTTTATTAATTCTGTAATTACTTATACTGTTTCTTCTAGGCCATTTTTTTTAATGCTGCCGCCTTTTTGAAATTGACAAAATGCACCCTGCCTTAAAAAAAAATAGTTGAAATTCACCTGTAATTGTAGCCAGAGATTTCTTGTAAAAAAATTCCCCATTCAAGAGTATTTCTAAATTCATGTGGCCAAGATCTTGCAAAAATAATAGAACTTTATTTCTTTAGAAAAAACAGCATATTATTAGAATATGTTATTTAATTGTATTTTTCAATTTGTTATTCATAAAATTATTAAAAATTAAGGACACTTTATAAGGACATACTAAAAATTATTCTTTTTAAATCTTTTTTAAACACATTACTAATATAATTTCCTCATGAAATAGTGCTTTTTTTTGGAACTAGCATCCTCTCTCTAGCATCAGTCTCTTTTTCTTTCTAAAATGAATACTACATTATTATCATTTTAATAATTAAGGCTTAAAAATGTATAATATGCTCCTAATTAGAGAATTATTTAATAATTATTAATTTGAAGTAGTGTTGACTATTTAATATAAAATGCAGTTAATAATTTTAATAAATGTTAAATATCATTAGTATTTATAAAGTTTTACATAATTATTACAAAATTAATGTATGTGATATCGTACCTTCGCCTCACATTTTCGACGGGGAAAGCAACAGGCATTTCCGAGGAGGACAATGGTCTTTTGTGTAAAGGCATGCAGGGGAAATTCCTGGCATACTTCTGCCCTTGGGATCTGCTCAACAGGGTATTTCAACTTTTCCAAGAAATAGGGGTGGCTGGACAATGTGTGGGAATTCGTCCCTAAAGTGAAAGTAAAAAGAGACTCATGCAGAAGCTAGTGTGGAGGCTGATAGTAGACTGGGTGACACTGATGAAGTGAGGTGTTTTTTTAACAACGGAAGAGATGCGAGTAAAAATCGTTTTTACTCAGGTTGGCTATGAGAAGTATAGAACTGTTAATAAAAAGTGAGAGTGTCTACCTATGAATGGTAAAGTTTGCATTACATTTTTCAAATCTATTTTAGTTGTTCTAATAAAGAACTTTGGTAAGAAACATGTATTATTTTTCAACGATCATCTCACAAGAGCTTAGTGAACCAAAAAGCTCTGGCCCACTACATCACAGCTATAGTATTATAAATGGTGGCAGCTTACGGATTAATTAGGTCTAGCATAAATTAGACTGGACCCACGTGAACTTGATGTACAGAAGGAAACTGTGTAGAAACAAGGACAGTCGGTGATGAAATCTTGTGTTTGACGAGAAAGATTTTCAAGTGTATCCGGTGAGGAACTGTGAAATCTGGAGTGTCGAATGTGTTAGCTGGTATGTAACAAGGACTAAGGATTCGACGATATAGAAAATTTCTTCAGTAAACATCCAGTGCAGTAAATAGTAGACTATTTCATCGATCGCCCTTAGGAATCCATGGAGACAGCTTGTGTGTAAATTTCCCGGCGGAAATCAAGTTAGATCCGGAGATACGGCAGTACCTGAAGAAAAAAAAAAGTGCAGGAAAGCCTTGGAGCAGTGTGGAGAAAGGTCTACATTTGAAGGTAAGCCCTTTTATGAAATTTTCCAGAGAGGTCTGTTAGGATTTAATATTGTATATGTCTGTTCTTGGTAATTTGTATATGTTTAATAGATAAAAAGTCTAGGGTAGCTATTAATTTGGGATCGAAATTTTTAGTTAGAATTTTTATATTAAACGGGTTTCTTATGGTCTGTACGGTAATTCATTTGGTTTTGAAAATTTAATATTTATGTATTTCATAATTAACTTGAGGATAGTAAATTACGGTTGATTAATAAAAGAATATTAATCATTAAAATTAATCATAGTTGTGGATGTAACTTTTAGTTATAAAGTTGGGGCATATACAGCTTTTGTTTATTACAGCAATAAAGTTATTTGAAATTTTATGGGTATGCTGTAGGAAATAGCAGGATTAGTTGTTTTTATACAAATTGTATTTATATAGTGCTGTGGGTATCAAAATAATTTTGAGGATTTACTCAGTTTTAAAGGATATAACAAGTGCACGAAAATTTTCGGTAGGAAAATTGTATTATTGTTTTATGCATTGAAATATATCTAGAGGATAAAATTCTATTCCTTATTGTAATTTTTATTGTGTTTTACAAATTGTATATATTTGTGTATTGTTGTGATTAGTATATTTTGGGGGAAAACAATGGAAGAATTTCTAGGGAAATATACTAAAAACATCTTGCTTTTGCTGGCAGAGGAATTTGAGACCAACGTGTCGGCAACTGATAAGAAAAAAACTATAATTCAGGCTATTTTAGCAGCATCGGATTATAATGAGAGTTTTGCTAAATCGAATTTAGAATGTATTCTTAAGGAGGATGCAGAACGAAAAGAAATGGAACGGGAAAAATTAGCTTTGGAACGGGAAGACGAAGAGCGCGAAAAAACAAGACAATTTGAGTTAGAAAAATTAAGAATTCAAAATTCTTCGGAAACTGTTAGTCTTTCGTCTAGTGATATGAATGTAGGTTCGCATAGGAATCCAAAAATTAATTTGAAAGAATTAGTTCCACGTTTTGATTGTAAATTAATTGACATCACTCTTTTCTTTATGATCTTTGAAAAACAGGCGGAAAAAGCTAAAATTTCGCAGGAGGATATGGTTAGCCAATTAATTCCCTTATTGCCATCAGATATCGCGGAAATTATAGTAAAGCAACCAGCAGAATTAGGAGATGATTTTCAACATGTAAAAAAAGTTTTATTAAATCGTTTTAGATTGGGAACAGGTGCTTTAAAACAGAAGTTTGAAAATCATCAAAGGAAACCTGGAGCGTTATGGGTAGACTTGGTATATGAATTAAGAGGTTATTTGAATAATTGGTTGGAATCATTAGAAATAAAGGATTTCGAGTCTTTAAAAGAGCTCATGCTCACAGAGCAAGTAAAAAAACGCGTTCCTTTTGAAGTAAAAGAAAAATTTATGGATGAATGGGATGAAATGAAAGAGGCTTCGAAACTTGCTGATAAATGTGACAAATATGAGAGTATTAGAAGTAGTTTCAGGAAATCAGAAAAAAAATCTTGGGAAAAAAAACCTTATTCAGAGATGCAAAGAAGCAATTTAAATCCGAAAATTAGGGGTGAAGTAAAAGCTAAATCGGAGTTAGAGAATAAAACGGAAAAATTTAAAAATGATAAACTTAAACAAGACCAGGCTTTTGAGAGGAAAAGGCAGATTAGGTGTTTTTTTTGTAATCAACCAGAGCACATAAAACCAGATTGTGCGGAATGGTTAAAAAAGAAAAATGAGTTCAATACAGTTAATCATTTAGGTAATGATGTTGATTTAGGGGATTGTTTTAAACCTTATCTAAAAAAAAGCTCTAATAAACGGGGTTGAAAGACACTATTTGAGGGACACGGGAGCAGGGATTGATCTATGCGATAGAAATTGGGTTAAAACAGAGGATTTTACTGGAGATATAACTTGGGTACGTCAACCTCTTGATAATGAATGTAAATGTTTACCATTAGCATGGGTGACTATAAAAGGGGATTTTGGTTGCATCACCACTAAGGCGGCGATTAAACCATCGGAGTCGGAGCAAGGTTACTATCTCTTAGGTAATAAAACTGCGGAGCTTATTGAGCAAAATAAAGGAAGTGGTGTTCCTATAAATATGGTGGTTACCCGTAGTAAGACGAATTCTTTAAAAAAAAGGAATGGAGCAACGGGATGTTGATAAGGAAATGTCGTTTGTTGATCAGGCAAAGTTAGAAGAGCAACCAGGTAGGGTAGATAAAATTGGGGATTGCTCACAGAACAAAGAAACGCAGGTAGTTCAAATGGATGAGAATAGACAGGATGAAAGTCAAATCGAAGATCTTATGTTATTACCGAAATGGGAGGTGAAAGATAATGTGGGATTGAATAAAATTACGGCGAAAGATTTCAGCTTAGCTCAGAAACAGTGCTTATCTTTAAAAACATTATGGGAAAAGGCAAATAATGTAGAAGAAAAGGAATTTAAAATAATGGGAAATAAATTAGTAAGAGTTTCACATTCAAATAGTGGGGATGAGAAATTACAATTATGTTTGCCATTAGAATTTAGAGAGAAAATAATGAAGATGTGTCATGAGGAAGTTGCGGGACATTTAGGGGCAACTAAAACAAAAGATAGGGTAATTAAATGCTATTTTTGGCCAAATTGTTACAAGGAAATTGAGGCATTTGTAAGAACTTGCGATCTGTGTCAAAAGGTTGGTAAAAATAGAGATAAAAAGAAAGCTCCCTTGAAGCTCGTGCCGATAATTTCAGAAGTTTTCTCCAGGATAAATATTGATGGTGTAGGCCCTTTGAGTTTAAGCGAGAAAAATAATAGATACTTGATAACTTCAATTTGTGTTGCGTCAAAATATCCAGATGCGATTCCAGTAGAAGATTTAACTTCTCCGTCAGTGATTGAGGGGCTAATACAAATATTTTCTAGGACTGGTTATCCAAAAGAGGTACAATGTGATTTGGGTAGGTCATTTACAAGTGAGTTGGCATCGGAATTTTTTGATAGGTTTGGTATTAAGGTTGTACATAGTTCAGTTTGCCACCCAGAATCGAATAGCGTTGAACGGATGCATGGTAGTTTAAAAAAGGTTATAAAGACATTATGTTTGGAGGCAGGAAAAGATTGGGAAGCAGTCTTGCCAATGGCTTTATTTGCTTTGAGGACTGTAAGTCATGAAAGCACGGGATTTAGCCCTGCTGAGCTTGTACATGGTAAGAATTTACGAATGCCACATACTCTTGTATATGAAAATTGGATGGAAAAGGAGACGGTAAATCAGAATGTAGTGGACTATATTTTGAACTTAAGTAATAGATTGAAACATTGTCAAGAATTAGCGTGTAAAAGAATGAAAGAGTGTCAGGAGAAACGAAAACAATGGTATGATAAGAATGCGGTGTATAGAAAATTTAATGTTGGAGACAAAGTGTTAGTTCTGGCTACTTCGAAACCAAATAAAATGGCGGTTAATTGGATAGGACCGGGAACTATTACTAGCGTAATATCTCAAACTAATTATACGATCGATATTCCGGAAAAGAGAAATAAGTCTACTACTTATCATGTTAATTTAATTAAACCATATTATAGTAGACCTGAATTTGTAAATTTGTTGATTGATGAGGAGTGTGAGGAAATTGAGGATCAAGCGGAAATTCCTTATCCCATTGCGGATCCCACTCAATTAGACTTTTGGGAATTAGTAAAAGAAAGTAATTTGGAAAAACGTGTTTCTACAGAGCAAATAGGAGATTTCAGGACAATGATTGAGCGTCATATGAAAGTTTTTTCTACGGACCCTGGGAGTACCCCGTTAGTTAAAATGGACATTGTTTTAACGGATGATGTGCCGGTAAGATCAAAACCATATCGTATGTCGCCGAGGCAATTAGAGATTATGCGTGAAGAGATTCGGAGGCTTTTAGATTTGGGTGTGATTGAGGTCGGGCAATCAGATTATGCTTCGCCTATGATTTTAGTTGAGAGTGCGGGTAAAGACGCTCGCCCTTGTGTGGACTATAGGAAATTAAATGCAAAGACCAGAACTGAATTTTTCCCTTTGCCAAACATTGAAGAGGTTGTTGAGAAAGTGAGTACAGCGCCTTTTATTACTGTTATGGATCTGACGAAAGGTTATTTTCAGATTCCTCTCACGGAAGAAGCTCAGAGATATGCGGCTTTTGTAACACCATTTGGGACCTTTTTACCTAAAGTCATGATGTTTGGACTTTTAAATTCAGCATATTATTTTTGTAAATTGATTGCCATAGTTTTATATGGGTTAGAGTCATTTGCGGTTCCGTATATCGATGATATAGCTATATTTTCTTTGACATGGGAACAGCATTTAAAAGATGTGGAAGCGGTTCTTAAGCGGTTAAAAGAAGCAAATCTAACGGTGAAACCATCCAAATGCCAATTCGCGCAAGATCACGTAAAATTTCTGGGACACGAAGTTGGGTCAGGAAAATGGTCTCCTAGTGAAGCTAAATTGCAGGCTATTAAAGATTTTCCAATTCCGACGACGAAAACACAGCTAAGAGCATATCTGGGAATGGTAGGGTATTACGCGAGGTACATAAAGAATTATGCTACCATAGCAGTGCCGTTAACAGATGCTTTAAAAGGGAAAATAAAAAAAGAAAAAATCATATGGGACGAGAAGTGTAATAATGCATTTGAAGAATTAAAGTTAAAATTAATGAAAAGTCCTGTGTTATATGCGCCTGATTTTAAGCAGAAATTCATTGTGCAAACAGATGCGAGTTTGTATGGGGCAGGAATTGTTTTATCTCAAATTATGGCAGGTGAAGAGCATCCAATTTTGTATCTTAGCAAAAAATTTTCTCGTGCGGAGCAAAATTATAGCACGATAGAAAGAGAATTAGCGGCTATAGTATATGGATTAAAAAGTTAAATTATTATTTGGATGGGCAAAAATTTGAAATACAAACCGATCATAATCCATTAGTGTACTTAAAGAAAATGGTTGGTACAAACTCTCGTTTGACACGTTGGGCTCTATTTTTGCAGCCATTAAATTTTGAAATTACACATAAGCCAGGAAAATTACATGGAAATGCAGATGGTCTAAGTAGGAAGATTTAGAATCAGAGTTAGATTTTCTGTTTGGAATTTAGTGTTCAAAATTTTAATACTTGTAATTAGGGCGTTTTATTAAGATATTGTGCTGTATGTAAAAATTTAGTTACCTAGATTGTGTTATAGTGTTTTTTTTCTTTTTTGAGTTAGTATTACATTCAAATATTTTAAATTTAAATTAATTGTTCTAGCATCAAAAATGTATATTATTTTTATTCTTTTGATTGATTATGTGTAAGGAAAATTCTAAAAATTTCATATTTTGGTATGTCCTTTGAAACTGAGAGTGGGTATTCTTGAATTTAAGTAGAACTTTCATAATTGGGTCAAAAGTCTAAATGATATTTTATTGCTGATTTAATGGTGTGCTTGACCTCTCGGGAATTCTATTAAAAGGGCTTATTATGTGAATTCATGCCAAATATTTCCTGTGGAAATCTCTTTTGGGGGGAGGTGTTGTGATATCGTACCTTCGCCACACATTTTAGACGGGGAAAGCAACAGGCATTTCCGAGGAGGACAATGATCTTTTGTGTAAAGGCATGCAGGGGAAATTCCTGGCATACTTCTGCCCTTGGGATCTGCTCAACAGGGTATTTCAACTTTTCCAAGAAATAGGGGTGGCTGGACAATGTGTGGGAATTCGTCCCTAAAGTGAAAGTAAAAAGAGACTCATGCAGAAGCTAGTGTGGAGGCTGATAGTAGACTGGGTGACACTGATGAAGTGAGGTGTTTTTTTAACAACGGAAGAGATGCGAGTAAAAATCGTTTTTACTCAGGTTGGCTATGAGAAGTATAGAACTGTTAATAAAAAGTGAGAGTGTCTACCTATGAATGGTAAAGTTTGTCATTACATTTTTCAAATCTATTTTAGTTGTTCTAATAAAGAACTTTGGTAAGAAACATGTATTATTTTTCAACGATCATCTCACAAGAGCTTAGTGAACCAAAAAGCTCTGGCCCACTACATCACAGTATATAACATTATTGTATGATACTATCTAATGAAACTACTAATTTGCAGTTTTTATAATTTCTGTAATTACTAACTAATAATTATAATTGTATTAATTAAAGTGTAAAGACATAGATTTTGTTAGCAATTAGTGGTTTAATTGTTTTGGAAACCTAAAACTCTTGGTAGCTATTCAGTATTTGAACGCTGAGAAAAAAATCATAAAAATCCGATTTAAATCAAAAAAATCTGATTTAAATAAAAAAAAATCCGATTTTTTTTATTAAAAAAAAAAAATCATGATTTGTTTACACCCTAGATTTTTATACTCGTACGCAATAGAAGACAAAAAACCTCAAACTAACAAAATCTCAAGCCGATGCTCGTTGGCTAAAACAGAAAATATTCTTTTCAGGTTAGATATCAAAAACAGCCAATAAAAAATTATCCTACTATCACAAAAGAAAATCGAACTAAAAGCAAATTCATTGTTCAGTCGCTTCAGTGGCGCCGTATCAACACGTCGTCACCGACATAAATTTGAAATAGAAACACACGATTTCTGTTTCCCCTTCATTTTGATCAAAATAGCATTAAAATGATTTGAAATAGAATATAATACGTATTTTTAAAGGAGGATTTTTTTTCTATACATGAATAAATAAAATTTAATTGCAATACAAATTGATCTCGAGTCAGTCCCAGCCCCAAAAACTGATATAAAAATAGAGACCGTTTTATATCCATCTCCGACGTGTGCAACACATTACGTCACATATAAGTGTTATGATAGAAATATTGCAAACATTTGTAGATGAGAGGGAAAGAAAAGGGTAAATTAGGCTTCGATTTTTCGGAAGCGCTATTGAACTGGGCTCCGGAGCCTTGTATTTATGAGCTCCGGCGAATTCCGACAATATTTAAATGTTTACTAAAAACAGAGGTGTACCGGAGCCGGGCTCCGGCGTATATTAAGCCCTGGCATATAACCAGATAAATATGAAGAAGTCATTTAATAATAAAGAATTAATTTATCTATTTTTATGTACCAAACAGAAGTAAAATGTATATAAATAATAATAATTTATGTAATGAAAATATTTATATTTTTATATAATAATAATAATAATATTATAAAGCAGAAAAACCAACGTTTAAAATGCACAAATAAAATATGAAAAGCAGCAAACAGCTGTTTCGAATCTACTATCGAGATTCTTCTTCAGTGCAAAAGGAACAGCGTACTAGAAAAAGCAAGGCTGAGCAAAATCATAGACAGAGACGCGCTGGCTTATATACCCTATGCGGGTGGCGAAGGCGAGAGAGCAATGATGAACCAATGAGAGAGAAGCAATGGAAACGACTGGGTGGACAAGTAGCGGCATCTACCGGAGAAGTAGAGAAAAGAAACCAAAAAAGGGGAATTAAATTAACGCTTTCCAAATACTTGGAAAATCTGGAGTACTAGATAAGTCATTGAGATTGACTAAAGAGTGAGAATTTTTAATGATATGGTAAGCTTCCCAAAAATCAAGATCAAGGTAAGAAGAACATTTTTGGATAATGATGGCTGAGGAAAATTCGAACCTATGTTGAGAAGACCAAGAATGTTGAGCAATAGAAGAACGTTTGAGCTCCTGATTTTTAACATAACCTTCATGCTCTTTTAAACGAAATCTAAGAGCACGTTTAGTCTGACCAATATAAGAAAGACCACACTGACAAGAGATCTGGTAAATGCCCCAATTATCTAGGCGATCAACGGGGTGTTTGAAATTTGAAAAAGGGATTTTATTAACAGGAGAAAAAATAACTTTAAAATCAAACCTTCTTAGGATTTTAGCAACTTGCTGACTGATTTTAGGAAAAAATGGTAATACAACTGAAGTATTAGAGTTGGAATTAGAATGCCTTTCAAAATGGTCGGATTTCGTCAATTTCTTATAAATAGAATCGATAATATTAGAGGAATAACCACGATCGACAGCAATAGCTTTGAGGTAATTAAGTTCAGCACTAAGTAACTGAGGAGTGGAACAAATATTAGTAGCCCGAAAAACAAAAGTATTGAAAGCAGCGAATTTCTGGTTAGGGGGATGAGAAGAATACCTGTGAGGTGGGAGACTGACAGCAAAAGGCGCCTTCGCCACCCGCATAGGGTATATAAGCCAGCGCGTCTCTGTCTATGATTTTGCTCAGCCTTGCTTTTTCTAGCACGCTGTTCCTTTTGCACTGAAGAAGAATCTCGATAGTAGATTCGAAACAGCTGTTTGCTGCTTTTCATATTTTATTTGTGCATTTTAAACGTTGGTTTTTCTGCTTTTTAATATTGTTGCACAAAAGCTTTATTTGCTATTTTTAAATAATAATAATAATAATAATAAAGATGAAATCACAAATATATGAACAAATTGGTAAAATTCTAAAGATGAACAAGATATGAGCATAGGAAACCAGTATGTAAAATAAAAAAAAAACTATGAATAACCCACAGAATCATCAGAGGAGCTTGCAAGTTTAATTCACAGTGAAGATGCGTTATTTCATCCAATTTTGTCGACATTAAGCCTAAAATGACAAAATTTAGCTCCTAATAGCGCATCATAAAACAAAGTAAATGATAAAAACCAAGAGCAGTGGCGTAGGAACTTCGTACGAACAGAGGGAGCCGGGGACTATTGCGGAAAGCTAGTGGCGCGGATCATTTCGTTCATTTTGGAGGGTTCCTTCATAGTGTTGCACGTTTCACAAACAGGAGTATCAAATAGAAGCACATCAAAAGATCACCAACTCTTTAATCCAGTTAAAATAATTTTTAATAGACATACTTGATACACAGAAACTTAATTTATGTGCGATCCCGAATACAATATTCAAATTTAAGGCTTCTCCCACTTCCATTTAGCAACAATTAAAGTGCTTTCTGTTGTTTTTCTTACAAATACTTTACAAATCTCTTCCCAAATCAATTTTAAAGGCCTCCTCTTTATAAATATGTTATCAGTGCAGGTAATTTGTAGTAGACCTATATAAGACCCCCTTTTTCTGGAAATCGGGAGGTTGTATACAATGAGAAAAAGGGTGAAGGTATAAACAAGTGTGCTCACCACCCCCTCTCTCTCTTTTCTTTGTTTTTTATTGTGTGAATTTCCTAGAAAAGTATACTTTATTTTTTAATTCGGCAATGTATCATAAACAGATGTGGTGCGAGAATTTTTCCCGGGGGAACCGAGCCCGTCCGAAATATCCCAATGGGAGCCACAGCTCCCCCAGCTCCTCCGGTTCCTACGCCTTTGACCAAGAGATGTAAAGAAAGATACACCTCATACAGGATATTAAAAACTGAAAAGTGATTAGAGCAAAATATCTCAATTACATATTCTAGAATCTTAAAAGATGTGGTCAGCAATTAGTCACTGAAAACCAAAACATTGCTGATGTAAAAAATATATACATGTAAAGAACCCAGGGGCGCCATTTCAGAAATTTCTTGGGGGGGGGGGATATTTTTTGAGGGATTCTATACTTAAGGGTAGGATCCAGGGGTCTACACCCCCCCCCCCCTCCCGTATGAGAAAAATTTACAGACTTATACTTACAATAACAGCGGAAACTTTGAATACGGAGGAAACTCAGAACCAATGAAATATTTCGTTTTAAACAGGTTTCCGTCTTAGAAGGTAAAATTTTAATATATTGGACATAAATTTTTTTTCTTTTTAGACAGGATTCTATTATAGACATGTTTCATTTTTACAAGTATCCTCACTGACTGTTAAACCATCCGCTCTGAAAAGAGATGTATTAGAGTAAAACTTGTGAAAACGAAACCTGTCTATAACAGATTTCTTTCTTGAAGGGGAAAAAATCAAATTTCGTTGATAAACATCATACAATTATACTTGCTAAGACGGAGACTTGTTTAAATGGAGCTCTTTTCTAGTCCCTTTCGAAATTTTACCTATAGGGGCGCCATTTCATGACTCTCCTGACGAAGAAGGGAAATGTTTCTTTGAGGAACAGGGAACATGGAAAATTGCACAACTTGCAGAACTGCACAAATCACACAGAAAGAAAATACCGCATAATAAAAAATGCTCTACGTGATTTTGTCCCCATAACTTCTTTCACAAGCATGTGATTATTCCACAATTTTTTTTAATTTTCGTTGAAGTCCGCGATTTTTCTTTCTTTCAAAATCCGCAAAATCAATTCGTCAATGGGTCGCAGAAAAATATCGCGAATCTTGGAAATTTTGAAAAAAAAAAGTCTCCAAAATGGTCACTTAAAATATTGCTAATTTCTTCAAACGACGGTGGAAAATATCGCTAATTTCATCAGATATCGCAAAAAGAAATACAGATTTCGTCAAACGATTGCACAAACAGAAATCTTGAATTTCGTAAAAGGATTGCGAAGAAAATCGCAAATTCCGTAAAAGGATTGCGCAAAAAATCACGAGAATTTAGTCGAACAATCGCGCAATAAAATCGAGGAGAAATTCGTCAAATGATCGCATAATAAGATCCAAAATTTATCTAACTCTCGCGCAAACAAATCACAAACATTATTAGTCCGTGGCAGAAACAAAATCACGAATTTCAATAAATGATAGTGATAAGAAATCGTGAATTTTGTCAAAAAAATCACGAAAACAAATATCGAATTTCGTCAGTTGGTCTCGGAAAAATATTGTGCATTTCGGCAAGTGCTCGCGCGAAAAAAATCCATTTCGTATAACGCTTGCAGAAAAAAAATCGTGAATTCCGTGAATCGATCGCCGAAAAAATCGAAAATTTCGTCAGATGATCGCGAAAAAAAATCATGAAATTCAATCAATCATGATATAATCAGCCAACGAACGTCATGAATAGGTCACGAAATTTGCAAATTTTCTGATCTATAAGTATAAGAAAATTTTCGTTAGTGAATTTCTCCAAGTAAAGGTAAAGCGTTAATTGTTTCGGATTGTGTTTTCACTATTATGAGGTGGTTTCATGTTAATCCGATTTTTCAAAGAAAAATAAGTTTTTCTAAATATTTTTCAGATAAAAAAAAAAAACTACATATTTGAACATTAATGAATACTATGTATATATCTTCATTTTTCTACAGAAAAGGTAAAATTTATAATTAATATTCATATAAAAAGCACAAATAAATGCACAAGAATTACTTTCATGTGCATGCATATAATTTAAAATTATTTAAAACACATTAGAAAAACCCAGAACGTTTTCAGTCATCACAAGACCATCATCAGTGGGATTTAAATGTTATTATTTTCTTTGCGCTTATTTGAGAATTGGCTAGAAGAAAATCATTGTGATTGTTGTGTCAATGATTTTGACGAATTTTTCCATGATCAATTTGCACACAGCTGAGAAGTAACTGATAAAAAAAAATTCTCACATGTATTTTTAAAATTAACCAAAGTACTCATTAAAGATATATGTCTCACCTAGAGGTAGTTCGAATAGTAAGGCTTTAGGCAATTTTTTTGATAATTATTAATTTCTATGCATAAGCATTTATTTAATGCATATATTTTTTGCAATGAAATCTGATAAGTTATTTTAGAGTTTGAGCAATATTCTAATGCTTGTTTGAGTCTGACATTTGTTAGGTATGCACCGAATATTCTGTATCTATACGGTATTCGGCCATACTACCGAATATCAAACTATTCGGTTTGGCTGAATATCAAATTATTCGCCCAAACCGAATACTTAAAAAACCTCTTAAAAATATTTTTTTAAACGTTACACAACTTCTACTTTTAACTGTCAATTAATAAAGATATTCAGAATAATTAGAATCTTTAAATACTGAGCATTGTCTGGTAAATAATCCGTTTCTTGCATTTTCGCAAACAGGGTGTTTCTAAACAAAATGGAAGAAAATTTCAGGGGGTAATAATAGGCATCAAAACAGGAAATTTTTTGTCCAGTAAATCAGGATCGCAATCCACTTATTCAGTCAAAAATACAGTGTATCCCCAAGTCAAACTTTAATTTTAACAATAATGAAGGTATTGTAACTATATTGTCAACAGAATTACTTTAATTTCTGTGAAATATGATAACATGACGAGAAGTGCTGGAAATAGCAACCATTCGTATCTAAACAGCACTGAGCTAGACATTATTTTATTAAGAATGCATCTAAAAATACTTATACTGTGCCACAGGCCAAAATTCAGTCTCTTCCAAGGATATCATCACATTCTATACAAGCAAATTAATGTGATGCAAATTTCGCTAAAATATCTTCATTTTTATACAGTTATAAATGAAAATTCTGCTATGGCTTGTACACCTTCCATTTTTGATGAAAGAAGTAGAATGATATGTTGCTTCTTGTTCAATATAAGAGAATTCTTTTAACTTGTTTGAATTAATATTGAAGAAGGCATGGAATTTAAATTTTGTTATCTAAAAATTTTTTAAACCATCCTCTTCTTAAATAATAACTCAAAACATACTTTTTTTAGTACAAAATTTACTTATAAAATAGTCTTCCTAGTCAAAATGGAAGTATCTGTGCTAAATATTACATAAAATTGTTTAAAATTTAACTTTTTAAAGTTAAACACTGAGCTATAAAAGTATTTGGATATTCGGCCTAACAGTTACTATTCGACTGGCCGAATATTCGGTATTCAGTTTACCTGCAAACCAAATATTCGGTATTCGTCCAAAATCACTATTCGGTGCATCCCTGCATTTGATAGTTGATAAATGTTCTGAAATATCAAATTCCTTGGGGGGGGGGGGCAATACCCCCCAGACCCCCCTCAAATGGCGCCCCTGAAAGAACCGTTCGTTCAACGACTTTTTCCTTTGGTGGACGGTGGTATTCTGTAAAAGTAGGTTTAAGTTGTAGTCTGGCTTGGTGGTAAATAATGGACTCTGAAAACAGTTTATACAAGACCTGACTTTTATTCGTTCTGTTTACTACAAAATTTTCTGTTTCAAATCAGGCCCCCCATCGGCAAGAGAGCCTCTTGGGGAATGTTATGTTGTCATTATATACCCCGAAACACTCTTCGGAGTGACAGTATTTTTCTCTAGCACATCATTAACAAGCCAAAAAGCCCTGAAATTTCATTCTGTCCTTGTTAGATTATTTCCACCAGGTGACCTCAGTGTTAAAGTTTTCTTCAATCCTGGTAGGTTAAAAAAAAAAAAAAAAAAAAAAACTATTTTTAATGATGGGTTTTCTTAGGTGAAGGAGGTGACACAAGCCTTGAGCAACACTTATTGCAATTTCCACCTTTGACATTAATGGTTATATATGACTTAACCCGTTCAAGACTATGGGTTCAAAAAGTACATCCAGAATTTATTTTTTGCCCCAGTAATAAAGCAAAGTAATATTTGCTATATTTAATTTAAGCGCTTTCGTGATTATGTAAATAATTGTAACTTTTTAAAAATAAATGGTGTCAAACGAATAAAATTTGTGTAAGAGGGGTCGATCCCGAAAGGGTTAATAATTTGTCAGCTAGCGAAACTGTAATTAGGATTTATGCCATATCAAATACTTATTTTAACACTAGTGTGAATTTATCGTCTAACATAATGATTTAGTTTGATCTATATGCTCTAAATCTAATACTTGTCAAACTTGGAAAAGTCAGTTGCTATTTATGGGTTTAAGAATCATTTAATTATTTTTTTTTACTAAGTTTATTATGATTTATTATTTTAAGTACTCATTTACGTCATCAATGTACCTCAATGTCATATGATGGTAAAATAGCTTTACCCGTTATATTTAAAGTTAGGAAAAGAAGTTAGAAATTTTGAATTAAAAAAAAAAATGTTTACGTTTTATCCTGTCATACATATACATACAAGCATTCATCAGGTTTGTTTTCATAGCTGTTTATATTAATTGATATGATAATAAAGACAGTGTTGTAGTCGTAAAAAACCACAGGGTATATGCTATAGGCAGAGGGTATATTCTAAAGACATGAACGTCATGTCTTAGAGTATACGCTATAGCTTTATTTGAGAAACAGGGGGTATACGGAGCTTCTTTAAAAAATCCAGAAGGTATACAGCGTGTACCTCCGTATACCTTCCACTACACCCCTGATAAAGATCCATTTTCTGGATCCCTAACTGCATAAAGGTTTTCAATAAACGCCAAAGCCCCTATAGTGGAAAAATACCCTTCTCTCTTTAGTATTATACTAGTTAATGTTTTGGTACAAGGATAAGGGCTGAGTATGTACGCAAAGTTACACTGATTTCTGGCTTCACAAGAAGCACTTAATAGCACTTTTATTCTACTTTGGGGCCGTTCAAATATTACGTAAGCACCTAGGGGGGGGGGGGGGGAGGGGGTTAGCGATTTGCTTATTTTTGCTGACAAGGGGGGAGGGGGGGTTTGAATGATGCTTACGTAAGACATTTTCAGAATCTCTAACTTGTAAAAAAAAAATTATAAAATTTCAAATTGAAAGAAAGAAACAGCAAAAGAATATAAACTTGAAGTTCTGATGTCAGCTATTTTGACCGCACAAGGAAAACATAAACGATCTCTTTTATCTAGAGGTGACTGTTCATGTTTGATGCATGAGGCCTTATTATCTCTGAGAACTTACTACTATTTCTAATTGTGAGAATAGAATAGAATAGAATTGAATGGACCGATGCGATATGATGTAATGTATTGTGACAATATGAGTTTTCCGGGAAAGCTTCCAAAACGTAAGTAAAATTCCATCTTTTTTGTTTCCACCCCTCCTCTGTCAAGTGGTTGAACCCCATAACCATAGTGACCGACT
Organism: Maratus speciosus; assembly: GCA_963932465.1. Lineage (NCBI taxonomy): Eukaryota > Metazoa > Arthropoda > Arachnida > Araneae > Salticidae > Maratus > Maratus speciosus. The sequence continues at coordinate 39,090,835 of OZ010791.1, read as the reverse complement.
GCTCTACTGTCTGGTGTCTCGTGAGTTTTGAAAACCTCTCAGTAGAGATCTGCACGGACCGGGCTCGGGCATATTTTCATTCACGGCACTCGGGGCGGGCCGGGCTTAGTTACTACTCTTTACGGGCCTTGCCGGGTTCAAGCCTTACTTTTTTCCTGGGGGATCGGGCCGGGCCCATTTTTTTCTGTACAGAGCCGGGACTGGTTTCATTCCAAGTCTTCAAGGCCCAAAATTTTAAGTCCTAGTTTTGACGCAGCCCGTATGAAAATCATTGTCTCGGCGTGGCCTGATCCGTTCAAAGGCCAGTAAAATTAGGTCAGGTTCAAAAAATTTTGAAAAAAATATACACATTTTTAAATCGCTATTATTCTACAATTAAACATTCAAATTTATTCTTTTTTAAAGAATAGTAGATTTCTACGCTTATTAAAATATAGCTAAATGAAAATATAAGAAAACATGTGAGAAGGAACCTGTCTATGACGAAATCCTGTTATAAACTGAAAAACGTGTTGATCCATAGAAAATTAATATACTAATACGTAAGAATAGGATATATAATGCATTTACAACTTGCTAAGAAGGGCACTTGTCTATAACGGATTTTTTTTCTTTTTTATGCAATTCCGTTTTAGAAGATTTTACTGCATAGCATTTTTCAGATTTTTAGCACTTCAATACATGGAATATGGATTAACGATATTAATGATAGCGGATTCATTTACATACAAGAAATAGAGATTGATTAAAAAAATAAATGTCGCAGCCTGCGCCACTTCTATAAAAATGAAGATTATAAACATAAAAAAATAGTTAAGACATATTTTTGGCCAGAACTCCTCGTACGAGACAAATCTTTAACCAAATCGACATAAAAATCAATGTTTTGTAGAAATTCAATCGGGCAGGGCCGATATTTTAACTTTTTTTCCGAGACGGGCCGGGCTCGAGCCGAACTTTTAACTTTTTTATCGGACCGGGCCAATAATTTTTTGTACGGGCCGGGCCGAATTTTTTTCTCTATGAGTCGGGCCGGGCCCGGGCCTGGAAATTTCGGCATGTGCAGACCTCTACCTCTCAGTACTGCAGTGTAGTGGTGTTTAAAATAAATAAAATCAGAAATATGTCTTCATTTCGAGAAATCTTGTATAAAAAACTTTTTGAAAGTTTCAAAAAGTCTGCATCAGATAAACCTTTGAAGGATATCCAATGTAAAACTAATAATGTGTGGCGGCAGTACAAAAAGTCTTCTAAAACTGACAAAGAGTTAGAGGTATTGGTGCTAAAAAGAATTGAGGACGAACTGCGTAACGCAACCAAAAAGAAATCAGTCTTTCTTGATTATTTTATAAAGGTAATTATAATCAATTTATTCTTAAAATTTTAAATATATTTTATCATAACTTTAAGTTTACATAATTACTTGGAAAATTGGAAAAAAGATAGATAAGATAAAATGACCGTGTAGCCTTGGCAAAACATGGTCAGTATGGGAATAAATAAAGACCAAAAGAACGTCAAAAAACGAGTTATTACTTTTTAAATATGGCGTAGCCAAGCTAAGCCTTATTTTTTCTTTTCAAATAACTCAAAAAGTAATGCATCCATGGGGGAAAAAATTAAAAAATATGTTAGTTTTGTAGCAGATAATCTTCTAACTGTTTTCAAATTTTGAACCTTACTAAAAATGAAATGTAACCCAATTGAATTAAACCAATGTATCTCAAATTCAAAAACAGATAAATAAGGTTTCCAGTAATCTCAAAAAAGGAAAAACAATCCTTAAAAAAGAAACGACAAAATGCTGAATACCAAAGAAAACATCGAACCACCAAACGAACAAAGCTTGGAGAAATCTGCCATGATAATCCAGACATTAAAAAAAAAAATAGCTTTGAGGGAATCAGTAGGAAGACCAAGTTTAAACAACCATTATTACTTAAAGCAATAGCAGACATAGCTATTATTGGAAGCGCTGCAGATGCAAAAAGAAGAAACAAGTCCGAAGTGTCAAAACTCTCGATGACTTGACTGCAAAACTGAAAAAGGTTGATTTTGCAATAAGCAGGAGTAGAACATATCTTTGTTTGCTTCCAAAAAATTCCTCAACCATCGAGTGTTGAAGACATATCACCACAGTGCCGATAAAACTTTCTTGGATTCTGGCTGATTATCACCGATCTCACATTGATACCCAATTTGCAGTAATATCCATCCATTATTTAGAAACTTTAGCTTCAATTTTTGGACCCATGCAAGTGTTTCTTCTTTCACATGATGACAAAGCGCGCCTACCTTTGGGAATTACAGCAGCCAATAAACAGGCTCTGATACTGATGCATATGGAGTATCGTGTATCCTTAAACGATCACGACTGAGTCATCGCTGAACGCCGCAAACTTATCCCATGTGTTTACGCTGGTATTGTGATTGCTCCTGGTATGGCAGGTCAAAGTAAAGCCATACATAGGTTATTCTGGTCCAACGTTAATAGCTATAAGAAGTGGGAAACACAGTTCTTCCACACCAAATACTCATGCTCAGGATTTTGAAATTCTATTAATACTCAAAGATTTTGAAAAATTAGTGAAAACAGAAGAGGGTTTCATCAAACCTGTAATCATAGTTACGGTTTGATATATGGTTAATTTTCATAGCGTGCAATGCTCCTGGAAGAAGTGCATATAATTGAGTAGAAAGGCGAATGACACCACTCAGTCGAGAACTGTCTTGTCTTATACACCCTCATAACCATTATGGTTCCCATCTCGATGAGAACGGTCGCACTACTGATGAAGAAATGGAGCAAAATAACTTAGCATATGCTGGTAAAACTCTCACAGATGGCAGATATCTGGAACTCATTAAACATTGACAGTTATCCCGTTACTGCCACATATGTTGATTCAGGCAAACTAGAGTCTCTTGGTTATGACTTGGATTGGTATTCGAAGCTCGTACAAGAAAGTCAATACTTGCTGCAAATTGTAAAATGTGAAAAAAAGAATTGTTGCTCTCCTGCACGTAGTGGATTATTTCGTATATTAAAAGGACGATTCATTCCTCCTCCAATTAAAATGATACAATCGTCAAATGACATCATTACAAGTGAAGAGGGGGAATTTATAGATTTAAGTCTCCGTCTGGCCTTAAATCTGAATAGTACAGAAAAGGGATTTTTAAAGATGCTGTATGATTATTTTTGCTCTTCCATAAAGTTCACGCAATTATCCGCAAGAACTTGTGGAAGTTGTGGTCAATATCATGCATCTCAGAAGTCAGCAAACAGACACAAAAAAATTCAACAGAGCGAAAAAAGCGAGAAGGACTGCCTTATACGACCATTGAGAATTGCTGCTCGTCTAGCAAATGAACTTATGCGCTTCGTAAGATTCGTGGAAGATATGGAAGATGTTGAGTGGATCAATGAAGATGAAGTTGATAAAGATTGCATCCGAACAGTAAGCGATGAAGATAATCAAGTAAAACTGGAAACCAATATCATAACAGATATGGAAAAATGGCTTGAGCAGCCGTGGTCAGCATCGGGATAGATATTGTCATGTTCAAATTTAAATTTTTCAAATGGCTAAGTTCTTCTAAAATTGTGATCTAAGAAATTTTCTTAAATAGAATTGTAAAGAAATAAAACAAGCGTTTATTATTATTTAGTAGTTATATTAGTCGAGTAGAGTTTTTTAATTTGTATTGTGTCCTAATTTTTTTTTAAGTAGGGGGGGGGGGGGGTTCCAATTTTCTTACGTAATTATTAAGGGGGGGGGTTCGCGATTTGCTTATTTTTGCTGACAAGGGGGGAGGGGGGTCAAAAATAGTCAAAAACATGCTTACGTAATATTTGAACAGCCCCTTTCCCGTATTAAATGCAATATTTATCGTGCTGTGGCAAATAAAAAAAATGTTTACTTTAGAGTATTTTTTTTTTTTTTTTTTCGAAATGAGGTTCATTAACTAAAAATGACTTCAACCTTCACTCTACAGTAATTTCTCTTTACTGAAGTTTTAATGCAGTATTCAAAGTATTGCAGTTAAATTTGAAAAACTAAAATCCTGAAAATTATCTCCTTTTAACTAAAAATCGCTTTAACCTTCATTCTATCACTATTTCTCAGTCTTGTGATTGAGTCAGTGTATTTTATTATCCTTTTGCAAGCTGACAGCTTGACCGTAATCTTGTGTAATTATAGTCTGATGCAACACTGAAATTACCTGTAAATAAATGAATTCTTTAAAATATTTCTGTCATTCTGCTTTCCACTAAAATGATTTTTATATCATCAATCACTTCTTATAATATTCCTTATAACTCCGTTTTGCCCATTAAATTATTTTCCGTTACATAGTAAAGACTATAGGTGTAAAACTGGCGATAACTCACAAATAAATATGTCAAAGTTTTATTATTTAATAAAGATTATAATTGGATAAAAAAAATAATTATACGGATTTTGATAACTGTTTGAGTGTTAGAGTGCTGCCTGCTAGTATTGCTTCCAAATTATATAGTTTTTGCATTCAAAACTGTTAAAGCCTCTCTGTTTATAAATTGAGATTATTTAATTAGTAAATTTTTTGACTGAAATAAAGTCAAAACTTGGCTCGAGTACAAGTCGATTCATAAAAACTAAAAATCCAAACTAAATGTATTATATAAGTGTCAATACAAGTTATAATGTCTAGTAAAATTGATATGTTACTACATTTTGACTGCGCAAATATTATCGCTGGGAGAAAAGAGGGTTCGATAAGAAAAGTATTTTTTCACCAAATTCTACCTTGCTTTTCCCCGAAAATCACATTGAAATGAACCGATGATTGGCTCGCATTAGCCGTGATCCAGGGGTAATTCTGTTCCGAAAATTTAAGGCATTCGGTTCCAAAAATTAAAAAAAATCAATCATCAGTCCGAATATTCGGATATAAAAAAAATCGCGAATTTCGACAAATGGTCACCGAAAAAAATCAATTTCGTCAATAGTTCGCAGAAAAAATCACCAATTTCGTCATAGGATCGCGGAAAAAACATTAATTTCGTCTAAGGATCGCGAAAACAACGCGAATTTTGTCAAAGGATAGCATAAGAACGCGAATTTTGTCAAAGGATAGCATAAGAACGCGAATTTCTTCAAACGATCGCGAAAGAATCGCAAATTTCGTCAAAGGATAGCGGGAAAACGTTAATTTCTTCAAAGGATCACGGAAAAAAGCGAACTTTTTCAAGTAACCGCAGAAAAAAACGCGAATTTCGTCGAAGGATCGCAAAAAACGCAAATTTCTTCAAATGATCGCGAAAGGAACGCAAATTTCGTCAAAGGATAGCAGAAAAAGCGCAAATTTCGTAAAAAGATTGCAGAAAAAGCGTAAATTTTTTCAAAAGATCGCGAAAACGCGCAAATTCCGTCCAATGACCGCAGAAAAAACGGGTATTTTGTCAGGGAATCGCGGAAAAAAACGCTAATTTCTTCACAGATTTGCGAAAAAACGCAAATTCCGTCATAGGAACGCGAAAAAAATTCAAGTTTCTAGCCCATTCCGAATAAATCGTAATTTAAAAGTTTTCTAGAACGTTTTCTGCTCATTTCACCTTTTTAAATTTCGAATTTTTTACAAACCTTTCTTGGATGGCATTTACATCTTAAAAGTAAACATCCTTAAAATGTCATGTTTGTAGCCCCAGTAGAAACCGCACTATTAAAATGTTTTTTGTTCCTGCACCTTTTTACTATTCGATTTTTTTTAGAAATCGTTCCGTTGCGACGTTGCGAGTATGTAGGGTAGACCGGGGCTAGTTGCCCGCTTTTTCTTCTAATAATATTTAAAAAATTACAATTCAACATTTTAAATTTCTTTTTATGTTACCACCGTCAGTGTATTTTCAGGTAGATGTCACAATAATAAAACTTGAAAATATTAAATAGGTATTAATTTAGAAGCTCAAACCGACACCAAGTCGCTTGGGGCAACCTGCCCCGATTGCGGGGCAAGTTAGCCCACGTCACTTTTTAATGTTCTGATAGTGTAAAAGTTTAAGAAATGTTCAATATTTTATAAAATCTTAATTTTTATTTCGTGCGAAGGAGAACACAATATAGCCTAAAGAAAAGCTACCATACAACGTTCCTTAATGAAGACATAAAATTATAAAAATGTAAGATTATTAATTCGAGAAAAAAAGGACAATTTTATATTGACAAATTTTTGGTGTATAAGAAAAAAATCGCAATCCGTATAAATTTATTATACATCGTCTTAATATTATCTACAACTTTTATATTGACAAGTTTTTGATAGGACGAACTATTGCTGCAAAAAGAAATTTAAAAAAGGTGTGTTAAATAAGATAAAAATTCATAACTTTGTAAATTCACAAAATATAGATCGTTTAAATGTATTATACATCTTCTTAATATTATCTACAACTTTTATATTGACCAAGTTTTTGATAGGACCAATTATTACAGCAAAAATAAATTAAAAACAAACAGAAGTGGGGGGAGGGATTGTATAAGAAAATAAAAATCCAATTTCCCTTAATCCGTTAAATTGTTGTTGAAATCAGTACTTAACTTCGAAATCAATCAGCGGCTGTAGGCCAAGCAAACGGGGATTTTTCTATAATTATGAAAGTTATGAATGTTTTTGTACAACAGAGCAGCTGATTTAATGTGAGGAGGTGTTAACAACATTATAACTTTATTTTTTAAAAAGATTGACTGGAATAACCAGGAATTCAATTAACAAAATAATTTCTTACTATTAATTAATAATACATTAATTAAAATAATAATAAATGTTTATTAAAATAATTTATTAAAACTATCAAAATTCCAATCCCCCAAAGCTAAATTCCTACGGGCCCTTTTGGCCCGACGGGCGAACCTGCCGCGTGCCAAGTGGGCCAACTAACCCCATATCGCCATTTTTTATTTTTCATGACTGTGAGGAATTATTCTGAAAGCATTTCAATAAACAAACATGCCCTACAATGACTACGAACAATTATTTTTCAAAATACTATCAAAATCTAAAATGTAATCTACAAACAAATAAAAAAAACGATTATTTATAAGAGAGGAAATTTACTCATATTAGCAAAATTTTGTAAATTTTCGCAGGTTCTTTAATCGATGCTCCGACTTCAATGGCGTTGATGTTGGAGGAGGAAAGGTAAACAACGCATACTTGGCTGCACTCGGACTGATAATGCCATCTAACGGAAAGTTTAAAAAATAGCGTGACTGGGCCAACATGCCCCTATGGCCAACTAGCCCCAGTCTACCCTGCGTTTTAAAAGTAACTTTCATGTCAAGTTTCAAGTTCCTAGTCTTAACAGATCTATATAAATCGTCATTCAGAACTGCTTTTTTTAATGTTTTCCGCACATTTCACTCTTTTAAAATTCGAATCTTTCAGAAACCGTTCATAGCGAGCATTTGCATCTTATAAGTAACCACCATGCCAAATTTGAAGTTTCTAACTTCAACAGTATCACAAAAATTGCAGCTTTAGAATGTTTTTTGCTCATGCATCCCTTTAAATTTCAAATCTTTTTTTAATGTTCTGTACAAGCATTTACGTATTAAAAGTAATAGCCATGCCAAATTTAATTTTCCTATCTTCTATACTAATAAAAGAAAGTTTTGCTCTGTGTGTGTATGTGTCTGTCTGTCTGCGAAGGCTACCGATATCTACCGCACGTAGAAGTATGAAAATTTAGGTGAGGATTAGTCCAAACGAGGTCCGGATGCACCTGAGGCCCAGATTTTTTAATGTTTAAGGCCCCGGCCCTCTGGGCCCCTTTAAGTTTAATGCCCTAAATTGTTAATAATTTGCCTCCTTTATATCCGATCTTCTTCGTTTCGGGGGCACTTCCTCTATTTAGTTATCCCCTCTCTTTAGTACCCCTCTATTTAGTTTAGTTATCTATTTAGTTAGTTTGTACATTCCAGTTAAGACCCTGGCCGCCTGGCGCTGTTACAAGGCCCCTTGAAGTTTTTTGCTTAAATTGTTAATAAATTGCCCCCTTTTAATCTGATCTTCGTCTTTGGGCCGCCTTTTCCATTTAGTTATTCCCCAGTTTTTACATTCCACTTAGGACCTTAGAGCCCAGGACTCATTGAACTTTTTCGGCGCCATGCATTTTCACCCACTAATTGTGTCACCCCTCTCAATGCATAACTTTAAAGTTGAGTCTTGGATTCCTCTCCCAGTGCCAATATCCTCATATTTTTATCGGGGCCCTTTTTTTAATCACATCCCCCATTTTTGCGCATTTCTTTAAAATTTTATTTTAATGATTAATTTATACGCCTATTATATAATTTCGATTAATTAACGATCCAAAGCGCTACATACTAGGACCTTTCAATATTTTTTTCGTTTTAGGACACTGCTCTCAACTATCAGTTGCCCGATTTGGGCCTCCTATTATAGCTCCCTTAAAATAGTCCGATTCACTAGCTTTTTTCTTTTTTTTTTCCTAACAACTTGCTAGGTCCTCCAACTACTCCATGAACAACAACAAAAATTTCTCAGACTTCAGCTTCTACCAATTTTGAATATTAATTGCCTTTTTGGGGCCCTTGGTACAGCTTCTTTAAAAATGATCCGATTTGCTTGCTATTTTTTAAACATAGTTCTAGCGTCCTCCAACTACTTTATGATTTACTAAAAAATTCCTTATAGCCAGCTACATTCCATTTAAGATCCTGGCCCCTCGAAATTTTGTGCCCTAGATTGTTAATAAATCCCCCCCCCCCTTTAATCCGTTATTCGTTTTCCAGGCTCTTTTTCCATTTAGTTATTTCCCCCGTTTCTACATCCCTGTTAAGACCCTAGAGCCCCCTAGGGCAAGGTCTGGGGCCCCTTGAACTTATTGTGCGCCATGCATTTTCACCCCGTAATTGTGTTATCTCTCAATACATAACTTTAAAGTTGAGTTTTGGACTCTTCTACCCGGGCCAACACCTTCATATTTTTATTGGGGCTCTAGAGCTCTTTTTTAAAGCATTTCCTCCCATTTTTTGCGCATTTCTTTAAAATTTCATTCCAATGATTAATGCATACCATATGCTTAATTCCGACTAATTGAAGATCTAAAGCGCAGTAAGTACTAGGACCGTTTAACATGTTTTCATCTCAGGTCCGGCTCTCAACTGTCAGTTGGCCACTTTTGAGCCCCTATTATAGCTCCCTTAAAAATTGTCCGATTCACTAGCTTTTTTTTTTCGTAAAAATTTATTAGGTTCTCCAGCTACTACATGAACGACAAAACATTTTCTCATACTTCAGCTACCAGTGGTTTTGAATATTAATTGCCTTCTTGGTGCTTCTTTAAAAATGATCCAATTCTCTAGCAATTTTCTTTAACATAGTTCTAGGGTTCCCGGCTACTTTATAAACTACTAACGAATTTCCTTATACCCCAGCTACCACCTTTTTCGAATAATTATCTCTGTGTTGAATTCAGACACTTTTTTACAGGAGGGAGTTCTGTGGCTCTGGGGGTGGGACCTTATAGAGTTCCGGTGGGGGGGGGGGTGTTCCTCCCGGGCTATCCCCTTAATTTAACATTGTTAATCCCCTTTTTCGGCACCAACTTAAGCTCCAGATAGACGTATCAGCCTACTCGCGGTCTTTTTGTTCTGGTCAGGCGGCGCTTTCTTGTGGTTTCGCGATGTTTTTCATGTTTTATCGCTTTACAGGCAACATCCTGCAAAAGGGAGAAGTTCGATCTAATTTCCTTATCTCCTTTTCATTGTTGAATTCCTTGTATTTTTGTTGAAAACCACATTCTATTGCTTTACCATGACAGTGAGCAGTTTTCCTTTCTGGATGCAGCCTTGCATTTACTTTCTACAGCCGTAAATTAAAAATTGCGTTACTGTTAAAGGTAAGTGGTTAACTTTAGAGGAGGGGGGAGGCGGGGATTGATTTCGCCCGTAAATTATACATCGCGTTAATGTTAAATTTACAGGTTCGTTAAATTTACAGGCACCTTGCACCGCTGGGGAGTGTATTCTATACTCGGGTTCTATGGGCCCGATTTCAACGGGAATTTAACTTAGATTACGATTCAGCTACTTTCTGCATTATGAAAGTTTATTTTAGACTTCTGTTACCATTGTTTTCGAACATTAACGAAGCATTCTTTTCTCGGTTTCTATGGGTTCGATTTCAACAGAAATTGGCTCATCCAATTTAGCTTACGATTGTTTTGCAGATTTTAGTTCCACCGCCAGGGAGCGCATTCTTATGTCGGGCTCTATGGGCCCGATTATTACGGTGTTTGGCTCATTCAACTTTATTTTCGATTGTATCCAGCTCGAGCGGAACACTAACGGTATACGCTGCCTGGCACCCAAGTCACATGTTTGTTCGGAAAGAGGTTTGTTTGGGACACACTAGACGCTGCTGAAGGTATTGGGTCCCCGGAACCTAAGTTATTTTGAAACACTGCATGCTGCGAAGACAGTGGGGCCCCTAAACTAGGTTCATTTGAAAGATATCCCGAAGATAATAAAATCATACAAACTTGAGTTTTGTTTAAGGTTATTTAGCAGCCCCGGGCAACGTTGGGCGGGTAAACGAGTAAATCATAATTTAGAATGTTTCTAGAACGAAATTTTTTTTTGATTTTTAAGTTGTTCATAGCGAGTGCATCAAGACTCGAATAATACATCTTAAAAGTAACCACCACACCAAATTTCAAGTTTCTACTAGGCTCAACAAAGTATCACAAACCGCAATTTTAGAAAGTTTTTACTTTCTTCCATCTTTACAAGAAGAAAGTATTGGATTCATGAAAATTTTCGATTTTCGGTTTTCGACGGATTTACACGTTTTAGGGGTCAGAGATTCCGAAAAACATGTTTTTACAAAATGTCTGTCTATCTGTATGTGACACAAATTTTGTAGGCGCTCTATCTCAAGAACTAATGCACGGAATTTAATAAAAATTTATATTCAGTTAGTCTCTGATATAAATTGGTGCTGATTAGTTTTTGGTGTAAATCGCTCAACAGGTGGCGCTGCTATACAGCATTTGTCATGATTTCCGCAACAGCTCAATCTCCAGAGCTAATGTACGAATTTTCATCAAACTTCAGATTCAGTTAGTCCTTGACGTTGAATATGAATTGACGTTTTATACATTTTGGTATAAATCACTCAACAGATTGTGCTGCTATGCTGCATGTTTTGCGATTTCCGCAATAGCTCTATCTCAAGAACTAATGCCTGGATTTTCAACGAACTTCAGATTCAGGTATACCTTGATATGAATTAGTGCTGCTTATGTTTTGGTGCAAATCTCTCAACAAGTTACGCTGCTGTGCTGCATTTTTCAGAATTTCCACTGTAGCTCTATCTCAAGAACTAATGCACGAATTTTCATCAAACTTCAGATTCGGGTATACCTGATATAAATTAGTGCTCTTTATGTGATTTATATAGAAGAAAGTTTTGTGATGGCCACAACATACTAGTTTTGCTCTTGAACTCCCTTGGGTGTTGTTGTAACCAACATAACATATAAGCCTGTGTTGTGCTGGAGCAGAGATGCTCACTAGCCTTTTGAAAGCATTATTTTTGAAATTAGCTCGGTAGTAACCAGCGACAACACCCTAAAAACAAACCTTAATTCTTTATATTATTAGTATTAGTCGCTCTTATCTCAATGTTTTACGCACTTAATACACATAAGGCTGAAATTTAAATTTTATAAGGCATCAATAATAAAGCAAAATATTTAAAATGATGGCTAGAAAATATGAAAGACATTGGAACTCAGTTAGGAAAATTGCATCTGTCGATGAAACTCTAAAATTTTTTTACAACTTGCGCGAGCATCTTAAAGTATCTAAAATAGCAACCTTTGAATAAGCAGCTGGTTATTGACTCAGTTGGTTATTTACTAAAAGCTCACACGAATAAAGAATTTCTCCCTGTAAGTTGTAAGATTGTGCTTGTAACGAAACGCTTCTATTATTTTATTTATTTTATTTTATTTTTATTTTGTCCTAAAAAGGTTATTTTAACGAAATGAAAATCTCTCAAAATTACGGAAGATATCTGTTATAAAACGGAAATTTAAAAACGAATACTTCAGAAACTACCGACAAGCTTTCTTGAAATTTACGGGATTTTTCCCTCCGGTAAATACGGAAATAGTACTGATGTCCGAATTGTCAGTGCCATTTCCGTACTTTAGCAGACTTTTTTTTTAACAGTGTGATTTAGTAAAGACAGTTTTATAGTCAGTGTTGCATTCAGGCACTTTTCTCCGGGAGGGATTTCTGTAGCTACGGGGAAGGGGGGATTAAAAATTTCATGGGGGGGATTGCACTTTTTGACCATTGAAAACACAAAATCTTAATTCTTCTGGGGGGGGGGACATCTCATTGCTCAGGGGGGATCCCCCCCCCCCCTCTGGGCCATCCCTTGAATTCAACACTGTTTTTAGTGACCACAGCTTACTAGTTTCATTTTCGTTCTTTTGTTCAAATAAAATAAACGAGGAAAATACAGTAAAGGAAATCTACATGTTATCACATGATTTGAAGTGATTGTGCAAAGACAACCTTTGCGGGTTCGAATTTTCATCTTTCATGGTTGAATGACTTTTGTTCAATTGATTAAAAAAAAGAAATTCTTGACATAATCTGAGTTTTATTATTATTATTTAATATATTTGCCCTTAATGGATTTGTCTCATAATACAAGTTTAATCTGTTTATTAAGAAACACAGTTTTACTCAACAAAAGTAAGGCTGTAAAGCTTTGATCTTTTCGTTACCGGCGCAAAACTCTTCAGTTTAATATGCTTTTCAGTGACAGTATGCTTTTTTTTTTTTTTTTTTTTGGTTAATATAAATATTTTTTTCAACATTTTTATTGCGACATTTACATTTACTCTATCCGTGTTCAATTTTTCACCACTTCCGTTGAATCGATTTACTTTAATCCATTTGTGCCTGAATTTTTGTTTTCTCAAATCACTCTTAATCACTTTATGTTGCAAAATGAACAGGAAAAATACTAAAAAAAATTACGCTAAAATTTTTTTGTATTTTTTTTTTAATGTAAAATGTAAACGTACTAACTAAATATGGGATTACGCATAATATTTGTATTAGTATAATATGCATAATTATATGTTTTGTCTAAATTTATATAAAATAAGCTTTTAAATTGTATATAATATGCTATAATTAGTATTTTTATGAATTACTAAAAAATTATATTTCTTTACAGAGGCTAATAACATTATATGTATTAGTGATAGTAAACTAAGAATAAACGTATTTGAGACTCAAAAACTACTTGTTTCATAATCATCTTAAAAAAGGACTTTACATCAATAACTGTCCCCTAAATGGCTAATAAAAATATGTACCCATTCGTGCCTAGGGCCCTATGTTTTGTACATTACAAAAATGCATAAAATATAGGCTTGAACATATAGTTTTATAATTTAAAAAAATACGTCTTTCAAAAAGTCTACAAGCTAAGATTATGACTGATCTATTTGGATGCTTGATTTGAAAAACAGAAATAAACTTGCTTTTTACATTTCGCCATTTTGAAAAATGAAAAATCTATAAACTCCGAAAAAAGCCTTCATTTAAGCAAATAAATATCCATCTTATGCTGTCATCTTTCGGTAGCTGATAAAGACATTTATAGACAATTATTTCATACAATTTTCATGTTATAAAGAAGAAGAAAATTTAAATAGGAAACTGTAGACAGACTTTAATACAATTACTAAAAACATACAAAACAATTAAAATGAGATAAAATCATATAAAATTATACACTATAAAATAAACGTTTCGCCATGCACCGCATAGCCTCATCAGTATTCGAATCAACTTACAACAAAACAACGTGCATACACCGGACCCAATCAAAGTTAAAGTCAATGATTTAAGAAAACAAAATATTCAATCGGAACAGGACTTGATTCATTCAGGGTTAATGGATGCAATTTAGTAAACCATCCCTCCATAAAAATTCTATAATAATAGTCCATGCAATTACTTCTCAAAATTGAAGAATCTGTGAAGGAGGGGGTGTGATCCTTGTCAAGTGCATGTTGCACTAACCTGGAATTTAATTTACCTTTTTTAAATGCACCGATGTGCTCTTTAAGACGAATTTCCATGGATCTGCCGGTGCATGGCGAAACGTTTATTTTATAGTGTATAATTTTATATGATTTTATCTCATTTTAATTGTTTTGTATGTTTTTAGTAATTGTATTAAAGTCTGTCTACTGTTTCCTATTTAAATATTTTGAATTCAGACGTTAAAATGTATATATATCTTAGAAGAAGAAAATTATACAAATTTATTGAAATTGAAAGCGTCCCCAAAATGGGACGCTAGGCATAAATGGGTTAAATTTCCCCGGTTACTCGCTGGACATTTCTGCTTATAGTCCGGGAGCCCGAAAGCTCCGTCATCGAGGAATTGACATTTTTTTATGTAAATCGATAGTAGAAAGTCATACAAACAAAATGAGCTAGGTAGGTATAGGTTTGACAAGCAGAAAATATGCTTAATTAAATTAATTATTATTAAAAAGTTGTAACGTTTTATTTTACCGACATCGCGGATATTAACCACTCTTAGAGAATTTTATAGAACATTTTGTGCTCTTTCAGAAAAAAATTCGTATGTAACAAACTTTATTCTGCCGGAAAAGTCAGTCATACCCATTTTAAGGAGGAACAGGTGAGTAGAATTGAGGGGTTTCCTAGCTGATAACAGCTTAACCCTTAAATGCCGGGTGTTGCTTTTCGACAACATACCCAATTTAGGCTCTAAAATACTATTAGAATAATATTGAAGCTATAATGCCTAATGTTGCCAATAAAATACATTCTGAAAATAGTATTAAATCGATTTTTAGCATGTAGATGGCAACACTTGTGCTGTTTAAGAATAAAGATAGATTTATTTTTTCAATTGTTGCTACTTGTTCTTTTTGTTTTGTTTGGAAGCTTGCGAAATACCCTATTTTGTTCTGCAGTGAGAAAGTAAAATTTATTTCTTATTATAGTTCCTAAAATTCTTGTGTGTATTATAGAATTTTATCAAGAAAAAATTATTTTTTCAATTAAAGACCAGTATTGCCGATGAGTGACAAACTGTTTTTTAGCCGTAAACCATACTTAAAACAAAATATGATTTTTTAAAGTATTTTTCCCATGCTTTATTTAAAAAATGAAAGCCAAAAAACATTATTACAATGATTTTTGAAAAATCAGGCATTTAAAGGTTAACACCCAGACTAGGAATTGAAGTATCTTATGTTTTGTGAGCCATTGGGGAAAATTTAATTGTAGTTTAGAACTACTTGAGAATTAAATTAAGAAATTAAAAGAAGAATTAAATAGTTAAGAATTTAAAAGAAACAAGTTTAAAATTAAGTTAAGACTTAAGATAAATAAATGGAAAATATTTTAAAAGAATAATTAAAATGGTCTAACTGTAGTTTTAAAACTACTATAAAAGGATTAAAAGAGAGAAAGAGTTAGCACTGTTCAGAGTTACACTTGCCAAGCTTGGGCAGGAAAAGCTGAAAGGAGGTAGCAAAGCCACACATTAACCAAAAAAGGGGACTTTTCAGGACTATACATTTTTTTTCTTTTTTTTTTTTTACTTCTCCTATATACCAATATAGTGAGGAAATAGCTTTATATATATATATAAGAATGAATATAAAAAGACATTAAAGAAGATAGAAAGAAGCAATCTTAGTGTAGTGCACCCAGAGATTTAAGCAGGCGGACGATGATAAAAATTCACATTTATTTTGCTTTGAATTTTTATCGGTGTCTACTTTTTCCCGCGTCTGGCCGCTGGCCAAGTGTCGGCTTTCCGTGAAAATAATCAATTATAGCTTTTTAATAATAATTAATTTAATTGAACTTATTTTCGGCTTGTCATACATAGATAATTTTGTTCATATGACTTTTTACTATCGATTTACATAAAAAAATTTCAATTCCGCGATGATGGGACTTTCGTTCGATGCCACCGGTTTCCTGATTATTACTTTTTAACCCTTTCCAACATAGTTGGAAAGAGTTTATGAATCCGGTTTGTCTGGCCGTTTGTCAGTGCTCTACTCTCGTAAATATATTTGGATTTCTACGTCATTTTTATATGTTATTGAGATTTAATAAAAAATGTTCGGTGTTGAAAATGAAGTGTATAAATGAAGTGTGTGCCTTTATAGTAGTTGTATCAAAAGAATCCCAAATGGTGCAGAGAGATTTAAGCTAGCCTTATATTCTTGTTATTTCATTAGTAAATACCGAATCCTAAATGAAGTCATAATAAGAAATGCATAGATATATACTATCATTATTACATGCAGATAATAACGAAAATAGTTGCTAAGACAGAATATGAATCAATGTAAAGACATGTCCTATTAATAATATGCCAATCTGACCCACCAAAGAAAGTATTTTCTTACTGGCAACACTTGTTTACTGACTCGTTATTAGGTCTTCGTGTCTTAATACCGGATTTCTTCATTTCGAATTGGTTTATTTACAAAATTATTTATTATTTCTATTTATAGTTGTTTTTCTGTAATTTCCTGGATTATAAAATGAGACACTCAATATAATTAATTCTCAACCAAACTCAGTACAAATAACATATTAAGAGACTTGTAGGGTTAAGAAAACAAATTTATTGGTCCAATACACAAATCATATTTAATCTCATATCCCAATGCAATGATTACCGTAAGAATAGCAAATAAAATTTATGTAGTATAGGGTTGTGCATAAATGTGTTATAGACAATAGTAGCCCCTCTTTATATCGCTCGTTCAAATATTAATTCTGCTTTCGTGCCTCCAGAAAAAATAAGACGTACTTTAATCGGATTTTTTATGTAACTAATATTATCTAAATCAGGGGTCGACAAGTAATTTTAAGTGGGGTCCGAATTCTTTTGAAAATTTTTATCGAGGTCCAGAGAAAAAACACATAATTAATACTTATTATTATTACTTATTATTAATTATTACTTATTATTATTTTTTTATATACATATAATAGAAAATAGAAAAGCAGGTATTCGTTCTGAAAAATTACCACATACACAGGTATACGTTCTGAAAATTTTTACATGCACATCATTAATAAAATAAAAAAGGCAGATATTCGTTGAAAAATATTAATGCGAAAGTTACACTTGCGGTCTTGAGCCAGTTTTTTATAGTTTGGTTCACATGGTGAAAAGCTAATGCGAAGAGTGTCTTCTTGGTGGGCGTACGTCAATCTCGAACTAAATTTGTTTGTCAAAAAATTCATCTTGAAGAAAGTTCTTTCACATACATATCCCACATAGCATTTTTAATTTGCAGAAAATTTGCAGAAGTCTTACTTTGAAAACCTGCAAAGTTGCAGCAAGCTCAGCATGACAAGACTGAAAGTTCATAACAAGACTGCTGCAAGATAATGCAAACGCCGAAGTCACCGCACTTTGAACTTGCAGCTAACTTGTCGTGCAAGTTAAATTCATGCTGTATCAAATTTATTGCAAATTAACGGCAAACAAGTAATCAAAAATACTGCAAAATTACTGGAAAGTAGTAATCTTTCCACGCCCCACTATCCGTTTACAACTGTTACACTATAAGTTTAACCCCTTCGGAGGGGTCCATAGACCTGATCAGGTCTATTGAAGCGAACACACCGTCAGAAGGTGCATGCATCTTTTTCATCACCATAAACACATTAAGGTAATATTGGTACTTTTCAATACGAGCTTTTTTTGGTATTTTATAAGTATAGCGTTTAGAAAAAGCGGTGCCAACCGAATAAATTTTCTGCAATTTCTGCGTATGTGTTGATTGTCTGTTCTCTCAACAGAGGGATTTTTTGATTTCGTCCCTTTCGTGAATTAAAGACAGTCTTGCCATCAGTTTCACAACAAACTACTCATGCAAGTGGAGGATGGTATACCTTGCGGGAAACTTACTGCGAATTTCTAACTTCAAATTTGTCACGGGAAGATAATGTCAGAAAAAATCAAGCTTACTGCCAATGTTCATGCTATCTGGGATGTAGAGTCAAACATAGTAGCCAGGTTAATAGCTAGTTTTTTGCAATTTTCATACTTTTCTGAGACATGTTTATTCCAAAATTCTTCAGGAGATAGTGTTTTATACATTTGCAAGGAAATATTATCTTGCAAGTCAATTATCTCCATTTGAAGTAAAGGTTTTTTTCAAGACTGAACAACTCCTCAGTCACATACCAGATAGCATGAACATTAGCAGCAAGTTTGATTTTTTCTGATGTTATCTTGCCGTGACAAATTTGAATTGAGAAATTCGCAGCAAATCTCCCGCAAGGTATACCATCACCCACTTGCATGAGTTGTTTGTTATGAAACTGTTGGTAAGACTGTCTTTAATTCAAGAAAGTGACGAAATCAAAAAATCCCTCTGTTGAGAGAATAGACAATCAGCACATACGCAGAAATTGCAGAAATTTTATTCGGTAGTCACCGCTTTTTCCAAACGCTATACTTATTAAATATCAAAAAATGCTCGAAATGAAAAGTACAAATATTACCTAAATTTGTTTATGGTGATAAAACCGATGCATGCACCTTCTGACGGGGCTTTCGCATCAATAGATTTGATCAGGTCTATGGACCCCTTCGAAGGGGTTGAACTTATAGTGTGACATGGAAAGATTACTACTTTGCACTAAGTTTGCAGTACTTTTGATTTCTTGTTTGTCATTAGTTTGCAATAAATTTGATACAGTATGAATTTAACTTGCACTCCAAGTTAGCTGCAAGTTCAAAGTGTGGTGACTTCGGCGTTTGTGTTATCTTGCTGCAGTCTTGTTATGAGCTTTCAGTCTTATCATGCTGAGCTTACTGCAACTTCGCAGGTTTTCAAAGCAAGACTGTTGCAAATTTTCTGCAAACTAAAGATGCTATGTGGGATTAGTCCATTCAGCAGCTGGAGCAACTTCATAAGACGATTTAAAGAACTAAGACAACTTACCTATCTCTCCAAAGTCTTGCAATCTTGTTTAAACTCCTTCACAAGATCTGGCACAAAACTTAGGAACACTGCAGTGTGTATTTCAGAATTCTTCTTTTTATATTCAAGAATTGTTGGAAAATGAATAAATTCTTCATTTTCAATACTATATTTTTCAAAGATATCCAGCTTGCGGCGAAAAGCAAGCACACTTTGTATCAGAACTTACATTAATTTCCCATTTTCTTTTAACCCGGTATTGAGCGTATTTAAATATTTCGGAATGTATTTCAGGAAAGCCATAGCAACTCTCGTTGATAGGAACTCCATGTGCTCCTTTCCTTGCTCTGTGTATACAAGTTGACTAAGGGACTGTACAAAAATAACGTTATCTACTTTTCTGTAATTTTGGACCCCCTCTACGATATCATATGTTATCATCTCATTCCACGTAATTATATCGTTATCAATGTCTAAAAATTCTTTTCCTTTTTGGAAGTTTTTTCTTTTGCCTGGAGTGATATACAAATATGGTTACATTTATTTTTCGCATACTTTATTAATTCAAATGAAGAGAAGTCAATAAAATATCACTTTATATATGAGATAACTTCATATCAAACAACACTTTATAAGTATTTAATAATAGCTTTGTTAATAATGTATTCAACATTAATAAAGTCTTTTTGAACCTGTCCCCGCACGGGGGGAAGGGGGGGGGGGGGCAGACAGAACTTCTTATAACCAAAACAGGTGGACAATATTATTTCTGTTTTATTTACTAGTAAATACAAGTATTGTTTCAAACATACTTCGCATATGGTTTCTCGAACAGGGGTTTATTTATCCGTACACATATGACAGAAAAAATAGAAATGCCAAATGTTGGGGTATTCCACATTTTGGAATTAAAATTTTATAAACATTTAATGATTTTTATAATAACTTCGTTATTTTCATAAAAATAGATAACAGACTAAAACTAGTATGTTGTGGCCATCACAAAACTTTCTTCTATATAAATCACGTCAATTAAATCATTTAAATAGTACAAGAAATAACAACGATTTAGCACCAATTCATATCAAAGTATATCTGAATTTGAAGTTGGATGAAAATTCGCGCATTAGTTCTTGAGATAGAGCTATAGCGGAAATTCTGAAAAAATGTAGCATAGCAGTGCCACCTGTTGAGCGATTTACACCAAAAGTAAACAGCACTAAACGATATCAAGGTATACCTGAATCTGAAGTTTTTTGAAAATCCAAGCATTAGTTCTTGAGATAAAGCTATTGCGGAAATCGCAAAAAATACAGCATAGCAGCGCCACCTGTTGAGCGATTTACACCAAAAATTAAACAGCACTAATTTATACATCAATTCATGTCAAGGACTAACTAAATCTGAAGTTTGATGAAAATCCGTGCAATAGTTCTTGAGATACAGCTCTTGTGGAAATCGTGAAAAATGCAGTACAGAAGCGCCACCTATTGAGCGATTTACACTAAAAATTAAACAGCACTAATTTATACATCAATTCATGTCAAGGACTAACTAAATCTGAAGTTTGATGAAAATCCGTGCAATAGTTCTTGAGATACACCTCTTGTAGAAATCGTGAAAAATGCAGCACAGCAGCGCCACCTGTTGGGCGATTTGCACTAAAAATTAAGCAGCACTAATTTATATCAGGGACTAACTGAATCTGAAGTTTGATGAAAATTCGTGCATTTTTTCTTGAGTTAGAGCTATTGCGATAATCATGAACAATGCAGCATACCAGCGCCACCTGTTGGGCGATTTTAACAAAAAAGTAATCAGCACCAAACTATATATTGGACTAACTGAATCTGAAGTTTTATGAAAATCCGTGCAGTAGTTCTTGAGATACAGCTATTGCAGAAATCGTTAAAAATGCCGCATAGCAGCGCCACCTGTTGGGCGATTTTCACCAAAAACTAATCAGTTCCAGTTTATATCAAGGTAATAACTAAATATGAAGTTTTGTGAAATTTCGTCCATTAGTTCTTGAGATAGAGCGCCCACAAAATTTGTGTCACATACAGACAGACAGACAGACAGACAGACAGACGGACAGACAGACAGACAGACAGACAGACTCACAGACAGACATTTTGTAAAAACATGTTTTTTGGAATCTCTGACTCATAAAACGTGTAAATCCGTCGAAAACTGGAATTCGAAAATTTTCATGAAACCAATACTTTCTTCTTGTAAAGATAGAAGAAAGTAAAAAGATAACATACTACGTATTTTGATGTAAAGACCAAGTTACAAATAAAAAGAGCAAATTTTGATTGTATAAAAAAGGATAACGATATCAAAAGTCAAAGCCCCCTCCCCTAGAGATATCTAATGATATCATTTGCCAGACCCTCCCCCCCCTCTCCCCTAAAATGATAACGTTATATATGCACAGCCCCTAAGGAGGAGGTTGGACAGGAAGGTTAAAAGAAACATTGATAAGGTTATCGCTCAAACATATCTATTACATATAAATATTAATAAATTATTTATTCAAATTGAAAATTTTTGGCGGACGAAGCTTCCGCGGTCCAACTGTTATCGACCGTGCATTTAAATGTTGGTTGCATTACGTAAATCTCTCTTAATTTCGCTAAAAAAAATTGTGATTTAAACTAACCGCCAACAAAACATTTTCTTGTATGTTATCTTTCTTAATTTTTTAATGTCCTCGGTTATATCCCACTTGTTTGATTTTATCCGATTTGATTGTATCCAGACGCGATATAACGAGGGGTCACTGCATTATTCAATCCGTGTCCCTAATATTGAGTGCAGATTGAAAACCCTTGAAAAATCTAAAAGTAGCGAAGTAGTTGCTTTTGAAAAGTAGTTTGTAGTCGTTACTTTTTTAACCCTTTCCGACGCAGTGTGCCCGGGTCGGGATACCTAATTTTAATTCCAAACTTATACAAACGGCACCAAGAATATTTTAATAAAATTTTACATTAACAATGAAAGCATAAAGTAACAAGTTTTTAATTTATAAAAAAGTCGTATGTAAATTCCGGTGTCAGTCGATGATTTCATCATTTACAACAAAATTTGTCTGTGCTGGAAAGGGTTAAAGAAGTAGTTAATTACATTTTCGATAAGTTACACAATAAAAAAAGACAAAAGCTTCTTAATCTACGAAATATAATATAAACACGAACGAAAACCTGCAATAACGTCTCTTCCAAGCCGCGTTCTTTATCTTTAAAATCCTTGGAAACCAATATATTATTATCGAGATTTAACCCTTTATATACTGAAATATGAATTCATGAAATTTTTATCTCCTAAAGCATTTTTCGTGAATTGTTTAAACTACATTAGACAATTTACACAATCCTTTAATAAAATTTAGAAGGATTTTAGAAGGATTGAAAGATTTATTAAATTTGAATTTATAGGGATTTTGTGTAATATTTATAACGCCACTCAAGTCTTTTATTTTAAATATTTTTCTTAGTATTTTGTAGAATTAGGAAATGTACAAATAGAAAGTTCTTACAATAGAAATATAGAAATATTACCGAATTGACCACCCCCCCTCCCCAAAACGCTAAGAAAGCTGAAAAGATGCAAAGGTCCTTTTACAAATATTTTTGTTTTGTGTAACCTAAATGCTTTTGGAACAAGATAAAGTAATGCATCTATAACTCATTCTAAACTGTATTACTACTAATCGATGTATTAAATGAATTTTATAACAAGTTATTTTAATGGTAGGGGAGGGGGCACATGTGAACAGTGCATATTTCCTTCAGTTAATTTGAAATAAAAAAAATTCAAAAAATTACCAATAGATAGTAGTACTGGTACCATCATTTAACTGAATTTGCAGAACAATAAGCCATTTTGATTTCTGGTAGTTGTAATTTGTTTGTTTTAGAAGGTGTGAAATAAAAAAGTCTTCGAAGTTATTGAAGTAAAAATTCATTCAAGACATTTTTTAAAGTAGAATATAAGCATTGCATTCTATAGTGGCATTAATTAGGTAAGTATACAAAAAGTTTTGTTTCCTTATTTCAATTAAAAATATCTTTTTTTTTTATAAGTTAGGCTGAAGTTGGTACATGGGACATCTGTGAACAAAACACATGGGGGCAGATGTGAACAGTTCACAAGTGTACCTTTTAAGTCTGTGAGTGCATTTTTTTTCTTTTTTTTTTTTTTTTTTTTAGTTTAAAATTTAATTACCCTTGTCAAACATTGAGCTATAAATTCAATGTTTTTAGGATTGCTTCACAGTTTTAATTTACTGGAAGTTAGATAACAATTAAAAATGACTCAAAAGGAGTAGGTATATTAGTGTACAATTTTACGAATAATTTCTTGTATCTACGTTGAAATATTTATTGATTTATTCACTCAACTAGAAAGAGGGCATCTAATTAGTTTTTTCACAGTTTTTATTCACAAAAAATTATTTTTGTCTTATTTATGCATGTGTTCACATGTGCCCCAGGTATGTTCACAACTACCCCTCCACCGGGGCACATGTGAACAAATTTAGACAAATTTTAGAATGATGATATAAGTTAGAAATTCTTGATAAATGCATCCAACAGTTTCACCAAAAGAACAAACAAATTCCAAATATTCATATAAATCAACTTTTGGTACAATAGCTCAGAACATTTTTGAGAAATAGTCAAAAATGTAAAAATTGTTCACATGTACCCCCCCCCCCTCTCCCCTACTTATAAGTACCATCAGTAGATAAGGGGTTAAAGAAGAATTTACAAAAATACTAAGTTTTGTTTTTGGTGCCACTCATTTTTGGAAACATTTCCGATTAGTTTTTATAGTGTATGAATCCGTTTTCTCAACCTGGAATGTAGGTTTTTAGGACGCTATCAGTTCCCAATTAAATATTTTCAGCTGTGTTATTGAATTTATACATGCGAGAGTAACGAAATAATATTAATTTTAACGTATGTTAATACTGTTAATTTATCATGTTTGGTGTAAAATAGGATTGTTGAACGTGAAAAATGTTGATCATTTATATAGCATCCGAAAAATCTACTCGGCAGGGTTGTAGTGGGTAGCTGCCCGGGCTGGGTCTTTTATAAAAAACCCGTTTAAAAAGCCCAGGTTTTTTTAAATATATTTCTGGAAAGGAACAAATAATGTATTTGTTGTTTATGGCTTTTTTGTTTTATTTATTCACTTCTTTGAATCTTAAAAAATATATTTGTACTAATTTACTTGCACTTTTAGATTGGGAATCCTATAATTTTAAAACGTTTTAGCTTTTAATTTAAAATGTAAATTTAAGCGTTAGTTTCAAGGGTATTATATTTACTAAACTTATTATATTTATTAAATTATTTTATGTACTTTTTCCTGCTGAGGTCATTTTCAGATTCAGTGCTAAAAAGTACATAAAAATCAATTATCAAAAGTTAAAAAAAAACTCAGCCGTCTCCTCTATTTTATATAGTACTTGATTTTTGTTATTTTTTAACTTTGACAATTTATGATTTACAAAACATCCTGAGATGATGGTTAAAAATTAAGGCAATTCTCGGATTCAGTGCTAAAAAATACATAAAAGAAAACACAATCATTGCAGTCTTGTGTTATCTAATCTAAAACTTTTTCTTAAATTTCTTGGCAGTAATCTATCCAAAATTTTTTGTGTTATCCCGTAAAATAAGTATGAATGGTAACCACCAAAAATCACAATAATATTAGATTGTCATCGGATTTACGTCAGTATACATGTAAAATTTAATCTCGATCGGATATTTGAAAGTGAGTTAAATTTCGAGTACAAATTTTGAACTGGGAAAACATACATACGATCGTTGAAGTTAAATAAAATATAATATTTGTTAAAAGAAATCATGAAAAGAAATAGTCTCAAATTCTTACAAAATAAAACATATGTTAAAATACAACAATTTTAGCCAATCTGAAACTTAATAAAAGTTAACCCAATCGTAACACTTGTACTATTTTTTTTTTTCAAAGCGCAGATACGCATGTAAAGTTCTTCGAATACTTTAAGCACTTAGGATATGACCCCGTAAAGCATGGCCAAACTCATTTGTGTTCAGATGCAGAAAAGTGGTATAAGTCATGCATTTTTAAAGTTTCATAACTCAGTCAATTTTAGTGTTATATGGACGAGACTTTTTTTGTCTGTCTTGTCAGTGTAATAGGAAAATTTTACTAAATCTAACTTATTGGACCGGGGGCTGTATAAAAACTTAAATTTCGTAATTTTTTTAAGAAATGTTTTTATTGACGCAAATCGCTTTTAAAATATTTCTTTGCCTCAAATTAAAACATTTTTGTAATTGGAACTATATGTCTATGACTAACGGTTTAGGAATTAGCCATTGGACACCGTTGAGAGTGGACACCCAGTACACATATAAGAGTGGACACATATAAGAAAAATTTTTGCTGTAAGATATTTTTTATCAACATTTGCTAATCTTATGATAATTTCAAAGGAACTAGTTTTTTTTTTAAAGTTATATTTATATTTATTACTAAATAACGCACAATTGATAGCTTTGCAATTTAAAATTTGTTTGTTATTTAAATTAAAGGGATCATATATAGGGATTGAGCGAAGCAGCAATTTTACCGAATACTTGAAACTTTTTAATACGCATTTTTGCATATATTAGCTTTTTTAATAAGCTTTAATTGAAATTAAATTCTCAATAATTTAATTCTGTTACATTTTTATTGTTAAAGCTAATTACACAAAAAAAATTAATGACCTCTTTCCACTCACAAATTCATTAACCCAGCGTTTATTAGGTAGCTTTCTTTACAAAAAAGCTACCTATTGCAGCCGTTCGGAGGAAAGCGATTTCAAAAAATTTTGGTATATTTTCATCGATCATGACCCCCAGACCCCGAAACCACCCTCCGTTCAAAATTGATATATATATATATATATATATATCAATATCAGTATATATATATATATATATATATATATATATATATATATATATATATATCAATATCAGTATATATATATATATATATATATATATATATATATATCTGACCTATGTCACACTGTAACTCTCGTATTTATGAACCGATTTCGATGTAATTCGGTGTGTACATAGTACATACCAATGTCTCGACCGAGTTCGTTGGCCAGCTTCATCCGCTATTTTGTTTCAAAATGGCGGCCATTTAAAAATTTTAAAATTTGAAATGTGGTACCAAAAAATTGAAAATGGAAAAATATTTTTTCTTATGTATTTGACCTTTATACAAAGACTCCGTAGCAGTTTTTGTTTTGTCTATATCTTAAAAAATGGCTGAGTTATAGCATTTTGAATTTCTAGCGAAGCTGACATTTTGAAACGTCCTGAATTTTGTCACGCGATAAAAGGCGTATTTATGAACCGATTTGGATGTAACTTCGTTTATACATAGTAAAGACCAATGTCTCGACCGAGTTCGTTGGCCAGCTTCATCCGCCATCTTGTTTAAAAATGGCGGCCATTTAAAATTTTAAGAAAAATTTAAATTTGAAATGTGGTGCCAAAAAATTGAAAATTGAAAAAATATTTTTTTCTTATGTGTTTGACCTTGATAAAAAGATTCGGGAGCAGTTTTTGTTTCGTCTATATCTTAAAAAATGGCTGAGTTATAGCATTTTGGATTTCTAGCGTGGCTGACATTTTGAAACGTCCTGATTTTTGCCACGTGATAACAGACGTATTTATGAACCGATTTGGATGTACCTTGGTGTGTACATAGTACATACAAATAACTCAACCGAGTTCGTTGGCCAACTTCATCCGCCATCTTGTTTCAAAATGGCGGCCATTTAAAAAATTTTAAAAAATTTTAAATTTAAAATGAGATACCAAAAAATTGAAAAATGAAAAAGATTTTTTTCGTATGTGTTTGACCTTAATACAACAATTCCGGAACAGGTTTTGTTTCGTCTATATCTAAAAAAATGGCTGAGTTATAACATTTTGAATTTCTATTGTGGCTGACATTTTAAAACGACTTGATTTTTGTCACGCGATAACAGGCGTATTTATGAACCGATTTGAATGTAACTTGGTCTGTACATAGTACATGCCAATGTCTCAATCGAGTTCGTTGGCCAGTTTCATTCGCCATCGTGTTTCAAATGGGTTGCCATTTTTTTTTTAAAAATGTAATTTAAAATTTAAAATGAGGTATTAAAAAATTGGAAAATGAAAAAGATTTTTTTTATGTGTTTGGCCTTGATACAAAGATTCTGGAGCAGTTTTTGTTTCTGAAAATTTGTTCTTTTGTTTATATCTTAAAAAGTGGTTGAATTATAGCACTTTGAATTTCTATCATGGCTAACACTTTGAAACGATCTTGTATTTGTCACGCGATACCACACGTATTCGCCTATTTCGATGGAAGAAGACATGTGGGTAGTATGCACCAATATCTCGACCAAGTTCGCTGTCCAGCTTCATCAGCCATCTTGTTTCAAAATGGCGGCCATTAAATTAAAAAAAAATTATATTTAAAGTGAGGTGCAAAAAAATTAGAAATTGAAAAAGGTTTCTTTCTTAAGTATTTGACCTTGATATAAGGATTCAGGAGCATTTTTTGTTTGTCTTTATCTTAAAAAATGGCTCAGATATAGCAGTTTCAATTTCTAACGTGGGTGACATTTTGAAAAATCTGATTTTTTGTCTGCGACAGCACTCGTATATATCAACCGATTCCGATGTGAGTGAGCATGTGCACAGCAATTACTAAGGTCTCGACCAAGTTCACTGGTTAGCCTCATCCACCATGTTGTCTTAAAATGGCAGGCACTTTAAGAAATCACCGAATTTGGCAGCTAAATATAAGTTACTTTAAATAAAAGCAGCTTGGATAAAGCTGACTAATTTCGCGAAATTCTCATTCATAATGATTTAGTATTGATAAAAATTTGTATTGAACCTCCTACATTCGGTTTCCACTTAATTGAGCTTCGTGTGTTTGAATAATATAAGTTGGCTTTTTAAAAATAAGGAATATGAAAGCTAGCTCTTCCTCCCGGCATTGGCCGGAAGGACTTTTTTTTATTATTTTATCACTAGTCAATACCCAAAAATAACCTATGAAAGTATTATACTGTATAGGGTATTTTTTATTGAGGATAAGGATTGTCAGAAAACAAAAGTTCATTCAAATACAAAGAAACAATGTTGTCGTTAAGCTGATTTACTGATTGTCTAAGTCTAATTATAAACATATTGAATAGGAATGTTCTCAAAATACAAAAGGTACCATATCAATTTGTACATTTAACTATTTTCTTACAAATTATTGATAGAATATTTATTTTTTGATTAATATTTTAACATTGTGGTGATGAAGAAAAGAAATTTGAGCGATTTTGATATAATGGTTATAAAAGCTATAGGATAGGCATAGGGGTATATACTTATTTGATGTGTGTATTTTCTTTAATGTGCACCTTAGATATACAGATATGAACCCTGATATACTTATTTGATGTGTACATTAAAGAAAATACACATTAAATAAATTTAAATTAAAAAAAAACTAATGTAGAAGTAAATAAAATTAAATGATAAGGGAAAGATGCGCATCTTCCTTACTTATTTTTTCTCTGTTGTAGACAGTTGTTTTGATTTCACACCTATGTAGACTATTTTAGGAAGGAAAAAGTTTTTTAAAAATTAAAAATGCTCTTTGACTTGTTTTTTGTAGTGCAGCTGAACTCTGAACTCATGCGCATAATATTGAAACTCATTGTTTAGCCTATTCTTCTGCTAAGTAAAAGAGAATTCTTCTACTTCTAAGAAAATACTTATCTGCAATTATTCGGCCGAATACTATTAAGTATTCGGCCGAAGCCAAATATGCGGTTTACATGCCGAACCACCGAATACCGAATCAACTATTCGGTATTCGGTCAATCCCTAATCATATTATGTATATATATATGTATTTTAAGAACAGAGAAAAATATTGAGATCCTTATTAAGACTATGAAGCCATTCCCATCTATTAGATTATGAAGTGTTCACAAACATTGTGTTTGAGATCAGGATTGCCACTTATTTCGGCAATCTTACTTTTTCCAGTTTTCCCTATACAGTGGCAACCCTGGAGATTATTATTTGGGAGGAAGGTGGAATCACATTCCACATTTAGGCATTTTAACCCAATTTACCCGGGGAAAATTGCCCATTTAACCCGGGTTTTTTAATAAAACCCGCCCGGGCTGGGTTTTTTACAACCGTGCTACTCGGAAACGTACCCTAATATTAATGTTTATAAATGCTTCTTTAAATCTCGAAAATGTATTACTTTCTGCGGTTTCTAGATAAAAAACGCTTTTCGAAATCATGGGCAATTCGAAAAAGTTTATTGTATATTTTTGTTCGGGGTTACATTATATTTTCCTAGATTAGAAAACATTTGCCTATTTTGTACAGTGTAGTTGTAGTTTAACCAACTGGTGAGGTGGGTGTTTTTCACCCCAGAGAAATTGGATATTTACAAACAAAGTTTTTGTGGTATTTAGATACGTGAATTTATATGCGTATGTATGTACACTTACAGTACTTTTTCAGTTGTTTTTATACAAGTAAATAATACAAAATTCACAGGAAATTTTTTTATTTTAATTCGCCACTTAAGGATTAAATATAGTTCGCTACAAAAAAGTATTTTTTCCGATCATTGATTATGAGGAATTATCCTGAAACTCCAGTTGTGTAAACAGAATAGTACAGGTCATATATTTCCGCGAAATTTTTTCCCGAAACCCCATAGGGGACCACCTACAAATTGAAAAAGAACGAATATCTTTTGGATAACCCTGTCAAAACTAATGTAGCAAAAGCATTCAAACTGTACATTATGATTAAGGGGCCTATTGTAATATAGGGGAGACTAGGGACGGTTAACCATACGGGAGGCTTGACCCACCCATCAATTTTCATATTGAAAAGAATTTCAGAATTTTATCAATAGGTGTCAACCAAAGCTACTGGAATGCTCAAACAACAGTCTTCGTTTTATACAGATAATCGAAATAGGTGTGGAAAAAATCAATTGTGAGGCGTTTTCAACCTAAAAGTTGTGTTTTTTAGAAATATTTTGTAAGCTTTTTTCAAATAAATTATGTCATAGAAATTTAAGTAAGTAGGTTTAAAGCAATGCAGAAATATCGAGCTTTCATTCCAGGTATAAAGACTATACAGTAAGTTAGGCTTAACATAACAATGTGGTATTCTTTAGAAAAGGTCTATGTAGGGAGGCTTGACCCAGTCAATGTGAGGGAGGGTTGGCCGACCAGATGCTCAAGGCTCCCTTAATTAAGTGTTTTTGGAAATCTTTTTATTATAGACTGTGCATAATGAAAAGTTAATGGTATATACATAAAAGAATGTAAATTTATTCTGTAAAGCTTCAGTAAAATGGTGTGATGGAAAAGAAAATGTTTAAAACTGACTATAGGAAAAAGGGAAAAATTGCTGGAAAATGGGAAAGTTGATAGGAACTTTTTTCCATTTAAATCTTGCTTACAATAGGTAATAGAAACAGTGGGAAAGACTAGAAAGGATGAAAGCAGCAGTCTTAACCCTTTGAGGGGTGGTGGTATGTTTATAAAACCACTTAATTTTAATTCCGAAACATCACAATGGCACGAGAATTTTGCTAAAATCTTTTCCATTTAATATGTATGTGAAATATAGCTTTTTTCTTATTTCCAAACAAATTTGTTCGTAAATTCCGAGCCAGTCATTTATTTCAACATTTTAGCACTGAAAGTAATTTGCCCCGTAAAAGTTTAAATCATTTTAATGATAAGTTAAGTGCTCATGCAGCTGCAAAAGAACATAGCATCGAAAAACTGTAGGAAGGTATGTAGAAAAATTTCAGCAGGCTGAATACAGTGAGATGAAGCCAACTGTGTGACAACTAGAGTTGTCAGATCGAGTGTCACAAAAAATGGAACAAGGAGATAAAAAAAAAGGACATGTGGCTCCTAAATCCGGACATAATAACATGAAACACTATAAAAACGGAACCTGTCTCTAATAGAATACTACCTTAAATGTTAAAATTTCATTTTCCCAGCTATACAATTATACCTGCTCAGACAAAATCCTGTTTAAAACAAAATTTTTCTTCTCTGACTTGCGATTGCATCTTAACAGGTTTGTTTAAGCCTCATATTTTAAAAAAATATTTTTTTTTTATAATAATTAAAGCATGTAGAATAAAGTTAAACTGATTTTATTTCTCTTCACAAATAGTGCAATATAAAATAAACTGGGTCAAGCCCCCCATATAGTGGGTCAACCCTCCCGTATGTGAGGAGCCTTGACCCATTATTTTTTCTTGAATAAAATCAATCATTTTTCAAATTTATTACATATTATACTTATGTAGCAATTTTATTTTGATGACTGTTTGTATGACGAATAAAATGATAGATAAAACTTTATTCTACGTTCAATATTTAAAAAATAAAAAATCATTTTGTAAAAAGTGGGTCAACCCCCCCCCCCCCCCTAGTCTCCCCTACTGTGTTCATTTTTATTAGGATAGCATAGCATGTATACTCGAAGAGAAATTCAGGTTTTCATAAAAACAGTCTCAAATTTTGTCAAGTTTTTTGCTTATAATTTGCAAAGTTCGTAATATAAAAAAAGGTTTTTTTCAGGAAATATGACAAACAACATTGTACATAATACCCTGTAATCAGAATTAAAATATAGTAAAAATTGTATGAAAAATGAGCAGATTTACTAAATAATGTTTCACTGCGAATGCCCGAATGCAATCAAAATGTAATGTGCATAATGTGTTAGCTAAATGTATAGAGCAACTTTTGTAAAGTCGCAAAAACATAGCTTGAAAATTCCGAAAATTATCGTTGATGGAATAAGCTCAAAATCCGTTGTTCCCAAAATGAAGCAAAACGATGAGGGGTTGTATCCATATATCCATTGATTAGTGCCAATATAGCATACACAATATTGCACGTACTACTGTATTTGGATACAGCCCCTCATCTTTTTGCTTCCTTTTGGGAACAACGGATTTTGAGCTTGTTTTATCAACGATAATTTTCGGAATTTTTAAGCTATGTTTTTGAGACTTTTACAAAAGTTGCTCTATGCATTTAGCTAACACATTATGCACATTACATTTTGATTACATTCGGGCATGCGTAGTCAATCCTTATTTAGTAAACCTGCTCATTTTTCATCCAATTTTTGTTATTTTTTAATTCTAATTGCAGGGTATTGTGTACAATGTTGTTTGTCATATTTTCTGAATAAAACTTTTTTTTTATTAAGAACTCTACAAGTTATAAGCAAAAAACTAGGCAAAATTTGGGACTCTTTTTATAAAATTCTTTTAATTTCTCTACGAGTATACATGCTATTCTCATAAAAATGAATACGGTTTATTACAATAAGCCACTTAATCATAATCTACAGTTTGAACGCTTTTGCTACATAGTTTTTACAGGTTATCCAAAAAATATTCGCTCTTTTTCAATTTGTTGACGGTCCCCTATTATGGGGTTTCGGGAAAAAAACTTCAAGGAAATATATGACCTGTACTATTCTGTTTACATACCTGGAGTTTCAGGATAATTCCTCATGTATTTTTCTAGATATTTAAGAAAACGTGTAAAATCGCAAGTGACCGGTCATCTTTGGCAATATAGTGTATAACGTTATCACTTTAGGGGGGAGGGGGGTCTGGCACTTGATATCGTAAGATATCTCTGGGAGAGTGCTTTTTGATATCGTTATCATTTTTGATCCACCCAAACTTTTTTTTTTCAGAAACTTCTTCTCAGGGGTGCAGAATATGTCCTATCCGGCGATCTAGGATCGGCGGAAATTTTAACCACCTGGGGAAATTTTGCAGAAACATATACAATTGATTTCGATTTTAACAACAAATTCCATAATTCCCTGAGATAGAAAAATTTTACTACAAATAAAAAGATCCGTATGGCGATCTTCACAAAATCGATCTCGGAATAATATGTACCGTATATCAGGGGTGATTCTGTTCCGAATTTGCCAAAAATTTAAGGCATTCGATTCCGAAAATTAAAGAAAAGGTCATCAATATGAAAATTCAGACAAAAAAATACCGCGAATTTTGTCAAAGAATTACAGAAAAAACGCGCTTTTCGTCACAAGATCGCAAAATAACCACAAATTTCTCCAAAAAATCGCGAAAGAACCGCAAGTTTCCTCAAAAGATCGCAAAATAACTGCAAATTTCGTTACAAGATCGCGAAAGAACCGCATGTTTCGTCTAAAGATTGCGAAAAAACCGCAAATTTCGGCGAAAGAGCAGCAAGTTTCATCAAAAGAGCGCAAAATGAACGGAAATTTTGTCAAAAGATCGCGAAATAAACGCACATTTCGCTAAAAGATCGCGAAAAAACCGTAAATTTCATCAAAATATAGCGAAACAACCGCAAATTTTGACAAAATATCGCGAAACAACCGCAAATTTCGCCAAAAGGTCACGAATCAACCGCAAATTTCGTCGAAAGATTGCAAAACCACGGCGAATTTTGTCAAAAGATCGCGAAACAACCTCAAATTCCGTCGAAAGACAGCAAAACAACCGCGAATTTCGTCAAAAGATCGCGAAACAACCGCGAATACTCTCAAATTTCATCAAAAGATCGCAAAATCAACGCAGATTTCGTCAAAAGATCGCGAAATGAACACAAATTTCGTCAAAAGATCGCAAAACAACCGCAAATTTCATCAAAAGGGGCGAAACAACCGCAAATTTCGTTAAAAGACTGCAAAACCCCGCAAATTTCCTCAAAAAATCACAAAAGAACCACAAATTTCGTCAAACGATCGCAAAACGACCGCGAATTTTGTCAAATGATCGCAAAACAACCGCGAATTTCATCAAAAGATGGCAAAACAACCGCAAATTCCGTCAAAAGAGGTCGAAATACCCGCGAATTTCGTCAAAAAGAAGGCGAAATAACTACAAAACTCGTGAAAAGGAAGGCGAAATAACCACAAATTTCGTCAAAAGATCGCGAAAAAACGCGAATTTCGGCAAAGAGTCGTGAAAAAAACATAGTTAGTGCTGGGAGTGGATTTCCCACCTTCCCCCACTCTGCTGCTGTAACCTTTCAGAAAATTTGCTGTTAATTTCAGATTTTTTCCCCGCTCAGAATCACCCCTTCCATTATATACTCGTGCATAAGTTGAGATATAGTGGAAAAATAAATTTTCTATGCCTACGTTAATACAGCATTTACCTATAACATACCGTAAGATTTTGGGGAAATTTTCATGTGGATAGGGGGAAATGTTGCGAGTAGAAACATTTTCTGCACTCCTGCTTCTTCTTTCCATCCAAATAGTCTGTTACCTTTATTATTTTTTTTTTAATATGTTTTTTTTTTTAATACCAATATTATTGAAGCCATTAAATATTTATAAAACCATTTTATTCCAAAATTTTGGAATATTCCAATGTTTGTCATTCCTGTTCTTCTGCCGTATGTGCATATAATTCGCTGTTAGAGAAATCGGGAGCATTAGGAAATGATACTTACTTGCGTTTATCAGTAAAGAAAGACAAAGAACGTTGTCCACTGTTTTGTTGTAAGTTCTGTTTTTAACCTCGCCGGGTGGGGGACAAGTACAAGAAGACAATACAGTAGACTACCTCAAATCCGCAACCCTAGAATCCGCGAACGCCTAAAATTCGCACATCATCACAGATGTAAATAATGAAACTTTCAGTAGCAAAAAAGAAGTGCAGAATTTTTTACTTTTATATTATTCTGTGTGTATTTTAATGTGTAATTCTCGATAATATGACTGAGCTGATAGTTTTTCACGAAGGAAGTATAAATTTACTTCTGAAAAAAATTAAGATATTGCTGATACCACTGGTATTACAATCTTTTTACCAGATATATTTATGTATTAATCAGGCTTTTTTGGTTATTAATACTGGCTAAACTGAAATAAAACTTCCTTACTTTATGATTTTGATATGAATTAATAGGGTACCTAATTTATTGGAAAGTTTCATTGTTGAAAGTTCATTAAGAAAAATGTATCTCATCTTTATTATGCATACTTAATTGTGCATTATTAATTACTTACTGGACCTTTACTTTTAATAATTTAATCATTTTTTAAAGTATGTTAAGACTATTTATCATTTTAGTCAATTACTTTACTTAATTATAAAAATATTACTTAATATTAAAATATATTTTACTATATTACTTGCATTCATTATAATTTCGATTGCATTATTATATTCAAATAACTGTTTAAAAAATGTAAACAAAGCAATGACCAGAAATTCGCAAAATTCTAAAATCCGCACAACCTCTGGTCCCAAGCTGTACGGATTTGAGGGAGTCTACTGTATTACCTTTGAATGTATTATGTAACAATAAGCTATTATTAAATACTTTTAAATCGTAACTAACTTTTTATATGTTATTTGATATAAATTTATTTTATGTATTCATATTTTATTGACTTCTTGAATCCGTAAAGTATGCGACTAATAAATGTATAATCATACGTGTATACTGCAAGCGTATAAAAAGAAAACAAAAGAATCTAAAAATAAAACAAGTAATATAAAAATTTTGTTTTTAAAGTCAATTCCAACTTAGGTCATCAAAGAAAAATTTTATATAATCCCTTAAGCTAATATTAGTTTTTGTTGCATTAAAATATCTCAATTTGTTGATTTTCTATAAGCAAGTAGGTTTACAATGGAAGTCTATGGGAATTTGGCGAAATATTAGAGATATCGTAAAGTTGGCGTCACTTTTGGCGACTCATTTTGGTCGCCAAATTTGGCGATATATCGCCATGTTGGCGACAGAACAGGATCCCCTATGGTAACCCCCCTCATAGATATGAAGATGCATTAAATGCTTCAATAACCAATGGCCGCCATTTTGTCTCCCATGTAAAATTAAAATTAATTAATTAAAATTTAATAGTTAATTAAAATTTGAAAAAACTGTATTAACATCAATTGTCATCCAGTACAAGTTTTAAAAAATTTATTTCACCTTGATAGGATGAATAATAAGTATTTTATTAACGATTGAAAATTTGAACAAGATATATAAATATATAAATAGTAAATAAATAAATAAATATAGGGAGAGTGTGAACTAATAGTAGGAATTGAATAATTTTTAGACATTGATAACGATATTATCGGTTGTGGGTGGGGGTTCGACGAATGATAACGTATGATATCGTAAGTGGGGGAGGGGGTCCAAAATTAGGAAATTGTCGATAAAGTTATATATGCATATCCCTTTATCTGTCATTACTTTTTATTTATTTTATTCATTATTATTATTAATATACTACTACTGTTGTACTTATGATAGATTTTTACAAAGACACAGACCGGAAATATCAATCTAAAAACACACTGATATTTTGAAGAAGGCCAAACTTTTGCAACCGTGGGATTTCCCACAGCAATTTAGTGTGCAGTCGTGGGAAAAAAAAAAAAAAAAAAGTGATCACCTCTTCTTAACTTTGCCACGAATCATCGAAGAAAGGCGTGACTATGGTACTGACCGTAACATCTATTAATTAGTACATTTAAATTTTGCTTCGATGGTCGTCTACTTATAGAAATTGCATCAAACTTTAAAATTTTCAATGCTAAAATCTAATTTTGAGATTCCTTTTTCGATTATTAATTCTCAAATATATGTTATTTGAAATTAATATTGGGGAAGAATAGTAATTGTAACTGTTGGGAGGATCTGTGCAAGTTGAAATGATTGGTTACGTTTTCAGAAAACCTTCCTAACGCAACCTCTTTGCCACTGCAGTGTAAGAAGGATACAGCAACTCATTCGTAAAGTACAAATTAGCTGCCAAAAATCCAGTCTCGCTGGTCTCTTATTTTAACATTACATATCTATGGAGACACCTATTGATAAAATGATAAGCACTTAGAAGATATGAACACGTTAAGCGCCACGTCAGTCACCTGTGGCTGACACTGAACTTTCCGTTTAAAACGCGTCATTCACCGAT
The DNA here is from genome assembly GCA_963932465.1 of Maratus speciosus. Taxonomy (NCBI): domain Eukaryota; kingdom Metazoa; phylum Arthropoda; class Arachnida; order Araneae; family Salticidae; genus Maratus; species Maratus speciosus. Next base: position 39,053,683 of record OZ010791.1, on the reverse strand, counting down.
GATTGAAGACTAAAATATGATGTAAAAATAAAAAATATATATATTGTTTTAAGTAATTACTGAAATTTTAATTAAATTTTACTTACTTTTTATTTATTACAGGATTATACTTTCTTAAAAATTACTTAAAACGTTGTAAATTTTTCAATTTCAGTGTCAGTTACCGTGGCACTCAACGTGTTAAATGGTAATAACGAAATTTACATAGGATGTAAATGCTCGATTAGAACTTTAATGTGCCTTATCAATTGGGTTTTTTTTATGAGAAGTTCTGAAGATAATAATGTCTGTATTGTAACTGGAAAATGGATATCTGGATACTGGTAACTGGATATCTGGAAAATATCCATCTTCCACATCTTTTCTACAAGTTTCAAATAGACCGATTCAAAATTATAGCTCATTCCGCTAAGTACTTTTGAAGTTATACAAATACCCTCATTGCACTATGCGTGGCAACGATTCAAAACGAATTTAGGATTTCCAAACTTTAAACTTGCATAATTCCAAATGACCTCCCGTTTGGTATTTGAGAGTAAAATTTTACCGAAGAATTCAAATAGTGTCAAAATAAGCGTTAGTATCAAAGATTTTAAAAATTTGCTATAAAGTCAGTTTGTAGACGACCTCCGAAGTCTAATTTGAGTTTAGCATTCATTAACACTAAACGTACCGATATTTTTTTATACCTCTTCCTACCGAAAGTGGTCAAATGACCCCTTTGTAAAAAGCTATCTATTTTACGACGTTTTGCGAAAAATATACCAGTTGATACGCTTTGGTGTATATGAATAAAACATTTTTATAATTATTACAAATTGTTTATTTATTAAAGTAAAAAAAAATTTTAATAACGCAAAAAAATTAAGAAAACAATTAATTATTTCAAGAAATTCGAAAATTTAGTAAACAAATATCGTGTAAACTTGATTTATGTTCACCACATATTTTTAAGATTATTTCGTTCTCGATATAACCTGAATTGTTCAGAATCTCGCCCCGGAATAAAGTCAATTTCTAATTGCGCCATCCCACATTAACCTTTTCAGGGGCGGTGGTATGTTTATGAAACCACTTAATTTTAATTCCCAAAAGCCACGATGGCACCAGAATTTTGGTAAAATGTTTTCCATTTAATATGTATGTGAATTCATATTTACAAATAAATTTGTTGGTCAGTTCCGGTGCCAATTATTTACTTCAACACTTTAGCATTGAAAATACTTTGCTCTTCAAAGGGTTAACAAATAGGATGTAATGCAGTACAATAAATGATGTAATAGCGAAAAAACGAAAGTTACTAATGTTCTTACAAAATAAAATATTTATGCCTTTATGATTTAACATAAATTTATTCAGGCGTCAAATGACCCCTTGCTGTAGTTAAGCCTAAAATATTTTTTTCTATGCAAAAAAAAGTAGTTCGAAGATGAGGCATTTTAAGGAATAATATGGTCATATATTTTAATAAAAGTCGTGAAATATAAAGAAATTTCGTAATGTTTTAGTTTAAGAAATTTAAAAAAAAAAATTTTAAAGGGTCATTTGACCCCTTGCGGTAGCTTTAGTATTAATAGACGTTATGACTAATCGGTTGGTACCAGTCACATTTTTATATGATTATTTGCGGCAGACTTAGTAAGGGATATTCTTTTTTAGGTGCGTTCGTAATTATATAAATAGGTAGCACCTATGGTCGTCGTCTAATCCGTCTAGGGTTGGCGAACCTTTTTATAGTTGCGTGCCAATTTTTTTCAAAAAATATTTTACTTGACCTTGACGTGCCAACTAAAAAACAAATTTAGCGTGCTGAAATATAATGAATCAAAACTACTTGAAAATTACTTATTAGGATATTTTCTAAAAAGAATAACATGCATGTAAATATTACGCTGCAATAATTATAGAAGCAATTATATTTTAGAAATTAATTAAAAACATAATGTGATTAATTGTTGTATCTTGGATGAAAAATAATATGTTCATGTTCAGTTAATTTCAACAGAATGCAAACTAAATGAATTTATATGGAAACCACTCTATTTAATTTTTTATGTTCTAAAGTTGCGAAAATGAGGAATTTGCGAAAATGACAGTTATAAATAGTGTTAAAAAAATTATGAAAATTGAAAAAAGGCAGTTTATTTAAACCATCAGTACTAATCTTTCCTTTTTGATAGTTTTCAAATATTTTCTTTGTTTGATAAATTTTCGAAACCATATTGAATGAGATTAAGAAGCTTCAATTTGAAATTAATCTAATTTAGAATCTAATCAGATCATCTAAGTTCGTGTATTTTGTGTAAAATCATTGTATCCTCATTTAGAGACATAATCAACGCCGCGTCGTGCCAAAAGTGGCACGCGTGCCACAGGTTCACCAACCCTGGCCTAACCGAATGGTTTCTCATTTATTTAATATATGTAATCGTTTCAGACTTGTGTCGAGTCATTTCAAATTGGATGAAAATCGACTCAAAAAATATTAATAAAAGTTTTCTTCATTCTATTCGATCCTATCATATGTCATTAATTCAATGCTATCCCATGATAGGTCATGATCAGGGTCCGACAAACCCCGGGTGCAGGATCGCTCGAGCGACTAACTTTTTGACCTACATATTAATTATTTTTTTCCCCTTTAACCAAAAAAAAAAGTCCATGTGCGAAAATATTTATTTTTAATAGCGCGATTTTTTGCAGTGTAAGAAAATACACCATACCGGCGCAACAATTCTCCCTAATTTTTCAAAAATCAGAGTTTTAGCTAAGCCAAACTAAAGTGCATGTTGAAAGAACACTGCTTAGATTAGAAAACTTTAAAAATATTCCAGCAGAAAATGAAAAAAGAAAAAAATTAAATGATGTTTCATTAAGTGGAATGTACCAAAATGTGTAGTTGTCAGATAATCTCACAAAAAATGACAAATGGACAAATGCTATTTCAAATCAAAATCTCAAATGCATTGTTAATTTATGTATATAATTTCTTGTTGAGAATTAAAGGTAAGGATATTAATTTGTCTACTTTTTTAATGTTTAATTTCATAGTTTGTTTCTATTTAATTTTTACAACGTAAAAGTGGTATTATCTTAAAATTTTTGCTCAGTTTGATTTTTTTTACTGAATAGTTAACTTGTTCACTGCAAAATGACTCAGAGTATTCAAAAATAGCCGAATACGATGATGAGTAGCCAGTGTCCCATGTCCCATTTTGCAGTGAATGCGTTAATGTCAGAGAAAGGATTCTTCAAGATGGCTCCTAAGAATTTTTCCTGACGCCTAAGAATTTTCAACTTTGGTCAGTCCCTGGTCATGATTCTAGGTTGCCATGGTGACGACCTCCTATTTAAGATGGAATCCTATTATTTCCGTGTGATTGAATTTAATATATCGAATCGTAATAAATTTTGTATTCACGCATTTTTTGCATAAGAGTGCAACAGCTATTGCACCAAGATCTGAATGTTTATAAAACGAGTTATAGTACGAACGCACCTCATTTGCCACGTTTAACAAATAATTCCCGACTTGTTTTTTTTGTTTTTGTTTTTGACCGACTGTGCAATTAAACTGTAACCATTTTCGCGACAAATTTGGTATAGACTCTCCTGGGACAGAGCTACTTTGTTTTTGAGATTGACTGGCAAACATTTCCTTTTGTTGTTACAGGTTATCTCCACTCCCCTATTTGAAATATTGTTCTAAGCCGCTGTTCATTTATTTTCAGCCTTCCCATCCAATGCATTCATTCATGTTGATGGCTGCGTAATAGCTCATTCTTAGTAGCTGGAGGCATAAACTGTAAAACAAAAATATTGAGAAAAGAGTTCTCAGCTAATGATTTCTAATTAAAATCAGCTGGATGGCCTTGGGGATCGCAGACATTATAAAGTTTCCAGCATGCTATATAAAATTATTTATTTCTTATTTCAATTTTGAAAAGAAAAAATCAATCCTTATTTCACATTATAAACCTGATCAAATGCACGACAGGGTGTTGAATTAATCTATAACTTTACATTCATCGCATGTCGACCAGCCTAACGAAATCTAGGTAGAAACAAAATTTCAGAATAGGCATGCTTGTGATCTGAATGCTAAACTGGCGATTCTTTCGAAAAGGCGCCAAAACACCGTTTCTTTTTTTAAACCAGGCTGTACCCCCCCCCCTCTCAGTGACATATATCCTTTTCAAACGGTTTGAAATAGTGTAACATCATTAAAATACACCACAAACGATATCTCCTTGTACACTGTAATGGAACGAAATCATTTTGAATGTCCCTGTAAATGAACTATAAATGCTACATACTTCATTTTCAATATCGAACACGCTATAATAAACCTCTTTAACATATATCGATTGCATGACAATCCGATTATATTTATGGGAGTTACGGAGGGCACGGATAGGCACAGGCAGACATAGGCAAACACTTTTCAACTGTGTTAGAAAGTGTTAAAAAAAAAAAAAAAGTCAAAACTGTACATCAAACGTGGCAAATGAGGTGTGTTCGTAGTATAATAAGTCTTATAAAAATTCAGATCTTGGTGCAATAGCTGTTGCACTCTTATGCGAAAAGGCAATATAATAGATTCAGTGATACGGAAATAATAGGACTCCCTCTTAAATAGGGCGTTATCACCATGGTAACCTAGAAAGTATTATCTATCATGGGATGTCATTCAATTTATTATGTATTATAGGATTGAATAGAATGAAGAAAACTTTTATTCATATCTTTTTGAGTTTTGATCCGATTTTCATAAAATTTGAAATGACAAAATTCTATCTGCAACTATTCTATGGATTAAATTTAAAACTATTCAGTTGAGGTAGATGTTGTGCTGCTCTATGCGGACGGACCAGAAGACCACTAGAAGTGCTACGTATTTATATAATTACGAACGCACCTAAAAACAGTTTTTAAAGAAAATTTTGCACAGGAGACATTTCTAAAACAGGTTGTCCATGTTGTAGGATTTCAAAGAAGAAAGGAAGAAAATTGAAAATGAATCCGTGGCATCTCGTGATTGGCTTTTTCGCGCACTACATGTTCATTTCAGAAAAGCATCCACTTTTGTCAGCACTTTATTTCCAGAATTCCCGAATATATATTTTCGCTTTATTGAATAGTAGAATTTCTAGTAATAGGAAATTCTGGTGGTAAAGTACTTACAAAAACCAGGGCTGCGGAGTCGGAGTCAGACTCATTTTTGAGCAAAAGAGTCGGTGTCGCTAAAAAAACAATCCGACTCCGACTCCAGCTTTTCTTGTTAGACATTTTGAAGTAAAATTAAACTAATTATACACAATATTAAATCTATAAAAGGAATTATTATTGTTATTTTTGGAATGTATTAGGCTACCCAAAGTCAAAGATGCCCAATATACTGCCCGGTATATAGAATTTTTCCTACATACTCCGTGCGCCATAATTAGGCATTATTATTCCCAGGACGTGTCGGACGCCAATTGTTTTGTAAATACAGTAGAACATCGATTATCCGAAGTAATTGAGACCGACCCTCTTTCGAAAAATCGAGAGTCCCAGCAAAGAAAGAAACAGTGGGCCATCAGCTGGAAAAAAGATGGCAGCCAGCACTGCCATCAGCGGTAAAGTGCAAGGGTGCCATTACTTAAACCAATACAAAAGTGTCTGTGTGGAATGCAGCTGGCCCATCAGTGATGGCCAACAGCAGGCCAGCATTGGTATGCCACCACATTACTTCAAATCCGGCACTTTTCCTGCAGTGCTAGCACCTATCCCATTGCTAATCCTTTGCTGGCCCAGTACTTTCCCTTACAAAAATTTTTTATACAATTCTATAAAAAAAAAAAAAGTATTATAGCCCTTTTTTCTATAAGCTAGTTTCGCCAAGCGCTATAGAAATGTCTATAATAGAAATATTTGAACTTGCAGCGGTTTCCATGTGGTCACCCTCCCAAGTGCTAACCACGCTCGGTGCTGTTTGGTTATCGTGATCGGACATGAACAAGTACTTTCAGCGTATTCCACGACCGCTCGTAGTTTTTAAGCTCTCATTACACTATTTCAAGGTTTTTTTTTTGTTTGTTTTGTGATTTTCGTTCCCAATTATTAAACTGGTATAGAAATTATTGTATTGTATAGAAATCCTATATATTTTATACGCTTTTTTTTATTATTGATTCTCAACTGTGAAACAACAACTTATGAAAACCGAAATCCTTTGTAACTTATTAAAACCAGATTTAAGGAGAGAGAAAAAAGTGCGTTGAAATAAAGAATTTATTTATTTATTCATTTACTTCTTTATTTTGCAGGTGGTAGTGGTGCTATATTATTTACAGTTTTAAAAAAAAATTAGCTTCACAGCTTAAATTGGGTTAAGATATTCATTTCAGATTTATCTTCAAATGCTCAGTGTCTTCAATATTCGCAACGCCACCTAGCGTAAGGGTTTCCAGCAATAATACTGCAAAAGTTCGTGCACTACCATGTAGTGGTGGGCTAGCGCATGAGATAAAAAGGAAGCCCACCAGAACTTTATCTGGTGATTTCCAACAGCAAAGTTGACTGAAGCTGTCCAGCAGAGGTCATGCAGTGGTAGACCCTTAGCCTGCACTTCTTCATTGTTGCCAGCACCTATCTTGCTGCTGGCCAGCAATTTCCTCTTTGCTGGGGTGCTTCAATTTTAAAATTAAGGAAAAATATATGCAATATTTCTTATTATGGTAACAAGTGCCTAATAAAAATAAAGCAATAGCAAAATAGAAACAAGAATAAATTACCTGAATTGTAATTTTGAAATTAAGTACCTTTTATATAGATCGCAAGGGTTTGAAAAAAAAATTTTTGTTTGTCGCAGTTTCGATTGCCTTTGCTTTGAAGCTCTATCACGGAGTTTTTTAATATTATTAGTTCACCCGTATCACAGTCTTTCTGCTGCTCTAGCCATGCCAAACCTTTTGCAAAACATTCAAAAGCTTCAGAATTGCTAATTTGTTCGTTTGCTTCGTTCCACTCCACAGCTTACGGGAGCTCAAGCTAAATCCATAGAAACTCTAAGAAAGGGGATCGAAAATATTTATATGTTCTCGTAGTTCGGAAAGGACCGCTTGCACACAAGGAATATGATAGTTAAAAAAATCGCTTTCAAAATGGATTTTGCACACAAGGAATGTGATAGTTAAAAAAAAAAAAAAATCTTTAAAATTGGATTTCGGTTAACCGAGAGTTTCGGATAAAAGAGGTTCTACTGTATAGTAATAGCGATAATGAATTTTAGTCAACGGAATTTTTAAAAATATACTATAATAAACTACAGAGAAATATTTAAAAGAATTCATTTTTTCATTATATGTCTTCAAAATTTATGATGTTTTAACCACCCTTTTTCTTTTATCCTAAACTACATTAAATTTCTCGATGAGTTTTCATTGGAATGTCTAAGAGTCTAAGTAATCATAATGTTGATTATTCTGTATTCTATGGCTTGTAAACATATCGCAGTCTGAAATAATAGGGTAAAATTTTTCCATAAATATGTATGCAGTATTCTTTAAAAGTATCCTAATTGCATATTATATAAAAATCGGAATATTTTTGCAGAAATTGAATCACGCCGAGCCGGATTTCATTGATTTTTACATTCGGCTTGTTTTCGCTGATTTTTGCAGGGCCAGGCGTAAACTGCAAAAATTTAAACGGGCAGGGCCGAGCTTTTAAAGGTCCGGCCTTGGACATTTTGGCCCATCCAGACCTCTAACCGGAGGTAATGGGAAAATTATAAATTCCTGGTAATTTTGGAGGCCAGGGAACCCGAAATACCATTGTAATAAAAACCATTTACCCTATTTTTCCTTCAGATTCTGCGGGTCTGTAAGACCAGAAGTAACGCCAAAATTGTAAATCCTCTACCCCCTTTATTTCTTTTGCATAGACTCAAGGGGAAATTGTAATTGTTTTTTTCTGTATCGGCGGTACCTAAAATAACGACAAAATAGTGAAATTTCGTAATTTTTCTCCTTTTGATTTTCGGTTTTTCCAGGTCCGCACAACCCGAAATAAAGCCGAAATTGAAAAATTAATGCGGGAAATGTAATTTTCACTTTAGAATCCGCAAAACCGGAATTATTTCCAAAATAGTAAAATTTTTCGCTTTTTTTCTTCTTTAGATTTCGATAGTTGGACTTTTCGGATTTGTGGTACGCGAAATTGTAAAATTAAGAAAGCGGAAATATAATATACAGTGAAACCTCTCGGTAAGGGCCACCTGTCGTTCCATTGAAAATTGGCCCTTATGAGGGGTGGCTCTTGAATAGGGGTGACAAAAAAAAATAAGGAAATCGAAACCTATACAGGGGGAGGGGACTGTTTATTAACATTTTCAAACTCTATAAAAGATTGAAAAAAAAATTATATTGAAGTTAGTTTACTTTTCATAATTTTTTCGCAAACAATTTCGGTGTCTAATGATTCTTTTACTTTATGGAACAAATTACTTAAATTTGCATGATTTATTAATGCCTTAGAATGAGATATTAGTTTATTTATTTCTGTTAGTGTTTCATGACAGATGTAAAAATTGTGCTTCAACATGCATTCAGTTTTAGTAAATGTGGAATCAGTTTTTCTAGATAACATGTTATCCTTTGTGTACCCTCAACAAAGGATCAAGTTTCCCCTCCAACCCAACCCCTACAGGTTGAAAGATCAAACAAAATGTGAGGAATACCTGTTTGTCTCACTTGTGGAAAAGTTTGTGGTCCTCCATTGTGTTACTAAATCCTTCCCATCTCCCCCTGCCTTCGTTGTTGCAAGTGCAGTTGTTTGCTGAACTCTTATCTTTTGGTTCAGGAATTCAATACACCTGTTTAGGATTTAAGGCACATGTGAAAAAAATGGCCTTTATGAGGGGTCTGTGCGGCCCCTAATAGGAGTAAATTTAATATTAAGTTTATGGAAAAAATTTCCGTTCCTAAAAATATTGACCCTTCATAGAAGTGGCCCATGAATAGGGGTGGCCTTCAAAAGAAGTTTCAGTGTATTTTATTTTTTTTTCTTTCAAAGCCCTAAGAATATAATTAATGCCGAAATAGTGAAATTTTCTCTTTATTAATCTTGCGTTTTCTCATAATTTTAACGAACAGGCAACACTTCTATATTATCCAGCCCGGAATCTGAGTCAGACTCAGAGTCGGAGTAGGTGGGGTTAAAATTTTCGGAGTCGGTCAGTTTCCCCACCGACTCCGCAGCCCTGGCAAAAACGGAGCTCTTCTGAAAATAGCATGTAGCACTCAAAAAAAAGCCAGTCTCATATATAAAACCTTGAAAAATTAATTACATCTTTCTCACATTGTTTCGTTTACCTGCATCACTCTTTTTTTTTTTTCTTGTTCTTTGGAAGAACAAGATACGCCTTCTTCCCTCCGTCAACGTACGACAGCGCCGTGTATCCAAAGAGAAGAAAAAAAGTTCATCCTCGACCTTGTCACTCTTGTCACCAGATGGCCTCTTGAAATGCATACACTTGAAAAGATGCATTTTTTTTTCATTTGTTTATTTTTATCGAACATTTTAAGCTTTTTCTTAAACACTTCCTAATCATTTGTAAAGCTTTGTGACATCAGTTTGTCTGGCCATCTGTCTGTCCGGGTTCGTAAATATTTCTCGATCACCCCGTCATTTACACAGGGTGTCCACTCTCAACGGTGTCCAATGGCTAATTTCTAAACCGTTAGTCATAGATGTATAGTTCCAATTACAAAAATGTTTTAAATGAGGTAAAGAAGTATTTTAAAAGTCGTTTGGATCAATAGACATTTCTTAAAAAAGTTACGAAATTTAAATTTTTATACTGTCCTCCGATCCTAAAGTGATACTTATGTAAAAATTTCCTATTACATTAACAAGTATGTAAAAAAAAGCAGGGCTGCGGAGTCGGAGCCAGACCCATTTTTGAGCAATAGAGTCGGAGTCGCTAAAAAACAAGCCGACTCCGACTCCAGATTTTTTTGTTAGACATTAAGCATAATAAGTGAAATGAAACAAAATATATGTAATTTTAAATCTATAAAATGATTTATTATTGTTCTTTATGGGCTATATCAGGCTACTCAAGTTAAAGATGACCGATATACTGCGGTGTACAAGTAGATACAGGGGTAGGTACAGAATAAGTACAGGATAAGTACTACCCGTGTACAGAGTAGATGAAAACTGTTTTACTTCATAACTGTAGTAGATACAGTATGACTTAAAAATCCAGCATTCAGAAATCCGGCAACTTCAAAAATCCGGCATCAAAACCATCTTTTCCCTAATTTTTTCTTTTACACTTCTAAGTTATGGTAGAAGAATAATCGCAATTCTTTATGAATTAAAAACTTCAAGATCGAAGGTAAGAATTAACAAAAAGAATATTTGACTTTCTTTTTCATTTGTCAGAGGCGATTATTTTATAAACAAATTTTCTGGGAGCTGCACTGTTGCTTAGCAACGGGAACAACTTTGGGGGCAACTTTGGCGAATGCATGGCACAATGTATGGCCGGGACAAATTTTCGGCACCGGCAACATCAATGATGAGAAAATTATTTCAGGCTTTTAAATTTGCCGCGAAAAGTCTGCAATTTATGAGCTGATTGAACACGCAACATCTGAAAATGCAATAAGTGTCGAAAATAGGGATATAGATGATTCGTTAAGCTTTGATGAAAATGCATCAACAACGAAAAATTTAACGTACAGCAAGATCACCGATGCTGTGCTAATTAGAATCGCCGATACTGCTAGATACAGCTCATAAGACAAGGATGAACAACCGCGGGAAAAAAAGGTGTCACTAGAAAAATGCATAAATTTGATTAGAGAATTAATATATGTTTTACAGAAACCAGACTGTATTTCCGACATTCTTCATTTGTATAAAAAAAAAAAAAAAAAACCTTGCTAAAGAACGGTCAAAAAAATTGAAGCAAACAAAGTTGACATCAATGTTTCCGAAATTACAAGAGACGAAAAATTTCACTCTTTATTAGATTTTTCTTTTTTTTTTCTGTAGCATAGAAATTATCAATTAATGTAAGTTTTTTTAATATTTAATTTTCTCTTTTTTGTTACATAATTATCACTTAATAATGAATTAAATTATGGCTAAAGGCATCATTAAGAATATAAAACTGCTTTTGATATTCCTAATGACTACTTTTGATAGTCCTTCAAAAATCCGGCATAGTCTCGGTCCCAATGATGCCGGATTTTTGAAGTCATACTGTATTTTACATTTAGTTATAAGTACCTCACCTCGTATTTTGGGGGGTTTCTGATAGAACCCGAGGCACAAAGGTCTGCAAGGACCCAAGGACCGAAAAATGAACGCAATTTTTCAAACAAGCTGTGTAAGTAGAGTTGAGACGATTTATATTAATGGCCGGATCAGACTGATAAAAGAAAACTGAGCAGGCTGACAAGCCCAATATAACAAATTTGCAAGAATCAAACTACACCGACAAATAGGAACAGTTTACAATGGGCATAATTGAGGTGAGAATAAATACAAAGGCACGGCCGATCCATTTAGGGGGAGGACCTTAAAATTTCGGCTTATACAGATCTCTTACCGGAGGAAATGCAAAAATTATAAATTGGTACTATTTTTGGAACCAAAAGAACTAAGAACCCGGTATAGCATTGTAATAGAAACCGTTTTCCCTTTTTTCCCCCTCAAAATTTTCCGGTCTGTATGACCAAAAGTCAAAATTCTAAAATACCCTCCCTTCCTTGATTTATTTATTTTTGTGCACAGGAGTCAAAATAAGATGAAATTGTAATTCTTTTTTTCGGAATCGGCGGTACCCAAAATAACGATAAAATAGTGAAATTTCGTTATCTTTTACCTTTTGAATTTCGGATTTTTCGGGTCTGCAGAACTCAAAATAAAGCCAAAATTGTAAAATTAATTAAAAAAATATAATTTTTTTCATTAGAATGTACAGAATCCGAATTATTTCCAAAATAATAAACACTCTATCTTTATTTTTCCTCCTTTTCATAGAATTTTTTCGAATCTGAGGAGAGGACACAGCAAAATAATAACTAAATTGTAACGATTTCTACTTTTTCCTCTCTGTCTGCAGATCCAAAATAGTAAACTTTACATTTTGTGTTCTTTAGACTTCGACAGTTGGATTTTTCGGGTTTGCGGACGCGAAATTGTAAAATTAATAAAGCGGAATATATATATATATATATTGAAGCACTAAAAAGATAATCAATGCCGAAATAGCGAGATTTTAGCTGTATTTTTCTTATGTTCCATCATTATTTTAACCAACAGGTAACACTAGTACCACAGCCCGGGTACTAGTGTTGCCAAACCTGGAGTCGGAGTCCTTAAAATAGCCCGGAGTCAGAGACGGACATTTTCCCCCACCGATTCCGGAGCCCTGAAAAAAGGTCCCATTCATCGAACACTAAGATTGACCGAGTTATGAAAATTTGGATTGTATGACTTATGCCAATTTTCTGCATCTGAACACAGATGAAGTTAGGTCATGCTTCGAGGGATCGTACACAAAATGCTTAACATAATAGAAGGATTTATTTCGCGTGTACATTTCTGCACTGTAGTCGAAAGCGTCACTTCGAGCAAGTTTTAAGATAACTTTAATTTTTATGAATTAAATTTTAGATTAGATAATCTAATAGCATTTTAAAATATGTATCATTTTGTAAAGAATTGAGACTGTTGCTTTTCATCCTTTCATTTAACAAAAATTCTATTACTTTTTAACTTATATTTTTGGTACAAGCTGTACATTTTGCTTTAATATGTCAGGATGGTAACAGATTTCAAATTTATATTATAATGTTAATTTTACTCTCAACTATTATTTTTTTTATATGTGACGATTATTTACAATTCTAGTAAATTTGTGAATGACCTCTATTTGGCAGCAAAAAAGAGGCTTCAACTTTAAACAGCTATTACTCGGTCAGTGTTAATCGTAGAAGAATGGGAATTTTTTTGTCTCACTTCTTACAGTGTAATAGGATATTTTTACTAAATATAGATTCAGTTACACATTGACATAAGTTATTAGTTGCTGCCGATTAATTTTTGATGTATATCGATCGCCAAACTGGTGGCGCTGCTTATGCTGCATTTTTCATGATTTCCGCAGTAGTTCTATCTCAAGAAATAATGCACGGATTTTCATCAAACTTCAGATTCAGTTAGTCCTTGACATGAATTGAAGTTTTATACATTTTGCTGTAAATCGCTCAACAGGTAGCGCTGCTATACTGCAATTTTTACGATTTCCGCAATAGCTCTATCTCAACAACTAATGCTTGCATTTTCATCAAACTTCAGATCCAAGTATACTTTGATATGAATCAGGGCTGTTTGTGTTTTGGTGCAAATCGCTCAACAGCTGGCGCTGCTATGCTGCACTTTTCAGAATTTCCATTATAGCTGTATCTCAAGAACTAATGCAATAATTTTCACCAAACTTCAGAATCGGTTAATCTTTGACATGAATTGACATTTTGTACATTTTGGTGTAAATCCCTCAACAGGTGGCACTACTATGCTGTATTTTTCAGAATTTCCACTATAGGTGTATCTCAAGAGCTAATGGACGAATTTTCATCAAACTTTAGAATCAGTTAGTCCTTGACATGAAATGACATTTTATACAGTTTAGTATAAATCGCTCAACAGGTGGCGCTGCTGTGCTGTTTTTGTGATTTCCGCAATAGCTCTATCTCAAGAACTAATGCTTGGATTTTCAACGAACTTCAGATCCATGTCTACCTGGATATCAATTATTGCTGTTTATGCATTGGTGTAAATCACTCAACAGTGGCGCTGTTATGCTACATTTTTCAGAATTTCTGCTATAGCTCTATCTGAAGAACTAAGGCACGAATTTTTATCAAATTTCAAATTCATACACTTTGATATGAATTGGTGCTAAATGGATGTAATTTCTTGTACTATTTAAATGATTTAACCCTTAAATGCTGGATTTTTCAAAAATCATTGTAATAATGTTTTTCGGCTTTCATTTTTTAAATAAATCATGGGAAAAATACTTTAAAAAATCATATTTTGTTTTAAGTATGATTTACGGCTAAAAAACTGTTTGTTACTATTCGGCAATACTGATCTTTAATTGAAAAAATAATTTTCCTTGATAAAATTCTATAATGTTAAACATACAAGAATTTTAGGAACTATAATAAGAAATAAATTTTACTTGCTCACTGCAGAACAAAATAGGGTATTTCGCAAGCTTCCAAACAAAACAAAAAGAACATGTAGCAACAATTTGAAAAAGAAATACCGTATATACTCGCGTATAGGTCGACTCGCGTATAAGTCGACCCCTAACTTTCGAATGCAAATTCTGCAAAAAATCAAAAACCCGCGTATAAGTTGACCCCCTAACTTTTTACTTCAATTTTGCACAAAATCAAACCAAATATTTCACTTGCCTATGCGAAAAAGTAGTAAGTAAATAAAAATAAATCATTGAAAAATTTTTTTAATGATAAATTATTATTATTTGTATATTTTCTGTAATATTTTATCATTCATACACAAAAAAGGTCAGAATTTTGCAGTATTCGAAGTTTTATTTTTTATTTTTTAATTGCCTCGCGTATAAGTCGACCCCCCAAATTTGCTTGCCAAAAATTGTCAGAAATTCCTCGACTTATACGCGAGTATATACGGTATATCTTTATTCTTAAACAGCACAAGTGTTGCCATCTACATGTTGAAAATCGATTTAATAATATTTTCAGAATGTATTTTATTGGCGACATTAGGCATTATAGCTTCAATATTATTCTAACAGTATTTTAGACCCTAATTTGGGTATGTTGCCGAAAAGCAACACCCGGCATTTAAGGGTTAATTGACGTGATTTATATTGAAGAAAGTTTTATGATGGCCACAACATACTAGTTTTTTATAGCATACAGAGTTTTTAACCAAATTTAGCACCACTTTCCGAAAACCTGACAAGGAAGAGTAGACACAGTATATTGCAATTAAAACATGACTATATTGAATATTTGATGAGATATGGACATTCGTATGAAATAATTTTTCACTGTCCATGCGTAGAAGATTTCAAAATTTTTATTTCATAATTTTCATGGTCTTTTGTAGTTGCTTTCTAAAAGCAACTGAATGATAAGGGATTTTCCATACATTATGATTTTTATTTTTTTCCTTTTTTTATTGATGCTTTAGTTCTTCTTGGGGGGAAAAAAACGAGACTATTCCAAGAAAAAAAGAAGTATCAAAATCTCAGCATTTGTTCCAAATCTACTCGTTGACATTCATTAAATAGTAACTCCTTTGCTGAAACTCAATTAATAAAAAATGACAATATGTGGAAAATAACTTATCATTCAGCTGCTTTTGAGAGCAACTAAAAATCAGCTCACTCTATCGCCGATAATCTTTCTGAATTTTCATGATATATGACTGGATTTTTTTTTATATGAGTTGCTCCATAGATCATGAAAAAAATCTTTATTATCGCTCGCGCATACGCAGATAAAAAATATTTCGTACAACTGCTCATATTTTCATTAAATATTTAATATGTTTATATTCCAATTGCACTATATTGTTTCTACTGCATTTTACCAAATTTTCTGAAACTGGTATTAAATTTGGTTGAAAACCCTTCATGATATAAGCAAAAAACATGTAAGAATTTTTTTAGCTCAAAAAAAAAATCGTTATATCTCCATAAATATACGTGCTATTCATACACAAATGAATACACATATTGTACAATATCCACATATTCGTATGTTGTAGTGATAGATCATTTCGTGCATTTCATTTTACAGGGTGACCCCAAACATTATTATTTTGCTTTGATTTTTTGTTGCCCCCCACACCCCCCTAATTGTAATCCTTGTGAAATCGACGTTGATAAATATGAGTTCAAACATATTCTTTATAATTCTGAAGTTCCAAAGGAATCCGACAAGTATATCTTTAAATATTCGACAAAATTTCTAAAATTAAAAGTATCCGGTGATTGATGGCCGTATAGTGTATTTTATATCCTCAATGATGCATGAAGCTAAGAAACAAGTTTCCTCGGCTGAAAATTCTGACTTTCTTAAGATTAGAACCAGAACTGCCAGCCATAAAATATCTTACAAGTTACTTTTATCCTTCTAATTTCCTGATGAATGATACATTGAACAGTTTATTTTAAAACTCCAAAATTATACGTCTGGCTAACGAGATGAATCAATGAAATAGATGCATCATTTATTTTTACCTGACTTATTATTAGAAATACGAATTTCGTGCGGTGCGGATATGTTAATGAATTTCTGGTTAGGTCACCTGATTCGGGGTATTTGGGTGATTTGGTAATGATGTGAGAGACGAAATCGAAAGTTTACATCACGATTTTTTAATCTTCCGGTTTATTTTAAACTTTCGTATGTTCTACAAAAGTCCATTAACCTTAAAGGGGTGTCATACTGCTGTAAATCTCCGTCGCCAGTGCAAAAATGATGTGGTTCCAAGTTCTCATAACTTTTTAAATACGGATTGAAATAACATAAATCTTTGTAATATATTTAAGCCATATTGAAGGCTTTATAAAATATAAAATAAACGCTTACAATATAATATAATAAAGAAAATAGAGTTCAATTAATAATGCAAAATTTTTTCACTGTATGTCACGCAATCAGCACGATAACTTAGAATAGATATGTCAACACTAAACATATGTTAAAATGAACTTTAAACTATATTTTATAGGCTGAATTAATGATATATAAATTCTTTGACAGAAACCATTTTAAAAATTCAATTGAATTTGAAAAATGGGAAAAAACTGGATAAAATAATTAATGATTAAAAAATAATGAAACTATTTACTTATCTCAACAATATTAATTCATTCTATAAAATATAGGTTAGAGCTGATTTTAATATACGTTTTATGTTCATACATCTATTCTAAGTTAAGTAATCGTGCGGAGGGTGACACGCCATGTGAAAAAATTTTGCAATATTAACTGAACTGTATTTTTTATTATATTCTGATATAAGTGTTCATTTTTAGATTTTATAAAGCCTTAAATATGGCTTAAATTTATTGCATAGATTTATGTAATTTCAATAAGTATTCGGTCATTTTCTTAAATAAAAAGAGAGAGAGAGAGAAGTTTTAATATTGTTTTGAACTTATCTTTGCCAGTATTTCTACGGATTTTAAAAATAGATTTAATTAAAATTTAATATTCATTATTAAGGGCTCTGGTGTAAAATAAAATTTCGAGATTCAAGTTTTCTATAGAAAACTACAAACAAAGCTATTGCGTAGGCTTTAAACTATTATTTTCTACTGTGTAGTCATATGGCCGGTGTAACTTCAGTAAAGAACGAAGCCGTTTATTTTGGGCCTGACGTTTATTGTTTTTTATTTCAATTCCTACTATTAGCTCACACTCTCCCTATATTTATTTATTTATATATTTATATATTTATCTTGTTCAAATTTTCAATCGTTAATAAAATACTCATTATTCATCCTATCAAGTTGAAATAAATTTTTTTAAACTTGTACTGGATGACAATTGATGTTAATACAGTTTTTTCAAATATTAATTAATTAATTAAATTTTAATTAATTAATTTTAGTTTTGCATGGGAAACAAAATGGCGGCCATTCGTTATTGAAGGTCAATGAAAGTATTTTCAATAAGGGGTTACCATAGGGGGGACCCTGTTCTGTCGCCAACTTGGCGATATATCGCCAAATTTGGCGGCCAAAATAAATCGCCAAAAGTGACGCCAACTTGGCGATATCTCTAATATTTCGCCAAATTCCCATAGAGTTCCATTGTAAACCTACTTGCTTCTAGAAAATCAAGAAATTGAGATGTTTTAATGCAACAAAAACTAATATTAGCTTAAGGGATTATATTAAATTTTTCTTTGATGACCTAAGTAGGAATTGACTTTAAAAACAAATTTTTATATTACTTGTTTACATTGCCTTTCTCCATAAGTCAAACCAATTGCCAAGCCACAAAGTGGTTTAGCACTCCACTATGCCAATTAAATTTTAAAAATCAAAAAACCCGACTGCGTAAAAAGTGAACTAATTAATTATTTCTCATCAATGTTAAACTATTTTTTATATTACTTACCTATTTTTTTTATTTACTTGTATTGATGACTTTTAAGTTGTGTTTAATTGTTAGTTCCTATCTATAAACACTGTTTTGATGAGGCCTATAGATATCTATGATGGTTAGAGTTGCAGTAAAGCTAGAGATCCTACCTACACAACTTCCAGGTTTTGCAATATTTAAACGGAGCTTCTGACTGTAAAATAGTCAATGAAACATCGTCTTCATTTTGAAAGACCTATCCAATGATATGCCACTCAATAGGGTGCGTAAATTTTTTTCGTGTCTACCGCCATATTGTATTTTACGGCGGCCATTTTGAATTTATAAAAACAAAATCTAGCCTATAACCATCGGACGGTTAAGACGAATCGATAGGGACCTCATTCATTAAAATCCATCCAACCGTTGGGATGTTTCGAGGGTATAAAGAAATTCACATACCCAGATACGCGTGAAACACATAACCCTTCTTGGCAGTCGGGTAAAAAGTTCGCTCTTCAGCTGTGTTATTTGATTTTATTCCCGAACTTCTAAATTCGCTCACAAGGGGGCTAAAGGGAGGATAGACATTCATTTCTTTATGATTGGATTAAAAGCTTTTAATTGATTGTGGTCCAGACTCGTAGAATGGACAACAAGCATTTCTGACCTCAACCAACAACGTCGCAATGGCGCTTTTCTTTTATATAGTTAATCAGTCTCAGTGTCCCGATTTTCGCCGCAAACATTAACGAAAAACCAATCAAATACAGATAATTCCCCACAAGCATTGCGAGCGTGTGTTTCGTGTGGTTCATTCCCGGTCTATATTCTTTTAAGCCAAAACCACAATCAATCGCAAGTTGCAGTGACATTTGCATGTTTTCATATAAGGATGGGTAGAATTTAATATCCGAAAGTAATAATTATTCGTCCGAGAAATCAAAAGAAATTAGTCAGTCATTTAAAACCATGCATTAGATTTTAGAGTTGGAAAAATAAAGAAAAATGTTTTAAAGAGAAATTAATTTAAATTTTGAATTTAAAAATAGAATTTATTTTATTAACGTCTCCTATCTAAAAATGTTTTTCGGACCAAGCTCCTTGAAACTAAGAGTTGCGATACTTTTTACTTGCTTAAGCTAGTAACCCCTTCGCGACGGGAGCCTTTTACGAAATGTTTATTACTTTGCTACCGGTTTAAAAAACCAGAAGTTTGTGCCTATTCAAATCGGGAAAATGCTTGGATTAAATAAGGCAAATTTTACAGTAAAATTTTACTGGTGACGATAAACGAGGATCCTTAGGCCTATTTCCGGCACGTATACGTGTCGCTCGTCCCCAAGGGGTTAAAAGTCGACTTTTTAAATTTATTTTTAGATATATCCCTGTAGCTAACAATATCACTTTTAAAATTGTCTGCAATCTTGCTAAATATGGAACTTCTACTCAGAATATCCAAGTTGGAATCGTTTTTTTTATTAGGATATTCCGAATTCATACCAGAAATTTTTAACATTATTATTACTTTTTTAATGACAGACATTTAGTGATTGCACAAAGTCAAAATTCTTTTTTCGAAATTTCATGTGATAAAAAAGTAGGCCAAACTGGAAATTCTGCTTCTACTAACCGTCAAATATGATCCAATAAACGTCCAGAAACAATTTAAAACAAAATGTACGGCTAAATATATAACAAAAAACGCCTTTTAGCAATTAAAATGAGTAAATCTGCAACTATTTTATTATTCGGAATTTTCATGGACAGAATTAGAAGTTGAATATACCGGGTGTCCCAAAAAGGACTGACTGATTTTAAAATTCAATAACTTCCAAACGGTGACAGGTATTTAAAAAATTCTTGCAGGAGGGTTATGCATAAAGTCAAAAGTTTTATTACAGTGATTTTCGATTTTAGTTCGAATTACAAACAATAGATGGCGCTGCGATCAATAGAGGCTCAATTCAAGCTCGATTTTTGGTACTTCGTGGCCCGGATAATACATTTCCATCTCCTTTTTCTGCATAGAACAAAATAAAGGACCAAAAATCGAGCCTGTATTTAGCGACTATTGCTTACAGCGCCATCTATTGTTTGTAATTTGAACTAAAATCGAAAATCACTGTAATAAAACTTTTGACTTTATGCATAACCCTCCTGCAAGAATTTTTTTAATATCTGTCACCGTTTGGAAGTTATTGAATTTTAAAATCAGTCAGTCCTTTTTGGGACACCCGGTATATTGTGGTGCAATCCATGGGAAAAAGTGTAATCACAACACTGGAAGGGTTCGTCAATATGTGACGCAAATATCTTTGCGGTTGAATATGTACTAGGATCTTTAAACTTTTTTCTGTTACAATTATTATGATCAGAGAAGTTTTTCCTGGTTAAAACAGCGAAATTTTCAAAATTTTTCCTTTAGATAAAAATGGAAAGTTTTGTACCCTTCCTGAAAACATCTGCTGGCTACGCCGCTGTGCAAGGCGCTCTTAATTACTAGCTTGTTCACAGGGCCCGACTTAGGCCATCTAGAGCCCCGGTGCAAGCATCATTCTGGGGCCCCCTTCTATCTATCCATAGAAATTGTTCGCGAATAATATGGAAGAGGCTAGTACTAAACTTCATACATTGTGTATGTATAAATTTCGTACCAGGTACTATTCACATCTGTACACAGGGTTATCACAAAACGAGGCTCACAATTTTAAGAAAAAATACTAGTAGGATAATAGTAGAAAATATGATGGGTTGGTTGATAGAAGTATTTGTTTGCAAACTTTTACTTTGCTTATCTACGTACGTTATAAGATGTCTAAAAGAAAAGGCTCCCAATTGGTTATAATTGATGGTTTAAACTTGCCTCGTTATGAGGAAAACGTCAATAAAGAATTTCTCGTGAAAACTATAGAATACTGAGTAGTTATAATAAAGTTTTAATCATTAGTTTTCTAATAATAGAGTTTGTTTTTTTTGCATGGGTGAAGGGGGCACGGGAAGCAGAGAGGGGAAGGGGAGCCGCACTTTCTTTCTAAATGCTTGAAAACATATTAATTTTGATCCCTTTTGGTTAATTTGAATTATTTGGCACTTTTAATGAAAATCCTGATTATTCCCATGGGATCCCCCTAAAAAGGGGAGCCTGGAGCAGCTGCCTCGCATGCCTCTGCATTAGTCAGGCACAATTGGTGCCTAAGCCTAAGAGCCGGCCCTAAGACACTATCGTTATGCACAGATTTCATCACATTATCTTATTATTGGCAAAAAGGTAGACCTTATGCTTTTGCAGGGCCAATTATAGGAAGCATGTCTATAACACATGTGATGAATTATTTATTTTGGAATCGTAAATATTTGTTCTGTGACTTCACTCATTTTACGATGACATTCGCAAAGCAAGTAATGGAACTCTTTTTGTCTAAATGAACACATGGTGTTTAATACAAAGCATTCCAAGGTAATCTTGATTGCAAAGCGACACGTTAATTGAATCTGAATGGGACGCAGTGATGAAAGTTCTAAATAAAATTGTCGGAGGGGGTGAAGACATTCTGTTTGGCACGTCTTCAAAGATCTGTCTTCTTATCTCCGGACACCATTTTAATGCACGCAATTTATTATGAATGGGGCTGGAACAGATTCTTTTTTAAGAAGTCTTACGACCCAAGAATGAAGCTGCACACTCTTGAGGACTCTGCGATAATTAAGCATGAAATCGGCTCGCTTCTTCATGGTCTTCTTCTTTCTAAACGCTCTTCAGCATCTTCAGATTATGCTACTTTTTTTTTTGTTGTTGTTCTTCCAGAAGAACTATTTTTCTTGTCAAAGTAAGAGTGAGTGTAAGTCGGTACCTTCAATACCCAAATTTTCAGCCTTCGGTGATAGCGTAAACCCATACTTTGGGTCACTTTTTTCTGGTTCCACTAACATTTCCATTATTAAAAAAATATTATATATGATTTTTCAACGTCCAAATTGAGTTGTGAGTAATTAACATGAAACAATGAAGCAAACTGTGTGGTTTTAAAGAGGCAATTTTTTATTTATTTTATTTTTTAACTATTTTTAAAGTTTTCGAACAAAGTAGCCCCTGCTGGGGGCTTCTTGGGTCCATTCACTTATGTTCACATAAAATTAATACTTTTCATGTGTTGGAATATCGAAACTCCCTTGCAATAGGATCTGCTAATGAATTAACACTGTAAACTTGGTAAACCAATTATTTTTTTAAAAAAACATTTAAGCACAATAAAACAATTGTTAATATTAAAGACACGAGAAACAGTTTTCATCATGCTGTCCTCAGCAACTGGAACAAAAATAATTAATGGGTCATTCCATGAAAAGTGAAATCAAAGTACTATTTTGTTTTTTATTTATAAAACAAATAATATTTAATTTATAAAGTCATGTAATACATTTTTTAAATAGCTTAGAGTGTGAATTTTCTGAAAACATGCAGTTTAAGTATAAAAAGTAAATTAAATAAAAGTATTAGCACTAAAAAGGTGAGAGTGATGAGACTGAGAACATTTCAGTTAAATTATTGGTAAAGTTTAACAAGCTATTGTCATTTCAAAAATTATTTGTAAAAGTTGTAATTAGGCTAGTTTTTGTATTTGAATATTCTATTTTTAAAATTTATAAAAGAAATTAGGGAATATATTATAAATGACTTAGAATTCATAAATAAATTTTGATGCATTGAATTGTTACGTCCGTAACAGGCAAATGTTACGTCTGTAACAATTTAATTATTCCATGTATTAATTAATAACTATTTTAATGTTTTCAAAATTGCAGTTTCAAATAGCCAATACCCTAATAAAATTGACGAAAAAGTTAAATGTTCTTCCTTAAAATTCACAGGATTATGACAATAACTGCAACTATATGCAATTTTGACTGTTTTGTGAATTACGTCCGTAACACCTAGATTTTATTTTTTCAAAAATCCTGGGAACATTTTTCAGATTTCAAAATTTAATATTCTATTTACAATCCTTGGACCGACCTTAAATATAAAATAATCCATGTAATAAGTATTTTTTTTTTTTACATTATTTATGAAGCTTTAAAGTCTCTGTTTGTTACGTCCGTAACCATGGAATGACCCTAATATAACATTTTGCTACAGTAACATTTGAAAAAATGTTACTTAATACATTTTTAAGACATTTGGTTGTATAAAAGGCATTTCTAAGTAACTGGGGTCACTTCCGGACCAAAAAAGGCCTGGCACAAAGTAGCCCCTAAAAACTAGTTTCCATGTTAACTTTATGAAAACGTAAACATTTTCTGTTAAAATAAAAAGTTAAAGGAAAAAACTATGATCACACATGGGTTACAGGTCACTAAAGGTAATATTTTGACACTTACCTTATTTGTATCTCTTATCCAGATTGTCTCACTATAGAAAGCTTGGGGAGTTAAAATCTACACAGGAAAACAGTTGTTTACAAACGCATCCAGTGTTGCCACTAACAAAAATTTAAATTACCCCCAAACTATTCAAATGCCTATAGTAGGCTATAAAATATTTTTCAATGGCAAAAACTCCGAATTATCATGCATTGTTTGTTCAATCCAAAGAATAAAAACTTTTTTTTTTTATGGGATGGACCAAAGTAGCACCGGTCGACGGTATTCTTTCAATTGAAAAAAAATCGTTGAAATAATTTCGATCGAATCTATGATTCTTACACTCTAACAACTTCAACGTTTGCCCTCAGATAATTCGGGGGTAAAAGCACTGCTTCCTCATACCTGTTGCGGTGAAGTAAGAAATATATATATGAAGATTTAATGAAAACATAACATAACCACTTCCGAATTACCCCAAAGCTTTCCTTCATCTTTAAAAAGCGATAGATTTTCGAAATTTAAAGACGGACTATTTGTGAAACGGAAATTTCTTTTGCTGTCCGTAATTTTCGGAAATTTTTCTGAGTAGTTTTTACGTTGTATTAATTGATTTTCTCAACCAGCTGTCAACACGAACTGTTGTTTTTTCGGACGCTTATAAATTCTCAAGTATACATTTTCAAGGTGAACAAACAAGGGGTGACCACACTGGAAACTCAGCTTTCGCTTTAGAGTATAAGTGCAATTCCGGGGGGGGGGGGGGGGGAGTGGTGAACAAGCATACTCAACAGGCGAACATTATTTTGTTTCTCTCTCTCACATGTGCAAAGTTTGTTACGCCACTGAAAATGTTTGCTTGAGAATGGGTAACATCCGAAAAAACGATATTTGTATTGGATGGATTGGACACAACTATTTCACCCATATTGTTTGTATTCATCGGAAACATTTTGGATGCAATTCAGATATTTTTTAAATATTGACCTTGCATTAAAAATATTTGCAATATCAATAGGGATTAAATATTGAATATAATAGCCATAGGTTTTATACTGGAAATGAAATAGAGAAATATTTCGTGAAAATATTTATGTACACTGTAAAAAAAAAAATACTGCCAGTTTTCCGGTAGAAATCGGAAAAATAGTTGCCCTTATCGTACCGGAATAATTTCCAACGCAGCTCGGAATAAAATTCGTAAAAATAAGGAAATAGTCAGTAAAACGGTATTTTACGGATTTTATTCCGAGCTGGGTTGGAAATTATTCCGGTACGATAAGGGCAACTATTTTTCCGATTCCTACCGGAAAACTGGCATTTTTTTTTTCTTTTTTTGTTTGTTTACAGTGTAATGTTGGATAGGGAAATCGTAGCTTTTTATCTTAAAATTTCGATCAAAAATATGCTTCAATTTTAACTCCGTGTGCTGATGCAGTAAATTCTGAAAGCAAGAACTTCGTTTTAATTTATTTTCCTCGTTTTAACCCAGTTATATTAATAGCCACTAATTCATTTTATTTTGACCGAGAGTGGCTGTTTGTGCATCTGGTATATTTAACACTGTGTTATTAAAAAGTGTCAAGTCTGCCAAGAATGTAAAAAAAATCTTCTGGCATATACTATGAAAAAAGATAGCTTACTAAGGAAAATGAAAATCCGAAAGTTTTTCAACTGCTAAATTGTAAAATCTTCAATTGATATGAGTCATTTTAAGCTTCGTTTTCGAAAGACAAAATGAATGGTAATACTTTGTATATTGTACAGCCCCCTCCTCCCTCTCTCATTGTTACTATTTTTGCCGAATAAAATTTCTGTTGAACTGCTACAATAAAATTCGCCGTTACAAATGTTCTAAATCTTCTAAATATTGGTGTGAGTTATGATTGTCGTATTGTTTAGTTGATATTTTTTAGGTAGCTTCCATTGCAAAAGGTAAAAAGGTAAGAAGCCACCTAAGTGTTGAATTCCGACACTTTTCTCCGGGAGGGATTTCTATGGCTCTGGAAGTGTGTGTGTGTGTGTGTGGGGGGGGGGGGTTGCACTTTTTGACCATTGAAAACATAAAATCTCAAATCTTCCGGGGGGGGGACATCTCATTGCTCCGAGGAAGAATGTCCCCCCCCCCCCCTGGGGCCACCCCCTGAATTCAACACTGCGACTTATTGCAGCCGTTTGGAGGGAAGCGATGGCAAAAAATTCGGTATACTTACTTCGGTATTTTTACTGATACCCCATACACCAAAACGTCCAAATGTTGATATGCGATAGAATTCGTATCTACCAACAAATTTGGATGCGGCTGAGTATTAGGGCAGGACTTACCAAGGTCTCGACCGAGTTCGTTTGCCTGCTTCATCTGCAGTGCATCTTGTTTCAAAATGGCGACCACTTACAAATTTAAAACCTTCTCTGAAAAATTATCTCACTAACAGTGCAAGTCCCATCAAAATCCATTAAGCAGAAGTCAAATAAATTCCCATTATTTGCAATACATACTATAACAGAAGATAGAAGATTATTGTGCCTTAATGCGGTGTAATTCCTCATAAGTTTGTCACATTTAAAGTATTTTTTGGCATTTTATTTATACTAACATTATAAAGAAGAAACACCAGTTTGTGGTTTTGTTTGTTTGTTGGGGTTAATCTCTGTAACTATCGAACAGCTTTCAAAAATATTTTTAACAAAATGATACTAACAGTCGTTGCCTCAACATAGGACCTATTTTACGTCGGTGTCAGTACTCCCAAGGAGGTGCAAACGCATAAAAAGCATTCTAAAATTGCGATTTTTGTGATACTGAAGGGAGTCGAAACTTGAAAGTTGGCATTGTGTGGTTACTTTTTACAAGTAAATGCTCGCTAAGAATTGCTTCTAAAAAATTCGAAATTTAAGAGGGTGATATGAGCGGAAAAAGTTCGAAAAGCATTCTAAATTATGATTTATAGGAAACTGCTAGGAATAGAATCTTGAAATTTGACATACCTTTTACTTTTAAGACATAAATGCTCGCAGAGAACAGTTTTTAAAAAAATTTGAAGTTTAAAAGGATGAAGGAGAAAAAAGCTTTCTAAAATTACAATTTCTGTGGTACTTTTTTGGTTAGAAACTTAAAATTTGGCCTCGTGGTTACTTGTAAGATGTAAATGCTCACTAATGATTACGGTTTCTAAAAAAAATAATCGATATTTAAAAGACTGAAATCTGCGAAAAATTGTTTAAAAACGTTCTAAATTACGATTTATATGGTAACTGTTAGGTATAGAAACTTGAAATTTGACAGGTCTGTTACTTTTAAGACGCAAATACTCGCACAGAACAGTTTTTAAATATTCGAAATTTAAAAACGTGCACGAGAAAATAACGCTCTAAAATTGGAATTTCTGTGATACTGTTGGAGCTAGAAACTTAAAATTTGGCATTGTGGTTATTTATAAAATGTAAATCTCGCTAGGAGCGGTTTAAAAAAAAATCGAAATTTAAAAAGGTGAAATGAGCGGAAAATGTTCTAAAAACTTTCTAAATTACGATTTATTTGTAATTGTTAGGGCTAGAAACTTATTTTAATACGGTGGTTGCTTTTAAGTAAACGTTTGCTAAAAATGGTTTCTAAAAAAAAATTGGAAATTTAGAGAAATGAGATGACTGGACGTTCTGAAAACGTTCTAAATTACGATTTATATGGAATTGTTATGGGTAGAAACTTGAAATTTGATATGGCTATTACTTTTAAAATATAAATGCTTGCTCAGGACTGTTTTTAAAAAAATTCGAAATTTAAAAGACTGCAGAAGCAACATTCTAAAATTATAATTTCTGTGGTACATTTGGGGATGGAAACTTGAAATTTGACATGACTGTTACTTTTACTACGTAAATGCTGGCACAGAGATTTTTTGTTTAAATCGAAATTTAAAAGGGTGCATGAGTAAAAAACGTTTTTAAATTGAGATTTCGGTAACTTTGTTGAGAATAAAAACATGAAAGTTGGCACAGGGGTTACTTTTTTATAAGATGTAAATACTCGCTAAAAACGGTTTTATAAACATCGAAATTTAAAAGAGTAAAATGAGCGGAAAACGGTATAATGACATTCTAACATGATTAAATTGAAAATGTTAGGAACATAAACATTAAATTCGATTTTGCAGTTACTTTTAATACGTATGTGCTCGCTGAGAACACTTTCTAAAATTTCAATATTTAAAAAGGGGGAAATGAGCGGCAAACGTTCTAAAATAATGATTACTTTAGAACTGCTGAACTGATTTCAAATCTTCTCTCAGGATAATAATGATAACGGCCTTCGCTTAAAAATAAACTATAGTTTATAAAAAATCAAATTGGGGAATGATTTCTCTGAAACTGGCAGTCTAGAAACTTTATATTTGCATAGAGATCATTTCTAAGGCGCAAATGCACAAAACCTTCTTTAGGTAGATTTCGTAAGAAATACTACCTATTGCAATCGTTACCATGGTGCGACTTTTGAAAAAATCCTTCATAACTTTTCATTATATGACCACAGGAATCCAAAACCAACCCCACCTAAAAAGTTTATATATATATATATATTATATATATATATATATATATATATATATGTGTGTGTGTGTACTAAATTTTGTCTGCACGATAAAAGTCGCAATAATGCACGGATCCTCTTCAAACTTGTCAAACACATTGAGATAATTAAAATCTCGGCGGGGATTGAAAATGAGCCAAATCGGCCCAAGGAAGTAGAAATGGGGGAGTGTTAAAAGATTTTAATACCGCCTTGATTCTGATAAAACCAGCTGTTGCAGAAAAAAGACAGGAAAATTTAAAAATTTTTCGTTATAGCAGTTGCCAACAATTAAAAAACACAATAAAATTCTTACCACAACAATTACTTTTCTATTGTAAGATTTCCACGTGAAAAATGTAAATGAAATAAATAGTTTGACGAATAAAAAAAAGGGAATATTACGTCATAACTTTTCTATAGCAAGATTTACACGGGAAAAATGAAAATGAAATAAATAGTTTAACGAATTAAAAGAAAGTTAATATCACGTCATTTGGAAGTATAATGGACGTCAGCAGGTGAATATGTAACGTCATGTGAGTTTTAAAAAACGTATTGAAATATGATAAAAACCCGACTATGGGAACATTGGCATATTTTAACATTTTGAGGCTCTAATTTTGAATACCGCCTTAATGTGTGATTCTGATGAAACCAGAGCTCTTACAGAACAAGTAATAAAAAAATTTTGTTTTTAAAGTCAATTCCTACTTAGGTCATCAAAGAAAAATTTAATATAATCCCTTAAGCTAATATTTAGTTTTTGTTGCATTAAAATATCTCAATTTGTTGATTTTCTACAAGCAAGTAGGTTTACAATGGAAGTCTGTGGGAATTTGGCGAAATATTAGAGATATCGCCAAGTTGGCGTCACTTTTGGCGACTCATTTTGGTCGCCAAATGTGGCGATATATCGCTAAGCTGGCGATACTTTTGGCGACTCATTTTGGTCGCCAAATTTGGTGATATATCGCCAAGTTGGCGACAAACTTGGCGGTATTTGGCGACAAAACAGGGTCCCCTATGGTAACCCCCCTTATAGATATGAAGATGCATTAAATACTTCAATAACCAATGGCCGCCATTTTGTCTCCCATGTAAAACTAATATTAATTAATTAAAATTTAATTAATGAATTAATATTTGAAAAAACTGTATTAACATCAATTGTCATCCAGTACAAGTTTTTAAAAAATTTATTTCAGCTTGATAGGATGAATAATAAGTATTTTATTAACGATTGAAAATTTGAACAAGTACATAAATAAATAAATATAGGGAGAGTGTGAACTAATAGTAAGAATTGAAAAATGAAATTAAAAACTCGTTAAAAACGGCCAAAAATTGTTAAACTGTATTTATCTCTAATCTTGATTTAGTTTTTGTTGGTGAAATTAGTACTTAACTTTAAAATCTACCTCCGCCTGTAGGCCAAGCCGGCAGGGATTTTTTTTTTCTTTTTTTTCTTAGTTGACATTTAACTGATGTCACAGAAATTGTCACATAACTAGTGTGAAGCGGTCTGTGAGACTGCTCCATCGAAAGATGAATAAAAGCCGCTATCAACTCATAGGATGGTGTTTTCTGTACTAAACTTTTTGTACAGGAGTGTTATAATTAAAATTCACCTATTCAAAAGTCTCTGGTGTTAGTACTAAAGTTCCAAACGAAACAAAATTTCCGTAGTGTTTGTAGATAAACTGAAATTTGCAAGTTAAACTATGAAAATTGAAAAAAGCACCGGTCTGTGAGACCGCTAACATCAGTTAACCCTTTGAGCTTTGGTGGGTAAATTTCCTCAAAATTTTAAATGTCACATTGGCACCAGTATCTTTTAAAGAAAAAAATCGGTTTAAAATATACATGATCAAATGTATCAAACCTTTTTTAAATAAATTTAGTCGAATATTCCGGTGCCATTGTGACATTTCGGAATTAAAATTAAGTGGCAGAAAATTCAACCATCAGAGCTCAAAGGGTTAAAGGTTAAAAAAAAATGCAAAAAGAAGAAAAATCAATTATTTGTCATGCCAGTGTCAGATGCAACTTCTCTAAGAAATGAGAGAAAACGAAAGTACCAGTAGCTACTATATACTGAACTGAAATAACATTCATAAAGAAATAGGATTGCCAAATGGGTAATTAAGTACTGCACATTTAGCCTTTCGCCACAAAATAGGCAACACCATTGCTTAAGGGTGCCTTTATGCAGAAAAAAAAAACAGAATGTGAAAGCGAAAATGATTATTCATTTCATAAGATTTTTCGTAATATCTCTCCATTTCAGATTAATTGCATACAGTTCATTTATTGCTCAGACTAGAAAATGTTCGCGTCATGGTTTTTTACACTCTTTTTTTTTTCTTTTTTTTTTTAACTCAACCTGATTTTTGTATGCAGAGATAGAATTCTGCAATCAGTTTTTGACCCACATCCTGATAGGCTAGAATTATAAAAATTATGTACAAAGCTGTGTTTTCCGATAACATTGTAGTATTTTACTATTTTTATAACTTAACCCTTTATCTACTGACGGTACTTATAAGTACCATTAATAAAACTCGTTATAAAATTTATTTAATACATCGATTAGTAGTAATACAGTTTAGAATGAGTTATAGATACATTACTTTATCTTGTTCCAAAAGCATTATGGGTTACACAAAACAAAAAATATTTTTAACAGGATGATTTCTTTTTTGCCTTTGCATCTTTTCAGCTTTCTTGGCGTTGGTAGGAGGGGGGGGGGGGGATTTTTCAATTCGGAAATATTTCTATATTTCTATTGTAAGAACATTATATTTGTACAAATTTTTTTTAATTAATTTTTCAACTACTTTTCAGCAGTGAAATTACGCTTGAAATTATTGAATATTAAAGACGTGAATTATCACATTGCTAACAAGGCGTAAACCAACATAGTGAAAAATGTCCAAGCCGGGAATCGAACCCGGGTCCCTGGTTTACGCCTTGTTAGCAATGTGATAATTCACGTCTTTAATATTCATTATATTTGTACATTTCCTATTTCCAACAAAATGCTGAGAAAAATATTTAAAGTAAAAGATTTGAGTGGGGATTATAAATAGTGCACAAAATCCCTATAAATTCAAATTGAATTAATACTTCTAAATCCTTCAATCCTTCTAAAATTTATTAAATGATTATGCAAATTTTCTAAAGTAGTTTAAACAATTCAAGAAAAATGCTTTAGAAGATAAAATTTTCATGAATTCATAATTCAGAACATAAAGGGTTAATTATTAATGAATGAAACATTAATTTGAAGGCATTTTTCAATAAGCCCGACACAGGTAATCCATCGCCCATTATTTGCTGAAACTCTTATAAATGTATTCGAGTTGAAATGAGAATGGATTGATGTACCAACATGCGCTCACCAAAATAAATTAAATGACTGTGAAACTGAAACAATGACACATTTTCAAAAGTAAAAAGTAGAAAATAAATTATAAACAAGTAAAAATTAAATTTAAAAAATCAAAAAATCCGACTGCGTAAAAAGCGAACTAATTCATTATTTCTCGCCAATGTGAAACTATTTTTTATATTACTTACCTATTTTTTTTATTATTATTTACTTGTATTGATGGATTTTAAGTTGTGTTTAATGGTTAGTTCCTATCTATAAACACTGTTTTGATGAGGCCTATAGATGTCTATGAAGGTTAGAGTTGCAGTAAAGTTAGAGATCCTACCTACACAGCTTCCAGGTTGTGTCATATTTAAACGGAGCTTCTGACTGTAAAATAGTCAATGAAACATCGTCTTCATTTTGAAAGACCTATCCAATGATAGGTCACTCAATAGGGTGCGTATTTTTTTTTTTTTTTTTTTTTTTTTTTTGTCTCTACCGCCATGTTGTATTTTACGGCCGCCATTTTGTATTTTTTTAAAAAACAAAACCATCGTACAGTTAAGACGAATCGATGGAGATCTCATTCATTAAAATTCATCCAGCCGTTGGGATGATTCGAGGGTATAAAGAAATCCACATACCCAGATACGCATGAAACACATAACCGTTCTTGGCAGTCGGGTAATAAAAATTAAAGAGTGTAAAATTAAAAACAAATACGGTTTTATCAATTAATAGTTTAAGGGGGTCCGGGACACAAAAATCTTCAAATTTTCTATAAAAAAAAAATTATTGCATTAAAGTTTTCTCTGGGTTTTTTTTCTGCTCAAAATGACGTTTAAATCATGTTTCTATCTTAATTGGAAAGGGAAATATTATTTTTTGCGTTTCGGTTTGTTTTCAAAATTTAGCTTTCAAGCAATGGTTCTCACAGAAACGACTTCTTGTGAAAATGCGTTTTCTTCGTGATGGGTTTTTTCACCCTTTCTCGTATTTAAATTGTTATAAGTCAAGAACCGTTAAAGATAAATGGCTCAAACTTGGAAATGTCTTTTTCAATTGTTTTACTTTAATTTTGATTCAGCAAATTTGAAAAAAATATTTAAAAGTTACATCATTATCTTTTAAATTTTTACTTTAAATATTTTACATTTTTATAATATTTTTAAAAATGCTGAATCAAAATTAAAACTTAGATATTTCTGTTTATTTAAATGAAAAAAATTTGAAATTTTACAAATAATATTTCGAGTTATAACGATTTTAAACTACCCCACTTTAAAATAAATTTTAAATTAATTTTTTTAAACAATTATGAGAAGTTTTATCATGTGATTTTGTTTACAAATAATATGACTAACCATCACAAAAAATTTCAAAATTTTAACTCAATAAATAAAAATTAGTTAAAAATGTATCCCGAACCCCCTTAATATTAGCTCACGATGATACGTTGAGAAATCCACTTAGAAATCCTAAAAAGAGAGTTTAAATAATGTTTCCTTTTAGCCCCCGATATGCTATTTCTTTTGGGCAGCAATTGAAATGTCGTCTCTAAAAAATAACGTTCCTTTATATACAAGCCAGCCGTAAAACGAAACAGATGTGTCACTGTACGGGATAATCTCTACTGCAATTTTTTTAAACTTCTAAGCATCGCACATTTTCGATTTTTATACCATCGTATTGGGGGGGAAAGTACTTTTAAATGCAATTTGTTTGAAATCTGCATCTCCATTTATTTTTGAGATATTATTTTTTTTTTTTGTAGTTTTAGCTCCATTTGCTTAATGTTGGCAACTCAATTACTCCATTTCTGTAGAAGGTAAAGGAAAAGTAGTTGGAAAACAATAGATTATTATATCTTTTGGTTGCCATTTTCCCATAATAGCTGAAAAAAAATGTAATTAAAATAGGTGCTACTTTGAAAAAATTTAAATGAATGATTTCTGATAAAAGAGGGAGCTATTATAAACGGTAATTTTAAGTATCTATATTAATGTTACAAACAAATGAAAGCATATAAATCATTAAATAGCCGATTTTTTTGGGTCGAGTTTGTTCAATGACGATGTCGCTTTTTGCTGGAATTGTGTATTATTCTGCGATAGTGACGTCCTATGCAAAAAATTTTTGTGGATGTTGTTTAAGATTGGATCGTAAATGTGGAATTCTTCAGCGGATGCGAATGACGTCATTTTAAGTAAAATAAAAGTGTGTGTTTTAAGTCTTAAAACTGAAATATGTTTTGTACTACCTATTATTTGCATACATGCATTTTTTTTTCATCGGGGGCAACACTAAATTCTGAAAAAGCAGAATTCCTGTTTTCTAGTTTCTAGTCCTGTTTTCTCCTGTTTTTCTGTTTTCTTTCCTGCTGCCCTAGCTTTTAAAAGGAAAAGGGCAAAAATTACATATTTTTTAATAAGTTCATTTGATTTCGCTTTCCACCAAACGTTAAAAAAAAAAAAAAAAAAAAAAAAATGATTTTTTCATAATAGAGTTCGATGCTTACGCCAAAATAATGTATTGAAATATTTTGGGGAGAGACCTGAATTAAACAAATACAGTAAACAAATTAGTAATAAGTAAACAAATTAGGCGTGTTTTTCAAGATGAACATTGAATGCTTTTCAAAGAGTGTTAAAAAAAAAAATATTTTTTTTTACTTTTATACTTATTTCTACAAATCCATTTTCTGCTAATCATGCCAATATAATAAATAATTCATTGACTTTAATAAATGAGATTTTATACACTCCTGAATAATTTAAAAAAGGAATTGGATCCATTTTAAGGCCAATCGTATATTTATTTATTTACTGTTTTATAGAACATCTTTTAGCAATTAATGAAGTATATTATATTTGGGTGTTCGAGTTTGTTATATATTAGTTTAATTGAATTAATCTGCAATTTTAGTTTCACTTACTACTGAACAAGTTCCAATGGCAGACTTTAAGATCCAATTAGGCCCGGTGCAGTGTCGCGCGGGGCCTTGGCAGATCACTTAAGCGGGGCCCAAGGCCCAACATCTCTGACTCCAATATTCGACTCATGAAAATCATTTTTAGGGTTCCGTACTTAAAAAGTAAAAACGGAACCATTATAAGATCACTCCTGTGTTTGTCCATCCGTCTGTCTGTCTGTCTGTCACAGCCATTTTACTCGTAAACTACGGAACGTGGAAAGTTCAAATTCGGGGAAGTAATAAAGACCATTGACCCACATATTTTCAGATTAATAAACATTCATAAATATATTTAGTAAAAAAGTAGAGGGGCTAATTATGCTACTTGAAAAAAAAATCTTTTCTTTTTATATCATGTGGGGTATCCTGTGAAAGCTTTTGTAACGCTAAACTCAAAAATACATTCCTTTTAATTTTAGGTATTATATTTTCAAAGATATTGTTGAAAATGTAGCGTAAAAATATGTTCCCCCCCATCTAATTCCGAATCTACTGAAACTAAAATTATCAAAAAATTAGTGGTAGTAGACGTTAATATAAACCTTGCCGGAAAATTATAGCGATTACCATAGGTCACAAAGTTTTTGAGTAATTAGCATTTTTCTGTTATACACAAATTTCGATTTACGGGCATTCAGAAAAATTGTTGAGCATCGCTGAATATACCTATCGTTGCAGAAGAATAAAAGCATTGTTGATAATGATTTTCGAAAAAAAAATCATCGGTAATTAGCCGAGATATCAACCCTTAAAGGTGCGGTCAGTTTGGACATACACAAGAACAGCGGCGGCGTACTCTATGCCTAGTTAACAACTTTTAATGATATATATGTGTAATGTAATGTCCAGTAACAGTATAAAAGCAATAAACGTCAATTTGTTAAAAATATACTAATTTAAGGGATCTCGGGACTCTAAAAAGTGGAAAAAATGAAAAAAAGACCATTTTCAACATTTAATGTCTTAAAATGTATATGATTTTAAAACACAATTTTAATTGGGATGAAAGATATAAGTATGTTCTTTCGTTTCATGTATTTAAAAAATTGCAAGATACAGAATTAGTATTTATAGGGGGCTCGAAACTGTTAGACATTTGTCGAACAAAAAATTGGCATAACAGTTTACGCGCAGGATTACAAAATAAATATTCAAACTAGAATGAAAATTTTGGTGCTTATACTTATACTTCAGATTGCAATAATTTCCCTGAACTTAAATAAATTTGTATTTAAAGCATTTTTATATTTTTAATGCAATGTTGCATTTAGCTAATACAAAATTTTGAAAATTTCGAGAGTAAAATCACCTAAAAAAATATTTTTTTGAACAATAAAAAGGAAATTTTAGGTTCAGTTTATACAGACTAACATGAAATATATGTTTTGAAAATTTCATGAAAAAATATTCAGAAGTTTTTGAGGTATCCTGCGCGTTATGCCCAAAAAACGCTATTTAGAAAATAATGACTTTAAAGTTTCGGAAACGCCGCTTCAGCTATTGAGCTGGTATAATTCTAAAAGCCAATACTTCTGTTCTAATGGAAATTTCAAGGAAACAATTATATCAAAATATTCAGAAAAGATAGGAGTTTAACATCTAAAAAAAATTAAAATTTCTTAAATTTTGAAGCTTTAAGAGTCCTGCGACCACTTAATCCTTTCCGGCACGGAGTAATTCTATTTATAAAGTTATGAAATAAGGAACTGACACCAAAATTTATAAATGAATTTATTAGAAAATGAGAACTTTCTTATTTTCACGTACGTGATAAAAGGAAAATTTTAATTAAATATTCTTGGTGCCGTTTGTCTGTTTTGGAATTAAAATTTGGTGTCCGTTTTTAAGGGCATCGCCCTCGAAAGATTTAATTAGAATGAATCTCATAAATACTGTGGGATTCGTAGTTTGCATTGATTGTATCTCTCAATACGCCTCGAGTGACTTTAAAAGTTAATTAAACACCTATCTGGAAAAACGCGGCACTGACCAAGGCGGCGTTGCAACTTTGAGACCTCAATTCGAAGCGCGCTTAGCACAATGCCAAATTTAAACTTTGAACAAAGGTTTTGTTTTAGCTACACTGTAGAAATAAAGGTTATTACTACGCTGAATTTAGTTTCATGAAATGCCAAATGAAGTTTAACTATGCACTGCTTTTATTGTCAGTACCGAATTAAGTTCATCCTAAACAGATTAGGATAATATTAAAAAAAGAGTTATACGAATAGCTATATTTGATATCATTTAGGTTCCATATCTCTTTGAACTTTCAGGGTATACCCATTTACACTTTTCTAATATTTACAGTTATACCCAACCCTACGATGTATAGTTTTTTACAAAGTCTTAGTATTATTTTAGCAACTTTTTTTTATATATATAATACAATTACAAATTCCTATATTTATTCTACGGAACCCTCTGTGCGCGAGTAATGCTCGCACTTGACCGTTTATTTTTAATTGTATGCAATCATTGAATAATTTATAACGTAGGGTATAAAACGTATGACAAATCACATACAAATTTCTTCACATGTAATGTGTATAATTCTTTTTAATTTCTAAAAATGTCCTATCATTTAGTATATTTTAAATATTTATTTTTTGCGTTTTCGATTACTTTCAGGATCCTCACATCTATACATTCCACGACAATTAAATCAAGTTTGGCTGTAAGAAATAAAGTTAATACTCCTCTTTTTTTTTTTCGAAAAAAAAAACATAAAAGAAAAATTTAGAGCAACACTATTATTATTTTACACTGGCTAACATTATTCCGAATCGTATATAGAGACGCTCGGGGCCATTTAACGAGACTCCAACTTGCAAGGAGCCCTAGGCAGTCTCCTCGTTTGCCCTATGGTTGGGCCCTGAATCCAATGCAAACTCTGTTTATGAAATCCGTACAATCAATCCTTTATTCTTAAACCCTTGGGGACGAGCGACCGGCATACGTGCCACTTAAGGTGCTCAGAATCCTTCATTATTCCTACCAGTTATTTTTTATTGTAAAGTTTACCTTATTTATCATATGCATTTTTGCGATTCAATTACAGAAGATTTTCTGTTTTGAAAAACCGGTGGTAAAAGCTTAAAAATTAAACAAAGGGCTCTCGCCATGAAGGGGTTAAAGAAAAGGTGAAACGAAAAATTTCCCCTCAAACACCTCTTTTAAAAATATAGCTCGTTTTAGAGATAAAGAAAACAGTCTATTTCGTAAAATAAAATGCAAACAAAAATTCTTATTCTGGTATCCTCCATACGAATGGAGGATTTTCAAAGATTTAAAGAAAAAGAGGAAAAGCAAATAAGGAGTACTTTAGGGAAATGTCTTTCGTCCGAAAAGCTATTGGCAGAGGCATCCTGAGTGCTACATCCGTTATCAGTTCATGAAGTTTATTTTTGCAGCTATTTCCAGAAACAGATTGCAGCGAAAAGAAACAGCTTTTTTCGAGGACAGTTTTTTATTCTTGCGATGGAGGGTGTACTGGTTATTTCAACTTCCATAAAAGTGGAATCGAAATTCAGTTGGGCGGGACACCCATTTTTACTGCTTCAAAATTTCATCAAATTCAAAATATCATAAATCGGTGAGTTTGGGTCGTAGATAAATGGGATTTTTACTGTTGTATTTATCAGAGCATGACATTTTTTTTCTAAATATAACTTATAAGATCCGGGGACCGTATAAGTTTTTTAAGGGGTCTCAGGACTCTTAAAATTGGAGAAATGAAAAAAAGAGACCATTTTCAACATTTAATATCTTAAAATGTATGTGATTTCCAAACACAATTTCTATTGGGATGAAAGATATAAGTACGAGTATGTTCTTTCATTTCATGTATTTAAAAAATTGCAAGATACAGAATTAGCATTTATAGGGGGCTCCAAACTGTCAGACATTCGACGAGCAGGAAATTGGTATGACAACTTACGCGCAGGATTACAAAATAAATATTGCAACTAAAATTAAAATGTTGGTGTCTACTTATACTTCAGATTCTAATAATTACCCTGAACCTAAATAAATTTTATTTAAAGCATTTTTATATTTTTAATACAGAGTTGTGTTTATCTAATACAAAATTTTGAAATTTTCAACAGTATAAATCACCTAAAAAATTATTTTTTCAACAATAAAAAGGAAATTTTAGGTTCAGTTTATACAGACTAACATGAAACGTATGTTTTGAAAATTTCATGAAAAAACATTCAGAAGTTTTTGAGATATCCTGCGCGTTATGCCCAAAAAACGCTGCTATTTAGAAAATAATGACTTTAAAGATTAGGAAACGCTTCAGCTATTGAGCGGATATAATTCTAAAAGCCATAACTTCTGTTCTAATAGAAATTTCAAGGAAAATATTATATCGAAATGTTCAGAAAAAATAGTAGTTTAACATCTAAAAAAAAAAAATTATTTCGAAAATTTTGAAGCTTTAAGAGTCCTGAAACCCCTTAAATAAGCGGTAAGACTCTATCATGAACATAATCTTAATTCCTACCTTATTTTCAGCCTATTTGCAGCTGACATCGTCTACGTATCTGCAGCAGGTAAAAAAATGAAAGCGTGTTCGCTCTGCATATGTATTCACACACACGTATGTGCTATATTCAGGGTGGCTGAAAAGCATGGGAGCGCACAAAAACACTCTCTTCTCAAAAATATACGCTAACTGGTGACATTTTTTTTTTCTAACGAAGCAAAAATATAACAAATAACAATATTTAAGCAAATTACTCAAAAAGTCTACCATTCGCTTTTGCACAAACTTTCAAACGAGTGATCACAGAATTGACAGCGCGCCGCAGGTAACTCTGATCTAAATCGTCTCAAGCCTTCATAAGTTCGCGTCGCAGACAGTCTAACCTGAAGAATTTTTTTGCTCCCTAACTTTTCTTTGAGTAGCTCTAAATAGTTGGTTAAAAATCTAAAATCTAAAGTTGGTTAAAATCCGGACTGTTCAAAGACCCTTCATCCATATCGCTTTTGCTCCACTTGCAGCCACCCAATCCTGCTAGAAGATTCCGTTAGGGTTATTTTGCATCCATGGGGCCACAATCTTAGCTAACACTTCTTCTCGGTACGTCTTAGCATTTTTTTTTTTACGTTTTTATCAGTAAAAATGAAAGATGTTTTTTCCGTGACGATAACTCCTGCCCGAACCATTAATCCTATTAATCCATTAAAATAAATAATAATAAAAATTAAAAAATCCATGTAGTATTAAACCATTAATCCGAAAAATCGATCGCGTGGCGATTTTTCTTTTTCTTGCGTTTTATCCTGCATTCGACTTAGCAGTTGCTGATCATTCTGGTGGTGTTGCGCCTTCTCGATGGTGAAAATTTTCTCATCCGACCCCAAAACATCTTCCACGCGGCTCACCTTAAAAATTTGGAGCATCTTCTAGCATCTCGTTAATCTCTTTAGCTTGGCATCGTTTGACAAATGTTGCCCCTGGTACAAATGATAACTATGAAATCCCAAAGAGCTTTTGACACTGTTCTGAACACTTTGACGTGAAATATCCAGGCTATTTGCAATGTAAATCAAGCTTACGACATCGTTTCGGGTAATTCTCTTCTTGATGATGTTGCGAATTCTTCGGGTATTGACAGAAGCGGTCGACCTGATTTCTTTTTTACATGAACGTTTCCTACTGATTACCACTGTTTAACGATGTCCTGAACAGTCCGAGATGGGACTTTCATTCAAAGTCAATCCTTGACGTCTTCTCTCCATTTACAGCCAGCTGAGCAATGGCTAAATGATAAACATGATGGCTTCTTAAGAACCCAGAAAGTAAATTTATAATATAAAGGGTGAGTATGGACCCGATTTTAAAAAGTCATATTTTCGAAACTGCCGCACATATTAAAATAAGTGATACATGAATTTAAAGATAAATATACTAAATTTTCTTCAGTTACAAAAGTTCGATGTGTGACCCTCCTGTTACACGGCGTACGTCCATTCTGTAATCTAGTTCGTTCCAAACATTTTGTAGCATCACTCTGTCGATGGTTATGAATGCTGCACAAATACTACAAAAACTTTAAGGTCTGGCAGTGTTTTCGGCATTGGCGGTACATAAACAATGTCTTTGACACTGCCTGAACTTAAAGAACGCATTTGAGCAGCATTCAGAACCATTGACAGAGTGATGCTACAAAATATTTGGAACGAACTCGATTACAGATTGGACGTATGCCGTGCAACAAGAGGGTCACACATCGAACATTTCTAACTGAAGAAAACTTGGTATATTTCTCTTTAAATTCATGTATCACTTATTTAAGATGTGCGGTAGTTTCGAAAATAGGATTTTTTTAAATCGGGTCCATAATTTGTACTCATCCTGTATAATAAGAAAATTCATAAAAAATGCTGTAAAAATGGAAAAAAATTAGCATGCTCTCTCCAGTTTTCGTTGTGATATATAAACGTCAAACAACACGCCCATACTTTTCAGCCACCCTGTATACTAGGGATCCCGTAGGTGAGAGAAAACACACTATCATACCACTGTACCACAATACCAAGATTAACATTCTTGGATTTAAGAGCATTTTTAAATATTCAAATTGTGTACCTGTGTATGGATGGCAGATTAATTGCATGTGTCTAGCGTTTTGCTGTTTTATGTGATTTGACATTTGAGAAGGCTCTGAATTTGTATTAAGATGCAAACTGAATACAAAATGGCGATCATGGCAGATGTGCCTATTTAAAATGCAGAATCTGGAAACTTGTGCTTTGCGAGTTCGCCTCAGCGCCTCCTTATCACAAACTCTCGCGCCTGCTTGAAAACTTTAGAGAATTTTATAGATGATATCACCCATTAAAAGCAGAAAGCCAACGTTCAAAAATGCACAAATAATACACAAAAAAGCATCAAACAGCTGTTTCGAATCCACAAGTGAGATTCTTCTTCAGCGTGACAGAGAGAAAGGCACAATGTGCAAGAAAAAGCAAGACTGGGCCATTTTTCTATCACGCTGTGCCTTGCTCTCTGTCGCACCGAAGAAGAATCTTGCTTGTGGATTCGAAACAGCTGTTTGCTGGGTTTTTTTTAATATTATTTGTGCATTTTTAAACGTTGATTTTTTACCTTTTAATATTCTTTCAGAAAGGCTTTATTTGCTATTTTTATAGATATCACTCATGTTTGCAAAAATTGAATTCTATTTTCTAAGCATGACGAAAGTTTATTTCGACTAGTTATATTCCTCAAAGCGTACGTCTTTAAGGCCGTTCTCAACTGCTCTGCTCAACAAGCGCAAAACGTTTTGACATATTTACAAATTCATTTTTTAACGGAAAGATATAAAATTGGAAGGCCTGACTATGGAAGCGATTTGGAATCGAACTGTGTTTTCCATTTTTGGATCAATAAATTACCTATCGAGTTATAAGCGATTTCGATCACGTTACAGAGAAGTTTTTCACCCTTTGCCAACTGGTTATTCTTCTTTCGCGTGGAAATTCGGTTCAAAACGCCCACTTTGACACTATTTTCTGAAAGATCTATTGTGTTTGCAAAAAAATGGAAAAAACAGTTCGATTACATAGCTTCTGAACAACAACACCTGCTAGTTTCAAGCATTTCTGAACAAAAATAAATTAAAACTTATGTCATAAAGTTGCCCTTTTGGATTTGAGAACAGCCTTAACTGCGCTTCCCAAAAGATTGATTCTATCACCCCTAGTTTAGCTTAACCTATGCGCTATTACATTTGCGCCCAAGAAAATGAACAAAACACTTCCTGAAACAAGGCTGAAATGAAAATTCCTCCAGACAATCCTAATTAGGGGCTATCCATTACACTCATCTAATAAAGAAAAAAAAACACAAAAGCTGCAGTCTCGTTGAAAAATGGAAGAAAGCAACTCAAACCTTTAACAATCTTTTTCACCTTGAAATTTTTCCGGTCCGAGATCGGTATCTTCAGAAG
The DNA here is from genome assembly GCA_963932465.1 of Maratus speciosus. Taxonomy (NCBI): domain Eukaryota; kingdom Metazoa; phylum Arthropoda; class Arachnida; order Araneae; family Salticidae; genus Maratus; species Maratus speciosus. The sequence goes on along the minus strand of OZ010791.1, from coordinate 39,011,268 downwards.
AGGGTATAAGGAAAACATTTATTGTGTTCAAGGTTGCCGGAATAGTGTTCATGTTCTTATTATTTTAAGAAATTAATTGTTCATCGTGCATAAAATTACTATATTGGGAAATAATTCGTGCTTCTCTCCTATTTAATTCTACGTTTTCAAGATATGAGAAAGAATCCCATTTAATACGAGGCCACGCATATTGTAAAATTTTTTTTAAAAATGGGAAAAAAGACCGAAGCAGTAAATTATTAATGCTTGAAAAATAGAAAATCTGTAACGAATTACTCGTCGACAGTGTTTAATTTGAACCGAGAAACTAAAAAATAATGTCAAAAGTGAGTATAACTATTTTAAAAATGAAAGTGGATGCAATTTTTTATAGGTAGGAGGCCCCCAGAGAAAAACTTATGCATACCATTAAGTAGTAGACATCATTCCCAGATGATTAGTACCTATCTCTGTGTTATACTATTAGTTACATTGCACTTAGTAAAGGGTGATTATTATTCTTTTTTTCTAGGACAGTACCTAAAACTTTTTGTGTATAAAATTTGCTTTTAATTTCAGGTAGAAACAGGAAAACTAGTCACATGTGGCAATCCTAAAAATTTATTCTATCTCATACATGTTAATAGTTCCTGAAAAATGAAGCATAGCAGCGCCACCGGTTAGGTGTTTTACACCAAAATCTAATTAGCAACAATTTATGTCAATTTCTAAGTCAATCTGAAGTTTGGTGAAAATACTTGCATTAGTTTTTGATATAGAGCTATTTCAGAAATCGTAACAAAATCTGCGTAGCACCGCCACCTTTTTGGGCGATTTACACCAAAAACTAACTAAGATCCATTTATACCAGGGAGTAACTGAAACTGCGGTTTGATGAAAATTCATGCATTAGTTCTTGAGTTACAGCTATTGCGGAAATCGTAAAAAATTCAGCATAGAAGCGCCACCTGTTGGGAGATTTACACCAAAAACTAAACAACACTAATTTATATCAGAGACTAAAATCTGAAGCTTCATGAAAATTCGTGCATTAGTTCTTGAGATAGAGCTATTGCGATAATCATGAATAATGCCGCATAGCAGCGCCACCTGTTGACGATTTACACCAAAAAGTAATCAGCACCAAATTATATCAAGGACTAACTGAATCTGAAGTTTTATTAAAATCCGTGCATTAGTTCTTGAGATATAGCTATTGCGGAAATCGTGAAAATGCACCCTAGCAGCGTCGCCTTTAGGGCGATTTACACCAAAAAGTAATCAGCACCAGTTCATATCAAGGTCTAACTGAATCTAAAGTTTTGTGAAATTCCGTGCATTAGTTCTTGAGATGGAGCGCCCACAAATTTTTTGTTTCGTACAGACAGAGTGGCTGTCAGACATTTTCTAAAAACCATCAAACCGTGTTCAGGACCTTCTAAAACGTATAAATCCATCGAAAACCGGAAGTCGAAATTTTTTACGAATGTAATACTTTCTTCTTGTAAAGGTAGAAGAAAGTAAAAATTGAAAGAAAAATAATGACACCCAAGTAAGTACTTCACTCTATCGCAGCTACAAATTATCAAAAAGGTTTTCCCTGCACCTGTACAATAGATGCTGTAAAAATGGTTTTACAGGCATTTGTGAATGATTGTTATTAATTTATTGGACGTCATTGAGGTCAATTTTGGAGATGAATTCGCAACAATTTTCTCGTAACGTTGGAAGCTTTTTCGTAATAAGTGTGCGACGCGCGTTTTTCTTTGCTGATTTCCCCCCTATTTTCTAGGTAAAAGAAAACGTTTAAGGGGACAAGGAAGTCGAGTTTTCAAATGTATTATGCGGTTTCCAAATTGTTTATTTAGACGTCATTTTTCACCTTAAGGGGGTCCGGGACACATTTTAAAATAATTTTTATTTATTGGGTTAAAATTTTGAAATTTTTTGTGATGGTTAACCTATCATTTGTAAACAAAATCACATGATAAATTTTCTCATTTTTTTTTTTATTTGAAATTTGAAATTTATTAAAAAGTGGGATAATTTAAAATCACTATAACTTGAAATAATATTTGTAAAATTTCATATTTTTTTTTCATTTAAATAAACAGAAATATATAAGTTTTAATTTTGATTCAGAATTTTTAAAAATATTAATTTAAATAAAAATTTTAAATATTTAAAGTAAAAATTTAAAAAATATTGATGTAACTTTTAAAAAAATCATATTTTCAAAATTAATTTTTTTTTTCAAATTTGCTGAATCAAAATGAAAGTAAAGCAATTGAAAAAGACATGTTCCAAGTTTGAAACATTTATCTTTAACCGTTCTTGACTTATAACAATTTAAATACAAGAAATGGTGTAAAAGCCCATCACGAAGATAAACGCATTTCCACAAGAAGTCGTTTCCGTGACAACCATTGCCTGAACGCTAGATTTTGAAATTAAACCAAAACGAAATATATAATATTTGCTTTTTCAATTAATATAGAAACATGATTTAAAAGTCATTTTTAACAGAAAAAAAAATAGAGAAATTTTTAATGCAATAAATTTTTTTTAGAAAATTTGAATATTTTTATGTCCTGAATCCCCTTAATAAACTGTGAAGTTTTGTTACAGTATTCTGAATATGTTGGAAAATTTTACATAATCTATGCCGGACGCATGATTTTTCGTTCTTGTTTTCTTCTGTTTACGGTTTGTACATAAAAATAAATAAATAAATAAAATGAAAACAAAACATTCGACATTACATTCTTTAACATGCATTCGTATAAGCAACAAAAGATTGAATTTTGTTTTTATTAATTAAATAATTTTGCGGTATTCTTTTTAAAGGATGTCAAGTTTTACATAAATGAGCGCACGCTCAGAGAGTCGCATTATCCTAAATCTCTTTAAATCCTACAGGGATTGCATCAGCTGATCAAGAGTACGAAAATAACTCTTAAGAGTTTGTCACGAGTCTATATCTCGAGTGATTCAAGTGGACGGACACTTCAAGAGAGATATATGACCGCCGCAGGATACGCAAAAGATTCTTTTTTTATTTTAGCCCCTCATATGCTATTTCTTTCAAACGACTATCAAAGTGTCGTCACTAAAAAATAACGTTACAATTACAAACAATTACAATAACGTTACAGTTACTAACTATAAGCCACTCGTAAAAAGAAGCAGGTGTATCATTGTACGGTTAAATCTACTGCAATTTTTTTTTTAACTTCTAAACATCGCACATTTGCAATTTTTACACCATCGTATAGGGGAAGAAATTACTTTTAAATGCAATTTGTTTGAAAACTGCATTTCAATTTATTTTTGAAACATTAATTTTTTTGTAGTTTTTAATGCCATTTCCGTAATGCTGGCAACTGGAGTACTTTATTTCTGTAGAAAGTAAAGGGAAAATAGTTTTTACGGCATACTGAATCTCTAATAGTAGATTACTATATATTTTTGTTGCCATTTTCTCATAACAACTGAAAAACATTGTAATTAAAATACGTGCTATACCAAGAATATCGTCTGCTATTAACATGTATTTTAAAGTGACTTAATTTATTTAATTTCTATCAAAAAGCTGAGAGAATGGAATTTTATTATTCCGTGTGTAATTTTTCGAAGTTTGAAAAAATAAAAATGAAGGATTTCTGATAAAATATGGAGCTGTTATAAACAGGATTGTAAAAAACCCGGGTTTTTTGTTAAAAAAAACAACCCGGTCGGGTTTTATTAAAAAACCCGGGTTAAATGGGCAATTTCCCCCCCGGGTAAATTGGATTAAAATGCCAAAATGGAGACTTTGATTCCTCCTTCCTCATAAATAATAATCTTCAGGGTTGCCACTGTATAGGGAAAACCAGGAGAATTTTAAAATGAGTGTTAAAAATAAGGAATTTTACTAAATTTTAATACTTTGCAAAATTTATCCATTGAAATTTTGAAAATTCTCAGAGGAATTACTCTGGGTAATTTTAATTTTTTGCTCAGGAAAGTGCAAGGAATTTGATTGACGAAATAAATGGCAATCCTGATCTCAAATACAATCTTTTTAAGCTCTTCATAGTCTAACAGATGGGAATAACTTCATTTTCTTAAATGGGCAATTTTCCCTGGGTAAATTGGATTAAAATGCCAAAATGTGGACTATGATTCTACCTTCCTCATAAATAATAATCTTCAGTAATAAAATAATAAAATCGGTAATAAAAAAGAGTAAACCCTATGATAACGGAACCTGTTTACAACGGAATCCTGTCTTAAATGTAAAAATGTCGTTGTCCTTACAGTAAGAATGTCATACCTGCTAAGACGGTAACCTGTTTAACACGGAATTTTTCTCCTGTCCCTTGAAATTCCGTCTTAGTCGGTTTTATTATGCTAAATAAACACAACAATCTTATCAGGGTTGTAAAAAACCCGAGTTTTTTATAAAAAGCCAAGCCCGGGCGGGCAGCTGGGTGGGTACTCGGCAGCTACCCACTACAACCCTGATTATAAACTATATTTAATTTTCAGTATCCATATTAATGAAAAAAAGTTCATAAAAAGTTCTAACATTGCGATTTTTCTAGTATTGAAGGCGATAAAAACTAGAAATTTGGCATAGTACTTACTTATAATATGCAAATGTTCTCTAACAATGGTGCCTGAAAAAATTAAAATTTTAAAGAGTGAAATACGCGAAAAGCTTTCTAAAAATTTTCTAAATTACGATTTCTATAGAATTGTTAACGATAGAAGCTAAAAATTTGATATGGCTGCTATACTTTTTAGACGCAAATGCACGCACAGGAGAGTTTTTTTTTTTTTTTTTTTTTTTTTTAAGAGTCGAAATTTTAAAGGGCGATCAGATGAAAAAACGTTCTAAATTATTGGGGGGAGGGGGGGGGGGTTCATGCTGAAGAGACTAGAAGCTAGAAATTTCGCATGGCGGTTACTTTTAAAATATAAATGATCGCTATGAATGGTTTGTAAAAGAATTCTAAATTTAGGGTGAAATGTACGGAAAGCGTTCTAAAAACGTTCTAAGTTACCATTTCTATGAAATTGTTAAAGATAGAAACTAAAAATTTGATATGGATGCTATACTTTGTAGACGCGCAAAAGAGTTCTTTTTTTAACCCTTAAATGCGCGATTTTTTATTTTGTTTCGAAAAAATTATATATGATTCTCTGAAAGGTTTATTACTCAGGAAAAATAATGAAAAAAATCAGAGATATATTTTTCATATAATACGTCAATCTTTTCATCTGTTGCACATCTTCAATACAAGTAAAAACTACTGTCGTGTGACTGTTTTACGCTAAAATAATACAAATTAGTAAATACTTTAATAAGTATGTCTCCAAATACGTTATTTTATACAATTATTTATTTTATAAAACTTAACCTTTAACCCTTTAATTCCCATTACGTAGTTCAGAGAATCTGACTTTACACCAGAAAGTTTCAATGGTTAATTTCGCTTTATTTAAATACGGAATGTCTGTCTTTTAATTAAAGCAAATATTGCTATTTTAATTTTCTGATGTGAATCAGATATATGCTAATTAAAAAAATCTATCAAATTCAAAACAGTGTTGTTTGCATATATGCAAAGCTGTGCACTAAAGGGTTAAGTCGAAATTTTAAAGGGTACATAGGAGAAAAAAAAAGTTCTAAATTATTATTTTTTTTTTCATACTGAAGAGACTATAGAAGCTAGAAATTTGGCATGACGGTTACTTTTCAAATACAAATGATCGCTACGAATGGTTTATAAAAGAATACGAAATTAGGTTGAAATGTACGGAAAGCGTTCTAAAAACATTCTAAGTTACCATTGCTATGAAACTGTTAAGGATAGAAGCTAAAAATTTTATATGGTTGCTATACTTTTTAGACGCAAATGGAGAGTTTTTTTTTTTTTTTTTTTTTAAGTCGAAATTTTAAAGGGTGCAGGAGAAAAAAAAAGCTCCAAATTATTGTTTTTTTATATATATATATATATACTGCAGAGACTAGAAGCTAGAAATTCGGCATGACGGTTATTTTTAAAATGCAAATGATCGCTACGAATGGTTTATAAAAGAATTCGAAATTTAAAGGGGTGAAACGTACGGAAAGCGTTCTGAAAAAGTTCTAAGTTACCATTTCTATGGAATTGTTAAGGATAGAAAATTGAAATTTGACATGGCCGCTATTTTTAAGACACAAATGCGCAAGGGTTTTTATTTTAATTGAAATTTTAATAGGTGTAGGAAAAAAAAACGTTCTGAATTATGGTTTTTGTCATAGTGAAGAGACTAGAAGCTAGAAATTTGGCATAGCCAGTTACTTTTAAAGTGCAAATGCTAGCTATGAATGGTTTATAAAAGAATTCGAAATTTAAAAGAGTGAAATATGCGGAAATCGTTCTAAAAACGTTCTAAGTTACGATTTCTGTGAAATTGTTAAATCTAGAAAATTGAAATTTGACATGTCTGCTATCCTTATGGATCAAATGCACGCACAGAACAGTTCTTTAAAAAATTCGAAATTTAAAAGGGTGCAAGAGTATGCAAAACGTTTTAAAATTGCGATTTTTGTGATAGTGAAGAAGTATGAAACTTAAAATTTATCATAGCAGTTATTTATAATGCTCTCTAAGAACGGTTTCTAAAATATTTGAAATTTAAAAGGGTGAAATGCGCGAAAAGCATTCTGAAAAGTTCTAAATTACGGTTGCTATGGAACTGTCTACGATAGAGACTTGGAATTTGAAATGGCTGCTGCTTTTAGGCACAAATACACACACGCAGAAGAGGTTAAAAAATTTAGAATTTAAAAGGTAAAAAATGCGGAAATTGTTCTATAAATGTTCTAAATTGCTATTTCTATGGAATTGTTTAAAACAGAAACTCGAAATTTGACATGGCTATTACTTTTAAATCTTAAATGATCGTCGTACGGAACAGTTTTAAAGAAAATTCGAAATGTGAAAGGTGAAATGCACGAAAAGCGTTCTAAATTACGATTTCATGGAATTGTTAAGGATAGAAACTTGAAATTAGACATGGCTGCTATCTGTATGACACAAATACACGCACAAAGCAATTTTTTTTTTAAATTCTAAAATTAAAATGATGCTGGAGAAAAAGAACGTTCTAAACTTGCTATTTTTGTGATACAGAAGGGGCTAGAAATTTGAAATTTGATATGGCGGTTATTCTTAAGATACAAATGTTTGCTAAAAATTGTTTCTAAAAAAGTTTAAAATTTAAAAAGGTGTAACGGGCGAAAAATGTTCTAAATTACGATTTCTATGGAATGGTTAAGGATTGAAACTTGAAATTTGTCATGGCTATATCCACCAAGACATTCCGCGTCCTGTATAGCACAAACTTGCTCTCTCCAAATGTCATTCATTTTTAAAAACACCTGTCTCCATCTTTAAAATTACTGCTGTTTTTTTAATTGTCAACTTCCAGTCATCTTACAGATTACCAGTCAGATATATTTTATTGATTTTAGCGTAATATTCAGCAATCAGATATATCATTTTGATCTGATTAGTCTCGTTACTGACAGAGTAACCAAATGAAATTCATCTACGTATTAAGTACAAAAGCTTCCCTCCCGTCGTTATTTATTCCGCAGGATCATCTCATATAAATATAATTCTAAGAAATTTTACTTAATAACATGTCATTTATTTTTTGGAACAATTTCATATTTCATGTGACATTAGTGTTCTGTGTTAGACGACAAGATAAAAATTATCCGTATTTAAATACCTAAAACTTTCAAACGAGTTAATTAAAAATAATAATGTCAATAGCATTTTACCATTATGTTAAAGGGACAATTTTCCTGTACCGGCACCGGCGGTTCCGATTAGAGCCTTCCATAGGCCCTTTTATTAGCGAATACGGTATTCTAGAAAATATTATACAGAGCAACATAATTTTATATTACTGTTCCACACACTGCCACAACTCAGATGAGTCGCATTCGTGATCATTTGGATAGTTACCCTTCGGTCTAATAGGATAAAGTCCTCAATTTCTTCACTGCGGTTTTCCACGTCTTGGATCGTTTGTGAGGGACATGTGGCCAGTTTGAAAATTCCTTTTCCATCTAACAACAGTGTCATATGATGATCCAGATAGCATGACCATTAGCACCAAGTTTGATTTTTCTGATATTACCTTGCCGTGACAAATCTGAATTAAGAAATTCGCCGCAAATCTCCCGCAAGGTATACCATCACCCACTTGCATGAGTAGTTTGTTGTGAAACTTTGTGACGTATAAAAACACGCGCGTATTCGAATGCAACGCAATCCGTGAATTTCAAAGCAATCGGTGAAGAACTTTCGGAGGTTTAAGTTTTGTACAAACGAACATTTATATTTTTATTTATATAGAAATGTGCCCACGCGTGGGAAAAGTGAGGGGAGCGAGGTGCATAATATGAAACAGTAGTCCAAGGGCTTTCTGATGATATATCACATGATGGGTTTTGGAAAAAATTTAAAAAGCGCCCCCTGTTGGGAGTGGTGGCAAATAGGGGGTGGGGAGCGAGTTTCATCATAAGTATATAACAACACTTCCGTATTCGAATGCAAGTCAACCCGTGAATTTCAAAGCGATCGGTGAAGAACTTTCGGAGATTAGCGATTTCGAACAAACGAACATTTACTTTTTTATTTATATAGATAAAAATGTTCTAATAATTATAAAAATGTTTTAATAAGGTATTTTGCTCTTATCTTTCTAGATTTCTGCTCTTGTTCAGTTCCTGAAATCGAATTTCGGAATGTCGCTTCCCCTACTGTTCGACCATCCTGTTTGAAAAATTCCGTAAGTTATTGACATTTATTTCTCCGTTTCTTTCGCTTCAGAGGCAAGTACCATAGTGTATTATCATTTTCGATTTATTATTAGTTAATATATTGGCGTTTACTCTTGTATGATGTAGTTTAAAAATTACAAAATTTCGTAAAAAATGAATTTATAATTTTTTTCTTAACTCCCTATCCTTCATATAATGTATAACTGAAATAGAAAACGTGTAAAATTAAGTGAATAAAGCTTATTTTTCAGTTTCTCGGGTTATTTTAATCTGAATAATTATTAGTTAATCTCTGTGTAATTCAAATCTTTCAGATTACAGAATTATAGTATACTAGAAAACCCGGCCGGCTTTGCCCGAGTTAACAAGGAGGGGGGGTTCGACTTCATTAAGCAAAAATGCAATATTGTAACGAATACCTTATATTTAAAGATTACTACACTAGGTGGCAGCACTAGCCGGCACTCCCCAAATTTCCGTCATTTCCTGCGGTTGTTATTTCCCTGTTCCCTCCAGTGTTCTTCTTCAAGACGCGGGGTGAAAGTGGTGAAAATATACTTGTGTCAATGTTTTTCCCGAGAGGATTTCTTCTGTCATACCTAAATTTGTGCATATGAATTATAATTGCACTAGAGTTGTTCAATGAGTCAACCTTGTATCTTTATCATCATTTATTAAAAGTTTTCCACTTAATCTTACAGTAGAGTATGTTTTTGAAGCCATGAGTCCATCATTAAATTGTGGCGCCTGCTTAGGGAAAGCAAGCTGCTATAATACCATAAAAATACGGCCGTCACAATAATGGAACTTTTGAATTCGCGTCTATAAATAGCTAACATTATTATTCAACCACATATAAGAATACAAGATCAGTGACGTAGGCTCGGTTTAAGTGTTCGGGGAAATTAAAAACTTTGAGCTCCCTCCTTAGAGACTATTTGTAATTGTAACATAACCACCAATTGTACATTTTCAATAAAAGTATAATTTCTTCCTAAAAATACATTTCAAACTGATGTTTTAACCCTTTATATCCTGAATTTTGAATACAAAAATTGCTTCACCTGACTAATTATTTACGTTAATGTCTAAGATATCCAGAACAAAATATATAATAATAATTTGATTTTTGGGTAATTTTTTAAATTGAAACTGATTTAATAAATAGGTAGTTAGTTCTTGCAAAATATTTACAAGAATAATGAGATTCATTAACAAACTAGTATGTTGTGGCCATCACAAAACTTTCTTCTATATAAATCACGTCAATTAAATCATTTAAATAGTACAAAAAATAACAATGATTTAGCAACAATCCATATCAAAGTATATCTGAATTTGAAGTTGGACGAAAATTCGTGCATTAGTTCTTGAGATAGAGCTATAGCGGAAATTCAGAAAAATGTAGCATAGCAGCGCCACCTATTGAGTGATTTACACCAAAAATAAACAGCACTAAATGATATCAAGGTATACCTGAATCTGAAGTTTGTTGAAAATCCAAGCATTAGTTCTTCAGATAAAGCTATTGCGGAAATCGCAAAAAATACAGCATAGCAGCGCCACCTATTGAACGATTTACACCAAAAATTAAACAGCACTAATTTATACGTCAATTCATGTCAAGGACTAATTAAATCTGAAGTTTGGGGAAAATCCGTGCAGTAGTTCTTGAGATACAGCTATTGCGGAAACCTTGAAAAATGCAGCACAGCAGCGCCACCTGTTGGGCGATTTACACCAAAAATTAAACAGCACTAATTTATATCAGGGACTAACTGAATCTGAAGTTTAATGAAAATTCGTGCATTTTTTCTTGAGTTAGAGCTATTGCGATAATCATGAATAATGCAGCATAGCAGCGCCACTTGTTGGGCGATTTTCACAAAAAAGCAATCAGCACCAAACTATATCTTGCACTAACTGAATCTGAAGTTTTATGAAAATCCGTGCAGTAGTTCTTGAGATATAGCTATTGCAGTAATCGTGAAAAATGCCACATAGCAGCGCCACCTGTTGGGCGATTTTCACCAAAAACTAATCAGGTCCAGTTTATATCAAGGTCTAACTAAATATAAAGTTTTGTGAAATTCCGTGCATTAGTTCTTGAGATAGAGCGCCCACAAAATTTTTGTCACATACAGACTCACAGAGTGACAGACAGACTCACAGACAGACATTTTCTAAAAACCATCAAATCGTGTTCTGGGCATTCTAAAACGTATAAATCCGTCGAAAACCGGAAGTCGAAATTTTTCACGAAACCAATGCTTTCTTCTTGTAAAGATAGAAGAAAGTAAAAATACTGTTATGGAAATCTCACCATTCTTATAATGACAGTGTTAATAAATGTATTGTGATTCTATCTGTAACAGAAAAGTGTTTTGTAGTTGCCAATTTTTCGTATAAATTTTTTAATAGGATAAAAGCTACACCTAGGTGAATGGTTGAGAAAATAACCAAATTCAAAAATATTTTGTCTCTCTGTGCTTTCTAAATAGGTTTGAGTGAATTATTTTGCATGAAAAGCGCAATCTACTTTTATTAGTAGGCGAATGAAATAAATTTTACATTGAATTTTCTTTAATGGTACTTAAAAGTATCGTCAAGGTATGAAGGGTTAAACTGAATTTTCTAAGCTTTATAGTCTCGAAAACGTAATCATCAGTTAACACTTTATTCTAATTAGAAATGTATCCCATTTATACGAAGAGGTGAACTATATACCATATCACACTAGCAAAGCCAGCGGTTTGCGCGAGCAGTTGTTGCAATATGCCAAATGATATTTGTATGCCTATTTTTACTTTCTTCTGTCTTTACAAGAAGAAAGTATTGGATTCATGGAGATTTCCGAATTCCAGTTTTCGACGGATTTACACGTTTTAGGGATATGTCAAAAACATGTTTTTACAAAATGTCTGTCGGTGTGTATGTGACACAAATTTTGTGGGCGCTCTATCTCAAGAACTAATGAACGGAATTTAATAAAACTTTAGATTCAGTTAGTCCCTGATATAAACGGGTGCTGATTAGCTTTTGGTGTAAATCGCTCAACAGGTGGCGCTGGTATGCAACATTTTTCATGATTTCCGTAATAGCTCAATCTCCAGAACTAATGCACGGTTTTTCATCAAACTTCAGATTCAGTTAGTCTTTGACATGAATGGACGTTTTATACATTTTGGTGTAAATCGCTCAACAGGTGGCGCTGCTATGCTGCATTTTTTGCGATTTTCGCGATAGCTCTATCTCAAGAATTAATGCTTGGATTTTCAACAAACTTCAGATTCAGGTATACCTGTATATGAATTGACGCTTTATACATTTTGGTGTAAATCGCTCAACAGTTAGCGCTGCTATGCTGCATTTTTTGCGATTTCAGCAATAGCTCTATCTCAAGAACTCTCAAACTTTAGATTCAGATATGCCTTGATATGAATTGGTGTTGTTTATGTTTTGGTGCAAATCGCACAACAGGTGGCGCTGCTATGTTGCATTTTTCAGAATTTCCCCTTGCACGAATTTTGATCGTACTACAAATTCAAATATACTTTCATTTGAATTGGTGCTAAATTGATGTATAATTTCTTGTACTATTTAAATGATTCAATTGACGTGATTTATATAGAAGAAAGTTTTGTGATGGCAACAACATACTAGTTATTAGAGGAAATGATACTGCTACGGATAATTCAAAAATTAATAACTAAGCCACAGTTGGATTAAACTTCATTCTTATACTGCATTAGTCTAACATGAGACTTAAACTAGTCAGATGTGGTAATTCCAAAACTTTCTTCTATCTCATATATGTTAATACTTCCTGAAAAATGCAGCATAGCAGCGCCACCGGTTAGATGATTTACATCAAAATCTAATCAGTAACAACTTTTGTCAACTTCTAATTGAATCTGAAGTTGCGTGAAAATCCGTGCTTTAGTTTTTCCGTAGAGCTATGGCAGAAATCGTAAAAAATTCTGCATAGCAGCGCCCCTTTTTGGACGATATATACCAAAACCTAATAAGCAACAACTTAAGTCAACTTGGTAACTGAATCTGAAATTTGATTAAAATCCGTGCATTACTTCTTCAAGTACAACTCGGGAATAATGAAAAATGCAGCATAGCAGCACCACCTGTTGGGTGATTTATACCAAAACGTAATAAATACCAAATCATATCAAGGAATAACTGAATATGAAGTCTCATAAAAATCCGTGCATTAGATCTTGAGATAGAGCCATTGCGGAAATCGTAAGAAATGCAGCATAGCAGCGCCGCCTGTTGAGTGATTTGCATCAAAAAACTAATCAGCACCAGTTTATATCAGGGGCTAACTGAATATAAATTTATATTAAATTCCGTGCATTAGTTATTGAAATAGAGAGCCCACAAAATTTGTGTCACACACAGACAGACAGACTCACTGACAGACATTTTGTAAAAACATGTTTTTCGGGATCTCTGACCCCTAAAATGTGTAAATCCGTCGAAAGCCGAAATTCAAAAATTTTCACGAATCCAATACTCTCTTCTTGTAAAGATAGAAGAAAGTAATAAATGGGAAAATCTAAAATTAATTCCAAATAAACAGTAATTTATAATGTATTTTGAAGGTTTTTCGCTTACTTCATTTTTTATTTGAAATTTCGATTTTTATTTTTATTTATTTATTTTAGAAACCGTTCTCAGAGAGCATTTACATCTTAAACGTAACCACCATTTCAAATTCCAAGCTTTTATATAAACTATATCACAGAAATTCGAATTTTGTAACTTTTTTTGCACCTGCACACTTTTAAATATCGCAATTTTTAAAAACTGTTTTGTGGGTGCATTTACATCTCTCAAGCAATAGTCATGTCAAATTTCAAGTTTATATCCCTAACAATTTTAGATAAATCATAGTTTAGAATGTTTTTATGACGTTTTCAGCTCTTTTCGCCCTTTTAAATTTCGAATTTTATAGAAACCGTTTTTAGCGAGCCATTAGGGTAATGTGGTGCAGGAGTGCGCAATGTACAAGATTACGCAGAGCAATTATCTAATCCCAAAACAGTTTTGCATTTAGCTAAAGCTGATCGCTCTGCGTACTCTTGCATCACCTTACCCTACATCTTAAAAATAACTACCAAGCCAAATTTCATATTTCTAACCTCTGCAGCATCCCAAAAATCGCAATTTTAGAACATTTCTTGCTCCTGCGTTTCCTTGAGGGTTGTTGTCGACATAAAATATAGCCTTTGTTGGAGCAGAGATGGCCACCAGCATTTTGCCCCCATTATTTTTAAATCGGTTCGGTAGTTCCAGAGATTCCCTCACAAAAAAAACAAACGCACAAACGTTAATTCTTTATAATATTAGTATAGATAACTTGGAACCTAAATGAGAATGTCTAAACATTTCTCGCATGTAGGAATGGAAATAATCTGCAAATGTCTCAGAAAATTTAGTATTGTAGGACGCAAAAAACTAAAATTTGAAAACACCCTTTTCTGATTACCAAAAAAAAAAAAAAAATGCATTTGTTTGAATTGTTTTCTTATGGACTTTACCGAGGTGACGTCATCTGTGGGTAAACCGAGGCTAACGAGAAAGACAGGCTACCGCGGTGGGTCCGATTCTTCTTTTTTTACAGACCGCTGGAGTCACGTGATGCTCTTTTCGCACACCTTCATTGGTGCATTCGAACATCACGTGACTCCAGCGGTCTGTAAAAAAAGAAGAATTGGATCCACCGCGGTAGCCTGTTTTTTCGTTAGCTTCGGGGTAAACAGGAGAAAAACACCAATACGCGTGGAGAACATTTTAACACTGCTCCCCCTTCGTCCAATAAAAGGTCTTTTCAGAGGGGTTTTCCACGCAGAGGCGTGGCTGCTGCCATTCATAGGTAAATTCCATAGATCAGTTTCAACCACGTGATCACCAGCCCCCCCCCCCCCCCAAATTTCATCGAACCAATCATAATCAACTATTTGTAGCCTGTATTATGAGCCAACCAACCACAGTCAGCCTAATTTGGGGGTCAAACAAAAAACACGTCTGGTTGCTAAGGTCGTTACTAGGGAGTGACGTCATTTGAAACTTATCTATTATATCGATGAATGATGACTGGTAAGAATGAACTTCAAAGCATATCCATTAAGTCATTAAGCTAGATGTTTAAAAAGTTATAGATAAATTCGCAAAAAAAAGACCAAACTCAGCTTTTTTTTTTTTTTTTTTTTTTTTTCATAAATGCTATAAATATATGCATCATATATATTAAAACATGTAAACAACACTTGTAAAAGCTTGAATGCTGCATTAAATCTAGTTTTATAGTGATTTATATGAAAGCTTTTCTTTTCTTAAATCGCTAATAAATTTGGTGTCTCTTTAAGGTGGTTCTAAAAGTCCATACCAAGTTAAGACGTGACCGACGACATACAAGGCCAGTTCGCGACTTTTAAAATGTCACACGGATTGTATCCTCTTTACGCAGCGATTTTGAGCCGAATGGCACAAAACGATGGGCGCGCCGTTTTGACTAATCAACGTGCAAAGATGATCCACTCCACGTTTAAATGCCATGAACTGGCCTTGTACACTGTTAAAAATAGCGTGAAAAATTACCTCTGTTTTTAAAGGCTATCTATTTTCTGACCATTGAGAGCGCTTCATAGGCGTTTATGTAGCGTTCTCATTGGTCAGAAAATAGATAGCCTTTAAAAACAGAGGTAATTTTTAACGATATTTTGAACAGTGTATGTCATTGGTCGCGGTTAAGATCGATTTCAGGAACGCCCATCCTACGATCGAGCGTAAGATTTAAAACAGCAAGTTACCGCCTAAATAGTTCTATTTTCTTAATATCGAATTTGTGTAATAATATAGTTTACAGAGGTGCGAAATACGCTACGAAAATCATCAAGCTGTGATGCACGTCCCGTTTAATTCTACACCAATCATTGAAGCCTATCGTTTGAATTAATCGATATAGAGGGCAGTTTCATATGACGTCACAAATCGCCCATTGAAGGCCAAACAACCACTGAACGGAAGCTGTGATTGGTAGCTAGAAGGATTATGGGCGCGGCTAGAGGTCAATCGGGCAGATGAAAAGTCAACCAGCTAATTGCAACTTCCGTAAAAACTGTAATTCGCAACTTTGCGAGCGACTTCCGCAAATGTTTTCCTGAATCTGTCTTTGGGACGGTCGCAAATTTAAGCATTTGTGAACTGCGACTGCGATCGTCTTCGCTGTATCCTGTTGTCTACCAAATTCCAGGACAGCGTCAACTCTGACCATAACTGACTGATTAAATTGTAAACAAACTTTTAAAATGTGCAGCGATTCATTTATTGTTCAGCAACTGATGGTTTCTAAATTATAATTTTAAGCATTTGATGATTTATTTTTCGTGTGACAGTGTATTGTAATTTGTTGATAATTTTCGTGCCTGTGCTTTTAATTTGGACTTCTGATTATCTCGTTTATTATGGCTTCGGCAGTATCTGATGAGGACGAAGATGTTATTCTCCCAAGTTCTCCACTAAATCCTTATATGCGTGAATTTGAAAGTTTTGAGAGTGACAACTTAACTGACAGTGAAGAATTGCCGATTATGAAGGGAAAAACATTCCGAAACGCTTTTAATATTAAGGACAATTTGACTGCATGTTGTTCTGTTTTGAAACATATATTTGCAGAAAATTTCAAACAGTACTTGAGTTTCATATATAATATTTTTGTACCATGTCTGATAACGTTTGAATATTCTGAATTGAAATACATGCTTGATCTAGCTAAAAACAGCAAAATTTTAGTGCCTGAAGATTTGACCGTTTTACTGAGTTACGAGTCTGAAGATGATTCGAACGCGGAATTGAAATTATCGTATACTTCAGTTTTCCAGCAGTGTTTTCAGTTATTCGCTTTTGTGCTGATATTCATAATTATGAGATCCATAACGATTTCTAAAATAGTTACGAATGAAGATTTGCTCTCGGTATTTTCTGATAGACCATACTTTATTTGCTTATCTTTCCAAGTTGTTCTACTTGTTATTTCGATTGTATTATATACCAGTATGATTATTATAAGTTTATTTATCATTATGAATTTCATAGAAATGATTTTAAGTAAATTGTTTTTTAACTCTATAAAGAAAAAAATTCACACTACAGAATGTATCATGGTAATGATGAGGAAATGTGTAAGATTAATTCAAGAAGCAGAATTAATTGCTCGGGGTTTCACATCTGCTTCGGTTCCGGGCATCGTCGAAAGGCTAGAATTATCCACTGGTTTGCCAATCAAGTCACCTCAGAGGCAGTATCCAGAATTACGAAAGTGTATTTTTTTGTGGACCAAAGAAATGTTTATGTTATACAAAAGTAATACCCAAAAACTTATCAAGAATAAACAATTTGGTCCTGTGTTAGATTTTTCTTCTCAGTCTTTTGCAATGTTGGATCTTAAAGAATTTGGCAGTCTTCTTAAGTATGATATCAGGTTTGATTTAGAATTGAAAGAGCTTTTAAGACTCACTGATGGCTTATCAGTTTCATCACTTAAGACTGTGTATCTTCTATTCGAATTACAAGTTTCTGAATTTTATAAATATTTATATTTGATTACATCCTTTTTAATATCTGATGACAGTTTATTCAATTGTTTGAAAAAAATCAGTTATTTTTTCAACTTAAACTCTTCTATAAAGATTCTTGAAAAAGAAGATGCGGATATTTTGAAAATATCGTGTGAAACATATAAATATTATAAAAGTATTGAAGCAGTGTCTGATGCTGAAGAAAAAACTTTAATAACACAAAATTCGGATGTTTGCACTTTAGAAATATATGTACATAATATGAGCTTGCATTTAAAAGCTGCTTTAAAACGTCTTACTGATTTAGAAGAAATGTTCGAGACAGAAAAAAAATCCAGTGCAATAACTAATGAAAATTGTTTAAACAAAGTAGATAAAACAATGAAAGAAATTAAGTCTGAGGTAGACGAATATCATGACTACTTTCTTAGATGTAACAATGAAGTACAAAATATCTTGTATGGGGAAAAACCGTCATCAACAGATGCTGTATGTAGAGATATCAGTAATAAACAACATGAGGAACATAAGCCATCTGTCATCACTTCTTGTGATTCTGATCCCATTATTGAAGATGAAATTTATGAAGCTATCGTTACAAAATCACCACAAGAAAAGGAAGCAGCTTCTGAAGATTATTCGTCTGAGAATCAGAAACAGAATTTAGAAATATCTGGCAAGCTTCTTCATGAATTAAAGAATGTTCTTACTGTCAAAGCAGATGAGCATCGTCTTCGGGAAAAAAGAGCGATGGCTAAAAAGCTGAACTTAGAAGAAACTTCGTCAGGGCCGGATATATCTGAAAAAGTAAATGCTGATTCAAAAAGCAATTCAAATGACTCGGAAGTAGAAAGTGAAGAAAGGTATTCTGAATCATCACTGTCTGATACAGAAATTTCAAAAGATACTGTTAAGAATAGTGAATATAAAAACTCGATAGATACTCATCATGAGACAGATGAAGAATGTTCTGGTTTTCCATCAGTTATGCAAAATTCATTTGCCGCCTCCATTGCTGCTCTTGCACTTCAAAGGCAGAAAAAATTGGGCATTGCAAATGAGTTATGCTTTTCTGATGATAATGAGTCAGATGAAGAAATAATTGATAAATAGATATTTCTTCTTAAAAATGCATAGCATAAAAATGTTTTTAATTTGTTATTTTTTTGTTTGATCTTTATTTATTATTTTAATTTATTTTGTTAAATTGTCATAAGTTGTCATTTCATGAGTCCAAGTTCATTAACGATCAATAAAGACTTAAAATCAACTTAAAGGTTTCAAATTTCAGAACAGATGTCTCAGACACATCAGGTTTGTGTGTTAAAACAACAATCATCTTAACAGAGCTGTGTGTGTGCTTCTTGCCTATAAGCCATTAATACCCTGTTCATCTCTAGCACGTAAATATGGTAATTGGTATATTTATATTGTAAATCTCTACTTTCAAAAAATGTATTTTTAAGAAGAGGAGGAAATGTACAATATCTGTTCACACAAAACAAAAACATATCTGTGAGTAATGCTGGGATTGCATCGACGATGACAACTATTTAAACAATCTTTTCTTCTTTTTCAAAAATGTACTTATTTCTGAACATCATATAATTTAAATTTTCAAACCGTTGAAATGGAGAAAAAAATGTATTTATACAAATGCAATTTGTTTGAAAACTATATCTCATTTTACTGATTTTTTGGGATTTTAAAACAGTTTTCAAGCAAGATTTTAAAAAAATTGTTCTCTATCATGTGCAATTCTATTACAGAAGATTAACCTTAAAACGATATAAATAGTTCAGTGTTTTGATTCTGCCTAATATTTCATAGCAAAATTAAAATAAAAATAGTTCCATAATCGAGTTATGTATTTCAACACTGAAATAATCAGAATTATAAAGGCTGTAAGTAGCAAAATTTCTGGTGATTTCTAAGGCTATAATTTCTGGCATGTAATTAATATGAAAAAATGAAAGTATCACTTTTAATAAATTTCAAAACTTTATTTCAATACATAATTGTTATTTTTCCTATGAAAATGCTTTTTTTTGTTGTTGTTGTTAGTAGACAATTAAAAAAATTATATTAAAAGAAAAAATCTATTGGAGTTTTCAATTTAAAAAAATGGTTTTAACTATATTTTGTACGTTGTTGTTCTGTAATCTGGAAAACTCGGGTTGAATCTTCTGGTTTTGTTTAAATATTAAAAATCTAATCGTTAAAACATGAAAATGCAAAATCAATTTTATAAAACATGAAATTTAAAAAAACAGACATAAATTAATTTGAAAAAAATTTCTAATCAAAAATCAGCAATGGTTGTCCTATTTGTCTAATCTTCCATAATTGTCCATTGCTAAGATAATCTTCCAAACATGAGCGATGCTGACAACAATGTAGTTTCAACATTATGAGAATGACAATAATGGTTAAACCAATAAAATTAGTCTTAAAATTCACAAAGTTGATGTGGATTCGATTATGGAAGAGTCTCATGTTTTTTATCTTCAACACCCCTTTCACCTCTCTAGGGATTGAATTTTGAAAATCACTGAAATATGTGTTTAACCATTTGTTTGGTAGACTTGTTATGCTGCATATCACACTCCTACCTAAAACTTCTGCTGAGATATGACATAATGGCCTAAAATTTTCAATACCCCTTAGAATCCCCTTAGGAGTCGAATTAAAAAAAATCCTCTGTTAGTGTATTCCTACTACAAATTTATACCCATGAGTTCAAGTTTCTAGCTTCAATAGTATCATCTATCCAGAAGCAGAATTTTTTGCGTCAGTCTGCAGCAAACAAAAATTTATCAGCGACCCAATAAGCCTGCTATCATAAGAAATAACAGAAACACGTAAAGTAAGCAAAATTTCCATTTATAAAGAAAATATAAGGATATGACAAATGCCATAAATCTAGAGATTTAAAGCAAATTTCAGCTATTTTTTAAGCCCAGCATTTCTTTTTAAGTTGGTGGATTAATCTGTGAGGTTTAAAATAATCTGCAGCACCCGCTGCCATGCTGCACTGTTTCTGCTACTAGGATCATCTATACATTAATAAATCTGTTGGGACAAAGCCTTTTATATACTGTAAAAGCACTTATTTTCGCGAGCCCGTCATAATCGTGAAGATTTAAGCCTCACGAAAAAAAAATTCCACCTCAAATAATAATAAATTTTTCACATATCCAAAATTTAATGATTACAGTTACTTAAATAAGAAATAAGTACAAAAACTTCTTGAATACTTACAACTATTTCTTGAATACTATACAACTATTCCGTGAATAAAAACAATAATAGAACAAACTTTTCGAACAAAAGGAAGTTTCTTAAAATGCCTTATTGCAAAAGGGGTTCTATATAGGTAGTTTTGGGATTATTCAACTTTTGGTTTTGTTCATGTAAAATTCGCGAAATTTTCAGCTCGCGAAGTCACCGATATCTTCATTTTCGCGAAAATTACAGCTCGCGAAAATAAGTGCTTTTACAGTATATAGATTTCAATTTCTTCATGCATGTTTGATTGATGATATATTTACTAATAAATACTATTATTATAGATTACATATGACTGGGTTAAAAACTAAAAGGAAGGGTCAAAAGTGGCATTTTAAAAAGAATTGAGATAGACAGTGCAGTTTTCGGTACTTTTCGGTTAGCCGGGCGCCAGTGTTATATATACATATTTATGTACATATATATATGTAAATATACATATATATACATATACACATATTGTATATATACACACATATATATATGTAAATATATATGTATATATACATACATGTATATATATGTGTATATATAACACTGGCACCCGGCTAACCGAAAAGTACCCAGTTTTCTACCATAATTTCTCTTTAGCATAACAATGAGAGAAAAATAACAGCAATTTATTTAATACTGCACATGTCATTTGTTACTTTTTGATTTTAACCAGTCATATGTGATAAGATAGCTAAATTCTGTAGAAATAAGCCGTAAGGAGTTCCTGGGACCCAACTATGTGGATTACTGGTAGTAAGCTCATCAATTTTCTACCAATTTAGAACATTCTTAACTCAATCCCAATAGAAACTGTCTGTAGAATAATTCTTGTTAATAGAATAGATTTGTATAATATTGCTTGTTTTGCTTATGTGAACTCATAGTCCTAATGATAAAGCAAAATTTTTAATTAATATTTCAATCATACATTATATTAGATAAAATTTCTTGGTAAATGCATTAAGCATTTAATTTAGAATTTCTTAGATATTGATAAATTTTGCATAATTCTTGAAAAAATGAAGAATCTGACTTCATTAAATGTGGATGTGCACACACATTTACTGTGCACATATGCAGTCGCTTATGCAAGAATATAAATAAATTATGATTATAGATTAGAGCAGGATGTTTATCATAATTCCACATAATCTTTCGACTCATTAATTATTGACCTGTTATTAAGCAAAGTAGTAAAGCCATTCCAAAGTGTTGTAGTGTTAAATTTCCTTTTATGTGAAAATCATTTGTGGGAACATGAAATAAGATTTTAGACTATCATGTTAATCTTTCCTATTCTATTATTGTTATTTGTATATAAAAAAAAAAATATTAAATACCTCTGTGATTTTTGCAATCTTATTTTAAAATGTTATGTTTTAATTCATGGAAGCAATACATAAAATGAAATATCGGTTGAGTGAACTAATTTTATCTCTGTTTCCTGATCTCTAAATTTATAAACATTTGAGAAATTAAATCGTCAGTCACATGTGAATCTTTTAGTTCCCAAATTATGTTTAAGAATAGTAGAAACAGCTAAGAAAATCGTAGTGGAAAAGAAAATACAAGGGAATGTTAGTATAAGTTTTAAAACATGAGCTGTTAATGAGATATCTCTGAAGCTCCTCCAACTTTTCCCCCCTCTCTCTCTCTCTCTCTCTCTCTCTCTCTATATATATATATATATATATATTATATAGCAATGGTTAGTAATGTTTTTCTATTATTTTTCTGTCTAGTTAAAATTTATTCCTTAAGGATTTTTAAGGATCCATTGTAATTGTTATTGCATTTCTAATATTTTGATTTTAAGAATTTTTCCATTCATAAGTAATTTTCTTTTTTTACATTTGGTATCACAGTTGATCAGGCAATTTGAGTAAAGTAATGTATGCTACTTGCTTAAACAGAAATCAATTGCATTTTACTGATATTGTGGAATGGTAACATGTTTTGCGATATAAGTTTCAATTTTCTTGTCATATTTTTACATTCTGGTTGTGGATTTTTTCTTCCTGAATCTTTTATTTATTTTTTCAGTTTATGCATTTCTAATTATAGAATATACAATTTTATAGTGTATTATAATTATTGTTTCATTTTTTATGTGATTTATAGCTAATAATTACAAAAACTTTTATTATGTATTTATTTATTTGACCTTTTCCTATATGAAAAATAACTGATAGTTTTGGTAAAAATAGTGCTATATATTTTTTCTATGTGACATAAAATAATTAAAAGCTTTAAGAGAGGAAATGTTGATTGTTGGTAAATGTGATACAAATTAAGTAAACTTTGTTAGACTAGTGAACCTATCTAAATTTTTTTTATCAGAAATGATTTTTAGGCCCTGATTTTTTACATTTTTTATAAATTTTCCTTTTCTTGTATTTTTCTTTATCTATTTTTATCTGTGTAGTATATTTTTTAACAAAGCAATAAATAACATAAATGTGCTGTTTTGAAATTTACTTCTGTAAAAATAACAAAGGTGCCTTATTATATTACAGTCAAACTCGTCGAAATTTATTGATATCCCTGTATTTTTATGAAAAATCTAATGTATTTTCCTTTTAATTTTAACTATTTTCTTCCAAACCTGTATAAGTTAAATTTATCTCGTCAGAGTTACTTCCATTTTGATGCTCTGAATTCATACTAGCAGCAAAAAATGCCTTGTGGAAAAAAGGCACTCTATAGTAACTGTAAATGTATGTGACTGAATATTCCTCATTTGTTGGAAAATATTGGTAACTTGTAGAGATTGACTGCAGCAGGAATTTTGCCGAATACCAAAGCTTCGGTCAGAGTATATACCAAATATTCAGTATTCAGCAACCAAATACTTAAAAAATTTAGTACTTTTCGGTTAGCCATGCACCAGTGTTATATACACATATATATGTAAATATACATGTATGTATATGTACATATATCTATACATATATATATGTGTGTATATATATATAAAATATATGTATATAATTATATATGTACATTAGGGTGGAACTTAAGTATAGGGTAAAAAAAAAACTTTTTTATTTTAATGTGTAATAGTGAAAACTTTTTTCCTTTTTGGATGTCTAAACTTTTGGCTGAAAAGGTTTTTTTAAATTAAGTTGTTTTCCGGTTCCTCAAGGAGGTCAAAGTTTTGAAATTTCAGTATAAAGTAACTGAAAGTAAACAACGTAGCTGTTAGCTCATATCTACTTTTATTTAGCAAATACTATCCAGAAGTCATCACGAGGAGGTGGTTAAATATAGACTTCCACCCTCCTTACCTCCCTTTGTTATGAATTAATTAAATTGGATATTCAACCTACTGTCTTTTTAGGCAAACTTTGTCATTACATTGTGGGAATTCAACTTTCCCAAGATTAAGCCGTCTTTTGCTTAATATTTAAAGACCGTTGACGCAGCTCGCGGGACAATTTTGACACACGTTTCCACTGTTTGAGTATGACAAGGAAAATCTAAAATTCAGGTGTATCCCCTGTTTGTACTTTTTTTAAGTTCTTCATCTGATCAGACCGTCAAAATAGGATCAATGTTTTTATAGTCTATAATTTCAATATGTTCACATTTTTTCAAGTCGCTTTCCTACTGGTCCAGAAAATCCTTTTGTACCCGTAGTTTTTCAGCAAGATGTTGAAATAAGTATCTAAGAAAAAAGTTCATTTGCATGTAATAATAAAATTATCCATTATAAAGTTTTTAGGGTATTGCTTCCAATGTTTTAACAACTCCAGATTTGCATCCTGCATTAAAGGCGTTTCTGTTTCACCTAATAACTCTCAAACTTGAAATGTCTGTATTATTATTATGAAAATACACCAAAATTGCAGTGGCTATATTAATATAAGAAGAAGATGTCAATGAAATATGACCAATATATTTTTATCCTGGTTTTTGAACTGAGACCTGATGTTCGTCTTTAATGATTCTTTATACTTTTTTCCCCTCTGCTTCAGTTATCATAGCGTTATCCTTTCTGCCATAAAAATACTAACCTTCTAAAATTAACTCATTTAGTCTTTCTTGTTCTTTCAAATTTTTCCTTTTCCTTTCTCTTAGTCATCTTCAAGTCCTTCTTTCAGTTACCTTTCCTTTATTATCATCAGAAATACCCATATCTTCTAAGGTGTCATTTGCAATAATATTTGCAGTTCTGTCTAATACTCCGGTTCTTTCACCGTGTTGATTATCAAATTCAGGTTTAGAAAAACAACCGATTGAACTATTTCCTTCCGAACTGTTTTTTACACTTGACGATCATTCAATCAAAACATCATTTTTTTGTTTTAAAATAACTTTTTTCCTTGATATTTCCATTTCCAGTCTTGCTACACATTTTTTGTAGTTTTTATATCTATTAATCCTATTGTCATCACCCCATCTCTCTTTGGTCTTTCAGAAAGTGACGTTCTTGTTCTGATACACGAAAATATTTAGTGCTTTTACACAAAGAAATGTTTTTTACAGGATTACCTAACATTTTGCAATTTTATATTGGATGTGGGATTATTCTTTCTAATCTTAATATTTTTCTTCAAATTTTGACATTTCTCGCACTAGTCTCTAATCATTTTTTATGATTTGTGTATCAGAAACCGTTGGAATTGAAGGTCTCAGCAATACACTTGTATCATCAACAGCTTTAGATATTTTAGAAATAGTGTGTACCAGATTCCAGTTGTCAGATTTTAAGTTAAATTGAACCCCAAAATAATGTTTCATAACTTCTTCATATGTTCGTCAAAGATGACAATCTAATGTTAATTGTTTTGGTTCACGAAATACAGGACACTTCAACAATTATCTAGATTTAGGTACGTTAACAGACTTTGTCACTTTTGACACCGAATGTTTATCGAAAAATAATTAAAGAAACTGTTAACACCCGTTAAATTGGACTAACTTGTTATGTGTCGCAGCCAAATAAATCGGAGACAATGAAAGCCAACGCCCTCGACGCTGGCTTCTACTAAAGTCAAATAACGTGGGGCTAACTTTCCAAAGGCACTCAAACTAAATTATTCTCTTTATTACAGGACATTAACACTTAATTAATTTAATTTTGCAAAATATAAATTTAACAATAAGCTTTAAAAACTTTTCATGCAATTGTTGGCTTTTTTTCGTTTTTTTATGGAAAATCAGGCGCTTTGAGGAACCGGAAAATATCATTTTAAAATTAAAAGAAAAATATTTTCTTTTTATGGAGTTAAAAAGGAAAAAAATAATCACTATTAGAATATAAAATTCGAAACTTTGTTTTTTAGTTCCACCCTAATGTACATATACATATATATGTATGTATACAGTATGTATGTATACAGTAAACTCTGTCTAAGGCGGAATTGGTCAGGACTAAGAAAATTTTCCGTGGTAGACAATA
This sequence comes from Maratus speciosus, assembly GCA_963932465.1. NCBI lineage: Eukaryota > Metazoa > Arthropoda > Arachnida > Araneae > Salticidae > Maratus > Maratus speciosus. Next base: position 38,985,176 of record OZ010791.1, on the reverse strand, counting down.
TTCCGGCTTATGCAAAAAAGCTCTTCTCCCCCCCCCCCCCCCAAGAAAATCGGTTGAAAACTGAAATTCTGAAAGATCCTTTGTCTTTTTAAAGATAAATGAGAAACGTTATTGAATTTCTTAGTACTGCTGTAATACGCTCCTATTGGAAGTTTATACACACCAAAAAAAAAAAACTTCGAGAATGAGAAAGAATGCTATAATTTTGAATTTGAGTACAATCTTAAAGTATAATATATTGTACTTTCGAAAATATATATTTTGATAAATGTTCATTTTACTAGAAATATTAACTTTTAGATGCAATTTTGCATATGAAAAAATGACATAAGCATAAATTCCTTAAAATTTAAAGTTTCTGTTCTTTTGAATTAACTTTTTTAAAAGGTTATGGAATTTTAACTAACATGCTCGACATTGAGTTATTTGACTTATCAGTTTTAAATTTTAATAAACAAAACACCTTTCATTTTTAAATTATCCTTTTTCCATCATATGCAAAATTTTGGTTTCGGTGGGATCTTAAAATCCTTTCAGTTTCCACGTTAGACAGTCCACCTTATGCAGCATGAATTAATGTAATTTTCTATAGGTTCGCTGGGACTTGAAAAATTTTCCGCGGTCGACAGATTTCCGGCTTATACAGAGTCCACCTTAGACAGAATTTACTGTATATATATATGTATATATAACACTGGTGCCTTGCTAACCGAAAAGTACCAAAAATTTTAATAAACCTTTTTGCATGTATTAATTTTTAATAAACTTTAATTAAAATTAAATTCTCAATAATTTAATTCAGTTACATTTTTATTCTTAAATCTAATTATCTAATTACACCAAAAAATTTAATGACATCTTTCCACTCACAAATTCATTTAATCCATCACTTATTTTTTTATTATTTTATCACTAGTCAATACCCAAAATAACCTATGAAAGTTAAATTTTACAGGCCATTATTAAGGATAAGGATTGTACGAAAAACAAAAGTTCATTCAAATAAATAGAAACAATGTTGCAATTAAGGTGATTTACTGATTGTCTAAGACTAATTATAAACATATACGATAGAAATGTTCTCAGATACAAACGGTATCATATCAGTTTGTAAATTTAACTATTTTTTGTGAAATTGTTGATATTTATGTTTTGATTAATGATTTAACTTTGTGGTGATCAAGATAAAAAAAAATTGAGCGATTTTAATTCCCGTTAGCAGAAAGTTCGAGACAGGAGACGGGTGTCGCAGATTTTCTTTTCTCTCTTGCAGATTCTTTTTCTTCAAACCTTTATTTTGCTTTATATTGTGTTTAGTTCTTTATTACTTAATACAAAAACTTAAGATTATTATTAATAAAAATTTATAAAATGCATAAAAATGCTTCAGGTTGTTTGACTAATTGATGCTTCAATTGTAAAAATATTTTACCTACAGATTACTTCTTGTCCCTGAAATATCTGTCGCAGACACTTGTAGAATTTTCTGCTACTGGGTTTTAACTTAATGGATGTAAAAAAAAGCTATAGGATAGACATAGGGTATATTTATTTGATGTGGATATTAAAGAAAATACAGAATAAATAAATTTAAATTACAAAAATTAACATAGAAATACAGTATAGAACCACACATCCAGAATAGTTGTGGTCAGATGTATTCCGGATAACTGGTTTGGGCATTAATTGATCAGATTGGTATATGATATGTGGCTGTGGCATTGATTCTGATTTCAAATTGACTATTAGATTTTGCAAATTAAGATTCAGTCGAAACAAGATCAAAAGTTAATTGGAGTTTGAAAAAAAGACAATTTATGGGAATATCTTGGAAACAAAAATTCTTATTTCCTTTGCATAAAAATCAAAATGTCAAATATCCAACTAAATTTGTCTCTATTTCAAGTCCTAGATGTTGGCATCAAGTTATACTATATGTATTGTATTGTATCAAGCAATGGCATGCACATGTCAAACTGGCACTGTATGGCACTTTTTTTCTGAAATCAATGAATTGGAAATATCATTCTGGATAACTGTTTCCATACTAAAATTAAAATTAAATGATAAGGGAAAGATGCCCTATCTTCCTTGCTTTTTATTTTCTCTATTGTAGACATTTGTTTTGATTTTACCCATATGTAGATTATTTCAGGAAGGAAACAGTTTTAAAAAAAATTAAAAATGGTCTTTGACTTGTTTTTTTTGTAGTGCAGCTGAACTCTGAATTCATGCACATAATATTGAAACTCATCGTTTAGTCTATTCTACTTCTAAGAAAATATGTATCTGCAATTATTCGGCCGAATTCTTAAAAGTGTTCGGCCCAAACTGAATATTCGGTTTATCACTGAATACCGAATCGACTATTCGGTATTCGTCAATCTCTAGTAACTTGCATCATTTTCATCAATGCAAAACTACTAACTATGTTTATAATTGTTGTTATTCAGTTAACTTTCAGTTTTATTTTTTCTTAGGTATATCAACATTTTGCTTCAATCTGTAATTTTCTGTTTTGATATAAATATTTAAAATTAAAAAGAAAAAAAAAATTCTGATGTGTGTTTAGAAAAATGTGTATATTAGGAATTTCCCTTCTCATTCATAAAAGATTCAATGTAGGCAGGTTTGACTGTATTTTTATTGTTATGACCGATGTCAATTAATGAACTTTTTGCTATTTCATCATTTTAAACATTTTATTTAAAAAATGTATTTTATTTTTTCAAAATATCTTTTGTTCAAGTCTGAATATGACTCAAAATCAAGTTTAGTATAGTTGTTTTAGCTAAAATCGCTGTTAAAAAAGCTGGGTTTCCATTTTATGTGTTTATGAGGCCCTCGTTTTTTTTTCTTTTTGAAGCCTAAAAATCAATTTTAAGTACCAATGTTAATATGGAAATAAATCAACTTCGTAAAATTCGTATTTTTTATTAATCTTTGTATAAAATGTTAAAAGAAGATAAATTACAATTTTAAATGATGGAGAAGTACTTTGAGTATTTCATTTTCTGAAGAATAGAATAAATTACAGATATTTGCTTTGAGTATTTCATTTTCTGAAGAATAGAATAAATTACAGATATTTGCTTTATTTCTGTTAGCTCTTCATACACAATGAAAGATATTTCTGTCGTTTGAATATTCATGGCTAATCTAAGTAATGTTTTAATAAAAAGCTCATATTCTACGAAATGGCCTAAGCAAAATTATTTGTTTTATTCTTATTATTTGGAAAACCTAGATTACTTCATCTACATGTGAACACTAGATAAAGGGCAAAATTAGCAGTAGCCACTGACCACAGGGCCAGTGAATGAGAAAAAGTGTCTACTAAAAAATTGGCTGTCAGCGGCCACTTTCTTACAAGGAGAGAGTAAAATTTTCTTGCATTCCACCATGTTATTCTATTTTTTCTGGTTGCAGTATGTTTATATTAGCATATTTATATGTGCTATTCAATTTTAGATTAATACAAATAGAAATTTTAGCAAAGGTTTACTGTTTAGTAGTATTTTTACATAAAAAAGTGGCCACTAGTTTAAAGAAAGTGGCCACTTAAAATAAAAAACTGGTACCACTGGCCAGTAATGAAATTTCCCAGTTTTGCCCTTTACCACCAGATAGTTTTAGCTTAGTAACAATAACTATTTTCTGGAAAACATGCTTCCAGTATAATTCCTATTCTTCTCCTGTTTGGCGTAGTATTATTATCAATTTTGCAGTAAAAGATTTACTAGCTTTTTTAAACTAAACAAAATTGTCAAATTTTCTTTTCTTTTTTGGGCTCATGTTCATGTTGCCTTTATTTAAATCCAGCCTTAGTTGTTAAGGTCAGAGGCAGATCAGTTACAGTTTGGTAAAAGAGTCTCATTTCTCAAGAGAATATTTTTTTCAATAATACAATAATGTATTTCCATGTGCAAATATGTGTTATTTTGTGGAATTTTTCTTGGTTCTGGGGATCACGGCCTAAATGATCTTTACCTTGGAAGATATGCTTCTGTAAATGAAGTCGTTGCAATCTGGTTTCATATCTAGAGTTGCTTGAAATGAAGTTGATTTTATATCTATTGTATTCTGAATATTTTTAGATGTTAAATTTTCTAAAGGTTTTTGGTGGTTATGAAAATAAATACTATTTTTCTTGACATTTAACTTATCTGTTTGAAGTGAAATAAATTTTCCTGTTGATAATCAAGCAAGCAGATTTATTTATCTGTAATTACTTAATTGTATTCTAAACTAAAGTAATTCTATGAACATTGTTGTAACTATTATTTTTTATTACGAAATTTTTATGCTTGATTCATTGTTGTATTTTCACAGTAACTGCAACTTACTTGTTAATAACTTTGTATTTATTGAATTTTGTTGAAGTGGAACACATATAATGACATACTGTGCATGAGAAGTTAAAAAGTGTTTAAATTAACAATTATAGGAAGTGTTTGGTTTAGAGGTTAGTATCTGCAAGGGATGAAATTTTCAGGTCAGGTCAGGCGAAAGCCATCTTACATCAGCCTGGTCCATTTTATATTTATTTATTTTTTCAGATTAGGGCCTCATCCAACTGAATTTCCACAACAAATGCTGATATTCTCTAACCAACATTATTCTAAAATTGAAATTCTGTTAAAAGAATATTGCTTACATAATTATGCAAAAATTTCAAAGTACAACATTTTTCAGATTATATGTCTGCAAGCTGTGGAACATGGAATAACAGTATTATTATTCATTTAGGCAATTATGTACTTAAAGACTCATAAAACAAAAAATAATAATAATGTAGTTGACAAATATGGTTAAAGGAAATCATAATTTTAACTACTCTACAAAGAAAAAAATTGATATTAAAAATATTTTTCTGTAATATATTAAACCAAAATCAATTTCTAAAAATTCCTTTAAACAAATGTACAATATCACTATTATCTCTCTATTCTAAAAAAAAAAATGAGGGTACTTAAAGAGGGTATTCATGTCTGTACGATAGATCGCCAAAAATGGTTGTCACTCGCCAATTGCGTTTATTGTTGTCAAACCTTAAAACAGTAATTTGATATTTAATAAATGCATAACGTCGTTAATGATATAAAAACAAACATCTCAAAAATCAAATATCTATTCTGTATCATAGTTATATGGCAACTATATAATATTAATTATGCAGTTACAATGAAGAAAAAAAAAAGAGTTATTGTAATTAATATCAAAGCAAAAACCCTTGACGGGTTAAAAGTTTCTGACGCAGCACTTTATCTTATGCTCTAAGAATTTTAAATATGGAACTTAAAAATACTGATATCAAATTTTGAGTGACGTTATGCTATTTCTTAAAAAATATATTTGTATTTATTTCACCATTTTATTTTTGTTTTATTTATAATCGCATGTGAAAAAGTTATGTTCAACATGAAAAGCTGCATAAAATTTTATTCGCTGTTGCTTTATCATTTACATCTCTCATAAATTCAAAATATGTGTTTTAAAAGATATGATATAAAATTTAAGTGACGCCTTGATGTGACTTTAAAAGGTTTGTTTTTTAAAATTCAATTTAAATTATTTTTGACTTGGTTAAAATATTTTTTTTACATCTACACAATACTTTTAATTTTCCAATTCACTGTTAAATATATCACTTTCATTGAATCTATACTATGCATTGAAATGTATTTATTTCAATAAATTGATTTATCTTTTGTGTCACGCTATTCAAAATTGTGAGTAAGATTTATGTAAATGGTTTATTTGCGTCAAACTATCCTTTTTCATACATTTCATGTAGTTTGGACACAATGACGCAAAGAAACCATTTACATAAATCTTACTCACAATTTTGAATAGCGTGACACAAAAGATAAATCAATTTATTGAAATAAATACATTTCAATGCATAGTATAGATTCAATGAAAGTGATATATTTAACAGTGAATTGGAAAATTAAAAGTATTGTGTAGATGTAAAAAAAATATTTTAACCAAGTCAAAAATAATTTAAATCGAATTTTAAAAAACAAACCTTTTAAAGTCACATCAAGGCGTCACTTAAATTTTATATCATATCTTTTAAAACACATATTTTGAATTTATGAGAGATGTAAATGATAAAGCAACAGCGAATAAAATTTTATGCAGCTTTTCATGTTGAACATAACTTTTTCACATGCGATTATAAATAAAACAAAAATAAAATGGTGAAATAAATACAAATATATTTTTTAAGAAATAGCATAACGTCACTCAAAATTTGATATCAGTATTTTTAAGTTCCATATTTAAAATTCTTAGAGCATAAGATAAAGTGCTGCGTCAGAAACTTTTAACCCGTCAAGGGTTTTTGCTTTGATATCATTACTTTTTTGAGGTTAGTGATAAAATGATTAAAAAAAAGATACTTATGGAATTTAATGCAGATTTAATTTTTACTATTTTATTACAATTTTCCTTATAGCAGTTTGTATATAAAAACAACTGGGTAAGTATAATCGCAGATCGCACAGAGGGTTTCATTTGATATTCCTTTAAAAACACTTTATCCTTAAATTAATAAATCCAAAATGTTAATTTATAATTATTAAATCCTTAGATAGATGTAGCACCAATAGTTCCAATTTTCATGGGGCAGGGAACGCACTCTTTTAAACAAACCACCTTCCAATTGAAGTCATCAAAAACCAAGTTGAATAAGCCAGAGCCCGTTGTGTTGTTTGACAAACAGCAGTCTCATGTCCCCTCCTTCCCCCCTTTTTCAAAATTTTTCAGACCAGTACCTAAGAATGGAACCGAAATAATTTTTTCTCTTCAGAAATTACGATAAAAAAATAGTATGCAGTACTCATAAATTTACTTTAATGCTATATAGGGTGATTATTAAGTTAATTATAACGTTTGGAATCTGTTGCATTGATGTCCGAAAGGTAGTTTCTGAGTTATGGAAGCTGGACCCATAAGGCGCCATAGAGGGGCGAAGCCCGCTAGTGTCTATCATAATTATATCTGCCATGTAGACTAATTGCGATATTTAATCAAAATAGCCCCCCCCCCCCCTCCTCATCCCCGGAAATATAACAAATACAAAATGTGTCTTTATAAACCTATCGTCAAATAGGTTTTTATTTCTTTTTCCCTAAAAAAACATGATTTTTATATCCGTAACGTAAATAGCGGACGAAGCCCGCTAGTTCCTATCATAATATATATTTTTAATAATTTTATATAGTCTGTAATAAAAATCAGACTTAAAATAGTCTAGTTCCATGAGTACTTGTAGTGTCAGTTACATGCTACGATTTTTGGATACCAGTATTTTAGAACGGGAAAATGTGACTTATTTTATCGGAGATATCTCATTAATTGAATAAGGTGAAGCAAACTTTTTGAAAAAAAGGTGGCCAACAAGCATGGCAGTTATCAGCTATGTGACTTTGTGCTAAAGTCCATTAATTTGATCTGCTTTAAAAAGATTACAGAAGATTGAATTATAGTAGAACCTGGATTAACCGAGCTTCGATTAATCGAGGTTTCTGTTAACCGAGTCGATAACAAAGTCTGATTTTTTTTTTCCTTTTGAATGAGCCTTAAAAATAACCACACTCTTTAGCTCACTGTCCGTGCTATACAGGCCCTTCTGCCCCCCAAAGCCCTCAACTCCAAAGAAACATTGGACCCTGAGAAGTCAATAGCGAACAATGCTTTGTTTCCAGTGGCTGTGTGAACTTTCGTAAATTTTTCAATTTGCATTTTAAAATTTACTACTGGTAGTTGATTTTCTTTTTAAATTTGTTAAGCTGTGAAACAGAACTTTACATATATTTACTTTTATTATTTAAAAAACGTTCTATATATATTTTTTAAAGAGATGTTAAATTCGCAAGCACAGCGAGTTTTTACACACAGTTTCTATTAACCGAGATTTCCGATTCCGATTTACTAACAGTCCCAATTAGCTCGGATAATCGAGGCTGCTCTGTATAATTAAAAAATCAATGGCGATCTTACTGTAAACGGGTTTCCCTTTACTGAGGGATTTCAAAACCGAATCAGCTGATGTTAGTTGCTGTTTCCCTGCTTGATTAAATAAGATTAGTTAAACATTTGAAAATTACCAAATATAAAAGGAACTAAGTCAACAGAGTCTTTGCTTTATGGTATTTTTTAACAACGCTATAAGAAAATGATTTTAAATAAGAGATTTTAAATGTAAGTTTTAAATATGACATAATTTTCACCAAACTTTCCTTTCTCTTTGTAACATTCAACTGAAAATATTTTTATTATTAGAAAGATAATATTATTATTTGCGCTACCTTAAAATTAGCAACTATAGTTAAAAATATCATCTCGAAATTTGAAATAAATCTCTCATATAAATATATTTTTTAATTTACACTGTTTTGCGATGTGTTTTGTAAACTGTTTTGGCCACTTTGGCCAATATGACGTAATTTCCTCCATTTACGACTTTTAGCACATATCAATGAATTTATAATTTAAAAATTTTCTTTTTCTTTTAATATTCACGTGTAAATATAATTTTTATGACGTAATTTTCAATGTTTTCCTTCTTTTAATGCGTAATCATTTAATTCTAATTTGAAAATAATTGATTATTTTATAATTTTCTTTCATTTTAAGTAAGCATGTGTAAAAACAATTTTTATGACGTAATGTTTAATATTTTCCTGCTTTTAACACGTTATCATCTAATTCTAATTTAAAAGGATTTTTTTCTGTTTATAATAGTCACGTGTGAATAAATTTTTAATTTAAAGGATATATTATTCTTTGCGCTGTTTTAACATTTGGCAACAATTTAAAATAACCTTTTCTAAAATATGTAAAAAATATCTCTGGAAATTCTGAAAATTTTAATTTAAAATTGAAATAAACTTTCTTCCCATGTATATATATTTTTTTTCCTATGAAACTTTTTTAATGAGACAATTTTATCCAGATTTAACATTAAATATCTCTTAAAATAATTCTTCGATTTAAAAACTGTCTATTCAACGTTTTTATCAAACATTTCTCTATAATACTACGCAATTGCGTCAAAAGATGGCGACACCAGAATTCTGATATGCTTATTATGTAAACTCAGATCTCTATCTCCCTGGTAAACTGTAAATATTGCAAAGTTAAATAAAAAGAATTGTCTCGGGGTTATCAAACTTCATTGATATTTATAAATAAAACATTTCAACTAAATTATTTATTATAAAAGAATTATTACATCACAATAGCTTTTATGCAAGGAAAATAATAATAATAATAATAATAATAATATGGATGTCAGTGATTATATATTGATTGACCGTCATAATAATAAAAAATGATATTATAAAAAAGAAGAGCTGAAATGAATTATTTTTTTACGTTTCTGATCGTGTGATTTATATTCAAATAATAATTATTAATGTATATTTTTTGTAAAGTGATTGAAATTAAATATATTTATAAAATTTATGGTAATATTTTTATTGTTGAAAAATTGCCAAGAAATAATCATCATCAAATTGGCGTCATTATAATTGTAATTTTATTTAACTTAATAGCAATTAAAAAAATTACAAAGGAACTGAGAATAATGGTCAACTAGCAGACTTAAAAAAAAAAAAAACATTCACATGTGAAAACACGTACCAGAGAGTATCGAACTGCCTATCCTAAGGTCAGTAAACGATGGCCCTTAGCCACTCAGCCAGTGGGAAGACAAAATTTTTCCCCCCAAAAGTGGTTAAAAAGAAAGCATGTGTATGAATACAGTGTCATGCATTTTCGGTGAAATTTCCATAGAATGGCGAAGAAATTTAGTCCGATTTTTCATGCGCATTATAAAACGAACAAGAGTCTTGCTGGAAACAAGTAAATTGTTATTTGGTTCATCTGAAACATATTTATTTGATTTTTAAAAAATCGCCCGTGTCATTTTCGAGAGAAAAAAAAATCGAATTATTTAACGAACGAGAGTTTTCCCAGAAAAAAGAAAAGTGTTATTCACCTCGCCTTAATCACATTTATATTATGTATCAATTTAAAAATAATCGTTAGAACCGTTTTCGAGATTTTCAAATTAGGAACTTCCTCGATATTATACCAACGTTTTCACTTTAAAAATGGCTATTTAGATCTCAAAATATACTGCACGTAGAAATGCAAAAATTTCAGTATACGATTAGACTGCAGATATAAGACTGTTCTAGAAAATTCAGAACAATAAGACATATATCTGCTGAGTTATTAAAAGGCGGCTTTTCGCGTTTTCTTTGATGTCGAGTTAGCTGTATATATGAGTTCCGCCATCTACGAATTCTATGATACGATACGATACGATTTTAACGATACGATACGATTTTAGGCTTAAGGCTGCGTCACTCGAAATACTACCGTCTTCCATGATTTGTGGTGCCATTGTTGGTGCAATGAATCTGACGTGGTACCTGGAATACGTAAGTACAAAAAAAGTTGTTAAAACTGACTGCAGGTTTTGAATCTATTATGTCCTTTTCACTTTCTCAGCTTATCTTGCAAAAATTATTCCATATAAAAACATGAAAACTGGTATTTTATAGAAAAATGCTTGATAAACATGCTGAAAGGGACTGTTTTTAAATCAGAGAATTATTTTAAGTGCTGTTTAATGTTGACATTGGTCAAAATACTTTGATTACATAAGTTTTATAGAATCATTAAAAACTATACATAGCAGTTTAACCATCTTTTGTAGACATATACTTAATTGGATTGTGGTGTGTAATGCTTTTTAATTTACCTTCAAATGGCTATTGAGTTTCCACATTTGCAGCCATTTTTTTTTCTTCTTTTTAACCCTTAACCGGAAATGTACATCTGTGAGATGTTTGCATCTACATATCTGCCCTTAATATTTTCTCTCTCCGACATTCCAAACTTATTTTTATGCTGTTATATTAAAAAATTGGTCCCGTTAATGCATTATTATTAAAGATTAAATGTTTAAGTTCACTATTTAGTAAATTATTAAGTGTTCTGTTTGTGCACGGAATTTTCACGTTTCCGGTTAAAGGTTAAAATTAAGCAATTTAGTGTGTTTTTAGACACTGCTTAGTATGGATAGGGGTTGACTCATGGAAGGCAAGACCCTCTAGTTTTAATTTAAGAAATTGTCAGCTTGAATCATGTTAAGGACATTTTTTTTTTTTTCAATGAAAATTGGTCATGCCTGGCTCGATCCGATGTAGACTTTTAGTTTAGTTATGGATTTTCAAGGATCTGAAGAAATAATTATCTTTTTCTTGGCATACACATGTCAAAATTGTAAAGAAAATCGTAGAAAACGGCTGCTTCTCTTTCATTTATTCATTGAATAGCATGCATCGTATATTCTATATTTTTACTCCTATAAAAATCGCGTTTATTAACTGAGTGTTTGAATATTATTAATGTGAGCCATTGTTTTGTTTTTAATTAAAAGAATGATAAGACTGCACTTTTGACTGAACCAGTATAAGTTTGTAAGTAAAATATATCATGATTTTCAGGCATAAACAACATATTTATTTTTAAATGTACACAAAGAACTTAATTAAAACATCATTAAATAATAATAGTTTTTTATATGTATTCCTTACATCTTCTAAGTTGTTGATGCAAATATGATGGTTTGATATGCATTTTGTTGCACATACATCCATATTTGCTATAACATTGCAATGTTATATAGTTATATTGTTCCACTTCTGTCATGTACTTTGTGGCACACATTTTTAATTTTGTTTAATTTAACTTTTATGAGTTTTCCTTGCAGTTGGCTTATTTTTATTATTGTAATTAATTTATTTGTATTAAAGATTATTGCTTTTTTAAATTTTAAAATGTACATATTGTTAGTATTCTACATATTATTAGTTAGTAGTTATTTATTGATATCTATTAATTTATCTTATTGGTTAGATTGTAAATAAAATTTGAAATATTTTTCTGTCACAATGCAACCAAGATCCTAATTTTGCATATTAAACTGGAATGTTTATTTATTTTGTATAAAGTGTAAAAAATTTGCCTTGTAACACTTTGTATGCATTTATCACTTATTAAATTTTTAGCTTAAAACTGTCTCTCCTCTCTATAACAAGAATATTTATTTTGCTGAAGCCCTATTATTTAGATTAATCATTACCCAGTATATTTGATTTTTTTTCTTCATTATTTTTCAAATCTTTCTGCCAATAGTTTATGGAATATTATTAATAAAATGAAGAAAAAAACAATGCTTTTATTGAGAGAATCTTAAACATAAATAATTTTCGGGTTAAGGAAAAACAAAAACAAAAACAAAACATAATTGTGATTTCAGCATCTTTGGATATCATTAAAAAATGATTAATTAAATAATATCAAGATTCACTTTGTTTTTGATATGACATTTCACATTTCCATGGCACACATGACATGTTAATGTGAGAATTTCAAACCTGAAACCAACAACCAGGGCCAAAACTAAGAGGGGGCAAGTGCCCCGGGCGCCAGAATGAAGGGGCGCCAAATGAAGGATTGTACCTTTGGAATGGATCATTTTCTTCTGATGGACTGATGGCATTATTATGAAAAAGCCATTATAAATGAAGTGTTAGGTGAAGATGAAAAAGCAGTCATAAAATGTTAGAACTCTGATTTTCTGGTCAGAATGGGAAAAGAATGGCCATAATTTTTTTGACACTTTATTTATAATGGCTTTTTCATAATAATGGAAGCCATCAGTCCATCAGAAGAAAATAACTCGGTTAAAGCAGAAACTTGGTTAAGCGGGACTCGGATAATTGGGATTCTACTGTATATGTCATTTTAAAAATGATCTTTAGAATATTTTTGTTGGTGTTCAGAGGGGCGTCATGACCCCCGTGGCCTCCCCCTTGGATCTGCCATTGTAGATTATGTAATTCAGGATTAAGTTGGCTATTAGAAAATTAGTAAAATTCTCTTTGTAAATATACTTTGCAGAAGGGGGGGGGGGGGGGGGGGAGCGCCAAAATCAATGTTTGCCTTCGGTGTAAAAAGGGCTAGTTTCGGCCCTGCCAACAAGTTGCAAGTGCTATTTAGTATTGTCAACTCATTTGACTGTATTTAAAGTCATCTTTAACGAGGGTTAATTCTGAGTAATCTTCTATAATAATACGAGGCATGTTTTTTAAGTAAGTACCGTTTTGGAATTAAAAAAAGACGTGCAAAGATATCGCAATAATTTTATTTTTACATGAAAGCCTGTACCTTCATCTACTTTTCTACATAATTTCCGTGATTATTGAGGCACTTGTCATAACGTGGCACCAGTTTTTGAATACCCTCATAAAATTCTGCCGCCTGACTTTTTAACCACTGTATCACAAATGTTTTGACTTCGTTATCGTCTGGAAGACGCTGACCACCCAGGTGTTTCTTCAAGTGCATGAACAAATGGTAGTCGCTGGGCGCCAGATCAGGGCTGTATGAAGGATGATCTAGAGTTTCCCATTTAAAAGATTTGATGAGATCTTTGGTCCGATTAGCCACATGTGGACGGGCATTGTCATGCAGCAAAACGATACCCTTACTCAACTTGCCACGTCTTTTGTTCTGGATTGCACGACGCAGATTGTTCAATGTCTCACAATAAGACGCTGCATTGATTGTCTCATTACGAGGCAGAAACACCACTAGCAATACTCCTTTTATGTCCCAAAAAACTGTGCACATGATTTTCTGGGCAGAAATTGTTTGCTTAAACTTCACTTTTTTGGGTGATGATGAATGTCGCCATTCCATGGATTGTTGTTTCGATTCTGGTGTGACGTAGGCCACCCATGTTTCGTCACCAGTAACAATTTGGTCTAAAAAATCTTCACCTTCATTGTGGTACCGCTCAAGGAAAGTCAATGCACTGCCTAAACGTTGGGTTTTGTGCAAATCCGTCAACATTTTTGGAACCCAACGTGAACACAATTTCCGTTAATTCAAGTTCTCGGTCACAATGCGATACAAAACACTACGAGAATATTGAGGAAAGCAGTCGCACAATGATGAAATTGTAAAGCGTCTGTTTTCTCTCACCTTTTCGTCCACTTTCTGCACCAAATCTTCATTAACGACCGAAGGACGCCCACTCCGTTCTTCATCATGCACATTTGTGCGGCCATCTTTAAATGCTCTCACCCATTTCCTTACCATTCCATCACTCATAATGTTTTGTCCGTAAACTTCACAGATCTCACGATGAATATCGATCGGTTTTATGCCTTTAGCACTAAGAAATCGTATAACAGCCCGTACTTCACAATCAGCGGGACTTACGATTGTCGGAAGCATCTTAAACACTCAGTAAACAACGTATACAATGAAGAATCAGACTGTAATGGCGTCAGTGCGTAGACAAGAGATGCAGGTAACCAGCGCGCATGCGCGGAACGCCGACCGTAGCGCTGCGGCGGCGGAATCGCAAAACGGTACTTACTTAAAAAACATCCCTCGTACTATATAACTAAAAAATAGAAAATGCACAAAATAGTTGATCATTAGTAGTTTGTTAGAATGCAATCAATCATCTTTAAAAAAAAAAAATCTCATCCATTTGGCACCATGGCTACTAAAGCCACCTTTGACTGTATTTCATAATATAATCTATACTGAAAATTATTCTTCAATTTTAATGCAAATTTGGAAGTGCACTATCTGCTATTTAATATATTATTCTTCATAATATATTTTTTCTTAAATGAAAAGAATGTCTGGGAAAATTGCAACGGAAAGCAAAGAAAAGAAGGTAAGTAATGCATTTGGAATAAGTAATCTAAATTTTATTGTAATAATTGAAACAAGGAATCTAACTATCTTTAAACTACTGTTATTTTAATTTTATTGCTTTAGTGTCTCTTTACACTATTAAATAGGTGCAACTTGAAAATGGCAAATTCATTTTTAAAAGTGTCCCAAGGAACATTTATTATATGTACCGTACATTTATATCGTAATATAGTGTCAGATCTGCGAATCTAATAAAAAGATTGCCGTACCACATTTTTTGCTACAGCTGTGGAATTTTAATTTGTGTTACACTTTATGAAGTATTGTCCAACAGAACAACACAAGCTTTCTAAATATGCAACAATAAATTCATTCCTTATTGATCAGTTTACTCACCCAAGACAGAGAGTGACTACCCCCAAAAATATCTGTGCATATTTCTGAGCGACTTTATCTTTAATAAATAACAAATATTAAATAAATAAATATACACAGAATTTCCCCCTGAATTAGAAAAGGGCAGAGTGTTTGCTGGTGGGTAAAGGACTTATTTTAGACTCTTATGGGAAAAGCATTCTTTCAATTTTTATTCAAAAAGAAGTAAAGGCACGATTTTGAAGCTTTCATTCATCTGACGAAACTCTCTTTATCCCCTTCCTCTGTCTGTCACAGAGTCCGTTCTTGGAAACTTTATAAGTTAGAGATTTGAAATATACTTTTTAGCTAACACCTCCAATGACAAATCATAAAATTTTGAAAAAGTCATGTTATTTTAATTAAATGATGAATTTAACAACAGCTGACGATTTCTACGATTTAGATTTTAAAACAGAACTTTAATTTCAGTCTTTTTTGCGTAGGTTAGATGACCCTGTGGTAGTGTATTTACCTGCTATTCAGAATGTTTCTAGTTCAAAGCTAAGTGTCAGAGTTTGAAATTTTTTATCCGGATTAGATTTTATTATCTAATAGATTCAATTTTACAGATTTTTTTTTTTTTTTTTTTTGTCATTTAAAGGCTAAAAGTTAATTTTTTTTCTTTTTTTTTTTCCCTCAGACCACATTTTATTGTCCGATGGATTTAATTTAAAGAACTTTCATATATTTTTGCCATTTTTTAGCTAAAATTAAATTAATTAAATGTGCCTTTCAGATATGCAAACATATTCTGTTACAATTGTCTGAAAAGTAGTTCTTGAATATTTTTAATTTGATTGAAAAAAATAGCTTATAATCATTTATAAATTAAATCTAATGGTGCTGCCATCTGTGTTCTTATTGATAAGGAATAAAGTGTTTTGAAAGGAATATTAAACGAAACCTTTTATGCGATTTTCAATCTCACTTACCCACTTGTTTTAAGGGTGCTATTTTTTAAACCAAAGGGCAGGCAGGGTACAGCAGCTTCCTGAAACTGTTTGAGGGAAAGTTATTATACATACATAGGGTAGGGGCTCCAATAGTTTGCTACCCCCAGTAGTAGCCACAATGAGATAAAATGTTTTATACATGTTTATTTTTCTACCAAAGGAAGTGCATTAGTATTTGGCAATTTATTTTTGGTATATGTAGCCGATTACGGTGCATTTACCATATATATTTTATTTCATATGTACTTTGCAACTCAAGTAATTTCTAATTTACAGGGTGATCCTAAAGCAACTGCAAAAGAAAAAAATTCAATAATTCGAAAACTATAAGTAGTAGCACAATGCAGTTTTCACAAAATTGCACAGAAAATAATGTAAAATTTTTTTATGGGGAAAAAAAAATACTGCCAGAATAGATATCTTTGCCATTAACAGTTAGCACTATTGTGATTCAGAAGCTGCTGCCTGTCTTTATTTAAACGTCATATGACATTACAGCAGAGATCATGTTCAATGCTGTGCAGAGCATCATTTTCATTAATGGAATGATATTGAACATTTGAAGTACTCTCTACATTGTTAACTGTACTGTGTCGTATTATCTATTTGAACTATTGAATTTTTTTTTTTTAATCACATGATACTTTAAGATTTGCTAATTTATGTGTATTTATAAAAAAAGGATGTTCCTGGCATTAGAGTGAATACAAGTGATAGATTGAGAAGACTGCGTTTAAGAATGAAAGCTAGTAATTATGATGCCTACATTGTACCATCTAGTGATGAACATGAGGTAACTGCTTTTGTCTTAAACATTTTTAACTACTTTTTATTATATTGTTCTTAATTATGTGCCATATTTCTATAAATGAGTGCAAAAAAAATAATGGTTTTGTTTTTTATCTCTCTCTTTGTTCTGATTTTCTGCTTACATCTATACATTTCTCTGAATATGCATATATTATTTTACATAGTTTTGTCATTTTATTTTAGTGAGATGCTTACATTAGCGATATTTTAATTAAATTTGCCTCTGAAATTGCCAAAAAATCATGGTTTTGTCTGTGTTATCGAGGAAGAGCTCAGATGGTAAAGGTTGATATGCAGGGGCATAGCTAGAGATATTTTTTCAAGGGGGGGGGGGGGGGGGATTAAAAAATTTCCCAACTTGAAACTAATTGCTCTATTTTCCAACTGAAATTATATGTGAAATGTGTGTTTAATGGTAATGATACTCATATGTAAAAAAAATTTCCTTCCAATGAAAAGTACTGAAACTAAAAACATAAAAATTATAACTATTGGTTCATTTAATGAAAGATTTTGTCTTTAAGTATTGTGTATGAGTCATAAACGTACTTCATATTAAAATAGCCTCATGATATTTTGGGATTTTTGAGAAAGGAACAAAGTTTCGGAGGAAATAGATTAGAGAACTGTTGATGGACAACAGTAGAGAAATTCAGGTCTGGTAGATGTATGATATTTTCGTAACACGGAAAAACGCAATAACAAATTGAGTCTCGCTGCTTTTTGTATTTCTTTTGATAATTTAACTAGTTTGCTGTTACAGAATTCGGAAAAGTAGTCAGCAAAACAATAAAAAAATCTTTTTTTTTTTTACTATTATTTTTAAAAAAGAAAAAGTGTATCAAAAATCTGGAATTTCCCAACTCGAAGCTCAAATTTCCCAAGTTCGCATATATCAGAGAGCATATATGGAAAATATCAGATATATATCAAAATATCGGATATTTTTGATATTTTCGAAAATATGATATTTACAAACCCTGGTTCTTTGTCAGAGGGAAAACAATACACCTTGTGTGTTCCGTCTATTCTTGTAATTTAGAATGGCATAGAAGTATCATATAAGAAGGTGGCATATGTGTACTTTTGATAATATTTAATAAGAAAAATAACTTAAAATCACAAAAAAAAAAAAAATGTGTGCTGTTTTTGCTGCAGCATGTGAGTGAACTCCGGAACAAAGAGGGAGAAAGAGATCCCCCTTAAAAATGATGGATCTCTCTTCAGTGACGTATGCCACTAAGTTGAAACCAGTTCCCAGGCCGGTGATTTTGAAGGTCACAGTTTGACCCGCACAAGACTTATAGTTGGTACATTTTCTTAGTATTTCAAATTATACTCACTGTTTTCAAAGATTTAGGGGCGGGATAAGGTGAACCACGGGTTTAAATGGGCTGTGTAGTAAAAAAGTTTGAGAAACACTGCTCTAGGATATGCTATTTGTGTTAATTTACTGAATAATTATACTAGGTATTAGTCCATGAAGAAGGATGTCTGTTTTAAGAAAGGATTTATAATCATGTCTGAATTTAACCTCTTAATGATTCTCTCTTGCAAATCAGATTTTCCACTCTCATAATATGAAACCCATGTTGTAAACCTATAAGTAAATTTAACAAAGGATTACTGGTAGTCTAATACAATTATCAAACTTTGATTTTCAACAACAGAAAGTTATAACTGATACATAATACTACATCTTAGTCGATAGTCTTTTAAAACTTTTAAGTATTTTTGGAAAAATCTAATTAATAAATGTAATAGTGATTTGAGTTTAATAGTGTTTGAATTACTTTAATGTTGGCTCTGTTTCATTGTCTTAAATTATCTATTTTCATATTTTTAGAGCGAGTTTGTTGCAGATTACGACAAAAGAAGGCAATTTATATCAGGATTTAGTGGTTCTGCAGGTAATGAAATGCTTTCATTTATTAAATATTATCTTGCATTGTAGAAAACTTTTCTTTAGATAAATATTTTAATTGTAATTCATTGTTATTTTGATGTATGTCTATTTGACTGATTTTTAGATTTTGCTAAAATCAGTTGTCTATTAAATATATATATATATTTATCAATCTTATTTACAAAACTTCTAATTAAAAATGTAATACAAATTTATATTTAGTAACATTTTTCTTACATGTATTCAGTTAATTTTTCTAAAAATGTAAATTGTCCTATTTTCTCATATAATTTTCATCCCTGGAAAAGAAAAAAATGTTTTTTTTTGATGGAATTTTTACATCTAAAATGTTAGAGAATTTGAGTTAGAAGTGTGATTGTTATGCACTCAAATCACATGTGTTCTATTAAGTGTCATTCTTAAACATGTTTTAAAGTGAAGTTCAAATTTGGTTCTTCAAATCGAAAGAAATAAAGTTTCCTTTTGTATTTACATAAGGAATTGTTAATCGACTTGTGCAAGTAGTATTGCAACCTATAATGCTACATCATTGGATCATATCATGTGATTTATTAATATTTTTTTTCTGAAAATTAACAAATTTAAGTTAGACTATCTTTAAATCGGATTGTTCATTTTCTAAAAAATAGATTTTTTCAAGGTGTGAGATAAGTTCTCACAGTTTTTAAATTTTATATATTTTTGTTCCTTTTCAGCTTTCTAGCATCGTTAATTATTTAATTCAGTTATGTATCGTGCAGCGTGATGTTAAGCTTCCCATCGACTGCTGTTATCGGAGATCGTATTTTGCCTTTTATGGCATTTTCAGAAAAGCGCTTTTACTGATGTACTTCTCTCTCAAAGTCACGCTCCTGTTTTATTTGTTTATCTGCCATTTAGAGTCTTTCGTTTTCTCTCACTGGCGAAGTCATGTATCTCTTCTAAGGGGCATGCATTTGTTTCACATTTGAGAATTAAATTCCTCTTTTTAATTACAGCTTCTCATTTGACTTTTTTTTAGACTCTGTCATTATTTTAATTAGCTAATCAATTTAAATCTTTATGTTTGATTGTTTTGTTCATCCCGTGGATTTTATTTATCTACAAAATTTTGTTAATTTATATCAGAATTTGGTTTGATGTGATCCTGTTATGACGTGAAGTTTATGTACCCAGTTTTTGTTTGATGGAACCGCAGGCTTGGAGATTGTTAAAAAAGATTGTTCTCATCTTAAAAGTCAATATTCTTAGTGATTTGGGATTGCTTGTCGTGCCATAATAATTATATAATCTGTGCTGACTTTTCTTAAATTAAATTAAAGAGTTAAAAGATTCCTTCAAGATTTCTAATTTTATAAAGATATTGTCAAGCTCATAATTTATAGTGAGAAGTCTTTAATAACCTTCTAACTACTAATACAGTGAAACCCGCTTAAGAAGTTTCCCAAGGGAATGGAAGATAAAAACGTCTTAAACGGGAAAACTTCTTAAACGGGAAATTAGCATTTTTTGAAAAAATCAATAGTTTAAATATTGATATTCAGAAGAGGGTTTATTTTATCTTAGTACAATAATACAAAGAGTACTTTCTATAAAATTGAGTTTTCTTAAGAAATTTAAATTAGTTTGCACACTTTAAAAATTAACTAATAAAGTAAAAATGCATAATTACTTTAGAAACTCTTTATTTAATCCAAGACAAGAAATTTCTCTTTAAGAGTCATTTGATATGTTTTTGCAAAAAAAAAATTTGGTTATAGTTTTTTGTTTCTGTTTTTTTTTTCGGCAACCTTTAATCAATAACTTTTCTTCCATAACTTCATATTTTCCTCTTTTCACATTTTTAATTTTATGAGATTTTTCAGAACAGTTTAAAATGAGATCTCGTTTTGCTAGAATTCCATTCAGAGTAGTGCAACGTATGTTCAACTTCTTTGCAATTTCAACTCTTGTTGTTTTCGCGTTACTATCAACTTCTTTCAAAATTTTGATTTTGTCTTCAATTGACAAGGCTTTCCTTTTAATTGCCTTTCCCGACATTTTTTGGGGAAGAAAACAGAATTTTTTGTTCGTGTATTTTCTAACAAGAAAGCTTTGATGTTATGCACTTTACACTGACTTAAAAACTGCGAAATGAATAAACCAAACGCAGATTTGGTATACATTACACTTATGGAATATGGTGGTGGGAAAGAATCTGTTGTAACTATTGAACTGAAAGAACCACCCATCGGTAGGACGGAGCAATTCCCTTTTCTCTTATCAGTCACTATTGTTACAGTGACGAGAGGCCCATCCTCTACCCACATTCCATTTCCATCAAACACGTTAAAGAGATTTTAAGGTGAAATAGAGGTGACCACATCTGCTATCAGTCCTAAACATTGACCTTTTTGAATAGCGAAGAATAATAAAGAAAGAGATTTCAGCACAGAAAATAAAATAATAATCAAAAAGACAAAATAAACGAGCTTTGAAAGTAAAAATGGAAGGAAAAATAAAACATTTTAAGCGGGAAAGAGTTTCGAACAAAACTTCTTAAACGAGTTATTTTAGTGTTGTAAGAATAAGAGAAAAATGGGAATCGAAAATATAAACTTCTTAAACGGGAAAACTTCTTAAGCGGGAACTTCTTAAACGGGTTTTACTGTAGATTCTGAATAAACAAGTTGGTTATTTTTTCCAATAATTGCTTCTTCATTTCGTTTTCAACATTTTGCACGGCTGTAAAGTAAGAATTACTCTTTACGTTATTAATTATTCTCTTCATTTTTTTTTATTGAATCTAACCGCAACTTTGTTGCATCGGGTTTATTGCCACTATCTGTACACAATGCAATTTATCAAATCTACTTTAATTTAAGGCCAATATTCCGTACTCTGCAATGTTATACTTATAAAAGATCTCTTTATTATTTGTGTCACACAAGGTGCTCAAGAAAATTAACTTTGTCCAGCTTTAGAAAACTCTATAAAGTAAAAGTGATCAAAAATAAATTCTGCTTTAGAAAGTCTTAAGGAAGATAATCTACAAATAAATATTTCATATGTATCTAAAACATGTGTTTATGTACATATTACAATTTCTTTACTAAAATTAATGATACAGAATTATACTTATTGTAGCTAACATTACATAAAGTTACTTAAAAGTGTAGTTTATGTAGATTTTTATTTTTTTGAGAGATATGAAAAAAGAGTGGTATATTGAAATGAGTGATTTAACGAGATGTGATATGTTGAGGGTCGGGTTGCCAGATTGTGCGTTTTTCACGTAAGCTAAATGTTTTTCTGTATTTTTTAAGTCTATTTTATAGTGTATGTTTAAATTTGTCCTGTACGACGATTTCTTCTATTTTTCAGCCACATCTTACCTTTCATAATTTCAAGAATTTTTTGTCTTTCAGTTTGCTTAAAAATTTAACCTTTTGCCAAAAAGAAGTTGCATACATGCGCATTAAATCTAAAAACAACTTTTTTCTGACCAAAATCTTGGGAGAGTTCTGTAACATTAATTGCTAACTCTTTGAAGTAGCTGCTCACCACAGTATGCATCATTGTTGCCTTTGATCCTCTGAACTTGACATTACAGTAGAGTGCCGATTATCGGAACTCCAATTAACCGAACTTCCAATTATCCGAACAGCCTAGTTCTCTCAAATAACATCCTATTTCTCTTATCTTCTCGTTAAACAGTGACGTAGATGACAATGTTGATGAGATTGCGGATGAGATTCCAGATGAAAAAGAAAATGAAAACGAATGCCCTGAAAATGACCCAGGTCCATCACATAACGAAGTCTTTGAGTGTTCGGAAACAGCTATGAAATGGCTCGAACGGCAGAAGAATTCTGATCCTATTCAAACAATGTATTTAAGAAGAATTCGAGATAGGGCAGCATAAGCAAACAAAAATAGAAAGTTTTTTTGCTTAAATTATAATCTCTGGAGTTCAGAAAAAGAGAAAAAAGAAAATTTTAATGATAAAAAAGTAAAAAAAAAAAAAAAAAAAAAAAGTTTTTATACACGTAGGCACTAACTGGTGCTGCCAGTCCTTAGCCTGGATAAAGTGTGAAGGTTTTAGTATAGTCAGGAACATTCCTTAAATTGTCTGTTTATTTATCCAATCTAGGGTCGGTCCCGACTTGTTCGGACACTCTACTGTATTGTGTACTATAAGTACCTACCTACATTATAAAACTTTTAATTTTGCATATCTGTTAAGTTTTAATAGTTTATTTGGTTTATTATCTCCCTTTATGCTTAAATAGAAACAATTATTTTTGTAGGGTGTCTATTACTAAAATTTTCAAGATCATCATTGAATTTTAGGATGTTTTGATTTAGCTTTGTTCTTATTGTGCAATTACAGGGTGTCTACAGAATCTGGAAATCAGGGACTCGTGGAAAAATCAGAGAGGTTTATCAATCTGGAAAAATCAGGGAAAAGTCAGGAAACTTTGTAAAAATACTCTAAAATCAGGGAAATTTGTCTATATGTGAAAATATTTGCATTTTCACCTTGCCAATGAGACTGATTCGTCTATTTTATATACAGTACAGAACCATTTATCCGAAATGGTTGGGGTCAGATGTATTCTGGATAGCTGGTTTTTCTGGTTAACTGGTTGGTCATTAAAACAGCATCCATTTGATAAGTTTTGTGAAATATATGTGGTTGTGGCATTATTTCTGACTTTAAATTATTAGATTACTTGGATTAAAAAATCAGGTGCAAGATCAAAAGTTGATAAGAGTTTGAAAGAAGGTAATTTATGGGAATGCCCGTTGGAAACAAAAATTTTTCTGTTTCCTCTGCATAAAAATTAAAACATCTAAAATACAATTAAATATGTTTCCATTTCAAAGACGAGATGTTGTCATCAAATCATAAAATTGTTTCAAGCAATGCATATGTCAAACTGGCAGTATATAACACCTTTTTCTGCAAACATTCTGAAATCAGTTTATTAGAAATAGCATTCTGGATAACTGATTTCCGGATAAATGGTTCCATACTGTACCATTTTTTTCACGTGCTGATTAGCCTCCCAATATTTTTAAAAAGATGCACATGTGTGAGTTTTTGATATTTAACACAAATTAAGGTGATGAGATGTCCTCATTTTCTGTAGATAGCACTTATGTTGAAGGCAATTTACCTAATTTTTAAAAAATTTAAATGATACATTAGCAAAACCTGACCAGGTGACCATCTTAATCCAATTAGCTATCCCGTCAAATTTAGATAAGTCTTAGAGTTGAATATTTTTCAGAAAATGAGGAAATTTTCTGGTCACCCTATATCCATTGGCCACTGTATGAAGTTGTTGGAAATTTTGAGTTCGGATTTATAAAACTGTCAACTAATATTTAATGAATATTAGGCAATTTTTATGTTTTGTCTCCCAAATGAGATATTAGCAAGCTGAATAAGTGTGTTATATGAGGAATTGCCATACATGAAAAAATACTGTATGTGTATTGTTAATAATGGAAATCAGGGAAGTGTGATAAAGATAGTCAGGGAACTTTTTTTTACAATTTTTGTAGACACCCTGAATTAATTTTTCATTCGTGATTGTATATATGACTGCAAAATTAGTTAAACAATGTTGATAGAATAATGTAATTCAAATACAGTTGAAAGATAATGATTAAATCAATTTATTAATATCCTTTTTTAAACAAATTTGCTGCTGAAAACAATACTGGCACATTCAACTTACTTTAGTGTAGTATAAAAAAGGACGGTAGCACAATAAAAACAAAACTAACTCATGTCAAGCAAAATCTTCCTTTTTTTTTTTTTCTGAAATAAATCTGGCAACCCTAGTTGATGGGCATTTATCTAAAAATAATAATAAATTTATATTTAAAATTTTTCGCTGACCTTTTAAGTTAAAAATTGTACAAGTAAACACAGTCATACCCTATTTAGTAAAGTAACCACTTATTCAAAGTATATATGCTAAAAATGAAAAATTGCTGATTCATCTTTACTTTTTTTATCTCAGTATTTTAATTTATCTGTTCAATGCTTAAGCTTTTGGAAAATAATGTACAATAGTATAAATGATTATGGTGCACTTAATCAACTAGCTAATTAATCATGTAATACAATGATTTATTACAAATTGACATTTTAGAAATGTTTTAAATTTCTCTGTAATTCCCACCTGAATTAATTACCATTCATATAAGAATTAATTTTTGCATAGAAAACTAAATTTTTCTGTAAATTTGCTAATTTTTTTTTGTGAAAAATTAAGCACATGTTGATAGCCATCCCGCCCTGAATTCCAAGCCCTGATATATGTGTATATATATACCTGAGGATTCTGTCTCCGTTCCACAAATATTTCAAGCTTTGCAATGTTTTTCCAATATTTCAATGATATTCAGTGTTTTACTGTATTTTAAATTGCCTATCTCACTTGTTATTATAATTTATTTTTGGATGTTTTCCATAAAGGACACGACTTCATTTTTTATTTTATTTTTCCCATTTGTGAATGATAAATATGTGTTATTTTGTAATGGTTTTATATATACAGTTGAGCCTCAAAAATCCACTCAGCTTGGGACCACAAGCTGTGCAGATTTTGGAATTTTGCAGATTTTAGAGTTATGTAAATTCTGAAATTAAATGATTTTTTTTTTTTTTTCAACTTAACGTTTTTATATTCCCAAGAAGAGCATGTAATAATTCAATTTAAGCAAATCAAAACTCGAATCTCTTGTATTACCTGTATTATCATTTTAATACCCAAAATTATTTTTTGTTACAATTTTTAAACATTTCGTATACAGTCCTTTGGTTGAGAACTTCTGTTTTCTCTTTTGAAGTTTCTTTTGAATTCTGTAAATAGTCATTATTTTCTGTTGGTCTATGCAGCTCTGCTGCTTCAAGAACTTCAAAAATTTTTCTTACAGTCAGACCCAGTTTCACTATCTTCAGGTGCGTTCATTATTGAATAATTTAATTTCTTCATTTGCAACATGATTTCATCTTTATTTTTCATCCACTCAACAATTTCTTCTTCTTTAAAAACTGTTGTGAAGCTGGGTTGAAATTTTTTGCATAATTCAACAGAGTTCAGATGCTTTAGCTTGTGCTAAGGTTGACTGAAAAATCTTTGTCTTTATCCTCATTTTCAATAAATAAAGAGCCATTGAAAAAAAAATATTTTCTTTTCTTTCACTGTTATTTGGAATAAAGATTATAAAGAATACTTCTTAATTGCAAATTTCACTGTTTATATTTTGAAATGCATGTGGATTTTAGAAGTGCGGATTTTCGAGACTGTACTCTATGTATATATGTAATATATTTTTTAATTTCAACTTCTCTTAAATCCATTCTAAATTCTTTATCACTTTAATTAAATTTATTTCCTTTTAATTTATTATTTTCCATTTAAAATGCGTATCCTACTTTCATTCTTTTTTATATTTCCTTATTCAAAAGTCATCTTGGACGCATGGCAATATATTTTTCCAACCTGATATCATTCGGTTTCACAACGTTCTTTTCTTGATCATTAGCTTTTTTTGAAGGAAGCTTCGATGTATTTTTGTGCTTTCTGGGGACTGTTTGCTTCTTTTCTCCTTACTTTAGTCAGCCGTGAAATTGGGCTCTGCTATTGTCTACAATCCTTGCACATTGCATCTTTATGTATTCCCAAGCTCTAACCAATAAATTGCTTTGTACTGGGTCAGAATAGAACTTTTTCTTGTTTCTTTTGCCTCAAAATCTGCGGCTCCAGTTTCAGTGGAATGTCAGTGCCGTAGTGTAGCTGCTTAATATAAATTCTGATTTTTCGCTCGTTATGTGGGGGCATAAATTTACATAATCTGCTGATGTGATCCTATAGCATATGTTCATTTCTGTAAGACTGATTTTGTCTCAAGAAGAACTCTCTCATCAGACTATTGCTGCCATTTATTTGTTAAATAAAGACTTATCATTGCAACTGACTATTTTCTTAGAAGAAACTCTACTATTTTTTTTGGCAATGCCTTGCATAACCACCTCATATGCGTCTACTACCTATATTTTGTTACTTCATGCTCAGAGTTATGTAATTAGCTAATCTTACACTGATTTTCTCAATGGCACTGATTTTTCGTGATATATATATATGCGCTCAAACTTGTTTAATAGGAACCCATCTAAAATGAGAACAGGATTAAAATGAAACGAGCCAGTTGTACATTAAAAGCGGCTCATCATTTAAAGTGTATTAAGACTGTCTCCCTTTTTACAAGCCACAAAAGCAGGATCACAGCTACTACGAGCAAAACATCTGTACAAGTCAATGTGATTTTAAGCAAAAAGTTGGCTGCAATTATGAAAGAAATATCTTTATTATTGAACACTGTTCTGTCTCTGTGATACTATTTCTACATTACAACTGTCTGCCAAAATTTAGTAATTTATCACTTTTACTAGACATAATTTCAATCTTCAAGAAGACCTCCCACCCCTCCTTCAAGAAATGCAAAGGGATGTCATAAGGTCTTGAAAGAATGTAAGAAAGAAGAGAAAGATAAGGACGTTTTAAATATCGCCCCTTTGTAATATTTACAACTAAGCCATGAATGGAAGCAGCATGGAAGAAAACCTTTATTTGTTTCTTTCTTTAAATAGACTCCGGACTACACTAAATATCCTTTGCATGCCTCTTATTGTACTGTTAAAATGGAAAGGATAGATGAAATCAATAGTTTGAACATGACAATGACTATTGCAACATTAGCTGAGTTTCCTGCGGAAAAAAGGAGGTGTTCAGTTGTGTTACTGTATTTTGTTTATGTCCTTTGGTATTACTAATTCTTTAGAGGCTGTTAGGTAACAGAAATCTTAAAATAATAAATTAGAAACTTTAAAATATTTAATTAATTACTTTAAAATATTTAATTAGTTATTCATTATTAATTATTCCAAATTCAGTTTCAGTCAAATTTCACTTTAAAACAATTTTATTTTTCTACAAAAAGATCATTAATTAATATCATTAATAAAATAATAAATCTTAATTTTAATAATTTCAGCCAAAATAAATATTTCTTTTATAATTTTCAAATGCAATTGTATTATCACACTCAGATGGATCTATGAAGTGAGTAAAGAGTTCGAGTATGATTATTTTAAATCCTCCATATATAGAAGACCGTGATGATTCTTCTACAAAGTAATGAGCTATGGTTTCATCTTATTTGTTTTCATACATGAATGCTCAGCACAGAATGTTCCCTGTTCTAAAGTGATGATGCTGTTATTCATGCTTCGATCCTGCATATTTATAGAGGTAAGATGATGGACTTTTATACATTACCTCAAGAATCAAATGGGAATAGAGTCTTATCAAAACAATAACAAGGACATTCTTGATGAAAATATTTAATATCTGCTTCGGCTAATTAAGAAACTATCATATGAACACTAGTAGAGACACTGAATCATATTAAGAATATTGAATCTTGTAATTTCGATCCTCCGTCTAATGAGTGGAAATAATATCGAGATTATTTCTGAACAGTGAATGTTGCCTAAGATAAACAAGCTAAATGTCTTTCCTACTAAAGGAAAACTGATCACTATATTTTATAATTTTAATATAATAGTTATGTGTGATGCTATAACCGTTGTACTGTTTTTGATACTAAAGATTTGGGTAAGTGCACTTTTCCCTCCCTCTCCCCCTTTACTGAATTTGAAACATGATATGCAAATATAATAAAATTACTTGATATTTATATCTATTTGTTTGTTTCCTTTTGTGTTTATTTTGTATAATATATATAACTTAATGTGCCAAGGGACCAACAAAATTAAACAAATAAATATTGTATATTTCGATTGATAAAATAATTATCAAAGAATTATATTGGCACTTCTGCATTTATGAGTTAAGGGTTTACAGATGTATACTGCACAGTTCGGGTGAGTACTGCTTTAAAATTATTATTTATTACCCATCATATATTTACCTTTTCTTTTTCATAATGCAATGTACTTCTACTTATTTATTTTCCACTATAATCATGTGCCTCTTTTACTTTTAAATTAAATTAATTAATTCTATCTTTAAAATCACTATAATATTATTATTTTTTTTTTTATATCTTACAGAGGCTTTCACTTCTGTTCTGTGATTTTATCAAGAATATTAGAAATAACGGTTAATATGGGGACTTTTTAATTCCCTTGTATTAACCGAGTTTGACTGTATATATAATAAATATATTTTCAATATCTATATTTTTTCCCATTTAATTTACATATTTCCACCTTAAAATACTTTTTCTATTATTTTCTATCTCAAAATTCCACTATTCCGTGCCTCCCTCGTATCTTAGCTTTTCCATATTAATCATTCTGTTTCAAATAATCTTTTTCTTTAATTAACACAGCCTCCCCCCCCCCCCCCCCCCCCCAGGTATGCATTCTAAGATTTTTGATCATTTTCCATATCTTATATCTTTTTTTTTCTTTTTCTTTTTATGCATGATTAAGTAGTGTTGTCACATAAGCAGATTGGGTACTGCACAGGTCTGCATTGCAGTTTTTACTTGTTTCTGTATTCACATGCACCCACCAATAATACACAATGCATGCCCTCAGAAGAGAATTTTTTAACTCAGATTCCTTGTTTTCAGAATCAATTAGTCATTGAGCCAGGGGCTCGTATGGTTTCATGTCAGTGGACTTGGTAAACTATATATGTTTGGATTCACTACAACAACAGCACCTCATTTTTCCATGATACTTTCGAAACCAGGGTAGCTTATGGGCGCCATATTGGAAAATGGCTGCCGTCGTTGAGCCAGGGGCTCGTGTGGTTTCATGTCAGCGGACTTGGTAAACCACACATTTTTTAATTCACCTCAACATCAGAATGACATTTATCCGTGATACATTCAAAAACAGAGTAGCTAATGGACGCCATATTGGAAAATGGCCGCCTATAAACAGGGTGATTGAAACATTTTCTTAGTTTTGTATGCTATTAAATTAATTGGGCGATTGAAGAGACAATAAGAAAAGAAATGCAGGGGTCAAAAGCTACAGTCAAAGATCTGTCATAGTCGAGAGATACTTTTGATATCAAGGCAGCATTTCTTCACATTATTCGTGAAAGAACCAAAATTAGTTCTACATCCAAATCTGTCTTTGAGCAGGATCCAGAAAGATGAACGTGATATCTCATATTTACAGAACATGATTATCAATGAATGGATAAATCTAGACACGGTAACAGAATCAACTGGAGCAATGGCAAATCTAGAAATTGTCGAAGACATGGTCAAAGCTCATGAGATGGGTAAAGAAGCTTACCAAACTTTCAAAAGAGAATATCTGTCTGAAGACTCAAAGCCAGGCGGGTTTTCCAAACCTCTAAAAATAAAGAAGCTAAAGACATTTTCCGACTTTAAGAAGAAACAGAGTGTAAAATTTAATAAATCAGAGTTTGTTGCCTAGGCAGAAAGAAATATGTTTGGTCAGATGACAATCATTGCAGGGCGAAGAAATTTCGATATGAGAACTGTCTTTTTGAACCACATAGGGCTTCTTCCATAGTCTTTAGCAACACTTGATGGTTTAATGTGAAAAACTGAAAAATCAAACGGATGGATGTTATGACAAAATTGCGACTGCTGAAAGAATGCAAATGATAGTAATGTTAATATCAATGATAGAATGTGTTTTGTTGAAAGGTACCGCAGGAGCTACAATCATTTGGACAACCAGCAAAGAATCTGTTTTCTGAAATAATAAAAGATTCTACATCCTCTCAAAGAATAGATGTTGTATTTGATAAATACAGGCAGGTGTCAATAAAACGAAATTAACAAAAAATATGAACTGTTGGTAATGCGATAAAAGTTATAATACTCCTGGACACCCTGTATGAAAATGGAAGCAGTTTCTATCTGATGAGGAGAACAAGAAAGAACATATACATTTCATTTCTCAAGAATGGGAAAAGGAACAGTATCTGAAATAGTTGACTATACGAATGATGTACGTTATCTACGGAGAAAAAGGCTATAAATTCACGATATAACTTGTTGAAGAATACGCTAAATTGACCTGCTTCTAAGAAGAGGTTATACGCGACTTTTATTTCGCTCACACCATGCTTTAGCATCTGGATTTAGAAATATTATTATTATCTCTATAGATACTGATGTAGCAGTTATCACACTGTTTATTTATTTATTTATTTTTTTTTTTTTTTAGAAAACGATTTGAAAAACTAGAAAGGGTTAATATTTGTAAAATGTGGATCCAATGACAGGGTAAAGTAAAGTACTACAACTTGAGTGAGATGCATGGACTTCTAGGTAAAGCGGTATGTAATGCATTACCTAAAATGCATTCCCTGTCTGGTGCGATACAGTAAGTGCTTTTGCAAGGGAAAATGATGATTCAGAACACTGAATTTCGAAGTGCGCTTAGCTGCTTGATACTGACGCTGATATAGCAGACGAAACAAATAAACAGCTTGAGTCGTAAGTTTGTCATCTCTATTATGGAAAGCACAAATACTCAGACATCAATGAATTGCTCTATATTCTATATATCTTTTCTGTAAAAAAGGAATCTGTGCAGTCGCATCGCCTTCTGCCATGTAGTAATACACTCTATTTATAGGTAATGCGATCTAATTACCACGGTCTTGTTTGGATGAAGTGCCTACAGGCTGATCGTGATCTTCCATCCCCAGATAAATATGGTTGGATTTTTGGAACAGATAGTGAAGGAAAGGGGTATCTAAAGGTCCAGTGGAATGGCAGTTCTCCTGCGCCTGAAGCTATTTTGGAACTGATGGCATGTTCTTGTTCATGAACATGTGTATCACCATCATATGCGTGTCTTTTTAATAACCTCAGATATACAAGCATATGCAAAAAGTAGAACTGTTCTATGACGATAGAAGCTATTTGGACACAGGAATGTCAACCGATGATGATGCTTTTACATGAATTTTATTCGGAAGACACCACTTTTTGTCAAGCAATTAAATTTAGCTTAGCCATTAAGAAAATTCTTAATTAAATAAGGAAACTTTTACTTTTCTTTTTTAGTGGTATCAAAAGCAAGCGATGGAAACACGTTTCCGAAGGTGCATACATGCACCCGTGGTCCCAAAGGGGTTAATTCTTAACAGACTAAGTACAATAGTTTCACCCGTATTGATTTTTTTCTTGAATTGCTGTGTCTTACCACATGAAAATAATATGCATTAAAATGAAAAACAAGATGTTTATCCCATCGAAAATGTTAATAAACATAAAGTTAAATGTAAAGTTAAGCATCATATTAAAATAAAATCTTAATAAATATATAATTTGTATAACGTTTTATGCTTAACAATATTTGTTCTTTCCATTTTTTCACTGAAATCCATTTAATTATGTGATACTGGCAAAAAAATCATATGTATCTATGTGCGACAGTGGCGCTCATTTTTTCAATATGGCGTCTATAAGCTACCACAAATTTCATAGTATCATCATAAAATAAACTCCTTGGACCATTGTGAACCCCAAAAAGTATATATCATCAAGTCCTCAGAGATGAAACCAAAATCACTAATTTTGGCTTCTGGCTCAACGACTATATGTAGATAGTCAAATATCAGGGATCAAATGCTTGATATACCAGAACTTGTAGTTAATTTGTCAACTTTAACATGTATTGGAATGTTTTTCTTGTTTTATATTGAATTGGTAGTCATGTAACTGTTTAATTAATTAATTATGGCTTGTTTTAATAGTAAATCTGAACAATTGGAAAAATGCTTGGGAACCTCTTGAACTGTATTATGTTTTCTGCAAGTCAGTAAAAGCACTTGAAGTAAATGGTCTAATTACTGACTCAGGAGAGTCTTTATATGTATTCAATTCTAGCCTAGACCTTTTATCTACATGCGACTGCTAATCTATTTATTGGATTTTCAGAGTATTTTAATGACTTGACACTATTTCAAATGTATTGAAACTGATATAAATCACTGAATTTCACTGCAAGATGATTACGATAGAATAGGGCATTCATGTCATTTGCTGTTCATTTACAAGGACACACAAAGGAAATCTGTTGTAGTACTCTGTCTTTGAGCAATAATTGCTGGAAGTGCATTTTCAAACATTTATCTAATTTTTTGCCTGTTACTCGTTGTATATAAATTTTATACCTCGTATACAGAGCTGCACAAAAGAATTCACGTATCATTCTCCTTATTAGTGGAAATGGCTGAAAGGGAATTTTCAACTGAAGTATGTATTTCCTAACTGAACTAAATTTTTACATCCATGTTGTTAACAGATACAAATCTATATACCATATGACAAGGCTGTTCAAAGAATTCAGATAATTTTCCGATTGTAAGATGGGAACAGTTGAAATTGGGTTTTTAAATGTGTTATGTGTTTCCATATGGTTGAATTAGACATAATATTTTAACTTATTAAATGGGGAAGTTTTGTTACGTTATTGTGAATGTATTGGAAAGTGTTTCATAATCTATGCTTGATGCATGATTTTTTCTTTCTTGTTGTCTTTTGATATTTATCTCTTACTTTTCTCAAGTTGTTTTCAAAAAGTATGGTTTTAACTATCATCTTCAGGGTGGGCTTTAAAGAAAGGGACGCAAGGTAACAAGGACTAAAATATTGAAAATATACGAAATATTACATTAAAATCTAAAAGATATTCAAAGAAGCTATGACAAAATCTAGCCTGGGGCGCCGTGGCTATTAAAGCTTTCACCATGAGCAGTATTGCCAGTGGGATACTTTTTTTAAAATTCAGATTTCTTAATTGGCATCACTTTTTTTGTAATAGTAAAATCCGCCTCATTTAACCTCATTACTATAACTATATTTCATAATTAAGGCGAAAACCAGGCGAATTTTACCATTTCAGAAAAGTGTTGCCAATCAAGGAATCTGATTTTTAAAAAAGTAGCCCACTGGCAACACTGACCGGGAACATGTTTTCTCCATCAATCACATGCAGTGATGCCCACTTTTGTTTTCGATCCTGAAATTGTTTCGAATCTTTTAATTTCTTTGTGATAATAAAAAATAATTCTCTTGTGCTGTCTGTCTTTAATTGATGATGATTCCCTAAACAAATTCTCGAAATTTAGTACTCTAGTCAGGATGTATGTGTACCCTGAGGGAAAAAATATTGGAGGGGCTTAGGCACTTTGGACTGGGGTGCGAAATTTTCCCTGGACGAGGGCACATTGGCCCTCAAGTTGATGTGCCGGCAGGCCAGTACGAGCCTGGAGACATCTTGTATTTATGCATAATAATAAATTGGTTATATTTTATATAATACTAGTTTTACATAATAGAAGCTCTTTTACTTAGCAAAACATTTGCCAAATAAATGCTTTGATGTAAATGTACATGTCTCATGAAAATTATCTTCTTTTATTATTCTAGGGTGGCTTAATTTCTACATTTTTTTTTTTTTTTTTCAGGTACAGCAGTTATTCTTCAAGAAACAGCTGCTTTGTGGACAGACGGACGTTACTATTTACAGGCTGAAAGTGAACTAGATTGTAACTGGCTTTTAATGAAAAGAGGTGATAAAGCAACCCCTTCTGTTGAAGATTGGATAATTAAAAAATTAAAACCTGGTTCAAGTGTTGGAGCTGATTCTAAGCTTATTCCTTATTTTAAGGTTTTGTGACTTTCCGTTCTTTTTATTTCTTACATAGTAAGATTCAAAAGTTTGAATGAGGGAAGTATTTGGAATATTACCATTTTTAATGCAATTACCTTCATTTATTGTTTTTGGTTGGTCATTCATTTCATTATGACCAGGAATTTTTCGGTTCCAAAGGCTGTATCCACCACTGTTGCGACAGCTGACAGCTGTTTTCATGATTGATTAAGTATGATCTATCATAAATTTGTAAATCTGCTTGTGCAGAATGGTTAAGTAAAAAATGTCTCTTCCCTCCAGACTTTTATAATAATAATGTCTAAAAGAAAAGTTTTTTTTAGATGTTATAAGAAAATCATTTTAAGTACGATGTTTTAAATATATTGTTTTAAATATGCTGTAATTTTTTTCTAGTTAATGGTTTTTGCACTTAACAAATTAAAGTTTTCTTTTTCTTTTAATATTGAATATTCACACGTAAACATTTCTTCAATTAAAAATTTTTGGAAATATATCATTATTATTTTTTTTAAATATAACATAATTTTCATCATTAAATTCTTTTTGTACATAACAAAGTTTTCTTTCTCTTTTAATATTCATGTGTAAATATATTTTCCAATTGAGAATTGTTGGGAAATATTATTATTTGAGTCTTTTTATAGTCTAACAACAACAACAAAAAAGTCTTTTTCAAAATATGAGATGAATTGCTATTGAAATAATGGAGGTATTTTTTTTTTAAACCCCCAAAATAGACAAATAAAAAAATTATTGTATAATGCGTACCACAATACTTATGTACCTGTAAAAAAATGTTAAATTGCTGTGCATAATTTTTATTTCTATAAAGCTTTGTAACTGAACTATTTTGACCAATTTCATTATTAAAAAGTCCTCCTGTTCCGATATGAAAAGGTAGCTTTCTTATTCCTTGTTTTTAAACTATTCAGCTAATTTTGCTCAAACACACAAAGCTAAACACATGGAACTCAATTATTAAAAATCAATCCCAATTTTTGTCGATACTGAATTTGAATGAGAATTTTGCTATTGCCAAGTTGCCAAGCTGTCAGCTATTGCCAAGTTGACTTCATATGTGGAAATTTATTTTTGATCACCAATATTTCACCAATATTGCTAAGCTTGGTGAGTATTTGACATCGGCAGATATGACTATGTCATTTTAAGCATATGAGAATGGCAACAATGTTTACAACAATTAAATTAAATTTGCGAGAAACCACATTTCCTGTAGCTCATAAATGAAACCTAGTTATGGAAAAATCCGTTACCTTTAAATTTCAAACTGCTACATCTCAGCCATTTTTTAAGATAGAAGCAAATTGAAAAATTCTCTGGAATCCTTGTACAGGGTTCCTACGCAACTGGAAAACAGGGGAATGACAAGTGGTCTGAAAATCAGAGAAAATTACAATTTTTTTCTAAAACCTGGAAAAGTCAGGGATTTTGTTTTTCTTTTTATAGGCTGACATGTGTCAAGATTCTTCTGAGTTCCACATAAAAGTTACGATTTTTCACTTTCAAGTAGGATTTTCACTAAATTCACATTTTTAACATAAAGATGTGTTAGTCATATGAATTTGCCGAGATATTATGAAGTTGAGATATGAATCTATATTTAAATTTAAAAAAAGAAAGAAAATTATGAAGATGAAGTAAGCAAAAAAGAAAAGCTGTCGATGAAATTAAAATGTTAAAAGACAAAAAATTGGAACGTACATAACAAACTGCTTCTGAAACAACACAAATAAATGGTATGATAACAGAACTGTCTGAATGTCTTAACATGCGTAAATTCAGTTATATGTGTAAAAAATTACTTTGAATCCATCTAAATCGTATTCTACTTTTTTATCATTTTTAACATTTTAAATATCAAATTGTATATATTTTTAGTTTCAATTTTATAGGTTATTTTCATTTTCAGAGGTAAGCAAGCATTTTATTCTTATTAATGTATCAGTGTATGCTCTTTTGCTGTATAAGTTCAATCATTAAGATCGAGAATTGTAATTTGTATTTCTAAAAATATTGTGAATTGTGGTCATTAAATTGTCGGAAATATAATCTGGAAAACCTGAAAAATTAGGGAATTTTGTTATTCAAATAGAGTATGAACCCTCTTATATCAAGGCAAAAAGAACACTAAAGGGGAAAACTTTTTTGGGTTTCTAATTTTTTTCATACATCTTTTTGAACTTGAAATCTTTAAGTGGAAACAAGATATCTATTTTGAAACAAGATTGCGGATGAAGCTGGCCAACGAACTTAGTTGAGTTCTCGATGACGATAAGTCCTATAAACATGCTCTGTCACATCCAAATTGGTTTGTAAATATGAGTGTATTAGTGCATAAAAAAAATTATATATATATGTAAATCAACATTTGTATGATTTTGGGATATGGGGGTCGTGATTGGAGAAAATCTATCAAAATTTTTAAGAACTGCTTCCTTCCAAATAGGTAGCTTATTACATTTGTGATGGAAGCTACTTAATATCGCTTAAAATAATTCTTTGATTTAAAATCTGTTTGCTTCGGCATGTTTATCATGTATTTCTCTATAAAAGTACCAGTTTTCATATTTTTATATGCAATAGTTTTTTTAATATAAGCCAAGAAAGGAACCTCCAATTGCGGCAGCATTAGTTACCTGTTTTTAGAATAGAGAGATTGTTTTGCTATTTATTTTTTTAAATGTCATTGTATTTTAACTCTGCTCTTACAAAGAAAGTCGCCTTACCCGGCATACTCAGAATATTTTGAAAAAATATGAATTAAACAGCTTATATATGTAATAAAGGATCAGTCAAATTTAGAGGCAGAATTGCAGTAGAAAGTCTGTAAGAAAAAAAAAATACTTTCAAGTATTTGGTGCATAAAGACGAAAGTGTCACGAGATTTGGCAAGCAGCATTTTTCCTCGCCAAAAGAAAACAATTTTAATGCATCTGAAAATTGCTTGTTAATTAATTTTTTGAATGCGTGTAAATAGTATTTAATGAATTTAAACAATGAGAGAATTTAATATATATATACATATATATGAAAGGATAAAAACCCTTTAAAATTCCAAATTAAATTTCAAAAATTTAAATTAAAATCCGAAGTTTCTTTCGCCTAACTTTAAATCTCATTCTAAAACCAGTTTTACCCCTTATAACTTTGTTTCCCAGCAATACATCTTATTACTTTCAGATATTGTTTACAGACGATCTTTAAGAGTAAAAATGCTGACGTTCGGAATATTCTCATTCAGTTGTGGTTAGCTGATTCCCGAGACGGCCAAGCCTAGGTCTGGCATCTGAGCCTGGGCAATCAATCAAAAGCTAATCAACCAATTAAAGAAATGTTCCTCTCAAATTTACAACTATGCCCTCTGCTGGAAAATATGTTAAACCCCAAAATATTAGCTAAAACCCGTGCCAAAAACGAGAGATTTTGCACTTTTGAGATGCCTGCAAAACCTATGAACGATGTAGCTCCTAAAATCATCACGTAACAGGCTCGAGGACCTCTGACCAGACTCACGAAACGGACTGTAAGATGGAGCACCACGGTCCAACAAGAGGTTTCCGAGTCAAATTATTATCCAAGTAGGACACCCCAAGATGTACTGACATATTAACACCGGCGATACTACGGTCAACTGATGCGAAATGAATGGGTCGCGACTCCCTCTACAGGTTCCGGAACATCCCGATATATTTATTACATTTTAAAGTCGGCAAGGATAGTTTCCTGCCTTGAAGATTCCTCTGCTCTGCCACGAAAAATATCACTATGGCGATAAAAGAAAAAGAATATCCTTCTATACTTCGAAATATTTATGCCCTGAGTTTCAACCGAGTACTGGAAGAGTATAAGGTGAACGATCGTGAAAAGAAAACAGGAAAAAATCGCTGGATTTATGCGATTCGGACAATTAATTCCCTGCGAAGATACCTCTGCTCTGCGCGAAAAGTATATTACTTCGGTGAGAAAAAAAAAAAAAATTCTCTGGGACAGTTATGCACTGCGTATCATCGGAGTTTTCAGAAAGACCACAACATCCCAGTTAAGTGGATTTTTAATAACCGCATAAACTGTTTTCAAATAAGGAAAAATCGTACTATCTTTGGGAAAAGAACTTTTATCTAGAACTAAATGCTTTTGATAGATAATCTTTCTAGAACGCCTGTGTTAAAGAACTTTGTATTTCATCGGAGAAAAAGAAACCACGGTTCTTACAAAGAAAAAGAGAAAATTATTCACGTCCTTCCTATGCTATTCTTATTAGTAAAATCAGAAACTTTCAGCTCAGCCTGAACTTTTCTGTTTCATGGCAGTAGGTCAAGTTCCTGTTTACCAGACCAAAGGTCACCAGTAACTCTTTCGTTCTTCGTGTTAACAAATTACTTAGTCATCAATGAAGAAACTGATTTTTATTTTTCAGCGGATAAATAATGAGATAAGGCCAGGAAAAATTGACTTAATTCTTTATTGTTAAAAGTTATTTGAAATGAAAAAAAAAATAGTAATTAATCAGTGTTTTATTATTAGTGTTTATTACTTTTTGTAAAATTCTTTGGATAATCTAGTTCACAGGTATGTTTCTTTTTATTTATTTTTATCTCAGATTGAGGTTTTTTTTCTGTTTAAAAGTACGTTTATTTGAAAAAAAAAAAAAAAAAAAGAAAGAAAGAAAGAAAAGAAAAGTGCTTTACCTTAAACAATGTTTTTATTTAGTTTTATTTTTATTTTTTACTTAAAATATCGATTACGGAATTTGTTATTTCCGAAATAAAAAAGTTCTTATTAAGAATGAAAAAGACAACAAAAAAATACTGTTATTAATGTGTAAATTTTAAAATTTTGACAGCATTCATGAAGTCAAGGTAGTTTATTTAAAATATGAGTACTGTGTTAAAGGGATGTTAAAGATTTTAAACAAATTAAGATTTATTATTTTTAAATTTTTATTAGCTTTATTTTTTATTTCTTGCGGGATTTAAGGTTTATTATTAAAATTATGGAAAAATTTGGGATTGACATTCTACATGCACGTTAACATCGTGACAAACGAAAATAACAGTAGTTTTGTTTTCTTATTCATCTGGTAAAGCATACGTGCGATCACCAAAAAATAAATTCACTTGATTTTAATGTTTTTGGCATATTGTTAATAAATTGGTTACATGTTTTTAAAGTAAAAGCTATCAAATAATACACATGAAATTGAAAATGTGTGAATATTTAGTGTCCTGTTCCATTAATTATTCTTATAAATAGAGATGATCATCCTGAAAGTTCTACATGTGTGTAAATAGTAATTCAGTTATATCAGTATATGTCAGTATGTGTGTTATTTTATTTTAATCCATATTTTAATAATTTGTGTGTAGAAAAGAGTTCCTTTTCCTTTTTCTGCGTAATAAGAAAAGCTCAATCCGTCTTTTCAAGTATTTCTTTTTATATATTGAATTTTATGCAAATCCTTACTCATTTTATATTTTTGTGTATAGTTGAATATTACATTTTATATTATGTTATATTTTAATATTTGACTTTTTAATTTTTAGTATTTTTATCCAGTTTTCTTTAAAAATAATAAATTTAATCACATTAAAAAGTCAAGTGAGTTGGCAACCCCAACCACTTTTAGAGAGACAAAATGTCCCGTCCTTACCATTTCATAAACACAAGATATGAGCAGGTATTTAACCCCTGTCAATTTTAGAAAGCAGGTGAAGGTCCCGCCCCCACCGTGTTTAAAATATTTTCAATAATTCAATCATTGGTTTAGACATGACCGAGGTAACCCCACTTTAACCGTGGTAAATCCAATAGTGTCTAAATCCACACATTCAAGTTTTAAAGATGACCATGGTTCTACCCCATTAAGTCTTTAAACAAAAACTTGTTTTAACTCCAATCGAAAACACCCCTCTACAGATAAACGGGATTTAGTGACTTGTGCAATCTGAGCAAATGTGGCAACTGTTGATAGAATACGGGTTCAGACTATCAACAACATACAAGACTATTAAAAAAATTGTCAACGGGTTGCCATGCACTTAAAAAACTGTGTCAATCCTATTTGAACAAGGTCTATTATTTTTTTTTTGTTTTTTTTTTTCTGTTGTATTTATTCATTTATTTTCCTTTGCCAGTAGTAAAACACTTAAAATTAAAAAATTTTTACTATTTGCGTAAAAACTAGCAAGGAAAACTCAAAGCATTCTGGCCTTAAAATTAAGGAAAAATATTTTTTGATATTTTTTATTTGCATAAAATAGGAAATTTTCCTGAGCTAACAGTGAGATGTAGATGTAGTTTATTAAATTGTGACTTGGATTTATTAATGCCACTGAGGAAAATAAATACCCCAGTTTGCGAAATAATAAATACCTTTACTTACCGGCGAATTGCATCTGCATCTTCACTCAAAAAATAAACTTCACGCTCATTTTTCTTTTTGTAATTTTTGTTAAAACCTTCCACGGCTTAGGATTTGCTAAAACCTTCAACGGTTTAGGATTGCTAAAACCTCCAACGATTTAGGATAAATACTACTTACATTGCAAGTAGTCTTCCATGTAAATAAACTTCAATATATTATTTTTCTTTATTTTCATACATATTTCAATATTTTTATTACGTTAGTTAATATTTACATCTTCTTTTAATTTCACCAATTTTATATGTCAACATATTTTTAATGTTTTCACATTTTGAAATAACAGGTAAAGAAATTTTCAAAATTTTTCATAAGCTCACATTGCTATTTCTCTAAGTTCAATATTTTTATATTTTGCTGTACATTATTTTTAATTTGAATACTATTTACATATTTTGAAAATAGGTGTGGAAATATTTTCAATTTTTTCATGTTTTCAAATATTTTTATTATGTTGTGTGTTCTTTATAATTATGTAAAAGAATTTAAGTTTTCATATAATTATGCATAGTTTCCAGTATTATTATATTTTTGCATAAATTTGTTTTTAAAGATTTTAATTTTATATAAAAATGGGAAAATTTGTGCTCAGACTTTAAATAAAAAAGCACAAACTTACTAACCAGAGGACAAGAAAATTATGGTCACTATACTTTAAACTATTTTATTTTATTACTATGTTTTCCCATATAGTATATCAAGTATTAATATTGTTATTTATGTTTTTTCAACTTTTTGTTATGATTATATTTCTTATATTTTATGTCATTATATTTCAAGTATTATATGTAAAGTTCGGTCAGATTGTCCCAAGAGCCCTATCCCAAACTTAGATATTTTAGAATAAAAACTTAAAATCTTAAATTTTTCCTTAAAGTTTACAACTCAAAATTAAAATTTTAAAAATGTTTTCCAGCATTAAAATTCAGCTCTCACGTCTTAGCAAACTTAACTTTACCATTATATTTACTCTGAATTTTACTTTAGACGTAACTTTAACATTAACCTTAATCTGTAATGCTGCACAATTAAATTCATTCTTACCTGATTTCGTATTCACCATTTTCCTGGGTGAGTTCCCCCGAGATTTGCAGGCAAATCTGGGTGGACCTCTTCTTGGAGGGATATGAAAGGATAAAAACCCTTTAAAATTCTAAATTATATTTCAAAAATTTAAATTAAAATCTGAAGTTTCTTTCTCATAACTTTAAATCTCATTCTAAAACCAGTTTTACCCCTTATAACTTTGTTTCCCAGCAATACATCTTATTACTTTCAGATATCATTTTCGGACGATCTTTAAGAGTAAAAATGCTGACGTTCGGAATATTCTCATTCATTTGTGTTTAGCTGATTCCCGGGACGGCCAAGCCTAGGTCTGGCATCTGAGACTGGGCAATCAATCAAAAGCTAATCAACCAATTAAAGAAATGTTCCTCCCAAATTTACAACTATGCCCTCTGCTGGAAAATATGTTAAACCCCAAGATATTAGCTAAAACCTGTGCCAAAAACGAGAGATTTTGCACTTTTGAGATGCCTGGAAA
This sequence comes from Maratus speciosus, assembly GCA_963932465.1. NCBI lineage: Eukaryota > Metazoa > Arthropoda > Arachnida > Araneae > Salticidae > Maratus > Maratus speciosus. The sequence goes on along the minus strand of OZ010791.1, from coordinate 38,942,621 downwards.
ACCTATGAACTATGTAGCTCCTAAAATCATCACGTAACGGGCTCGAGGATCTCCGACCGGACTCACAAAACGGACTGTAAGATGGAGCAAAAAATAAATGAGTTCGGTCCAACAAGAGGTTTCCGAGTCAAATTATTATCCAAGTAGGACACCCCAAGATGTACTGACATATTAACGTCGGCGATACGACGGTCAACTGATGCGAAGTGAACGGGTTGCGACTCCCTCTACAGGTTCCGGAACGTCCCGATATATTTATTACATTAATGAAATTACAATAAAAATGTATACCACAAACCTATAATATAGAACTGTATGTATAAAATAAAGTGCCTTATACTTAATTACAAGAATTAATATGGAAGAAAAAAAGAATATGGATACCGAAAAAAAATTGAAAAACTTATATATTGAATTACGTTTTCAAGAGTACAGAATTCAATGATATAAGCAAATCGGTTGTTTTCTGTGAGAAAAAAAGCTATAAGCTGAATTTTTTTTTTCTCCTGTACTCAAACAACCAATATGACCAAGAGAATAGTTTCAAGATGAAAACAGAACATTACAAATGGCATGAAATGGAAAAAACAATACAACCCTTTAAATATTTAATTTATAGCATAAAAAATAGAAATTTTGCACAACAAACCGAATAAAATCTCAGTTGATTTTCAAAATATCCTCCCGCACATGGCATCCAAAAGCATGATAAGATTAAGGTGTATACATATATATTAATATTACATATATATGTTGCTTGTTGGTGCATTTATTTAATTTTAGCGCTGTAAAAATATTTTCTTATATAAAAAATATTTTCATATATTTAAGCGTATTCCAAAATAAAGGCCAAATCAAGAATGCTGCAATTATACGTTTCATTCAATATCAAGGAAGTCGCTGTTTCCATAGCAACAAAACTGAATCGTTGCGACAGTACTCAATAAGACTTAATTTTGATCTTGAAATGATTTTAATTAATTTAAATCATAAAATCTGATAGTTAAATTTCATTATAAATACTGTACCGTAAAGGTTTTTTGAATGAAGCAGTAGACTGTAAATACTAACTTTTTCACACTATTTAATTGAATTATTCACAAATTCACAAATAAAATATCCACTTAGGGATCACAATACACAATCGTCGAGTATCACAATCTCAACTAGTAAAGAAAAAGAAAATAAACAACAAATTCCCTGAGCAGAGGGAAAAACTGAGTATGTGTTTTCATTTATCCCTACGCAGAGGGAAAAGGGCTGGAATAGTCAGCGTCACTTTAGCACAACTGAAATATATGCAATTAAGAATTATAAAAGCAATTTAAAAGCTAAACAAATACATATAAATGTATGTATGACAAAACTATTGTTTAAACAAACTAAAGCTGACAAAACTAAAACTATTGAAATTAAATTTAAACAAGTTCACCATGAAACATTTTTACCTGAAAAATTATTTGATTTTAAAAAGTTTTTTATTCCATCGTCAACTGGTGATCAATTGCCAAATAACGAAATTTTCACTATTTTTTAACAGACGCATAAACATATCTATCCTCACGAGAAGAACATTCTATAATTTTTTCAGAGTATGCCCATATGGAGACCTTCCTTGTTAGACACAGCCATGTTTTAAATTATCTTGTAAGGAAGATAAAGAAAAGAATGTAAATGAAACTTGGAAGATATTTAATCATTGCTTGGATTACATCTACTTTCAGATTATATCTATTTAACTAAATTGCATCCATATTTATCATAGTTACGAAATTTTTAAGTAACTAATATATGAGTTGAATTACTACATACTCTAATAAGCCAAAATCGGCACAATGCTACAATTGTTAAGTGAAGAGTTGTGTGAATTAATTAATTTTGTGGATCATTAATATTATTTTAATAGTAATAATAATGTTAATTAAAATATTAAGATGCATTACACCCTCAGTAGTTTTTAGTTAGTCTTTTTAAACGAGATGAGCAAATCCTTTGTAAATGAGATAGTAATGAGATAAATAATGAGAAAATATTAATAGATTTTTTTAAAGGCAATATTTAGTATAGAACCATTTAGTATTACTAAATCTGCTGCTTTTTTTAACATAACAATGAAAAAAAATTTTAAGTACTCTATTAATAAAGGCAGTTACCATAAATTCAAACTGGTTAGTTTCTGACACATTTCTGAATTCATTTTTATTCGTAAATGCAAGAAATTGGCACGCGTTGTTATTCAGAAATTATGAAATCAGTTTTCGATAGAACCAGAGGGTGTATCAGAAAATACTGTGAAAGTTGCCATTTTAAGCCAAATTTTGAGCTGAGGCAGACCATGAAGGGAAATAAAATGTGAACATGAGACCTTATAACTCAAGAGTTATGAAAATATGGAAAAACTACTTAGTTCCAAAACACTTCAATAGTTGTACCTGGCAGTTTTATGCTTTTACATATAAAAATGAATCCGTAAATATGTCAGAAAGTTTCCTGTTGTTGAATGAGATTTTTGAGAACTGCTTTAAGGGGGCATAGGATTTTTTTCAGCCAGAAAAAAAAAGCTTACATTTTTCTTATGTCTAGGGATGTGATGGAAATATATACGTTTTTGCATAAAAAACACATATTCTGAACTTTCATAAGCCAAATTTATTTATTAACTTTTTATTGAAAATTGTGCTGTTTCAATTCTTTTGTGTGTGTAATGTGTAGCATGCCGCATTACCAGAGTTTCTCTGAATGGTATAATCTGTTATCAATAAAACAAAAAGCATGTTAAAATTTATATAATTGTCTAGTCTTTGACTAACAGTTTTTTGGATTTGTAAATTTTTAACAAAATGGTGGACAGTCAAATTTAATGTACCAATTTTCAACAAAAAAATTTATTTTGTTTTGTTTATTCTAAATGAACAAATGAAAAATGTAAAAGAAAAAGTATCAAGCAAGAACTAGAGAAATCTATAAGCCTTCACTTTGAAGGTAAAAAATCCAAGGAAATCGGTTCATCCATTGTCGAGATATTTCTGGGTTTATAATTAAGTTCTAAAAATATTAAAATGTTCAATTGTCACTTTTGTATATAATTTTTATATTTCTAGCATGTCGGGAAGGGAGTTTAAAACCGATTACAAAATTCATCTGTACATACAAAAGCCAAGTTGAGTTAAATAAAAGAGTGTAAAAATGCCAATGACTGGCTGAAATTCATTAATCTGTAACGGGTACATCACATGATTGATCATGCAGCAGCATCTGAATAACTACCTGCTCTTGTTCTTGGGACAAGTAAAAAGGAAAACCATGGGAGAAAATAACAAATCGACTTTTTTTAGTCATAGAATCAATCTAAAAATGGAATTTCATTAGTATAATGAGAAAAAAAAATTCAAACACCACATTCTGTTAGTTTTGTATGAGATTGAACTCCATTAAATAAAATTACACTATACAGGATGTTTCTACGGTCATGGGACAAACTTGGAGGAGTGGTGCAGCTGACTAAAACAAACATGTTTTGTATAGGAATGTATGGTTGCAAGTGACGTCCTATATGTATGATAATATGATGTATACAACCAAGACTTTTTCCCATAATATTGACTTTTCATGTCTTTTTTTTTTTCTTTTTGTGCCTAAACGTGTCACTTATGAACTTATGGCCATACATTCCTGTACAAAACATGTTGGTTTTAGTCAGCTGCATCACCCCTCTAAGTTTGTCCCATGATTGTAGAAACACCCTGTATAGCCGAAGTACACTGTCAATTTTAAACATTTTATGCAATTCCTAGAAAAATTCTTGATAATTTTTTCTTTAAACGTCAACCATGTCAAAAGCTTGCTTTAACTTGCACTTTCCATTGAAAATTTTGTGATGAGTGCATTTAAAAATCAACAAGTTGAATATGAAAAAAATATATTTCTGTTCACCCTATATCATAAGAAGCTGAAAATTAATTGTAACATAATTTAAGCCTCTAAGCAGTCTGCCCACATTTTTCCGTTTCCTGAAAACAACTTAAATAAGTTGTAGACAAAAATATTTTTAACAGAATTCTATTTTAAGAAGTATGTCAAATAAAGAGGCATGAAATGTATTTTAGAAACAAACAGGGAAAGAAAATTTAAATTAACATTAGTTTTATAAGCATTTTTGTGAAAATGCAGGAAAGCCCTCAGACGCTCAGAGGGTTAAAACCTAATTTCATGTCATGTACAAGAGAAACAGTATAATGAAATTTTAAATAAATTCATTGAATAGTCATTTGAGATGTGAAGATTTATAGAAAATAACTTTTAGCTATGCGTTCATAAACACTATCTTTCTTTTATAATTTGGTAGTGAACTGTATATGGCAACTTATATGAAAATCCCACCAGAATATCATGAAAATTCAGATAGTACAGCATGCCGTATTTCAGTTATTTTCTAAAAGTAGCTGGTTGATAAGAAATTGTTCATATGCTGCAATTTATGATACATAAATTAATGTAATAGATAAAATGCACTTTAGTGTATTTAGGTAAATTATAGCATTGCATTAGGCTTTAGATAAATTATGTTATACTAGCAGGCCCGCCCGGCATTGCCCGGGGTTTGTAAATAATAACCTTAAATAAAACTTAAGTTTATATGAATTTATATCTTTGGAAATTCTTTCAAATGAACCTAATTTCAGAGGCCCCATTCCTCAGCACCTAATGTGTTCCCATCAAACGTCTTTCCGAACGAACCTGTAATCTAGATCCTCACAACCTATAGCAGCATTTACCGGAAGTGCCCGCATGTACCAGAGATAATCGAAAACCAAGTTGAGTGAGCCAAAACCTCGTAGGAATCAAGCCCACAGAATCCAAAAAAAAAAAAGAATACACCATTAATGTTAGAAAATGTTGGTAACTAAAGTCTAAGATAAAATTTCATAATACAGAAAGTAGATGAATTGTAATCTAAGTTGAAGGCAACAAATCCCGTTGAAATTGGGACCTTAAACCCCGAGGAAACAACGCGCCACCAAGCGGTGGAAGATGCCTCCTCACCTTGTAAATTTCATGAATTACTGTTAACATTAACACAATATTTAATAAGCGGATGAAATCCCTTATCTAAAGTTACATTTAAAGTAACGCGATTTTTAACTTACGGCTGTAGTGAGTAGACGTAAGTTGATGCTGAAAAAAGAGATTAATGTTCGAAAAAGGTGGTAGCTGAGGTATAAAGAAAATTTTTTTTGAGGTTTTAAAGTAGCTGGAAGAAGCTAAAACTATGTTAAAGAAAATCGCAATAAATTGGATAGTTTTTAAAGAAGCTGCAACAAAGGCCCCAAGAAGACTATTAATATTCAAAATTGGTGGTAGCTGAAGTCTGCAATTTTTTTGTCGTTCATGTAGTAGCTGGAGAACTTAAGAAGTTGTTAAAGTTCCTGAATCGGACCATTTTTAAGGGAGCTATAACAGGGGGCCCAAAACGGCCTTAACTGAAATGTAGAAATGGGGTAGAAACTGAAAGAATTAACCCCGAAAATGAAGAAAATCGGATGCCCTGTACCGGGCCCCTTGCAAGGGTTCCGGGGCCTTAACTGAAATGTAGAAATGGGACAGAAACAGAAAGGGAATTCACCACAAAAACGAAGAAGACGGATAGAAAAGAGGCATGTTATTAAAATTTAGTGCACTAAAACATCAAGGGACCCTGTACCGGGCCCCTTGAAAGGGTGACAGGGTCTTAACTGAAATGTAGAAATGGGGTAGAAACTGAAAGGAGAATTCACCCCAAAAGCAAAGAAGATCGCGTGGAAAAGAGGCACGTTATAAACAATTTAGTGCACTAAAACTTCAAGAGGCCCTCTACTGGGGCCCTTGACAGGGTTCCAGCGTCTTAACTGAACATGTAGAAATGGTGCAGAAACTGAAAGGAGAATTCACCCCGAAAACGAAGAAAATCCAATAGAAAAGAGGCATGTTATTAACAATTTTGTGCACTAAAACTTCAAGGGCCCCTGTACTGGGCCACTTGACAGGGTTCCAGGGTCTTAACTGAAAATGTAAAAATGGGGCAGAAACTGAAAGGAGAATTCACCCCAAAAACGAAGAAGATCGGATAGAAAAGAGGCATGTTATTAACAATTTAGTGCACTAAAACATTAAGGGGCCCTGGACCGGGACCCTTGAAAGGGTGCCAGGGTCTTAACTAAAATGTTGAAATGGGGTAGAAACTGAAAGGAGAATTCACCCCCAAAAACAAAGAAGATCGCATAGAAAAGAGGCATGTTATTAACAATTTAGTGCATTAAAACTTCAAGGGGCCCTCTACTGGGCCCCTTGACAGGGTTCCAGCGTCTTAACTGAAAATGTAGAAATGGGACAGAAATTGAAAGGAGAATTCACCCCAAAAATGACGAAGATCGGATAGAAATGAGGCATGTTATTTACAATTTAGTGCACTAAAACATTAAGGGGCCCTGTATTGGGCCCTTTGACAGGGTTCCAGGGTCTTAACTGAAAATGTAGAAATGGTGCAGAAACTGAAAGGAGAATTCACCCCGAAAATGAAGAAGATCGGATAGAAAAGAGGCATGTTATTAACATTAGTGCACTAAAACTTCAAGGGACCCTCTACTGGGCCCCTTGACAGGATTCCAGGGTCTTAACTGAAAATGTAGAAATGGGGCAGGAACTGAAAGGAGAATTCACCCTGAAAACGGCGAAGATCGGATAGAAAAGAGGCATGTTATTAACAATTTAGTGCACTAAAACTTCAAGGGTTCCAGGTAGAGGTCTGCACGGACCCGGGCTTGGCCCGTACCCGGCCCGCGGAATGAAGACGAATTTTCAAACGGGCCGGCAGAATTAGGAAAATTTTTTCAACGGGCCGAGCCGGCAAAAAAATCAATCGGGCCTGTCGGCTCGATATAAGAATTTAAGCGAAGCAGATAAAATACGAGCCATTTTCAATGAATATGATTTTCTCGAGAAGTATAAATGTGCGTCACGAGCCGATGCGAATTTAACAACATCAATACAGAAATGTAACATGTCCATCGTAGAGATCGGTATCGTACAGTTGCAAGATGTCTGATTCCGAGTTTAATTTTTTTTTTTCAGCTGACTCGTGCCGGGACGGAACTGGTCTTAATCGATCTCAGGATGTGTAGAACAGTCATTGTGTTTTGTAGTATTAATAGTGATAATGAACTTCTCTTAACAGTATCTTTGGAAATATACCTTAAGGTGGTTCTCATATTCACTGCTCAATAATGCGAAGCTTTCAGACACATTTTCCGACAAAATTTTTAACTATAAAGGCATAAAATTGACAGGCCTGTCTATTGAAGGCATTTGGAAACGAATAGCTTTTTCCATATTTCATAAATTACTTACAGAGATAGCAGAGATTCCTCTCACGTGACTGTACGTTTTCTCCTTTCCTGTGCTATCGCTTCCGAAAATTCGATTCAAAATGCTAACTTTGATAGTATTTTCAGAAAGATATATTAATTTTATCTATGAAAAAAACGACATTTACATAGCTTCTGAATCAGAATACATGACAATCTTACGCGTTTCCGAAAAGAAAAGAATTCATAAATGTGTCGAAATGTAGCTCCTTTGGATTTGAGAAAAGCCTTAAAAATGAGAGAAATATTTTCACAAATCTACTTTTTATTATACATCTTCAAAAATTATCATGTTTTTAATCCTTTATTCTGATGAACTACATTAATCTTTTAATGAATCCTTATTTCCATTTCTAAATGTCTGTAGACACGATGACTAAAACACTGTAAGTAATCATTAATGTTTACTATTGTGTGTTTTCTGTTTTGCGAACATCATAGTAATGTAAAATATACTGTAAAATGTTCCCATAAATATGTATGTAGTATTCATTAAAAGAATTGTAATTGTATGTTGAGAAAAAACAGATTTTTTTTTTGTAGAAATTGTGTCGGGCCGGGCCGGGCCTGTTTTCACTGATTTTTGTACGGGCCGGGCCGAGAACTGTAAAAAAGCAAACGGGCCGGGCTCGGGCCGAACTTCCAATTTTTACACCAGGCCGGGCCAAGATAGCTTTCGTTCGGGCCGGCCCGGGCCTGGAAATTCCGGCTCGTGCAGACCTCTAGTTCCAGGGTCTTGACTAAAATGTAGAAATGGGACAGAAACTGAAAGGAGAATTCACCCCCAAAACGAAGAAGATTGGATCGAAAAGAGACATGTTATTAACAATTTAGTGCATAAAAACTTAAAGGGATCATGTCAATCAGGTCACGTTAAAGGGATCATGCCCTTAAAAAATTAAAAATCTGAGCCTCAGGTGCATCAGGACCTGTTTTGGACTAATCACTGCTGAATTTTCAGACTTCTACGTGCGGTAGATTTCGCTAGCCATCGCCAACAGGCACACACACACACACACACAGAGCGATTTGTTCTTTTATTAGTATAGATAAAATGCACTAAAGTGTATTTCATATGATGTATTTTACATAATTTACAAGTATATATGTGTATTTAGAACATTAGTAACTTTTATGTGGTTTAGTTTGACTATCCTATGATTTATGATGAAAATGACAATTAGTGTCAAATTTCTGATCATCTAGCTACTTTTAAAAAATAAGTAATATGCAGCTTTCTATATTGCTGATACCTTTCTCAACTGAATTTTTTATGTAAGTTGCCCTATATTGTTGACTTTCAAATTATGGTAGAAAAGATGCTATGTTTCACTCATGCATGGTTAAAAATTATTTTTGATAAAGGCTCAATCTCATTGCATATTCAGTGCATTCATTTCAAATTTCAGTATGGTGTTTTCCATATTTCTTGTTAAGTTTTGTCGTTTTGTGTAAGTAAGGTAAGGGTCATGCATTATTTAAATGAATCCTGTAATTCTTACCATTTGGCTCTGTTTTATTTTTTTTTATATATATTAAATTCTTACAAAGCATTTATCTTTTAAAATTACATCATATGTCTTAATATTGCAGAACCGCTTTAAAATATAACAGGTCTATTTTGCATTGTATTTAATCTGTTTTTAACTTATGGAATTTTGAAAGTCTAAATATGTTTTCTTTTGATTTTGCTGCTTATTTAAAATCTTGATATTTTCAGTGGGTGTTTTTGAGGGCAAAATTTGAAAGGGCTGAACTTACATTTCATGCAGATAATACAAATCTTATAGATGATATTTGGAATATCCCTCAAGGAAGAACACCTGAGTCAATTGCTCATGTCTTCATTCATGATGTAAAATATGCTGGTAAGAATATTTGTTTGGTTTTTGCTTAAGAGTACAATTTACCTCGAAATTGATCAAACACCGAGTTTTCTTTTTAGATATTAAACGAAAGCCTGTTTATTTGTGAATATTTTGACACCTCATTTTTGCTCATATGGCAATTATATTGTGAGATATTGTAAATTTTGTTAATAGAATCAGTGCAATTACCCACACAAATTAAAGCTTTAAATGTTTTTTTCTCAATGTTCATATTTTCTTCACTTTCATGTTTTAAAAATGCTAAGGCTTTTTTTTTGTATTTGAGATGGAGATTTAAACTGTTTTGTGCATGTTCTTTATTATATATGTGATAAATCTGCGCATGAAATTAGCTGTCAGGCTTTTTGTTATTTTAAAAATAGTATATGAAGATGTGTTACATTTCATCGTTTTACACTATATATAATCAGTAAAAAAATTATAGTAAATGTAATATTAGATGTATCTAAAAATCTATGTGCAGTCTTGTGTAATACACATTTGAAAATCTTAAATCAATATTTAAGTAGTAGAGATTTTAAAAAGTTCAAATTTCTGTAAACTTTTTTATAAATTTTAATTAAATATGCAGTTAATTTTTTTTTTCAAAATGTACTTTAAGTTGAACATTGAAATGCTATGAGTTCAACATTTGAACAATATTTTTTAAAATAAACAAAATTGTTGAAAAGGTAAACTGCCCCCTTAAGGCATATAAAGTGTTTTTAAGTTTCTCCAATTAAGAGCTGTGCTATTTTTTTTAAACCTCACCTCTAGAATGTTTTATAGTATCTAGTTTAAATTTGATTCAATTGTAATATGCAGATGTCCAAGTTTTTCTGGTTCAGTGACTTAATATGTTGAAGTCCCAACACTTTTCTTAAATGTTCTGTTTTTTAATGAAACAAATTTTTCTGTTTTTCGTAAACTGAGTTTGAAAAGAAGGTTAAAGAAAGCTTTAGTTCTTTGAAAGAAATAGTAGGAAGAAGCCAAATTTCATTTCTCTATTGACAAATTGCTGGAAACTTTAGTTTAGAAAAATTAGATGCCCTTTGTTGAAAAAATACATTTGACAAAAAAGTGTGAATAAATAAAAGTGCAATACAAACTGAATCTATTTATTTAAATAAATAAGTTAGTACCAAATTTAACGGAAAAAGTTTTTTTAATGGATTGGTGTAAATTCGAAATCTGTTTCAGCATCTGAAAGTTATTAAAAAGAATGTGTGCAATTTTTTTTGGAGAGAACATTTTTATTTTGCAACCCAGTTAAAAAATACTGGGGGAAAAATGAAAAAAATCCTCGAAATTGGGTCATTTTATATTTTGTAATCTTTCATTAAATTGTATTTAGAGCTGTGACTGAATTCTTTTTATGCATTTTACTCAATTCAAGTTTTATTAATCTGAAGTTTGTATTCTGTGTTTGTTTATTGCTATCAAAGCCCACCATATCAAACTTGTTAACATACAGAATTAAATTTTTGTCCCCTTCGATTTCCTATATATTAAAATATTGTGAAAACTAGATGTTGCAAACTAAAATTTCATTCCATTATACGTTTGCTACCTGAAAATTTAACTAAACATTTCAGCCATAACTGTTTTTTATATTTTAATGTTACATTTATTTCTTTGATGTGGAAACTTTAATTCATTACAAAATTATAAGGGCACTAAAAAATGCAAAGAATCATAAATTTTATACAATTCTAAGTATTAATAAACATGAGAGAATATGGTATTTTTAATCCAATAAGAACTGTCTGCTCATTTTTGTAATTAATATTTTTTTAACAAAATATTACAATTTTACTCTAACAATTTAATTCTAATGATGTTTAAGATCTTATTAGAGCAAAAAAACTGCAAACTACTTTTTACAGAAAATTTATAAGCAAGATTCCTCGTTACCTAATGTATTTTCCAGAATTCGGTTTTCGATATCAGAAAGTTAACATTTGATAATAATTGTGAAGAATCCAATGTAACTCACAGAAAAGCCCCATGTATATTCAAACAAAACTCTATATAGGAAAAGCTTGTATAAGCATCCCTGCTCAAAATATTTCTAAGTCTCAAGGCTCTGCAGGAGATGATCAAAAGAATCGATTCATCTCAAACAATCCTACTTTTGACTGAAAAGAAGCAAGGGCATGAAAAGAGCAGGAGTTACGGAATCCCTTTTAAGTAACAAGCTTGTCGATATTTTCCCAGGAGGATTTAAAAGTGAAACTAGATGTGAAATTTTCTCATGCTAGAAGAGAGGGTCCCTCTGGACCTATGATATTGAAGCTTGTTAATGATGTCACTCAGCCTAGGCTCTGAGTGGGCTATAAATAGCCTTTGTTTTAAGAAAAGATGATTTAACGAGCAGAGGAAAGGAGGCGAAAAGAGGGGGAGGTGTTTGTGATCCCAAGGAAAGAGGTTTGCTCTCAGAGTGGGGCTACGATTTCAGACAGGTCTGAAGAAAATAAAAACAGTCTGCTGACTCAGGCAGGATAATAGTTCTCCGGTAGAAACCGCAAGGTAAAAGGAGTTGGCAACAGATTGTTGTATACAAGAAAACAGAGGCAGCTGTTTTCGTATGAACTAACGTGAAAGGACTCTAAATTTATATTGAGAAAGAATACTAGATAAAGAAGATTGGATGCTAATCCTATGTTTGCTGAACTTGTGCTTTTAAATGAACATTGTCGTAAGCTGTAATGTGCCAAAAAAAATAATATAGTTGTATTTCAAGTAATAACCAAGAAATTTATTTTATGTCATTTCAATAAAATATTTGGTTTAAATTCTATTTGAGCCTCCGCTTGACTGAAGTTCCATGCTACCACTTCCACCCTTAAGTCGAAGGTTTTACATAATGTACTAATAAAATAAATAAATAACATAAATATGTTGAAAATTTTGATATTTTTTTTAACTTTTATTTAATTAAAATTTTCAAAACTTGTCTTTTTTTAATATTTTTATTTAAAATTTACTTAAAACTTTCACTTCAAATAATTTTTTTAAATGTAATCAATTTTAAATATTAATTTTCTGGCAATAAAACTTTATTTGAAATTATATCAAGTAATGACAGTAATTCTGTTTAAGAAAATTTCCATAGATTAACATAAAATTTAATGATTTGAAAAAGGAAGACCTGTTTACTCTAAACATCCCCCTAACACCATTATAAATAGGTCATTGTTGGCCTAAAAATGACTGATGACTGGCACATTATGCTGTTGCAATAGAAACAGTCCATGTGAGATAGTCTTTTGCATTGCTCCTTAGTTTAAGATTTCTGTTATCATGTATTATATCAATTTAAATGTTTGTATGTAATTTAATAATTCTTGTAACCTATTTTTCCTTTTTTTGAATTTAGGATCTATTTGTAACATATTCACATCATTTTAGGTCGAACATGGATTGAAAAGGTTGAAGATGTAAAGAAAAAATATCATGAAATGGGGGCATCAGGAATAATTATAACTGCTTTAGATGACATTGCCTGTAAGAATAGTTTTCTTAGTTTAACAAATGACAAAATTAAGTTTTAGTAAATCTGATTTTTTTATTTTTGATATTTTAGGGCTTTTCAATCTTAGAGGTCAAGATGTTGGTTACACGCCTGTTTTCAAAGCTTATGCATTTATTTCTGAAACTTATTTGAAGTATGTTTTCCTTTTAAAATTGGTTGCATTTTACACTTAACACATATGGAAATTTAATTTTTTTCCCTCTTTAAAATTTTAGATTATACATGAAGCGTTTGAAGTTAACTGCAGAAGTAGAAAAATATTTATCCGCTAAAGGTTTAAATTACTCTGACTGTGTAGAGGTAAATTATTTGAATTGTTAAATTCTTTTCTAAATATATCTATAGAAAATGACATATTTTTTAAAGTGAATTTTGTATTTTTAATAGCCTTCAAACAAATGAAATTATACTTTTTTTTGTTGTTGTTGTTGTTGTTAATGCATGTCTATGGCATATAACTCTTAAACCTGATGCTTCAATTCAAAAAGATTTATACAGAATGTACTATTTAGGCTTCATATCTCCCTGCACTTTCATGATATATTCATTTATACTAGTATATACAGCTATATCCAACTCTACATTGTATAGTTTTTTTACATAATCTTATTATTCTTTTAACAACAATTATTTTGTAATAATACAGTTACTAATTAACCCTTAGCTGCTGTGATAAAAATTGTCGCATAACTACTGTGAGCGGTCTGTGAGATCACTTAATTTAAAAATGAATAAAAGGCTACATTATCTCATAAAATACTATTTCTGTATTAAATTTAAATGTACAGGACTATTATACTTAAAATTCACCTATTCAAAAGTCTCTAGTGATAGTACTAGGGTTTAAAAGAAACAAAATTTAACCAGTATCTATAGTTAAACTGAAAATTACAAGTTAAACTGTGAAAATTGAAAAAAGCAGTGGTCTGTGAGGCCGCTAACAGCAGTTAAGGTTAAATATATTTATTGTACTGAACACTCTGTGTGCCTGTACTACTCGTACTTGACCGTTTATTCCTTACTTTATATGCTGTAACATTCATAAATTTCTCCAAATAAGAAATATGCTAAACTGCAAGTATTACATTTAATTTATTATTAACTATCTAATAAACAAGTTATCTTTTTTTTTTTTTTTACATACAGTTTTTACATTTTGAAAAATATTTTCACTTTAAACTACTCATATTAACCAAAAACTTTTTCACAAAAATTTTGTAGCATAAAATGTGTTACATTTTTACATGTAATTTATATGTCAGTTTTTGACCAATGTAAACTCCCAATTGTAAGCTCCCCACCCACTTTTAAGTAGTTTTGATATTGTATTCCATTCACAAATATAACCCTCCCTCCCTCCCCCCCCCCCCCCCCCTTCACAAACTTTTTTTGTAGAAAAAAAATTGTTTAAAAATCTAAGGGAGATAACTTTGAATTGTTTAACTTTTTGGTGGATTTCCATACGTTTTTACATAATCTTAATTAAATCTCCCCCCTCCCCCTTCCCTGCATGAAATGTTCACTTCCCTTATTTTTCATCCCTCCGCAGCACAAAAAGTTTAAAATCTTATTTCTTTTGTTCTGTTTGTTGCTCACTAGTAACAATAAGTAAATAATCAATTATCTAAATTACACTCCTTTCTCCAAAAGTTCCTTTTTTCCGTCTGACCCCACCCCCACACACAACAAAGTTTAAAATCATTAACATTATTTTTTTTAAAAATTCTGCTCTATTTCTCATTTACCTAAAATTTCATCTACATAATCTCATATAAGTCTCACTTATCTAAAATCTTCATCCTCTTTGAAATTTTTGCTTCATCGTTTTCTCCACATTTCTAAATATGTGGGAGGAAAGCCAAAAAAAATTTGCAGATTGGCTGTTCTCATCCCTGAATCTCATACGTACATTTTATGCTTAAATAGAGCCAAAAAGGGGGGGGGGGGGCATTGAACACATTTTTTTTTCGAAGAAGAGTGAGAAATAATTTAGGTGGTTATTTACATATTTTTACAAAAAAAAATTGCAAATCGGGCAAAAAATTAAAGAATTTTACAAATGTTAATCTGCATGAGATGCAGGGGGTGTGAAGGTGTTCATGATATGAGGGTGGGGGGGGGGACATTGGGAGAGAAGCAGAGATTTTACAAGGAGGGGATAATTTAGGTGACATATTATTTATTCGTTACAAATAAATAAATAATTTAATAAATATTTTAATTTGTGTATTAAATAGGTCATAAAAGAAATTAAAAATTAAAGAGTTTTATAGGTTAAAGTATGCATGTAAACGTATGTAACGAATAAATAATATGTCACCTAAATTATCCCCTCCTTGTAAAATCTCTGCTTCTCTCCCAATGTCCCCCCCCCCCACCCTCATATCATGAACACCTTCACACCCCCTGCATCTCATGCAAATTAACATTTGTAAAATTCTTTAATTTTTTGCCCAATTTGCAATTTTTTTTTGATTACCAGAGGCGGAAGGGGAAAAGTTTGAAGCAGTTTATTTGGGGGGGGGGGGAGGGGCTTAGATGGTTGATTAAATGTTGTTGCAATGAAATGACAAAGAAATAAATTTGAAAAAAAAAAAGTTTTTAATTTTGTATAAAAGTTTTTTGTTGGGGAATATTTTAGGAAGGGAAGGGGCATTTAGAATTTTTTTTTTTTTACAAATATTAAATTTGCCGAAATACAGAAGATACTCACCCCTGTATTTGGCTTATTTACTTCTAAATTAATGGTAAAAAAGAGTTTTTTAATAATAATAATTTTTAAAAAATCTTGATTATAATCCCCTTCCCAAATTTAACTTTTTTTGCTTTTGAAAAAGGGGTTTGGAAGGTGGAGAGGGGTTGTTTAATATATGACATAATTTTCACTATTAAATTCATTTCTCATGTTATACTTTATTTATTTTAATGTTTTTTTTCTCTTTGAAGATTCACGGGTACATATATTATTTAATTTTAAGAGTTTGGGAATATTATTATTTGAGCTTTTTAAATATGATGTAATTATCACCTTTAAATTTGTTTCATGTGTAATAATTTTATTATTTTAGGCACTTTAAATATGACGATATTTAATCGACAAATATTTAATTTCAACAAACTGGCTTGTTGTGTGACAACTCAATTTAATGTAGTCAAAAATTCAAACTAAATTGCTTGAAATTATGCTGAAATCTCCTAATTTTCCTGTAGTTATAGTGTATTGTATTATATGTAGGAAATAATATGTCATAAATTACTAACTCTGTGAGAATTGTTACTTTCTGCCTACACCAAGTTGAGAAGTATGTCTTTTTTTGGGGGGTGCATGACGTCACATGCACATTATCTATATTTGAGCATTTTACATATGACATAATTAGCACCTGTAAATGCGTTTCGTGTGTAATAACTTTATTATTTTAAAGTTTTCATACTTTTTTAATATTTACGTGTAATATTTTGACGTAATTTTGTTAACACATGATTATTTAATTCTTAATTTAAAATTTTCTTTCTGTTTTTAATAATTTCATTTTTCAATTTTAATTTGAAAATGACGAAAAAGAAGAAATGTAATAGTCCCTACCTTTATTCCTTTTTTTTCACAAAAATGGAGTAATTCTGTTGCCATCATTAGATGAATGTCATTAAAATTAGAAAAAATAATAATATCTTGAAAACTAATTCAAATCTTAAAATTCCAATAACATTTTTGACATCTGCGGACCAGTACGGATAATTTGTGTTAATTTCAAAGCCAAACGTTCCATATTTTAGGAGAAGTAGCTATGAAGCATAATCAGTCGCTTCATAAATTCATTTCATTAAGATTTTATATACAGTATGGAACCGTTTATCCGGAAACCAGTTATTCAGAATGCAATTTTCAAATGACCAATTTCAAACTTTCCAGAAAAAAGTTTGTGCTATACAGTGATAAAGTGCTACTTTGAATACTTGAAACATTACAACGTGCATGGGTATAACTAGATGTCAGCATCTAGGATTTGAAATGGAAGCATATTTAGTTAGATAATTGGCTATTTTGATTTTTATGCAGGGAAGGTTATGTTTTTGTTGCCAAAGTATTCCCATAAAGCCTTCTTTCAAACTCTGATTAATCTTATCTTGTTTGAATTCTTAATCTCAGTAACCTAATAATTTAATTGGAATCAGAAAGAATGCCACAGCAACATACATTCTGCAAATGTGATCAAATGGATGTCGCTTTTAAATACATCTGGCTCTAAACATTCTGGATAAGTGGTTCTGTACTACATATAGGGTGGATATATTTGAATTAGAGGTCTGCACGGATTGAAATTTCCAGACCCGGGCCTGGTCCGACTCATAGAAAAAAAATTTGGCCCAGCCCGATACAAAAATTAAAAGTTTGGCCCGAGCCCGGGTGAATTTCTACAAAACATTAATTTTTTACGTTAATTTGGTTACAAATTTATCTTGTAAGAGGAGTTCTGACCAAAAATATTTATCTTAACTTTTTTTTTTAAATGTTTATAATCTTCATTTTTATAGAAGTGTTGCAGACTGCGATATTTATTTTTTTAATGGGTCTCTATTTCTTGTATGTTTCAGTTATCATTAATTCCGTCATTCAGTGTCATGTTTCAGTTATCATTTATATTGTTAATCCATATTTCATATATTGAAGTGTTAAAAATCTGAAAAATGCTATACAGTAAAATCTTCCAAGACGTAATTGCATAGAAAAAAAAATGCATTATAGACAAGTGTAAATGTATTACATGATATATTCTTTTCTTATGTATTAGTATATTAATTTTGCATGGATCAACACGTCTTTCAGTTTAAAACAGGAATCCGTCATTGGCAGGTTCTTTTTCACACATTTTACTATATTTTAATTTAGCTATATTTTAATAAGCGTAGAAATCTACTATTCTTTAAAAAGAATAAATTTTAACCCTCTAAGTGTTTGGGGCGTAATATTCCGTTCACTAAGCTCCAGGTTTCACAGCAATACAAGCAATATTTAAGATATTATAATTCTATAGATTTAATGAATTTTAAATACATTGAAGAATGTTTAATACTCTCAGGGATTACATTCATATTTGTAATTGAGTTTTTTTTATAATGTTGAAAGAATCATATTTTCTTAGCATTTAAAACAAAATGCAAAGAAACCAACATTACAATTTTACCCTTTTGCAAGACGCTCGGAGGGTTAATGTTTAATTGTAGAATAATGGCGATTTAAAAATGTATGCATTTTTTGTAAAAATTTTTGGACTAGGCCTAATTTAACTGACCTTTTGAACGGACCAGGCCATGCCGAGATGATGATTTTCATATGAGCTGGGTCAAAGTTAGGACTGAAAATTTTGGGCCATGAAGGCTAGATATGAAACCAGTCCCGGCTCTGTACAGAAAAAATAAGGAAGTGGTTGCGGGCCGGCCCGATCCTTCCAGAAAAAAGTAAGGCCCAAATCCAACCAAAGAAGGAGTAGTCACTATGCCTGGCACGGCCCTTCAGAAAAAAGTATGGTGGGCACGGGCCGGCCCATGCAGATCTCTAATTTGAATGCATAGTATTCTGTAAAGAGTTTGGAAAAGTCAACTAGAGTCGCTCCAGTTTTTTTCTTACAGTAAAGACTCGATTATCCATGAGCGGATGATCCGCGGTACGGTTTATCATTGAAGTGAAATTTTTTAATTCAAGCCAACAGCAAGGAAAATACAATAAGCCCTACTAATAAATATAAACTGAAAAATTCATGTATTTGAAAGTAATAGAAGAATATTTCTAGATTCGGTTGCCATGTTTGAAATATCAGATATAAAGTCTTGATGTCTTTTTCTGACTTTATTAACCAAACGTAAATGCAGCAATTAAAATATTTAACAATTAAATAAGACTATTATGAAAAATTCCAGGAGAGCATATCAAGAATAACTTCATTTTTAAGATAAAAATTATTCCATACTTAAAAAAAAAAAAAAAAAAAAAAAAAAAACAGTTTACAATTTAGAATAAAGAAAAGGTGTTTCCAAACCAAGAAGCAAAAACAAGTGACTGATTTTTAAAAAAAGATGTAACTCAGCTCTTTTTGTACGGTATGTATGGCATTGTTTGTTATTTACTGTTCTTTATTTTAGTGATTTAGACGTAAAGCAAAGGTTTCTGATGTACTGTGCATATGTATGTATTTTAAACGTTTTATTATGTTTTTTGTAAAATAAAACAAAGTTTTTATGTTGAATTCTCTGGGGTTTTTTTTTTCGTGTTTGCACCCCATTTTCAATATTTTTGGGGTTATCTGCGATTTTTGTTATCCGTGGTGCCATTGCCACTCAATTCCGCAGATAATTGGAGCTGTACTGTATAGGTAAAATTTAAATTAGCTGTAACTAAAGTAACTTTACTAATCTATTTACTATATCATTTCCAGGTTGATGAATATAGCAAAGCATTTACAGGCATGCAAAAAATAGTCCATGATACTGGCAAAGTGGTTGTTTCTGTGTCATCAAGCTATGCTATAGTAAATTTAGTTCCGGAGGTAAGAAAGTGCTTTTTTAGCTGTAATATATTTTTAATAGCACATGATTTGATTAAACATTTGTGTGTTTTTTGTATAGTTTTTAGTGGATGTTGATTTTAGAGTATTTTATAACTCTATTTGCACTAAAATAGTCAGATGTAGAATAGAAATGAAGTAAAATTAAATAAGGTAACATTCTTAGCAAATATTAAAATGAAATGCATAATAAAAGTTCTTTGTGCTGACACATTTGCATGGAGCATTATTAAGTTACATTTGGTCTGAAATGTTCAATATTCTGATATTTATAATGAGTCATTTTATAACTATTTAGAAAACTCATGATTCTATTGTTACAAAATTTTAGGGTATTTTTTATAATCCATTAATTGTTACTTAAATAATATTCTTAATAAACTGTTTTTGTCTTGTTAGTTAAATATCAGTTGCACAATAAATTAATTGGCAAGCATCAAATATTTCGCTCTCTGCTTGATAAATTTTAGGTGTCTTTATATATATATGGGGCATTCTCACAATCTTTTGACTTTCGGGAATAAAAATCTGGTGAAATTAAACTTGCTAAAATAAAATTTTAATCTGATAGACGAATGCCTTAATCATTCAAAATAAAGAAAAAATGGTCAGCAGCGAAAAAATTGTTATTTAACTGAGGTTTAACTTAAACTTGAGAGTTTAATTTTCCTTACCATTTTACCACTATAACTTTTTATTTTCTTCTAAATTTTTACTTATAATGAATTTGCATAGTACCCACAGGACATTCAAATAAGAAATAATAACAATGTAGTATTTTTAGTACAAAATTTTGGTATAAAATTGTCTTAAAGGGGTGTTAAAGAAGGGACGGTAAGGTAAAAAAAGGGGAAGTATAGGAAAAAAGGGATGAAATGGGCAAAAAGGGATGGTAAGGAAAATTACCACCTATTTTTAGGCGAATCATTTTAAGACTAAGTGATAGCTGCAATGTTCAGTTGTTAACAATGGATTAAATATATATATATTTTTTTTAATTTACCTCCAAAAGTCCAGGAATAAACCTTGGGGACGGTAAGACTACCCATAAAGCCACGATCTTGAAATTGTTATTTAAATGCTGATTTAAATTCTGCAGTAAATTTCCTGTCAAAGAATTTTAGACATTCTTTCTCTAGCATACTTCTACATGAGAAAAAACTTGAAAAAAATTCTGTGGCTGCATCTGAAGTGATTTTCTATACAAGTTTAGCAAGAGGGAAGGTAAGGGTGAAAAATTCAGGGACAGAGTTCAAAAAATAATATCAACCGTAAAAATGTGTGCAGGTTAATTTTTTGCTACATATTTATATAAAACAGTAGTCCCAGTTTCGGAAAAAAATTACATTGAATTACTTTTTTTGAAACAATTTTATACAGACAGCTCCAAACTTAAAAATCAGCATCAGGGACACGGGACGGTATAGGAGTTTTCCTGGTATTTGGACCCCCAACATCGTCCAGAACTTATTTATCTTGTTAATATTGTTATGCAATCATGCAGTGGTTATTCCCCAGTATATGAAATAAAAAAAACACACAAAAATGTATTAAAATAAAAATTATTATTCAGGGATATAAAAGTCAAAAGATTGAGAGAATGCCTCATATATATATATATCTATATGTTACTGCAAAAACCTGAAGGTTGATAAATCCTGTAAAAAACAGTGGGTGTGGGATATAAGGGTATGCACTAGAAAGCTACAGCTTTACTTAAAAAACAGATGTTATACAAAGTTTTTAAGTTTTTTTTTTTTAAGTTTTTTTATACGGAAGTTAAAATTTCAGAACTGAAGAAATATTCTATGGCAAAGGTAATCCAGACAGTATACTTACTATAGCCATGGTTTTAATACCTCTCTGTGGTAAATGCTAGCATTTATTGATCTTTGTTTTTATGGTAACATACAGGTAAATTGGAATATTAATTAGGCATTATAAAAAATATTTAAAAATAATGCTGCTGTTACTATAATTAAAAAAAAAAAAAAATATATTTGATTTTTTTTTTTTTTTTTTTTACAGCTGTACAGCTGTAATTATTGTTTGAGCGAAGCAAAGACACAGTGCAATATTACTTTGGGAGCATATATTGCTATGGTAGATATTAAAACTTTTCGTCAAGCATAACTCAAAAAGTATTTGTCAGATTTCATATTGATTTTCACAGAAGGTACCTATGAGTGTGACAACTATTGTGACATATTACCAATAGATTAATTTTAATACAATTATTCAAATTGGTAAATAATTCATATGAGTTGTCATTTTCCAACTGGGCAAAAAATGCCCGGGCCAGGATTCGAACCAGGTATGTCTTGGCTGAAGCTGCCAATGCTCTGCCAACAGAGTTATCCCAGACAAATCTGTAGGACCTAATTCACCCAGCTTACCTATTGATCATGGCATCTGGTCTGATATATGAATCAGCTCAACAGAATAAGGTGCAGGTAATAAAATGCCAGTAAACACTGTAGCATGAATAAATGATCATTAATGGTAAAGGTACATCGCTGAGTTCTTTTTATATAAATTGTGATCATTAAAGAAATAATAAAAATAGAACTATCTTACTTTACATGTAGACTGTGCAGACAGTGAAGAGGCAATATTGAAGAATAAGCAAATCCTTTATTTTTTGTTGTTAGTAGAGGAAATTTAATAAAGAATCTTGCTTCTGGTCACAACCTAGAAATAATAAAAGGAATCTCTTATAAAAAGAGAAACATAAAAACTTGTTGATCTATTTATTCTATTGGATGTTAGAAGAGAGCAAGCAGCACAGCATTTGAATTAATTTGAGCATGATCAAATAAGCACATCACGAAGAGATTACCGGTCTTTAGTATGATACCCATAGAACACGTTGCCGGTACCTTTAAAAAAACGTTCCGACCTGCAGCCAAAACAGCCGCACTCGGTAAAATTCCACAATAATTACATCTTTTTTGGACAACATCAAACCCAATTCTCATTTAACGGGTTTTTGCTTGTAAGTGACGAGTACGGGGGTTAACAGAGTAATTAAACGACAGACTTAAATTGATTAGCTAAATTAAAAGTTATGGCAAATGAATGAAAATCAAATTACAAGCTGTAGATTTAAAAAGAATATCACTGATTTGTAAAGCTAAACTAATGCACACCTCTTATAAAACGTCAGCAGTATTGCATAACAACTACGTCACAAGAGGGAGGAGAGAAGCGCTTCAATGACGTCATCATAATGCATGCCGATGGCCAAGAGACCAGAGCTCCGAAAAACGCAGAGACGAGGAAAGGTGTGTATGCAACATTGCCAATACGCTCCAAATTACTATGGGGAAAAGGTCACTGGGCGAAAACAGACTTGCATTACGGTGCGACTGATAAAGAATAAACATTGCAGTTGAGCGCAATGACTGAATTTAAATAGATATTGATGCAAAAAAAATAGCTGAAAAGGAACAAAAATAAATTAAATATAAATACTGTGAGAAGTATTCTCACAAACACTAGATACATAATTACACTAGATTTAGCTGAGTAAATTAGGTCCTCCAGATTCGTGCAGGATAGCTCAGTTGGCTGAGCATTGGCAGCTTCAGCCAAGACATCCCTTGTTCGAATCCTGACACGGACATTTTTCGTCCAATTGGAAAATTACAACTCATGTATTACCAATGTCACAATAAATTTCAAACCATTGAGAAATTAGATAAAAAATAGATAAAGCTAAATTAAATATTCAAATTTCCCACTTTTTTTACTGCTTTATGAGTGTTAAGTGCGAGCATGATTTTCACTGGCAGAAACTATTTGTAAATACTCAGATAAGAGCACATGAACCAAAAAAAAAAATTATGCACACTCTAATATTAGAGTACAATAAAATCTATTTCAATTTAACCCAACTGGAAAGTTAATCTTAGATTTTTTTTCTATTTGAAAGGGGGGGGGGGGGAAACATAGTAATAGAGGTTGGGCTTAAATCTCGCCAATAGCAGCTTTTATAAGAAACAATTCTTAAGTGTTAAAATAAAATGTTTTGTTTCATGATATTCTCTCTCTCTCTTTCTTTTTTAATATTTTAAGTGAAAATAGTGAAAGGCATGCATTTTAAATGTATGTATTTTAAATGAAATGAGTGAAAGATTTATATTTTAAATTAAATAAATGCAATATGAATGTGGTATGGGAACAATATTTGGCGATTTAACGCCTGTGCCCAGCTAACATAAAAGTACCAATATTAAGTAACAGATATTACATCCCTGGCATATGGGCGTTGGTGCTTTTTTCAAAAGCTTGATGCAATTTAGATTTAATAAAGTAAGTTTTATTGTCAAATGACATAAGCTACTAAATAAATAAAACTGAAATATGAAAATAAAACTTGTGAATTATTATGTGAGTTTATGTTTGTAAAGTCGTTTTATTAACCAATATTATAATGATCATGAACGTAATAAAAATCGTAAAAACATAACCATAATTAAATTTGCTCTCAGTTGGTCTAACTAATGCTAAAATTAACTTAATATCATGAAATATTCAATCTAATCTTTGTAAGTGTCATTTTCTTTACTCAAACTCACAGTTCTGAAGTCAAAGCTTGTAAAGAACTAGTAATTACAAAAGACATGAACAACATACAGTAATGCTGATCATAGTTTTTCCAGAAAAACTTGGCTAACACTGCAGTTTTCGAGCTATTGATTTCAAACAACTCATTAAGATTCCAGATTAAGAAAACAATAAAGGTTTTCTTCTATGCTCCTTCCTTTTCATGGCTCAGTTGTAAATCTTACAAAGAGGCTGTATTTGAAATGTTCTTCTTGTCTCTCCTTTCTTTCATTCTTCCAAGACCTCGGGGCATTCCTTTGCATTCCCTTGGGTGAAGTCCTTGAAGTTTGAAGTTCTGTCTGGTAAAACTGATAAATTACTACATTTTGGCAGACAGTTGAAATGGAAAAATATTATGGCTGAGAGAGAACAGTGTTTGATAAAAAGTGGATTTCTTTCCTAATAACTATGTCCTCATTTTTTTAGCCATGCCATATTAAACGACTGTATTAAAAAAATTACTTCCATTTGTATAACAGATAAACAGTTTCTACATATTAAATAAATTGCATAAATATTGGGAAAATGCTTATGTATATGAAACAGTGAATGGGTTGCTAGAAAGGACTTGTGAAAGTGTTCTTTCTCATGGCTTTTCTTTACCTTTGCCAAGGCATCCTAACTGAGAAAAATACCAGCTTAATTTTTTTTTTTTTAACCAGCTTCATTAATCTAGAGATTTTTTTGGAAAGGTCTTTATTCGAAGAAAGTTTCGTAATCAGGCTCATATTTGCAGATTTTAACCCTTTCAAAGGCAAAGTACTTCTAATAGTAAAATGTTGAAATGATTGAATGGCACCAGAATTTTAAAATAAATTTATTTCAAAATAGATAAAAGCTTTTCTTCACGTACTTAATAAAATTTAAGTTTTCATTCCAAAATTCCGTTGTCATTTCACAATTAAAATTAAGTGGGATACCCCACCGTCCTTCAAGGGGTTAATGAGCATGATTGCTGTGAAAATATACACAAACTTATATATTATCTGGAACGGTACTTAGACAACCCATAGGTACTATGGGTTGTCTAAGATGTCTACTATGATGGGTTGTCTACTATGGGTTGTCCAGAAGAAATACCGACATGTATTTTTTCTGGTGTATAACATCAGAAGAAATACATGACTTCTGATATTCAGATCACATGTCGTACTTTACGTGACAGCTAATGTCAATTCCTTTCTTTTAATGCATAATGATTCCAGACATAATGCAGCTAGACTTGTATGTTTGAAATTGGAACAATACAACTAATGAACTGGCCAGCATGCTCTCCTCACTTAAATCCGATCGAGCGTATCTGGAGATGACACATTGCAGCGAGAGCAATCTCTCTATTGACTGTTCAGGACTTTGAGGTAACATTTTTTGAAGAGTGAAAAAGACTTCTCCAAATCCATCAACAATCTCATTGCATCTATGGAAAACTAATGTGCAATAATCTTAACTGTTCGAGGGGACCACCATACACCATATAAAACATCCTTCAGTCTCAGCAATAATTTTTTATTAGTTACAGGTACTCAAATTGGTGATCACGTCTCTTCGTGATCTTTACATCATTTTAAAGAGTAAAATTTGAATACACGATGTTTTGGTGTCAAAGATAGCATCTCATTTTCATTACTTGTCAGAAATTATTGTTAAATTGATGTTCTTAGCAATATTGTTCAGACTAATAATCCCTTTGAGGAAAGTCCTAGTTATTATTATTAGTCAGAAGTTTTAATAGTCAATTAAGTGTTATATATGGCAGTATATATCATGCGTGTATACTATGTGCTCTTAACATATTAGTATAAAATTTTGGCTCAAATGTTGTTAGTGTGCTATTATTTTTTCATTATTTTTTTCCCATTTAATGTTTTCAAATATAATTATCTTTTATCTTCTTAATTTTTTATCGTCGTCCATCTTGTCTTTATGTTAGGAAATAAAAGCAAAATATCTTGGACAGTAAGATTTTTTGCTGCTTTGCTAAAATTTTCCATTTGATTTTCATTGAAAAGAAAAAGGATTTCATAACTTTATGCTCTTATCTGCATTCTGTCTGTTTATATTTTCTTCTTTTTTTAAATTTTCTTTCCCTGTTTTGCCAAAAGTTTTATGTGGTGTATTCAAGCCTAAGTGATGTCACCTCTTTTGTAGTAGTATTATTGATACTGTTGGTTATTTCATTTCTGTCAATTTAATAATGTCTGCAGTCATCAGGGGGTGTTTATTGGTAGGAGTTTTTCCTGATTTCATTGAATTTTTGCATAAGATTTTTCATGGGAATTCTAAGGAATTTTTTAAATTATTTTTCAGGGACCCTTAAGCATAAAGAATTTCTTTAATATGATTATTATTTTTATAATTAATAATAACTTTTAATATTTAAGAAAAATTAGTTAATTTTATTTGCTACAGAAAAGTTAATCATCAAATTTTAGTTGTAGTCATGTCTGTTATTTTCAAGTAATAATAGTTAAAGATAGTTAAAGATTAAAAAATAATTTATTAGCTATTCATTTATCATTTCAGGAAAATAGAATTCTTCAAGAAGGTCCTCCATTAGTGGCTAGCATGAAAGTAGTTAAGAATCCTACGGAAATTATTGGAATGAAAAAAGCTGCTGTGAGTTAATTATATATATTTTTTTTTAAATAACATTTAAAAATTTTTAATTAATGTAACTGTAAGCTATAATAAATTAAATTAACAAAAACCACATTTAAATTTTGCCTAATTTTAGATTTCTGAAAAGAAAAAATATATATATTTGTTTGGCAAAGTACAAAAAATACTCTTTTGCATGTCTATATGTCTTTTTTTAATTCCTTTCCATTAAAAAGAAATAAGAAAAGAAAAGAAAGTCTTATTTTTACTAAAATTCCATATGTATAAATAAAATTTAAATTGTGATAACCTGTGTTATATACAGTGTGTTCACTCTCAACAGTCACCAATGTCTAATTCCTAAACTGTACAAAAATGTTTTAAATGAGCTAAAAAATTATTTTAAAAGTCATTTGGAGGAATAGAAACATTTCTTAAAAAGTTACAAAATCTAATTTTTTATATTGTCCCCTTTCCTATATGTGATATTTAGTAAAAATACTAGCAAGTAAGACAAAAAAAAAAGTCCTGTTTATCTAACACTAAAATGGACAGAGTTATGAAAATTTGAATTGCATGACTTATACCAATTTTCTCATCTGTACACAGATGAGTTGGGTCATTCTTTGAGGGATCATACACAAAGTGCTTAAATAGTATTAGAAGAATTTGTTTCATGTGTATCTGCACTTTAACTGAAAATAATCATATGGTACAAGTATTTCGATAAAAGATAATTTTTATTAATTAAATTTCAAATTTGTTAAAATAATTGTATTTTAATATATGTTCTATTTTGTAAGGAAATAAGGCTATTTCTTTTAACAAAAATTGTGTTACTTTTATAAGCCTTTATTTAACTTGCAATGTTCATATGCATGTCTTTCCGGCTCAAATTTGTACGCGAATTTTAACTCACTTCGAAATATCTAATTGAGGTTAAATTTAAGATACTTATGTAAATCTGATGACAATGTAATGTTATTAGGATTTTTGGTGTGTACCATTTATACTTATTTTACAGGACCACACAAAAAATTTTATATGCGTTACTGTCTCAAGCAGATATTTTAAATCAAAATCGGTAAAATTTATGTAAGGTATTAAGATGCACGGTAGCATTTTTCCTAAGGAAAGTGTATTTATATTTTTTTGCTGGGCCGCACAAAAGAAGTCAGATTTATTACAATGTATGAACAGAGACTGCTTAAATACATTTTAATGATAATATGATTTTTTTCAAATTTGACTGTTTAGTTCTTCAAAGCAAATATAAAACTTATTTTTTAGAAAAATATTTTAGAGATCAAAACCAAAATGCTATTCCTGCTTCCTAAACAAAAATTAAATATTAAATGAAGTGAACATTTTTGCTATTGAACAAGGAAAATGACATAAACAACTTTATTTGCATTAACACAATTGCTGTGTCAAAACAATTGTGTGCTCAAATCATGCACATACAGATACTTTATTGCTATGTGAAATTGTCATTGGAATACAAATATTCTGCACTCTCAATTTATGCAAAATAGATCGTACTTTGGCTGTGTGCCAACACGTACATTCACTTATTTAAGTGTGTGCTTTAATCAATTTGCAGGCATTTGTTAAACTTTGACATTAAAAAAGAATATGTTTACTAACAATCAGTACTGTGAAATGATATTACTTTATGGACAGAGCAATCAGAATGAGCGAGAGGCTGCAATGCTGTATGCTGTGACATTTTCAGATCAAAACTAACCACATCCAACCATTATAGCTAAAATTGTTGATCCTTTAAAAGAAACAGGTAGCTTTAAGATTAAGAAGCATCCTTTATTAAGTCGGTTCACTGGTTCAGCAGTACTTCCGGAGAATGTTCTAGTGTGGTATACACATGCTCTTCCTGAATGTAGTGTATCAGGTATAAACCGAGAGTGTGGATATTCAAAAAGCTAAGTATGAAAATTTTTAAACAGGTATTGTACATATACATTATTAGGACAAGAATTAGCATCAGGAGACAAAAAATGTTGTTTAAATTTTTGTAATTCAATTTTAAATAAATAAGATGAAAGTCCATCCTTTCCGAATGAAATTATGTGGACTGATGAATATCAGTTTACAAGACAGGGGATCATAAATACAAAACATTCACTATTCGTTCGTGGAAAATCTACAAGTTATTTGTCCAAACAAACATGGAGTGCATTGGTCCATAAATGTTTGGCTTGGTATCTGGAAGACATCCTTAATTGGGCCATTCATCTTCGATGACACTTAAACATCAGAAAAATATGCAGATATTTTATGCTGACCAGTATCCGATTTTTTAAAAGAGTATGTTTTTTACAAGATTTATCACATATGTGGCTTCAGCATGATTGTGTTGCCAGCACGTAGATCACTTAAGCCATGCACTGTCTTTACCAGTGGTTTTATAAATAATATTATTGGATATGGGGGTCCTATTGAGTGGTAACATAAGATCACAAGATTTGAATCCTTTAGATTTCTTTTCTGGGAGTTTTCTGAAAAATAACGTATATGAAAGAATCAAAAACAGTCAAAATATTATTAGCATATTGTAGGTATTTTAATTCTTAGAAATTATTTGAATCTACTAGTTGGAACAGATTTGTGGAATTGTATTTCTATAGCATGCAGATATGTAACACCTACGATGTTGCTTAAAGTACAAAAAGGATTTATTTCATGTGTACATTTCTGGCCAAAAGAAGTCACTTCGAGCAAGTTTTAAGATAACTTTAATTTTTATTAATTAAGTTTTAGATTAGATAATCTTATAGCATTTTAAATATGTATCCACTTTATATTTAACAAAAATTCTGTTATTTTTTTCACTTATAGTACAAGTTGTATATTTTGCTTTAATATGTCAAAATGAAAGTAGATTTTAAATTTATATTGTAATATTCATTTTACTTTTAATTGTTATTTTTTTTTATACCTGATGATTATTTACATTTCTAGTAAATTTATGACTGACCCCTATTTCGCAGCAAAAAAGATGCTTCAACTTTAAATACCTATTACTCATTCAGTTTTAATTGTAGAAGAATGGGGCTTATTTTGTTTTACTTCTTACTGTAATACGATATTCTTACTAAATATAACTTATAGGATTCGGAACCGTATTAAATTAAATTCCGTAATTTTTTAAGAAATTTTTTTATTGACCTAAATTGCTTTTTAAATAACTCTTTGTCTCATTTAAAACATTTTTGTAATAGGAATGGCTAAAGGTTTAGAAATTAGCCATTGGACACCATTGAGAATGGACACCCGTATATATGTATATCGGGCATTCTCACAATCTTTTGACTTTTATGTCCCTGAATAATAATTTTTATTTTAGTACATATTCTTCTGTTTTTTTTATTTCATATACTGGGGAACATCCCATTGCATGATTGCATAACAATATTAAGGAGATAAATAAGTTTTGGACGATGTTGGGGGTCCAAATACCAGGAAAGCACCTATACCGTCCCTGATGCTGATTTTGAAGTTTGAAGCTGTCTGTATAAAATTGTTTCAATAAAAGTAATTCGATGTCGTTTTTTTCTGAAACTGGGACAATTGTTTTATATAAATAGGTAGCAAAAAATTAACCTGTGCACATTTTTATGGTTGATATTATTTTTTGAACTCTGTCCCTGAGTTTTTCACTCTTACCTTCTCTCTTGCTAAACTTGTATAGAAAATCACTTCAGATGCAGCCACAGAATTTTTTTCAAGTTTTTTCTCATGTAGAAGTATGCTAGAGAAAGAATGTCTGAAATCCTTTGACAGGAAATTTATTGCAGAATTTAAATCAGCATTTAAATATCAATTTGAAGCATCGTGGCTTTATTGGTAATCTTACCGTTCCCAAGGTTTATTCCTGCACTTTTCAGGGTAAATTAATTTTTTTTATTATTATTATTTAATCCAATGTAAATAACTTTTTCTAAAAATCAATGAACATTGTGGCTATCATTTAGTTTTAACATGATTTGCCTAAAAATAGTAATAATTTTCCTTACCGTCCCATCCTTACTATCTCTTTTTTCCTATACCGTCCCTTTCTTTAACACACCTTGAACAGAATATTATACCAAAATTTTGTACTAAAAATACTACATTGTTATTATTTCTTATTTGAATGTCCTGTGGGTGCTGTGCAAATTCATTATAAGTAAAAATTTAGAAGAAAATAGAAAGTTATAGTGGTAAAATGGTAAGGAAAATTAAATTCGCAAGTTTAACTTAAACCTCAGTTAAATAAAAAAAATTTCGCTGCTGACCTTTTTTTCTTTATTTTGAATCATTAAGGCATTGGTGTATCAGATTAAAATGTTATTTTAGCAAGTTTAATTTCTCCAGATTTTTATTCCCAAAAGTTAAAAGATTGTGAGAATGCCCCATATACATTTTTTAATAACTCTTTAGATTTTTATAAAATCAGTCGTTTTCTTTTTTTGCAGTTAAAGGATTCTGTAGCTATTGTTGATTTTATTGCTATGCTCGCTGAAGAAGTTAATTTTGGAAAACATTGGGATGAGATGAAAGCAGCTAGAATCTTGACACAATATAGACAGTAAGTGTTTATTTTCATTATTTATGGTAATATTTTTTCTTTCTTCCTTTTCTTTTTTTTCTCCTGTAGTAAGTTTTATTTTCTACTGTTTTAATTTTTTAATAGTTTTTGTTTCTAAAAATAAAAGGAAATCAAAATATGTTGTATATCTAACCTTAGTGACTCAACAACTTTGATTTGAAAAATATTTACTCAGGTGTTAGAATACATCATTTTAAATATGTAAAAAACAAGACAATAGTAGAACATAAAAATTAAAAAATATATTCACTAAAAGGCATGTTTTTTACATTTTCAATTAACAGAAAATTAAATATTTCTTACAAATAGCATCAATTTTCTAATGCAAAATTGTAAAGTATAAGAACTTACCTTTGTAAATAATCTATTTTTGGATGTACAAGCATCCCCCGACTTATGTAAGTATTGCGTTCTGTAAACTTTTGTGTAGGTCGAATTGTAAAGTCTTTAGGTAAAATTTCATCAAAAACTGCAATATTTATTATATATATATAATATATACATTATTTACACAGTATTATTTTATAAATAAAGTAGCATGCAGCAGTATATACTTGGATATAAACTATAAAAGTATGAAAAAATATGAAAACAAACTGAAAGAATACTTTTCAAATAAAAAATATCTTGTGGAATATGGAATTTATAAATTTAACATTGATGAATTAATTTATATCAATTTTGAATCTACATCAAACGAAAAACTCAGAAGCTGGACGAAAAAATACACTCATTCCCCTTCACCGAAAACTTTAAAATTAGGTTTCCTTATGGTTTTAATTCAGCTAACAAAATTGTAATGGTTAGAGTTTTTTTTGGCTCATTTTTATCAGATTTGTGTTTGTTTTGTTAAAGATTTGATTGTATATCCCATTAAAAATATAACTATATCTAATATATAAAACTATATTATTGTTGTGGTTTTTATCTGTATATTTTATTTATAAAACAAATATCAAAAGTATGCAAATGTGTATCAAACGCACTAGTATGTTCATAAATGTAGTTTTCAAAATTTCTTACGTAAGTGGAAATTTACGTAAGTCGGGGGATGCTTGTATACAGCGTTTTTAATTTGACAAAATTTACATAATCCATTTTAGCAATAACAATGCCAAACTGCTCAAATAGTAAATAGAAGTTTGGCATGAAAAATGAACTCAGTATCACCTTCTATTGAGAATTCTGTGAGCAATTTTATGTTAAGTGATGTGTTGGGAGATAGCAGCAATAAATAAAGTAGTCTTTTAAAGCCCACTGTATATGTAACATTGACTTTTGGGTATGTTGCAGATAGGCAATGCGGAGATACAAAGGATTAATGTTGTCAATAGAATTTGCAGCGATAGTTTTTTTTTTTTTTTTTTTTTTTTTTTTTTTTAACAATTACTATTTTAAAATTGAATTTTAACTAAACTTTTTTCATTGCTTTAAATTAATGGATTTTTTTAAAGTAAATTATACATATTTTTTTCAATAAGAAAATAATTTGATAGGGATATTTATATAAAAGTTTTATAATATTGAATAATTTATGGTGTTCCTTAATTTATAATCATTACAAAAACATTTTAATTGCTCCATGCTATTTAAAATAAATGAATTCAAGTATATTTTGCAATTACCTTGATAATTGAAAACTATTGTTGTTTCCTTTCAAATAGGACATGGTCATGCGCAAGTAGTTGCATCTTATTGGGCATTCTTTAGAGCATCAATTACTTCTTATGATCTTTTAATAAGAACGCTGAATCTATTAAATTTCAAAAACTTATATCTTTGAAATACCTTATAACTGTGAAGAAATAGAAGTTTGCCAAAAATTAAGAAAGAAACATTTCAACTGCAATGTTTCATTGTCTTTGTTGGTAAAGTATGTGAAATTTCAAGTAATCAATAACATTTTCTACTGTCAAAAGCATTTTGACAATCAGTAGCCAAATCTTTCAAAAGGTGGAAACACATTTGATATATTAATTACATTTTATTTGCTGGGATTTTGAAATAATATAGCCATATGTGTATCATTATGTATCACAGGTGCAAAATGTAATGCATGTATAAAATTGAAACTAATAATAAATTTTATTGTCTTCCCCCTCTTTATTTTAATGCATATTAAGGGAGTGACTACAGTTTTAAATGAAAAACCTTCAAATAAGTTACAATATAACCATGTTGTCTCCAAGTTGACTCAACTTAAATTACAGAAAAGAATTTTTTTTTTTTTTTTTTTTTTTTTTTTTTTTTTTTTTTTTTGACAGGCAAATGGCACTAAAAACTGACCCAGTCAGGGTCTTTGATGATTTTTTTCTGAAAATATATTTTCTTTATTACTTAAATATATTTAGTGGTTGCTAAAAAAATAGAACATTAATTTTGCCTGTTTTTCATTGATTTTGTAACTGTACATGCCCCTATAATTAAAGAGTTGCTATTATTGATTATGCAGTTTTTTAAACTTTTGCAGAGAGCAAGAGTTTAATCAAGGAGAAAGTTTCCCTACCATATCTGCTTTTGGTCCAAATGGAGCCATCATACATTATAAACCTCAGATTTCAACTAATAGGAATATTAATACTAAAAATCTGTATCTCTTGGATTCTGGAGGCCAATATTTGTGAGTTTTATCAGCTTGTTAAATTGCTAAAGTTAGAATATGAATGTTTTATTTCAATGAAGCATTTTTTATTTATTTGCTTAATTTAGAAAATTTATACATATATTTTTATAGGGATGGCACTACTGATATAACTCGCACATTTCATTTTGGTGAACCAACTGACTTTGAAGTGGTATTTATGTTTTGTTCTATTTGCTCTCTTACGTATTAGATATCCATGTTATTCTTTGTGAATTTTTTTGTTTTCGAATATTATTTGGTTCAGCATCAGTGATAAGAAACAATAAGGACAAAGCTTTTTTACAAATTCTGCAAAATGTAGAGAAAGTAGCATGTTTCAAGGAAATTTATCTCACAATGCCGAAAAGTAGCTGTTGCTTTCATACTAATAGCTTGTTAGATGCTTTTTCTTGAAAGAAAAGGTTATCATTCTGTCAAAACATTATTAGATATTATATTTTTTAAGAAGTTTTGTAGTTTAAGGGTACTACACTAGTTGTAATTTATTACAAGCTATTATTGTTGAGATATTTTCTAAAATACATTTTTAAATTATTCTGATATTGCATTCTAGTATTACATCTGAATGATTAAAAGATTAAAAGTTTTTTTATGGCATGGCATTTCTTTAAAATGATAGCATTCAGGTATCAATTTCGCTCTATATTATAAAATTAATTTGCCTGATCAAGCTTGTTTCCACCTGTGAAAATGACATCATGTTTTAAAGAAAAATTGCAATTACTTTAAACATATCAAAATGATTGCATTAAATTATGCTCCATTTTTAGAAGAGCAGAAGACAGATTACTTATCAATAAAGTAATACTAAATAATATGTGTAAATAAAATAACACTAAGTAATCTATCATAGCAAGTAATATATGGAGCAAAATGATTCCGATGGGGAAAATGTTGTCATTCGGAAAATAAAAGATGCTTTTTCATCCATTAATAGAAAATGTTTTACTATAATTGTGTCAATAAGATTTGATATTCGCTGATCTGTCTTTATTCCTGCACCTAAGTAGACTGAGCCTCTTTTATTTTAAGGTCTTTGGTATGCACAGATTAAAACATTTCTTAAAATTACGTCATTTCCACTTAAATATGATATATTCAAAGAATTTCTTAGATGTGAAACTAATTTTGGAATGTATAAATAGTTCTGATAGTAAAAATGCTGTTGTTTTCAAAAGAAAGGAATGCATTTTCATATAGACTCCATAAGTGTAGTGACATACGGTAAAATGGTTTCGAGTTCAAAGCATTCAGTGTTTATCTTAAAAGTCACAAAAAGTTTCTTTTACAATACATAAGTTTGGTGTGGTTCCCGATTATTGAAAATTCACCGCCACTTATTGTAAAGCTAAGGATTTGAAATTGCACTGCCAGGAAAATCCAATTTTGCTCTTTAAAAGTACTGTAAAGAGTATTTCAACCTGTTGTGCAAATAATTTTGTCTACCCCTTTTCAATCTTTCCTTGTAACGCAAGATTTTCAACACCAACTTCACTGAAACTTTGTACTGAATGTTGTAGGATTGATTAGATGTTTCAGTCTGTTTACTTATCTTTGTTTGGGAACTGAACATTTTTTAGCTTAATTTATTGAATATTTATTATTTGTATTAAACAGGCATGAAAGAGTTCCTCTTAAAGGAGAATTCCACCTTTTTAAAAGCAAATTTGGGCATTCTCTGGATTGATGCAAAAATGCAAAGAAAATATTAGAAACATAAGGGGGGGGGGGTCTAGAAAACTTAATAATTAGACATTTTGTCTACTCAAATCCTTGGAGTTTGTTTCTGAATTGCTGTACTATCAAATCAAAGGCAAGCTTTTATTATAAGCATCTGAAAGTCATGTAAATTAAGTTCTTTAACTAGGGAAAATAAGTTTCCATAAGGATATTTTTGGAATAGAATATTTTATTCTATTTATAAAACACTTCTGGGTAATTTCAGTGATGCATTTTTAGAAATGTATTTCTGGAGTAAAGACCAATTTGACATGCATATATTTAGCATAGAGGTTTTCATTCTTTTTTTCTTTTCTTTTTTTTTTTTTTTTTTAAGTAAAGTCTTAAACGGTCAAATCATTCAAAATAATACATTTATTTTGAAAAATTTATCTCTGTACTTCGCATAAGTTCATCAGATACATTTGGATGGATTTACACTTTATAGCAAACTGTTTCCAATTTTCTTTTTTGATTTAATGAATTTATACATTTTTTTTTTTTTAATACTTTCTAAGTTTACAAAAAGAAAATAGCAATCATATGTACAGTTATAATTCATTTTGTTGTATTTTTTATTATTGTATCATTTTATTGTAACTGTTAAAATGTGACTAAATTATACAAGTTTGGCCTTATTGTGTAGAAGGAAAAAATTTTCCACCTTTTTTCACATTTCCCACTTTCATGCCCGATTAAAATATGTTGAAGCAATCCGTATTTAGCAGTGACTGATGTCATAAAGAATTTCCTCTTGATTGGATAAAATGGATAGAACCTGATGTTATTTGTGCATATCTGCAAAATGTTTAGCATGTTCAACAATTTGTCAATTTTGTAAGAATTTGTTTAACAATTCAATAGTTGTTACCTTAGAATCAGTTGTGAAAGTTCCACTCTCAAATTCACAACTTTTAAAAATTTTTGTGTGTAATATCACAAAATCTCGATATCTGGAATTTTTTTCCCAGAACCTGGAAAAATCAGTGAAATTTTGCTGATCTGGAATAGACACCCTGTTACAGGTATTTTCATGTTAGCCAGGTGCAAATGTTGCCTGCAGATTTTATTTTTCACGTGTGCAAATTACAAACATTGTTTTGATTTTGAAATAAAAGGTTTTGGTTTATGGTGTTATTTCTTATTTATTGATTTTTGTATTTTAAATGAAATGAATAAAAGATACATGTAATACATGCATCTTAAACGAACATTATGTACTTTAAATTAAATGAGTGAAAGGTTTATATTTTTAATGAAATCAATGTAGTTCGAAGGATGAAGATGGGAACACCATTTGGCGATTTATCACCCATGCTTGGCTGACATAAAAGTACCAAATTATAATTTTTGCTCTTTTCTTCCTTAAGATATGATGATAGGAAAGAAAAAAAAAGTTGTTCTTGTTATAGAGGCCTTGTCATAATACAATCTTAAGATAGTGTAATTTTGTGGCCAATATTATAAACAATCACGAAAGTGAAACACCCACCAATGAAAGAAATTTTATTCATATATGTCTAATTTATGTTATATTTTGTATAAAAATATTACATGGTTTATTTATGCATAAATTAAAGAAGTTGCCTAACACTCTGATGGCTTTTTAAAATGTAAATAAACGTTGCCAGAAAGTTCTTTTGAAAATTTTACTTTCCTTGCCAAATTCAACCTCGCCATTTTCTGTCTTGTAGGCCAAGGCCCCTATAACAATGATGTTTTTTTCTAGTTCCTTCATTATCATTATATACACATTTCACTGTGTTTATATTAACATAATTATTGTTAATATTTATTTATTTTGTATATTTACTTTATTATTTATTTATTTTTCTTGTACATGTTATTAGGAAGCTTATACCAGAGTACTGATGGGTGTGATTGACTTGATGAATATGATTTTCCCTAATGGTACTGATGGTATGAAACATCATTTATAATTTTCTTCTTTAATTAGCATTTCTTTTCTGCTATGTTTTAACTTTAAATGTAAACATTTTTAGACAACTGGTGAAAATGGAAAGTATTATTTTGTTAGCATTGCTGCAAAAATTAGTTTCTGAAATGTAATACAGTTGAACCTCATTAATGCGAACACTCAAGGGGAAACTTTTTTTGTTCGTGTTAAAAGTAGTTTGTGTTATCTGAACTTAAATACATTACATATAACAGGACAGGCCAATACGAAGTGTTCGTGTTCACGAGGTTTGACTGTATGTAAGAAAAATTATGTGACAGTTTGACATTGTGTAGATTGTAAAAATATTTTTAATTAGATAAGAAATATTTACAGGTGCATGCATTTTAAATTAGAAAATAAAGCTTCCTTATAAAATATGATAAAAGTAAATATTGAAATAATATTATAGTAATTTTCTTTTATTTTCATTACAGTATAAAAAAATCCATTGGCCAATTAGTGTTCAGCTTTTCATATAGTTAAACAAACAATGTTATTATAGTAATATTTGAATGTGACATTTTAATTAGTTCTATAAGAATTTAGAAAATTCATTTTCTGCTATGGTTTACTTGTATGTATATTATTTCATTATTGGAGTGCACATTTTGCTTTTGTGTCCTAAAATTTTATCTTTTATGGTTTATTAGTTTTTTTTCTACATCTATGTATTAATACTATGAAACTTCAGTTCTTTTATTTATTTATTTTTTTTCCAAACATAAGAAAAATTGTGCATTTCTATTTAACTCATTAGTGCCTGAATGAGTGCTTTTTTCAAATTTGTTGGTAAAATCAATTTAAAGTGTTGCAAAATGAACTGGATAAATACTAAAAAAAATTATGCTAAACTTTTTGGTATTTGTATGATAAAATGTAAACATATTAAATGTGGAAATATGAATAATTTTTACAATAGTATAATATTGTAAGAACTTTACTAATTACCCCTAAAGACTATTTATTCACGAACTATTAATTCGGGAGAAGATCCCCCTAGGGTCTTCTGGACTTTCCCACTCTAAGAGAAATCTCATAAACTCATAGTTCATCTCTGAACAAAGCTATGGTGCCGTCGAGTCTGCAAATATGAATGGAACTGGCAGTACAAATTCGTTCCGGCGCTAACTTAACATTCCATTGAATTGCACAGAAAGCAGGTGTTTCAGCCTTCCAGGAAGAGCGGTGGCAACAGCCGAGGAGGAGGAAAGGCATTTTCTCCTAGAGAGGCGAGCTTCAGCCTTCAAGAAATAGGCGGCGGCAACGGCTAAGAGGGAAAAAGACTAGTTTTCCCTAGGACCGGGAGTTTCAGCCTTGGAGAGAGGCGAGGTGGCAACGCGGGAGGAAGGGAAAAGGGGTTTGAGAAGTGAGAGAGTGAGGAACGCTGGCGAGGAGGTCTTGCTGGACCTAGTGGTGAATGAGCGAAGCGAGGAGATGAGATAGATGGTCGTCCGATCAGTCTTTTCTCCGATTGAAGCACTATATCTGTGGAAGCAGCCCGTTGATGGAACTTTTTATCCTGTTAAAATGATGAGAACCCAAGACTAATATTATTTAAGTTGTATATACTCTTATTTATCCTAGATATCAATGTAAATAAAGGGCTTAGATTTTAATAACTTACGCTACCATAGACTCTTGTCCAGTGATATCTAAGTCCCTACAATATGCATAATTATATGCTTTGTCTAAGTTTACATAAAATAAGCTTTTAACTTGGATAATTTCACAATTAAAAAAAGAAAAAAAAACTTGCATTACATTTCGTCTTCTTGAAAAATGAAAAATCTATAAACTCTGAACAGAAGCCTTAATTTAAGCAGATAAATATTCATCATATGCTTTCATCTTTTGGTAACAGATAAAGACATTAAAAGATAATTATTTCATGCAATTTTCATGTTATAAAGAAGAGGGAAATTATACAAATTTATTAAAATTCGAAGCATCCCAAAAATGTAATGCTAGGCATAAATGGGTTAATAGAAACTCAAACTGAGATACAACTATAATGTTCATCACAAAAAATAGCACAGCAGCACCTTCTGTTGACTAAACAAAGTCAAAACTGAATCAGCGTAATTTTTAATAAATATTTTATGTATCAAATTTGTTGAAATTCCATTCCGTAAATGCTGAGATATAGCTATCATGGAAATCTTGAAAAAACACAGCTTAGCTGTGCCACCTGTTGAACAATATACATCCAAACCTAATCAGCAACAATAAGTCTAACAGAATATAATTTTTGATGATTACTTCTTTAAATAGAGTGCTCATAAAATTTGTGTTACATACAGAGGGATATTTTCCAAAAAATAATCAAATCTTGTTCAGGACATTTTCTGGACGTCTTTAAAAATTCATAGCCTATTATAATTATTATTAATATGTATTAATTGTATGCAAAATAGTAATATTTATTAGATTTCAGTAAGTGATATATTTGTTATACTTCAATAAATTTTTATTTTTGTTGTTTGAGTAGCTACTTTTAATTTTTAGGTTTCTGTACTTAAAAAGTAAAAATAGAAATGTTATAACATTACTCATGTGTCTGTCTGTCACTCAAAAACTATGGAACGTGGAAAGTTTAATGTTTACCTTGGCAGAATTATAAAGGCTATTGACCCACATATTTGTAGATTACTAGCCATTCACAAATATTTTTAGGAAAAGTTCAGGGTGTGGGGTAGTAATTATATTTGTTTTAATTTAAGGTATTATATTTTCAGAGATATTGTCATAATGTACTGCAAAAATATGTCTTCCCTCCACTATTTTCAAATCTACTGAAACTAAAATTATGAAAAGATTAAGGGCAGTAGGAGTGTATTTAAACCTTGTGGGAAAAACTATAGCGATTATCCCAGGTCACATAGAATTTAAGAAAATTGCATTTTTCCATTACACACAAATTTTACTTTGTGGGTTCTCAGCTGGGGAATTGAGGGGCGCTTAAGGTACTTATCAATACAGAAATCCTCCAAAAATCATTGTTAATGATTTAAAAAAAAAAATTCTGTAATTAGCCAAGATAACAACCTATCTAGAAAAACACAGCACAGACCAATGCAGCATTGCAACTTTGCAACCTCCTTTCAAAGTGCAATTGACACAATCACAATGGCAAGTGTAAACTTTATACAAGCTCTTTATTTTAGGTAAAGCAAATGATAGTGATAAATAGTCAATGTTTTTCATTCCAATTGAATTCAATTATTGAAAAATAACTCATAGAATAATTCCAAGACATTAAAAGTAAGTAGTTGTGAGACAACAATCACTTATAAATAAATCAATATGTAATTCATTTATAATAAAAAAGAAAACTTTTTGATTACAAATCTCTTCAATTTTGTAATATTGAAGTTAGTAATTAATAAATTTATTGTGCAGAACCCTTTGTTTGTGTGTCAAACTTGCAGTTGTCTGATTATTTAAACCTAAAAGTTTTTTTTTTTCCCCCAAAATCAAAAATTAATCCAAAAAGGATTAAATACAGACACGCTACAAAATTTTCTACAATAAAACAAGTGATTCCTCACCCAACAAAGACACCATGATTTCAGTTTTATTTTTAAATATTTGGCGTATAAAAGCAAAAGCTTAAATACAATATGTTTTATGTAGAGGTTGTTTGCTGTATTTAAAAAAAAAGCATTAACTGAATTTCACACGAATGAATATGAATCATAGCACAGGAGGAAACAAACTAAAACGAAAAACAGTCTGGTGTTAGTGTCTGCCTGATCTCTGATGCCTTCAAAGTTTGTCTCGATTTGCCCATCACAGATGATTCTTTATATAATCAGATCAGACATGAATAGTGATTGGTTGACTAGAGTAGTCGAAAAACAATTGACAAAATCAAAAATAACCTGTAGAATCAATTAAAAAATGTTGGCATCACCCAACACTAACTTGTGGCTCTTAAAATCTCTTTTGCATCTTTCTTTTTTCTTTGTCTTTTCTTGTGATTAATATTTTTGTCTTATAATTTAGCTGCGATCGAAGAATCAATGATATCTTATTGTTTTCATATTTACTTTCTGTTGTTGGCAACTTTTATTGTATTTTGTTTATGAATTGAAATAGAATTTTTTATGTACTTTTTTTAATTTGTTTATTGTTTTATAGGGTCTTACATTTATTTTCCATCTTTAAAAATGGGCTTACTATTTGTTTATTAGCTTTCTAGATTTTTCTTGTCTTTCTTTTGACAACATTCACATTTCTTGCACACCACACACAAATATATAAATATATGTGTGTGTATTTGTTAATTCATTTAATTCAGGAGGTGAAATATTTTATCATTTGTTATAAGAAATCCAAGTCATTTAAGAAAAGGAAAATGGCTGCATAAATGATAACCTCTTAAAATTTCATCCATTTTCATTAAAAATGCAGAACCTCCATTGACACCCACCACCTCCTTTTTTTTTAAATAAAGAAAAGAAAAGTGAGTAAAATGTGTAATTTTATTGCCAGTTCACAAATTATTTACTTGCTATATCTGAGTTTCCTATAACATATTTTTATCCAATCATTTATTTCCTTTTTACTTGTTAAAACCAAGTTCTTGTAACAGAGTTCAACTGTATGTGTGTGAAACCAATTCTATCAAATATTACTACAAAAAAAAAAAAAACTATTATGCTGACTTGAGAAAAAAAATTTATTTGCCTTATTTTTATATTTAATCTTCGTTAAACAAATGGCGGCACGTAAATTTTTTGCGTGTATAAACTTGAAGTTAATTGCAGTTATGTCAAATTTTTTCATATGTTACAATTTTTCTTTTCTTTTTTATTAGGTTCTGACTTAGATGTGTTTGCTCGTCGTTCACTTTATTCTGTTGGGTTAGATTACCAGCATTCTACAGGTCATGGTATAGGGCATTTTTTGAGCGTACATGAAGGTGAGCTAAATTCAAATTATTTATTCTGTGTAAAATTGTAACATTGAATTTCATTAAAATTTTTAGAGGATAGATCCTTAATATTTTTTAACTTGGTATTAAAATTGATATTAATGAATCTTAACTTTTTAAAATGATTTCATTTTGAAGAGTGTTGCCGAAAAGTATAACATAGAAGTCTAAAATTTAATTTTTATTTTATCTATTTTGAGAAATTTCTGTAATCTGCCATTTTCATCTTTAATTTTAACTTTAACTGCACCAGGGTTCTCACTGACTTTTGATTAACCGTAGCAATTTGGCTAAGCATCAAAGAAAAACTCTAACCAAAAGAAAATAATGTTAGCAATGGATTTGTTATGAAACATGGATTCTAAAATCGTTTTTTAAACTCTGTGTACCCTCTTTTTTCCTTTTCAGTGTAAGTTCCAATTTTTTGTTATTGTTTTTAGACTAGTTATTGATCTAAATTGAAATATTGGTTATAGAAACTAATAAAACAAGTGTATTATAGATGCTTTGCAAAGTCAAGGGGAAAGAAATTCTAGCCTGATTTGTTTCTAAACATTTTTTTATAACAAAACCCAAGTTAACTCAGTATGGCATATTGAACGCGAGGCAGGAAGG
Organism: Maratus speciosus; assembly: GCA_963932465.1. Taxonomy (NCBI): domain Eukaryota; kingdom Metazoa; phylum Arthropoda; class Arachnida; order Araneae; family Salticidae; genus Maratus; species Maratus speciosus. The sequence goes on along the minus strand of OZ010791.1, from coordinate 38,899,566 downwards.
TGTTGGGTCGAATTCAGTCGCAGAGTTGTAAGACACATATTAAATGGGTCAGGAGAGATTACAGTACAGATGAGCTGGATTGTAAGTCAACAAGTTCAAATAATATTCATGACCTATGTCTGTATTTAACTCGGTGTCTAAGGTCATTATTTACAAAGATCAGTTCTCTATAGCATATGTAATCATGTATCCCGTAGGTTTGGGGCTTCAAAGGAAGAATGGTTGGTCTTGAGAAATAGTCTCTCAGGTAGAGTTAATTCACTAGGGGCTCTGAAGTCGAGCATTTCTTCCACCCACAAACTGAAATGAGTAAAATTCACAAGCGAGCTTTCAGATGAGACTTCTCTGCTCAGCTGAATTTCTAACGCTCTCTTCCAATTCCTCTCTGCATCCCTTCTTAATTTCTCTCCCTGGCCCAGGAGAGAAGAAGAGAGGTAGTCTCAACATTGATGCTGATGCGTTCCATTGTTCTGGAGAAGAACTGGTGGACTTTGGCTTGCTGATTCATCCAAGCATTTTCTTTTCAAGGAGCAACTCGGTCTGATAACATTCTCGGTGCCAGATCAAACCTCACTCTAGGTGGAGATTCAGTGATCAATATTGGCGTGTTGTGACTTATTTTTAGTGTCAAGTTCTTTCTTCAGAGATGACACCACCTGCTTAAAAGATGGCTTATTGGTTTCTCTAGTGTTTTCCGGGGCTATAAACCATGGCAACTTTTTCATGGTAAGAAACTTGCTGGGAATATTAATAGATATTCAATATTTCACATCAGTATTTGGGATGGCATGTTCGAGGTTAAACAAAAACAAACAAATAAATATAAATTTTTAAAAATGCAAATGAGTTCTTAGAAAAAATTAAATATAACTAATGGCGTAAAATTCCCAAAATAAGCTCTTCCTTTGACAACATCAAATATTTGCAAAAGTGAGGAGTGAGGTTATAAATAGAATTTTCTTGAAAATTTCCTCAATACTAATTCTTACCATTAATGTCTATTAACAGAAATTAATTGATACATGATAAGGTATATTCCGTAAATATTTAAAATAAAACATCCTAAGAAAGTTTTAATTTTTTAAATAGACAAAAACTAATAATTAAATAATCCTTTAAATAATAATATTTCTTCTTTAGAGAGAGAGAAACTATTCAAATTCTGTTTTTTTACATATAAAAAGGACTCCATGAATGTGTCAGTAAGTTCTTGTTGTTTGAGTGTGGGAAAAAGAAATTATTAAGCTGCACAAACAGAAAAAATAATTCTAATAAAAAAGGATCAAAAAGCAAAACCAGATTCTTTCCTTTCTTTAAAAAAAAAAAAAAAAAAAAAAAAAAAAGATATCTTTGTTTATTGACCGCTTTCATTCAAATTTTCAGCAAATTACAACTGTAGTAAATTAGTCTGCATAACAAATTTTTATTAAAATATGCTATTAGAAAATTTGAGCATCCTACAAAAAAGCACACTATAGAGCAACTGTAAAGAAAAAAGAGAGGACTATATGCGGTTTGTTTTGTTTATTCAACTCTGTGAAATTGGAAGCCAAATATTTATCAGAATCAGATAATCAGCTTTCGATGGATAATATTTTTCGTTATGCAGAAAGAAACTGTGCATATATTTTATTTTATTAAAGAAAAAAAAAAGTCACATGTTTTCCACCAAAAAAAAAAAAAAAAAAAAATGAAAGGAAAAATATTTTGAAAAAAAAAAAAATAGAGGGTGCAAAGAAGAAACATAGAAAAAGGCCAAGGCACATTGGCACTTAAAACAAGAAGGTCAGTGTGTGGTAAGTGCCCTTTGAAAAACGTCTAATGGAAACACTAGGGAGAATGAAAACAAAGAAACTAACCTTCGCACACTTATCAACACTGTAAAAAATTTTGTCATGAAGGGGCGGATGAAAACACATTTGAACCAAAGATAGGGGGACATAAAAATGCAGGGGACCTAAAAATAGAATTTTTTGAAAAATGAAATTTGTTGAAAATTAGGGAAGGGTCTTATTTTCGTAATTTTACAGCAGGTTACACAGAAAATCTTTCAATTGTTCAATTAGACCATCGAGAGTGTTGCTGAAAGAAAAAAAAATAAATTTGCGATTTGATGATTTCATTTTTTCATTTTCGCACCAAATGAAATATTTTGCTACCAAGTTTTACATTTTTCTGTATTGATTGATTTAAAGAATGAGCTAGTTTAGAAAGATTTGGTACAAATGTAGAAAAGTTCTTTCGCCTGTGAAATATCAACTAGTTATGGATCATTCAAAATTGCTTTCACATTTTCTTGAATTTTGTTCACCATGATTGTATATTTGTAACAAAAGTAATTTCATCAAGCATAAATAATCTTTATTCATCTTAAATTATATTCAAGTAAAGTTTGTAAAACTTTTTAAGACATTATAAATAAATTTGCCAATTTCCCAACAATTATAAATATCATCAGTAAAAGCTAAAATAATTTTTCCAATATTTTATAAAATTAATAATTACTTTATCTCACCTGCTAAAGTGGTTAAATGTCTTCAACTTTCAGTAAGGAATGTTTTTCTACTGTGAAAATTTTATTTAGAGTAACTTTTAAACTACCCCAGGGACATTTTATCCATTAGGTTTATACAACCTATTTATTTGTAGTTGCAAGTTTTAAAATCCCTTCATCCTGTGATATATTTAATTCATCTTCTATTACAATATGTAAAATAAATATCCTAGATTTAGCTTTGCAAATATGTGTGTGCATTATTCTCCGAGGGAAATTCAGTATCAATTTAAAATTGCTTCATTTGTGTTACATGCAGTTGAAAAAAAAAAAAATCAAAAGCCTTTTATGAACAAATAAATAGATATATATTTTTTTAATCTCAAAATAGGTTTCAAGCACATTATTGATTTAGTACATTGTAAACTTAATAAGTCCTTATAAAGTCCTTCCTTAATAAAGTTATATCATTAAATGATAAGTAACCCATTTTTAAAAAACATCAAAGCCTGTGTCAAGCAATTTCCTTACACTTTTTTTTTTTTGCACATTTCTGTCTCTAAATGAAATTTTATTTATTGTTAATTAACACAATTTGCACAACTACAGACATACACACATTAAAATTTTATTAAAAACAATTAAAATATAGTTAAAAATATATATAAACGTTTCAGCTATTTTCATAGCCCTCATCAGTAAACGAGCAGAGTCACAAAACAGCAAGAGCCACAGTAAACGAAAAAACAGTTAAAATCACGGTCTAAGTAGGATAAAATAATCAGCAGGAACTTGGGTTGCTTCGTTGATTGGCTATTCAGCTAAAACAGTTCTCCAACCTCAAGGAAGACACGGCTAAAATAGACGGGGCAATTGGCTTCCATAATTCGTGCACTCTCAAAATCGGGGACATGATCGAACTCAAGTGCATGTGCAACCAATCTTGAATTCAGAGTACCTTTATTAAAAGAATTTTTATGCTCCCGATTTTGAGAGTGCACAAATTATGGAAGCCAATTGCCCCGTCTATTTTAGCCGTGTCTTCCTTGAGGTTGGAGAACTGTTTTAGCCAATCAACGAAGCAACCCAAGTTCCTGCTGATTATTTTATCCTACTTAGACCGTGATTTTAACTGTTTTTTCCTTTACTGTGGCTCTTGCTGTTTTGTGACTCTGCTCGTTTACTGATGAGGGCTATGAAAATAGCCGAAACGTTTATATATATTTTTAACTATATTTTAATTGTTTTTAATAAAATTTTAATGTGTGTATGTCTGTAGTTATGCAAATTGTGTTAATTATTAAGGAATCCAGACGTAATTATGTATGTCTTTTTAAATAATTTATTGTTACTTTTACTTTTAATATCACTTTTAGCACATAAATAGACTATCTAAATTAAAACTATTCATAATAAATTAATCTATTTAAAAACTCAAACTTTAATAAATTTTAGAATAACTATGAAATAATCTGTAAATTGCTGTTCTCTTCAAAATATTTTTCATCTTTACAGGCCCTATTTTTATTGGTCATCATTCGAAATCAAGAACTAACTATCCCCTGAAACCTGGAATGTTTTTATCTGATGGTAATTTTTTATTTATTTATGAATGCAATTTATTATTTGCAAATAATTCAATGTTAAATTGATTTTTGTATTTGAAAGATAGTTTATCAAAATATATTTTGGATTTAAAATAATCTTTGCTCTAGATATTTTCAACAAACTAATTTTTGTAATTTCACAACAAAATGTTTGAACATAGCTTTTGGGTTTGCTTTTGGGTTGGTTGCCTTTAAATTAGTTATTAGGGGATTCTTTAAAATTTGATTGTGTTCCCAATGACAATAGAGCATTTTAATATTTTTAGAACTTAATTATAAATTAATAACTTAATTTTGAAGCATTTTTCACTTCACTGCCTGCAAGTGATAAATCATGAATTACAGTAGAATTAGCAATCCGAACTAATTGGGACCGGTACCTGCTCGGATTACAAAAAATTCGGATTATATGAAATTCCAATAAAAATAGAAAAGAAAAAGATGCATACCAAAAAAATGTAAGTTATAAATAGTCAGTAGTACAATAAACATCCTCAATCTGACATCCCAATGTCCGGCATGCTGGATAATTGGGCACAACTTTCGCAAAAAAAATAGTATTCCTGTTTAATCACTCCTGATGTTTATAATAATCCAAATAAAACTACAGTATGAGGAATTTCGTGACAACCCATTACAAACGGTTCAAAATCGCGAATCTATAAATTGCTCAGTCACCACGTCGACGAAGGGGGAAGAAAAAACATTTCTGTAAATAACTTGCGAAACCAAACTGTTGAAATGCAAAAATATATTTTATCATCTAAATTAAATACTTTTTGCATTTTAGAAAAGAATTTTATAGTGACTGGCAGACAAACTAATATTCGAGATTCTTTTCAAGATGGCTTCTACGAGTAGGCCTACAATGCACGTTTTCATTTTATATCCGTGTACATATGTTGCACTTTTACGTTATTGAGTATTTTTTTTTAAATTCTATTCAAGTTGTTTAAAGAAAAAAAAAAATGCTTTACATCTAATTTTTTGTTAATTCTAAGTTGTACATGTTTTCCCTGACATTCATCCTGTAATCTGGAAAATTTCAGACGTTAAACTTTTCAATTAATCTGTTCAAGTATAATTTTCTAAAATAAAATCGGTTCAGATTAACTGGAATTTTGGATTAGCGGTGTTCTACAGTAGTCTTTATGTTTATAACTGTTTACAACTTACAAAAACAATGGAGTTAAGGAAGCACCAAACCATTCCCGATCTTCTGGTATTCCTTCCGGCTGCGAAACTGAAACAACGAAATATTTTAAACACTAAAACGTAGAAAGTTTAAAATAAAAGATAGAGTGTAATAATTAAAAGAAATCTTTTATGACTTAATAGTTTAATATTAATAAAATTATGATTATACGTTGAGAAAATAATTTAGAAATCCTGTAAAGATAGATTTTTTTTTTTTTTTCCGTTAATTCTGCCATACCTTGAAAAAAGAAGCAGAACAAGCAAGAAGCAAGAATTCTGGTTTTTCAGAATTTAGTGTTTCTCCCAATGAAAAAAATATATATATAAATATAGATAGTACAAAACAAATTTCAGTTTTAAGACTTAAAATACATGCTTTTATTTTATATAAATGATGTCATTTGTATCTGCTGAAGAATTCCATATTTACAATCCAGTCTTACACAAAGTGTATAGAAAATTATGCATGTGACGTCACTATCGCAGAATAATACAAACAGCAAGAACGATGTCATCATTCAAGAAACTCGACAAAAATGTCAGGTATCTAATGATTCATACACTATGACGCAAAAGTTTAGACAATGACGTCATTCAGCTTTAAAATGTAGAATTATGACGTCAGAATTACAAAAACCTGTAAATATATTCAAAAACTGATTTAAAATGCTATGTACAAAAGACAGTCGTTTTATTTGCTATAATACTAATTTTTTTCATAAAAATTCAAATGTGCTTGTCGCAAAAGTTTAGACACTATTCTAAATTTCTTTGAATATTCGCTGGCATATGCAAATTTAGAATCGATGATGTCACAAATTTGGAGTACTTAAGTTCTGCAAACGATTGCGCTTCATAGTCGACATGCCGAGAGCTAAAGAAATTCAAGTGAATGAGGTTTCAAGGATTTGGCAGTTGAAAGGTGAAGGGAAGAGCGTTTCTGAAATTTCTGCTATTATTAATAGGTCAAAAAAATCTATTTATCGAGTTTTATCGAGTGGTTCCGAATATAAAGCAAAATATCGGTCTGGGAGGCCACGTGTGACAAATGTACGAGAGGATCGCCTGATACAAAGACTAGCGAGTACTCAACAAATGAGCGTACGTGGAGTTCAAAGCTCATCGGGACTCTCTGTATCAAAGGATACGATTCGTAGACGAATTTTGGAAAAAGGAACAATCGTTTATAGCAAAATGCAGAAGAAACCAGCTCTGAAACCACATCATAAGTTACAAAGACTTATGTGGGCTCGAAAGCATATGTCATATGGAGAGAAATGGCAGTCAGTCATATTTAGCGATGAAAAAAAAGTGGAATCTGGATGGTCCAGTTGGTTGTTTATCGTATTGGCATGACTTGCGGAAGGAACCTCGACGTTTTTTTAGTCGCAGACAAGGAGGGGGCTCGGTGATGGTTTGGGCAGCCTTTTGCTATAATGGACAAGTATCTCTGACCTTCACCAGTGGTCGTCAAACTTCACAGCATTATACACAGACATTAGAAGAAAACCTACTGCCATTTGCTGAGCTTCTAGGGGGTCCTCAGTGGGAATTTCAGCAAGACAATGCTTCAATTCACACTGCAAAACATTCAAAATCTTGGTTTAATTCCCATAATATAAGAGTTCTCGACTGGCCAGCATGTAGCCCAGATCTTAACCCTATAGAAAACCTTTGGAGCATCATGTGTCGCAAAGTTTATAGCAACGCTAGACAATACTCTTCTGAAAAGGAACTTAAGACATCTATTGAGAATGCATGGTACGATATCGATCCACAAACTATGCAAGATTTAGTTTCTTCCATGCAATCTCGTGTATATGACGTAATACATAAGCATGGATGCGCAACCAGGTTTTAAAAATTGTTTATTTCGATTTTATTTAATTTGTGTCTAAACTTTTGAGACAGCAGTTTATTTTTGTTACCATTTAATTTATTGCAATATGCACAATTCCACTTTTCTTTGTTATAAATATTGTTTATATGTACAGCACATTAATTTCAAGCAGTGATTTGAAAATTGAATAAATATTTTTCAAAGTATGTAAGAATTTCTTCATTGTCTAAACTTTTGCGTCATAGTGTATGCCTTTACTTGTTTATAACATTAATATGGATACTGGAAATTAAATATAGTTTATAATAGCTCCATGTTTTATCAGAAGTCATTCATTTATATTTTTTCAAAATTTGGAAAATGTTATGACACAAAGATTAATAAAATTGCATTTTTTCAGCTTTTTGATAGAGATTAAGTAAATGCAGAGAAAATAAGTCACGAAAACATTCTTTAAAATACATTTTTATAGCAAACGATTCTTGGCATTGCATGTATTTTAATTACAATTTTTTTTTTTAGTTGTTATGAGAAAATGGCAAAAAAAAGATATAGTATCTACTACTTTTCTTTTACTTTCTACAAAAATGGAGTACTTCAGTTTCCACTATTACAGAAATAGCATTAAAAACTACAAAAAAATTAATATATCAAAAATAAATTGATGCAGTTTTCAAACAAATTGCATTTAAAAGTACTTTTTCTTCCCCTATACAACGGTGCAAAGATTGAAAATCTTTGATGTTTAGAAGTTTAAAAAATTGCAGTAGATTACCATTATTGAACCATACAATGATATATCTGCTTCATTTTATGTATGGCTTATGGTTAAGTGTAATGTTATTTTTTAGTGACGATACTAAAGTATCGTATTGTTTATGATTTTGGACTTTATGTTGTAATACCTAATACAAAATAAAATAGGTGTTGTTATCCAACATACACTTTATTCACAAATTAAAAGATGATGTAAAATAAATTAAATAATTTAATGAGTAGCATTAAATTTAGCATTTAGCATATAATTTAATGAGTAAGAAAATCGATCCAATTCTGTCTCAGGGGTGTATGAAATCCCCTTTAAATTTACAGATGGGACAATGTCCTCATATATTGGTATGACTAAACGTCGATTTTTAGGTAGCTTTCATTACAAAAAGCTACCTATTGCAGCCGTTCGGAGGAAATCGATTTAAAAAAATTTTGGTATATTTTCATCGATCATGACCCCCAGACACCGAAACCACCCTCCGTTCAAAAGTTGATATATATATATATATATATATATATATATATCTGATCTTTGTCATACTGTAACTCTCGTATTTATGAACCGATTTGGATGAAACTCGGTGTGTACATAGTACATACCATTGTCTCGACCGAGTTCGTTGGCCAGCTTCATCCGCCATCTTGTTTCAAAATGGCGGCCATTTAAAATTTTTAAAAAAATTTAAAATTTGAAATGTGATACCAAAAAATGGAAAATTGAAAAATATTATTTCCTTATGTGTTTGACCGTGATACGAAGATTCCGGAGCAGTTTTTGTTTTGTGTATATCTTAAAAAAGGGCTGAATTATAGCATTTTGAATTTCTATTGTGGCTGTCATTTTGAAACGACTTGATATTTGTCACGCGATAACAGGCGTATTTATGAACCGATTTAGATGAAACTCGGTGTGTACATAGTACATACCAAAGTCTCGACCGAGTTCGTTGGCCAGCTTCATTCGCCATCTTGAATCAAAATGGCGGCCATTAAATTAAAAAAAAATTATATTTAAAGTGAAGTGCAAAAAATTTAGAAATTGAAAAAGATTTCTTTCTTAAGTATTTGACTTTGATATAAGGATTCCGGAGCATTTTTTGTTTTGTCTTTATCTTAAAAAATGGCTCAGATACAGCAGTTTGAATTTCATTATGTGGGTGACATATTGAAAAATCTGATTTTTGCCTGCGACAGCACTCATATATATCAACCGATTCCGATGTGAACGAGCGTGTGCACAGGAATTACTAAGGTCTCGACCAAGTTCACTGGTTAGCCTCATCCACCATGTTCTCCTAAAATGGCAGGCACTTCACATATCGCCGAATTTGGAAACCAAATATAACTTTAAATAAAATCAGCTTGGATAAAGCTGACTAATTTCGCGAAATTCTCATTCATAAGGATTTAGTATTGATAAAAATTAGTATTGAATCTTCTATAATCGGTTTTCACTAAATTGAGCTTCGTGTGTTTGAATAACATAAGCTAGCTTTTTTTAAAATAAGGAATTTGAAAGCTACCTCTTCCTCCCGGCACTGGCCAGAAGGACTTTTTGAAAGATTGAAAGAACACAAAAATGATTTGAAGTTTAGTAAATTTTCTACAGCACGCTCCAGAAGTTTCCTTAAAGGACATATTTCATTTATTGACTTTGACAATGCTAGAATTATTTCAAGACAACTTGTTCTGTTTCATGCAGTTATTCGTGAATCTTTAGAAATTTGTTTAAGGAACCAAGAAATTTATAATGATGTTTCCTTTCTCATTCCTGAAATCTGGCTTTCTATTTTGAAAGATCTATGAAATTTCCATGTTTTTTTTCCAGCACTTCATTCTTCTTTGAATAACAGATGGCGCCACTAAGTTGTTTTTAAGGATTTTGGATGTTTCCGTTGAACTTTTCTCAGTTTGAATTTAATTTTTTTAAGATGTAGCATATAAAGTGTTTCTGCCGATATGTATTTTAGAAAATTTTACTCCTGATGAAGGTTTTAAAGATTAAACCGAAACGTTGAGATTTATTTGATTCTTATGTTTATTTTACATCATCTTTTAATTTGTGAATAAAGAGTACGTTGGATAGTGACACCTATTTTATTTTGCACTTTAATTGTTGTCTGAAAGAAATAGCATATCAGGAGCTAACAAAAATTCATAATTGTTGATGCTACTATAATTTAATATATTAGAATGGTGTAGAAGAAAGTTTTGGGATGGTGACGGCGTACTATTTTAATGTAAAAGAGAGCTATTTTTAGGGTTTCGTTCATCTGACGAAACCCTATTCGTCTCACCCTCTGCCTGTCACAGAGCCAGTTCTCAGAAACTATATATGTTAGAGACTTGAAATTTTGCATACTTATAGCTGAACACCTCACATCACACGGCAAATCATAAGAATTTCGAAAAGTCTTATATTTATCCCTTTAGTCTATAACTTGTGTATTTTAAGCAGTTTTTCTACTCTGCCCCTAATTAAGTTGGAGACTTGAAATTTTGCATACTTATAGCAAAAACTTGTGATCAAGCAAAAAACCATAAAATTTTCAAAAAGTCCTTTATTATTTACCCCTTCATGCTCTAACTTGTAAGCTATTTTTCTAACCTCCCCCCTTTTCACCCGGGGGGGGGGGCACTTTTCTAACTTTTGCCGACACCCCTCATGTGATATATCCTTGCACAGCCCTTTGACTACTCTTTCATATTATGCACCATAGCCTTACATATTTTAGCTCCACGTTTTACCGCCAGGGGGCACCTATCTATCTTCAGTGTTATGGGCCCGATCCCCTCGACTAATATATCTACGTATAGGTTGTAAAACGGAGTTTCGTTTAGATAGAGATTTGTTTAGAATAGAGTATGTCCCCTGGTTGTGAAATGTGGAACTAACAGATTTTGCAAAAGGATAAGGTGTTTTGAAAGGAATATTAAATGAAACCCTCTGTGAGATCTGTGATCACACTTACCCACTTGTTTAATTTAGGAAGAGTTACTAGGGAAAAAATGGTAGTTAGGATTAAAATAAGTTCTTTCAGCACATCATGAAAGGTTGTTTAGAAACAAATTCTGACCTTTCCTCATAGTCCGAGAGGCTGTGACTAAAGTGATCACAAACAAGCTGACAAGGACATTATTTCAAAACTTTCTTGGAGAAGTGGAGGGGGGAGCAACATTTTTTTTTTTTTTTACCTGGGAAACAATTGATAGAATTTTATTATATATGTTTTAATTTGTTGAAATAAATAATGATAAATATGTCTGTCTCACTTTGAGAATGTTGCAATATCAATGCTAAATAAATATTATTGATAATTATTCAAATTTGTGCTTAAAGTGTGTATTTAATGCTAGAGGAAATGGTCCAAAATTGGGCTATCACTTTCATTTTGGTACCTACCTGCTTACACAAACTGGATAATTTTGGTGTCATTTACTTCTAAAAATAGTTCTGGAGGTGACATGAGGGTTCAAAATTATAATAATCAGCCTTAATTTTCCAAATGAAGGCTACTTAGTAATTTATTTCATAATAAATCAAAAGTCACCAAATTTTGTTCATAAACCTCTTAAATTACTGTCTTGAAAGAAACTGTACGAGAAAAGAGCATTTTCTTCATTTTTTACTTGCAGAAGTCATAGATGACCTCTTTTACCATTCCAGCACATTCAGAATGTGTCCAACCTCCACACTTGTAGCAATGAGTCTCAAAAACTTCTCCTCTAACATCATCTGATACTTAATCTTATAATCCTAGCTTATAATCTTAGACCAGGAAAGACGCAAAAGAATAATTTTGGCACAGTATTATTTGTGGCTCTAAATCAGAATAAAGCGAGATTACACAAAATCATCACTGATCTTATCTAAATTTGATTAAATAAAAATTGAAAATTTTTAATCACGCTATACTATATTCCAATCTAATTAATTAAGGCATTAAAAATTTTTCAAAGTTGTGTGATAACTATTGATTAAGAATAGGTTATTAGATATTATTAAATGCTGGTGGTAAAATTATGGCGATTTGAAATTTATTTCAGTGCTGTTTAAAGAAATTGGCATTTACCATTTTAAGTTGTTCTGCCTGTCTATGCTTTCGAGTCATTATTTTCACAAATTAATAATATCAAAACTCAAACTTGTCAGATAACTCTGGTTCAGTTTGTATTAAAATTAACCTGATGTTAAAATACAAGAAGAGAAATGAAATTGTATTGCATTATTTTTTTTTATTAATTTCTAAAATATATTTGTCTCTGTAATATTATAGTGTAATACCTATATGTATGTTCCACTTATTTTTTAAATCATAATAGGAAATTTTAAGTATATTTAATCCATTATTTTTTCCTCTATTAAATTTGTGTTTTAGTTGGCATGTCATGGTCACATAAGACATTTTTTGATCAAATTTGGCATGCGGCAACAGAAAGGTTCAGCAACCCTGTCTTAGACCATCCAGTTGTTCAAGTTGATGGTCTCAGCTGCCATTACAAAACAAATAAATCCATCGGAACAGCTGCTTACATGAAACTCAATATACCTACTTTGAGATGAGATGGAAGCCACTGCTTTACTGACGGACTAATGAAGGGAGAAATTAAATTTCACACACTTTGAAAAGTTTTGGGTTCCTCCAAAGTAGATTTTCTTACGAAAACAATTCATACCAACAGATGTGGATCAAGAACCAAGGCCATCTGCTCACCACTCTTCTTGCCGCTCCATTCAGTGTCATCCCCATGACTGTGCACGACCCCCTTTTCTACTTTCAGCAAATAATTTGTATTTAGACTTTAGCCCACTGTTGGACTATTTCCTCTAATGGTTCTTTTTTAATGAAGTCTAACAAGTTATTTTATCTTTAGTAATGTTTTGTGGTCTGGCCTGTGAAGACTTATACAGTCTGAAATATCAAATTCCTTTAGGGGCAACTTCCCCCTAGGTTCACCCAAAGGGCACCCCCTGCAAGCTAATTCTCAGATATGTAATTGAACTTCCTTAATCAATCAAGAGAGGCATCCATCAATTGTTGTGACTATGATGGATGTGTCTTATGGACTACAACATTGCACAGTCAAAACGAAATAAGTGGTATCCTGATTATGGGTGTTGCCATATGTATTACAGATCATCTGTAATTAATATACCATTCCTTTTGTTTTGACTATGCAATTTTTGCAGGCACTAAGGCCAATGCTGACATCTGTTTCCATGACTGGTAAGATCAATTACATATTTAAGAATCAGCATGTATAATATCACTTTTAAAAAAATGTCACTGCCTCCCTGACTATCAGTCTTTATAACAATATAATGCTTTGAAATGAAAAAAGAAATATTTTCTCTCTTCCAAATTAAAAATATTTGTTTAGATGATGTAGTATTTACTAGTTTTTATTATTAGAAGTAGTAGTATTTAGGATTGGATAGCTAAAAAATATTCTTATGAATATTTAAAATTAATCTGAAATATGCTTATCTAAGCAAATAAATGAATGAAATAAAAGTAGTTGATATTAAATAATATCAACTGTTTTTATGTCAGTAATATTTGCGATGATTAAAATAAGCATTAAGTATTCTATTGTGTGGAAGTGTTAAGAAAGGGAAATAATCATTTTTTGTTATATTTATGTGATCATGTACTTAAATAATTGTTATTATAGAACCTGGCTTCTATGAAGCCGAGAAATTTGGAATTCGTTTGGAAACAATGATGATGGTTGTTAAAGCTCAGACACCAGTAAGTTTTCCCATCAAAAAGTATTTATTAACTAAATGAAATGAAATGAAATGTAATATAGTTTAGACTTTATATTTACATCAGTATAGTGCTGAAAGCAGTAAGGAATTGTAATTTTTCAGATGAATCTGCAATCTATTTGAATTTTTAAATTCCCTTTAGTTTTCTGTTTACTTACTTTTTAAATCACTGTAGGCATATAGCACATCCTAGTTGTGAATTAGTGGTCTTTGCTTTGACCTCACTTCTTTTCAATCCTTTATTGGCACCTGATTATAATGAGCATTTGTGGGTCTGAGCCAGGAGAGGAGAAGATTTTCCGAGTTTGTCGATGGTGCATAGAAAGACTGCACACTTGCTCATTGAGGAAGAGTTGCTGATTAAATTGGTGTCGCTTACTTCCCATGTTGAATTATGCTTTTCTGCCATGTCATATTTTTATCTCACTCTTTTTCCATAAAAAAAAAAGAAAAAAATAACAATGCATGCATAAGATTTGAAGTTCTATCTTTTATGCAATGTTTAAAATAATATTTTATGATTCATTTATTACTAGTTTTTGCACAAAACCATATAATCTTACTGTTCACCTGTTAACCATAAATTTAAAACCAAAACCATACAAAGTATAGCCAAACCATACAAGTTGTCAGCAATGAATGTCATGAATATCTGTTATTCACATTCAGAATGTTTTAGGTGTAGCTATTTCAATATCTTCTCAGTTTTATCCAAGATTAAATTGAAATTAAACATAAAGTTACTCTACTGTGTCAAATAATCTTAATAAATATGTATCATTTTGCATCTTCTGGAAGATAATACTTCTCTGAGATATTTTATTAAATGGTAAAGATGTTAGAAATTTATATATGGTAGTTACTGTTAGATGTGTCAGTATATGACCTTTTTTTGATAAAATAAAAACTATATTATTTGGTATAAAAAAGTACTATTTGTTGTTAATAATCTTGATTTTTAAGTAATGTTTGATGAAAACTATGATAAAACCCATGGAACTTCATAGGCTGTTTACTAGTTAGCTGTGACTGTTTCTAAAAAAAATTCTAAGCTAAAATAACAAATCTGGTTCAGTCCAAATTTCTGGCAAGAACAAACTACCAATCAGTATTGAATTCAGGCACTTTTCTCCAGGAGAGATTTCTGTGGCTCCAGGTGGCACATTATAGAGTTCTGGGGGGGAAATTGCACTTTTTGACCATTGAACGCAAAATCTCACATCGTCCGGAGAGCACATCATATTTCTCCAAGGGGGAGGATTTTAGCTGAAAGTACTTATTTTTTCCGTTTGATCAAGAAAAAATGGAAACTGTGCAATATTTAGAACAGAATATATCTGCAATAAAAGTGGAAACAATAGAACAAGTCACCATCATTATGTCTTAGCATTAAGATGATTCTCAAATTTCTTGCTCGACAAATGAAAAAATTTTCTGACACATTTCGTGTCTTTTTTTTAAGTGTAAAGGCATAAAATTGGCAGGCTTGATTATTGGAGTAACTTGGAATCGAATAGCGTTTTCCATTTTTTTATAAATAAATTATTTATTGAGTTGTAAGTGATTTTTATCACATGACGACAGGTTTTTCTCCTATCCAGCAATGTTGCGTCTGCAAATTCAGCACAAAATGCCCACTTCAACAGTATTTTCTGAAAAATCTTTTACCTTTACCAAAAACTGGAAAACTCTAATCGATCACATAGTTTCTGAATAAGAACTGGCCAATTTCATACATTTTCAAACAAAAATGAATTCAGAAATGTGTCAAAAAATAGCTCCTTTGGAATTGAGAACAGCCTTAATGACATGTAGGATCTTGCTTTATAATATAGATATTAAATATCCAATTTAAAAAAAAAAACATTTAAACACATGATTTTGCATTCAGCTTCCAAAGAAGAAAGTATTGAAATACTTTTTTCTCCCTGTTATAACTAGAGATAATTATATACTGCCTTTGGCAGCAGTTGCCCCGATACTAGATTCCTTTAGAGTATCTAAAAAAAAATTATATTACCTTAGGTGCCGTCAAAGGAAGATTAATTACATCCGAAGCCCCTTGGCTTAACTTTTTTAGGGGGCTCCTTTCCTCTCTCAAAGAAATATATACAATATAATTTTGAGAATATTTTTTAATCTTTTGTGTATATTTGCTTTAAAAATGAATTTACAGTAAATTTATAAATTTCCTTACAGACATTAATATGGAATAAAAAAAAAACTTTTTTTTCCCTAGCAATGAATTTTATCAGAGTAAATTTCCCATTGCATATTAACTGAAACATTGTTTTAATATTACAAATTATTGTGTTAAAAAAAAGATACAGAAAAAAGAAAAATCTCTCATCTTTCTACTTACAAAACTACTAATGTCGACCCTATATACTAATCCATAAAAAGTGGAAACCAAAAATTTTCATGAATCTAACATTTTCTTTTTGTGAATACAGAAGAAATTAAAAAGACAGTAGTGTTTAAAATAATATTTACATCTTAATGAACTACAGGATTCAATAAGTGACTAAAGCAAGGAATATTGCAGATAATTTCTCTTTTGTATAATATATTAGCTCGATATATATTTTTTAAAAAATGAACAAAATTCTCAATGCTGGACCCCTAGGTTTCAGCCTAATCTGCCTAATCAGTGTAATCTGCCTCTGGATGCCATACAGTCATATAATAAACAAAATTAAAATATGGTAACCTGTCTAATGTGAAAAGATTTTAAAGTGCTGCAGAATGACTTTCAGTACAATAAACTGTGTCAGGTGGAATACTGTCTACAAAGGAAATTTTTCTTGGTCCCAATTGATTCCACCTTAATCAGAGTTTGCTGTAATAGCTTTAATCATAATCTTTTATTTTCATGACCAAGACAAGCAAGTATATGAAATTTATGTTTATTCTCTTTTCTTTTTATCAGTTTCATTATTTGTTTATTTGTTTCAGCATAATTTCAATAAGCAAGATTATTATACTTTTGAACCTGTATCTTTTGTACCATTTGAGCCAAAACTAATTGACTTGCATCTTCTTAATAAAAAACAAGTATGTGTACCATTAAAATTATTTTGATTTTTATACTTTTCTCTAAGCTTTATACGTTACTGCATGCTGATTACTTGTTCTCTTGATTACTAGTTGTATTTAATTTTAAACTTATACGTAAAATCTCTAAAAATTAAAGAAAAATAGATATGAAATTTAGAAGGTATAGACATAAAAACATTAATAAAATATTTTAAATATTCAATGAATTAATTCAAAGATTTTTAAACAATAAAAAAATTCCTATTTATCGAAAATGTTCCTTTTTTATACATGATTGGTTTACTTAAAATATGTATATTACTTAAATATAATTTTATTCTACTTAAGAACTGAAAGAAATTTTATTAAATTTAACTTTTATTGTATTAAAAACATGTATGTAATTTTTCAAAAAAGGTCACATTATTTAAATGACTGAGTATTAAAATAAATAGAACTAGTATGTATATAAAAGTTAATAATATTAAGAGAGAGATATGGCATAATATTTACAGTAAAACCTCCCTAAAGTGATCATGTTCCGTTCCAATAAAAATGGGTTGCTCCGAGAGGTGGTCTCTTAATGGAGATCATGTTTAAATCTAGATTTTAATTGTTGAAAAAGGTCACAATTAATGTTGCTAAAATTTATTTTTTACATTAGGAAAAAATATGAAAATTTAAGTATTAAAAAAAAAGGCTAATTACATAAGTTAAATACTGCAGAGTTTAAAAAATAAATACATTGACGTTTGCTTTGATTTTATGGTTTTATCTTTTATAAATTTTATTTCTAAGTCCTTTCAAATTTCAGTAAAAAAAAATGCAATTTTTTTTTTTTTTTTTTTTTTTTTTTTTGACAGGAACAAATAATGATGATTTCATTAGTTTATCTATTTCTTTGAGAGTTACCTGGCAGACTAGGGCAGTGGAGTTTATTGACTGTCATTCTTAATTGTCACCAGAGTTAAATCCATTGCCTAAAAAGGCACAAAGGGGTTTAAACACTTAAAAGTTACCGGAATAAAAAAAAATTCTAAATTTAGTTTAGAAGTTTGATGAATAATGTGCTCTCCAGAATTATTTTTCTAATGAAACATTCTTCAAGCGACCAGGAAAAAATGAAATTTGTTTCATTTTCTTCTAAGAAATGGGCCGCTCATGGAGACAGTTCAACTGGGATGGTCTTTAAATAGAGGTAAAATTAGTATTGAACCTATGGGAATAAATTTCGTTCCATGAAAAAATGGTTGTTCAGGGAGGTGGTCGCACAGGGAGGTTTCACTGTATTTTATTTACTTTTTTGTGTGTTGGTGAAGTGTTATATGTAACAAATATATAATATTCTATTGTATTATCTTCTATACTAATAATAAGAAAAAAAGTTTGTGTGTCTGTCTGTCTGTCTGTCGGCAGTGTTCTGAAGAGACAGCTACATGTAGAGCTACAAAATTCCATAAGACGATACCTCTATTTATGTAGTTTTGCACCTTGAAGCCAGATTTTGGATTTTTTTTATTTAATTTTTTATGCGATTTTCTATATTAATAAAAATAATCCAGTTTCAATTTTTTAGCCCAATATAGTAAAGTTTGTCCTCTTTCAAATAATGTTTATTTCATAAAAATCAGCCCATAATTAATCCAGATATTAATTTATAAACTCATTAAAAGAATCATAAAAAAAAATTTCTTTTTCTTTTGAGAAACTGCAAGAAAATGGCGAATCTGCTGGACTTTATTTCCAAGTGACAATGAAAAATAATGACAATTTTCACTCATTGACTAAAATTAAGAAAATTAATCAAGATATCGATTTGAAAATTTCAGAACAAATGTAGAAAATTTGTTTACATCCGACAATCTATTTTTTTTTTATCTGTCAGCAATTTTTTTTAATTCTTGCAAAAAACTTGATACAAAAATTCTGAGAAAGAAGATCAGAGACGCAAGCATTCATTAAAAACTGAACTAAAAAAAGATCCGTTTCAGCAGATAAGCCGACCCCCAGTCTAATTTGGGATATAAAAAGATATTGTTAAATATTGCCAAATGCTAAAAACGTAATTTAAAGGATTTTATCAACTTAATCAAAGATTATTAATATGTTCTGCGGTAAGAGTCCCTTTGATATGAGTTATGAGTTTGTACATAAGGGTTTATCCTCCTTTATTTAAATTTAAAAATATGTTTTCCTAAATATAGACTTCAGTTAACACCATTTTCAAACATGAATGGTGCATTCTTTTCACAGGTTCAGTGAGTTCGATTTCAAAGGAAATTGATTCATTCAACTTAATTTACAATTCTCTTATAGTTTTCAGCGCCACCTTCCACCACCAGGGGTGTATTCTTATCTTGTGTTTTATTGGCCCAATTTCAACAAGGTTTGGCTCATTCAACTTGGTTTTCGATTGATTGCTGCCTAACTGAGCGTTATCTTAATAACTCAACTCCTATTACTCCTATCTCTTCGTACTTTAATAACATTAATATTTTAAATATCACCTCTTGCAGTCTAAAAGTTAATTTATGAGTAGTGGTTACCACTGTTTCCGAATAGTAATTTCAGCAAATTTCTTAAATTAGATTCTTGGCTCAGGTACCAGCCCAAATTTTTGACCAAGTAGTCTTAATTAGTCATTTGTTGAAGAGCACTTGCATCTCTCCTCCCTCTCCCCCCCCCCCCATGAGATTTTTCTCTTATTTGAGACTACTCCCTCAATTAACCTATCTCCAGATAGATTGAACGGAATTTCGCTTGGATAGAGCTTTCTTTAGAACAGAGTGCATACCCTTGACTGTGAAACTAATAGATTTTTAATTTTAAGTATCTTTAAGTTTATTATCGCGGTCCCAGGCAATTCTGGCCGGGTTAGATAGTATGTTATAAAAAGTAAAATAGATTAAATCTAAGAATTCTTGAAATTGCTTTTGCATACATTGACTTAAAGTGTAAAAAAATTTAAGAAACATTGAACTTATATTATGGAAAAAGTTTTTATGTACTGAAATGTTTCACACTAGCAGTTATTTATATTAGAATAGCTATTGTTGTATTGATTCCAATTCAGTGTAGTTTTTTTTAATTATAATACCCGTAAACACCTTTTATATTTCATTGATGATAAGAAACAACTTATAAAAACAATAATAAGAGACAGATGAAGTTTGCACAATTGTCAATATATTTTGTATCTAAATGTTTTTTGTTCTATATTTTTATCAGATAAAATAGTTTTGGAGAGCATCCATATATTTAAATGTGCAAATGAGACAAATTTTGACTTTTGCGTGTCTGTATGTTCCATTATTTTCTCCTCTAGACCAGTGATTCCCAAACTGTTGCTCATGACCTCAATGTTTTAGTGGGTTGTGGAATGACTGATCAGTTTTTCAAAAATATATTATTAATTTTGTCTCCCATAAAAAAAAATATAGTGAATGCAATATGTTAAATCTTTAAAGAAAAAATTCATGAAGAAATATAGGTAAACAACTTCATGAAATGATAGTGTTTCCATCTTTCTTTGTGTTGAGAGGGATTTGAAGCAAACATTAACAACTTTCGTCTTTGATAGAGACAATTCTCTGGTAGTACAAAACAGCAATGTTATAGAATGGGAGGCATGGCAGCACAGAAAATCAGCTTGTCGAGTTGGAGCCTGAAAATCCCGAATTAGTTAAAACATGATTTCCGTATTAAAACGCAATTGGTCTTCCAAGTCATATCTTGGTGGAAAACATCTAAAAACCCGATTTTAGTGGTTGACTCCTGGGTTTAGCATTGTGTTTTCCTGCTCCATGTTTTCATATCTTTGGGTGCAAGAAAACACAATGATAAACCTATGAGTGAACCACTAAAATCGGGTCTGAAGGTGGTTTCTACCAAGATATGACTTGACAGACCAGTTGCATTTTAATAGGCTAATCAAGTCTGTCTAGTCCTGGAATTTCAGCTTCCAATGCAATGAGGTTATGATCTATGGGACCACCTCCTGGTCTATTATGAAATGCACTGATTTTTAGAATGTATTTTTTTTTCTATCCAATCATTAATAAAAATATTGGGTTATCTTTTATTCACAATACACACTATCACAATACAGTAGAACCTCTTTTAACCGAAATCCATTTTTAAGTTTTTTACTGTTGCATTTCTTGTGTGCAAAATCCATTTTGAAAACTTTTTTTATTTTTTATTTAACTATCATATTCCTTGTGTGCAAGTGGTCCTTTCCGAACTACGAGTACATATAAATATTTTCGATCCCCTTTCTTAGAGTTCCTTTGCATTTAACTTGAGCTCCCGTACTGTGGAGTGGAACGAAGAAAACGAACAAATTAGCAATTCTGAAGATTTTGAATGTTTTGCAAAAGGTTTGGTATGGCTGGAGACTGTGATACTGGTGAAATAATAATTTAAAAAACTCCATGATAGAGCTTCAAAGCAAAAGCAGTCGAAGCTGTGACATACAAAACATTTTTTCAAACCCTTGTGATATATGTAAAAGGTACTTAATTTCAAAATTAAAATTCAGGTAATTTATTTTTGTTTCTATTTTGCTATTGCTTTATTTTTATTAAGCTCTTGTTACCATAATAAGAAATATTGCATATATTTCTCCTTAATCTTAAAATTGCAGCATTCTCGATTATCCGAAAATTTCTATTTTCTGAAAGAGGGTCGGTCCCAATTGCTTTGGATAATCGAGGTTCTACTGTATTGCTATTGTGATATTCATATTAGAAACAGTTACTATTAATTACTATTTTTATATGTATACTTTGTACTAAAGTTTGCCTTTTTTCAAATGTATGTTATACAAAAGCCTTTATATAACTATGTGTTACATTTGACATATAACAACAAAGTTTGAGAACCACTGCTCTAGATGCATTCATATAGAAAAGGTACTTTTTACATGTGTAAATATAGTCAAGTAAATTAATGTGTATTTTTCAAAAGCAAAATTGCTAACAAATTGCCACAAACATTAACTTAAATCATTTTGGTTTCTGTTTGGGCAGCAAAATATTTTTGAGCTAAAATCACTTTTGACAGAACTGTAATGTTTATTCTTCAATAGGATGCCATATAAGTGTTGCCAAGTGAAGTGAAGCTAAAAACCTCATAATCGAGCTTAGGCTTCGATAATCAAATCAAAGTGGAAGTAGATTCAGCCTTTCTGCAGAGCATAACTTTTTTATAGTTTTAATGCTACCTGTATTTGTTAAAAACAAAAAAGAAAATAAATCTTATATATATACATACAATGAGCAGTTTCCCGAATACCTCAGGATTTTGCTGCAGCATATAAAAGAAAGATAATTAAAAATTTATCATAATAAGGAAACATTTTAACACTGTTTTACATAAAAACACTTTTGGACAAGAAAAATCAATATATAACCAATAATAAAATTTAAATGAGAAATGTGTTAAAGATGCTTTGCTGTAACTTGGAACAATGTAAAATGTTTTGTCTGTCTTATTTATTTATTTACCTATTTTCAGAAAGAATGGCTTAACTGGTATAATATGAAAACAAGAAATTCAGTAGGATTGGAATTAAGGAAACAAAATCGAAAGAGAGGCTTTCATTGGCTGCTATCTAAAACTGAATATGTACCTATTGAAAAATGTGATAATAACGCATCATCTTTCTCTCGATGTTACCTTATATCAAATGTTATCATGACAGCTCTCATTTATTTCTCTGTAATTCTTTTGTAGATATTTTAAACATTGATGTACAAATTTGTGATCATTTAATTTATAATGTAAAATATGTGAAGTTTTATGCTTAAATAAATTTAGAGTTATATTTATAATAAATTCACCGGTTCCTTTTTGAATTTAGATAATGGCGTAATTTTTACATAAAAATTAACCCCTTATTTAATAAATTACTAGAAATGGTATATTTTGTAATGCAACTAAGCAAAGTACTATTTTTTTTTTTTTTTCATTTTGTCAAATCAAGATTTTATTGCATGCTTCTCTTCAAGTTCTTCTATAAATTCCTTTTAAATGTTTTTTATAACTTCTTTAAACAAATGTATAAAGAAAGGTTATATTTGCTGGGAATTAATTTTTAAACTTATTTTTATTATGGGTTATTTCATTAATCATGATTTCTTTTTTTAATGCAGCTATCTATAATTCTAATAAAACACAGCAGTGCATTTTATTTTTGAGTGAAATAAATCCAGGCTCTCAAGCCATTGTCATTAGTAAATCTGCAGATCAGTGATTTCAACGTGAACTTTGAAAGTCATATTTTTATTCTGAACGTATTTCATTTAACACTTGACACTTTCATTTTGCAGTTCCATTTTTTTTTTTTTTTTTTTTTTTTTTTTCATATTAACGTAATTTCTGGCCTATAATCCGCAGCCGCAATTTTTAGCCCTTAAAAAAAAATTCAGCAGATAATCCACACCGGCGTATAATCCTCAGACATGTAATCCGTAATATACGTCTGACTATATGAGGATTACTCATTGTTTTCAACATTCCAAAGTACTAATAAACCACCTCCCTATTTATTTAGTTGCTCTATTTAAATGATAATTGTAATAAAATAATTGCAGGAAGAAATAATTATTATTATAAAATAATTACAAGTTAAAAAGTACAAATACTTTTTTTCATTCAATCTTATATCTAAAACGTAGCGTGTCTTGTGAATACAGATAATTTTATAATAATTGCTGTTTTTAAATCATCTTCAACATCTTCTGCTTTTTTAATAACGTTCAGTTTAAATTCTGCAGTCTTAAATAGCACATTTTCTCTTAGACATTATTATAACTTTCAGCGTGATAACAATACACTATATTTCATACTTCTTCATTTGAGCTCAATTTTTGGAAGAGATGAGTTGAGAAATGCTTTGTTCTTCATAGTAACATGTTGCCACAAGGTTAAAAAAAAATCGGAAGGCACTAGCACATACACATCATATGTGAACTCATCACGAGCAACTCTGCAAACAGTCGGTAGCAGACAATTGTGTTGCATTTTTATTTTATGACTGCTGGTAGAAACTGGATATTTAAAGTGAACTTCTGCATAGAAAAAAATATCAGCAGATAATCCGCACTTAAAATTTTTGAGGTTTTTTAACAGATAATCCGTGTATTATAGGCCAGAAATTATGGTAGTATTATAGCAAATAAACTTTTAAGAAATTTAACTTTTATAAACTGTAATGTGAAAGTGGTTACATGATCTTCTACTTCAGGATTATTCATTTCTGTTATATCAAGTACTCTTCATTTCAGAGTGGCGTCATTTAACCCTTTAATCTTTGATGGGTGAATTTCTTTCCATGTAAATCACACTTTTATTTACAATCAAATTCCTTTGATATTAAAATGAATAACAACATTTAGAGGTGTTACTTTTCCTTTCAACACCTACATGGCAACAGCAGTAGCAGCACACTCTCCCAATATCTAGTGTCTTTTCCAAGATGAATTAAAATTTTCCAATTTTCATGAGTTCGAAATTTTGTATTTTTTGAGAGAGAGAATATTATAATATTTAAGAGAATATTTTTTTTTATAAGAGAGAACTTATTTTTCTCTTGGACACTTCTAGTCATCAATAAAATTGCTTTTTCAAAGAATAAAATTAAGTAATGGGGTGAATTTTTTACCCATTACAGTTCAAGAGAGAATTAATATCATTTGTCACTAGATGACAGCACCACTGAAAACCACATTTGCCCACAATTAGACATAAAACTTGTTTATTAGCCAGTGACTGTTTATTGTGATGTGTGTTTTCCAAATGATAAAAACAGCTCTGAAAAAGATATAATTTTAATTATGGAAATGAAAAAAATCATATTAAAAATATAGAACTTATTAATTACATAATTTTTTCCATAAAACAAACCTCGATCATCAAAATCATGGATGTGTAAATTGACAGTTCATTCAAAACATTAGTTTTCGAGATAATATATTTTACTTTTCTACGGATTAACACTAAGGTGTCCTTTCTTGTTATTTTTGTCATCCGCGGAAAAGAAAATCTTGATGGTCACCAAAATTTTTATACATATATATATATATTTAGAATTTCCATATAATTTTCCTAGTAACTAACTAATTGAATGCTACTAGTACTTCTTATTGTAAGATCTTAATTTTATTTTTTGAAATTTATGGATAAACCCCTAACATGCTTTCTTTTATAACTCTATGACTAATTAAGAAAAAGTACATAATTTATATCTTTTCCCAGGCTGCTGTGATTCAAAGATCTCAAATATTGTAACAAAAGTGAGTGTTACCATTTGAAAATTCTAAGTTGGTATAATTTTAAATGTGTAAACAAATATTAATTTTAAAAAAATTATTCATATTCAAAAAATAGGCACAATTCCAAGTCGAATGGTACCCCTCCCATCTCTCTGTGTTAATTCAACAATTTAAAATGCATGAAGTGTCCTCTATCTCTATCTCTCTTTTTTGTATGTGTGTGTGTTTGTTTATTAAGGTGATTCTTAAATTCCCTGCTGAACAATGTGAAACTTTCTGACACATTTTTAAATTCATTCTTAAATATAAAGGCATAAATTGGAAGGCTTGGCTATTGAAGCAATTTGGAATCGAATAGCATTTTCCATTTTTTTTTATAAGTAAATTACTCATTGAGTTATAAGCGATTTTTGTCACGTGACGACAAATTTATCCCTTTTCTTTCACTGCCGCGTTGTGAATTCGGTTTAAAACACCCACTTTGACAGTATTTTCTGAAAGGTCTGCTTTTACCAAATAATGAAAAACGCTATTCTCTTACATAGTTTCTGAATCAGAACACCTGCCAATTTCATGCCTTTCTGAACAAAAATGAATTCAGAAATCTGTCAGAAAGTAACACCATTAGAGAAAGTAACTCCATCAACTCCACTAGAGTTGATCAGCCTTAACAGAAAAAAAATTCCTTGTTTTACTTTGTGAGCAATTTCAGTTTTGATTTCAAGCCTGACAATATTTATGACTTTTGCAATTGCCACCTTATTCTAATATATGATTTGACACACTTTTTTTTTTTATAAAATTCTTTTTTATTCAAGACAATGTTGAATTCAGACATTTTTCTCTATGAGGAAATTTAAGAGTTCCGTGAAAGGGGGAGAACTTGCACTTTCAGACCATTATAAAAGGCAAAGTCTCAAGTATTCTATGGGGGTGGAAACCCCCTTCCCAGGCCAGGCCCACCCCTTATATTCATCACTTGTGCAGATTCCCAGGCCATTGTGTTATAGCTTCATTGGTTAAAGGTTGATAAACCAGGATGTGGCTGCATAAACAATCACTTGATTGTTGTTGGTGGCTGAAATTGCAGGATTAGTTAAAACTCGATTTTCATATTAAAATGCAACTGATCTGCTAAGTCATACCTTGGTGGAAAAAATCTGCAGTCTTGATTTTTGGGGTTGACTGGTAGGTTTACCATTGTGTTTTCCTGCTCCCAGCCAGCCAATTAAAATTGGGTCTGCAGATGGTTTCCACCAAGATATGACTTGGCAGACCAGTTGCATTTTAATATGCTAATTGAGTTCTGTCTAATCCTTTAATTCCGGCCATCAACTCGATGAGGTGATGGTCTGTGGAGTCGCCACACGATCTATGAATTTGGCAGTCTGACCTACGTTGGTCTATATCGTTGGCTGTTGATTGGCCTCTGAGCCAATAGTTGGCTGATCGATGGACCAAAGGTCTGATTTACTAATAGAACATTGATTGGATCTACCATTCAAAACTGTACATGCTGACCGAATTGTAATTAGAAATTCAGCTGTTTTGTTGACTTCTTAGCAAAAACTTTAAAATTAAAAATGCTTGTAGAGTTGACTATGAAAATTACATATAAATTGATTTCTTTGATTAAAAAAAAATATTTCAGCATTGATTATTTGTATTTTAACAAATATCTCTAAAACTATTATATAAATAAATTTAACATTTGTTACTATAAAAATGCAAGAGTATTGCTGTGAAGAGTTCCAATCTCTTTTTTAAAAAATCCATTTTTTATCTTAATATAAATTAGTTAACTATAAACATGAAAGGTGTAGCTTCTGTGAACATCTGACAATCAACATTTACTACAGTTTCTTTTTTTTTTTAAGTACAGTAAGGGACCCGTTATCCGGAAACACCGTATCCAGAATGCTCTGAAATCCGGAATGCAAAATGATAACTGAAAGATAATTTTTCATTTCAAAAGCGTAAAAACTTGCAATATTTTTTAATGGTGTGATACAGGGGTGATTCTGTTCCGAATTTTCCGAAAAATTAAGGCAGTCATTTCCGAAAATTAAAAAAAATCGGTCATAAATCCGAAAATTCGGACATAAACTATATCGCGAATTTCGACAAATGTTCGCCGAAATAAAACAATTTCGTGAAAGGATCGCGGGATAAAACGCTAATTTCATAAAAAGAATCGCGAAAAAATGCTAATTTCGGCAAAGGATCGCGAAAAAAACGGCAAATTTCCCCAACAGATCGCGAAAAACGGCAAATTTCGTCAAACGATCGCGAAAAACCGGTAAATTTTGTCTAAAGATCGCGAAAACCCCGCAAATTTCGTCAAAAGATCGCGAAAAACCGCAAAACAGATCGCAAAAGAACCGCAAATTTAGTCAACAGATCGCGAAAAAATCCGCAAAATCCCCCCCCCCCCCCCCCCGATGTATTTCCGAAAATGCGATGTGAATTTCCGAAAAAAATTTTCCACTCAGAATCACCCCTGGGTGTGAATGAGCATGAAGTTGAAGACTTTAAAATTTAAAAAGAGAAAGAAATTATTACAGATTTGCTGGGCTAAGCTAAAGAACTTTCATGTCCAGGAGCTCAATTGTTGGATTAAAAACAAGTAGAAGATTGTCTAATTGCTGATGATGATACTCGTGTAAGTAATCAGATGACTGGCAGTGAGATTTTTGACATAATGCCAAAAGATATGTCTAATGGAAGTGAAGATGATGGCAAGCAGAATGAAGTGGTGAAAAGATTTCAAATAAGCTATTAATGTTTTTCAATTGAACAACTGATTTGTGGAATGCAACAAAAAAGCTACTCCCACAAACAGCAAATCATGGCAATATACAGAAGCAATTAGTGCAAAAAACACACTATAAGCAACCAATCTTAATAAAAATGTTCTAAAAAACCAAATCAAAGGATTCTGCTCTCTTCTTATATGCTAATTTGAATTGTAATTTAGAAGTTTTTTTTTATTTTGTGTAAATAAGGTATTAAATTAACTAATTTATAATTACGTATTTTCATATATTATTCATATTTTATACATTTCATATCGTTATTTTATACTATTCTTAACATTTACAGTAACGTGTTCCAAATTATGGAAAAACCCCTTATCCAGAATGTCTCAGGTCCCAAGCATTCTGGATAACGAATCCTATACTGTAGTATCTTAAAATGCAGTCTCTGTAGTTATTTCCCACCATAAACTCACAAAATTCAAAACACATTTATATCTAAAAAACAAAATATTTGTTGTTAGCTTTCTTTAAAATAAAGTTAACGTTTATTTTTATTTATTTTAACGAAAATAAGTACCACATGAAAGTTGACGAGAAAACATTTGAGATAGGAAGAGTGGGGAGGGGAAGAAGTATTTTGTGTCCTTTAGAAAAATGACTTTACGCATTTTTTAAATACTGAAATGATGTTGCACTGTACAAAGTTAACTCAGGAAAAGTAGAAGAAAAATAGTTGCTTTAGTAGCCTAAAATTGCAAAATAAATAAATATCTTTTAAGTTTTCATAACTGAGAGAAGTGTCATGGAGGTTATAAAAATCTTATTTTTTTTCTCTCGAAAAGCAAGATTCTGTTTCCAATCAACTATAAAATTCACACAAACGTTTTTTGCCTTGTATTTTTTCTCCCCCATCCCCTCTCTCTGTCTCAAAAAATATGTTTCACTTGTAGTTGTATATTTTCTCTGATTGTTTATGAATGTGGAAGGTTTTAGTTTTCAGTCTTGTAAATTCTGCTGTACACGTATCTTCGATTTCTTTAAAAAAAAAAAAAATTCTCTTGTGCTATCTATGTATTTACCGATGATTATACTTACACAAATCCACGTAATTTAGTATATGAATTGTGGTATATATGTACAGTCAAGAAACAAAAATATTAGAACCATTTAAAGGTGTAAAACATTCCGTGAATGAGGTGCATGTTCTAATGGGGGCGTCACTCTAATTTGAGCCTGATGAACAATAAGTGCTATGCACACCATTTTTGGAGGAAACATGTTGTACTGTATATCAACATTCTATATCAATTTCGTAAATGTGCTATCATTTTGAAAGTAGTAACAAGAGAATATTGCTCCTCCTCTCAAAGTGGTAGCACATGTTCTTTGCACCTGAAGAAGAAAGAGGAAATTCTTTCAAAAGGCATAGCACATTTCCTAATTTTTGTGGGGTTTTCTACTCTTATCTTGAACATGTTCATTAACAAAGTGTGTATCTCTTATGCAAGGTGCATGTAAAATGTTCACTGAATGGGCTCATAAAATAAAGAAAACTAAAGATAAAAACAAAAGAAATATTTATTGACCTACAGAGTAATCTCCATTACCCATAATACACTTTTGACAATGTTTGTAAAGCTGCTGGAAACTGTCAGCGAAGGCATTGATGTCGCACATTGTTGAATTTCCAACTCATCTGCAAATTGTAGACCTTTCATAAATAGCTGGAGGCAACAGATTCAGAGAATATGATAGTTGATCAAAAGAACAGTCATTTGGCTAGGAAGTTAAGCATGCGGATTGCAGTGTGCGGGCGAGCATTGTCATGCAGCATATTCCACCATATGTTTTGTTACTACATTACATGGGTCTTCGTTGTATTTTTCTTCAATTTGTAGCACAACTTGATATGTAAGTGTTGCTTTATTGCATTTGTCATGATGTGTCACAGTGACTCCTTTCGATCAGTATCAGCAGGGAACTGAACATACTGATTTTCAGGAGAGGAGGCGCTTCTTCCTTTGTCTCTCAATGCACATGCATGTGCGTTTTTATTTGGATATCGGACCATTCGCAGGCTCTTTTAGACGCCTCTTGTAGTTTTTTTTTTTTTTTTTTTTGCAATGGCACATAAAAGTAAAATTTGTCATTGTGATAACATCTGAAGTACTGAACTAGTTTGAACGTAATTAGGACTATATTGTTGTTGCAAGGATCTTGAATAAATTTGTTAATAAGTATGTATCTCTTATAATTCTTTTACAGGGACATACAAACTCAAAAAACATACAAAATTTGTCATCCTGATAACCTTCGAAGTACTGAACCAATTCGAATCTAATTGGGGCAGTTTAGTATTGATCTTACAAATATCTTGGATGAGTTTGTTAATTAAGAATGTAGCTCTTAGAGTTCATTTACAGGGGACACAAAAGTTTTCAATGGCATTCATTGAACGGTTTGAGTTATAGTGCAGCTTACGGAAGATTTTTTAACTGTGATGTCAACAAATTTGAGTATTTTTTGATATAATTGCCTTATATCCATGCAATTACATTTGTTAAACATAATTTTAAATTTCCTTGCAAATTAGCTTTCTTACCAAAGCAGTAAACTTAGAACGACCGAGCACTTTTGTCTAATTTGTATTATCTGATTATCTTAGAATAAATAAATAAACCTTCTCTTCCGAGTAATCCGGAAGAACTTGTTTTCATTTTCTGACCTAATTTTTATTTACTAAAAACAATAAATAACTAATTATTTTAATTTCCCAGCATTCGCCTTTGTCGGTCTCTCAAAAAATGTTAAAGAAAAAATGATATATCTAACTTTTTAAATATTTTTGTCTGCTTAGACACCTACCTAAATGTCCAAGATATTACTTAGATTCCTAGGTAAAATTTGAGTACATGTAATAAGAGAAATCGGTCATTCACAGCATTCTGGCCAAATATCACGTGATTAACCAGCACATAAAACTGTTTAAAAAATTGCAAAATATAAATAAAACAAGTGTTTTATCTTTCACTTTCACTACTAATTAAGGATATACCGGGAGCCGGCAGCACAGACAATCACCTCATCGAGTTCACGGCTGAAATTGCAGAATTAGTTAAAACTCGATTCGCATATTAAAACGCAATCGGTCTGCCAAGTCATATCTTGGTGGAAAACTCCTGAAAAACCGATTTTAGCGGCTGACTCCTAGATTTACCATTGTGCTTTCCTGCACCCAAAAGTATGAAAACATGGAGGACTGGGAGCAGGAAAACACAATGGTAAACATACGAGTCAACCGCTAAAATCGGGTTTTTTGGTGTTTTCCGCCAAGATATGACTTGGCAGACCGATTGCGTTTTAATATGCGAATCGAGTTTTAACTAATTCTGGAATTTCAGCCGTAAAACTCGATGAGGTTATTGTCTGTGGTCTAGGAGGGAAGCTGCCACAAAATTTTCCATAGAAAAAAATATCAGCCGATATGGCCCGAAATAAACTAAATACAACCCATACAACACAAACACGTCCTGAGGACATACGAAAGACGTCCTATGCAGTATATTGCCTCGTCCGTCGGACGTCCTACAATATCCCATCGTTATCCGGCGGACGTCCGCGGGGGAGCAGAAAGAGACACCTAATCACGTCCTTCGGACGTCATTTTCAGCCATTCATAGGATGACAGTAGGACGCTCATAGGACCAGATAAAACAAATAGAATTTGCATCCTCTGCTCGTCCGGCATGCGGCATTCATAGGATGCTCTTCGGATCAGTAGCGGACGCTTTATATAAAAAAATAAAATAAATAGGAAGGGAGGGCAATTGCCCCACCCTGTTTTTCCTAGATGAGGCTTCAAATTTCTATTTTATCTTAAACTGAGCGACGGCGCACACTGAAAGATTTCTATTAAAAAATAGTGGTAGCCTGGACAATTGTTGTCCAGGTTACCACTATTTTTTAATAGAAATGTCAGTGTAAAATAAAATTAATAAAAATCAGAAGCATCATTTAGAAAGGACAGGTGGGGCAATTGCAACCCCCCTTCATTTTTTGATTTTTAAAATCTTATATTTATATTATTGAAAAATATATTTTAATAGATTTCTTTTTGTATGATTATTTTTCCTGTTGTTTTTCGCAAATATAGGAATCTTTCAATATAAATAAATTATACTAAAAATATTTAAAAATAAGCATGAAAATGAATACGAAGAAAATATCAGTTCATTTCAAGAGAAAAATTATTTATTATTTCTGTTATCAACATCTCTTTTTTTCAACTAATAAGTAGCATACGATGAATGGGGTATCATTGGATAGGATTCTTCGCCCATATCTAATATAACAAACTGAATTTTCTTTATACTTTTAGATTAATATCATTACACACATTTTTTCTGATTTCAACACCCCTTTTTTTAGGTAAATACACAAAGTTGAGTTGGATTTTATACGAAAAGCTTTTGACATAGCTCCTATTAGTACAATTTGTTTGGTTTAAAAAAAAATGCAAATATAAATTTAGGAAAAATGCACTTAATTTACAGTAAAGATTACAGTGCGAAAGCTTTGCAAGGGTCTATTGGTCTAGACTTAATATACTTTTCTAACAAATGAATTTTACTCCTAAGCAAAATCTGCATTAAAATTAGTGATGAAAAAGTAACCGAATTGAAATTTTTGAAAAAGTAACAAATTTTATCAGTAATAGCTGAATGCATAAAAAATTCCTCATTTTCTTAGAACAGTTTAAAAAATTGTTAAATATTGTTATCGGTATTGAATTCAGACCTCTCAGGGAGGGATTTCTGTGGCTCCAGGCAGGGGAGGGGGGTGTATTTTAGAGATCTGGGGGGTCAAATTGCACTTTCGTTCATTAAAAGGGATAAATCTCAAACCTTCTATATGGGGAAGAGGAGGATTCCCTCCTGGGCCACCCTCTGAATTCAACACCAATTGTTATATATGTATTAAATAAATTTAATTTCATTCTTTTGATATTCCTCATACTTTTCCACAGTCATTTAAATTCATAAATACATCAAATTTGCAGTTTTTTTTATTTAATATAGGTAAAAATAAAGTTAAATAGCAATTTTAATATTTCTAAAAAAATAAATAAATAAGAGGGTAAAATCTTTGTTTTTTAACACTGTCAAAATTTTTATTTTAATCAGATTTTTGAGATACAACAGGGGAAAGGCCACCATCGAAAACATCGGTTACAACTTAATACAGACCCTACTTAAAAGAAATAAAATTTCGTATTAAAATAATGTCTGCAAACTTCATGTGTGTACGTGTATTTAGACAACCACAATTTAAGACATGTCTCATTTGAGAGAATTGAAAAATGTAGTAAACTTGTTTAAAAATTTCATGTATTTAGTTTCAAAATTGAAATTGTGAATGTGCAAGAAGTTTTCATTTAAAATGAAAAATTTGAGTATGCACTAAATGACATTTTAACGAAAAAATTCTCAGAATTTTTATCGATTCTTCTGCAGCATCAATTTTCTCATACTCTTTTTTTTTTTTTTTTTTTCATGATTTATAAAAACAGATAAAGAACATTACCTACTCCATGGCGAAGAAATAATGAAAACTCAGAATGAAAATACTTCATTCTCAAGTAACAAATATGTTTTGTATCTGTTATATATTTTTTCTGAACTAATTACATTTCTTTAAATTAAAATTCAAGAGAAATACATTACATTTTTTAAAAGTA
This sequence comes from Maratus speciosus, assembly GCA_963932465.1. Lineage (NCBI taxonomy): Eukaryota > Metazoa > Arthropoda > Arachnida > Araneae > Salticidae > Maratus > Maratus speciosus. The sequence goes on along the minus strand of OZ010791.1, from coordinate 38,866,076 downwards.
TGTAAGCATTTAGCTCAATATTTACTGTTAATAATATATTAATAAGTTATGTTAATAATCAATTATATATATTACATTTACTTTAAACAAACCAAAAATTTTTAGTATTTAATTTTTAGGATAAATCAAAAGAAAATAATGATAACATTTTATGATGTCAGATTTTAAATATGAAAGCAATTAAATAGGCATTCTTTTCAAGTGCAATAAAAACTTCTATTTTTAGGTAGGGTAGAATTAGGTATATTTTCTCTTCCCTTTAGCTTGAAGTAAAAACACACAAGATCATAAAAGTTTCATAATATTTATACCATTAGATTCTATTATATCTAAAACTTCTTCCCTGATAACTTGTTCTGTCAAGTTTTGGTTTTAATGAAATAATAAATAGTACATTCAATCTAGTTGTTCTATGTCTGAGATCCATTGAATTCCTTATTATTTTTTATAGTAAATAAATGAAAAGCTTGCCATTAAACACATAAAAAATATATTAAAATCACTTCACATCATGATATTCCTTACAAAATACTTAATAAACTCCTGTAACTAAATCTATTTACATCTTCTATTCCAGTATGGATGTAATATTTCAAAATAATTATACAATTATTTTACTCGCTGCTTTAGAATGCATGAATTTTACGTTTTAAACAATGCAATTGCTGAAGTACATACATTTTAAATCACTGTTAAGAAAGAAAAAAATACTGTAAAATAACAACACCAACAAATACATTTAAAGTACTTTAATTTACATTTATAGACTTTTTTTTACATAACATTTACGTTCTTATACATGTTGTAACTATGCCTTTAATACTCTTTCAATGTGTGCCCTTGACATAAGTTTCTTTCTCAACAGCATCTGAAACAAATAATTTTCAAAACATAAAAATTCAGAGTAAAATATCATTATGGCTAGAGGAGTTAAACAAAATTTTGTGTAAAAGAAAATAAGAGAATTTTTAATTTCTAACTTGGTATTGGTACTACTTTTATGTTAGTATATCAGGTGATAAATTGACAAAAATTCCTTTTATAGCCCTACTTTGTGTTGAAGTCATTTAATTTTAAATATAAACCCTTCACATATTTCATTTAAAATACATAATTTTCATTAAATTACATACATGCCTTTTTACTAATATCAGTTAAAATACAGAAAAAATAAAAAAAATTATCACACTGTCTTTTTAAAGAAGTTTTATAAAAACAAAAATTTATAAAGAAGACCACAAAGCAAAATATTTAATTTCATGATCAAAGTATTATTTCTAATTTCCATAGCAAAAAATAAAAGCTGTCACTGACGAGAAAAAAATTGCGGTCGGCAGGATTTGCACCTGGCAAACATAAAAGTTCCCAATCTTTTTACTTAAATAAAAAAAAAATGTATGCATAAAAAATTACTTGAGAATTAACATATGTAAGAAAATTTGAATTGCTTTGCCATATTTAAGGTTATTCACATAATCAAATTTATTATGCTTCATTAAGGCTCCCAGTTAACGTGCATCTTCTATTTCCCCCTTGATTGGAACTTTTATCTTAAACAGTTTATTTGTAAGTTACGTCATCAAGATCATAATTAAAATTAATTTAAAAAATATAAAATATTAAAAGCTTTTTTAATCTAAACAAAGTGATTTTCACTTTACATGAATGTAAAAAAGAAAAGGCCAGCTTTTAAAAGTTTAGCCTTTCAGTCTCAGAATTTTGAGAGTAACTTTTCTAATTTAATTTAACACCAATGTTTGCAATATATCATGTCTCTGTTCAAATTATTTTTCAGTTGCATTTGACTATTTTCCAAAACTAGTTAAAAAAAAAAAAAAAAAAAAAAAAAAAAAAATACAAAGAGTTTTAATCAATAATCCCTGCAGTTTAAAAACAAATTTGGATTGTGTTATAGATCCCATCTACATAGTATTGTTTGTGAAGTATATAAAGGATGCAATTTTAAAGGAACAAATTATTGTGGTTCTGGCATTATTATAAATGTTATTTTTAAATCTTTCATTCTACAAAAATTGGTAATTTTTATAAAAAATTAGCAAATTAACCCCCCCCCCACCCTCGGCTTACAAAAGACGCTTTTGTATGATGTCAGTATTAACATTTCGGTTAGAAACTGACCAAACAACATTAGCTCTGTTTCATTTTTTCTTAAATATAAATCATAGATTTTGGTCTCAGAAATTTTTTATAAAGTTACTTTCACTTTCTAAACCGGTTCTGAAAATGAAAGTGTCATTCTAAAAAATATCTGCAACTCAAATTGAAAAAGTAAAAAAGGTGCGATGTAGAGATGGAAACTCGGCTATCCAATACAAAAAAAATTATATTAAAATGTCGAAATGCAAACGAGATATTAGAAAAATCCCTCCCCAAATGATTCACATTAGCTCTTGAGTGCCTTCGCTGGCAGGGACAGGAGCCTTAAGGTTCCAGTTGATGTACATTTTCTATCACTTCGCCCCTCCCCCCTTGATTGGAACTTTTATCTTAAACAGTTTATTTGTAAGTTGCGTCGTCATGATCATAATTAAAATTAATTAAAAAAATATAAAATAAAAACTTTTTAAATTTCTCAAAAAACAAAATGATTTTCACTTTATATGAATGTATTCTAAAAAAAGAAGAAAAAGCCAGCTTTTAAAAGTTTAGCGTTTCAGTCTCAGAATTTTGAGAGTAGCTTTTCCAACTTAATTTAATACCGATTTTTGTAATATATCATGTCTCTGTTGAAATTATTTTTCAGTTGCATTTGACTAATTTCCAGGAGAACTAGTTAAAAAAAATTAATAATACAAAGAGTTCAATCAATATCCCTGCAGTTCAAAAACAAATTTGGATTGTGTTATAGATCCCTCATCTACATAATATTGTTTTTTAAGTATATAAATGATGCAATTTTAAAGGAACAAATTATTGTGGTTTTGGCATTATTATAAATGTTATTTTTAAATCTTTCATTCTATAAAAATTAGCAAATTACCCCTCCCCTCCCCCCCCCCCCTGCTGTGTTTCATTTTTTCTTATATATCATAGAAAATGTTACCCCCACATATAATATTAAAACACTTAGCTGTGAGATATCAAAATAGAAAATACAACATCTAGCAATTGTTTGTTTAGAGTAGGTTACTAACAGGGCTGCAAAAAAGCCGGCTAAAATTTTAAAAAAGCCACGCCGGTGGCTTTTACTGGTTTTTACCGGCTTTTTTTTTGCCATAATTGGCTGTTATACAATGAAACATTGTAATTATACACTACACATTTTAAAGTGCTTTTAATTAGTTTTAATGACATTTAATTGATTTAGAATTTAATAAGTAACCCAATTTCTCAATAATGAATACATTAATACTGGAATAAAACTTAGATGGTTTTGCGAGTGATTTGTAGTTAGAATTGCAAATATGTTAGGTAAATTTGAAAAGCGCCATACCAACTGCTTTATCTGGTTTACACTGACTGACCCTTAACCCCCCCACCCACCACCACCCGAATTTTTTCATTTTTACAGCTTTATAAAATTAAAGAGGACAATGGTTACTTAGTTACATGCTTTATTACTTAATTAATTTTAAGAACTATTAATATACAAGTCTTATTTTATTTCTAGTAAACATTTAAAATTATGCATAGTCATAATAAAAACGTCATTTTCTCACTATTAAAAATATTATGAATAGCATATGCATGAATATGCTTAGCAACAAGCTTTTCAAAATTTTATTTATTTTTTTGGAGTCTAACTTATATTCTTTTCAATATTTATGTATATATTTTTTCAGACATAATGCCTTCACAGTTGCTTTCTAGCAGTTATAAAGAGTTATTTATTTGAGAAAATTTAATGGAAATTTATAATTTACTCAGTAGAAAATATTTATAAACGTATTATAAATTAATTGATCCAAATTTAAAACGAATTAGCTGTAAACCAACTTTAAAAAATAAAAACCGGCTTTTTTTCAATAAAAGCCAGCTTTTTAAAAGTGGTTACCCCCCCCCCCAAAAAAAAGCCGGCAAACCTGGTTTCTCACCAAAATGACACCACAATTGAACGCATATAATATATAATTTTCAATTCCCACATATTTAGTTTTGATATAACTGCCAAGTCTAAACCCAAACCAAAACTACATTTTACTTTAAGTTTTAGATTCTCAATATACATGTTAATAAATAATAATTAATTTTCTCAATATATTTATTAATGAAAATTATAAAACATGGATTTTCACTTACTTATAAAAGTTGTTTTCGACTAAATTTGTTGCAAAAAATTGTTTATATTTTCTTTGTAAAGTTTAATTTAATTAATATATAGATACATTTGAACTAAAAATAGTTAAATGTTTTTTTTTATGATTATCATTTGATTACATTAAAATTGCAGTTATGTCAATAAAAAAAAAATCAATTGTAATTTAATTATAATCAATAAAAAAAAAAAAAATCAATAAAAAATATCAATTATAATTTTGCTGCAGAAAAGTATAATTAAAGAATATATAACAGGGAGATACAAATATGCATAGACTTGATATGAATTTTTATTGTTATGGACCCTTATTCAGAAATACTAAAAACTTACCAATTTTGAAATTTAATTTCTTTAACATTTTATGTAGAACTGAGCTTTGAATGCTGGATGTTTGCAGTATCTTTTTAACCTTCATTTATCCATGCTGGGACTTTTTGGATCCTACAGTTTGTGCCTACAAAAAATAAATAAAATAACTGAAGATACAAAAGTCAAATCAATTCAAAATAAAATTTAATATAAATGATCACACGTGGCATTAAGCAGCTTCTATTATCTTTACATTCGATCTAAACAAATTCAAAGAAATTAAAGTACTTCTCCATTATTCCATCGCAGGGTTCATTTATTTTAAATCAATTTAGTTTTAATCGTGATTTAAATCAATGGATTTTTTTTTTAATTATGTTTAAATAAATTCAAGATGTAAACAAACATATTAATGTTTTTAAATATATTTAGTTTTATATAATACAGATAATGAATCAGTTTTTAGAAAGATAAGGCTTTTAAGCTTTATAAGATTAAAATTTTTGTCAAGTAAAGTACAATGTAATAGAAAAAATGGTTTCAAATTTAATTTGAATCAAATTGTAAAATAAACTAGCAACAGTAAGGAAATCTAAGCAGGAATATATTAAATATAGGAATATTTATTTTGATTACTTAATATAGTATTTAGAAAAACTTCTGCAAGTTTAAGTAAAATAAAATTATATGACTTTGCTCGTTACAAACAAGCATTGTGACTAACAGATTAATTATCCCATCTTTTGCATTATGCAGGAGAGAAATTAACAAGCTGTGAGAAAATAATCAACATTATTGTTTGCTTAAAAGAAATTCTTGACTTTAGTGATACCTATTACATTAAAATTTGAACCATTAATTTTCATGTCTGTTTATATAATTTTATAAATAAAGTCATAAAATAATAATATTGTGCGAGGTTAAAAAAAAAAAAAATAAAAATAAAAAGCTCTACCCATTGACAACTTTTCATTTAAAAAAAAAAATAATAATAAAAACTATTGTATCTTAACAAACTGTATGTAATGCCTAATAAACAAATGGAGGTACTTTTCCGTTATACAGACACCACTGTTGCCAAGCATAATAGTTGGCACAAAATGAAAATCACGTGAATTGAAACATTTGAAAAATTAAAGAAAAAATTGATAGTACAGTGAGCATTTTAAAAATATAACATTTGAAAATTACAGACTTTTTCAAACTATTTTATTAAATCACAAATATATACTAAAAATAAGTGAATAAATAACTGTTATTCAATAAAGTAATAAAATAAAACTCATATTAAACTTCTGGCATAAAATTACAAATATCTTAGAAATATCGCATGGTTATTTTCAATAAAAATCCCTTTCACGATCAGGGTTGAAATAATTAGCGCATTGGAAAAGCCCTACTTTTTAAAGTGTCAGCTATCAATAATTTTAAACAACAAAATTAATGAAAACAGAAAAAGGAATCTTGGATATTTGACCCTTTTCATTAAAATTTAAAAAAAACTATTCTATCGTAACAAACTCCAATTTTAAAATTTGTAATACACAGTAAACAAATGGAAGAATGAAGCCATTGGACACTCCCCCCCCCCTCTCCCCTGCACAAAAAAAAACCAAAATAAAACAAAAACAAAAAATTTGGAAAAGACTCACTCACTAAAGTTTCAGCTATCAATAATGTTAAACAATAAATTAACAATATCTTAAAACAGAAAAAGAAATCTTGGATATTTATTTGTTTACATTATTTTCTTAATTATCTCTATCGGCTAGTGAATGTTTGTAATGGTCAGTTGAAATGGATCTATTGTAGGTAACTATGAATCACAAATTTTTCAAGCTCTTTCTCATTTAATATCATAGTGCCACCATTTAAAAGCTTTACTCTTATGTTAATTAATGAAATAATTAGTAAACCAATGAAACACTATTAAAAATACAGAAAAAGGTCAAATTAAAAATTCCCTGATGACAAACACATATAAGATATCACATATAAGATGACATTACACATCATATATAATATTATGGATTAAAATAACATCTGACATCAAGTGAATGTAACGCTACAATCATATATCTTTGGCATTTAATCCTATTTTAGCCAAAGTTATTTTTATTGAAAGCAGTCGACAAGATAATGGAGGAGTACCGAAAAAGCTACCATCAAACTATAAAATTGAATGCCAAAATTACATGATCGTAGCGGCACATTTACTTGATGTCAAATGTGTTTATATCTGCTTTTAATGATGTTTTACTGATTTATTAGATATTTTGTTGATTAAAATAACAATTATGTTCTTAAACAGCAACAAAATGATATTAAAAGAGAAAAAACTATTGAACAAATTTTATGATGCATAGTTTCATATAATAGATTTGTTTCAATTGATATCGCTTAAACATTCACCAGACGAGAGGGACAGTTAAGAAAAATAATGTATTAAATATCCAAGATTTTTATTTCAGTTTTCAATAATAGTATATTATAAAATATATCGTTTAAAATTGATAGTTAGCAAATTAGTAAGCAGAGCTTTTCTGATTTTTTTTTTTTTTTTTTTTTTTTTTTTTTTTAACTTCAATGATAACATTCTTACTTTTTATTTATTAGTTGTTGAAATTTTTTGGCAATAATTTTTTTTTAAGAAAAGCGATTGATGGGATAACAGAGAAGTACTGAAATTAATAATGAGTTTAGACATCCAGTTAAAATTATTACAAAAGTACCAATAAAAATTAAAAAATAAAAATGCTATGTCTGAAAAATGATATTATTTACTTTCAGTTTTAAGATCATGTACACTTGCAGACCCAGAAGCAGAATTTTCTGCGTCAGTCTGCAGCAAACTAAAATTTATCTGCGACTCAATAAGCCTACTATCATAAGGAATGACAAAAACACTTAAAGTAATCAAAATTTCCCTTTATAAAGAAAATATAATATAAGGACACAATAAATACAATAAATCTAGCAACTTAAGCAAATTTCAGCTATTTTTTAACCCCAGCATTTCTTTTTAACTTGGTGGATTAATCTGCAAAGTTTAATATAATCTACAATGCCCGCTGCCGTGCTGCACTGTTTCTGCTACTGGGCTTGCAGAACTAACAAAATATATGGGATGGAGCAAGAATTTGAAAAAATTTTGCTACCAGGCCTAGTGTTTACTACTGTAAACAGAAAATAAATACAGGGAAGAATACTTTAAATAAAATAAATAAAACAATGTGATTATTACATGATTCAAAAACATTTATTACTAAACAGGTGCAAATATTTGCACCTACATGATGTTTCAACTTGAGATATAGAGTGTTTCTTATATTTTGAACTATTTTTTCAAGAGAAATTGCATTAACATGTTTAGTATTGTAGTGATTGTTTAAAAAAATTGTGATTTTTTATGTATGGTAAACAAAGAAACATTAACTTTAAATGATTTTATGGATTAAAAATTTAAAAATCACATTCAATTGGAACATTCAATTGGATTACGATGATTGAATAACCTGTTTTCTAAAGAAATAAGGAAGTTCTATAATTTTTGAAAGCTCTAGGGTACACGGATTTTGAAATACTGCAATACTGCGATTCGTCGAAGAGTTTTATGAGATATTTTTACAAAAATAGGGGTACATTTCACTATATTAAAAAAAGAAAGCAAGGTGTATTTTGCCAATTTTAAAAAGACAGGTGCAGCGTCTTTAAATAATGACTTAGAGGGAACACAGACAAGGCTAAAATGTTATTTATAATGAAAAACAGATGAAATAAGCTATTCTAAAAATCTTTTCTTTGAAAATACAACAGATTTTAAACACATCAAAACAACAAACAACACAGAAATGCAACATAAAAACCCAATAGAAAGCAACTGTGACACATTTTTTAAAATGAAGAATTAAAACAGTGTACTTTATCTTTTTTTCAGGGGTGCTGTGGTCTCACTGAACTCTCCCCATCCAAAAAAAAGCAAGCTAAAAACCAGCTATATATACTTTTTTAATACAGTATATATGTATAAATGAAGGCAAATTGAAGCTGTTAAAGTGTCACACAGGGTCCCCAACTGGATCTTTGCTATTGGGCCACATGTAGGCTTAGTTAGAAAATTTAAAAATCCTTATCTTATACAAAATTAATTTTATAAGCAGGTTATTCTTGGAATGAAATATACTTTACGAGTATTTTTATTAGATTTTTTAAAGATAAATAAATTTAATGGTTAAATAGATTTAAAAGTTGAATTTAAAGCTTTATGAATATTTTTACTTGTTCATCATCACCAAAATGAATGTTTAATGTATTTTTATATCTAACACAACACCCAAACAATGGGTCATAAACGATGTTTTGATGACTCACGAAATGATCTATCTTTAAAAATAATACTATTTCAGTAAAAATATAATGAACAAAGGTTTGTTTTACGATCATACAACATTATTATTTCGAATATTTATATGAAAAATGCTTATAACTGTTTATATGTTTTCTATGAAAGTTTGCCTGTCTCATGGTATAGATTACGACAAAAGCCTTATATTTTAGTGCAAAACTCAAAAGTTCACTCTAAAAAGTTAAGATTCGAAAGTTTACTTACCTTTAGGATAAATTCAATCCTCATTAAAAGAAATAAGTAATAGAACACAGTTGTTTAAAAAAAATCTATCGTTTCAACAACAACCGGACAGAGCAGTTGAAGTCAGAATTTCTTGCGCATGCGTACAGGTGACACGGATGTTCTCAGGACAACACCGGACGATCGTGGATGGTTCGTCCGGATTCTGGCGTCCTGCGAACGTCCAAATTAGGCTCTGTACAGGATCTGACGGGTATCGGACCTCTCGGCTCTATATAGGACCATATAGGACGTCCGGAGGCAGTCTTTGGTTGTATGGGAAGCCTGGTCTGGCTTGAATTTGTACAAAAGGTTATGGCCCGTCCCTAGGAGATCGAAGTTCAGTCCCGGTCCGACCCTTCAGATAAAAGCCTCTAACGTAAAGTATTAACTGAGCCCTCCTCTCGGACAAATTCTGACGACGTCCCTGCCTGAGGCATTATGTATGGGATAGCGTTGGCCGCATTTCGTGCTGGAAATTGTAGGTATTGTATTACTCCGAATTATGAGGGATGCCATAGCAAATAGGCGTCAACATTCTATGTAAAACATCCTTGTGCTCCTTGTAGTTCTTCAATTATTTATTCCATCTTATCTGTAGGATAGTGTTGCTTGGCGATCTTGCCATTATTATCAAGCTAATAGCCGGATAGATTTTTCGATGTTAACGAAACGAGATTGACTAATCAGAGGCCTGCATTTTTGCAAACAGCGAAAAGTTCACAAAAAAGCAGGTTTCTGATTGGTCAATCTCATTTCGCTAACTGCGAAAAATCTATCTGGATCCCCGCCTACGTTTCTTGACTTGTCTTACCCGTATAGTTGTATAGTCGCCAAGTTCCGGATTGTGGTTTGCCGTAGTTTGGACAAAAGCGTCAACCTGAACACGAGCCCTGAGTTACAGCGCCTAGAAGATACAGTGCGGAAAACGGCTATTCCTATAATGCTTTAAAAAGTGGTAAAAACTTGTATCCCATAAATCTCCAACAATGCTCAGCGGCAATATGCTGATACGAGCGCCGTACAGCGCCTAGAAGATACAGTGTGGAAAACGGCTACAAAATAGTGCTAAAAAATTTAATCCCATAAATGTACAACGATGCTGAATAACAAGCTGTCGATCGTAGCGCCATCGTAGTGATTTAAAAACGATAGTCATTCTAAAAGAGACTCTTTAACCTATTTTACGTCATTCCTTAACTAAATTAGCTTATAACAGACTAAAATATCTTATATTTATAGTTTCCGATATTTAACATTCTATAATTTTTGAAAACACAGGTTTTATATTGAAAAGAGTTACGAGATGGCGCTCGTATCAGCATATTGCCGCTGAGCATTGTTGGAGATTTATGGGATACAAGTTTTTAGCACTTTTTAAAGCATTATAGGAATAGCCGTTTTCCACACTGTATCTTCTAGGCGCTGTACCCTGAGTACAGCGTCTAGAATACCTAGTGTGGAAATATGTTATCCAAACAGTGCTAAAAATTTGTATCCCTTAAATGTGCGATGATACTGCTAAAATTTCAAGTGTGGATCGCAGCGACATCTGCGGGATTTTCGGATTACTAGTATTACATTGTATAGACTAGCAATTTCTTGCAGTTGTAGAAAATATCCTGCAGATGTCACTGCGATCTGCATATTGCAGCAGCATCATTACACATTTAAGGGATACAATATTTTAGCGTTTTTTTTTAAAGTATTACAGGGATAGCCGATTTCCACGCTGTATATTCTAGTCGCTATACCCTGAGCGTATGTCACCACTCTTTTATAGAGGCAACCTAACCAGAGTTGATCGCAGCGCGACTAACGACATACAACACCAGTTCAGGACGTTTAAAACGTCACGCGGAATGGACCCGAGTCTAATGAGAAAGACAGGCTGCCGCGGTGTATTCCACGAATCTTTTTTTACAGACCGCTGGAGTCACGTGATGCTCAAATGCACCAATGAAAGTGTGCGAAAAGAGCATCACGTCACTCTAGCGGTCTGTAAAAAAAGACACGTGGGATGCACCGCGGTAGCCTGTCTTTTTCGTTAGCATCGGAATGGATCATCCTTACATGGTGATTGGTACAAAGCGGCGCGCGCATCTTTTTGTGCCAATCGCCGTGAACGATGACTACTCCATGGCCAATCTTCATAAAGATCGGCCGTGATCCACTATCCACTCCGTGTGACGCTTTGTAAGTTATGAACTGGATTTGTATGTCGTTGATCGTGAACGCACTGAAGACGTTTGAAAGGTTGAAAGGATCTTGTCTACAATTTATCGCTTAGACCATTCATCAAATCAAGTGCGAACGTACAGTGGCGTAGCCAAGGGGGAGGGGGGTGTCCGAATCCCCCCCCCCCCCGAACGAAGAACCTTCTTTTCTGAATCATGCATATAACAGTAAAAGCGGCTAAGACGGAATCACAAAGAACCCATGAAATATTTCGGTTTATATAGGTGTTCGTCGTAGAAGGTATAATTCAAAGGTATGTCTTTCACATGGACTATAAACTTTTCCGGTTTAGACATGTTTTCGTTAGAAACACTTTCCGTTTTCACAGTATTCATTACAGCTGCTAAAGCGCACTCACTCTATAATACACCTCTGAAGAGTGTAAATGTATTACAGTAAAATCTGTAAAGATGATCTATCTCAAAAGAAAACAATTCAAGATTCGACGAATACAACACTATATATTTGTGCTTGCTAACGTTTGAAACCTATTTGAAATAGAACTTGTTCCAATTGTGATTCCTTCTTAGCAGGTTTTCTGTAAACACGGAATCCTCTCGTAAACGGTAATATTTTAATGCGCAGGATAACTATGCAAGTATACTTGCTATTCCGTTTAAACAAATTTACTGTAACTAGATTAAACTTAAAAGTTCTTTATCTTGGACTTCGATGAGACCTACTGTTGTCGACACCTTGTAGGAACACATGAACGCAATTAACGGCGCATTTTATGAGAATCTGCCAAATGCCTCACTTTTTCAATTTATGCAAGAAAATTATTTTAAATTGATCATGAAGATATATTTTTTTAACTGAAGAAAATTTTTATTTGCACATTTCATATGAAGAAAAGCACAAGTTCTTAGTGAAAATATTTACCAGCGCATCTTTTTTGAAGTGTTCATCAGTGAATCTTCAACAATTCTCTAAGAAATTAATTATATTTTTAAAAAAAAGTGCTTCTTGACTACCGATTTTGTCTACCTGATTTTGTCCTCTACTCGTAATGTTGTGTGTGTTGTGTTAATATCATCCTTAGTTCTGTGTTACTCCTGAATGTGCCACCATAGTTTGTCCTTTTTTTGCCAGCAGTGTCAACCGATTTTTCCTTCAAAGTATATTCACCATATTCTGCTAAATATTCATAATTGGTGATGTGTTGTTGTGCTAAATGTGCCTTTTTTTTCAACAAAGTAGAAGTGTTTGAATAGTTCACAGTACTAATTCATATCCAACCATTTGTGGTTTATACCAAGAGCTGTAAAATTACATCTGTAAAATACATCATTTTTTTTAATTTCTTTTTCTATGCTGAATTATTTAATTAATTATCTTGCACAAGATCTCAGAAGTCTCTTATGGAGATTGGATCCAGCTGTAGTTTTGTGTTTAGATATAAATGTATTGGTATGAATATGCTTACAGAATTCCTGAAAGTGTCCACTGATCAAGGTATCATCAAGGATTATAGGTTTACAATAATTTTTAAATTTTTGCAGCTCTTTAATTTAATTTCAACTGTTGTTTAAAGTTAATTTAAAATATTTTTTTTACAAGCATAGAAATTTAAATTTTACTATTAAATTATTGAAGGAATTAAACTAATTATTTTTATGGTACACTTGTTTGGTAATTTAAAAATTTTCCTGATTATGACAATTTTTTTTTTAAAACTATTATTATGATTAATGAAATTTAAGTCCTAGGTTGTCGGAATATACAAGTAAAATATTCTCGACTCTCTCATTGTAATTTATTTTTATAAATATGCCGAAAATTGAATAGTAGAAATGATTTTTTTTCATTTTGAAGTTTTCAATGTTATGAGAAAATTGAATAGTAGAAATGATTTACACATTTTGAAGTTTTCAATGTTCTGAGAAAATTGAATAGTAGAAATGATTTATGCATTTTGAAGTTTTCAATTTATAATTATTTTCATAGGCAGTCAGAGTATTTAGAGAGGGTACTTCTGACATTATGTTGCTTTACTTTTGCAACTTTATAAATTTTGATTCATAAGTGTACCTTATTTTTTATCTTATTGAATTCGAAATTTTTTTTGTGGTCTCTTTTGGCTAAAAAATTTATTTAGCTTTTGGATTTATAAAATTTTAAAATAGTAATATTTTAAATTGTAGAGATCATCTTTACACAGGAAGGTGCCTTTCTTTGCCTGTGATTGCAATGGGGCTTATTATTATTATTGTATACTATCATGTTATGTATACTATTGAAATTTGAATGTACTACTTGATGTATATTCTTTTTCTTTCTCTTTAGGTCACTGTACATGTACGTTCCCTATATGTGCACATGCACTTAAAATCTTTATTATGACTTTTAAATTTTTAACTTAAATTTTATTCTACATTTTTTAGCTCCTTGGCTTTTAAAATTTTGTTTTCCCTTTGTTGAAAAAGCTCTTTCAAGATTTACCTTTTTCACCTTTTGGTCATCCAAAATTTTGTTCGGCAAATGGGGGTAATGTGATGTAGTAATCACATTTATTATTTCTTTTTTTTAATTGTAATGCAGCATTATTATCTCACGTTTTAAACTATTTTCTTTGGACTCAAAACATCGTTCAAATCGCTTTTTTTTTCTTTCCTTTTTACCACATGTAGCAGATAAGCTTTGATTTCAGATTTTCCCCTTCCTCTGTTCTATTTTTAGATTCAGCGTGACGTCGCCCGCGTCATATTGGAGGTGTGTCTTCGATCGTAGTTTCGTTTTCTCTCAGCTGCTATTCGTTCTACAGTTCATACGTAAATTTAATTTAACGAATAGATTTAAATCATTTCTGGAGGCAGTTTTGTAAACCCCTTTTATGCAGTATATATATCAATGCAGCCAGTTTTTTAACAGATTTTAAGATTTACGAAAGTATGTGTTATTTTTGACAACGTGATTTGTTTTTTTTTAATTTCAGGCCTTAGCGCCTAAATTCAAAGAGCGGTGTTCTTCAATAGCTATATCTCGATATTTAAAAGTTTATCTTTAATTTAACACATGTTCGATTTCGGACTTTTTATCTTCAAGACCTTCTTTAAAAAATGATTTTAACCAGCATTCATTTTTATCATGGAATTACTTCAAGTTTTTAATAATGCTACGTGGAACTTTTTTTAATGTGTACGGTGACCTACCTACTCCTAATTGCCTTCCACCTCTCAGGTGAGTCAACGAATAAAGAAGATTTTTTACAACTGCTGTCTCTTCAATGTGTCAACTATTCATCCATTAAGTAAGACCATTTATTTTTATTTCTACTACAACAACATTCGATCATCGGCAAAATAATCATTCTCGCCACTTAAGTCAATTTTATCAACGGCAGCTATACGATCCATTTACGGCTCTCAAGATATGTTTATTTTATCTCACAACTTCAGATTGTTTATTTTATCCAACAGCAAATTAAACTCTTTTTATTTACTTAATTCTCCTCGACATATTAACTTCGTCACACCTACTGTTGTCGACACCTTGTAGGAACACATGAACACAATAACGGCGCATTTTATGAGTTTCGTGACCCTTACCTTTGTTCACTTTGTAATGGAGAATATTATCAATTACTCTAAATCTGCTGCCAGCAATTAACAAAAGTTACTTTATTTTTGAAATGGTTATTTACCACTTTCAAAATACTGGTGAGAAAAATTAAAGGAACAACCATGAAAAGTTGCCTTGTGTTATTTCTATTAAAGGAACTTCAATTAAAGGTGATTGTTTGGTAACTCAATGTTAACGTTATCACGTAGTCCAATGGGATTAACCTTCGCTACAGAAAAATATATGCAATTTTCCAGCCCGTTCTTTCGGTTCACGCGCAAAAAGGAGTGCACTGGGTGATGATTTGAAGTCTAATTTCAAGAATTGTACGTGTAGTCGGGTAAAATTTTTGCTTATAGTAGGTGGAATATGTCGTCCACAGAAGATATTTGACCGATTGTGGGAAATGGCGAGCGATAGGGAGAATGGAAGAAAGACAGACAAACACTCTCAGGAATTTGTAAAGACTTAAACATAGCCAAAGGCGTCATGTCAAGAATGTGGAAACGGTTTAAAGACACTTGTAATGTGAACAGACAACCAGGTTAAGTTAAAAAACGTGCCATAATAGATTCTCAGACCGTTATTTGGCAACGATTGTTAAAAGAAACATGCAACAGATATCAAATCAGAATGCCCCTCCTCCAAACTGTCCCTTACAGAGCTACAGAAATCCCACCAGAAAAAAAAATGTCTGGATTCAACTTTTCTTTGACCCCAATTACTACTTGTGAACGCCTAGTTTAACATTGCTTCAAGAAATTTCATGGTGGCAATAAGAATTTTGCGTATGGATAAGGTCTTGAGTGACATTTTTTTTTTTAACTATGAGAAATCAAAAGCATAAATTGGAGCTAATTCACGTATCAAAACCCGGAGCTTACTGCTGAACTTGGAGGATGTTCTAAAAGTGTTTCAAACCATCTATAATAAATTGGTTAGAAAGTACAATAACAGAAACCACCATTATTTTTTACACATCCCAAAGGCTAAAGTCAGACGAACGTCTTTTTGCACGCATTTTTCTCACTTCCAGTATCCCTACAACTTCGTTAGCATGTGCAAGGATGCTGGAAGTGAGCAAAAAAGCGTGCAAAAAGACGCTCGTCTGACATTAGCCTAATACTTCCAAAAATGTGCCAATGCAGCACAAATAAATTTGTACAAAAATTTAAACTCTTTAAAGACAACCAAATATCGGAAGCAACTACTAGATCGAATATGGTAGCAAAAATTGCGAGACGTGAAACATTGAAACCCAAAAGAATTATATGGCTGTTTTAGACAATTGTAACAAAACTATCTTGTCCAACATGAACTATATTTGATGCGTGTGCTTCTTACATTACTAGTTTCTGTAGCTGAAATTGCAAGATCTTTTCTTAAAGATTAAAACCTTATTCAAAAAATTCTAATCAGGAATTAACGGCTCACGCGATTGACACTTATGTGAAATCATTATCCAATATCTGTTACACCATACGTTTTTAATTAAATGGCAAGAAATTAAACACGGAAATTGTTGTTTTAAACTTAACCACTTGATTGTATGCAAATATTATGTAATATGAAATCTGATTTAAATAAATTTAACTCTTCAGTATTGCGCTCAGTTTTTTACATCATAGTGTTTGCAAAATCTTTTTCACTGTTAAATATTAATGCAACTTCAATGTATTATTAGCTGCAGTTATAGAGATTGATCTTACTTTTTTTATCTATGCTTTTCTTTAAATTAAGAAATTAAATAGGGATATATCTAAATTCTGATAGTTACTCGAAATACTTCTATTATACTTACACAGTTAATCCTATCAAGAAGTGTTCGCAAAAGACTGGAAAAAAGTTCCATTTTAGAGAGGCTTCCGCAGGCCCGTAGCCAGGTGGGGGCCAGGTCGGGCACTGCCCGACCTGGAAAAATGTTTGCCCGTCCTAACACAATTGACTGGCCACCCTGATCGACACATTAAATTTCTGAACTTCTCTTTGCCTCATTTAAAATATATATATATATTAAACATAGACTGTAACCTAACTAACAGACACCCATCCCTAAAACTTCTCAATTCAAACAAAATAATTTAAACAAAAAATTCATTTGTGAAGACTTTTTTCCTTTCGTTCCAAGAACTGCGGGACATTTTTCGTTTTGTTGCTTTGTAGAAATTTATCTTACCGCCTGCCGAAACAGTCAAACTACAGACTTTAGAGAATGGTGCGTTTTCTCCAAACTGATTAACTAATGTCCGCGAAAATTGGTTTCTTTGTACAACTTGTCATACATGAAATTTACTATTATCAGGTAAGGGAAACCAGAGGTATATGGATTTTCAGTTGCAGTTGGCTACCTATTTTATGGCTTGACAAAACAGGTTGTACAAAATATACAACTATCATGTGTTACAATCATGTGGTTTTGTCATTGTTAACTTCACTAAGTTGCTTTTGGGGGCTTTTGAACAAACGTGAAAAATGTTCTTTAACAGCTTTCTTGACACTATTAGCAAATTATAAAAGTTTGTAAAATCGATCAGTGTCACACGGGATTGCAATATCCAGAAAGGTTTTTTCAGAGTAAAAGGGTTTAATAATTACATTGTTAAATGTCATCTATGAGGCAACGAAGACGGGTTTCCAGTAGATAATAATAAAGACAGATATTGCTCTGTCAAGTTTTTTTTTTTTTTTTTTTTTTTTTTTGTCTGACCAGATGTTTTCTGTTCAGGACAAGATTTGACAAGAAGGATACCTGTATGCCTGAAATTATTCATCTCGATACAGGTGTTTTTTTTTTATAATTTTTTTTTATTTAATTTTTTATGCTATTTTTGTGTTTTTTCCCCACATTCATAAAAGGAATCCATTTTCAATCTATCTCTCTATTTTAGCCGAATATAGCAAAGTAGTCTTCTGCGATTTTTGAATATTTCACGAAGTCTTTTATATGATTTTTAATTTTTTTTTCGCGTTCCGACGGGATTTTCTTGACATTAGTAAAAAGAGTCAGCTTTCAATGTTTTAGCACAAAGTACAAAATTTTGTCCTCTGCAATTTTTTAATTTTTCACGAACTTTTTATACGATTTTAAACGCTTTTCCCGTTTTCAAGACCACTGCGATTAGAAGAGATTTTTTCTTATATTTGAAGAAATTTTCGTCTTTTGAATGGAAAATTTCTAGAAATTTTGATCTTTAATTCGTGATTTTTTGGTGTTATGAAGGAAAAAATATTCATGTGTAAAAGTTCAGTTTCTAAAAGGGAAAAATACAATGCAACACAGTTGACGGAACACTATTGGAATTTCATTTGACGAAAATGCATCTTTATATTGAAGGATGTTAGGTAATTTTTACGTTAGATTAGTGACTTTCTATATTATTGCAAAAAATGGGCAAATGAAGGCTTTTTTGTGTGTGTGTGTGTGTGTGTGGTTTGAACGGAAGAAAAAGCAACGGAAAAAACATCCAATTCACTGATTTTTTTTTTTTTTTTTTTTTTTTTTTTGAGAATGTAAAAGGAATCCGGTTTCAATCTTTTATCCCAATATAGTAAATTTTGCACTCTGCGGCGTTTTATTCGCCTTTCGCGGTGTTTTTTTTTTAACATCCTTAAAATGAATCAGTTTTAAGTCTTTTAGCTCAATATAGAAAATTTATCCTTTGCAATTTCTGATTTTTTACGAACATTTTATGGGATTTTTAGCGTATTTTTTAACATTCCACTTTCAATCTTATGGCTCGATATATTCAAATTTTGCTCTCGGCTATTTTTGAATTTTTGTCCAATGTTTTATTCAATTTATACCCCTTTTTTCGCGTTTTGCGGATACTTTTTTACAAGTTTTTCTGAAACCGAAGAATTATCCAGTAGATTTTATTGCTGTCATGATTAAGCTGAAGTTGGGAAAATAACAAATTGGCTCCTATAGGAACGTGAACGATGATGCTGGAAAATTTAACTTTTACCTGGAAACTATCACTTTTATCGAAAGAAAAATTACAGTAGTTCAAAGATTGTTTGATTCAAGATCAGATTGGGGATATCCCGAACGGGTTTACGCTGCGGAAGGCAGTGGGGCCCCCAAGGGGGAACCCCCCCAAAATAGGTTATTCTTTAGAAAAACCAACCAGCAAAGCAAGCGAAGCTCTGCTAGTAGATTAAATAATTACAGAATATAATGTATGTATAATTATTTGTAATTTACCGAGAGAAGAGAAATGAAACGTTAAAAAAGAAACAGGTCTAACATAAGGGGATAGGTGGCAAATGCATAGCACACAGATGCCGGCTTATTGGGACCCTCAATGAGATTAAAAAGCACATTTTTTTTTTTAACATTTGAATAAAAATAATGAAGATTAAAAGTTTTGAATCTTGGGTTCCAACTTTTCCCCACTTTTAATAGGGACCCCAAACAAGACATTTTAAAAAGTATTTAAAACCTGGAAAATTTCTTTCATCTGGGCACCTTTAAAAAGAATAGTGACTATAGAAAGAAGCGCATGTCTGATTTGGTTGAAGAAGGTAATAGTATTAAGGAAGTTTTGAACCTTATTGGGGCCCACATAGAGATTAAAAAGCACGTTACATTTGAGTAAAAAAATGGCGGCTACAAGTTTTGAATCCTGGGTTCCAACTTTTCCTCACTTTCATACCCCTTTCCCACCCAGTAAAAAACAATTAAAAAATTTTAGAGCCTGCGAAATTTCTTTCATCTGGACACCTTTAAAAAAAATGGTGGCTACAGAAAGGAAGTACAATATCTGTTTTGGTTGAAGGAAGTAATAGCATTAAGGAAATTTTGAAGCTTATTGGGACCCCCAACGAGATTAAAAAGCATATTTTTTAAACATATGAATAAAAAATATGGGGCCTAAAAGTTTTGAATCTTGAGTTCCAACTTTTCTTCATTTTTATAGCCCCCCCCCCCCAAAAAAAAAAAAAAAAATAAATAAATAATAAGAAGAAGAATTTAGAGCAGTGGTTCCCAACGTGGGGCGTACGCCCCACAGGGGGGCAATTTGACTCTTTAGGGGGGGGCAAATTCAGATTTTTTTTATTAACCCATTTTCGGCCAGTTTTTACTTTTATTTTTATTTTTTTAAATAAAAGACATGTTACAGACAAAAAGTAGAAATAATATATAAAAATTTAAAACAACTCAATAAAAACAGATTTTCAAAAAGTTCCCAGTTAAAAATTTAAAACAAACTACAACTGGAATAATTATACGATTTTCTTTAAATATTTAGGCAGTATCGCATAAGGAAATGGGTAAAAAGTAAAACTTCTTATGGCTGTTGTGCAGACCACATATATAAACATACATCATGACATAAGTTTTTAAAATTTTTAAATCGGATAATATATGGTGGCTAACTAACGATAATGGGTAAAAGAAGAAGTAATCAGAGATGTATGTTGTAAGGAGAAAGAAAAATGGATATTGTAAAATGATTAAGGCGAACCTGGAATTTCTACTTCTGAATCATATTTTTTATATAGTATCGGTGTTAAAAAAATATCTTAATGAAGAACTAAATTCAATAATAAATGTATCATTTCTATCAAATGTAATGCAAAATGTGGACGTCTCTTCAACAAATTTCACGAAGATTAAAATGCAGACTACATAACACTTTTGTGTCAGAGTTAAATTGCCAAAAAAAAAAAAAAAAAATACTTTTCTAGGTGCAAATGCGAAGATGTATGACATCATCAGATTTAGAGAATTATAATAAAAACATACTTATAAAAAAATGTTTATCCTTTTGATAAGTTAAAGAATGTGAAATGACTTATCAAAGTTAATGCTCTTTTATACTTTCTCCATGTGAATAAGTTAATTTTTATATAATAAGGATTTTATGTTACAGAAGAGAGGATGTGGGCAGGGGGGGGGGGGGCATCGAGATTTTAAAGATGCTTAGGTGGGGCGCGGTCAAAAAAAGGTTGGGAACCACTGATTTAAAGCCTGCAAAATTTCTTTCATCACGTTTAAAAAGAACGATGACTATAGAAAGAAAGCACAAATTTTTTGAAAGAAGTAATGGTATTAAGGAAGTTTTGAAACGTATTGGGTCCCCCAATGAGATTAAAAAGCATATTTTTTAAAGATTTGAATGAAAAATTTGGCCTAAAAGTTTTGAATCTTGGGTTCCAACTTTTCCTCACTTTTATAGAAGGCCCTAAAAAAGACAATTCAAAAAGAATTTAGAGTCTACAAAATTTCTTTCATCTGGGCACCTTGAAAAAGAATGGTGGCTGTAGAAAAAAGTGCATATCTGTTTTGGTTGAAGGAAGTACTAGTATTAATAAAGTTTTGAACCTTTTGTTTCACCTTTTTCTCCCATTTATAGGGGGCTCCCAAACAAACTAAAATAGCATTATATTTTTAAAATAGAATTTAGAGCCTTCAAAAACTCTTCCATATGGGCACCTTTATAAAGAATAGTGGATATAGAAGGAAAGCGCATATCTGTTTTCTAAATCTGACAAAGATCTTTGACAAAAAATGAATTTGGATAAAACAAATTAAAATGTTATTAAAAAATACATTAAAAAATAATTATAAAAGTTAAAAAAACTTTATTCGGCTCAAAAGTACAATAACTTACTACTGGGCCACTGACTTTGCTCACACCCCCACCAACCAAATGGGGGCGGTTCCTGCGGCCCTGGTTATGGCAAATATCTCATTTAACTTTAATATATTTTTATTATGTCTCTGAAGAAACTTTACAAATTTCATACTGACTTTAGAAATATCTTATATTTTAAATGAAAAATAAAATTCCCTAAAATCGCAGTACATATTTTTGAAGAACTACGAATAAGAGACTAGAAAAAATTGTTGAAATAATCTGCCACCCTGGAAAAACCTTTGCCCTACCTGGAAGTATAAGTCTAGCTACGGGCCTGGGCTTCCGTTTAAAGAAATGTAGTTAATTTTAGTTCTAAGATACACTACCTCAATAACATCTAATTTTCATTTCGTCGGGATGCTGAAACTCTTCCATTTTAGACGAGATTCCGTTATAGAAAGATTCCGCTTTCAGAGGTTTTAGTGTGTTTCATTAACGCTCGTATTCATGAATAACTTCGACGGAGGGTTAAACCGCGGGTTCAGTAACCCCAGGTTGGTATTTTCAACCGGGAAGTTGAAAACTCATATTCACCGTTTACTTCGGATGAAAAGTTACCCAACTCGGGGTTTCTCGACCTAAGTTGAACGAAATGTGTTTATTGGTTAAAAAAATCACATGCCTTGTTCGGTTTCACGTCCAGACTTCGTTTGTTTATGTTTTGAAAGAAAAACGCCGATTAAAAAAAAAAGAAAGAAAGAAAGAAATGAACGATTCAATGTAGTTTTTTTTTTTTTTTTTTTTTTTTTTTTTTTAATCTTCACAAAATGTATGGACAAAATAAAAACCTGTAATCACTAAATATGGATCAACTTAATTTAATTTCTTAAAAGTTTTAATATTTTTTAAACAATTATTTTTTTTTAATTTACTAGGGGGCTCTGCCCCCTACGAGC
Source organism: Maratus speciosus (assembly GCA_963932465.1). NCBI lineage: Eukaryota > Metazoa > Arthropoda > Arachnida > Araneae > Salticidae > Maratus > Maratus speciosus. The sequence goes on along the minus strand of OZ010791.1, from coordinate 38,843,522 downwards.
TACGCTCGCCAACCCCCGTTCAGGCACACCAAAATCCAAAAAGCACGCTAATTTGATCGGCTTTAAAAATATTGAATTAAAATTTAAAAAAACAGTAGCGATCTCTCTGTAAACGGGTTTCCATTCGTTTCTTGGATTGGGGATTTTTAAGACCAAATCTGCTGCTGTTAAGAGATACAATGGTGGTTTTCGTATTTAATTTAAAAAATAGTTAAACATTTGAAAATAAGCTAATGTAAAATGAATTAAGTAAACAGCGTCATTGTCTCCCGGTATTTTTTAACAGCGCTATAAGATGGTTCTTTTAAATAATTCATTTTAAATGTATCGTTTTAAACCTGACGTAATTTACACCAAAGTTTTATTTCTCTTATTAATATTCACGTGAAAATACTTTTGTTGTTAGAAGGAAATATTATTTGCGCTGTCTTCGAATTCACGATAATAGTTGAAAAGATTATCTCAAAATATCTCGCACAAATATATTTTTCAATTTAAATTGTTTTGCTATATTTTTTTGCCATTTTAAATATGACGTAATTTCCTCAAATTACAAGTTTTAACGCATAATAATGATTTTTTTTATTTTAAGATTTTGTTTCTCTTTTAAAATTCAAGTGCAAATATGGTTCGTCGCAGATGTCATATGGCGCAAATTTTTTCTGACACTAATTTCATATTCGCAACGGGTACTTAACTGGTGCTAAAGTGTTGTTATTTTGCTTGATATCGTAACCCGGATGGGTACAGATGTCATATTCGCCCCATATTGGCGCGATTTTTTTCGGTTTCCAATTTGGCGAAAACATCAACAGCATAAACAACATAATCCGGGTTACCACATCAAGCAAAATAACGACATTTTGGCGCGGAGAAAAAATGCGCCAAAATGCTCGTATATGACATCTGTGCCTATGGTTCTTATGACGTAATTTTCCTGCTTTTAACATGTAATCATTTAATTCTAATTTTAAAGTTTTTTTTCTGTTTATAATAGTCACGTGTAAATAAATTTTTAATTTGAAGTAAACATTATTGTTTGCGCTGTTTATGCAACTGGCAACAGTTTAAATTAATAACATTTTCTAAAATTTGTAAAAAATATCTTTCGAAATGCTGAAAATTTGAATTTAAAATTGAAATAAAACATCAAAAAATGAGTCAAATATGAAAACTAAATGCAATCTGCACATCGGGAACTTATAACGTATAAAATGATCTAAAAATGATTAAATTCTCATGTATAGTTTTTGCTCCAATAAAACTTTTTTAATGGAACGATTTTGTCCAACTTTAGCATTAAATATCTCTTAAAATAATTCTTCGATTTGAAAACTGTCTGCTTCAGCGTGTTTATCAAACATTTCTCTATAATACCACCGATTTTCATATTTTTGTATGCAACAGTTTTTTTAATATTAACGATGAAAGGCCATGCTTAAGCATTCAAATTGGTTGCGGACCTACCCGGAATATCTACGCAGATTTTCATTGGTCCATTTCCAAATCAAAACTTTTTTATATATATAGAAGGATTAATGAGTTAGGTTAATGATCTGAAACGTGTCAACTGCTAAAATAAATGTTAAAAGGTTCTTTTTCAAAATAAATTTTCGCATAGTTGCTAAAAAATGGAACTTGATTTGGGCCAAAACTAATGAAACTTGATTTGAATAAAAACTAAAATTTTATTTCAACAGCAATTATGATTATTTCTATTATTAATAGCTCTAGTTAGCAATTAAACAATTTCTGATAATGAAAATATTAAAATGGAGAAAAAGGGAAAAAAATTAAAAAAGTAGTCTGTTGTACTTTATATATACACTATTTCTTTTATTAGTATAGATGGTATCCCAGATGTATTAATTTTATTGTTTGGATTTTCAGCGAGCTAATTAAAATGTTTAATTTTAATTAAATTAGATAGTAATTAATATTCCAGGTTGACAGGAAAAAGTATAGAAATAATATTAACAGAACTGCAGAAAAAGCGGAACAGGTGATCCTAGCGGTGCCCTGGCACCAGGTACCAAGCAGCAGAGGCACTCCATAGGCGCATATATTTATAACTTCCGAGCGATTGATAAACATTTTTCATTTAACTAGTCGCTAAATAAAACTCTATACTTCCTTTAAGTTTAAATTGTGGAGTGGAGATATTTTATAAGATATTATTTTAAGGAACACAAATATTTTAAACTTTTTAAGACTACTAGTGTATAGTGTATGAATTTCCATTCAACACATATAATCGAATAAGGCCTTTCCTAAATCATGATAAGTGTATTCTGAATACTATCTGGACAAATAAATGTGAAATATTACAGAAAGTTGAATTTTTATCGACCAGCTTTTAGGACCTATCCCCACCCCTTCCCCTCCAGCCATTTGTATAAGAATTTTTCTATTATCACATTTACAAGATCAAAGCTATTCACTTGATTATCTTTGACTATTTTTTGATAAATTAGCCTAATAATTACGAAATATTATTACATGCACGAAGACACTTGTTTTTGGTTGCATTTGAAAAAATGTATTTATTTAGAAAATGTTATTTTATTTTCTATATTTTTTCCAGCTTCTTAATTTCATATTTTTAACTCATTTAGATATCACTTCATTAGATGTAATAAGAATCTCATTTAGAATAGAAATTAAAAGTGGGATTCTTTTTTTTTTTTTTTTTTTTTTTGGATGACTGATTAATGATAGATTTCTAGACTAAATAGGCAGAATAATGATAGTTTGTAATCTAACAAACAACTCAAATTAATTATTAATAATTTCATATAATTTTACATTATCTAATAAATAAAATAGCTGTCTGTTTGTGAATCAGTGGAGAAAAACAAGTTCCCATTTGTACCACCCTACCCATTCCCTCAATTTTTTTTTCTCTTTTTTGGTGTCATTCTTTAATTTAAGTAAATTAAACGTTTCTCAATATGCTGTGTAAGATATAGAAATAAAAAGAAAGTTTAAAGTACATATTACCAAAAATAGAAGAATATATATAATCTCATACATACACATATATATATATTATCTATACATTTTTTGACTGGTTTGTTTATATTTATACATTATATCTCCTTCATTACATCTTGAATTGTTTGCTTTCATAAATACTCATGATCACGAAGAATTTATTTACCTTAAAATTAGTCATCATAATAGTCATAATGCAAGGGCTGATAAAAATATTTTTGGTGTGGGGTTATTTTAAAAAAAGGAAAGTTTTTTTTTTTTTTTTTTTTTTTTTTTTTTTTTTTTTTTTTTTTTTTACCAGCGTATTTCAACCCTTTAGTAATTTATTTTAATTTAGCTGTCAATTAAGAAGCAAAAATTATAAGTGATCTCTAAAAAAAAGTCACAATTTCAGGAGGTAACATTGAAAAGTTATTCATTTTAGGATTTATTATTACTATTATTATTTTCGTATAAAATAGTACTAATGCAATATTTTATATTATGTATAATTTTGAAATTAAAATACAGTTGAAAAATAAATGCAATAAAAATAAATATTTCAAATTCCACAAAAATTGGGAAACATACGTAGAAGCTTACAAACAATCTTAAAAAAAAATCAATAAAGAAATAAAACTCAAATTGTTTAAATTTTAAGTTAAAATATCTAATTTATAGATCTGATTTATATTTATCTCAGTTTGTACATAAACAATAATATATTTTTTACACAATAGACCCAAAATTTAATTTTAAAACATTCTATAAGTACTGATCAAAAATCTACAGAGAATCTATGGATATTCTAAGATAATCTGTGTATTTCTTTACTTAAACAAAAATGCAAATTAGCCTGAGTCTCACATTTTAATTAGAACTTATGCAAGTATGGCGTTTATTTCGGTCCTGTTAAAATACATTTGTGAATTTTTAACATCAAAATTGTAAAAAATAAATGACCTTAAACGCGACAGTTGTTACTTTAGAAGCAATTATTCGGCTGTTTAAGTAATATTGGCTATTTTTAAGGCAAATAAATTTTTCGCGACCACGCGTATTTATGTAAACAAACAATTCAACATGTATTCAATATATAAGAGGCTATATACATAAATATAAACAAATCAGATAAAAATATTGAAGATAATTACATATATATGAGATTACATACCTTTGCATAATGTTATTCCGTTTTATTTAATAGTAGAACTTCTATATTTTACACAGCACATTCTATCAGCCATTGTAAAATGGCGGTCCTCTCCCTCTCCTTCCTCACTCTCACCGCTTGTTTTTCGTTAAATACGCATGCTCGGTTGAAAAATCCTGGGTTGAACCACCTGTAGACCAAGGTTGGGTTACTGAACCCGGCGTTAGATTTCAACCTCGAACCGGTTCAGTGGGGTTGACGGTGAATGCCATTTGAGTTTTCAAACCCGGGTTTTCTGCATAACTCCGGGTCGAAGTTATTCGTGAATACGAGCGTAAGGAGCGGTGAAGATCAACTTTCAGACAGGTTTTTAGCAAATTTAACTGTATGGAAATTCCTATTAAGATAATGGAACGCTTCCATTTAAGCAGGATTCTGTTATAGATAATTACTATTTTGACAAGTTTTATTATTCATATAACATAAATAAGTATAATTATATAAATACACAAACTTGTAAAATTGAAACCTGCCTATGGAAACGTTCCATAGTGCTATCGAAAAGAATACTATACAATTACACCTGCTAACACAAAACCTGTGTAAAACGGAATTTTTCATCAACATTTGCGATTTCATCTTGACAGGTTTTTCTATATATATAACACGAAGAAAAAATTCTGGGCCCCTCCCTAAGCGAAATCCTGGCTACGCCACTGGCGAACGAGGTATAAGGTCGAGGTTAAAATTCTCTACAGGCGGTATTTATTTCTGAATATTAGCGCTCTTTGGAGTTTTAAGGTGCGTTTTCACTGGTCGTTCTAACGACCTAAAAAATCCTAGTGACCCAAAACCTTAACCTAAGAGCGTTTTCACTGGTTACATATAAAATCTTTACGCCAACCAATCAAAGGCAAGTTTTTACTGCGCAAGCGTCTACTTTACGGCGGCTTTACTGCCTGCAGATCGAACAGATGTCAAAAAATGTAAACAAATAATTGTTGTTTGTTGTTATCAGTTTAATTAGTAGTAGCAAATATTTTGTATAGAAATTAATCGAAAGTTCCGACTGTTTTCCCCACTAAAGGGTCTTAAAAAATGCCCCACAAATCATTGTTAATTCAAACTTTAAATTGTGGCTATGGATTTATACTCCTAAATTAAATAAAAACACTAGGTCACCATGATTTATGTATATTTAAAAACATACTGAATAAATTATTTTTCACACAAGTACGTGTGAAAAACGTTACGTACGTTAGTGGCACATGTGTAATAGAGATCGACTATAAATTTAATGTTGCTTTTTGAATTTCCTTTTAAAGAAATTGAGTAGAATTATATTTGTTAAATAAATCAACAAATTAAATAAAACATTAAGGCAATGTAAAAATTTGAATGTTCCGATCCGCCTCACTGTTTTTTGTGAATCGTTTTTCATATTTCACAAGAAAAGTTAACATTTAAGAATGTTTATTTTTATTTTATTATTTCTTTAAATATGGAATTTTTTTTATATTTTAGTTTTTTTTTTAAACTTTAAACGTTTAACATTTTATTACATTTTTTTAAAAATGGCACATTTAGAGAAATAGAAATTCCTAATAATGTTTATCTCTGTAACAAAAGAAAAAGAACAAAATTTAAGGGAAAAAAATATGTGTGAAAAAAATCTTTAAAACTTAAATAAAATCTAAAATAAAACCTTTTTTATATTAGAGTGAAAAAGAATATTTTAGAAATTAATGGTGGAACTTGGGACCCATGAGCACATACAACTGTACCAGTGGTGTAATCGTAAAAAAAGCAGAAGGCATACGCTCAAGGCAGAGAGTATACCCTACAGTGTATATACTATAGCTTTTTTGAGAAACAGACGGTATACGGTGTTTCCTAAAAAAATCCCGAAGTTATACGGCGTATACCACCATATACCCTCCATACATCCCTGAACCGTACGCCTGTGACACTGGCAGATTCTCTTATACATATCATCACTACAGTCAGTATAAAATTATCCAATTTAGTTAAATCTACTTTTTGTGACAACCCCCCCCCCCCCCCAAAAAAAAAAAAAAAAATTAACAGTAAATGCAAAATAAATGTACTTAAAATTGTAAGTTTTACCTTATGATTTCACATCAGGGGTGAAAGGTTTTTTTTTTTTTGGGGGGGGGGGGGGGGACCCGTTTTTGTTACAGAATTGAGAAAAATAAATTTCTGTAAAGAAAAATCAAATTCAGTTGTTTAAATTCAAAGTAAACATTTAATCATCCTTTTTTTAAATGTCTTCCTGCTATACTTTTCTTCTGAGCTTATTTGTTTGTAAATTACACATTTTAAATCCCAACAATTTTTTCTTATTGTGTGAAGTCGCTTTTATGGAGAATAATTTTGTGCTTCTTTTATTAAGAAGAATAAAGGGGTATAAATGTTTGCCGGGGCAATCCCTGTTTTTGTGAATAGATCACAAAAAAGGTACTTTTATCTTGGATATTTTTTTTTTCTTCCAGCAATAATTCCTGTTAGTGTTCACTTGTATAAATTAGAAACGATGTACTGAGGTTGAAATAACAATTTTGGTTCATCGTATTATTTCTCCTTATTGTTTTATTCCCTTTTTTTAATGAAATAAGTGAAAGACACTTATTTTAACTGTATGTAATATATGTATTTTAAATGAAAATTTTGTATTTCAAATAAAATGAATGAGAGGTTTATATTAAAAAAAAAATGAATACAAATGATGACATTATTTAATGGTTTATCTCAGGATCAAAACTAGAGGGGGGGGGGGGGGGCAGAGGAGGCATGTTCCCTGGTCGCCATAAGGAAAACGAAGGGGGTGTCAAATGAATTTTGGTTTTTGATTTCTTAAGAAGCTACACTAGTCACACGAAGAAACTCGCAAGCTAATGTTAAATATGGGAGCATTCTTTTCAAATTTCTCGCTTGCATTTTAATATTTTTAAATATTTTTTTTTCTTAAGATAGCTGAGTTTGATCTTTAACATTGTTAGGTTGTACGTTTTCGATTTTGGTTCAAGTTTTTTTATGAGGCTACTTAAACTTTCAGAACCGGTTCAAAAAGTGAAAGTAATTTTATATATATATTTAAAAAAAACTGCAAACAAAATTTAAAAAGTAAACATTTATCCTGTTAGAAACAACCTCAGCTGTCCCAAACGGAAAAAATCATTTAAAAATATTAAAGTGCAAGCGAGAAATTTGAAAAGAATGCTCCTATAAGTTTAACATTAGCTTGCGAATCTGCATAGTTTCTTCATGTGACTTCCTTTGGATTTCGTTTTCAAAGTTTTAATGAATCAATATTTGACAAAGTTGATTACGTATTTTTTTATTACATATTTTAAATTTGAAATAAGTCAGCGATTAGAATTAAAATTCTCTTCGTAAATTTACTTTGCGGAGGCCGGGGGGGAGGGGGCAAAATCTATGTTTGTGCTGGGTGCAAAAAAGGCTAGTTTCAGCCCTGGTTTATTTCATGTGCCTGGCTGACATAAAGTACCTACCCAAAAATGTTGTGAATTTGATAAATTTCACTGGATCAAATGGCATAGCAATGATTTCACTAATAAATATATCTCCAACCGCAACATGCCAATGAAACGCATTATGTTGCCTCTCTGTAAGTTTAAATGTTAAATTATGATAAAAATGATAGAGTTACTACTAAATAAGTATAAAAGTAAAAATAGTTTTTTTTTTTTTTTTAACCACTTTTTTATAAACATTGAATGTTTATAAAAATCATCCCTAATTTCAGGACTATAATTCATGTTGGTTCAAAAAACTTCTGTTACAATACATTAATTTGGCATGACTCTAATTATAAAATTCACCACTTCGACTTGGTAGAAAGCATGAACTACTGAATTTATTAAAATGATTATTTTTTCTTCCGTTTTTTCAAGTATGACAACAGAAAAGGCGAAAAAAACATTTTTGAAACTATGTATTGAGAATTTTTAAATTATTTTTTCGAAGTTTAATTATAATTTACTTAATATTAAATTATCATTTGATAAAAGCAGATTAAAAAAATTATTTCTTTATTATTGTAATTAAAAATTCTCTTTATTTTTTATTTATATTTCATTTGTTACCTAATATTTCGCTGCTACAGTTTCACAGCCAGTTGGCATGTTTTAATGACATGATTTGATGCAAACCCTGTTATTTTAACCATAGAGAATATTTGGAGATTTATCACCTGTGACTCTAACAGAAAAATGCATTAAAATTCATTTATCACTTTATAATTAAGTTCCTAAAGATACTAAAATTTATTGCCAAAAGAAGCACTCAGGTGTACATCATTTTTACAATTCTGGAGTATTAGGTAACACGAGTCTACTCTTGGTTAGGGATGCACCGAATATCAAACTATCTGGTTAAGCTGAATATCAAAGTATTCAGCCGAACCGAACCTTTTGAAACACATTTTAAAAAACTTTTCACAATTTCTACCTTTAACTGTCAACTTATAAATATATTTAAAATAATTAGAAACAAGTTCATATTTAAATAAAATAAGATGTTTTTAGATTATTTGTTTGCTGTAACTTAAAAAAATAACCATGATGAGGATTAAAATGATGATTAATTTGGATTTTCATAGGAATTAATGATGTACAAATACAAGTTTCTAAATTTTGTTTAGTAAATACAGTAGAAGATCTTTATAACGCAATTCTATATAACGCAATTCTCCATATAACGCACAACTTTTCAGATGTAAACAATGAATTTTGCAGTTAAAAAGCACCTGCATTTGATCATTGTAAAAATATTGCTACTCTCTAGAGGACTAAATTTGACACATTAGTTCAACTTTACCTCCTAATTTAAGACTTTTTTAATGAAAAAAATACTATTATTACAATAAACACTTTTCAAAATGAGTAATATAAGGGATGGTTTGGTCAGTTACATTTGGATCATGTTTATAAAATAAATTTAACAATGTCTGACCTATATTATGCAAAAATTTATAATTTGGATAACTCTTGGTAACAAGGAATGCAGTGTAAAGATATTCTAATGTATTTTGATATGTTTCAGACATATTTGGTCATATTTACAAGATAACTTTAATGATGCGATCCATATAATGCAAAATTCTATATAACGCACAACCTTGCGTTTTTAGGTTTGCGTTATAAAGATCTTCTACTGTAATATGTTTCTTGCTTTTTTACAAAAAAGAGTTTCTAACAAAATGGGAAAACTTTTGCGGTTGATGATAGGTACAAAGACAGACAATTTTTGTTCAGAAAACCATAATCCACTTTTTGAGTCATCATAAATACATTATATCTCATCTCACTCAATCTTGAATTTTCGTTTGTTACTTTAACAATAATGAAGACATCATAACTATAGAAACAGATGTCATAAATTCCCGGAGCCGCCATCTTGGAATTTTTCTTGGAGTGAAAACCCCTTTTCCGCCAAGCAGTAAATGTCGCCAAACACCGGTTTATACGCATGTTAGACTTAATGAAAATAAAATGTAAATAATAAACAAAACTCATTAAAGTGGCATTCACAAAACGTATGAGCGCTATGCGCTCATTAACCGAAAAAAAAAATCACTGGATTCCGCAAACTCCTGCCGCGACCACAAAAATGCACGAAACTCATTAAGTGCCAATCAGTAATCGCGCTCATTAACTGAAAAAAAACATCACTGGATTCAGCAGTTCTTGCTGTGTAGCATTCTCAAAATTCAGCAGTTCTCGCTGTGTAGCAATCTCAAAATGTAAAAAACTCGAAAGGCAACAAAATATACATAAAATTATTAACATACCTTAACAGACATCTGCTTTCTTGAAAGCTCAAGCATGAAATACTGTCATAGCATCACCATCATTTTCAAAAATAGGCTTATGAATACGCATTGACACACTATAAACAAACCTCCTTTGTTCGTCAAAATTTCCTCAAATTTATTAATTACTTCAGCAAGAATGTTTAAACAGACTACAGAAACCATAGTCAATCAAATACATTCAATAAATTTAACAAAAATAAAAAGACAGAATAATACAACACAATATCAAAACACATCCACAAAATCCTAAGCGAAAATGAGTTTCTCAGGGGTTCCCAGAACACGACACGCCAGAACTCACACGGCGTTCCACATATCGATAAAGATTGCCAACATAAAATCACCAAGAAATCTCAAAACATCCAAGATAGCGGCCACCTGGGAATATAAGGCATCTAAGCCTAACTAACTATTAATTAGCTAAGAAATTTAAGTACGCTTATAGACAAAAACAGAAATACAGTAGAAGATCTTTATAACGCAATTCTATATAACGCAATTCTCCATATAACGCACAACTTTTCAGATGTAAACAATGAATTTTGCAGTTAAAAAGCACCTGCATTTGATCATTGTAAAAATATTGCTACTCTCTAGAGGACTAAATTTGACACATTAGTTCAACTTTACCTCCTAATTTAAGACTTTTTTAATGAAAAAAATACTATTATTACAATAAACACTTTTCAAAATGAGTAATATAAGGGATGGTTTGGTCAGTTACATTTGGATCATGTTTATAAAATAAATTTAACAATGTCTGACCTATATTATGCAAAAATTTATAATTTGGATAACTCTTGGTAACAAGGAATGCAGTGTAAAGATATTCTAATGTATTTTGATATGTTTCAGACATATTTGGTCATATTTACAAGATAACTTTAATGATGCGATCCATATAATGCAAAATTCTATATAACGCACAACCTTGCGTTTTTAGGTTTGCGTTATAAAGATCTTCTACTGTAGTTATGCTACTGTATTATCTAAATATTTATTACAGAATGCTAATTATGAAAAAACACTTTTAAAATGCTTTAAATATTTATAAATATAAATTTATTATAACTATATAAATTATGGAATAAATTTATTGCATGGTATTTTAAAAAAGATATGATACTGCAAAACAGTTTTTTTGTTTACATTACATTTTCATCAAATTTTAGGATAAAGTTATAATATAGATTCCCAAAAGGCAAATCTCAACACCTTAGAAATTTTAAATCAAAATATCTTACACATAATTATATTAAAAAAAAAATAAAAGCACTTTAAACATATTAATATTTAAAAAATGAAAGGCAAAATATAATACAAATATAAATAAATATTTGATTCAAATGGTAAATGTTGATTTTTTATTAAAGTACTACTCAAAATCAAGTATGGGAAACTGAAAATAGCTGACTATATATATATATTTATTAAAATAGTATATCACTTTTAACATTAAGAAAAACTTCATAAAAGAATTTTAGCCCTAAGCAATGATTTATAAAATTACACATGCTTCCACTTAGATTAGGGCCTAAATTCTATCAACTGTCAGAAGACTTTAATAAAGCTATGTTTAAATACAAAAACAGTTATATTAATTTTAAAAGTTGCAGAAATTTGTCTTACCTGCATATACTTAAAGTTGTTCTGGTGGACTTTAAAATCTTTCTACAAAACATTAAGTTTATTATACACATAAAGGTGGCAACCTCTAATTATAAAAATGTTTCTGTCATAACTTTAATTTTTGAAAGATTACCTTACCATTAATTTTTTAAACATTATTTGCAACGGATAGTTTGTTTATTTAGGTTAATACAATGTGACAATTTATTTAAATATGCAATGTTGTTGACAGTTTGTTTATTTAGGTTTTTTTTTTTCTTTTGCACGTTGCATGCTTTATAAATCACTGTTTTCAATCTAATTTTTTTAATTTTCCTAACGAAAAATAAAGATTTCTCATTTAAATTTTTCTTTTTTTTTCTGCATTCATAATTATTAACAAAACAATAAGACTAAATAGCAGTCGAAGAATCAAAATTTAACAAGTTTCAGTTTCGGTCGATACTTAATTTTAAATCATACCAACCGTATCATGTAACTGCTCTGATGACAATAAATATAATTAACATAAGGAAAAAAGAAGACACTTTGTCGTCTTAAAACAACAAACTATCTTTTTATTATTATTATTATTTTACTTTCAAAAACACTTAGTCTCATATGAATATAAACAACAAACTATTTTTGCATCTTTTAAGAACACTTTTTTACTTTAAAAAAGAAAACACTAGAAACTTTTATTATCTAAAAACATGTCTCCCCTTTCCCTCGCCTTTTTTTTTTTCATCTTTTAAAATAAAACCAAATAGTGCAATTGCCCTGGTAACAAACAAAATGAAGATATACGTAAGGCTGGCTCACACTTTTTTTTTTACTTAGCAGCAGACTTTATTTATGCCTCAGACTGAAACATATAAATGCTTATTTCACATTATATTTGCAATATGGGCATTTAAAAATATTTTCAGCTAAATAATTTTTGTACTTACTCATTGAGTAATATATTGTGTTCTCATAGTTTGTAGTGCAGCATGCTATTTTTGGAAAATGTAATTTAACGAGTAATGTAATTAAAAAAAGACTAGTTTGTAGGGAGCACAAATATTATTTTTGATGTTACTTAAATAAACTTACTTTACTGTCTCCTCTTTTGACATAGAAGTGGTACTCACAGATTTTTTAAAATCTTCTTTTCTGAAGTCCAAGGGCTTGGTCTGAAGTCCAGTTGCTTGCAGACGATCACTAATGGTAGTCACTTATTATACAATAAAACTACACACTTGTGATTTTCTGAAAGCATTCAAATTTGAAGATGTATCCCGGCACCAGCTGATCTGCCAGACGCTTACCTCCACTGGTATACTTTGTATTGATTGATATATACAATTTCTGGATGTAACATCAAAAATATTGATGCTTCTTACAAACAAGTTTATTTTTATTACATTACTCGCAAAATTATATTTTCCAAAAAACAGCATATTACACAACAAACAATGACAAAACTAGGACCTACTATAGTTTCATTACTTCTAATATACTATTTTGACCACTGAATTTATATACATCATGAATTCATGATTCGTCTAAAACTTTAATATACACTCAAACATATAGACTCAAAGAATCTCCCACAGAGAGCATTTTATTTTTTGATAATGAATTCCATTTTCAAAAATAGTAAGAATAATAAGTAATGATTTTTGAAAAAAATAAATAAATGAATAAATAGTTCTTTACTTTAATAGATAAATAGGTACATTTAAAACCGATGACCTATGCTGTAAGATAAATCTGTAGCCATACTTGTAAAAGAAATGCACCTAAATAACAATTTAAACAAAATTTTATAAATATGCATTTCAAATGGAGAATCTCCTATTATTTTGATAGCAATACTTTTTTAATAAATGAAAATAATTGCTAACAAAACATGCAGATTTAACTTAAAATACATTGAATATGCATTTATAACTGCTTATCGAATTGGAATGGTAATGTGTACAAATTCTTCAAAATGGGCACATAGAAAAGCTACACATGGTCTGAATATCTCTCAATTGATTTAAATTTCATACAAAGTTATAAATCTTCATAAAAGTTTCAGCATTAATCTTAACAACAAAAAGAAAAATAGCACATCTGCAGGTGAAAAGCATTAAAATAAAAATAAAAAATAGATTAGCAGTGTTTTCCTTACATGACAAAGTTCACAAGTAAATATCTGAAAAGGAGTAAAGAGCAAACTGTTTTGCAATCAGATGTTTCTTGCTTAAAAGAGAACAGGAAAATACAAAATACAACGGCTTGTTTATTTTATAGAAACTTTGTTTACATGCTCGCTTAAACATGCATAATCAAATACCTACTATTAGCAAAACTGGATTAAAGTTTGCCTGTAACTAATTTTCCATTTAAAAATCAATGGGCTACAGTAAACAATATCCTTCTTAACAATTACGATTATTTTAAGTGAGTAAATGGAAATTTAAATCTAAATTGATCGGAAATACCCTATCAAGTAACCAAGTATAATCAATGAAGCAAGTAATTCATCTTAAGAAACAAACATTCTTAAAAATTACTTTTAATCTTTGTATACAATTAACGTTCAATAAAAATAAAATAATTTTGAGAACTGGACATATCTTCATCCTTAAATCCGCAACAAAATCCTTAAACAAACTATATAATTAGTATTCTAATATTAATAAAATGTAGAATGATTACCAAAAATAACAACAATTTAAAGAATCCATATGGATTACTCACAATTTATTAAATTAAAAGACAATAAAGGATGATATCTATCCAACATGTCAATAAAACTTACCGTTTTGCTTCAATCACAAAAAATAGATTCCTCTTTGACGTAAAACAAAATAAATAAGTAAAACGATATAAAACATAAATATCACTTAGTAAATTGACAACACCGCCATTATTATCAAAAGCTCTATTTTAATTGGCTGCGCTTAGGTAAGCCGTGCTTAGGATTGATCACGAATCAAACCTACAAAATCGCGTTCTAACGACCTAAAATCTTGTGTTTAGGTAAAAAGTTAGGTAAGTTAGACCTTGGGTAGACCAGTGAAAACGCACCTTTAGTGATTTAACGTTTATGGACCATATTCTCCCCTTGGGTTCGAGGCTACAAAAATTCGTCTTCTTAGGAATAAGATTTTTAACCGCGAATTAAAACTACAGCGTCTAGAATGCATAATTTTTTTTTCCAAGGGAGTTCGTCGATCGGAAATGTAGCTCGTAACCTCATTGGCCTTTGGCAGTGTCATAGTCTATATTGGCGATAATAACATTTGGCGAAGAGTACTTCTGGGGGTTTTGTATGAATTCTATTTTAAAGCCGAATCGGGTTGAATGCATACTACCGTTGAGGTATGACCTTTGTCTGTAAATCTGAGTACTTGAGTTCGAATCCAAGCATGCGGGAAGTTGTTTAAATTTTTCAATGATTAATTAAGTTATAAAAAATATTTTTTAATATTTAATTATTAACATAATATTATTAATTAATCCATTATTATACAATATAATTATGTGATAATATTAATATAATAATATTATTTATATTTAAAAAAAATTATCATTTGTGATTAAAACAATATGCATTTTGTTTTTAAAGCTGCAGTTAGAGGAGAATATTAATATTTATATTTTAAAATTATAATAATTTTTTAAAATATAATTAATAATATTAAAATAATTAATATTATTAATTAATTATTATATAATATAATTATGTAATAATATTAATTAACTATTGTTATTAATTATTATATAACATAATTATATAATATTAATTAACTATTGTTATTAATTATTATATAACATAATTATGTAATATTAATATTATTGTATTACTTATATTCTTTAAAAATTGTCGTTTGTGATTAAAACTATATGCATTTTGTTTTTCAAGCTGCAGTCCTAGGAAGAATATTACTATTTATATTAAAAATATTGTAATAATTTTTTAAATATAAATAACAATGGTATATTATTATACAATTATTGATATAGTATATTATAATATAGTATTAATTAATTAGTTAATTATTATATAATATAATTATACAATAACATTAATATAATTCTTCTTGGGACTGCAGCTTGAAAAATAAAATGTATATAGTTTTTTTAATCACAAATAGCATTTTAAAAATATATAAATAATATAATTATATTAATATTATTAATTAATTATTATATAATATAATTATGCAATAATATTAATATAACTATTATTAGTATTAATTATTATATAATATAATATAATTATATAATAATATTGATACAATTGTATTATTTATATACTTTAAAAATTGTCATTTGTGATTAACACTATATATACATTTGGTTTTTCAAGCTGCAGTTCCAGGGAGAATATTACTATTTATATCAAAAATATTGTAATAATTTTTTTAATATAAATAATATAATATTATTATATAATTATTAATATGATACAATATAATATAAAATTAATTATTATTATTATTAATTAATTAATTATATTATTATACAATAACATTAATATAATTATATTATATTATTTATATTAAAATATATAGATAATTTTTTTAAATATAAACAACATTTTTATATTATTATATAATTTATTAATTATTATATAATAATATTAATATAAGTATATTACAAAACAAATAGGTGTTGCTATCCAACGTACAATTTATACACAAGTTTAACATAAAACTCTACGTTTCGGTTTATTCTTTAAAACCTTCATCAGGAGAAAAATTTTCTAAAATATAAATCGACAACAAACTCTTTACATGCTACATTTTGAAATCAATTCAAAATTCAAAACATTCTAACGGAAACCTCTTACTCCCAAATAAAGAGTTCAGTGGCGCCATCTTTTAATCAAAGATGTAAACGAAGAAAGACTAGCTGAAAAAATGGAATTTTCATTGACTTTTCAAAATTGAAAGCCATATTGCTGGTATGTGAAAGGAAACATTATCATTACACACTTCATGGTTTCTTAGACGAATTTCTAAAGATTCACGAATAATAGCATTGCGCGGAATAACTTGTTTGGAAATAACTTTAGCATGGTCAAAGTCTATAAATGAAATGAGTCCTTTATGGTAGCTTCTTGAGAGTGCCGTAGAAAGTTTACGAAACTTCAAATCGTTTTTATGTTCTTGCAATCTTTCGAAAAATCGACGTTTAGTCATACCAATATAGGACGAGGTGGTCCCATCAGAAAATTTAAAGGGAATTTCATACACCCCAGAAAAAGATGAAAAAGGAATTGGATCTATTTTTTTTTACACAGAAGATTAAACAAAGTCATAGAATTAGAGGCAACGAGTTGAATGTTGAATTTCATGAAAGACTTTTTTAACTTTTCAAATAGGATAGGAAAATAAGGAACCTTTCGGTAAACTTGATTAAATTTGGGGGAGGGGGGATTAACGGAAACTTTATACTTATCAACCAATTTATAGATAAGGCTTGAATTAAAACCATGACATAATCCAATGTTAACGATGAAATTGATTTCATCATCCAAAAATTCATCGGAACAAACAAGTAATGCACGCTGGATAAATGACCTAAATGCGGCAATCTTATAATTCCATGGGGCAGCTGCAGTGACGGGAATAACATTGTTTAATTTCATAGATTTCCGGAAAATTTTCCGTTTTAAACAATTGTTTTCTTTAATAAGGAGAACATCAAGAAAAGGAAGCGAGTTATTGTTTTCTAACTCCATCGTGAACTTAATATTGTTATCAAGTTGGTTAATTTCGTCAAAAAAATTTTCTAAGGATTGTTTCCCATCTTCCCAGATAATAAAAATGTCATCGACATACCGTAACCATAATGAAGGTATAGGAAAAGGTTTCTTAAAGATCCTTAGAAAATTTTTTTGACGAAATTAACCAACTTGATAACAATATTAAGTTCACGATGGAGTTAGAAAACAATAACTCGCTTCCTTTTCTTGATGTTCTCCTTATTAAAGAAAACAATTGTTTAAAACGGAAAATTTTCCGGAAATCTATGAAATTAAACAATGTTATTCCCGTCACTGCAGCTGCCCCATGGAATTATAAGATTGCCGCATTTAGGTCATTTATCCAGCGTGCATTACTTGTTTGTTCCGATGAATTTTTGGATGATGAAATCAATTTCATCGTTAACATTGGATTATGTCATGGTTTTAATTCAAGCCTTATCTATAAATTGGTTGATAAGTATAAAGTTTCCGTTAATCCCCCCTCCCCCAAATTTAATCAAGTTTACCGAAAGGTTCCTTATTTTCCTATCCTATTTGAAAAGTTAAAAAAGTCTTTCATGAAATTCAACATTCAACTCGTTGCCTCTAATTCTATGACTTTGTTTAATCCTCTGTGTAAAAAAATAGATCCAATTCCTTTTTCATCTTTTTCTGGGGTGTATGAAATTCCCTTTAAATTTTCTGATGGGACCACCTCGTCCTATATTGGTATGACTAAACGTCGATTTTTCGAAAGATTGCAAGAACATAAAAACGATTTGAAGTTTCGTAAACTTTCTACGGCACTCTCAAGAAGCTACCATAAAGGACTCATTTCATTTATAGACTTTGACCATGCTAAAGTTATTTCCAAACAAGTTATTCCGCGCAATGCTATTATTCGTGAATCTTTAGAAATTCGTCTAAGAAACCATGAAGTGTGTAATGATAATGTTTCCTTTCACATACCAGCAATATGGCTTTCAATTTTGAAAAGTCAATGAAAATTCCATTTTTTCAGCTAGTCTTTCTTCGTTTACATCTTTGATTAAAAGATGGCGCCACTGAACTCTTTATTTGGGAGTAAGAGGTTTCCGTTAGAATGTTTTGAATTTTGAATTGATTTCAAAATGTAGCATGTAAAGAGTTTGTTGTCGATTTATATTTTAGAAAAATTTTTCTCCTGATGAAGGTTTTAAAGAATAAACCGAAACGTAGAGTTTTATGTTAAACTTGTGTATAAATTGTACGTTGGATAGCAACACCTATTTGTTTTGTATCGATATTACAACGTAAAGTCCTTTATTATTATTATAAGTATATTATTTATATATTTTTTTAAATGCTATTTGTGATAAACAAAAAAGAAACTTTATATATTTTATTTTTCAAGCTGCAGTTCCAGGAAGAATTTGCAGTTTTAATCCATAAAAAACCTTAAAATCCAAAATCCGGGAGGGGGGGGGGGGTGAAGAAAAGGTTGGATTCCCTAACAATCCCATGAATTTGTAACTGTATGCTCTTATACCTTTATGGAATATAGTTCAAAATTATACATTACATGGAACCAAAAAAGGAAAAAAATTACTTGTCTTTATTTTTTATTTATTTTTGTCTTTGCTACTTAAATGTCATTTTAGTTGAAATTTTACACTTTAGTGTGTAACGTTAGTTTCTGGTGCAAATAAATTACAGTTTCGCAGTAGCATTAATTTGGTATGAATGTGTGTGCGGGGGGGGGGGGGGGGGGGTGAGTTCTGTCTTTCATTTGACAAACAATCATTATAAAATATAGCGGCACAGTTAATATATATTTTTTTTTTCTAGAAGAAGTTATATACTTTGAACAATCATTATTAATACAAAGTGGAAAAACGAAAAAAAAAAAAAAGTTGTTGATTATGTGTAAAAATATTTTTTAATGAATACGTCAAATTTAAAAACCAACGTAAAGAAAAACCCAAATAATTAGGATTAACAGCATTCAGTCTAAAGATTTATTATTTATTTAAAATAAGCTAACTGTATAATATAAATTTAGTTATAATTAGCATATAGTCTAAATATGTATTATTATTTATTTAAAATAGTCTAATCTAATTGTATAATGTAAATGAAAAAAAAAATACATGAACATTTTATAATTATTAATATTTAATAATAATATTTATTAAATCAATATAATAAATACATAGTAATAATTTTTATTAATAAATTAATATTGATTAAGATATATTAAATAATATAATAATAATAATATAAAAGCAGAAACAAATATTCTGTGCAATTAGCTATAAATAATCTGCATTTACAAATATAATATCAAATTCGTATAATATACATTTGTATTATAAGAAAATATTTAATAAATAATAACAAAATTTAAGTATACTTAGTTACAAAATATATAACGTTTAAGAAAATTAATAATAATAATAATAAACTGAAGGCAAATATTACTAAATTTGTATTTATAAATATACAAAATACATTAAATAGCATCTTTCTAAAACCAAATTAACCCAATATTGCCTAAGTAAGTACATTCATTAAAAAGAAATTAAATAAATAATTTTATTACAAAGAGCGATTTTTTTTTTTAAGAAAAAGAAAAGAAATCTTTCATTCGTCTTTATTTAATAAACAAAAATTAATATTAAGTATATACTTGGATATAAAAATATAGCGTTCAAAAAATTAATTAAAAATGTATTGAAGAGACATATTTCTAAATCATTATTTATAATTATACAAAATGCATTGAATAACATTCAACAGATTACCATTATGTTATAAAAAACGCATTTTTGCTTTATTTTGTTTGTAATGTAGTTTCTCAAAAGAAGTGCAAAGTCGCCAAAACCGGTTGAACAACATGCTGGACACTGGCAACCAACAACCAATAAGATTGCGAGCTTCGGCTCGGAACGACGAACTCCCTTGGAAAAAAAAATTATGCGTCTAGAATACCTAGTGTGGAAATATGCTATCCAAACAGTGCTAAAAATTTGTATCCCTTAAATGTGCGACGATACTGCTAAAATCCCAAGTATCAATCGCAGCGACATCTGCGGTATTTTCATATTACTAGTATTACATTGTATAGACTAGCAATATCTTGCAGTTGTAGGAAATATCCTGTAGATGTCGCTGCGATCTTCATATTTCAGCAGCATCGTTGCACATTTAAGGGATATAATATTTTAGTGCTTTTTTAAGTATTACAGGGATAGCCGATTTCCACATTATATATTCTAGGTGCTATATTAAAACGGCCTACAGAGGCGCTGTTTGCAGCCTTCTGTACAGGAAAATTGTCCCTTTAACTACAGCGTCTAGAATACATAGTGTGGAAATCTGCTATCCAAACAGCGCTAAAAAGTTGTATCTCTTAAATGCGCAATGATGCTGAAATCCAGGGAGCCGATCGCAGCGACATATGCGATATATTTTCAAATTTCAAAGTAAACATCCTATTATTACAGCGTCTGCACCAAATCTTGGAGTTTTACAAAATATCCTGCAGATGCCGCTGTGATCCATAGAAGTACAAATAACGGGAAGGAAGACATAGTAGTAAGAAGAACTTCTTAAGTTCTTCTTACTACTATGAAGGAAGACAAGAAACCGGATTAGCTCTGAAGCGCGCAGGGGCTGACGGGATTTAACGAAGACGAACTGCTTGCAACCCCCCTAACTATAGCGCCTAGAATATACAGTGTGGAAATCGGCTTCCCTGTAATACTTAAAAAATCGCTAAAATATTGTATCCCTTAAATGTGCAATGATACTGCTGCAATATGCAGATCGCAGCGACATCCGCAGGATATTTTCTATAACTGCAAGAAATTGCTAGTCTATGCAATGTAATACTAGTAATAAGAAAATCCCGCAGATGTCGCTGCGATCGACATTTGGGATTTTAGCAGTATCGTCGCACATTTAAGGGATACAAATTTTTAGCACTGTTTGGATAGCATATTTCCACACTAGTATTCTAGAGGCTGTAGCTAGAGTCACGCGATGCTCCAATGCAGGTGCACGAAAAGAGCAACACGTCATTCTAGCGGTCTCTAAAAAAATACATGTGGGATGGACCCAAAGACTTTTAAGATACCAGACTGGCAATTCCTCGGCCACTCCCATTCAAAAGCATGGCAGCCTCGATGGCAGCCATCTGAAATGATTTGAAGTAAATTTAAACACCTGAAGCGCGACTTGTACGGCAGCCATGAGTTATTTACCATTAAGTGCTATGGCAAGATGAGCTTAAAAATTTAATTTTGTCAATATATATGAAGTTTATGGCATATTTTTTACATGAAGCTATTTTTTATATCTAAATATGCGTTATAAATATTGAATTTTCAGAAATAAAGTTAAATAAGGCGATTTATTAATAATTTTATGGATGGTATGTTTGAAAAAGAGTATCTAATTTTAACATGCCTTATAAATCGAAATAAAGGCGAAATTTATATGGAAACAGATTGTTAAAGATTGTAATTCCACCTTTTTTTAAGTTTGACTTACAAAAGTAACTAGTAGGGAAGTTTAGTTTAAAGGTAGCAACTGTAACATAATATAGTAATTTACAAAATATTTAATTACTTGTAAAGAAATCTACATTTTTAAAACTAATTTTTATGCAAAAAGATAATTAAAAAAATACATATTAACGAAAGTAACACTATATTTTTATCCTTGGAGGATGTTTATTGAAATACTTACTTGCTATACGAAAAAAACAAAAAAAATGATGAATAATAAAGTATTTTTTTTTTTTAAAAAGGGCCTAAATAAAATAGGGTAGAGCAATACTTAATGATCCGCAATAAAAAATGCGCTGATAAAAGCATTTTCTTAGGTAAATTAAAATATAAAACATATATACTGCCGTACAACAGCTGTGATCAAAAATCCTCAGTTAAACTGACAGTTTTCCGGTCTATGTATCTTAAAAGTCTTTGGATGCACCGCGGTAGCCTGTCTTTTTCGTTAGCCTCGACTTTACTCGAGGCTAACGAAAAAGACAGGCTACCGCGGTGGGTCCGATTCATCTTTTTTTACAGACCGCTGGAGTCTAGTGATGCTCGAATGCACCAATGAAGGTGTGCGAAAAGAGCATCACGTGACTCCAGCGGTCTGTAAAAAAAAAAGAAGAATTGGACCCACCGCGGTAGCCTGTCTTTCTCGTTAGCCTCGAACTTTACTCATGTGACGTCAGCCGCGGGTAAACAGAAGAAACACACCTCCTCCTTCGTCCAATAAACAGTCTTTTTCGGGGGGTTTTCCCCCGCAGAGGCGTGGCCGTTGCCATTCGTGTGTAAAGTCCATTGATTACAAATACCCCCCAGAAAATTCATTTTTGTAGATTAATTTTGTAGTAATATTGTAATATAAATTCAAAATGTTGTTGTGTAACCGAGAGCATTCTATAAATTTGCATTTTGGTTAAACTTTATGCACGTAACCTGGGTCTAGGCTAAATTTTGTCTGCCGGCGGTATTTGCATCTGCGCATAGTAGCTTTTCTGGGCTGTACAGTGGCTAAAATAGCGGACCAAAATACCGTCAGCTCTGGAGTGTCACTTAAAAGTTCATAAAGGCTGCACTGAGCTCCATATAAAACAGGAGATCTGTTTTCCTATTTCCCGACATGACTTCCAGCGGTCAACGCGGTAGGATACAGTTGTAGGGGGCGGGGGAATGCTGTTTATCGCATTCCCTTACATGATTAGCAGGGATGTAGTGGAGGGTATACCGGGTTATACGCCGTATAAGCTCTAGATTTTTTTAAGGAACACCGTATACCCTCTGTTTCTCAAGAAAGATATAGTATATAAACACTAGGGCAGCGTTGGCGAACCTTTTTGTTGTAGCGTGCCAAATTTGATCAAAAAATATTTTACGTGACCATGACATGCCAACTTTAAAACAAATTTAGTAGGTGGAAAAATAAAGTATTAAAAGTACTTAAAATTTTCTATTAGGATTTTAAAAATATGAGGAACATACATGTAAGTAGCATTACACTAAAATAATTATGGAAACAAATATATTTTAGAAATAAATTTAAAAAAATTAATGCGATGTAATTTGATTTCTGTTGTTGCATCTTAATATCAGACTAATTTTAATGAGAACTGAACCGGAATTATCTGACAGGTGCTTTCAGTTTTAAGTTCCCATATACTATTCATTTGTGAAAACAGCGGCTAGATAGCGTATAGACAGGCAGAAAAACTGTTAAAATGGCAAACACCAGTTTCTTTGAATAGCTCTGAAATAAATTCAAAGTTGCTATAACTTTACCATCAGAATTTAGTAATGTTTAATAACCAATTCTTGTCGAGGAATTTCAAATACGTCTTTGAGACTATAATTAATTAGATTGGAATATAATGTGCAGCAATTAAAATTTTTCACTTTCCATTTAATCGACTTTAGAAAAGAACAATCGCGATTTCTTGTAATCTCACTTTATTTTAATTTAGGGTCACAAGTAATGCTGTGCCAAAATGATTCTTTCGCGTGCCAGATGTGGCACGCGTGCCATAGGTTCGCCGTCCCTGCACTAAAGTATACCCTCTGCCTTGAGCGTATACCCTCTATTTTTTTTACGACTACACCACTGATGATTAGAGAATAATTTATTCATTTCATAAATATAGCTTAATTAGAGACCCGGATAGCATGAACATTAGCAGCAAGTTTGATTTTTTCTGATATTATCTTGCTGTGACAAATTTGAATTGAGAAATTCGCAGCAAATCTTCCGCAAGGTATACACCATCACCCACTTGCATGAGTAGTTTGTTGTGAAACTAATGGCAAGACTGTCTTTAATTCACGAAACTGACGAAAGCAAAAAATTGAGCTCTGTTGAAAAAATAGACAATCAGCAGATGCGCAGAAATTTTATTCGGTTGGCACCGCTTTTTTTAAACGCTATACTTCTCAAATATAAAAAATGGCTTGGTTTGAAAAAGTGCAAATATTACCCTAACTTGCTTACGGTGGTAAAAACGATGCATGCACCTTAACGGTGCGTATGCATCAATAGACCTGATCTGGCCTATGGACCCCTTCGAAGGGGTTAAACTTAAAGTGTAACAGTTGTAAACAGTTAATGTGGCATGGAAAGATTACTACTTTGCGGTAAGCTTGCAGTATTTTTGAGTACTTGTTTGCCGTTAATGTGCCATAAATTTGATACAGCATGAATTTAACTTGCACGACAAGTTAGCTGCAAGTTCAAAGTGTGGTGACTTCCGCGTTTGCGTTATCTTGTTGCAGTATTGTTATGAACTTTCAGTCTTGTCATGCTGAGTTTGCTGCAACTTTGCAGGTTTTCAAAGCAAGACTTCTGTAAATTTTCTGAAAACTAAAAATGCTATGTGGGGAAGCATAAATAAAGATAATAGTAAATGAGAACAGTAATATCTAACTTTCCTTTACCTTCCAAGCTTCCGACGCCAGGCTGCTGCGGTGCATTACACGCGCCTCTATTTTCAGACCGCTTGAGTTACGTGATGTTAAATGGAGCAGTTCACATCATGTGAATCTTACCGTAAAACGTTGAAAATGCTGTAGGACACACTACACAAATAGAAAAGGCATTGATAAAGGTGCCGATATCTGGTTTACAGCAGCAGCAAAAACCTGTTCGTGACGTCACCTTGCACATCTCTATAGTAATTTTAGCAAAAAAGTATACATTTTTATGATGTTGGATACACACACATTCGAGAATTCGTATGTTCTTATTAATTAAAATAACAAAGTAAAAAGGCGCAAATTATGAATAATAAAATAGCATCGAAAAAGTGAAAATATACACAGGAAAATAATTCTAAAGAAATTTTATTCAGTACAAACTTGATTTACATTTATTTAATCTACAAATAATAAATTTAAACACTAACATAATTAAACTTTATGGCATACCAATCATTGATCACATACTTTTTCAATGTTATTTGATAAATAAAGCAAAAAATAAGCATGAAGTTACACTAAAATAGAGAAAAGAATTCATTTATAAGATACACCTGTTCCTAAAAAGGTCTAAAACTCGATAGAAAGATAAAATGTAAGTGTAAATTTTCTAAACACAACGCTCTTCAATGGTATGTTTTCCCCTCAAGCCGAGCCCCAAGCAGACGAACTTATGCAGCCTCGAACCCAAAGAATGACTTTATTTAAATATTTCAGGTTTAGAAAATTAGTACGCAACGATTTAGATTTTATTTAATTAAATTACATTTGATACAAACAAGCTTTACTTCTGAATATTTTTCATGAAGGCTAATGAGATAATCATTTTAACAACTGCAATAAATCTTGAGGGGGGGGGGGGGGGAATAATAATAATCAATGTAACATTTTTGTGTCTGCGCGTTGCATGGCAACACTCTAAGGAATGCTGTTTTTATTCTGTAGTATGTGGTTATTGGCAGTAGCTAGCATCAGAGACCAAATTATGTGTGTTCACAAGTTTTTTATTATTTGACGGATTATACCATAGATAACGACTGTTACTTACTTCCCTTAAAATGTTATGTTCAAAATATGGAATAAAACAGCTTTTAATTGTACTATAAAATTCCATCCGTGAAATTGTGCCTGGGGTAAGTGACCAATCATAGCAATCTTGTATTTAAACTGCATTGCATTCCTTACGCGGGATGACATTTTATTGCAATAATCACTTTTTATTCATTACCATCAAACGCTTTGAATTATTATATTTAAAGTCCTTAATTCAAAGAAAATGAAATAGAAGACCTATCGATGTTTGTTATGCTCCTTGATGCTTTAAATGGATCGTGCTCTCAATAGACAGATTGGGATAGTTTTGGTTTTCGTTCGTCCAATGTTTATGTAATTTTTGTTTTTATTTTTCGGAAATCTTACACTTATTTGATTGTTGTGTAGTTAGCGCAACTTATAGGATGTATTTAATTTTAGCGTAAATTGTTAACATTGCAATTATGTTTTATTATTTTAGTTTTTGCTTGAAATATGTAAATAAACTTAAAGTGTTAAGATAATTATACATTGCTAACAATATTATTCTTTTTAAATTTAGTATTTTTGTATGACCTTTCATCGATTCCTTACCCCCCATAATTAATGTAAATATTCAATGATTATGTAACATTTTTTTTTTTTTTTAAATTTAGAATTTATTAACTCCTTTTCTTTTTTCAGGAATATCTTTTGTGAGCCTGCACCATGCATCTCCCTTTGCCAAGCTCTTTGGATATATTTACATTAGAATTAAAGATCTAGTTTATATATATATTGTGATGTCATCTTCAGTAGTGGTACATATACTGTCCAAGAATAGTCAACACGTTTATAGTGTTCAATTAAGGGATTTAAATCTTCAATGTGCCTTGTGATGGATTAAGCTAAATGCTAATTTTACCCTTCAATATGTTCCACTTAAAAAAGTATATTTTTTCATTGTTGCTGGATTGCTCAACTATTACTGTTCATCATGCGTAAGAAAAAGCCTTTGCGAGTTTTTACTTTAGTCTTTTTTCTATTAACGCATCATTATATCATTTAGTGATGTAAAGGCTAAAGTGAAGCTCTGTGCTTTATCTCACCTGTACATATGATAAATCAAGAGGATAAGCATACCAAATCAAATTTTTTAGTGCCTAATCAGAATGCCGTTAACAGTGCTTCTCATGTATTCTTGGAAAGTGCCATGTCGCCGATGATTCGCGATAACGCGAGTCACCCCCGTAGAGATGTGGGCCCACCAGTATCATGTGCGCGAGTGACAACGGAATTAGGCGTTTCGGTTGCTTCAGCAGTGCAGTCTGCTACGGCAACTACTGTGAAAAGAGCGGAATCATTACATCGTAAAGGAGAATGTGCCAATGGTGTTTTACCAGCAGCGGGAAATTGTGTGCAAAATGGCACTGGTGCAAGTTCTGTGAAGTCTGCGCGGGATGGCTATCGCGAGAAAGCTTTGGAAGAAATTCGAAATAGCCTTAAACCCTATGCAACATCTGATCCACATGGCGAAGGGATATATGAATTCAGCAGTGCTAGTAGTAGCGCGAGTGAAAGTAGTGGTGCAAGTCAAGCCACAAACAATTGGAGTACTATGCTGCCAAACACAAATGGCTTCCAGAATCTCAACATGCAACAAGCCTTTCACCAGTTACTTGCTATGGGCCATTCAGAGGTAAGTCTGCTTACTCTTTTCCACTATTTCTAACAGTGTTTACTACTCTATTCAGGTATTCTTCAAAGAATCTTCTCCAGATTACGTTCGAAATTTGATTATTTATGTTTGCTAATTTTTAGCATATAAACGAACGTTGATTGATAACCTGAATCTCATAAAATATTAATAATTTGTACCAACATTGCTCTGTATTGAAGAAAATGAGTTTGAGATAAAAAAAAAACTACCAATGATCAGAATTTATGAGTTGTGTTATATTTTTATTCTTTCAGGGAGTGTACTTATCACTTACAATTCAGCTGATTTGTTGCTTTCTTTTTTTAATGTCGTATGATAATATGCTGTAGCTGTACAGTATATCTTGTAAATAGCTAGCTTCTGTAACCCTTACTACTGAATCTAAGAATGTAAACAAGGAAATCCCTTTGGGCAGTAAGTTTCAAAATTTTTTTTTTCCGCATAAATCTTATTTTGAATCTTTTTGTTGTTAAAGTTATTCCTCTTTTTTTAATAACTCAGAATCAGTGTATTTAAAAAAATAGTTGTATCAATATCAAGAAAGTAAGGTACTTTGTTAGCCGAGTGCATGTGATAAATTGCCAAATATTGTTGCCATTGCCATCATTCGCATAGGATTTATTTTATTTAAAATGATAAACTTTTCACTCATTTCATACATACTTTTTCATACTTTCACTTAAAATATATATATACTATATAGTAGATATATTATTTGCATTTAAAATACATGCCTTTCACTCTTTTAATTCAAAATACTAAATAAATAAGTGCTACTTGATTATCCCATCGACCGAAAAACTATCTGCAAACTATAAGATTAAATGCCATTTACGGATGATCGTAAATGTCACATTCACTTGACATTAAACATGTTACACGTGCTTGTTACATCAAGGGATTTTTACAAGTATAGTATTAATACAAGTTTATTTGTATTTATATTAATGTTTTACTAATTTATTTGCTCTTTCGTTTAAAATTACTGCAATTTTTTTTTTTTCTTCAAGCCAATATCTAATGTTTACATACATTTTATAATTATATCCATGTAATGTTTTTTTGTCTAAATAAAGATGTTTAAGTCCCTTACAATCAATCTTCTGTTATCATTGATATTTATAATGTCCCTTAATAAATTAATTTATTAGATTTAAAATACTTAAACTTACATTTTATTCACAAATGCAGTTTTTTAAAAGTATCAGTTTGTTTATGGTTTAGTTTAATATTTCTGCATTTAAATACGTAAACTGTTCTTACTATTCTTTTGTCCAAAATCATCTGAATAAATCAAATTTTATATTTGGTATGTCGCTACGTCAAATGCCCTTGGCGAAAGAAGGAAATTTGGCAACATATTTTCTGGCAACCTATTCACTGTTTCATATATACTGGCCATTTTTTCAATATTTATATAATTTTTTTAATATAAAGAAGATGTTTTAGTTTTACATGCAAACTGTGTATAAAAAACCACAATAATATATGTATAAATAAAACATACGTGTATAAACAAGCATAAAAGCGTATCAGGTTTGTTTTCATAGCTGTTTATATCATTTGGCAACAAATCTTACTTTCTGAAGTGCCCTGATCACGCCAAACTTTCTAAAAAAGCACCAAGGCCCCTATATTGGAAAAGTACCTTCGTTTTATTTCTCAAATGTTTACCCATTTTAAGCAGGGAAAATATTTCTCAGCTGAATATGCTGTAATACGAAGAATATTTAAAATTTTAAGTAAAAAATATTATGTGTTGACAATACATCGGATGGATTGATAAGTTTTGAATCCCTATAAATATATATTGCAACATACTGTGTATTTCAGCTTCTAATTTTCTCCATAAGATTTCTTAAGACCCTGTAAAATGAATAGCGCCAGACTATGTGATTCGATTTAATATCAAATCCCATTTTCGTAGTTAAAAATGACTCATAGTTTTCCTTCTTGGCCATTTTTTAAGGGTGCAGCATGCTGCCTTTTTTAACACTATTGGCAAAATGCACCCTGCTCTTTTTTTAAAACAGTGAAATGCACCAGTTGCACCCAGGGATCTAATATAAAAATTTTCCCCGTGCCCATACCGTAGTATTTCTATATCTGTGTGGCTGAATCTTTTAAAAAAGTTATAGAATTTCTTTGTTTCATCTAGAAAAACAAAAGCAATTAACATGTTGTAATTTAATTGTATTTTTTAAAATTTCTAATTTGGTAATAGTAGGGGAGAGTGGGGTACGGTGGACCACCTCTTATATTTTATTTATTTTTAAATTTTAAAAGCTTTTCTTATAGGCTAATTGTTTACAGCACTTGGTTGATTACTCATAGCCTTCAAAACACATTGTTAGCTCAGAATGAACCCTTTTATCCTGACTGGTTGTTTTAAGCTTCTAAAAGTAAACGTTTTCATCATTATACTTTTCCTTATTTAGTAATTAAAGGTTATAGATAAATAAGATAAAACAGCTTTTTTGTAAAGGTGTAAGGTAGGGGAGAGTGGGGAGGAATGGGACACTTTTTACAAAGATAAGAAAATCAACTTTGTTTGACACAAAAACAAAAATTTCGATATGTAGAATACAAAATGAAACACTTTCTAATGTCCTTGAACAATATAGAAACATAATTTGCAGAAACAATTTCATACATAAAGAAATTGTAAATTTCAAAATGTGTCCCATACCTCCCCACTAACAGGGAGGTATGGGACAGCTATAAAACAATGTATAAGGCACAAATTGCCTAGTGTTGGCTATAATACAGTCTTAACAAAGATTGTAGGTTCGTTATGTCTGTTCTACAATATCAGATTCCATTACCTTCGTCACTGGAAAAAAAATTCAGGATTGTCATTCAGAGATGACATTAAAAAGTCATCAGTTTAATTTATTTACATTTTGAAGTAAATTAATATATTTATAATGTTATAATTAATATATTACCCCCGAAAAATATTTGCATATTAGAAATTTACATTCATCTTATTAAAAAGAAAGAATTAGACATGTCCCATTCCTCCCTCTGCCTTCTTTTATGTTAAACTTCTTGTATAAACAAAAATGCTACTTTTAAGGATAGTTTAAATTAGGGATAATATACAGTATAATGTTATATAAATTAGGAAACTATTACATCTACTCATAAACAAGTCATTAATATACAAAAAAGTATATGAAGCAAATTTACTTTTGATTCTTGAAATAATCTTTTTTTTTTATACAATCGAAAGCTTATGCAGATCAGCTACTTTTTTCAGCTGAAGCTTGGGGTACCATTGCTTCATCTAATGTGTGATTGATGAAATGATTAGAATGATACATAAAGAGAAAAACCTACTGCCCCATTCTCCCCTACTTGTTTTTATTTAATTTTAATGTTAATATGCTTAAAAGAAAGTTTTAAATAACATTTTTATGTGAATGTGTATTGAACTTCAACATGGGGACCAGTGGTGGACCACCCACTGCTGGGGTACGGTGGTCCACAAACCACTCTGTTACTTACTGTAATGCAGAATTTTTCAAAATATTTAATAATTGCTTATTCTCTACAAAGAAATATTGTTTTATAGTACTAATTATTTAACTGTAAATATAAAGAAAACAAAGAAAAATGTAGATTTATTTAACATAGCATATGAAATATTTTGGTTTGTATTTAATGAACTTTACAACATACTTATAAGTTATAACAACTTAAAAGGTGACACAAACATATAAAAATATTATTTAATACAACCCTGAGATCTTTCGAACACACACACATGTTCATTTTCAAAGGTAAAAGATGACTGACTGAATAAAAAACAGAAAGAATATTGTTTTTAAAATTTGTTTAAGGAATGACCAAGAATATTTTCAGGCAGATTGGGCTTTTCATCAAAGAGAAAAAAAATGTAATCTGCAAAAGTGGTCCACTGTGCCCCAGTCTCCCCTACTTTGTTTACCTTATCTAAAAATTGCATAGTTTACTTTCTGTTTTTTTTTTTGTTCCTAAACACAATACATTTTCTCTTGCCCCTTTTCTTCTTCAGTAGTGTCCATTTTAGTGACTAACACCTGCCCTTTTTCTTTCTAGAATGAACATTACATAATCGTACTCCTCATATGAAAGTTATACAGTAGACTCTCTCAAATCCACACAGCTTGGAAACTAGAGGTTGTGTGGATTTTAGAATTTTGTGGATTTCTAGTTGTTGTTTTGTTTACATTTTTTAAATAGTAACTAGAGGGCTTAGCCCACTGCTTGCTAACGCTCGCCAACCCCGGTGAATTGCTACGCAATTCACATTGGGATCGTTAAGCGATCACAGCTCGCTCACCACTATTTGCGTCAACTCTAGCCAGAATGAGTGCTATCATAAATCATTATAATGTATTAAATGTACAAATATTTTTAATGTATAAAAAAGTAAGGGAAAACTTTGTTGAAAATGTAAATAAAAATGTATTTAAAAACCTTGGAAACAGAATTAATTTAAAACCTTAGTGAAAACACATTAAAAAATAGTTTTAGTTTAGCCGCTATGCAATCCAAGCAAGCAACATATGAAATTTACAAATATTTTTAATGTATAAAAAATCATGCTAAACTTTGTTGAAAATGTAAATAAAAATGCATTTAGGTGATGGCCAATGGGTATAAAACATTTTAAAATTATGAAATTTACAAATTTTTGAAATGAAAAATAATTGATAAAAAAGTACCGTATTTTATGGAAGAAATGCTGCACTCCTCAAATTGGCCTGAATAAACTTAAAAATATCGTAATTGCTGCACCTGTTGTAAATGCCACATCCGTCGGAACGCTACTTTTGTCGACAGCATCACATCCACCTAACTTAATCAAATTTTTATGAGCAGTGTAGAATGCCTCGTTTTTAATGTCTTAAGATGTCTGAAGTTTTATTTAAAATATTTAAATTCGATTTTAAATATTTTTATGAATTTTTTAATTAAGGAAACTCAGTTGGTGTTTAAAAAAAAATCGTAAATGCCGCACTTGGAAAAAAATTAACTTTTAAACTCGTAAATGGCGTGGCGTTTCTTCCATAAAATACGATAATTGAAAATGTAAATAAAAATGCATTGATCAAAAGTTTGGCCCTATGACTTGTTGATCATCATTGAGAAAGCTAAGCGAACTGGAAATGGATGCCGTTTAAATTTAAATGGCATATTAGTGTCAGATAGGGTCTCTCACCTTTCATTTTGCCTATAGTATTGAAAATCCCGGCTGAAATTCATTTAAAGCTATAATAAGAAGCTATAAAAATGCTACGTATTACGCTAGCGAACTGTAAACAAAACACTTTCGCCTGTGTCTAAACACAATCTTGGATCAAAAACCTGATTCGCTGAATTCCTCATGTCTCGGTAAAACGGATCAATAGCAATTGCCATTCATGCATCGCTCAAAAGGTTTGTGTTAAAAGAGAGATTCTGTCTGGATTTTGATTTGCTGAGTTGGATGGGACATGTGACCGTTACTTAATCACTGAGAAATGTCGCTTTGGCTGTTGCCAGATATCAAGCTAAAAATACTGTCTTTTTTTAGTGCTACGTAAGATAAATATATATAGATTTGAATGTAATAATGCAATCGAAATTATAAAGAATGCTTACAATATAGTAGAATATTAAATAAAGCAATAAACTAAAAATTTCATGTATCGCCCCACTAATTAACATCAAAATCATAAAATAAAGTTTATTTCAGGTTTAGCCAGATTTAATAACAAAAAAAGCTCGATTAATACATAAATCTATATGGTAAAAAGATTGGGATTATCAGTGATAACAGCAATACCTTAAATTTTTTCAGAAATAAATTTATACTTCCTTTATGAATTCAGAAATATTAATAAGAATTATGTATACATATAGAATCGATATAAAAATAAAAAAGCCTAATTTTGTCCATACATCTGAACTGAAAGTTTCATTGTTTACATCTGTGATGATGTGTGGATTTTAGGGTCTGCATATTTGAGGGAGTCTACTGTACAAATATTTTTTACATTAAAATTTCCTCACAAAAGTAGGGAGTGCAAAAAATTAGCAGGTTGGGCAGGGGTCAATATTGTATTTGATATATACAATCAAAACAAATGAATGTGCTAGTGTATACGAAAGCAAAGAAATTTATTAATTGCATCAAAAGTAATGTATTAAATTATAATTCATACAAACAAGCAGAAAACTTCATTCGCTTTGGTTTCCTGGCTATTTATATATATGTATATATCATTTGGAAATAAATCTCATTATTCTTAAATTCAAATTATGCCAATGTCATTTTAAAAAGGGCCAAGCCAAGTGCCCTTTTAAAAGGAAGTACCTAAAAAACTATCTTAATTTTTAATTTTAAAAACGATTGTTTATAGATAAAATTTAAAAAAATATTTCTGAGGAGGTTTGGAGCTCACCGAAACGGATTTTTTTCCCACCCAATGCAAGCACAAATTATGACCCCCTCTTCCCTTTCTAAAACAAATTAAATAAATAGAAAATTTTACTGAGTTTTTTTAATCAAACTACCTTTCTTTTATATATTAAATATGAAGTAACTGTTAAAATGTATGTATGCTAATCTTAAGATTTTTAAAATTATGATTTAAAAGCAAATTCAAATAAGAATTTGTAGTGTGCTGATTGACCCAGTAGCAGAAACAGTGCAGCACGGAAGCGGGTGCTGCAGATTATTTTAAACCTTGCAGATTAATCCACCAACTTAAAAATAAATTCTGGGCTTAAAAAATAGCTGAAATTTGCTTTAAGTCTCTAGATTTATGGTATTTGTTGTATCCTTATATTATATATATTCTTTATAAATGGAAATTTTGCTTACTTTAAGTGTTTCTGTTATTTCTTATGATAGTAGGCTTATTGGGTCACAGATAAATTTTTGTTTGCTGCAGACTGACGCAGAAAATTCTGCTTCTGGGCTGATTGAGTATTCTAAGTCAGAGAACTATGTGAGTGGACCCTTTGAAAATATTTACAATTTATTCCTTTTGTTTTGTTACTAATACGAAAAACAAAAGTATCTTGTAAGATATTTCCATTATAGACAGTACAGTAGAACCTCTTTTATCCGAAACTCTCGGTTAACCGAAATCCATTTTTAAATCTCTTTTAAGTATCCCATTCCTTGGTGCAAAAAAAATTTTGAAAGCTTTTTTTTTAAACTATCATATTCCTTGTGTGCAAGTGGTCCTTTCCAAACTATGAGTAGTATATATAAATATTTTCGATCTCTTCCTTAGAGTTCCTTCGAATTTAACTTGAGCTCTCTCAAGCTGCGGAGTGGAACAAAGAACACGGACAAATTACCAATGCTTTTGAATGTTTTGCAAAAGGTTGGGCATGGCTGGAGCAGCAGACAGACTGTGATACTAGTGAACTAATAATATTAAAAAATTCCGCAATAGGGCTTCAAAGCAAAGACAATCAAAATTGCGACAAACAAAGCATTTTTTTCAAACCCTTGTGATATATGTAAAGGGTACTTAATTTTAAAATTAAAATTCAGGTAATTTATTATTGTTTCTATTGGTTTATTTTTATTAAGCACTTGTTACTATAATAAGAAATATTGCATACATTTTTCCTTAATCTTAAAATGGAAGCATCGTCGATTATCCAAAAATTTTGATTTTCCGAAAGAGGGTCTGTCCCAATGACTTCAGATAATCGAAGTTCTACTGTATTAAGATTTTCAATGTATGACTGGTAGCTGAAAATGTGCAATGTGCTTTGCAGATATTTTTTTGCCTTTTGCAGCAGTCGCTGAGAAGTAGGTGGCTTTTTTCGGTCGCAAGAAAGAAGTTTATAAAATATGTTTTTTGCTTAATGATATTTATGCAACACTTCTGTCTAAATCTACAGATAGTCAAATGTAATGTGGTATTATATAGTGAAGTAAGTAGGTTGTTTAACTCCTGGATATAAAATCTTTAATATACAGTAGACTCCCTCGTTTCTGCAGAGCTTGGGACTAGAAGTTGTGCGGATTTTAGAATTTTGCTGATTTCTGGTCATTGCATGGCCGAAACTAGCTTTTTTGGTGCCCCCATCTCCACCACAAAGTAAATTTACAAAAAGAATTTTACTAAGTATCTAATAGGCAACTTATTTTTAAATTTAAAATATATAAAACTGAACTATGTAATCAGCTTTGACAAACATTGATTCATTAAAACTTTGAAAACGGAATCAAAAGGAACCAAATTGCATTTTAATCTTTTTAAACATTTTTTTTTTTTTTTGTATAGGCTAAGTGAGGTTGATATCTAAAAAAAAGGTTTTACTAAGAATTTTACTTTGTGCATTCCTCCTCCCGTTTGTTTTTATTGTCCCAGGCAGTCATCGCCCATGGAAAGATGAAAAAAATAAATAAAGGATGCTCAGCAGGAAAAAAACAGCAACTTTCATGGAATTTTTTTATCTAATCGAAAAGTCAGACTGAGTGGTCACTTCGCATTTGGTAGTTACCCATAGTGGACCTTGAAAAACGGTAGTGATTCTCCAACACAGGAAGTGATTTAAAAGATAGAAGGCAAAGGCATAGACATGATACTTTTGGAATGGGAGAATGAAAAAAGACTAAGAGAACAGTTCTTTTTTCTTATTCATTTGCAATTTTGTATTGTAGATGAATCTTTTTATCTGTTTGTAAAGTTTAATGCATTTGATTCACTTTTCCTTTTAAATTTTCCATCTGCGAGACATTTTTATACAAATTTTGTATATATATACATACATTCTTGTGTCAAACAAAGTCTTCATTTTGGCACCTTCTGTTAAAGCGGCGCCCGGGGCACGTGCCCCCCCCCCACCCTTTTTTCGGCCCTGGGTCATTGCTTTGTTTGCATTTTTTAAACGGCAGTAATTTGAATGTAATAATTCAATCAAAATCACAATGAATGTTTGCAATAATTTAATATTTGCAATTATTTTAAGAAAATATTAAAATAATCAGTGACCCGGAGCCGAACAATTTTTGATGCTCCAGCTCCAGCTCCGCTCCTAGAGAAAATACCGTGGCACCAACTCGACTCCGACTTCGCGCTTTTAAGTTGCAGATTTTAATTTACACGTTTAATTTTTTGCTCACAAATACTTTCTATCTTCATTAAAGATCTGACAAAATGCATTTTTCTTCTCATCAAACTTGAAATGCTTGTTCAGAAAATATGACATATTTTAGCTTTTGCTTTTAAAATAGAAAGTTTGGTAGGATTTTAAACACAAAAATCTTAAATTTCTTCTACACTTTTCGAACAGCCAAAATTGTACGACTACACATGTAAACAACAGGCAGCCATATTTGTTTTCAAATAGTGTTGTCACTAGTTCAAGTAGAAAGTAGAAGTAAAGTAGTGTTGCCATTTTTTGAGAAGTTTTCCTTCCCTAATAATAATAATAATAATAAAAACCTAAAAAATGATATAATTAAAATACTGAATAATGATGTAATTAAAATATTTTAAGCCTAGAAATTTAAAAGACTGAAAAAAAAAAGATTTAAAAGAATAT
This sequence comes from Maratus speciosus, assembly GCA_963932465.1. NCBI lineage: Eukaryota > Metazoa > Arthropoda > Arachnida > Araneae > Salticidae > Maratus > Maratus speciosus. Next base: position 38,806,424 of record OZ010791.1, on the reverse strand, counting down.
TAAAAACTAAAGGAGCCCTGGAGCTGGGGAAAATTTAGAGCTCCGGCTCCGGGCTCCAGCTCCGGGTCCCTGAAAATAATTAAGTAAAGTAACAAACTAAAATGATAAAAAGTATGATAATTTTAAAAATAATTAAATTATTAAAAGTAAAGGTCAAGTAAATAATTAATAATGTATAATTAAATATCCATATTAAAGATGAGATCAGTTTTCTATGAATTCTTCAAGGAAACTTTCCTCATAAAGGTACCCTATTAATTCACATCAAAATCATAAAGTAGGAGAGTTTTATTTCAGGTTTAGCCAGTCTTAATAGTTAAGCAAAAAAGCTTGATTAAAACATAAATGTATTTGGTAAAAAGATTGTGATTACCAGTGATAACAGCAATTGTCTTGACTTTTTTCAGAAATAAATTTATACTTCCTTCCTGAAAAACCACAAGTTCAGTCATATTACCGAGAATTACATATTAAATACATACTACCGAATGATATAAAACTAAAAAATTCTGTAATTTCGCCCCTGTATATGAACTGAAAGTTTCATTGTTTACATCTGCGATGATGTGCAGATTTTAGGCATTTGTAGGTTTTAAAGTTGTGGATTTTAGGGAGTCTACTGTATTTGTAGATTCATTTTAAATAAAAATCCGTTTCATTTCATGACTTAAATTTTTTTTCACCTTTTTTGAGTTATATCACTGTACGAAGTGAAGTAGTAGGTGATTATATTCTCTCTTGTGAATTGCTAAAGGCTTATCAGTTGAATATTTTCTCCCTGCCACAGCACAGTACAGCCAAAATTGCCATTGCCTATTAATCCCTTCCCCACCTTCTTTTTCCATATTACAATCTGGTGCTATACACAGTCGAGTCTCTACATAACGAAATTCATTGTTCCAGTAAAAAATTCGTTATATAGGGAATAAGTAAAAATTCCTATTTAATGTGTAAACTTTGAGCAAAAATTATTTTTGGGGTGTTTAATTAAGAATTTGAAATGTTTAACTATTAAATATTAAGCTAATATTGTATTTCTTAATTAAACAGTTTCAAAAAAGAAAACAGAGATTTATTTTGAAAGCATAATAAAAATCACATAAGGAAAACTTACATTAATTTTAGACGAAGAAATCTTATTTTTTCGGTGTTTTGATTTCAAAATTGCTACATTCTCGAAAAAATGTTCACACTTTAGCAAGGAATGAAAATTTGTATCGGGAACATTTTCCTCCATTTGAAGTCCTGTCCTTATAAGATCAAAAGAAGTCATCATATCACTGCGTGATGTTTTTTTCTCGTGTTATACGTTTTCATTCTCATTGTCGCTCTCACCATCATTGTTCATAACGCTGCTTAAAATATCACTATCAGTAGGATACTGCGCAATAGTGAGATTGTCATCCACTTCCAAAAAATCAGAGAGAGTATAACATTTTCTTCGACATTTCTGCGTTCCTTAATTAATGTCCATTCATCTTTTAAGTTTGCTAAAGCCACATCTTCTTCGTCATCAGAATTCGCATAATTCGCATTATTCTCCAGGTTAGAAAAGCTGGCCTTTTTGAAGCAATTTTAAATTGTTTTTTCAGTTACATCAAATCTCTAGGCTTTATGAAGTTCCGCAACACACTTTCTAAGACTAATGATGTCTTTCGTGGAATCATTTTTTTCAGTAGCTATGATCAGTTCTTTTAGATCCTTTTCTTATAATGCACCTTTAGATTTTTTATTATTCCCAAGTGCATGGGCTGTAAGATAAAAAATTCAGCGCTGAATGGTAAATCAGGAATCAGTGATGGAAAATTAATTCCATGTGATTTGGAAGCTTTTTTAAAACTGAATAAATAAAGAATATTCTATGAAAAAATTCGTTATATGGAAATAGACATTTCGCTATATGGAGACTGTTTTTAACGCGATCATGGGAAAAGGGGACTGTTCCTACTAAAAATTCGTTATAGAGAGACTCGACTGTATTTCGAGATAATAGTTCTACGACTCTAAATTATCAGATTTTTTTATTAATTTCATGAGAATACTTTAATATATTTACCTCAATATAAAGTGGAGGTCACCAACCTGTGGTCCGCAGAGAAATCAGGATATTATTTGTATTTTTTATGTTTTATTAACAATAAAATGAAAATAATATCCCTAAAAAATTATTGCAATTTTAGATTTTTAGTTTTGAAAATTTCAATTATAGAAGGCGTTAAAAATGATTATAATTTAGGTATTACTTGATTATCCCATTTCACCAAATTATACAAATCGCCAAACTATTAGCCAAATTATGCAAATGACAATTTTTATTTTAAATAACAAAAGAAAAAATAAATTAGTAAAACATTAATAAAAATAAAATGTCTAATTAAAAATCACTTAATGACGTATCAAACACGTGTAAAGTGTTTAATGTCAAGTAAATTTGACATTTACGATCACCCATTATTGGCATTTAATCTTATAGTTTGGCAATAGTTTTTTGGTCGACGGGATAATGAAGTAGTACCATAATTTATTTTTAAAGTAGGTAATTTTTCTTTTTTTATAAATTTAAGAGCCAATTGAAATTTGACACAAAGCGCTCAATTCTCAAACATTGGAGTCAGTTTTTGAAGAAATGGGTATTTGGTGTACTCAGTTTCTTCTCGCTGATGAGTTGTTCATTGAGGGAGAAAAACCCAAACCCTATTCTACGCACAATCAAAAATTTCTAGGACTTTGTTTCGAGGTAGCCACAGCTTCCATGCCTAACAGATATATATTTTTTGCTTCTAAATGGATCAAACATAGAATTGCATGGGAAACTTCAGGAAGTTTTCAAACTATGGTGTAAAATGGATGCTTTTCAAAAGAAAATATCACTATGGCTTTGCCAGATTAGCATGTGTTTCCAAATTTTTATGAATATATAAGAGCAAAGAATGTCAATCAATTGGCAGTAAAAATTGTTCCACAGAACTACTAATAATCACTCTATTAGAGTCGTTATTAAACCAAAGAAAGAATATCCAATATGTGGATAATAATTTGCAGCAAATGGTGAGGATTGCAATTTAATGATGATCGATACAGAAAATCTCATCGATCAATCATTCTTCAGTAGTCGCAAAATCTAAATTCTAGTCATTCATATCAAAACCATAATAAGCTCTTCATAAAAAAAGAATACCCATGAACTTGCATGAATTTCAATAATTTTGTAATAAATAATATAAATAATTTAATAATAAAACAAATTTAATAATTTTATCTCTAATTAACAACCTTTAAATATTTTTGTTATGATTAAATAGGTATTTAAGATTTTCTTATTGTTCAATAGATATTTATATATGTGTTACATTAAATACAAATTAATATAAAAGTCTTTGGATCATTATTGCAAAAATGAACCCAATCGCGCCCATCGGCCTAATCATTCGGAGTTTTTCATGATTTTATTCGAACCTTGGATTTCCAAGCATAAATACAGGTTAGGTTCCTTTAGAAAGAATTTAATTTAACAAAACAGTAAACTGCTTTCGAAAGTGAAAGTATTGTAATTAAAAATCACTGTTAACAAAATCAAACAAGTTGGAAATTGCTCGTCAAACGTGGCAAATGAGGTGCGTTCGTACTATAACTAGTTTTATAATTATTTTTTGCACCCCATATTGTACTGAATGTGTATTTGTTTGCACTTCATAAGTGCATAGTCTGTAACATCATTAAAATGCACTTGCAATATTTTTTCCCCATTCCCCTTAATGTAACGGGAAACTTTTGACTGTTCCTGTAATTAAATTACACATCCGATTTTCATAAAATTTGAAATCGCTCGACAAAATTTTGCAGCAATTATATATTTAAAATTTCAGCCCATTCGGAAGGCTGTAACATCATTAAAATGCACTTACAATAATTTTTCCCATTGGCCGTAATGTAAAGAAAAACTTTTGACTGTCCCTGTAATTAAACTATACATCCGATTTTCATAAAATTTGAAATGGCTCGACAAAATTTTGCAACAATCATATATTTAAAATTTCAGCCCATTCGGTTGGGTAGTTTTTGCTCTGTTACATGCGGACGGACGGACAGACGGACTGAACGACGACTATAGGTGCTACGTATTTATATAATTACGAACGCACCTAAAAAGTAATAAAATGGGCTTTGTGGAGATCAACTTCAGTTGTCCAATGCAAAAAATATATATTTAAAAATATTGAGATGCAAATGAAATATTTAAAAATTTTCCTTAGGATTAACAAGTGAGTGAGTGGGTGTTTTTGCATGAGTGAAGTAGCCTCTTAACATTATGAAAACATTATTGGAATTTTGTTGATTTTTAATGGAAATTTTTAAAGTAAATTTAGATTTGTAAATAGCATTCTGGTTAGTTATTCCGCACTTTTAAAGCTTGAAATTAAAGAAAAATATTTTAAATTAAGGTTAATTAGAATTAGAATTTTGTTTTCTTACAATTTTGTCTACTTAACCCTTAACCGGAAATGTGAAAATTAAAGGTCAAAATTAGTACTAGCCACCGGCCACAGGGCCAGTAAATGAAAAAAAGTGGCTAGTGAAAAATTGTCTATCAGCAGCCACCTTCCGGCCACTTTTTTTACAAGGAGATAAAATTTTCTTGCATTTCATCAAGGATTCTACATTTTTCTGGTTCCAATTTATTCATATTAACATATTTATTTGGGCTACTCAGTTTTTGATTAATACGTATGGAAATTTTACTGTTTAGCCTTTTGAAATAAAAAAGTGGCCGCTAGTTTAAAGAAAGTGGCCACTTAAAAAATTAGTACTACCGGCTAGTGGCCACTAATGAAATTTCCCAATTTTGACCTATAGTGAAAATCCCGTGCACAAGCAGAACACTTAATAATTTACCAATTAGTGAACTTAAACATTTTTAATCTTTAATATTAATGCATTAGCAGGACCAATTTTTTAATATAACAACATAAAAATAAGTTTTGAATGTCAGAGAGAGAAAATATTAAGGGCAGATATGTAGACGCAACCATCTCAGAGACGGTACGTTTCCGGTTAAGGGTTAGTGCTATGGTTAAGGGTTAGAGGTTAAGGGTTAGAGCTATGTGTATGCATATGCATACACATAGCTCTCACTTCTCTTTTGTAATTCTCTGTTCCTCTCTCTCTCTTCCCTTTTAAATAAATAAAATAAATTCAGAGCTTGATTTGAATATTGATCTTTACTTATATACTTATTAACTCTTATATTACTAGGGGGCTCGGCCCCCTACGAGCTACGCTCGCCAACCCCCGTCCAGACACCGCAGACTCTAAATGCACGCTAATTTGATCGGCGTTAAAAAGATTTCGAAAGATTGAATTATAATTTAAAAAACAGTGGGGATCTCCCTATAAACGAATTTCTATTCATTTCTCTTTGATTGGGAATTTTAACGCCAAATCCGCTGCGGTACTACTTCATTATCCCGTCGACCAATTTCGCCAAATTATATAAATCGTCAAATTATACAAATTGATATAATTTTTATTTTAAATAACGAAAGAACAAATAAATTCGTACAACATTAATAAAAACACAAATAAAGCGTCGAAATAAAAATAACTTGATGACGTATACACGTGTAACAACATTTCAAAACAAGCTAATATAAAAGGAATTAAGTAAAGAGAGTCTTTGTCTCCTTGCGAAAAGAAAGTTCTTTTAAATGAGACATTTTAAATTAATTCTCAAAATATCAAATAAATGTCTAGCGCAATTTCTAAATTTAAACTTTTTTGCAATATTATTTTGTGTTCATTTTATGTAATAGCTATAATGTGACGTAATTTCTCCTAAGACTTCTAACGCATGTTAATGAATTTATTATTTTACAATATCCTTTCTCTTTTAAAATTCACGTGTATACTTAATATGACGCAATTTTTAATAAGTTCCTGCTTTTTATACTTAATTATTTAATTCCAATTTGAAAGTTTCTTTCCTGTTTATAATAGTCACGTGTAAATAAATTTTTAATTTGAAGCAAACATTATTGCTTGCGCTTTTTATACAGTTGGACAGTTTAAATTAGTACAATTTTCTGAAATCTGTAAAAAATATCTCTAGAAATGCTGAAAATTTGAATTTAAAATAGAAATAAAACCTGAAAAAATGAGTCAAAATATAAAAATTAATGCAATCTGCACTCCGGCAAATTCTATCGCATAAAATGATCTAAAAATGATTACACTGCCATGTATAGTTTTTGCTGCTATAAAACTTTTTTAGTGGAACGATTTTGTCCAACTTTAGCATTAAATATCTCTTAAAATAATTCTTCGATTTGAAAACTGTCTGCATCAGCGTGTTTATCAAACATTTCTGTATAAAACCACCGATTTTCATATTTTTGTATGCATTATTTTTGTTAATATTAACGAAGAAAGGCCTCCGGTCACAAAAAAATCAAAACCGGCGGCGGCGGTGACAGCGGTAGTTACTTTTTTTTAGAATAGAGAGATTATTTGCCAATTAAACACCCTGTTTTAATTCCAAATTAAATGTTTGGTAATAATTTGTAAATTATAAACAGTTTTCAAAAAACATTCATGATAATGTAAATATAAAAGTTGAAGTAAATATTTTTTGAACTATTACTTCAAAATAATAAAAAATGTTTTAAATATTTAAATTTGAATAAAAAACTGCATAATATGCTTATATTCATCATATCTTACTTAAAAAAAAAGTATATATTGAAACTGGTTTGTTTGCTTTATTAATATTTTGTGACTTATTGTTTTTCCAATTTCAACGAACTTAAATTACTTAGAATTTTCCATATTTATTCAGCATGAATCAAAATTCTATTATTTCAATGATTTGTTGTGCTAAAAAAGGCAGCCACGATTTCAGTTTGACTGTTTTTGTAATCTTCCTTTTTTGCCCTTTAACTTTTGTAAAAATGCTCCTTTTGAGGTCTATGAATGTTTGTAAGGAAGAACTCGGGTGCTCTCTTGGATTTTGAAATTATTTACATTTTTATTACGTTTGATGATTTTGAAAAGTAACTAAAGTAATGAAACATTAAAAAGGAAAACAAACATTCCCCCCCCCCCCTTTAATAATAATAATAAAGTGTGGAAAATGATACATGATATCACATCAAATTGAACCAAAAACAAAAGAAAAGCAATACAAAGATTCTATCTGTATGATGAGTTTTTTCACACATATTTTAAGTCTCAAGAACTCTTATCGTCAGTTTGCCTAGGGTTCTTTTTGTCACTGATGAAATGGTCTTTTAAATGATGCGAAAAAGTAATGTAAGTCAGTTTTTTCTTTCGTTATATAATTAGTTAATTTTAAAGATACACAGGCATGCCGTTTTTTGTATTGATCTTGCGGCAAAAGAAAAATATTTCTGCCTACTTTTGTTAGTGTTGACTCTAAGCCACTTTAGCAGGGCACAGCGCCCGGCGGCCCTTTTTATTTCTTTTTTGCGCCCAGCGCCCCTTTAAAACCCTTTCGATGCGCCCGCCTGCCTTGTTTAACACTTCTTATGCGTCCCGTGGAAATTCAACTGATCCTGGGAAAATATCGCAAATTCTGGGGACTCTAAACAAATCAGTTCAAAATACTTTTCGTGAACAAGGTACAAGGGGCCCTTTTTTTAAAATAGTGTTCCCTTTTTGAAAATATGTACCCTTTTTTAGAAAAGTGTTCTCTTTTTGAAAAATGTACTCTTTTTTTAGAATAGTCTTCCCTTTTTGAAAAATTCCCGCCCGGCGGCCCTTTTTTCTAGAGACAACACTATTTGTCTAGGGGTGTCCTACAGGGTTGGCACGGTTTAAACCAAGTGGTTTTTTTGTCAAAAAAACCCTTTGGTTTTTTTTAGAAAAAATCTAATATAATATTATTGATAGCAGTAATTGCTACTTTTAACACTTCATCTCAGCCATCAACATGAGACATAATGAGCCATGCATGTGGAATGAAATTAGCATGTGCTGGATGAACATATCTTTTACCCTATAGATTTTTCTTAAAACATGTGAAATTAGAAAAGATAAAATAGATAAATAATATTCAATATTTAGCATAAAATATCTTCATTTAAAAAATGCAGATTATTTAGAGCAGTTAATAACAAAATACAATGATCTTTAAGATTTTGGTTAAGTTATAAAAGAAAATTTTCTGGATTGGGAAAGATTATCCTTAAAGAATTTAAACGAGTAACTTAAGATATCAAATTGAATAACACAGCTTGCAAAAATTGAGTGCTAGTTATAGCATTTCAATAATACCAATCAATCTTTTCAGTTAGTTGCTGAATCGAATGGCCAAAAATGTTGACTTGGACACTTGGAGTTATCACTCAGAAAACAAAATAACCAGAAGTATTTGGATATTAAAAAAATATAATAATATCAACCATAGAATAATATATTATATTCATGAAACTGCATCAAATGTTTATTGAGTGATTATTATATTATTAATCAAAGAGGATTCTTCATACGATTTTTAAAGGTATCAATGTTTCACTGTGTAGAGCAGTTTACTTTGAACATAAGACATAGCTGTTACTAATAATGTTTAAATTAGAAATGATTTTAATTTTCTATATAATTGACTGTAATTATTTAATTTAAATATTTTCAAAAATTATATTACTTATATAATATCCAAAAATGTTTATTTTATCAACAGATATGCAGGGGCGCAGAATATGTCCGATCCGGCGATCTAGGATCGGGGGAAATTTTGCAGAAACACATTCCCTGAGATAGAAATATTTCACTATAAGTAAAAAGATCCGAATGGTGACCTTCACAAAATCGATCTCAGAATAATATATACCATACATCAGGGATGATTCTATTCTGAATTTTCCGAAAATTTAAAGCATTCAATTACGGAAAAAAAAAAAAAAAAAAAATGGTTATCAATCTGAAAATTCGGACATAAAAGTACCGCGAATTTTGTCCAAGAATTACGTAAAAAACGCGAATTTCGTCAAAAGATCGCAAAATAACCGCAAATTTCGTCAAACGATCGTGAAATAATCGCAAATTTCGTCCAAATGTCGCGAAAGAAAGGCAAGTTTCGTCAAAAGATCGCGAAATGAACACAAATTTCGTCCAAAGATCGCGAAATAATCGCAAATTTCGTCCAAAGATCGCGAAAGAAAGGCAAGTTTCGTCAAAAGATCGCGAAATGAACTCAAAATTTGTCAAAAGATCGCGAAATAAACACACATTTCGTCAAAAGATCGCGAACCAACCACACATTTCGTCAAAAGGAACGAAATAACCGCGATTTTTGTCAAAACAGGACGGAATAACCGGGAATTTCGTCAAAGGAACGCAAAAAACCTCGCAAATTTCGTCAAAAGATCGAAAAATAAACGCAAATTTTGTCAAAAGATCGCGAAACGAACGCAAATTTCGTCAAAAGGGGCGAAATAATCACAAATTTTGTTAAAAGATCGCAAAAAACCGCAAATTTTGTCAAAAGATCACGAAAGACCCGCAAATTTGTCAAACGATCGCAAAAGAACCGCGAATTTCATCAAAAGATGGCAAAACAACTGCGAATTTCGTCAAAACAGGGCGAAATAACCGCGAATTTCGTCAAAAGGAAGGCGAAATAACCCAAAAGTAGTCAAAAGGTAGCGAAATAACCACAAAGTTCGTCAAAAACCACTAAAAAACACAAATTTCGTCAAAAGATGGCGAAAAAACGCAAATTTCGTGAAAGGACCGCGTAAAAAACATAGTGCTGAGAGTGGATTTTGCCCCCTTCCACCACTCTGCTGTAACCTTTCAGAAAATTTACTGTGAATTTCAGAAAAAATCACTCAGAATGACCCCTGCCATATATACTCGTGCATAAGTTGAGAAACATCTGAAAAATAAATTTTTTATACCTACGGTAATACAGCATTTAACTATAACATAGGGGAGAGGGGGGCACCTTTCAACGTTTTTTGCAAAAGAATTATTTGTGAAGTAATACTGCTTTAAAAACTGAAATTCTAAGTGCTATTTATTAAATTCATATTTCAGGTATCCTCTGAATTTTTTCCATAGTGTCTAGTCAAAGGCAAAATACCAAATTTTGCATCTTTAGTGATGTATGCACATTGTTGAAATCTGCCCCTCCAGGGGGGCAGATTTCAACAGGAGGTGGGGTACATTTCAACAATAGAAGAGAACCTACAAATATCATACATTTTGGCAAAACAAACTTTATTTACAAAATAATATAGCAGATGAATGAATATAGTGGGTTGATCTAGATTCCATCTACATTATTTTGTCTTTAATTAAATCAAAATTTATGGAAAATGTCATTGCAAATACAGCTCAGGCTGTTCCTCCACTTAAATTTGGTTGAAGCAGTTTCATTTTAATATCATTTCGTTCTATGCTACTAATGTCCTCCTTTTCTGGAAAATAAAATTTCCAAGAATCTTCTTTTTTTCTCATAAACTGTACCTTATACCCGTCTTCTTCTATTTCTTCAATTTTTCCTACAAACAGAACTTTTTTCTTCTTTCCACAAAACTCAACAAGAACAAAGTCATTAACTTCTATTACTGAATCATCAGTTATTTCAAAATCCATTTGCCCTTTAAATTCCGTAGTAGTAGAAGTCAAAAAGTCTTCACACTCTGATTCATCATGTAAAGAAATATCATCTGCACATTCACTATCAGAAGATTCAACAAATAATTTTTTGGGTGGTTTCGACTTAAGCTTAATTTCATTTGAGACTGATTTCTTTTTCTTTTCCAATCTTTTAATGGTTTCTTCTTCAATACGGTTCTTTTCAGGTGTTTCGGTCAATATTTTTGACTTCCCTTTCTTCCTTCCACCCTTTTTAGCCTGGGCAATTGCTTTAGGGTAAGGCCTCACATCTACAGGTGTTATTAGTCTAGGTTCATTAGTTTTACTTTCAGTTGACCGTTTTCGTATTGGTGTACTAAAAAGTAGGATTTTCTTTACTAGTGCTTGGGAGACTTTTTGTTGAGCATCGTTCTTCAGCAATTGAATCATCAGGAAGAATTAACAGGAACTTGTTGAATAGAATTAACAGTTACAGAAGAAAGTTCAAAATCTTCATCAGTGAAAACCAAATGTGAAAAAGGCCAGATTCCAGTTTTTTGGAAGGCTGCCGTGATGTTTTTGCTAGTAAATGAGGCGGCATATGCAGTATTTGCTAATCCGGCTAAGTTATGTATGCTGATGGTCTTGCCTGGGTTTGATACCATCCAATCATTTTGTGCTACTCTCAACTTGGATTTGAATGGTCCTAAGACTCCAACATCTAAAGGCTGGAGGCGGTGTGAGCAGTGTGGAGGAAATGTTACTAGCACTATACCATTATCTTTAGCAAAGAGCACAGCATCAAGTGTACAATGACTTTCATGGTTGTCCATAACCAAAAGTATTTTATTGTCTACTGAACAACGAGTATGCTTTTTAATGTGCTTGAGAACCTCCAGAAACAGAGGTCCAATCATGTAGCCACTTTTGGGACTGTTAGCTAAACCTAAACTCCCTGTTGGTGCCCCAAATAACATAGAGTCATGGAATCTTGCCCTTGGGAAAATGAATACAGGAGGGACTGTATTTCCTAAAGCATTGATTGAAACTTTAAAATCTGACCTAGATGGTTGATCTAAAAAGTTATTGTTAGGGGCACCTTTCAACACTGTTGAAATGTGCCCCTTAAACTCTGTTGAAATGTGCCCCTGGTACAGATATTTGGGTTAAAGTATTATCAACCATCTTAAAAAAAGATTTGTGACTTATTAACAGTGTAGGCAGAAGCAGAATTAAATAAACTAGTAGGTGAATAAATATCACTTACCTGAGTAAAAGATTATTGGTTGATAAACTGTTACAAAATCAAAATTGCCTTTTTACTTTTGGGGTGTTAAAACTTGTTCACAGAATAATACAACAGTTGTAAAAAGAAATGGCTGAAAACTGAATGTCAACAGTTAAGTATACTAAAAGCTTATTGGCTGGCATATTGGCCAATCATTGTGCAGTATTAGAAGTCAGAAATTCTAGTTGTTGAAAGGTGCCCCATGTTGAAATGTACCCCCCTCTCCCCTACCGTAAAATTTTGGGGAAATTTTCATGTGGATTGGGGGAAATGTTGGAAGTAGAAACATTTTCTGCACCCCTGCAGATATGCATCTATATGCAATAGGAAATTATATTTTTAAAAACCCGGTTTAAACCGAAAAAAACCTGGTTTAAACCAAATAAACCGGTTTTTTTTTGGTTTTTTACAAAAAAAAAAAAAACAGGTTTTATTCCAACCCTGGTGTCCTATAAGATCTTAAAACGTATAACTTTTTAAAAACAAATCTCAAGGCTATTTCATTGTCATAATATTTTATTTCTTACCAGATTATGAATACTCATTTCCAACAAGTAAAAAATATAAAGCTCATTCCAACCTTTATGAAACACACTGTATATAAACATAAAGAAAGAAATTTAATTATTAAAAACTTTCTCAATGGCAGTCCCCCCCCCCCCCCCCTTCCACCTTTAATCTTATTATTGATCTATAATTACTTATATATCATGTGGCATCCTTTATAATTGTTTAATTATATTAATTTAATTGTTCACCTGCTTTGCTAAGTTTAAAAAAAATCTTCCTATATTAAAAAAAATATTGTTTAAAAAAGGCATTTTTATTATTAGTGAACGATGCTTATTTAGACTATATATTTAATATCGTGCTTTTAAATAAATGCAATTTATAAAATTGAAAATAAAATAATTTATTCAGAAACCAAATAATTAATCCCTTAAATTAATTTTAATAAACACAAAAATCAATAAATTCTTATTTAACTCTACACATGTATTTATAATATTAAGCCATTAAATTTCTTAAAATAAAATTTTGTGGTTCTGCAGACAATTTTGACTATCTGTTGACTCGACTGCAAAATGGGATGTTGGGGTGCAGAAACATAAACTAAATGTACAAACGACTATTGATTCAATATAGGGGTGAGGAATTTTCAGAAAATCTTACCAGCCTGCAAGATGCAACATAACAGTAGAAAATTGTTATGACAAAATGTACGCAATTGCAAAAATAGTTCATTACTATTACTACTATGCATTTTCATATTTTTTCCCCTATAAAATTAAGAAATACAACAGAGGAAAGTTTAGTATAATAGAGAACGGAGTACCATGTTTACATCATAATTTGAAAAGTTGCAAAATATAGCTAACTAGTAAAAAAAAAAAAAAATAATAATAAAGTTGGCATATCTCTAAAACCTACACTTTTTCTAAGACTAGCTAAAAATTCACTTGCCTTGTCAGAAAATCCACTCGCCAGTGCCGAGTAAAATGGTGTATTTCCCCAGCGCTGATTGCAGTATTTAAAATTTTTAGAATGATTCTTACTTTACATGTTTCAGAAAAGAGAAGTTAAAAATATGAATTTCATCAGGAGATATATTAAATATACAAATGCATTCTACGCCCATAGGCTTAACATGACCGAGAGAATTGGGGAGTTGACTGACAGCCTTAAGAAGCACGTAGTTCGATTATGTCTGTTAAATATCTGTTTCATTTATAATATCTATTTATGGATGCTGTGTTAAGTTCGTTATGGAATTTAAGCCAGAAACAAATGCTTTAACTATTTATATTGTTTGACGGGTTGATATTCCTTAATCTAGCAGTATGCTGTAGAAATATATTTTTAAATCATGCTTCAAAATTATTTTAAAAAATCAATACATTAAGATACAGTTTTCAAAGAACTTGCTTTTGAAAGTACACCCCTTCCTCCCCTATTCGACGATGTAAACATTGAAATTGTGTGATGTTTAGAAGTTACAAAATTTGCAATAAAATTAATTACTGAGGCCGTTGCAATCCCGATAGGAGGCTAGCGTTACTCGCGGACTTTTTGTTTCATAATACCAATATTTCGTCACTGAAAAAGATATTTTTAAATATATATTAAATTTTAGTAACATTATTAAGCTTAAGGTTATATATATATATGTATTAAAGAAAATCTTAAAATCAAACTAAATTTTTAATTATAATTTATTTTGATTAGGGATTGACCGAAGCAGGAATTTTGCCGAATACCGAAATTTCGGTGAAAGTGTATACCGAATATTCGATAATCGGCAACCGAATAGTTAAAAATTTTTAATAAAAATTTTGCATATATTAGCTTTTCTAATAAACTTTAATTAGAATTAAATTCTTAATAATATAATCCAGTTACATTTTTATTCTTAAATCTAATTACACAAAAAAATTTAATGACTTCTTTCCAATGACAAATTCATTATCAAAATTTTTGATATTGTTTATAATTATCATTTTTTTTTATATTTATGATATACCGTTTACCTGCATTTATCTTAATTAAATCATTATATTTACAGTAAACACTGTGTTACCATTTAACTTTTAAAAGTTGATTTCATTTTAAGTTAAAAACGATAAAAATCGTTGAAATTTTGTTAGTGAGCTAAGCAGTGCCCAAAGTCTTTTTATTTGTTTACGATTTTTTATATGTGCAATAACTTGAAATACATAATTAAGAAAAGTATACATTCAAATAAATTAATTTTATTATATTTCTTTAGCATTGCTACGGTGATTTTGTTGGATTCATTTACATTATTTGGTCTTTTTGTCCAGTATTTTCTTTTCGTTATTTGTTAATGGGTTCATTTTTTCTTTGTTTGTTTCAGCTCAAATTTCAAGCTTTGGTTATTTGTTCTTTTCATTTATGTCATGTGCCTGAATGTTTGCACTAACTCATTCAAGTCGACTTTTTTTTTTTTTTTTTTTTTTTGGGGGGGGGGGGGGGGTTAGTTAGTCTGTTATTAAAAAAATAAGTTACATGAAATCTCAGTTATTAAATGGACGAGTGTCACTCAATATTTGAGCAAGAGTGGTGTTTTTTTTTTCCTTCTTATCGTAGCGAACGTTTTATTTATTTTGCTTCAATATGCATTTTGAATTCCGAAGCTTGCGATTTTTCACTTTCGGCGGGCCCCACCAGTGGCCGAGAGGTTCTGCTCTCGAAGCTGGTAGACGGGAGGTGCTGGGTTCGATCCCAATCGCGCCCGTCGGCCTAATCGTTCGGAGTTTTCTTCGAACCTTGGATTTCCAAGCGTTAATACGGGTTAGGTTCCCTTAGAAAGACCCCCACGAAGGGCACCCCCCCTGGGCCTATATCCCTCGCGCAGATAATTGGCCGTCAAAAAATCAACTAACCAACTTCACTTTCGGCGTATGTGAGGTCGCTCCGGAACTTTCTTTTTACTAACCTGAGCGACAAATTTGGATATTCTTTTATCTTTTGCGTCCACCCATCCGAGACCACCATTCTGCTAAATTTACTTTCAGCTCAATGTGAGGACAAAAGGTGTCCGAATATTCTCCTCCCCCCGCCCCCCAATCACAGGCGGGAGAAAGGCAAATTCTGAAAAAATCTTCATCCTCTGTCTACACCCCGAAACCACATTCTTGTGAAGTATCTTGTCTTTGACACGGATAGAGTCCAAGATACGGGACGAATGTGTCCAATCTTTCAGTTTCTTGAAGAGTGGGATTGTGGGGTGATGAATTTCGAAAATTTCCCCGTTCCGTGCCTACGACCTGTTTTTATTTTGGTCCCTGAAGAGTCAGTCGCAGGCACGCAACGAAACTAAGGAATAAAAATCTTTCATGGATTCGCATTTTTTTTTTCTTTGTGTGTGTGTGTCTTTAATAAATTTTCGATTTCTCGCATTTTCAGACATTTTAGTGCAGTGTTTTGCATCAGTCATCTAAAAATGTCATATGATAATAAACTTTATGCTGATATTTATTAAACATTTTTTGTAAAAGAAAAATTTAAAATGAGATTGGAGTATTATTGTCTTTGATAATTTTGTAAATTTCATAAATTTGCTCCCTTTTCCTTAGAGAATGAAGACTCCCCTTTTCCATCAAATCCCGTGCTAATGCCTCTAAGTACCATGAAGGTACACCCTAGTCGTCCCAAATTTATTGGCTAAAATTAAATGTCCCGCGCCAGAATTTCACGATTTTTCATATAAATTGCTTGATCCCATAGCTACATGTTTTTTTCCCCATCAGACTATCTGAAATTAGAAATAGACAAGAAAATGTTTTACGAAGAATTTAATTTGTTAAAACTGTTTATCGGTGCAATTGGTCTTCATATTTAGCTGTGCAGAAAATGAACTAATTAAAATTCCATTTTGCAGCTACCAACCTTCCGGTAAAAAAAAAAAAAAAAGTTGAACGAGAAAATTTATTCAATAAAATGTTTCTTGTTTCTAAGTATGTATTTGTAGTATTTATTTAATAAAATTTCTATTTCAAAATATATTTGATTCGAAAGAACTGAAAGATTGGTTGCTATGATTTTGTATCCCATCAGAAATTATAACGTTTATTTATTTTACAGACAAAGTTAGTCTTTGCTTAAATGAATGATTGGCTAATAAAATTTAAGAACAAAGTGGAAATAATTCCATTTTTAATGTGTATTGGAATTGGCCATTTTAATAAAAAATTTGTCGGACACGTGTGATTCATTTAAATGAGCTTTTATTACGCTAGAAGTTTAAGCATACCTCCTGATTTCAATTCGGTTTTGTTCATTTTTAGGGTTTCGTACTTAAAAAGTAGAAACGGAACCATTTTAAGATCACTCTTGTGTCTGTCCGTCGGTCACAGTCGTTTTTCTAGTAAACTATGGAATGTGGAAAGTTCAAATTTGGCAGAAGTAATATTGACCTACGTATTTACAGATTATTAACCATTCACAAATATATTTAGGAAAAATGTAGGGGGCTAATTAAGTTACTTGATTTTTTTTTTTTTTTTTTTTTTTTTTTAATCGCGTAAAAGTTTACGTAACGCCGGGAAAAAAATAAAAAAAGTTTTAGGTATTATATTTTCAGAGATATCATCGAAAATGTAATGCAAAAATATGCCCCCTTCCCCCTCTATTTCTAAATCTGCTGAAACTAACGTTTTAAATGCAAAAATATGCCCCCTTCCCCCTCTATTTCTAAATCTGCTGAAGCTGAAACTAACGTTTTAAAAAATGAGGGGTTGTAGAAGTATATTTAAGGGTGTATTCCAATCCAAACTACTTATTTTCTGATTTATTTTTAGATTCATTTTTGCTCTGAAACGCATCAAACTGGAAAATTCTCTTATTTACAAACTACATAATGTGCCGTGCTTGTCGATTTTTTGATAAATGCAGAAAATATTGCAAAAAATGCTGTCGAATTTGGCTTTTTTAACCGAATTTTCCGAAGCGGGCGATCTGGGGATGAAGAAAATGGTCATACTGAGAAAATAATTGTTTAAAAAATCAAATTCTAATGAATTGAGCGAAAAATAAAATCACACGGCCTCTTATACATCTCTTCAAAAACCACCTCAGCAAGTTTCATGTTTTTAATTTCAAAAATGAGTCTGAAAATGTCTCAGAAAATTTCGAGCTGTTGAGGGTGAAAAAGTATTTTTTCGAATACACCCTTAAACCTTGCAGGAAAACTCTAGCGATTACCCTAATAGGGCCTATAGGTCACATAGTTTTTGAGAAAATCGCATTTTCCCGTTACACACAAATTTCACTTTGCGCGGGTGTTCAGCAAGAGTGTTGGCGCTCGAGGTACCTATCGTCGCGGAAGTATAAAAGGATTGTTGATAATGAAGATTTTCTAAAAGCATTGACGGTCATTAGCCGAGATATTAACCCTTAAAGACACGGACGGTTTGGACGTGCATAAAGACAGGATTGTCTTTTAAAGCCTAGATAACAATTTTTAATGTTATATAATTGTACGGAACCCTCTGTGCGCGAGTAACGCTCGCTCGCACTTGACCGTTTTTTTCCTAGTTAAAGTTTGGCTTAATATTAACGAACTCGCGCTATAAATGTACGTAGATTGTTTTGCGAGAGAATTTAAACTATGATCGTGAACCACCTATCCCTCGATTTTTGCCAAGTAATATTGTTCAGTTGACGTTAGCGCTTTTGGTATGTTGCGTGACTGAACGCATCTTGATGTCAAGGAATGTTTTCAGAAGACACTGGCCTTTGCGGGGAGGTGGGGTTAACCTCGGCCCTAACAGAGAATAGTTTTGGACACCCAACCGTGAAATTTTCTCTACCGATGGGCTGTTTATTTGTAATCTTCCTGACATTGTTGCGAAGCTTTCACTTCCCTCCCCCACCTTTATCCGTTTTTTCTTCAGTGTCAAGGTTATTTTTAATACGTATGTCGCAAAAAATTCCAGGCGAAGTATGTGTGCTGGGATTGAAGCTGTTTATTAGATGGATTGTTGTCATACGGTATTTCTCGGGTTACTATCTGTAGTGTCGTTTTCGGTTATCGTAATTTTGGCTGTGGATTTTGAAAGTTATCCATAAAATGGTCTAATAATTTGCGATTTCGGCGTTATTTCATTCTCTCTTTGAAAGTACTTCACCATAAGATAACTATTTTTCGTCGCTTTTTATTATTTTATGGGATTTAGACTTATTGAGTTCTCTATAAAATTATTATTATTTTATAGTTTTCCTAATTCGTCCATGATGAAAAGGTAGACTCTTCATCAGTAGTTTTCTTATGTCATTTATTTTTAAAGAATTTCATGAGTCTAATGTTGGTAATTGTCTTGTCATTCAACTATATATTTTATGATGATATGAGCCAATAAAATCCCCCTTTTAAGTAAAAATAATAGTTATTATTTAGCAATTATTATAAATCTTTTAAACTCATTGTATTGCGGGTTTTTTTTTTTTTTCGTTTTTCATTAATAATAATAATGATGATTATAAATTCGCAGTGCCCGTTATCTGTACTTGTAGTTTTTAAGATCAAGCAAAAGAATGTTCTTGTGCAACGTCGGATTCACTCCCGATTTTAATCCTGTCCAAAGCAAAACTAAATAAGGGAACTCAATCAGCGTCCTGTGTGTGCGGTCAACTGCAAGCGCCCTGACTGAGTGACCTTGCCCAATCCGTGAGCAGGCTCGGCTTCGGTATGCGTGAAGGTTATCCAATGCTTCAACCCTGCCGCATTATTTAATTTCTCGCCCCTCCTCGCCAGAAATTCCATTGCCTCTTATCGCATATAGTGCCTTGACACATGCATTTGACTTTCCTGGCTCTTATTTAATTTTCAAAAATAATACTACTACGAAATAATAATAATAATAAAAGAAGTTGTTGCTCGTGTAGTAGTTACACAGGATGTTGCGCATAAAATGAAAAGCATGTCGCCAATCCAGTTTCATTTCTTTTTTTAGCTTTTTTCCCCCTTCTCTTTATTTTTTTTAAGCGTTGTTCTGTGTATGTTGTAATTCTGTAGATCAAATTATAGTGTTTATGGGATTTTTCAGTCTTTTTGAATCTAAGAATTGCGCATTCTTTAGTTAATCTGTAGTTATTATCTTTTTTTTTTTTTTATGTACCGTGTAAAATATTAATTCATTGAGAATGTGGAGTGGATAAAGATTTATTATTCTGTTTTCGATTGCTGCTTCTCAAAAATATAATATACTTATAGATTTAGGTTCAGTTTTAAGATACAGATGTAATCTATAAATCCCTCAAGATTACATGCAAAAATATTAAGTGGCTGCAGAGAAATCTTACACACAATAATAATAATAAAGCACATTTAGTTTTGATATGTGTTGTTCGTATTGCCAGGTCTTAATAGTGCGGCATATGTCCTGATAGGGGAATACTCGCAAAAAGTAAATAAAATGAGGGAGGGGATTCCGTCTTTCAAATTCTACTGTATTTTTCTGGAGCCTTTAAGGAGCACATTTAAATCGCTTGAACTTTTTAAAAAGCTACTAAAAACTACTTTTCAGAAATAATGGCATTGGGAGAATAATAATCTTTTTGGTGTTGGTCTAGGCAAAAATTGGCGCCTATTTGCACAAAATTTAATTTAATAAAAAAGAGCCCTTCCACAATATTTGTAACATTTCAGTAACCTGCTTAGGTTAATCCAGGCTATTAAAAACTTAATAACATTTCTCGAGCTTAATAATAATAATTATTCATTTTCCAATTAACCGACTACAAAGGAATTCTTAAATAGTTAAGAAGAACTGTTAAAATATTTTAAGAGCGTTATGCTAATATTCGAGCGTAAATACCGCCACCACACGAATTTTAGCCTTGACACCAAGTCGCGTGCATAAGGACCATTGCTGTGAGTTGTGGACCAACTCAAAAATACGAAAGTACACACTTATGGCTTCTAATATCTAATTAACAGCTGTCTACTTTTACAGTACTGTTCTGTTTCCTCGCCTATAGCCCCCCCCCCCTCCCATTTGCCCGACTACCAGATGTTTATGTTGTATTTTCTTGTCATAATTTTTCTAAATGATTTATTAAAAAGCATACTACTGTTAAAATTTCGATATTTTAGATTTTTATGGAAAAAAATATATCTAAAAGAGCAATATTTTCTGAGTATTTTTAACCTTTAACTGATGTGACTAAAATTTGTTACACAACAGATGTGATCCGGTCTCTCAGACCCCTCGAATAAAATGAATAATAAAAAAAAAAAATAACTCATGGTTGAATTTACTTAAATTTTGTCCTAACAATATCGTTGTACTTCTCTTAGGAGCATGTGAATTAAATTGCATGAAAAAAGTATTTTATTCATATTATTTAACTTCAGTACTACAGAAAAGTAAAAAGCTGTAAAAGTGTTTACAGCTGGGAGACCGCGTGACATCAGTTAAAGGTTAAAGAAACCTCATAAAAAATTTTCTATAGTTACATTGGTTATGACTATACATTGGTTATGACTATACATTGGTTATGACATTATAGTTACATTGGTTATGACTTTTATTGGTTATGATCTGTGTTTTCCGTGTAATCGATGGTTAAATAAGTGGTCACTTTAAACTGATTTATTTCACAATGTTAAAAAAAACATGTTTAATTTTTAACTGTAATAATAATGAAATCGAAGTTTTGCTGTAAGATATAATCTATAAATCCGAGAATATTGCGTATAAAATTATTAATTTCGGAGAAATTTTCTTAATTTTTTTCTTTATATGCATGTTATTTGAGATAAATCAGTTTGAAGTGTCCATTTAACCTATGCTTACGTGGAGAACACAGACACATGTTTAGTCATAAATAGCGTTGGCGATTTGCTTTAAAATGTTTAAAAAATGTTGCTCTTTCACGACTATTTTTTCCGAAAAATCGAAAATTTTGACGATTTAACGGTAGTATTCCCCTTAATCCCAATTATTAGATAGCTAAAACAAGCACGATTTCTTATTTAAAAAGCTTATTTATCAATATTTATACTAAAAACTACTATTAAGTTTTATTAACTTTAAAATTTTATTTACTAACTTTATAATATATATATTTCCGCACGGGAAAAAAGTAAATAACTTGCTTATTCCTTTATGTACCAATTTATAAAGGAAATGACATTTTTTAGGCAAGTTTTAGATATAAATTTTAATAATGAAGACTCTTTGGACATAAATCCAATAAAATCAGATTTATCAGACAAAATGTGTTACATATAAGTTAACTGATGGTCTAGTCTTCGCAAATCAGCTGCATTAGAGGAAGGTGTCACAATGGTTAGTTTTTAGATTTTATTAGGAACCATCAACCGTGGTGACTTTGTCTCACTTTTTTTTTTTTGCCTCTAGTTGTCTTTAAAGATCCAAAAAATATTGAAATTTTTATTTAAACAATTTCTAATTATTTTTTTCTAGTTTCAAGGATAACAGTTGTAAATTTAAAAACTCACATTCAGTACTTTTAAAGAATAGTTAAAAAAAAAAAACACGACTTTTATATGAAAATAAAAATAAAATCGAAATGTTATTAAAAAATGATCAGAATGCAACGCATACGCATGTAAAAACAGTTAACATTTAAGACGGTAAGATTAATATTTTTGTATAGAAAACAAAATTTTAGATATATTAACTTTTTTCAGGCGCTGAAAAATCATATATTTTAGAAGAAATAGGTTTTTTTTTCTTGGGGGGGGGGGGGGGGGGTAAATGTTTAGGACCTTATATCTTATTCTTTAAAGTAGTGATGGTAAATGAATATTTTTCAGAATATTGAATACTGAATATTTGTCATTTTTCTTTGACTAATACATGTTGTACAATGTAACTTTCTGAAGCCTTTCATCCATATAATTTTTTATAATTACGACTACTGACTGGAGATTCATACGCACATGCATTATTGCCTGTACAAAAGAGTAATATGTATGTATAGTAGTACAACGTTTATATTTGCAGTAAATGTTTGCTTTTATGATTTTATTTTCAGAAAAATTAAATACATTAAACTAAATTTGTACGGAGACAAACAATCTCACCCCAAATTGACATTCAAAATGCCGGTTTGTGAATATGTGAATAAAGTTAATATAAAATCTAACATATCAAATTGATATATATATATATAAAACTCATTCATTTGTAAAAAAAGAAATATTAGGAAATAAAAGAAAAATATTTATCATCAAGGATAAGTAACTCTTCCAATCGAAAGTTTCCTCCAGTAAATTCATGCTTGTAAGGCAGATCACACACTGAACAGAGCGTGAGTCAAGAGACATTTCACCCTGTTAACAAAGAAGAAACCGGTTTGAACGGTACAATTTGTCGCATGTTTTTGTCTGTTCAGTGTGTGATCTGCCTAATAGTAAACAAAACAACAACCGAAGTGATGCAAAAGTCTATTTGTAAAATGCTAAATTAAATAAACAGAATTCTGCATTACTAATTACTTTTATTCTAACAAATTTTATTTATTGCACTTTCTGTCTTTATCTGCAAGGTGGGACAAAGTCAGCCCCTGACGGTACCTTGTTTTACATCCGAGTTATTCAATTATCAAATGAATTTACCAAGAAAGTTGCCATTTTTGTTCTCATCCATGGCTAAATTGTTAATTTTCTCGCTTAACCTTATGATATTTTTAATTTTTAGCTTGTTATTAAATGGTGATAGTTATTTCAGTATTTGAAAACACTCGAATTCTTGTAGAATTTTCAAGCACGCACCAGAGTGCCTTGCATATGCAAATAGAGTAAACTCTCTGTAAGGCGGACTCTGTGTAAGATGGAAATCTGTCTAACTCGGAAAGATTTTCAAGTCCTTGCGAATCCATAGACACAGAGTTAAATTTGTCTAAGGCAGAATATTGTCTACTACGGAAAAATTTTCTTGGTCCCGATCGATTCCGCCTTAGACAGAGTTTACTGTAATATATATTTAAAATTTATTCAGTACAATCATTTTAATACTATATTCAGAAAATTTGTAATGGGGTCCAAGTACGATATAAGACTCTATTTGTAGCTGTTACAGACTACTTCTGAATCTGATATAAAGCTGTTCACGATGACATAATATGTATGAGTTATTTATGTCTAGAGATGTAAAATTTCCGGAAATTTTGAAGTGGTGAAAAAAACCTGTTTCTCCCCCCTCCTGGAAAAAATAATTTTGTTATTGCAAACAAATTATATATATATATATATACCAAATTTTAGACCAAAAAGTAGTTTAATTATATAATATATTAATCTATATAATTATATCTTGAATATATATAATTATATCTTGATTAATTTTTTGTAAATAAATTTAAATTGAAAATACAGATAAATAAAAATTGTTTGTTTACAATTTTAACAACTTAATGTATTTTTTTAAATAATATTTGAAATATCTTGATGCTATTAATAAATCAAAGTTTTTACTAAATAGCATAATTTTATCGGTAGGTACATATAATTCATCAGTACATTTTAGTTACAATAGGAACTTATTATTATCACTGTTAAATGTACTTCTAAATTTATGTACTGTTATTTTTTAATATACTATATTATTATTCTGCAATATTTGGAATTAAATAAAAGCTGTTATTGAAAAAAAATACTGCTAAACAGTGCGAATCTTCTGGGCAATATTAACAAAGTTATTTTTATATGTGCACGAGATTTTTAGATATTAATTAATATTCAAGTGATTTAGAATTGAATTGGTATCTTTCATTTTATTATATATGTATTACATCTATAATGAATTATTCCCCAATCATTGTGTTTTTAAAACCTACGTAAATCTCCGACTTGGGCACTACTTTCTAAAACAGCCTTAGCTTTTAAAGAAAACAGGGAAATGCTATTTGGCGTCTTAGTACTACATAATTAAATAAGATTGTCTGCAAAGTTTGTGCATTTAAACATGAAAATGACTCCATAAGTCTGTCAGAAAGCATCAAGTTTCGATTTGAGAAACGCATAGCAAAAAGAAAAAAAAATTGATCCTGAATCTATTTTGGTAAATATCCGAAGTATCCGGCCAACTGATTTATTTGGCAAAAGGGTTGAATACCGATTGATATATTTTCTTCAGAAGATATAAATTATTATTATTAATTTATTCCCACTAAAAACTTTTTTTTTCACTTTGCATGAATATAATTACAAAAAGAAATAAATGCTTTTACTACTAAAATTTAATCCTTTCAATCTTCGAATTACCAGAAGCTCTCTTTGTTTAATTTAATACTATTGTTTGTATTATATCGTTCAACTGTTTAAATCATCATTTTCTATTTTAAATTGCCATTAAAATTAATGTTACAAATAACGACACAAAAAGAAAAAAAATCGTATTGGTTTCGCATTCACTCAATATTTTCTGGAATTTAGGTTTATTTAACAAAGAACACAGTATTCTAACATAGCTCACAGCAGTGTAAAAACAATAAATTCTGATTCAGAATAAAGATAAAATACAAATTTTGTTCAGTCAGTTGAAAAATTTAAAGTTAAAAAAAAAAAAAAAAAAAAAGTTGACTTTTTTTTTTTATTGGTTTGAATATAAAAGTAATCAAAATTTTATTGATAAAAATTATAAAACAAGCTATTTTTTGCTTTACTTAACTTAATTATAAAGTGTTTTCAACTAAATGTTGCCAGAAAATTGCTTACATTTTCTTTGCAAAGTTTATTTAGGTGCATTAAATATATATAATATAATATTTACGATTTATATTTATGGTAAAGAGAGTAAATAATTTTAAGTGCTTGTTATTTAGGGGGGGGGGGGAGGGGGAGGATCTAATAGTCAAATATCTCTAGTGATTAATATCTGATTATGTGAAAAATTACAGATATTGTAATAAAAAAGGTAATTTTTGAAATAATACTACGTAACATTGTTTTCAACGGCTCCATTTCCACTAACTATTCCTATTGACATAATTTTTCTTTTATAACGTGAGAAGCAACATTTAATTATCTATTTTCCAAGTTAGTGTTTTCATGCAGGTCACTGAACAAGAAAACAAAATAAAAAAAAGGCGTCAGAATATATAGTTATTACAAAATTTTGAATTTATTATTTTACAAATAAAACATCAATAATAAAAAAAAATCTTTGGAAAAAACTGCCCTTCCCCCCCCCCCCCCCTTCACAGAAAATAAAATACCGTATTTTATGGAAGAAACGCCGCACTCCTCAAAATTGGTCTGAGTAAGCATTAAATTTTCGTAATCTGCGAACCCGTCGTAAACGCCGCACCTGTGGGAACGGAACGCTACTTTTCTCAACTGTGTCTCATTGACCTAACTTTAATCAAAGTGTTCTGCACAGTGTAGGGTGCCTCATTTTTAATAACTTAAGATTCTAAAATGTTATTTAAATATTTAAATCAGGTTTTAAATATTTTTATGTAATTTTTAAATTAAGGAGATGTCAATTGGAATTAAATTCATCCAGAGCGCAGGACGCAGGCCTCTCTCCTTAGGCGCTCCACATTTTTATAATTGGTCGGCGCAACTTAGCACTCTTTTTATGACGCTTTTTTTTTTTTAACGTCGCATTCATTTTAGTCCTTTTTTAGTTTCTATTCGAAGCCCTCAAATTCTGAGTAGAAGAGTTGTAAATTCTCTTTGTACACCTGTATGATTTGGTATCATCATTGGAAATGTCACAGTTTTCATTATCGGCAAAGGCAAAGTCAGAAAGTTTCGCGTTGTTGAGCAGGGGACTTGAGAATAGTCTTAAGGAATTTTTACTTTATCCCAATTTTACGCGCGCGGGAAAAAAAAAAAACAACAACAGAAAAAAAACCGTAAACGCTGCACTTGACAAAAAAAAAAAAAAAAAAAAAAAAAAAAAAAAAATTAACTTTCAAACTCGTAAACGCCGCGGCATTTCTTCCATAACATACGGTAATAATAAATCATAACCCTCCTTTTTTTCGAGCATTCCCATTGCTAGTTACGCCCGTGCATTATATCGAGCTTTTATTGCAATTTTTAAAATCTAATTTTACTTGATTTCGTTCTTTATTATTAATTGCGTTGCGATTTTTTTTGTGGGGGGTGGGGGTAGTAGTATTTCGTTTGATTTTATAAAATTTTCCCTTTTGAAACTATTTGTGCTCTTAAACTTTTGAAAGTGTTTGAAGAAGTTTCGTTTACAGCTAATTTTGCTTCCAGTTGTTTTCAAACATAACTTATATGTGCAATAACTTTTTAAAGAGAAGAGACATTTTAAATTCCTTGTTTTTCAGCTGTCAGTCAGAATTAGAGACTGCAAAATCTCATTTAAAGTCAACCCTCAGTACCATCCGAAACTGGCAATCGAAAGAAATCAATCGACAATTTGCGTAATTAAGAAAATAGCGGGGTTAGTGATTTTTTTTATTTAAAAAAAAATCAAAGTAATCGAATTTGTTTTATTTTTTGAAAAACTTCACACCACACAGTATTATTTTATGACTTTTAATTTATAAAATAAAAATTACACGCTTGCATGCTATACGTATTAGCAATATATATTAATATTATTGCACAATTTACATAAATTATTAAAATTGTAACATTTTGAGCTATCAAAATATTTTATTATACAAAATGCATCAAAAGTCAGATGCCAAACATCAATTCCGTTGCTTAAATATTTTATTTAAAATAACTGCAGTGCATAAAAATTTTAAACAAAGTTAAGATGTTAACTTTTATTTTTAGTTAAAGTGTTGGTACATAAAAACGAGTTTAGCAGCTTTATAAGTTACTAATTTTTGAATGTACAGAACAGAAAGCAGAAAAAAATCGTTTTACCGAAGCAGATGAAGATGTTGCAATAAAAAGCAAGTTTTTTTCTTTCACTATATTAGATTCAGACAAAAATTCATTGAATGGTTCAGATTTTTACTTCAAACTTTAATATAAAGGGCATCACCAAAGTAGTATTTCTCTTTAGCAAACAATAATGCTTACGTTTTCGCAGAGCTTGTTAAATATTGTTATTGTTATAAATATTCAAATATCTATTCAATATTTATTAAATATTGTTAAATTTCTTTCCTGCATAATGGGGATGATTCAAAAGATAGGATAATAAATGTGCTGTGCTCAATGCTTGTTTGTAACGAGCAAAGTCATACAATTTTATTTTACTTAAACTTGCAGACGTTTTTCTAAATACCAAGTAATAGGCAAGTAAATATTCCCATATTTAATATATTTCTGCTTACATTTCCTTACTGTTGCAAGTTTATTTTACAATTTGATTCAAATGAAATTTGAAACCATTTTTCCTAAACGTTATCTTCCTAAAAACTGTTTGATTACCTGTATTATACAAAACTAAATTATATTAAAGTACATTAATATGTTTGTTTACATCTTGACTTTATTTTAAAATAATTTTAAAAAGGCTGATTTAAATCAATGATTTAAAAAAAAATCAATTGATTTAAATCATGATTTTAATCACTATTAAAATCAAGCTGATTTAAATCAGCGGACAATGAAAAATAGCCTACAACCCTATCTCAGATATCAATTTTAACTTTGATTTCGAAAAATGGAAATGCAAAATGTCATTCGTATTCAAATACATTAGATACCGGTTAATGTGATCACATCGGGACCACGAGTTTTTGTTAACCTATATCCGATTGATGACAATAAGCGATTTACGAAGACACTTAGGCGGTTCTCAAAAAAATATTTTCTCTCGATCAACAGCGCGAGACTTTGTCTCATTTTTAAACGTAAAAACATGACACTTGCAGGCATTATTATTGAAGTGATTCTTATCGAAATGTTTTTCATTTTTCGGAAAATGAATTACATTTGAGTTATAACCGATTGGTGTTTTTATAACGGCAGTTTTCCTCTCTTCCGTGCCGTCTCTTCCGGATATTAGGTTCAAAAGCCAATTTTGACAGCATTTTCTGAAAGGTCCGTCGGTAAAGGTCCCTTTACCGAAAAATGGAAAAAAGTTTTTTGAATGAGAGCGCCTCGTAATTTTATGCGTTTGAAAACAAAAATGAATTAAAAAATGTGTCAAGTGTTAGCCAATTTGGATTTGAGAAACAGCCTCAATAATACCCTATTGTATTATCAAGAAAATCATCCATTGCACTACGAGAACATAAATAATTAAATAAATAAAATATCAGATATTTGTTGAAAGAATTCAGCAAAATTTCTTTGAAGTCTGTTCTTTGTACTGTATATAGTTTCTGCCCTGGAACACTATTCTGGGGGGATCTTTTGAAAAATCAAGTTAACCCCGTACCGACTACCCGACCCGCAACGAAAAAGATGAGCGCCCACCCGGCCGCGGTTCGCGTTAACCGTCCCGATGCTAGTCGGAATGCGAGGTGCTGTAGTCTATTTGCATTGATGAAGTTTGTTTTGGCTTTCTATTAGTAGAGAGAGTGAGTGCGGCCATCCTCCTTGATATCCTGCACTGCTGAATCACCTGCCATTCCAAGGTTGTAACACATTCCCTGGTTTTGTACGGTTCTGACAGCCAGCGCGAGTGCGCCATTGTTCCCCGTACTCGTCGACTGGACAAGACCGCATTCCTGAAGAGAGGCTCTCCTCTGCTTGCTGCTGCGTATACATGTGACACGCAACACATACCCCGACAGATGGTCCCGGTCGCTGGACGCCGATCGGCGCCTCGCAACCACCATCCAAACCGGTTTTTGCTTTAGCTGAGAGAGAGAGAGAGAGAGGAGAGTTTCTGCCCCCATTTCCTTACAGCGCGACAAAATTAGGATCGCCGTCATTTAGTTACCCTCCTCATTAACGCTCTCGTCAATCCAATACGGCTCAGTGATAGATTTTTGTTAAACATTTTTAATGCGTATATTTAGCGTAATTTAGATATTATGGGCGGAAATAAAAAATAAACGTTACATGTACTTCATTTTCAATACTGAGCAAGCCATACTAAACCTCAATACAGTGAAACCTCCCTGTGCGACCACCTCCCTGAACGACCATTTTTTCATGGACCGAAATTTATTCCCACAGCCTCAATACTAATTTTACCTCCATTCAGAGACCATCTCAGTTGAACTCCCTTTATGAGCGACCCATTTCTTTGAAGAAAATGAAACAAATTCCGTATTTTCTTTGTCGCTCGAAGAAGGTTTTATTCGAAAAATAATTCCGGAGAGCGTATTATTCATCAAACTTCTAAACTAAGTTTAGAATTTTTTTTTTTTATTATTCCGCTAACTTTTAAGTGTTGTGCCTATTTAGGCAATGAATTTAACTCTGGTGACAAATTAAGAACGACCGTCAATAAACTCCCCTGCCCTATCTGTCAGGAAACTCTCAAAGAAATAGATAAATGAAATCGTCATTATTTGTTCCCGTCCCAAAAAAAAAAAAAAAAAAAAAAAAGGCATTTATTTAGTGAACTTCGAAAGCACTTGGAAATAAGTTGTAAAATATAAAACCGTAAAACCAAAGTAAACGTCAAGGTATTAATTTTTTTTAAACTCTGCAAAAATTAACTTATTTTTGTTTTGATACTTAAATTTTTATATTTTTCCCTAATGTGAAAATTAAATTTGAGTAACATCAATTGTTACGTTTTTTCAACAATTAAAATCTAGATTTAAGCATGACCTCCATTAAGAGACCACCTCTCGGAGCGACCCATTTTTATTGGAACGGAGCGTGGTCGCTTTAGGGAGATTTTACTGTATATCAATTGCATGATGGTAATCCGAGTCTATTTACACGAGTTAGAGGTTAGAGCACAGACAGACAAACCGAATTCATAAACATTTTATTGGAAACTGTTAAAAGAGGAAAAACTGTATTCGTGAAAATTAACTGCTTCACTGAATAAAATGCTTAACGATTTTAAAATGAGAAGAAAAAGGAAGAAAAAAAAGATGATTATTAATTTTAGTAATGAATGAATCATCATTCGGATTTCATCACATTAGAAAAAATGCAAACACTTAGGAGAAGATTTAGTTACAGATAAGTTTATTACTTAAAACTTTAAATTCTCCACACTAACACAGTATATAGAAATACGATCTTTAAGTTATTTAATTAATCTCAGAAATTAAACATGTAATTTTAAAAGACGAAGAAAAAGAAAAAATTAGTTATTGACGAGTTAGTTTGAATACTTTTGAATCTTACAACTTTATTATATAATTTATTTATGCTTCCATAGCTTAAATTTAAGTGTAAAATTACAATTTTATCAATGATTGGTAAACTATTCTAAATCTAAATAATAGAAAAAATTCTGTACCTGGGTTTAAAAAAAAAAGTGTCAATGTTCGTTTCTGGCATTTCGAGAAAAAAGTGATTTAATGTTTTTAATTACCTATTAAAAATAAATTATTTGAATTGTTGCAGAAAAAATTATTTATTTGTGGGGGTAATTTAAAAGGCGTATATTTTATGTTATACGTATGATTATTGTGCGTTAATGGGTGGACATAGAAAATAAAAAGTGATTATTAAAAAACGGTTTCAAAAAAGATGATCACTAAAGATCGGTGTTTTTTTTTTTAAGCAATAGCTAATATTAAGGAATTTACTAATATTAAGGAATAGCTAATATTAAGGAAGAGAGGCCAATGGCATTTTTTTCTCTCATACCTGTGACTATTGTGAGGTGATGGGTGGTCAAAAATGAAGGTCTTAGGTGTTAGCTATTCTCTTTTCTTAAAGAATTAATTTAGTAATTCACTTTTTTAAAATGTAGATTTGATCAAAGGGCAAAATTAGCATTAGCCCACCGGCCACAGGGTCAGTAAATGAGAAAAAAAAGTGTATAGTTAAAAATTGTCTATCAGCGACCACTTTTTTACAAGGAGAGAATAAAATTTTCTTGCATTTCATCAAGAATTCTACTTTTTTTGGTTCAAATATATTTATACAGTCGGACCTCTTATTTAACGAAGTCGCTAAATCCCGAAAAAATGTTCGTTATGTGGAAAATTCGTTAAATAGAGAGTCACCTTTTAAAATACTTTAAACTACATAAAACATATTTTAAGCCCGTAAGGGGCTGTGCATATATAACGTTATCATTTTAGGGGGGAGGGGGGGGGTTGGAAAATGATATCGTAAGATATCGCTAGGGGGAGGGGGAGTTACTCTTTTGATATCGTTATCATTTTTGATCCAACCAAAACTTTTTATTTTTATTTGTAACTTGTTCTTTAGATCAAAATAGTGTGTTATATATTTTTTAGTCTATTTTTATGGCAATACAAAGTTATTATTAAAATCATTAAATGATTGTAAAATTATTTCATTCCAAAATATGGAATACCCCCTACTTTTTGCATTCCTATTCTTCTGTCATATGGGTATGATTATATAATCTGCTGTTCGAGAAACCAGCTGTGAAGTATGTTTGAAATGATGCTTGTTGTGTTTACTATAGTAAAATAAATGATAAAGAATATTGTCCACCCATTTTGTTGATCAGAAGTTCTGCCCCCCCCCCCCCCCCCCCCAACACCCGTGAGGGGCAAGTGCAAGAAGACATTCTTACTGTGAATGCATTATGTAACAAAAAGGCATTATTAAATACTTTTAAATAATAACTATTTCTTTTAAGTGTTATTTGATATAAAGTTATTTCATATACAAAGTTATTAACCATTTGGAAAAATGGTTATTGTTCTCGTCAGGTTGGGAAATCAAAAGCACATCTGAAAGTTTTTATTGGTTTAATCCGCATTTTATTCGTTTTCTGATGGGTCTATACAGTAATCTGTATTTCCCTTTACTTTCAACAAAGATAGATACCTTCTGTTGCCACTATGACAAAAAAGTAATAAAAAATACAAAAAAAATTAATAACTCAGTAACAAATTGAGATACAGCTTTCAAACAAATTGCATTTAAAAGTACATTTTTTCTCTATACGACGGTGTAAAAAGTAATATTGTGGGATGTTTAGAAGTTTAAGAATGAAATTTTATTTAAAATGTGTCGTCAGATTTCTTGGAAATCTGACGATGGAAAAGCTTTTTCCCGAACAGCGAATGAAATGCTTGGATAATACGTAAGTTTCAGGTGGATAATACGTACGAGTCGTAGGCGATTTTTGTCGCTTGGAATCTTTACGTGTAATAACACTATTAATGTTTAATTCATGGCGTACGTAATATATGATCAACTCCGTGCGATTTTTTATGTCTTAAATTTTAGTTTTCGAAAAAATCATTTTCCAAATGATCGTTGTAATTTGATAAATTGCTTTTTTATTTAATTATATTTTATTGATTTAATTTCATTTGAATCAATAAAGTATGCGAAAATTAAATGTGTAACAATATAACGATATCATTACGGGGGGGGGGGATTCGAGGTATGATAACGCATGATATCGTAAGGGGGGGAGGGGGTCCAAAATTATCAAAAAGTTGATAACGTTATATATGCATAGCCCCTAAAAACTAAATATAATTTAAAAAAGTAATTAATCGCACTTTTTTTATATAAATTACATCTATTTGTTTTATATATTTTACCCATCAAAAGGAAATCTGTAAGGGAAATAAGAATGAAACAAAACATTGTCTGAAAATACATTGTATTTTCAGTTAAAAAAAATAATTTTACATTACAATCACGAATTTTTATTATGGTCGATAAGCTGTTTGGAGGAATACCAAATTTTAAAGCAATATTCTTTTTCTTCACGCCTTTATCCACCTCATCAAGATTTTTTTTCTTTTATGCCAAGCACTTTCGCTTTGACATTTTCGAGTTAAAAGAATCGAAATTACCAGCACGACTGAATGATCTGGAAAACGAGAGACTCTAGTTAAAGGACACGAGGCAGGCACTTCTTGGATGAAAAGCAAAGAATCACAGCGATTTTACTGCTGTCGGTGAGTTAGGTGCTGGTAAGACCTGTTCATGGTCACTGATCATCATAAAATGTGTTCAAAGAAAGAATAAGTTTGAAATGTCCAGTAATATTTTGTCAAATAGGGAGAAAAAAATTTTAGATCCCAAGAAAAAGTTCGTCAAATAGAGAATGCACTTCGCTATTTGGAGGTTATTTTACGAAGAAATTCGCGAAATGTTCTTGGTTCCAAGGAAAAGTTCGTAAAATAGAGAAATTCGCAAAATAGAGGTTCGTTAAATAGAGGTCCGACTGTATTAACATATTTATTTGGGCTATTCAGTTTTAGATGAATATTTATAGAAATGTCACTGTTTAGTATTTTTAAATAAATATGTGGCCACTTAAAAAAACTAGTTCTACCGGCCAGTGGCCGCTAATGAAATTTCCCAGTTTTGCTCTATACTTTCCAACATAGTTGAAAAGTGCTCATGAATTCGGTCTGTCTGTCTCGTGTAACCAGTGTTGAATTCAGACACGTTTCTCCGGGAGGGATTTCTGTGGCCCCGGGGGGGGACATTATAGAGTTCCGGGGGGGAAATTGCACTTTTTGACCATTGAAAACACAAAATCTCAAATCTTCCGGGGGGGACATCTCATTGCTCCGGGGGGGACATTCCCCCCCGGGCAGGGTTAGAAATTAGCGGTCGTTAGTCGCCAAATGCAACTAAATTATTGCATTTGACGACTAGACAATTATACCTAGTCGTCAAATTTGACGACTAGCTTTTTCCCACTTTAATTTTTGTTTAAAAAACGCTCTCATTCTTTAGCGCAAGGTTTTTTTTTTTTTTTTTTTTTACATAGTCGTTTTGTCACGTCTGAAATAGCCTGCTTCTTTCTTTGTTATTCTTTTTTTTCCTTCTTTTTCAAACACATGCTACTGTCCATTCTTTTATGGAAAACAGGTGTTCTTCACGTGCGTGCAGTGGGGGGAGGGGGGGGGGTTTCAATAGGATTTGTCAATCACCTCCTAGCTGACTTCTTTTTAACCAATAACTGATAAAACTGACCAGAGAGGTACCTGTCTCTAAAAAGCTTGCGCACTTAGTTCAAAAGCCTGGTTTAAAACTGCTATGCACCTGTCAATCACCTCTAAGCTAACTTGATTTTAACCAATAAAAAATAAAACTTACCTTAAAAACCACACCCTTAAAATTATTGCACTACTTGTTTGAAAGCATGGTTTAAAATTGATATTTGAGTTCAGTATAGCTTCTAGATGACACGAGTGTTTAAAAATGGCGAAACGCGATATAACTTCGTTTTTTTCCTTACCATTTCCAAATAAACGTTTAAAAATCGAAAATAAAGAACCGCTAGATTCTAACAATGAGAATTCTAAATTAATTCGCAAAGAAGTCAGCAATTCAACATTCCTAAAATGGAAAAAAGAGCACCCATGGCTCATTCAAGAAGAAAATTTGATGCTATGTACCCTATGTAAAGAATATGCTAAACCGGAAGAGACAAACTTTGTTAATGGATGTCCAGCATTGAGATATGAAACGGTAAGTAATTTCATTCTAAGAAT
Organism: Maratus speciosus; assembly: GCA_963932465.1. Lineage (NCBI taxonomy): Eukaryota > Metazoa > Arthropoda > Arachnida > Araneae > Salticidae > Maratus > Maratus speciosus. The sequence goes on along the minus strand of OZ010791.1, from coordinate 38,771,572 downwards.
AATTTGTTCTGTTATTATTTTTCTTTTATAAAATAATATTCACTGTCACTCATCTCTCCACTGAGTAAATTGCAAAATCGGGAACTATCAATTACTTGAACCTATTACTTAGCTTTATCGCCGATAATGCGAATTGAAATTAATTTCAAATTTCACTCACAATATTATCTACTTTGCATATTTTTTTTCCTAAGTTGATTATTCAGAAATACTATCAAAATGCGGCATTTTGAACCTAATTTCCGACGTCGCAATTCGGGAAAGTCGAAAAGTGTCGTCATGTGACACGAATCGCGATAAATAATTTATTTCCCAAAAACGAAAAACTCATCAGAACCACCTATCAGAAATAAATTGTTACTTTACGCGATATGTTCGTAAATATTTAAAATAAAATGCCCTAAAAATTTTTTAAATATTTAAAAAAAAATAATTAAATTTGAAAATAATTTCTAAAAGATGTATTTACCAAATATGGAAAACGCTATTCGATTACATTAGTTTCTTGGTAAGAAATCAACTCCCAATTTCATGCATTCTTAAACAAAAACTAATTTAATTTAGAAAGTAACTTTGGATCTTAGAACAGCCGTGCACAAGTAGCCTCATTATAATTTCTTTTTCCCTCTTTAAAGCGAGAGCAACTATTCAAATTCTATTCATATTCAACCTCACATATAAAAAGAACTCTGCAAATGTTTCAGCGGAAAAAAGAAATTATTGCGCTGCAAGCAAACAGAATAAGTATACAAAAGAAAAATAAATGAAAAGCCAGCTCTGCTTGTGCTTTTCCTTACTATTAAAAAAAAAAAAAAGATATCTTCGTTGTTAATGGAGGGATTTTCTTGAAATTTTCAGCAAGTTGCAAACATAGTAAATTACGCAGTGAAACAAATTTTTATTATAATGTAATAAGTTATTAGAAAATTAGAGCCTCTACAAAAATCACTCACTATAGAACAATTCTAAAGAACCAATGCGGTTTGTTTTGTTTACTTAAACACCGTGAGGTTAAACGTTATCAAAATAAGATGATCTGCTTTGGATGGATAACATTTTGTTATGCAGAAAGAAACTGTGCGGAGATTTTTTTTTTTTTTTCGTATTCTATTTTAAAAACATCCGTTATCTGGTAGGCATGCAGGATAATTGGCAATAGCCGTAATTATTAAGGATTGAATTGATGGAAACGGAATTTCGGCGTTCTTTCTCTTTTCGGCCGAAAACAAAAACATTGGAACTTTTTTTAAAGTAATCAGTAATCAATACATACATAATTATTAATTATATGTTTTTATTAAATTTATATAATTATTAATTATACATGCTTATTAAATATTTATAACTATTAATTATAAGTGTGGCCAAAATTGGCTCTGAGTGCCTTAGTCCCAAAATTTTTTATTTTGGGATATAAATAAAAAAATTATAATTCCATATAAAATAAAACGTAATTAATTTATCAACGAATACAGAAATATTTTCTAATTACAAGAATTTTATTTATACTTTTAAAATATTTTGATTTTAGGTATACATACAATGTAGGTTTATTTTTTATAATACTGTTTGTAAATGATTATATGTTATACTAGAACTTTCTCAAAGAATATTCAAAACAGTTCTGTAGTTTCAAACTAAAAATTCTCTATTTTTTTTTAAGGCTGTAGCTTTTAATGAGCGCGTAAAACAGTTTAGGCAAATATGTGTTGCTTGCTTTATAATTTGCATTCACGTCTGAGTCAGTCATGACTGATAATTATAAACAATGGAATTCATAGCAATAGTCTCATTTCAGCCGTGAGTAAAGTTGAAAATATTCGAAAGAAGATTTGGAATACACAATCTCTGTCGAGTTTTGGTCCGATTTCATGTCCGGCAAAACTTGGATTTTAGGCCGAAAATGAAATGAAAGTTTCGGTCGGTCGATTTCTAATTATTATTGTGTCAAAACATTCGGCCTAGAATAATATACTACCAAAAAATTGATAATATTTCCAGTAATTGAATAATCAATAGTACAAATTTTATATCCTCATTAGTTTTGGATTAAAATTCTACCAAGAGGAATATGTATATATATATATATATATTTTAATGTATAATTTAATAAAAGATTTACTTTTTTAGGGGGGAGAGAGGGATAAGTAGCATACTGTAATTTTATTTTGTTTTGCAACATCTCTATGTAGGTGAATAAATAACTTAAAATTAATAAGAAAAATTAAGTCATTTTTAAATTTTTCATCATTTTTACAGCACATAAAAAATATTTAATTAAAAAGTTCTGGCCTTTTTTAAAAAATTAATGAATTTTATTTTGAGTTTGTATTAAAATATTTTTTTTTCAGGTAAAAAAGCATAGTATGTCTGCTACGCATTATAATTCTTGCAAAGCAAAATTAGCCAAAGGTAATCCATCTAAAGCACCACTGATGTCTGCAGTTAAGAAAATGGATTCCCAATTACTTTCGAATATGGAAAAGCTCTTCAATACAGCATATCTAATTGCTAAAGAGGATTATGCTTTTGATGACTTTCCCAGTTTATGTGCACTCCAACAAAAAAATGGAATAAAGTTTGGCAACACATATGTGAATGATAAAGCAGCTAAACAATTCGTTAAATATATTGCAGAAAGCATGAGATCAGAAATTAAAGAACAGTTTTCTTCAATTGATTTTTTTTCTATGATGGCTGATGGATCCACTGACAGGGCAACAATATCATCAGAAATAATATATGTTTATTATTTGTATGAAGGAGATGTAAGATGTACTTTTATTGGTTTGAAAGAATGCGAAAATGAATGTGCTTCTGGAATAAAATCCACAATAGAAACTGCTGTACAAGAATTTATACCAGATTGGAAGGAAAAACTGGTTGCAGTCAGTTTTGATGGTGCTAGCGTAAACATGGGACCTGTTTCTGGTATTGTCAAATTAATGGAGGACGACTGTGGAGATTTAGCAACAGTTCACTGTGTAGCACACAGATTAGAGCTAGCTTTAGCTGATGCACTAAAATGTGTGAGGTATGTTACTAATGTTGAAGACACAATTAAAGGAATTTATTCCTTTTACCACAACAGTGCCAAACGTACAAGGGAACTTAAATCGCTCTCCGAAATCCTTGATGAAAAAGTTTTGCGGCCTGTTGGTTTGCATGGCATTCGATGGTTGCAATCACGGCATCGAGCTGTTCAGGTTCTTATTAAGAACTGGCATGCAGTTATAATTCATATGGAACAGGTTGTTGCTGCTGAAAAAGAAAAGACAGAATGTGCAAAATTAAGAGGATATTTAAAAACCTTGAAATGTGAAAGATTTTTGAATTTCCTTCATTTATATGAAGATATTTCTCACATTCTTGCAAGACTTTCTGAAACTTTTCAGCAAAAGTTCTTGCTTCTGAGCGATTTTTTTGTAAAGTTTGAATCTAGTAAAGAAAGACTTTCAAAAATGATTTCTGAAGATGCAAAAAGCCTTCAGGAGTTTAAAAATGCCCAGAGTTTTCAAGGTACTGAAGTAAAGTATAAAGATATAACACTGTCTCGGAATGATTCGAATTTACGTTTGTTTGAAGAAGACCGGAGAAAGCTTATAACTGAAATAATAGAATCTTTAAATAAACGGTTCTATAATATGACAAATGAAACCATCTTTGCAAATTTAAAAATATTTGACCCATGCTCCCTTTATGAATTGAAAGAAGGTGATGAGAACAAAGTTAATAATCAATTAGAAGAACTCATAAATAATCTTCCACACAATGTAAGAATAAACATTAATAAAGATGCATTAATCGAGGAATTCTCTGACTATAAAATGTGGACTAAAGATAAGTTAAATATTCCATGCAAAGCTGCTTGGCAGCGATTAATCGCAGAATCCAAATCTAATACGAGTTTTTATAACATCAGGAAAATTTTGGAATTTGTTATGGTTCTTCCCTTGAGCATTGCTGAATGTGAAAGGGGTTTCAGCCAACTTAATCTTATTAAGACAAACACAAGGAATCGTTTGTCACTGAATTTGATCAATGACATTCTTTTAATAAAACTGTATGGACCAACATTAGATAATTTCAATCCACAAAAAGCCATTAATTTATGGTACTCTGATGTAACACTCGGTCGAGTTAGGAGGCCTGATTTTAAAAATTTAACGAGTTAGGAGGCCTGATTTTAATTCAAGATATTATTTTAATTTTTGTATTCTTTGTTTGTGATTTTTGTATTTTCAACTTTTGTATTCATATAAGCTATATAAAAATAATTAGTTAAACATTTTTCTAGCATCCATATGTTGTAGTTTAATCAAATTTTACTGTTTTATAGAAAACCAGTTTTTACTTTGTTTTAGTGATTAACAATGATAGTGTTTTTAATATATACCCCCTTACCCTTAACACATAAAAATAGGAACAATATTAATGTTAACACGGTTGTGAAAAGAAATGAGAAAATACGATACAACGTAAAATTGCAACCATGAAATGCAGTTTGGCGCCTAGAAAATAAATTGTAGGCGTCATTTGACGCCTTACTTAAAAATCCCAATTTCTAACCCTGCCCCCGGGCCACCCCCTGAAATCAACACTGCGTGTAACTAGTGTCCGATCGCCATGAAATGGATATATGTTATTGGGTATCACTACGGCATGTTCGGTATTCAATAAGAAGTGCGTAGCATTTATGGTTCATTGACAGGGATACTCAAAAGAATTCCGTTACATGATGGTCCATGTGGAGAAATCGTTTGCGGTGTATCTCAATGATATTACACTATTTTAAACATATTGAAATGGATATTTATCAGTGAAGTGTACTACAAGGCTCTTACTACAGAGCAGGGGTTCCCAAACTTTTAGACCGAAGTACCACTGAATAGAAGTTGATACTTCCGCGTACCACCAGGTGACACACTCAAAGCGAATGCAGAAAAACCCGTGTAAACGGAATATCTCTAAAGCGAAATATTTTCCCAGTCTTTTGTGCTTCCGTCTGAGGAGATTTTACTGATTTACATGATTGCATTATTAAATGGCTACTCATATTGACTTGAATATTTTTTAGAGCATATAAAGTGTATCATTTTTGGGTGACAAATAAAGGTATATTTAAATATAAAACTACCGCATATAGTTTTGTTAAACGTCGAAAAAAATGCACATTTGAAATCGCCTTGATCGCCGATTTTTTGTTATATGAATACTACGTTTATGTATCAGTGGTAAAATACACATAAGAAAATTTAATAAGTTCGTTGAAATACCGTCGTAAACGCCGCACTCCTCAAACTGACCTGAATAAGCTTAAAAATATCGTAATCGCCGCATCCATCGGAACGCTACTTTTGTCGACAGCGTCACATTAACCTAACTTTAATCAAAGTTTTCTGAGCAGTGTAGGATGCCTCGTTTTTAATATCTTAAGGTGTCTGAAGTTCATTTAAAATATTTAAATCCGATTTTAAATATTTTTGTGAATTTTTAAATTAAGGAAACTCAGTTGGTATTTTAAAAAAAATATCGTAAACGCCGCGCTTGGAAAAAAATTAACTTTAAACTCGTAAACGCCGCGGCGTTTCTTGCATAAAATACGGTAAGTATAGTATACACACATACGATATAGTAATAGAAGAAAACTTTTTTTTCGGCGTGTATGAAAGGTCAACTCAACATCTACCGAATATGAGTTCCATTTATCTAAAAATTCTAATCCAAATTACATGTAAAACGCTGTCAAAACAGTAACAGAGAGCAAACACCACGGAGCTGGTGAACTGACACATCAAGGAGGAGGAGGGAGGGAGGTGGGATTGAGCTGCTTTTTGATTTCACATGCTGTAATTTATTTCATTTCGCGTACCAGTAAACAGAGTTTCAGTTCACGTACCGGTACTGATACACGTACCATAGTAACTGTGAAGTTTTGTTAGAGTATTCTGAATGTGTTGGGAAGTGTTTCATAATGTATGCCGTACGCATGATTTTTCGTTCTTGTTGATATTTAAAAGAATTGTTTCTTCAATAGGCTTCTTTTCCTATGCAAAAGAAATTTTCAATCCTATGCTTAGAAATATTTTACATGATTATAAAAATTCCAAAGCTGTGTGTTATTATCGTCGGCCTTGTAAATTTCTAGAAGTGTATTACGATACTGTGTTTTCTTTTAAGTGGAAATATTCCTCTAAGGTTTTTCTTTTCTTTGCGGATCATCCATCCGTATAACAAATGTTATTAACAAGTAGTGGTAAGAAAAATCTGATTAACAGTACTTTCCTTTCCGATGAGCCGCGTTTCTTATAAATCATAAATTTTCCGCTTCATTCTCCATTTCAGCGTATTCCTTGTAGTGATTATATAGCACAGTACACGTGTGAAATATGCTCAGTTTTTCATATAGGGTCGCATGATGAAATGGGAAATGTCGGATTAATTTAGGATTTAAAACGATTTTTTTCCCTTCCTCATATGATTGTTTTATTATAAATGAAAATAACGCTATTGATAGTAAATTCATAAAACAATCAGGTCAGATTAGTTTATTATTAATTTTTGAGCAACTTGTTCCTTATATTGCCAACAAAATTGGATATGTTGATTGTTGGCTGCGGGAAGGAGGCTAAAACTCTAGGCTATCAAAGCCTGAGAGCTTATGTGCCCGCCGGTTCTGTATGTACGTAACGCGATAACTCTTGATAGAAACATCCCATTTGCTTCAATATTTTTTCTAGTTTCATTCTGATAAGGCGCTTCCCTGATTAGTTTTGGGGGTTCATTGGCTTGGCTATAAGGATAAAGGGGGTTAGTCCACCCTTCTTAATTCAGATAAATGGGTTTTTCATGCAGAATTAGTCAATTTGCTCCAAATTTGGTATACCGGTTTATTATGTTAAGGAGCTTCCATGATTAGTTTTGGAGGTTCATTGGTTAAGGATAAAGGGGGAAAAGGGGGTTAGTCCACCCTTCTTAATTCAGATAAATGGGTTTTTCATGCAGAATTATTCGATTTACTCCGAATTTGGTATACCGGTTTATTATGTTAAGGAGCTTCCCTGATTAATTTTTTTTTTGGGGGGGGGGGTTCATTGGTTAAGGATAAAGGGGGAAAGGGGGAGCTAGCCCACCCCCCTTAATTTAGATAAACGGGTTTTTCATGCAGAATTATTCGATTTGCTCCAAATTTGGTATACGGGTTTATTATGTTAAGGAGCTTCCCTGATTCGTTTTGGTGATTCATTGGTTAAGGATAAAGGGGGCTAGTCGCCACCCCTTAATTTAGATAAATGGTTTATTGGTTAAGTATAAAGGGGGAAACGGGGGCTAATCCCCCTTCACTTATTATTTTTTTAGGGGTATTCTTTAAAATAAGAGTATAATATACAATTACTGTGAATAGCCTGTGAGCTCAATGACATCAGTTTAGCTGGGCACTTTTCTTTTTTATTGAAATCTGAGTTTTTATGAGATTATAAGCCACCGACCCCCCCCCCCCTCCCCCCACCCCTTCCCTGAAATTCAAAATTTGTCTTTCTACAGACGTAGTCCCTCGGTAACCCAGTCATTTTCATGAATGGCTCTTCTCTTATAAAGGTTGTGCACCCCTAGCGTAAGTACTATCTAATTAGAGCAGCCATACTCTCATCAGGGGATTATGGGATTCAGGGGATAAATTTACAGTTGTCAAAATCAGGGGAATCTCAGGGGATAATGCAAAAAATTCCCCAAACCTGGGCAAACCTGGCAAAAAGACTGTCTACTCTGGGAAATTGAGGGCAATTGCTGCTGTTCGCGTGCTTTATGATATCACATCTGTTGATATATTTAGTCACTAGACAGAGCTAACATCGTGAGTTTTAACAACAGTTCAAGAAGAATTTAAGAAAAAGAAAGGACATTTTAAAATTGATATTGGCACTTACTTGTAGCCATCATATTACTCATATAGCTTTTCAAAGAGGTAATAAAATCAAAGTGGGAATTTAATTCTTGCAGCAAACTACCAAGTTTTTAAGGACAGCCCCAGCCCCACAAGGCAATATAGACTTCATCTCTGTTTTACACAAATTAATGTTTTTCAAGTTCTGTTCATATTGTTTATATAGGTGATTATAAATTTTATTTTTGAGATTACCTTGTTTTTATTTTATTTTGAGGAGGTGGGAGAGTCATGATACTGGTTTAAAAAATGTCTTTAATTGCTGACAATGAAAAATTGTATATCCCGAAAAATATATCAGGGTATTCTCAGGGGATTTTTTCTTGGAAAAATAGTATGAACCCTGACCTGCGGCCCGAAACACCATGTCATTAATCCAAATTTATAAAACTAATTTAGATGTTGTGCACAAAAGATATTTCAGATTTTTTCTGTTCCTTTATATATTTTCATGGGAGGACCAAATCTGTTCTGTTATTTATAATTAATTTTAAATTATGTTAAAAAATCCTAAATGCCGTTTCCTTAGTTTAAAGTTCCTTTTACTCGTAGTTCTGTTTGTGATACAGTGGTGTATATGTCGTAGGCTAATTGAGAAATCCGGCTCTTTGCCAACAGCCTAGGCTCTTTGCAAAGAGCCGGGCTATTTGGAGAATCCATCTCCCTTTTTCCAATTAGCCTGATATTTTTTAGGCTTATTGCAAAGAGCCTAGGAAGCGTTAGGCTAATTGAAAAATGACCACTTATTATCCGATCAGGGTGATATTTTTAGCTCACAGGCTATCAAAGCCTGAGAGCTTATGTGCCCGCCGATTCTGTATGTACGTGTGTACGTACGTATGTACGTAACGCGATAACTCTTGACAGAAATATCCGATTTACTTCAATTTTTTTTTCTAGGTTCATTCTGATAAGGTGCTTCCCTGATTAGTTTTTGGGGCTCATTGGTTAAGGATAAAGGGGGAAAGGGGGCTAGTCCCCCCCTTAATTTATATAGATGGGTTTTTCATGCAGAAATATCGATTTGACCAAATTTGGTATACCGGTTTATTGTGTTAAGGAGCTTCCCTGATTAGATTTGGAAGCTCATTATTTAAGTATAAAGGGGGGAAAGGGGGCCACCCCCTTTAATTTAGATAAATCCGTTTTTCATGATGAATTATTCGATTTGCTCCAAATTTGGTATACCGGTTTATTAAGTTAAGGAGCTGCCTTGATTAGATTTGGAGGTTCATTAGTTACATATAAAGGGAGGAAAGGGGGCTATCCCCCCCGTAATGTAGATAAATTGGTTTTTCATGCAGAAATATGCGATTTGTATAAATTTGGTATACCGGTTAATTATGTTAAGCAGCTTCCCTGATTACATTTGGAAGATCATTATTATGTATAAAGGGGGGAAAGGGGGGCAATTGCCTCTCCCCTTAATTTAGATAAATGCGTTTTTCATGTAGAATTATTCGATTAGCTCAAATTTGGTATACTGGTTTATTATGTTAAGGAGCTTCCCTGATTAGATTTGGAGTTTCATTAGTTAAGTATAAAGGGGCCCTTTCCTCTCTTTATACTTAAGTAATGAACCTCCAAATCTAATCAGGGAAGCTCCTTAACATAATAAACCGGTATACGAAATTTGGAGCAAATCGAATAAATCTGCATGAAAAACCCATTTATGTAAATTAAGAGGGGGGGGGGGGGTCTAGTCCCCTTTCCTCCCTTTATACTTAGCTAATGAACTTCCAAATCTAATCAGGGAATCTCCTTAACATAATAAACCGGTATACCAAATTTGGAGCAAATCGAATACTTTTGCATTAAAAACCTATTTACCTAAATTAAGGGGGGAGGGAGGAGCTAGCCTCCCTTTTCCTCCCTTTATACTTAACTAATGAACCTCCAAATCTAATCAAGACATCTCTTTAACATAATAAACCAGTATACCAAATTTGAGCTAATCGAATAATTCTACATGAAAAACGCATTTTTCTAAATTAAGGGGAGAGGCAATTGCCCCCCTTTGTCATACATAATAATGATCTTCCAAATGTAATCAAGGAAGCTGCTTAACATAATTAACCGGTATACCAATTTTTTTGCAAATCGCATTTTTCTGCATGAAAAATCCATTTATCTAAATTACGGGGAGCGAGATAGCCCCCTTTCCTCCCTTTATATGTAACTAATGAACCTCCAAATCTAATCAAGGCAGCTCCTTAACTTAATAAATCGGTATACCAAATTTGGAGCAAATCGAATAATTCATCATGAAAAACCGATTTACCTAAATTAAGGGGGGTAGCTCCCTTTCCCCCCTTTATACTTAAATAATGAGCTTCCAAATCTAATCAGGGAAGCTCCTTAACACAATAAACCGGTATACCAAATTTGGAGCAAATGGAATATTTCTGCATGAAAAACCCATTTATATAAATTAGGGGGGGGGGGGGGGGCTAGCCACCCTTTTCCCCCTTTATCCTTAACCAATGAACCACAAAAACTAATCAGGGAAGCACCTCATCAGAATGAACATAGAAAAAAAATTGAAGCAAATCGGATATTTCTATCAAGAGTTATCGCGTTACGTACGTACGTACGTACACACGTACATACATAATCGGCGGGAACATAAGCTCTCAGGCTTTGATAGCCTGTGAGGTAAAAATATCACCCTAATCGGATAATAAGTAGTCATTTTTCAATTAGCCAAACGCTTTCTAGGCTCTTTGCAATAAGCCTGAAAAATATCAGGCTAATTGGAAAAAGGGAGATGGATTCTCCAATTAGCCCGGCTCTTTGCAAAGAGCCGGATTTCTCAATTAACCTACAACATATACATTTCTTAACCCCTTGACGATCAAATTTCTTTACATAATTTTCAATCTTTTATCACCGGATATTCTAAATATAATCTTTTGCATAATTCAATCCCAGAAATACATTGAATAAATGTGGCAAAATTTTCAATTCAGAATCACTGATAGGAATAATTATAGATTCTGGGCACATTATGTGTCGCGATAAACGGATGCTCCACGCTGAGTGATTTACCGATTCTAGCTGGCCAAAAGTCGATTTTTAAAAGTTTATCCTAGCGTAATTTATTTTTTGCCTTTTATGGCTCAATAGTTAGGGCGTTGTACCCTGCTATTGGTTTTGGTATAAATATAATTGTATGGTCCATAGACTAGCTCAAAGTTTGTGCTTCTTAGTTGGGAATGAATCAATTAATTTGAATATTGTTCTTTAATCTGTTACTTGAAGCGGGATAAAATATACTGCTCGATTATGGACGCTTCCAAACAAAATATGGACTTTATTTTATCGGATTTATGTGCATAAAGTTTGCACATATCAGCTGTTATTTCATATTTAATGTCGCAAAAAACTCTTTTTTTACAGTTTTTCAGTTTTAATATAGAAAAAGTTATATGATAAAGCACGATTAAGCTCAATTTTTGATATGATTATATAGTTTAGATTATTACCTTTTCGTTCGAATTTAATTTGTCTGCCCCTAGGTGCCCCCCCGGGGGGTGCACCTAGGTGCAGACAAATTAAATTTTAGAACTGTTTTTAGCTTATTAAGTCTAAATATTTTTTTTTGACATTTTAGTTCATGTACCATTTTCTGTTTGTCAAAGACAGCAGAATTTAAGTTAGTCACATAAATAAACTTTTGCACCATTATGCAACGGCAACAAGATTGAAAATTTAACGAAAATGCGAATTTGGTTGAAAATATTTTGTTTATAGAGGAAAATTACAACGAAGAGCACATGAAGTTTTGCAAGAGCGAAATGTTTAAATTTATGACCAAATTTGGACAAAAATTGCCAGTTGTATGTAGATATATCAAGACAAAATGATTTAAAATATATTACTTGGCTGCAAATTTTGAGTGGTTACAAAATTGATCCAGACAAAGTGTTTAAATTCAGATTTGATACAATGCAAAACATAATGTAGGCATTTTCTAATCATATCTTATGATTCTCATTCTTTACATAAGGTTCCTCTGTGCAGAGATAAATATAAATATACAACAGAATATGCAACACAGCAATTTTCATTAAAGCTGTCGAATGTTTACCTCGTACCTTAAATTTTAGAAAAAGAAATTTTAGGATTTGTTATAAATAATATATAATAGTTTTATCACTTTAGCTTCCATACCGTTAAGAAAGTATCATTAAAATTATTACAAAGAATGTAAAATCATGCGTCAATCAGATTATGGAACGTTTTTCAACGTATTCGGACTACTATAATAAAACTTCATAGTTTAATAACGTGAAAAACGATGTCTAAGTAATAATTTGTAAAACATATAAGACGTTTGAAAACAAAATTTCAACCAAAGTCGAAAAAATAGCTGAAAATTTTGTACATCCCGGTATATGAACTATAGATTTATCATATAATTCACAATATGCTAAAATTTAGAACAGTTAGGGCATATAGCACAGTTGAAAATTCCTCGTTAGCAATTTCCGGAAATAAGCGGGAATATACTTCAGATGTTTTGTGCAGCCCTGTATATGATTTATAGAATTTATACACACTAAATAGTATGCAATTTTTATAATTTAAAAAGGTGTTCCACAACTGAAAACGCAATTCCATCAATTATTGTTTATACAGAGAAAAGTATAACTGATTTATTTTGTGTGCCCCTGTATATGAAATATGAATGGAACATCATATTAAATAGTAAGTATCTTATGTAGCACCTCGAAGATATATATCAATTTAAATACTTTTGAAAACATATAGTACAAAATTAGCACTCGCCAGGCGTCGAGTAACACTTAAAACGTGGTAATTAACTTTATTGTCCTCACTCGCCAAACTCAATGGGCACCACTCGCCAAACGCGAAGGTTGAAAGATCGATGCCAGGGAGGAAAGGGGTGAAATTCGTTCGGAATTTACGGCGTCCAAATCGGCGATTCTCCCGAACGTAAGAAAAGAAAATAGCAGGGGTGATTCTGTCTCGAATTTTCCGAAAATTTAAGGCATTCGGTTCCGGAAAAAAAAAACGGTCATCAATCTGAAAATTCGGACATACCAAATATCGCTAATTTCGAAATGGCCGCCGAAAAAAATCAATTTCGTCAATCGTTCGTAGAAAAAAAATCACCAATTCCGTCAAAAAATCGCGAAAAAACGTGAATTTCGCCCAAGGACTACGTAAAAATGTGAATTACGTCAAAACATCGCGGAAAAAACTCAAATTTCGTGAAAAGATCGCGGAGTAAACGCAACTTTCGTGACAAGATCGTGGAAAAACTCATTTCGTCAAAAAATCGCGGAAAAAAACACAAATTTCGTGAAAAGATAGCGGAAAAAACGCAAATTTCGACAAAGAATTGCGAAAAAGAATCATAAAATTCTTCTAAGTATCCCGGAAAAACGCCAATTTCGTGAAAACATCGCGGAAAAACGCAAATTTCGTGAAAAGATCGCGGATAAAACGAAAAATTCGTGAAAAGATCGCGGATAAAACGAAAAATTCGTGAAAAGATCGCGGATAAAACGAAAAATTCGTGAAAAGATTGCAGAAAAAACGCAAAATTCATGAAAAGATCGCGGAAAAAACGCAAAATTCGTGAAAAGATCGCGGAGAAAACGCAAATTCCGTCAAAAGACCGCGGAAAAACACAAATTTCGAGAAAAGATTGCGGAAAAAAGCAAATTTCGTGAAAAGATCGTGGAAAAAACGCAAATTTCGTGAAAAGATCGCGGGAAAAACGCAACTTTCGTACAAAGATCGTGAAAAAAAAACGCAAATTTCGCGAAAAGATTGCGGAAAAAAACACAAATTTCGTCAAAAGATCGCGGAAAAAACGCAAATTTCGCCAAAAAATCGCCTAAAAACGCAAATTTCGTCAAAAAATATTGAAAAAAAAAATGCAAATATTTTCAAAGAATCGCGAAAAAAACCACACAATTTTCGTTAAAAGATTACAAAAAAAACCCCTCAATTTTGTGAAAAGATAGCGGAAAAACGCAGATTTCGTCAAAAGATCTTGAAAAAAACCCCCGCAAAATTCGTTAAATGGTCACAGAAAAATGCATATTAGTTAGTGCCGAGGGGGTGGGGGGGGGGTCCCTCTGCTGTACGTAACCTTTCTGAACATTTCCTGTGAATTCATTTCATTGCAATTAATAGTAAAAATAAAATTTTTCAGTTGAGTGTAATCATATCGAATGGTAAGTAATATATATTAAGTAAATTACAATGTTGATAGTTAGAAAAAACACAATTTTGTATGGAGCGTACATAACTTTCTTACTGACCAATGGTTAAAAAAACTGGCCAGTGAAAAAAAATCAATGTACTGGCCAGTGGCCAAAAATGTTAATTTTGACCTATAGGGTAACATGAACAAAATACTACATCAAAAACAATTTTTCTTCATAGACCGTAATGTAACATAATTCTTTTTAGTGTCCCTGTAAAAGATCGATAAATACTACCCATACCATATTCTATAGCAATCATCTTGTAGTGCACTCATAGATATGTATATAAATTTCAAAGTGTTTGAAATTATGAAATATCATTAAAAACCACCGCAAACGATTTTTCCCCATAGGCCGTAATGAAATTAAATACTTTGAATGTCCCTGTAACGAAATTATGACTGTTACACGCTACATTTTACAGTACCTAACATTCAACAGTGAATATCAATAACATTTTTCAATTTTATGGCGATGCGACTATATTGACACGAAAAATAATTTTGGCCAGCTAGAATCGGTAAATCACCCACCGTGCGCTCGTTGTAAAAAAGTGATCAGTAATTAAACATCATTCAAAATTAATTAAATTTGAACATGTCTACATTAATATATATATATATATATATATATATATATATATATATATATATTGGGAAAATGTTTGACTTATTAAAGGCAAGATCTTGATTTCTTTTTCTTCAGAACTTGAAAATTCCGCATTGTTATTTTTATAGCGTTTTATACATATTATATAGCTAATAGCTTTTTAAAGTTGAATTTTCTCGCGTGCATTGGTGTAGTCGTAAAAAAACAGAGGGTAAACGCTAAAGATCAAATTTAGCACTAGCCACAGAGCCAGTAAATGAGAAAATGTGGCTTGTGAAAAAATGTCTATCAGCGGCCACCTTCCGGCCACTTTTTTACAAGAAGAAAATAAAATTTTCCTGCATTTAATCAAGGATTCTACTTTTTTTGGTTCCACTATATTTGTATGAACATATTTATTTGGGCTATTTAGTTTTGCATTAATATTTATAGAAATGTTACTGTTTAGTATTTGGCCACTAGTTTAAAGAAAGTGGCCGCTAATGAAATTTCCCAGTTTTGCCCTATAATGTACGCTCAAGGCAGAGCGTATACCCTAGACTGCATGTACTATAGCTTTCTTGAGAAACAGAGTGTTCACAGTGAAAGCGGTGTTCCTTAAAAAAATTTAGAAGGTATACGACATATACCCCCGTATACCTTCCACTACATCCCTGGTCGCGTGTAAAGTTGGCATCCAGAAACTTTTATACAACTATTTCCAAATAATTTTAGCTTAGCCGCATATTTCTACAATATTTGTTATGGAAATCTGGCTGGAAGTATATTATTTGGAAATAGTGATGTTAAAAAACAATTTCATAACATTTCTTCTGCGATAAACGTTCAACCATACTGAAAAATTTAACTTTGTTATAGTGCTTTTTTCTACAACCTTTGTTATCTTACCATTTTAATTGCACTTTTATTTTTTACTATACAAGTGTGTTGCGGCCCGCCCAACGTCACAAGCATATGTTTGTGGCCCGCGAGAAAAAAAGGTTGAGTATGTCTGAATTAGGGCCTAAACTATATAGTAACGCGCAAGATAATGTTAACCCTATGGAAGTGTTTTTAACAAATATCTCTCTTGCATTTTAATATTTGTAATTTTATTTTTTGGCATAGTATATTTTCCTGAGGTCGATATTTAACGTTGTGCGTTTCTGCTTTTCCGATTTTGATTTTTTTTTTTTTTTTAAGAAACTGGTACAGTAGACTCCCTCAAATCCGCACAGGGGACCAGAGGTTGTGTGGATTTTAGAATTTTGCGGATTTCTGGTCATTGCTTTGTTTACATTTTTTAAACAGCAATTTAAATCTAAATTATAACGAATGCTTACAGTATAGTAAAATATTAAAATAATTAAGTAATAAACTAAAATAATAATAAAAAATATAGATAATTTTTTTAAATGATTAAAATATTAAAAGCAAAGGTCAAGTAAATAATCAATAATGTATAATTAAATATTCATTATAAAGATTAGATGCATTTTTCCTAAATTATTCAATGAAACTTTCCTCATAAAGGTACACTACTAATTCAAATCAAAATCATAAAATAAGGAAGTTTTATTTCAGGTTTACCCGGCCTTAATAATCAAAAAAGCCTGATTAATGCATAAATACGTTTGGCAAAAAGATTGTGATTACCAGTGATGCCAGCAATATCTTGAGTTTTTTCAGAAATAAATTTATTCTTCCTTCATGAAAAAGCACAAATTCAGTAATATTAACAAAAAATACAGATTAAAATATCTATAGAATTGATATAGAACTAAAAAAGTCAAATTTTGTCCCTACATCTGAACTGAAAGTTTCATTGTTTACATCTGTAAATTATGTGTGGATTTTACAGGGTTCTGGAAGGGTTGCGGATTCGAGGGAGTCTACTGTATTTGCATTTAAAAAACTTTTCCGCCTATCTATGACTGCATATAATTATTTTCTCAAAGTGATAATATTAAAACTGAAATATAAACCAGTTCAGCCTGCATTCTGTTAAATGAACTTAAGTATGAACCTCATATCCCCCCCCCCCCCCCAAGATGTAACAATAGAAATCGCATAAAATTTTATTATTATTATTTTCTAAAATATATTTATTTCTACAAATACAGTAAACTCTCTGTAAGGCGGACTCTGTGTAAGATGGAAATCTGTCTAACTCGGAAAGATTTTCAAGTCCTTGCGAATCCATAGACATAGAGTTAAATTTGTCTAAGGCGGAATATTGTCTACTACGAAAAATTTGCTCGGTCCCAATCGATTCCGCCTTAGACAGAGTTTACTGTATTACAATGTAATATTACGTGTATGTTGCCCATATTTTTAAAATCTCAATAAATAATTTTCGAGTAATTTTAATTATTGATTTTTTTTATCCATTAAATTTGTTTTATAGATGGCACGTCATAGCTACGAATTATTTTTTTTCGGAAAAGTTGGCACGCACAAGAAAAAAGGTTCGCCAACCCTGGTGTAGGCTGTTAAATAAATGAGAAGAGACTCGTTTTGCGCATGCGAGTTTGGGGATGAAATACATCCTTGTTTTGTTTTCGTTCGCAGTGAAATGATGAGTATGTGGGTATTTTGAAAATGTCAGCGCGTTATTTTATTTGTCATGTTTAAATATCTGAATGCTGAAGATGTTTTCTGGTTATCCGCATGTTTGCCACCATTATTAACTAGATTAACTTTATAAAAATAAAAGTTAAAGCATAATAAGGTTTGCTGCAAAATTTACATCCTATGACAAATATAATTTCAAAAATAAGGTTTATTTCTGTATGCTAAATCAATGCAAAAACCCTTGACGGGTTAAAAGTTTCTGACGCAGCACTTTATCTTATGCTCTAAGAATTTTAAATATGGAACTTAAAAATACTGATATCAAATTTTGAGTGACGTTATGCTATTTCTTAAAAAATATATTTGTATTTATTTCACCATTTTATTTTTGTTTTATTTATAATCGCATGTGCAAAAGTTATGTTCAACATGAAAAGCTGCATAAAATTTTATTCGCTGTTGCTTTATCATTTACATCTCTCATAAATTCAAAATATGTGTTTTAAAAGATATGATATAAAATTTAAGTGACGCCTTGATGTGACTTTAAAAGGTTTGTTTTTTAAAATTCAATTTAAATTATTTTTGACTTGGTTAAAATATTATTTTTACATCTACACAATACTTTTAATTTTCTAATTCACTGTTAAATATATCACTTTCATTGAATCTATACTATGCATTGAAATGTATTTATTTCAATAAATTGATTTATCTTTTGTGTCACGCTATTCAAAATTGTGAGTAAGATTTATGTAAATGGTTTATTTGCGTCAAACTATCCTTTTTCATACATTTCATGTAGTTTGGACACAATGACGCAAATAAACCATTTACATAAATCTTACTCCCAATTTTGAATAGCGTGACACAAAAGATAAATCAATTTATTGAAATAAATACATTTCAATGCATAGTATAGATTCAATGAAAGTGATATATTTAACAGTGAATTAGAAAATTAAAAGTATTGTGTAGATGTAAAAATAATATTTTAACCAAGTCAAAAATAATTTAAATTGAATTTTAAAAAACAAACCTTTTAAAGTCACATCAAGGCGTCACTTAAATTTTATATCATATCTTTTAAAACACATATTTTGAATTTATGAGAGATGTAAATGATAAAGCAACAGCGAATAAAATTTTATGCAGCTTTTCATGTTGAACATAACTTTTGCACATGCGATTATAAATAAAACAAAAATAAAATGGTGAAATAAATACAAATATATTTTTTAAGAAATAGCATAACGTCACTCAAAATTTGATATCAGTATTTTTAAGTTCCATATTTAAAATTCTTAGAGCATAAGATAAAGTGCTGCGTCAGAAACTTTTAACCCGTCAAGGGTTTTTGCATTGATATCATTACTTTTTTGAGGTTAGTGATAAAATGATTAAAAAAAAGATACTTATGGAATTTAATGCAGATTTAATTTTTACTATTTTATTACAATTTTCCTTATAGCAGTTTGTATATAAAAACAACTGGGTAAGTATAATCGCAGATCGCACAGAGGGTTTCATTTGATATTCCTTTAAAAACACTTTATCCTTAAATTAATAAATCCAAAATGTTAATTTATAATTATTAAATCCTTAAATAGATGTAGCACCAATAGTTCCAATTTTAATGGGGCAGGGAACGCACTCTTTTAAACAAACCACCTTCCAATTGAAGTCATCAAAAACCAAGTTGAATAAGCCAGAGCCCGTTGTGTTGTTTGACAAACAGCAGTCTCATGTCCCCTCCTTCCCCCCTTTTTCAAAATTTTTCAGACCAGTACATAAGAATGGAACCGAAATAATTTTTTCTCTTCAGAAATTACGATAAAAAAATAGTATGCAGTACTCATAAATTTACTTTAATGCTATATAGGGTGATTATTAAGTTAATTATAACGTTTGGAATCTGTTGCATTGATGTCCGAAAGGTAGTTTCTGAGTTATGGAAGCTGGACCCATAAGGCGCCATAGAGGGGCGAAGCCCGCTAGTGTCTATCATAATTATATCTGCCATGTAGACTAATTGCGATATTTAATCAAAATAGCCCCCCCCCCTCCTCATCCCCGGAAATATAACAAATACAAAATGTGTCTTTATAAACCTATCGTCAAATAGGTTTTTATTTCTTTTTCCCTAAAAAAAACATGATTTTTATATTCGTAACGTAAATAGCGGACGAAGCCCGCTAGTTCCTATCATAATATATATTTTTAATAATTTTATATAGTCTATAATAAAAATCAGACTTAAAATAGTCTAGTTCCATGAGTACTTGTAGTGTCAGTTACATGCTACGATTTTTGGATACCAGTATTTTAGAACGGGAAAATGTGACTTATTTTATCGGAGATACCTCATTAATTGAATAAGGTGAAGCAAACTTTTTGAAAAAAAGGTGGCCAACAAGCATGGCAGTTATCAGCTATGTGACTTTGTGCTAAAGTCCATTAATTTGATCTGCTTTAAAAAGATTACGGAAGATTGAATTATAGTAGAACCTGGATTAACCGAGCTTCGATTAATCGACTTTTCTGTTAACCGAGCCGATAACAAAGTCTGATTTTTTTTTTCCTTTTGAATGAGCCTTAAAAATAACCACACTCTTTAGCTCACTGTCCGTGCTATACAGGCCCTTCTTCCCCCAAAAGCCCTCAACTCCAAAGAAACATTGGACCCTGAGAAGTCAATAGCGAATAATGCTTTGTTTCCAGTGGCTGTGTGAACTTTCGTAAATTTTTCAATTTGCATTTTAAAATTTACTACTGGTAGTTGATTTTCTTTTTAAATTTGTTAAGCTGTGAAATAGAACTTTACATATATTTACTTTTATTATTTAAAAAACGTTCTATATATTTTTTTAAAAGAGATGTTAAATTCGCAAGCACGGCGGGTTTTTACACACAGTTTCTATTAACCGAGATTTCCGATTCCGATTTACTAACAGTCCCAATTAGCTCCGATAATCGAGGCTGCTCTGTATAATTAAAAAATCAATGGCGATCTTACTGTAAACGGGTTTCCCTTTACTGAGGGATTTCAAAACCGAATCAGTTGATGTTAGTTGCTGTTTCCCTGCTTGATTAAATAAGTTGGGTTGGGTTGATTTTTTGATTCTTTCCTCATAAAGGTACACTACTAATTCAAATCAAAATCATAAAATAAGGAAGTTTTATTTCAGGTTTACCCGGCCTTAATAATCAAAAAAGCCTGATTAATGCATAAATACGTTTGGCAAAAAGATTGTGATTACCAGTGATGCCAGCAATATCTTGAGTTTTTTCAGAAATAAATTTATTCTTCCTTCATGAAAAAGCACAAATTCAGTAATATTAACAAAAAATACAGATTAAAATATCTATAGAATTGATATAGAACTAAAAAAGTCAAATTTTGTCCCTACATCTGAACTGAAAGTTTCATTGTTTACATCTGTAAATTATGTGTGGATTTTACAGGGTTCTGGAAGGGTTGCGGATTCGAGGGAGTCTACTGTATTTGCATTTAAAAAACTTTTCCGCCTATCTATGACTGCATATAATTATTTTCTCAAAGTGATAATATTAAAACTGAAATATAAACCAGTTCAGCCTGCATTCTGTTAAATGAACTTAAGTATGAACCTCATATCCCCCCCCCCCCCCCAAGATGTAACAATAGAAATCGCATAAAATTTTATTATTATTATTTTCTAAAATATATTTATTTCTACAAATACAGTAAACTCTCTGTAAGGCGGACTCTGTGTAAGATGGAAATCTGTCTAACTCGGAAAGATTTTCAAGTCCTTGCGAATCCATAGACATAGAGTTAAATTTGTCTAAGGCGGAATATTGTCTACTACGAAAAATTTGCTCGGTCCCAATCGATTCCGCCTTAGACAGAGTTTACTGTATTACAATGTAATATTACGTGTATGTTGCCCATATTTTTAAAATCTCAATAAATAATTTTCGAGTAATTTTAATTATTGATTTTTTTTATCCATTAAATTTGTTTTATAGATGGCACGTCATAGCTACGAATTATTTTTTTTCGGAAAAGTTGGCACGCACAAGAAAAAAGGTTCGCCAACCCTGGTGTAGGCTGTTAAATAAATGAGAAGAGACTCGTTTTGCGCATGCGAGTTTGGGGATGAAATACATCCTTGTTTTGTTTTCGTTCGCAGTGAAATGATGAGTATGTGGGTATTTTGAAAATGTCAGCGCGTTATTTTATTTGTCATGTTTAAATATCTGAATGCTGAAGATGTTTTCTGGTTATCCGCATGTTTGCCACCATTATTAACTAGATTAACTTTATAAAAATAAAAGTTAAAGCATAATAAGGTTTGCTGCAAAATTTACATCCTATGACAAATATAATTTCAAAAATAAGGTTTATTTCTGTATGCTAAATAAGAAAACAAGAATAGAAATATATAACATTTGCACTATCGTTAGTATACTGTTAGTGCTAATTTGGCGAAAAATGTTAATGAATTAAATGTAAAAATGCAAATTATTTAAGCCATTTTAAAGATCCAAATTAATATTATAATAGTTAATTGTCATAAAATTACGTCTTATTGCTGTTAAATTTAAATACACACCAGTTTGAAGCATTATACTATAACTTATAACATAAATATAAATACGTCAATTTAAAAACTAGCGGCAATGATTTAGCGAGTTAGTGTATTTCTTATTTTACTAGCTGACCCGCCCGGCGTTGCCCGGGCCCGTAATAATATTTGTAAATGAATCTGAAATTTTTATCGCAGGTCCGTACAGACTACAGAGGGGGGCGGGTGTAGACAGTGCAAATTACCAGGGCCCGATTCACGTTCAGTTCCAAAGTTGTGTAAAGTCAAAGGTTAAGTTTTTTAATTTTTATATGTCTCATACTTCAAATGCTTTTTTTATTACAAATTAACTGATGAATTTAATTAAAATGTAATTATATTTTCAATAATTTAATTTTTTATTTAAAATCTTTATATGAAAAAGCAATTACAAATACAACATTAAGTGTAATACTGAAAAAGAAATAATAAAATTGTAAGCAAATATTACTATATAGATTTTTTTTTTAAAGTACCATCCAGGAAATTTATTTTCTAATAGAGTAAAGCCTGTTTATAACGGAATTCCGTAATAAACGAAAAAAAAAGTTCCAGTTCTCCCCCCCCCCCCCCCCTAAAAAAAAAAAAAAATGCTATTATGCTTTCTTCAATTTAAATAACCTGCATAAAACGGAATTTATCACTGGTCGTTTCCGTTTAAGCAGATTTTATTGTACCTTACTTCTGGGGGGGGGGGGGAGGCGTAATAATATTCTTAAATGAACATGAAATTCGTATCGCAGGTCCGTACAGTCAAAACTACCTGTCCGTACTAAATTACTTTTTACGTCATGACAACATTTTGTAAACTTCTTGCTGCTGTTTAATTCGCATTTCCAATACAGTGTTTTGCAGAAATTGCACCCACAATGCATGCCCCGGAACGTTTAAATCAGTAATTTGGATTTCAGAATCAACGCGTGCATCCTACAGTTATTAAGCCTATTTTGCCGATCGCCTTAACGGCGTTCTCGATCAATTCTATTTGAATTTCGAATCTATATCGATTCGACTCGAATTCGGATTCTTCTTCACTTTCAAGCATTTCCCGAGATTTTTAATGGGCATTTCAAATGATATTTTAAAACTACATAATTGCAGCGAAAGATATCGTACCGAAGACGTGAAACGTAAACAAACCCGATCGCCATAAATCCTGTCAAGGACTCTTACACAATAGCCAATCAGATGCGATTCTCGGGCGTTGCCATTAAACAATAACAAATAATCGCGATTTCTGTGCCACGTACGTTAGCGTAATATATATATATAGATAATACTTTGTAAATCTTTTATAATTATATTTATAATTTAATATTTTCTAAATGTCTTGAAAAACTGATAAATTATCAAGTTCCTGGAATTTCTAGAGATTCTTATGTTTTCAAACCGTTTCCAAAGTATGAATTTTACGAATATCGTATGTTATTTTTCGTGTGCGCCGTTTAACTTTCGTTTGCGGAAAACTCTTCTTTTTGCATAAAGATAAATCTCACCTATTGTCATTACATTATGTATATACAGTAAACTCTCTGTTAGGCGGACTCTGTGTAAGACGGAAATCTGTCTAACTCGGAAAGATTTCCAAGTCCCTGCAAATCCATGGACATAAAATAAAATTAGTCTAAGGCGGAATATTGTCTACTACGGAAAATTTTCTCGGTCCCGCCTTAGACAGAGTTACTGTATATTTATGATATGGGTCATTCCTTGTCAAATCAACCAGTGACTCAACCTGACCATTTCAGATTTCAATGAAACTCTCAGAAATCATTTTCCCTGATGATATAAATGAGAATATATTTTTATAATTTTTTTATCACATTAAATTTTCATACAATTAATTAAATTTTGAAAAATAATCATTTTTTGGGTTGTATAATTTTTTCAATTTTGAATTTCTCAAGTTCTATCAGGCATACAGAATTTTATGACCCCTCATTTTAAAGAGAAATTTATAAGGTTTAATTTGATACCCAAGTTGACTATGCTCAGTTAACAAAATAAATTTAAATCTTTTTTAATTTAAAAATTAAAAAAAATTTTAGGTAAGTGTTTTTTAAAAATTTTGAAAAAAAAATGTATGTTTGTTGTAATATTATAAGCTTAAATTTCTGAAATTTTTAGAGTGGGATCTCAATGGGATCAAGAGTTATGAAATAAAAACTGAAAATTACCATTCAAATAACAATCTAATTCTAGATATTTTGTTATTTATGTATTATTTGAATGGTAATTTTCAGTTTTTATGTCCATAACTCTTGATCCCATTGAGATCCCACTCTAAAAATTTCAGAAATTTTAGCTTATAATGTTACAACAAACATATATTTTTTTCAAAATTTTTAAAAAACACTATCTGAAATTTTTTAAAATTTTAAATAAAAAAAATTAAATTAATTTTTTAACTAATCATAGTTTACTTGGGTATCAAATTAAAACTTATAAAATTCTCTTTAAAATGAGGGGTCAAAAAATTCTGTACGCCTGATAGAACTTGAGAAATTCAAAATTGAAAAATTTATCCAACCCAAAAAATGATTTTTCAAAATTTAAATAATTAATTGTATGAAAATTTAACGCGATAAAAAAATTATAAAAATGTATTCTCATTTCTATCACCGGAGAGAATGATCCATGACAGTTTCATTGAAATCTGAAATTGTCAGGTTGAAAATTGAAATTTTTTGGTTGATTTGACATGGAATGACTATATGTATTAATGTAAATACTTCTATTTCCATTAACTTCATTTATATTATTTTGTTTGTTTAATTCATGCGATCAAATTAAATAATTAAATATTCTTAAAATCTCTTGTGAACTTGAAAATTATTTTTTTTTTTTTTTCCGCTTTACATTGTTTAAAATACACGATTTTTTTCGTGAGACATTGGCGGAACATTTTTTTTTTCTTTTCCTTTCTAGTTGTTTATTAAATAAGTGCAAACTTTAAATTTTAAATATACTTGTGAGACAGAAATCTGTGGAATTCGCTCTCTACAAAAAAAAAAAAAAAAAAAAAAAAAAAAATCAGAAAATTCTGAATTCTCTTTGCCGCCTTCTGAAGAAAAAGAGAACTTTTCCTTTGGTTGTAAGAAGGGAGGGGGGGGGGGGGGACCTAACGTGCTCGACGAAGGGAAAACTATTTTTGTCCTTGGTAAACGCCGTCTCGGAGGTGTTTGTTCTACGAAGAGCTTGTGTTGGTATGCGACTGAAATGCAAATGAAGTCGTGCTTACTAGCTGCTGCTGGGTGAGTGGATGTGTTACTTGCTTTTGATGAGCTAGAATTCAGAAAAAAAAAACCCCTCTAAATGGACTGACGAGACATGGTTGTAACACTTTTCCAATAATTTTGAATCCTACCTTTTAATCTCCTCGTTTATACATCTGCTTATCTTTGCATGACATTGTGAGTAGCGGGCAAATGATTTCTTATTAACGGTCATTAAAATCGCGAAATAGTTTTTATTTTCTTGCCAAGCTACTGTTTGAGAGAATTAACAATGTTACTAAACTAAGAAAAATGTATAACTATTAACTGTGCCTATAATGTCAGGCTTCTTTCAAATATTTATAAATTTGATAATATTTCATTGTAAAATAAATAAATAAATAAATAAATAAAAAAAGCCAGATGACATCTCGACAGTGCGAGTGAAGCAGATTTTTACCGTTTTTGTAATAAATGTATACACGCACGCGCGCACACTTTTATTTTCGTCGTTAACTTTTACTTACCTCCTCTGTCTATGACTATAGATCATTTAGGTTTACTTTTATATAATATATATATATAAAAAAAACTGGTAATTTCTTCAAATCATGCATGAACGTTAAAAATATATAATTTAATTACAATACTAAGAACTTTTTATTTTTTAAAAAAAGAAACTAATTTAAAAAACTGAAACATTATGAAAATCATAGAAAATTTCCCAACCTATTTCTTGGTGTCTTCTGTAATAGTATAGACTTAGTTATAGCAATAATTTTAGTTTTAAAGAAACAGATTAGTTATACAATCATGTGAAGCTTTCACTCTCTCTCTTGAATAGATTTAATAGAAAGTATACCTTAATATCTATAAAATGCATTTTGAGAAAAAGTGAAAAAGATTTACACTGAGATGCATGGTTTTGTTTTTATGAAATTTCTCTTAGTCTATATATTTAAGTTGATTATTTCTGGAATTGTCTGAGTTTTAGTATTTAAATGTAAAATGTAAAATTTTATATAATTTAATGTTTCGAGATCTCCAAAGCCGTTATCTTTTGTAAAATTTCAATCTCCATATTTTGCAGCGTTGCTGCAGTTTAAAAATACTATCGCTGTTTCCTTTAATTTTTAAATAATGTGCTTTTGTTAAATAATAGGATTATTATGTGAAATAGAATAGCTTGTTTAAAAATATATTTAACTAAATCTGCTATTTCGTTTGAGAAATTTCATTCTTTTTGAGAAAAATGCGTATTCTTATAAAATTTTTACTTTATACTCATATGCGATAATTTTCATTCATATGCAATATATATGATTCATTGGCATTTTACTGTATCTTTCTTGATCGTCGTTCTAAATCATTTGTTCATGTAAGTTGAGAATTGATCAATGATATATCTGCTTTATTTCGTTGATATTTAATTTAAATTTTTACTCCTTAAAGCTTAGAATAGCCAAACAATTATTATTAAGAATATGTATTACAATTTAAAAACAATCTTTTAAGCAATGCGAAAACACTTATTTAAACTTGAGATCAGGTAACTTTTTAAATTTCAAAAGTTGGAGAAAGTTTTAATGCATGTTATTTTAAAAATTACTAGATCCTTTTGTATACAAATTAAAAAAAAAAAAAAAAAATCTTTTTTAAGTTCCCTTTTGAATTTTTACTTTTCGGGGAACCAAATGTTTGTTTGTTTTTTTATTAATTCTTAGTCATAAACACATCCATATTTCTCCAAAAATGTATACATTGCGCACCGTCAATGATAAAAAATAAATAGTCGGATGCTTGAAAGCTTTTTAGAAACATAAAACAAACATATTTTAAGAATAGAATATATGTATTAAAAATACATGAACATATTTTATGGTATGATTAAAAAAAAAAAAAAAAAAAAAAAAAAAAAAAAAGATAACACGTTATAATAAAAAGCAGTTTTTATTAAGGGACTTTATGTGTGACTAAATATTTACTATGCATGATTAGGATATTGTAAAAGAAATAATAAGTTCGAAAAAGATGCATTTAAAAAATATCATAATTGTAACTTTATTTTAATATAAACCACATTTTCTGTACATTATATTTTAAAAATTTATTAACTATTAAGAAGAAAGGACAAAATAGGCAAATATTCAGCATTAATATGTTTATCTTTTTTTTTTCACTCATTGAAAAGTATAACTGATAAAAGACGAGCTAATCATTCTGAAATATTTTTCTTACACATAATCATTTTATGGTCGTGTGCGTTACTTGAAAGCAATCAGACGTTTCGCCTGGTATTTCCTGTAACGATGCTGGTCTTAATATGTTTCTCTCTTTTAAGAGGCTTATTTCTGGGTTTCAGTTTTTACCACGAGATTCCATCGCTTTAGTGGAGGAGGAGATTGTTATGATTCTTCGCATTCCATCTGCTCTGTGCTCTCAATACGCCGGTTTCAAGTTTCATAGGAAACATCTTTAGAGCAACCCTACTCTCTCCCCCCTCTGTGACGTGTGGTCTATTTTCTTTTTCTTCTGTTTTGGCCCTTGTGTAATAGACAATTTTTGATTTGCTGTGTTTGTGGGATATATTAGACATTTTCCTTTCATTCCGGAGTGAAAGTGGAAGCTTTTATTCTTTAATATTGAGCCAAATAAACAGTGAAAAAGTTACCATTTAGTTTAGTAATATGCATTTTTAATGTATGTTTACGCGCAACTTTTTAAACAGTGCATCTATTTTGTAATTATTTTTTGTTTGTAATGAGTTATTTTTAAGTCTAAATTATATAAGAATCTGTAAATGGCATAGTTTTATCCCTGTTCCTCTGTGTACTGACTTTCTTAAAAATACTTTAATGACCTTGAAATTTTACTATTAAGTGCATTCGGTCTCTAAAACTGCTCATATTTTTTTTTTTTAAATCGGAATATAATTTTCCACAATTTATATCGACACCCTTTTCTTTCTCCGTACTTTTATGTTGACAAATAGACATAGATGATCCTCAATTTTTAATTTTTTTTTTTTTTTTTTTTTTTTTTTTTTGTGTAATTGTTTGGGATTTTTTTTTTTAAACTCATTTTTTAAATCTAATATCGTCATACAATCACTGTGCGTTTATGTTTATCATTTTTTAGATATTATTATTTTTTCTTTTATATTTACATTTAAACTAGACTGCGTAATAAAGAATTTAGTTGAAAATTAGATATTGTATTTATTTAAAAAAAAAAAAAAAAAAAAAAAAAAAAAAAAAAAAAAAAATTATTCATTATAAGTATGGTTATTTATTTATTTCTTTTATGACTTGCCTGGATTGCTCGTGTTTTAAAAATGGCATTTAATCAATATACAGTTCAGAAGTAAGTTTTCCTCTGTTTACAAAGATGAACATATGTTCAAACTATAATTTATTAATTATTTATTAAAATAATATAAAAAGGGAGGAAATTATTTCTTTTCTTACTCCAAATCTTCATTAGTGAACAACACTTCAAGAGTGTCCGTGTAAGTTTCGTACATCCGCTCCTCCTCCTACTTTTTGATGCCCCACCCCCTTAAAAAAAAAAAAAAAAAAGTGTGCTAAATATTTTAATAAACACGTCCCGCAATGAAAAAGCGTACTGTGCAAAATCTCGACTTTAGTGAGTCAATGACCCCTAGAATCCAAAAAGGAGTATTGTGTATCGAGCACTTGTGTACTTGTCTTAATAGTAGGCACAAGAATATAACAGTAAATGTATATTGTGCTGTAGTTATAGTAAGTTTGCTTGGCAGTAAGTGTACATTAATTTAGAAAGGCGCGGTATTAAAACCTCTGTCAATGCCCCCTCTTTTGTCCTTATTTGTGCGAGAAAATGCGTGATAACGTTCACGAAATATAAAAAGTGATCACACTGTTTCTTCTTGCCATAATTTAAACATTTTCACTTGAATGGATTCAATGTGGAAATTACGCTGGAAAATGTTTACACGTTTATAGGTACCGGTTGTATGAATATGGATCTAATCGTCAATAAATTCTTTCTCATTTTTGACATCCTTAATGCATTTGGCGATCACAAAGAGTATTAAAAAATGCATTATTTGCGCATAAGTTTTGCTCAACAATTTTTAACTTTGCTACCTTTTACAACGCTAACAAAAACAAAAATTTTTTTGTTTGACCCGGTTTTCTTTAATGCCCCATCCCCCCCGAATAGAAAATTAAGCAAGAAAGAAAAAGTCAAGCAAAGATTATGAAACACTTTCAGAATACTGTAGTAGCAAAACTTCACCGTTTAATAAGATGGAATAGGATGACTAAGGCCGCACATTGAGACGACAGGAGGAAAATGAAGTGCGACATAGGAGAAAAAACAGGTCGAAACAAAGGAAAAAGCCCTGTTCAAAACTTTTTTTCCCCGAAATCGTGCAACAAGTTGCAAAACGTGTAACACATTTGAAAACCCACCAGCAACTACTGTCAATAGTCGGGAAAGTATCCGAATTCTTTGGTACAGTCTTGTGTAGGAGTTAGATTTGTATATAATACTACATAGTATTCTAAAATTTAGTTCAGTTAGAAAACGCATAACACATTTGAAAAATTTCCTTCGGTAGTTTCCGTCAATAAACGGAAATGAATTCTTTTGTGCACAAGTAATATGCAAAAAAAAAAAAAAAAAAAAAAAAAAAGAGTTAAATTTAAAAGCGCATACCACAACTGAAAACGATTCCATCAGTTATTGCTGACGGACAGTACTGCAACCGAATTCTTTGAGTGTCCGTGTAAATGAAGGATAAATTCCATGCTCACCCTATTCTATAGTAAGCATCTTCTAGTGCTCCTCAGCGATGTACCGTAATTTCCGGCGTATACTCCACGGATCAAACAATCATTTTTCGACCCAGAAACTTTTAAAAATAAAATGTAACTTTCTAAATCGCGGTAAATATTTGGCTTCAATAACTAAATAAAATTTCTGGGTCCAAACAGAGTTGTTTGATCCGCGGATTATACGCCGGAAATTACGGTATGTCAGCTTCAATATGTGTGAAATAGTACAGTAAAGCACCGTTTATACGTTTCTCATTTATACGTCCTGTCAGTGCGGACCCAATTCATCCCTATGTATTTTAATGTTGTAAGATTTCGTTTATACGACACATAATGTCGGTTATGTACGTAGGGATTGACCGAAGCAGCAATTTTGCCGAATACTGAAGCTTCGGTCGAAGTGTATACCAAAGCTTCGGTATTCGGCAACCGAATACTTGAAAATTTTTAATACGCATTTTTGCATATATTAGATTTTTTAATAAGCTTTAATTGAAATTAAATTCTCAATAATTTAATTCAGTTACATTTTTATTCTTAAATCTAATTACACAAAAAAAATTAATGACTTCTTTCCACTCACAAATTCATTAACCCATCACTTATCTTTTATTTTATCACTAGTCAATACTCAGAAATAACCTATGAAAGTATTAAACTATACAGGGTATTAAGGATAAAGATCGTCAGAAAAACAAAAGTTCATTCAAATAAAAAAAAACAATGTTGTCATGAAGCTGATTTACTGATTGTCTAAGTCTAATTATAAACATATTGAATAGGAATGTTCTCAAAATACAAAAGGTATATCAATTTGTACATTTAATTATTTTCTGTCAAATTATTGATAGAGTATTTATATTTTGATTAATATTTTACTATTCTGGTGATAAAGAATAGAAATTTGAGCGATTTTGATAAAAGCTATAGGATAGGCATAGGGGCATACTTATTTGATGTGTGTATTTTCTTTAATATACACCTTAGATATACAGATATGAACTCTGATATACTTAATTGATGTGTATATTAAAGGAAATACGCATTAAATAAATTTAAATTAAAACTAGTATGGTGTGGCCATCACAAAACTTTCTTCTATCTCATACATGTCAATACTTCAAAATTTACTACCTCAGTGCCTGTGTTCATCATAAGAATTCTAAAAATATGAAATTCAGCGCATTAGTTCTCGAGGCATGACTGTCGCTGAAATCGTGTAAATCTAGCAAAATGCAGTATAGCAGCGCCACCTATTAGGTTATTTACACCAGAACCTAATTATCACCAACTTATGCCAACGTCTAACTAAATATGAAGTTTGGGGAAAATTCATGCATTAGTTCTTGAGATAGAGGTATTGCGCAAATCATGACAAATGCAGTATAGAAGCGTCACCTGTTGAGCGATTTGCAACAACACATAATCAGCAGCAATATTAATCAAGTTATACTTAAATCTGAAGTTTGATGAAAATTCGTGCATTAGTTCTTGAGATAGAGCTATTGAGGAAAAAGTTCATATTGCAGCACAGCAGCGCCACCTATTGGGCGATTTACACCAACACGTGGTCAGCATAATTTCATATGAAGGACTAACTAAATCCGAAGTTTGGTGAAAATGTGTGCAATAGTTCTTGAGATAGAGCTACTGCGAAAATAGTGTAAATCCTGCAAAATGCAGCATAGCAGCGCCATCTGTTGGGCGATTTACACCAAAACGTAAACAGCGTCCATTCATGTCAAGGATTAACGGAATCTAAAGTTTTATAAAAATCCGTGCATTAGTTCTTGAGATAGAGCTTTTGCGGAAATCCTGCAAAATGCTACATAGCAGCGCCACCTGCAGGGCGATTTACACCAAAAACTAATCAGCACCAATCTATATCAGGGAATACCTGAATATAAATTTTTATTAAATTCCGTGCATTAGTTCTTGAGATAGAGCGCCCACAAAATTTGTGTCACATACAGACAGACATTTTGTAAAAACATGTTTTTTGGAATCTCTGACCCATAAAACGTGTAAATCCGTCGAAAACTGGAATTCGAAAATTTGCATGAAACCAATACTTTCTTCTTGTAAAGATAGAAGAAAGTAAAAAACTAATGTAGAAGTAAATAAAATTAAATGATAAGGATGCATCTTCCTTGCTTTTTTTTCTTTGTTGTAGACAGTTAGTTTGATTTCACACCTATATAGACTATTTTAGGAAGGAAAAAGTTTTTTAAAAATTAAAAATTGCTTTTGACTCGTTTTTTGCAGTGCAGCTGAACTCATGCACATAATGTTGAAACTCATTGTTTAGCCTATTCTACTGCTAAGTAAAAGAATTCTTCTACTTCTAAGAAAATACTTATATGCAATTATTCGGCCGAATACTTAAAAGTATTCGGCCGAAGCCGAATATTTGGTTTACATGTTTGGTTTACATGCCGAATATTTGGTTTGGGTTACAATCCCTAGTTATACGTCGTTTCTTTTATGCTGTAACTGATTTTCTCAGAATTTTTTCTCCCGGCGTCGTTCTTTTTTACTTTTCTGCTGGAAACATTTGGGAAAATATGAAATACAAAGAACAGGTGTGACTTCTACATGAGTTCTTTTAAGTTTGTGGAACTTGAGGAGGGGGGTGGGGGGGAGGAGAAGAACGGACAGTGGGCGAACTGCATTAATACTAACGCACTTGGAACATTTATTGTTTCTCAGTGAGAAACTTTCCCGGAACTTAACTCCATACATAATATTTTCCTTAAGTCGCAAAGTAAATATGCACAAATATTTGTTTAATTAAAATCTGTTTTTATGTTCGATAATGGAATTAAAAAAGTGTTATTCAAAAGGTGTGCAACTGATATAAGGTTTGATAATTCTCACTTTTATTTTTCAATTTTAGAAATGATTATTTAATATACTTTTTTCAATGTATAGTGCATCTTAAACAATCGAAAAGGGTAGCAAAATTAAATTTGCGGGATTTCAGCATCATATTTCTACAGTCAAAGATTTTACATCGTAGGCGACTAACAATTTCGATTGCCCGTCTTTCTCAAATATACGTCGTTTTAGAGACGAATAATCGGTGTTTTACTGTATAACATTATTAGCGCTTTCACTCTCCTCCTCCATATACTATAATGAAACTGAATTCTTTTGAGTGTCCCTGTAAACGAACTATTTGATTTACAGTGATTCTGAAAAAGTGCTTCAAACAGAAAGGGGGATAGATAGAGAAGGTCAATAACCACGTCTTCGTGTTATGTTACTAGCATTGACCGTGCCAAGGCTTCAGTTTCAGATACAATAGAACATTTGGCCTTATATCCCATCAGTAACAATTCAGTTCTCTTTCAAACTGAAAGCATACACACTCCCTCCCCCCCCTCCCAAATAAATAAATATATATACATATGTATATATATATTAACACATGCGTAACAAATTAACACATGCGTAACAAATTAACACATGCGTAAACAAAATTACAAAAAAATTATAAAATAAAAAAATATCTATAAAAAATTAAAAATTGTAAAATAATATAAAAAAATTATTATAGGTTGGTTGGGTGGGTAGATGTTAGAGTACGGAGGAGGGTGGTGGTGTCTGGATAATACGCAATGGTTAATTATAAAAAAAAGGGGGGGGCTTTCGTATTTTTACTATATTTTTGATACGTATTTTATATGGATGTTGATTTGATATTTTATATGTAATTGGAGAATTCCATTAATATTATAATTAGCTTAATTATTGATTAATCTTATTTACAATCATTTGTTATTAAATTTTAATTTACTAAGGACAATATCATATTAATTACTAATTGTATGTCATTTTTATAGTGATTAATATACATATAAGTATGTTTAATATAAATATAGTTATACTGTATGTATTAAAATTGGGTAATTATTTTTATTATTATTCCTCTATTCTTTTTAATATTTATCTATTTTCAATTTATTATCGGTTTAATGTTTTTGAATGTCCCACATTCATACTTTTTAGATTTTTATGGATGTATGAAAATAATCCACACTCTATATATGTGCTTTTTAAGTAATGGGAATTTAAGTATCATTTAACCTTCTATATACTTCCATATGTTTTTTATTTCCTGTTCATTTTATAATTATCTTATATATAATTGATTTAAAAAATAATTTTTATATTATTTTTAATAATTATTTATATTAATTATTACTGAATTTATTTTGTTTTATAGCATATAGCTATATGCTATATATTATCAATGTTCTAGAATTATTTAAATTCTTAGTTTTGTTAAAATAAGTTAGCTAATAGAATATTTTGTATGCTTTTAAATTTTATTAACAATAGTTTTTTAATACATTGTGTGGTTTATATTAGGTTTATAATTATCTATATATATGGATATGTTTGGTTTTGCTGTTAAAAAAATTATTTACATTCAAATGCTTACAAATATTTATCTTGTGATAGTTGAATAATAAAAGTAATACTACTTGGCAGCACCAAAAATTTGTCTTTTGAAGATAGCTCTAAATTTTAATTTTTCTAGCTCCATTTCAGTTATAATTTACTACAACAGGGGGTATTTTTAGCTAAATTTTGACGATAATGTTAAACTGTTATTAATTAATTTAATAGTGCATTTTAAATAATGTAATTACTATCTATTTATTTTATATTATCTTAAATGTATTTAACGAGGTATTTCAAAATTTATTTCAAAATGTATTAGCTGCATCCTTTGGTATCAATTACTGTGATTTCTTAACTGTTTTATTCACCTTAATCTTTATGATATTCTGGTAGCCATGTGCGTGGATATTTGTAAAATACTGAAATATTAATCGGTATGGTGTTTATTATTTATATTTTATTTTATATCCTATAAATATTTAAATAGGTTTTATTGATTCTTCCATTTCATATTTGTTTCTATTCTGTTTTCATTTTTAATCAATTCACTTGATTTTAATGGTTGTTTGGGCACAGGGGAAAATAATTTTTAGCTTTTGCTTATTTTTCTCACAGAAAACAACCATTTTGCTTATATCATTGAATTCTGTACCCTTGACAACGTAATTCAATGTATAAGCTTTTCCATTTTTTGTCGGTGTCCACTTTTTTCTTTTTCTTCCATAATTCTTATAATAATTCTTATAATAATTCTTATAATAATTTTTTTTTTTTTAAATATTTACAGCTTTAATTCATAAAATTTGATGGTGGTAGGTTATGTTTAATTAATGGTTATATATGTATATATATATATATATATATATATATATATATATATAATATGTATATATTAGGGATGCACCGAATATTCGGTATCTATTTGGTATTCGGACATGTTACCGAACATTCGGTTTAGCTGAATATCATACATATTCGGTATACCGAAAATCGAAATATTTGGCCCAACCGAATACTTAAAAGAACTTTTAAACATTTTTTAAAACCTTATACCACTTCTACGTTTAACAGTGAAATAAAAAGATATTCAAAATAATTAGAAACAGAATAATATATTTAAATAAAAGAGAACGTTTTTACATTATTTATTTGTAGTTTGTTAAGATTTGTAGTGTGTTATTTAAGAAAATTAACCAATCACGAGGATTTTCATAGGAATTAATTATGTACAAATGCAAGTTCCTGAACATTGTCCAGTAAATAATCTGTTTCTTGCTAAGATTTTAAGAACAACGTTTACAATCTCTGAAAATGATCGGCCCACTCCAGACACCGATCTAGGATGCATTTAAAAACTTCCTTGCTTAATCAAAGGGAGTAGAACAGTTATTCTTACGGAGTTGCCGCCATATAAAATTTGAATAGACTGTATTATTTATTTACTTTTGCTTTAGTCTCTTCCTGTTAAACAAATAATACATGATCCTGTAAAATTTTTCTTCCAGTTTCTTCACAATTTTTCTTTGATTTTAAAATGTTTGTTTTAGAATTTAAGAAAACTTTATTCATTTGTTTTAATTCACAGAAGCCATGAAATTTAAAATTTTATTAATTAAAAAAGTTTTATAACTATTCTCTTCTTAAATAAGTCAAAGCAAATTTTTTTCAGCATAAAGTTTACTTGAAAAAAACTCTTGATTATCAAAATGAAAGTTCCTGTTTTAAATATTATGTAAAATTATTTTAAAATTTAACATTTTAACGCCTTTAAACTTTGAAATATAAAAGATTCGACAAGCCGAATATTCGGTATTCGGCCTTGCAGTTACTATTCGGCATTCGGTTCGCCTGTAGGCATTCGGCCAGAATCACTATTCGGTGCATCCCTAGTACATATATATATATATATATATATATATATATATATATATACTACAGGGCTTGAATTTCAGGGCGGGATGGCGGGATTCGCGCCCAAAATTTTAAAATCCCGCACAACAGAATATCGCGGGCGGGAGGCTCCCGTCTAAAAAATCCCCCCCCCCCCTTTTCCGAAAAATTTTGGTTTTTGAAACTACGATCAACTCGATCACCTTGCAAATTTATTGATATTTCCACGCGACCGAATGACACATTTTGCAAGCTTTTTACCACGAAAGATCGTTGAAATTCACGACTTTTTCGTGTGAGAGATAGACAAATTTCACCATTTTTTTCCCGAGATCGGTTGACAAATTTCACGTTATTTTCCGCGACGACTGGCGAATTCAGAGGTGATTCTGTTCCTTATTTTCCGAAAAATCGGTCATCAATTTGGAAATAAAAAATATAACAGAAAAATACCATGAATTTCGACAAATGATCGCCAAAAAAATCAATTTCGCCAATCGTTCGCAGAAAAACATCGCCAATTTCGTCTCAAAAGATCACGGAAAAAAGCGAGTTTCGTGAAAGGATTGCGAATAAAACGCAAATTTCGTCAAAGAATCGCGGAAAAACATTAATTTCGGCAAAGGATCGCGAAAAAACGCGAGTTTCATCAAAAGGTCACGGAAATAACGCAAATTTCGTCAAAGGACATCAGAAAACAAGGAAATTTTTAAAAGGATCGCGGAATAAATACGAATTTAGTCAAGGGCTGCTGAAAAAAGGCGAATTTTATCAAAGGATCGCAAGAAAAAACGCAAATTTCGTCAAAGGATCGCGGTAAAAAACGCGAATTTCGTCAAAGGATATTGAAAAAAAGCGAATTTCGACAATGGATTGCGGGAAAAACACAAATTTTGTCAAAGGATCGTGGGAAAAACACGAATTTCGTCAAATGATCGCGAAAAAACGCGAGTTTGTTCAAAAGATCGCTAAAAAACGCGAGTTTCGGCAAATGATCGCGGAAAAAAACGCGAATTTCGTCAAAGGATCTAGGAATAAACGCGAATTTAGTCAAAGGGCCGCTGAAAAAACTCTAAATTCATTTAATGGATCGCAAAGAACACAAATTTCGTCAAAAGATCGCGGAAAAAACGCAAATTTCGTCAATTTATAATTATAATGCATAATTATTCTGAGTTGTTGATTTAAATTGTTTCAATAGTATTTTTTCATGTCTACGTTTGTATTAATGTAGTTTTTTAAATAACACATAAAATAACAGTGGGTTTTAGAGATTTTTTTCTCCCTCTCAAATAGCTCAACTCCCCTCCATTTATTAATGTTGGTAGGGAGACTCCCCTCCTAGGAAAAATTGAATTTCAAGCCCTGTACTATATAGTAAAAATAAATGAGGCATATGCAAGGTATTTCAAAAGAGATGAGCCAAACTTTAAAAGGGGGTAGAGCACGCTACAATTAACAATCTTTGTGAAAAAACCATGCAGCAACCCATTTATTCAATCAAAAATATAGGGTATAGACTTCAATCCGAACCCGGATATTAAAAAAAAATAACAATAATGAAATTATTTTAATAAGATTT
The DNA here is from genome assembly GCA_963932465.1 of Maratus speciosus. Lineage (NCBI taxonomy): Eukaryota > Metazoa > Arthropoda > Arachnida > Araneae > Salticidae > Maratus > Maratus speciosus. Next base: position 38,733,693 of record OZ010791.1, on the reverse strand, counting down.
TCAGCAGATTTATGCATTGCTTTATGCGAAATATTGTATCACGAAAAGTGCTGGAAGTGGGAGTACACTATAATTCAGTCAGTGGCATCTTATGTAATGTCAGCTACATTTCGAAACATGGGGCAACTCATTATTCAGCGCTATTTCAGGCGGATGGATGATAACTTCCACCTGTTCTCGTGATTTTGTTACATTTCACCTAATGCAAAGTGAGTCTGTTGAAAATTTCGTTAAAATAGCTTTATTATTGTTAAAGTTTGGAAGAAGAATTCGGATTTGAGTTTGAGTGAAACGCCCTTCATTTTTGACCGAGCAGGTGGATTCCTGAACGAAAATTGTTTGCTGTATCTCTTAAAGTTTGTCTCATCATTTTTGAAACATTTTGTTATTACATAGTTCTCTGTTGTTTCACTGGTGCATATAACCAGTGATTCAAATAAGCGGCGATCACTGGACTAACTATCAGCCATTCAACCCCCCAACCCCTATAGCCGAATTCTGGCTGCGCCTCTGTTTATAGGAATTATCGCGTCAGTTTTATCCTAACTTAGTTGACCAGCCCATTCTTACGTATTCCTATTTTCCGACCTTGCTGTTTTAATGAAAGCAAGCTAGCTAACGAGAACCGATCAACAAATGAGTGCCGGCAGCTATTTCTGCTTTCCCTTCCCTCCCTCTGCATCATTTGCCAGATTCCTTTCTGTTCTTTTTTTCGCCGAGATTTAGTTGTAGTCTGTTGGGAATTAATATTTTTCCATTTATTTATCTTCCGAGGCTAGGCTAACTTAAAAATTTAATTCGTTTGTTTATTAAAAACGCTGTTTAGGCTTTTACAATGGAAGCCATTGCCGAGCTATCGAAATAAATCGGATTCTTCGCTGATTTTTCTGTTGACCCTACTTCATAAGGAAAAAAATAAGATATTCGCAATAGCCATGATTACCTTTAAGCCGCTCTCAAGTCGAAGTCTACTACAATAAAACCCGTGAAAACATAACTTGTTTTGGAAACTTTCATGGCCCTGGCGAAAAGAATACAATACAGATCAGATGGTGTATACAATTAAGATTGAAAACCTGTCTAAAAAGGAACTTTTTGATCTATTCCGTTTTAGGTAGCAGGTTGTACTGTATTATTAATTTTTGATCTAGTCAATTGTCATTTAAAGATAATTTCAAAGTATTAATTTAGCGTTAAAACCCAGACTATTGAAGTGATCCGCATAGGAAATTCCGTGTGCACATTCAGTATACATTAGATAAAATGTAGCTTTTTAATGAAAAGGCTTGAAAATATACTAGTTAGTACTTCTTTTCAATACGCTAGAGCTGTAGGGATTGCGAGCATTTACTTTCTTAATAATAAAATTGATGGGTGGTAAATGAAATTTTAACAAAAATGTGACTTTTTTAAGAAAAGGCTTGAAAATATACTTAGTACTTCTTTTCAATACGTTAGAGCTTTAGGGATTGCGAGCCTTTACTTTCTTAATAATAAAATTGATGAGTGGTAAATGAAATTTTAACACAGATTGTAGGGTCAGGTGGGGGAAAGTGGTGGTAAAATCAAGCTTTTTTTAAGAAAAGGCCCTAAAATCAAACTATTAAATTTATTTTAATGAAACTTTTGATGCATTTTCTATACATTTGATTCATATAGATTAAACATGAAGCATAACCACTCAATTTTATTCGATTGTTTTCTGACAGTGATACATTTAAAAGAGCATGTTTTGATACCAACACTTTAACCCATGGTGGGGGAAAGCGGGGGTAGTTCCAAAATTAGTGTATATTTAAATAAAAATGTGTAAATATTGTTTTTTAAATAAAAATACACTGAAATAAATGTATCTTAATTATTTTTAAAGGTACAAATGCACAAAAAAATATTTTTCAGATATTATTTAATTAAAGAAATAATATCCATGGCTATCAAAATTAGGTTCACTTAGTATGTAGCATATATTGCTGAACTCTAAATCTTCGCCACCAAATAGCAAGAAAAGTCTAATAGTTCCCCAATGGTGACTTATTCAAATGCTTTATGTGATATAATGTATTAATTTTTATCACTTATTTTAGCTGATCGGCTTTTTGACGGTATGCAATGAGCATAAACAAGATAGTTTGTAAACATTAAATTTGTTTCCAGCTTCTAAAACTAAAATAAGAATAGTTGCCATAATCTCAATATATGTCTCTAAAAAAGAATTAACAAAATATCTTAATTTAAAAGAGAAAATAGGTTTTTTTCAATATACCCCCACTTTACCCCATGGGCCCACTTTCCCCACCTGACCCTATGTAAAAAAAAATAACTTTTAATTTAATTGTATTATCATATTAAGATTAAAATTTATAAATAAAGCCTATTTTTTTAGATTAATACTTTTATTACAGCCCATTTTTAAAAATTAATCATATCTACAGTCTAAAATTGAATCATCATACAACATTGAGCTAAGCCTAACTATACCACCACTTTCCCCCACCTCAGAAAAAAAAATCATAAAAAATTGAAATAATAAAATAATTCTTACCTTGATGCATGAATCTGTTTTTAACACTTTACCGACCGGTAGCGGTTCGAACATACTATGCCCTTTCACCGCCCGGTCAGCCGCAGATCGTCCGAGACACGGGCTTGGTTTAGGCCTAGACTGACGCGCGGGAATATATGCGCTTTTCTTAAACTCTGGTAAAATTGTACGCTTCGTGTTATTCTAGGGTAACGAAATTTAATAAAATCTTTTACTTTAATCATATTAGTGTTAAACAATATTTATTTTATCTATTACAATCGTTTTCAGTTTATTATTTACATAAAATATACCATAATCCATATAACAATATTTGTCGAAAAAAGAAGTTGTTTAATATTTTTTTTAAAACTATGATAGCGCTCGAAACAGTCACCTTTGTGTAATGGGACGTTGAAGTATTTACAAGCGAAACCTGTTCTGCTTAGTTTTTTTTTTTTTTTTACTTGCATAAACTCTACATTGTCGTAAGGGTTTTTTACATTGACCGCTGGTCACTATATTTACTAGTTTATGCTTTCCGAAATTTAATGATCTCTATTAGACTCCCTAACGATGTGCTCAATCAGGTCACTTCCAATGAATAAATTCACAATATCCAAAAGCATTACGCTTTTGGAGGAACTTGGCATAATTTTTACGCCAGAGCTGCCTTCGAAAGGTTCCAAAATTATACTCTTGTCGTTCGTTGACCATGTATCATTGTTGTCTTCAACATTATTATTCATGTCCTCGTCTTCTGAATCACTGTATATTAGCGGTACAGGACGTCGCTTTCGAATGGCTATACTACTGCTATCACTTTCGTCATCAGTACTACTTGCTGAACAGCAGTCAAGACAATCTGACAGGTCGTCGAGATAAAACTTGCCGAGACTATCCTTTCCATTCATTTCTAAGGGCTAAAACTTATAAAAAAGCACCGATTATCTGAATAAAGAATGCGAAATGCTTGCTACTTGTCAATATAACCTAACCAAATCTTAACAGAAAGATCAAAAGTCGATTAATCGACGACCGGTCGGTAAGCGCTGGGGAGCAAACGTCGAATAATCGACGGCCGGTCGGTAAGCGCTGGGGAGCAAACGTCGATTAATCGACGGCCGGTCGGTAAAGTGTTAAGAAGTTCTTCTACTGACATGTATCAAAATATACTAATTTTTTCAAGTGAGAAAGGATCAAGAACAAAGTTTATCAATACCATGTGTTAAGAATAAACTGCACATATATGTAAACAAGAAGATAAACAACAGTAAACTTGTTGCCAGATTTACAAATCTTAATAGAAATAGTTGTCACAAACTCCAATTATGTATTAATTGAAAAAAAAAAGTAAAAATATGTACATTTATTGTGGAAAAAGTGCATTTTTTTAGATTACCACCACTTTCCCCCACCTGACCCTATTCAAATTGAAAAAGAATCAGATTAATGATATTTGATATATATGAGTCGCGACACATCTACGACACTTTCACGCACACTTGTGTGTTACGATATACCTGTTGAAAAACACTAGATCGATGTATCCTTTTTTTTTCTTTCGTGAATATAATTGGCTTATTTCATGTAAGAGCAATTTTCCTGTAAGAAATTAAAAATTTGCTCCCCCCCCCCTCTCTTTTTAGCTATCCCTTTTGTACTTTTCATTTTAATTCTTTGTTTATCAATAGAGAAGGTGTCTCTTTATTTTTCCGAAGCTTATTCAGTTCTGTTGCTACGTCATTGTGTGTCTCTTCCCACATTTCTTCATCTCCTCGAATCTTAAACATTCTTTTGTAATCTTATCAGTTGAAATTCTTTCTCGTTGACGCGAAATATGTTAACGCCTGGACGTATACGGGTTAAGATTAAACGATGTGTTTTTAAAAGTAAAATTCACCCAAAGCGTATGAAAATATCTAAATGATGCGGGCTTACGTTTAGCTAAAGGAGGAAACTAGGATTTCGATCTGATTTTCTCACGCAACCTCTTTTCTTCTTCTTTCTTCTCTTTTTTAATATGACACGTTTGTTTGTTGTTATACGCTTCTTCTAAAATACATTAATTTCTTTTTTCAGTCTACAATTAGAATACTAAAATAGGTTTTGCAAAGAATGCTTCAAAACTTAAAAATTCGCGTGCCTAATAAATAAATAATATCTCTGTTTTCTCTCTGATGTTGCTTAAAAAGTCATTTTTTAATACTATCTTTTATAACCATCCAATGTTTACCTTGAAAAATCACGTATCATTTCACACCTTCAAATGATGATTTTTCCAAAATCTGTTACTATGCATCACTTCGGCTTGACCACCAAACCAGATTTTCGAAAATTCACATCATTTTTTTTTTCTCTTGGTACAAAGCGCGAGCTAGAGAATTTATTAAAAATAAATATAATTTTGGTTTTTTAAAGATGTGACAGCAGGAAATAAAAAATGGCATTATTGACACTATCTTTTTTGGATTTCTAAATTGATTTCTCGACGCATAATTATAAATTAATTAATATGAAAATATTAATGGATTAAAACGTGTTTTAAAAAAATATATTTACACTCTTTATTTTATATTTATACTTTTCGTTTTATAGTGTTTAAACTGTTTCGTTTTCGCTGTTTCACGGGCATTTGGCCTTTGCGCATCATTAAATCAAATATTGTTGTAATTCGTGTACAATTGTAACCCTAAAGAATATTGGGCGATGCAGGGATATGTTTAGGAAAATTTTAGGTCCTTTAAAGGACCCTTCGCAAAACATTTTATCCCCAAACAGGACCCTTCACAAAATTATTTGTCTCTTAAATAGACCTTTCAGAGAATTTTATCATCATCAAATTGAATTTTTCACAAATTCAATCATTTAAAAATAAAATCTGGCCTGTAAATAAACAGTTAAACTCACCAAAGAGCATATTACTTAGCGTTTTTATGTATGAAGGATAAAACCTGAATACATCGATAATTTAAAATTCACAAAATTATGACTAGAATTTTCACAAATATAAGAAAAACTTCACAATTTCACAAAAACAGGACCCTGTGAAAAAAGCCTGGACAGACCCTTGCGATGTATCACCTGTGGTGAGCTAACGGAAAAATGGCTTGAAATTAAATTAATTTGCAGTTCTAGAAATATTAAAATGTTTTGGCATCGGAAACACACTTGTGTACACAATTTTTATAATTCTAGCCTATCAGGAAACGAGTGAGAAATCGATTTCAAAATTTCATCTTTACATACAAAAATCAAGTAGTGTTCAATAAAGGAGTGCAAAAATATAGATCATTGGCTATATATTCAAGGATTCTTGCCCTTACTTTTATGGTATTTCATCCCCCTCCCCAGGGTGCTGTAATTTTATTCCTTATACAGTAGGGCGCTGATTATAAGAACAAGTCGGGACAGACCCTAGTTCGGATAAATGGGCAGACAATTTAAGGGATATTTTTGACTATACTAAAACCTTCATACGTTATCTAAGTTTAGGACTAGCAACTAGCAGCGCCAGTTAGTGCTGGCTTGTTTAATTTTTTTTTTTTTTTTTTTTGTCTTTTTAATTTTTTTGTTTACATTTTTATCATTAAAAAAAACTTTTTTTTCTCTCTATTTAACATTTTCTGAATTCCAGAGATTATAATTTAAGCAAAAAAGCTTTTGATTGTTGCTTGCTTCAACGAAGACATTCTTTTCAATGTTGCCATATCTCAAATTCTTGTTAAATACGTTACTTGAATAGGATCAGCGCCCTTCTGCCGTTCGAGCCATTTCATAGCTGTTTCCATACATTCAAAGGCTTCGTGATGTGATGGACCCGGGTCATTTTCAGAGCATTCGTTTTCATTTTCTTCAATTTCTTTTTCGTCTTGAATCTCATCATCATTTAAAATCCGATATCCAGGGTCATGTACGTCACTATTTAACCGCTCGTTAATTTCATTTTTTTCATAGCTTAGAATTCTTCCCATCTCCTTTTCAGTGTTGAATTCAGGGGGTGCCCCGGCGGGGACATTCCCCCCGGAGCAATGAGATGTCCCCCCCCCGGCAGATTTGAGATTTTGTGTTTTCAATGGTTAAAAAGTGCAATCCCTCCCACCCCCGGAACTCTATAATGTCCCTCCGGAGTCACCGAAATCCTACCCGGAGAAAAGTGTCTGAATTCAACACTGGTCTTACATTCCTCATTTTTTGATTCACTGTCAGTTTTTTCTTTATCTAAAATTTTATTCGAAGCCAATGGATAATTGGGAGTTAGGTTAAATTTTTTTTTGGAGAGAAATAGGCTGTTCGGATAACTGAAAGTTCGGTTAAAAAAATTTTTTTTAAAGAGAAATAGTCTGTTCGGATAATCGGCGCTCTCCTGTATATGTGAAAAAACTTATATCTAAAGATGAGAATGCCCAAGGGAATTCTTTTGAATTTTTTCTGAAGAGTTTTTTTCTATTTGGGAGAATTAAGATTTCATTCGTAAAATAATGTATTCAAAATCTGATACTAGCTAGATCCTGGTGCTTTACCCCCTTTTTTTGTGTGTCTTCAGTGTGTTTCCACATGAAAACACTAATCTGGAAAATAGGTAATGAAATGAATGCACCTTTCAAAACAAAGAAAATTAGGTGAAATCTTGCCTGCAAATGGGATATACTGTGATGTGCACCTAAGAAATAAACGCTGTCTTTTCTTTTATGAGAAAACTTCTCTCTGTTTGAAAAATAAAATTGAAATTGAAGGTGTCCAGACATGCACCGCCTTTTGTTAAAAAAAATAAGCGAGAGAGAATAAAATGTAAAATGCCAGCTAAACATGAACATTTATTTGCTTATTTTATTTTTTATTTATATTTTCTTTATTGTTATTTTCATCTATTCGACTCATCAGAAATTGTAACAATTAGAACGGAATGTGAACAGCATTAAAGATAAGAATGCCAATCTCGGCTCCAATCGCAGAATTCTGTTTTTACTAAACTTATCTGTTTCTGAACGTTAGATACGTGATATTTTATAAACATCGATTAGCGTATATTTTGGCGCGGTCTGTGTAAAACTGCCGATTTCAGTTGTGCGTTCTTCGTGATAAATTGGTAAAGCGGGTGTATCTATTGACTGGAAGAGTAACTATAGAGTCACTTCGCACTGATCAATTATTCTTAAACATGTAATACTTCCTTCATTAAAACCAAACAATAATAAATAGATAGGGCCCTATACAACTGTATATTTAGGTTGTTTTATAAATGAGTGTTGGTTCTTACGCAATGAAAAAAACAAATTTTTAAAATGTTGGTGTGTAGTATCTGGCTAGTCAGCAAACAGAAACTCTAGCCAAATGGAAAAAAATGTTAGCAAAAAGATTCATCGTGAAACATTGATTCTAAAATCGTTCTTTAACCCCCATTTTTACTTTCTTCTATCTTTACAAGAAGAAAGTATTGGATTCATGAAAATTTTCGAATCCCGGTTTTCGACGGATTTACACGTTTTAGAGGTCAGAGATTCCAAAAAACATGTTTTTACAAAATGTCTGTCTGTCTGTGTGTATGTGACACAAATTTTGTGGGCGCTCTATCTCAAGAACTAATGCACGGAATTTAATAAAAATTTATATTCAGTTAGTCCCTAATACAAATTGATGCTGATTAGTTTTTGGTGTAAATCGCTCAACAGGTAGCGCTGCTATGCTGTATTTTTCACGATTTTCGCAATAGGTTTATCTCACGAACTAATGTACGGATTTTGATCAAACTTCAGATTTAGTTAGTCCTTGATATGAATTGATGCTGATTTCGTTTTGGTGTAAATCGCCCAACAGGTGGCGCTGTTATGAGGAATTTTTCAGGATTTACACAATTTCCCCAATAGCTCTTCTATTTAGCTAATCTTAAGAACTAACGCACGGATTTTCATCAAACTTCAGATTCAGTTAGTCCTTGATATGACTTGCTACTGATTATGTGTTGGTGTAAATCGCCCAACAGGTGGTGCTTCTGTGCTGCCTTTTTCACGATTGCCTCAATAGCTCTATCTATAGAACTAATGGACGAATTTTCATCTAACTTCAGATTTAGTTGTATGTTGACACAAGTTGTTGTTAATTAGGTTTTGGTGTTAATCACCCAATAGGTGGCGCTGCTATGCAGGAATTTTCATGCTTTTCGCTATAGCTCTATCTTAAAAACTAATGCACGGATTTTCTCCAAACTTCAGATTCAGTCAGACGTTGACATAAATTGTTGCTGATTAGGATTTGGTATAAATCACCCAATAGGTGGCGCTGCTAGGCAGCATTTTGCTGGATTTAGACGATTTCAGCGATAGTCATATCTCAAGAACTAATGCACGGAATTTCATATCTTTAGAATCCTCATGAGATGCATAGATTGCCATTTAATTTTGGCAGTGTGATAGAGAATTTTGAAGTATTAATATGTATGAGATAGAAGAAAGTTTTGGGATTGGTACATCCGACTAGTTAATATTGGATATTTTACCGTAACACCGCCCGCACAATATTGATGCTAAAATGAAGTGGTGGTACCTAAAGCATCTTTAAAAAGGGACGTAAATAACCAAACTGCAATAAAAAGAAAATGTTTTGATTTGCCCCCTTTACCCCTCTACAAAACAAAAATCATAGAAATTCCCCCTTTTTTTTAACCATTTGGAAAAATGGTTATTGTCCTCGTCAGGGTAGGAAATCAAAAGCATATCTTAAGCTTTTTATTGGTTTAATCCGCATTTTATTCGTTTTCTGTTGTTTTCGTCGTCTATACAGTAATCTGTATTTCCCTTTACTTTCAACAGAGATGGATACTTCTGTTGCCACTATGACAAAAAAGTAAAAAAAAAAAAAAAAAAAAAAAAAAAAAAAACCATGAATAACTCTTGAAACAAATTGAGATACAGCTTTCAAACAAATTGCGTTTAAAAGTACATTTTTTTCTCTATACGACAATGTAAAAAGTAATATTGTGGGATGTTTAGAAGTTTAAGAATGAAATTTCATGTAAAATGGGTCGTCAGATTTCTTGGAAATCTGACGATGGAAAAGCCTTTTCCCGAACAGCCAATGAAAAGCTTGGATAATACGTAAGTTTCAGGTGGATAATACGTAAGTTTTAAGAAATCTGACGGGTCGCAGGCGATTTTTGTCGCTTGCAATTTTGATGTGTAATAATACTATTAATGTTTAATTCATGGCGTACGTAATGTATGATCAACTCCGTGCGATTTTTTATGTCTTAAATTTTAGTCTTCGAAAAAAGCATTTTCCAAATGGTCGGTCGTTGTAATTTGTTAAGAAATTTAGATTACAATAAAGCAACAAACATAGAAAAAAAAATTAAAAAGTGAACTACTTTTATTATTATTATTTTTAATTTAAGAGCTGGGGAAACAAAGAGGGAGAAATGGAAGTTTTTTGGGGGAAAGGATTATTTAGATGATGAGTAACATCAACCGTTGAGCAACGTGAAAGGTCACCTGTATATAGATGAAATCAGCTCTCGCAATTTGGCGATTTCGAACGTTCCTTTCCTCGCCAAATGAAGCATATAGTCACGATCTCGCACGATTGCAATCGACAGGGAAACTCTGGTTATATAGTGTATAGATATAAGTTATATATAGTACTAAATACTATAGTACTTGTATAGTATTTGTTATTATAGTTTATTAGCTACTACAGTATTTTGCTATAAGTATATTTGCCATAACAATTAGGTATTGTCATTCCTTTACTTTCTTGATTCCCTCCCTCCCCAAAGTTATGCAATTTTATGGTACGTCCTATACACCTGGATATAGCGTATCCATTCCGACAGTGTGAGCAAAGCTACTTAAAATAGATGCATTTTAGTGTAACAACACAAAAAATTAATAGGAATAGAGAATATATAGCATAGAGAATTTTATTGAGTGCAAGAGGTTTTTAAATTTTGCTTACCTCTGTTTAAATGTTTGATTATGGGTTAATTAAATACACTTTTCTAAAATATTATTGCAGATAATTTCCTCAAATCATGCATGAATGTTAAGATTATATCATTTAAGAATAAACGTTTTTCATAAATTGAACTTAACCCTTAAATGCCTGATTTTTCAAAAATCATTGTAATAATGTTTTTCGGCTTTCATTTTTTAAATAAATCATGGGAAAAATACTTTAAAAAATCATATTTTGTTTTAAGTATAGTTTACGGCTAAAAAACAGTTTGTTACTAATCGGCAATACTGGCGTTTAATTGAAAAAATAATTTCCCTAGATAAAATTCTACAATATTAAACACACAAGAATTTTAGAAACTTTAATAAGAAAAAAATTTTACTTGCTCACTGCAGGTCAAAATAGGGTATTTCGCAAGCTTCCAAACAAAACAAAAAGAACAAGTAGAAACGTTTGAAGAAATAAATTTATCTTTATTCTTAAACAACACAAGTGTTGCCATCTAAATGTTGAAAATCGATTTAATAATATTTTCAGACTGTATTTTATTGGCAACATTAGGCATTATAGCTTCAATATTATTCTAATAGTAATTTAGAGCCTAAATTGGGTATGTTGCCGAAAAGCAACACCAGGCATTTAAGGGTTAATTATAAAATACTTACTGAAGCATTAAGGCTGTTCTCAAATCCAAATTGGTTACTTTCTGACACATTTTTAAATTCATTTTTGTTTTCAAGCGCATGAAATTAGCAGGTGCTTTTATTCAGGAACTATGCAATCGAACCGTTTTAACTTTTTAGTAAAGGTAGACATTGCTGTCAACGTTGACGTTTAGAACTGAACAGTTAGAAAAAAATTATGTTATGATGGCAACAATCACTTGCTACTCAAGATTTAATTCATTTATCGGAAAATGAAAAACTGTTCGATGGCAAATCACTTCAATAATCATGCACATGCCAGTCTGACTTTTACGTTGTCGGGAAATGTATCACAAAGTTTCGCGTTATTTAAGCTGGGAAAAATATTTTTTGGAGACTTTCCTTAAGTCAGTCAACTTTCGAATTCCCCTCGCTCGTGTTAAACCTATGGGCGTTGAATGCATTCGCATATTTAAAATATCTCCTCAGGAAATTAACATTTTTAACTTTTTTTTTCTTTGTACTTTTCTTTAAAGATTTCTTTTTTTCTTAGCTCTCAAGATATTTCTGAAATCTGTGCTTAATTTAATATTTTATGTGTTAAAAGCTGACGAACTGTCGTCAGTATGAATTTAACACTTCATATAAAAATAAGTGCAGTCGTTCCCGTTTAAACGAATATTGATGGTTCCAGAAATAATATTCGATTAAGCGGGTAATTTGATTAAACGGGAATCATAACTGTAATATTTAATGCGTAATAATTAGGCAAAATAACCATCTACGGTATATTTAATTAACAGCATAATAAATCGTTAATAGAGTAACATAAACTAAAATAAATACAAATGCTAATATAAAGTAAATACATATTAATTTAATGTCAGTACATACATTTATAGGGTTTACATCACACTTAATGCAGCTCGTTTGAATTGGGTCAAAACTTTGCTACTTCTAATTTATGTTACTTATGCTGCCTTAAAAAAATCGTTCAAAGTAGTTTGTTTAAGTCGAATTTTAAAGGAGTAAATATCGAGTTATTTTTCGAATGAGTGCAAAATATCACAACTACCATCTAGAGTCTCGAAGTGACGGAGAAGTGATAGTAAGGAAATCATTTGACCTGTCCATTATACACATGCCGGCCGAAATCATTGCAGGAAGAACTGAAAATTTGTTTTCAGCGTAAAGGAACCGAAAATGACAAAAAGTGGAAGGAAATTCCAGCTGAAACGTGCTTTCCGCACCTATTTTCAAACATCGGTCTCACAGTTGTTATTCGATTAAGCGGGACGTCCGTAAAAGGTATTTGGTTGAAGCGGGGAAAAATAATATAGAACCAATAGGAATAAATTCGATTCCGGGGGATTCTATTCGAATAAGCGGGTTATTCGATTATCCGTGACCCGATTAAGTGGGGAGGACTGTATATATTTTAGAAATACTTTGGCAACTAAGAAAACGTCAGACATGCTTTAAGAAGATTACACATGCACACACACAAAAAAAAAAGTTAAAATGTTAATTTCTTGAGGAGATATTTTAAATATACGAATGCATCACATGCCCAAAGGTTTAACATTAGCGAGGAGAATGATGAAGTTGACTGACTTAGCAGCCTTAAGAAAATCATAGATAGGAAAAAAAAAATGTTCCAGTGTATCTTCTGTAACATTCATAATTAGTCAGTTTTAAAGAACCTAATTAGTTATACATGCATGTTGAAATTTAACTCTAGTATACCTGAATAGAGATGTAAATTTTCCGGAAAAGTTGAAGTTGCGGAAAAAACCCGCTTTTTTTCAGTTTTTTTCTGGAAAAATTGGAAATATTGGAAAAATGAATTTCCTATAAATGTTTCTCAAAAATAAGTTCTATTTTCTTAAAAAGTATACAATAATAAACTTTTTCAATATTTTTGCACACTAAAAAAAATTATTTTTTAAAAGTTTATCCTTTCAGTCTCAGAATTCTAAGAGTAGCTTTTCTTGCTTAATTTAACACCAGTGTTTTTAATATATCATGTGTCTGTTGAAATGATTTTTCAGTAATTTTTGTTTAATTACATCAGTAGAGTTAATTTAAAAAACATACAAAAAAAAACTTTAGTTTCAACCAATATCACTGTAGTTTTAAACTGTATTGTACATCTCATCTACAATGTACTGGTTTTCAAATACATAAAGGATGCCAGTGAAAAAGAAACAAATTATAGCTGATCTGGTATTATTATAAATACTATTAGCATTTTCAAATCTTCCATTGTTTAAAAATTGGTATTATTTTACAATATTACTCCCCCCCCCCTCCCCCCCACTTACAGTTATAATTTTCATTTCCTGTATATGTAGTTCTGGTACAGCTTTCCAGATTAAACCCAAACTATGTTTTAGTAAGATTTAGATCCTTAATATTGAAAACGGTATTTTTTTTTTTAAAGTAAACTTTTAAAACAGGTGGATTTTTCCATATGTTTAAAAATTGTTTTCAACTAGATTTTTCACAGAGATTTGCTTACATTTTTTTTGCAAAGTTTGTATGGATTTATGTTTTTTGAAAATACATTTAGAGAACTCTAAGAATCTATATTTCAAGAAAAGAAAAAAAAAGATACATAATTTCAATTGCATGTTATTGTCAAAAGAAATTTTTCTAACAATAGTGAAAAATTACAGCCATGCGAATAAGAATAAATGCATGTTTCAAATTTTACATTAAATTTTCTATCTTACCATTTTCATTTATTGGTATATGAAATACTATTGTTATTATTGTTATATATGGTTATTGAAATACTTTTGCACATGGATTTTCATTTTAAACGAGAGAAGTTTACTTTAATTATCTTACCAAGGATTTGCTTGGTTTTTTTTTTTTTCACACGATCATGTTTTTGTGAAATTGTGAACTTTTATAAAAACTTGTGAACTTGTAAAAAATGTAATCGGAATTTTGTAAATTAGAAATTATCATATTTAAGTTCTTATTTAGACATTATTGTCCTTTGTACATATAAACAGCTAGATAATAGATTCATTGGTTATTGCAGCTATTATACAACAAGTTTTTTTTTTTAATTCTAAAATCATTACGTTTGTGAAGGATTTGATTTGGAGATTGTAAAAAAATTCTGAAATGCCTATTTTGAAGAGAAAGAATTTTGTTGAAGGTCGTATGTTTTAAGGAGAAAAAACTGTGAAGGATCCTTGAAGAGACTCAAGTTCTTTCTAAAGAAAATCCCTGCTTACAGATAAGATTTTCCATGTTAAGGTTTTCATGAGGGACACTAAACATGAAAAATATCTAAATAAAAGTATCAGAATGTTGTAGCAATTATAAAATTTTGACTACGTTATTTTTATAAATGAAATTTCAATTTTTCCAATTTGGAAAAATTAAAAAATAGCCCTTCGAAAAAGAAAAAAAAACGAAAAAAAAAAAACCCCGTTTTTTTCCCCCAACTTTTCGGGGTTTTTTCCGAGCATTCCCATCTCTATACCTGAATATATAAAAAATACATTCTGAGAAAAAGATTCATACACGTTTTGTTTAGAACTTTGAAGACTTCATCTTAGGAGTTTATATATTGTGGAACTATTTAAATAATATATATTTTTAATTGTTTGACCCAGCTTTATTTAACATAAAATTCGAAATTTGATGTATTTTTTGTCCTAAATGATTATTAAAAAAAAAAAATAAATAAATAAATAAATACGCTGAAAGTGATAACAGTAACGTCTGATTTCGTGATTTTTGTTTATCAAGTAAATTTAAAAAAAAATTTGTTTTCAGTGACAGAAAATATCTGTGACGAAAAATAAAAAAGACTAACAAATATATACCTATGAAATAAACTCATTGACTCAAAACCTGAATCAGAATTTTAAAATTAAAAAATATAATTTAAATTCAGAAAAGCTATAAATTGCAGTCAAAATAGGCAGAATTTAAACAATTGACCCAATAAATTTTCGCATTAAAATTTGTAATGGGTGGAAAACTAATAATGTTAATTATAAAATAAAAAAATATATATATTGGATAGCAATGAGAATAAGAAGATTTTGTCTGATTTCTATATTTACCCCTACTTTAAAAGCTTCTATCTGAATGAATTTTTCATTTTTACTGTTGGAATCATTAAGTACAAATTTCAGTGTATAGCTAGCTGCTTGTCGCCAATCCTATCCAATCACGCGATTAAGTGTGCACGTTTTCTCTCAAAAAGAAAAGAATTCCTGTTCTTTGGTAAAGAATGAGCGAGACTGGCTTTTCTTATTCTTGATGCAGCTGTCGAAGGAAACAAACTCGACTTCCAATACGATGATTCACTAAGATCTGCTGCAACTGAGGCTCTCGTCTCGCTACTGGATATCCTTATTGTTGTTTTTTTCTCTCCTCTCACATCTTGGTGAATCGTAATCTTTTAATTTTTTTTCTTATGAAATAACTAAAAAGAGCAATTAGGTGCATTTGTATAACCATAGACTTGTATATATTCTTGTCTAACTATTTAATTTGAATTTGAATTGTAAACTGGCTTTCTATTGGATTTATTTTCCTAATAATAATTGCATTTATTAATGTCTTCCAGAGTTGGATGTGATTTTCATTTTTTTTTCATTTTCAAACATTATATTTATAACTCATAAAAATTTCAAAGAGTTTGCACAATGCGATGATAGTCTGTGTGAAAAAAATAAAAATAAATAAATAATAATAATTAGAAGAACGCTTCTTGCAATATCTTTTTACTTAGATTTTCATTTAAAAATATAAAATCATCCAATACTATTTTAGTATTTTAGGTTATATTTAAGATCCCGGGTAACGCCGAGCGGGTAATAAATATAATACAGTGGCTAAAAATACTTGAGACATAAAATATTACCAAAGGATAAGAATAAAAATGCTGACTATGACATTTTCAAAAGAATCTTCAAAAGCTACAAAGCGAAAATATACTATTAATTATATAATAATTTATTTACTTATTAAAAAACAATAGAACATGAAATAGGCAAATTTTGCAATTTTCTTAAGAAAAAGGAATTATGAAAATAGACAATTTTTTCATGGGATTTCCTGTTCCAGAAGGTTCATTTCCACATTCTTAGACAAAATTATTATAAATTTTATTGTTTAGGATAAAATGCAGTATGCTATGATAAATGGAACTTAATAATATAGGCTTTAATCACGGGCTCATTAATTTCGGATGTAAGAAAGGATAAAAGTATAACTTAGTAGTAGAAGTGAAGGATTTTCTTTTATATTTTTATGAAAAATATTATATTAACTTATCATCCTGACTTAATGAAAGTCAATGTGATATGTCTAAGTATAAAAGGGTAATTCTTTAAGTTTTAATGGAAAATATTAACTTATCATCCTGACTTAATGAAAGTCAATGTGATATGTCTAAGTATAAAAGGGTAAAATGCAGATTCTTTTCTTAAGTTTTAGCGATGAAATAAGTTTTCTACATAAAAAAAGTAATAAAAAGCACATGTAACAGCATTAATGAGTCTTGTATTAAATGCAATGTATATGGATTGCATGTACTACTTACAAACAGGGCTTTATTTCTTTAAAAAAAAAAAAAAAAAAAAAAAAAAAAAAGGTACCGGAGCTCTAATATTCATCAGTAATATCAAATGTACTGTATTCTCCCGTAACCTGCATCCGCATACATTTTTATATTTCATACATTATTTACAAAATTAAAAGCAATTTCGTCTTCATCAAAATAATCTTTTAAAATATATTTTGCTGTATGTATAAACATTTATATATAATAAAGTCTAATAAATGAATAGAGCAAAAATATTCAAATCATGGGTAGAGAATTTTCAAAAAATCCTATTCGCCAAAAATTTCTTTGCATCAGGTAGAAAAATACAACACACAGCGTTGATCCGGTGGGCTCCGGAGTTCAGTTTTTATGAGCTCCTGTGAACTCCGACCCATATTTAAATATTTGCTAAAATCAAAGCCAGAGCTGAGCTCATGCACAATTTAAGCACCGCCTATAGATAAAAGTATACAATGAGTCATTTAGACTCGGTAAAAGTCATGTTTAATTATTAGCATGAAGGTATTCAAGCTGTTTAAATTTTTAAACATACAAATAACGAAAAAATAATTTTAATTTGTATTTAATTTTATTTCTATTTTAAAATTAATATGTATAGGCTATATATATGATCAAAATGCATATATATATATATTTTAAAATGTTGCTGTTTGGCTGCCGTCTATTCGATAGTGGGCCATTCGGTCAAAAAACCACTATGGGTTGCGTCTCTAATGTGTTCCAAACTCTTGCCTCTCCCTAGATTTCTCTCTGTATTTCATCTTACTAGTTTGAAAGCCCGTGATATTATGGAGTGAAGATTAAATGAATATTTCCGACTAACTTTTGTCGTCCAAGGTTGTGTTGGTAAATCTAATGAATTCAGGAGGGATGGTGACATTTCGCCAACTATCCTTGCTCGGAATAGTGAGGTAGCGCACTTCAAAGGATGCCGCTCTCTCTTGCCAATGGAGTGTCAGCCGATCTCCCGTTTCCTTCCGCGCGAATCGCTTTCTCGCAATGATTTAACGGCATGAGTTGCCGTCTGCATATTTCGCGTCCCCGTCTTTTAATCGCCGCTTATTGTGGATCATACCGCATTTTTTCTTTTCTTTCGAGTGAATCTGTTTTTCATTTATATATCGCCTCTTACCAAACATTCAGGCGACTCTCTTAAATCTTCAAAAAATTCTATTTTTAACACTTTCCAACAGACTTGAAAAGTGATTAGGGTTTCGGTTTGTCTGCCCCCCCCCCCCCCCCCCTCCATATGTCATTAGTGGGGTGTACTATGGCATGTTTGGTATTGAAAAGGAAGCGTTTAGGCTTCGTTTAAAGGGACCCTCAAAAGAATTATGTTACACTATGACAGCGGTTCCCAACCTTTTATTGGCCACGTTCCACCAAATTATCTGGAAAATCACCATGTCTCCCCTTCCTTCTTACTTTGCAAATTATCTCTCTTTTTATTTACAAAGTGAGCTAGCTCTATTCACACGTTGGAAGCATAAAAGAGTCCAATAGCTATTCATTTCACATTTTTTAACATATCAAAGAGGCGAATCTTCTGTTACAAACGTGTTTTTGATATAATTCTATAAATGCAACGAGGCTATACATCTTCGCCTTTGGGCCAAATGGCTTTTTTAGGTATTTTTCCAACTTACCTCAATGTTAAAGAAAAGTGTTATACAGTCTGCATTTTTATCTCACAAAATATCTTGAAGAGAGACTAGAGGTCTGCACGAGCCCGGGCCGGCAGAATTAGGACAATTTTTTCAACGGGCCGGGCTGGGCCGGGCCGACTGACAAAATAAACGGGCCGGACCTGCGAAAAGATTGAACGGGCCTGCAGGGCCGGGCCGGGCCGATAAAAAATTAATCGGGCCTATCGGCCCGATATAAGGATTCAAGCGAAGCAGATAAAATACGAGCCATTTTCAATGAATATGATTTTCACGAGACGTATAAACGTGCGTCACGAGCCGATGCGAGTTTAACAACATCAATACAGAAATGTGACATGTCTGTCGAAGAGATCGGCATCGTACAGTTACAACATGTCTGATTCCGAGTTTAATTTTTTTCAGGAGACTCGTGCCGGGACGGAACTGGTCTTAATCGATCTCAGGATGTGTAGGACAGTCATTATGTTTTGTAGTATTAGTAGTGATAATGAACTTATCTTTTAACAGTATCTTTGGAAATATACCTTAAGGTGGTTCTCATATTCACTGCTCAACAATGCGAAACTTTCAAACACATTTTATGGCTCATTTTTAACTATAAAGGCATAAAATTGACAGGCCTGACTATTGAAGGCATTTGGAAACGAATAGCTTTTTCCATATTTGATAAATTACTTACAGAGATAAGAGATTCTTGTCACGTGACTGTACGTTCTTATCCTTTCCTGTGCTATCGCTTCCGGAAATTCGATTAAAAACGCTAACTTTGGCAGTATTTTAAGAAAGATATATTGCTTTTAACTATGAAAAAAAAACCGACATTTACATAGCACCTGAATAAGAATACCTGCCAATCTTACGCGTTTCCGAAAAGAAATGAATTCATAAATGTGTCGAAATGCAGCTCCTTTGGATTTGAGAAAAGTCTTAAAAATGAGAAAAATATTATCACAAATCTACTTTTTATTATACAGCTTCAAAAGTTGTCGTGTTTTTAATCTTTTATTCTGAACTACATTAATCTTTTAATGAATCGTTATTTGAATTTTGAAATGTCTGTAGACACGATGACTAAAACACTGTAAGTAATCGTTAATGTTTACTATTGTGTGTTTTCTGTTTTGCGAACATCATAGTAATCTAAAATATACTGTAAAATGTTCCCATAAATATGTATGTAGTATTCATTAAAAGAATCTTAATTGTAGGTTGAGAAAAAACGGATTTTTTTGTAGAAATTTTATTGGGCCGGTCCGGGCGGGCCTGTTTTCAGTGATTTTTGTACGGGCCGGGCCGGGGTCGAACTTTCAATTTTTACACCCGGCCGGGCCCGGGCCTGGAAATTCCGGCCTGTGCAGACCTCTAAGAGAGACTTACATTTAGCGTTAAAATTGATAACATTCACACATTTTATAATTCATTTTTATAACTTAGTAAGAGTTGGTAGAAATGCTTTCGATACTATGTTTCCTTTCTCTGGGTAACACAGTACAAAAGAAGCATTTCAATATTCTCATTTTTATCAATTTTAAGTAGCCATTATTCCCCATCTCAACACATCTTCTCTGCTTTCCGTTTCTCATAGCTGCCAACACTTACGCGCTGCTGTATGTGTAAAAATGAGGTGTCAAACTATTCACAATTAAACAGGCTTTCGTTTAATATTTAAAAAGAAAAATCAATTTTTCGATCAATTTTGAGGTAAACTGTCCCCTGAAACAGATTCTAGATATGATTTTGAGATAAATCGCTTTAAAGATTTTTTTTTGTAAAATCATTCGTGAGAACCCCTGACATATTTTAGTCATAACTAGCCTAATTATAATAATTTCTTTGTGTACTTTTTTTAATCTTCATAAAATGTTTCTATTTCATTAACAAAAATAATATTTTGAAAATTTATCAATCTAGATTTTAAGACTGACCTCCCCCCCACACCCTTTTTTTTTGAAGGGGAGAGAGGGCTATGTATAAATGTAAGTTCCAAATGCGCTACAGCGTCTGGAATGTGCTGGTACAGAGGAAAATTTCTGTTAAGCAAAATATTATGAGTATCAACTAAGGATGCTCTGAATAATGATTTTGGCCGAATACCGAATATTTGGCTAGCCGAATAGTAACTGTTAGACCGAATACCGAACATTCAGCTAGCCAAATACTGTCAACTGCACTCTGAATAAAGGAATGGCTAGCTCATAGTTGTTTAGATATGAATGGTGGCAATTTTCAGCACTTCTCATCATGATATATTTCACAGAAATCAAAGCAAGTCTGTTGAAAATATAGTTATGATATCTAAAGTAACAAACGAAAACCCAACTTTGACCTTGAGTGAGATGAGATACACTGTATTTATGACTTAATAATTGGATTGCGATTATGGTTTCCTGGACAAAAATTGTCTGTCTTGATGTCTATTATCAAACCTGAATGATTTTCTATTTTGTTTAGAAAGACCCTTTGCTGTGAAAAAGCAAGAAACAGATTATTTAGTAGACAATGTTCAAGAACTTGCCTTTCTGTACTTCATTAATTCCTATGAAAATCTTAATTAATGGTTAATTTTCTAAGTGATACTTAACAAACAGTAAATAAATAAAGTAAAAGTATTCTCTTTTATTTAAATATGATTTTGTTTCTAATTATTCTGAATATTACGTTGACAGTAAAAAGTAGTAGTTGTATAAGGTTTTTAAAATTGTTTTAAAAGGTTTTTTTTAAGTATTCGATTCGGCCGAATAATTCGATACTCGGCCAAACCGAATGTTCGGTAACATAGCCAGATATCGAATATTCGGTGCATCCGTGGTATCAACAAAACATTACTAATCGTTTTTACTCTCAAATACAAATGCTTTATTTTATGTATTCTATAGGTATCCACTTGTAAAACATGCTTTATTTTATTATAAATAAAGGTAAAGTGTTTATATATTTTTAAGATATAAAGTGTTAAAAATGACAAATTTTGTCGTATGACCCTTTACCAATGAAAAATAAAAGTTATGCAAAAAAGCCAAGCTTCCATTCCTGATGAAACAATCAGTTGCTTGTCTTAATTAATGGACTTACTTAATGCCCTCTTACAAAAGCACCCACTATCTGATTACAGAAAAGAAAAACATTAAATCTTCAAAAATTCACAGGTGGATCTCTTCACATGCCACAGAGATTTAAAATAAAGCGCCTTTTTTAACCCTTTATGCCCCGATAATACTTTAAACCAGGGGTGCAGAAAATGTTTTTACTCCCAATATTTCCCCCAATCCGTATGAAAATTTCCTTAAAATTTTACAATATGTTAGG
The DNA here is from genome assembly GCA_963932465.1 of Maratus speciosus. Taxonomy (NCBI): domain Eukaryota; kingdom Metazoa; phylum Arthropoda; class Arachnida; order Araneae; family Salticidae; genus Maratus; species Maratus speciosus. The sequence continues at coordinate 38,712,003 of OZ010791.1, read as the reverse complement.
CTTACATAAATTCTGTATTACCGTATGGATAGAATTTTTCTTTATTGTTCCAAAATTTCTCAATTTATGCGCGAGTATATACAGTACATATTATTCTGAGATCGAATTTGTAAAGGTCGCCAGACGGATCATTTTATTTGTAGTGTCGCTCAGGGAATTATGTACTAATTCATTGTTAAAATCGAAATCAATTGTATATTTTTCTGAAAATTTTTTCCAGATGGCTAAAATTTCCTCCCGAGCCTAGATCGCCGGATCGGACATTTTCTGCACCCCTGCTTTAAAATACCATTAAAATAACTTGTTATAAAACTCATTTAATATATCGATTAGTAGTGATACAGTTTAGAATGAGTTATAGACAGGGTTGGAAAAAAAACGGGTTTTTTTTGTAAAAAACCAAAAAAACCGGTTTATTTGGTTTAAACCAGGTTTTTTTTGGTTTAAACCGGGTTTTTTAAAATAAAATTTCCTATTGCATACAGATGCATATATCTGTTGATAAAATAAACATTTTTGGATATTATATAAGTAATATAACTTTTGAAAATATTTAAATTAAATAATTACAGTCAATTATATCGAAATCATTTCTAATTTAAACATTATTAGTAACAGCTATGTCTTATGTTCAAAGTAAACTGCTCTACACAGTGAAACATTGATACCTTTTTAAATCGTATGAAGAATCCTTTGATTAATAATATAATAATCAATCAATAAACATTTGATGCAGTTTCATGAATATAATATATTATTCTATGGTTGTTATTATTATTATCTTAATATCCAAATACTTCTGGTTATTTTGTTTCCTGAGTGATAACCCCAAGTGTCCAAGGATTTTTGGCCATTAGATTCAGCAACTAACAGAAAAGATTGATTGGTATTAATTGAACTGCTGTAACTGGCACTCAATTTTTGCAAGCTGTGTTACTCGATTTGATATCTTAAGCTACTCTTTTAAATTCTTCAAGGATAATCTTTCCCAATCCAGAAAATTTTCTTTTACAACTTAATCAAAATCTTAAAGATCATTGTATTTTGTTATTAACTGTTGTAAATAATCTGCATTTTTTAAATGAAAACATTTTATGCTAAATATTGAATATTATTTATCTATTTTATCTTTTCTAATTTCACATGTTTTAAGAAAAATCTTTAGGGTACCAGATATGTTCATCAGCACATGCTAATTTTCATTCTACATGCATAGAGACATTCTCATTATGTCTCATGTTGACTGCTGAGATGGAAGTGTTAAAAGTAGAAATTACTTCTATCAATAATTTAAAACAATTAAATTACAAAAAAGAGAAAATATTATATTAGATTTTTTCTAAAAAAAACCAAACGGTTTTTTTGACAAAAAAGACCAATTGGTTTAAACCGTGGTTTAAACCATGGTTAAAACCATTTGGTTTAAACCGTGCCAACCCTGGTTATAGATACGTTATTTTATCTTGTTCCAAAAGCATTATGGGTTGCACAAAACAAAAAAATTTTTCAAAGAATGATTTCTTTTGTCTTTGCATCTTTTTCAGCTTTCTTGACGTTAAAAGATCCGGGGAGGGGGGTTCAGTTCGGAAATATTTCTATTGCAAGAATTTGTTATTTTGTACATTTCCTAATTCTATGAAATACCAAACAAAATATTTTAAATAAAAAATCTGAGTGGAGTTATAAATGTTGCACAAAATCCCTATAAATCCAAATTTAATTTGTTAATTTTAATTGGCAAAATCCTTCTAAAGTTTATTAAATGTTTGTGTCAATCTTCTAATGTCGTTTCAAAAATTCACGAAAAATGCTTTAGAAGATGAAATTTTCATGAATTCCTAATTTGGGACATAAAGGGTTAAGTAGGTGGGAAGGTAGGGGATCTCGCGAACAATGAAGAATTCAACAATCATTTCTCAAAGCAACAGAGAAAATAATAAATTTCATATCTCACTCTCATTATAATGATCCTTTTTCATATGCTAAAGTGCTTCTGAACTTGAAGTAAACTTATTCATTGAATTCTTTAAATGGAAACTTTTTTAATTCCAATAAACAGATTCCAATAAACAAATAATAAAAAACTGACTGACCTTGACTTTTAACTAGACGTACTTCTTTCTGTTGCACGCTATTTTCTATTTAAAGCAGTAATGTAAATAAATATTTTGTCTTTATATATTGGAAAATTATTAAGTCCTAATATAGGTGAAAGCGACATTTACTTTTCCATTATTTTAACATGAAAGTTTTTTCGGTACAAACGAAAATACTGAATATTTTTCAAATGAAAAAAATTACATATTTGAATATTAATGAGTGCGTTGTATGTGTTCAGTAATATACAAAAATATAAAATTGACCTTGTCCCAGTTAATTCTTTATAATTGAGCTCTATACTCTAATTATGGCCACCATGTATATATATTTGTAGTCATAACTTGGCAGTGTAATATTTTTGAAATTTCGTTGTTGTGTTCACAAGGGGAAGGGGGAAACCTCTCCTCTCTCTTTTTTTTGGGGGGGGGGGGGGAGGCATTGTAAATTTCTTTTGTAGAGAAATGGAATTTTTTTCGAAACTTTTTCTGCTTCTTATTGATTTGGTATTTTTGTTGATGAGGAAGTAAGGGTCGCACTTAGGGCATGTTTAATTTAGTATAGGGCTGTTTAGGATGATTTTTCTATCACTGCTTCGAAGATTTTTTTTTTTTTTTTGTCTTTGCTTACCTTCTACCATCACGTCGAAAAAAATGATTTCAAGGTTTCTCTCAAAGCAAGTGCGTGCGTCCGTTATTTCTAGTGTCACGAATGACGTCCGAAGTGCATTGCGCTCACTTCTCGAAATTTTACTAACATGATCATAGAACGTTTTCTCATCTCGCTCACATTCACCAAGAGGAAAAAATTAAGCATCTTTTTGGCTTCTCTCCAAACCGGAGGAGGGGGAGGCAACAACACTGTGTCTGTATCCAGTATATAGGGCTTCGCCAGTTATTTATTTTATTTTTTAAATATCCAACGGCTGTGAACGTCAAAAAGCCGGCGCTCGCTCAAAACCCATCGCAGACTACGGAAGTTTTGGAGGTGATAGAGAACGCTTTAAACTGGGTCTGTACCTCTGCCGCGCAAAAGAAAAAAAAAAAAAAAACAATCAAAAGCTATCGCGGGTTGTGCTGCTTTCTTCCACTCTACATTGGCGTGATATGTGCAATGCATGCCTCGCTAGTGTTCATTGCCCTCGACTTTGAGCTCTGTGTTCGGCCGATTCCAAACCATCTGCTTGATGAAACTTCATCGCTTTTTAGCAAGGAGAAATTTTTCGGGGTTAGTTTGTAACAAATTCGTCCAGTGGCAGCTGTATCGCCTCCTCTGTTTCTTCTGTTTATCTTGACTCAGGCTAATACTGTTTCTTTATAATTTGTTGCAATCCCCCCCCACTATTTTTTACTAAATGCTTCTTTCAGATGCATTCAAATGCTTCTTCAGATTGTAATTTTTTGCTCATAAGAGTTTTTTTGTAAGAAGCAAACGTAATTTATTCAAACAGTGACATTATTCAATTATCCTAAATATACCAATGGCGCTGCCAGAATTTTGTTCTGGAATGAATTTTAGATATTAGTACTATAAGATAAACAAATCTTAATCTTTATATGTACTTATAAAAACAAACTATCTATATTCTAAGAGGTGCTTTAACTCGTAAACCCCATCCTTTGTTTGCTAGTGCATATACATTTAATAACGTACATGCAAATATCCTGTATCTTTGTATACATTCGCAGCTAATTTTTTACTATAGTCTTCATTCAGATATCATGTCTGCCTGAATCCCCCCCCCCCCCCCCCCGCTTTTCTTGCAGGAAAGGAAAATCTTACCGTGTTTACTCGCATAATAGTCGCACTTTTTTTTTTTGCCAATTTTTCATAGTGAAAGTATAGGGGTGACTATTATGCGAGGAAATCTACTACACAATATTGTACACTCTAACGCTAAAACGTTACTTTTGTAAATAAATACATTATAATAAAATTAGTAGTAACTTACCAAATGTTTCCATATTATGTGATGTTTATTAAATACCATTTTTTATGATAATATTTTACAGACATAAAATTTACAAATAATCTTTGTGAAAATTTTGTCAAATTCTCATAATAAATCTCTTTCACTGAAGCTATCAGTATCACTATTATAATGTGAATCGGTATCTGAAGAATCTTCGTCATTCCATAAAATGTCATCTTCACTTCCGTCCAAAGCTTTGGAGATACTTGTCTTTTTAAAACTTTTGAAATTATATCGCTTGTTATTAAAGTCCAGCATTGTAATTTCCAACTACACGTTCCAGGGACGGACGCCTTACTTTTTCACTGGCAGTGTTTTTTTTGTTCCCATTAACCATCCAATCTCCATGTACTCGTCTTATATTATTTTTAAACGGTTTGTCAACCGATACGTCCAACGATTGCAGAATGGATGCGAATCCTCCAGGAATTATCACAAGATCTGTTTTGCGAAGAAAATATTTTGACGATTTTTTCTCCTTCAAAACGGGGGTGCGACTATTACGCGAATAAACACAGTATATTAAGTTGAAGGTGTTTATAACTAACTCATTCTGTTGCATCCTCTATGCCTGTTTGTCTTCGCACCACTGTATTTGCACTAGAAAGAAACAAAAATTAATTTACATTTAAAAAAAAAAAGATGTCATAACTTGTTTATTTTTAATCTAAGCACTTGTAATAACTTAAGCAGGTTAATATTAAAATTATTTTTTGTCTGTCTCTTCAATTCTTAAAAAAAATTGGATGTGCCAATCCCAAAACTTTTTTCTATCTCATGCATCTTAATATTTCAAAAAATAGTTAGAGATGTTAATAGTTCAATATTATACCAACTTTGCTTTTCATCTTAAATTCCTGCTTCAGTCAATTAATCGGAGTAAAAACGAGTTAATCTCGATCTATTATTAAAATCAATAGTTTTACGCTATTCTGTTGTACATCAGCTGTTTCGAATAGCCGGCTTAGCAGAACGCAAGTTCCCGTCGCTGCGCGAGCCATCGATAGACAATAGAACTACGAAAAATCAGAAAATTATACAAAAATCGCCATCACACCGCCCTTTTTCGCCGGAATATTTCCAAATTCAAGGAACACCCGCTGACCATAGCGAAAAACATACACAAAAATTTGGTCCAATTCTATGCATAACTTCACACTTTTCGATGGTACAACAATGAAAATCGCTATTACAGCGCCTCCTTCCGGCGGAATATTTCCATAGTGCAGGAGGACCTGCTGGTTATAGCCAAAAACATACACAAAAAATTTTGTTCAATTCTATGCAAAACTTCATGCACTTTTCGATGATACAATGGCGATACGCGGATAGGCAGACATTTTGTATAAATATGTTTATTGAAATCTCTAATCCCTAAAACGTTAAACTCCGTCGGAAGTCGAAGAAAATTTCGATTATAGTACTTTCTTCTATTGAAAATAGAAGACAGTAAAAAGTAACAAACGCTGTCACTGCCGCCGCCGTAAATGAATTTTTTGTGACCGCAGGTCTTTCTTCATTAATATTATGAAAATTACAGCATACAACAATATGAATATAGGTAGTTTTATAGAGAAATGTTTGATAAACACGCTGAAAGCAGACCGTTTTTAAATCGGAAAATTGTTTTAAGAGCTATTAAATTGTTAAAGTCGGTCAAAATCGTTCCATTAAAAAAGTTTTACATAGAAACAAAAACTATACGTAGGAATTTAATTATTTTTTTTCTAGGGATATAGGGGAGAGGGGGGCACATTTGAACATTTTACATTTTTGACTATTTCTCAAAATTGTTATGAGCTATTGAACCAAAAATTGATTTATATGAATATTTAGAATTTGTTTGTTCTTTTGGTGAAACTTTTGGATGCATTTATCAAGAATTTCTAACTTATATCATCATTCTAAAAATTGTCTAATTTTGTTCACATGTGCCCCGGTGGAGGGGTCGTTGTGAACATAGCTGGGGCACATGTGAACACATGAATAAATAAGACAAAAATATTTTTTTGTGAATAAAAACTAATCAGATGCACTCTTTCTAGTTGTGTGAATAAATCAATAAATGTTTCAACATAGATACAAGAAATTATTCGTAAAATTGTACACCATATGTCTACTCCTTTTGAGTTACTTTTAATTGTTATCTAACTTCCAGTAAATTAAAAATGTGAAGCAATCCTAAAAACATTGAATATATAGGTCAGTGTTTGACAAGGGTAATTAAATTTTAAACTTAAAAAAAAAAAAATGCATTCACAGACTTAAGAAATACACTTGTGAACTGTTTACATCTGCGCCCATATGTTCTGTTCACAAGTGCCCCATCTACCAACTTCAGCCTAACTTATAAAAAAAAAAGATATTTTTAATTGAAATAAGGAAACAAAACTTTTTGTAGACTTACCTAATTAATGCCACTATAGAATGCAATGCTGATATTCTTCTTTAAAAAATGTCTTGAATGAATTTTAACTTCAATAACTTAGAAGATTTTTTTACTTCACACCTTCTGAAACAAACAAATTACAACTACCAGAAATCAAAATGGCCTATTGTTCTGAAAATTCAGCCAAAAGATGGTACCAGTACTGTCATCAATTGGTAATTTTTTGGATTTTTTTTTATTTCAAATTAACTGAGTGAAATATGTACTGTTCATATGTGTCCCCCTCTCCCCTACTTCATAAACTTAGTGTGCAGACTGCACTTATTTTTTTAATCGGATTCATTGTTTGAAGGGTATTTTTCAAATTTGTATTAAAAATTTCATCATTTCAAGAGAGATTTTTTTTTTTTTTCATATTTAGAAAAAGTCATTTTTAAAAAATTGATGTCAATTTGTAAAACAGCACAAAGGAATTATATTTCCTCTCAAATAAAAAATGTATTTACACGTGACTGCAAAAAAGTACGAAGGCAATTTTCAAAATTCGGCAATATACCTCATGGGGAGAGTACTACACCGCACCTGAATAGTTGAAAATTCCCAAGGATGTCCAAATTTGATAGTTTTCACTAGGAGGGAAAAACACTAAAAAATAAATAAATAAAAGTTAACTCAGGCAACATTAATACTGACTCATCACTGACTTTAGGTTGTTTCTTTTTTGTGAAAGTTGCAGGTCTATTTACCATTACTTGAAATTGGGTTTGCTCTTGTTCATACGCTGTATTATAAAATGAATGAATTGTTGCGCAATATCTTATTAATATTTATGAAAGGAGATATTATTAATGATCTAAAAGGAAATGAATTTCATGACTTAAAATTGAATTTGCTATTTTAAAGAATTTAGAGAATTAGAAACAACCTGTGAATTAAGATATAGGAATGGATGCCAAAAAGACCTTTCTTATTCAATGAAAATAAAGCAAAACTAACTTTCTGCTCATATTTGGTGAAATTGACCAAGTCTTAACTCTTAAGACTCTAACTTCTTTCTGCAGATCTTTTATTGGGGAATTTGCAAGTGACAAAATAATGTCGCTCAGCATTTATTTGAAATCTTTATATATTCAAAACTAAGAAATAGACAAAATGGTTTTAAAATGACAACTTTTTACCCCAAAGCCATTTCCCGATCTTTCTATTTTGACTGAAAACAGTTCCTTACCCATGATAAGGCACCTTTTTAAACAGTAAATGGTGTTATTAAACTTACAAGGAGAGGGCCAACCTTGTTAATCGCAGATTTTGATTATTTTAATATATGTTGTAGGGTGACCCCTTAGTCTCAGGTTCAACTGATTTTATTCAGCGCTCCTTAGTTCTTGAGAAACTGAAATAGTAAACTCTAATAGTAGTACACAACTTAAATACTTACTTTGTAACAAAAAGGATAAGTTGGTACGGCGTTTGCTGGCTGATCTGCGGGCCCGGGTTCGGTACCCAAACGCGCTACATTTGTTTTTCTCATTTTTTGTTTTATAAATATACTTGTAATTATGATTTAATAATTTAAATTAAAAATTTTAATATCATACATTAATTATAATGTTAACAAACTTAAATTTATCATTTTTTATTTTTAAACTATTATTTCTCATCCTTTAACGAGGTTTAAAAAGAAATTGGATCTATTATTGAGTGATGAAAATTCAAAAATTGTGATAAAACCTGTTTTGGCGCCATCTAGTTATGATAAAATAAAAGAATATTCAATTAAAATTAAAATAAAAGCATAAAGAAGATAAAGGGGAAAGCAAAATAATTGAAAGTGCAAGCATACGTATTACAAATTTAAAAATCTTTAATTATGCAAAAAATCGGTTGTAATTTAATTCTGATGCTAATTTTTAATATAATTATGCTTGTTACTTTAAAAACAGAATAATAGTATTATCGCATTGACTTCCTTTGTTAAAGCAATGCGTAAAGGATGTTTCTTTAAAATCACGAATTGACACAATTGCTCAATATCATTGCATCGATAAAGAATATATGAAATACATTTTAAAAGTGATTTAAAAAAAATTAACAGTTTTATGATGTTTTATACAACTATTTAGTTAAAAGTAAAAAAATAAATAGGTTAAAATTATAATTGATAGACAATATTATAAATTTTAATTGACAATGAATTATTAAGTTATACTTAAAAATATATTTATAAAACAAAAAATGAGAAAAACAAATGTAGCGCGTCCCGGTATCGAACCCGGGCCCGCGGATCAGCCGGCAAACGCCATACCAATTCAGCTACGACCAAACTGCCATTTCAGTTACAAAGTAAGTATTTAAGTTGTGTACTACTATTAGACCCCCCCCCCCCCCCCCGGTTTCTCAAGAACTAAGGAGCGTTGGATAAAATCCGTTGAACCTGAGACTATGGGGTCCTCTACCCTACAACATATATTAAAATAATCAAAATCTGTGATTAACAAGGTTGGCCCTCTCCATGTTAAATTAAGAGTAATTGTATCCTTGACCGATCTACTTAAAACGTTGAGATTAATAATTATATAACTTAACGTCGTAAAGAAATGTTTTTTACTGCAAATTAGGAATATTTTTGAGATAATTACTAAGAAAAGGGAAGTAAGGTGTATATATATATGTGTGTGTATATATATATATATATATATATATATATATATATATATATATATATATATATATATATATATGTATTCGCTATTAACTGTAACCCATTCATATAACACGTGTAAGTGTATTTGCTGTGTAGGTGAAAACGCATGACTTTGTTTCAATTCTGAAATTTAAGATATCTGTTTCTATTGATGAGTAAATTATGTTTCGTTTTTATTTTTATTGTGCATGGCTTGATTCTGTTCAAATTTTATATATTACGGTTAATCGGACAATGGCCGAAATATGCATTTAAGCGGTTGCCATTTCTACTTCAGAAATTAACCATATTTTACTTATGATATAGTAATATTTCCCTTGAAACCGGGTTACGAATCATTAGTTCCATTTTTATTCATGATAGTTCTCCCTTTTTGCATCCATTTTGTGGTTTTTCTTATTGAATTAATGTATTTTCAATTTTGAGATCCTACATTTCGTACAGTGGATTTATTGGTGCTGTCAATGATTCATTTTTCTGGTCTTTTTTCATTGGTTAAAATGTTTTAGTTACAAATAGCTTGACAAAATATTTCAAATATTAATGATTTCCTGCATATTTATCCTTATTACCTTTCTGTTAATATATTGACCTTTCGCCAATTTTGGAACAAGTTGTGAATTCGTCCGGAGTCCGCCATCTTGTTTCTTTGTCATTTATAACCACTTTATGCTTAATTTTTGAAAATTTAGAGATTAAACATAAACAACAACAAAATAACATAAACAACAACAAAAATAAATAACAACAAAAATAAAATAATAAATCCAAATAAAGAAATTAAAAATCGGCGATGATCAACAAAGAAACAAGATGGCGGACTCCGGTCGAATACGCAAGTAGTGCCCAAATTTTAAATGTTATACTTTTTTAATACTTCATTTATAAGTGATTGGATATAATTTTTAAAAAATTAATTATTGATTAGTTAATTTAATAATTGTTGAAATATAGTCTATAATGGTTATATATATATAAATTACATTTGAATCAAATTTTATCTTACAAGTTCATATAACGATGTTAACCAAAATTTTAAATGAAGATGGCATGTAAAAATATAATACATTAATCATTATAAAAAAAATGTTATAGTAAAGCTAATCGGCATACAGAACCCGCAAGGAAAACTCAAAATAATGGAATCAACCTTTTTAAGATTTTTTAAAGTCTCCTCATCATTAACATTTTGTGTTAATGATATAAATACCTCAGAAAATGAGTAAAAATTCCTCGTGTCCCATCTGCTCCTCCTGTAAACTATCTCGATGTTTGGCAGGTGTAAACAAAACTTATGTGGGAAATTTCTCTTAACCGGACGCATCTATCTTTCACTTAGGTATTTCCCCTCTCCAAGACGGATAATGGGGGAACTCCTCTTCCATCTGACTGAAGGTCAACTTTTCCGTCCTTGGTGCTGTCTCGTCGATAGAAACACCTGCTCACCGTGGCTGTTCCCCGAGCTTGTTTTTATTTGTATTTGGATACCTTCTTTATCGGGCGAAGAATTAATATATATATATATATTAAACAAAAACATAATTTGAAGAACAAATTAAAAAAACAAAATTTATTTCCTACATTGTTTAAGCCCGAGAAGGGACAGATATTAAGTTATTTCATTCAATTAGTTCTACATTTAATGTTAAATTTTTGTAACAAATTAGGTAAGCCAATTGAAGATTAAAAAGTAAAAATAAATTCATACAATATGATACTTAAAACACCCTAAAAACTTAGATTCCGTTCAAATGAAATCGAAATAAATCTTAGACTTCTTCCATTTTTAATTGAAAATATTTGTATTGCAGATTTAGTATTATGTTTATGAAAATTGTGCCAAAAAAATAATAAGATGCATGCAAAATACAAAACTTTAAAAAAAAGTCTAAGATTTATTTCGATTTCATTTGAACGGAATCTAAGTTTTTAGGGTGTTTTAAGTATCATATTGTATGAATTTTATTTTCATTTTTTAATCTTTAATTGGCTTACCTAATTTGTTACAAAAATTTAACATTAAATGTAGAACTAATTGAATGAAATAACTTAATATCTGTCCCTTCTCGGGCTTAAACAATGTAGGAAATAAATTTTGTTTTTTTAATTTGTTCTTCAAATTATGTTTTTGTTTAATATGTCAAGTTTTTTAATGACTACAGCACTCAGAAGAACGCATTTCAAAATTAATACAGAGTATCATCATCAGGCTTTGATGTATGCGGTATTGCATGACAATGTGGCATGCAGTTTACCAATGTTTAATTAAAAATGTTTCACCACTGTAGTAATGCAGGTTGCGATAGTTTGGACAAAAACTTCCAATCTAAACGTGAAAAATCTATAATCAAAACATAAAAAATTAACTTCACTTAAATTTAGATACCCTAATTCCCACTCAGGAACGCTATGAATGTAAATGTAAATTCTGTTGAATCCTTACTGCTAATATTTAACAATATTATAGCTGTGATACAGTAAAAAATAAAATAATAAAAGTTTTACTTGAATTTTTAAACCTTATTCTCTCTCAAAGGGTGATGTAAACACATCAGAAAATTATTAACTAAGTTTAACTTGGGGTATAAATAGTTCTCATCTCGAAAAAAAAAAAATACATTTTAAAATTTAAGTTATGTAATTCCCCACTAAGTTCGCTATCTGCGTAAAAATAGCTACCCATTAGAAACTTTTTACTAAAATATAAACTTGACCAAAGCAAAAACGTATTCTGAAAATATCCTTTTTATTTCCACTATGACGCCATATTCACCTTTTTAATTTTTGGCAAAAAAAAAAAAAAAAATCTATTTCAATTAAAATTTTTCACGTGGGAATCTTTCTACTAAAACCAAATAAATTATTATTTCGGCTTTTGAAATTTTTGCAACAATGAAGAAAAAATGTTACATTTTCTATTAAAAATATCCGTTGATTCTCAACAGAGTCAGATAATATAGACGAACACGCGAACGCCGTTCACAGAAAATTTTCAAAGTTTGCAGACAGTTTTGATTTTTTTTTTTAATTTCTTTATAAAAAAATATAAATATATTAAGACCCCGGGCGGAAAATTGGTGCGATGCACGTCGCAGACTCTTGACAAGGTCTGCAGACTATTTTTCAACTGGAGAAAAAAAAAAGTTTTTAAAATTTTTAAGAAAGAGTCACAATATTAAGGAATGGTTTGCCTCAAAAACAGCAGATAAACTGATGAGTAAGAGTTCATCTCTTCCATTCATGGACTAATAGCTTTTTTATTTTAACATTCATTTATTCGTATTTCAGTTATTTTATAGGTTAATAAAATAACAGTTTTGTTCAGCAATCATAAATTGATATCTTTATATAAGTTGATGATTAAAATATTTCACATTTTAATAAATATATACATTTTTATTTTTTCATTAGTTTTTCTTTCATTCATTAGTGTCTGTATTAAGCATACATTCAATACTACATTTCTTGACTGAGTTTTAATAATGCTTGTAAATTAATATTTTTCTTTTAGTGGTGTTACTTAGTGGCACTGCATGTTGTTGATATCTTTATCATCTTGATTTATTAATAAATTAGTGTTTCATATTCAATGTTTCCAGAATTTGTTTATTTTATTCATCCGACTCTCGAACCTGGGAATGTAAGTAAGAAAACAAAACTAGAAGCCTTAACAGTAGTCGGACAACTCACATATAACTGTTCATTTTTGCTGTTAGCGGCGATATAGGACTCGGGAGGGGCGCGGCGTTTTTTTTTTTGCAGAAAATTTTTAAGAAATTGTTAGAGTTCGCAGACAGTTTTACATTTTATCTAAGTCTGATTCTCAATGAAAAAAGTGAAATTTGGAATTATTAAGAAAAATATTTGAATAATGTACAAAAAAATTGGCCCTTGTGGGTCTCTGGGTTATAATTCAACCATATGCAAAGGTATTTTGCCATTCGTTTTGACCCCGACGTCAGGCAAACGTTTTTAAACTTTAAATTTATAATATCATTAGAATTAGTAAAGAATAAAAAATAAGTGGCATCAGGGACAAAAAAGTGGGAAGAAAAAATGAAAAAGTTATCATCTCCATAGGCTTTTCTATGTTAAATTAACATTGAGAAGTGACACTGGAAATAAATAAGCATTGCGCTGCCGCGCAATACTTAAATTAACAAACTGAACTACAGTAAACTCTCTATAAGGCGGACTCTGCGTAAGGCGGAAATTTGTCCAACTCGGAAAGATTTTCAAGCCCCTGTGAATGCATAAACATAGAGTAAAAATTGTCTAAGGCGGAATATTGTCTACTACGGAAAATTTTCTTGGTCCCGATCAATTCCGCCTTAGGCAGAGTTTACTATATTTAATTAGCTCACATTTTTTAGCATTTTTCAGTTCAATAATTTTTTTTTCTTAGTATTTCCAATTTAATAACGGGACTTATACAATAGACCGAAATTAAACGAATTCAGTTGTTGAAATACTTGTACAATAGGAAATAATGTAACAAATTTCTTTAATTGCTATAGAATTCAATTGTGAAAAAAAAAAAAAAAAGAGAACAGGAATTCTGCTTTTTCAGAATTTAGTGTCGCCCCCGGCATTTCCATTACTTCATTTTCTTCTGATGGACTGATGGCCTCTATTATTATGAAACAGTCATTATAAATGAAGTGTTAGGTGAAGATGAAAGAACAGCCGTAAAAAGTTAGAACTCTGATTTTCTGGTCAGAATGGGGGGGGGGGGGATTGCCTTTTTTTTACGGCTGCTCTTTTATCTTCACCTAACACTTCATTTATAATGGCTGTTTCATAATAACAGAAGCCACCAGTTCATCAGAAGAAAATAACTCGGTTAAGCGGGACTCTACTGCAGTACAAAACATATTTCAATTTTAAGACTTAAAGCACACGTTTTATTTTATGTAAAATGACGTCATTTGCATCCGCTTAAGAATTCCACATTTACGATCTACTCTTAAACATCTACAGTAAAGCATGCATAGCACATCACTATCGCGAAATAATGCACAAATGCAGCAAAAAGGTTCCGTCATTCAAGAAAATCGAAAAAAAAAAAAAAAAAAAAACTGGCTATCTATAATGATTTATAGATACTTACAATTAAATATAGTATATAATAGCTCCATTGTTTTAACAGATCATTCGCTTATATTTTTTTCAAAATAGCACGTATTTTAATTACATTTTTTTTCGGTTGTTACGAGAAAATGGCAACAAAAATATATAATTACTATTTTAAAACTATTTTTCCTTTACTTTCTACACAAATGGAGTACTTCCGTTACCAATATTAAGCAAATGGCTCCAAAAACTACAAAAAAATTAATATTTCAAAAATAAATGGAGATACAGTTTTCAAACAAAATGCATTTAAAAGAACTTTTTTTCCCAATACGATGGTATAAAAATCGAAAATGTGCGATGCTTAGAAGTTAAAAAATTGCAAAAGAGTATTTAATCGTAATACTTTGTTTTACGGCTAGCTTCTGTAAGGTAACGTTATTTTTTGGACACAAAATAAGCTGGGAGAAAGAAATAGCATACCGTACCGGAGGCTAAAAAAAACGTGTTACGAAAGAACGAATCCATCTTAAGATTAAAAGTGCGAGAAATCAGTCATTACAACTTTCAGAGATTGCACAGACTTTTAAGAAGTATGCATTTCAGTAAAAGACCAATCAATTTGTTTGTGTTTCACTTTTCTTGAGGGGGTATAATAATCATAGTCGATGATGATAACTTTGACACTGTATTTCAATATGAATGATTTTGGTAAGCCTAATCCATTATACTAAACCAAATCCATGCAGCTGATTGGAGAGGGTTCGTTTTTAGTACATTTGTTTATCTTGTATTTATTTATTTTTATGGAAATATTTCTATTCTAACAAAAGGGAAGAACGGCTTAAATATAAAATTTCTGTCTCAATGCTAAGTGCAAATGACTTTGTGGGCCAACATTTTTAGGTCTTTTACATTTCATTTCCAAAAACAGTCATTGGGTAAAATTTAAAGTTTTACAGTTGTAAAATTGTTTTTTAAAGGTACATTTACATTATTGGTATATATATTTTTTTTATGTTTAACTTAAAACTGTGGTCAACAGGGGGGGGGGGGGAGGATCTCATTGATCTCCAGCTAAAGTCCTGGTCGGGTCGAGCCAATAATAATAATAATAAAAACCTAGATTCCCCCCCCCCCCCGGATTTTAAATTATATATTTGAACATTAATGAGTATACACACATATATATATATATGTGTGTGTGTGTTCATTTTTACACTCTTATATTTAACTCAGCCTGTTTTTCGTATGTAAAGATGGGAGTTTTGCAATCGATTTACAGGCTACAATTTAACCAATTATGCACAAAGGTGAGTTTCCGATGACAATACAATATTTTAATATTTTGACAGCTTAGTTATTAATTGCAGAGCTCAGATGATAAAGGCGGTAAGTGACGCAATCATTATTTTCAGAAAACGAGCTGTAAAGTTTCAAATCTTTATTTGCGTTTAGTGTCAAATGCCTTTTTCAACAATTAAAATCTATGTGAGTATTAGGTTCTTACAAATAGTAATTTAACAGACGGGATAGAACCATTGATTATCTTCAATCATATGATTAAGAGGCTACTTCAGTCAAATGAACCCGTTCGCTAATGCTAATCCTATGGAAGAAATTTATAACGATATCTCGGTTGCATTTCAATATTTTTAAATGATTTTTTTTGCATTGGATAGCTGAGATCGATCTGTTTGCAGGCCGTTTTTTACTTTTTCGATTTTGATTACAAAATTTTTTTATGAGGATGCTTTCAGTTTCAAAACCGGTTCCGAAAATGAAAGCGTCCTCATTAAAAATATATGTGAACAAAATAGAAAATGTAAAAAACGGCCTTTGTACAGTTCGATCTCAGCTATCCAATGCAAAAAAAAAAAAAAAAAAAAAAAAAAAAAAAAAAAAAAAAATCATTTAAAAATATTGAAATGCAACCGAGATATCGTTATAAATTTCTTCCATAGTAGCATTAGCGAACGGGTCTTCTCACTTGACTGAAGTAGGGCCTTAACGCATTTTTTTTTTCCCGCGTCACGTACCACCTTTATCATCTGAGCTCTTCAATCGTTATACAGTAAAGCACCGTTTATACGTTTCTCATTTATACGTCGTTTCAGTGCGGTCCCGATACATCCCTATGTGTTTTAATGTTTCGTTTATACGACGCATAACTTCGGTTATACGTCTTCCTTTATACCGTACTACTAACCGATTTTGTCAGAATGTTTTTCCCCAGCGTCATTATTTTTTCTTTTCTGCTAGAAATATTAAGTAGCGACGAAGAAGAAAGTGAAGCTATCCCACTTTCTTTCAAAGATGCGTTGCTTAGAACCTTGTTTGTTTTTCACAACACTAGTGAGAAAACTTTCCAGTAACTAACTGCATAATTGATGCTTTGCTTAAGTCTCAAAGTAAATCGGCACGTCAGAGGACGATTAAAGATTATTTTAATTACTCTATTTCTACGTTTGATAGTAGAATTTAAAAAAAAAAAAAAAAAAAAAAAAAGTGCAATTCAAGGTGTGCAACTGATATAAGGTTTGATAATTCTCACTTTTATTTTTCAATTTTAGTAATTATTATTTAATACTTTTTTTCAAGGATTTAACTTTTTTTTTTTTCCAATTTATAGTACATCTTAAACGAAAATGGCAGCAAAATTAAATTTGTATGATTGCAGCGTTATATTTCTACAGTCAATGATTTTACACATTAAGAGACTACGATTTCGATTGTACGTCTTTCTCAGTTATACTTCGTTTTAGAACGGTTCTCTGAAAGATGTATAATCGGTGCTTTACTGTATTAAATTTAAGGCATTTTCCAATTAGCCCGCCAAAAGTGATAAATCATCCAATATTCTCTAACTCGCACTATTGTATGAGAGTTGAAAAACAATATATTTACCATTGGGTTGTTCGCCAAAATACGTCAAAGTGCTGTCAAACTGCAACAATGAAACATTTTAAAGACTTAAAGTAGGTAGTAGAAATAAATAACAAGTAAAAAATGAAGAGTGTAATAAAAAAACGCTTTTATCAATTAATAACCAAATATTAATTAATTTATGATTATACGTTGTGAAGTCAATTTAGAAATCCTAAAAATATAGTATAAATAGTGTTTCATTTTTTTCTTCCCTTTTCCATTTCTTAAAAAAAAAATACAGAACAAAAATTAAATATTCTTTTAATAAATTCATTTCCTTGAGCTTTCTATCAAGTTCAAGTCGATATTTTTCATAATCGAATTCGTTGCCCGCGTCAAATTATGTATTGTAAAGGAATGTTTGCGAAAAAACATGAATTGCAGTCCAAATTTTTTTTTTTTCAAATTTTTTTTTTTTTTTTTTTTTTTTTGCAGAAATTGCAAAATTTTGAATTTTCGTAAATTTTCGCAAAGTTTTAGAAATTTCGGGATTTTAAATTTCGTTTTAAAAATTTGTTTTGGTTTGAGAAAATTCGACATTTTTAATTTTGCTTGAACATCCACTAAATTCTTGAGAAATTTCAGCATTTTTAATTTCATTTAAACTTTTCTAGAAATTTTGAAATTTATTTAAGCATTCGCTAATTTTTTTTTAAATTTTGAATTTATTTAAATAATTTTATTTTTTTAACAGCTCTTATTTTTAAATATTAAGTTTCCTTTATAAATCATTAATTCTCGTTAATGAAATAGTGCTGCGATTTCACTTTCGATTTTTCCCCTCGGTCTATATTTCATTCTCCGATGGATTTAATGAAAAGAAATTTGGTATTTTTTTTTACATTAAGTGTTTCGGATTTTAATTTTTTTTAAACCAAAATTAAATCATAATATTCTTTTCAGATATACAAATATATACTGTTACAAATGTCTCAATAGCAGTTCTTGAATATTTTTAATTTGATTAAAAAAAAAAAAAAAAAAACTTTCTCTCTCTAATATTAATATTTAATGGAGCTGCCATCTATGTTCTTATTGGTAAATAATAAGGATTTAAAAATTATAAATTAATGATTTTGATTTATTAATTAAAGGTTAAAGCATTTTGAAAAGAATTTTAAATGAAACCCTTTGGTCGATTTTTTTCGATCACACTTAATTACTTGTTTTAATCTTCTACTACTCTAAAAGTACAAAATATTGTTTTTAATAAGTACGATGTCAAAATACTTTAAAAAAAAGCAGCTGTGCGCAAATTGCGTACCTACCAAATTTAGGGGCGCTAGGGCCACGACCCAGTTGGTCCGTTTTCCGACCTTTAGGCCCTGGTTTCCACATCCATTTTATCTGAACGTCACTTCCGTTTAATTTGTATTCTCTATTCTCTATTATCTCAAACCTCAACATAAGTTATTAAAAAAAAATAATAATAATAATGTTGCGTTAGTGAGTGAATATCATTTTTCGATTTTTAAAACCTTATGGAATACAAACCACTTTCATCTGCAAATCTGCGAAATGCCCTAGTTTCCGACATTGCTTTCTTTCTTCAAGCCGGAAGTCATACAGTGTTGTTGGGATGGATACTTAAGGCTGTTCTTAACTGCTCTGCTCAACAAGCGAAAAACGTTC
Organism: Maratus speciosus; assembly: GCA_963932465.1. Taxonomy (NCBI): domain Eukaryota; kingdom Metazoa; phylum Arthropoda; class Arachnida; order Araneae; family Salticidae; genus Maratus; species Maratus speciosus. Next base: position 38,693,208 of record OZ010791.1, on the reverse strand, counting down.
TGACACATTTACAAATTCATTTTTTAACGGAAATGTGTAAAACTGGAGAGCCTGGCCATGGCAGCGATTTGGAATTGAACTGTTTTTCCCATTTTTTGATCAATCAATTTCTTATTGAGTTATAAGGAATTCTGACCACGTGACAAACACGTTCTTCGTCCGCTCCTGAGTCTCTTTCTTCCTTCGCACGAAAATTTGGTTCAAAACGCCCACTTTGACATTATTTTCTGAAAGATCTATTGTGTTTTCAAAAAAAATGGAAAAAACAGCTCAATGACATAGCTTCTGAACAACAACGCCAGCGAGTTTCATGCATTTTCGAACAAAAATAAATTAAAACTTACGTCAGAAAGTTGCCCTTTTGGATTTGAGAACACCCTTAAGAGATGCATAGCCTCTTCTCAAGGGTTACCCAATATGTTGTCATTTTTGTAGTCTGTATAATACTGCTGGCCTATAAATGTCTTTAAAAAAGATGTATTGAAGTATGATTCTAAAAAAAGTATATTAATTTATAAAAAATAGGAAGTTAAGGAATGTTATGTATTGGTGTAATACAGGTATAGATGGTAGTTAGAAAAAAAGTATATATATAATTTTTTAATACAATAAATAAAGTGTCATTAATTTTTAATAGTTTTATGAATTAGAGATTGTAAAGTACAATTAAATAACATGTTTTATTAATATTCCATTTTTTCTAAAGAAACAAAGTTCTATCATTTTTTCAAGGTCTTGGGCATTTAGATTTAAAAATACTGCGGAATGGGGAAGTTTTTTTTTTTTTTTTTTTAAAGATATATCTGGTTACAGCTACAGGTTAATTTCAATATTTGTTAAAAAGGCAAGGTGTATTTTGCCAACTTCAAAAGGGGCCCTTAAAAAATGGCCTAGTATAAATAGTAAGAAGTAAGTAATTACATAATTAATAAAAACTGCAAATAATTAATTTCATTAGTTAGTAGCCCAAATAATAAAACTAACACATTATTTGCAGCTTGTTTTGCATTTGTACTGTTAATCGTCTAAATCTAAACTTAGACACATGTATGTGTATTCTAACTAAAGAAATTATAAAAATGATTTAAACCCATTCATATACACATATGGAGTAAATATAAGAATAACTAGTTATATCTGAAATCCTAAAAATATTCTATAGCAGTATCACCTCTCGGTTGGGATTATTAGCTTTTAATTGTTCATTTATTTATTTATTTTAAAGAAAGAAGTTTCACTGCTTTTTCAATCCCTAATTGTTTTTGGGGTGTATATGAGTTACCAAGTTAAACAACACTAAAGAAGCTCTTGTGTTCTTAACATTTTCATACCAATTCTTTTTACCTGACTGAAAAGAAGGGTTATGTCTTTCACGCGTATATGTGTATGTGAATTTCTTTATACCCTCGAAACATCCCAACGGTTGGATGGATTTTAATGAATGAGGTTTCTATCAATTCGTCTTAACGGCCCGATGGTTATAGGCTAGGTTTTGTTTTTATAAATTCAAAATAGCGGCCGTAAAATACAAAATGGCGGTAGAAACGAAAAAAAAAAAATTACGCACCCTATTGAGTGGCCTATCATTGGATAGGTCTTTCAAAATGAAGACGATGTTTCATTGACAGTCAGAAGCTCCGTTAAAATATTATACAACCTGGAAGTTGTGTATGTATTGTGGATCTCTAGTCTAACCTGAAAAGAATATTTTCTATTTTTAGCCAACGAGCATCAGCTTGAGTTTTTGTTTGTTTGAGGTGTTTTGTCTACTTTTTTTTAAGTACGAGTATAAAATCACGTTAATGATTTTTCTATTTGTTTTGTATCATGTACGCTGCCCATGCCAAGGCTCTGCTCTGCACATTTACAAAGTCACTTTCATTTGTAAGTAGTATATATAATTGCGTATTGATTTTCTGATAGAAAGCAATCTACCAGTGTTTACCCTTTTTCTATATAAGCCGAATCTTTCAGATAACTGTGTCAATTTTTTAATTTAATCTGATTTTTAGGGACTCACCACAAAAGATTGTTATGCGGAAGGAATCGATTATAATTTAAGATATGCACCTTTTTAAAGGAAAATGAAAAACGTTCTTCAGCGTATAAATATTAATTTCTGCAAATGTCATTTTTTCATAAAATTTTTCAAAAATCAAATTTTTCATAAAAAATGCTGCGAATTATCGTTTTTTGTGTTAACTCTATTTCTGAATCTATTTAATCGCAGAATTCTGCAATTAATCAACGTTAAAACTAGCAAAGATTACCGTTCGGAAGGAGTAATAACTAAAAAGTGGAATAGTTGACAGCTAAGTATATGCTGATAGATATATTTAAAAATTTTATTTTGCCAAAGAAAAAATAACCTTTAACTTTTACAAATAATGTATGAAATATAACTATGCAGATTGAATTGACAGGGAGGGGAGAACAGTACAGTATTAATACCGGTACTAGTACCGCAGAATATTTTTCTATAAAAGTACCAGACTCCGGTGCTTTTTTTTGTTAGAAATTAAGCCATGTTCACAATATATTGTATGTGTTTGGTTATTCGTTATTTAAAACAAATTGCTTGGACTAATTCCGTGACGTTTTGAAAAATAATAGAAGTGAAAGCTGACTCCATTAGTACTGGGTATCAATGTTTACTAAAAGTATTTATATATGCTTTAAAAAAATACTTTTGAATTTGTGCAGATATCTTATATAAAATGCTTGAGGAAAACGAAATTATTACGCATCTGTCGATATTTTTTCTCCAGAAAATCAGTAGATCTTAACAAATAAGCACAAACCAATGAAGCTGCCATTCGCCGCAGACTTTTCTTTTCGCGCGTGCTTTCTTTGGAATCCGAATCTGTTAGGGAAAGGAAATATGCGGGGGAATGTAAACTCCAGAAACCCGAATCCGGCACGCGACTACCTCATACTGTGCAGGGGGGAGGAAGACTTGTACCGTAGTGGCAGGTGGTCACTTTAGCTTGTTTTATTCACCCACCCCCCTCTCTCTCTCGTTTTTTTCTTTTTTTTAAGGGGTCAGTCGGAGTCGGGGCGTTGTGGCAAAGCTGAAAAGCGCCGGGAAGACGAAACAGCTGCCCGCCGCGATGGAATGTTGATAATAGTGTGTTTAAGAAGAGTGGAATGCCAGTTTAGGTAACTACTTGGCGGTATTTAGCGCAGTATTTGGTGCATCCGATAGAAGAGAGACGGAAAGGAAATTTTAATTGCATCGTTCGTTTTCTTTTGTGCACAATAGAAAACCTATGTAAGATGTAACGCGATTAGATAGATATTCTCTGCAGATTCGAATACAACTTTTAGGCCAATGGCAGACGGGCGTCTGTTTGCCTGCTTTTTTACTTACGTATTATCCATTCACAATGCTCTGGCATTGGCCTTAGATAGATATTCTGCAGATTCAAATACAATCATCGAGTTTAAATGTAGATGTTACGCGTAATTGTATCTACTGGTCTATGGAGGGCTATAACTTAGAAAGTTTTTGTATGTGTATGTGTCTATTTGTTTGTGGGTGATAGCTACGGAAATCTATATTATTTTATGTTGAACCCTACAATTCACGCATTTTCCCGATTTCATAAATTCGCGGCGACTGTGATCCACTCATAAAAGCAACCCAAATTTAATCTTTTACCCCAATATAATTAATTTTGTCTTCTTTTCAATAACGCTTATTCGAAATTCGTATAGCGATTTTGAATTTTTCGCGATTCCTTTAAGTCCCCATTTCGCTAAAATAAGAAGTTTTTTAATCAACCCATATTTATTTTATACGTATGTCATTTTCAATATTCGCATACATATGCTGTCCCAGAGGAAAAAGAAGAAAACCCAAATATACATTAATATTTGAAGTTTAATTTGAGTTGTCATGTTACACACCCTATATCATATGAAGAAGACTATATTATAAATATTTCTAATGAAGAAGACTATATTATAAATATTTCTAGCATTACAAATAAAAAAAAAAAAATCAATAAAAAGTTTTGAGATATAAAATCAGTATAATGTCATTTTTAAATCAACCAATATTTATTTTATACGTATGTCATTTTCAAAATTCGCATACATATACTGTCCTAGAGGATAAAGAAGAAAACTCAAACGTACATTGATATTTAAAGTTTAATTTGAGTTGTGCATCCTATTAAGAAGATTGTATTATAAATATTTCTAGCATTACAAAAAAAAAAAAAAAAAAAAAAATCAATAGAGTTTTGAGATCCGTATAATTATAATGCCACTTTTGCTTCGATACAATACAGTTTTGAAGTTTCGTGCAGCATCCTAGTCATCCTCCTCATCTTCATTATTTTCGCAATATGAAATGATAAAATGATATGAAATGATTTCTTTAGGGGGGCGGTAGACTTAAAAAATTATTTTTCATTATTTGTTATTCCAGCAAGAAATTATTCAAAGGAATATTCTACAAATATTTGTAATATATATTTACTGAATATTAAAATTTTTAAAGCTTCTTTTTTTAAAAGATATTTTTAAATGGGCCATGAGTTCCAATTCTCAAATATTTTATCCTTTTTTTTTTTCATTAAAGGGCTTAATTAAAAAGTTTTTGCACCCTTTTTCTTAAATCCTACAAGACAGTTATGTGGGGAAAAAAAAAAAAAAATCCATTACAAATTTATATTTTAATAGACTTGATTACCAATTTGAATGTGGTTTAGTATGTGTCAAGATTGCTGCTTAGAGATATTGAGAATTTTGAACAAGAATGAAACGTATGAAGCATTTTAAAGATGTATAGACTGCGAAAAAATTGTTTCTTATAATGTGCACTGCCATCTCTGAAATTTTTAATCTTTTTTTTTTTTTTTTACCTATTTGTATATACAGTAGACTCCCTCAAATTCGCAAACGCCTGAAATCCGTACATCACCACAGATGTAAACAATGAAACTTTCAGTTTAGATATAATGACAAAATTACAGAATTTTTTAGTTTTATATCATTCGGTATGTATTTTAATATGTAAATCTCAATAATATGACTCTCAATAAAATAATGTTTTTTTTATGAAGTAAGTATGAATTTATTTTCTGAAAGGGGGAAAAAAAAAGATATTGCTGATATTACTGGTAGTAATCAGAATCTTTTTACCAAATATATTTATGTATTAATCCAGCTTTTTTTTTTTTTTTTTTTGGTTATTAAGACTGGCTAAACCTGAAATAAAGCTTCCTTACTTTATGATTTTGATGTGATTTAATAGGGTATTTTTAAGAAGAAAGTTTCATTGAATAATTCAAGAAAAATGTACCTCATCTTTATTATGCACGTTTAATTATACATTAATTACTCGACCTTTACTTTTAATAATTTAATCATTTTTGAAATTACCTTACTTTTTATTATTTTAGTTTATCACTTTACTTATAATTATTTAAGTATGTTGGAAGCATTCATTATGATTTCGATCGCATTATTACATTCAAATTACTTTAAAAAAAATGTAAACAAAGCAATGACCAGAAATCCACAAAATTCTAAAATCTGCACAACCTCTGGTCCCAAGCTGTGCGGATTTGAGGGGATGCTGTATTAATAAACTACACGGTATGTAATTTGAGGAGTGCGTGACCAACTGCACTAGACAACTTATATGCCCCATAATTTCTGGCGATTGCAATTGAATTAAAGATACTTTTCTCGAAAACATACAGGCATGTAAATAAGCCGTGATTAATCAGACAAAACTTTCTAGAGGCACATTCTTCTATGATAAACGCATTCTTTTACGGAAAGATTGTGGGTTCAGCTGGTCATCCTGATACACAGTTTTAGAAATATTTTATTTGCTCACCTATATGTCGGCAAATAAAATAAACAGCAGTACATACGAAAGTAAAAACTATAACAAATGATATCAGGGGAAAAATAGTTAGCATTATTTTCTTTATTATCTTTCTCGAGTTTTCGTACTACATTCATCTGAACTAATTCCAGGTTATTTCGATAAGATTTATTTTGTTAGGTTTGTTGTTTATAGACGGTCAGTATTGGGTTAACAAGTGTTTTGACAAGTTAGTCTGGTTTAGCAGAGGTGATTATGTTCCTGTACTTTGAATAAAACTATTTCCGAATAATAATATATGCCTTAGTTAATGACATAAATATGCGATTTTACTGGTATTCAAGGTACCGAAATGCAATCACCCCGGTTTAGTGATTCTTCTTCTGTTCGTTCTTACGCATTTTTAGGTGCGTTCGTAATTATATAAATACGTAGCACCTATAGTCGTCGTCCGGTCCATCCGCCTGTCTGCATATAACAGAGCAAAAACTACCCAACTGAATGGTCTGAAATTTTAAATATATAATTGTTGCAAAATTTTGTCGAGTCATTTCAAATTTTATGAAAATCGGTTGTATAGTTTAATGACAGGGACAGTCAAAAGTTTTCCGTTACATGACGGCCAATGGTAAAAAATTATTGCAAGTGCATTTTAACGATGTTCCAGCCTTCAGAATGGTCTGAAATTTTAAATATATAATTGTTGTAAAATTTTGTCGAATCATTTCAAATTTTATGAAAATCGGTTGTATAGTTTAATGACAGGGACAGTCAAAAGTTTTCCGTTACATGACGGCCAATGGTAAAAAATTATTGCAAGTGCATTTTAACGATGTTCCAGCCTTCAGAATGGTCTGAAATTTTAAATATATAATTGTTGTAAAATTTTGTCGAATCATTTCAAATTTTATGAAAATCGGTTGTATAGTTTAATGACAGGGACAGTCAAAAGTTTTCCGTTACATGACGACCAATGGTAAAAAATTATTGCAAGTGCATTTTAACGATGTTACAGCCTTCAGAATGGTCTGAAATTTTAAATATATAATTGTTGTAAAATTTTGTCGAGTCATTTCAAATTTTATCAAAATCGGTTGTATAGTTTAATGACAGGGACAGTCAAAAGTTTTCCGTTACATGACGGCCAATGGTAAAAAATTATTGCAAGTGCATTTTAACGATGTTACAGCCTTCAGAATGGTCTGAAATTTTAAATATATAATTGTTGTAAAATTTTGGCGAGGCATTTCAAGTTTTCTGAAAATCGGATACGTAGTTTAATAAAAAGTTTTCCGTTACATTACGGCCAATGGGAAAAAAATTATTGCAAGTGAATCTTAACCCGGGAGAACTCGCTGCATGAGATTTTCTCTCACAGACGTACTTTTTTAAGACTCTTATTTAAATCATTTTTCATTTTAATTAAAATTTCAAAATGTTTTTCAATTATTTTACCTATTTTTTGAATAAAAGTACTAAGCCAACCAAAAAAAGTTGATATTATATGAATGTAAAGTAAAAGAAAAGTAATTGGGCATTCTCACTAGCGAGTTCTCCCGGGTTAACGATGTTACAGCCTTCCGAATGGTCCGAAATTTTAAATATATAATTGTTGCAAACTTGTGTCGAGTCATTTCAAATTTTATGAAAATCGGATGTATAGTTTAATGACAGGGACAGTCAAAAGTTTTCCGTTACATTACGGCCAATGGGAAAAAATATTAGTGCATTTTAGTGATGTGACAGCCTTTCGAACAGAATGAAATGGATATGCACATATGAGGTGCACTAAAATATACATTCAGTACAATATGCGGAGCAAAAAATAATTATAAAACTAGTTATTGTACGAACGCACCTCATTTGCCACGTTTGACGAGCAATTTCCAACTTGTTTTAATTACAAGGGAATGGTCCTAACCCGTTAAAAAAATAAGTAAAAGTAAAAAGTCTATAATCATATTATTTCTAATATCAATTTGATCTTTTATGTCTAAAAAGGAACGTGTAAAGACGTGTTACAATCATATATACAGTTTTGAATCTAAATCAGTATTCTGGACTATATCTTTTGAAAAATTGGTTTCAGTCGAACCTGACACGCAAGAGTCGAAACTCAAACGGGAAATATTGGAGTCAATCCGAATAGCAACGAAAATAATTATTAGCACTTGCCCGAGTCGCGGGTTGGATCAGTTGTGGTTAAAATCGGGTTACCCGACTGGATGCAGGACTCTAGTTTTGGCGTACCGGGTAGTTGCCCAGTTCGTCCATCCCAAGGACTGCAGCTGCGTCTTATTATAGTGTAAAGATAAATGATTTTGCCATAATCTCACAATGGTCAGAGTTCAAAATTCCAAGTTTGAGTATCGGATAAAAAGTTTATTTTTTTTTTATCTCTCTCCTTTTAAAGTCTTATACATTTTTGTAAATTGTTATTATTTGTTAAACTGATGGTGATGAATGGCTTTTTCATGCTAATTCTTTCCCTCTATCTTATTCAATACATTAAAAAAATCTGTGACATTATGTGAAAGTGAATGCTTTTTTCTAAAACTAATTTAGCAGTTGTAGAAACACACTTCTTTTTTTAAACTGATATTTCATACTTTTTTACATCTTGAGGAGTGGCCACAGAATATGCGTACAACACCTCAAGAAGTGGCGCTAGTCCTTTGAACTCGAGGAACCTCATTCTTTTACTAGGGCAATAAGAATGTGCGGAATTCAGGTCATTCCTTACAAGGAGGAAAGGAAAAAAAAAAAAAAAGATAAGGCTTCTTAAGCGATAAAAACTGACTTGATCAAAGCTTGTTAATCTACTGTTTCACCCCGAAGTGCGAGAGAACTGATTCTTTTGGTTTTTAATTGATAATTTATTTATTTTGTTATTTTAGTTTTCAAACAATCTAGGAAATGACTAAACATTCTGAAATTTAAATTCGACATCATCTCAATTGGACCTCTTTCACTTCGTCAAAATTTTCAGTCTTTTGAGTATTATCTATAATTATGTGTTTTATCGGTTGTTATTGCTAACAAATAAACGTATTTCAAATCTTTTATTTTTTTCGAAATCCAGACTATAAAAAGGAGGCCTTTAAGGTACTTTAGCGAAAATCTATCTTTTTCTAAATAATCACAGTAGAACTTAGGGTCGAAAGAAAGAAGAAAAATGTAAACAACAAAGAAATGTAAATTGCGGAAAAGTATGCTTACTTAGAATTTTAGCCAGAATATTTAGCCGTGAATTTTAGATATTGACTATAAAAGTTATTTTGTAACTATTCATTTTTTATTAGCATTTGTTTTCTTTTCGATAAACAGCTATGTTTATTTTCAGTTCGTGAAAGGGAAATAATAATAATAATAAAAAAAAAAAAAAAAAAAAAAAAAAAAACTTCAGAAAAAAGAAAGGAAAACGAGTGGGGGAGGTTGTACGTGATGGTATCTAATTTGATTCCCCCCCCCCCCACACCCCCTCACTCTGCGGCTATGTTCAACCCTTTATCTACTGACGGTACTGTTGAGAATCATTAAAATAACTTCTTACAAAATTCATTTAATACATCGAGTAGTTGTAATACAGTTTAGAAGGAGTTATAGATAATTACTTTATCTTGTTCCAAAAGTATTATGGGTTACACGAAACAAAAATATTTTTAAAAGGCGTTATTGGGGGGGGGGGGGGGGGGGATTTTTCAATTCGGAAATATTTCTATTGTAAGAACATTATATTTGTACATTTCCAAATTCTACAAAATACTAAGAAAATATTTAAAATAAAAGACTTGAGTGGAGTTATAAATAGTGCACAAAGTCCCTATAAATTCAAATTTAATTAATCCTTCTAAATCTTTCAATCCTTCTAAAATTTTTAAAATGATTATGTAAATATTCTAATGTAGTTTAAACAATTCACGAAAAATGCTTTAGAAGATAAAATTTTCATGAATTCATAATTCAGTATATAAAGGGTTAATGGTAATACTTTAGGGCTCCCCCCAATGAAAACACCCACTTAATGCCGATCGTTTTCCAGTCTAGACATTATGATTATTTTTTTAATTTTTACGGAAATATAACACACAATACAGAAAATAATGTGAAAAAGAATAAAGCATAGAACTGAAAATTTTCTTAAAATGGAAAATAGTCCAAATTACCCGTGCACCAGACAAAGTTCTGAAACAAGTCGGAAATTGTACGTCAAACGTGGTAAATGAGGTGCTTTTGTACTATAACTCGTTTTATAAATATTCAGACCTTGGTGCAGTAGCTGTTGCACTCTTATGCAAGAATGCATGAATTCAAAATTTATTACGATTATCTATATATTAAATTCAGTAATACATAAATAATAGGACTCCATCTTAAATAGGGCGTCATCACCATGGCAACCTAGAATCATGACCTATCATGGGATATCATTGAATTCATTACATATGATAGGATTTAATAGAACGAAGAAAGCTTTTATTAATATCTTTTTAAGTTTTGGTTCGAATTTCATAAAATTTGAAATGACTCGAAAAAATTCTGCAATGTTTGAGATTTTTTTTTTCTTTTTTATTAGATTTTGATAAATTCGTTAATTTGAAAAGTTCATTAATCAGAAATTCATTAAAGTGAATATATTTATAATAAAAAAATATGAAAAGTTTTTTCTAATCCAAATAGTATTCTTTAACATGTTGAATGCCGTGTCAGTCACCGGTGACCGACACTGGTCTTTCCGTTTAGGCCCCGTCAGTCGTAGGTGACTGACACTTATAGATTCTGGTAACGGGAGTCTTATTTCGTGGCCTAAACAGAAAGACAGACAAAATAGACTTGGCATTCAATGTGTTAAACTAAGAAATTCTTTAAAGTGACATTTGTTGTAAGGAAATTTTACTATCTCGTAATGCATATTTATATACTTTGTATGAAGAGGTTTCTATGGAATACTTTGTATGGTATTTTCAAATGTTTCAAGATAGCTGGTTTTAGATTCACGTTTTAGTGTTTCATTGATCAAAGTTGAAGCTTCTTTAATGTGTGATATTGAAAAGCGATTAGAAACACAAAGCTGATTCAGTAAACAACAGCAAGAAAAAAGTGTAATATTCTAAAATACTGCAATAATTTAAAAAAGTTGTATGGAATACTAAATTAAAAAAAAAAAAATAATATAAAACTATTTTTATATAATTCTTTCAATAATTGTACAGGGTGTCCCAAAAGCCCCTGACACATTTAAAAATTCAATATAAAATCGAGTAATTGTCGTACAGGAGTGCGGTTTAGACTAAAATATTTCTCATGATGAAAAGTTTTCTTCATCTGAATAAAAAAATTAGTTCTAAATTTCAATCATTGATGGCACCACTTGTCCATATGTTGGGTTTCAAGCATGTGTTTTTTCTGATTTTAAGATCAGTTTCAATATTGTTTTGAAGTACCAACCTACACAACTAGTTTTTTTTGTTGGAAGTCGTCATTTCTGTGTAACAATGTCAAAACTAATCTGAAAATCAGAAAAAAAAACCGCATGTTGGAAAACCAACATATGGACAAGTGGCGCCCTCTATGATCGAAGTTTGGAACTAATTATTTTCATCCGCTTGAAGAAAACTTTTCATCGTAGGAAGCATTTTAGTACAAACCACACTCCTGTACGACAATTACTTGATTTAATGCTTAAGAACTTTTTGAAAATTGAATAGAAATTTTATTTTATTTTATTTTAATTTTGCGCATATTGCTTTTATTTTTAGACTATAATTAAGACATTAAAAAAAAAAAAAAAAAAGGAGGAGGAGGGAAGTTTGCAGAATATGGGTGAATGACTTACAAAGGTGATTTGAAAAGTTTCAAAATGAATCACAAATAGCAGCATCAGTTGGAATAAAATATATGCAACAGATAGCACCAACTCTCTTGTGCACAAAGGTGAAATTAGATATTGTTCAGTTATGCAGTAATCAAATTAGCATTGCTTTGAATAAAGCTCGTTTCGTGATTTTTGTACAAAATGAATAAAGCTGAAACATGTGCTGTTATAAAATACTAGATGGTACCCGTCAATATTTGACGGTAAATAACTTGAATGTTTCATTAGAAAAATTCTTGAATTTTTAATGAATTGCTTTTAAATTAATTATTGAAATTATGACAAATTTCTATATTGCATAAGTGATTCCTATTTCTTTAAAGCGATAGAGGTTATACAGTCAGCAAAACCTATTCAATGAAGTCACATAATTTTAACTTTATAATTTAGAACCAATTATGCTTCTTTTTACCAGAAATTTAACTAAAAATAGTGAGTAGAGCATTTATTTTTATTTACTATGGTCTCATTTTTTCGAAAAAATAACAGTATTTATTTTTATTTATTTATTTATTATGATCTTTTAACTACATGATTATTAATAGCTGCCATGAATTTTATTTTTATCAGTCTCATTCTTTAAAAGCCCAAATTTGAAACGTGGTGCAGCATATAATTTTTATTACTTGATTTGGGTTACTGGATTTGTATCAAATTGTGATATTTTTATGTATTGAATTTCATATATGTGGTGATGAAAGCTCCTGAACTGTGGACCACAAGCGAGGCACATTTTTAATTGAGGCTTCCGAATTGTGGCCCCAACTTCTGAGACTTAAATTATTGATGAGCTGTATTTTTTATTTATTTATTTTTTTTTAACTGTGAGAACAACGCTAGCAGAGGCACTTTCGATTTCGACATGATCAGACAGATCGCAGGAAGAGGAGTTTCTGAGAATTTATGCCGGCCAAGAAGTGTCGTGCTCATATCAATTTCATTTTATTGTTTAAAAATGGCAGATGATCATATTCTTTTAAAATGTTAATTAAAGTAAACCTGTGAAAATGTATATATATGTATATATATATGTACATAATCAAGAAAGAACTAAATAATAATAGCAGCTAAGGAGTCATTATTCCAGTCCCCAGCAGACTCGGTTATTTTATTTCATTTATTTCTTAGATGCTGTGAAATGTCATTGATATTAAGAAAAGTGCAGATTTCATGATGGTTCAGAAAATGGACCAGTGAGTTAGCACTCTGTATTATTACATAGTTCATTGATCTTAAATTCAAATTTAATTGTATTTATTCCATCAAACAGTTTAAAAAAAAGTTTTCTTTTGGGGGGGGGGGGGGATTACATTTAAAGTATTAGTAATACCACTATAAATAATAAAAGATGATCATGATAAAATATCTTAAATATTTCCAAAGAAAGATATTGCACATTTCATGATTGAATTTGAATATAAATTAGTTTCTAAATGTAAAGAATTGTAGCTAATTATTTATAAAATATTTAAAAAAAAAATCCTAAAAGCATGTCTTTTATTTCTTTTTAGGAATCAGCTGCCTATGTTTTGAAATTAACTTCAGATAAACATACGAAAGAATATGATGAAATGAAAAACGAATCTATGAATGGTGGACCTAAAATTGGAATTCCAAGTAAGATTTCATTTAAAAAAAAATTACTTCTCTATTATGTGTTGAATGTTATTGTTTTTTCTTCTTTTGGACCATTCCATGAGAAACGGACAAAATGTTCTGCACATGACGCTTATATAAATCCAAATACCTATATTCATTAACTTATAAGTTGTTAAAATATAAACTATATATTCAAATTAACCAAAAAAAAAAAAAAAAAAAAAACTATATTTTAATATTAGTATAGTTTTTTTTTTTTTTTTTTTTTTTTTTCCTTCTCAATTTGAAGATAAAATAGCACTGTTAAAACAGCAGTAATATGTAGAAAAGCTCTTCTACACATGATATGGAATGGCTCTTTTATAGGTTTAAAAATCCCCACATTTTAAACCCTAGACCTTAGTAAGCTGCCCGTTTTAAGTAATAGATAATAAAAATCTCCACATTTTAAATCCTAGACCTAAGTAATCTGCCCTTTCAGGGCCATTCCATGTAAAACTGACGAAATGTCCTGCACACGACACTTACATAAATACCTATATCTATTGACTCATAAGTTGTAAAAACATAAACTATACATTAAAAATAACAAAAAAAACTCTACATTAGCATGGTTGTTTTAATTTGAGAATATAATAACGTTGTTAAAACAGCAGAACTATGTAGAAAACCTGTCCCACATGTGACATGAAATAGCCCTTTTAAATCTACTGTTTATTTTAGTAAAATGAATGTGTATTGTTTGGGGGGGGGGGGAACCTTATAATTTAGTGACCATTTAGAGGGATAATCTTTTGCTATATCTTAATTTTTTTTTAACAACAGTTATAAAATTAGGAGGATTTGTGTTTTTTTGCATGTTTTTTAAACTTTCATTTGTTTCTTGAAAACATTATAGAGTGAAATCCTGATTTAACATAGCCCATGTTTAACGATTTCCCGCAGGTAACATCATTTTTCATTAGTCCCAATTAATGCCCTATCTATATTATAAAGGACAGACATATCTGTGCGTAACGCATACGTCATTTTGTGAATGGCAACACTTTGAAATTTGAAATAAAATTTTGGTTTTGCATTTTCTCTACTGCAAATTTTTAAACTTCTATGCATTACACATTTTAACTTTTTACACCGTCGTATAAGGAAAAAAATTCTCTTTTAAATACTATTTGTTTGAAAGCTGTATCTCAATTTGTTTTTGAGATATTAATTTTTTTGTAGTTTTTAATACAAATTTTGTAATTGTGGCAACTGAAGTACTCCATTTATATTGAAAGTAAAGGGAAAATATTCATGGTTTATTATTTTTATTCATTATATCCTTATTGATGCCATTTTCACATTACAAATAAAAGTAACTTTTTTATAATTTTTGAACAGAAAATGATGTCAGACATTAAATAAAACACGCATTCTTCTTCATAAATCAGCTACATTTTAATATTTTTACATTACGCTGATAAATGAGTTTGAGACGCTCGGCAAAATGATTCATTGAGTAAAAAGGATATATTTCAAACAAAACAATCATTTTTTTTTGATAAAACTAAATATTTGACCAATACTATAAATGGCGAATACTATGACAACTAAAGTCAAATTTCTGAATTTTATTTTTCGCGGGTACTAAGATTAGAACTTAAGGTTTGTGCGAATGTTCACATGAAAAGTTGTATCAGACAAACGTGACTTTAACTTTGGAAATGCATTCATTAATAATCTATTCTTTTGCGCGTTTAAATACTTTCAGATTGTGAATTTGAGTGGTGCGTATGTAAATTACGAGAATGTGAAAATAACGTACAGTTTAGATTTTATGGGGGAACATTTTATGGTGTGACAAAGCGAAATCCTTTTTACTGATTTTTCATCCCATAAAAACAAACATAACAGCTCCATCGATAACTTCATCATAATTACTCATCTTGATTACGTAATCTAATACAGTTTAATTTTTCAATAATTTAAGCAGTTGAAGCCTGTAGAAATAATATTTTGGTAATTTTGGGTTTAAAATATTATTTGTTTTAAGAGTTAGACAACCAATGTAAGATGATTTTTTTGTTGTAATTATTTTTGTAGGTTTATTATAATTTCGATCTGACAGTTCCTTTCAAACATTTTAGTACGTCGAATTTCGACGGGTTCCAACTCGTTCTTGTAATGTTAAAAAAATCCCACATTTGATGTTATCATTATGAAATATTTCCTGCTTTTCTTTTTCTTTCTTTATTATTTTTTTCAAAGGGAAAAACTCAATGAAATTTTCCTAAAATAGTCAGAAATTGGGATGAAAAATAGAAAATCTTTCTTATGAATGTGTGCAAAACTCTGAATCTCCAATCTGTCCTTCCTTACCAATTTCAGCTGCAATATTCAAAATGTCTCCTTTGTTCCATCCATGCAGATTTGTACAAGCCTACAACCAGGACTCTTTTATCATATTGGGTTATCCTTCCGTAATAGAATGGAGCTGAAAGCATTTGTTAGAGAATTTTCGTTAGCTTTAGATGGTAAAAATATGGCGTCAAAAAGTAAACAATTTTCTTTGGAAAAATCAGAAATCATCTGGAAAGAAAAAGGCTACAATACAAGCAGCCAGACTCAATTTATCATTGTGTTTTTCTGTGCTAGAAAAATATCATACATCTACCAGACCTGAATTTCCCTACTTTTGTACATCAACAGTATCTCTAATCTATTTCTGCCAAAAATTTGTTCCTTTTTCAAAAACCTCAAAATATCATGAGGTTATAATCAAGATATCATGAGGCTAGCGCTGCAGTTCGCAGCCAAGTCCAACAAGTAAGAGTGAATTATGTCAGCCAGTTATCATCCGGATAGCCTGTAACAGGTAAGGCATTGGCACGGCACGGCACGCCAAGTATCCGGGTTCGATTCCTGGTCTGGACATTTTTCGCTCTGTTGGAATAAACTTCAACTGTGCTACTCCAACCTTGAATATGATATCATGAGGTTATTTTCATATGAAGTATGATTATGACTCGTACACAACAGAAGACAAAAACTTTCATTAAATGAACCATTAATTATATTTTTTATGTTTTTCAACTCAAAATTACACTATGTGCAAAATTACTTAAAAGATGACACAGTATTTAAAAATGTTAAATTATTTTAATACCTTAGAACTTTCAACTATAAAAAACATAGTCTTCTTCAGAAATATAAGAAATACAACAGATATTGACGCCTAATTTTCAAAATCCATCTAGATGATGACGAAAAGAGTGAAAGTGGAAGTTAATTTATAGATCCAGAAACATTGGGAAAATAAAACATGGATATAGGGAAGTGGAAAATTATCCGTTTTATTATTCTTTAAGCAAACTGAGCCAAATTCTGGGTATGTTGTAGGATAAAACGATATTACAAACAGTATTTTCTTTAGTAATAATTTCTATTGATTCGCGGATAATTAAATCATGATAATTCTTTGAGGGATATATAATTTTTGCATCTTCGAAATTAACTTGTATATTCTTCTTCTGGTTAAGTCTTGACAGGGCTGTTGTAGGTCGGTTATACTTTAAATCTATCAAATGTTCTTTAATACAAACTTTAAGTTTACACAAAGTCATGCACATGTATTCAAGATAAATATCTTCTGTTTTCAATGGAATTACATATACCCGGTAACTTCATCCTTCGGGATCGGGTCCACTTTGGCACTCATCAGATCTTTCAGTTTTGCAGGAGGGGTGACGACCAAGTTTACGTCAAAGCGAAAAAGTGCATGTCTGAGTTTTTCAAAAAGTCCTGGTATGTACTAGGGATTGACCGAAGCAGCAATTTTGCCGAATACCGAAGCTTCGGTCAAAGTGTACACCGAATATTCGGTATTCGGCAACCGAATACTTAAAAAATTTTTAATACACATTTTTGCATATATTAGCTTTTTTAATAAACTTTAATTAACATTAAATTCTTAATAATTTAATTCAGTTACATTTTTATTCTTAAATCTAACTACACACAAAAAAAATTAATGACTTCTTTCCACTCACAAATTCATTAACCCATCACTTATTTTTTATTATTTTATCACTAGTCAATACCTAAAATAACCTATGAAAATATTAAACTATACAGGCTATTATTAAGGATAAGAATTGTCAGAAAAACAAAAGTTCATTCAAATAAAAAGAAACAATGTTGTCAAAGCTGATTTACTGATTGTGTAACTATAAACATATTGAATAGGAATGTTTTCAAATACAAAAGGTATCATATCAATATGTACATTTAACTATATTTTCTGTCAAATTACTGATACATATTTATATTTTGATTAATATTTTAACATTGTGATGATGAAGATAACAAATTTGAGCGATTTTAATTTAATGATTATAAAAGCTATAGCTTAGGCATAGAGATGTACTTAGTATTTGATGTGTGTATTTTCTTTAATATACACCTTAGATATACAGAGATGATTTCTGATATATTTATTCGATGTGTATATTAAAGAAAATACACATTAAATAAATTTAAATTAAGGAAACTAATATAGAAATAATTAAAATTAAATGATAAGGGAAAGATGCCTATCTTCCTTACTTTTTTTTCTCTAATGTAGACAGTTGTTTTGATTTCACCGCTATGTAGACTATTTTAGAAAGGAAAAAGTTTTTTTAAAATTAAAAATGGCTTTTGACTTGTTTTTTGTTGTGCAGCTGAACTATGAACTCATGCACACAATTTTAAAACTCATTGTTTAGCCTATTCTACTTCTAAGTAAAAGAGAATTTTTATTTCTAAAGAAAATACTTATCCACAATTATTCGGCCGAACACTTAAAAGTATTCGGCAGAAGCCGAATATTCGGTTTACATGCCGAACCACCGAATACCGAATCGACTATTCGGTATTCGGTCAATCCCTAGTATGTACTTCATTTTGCAATATCTCATATTACTCCGTGGAGTTTTTTGTATTTTCATATGGTTCTTCTGCGAGTTGATTAGCTTATCAATAATGCGTATTGGGAAACCATTCTCAACTGCAATGTTTCTAATGGTATTTAATTCATTTTCAAGGTGATTAATAGAGCAAACACTAAACGCTCGTCTTATATAAAAGTTGAACGGAGCAAGTTTGTAGTTAAAAGGTGATGTACTTTCAAAAGGAATGGTGCTGTTAGACTTACTTACTTTCCTGTAGACTGTGCGCCCAATTGTTAAATTGGATAAATTTTTAATTAGCATTACATCAAGAAATGACAGCTGGTTATTATTTTCTATTTCGATAGTAAATTTTATGTTAGGGTCCATATTATTTATTCTGTTAAGAAATGCATACAGTTCAGATAAACCGTGATCCCATACTATGAAAATGTCGTCCACATAACGATTGAACTTGCTCCATTCAACTTTTATATAAGACGAGCGTTTAGTGTTTGCTCTATTAATTACCTTGAAAATGAATTAAATACCATTAGAATTAGAAACATTGCAGTTGAGAATGGTTTCTCAATACGCATTATTGATAAGCTAATCAACTCGCAGAAGAACCATATGAAAATACAAAAAACTCCACGGAGTAATATGAGATATTGCAAAATGAAGTACATACCAGGACTTTTCGAAAAACTCAGACATGCACTTTTTCGCTTTGGCGTAAACTTGGTCGCCACTCCTCCTGCAAAACTGAAAGATCTGATTAGTGCCAAAGTGGACTTAAAAGTGGAATTAAATTCAACTTTGCAATCAATTTTAAAGCAAGCACATTAAATGGAGCAAAATTTAGGAAAACTGCTTAAAAAAAGAAAAATTGTAAAATCACCATTTGATGAATTGAAAAATTTCCCTTTTTAATGCTTCAACAAAGTTAGTGCAACAAACATTACTGTAAATGGCCATCAGACTTAGATAAAATGTAAAACTGTCTGCGAACTCAAATACTTTCTTTAAAATTTTCTGCAAAAAAACGCCGCGCTCCTCCCGAGTCCTATATTGCTGCCAACAGCAAAAAGGAAAACTTATATACAAGCACATAAACATTCGCTAAAATTTCCAACCAAATAAACTATTTAAAAAGAGATCAAAATTTATTTTTTAACACAAAATTTATTTTTTAACACAAAATTTATTTTTAATCTGTTAAATTAATCTGCAAAACCTAACATAATCTGCAGCACCTGCGTTGGTGCTGCACTGTTTCTGCTACTGGCCCTGGCAGGAAGAAAAAAAAAAAAGGAATTGTACCCGCCGTTGCGGCATAAGCACCGCACTTACAATATTTTAAAGTTTTTAACTCGTATGAGCCACGAAGCTCCTTCCAAAAAATGCTGTTCTATGGTACATGGCAAATACTTTCTAGCAAACTTTTTTTTTTTCTCCAGTTGAAAAATGGTCTACAGACTTTATCTGCAACGTGCATTACACCGATTCTCCGCCTGTGGTCTTGTTAATTTCTTTTTTTAAATAAAGAAACTTGTAAAAAAAACCCCATCAAAACTGTCTGCAAACTTTGAAAATTTTCTGCGAACGGCGTTCGCGTGTTCGTCTATATTATCTGACTCTGATGGCCATGTTTTGAAAGGTAAAGCAATAGAAATTGCTTCTAAATTCTAGGATTCACAGCTTCAAATGCTTGAAGCTTATACAAACTCAAATATTGAGCAAGATTACGATTTGCCATGTACCTGGCAAAAACAAGACTCAAAGTAAAATAACAGATTTCTTTTAAAACAAAATTTAGAAAACTGATGTCCGCCATTGTAAATGGAAAAATGAAAGGTGTATTAGCTAAGTTAGTCTTTATTTTATGCTCAGCATTTTTTTTTTTGTCTTATCTCGATTTAACGTTTTCCCACATGTCATTTTTTTTTTATGATCCCTTGAATAACATTTTAAATTGAAGTTTCACTGTATTAAAAAATATCATGCTTTAATTATTAATCAAAACTTATGGTAATTCTGTTTTCTTTTACAGATTCTTTCAAGTATAAGTGCCAGCCAAAAATCAATGATCTAACAGAACCATCTGCATCTGAAAATATTATTCCAAATAATATTCGTGGTCCAGAAGTCTCTAGACATGATACCTCTAACATCTGCATTACTGGTTTAAGGCATAAAATTTTACCTGATCCCCCAAAGCTTATTTATGCAAGCTCTGATGTTACTTCTAACTATAGGCTGAACTCAACAAATGACTATAGCAATAATGATGTTCCACCTCCTCTTCCTCCTCCAAGAGGAACTGTTTGTCCTCCACCAACTCCTCCTAGAAGTACACCCCCATTACCGCCCCCTGTGAGTTCTTCTGCCTTAAATCCACAAACAGATTTTTCTCATGCCTCTTCAAATGGTACTCACAAGCAGCAATATATGAGACGTATGTCACCGGTGCCAACTTCCTCTAGACAACCTCTTAATTTTACTTCATCCGCTAGTTCAACTCCTCAGAGGGGAACAAGTCCAATAACATCAAATCGTGCTCCCATGGTTGTGATGAATAACTCTCAAATACACCAGCAGTTAGCTCAGCAATTACAGGCATTATCTGTTAATTCAAATGGTTCATCATCTGTCACTTCAAGAAATGACAGTTCTCATACTAGCAGTTCCCAGAATGGAAAATCTTCGTGGTATTCTTCTTCTCCTCAGCCATCCTATGCTTCTTCCAGTTCCGGAAGGCATAGTCCTACCCCAACTATCAGCAGTAGTGAATATTCTATACCACCAGTTTTTCAGCTCAAAAGAACTCCACCTCCTTACACACCACCATCTTCATACTCCTCTTCTCCACAACCTTCACCACAACACAGAGCACCCTCACCTGGAGGAGTTGCTTCTAGTTCTGTTGCATCAGTTTTGTCTAGGCCATCTGCGCTTCAAGCTTGGAGTTCACGACAAGCTAAATCACAGTCTCCTATTATAATGCAATCAGTAAAAAGCACCCAAGTTCAGAAACCTGTACTTCAAACTGCTGTTGCTCCTACCTCCCCTCAACCTACAACATCTACTTCTCCACCTTTCACCACAAATTGTCAGCAGCCTCCACCTTCAAATCCTCCTCCTCCACCGCCTCCTTATCCAGTACACAAAGTTACTTCAGCTGTCAGTATTAATTCTTGCACTCCACAGCAAGATTCCAGTTCTGCATTGCATCCCGCAAATCCTGTTGCAACACCTTTGCGATCTACAGAATCTTCTAATCCCCCGCCTTTGTATCCTCGCAACCAAAGTAAACCTCATCCACCTCCAGTTGTTAATCATGCTCCTGAACCACCTCCATATCCAGTAGTACATAGTTTGCCTCAGTCTGCTGTTCCGCCTTCTCCAATTCCACCTCCCTATTCAAATCCACAATGGCCACCAGCTATGTCTGTTCCTTCCCAAAATGTTTCTAATCATCTTCCACCTTATTTACCTGCTCAGTTACATCAGAAACAACCCATTCCTGAGCCTGTGCCTGTTACTGAATCTGTACAATCTGTGTATACTCCACATGAAACAAATCAAAATAAATGGACCGAACCTACAAACAACGCTGCTTCTTCTGATAATTCCAATTTATCAATTGTTCCCACTACAGATCCTCCCAGCTATGCTTCCAGCATGGCTGTCCTTTCTGCCCAAAGAGCTGCAGCTCTTGTAACAAAGCTCAATAATAATGTGCCAACAATTATGAACAATGGAACATCATCTGGTGCTTATACTAGTAGCTCATCTTTGATGAATTCTACGTGTGTTGAACCAATATTCAGTAACATAGGAAATGGAACAAAAGCTACTTCTAACCTTGTAAATACAGTTGACAGTATTTGTACATCTCAAATAACTGCTTTGCCTGGTTCATATGTTAACCTGAATAATGCTAATATAAATGGTATGCCTGAAGATGCCTTTTCATTTTTCGACAATCATCATGCGCCAGTTCATCGCAAACCATCACCAGTGGCAATGGACACTGCAAGTTCTGCCTCCCGCTCTGAATCTCCAGTATCTAGGGCTGTTAATCAATCTCCTGTATCGTTCATGTCAACAACTTCTACATCTTCACCTTCTACTCAGTCCGATTCTACTCATGATTCTAACAGCAAAATGCCTCTTCACAAAGTGACTCATCAATCACCTCCCCCTCCTAGAAAAATACTTTCAAAAGAGAAGGAAAAAGAAAGGCGAGAAAGTAAAGTAAGAAATTATACACCCGCAGCTTATAAATTTTATATGGAACAACATTTCGAAAACATACAAAAATCCCTTCAAGATCGAATACACAGGCGGCAGCAATTAGAATCTGAAATGGCCAAAGTTGGCTTATCGAAAGAAGCTCAGTGTGAAATTCGAAAAATGCTGCATCAAAAAGAATCTAATTATATTCGTTTAAAACGTGCAAAAATGGACAGATCTATGTTTACAAAAATTAAAACAATAGGAGTTGGAGCATTTGGTGAAGTAGCATTAGTTAGGAAAGTAGATGCTAACCAGCTCTATGCTATGAAAATTTTAAGGAAGTCAAATGTTTTGAAAAGAAATCAGGTAGCTCATGTAAAAGCTGAAAGAGACATTTTAGCTGAAGCTGACAATGAGTGGGTTGTTAAGCTTTTCTATTCATTTCAGGACGATGAGAACTTATATTTGATCATGGATTTCATACAGGGTGGAGATCTTATGTCGTTACTCATAAAATTTGGTATCTTTTCGGAACCACTTGCCAAGTTTTATATCAGTGAACTTGTTATGGCTGTAGCGAGTGTACATAAAATGGGATTTATTCATCGAGACATCAAACCCGATAATATACTTATTGATCGGGATGGTCACATTAAATTGACTGATTTTGGACTTTGCACTGGCTTTAGATGGACTCATAACTCCAAATATTACCAAGGGAATGGTAAGTTTTAAAATTTATCTTGCTTTGAGAATTTTTTGTTTCTTTCTCTGCAATTAATTCCTCACAGTGCTTGTATGTTGTGTACAGTACAGGACCCATTATCTGGAAGGACCCCAAAATCCAGAAGAAAAAAAAATTGAA
The DNA here is from genome assembly GCA_963932465.1 of Maratus speciosus. NCBI lineage: Eukaryota > Metazoa > Arthropoda > Arachnida > Araneae > Salticidae > Maratus > Maratus speciosus. Next base: position 38,669,872 of record OZ010791.1, on the reverse strand, counting down.
AATTTTCTATAAATTTGTAAATTTTTACTAAAATTTTGCAATTTCTGAAATTTGTCGAAAATTTTACAGATTCCTAATTTTCTTTTTGGTCTATTGAGATGCAATGTGTAACCACTAAAATATGTTACAGCAGTGATGATGGAACACGGTGCCCCCCCCCCCCCCCCCCCCAAAAAAAAAAAAATCATTTTTCTGTCAAATTTTAGTTTAAAATTAATTTATATTACGATTCGTTTAAAAAAAAAGATATTTCATACCCTCCCTCTCACTTCGATAAAATATTATGACTACACAATTATGTTACTTGAATCAGGGGTGATTCTGAGTAAAAAAAAAAAAATCTGAAATTCACAGCAAGTTTTTTGAAAGTTTACAGAAGAGGGGGGGGGGGGGCTCTCGGCACTAATTATGCGTTTTTTCCGTGATCCTTTAATAAAATTTCGCGCTTTTACGCGATCTTTTGACGAAATTAAGAGAGTGTTTTGCGATCCTAAGTTTCTTTTTTTTCTTTTTCTTTTTTTTTTTTTTTTGCTATCTTTTGACGAAATTTGCGTTTTTTCCCGCGAGATTTTGACGAAATTTGCGTTTTTCTTCCGCAATCCTTTAACTAAATTTGCGTGTTTTTCGCGATCCTTTTACGAAATTTCGTTTTTTTTTAGTCTTTTGACGAAATTTGCTTTTTTCGCGATTTTTGGACGAAATTTTCAGATTTTTTCGTGATCTTTTGATGAAATTGCAGGAGGCTTTTTCGATCCTTTGAGGAAATTTGTTTTTTTCGTTATATTTTGACGCAATTTGTGGTTTTTTTGCAGTGCTTAGAAGAAATTCGTGTTTTTTCGCGATTCTTTGATGAAATTTGCGTTTTTTCCCGTGATTTTTTTGACAGAATTTGGGAGGACCCGGAATCCGGAAGGCCTTCGGTCCCGAGGATTCCGGATAACAGGTCCTGTACTGTATTTCCTATATGTGTTGTTAACCACACAATAGAATGAAACATAGATCTAATTTTAATGATTTTAAATAGTAAAAGATTCTTAAAAAAAATATTTGAGTCTTGCAAAATAGTGGATAAAAACATTGTGGAGTTACACAATGTTTGCACTTTGAGAGAAGAGGGGGGGGGGGATTTATTTTAAGGATAAAAGTTTATAAGAAATTTGAATTTATTGAAGTTGAAGCAAAATTTATTAATGAGAAATGGGCCCAATAGTTCAGGTTCTTAATTTTACACAACACAAATAAATTAAGTAAGTGGACTGTATTCCTGATTTATTTTACATCTCTAATAAATGAACGGGAGCCGAGTTTAACACAAGTTCTCGGAACAACACCTAGAACAAACTCTATTTTTTTTTTTTTTTTTCTTACAGACAGTACACTTTCTAACGAATGTTGCAAACATTCAACAATGCAGATATATACAACCTCAAATACCACATACAATCTTAACAATGCAAAAACTATCTCAGTAACACATTCATTACTATTACACTATTCAAACATTTGATTAATAAAACACTAATACACAAGAATTTAAGTAGTTAATACTTTTAAAGGTATATACAAATATTATACAGACATACATACAATAAATACAATAAACCCAACTGGAGTGAAAAAATAGCCAGAGCCAGGAATCCCCGGGACCACAGCGTACTAAGCTGTTGCTCTAACCACTGAGCCACTCCGGCCGATACCTGGGTCTGCAATTTTTCACTCATAAATCATTTTGGGAAAGTCATCAACGAGCCTTGGATGATGCGACAATGATGAATAGATTTTACTACTCCATCAATCTACAATATATATTAAAACACACATAAATAACACCTGCATTCAACTTTTAAAGGTGATGCCATTACAAAGTTAGCCAGGTTTTATGAATGAATACAAAGTCATAAATGTTTTTATGAGTACATGGATTTTGACAACTTTAATGACCTTGAATTGAAGAAGACTCAGATGATCCTGATTTTGATTATTGCTATTTTGAGGACATAAGTTTGAGATTATTTGATATGATAGAAAGAACATGAAATAAATGTGACAAAGCTGTGCTGTGCTCAATAATAAAATACCTATATATTTAAAAGACAAGGCTATTTTTTAGCCCTGAGCTTTCTACTCAACCAATTTTGATAATTATTTTTTTAAATGAAAACTATTCATTTGTAGGTGTGCCCATACTAATTATTTTTTTTATTTATTTCCATTTTTATATTTTATTTTTAGCTTTAAAAGTTTTTTGTAATTTTTTTTTTTTTTTTTTTTAAATGGTGGCAGTCTATTGTTGCAGAAAAAAGAGAAAATGGAGTTTGTTTATTTTTATTGATTATATCCTTATTGATGCCCTTTTCTCATTATAATTAAAAAATAAATTAAAAATTTTTTAACAGAAAATGACAATGCTTTTAAAAAAACATGCACTCATAAAACTGTTACATTTCAATATTATTTCGTTCTGTTGATATACTGATGAGATCTATAAGCAAAATGCTTTATTGAAATGAGAGAAAATGTCATCATATTTAAAAGAAAACTAAATATTTTACCACAAATACATCTAAAAGACATAAATTTCTGTAATTTTTACTCACTGTTTCTGAGATTAGAACCTCAGGTCAAGAGTGAGAATGTTCATGTACAAAGTTGTAGCTGACAAACGTGATATCAAGTTTGGAAAAATAATTAGTAATAAACTATTGTGCGGCAAAATATTATTAAAAGGGTGAATCCGGTACGAGAGCTGTGTATATAAATTTTAAGATGGTAAAAATTATGTAAGGTTTAGATTTCATTAAGAAAAGAAATTCTATTATTGTGTCTTGAGTGAAATAATTTTTGCTGATTTTTCATTCCATCATACGTATAGCATAAGAGCCTCAATTGATAATTTCATCATTTTTACTTATCTTGGTTATATTTTACTGATTACATATAAGAATAAAGTTTAATTTTTCAATAACTTGGAACAGTTGAAGTTTAAGGAAATACTATTTTGCTAACTTTAGATTGTATTTGTTTTAAGAATTAGACTAACCAATGTCCGATGGATTTTTTATTGCAATTAATTTTGTATGTTTATTATTAATCAATGTAACTGTTCTTCTTTAAACATTTTCTTTCATCAAAAGGTTCCACCTCGTAATTTTCTATTTTGTAACTAACCAAGTTAATTAGCTAAATGCTTGCATGATCATTTATCTTTAATTTTTTTCAAGATCTTGTAATTTTATCTCATCGTGATTTCTCTCCTCAATAATTAATATTATTGGCTATATCTTCAACTAGTTTCAGATCTGATTTATATTTATCATTATCCTTTATTAAATTTGTTAAATCAAATATTGTCAGTTTTAAATTGATAATATCTATACCTAATTCCACAGCTACCTACTGATAATCTTTTTTTTTTTTTTTTTTTTTTTTTTCACTCTTAAACACATATTCACAATTACAATTCACAATAAATTAAATAAATTCACATAATAAATGACACCTTAGAGTAAATCTATATTTTAATCAAAATTGAAATAAGTTAGTCACTGTAACAATGATTTATTTATATGCATCGTTTAGTCATTTTTAAGCCTTCTTGATAAGTCACACACATCTTTTCACTCTGAAATGTTCGAAGTAAAACTGTCACCTATTTTTTTCACAATAAAGTTAATATACAGAGTTTCACAAAATCCAAAATAGATCACTTAAAAACAATGTAATTCGAAGCATGATGTAATCACAATAATAACTTGTTTAATTTGAACCTCACACAATAAAACACCATTTCAGTACTGTTATACTTAAACAAACCCAAACTTTCATGAACTGCTCATTAACTAAAAATGTCTCCTGATATGTATCTCCACAAGATGGTCCCGAAACAATAGCTCTATTTCTCAAATTTATACAACACAAATAAAAATAAGTGGAGTTTAACACAAGTTCTCGGATTGGCGTCTCAAAAAATCTCTGAAAAAAAATTTTTTTTTTTTTGCAGATTATGCGTCTAGCAGCAACAAGAAGAAACTGGCATTTTAGCAGATCAGTTTATTAAAACATTGAGAAAATAAATAAAAATTAAAAAGATTGTTTTCATAATTTTGTATTGTAGATATAATTATTGTTTTATTCATTTGTCCACTTCAAACTTTCTATTCAAAATTTTTAAAAATGTGTGATAAATAACCAGTTGTGATATGTTTATGATTGAATTAACATATTGAACAACAAAAAGTAATGTTTAAGAATATTAGAATAAGAAACAGTGTGAAGATTTTCTTACATTTTTAAAATACTAATAGGTCCACCAGGCTTGGTAGAAATTATTATTATTTGTTGAATTATTCTGAATTTAAAACATTATTAAAATATTAAGAATCCTATGCATAAGTATTAGATTTCCATGGTTTAAATGTTGTTTTTATTGTTATTTGAAAAGAAGTTATGACTGAAAATATTACATTTTATTAATTTCATATTTCTAAATCTTAAACAGGTGTTACTATCGGTAACAAATTTGTAAAATAAAACTACAGCTTAAGTTAATAATAGTAAATGCAATTTACTCTTTTTAATTGAATATATACGATGCATGACAAAATTTTCTTGTAAAAAAAAAAAAAAAAAAAAAAAAGTGTATGATGCAAAATAATCACTAGAAACTTCTTTAAATGCCATAAAAGTACAAATATGCAATGTGTGTTAACTATTATAATCCCATAATCAATGTTTTTAATTTGTGTGTCTTCATTTGTTTTTAATTTTTTATGTTGTTTGTTACGACTCATGTGACTTGTTATTGTTGATGTAATGTTCCAGTGTTGAACTGCTTTTGTAGGATCCGATGCTTCAACAGAAGGTCCATTTAAACTTATTAATAATAAATTGTTTAAATTTTGTGATGTCATGGTTGAGCGAAACTTGTTCTTGATAAAATTTTATTGTGCTGAATCATCACTCACAAGATGCAGTTGCCACTGGTATACAGATACAATTTGCAATAACTTTGATAAAAAAGGAAATTTAGAATAATTTTTCATTGATTAGATCAAAAGCTCACAAAATTTCATGTCTTTGCATAGTACTTTAAATTCATACCATTCATCAAGAGCAATACTTTCAGTTGTTTCCAAATCAACATTTAATGTGACAAAATATTTCTGGAAATAATTTAATAATAATTTTATTTCTTTTATTCCAAAATCTTGAAGCTCTTTTCCACTGGGCCAGGAAAATGTATTAAATATGTTAGTGCACACTATTTTCATCTATAGAAAACCTTTGATTAATGTAATTTGAGACATCACTAATAAGCTTCTTTTTAATATCTTTGTTCATCTTATTTAATCGTTTGAACTTTAGTAGACTCACAAAAATCCACTTAATTCTATACTTTAAGCGTGCCTTTGAGAGATGTGTTTTTAATGAATGTGTCTTCATAGTGACCTGAACAGTTGATCACAAACTTAATTCTTTTACAGTTTTCTTAAAAAATAATTCAACACTTGAAATAAAAATGTTTTTTTTTTTTGGAAAATGAGAGAAAGTTTTTTCACAATTATCAAGAAATCTAAAAAAAAAAATGCGTCATTTGAATAAATTTAAAACTTTTTAAATTCTTCAAAAGACCTTTAGGTTCTGCAGAAGCATTCATTTAGCCAGTAGCTGAATTGTGATAGATTTCCAGTCATTTAACTGTAGACTTTTTTAACAAGAGCAGTTAATGCACCAACTTTACTGGCAACCCATCTAACAGTATGAAGTTGTTGTAGTTTTAAAATATCTTCTAAAATTGCTGAAATCTTTTTCTGCTTTCTCATGCATTTACATGATGAATTATAAAATTTATAGAGCTTTTTTCAACACACAATTAATAACATTAATACTTTTTAGTCTGTTTTGACTTCTCCACCTAATTTTTTTACTAATTCAAGTATACTTTCAGTATCTGAAATAGGCTTATTATTTTTTGCTATATAATAGTAAGTACAGTTTAAAATATTTAAGTGGTTGATCATACTTTCATCAATCTCTTTTAAACATGATGCAAAAGGTTTTGAATCTGGTGAATTTAAAGCTTTCTCAGCACTTTTGATGCTGAATTCATTTGTCATGATTTTGAAAAGATTTTAATTTAAAGGGCACTACATCCACTGACAACCTTTGAGTTGCAATCTGCTAAATTGGGAAATAAATTGCAAGTTCTGCTCTGCATTTGGCCATACCAGTATCAAAATTGTAGTAATCAATATATTGCACCATCCATCCTTAAATTTGTGTTTCTGTATGTTCTTCTCAGGTGGTACATCCACATGTTTTGACGAAATTTGAACATTTTTCAAAATATTTTGCAGCACTCCATTTTTTTCACAGTGTATCATCATTTTCTAATATTACCTTTTTTGTAAAAGTATCAGTTTGTTTAACAGAGCTATCTATCACATGTAAAAAAAATTATGATTTTTTGGAAATTTTAGCTTTATTAGTTGATTGTTCATGTGATCACTTCATTTTAAAATGAAAATACGAAACATATACCACATGGTTTGGTCACCAAAGCTCCCAAACATACAGCACGTGGTCCAGAGTTATTATGCAGTTGCGCAAGCACCCTACTACGTAGCTCAATGTAGTTCGAGATGCACACAGATAGGCTTCACCTCAAATCATTTTCCCTGCAAAACTATCACAGCAGGCTTGGCCGTAGCGAAGCTCCATCCGACCCATCAACTTATTGTGTCAGAAACTGCTGGCAAATAACAACTCTACGCAATCCTCCCGATAACAATTTTCCTTGCGATGTCTTAGTTTTTTCCACATTTCTATGCATAACAGTACAGTTCATTGAAAGAGAACATTTTTTTTTCTTTGTGCATAAAATCATAAATATTTAAGTTTAAGAATATAAATATAAAATGATTTTTCATTTTGGAAGAAATATCCAGGCACCAGTGTCAAAAATTGAGTCGCCCGGTATTTTTAGACCCCTGATCTTAAACATCCTAATGGTTGCAAAAAATAATTGTGACTGCGTCTGCTTAGGCTGAGCATTGTATAACTGATGTTGACTTGCTGTCTTGTCTGGTGGTTAGGGTGCTCTGTTCAAATGCCAGTTCATTCTTGGATTTCCATAGTGGCTGAGAATCCATTTTAAGGTGGAGAGTCCAGTGTGTTTAGCCACTGCAAACAAGAAATTGTTGCTGATGACCCCCTCCTCTCATATTTGTAAACTTAACTCAAATAAACTAGCAGAGTTTGGTTGTGAACGTCTTAAAGTCTATTGAGAATAAACAGATATATTTGGAGACATTCTTTTTATTTACGACACTTAAAACAGCACTGTCTCCACACATCACATATATTTAAACTAACATTGATATTAAAAGAACTAAATATGATTGACTAATATTCTGTACTAACAGCATATCTAACTTTACAATGTATGCATGCACGGTAAACATACCGGGAGTATTTTTCTTAAATGATAACCATTGCATAAGAGAAATCAGCTCGAAAAAGACATTGTTCGATCTTTGCCCAACGTCTTAAAAGCATTTAAACTTACTTTTACTTTTGCATAAATTCAGCGATCCGACAAAATTAGAGTTGCCAAAAATCTCTGAAAAATAAAAAAATATCTGTGCGATTGGCCAAACATCGATCACATAAGGATGTCAAATTAATAACTGCTGTTCGATAATCCTATCGACATCCTTGCTATGACGTCATATCATAGTTTTACAATGATAAAGTTATTTTGGTTTCTTGAGATGAAATACACTCAAAATACAATTCAACACTTTGTTGATATGCAAGTGAAACTGGGAAAACTAAAATATAGTGAGTTTTTAATAGGGTAAGTAGCTTCAGAACTCATTAAAAATATAGGAAGTTTATTTTGATGGTTAATTTCTTTTTAATGGCAACAGTTGTAATGTTTAAAAATGAACTGATGCATCTAATGTTGTGAGCATAAATTCTGTCGTTAAAAAATTGTTTCAAGAGTTAAAGTTAAACTCTGCCTTTATAAAGAATATTAAAGAAATGATCTGTTGCATGGAAATATAACAGATATGTGATTGCAAGTTTCACTGAATAATTTTATCTAAAATTATCTAATTAAATTGTATATTTTTGTATAAAAAGAAGTAGAGAGAGCTATTCAAGGAGTTTCTTCCCCCCCCCCCCCCCCAAGTCCTTTATGGACTGAACCAAACATTTTATTTGATAAATTTTCTGGTTCGAAGTATACTTATTTGACCCTTTACAAAAAAGTTTGATAGCTATGAGTATGTCAAGGAGTATAGAGTAAACAATTTCAAAAAGACATTTTTCAATTATTCATTCATTAATTTCATTCATTAATTAAACATTCATTATATTATTTCATTTTCATTCAATTGGTGCATGTGTTGGAATAGATTTAGTGTGGTGGCGACTTATCGTCTGTGTAAATTTCGTTTATTGTTTATAATATATTCACTTAATGAAACATTTTTCCTCTTTGATTTTATGAAAAGTTGATTCTTTGTCTATTTTCAAATGTGCAATGATTCGTGTAATTATAGTTTTTGTTGTCACTTTCAGGAGAGCATGGCAGACAAGATTCTATGGATTTAGATGATAAATGGAGCAATGAATGCCACTGTAAACCTAGTGCCAATTTGAAACCTCTTGAAAGGAGGCGTAGGAGAGAACACCAGAGGTGTTTAGCTCATTCTTTGGTGGGGACACCAAATTATATTGCTCCTGAAGTCTTGCTCAAAACCGGTAAGTGTTTTTAATATTTCAAATGTTTCCTTACCCTTTTTGGTGGGCTTATCTGACAAGTTTTTGCAATGAGGGATGATAAATAATTAGCAATGCTTGTTTTTTATTTTACCTTTTCAAATTGTTAACAGATACTAGTTCTATTTTTTTAAACTAGGGGGTTCTGCCCCCTACGAGCTGTGCTCGTCGGCAAAAATTTAATATCTCTTAAAATAATCCTTCGATTTGAAAACTGTCTGCATCAGCGTGTTTATCGAACATTTCTCTATAATACCACTGATTTTCATATTTTTGTGTGCAGTGGTTTTCTTAATATTAACAAAGAAATATCCCTGGTCACAAAAAATTCAAGAACAGCATGAGTAACTTTTTTTTAGAATAGAGATATATTGTTTTTAGGGTTATTTATTTAGTTTCCATGTGTGTCTAAAACTTCGATGTACAATCAAAATTAATTTTTGTGCACAGTTTGGTTTTGGTTTACATAATCATTAATAGGTGTTATATCAAAAATTTAATTTTAAATGATGATGTACGTAATTGGGTTTTACTTACATGGCTATATCTTTTTCATTTACTACATTAATGCTACATGATTGTTTTTTAATATATATTTAGGTTATTCTCAACTGTGTGATTGGTGGAGTGTTGGTGTTATTCTTTATGAAATGCTTGTGGGTCAACCACCCTTTTATGCCAGTACACCTGCTGAAACCCAATTAAAGGTGAGAAACAAAATCTCCTTGAATTTGAGTCACTGTGTCACATTTATATTAATTCATTTTCTTGAATTACTCTTACTTTATTAGTTATTCTTCTGAATTACCAATACAAATTTTGTTTCACTCAAGAAATACTTCTCTCCCTCTCCCCCACCCAATTCATTAGATTAAAAATAATTTTCCTACTGCTTCACACAAATAATTTCTTAACAGCTACCCTCCAACCCCACCTTAAAAAAAAAAAAAAATTGTTATTTTTTTTACATCAATTTCTCTAAACACTGCCAACTTAAATTCCTTGTTTTAAATTGTTGTGGTTCATTAGACCGGCAACTGTGATGAAACATTTTATAATATTCTTAATTAACACTAGATTTACATCTGAATACTTTTGCCTGAATTCAACTACATTAAGATTCATATTTTTTGTTATAACTTTCATCCATTTTAAACAGTTACATGAAATTAGAGAGTCAAAGGAGAAAATCTTCTAGGTATATATATATGTGTGCATCGTAATACCATCAAATTCATATTGCTGTAAAAAATAGGTTACATATATTTTTGGATGATTTCAAGCATAAAATCTTACTAACAACACCAACCCGTATCACCCATATCTATCAACATTGTAATGTGCCAAATGTTTACATAAAAAGATATTACAATATACAGTAAACTCTCTGTAAGGCGGACTCTGTGTAAGACGGAAATCTGTCTAACTCGGAAAGATTTTCAAGTCCCTGCGAATCCATTCACATAGAGTAAAATTTGTCTAAGGCAGAATATTGTCTACTGCGGAAAATTTTCTTGGTCCCGATCGATTCCGCCTTAGGCAGAGTTTACTGTATGTTGCTTATACGAAATTGAGTAAAACCTCTGAATACCCTTTCACTATTGGCAGTACTTGAGAGGTGGCTATTATTCAGAGCTTCGACATTTAAAAAACAAAACTTAAAATCACGTCACATCACATGACATAAAAATAACTACCAGTTTTTATTTTTGTTATTAAAATATAAAATTTGAAAGTCTTAAAAATTTCATGTCAATCAAAGACAGAGTGCTCCCTAGCTTAATAAAACCTGTGTTAAAAAAATAAAAATAAATAAATGAAGAATCTGGACCTGTTTTATGCCCTATGACATCAGAATCATCATTATTTTATTCAGGAATTTATTTCATTTGTAAAATAAAAAGTATTTTGGATCTTCAGCCAGGAGTGCAAGCGAGCTGCAAACTCTAAAAGCACGCTAATTTGATCGGCTTTAAAAATTTTTTGGAAGAATAAATTATAATTAAAAAAGCAGTGGCGATCTCCTTGTTAATGGATTGTTTTCGTCTTTGATTAAATCAGATCAGTGAAACATGTGAAAATAAGCTAATATAAAATGAATTAAGTAAACACAGTCTTTGTCTCCCGGTATTGTTTGATAACGCTATAAAATTTTTTTTTTTAAAGTAAGACATTTTAAATGTATCTTTTTAAATCTGACGTAATTTTCACCAAAGTTTTCTTTCTCTTTTTAACGTTCATGTGAAAATACTTTTGTTATTAGAAAGGGAATATTATTTGCACTGTCTTAGAATTCTCAACAATAGTTTAAAAAGATTATCTCAAAATATGAAATGTCTTGTGCAACTATATTTTTAAATTTAAACTGTTTGGCAATATTATGGTTTGGCAATTTTAAATAGGACATAATTTCCTCCATTTACGACTTTTAACGCATAGTAATGGATTTATTATTTTACAATTTTCTTTCTCTTTTAAAATTTATGTGTAAATATAGTTTTTTGACGTAATTATTAATATTTTCCTGCTTTTAATATATAATCATTTAATTCTCATTTGAAAGTTTTTTTCTGTTTATAATAGTCACATGTCAATAATTTTTTTATTTGAAGGAAATACTATTCTTTGTGCTGTTTTTAAATTTGGCAACAATTTAAAATAATATCCTTTTCTAAAAGTTGTAAAAAAATCTCTTGGAATGCTGAAAATTTTAATTTAAAATTGAAATAAAACCTTAAAAAATGAGTCAAATTAAAATAATAAATGCAGTCTGCACACCGGGAACTTTGAATGTGTAAAATGATTAAATTTCCATGTATAGTTTTTGCTCCTATAAAGCTTTTTTAATGGAACGATTTTGACCAACTTTAACATTAAATATCTCTTAAAATAATTCTTCTGTTTGAAAACTGTCTGCATCAGCGTGTTTATCAAACATTTCTCTATAATATCACCGATTTTCATATATTTTTGTATTCAATATTTTTCTTAATATTAACAAAGAAAGACCTCCGGTCACAAAAAATTCAAAATTGGCAGTGGTGACAGCATTAGTTACTTTTTTTTTTAGAATAGAGAGATAAATTGAATTAATATTTACAGTTTTTTTTTCTCTTTGTCAGATTTAATGATATGGTACACTGGAAACAATAGATTTTGAACAATTTGTGTTGTTTAAAAAATTGTCTTTATTTGAATGAAGAAGGCCTGATCCCCATAAGCCCCTCCTTTACCTATGTCCTTGAATTATTCTCTGCTTCCTTACCTGTTTGGTTGATTGTGAAATTATAAAATATGAAAGACAGAGTTAAAAGAAAATAATAATCTGGCTAATATTAAAAAAGTCCACATTAAAACCGCATGAAATTAATTAAAAACAGTTTTTTAGAAAAATTTTGTTCTTATTAGATTCATGTAAGCATAATTTTAAATTTAATTTGATTACTTAGCTTTTCAGTTAAATAAATAAATAAAAAAAATGCACGCTAATCAAAATATTTCACATTACAAGGATAAAGGGACAGTTAGAACAGGAAAATTATAAATCTATTAAATAAAACTGAGTCCTATTAGAAGAAAAGGGGAGAGGTGAAAAAAATTTCATCTGAATCAAAGAAAAAATGCCTAAAATGTTATCTTTATTCTGATAAAACTGTGTGTAAAAGGGGGAAAAAAAGATCGAGGTTCTGGACCAATTTGGGGCCCCATGACATCAAAATCATTATTTTATAAATGAATATAATTCATTTCTAGAGTAAAGTATTTTGGGACTTCATTTAAAAGTGCAAATGTAAGAACTTAATTTAAAAAATGAATTTTCCCCTTCCCCATAGGTGCAATTTAGAAAGTTAATTTGATTACTTAGCTTTCAGTTAAATGAAAAGATTTCATGTGCTGTGAACGTTACTGAAGTTGCACTTTTAGTAATGTTTGGGTGAAAGGGAGGGGGGGAGGGTTATAAGCAGAAATTCCTGAATGAGCTAAGAATAATTTTGATGAATAGATTACTTATTGTTACTATACAGTCACAAATAAAAGGTAGAATCAGAGCACTTTTTAAAGCCAAGTTTAAATCTTTTTAAATATTCTGGAGGAAGGGTGGGGTTGGGGGGGGGGGGATATGACTTAGATTATTTAATATTACCGAAAAGCAACAAAAAAGATTTTTTCTTTTTTAAGGTTTTAAATCATTATTCAAAGTATTTATACTATTTAAGATATGAAAATAATAGGAAAAAGAACACATTTAAATAAGAAATTTATTCTAAAAGAAAGTTTCCTTATATAAGTTTTTAAAAACTATATAATTTTCAAATAGTCAGGTAAGCTTCTTACCTTTTCTATCTGTAGCAGTGTGTATGAAGGGGAAAACATTATAATTTACACAAGTTTTCTTTCCCAAATGATTAAGATAAAAATTTGTTTTAATTGTACATTGCATAGAAATCTAAAGTTATGAATTATTAAATTATTCAAATGTTATAGAATACACATTAATACGTACATTAAAATACGCAAGATTAAAATTTACCAAATTTACATTGAATAATACTTTTAATTTCTAAAAATGATATGTCCATTTATTTCTTGCTGTACAATAATTTGTGATATTCAATGTTTATAAATGGCCTGCCTTTTGGTTCTGGTCAGAAGGGTCTCTTTTTTTAAAGTCTTAAGAAGCAATTGAAATGCCAGGTACCTTTACAAAAATATGTATGTTTTGAAAAAAACTGTGAAATAATGATATTCCTACTCGTACAATTTTGTTAAAATTCAGATTTTCCATAAAAAAGTTTAAAAAAATGAGTGCTTTTCCTATCGAAAAGCAAGAAGCATCGATAGCTGGCCTCCGATCTATGGTATCGCCATCTATTGGGGGGGAAAAATTGCATAGTAAATTTTAACATTACTTTCTTCTCTATCTCTTTTACTCCTTGTTAAATGTCTTTGATACTAAATTTAAGACTACTAGGAATGTAGCAGGTGCTTATGTAAAAAAAAGCTGGAAGCCAGTGTTTGATTTTAAGAAAGCATTCAGAAAGTGAGAGCGGATAGAATTAGAATCACCAGTATCTTAGTCATGGCTATCACAGAACTACAAATTTCCAGAATAAATGTTCATTGTTTTTCATATAAAAAATAGGACAAATTTTCAAATGCCAATTAACAAAAAAAAAAAAAAAAAAAAAATAAGTTTTTAAGTGTTTACCTATTTTGCACAATCTGAATTTTATTTTGTAAACATAAAGGCGTTGATTAAAAAATTTAGTACTTCTTGGTTATCCAATTCCGCCAAACAATTCACCAAATTATACAAACTGACATAATTTTTATTTTAAATAATGAAAGAACAATTAAATTTGTAAAATACAGTAAACTCTCTGTAAGGCGGACTCTGTGTAAGACGGAAATCTGTCTAACTCGGAAAGATTTTCAAGTCCCTGCGAATCCATAGACATAGAGTAAAACGCGTCTAAAGCAGAATATTGTCTACTACAGAAAATTTTCTCAGTCCTGATCGATTCTGCTTTAGACAGAGTTTACTGTATTAATAAAAATATAAATAAAAAGTCGAATTAAAAATCACTTGATGGCGTAACACATTTATCATGTTTAACGTCAAGTGAATGTGACATTTACGATCATCCATTATTGCCATTTAATGTTATAGTCTGGCGATAGTTTTTTGTTCGACGGGATAATCAAGTACAGTAGAACCCCACTAATCCGAACTAATTGGAACCGGTGTCGGTTCGGATTACCCAAAATTCTGATAAAAATAGAAAAGAAAAAGATGAGTGCTATAAAAAATGCAAGTTTTAAGTACAGTAAAACCTGTGTAAGTTGACCACTTGCGGTGCCACACTTCAGTGGTCAACTTATAAAGGGTAATGATAAATTTACCTTTTTTACGTAATATTCATGCCATATCATTTTTTCCCACAGAAAATTTATTTATTGACAGGGCTTTAAAATAATATTGTATTACCATGCATATTCCTAACACCTTATAAAAGAAAAGATTAACTACAAGAATGAATTAATATTTTTGCATCAATTTTAAAACCAGTTAGCATTAACTACTATTTATTTACACATAATTTATAAAAAACATAAAAAAAAACACTTGTTTTTTTTTCTCATGTTCAGATACATACACATTCTAAAATTAAGTTTTACCTATTTGTCCAAGAAAAATTCTGATATTGTAGTTTGACACTGGTTTTTGGACTTTACATCAGCCCAATGTTTTTCAATGCAAACATGCAGATCCGTTATCTTTTCAGAAATATCAGGCTGCTTATCAAAAGCATAGCACATTAAATTTTGTACACAGTCTAAAGCCTCTGAAAAAGTTAAAGGAGTCTTCCTTGTGTTTTCATTAATGGTCTCCTCTTCACTGTCTTCTTCTTGATTATCTTCTATTTCTAGAGGTTTTTCATCTTTGCTAAGATATTAGCAGCTGTGTCTT
The DNA here is from genome assembly GCA_963932465.1 of Maratus speciosus. Lineage (NCBI taxonomy): Eukaryota > Metazoa > Arthropoda > Arachnida > Araneae > Salticidae > Maratus > Maratus speciosus. Next base: position 38,654,610 of record OZ010791.1, on the reverse strand, counting down.
CTGCATTCGCTTCAACTTCTTCGTCCACAACGATAGTATTGTCAAATGAGAGAAATGATTTTTCATCGACCAGCTCTTGCTGAATATTTATTGGCAAAGTTTGAATATCACTCTTCAAGCAAAATTCAGTCTCTTCTTTGTTCAATATTTCATCCACACTTTTAAATCCTGCTTTATAAAACCATTTGGAAATAGTTGAAGAAGATAAGTTTTTCCAAGAATCATTAAGCAAATGAATTGCGTCCAAAACATTTACTGAATTAGTAAAATCTGAAAGATCATTGCAATGTTCAATTTTTGTAATGAGGCTCTTCAACATTAGTTTACGATAATGCAACTTAACTGCATAAATAATGCCTTGATCTAGAGGTTGCACGAGTGACATTAAATTTTGAGACAAAAATGCTGTTTCAATATTGGTGCAAGATTTGGAAATTTTATGACTGGGTACATTGTCAATAAGTAAAATTATCCTCCTACCCTGTTTTTTCATTTGGGAATTAATATCTCGAAGCCATTCTTCAAAAATGGATGAATTCATCCAGGCTTTTTTATTATATATTCATGTCAGAGGTAGATTCTCAACTTTAACACAATTTCTTTTAAAAGCACGAGGGTTAGCAGCGTTTCCAATTACAGCGGATTTCAATTTTTCCCCTATGACACTACAGCAAAGTAAAACAGTTAGTCTTTCTTTCGGCATTTTGCCTCCAAAACATTTCTCATTGTTTGATACAAGGGATTTTGTTGGCAATTGGTGGAAAAACAGTCTTGTTTCATCTGCATTGAATTGGTTTTCAGGCAGATAATCTTTCACAATTTCATTTAATTTTGCTTACTAGTCTTCTGCAGCATTAGAATCTTCTAAAGCAGATTCACCACAAAGAGTGCGGAAATGTATGTTGTTTCTTGATCTGAAGGATTCTAGCCATCCATTACTTGCATTAAATTCAGAAATTCCCAATTCACTTGCAATATCTTTTGTTTAGCTTGGAGCATAGGCCCTGAAACTGGAATATTTTTGGAACGACATAGCTTAAAAAACTCCCAAACTGCCAAATTAATTCTTCATTTGATGTTTTTCTCAATTTTCTTTTTCTATCACCACTACAGTTCTCTAACAATTTAATTATTTCTTCCCCTTTCTTTGATATGTTAGACACTGTAGTTTTGGAAATTCCATACCTATCAGCTAATTTTCTCTGGTTTTCTCCTTTCCTAATTAAATTTAATATTTCATATTTTTTATCATTTGAAAGTTCAACTAATTTTCATTTTGGAGCCATTTTAGGTTAAGAAAAGCTTCCTTGTTAAAAAGCAATTACAAAATATAAATATCTTGAATACTACCTCTACACCAAGTTTACTGGATGAAAATAATAATCCTTCTGTACTACAAAACAGTTATAGTGTAACTCATCATTATCACACATAATTTTCTTAACTGGGTTGTTACAATTGCCACAAACTATTGCAACTGGTGGAAATATTTCTGCTTACCAACTAGCACCTGGGATTATTGAAAGAACGGGAGGGATGATAAGAGAATGGGAAATAGAAGAATGAAATCTAGAATCAAAGAATGGAGGGGTAGGGTTGAAAAGCCAAATCCACAAGGCCAACAGTGTAAGAATAGATAAACCTTGAATATTTTACCTACACCTATCACTACTAAAAGCATTTCCCAGGTTAATAACTATTTCACTCTTTTAGAAATTCTAGTTTAAAAAAAAATATATATATAGAAAATTTCGTGGAGAGTTACTTCTTTTAAAATTCATGATTTGTTAGCTTTTTGGATGGTCAAGTTATAAAGGGTTTTGATGGGCATTTTATAATAGTTCTAGTCAAATTTGAATAATTTCAGTGGTCAAGATACAAGATAGACAAGTGATCAGGCTACAAAGGGTTTGTCTTATAGTTTTGTATAGGATAAATTTGGTTCCTGACAACAGAGGTCAACATAGACAGGTGGTCAACTTTACAGGTTTTACTGTACTCAGTAATATAGTAAACATCCTGTAATGCAGTACTTTATATTACTGTAATGTACTTTTGGGAAAAAATAGTATTCCTGTTTAATCACTTCTGGTGTTTATAATAATTCAATGGAACTTCAGAAGGAGGAATTATGTAACAACCCATTACAATCGGTTCAAAATCATCGCGAATCTTCAAATAACTTAATCACCATGTCAACGAGGGGTGAAGGGAAAAACAAAAAACGCAAACTGTTGAAAGGAAAAATAAATTTTTATCATATGAATTAAATACTTTTTGCATTTTAGAAAAGAATTTTATAGTGACTGGCAAACAAACAGATATTTGAGATTTTCTTAAGATGGCTTCTATGAGTAGGCCTGCAGTGCACGTTTTCATTTATATTCTTGTACATAAGCTCTATTTTTACATTATTGAGTATTTTTTTATTCTGTTTTTTAATCTGTTCAAGTATAATTTTTTTAAATAAAATCGGTTTGGATGAACCGGAATTTTGGATCAGCGGGGTTCTACTGTAGTACCAAAAATTTATAATCCATAAAATACCTTTCTGGGGACAACCCTGTTTTTATCCAAATCATGATAAGAAAATAAACATGTTCATTCTCTTTGTTTTGTAGGTCATCAATTGGGAAACAAGCTTAAAGATACCTAAAAAGGCAGAAGTTTCCAAAGAGGCTGCTGACTTGATTCTTCGCTTGTGTACATCTGCTGATAAGAGACTGGGAAAGAATGGCCCTGATGAAATCAAAGCTCACCTCTTCTTTTCTGATATAGATTTCAAGAGTGATTTCAGAAAACAATCTGCGCCTTATGTGCCTACGATACGTTATCCTACAGATACTTCTAATTTCGACCCTATCGATTCCGATAAACTACGAAGCAGCAACTCTGAATCAAGTGACGAGGGCAACATGTCAGACTTCAATGATAATAGCAAGCATCCTGAGCATGCGTTTCTGGAGTTTACGTTTCGCAGGTTCTTTGACGATGGGGGACAAGTATATCCGACTAGAGCACCTCGTGAAGAAGCACCCGACAAAAACAGTTCACCTGTCTATGTTTGACTGTATTTTGTTTTTTACGGCATCTTTATGTATAGGCGGCATTCTAGTTATACAGAATGTAAATAAGCTACATGGAGCATAAAATTTAGTCAATGACTATGAACTTTCAATTTTAAGTTAAAGCTGACAATTTTTTACAATTAGTCTAAAATATATTCTTGGTAAAATCGCCTTGGCTTTAAAACCGTTGCTTGCTGTACTTCTTTTTCCCCTCTTTGGGTTTGTAAAATTTTCTTATGTAGCTATGTAAATATGAAAAACTGCGCTGAATGAAATATTATTTATTTTCTTGTTGATACAGATATAAAGTATGTGTGCATGTGTGTGAAATGTTTGTTAGTTGTTTAATCTGTTCAATTTATTTGTTTATTCAAATACCCTTCTTAAAAGAGTATGATAGAAATTAAAATTAATGTAAAATTAGTTTTCTTGGAAACATATTCTTTGTACATTCACATAGCTGCTGACTTTTGTGCTTTTTTCTTACCACCAAAATTTAATAGTAAAGTGTGCCTTATTTAATAGTTGAAAACTATCAATTAAAATAAGGCAAAAATTTCTGTTAAATATTAATGGTTAAAAAAAAAAAGTATAAAAGCTAGCAGTTATGCATTCAAATGCATTTATTAAGTATCATTAATGAATCTTAGGGAATAATAATGATAATAATAATCAATTAAAACATGTTTTTCACCTCTGGTAAATGTTGGTAATAGTTATCTTTCTTTTCCTGCTAGTTATATGCATGACCATTTTGTTGTTGTTTTTGTAATATAGGACAATGGAAACTCTTTTTCCATGTATGCACCTTTTATGACTTTATTGTTGTTTGGTGTTTTTTGCCTTACAAAGTGACAATGGTTTTATTAGTCTAATGCGATTTTACTGTAACTTATTAGCTTAAATTTATTGTTACGTTTCAAAAAGAGATAAATTTAAAATATACGTTCTTGCTTTGGACAAGACAATTTTAGTATATTGCATTTGTTTGTTAATCAGTGTACTTACAACACAGTGATTCATTCAATACATGTAATGTTTTATATATATATCTAGTCACTGAATGCAGTTCAGTTGATTGACATTTTTGAATCCAATAATCATTTCTACAGGAAATTTTCCATGTTTCTAATTATTTTAATTTAATAATTTTATTTATGAAGAAAGTGATGTTGATATAAATTCTCACTTTACTGTGTGGCTGTGTTAAATGGCCATGCAGTATATGAATTGAATAATGATTTTGACTTATTGATTGTGTGTTCTTGTTTCGTTAAAAAATTCTGTGGATACAAAAAATTTTAGAGAATAAATAAGGCTTCTTAATAGATTGTAAATGCATTTATAAAACTATTTTATAAAAGACAAAGTGCCTAAATAAATAAATATACATATATATATACTTATAAAATATTTCTTAAAAGTACAATAAAAGGGAGATTATTCGCTACATTTTAAAATTATTTTTTTATGTAGAGTTAAATATTTTTAAATGTGCAAGTATAATTTAAAGGGGTTAAATGAATGTAGATCTAATAAATTTATACATGTTATATATTAGTAAATTTTGTAAAAATAAATGTTAATAAAATTTACTAATTACTGTTTTACTTTGCAAATTTTATTTTATGCTTTATTAACCTGATTCAAATTTTATAAAATGTAACAAAACGTTGTAGGGTTTTACCTTTTTGCTTAGAGATGACTTATTCTATTATTTTCATGAAAATTCTCTCTATTTGCATTATTATTAGGGATATGTGATGCGATTTTGCCAGTAACATAGCCATGGGTATAAAAAATCTGTTTTTTACTATTTAAAAAAATATCTTCTGATTGTCATAATGTTTTTGGCATTTTTATTTATAGATTTTTTTTTTCTATACACTAACTTGCATATTTTCAAATGTTCAGTATGACTTCCCCTCTCTCCCTCCCTCAAATAGTGTGCATATACATCCAATTCTGTTTTTACAAGAGATAAGTTTACAAACATATATTTTCTATATAAGAAATAAGCAAAAATAATACAATAAACTAGATGAAAAAATTATTCTTATAGTGTTATCTTTTCGGCCTTTTGCATCTTATGAAGATGTTAACTGAATTAGAAACATTTTAGCTGCATAATGCCATATGGAAAATATGTATTTTTATTTGGGTTGATAAACAGAATTAGATGTATTTTATGTGTTTTTTTAATATTTGGAACTCATGGGTGCAAGATCTTCAGTCTGGGAGATTTTTGACTGATAATAAATTCTACTTTATATATTTAAATAATAGCCATTTCACGTACTTTTAATCATTCTCTTTTATTGCAAAGATTCATTTTTAGTCATAGTGCAAATCTTCATCGGCTTATGCCTAATACTCAGAAAAGTGTTTAGTCTTGACTTGAATGGACTTCTTGTACTCATGTTGGAACTAATGTTTAAAATATACCGAGATTCTCATAGGGGATACTATTTTCTGTACATTTGTAAAGTGATACAACCTAAAAAATGAAGTTTACTAGAAAAAGGTGATTGGATTTCAACCATGAAGGATCCCATAGGAACATTCTGTGCCAAACTAATATACAGTAGACTCTCCCTGATTATCCAACACTCATGTAACAAGAGGTGTATCAGATAATAAAAATTGCTGGATAATGGGTAGGACATTATCCGATGCATTTTCTAACTGTACAAACACTAAACTGTAACTAGCATTCTCATTAATTTCTAATCATTAGCTGGGATATTAATAAAAAAACTCATCAAGCAGCCCAATTTAAAAAAAAATATTTATTTCATCAAAACCACAAGCTGACTAGAATTGAACCCTGATGTGAGAGTCGTGCACAACTGTCCAATCAACACACTCTGCTTGAAATTGCATCGAGGCTAGCAGTTTGCAGAAGGAAAAAAAACATAGATTTTAAGTAGGCTGTAAAGTAAAAATCTTTCTCAATTTCTTCTTTAAGAGGGGGGTGGAATTTGTAGTCTGCCAGGGTGTCACATTTCGAAGTACACTAGGAATTTTTAAGGAATGTTATATAGTGTTTAACATTGCTTTTATCGATTTGAAATGAACACACCTATGCGTATTTTTAAATGATGAATCCAAATATCTAATTTTCTTTGAAATCCGACTGAAATTAACAAATATACGTTAAATGCCAAGTCTATTTTGTCTGTCTTTCTGTTTGGGCCACGAAATAAGATTCCCGTTACACAATCCATAAGTGTCAGTCGCCGATGACGGACGTTGCCTAAACGGTAAGTTCAGTGTCAGTCACCGGTGACGAACTGGGCACTCAACGTGTTAATTAACAATTTTAATTTTCCGAGCCTTTCTTATCTGGCAGCTGTTTGATAAATCATTTGAGCAGCACATATAAAATCACACAAATTTAAGGTTTATTTTAGAATATTATCATGGTCCCAAGCAATGCTGGGTGGGTCAGCTATTTTAAGATAAATGCTTATTTCTATGTAAGAAGAGATTTTTAAACGAGAAAATTAATCTTGAAACTATTTTAACATTTTATTAATGTTAACAATTATCTACTGCTTACTTTGGATATTGCATTATGATGACACAAAATGTTTTTGGCTCCAAAAAATAAAATGAGCTGTTCATCTCTGGTGTCCCCTGACCGAGCATGCTGTATAATTAAACATAAGGTATCTACTGTATGAATAATAAAATATTTAAAAAAAAATCTGGTTGGTTTAGAAAAAAAAAAAAAATCCATTTTAAATTATTATTTAAAATGGATTGAAAATTAATTTAAATCTAAAGAGAAAAATAAATTATTTCTATAAAAGCCATGCTGTAAACGATTATTTAAAAATTTGTAGACCTAGTAACGCTAGATTGAAAAAGCACAGAAGTACGTCTGTGATCCACTTGTATTATTATCTCAAAAGTCTCCTATTTTGAATTTGTCACTTTACAAATAAGTGTATGAAGTATTAAAAATGTTGAGTTAGTATTTCTATTTAATTTGTTATAAAGACATAATGCATTAGAGTTCATAAAAATTCATATATGAATCGTTATCTAATGTGATTTAAAATTGTGTGCAAATGAGAACTTTAATTTTCTGAGAGTGTCCTAAAATAGCCTTTCTCAGTATAACCAATTAGACAAGAGTCAAAATTGTCATTCAATTATTAGTAAATGTATAGGATTGGACAGATGTAAGCAGTGCTTTGTCAGAGTTTAACTTGAGACATGTTCAGCTTAGGAAATTTCACTACATTAATGATATTTATGAAATAAAAGACGGTCATTATTACATTTCATTTAATGAATTTTAAGGAAGCATTATCAGTGTACACTATTTTTTAAATGGTAGTTAAAATAATTTTGTCATTCTGTGAATGACAAAAATAAGTAAGGGATCAGGAACCTGTGATAAAATGTATTTAATCCTTTATGTAAAATTCTGTAGTTTTGCTTTTCTAAAAGAAAAGATTTTTTTTTTTTCATAGTTGGTTAACAAACTAATGCATTGTGCAACTATTTAATATTGCTACATAAGCATAGTATGTTTACATTTTTGAAAAGTTTCAATTGCTTGCCAAGATAACTGTATTTTTGTATAAAAAGAAGGAAGACAGATTTTTGTGAAAGGTAAAGCATTTATCTTTTCAAGCAAAATGCATCCTGTACATATCTCATTTTTACTGTATTTCTTCAGCTTTGTATAGCAGCCCATTTTCATTGTGTAAATATGAAATAGTTAAAATCTGAAATGTGTATTGCTGAGAGTGATTGATTGTTTATAGAATGTCAAAGGTTTACACAAAGGGGCATTGATTAGCCTTTCTGTACAGGGGTTCTCAAATAAAAAAAAAATGTTTGTTTTTAACTGCTTTTGTTTGCTTTCATTGTGTGCCTTAAATCAACGAATTATTGTTTAAAAATCAGAATAATGTACAGTATCAAAGTCATTTTTCCCATCCTTTTTTTTTTTTACTTATGAGAGAAAGAAAAATAGCCGCATGGAAATGTGTATTTTTCTTCTCTCAAGTTTTGTAAGTTTTTATTTATTTATTTATTAGAGCTAGTTCGAAATCAGGGAATGTTGCTTCTGAAATAAAGCATTTAAATTTGTCTATCGCAGATAAAGTGGTTTTGATAAGACAGTTAAAAAGGCTTTGTGAAAACGTGTGCTTACTATAGAATCGGATTGTCTACAGTTTACAATATTACAAAACAGAAGCGAAAAATGCTGCAATTTTTATAAAAAAGTGACTCCCGAAGGGTTAAAGAGAAAAAGCACTCATGAAGGGAAAATTTTCAATGTTTATTTATTTTTTTATTATTATTATTATTATTATTTTTGTAACATAGAAAATTTCATTTAAAGTAATTTTATTATTATTATTATTTATTTTAATCACATAATTATCACTTGGTTCTGAATTAAATTTTGGCTAAAGGCACTATTAAGGATATCGAAAGTACTTCTGATATATTCCTTCAGAAATCTGGCTTAGTCTCGGTCCCAATGAGACCGGATTTTTGAGGTTATACCGTACACCAGTGCTGTCCAACTTCTAATTAATGACAAGTGCAACAAAAAGTGTGTATGACCGAAGATTCGTAGAGGGCGGTCAATTGGGATAGCACATGATAAAATAATTCAAAGTAAGAGCATTTCAATAGATAATATTCACAAGGTTATTTATGACATATATGAGATAATTTTCTTTTATGACAGCCTTAAATTTGAATGATAAAAAAGCAGAATCAAGTTCATTCAGACAATTATAAAATGTATCTAATCGAATTCCACGTGAAATGGATAGGAGGATCCCCTTTAAATTGTGCTCTACTTGAACATTGTATTCAAATTTCATAATAACTTCAGCTTATATATACACAAAATAGTTATAATATTTATGTGATGCTGAAAAAATTTTTTTTTAAAGAAGCAGCGTAAAAAAACAACAACAACAACAAAATTCCAAGCTTATTCTGATGCAACATTTCTTTTAACTAGTTGAAATCTATTATTTACGGAAAAGCCATAAAATGCTAATTTTCAACTACGCGAACACTCAAAAGGAAATAATATAATTAGAGTAATTTCTATCTCTACAACACATCTAGTGCATATAACATCTCATTCATGTCACACAGGGTCACAAGTGTCACAGTCACTACGGTGAAGCAAAAAAATAGGAAATTCCATACATCTCATTGTCAGTCTCAAATGATCACTATAGGTGACTCCACTGAGATGTCACTGTGACTGCTGCTTTGTGACGAGTCACCACATGACTTTACAATGTAGTTACATTGTGACTCTCATGTGACTGCCATTTGTAGACTCAAAGTCATCGTGAACGCTGCATTCTGATAAGTTATCAAATAATGTCACATTAAAGTCACATGATGACAGAGAGACTGACAGAGAGAGGTGACAGAGAGACTACTGTGAAGTCACTATTGTGCTCTTTTGGGAAAAGTCTCCATGTGGCTATAATATATTATTTGGTGACTTATCATAATGCAACATTCATGATAACTATGAAATTGAGTCTAAAAATGGCAGTCACATGAGAGTCACAATTTAACTACATTGTAAAGTCAGCTGGTGACTCATCTCAAAGCAGCAGTCACAATGACTTCTCAGTGGAGTCACATATAGTGATCATTTGAGACTCATAATGAGATGTATGTAATTTCCTATTTTTTGCTTCACCGTAGTGACTGTGACACTTGTGACCATGTGTGACATGAATGAGATGTTATATGGGCTTGGGCTAGCTGTGTTGTAGAGATAGTAATTACTCGAATTATATTACTTCCTTTTGAGTGTTCGCATATTTGAAAATTAGCATTTTATGACTTTTCCTTAATTTTTGATAACCAGTGTATTAAAAAGCAACTGTCCATTTGTATTTCACAGCTGGAATATGGAATGTTGGGCATCAAATTAATATGAAGTATCCACATGGGTCGGAGGATGTCAAAAGTAGTCTCAGGATTTTAAAATTTGAATTAGTTTTTGAGATATTAATTTTTTTGTGATTTTTTAACAATATTTCTGTATTGATGGCAACTGAATTATACCACTTTTGTGGAGAAAAGGGAAAACAATAGGGATTATTAATTTCTTTTTTTATGTCATTTTCAAATTGAAATTGAAAACATCTCTTATTTCAATAGATTGTGTGAGCAATATTGTGATTAAATTATATATCTGAAGAAACGAAAACTTATTTTTCACATATTTAAGCTTCATGACTTTCCTTATTTTAGAAAGCGAAAAAAAGTCTGTCGACAAACTAACAAAAATCATTGTATCACAGTAAAATTGGAAAGAAAAAGTGTGTAAATAATTGTAGCCACTTTCGTTAAAATTTACAAGAAAAAAAATTATTAATAATATTTAATTTTGTTAAATAAATAGTGTTTAAGACTTTTTCTATGGGCAATAGAAAAAGGCAATAAAAAGATGCACATATTTAATTCCTGAAACTGAAATATTTTTTATGCTTGAGAAATCATTGTATCACAGTAAAATTAGAAAGAAAAAAAATGTTTAAATAATTGTAGCCACTTTCGTTAAAATTTACAAGAAAAAATTTTTTAATAATATTTAATTTTGTTAAATAAATAGTGTTTAAGACTTTTTCTATGGGCAATAGAAAAAGGCAATAAAAAGATGCACATATTTAATTCCTGAAACTGAAATATTTTTTATGCTTGAGAAATCATTGTATCACAGTAAAATTAGAAAGAAAAAAAATGTTTAAATAATTGTAGCCACTTTCGTTAAAATTTACAAGAAAAAATTTTTTAATAATATTTAATTTTGTTAAATAAATAGTGTTTAAGACTTTTTCTATGGGCAATAGAAAAAGGCAATAAAAAGATGCACATATTTAATTCCTGAAACTGAAATATTTTTTATGCTTGAGAAATCATTGTATCACAGTAAAATTAGAAAGAAAAAATGTTTAAATAATTGTAGCCACTTTCGTTAAAATTTACAAGAAAAAAATTGCTAATAATATTTAATTTTGTTAAATAAATAGTGTTTAAGACTTTTTCTATGGGCAATAGAAAAAGGCAATAAAAAGATACACATATTTAATTCCTGAAACTGTAATATTTTTTATGCATGAGAAAAAGTGACTTCATTTTCATTCCACAAACTCCAAAATTAAAGACTAAACCTTTGAAGGATTAAAACTGCCATTCAGATTATTTGATAATTACAGAGATTATTAAAAGAAATTTTCACTTCATTTTCTCATTACAATTGAAATGTGGAATTATCTTTTACTTGAATAGATGGTAAAAATAATATTGTGATTAAATTGCATTTTTCAAGAAAATTTAAAGAAATAAAAACAAATTCACATATTCAAGTGTCATTAATCAATCATTCCCCCCCCCCCCCCCCAAACAAAACAAAAGATTGTCTGTGACCATCCATTGAGTTTTACATTCAACCAAGGATTTTAAACATAAACAAATTTACACTCCTTGCGTTTAACTGCTCAATTATTTCCCCTTTTTAGAAGAAATGAATTTATAGTAGAAACACAAATCCTCAATTAATCTTTTCTTAAAGATGATAGTTAAAATTTGTCACAAAGGTTTAAAAAGTGGAATGATTAAGCAAGAATAAGGATATTGTTTTAACCATTTATTTTAAATCATAAATATGAAATGTTTTTACACAAGTTTGTCAAGATGACGCCATTTTATATAATGCCAGCTCCAAAATGTTAAGCAAATAGATCTTTTTTGAGAAAAATTTTAACATGCATTGTAATTATGACAGTATTCAATAACAATACTGTAATAAATCTTTACTAAATGTTTAATGGAATTTTTCTTTTTCCCTCTAAAGAATTGAAAGATCTCATGCAATTCAAAAGTAACATATCAAGCACACAGCTAGTTTGACATTAATTTCATGTTCGGCATAAAGTAAAAATCAGTTTTTGTTGTTGCTGACAGATTTTAACACCAAAGTGGTGTTAATTTTTCCTTATTCGGTTTGGGTGTATACTATCGAACAGGTATCATTATGCAATGCTTTTGACAACTCCTGCAGTAGCTATATCTCAAAAACAAACAGATTGTCATTTAATTTTAATTGCAGATGATTTGATTTACTTATATAGAAGAAAGTTTATAGCCACAAAATACTAGTTTTTAACACTTTCCAACATAGTTGAAAAGTGTTTATGACTTTGGTTTGTCTGTCTGAACTCTTAACTCTCGTAAATATATTCGGATTGCCCTGAATTTTTTTGTATGTTATTGTTATTTACTATAGCACGGTTGCTATTGAGAACGAAGTGCGTAGCATATACAGAGTCAGTCAAAAGTATTCCCTTACATTACAGTCAATGGGGAAAATCGTTTCAAGTTCATTTTAATGATGTTAGACCATTTCAAACATTCTTCCAGGATATCTCAGTTGGCAGAGCATTGGCAGCTTCAACCAAAAGATCCCAGGTTCGAATGCTGGCCCAGACATTTTTGCCCAGTTGGAAAATTACAACTTATATGATTTATAAGTTGTAATAACACAATTAGAATAATTGTGTTAAAATTAATCTAGTGTAATTACATATCCAGCGTTTACTGGAGTTGCATTATCTGTAATTTATTCTGTTGAGCGGATTTAAATATATCAGACTAGGTGCCATGATCAATAAGATTAGCTGGGTGGATTAGGTTCTCCAGATTCGTCCGAGATAATTCAGCTGGCAGAGCATTGGCAGCTACAGTCAAGAGATCCCTGGTTCGAATCCTTTCCCGGACATTTTTCACCTAATTAGAACTCATAATGAAGTGCAGTAAAGCATGCATTCTACAAAACATGGTTTGCAAAGCATTTATTATTAAATTACAAGTCTACACAAAAGAATTCTGACACAATGGTCTACAGGGAAAACCTGTTTGCAGCATATTTTAGTTCTGTTATACTATTTCAAATATAATGAAATTGATATATATTACAGAGGCTTACTACACGATATTGTTGTATAACATGATGTGCTAGTAGTTATCGTTCATTTACAGGTACACAAAAGATTTGGATACACTACTGTATCTGAAGTACTGTCTATTAGCAATAATTGCTGGAAGTGTGCTTTCATTTATGGTAAGCGTGTTTAAATTTAACTAAATTTTTGGTTACTATGTGGTGTGGATAAATAATATAGTTCATATACAGGACTACATAAAAGAATTCGTAAGCATTGCAGAGTATCAGCATGAATATCTTAAAGGTAGCTTTTAATTGAGCTATGCACTTTAAAGTTGCACAATATTTAGCATAGTAAGAGATGTTTGTATAATAAAAATAAAATGTTTTAGCCTGAATTAAATTTTAGCTTGACCTTTAACTGATGTTACCGATCTCACAGACTGCTGCTTTTTTCAGTTTTTATAGTTTAACTACAAACATTACCAAAATTTTGTTTCATTTGGAACTTTAGTACTATCACCAGAGACTTTTGAGTAGGTGAATTTTAATTATAACAGTCCTGTACAAAAAGTTTACTACAAAAACACCATCCTATGAGTTAATTGCGCCTTTTATTCATCTTTTGGTAGAACAGTCTCACAGACTGCTTCACATCAGTTATGTGACAATTTCCGTCACATCAGTTAAAGATTAATATGTACTGCAAATAAAAATCTGTTGGTAATACGCAGGGCTGTACAAGTACGTTTTCGTACATTAGTAGAAATTGCTGAAGGTGAATATTTAACCTATTATGCATTTTCTTACTAAACTAAGTTTTACCATACAATGTAGAATAAATACAAGGCTGCACACTGCTTTTTCAGCTATGGACAGGGTTGGGGAATTTGTAGAAAATTTTACCATCCAAGGATTTATTTCACCAGCCAGTAAAATGCAACATACAGTTGTAAATTTTTATGACAAAATTTACGCAACTCAAAAATAGTTGATTACTATTACTATATAGTAATGCATTTTCATACTTTTTTTTTTTTCCTTGTAAAATTAAGAAATATAAACAAGAGATGGAAAGGTTAATATAAAATATAACTTAGTACCATGTTTACATTGCAGTAATTAGGAAAGTAAAAAGCTAACTACAGAGAAAAAGTTTTTGCATAGCTCTATACTTTGCAGTTTTCAAAGACTACCTAAAAATTCACTCGCCAGTGGCGAGTAAAATGACGCATTTCCCCACCCCTGGATATGGACAATACTTGCTGAAATCTGGTTTTCAAATGTGTTATGCCTTTTCTAAAATTGTTATTTAGATTTTTTTTTCTTTTATTAAACAGTGAAGTTTCCTTAAAGAATACTGGAAGTGTTTCATAATCTATGCTTGATTTTCCTTTCTTGTTTATTCTGTTTTGGGTGCTGGAAGATCTTTCAACAAATGCAGTGCTACAGTAAGTCTCAACATTTTTTTCTCAAAAAACTTCTGTCACTTCAGCAAGATTGAGACTTTTGTACCGTAATTTCCAGCCTATAATGTGCAGATTATCTGTAAAAAAAACCTCAAAAATTTTAAATGTGGATTATCTACCAGTGCGGATAATCTGTTGAAATTCTTTTTAGGTAGAGGTTCACGTCAGATATCTAGTTTCTACCGGCAATCATAAAATAAAAATGTAAACAGCTATCACACAATTGTCTGCTATCGACCGTTCGTGGAGTTGCTCATGACTGGTTCACATATGACATATATGTAATAGTGGGAGTGGCTTCTGACAACATGTTTCTATGAAGAACAAAGCGTTTCTCAACTGATCTCTTTAAAAAATTGCAATCTGATCATTTAGCTGAAACAAAGAACTATGAAATTTGGATGTTGAAGATGATTTAAAAGCAGCAATTAATATAAAATTATCTGTATTCACAAGACATTCAACATTTTAGATATAAGATTTAATTTAAAAAAAATATTAGTATTTTTTAACTTGTAATTATTTTATAATAATAATAATAATTATTATTTTGCAATTATTTTATTACAATTATCATTTAAATAGAGCAACTAAGTAAACAGGGAGGTGGTTCATTAGTAGCACTTTGGAATGTTGAAAACAATCAGTAATCTTCGTATGGTCTGGTGTACAATCTGCAGAAATTTTTTCAAAAGGGCTAAAAATTGCCACTGCGGATTATAGGCCGGAAATTACAGTAACTGTATTTGAAACAACATTCAGCTAAGGATTATATCTACCTTAAAATCATCTCCAAAAAGACCCACAGAGTTCAATTTCTACTCTGTCCAGGTCAATAGAATAAAATATGATACTACATTTAACAATGAAAGGAAATTATGAAGTGGTTAAATCTCTTGAAATTCATCATTAGTGATTTGTTAGGATATATACACCTTAGCAAAAATGAAAAATCTTCTGCACTTATGAGGCATCTCTCTATTCTAAAAAAAAGTAACTACCGCTGTCACCGCCGCCGCCGGTTTTGAATTTTTTGTGACCGGAGGTCTTTCTTCGTTAATATTGAGAAAAATAATGCATACAAAAATATCAAAATCGGTGGTTTTATACAGAAATGTTTGATAAACACGCTGATGCAGACAGTTTTTCAAATCGAAGAATTATTTTAAGAGATATTTAATGCTAAAGTTGGACAAAATCGTTCCACTAAAAAAGTTTTATAGCAGCAAAAACTATACATGGCAGTGTAATCATTTTTAGATCATTTTATGCGTTAGAATTTGCCGGAGTGCAGATTGCATTAATTTTTTTATTTTGACTCATTTTTTCAGGTTTTATTTCTATTTTAAATTCAAATTTTCAGCACTTCTAGAGATATTTTTTACAGATTTCAGAAAATTGTACTAATTTAAACTTGCCAACTGTATAAAAAGCGCAAGCAATAATGTTTGCTTCAAATTAAAAACTTATTTACACGTGACTATTATAAACAGGGAAAAAACTTTCAAATTAGAATTAAATAATTATGTATAAAAAGCAGGAACTTATTAAAAATTACGTATTGTAAAATAATAAATTCATTAACATGCGTTAGAAGTCTTAGGAGAAATTACGTCTTATTTACGTCACATTATAGTTATTAAATAAAATGAACACAAAATAATATTGCAAAAAAGTTTAAATTTAGAAATTGCGATAGACATTTATTTAATATTTTGAGAGGATATTTTCAACTATTTTTGTTAGGAAAGCGCAAATAATATTTCATTGCTAACAAAAGTACTTTCACGTGATTATTTAAAAGAGAAAGAATAGCTTGGTAAAAATTACGTCAGATTAAAAACGATTAATTTAAAATGTCTCATTTAAAAGAACTTTCTTTTCGCTTTGTTAAAAAATACCAGGAGACAAAAGACTCTGTTTACTTAATTCCTTTTATATTAGCTTATTTTGAAATGTTGTTACACGTGTCTATGTCATCAAGTTATTTTTATTTCGACGTTTTATTTGTATTTTTATTAATGTTGTACTAATTTATTTGTTCTTTCGTTATTTAAAATAAAAATCATGTCAATTTGTATAATTTGGCGAGTGGTTTGGCGATTTATATAATTTGGCGAAATTGGTCGACGGGATAGTCAAGTAGTACCGCAGCGGATTTGGCGTTAAAATTCCCCAATCAAAGAGAAATGAATAGAAATTCGTTTATAGGGAGATCGCCACTGTTTTTCAAATTATAATTCAATCTTTCGAAATCTTTTTAAAGCCGATCAAATTAGCGTGCATTTAGAGCCTGTGGTGTCTGGACGGGGGTTGGCGAGCGTAGCTCGTAGGGGGCCGAGCCCCCTAGTATATGAAAAAGAAATTAGTAAATTTAAAAAGTCCTACTTTAAAATTAAATTAGGAATCAAATATCTAAAAATGCAATACTTATGATATTTACTTAACAGTTTGTTGACTGGCAATATAATATGAAACTGCTATTTTATTATGCTTCACTGTTACTATTGTATTTTTGTATAATAGTTTTTGTCGTAGAAATCTGCAATTAAATAAGGCAAAAAATTTATTTAAAAATAGTGGTAACAAAATAGGGGAAAGGAGTATAAAACCAGGTACCATACACCTTTGTTGATGAATAATTCCAATCTACTACTCAAAATGCAGTCAATAAAGTCATGGCTGTAATCTTAAACATCAAGGATATTGAAAAATTTTACATATTAGCCCAGGCTTTAGAGTTAGCACATATATTTAGGAATTTTGGTCTGTCATGAATAAAAATAGAAAAAAAATGTATGGAAAGAAAATTTATTACTTTATGTTTAAGAACTGTATTAACCCTCTGACTGCTTATCCCGCGATTTTCACGGGCAAAACATTTGTAGAAAAAGTTTAAATAACATATAATTTCAGAAGCAATTTTGTTTTAACCCCTTGAGGACGAGCAACTATTGCAGAGCTTTTAATCTTTTATCACCGGTTTTTGAAAACAGAAATTTTTGCCTAACTGAATCGGGAAAATGCTCCGATTAACTAAGGCAAAATTTACAATAAAAATTTATTGGTGAGAATAATCACAGATTCTGATCACCTTATGCAGCACGTATACCAGTCGCTCGTCCCCAAGGGGTTAAAAATTCCATAGTCAAAGGGTAAAAATGTGAATTATAAATACACTACATATTTTAAATAGTTGATGAGATGATCTCAAATATGTGCTAATGGATAAGATACTGGTTGATGACACATGGGTCGAGTAGATTTTGAAAAAATAAAAGAGCTGTCAGAGGATTAATTACAATTCTTTCTTTGAATCTATTCTTAAACTAAACTTCTTAAAAAAAAAAAAAAAAAAAAAAAGATTGCACAAAAAACTGGAAATGAAATTTTTATTTATAACAACAATTTAAAAAAAAAATCCATATGCAGATTTGTCTATATATACACAATAAATGCTTTGAGACAAGTTATGCTTTGATTAATCTATCCCATCGCCACACTGTACCGTCATCACACACACATAATAAAATGGATCCATCCTTGTTCAGACTTGTTTGCCGGATAGGACTGTTGCATTTTGGATGAGTTAAAGCCGTACATCTGGGGAAAAAAAATATTTATGCATAAAAAATCATTTCTTATTAGCATCATTATTTTCCCGGTAGCAGAAAGTTCGAGACGAGAGACGGGCGTTGCAGATTTTCTTTTCTCTTTTGCAGATTCGATTCTTTTTCATCAAATCTTTATTTTGCTTCATATTATGTTTAGCTCTTTATTACTTAATACAAGAAGTTAAGATAATTATTAGTAAAAATTTATAAAATGTCTAAAAACGCTACAGGTAAGTGATTGTTTGATTAATGAACGCTTCAATTGTAAAAAATATTTTACCTGCAGATTATGTTTTGTTCCTGAAGTATCTGTCGCAGACACTTGGAGAATTTTCTGCTACTGGGATTATTTTCAATTAAAAGATATTGACAGTATTACCTAATGGGAAAACACCCATATATATATGTATGTACGGTGTCTCCTTATTCGATAGACAATTCCTAAACTGTTAATTTTTAGAGGTATATTTCCAATTGTTTTAAATGCTGTTCCCCGTCCTATCTAAAGCCATTTTACGTCAAAATAGCTATTTTGGTAAAAGTTATGAAATTAAAATTTTTATAGGATCCCCGGTTTGGGCCTATAAGCTATACTTAGGAAAACTTTCTCCATGCTATAACAAAAAAAAAAAATAAATAAAATAAAATAAAATAAAAAGAAAAGAAACATTTTTGTACAAATAAAACTGACTAGGTTATGATCATTTGAATTGTCAATGTTATCTGACACTAAAAACATACTTGTTTGTTTTTAGCAGGGCTTATAAATATCATGATATTTGTGAAAATATCAAAAATATTTGATATTTTGATAGACAGCCGTCTCTCTGTTTAACGTCACTCTACTCAACGACAATCTCTATTTAAGGACAATATTTTGTGGCCCCAGCTCCTTTAGGTAAAAAAATATCTACTTAAAAACGAAATTGTTTCTATTTAATGATGATTTTCACTCAGTTTTTTTTTCTCCCCGATCCCTTTAAACATGTTAAACGAGGGAATATAACTTTGACATATAAGAATGAAAATGTTTTGTCAATTCATTTTTTACCTGCTAATTGCACAAGTATGTGGCAGCCATTTGACCTGGGGATCATCCGTAGTGTAAAAGCATATTATCGAAAATCCTTAATTGGGAAATTATTAAATAATTTTGCTGACAAAAAAGAAATTAAAAAAATTACAATTTTGGAAGCCATCAGGGCTCCCAACACATTTTAGTCTCCTAAAAGGGGGAAAGGGGACCATTGTTATTTTAAAAGGGAACTTTGGGGGACCATTTATATTAAAAAAGGGGACTTAGGGGGACCATGTCTAAAAATACAGCACCGAGTTTTCCTAAATATGCAAGCAAATTTTTAAAAATTACCCTAAAAAATATCTTAATTGGTTATTTTTATAAAGATGGGTCCCTAAAAAGTACACTCAGCTAAATATTCTGCTGCAAGAAGATAGGAAGTATTCCAATATTCAGTACTCACATTGATAATTCTCCTTAAAGGAGCTTTTAGTTTAAATTGATGCTTTATTAAGGGAAGACAAGACTAAGTGCAATCCTATGGGAAATATGCGAGCTTTAAGACCTTTTTTTCTTGGAAACTACCTGGCCGATTTTGATGAAATTTGGTATAATTCACTGGATTATGCTCAAGACTTATGGCAGACAGTTTTATTCTGCAACTAATTTTTTTTATTTTAGAGCAATGGCAATTTTTCAGAAATTTTATTAAATTTTTAAAAAATTGTCTGCCACATATGTATGCTGTTATTTTATACTTATACTCTACCACAAAATATATATATATACATCAAAATCGCTCAAGTACTTTATGAGATAATAGGATTTTTACTTGAAAAATAAAATTTTTCAGGAGATCCAAAAAATATAAATATTCACAATTCTTGCACAAAAAGCTACAAAACTTAGACACTTCTAATTTGTCGAAGTTCTTGCAATGTTTTATCGAACACATCAATTAAAGAATACATAAACACTTGGATAAAGTTTAGTTACATATAATAAATGAGTATAAAATGCTAGAGTAAAATTAATGTGAGTAGGTGTGGCGTCCCAGTCGCATCTTCCCTTAGTGTGAGCAGATGTAGTGTCCCAGTCTTCTCTTCCCTTAAATTTTTACAATTATTTCTAATGGTCAGAAAAAAAACTGGGCATACCAATGGATCCAGGAAGGTTCAAAGAATTTTTTAAGCCAATAAAAAAACTATTTTTTTTCAAAGAATTTCACTGATGTTCTTCCCTTAATATTTATAACAGCAAAAAAACGATTTGCAATGAAATATAAACACTAAAAATTAATGCATCTAAGAAAATATCAAATCAATTGTTGACAGAGTAGCACACTAGCAATTACAAAGTATAGTGCATTTCTTCGAATTTAATATGGAGTAACAGTGATCAATGAATAAATAAAAAAAAAAAACAGCCCAGTTAAACTGATGGCATTGTGGTCACAGGTTATTCACACAAATTGTAAAATATACTTTTATTTCAAAGAATAATGCCCCTCGAAAAATAAATTAAGGGTGGGGGGTTAGTTCCCCCACTATTTCACATCTTTATACTTAACCAATGAGCCTCCAAATCTCATCGGGAAGCACCTTATCAGAATAAACCTGTATACCAAAATTGAATCAAATTAGATAGAAAAATCCATTTATCTAAATTAAGGTGAGTTGGCCTTCCGTGCCCCCCTTTAGACTTAAACAATGAACCTTCAAATCTAATCAGGGAAGTTCGGAATCAGAATTATCCGATATACCAAAATTTGAAGAAAATCTGATAATTCTGCACGAAAAACCCATTTATCTAATTTAAGGGGGGGGGGATTAGCCCCCTGTTCACCCCTTTATACTTAACCAATGAACCCCCAAAACTAATTGGGGAAGCGCCTTATCAGAATGAACCTAGAAAGAATTTTTGAGGCAAATCGGATATTTCTATCAAGAGTTATTGTGTTACGTACGTACATACATACATACATACAGAACCGTCGGACACATTAGCTCTCAGGCTTTGATAGCCTGTGAGTTAAAAAAACACAGCATAACAGCACCTCCTGTTGAGTATTAAAATTAAATTAACTATTGATTAGATATTGCTAATTATTAATCTCAAACATAAAATTTAGTTCCTTTCTACTACCCAATAAAAGCTGAAATAAGCTATAATGTTCATCGGAAAAAGAATAGTATGGCAAGATCAGGGTTAGCTGGGTGATGTAGTCCTCCAGATTCGCCCGGGATGGCTCAGTAGGTAGAGCATTGGCGGCCCCAGCCAAGACATCCCTCGTTCGAATCCTGGCCAGGACTTTTTCCCCCCATTTGGAAATTTATAACTGATATGATTTATTTACCAATTGAATAATTGTAATAAAAATTAATCTAATAAAGATAGAGGTTTGTGTATGTGTCTTTGTGCTGACGAGATCGCTGTGTATACAGCTATAAGATTTGGCAAGAAGGTAGCTGTATGTCTAAAGTTATGCACATAGAAGCCAATTTTTGGACTTTTTTGAGTAGTTTTTTTAAATGTAATTTTTTAACCTTTTTTTCATGTTTTATGACAATTTTTCAAAATTTGTAAAAGGAATCTGGTTTAAATTTTTTTAGCAGAATGTAGTAAATTTTGTCCTCTTTACAATAAAGTTTATTTGAAATTTATACAGTAAATTTTTCCCTATTATTTCATTGTTTTTTGGCATTTTGCAGTGATTTTTTGTCATTTATAAAAGAAATTCGGTTTCAAACTTTTAACCCTAATGTAGTAAATTTTGTCTTTCCACGATTGCATCCTCTGGTTTAAATTGTTAGCGATTAAAAAAAAAAAAAAAAAATCACATCCCGCAAGGATTTTTTTTCTCTCATTTGTGAAAAAATTCCAGATACAATGTTTTAGCCCTACTATAGTACATTTTGACTTCTCTGATTTTCTGAATTTTTATGCAGTAACTTTTTCATACTGGTAAATGGGATACAGTTTCAATTTTTTAGTTCAATTCAGTAAATGTTGCCCTCTTTTCAATAAAGCTTATTACAGCAGTTTTTGAATTTTTTATGCGATTTTTTGACATTCTTAAAAGAATTACAGCTTCAATCTTTTCGCAGAACTTACTAAATTCTGTCCTCTTTTCTCAATAAAATTGAATCCCTATAGCAATTTTTGAATTTTTTTTTTTCTTCCTTTTTTTTTTTTTTTTTAAATATTTTAGGGCGATTTTTTGAAATGTGGTTTCAAACTTCTAGATTAAATGTAGCAAAATTTTATCCTCTAACTTGAATTTTTAGTGATTTTTATTGAGATTTTAAATGCATATTTTAACATCTTTTCACATTGTGCGGCAATTTTTTGACATTCATGAAAGAATTCCAGTTACAATGTTTTAGCTTGCTGTAGTAAAATGCAATATTTGAACTTTTGTGATTTTTAGAGTTTTGCGGCGTTTTTTCCACATTAGTAAATTTTTTCCAGCCACAGAAAGGGGACTAAGGGGACCAAAATGGATAAAAGGGGACTTTGGGGGGGAAAAGGGGGACCATTTGGGAGCCCTGAGCCATGCACATGATTACATCAGCCTGGAAAAATTTTCCTCCTTGCACAATTAAAAACTGCTTTCGGGCATCTGAAATTGTCATTCAAGAACACATGGATATAACAGATGCACAACTCGACACAGAAGATATCACCACCGAAGAATGGAAAAGTCTTGTTGGTGATGAAGATGTTTCAGTAAAAGATTTTATCGATTGTGACGAAGACGTTTTAACAACAGACTTCAGAAATTTAGATCAAATTTATGAAGACATCGCAAATGAATATGCAACTTCAGATGCAGAAGATGGTGATGTAGCTGGTGATACAGAAAGCGAGACACCAGCTCCTAGTTACTCAGATGCAAATTCTGCCCTGGATATTCTTCGTCGGTACATTGTTTCATCAAATATGGAAGATGACTCATTCAACCTTCTTAACTCCTTAATTCTTGCTCCTGTGATATTCAAGGGCTGTATCTTTTACTCAGATTGTTTGATTCCCAACAGTATTATAAAATAGTGTAATTGGCTTTTATTATGGTATCATTTTACCTGTCATTAAATAAGGTGAATATTTCTTTTTCAAAAAAATGGTGCCTATAAGCAATCTGAAATTTTAAACCATATTTTAATGCGACGTTAAGGGGTTAAGAAGCTTGAAGCAAGGGTACTAAAAACTAGACCACCATTGAAACAATCTATACTTTTTTATTTTTCAAAAACTCAATTTGTTTAATAATATGTATTATAAATAGTTTTATTGTACTGTAAGTAACATTGTATGTTGTTCTTGTATGCAGTATAATTAATGCAATTTGTATTTGTGCAATAAAAATATGTAATATTATATTTGTATTAATAAAAAAAAAGAAAGAAAGAAAACATAAAATAAATTTAAATAAATAAATAAAGCATTTTTAAACACGCCAATATATTGAGAAATGTATTGACAGTCCCAAGCCTGTAAAATGTGAAGCGAAATTTTTTTCAAATATTATTTTTCAACAAATTATGTTTAAGGACGATCTCTGTTTAAAGACGATCTCTATTTAAGGACGATTTTTCGAGGTTTCTTGAAAGTCGTTAAACAGAGAGCCAACTGCATATTCGATATTTACAAAATAGTCAACTTACTGCTGATAATAAATATTTTCAAGCATAATATAAAGTAGAAACTAAAACATATTGCACTTAACATGAAAACTTAAACAATATTCTAAAAATGCATCTCTCTCTCTCTCTTTTTTTTTTTTTCACTTAGAACAAAATTGAAGGTCAACTAATTGAAAACAGATACAATTTGCTTTATACATTTTTATAAACTATAGGATTTGTATGAAGTATCAAGAAAGTTTTATGTTTTATAAAACAAAATTTTAAATACAAAATAGTTCTTTTTAATTGAAAAATTTTAACATTTCATCTTTATGACAGCTTGTCTTATTTTTTATTGTCTTATAAAACGCAACTAAACCAAAATAAGAAAAGATTTTTTTCTAATAATGCTGTATATAAATAATTATCTAAATTACAGTTTATCTTCCAGTGGCTGTTCTGAATTAATTGTCTTACATAATTATTAGTTTTACATTTAAAAATAAAAGGTTCAAACATAAAGCTTGGAAAAAATATTGATCACTGCCAGAGACAGAAGTTCTTTTTCTACAGAATGACACAATCAATAACTGTTGAAATTTCATTTACACTTATTTTGACTGAAGAAAATATCAAAGTTATCTTGCACAGAGATATTTTGAAAATAAATATCAAATATAACAAAATTTCAAACATCTTGATACTTTAAAAATAAATATCAAGATATATATCAATAAACCCTGCAGTACCAGAAAATACACATAAACAGGGAGGGGGGGTACTAATTGTGACTAAGTTCAGGGTGGCTGTAGCATCTCTTTGGATATGCCTCTGCAACATAAAAATTCCTGCCGGCTTAGCCTACAGGCACAGGTAGATTTCAAAGTTAAGTACTAATTTCATCAACAAAAACTAAATCGAGATTAGAGATAAACCCAGTTTAACAATTTTATCTTGCCGCTTTTGGCGAATTTTTAATTTCATTTTTCTGTAAGAGTTAATTTTATCAGAATCGCGTTAATGAGATTTTTTTTCTTCTTCTAGAACACCCCTGTGATGTAGCAATCACATTTATTATTTATTTTTTAAATTGTAATGCAGCATTATTATCTCATGTTTTAAACTATTTATTTTCAACGCAAAACATCGTTCAAATCGCTTTTTTTCTTTCCTTTTTACTGCATGTAACAGAACCTTTGATTTCAGATTTTCCCCCTCTTCCTCTGTTCTATTTTTAGAAACAGCGTGACGTCGACCGCGTCATATTGGAGGTGTGTCTCCCCTCTTGTCTTTTGACCGTAGTTTCGTTTTTCCGTGCTGTCATTCGTTCTACAATTCATACGCATTTTTAATTTAACAAATAGATTTAAATCATTTCTGGAAGTAGTTTTGTAGACCCCTTTTATGCAGTATATATATCAATGCAGCCAGTTTTTTAACAGATTTTAAGATTTACGAAAGTATGTATTATTTTTGACAACGTGATTTGTCTTTTTTGAATTTCGGGCCTCAATTCAAAGAACAATGTTTTTCAATAGCTATATCTCGATATCTAAAAGTTTATCTTCGGTCTCTGACTTTTTAATTTAATGCATATTTGATTTCGGACTTTTTATTATCAAGACCTTCTTTAAAAAGTGATTTTAACCAGCATTCGTCTTTATCATGGAATTACTTCAAGTTTTTAATAATTCTACGTGGAACGTTCTTCTGATGTGTACAGTGACCTACCTACTCCTAATTGCCTTCCACCTCTCAAATGAATCAACGAATAAAGAAGATTTTTATAACTGCTGTCTCTTCAATGTGTCTACTGTTGTCATTTAAGTAAGATTATTCCTTTTATTTTTACTGCAACTCAATTTATCTTATTCACGGCATCTCATTAATATATTAATTTCGTCACATTTGGTTTCCGTGACAAAAAAAGAACATTTCGGCGTTGTTGCTTTTTGATTACAACGTAATGCCTTAAATAATAACTTAATGACTGTACTTTTTTGCCGTATTTTTAACGATTGATGCATTTTTTTAAAAGAAGATTTTTGTTCTCAAATAGAAGAACTGCTCTTTTTAATGAAATTTTGAAAATGTTTTAGCATTATAATTGCTGTTATTCTTTTTTGCAATATTTTCTGTTCTTACAAAAAGAAAACGTAATCTATTTTAACCTTAGAAGAAATTTTGTTCCTGAAAATTATTCCTAACTGAATTTTCTTTTGCATAAAATTTTGCAGATTTGTTACTTTTATAGAAAAATACTGACGTAAATTCAAATAAATTGATTTAAAATTATTATTTTTTAATATGGAATTTTAAGAAAATTATAATATTCTGTTGTTCTCAGATGGAACATTTTGCTTTTTTAACGGATGAAGATCGATCAAACATCGTAATGAAATTTTTGTTCTCAAGTTTTATTTGCAATACTTATTCCATGATTTTAAATTTTTGAGCATAATATAATTTAAAAAAAAAAAAAAAATCCGTTACTGGTTTTCATTTTGAGATATGTCTTGACAAAATGATTGCTGTTTTTAAATTTTTGAAAAATGAAATATTATTTTAAAAATCAAGAAATTTATTTATTTATTCTCTAATTTATTTATTCTTATGGTGCATTAAAATATCATATTTATCAAAGAAAGTCTTTATTTGAAATTCTGAAATGAATTCCAACAATTGTTCTCTGATTTTAAGAACAAATTTATTTAACAAGAGGCTATGGTTTTTCTATTCTCATTCTTATATTGGGTTTTTTAATTTTATTTTATGGCACTAATATATTGAAATAAAATATTAAATAAATTTGAAGATATATTATGAAAATTAAGATATTTATTGAAGAAAATTATTTTTTCCCCCTTGGAATCTGTGACAATTATTGAAGTTTAAATTATTTTACTGAAATAGTTCTCATCTATTACTTGCAAAGGAGCTGAAGTTCTTCATGAAATTCGTAGCTGTAAAATATCCTGCATAATTTTTTGAAGTTTTCTCTGCTTTTAAATATATCAATTTATATATATATTTTTTTGTTCCAAAAATACCTTCAATAACTTTTTATAAAAAATATATCTAACTTGCTGGTACCACTTTCCACTTTTGTTCTCAAGATATTTTTGTCATCTAGTGCACGATTTGACTGCTAATATCGATTTTGGTGTTTGGTGAGTGCAGTGTTCTTTTACTAATTTAAATTTCAAGAACTCTGTTTGCTTTCTACAAACTGTTCTCATCGTAATTCTCAGTGCTTCAATTTTCCAGAATTATGTGGCTTCATCAAAATTTAATGACATATTTTTTTTGCTTAAAGAAGAAATTAAAAAATTCATTCTCCTGTATTATCCTCATGACTGAAATAATTTGAAAAATTTTTATTCTACACGATTTAAAATGACAATAGTTTTACTCATCTTTCTTATTCACATTTGCTTACCTGCTGAAGTTGCCTTCAAGAGTGTTGTTATTAATCCATTTTTTGAAACGCTTCTCTGGTGTGTGGAAATGTTGTTCTGAAAGTACTGAAAATATTATAATACATACCTGCAAAAAAAAAAAAAAATCTGTTTCTCATTTACAGCAACCAATAAAGATTTGTGCTCCATTTTCAGCTTTGATGTTCCTGGTGAATTCTCAGTGATTTATGTAGTAAAATATCCACATTTTTTCTGATCTTCTCCAGTGCGTTTTTGAAGTTATTTGTGAAGCTAAATCAATACATATTATTTTTTTCATAAACAATAGAATTTCCCAGTCAACGTTTACGAGCGGAAAATTTTCATCCTTACATAGGGGTAAGCGGCAAAGTTTCATCCTCGCATTGGAAGTGTTTGACTTCTACATCATACCATATTCCACAACTATTTATAAAATTTACTGTTATTTGAATTACAGAAAATGTTTAAGCTCAAGAATGTTTGTTTATTTGCTTATTTCTGAAGATTTTTATATGTTAATTATTATTATAGTGCCTTTTCCTTATTTCATAACCCAATTGCTTCAAAATTTTTAATCTGCCATATGCCTCACTTTTTTAATTTATGCAAGAAATTATTTTAAATTGATCATGAAGATATATTTTTTTAAATGAAGAAAATTTTTATTTGCACCTTTTATACGAAGAAAAGCACAAATTCTTAGTGAACATATTTACCAGCGCATCTTTTTTTGAAGTGTTCATCAGTGAATCTTCAACAATTCTCTAAGAATCATAATTAAAAATTGCTTCTTCACTACCAATTTTGACTACCGATTTCGTCCTCTACTCATCATGGTGTATGTGTTTATATCATCCTTAAGTGCAGTGTTACTCCTAAATGTACCACCATGCATTGTCTTCTTTTTGCCAGCAGTGTCTACCGATTTTTCCTTCAAAGTATATTTATTCACCATATTCTGCTAAATATTCATAATTGGTGATGTGTTGTTGTATTAACTGTGCCTTTTTTTTTTTCAACAAAATAGAAGTGTTTGAATAGTTCACAGTACTATTCATATCCAACCATTTGTGGTTTATACCAAGAGCTTCTTTACATCTGTAAAATACACTATTTTTTTTTTCTCTTTTTCTATGCTGATTATTTGATTATCTCTTGCACAAGATCTCAGAGGTCTCTTATGCGCATTGGAGCCTGCTGTATTTTTGTGTTTTGTATAAATGTGTTTACAGAGTTACTGAATGTGTCCACTGGCCATGGTATCATGAAGGATTGTCTGTTTACTCTACAATATTTTTTTAAATTTTTGCAGCTCTTTAATTTAATTTCAACTGTTGTTTAAAGTTAATTTAAAATATTTTTTTTACAAGCATAGAAATTTAAATTTTACTATTAAATTATTGAAGGAATTAAACTAAATATTTTTTATGGTACACTTGTTTGGTTATTTAAATTTTTTCCTGATTATGACAATTTTTTTTAAAACTATTATTATGATTAATGAAATTTAAGTCCTAGGTTGTCGGAATATAAAAGTAAAATATTCTCGACTTTCTCGTTGCAATTTATTTTTATAAATATGCGGAAATTGATTAGTAGAAATGATTTATTTATTCATTTTGAATGTTTCAATATTATGAGAAATTGATTAGTAGAAATGACTTGTTCATTTTGAATGTTTCAATATATGAGAAAATTGATTAGTAGAAATGATTTTTCATTTCGAATGTTTCAATTTTATGATTTATTTTTCCTAGGCAGTCAGAATATTTAGAGAGGGTACTTCTGACTTTTTGTTGCTTTACTTTTGCAACTTTATAAATTTTGATTCATAAGTGTACCTTATTTTTTATCTTATTGAATTCAAATTTTTTTTTTTCGTGGTCTCTTTTGGCTAAAAAAAAATATATATATATATATTTAGCTTTTGGATTTATTATTAATTTTAAAATATTATATGGGGTAATATTTTAATTTATAGAGATCATTTTACACAGAAAGGTGCCTTTCTTTGCCTGTGATTGCAATGGGGCTTGATATTAATATTATTGTATACTATCATGTTATGTATACTATTGAAATTTGAATGTACTACTTGATGTATATTCTTTTTCTTTCTCTTTAGGTCACTGTACATTTACAATCCATAAATGTGCACATGCACTTAAAATTTTTATTATGACTTTTAAATTTTAACTTAAATTTTATTCTACATTTTTTTGCTCCTTGGCTTTTAAAATTTTGTTTTCCCTTTGTTGAAAAAGCTCTTTCAAGATTTACCTTTTTCACCTTTTGGTCATCCAAAATTTTGTTCGGCAAATGGGGGTAATGTGATGTAGCAATCACATTTATTATTTATTTTTTAAATTGTAATGCAGCATTATTATCTCATGTTTTAAACTATTTATTTTCAACGCAAAACATCGTTCAAATCGCTTTTTTTCTTTCCTTTTTACTGCATGTAACAGAACCTTTGATTTCAGATTTTCCCCCTCTTCCTCTGTTCTATTTTTAGAAACAGCGTGACGTCGACCGCGTCATATTGGAGGTGTGTCTCCCCTCTTGTCTTTTGACCGTAGTTTCGTTTTTCCGTGCTGTCATTCGTTCTACAATTCATACGCATTTTTAATTTAACAAATAGATTTAAATCACTTCTGGAAGTAGTTTTGTAGACCCCTTTTATGCAGTATATATATCAATGCAGCCAGTTTTTTAACAGATTTTAAGATTTTAAGATTTACGAAAGTATGTATTATTTTTGACAACGTGATTTGTCTTTTTTGAATTTCGGGCCTCAATTCAAAGAACGATGTTTTTCAATAGCTATATCTCGATATCTAAAAGTTTATCTTCGGTCTCTGACTTTTTAATTTAACGCATATTTGATTTCGGACTTTTTATTATCAAGACCTTCTTTAAAAAGTGATTTTAACCAGCATTCGTCTTTATCATGGAATTACTTCAAGTTTTTAATAATTCTACGTGGAACGTTCTTCTGATGTGTACAGTGACCTACCTACTCCTAATTGCCTTCCACCTCTCAAATGAATCAACGAATAAAGAAGATTTTTATAACTGCTGTCTCTTCAATGTGTCTACTGTTGTCATTTAAGTAAGATTATTCCTTTTATTTTTACTGCAACTCAATTTATCTTATTCACGGCATCTCATTAATATATTAATTTCGTCACAACCCCCCCCCCCCTTTTATTTATTTATTTTTGCTATAAGACTTGGTCCTATCAAAAACTAGTCAATATAATAAGTTGTAGATTTATATAAGATTATGTAAGAAGTGTTATTGTGTATATGTAATGTAAGAATATGTAAGAAAGGTGAAGATTATGTATATTATGTAAGAAGATTTATAATAAATTTAAGCAGATTTGATATCTTGTGAATTGACACAGTTATGAATTTTTCTCTTCTTCAACTCCCCTTTTTTTTTCATTTTTGCGGGGTAGTTTTGGGATCTAGGGGTCATGATCGGTGTAGATCAGCAAAAATTTTCAGAAATTCCAACATAGGGGAGAATGTAACAGGTAGTGTTTTTTTATAAAATCTACCTAAAATTCAATTTGTCTGATTACAATTCACCAATCTCTATGCATGCTCTCTCTAATAAAATTGACATCCTATTTAAAAGAAAAATTGTATTGGAATTCTTAAAGCTCAAATATTTTTAATTGATTGCATTATACAATGCCCTAATCTTGGAATGTTTCTGATGGTATAAATGATGTTATTTAGAATCCCTTTAGAACTGGGTTGAGTTACTTACTTTAACCCACACCTGACCAGACATGTTATTTGGGTTAGGCTGACGCTCTATTTTTTTTGTTGTGGGTAACGTGGGCTTCTACTTTTTTGCTGCAAATCGGGTTCAGGTCAGGTTGATTTTGATTGTTTTGGTTTCGGGTTGGGTTTTGATTCTTACAAGTTGAGTTCAGGTTAAACTGATTTTTCAAAAGAATGTCTACATTATTTTTTCAGGTTAAAACTCTATAATAATAAAAACTCCATAATGGGCACTCCTGAAAAGCATACATCTCTATTTAGTGAACACTTTTTCAATTTGTAAGAATTACATATTTCTACACTTTTACCTCTGAATAGTGGGCACTTCCCAATATACTCACACGTAACATGTGTTTTTGTGTGTGAAATCTTGGTAATATATTTTACATTCTGAGAGAAGAAAATAGTTTTTAACTGCACTGTGAAGAAAGAATCACATTTCCTACATACATTTTACTCCTCATGCAGTAAATTGAATATATATACTCATTCATATTCAAATACGTATTTAATTTCATCTGAAACATAGTTCTGCTCAAACATTTTGTGAAAATCCCAACTACTTGTTTCAACACCTAAATCTGACCTGCAAGAATTATTCAAGTGATCCTGACACCGAAAAAAAAAAAAAAAAAAGGGACAACTTGATCCAATTCAGAGCTCTATTCTACGATCTAGAGGTCTCCCACTATTCAGAGGTTTTACTATATTTGAATACTAAAGAATATAGATATATCCAGTACTAGAGATATAATAGTAGATTACTTTTCATAATTGTATTAAAACATTATTTACTTTCATTTCATTTCAGGTCGAGATGACATATTTCAACCCAAACCTGAAATACTTCAAGTTCGGGTCAGGTTGCAGGTCACCGAAAATTATTTTGTCCGGTTGCAGGTGTATGAAATGATGTTTGGGTAGAGTTGACTTCAAATGGAATGTTCAGGTCAGGTTCAACCTGACCTCTCCAGGACAGGTCCTCTCTAATGCCACTCTTAAAAAGTACATTTTCATCTATATATACAGTAAACTCTGTCCAAGGCGGAATCGATCGGGACCGAGAAATTTTTCCGTAGTAGACAACATTCCGCCTTAGACAAATTTTACTCTATGTTTATGGATTCGCAGGGACTTGAAAATATTTCCGAGTTAGACAGATTTCCGTCTTACACAGAGTCTGCCTTACAGAGAGTTTGCTGTATATATATATTTTTTCCCTATGATTATATCAATAACTCATCATTTTCACTGGCCTTTATTTCTGCACAAAATGAGACCAAGTCTCCTGCTATGTATTTCAATATCCTGGTATGTATGGAATAAAATGTTTCGAAAAATTGATTCATCTCAATTTAATAAGTGTTCAATACAACTCACATATTTTAAAATGATTGTATCAAATGAAGAACTAATCTTTGAAACTTTGAGAATGAAGTCAAAAGTAAATATTAAATGTTTAAAAAAGGAGAATTTATTATATGAAAAATAAATATGAACAAAATAGCAAACCTGGCAGTTCCAGGATCTTCCACATCTAAGTCCCAAACATATGCTCTCCCAACTTGATTTCCTAAAGCTAAAATCTGGCAAAATTAAAATTAAAATAAAATCAAAATCCAATGATTAAAAAATCAAGTTACATGAAATGAATTAATTCTAATATTATTAGTGCATACAATGATATGTTCTATTACAAGTTATTAATATGAAAACACATAAAAACAAGTACAGTTGAAATCAGTCACAAGCAACTTGGCATGTAATGAAAAATTAGTGAAGCCAATCTCTCATACATCATCTCTCATCTCAATCTCCAATATCTCATACTATTACATCAGCAATCATGCATTTATTTTGGTCAAGAAATCGATCGGTCAGAATGTCATTTTCAGGGGAAAAAATGTTTTCATGCCATACCCACTCTCTTCACAAGGTGGAACGTATTGCAAAAAATATAAAAAGTGTACAAGAACTTCAAATAATTGAAATGAAGCAATTTATAATGTTTTACCACTCTTTCACCGGCAAAATAATTAATATTCCATATTCAGATACACAGGCAAGGCTGACATTAAACCATAGATTAACATACAAGATGGGGCACTTCCATAGAGCGTAATGGTAATGCGATTGCGATCGTAGCGCCTTTAGTGACAACGGGGAAGAAACCCCCCATCCTTGTAATATTTTTATCATTGAGCATCTACCTTATTGTGATCTTTCGTTTTTTACTGTTGCAAGTTTATGTTTTTAATAGAATCTTACTCCAATACATGAACATAGAATAGATATTCTATTTTATATATCTAATAGCTATTCTATGCTCATGCACACATATATGCATTTAATTTTTTTCTTTTTTTACAAGATGGGTGAACAATTTAAGTGCATGGAAAACAAGGTAAAAATTTCGTCAAGAATGCTATATATCAAAAGGAATCATATAATATAAAAAATATATGAAATATTGCACTCTACAAGTCCCAGAAAATTTCATAAATATTCCCATTTAGTACAAAAATTTTTATAGCCAATGTTTTATTAATTTATGAAGTTTAATGTATTAAACAATCGTTATAATAATGTTAAATTTACGCATTTTCACTTTCTTACAGATAAAATAAAAATATTGTTTTTAATGTAAATAATGTACAACCAATTCAATAATATTTATAATAGTAACATATAAGAAATAATAATAAAATTACAGATGGGGAATAATTCCTTTCAACAATTTTTTTGTATTATATAAATCTAAAAGTTAAAAATAAATAGAGGTACTGACATTACACTCAATAAAATTTTATTCCATATGAATAAATTAACACAATACCTGAATTTGATTTTTTACAATTTAATCTGATAAACTTACATATTTACGTTCTTAACAGAATTTTCTAGGGTTTTTCTTTTATATTATTACTCTAATTATCATTTTGTAAGTTAAATGTGAATGATGCAAGTACGATTAAAAAAAAAAGCACCTAAATAAATAAAGCGTAAATAGAGTATTGTCTGTGCGTCTGCCTCTGCTTCATTTTAGGAAAGAATAGATATTCAAAACATAGAGCGTAAATATATTTTTTCAACATAGGTAAATTTCAGAGGCTTGTTATGGTTAATTCTTCCCACTTGTCAGTAGCGACGCTAGTACTGTTGCCATTACAGATTTTGCCATAAATATCCCATCTTATATGTTAATCTATGCATTAAACAGGACTATTGCTAGCAATGATATTTCTTTAACTGTATGATAGATATAATAATGATATTAAATGTTCCCAACTGGCTTTGGATTACATTATGGAAGCTTCTCCAGAAAAACAAGTGCAGGAGAGTTTTTTCCCATTTGTTCTGAATCCTGAGTGAAGCTCAGTCGATAAGGTACTAAATATATAATGCAAGAAACCTAGTTATTGATGAACAGAAAATCAGCTAACTCATAAGAAATGCTTGTTTTTTAATCCCCATTCTTCTTAAAGAAAGAGGCATCATTCAAGAAGAGTGCAAAGTAAAAAGAAATTACCGATAGTTTTGATGAGAAATTTGAAAAATACAAAAATGCATTCCAAGACGATAAACCAGAAAAAAAAAAAAAAAAAAAAAAAAAAAAAAAATCTGATAACCAATAAAAATAATCTCACCATTGATAATTTTCCTATTTTTTTTATTTTATCATGGATTTTAAAAAAGCATAAAAGTTTTTTATGAATTGGCTGAAAAATAACTATCATGTATGTGGGATCCCATTTTCCAAATCCCTACGGCGCCAGCTTAAAAGCGCCGCAAGGAATCGTTATCACAACTCTGCAACAAAGCCACTCTGATGCTGACAGCGGCAGCGCATGCGCGCAACAAATGACTGTCGGTGACAGACAAGCTGCTAGAGAGAAAAACTGAAGTGACGCGAGGTAATAAAATGTAATGAAAGGACATAGACGTTTATAACGACGGAAAATGTCACAAGATGTAATAATGTTTGTGTGAGTGCTGTCTCCTTGTATATTTGTAAATAATTTTCAATATAACTAGTTTTTTTTAAAGAGAAATAGTCTTTATTTCTGGTAGTAAAATGCATTTTATTCTCTAATCAAAGTGATGTTCTATATGTATATATCTTAAAAATTGCTATAACTCTTTAATTCAGTTCAATAAATTAATTTACAAAGGTAATACAGTGATACCTTCAAATAAGGGACACCCATGGGAGCGAAACTTTTGTCCCTTAATCGGAGCTTTTACTTTTTTTTAATTAATCGCTCAGAAAGTGGTTGGTTGTATGGGGTTTTATTATGCAAAATCACTTAAGGGACATGCTGCGCCAAAAAAGTAGACTTTAAAACATCAAAAGGTGAGAAAGAAACAATGACAAAATAAAAGAGCAATGAGAAGAGCAATCTGGATGGAGTATTCTATCCAGATGTAGTCAAACAAGGGTAGAAAAATACTAAATTTTAAATCCTAAAAACGGTACAGTAAAAAAATAAAAGTAATTCAATAAAAAGTGCAGTCTGGATGGGGAAAAGTGAAAAATAAAAATCAGAGTCGTTAAACCAATGACAGATACAAAAAATTATATTTCAAAATAATGTTCAGAAAGGGGAAAAAAAAAACCCACTAAAGGTGAAGTTTAAATGTACCCAAAGGCTGTAAATTATGTTAATCAAGCACAAAAGGAATAAAGAATTAATTAATTCAAATTTTTAATTAATTGCTAAATCATTAAAAGATTTGTACAATTATTGATTTGTATTTTTTACATAAACATTTGTGTACACGCAAAAAGAACAATAACATTGTACTTAAAGTAATCAATAAAAAGTGATTGTTTTGGAAATTTCAATTTTTCACTATAAACCTTTCTTTCTAAGTATCCATTTACCGTATTTATAAATTTTAATCCTTCATTATCAGCAGTATTTACGATAAAAGTATTCAACTGCTTTGCGTATTTGTCATCCTTTCAATTCTCAGCTTGACTTTCAATGGGGATAAACACACTGGTGTCTTCATCCGAATTGTAGGTAAACAAATGCTCGCCAATTATGGTGTATGCATCTGTTTTAACATCACTGTCTGTCTGTTTGATAAGTTCATAAAAATCCGTATTTTCCTTTTCAACACAGACTACTTCATTATCTAAAATGCAAAAACCCACCCTTTTAAAACAATTTTCAGATATAGAGTTAACGGATGTCGATATCTAATGCACTGTTTGTAACACATTAACTGATTTGGAAAGTTGGTTGCAATTTTCAGAAGAATCGCTTTGTGCAATAACATGCTAAAGGAAGCATTTTCTGTATGCTAACTGTTGTGACGATTTGGACGTCATAACACACAGGGTCACGCGACAGTAAAATGGTTAGTACAATAGAAACATTTATCCCGATCTGCATTGTGAAAAGATCAAATGGGATAATGTTAATTAATAAATATAACAAAAACATAGCTGTGAAAAAAGGGAGCCAAGTTCTGTAAAGACAATGGCAAGAAAAGAAGTGATATCTAAGTGGGTGCCAAGTTCAAATAAAATTCACTCAAACTTACCTACTGAAGTATTATAGCATTTTTTAAATTGTTTAGAAATAAAAATTATTGATAGCATATTAATAATAAATCTAGAACTTGGCAAGTTTTTACCTACGAGTCATTTATTTTTATTAATGACATTGTTATATCAAAACTTGTTATTTCATGTTTGGAAACCTTCACTTGAGCGAGCTCCTTCCCCTTGAAGGGTGGTGGGATAAAATATATCCCACCTAATTTTAACTGCAAAATGCAACATTGACACTAGAATTCAGGACTAAAAAGTTTAATTTTATTAAATACGTGAAACGAAGCTTTTACCCATTTTGAAATAAGTTTGTTTTTAAATTCTGGTGTGATTCAATCATTTCAGCATGTCACGAATAAAAGCTCTTTGCCCTTGAAGGGTTAAAGGGGTGCAGTCTCTAGAGTCTAGAGGGATGACCAAGAACAAGCATAAGGGTATCTGTCTCTTTCTCAGGCCTTTTAGTCTGTTTGCATTGAGGTTTCCGAAGGGTGGGTGCTAGAGTGATAACCAAAGACGAGCAGAAGTGTATTTGTGTATTTATTGGTTTATCAAATCTTTAACATGAGTCATTTGTTTATAATAATAACTATGTTAATTTTTTTATAATGACATTGTTGTTAATATTAACATCATCATTTTATTAAGACATGAAATCGATAGGCATAACATTTATCAAAAACTTGCCAAGTTCTAGATTTACTATTAATAGGCTATCAATAATTTTTATTTCTAAACAATTTAAAAAATGCTATAATACTTCAGTAGGTAAGTTTGAGTGAATTTTATTTGAACTTGGCACCCACTTAGATATCACTTCTTTTCTTGCCATTGTCTTTACAGAACTTGGCTCCTTTTTTTCACAGCTATGTTTTTGTTACATATCCTTACTTTTTGTAAAGCTACAATATATTTAGACACTTTACATAATGATTTTTAATGTGTTTACATGTGACTATTTTATTAACCAAGCAACATTCAATTTTAATTTAAATTTCCTACAACAAAATATTCGGCTGTCAATTTGCGGCAGAAATCTCTATTTTAATACTGCTACAATGAATGCATGTTTTGAAACGAAATGTATTGATTCGAAATTTTTATTGTTTCTGAAACAACAATTCCTATTAAATTTCTATATTAAATTTTCCAAATAATATCCTATAACTGGGCCTGCTTTTTTGCACTGAAAGGCAAAAATAAAGTTATGTGCTTATGCCACACTATGTATCATTCATCCATGGGTGCCGGCAAAGAGGCAGTGAAGAGGAAGGACATTGCCCCTCCCTGGATTTTCAAATTTAATTAACTAAATATCTTTCTCTCTGATGATTTTGAAAATAACAAGTGGGTAAGTGTGATCACAGATCGCGCAGACGGCTTCGTTTAATATACCTTTCAAAAAGCTTTATCCTTTTGAAAATCTGTTAGTTCCACATTTCGCAACCAGGGGCGCACTCTATTCTAAACAAACCTCTATCCAAACGAAACTCCGTTTTACATACTATCCGTAGATATACATATTAGTCGAGGGCATTGAGCCCATAGTACCTGAGATAAGTAGGCGCCCCTGGCGGTAAAAACTGGAACTAAAATATGTAAGGCTATGGTGCATAATATGAAAGAATTGTCAAAGGGGTGTCGGCAAAAGTTGGAAAAGTGCTCCTGGGTGAAAAGGGCGGAGGTTAGAAAAATTGCTTAAAATACACAAGTTAGAGCCCGGAGGAGTAAATAATATAAGACTTTTTGAAAATTTTATGATTTGTCGTGTGGTCTATGGATTCAGCTATACGTATGCAAAAAGTCATGTCTCCAACTTAATTAGGGACTCCCTTAGAAAGAATTGCTTAAAATACGTATGTGGTAGCTCAAACGGTTAAGCGTAAGACTTTTTCAAGATTTTATGATTTGTCGTTTGGCCTCAGGTGTTCTGCTATAAGTATGCAAAATTACAAATCTGCAATTTAATAAGGGGCTCAGTTAGAAAGAATTACTTAAAATACGCATGTGGAAGCCCAAAGGGTTAAATGTACGACTTTTTCAAAATTTTATGATTTGTCGCATGATGGTGTTCAGCTATAAGTATGCAAAATTTCACGATTCTAACCTAAATAGAGTCTCACTTAGAAAGAATTGTTTAAAATACACATGTGGGAGCCCAAAAGGTTAAATGTACGGCTTTTTCAAAATTTTATGGTTTGTCATTTGATGTGTGTTCAGCTATAAGTATGCAAATTTTCACGCCTCCAACCTAATTAGGGGCTCACTTAGAAAATATTGTTTAAAATACACATGTGAGAGCCCAAAGGGTTAAATGTACGATTTTTTCAAAATTTTATCGTTTGTCATTTGATGTGAGATGTTCAGCTATAAGTATGCAAAATTTCACGCCTCCAACTTAAATAGGGGCTCACTTAGAAAGAATTGTTTAAAATACACATGTGGGAGCCGAAAGGGTTAAATATACGACTTTTTGAAAATTTTATGATTTGTCGTTTGATGTGAGGTGTTCAACTATAAGTATGCAAAATTTCACGCCTCCAACCTAATTAGAGGCTCACTTTGAAAGAATTGTTTAAAATACACATGGGGGAGCCCAAAGGGTTAAATGTACGACTTTTTCAAAATTGTATGATTTCTCATCTGATATGAGGTGTTCAGCTATAAGTATGCAAAATTTCATGCTCCCAACCTAATTAGGGCTCACTTAGAAAGAATTGTTTAAAATACACATGTGGGAGCGCAAAGGGTTAAATGTACGACTTTTTCAAAATTTTATGATTTGTCGTTTGATGTGAGGTGTTCAGCTATAAGTATGCGAAATTTCATTCTTCCAACCTAATTAGGAAGCTCACTTAGAAAGAATTGTTTAAAATACACATGTGGGAGACCAAAAGGTTAAATGTACGACTTTTTCAAAATTTTATAGATTGTCGTTTGATGTGAGGTGTTCAGCTATAAGTATGTACAATTTCACGCCTCGAACCTAATTAGGGGCTCACTTAGAAAGGATTGTTTAAAATACACATGTGAGACACCAAAGGGTTAAATTTACAACTTTTTCAAAATTTTATGATTTGTCATTTGATGTAATGTGTTTAGCTATAAGTATGCAAAATTTCACGCCTCCAACCTTGTTAGAGGCTCACATAGAAAGAATTGTTTAAAATACACATGTGGGAGTCCAAAGTGTTAAATGTACGACTTTTTCAAAATTTTATGATTTGTCGTATGATGTGTGGTGTTCAGCTATAAGTATGCGAAATTTCAATTCTCCAACATGTATAATTTCTGAGAACGGGCTCTGTGACGGACAGAATATCTCAATTTGTTGATTTTCTGTAAGCAAGTAAACCCAGATAAACCCCCAGTAAGTGAATAGGTTTACAATGGAAGTCTATGGGAATTTGGCGAAATATTAGAGATATCACCAAGGTGGCGTCACTTTTGGCGGCTAATTTTGGTCGACAAATTTGGCGATATATCGCCATGTTGGCGAGAAACTTGGCGGTATTTGGCAACAGAACAGCGCCCCCTCCTACGGCAAATTAAAATTTCTCCTAATAGACGTAATGTTAAAGTAAAAATGGGCACCCCCAGATGGGTAATTCATCGATTTTCACAATTTTTTTATTTTTTTCCTTAGTTTTATAGCGTAAACGAACTTCGCACCAAATTTGAAGTCTGTAGCTGCAGTAGATATACGAGATCTTTTTGATGAGTGAGTCAGTCAGTCAGTCAGTCAGTCAGTGGTAAAATTATTGATTATCAGACATTTTCAAATGTCATTATCTCGAAACTAATTATGCGTTATTTATAAAATTTTGGATTTTAGGTAATTAGGGTGGCCTTACTACGCATTTCGTATAACAAGTACGTAGGTCTCATAGATTTTCAGTAGTAGAGCATTGAAATTTGATGAAAACAGCTCGAAATGGCTCGTGTAAATAACACACGGCTATGTCAGGCGAACTTGGCTGACACACTGCCGTGTGTCTAGATTAGGAGAGAAGAAAATTTTGGAATAAAATTAATTTTGACAATAACTCAAGGACGCCTTATTTAACGTTGAAATGGAAATATCGAACTTGTAGGTTGCATAGAGAAACGTCCAATTCTAATAATTTCAAAATACTAGTTCTTTAGATACCATAAATTATGAATATTATCTAAAAGGGAACAAGGAAGGAGTACAAAGGAAAGACATATAAGTATACATACATAAACAAACTTTATTTTCATTTATATAAAATTCATGATTCAAATTATCCATTATTTTTGTTAGAATATAACATAGTTCCATTCTCATTAGAATAGCAAAACTTTCATCAAAATTATATTTTGTTACTTATTTTTTTTTATTAATTTATGTTATCTTATACTTGCCCTTTTGTTCACAGCACGATCCGATGATGGGGCTTTTGCCAAAATTTTAATCAAAATTTTATTTATGGAAAGATAATTCCCGTTATCATTAAAATCTTTATCATAATCAATCATAATATTCAATGACATAAGATTATGTACTTTAGTGAAAATTTAGAAAATTAGTTGCTTAATATTAAATGTACACATTATAAGAAAACATGAAAACAATAGCCACGAATATATATTGAAATAAATATAAGGAATTTCTCACCCAAATAGACTTCGATCTTTTCTGTAATCATCCAAATTACACAGTGTTATCATAGTTTATGGAATCCTAAGTAAACACAAATAAGTTCATCTGGGCATAAAGTTCCTTGTTTTTATATACATAGTTCAGCGAATCCAAAGCAAACACAAATGAGTTCATCTGGGCATAAAGTTTTTTTTTTCTTTTATATATGTAGAGTTCATGGGGATCCTTCACCAACCAATTTAACTTTCTTTAGGCACTCTATGACGTATGAAAATTATCCGAACTCCAACTCCACAATGTACGCTTTCATTGGCAAAATCTGCAGACACTCTCTACTATCCACTTAGCTTATATCTCCAAATCAAAATCAAGTGAATTCTTCTGTAAAATTCTGCATCAATTTATTTTCAAAGACTTGTCTGCTCTCAGCGATCTTCATCAATAGATCTTGACAAGGATAAGTCTGCTCTCAGCTTTAATTTCCATCATCATTTTTTTTTTTTGTGACAAAGACTTGTCTGCTTTCAGCACTCATTTCCATCGCTAATTTTTGTATTGTCCTTAAAATTTGCTGCAAAGGAACTTGATGTAAAATTTTGAAGCATCTGGATCGTCTTAGAGGAAGTCACATCATAAAAAATTATAGAACCTCTTGAGGACAAGACGCAAGACTTAATAATCCTCTCTCATTCCATCTTCCAAGATCCAATTATTTTTTTTGGGAGGGCTAAATTAACCCAGACCTGTCATTCTGATTGGAGGCTACTCCTGGTCCCTTATTGGTACTCTAAACATCCCCATCTATGGGCGTGCCAATTTATTTTTCACTGCATAGCATTAACTTAATTTTTTGCCCCTTGCATCAGGTTTCTCATGGAAATCACCACCCACGTCTAGTGTTGTAAAACCATCTTAATTGATAGAAAATTTATGGTTTCAACATCGTAAATTTTCTATTCTTTCGCTATACATTTTCTGTCCAAGTCTGGTGTCAGTACTGTTCGCTTTATCTGTAATTTCCTATTTTCTGTCTGGTCTTATTTGGGGAGTTTTATTTTATTAAACTGTTTTTGCACATATAAATACTTACAATTCGAAATTTTTAATTTTCAATATTAATACAAAATAAATTCACAATTCATATTTCTTATTTTTTTCTAAACATACCAATACCAAACAATATATATATTTTTATTTTTATTACGCATTATATAATTATTCATTTTAATATATTTTAATTTTGGAGTATTTTTTATGTTATTTTAATTTATTGTATTAATTAATTACTGAAGAAT
The DNA here is from genome assembly GCA_963932465.1 of Maratus speciosus. Classification (NCBI taxonomy): domain Eukaryota; kingdom Metazoa; phylum Arthropoda; class Arachnida; order Araneae; family Salticidae; genus Maratus; species Maratus speciosus. The sequence goes on along the minus strand of OZ010791.1, from coordinate 38,612,138 downwards.
TATTTTCCGAGAATTCAATTATTTTTAAATGTTATTGGATCGTGCGAAAATTATTTAATTAGTTAAATTAATAACAAGCCTTGTTGTGTAGATTTCTACACGACACTAACTTACTTAAAACTTTTAATGAATCCCTTGATCTAAAGGCTACAATTTTGAAGTTGTGGTGGCTTGAAAGAGTAATGCCTATTTTTTTTTTATTTTTTTTTTTTACATTTAAAATACTAGACTACTCCCGGCCCTTCCTCCATTTTTCTGGCATATTTCAAAATTACTACCGAAAAACAAAATATGCAAAAAATAAAATACAAAACATCATATACTTTAAAATCTCTTTGCAATACTGCAAACCATTTTTAAAATAAAAATGAAAATTAACCCTTTGAAGAGAATTAATTTCCCCAAAGTCACTTTTCATTTTTTACATGCATTTTGTCACAGGATTAACACTACGCATATTTTGATTAAAACAGGCATAAAAGCGGGAAATGGGGAAAAATGTGGAAAATTTTTTCCATCTATACAATAAGCCCAAACTCATATAATTTAGACACATTTTAACAGTTATTCATACGATAAAATGAATTATAACTGTGTATATGACTGTTATTTTCTTTTTGTAACTTAGAAAGTATTAAAAGGGGAAAAAAGATAACAATAAATGTATAAATTCATTAAATCAAAAAAGAAAATTGGAAACAGTTTGCTAAAAGTATAAATCTATCCAAATGTATCTGATGAACTTATGTGAAGTATAGAGATTAAATTTTCAAAATAAATGTATTATTTTGAATCATTTGACTGTTTAAGACTTTACTTTAAAAGAAAATCTCTATGTTAAATATATGCACACCAAATTGATCTTTACTCCAGAAACACATTTCCAAACACGCATAACTGAAATTACTCAGAAGTGTTTTATAAATAGAATAAAATATTCTATTCCAAAAAGAACCTTATGGAAACTACCTTTCCCTAGTTAAAGAACTTAATTTACATGACTTTCAGATGCTTATAACAAAAGTTCACCTTTGATTTGATAGTGCAGCAATTCAGAAAAACTCCAATGATTTGAGTAGACAAAATGTCTAATTACAGTACAAAGTCTAAAGTTCGGACTTTCAGGCGGCAGTATTCAGGAAAGAAGTGAAAAAACAAAATTGTTGAAACAAAAAAAAGGTCTGTAGCAAAGAAGCTTTATTACTGAATCTTAACTCATGTCTGTGTACAGAATAAAAGAAGAACTTCTTACTGATATACCTAACTTAATAAAGCAGCCCACATTAACTAAAATGTTCAATAGTTCAGAAAGTTACAATTTCTTCTTAAATTGTTTGTTCTCTCAACTGCTCTGCTCAACAAGCGCAAAATGTTTTGACACATTTACAAATTCATTTTTTAACGGAAAGTCATAAAACTGGAAGACTTGACTATGGAAGCGAATTTGAATCGAACTGGTTTTTCCATTTTTTTTTTTTTTCTAAATAAATTACCAATTGAGTTATAAGCAATTTTTTTCACGTGACAAAGACGTTTTTCAGCCTTCCTTGTTTGGTTATTCTTCTTTCACGTGGGAATTCGGTTCAAAATGCCCACTTTGACACTATTTTCTGAAAGATCTATTGTGTTTGCAAAAAAAAAAAAAAAAACGGAAAAACAGCTCGATTACATAGTTTCTGAACAACACCTGCTAGTTTCATGCATCTCCGAACAAAAATAAATTAAAACTTATGTCATAAAATTGCCCTTTTGGATTTGAGAACAGCCTTAAATAGATGTTTTTGTTTCACTTTTTATTTTGTTATGATTTATTTAATGAAAATGATTGTTTAATTTAGTATTAATAGTTGTTATATGCAATTTTTAATGTATAAACATCATATTTTGCATTTTTATGTAGTGATTTTTTTTTTCCTTTTTATTGGAAAAGCAATATTTTTGATGACCCAAAGTTTGGAGAAATCCGAAGTTCGGACTTGGTAAAGTCTCGAGGATTCCGGACTTTAGACTTTGTACTCTATTAAGTTTTTTAGACCCCCCCCCCCCCTTTTCGTATGTTTCTAATGTTTTCTCTGCATTTTTGCATCAATCCAGAGAAATGTTCAAATTTGCTTTTAAAAAGGTGGAATTCCTCCTTTAGGAGGAACTCTTTCAGGCCTGTTAAAAAATATACTGAATTTTATACAAACTCCAGATTTCAATATGAAAATAATAATAATAATAAATAACTATGTGTAGAACAGTGATTATTACAGTTAAATATCAATATTTTAGCACAAAAATTATGCAGTCCTCGAAAACATATTGCCCCTTCTTCGTTGCAGTTATTTCGAGCCTTTTTATCACTAAATATCAGTTTGTTTTTTTTCTTTTTATCGATTTTTCACACAGCTAACAGACATGTATTTCAGACACAATCGAGTTAAATTTAAACTCATACACATTTAAGGTTCATTTAAGAATACAGTCGAACCCCGATTTAACGAATCGTTTGGGACTAGCAACTTTGTTCGTTAAATCGGGATAATCAAAATAATATTTTTATACAACAAAATAAGTTAAAAGATGGCAATAAATAAGAAGCACAATGCTCATTTACCTTAATAACGATGTTAAACATTTGTTGCTTTAAGAAAATACAAATACCCTGTATAAAAATTGATTACCATATATACTCGCGTATAAGTTGACCCCAAATTCAGGAGGAATAACAGACTGAACACCAGTATTTTAAAAAAGTTATCTTCGTCTTATCTAAATGCAGAATTTGCTGATATTAAATAAGCTGAAGACAGCTACAAGAAAAAACTGGTATACAACATATTTTTTTCACGAATTTTGGGGTCGACTTATACGCGAGTATATACGGTACTTTTTTATGCACTACTATAAATTAAGTATTGAATTTAAGTTTGATAAAATTTTATAACATAACTTTTATAGATGTTTGTTTGCTGTGTTTCGATTTCATATTCCAAACTTCTGTATATTTATTTTTTCTGAAGCTGTGAAAACAGTGTCACCAACATCATGAGCCATCAAATACCATTTCAAAGTATACAAACTGCAAACTGTTCCTTTGAACGTTGCATGCTTCATTTCTATTTCATCTTCTTCATCCGATCTACTACTACTGCTATTAATAACCTCGGCATAATGTACATTTTCTCTTGTAGATATTTCTGTGCCACAAGATACATATTTAGAAAATTAACAATCAGGGACATTGAAAAGTTTAAATAAATATTAGAAAATTTCTCCAATTTTTCATTTTTTGACATCGAAAGTTATTCATTAAATTGGGATTATAAATTCACTAAATCGAAGTATTTTTGTTCCCTTTTCGTCAGGACCATACAAAAATTCGCTAAATTGAGATTCGTTAAATCGGGGCTCAACTGTATTATCACAGGCCTGGGCAACTTCCAGTGGATCAGCTAGTACAGAATAAAGTATTAGCATATTTGTGTTGCCTCTCTCCTCCAGACTTGAACGAAGAAATGATAGGAAATAAAAATTATAAAATTAAAAATATAAAAACATACAGGAAACTGATAAAGCAGAATAAAACAGGGTTCAAAATGGCTGAAACCAGAGAGTAACTTGTCTCTTAACTAACTTAATGATTATAATACTTAATATAATATTTCATTTAAAGAAAATTTCCAGCAAGAAATAAGAATATTCCAGTAAGGGAAAGTATATATACAACTATAAGTCACCAATAGACTGGCATAAGTAATATAAATTATAAAAATAAATAAATGGATTTTTCCTTACTTTCTGTTCGGCATCCAAAGAAAATCTCATAAACCAAATCTCACATTCTTTAAATTCAAAACGCTGCAGAACAGTAACGGAATTATCTGTAGCACATATCTCTTGTTGATCTAACTGACCAGGTTTCCAGCATATTATACAATTTTCACATGACTGTAATGATAATATTACAAAAAAGAATTAAAAATGGAAGCATCAAAATAAAACAAGATAATAAAATAGGGATGTCCACTCCCACTCTTTCCATTCTCAACCCTTTAGTAAAATTCTTCCATTTTCATCCGCTATGAGGTGGATAACGGATAAGAAATGAGTGGAATGAGGAAAGGGAGGGGAGGACAAAATGTTAAAAAATAAATGCAGGGTATCTACAAAGTCTCTTTATAATTTCAAGTTTTTGTTACAAAGATAAATTGAGAAATACATGTACAGAAAGTAGAAATGGTCTCGATGAATTTCACGTGCCATTCACAAATTGATGGACGTGGCCACAAACCGTTCATGGAGATCGGCTCAGTATTGAATAAAGCAAAGAGTGGACAAAAAAGAGTATCAGATGAAAGCATCGATGATTATCGCCTTGATGTGCTTTGTGTAATCAATGGTACACATATAGAGGTTTATTAATTGATGAAAAAGGAAAAAAAAACCCTCAGTATATACTCTTAATCATATTCAAGGCTGGAGTGGCACAGTTGAAGTGGTAAAACACACTTTCATCATGTAAATGCTATAGTTATAGCTTGGATGAATGAAAACTAGCGCTGCAGTTCGCAGCCAAGTCCAACAAATAAGAGTGAATTATGCCAGCCAGATATCGTCCAGATAGCCTAACGGGTAAGGCATTGGCATGGCACGCCAAGTATCCAGGTTCAATTCCTGGTCCGGACATTTTTCGCTCTGTTGGAATAAGCTTCAACTGTGCTACTCCAGCCTTGAATATGATTTAATCCAGTTGGAAAAAATATTTGTTCCCTTCATTGTACTCTTAATATTGTACTACTTTCCATACATGCATCAGTTCATTTATGTTTGCAATAAAAGCTTGAAATTGTAAAGAGACTTTGTGGAAACCATGTATTACTTATTCTAAAACAGCTATATATTGTCTCAGAAAATAAATCTAATTAATTATTTTTCTTTAACCCTTATTTTAGTAACTATAGTTCAGATTAAAATGAAGAGTAAGAGGATGATTATGCAAATAGAATAGTTAGGTAGAATAGAACCCAGAATAATTTAAAATATTTTAAGCAATATAATTTTAAACTATGGGAAATTAAAACACAGTGTGAATAGCAACATTTTAGTTCTAAAAATAAGCACTTTATAAGCACATTTTCAGAAAAAAGCATTAATTTATACACACATACTCATAATAATCCATACAATCTTGAAAGAGAAATATAACAGATCATTAGATCCAAATTTTTTATTAGAGACTAGCTCACTCGCCCGGCGTTGCCCAGACCCGTGATGAAGTAACCTTAAATGAACCTCAAATTTGTATGATTTTATACCTTTAATTCCCTTTTGTCTAAATTTATATTTTTAAATTAAAAAAAAAAAATGCAAGAAAAATATTTAATTGAAGGTACGTGCTATCATGCGAAATTTGATTTTTGGAGCCTATTGTGTATTGAAAGCGAGCAAAAACATGACAAAACAACTCAGGTTTTTACTCGTTTCGTACTGAGTGGGCATTTTCATACATCTTATTTTGTAAAGAATATTTCTACCCGTCCAAAAGTTTCAAAATTTTTGTAAGACATGTCAATCTGGTCTATTTAAATAATTCAAAAAGACTGTGTTAAAATAAGAACGTTGACTGAAATAAGAAATTTGCTTTAATTACTATTTGAAAATAGTGGTCAGTTCAACCTTCCACCGACAGGGAGCGCAATGTGTTCTATACAAACATTACACACCGAAACAATGTTCAAAGGGCTGTCATAAACTATCTGAAAGTTTCAAGTCGGCCGGTTTTCATTTTGCAAATTTTAACAAATTCGTGTTCATTCTCAATTCAAAAAAGCGTTTCTTTTTCTTTTTTAAAAATCGACTTTTTTATATAAAACAAAAAGTTCAGAATCAATTTTTTGAAATTCACATATTCTTAATTAGCGTCCAAAGATAGGCTTAGATGCATAAGTTAAAAATCTCTAAATGCTGTATTTTTAAAAACTTGATTTAAAATTTGAATTTACATTAAAATTTTACATAGTGGTTTTTTATCCCCTCTTGAAAATGAAAACAGGCGTTTTTCAAAGCAGACATGATGTCTTTAACTTCTGCAAAATGCTAGCTTCGTCTCACATCTAGTGAGATTTCAAGGGGAGCGTTTTGATTGGACACTCTTGTGCTAACCTCGAATCAAGGTTCAAATCTAGTCAGCGTGCAGTTTTGAAGAAATAAACTTTTTTTAATTGGGCCATTTGATAAGCTTTTAATTAATAACTCAAATAATTATAAGAATTTTAAAATTCTGAGGCTCAGGTACATTAGGAGAGGCCTTGGACTATCTTCAAAAACATTTTGAACCTTGTATGGGCCGTAGATTTTGCTAGCCATTGCACACACACACAGAGTTATTTGTTCTTTTATTAGTAAAAATTACTCAGACGTATCGACCTTTGAATATGAGAAGTAACAGCACACCAGTTGTTTAAGGTAAAAGTTGGTTGGTTCATGTTTTTACAACACAAATGCTGAGCCTCCTGTGCATGCGTCTATGTATAAGCACCAAAAATAGGAGACCTCTTCTCTTTGTGTATGCATAATTATATGGGCAAAGACCTATAATATACAGAACTTATGATACCCATGATATACAGAAAATAATGACTAATTCTACAAAAATATAAAAAAATAATTTTCAAATACAAAATTTTATCTTATTCACTTTTTGTAGAGCAAGAGTTAAATAAGCACATCTTAGAAAAGAAGCTAAATCTTCAAATATGACTTAGAGTTCACGATTATGTGCTATAGCGAGTTTCTTACGCAAATTCGTAAGAAAGGAACTTTCTGTGAACCCAAAAGAAAACACCATTTTTTGGCATTACTTTGGGTCCCACAGACATAATATATCAGAGGAAAAGTAAGGGAGGAAATTTTTTTCAATTTTAACATTATTTCAGGTTTCATGGACTTCTAAAAAAAGTGCACAAATTGTACAATTACCGGTACTATTTTAGGTCCTGCAGACACAAAAAACACGAGGGAAAGGAGGGCAAAATGTTTACTATTACGATGTTTTTTTAGGGCCCCATAGACTCAGAGAAAAGAGCAAAAATTCTACTATTTTGCCATTACTTCAGATCATGCGCAAACATGGACAAAGTAAAAAAAAAAAAAAAAAAAGAAAGAAAAAAGCACAAATTTTACTATTTTGACATTAATTTGGGTCTTGCAAACTCAAGAAAAGGGGACACAAATTTTACAATTTCCATTACTTTAGGTTGCAGAGACTTGAAAAATATGAGGAGAAGGATGAGAGAGAGAGAACAAAAACAAAAAATTTTACTATTTCCAATTTAAGCGTGATTTTGGACACAACAGACTCAAAAAGAAAGGTGCAAACTTCACTATTTTTGTGTTATTTTAGGTCCCGTGTACACAGGAAAAAAAAAAAAAAAAAAAAAAAAAATCACAAATTTTACAACTTCAATGTTACTATGGGCCTTATAAACCTGAAAAATCCGAGGAAAAGAAAAAAAGAAGCAAAAAAATTATAGTTTTGAAATTATTTTTGGTCTCACAGAGAAAAAAATTAAAAAAGCAGAAATTTTGCTATTTTGGATTATTTCATGTCCATTTTTGTGTTATTTTGGGTTTTATGTTCATGGAAGAAAAACAAGGAACATTTTTACAATTTCAGCTTTATTTTGGGTCCTGCAAATTCGAAAAATGGACAACATATTTTGCTATTTCAGTGATACTTTAGGGTGAACAGACACAAAAAATTTCTAGGAATGAAGTAAAGATAAAAATTAAGATTTTACTAATTGCAAAAAATATTTAGGTTTTCACGGACGAAATGTCTGTGGAAGTCATGTCAATGAATGTCTTCAGGCTATTTGTAACATTGCTACTGCATAGGCCCATGCTTGGTATCCTTTTCACAAGATTTTTTTTTTTCATTAATATATATTCAGTCAACATTTTTCCTGTGAGAATGCATATTCTTACACAACCTGCCCATCGAATCAAAATGCATATATAAAGTCATATACACACATATATAAGCATGTGTCTTTTGATAAATGCAGCCCTGGAGATGGTTAAAGAATTTAAAAGATCTTTGACAGTAAAAAGTTTTATGACAATTACTCTGCAATAACGAGTACCTTATGGTTCTGTTTTTCAGTGCAATTTTGCATAAGCAGTAAAGTTTAGTAAATTTGATAATATGTAATTTTTTTTGTTGCAACAATTGCAAATATTTCTGGATCAGGTGAAATCCATAAAAGAAATTTCAAAACAGTTTTTTTCTCATTTAAAAAAAAAAAAAATATTAGAAAAAAAAATAAAATTATGAGAAAAAAAAAATTGCTATATTAAAGATTTTGTAATGCCACAGGGTATGCTGACTATCTTACACATTTACTGATAGACTGAGCCATATTACTGCCACTTATCCAATAGGTGCTGTAAAGCTTTTATACAAAATTATTTTGAATTCATATCTGATTAGAATATTAGTGAGTATAATACATATAAACAAATTTTAAAAGCTATATAGCTGTTTGTAATGATATTTTTACTTAAAAATAATGCATTTAAAAAAATCTATATATTTAAAAACTGATTAATGCTTAAGGGTGCTGATCACTTACAACCTCGTTTTCCGTTCTCCATGTAAACCTATGGGAATATTTTCTCTCACTTTTTTAAGGATATCTCATGAAAAAATTGAGATTTTTGAATTTTGTTTTCTGTATGCAATTCTTAAAACTTGTCACTTTTCATCCTAGTTTTCATTTTATATTAAAAATAATTTTAAATATTTGATTTTACATGAAATATTTGGAGCATGACCAAAATAATTTCTACCTCTCATTAAACTGTAAATTCTGGCACTTCTATTAGGTCGTTTGGAAATTTAAAAAAACACGAAAAAATGTACAGTTTCTAATTTATCCACTGATATAAAAATATTTCATTTCAATTAATTAGGGAGGGAGCTATAATTAAAACAAAACGCATATATTTCTATTCTGATGATTTCAGTGTCTTCCCCCACGATGCAATTCATCATTCTACGTGAAAGGACGCCCCGTCGCGTCTGCTCCGACTCCTGACACTAGGGGGGGAGTAGGTAGGGGAAGTAGACAGAAGGTTTCAACCAACACAAGACGCATTTTGCTTCCCTTAGAAAATTTTGAAGAGACACGGAATTGAGAAAGCAGCGGACTCCAAAATTTATATTGAATTAATTCCATTAATATATATATATATATATATGTATATATATGTTTCATAAAAATATCTTTCATAGCAAATTAATTTTTCATGTAATACACCAGTAGTTTAAACCACATGATCACAATTTTTCAGTTTTTTGTCCATTATTTTAAATGTATGTTTATTATTTTACATATTGAATTTGAATAATATTTAATTTGAGTTGAATATGCACAACATTAAAATATTAGTAATTTAAACCATTGGCAAAAGTGAAAGAAGTATTTCAAAATATTGATATTTTATACTGAGCATTACATATACCGTATTTTATGGAAGAAACGCCGCGGCGTTTATGAGTTTGAAAGTTATTTTTTTGTCAAGTGCGGCGTTTACAATTTTTTTTTTCGTGCATAAAATTGGGATAAAATAAAAATTCATTAATCCCATGAATAATAATATATATATTGTTATAAGACTGTTCTCAAGCCCCCTGCTCAACAACGCGAAACCTTCTGACTTCACCGATTATGAAAACTGTGACATTTCGGATGATGATACTGAACAACTGAACCATACAGGTGGACAAAGAAAATCTACTACTCTTCCACTCAGATATTGACAACTCAGAGTTTGAGGGTTTCAAGTTGAAGCTAAAAATGGCTAAAGTACATGCGACGTAAAAAGCGTGCTAAGTTAAGACGGCCACTTGAAAAAATGTGGAGCTCCTAAGGAGAGGGTCCGCGTCCCGCGCTGTGGATGGTTTTAATGCCAATTGACGTCTTCTTAATTAAAAAAAAATTACATAAAAATGCTTAAAACCTGATTTAAATATTTTAAATAAAATTTTAAAATCCTAAATTATTAAAAATGAGGCACTCTACACTGTTCAGAAAACTTTGATTAAAGCTAGGTCAATGAGACAGTCGACAAAAGTAGTGTTCCCACAGGTGCGGCGTTTACGATATTTTTAATCTTATTTAGACCAATTTTGAGGGGTGCGGCGTTTCTTCCATAAAATATATGGTACTTGCTGAATTTAACATTTTTATGTTGATACTATGCAAAATCATTTTTGCATATTGTTCTTGATTGTGTCCAATTTTCCTGATCATAGTATATATTAAACAAAAACCTAATTTGCAGAACAAATCAAAAAAAAAAAAAAAAATATTTCTTAAATTGTTTAAGCCCGAGAAGGGGCAGATATTAAGATATTTCATTCAATTTGTTCTACATTTAATGTTAAATTTTTGTAACAAATAAGTTAAACCAATTGAACATTAAAAAATAAAAATGAAATTCGTACTATATAATACTTTAAACACCTATATACTTAGATTCCGTTCAAATGAAATCGAAATAAATCTTAGACTTTTTTAAAGTTTTGTATTTTGCGTGTATCTTATCATATTATGTACAATCGTCATAAACATAATGCAAAATCTGCAGTACAAATATTTACAACTTAAAAATGGAAAAAGTCTAAGATTTATTTCGATTTCATTTGAACGGAATCTAAGTATATAGGTGTTTAAAGTATTATATTGTATGAATTTCATTTTTATTTTTTAATGTTCAATTGGTTTAACTTATTTGTTATAAAAATTTAACATTAAATGTAGAACGAATTGAATGAAATATCTTAATATTTGCCCCTTCTCGGGCTTAAACAATTTAAGAAATAATTTTTTTTTTTTTTTTAATTTGTTCTGCAAATTAGGTTTTTGTTTAATATGTCAAGTTTTTTAATAACTACTGAATTCAGACGAACACATTTCAAAATTAATGGAGGGTATATCATCATCAGGCTTTGATTTATGCGATATCGCATCACAATTTGTGATGCAATTTACCTATGTATAATTCAAAATGTTTCACCAGTGCAGTAATGCAGGTTGCTGTAGTTTGGTCAAAAAATTACAATCTGAACTTAAAAAAATCTGCTTGAAAATGTCATTTTTATTTCCACTATGACGCCATATTCATCTTCTTTTTAATTCTTAAAAAAAAAAAAAAAAAAAAAAAAAAAACTATTTCAGTTTTTTTAGTTTCATGTTTCACGTGAAAATCATTCAACTAAATATAGGCAAATTATTATTACGGCTTTTGAATTATTTACAACAATGAAGTGAAAAAAGTTAAATTTTATTCGAAAATGTCCGTTGATTCTCAATGAAAAAAGCGAAATTTGGAATTATTAAGAAAAATATTTGAATAATTTAAATAAAAATTAGCCCATGTTACTCTCTAGATTATAATCCACCTATATGCAAAGGCATTTTATGATCCGTTTTGACCCTGACATCAGGCAAATGTTTTTACACTTTGAATTTATAATATTATTAGAATTAGCAAAGAATTAAAAATGAGTGGCATCAGGGACAAAAAGGTGGGAAGAAAAAAATGAAAAAATTATGATCTCCATAGGCTTTTCTAAGTTAAATTAACATTGAGAAGTGACACTGGAAATAAATAAGTATTGCGCCGCCGCGCAATACTTAAATAAGGGAACATAAAAAAAAGTTTTATTAGCTATATGTGGACTCGAATGAGGCACTCTTTGGAATAATATTTATAGCATTGGTGAGTTTCCAAGTATATTGAATTTCGAAAACTCTTCTTGGATGAAAGGGGGTACCGAAATGAAGCTGTGCTTCCCATAGCTTCGGAGGTCGGGTCCTGCCTAAGTGCATTTAATTTTCAGAAATCGTAATTTTATAACCAAAATTTCTTTCCATGCTTTTAAATTGATTATTTTAAATCTTTATATAGTTCATTTCAATAATTTTCCAATATATTTTTAATAATTTCTATTATAGTTTTTCATAGTTTACGTTGTAAGTACTTATATTCAATTTTAGATTATTTATATTAGCTATGTAGATTAGTTATTATAACGGAAAAATACATCAAATTGCATTTAACTTTAAAAAAAAAAATCTTAATTCTCATTGCTCTTATTTTTAAAGTAATAATTTTAATTTGAACCTTTTATGTTTTTTCACAAAATGTTTTTTAAATCCATTTCTTTAAATATAAATCAAGGAGTTTCAAGGATCAAAACAAAAAATATTTAAAGATCTATAAACTATTGAATTATAATAGGCAATTTTAAAATACAGGGTCGCAATTTCTTAAATACAGTATTTAAGCATTCAAACGGCGTGAGGGGGGGGGGGTCGGCATGTGGAAGTAGATGTTTAGAAGACTACTTACAAATAGTTATTTCAAAATAATATAGTATTGTAAACTTAGTGTTCAGGAAGAAAATGAAAAGAAGGGAGGGGGGGGGTAAACATTTTGGAAGAGGTAAGGAGGTTGTGGCAGAGTATCAAAATAAATAAATAAATAAAAATGAGGAGTGGACAAAAGTGTTTTTGCCTGAATTAAATTTCAACTTAATATATTACATGCATAAAAATGTATAGGTAATGTGCTAAAATAGGCTGTACAATAGAATGCAAGTACGTTTCCGTATATTGATAGTGAATTTTCAACTGTGTGCGTTTTTTTATTATACTAAATTTTAGCAGTCTGTGTAGAATATATACAAATAACATGAACATGTACAAAAATGTACAAATGTATCATATACAGAGCTCCACAGATGAATTCAAGTACCTTTCCGACCGTGGACGGTAATTACTGATATCCGATTTTCAAATGTGCTATGTGCTTTCTAAAATGCTTTCTTGGCTATCTTATTTACATTATTAAATGGCGAAGTCTTGATAAAGCATTTTGGAAGTGTTGGAAAGTCTTTTATAATCTATGCTTGAAGCATGATTTTTCTTTCTTATTATTTAATGAATATATAAATTTTTACTTTTACGTATTAAAACTATACTCTTATATTTATTTTTTAATTGAATATATATATAAGATAGTCAATTATCAAAAGCTAAGGAACATAACACAACTCAAATTTTGCAACCTAATAGCATTTTATAATATGTATAATTTTATAAAGAAATGAGGCTATTGCTGTTCACCATATTATTTAACAAAAATTCAGTTATTTTTCCCCTCTTATTTGTTTAGTACAAATTGTATATTTTGCATTAATATGTCGGAATGATTATAGATTTCAAATTTATATTGTAATTTTTCTCTCAACTTTTTTTTTTTTAATACAGCTGACGATATTTCTACTAAATTTGTGAATGACCGCTATTTCGCAGCAAAAAACATGCTCCAACTTTAAACAGCTATTATTTGGTCAGTTTTAATCGTGGAATAATGGCTTTTTTTTTTTTTTTTTTTGTCTTACTTGTCAGTGTAATATAGGAAAAATTTACTAAATATTACTTATAGGACCCGGGGTGGGGGACCGCATAAAAAATAAATTTTCATATTAAAAAAAATCTTTTTATTAACCGAAATCGCTTTTAAAATGCTTCTTTACTTCATTTAAAACATTTTTGTAATTGGAACTATATGTTTATGTATAACGGTTTAGGAATCAGCCATTGAACATAATCGAGAGTGAACCCCCTGTATACGGTGCGTCACGCTATCACAGTCAACTTTTTCTTTTTTGTTTCCTTTTTGAGCATTTTAAACACACACATTTTTAAACATACACATTTTACAATCACATAATTAAAAAAAAAAAAAATGAATATTTGAGAATTTAAATATGCAGCGCAAACATATTATGTTTCTTGTTTTCACTTTCAGTTAACATTGCTGTGGATATTTTTGGTGGAAGTAAGTCGAGGGATGGGTGGGAACTCAGCATGCACATTACAAATTTTCATTGAATGATTTTTTTTGTCTCACTTGTACAATGTATTAATATGCACTCTATACTCTGGCATTTTGTTTTTGAGAATCATATATATGTTGCTGCAGCTTTGTTGCATTTATATTGAATATTGTATCCTTTAATTGAATAGATGACAATGTCAGAATTAACTGAAAATTAATTATATGTATTGCGCTTAGAAATTTTGGATATTTGTTAATAATGTCAATTTTTTTGAAAAATGATCAGAAAAAGAAAAGAAAAGAATTTGTTAAAATGTGTGGAAAATATCTGTGAACTTTCCTAATGTATGAGAAAACTACTATGGTATATTTTGGGTAATTAATGTTTTAAAAATAATTTTTAGTGTTAAGTTTTAATCTACATATTTAAAAAAAAAAAAAAAAAAAAAAAAAAAAAAGTGCTTTATTTAAATACTCTGTAAGAAAAAAGAAAGTTCGGGTAATATTTACATTCGGATGTAACTATATACATACAGAAATTATAGTACTTTCTTTGTTTAATATAACAAAATTCTTACAAACTCAAGGCAAAGTTAACAAAGCTTCGGGGGAAAATATAATAATAATAATTTTTTGAGGAAGCATTCTACATCTTTAATTAAAATTTACAATCACGTAATTAAAAAAAATGAATATTATTTGAAAATTTAAATATGCAGAGCAACATTTTATGTTTTTACTTTCCTTTCAGTTAATATTGTTATGGATATTTTTGGTGGGAGCAAGGTTGAGTAGGAGGGGGGGGGGGTACTTAGCATGCGCAATACTAATATTCATTTAATGATTTTTTCCTCATTTCTATACATATTAATATTATACTTTGATATTTTGTCTTTGTGAATCGTATATACATTGCTGCATGTATGTTGTATCTATATTTAATATTGTATCCTTTGATTGAATAGAGAATTAATGAAGATATCGTTACATGTATTGGAATTCGTAATTTTCAATATTTCTTAATAATATTAATTTTATTAAAAGATGATCAAAATTAAATGAAATAACTTTCAAATTTTGAATTTATGACCGCTAATATGAGTTATTGGAAATCTTATATTATGCTTTTGTCAAATAAAGCTGTATTAAAAAACATTACTTGAAGTATTTTTTGTGTTATTTATGTTCATTTTGCACTGTAGTTTAATTTCATTATATAAATACTTAAATACGTGCCAATATATTGAATAACTTCGATAATCGGAGATATTTTGATAAAATTCTTTTACAACCTTTTATTTATTTATTTATTTATTTTTTGGGCGCTTTTATGTGGAGAGGGGGGGGGGATACATTGAGAATTCAACAGATTTTCTTTGTCTTACCCAGTGAGAAATACCGATGGCTGTATCTACTATCTTTCATAAAAATAGGTCCAAAATCTCAAAGAAATATCGAATTTTAAAGTGTTCAATAAATTTGTGGAATATTTTTAAATATATCATATAGAAAAAATGAATGTGTAACTCAGACTAAAATCTTCACTCTGTCCATATTTTCTTTACCTGATGATTTATAACAATATTTTTATCTATAAACAAACTTATAAAAAAAATACATATTGCAGTAATTAATTATAATCAATTGTGCTTTGATTTTTCAGTAGTAAATTAATGTTGCTTTACATAAACAAAAGAAAAAAAATCACAAACACTGAATATTACGTAATAAATTATGAAAACGAGTCATAGACAAGTTGATTTAATAATTATTTGATTAAAATTTAGGATGGTTAAATTTGAAGATAAACATGAACATATAATAAACATAATATAAAGTAAGGTGAAACATCAAAATCATTTTAGACAGCAAAATGACATTGGATCACTTTTTATTGCATATTTAAATTTTTATCAAACATTTTCTAAAATTTAGGCATTTATAAAAGTCGAAATTATTCAATTGAAACTTATTCCTTGATGGAATTCCTGGTTGCGTCGCTGTAATAATAATAATAATAATAACAATAACAATAAAATTGTTCAATGTGATCTCGTGTATTTTAAAAACTGCAAAAGAAATTGAAGTACTAATATTTCCCTACTAACAAAAATAGCTGCTATAGGAGAACTTTCCGTTCCTACTGGCTCATAAATTTTGTCAACAGACAACCGATAAGATCTCTTGGACTTCACGCCAATTAAAGGTACACGCCTCTCTGACAGCTGGCAGGGGGGTAGGAACGGTCCAGCATATGAGCTGAACGCGATATTTTTCGCCAGTGACCAGCGCCCTTAAGGCTCTTTTTAAATTCAATCTGGTTACTTTCTGGCAGTTTTAGTTGGTTGTATGGAATTTTATTGTGCAAAATCCCTTAAGGCACATGCTGCACCCTATAGCCACTGGCAGTTTTACAATGCCATTTTTATTTATAAATGCAAAAAATTTGCAACTATTCTTATTCAGACACCAAGAAATCAAACAGCATTTCACATTTTCCTGTAAAAGTAAAGGATCCATTCAGAAAATAAGGCCAATATTGGCACTTAAAACTAATTTTTGAGGCAGCATAATAATCACAAGTCAACAATTGATTATAATTAAAGAAGTACTCTATTTAGTAAAAATCTGATTTGTTTCAGAAGCATTTAAATGCCCCCCAATTTCATATATTTAGATACAAAAATGACTTTGTCAGAAAGCTCTACATTGTTAAGTGGCGAAAAGGGAAAAAAAGTGAACACTTGTCAACTTTTAAGAACACAGATAATGGTACTGTGTATGCTACATAGTAACAAGTAATATAAAAATTTTGTTTTTAAAGTCAATTCCTACGTAGGTCATCAAAGAAAAATTTAATATAATCTTTTAAGCTAATATTAGTTTTTGTTGCATTAAAATATCTCAATTTGTTGATTTTCTATAAGCAACTAGGTTTACAATGGAACTCTATGGGAATTTGGCGAAATATTACAGATATCGCCAAGTTGGCATCACTTTTGGCGACTCATTTTGACTGCCAAATTTGGCGATATATCGCCAAGTTGGCGACAGAGCAGGTTCCCCCCTATGGTAACCCCTTATTGAAAATACGTTAATTGATCTTCAACAACCAATGGCCGCCATTTTGTTTCCCATGCAAAACTAAAATTAATTAATTAAAATTTAATGAATGAATTAATATTTGAAAAAACTGTATTAACATCAATTGTCATCCAGTACAAGTTTTAAAAAAAATTATTTCAACTTGATAAGATGAATAATGAGTATTTTATTAACGATTGAAAATTTGAACAAGATAAATATATAAATAAATAAATAAATATAGGGAGAGTGTGAGCTAATAGTAGGAATTGAAAAATACAGTTGCAAATTCCAGAAATGATGTGACCTGCATCTTATTTATGCTCTTCCCAAAGATCGTTCAGTGTTGAATTATTGTTTGAAGTTGAAAGTCTTACTTATATTTTACACGCTTTCATTATTTTTTCTGAAAAGCTTTTTACTGGAATACAAAATAAGTCGCCATATTTCCAATTTTACATGAAAAAAAACAAAAAACCATAGAGCAATTGTAGGAGCTGCCATAATTGTTCAACAAACTTCAATAATTTATCTGGGTGACAGCATTTATTTATTTTCAAATTCTTAATACTGCAAAACAATTGTCTGTTGCTTTCAAAAATAATACTTGTTATCTTAATTCAAATTGTTAATTCTGATGGTTATTATTTTTATACTATTACTAGACTTGCACTAAACATAAATAAAAACTGATGTTAAGGCCTTATAAGGCATTTCCATTTTTTTAAAAAAGGTCTTCTTAAAGATGACTAATGCAGGTTTTTGGAGTTAAAAGTGAAATTTTCATGTACTTGTAGCAGTCAAAGAACTAAACAATTCAGCTACCAAAAATTCTGAAGTGTACACCTATAATTACTTCTAAATTTCCTAATAGTATACAGTTTTCAAGTTTCAGGAAGAAAATGCAGAAAATTGATACGTTAAAATGATAATTAGTTACAAACAATTTTTAGAAAAGACATTCTGAATGGAAAACAATGATAATGCACCAGAACAAAAAAATTATTTTAAAAGAGTACAAACTATTTACTAAATATTTACTTGTCTATAATCAATCTTAACAATTAGAAAAGAAAAAAAAATGCAGAAAACTATTTTTATTTTTTTAATTACTGGAATAACATTGTGATATTTCCCTCCTACTTTTTATTTTATGCAAATAAATAAATTTTATTCTGCCACATTTGACATTACTTACAGAATGTCAATGTTTGCTACTATGTGTATTTCTTGACAACAAAATGCAGGTGATGACCCCCCCCCCCCCCAAAAAAAAAGGGGGGGTTGGGGGTGCTTTCATCTTATATTCTAGTGTAGATGAATTTTTCTCCAACTTTAGGCATGCAAAGAACATTCTAATAATACTTGCTAACAATTTGCAATATACTCATATAAAAAATAAAAGTACATATAAATTTCAAATGTTATTATTTTATAACTTCTAAGCAAATATAAGTACAAGAAGTTTGAACAAAACAAACTGAAAACACAAGGGGGGGGGGGGGGGGGCTAATACCTCAATTTCAAGAAATTTTACATCCCTACATAGGATAAGAAATAATAGAATTTTGAAAATTTTGTGCAAAACTAATTCTTAAGAAAAATTGACATAATAAACAATTTTTAAGTATTGAAGAAAAAATTATATTGTTATTAACATCTGAATAAATCTATCTCTATTACACAGGTTGGAATTTATATTATCTATGTTTTTTTTTTTTTTTTTTTTTTTTTTTTTTTTTTTAGGCACCAGTTGGTTAAATAAAGCAAATAAATAAGAAAAACAGAAACAGTTAAAATTCTAGCCTTAAAGCAACTCCAAAACTGTTATTCTTAATATTTTTAATATGATTATTAAATTGAAACCTGACATGAGCAAACTAAACATGGTTTTCATTCAAAGCATTTTAAATTTAATGATGAAAAATAAGCAAAAAATTGGGGAATTTCAATTGATAATTTCAATTTACAAACATATTTCAAATTGCAATAAACATTTACCCCCTCCCCCTCCCTCTAAAAACAAAATAAATAAATGGATATTACTGTGATGGAAATAATTTTGTAATATTATTATAATCCATATTTATGGGCCGTTAATTTGAAGGTATAATTAAATTTGAAGTTCTTTTTAGTTACATGCGTTGTGTAATGTTTGCAATAAACCCTCCGTTCTTTGAGGTCAGCAATTGTAAAAAAAAAAGAAGTAAATGAAACTTCTTACTTGGATCGTGTAGTCTGTAAAATAAATGAAGAGGAGACCTTTAAGCATACATCAATCTTTTATTTTCATCTTGAGAAGAGAAGATAAGGCTTCCCGTTGGTCACCGTTCATAAATTAATTATTGCCAATAAAAACATCTACTCCACTTGAAGATAGCTATTTCTTTTAAAATTAAAGTGCAGCATGAATCAAGAAATTATTAAGAAATAATTTAACCGGAGTTGTTAAAATAGTACACATCGTTTACGCAAAAGTTTTTCACCGGATTCCACATTCATCGGCGTCGGCAGACCGGAGCCGGAGCCCGCGATCTTTTTAAAACCAAAACTAAGTCATGACAGCTCTCCAACAAAACAGATTCTGATTTAAAATTAACGGAATTTTTAATTTATAGTAAGAATACGGGGACTTCAAAAGTTACTGAAAGAAAAGATTTAAATCTATTAGAGAATTTAAAATATTAGGTAATGTCTTAATAAACAAATCCGAAAGAAAACATTTAAAAAGCTTATTTTTCATTTGCTCCTCGCACAGCGAATAGACACACCTCCAAAAGATAGCCACCCATTCAATGCATATGCCGTGAGAGGCTTGCTCTGATGACATCATCACAATCGTACAAAGTTCAAAGGAGAAGCATCCCATGCCAGGGGCAGCCGAACGTCAGCGAACTTGCCGATGTGCGATCGAAACGAAACAGTTTTACAATGCCATTTTTATTTATAAATGCAAAAAATTTGCAACTATTCTTATTCAGACACCAAGAAATCAAACAGCATTTCACATTTTCCTGTAAAAGTAAAGGATCCATTCAGAAAATAAGGCCAATATTGGCACTTAAAACTAATTTTTGAGGCAGCATAATAATCACAAGTCAACAATTGATTATAATTAAAGAAGTACTCTATTTAGTAAAAATCTGATTTGTTTCAGAAGCATTTAAATGCCCCCCAATTTCATATATTTAGATACAAAAATGACTTTGTCAGAAAGCTCTACATTGTTAAGTGGCGAAAAGGGAAAAAAAGTGAACACTTGTCAACTTTTAAGAACACAGATAATGGTACTGTGTATGCTACATAGTAACAAGTAATATAAAAATTTTGTTTTTAAAGTCAATTCCTACGTAGGTCATCAAAGAAAAATTTAATATAATCTTTTAAGCTAATATTAGTTTTTGTTGCATTAAAATATCTCAATTTGTTGATTTTCTATAAGCAACTAGGTTTACAATGGAACTCTATGGGAATTTGGCGAAATATTACAGATATCGCCAAGTTGGCATCACTTTTGGCGACTCATTTTGACTGCCAAATTTGGCGATATATCGCCAAGTTGGCGACAGAGCAGGGTCCCCCCTATGGTAACCCCTTATTGAAAATACGTTAATTGATCTTCAACAACCAATGGCCGCCATTTTGTTTCCCATGCAAAACTAAAATTAATTAATTAAAATTTAATGAATGAATTAATATTTGAAAAAACTGTATTAACATCAATTGTCATCCAGTACAAGTTTTAAAAAAAATTATTTCAACTTGATAAGATGAATAATGAGTATTTTATTAACGATTGAAAATTTGAACAAGATAAATATATAAATAAATAAATAAATATAGGGAGAGTGTGAGCTAATAGTAGGAATTGAAAAATACAGTTGCAAATTCCAGAAATGATGTGACCTGCATCTTATTTATGCTCTTCCCAAAGATCGTTCAGTGTTGAATTATTGTTTGAAGTTGAAAGTCTTACTTATATTTTACACGCTTTCATTATTTTTTCTGAAAAGCTTTTTACTGGAATACAAAATAAGTCGCCATATTTCCAATTTTACATGAAAAAAAAAAAAAAACCATAGAGCAATTGTAGGAGCTGCCATAATTGTTCAACAAACTTCAATAATTTATCTGGGTGACAGCATTTATTTATTTTCAAATTCTTAATACTGCAAAACAATTGTCTGTTGCTTTCAAAAATAATACTTGTTATCTTAATTCAAATTGTTAATTCTGATGGTTATTATTTTTATACTATTACTAGACTTGCACTAAACATAAATAAAAACTGATGTTAAGGCCTTATAAGGCATTTCCATTTTTTTAAAAAAGGTCTTCTTAAAGATGACTAATGCAGGTTTTTGGAGTTAAAAGTGAAATTTTCATGTACTTGTAGCAGTCAAAGAACTAAACAATTCAGCTACCAAAAATTCTGAAGTGTACACCTATAATTACTTCTAAATTTCCTAATAGTATACAGTTTTCAAGTTTCAGGAAGAAAATGCAGAAAATTGATACGTTAAAATGATAATTAGTTACAAACAATTTTTAGAAAAGACATTCTGAATGGAAAACAATGATAATGCACCAGAACAAAAAAATTATTTTAAAAGAGTACAAACTATTTACTAAATATTTACTTGTCTATAATCAATCTTAACAATTAGAAAAGAAAAAAAAATGCAGAAAACTATTTTTATTTTTTTAATTACTGGAATAACATTGTGATATTTCCCTCCTACTTTTTATTTTATGCAAATAAATAAATTTTATTCTGCCACATTTGACATTACTTACAGAATGTCAATGTTTGCTACTATGTGTATTTCTTGACAACAAAATGCAGGTGATGACCCCCCCCCCCCCCAAAAAAAAGGGGGGGTTGGGGGTGCTTTCATCTTATATTCTAGTGTAGATGAATTTTTCTCCAACTTTAGGCATGCAAAGAACATTCTAATAATACTTGCTAACAATTTGCAATATACTCATATAAAAAATAAAAGTACATATAAATTTCAAATGTTATTATTTTATAACTTCTAAGCAAATATAAGTACAAGAAGTTTGAACAAAACAAACTGAAAACACAAGGGGGGGGGGGGGGCTAATACCTCAATTTCAAGAAATTTTACATCCCTACATAGGATAAGAAATAATAGAATTTTGAAAATTTTGTGCAAAACTAATTCTTAAGAAAAATTGACATAATAAACAATTTTTAAGTATTGAAGAAAAAATTATATTGTTATTAACATCTGAATAAATCTATCTCTATTACACAGGTTGGAATTTATATTATCTATGTTTTTTTTTTTTTTTTTTTTTTTTTTTTTTTTTTTTTTTAGGCACCAGTTGGTTAAATAAAGCAAATAAATAAGAAAAACAGAAACAGTTAAAATTCTAGCCTTAAAGCAACTCCAAAACTGTTATTCTTAATATTTTTAATATGATTATTAAATTGAAACCTGACATGAGCAAACTAAACATGGTTTTCATTCAAAGCATTTTAAATTTAATGATGAAAAATAAGCAAAAAATTGGGGAATTTCAATTGATAATTTCAATTTACAAACATATTTCAAATTGCAATAAACATTTACCCCCTCCCCCTCCCTCTAAAAACAAAATAAATAAATGGATATTACTGTGATGGAAATAATTTTGTAATATTATTATAATCCATATTTATGGGCCGTTAATTTGAAGGTATAATTAAATTTGAAGTTCTTTTTAGTTACATGCGTTGTGTAATGTTTGCAATAAACCCTCCGTTCTTTGAGGTCAGCAATTGTAAAAAAAAAAGAAGTAAATGAAACTTCTTACTTGGATCGTGTAGTCTGTAAAATAAATGAAGAGGAGACCTTTAAGCATACATCAATCTTTTATTTTCATCTTGAGAAGAGAAGATAAGGCTTCCCGTTGGTCACCGTTCATAAATTAATTATTGCCAATAAAAACATCTACTCCACTTGAAGATAGCTATTTCTTTTAAAATTAAAGTGCAGCATGAATCAAGAAATTATTAAGAAATAATTTAACCGGAGTTGTTAAAATAGTACACATCGTTTACGCAAAAGTTTTTCACCGGATTCCACATTCATCGGCGTCGGCAGACCGGAGCCGGAGCCCGCGATCTTTTTAAAACCAAAACTAAGTCATGACAGCTCTCCAACAAAACAGATTCTGATTTAAAATTAACGGAATTTTTAATTTATAGTAAGAATACGGGGACTTCAAAAGTTACTGAAAGAAAAGATTTAAATCTATTAGAGAATTTAAAATATTAGGTAATGTCTTAATAAACAAATCCGAAAGAAAACATTTAAAAAGCTTATTTTTCATTTGCTCCTCGCACAGCGAATAGACACACCTCCAAAAGATAGCCACCCATTCAATGCATATGCCGTGAGAGGCTTGCTCTGATGACATCATCACAATCGTACAAAGTTCAAAGGAGAAGCATCCCATGCCAGGGGCAGCCGAACGTCAGCGAACTTGCCGATGTGCGATCGAAACGAATCGCCCGAGCAAAAATAAATATGGATTTAAGTTTAAAGAACATCGATGTATAAGGCCAATAGAAATAAAACAGTAACATAATTTAAACACTGTGAGATTTCATCTCACAATTACTACACAAATGCATGGATAATAGAAAAAAAAGTTCATGTGTTACACAAGATTTGAAGATTTCAAATAGGTAATAATGTATAAATGGAATGAAAATTAGGTACAAGAAGTATTAAACAATAAATATATATATTTACCTTTGATAAAACAAGATTGCCCATCCATCTGACACAATCTACATAATTCATATGTATGTCTCTTGTCGTAAAAATTGGAAAATGTTGCTTCAGAGCGTTGAAAGGCCTGTAAAGAAAGAAAATAAACATGTAAATACATGTTTGAAATTCTAATATGCTCACAGATTTATTTTTTAAGTGCATACAGAAAATAAGGTCGCAGGCATTTAGCTGATGGTAATTAGTCGACAGGACATTTGGCCGACTAGTACATTTAGCTGAAAGGACATTTAACCCACTAGACATCTAGCCAACAGGACAAGTGATACAGAAACGAGACAATTAGCCAATAGGACCTTTAACTGACATGTACATTTAACCAATAGGACATTTAGTCATTATGTATATTTAGATGACATGATGGTATAACAAAACAACTGTATAAACCTCAGTAACTTGTTGTCGTCACTTTCATAAAAATGTGTTTTAATTCATTACAGATATGCCAGGGTTGGCGAACTTATGGCATGCATGCACAGGATGGCACATATGATATTTTCTATGGCAAAGGAAAATTACACGTTTCAAAATTACTCTACAGACAAAATTCCTTTTTCTTTTTGTTACAATATATAAAATTTTGTTTAACATGTGCAGTCTATTAGAGACAAACTAAAGAAATAATGCTTGCATGAATTAACACATTAAGAAATTTACTTTTCTGTGATGTTATGCAGCGATTTCGCTGTTTAATTATTTTTATCTTCTTATATAAATTTAAAAGATTTACTTTTTCAAATGAGGTTCACAACAGAATCACAACAATAAAATGACAATAGGACTTGACTTTACCAAGTACATTACAAAATATTTTTAAATTTGAACTAGATATAAAGCATTCTCTATCAAAAGTAAACTGCAATAATCTCATTAATAAATTATAAATATTTTTATGCAACTGAGATTATTATGTACAAAAATAAAAATTAGTAATTTTGTTCTCATTACTACAGTATATATCACTTGAATGAATCATATTTCCAAATCAAAATTTCATCAAATTAATGGAGAAAAGAAAAAAAAAATGTTTCCTGTTAGCTGATCAAATAAATATCAGAATGAGATAAAAGTATTCACATAATTTTTTTCAAGAAAAAAAGCAGGCTTTGTAAAAAAAAAAAAAACTGGTATTTTACCGTGCAAGCACTGGGCGAACATCTCCAAGCTATTTAGTACGCTTTGGGCTAGGTAAAAAGTCATCCTCGCTGTCGTCATTCGAACATGGACCCTCAGATACGGGCCAATGTGAACAGCCAGGAACAGGAGATCTCGATCGGATGACTGCAGTATGAGACTCACACGCTACATTACACTTAGAAGTATACTCTCTTTCTGTACAGTACTCTCTTTGTGTACCGCCACCGCTTCCCACCTCCACCTTTTATAAAACAGTGATGAATAATGCAGGCATTTTGAAATAGTGTAACATCACTGTTTTTTTGGTATGCGAGATCAGTTGATTCTGAATGTTAGAACATCAGTGCCCGGTAGCAGAAAGTTCCAGACGGGAGACATGCGTTGCAGATTTTCTTTTCCCTTTTGCAGATTTTTTTTCCATTGGATCTTTTCCCAACTTTATATTATGCTTAGTTCTTTATTATTTATTACTAAAACTTAAGATTATTATTAATAAAAATGAGTAAAATGCTTAAAGACATTAAAAGTAAATGATTAATTAATTAAAGGTTCATTTGTAACATTTTACCTGCAGATTATTTTCAGTCCCTGAAAGATCTGTCGCAGACACTTGGAGAATTTTCTGCTATTGGGCATCAGTGGGGGTAATGTATACAAGATCACTAGTTGATTATGCAAAAAAAAAAAAACATTTTTTAACTAGGCCGTCCAATTTATTTTACGTGATTTCAGATTTTTCATCAGCAGGCCGAGTATTGGTTCTGTGTACAATGCAGGCATTTTTTAAGTATAATTAGAAAATTTTTACAAGTTAAAATTTGTCAGAACCAATAATTAAATTTAATTCTAAATTTAAATTGTGATTTCTTAATAAATCACAAAGTTTATTAAAATTCCTTACGTAATTTTTATAAATATCAGTCTTTGGTTTCAGACAAAGAGAGTCTACTAAAATATTCAGACAGGTAGTCTTCTGTCGTATCACATATTGATCTAAACTCAACAAAAACATGGTCGTGTTTGATCAACATTGAATAGAATTCGCTTGAGTAGCAGGCTATATGGAAAACTGCTTCTGAAATGACAAAATTTTTTTACTTAGCAATGTAAACATTCTGGTATTTTCTTGAAAAAGCATACGACGAGTCACCTCTTCGATAGCTTATAGGTGCCTGTCTAGCTTTCTGATAGTCTATACTCTTAATTTGATTAGCTCTACATCGATTCCACTCTAGAAAAATTTTCGTTATCAAATCACAGAACTCGATTGAATTTTTGTATGTAGCATTATATACAGGGTGTTATCGACACACTCAGTCTAACATTACGCAGGCGCTCAGCAGTTTTTATGCAAGCGAATCAAACATACTATCAGCACAGGTTCGATTGCGCCTGAATAAGCAGAACTACATTCCAGAAACACTCGAAAATCATACAGTCAGCTAATTACAAGTGCCAGATCACTTGCCACACCGAGCAAGACTCCTCGTGTGAACATTGTGAGCAGTGGTTTAAATAACCCATGGGTTCGTCGAATGAATTGCATTCGTATAAGTGTGAAGGATTGCGACATCTTTAAGCTGAAATACAGCTTCAAAGACCAACAGATATTCGGTGCCAAAAATGTCCTGAAGTTTTCTAGTTCAGTTATTCCTAGTGCTTGCAAGAATGCATTTTTTCGGAATAATCTGAATCGCTACAGATACGTGAAATTCAATTCCTTCACGTATTCTGTTTACACCGAATGTTTAAATTGGACGCAGACTGGAAAATACATGATGCATACTGAACCATTGCATTATCTTATAGGATTTGTAGAGGGATTTAAAGGAACACCTTTTTTTTTTTAATTGGGATCTGGATAATGATTACATTTTGATACCTGTTGGGAGCGTATATCAAGTGATCTGCATTCAAAAATTCTATTTGTATCGGGAAATAAACCAATGGTTTTTCGTTATAATGTGCCTGCTATGGTCAGTCACTATCTTGATTGTTCTAAAGTACTATCTGTGCCTACAGACACACACCTACATCTGTTTCTTGAACGATGCTGTGGCCAAAGCAATTTTAGAGCTCCGACCAGTTGGTACGGATCTTTACGTGATCTGTTTACAGAACATAGCAAAATGCAAATTAAACAAATTGCCGAAGACATTCCTGTTCAATTTAATTTATATGTTACATGTCATTTGGACTGTACATTTAAAGGCTTCAAATATGTTTAAAAATAAAATATTGTGATATTTTTTGTATTTTTAAATTTCATTTTTTAATAAATCCGTGCTCTAGCACTTTGAAACTTAAAATTTGTGTTTATTTATCGTGTTTTAAAATAAAAACAAAAATGATTTTTTTTTTCAGCTTGCATAAAAAAAAAACTTATATTTGGACTTTGGACATCAGCCATCTTGGACGTCTGCCATCTTGGATTTTATATCCCCCGGACGACCAATGTGTTAGATGGCTGCCACCTTGGATTGCATAATCCCTGGACGGCCGCCATTTAAACAGCCGCCATCTTGGGGAATCTGATAAGCGGCTTGGACCCCTTCTTCCAACTAAGATTAGTATTACCTTAGTTGGAAGACGTCCAACATCCAAGTGACCTTTGCACCGTCCAGATTCTGACGTCACGCCTGCGTATCCCGTCCAATTTTCAGCATGCTGATCACGTGACCAGTCTGGACTTCAGCTTTTTTTTTTTCAGATTTATTCGTGACGTAGGCTTCTTCTATTACGTAATCGCAATAAAGGGTGGGAGGACTGCGGGATAGTCTTGCTTGGTGTTGGCTATGATTACAGAAGTAAAGGATATCAGATTTTAATATCTAACCATGATGTAATTATAAGTAGAACAGTCAGATTCATTGAAGACGCAATTTCCGACAAGGAAATTACAGTAGTTCCACCAAAACAAATAGAGAATGAAGAAGAAACATCTCAAGAAGATTCAAATATTATGAAGGAACAACCTCCGACACCAGTGGAACCTAGAAGATCTCGTAGAATTAATAAAGGAAAAACACCAGAAAAATTAACTTATTTTACAGGAGAAGCAATGAAAGAACCTGCTGGTTTCAAAGAACTGAATTCTCTTAATCCTGATAGAAAGAAGAAATGGTTCAAAGCAATCGAAGAAGAGATGCAATCTCTCAAAAAGAATCGTACGTGGGATCTTGTAAAGCTACCCAAAGATATAAAGGCAATAGGCTGTAAATGGACATTTAAAGCCAAATTGAACGAAAATGGCACAGTTGAAAGATATAAAGCAAGGCTCGTCGCAAAAGGCTTCAACCAAAAGTTTGGAACAGATTACGATAAAATTTTTGCTCCAGTAGTCAAGCACACAGCCATAAGAGCATTTTTAACAGCTGCAGCTCAGAAGAATATTCATGTCAAACATGTTGATATCACAACAGCATTCTTGAATGGAGACTTCAAGGAAGATATCTATATGGTACAGCCAGAGGGATATGTTGAACCTAAAGTTAATCATGAGAAGAAAGTTTGCAAATTAAGAAAATCCATACATGGGCTTAAACAAGCTGCATATGTGTGAAATCAAAAGCTAGCAGAAGTTTTGCTGAAAAACAATTTCAAGCAAAGTATGGCAGATGCATGTTTATTTAGAAAAACAGATGGAAATGAAAATATACTAATTATTCTGTATGTAGATGATCTTCTAATTTCTTGTAAAGATGAAACAAAAATCGACAAAGTGATTGATATTCTGAAAGAAAACTTCGAAGTTAAAAATTTAGGTGAAGTGAAACATTATCTTGGAATCAACATCCAAAGAAATATTGATGAAGCTTTGAATTGAATCAGAAAAATAAAATTGAAAAATTATTTAAGAAGTTTAACAAAGAAGAGAAGAAGCCCACATACATACCAATGGAAACTTCATACCCAAAAAATGAAGATGACAGTAATTTTCTCAACGATAATAATTAATACAGACAAGCCATTGGAGCTCTTCTTTACATAGCAACCGTGTCTCGACCGGACATTGCCCTATCAGTTAATATACTTAGCCAAAACATTGAAAAACCATCAGAAAAAGACTGGAAATCAGTTCAAAAGATTATCATGTATCTACACACAACAAAGAGCCTGAATCTTGTTATAAGCAGCCAAATTGACCCAATTCTCACTTGCTACTCTGATGCAGACTGGGCTGGTGATAAAGCGAACAGAAAGTCTACAAGTGGTAAGATCTTTCTTTTAGGAGACAATCCAATATCATGGTTCTCAAAACGCCAAAATTGTATTGCTCTGTCCACTGCCGAACCAGAATATATAGCTGCTGTAAATGCTGCACAAGAAATACAGTGGTTGCTGACTCAACTAGATGACTTAGGTCTTGAACAATCCTTACCAATTATGCTATATGAAGATAATAAATCTTGTATAGTACTGACACAAACTGGGAAACATAGTGCTAGAACCAAGTACATTGATGTCAAATATCATTATATTAGACATTTACAAGAACAAAATATAGTGCTTGTCGATTACTGTAGTTCAAAAGAAATGATTGCAGATATATTAACAAAATCTCTTCCCAGACTCAAATTTTTAAAATTAAGGGAAAAACTAAATTTAATTTATTTTTCAAACCGCTAGATTAAGGGGGGATGTTGTAATATACTCCTTTTATTTTATTTATGCAATCTAACGATTCGTATATCTTAGGGTATCCCAGGAGAGGCCAAAAAAATAAAAAGTTTGAAAATGCCAAGTCTCACCTTTTAAAAATGTTCTTTCTATCATAATATGATATTACAAAAAAATTCAAGTCATTTCATAAAGGTTTAGGGGTCCCCCAAGCTAATAGAAAATAGGGAATTTATGAAAAATTTTAATTTCTAATTAATATGCAGGATTGCAGAATTCTACCACACTTCTCTTACAAATTATTTTATCCTAAAACTTATTTAAGAAACACTTTATTATGTTTAACAATGATTTCATTTGATGTTTTATTTTTATTAAATTTTTTATCAAAATTTATAAAATTACAATCTGAGGACCATATTTCATTTTTCTGATCATTACTCTTCTAATGCTCTTCAATCTTTATTAATCTACTGGATTTCATTAAATTAATATCATGAACTATAATGTTTCTAATATTAATAATAGATGGCAGCTCCAGCAGGTGTTAAAGGAAAGTTTCATTGATTATTTATCAGTCTTCGGCTTTGGATATCCATGAACCAATAAATCTGCTGAAGAAACCTCTGGGGAAGAAGTTGTAGTAAAAATACATTTAAATGATAATACAAAGGCCAAAGGAAATAAATCTAAGCTCTGCAATCACAGATCCATTACTACTCCCAAGAGTTGTTGGTGTTTTAGCTTGAACTAAGACCAGCATAAAATATCCACAATGATAATAGCATCTGTAATAAACAAAGAAGGTCGCTCTTCCTCTACCATGACGTCTGACCCACTTGTAAAAACCCATAGTGCTTTAAAAAAAAATAGTTCACCGGGAACGCCAATATCTTCGCCAAGAAACCGTTCAACAATTGAGCGGTACTATTTTTTTCTTTGCAAGATAAACGTACCAAGCTTCTTGGAGTTTCTAAGTTATTGTCTGGAACTGGCAAAGAAGCAGCTGATGCTGTTTTCGAGCTCTTAAAATCGCGGAAATGTGAATCTGAAGTAATTGACATTTGTTTCGATACAACCCATATAAATAGTGGAAGATTTAAAGGAGCATGTACAATTTTTGAGCAGAATTTTTAGGCAGAAACCTTTTGTGGATAGCATGTAGACATCACATATTTCAGGTTCTACTCTCTGATGCATTTAGTGTGTGTTTTGAAAAATCTATTGGGCCTGAAATCTTTTTATTTAAGAGATTCCGAGAAAAGTGGTCTAAGCTCAACCACCATGAACTAAAAAAGTAATCAGTACCCTTCATAACAGCATCAGACAGTTTAAAAACTTTTACTTCTAATCAGGTAAAAACTGCTACAAAACTGCTTTGGGATGATTACAAAGAAATTTTAAATCTTGCATCATTATAATGATTGGATTAGACATTCAATTTAGAATTCGAAAGCCACATGATCTTCACCGAGCTCGCTGGATGGCAATTTATTCCTTGTAAAACAATTGCAAAGCAATTTATTCCTTGAAAATAAAGTTATTGTTTAATGGGAACGAAAGCACAATGGTATTAACTGCTCAAGAGTTTCAAGCTATACAGTAATTTAAACAATTTGTTGTGTGTGTACATTTGCAGTCTTGGTGTACTTGCCGATCTGCTATTGATGATCTTCCTAATGAGGTTTCACTGATTCAAAGGTTGAAAGAAAATTATGTCTAACACATAAGCAATATTGGATTAAATATGATGTTATATCATTCATAGTATGTGAGTGGAGAACTGCAACACTTAGCTTGTTTTCAAATCTTCTTTCTGGTAAGCAAAAATGAACGATAGTTTTGAACACTAAAAAACAAAGGAGTTCTAATTCATATCTATTAGAAATTCTTTCTCTCAAATTGGATAATTTATGTATTTCTAATAGTTTCTTTGAAATGGCTAAAATGGAAGATTGTTTCCTCAGTGTACAAAGTGTGTCAGCAAAGATAGGTACAAAACGCCATCCTATAAAAAAGCTGCAATATTTGCTAAAAACTTGCCTTGTGTAAATGATGTTTCTGAACAAGCTGTTGTATTCATACATGACTTTAGTTGTTCAACAAAGAACGAAGAGCAAGAACAGTTTTTGTTACAGGTTGTAGAGACAGGGATGCAAAGAGATTCTGTAATGATTTTGTAAAGAGCAATCGCCAAAATCGTTTTGAATTGTAGTTGATAAAAAATGTGTGAATGTGTAAATAAGTATGTGATAACTTTAAAACATTCTTCTTCGATGATTTTATTTACTAATTGTAATGTAAGATAATTGTTTACCTAAGTTCACTTTTTGTGCATAATTACACAGAACGTAGAAATGTCTGCAAAATCACATTCTTCTTGATTTCAGTAATATATTATATCTCTTCCTACCGGAGCAAAAACATAATTTATACAAAATTTGTTTAAAACAATATATAAGAAGCTTTCATAAATGATAAAAATGTCATTTGAACATTAATGGTTTTAAATGTAGCTAATAAAAAAATGCTGCATTTCACATTATTTTGGCCATTTTTATGCAAGTTCAATGACCTTGGGAGACCTCTAAATATTTTTTTTTAATTCTGAAACAATTCAAAGTGTTTTATATTCACAGGAAGAACATTTTTAGCGGGTGAGAGTTCACAATTTTAAAAGTAGATTTTTTTGGGACACCCTAGTATACCATATCTCTTTTCTTTTTCTGCTGCTAGAAGGCCTATCGTGTTTCCATGGAAATAGGTTTTGATAGTATATAGACATTCTAAGATGTTCTATGATGTTCTTCGTAGTTGAGTGTTGATTGTCTTTTGTAATGGTGATGTCTGCCGTTTTGTCCAGATAAATAAATGTACATATTATGTGAAATGTGATGCTGCATTATTTATTTGATGGTCATGTTTTAATTTACTACAAGCCAACCTGCGCTACTGAGAAAAGTAAGCATGAACTTTATTTGTTTAAACAAGTATAATATATAATCTATATTCCATTACTGATTATATTAAATGAAAGTTTGTCAACTGCTTACAGACTCACCCACATAAAGACACTTGCTGAGCGTAAAGCCATAGCCAACACCCAAACTGTAAAGCAGAGACTGCCTTCAGGGAGGACTTCTGAGAAAGTGATCTGAATTCTCAAGATGCACAAGAAAAAATGCTGTGTGGTTACCCCTATGAAGCACATTGTGACGGTAGCCTCAGACGACTCATTTAGCTGCCAACATGACATAACAGCGCACTCTCTTCCCAGTCATCTTCCATACTTAAGTGGCGCATAGTGAGTGGCTGTGTTCAAGGTTTGACACTGTCTTAATCCTTTTCGCTAGGCTTTGCTTAGCATTCCTGCTTCGGTACAAAAGTACCTATCCCAGCTCCCTGTCATCTTCCTCAGGAAATTGAGGGAACAACTTTCAGACACCCACATTCCCAGTCTTCTTCCGTGGGGAAGTACTGCACAAACGACCATTGCCACTCTTGCGATTTTGGAAGAATATAATGGGAAAAAATCAAAGGGAACATCCCACTTCAACGATGAAAATGGCTTAAATAACTCACTTCAAGAGTGCTAAGTATTAACATGTAAGCTGACTGGTTGTTTTCATAATTGCTTCGGTTGTAAAAGTTATTTGACTTCAAATTTTCAATTAGTTTGCTGTTATTCGCCTCTGAGTGTAGTTTGCCTTTTGGTGTATGTGTCAGCCGCCAGGCTGTAGGCCCCAGTCGGCATTATGTTTGTGGAGAGCGTGGTGAAAAGAGGTCCAATGATTTACTTTAATTCTTTTAAAAGACAAGAGTTTTTTTTAATTTGATTCAATAGTTAGCCTTGCATGCCAGTTTATAAATTCCATTACTGTTTTTTCTTTATTGCCATAGTGCAATTGACCTTCAGGTATTTCTTATGGAGTGTATTTCTCCAGTTTTATAAATACCGTTGCTAGACTTCCTTCATTGCCATTGTGAAACTGATTGTGAGGAGTGAATTTCTCCAAAGTAATTCGGTACTATGATTACACTGATGCTATCAACCCTTCTTTATCATCATAAAAATATAATCTGATTTTATGGAGTGGATATCTCCATCATCAATTTATCATTATTATCTTAATCAAAAATAATTCTTCCTTGGTTATTAATATTAACTCATCTCTGAGTCTCCATCATAAAGATTCCCACGAGTGGCTACAATTCTTTGATGCAAGAGGGATTTCATTACAGCTGATATGCTAACAAATTTGTTGTGCTCAGGAGGAGCAGATATCTTCCACATTTCTTATCTTGAATGATCTACAGTGAATAAGTAAACTATATGTTTCTTGTCATCTTAAACAATCTAATCTTCCTTGAATAGACTTTAGCAACTTTCCCATGTGCAACTTAAAATTCAATAGTATGAATTTTCGTGACAGCTAAATTTGTGTAATATCATCTCATCCTATTACAATAATCTAGAACATTCATCCTGATTTAATACGTTATTCCAATGTTTATTTTAAATTACCGTGACTCTTAGAAAAAATTTAGAACTGTTGTGTGCTAGTACTACAAGAATTAAAACTTAAAACTGCATGAAGCTTAATAACAATAAATAAGAGCAAACAAATGTGAATGTTCTCTTCAATTAATTATATTTAATATAGTCTGAAATTATGAAATTTTTGTGTTGGATCCAATATTAATTAATATCTTCAGTTTGTGTCAATAAAATCATTTTCAACTTCATACTGCTGTTTGGGTTATTTAATCTTCAAACATTTCAGCAAACAGGGCGAGTCCTTTCATTTATATTTGACTTTGATAAAATAATAAAATTATATTGAATTTTACAGTAATTTTTTAATCCTCATATAATGCAATAAGAATTTAATCATAAATCTAAATTTAATTCTTTTGAACAATGATTCATTTAATTAAACATTTTAAACAGGGTTGGATGGTATTTACTGTCTGATGGTTTTTACCGTCTTTGGAAAAACATGTTTTTACCGTGGTTTTTACCACCTTTGAAAAACTTATGAGTTTGACTGTTTTTTGTCACTTTTATGAAAATTTATCTTCCAATTTTTCATTTTCTAAGGAGTCAAAGTTTTCTGGGTATTTAATACCACTATTTCCATACAACAATATTCACCTAATTTAGTTTCTGATTAGGTAAGTAAAAGAATGTTAAATGAAAATAGCGGTTTTTAAGGAATATAAAAAGCTCAGTAGACATTCCTCCATGTTTACCACCTACAAGAATTCAAAATTTTAATATATTATTGCACATTTATCATTATTAAACCCTAATGCTTATTATAACTATCATTATGAGAATGCACATTACAATATTTATTTATTATATTTATCTTAATGGAGACTAGTTTACTAATTTTTACTGAAAGGAAATGGAAAATTATAAGAGCACTTTTATCACATTTAAAAAACTTAATCATTTTAATAAACCAAATGCTTACAAATATTATCACATAATATAGTTTGTACAAATGTTAGTACAGTTTACCAGTCTATGCCCTTGGAGCCTTTTAGCATTTTATAGAAAGCTTTGTAGCTTTCTGTACACCTAGTCCATTTTTTTATTTACTGTGGATGGATATATGAAAAATTCGAAAAAATTAGCTCTATGGATGAAGGACTATAAGGTATGGAGTGAAGATTCAACATTAAATGTATGAATTCAGGATTCATTTCTTTGTTATTTAGTGCTTTGCACTGAACTTTGGCTTTTACATCTTTTGTTTTAAAGAAGCTTCTTGGAAATGGTTGTCCTTCAACTTCATATGCCAACAGGAGTGAAAGAGAATTTGGCATAAAATCTATACACCATTCCCTTTCCTTTTGTGTTTCACTTATAATAGATCTTGATTTTTGTGCATTGGATCTGTCATACATGCTAAAAAGTGAGAGGGTTCTAAAGCCAAATCGATTTGTTTTTTAACAAGATCTTTATATGGAATTAATTCAGGACAATGCACTGATTAGACTCTTTCTTTCCATCAAAGACGGGGATACAATTCAACAGCGTATCAACACTAGGTTGAGTCATTGTATTCTTTTTAGTTTTTTGTAGCGAATAATTTAGAGAAATAATTTTATTTTTCTGTCCTCTGGTTTTAACTCCAGAGGTATTTAAATCTACACTTCTCCTTTTAAATTTTCGCTTATTGTTGGGCATAACCTTTTAACAGAATATTTCTGTTTATCATACTTTTTTCTCTATATTGCAACATATGTATGAAAATATTCTAGATTGCATAAATACATAAAAACAACAGCACTAAAATTTAAAAAAAAATTTCTTAGCCGATGAAGTTGTTTTGTAGATTATTCTTTTACACACATAAAAAACCCCTAAAATGTTTATAATACACGTATATATAAAAAACAACATAATTTCATTTAACAGAAAAATATCTGTCTTTTTCTACAGAAACAACAATCTTATTTTATTTTTTTTTTTTTTTTTATATGTAAATATTGTACCACTACTTCGTAGTACGACTCATAAATTTTCTTTTGTATCACCTTGATACAATTTCAAAAATCATGATCTATTGACATTTCAATCATTTTTATACCAGTCATATTATAAAATTTTACTCATTATTCTTATTATTATTATTTATACAGTATATAAAAAAAAATTATTTTTACAAATGTGTCATCTGTGATGTGAATGCCATTATTTCTCAATGGTAACTGAGATCCAACCAAAAGAGAAAAGAGAGAGAAAAAAAAAAATTGTAATTCCTAAATTTACCTATTATAAATCCCAGAATTATTTTTTTCATTTCCTTTTTTTTTTTTTTTTTTTTTTTAAATATTGCTAACATATATTATTCATTTTATTTATTTAAATTATTATATGTGTGTCATTATTGTTACAATAATAAAATTAATTTTAATAAAATTTTAATCAATTAAACTTACATACCTACAATATCTTTAAAATTGTGACATTAAAATAATACTTAAATTACTTTTCTTTATTATTATTATTATTATTATTATTATTTCTAATGACCTCAGATGAACGTTCCTGAGTCATAGCACCATTTTACTTTGATGAGGGGGGATGCTGGACAGATAATTACACTTGTTTATCTCCTATTTAATTTACATCCAAAATTGTTAATTGGTCCAAATCATCCAAGCAACCTCATAGTAAATTGGTATATAATTTTATATACCTTAGATAAATTCAAATAACATAAGTGATCGTAATTGCGCAATTCTAGTAGAAGAGCAACGCGAATAATTAATCAAATTAAATTATAATCCACGTAAAACTGTAATTATTAAATTTAATTAATTACGAATAAAATTAAGAGCTTGCGTTGTGAATTATTTAGACGAACTCTTCCACTTATGAATTAAACTAAAATTTAAGCTGTAAAAATAGTTGACACACCTTAAACATTATCAATTAAATAATTACAGAAACTTTTTAAAACTTGATTAAATATTTTATTTACATTGAACACAACTATATACAGAAATACATAATATTAATTCAAAAAAAAAAAGAAAGCAACACTTTTGTTTGCTTCTCATTATTTTATGTATATTTAATCTTTAAAAAAAAAAAAAAGACAATGTTTTCATTTACTCTTATTATTATATATTTTTCTTTTTTGCTAAAAAGAATAATTTTCTTTCATTTTTAAATTACCTTAATTATATTTAATTATTGGTTTTGTTGGATCTCAGATTGCTCTCTACCATAAAATATCAGAAAAGGATATTTATAATTTCTCATATGATTTAAAGTGGTAAAAGAAAAAGATAAAGGTAATACCTTATATCATAAACGGGATGGTGGCCTTTATTCATCAAATTCAGAGTTGTCGCGTTGCTAAGGATCATATCCATATGTCATCTGGCATCAGCTTCTTATCAGAGCGGCGATATCGGGATGGCAGGATGCATAGCTACGGACCGCAGTAGAACAATCAATTTTATTTCAACATCAGGAAGACATCCTCAATTAGGCTTGCTTAGGCTCACTCCGATATGTCCATCTCGCCTGGGCATTACTAGGGCTTTCTGGATTCATTGCACGGGCTTTCAGGATTCATTGCACAGGCTTTCAGGAGAGCTCCTGCATCCTCGACATCTTTTTTTAGACTCTCTTTTTCAAACCTTTTTCTTCTGGCACACCAACTCTTGCAGTGGGTGGAACTATTTGTCTAGTCCACCCTTATTGGATGTGAGAAGATTTTGCATTATCCTTCGATAGGCCTATTAGCTAACAGTCTGCAAATGGCCCCTTACATATACTTTAATATTATTATATGCCTCAAAGTTTGGGTGGTCTGAAAAGCCATAAATTTATCCCAACACTTTTATTAAGGCCATAAATTTATTCCAACATTTTTATTATTTTACGATTTCTAATTATACACTACTTTCCACTGGCTTGTCATAAAACGACACCATGGCGTCTGGCTATTGTTGTTATCTGAGATCCGAACTACATTCAACATTATACATTCATTTTACAATACAACATTTTTTTTTAAAAATATATATTTAATATTTAAAATCAACTTAATAATTTTTGTATGAACTTACACTCCTATTTTACTTAAATATATAAACATTATAATTTTACACTCATAATTATATTTTATAAAAAAATATTTATACAAACAGAAATAACAAATTACGCAATTTTACTTTGATTTAACCAACATGGTGCGGGAACATATTGTTATATGTTGCCCAGCACTCTGACAAATATTTAAGGCTTTGGCTACTGGTTGTAGCTGTTGAAATAGATCCTTCACTTGTTTAAATAAATTAGTCATTCACTAATCTTTGAATTCTAATATCAATATCTTTTACATGATTTTTGCCAGAGACCCGGAGCTGGAGCTGGAGCCCAGAGCTCTCTGGAGCTGTGCTTTCCCTGGAGCTGGAGCTCTAAATTTTCCCTACTCCATGGCTCCTTTAGTTTTAATATTCTTTTAAATCTTTTTTTTTTTCAGTCTTTAAATTTCCAGGCTTAAAATATTTCAATTACATCATTATTCAGTATTTTAATTATATCATTTTTTAAGTTTTTTTTTTTTTTTTTTTTTTTTTTTTTTTTTTTTTTTTTTAATTAGAGATGGAAAACTTCTCAAAACGTGGTAAAACTACTTTATTTCTACTTTCCACTGAGCTAAGTGACAACACTATTTGAAAACAAATATGGCAGCCTGCTGTTTACATGTATAGTTGTACAATTTTGGTTGTTTGAAAAGTGTAGAAGAAATTTAAGATTTTTGTCTTTAAAATTCCATCAAACTTTCTATTTCAAAAACAAAAGCTAAAAGATGTATGTCATATTTTCTGATTAAGCATTTCAAGTTTGATGAGAAGAAAAATTCATTTTGTCAGATCTTTAATGAAGGTAAAGGAAGAAAGAATTTGTGAGCAAAAAGTTAAATGTGTAAATTAAAATCTGCAACTCAAAAGCGCGAAGTCGGAGTCGAGTTGGAGCCACAGTATTTTATCTAGAAGTGGAGCTGGAGCATCAAAAATTGTTCGGCTCCGGGTCACTGTTTTTTGCAAATGTTAAGCAATGCAGGACTATTCTTAATAAATGTGAATATACATTCTATATGGTTATTCCATCATACTTCGCTTGGCAACTGGTGTTTCAGTTATCAGATGATGATTTTGGAAATACTTCTTTATATCAACATGTTTAGTAATGGATATTGGAGCTTTATCTTCTGCCAGTAAGTTCATCCAATGTGCTGTACATCCATAAACAATCATATTAGAGTACAAGTGAAATGGACACTCTGCTTTGCAAAACCGATACTGAACATCTGTTGTTCTATTTATAGATGGGGAATAGAAAATATGGTAAAATTTCTATGATTAAAGTACTATATCAGCAGCTTTAGAGAATTAATTCTTTATTTCGCATCAGTTACATAAAAATACAACTTCAATCAATGGTATTTAATACAATTTAATGACTAGTAGTTTACTGTATCCTTAGGTTTTTACCACTTTTTTCCAGGTTTTTACCATGTCCTTGTAAAAACCAGTTTTTACCGGTAAAAAGCCAACCCTGATTTTAAACAATTTTAAACTTTAACAACAACCAGTAGTATTAAATGCTATATATCTTGACTATAGTGTATTGTTAGATATACACTTTTGAGCTTCTTATTTTAAATTTATCTTTTGATATTTGAAGCGTTTTATATTATTTAGGTTTTCTCATGAACTTTTGGTCAGAATTGAAAGTTTAAATATATTTAAATGTCAGAAAATAAATTGGCAATCAGTATAATAAGGGTTCCTTAGATTGTTTGAGATACATTTCCCATTAAAAATATAAGAAAACTCAATTCACAGTAGTACAGTAAATCATAAACAAGCAGTTTTTGTGAAAATAGCTTTGCTTTATTCTTCAACTGTTGAAACAGGAGTTATGTGTTCAGAATTGTAGAGGACCTACTGCATAATTTAAACCTTTTAAGACACCAGAAGAAAAAAAAAAACTATATTTATTACGTAGAGAAACCTGAGACCACTTTAACTGCCTAAAACCATACTTTGTGCTATTAAATATTAGATTTTATTAAAAATATACTGACTTATAGAACAGAAATTTTAATACTTCATATAGAAAAATTTAAAATAAAAAGTCTTATTCGATAAAATTAATATAATAATGCAAAAATCTGAAACCTGTTATTTCTCGCAGGATTATAAGTATAAGATTCTTGAATTGCCTTGCGAACTTTCTCTTCATTTATTTCCCATATCTTAAGAGAGTGATCCATTCCGCAAGATACGATTTTTTGTCCCAAAAGGTCAAAGTCCTGCAGATGGAAGGGAAAAACATTATACATTAAAAACATCAAAACAAATAAAATTTGTGCTTATAGTTTTTCTAAAATTTCTCTAATAATTAAATCCTGGTTTTTAAATATTTTGGAAGGTTCTTTTTAATTAAAAATAAAATCAAAGGAAAAATGCATAAGCTGAGAAATAGGATGAAATATTTCAGAACCTTTATGTTATGTTACTCCAAAAAATCTTTTTCATTTAAGTTTTATTTACAATACTAAAGTTAAAAGCAAATTACATGGTTTCAATTTGTTTGCAAATTATAAATATTTGATTAATAGTTTGTTATAACTTTTGGTATCTAACACGTTTAAACAGCAAATTTCCTTTAATTATGTATAACTGCATGACTGTCATTCTCTACCTCAAAAGGAATTATACAAGAAATGATTGCACTGACCACAGCTTAATTTCTAACACTATTTTGTCTTATTTATTTATTTATGCATATTTTGTCAAATACTTTGGATAATTTTCCCATAAAAAACAAAACTCAGATAAGTTAAGATTTAACACACAAGTGTTCACCATTACTCACATAAGTGAGTATTAGAGACGGGGAGAGAAGAGGGGCGGGGGGATGGAATGCAAGTCAACAATATTTATAAAATCTTCTACTATGTAAAATATTTTTTAACATTTTAAAATATTCTGTAATTTATTTAATTGAATAAATGAAAACAAATCTAACATACAGCACTAAGAACTTCATCTCTGTGTCCTTCAACTCCACCAAAAATTGCAATACACTGATCTGTTTTAATGTTCCATAAACGAAGAGCATGATCTAAAAAATAACAATTATATTTAAATTTTACTTGATACTGTAAAAAGAACATGTGAACTCTGTGACTAATATTCATACAGATACATTTATTTAAACAATAGTTATTTTAGAGGCATGCAAAATATTTCCAATACATATATTTTTTAAATACTTGTGAAACTCTTCATCAAACTGAGAAATTGTAAAGAATGATGAATATACATCTAAATAGTTAAGCCATGCACATTCCCTTTTCCTACTTTTTTAATGTTTTATGGAATGATTTTCGTTTAACACTGTCATGCATTTGCCTAAGAACTGAAAGAAATTTAACTTTGATTTTAAAGAAAAACATCCAAGGATAAATGTAAGCTTGCAAAATACATAGTTACATATGTTCTGAAAACTGTTACAGCTATGTTGGAAATATTTTTAGTTAGAAGTTCCAGAAAACATGCATGATTTTTAATATAATTCTGAAAAATAATAATTTTTATGTTACATCACAAAATTATCATACAAAACTAAAATTATCACGCAAAATTTATTCTACCCTTATACTACTCATTAATATTGTAAAAGGTTTAATCCTCATATGAGGCTCCTAACTTAAGTTATAAAAATCAGTATATTAAAATTGGTTTCAGAGACAATTTGAATTTGACTGACACCTATGAAACATCAAGTACAATGAAACCTCCCTGTGCGACCACCTCCCTGAACAACCATTTTTTCATTAAACGAAATTTAATCCCATAGGCTCAATGCAAATTTTATCTCCATTCAGAGACCATCTCAGTTGAACTCCCTCCATGCGCGACCGATTTCTTTGAAGAAAATGAAACAAATTCTATTTTTTACCTGGTCTCTTGAAGAAAGTTTTATTAGGTTGAGCAAAAAGTTCTGGGAAATTTTTGATCTAATAGTTATATATAACCAGACCTATAACCAGAATTTGTATCGTATATATGAGGACTAGTGGTATATCTATGGGAGTTCAGGACGTGGCTCCATCCGATTATGGCCTCTTTTGATCAATGCAACACTTTTTTTCAAGGGCCGTCGATTTGAATCCTTTAATGAAGTTGAAGAAGCATGTCAAGAGTTTTTCGATTCCAAGGAGCCGCCATGGTACTTCCAGCAAATCCGGAATCTGGCAGAACGATGGCAAAAAGTCGTGAACTATGATGGTCCCTACTTTGAAGAATAGTCCTTGTTACTTTTGTTGTTAATTTGCGCATAACAACACAACTTTCACAAATTTCCTAGAACTTTTTGCTCAACCTAGTATTAGAAAAATAATTCCGGGGAGCACATTATTCATCAAACTTCTAAACTAATCCCCCCCCCCCCCCGGTAACTTTTAAGTGTTAAAATCCCTTTGTGCCTTTCTAGGCAATGAATTTAACTCTCTGATGACAAATTAAGAATGACAGTCAATAAACCCCCCTGCCCTAATCTGTCAGGAAACTCTCAAAAAAATAGATAAATTAATGAAATCATCATTATTTGTTTCTGTCCAAAAAAGGTTGCATTTATTTACTGAACTTCGAAAGGACTTGGAAATAAAAGTTATAAAAGATAAAACCATAAAATCAAAGCAAATATCAATGTACTAATTTTTTAAACTCTCTGCAGTCTGCAGTAATTGACCAATGTAATTAACTTTGGTTTTGATACTTAAATTTTTATATTTTATCCTAATGTGAAAAATAAATTTTAGTAACATTAATAAGTGTGCCTAGTGTCCGAATGGATGTCGCTCTGGGTCTTAGCTTGATTTCATTATGACACCACAAAGCATGTGAATAGTAGCAATTGCCCTCATTTCCCAGAATATCCGATCATTTCGTAAGGTTTGGGGAGTTTTTTGTATTATTCCCTGAGATTCTCCTGACTTTTATCCCCTGATTTTTTCCTGAATCCAATAATCCCCAAATGAGTATGAACAATGGGTGAGTATTGCTGTTATTACAAAGAAAGAAACTAACAAATTTAGAAAGAAAATTATTCTTCACAAATTATTTACAAAACAGTCTTCAAAAACACTGAAAAGAATTTTTTACACATTCAATGACAGTCAACATTTCCAGCTTGACCAAAAATTGAAAATTATTATAAGAAATAATTATTTTGAATATTTTTTTAAGTTAGAAAGGAACTTAGAAAGTTATTTTTTTCTTCTTGAAACAGAAAAAAATATTTCAACTCAAGAAAACTTAAAGATTTTAAAATGGACATAATTAATTAGTTTTTCAATAAATTTGCATTTGAAATTCATTTAGTTTAAGACACTATCATAATTTTGTTTGTTTAATATGCAAAAGAACATACATAATCTTGCAGTAATAAAGGAAAATATTTAAAGAAAAAAATAGCAGAAAAAGATTAGTACAAGAAGAAAAACTGAAAATATTCGTAACAACCTTAAGTCACAACAAAAAATTAAATTTATTTCACTTTATTATTTGCTTTGCAATAAATATTTAAAATTTTATTTACAATAAATTTTAAGCAGTAAAAAATTACAATAAATTATGAGTTTTCTTATTATGTTTTGAACTTGACGAGCCTTTGAATATTTTGCAATTAAACTATAAAATGTACAAAAAAAAAAAAAAAAAAAAAATCCCCAAACAATGTAGACAAATAACAATTCATTATTCCTTTAGATCTGTTTTGAATATAGGAAACTCTAGAAAGTATTTAAAAAAATAATAATAATAATAATAATAATAATCTGATGTGCTCTTTAATAAATGTACACAGTAATAAAACCTACCTTTACTGACTGACAATAAAAGGTTGCAATCAAAGGGATGAAACTTCAATTCATTAATGGCATTCCCATGACCAATATAATGCTAGGGAACATAAAATAATAATAATAATACATACATAAACGGCATGTCAAAGTCATGACATTAAAAAATGCCTTTAAAGATTGATAAAAGAAAAACCACAAAATTTAATATAAAATAACTTTATGTAAATATAATAAATAAAATCAATAACAGATTGCTCATAAGTTACAATTCACACAATATAAATGATTATAACTTATGAAATACAACTATGAAATATTTGACATTCATTTATTTTATTTATTTATGTATTTAACTAGTAAATCTGCAGATCAGGAGCCTCAACGTCATCTTTCCAAGCCATT
Organism: Maratus speciosus; assembly: GCA_963932465.1. NCBI lineage: Eukaryota > Metazoa > Arthropoda > Arachnida > Araneae > Salticidae > Maratus > Maratus speciosus. The sequence goes on along the minus strand of OZ010791.1, from coordinate 38,567,776 downwards.
GTTTTTTAACACTCATTGCATAATATTCAACTTCCTACAAATTGCATTTTAAAGTTTTCAAATTACATAAATATTTATAAGAATACAAAATACTTCGTAAAGTTTCAGAAATTAAAAGAGTTAAACAAGTGGTTATACATTGATGTTCTGAAATTCTGATGAGCTACATATTCTGGTAACTTTTTAAATCAAAAATTGCATTTCTTCAGGGGGTCTCTGCCCCCCTGAACCCCCCATAGTCTATTTAAATTTACATTCGTAATTTTTTATTGATTGTGCGGATCGTTATATTATATCTATGTTTTTTTTTTTTTTTTTTTTTTTTTTTACGCTGTGATTTATAAGGACAAGCATAAGTTTTCTTAATAAATTAATAAAATTTAAATTTAAAATCAAATCAAATCTTCATGTTAACCGTACGTGTGAGATGAAATCTCACAGTGTTTAAATTATGTTACTGTTTTATTTCTTTTGGCCTTATACATCGATGTTCTTTAAACTTAAATCCATATTTATTTTTGCGCAGGCGATTTCGCTTCACCGCACATCGGCAAGTTCGCTGACGTTCGGCTGCCTCTGGCATAGGGTGCTTCTCCTTTGAGTTTTGTACGATTGTGATGACGTCATCGGAGCAAGCCTCTCACGGCATATGCATTGAATGGATGTTTATCTTTCGGAGGTGTGTCTATTCGCCGTGCGTGGAGCAAATAAAAATTAAGCTTTTTAAATGTTTTCTTTCGGATTTGTTTATTAAGACATTAGCTGATATTTTGAATTCTCTAATAGATTTAAATCTTTTCTTTCAGTAACTTTTGAAGTCCCCGTATTCTTACTATAAATTAAAAATTCCGTTAATTTTAAATCAGAATCTGTTTTGTTGGAGAGCTGTCATGACTTAGTTTTGGTTTTAAAAAAAGATCGCGGGCTTCGGCTCCGGTCTGTGTCTGCTGATGGATGTGGAATCCGGTAAAGAGTTTTTCGAAAACGATGTCTACGATTTTAACAACTCCTGTTAAATTATTTCTTGATACCGTGGAAAAGACTTTAATTACGTTTCGCATCAATACTAAATTTGATTTATGCTGCACTTTAATTTTTAAAAGAAATATCTATCTTCAAGTGGAGTAGATGCTTTTATTGGCAAGAATTAATTTATGAACGGTGACCAATGGGAAGCCTTTTCTCCTCTTCTCAAGATGAAATAAAAGATTGATTTATGCTTAAAGGTCTCCTCTTCATTTATTTTACAGACGACACGATCCAAGTAAGAAGTTTCATTTATTTCTATTTTTTTACAATTGCTGGCCTCAAAGAACGGAGGGTTTATTGCAATATTACACAACGCATGTTAACTAAAAAGAACTTCAATTTAATTATACCTTCAAATTTACGCCACATTATTAGTAATACCACAGTACGCAGACAATAAATCTTGAAGTGATGCCAAAAATGTAATCCTAAAATCTGCTACATTCAGCACAAACACAACGACGTGCTTAAAAAAAAATAATAATAATAATATTTTTAGTAATACAGTTTTTAATTCATAATACAATCAAATGCTACCTTAGAGTGCTTAAATATAAGGAGATCATTTTCATTTTACAGAAAAAATGCACGGATGAAGTCAAAGAATTCGGTCCCTGTTCCATGTGCTTGTTTTGTTTGGGCCGAATGAGGGCATTTAAACCTAAGCGATAACGCACATCATATTGCAAACTGTTTTTATGGCATACAGCATCTCCATCTATCTCTTTCCTCCGTGAATAATAGTTAATTTTATTTTACCCAAGATCTTTTTATTTCAGCATCTTTGTTTTCAATAAATGACGTCTAATTCACCTGCTATGTGTACTTACTCAAAACTTTTCATCTTGTTATATTAAGAAATACTCGAGAGTTTTCTTTTTATTTCCAATATGCCACCATATTATTTTTCTTATTCTTAATTTTGTTTTTCATTTGCCTGTTTCACGTCAAAATATTTCAATTGAAAATTGTTTAAGAGAAAATATTATTCCGGGTTTTGATTTTCTTTGCAACAATTAAAGAAATATTGGTAAATGTTACGGAAAAATGTCACATTATTCTCTATGAAAATAATGAACTTTTGTATTTTTAAACAAAATATTTGAATAAAATAAATAAAATATTGCCTATTTTTATTTCTGGGCTAAAATCTATCTATATGCAAAGATACAAATGCATTAATTCATCCGTTTCGACGCTGGCTTTACTCAAACATTATACACGCAATTATACTGATATTATTAGGAACAAATACGTTGCTAGGCAACAGATGAAAGAAAAGGAAAAAAATGAAATATGTATTATGTCAAATTGATAAAACAAAATGCTTTATATTATTGGAAAACATGCATAAAATCCCCCCCCCCCCCCAAAATTATAAACCTAATTAAAAAAATCTCGCAAATATATTGACAAAATTTCAAACTAAGTGGAATAATTTAATAATCCTATTTATAAATTTCAGCCTCCAAAATTTACCATTTAAATCCATTTTTCATATGAGTCATTTTTTCAACAAATGAAAATCTGAAAATCGTCTGACTTGCCATAGGAAATGTCTGACTTGCCATTATAGAGCAAAATAAAATGTTCTATATTTCCCGAATGAATGAACCGAATTTAACCAAAAACTATACAGCTAAGTCCGAGTACTTCATCAACATGCCCAGTTAATTTCAAGCCGATCGGATGCTTTTTGCGGCAGTTATCGTAGAACAGACAGACTAACAGACAAACAGAAACCAAAACTTTTTGTGTCTCCACAGTAAGCCTTCACTGACGTTTCGGCAATTAACATTAGAATATAATTAATATTACAATATATAATATTACAATAAATAATATGGCAACCTTTATGCAATTAAGTGTCTATCCTGTGATTTAAGATGAAAAAATTACAATTTGTAGAAAATTTCTTGTGTGAATTTCCACATTCAAATTAAAATATTATATGTATTTGAGATAAAAAAAAAAAAAATAAATAAAAAAGTGGTGAATTACCATTAAAATATTATTATTTGGGCTAAACAGTAAAGAAAAAAAAAACATTTTATCTGAAAAAATAAATAAAATAAGTAATTACATATTCAATTCATCAATTCAGTATAGAAATTTATGAAAAACCATATGTTTAGATAAAATAAAAAGTAGCCTCTATCTTATTCTGGGTTATAATATACCCATGAACGAAGAATAAATGGGACTGGTTCAGCCATCTTTTTATCAGCGCTCTCTGAATACAAGGCCTAAGTGCTGACAAATACTAAATCTCAAATAAGAAATTAGATTTACAATGTATGTAAAGTACAAATTTATTTATTTATTTTTTATGTGCGTACAAAAAAATGTATGTGTGTGTGTTTGTATGTGTTTGCTGTTTTTGTTATAGATTAAGTAAGATCAATTACTATTATAAAATCAGCTTGCATAAAATGGTTAAGCAAAAAAGGTCGCTGCCTCGGTATTTTTATAATGATCATATAAGAAAATTGTTTTAAATATGACGCAATTTGTGCCATTTCAATTTTGTACATAGTAATTTAATTACTTTTAAAGATTTCATTCTTTTTTAATACTCACTCATGTGTAAATTACATTTTTCAACTGAAAAATGTTTGTAAATATCATTAATATTATTTGGGCTTTGGTACATCTGGCAACAGTAGGTAAGAAAAGGTTGTTTAAAACTATGAATTAAATTTCTATTCAGATAATGAAATTTTGAACAAAAATTTGGAAAAAAAAAATAAATTAAAAAAATGATGGGACACTGCACACCACAATCTAGTTAAGTATGTGCCTGCAAAATATGATTAAAATTGGTATGCATAGTTTTTGATCCTATAAAATTTTGTTTAATTGAACTACTTTGATTGATTTCAATATCAAATAGTGCTTAAAATAATTCTTTGATCCAAAAATTCGCTGTTTCTCTGCCACCCCATGCTCGTTCTTGTCATCCTCCAAGCTGAAAAATGGAAGCCTTTTATACCTTTATAAACCACGCCATACATGTTTGCTCTGATTCCCAGTCATTTAATTTTGAAATTCAATACATTAAAGCCATTGCGATTGACAGAGGTTACAACCCTTCTATAATTGATACTTCTCTATTTAAACTACAGCATCCTCGTTCCTCAAACTCGCCTCAGTCTTCTACTCTTTTCAATATCAGCATTGTGTTACCTTTCTTTCCTTAAAGCAAGCTTTCCCCATTCCTAAAATTCTTAGACAATATGACTTCAAAATAATTTTTGCCCCTACCAATAAACTCGCCCTCTCGAAACTCAAAGACCCTATGAATTATCCAATTCATGGGAATATATTAAAAAACAAGAAATCAATAAATCCTCTATTGCAAAACATTGCTGGGAGGTGAATCATACTTTTGACTTAAACTCGGTTAAAATAATCTTTAAACCTACTTCTATACACGAACTTAACTTCCTTGAAGCATTTCATATTTATAAAAATTTTAAAAATATTGTTAATTGTGAATTCGCTACTCCCCCATTATCAGATTGTTAGAAATATTACATAAAAACTTCTTTCTCCTCTTAAAAAAAAAAAAAAAAAAAAAAAAACAATTTCTCACTATTTCGGTTCCATTTCCCATCTATTTTCCTATTAACTGTTCCTGCAAACCTCTGTTTTCCTATTGGTCAATAAACCTTTAACTTGAATCTCCATCTCTCCAACATATGTGAGCAAATTTCTGCCATCCTTAGCACTGAGTAAGGTATACTACATGCTACCAAAACTGGTATGCTTGAAATTAAAATTTTTTTTGCTTTTAACGTTGTTATTTTTACATTTCTATTATATTGCACCAAGCTCCTTCTTGATAATATTAAAAAAGGCTTTGTGATTGTGTCAGAAAATTTACATTGTTCAGCAATATTTTTTTTTTTAAACTTTTTTAACAAACACCCTTAAATATATATTATACAAAATATTGCAGAAAATTCAAGATTTTTGTGTGTACTTCCAATGTGTTGAGTAAGTTCTAGAACTTTATGTTGTGCATGTGCTGGTTCAAGTGTTAAAAGTTTTATTTAATATGTATTAGCTACTTTTTAAAAATTTGTTGACCGATAGCAAAACAAACACCAAACAAAAAATATTACTTGACTAAGTGCTATTTTAGGAAATGTTTCATTGTGAATTATAATAGCGTAAGCATTTATTTTGAATGTAAGAAATGGTAAAGTATTACTGCATAGTAGAAGTGAAGAACTTTCTTTATATTTTAAGGGAAATATTAACTTACCATCCTGACTTACAATTGGTCAATTTGATACATCTGACAAGGAGAGGGCAAACCCTGGTGATCACAGATTTTGATTATTTTTATATATGTTGTAAGGTGGAGTTGCGTTAGTCTCAGGTTCAACGGATTTTATACATTGCTCTTTACTTCTCGAGAAACAGGGGGTCTAATATTATAACGAAAATGAAATACTTACTTTGTAACAAAGTTAGTGCATTGTTCATAGCTCAGTCAGTACGGCGTCTGTTCGCTGCTCTGAGAACTCGGTTTCGATGCTGGAACATGCTGCATTTGATTTTCACATTTTTTGTTTTATAAATATACTTGTAATTATAATTTAATAATCTCAATTAAAAATTTTAATATCGTGCATTAATCATAATGTTAACATATTTAAATTTTTATTTAGCATTTTTAATTTTTAAACCATTATAAACATCTCATCATTTAAAGATATTTTTTTTTTTATGTATCTATTATTGACTAGGAAAAATTCGAAAATTGTTACAAAATCATACCATATTTAATATCGAATTGCAGAATTTTTCTCCCATCGCAATAGGATATTTCAGATGGTGGTTTATTTGTTAGAAACCCATTATTTTGTAATAAAATTTTACAATACTTTAACGCATGTGTGACATCCCTTTTCTGATTTTCATCGAATACTGACACTTCAGATTGATTTTCCTGTGAACAACGCAGCTTGCTTCTTCCATTTTTATATGATTATAAACTGTTATAGAATACACACTTGTTTGATAAAGATTTCAAACAGAAACCACCTAACTGCACCAAACTAAAAAAAGAAATAACCAAAACCTCTTGTGGTGCCCTCTAGTTATAATAAAATGTAATTTTTACAAATAAAATAAAAATTATAACAGAAACAAGATAAATCAGAAAGGAAAATAATTCAAAGTGTAAGAAAACATATTACAAATTTAAAAATCTTTAATATGAAAAAAAAAAAAGAGTAATTTAATTCTTATGCTAATTTTTAATATAATTATACTTCTTACTTTTTAAGACAATACCTAAATAATGTTTCTTTAAAATCACGAATTGACACAATTGTTCAATATCATTGCATCAATAAAGAATATATGAAATACATTTTAAAAGTCATTAAAAAAAAAATCAACAGTTTTATGCTGTTTTGTAAAACGATTTAGTTACAAATAAAAAGAATAAATTTTCATCTATTTATTTTTTTTTAATTATTATTTGTAACTAAATCGTTTTAAAAGGTTTTTAAAAATTATAATTCATACACAATTTTTAATTGAGAATGAGATTATTAAATTATAAATACAAGAATATTTATGAAACAAAAAACGAGAAAATCAAATGCAGCACGTTCTGGTATAGAACCCGAGTTGTCGGAACAGCGAACAAATGCCGTATCGACCGAGCTACGACCAACGCAGTAACTTTCTTACAAAGTAAGTATTTCAATTCTGTTATAATATTAGATCCCCCTGTTTCGCGAGAACTAAGGAGCATTGTATAAAATCCACTGAACCTGAGGCTAAGGGGCCTCTACCCTACAACGTATATAAAAATAATCAAAATCTGTCATTACCAGAGTTGGCCCTCTCCTTGTGAGTATAAAAAGGATAAAATTAAAATTCTTGCTTTTTTGTGATGAAAGAAGTCTTCTAAATAAAAAAAGTATATGAATTGTATAAATAAAATTCTGTAATTAATAATTTAGATTTGGTAAAATCATGTTTTTTTAATCACCATGAAGGTGTTTGAAACTACAAAAATACAGATGTTAAAATTTTTTTAAACAAACAAACAAACAAAGAGAAAAACAATTGTAATTTGTGTTTAATTGTATTTATATTTTTTAAATAATATGTAAGCATGCATAACTTATATATGTGTAAACTAAATAAAGGGTAAAAATAAAAATAGCAGAATATATAATATATATATATATATACCATAAAATCTCAATTGTAAGCCCACCCTTTTTTAAAAGCAAAAGAAGTTAACTTTGGGAGAGGGGCTTATAATCGAGATTTCTTTTAAAAAAATCATTAACCATCCGAGCGTCTTGAGAGCTTTCCAGCATTTTCATAAAAATGCATATAAAATTAATCTTAATTAAAATTTTCTTTCCCTGTTTGTTTCTAAAATACACTACTTGCCTCTTTATTTGATAAACATCTTGAAATACAATTCTGTTTAAAATAATTTTGTCTACAACAGTTTAAAGTTGTTTTTGAGAAACGGAAAAATATGTCCAAACCACTCAGAGGGTTAAAACCCATTTTTTACCATTAATTTAGAAGCAAATAAAACAAATACGGGGCGAGAATCTTCCGTATTTTGGCAGATTTCTGAATTGAACACCCCCCCCCCCCCCCCAACTAAAATCTCTTCCAACAAAAACCCTAAGCAAAATTTTAATACTTTATTTTTTTTTTCAATTTTACTCCTTTATTTGTTATTTGATTTATTGCAACAATATTTAATCAATAATCTAACCCCCCCCCACCCACCCACCAAAAAACTTCTTCTCTGTTTACCCCTCACCCTCTGGTATCAAACATGCATAATTTAACCTATAAAACCATTTAATTTAAAAATTATTTCCTGACCTGTGTCTACACTATAGTAACATGCACTATATAATACACTATAGTAACATACAAATGAATAATTAATACATCACTTAAATTATCCCCTCCTCCCAAAATCTTTGCTTCTCTCCCCCTGTCCCCCCACCTTCGTATCATAAACATTACCCCCCTCTACCCCTGCATCTCATGCAGTTTAAAATCGTTATAATTCTTTATTTTTATATTATTTTTTTTCTGCTCAATTTATAACTTTGTTGTAAAAATATTTAAATAACCAGCTTAAAAAAAAAAAAAAAAAAAAAAACACAGTATAAAATCTTTCTTTCTTTTTTTTTTTTTTTTTTTTTTTTGCTCTATTTAAACATAAAATATACAGGTGAGAGGAGCAGCCAAACTGCAAAACAAACAATTTTTTACTTTCCTCCCATTTAGAAATCCCCCCCTCCCTTTGGGACAAAAGGATGAAGCAAAAATTTCAAAGAGGATGAAGATTTTTGATGAGTGAGATTAAATGAAATTATGTAGATGAAATCCTCTTACTACAAAATAAATATTGCAAAATTTAAAAAAAAAAAAAAAAAATCATTAAAAGATTTTATGCTTTGTTGAGTGGGGGTCAGAGGAAAAAGATGAACTTTTAGAGAAAGGAAAGTAATTTTAAATAACTGATTATTTACTTATTGTTACTAGTGAGCTACAAATAGAATGAAAGAATTAAGATTTTAAATTTTTTATGCTGAGGAGGGAGGGCAAAGAAGGGAAGCGGACATTTCATGCAGGGGGGGGGGGGGGTAAAGAGATAGGGGTGATTTTATTAAGGTTATGTTAAAACATATAGTAATCCACTAAAAAAGTCAACAGATTCAAAATTATCTCCTTTAACTTTAAAATCAATTTTTTCCATAAAAAAAGCTTGTGATAAGGAAAGGGAGGGGTGGGGGGGGACTCTTACAATCAGGATTTAACAGTATATATATATTCAAAATACATATAGCTTTAAAATGTTATCGTTCAGCCTAAAATTTGGCCGAACATTTGGTATTCGACAAAATCACTATTCGGTACATCCCTAATAATTCGTTATACAGTCGACGCTCGTTATAACGACCCCTCGCATGCCAAAGATGAGGGTCGTTATAATGGAAGGTCGCTATAATGAAAGTGCACAAAAATAAACTCTAATCATGTGCATGAAAATTAAGGTTTCAAAGGAAATTTTATAATTCGACATTATTGCTGTTATTTCTAAATTCTGTCTACTTTCGTATCAAATAAACATTGAAAATGAATAATTATAAAAATCAATTTAAGAGAATGATTACGTATTTCTAAAATAAAATTTAAAGTAAATGTTAAATCACATACACAAAAAAAGTTACTTATGCATTAACAATTATTTTCTACAAAAATGTTTCGAAATATTTGTTTATTTTTTCTGCATTTGATATTTTCTTTAAGCATAATTTTCCGTCTCAGTTAGAAATAAGTAATTTTATGTGTTTTCTTGTCTTTAGAAAATGTTTTAAAGTGACATTAGTACGGTCATTTTAAGACATTTTACAATTGGCATTTACCGCACAGTGAGTTCTTGGGAAAAGAAAATGTAAATCTTTTTTGGGGAAAAAATCTGGAGGAAATGTCAATTCGGCCACTGTATTGAGAAATAAGCTGCAGCCCGGACATTATATTGGGTGTAAAAATGACGTATCATAAAGGGGATATATTTCAGGACATTTTGCATCGGTCGTTATAACGAGCATCGACTGTAATAATAATTCATTACATCCCTAGACAACTAGATTTTAATATAATGGGTACAATTACAAGCCTATTTAAATGGCGTTAGAAACATTTCATACATACTTTTATGGTTTTCTGGACAGCAGGTTCTATAATTCTGATAACTCCCCTTGTTCCAGCTGCAGCCAATAATGGATGTCCAGTAACATCATCATATGACCAAGCACAGGTATAAAAATTTTCATCAGTCTATATGTCAAGGAAGTATAAATTTTAACAAACAGGCTATGTGCTCAGAGTCAGCAAGTCTATAATAGATTCGAGAAAATTATGGTGACTTTTTATGTTCAAACAATCAACTACCAGGTCAAATCCTTAAAAACTTTTTCACTGAAAATTAAACACGAGCTTCTTTTCTTTTAATCTCGACACCTCTCTTGCACCAAAGCAGGTGCAAGAATGAAAAATTTACGGCATAGTCATACACGTTTCAACCGTCAAAAAACACCTAAAGCTCTATGGTTTACATGGCCAAAGACCAGCAAAAAAGCCTTTGTTTGATATCTGCTAAGAATAGGAAGTCTAGACTTGCATTTGCAAAACAGCATAAATCGTGGACAAGTGTAGAGTGGCCTAACGTTTTGTGGAGAGATAAAAACAAGTTTAATTTAGTGTCATCTGATGGAATCAAGTACATTCGGTTTCCTAAAAACTAAAAACATGATGTTCAATACCAAATACCCAACGTCAAACATGAAGGCAGCAATGTGATGGTTTGGACAATTAGTTCTAATTGAAAGGAATATGGATCAGTTCATGTACACTGACATATTAAAGACTCATATGCTACCATACACTAAACAAAACATGCTTGCTGAGCAGTATTTTCAACAAGATGACCTGAAACACAAATCCAAGTATGTAAGTGATTTTATGAAATGCAGAAAAGGCAAGATTCTAGAGGGGCCAAACCAAAATCCGGATTTGAACACCATAGAGCATCTGTGGGAGGATTTAGATGGTAGAGTAAGATGCCAAAATTATTCAAATAAGGAGGCTTTATACGAAGCTCTTAAAAATGAGCGGGACCGAATTCCTTTAGATCGAATACAAAAGTTAGTCGACTTGATGCCCATGCGTTTGTGAGGCTGTCATAAAGGTCAGAGGATATTCTACTAAATATCGACTAATTTATTACTATATTTGATAATTATTGCGTTAAAACAATTTTTTATTATAATGTCAAAATACTTTTGATTTATCATTTTTCTGATTTTTCTTGTATTTTACGTTATTTTCTAGTAAAATTCTGTACTAAAATTACTAAAATTCTGTAAATCATTGAATATGGTTATATAAAATAAATGATAGATTTTTGTATTTTATTATTGTTTTTGTCATTTATTCTCTTTGTCAAAATACTTTTGAGCACTACTACAGTTTAAACAACTTGTAACAATCGCATCCATTCCCTCCACTACAGCTGCATTTTTTTTTATATATATATGCAGCTCTTTGATGCTATTTGTGAAAATTCTATTTATATCACTTGATTGTGTTGAAACTGTGAATCATATTGAAACAGCAAAATAAATCTTTCAAATCTGTCAGTTACTTTTGAATATACGAGTAGAACCAGGTTGTGAATATTAAACTATTTCTTGTTAATATGCATTCAGGTTCATAAAGATTTTATTTATTAATTTGCTCAGCTATTTCATAAATTATTTTACTTAACATTTACATAAACATTATATAAGGGTTGGAAATCAAATTATTATTTGTGAAAAAAAAAAAACTTATTAAAGAATAAACAAACAAAATATTATAGCAGGGCTGCAGAGTTGGTGGGAAAAATGTTCGACTCCAATTCCGACTCTGGGCTGTCTAATTATACCAGTGTTGCCTGTTGGTTAAAATTATGAGAGAACGCAAGACAAATAACTTTAACTATTTCGGCATTAAGTCTGTTCTTAAGAACAGATTTCAGGCATCAGGGCTTCGAAAGAAAAAAGAAAAAAAATTATAATTTCCGCTATATTAATTTTACAAAATATTCTGTAAACTGAAATTCTTTACTATTACTATTTTTAGAAAACAAATTGCGTCCGACATGTCCTGGAATAATTAAGTCCAGTTATGGCTTGATCCGAGTCTGAAGAAAAAATTAAACTTGGGCTCAGACACAATCTAACTGTCCGATTCTGATCTCTAAGTTGGACAGATTATGTTTGTGTTTTGATGTTGTCAAAGAAGCATCAGCTGATGTAGCACATTTGTACTCATTCTCACTCCAGTCCAGCCATGTCCTTTGGAAATTGTTCTCATGCATCTTTAACTTGGGATGTCTGGTATAGTCCAAAAATAGCAATAATAATTCCTTTTGTAGATTTAAAATTACATATAATTGGTTTAATTTTACTTCAAACTGTCAAACAAAAAAAGCTGGAGCTGGAGTCGGAGTGTTTTTTGCGACTCCGACTCTTTTGCTCAAAAATGGGCCTGACTCTGACTCTGCAGCCCTGGTTAAAAGTCATATTCATATATCATTGCCTGCATAAAATAAACAACAGTAATAAAAGTGCTACAAAAGAAGAAGAAAAAAAGGATACATCAGGATCTGCATAAGCTTGAATAAGTTTAACATTGTCCTCAAGACACTCATAGATTGTAACCTAAAATAAAATGTAATAAATTTATAAATCATTTGCACAATACAATAAAAGTTACAATTAGACATTGTATTAATGGCAGATTTAATCACCATTCATCACTAAAATTATTATAAAAAGAAGAATTAATCATAAAAATGTGATTATCACATGTTCAATAGGAAAGATATGTGATTTTTTGATAAATATGTTGTTCTGTATACTTACACTAACATTAGATTTACTGAAAAATTCTGCAATGTTTTATAAGTACAGTATGGAACCATTTATCTGGAAATCAGTTATCCAGAATGATATTTCCAATTGACTTATTTCAGAAAAATGAGCCATACAGTCCCAGTTTGACATGTATATTTTCTTAGACATTACAACATGAAATAACTTGATTACAACAACTAAGATTTGAAATGGAAGCATATTTAGTTATATACTGGGCATTTTGATTTTTATGCATAGGAAAAAGGGGTGTTTTTATTTCTAAGGTATTTCTATAAATTGTCTTCTATTAAACTTTGGTTAATGTCTGATCTTGTTTGGACCCAATTCTTTCTGAACAGTCTAATAATTAGAGATCAAAACACTGCCATAGCCACATATATTCTACATATCTGATCAAACAGATATTGGTTTAATGCCCAACCAGTTATCCAGAAAAAACAGCTATCTGGAATACATCTGACCCCAACCATTCCGGATAAATGGTTCTGTACTGTATACCCTTATGAAGCAATTTATGGAAACAATAAAACATAATAACGGAACACTGAATAAGAAATTATTGATGATTTTTTGACATTGCTTATGCACTTGAAAAATTTTCTTCTCAAACAAAAGATTTTTAGACCACTCAAGAAATTTAAAGTCATTTAATGATTAAAAAACATCTAAGCTATATACAATAAGACGCTATTGAAACAATCATTGAAATATAGGAATTCATTTGCATGATAAAACGTACTATCTCAACAATTCACCAATTATAGTCACTTTGCCCCTCAGAACGACCATTTAAAAACAGTATTTTTCTGACTATCTGATCAGATGGCAACAATTTATTGCTTTCTTTTTTTTTATCATACAAAGATAATCACATAGTTTTTCATATAAATTCAAGTTACAGTTCTTTTATTATAAAGAATGTTTCTAACAAAATAATCAAATCTCGTAATAAAAGAAAAACAGAGAAATTTGCTTTCATAAAAAGAAAAAAAAAAAAAACTTCCTAGATGACTCAACATCAGTAGAAATTTTTATTTAAAGTATAGGTGCAGATTTCCAAAATCTGCACCTATTGGGCTGCAGTTTAGGTTTGAGCAAACCCAAAAAATCCAGTGGCCACATACAAACAAACACATAAAAACAATAGCGTTTATATGAAGAGAAAACTAAACAAGATCAATTACAACAAATGTATATAGTTAATTTAATCATAAAGTTCTTTAAATTTGAATATTAAGTATAAGTCTCAAACTATGTACATTCAGAAGATAAAATTGGGCAAGATACAGTAAAAAAAAAAAAAAAAAATGTATATTAATGTAATATTAATATAAATAAATATTAAGCATTCACGGTAATAGGGAATATTAGAAAAATAAAATTTCTTACTTTGATTTTGCCTCATAAACATATACAGTCGAACTCCGATTTAACGAATCGTTCGGGACTAGCAACTTTGTTCGTTAAATCGGGATAATCAAAGGAATATTTTTATACAACAGAACAAATTTCAAAAAATGGCAATAAATAAGAAGAACAATGCTCATTTACCTTAATAATGATGTTAAACATTTGTTGCTTTAAGAAAATACTCTGTATAAAAATTGATTAATTTTTTTATGTTCTCATTATAAATCATGTAATTAAGAAAAAATCTCATTTATTCAAATTTTATCGATAAATTAGACATCTTTTATAGATGTTTTTTACTTTGTTTCGATTTTGTATTCCAAACTTCTTTATCGATTTTTTCTGAAGCTGTGAAAACAGTGGTCATTAATATATATGAGCCATCAACTATCATCTCAAAGTATCCAAATTGCTAACTGCTTTTTTGAACGTTACATGCTTCATCTCTATTTCATTTTCTTCATACGATCCACTACTACTGATATTAATAACTTCGGTGTAACATGCATTTTCGCAAGTAGATATTTCTGCATCACAAGATACAAATTTAGAAAATTAACAATCAGGGCCATTGAAGATTTATAATAAATATTAGAAAAATTTTCCAATTTTTTATTTTCTTGACATCGAAAATTATTTGTTAAATCGAAGTATTTTTGTTCCATTTTCGTCGGGACCATAAAAAAATTCGCTAAATCGAGAAATTCGCTAAATCGGGGCTGTAAAACATGCAAAAAAATTGTGAATGTGTGAGATTTTCTTGCAGTATAAAAATCAAAACACACTTTTTTTTTTAAATAAGAAAAATTATCTTTAAAAAAACTTACAACAGACTATGTAAAATTATCAGATTCTATCTACTTGAATATATTTAAAGTAATAGATTGCTGCATTAAACAGACCATTCTGAAATGTTATTTTAAAAAAAAAGGTACTTTTTGGGTAGCCGGGTGCCAGTGTTATATATACAGTAAACTCTCTGTAAGGCAGACTCTGTGTAAGACGGAAATCTGTCTAACTCGGAAATATTTTCAAGTCCCTACAAATCCACAGACATAGAGTAAAATTTGTCTAAGGCGGAATATTGTCTACTACGGAACATTTTCTCGGTCCCGATCGATTCTGCCTTAGACAGAGTTTACAGTATATGTAAATATACACATATATATATATGTTTGTATATATACAATGTATGTGTATATATACATATGTATATATACAAATATGTATGTATATATATGTGGTGACAGAGTTTGAACTCTGCACTGCAAAGCCTAGCACATTCTTAGATGAGGCTCGGGATGATCCACCCCGACCTCTGAGTCAACGGAAAAAACTGCTGAACTTACACAAACTATCGTGAAAAGATAGAGTTGACTGTTGGTTGCTCGTGAGAGCAGACGTGTTGAAACGTCGCTGTTCGACCGAATACCGGGTCAAGGCGGAATGTCGCCGGCCAGTTATAGTTATCATGTTTAATCTAAATGTAAATACCCCATCTGTAAATACTTCACCCACATAATCATTAAAGTTTCAGATTCCATCAAGAATCGGCCTGGACTTTACTTCTAGACACCGACCACAGTGTACACTTATTCGTTAAAATAAATGTGCATTAAATTTCTACAGATTGGGGGCTGTCGACCGAGATATTTACATGCAAAGTGAGGATAATTGAACTTGTACTAAAGAAATTCTGATGTCCTTAAGTTAAACGATGCTCTGAAAAGGAAAGGAAAAAAGTTGCTTTCATCGAATGTTCCGTGAATTACTGGAAAGAGAAAAAAGAAAATTCTCATGCAGGAGGAAAGATAAAAAGAGTGTTTCTATCTGTGCGCATTGAAGTTTCAACTACATGTTCATCATTTTTAAAAGATCTGTTCCTGTGAGATGAATCATTTGTGAAAATGCATCTGATAAAGTTTGAATAGGTCGTTTCTAGTATTCGAGAAGAAAATATACGCTGAGCTAAATAGTGAGCGGTGAAAGTTTTTTCCCGTCTTATATGACGAAAGATTTTCTTTTTTTTTTCTTTTCTTGTGATAAAATGGGGAAGTGTTTTTTTTATTTTTCCCCATAAGTGCTTGAATTGTGTTAATAAAAAATGTACAGTAAGTTTCTGTTGTGTACGCCAGAAGAAAAAGAATATTTAGTAATTTATGCAGAAGTGGATTTTTTTTTTTTTTGTTCTGCACTTTTTTTTTAATAAAAGAAATAAGGCACTTGCTTAGACGTGTCTGCGAAGAGGAAATATAGGAAGGTGGGTTTTTTTTTTGCTTCCTAAGAAATACATGTTTTTTTTTTTGCTTCTTTGAAAGAAAAAAGTATTAACGATATAATTTTTTTTATCTTGTTATTTTTTTTATGTGAAAAGAAAGAAATATATATTATGTGAGAAAATTTAGAGGGAAGCAAGTTTTTATAAAACAGGTGTTAAATAATTATTTTTTTTTTGTATTGTTATATTGTGAAGAAAATATATATGTTTATTTTTTTTTGGTGGAAATATCAGGTACAAAGTAAGTCTGTTTTAGAAAACTGTTAATATTATTATATATATAGATATATTTGATTTATCGGGTGCTTATATATTATTGATTTATATTGAAATGTTTTATTTTATGTGTTAATTGGTTAGATATAATTATGGCACACTTAATAAGGTCTAAAAAGATCGATCTGGTTACTGCAGTAATCGAGTTAGGTTTAAGTCCTCCAGATGGTGCCAGGGTTCGCAAAAACCCGGGTTTTTCTGAAAAAACCCAACCCACCTGGGTTTTTTCATGAAAAACCCAATTTTTCCCGGGGAAAATCGGGTTTTTTCAAAAGTATAATACATGCATAATTACATTATTGTATACTATATTTTCTATATATTATATACACTATACATAAAAAAAATACATTGTTCCCTTATATACAATATAATTGTAATGCTATTTTACAAGTTATAAATTGTATAAATTATATGAATTTAAATTAATTAAATGTCAGTGTTTTTCACAAATTAGTTTTAAACATAATAGAAGATATAAAATTGTTAATTTTCTTTAAATCAAATAATGAATAGAATATTAAAATTTAAAATATATTAAGTAGGAAGAAAAAAAGTGGTAAACTAGTCGGATGTGCCAATCCCAAAAGTTTCTTCTATCTCATACATATTAATAATTCAAAATTCACTATCACAGTGCCAAAATTAAATGACAATTTATGCCCAGCATGAGGATTGTAAAATATAGATTTGTTGAATTGGATGCATATAACAAGGAGATATAAGCATCACCTGTTGTGTAATTTACAACAAAACCTGATCAGTAACAATTTACGTCAACATCTAACTGAATCTGAAGTTTGACGAAAATCCATGCATTATTAGTTTTGAGATAAAGCTATTGCAAAAAGAGAGATAAATGCAGCACAACAGCACCGCTTGGGCGATAGTATACTAAAAACTAATCAGCACCAGTTTATATCAAGGTTTAACTGAATCTAAATTTTTGTTCAAGTCCGTACATTAGTTCTTGAGATAAGAGTTATTGCTGAAATCGCGAAAAATGCAGCATAGCAGCACTACCTGTTCGGCGATATGCACCAAAACTCGATAAGCAACAACTTAACTTGTAACTGAATCTGAAGTTTTATGAAAATCTGTGCATTAGTTCTTGAGATAAAGCTATTGCAAAAATTGAGATAAATGCAGCATAGCAGCGCCACCTGTTGGGCAGTATACACCAAACACTAATCAGCACCAGTTTACATCAAGGTCTAACTCAATCTAAAGTTTTGTGAAATTCTGTGCATTAGTTCTTGAGATAGAGCACCCACAAATTTTTTTTCACATATAGACAGTCATTTTCTAAAAACTATCAAATTGTCTTCAGGACCTTTTTAAAACGTATAAATCCATCATGAACCGGAAGTCTCAAATTTTTCACGAATCCAATACTTTCTTCTTGTAAAGATAGAAGAAAGTAAAAATACATATTTTTTATTTCCATGAATATAGTTGATTTGAATTTTTTATATAAAGACATACCTATAATTATGTACTATGTATGTTGCCTACTAGGTTCTATGTTAGTAAAGTATTTCAATGTGCTGAAATACATTTTTATTTTACTTCAGATGTGTAATGGCTTTTATATATTAATATTTTTTCAAAATTAACTGAAATGACTTAAATTCATTAAATGTATATGTTGTTTAAATTATATCTGAAAATTGAAAAAACCCACTTTATGGGTTTTTTAGTGGGCTTTTTCAAGTGGGCCCATTCTGAAAAAACCCACCGGGTTTTTTCGAACTGGGCCCAGCTTTGCGAACCCTGGATGGTGCTAATAAAAGTCAACTGACTGATTTAATTTTAAAATCCGATGGGTATAATGAGGATCTAGTAAAAAATTTGCTAGCGGGAATCGTGAGCGAGAGAGAAGAAAGTAAAAAATTGGTGCAACAAAAAGAAATCGAGAATCGTGAACTTGAATTGAAAAAATTACAATTGGAAAATACACAAAATACCCAATTGCATAATCCAATATCTACAATCACCGGAAAGGGTTCCGATGTTCTAAAATTGTTAAATAGATATAATAAGGAGGAAGAAATTAGCATTTACTTAACCCTTTTCGAACGGCAAGCAAAGCGTCTTGGGATAGAAAAAGATGAATGGGTTACATATCTGTTGGCACTGTTACCGCTCGATATTGTTAGTTTAGTAAATCATGAAAGTGAAGAACTACCCAGTGATTGCGACTGTGTAAAGAAAATACTTTTAAGACGTTTCAAACTTACACCAGAGCAATTCAGGCAAAAATTCTTTTTACATAGGAAACAAAATTCAGCGTCATGGAAAGATTTTTCATTTGAAATCGCAAATTTTCTGAATGAATGGTTGTCGGGATTACATATATCAACGTTCGAAGAGTTAAAAAATATTTTAATCATTGACCAGATTAGGCGAAAATTGTCCCTAGAAATAAAGGAACACTTTTGTGACGAATTGCCAAAAATTACGAGTGTAGAAGATTTGACCAATAAATTGGATGATTTTGAAACCGCCAGAATTAACTTACGGAAAACTGAAATTAAGCCCACAAACACGGAATTTAGAAAACGTCAAGGTAGTGAAAATAATAGAGCGTTCCATCGAAATGACATTAGTCGCGTACCATATGAGAAAAACTACACACCTACTCCCCAAAAGAATTTAAATACAAAAATCCGTTGTTTCAATTGCAATGACCTTTCCCACCGTTTTAGGGATTGCCCCCGAAAAAAAGAAAGTCCGGTCTGCTGGAGGTGTAAAATTCCTGGCCACAGGTCTGACCAGTGTACAAATAATTCTCCTAAAAATGCAAATGCTGCCGTAAGCAATAACTCAAATCCGGTTGATAAAATAATAAAAAGCGTGGGGATTTTAGGGAAAAATATGGATGCTTTAATAGATACAGGAAGTGACGTCAATATGTGTAGCAACGATACTTATACAGCCCTGGGATGCCCTAAATTGCATGAAAATGATTTGGTTTTATCAGGTATTGGTGGTAGTCAAATTACACCCATAGGATTTATGACCGTAAAAATTGAAATAGATGGTTAAACAGTTAATTAAAGAAAAAGTAACATTGATTTACTTAGACGATGTCATAGTACTTGCAAAGACTGAGGAAGAAGCGCTTTTAAAACTGAAACGCGTCCTAGAAGTTGCATCGGATTACGGACTTGAATTTAATTTTGCAAAATGCCAATTCCTTAAACGGAAAATTGAATTTTTAGGCTATATTATTGAAAACGGAACTACAAGGCCCTCGGAAGCCAAAACTTTGACAGTAAAGATTTTTCCTGAACCCCGCACCCTTAAACAATTACACAGTTTTCTGGGTTTAACTTCTTATTTCAGAAAATACATCCCACATTATGCAACTATAGCGAGACCTTTAAGCGATTTATTAAAAGCGGGAAATACATTTAAATTTGGAATCCTTGAAAAACAAGCTTTTGAGACTCTTAAAGAAAAATTAGTTAACCCCCCAGTATTGCAGACATTTCGACGAGGCGCTAGACTAGAATTGCACACCGATGAAAGCGCCATAGGTTTTGATAGTGTCCTACTACAAGAAGATGAAAACAAAAACTTACATCCTATTCATTACATGAGCCGTAAAACTACACCTACTCAAGCAAAATACTCGAGTTACGAATTGGAAACACTCGCGGTAATAGAATCGGTTAAAAAATTCCGAAACTACTTATTAGGCACGAAATTTAAAATTGTGACAGATTGTTCCGCGTTTCAAAAGACAATGGACAAAAAAGACATTACGCCAAAAGTAGCCAGATGGGCTCTATTCTTACAGGAATTTGATTATGAAATTGCCCACCAATCAGGATCCCAAATGAAACATGTAGACGCATTGAGTAGAAATACAGTTCTAATAGTTACCCGATCGCAAGATGAATTAACTTTAAAAATAAAGAATGCACAACAAGAAGACGAACACATACAAGCGATAAAAAAGTTAATTGAAAAAAATGAAAGTTCAGAATATTTTATAAGAAACAACATTGTATACAAATATGAAAATGATAGAGAACTTCTGATGATTCCTACCAATATGCAAAAGGAAATAATACGCGATGTTCATAACAAAGGTCATTACGCAGTGGCTAAAACTGAAATTATTTTATACCCCAATTAAGAAAGCAAATTGAAAGTGTCATTGCCAACTGCATAGAGTGTATACTTTGCAATAAAAAGCAAGGAAAAGGAGAAGGTCTGTTAAACCCGATCTCCAAACAAAATATGCCCCTCGAGACCTATCATATAGATCACATTGGTCCCATGCCTTCTACAAATAAAAATTACAATCATATTTTTACTGTTGTGGACGCATTTACTAAATCCGTTTGGCTATACACCGTTAAAACTACAGCCGCTAAAGAAGTCATCGATAAATTGATCAGACAACATGATATTTTCGGAAATCTATCGCGAATCATTACCGATAAAGGACCAGCATTTACCTCTGCTGATTTTGAGAAATATTGTAAGGAAGAGAACATAGAGCATATTCCCATAACAACAGGGATACCTAGAGGAAACGGTCAAATAGAGAGAATGCACAGAATTCTTATCCCAATTTTAGCAAAACTTAGCGTAGAAGACCCCACTAAATGGTACAAATTTGTCGCGCCTGTGCAAGGTATCATGAATAGTACCGTATCGAGGAGTACAAAATTTACACCTTTTGAATTGCTGACAGGAACGAAACTGCGGCAGAAAACTGACCTGCAAATCAAAACGCTGCTAGATGATGAGGAATTAAATTCGTTCATATCGGAAAGAAATTCGAATAGAGAAATAGCTAAGCAAAACATACTAAAAATACAACAGGAAAACGTGAAAACGTATGACAAAAAGCAAAAAAAGGCCAACACATATAAACTCGGTGATTTGGTGGCCATTCAAAAAACACAGTTTGGGACAGGTACCAAACTAAAGCCTAAGTTTCTTGGTCCCTATGAGATTACTGCAGTAAAAAGAAACGATCGCTACAATGTAAGTAAAGTTGAACACCATGAGGGTCCAAATACGACCTCAACGGCTGCAGATCACATGAAGCCTTGGACTTCTACTGTCTAAGACGAAATATTTGAGATGTCTTCATTCAAAGGTGTTATCACTGTCAGGAAATAGGGCATACAGCAAGAGTGCGATTGTAATTGTAAATCTCACAGTAACCGAAATAAATCTCAGCAGCTTGATCAGGGACCCGACGCTCCCTCTCAGACTCTGGTTGAGAGTCGGGAGGAGTGGATGTGGTCTACCCTTCGGGATTGCACTAACACTCTAAAGCGAAAGCTGAGTTCCCGAGGTGGTCATCGCTGCAAAGCCTAGCACATTCTTAGATGAGGCTCGGGATGATCCACCCCGACCTCTGAGTCAACAGAAAAAACTGCTGAACTTACACAAACTATCGTGAAAAGATAGAGTTGACTGTTGGTTGCTCGTGAGAGCAGACGTGTTGAAACATCGCTGTTCGACCGAATACCGAGTCAAGGCAGAATGTCGCTGGCCAGTTATAGTTATCATGTTTAATCTAAATGTAAATACCCCATCTGTAAATACTTCATCCACATAATCATTAAAGTTTCAGATTCCATCAAGAATCGGCCTGGACTTTACTTCTAGACACCGACCACAGTGTACACTTATTCGTTAAAATAAATGTGCATTAAATTTCTACATATATATATGCTTATATAACACTGGCACCCAGCTAATAGAAAAGTACCAAAAATAATAAAATTTGTTATGTGTTTTTATCTTAATCTTGCTTACAAAAGTAGATATTGGTTTTGTATGTAGTTAAAGCAGATTGTTCTCCAGAAAAATATTTATGCAAAATAACAATGTTTTAAAAATTCTTTCTATTAAAATGTTATCATTTCTCAGTAATATTGTCTGCTATTAAAACCTATAAATAATAAACAGCAGATTTTTAATAAAAATTTACACAAAACTTAAATAAATTAATAATTTTTTTTCTTTGATTAAATTTGGGCGACAGGATATTATAAAATCTTTCTACCATTATTGTATACAGATTGTAAGAATAAATCTTTGTATGTACTGCCTGAACATTTTATGAATAAACAACTGTATAACATTTTTTGTTCTATTGATAACAACCCCCTCCCGAAGTATTTTTCATGGCTCAAAATAAACACTCAACATGGGCATTTGCATCAAAAAATGTGTCTATAAAAATCGAAATAAAAAATAATATGCAAAAAAATATGGCAACAATTTTCTTTTAAATTCTTTTAGATTTTAATAAAATAAATTTAACAATTTTTGACTTGCAGGGATGATTCTGCAATTGATTGATGAGATTTCGTTTTTTTTCTCACCCTCAATCAATTGGCAAAATTCACGTTTTTTTAAGACCGATTGAGATATTTTGTGAGCAATTAATGAAATTCGTGGTTTTATTTGATGAACAATTAAGGTTACTAGTGAGATTTTTTTCCTGACCAATTTTACGAAGATCACGACCGATTCCCTATTCCTTTTCATAGCCGATTGATAAATTTATTTTGCGGAAATCTGCTTAAAAAAAAATAATAATTCTAGGAATTCCACTAACTTGTGGATGAATCACAAACACAGTGTCTACCTGTAAAAACATATCTGAATAGTCCCAGAGGTAGAAATTTAATAAGTCGGTTCCAAAATTATTCTCTTCTCAGTACGAATTTTTCTGCATGTGTATGCATGTTGTAATGTATGAAGGAATGGAATGCACTTATCAAATTGACAAACGACCTTTTTTTTCTGGAAAGATTCTGAAGTTAGTTGATTGGAAATATGATTCTGAATAACTGGTTTTCTCGTTTTCAGATAAACAGTTCTATATTGCACAAAAAAACGAACTGCACCTAGGAGTAAGAACTTGGATAATTAATTAGTGCAATGAAAGTATAAAATCCCAAACTGCACCAATATCATTTCAAAAAGTGCCAAAGCTCTATAAAAAGGTTAAGTATATCATGCTTTCTGTGCATAGAATTATTTAAGGATTCACTATCTTTTTAACTAGCAACCAGGGTTGGAAAAAAACAAGTTTTTTTCAGAAAAAAAAAAAAAAAAAAACATGTTTTTTTTTTGTTTAAAACATGTTTTAAACATTTTTTTCTGATTTAGCAGCACAATTTTGATTAAAGCGAGCAAAAATTATTAAATTAAATATAAAGAATGAAAATATTTTCAAAAAACAGTAAATAAGAAAAAAATTATTTAATAAACACCAAACATTAATTTTTTATTCTAAACTAAAACATCTAATTATTAAGTTCTTAAAAATTGTAACAAGCTCGGCAACCTTATCAACACCTAACTGGTTTCTAGTTTTGCTCGGCACAAAGCCAAAAGTCGAAAACTCTTTCTAAACCATCCACACAGCTGTATGTAATTGTTTTGTGATCAGCATGATATTTTTATCGGTGTGTTTTTCAAAGCTTATCCACCAAGATAAAGGTGTTATTTCTACAAAATTGTGCACTTTATTTGATTCTTGAACAGCGAATTTATGATTGGTAACTGACAGCATATCATCTTTATTTTTATTTTTTGCATTATTATTTATAGCGTCAAACATATAACTGGAGAATGGAGCTGACTTAGCTTTATAGTTTATAATTATAGGAATTAGTTCAGGACATAATTCGGCTGCAAGGTTCATGCCTTTTTCTGTCTCATCAATTGTAAGTGATTCTCCTTTAAAGCGTGGATCAGTAATGTCTGCCAAGAAATGTACAGATGTCATGGCTATTTCATATCTGTCTTCTATGGCTTTTTCAATGTTTTTTGTAACCATAGTAAGATTACTAGCAGCGCATATTTCTGACATTTCTTTTTTAAAATCTTTCCGAACTTCAACTACATCACTAATAATACAATTATTACTCTGAGCTTTTTCACATGAAATTGCAATATGTTTGAGCCTTTGGATATAATCTTCAACATTTCTTTTTAACTGCAAGTCTATGGACTTTCTTAAAAATATCAGAATCGATTTTCTCTCGATTATCTTCACAAATTTTGAAAATTTGTGACCAATTGCTTATGTAAGACTCCATTGTGTCCAACATGGAATTCCACCTGACACCAGATGGTAACTCAAGCTTTTAAAGCAACTGTTTCCCGAAGCTCTGCTGAAGCAAAATGATCATTTCGAAAATATTTAACAATATCAAAACTTGAGCTTTTATATTAGAGATTTTATTGTCTTTAGCTAGAAGATTTAACAAGAAGAGGGCCAACCTTATTAATCACAGATTTTGATTATTTTAATATATGTTGTAGGGTAGAGACCCCTTAGTGTCAGGTTCAACAGATTTTATCCAACGCTCCTTAGTTCTTGAGAAACCGGGGGTTATAATAGTAGTACACTACTTAAATACTTACTTTGCAACCAAAATGATCAACTGGTCGTAGCTCAGTTGGTATGGCATTTGCCGGGTGATCCGAGGGCCCGGGTTCAGTACCTGTATGCGCTACATTTGTTTTTCTCATTTTTTGTTTTATAAATATACTTGTAGGTACAACTTAATAATCTCATTGCAAATTAAATTTTTAATATTGTATATCAATTATAATTTTAACATATTTAATTTTTACTTTTAACTAAATAGAGCGCCGCTAATCCGCGAACCTGTAGTCCGCGAAGGCCTGTAATCCGCGAACAATTTATGAATGTAAACAAAAAAATTGTATTCTTGTAAAGTGTTTCAGTAGTGACAAAATTTTCAAATTTGAAATTTTTTTACACCAAATTTCACATTTTCCTTGCCTCTGTATTTAATATTATATACTATATAACATTCTTCTTGAAAGATTAAATTAATAGTACATTTAATTATTATATTATTTTATTTATTTATATTTATTCATGCAATACTTGAAAAATACAATTTGAACTCTTATGAAAAAGTATTTACTTTTAATGATAGAAAATGCTTTCATAGACAATGAATTTCATAATTTATTTATTTTTTTCAGTAAATCGTAATTATAAGATAGGAAAACACATAAAAAAATAATGTATAACATAAATAATAAACAAAAAAATTGTATTCTTGTAAAGTGTTTCAATAGTGACAAAATTTTCAAATTTGAAATTTTTTTACACCAAATTTCACATTTTCCTTGCCTCTGTATTTAATATTATATACTATATAACATTCTTCTTGAAAGATTAAATTAATAGTACATTTAATTATTATATTATTTTATTTATTTATATTTATTCATGCAATACTTGAAAAATACAATTTGAACTCTTATGAAAAAGTATTTACTTTTAATGATAGAAAATGCTTTCATAGACAATGAATTTCATAACTTATTTATTTTTTTCAGTAAATCGTAATTATAAGATAGGAAAACACATAAAAAAATAATGCATTTCTTACATTTGAACTCTTATTAATGATATATTACAATGTAAAAAATCTTAAACATCTGTTACTGTTTTTCTCCAATAGATGGCGCAACCAGATATGTATCAAATAATAATAATGCTATAATATCGATCTTTTTTGCAAAGTAATTATGAAAGTAGTATTTAAATGGTAACTAAAATTATAAAATCAAGATTTTTTTTTTTACTATCTTCGTGACATTATTATGATTACTGATTTTTAATTTGCTTATTTCTGATGTTTGCTTTTTAGACTATTTTAAAACAATCCCAATTCTTTTGTCAACAAAAGTTACCAGATTCTTTAATCTTAAATTTACTAAGGATTTTAATTCCTATCCTTCAACCCTACAAAATTATGAATAGAAATTTGAAAGCTAATATTATTAGGATTATTTTCATAGGAAATACCAAAATTAAAACTCTTTAGTACTCATTGGTAATAATAGACGGTGACACCAGACATCTACTACACGAATTTTCTTGTAGACAAAATTGACAATAAAAATTTTGTGGTCTTGTATTTATTATTTTTTCAAGTATTATTCATAAATAGATTATTTAAAATTATTCCTATATTATAACAAAATAATACACTGCAATTATATTATAGTTATATTATTTTAGAAAGAAAATGGAATTAAAAAAAAAAATCCTATGAAAGTTATTGCTCATTTCATCAGACCAGAATTATTTGATTTTTAAAAGCAACAAAGCTTTGTTACTCAACAAGAACTTATTACTACACATAAACATTTGACATTTGAAGTCCACCAAAGTGGAATGCTTTGGGGCCTATAGCTACTATGGCTGTCGCCTTGAATGATCCTTATTATACAGAAACAACAACAAGTCACAACAATTTTTTATTTTCCATTACATATATTACATTACAACAATGGGACATTCACAATTACATCCATGTCTTACCCGAGGATTCGAACCCGGGCCCCCGCCGTGGCAGTAGCTGTCGCTACCGACCACGCCACTGGGCGACAACACATAAACTTCAAGATAAAATTCAACAATATAAATAAAACATCTTAAAACAAACAATTATTGATGCCATGTTTAAAAAAAAATATATATTATTATTATTAAATAGTTTTTACTTTATTTATACATTAAAATGTGTAATTTATTTATTTTAAAGAATTAACAATCTAAATTTGTTCAAAAGATGAATTAAAAAAAATGTAAACAAAGATTAAATAGGCATGACCTGTAATCCGCAAAAAGTCTCTCATCCGCACAACCCTTGGAACAAAGCTTTGCGGATTAGAGGCTTTCTACTGTAGTTGTAATAAAACATCATAAAACTGTTAATTTTTTTAAAATCACTTTTAAAATGTATTTCATATATTCTTTATTGATGCAATGATATTGAGCAATTGTGTCAATTCTTGATTTTAAAGAAACATCGTTTACGCATTGCTTTAACAAAGGAAGTCAATGCGATAATACTATTATTCTGTTTTTAAAGTAACAAGCATAATTATATTAAAAATTAGCATCAGAATTAAATTACAACCGTTTTTTTTTTTGCATATTAAAGATTTTTAAATTTGTAATATGTATGCTTGCGCTTTCAATTATTTTGTTTTCCCCTTTATCTTATTTCTGCTTTTATTTTTATTTTATTTGAATATTCTTTTATTTTATCATAACTAGATGGCGCCACATTTTGTCAAGATTTTGGAATTTTTATCATTCAATAATAAATCCAATTTCTTTTTAAACCTCTTTAAATAACAAGACATAATAGTTAAAAAAAAAAAAAAATGATGAATTTAAGTTTGTTAACATTATAATTAATGTATGATATTAAAATTTTTAATTGAAATTATTAAATTCTAATTATATTTATAAAACAAATGTAGCGCGTCCGGGCACTGAACCCGGGCCCGCAGAACAGATAGCCATTGCCGTACCAACTGAGCTACGACCAACCTATCATTTTGGTTGCAAAGTAAGTATTTAAGTTGTGTACTACTATTAGACCCCCCGCTTTCTCAAGAACTAAGGAGCATTGGATAAAATCTGTTGAACCTGACACTAAGGGGTCTCTACCCTACAACATATATTAAAATAATCAAAATCTGTGATTAATAAGGTTGGCCCTCTCCTTGTAAGACATGAGCTGAACATCCATAAGTTAAAATATTCATATTATGTCTCTCAATCTTTTAAGTTCATTTCTCATCTTCATGGCAGTATTGTCTGTTACAAAGCTGCCAATAAGACAACTATAACATTCCTCTACTTTATTTATGGCAGTACTTGCAAGTTCACAAAGATAATTAAATTCATGAGGATGGCCAGATGTATTAATTGAATCTACTAAGTAAATTTGGCCTTTACAAGATACTGCAATTCCTACAACTGGCTCATCGAGAATGTTACTCCATCTGTCAAGAGCAGCACAAACAATCTGTTCTCTTAAATCATTTTTATAAGTTTCCAGCACAGATTCATGCACTTTATCAAGTAATATGCCTCCTATTTCATGATGATTTAGTGGTTTGTAGCTAGGTTTTGTACTCAACAGTTTCTTTTTAAATTCTGAATGATCCACACATGAAAATGATGTATTTGTTGCGTAAATAAAGCGTGCAACTTGAATATCAAACTATTCTTTAATAAACATGTTTTAAACATTGTTTTAAATGTAATGTTTTAAACAACTGTTTTAAATGTAATGTTTTAAACAAAATATTCTAAACGTAACAATCCTGCTAGCAACAACAAAAAGATTTTTTTAGGGGTAGTCTTTTTTTTTTTTTTTTTTTTTTTTTTTTTTTTTTTTTTTTTAATGTGTGATAAGAGATTAAAATATACATAGAACTGCACTTTTTAAGATAACAATTTTATTTATTAAAAATAATAGCCTAAAAATTCAATTAAAAGCAAAATACGAGGGTTATTCAGAAACTAACGTCCAGATCGGCATAGCTAATCGAATGTCGCATGAACATTGAAATGCGGACTGACTCCTAGCATACCTTGCTCTTCAAACGACGCCATTTGCATTGGTATTGTTCCAGTATGCTGTTTACAGTGTCAGTTCAAAATGTTTAAAACAATTGATCAGCTCGCAGACTGTGAAATACAACCAGTGATTCATTTTTTAACAGCAAGGAACGTTTCAACAGCAGAAATTCATTGGCAGATAAGTGAAGTGTACCTCTCCCAATGCGATGAGTGACAACAAAGTGCATAAGCGGACGAGAGTTTTCTAGGACGGACGCGAAAATGTCCATTAAGATGAACCATGATCATAGCCAAGCATCAGCAATCACAGAAGATTTGGTCAATGCTGAGGATGAAAAGCAGGGTTCGCAAAAACCCGGTTTTTTCTGAAAAAACCCAACCCACATGGGTTTTTTTCATGAAAAACCCAATTTTCCCCGGGAAAAATCGTTTTTTTTCAAAAGTACAATACATGCGTAATTACATTATTGTATACTATATTTTCTATATATTATATACACTATACATAAAAAAATACATTGTTCTCTTACATACAATATAATTGTAATGCTATTTTACAAGTTATAAATTGTATAAATTATATGAATTTAAATTAATTAAATGCCAGTGTTTCTCACAAATTAATTTTAAATAACAAACATAACAAATATATATATAAAAGATATATTTTAGATTTATAACAAAAGATATAAAATTGTTAATTTTGTTTAAATCAAATAATGAATATTAAAATTTAAAATATATAAGTAGGAAGAAAAAAAGGGGTAAACTAGTCGGATGTGCTAATCCTAAAAGTTTCTTCTATCTCATACATGTTAATAATTCAAAATTCGCTATCACAGAGCCAAAATTAAATGGCAATTTATGCCCATCATGAGGATTGTAAAATATAGATTTGTTGAATTGGATGCATTTAACAAGGAGATATAAGTATCACCTGTTGTTCAATTTACAACAAAACCTGATCAGTAACAATTTATGTCAACATCTAACTGAATCTGAAGTTTGATGAAAATCCATGCATTATTAGTTCTTGAGATAAAGCTATTGCAAAAAGTGAGATAAATGCAGCACAACAGCTCCACTTGGGCGATATACACCAAAAACTAATCAGCACCAGTTTATATCTAGGTTTAACTGAATCTAAATTTTTATTCAAATCCGTACATTAGTTCTTGAGATTAGAATTATTGCTGAAATCGTGAAAAATGCAGCACAACCTGTTGGGCGATATGCACCAAAATTCAATAAGCAACAACTTAACTTGTAACTGAATCTGAAGTTTTATGAAAATCCATGCATTAGTTCTTGAGATAAAGCTATTGCAAAAAGTCCTTCCGGCCAGTGCCGGGAGGAAGAGGTAGCTTTCATATTCCTTATTTTTAAAAAGCCAACTTATATTATTCAAACACACGAAGCTCAATTATGTGGAAACCGAATGTAGGAGATTCAATACTAATTTTTATCAATACCAAATCATTATGAATGAGAATTTCGCGAAATTAGTCAGCTTTATCCAAGCTGCTTTTATTTAAAGTCACTTATATTTGGCTGCCAAATTCGGCGATTTCTTAAAGTGCCTGCCATTTTAAGACAACATGGAAGATGAGGCTAACCAGTGAACTTGGTCGAGACCTTAGTAATTGCTGTGCACATGCTCACTCATATCGGAATCGGTTGATATATAAGAGTGCTGTCGCAGGCAAAAAATCAGATTTTTCAAAATGTCACCCACTTTAGAAATTGAAACTGCTATATCTGAGCCATTTTTTAAGATAAAGACAAACAAAAAATGCTCCTGAATCCTTATATCAAGGTCAAATACTTAAGAAAGAAACCTTTTTCAATTTCTAATTTTTTTGCACCTCACTTTAAATATAATTTTTTTTTTAATTTAATGGCCGCCATTTTGAAAGAAGATGGCTGATGAAGCTGGCCAGCGAACTTGGTCGAGATATTGATGTATACTATCCACATGCCTTCTTCCATCGAAATAGGCGAATAAGTGTGGTATCGCGTGACAAATACAAGATCGTTTCAAAGTGTTAGCCATGATAGAAATTCAAAGTGCTATAATTCAACCACTTTTTAAGATATAAACAAAAGAACAAATTTTCAGAAACAAAAACTGCTCCAGAATCTTTGTATCAAGGCCAAACACATAAAAAAAATCTTTTTCATTTTCCAATTTTTTAATACCTCATTTTAAATTTTAAATTACATTTTTAAAAAAAAATGGCAACCCTTTTGAAACAAGATGGCGAATGAAGCTGGCCAACGAACTCGGTCGAGACATTGGTATGTACTATGTACACACCAAGGTACATCCAAATCGGTTCATAAATACGTCTGTTATCACGTGGCAAAAATCAGGACGTTTCAAAATGTCAGCCACGCTAGAAATTCAAAATGCTATAACTCAGCCATTTTTTAAGATATAGACGAAACAAAAACTGCTCCCGAATCTTTTTATCAAGGTCAAACACATAAGAAAAAAATATTTTTTCAATTTTCAATTTTTTGCTACCACATTTCAAATTTAAATTTTTCTTAAAATTTTAAATGGCCGCCATTTTTAAACAAGATGGCGGATGAAGATGGCCAACGAACTCGTTCGAGACATTGGTCTGTACTATGTATAAACGAAGTTACATCCAGATCGGCTCATAAATATGCCTTTTATCGCGTGACAAAATTCAGGACGTTTCAAAATGTCAGCTTCGCTAGAAATTCAAAATGCTATAACTCAGCCATTTTTTAAGATATAGACGAAACAAAAACTGCTACGGAGTCTTTGTATAAAGGTCATATACATAAGAAAAAAATATTTTCCCATTTTCAATTTTTTGGTACCACATTTCAAATTTTAAATGGCCGCCATTTTGAAGCAAAATGGCGGATGAAGCTGGCCAATGAACTCGGTCGAGACATTGGTATGTACTATGTACACACCGAATTACATCCAAATCGGTTCATAAATACGAGAGTTACAGTGTGACATAGGTCATATATATATATATATATCAATTTTGAACGGAGGGTGGTTTCGGGGTCTGGGGTCATGATCGATGAAAATATACCAAAATTTTTTGACATCGCTTTCCTCCAAACGGCTGCAATAGGTAGCTTTTTGTAAAGAAAGCTACCTAAAATGGAGATAAATGCAGCATAGCAGCACCACCTGTTGGGCAGTATACACCAAAAACTAATCAGCATCAGTTTACATCAAGGTCTAACTCAGTTTTGTGTTAGTAAAAGTTTTGTGAAATTCTGAGCATTAGTTCTTGAGATAGAGCACCCACAAAATTTTTTTCACATACAGGCAGTCATTTTCTAAAAACTATCAAATTGTCTTCAGGACCTTTTTAAATCATATAAATCAATCATGAACTGTGTGCGTGTATGTACTTTGATTATGGACTGTAACTAGTTCAAATAAATGGAAAATATATACGAAGATAGTCAAATAATATGAAGAGAGTTAAAACAACAACAAACAGTTCTTTTATATATGCATATATACAGGAAATTGTACGGACTGACACCATAGTCAGTTATGGAACACTGCGATGTTGTTTTCGTGGATCATACCACTTGAATCAAAACATAATCTGTATAATTATGCTACGTCTATACTATAATAGTCGTTATTATAAACAAATAAGACCCCATGGCCATTTTTGCTAACGAAATAGCTCAGTAATGCGGTTTTTTCTACATAAAAACATTCGACGCGCGAACATCAACAAAAAAACGATAAGACTGTTGTTGCCAAACAGCAAACCCAAAAGTCAGGTGGAACGCACAAGGGTGCATTCAAAAGAGTAAAGGCAAGCTGTAACAAACTGGAAGTCGAAATTTTTCACGAATCCAATACTTTCTTCTTGTAAAGATAGAAGAAAGTAAAAATACACATTTTTTATTTCCATGGATATAGTTGATTTGAATTTTTTATATAATGACATACCTATAATTATGTACTATGTGTGTTGCCTACTAGGTTCTATGTTAGTAAAGTATTTCAATGTGCTGAAATACATTTTTATTTGTATGTAATGGCTTTTATATATTAATATTTTTTCAAAATTAACTGAAATGACTTAAATTCATTAAATTTATATGTTGTTTAAATTTTTAAATTATATCTGAAAATTGAAAAAAACCCACTTTATGGGTTTTTCAGTGGGCTTTTTCAAGTGGGCCCATTCTGAAAAAACCCACCGGGTTTTTTCGAACTGGGCCCAGCTTTGCGAACCCTTATGAAAAGATTCGTGAAGACCGCTGATTCACAATTTTGACTTTAAATCAACAACTTTTGAAAGAAGCAGAAGAAGGGTTATCCTCATAGGTGGCAGACATTTATGACTTAGGCCTACAAAAGCTTGTAGAACAGTATGACAAATGTTTAATCAAATATGAAAGCTATGCAGAAAAATAGAGAAACATGTAAGGAATTAAATAAAAATAGTTTTTTGAAAAAATCTGTGAGGGTTTATGTTTTATAAGAAATCAGACCTTAATTTCTGAATAAGCCTCGTACAATTTTATGAAGCATGAGTTATATTAGACATTAAACAAAAATATAATTTGAAGATCAAATTAAAAAAACAAAATTTATTTCCTACATTGTTTAAGCCCGAGAAGGGACATATATTAAGTTATTTCATTCAATTAGTCCTGCATTTAATGTTAAATTTTTGTAACAAAATATAACAAAAATAATTTAATTTTGTTAATAATAATTAATAATGTTGTTAATAATAATTAATAATGTTAATAATAATTAATAAATTTTTGTTAATAATTTGTTTAATTAATAATATAATTTTGTAACAAAAATATAATTTGAAGATCAAATTAAAAAAACAAAATTTATTTCCTACATTGTTTAAGCCCGAGAAGGGACATATATTAAGTTATTTCATTCAATTAGTCCTGCATTTAATGTTAAATTTTTGTAACAAATTAGTTAAGCCAATTGAAGATTAAAATATAAAAATAAAATTCCTACAATATGATACTTAAAACACCCTAAAAAATTAGATTCCGTTCAAATGAAATCGAAATAAATCTTAGACTTTACAAAACTTAAAAAAAAGTCTAAGATTTATTTCGATTTCATTTGAACCGAATCTAATTTTTTAGGGTGTTTTAAGTATCATATTATATGAATTTTATTTTTACTTTTTAATCTTCAATTGGCTTAACTAATTTGTTACAAAAATTTAACATTAAATGTAGAACTAATTGAATAAAATAACTTAATATATGTCCCTTCTCAGGCTTAAACAATGTAGGAAATAAATTTTGTTTTTTTAATTTGATCTTCAAATTATGTTTTTGTTTAATATGTCAAGTTTTTTAATAACTACTGCACACAGACAAACGCATTTCAAAAGTTCGCTACCTGCGTAAAAATAGCTATCCATTAGAAACTTTTTAGCTCCCGGTACGGTATGCTATTTCTTTCTCCCAGCTTATTTTGTGTATTCCAAAAAATAACTTTACCTTACAGAAGCTAGCCGTAAAACAAAGCATTACGATTAAATACTCTTTAGCAATTTTTTAAACTTCTAAGCATCGCACATTTTCAATTTTTATACCGTCGTACTGGTAAAAAAAAGTTATTTTAAATGCATTTTGTTTGAAAACTGTATCTCCATTTATTTTTGAAATATTAATTTTTTTTTTTTTTTTTTTTTGTAGTTTTTAGAGTCATTTGCTTAATATTGGCAATGGAAGTACTCCATTTCTGTAGAAAGTAAAGTAAAAATAGTTGTAAAATAGTAATTATATATTTTTGTTGCCATTATAACAACCGAAAGAAGATGTAATTAAAATACGTGCTATTTTGAAAAAAGTATATAAACGAATGATTTCTGTTAAAACAATGGAGCTATTATAAACTATATTTAATTTTAAGTATCTATCAATCATTAGCCGTTTTTTCTTTGTCAATTTTCTTGAATGACGGCATCTTTTTGCTGCATTTGTGTATTATTTCGCGATAGTGATGTGCTATGCATGCTTTAGTGTAGATGTTTAAAAGTAGATCGTAAATGTAGAATTCTTAATCAGATGCGAATGACGTCATTTTACATAAAATGAAACGTGTGCTTTAAGTCCTGCTTAACCAAGTTATTTTCTTCTGATGGACTGGTGGCTTCTATTATTATGAAACAGCCATTATAAATGAAGCGTTAGGTGAAGATGAAAGAGCAGCTGTAAAAAGTTAGAACTCTGATTTTCTGGTCAGAATGGGAAAAGAAATGGCCATAATTTTTTTTCCCCATTCTGATCAGAAAATCAGAGTTCGAACTTTTTACGGTTGCTGTTTCATCTTCACCTAACGTTTGATTTATAATGGCTGTTTTATAATAATAGAAGCCATCAGTCCATCAGAAGAAAATGAAGTATTGGAAATGCCGGGGATGACACTA
This sequence comes from Maratus speciosus, assembly GCA_963932465.1. Classification (NCBI taxonomy): domain Eukaryota; kingdom Metazoa; phylum Arthropoda; class Arachnida; order Araneae; family Salticidae; genus Maratus; species Maratus speciosus. The sequence goes on along the minus strand of OZ010791.1, from coordinate 38,532,424 downwards.
AATTCTGAAAAAGCAGAATTCCTGTTTTCTAGTTACTAAAATATAAACTTGACCAAAGCAAAAACTTATTCTGAAAATATCCTTTTTATTTCCACTCTGACGCCATATTCAACTTTTTAATTAAAAAAAAAAAAAAAAAAAAACTGGCTCAATTTAATATTTCACATGAAAATCTTTCAACTAACAAGAAATAAATTATTATTACGGCTTTTGAAATTTTTCCAACAATGAAGTAAAAACGTTACATTTTCTATGAAAAATGTCCATTGATTTTCAATGAAAAAAGCGAAAATTGGAATTAGTAAGAAAAATATTTGAATAATGTAAAAAAAAATTGGCCCATGTTTCTCTCTGGGTTATAATTCACCCATATGCAAAGGCATTTTACCATTCGTTTTGACCCTGATGTCACACAAACGTTTTTACACTTTAAATTTATAATATCATTAGAATTAGTAAAAAATAAAAAAATGAGTGGCATCAGGGACAATAAGGTGGGAAGAAAAAATGAAAAAGTTATGATCTCCATAGGCTTTTTCATGTTAAATTAACACTGAGAAGTGACACTGGAAATAAATAAGTATTGCGCTGAAATATTTTAAATTTATAGTAACAAAATCTACTCATTGTTCATCTTTTATGACAGTAAATATTTTATATCCTATTCAATTTCTTTTGCATATACAAAAATTAGTTTTTTATATCAGTAATATAAAATAATTGTTACCCGGTTACTTCCAACAGTAGCAAAAATATTTTGTCCGTCCTTGAGATAAGGATTAAATTGAACACCAAATAAAGGTTGTCCATGATCTTCCTGAGGGGGGGAAAAAAACAACTAGTTTACTCAGAATAATTATGTATTTTTTAACTAGTTATAAATGATGCAAAAAAAAAAATACTTACTTTTATAAATGTAGTGCACTTGTACGCTAATTTGCAGTTTTTGAATTTCCACCTTCCTTTTCCTCTACGGCGACCTCTATTTGTTGGAGTGTCACTTCGAGATGCATTATCAAGAGTGGAGGCACTTCCTATGCTAGAAGTCTCATCCTGGAATGAAATTTATCCAAAAATATGAAAAAATACAAACAAGTAGTACAATATAAATTGTAAATAAATTTCCATTGTAGTACAGTAAAGCACCGTTTTATACTTTTTTCATTTATACGTCATTCCAGTGCAGTCCTGATCGATCCCTATGTATTTTAATATTGTAACCAGGGATCTGTTTAGGAAGAAATTGGGTCCGTTAAAGGACCCTTCACAAAATTGTTTGTCTTAAGAATGGTCCTTTTACAAAATTTTTCCAGCTCTAAAAAAAGTATCCGAATATATCGATCATTTCAAATTCACAAAATTAGGACTAGATTTTTCACAAAAAAAACTAGTATGTTGTGGCCATCACAAAACTTTCTTCTATATAAATCACGTCAATCAAATCATTTAATTAGTACAAGAAATAACAACGATTTAGCACCCATTCATATCAAAGTATATCTGAATTTGAAGTTGAGTGAAAATTAGTGCATTAGTTCTTGAGATAGAGCTACAGCGGAAATTCTGAAAAAATGTAGCATAACATTAGCAGTGCCACCTGTTGAGTGATTTACACCAAAAGTAAACAGCACTAAACGATATCAAGATATACCTGAATCTGAAGTTTGTTGAAAATCCAAGCATTAGTTCTTGAGATAAAGCTATTGCGGAAATCGCAAAAAATACAGCATAGCAGCGCCACCTGTTGGGCGATTTACACCAAAAATTAAACAGCACTAATTTATATCAGGGACTAACTGAATCTGAAGCTTGATGAAAATTCGTGCATTTTTTCTTGAGTTAGAGCTATTGCGATAATCATGAACAATGCAGCATACCAGTGCCACCTGTTGGGCGATTTTCACAAAAAAGTAATCAGCACCAAACTATATCTTGGACTAACTGAATCTGAAGTTTTATGAAAATCCGTGCAGTAGTTCTTGAGATATAGCTATTGCAGAAATCGTGAAAAATGCCGCATAGCAGCGCCACCTGTTGGACGATTTTCACCAAAAACTAATGAGGTCCAGTTTATATTAAGGTCTAACTAAATATGAAGTTTTGCGAAATTCCGCCGAATAGTTCTTGAGATAGAGCGGCCACAAAATTTTTGTCACATACAGACTCACAGAGTGACAGAGTGAGAGACAGACTCACAGACAGACATTTTCTAAAAACCATCAAATCGTGTTCTGGGCATTCTAAAACATATAAATCCGTCGAAAATCGAAATTTTTCATGAATCCAATACTTTCTTCTTGTAAAGATAGAAGAAAGTAAAAAGCTGTTCACAATTTCATAAAAACAGTACCCTGAGAGAAGTCTGGACAGACCCCTGATAACATTTCATATGATGCATAACTTCGGTTATATGTTGTTTCTTTCATGCCATAACTGATTTTCTCAGAATTCCTCCCCCCCCCCCCCCCACTCGGTGCCTTTTTTTTCCTGCTAGCAATATTTGGGGAAAGATGAATGACAAAGAACATGGGTGACTTGTACAGGGTTTATTTCAAGCTTGTGAAGCCTGTGGAGAGAATGGGTTGAAAAGAATGGGCAGTGGGTGGTCCGCTCACAAGATAAGTTTGAGATTAGTAAACATTGCTTCATTTCCTGATTTTGTTACAATATGGGCCACTTTCAAGTACAATTTCTATTTTTTTTACTTTTAGTCTCTTTTGAACATGTGCTGAAAACAAAAGGCACTTTCCTTAAAAAAGAAAATTGAACTTTTAAAAGAATTTGATAAAAATTCAGTTTAGACGATCAAGTAGACTTTGGTGAAGAAAATAGCTATTCCTGTTTCAAATCTGAAAAACACTATCTGCAATGGAAAAAAAAAACTTGAGGACAAAGCAACAGCTTGCAGAAAGTTGACTCCAAAGAAATTTCATGAAAATTTTTCGATGTTGTAGCTATACGTGAAAATTGGCAGTTGCCACTCGCCACGTGGCGATTAAAGTTGTAAAAGTGGCGATTAAAAAATCAGCCATTGATCGCCACCCTAGTCGCCACTCGCCTAGTGGCGATAAAAAATCTGTTATCGATCGCCAAGTGAAATATAACTTTTTTCATGTAAATATGCATCTCTACTTTGATTACATTTTATTAGCAAACTGGTTAATTCTTTTTCCTACCGGATGTAAGCAGATTACGACGAATTAGCTGTATTTTCAATATTTTGGCTTTTCGCCATTACTCTTCAGTTGGATTATTTTTTCAAGAAATACAGTTTTATTCTGCAAAGTATATTCCTCAGCTTTGATTTCACATGCATTTCAAATAAATTATTCCCTTTTTTTTTTTTAACCGGATGCAAGCAGATTTTAAGGACATTGCAGTATCTTCAATATTTCGACTCCTCCCACATGCTCACCATCACCAGTTAGATTATTTTTCTTCAAGAGATACTGCTTAATCCTGCGAAATACACTCACCAGCTTAGATTTCAGCTATGTGTAATGTGGGTAGTATGTTAATAACACATTTACTTATTAAATAAAATCCAGATAACTTTTTATTGTGTTTTATTTGATTATTTTTTTATTGTATATACTTAACTGTTGGAATTTTGATTTAGTTATTTTTTATATAAAGAAAGTAGTAGTAATTTGATTGATAATAATGTTTATGAACATATACAAATAATCTAAAAATATATTCTAAAAAAAATTAATATGTATGACAACATATTTTGTGGTTTTAAAGTAATTTTCTTGAATTTTGATTGCTTCCATATTCTTATGAATATAAAGGATGGTATATAAAACTCTGACTTATGAGAAAAAATGCATATATACAATGATTATAGTTTATGTAGATGTCGAGAAAGTTTGAAACATTATAATGGCCACTAACTTTAAAAAGTGGCCGCTAATGAAACTGAGTCTACCGGCCACTGGCTACTAACTCAATTTCCCAGTTGTAGCTGAAATTTCTATGGAGAAACCAAAAGAAATTTCATCTAAATTAAATGTCAGAGATGCTTGCCTTTCAAATGGATGGCTACATAAATTTAAATTTACGACATGAAATTTATGTCAAATCGTGAGGAGAATCGAAAGATGTCCCATTTGATTCTGTTGAAGAAAAAAAAAAATTACCCAGCAAAGTTAAAGGATATCAACTGAAGGACATTTATAACACTGACGAAACTGGTCTCTTCTTTCCTTTCATGCCTACTAGAACCCTATCCTTTAAAGGTGATAATTGTTATGGTGGCAAGAAAAGTTAAGATCACCTAAATATTTTACTTTGTGTAAATGATGATGAATCAGAAAAGACGACTCCTTTAGTCAAAGGGAAATCACAGAAACAAAGATGCTTCAAAAACATAAAATTGTTGCCATTAAGATAGTCAGCAAATAACAAAGCATAGGTGACCAGGACCACTGATATTTTTGACTGGTCGAAAAAGATGGACAACGAGATGAAAATGCATAATCATAAAGTTTTGCTTTTCATAAATCATTGCACCGCCCATACTCGACAGACAGACTTTTTGGAAAATGTGAAAGTTGTTTTCTTTCCGCCAAACTGCACTAGTGAACTACAACCAGGGTTGTCTCGGTTTTAACCATGGTGGTTTTAACCAGTGGTTTAAACCGGTTTTAACCGTCCTGGTCAAAATCAATTTTGACCATTTTGACCACTGAAATTGGCTATTCAATTTATTTACTACAGATCAAATATGTTTTACTAGCATATGTTAAAAACTAAGTTAACATTTGTTAAAAATGTCATAATATAAGTAACATAACACCAGCAAATACCAAATTAAAAAAGTCATAACTTAAATAACATAACACCAAAATACAACACAAATGTTTTAGTTATTTTTTATACACAAGATCTTTTATTTTTTTATGCAAGTTGTATTGAATTTAAAAAATGATTACAAGTAACAAGTTTTGCAGTTGTCTCTAAACTTAGATGGTTTCATAATTTATTTTGGATTATTCCAAATTTAGAAAACAATCTTTCAGTTGATGATGCGCTGGCACAACAGTTCATTAGATGTAATGTGAATTCAACAAATTTTACATCAATGCCTTTTAACCTTCTTCATTGCTGCCTACCAGGGATCAGGCCCAATTGTATCTTTTACACTTTCAGAAAAATAGGATTTTGGATATGGTGAGGATTATGCTTGAAATACAATCACAAGAGGCAAAAAGGTAGGATCAATATTATCGTGTAACCACTGCCTTGCTATTTTTTTCTTCTCTTCATCAATACTTATACTCATGTAGACAGGATTCAGCATATGAGCCAGAAAATGAACTAGGGTAACATTTTCATTAAATCGAGACTGTATCATTTTAGAATAAGTTTAAAGATCTTTTTCTTTTAGCAATCTTAACCATTCGTCGCATGCATCAGATATAGTAGCATCTTTCTTTTTAAGTTTATCTAAAGCAAGGGAAATAGGCTTAAGTTGATTTTATAAATGTTTTACATTTTTGTATACATCGTTAATGATTTTAACAATGTTATCATCAATATTATCTTCATGCTCATCTGCAATTTTTCATTTCAATAACATGCTTCCTTATTGAATTAACTTTGTTTTTGTTTGTAATATCTTGTCCTACTAGATTCAAGTAATGCACAGCACATCCATAAGAAATAAACAGTTCGTCTCTATATTCATTTCGAAAATCTTCTCTCATGCATTTCATCTTGTTTTCATTGTCACTTGCAAAACTTCTTACTTTACAAGCAAACTTGTTTTCTACCTCTTCTTTAGCATCAGCTGCTAGTTTTAATCAATACTGGGCAGTTTTTTTAAATGCCCCTGTATCAACAGCTGAAAGGAAGAATGATTTTTTTCCCTGTTGATACACAATTAACAATGATAGGGCAGTTATGGATCTAGCTTTCTTATTGTATTGCATAAGCATATTTTACTAATGAGCCTCCTTAACTTATCAGTGTATTATTTTTTTAACTGCCTGTTACTTTTATTACTTATTAAGTTACTTTTAATTGCAAAGAAAAATAATTATTAAAATTAAGACCATTTTTAACAGTTTTGACCATTTCTGACCACTTTTGACCAATTTTGGACGGTTAAAACCACTTTTATCCAGTGTCCTGGTCAAAATCAATTTTGACCGGTTAAAATTACAACCCTGACTACAACACTTAAAAACCTGGGCATAATCAATAATTTAAAGGTGCACTATACTATAGAAAGCCATTATTTCAACTTGCCCTACAAAACATCACAGGAAATATGGAAAAGTAAACATATTTCATGCCATGAACATGATTTCTCTAGCCTAGCACGGACTCAAGTAAACTCCAAATCAATAAAAAACTATTTCATCTAAAGCAGGTTTTTGTATCCAAAATCCGATGAAAGGAAGACAACTAAAGTGATGATGAAACTTTAATAATGGATGAAGAAGACTGAAATAATCTGAAATATGAAATCAGACATCACTTTCGAGAAGTGTGTGAACTGTGATGGTGATATAATCACATAAAAATTATGCACAATTAAGAGTCGACTTCAGTCACATGAAAAGAAAAAGTATTATTCAAGGTGTGCAACTGATAAAAGATTTGATAATTCTCACTTTTATTTTTTCATTTTAGAGATTATGATTATTTAATATATTTTTCAATGTTTTAACTTTTTCCCCATATATAGTGCATGTTAAAAATAAACAACTGAAAAAGGTAATCCATTTCGTCCACTTTTAATAATTAAAAATTCTAAATTAAAAATGCAGAATTTAACAATAATAAATAAATAGGGTAGATGTGCCAGTAATAGACACCCTTAAGGAATTTCTTTACAAATTATTTTTTTATTAATAGTTATAATTATTATATTCCAGTTTTTTCAATATTATATTAATCTATCAACAATATTTAACCATTCTTATAGCCTCATTTCCCCGTATGAATAGAAATTTAATTTTAAATAACAGAAATATATCAAAACACCCAAAAGCCCAGTAATGGACACCCTCTGGCCCAGTAGTGGACACCCTCTGTTCCAGTAATGGACACCCCATAAAAAGTAATAAATATAATTGTTTTTATAACTGTATTTAGAACCAGAATTTAATGAATACCTACTAATGAAACAAAATAGTTATTTTTAAATAAATTTAACAATTACGATACCAGTAATTAATAAAATATTTGTGATAATCATTTACTGTTTGCATCAATTATTGTAATTATCAAAAGATCGAGGTTTTAATTATTTTAGATGGATAGTTTAAAATACTAAATATCAGACAATTACAGCTATCAAATTATTGAAACAGTGGTGGATTTAAAAAGTAAAAAAAAAAAAGTTTTGGAATATTAATGTTTAGTTTTGTGTCACTATTTTTAACAATCTTGCAGAGATTACTTGATCCTATCATTTATAATAATCAATATTACAAATGTGAAAGAAATGATAATGTGAGTTGAATATTTTAAATACTAAATAAAATAATTTCAAAATAAAACTGTAGAACTGATGTTTGAGGCCACTGATCTGCAGATTTACTAGTTTCGTGAATATTACCTATAACTTTCATTAATAGTATTGCATTTATTTATTTTTTTTTTTATAAGGAAACATTTAAGACAGAAAATGGATTTTTAATAGCTTCTGTAACTTGTTTTTATTTAAACGGAGAGGGATTAAGCCCTATGAACGATGAACCCCTCTTTGACTGTGCTCTTAAACAGTATTTTCTGCTTCCTGGCTGGTTTGATTGCCTGATTATAAAATATGTGAGGTATATATATGTACTACATAAAAAATAAATAAAATAAAATATCGAAATTTTATTAATCACATAAAATAACTTAAAAGCAGCTATTTATAAAAGTTTTGGTCTTATTACATTTCGGTAAGTATAATTTAAAAATTAAATTTGATTATTTAGGTTTGCAGTTAAGCCAAAGTATTTTATCCACTATAAACATTACTAAAATTGCATTTTTAGCAATGTCTACATGTGGTGTCCATTACTGGAAAATGACTAATTAACCTTCCCAGTAATGGACACCCCCTCTTAAAACCTTAAAAAGAAATGAAATTTTATAAATAGCCATTAGTATATAAAATTCAAATTTTTCTATTGCTACTCAAACTAAAACATTCAAATTTTGCAAGAAAATAAATAATATATAAATTAATTAAACGAAGCCAGCTCTTAACCTCTTCATTAAGATTTTCACAGAAAAACAGCAAAACTTTGAAACATTATTTTCTGCTTCCTGATTGGTTTGATTAAAAGTGTCAACAATAACATAGTTTTATAAAACATACAAGGGGGAATTATAAAAAAAATAATTAAAGCTAAATATTTATTAGTTATTTTTTTATGAACCAAAAACATCAAGGGGTGTCCATTACTGGAAGGGTGTCCATTACTGGCACATCTACCCTATATTGATTCTTCCAATTCAAGACACAACTTTAATGTCAAAATATCACATATACATATATTTATATACACAACAGTAGTATGTGAAATATTTTGTGTGGAAATGAAAAACTAAGTTCAGTTCATCTACAGTCTTTTTTCATACAAACATGTTGATTAATAAAATGATATATCAATATTAAGTTATAATGTATTAAATAGTAATTGTAAAACATATACATTTGCAGTAAATTTTAACTTGTTTATCTGTCATATGGCATAGGGATTGACCGAAGCAGCAATTTTGCCGAATACCGAAGCTTCGGTCTAAGTGTATACCGAATATTCGGTATTCGGCGACCGAATACTTAAAAATTTTTTAATACACATTTTTGCATATACTAGCTTCTTTAATAAACTTTAATTAAAATTAAATTCTTAATAATTTATTTCAATTACATTTTTATTCTTAAATCTAATTACACAAGAAAATTTAATGGCTTCTTTCCACTCAAAAATTCACTGACCCATCACTTATTTGTTATTATTTTATCACTACTCAATACCCAAATTAACCTATGAAAGTATTAAACTATACAGGCTATTATTAAAGATAAGGATTGTCAGAAAAACAAAAGTTCACTCAAATAAAAAGAAACAATGTTGCCATAAAGCTGACTTACTGATTGTCTAATTATAAACATATTGAATAGGTATATCGATTTGTACATTTAACTCTTTTCTGTCAAATTATTGATAGATATTTATATTTTGATTAATATTTTAACATTGTGTTGATGAAGATAACAAATTTGAGTGATTTTAATTTAATAATTATAAAAGTTATGGGATAGACATAGGGGGTATACTTATTTGATGTGTGTATTTTATTTAATATACACCTTAGATATACAGAGATGAACTCTGATATACTTATTTGATGTGTATATAAAAGAAAATACACATTAAATTTAAATTAAAAAAAAAAAAAAAAAAACTCATGTAGAAATAATTAAAATTAAATGATAAGGGAAAGATGCCCATCTTCCTTACTATTTTTTTCTCTATTGTAGGCAGTTGTTTTGATTTCACCCCTATGTAGACTATTTTAGGAAGACATTTTTTTTTTAAATTAAAAATGGGCTTTGACTTGTTTTTTGTTGTGCAGCTGAACTCTGAACTCATGCACATAATATTGAAACGCATCGTTTAGCCTATTCTACTTCTAAGTAAAAGATAATTCTTCCTCTTCTAAAAAAATATTTAACCACAATTATTCGGCCGAATACTTTTAAGTATTCGGCCGAAGCCGAATATTCGGTTTACATGCCGAATCACCGAATACTGAATCGACTATTCGGTATTCGGTCAATCCCTAATATGGCAGTCCCATTGCAATTAATTAATCAGTTTACAAAATTAAAAATGGAAATAAAAAGATTTTAAATGTTTGACAGCCTCAAATCTTATTTTTTTTTTAAGTAATATATGATGAAATAACAATTGATGTTAATCAAGAAAATGTTACATTGAAATGAAACCTGTATACTTGTAATGACATTAACAATTTAATATATGCATAAAAACATTCAGTATATACACATTTTACCATAAGGGGGGGGGGGGGACATCAATAAGAAGTAGAAAAATATAATGATAAGCATTTTTTTTTAGTCAAAATGTTAAATGCAAAATAACCAGGAAATAATAAAGAAATTAACAGAAATATACATAAAATACATACTATGAAATTTTGTTATTCAAGATACATAAAGGTTGTAAAATATTAGTCGTCAAATGCTTCAGGATCAAGAGCAAGTTGTGTGGTTTTAGAACATTACATTTTATAAGCCATTAGCCATTTTGGGCTTAGATGCCGTATGTTCCCTACGCCGTTGTTGTTTTGAAATGTTTGGCGATTTTTTGTTGGCGTGTTGACGGTGGTTATGGATATGGCAACCTCAATATGTTGAATGTCGTGTGACGTGTTTTTGTGACGTGTCGTTCTGGCAACCGAGAAGTTAATGTTGGAATATTGTGAATGTATTTTGATATCGTATTGTATAGTTCTGCCTTTTTATTTTTATGTGAAATTTATTGAATGTATTTGATTAACTATGTTTTCTGTAGTCCGTTTAAACGCTGTTGTTGAAATAATTAGGAAATATGAGGAAATTTTGACAAGAAAAGAAGGTTTGTTTATAGTTTGTGAATACGTATTGATAAGCCTATTTAGGAAAATGTCGGCGATAATATTTCGAGCTGGATCTTTCAAGAAAGCAGATGTTTGTTAAGGTATGTTGATAATTTTATGTATTTTACTGCTTTTGAGTTTTTTACATTTTGTGATTGCTAGAAAGCGAGAATTGCTGAATTTTGAGAATTCTATATAGCGAGAAATGCTGAATTTGGCGATGTTTTTTTTCGGAAAATGTGCGCGAAGCGCACATACAACGATTGCTGGTTGCCATTTTAGCGAATTTTGTTTTTTATGTGTATTTTTGCTTTAAAAGTTTTTATATTATGAGATTGCTAGAAAGCGAAAACTGCTGAATTTTGAGTATGCTACACCTCGAGAAGTGTTGAATGCAGTGATGTTTTTTTTCAGAAAATGTGCGCGAAGCGCACATACAAGGATTACTGGTTGCCATTTTAGCGAATTTTGTTTATTATTTACATTTTATTTTCGTTAAGCCAAACATGCGTATAAACCGGTGCTTGGCGACATTTACTACTTGGCGGAAAAAGGGTTTTCATGCCAAGAAAATTCCAAGATGGCGGCCGGGGGGAACTTATGACATCTGTTCCCCATTTTGTAGCAGTTTGTATTCCAAGCCCGTTTCTAAGTTTGTTTTGAGTCATGCTGAAATTGGAAAAAATACGTTCAATGCTTGCTGATGAAGCTACACAACGAAAAAGATGACATGTAAAATTTGAAATATTTTCTAAGTCACTATCTTTTCAGTGATTTCCACCATTCTGCTGGTGATAGATTATTTATGATTACATCAGAAAAATATGCAATCAGGAAATGGAGATGCCTTAATGAAAAATTTAACAATCAATGGCAATTTTTTTTTTTTATCAAAGTCTTTCACACATTTCCTTGCTATTTCTTATTGTTCTTGGCCATTTTGGTAAGTCCCTCACACATGTACTTTGGATACAGCAAGTATGATAAAATGTGAGCTGGCATGTACCAACATCTAATTAACATTATATTTGTTGATTTATTAGATCATGATTAGATGCTGCCATTCTATTTTAATTAAATGATTAATTCAAAAAAATATAATATTATTAATAAATAATGTAGGGATATAATTCTGTTACATCACAGCAATAATTTTATGTGTCAAACATATGGAAAATCAGTGGATTTTCGTTTTGCCCATTTCGTTCAATTTCTTCCGGCGTCCCAGACTTTTTATAAAAAAAAGGGCAAAATACCAACCCTGATTAAATTAGCTCAGAACCCTGAGTTTCATTGTAGTAGAATCAAAAATATCAGCCTAAAGCATTTTTTTCATTCGTCAAAAAGTGTTAGAAGAAAAAAATTAGTGTGCAATAGATTTTAACAGAAATGCAAGTTGCAGATTTAATGACAAAGCTTCAGGGCACAGATGTCATATTAGCACGATTTTTTTATGATGCCAATGTCATATACCCAACAAGTACTTAACTGGAGCCAAAGTGTCGTTATTTTGCTTGATATGGTAACCCGGATGATGTTGATATTTTCACCAAATTGGCAACGGAAAAAAATTGAGCCAATATGACATCTGTGCCAACCTCAACACAAACTGAAACTCTTAATGTTATGTGAAAAAGTTGGACTCGTATAAACTCTGAACTGTTTATAAGTGTACTTATTAACTTTTCGGTTAGCCAGGCGCCAGTGTTATATATACATTATATGTATGTATATATACATATACCTATATTGTATGTATACATGTATGTATATATACATATACATACATTAAAGGTTAAAATTCCCGGTCGCCACCGGCCACAGGGCGACTAAATGTAAAAAATTGGCGACTTTATGATGTGCATCTGATCGCCAAAGTGGCGATCTTTATTTTTCATGTAATAGTACATGTCAGAAATGCCACTTTTCCGTTTTTTTTTTTTTTTTTTTTTAATCGATCAGCGATTTCCGCGGAATCGTAAAAGAAAAAGAAAATCGCGTTGATGTTCACATTGAAGGCATTTGGTTCCGAAAATTAAAAAAAATGGCATAAAAGTATCGCGAATTTTGACAAATGGTCGCCGAAAGATATCAATTTCGTCAATCGTTCGCAAAAAAATCGTCAAGGAATCACGGGAAAAACGAGAATTTCATAAGAATCTCGAAAAAAGACGCGATTTCCGTCAAAGAATCGCGGGAAAAAAATCGCAAATTTCGTGAAAGGAATGCGTAAAAATCGCAAATTTCATCAAAGTATCGCAAAAACCCGAAATTTGCGTCAAAAGATCGCGAAAACCCCTTAAATTTCGCCAATAGATAGGGGAAAACCGCAAATTTCGTCAAAAGATCGCGAAAAAACGGTAAATTTCGTCAAAAGATCGCAAAAAGACCATAAATTTTGTCAAAAAATCACGAAAAACCACAAATTTTGTCAAAAGATCGCGAAAAAACCCACAAGTTTCGTTAAAAGAACACGAAATACCGTAAATTTCGTCAAAAGATCGCGAAAAAATCTCAAATTTCGTCAAAAAATAGCGAAAAAACCGCAAATTTCGTCTAAAGATTGCGAAATAACGTAAATTTCGTCCAAAAATCACGTAAAACCGCAAATTTTGTCAAAAGATCGCGAAAAACCCCGCAAATTTCGTTAAAAGAACGCGAAAAAAACCCGTAAATTTCATCAAAAGATCGCGAAAAAAATCGCAAATTTCGTCAAAATATCGAGAAAAAAACGCAAATTTCGTCTAAAGATCGCGAAATAACTTAAATTTCGTCTAAAGATCGCGAAAAACCGCAAATTTTGTCAAAAGTTCGCGAAAAAAGTGCAAATTTTGTCAAAAGTCGCAAAAAAACCACAAATTTCGTCAAGAGATCGCGAAAAAAAGTAAATTTCGTCAAAGGATCTAGAAAGAACGGGAATTTCGTCAATCAGGTGCAGAAAAAACACAGCTCCACCCTTCTGTAACCTTTCAGAAAATTTGCTGTGAATTTCAGAATCGCGAAAAAAAAAACACGATTTCCATTAAAAAATTGCTGAAAAAACGCAAATTTCATGAAAGGATCGCGTAAAAACTGCAAATTTCATCAAAAGATCGTGAAAAATCCGCAATTTTCGTCAAAAAATCGCGAAAACCTAGTAAATTTCGCCGGAGGATCGCGAAAAAAACTACACATTTCGTCAAAAGATCGCAAAAAAACTACAAATTTCGTCAAGAGATCGCGAAAAAAAGTAAATTTCGTCAAAGGATCTAGAAAGAATGGGAATTTCGTCAATCAGGTGCAGAAAAAACACAGCTCCACCCTTCTGTAACCTTTCAGAAAATTTGCTGTGAATTTCAGAATCGCGAAAAAAAAACACGATTTCCATTAAAAAATCGCTGAAAAAACGCAAATTTCGTGAAAGGATCGCGTAAAAACTGCAAATTTCATCAAAAGATCGTGAAAAATCCGCAATTTTCGTCAAAAAATCGCGAAAACCTAGTAAATTTCGCCGGAGGATCGCGAAAAAAACTACACATTTCGTCAAAAGATCGCGAAAAAAACGCAAACTTCGTCAAAAGATCGCGAAAAAAACGCAAACTTCGTCAAAAGATTGCGAATAAACGCAAATTCCGTCAAATGACCGCGGAATAAAATTGCGAATTTTGTCGAAAGATCGTGGAAATAAAGTCGCGAATTTCGTCAATTGATCACAATAAAAAATCGCGAATTTCATCAAGAGATCGCATAATAAAATCGTCACTTTCGTCGAATGATCGCGAAAAAAAATCGTGAATTCTGTTGAACGATTGCCGAAAAAATTGTGAATTTCAGCAAGAGGTTGCGTAAAATAATTCCAAATTTCTTAAATCAATTTCAAAAATTAATTGCGAATTTTGTCAAACGGGAAATATTTTAGGCCTATTTTCAGAAAGAATTCTGATCTCGGGCTACACAGTGACGTATTGGAGATGTGAACCAATCTTTGACCTTGGTCTTGTATGACATTGTTCGATAAATTCTCTCTTTTTTTTAATGTAATATAACTGTTAATTGTTTTTGTTGGGGTGAGTAAACTGACACTGTGGATAGTTTTATTTTTATATATTTTAAAAGATGTCTTCGGAACATAAATATTTTAAAAACATTACTTGTAAAACTATTTAAATCTACAAACTATGATAAGTGGCCACTAACTTGACAGTAGTGGCTACTAAACATACAGCCTCTACCGGCCACTGGCTACTAAAGCAAATATTGAATTTTAACCTTTAACATACATATACCTATATTGTATATATACACATACATATATATGTATATATACATACATATATATGTATGTATAACACTGGCGCTCGGCTAACCGAAAAGTACCAACTTTTCTTTTAAGTTCGTTTTAAAAAGAAAACAAATAATGTAGTTTTACTCAGGACGTGCGAAGTGGGGGGCGACGGGGGCAGTCGCCCCGGACGCGGAAATTGAGAGGCCGCCAAATTTATACTACAAACCTCTTTTTTTCTTCTTTTTTGTAAAAAAAAATTGTATATTTACATATTGGGAATTTTTTTCCCCAATGGAAATACGTACATTTTTTGTTTCAAACTTATTACATTGTCCCTTACCCGCACCCCCCCTCCCCCACCGAAATACAAATTTATGAATAAGGACTTCTTTCTTTTCAAAAATTGTTTTGGGTCTTTGTCTTAACTTGTTAACCTTCTCTTTCCTGAGTCTGTGCTTGTGACAAAAACATATACTCTCAAAATAGCACGGGGTTTCTTTCTTGGAATATAAATGGTTCCAAACTGTTATACTGTACTGTTAGATACATTTTTTTTTACTACCCATTTTCCAGATCGCCTTTGCCAAAATATAAGTGCAATTTTCTCTTGTGTTATGTAGTTTTGAAATTTCTGAATTAATACGGATCCATACGGATCTTTTTATTTTTAGTGAATTTTTTTTATCTCAGGGAACTACGGAATTCGTTGTTAAAGTCGAAATCAATTGTATATGTTTCTGCAAAATTTCCCCAGGTGGTTAAAATTTCCCCTGATCCTAGATCGCCGGATCGGACATATTTTGTACCCCTCTATTAGAGTAGCTTATTTGAACGGTTGTTTAAAATCTCTTGGGAAAATTATAAAGCATTACTAAACGATGACTTTCATTACTATTTAGCTTGATTTTGTAGAAAAACTGATCTAAAAATACTTCAATTGTGAAGTTTAGTATAAAAACAGCTTCAGATTCGAATCATTTTTTAACTGTCTGATTTAATATCTGAATCGTACAATAAGATATAAATATTTACATGCATGAGTAAGAAGTGATGAAAATAACTTACAATATCGTCCCCGGACTCTTCGTGTGCAGATTGATCAGATTGACTAATTAATTGAATGGTTGCAGATCTCACTTTTCTTAATGATGGTGCAGCTTCAGAATCTGACATATTTTCGTCTACGGAATTAATCAAATTATATAAAGAATCTACAACTTTCCGAATAAACATATATTTAAAAGAAAAAACAAATCGGCGAAATAAAAACAAATCGCCCCTCGCCACGACAAACAAAACAAAGCGCTCAATTTCATTTAAATTAATATAACCGCTCAAACCATTGAGGAAATAACAATAACTGTTACTGTGACCAGAATTATCACGGATCGATAAGGAAAAGGAAAGGGTAACTGACGTCACTTCATAGACGTGAAGTATCGTCGCACATTTAAGGGATACAAATTTTTTGCACTGTTTGGATAGCATATTTCCACACTAGGTACTCTAGGCGCTGTAATAGCGTGATAGCCCGGATAAATTACCAGATGTTTTTATCGATTTGTTCGTTGGCTATGGACGATAACTGCTGAAATCAGTTTTTCAAAAGTTTTATGCGTTTTCTAAAATGTTTACTTAGTTATCTTATTTTCCTAAATAACGAAGTTTTGTTAAAGCATTCATAAAGTGTTTCATAATTTATGCTTGACGCATGATTTTTCATTCTTGTTGTTTATATTACACAGGTTTTCGTTTACCAAATTTAACGCCAGTTTCAGAAAATTTGACAAAATGTTGTAGAAATGGTGTAATTGTATGGTGTAATGGTGGTGTAATTGGAATGTAAATATATTAAATATTTGATGAAAGATATCGGCAACATAGTGAGCGAATTTTTAGTTGCTTTCTAAAAGCTGCTGAACGATAAGAGATTTTCCACAAGTTGTCATTAGGTGCGTTCGTAATGATATAAATACTTAGCACCTATAGTCGTCGCTCAGTCCGTCTGCTTGGCGCATATAACAGCGCAAAAACTACCCAACCGAATAGTTTGAAATTTAAAATATATAATAGTCGCATAATTTTGTCGAGTCATTTAAATTTTATGAAAATCGGATGCATAGTTCAATGACAGGGACAGTCAAAAGTTTTTCGTTACATTACGGTCAGTGGGAAAAATGATTTCAAGTGCATTTTAATGATGTTACAATCTTTCGAACAGAACCCAGATAGCATGTAAGGTTTCCGAAAAGGGTCGTTTTTGCTTTACTTTCTAACTATCCTGCAAAGTTTTTCGTGATAATCGTGTAGCCAACCCATGTTCGGAAATCATTGAGTGTGTTCAAGAAGCACGCGCGTTACGCGCGCGAGCTCAGGAGACAGGAACATGGAGTGGGTCCGTATCATGTATGGAATAACACGTAGTATGTTCAGGAACAGATCATGGATTTGATTAATTAAGGTGCTAATTATAAAGATATTTGTTGCAAAAGGAACGTGTGCTGGATGGCCGAATGGATAAGGCAGTGAACTCGAGACCAGGGATTGTGGGTTCGAATCCCTCCAGTCCCACATTGTGTCAGAATTTTTTTTTGGTTTTGTTTATTGGTTGTTTTATATTTTTCATAATGAATAAGATATTTTTGATGAAGATATATTTTTTATTTTTGTTATACAGAGGCACGTGTATTTTTATTATAATAATAAAATACTCATTTAAATGTGAGAAAATGAGGTATTTCGAGATGAAAGTTTTAGATCTGAACGCCTTTTAAATATTCAAAGTTTTGTTTCTAAGTGATTATATATGTAGTATGTATATGTATAATGATATAAACTTTAAGCAAATCCAAATGAAAAAATAATATATATTGTGCGAAAATATCCTTTTGCACGTAGAATAATTCCTTTTTTTTTTTTTCTTTTTTTTTTTTGAATACTTTACGAGTGAATTTTTATCCAGACTAGGCTAGAAATCATATTCTACTTTGAACATTATAAAAATAAAATGTAATAGTTGTAAATTATTTTAACTAAAAATATCTGTACATATATTTTTTAAAGAGATAAAATATATAGGTCTGCTGCCTAGTTTGTAATGAATAAAGTATGATTAGAATGTTTATAAATTTTTTACTGAAAGTATAAATAAGTACTTTGCTTATACTAACAGAATTTTGAATGCCATTTATTTCTCATGTTTTATGATGTATTTTGGTCTCTTATCCACACGGTATTAAAACATGCAATCATAAAATAAGAAATATATATATTAAAACCTACTCTGAAAAACTGTCTAACTAACAATGCAAATTCCATTGAAATCTATCCAGTATAGTAGATTACAAACAAATCTCATATGTTGATATCAGAATCTTGGTTTACTAACAGCATTCTATTTATCACAGAAGATATAAATCAACTGATAAATCATTTTTAAATAAATAAAAAGAAAATTGTTAAAAAGTTAAAATTTTTAGATCACCAGTTGAATTCTTAAATTGTATCAATCAACCTACCAAACAAAGCACAACCAATAACACATAAGCAGAAAACGCACAATCACGTGATCAAATCGCCCACACAATTTTTTTGAGTAGCTCGCGCGGAGTTTGCGTGCGGTTGGTTAACTGATTTTAAATGCTAAATGGGCTAAAGTAGATAAAGAAGGTCACGTGATGTTTTTCCCGACTATTTTAGATTTTATCTGAGTGAACATAGGCATGTATTCCTGTTACGAAAACCATGTTTTGGAAGGATGAAGAAATATAGTCGTTGGTTTTACCTTTTTTGAACCATAAAAATAATGAAATAATTGAATTATGTTAAAATTCCTTTCTTCGATAAGACCTACTCCATGGCATAAACTTCTGAGCGCGCGCGCGGCGCAAAGTGCACCTCTGAACACGCTCATTATGATCCGTACGATTTTTGCGCATGCGCAACTTATTTCTTTTCACGGCCAGCGTAGATGGCGGCCTCCCAATGGCGTCTGTTTTGAAAGCTTTCGTTGTGTCAAGTTTCTAACATTTACAGAAAATGCGGTAAGTTTGCCATTACTTTTACTTATTAGTATATATCATTATTGTTTAAATCGTTCTTACTGTAGTCTTTTTTTTCTTCTGTACTGTCTTATATTTAAGATTTCTGTGTAAGTTACCCATGAGGAAAAGATGATATTTGATTCAACGCTATTTTGTTTAATTATGTTATACAGCATGCTACATCTTTAAATTAAACTAACTTCTATAAACATGATTTACTTAAAACATGTTATAACGTATCGTTTCACGTTTCGTAACCATCGCGAATTTTCAAATGTATTTTGATAACATAACTGCAGTTCCGTTATATATACTTTTAACACATAGGATTGACGTAATGGTAATGTAAATGAACCATAAAATACGAAATCGAGAAAGTGTAAGGAGTTTTTTGTAGGAGTAAGTGTTTAGGAACATATTTTATTATAATAAAACATTTTTAATTATGATCGAGGCTAACTAGTGTTTTTATAATTAAAAACACTTAAGTCTTAAACACAATTTTGTTTTTATGTTTAATTATTTTAAACTTGTAAAAATAAATTTTATCTTTTTTTCTTAAAGTCTTCAAAAAATAAGGAATGTATACTTAAAGTTTTAAAATCACCACCACCCCCTTGCTGTGGACTGATTTACAAATCAAAACAGACTTTGACCTTCAACAAATTACATTCATTTGAAAATATATATGCATGCATAGCGTATAAAACACGTAGATCATTTCATTTAAATGTATTTATCAAAATGTAGGTATATTGTTTGTTATCCCTTTTAGCGTCTATATATATATTTACAGATGATTTTCTGTTGTAATTTTAAAATAACATCCAAACAGAAATCTTTTTTTTTTTTCAATTATATGCGAATATGACATCTGTGCCAATAATTGTATAATTTTAATGTCCTTCATTAAATTTATTTGAGAATATCTTATCCTTATTGCACAAACACCCTTTTCGCTATTCCTATATTTATAGTAGCTGCTATATGTAAAATTTAAAAACTGTCTTCAAACACAAGTAATTATTTAAAAGTTTTTCTGCAAAAAACCCCCACTAAATCATGTGCATGTATACATCTCAAAAAATAAATTTGCTATGTGTAGTGAAGAATAAAACAATTATTTATTAAAAATAAACATATTTTTACAGTAGAAATTAATTTTCGTATGTCATTTTGCCAGCTGATTGAGAATCGGCAAAGCTTTTAATATTAAGAGGCTGTACATATATAACGTTACCAACTTTATAGTAATTTTGTAATCTTTCCGGCCTTTACAATATCTTACATTATCATTCCTGGATTATGTCCCACCCTTCCATCACTAATCATATTGTTATCAGTGTCTCAAAGTTCTTTTTTTTTTCCTTTCATTTTATTTTTACATATTTTCAGTTATATGTAAACATATTGTTATATATCTGTTATTTATAAAATTTTCTAATAAAGAAGAAAGAGTATGTAAAATATCACTATATTAAATATAAAATAAGTTTATATCAATAAAATTTTTTAAAAGTATTTAAAAATAGCTCTTTGTTACATAATGTATTCAACAGATATATTGTTTCTTGCCGCTCTTATCAACAAAACAGATAGACAACATTCTTCCTCTTTATTTTACTAATAAGCACAAGTATCACTTCAAACGTACTATCTGGTTTCTCCAACAGCAGATTATATGCAAATATAGGGTAGATGTGCCAGTAATGGACACCCTTAAGGAATTTCTTTAAAATTTATTTTTTTATTAATAGTTAAAATTATTATATTCCAGTTTTTTCAATATTATATTAATCTATCGACAATATTTAACCATTCTTATAGCCTCATTTCCCAATATGAATAGAAATTTAATTTTAAATAACAGAAATATATCAAAACACCCAAAAGCCCAGTAATGGACACCCTCTGGCCCAGTAGTGGACACCCTCTGTTCCAGTAATGGACACCCCATAAAAAGTAATAAATATAATTGTTTTTATGACTATTTAGAACCAGAATTTAATGAATACATACTAATGAAACAAAATAGTTATTTTCAAATAAATTTAACATTTAGGATACCAGTAATTAATAAAGTATTTGTGATAATCATTTATTGTTTGTATCAATAATTGAAATTATCAGATGATCGATGTTTTAATTATTTTAGATGCATAGATTAAAATACTAAATATCAGGCAATTACAGCTATCAAATTATTGTAACAGTGATGGATTTAAAGGGTAATTAAAAAAAAGTTTTGGAATATTAATGTTTAGTTTTGTGCCACTATTTTTAAATGTTTAGTTTTGTGTCACTATTTTTAACAATCTTCCAGACTCTACTTGATATATCATTTATAATAATTAATATTACAAATATGAAAGAAATGATATTGTGAGTTGAATATTTTAAATACTAAATAAAATAATTTCAAAATAAAACTGTAGTACGATGTTTGAGGCCAATGATCTGCAGATTTACTATAGTTTCATGAATATTACCTGCAACTTTCATTAATAGTATTACATTTTTTTTTTTAAATAAGGAAACATTTAAGACAGAAAATAGATTTTTAATAGCTTCTGTAACTTAATTGTTTTTATTTAAACGGAGAGGGGTTAAGCCGTATGAGCCCCTCTTTGACTGTGCTCTTAAACAATATTTTTTGCTTCCTGGCTGGTTTGATTGCCGGATTACAAAATATGCAAGGTATATGTACTACATAAAAAAAAAATAATAATAAATAAAATAAAATATTGAAATTTCATAAAATCTCATAAAATAACTTAAAAGCAGCTATTTATAAAAGTTTTGGTGTTATTACATTTTGGTAAGTATAATTTAAAAATTAAATTTGATTATTTAGGTTTGCAGTTAAACCAAAGTGTTTTATGCACTATAAACATTACTAAAATTGCATTTTTAGCTATGTCTACATGGGGTGTCCATTACTGGAAAATGACTAATTAACCATCCCAGTAATGGACACCCCTCTTAAAATCTTAAAAATAAATGAAATTTTGTAAATGGCCATTGGTATATAAAATTCAAAGTTTTCTATTGCTACTCAAACAAAAACATTCAAATTTTGCAAGAAAATAAATAATATATAAATTGATTAAACGAATAATATATAAAATGTTTGAACTCTTAGCCTCTTCATTAAGATTTTCACAGAAAAACAGCAAAACTTTGAAACATTATTTTCTGCTTCCTGATTGGTTTGATTAAAAGTGTCAACAATAACCCAGTTTTATAAAACATACAAGGGGGAATTATAAAAAAAATAATTAAAGCTAAATATTTATTAGTTATTTTTTTATGAATCAAAAACATCAAGGGGTGTCCATTACTG
Organism: Maratus speciosus; assembly: GCA_963932465.1. Lineage (NCBI taxonomy): Eukaryota > Metazoa > Arthropoda > Arachnida > Araneae > Salticidae > Maratus > Maratus speciosus. Next base: position 38,510,157 of record OZ010791.1, on the reverse strand, counting down.
GAAGGGTGCCCATTACTGGCACATCTACCCTATATAAAAAAAATTAGGAAAGCCAAACGTTGAGGTATTCCACATTTCAGAATGAAATAATTGTATATATAATCATTTAATGATTTTAATAATAACTTAGTATTTTCATAAAAATAGATAACTGAATATTTTGATGTAAAGAAACAGTTACAAATAGAAAAATGAATATTTTGGTTGGATCAAAAATGGTAACAATATCGAAAATGAATTTTCTCCCTCACCCTAGAGATATCTTAAGATATCAAGTGCCAAACTCCACCTTCCTGAAGTGATACCGTTATATTAAGCACAGCCTATAAAATCATGAGCCTTAAATGCTTATCAGTTAGCTTGTTAATTTTAAAATTGCCCATCAATACTTTTAGTTATTAATAGTAAATTGGAAAAAATGAAATCAAAATAAGAATTATTTAAAAATTAAATGTTTTGTAAATTCATACAAATTAAAACTTGGTTTATTATTATTGTTGTTTAATTAATAAATATGAAATTACCTTACCCTTCTTGTCCCTTCCCCCCATAATTTTATCTGTACTGGCAGTGTGATCAGTGTGAAAACTGACAGGGCAGGAAATTCATACTACTACTTCTTTTGGTACTACCTGATTATCCCGACAACCAATTTCACCAAATAAAGTTAGTACATACTTTTAATAAGTGTACTTTTAGTAGTTGACCCAATAGCAGAAAATCCTCCAAGTGTTTGCAACAGATACTTCAGAGGCAGAAAATAATCTGCAGGTAAAACAGGTTTGACAGGTTGCAAGTTTTACAATCGAAGTGTTAATCAAACGATCACCTTTTTTTAAAAATGTTATTATGCATTTTATTAATTTTACTAATAATAATCTTAAGTTTTTGTATTAAGTAAGAAAGAGCCAAACATAATATAAAGCGAAATAAGGGTTCAATAGAAAAATAACCTGCAAACGAAAAAAGAAAATCTGCGACTCCCATCTCTAACTTTCTGCTACCGGTGTAGTTGATAATAAATAATAAATATAAATTGGTACAAAAATACATTACAAAATGTATTGTAATGTTAAGCCCTTCGTGACAACATATGTGTGATATAAAGTGTGTACACAGTCCTTGTAACTATTACTATATCGGAATGGTAATTTTTACGGTACTTTTCGGTTAGCCGGGCGCCAGTGTTAGATATACATACATACATATATATGTATATATACTTGTATACATAACACTGGCGACCGGCTAACTAAAAAGTACCATTTTTACCTTATTTAATATAAATTTATTAAATAAGGAAAAAGTCACTATTTGAAAATAGTGGTACAAGGGAGGCTTGTCATGAAGGGTTTAAAAGTTTTTTCTTCATTGTTATTATTTTATGTTTTATTTTTTAGTTTCAAGAACTAATGACATCATCTGGTAAAGATGCTGAAGTCATGGTTGCTAGCATGTTGAGAAAATTACAGATGATGTCGGAACAAAGTCCTAACAGAGGGTACAAAATCTAAAATTGCCCAGCAAGAAGAGGAACAGACAGTTGTTCTAATTTAACAGGTTGGTTATTATATATTTTAACAAAATTTGTTTTTGTGAGTTCATGCTCAATGGTACGAATAATGTTTTCTTTTTCCTATGAAAGTTTGTATTTTTCTGTAACTGTACGCCAGTGTTAAATATATACATATATTTACACACACACACACACACACACACATATATATAGTGAAACCTCCCTGTGCGACCACCTCCTTGACCGATCATTTTTTCATGGAACGAAATTTATTCCCATAGGCTCAATACTAATTTTACCTCCATTCAGAGACCATCCCATTTGAACTCCCTCCATGAGCAACCCATTTTTTTGAAAACTTTTTACTTTAAGATTTTAATTAAAACTTTTTTACTTTATGATTTTGATTTGAATCAATAGGTTACCTTTATGAGTAAAATTTCATTGAATAATTCAAGGAAAATGTATCTTACCTTTATTATGCATATTTAATTATACATTATTGATCATTTACTTGACCTTTACTTTCAATATTTTAATCATTTTCAAAATTATCTTACTTTTTATCATTGTAGTTTATTACTTTACTTAATTATTTTAATATTTTACCATATTGCAAGCATTATGTATAATTTTGAATGCATTATTACATTCAAATTACTGTTTAAAAAATGTAAACATAGTAATGATCAGAAATGTGCAAAATTTTAAATTCCGCACAACCACTGGTCCCAAGCTGTGCGGATTTGAGGGAGTCTACTGTATATAATTCTCGATATATGACAACTCATTGTTTTTTCGTGAAGAAAGTATAAATTTATTTCTGAAAAAAATCAAGATATTGCTGATAATTGGTAATCACAATCTTTTTATCAAATATATTTATGTATTAATCAAGCTTTTATTATTATTAAGACTGGCTAAACCTGAAATAAAACTTCCTTACTTTACGACTTTGATGTGAATTAATATGATATCTTTATGAGGAAAGTTCCATTGAATAATTCCTGGAAAATGTATCTCATCTTTATTATGCATATTTAATTATACATTAATTATTATTTACTTGACCTTGAGGGGAGAGTGGGGAGGAATGTGATGCTTTTTACAAAAATAAGAAAATCAACTTTATTTGACACATAAACAAAATTTTGATATATAGAATACAAAATGAAACACTCTCTAATGTCCTTGAACAATATAGAAACATAATTTGCAGAAACAATTTTATAAAGAAATTATAAATTTCAAAATGTGTCCCATACCTTCCCACTAACAGGGAGGTATGGGACAGCTATAAAACAATGTATGATAAGGGGCAAATAGTCTATTGTTGGCTATATATACAGTCTAACAAAGATTGTAGGTTGATGTCTGTGCTACAAAATCAAATTTCAGTAACTTCATCACTGGAAGGAAAATTCAGGATTGTCAATCAGAGATAGCATTAAAAAAATCATCAGTTCAATTTATTTATGTTTTGAAGTAAATGAATATATTTATAATGTTATAATTAATATATTACCTTCTAAAAATATTTGCATGTTAGCAGTTTACATTCATCTTATTAAAAAGAAAGAATTAAACATGTTCCATTCCTCCCTCTACCTTCTTTTATGTTAAACTTCTTGTATAAACAAAAGTTCTACTTTTAGTCTAGTTTACAGTATGATGTTCAATAAATAGAAAAACTATTACATCTACGCGTAAACAAGCCTATACTACTATATTTTACTAATATACAGAAAGCATAAAAAGTATATGAAGCAAATTTACTTCTGATTCTTGAAATAATGCTTTGCTTAAGTCTTTAAAGTAAATCGACTTGTCAAACGATGATTAAAAATTAGTTTAATTAACAAGGTATGCAACTGATATGAAAGGTTTGATAATTCTCACTTTTATTTTTCAATTTTAGAAATTATTTAATTATTTTTTTTAATATTTTAACCCTTTGCACTCAAAGGTTTTTTTCATTTGTATTACCAGCAACTCAAAGTGATTTTAGTTATATCTTATTATTTTTTAAATTCTTTATGAATACGAATACAAATTTGATATATAAAAAAAAAAAACTAAAAATTATAAAATTATTACATTTTGTAATCGTAAAGTGTGATACATCTTGAAGCAATTGCCAATATGTAATCTTGGCTTTTCTAGACAGATGTCACAAAATTATTTTTATTGCCTCCGTAGTGGAGCCCTCAAGTTTGAAGACAAATTTTAAATGGCTCCGCTCCGGAGTCCTCGAGTGCAAAGGGCTAACTTTTTTTCAATATATAATGTATTTAAAACAATCAAAAATGGTATCAAAATTCAATTTGTGCGATTGCAGCATTGTATTTCTACAGTCAAAGATTTTGCACCTTAGCCGACTAAAATTTTGATTATACACCTTTCTCAGTTATGCATCGTTTTAGAAAGGTTTCCTGAAAGACATATAATTGGTACTTTACTGGGGTTTTTTTTTTGGGGGGGGGGGGGCTGAAATTGTCATATTGCCAGAGCAAAAGTTCTTTATCTACAGAACGACAAAGTCGAAAAATCCATTTACTCTTGCTCGACTGAAAATATACACAATATTTTGAAAATAAATATCAAACTTCATGATATTTTGAAAATAAATATCGGATATGTATCCATTTATATATATCACTGAACCATCCTGTTTGTAGCTATAGTGTTTACTCTTTAGTGTACACTATACACTCTTCAGTACTCCCGCTGCTGATAGAATATAATCTTTTTTTTTTTTTCCCCCATCATCTGAAGATATAAGAAAATGCTCTTTTATGAAACCTTTAAACACATAAAGGCTAGATTTATTATGGTTATTTGTGCTTTTCATTATGTAGGGATTTTTTTTTTTTTTTTTTTTTTGTATCACAAAATCAAAACGTTCATTTTATGAGTAACAATCCCAGATGAAGATTCTGTCTGTGTCACTCTCTACTCTCTATTGTGTACAGTATAACCTCGAAAATCCGGCATTGTCAGGACCATGACGATGCCGAATTTCTGACTTCAAAAATACTTTTAATAGTCTTAATGGTGCCATTATTCGTAATTTAATTCATACCCAAGTAATAGTTATGTGAGAAAAATAGAAAATTAAATATTTTTAAAAATATTAAAATTAAAAGTTTCTATTCATATTTTCTGTGTTACAAAAAAAAAAATCTAGTATATATCATTTCTTCTCGTGTAATTTCCTAAACATCGATGTCAATTTTATTTGCTTCAATTATTTGAACAGCTTTTTAACAAGTTTTAATTTTACACAAATGTAGAATATTGAAAATATAGTCTTATTTATCTAAAGCAGATGTTAGTTTTCCAGTCAAATTTAAGCATTTTTCCACTGATACCTTTTCTTCTGTACTCAGAAGGGATTCAATTTAGCATAGCATCTGCGATCTCACAGTCAGCCAATCCATTGCTTTCAATCTCGAAATTTTTAATTGTTTAACGATTTATTATTATTCTTTCTCCTATAAGGTGGAAGTGTAAAAAAAAAAAAGCGGCGAGATGACTTTGATGCTGGATTTTCGAGGTCACACTGTACTTTATTTACTTTTACTATACGTATGTGATTTTTGTGTTTATAATTTTATTTTTTTCTAGAGAGAAAAGAATGAATCAAGAAAAAAATTTTAATGAAGTACCTGTTAATTATATCAATTCTTTATATGTAAATAAATTACTATATTAATTCTTTATATGTAAATAAATAGAATTTTATAAACTGAATGATGTTTCATTTGTTTTCAAGACTATTTCCTTGATACTGAGAAATATTTTTCATTGCTTCAGTCTTAAGTTATTAAAAATAATTACAATCAGAAAAAGAACAATTTAAGTGAGTTAAATTATACTTTAAAAAACTAAAAAAAAATAATGTTAGTTTAGTATTTGCTCTGTTGTACATAGGATAATATTTCTCTGGTAAAAGAAAAACATTGGAGAAGGGAGGAAGGCAGATGATTTTAAAAATTTGTCTTATTGTAATATGTAATTTACATTGTTAAACAAGCAAGAAATTACTATTTTTATGTAAAAATGCTGGAAAGATCAATGAATTTGTAAAAAAATTCTTTTGTATGTTGCATCACTAAACTATTTTCAGAGAAAAGACTAAATATATTCCTGTGGTCATCAATCAGAATCCTATGGAGGATTTATTTTATAAATCTGACAATATTTTCTAAATAATAATTGAAAATTCTAAGAAATAAGTTTAATAAATGAAAGAATTAAAAAATTAATGAAGTAGTAATATAAAAAATATACAATCTTCTAAAGTCATTAAATGTACACTATATTGGAATTCCACATATTTGATGTGCTATTTATTGTAGGTAAACACAAGATTTCATTATATATGTATACAATAAAAAATTATCTGATCCTGAATAGTGAACTGGATTCAAAAGGTAAGTAACTGAAAGTATAATTAAATTTACTATGTATAAGCATAGACATAGAGTTGTATGTTCTCAAGTCCCTGTAACATTTTAAATACTTTTTCTTACCCTCTAATATAAAAAAGCTTTTAGTTTTTTTATTTTATTGAATTTCTCCTTTTTCTTTTGTTAAAGGATAAATGACAAAAAAAAATCCCTTTGCTTTTTTTAATTTTAAGTTATCAATAATTTTCAAGACTCTATGCCTATGTGTATAAGAATGATTTTTTAATATTAAATACGTGAAAATTTTCAAGTTGCTAACTAAGCGTAAATAAACAGAGTGAAAAATGTTGAACTCTGATCTTTGAAATAGTGCTCCAATGCACTGTTGATTTGCGCCGAGTTAGCAATGTAAAAAATTTCACGTATTTAATCTTCAATAATTTCACTGCTGATAATTAATTAAAATTTTACTTGGAATGGTTTTTATTCAAATGAAAGTGTTTTTCCTTAAGAAATTTTTTTTAATGGGATTACACATCCCTCATGCGTAGACACTTGCATGCTAATGTTAATCCTATGGGAGAATTTTTCTAAATATCTCGTTTGCATTTCAATATTGTAAATTTTATTATTTGTTACTTGTCAATCTGTACAAACACCTTTTTTTTTTTTTTAAAGTTTTCAGTTTTGTTTGCAATGTGTTTTTTTTTTTTTTTTTTTTCACTAGAGTATTTTCGCTTTTGAAAGCAGTTCTGAATATATCCTAATAAGCAAAAAAACCTTGTAAAACAAAGTCGAAAAATGGCCTTTGTATCAAAACTGCAGGTATGCAATGCAAAAAAAAAAAGCAAGCGAGATATTAAAAAAAAAATCTTTCAGCGGATTAACATTAGCAATCAGGTGTTTCTGTGCGAGTGAAGTATCCTCTTAACATTATTAAGCTTTTTTTATTATTAAAATAGGATCTAATAATGTAGCGAATTGATAAAAATTAAACATATTTTATACATACATAGTAAAGGGCAGGGATGTAAGAATTTCTTTCAAGGTAAAAAATGAACATATTAATTAAAATAAGCAATTTGATAAACATGTGGATTAATAAAAACCAGTTTTTTTCAATGTATAGATAATATTTGACTAAAATTTAATTTTCCACAGGAACAAACAAACAACAACAAAAAAATATGCTCAGCTCAGAAAAATTCTAAGTTGAGTTATTTATCTCATTTTTCTATCAAATAAGATTTTATGATTTATAAAAACCTCATTTTCATTTTTTTTATACACGCTTGTAATAAAAGCCTTTCATCAATCTTTGATTGTAACTCCTCTAACTACCCTTTCGTTTGTTCCTTTTCACATGCTTATCATGAAACACTTACAAACTCCCTCAGATAGCGTCAACTAGCAACCTTTTTCAATGCTTTACAAAACATTTACAAACTTTTCATGCGAAGCCTTTAAAAAGCATTCAAACATTTACGTAGCATGGTTGTAAAAAGGCTTTAAAAAGCAAAAAATGCTATCTGGGAATGAAATGGATATGCACTTATGAAGTGCACTAAAATATACATGTATGCAGTGCAAAAAATATTTATAAAACTAGTTATAGTACGAATGCACCTCATTTGCCATGTTTGACGTGCAATTTCCAACTTGTTTTTTATTATCTGACTTTCAGCAAAGGAGTTTGTACTTAATGAATGTCATCTAAAAATTAGCTCAGTCTATCGCCGATATCTTTCTGAATTTTCACGATATTCGACTGTCTTTTAATGAGTTGCTCCGTAGAGTTGACTATCAAATCATGAAAAAAAAAAAAAAATCTTTTATCGTACGCGTATGCGTATATAAAAAATATTTCTTTCAAATGCTTATATTTCATTAAATATTTAATATATTTACATTCCAATTACACCATATTATATCTATTACATTTTGACAAATTTTCTGAAACTGGCGTTAAATTTGGTAATAAAAACCCTGCATGATATAAACAAAAAACACGCAAAAAAAAATCGATATATCTCCATGAATATACGTTCTATTCTTCCACAAATGAATACCCAGGTAGCACAGCATTATCGGCCCGATACTGCCCAATATCGGCCAATCTTGGTGTGCATCGGCAAAGACCGGTCATGTTTACCGACATTGGCCAGTATTGATCGATGTTGTCCAATGTTGGATTTGTATCATTAAAACTTCTGGAATCATGAATATTTAAATTTTTTATTCACATATTGTACTTTTTTTAGGAAGGTAGAAAACAGGAAACAATTATAATAACATTTTAAGTTCTGTAAATCCATGTAGAAAAACTCACATTGACCAACATCGCCCGATATCGGGTTATATCGGGAGATAATCTGTGGGATGTGCCAGCCAGCCAACCAATCAAATACAAGACAAGTTCCCAACATGGCCGCCGTGTTTCTCGCTTTCTCGCCGTATATCTACTCCACCTTCATGGCTGTTGCAGATTAAAAACGAGAATATTTATTGTGATGGTAGTATGGAAAAGTGAGGTGTGTCATTCTTGAAATCCGAAAGTCACATGTTTATGTGAAACGGGTAAGTGCTCTTTATATTTCATATAATGTTTGTTTATTGAAAACATATAATCAGACTCATTTCATATATTCAAACTTGTTTTTTAAATATTGTTTTCTGTTCACATTGGTATTATTACTTGATTAGTTATCCATATTCTTGTGTAGTGTGTATTTTCTGTTCATATCATATTTATACTTGTCTCGGAATGTATATTATCCTTAAAGATTTTCGTCACTAATGATTGTAAACAATGCATATGAATTTTTGGTAGTGTTTGAGTCAGTATATTATTTAACCGTTTAAGTAACACCAAAACACTTTTTCATTGTTTATATATTAATTAAATTGTCCGTTTACTTTATCCTTGAAGTAATTATTTATATTAAAACGTGATTTTCTTTTTTTATTGTACGTAACTGAAACAATTTACCTACTTAAATGGCACAAGTACAATTAAAGTTGTGAGCAATTTATATAACCTTGAGATCCTTTTTATCAGAATTCCGAATAAATATTTCAGATATCCTAATTCAAGTGTGAGAAATTTTTTTTCTTCTTCCCTTATAAGGGAGAGTATAGAATTTTTTGTTTTTGTTTTGTCATACTTGCTACTTTAAACATAATTTTCCAAATATAAAGATCGTTAAAAGACTCAAAATCAGTCATCAAACAATTACAATCAAAGGTTATTTATACTTTTTATATTTTCTTTGATATTTATTTATTTATTGGTTTATTTTTTATTCCATCCAAAAATAAAAATATGATACATTGTTAAAGCTGATTCTTCTTATTTAAGTTTAATCATTTGTGATTTTTTTAAAAGATTTCTACTGATAAATTATCTGTGTGTGTGGGGGGGGGGGGGGGGGGGGTTAAGATTTCAAGATTCTGTATAATGCTTCTTCCTACCATCAATACAGTTAAAAATCTTTAAACTTCTTAGTATTTTGTTTATCTTTAATTTGCATAATGTGTTCTTATTAAATTATATACAGAAATTTAACCATTTAGGAAGAGTTCCCTATCTTGTGCCACTTGATGCGACTGGCAAAAAAGTAAGCAATGTTGTCAAAAGTCTGTTTTAGCATCTTACCAAATTTTTATTTTTATTATATTTTATTAATATTATATTAATATTATTTGTAATATTTTATTTTTAAATTTACCAAATCATCTTACCAAGCGCCAAAAGATTGCAACAACCACATCGCCCAAAATAACTTTCTAAGTTTTCTGGCACATTGCACATGTTATGGAACTCTTGTCATGAATTTTATAATGGCTGTGTTAAAGCACTATTATTTATCTGATGTCTATTAGGAAACAATTAAAAATGCAAATTTCCCAAAAATTTAAGGTTTTTTGAATAAACTATTTCTACCTGTTAAATTCCTCTTGGGCAAACTAAATGTAATAAGTTCATCATTGAATTTGGGTTAATTTGAATTCGTCTTCTATTATGTAATGTTATTTTTCACAAAAATTTTGTTCACATTAAACGGGCCAAAAGAAGAAAAACCTTGCATTGACCCTTGGCACGGAATTTTTTTTCTTATGCAACCTCCAATTTTAGTGATTAAGTAATAATTACAAGAAGAAAAAATTCGTCAACTGGTATTGAAGAATTAAAAGTGTAAGATGCTTTTTGTGTATAAAATAAAGTTTGTTAATACAGTAGACTCCCTCAAATTGAATAATTGAAGGAAAATGATTTCATTTTTTTGTGCATATTCAAATATGCATTATTAATTATTTACTTGAACTTTACTTTTAATATTTTAATCAGTTTTTAAATTACCTTACTTTTTATCCTTTTAGTTTATTACTTTACTTATTTTAATATTTTACAATATCACAATCATTCATTATACTTTTGATTGCATTACTGCATTAAAATTAATGTTTAAAAAATGTAAACAAAGCAATGGCCAGAAATCCGCACAACTTCTGGTCTCAAGCTGTGCGGATTTGAAGGAGTCTACTGTATTATATTGAAACATGTCAGTTTTTTAATCATTCATACATATATTTCCTGGTTTGTGTGGGCCCATAGGGACAGAGGGGCTTCCGCCTCTGTGCTGTCTGTTGGAGATGCCCTCAAAAATGGTGTAAGATTGAGTGTTAACGCACATAGGATGGGTCTCTATATTGTAGTCAATATTGTATTTTTACACTCTTTTATTTAACTTTGTTTTTATATGTAAAAAAGGAATTTTGTAATTGATTTTTCACTCTTTTCTTGATATTCTAGAATTATAAAAATTATGCCTGTGTATTTCCAATGACAATATGCCATTTTAATATTTTTAGAACTTCATTATAAATTGATTTTAAGGCATTTTTGTCGTACCTAGCCGCAGGTGATAAATCTCAAAATAATCTTTATTATTACAACTATTTATGAGTTACAAAAACAAGTTAATTATGCACCAAACCATTTACATCAAAATATGTTTAGTGGCTGTAAAACTGTAACAGCGAAGTATTTGGAACAATAAAAATTAAAAAATATGAAGAAAATAGCTTTTTATTTTTTAAGTTTCCTAATTTTTATTGATTATTTTTAATTATTAATAATAATTTATTTTATAATTTAATTTTAATATTTCTTTAAAAAAAAATCCTTGTTTATAATTTATTACTGTATATACTGTCATATTAGTCAACCCCAAAATTTGAGAGATATAACATGTCCATCCGTTTGAATAACAATATTTAATAATAGACAACAACAATAGATATAACGATAGTAATCTTGGTTTTAATTTAATTTTAATCAAGGAAGATTAATATGAATTCTGCAATCAAATAGGACAATGAAAACTATTCCAAAATACTGATAATAAAATGGAATGATTTTCATTCCTTTAAAATTTTGGTGTTTATTTACATGTGAGTACATATAGTAATTAATTTATGATTATATGTTAAAAAAATTAGTTTAGAAATCCTGTATAACAGTTTAAATAATAATTTTTTCCCGTTACCTACTATATTTTAAAAGATAAGTAGAACAAATATTATATTTTAAATAAATTCACGTATTCGTGCTATTTATCAAGTAATACATCAAAGCAGTGATTTTTCAATAGTTGGGCTCTTTGTAAAATTAATGCATTGTAACGGATTTTTTTTTTAACGACATAAATTGTAGTCATGAAATTAGGTGTGATTCTCAAGATAAACATTGAATGCTTATAAAAGTGTACTCTTTTAGAAACTATTTTTATTATTTACAGAAAGAGTTTTAGTTTTGAAAATTCACTTTAATTCGAAAATGTATTTTTGAATATTATGTTCAAATTTTGTAAGAGAAAAAAAAAAAAGAAAACAGGTAAAATTTTAATATTGTAAGTTTGCAGTTTGTAAGTTAAGTAGTTGGTTTGCAATTTTGTTTTCTGATTTATAAAACCATTAAACAATAAAGTTGTGAGTACTGTGTGATTTTAGCACTAACTATTGGATACAGTAGACTTCCTCAAATCCACACATCATATGTAAACAATAGAACTTTCAGTTCAGATGCAGGGACAAAATTACAGACTTTTTAATTTTTATACTAGTGTAAATGCCCGTCCTAGGACGGTGGGTAAAAATTGTGTTTTTCACTTAAAACTTGAAAAACTGCTAAAAAAAAAAATAATTGACAATATGGAAGCGTTTAGATGAGCAAAGTTCGGTTAGTTTATGTTCTAATAAACACACAATTAGCATTTACAATATTTCTGTGTAAACCAGGTTTTCCGGCTAATATACTATAACAAAATTAAGATTTCTTAATAAAACAAAAATTTAATAAATATGCTATAAAAATGCGTAATTAAAACAGTCTGCTGCAACTATTGAAATAATACTATTTTTTTTAATAACACTTTGAAATTGTAATTTATCGTTTACCCTCCCCCTCCTCCCCCCCCCCTCCAAAAATTTTTTAATATGTATATTGATTAATAAATAAGTATCTCGGGTTGAATCCCAACCGTGTAATCTCCTAAGCTCTGTCCTCCTGATGCAAAGCTATAAATAAAAAATTATTAATTTTACTTTTCGTATAAATATTAATTTTTTACTTTTAAAATATTGAATTTTTTTTTTTTTTAAGTTTAAATTTACATACACCTGTATATAGAAAAGGAGAAATATAAATAATGTGTAATTTAAAAATAAGTTACAAAATAATAAGCCTAAAATATTTAAATTGGTTACTTTTTTAAAAGAAAGTCAGTTTTATCAATTTTTTGCAGGAAAAAAAAAAGGATATTTTTAAAAATACCATATCATTGTTTTCCGTGAATCACTTTATATGAGAAATAAATTAAAATTCCTTACATGTCGCAAAGAAAATTTAATATGATTGCAACTTAATACTTGAAATAATCTCAAGTGACACTTGGCGATTTATTTTGGTGGTGTAATGCGATGTGCCTTGCACTGATTTGTTAGGAAGAAATGTCTACTACTGCTCAATTATCAGGACTTGTAACCTTGAGAAGTAATCGCGCGATTCTTGTTTCTTGTCAACCAATGGGAGAATGGATCCTTTTCCCCTTGAGTCTCTTCCTGGGAGACTGATAAGATTGATGGATTCGTCCTGCCCAGCGTTACACTGGCTTTTATTATATAGAGATAATTCCATGTGTATTTTAATTTGTAATTCTTGTTAATGTGACTGAACTCTTGCTTGCTCATGAAGGAAATAGTATAAATTTATTTCTGAAAAATTCAAGATATTGCTGATATCACTGGTAATTGCAATCTTTTTACCAAGTATATTTATGTATTAATCAAGCTTTTTTGGTTATTAAGTCTGCCTAAACCTAAAATAAAACTTTTTTATTTTATGATTTTGATATGAATTAGTAGGGTACCTTTGTGAGGCAAGTTTGGTTGAATAATTCAAGAAAAATGTATATAATCTTTATTATTATGTATATTTAATTATGCATTATTATTTACTTTTAATAATTTAATTATTTTTTAAATTATCTTAATTTTTATTATTTCAATTTACTATTTTACTTAATTATTTTAATATTTTACTATAAGTAAGCATTCATTATAATTTCGATTGCATTATTACATTCAAATTACTGTTTAAAAATATAAACAAAGAAAGCAATGACCAAAAATCCGCACAACCTCTGGTCCCAAGCTGTGAGGATTTGAGGGAGTCTACTGTATTAATATAATAAAGTAAAAATATTTCATTTTCAAGCTGAAATTTTGGTGAATAAATTCAAATCTCCCATTTAAAATTTGTTTATGAAATTAAAAAAAAAAAAAAAAGCTATAGCAAATTATAAATTGTTATAGCAAAAATATACTTGGTCTGATTGTGATTTTGGTTCATTGTACTTTTCTAGCTAGTGTGGAAATGAAGTTTGAAGGAACAGAAACCACTGCTATCTCTAGCTGCATTGGAAAGGTGCTTGCAGAATTTGACGACAGGGATGGAAACACTTTTCAAATGAGAAGAAGATGACTAACAAGAAATAGATGATTTGTCGAAAAATTTTTTGTTAAATAATAAATATGATTAATAATAGTTTGTAAATAAAAAAACATTTAATTCTTTTTTTGATTAATAAATTTTATTTGTTATACATGGTAAGTTTTTATTTAAATTCTAAGAATTGACTTCTAATTTTTATATTATCATTTTTAAAACTAGTATCCAATGTTTAAGATATTTCAATAAAATACAATTTATAAAATAAATTTACAAACTTTTAAAATCACCTTGTAAATTTTATCTTAGAGAAAAACAGTTGATAAAAATTGACTCATATAAAATCTATCTAAAATTAGAATTTTTAACGAAATATAAATTATGATGATATTTAAATGCTAAGTTTTTAGATTTCTAAATTTTTCAAATGCCTTACTTATGTGCAATTGAGAGAATCTATCAATTTCAATTTCTAAAATGTATTTTATAGCTTCACACCTCCCACCTCCCTCCCTGACTCAAAAGAGAAAACATATAAAGAAAATTAGCTATTTTGTCCTTTATATAATTTCTGATATTTTCAAAGTGTTTTTTATCTATTAATTTTTTTGAGGGGTGGGGAAATGTCCTGAAATATATTTAAAAAAGTTTCTACCTTCTATCAGTCACAATTTCTTTCTGCTTACATAAACTTAAGTAGGTATTGTAAATTCTGAAATGGAATTTAGATAGCCTTAATGTCATGTTAGTCTACTTTTTGTAGGGATGTATAATTTCTAGAAAGACTGAAGTGTTGGAAAAAAAAAAAAAAAACATTTTTCTGTAAAAATTGATTTTTTTTTTTTTTTTTTTTTTTTTTTTACAAATAAGAGCTTTTTTGTTGCTAAATTTTCTTTGAAAATATAAAATAATATACATTTTTTGAATATACGTATGTACATTAAAAATAGAAAGATTTTATTTTTACTTCATATGAATATATTACAAATAGAAATAATAAACTTACTATTAAAATTTTAGTTCCAGAATAGATTTTCCCGCTTAGTTTAATGACATTGTTTGTAACATATTTTTTTATTCTTTTAAATGATCATTTCAGTTCCTCTTTCAATTTTACACTGCCATTAAAACTTGTAATATAAATATTTGCCTCAATATTTGCTGGCAATTGTGTTTATTTAATGAAAAAATTCCATCGAAGTATTTATCCCCCAGTAGTATACTTCAGACTCTCATTCAGAATGAAGGGAGTATAAAGATAAAATATAAATTAATGTTTTACTAATTTTTAATGTAGGAGTAACTAAAATAAAGTTGGTTAAATAAAAAAAAAAAAACAACAGGTGGATTTACTTTTTTCAATTAAATTTTGCTTGCATTTTTCAGTTAGCCGGGCACCAGTGTTATATTTACATACATATATATGTACACACGCACACACATACATGTACATACCGGGTGTCCCAAAAAGGACTGACTGATTTTAAAATTCAATAACTTGCAAACGGTGACAGATATTAAAAAAATTCTTGCAGGAGGGTTATGCATAAGGTCAAAAGTTTTATTACAGTGATTTTCAATTTTAGTTCGATTTACAAACAATAGATGGCGCTGTAAGCAATAGTCGCTAAATACAGGCTCGATTTTTGGTCCTTTATCTTGTTCCATGCAGAAAAAGGAGATGGAAATGTATTATCCGGGCCACGAAGTACCAAAAATCGAGCTTGAATTTAGCGACTATTGCTTACAGCGCCATCTATTGTTTGTAATTCGAACTAAAATTGAAAATCACTGTAATAAAACTTTTGACCTTTTGCATAACCCTCCTGCAAGAATTTTTTTAATATCTGTCACCGTTTGCAAGTTATTGAATTTTAAAATCAGTCAGTCCTTTTTGGGACACCCGGTATATGTGTATGTAAATATAACACTGGTGCCTGGCTAACCAAAAAGTACCAATTTTTTTTTCAGGTGTGGTGGAGAGAGGGGGTAACATTTTATTTATACAGTAGAAGATCTTTATAATCCTATATAATGCACAGCTCCTGAGATGTCAGCAATGAATTTTGTACTTTAGAAGCACCTGTAATCCGTATTGCAAAAATATTGACACCTGTTAGAGGATTAAATTTCAAGCATTATTTCTTCTTTATCTCCTTAATTCAGATTTTTTTAAATGAAAATATTGCTATTATTAAATGTAAAAATTTTGGGATTGAGTAATGAGATGATTTTGTCCCAGCATGTTTGGATAATTTTTATAGGCGATTTAACAATATGCGAAATGATCAATATTATGCAAAAATTTTTTAACCTGCACAACTTTTGGTCCTAAGGAATGCAATATAAATATCTACTGAGATTGTTTTGTATATTGCCGTATTTACAAGGTAAGTTTTAATGTTGTGTGAGATGACCTATATAATGCAAAATGTTGCATCTTTTGGTTTGCATTATAAAGATCTTCTACTGCATATAAATACTATGTTACGTTTATTGTAAAGACAAAAAAAAAAAAAAAAATCATTTCAACTACGTTATTTTTATTATTATTTTTTTTTATAATGGTTAAGTGTTTATTGATTATGTGAAAATACAATATGGAAATCTGCTTATGATAAATTGATTTTTTTAAATATTCAATTTTTCAACCTCACTATAACCACAAATTGGTATTACGGACATAATTTTGCATATGAATTTTTAATGAGGAAAGTAGCATTTACTTATGGGTTTTTCAAAAAGTTAATGTTTCAATGTAGAACGTTGAACATTGGAAAGAGAAAAAAAAGAGAAACCACCAGAATGTAGAGTGAACATAAGAAAGAGAGTATTCATCTTCCAACACTATAGAATCGGTAAGTTCCTACTCTGATTCAGGATGATGGCCATACAATTTTTAACTTTTTAAAAATCCCTACTACTTTTTTAAATATGAATATTTTTTGCTTCAGAAATTTCTGTAATTTCAATTATGAGTTTGTTGAATTTCCTTGATTTTTTATTATACAAAAAAAGAAAAAGATTTATATTAAATGTAATATCCCATACATCTAAAAATCCATGGCACAGTTTTATGTAGTATAATCTAAGGAATGTGGGGAAAAAATTTGAAACAAAAAATATTGATATTTAAAAAATCAGTTGGGATTTAAAAATATATTTTTTTAAATTTTTAATTTTAGTTGAATAGAAATAGGCCAGATTTTTTTTTTTTTTAATTACATGAAATTTAATTTGCTTTATAGTATTAAATATAATGTCACTACAGATATTACGGTATTATTCAAAATTGAAAAAGTAGTTTAAAGGGTACTGTGTCCCCTTAACATAAATTGTTTTTGACCAACTTTTACTAGTTTTTTTTTTTCCTTGCAAAGTTTATACATCAATACAGTTAAACAAATTTGAACATCTATATTTATGGTAAAGGCAGAAAAGAATAAATAATTTCAGTTAAATATTTGTTTTAATTTTAATATGTTGAATATTTTTATTGATTATATTAAAAAAAGTTATCAAGATTGCTTATATGGTAATAAAAGTTATTTTATTCAAATAATACAATATAACACTTTTCAACTTTACCATTTCCATAAATTGGTATTATAGATATAATTTTGCATATGACACTTTTAATGAGAGAAGTATAATTTAATTATTAATTTTACACAATATTTTTACATAAAATACTGAACATGAAAAGAAAAAATTAAAAAAACATCAGAATGTATAAAATATTTGAATAAATTATTTTATTAATGGTATTTGAATTTTCGTAAAAAGATACCTTTTCATAAAAGAAAAAAAATTTCCCAAAATTTTTGGGTTATTTCAGAGCCATCACTTTCAACATAATCATGAAAAATTTTCCTTTTAAATATTTTTTACATTATCATGACAGTGAACTTAGCTATAATTTTCCATATAAACAATATATAAATATATATTTCTATAATAGCAAAAAAAAAATACATATATATATATATTTGAAATAGTTAAAATATATATATGTATATGCATATGTTTTCAAACCTGGATTCATCAATATAAAATGGCAATTTTTTTTTACACTAATATAAAGAGATAGTTATTACCAATACTATGTCAAGATAGGTAATCAATATCTCTCTATATTGAAAAAAGAAAGCTTTGCTATTTTATAGTGTCGAATCCAGTTTTAACCAATATCGGCCGGTCCGGCGTTCCCCGATATTGGCCGGTCCGGCGCCGATATTATCGGCCAATATCGGTATACCGATATTGGCCGATATTGCGAAATCGCTGTTCCCGATATTGGCCGATATTGCTGTGCTACCTGGGTACATATATTGTACAATATCAATATGTATTCGTAAGCTATAGCGATAGATCATTTTATTTTATAAGGTGATCCCAAACATTATTCTTTTTCTTTGATTTTTTGTTGGCTCCCTTGCCAACAGCCATTTGATCAAACCACCATTGATAAATATGAAGTCGAACATATTCTTCATAATCATGAAGTTGCAGAAAAATCCGACAAATATATCTTTAAATATTCGATAAAATGTTTAAAATTGAAAGGGTCCAATCATCAAGGGCCATATAGCGCATATTAGAGAAAAGAAATCACGAAATAATATATGCTTCCCCCCCCCCCCCCCCCACCCACCATTGTTCAATAGTTTCACATTTTTTTTTTTTTTTTTTTTTATTCAGCTCTAGCCATTCCCATGCCTGTTTGCTTTTTAGCACTTTTTATAAAGGAAAATTGATTCTCTCGAATAAAGTCAAGAAATATTTTCACTCATTGAAAATAATCTTTACTATATCTCTGTTATATTATACAAATATAAACTGTTGATATATCCTTGCCAATTGAAATAGTTATATGTTGACTGGATAGGGGATTCTAGAGATAAAATTGTCCCCCACTGAAACAATGTTTTTTATCTGATTATAGCCCACATATCTTCCCAAAACAGAATTCTCTCTGCGTTACTGATGTGACCCTCGACAATCCAGACATTTTTGTAAGTGTCCCTTCTCTTTAAACGATTGTGCACCCCTACTTGAAATATTTATTAAATGTATAGCATCTATAATCAATTATTTCTCAACAGATGTCTCGTCGAAAATGAGTTTGAATCTCCAAATTTGGCACAATTTTCTAAAAGCTTCTTAGTTACTGGAGGAATTTGCTATTTGACTTCTTAGTAGAGATGTAAATTTTCCGGAAAAGTTGAGGTGGCGGATAAAAAGTTTTGCACATGAATTTTCATTTTTACTAAGTGAAGTTGCATTTAATGATCTTACCAGGGATCTGTTTAGATTTTTTTCACACAATCCTGTTTTTATGAACTTTTGTATATACTTGTTCAGAATGTCATCTGAATTTTATGAAATTACCATTATACAGGGCTAGTCCTAAGATTATTCAAAATTTTAGGGAGGAATACTTCCCCGAAATTTTAGGGACAATTGCGATATTTTTAACATGATAAGTATGTAATAAGAGTACTTTTGTACTAGTCAGGCAGATGTGCCAAACAATATTCCCATCATTAAATGAATTCAGCCCTTGTTCCATTTGCTTGTCTTTGGGCCGAATGAGGGCATTTAAATTTGAGCAATAACCAGCTTACTGCAACTGTATTAATTAGAATTCTGAGTTTCTGCAACACTGAGCCTAACCAGAATGAATGAATACTCTCCTTCTCTTTCTTTTGGATGTTCTTGGTGAACCTAAAGAACAAGAGCTAGGAGTGATTATGAGTAAGAAAATAAATTCTGAAATTCACAGCAAATTTTCTGAAAGATTTCTTAACAATTGTCAAACTTTTTTGCGATCCTTTGACGAAATTAGCTTTATTTGCGCGATTTACTGACAAAAGTTTGCGTTTTTTCCGCGATCTTTTGATGAAATTGGCGGTTTTTTCACGATCCTTTGACGAAATTCGCGCTTTTTTTCACGATCCTTTGACAAAATTCGCATTTTTTCATGATCCTTCGACGAAATTCGCGTTTGTTTCACAATCTTTTGACGAAATTCGCCCTTCTTTGAGAACATTTGTGTTTTTTCCATGATTTTCGACGAAATTTGGGTTTTTTTGATGAAATTTGCATTTTTTTCTGCGATTCTTTGACGAAATTTGCGTATTTTCCGGGCTCTTTTGAAAAAATTGGTTTTCTTCCGCGATTTTATGAGGAAATTCGCGTTTTTTCCGCGATCCTTTGAAGAAATTCATGTTTTGTTCGTGATCTTTAGAAAAAAATTGAGTTTTTTCTCGATTTTTTAAACAGAAATTCACGTTTATTCCGCGATCTTTTGACGAAATTCGCGCTTTTTTTTACGATCCTTTGACGAAATTCGCGCTTTTTTTAACGATCTGTCGACAAAATTCGCATTTTTCATGATCCTTTGACGAACTTCGCTTTTTTTTTTGCCATTCTTTGAGAACATTTGTGTTTTTCCATGATTTTCGACGAAATTTGCGTTTTTTCTGCGATTCTTTGACGAATTTACGTTTTTTCTGGGCTTTTTTGAAGAGATTCGTTTTTTCCACGATTTTATGAGGAAATTCGCGTTTTTTTCGCGATCCTTTGAAGAAATTCACGTTTTTTTTTCGTGATCTTTAAACAAAATTTGAGTGTTTTCACGATTTTTTTTTAACAGAAATTTACGTTTATTCCGCAATATTTTGAAATTCGCGCTTTTTTTTCACAATCCTTCGACGAAATTCACATTATTTCATGATTTTTTTGACGAAATTCGCGTGTTGTTTTTTTTCGCCATTCTTTCAGAACATTTGTGTTTTTCCATGATTTTCGACGAAATTTGCGTTTTTTTCTGCGATTCTTTGATGAAATTTGCGTTTTTTCTGCGATTCTTTGACGAAATTTGTTTTTTCTGGGCTCTTTTGAAGAAATTCGTTTTTTCCGCGATTTTATGAGGAATTTCGCGTTTTTTCCGCGATCCTGTGAAGAAATTCCCGTTTTTTTTTCGTGATCTTAAGACAAAAATTGAGTTCTTTCACGATTTTTTTAAACAGAAATTCACGTTTATTCCGCGATCCTTAGACGAAATTTGAGTTTTTTTCACTATATTTTGTTGAAGTTCGCCCCCCCCCCCCCGTGTGATCCTTTGATAAAATTTTAGTTTTTTTTTCACGATTCTTTCTCGAAATTCGTCTTTTTTCCACCGCGGGATACTTAGACGAAATTTGTGTTTTTTCTCCGATTCTTTGTCGAAATTAGCTTTTCTTCCGTGATTGTTTGACGGAACTTGCGGTTTCTTCACGATCTCTTGACGAAATTCGCGTTTTTTTTAGCGATTTGGGACGAAATTCGTTTTTCTTTCAGTGACCATTTGTCGAAACTCACGATATTTTTCGCTGAAATTTTGGCGATCTCGAAATGCGATTTACGAAGTTAACGAGCTAATATATTTTTTTAGGAACAAGAAGAAAATTTTGGGAGAATTTTAGGGGGTACAAAAATGGTTAGGAATTTTAAGGTGGCGAGCCCTGATTATATTTAGGTTTCTATTTAAACATTTTTAAGTTAGTGATGACTCAAGGACAATTGGTAGGGCACAGTGGCCCTTTTTTGGCTACTTTATGCACCTCGCAGTCCTTTTTGACTACTTTATGCAACTGGTGGGCCTTTTCAAACTAGTTTATGTACCCAGTGGTCCTTACTGCTGACTTACTTATACGTTAATACCCGGCCGAGGGGAAGAAGGGATGTGCAATTGGCCACAATAGAAAAAAAAATGAAGAAATTTGTCAATCAGCTGGAAGAAAAAAAATGTGAAATTCACTGATCGATTTCAGTAAAAAAACCCTCAAAATTCATCTATCCAACGTGGAAAAAATTCACGAAATTTGTCAATCGGTCATGTGAAAAAAAAAAAATTCGCCTAGCAGTTACATAGAAGAAAAAAAAAACCTTGCAAGTTTTGAAGGCAAATACAGAAACTGGATCACCAATTGTGTAAGAGGGGAAAAAAACCCTCACACGATTTGTTGAGGGAATATGCTGCAAAATTCACCAACTGTTCGGGAAAATATCTCAAAATTTTACTGACAAAAAGGCAC
The DNA here is from genome assembly GCA_963932465.1 of Maratus speciosus. Lineage (NCBI taxonomy): Eukaryota > Metazoa > Arthropoda > Arachnida > Araneae > Salticidae > Maratus > Maratus speciosus. The sequence goes on along the minus strand of OZ010791.1, from coordinate 38,488,137 downwards.
TCTAAACAAACCAGTTCAAAATATGTTTCAGGACACTCTTTAATTTCCACCTGGTGGTCCTTTTGTTCTAGAGTCAACACTATAAAGTATTTCGTACACTATATAACTGGATAACAGATTCATAGGGGATTTCAGCTGTTATGTGGCATGATTTTTTAAATTTATTGTTTTCAATCTACACTTGTGAAGTTTGGAGGTTTCTGCTTAGAGATCAGATTTTCCACGTTAATATTCTCATGCGGGATACTGAACATAAAAATAAATATAATGAAAAGTATCAGAATGTAAATATGTAGCTATTATAAAATGTTTTATTACAGTGATTTTCAATTTTAGTTCGATTTACAAACAATAGATGGCGCTGTAAGCAATAGTCGCTAAATACAGGCTCGATTTTTGGTCCTTTATCTTGTTCCATGCAGAAAAAGGAGATGGAAATGTATTATCCGGGCCACGAAGTACCAAAAATCGAGCTTGAATTTAGCGACTATTGCTTACAGCGCCATCTATTGTTTGTAATTCGAACTAAAATTGAAAATCACTGTAATAAAACTTTTGACCTTTTGCATAACCCTCCTGCAAGAATTTTTTTAATATCTGTCACCGTTTGCAAGTTATTGAATTTTAAAATCAGTCAGTCCTTTTTGGGACACCCGGTATATGTGTATGTAAATATAACACTGGTGCCTGGCTAACCAAAAAGTACCAATTTTTTTTTCAGGTGTGGTGGAGAGAGGGGGTAACATTTTATTTATACAGTAGAAGATCTTTATAATCCTATATAATGCACAGCTCCTGAGATGTCAGCAATGAATTTTGTACTTTAGAAGCACCTGTAATCCGTATTGCAAAAATATTGACACCTGTTAGAGGATTAAATTTCAAGCATTATTTCTTCTTTATCTCCTTAATTCAGATTTTTTTAAATGAAAATATTGCTATTATTAAATGTAAAAATTTTGGGATTGAGTAATGAGATGATTTTGTCCCAGCATGTTTGGATAATTTTTATAGGCGATTTAACAATATGCGAAATGATCAATATTATGCAAAAATTTTTTAACCTGCACAACTTTTGGTCCTAAGGAATGCAATATAAATATCTACTGAGATTGTTTTGTATATTGCCGTATTTACAAGGTAAGTTTTAATGTTGTGTGAGATGACCTATATAATGCAAAATGTTGCATCTTTTGGTTTGCATTATAAAGATCTTCTACTGCATATAAATACTATGCTACGTTTATTGTAAAGACAAAAAAAAAAAAAAAAAAAATCATTTCAACTACGTTATTTTTATTATTATTTTTTTTTTATAATGGTTAAGTGTTTATTGATTATGTGAAAATACAATATGGAAATCTGCTTATGATAAATTGATTTTTTTAAATATTCAATTTTTCAACCTCACTATAACCACAAATTGGTATTACGGACATAATTTTGCATATGAATTTTTAATGAGGAAAGTAGCATTTACTTATGGGTTTTTCAAAAAGTTAATGTTTCAATGTAGAACGTTGAACATTGGAAAGAGAAAAAAAAGAGAAACCACCAGAATGTAGAGTGAACATAAGAAAGAGAGTATTCATCTTCCAACACTATAGAATCGGTAAGTTCCTACTCTGATTCAGGATGATGGCCATACAATTTTTAACTTTTTAAAAATCCCTACTACTTTTTTAAATATGAATATTTTTTGCTTCAGAAATTTCTGTAATTTCAATTATGAGTTTGTTGAATTTCCTTGATTTTTTATTATACAAAAAAAGAAAAAGATTTATATTAAATGTAATATCCCATACATCTAAAAATCCATGGCACAGTTTTATGTAGTATAATCTAAGGAATGTGGGGAAAAAATTTGAAACAAAAAATATTGATATTTAAAAAATCAGTTGGGATTTAAAAATATATTTTTTTAAATTTTTAATTTTAGTTGAATAGAAATAGGCCAGATTTTTTTTTTTTTTAATTACATGAAATTTAATTTGCTTTATAGTATTAAATATAATGTCACTACAGATATTACGGTATTATTCAAAATTGAAAAAGTAGTTTAAAGGGTACTGTGTCCCCTTAACATAAATTGTTTTTGACCAACTTTTACTAGTTTTTTTTTTTCCTTGCAAAGTTTATACATCAATACAGTTAAACAAATTTGAACATCTATATTTATGGTAAAGGCAGAAAAGAATAAATAATTTCAGTTAAATATTTGTTTTAATTTTAATATGTTGAATATTTTTATTGATTATATTAAAAAAAGTTATCAAGATTGCTTATATGGTAATAAAAGTTATTTTATTCAAATAATACAATATAACACTTTTCAACTTTACCATTTCCATAAATTGGTATTATAGATATAATTTTGCATATGACACTTTTAATGAGAGAAGTATAATTTAATTATTAATTTTACACAATATTTTTACATAAAATACTGAACATGAAAAGAAAAAATTAAAAAAACATCAGAATGTATAAAATATTTGAATAAATTATTTTATTAATGGTATTTGAATTTTCGTAAAAAGATACCTTTTCATAAAAGAAAAAAAATTTCCCAAAATTTTTGGGTTATTTCAGAGCCATCACTTTCAACATAATCATGAAAAATTTTCCTTTTAAATATTTTTTACATTATCATGACAGTGAACTTAGCTATAATTTTCCATATAAACAATATATAAATATATATTTCTATAATAGCAAAAAAAAATACATATATATATATATTTGAAATAGTTAAAATATATATATGTATATGCATATGTTTTCAAACCTGGATTCATCAATATAAAATGGCAATTTTTTTTTACACTAATATAAAGAGATAGTTATTACCAATACTATGTCAAGATAGGTAATCAATATCTCTCTATATTGAAAAAAGAAAGCTTTGCTATTTTATAGTGTCGAATCCAGTTTTAACCAATATCGGCCGGTCCGGCGTTCCCCGATATTGGCCGGTCCGGCGCCGATATTATCGGCCAATATCGGTATACCGATATTGGCCGATATTGCGAAATCGCTGTTCCCGATATTGGCCGATATTGCTGTGCTACCTGGGTACATATATTGTACAATATCAATATGTATTCGTAAGCTATAGCGATAGATCATTTCGTGCATTTTATTTTATAAGGTGATCCCAAACATTATTCTTTTTCTTTGATTTTTTGTTGGCTCCCTTGCCAACAGCCATTTGATCAAACCACCATTGATAAATATGAAGTCGAACATATTCTTCATAATCATGAAGTTGCAGAAAAATCCGACAAATATATCTTTAAATATTCGATAAAATGTTTAAAATTGAAAGGGTCCAATCATCAAGGGCCATATAGCGCATATTAGAGAAAAGAAATCACGAAATAATATATGCTTCCCCCCCCCCCCCCCACCCACCATTGTTCAATAGTTTCACATTTTTTTTTTTTTTTTTTTTTTATTCAGCTCTAGCCATTCCCATGCCTGTTTGCTTTTTAGCACTTTTTATAAAGGAAAATTGATTCTCTCGAATAAAGTCAAGAAATATTTTCACTCATTGAAAATAATCTTTACTATATCTCTGTTATATTATACAAATATAAACTGTTGATATATCCTTGCCAATTGAAATAGTTATATGTTGACTGGATAGGGGATTCTAGAGATAAAATTGTCCCCCACTGAAACAATGTTTTTTATCTGATTATAGCCCACATATCTTCCCAAAACAGAATTCTCTCTGCGTTACTGATGTGACCCTCGACAATCCAGACATTTTTGTAAGTGTCCCTTCTCTTTAAACGATTGTGCACCCCTACTTGAAATATTTATTAAATGTATAGCATCTATAATCAATTATTTCTCAACAGATGTCTCGTCGAAAATGAGTTTGAATCTCCAAATTTGGCACAATTTTCTAAAAGCTTCTTAGTTACTGGAGGAATTTGCTATTTGACTTCTTAGTAGAGATGTAAATTTTCCGGAAAAGTTGAGGTGGCGGATAAAAAGTTTTGCACATGAATTTTCATTTTTACTAAGTGAAGTTGCATTTAATGATCTTACCAGGGATCTGTTTAGATTTTTTTCACACAATCCTGTTTTTATGAACTTTTGTATATACTTGTTCAAAATGTCATCTGAATTTTATGAAATTACCATTATACAGGGCTAGTCCTAAGATTATTCAAAATTTTAGGGAGGAATACTTCCCCGAAATTTTAGGGACAATTGCGATATTTTTAACATGATAAGTATGTAATAAGAGTACTTTTGTACTAGTCAGGCAGATGTGCCAAACAATATTCCCATCATTAAATGAATTCAGCCCTTGTTCCATTTGCTTGTCTTTGGGCCGAATGAGGGCATTTAAATTTGAGCAATAACCAGCTTACTGCAACTGTATTAATTAGAATTCTGAGTTTCTGCAACACTGAGCCTAACCAGAATGAATGAATACTCTCCTTCTCTTTCTTTTGGATGTTCTTGGTGAACCTAAAGAACAAGAGCTAGGAGTGATTATGAGTAAGAAAATAAATTCTGAAATTCACAGCAAATTTTCTGAAAGATTTCTTAACAATTGTCAAACTTTTTTGCGATCCTTTGACGAAATTAGCTTTATTTGCGCGATTTACTGACAAAAGTTTGCGTTTTTTCCGCGATCTTTTGATGAAATTGGCGGTTTTTTCACGATCCTTTGACGAAATTCGCGCTTTTTTTCACGATCCTTTGACAAAATTCGCATTTTTTCATGATCCTTCGACGAAATTCGCGTTTGTTTCACAATCTTTTGACGAAATTCGCCCTTCTTTGAGAACATTTGTGTTTTTTCCATGATTTTCGACGAAATTTGGGTTTTTTTGATGAAATTTGCATTTTTTTCTGCGATTCTTTGACGAAATTTGCGTATTTTCCGGGCTCTTTTGAAAAAATTGGTTTTCTTCCGCGATTTTATGAGGAAATTCGCGTTTTTTCCGCGATCCTTTGAAGAAATTCATGTTTTGTTCGTGATCTTTAGAAAAAAATTGAGTTTTTTCTCGATTTTTTAAACAGAAATTCACGTTTATTCCGCGATCTTTTGACGAAATTCGCGCTTTTTTTTACGATCCTTTGACGAAATTCGCGCTTTTTTTAACGATCTGTCGACAAAATTCGCATTTTTCATGATCCTTTGACGAACTTCGCTTTTTTTTTTGCCATTCTTTGAGAACATTTGTGTTTTTCCATGATTTTCGACGAAATTTGCGTTTTTTCTGCGATTCTTTGACGAATTTACGTTTTTTCTGGGCTTTTTTGAAGAGATTCGTTTTTTCCACGATTTTATGAGGAAATTCGCGTTTTTTTCGCGATCCTTTGAAGAAATTCACGTTTTTTTTTCGTGATCTTTAAACAAAATTTGAGTGTTTTCACGATTTTTTTTTAACAGAAATTTACGTTTATTCCGCAATATTTTGAAATTCGCGCTTTTTTTTCACAATCCTTCGACGAAATTCACATTATTTCATGATTTTTTTGACGAAATTCGCGTGTTGTTTTTTTTCGCCATTCTTTCAGAACATTTGTGTTTTTCCATGATTTTCGACGAAATTTGCGTTTTTTTCTGCGATTCTTTGATGAAATTTGCGTTTTTTCTGCGATTCTTTGACGAAATTTGTTTTTTCTGGGCTCTTTTGAAGAAATTCGTTTTTTCCGCGATTTTATGAGGAATTTCGCGTTTTTTCCGCGATCCTGTGAAGAAATTCCCGTTTTTTTTTCGTGATCTTAAGACAAAAATTGAGTTCTTTCACGATTTTTTTAAACAGAAATTCACGTTTATTCCGCGATCCTTAGACGAAATTTGAGTTTTTTTCACTATATTTTGTTGAAGTTCGCCCCCCCCCCCCCCGTGTGATCCTTTGATAAAATTTTAGTTTTTTTTTCACGATTCTTTCTCGAAATTCGTCTTTTTTCCACCGCGGGATACTTAGACGAAATTTGTGTTTTTTCTCCGATTCTTTGTCGAAATTAGCTTTTCTTCCGTGATTGTTTGACGGAACTTGCGGTTTCTTCACGATCTCTTGACGAAATTCGCGTTTTTTTTAGCGATTTGGGACGAAATTCGTTTTTCTTTCAGTGACCATTTGTCGAAACTCACGATATTTTTCGCTGAAATTTTGGCGATCTCGAAATGCGATTTACGAAGTTAACGAGCTAATATATTTTTTTAGGAACAAGAAGAAAATTTTGGGAGAATTTTAGGGGGTACAAAAATGGTTAGGAATTTTAAGGTGGCGAGCCCTGATTATATTTAGGTTTCTATTTAAACATTTTTAAGTTAGTGATGACTCAAGGACAATTGGTAGGGCACAGTGGCCCTTTTTTGGCTACTTTATGCACCTCGCAGTCCTTTTTGACTACTTTATGCAACTGGTGGGCCTTTTCAAACTAGTTTATGTACCCAGTGGTCCTTACTGCTGACTTACTTATACGTTAATACCCGGCCGAGGGGAAGAAGGGATGTGCAATTGGCCACAATAGAAAAAAAAATGAAGAAATTTGTCAATCAGCTGGAAGAAAAAAAATGTGAAATTCACTGATCGATTTCAGTAAAAAAACCCTCAAAATTCATCTATCCAACGTGGAAAAAATTCACGAAATTTGTCAATCGGTCATGTGAAAAAAAAAAAATTCGCCTAGCAGTTACATAGAAGAAAAAAAAAACCTTGCAAGTTTTGAAGGCAAATACAGAAACTGGATCACCAATTGTGTAAGAGGGGAAAAAAACCCTCACACGATTTGTTGAGGGAATATGCTGCAAAATTCACCAACTGTTCGGGAAAATATCTCAAAATTTTACTGACAAAAAGGCACTCTAAACAAACCAGTTCAAAATATGTTTCAGGACACTCTTTAATTTCCACCTGGTGGTCCTTTTGTTCTAGAGTCAACACTATAAAGTATTTCGTACACTATATAACTGGATAACAGATTCATAGGGGATTTCAGCTGTTATGTGGCATGATTTTTTAAATTTATTGTTTTCAATCTACACTTGTGAAGTTTGGAGGTTTCTGCTTAGAGATCAGATTTTCCACGTTAATATTCTCATGCGGGATACTGAACATAAAAATAAATATAATGAAAAGTATCAGAATGTAAATATGTAGCTATTATAAAATGTTTTATTACAGTGATTTTCAATTTTAGTTCGATTTACAAACAATAGATGGCGCTGTAAGCAATAGTCGCTAAATACAGGCTCGATTTTTGGTCCTTTATCTTGTTCCATGCAGAAAAAGGAGATGGAAATGTATTATCCGGGCCACGAAGTACCAAAAATCGAGCTTGAATTTAGCGACTATTGCTTACAGCGCCATCTATTGTTTGTAATTCGAACTAAAATTGAAAATCACTGTAATAAAACTTTTGACCTTTTGCATAACCCTCCTGCAAGAATTTTTTTAATATCTGTCACCGTTTGCAAGTTATTGAATTTTAAAATCAGTCAGTCCTTTTTGGGACACCCGGTATATGTGTATGTAAATATAACACTGGTGCCTGGCTAACCAAAAAGTACCAATTTTTTTTTCAGGTGTGGTGGAGAGAGGGGGTAACATTTTATTTATACAGTAGAAGATCTTTATAATCCTATATAATGCACAGCTCCTGAGATGTCAGCAATGAATTTTGTACTTTAGAAGCACCTGTAATCCGTATTGCAAAAATATTGACACCTGTTAGAGGATTAAATTTCAAGCATTATTTCTTCTTTATCTCCTTAATTCAGATTTTTTTAAATGAAAATATTGCTATTATTAAATGTAAAAATTTTGGGATTGAGTAATGAGATGATTTTGTCCCAGCATGTTTGGATAATTTTTATAGGCGATTTAACAATATGCGAAATGATCAATATTATGCAAAAATTTTTTAACCTGCACAACTTTTGGTCCTAAGGAATGCAATATAAATATCTACTGAGATTGTTTTGTATATTGCCGTATTTACAAGGTAAGTTTTAATGTTGTGTGAGATGACCTATATAATGCAAAATGTTGCATCTTTTGGTTTGCATTATAAAGATCTTCTACTGCATATAAATACTATGTTACGTTTATTGTAAAGACAAAAAAAAAAAAAAAAAATCATTTCAACTACGTTATTTTTATTATTATTTTTTTTTATAATGGTTAAGTGTAAACCTAAAAACGCAAGGTTGTGCGTTATATAGAATTTTGCGTTATATGGATCACATCATTAAATTCACCTTGTAAACATGGCCAAATAAGTCTGAAACATATCAAAATACATTAGAATAACTTTATACTGCATTCCTTGTTATCAAGAGTTTCCCAAATTATAAATTTTTGCATAATATAGGTCAGACATTGTTAACTACTTTATAAACATGATCCAAATATAACTGACGCAACCATCCCTTATATTAGACATTTTCAAAAATGTTCATTGTGATAATAGCATTTTTTTCAGTGAAAAGGTCTTAAATTAGAAGATAAAGTTGAACTAATGCATCAAATTTAGTCCTCTAGAGAGTAGCAATATTTTACAATGTGAAAATGCAGGTGTTTTTTAACTGCAAAATTCATTGTTTACATCTGAGAAGTTGTGCGTTATATGGAGAATTGCATTATATAGAATTGCGTTATAAAGATCCTCTACTGTATTTCCTTTAGTAAAATTTCTGCTAATGTACCTATACCTACTTTTGAATGCCATATATGTGATTATTCTAAGGCATTATGTCTGGACTAACAAGAATCACGATTCATGTAGTGGTTTTACATAGTTCAATAGGTACAAATGATCAAAAATTGGTTGCTAGATCATCAGTGAATTATCTTGTGAAATAATTTGCCATAAGTCTGAGAAGTGTGTTTATGACATCAAAATAAAATAACAATATCATGCTCAGGGGTAGGAAAATGCATCATTTTACTAGCCACTGGCGAGTGAATTTTCTGACAGGATGAGTGAATTTTTAGGTAGTTATTGAAAACTGCAAACTATACAGGTATGCCAAAAACGTTTTTTTAATATGTACAAAGGGTACTAGGAAAGTTTTGCAATACAGATTTATTTATCAATCTTTTTCAAAGTAATTTCCGTTACAAGCAATACAGTTCTCCAAACTCCTAAACCAGTCCTTAAACCAGCTCTGTCAAGTTTCACTTGGGAGGAAGGAACATTCATTGTCCAAAGCCCTCAGAAGCAGGGGCGTAGTGGAGGGTATACGGGGGTATACGCCGTATACCCTCTGCTTAGAGCGTATAGCCTCTGTTCTTTTTACGACTACACCACTGCTCAGAAGTGCCTAATCACTGGAAAACCGAATCCCTTTCTGCTTCAGTTTCACATGCGGAGACAGTACGAAGTCGCAGGGTGCAAGATCTGGACTGTAAGGAGGGTGTTCAAGAAGTTTCAGTCCTGTAGTGTCCAAATACTCAATGCAGGCTTTGGTCCGGTGAGGTGGAGTTTTGTCATGATGGAGGAACCATTTGTTAATTTTTGACTTTGGTCACAGGTTCTTCTTAGATCCTATGACTTTAGGTAAGCACTGTTCATTGTACCACTTAGCAGTAACTGTCTTCTGTGCGTTCAAAACGATACACTCAACAATTCCACCCGATTTGAAAAATACAGCTATCATTTTCTTTTTGACAGATCGAGATTTTCTGACAGCTACCAGTGTGTCCTCATCATCAAAGACCAAAATTTTGTTTTGAGACTTAGTCGGAACATTTTAATAGTATAGCCAGGTTTTGTCACCTGTCACGATGCTGTTCACATACCGAGATTATCCTTTACCAAATAGTTTTAGCATCTCCCAGCACCAAGTCACATTTCGTGTCATCTGCTCCTCAGTCAGTCTATGTGGCACCCAGAGACAACACAGTTTCTTGATGTGCAAATGATCATGCAGAACTGAATGAATTGCAGGTGCATTTAGGCCCAAGGTATCCGCTATATGCTTGCATGTTATTCGTCTGTCTTCGTCAAGCATTTTCCTCACAGTAATAATGTTTTCCTCCGTAATTGACATTCGGGGACCTTTCCCCACTTTCAGCGTCCTCCAGGAAGAAATTTCCGCTTTGGAATTCTCTGTACCATCTGTGTATAGGCATACGATGTGAACAATCATCATCAAGTGCAAGAGTCATTTCTTCTAAGCATTGGTTTATGTTTAAACCATGTGCGAATTTATACCTCAAAACTGCCCTTATCTCACTTCGTGACCACTGGAAGAACTTCACACGATCACAGCTAATGAATAACTGAGCCTACACAAGGTTACTATATCTAAAGGTTGCGCCATTTCACCCCGTAGCCAATAGGGAGCGACTCGCTGCTTGACGTCACTGCGCGTGCTAAAATGAGTTTCCCAATTGACTTTGCATTAGAAAGGCGCTATTTTTAATTAAAAAATATCAGTAGAAATTTTTGCGTGAAAAGAAGTTTAACGATTAAAATATATTCTTTATACATAGGACAAACATCACATCTAAATTTTAAGCTATTATCTCTTTTTAGCTCTTCGAAATGTAATTGTTAAATTTGCTGTCTTTTTCATTAAGTTTCGTTTACGATTCAATATGAAAAAGTTCATTTACATAAAAAAAGTGTAAAATAATATTTTTTATAAATAAAATCTTAAAGACCTACAAAAGCAGGAAATTTCATCGTTACACGAACTGCAGATAATATTTTGTTAACAATTTTTAATATAGTATATTTATAATATTCGATTGGTATTCAATTTGAAATCTAAGATAATTCTAATATTATTATAATTTCGATATGTCTTTGATAAAAACCCATAAAAAAGGTTTAAAAAATAATAAGTTACGTTTCAACTTCATAGCAAGATTACACAAGATTGAGTTTTGAATAATTAGATTTAAAAGACAAATAAAATAGAAACTTTAATAAGTAAACATATGAATATTTAATATTTTTAAACGGAAATATTTATACGGTGTAATTATATGGTTTGGTGGAAATAATTTTTGAAATTCAGATTAATATAATTTATAAATACACTAAAAAGTTTATTTAAAATAATAATTTAATGCTATATAATAATAATAATAAATATAAATCTACATACATAATTAAAAGAAATTAAGGCAAATTATTGCGTTAAAGTGAATTTAACGTTTAACCCTTTAACCGCCAAAACTATAAGGTTGAAATTTTCAACTTTTTACCGGAACGGCGTTTGCCACCACAAACTCTGAAAGATAATTTTCGCTTTATATGGTCTTAAAATTTTATGTCTTTAAGTAAGGCCAATTTTTTAATTGAAAAATAGCGGTGGGTATGTAAATAACTTAAATAAGTGTATTTATTTTGACTGTTGCGTGAACACAACACCAGCGGGTAATGGGTTAAACTAAATTTTTACATCCAAATAAAGTGCCATACTTAAAATTTAAAATTACATCAATTCAGCTTTTTAAAACTTAATTTTAAATGTACTATTGTTTTCTTCAGGTGCAGCTAATGTGATTAAATATTAAAATGATTTATTTTTTTATATAATAAAAGTGAGGACAGCAGTATTTATAAAGGAGATTTAGAATACAAATAACAGAAATTTTAATTTTTAAATTGCCAAATATTTAAAACTGAAACATTTATGCGATATAGAAAAGTTAAAATTTGAAATTCAGAGCACTATACGTTTATAAATACCTTCCAAAAGAGTTATATAAAATTATATTTTAATGCTGTATGGGGATAAAATTATATAAAATTATTTTTATAAATAATATATTTTAGGTTTTTACCCTCAGAATATGCTTTCATTTCCATCATTTGATTTCATCACAGGGTGCATTTTGAAGATGTATTTTAATGTGTGCTCCTTTATTTGCTATTTCTCGTACTGTTTTATCATGCAATCAAATTTGACTTACTCCACATTTTTGATTTTCTGGCAACGTATCTCTTTTTTATTTCTGATGAATATATTTGATTAAAATGCCTCAATCGAATAAAAGTCCTGGTTTTCACAAATGTTTTTATTATGGATGTAGTAACCTTGTTTTAGAGAAGCAATTAAAGCTTCGTGTGAGGGCAAACTGCCCTAGGTGTCAAAGAAAATAACAATAAATGTTTACTTCACGCCTCCGTCCCTTTTTAAAGATCGACTGAAGATAAGAAGCAATAAAAACTGATCTTAGAAAAGAAAAAATACACGGCTATTTGAAGAAAAAAAATCCCTTCTAAATCGTTTTATTCCTAGAAAAAAAATACTTCCGTTAAAAAAAAATGTTTTATTTTGAAGAAACATGCTCTCCTCTGACCAAAGATACAAATTTTTTTAGCATAAATTCTATTTTAAATAAGAAAATAGGTTATTTTCTGTTGCAAGACTCCTCCTTAGCACGCGCAGTGACGTCATGCGCACCGAAACCTTGATACCAGAAGTAAAGGGAAATGGCACCCCCCTGAGCCTACAGACTTGTGGTTACGTGCAGGTGCATAAGTATGAACCTAAGTCAACACGCAGCCACCTGCGACTTTTTGTTTCATCATATTGCAAAACTTTCCTAGTACCCTTTGTAGTTAGCTATATTTTTCAACTTTCCTAATTACTGTGATGTAAACATGGTACAAAATTCTATTTTATATTAAACTTTCATCTCTTGTTTATATTTCTCAATTTTATAGGAAAGAAATATATGAAAATGCAGTACAGTAATCAGTGACCTGGAGCCGGAAAATTTTTGATGCTCCAGCTCCGCTCCAAGATAAAATACTGTGGCTCCGGCTCCGGGAACTGCTCCAACTCGGCGCCGACTTCGCACTTCTGAGTTGCAGTTTTTGATTTACACATTTAATTTTTTGCTCACAAATTCTTTCTTTCTTTACCTTCATTAAAGATCTGACAAAATGCATTTTTCTTCTCAACAAACTTGAAATGCTTGTTCAGAAAATATGACATCTTTTAGCTTTTGCTTTTAAAATAGAAAGTTTGGTGGAATTTTAAACACAAAAATCTTAAATTTCTTCTACGCTTTTCAAACAGCCAAAATTGTACGTGTAAACAACAGGCAGCCATATTTGTTTTCAAATAGTGTTGCCACTTAGCTCCAGTAGAAGTGAAGTAGTGTTACCATATTTTTGTGAGAAGTTTTACATCTTTAATTTAAAAAAAAAAACCTTAAAAAATGATATAATTAAAATACTGAATAATGATGTAATTCAAATATTTTAAACCTGGACATTTAAAAGACTGAAAAAAAAAAAAAGATAAAATAATAAACTAAAGGAGCCCTGGAGCAGAGTAAATTTTAGAGCTCTAGCTCCAGGGAAAATACAGCTCCGGAGCGCTCCGGCTCCGGTTCCAGCACCACGTCTCTGACAGTAATAGTAACTAACTATTTTGAGTTGCGTAGTTTTGTCATAAAATTTTTTAACTGTACATTGCATTTTACTGGCTGTTGAAATAAATCCTTGGCTGGTAAGATTTTCTAGAAATTCTCCATCCCTGGTCATAAACATAATAGAAATAACTTATCTAACAGACACTTTTTTATCCAACATTTCAGGCGTCTGACTATGTACAGAGCAATTGAGATATTTAATTATTTTTTAAACGTATTTTTATTAAGATTATGACTAGAAAATGTGAAAAAAAGCAAAAAATATTTCCTTCATTGATAAAATTTTGGTTAATGGAGGAATTTATAGTAAAATTTAGTGAAATTTGGCCCAAAATGCTCTAAAGAAAATTTGGTACTTTTCGGTTAGCCAGGCGCCAGTGTTATATATACATGGATATGTATACTATATATACATCTATATACATATACAAATATGTGCATACAACTGGCGCCCGGCTAACCAAAAAGTACCGAAAATTTTCAACTGTTATTGACTGTATGAATCTGTAGATAAAGAACTTTTGTCTCTTCTTTATGTGACTTTTTAGCTGAAAAAGAAAAATATATTTTTCAAGCTTTAGATTTGAAGCTTTTATTTTTAAATGTTGAACTAATAATTATGTGGGATGTAATTAATTCAGAACAACCATTAAGTGTACAAAGCAAATTGTTACTTTTTTCAATTAGTTCATCTTCAATTTTGTTCTAAGTAAAAAAAAAAAAAAAAAGAAAAGTGCATTTTTAGAATATTGTTTAGGTTTTCATGTTAAGTACAATATATTTTAGTTCCTAATCTATATTATGCTCAGGGTTGGCAGGTTTTTGACACATGTCAGTTTTTGACAGTTTAAACTGTCATGTCAAAAACCCCTTGTCAAAAACCTCGTCAAAAACCTCAAATACTTACAGTGATCTGTAAAATTTCAAATTAAATGTCACACATTAGATGTAATATTTAAAATTCACTATTACTGTAATTGTATAATTAGTATATAGTATTAGTAATAATTACAGGGTTGGCAGGTTTTTGACATGTGTCAGTTTATGTCGGGTTTAAACCATAGTTTAAACCGTCATGGCAAAAACCTCAAATACTAAATTGATCTGTAAAAATTCAAATTAAATGTCACACATGACAATATTACATGTAATATTTTAAATTCACTCTTACTGTATATCAGTAATTAGTATATAGTAAAGTATTATTGTTAAGTACAACTTTTTAACAGGGTAAAATTTTTATTTCTTTTTTTCTTTTTTTGTAAAATTGTGTTTTTCTAAAAAGTAGACATTAAGCTCACCTGAGCTGTACATTTTTTTCTCTTACTTAAAATCGTTTTAATTTCGCTTACTTTTGAGAGCTTAAAGCATTAGCTAGTTTTTTTTATGGGGAAAAAAAAACTTAGAAAAGTGTAGATTTTTTTGTATATATAACAAGATAATGTGCATCAATGTTATTCTAGTCTAGGCAATAACCATTCCATTCAAAATTGAAATTGGATTATTAATTTTTAACATTTACAAAATAAGAGAAGTAATTAAAAAAAAAAAAAGCTTAAAGTCAAAATTTTTTTTAAACATGCTTTCTTTCAATATATAAAAATGTTTTCGATTTTAAAACTGAACAAAATTGGCTCGGTCATCTAAAAGAAAATTCCTGTAAGCCTATATTGAAAAAGTGCATAATAGAAGGGATCAAATCATGAAACCGTACCATTGTTTGGCTTATACTTTGTATCCCAACCATCAGGGGCAAGGGTTGACTGCTGTATCAGTTGATTCAGCTCGCGCTTGAGCTACGGAGAGAGTTTATGGATGCTTACCCATACTGATTGTGTATGAAGCTAAAGAATCCCCTTTCCAGTCTTCCTATTTCAGTGCTATAGGGAGGACTCCATTGTTTGGTGGAAAGGTATCACTAAATGCAACAGCTTTTTGAGCCTGCTTCAAAACTTGCTCCTCTAGCAATGCTTTTGCTATCAAGTCCTACTAGCTCAGCATCAATTAAGAGACAGACTATTTTGTAACGCTTCATACACTCTAAACTCAGAAATCTTTTGGGTGTAAATAAATGTGCTAAACACGTGGTGTGCTGCAGCATGCTGCGGGGTAAAATTGATCCGAATTATTTAATTGTACAAAATTACTTTCTTCTGGTTGAAAAAAAAAATATATATATATATATATATTTTATTGCAAATAATATATTTTTTAAATTATTAAATTTCAATAAAAGATCACATAAATCATTGACTTATTTAATGTTTATCTATTGTTAAAATGTTTTAGCGTGTTACATGTATTTGGCAGTTTTCGACGGTTTAAACCAGTTTTCGACAGTTTAAACCAGTTTATGACAGTTTAAACCAGTTTTTGACGTCGAAAACCCAACCCTGATTATGCTCAAAAACATTTATTATCAGCGATAAGTTGGCTGCTTTGAAAATATCGGATATATATCGAAAATATCAGATATATATCAAAATATCGGATATTTTTGATATTTTCGAAAATATCATGATATTTACGAACCCTGGGAAATAGTATTCTGACAATATCTAAAATCCACTTTTCTAATTGATTTTTAACTTCAATTCCTAGTACCTAGATCTACTACTTGAGATTCAACATTATTAGAGAAAAGAGGTGACCGTCCTACAAACTTCTGATGTAAGGCAAGAACGGGTTACTCCAAAACTTTGCTAGCTTGTAGTTCTGGCATTACATTTTGAATGGCTTTAATTTTACTTCCTATCTTAGAGCAGTGTTCCCTCTAGGCCATTTTTTAAGAGCACAGAATCTCTTTTAAACTTGGTAAAATGAATCCTGTTGTTTTTAAATAATGTGAAATACATTCTTACTTGTATTCTAGTAAAGATTTTCACAATATTTAGTATTTCTAAATCCGTCTGCCTGAAATATTGCAAAAATTATGGAACGTCTTCATTTCTTTAGGAAAAATACAAGCAATTAAATCATGCTATAATTTTATTGAACGTTTTAATTTATAAGTTGTAAAATCTTTCAAAATTTATGTTTTAGTTTATTTATCATATCTAAACATTACATATCACCTCCCCTTTTGTTTTATCAAAAATAAACACAATACAGTAAAAGATCTTTATAACGCAAACCTAAAAACGCAAGGTTGTGCGTAATATGGAATTTTGCGTTATATGGATCACATCATTAAATTCACCTTGTAAACATGGCCAAATATGTCTGAAACATATCAAAATACCTTAGAATATCTTTATACTGCATTCCTTTTTACCAAGAGTTATCCAAATTATAAATTTTTGCATAATATAGGTCAGATATTGTTAAATTTACTTTATAAACACCATCCAAATATAACTGACACAACCATCCCTTATATTAGACATTTTCAAAAATGTTTATTGTAATAATAGCATTTTTTTCAGTAAAAAGGTCTTAAATTAGAAGATAAAGTTGAACTAATGTATCAAATTTAGTACTCTAGAGAAAAGAAATATTTTACAATGTGAAAATGCAGGTGCTTTTTAACTGCAAAAATCATTGTTTACATCTGAGAAGTTGTGTGTTACATGGAGAATTGCGTTATAAAGATCTTCTACTGTACTATATTTTCTTTAGTGACTAGCACAAAGTCCTTTTTTCTAAAGTGAATTATCTATTGGATAGAGAATAACAAAATTTCTTTTATAGAGCTGCCATTAGCCTTGCTTTTTTTTTATTATTATTATTGAAGCCATTACTATATAAAACAAAACTAAATTGATTTATCCAGATGTTCTTAAATTCATTAAATGGATAAAATTCCCTCTATAATGACAATGAATCATGTGGCCAAAAGTGGAACATATGCTGTACCCTTTTTGGCCATAACTGGTACATATAGCAAATTTAATGCACCAGTTTTGGCCACCCCCCATTAAACTGTTAAAATAATTAATTTAAATGTAAAATTGCAGTAGAGAGAAAGCTTACCTCATAAAACCTAATAGAAATTTGTTTCAGAACAAATAGAACCCTATAAGTGCCTAATGCTGAAAGATTCTGAAAACTTGTCAGCTAAGCAAAAATCTTAATACATGTAAGCACACACTACAGTTTCACACATTTATTTTTTTTGCAAGTCACATTTTATCAAAAAATAAACAAATGATATTGTAAATGATAAAAGAGAGTTTGCTTAAAGTGTAAGAATGCATATTATTTGTTAGCATCAATTCACAGGCTAAATATTGGACAAATTGATCCAATGTGGCCAAAACTGGTACAGTGGCCAAAACTGGTGCATCTACCTTAATAGTAATTTAAATTGATAATAGTGTTTATGAACATATAAAAATAATTTAAAAATATATTCTAAAAAATGAATGTAACAGATTCAGTGGTTTTAAAGTAATTTTCTTGAATTTTGACTGCTTCCCTATTCTTATCATGAATAGTTGGCTGGCAAAACTCTGACTTATAGAAAAATATGTCTACATACAGCGATTATAGTTCATGTAGACGTCAAGAAAGTTTGAAACATTATAGTGGCCACTAACTTTAAAAAGTGGCCACTAATGAAACTGAGTCTACCGGCCACTGGCTACTAACTCAATTTCCCAGTTTTCACCTATACCGAAACGGCAGGTACAATTCCTTTCTGCCAGGGCCGGTAGCAAAAACAGTGCAGCACTGACGCGGGTGCTGCAGATTATGTTAGGCTTTGCAGATTAATTTAACAGATTAAAAATAAATTTTGTGTTAAAAAATAAATGTTAAATGTTGATCTCTTTTTAAATAAAGTTTATTTGGTTGGAAATTTTAGCGAATGTTTATGTGCTTGTATATAACTTTTCATTTTTGCTGTTGGCGGTAATAGAGGACTCTGGAGGAGCGCGACGTTTTTTTTTGCATAAAATTTTAAAGAAATTATTTGAGTTCGCAGACAGTTTTACATTTTATCTAAGTCTGCAAATAGTACTGTGTCTGCTTTTATAAATGATCACTTACCACTGAAGCATATTAAAATAAGACCAAACGAGCATTGCCCATCATGTATTTTTACCAGGGTGTTTTATTTTTCTTTTAAATAAAAAAAAAATCTGATTAGTTTGATTTAAATCAGATTTTTTAAATTAAAATTAACTAACAACATTATTTTAAACTTTGAAGGCTATAGTATCAGGGTTGGGTTTTTGACATGACATGTCAAAAACCTTATATACACATTTATTTAGCAATCATTAGCAAAATTAAATCAAGCTAAAAACTGATTAAATAATAATTTATATGTTACGTAAATGATTTTTATTTAGTTACATACTATTACTATAATCAAGTTCTAATAAAATTACAGATCATTATTCAAATTATTTGTTAGTTGTCATGCGACAAAAAATAGCTAAAAATATTGAAATTACTATTAAAATTCATTTTTCAAAGTATTATTTATGTCTTTATTACTATTTAATTCAAGATTAATTTGATTTAGAGTATAGTTAAACATTATTAATGAAAAAATGTAAGTGTGATTTTAATCAATGATAAAAAAAAAAAAAAAAAATCAAATGATTAAAATCAAGCTGATTTAAATCAGCATACCCTGATATTTACAATTAATACTTTACCTATCGTTTTTCATAAACTATTTGGAAAAACAGATTATTCGGTTTACATGCTGAATTACCAAAACAACTATTCGGTCAATCTCTATACTTTTACTCTTACTTGACCAAGTGATAAGAGGCTGGATACCTGAAATTTGCTTACTATTCCAAAATACCACTTTGCCCAATGGCAGAAAGTTTTGTAGCTGTCTGCGACAAGCTTTTAAAATTTCATAATCAGTCTGCAAATTTTGCGTGTCATTTTAATGAATAAATTGTAAATTAAACTAGGATTTTTTTATCATTCTATTTAAAACATGATAAGCAGGATGCATTCTCATTAATTTTATTTACAACTTTTCATCATCTAACTTCTTGAGGCCTCAAGCGTGAAAAGTACCCAGTTTTTTCTAAAATCCTTTGAATGAAATCTGCGGCCTTTTGAGGAAATTATTTTTTTGTAATTCTTTGGTGAAATTCACGTTTTTTCCATGGCTTTTTAACGAATTTATCGTTTTTTCTGCAATTTTTTTGACGAAATTTGCGTTTTTTTCGTGATTCCTTGACAAAATTCGAATTTTTCTTTTCTGCCTTTTTTTTGAGGAAATTATTATTATTTTTTTTGTAATTCTTCGGTGAAATTCACGTTTTCTCCATGGCTTTTTGACAAATTTCTCGTATTTCTCACAATTTTTGGACGAAATGTGCGTGGTTTTTTTTTCGATCTTTTGACAATATTTGCATTTTTTTCACAATCCTTTGACGAAATTCGCGTTTGTTTTGCGATCATTTAACGAATTTCTTACTTTTCCGCGATCCTTTGATAATATTTGCATTTTTTCATGATCCTCTGACGTAATTCGCATTTTCCGCGATCTTTTGATGAAATTTGCATTGTGTCCGCGATCCTTTTCTGAAATTCGCGCTTTTTATGCGATCTTTGCCGAAATTCGCTATTTTTTGCCATATTTGCGATTTTTACCAGATTTTTTTTGCCAAAATTCACGCATTTCACCCGATCTTTTGCCGAAATCATAGCTTTTAACGCGATCTTTTCCTGAAATTCACACTTTTTACGCATTTTTTTGCCGAAATTCATGCCATTAACACGACCTTTTGTCAAAATTTGTTTTTTTTACGCGATCTTTTGCCGAAATTCGCGCTTTTTATGCGATCTTTTGCCGAAATTCACGCTTTTTGCGCGATATTTTGCCAAAATTCACATTTTTTACCCGATCTTTTGCCAAAATTCACGCCTTTTACCCGATCTTTTGCCAAAATTCACGCCTTTTACCCGATCTTTTGCCGAAATTAAAGCTTTTAACGCGATCTTTTGCTGAAATTCACGCCATTAATACAATCTTTTGCCAAAATTTGCTCTTTATACGTGATCTTTTGCCAAAATTCACACTTTTTATGCGCTTTTAATGCAGAAAAATTGTCCGAAAGTTGCGGACAATTATTTACATTGACTTCATTAGTGCAGGCAATAACTGCCCCCAAAAGATTTTTTGTGTCCGCGACTATGTCGCCGTGTTTCTGCCACTTTGTAAATACACCTTTAAAATAGACTTCAAAAGGAGGTAAGAATACACAATTGATTATGCTATGAACTAACCTTTAATTTATTTAAAGCATATAAAATACACAATCACTTTCTTAAAATAAAACAATAGCACTATTTTTAATAATATTTTTCAGAAAATACTAATGTTAAAAATTTAACATTATCAAGAAATGAAAATTCTAGTTAAATTTTCACTTTTAAGGCAAAAAAATTAAAAATATTAGAATTCATTATAAGGCAGTTTTTAATCAGTTTTAATTAAAGGAAAGGCACATCCTTTCTGATTAAATATCTAAAAATTGTACTTTTTAGAATAAAGACTTTATGTTTATAGTAATAACAGACGAGTAGGTAGAATATCACAGAAACACGGCCAGTTTTATATAATGTCTCTATTGAATTTGAAAAGGGGGAAAAACTATATATAGGAGGGCCAAAGGTGGTGCTGTAAAATTTTATATTTAAAACTTTTAAATTATTTAATTTTTTTTTCTAGGCATTACGTAAAATATTTACACACAAATAAATATAAAACATTCAGTAAGGCATACATCATTAAGTTTCACTAACTTTAGCCATCAATTCATCGCAAATGCTACTTAATTTTCCATTTTCAATTTTTACATGCTTTACATCACTTTCTAAGCTGGAAATTTTCAATTCAGCTTTTTTCAGCTGTGCTTTTAATACTGCAACTTGAGCATCACCAGCTTTTTTTGCATTCGTAACCTCAATGTTAGCTTTATCTAACATTTCTTGTGTCCTAGACTGTAAAGCTTTGTACATTTCTTCTTTCTCATGAAGCTGCACAGTCACATTTTCTATTTGCTGTTTAAGGCTTTTTTCATTCTCTGTGTACACTTTTAACATATTTTTACATTGTTCATACCTTTTATGAAAATCAGAAAAAGTAGTTTCAACACTCTGTATATCTTCTACAGAAGCTTTTAGGTCTTCTTTTAGCTTATGGTTTTCTTTTTCTGCTATTTCTAATTTTTCTTCTAACTGTTTTTCTTTATCAGAGAAAACATACACTAGATCTATTGTTTCTTTCAGTATAGCATGCAGAGAATTTGATAGGCACTTTTGTTGATCAACTTTAGCTTCCAATTCATGTTGCCGTTTTGAAAAGTTTTCTTCTAGTTCTTGCTGTTTTTTCAGAAATGTTTCCTGAATTGTAAGTTCTTGAATTTTGAGCATCTGCTGCAATTCCTCGTCAGTATATATTTTAGGATGATCAGATTCTTTTTCATTTTCAACATGAGAAACTGTCTCCTTATTTATAATTGGAGAATCAAATGATATTAATATGTTTCCAAAAGACTGGCGAGGGCTTATATGGGATAAATGTTTGTTTACAACATCAGGTACATTATCATTGTTTATAATATCAGGTACATTATCATTACTTACAACATCAGGTACATTATCGGTGTTTACAACATCATTCATGTGAGCATTATGTGATGCATCACTTTGAAGTCCGCTTGATGCAGCCTCAACTAAAACAGCCAAAGTGTTGTTATGTTCAGTTTCTTCTCCATGCTGTTGATTATCAGACACAAAGGCACTTTTCAGATGATCAGGTTCTGGCTCAATTTCATCTTCGGTAATTTCTTGCAGTTCATTTGGTTTTACATTTGATTGTGCAAAAAATTTTGCATGCAAAGGATCAAACTTCTGATATAAAGATGACCTGGCCATTGAGGGTTCTGAAGGAGCACTTGAAGAACCTGCGTATTCAAGGCAAACTAAGGCAGACGGATCTTTGAAAAACTGAACTGCATCATGGAACTCCTCGTCTTTAAATTCATTATCATTTTGTTCATGATTGAAATCAGAAATAATAATACCACAGTTTTCACTTAAATTTTGTTCAATGCCATCGAATTCAATAAGCCTCATACTCTCAACTATATTATTTTCAGAATCGTGAATACCAGAATCTGCTTTTGGATTACTATTGAACTGGTCAGTGTTGATATGAGTTTCATGTGTTAATAAAGTAATATGATTTTCGTCAAAGTTGTTGGAAAGTAATTCAGAAGAACTTTCTGAAGTTTTGATGCAACCAACATTGCTTTCAAAAGAATTAGAAGTTTCGACATAAGCTGAGTCATTTTCAGAACAAATAATGGATGATGTAGTATTTATTAAAGGTTCATCATGAGAAAAAGAACAATTTTGTGAGTTGGGCATATTTTCATTTAGATCCAAACCATCAGCTTCTAACAGAAGATGGGGTTCATTCGATTCTGCCATTTGTTTTACTAGTATATTTTCAATAAAATTATATTTTACTTAAATAAATAACGCACAAGCATACCTAAAAAGGATTGTTAACGGACGAACATAGAGCGCGCTTTTAACTTACACATTCAAAACATTTGAGTTGAGTTGTTTGAGTACTAATTCTATGGTGCGTTCAGATTGATTACTTGAGTGAGACGGTTGGAACTTCAGAGTAGAGAAGTCTATGGTTGGAATCATGGAAAGTTGGATGGTTGGAACACTTGGACTTGGACGAGATATGGAGAGGAGTACCAGGAATCAGCGACTCCGCACCTCCGGTAGTAACCTGTGGTAGAAACATTCAAACCATAGCCAATGTCCAGAACATCTGGAAACGCGTAAAGGAAAACGCTTTTCCTGGCTCGAAAAAGGTGGCAACGCTTCCCTGGTTATGGTGTTGTTGATACTCCACCGGTACTTTGATGTTTTGAAGTTTAGTTTGAAATTGTATGTTATAAATCTTTTTCAGGTATTTCAAAGACACTTTATTTTATCAAAAGATGGCTTCTATTAATGTAGTACCATGGTTTAATGCGTAAGTGTAATTTTGTTTGTCGTATATTTATTTACTTATTTTTTTAAGTTGTTATTTGAAGATGCGACTGCGACCATTGATTTCTGTTTTTAAAGTTACTTTTAAATTTATCCGTATGCAGCCAAAGTATATTACTATCATTTTACTTGATATTTCAGTATAACTCTTTTTAAGGCTTTTCTCAGATTCGGATAATTTTTACTTTGTTATGCAGGGGAGAGTGGTGTGGAATGGGACAGTAGGTTTTTCTCGTTATGTATTCTTCTAAACACTTCATCAATCACACAAAAGATGAAGCAGTGGTAGTCCAATCTTCTTTTGAAAAAAGTTGCTGATCTGCATCAGCTTACAATTGTATAAAGAAAAAGATTATTTCAAGAATCAAAAGTAAATTTGTTTAGTAGGTAGTACTTGTTAGTTAGTTATCCCGTCGACCAATTTCGCCAAATTATATAAATTGACACAATTTTTATTATAAATAACGAAAGAACAAATAAATTATGGCTCAGATGTGTTATTATCCCGGGGTCCGGCATCTTGGATTTTTTTTCTTGCATGAAAACTCCTTTTTCGCCAAGTAGTAATGTCGCCAATGGTTAAATTATTGTTGATAGGTTAATATAATATTGAAAAAAATGGAATATAATGATTATAACTATTAATAAAAAAATAATTTTTAATTCAAGCCAAGAAAAAAAATCCAAGATGGCGGACCCCGGGATAATAACACATCTGTTCCTAAATTAGTATAATATTAATAAAAATACAAATAAAACGTCGAAATAAAAATCACTTGAAGACGTAAATACGTGTTGTTGAGTGAATGTGCCATTTACGATTAACCATTATTGGCAATCTTACAATTTGGCGACGGAATAACTACCAAGTACCACTTGTTTCATCTACTTTTTATGCTTTCTGTATATTAATGATTTGCTTATATGTAGAAGTAATAGTTTCCCTACTTATAGAACATTATACTGGATATTATCAATAATTTTAACTAAGCTTAAAAGCAGCATTGTTCTTTATACAGTAGTTTAACATAAAAGAAGGCAGTGGGGTGGAATGAGACATGCCAGCAAAAGGAGGAATGGGACAAGTCCAATTCCTTCTTTTGAATAAGATAAATGTAAATTACTAATAATATGCAAATATTTTAATAAAAATGTTCAAATATAAAGAGAAATAACTGAAAGATTGAACAGAAAATATTATAAAACTTAAGTTAGAAACATAAAATAAACAAGGAAAGAAAGCAAATAAGAAATGCTTTTTAGTTTCCAGAAACTTCCAGTGATGAAGATACTGGAATTTAATACTGTGACACAGACATTCACCATTTTCCATAACCACTGACAATTGGTCTAATGATAATGTTGACATTGATGTAATTTTGTTCTTGTTAAGTATTATGCCAAGAAAGTAGACATAAATTATGTAGGAATAATTGAAGCTGTAGATTACAATTTTGGTTTTAATGTACAATTCATAAGAAAAAAGAGTGAAAACTGGATTTTTCATTTTCCTTGACAACTTGGCATAAGTTATGTTGAGAAGACTGGTGTTCTGCAGTGTTGTAGTAGTAAAAAAACAGAGAGTATACGGTATAGGCAGAGGGTATACACTGACGTCATGGACGTTCAAAGCTAGGGATGGGGACGACGGGGTACAATGAAACATAACTTGTAAAATCAATCAAATTTGTCATATAAATGGAAACATAAGGAAATATATACCGTTGGAGAAATCATACATTTAAATGAAGTCAAATGTGAAGTACTTGATTAAAAAAAAAAAAAAAAGTGTTGAAACTACCACCCCATATTCCTTCAGGAGCAACTGAAATATAGGCAGAAATGCTAAATTTTGAAACTGACAGGAGCCAATTTAATATAAAATGAAAGGTATTTCTTAAACTAATAGAATTTTCTTATTTTTCATCTTAGACTATAATATTTTTATCAAGTTCCTTATTAATCAAGTTTTGTCTTTGTATTTATCTCATTTTTAGTAAAATAAACTATAAATTGCTTCCATCATTTGGTATGTTTCATTGTACCCCAGTATGTGTTTCATTGTACCCTGGCATACGGGGTACAATGAAACACTGTAAGACATTTATTTTTTGTTATTTTTCAAGCATAAAGATATTGTTTAGAACCTAATAAAAATTTATTTAGATGGGAAAAATACAAGATTAAAAATATGCATTAATTATATTTTTGTGCATGCAAAATTTTGGATAGGAAAAAAAATAGTAAATTTTGTTTCATTGTACCCCGTCTTCCCCTATACGCTAATGCTTTATTTGAGAAACAGAGGTTGTACAGAGCTTCTTAAAAAAATCTAGAAGCTACACGGCGTATACCCCCGTATACCCTCCACTACATCCCTGATGTTCTGTTTAAAATTGCCAGCTCCACAAAAGATTGGTCAGACAGTCAGGATACTATTTGCATTTCAAATAGATTTATCAAGCAACAATCTTTGTTAGGCTGTATATGTAGCCAGAATTAGACTATTTGTGCCTTATCATACTGTGTTTTGTAGCTGTCCAATATCTCCCTGTTAGTAGGGAGGTATGGGACATATTTTGAAACTTACAATGGTCAGATAGTCAGGATATTATTTGCATTTCAAATAGATTTATCAAGCAACAATCTTTGTTAGACTGTATATGTAGCCAAAACTAGACTATTTGTGCCTTATCATTACGGATGCACTGAATAGTGGTTTTGGCCGAATACCGAATATTCGGCCTACATATAGGTGAAAACTGGGAAATTGAGTTAGTAGCCAGTGGCCGGTAGACTCAGTTTCATTAGTGGCCACTATAATGTTTCACAATTTCTTGACATCTAGATAAACTATAATCGTTGTATATATACACATTTTTCTATAAATCAGAGTTTTATACCAGCCAACTATTCATGATAAGAATAGAGAAGCAGTCGAAATTCAAGAAAATTACACTTTAAAACCACAAAATCTGTTATCATCAGGGTTGGCAAGGTTTTGGACACAATGGTAAAAACCACGGTAAAATCCATGGTTTAAACCGTACTGTCCAAAACCCTACTGTCTTAAACTGTCCAAAACTATATTTTGTAGTAAAATTGTATTTATCAGAACAATGCTAAAAGTTTAAAAGATTGGCAAAAAGATTACAATACAAAAATACCAATTTAGTATTAGCAACCTAATTACCCTACGTTATACTACCTAACAATTTAGTAGTAACAACCTAATTGCCCTACGTAACAAAGTGAATACATTAAAAGATATTAAATTTAATTATGTATCATAATTTTAATGTTATTCATTTAAATAATAGTAGTTAATAGAAGTACTAACGATTTTTATGAAGAATACATTCCGATTCTGTTACTGAAAGTCCCGAGAGTTGTTACTGGAAATAATTGATAAATGGAGTTCAGGTTCAGCATACTGATTATAAATCAGCTTACTGCTGGCAACTATGTATATGTGTATATTACGAAATAGTATAAATAAAAATAATTGATTTTGTTTGATTATGAGATATTTAGATATTGACTATTATTATAACACTACATTATATGACTATTATTATAACACTACATTATATGACTATTATTATAACAACACTATTTAACTCTTAAGAAATAGAATGTTCACTAGAATTAGATTAAATTCGTAATAAAAATACATATTTTAAAAAATAACTTCTAGATTTTAAATTAAATATTTGTGCCTTCTTTCATTATCCTACATTTAGAAAAGATAATTTACAATGAAACGTTATTTAAGAGAAATTTTTTTGTAACATTTTCTTGCACAAAAATTGAAACAAAAGCAAATCTCCCCTCCCTATACTACATGTGTGGTATTATAAAGAATTTCTTATTATTATAACTCAATTTTAACAGAAACAGAACTTTTTATGTTACACAGATATTAGAAAAATTTGAACTTTTTTTCATTTACCAAAGAATTAAATGGAATGTTAGTAAAATATATTGTGAAATATTTATATTTATTCATATGTTAATAAGTGTGCAGTGGTTACATGTAGAATGTTGCTTTTTTTAAGGTTTTGGACACTTTAGTACAGTTTTGGACGCTTTAGTACAGTTTTGGACAGTAAAACCCACATGTCCTGTCCAAAACCCCAACCCTGGTTATCATATTGATTTTTTTTTAGAATATATTTTTAGATTATTTGTATATGTTCATAAACACTATTATCAATCAAATTACTATATTACTTTCTTTATATAAAAAATAACTAAATCAAAGTTCCAACAGTTAGGTGTATACAATTAAAAAATAATCAAATAAAACACAATAAAATGTTATTTGTATTTTATTTAATAAGTAAATGTGTTATTAACATACTACACATATTACATACAGCTGAAATCTAAGCTGGTGAGTGTATTTCACAGGATTAAATAATATCTCTTGAAGAAAAATAATCAAAGTAGAGACGCATATTTCTGTGAAAAAAGCTATATTTCACTTGGTGATCGATAACAGATTTTTATCGCCACTTGGCGAGTGGCGACTAGGGTGGCGATCTATGACCGATTTTTTAATCGCCACTTTTACAACTTTAATCGCCACATGGCGAGTGGCGACCGCCAATTTTCACCTATAGCCCTACAGGTGAACCGAGTACCGAATATTCGGCTTGCCGAATAGTAACTGCTAGGCCAAATACCGAACATTCGGCCAGCCGAATAGTAACTGCTAGGCCGAATATCGAATATTCGACTTGTCGAATAATTTTATATTTCAAAGTTTAAAGGCATTAAAATGTTAAATTTTAAAACAGTTTTACATAATATTTAAAACAAAAACTTTCATTTTGATAATCAACACCTTTTTTCAAGTAAACTTTATGCTGAAAAAAAATCTGCTTTGAGTTATTTAAGAAGAGGATAGTTATAAAACTTCTTTAATTAATAAAATTTTAAATTTCATGGCTTCTTCTATGAATTAAAACAAATGAATAAAATGTTCTTAAATTCTAAAACAAACATTTTAAAATCAAAGAGAAATTGTGATAAAATTGTACAGGATCATATATTATTTGTTTGTCAGGAAGAGACTAAATTAAATAAATAATACAGTCTCTTCAAATTTTATATGGTGGCAACTCAGCAAGAATAACTGTTCTACTCCCTTTGATTAAGCAAGGAAATTTTTAAATGCATTCTAGATCGGTGTCTGAAGTCGGTGATCATTTTCAGAGATTGTAAACATTGTTCTTAAAAGCTTATCAAGAAACAGATTATTTACTGGACAATGTTCAGGAATTTGCATTTGTACATAATTAATTCCTATGAAAATCCTTGTGATTGGTTAATTTTCTTAAATAATACTTAACAAACAGCAAATAAATAATGTAAAAATATTCTCTTTTATTTAAATATATAATTCTGTTTCTAATTATTCTGAATATCCTTATAAGTTGACTGTTAAATGTAGAAGTGGAATAAGGTTTTTAAAAATATGTTTTAAAAGTTTTTAAGTATTCGGTATACCAAATAGTTTAATATTCGGCCAAACCGAATATTTGGTAACATGGCCGAATACCGAATATTCGGTGCATCCCTACTTATCATACTGTGTTTTGTAGCTGTCCCATATCTCCCTATTAGTAGGGAGGTATGGAACACATTTTGAAACTTACAATTTCCTTAATTGTAAAGTTGTTTTTGCATGTTATGTTTTTACATTGCTCAGTGACGTTAAAAAGTGTTTCATCTTGTATTCTATAAATTGAAATTTTTGTTTTTGTGTCAAAAAAAGTTGATTTTCTTATTGATGTAAAAAGTGTCCCATTCCTTCTCACCAGGGCTTAATATGCACTGAAGCCCAGCTCCGGTACTGTTAGTGGGTGCATAGATAATCATCATTCATAGATTTTACAATACCAAGCCACCATTGGTCATGGTAAAATACAGCTATCCTATCTGATGTCTGAATTCTGGATTAGAAGTGTCAGAGGCTCTTTACAAGATTTTTCATCTTTAGACGGAAGTTTTGCCTCTTCACCAGTCATCAGGCATTCATTTTTAATTAAAAATGAATGTTTCCAAAAGCCAGATTTCCATTATTTAATAGCTCTGCAAAATGGATATTATGACTATCTTGAACTGCAGTCGTTATTCTCCATTGGTCTAATTATCCCATCTGTACTAATAAAAGAATGATGTTTGTCCGTGTGTGTGTCTGTCTGCAATGACTTTAACTGGGAAAATCTACCTCAAATAGAATCCTAAAAATTTTGATGAGGATTAGGGATGCACCGGATATTGATTTTGCCGGGCATCAGATACCGGATATCCAAAGCTCCTTCGCCTGCCGGATTCGGGTATCCGGCCCTAGATATGTTTTTAGTTATATATTGAATTATTTCTCTATATATGTTATTTCAAAACAATAAATTACAAACATGTTTCACACATCATTAAAACATTTTAAATGTATTGAAATATAATTTACAAAAACTATATCTCTGAATATCATGGCTTGCAATTCAAGTTTTCCCAGGAGGGGAGTTTCGTACCCAAAATTTATAAATGCAGGGGAGTTGAACTGTTAGAAAGGCAAAAAAAAATCTTTACACCCAGTTATTTTTTATGTGCTACTTAAAGAATTACATTTATACAGACATGACAAAATACCATTGAAACAATTTAAATTATCAATCAGAACTTGTATAAAAACAAAAACTTTCTGTGCACATAAATATTTGGTCAAAAACTTTCTGCAAATTAATTTAATGTTTAATAAAATAATGTATTATATTATTTTGACTGATTACTATGACTGATACTATTTGACGATATTAATTAAAAAAATAGTTAAAGTAATTACCATTTAAATTAAAAATTAATTGATATTAATTAAAGAATAATTATTTTAGTTAAAAAAATAATAAAGCTAAAAATCCATGAGAAGAAAAGGTGAATTCTTATCAATTATTTTGTCAATACATTTAGAAACAGCCCAACCCTTAATATTCTCTTCGCACAAAATGCCAGTCACTCTGTTCACAGAAATAATACGGCATTGCTTCTGAAACAACTGAATCACATTTTATAGGGAGGGGTCTATTCATAGGTAACATCATTAAAGAGACTGATGCAGGGATGAAACTGCACTAAAGCCATTTTGGAGCAATAAAATCCCATTTTTGGAGCAGCAAAAATCTGATTTTGTAACAGTAAAATCCATTTTTGTAGCAGCAAAAATCTATTTTTGTAGCAATAAAATTAAAATACTGTTTTTGGAGCAGACTGAAATTCTAATGCTAACAAACTCCTAAAAATTAAAATGATTGCTATCTTGAAAATATTTTCACATTTGAAAGAATAATTCAGGGTTCGTACGGTCCTTGAAAGTCCTTAAAAGTGCTTACATTTTTCAAAGGAAATCTTTGGTGCATAAAAGTACTTATTTTCATGCAAAATCTGAAAAAAGTCCTTAAAAGTGCTTAATTTTACTCTCATATTAATTCTTAATCAAAGGTGAAACTCTTCTGCATTTCTTTTAATTTCTGATTTAAAAAAAATCTTAATCCCGCCTTGCCTCCCCTTCTTCTGAAATTTCACTTCCACCTTCATAATATCAAAGTTAAAAACTTCATTTTTTTTTAACCTTTTTCTACTCTCAGGGATGTAAGACATGCGCCAATTGCGCCAGACGAAGCCAAAATCGCTTTATTGAGCCAAGCTTCTACGAAACCGCTATTTTTTTCCATTTTGCGCCAAACCTGTGCCAAAACGTACTTAGTGCCAAGATGAAATTTAGCACGATTTCGTGGATCCAAGAAACAACAAAAAAAAAAATCCATTTTTAACCTTTTTCTAGGCCGCTAATTGCGTCAAAAAAAGCAAAAAACCGCAGTCAAAAGATCTCGAAAAACACGCGATGTTTGTCAAATAAACACGAAAAAACGTGAATTTTGTCAAAGGATCGCTAATTTCGTCAAAAACAAACAAAACGCGGTCAAAAGATCGTAAAAACGATAATTTTGTTAAAAGGTGGCGAAAACCACTGCAAATTTCATCAAAAGGTCGCAAAAAACCATAAATTTCGTCAAAAGATTGCAAAAAACGCAAATTTTGTCAAAAGATCGCGGAAAACGCACAAATTTTGTCGAAAGATCGCGAATTTTGCCAAAGGATTGCTAATTTCGTCAAAAAATGAACAAAACACAATCAAAAGATCATAAAAACTCTATTTTTATTAAAAGATGATGAAAAAAACCCGCAAATTTCACCAAAAAGTCGCAAAAAACACACGAATTTCGTCAAAATATCGCGAAAAAACGTGCATTTTGTCAAAGGATAGCTGACTTCGTCAAAAAACGAACAAAACAGGGTCAAAAGATTGTGAAAAAACGCGAATTTTGTTAAAAGATCGCGAAAAATACGCAAATTTTGTCAAACGATTGCCAAAAATACACGAATTTCGTCAAAAGATTGCCAAAAATGCACAAATTTCGTCAAAAGATTGCCAAAAATGCACAAATTTCGTCAAAAGATTGCCAAAAATGTGCAAATTTCGTCAAAAGATTGCCAAAAATATGCAAATTTCGTCAAAAGATCACGAAAAACATGCAAATTTTGTCATAGCGAAAAAAACACCCCGTTAATTTTGTCAAAGGATTACCAATTACTTCTAAAAACGAACAAAATGGGGGTCAAAAGATTGTGCAAAAACGCAAATTTCGTTAAAAGATCTCGCAAAAAAACACAAATTTTGTCAAAAGATTTTTAAAAAAAAACGCTAATTTCGTCAAAAAATAGCAAACAGCACACTGATTTCAACAAAGGATAGCAAAAAATACGTGAATTTCGTCAAAAGATCGCGAAAAATACGTGAATTTCGTCAAAAGATCGCGAAAAATACGTGAATTTCGTCAAAAGATCGCGAGAAAGACGCAAATTTCGCCAAAAGATCGCAAGAAATACGCAAATTTCATCAAAAGATCGTGAAAATACGTAAATTTTTTTTTTATTAGCATTAGAATTTCAATTTGCTCCAAAAACAGTTTTTATGGCTACAAAATTAATTTTTGCTGCTACAAAAATGGATTTTACTGCTACAAAATTTGATTTTTGCTGCTACAAAGATAGATTTTACTGCTCCAAAATTTGATTTTTGCTGCTACAAAACTGCTACAAAATGGCTTTAGTGCACTTTCATCCCTGTACTCTATTTCATACTTTATACTGAATAAAAAATCTGTCCTAAATTTCTGTAACAACTCATTCCATCACATTTCATTACCTCAATAATAAGAAAAAATTATGTTTCTCCTCTTTGATTATCTTTACAATAAGAAAGTATTGGATTCGGGAAAATTTTCGACCAATTTACACGTTTTAGGGGTCAGATATCCTGAAAAACATGTTTTTACAAAATGAGTCTGTGACTCTGTGTGTATGTGACACAAATTTTGTGGGTGGTGTATCTCAAGAACTAATGCACAAAATTTAATAAAAATTTATATTCAGTTAATCCTCGATATAAATTAG
This sequence comes from Maratus speciosus, assembly GCA_963932465.1. Lineage (NCBI taxonomy): Eukaryota > Metazoa > Arthropoda > Arachnida > Araneae > Salticidae > Maratus > Maratus speciosus. The sequence goes on along the minus strand of OZ010791.1, from coordinate 38,455,237 downwards.
TGTTGATTAGTTTTTGATGTAAATCGCCCAACAGGTGGTGGTGCTAGGCTGCATTTTTCATGATTTATGCCTTAACTATATCTCAAGAACTAAAGCACGAATTTTCATCAAACTTCAGATTCAGGTATACCTTGATAATTATAGGTGCTGATTATGGTTTGGTGTTAATCTCCCAACAGATAGCGCTGCTATGCTGCATTTTTCACGATTTCTGCAATAACTATATCGCAAGAACTAATGCATGGATTTTCATCAAACTTCAGATTCAGTTAGATGTTGACATAAGTTGTTGCTGATTAGGTTTTGGTGTAAATCACCCTACAGGTGGTGCTGCTATGCTATATTTTTCAGGATTTGCACGGTTTTAACAATAGTCGTATCTCAAGAACTAATGCACGGAATTTCATATCTTTAGAATCCTCATGAGGGGCATAGACCATTTAATTTTGGCACTCTGATAATGAATTTTGTAGTATTAACATGTATGAGATAGAAGAAAGTTTTGGGATTGGCACATCTGACTAGTTTTTTCTTCTGCTGCATGTTATTTTAAAATTTTCTAAATTTCTACAGCCACATGGTGAAATTCCCCCCCCCCCCCCCCCCCCTCCTTCCCGTCCATTTGAATATTTAAAACTTTTACAAAAATGAAAGAAACCCTTTATTAAAAAATGCATGTTATAATTTATTAGTTTATTTAATTTGAAGGTCCTTAAATTTGTTTGGTTTTGGTCCTTGAAAGTCCTTAAAAGTACTTGATTTCTATTTAAAGAAATGTGTACAAACCCTGTAATTACTCAGATAAAATTTTTCTACTTATTTGCTAACTCTGGGCATTCTAAACGACAATTGGGTACAGATTGCAATCATGGAAAATTAGCAGCAGGAAGAAAAAAAAAAAGTTTATCTGGCTTTTAAAAATTTTATTTTAGAGCAGTAATTTTAACTAATCAAAGAAAAGCCTATGAATACAACATACAGGACTCCCACTTAACTTTTGTAGTAAAATATGGCCCCATTTTTTTCAAAAAAGGGACAAAAAACCCCTATATATTTCGCAAAAAAAGGAATGTTTAGGGACCTAAATTCTGCAAATCGCAAAATAAAATAAACAAAATCTCCTCAACCATTTCACGAAATTAGCGTGTTTTTCGCGATCCTTTGACAAAATTCACGTTATTTCACCATCTCTTACCAAAATTTCCCAGTAGCAGAAAATTCTCCAAGTGTCTGCGACAGATACTTCAGAGACAGAAAATAATCTGCAGGTAAAATATTTTTACAGTTGAAGCGTTTATTAATCAAACAATCAAAAATCACTGTAGCGTTTTAGGCATTTTATAAATTTTTATTAATATTATTAACATTTTGTATTAAGTAATAAAGAGCTAAACATAATATGAAGCAAAATGAAGGTTCAATGAAAAAGAATCTGCAAAAGAGAAAAGAAAATCTGCGACGCCCGTCTCATGTCTCGAACTTTCTGCTACCGGGCAAAATTTGAGTGTTTTTTGCGATCTTTTGAAGAAATTTGCTTATTTTTCGTGATCTTTTGACTAAGTTCACTTATTTTTCGTGATCTTTTGACGAAATTCGCGTATTTTTATGCGATCTTTTGAGAAAATTTTTAGATCTTTTTTGACTAAAATCGCATATTTTTCGAGATCTTTTGGCGAAATTCGCGTGTTTTCGAGATCTTTGGACAAAATTCGCGTGTTTTTCGCGGTCTTTGGACAAAATTCGCTTATTTTTCGTGATCTTTGGACGAAATTTACGTTTTTCGCGATCTTCTGACAAAACTTGCGATCTTTTGAAGAAATTTACAGGGTCTTTTACCCCGTTTTGTTCGTTTTTTTCACGAAACTACCGATTCTTTGAGAAAATGAACGTTTTTTTCGCGATTTTTTGACGGAATTGGTGTATTTTTCGCGATTTTTTGACGAAATTTGCGTGTTTTCCCTGTTATTTTGACAAACTTTGCTGTTTGTTTTGCAATCTTTTGACGAAATGCGAGTTTTTTCGCAATCTTTTGACAAAATTCGCGTTTTTTCAGCGATCTTTTCACGAAATTAGTGGGGTTTTTTTTTTTCGATTCTTTGATGGAATTTGCGTTTTTCTCACGGCCCTTTGTGATAATTCATGTTTTTTTCGCGATCCTTTGACGAAATTAATTTTTTTTCCGCGATTCTTTTACGAAATTAGTGTTTTTTTTTTCACGATCCTTTGACAAAATTCGGACTTTTCCGCTATGCTTTTACGAAATTAATTTTTTTCCAGTGCTCCTTTGACGAAATTTGCGTTTTTCTGAGCCTTCTCTGACGAAATTATCTTTTTTTTTTTTTTTCAGGATCCTTTGAAGAAATTCGTGTTTTTTTCCGCGGTCCTTTGACGAAATTAGTGTTTTTTTCTGCGAATGATTGACGAAATTGTTTTTTTCGGCGACCATTTATTGAAATTCGCAAATTTTTTAGTGATTTTTTTTTATGCCTGAATTTTCAGAGCCGATTTTTTTTAATTTTCGGAAAATTCGGAACAGAATCACCCCTGGCAAATGATAAATAAATCGTACATAAAATTAGGAAATATTTTTAACATTTCGGTATTGAAAAAAAAAAAAAAGTTACAAGAACAAAAATTTCTTTTTTTTTTTTCAAAAAATTTTCCGCAAAGTTCCGAATTTTGCGGAAAATTTTCCGTGCACGTGTGCGTCTACATTATATAACTCTGTTAACATCTCAAGATAATTATTCAAAATTTTTATTTTATTAAAACAAAGGAACAGAATCAAGCTTTATATATACCATGTCTATTTTTCAATTTTCATCCAATGTTATGGGCAATTAACAATCGGGTTGCTAAATGAATTTCTTAATTTAGATTTTATTCCATTTTGCATACTTTGGCCTCTTTCAGAAGTTACACTTTTGACAAACAGTACAGAGCAATTTTATAACTTTAGAAATTATCGGAAACACATGGTTATGCTCTCTTAAAAGGTTTTAGAAAACTTTGCAAAATCTGATGTGCATTAATTTTTAACTTACATGAATAATGCACATCGGTGAAGGTGATGGTATGTCACTTCTGAACAAATTTTTTTTATTATATCTTTAATGGAATTATAGTCAAAAATGTCATCCATGCTATTTTCGTACTATGTTCTACGCATTGGAATCTACGTTATGAAATCCATATCCAAAGTTTGAAAAGGGAATAGTCAATTGATTTCTTCTATTACACGAGAAAAGGTTGATTTCAAAAAGTCATGTCCTAATTTCTGTTAATTGCGAGAAACAACTAGTTTGTTGTTTCTAAATATGTTTTTTTGAAGTTCATCAAAGTTTTTTTTTTTCATGTGCAACACAAGTGTAATCTCATTTTGTTTAGTGCTGACTATTGGCCAATTTGATAGAGCTTAGTTTCCAGTGGCCGTTGCTGCCCTTTTAGTTATTTCCTATTTTTGGCAGACAGGTAAAACTTCGCAATATATGTAAACATAGAAAAAACATTGCTGATTTCGTCAATCATGATGAAAATAAATAAAATAATTTGTCGATTGGTTACAAGAAAAAAATTGAAGATCGTGGGAAATCGACAGTGGGAAAATATCACGAAATTCGTCAATTGATCATGGAAAACTATCGTGAAATTTACCAGTCCGTCACGAGCAAATACTGTGAAATTCCTCAGCCGGTCGCAGAGAAAAAATGCAAAATTTTTCAATCGGATGCAGAAAAACAATCGTTACTTTCATCAGTATGTCACAAGAACAAACAGGGAAATTTGTCAGTTGGTCACAGAATAAAATTTCTAAATTTGTCAATTGTCCGCAAAAAAAAAAAAAAAAAAAAAAAATTATGAAATTCACCAATCAGTCTCCAGAAAAAAATCAAGAAATTCGTCAGTCGGTCGCAGAGAAAAATCGCAAACTTTTTTTGTCAGATGCAGAAAAACAAACATAAATTTTGTCAATTTGTTGTAAGAAGAAACTGTGAAATCTGCCAATTGATAGTGGAAAATATCACAAAGTTTGTCAGCCGGTCCTGAGACTTTATCGTCATTTTACAAAGAAACATTTTCGGTAAATGATTTTTTGGAAACAGGAGCCTCCCGCCCCCAATATTCTTTAGGGCACGAATCCTGCCATCCCATCTCGAAATTCAAGACATGTATCTGCCATTCAAGCCGTGTAATGTATATTAATAATGTTGTATAAAAAATGTTATTTAAACATTAAAATATTCTGTTTATTTGTACGATGAAATGCTGATAATTGCTACTGGATTTAAATATGGGATTGACTATATTGAAAATTGCTAATAATTAATTTGTACAATGAAATGCTGATAATTTGTGTAACAAATTTTAACCAATTAAATATGCCTATAATTGTAGAGTATTTTCACAAAGAAATACATACGTTCTTTTTATAATTTAAACATAAAATATCTACTAATATACCCATGATTAAAGAGTGATTTTCTCCAAATATAGGTTTAGTTGATGCCTTTTTCCTGTTTTAATTATTTAATAGTGTTTTGCTTTGAATCACTTTTAATTTTATTTTAAGTTAAATTACTGTGATATTTATAAGTAAAAAGAAAATTACTTTTAATTTTTAATATTTTATTTATAATGAAGTTACAAATATAACTAATTGGATGTGCCAATCTCAAAACTTTCTTCTATCTCATATGTCTTAATATTTCTAAAAGTAGTTTTAAATGTTAATACTTTGATATTATTAGTTCAATATTATACCAACTTTGATTTTGATCTAAGATTTCTGCTCGTCAATTAATCAAAATAAGAATAAGTTAATCTCAATCATGATATTTATTAAAATCAATAATTTTTTTCGTTATTCTGTTGTACATCAGCTGATTGTGAATAGCCAGCTTAGCAGGATGCGAAGTTCCCATGACTTCACGAGCCACCAATATACAGTACAAAAACTGCAAAAAATTGAGAAAATTTTACAAAAAACGCTGTAACAGTGACACCTTCTGGCAGAATATTTCCAAATTCAAGGAAAAACTGACGACCATATCCAAAAATATACACAAAAAATTGGTTCAATTCTATGCTTAGTTTCATACACTTTTTGATGGTAAAATAATGGAAATAACACAAAAATCACTATTATAGCGCCCCCTTCCAGCAGACTATTTTCAAATTGAAGGAGGACCAGTTGGCCATAGCCAAAAACATACCCTCAAAAATTGGTTCAATTCTATGCATAACTTCATACACTTTTCGATGGTACAAGAATGAAAATGGCACAAAAATCACTGTTACAGCGCACCCTTCTGGCGGAATATTTCTAATTTAAAGGAGAACCTGCTGGACATAGCCAAAAACATACACAAAAAATTTTGTTTGATTATATGGATAACTTATTACATATTTAACAGACACTTTTCGATAGTACAATAATGAAAATGGCACAAAAATCGCAATTACAGCAGCACTCCTTTCTGACAGAATGCTTCCATATTGAAGAAGGACCTGCTGGCCACAGCCGAAAACATACACAAAAATTTGGTTCAATTCTATGCATAACTTCATACACTTTTTGATGGCACGAAAATCACGATTACAGCGCCCCCTTCCAGTGGAATGTTCCAATATTGAAGGAGGGCCAGCTGGCTATAGCCAAAAACATTCACAAAAAATTTGGTTCAATTCTATGCATAACTTCATGTACTTTTTGATGGTATGATGACAGACATTTTGTATAAGCATGTTTTGGGATCTCTGACCCCTAAAACGTCTAAGCCCACCAAAAACCAGAAATTGAAAAAAATCTCAGTTACAATACTTTCTTCTATTGAAGATAGAAGAAAGTAAAAATAGGCCTGTTTAATTGTTAAACTTAAAAGAGAGAAAGAAAATTAATAAAGTCATACTTTAATAAACAACTTCAGATTTTGTTTCACATTCTGAAAGTAAAGGTACAATTTTCTAAAAGATGTAAACATAAATTCTTAAATTTATTATAGAGAGTTCAAATACCAATGTTAGGAAAGCTGGTAATTCTTTAAACTTTTGAGAATTACCTTTTATTCATAAATAGTGGACTTACTTTCATATTTTGCATTATAAACAAAAGTTGTTCGGCATTGTTTGGGTCAAACGATTTCTCTTATCTTTATATATTTGCTTTGCTACGCATTGCCGGACATCTGGCAGAGAAGTCGGATATCCGCTGATTGTGATTCGGATATCCGACGGTATTTCGGATATTGAAAAATCAGCTGGATGTGTCGGATATTTGCCGGATATCCGTTGCATCCCTAATGAGGATAGGTGAAGGCAGATCCAAATGCACCCATGGCAATGGTATTTTCCTTTATTATTAAGACAGAAGCAGAGAGAGGTCAGATAATTTTAGTTGAATTGTAAATATTTTTTCATATCCAAATTGAAAAGCATATGTCCAGTAATGTGCTATGGGTTTTAAAAAATACCTGAGAATATTTTTCAGCTAATTTTAAAACATACGTTATATGCTCCCATAAAAGAATAAATCTGCACCAGGAAATATTCACAGTAAAACATTTTTGTTATTTTAATCAGATTTTTCTTTTCAGTTATTAGTTACCAAAAATGTTGCTAGGCTTTTGAAACCTTGGAACCAGACACTTCTAAAAAACTGGGTCCTTTTTTTTTTTTTTTCTTTACGAAAGTGGCTTTTTTTTTTCAGAAATAAAGACACATTCAATATGTTTAACACAAAATATGCCTCCTTTGCATTGCAATCTTTCAAGGAAAAACCAAAAACTTATGCATCTTGAAGGTCCCATCATAATTTTTTTATGCAACAACTTATCTAAAAATATTTGCAAACTAAATATGAAGAATTGTGCTCTTGAAATATATTGGAACATTTTATTAAGGGGAGGGAAAAAAAAAAACAAAAAAAACTTGACATTTCTTGAATAGTTATCTTACAGCAAGCAGTATATTGAATATTAGGATTGAATAATGAACTTTACCCTCAATAATTGTTCATTTGCTTCATTATGAACACTAGTTTTGATGCTTTGTCTACTCCTAATCTGTTTTGCAATTTTGAGTGAGGTCATGAACTCATGGAGGAGTTCATCTGGGGTGGTCTCTGAATAGATGTAAAATTAGCTTTGACCCTATGGGAATAAATTTCGTTCCATGAAAAAATGGTCGTTCAGGGAGGTGATCGCACAGGGAGGTTTCACTGCATTTCGAAAAGTATAAAAAGTATTTTTTACTTGTTTGTAACTTATGACTCACTGGAAAAAGGTATAAAAATTTGGAGCTTACAGAGGGATTATGGAGGGGGCCTACTACTTAATAAATTGGTAGAACAAATGAATATTGTGATTAATATGACATTAAAAAAAATGTGCAACTATAAAAAATAGTTTAAACATTTTGTAGTAAAGTTGTTGTTCATATTATGTCGTATTTAATACTCTACAGTAATTGATTATTGTAATTAATAGTTGTTTGTATATTATTGTAAAAGCTTTTATTTTTCCAATTTTAGAGCCCAGTTTAAGAAGGTGTATAATTATTTATATAGTGATGAAATAACTAAAAAGAAATGGGCAATTGATACAATATCGGTTTGGGAGACAAGGTAAGTGTAATATTTTAATTTCAGTTTAACATCTGGATATTGCTTTTAGGATTATAGTCACATACATAATTTGTGCCAAGTAAAGTGAACTACATATATTTTATATTGCTAAATGAGCCAACTGCTAACCTATTTTTTTCCCTTTCATGATTTTTCATGATATATTATTTAAAAAAAAAAAAAAAAAACATTGATACTGTGTTTTTTAAATAATTTTTTCTGTCTTTATTTTATTTTATTTTATTTTTTTACTTTTACCGTTAAATGCACAGTGTAACTTTGGAGTTACATGACCCTTTTCTGCAATTTGGTGCTTTCTGTTAGTCTTTTGTTACTTATGTGTGATAACATGCATCTAAAGTCGTGAAATCTGTTTTTGTTCTGATTTGTTATCACAGGGAGGTTATAACATCTTTGTTGATACTGCTTGCAATTTGCTCGACTGGCATTTTTTCACTATCTTTATAAGATAGTACATAGTAATTATTAATTCTGCAAACTATTAAAAGCATTAAAAAAATTATTATACCATTGAATAGTTGTTATTGTGCAGCGTAAACTTTAAAGTAAGTAATAATTTAAAATTATCATTTTTTGAGCAATTTGTATTATGTAACTCAGGAGTGACATGATATCCAACTGAAACATAAATAAATTCATTTACTATTTTTCTAGTGTGTAATTAACAAAAATAGGCTAGACTCAAATATAATTTTTTCTGAAAAAAAAAAAAAAAAAAATCCTGCATAAAGCAGTGTTTCTCAACCCTGTGTGCCGCGAGGGTTTTTGACAAATAATTAAAATTGCATGGTATCGTATCATCGATACAACATTTTCTATTTATCATTTGCTATATTCCTTGTTCACTCCTTTCCCTGTAGCCTTCCCATTCGTAATTTACAAGACCACAAATTTGACAAAAACAGAAAAAGAACAGCTCATTGATTTGGGAACTATAAGTTTTATTATTCAACATTCTTCGACAAAAATTTGGTTGCGTTTTGGCTTTCTGCCAAAAATTTGTACCCTACAATCAGCTTGAAAGCTATTAAAATTCTTCTGCCTTTTGGATCTTCATGATTCTGGGAAATTGGATTTTCAGCATTGACAGAAATCAAAAAGTGAAAATGACTTTAAAAGTTGGCAATGCAGGGCTTGAAATTCAATTTTTCGTAGGAGGGGAGTTTCCCTAAATGGAGGGGAGTTGAGCTATTTGGGAAGGAGAAAAAAAAAATCTAAAACCCATTGTTATTTTACGTGTTACTTAAAGATTTAGATTAATTATTTTGTCATGTCTGTATTAATACAGACTGTCAGGGTGTTTCTGAGAAAAAAAAAAAATAAAGAAAATAAAAAGTCACAGCAAATTTCCTGAAAGTTTACAGCAAGGGATGGGAAGGGATTGGGAAATCCTCTCCAGGCGCTAGTTATTTTTTGTTGCATGTCGAGTAAACTCTGTTTTTTTTTTTTGGTTCGGTTTGATTTCAGGCTAATATTTTCTGCAGCCCTTTGACTATATTCGCGTTTTATCCGCTATCTTTTGACCAGGAGTGATTCTGTTCCGAATTTTCCGAAAAATTAAAAAAAAAAAATCGGTCATAAACTATATTGCGAATTTTGACAAATGTTCGCCAAAAGAAACCAATTTTGTTAAAGGATCGTGGGAAAAGCACCAGAGAATCGCGAAAAAACGTCAATTTCATCAAAAGATCACGAAAAAACAGCAAATTTCCGCAAAACACTGTGAAAATACGGCAAATTTTCCCAAAAGATCGCAAAAAACTTCAAATTTTGTCAAATGATCGCGGAAAAACGACACATTTTGTCAAAAGATCGCGAAAAACGACAAATTTTGTCAAAAGATTGCAAAAAAACCCCGCAAATTTCAACAAAGGGGCGTTAAAAAAAACACAGTGCCAGGAGTGGATTTCCCTCCCACCCCTCTGTTGTAACCTTTCAGAAAATTTGCTGCGAATTTCAGAATATATTTTTTTTTCACTCAGAATCACTCCCTGCTTTTGACGAAATTCGCCTTTTATCCGCGATCTTTTAATGAAATTCGCGTTTTATCCGTGATCTTTTGTCGAAATTAGAGTTTTTTCGCAATTCTTTGATGAAATTCGCGGTTTTTTTCAGCGGCCCTTTGACTAAATTCGCATTTATTCCGCGATCCTTTGACAAAATTTCCATTTTTCCGCGATCCTTTGATGAAATTCCCTTTTTTCGCAATTCTTTGCCGAAACTCGTGTTTTTTCCGCATTCTTTTGCCTAAATTTACGAATTTTTTGCTATCCTTTGATGCAATTTGCATTTGTTTTTTTTTGTGATCCTTTGATCAATTTCGAGTTTATTTCTCGCGATCTGACAAAATTCACGTTTTTCAGCGATCCTTTGACAAAATTTGCGTTTTATTCACAATTCTTTGTGACGAAATTGGTGATTTTTTCCTCGAACGATAGACGAAATTGATTTTCTCGGCGATCTTTTGTCGAAATTCGCGATATTTTTCTGTTAAACTGATGACTGTTTATTCATAATTTTTGGAAAATTCCTAACAGAATCGCTCCTGAATTCGCCAATCGGTCGCGGACACTTGTCAACCGATCTGGAGAAAAAAATAACGAAATTTGTCTATAGGTCGCGTGAAAAATTCGTGAATTTAATGATATTTCGTGGTAAAAAAACCCGCAAAATGTGTCAATGGTAGCGTGAAAATATCGGGAAATTCGCAAGGCGTTCGCGGGAGTTGATCGCATTTCAAAATGCAAAATTTTCAGGAAAATGGTAAGATTTTTTGGATGGGAGCATCCCGCCCATGATATTCTTTTGGGTGGTATTTCAAAATTTTGGGCGCGAATCCCGCCATCCCGTCCTGAAATTCAAGCCCTGCAATGAAATGCAAACTCATCTGCGATTTTGGATCCTCGTTTTGATTGAATTTGTAGAAGAAAATAGGCCTAGCCTTCTCATTGAAAAATTTTTATAAATAAATATATATATACATATTGTGTCATACAACTTTTACACTATTTATATTCAGGTGTGCCGCAAATAATTTCAGATATTTTTAGCGTGCCATCAATTAAAAAATGGTTGAGAAACACTGCATTAAAGGGTTAAAGAAGTGTTTTTAATTATTACGGTGAAGAATATTTGGATAATTAATTAAGATGTTTGTAATTTGTAATTTTTGTGTCTCTCCTGTTGATTCTATATTGTCAAATTGTATAGCCACCTGGTTTTAATGTTGGTTATAAATAATTAAGAAAAATCTGTTTAAAATTTACCAGAAATATATGTACAGTAAGTAATACCTGAACTTATTTATGTCAGCAATTCATTCCAAGACTAGCGATGTAAGTCGAGGTACATTTAGATAAGCAGAAAAAGGATAAGTGATAAAAATTCTTCAAAATCTAATGACCATATTCTATTGTACAGTCAACTCCCTCTAATCTGCACAGCTTGGGACAGAAGGTTGTGCAGATTATAGAATTTTGCGGATTATAGGTCATTACTGTGTTTACATTTTTTTTTCTCCTGTAAATTAATTATTAATGCATAAATTAATTGGTAAAAAAAAAGATATTGTACACATTGGGCTATTTAATTGAAAAAAAATTTCATTTGAGGAAAAATTATTTAAATTTTTCTTTAAATCACACAAAATCAAACAAATTCTACACTTTTGTCTGTTTTTATAATTATCAAACATAGTTTCAATAGTGTTTGTTTTTGAGAATTTTTTTCTTGGAGTCTATGTAAAGTCATTATTTCTCGTTCTGAAACAAAACTCTGTTTCTGAAGAAAATCCAGACATTTATAACCGATTGCTAAATTCTAGTCAAGAGTTACTTTTTCCAGTAAAGTTTAACAGAGTAGTACTTATAATGTCATCATCTGTAAAATTTTGTGTATCTGCAGTTTCATCTTGGGAGAACATCCATTTAATTATATTTTCTCCATTCAAAAAATCATACACAACAGTTAGTGAATTTTTTGCAAACATAAAAATTCTGCAAATTTCTGTTTTGTACTATCCAAACTGAAGCCACCAAAGTCAATATCAACATCACTGTCTAAATGCTGGCCACACCAAAAAAAAAGTCCTGATCTTTTTTTCCATTTGAAAAATAAAGTTTTACTTCATTGAAATGCAAAAATTTAGGGAAAAAATACTGAATATCAATCGTTCTTCAAATTGACACCGTTTTGAAATGCTCTTGTGAAGTTTATGGTAATGAAATTTTCAATGTTTACTTCTGAAACTGTTCTCGGTCCGGAAACAGGACCGGTCTAGAATTACTAAAATTGTAGCAGAGTGTGGAATATATTTTAACTTTAAGTGCTGTAGGTAACCATGGCAGGATAGTGACTGAGAAAATGTAAAAGTGTAAAACAAGTAAAGATGCATTTAGGTTTGAGATAAAACTAACGTTTATTTAACGAAAAAAATGACTTAAATAATTATCAAACAATATAATAAAAATAAATAATGATGAAATAAGTTAGTGACAAATGGCAGTAAACAGTATGAATTAAATGGTTGAACAGTTCTCAATATTCACATACAACAAAAATAAAAAGAGGAACTCACGGTTTAACTTTAGGCTGAATACGGCACACTGGTATACTTTCCATGTTGACAACACAATAATAATTTTTCAATGCCAATAACGATGTTTTCAAATATATGCAAGAATAATGAAGAACCAAGTCCACTTGAAACATTTTTTAAAAAAGAATAAGTTTCCAGAGATTCAACAAATATCAGGCTTCCAACAAAAGCAAAGTTTTTCCATTCCTTAAGTTGTTTAAAAAACGAACATCATTTATGAACATGCTATGAAAAAACTATTTAAAATTAAACACAAGCTTTTTCAAACTAACACAGGTTTCCTTAAAAATCAACATGACAAGCTGTTTAAAAATAACATGACCAGCATTCTTCAAAACGCTACAGCAAGCAGCGCCCACACAACTTCAAACTAAAAATACGACCAGCTCTCAAAAGACAAGCTCACACAACTTCAAAATCATCGGCATATATCCTCTGCTTCCAACACGCCCTCTTACGATCAAAACATTCCCTCCCGTTCCGGCGGAGTTGAGAAAAACGCATCCTGCCTTACGGCAAAGCCAACGGATGAAAAATCGTATCTTCCGACACGGTGCAAAGATCAGCGATTGGGAAAAGACGTGACGTCACATCGGTACGTACGAAGATCGGAGCCGTTGGAGAAATAAACAGACGATCTTTGAAAAACGATTGTAACGAAATAAATGATGAACGATGCGTGAATGAAAGTTTGAAAAATAAATAAATGAAAAAATAACCAAAAGAAAACTTGGTTATTGTGACGTAGCTGTATTAGAATGGAAATAAGGAAAACCAATGGAATAAAGGTAAGTACCATTTCAGGGTGTATAAGTATCAAGGAAAACAGGCTGTCATATTCTGACAGAAACAGTGTGCGGATTATAGGCATTTGTGGATTATAGAGTTGCGAATTAGAGGGCGTTGACTGTATTTAGGGACAGAGTTGAGCAAATTTGTAATTCCAATTATCTGCAATGTCATTACATTTTAATTGTATGTAATTAATTATAGTTAAAGTGCCGTGAAAAATTCCTGCAGCACTGTAATCAGAACCGCGCCCATCCCATTATTTGACAAAATTTCTGTGTTTGAATGTGTGTAATGATAATCAATTAACTTGTAATTACACTGCAAATACTCGAGATTACAAATTTGCCCGACTCTGTTTAGGAATTATGTTGCATACATTAAGCATTAGCAAAAGAAGTGTGTTTGCAATACAAGAATTTGGAATAAATCAATAAGTTTTTAACTTACTATTTATTGTTCTTCTGGCTGCTCCATTCGAGTCTTTGAAGATACGAAAAAATATCGCACAAAGTTTGAACTGAAAAATTTTTCTTTTTTACTTTTAGAAGCTCTTTGTAACAGCAAAGTGAGTTTTCTAAGCTTTTTCTGGTGAATTTTTTTATTTGTTTGTCAATATCACTTGACTGTCTCGGGAAAGTTTCCCTTCATAGAACCAAAAGTCTTCGAAAAAGTTCAAAGTGTGTCTTAATTAAGGAAATTTTTTTTTCAGGCCGAACGACGTAAGTTGAGGGAACGTAACTCAGGGTACTGCTGTACAATGAAACCTCAATTTAATGTTATTCATTCAAAGGACCATACAGAAAGGATGTTATATCTGGGGAAAGTAAAAAATAAAACATTTTGTATAAAATAAAGACTAATTTAGGTAACAAACCTTTTATTACTTCAGACATCAGTCTTCTAAATTATGCTTTAAAGAAATCGTTTATTTTGCTTTGCATCCTGTTTTTAGCAGCTAGATCAGAAATCAGATTCTCAATGGATACTTTTCCGTTATACGGACACCATGCAAAAATGTATGCTAATGCGCCAATTATTTCAACCCTGATCATTGATCAGTGAAATGTTTACTGCAATGCTAAAAGATATTTGTAATTTTATGCCAGCAATTTAATATGAGTTTTATTTTATGACTTTATTGTATAACTGTTATTTGTTCACTTATTTTAAGTATATATTTGTGATTTAATAAAATAATTCGTAAAAGTCTGTAATTTTCAAATGTTATATTTTTAAAATGGTCACTTTACTATCAACAATGTTTTTTCTTTTATTTTTCAAATGTTTTATTTCACACGATTTTCATTTTGAGCCAACTATTACGCTTGGTGACAATGGTGTCCATATAACGGAAAAGTACCTCTCAAAATATATGAGTGCAAGATTTTCTCTGGGTCTTCAGTATTTGAAAGGAATGTATTCATGGTTTACAAATCTTAAATGGTGTGGTGTTGCCAGTAGAGGCCTGCACGGCCCGGCCCGACTCAGAGAAAGAAAAATTCAGCCCGGCCCGGTAAAAAGTTAAAAGTTCGACCTGGCCCGTACAAAAAAAATTTATTGGCCCGGCCCGGTATAACAGCTAAAAGTTCGGCCTGAGGCCGGCCTGAAAAAAAGTTAAAATCTTGGCCCGGCCCGAGTGAATTTCTACAAAACATTGATTTTCACTTCGATTTGGTTAAAAGTTTGTCTCGTACGAGGAGTTCAAGCCAAAAATATTTATCTTAACTTTTTTTTCATGTTTATAATCTTCATTTTTGTAGAAGTGCCGTAGGGTGCCATATTTATTTTTTTAATGAATCTCTATTTCTTGTATGTAAATGTTTCAGTTGTCATTAATATTGTTAATCCATATTCCATGGATTGATCTGAAAAATGCTATACAGTAAAATCTAAGACTGAATTGCATAGAAAAGAAAAAAAAATGCGTTATAGACAAGTTCCCTTCTTAGCAAATGTAAATGTATTATATATTCTTTTCTTACATAGTAGTATATTAATTTTCCATGGATCAACACGTTTTTCAGTTTAAAACAAGATTCCGTTATAGACAGGTTCTTTTTCACATGTTTTACTATATTTTAATAAGCGTAGAAATCTACTATTCTTTAAAAAGAATGAAAATTAATGTTTAATTGTAGAATAATGGCAATTTAAAAATGTATGCATTTTTTGAACAAAAATTTGTGCCAAGCCTAATTTTACTGCCCTTTGAACGGACCAGGCCACGCCAAGACAATGATTTTCATACGGGCTAAGTCAAAACTAGGAATGAAAATTTTGGGCCGTAAAGATTAGGAATGAAACCAGTACACGGGAAAGTGCAGAAAAAATAAGTTAGGCCCGCCCCGAACTTTCAGGAAAAAAGTAAGGCCCGGCCCATAAAGACTAGTGACTAGGCCTGGCCTTGGCCCGAGCCTTCAGAAAAAAGTATGGTCCAGCCCGGCCCGAGTGCCGTGAATGAAAATAGGCCCGAGCCCGGCCCGTGCAGATCTCTAGTTGCCAGGTCCACTGTCACAAAAAAGTGGGACAAGGAGATAAAAAAAAGCGGAATGTGGCCTTCTAAATCCTGCAGGGTTAACTACAACTAACATTTTGACTGGTCAAAATTGGTTTTAACCACTCAAAAGTGGTCAAAATTCTTATATAATTTAACATAAATTGTTTAAATTTTATTATTTAATGGAATGTTCATATCATGTTATATATTTAATAATTAAAATTATTATTTTAATAACTATTAAATGCACGGGAACTCTCTTGCTTTACATAATGGCATTTCAAACAGAAACATATATTTCCCCAATCTCAATTTTCTTAAAGATGAAAAAAGTTCTGACACATTCATTCAAAAATAATAATAAATGTACGAGCACCTGCTGAAATTTGGTGGAATACAAAAAACTATGTTAGATATTGGATAATTTTATCATTTTGGATAAATTTATATTTCTTACATTATTTGAAATGTAAAGTATTTTTATTTCTTTAGCAAAATAAAAATTTTAATATATCTATCAGGATATACTTAGCTGCCAACTACCCTAATTTTTAGTTATCACTCGTTCTGAATAGAAATCTTTGCCAAATTTTATTGTTAACTAATTGCAGGATTAAATGCAGTTATTAAATGGGGTAAGGATTATGAGTCGGAAATAGTGTTAACACAAAAAAGGGATAGTTCGCAGCTATGCATTTTTAAGAAAAAAATTAATAAAATTCACAGAAATTATATGCTGAAGAATGGAACAATGTTTTTCAATTTTCTATAAAAGGTGCATATCTTAAATTATAATCGATTCCTTCCGCATAAGTCTTTGTGGTGAGTCCTGAAATTCAGGTTAAATAAAATATTTGACACCATTATTGGAAAGATTTGATTCTTCTATAGAAAAAGGGAAAACACTGCTTGATTGCTTTCTGTCAGAATAACAATAATGGCAATTATATCTACTTACAAATGAAAGTGACTTCGTAAATGTGCAGAGCAGAGCCTTAGCATGGACAGCGTTCATGATACAAAATAAATAGAAAATCATTAACGTGATTTTTTTACTCTTGCACAATAGAAGACAAAAAACTTCAAGCTTGTGCTCGTTGATTAACAGATAACGTTCTTTTCAGGTTTGATATCTAAATAAAAAAATAAACCATCCAATTAAAAATTATCCTACTGTCACAAAAGAAAATTATACTGAAAGCAAATTCATTGTTCATCTTAAGTGGCGTCGTATTAAAACGTCACCGCCACCAATGCCAGACATAAGCATGCAAATATCACTAGAATAAAAAAAACATGATTTATGTTTTTCCGTTATTCTGATCAAAATAGCATTAAAATGATTTGAAATAGAATAGAATACGTAATTTTGAGGGAGAAAAAGTTTTTTTTCTATACATGAATAAATTAATTTTTGAACATAAGACAGATTGAGCTCGAGCCAGTCGAACCCCCAAAATTGATATAAAAATTGAGTTTGTTTCATCTCCATCTCCTACGTGTGCGACACATTATGTCACATATAAGTGTTTTGATAAAAAGGAATGCAAAAACTTGGAAATGGGAAGGAAAGGAAAGGGTAATTTAGGTTTCGGTTTTTCAGAAGCACTATTGCACTGGGCTTCGGAGCCATGTATTTATGAACTCCGGTGAATTCCAACAAATATTTAAATATTTACTAAAAACAGAGAAGTACCAGCATAAATTAAGCCCTGCATATGTGTATGCATATGTAACATTCACTGTTCGAGAAACTACTTCCGAAATATGTTTAAAATGGTACTTGTGTGTTTATTAGTAAAGAAAATTGAAAGAATGTTGACTACCTATTTTGTTGATAAGAAGTTCTGTCTGTCGTCTCGTCACCCCCCTTCCGTGCAGAGACGAGTGCAAGAAGACATATTGTTGAATACATTATTTAACAAAAAGCTATTGTTAAATATGTTTCAATAGTAGCTATTTCTTTTAAGTGTTATTTGATATAATAGGGATATTCATATTTTATTAACTTCTCTTCATTTGAATCAATTAAGTATGAGAATAATAAATGTATAACCATACCTGTATATCGCTGGAAACAAAAGAAAATCATTGCAAAAATCAAAATAATTTTTAGACTTTGATAACGATATCATTAGGGAGGGGGTGTGTGTGTGTGTCATGGGATGATAACACATGATATTGTAATGTAAGAGGGGGGTGGGTAGGGTGTCCAAAATTACAAAAAAGTTGATAACGTTATATATGTACACATACAGCCCCTTGTTTAGCAATGCGAATAAAAATTCATGTAATTAAATTTAAGAAAAATTCTTTTTATCTTTCCTTATTATAGTATATACCACCTAAATGAACCATATTTGTGAATCAAAATTTCATTAATTTTATGGCTGATTCCGATACACATTGAAATCGATTTTGACTTTTAATATTTTCAATTTTTAACTATTTAGTACAAGTGATTCTAGTAATCAGAGTTTTGTACAATGCTGCTTGGCTGTAATTTTCATGTAAAAGCTTGGCACATTTCGCTTTTATATATTGTTTGTAAATTGTTAGCATCCTTTGGTTCACCTGATTTAATATATATTTTATATTTTTCGTATAGGTGTCACCCATCTCTTCCAACTGCTATTGAAGCTACGTATGTCCTTACTAGTGCTGTTGTTCAAGATATACTGTGGACTAATAAGTCATCTCTTATTCATTATACTGATTTACAAGGAATTTATGGTTCTGCTATTACTAGGTAATTGCCTGCTTCTTGATTTGATAAATTTTAACATTGTCATTTTAGTATCATTAGGATTAACTATTAAATATATTGTTAATAGCTGTTACGTTTCATTGCTTTTAATGTTTTTTTAAAGGCTTAAAAAATGTAACTTGCTTTAATATTTTTTTTGTCTTATTACCTGTTAGCAAAATGTTACCCAGGTAGTTTGATAAAAATGAGTATATAAACTCTCGTAATTATTTAAATACAATTAACATGAGAACCATAATGTAATTAACATGAATTTTAATCTTGTCTTACCTCCTATCCCAGCAGAATGCAATTAACATGAATTTTAATCTTCACTAATCTGTAATCAAATAAAGTCACTGAATGTTCATATAACAAAAAAAAAAAAAAAATGGAGCTGTCCACAGTTCTAAAGTTCTTTATGCAAAGCACAAAAAAGTAAAAAAAAAAGTCTTTGTAGTTCACAGAAAAAAAACCACAATACTTTACGGAACACACTTTTCAGCAGCAGCATTGAAGAAAACAAAAAAAATGACATCTCGGGGATAGTTGAATCACAATATTTCACAAACAAAATTTTAACTTTTTGTTAAAATTATTCTTGATGTAAACACAGGTGATGAAAAAAAGAAGAAACACACAAAAGAAAATATTTTGTAGAAAGACGAATTCTTGAATTTTTTTTTTTTTTTTTTTTTCTCTTTATATAACGGAAGGGAAGAAAGGAAGAAGAAAAGTTCCTTGATACAGACATTCTTCTGAAATTACAAACAGTATCAGTAGGAGCAAAAGAAACCTTTTTTGATTCACATTTTGGAGCTTCTAACACATCTGTTAAGCTGTTGTCTAAATTATCATCACATATAACTTTATTTAAAAGGGTATCAACGCCTATTTCTTTAGTTGTTTGAAAATTAGGCTGGGTTTTCTTCAGAATGCTAGGAGAAGAAAGATCAGGACTAAAAATCAATTTTCTAACATTTTCATGTATAGGACTTTTGATATTTTCTTTATGAGACACTAACTTTTTAACATTTTTAATTTTATTAGGCTTCATATTTTTATCTTTTGATGGTACTAAATGTTTTTGGGATGATTGTTTAAGCAAGTCATCTTTGCTACTGCTTTTTATATCTTTTGGCTTTTTTGAGGATTTCTTTTCTACTTTTTTGGAATGTAAAACATCTACAGAGCATGTCAAATGATCATTTTTCCTTTCTTTTTCTAAGGGAACTTTATGACAATTGATAAGATCTTCAGTCTTTTCAGAAGATTTATCAGTTTTAGTAGAACTTACTATTTTGACAGGATCTTCAATTGAATTAACTAAGTATACAAACAAATTATCATCAGATGTTGGTTTACTAAGGGAAATACCATTTTTATTATAAAGCAAAGTACCTTGCGTAATTATATCAGTACCAATAATAAGAGGAACATTCATATGATGTTTACTAATTATATAAATATTTGTTGAAAAAATGTTATCTATATTTATATCATCCTGAAACGAGCCAAGTGGTGTGGTACTACCACTACCAAAACCAGTTAATGTTAAACCGACCGGTGTTAACGTAGGCAAATTCATCTGTGAATATTTATCTTCACGAAGCAAAGTAAGATTACTACCTGTATCGATAAGAGCATCAATTTCGACACCCGAAATTTTAACTAATTTATGCATTTCTTGTCGAGAATTTTTCTCGGAATCCACATTATTCACTTGTATTTCAGGGTTACGTGCCTCAGTAGAACACTTATTATCAGAGGCTTTATGCCCAAAAGAATTACAGCTAAAACATCTAAATCCCTTGTTCTTGTGAGAACAATACTTAGAGATGTGGTCTTTTTCCCCACAATTAAAACAGATTTTAGTGTTTTGATTTCTTGAATTATTAGAATGAAATGCTGGCTTTTCAGCATCCGCATGTTTTGGTTTAAATTTAGGAACATTCTCGTGAACAAATTTATCAAAGTTCTGTTTCGAGTTCATATTTTGACAATGATTTATATTTCTACCAGAATCACTCTTTGAGTGGTGTGTAATCTCTTCGTAAATTTTCAATTTTCGTTTAAATTCATGCAAATCAGAACAATCGTAAAGTATGGACTTATTATGAGGAGAATCAGGAATGCCATTGATTATGTAACGTATAAGTGACTGATCATCAATATTGGCCCGTCCAGCCATTTCTTTCATAATTAAGAAATACTCAAAAAAAGATTCCTTTTGTCTAATATGCCGATGACTAAGCATTTCGTGTATTTCCGCTGAATTAATCTGCGAACCAAATTCGGTAACTAAGGCATGTTTCAATTCAGGAAAAGAACGAATGTTGCTTTCACTCTTAGCGAATAAAGAAGCAATGCCTCCGAGCGCTCTTTGCGCAAAAATGAATTTTTGCATTTTGCCTAAATTAAAAGAGGAAGAAAAGGATTCGAATTTTTGCAACCATAAACGAACATTTTCATACTTCTCTCCATTGTATGTAGGTACCAGCGATTCAACATCGCGAAAATTTACTGATGGCATAAACATAGAATCCTGAGCAATGTTTGAAGCATTAATAGCACATTTATTGGTAAATTCAGAAATTTTAATATTTGACTTATCGTTTGGCACTGGCGAATTGTTGAAAATTTCTTCCGATTCGCCATCTGTATCAACATTAGTTTCAATATGTTTTTGGAGGGATTCCAAATTAGTTAAAAATGAAATTATGCGTTTAGATAACTCAGTTTCTGTGCCATCTATTTCGATGCGTAAAATAGTGGCAATAGTTATAAGTTCAAGTAAAGAAAAATTTTTAGCGGTTTCCTCTACTTTACTAGTAAATTCATCATCGGTTTCACAGAATGGAAATCCCGTAAATGTTCTTATTCGCGATCGATTTAAACGATCGCCTTCAGATGAAAACAAAAGTTTATGGAATAATTTTATTCGATTCGTCTTTTCGTTTTTCACTGCAAAAGCGATGACTGGAATGTCATTTAAAAACATGATGAAAAGAAAAAACAAAAACAGTAAACAGTACTCACCCACTAATTTCTGTCGTTGAAAAAAGATGAATCGATTTCCAGTTTGGAATAATATATTGTTGCAGTTATTTCAAAACAACTGAAGAGTTGGCCAGTTGCCAAGGCTGTAGAAAAAAAATTGTATTCTTCACACACGACATGATCTTTATAAATTTACAGCTCCGGCTTACTTTCTGAAAGAATGTTGGCGTCGTTATAAAAATGATACTTGACTTGTCTAGGGTAGAGAATTGAAGGAAAAAAAAATAAACCAATCCATCCCAGCTCAAGCCCTCATGTGACGGGGAAAAGGAGACTCATACTCGAATAATAACACTTGCTAACTTTAAGAATTAAATATATTAAATGAACTATTTACACTATATACAATTACAATTAAGTAGAACATTAATGAAATTAAACACTCATTCGTCTTAATGCGTCTAAACGTCGTTGAGAGCTCGGTGTTTTGCAACCACTCTTTTACCTTCTTTTCCCGCGTCTGTCGAATGTTCTAAAAGGGTATTCTTCTACGCCGACTCGTGGCGCTGCCGTCATCTCTTACAGACTGTTGCCACAGGTCACATATATATATATATATATATATATAATATTGATTAAGCGTTTCTTACATATTGGTCATAAAAACTAGCAAAATGTATATGTAAGTACTAAATTTCACTGTTAAAGTACAGTATCGGACCTCTTATCCGGCATTCTGAAAACCGGAATGTTCTAAAAACCGGCACTTTTTACGATCTCATCGTGGATTTAAAAAATAAATTAAAAAAAAAAAAAAAAGCTAAAATTTAAAAAATATTTTTAGCTTAGAATTTGGTCTTTCTTCTATTTTTTAGCTCCATCTGATTATCAAGGGGAAAAAATAATGCTTTAGCCACATCTTACTGTTAAAGGACAAAAAGAAAGAAAGAAAAAAAAAAATGCATAAATATTGAAACGTAACCTCAAAGAAGTTTGTTTCTATTTTTCTAAGGCGTTTAACGTTCGTTGAAAGAATGAACGAGATAAAAAGCATACTTTCCTGCTTCAAGGTCAAAGGGCAGAATGTTAGTAAGTCAAAAACGAAACGGTACTCTTTTCCTTACTAATTATTTAAAAAAAAAAATTCTATCTCCGTTGCTAATTGTCCCATTGAGTTCAAATTTTCAGCAAGTTCAAATAATAATAAATTAGACCACTTACCAAATTTATATTAAAATGCAATAAGTTTTCAGAAAATTAGAACACCCCTAACCCCCCACCCCCCAAAAGCCTAATCTCTCAGCCACTTCAACAACAACAAAAACAAAACTGTGTAGCGTGTTTTTAATCGTGATCGGAGAAGTCGGACGTTATCAGTTTGAATCTGATAACGTTCTTAGTTATGCAGAAAGGGTTCATTATTACTGTGTGATAACTGAGGCAACGCAAGTGAATCATACAGAAGTTAATTTTCCAAGCTTCCGTGTGCTTTTTCCGGAAAGGGGAGATGTCAAATAAATAAATTAAGAAATTGCATCCTTTGTGATTACTTTTATTTTTAATTTGGCAACTTTATCAAATACAAATTTAATAATAAGAGTTAGATCGACTTCCTGATGACAGGAACATAGGCTAAGAATCATTTTCCTGTTTCACTGTTACATCAATTACACCCCCCCCCCTCCCTTTCTTTCATGACAGATTTTGTAGCGATCAGGTATCCAGCAATTGGCGTTTCCCGAGCATGCCGGTTAGTTGCGCTTTTACCATACAGTGGAGAGGTGATTTTTGCCGATGCTACATTTATGTTTTTGGCATGGATCCGAAAACCGGAAAATTCCGGAATCGGATGGATTTCCATGATGCCCTATAATGAGTCCTATACTGTATCTCAAAATGAAATACAGATCACTATCGTTCTTTGAGTGGAAGACTATTGCTACAGTGTGGGCCAAAAGTTTAAGCACAACAGCAAATTTCAAATAAAATTTCGTTATTGGCTGTAAGTTCATTCCTTTTTATACAAATTGTAGTTTAAAAAATATATTTAACAGAATTATGCTTTAAAATTTATTTCAAACAGTAGAATTTATGAAAAGATCAAAAATGAGCATGTCAAAACTTTAAGCTCGGTGGTTCTTTAGTAAAACAAGAATAATAATAATAATAAATACTTTATTGTTGCACCATTCTGTTGAATGACTTTAAATATATGTTCTTCCATTCATAAAATGAGGTTCTTTCTGTATTGTTTTTGGTTTGATTTTAAACCAAGCATTCTTAATGGCATCTTTCAAGTCTTTAACTGAAGAATACTGCTTACCATTTAGATAAACTGCATGCATTTTCTATAGGGTTTAAATTGGGGCTAATTGCCAGCCGTTTCAAAACCAATACCTTTTTGAATTTAGCGACATTGGGTTTAAGGTATGGATCGAAGCATTATCGTGTTGATAAATCCATTTTTTTCTGCCTAAAATCTTCCCAACAGGTAGCAAATGATTGGCAAATGTCTCCTAATATTTGTCCAAGTTTTCATGACCACTGATAAATGCTTGGGATCCCTGACCATTGAAAGAAATAGCCCCCAATACCATAACACAACCACCACCATGTTGTCTGCTAAATATACTCTTGGGTTCTTTGCAAAGATCATGCTAATACCATAACACAACCACCACCATGTTGTCTGCTAAATATACTCCTGGGTTCTTTGCAGAGATCATGCCAATACCATAACACAACCACCACCATGTTGTCTGCTAAATATACTCCTGGGTTCTTTGCAGAGATCATGACAATACAATTTAAACCCATTACGGGCATTGAAATTCCATTTTTTTACTTACTTCATTGAACATGACATTTAGCTACTTATCCTCAAACCCAGAAGCACAATTTTCTGTGTCAATCTGGAGCAAACTAAAATTTATCTGCGACCTAACAATGCTAGACTAAGCTTACTATCATAAGAAATAACAGAAACCCATAAAATAAGCAAAATTTGCATTTATAAAGAACATATAATAAAAAAAAATACAACAAATATCATAAATCTAGAGACTTTAAAGTAAATTTCAGGTATTTTTTTAAACCCAGCATTTCTTTTTAAGCTGGTGGATTAATCTGCAAAGTTTAAAATAAACTACGGCACCCGCTGCCATGCTGCACTGTTTCTGCTACTGGCTCCTCAAATGCCATATGCTGTTTTGCCCACTGTAAACTACCTTCTTTATGGTGTGCTTTCAAGTATGGTAACTGAGCCAGTTTACGATTTTTGATGTATTTCAATTCCAAAACTCTTCTATGAACAGATTTTTTCGATACTTGTCGTCCAACTACATGTTTTTTTGCAATAGAATAATTGACAGTTGAAATCAAGTTTCTCATGCAGCAGTCTTCACGGAAAGTGGTCACGTTTAAAATCGGCACCACAAGCTAAAACTTAACGAATTCGCCGTTTTAATCTACTTCCAGTTTCAGAAACGGACTTATGTTTTGTTCTTATACTCCAAATTTTTAACACCTCCTCATGTGAGAATTCTTTCAACTTTGACATTTAGTACTAATGCAAAAACAACTTGCTGCTTATTGCACCCAGGAATCGTTTGTATGTGTAACTATTTGTCATTTTGTAAAATTTGTATAAAAAGAATTTTGTGCTTAAACTTTTGCACTGTTATTTTTGTTCCATTCTTAAACTCTATGGTTTGAAATAAAATTTAAAACGCAATTTTATTGAATATGATGTTAAGACTGCTATTATTAACACATACAAATGAGATTGAAATAAAGTGAATATTTAAAGTTTTATTTTTAAATTGTTGTTGTGCTTAAACTATTGACATGCACTCATCTTAAATAATTTATTTAATGTGATAATATATTCACATGATTAAAAATCTACCACTTTTGCATTTGTAAAAACTTTCTAAATGTTATTTCAACTGTTTATTTGTATAGGGAGTATAATACCATCAGTAATTAGTAAGTGGCTTTTGATATAAATGCTAAATTTGAAATTTAGTGGTATGAGAAGTGAATTAAAATTGTTTTTGATTTAAACATATACTAGATGGTGCCCGTCAAAAAAATAATTTGAATGTTTCATTAGAAAAATTCATTCTTGAATTTTTAATTAGTTGCTTTTAAATTGATTATTGAAATCATGACAAATTTCTATACTGCATAAGTGATTCCTATTTCTTTAAGTCGATAGATGGTGCTGTCAGTCTAACCTATTCAATAAAGTGAAAAAAAAAATTAAGTTTATAATTTACAACCAATTGATTTTTATCTTTATATTCTTGATTTTTATCAGAAATTTGCCTAAAAATACTAGGTAGAGCATTTATTTTTACTTACTGTGGCCTTTTTTTTTTTTTTTTTTGAAAAAATAACATTATTATTATTTTTTTAACTACACGATCATTACTGCCATGAATTTTATTTTTATCAGTCTGATTCTCTAAAACCCTAAATTTGAAACTTTATGCAGCTAACGATTTATAATATATATTTTTTATTACTTGAATTTTATTTTACATTTTAAAAATATTAAACCATGGATATCAATGTAATTTCTTTTATAGTTCTTATATGAATATTTTTCTTTCTTTCCATTTTATTTTTTATGGAAAAGAATTGCAAACTTTTCTTTCTGACACACAAACATATATATTCTTGATAATGGTCAGAAAATTTAACAAAAATTGTTGATCAGCTCAATTTATTTAATTGATAATTACATGCAAAATATTTTAGCTTAAATATTTTAAATATAAAAGCATTATTTTTTCAAAATATTGTTGAATGTTAAATTTTATTTAATTATAAAGCATTCAAATAATAGTAATAATAAAATAAAAATCATACAACTTCTCTTCCTAATAAAATATGTCATTATTGAAATGAATTATATACAAAAATATCAAAGAAATCATTTTGCCGGGCTTGGGCTCTAACCTACGTCATCTACAAAAATTCAGAGCTGGCGCATGCACAATTGTGTCGAATTTGTTCTGATCTTACAGAAATAGCTTTGCGTTTTAATATATATGATTGCTTTTTAACGTGGTTCAACTTGTCACAGAATTTTCTTTATCATTTTAGCTAAAATGCCTAACTTAAAGTTATTTTAGTTTTTACCTATGACTTTTAGTTTTTGTTTGAGCGAGGGTATGAGCAGAAGAAGATTATGGCAATTTTTCTTAAGTAGGTTGAGAAAACTTAAATATAAAATTACAAATTAATGTTAATTTTATTTTGACATGTTATATATTTTAGTGCTGTTTGCTTATTTCACAAATTATTTCAAAGCACAAAGTAAAAAGGCAGAAGATTGGGAGAACCATTAGTGGTTAAAATAGTTTATTGAATTGAATAAAATAAAGTAATTAATAATCCATGCCATTATGAAAGGTTAACAATTAAACTTATTTAGATGGTTCCATGATAATACAACTTCTTCGTCTGAATACAGAGCCAAGACTGGTCTTTACATGAAGATATACTAATTAGAAAAAAAAAAAAAAAAAAATCAAAGTAAAATTACAATATTATAAAATGTATTAAATTAGCTTAAAACCATTATATTACTACTAAATCTTCATTTAGTGACACCGAAATCATTATAAAACTAATAAATCTGTATTAAATTATCCCAAAATCATTATAAAACTAAAAAATCTATTTTAATGATCCCAAAATATTATAAAACTAATAAATCTTCATTAAGATTCCAAAATCATTATAAAAGCTAATAAATCTATATCAATGTTTTGAGGTTAAGCTCGGGTGTTACTTGGGTTGTCATTTTTTGTGAAGCGAACTAAGCCCGAGAGTCTCTTGGGATTAACTTTTAACTCTCTGAGCTATAAAAATACATATTATATACATTCACTGTCTTTTAATATGTTATCTACAAACCTTTTATTTTGAAAAAAAAAAAAAAAAAAAAAGAAAAGAAAAAGAAAATGTGTGCCAGCACTAAACAGTAAGTACATGAAAATATCTAGAATCAGAGCTTAATTCAAACTTATGGTGAACCTTGTGGTGTTGCTCTTTGTGCTTTGAAATGTACCACACAAACGCAAATCAAAAGCAGATTTTAATAAATAATGTTTATATACAAATAAAACCTATTTTCAGATATTTGTTCAACATTTGGGTAACTTTTTATTCAAATCTATGTAAAAATTTGTGTTAAAAATGTTTTCTTATGCAGAACTTAAAAAAAAAACAAAAAAACAACAAAAAAAAAAACATGCTTTTTCCGATAATTTCTCATTAAATATTAATTTTTAGTACATTTAAATAGTTCCCTGATTATGAATCAGAACAGTTTGAAATTTATAATTAAAAAAAAAAAAAATTAAAATACATAAGTTCCACGTATTTTTTTAAAAAGTCATGAAAAGTACCAAATATCCTCAGTCCAGAGGGAGATAGATATGCGGTTGAAATAGCTCACACCTCAAAATGTTAAATAACTCTAAATAAATTATGTTACTGATAAATATTCATTAAATACTAACTCCAAAATCATTATGCCTTAAATGTAAACAAATTATATTTTTTGTATCATCAATCAAGAATTTAATAAAGAAACTGGGTTTTTCAGTCTGTAAATGATCATTAGAGCATTAAATTATCTAATATATAAAAATGAAAATTTGTCTGTAATTCTATACAAATCCACAATTTGGAAAGCAGAATGGTGAAATGTTATGTACATGTGGCCAAGGCAACTAAAGTAATTCAGAATCAAAATAATTTATAGTTAATTTTTAATTAATAAATAAACACCAATTTCCTATCAAATTTAAACATTTTTCATTATAGAAGTTGTCAAAAATTAAAAATTCACAATAAATTTCTTATCACAATTACTTTTCTATTGCAAGATTTCCGCATGGAAAATGAAAATGAAATAAATAGTTTGACAAATTTTTAAAAAAATGTGAATATTATGTCATATTGGAAATATGATGGACACCAGCAAGGGAATATATAACATCATACAAGTTTGGGAAAACGCATTGAAACATGATAAAAACCCGACAATGGAAATATTGGCATAATTTTGTGGGTGCTCTACCTCAAGAATTAAGACACAGAATTTAATTAAAATTTATGTTGAGTTAGTCTTTGATATATTGATTCTGATTAGTTTTTTAAGTAAATTGCCCAACAGGTGGAGCTGCTATACTGCATTTTTCATGATTTCCGCAATAGCTCTATCTGAAGGACTAATGCACGGATTTTCATCAAACTTCATATTCAGATAATCCTTCATATGAATTTGTGCTGATTATGTTGTAAATCACCATACAGGTGGCGCTGCTATGCTGCATTTTTCACGAATTCCGCAATAGCTCTATCTCAAGAACTAATGCATGAATTTTCGTCTAACTTCTGATTCAGGTATACCTTGATAAATATTGGTGCTGATTATGTTTAGGTGTAAATGACCCAACGTGTGGCGCTGCTGTGCTGCATGTTCCACGATTTCTGCAATAGCTCTATCTCAAAAACTAATGCATGGATTTTCATCAAACTTCAGACTCAGTGAGACATTGACATAAGTTGTTGCTGATTAGGTTTTGGTGTAAGTCACTCAACAGGTGGCGCTGCTACAAAATTTCATGTTTTTAGAATCCTCATAATGGGATTGCAATTTAATTTTGGGACTGTGATAGCGAATTTTGAAGTATTAACATGTAATATGATAGAAGAAAGTTTTGGGATTGGTACATCCGACTAGTTTTTTCTTCTGCGGTATTTATTTTAAAATTTTCTAAATTTCTGCCGCTACACGCTGAAATTCTCCCTTCCCGGCCATTTAAATGATTTTTTTTTTTAATGTTCAAAAATGAAACTCTTTATTTAAAATGCATATTTTAATTTATTAGTTTATTTAATTTGTAGGTCCCTATATTTTTTTGGTTTTGGTCCTTGGAAGTCTTTAAAAGTCCTTGATTTTTATTTAAAGAAATGTGTATGAATCTTGTATACATGTATGTTTTTATTTGTTTTATACTGAATGTTTAATTTTGAAATTGATTTTTCAAAACAGATATTCTTAAAATTCTGGACAACACCGTGTACTTTAGCTAGTAAACAATAAACTGATTACCTCTTCAAGAGAGTTGGCATTACGCCAAAACAGATGCATTACAAATGTTAGGAATTGAGTATTATTGTAAAATTCTCTTTAGCTATGCTGAAATTTGTAAGTTTTCTATTTTTTTTTTCTGTTTATTTTTTTAATCAAAAATTTTTCTGTCTTGCTCTCAAGGAATCTTTACATTTGGTTACTTTGTTTGCCCTGTGGATTTTGTTTAAATACAAATTCTCGTTAATTTTAATTGAAAATTTGGTTTGATGGGATCATGAAAACATGTAAAGTTTTCTAGCGCAGTTTTGTCTGGCAGAGCGCGGGCTCCGGCCTGATGTTCGAAATGCCAGCTTAGAGTTTGTTTTAAAACTAAATGTTGTGATGTTGTCATATTTAAAGTTGAATATTCTTAGTGATGTGGGACTTCTGTATCATGCCGTAATACTACAATATTCTTTGCTGCCTCTCTGTTTAACTAAAAGTAAAGAAATAATGAATTCCTTCATGATTTTCGATTTTTTTTTTTTTTTTTTTTTTGCAAAGAGATTTGCCAATTTATGAATTCACAGTAACCAAGAGTAAAGATCTTAATAACCATTCCTCAAACTAATGTTCCTGAAGTTTATTTTCATTAAAAATTGCTTCATCTTTGTATCTCCAATATTCTACACATATATACAAGTAAGAACATTCATTTTATTATTCCCTTCATGATTTTTATTTGGATTTTGAATGAAAAGGACCGCAGCATTGTCACATAGGATTTATTGCCACTATCCACACACAATGCAATTTCTAAAGAAGTTTTAAGTTAAAATAACTCAAAATATTTTTATATTACTCATTTGTAATGGCCTCAATCAATTTTAGTATTGTCAACACGTGCCACAAAAAAAAAAAAAAAAAAAAAAAAAAAACATATATATGCAAATTTGAAAAAATAAATAAATTGTTAGTTAGCAGAGTTGGGGAATATAGACTAGCTTTCTCGTGTTGAATAAGCTTTTATGTAATGAAGACTGTTAAAAATAAACATTGTTGAAATATAGAATCCTGTCTTTGAAAGAATTGTAGGTTCTAGTGTGCCATAAATGATAAAAGGTTGAAAAATTCTGCTGTATTGTAATGTTTAAAATAAAAGGAGAAAATTTCATTTACAATTTATTCTAAAATCTGACTTTTGCTTTTTTTTTTTTTGTTCCCACAAAATTGAAAAAAAAAAAACATTTAAATGTGTCATTTTTAAAGGTTTTTTTTATCAACCTAAAAAACCTTTTCATCAACCCACCCTAAAAAAATTTTCAAGTGCTAATTTGCAATAGTTAAAAAAATTTTGTTTCAAATAAATGTAAATGTACAAATTTAATAGATTTATTTAAATGAGTTCCCAGTAGCAGATTTTTTGTGTCAGTCTGCAGTAAAACAAAATTTATCTGTGACGTTACACCCTATATCTCCTATCATAACAAATAATAGTAACCCATAAAATAAGCAAAATTCTTCTTTGCAAATAAAATTCAGTAAGAAGGTACAACAGTCTAAAGACAAAGTAAAATTTAGCAAGTTTTATTAAGTTCTTTTTAAGTTTTTAGATTAATCTGCAAGGTCTAAAATAATCTGCAATGTGTGCTGCCATGCCACACAGATTCTGCTAAAGGGTGTGTATTTAGATATCTAATTACCGTATATCCCGGCGTATAACATGCCCTAGCATATAACACGCATCATTAATTTGAGAGTATATATTTTTATTAAAAAGCAGTAAACCTACATTTAAAATGCACAAATAATGCGTGAAAAGCAGCAAACAGCTGTTTCGAATCTACTAGCGAGATTCTTCTTAATACAAGATAGGGAAAAAGGAATAGCGTGCTAGAAAAAGCAAGGCTGAGAAAAATGAATTTTGCATTTTAAATGTTGATTTACTGCTTTTTAATATTCCTGCAAAAAGGCTTTAATTGCTATTTTAATATATTTTTATTTCAAGCATATACTGCTGTATAACACGCATCAAGTTTTCCCCATGGAAACAAACCAGAAATACTTAGAACAAAAACTGTTAAGTTTCCAGAAGTTTGTCATTGATAAACAAAAGGAGAAAAACTATGATTTGTCTCAAATTGGAAATATGGACGAAACACCAGTAATGTTCGATACAATAGGTAACAAATAGTGTATAAACAATAGGTGGAAAAACTGTTCCATTTAAAACTACAGGACATGAAAAATCCCACTTCACAGTGAATCTTTCTTGCTAGCTAAAGTACCAAATTAAAACCAATGGTAATTATTAAACAAAAAACAAAGCTCAAATGGAGTTTTTGTTCATGTTTGTTTTCAAATGGAGTTTTTGTTCATGTTTGTTTTCAAATGGAGTTTTTGTTCATGTCCATGAAAAGGGCTGGATGGATGAAAATAGGTTAAAATTATGGATAAAATTTTTTTGGAAAAAGCATCCAGGAGGTTTAAAAAATACAGAAAGTCTCTTAGTTTGAGATATGATTAAATCCCATAGAACAGACATAATTAAAAAAAGAATAAATGAATCTAACCATATTTATGGCTAGTTGAAAGCGACAGTGTTGATAAAATACATGAAAGCAACAATTAGTAAAGAAGATGGCATTCCCAAAAACATAAATGAGGACGAGTATAATGATATCATTCATGATTGATATTATTCATGTTATCTGAATAAGGAAGATTAAGTTTGTTAGAAGAAAATATATATTGTAATTTTCTTAGTTTATAATGATATTTAAATGCATTTAAATATACTTCTAAATATTTGGAATGTTTTCTTCTTACGATTTTACATCAACCATTTCATATTCGGTGTATAACACGCACACGGAAAAATGAAGTGATTTTTTAAAGTTAAAAGTGCGTGTTATACACCAAGGTATACGATAAATATTTTACTTTCAATTTATATTTGTTGTAGGTTTGTCAGTTTATCTGTTGAAGTGAATAAGAATAGGGATGTTCCTAAGTATTCAATAGCTGAAGTTGCTAAATCGGTAAGATCTTTAAAAAATACCTTTCATTTTTAAGTGCATCATTAATGTATGTTATATTTTAATTTTTACTTTATTTTTTATGTAAAATCCAATATGATAAAATCATAAATTTCTGTAAAGTTTATGATTATTTAAATATCACAAAGACACGTTCAGTAAATACAATGAAAAGTTTCACACATGAGGCTATTATTTTACTTTCAAAATGATAAGCCATCAAATTGCTCTTAGGAGAGAGCTTTAGCCCCTTTGATGCAGTTTTCAATTGCATTCCTCATATTACAACCAAAAATAATAGGAAACATGAATAATCAAGATGTTCACTATAGAGAACATTAATGACTTGACAAAAACATAATAATGGAATGTGTTGAGATTAGCAGTCTCAAGTCTGAATATTGTGTTCTGCCATAAATATTAATTGCTGCATTACCAGCTAAGACCATAATAAATTCAGGACTTAATATTTCAGAGATAATGCATACAATTTTTCCACCACAATGCTTTTCTTACCTTTCATAGTATAAAAGATGGCTTTGGACGTTCGTCACATCTGTTGAGTGTCTGAATTTGTCTGTCACAAAACCATAGAATTATCTGTGTAGCAGACAATTTGATGTTTTGATAGTCAGTCATGGGATGTTCTCTTTCCATTGCTAAAGCAATGGAAAGAGAACATCAGTTCCCAACTTCTCCATTATCTCTGTCAACCACTTTCCAAACAGTCTCCAAATTATTCGTGAAACTTTAACACCTAATAAATAACGGACTTTGCTTGAAACTGATTTATTGTGCGAATGTATCACCCTATCTTTTTTCAATGCTCGTTATCTTTTAATATCACGATGTCACCATTTAATGATGTAATTGTTATTTTAATTAATGAAGAAACTAATAAATCAGTAAAATATCATCATGAATACAGATAAACATCTAATTAAAAATTACTTTATGACGTAACGTAACAAACACATGCAACAAATCTGATGTTTGTGACGTCACGGTCATTCATTCTTGCTTTGTGAATGATTACACCTCCATAAATTAATATTTTTTCGCTCACTGAAGAAGGAATATTTTATATTTATTTTGATGGAAAGATATATTGGGCTGTCAATCTAATTTTAACTGAAGCTATCTTAAAATGTGTACATATATGAATGTAACTCATCTCTCAAACATAAATGTTTTTGATGATCTTTCTAAAAATTCAACTTTTAAGCAGTTTTATTAAAAAAAATAATTTTGACTAAAAATCACTGTACTTTTATATTGGGGGGACGCAAATTTCACCAACAGCATTTTTTTTGTGTAAGTGTATTTTAAATGATCTATGTATTTCGAATTTATGTGTTTTAAATTAAGTTTATGTATTTTAAATGAAATGAGTGATATAGGATGATAGTGATAGGTTTATATTTGAAATGAAGTGATGACAGTCAAACAATATTTGGCGGTTTATCACCTGCACCCTGTTATGCATCAATTGCTTTTTTAATCATTCAATAAGGTTAATATATTCGATAAAGCTTTAAAGTATTTACTTTCTATTGATGCACGTTTATTTTTCACCCTCTCTTGTTCTGTTTACATATCCGAAACGACCGGCAGTTTCATTCATGCGTATTAGCTCCTGAGACAAGTGCCGTTGCTGAGTAACTGTCAGTAACAGTGATTTCAGGATCGCGTCCTTCACCGTGAGTGGTTGACTTGCAATGTCATAGTTTGCAGCCAATGGCGTTTCAGATGTGTTTGTATGATCGGCGTTTCGGATTTGTTTTACGTAAGTTTGTATTTACTGATTGGCAATGGTTTTTATGCAAAATAATTGCTGTTCCCAGGTGTATAAAAGTCTGGACTTATTGTAGATCAGTAGCTTCGAGAATTATTTTGCACGTTTGTTTCATCAATCACAATGTAGCTGCATTAACATTTTATTTTAGTTTTTCTTATGATTTAACGGCTAAGTAAAGCTGTTGTTATGTAAAATCATCATGCCATCTTGCTTCAATAAACAAGTTTGTTTTATAACTGGTGTCCGTAAATAAGTCTTCCACATCAACCACAGCAACTCTGTTCAGCCATGTTTTCACAGGCTGTCACACCCGGCTAAAATAAAAGTACCAAAATGGCCGCCCGGCATATAAAAAGTGAAGTGGTAAGCCCTAAACTGTTGTTGGCAGTCACATGACTTAGGCTATTATTTTAGACATTGTTTTTCACACTAAAAATGTAAAATTGACCAATGTATTGAATTGTGGGGAATTTTATGTTTGACCAAGTTTGACAATGCTATTTATATTAGTATTAATTGAGAATAAATAAAGTATTACAGTAAAATTTCCAAAATATAACTTAAATTTCAAAATTCCTTCTCCCTTGTGTGTCTGCAGTTCGGTATCAACCCCAGTACATAATATCTTTGAATGCCCACTAACGCAAACATATAGCCTTTTAAGAACGGACCCGCACGATCGTGTGGGTTAGGCAATAACTAAAATTCTATCTTTCTGGGCTATCTATTCCATAAATGCTGGAATCGAGTGATTGTGCTGTTAACAGAAACTATATTATATGAATTTTATCAACAGATAGTGAATTATCAGTTACAAATTTCATTTATATCATTGTTTAAAAAAAAAACTCAAAAAGCTTCCCGATCTTAAAGGGATATTCTTTGCAAACCATCCTCAATACTGCTCGACTGATAGACCAAATTCTTCAAAATTCTTCCCCTTTAAGAAAAATTACACAATGTGTAAGCCTACTACAGATTGTTCACTTTTTAAATCCTTTTTGTCCCAGCACCCCTTTCCTATTCTAATTGATATTTGTGATCTGCTCCTGATTAGGGACAAAGTCATCTTTTACCCACATGTGGATTTCACATACATATTGTGTTTACTCGCGTGATATTCACACTTTTTTTGCCAAATTTTCATCGTAAAAGTCTAGGTGCGACTATTATGCAGGGAAATCTACTACACTATATTGTGCACTCTAATGCTAAAACATTACTGGTATAAAAAACACATTATAATAAAATTAGTAACTTACCAAATCTTGCCAGATTATGTGCTGTTTATTAAATACCATTTTCCTTTTTATGGTAATGTTTTTATAGGCGTAAAATTTACAAATACTCTTTGTAAAAATTTTGACCCAAAGCGTTGGAGATACCTGTCTTCTTAAAAGTTTTTAAAATTATATCGCTTGTTATTAAAAACTAGCTTTGTAATATCCCACTGCAAATTAGTTCCAGGGATGAACGTCTTACTTTTCCACTGGGAGTTTTTTTTTTTTTTGTTCCCATTGACCCCGGTAGAAGAAAGTTCGAGAAGAGAGACGGGCGTCGCAGATTTTCTTTTCTCTTCTGCAGATTCTTTTTCATTGAACCTTTATTTTGCTTCATATTGTATTTAGCTCTTTATTACTTAATACAAAAAGTTAAGATTATTATTAATAAAAATTTATAAAATGCCTAAAAATGCTACAGGTGAGCCAGTTGTAAAAATATTTTACCTGCAGATTACTTTTTGCACATGAAGTATCTGTCGCAGACACTTTGAGAAATTTCTGCTACTGGGCCATTGACCATCCAATCTCCATATACTCATCTTATATTGTCTTTAAACGGTTTGTTAACGAATGTATCCAACTGTTGCAGAATCGATGTGAGTCCTCCTGGAATTATCACAAGATCTGTTTTGCCTTCTGAAAGTTTCTTCTTCACATCCTCAACAAGATCTTCTTGAAAGCTATCCAGTATCATCATGGCTGATTTTTTGAGCAATGCTCCAGACCTTTTCTTCCAAACATTGTGAACCCAATCTTTCATCGTTTTTTCATCCTTTCAACCCTTTTCTTGAAATCGCACATGGATTACAGCCAGAAATTTAACACCTTTAAGAACAGTTATCCTTTTAAAAGTAACAAATAGAGGTAGCTTACTTCCATCTGCTGTAATACCAAGTGTTACAGTGAAGTGCTTTTTTCATTTCCACTTGCGCACACTGAAACACTTGAAGCACCTTTATCTGCAACAGTTGTGTTGCGTGGCATGTCAAAATAGACTGTCGTCTGATCAGCATTTCTAATTCCTGATGGGAGATAATTCATTTTTTCCTGAAGTTGGATAACATGCTTGTGAAAAAGTAGAATTTTATCCCTAAAATCCGGTGGCAGTTTCTGGCAAACACTTCTTCTTCTTCTGACTGTTAAGTCGTTATGCCGCATAAATCTGCCTTACCACCTACAACTAGCTTTGAACTTTTCTTTTGGAACATTTTGCTTTATAGCAATTTCATTTGCTTTTCTTTGCAGCATTTTACATGAAACTGCACATCCATCATTTTGTAGTGCACGTACATAAGAAAGAAGTTTATTGTCTATCATTGGGAAAATTCCATGCTTTGGTCTTCTGAATGCTCACCTATTTACATTTGTTTCTTGTAATGATTAATTGGCTTTTCTCCAGTCCCTTATTAATTTTTCACTTACATTCCATTCTTTTTCAGCAGCTCTGTTTCCAATCTTTTCAGCATATTCAATAATCTTCAATTTAAATTCACCATATAACTATTATTTTTTCTAAACTTTCCCATATTCAAGCAATAAAAGGATGCCCAAAACACGTCACCACAAAATTCGCCACAAAACAAAATATCGGCAAAGATTCTTTATCTGTAACTTTAGATATGTGCACTTAAATTTAGAGCATGTGCATACTTTCTTTAGCGAAGAACAAGTTGAAAGCTTTAAAATTAGGGGGGAGGGGGGGGGGGGGAATAAGAAATCCTGCCCCAAGGAGCTATCCCATGCTCCCAGGGGAAGCAGGCAATTCCTTGTCTCGCTATGGAGTGACCATTGAATACGTCAATGGGAGTGACAGAAGACAGAACAGATGAATCCATTATGAGTACTAGTTCTGGAAGAGTACAGCTGATATTTTTTTATTTTCTAGATGAAGGTCAAATATGCGACTGCGACTTTTATGCGAGGAAAATATTTTGATGATTTTTTCTGCTTCAAAACGGTAATGCGACTATTACACGAGGGTGACTATTACGCGAATAAACACGGTAGTTATATATAATGTTTTAGTTTGTTATTAGTGTTTTTTAAATCGGTCACTCTGTATATTTTGCTATGTGTATATATAACGTATATTATGTAAACTGTATTATGTATAAAGTGAAAACTGAATATTGGTTTTAATATAGCATAGGATATAGATATGTCCAAAGTAGGGTGTCAATCATTTTAATCAGTTGATTTAAATCAGCGATTAAATCATGAGTTAAATCAACTGATTAAAAAAAAAAATCATTGATTTAAATCAAAAATTTTCTAAATGTTTAAAATGTCAAAAAAGTATTAAAATCTAACATGAACATAATTTGAAAGTTTGTACATGTATTTTGACTTATGAATAAATAAAAAAAGGGCCGTTTCTAAGCTTAATTCATGAGTATTATAAAAAAATTAAAAACAGTTGAGTTTGTAAAAAGCATTGTTTTTAAGTTTTTATCCAAATTAAAACAGTTTCATTTAAAAATGATATCTAAAGCTAATATAATTTGCAATGTCATAATTTCCTTTAGGTAATCAATTTATGCATTTTTTTAATATAAAATACACATAGCAAGTGTAATACATTTCTACAAGTAAAAGAATAAATAGTAATTAATAGCAATCTCAAGTTAAATAAGAATGAAAGAATGACATCTGCTCAACAGCTAAATTGGAAATAAATGCATAAGAGAAAAAGAAATAATTGGTATAAAAATGCTAAGTACAGCAAGAGCTTCTGCGGTATAGGTTGCATATTTTTTTTTTTTTTTTTTTTAACTTTTATTTTTATTCTATATGAATGAGTGTAACTCATTTTCATAATTTTTTTGGTTAGCATACACATACATGTGTGTAAGTTTAGATTTTGGTGGTTTACAGTAATTTTCCTAAATACAAATGAAAAACTAAAATACAAAATCCTAAATGCAAATAATATTTGTTAGTTTTGTTATTTGTGCTACTGACTAATGAAGTTACTTATCTGCAGTTTTTATTAATTCTGTAATTACTCATGCTGTATCTTCTAGGCCATTTTTTTAATGGTGCCGCACCATGCCGCTTTTGAAATTGGCAAAATGCACCCTGCCTTAAAAAAAAAAAAAAATAGTTGAAATTCACCTGTAGTTTTAGCCACAGATTCCTTGTAAAAAACTTCCCCGTTCAACAGTATTTCTAAATTCGTATGGCCAAGATCTTGCAAAAATATAGAACTTTATTTCTTTTGAAAAAGCAGGATATTATTAAAATATGTATTTTAATTGTATTTTTCAATTTGTTTTTCATAAAATTATTACAAATTAAGGACACTTTATTTATCATACTAAATATTATTATTATTATTATTATTATTTTTATATTATTACTAAACACATTACTAATATATTTCCTCATGAAATAGTGCCCTTTTTTGGAACTAGCATCCTGTCCCCCTTTTTTACAATGAATACTACATTATTATCATTTTAATAATTAAGGCTTAAAAATGTATAATATGTTCCTAATTAGATAGTTAATTGTTTAATAATTATTAATTTGAAGTAGTGTTAACTATTTAATATAAAATGCAATTAATAATTTTAATAAATGTTAAATATCACTAGATTTATAAAGTTTTACATAATTATTACATTATTTAAATATATACAGTAGAAGATCTTTATAACGCAATTCTATATAACGCAATTCTCCATATAACGCACAACTTCTCAGATGTAAACAATGATTTTTGCAGTTAAAAAGCACCTGCATTTTCACTTTGTAAAATATTGCTACTCTCTAGAGGACTAAATTTGATACATTAGTTCAACTTTATCTTCTAATTTAAGACCTTTTTACTGAAAAAATGCTATTATTACAATAAACATTTTTGAAAATGTCTAATTAGGGATGGTTGTATCAATTATATTTGGATCATGTTTATAAAGTAAATTTAACTATGTCTGACCTATATTATGGGAAAATTTATAATTTGGATAACTCTTGGTAACAAGGAATGCTGTATAAAGATATTCTAATGTATTTTGATATGTTTCAAACATATTTGCCAATGTTTACAAGGTGAATTTAATGATGTGATCCATATAACGCAAAATTCTATATAACGCACAACCTTGCGTTTTTAGGTTTGCGTTATAAAGATCTTCTACTGTATAACATTATTGTATGATACTATCTAATGAAACTACTAATTTGCAGTTTTTATAATTTCTGTAATTACTTTACTAATTAATAATTATAATTTTATTAATTAAAGTGTAAAAACATAGATTATGTTAGCAATTAGTGGTTTAATTGTTTTGGAAACCTAAAACTCTTGGTAGCTATTCAGTATTTGAATGCTGGGAAAAAAAATCATAAAAATCTGAGTTAAAACAAAAAAATCCGATTAAAAAAAAAAAAAAAATACAATTTAAAAAAAAAATCATGAGTTTTTTACACCCTAGTCCAGAGCTACGAGACATAATTGCTATAAGCCAATTGGTCATTGCCTTCTCATGGGGCGCATCTTTGCGGCAATGCATAACTGTTTAGACTACCTATAATACATAATAGTCACTAACATATAATTTATAACTGTCATACTGTTATTTACCATCTCTTCAGCTGCTCCATATTAGTTCATTTAAGCACCATTAACTTGTAAAGCATAGGGTACAGGAGTCTTTTAAGGGGCTTCTCCAGTGAAATTCACTTTAAAAAAGGCTCCACAAGCCAAAAAGTTTGGGAACCACTGCTTTAGAGCATACAATAAAGTGCATAAAATCTATAGAGAGTCAAGGAAAGTGTTCTAAATTTCATGCTAAAGCATCATCTTACCATTTGCATTGATTGTGTGAGCATTTTCCGCAATGGATATAGGATCGTTTACACATCCAAATGAGAAAAATGTAAGTTGACAAAATAACATATCTGCTAAAATTAATATTTTAGTCTCTTTTCTCTCTTTTTCGAATAGTTTACCTGTCCTAGACCTCATCTTTTCTTTATATATGCATAATATGAACTTTTTGTCAATTTCTTTGATGATTACTCGCTGGCATTTCGCTAATTTGAAACTACCCAACTTGATATAGGTACTGTAGATACAAATAACAAATTTGAAATTTAAATAAAATTATATTGATTTGGAAGTTATAAAGAATGTAACATCTAATTTGGCTACTAACCAGCTTGCGCTTTTCAGAAAAAGAAAAAATTGTAAAGATTAAAAATGAAACTTCTAGAAGTTAATTTACATTATAAAATACAACTGTGTGTGCCAATAATTCTGATGTACTAATGATGTAGGGAATAATATTTTAGAATTACAACAATGGAGCTATTTTTTCAATTAAAATTAAACAATCGCAACATTATCTCTGTGGAAAAGATGCATACTTTTTGGCCTAACATTTCAGGATATTTTAGCCAGGGGTGTAGGCATATGGGGATATGTGCCATATACTAGTGATGGGCGATTCTCGAGATTTTACCAATCGAGAAAAATCATCATCGTAAAAAAATACAATCGATACAGTCATTGATTACTTCCCGGAATCTACAATCGAGACAATCGAGATGTTTTACAATCGATTATTAATTATTATTTTACAGGCTTATACAGTAATTTTTAAGTTTTTAGTAAATATGTGGCAACTAAAGATAGATGGAGTAAAAAAACATACTAAGAAATCGATGTAAATTTAACACTGAGATGCTCTGTAAAAAGATCCTTATCTACAATCTTCATTTGAAACTAAATGAAAGGTTGTGAAAAAACAGAAGCACTAATGTAGTTTGCTGCTATCGTTTTCATTAACTCTTTCATTCAACTTCAATTGATTGAGGGGCACCTGATATGAAGCCTTTAGAAAGCTGTATTCTAACATTTGTTAATAATCTTAATACAACTTGTTATGTAATACATCTTATCAGTTTTTAAGCCTTCTGAAAGAAATGCTAATCCCTAAACCTACCCCCTTTTCTGTACTAATGGTTTATGACAATTAACAAATTGTTAGAAATGCGTTTAAGAAATTAACTTTAATGTTACAACATCTCCGCTATAGTATTTATCTTTTGAATATTATGTGCCATTCTATATTTTAATACAGGCCAGTAAACTCTAAATGATTAATATCTTTAAGATATGTTCCATATAAATTTCTTTAATGAAGTGTGCATACTAATGTTTCGATAAAATACTGTAAAATATTTTAAGTTTGTAATGTTTGAGCATATTAATAATAAGTATCATGGATTTTCATATCAAATTTTATTTTATGTATTGCAATGTGTATTATGTATGCAGGGCTTGAATTTCAGGGCGGGATGGCGGGATTCGCGCCCAAAATTTTGAAATCCCGCCCAAAATAATATCGTGGGCGGGAGACTCCCGTCGAAAAAATTTCACCATTTTTCTGAAAATTTCGCATTTTGAAATTACAACTAATTCCCGCGAACGCCTTGTAAATTTCCCGATATTTTCGCGCGACTAATTGACACATATTATTTTTATTTATTTATTTTATTTTTTTTTTTTTGCCGCGAAAGATTGTTGAAACTCGCGAATTTTCGATGCGACCGATAGACAAATTTCATTATTTTTTTCTCGAGATCAGTTGACAAGTGTCCGCGATCGATTGGCGAATTCAGGGGTGATACTGTTACGAATTTTCCGAAAATTTAAGGCATTAGGTTCCGAAAAGTGTGAAAAATCGGTCACCAGTTCAACAGGAAAATATTGTGAATTTCGACAAATGATCGCCAAAAAAATCAATTTTGTCAATCGCTCGAGGAAAAAATCGCCAATTTCGTCGCAAAGGATTGTGAATAAAACACAAATTTTGTCAAAGGATTGCAGAAAAATGGGAATTTCGTCAGATTGCGGGGAAAAAAACTTGAAATTCATCAAAGGAGCGCAAAAAAACGCAAATTACATCAAAGGATAGCAAAAAAATCATAAATTTCGGCAAAGGAATGCGGAAAAAATGCGAGTTTCGGCAAAGGATCGCGAAAAAAGAGAATTTCGTCAAAGGATCGCAGAGAAAAGCTAATTTCGTCAAAGGGTCGTGGAATAAACACGAATTTAGTGTTTAGTCAAACGGCCGCTGAGAAAAAACCGCGAATTTCATCAAAGAATAGCGAAAAAAACGCGAATCTCATCAAAGAATCGCGAGAAAACACGAATTTTGTGAAAGGATCGCGAAAAAAACGCGCAATTCATCAAAAGATTGCGGGAAAATGCGAATTTCGACAAAGTATCGCGATGAAAACGCGCATTTCGTCAAAGGATCGTGAAAAAAACACTCATTTCGTCAAAGAATCACGAATTTCGTCTAGGGATCACGAAAAAAACCCCGCGAATTTCGTCAAAGAATCGCGCAAAAAACTCGAATTTCGTCAAAGGATCGCGGAAAAATGGCAAATTTCGTCAAAAGGTCGCAGAAAACTTCAAATTTCAAATTTTTACCGAACACGTCATGTGATACATCGTCAGAATTTGACAACCCTTTCATATTATGAACCTTTCTCCCATCCACAGTTGAATTTCAGGATGCGAGGGGTGTGGTATGCGCGGACAAATCTTTAAAACTGTAGCGATATCTAGAATAATTATCATTTAAATGGGTGGGAATTCCGGGAGTATTCAAGGGGCGTGAGAGCCCCTCAAGGGGCGTATTCAAGGGGCGTGAGAGCAAATTTTTACCGAACACGTCATGTGATACATCATCGGAATTTGACAACCCTTTCATATTATGAACCTTTCTCCCATCCACAGTTGAATTTCAGGATGCGGGGGGTGTGGTGTGCGCGGACAAATCTTTAAAACTGTAGCGATATCTAGAATAATTATCATTTAAATGGGTTTTTTGTCGAAGCCCTCAGAAAAATAATACTTATTAAATATAAAAATATTAAGAGTTGGGGAATTCCGGGAGTATTCAAGGGGCGTGAGAGCCCCTCAAGGGGCGTGAACCCGTCATGTGACATATCATCGGAAAGCTCTTGAATAACTCTTTCATATTATGAGATTTTCGTCTCCCCCTCCCCAATTTTGCTCCCACTGTGGGATGGAGGGTAGTTTTCAAACTTTTTTGCATTTTCATCATTTTAGATCGGATTTTTTTATTGAGCCACCCAGTATTATTTATAATATATGAAATTTCAAAAAGTTGGGGTTGTATTCCGGGGAGTGTGGCAGTTGGCCCCTTGGGGGGGGGGGGGGGGGGAGCACTTTCCTAATTTTTATCGACACTCTTCATGTGATATATCATTAGAAAATCCACTTATTCATATTAAGCACCTACCTGCCCCTTTCCCCACTTTGCCACCGGGGCATTTTTCCAAAATTTTGCTGACACTCTTCATGTTACATATTGGAAAGGCCTGTGACCACTTATTCATGTTATGCACCCCCTACGTGGATACTTTTCTATATTTAGTCAAGACCCCTCATGTGACATACCA
Source organism: Maratus speciosus (assembly GCA_963932465.1). Classification (NCBI taxonomy): domain Eukaryota; kingdom Metazoa; phylum Arthropoda; class Arachnida; order Araneae; family Salticidae; genus Maratus; species Maratus speciosus. Next base: position 38,411,301 of record OZ010791.1, on the reverse strand, counting down.
TTGAAAAGGTCTGTGACTACTTATTGATGTTATGCACCTCCGGTGTCTGCCCCCCTCCCCCCCCCCACTTTGCCCCCACGGGGGTACTTTTCTAAATTTAGCCAAGACCCCTCATATGACACATTGTTGGAAAGGTCTGTGACCACTTACTCATTTTATGCACCTCCCGCGGCCCTCCCCCCCCAACTTTGTCCCGCAGGGGCCATTTTTATAAATTTAACCGGGAAGTTTCATTTGACTTTTCTAAATTTACCCGAGACCGCCTTGTGATATATTGTCGGAAAGGCCTGCGACCACTTACCCACGTTATGCACCTCCCGCACCCCTCCCCCCACTTTGCCCCCACTGGGAGGGCATTTTTATAAATTCAGATCGAGATCCCTCATGTGACATATGAGATGGCATATAGTTGGAAAGGCCTAATGCCCCATGACGACTTATTCCTATTATGCAGCTGTTGTGCTCCTCCCCTCACCTTGACCCCCCCCCCCCCCCCCAGGGATTTGGTCCGAGGTTCGTCCGGTTCGAGATTATTTTTTTTTACAAGATTTTACAGTGCAGATACCAGGCCTGCTATACGGTGCCTTATATAGCGAGGAGCCAGTTCGAGATGTCATATTACAAGATTATGTATAAATTAGAGGCCCTGACTAAAGGAAGGCCCCGCTAGCGGGCGAAGCCACTTAGTCCTTATTAACGCCGACTCATTCCCGTTCACCTGCAGACGATTCTTGATAAATTTATGAAGTATAAAAGCAATTGGCAAACTGGAGTCATCGAGAAAATATTTACACAATCGAAAACTATCGAGATGTCCATAAAATCGAGAAAAACATCTCATTATCGCCCATCACTACCATATACCTTCTGGATTTTTAAAAGAAACACTCTGTATCCTTTGTTACTCAAATAAAGCTATACGCTGCACTCTCTAGCATATACCCTCTGGTTTTTTTTACTTCTACAACACTGGTTTTGGTTGATGAACTTTTTAAAGTTTCAATCCCTGGCGAGATCTTGATACTATTGAATTCAAGTCCAGTTTGTGTGTCAATATGAATAATATTTTGGATTGTTCAGAAAGGGTATTTTTTTATGGGAAGCTGGAGCCATGCTCTGACGATAACAAAACACAAGTCTCTCTTTTTAGTTATAATAAATTAAAAAATATAATAAAATTTGATAAAACTTATCAAGCAATCATCAAAAACCTAATTACCATTTTCCTATTGACTGTTCTCTTGCACTTTTTTTTTTTTTAAACCAGAAAAAATATTTAAAAAATGTGTTTTATTTTTGTAACTTCTTATTATATGAACATTTAAAAAAGCATCTGAATCTCTAATTTGATGTTTTTACAGGGTTCCTACGGGTCAGGGAAAACCTGGAAAACAGGGAAAAGTCAGGGAATTCGAAAATTTAGGCAAAAAGTCAGGGAAATGTCAGGGAATTTTTGAAATATTTGAAAAGGTCAGGGAAAAGTCAGGGAACTTTTTATGTACTACTTCCATCGGAATTTCTATTATCGTCGTAAATGAAGAAATTTTGAATTAATTATTCATCCAATCAAAAATTTTTATATGAAATTTGTGCTAATTGTATAACAATATGAAAAATAATTAAAAAATTGGAAATTCATACAGCACATACTTTTTTTATAGCATTTATCTAAATTAAAGTCCATTGTGGAGGGTTTTACAACAATATGTAGGCTGAATTTTTACTGAGGAAAATCGGGGAAATTTTTAAATAAAGTCAGGGAAAACCTGGAAAAGTCAGGGAATTTTTTTATCAGAATTGCGTAGGAACCCTGTTTTACACCCCTTAAAATAATTACTGCTTCAAAATATATTTTTTAGGTGTCAGTTTATGTATGTAACATAATATATATGTATAAATATAACTATAGTGTAAACATAACTATTTCTTGCAATTTTTTTTTCAGATTGGCATTCCATCATTCATTGTGGATATAAGAAATGAATGGTGTCATTCGAGCAGGCCATCATTGGCTGTACTAAGATTAGCTGCTCAGTCTGCTTTGGAATATTTGAAGGAATCTTATTGGGTAAAAGAAGATACTCTTGTAAATAATTATATCAAACAGCCCATGGATGAAACTGAACTGCATATGTTATTTACAGAATACATCGAGTTTCATGATGATGTAAGATTTTAATTTTTTGGAAATTTATTTATTGCAAGTTTCTAAAACAATATTTATAAAATGAAAATTGACATTGGTCACATGACTTTTCATAATCATTATAAGTGACAACCATGATTAAATAATTTAACCACAGGTGGTCATGGGTCAGTTATGTTCAGTTACAAGTAAAACTAAAAATAACTACTCACAAGATGCCACTAGGTGATTAAAATTTGAAATATCGTAATTTTGTTCAATTAGCTGGAAGATTTCCATCTTTTTAGGGTTTTGTTCATCTCACGAAGCCTTTATAGTCTCGCTTCTTTGTCTGTCCGTCTGTCATATGCTTGTACTCGGAAACTATTTAACAGGGTTCGTACGGTCCTTGAAAGTCCTTAAAAGTGCTTACATCTTTCAAATGAAATTTTCGGTGCTTAAAAGTACTTATTTTCATGCAAAATCTGAAAAAAGTCCTTAAAAGTGCTTAATTTTACTCTCATATTAATTCTTAATAAAAGGTGAAACTCTTCTGCATTTTTTTTAATTTCTGATTTTAAAAAAATCTTAATCTAGTCTTGCCTCCCCTTCTTCTGAAATTTCACTTCCCCCTTCGTAATATCAAAGTCAAAAACTTCATTTTTTTTTAAACCTTTTTCTACTCTCAGGGATGTAAGACCTGCGCCAGACGAAGCCAAAATCGCTTTACTACTCCAAGCTTCTACGAAACCGCTATTTTTTTCCATTTTGCGCCAAAACGTACTTAGTGCCAAGATGAAATTTAGCACGATTTCGTCGATCCGAGAAACCAAAAAAAAATCCAGTTTTAACCTTTTTCTAGGCCTCTAATTGCGTAAAAAAAGGCAAAAAACCGCGGTCAAAAGATCTCGAAAAACACGCGATGTTTGTCAAATGATCACGAAAAAACGTGAATTTTGTCAAAGGATCGCTAATTTCGTCAAAAACGAACAAAACGCTGTCAAAAGATCGTAAAAACGATAATTTTGTTAAAAGATGGCAAAAAAACCCCGCAAATTTCATCAAAAGGTCGCAAAAAACCATAAATTTTGTCAAAAGATCGTGAAAAACATGCAAATTTCGTTAAAAGGTCGCGAAAAACACGCAAATTTTGTCGAAAGATCGCGAAAAACGCACGATTTCTTCAAAAGATCGCGAAAATTTTGTCGAAAGATCGCAAATTTTGCCAAAGGATCGCTAATTTCGTCAAAAAACGAACAAAACACGATCAAAAGATCGTAAAAACGCGCTTTTTTTGAACATGGCGAAAAAACCCTACAAATTTCATCAAAAGTTGCAAAAAACACACGAATTTCGTCAAAATATCGCGAAAACAACGTGCATTTTGTCAAAAGATAGCTGACTTCGTCAAAAAACGAACAAAACGAGGTCAAAAAATTGCCAAAAATACGCAAATTTCGTCAAAAGATTGCCAAAAATACACAAATTTTGTCAAAAGATCGCGAAAAACATGGGAATTTTGTCACAGCGAAAAAAACACCCCGTTAATTTTGTCAAAGGATTACCAATTACTTCTAAAAACGAACAAAATGGGGTCAAAAGATTGTGAAAAAACGCAAATTTCGTTAAAAGATCTCGAAAAAATAACGTTAATTTCGTCAAAAAATAGCGAACAGCACACTGATTTCAACAAAGGACAGCAAAAAAAAAAAAAAAAAAAAAAAAAAAAAACGCGAATTTTGTCAAAAGATCGCGAAAATACGCAAATTTCTTTTTTATTAGCATTAGAATTTCAATTTGCTCCAAAAACCGTTTTTATGGCTACAAAATTAATTTTTGCTGCTACTAAATCAGATTTTTGCTGCTACAAAAATAGATTTTGCTGCTACAAAAATAGATTTTGCTGCTACAAAAATAGATTTTGCTGCTACAAAAATAGATTTTACTGCTCCAAAATTCGATTTTTGCTGCTACAAAACTGCTACAAAATGGCTTTAGTGCACTTTCATCCCTGTACTCTATTTCTTACTTTATACTGAATAAATAATCTGTCCTAAATTTCTGTAACAATTCATTCAATCACATTTCATTAAAATTTCATCTGAATTTCACCCTCAAAATTTTCCTTCCTCCGCTTTTCTTTGCTCCCCCACAGTACTCAAAGTTTAAAAACTCTTCAAAACTGTTTAATTAAAATTTTTTTTGCTTTGTCATTTTATTGCCACAATAAATAATCAATCAAGATTTCTCTTCCAACCGAAATTGGAATTTTCCTTTTGCACCCCCCCCCCCCCCCCACATACGCACTTAAAGAACACATGGAATTTAAAGTCTTTAAAACTCCTCTTAGTCTTTTTTTCTTGTAAATTTTTAGTAAGGAAAATAAATAAGTCATCTAATAAACTCCCTCCCTCCCTAAAAAATTAAAAAAAAAATATGCTTGTCCCTTTGCCCCCTCAACTTATAAAGTTTAAAATCTTAAAAATCATTGCTTTTTTAAAAACTTTTTCTGCTCCATTAGTTAATTTATTGTAACAATAAAGAATCGATCATACAGTTTTACTCCCCCCCCCCCCCTCTACCGAAATTCACGTTTCCCTGCCCCCCCCCCCCTTCCTTACCAAGCATACAAAATTTAAAGTCTTTTAAACTGTAAGTTAATCATAAGCCTGTTAAACTCCCCTCCCCCCCCCTCCTCAATAATAAGGAAAAATTATGTTTCTCCTCTTTGTTTATCTTTACAATAAGAAAGTATTGGATTCGGGAAAATTTTCGACCAATTTACACGTTTTAGGGGTCAGATAGCCTGAAAAACATGTTTTTACAAAATGAGTCTGTGACTCTGTTTGTCTGTATGTGACACAAATTTTGTGGGTGGTGTATCTCAAGAACTAATGCACAAAATTTAATAAAAATTTATATTCAGTTAATCCTCGACATAAATTAGTGTGGATTAGTTTTTGCTGTAAATCGCCCAACAGGTGGTGCTGCTATGCTGCATTTTTCATGATTTACGCCATAGCTATATATCGCAAGAACTAATGCACAGATTTTCATCAAACTTCAGATTCAGTTAGATGTTTACATAAGTTGTTGATTAGGTTTTGGTGTAAATCACCCTACAGGTGGTGGTGCTATGCTATATTTTGCACGATTTTAACATTAGTCGTATCTCAAGAACTAATGCACGGAATTTCATATCTTTAGAATCCTCATGAGGGACATAGACCATTTAGAATTTTGGCACTCTGATAATGGATTTTGTAGTATTAACATCTATGAGATAGAAGAAAGTTTTGGGATTGGCCCGACTAGTTTTTTCTTCTGCTGTATGTTATTTTAAAATTTTCTAAATTTCTACTGCCACATGGTGAAATTCCCCCCCCCCCTCACCTTCCTGTCCATTTGAATATTTAAAACTTTTACAAAAATGAAAGAAACCCTTTATTAAAAAATGCATGTTATAATTTATTAGTTTATTTAATTTGAAGGTCCTTAAATTTTTTTGGTTTTGGTCCTTGAAAGTCCTTAAAAGTACTTGATTTTTATTTAAAGAAATGTGTACGAACCCTGTTTAAGTTCCAGACTTGAATTTTTTTTACATAGAGCTGATACAACATGACCTTGCCAAAATCTTAAAATATTGAAAAAGTCTTAATTAATACACATTATTAATTAAAACCATTGAAAATGATTCATAATTCAACTAAATTATTATATTAATCAAACCACAACAATTTTTGCAAAAAGGGGGAGGGTTGCCATAATTTCATGCAACTTCTACAGCGATAAATGTACTGGGTGTTTACAAACATACATGTGTCTTAAAATCTATGGGACCTAAAAACTTGAAAATTTTGCATGCAGATGCAAAAAAAATTTCTCTTTTAGAATTTATAATTTTTTTTCGAAAAATCCATTAAAAATCGTTTTATATAAACTCATTTTATTTCCTTTCAAAGACAAGCAGTAGAACACAGATGTTTGAGAAATATTTCACGGCCAGACAGCTGTCGCCTAGGGTGCTGGCATTTATTGCTGGCCTATAAATTTTTTTACAAATATTGCATTTATAAATTTAACTTTTAAGCATTCATGTGTAATTTTTGACACTGATTCTGAATATGTAATTTTTGTTAAAATATTCCCAGTGGAACTCTGATTATCAATTAAAAATCTGGTTTAATGAAAGGATTCATTTCCAATTTTATTTCCTCTCCGCAAAAATGTTAAAATTGAGACATCTGGTAAAACCACAGATAAATTTTTGACTAGGATTGTTTTTTGAGATGCAGAATTTTTACAAATACTGCATTTATAGATTTTAAACTTGTGCACATATGCCTATTTTTTGACGCTGATTCCAAGTATGTAATTTTCGTAAAAATTGTTTCTCCACTAATTATCCTTATTTTACATCAGATTTTTTTTTATTATAGACTACATAAAATGAACATATTGCCTCTTTTATTTACGAGTGGTAGTAGCTACAACTATTTCCAAATATTAATTTCAGCAAAAAAAAAAAAAAAAATTAAAATTAAGAAAAGTGACCAAGTCATCGATTTTAAAATTTCAGATGTTTTATAACACAAAATTTTTTTTGAGAATTGAGGGGGGGGGGGGGGGGTGTGAATTTCTAAGTTTCTTTTTTACCTCTCCGTGTAACTTGTGTATTTTAAGCAAATTTTCTAACCCAGCCCCTAATTAAACTACACCAAGATGTTACATTTTCAATATTTCAGATTATTAATTTATCGTCTGCATTATTTTCCTATTTAAATTTAAATATATAAGTACAAAAACAACTTTTAAAAAAGTATTAAGTAAATAAATAAAAAGCATTTTAAATAATTTATATTCCGTTAATAATCTTATAATTAAAAATTATTCAAAGTAATAAATATTATAATATGCAATTAAATATCATTCTAATAATGTACGGATCTTTTAGAATATAAACATTACGGGATATCGTACGTTAAAGTAACTTACAATGCTTTTCTAACAATCGCTAACTTCCGAAAATATAAATTAAAAAAGTTCTTTAATATTAATTATTTTATTCCCAAACTATTTTTATTGGATGCTACTATTTAATTCTAAGCGATTGCCAAAATTTCATTAATTTTAAACTGTAATTTAGCGAGATATCCACATTACAATACTTAATCACTTCTGTCAGTTTTAAAAGACCTGCAATCCATTTTTTTTCCCCGACGCAGTTAGACATTTTTGTATTTCTTCCTCGCAGAAAAACAGCGTTGTGACGTCACTCTATCCTCCATCTTGTTTTAGTATCAGGCAGCGATATCTCCGTAACTCAGGAATGCAGGGGGGAATGCAACTTCGATTACGATACAAATCGTTATCGATATTTCGATTGTGATGAAAATCGTTATCGATGTGACTCAGAAGCGTGCGTGCTGATCGCTCATTTGCTAAATTTGAGTTCAGTGTCGGTCCAATGATCTTTGGGGGCCATGTGCGCTCCATCTCTCTCACTTGTCAACGATGTAGAGTTGCGTGAGGTTGGGTGTTTGGGGCTGTGGCCCCAGATGAAGAAATTTTTGCTAAGTGTAACATCTTTTTCAAATACGCTTCTTCTCGAAAATCTGATCTCTTTTTAAGTCAGTTATAACGTCCTAAAACTGCATCTGTTGATTATTATATCCTCAATATTTTACTTAAATGCATCTACAATAAGAAGAATAATATTAATAGCTTTAAAAGCATTAGACAGAATCTTAGATGTTCGTAATTCTCATCAGCATCTTTGAAAATATGAAAGATCTTTCTGCCTAAACGATGTTCTTCATAGTGAATTTTTCAAGATTATATACTACCACTGAATATGTGGAATTTCTTCGCATTCCTAAGAATCCTATGCCGTCTAATGTCCAAGTGAATATGTTCCATGTGACCGAATTAGCTGGCTGACGTTCGTTCCTGATCAACCTATCTCCAACAAAATTCTAACGGCTACTAAGTTCTTCAATATTTCACAGAGTCCAGTGTTACATCTAAATAAAACTATAGACTTCCCTTAATAGACTGAAAAGAACTTTGAATATAACAAATAACTATGAAATGCATCCATAAAAAACTGTACCTATAAACTAATTGGACTGAAGTGACTTTGCATGCAGCATCAACCATCTTAAATTCATGGATTAAATAAGTGTTCATAAAGTTTTCTACTAATCAGCTAATTAAATTATCAACACCCATTTCATTGAAGGTTTATTTTAATAATTTTCATAGCATTTATAGTTATTAATAATTTCCTGGCCAGGTATAAAAAAGATGTTTTGTTTTGTGCAAAAATAAAATGTTATTTGTTCATCTTGGTATCTTCACTTCACAAAAGGGTGAGTTTTCATTATTTTTTATTTTTCAGCTTCTGAATCGAATATCAATTAATGGCAACATTTTCTAAATTAATTATTTTGAATATATTTAACTTTAATTCTTAACAATTTCATTGATTGCCAATTCATGTACTTTTTCAGACATATCGCCACTTCGATCACGACCATATTTAACACAAGATTCAACCTCATTTGAAGCCTAACCGAAAGGGTTATCTTGCCGAGCTCGACATCTTACTGTGGTCTATTTTGACCCCAAACAATTAGGGGCATTTCCCCATTGGGGGGAGAGAAAATTGATGTTTTTCAAATTTAACTTGATTTTTTCAAACTTAAAATTTAATCTACGATATGTCATATATCTTAAATGAAAGGCTATGTGCCCAATAATGTTATTCTTCACACTCTCCCTACGTCTATCCTCATCCCTCTATGTCGATCTATGTAAGGATTTAATAATTATAAATTAACAATTTGGGTTTATTAATTAAAGGATAAAGCGTTTTGAAAAGAATATTAAACAAAACCCTCTGTGCAACCTGTGGTCACACTTACCCACTTTTTTTTTTTTTTTTTTTTTTTTTTTTTAAATCCAATCAATATCATTTCAACTGAGCTGTTTTGCTCCCTGAAAGAAGAAAACTGTATTTTCATTAAAAAAAATCACATTTGATATAAAAACAGTTACCTACTTTTTTTTTATCATTAAATAAGTGTAACAAACAGAAACCCCTTAAATTTTTATTAATGTATATAAAGTTATTTTTGAAAAGTAAAGAAATAAATCTGGATTGACCCCACCCGACTTTCTGAACACTTTCTAGAATACTTTGCATTCAGATACCAGGTAATTCAAAAGCAACTGAAAAAATATATAATCAGTGTTTGAACTTAGTGGTCATTAATCGTCAGTTGCAATTAAATTATTGCATTTGAAGACTACAAAATTATTCTCGGTTGTCAAATTTGATGCTTAGGTTTTTTTAAAAACATTTATTAACTATTTTAATTGTTAACACACACACACACACACACACAAAAAGTGAACTTTTTGATTTCATGTTGTGAGACTCAAATGTAGATGCATTATATGCTTTTTTATTTTTACTAAACTCAGTTGTAATTTTCAACAATGGATAAAATTTTGTTTTTGTTTTGTTAAGAAGTTATCAAGTTTTAATTTTGTTTTACATGATTAAATCAAAGCTCCGAAATGGTCCGCTCCCCCCCCCCTCCCCCCCCCCAAAAAAAAAAATCCCCTTTTTGGAAAATTAGTCCCCTTTTTGTTGCTTACTAATGTGGAAAAATCGAAGCAAAAGTCAAACTCTAGGAATCAACACAGCTCAAATATTGCATTTTACTATAGTAATCTTAAACATTGTAACTGGAATTCTTTCATGGATGTCAAAAAATTGCCACACAATGTGAAAAGATGTTAAAATGCACATTGAAAATCTCATTAAAAATCACTAAAAATTCAAAAGTTACAGAGGACAAAATTTTACTACATTAAGCTAGAAGTTTGAAACCGAATTTCAAAAACTCGCCACAAAATGTAAAAAAGAAAAATAAATTGCAAGAAATTCAAAAATTGCTATAAGAATTCAATTTATTGAAAAAAGGACAAAATTTAATAAATTCTGTGAAAAGATTGAAACTGGAATCTTTTTATAAATGTAAAAAAAATGCATAAAAAAATTGAAAAATTGCTGTTCGAATTCCGAATAAGCTTTATTGAAAAGAGCACAACATTTAGTAAATTGGACTAAAAAATTGAAACTATATCCCATTTACTAGTGTGAAAAGTCACTGCATAAAAATCGCTAAAAATTCAGAAAATCAGAGAAATCAAAATGTACCGTAATTTCCGGCCTATAATCCGCAGCCGCAATTTTTAGCCTTTATAAAAAAATTTCTGCAGATAATCCGCATTGGCGTATAATCCGCGGATTATACGCCGGACTATACGAGAATTACTCATTGTTTTCAACATTCCAAAGTACTACTAATAAACCACCTCCCTATTTATTTAGCTGCTCTATTTAAATGATAATTATAATAAAATAATTGAAAATAATAATAATAAAATAATTACAAGTTAAAAAATACAAATATTTTTTTTTCATTGAATCTTATATCTAAAACGTCGAATGTCTTGTGAATACAGATAATTCTGTAATAATTGCTGTTTTTAAATCATCTTCCGCTTTTTAAATAACGTTCTGTTTAAATTCTGCAGTGTTAAATAACAGGTTTTCTCTTAGACATTATTATAACTTTCAGCGTGATATACCATCAAATACATTTTGGTTTTTAATATAAATTACAAGGACATAATTCTATTTTATTATCTTATTCATAGAGGGCAGCAGTAAAACCATGAAACTACGATACGATAATGATTCATTCGATTAATGTGTGATGGATTTCCATTGGTTGCGTCGTAATATCAATCATCGTAATCAGTAAAACTGCCGTAATTTTGGGAGAAGCTATTTCATAAATGATTGAGATTGCAATTTTTGAAAGGGATGAGTTGAGAAACGTTTTGTTCTTCATAGAAACAAGTTGCCAAAAAGCCAAAAAAAAAAAAAAAAAAAAAAATCATAATCGGAAGTTTTCTCCCACTAGCACGTGCACGGCATATGTGAACCATTCACAAGCAATTCCACGAACGATTGATGGCAGACAATCGTTTGATAACTGTTTACATTTTTATTTTATGACTGCCGGTAGAAACTGGATGGTTGCCCTGAACTTCTGCTTAAAAAAAATTTCAGCAGATAATCCACACTTAAAAATTTTGAGGTTTTTTTAACAGATAATCCGTGGATTATAGGCCGGAAATTATGGTACTGTAGGGCTAAAACATTGTATTCGAATTTTTTTTACAAATGGGGAAAAAAAAATCCTTGTGGTATCTGAAATTTTTTTTTTTTTCATCGCTAACAATTTAAACCGGAGGATGTAATCACGGAAAGACAAAATTTACTACATTAGGGTTAAAAGTTTGAAACCGAATTCCTTTTATAAATGTCAACAAATCACTGCAAAATGCTAAAAACACTGTAATAATAGCGAATAATTTAAAAATCACTGTGTACAAATTCCAAATAAATTTTATTGTAAAGAGGACAAAATTTACTACATTCTGCTAAAAAATTTAAACCAGATTCCTTTTTAAAAATTTAGAAAAATTGCCATAAAACATGAAAAAAGACTAAAAGTTACATTTAAAAAAAACTACTCTAAAAAGTCCAAAGATTGACTTCAATGTGCATAACTTTAGACATACAGCTACCTTCCTGCCAAGTCTTATAGCTCTATACACAGCAACCTCGTCAGCACAAATACACATAGACAAACCTCTAACTTTATTAGATTATTTTTTAATACAATTATTCAATTGGTAAATAAATTATACTACCATTTGTAAATTTCCAAATGGGGAGGAAAAAGTCCAGGCCAGGATTCGAACCAGGGATGTTTTGGCTGGAACCACCAATGCTCTACCTACTGAGCCATCCCAGATGAATCTGGATTAATTCACTCGGCTAACGCTAATATTGCCATACTATGCTTTTTCCAATGAACATTATAGCTTATTTCAGCTTCTATTGGGTAGTACAAAGGAACTAAATTTTATGTTTGAGATTAATAATTAACAATATCTAATCAATAATTAATCTAATTTTAATACTCAACAGGAGGTGCTGTTATGCTCTGCTTTTTTATTCACTGATCACAGTTACTCCTTGTTAGATTCGAAGAAATGCACTATACTTTGTAATTGCTAGTGTGCAACTCTGTTAACAATCGAGTTGATATTTTCTTAGATGCATTCATTTTTAGTGTATATTTTATTGCAAATCAATTTTTGCTGTTATAAATATTAAGGGGAGACATGGGTGAAAGTTTTTGAAAAAACTGAATTTTTTTTTTTTTTTTTATTGGCCTAAAAAATTCTTTGAACCTTCCTCAATCCATTGGTATGCTCAGTTTTTTTCCTGACCATTAGAAATAATTGTAAAAATTCAAGGGAAGACAAGACTGGGACGTCACGCCCACTCACATTAATTTTACTCTAGCATTTTATACTCATTTATTATATGTAACTAAACTTTATCCAAGTGTTTATATATACTTTAATTCATGTGTTTGATAAAACTGTACAAGAACTTCACACAAGTTAGAAGCGTCTAAGTTTTGTAGCTTTTCGAAAAATTGTACTTTTCAGCTAAAAATCCCATTAACTCTTAAAGTACATGAGCGATTTCGATCAAAAATTTTTTGTTTGTAGAGTATAAATATAAGATCATATGTGGCAGACAGTTAAAAAATTTTTTAATTAGTTTCAGAAAAAAAAATTCTGAAAAATTGCCATTGCTCTAAAATAAGAAGTTTTAGTCGCAGAACAAAAAACTGTCTGCCATAAGTCTTGAGCATTATCCAGTGAATAGGGATTCAAAATTTTATCAAAATCGGTCTGCTAATTTCTGAGGAAACAAGTCTTAAAGCTCGCATTTTTCCTCTATGATTGCACCCATCCTTGTCTTCACTCAAAAACACTTTTCAACTTTGTCCATTTTGTAACATAAAGTGCAAGCTCGAAAAATACAAGTCACAGTTCAACACAAAACAAAATACAAAAAGTTGGCGTCATTTGATTGAACAGTAAGAAGGTTTTAAAAAGGTGTACAAACATTTGACCTACTATCGACATTCTCAATGTCTGTTCTGTCAATACGTAATCAGAAAAATCAATCTGTCATTCGCAAAGAGCAGAAATTGTGAATATCTATGTTTTTTGGATCTCCTCAAAAATCGTACTTTTCAGGTAAAAATCCCATTATCTCATAAAGAACTCAGGCGATTTTGATATATACAGTAGAACCTCTTTTATCCAAAACTCTTTTAACCGAAACTCTCGGTTAACCGAAATCCATTTTGACAGCTTTCTTTTACTATCACATTCCTTGTGTACAAAATCCATTTTAAAAGCTTTTTTTTTTTTTTTTTTAACTATCATATTCCTTGTGTGCAAGCGGTCCTTTTCAAACTACAAGTACATATAAATATTTTCGATCCCCTTTCTTAGAGTTTCTTTAAACTTAACTTGAACTCCCGTGAACTGCGAAGTGGAACGAAGAAAATGAACAAATTAGCACTTGTGAAGCTTTTGAATGTTTTACAACAAAGTTTGGCATGGCTGGAACAACAGAAAGACTATGATACTGGTGTACTAATAATGTTAAAAAACTCTGTGATAGAGCTACAAAGCAAATGCAATCGAAACTGCGACAAAGCAAGCATTTTTTTCAAACCCTTTTGATATATGTAAAAGGTACTGAATTGGAAAATTAAATTTCAGGTAATTTAATCTTGTTTCTATTCTGCTATTGTTTTATTTTTATTAAGCACATGTTACCATAATAAGAAACATTGCATGTATTTCTCCTTAATCGTAAAATTGAAGCATTCTCGATTATCCGAAAGTTGTCGGTCTCAATTACTTCGGATAATTGAGGTTCTACTGTATATATTTTTTGTGGTAGACCCCGTGGCAGAAACGCAGCGACACGGCGACATTGTCGCAGAAAGGGAATGGCACTTTACAGAAAACTTTCAGCCTCGAGCATTTAAGCGTAGCTGATAGGAATATTATTTTTTGGAAATGTTATTTCCATTTGAAATAAAAAGTGTTAAACCTTATCGTTCGTTCTATGTCACTTCACACAGGATATTGGGACCTTCATCTCTATTCTCTTACACAAATTTATTCGATTATCACCACTTTTTTTTTTTAATGGAACATTTTTAGTTGTATTTTGACAACATATGCAAGAAAAATTTACTACAAAATTTATTTTTAAAATATAGTGGTACAAATAGAATATAAATACAGAATCATATACAAAAAGCAAGTGTGGGATAAGGTTTAAAATTAGTAAAGCATGTAAGAGTAGAAGTTCCAAGAAGACTAAATTTTTTATGCATCTAAACAACTTCTTATTTAGTTATGTAGAAAACAGAACACCGTTTTTGAAAAACTGGCTGTAAATTAATTGGGTTAAAAGAGATAAATCTATATTTATCTATAAGAATCTAATCTATAGTATCTAATCCATCTAATCTAAGAATAACGTTATCCTCAACTTGAAAAAATTAGATATGCATGTATGCATATTGGTTTATATTTTAATTATTTGTAATAATTAAGCATATGTGTACAATGTCTTTCTTTTCCCCACCCCATAACCCAATAAATTCATCTAATTATAGTTTTCAAATTGCAGCAATTTAAGCTTGCACTCAGTCAACAAATCTTAAAATAAAAAATGGGGTAATCTATTTATTACAAATTGCTGTAAATATACTTAAAAATTCCTCTAATGCTGATTCATTAATTTTATGTTTCTGTCTTTTTTTTTTTTCTGCATGCAGTTTAAAAATATATAAGACTGTGATATATAGACAACATATAATACCTGGTTTATGATATATTAGTTCTTCAGTGTTTTTTTTTTTTTCTAATTGTGTTATGTATAGATTTGCATTCATTTCCACTGTTAAAAAATACCGCGTTGCAGTAAATTTTTCTTGTTAATTTGGCTTGTCGTAGAAAGCTTTAAAAATTTCTGCCACAGGGGTGGTAGAGTATAAATATAAGATGACAGCATGCATATGTGGCAGGCAGTTTTTAAAAAAAAATTAATAAAATATCTGAAAAATTGCCATTGCTCTGAAATAAAAAGTTTTAGTCGCAGAAAAAAATTGTCTGCCATTAATCCAGTGAATAAGGATTCCAAATTTCATCAAAATCGGTTGGGTAGTTTCCGCATAGGATTGCATAGTCTTGTCTTTCCTTAATAAAGCATCAATTTAAATTAAAAGCTCCTTTAACGAGAATTATCAATGTGAATACTGAATATTGGAATACTTTCTATCTTGCAGTAGAATATTTAACTGAGTATACTTTTCAGTGACCTATCTGTATAAAGATAACCAATTAACATATTTTTGAGGTAATTTTTAAAAATTTGCTTTCATATTTAGGAAAACCCGGTGCAGTATTTTTAGACTTGGTCGCCCAAAATCCCCTTTTAAAATAAAAATGGCCCCCTCTCCCCCTTTTGCAAGACTAAAATGCGTTGGGAGCCCTGTTAAATTCATTTTTCTATTAATTTCTAAAAATAGCAATAATTAAAAATGCTTTATGTCAGTTTTACAGTTGCTTCAATTATTATAATCTTGGAGATTAACATTTTCAATAATTTTAAATAAAAACAAGCATTTGTGCTTCTCAAAAAAGTAGCGTACAATATTACAGTAATGTTAAAAATGAATTTTAGAAATTGCAACTAAAAATTTTAATTTGAAGATTTTTATAGTAGCCGTCATTTGATGTCTACTTTTTATTTCCGAATTTCCATCACTGTATGTAATGCAATATATACAATTTATTCTACTAAGCACTTCAATCATAGAGCAATTGGATATTAGCGTAATTGGATTCATTGCCAAAGTTAGTTGGCATCAAACATGAACAATTCTGACAAAAGTTTGTATTAAGTGTATGGGAATTACAACCCTTTTTTCATCATAAAAGCACCATTTTAGTTTATTTTAGCATATTTTGCAAAAGTATTTCATTTGGTTTTTGTTTAATGCAAATATTTTTTTTCTTTTTCGACAAAATTAATACAGAAATTTCCATATGGGTCATTCCGTCAAATCACCCAGGGCATGGCACCCACCATCACCAATTTTGATAAAAGTCGGTGAATTTGCAGAGTTTTTAATGCTGATTCCAAAAATGTCAATCATATTGAAATTGATCAAACGGTTTGTCAGATATGAGCTTTTAAATATCTTCCAAGATGGCCGATTTGCCGCCATTTTGAATGGCACATGTGACAACATAAAGGTCTATAACTTTCAGGTTTAAGCTAGAACTTTCAAATTTTTTTTGTTCTGTTTAGAATAAAGTAAACTTTCATCTAAACAGATTTTTGTGCAATTTATTCCATTAAAATGCTGTCAGAAAATGACTTTTTTGCCATTTTTTTAATTAAAAAAAGGTATAACTTCAATGGCCGATTTCCCCCATTGTTCCCCCTTCAATTTTCATCTAATTGTATAAATAGACAGCTCAAAGTGTGTTTTGATGCCTGATAAAAAAATTTTAATGGGCAGTTTGTAGGTTTTTTGCTTAAAGAAGAATTTCAATTTTACCGACTTCCATAAGTAATGGAAAGTATCCGGAAGTATCATACATATTTACATCTAAAAGTTTGGTAAGGTTTTATCTTTCATGAACATATATATTTTTTTAATGTGGCTAAAAAGAAGGGGAATGCCTCAGGAATTATAAATAGGAATGCTAATAATGAATTCCTGCAAGACATAGAAGTATTTTCATGACAAATTGAAATCTATTGCAAAGTTTCAGTAAATTTTAAATAAAAAAGAAATGATAGAAAAAATTCTACAAATTGTCACATTTTATAGCAAAATCATACTTGCATATTATGCAAAATGATAAAATTACAATAAGTAAAAATTATCGTACTTCAAAATTATACAAAATAACATTTAGCACATACACAGTAAAAATACTATTAAAAATATATCTACATTCAAAATAAATATAATTAGTTAAAAAATTAACTCTGTTGTATTAATATTGCAGCTCAAAGTGTGTTTTGATACCTGTTAAAATTTTTTTAATGGGCAATTTAAAAATTTAAAATTTAGTTCAAAATAACAAAAATTATATACTTTATTTCACTTTGGTTTATTTTTTAAATGTAAATAACATTAAAGCTGTAATTATTGTTGAATTATAAATCGAAAATTGCTGTCCAAAATATGAAATTTCTAATTAATTAATTGCTAAAATTATCTGATTGGGTTAATTTATTACCAGAACTTTCTAGAAGACAGAATTTTAACCAATATATCATTTTGGTTTGCCAGAAGGGGTTTTTTCAACCAACCAGATAGATGTACTTACCAGAAAGAGATTTTCAACGAATCTGACTAAAATTACTTCCCAGAAGATTTTTTCAACCAACCAGATTAAGCAGAATTTTACAACTTGTTATGTTAAAAAAGATTAAAGTTTCTCTTTTGATCTTATAACTATAAATGATGCTGCTTTGTTGTATTAAGTTAGATGTTTTCTTATGGATAAACAAAAAATGTACAATATTAGTTTAAATATTAATAATCCAAATTGTGATTTAAATAATCCTCAAGCTATCCACCATCGCAATGAGTTATCCATCAAAAATAAAGAACTTCTTGCATTAAGATGCAATTTAGAAGATAGCGAAAACTCAACAATATGCTTTGCTCACAGAGAACACTTTCTGCATATGTAAATTCAGCAAAAGAAATGTTTTCATTTATTTAATCTTCATCCTAACAAGACCAAAAAAAGTATCCTTACATGTGATAAGTGTGCATCAAGCTAAGAATTACAGGCATAAGCTACATAATGATGACATTCCTGGTAAGAAACTATGTTCAACCTGTAGGGGGAAAAGCAAGAGCTTTGCTGGAAGTATATGTGAAAGAACAGAAAGACTTGTATCAGTCCACTGATTTTTCTGAAGAAATTACTTCAAACATTGATCAGAAAGAAAAATATCACGTAAAGCTTAATGGAAGTTCACCACTAAGGTTACATGCAATTTCTGCACACAGGAAAGTGTCTGCTGGAGAAAGAAAATTGCCTTGCAAAAGAAGGTTGCTTGTACCCTTGATTTGGAAGAGAACATTCTTCAGAGTGAAAACAGTAGCTCTGATGAAGATAATGTGAATCAAAAGAAAAGTTTCAGAATTTGAAAGATTAATGGAGATGGTGAAAGAAAAGCTTCCAAAAATTAGTCCCAGAGAAAAAATTCAGTTGCTAACTTTGATTCCTGAGTCATGATGGTCAAGAAAGAAAATAATTGAAACCTTTAGTGTAACTGAGTACCAAGTAAAGAATACTTGAGAAGACACTACAAAATCTGTGAAAGAATTTCATGAAGATAATGAATTTTCATGTCTCATGCCTGGTCAGGGAGATACGGTCAGCATAAAAAAAATGCCCGCCCATGTTCAAAAAAGGTTTCTTCTTTGTAATTTGAATTAACTGTATATCCAATTTTGATTGAAATTTCCTACAAATAATAAAATTGGGTTTTCAAAATTTGCTGACCTCCGACTTAAGCACTGTGTCTTAGTTGGAAGTTCTGGCACACATTCTGTCTGCATGTATACAATACATCAGAAAGTTCAGTTGCTTATTGCAGCAACAGAGATTGAAGAAAAATATGAAGATTTAATCCAGCAATGGTTTGCAGTTCTAACAATACAAATTGTATGTTACATATATGCAGCAAATGTCCCAAGAAAGATGTTCTTGAAGATTTTTTTAAAGTTAAAATTTCCGGATTTTGATCCTGAAGATGCAATTGAACATAAACAGTGGGTATCAACTGACAGAGTATGATTAACATCACATACATCTACTCTGTACGATTTCATCCATCTTATTCTTAAAAAAGATGGAAAAGCTCTTACCCCATACACCCATATCCAAGTCTCAAAGCATTTATTTGAAAAAAAGATCTTACTAGTCATGAGGCTATCATACAAATGGATTTTAGTGAGAACTTTTCTTTTGTATTGCAAGACGAAGGCAACAGCTACATTGGACGCCTGGTTGCTGTACTTTACATACAGTTGCATTCTATGTGAAGCAAAAAAAATGGAAGCAGCTTAAAAAGTGAAAGCCTTTGCATACTTTCAGATGATATGGACCATGATGTACCAATGGTTTATCAGACTCAAAAATTAATCATGCAGCATTTAAATAATTTGTAGCTACAAATGTAGAATATTTTACTGGTGGCTCTGCTGCCCAATTTTAAAATTGAAAAACATTTTTGAACCCATGAACATGATTTTGGTAGAATAAAAGCAAAATGGAGCTTTTTTGCTACAAGTCATGGGAAATCTGTTTGCGATGGGGTGGGGGGGACTGTTAAAAAACTTGTGACAAAAGCAAGTCTGCAAAGGCCATCTCATGATCAAATTGCAAATGTGGCTATGATGTATGAATATTGCAGACAAAACATTGATGGTATATAACATTTTTTATCATCACAAAAAGTGACATGTTAAAACTGTGCAACAACATGTCTCATTGGATGCAACTTGCTACGACAATTCCTGGAACAGCAGTATGCATTATTATGGATCTACAGAAAACTTATTAATAAGTGGAAAAAGAATAAATACTGATGAAAATTTTTCTGTTTGTTCATCTTTTGATAGGAATATTAAAGAGACTTTGCATGTACCATCTCTTAAAAGTTATGTAGCATGTATGCATGAATGGAATTGGTATATAGGCTTAGTGTCAAAAGTCCACAAAAAAGGAGGAGATGCAACTGTTAAATTCATGCATCCACAATGGCCCATCACCTTTGCATTATTGGACAGAAAATGACAGTTGTATTGTGCCTTTCAGTCATATCCTTTGTGCATGTGACAAATGGTACATACTACAAATGGTAGAATATATACAATTGGGGATGCATCCAGTGCTTTAATAAGCACCAAGTGGGCAAAACATAAAATTAGAAGGAAATAAAATTGAAATATAAAGAGAACAAATTTTATTATCTTTATTTTTAATTGTTATTGATAGGGCTGGATTATTTATCAATATATCGACAAATATTGATATTTTATAAATGTTGCAATAACAATATCTAAACCTTGACTCCATTGATATATCAAAATAAAATAACAATGTTTTGAGCTCACTGGAATTTTGAACATGAGCCTCGAAAAAAGAGCGTAGAATATCTCAAAACCAAATAAAATAATGTTTTGCGCACACCGCCACATCCCCGAAAAGCATAACCCAATATGACATTATAATGCTTTCTCCCTCTATCCTCTCCAAAACAGAAAATCTACCTCGATTATCTTTCTTTACATTGATTATCTCTAGACATATTCCAATCTTCCCTCAGTGAACTGCCTGTCTGCGTAATACTGAATAACACATATCGTACTTCTCTTCTCTCGCCGTTATGACTGATCCACACATATTGATATAACTACAGCTATTGATATGTCATGAATAACCAAACGAGCTCTGATTATTGCTGAGTTCCAGTTGATACAGAATAATAGCTGGTTATCATTGAGTACTTAGCCAAACAGCTAGGATGATCCGCTTGCGAGCGACCAATTAGAGTCCGCTAATTGTAAACTTTACTTTTTTTTATCTAGTCAAGTTGGGGGAAAAGTCAAGGACAAAGCAGTCGTTCACTGTGATGATTCGTTGCTTTTAAAAAGAGCTTCCCAGACTCTAATGTCTACTCTGCTACTAAATACAATGCTTATTCATATTGTGTATTGATATTCTTTCTTTAGTGTCGTTTGTTGTATTTTCATTAGGGCGAAGTTTTCTCTCATGAATTTAACATATCCTGTCTTGCATTTTAGCTTAAAAGGCATATTAAACAAAAAATAAATTTAAATTAGTATAAAACTATTCCGAAATTTGATTTGAATATTTATATTTAAAAAAAAAGGTTTCGATGTTGTTTTCTTGTAGTAAATAGGTAAGAAAATATGAATACAGTGAATGTTTTCGATTAAGAATCCATTCATTCCTTAGAGAAAGATTGAAAAGCAACATGTCTGCTGTATTTATCATCCACTGAAACCTACTTAATTACAAGCATATTAGCATGATATGTTGCATTAAATTAATTATAGTTTTTCCCCTGCTTTTACTTTTTTTAATTATATTAAAATCGTCACTCCCTAAATTTAAGAATATTTTATTTTAATGGTTTTTTTTTTCAATACTCTCAGTTATACGCGAATTAAATAGTTAAAATGTTATTAATAAATAATCCATAAAGTAGGAAGAACAGAAAACATACTATTTTTAAAGAAAAATATAATGCAACAAATGGTATAAGTGTAAAACAAATATCAAACATTGGTTTCTTCCCCTAAAATATTTCTATTTTGCATAGATATGTATACATATTTTCATGATGCTGTGTGAACATATATAGGTATAAAACATTGATTCGTAGCTTTCTACATCTGTTGGTACTTAAATTGCTGCTACTGTACCATTTTTGTTTTTGAAATTAGCAATATTTCTATTCTTACACAGTTTAAGGTAGTTTAGAGTAACACAGTTTAAGGTAGCACAGGTCGACATTTCCAGGCCCGGGTCAGGCCCGACTCAAAAAAAATTTGGCCCAGCCAGACCCGATACAAAAATTAAAAATTCGGCCTGAGCCCGCCCCGGCCCGGAAAACAGTTAAAATCTCGGCCTGGCCCGCAAAAAAAATTTGTCTCATACGAGGAGTTCTGACCAAAAATATTTATTTTAAGTTTTTTTTCGTGTTTTTAATATTCATTTTTAGAGAAGTGCCGCAGGGTGGATATTTATTTTTTAATGAATCTCTATTTCATGTATGTAAATGGGTTAGTTATCATTAATATTGTTAATCCATATTCTATGTATTGAAGTGTTAAAAATCTGAAAAATACTATACAGTAAAATCTTCTAAGACGGAATTGCATAGAAAAAAAATGCGTTATAGACAAGTTTCCTTCTTAGCAAGAGTAAAGGTTTTATATATTCTTTTCTTACGTATTAGTATATTAATTTTGCATGGACAAACATGTTTTTCAGTTTAAAACAGGGTTCCGTCGTAGGCAGATTCTTTTTCACACGTTTTGCTATATTTTAATTCAGCTGTATTTTAATAAGCAAAGAAATCTACTATCCTTTAAAAAGAATAAATTTTAATGTTTAAGTGTAAAATAATGGCGATTTAAAAGTGTATACATTTTTTGCAAAAAGTTTTGGGCCAGGCCTAATTTTACTGACCTTTGAATGGACCAGACCACGCTGAGACGATGATTTTCATACGTGCCGTGTCAAAACTAGAACTGAAAATTTCGGGCCGTGAAAATTAGGAATGAAACCAGTCCCGGCTCTGTACAGAAAAAAAAGTTAGGCCCGGCTTGTCCTGAGCTTTCAGAAATAGATATAGCCCGGGCCCGGCCCTGCCCAAAAAGAGTGGAGGGAGACCAGGCCTGAGCCTTCAGAGAGAAATATGGCCCGGGCCCGGCCCAAGTGCCATAAACAAAAATAGGTCCGAGCCACGGGCTGGACCATGCAGATCTCTACAGTAGTTATCGCGATATATCAGTAATATCGATATTAACTCGTTGATATATTGCGATATTAAATTTCTGATATCGTCCAGCCCTAGTTATTGATGTAGATATATTTTCAATAGCATTTTTACTGTGTATGTGCTAAATGTTATTTTGCATAATTTTAAAGTACGATAATATTTGCTTAATGTATTTTTTTTTTAAATTATATTTTGTATTATATACAAGTATGATTTTGCTATAAAATGTGACTATTTGTAGAATTTTTCCCATTATTTCTTTTTTACTTATAATTTACTGAAGCTTTGCAATAGATTTCAATTTGTTAGGAAAATATCCTTCTGTGTCTTGCAGGAATTCATTATTAGCATTCCTATTTATTCCTGTGGGATTCCCCTTCTTTATAGCCACATTAAAAAATATGCATATGTTTATGTAAGATAAAGCCTTATCAAACTTTTAGATGTAAATATGTATGATATTTCTGGTAATAAAAGAAATATCAACATTATCTTGTACTTTCCGTTACTTATGGAAGGTCAGTAAAATTGAAATTCTTCTTTAAACAAAACACCTGCGAACTGCCCATTAAAATTTTCTTATCAGGCATCAAAACACACTTTGAGCTGCCTATTTATGCAATTAGATGAAAATTGAAGGGGGAATAATGGAAGAAATCAGCCATTAAAAGTTACGCCATTTTTTAATTTAAAAAATGACAAAAAGTCATTTTCTGACAGCATTTTAATGGAATAAATTGCACAAAAATCTGTTTAGATGAAAGTTTACTTTATTCTGAACAGAACAAAAAAAAAAATTGAAAGTTCTAGCTTAAACCTGAAAGAAGTTATAGACCTTTATGTTGTCACATGTGCCATTCAAAATGGCGGCAAATCGGCCATCTTGGAAGACATTTAATAGCTCATATCTGACAAACCGTTTGATCAATTTCAATATGATTGACATTTTTGAAATCAGCATTAAAAATTCTACAATTACACCAAAGTTTATGAAAATTGAAGATGGTGGGTGTCATTTTTAGAAAATTCTGAGTGATTTGACATGGAATGACCCATATGCTTTTATTTATTGAAATCTTTTTTTCTTACAAAGTATTTTACTATGAGTAATTAAAAAATAATAATAATGGTAAATCATGTTCTAATGAAGCATAGTTTTTGTATTGATGTGAGATGAATGTGAGCAATAAAAATAATTTAATTGAGATGTAAGATAAATGTTTATCAATTATTGTCACAGAATGGTTGGGAAAAGGTTTTGATACCAAAACTGTTATTCAATTTCTTTATAAATGTACAGGCATCCCCCGACTTATGTAAGTAATGCATTCCGCAAAGTTTTACGTAAGTCGAATTTGTAAGTTGCATATGTAAAATTTTGTAAGAAACTGCAAATTTATTATATATATATATATATGTATATATATATATGTATATGTATGTATATATACATATATTTTTTACATCGTATTATTTTATAAATAGAGCATCATGCGACAGTATTTCCTCGTATAAAAACTATAAACGTATGAAAAAATATAAAAACAAACTTAAAGAAAACTTTTCAAGTATCTTTGTGGAATGCGTGATTTATAAATTTAACATTGATTAATTGATTTATAACAATTTTGAATCTACATCAAATGACTATAAAAATAAGAAATAATTAAAGAGGACTCATTTAACCTATTCTCCATGAATTTCTGATAGCAAGACAAATGAATAGCACTCGCAAAATAAAATAATCCTTGATAAGCGCAAACTGTATTTATTATGAATTAGATGACTACCATGAACAACTAACAATAAAGATTAAGTTGTTTTGTTATAGATTTGATAGTATATATCAATAAAAATATAACTCTATCTAATATATAAACTATATTACGGTTGTGGTTTATATCTATATATTTTCTTTATAAATTAAATATTAAAAGTATGCAACTACGTATCGTACGCGCTAGTGTATTCAAAAATGTAATTTTCGAGATTTATTACGTAACTGTGAATTTACGTAAGTCGGGGAATGCCTGTGTACAGTTTTTGTGTCAGTGGCCTGTAACATATTCACTAAATAAAAGCTCAATTCAAATTGTTGGCTCCCTCTCCATATTTGTTGAGCTAATTAAAGTATAGTTAGTACAGTTGGTAGTAAAATTCTCGAAGTTCCTTAGAAAGCAGGCAAAAAAAATTACACATTTTTATTGACGACACTTTGCAAGAACACTATCTCCATACAATACATATACTCAAAAGAATATTTAAAATTAAAAAATGAGCATTGCTATAAATCATATTACTTTTTCAGAATCTCTAACTTTTACTAAGCTGTATGCTGGATAAGAATACTGGCACCATTTTCTTTGAAAAACCTTATATATGAAAAACCAACATCATATACTTTGATTTTTGGCCAACACTTTAAAAAGCATTTGCTGCTTATATATGTATAAATATGTAGGGTTTAAAGTTTTTCCCATCCAATTGATTATAAATCTACACTCCTGCATGTGCTGTTAATTAATGGGTATGGTTAATTAAAGGTATGTATTGCAATAGAAATAGATAAGAATAAATGTGGAATGATGTTATATAAAGAATTGATGAATTGAGATACAGAAGCAGGGTTGCAAAAAACTTACCTACCCCCCCCCCCCCCCCCCCCAAAAAAAAAAAAAAAAAAAAAAAAAAACGTGGGTTTTATTGGGTTTTTTACAATCCATGATATTATTATTTAATATTCCGTATCTTTTATATTAGTTTTTTAACCTTTGTGTTTAATGAGCTACACTATCCTATTAAAACATATTGTGGGTGTACTGTCAAATTCAAATGTGATAAAGTCAAAATGAAATAATGTGATTAGGTCTTTTAAAAGCCTGTTAATATTATGAAAAAAAAGTCAAAATCAATATACATAGCTAATAATATTTTCGCATCGATAAAAAATGACAAGGTCTTTTATATCAAGATTTAACAAAATAAAACATCATAATATAAGTTCCCAACTGGATACAAATTTGACTTATTCACTTTTGGCCAGGGTTGGCCAAAAAAAGAGGTTTTTTTTTCCAAAAAATCTAAATAACTGGTTTTTGTTTGTTTGTTTAAGCCTGGTTTTTATTTTTTACTTTTTAAAATATCATTTCCTATTACATACAGATGCATGTTTGTTGATAAAAACAAACATTGTTGAATATTATATAAGTATTATAACTTCATTTCAAAATATTCAAATTAAATAATTATTTTTTTAGATGTGTAGATAATTGAAATCATTTGCAATTTAAATATTTTTAGTAACAGCTATATTTTATGTTCAAAGAATAAACTGTTCTATATAGCGAACCATAGATATCTTGAAAATATTATCAAGCATTATTTGATTAATAAATAATAAAAGATTTGTTTCAAAAATGTGTTCTTAGTGGGGAATGCAGAAAAAAAGTAATCTATTAAAGTAACTTTTAAATATGCAATATGTGGTTATTACATAATATTACAGTAGACTCCCTTAAATCCTCGACCCTAAAATCCGCGAACGCCTAAAATCCGCGAATTTTTTCAGATGTAAACAATGAAATCTACAGTTAAGTTGCAGGAACAAAATTCAAGATGGCGCCGAAATCAGCGACTAATGCAATATTTTTTTTATTCAATTTTTTGTTATTCATTCTCATTTGGCTATTACAGCTGATTTATTACTAAATAAATTTAGATTACTTTTGATTTTGATATAAATTAGCATATCTATATCAAATATTCCCATCTTACGATCGCTTTTCCACTAGATGGCAGCATATGACTTTTGGAATCGAATTGAATCGATTTCAATGGTAATAATTTCATATTTTTCTAAATTTTTATTTTACATAATTATTTTAATAATTACTTTTAAACTAATAAATTATTTTAATGTTTCACTTTATTGTAAGCATTCATTATAATTTCCCTTGCTTATCTACTGATCAAATTAATGTTTCAAAGATGTAAACAAACCAATGACCAGAAATCCGCAAAATTCTAAAATTTGCACAACCTCTGGTCCAAGCTGTGCGGATTTAAGGGAGCCTATTGTATATGATATCAGAAGTAAAAGCTTTTTTACAGACTTTTACACTGATTTATTTGTGTTATTTCAATTCAAATTACTTGTATATTAAGTTAATCAATAAAAATATAATAAGATTTCTTAACTTAATACCCTATACTTTAAAAAAGTAAGGGACTTCCCCTGTCCTCACTTCTTAAAAAAAAAAAAAAAAAACCAATAAAAACCTAATAAAATCCAACTGTGTTGGGTTTTTTGCAACTCTGCACAGAAGACCTTGAATGAGGACAAGTAAGTAGAAAATAATCCAGCTTTATTTATGTATGCAGAGGTGGAAGGCCGAAAAACAGAATTTAGCCGATCACTGTACATCACCAATAAACGTTCCATGGAAAGAATCAACTTTATATCCCGTAGTATAAAAATTATGGCTGATAAGATTCGATCAGAAAATTCTTGACAAATAAAGTTACATTTTATATTTTTGAGCTTTCATTCTGCGATGAACAAATTAAAGTTCAGCAATTAGAATTTAATATAAGCAATGACATCACTTTAGAAGAACATGAATTATAGAACAGTGGTTCCAATTTCTCGAATATGACACATGGCCCGAATTCTAAAAAGGACAATTTCATTGTCAAATATACACTATGAAATTTTCTTAAATTCTGTTCAAATTCTTAACTGCATTAGTAATAATACTACGTAAATGGGGGCTATATAAGTGCCAGCAAATTAGCTTTAAATCCATTAGTTAAAATAATGTTATCAAAATGTAGAACATATCTAAATAGACAGATACCGAAACTATGGCTTTATTGGCTCAGTGAACACACACCCTTTTTATGATGTGGCCGTATGTCAGTATTATATGAGCGTTAAGCTAAAAATAGATCGCATGATGAAAGAGTGAAGGGGGAATGCTGGAATAAAAACTATTTGTTTACCTTTCGGTAAAAAGGAAAATAGTGCTGCACATATCGCGTCATTTTAATTTAACTAATGGATTTAAAGCTAATTTGCCGGCACTTATGTAGCCCCCATTTACGTAATGTTAATGCTGATGTAGTTGAGAATTTCAACAGAATTTAAGAACATTTCATAGTGTATTTTTGACAATGTAATTGTCCTTTTTAGAATTCGAGCCAAGTGCCAGATTTGAAAAGTCAGAACCACCGTTCTATAATTACAATGTTCTTCTAAAGTGATGTTTCAATCCATTAAAAGTTTTTCTTCAATCGCCGATACTATTTAATTTTTTTCATCTCAATTTGAACTTATCTAACATGAAGCCATTCTCTAAAGGATAAATTCAGCCAGTCATAAAAGGTGCATCATTATCGTCATGGAATTCTTTTTTAAGTTGTTTTCACTACGTGTATGGTGACCAGCTAAAATACTTCCTGTTTCCAGCTCTCCCATCTCAAGAATGCTTAATAAAGTTAGATTTATTATATCTACTTGTTTTCCTTGAACAAGCTTCTGTGTCATCAATTCTTTAAGTGACCATATTCCACATTTATTCTTATCTATTTCTACTGCAATACGTACCTTTTAATCAATGGCACAGAAGTCAGCCAGTAAAAGCTATTTGTATAGTGATATTGCATTCAATATACATCTGTTTCCTTTTAGTAATTAAGATAATCTGCAATTTCTCCTTTATTTTGTCATCTTATTTACATCAGATTACAAATTTGTTGTTAAAATGCAAGAGGCCCATGTGTTAATCAGCCCCATAACTTAACGTTTTTTGTCAGTTTTCCTTATTGTCAATGTAAGTTCCTTATTGTGAATTAAAAAAGTATATGAATATTTTTATCAATTATTTCAAATTATAATAACCATGATTTCTACCCACCACCCTAGAATGGGCATTTACACTAGTTAAGTCAATATTGAGTTAGAGACAAAGTTATGTCTTTTGAACAAGTTTAAATAATTATTCCTCCAATAAATCTTTGGATATATTAATACAACCATATTCCTTGCGAAAATACTTCACTTCACTCGCTACACTCAACATCATTTATTGTCCCCCCCCCCCCCCCCAAATATGTATTTGTATTGAAAAGCATTAAGAAATATCACAGAACAAGTTGCAATGCATGTCATATTTGTATGCATTTTGAAGCTGTTTTTTATTCATGAGATATAATATTCATGTGTATATATAGTGTTATAAAACATTTTGGAAATTTTGGACACTCTCCCCCTTCACAATACCCCCCCCCCCTCGTTCCCTAATGATATCGTTATCAGTGTCTAAAAATTATTTTTCTTTTTGCAATTATTTCTCTTTTTTTTGCAGCGACATATAGAAACAGATATGGTTATATATTTATTATTCATATACTTTGTTGATTCAATAAAAGTCAATAAAATATCACAATTATATATATATCAAATAACTTTATATCAAATAATGCTTAAAAGAGATAGCTAATATTTAAAAGTATTTAATAATAGCTTTTTGTTACATGATGCATTCAACAGTAATAATATCTTATTGCACTTGCCACCACTTGGAGGCAGAACTTCTTATGAGCAAAACAGGTGGACAACATTCTTTCTCTTTTCTTTACTAGTATGCACAACAAGTCATTTCAAATATACTTCAGACCTAGTGTTTTGAATAGCAGATTATATATTCATACACAGAAGAAGGACAAATAGTGCATTTAATATAGCCTTTAATTTGATACCTCATCTATCTATATACGATGCTTAGTTCATATTTTGATGTTCTGTTGGCGATCATTCTCATTTTAAAATTTTTAACCCGTTCATATGCTGTTTTAGCAAAGTGCATTTTAGCCATGCTGAATTATTCATTTCCTCCTTTTTCTCCCTCGCATTCTGTTTAGCGTCCGTTTTCTACTTTTGCCGGAGCGTTGCATTCATCGCTCTGTTGACACGGGCGCACATGCGTTTTCTCCATTCATCACTCCGTTTGCGATCGCCAAGTTCCGGTACCGCACGTTTTTCGAAGGAAGATTCGTTAGTTACGCTAGTGCCGTGGTCGGAGCAGGTAGAAGATATTGTCCGTCCCTGTTTGGGATATCTGGACTCAATGCCACCAGAAGTATGCCCTCAAGTTAAGAAACAATATAAACCTTTATTTTCTTCTCTATGACTGTGTATCGACTCGTTTTTCCTTTTTTTTATTTATATCACATCTTCATTTGTTTAGCAAGTTAAGTATTTTCAAAGATAGTTTCCTGTGATGTCGCCTGATTGGGGTAAGCCAGTAACATTTATTCTTTTATAATGTCAATACACGATGTATATGATATCCATAGTCTCTGGAAAAACCAGCGATGTGAGAGCCTGGACAGTTTTATAGAAACTTTTACATTATAATTTTAAGAACATAATTTAAATTTAGAGAATCACATTCAGTTCTTAGGCCTATGGGCCCCACGTAACCCGCACTTTTTGAAGTGACTTTTTCTATGTTCGAGATCCACTATATATCGCGGCAGACCCATGTCACAATTGGAATTAAAATTTTTATAATAATTTAAGGATTTTAATAACTTTGTTTTTTCATAAAAATGCATAACAGACTAAAAAAAGGTAATAGACTATTTTGATGTAATGAACAAATTACAAATAAGAAGAGAAAATTTTGGTTAGATAAAAATTGATACCAATGTCAAAGACATTGTTATCATTCCTCTCCCTAGAGATATCTTACGATATCTGATGTCATATCGCGGCATTTCTTACCGATATCGAAATACGGCATAGATATCAACGTTTAAAGTCGTTTTGCTTTGCGGCCCAATTCTGAGACTGCTTGGTATCGATGTTTGTTTTCTAGTTTAGCTACGAAATCTTTTCAACTTTTAACTTACGAGCGTTTCGTTTTTCTGACAATATGACGTCATACATTTACGAATTCCACGCATCTGGAGATGAATGACTGAATTCCAACTTAGGTATTGCGTCATCGTGCCAATGACGTACGCTGGTTTCTAATTGGATGATTTCTATAACTGCATGTTTCACTGTTAGTTACGTAGTTGATTTCTGTTTGTATGGTATATACTGGAGCGGCTTCATGTTCATATTGCTCGTTTTATATGTTATATTTCAGTTATGTGACTGATATAAGTAAAGGTTCGATAATTAAGCTGTTTAAGTTCTTGGCCGAAGTTATGGCCATATGTTGTTATATTTAATATCTTTAATCATGTTTTTAATTGGTTTTAATAAAGTTATGTTTGAATTATATCCTGACTTATTTCTGCATGTCAGTGGACATCGATTCTTAAACTCTGCTTTAAGTTGTTGTGGCTTCTAGGCCTAATTTGCCCTAGCAGCCCGTTATGGGTTATGGGCCCAGCCTGGACTGAAGCCCATGATATGCAGAGGGTTTAGGTATTTTAAATTTGTGCTTGTGTTCCTCAGTTGAATAGTTCAAAGTCATGATGTCTTCATCTGGCGCTGAGTTTTTTCGCATCGATAAATTAACGTCATATAATTACAGTACGTGGAGAGAGGATGTTCGTGTTCTTCTGATGGAGAAATCTCTATGGGAATGTGTGTCTACAAAACTACCGGAAACCAACGATCCAACGAAGGCTCCTACTGCAGCTGAGTTGGCAAGGAGAGTACACGCCTATTCCATTCTGTATTTGAATGTGAGTAAAGATTTGAGGCCTTTATTAACTGGTATCGAGGATCCATCTGTGGCATGGCAAGCATTAGAGAAACATTTTCGTCCCAGTAGCCATGCACGTATTGTAGAATTGACGGACTCTTTCTTCAAATGCAAATTGCAGCCTGGTGAGGAACTGAATCTCTATGGTGCTAGATTGAGGGATATGATCATGCAACTAAAAGACGCCGGTCGTCCAATTTCAGAGTGGTTAAAGCCGTTTCAGCTGATTAGACATTTGCCTGATGAGTACAGAAGTATTGTCCAGCTTATTTACCGTTTTTCAGATAAGGACTTTACCTTTGAAAATGTTCTGAACGAACTTTTATCTGAGGAAGCAAGATTAAAGTTGTTTAATTGTTCTTTTAACAAAAATTCTAATTTAAGTATTTTTAATGAAGTTGAAGAAATCTACAAAGCAGAGGTCTAGATCTTCTAATAAGCAGGTAAGTGCAGCCAGGGTTGTAAAAAACCCGGGTTTTTTGTTAAAAACCCAGCCTGGGCGGGTTTTATTAAAAAACCTGGGTTAAATGGGTAATTTTCTCCGGGTAAATTGGCTACTAAATTTTGGTACTTTGCAAAATTTATCCATTGAAATTTTGAAAATTCTCAGAGGAATTACTCAGGGAAAATTTATTTTTTTGCTTAGGAAAGCGCAAGAAATTTGATTGCCGAAACAAGTGGCAATCCTGATTTCAAATACAATCTTTGTAAACAAACACTTCATAGTCTAATAAGATGGGAATGACTTCATAGTCTTAATAAGGATCTCAATATTTTTCTCTGTTCTTAAAATACATATATATTATATGATCCCTTTAATTTAAATAACAAATTTTAAATTGCAAAGCTATCAATTGTGTTATTTAATAATAAAATATAAATATAACTTAAAAAAAACTTGCTCCTTTGAAATTATCATAAGATTAGCAAATGTTGATAAAAAATATCTTACAACAAAAATGTTTCTTATGTATATACAGGGTGTCCACTCTCAACGGCGTCCAATGGCTAATTCCTAAACCGTTAGTCATACATATATAGTTTAAATATTACAAAAATGTTTTCATTTGAGGCAAAGAAATATTTTAAAAGCGATTTGGGTCAATAAAAACATTTCTTAAATTATGAAATTTAAGTGTTTATACAGCCCAAGGTGCTATAAGTTATATTTAGTAAAACTTTCCTATTACACTGACAAGACAGACAAAAAAAGTCCCGTTCATATAACTCTAAAATTGACTGAGTTATGAAACTTTAAAAATGCATGACTTATATCACTTTTCTGCATCTGAACACAAATGAGTTTGGCCATGCTTTGAGGGGTCATATCCTAAGTACTTAAAAGTATTCTAAGAACTTTTCATGTGTATCAGCCCTTTGAAAAAAATAGTAAAATGTTATGATTGAGTTAACTTTTATTAAGTTTCAGATTGTCTAAAATTATTGTATTTTAACATATGTTTTATTTTGTAAGGATTTGAGACTATTTCTTTTCATGATTTCTTTTAACAAATATTATGTTATTTTATTTAACTTCAACGATCGTATGTATGTTTTCCCAGTTCAAAATTTGTACTCGAAATTTAACTCACTTTCAAGTTTCAAATATCCGATCAAGACTAAATTTTACATGTATACTTATGTAAATCTGATGACAATCTAATATTATGATTTTCGGTGGTTACCATTCATACTTATTTTACAGGATAACACAAAAAATTTCGGATAGATTACTGCCAAGAAGTTTAAGAAAAAGTTTTAGATTAGTTAACACAAGATTGCGATGGTTATGTTTTTTAACTTTTATGTATTTTTTAGCACTGAATCTGGGAATTACCTTAATTTTTAACCATCATCTCAGGATGTTTTGCAAATCATAAATTGTCAAAGTTAAAAAATAACAAAAATCAAATACTATAAAATAAAGGAGACGGCTGAGTTTTTTAACTTTTGATAATTGGTTTTTATGTACTTTTTAGCACTGAATCTGAAAATGACCTTCATTTTTAACCATCACGTTATAATTTTTTTGCAAATCGTAAATGTCAAAGTTAAAATATAGCAAACATCTGATACTATAAAACAGATGTAAAACTTTTATTTTATTTTATTTTCCTTAAGTGATGGTTAAAAATGAAGGTCATTTTCGGATTCAGCAGTAAAAAGTACATTAAAATAATCTAATAAATATAATAAGTTTAGTAAATATAATACTCTTGAAGCTAACTGAAAAGCTTAAATTTACATTTTAAATTAAAAGCTAAAACATTTTAAAGTTATAGGGTTCCCAATCTAAAAGTGCAAGTAAATTAGTACAAATATATTTTCTAAGATTCAAAGAAGTGAATAAAAAAAACAAAATAACCATGAACAACAAATACATCATTTGTTCCTTTCCAGAAATACTCTTAAAAAAACCCGGGCTTTTTAAGTGGGTTTTTTATAAAAAACCCAGCCCGGGCAGGTACCCGGGCAGCTACCCACTACAACCCTGAGTGCAGCAGATCCCAGTGTTAATTTTAAACGTAATGAATCTAGAAATTGTTTTAAATGTGGTTTAAGTGGCCACCTTGCTAAAAATTGTAGAAGGTTTAAACATAGGGTTAGTGAAAAACATGGTGAAGTGGGTTTTATAGCTAAAGCATATTATAATTCAAATACAGATAATACTGCCTGGCTGTTTGACACTGCCGCTAGTTCCCATTTTTGCTCACGTAAAGACTTATTTTGGGATTTTGAGCCAATTTCTGGTATGGAAATGAAAGCAGCAATTAATGGGGTAGCTTGTGAAGTTCTAGGTACAGGAACTATAAAATTTAATTGTAAAATTAAGGGCAGAAATCAGGTGGTTGTATTAAACAATGTCTTATATTCACCTAAATTACGACATAATTTGATGGCGGGCCATCTCTTTGAAGAGAAAAGAGCTACTTTTGTCGGTAAAAATGGGAGAATAGACGTATTTTTAAATGGTGGTAAATTATTTTCAGCTATTCGAAAAAATGGCCTTTACCATGTATTTCCTCAATACATTAAACGTAATGACAAAAATTTTCGTAGTCCAGAGGTTAACCAGGTTAATACGGAAAACAGCTTAGAAACATGGCACCACAGGTTTGCCCATATTAATAAAGATTACATACTAAAAACCGTTGATACAGTTAGAGGAATGCCTTCACTCAAAAATGAAGAGTTAAATTGTGAACCTTGCAAAATTGGTAAAGCCAGACGAGTTTCCTTTAGACCAATTGGAAAAATTAGGTCTGTAAAGTCGTTAGAGCTGTTGCACCTCAATGTAGCAGGCCCGTTTAAAACAAAAAGTAGAGGCGGTAATAGGTATTTTCTAACTACAATCGACAATTTTTCCAGAAAAGTTTACGTTTACTTGATGAAGGAAAAATCCAAGGTTTTTAACTGTTTTGTAAAATTTCAAAAGCGTGCTGAAACGTTTACTGGGAACAAAATCATTAATATTCGAACTGACAACGGTGGTGAGTTTTGTTCAAGGGAATTTGAAAAATATTTAGATGATAGAGTTATTAAACCTGAGAGGACGAACCCACTTTCTCCTGAAATGAATGGACTTGTTGAGAGATTCAATTTAACAGCCCTAGATGTGGTAAGAACGTTACTTAATGAGTCTCTAAACTGCATGATAGATTTTGGGGGGAGGCTTTGTTATTTTTTGTCTATACCTTCAATCGTACTTGCCATAAGAATTTCACTAAAATGCCGTTCGAATTATTTGGGGGAAAAGTACCGTCTGTCAAACATCTAAGAGTTTTCGGTTCCACTGTATATGTTGGGATTCCTAAATATGATCGTGGTAAACTTGATATGCGTGCTGAAAAGGGGGTACTTGTAGATTATGCTCTTCACACAAAAGGCTATCGTGTATGGATCCCCGAAAAAGACATAAAGTTATCGAGACCATCAATGTTAGAATAGAGGAACCAGTTAAAAATAAACAGGTTTCTGACCGAAGTTTATTCCATTTGGATGCGTTAGATTTAAACGATTCGGAGGTTTCCGATGCTGAAAAATCGTGTGTTGAACCCGATAAACAAGTTAAATTAATTGAGGGGGAGTCGGAGAGTTCAAAACCGATACAAGCAGTATCTAAATCTCCTACGTTAACTAAACCAAATATCGAGTGGTTTTGAAAGGCTGTTCCTCGTTCAGATGGATCGCGTACCGATATTTATTATAGTATATTGGGGACCAACATGCGTTTAAGATCCCAAAACGATGCTAAAACTTATTGTGAATCTAAAAATATACCTTTCGACCCAAAAATATTTGACTTCAGTGGTAAAAATAACTTTACGGGTATCGTAAATCAGGAACTAGAAGCAAATAGTTTAAATGAATGACAATTAAAGAGGGATCAGGTGAACGTTCCAAATACATTTCATGAAGCAATGCATTCCCCTCAAGCTGAATTATGGAAGCGTGCAATGGAGGAGGAAATTCAAATTATTAAAGATCAAGAAGTTTGGACTTTGGTAGAAAAACCTTCGAATGCTAGGATCTTGGAAAGCAGATGGGTTTATACTATTAAATGCAATAAAGAGAACGAAATAATTAGGTTTAAGGCACGTCTCGTTGCACAAGGCTTCTGACAAGAGAAAGGCATTCAGTATGATCAGGTTTTTAGTCCTGTGGTTAATTTCACTATAATACCTTTATTTTTCTCGATTTTAGTTTGTGGATTGAAATGGCATAATTTCAAATGGACGTTCGCTGTGCATATTTATATGCCCCTTTATCAGAAATTATTTACATGAGACAACCAGTTGGTTTCGTAGAATCAGAAACACCAGATCACGTTTGTTTATTAAAGAAATCTCTGTATGGACTCCATCAGAGCGGGCGTGAATGGTTTTACGAACTTCATTCCGTCTTAAAAAGTTTAAATTTTAAGAAGTTCGAGTGGACCAACTGTGTTTATTCTCTTAATTCCGAAATTGTCTTGCTGTTCTATGTTGATGACATGATTTTGTTAGGAAAGGATAAAGATCAAATGTTTAAAGTTATAGATGTATTAAAACAAAAGTTTGACATTAAAGTTTTGGGGGAGACCGTTAAACTGCTTGGGGTTAACTTTGAACAAACTAAAAATGGTATTTCTATTCAGTAAACGGATTACATTGAAAATATTTATGACCAATTTAAAGAATATTATCCACCTATTGTTTCTTTACCCATTTCAAAGGGGGTTATATTTTCCAAAAAGGATTGCCCTCAAACTAATGATGAAATTGCTGAAATGAAAGAAATTCCATATCATAACTTAATTGGATGTTTGTCCTTTTTGGCCAGTAGGACACGTCCCGATATTAGTTATGTGATTAATCTTCTTTCACAATTTCAAAGCAATCCTGGTGAAATACATTGGTTAGCTTTATTAAAGGTACTTGGTTATGTATATCATACAAGATATGAAAAATTAAGTCTTTCTTGTAATGATAACTTTTCAATAAATTGTTTTAGTGACGCCGAGTATGCATCTAACCGAGACGATAGAGTATCGATTGGGGGGTTTATTTTATTTTTAAATGATGCTGTAATATCTTGGCGAACTTCTAAACAACGTTGTGTAGCTCTTTCCACTATGGAGTCAGAGTATATTTCTTTAACTGATGCTGCTAAAGAACTTATTTGGATAATTAACATAATAAAAGAGGGTAAAGAACTACATATCTTTCCATCTTATTTTTCAGAGTTTAATTTATATTGTGATAACAGAGCTGCTATAGATTTTTCTAACTCTCCTATAGAAAATAGCAAAACTAAACATATACACGTAAGATATCATTTTTTTAAGAAATTTAGTATATGAAAAGTTGTTTAATTTAAAGTATGTATCTAGTAATGAAAACTTAGCTGATTACTTTACGAAACCACCTACTAAAATTACACTAGAAAATTTTAGAAAGAAAATTTTTGAGAATTAAAGTTAATTTAAAATGCTTTACTTTTTCTAGTTGTACTTATTTCATATTGAACTGGGATCTTGCTGTACTGGAAATAAAGAGAAAAAAAAAAAAAAAAAACTAGCATTCTTTTGAAAAATATTTAAATACCTTTTTAATGAAACTGCATATAAAGTTTTGAATTGGTTTCATGTTTTTGTGTACAGGTTTGTAACATCGTCCAGATGTGTGGAAGGCGGGCCATTGATGTCATATCGTGGCATTTCTTGCCGATATCGAAATACGGCATAGATATCAACGTTTAAAGTCATTTTGCTTTGCGGCCCAATTCTGAGACTGCTCGGTATCGATGTTTGTTTTCTAGTTTAGCTACGAAATCTTTTCAACTTTTAACTTACGAGCGTTTCATTTTTCTGACGATATGACGTCATACATTTACGAATTCCACGCATCTGGAGATGAAATACTGAATTCCAACTTAGATATTGCGTCATCGTGCCGATGACGTACGCTGGTTTCTAATTGGAGAATTTCTATAACTGCATGTTTCACTGTTAGTTACGAAGTTGATTTCTGTTTGTATGGTACATACTGGAGCGACTTCATGTTGTATTGCTCGTTTTATATGTTATATTTCAGTTATGTGACTGATATAAGTAAAGGTTCGGTAAATGAGCTGTTTAAGTTCTTGGCCGAAGTTATGGCCGTATGTTGTTATATTTAATATCTTTAATCATGTTTTTAATTGGTTTTAATAAAGTTATGTTTGAATTATATCCTGACTTATTTCTGCATGTCAGTGGACATCGATTCTTAAACTCTGCTTTAAGTTGTTGTGGCTTCTAGGCCTAATTTGCCCTAGCAGCCCGTTAATATCATGTCCCAGACC
Source organism: Maratus speciosus (assembly GCA_963932465.1). Classification (NCBI taxonomy): domain Eukaryota; kingdom Metazoa; phylum Arthropoda; class Arachnida; order Araneae; family Salticidae; genus Maratus; species Maratus speciosus. Next base: position 38,373,014 of record OZ010791.1, on the reverse strand, counting down.
ACCCTCTCCCTAGAGATATCTTATGATATTGTGTTCCAGACCACCCCTCTTTCCCTCCTAAAGTGATAATGTTATATATGCACAGCCCCTTATGATGGCTATAAAAGCTTTCACTTGAGCACATACATAATTTTTAAAAATATATTTATTGTTTCTCTACATTTCTGTTTGTGAAAATAAACCAAATGGTTTTATATGCTGATTACTGATTTTTCTGCCTAAATGTTCATTTTAAAAATTAGCAATTTGTTATAAAGTAACTTTTGATCTTTTTCAGACAGTCAAAACTCCAAAAGTCAGAGTAATAAAATCTGATGATGGAACAGTAGAAATAAATCCCAAATACCTTAGGCTGGTAAGAAACCTTCAAAACTGTTTGAAAAGGAATAAGTAAGTTAAAATAATTTTGTAATATGTGAATAGCATGATTAATGTTTGTGCATTTTTATTAAAATCTGTCTCGCCAATCTTGGGCGATAAAAATCTCTCATTGTAAATAACCTTGCAACTTTCTCTTTTGTTTTGCATATTTTATGAAACTCTATATTTATTTGTTACTGTAATTGTTACTTTACTTTTACTGTAGCAAACAAATGTTTATAATTATGTCATGCATTGATAGATGAAAAAATTTTATGTCAAAAATGAATAATTAAGTTGCAGTTTTCGATCATACTTTATTTTAACCCTCCCTCCCCCCCCCCCTTTTTTTTTGTTCTCTTCAATGGAGTAAAAATTTAAATTATGCAATATGTAGAAGTGATATTGGATTATAGTGAAATCGATGGTGTATGTTGCCTCATCTAATGTTACATGTGAAATTAACATTAATGGACAAGATACATACCATTGCTATATGTTTCAAATTAAAATATTTTTCTTGTGATATAAGTTATTTAAAGATATGCAGTTTGGCTCATTATTAAATATTGTTCAAGGAATAGAAAGTTGGTTGTGCTTTTGCATTTTTAAATTTCTCTTAATGTGAAGATAAGTTACTGGAAAATGATTTTTTCTTTGCAAGTAAATAAAATTATGTTAATCCTAGTTTTAAAAAGCTTAATGGATTTCTTTTAAAAAATTTTATCTGTCATGTCTGTAATTTAAATATTTTTTTTCTCATCTATTTATATTGTTATTATCAATATTCTTTGTAATTGAATTTAATAAAATTCCAAAACTTTCTATAAAATTGAGTTATTGTCTGAAGTTTCCTATTCAAATTTCAAACAATATCACTGGAAAAACTTTCATGTATGTTACCATATGAAAAGACTTATTTATGATCAAAGGAAATTAACTGAAGCATTTTTTTTTAATATGTTGAAAACTATTAATTTTTTTGGAAAAAAGATTGTAATGAAACTTGTTGCGTGATTATTAAAAGACTTTGCATCTTCTGTTTTTGAACTAATCGCTTTTGACAAAACTTCTTTCCCTTAAGTCCGACTTAATTATGCATACTCGTATTCCTGTTAGCAAATAAATATGCAATCCTTATGTAAATGGATGACATTGAGTTCCTTTTGCATAAACTAAACTATTCCATTACATCTAGTTGCTACCATGTCGAAATATCAAATATGAAAAAATGCATTTTTCATATTCTCTACTATTCTCTTGTATTGTGTATGATACATAAGGTACAAAATCATTATCTTTCCAGTCTTCTTAGAAACACAGATAATGACTGTTTCAAAGTGTCGAATATGCACATTTTTTCTTAATATTACAATATCAATATATCAAATGTGGCATATTCAATAATTAGCCACACAAATGTTCGTAATATTTTTCTCTTTATAATTGTTGTTTCCATATTAAACTATCGAATATGAAAATAGTCACCTTTCAAAAGGGTAAAAAACCTTTATATTGTGCCATATATTCAAAATTAGTGCCAGGCAGAAGTAACAAATATTTTTCTTTTGCTGTTTTATATTCTGTTTAAGCATGCTATCGAGATAAATCATCTGATTTTTTTTTACTCACCTAAAAAATCACATTCGTTAGTTTAAATTGCTGTGTGCTTATTTGTAGTTTCCTCAGGTTTATTTTTCCGTAGTAGCAAATATGCTACATTCAATTTTTGACTTGTAAAAATTTCGATATTTACATATTCAATTTAAAACACTTAAGAATTTTCTTTAATTATTTTAATAACGAATATACAGTAAATTAATAAAGAAAAAAGGGTACTTTTCAATTTACCAATGGCATGCCAAAATGTATGCTAATGCACCATTTATTTCCACCCTGACCCTGTAAAAAAATTTTATCACTACGCCAAACATGTGATTTGCTATTTATTGAACTTGAATCATTTCTTTATTATTATTATTTAATCGCAGTCTTGCAAAACATCTTAATTTGCTTTTTTTAAAATAAAAAATACTTATTAAGTAAAATTTATTACTGATGCCGTGATGGTTTTTACCATTTCGCAGTTACCTGGTGGTGTGGAAGCTACAATAAAATTATTTTAGAACTTTTGAATTATACATTAAAAGAATTTTTCTTCAAAAAACCATGAATGTCTTCATTCAAAAAAATTAAATGTTTCTTGCACTGCTAAGAGACATTTACAACTTCATACCTGCAATTTAAATTGAGTTTTATTTTTTTACTTTATTGTATAATATGTATTTGTTCTCTTATTTTAAGTATACAGTTGTATTGGTTTGATAAAATAGTTTGTAAAAGTCGGTAATTTTCAAATGTTATGTTTTTTAAATGCTCCTTCATACCAGCAATGTTTTTTTTTCCTCCCAAATGGTTCATTTTGCATGAATTTTGATTTGCACCAACTACAGTAGAACCTCTTTATCCCAAACTCTTTTAACCGAAACTCTTGGTTAACCAAAATCAATTTTTAAAGCTATTTTACTATCACATTTTTCTTGTGTAAAATCCAAGGGGAAACTTTGTCCATTTACTGTTTTCTTCTTCTATATGTATGCAATTATTGTTCCGGTATGTGAACTTTTAAATTATAGGCTTCTGATATGTTCAACAATTTATAGGATTATAAATATATAAATAAAAACAACACACCTTTAGAATCTTAGGTATTTATTTGTAAGAGTATGAGGGCTATGTATTTACAGACCTGCCAACTGCTACGAAAATTGGTCTTAAACTATGATTTTTTGCAAAAAACACAAACACATTTTTCGTTTCTAGTTGAGATTTTTATCCCATGCAGCATATTTTTCAGGAGTGATTCTGTTCTGAAATTTCCAAAATTTCAAAGTATTCATTTCCGAAAGTTTTAAAATAAATTGGTCATTAGTCCGAAAATTCGGACATTAAGAAAAATGCTCATGGAAAAAAAAAAAAAAAAAAAAAAAAATCTGGGCTCCAAAACAAACTTCTTGACATAAAACCCTCTTTATGTATATTGACCATGAGTGATTTGTGTTTCTTTAAATATTTATACAGGAATTCCCTTCCTTAGAAACAGAAGTACCATTTTAGAAATTCTGGAAGGGGGGGGGGGTCTTTCAGGGGCAAGGTTTGAAAAGTGTGCAAAATCGCACAATTTGCACACGGAAAAGGAAAGTCCTGCATAATGAAAAATGTTGTGCAGTATTTCCCCCTGTAGTTTCTTCCACAGACTTATGATTCTTTTATGAGTATGTTCCTAAATTTCTTGGAAGTCCGCAATTTTTTTTTCTTTTCTTTTATGAAATTTCCCCAAATTAATTCATGAATCGATCACGGAAAAAAATGAGAATTTCCTCAAATGATTGTGTAAAAATATCGGGTATTTCCCCAAAGATCTACGAAACGAATAGTGATTATCTTCAATTGGTCGCTGAATAAAATCGCTAATTTCGTTGAGACTTTAGAAAGAAATTGCTAATTTCGTCAAAAGATTACGCAAAAAATCATGAATCTCGATAAACTATCAAGAGAAAAATATTGTAAATTTCCTCAAAAGATCGCTTAAACGAGTAGTGAATTTTGTTAATTGGTCACAAAAACATAGCGAAAATGTTGCCGATTGGTTGCGATAAACTATCACAAATTTCGACAAATGACCGTGTAAAAAAAAAAAAAAAAAAAAAAAAAAAAAAAAAAAAAAAAATTCGTCAATTGGTCACAGAAAATAAATTTCGTCAAAGGATCGTGGTAAAATCGTGAATTTTGTCAAAGGATCGTGGTAAAATCGTGAATTTTGTCAAAATATTGCAGAAAGAAAATGTGAATTTCGTTAAAAGATCAATAAGAACATGCAAATATCATCGAAAGATCAATAAGAAAACTCAAGTTTCACCGAAAGATCATGGAAAGAAAACACTAATTTCATCAAAGTATCTGATAGGAGATACAAAGTACCTCCTAGGGGTTGGAATGAAATTAGCAGAGTTGCTTAATGCAGAGAGGAAACATTAATACTGATTTTCATAACCCCGATTAAAGAAAAACTTAAGAATGATTTACTGAATTAGATTTAGCTGAAAAAGAAATTTAAATTACTGTGGTGGTTCAAAAATGATGACAATGATTTTAAAACTAAATAAATTTATTAAAAACTTTAAGAAACAAAAGAACATGTAAATAAACTCATACAGGAAAAATATATATTCATTAACAAATAAAATAAAATGACTTATTATATGACTTGAACAATATTTAAACTTTAGTAAAATCCCTCGACGCAAGAAGGTAAAAATATCACATAGTTGGCATCACATCTTGAGAAACTATCATCATATATTGCACAAGAAAAATGACGATGTCACTGAAGCTCAATCAGACTTGTAGGTTATTTAACTCTCCCAAAGTTCTCACGATGCTAAAATTACTTTTATACATCCTAAAAGAGAACTCGAAAGTCGAAAAATATTGCCATCTGTAAAATCACACATACATAATTACTTCGCAGGATTTCGTAGAAAAATGAAGAACGACAACAAAGTACCGGTGTTTCACCATCTTGACAATTCAACCGACGAAGTCCAAGCTGATTCTCCGCTCATTTAAATTCCATACGAATCTATTTTTAGTTCGTCTAACACATTTAGGAAATGTCAATACTTAAACAGACTTAAAACTCCTCACAATGCAGAAATTATTTCAGCTGTAAAACCCGAAGAGTTGAACCAATCATAGCCGATAACGTCGTTCAAGAAAAACCAATACACAATAGAAATACAAACCGGCAAAAGGGAGATTTCACTAAACAGCTGCTACATCCTCTTCAACTAAAATAACAAGTGCCACAAACGCTTTGTTGTATATTGCGTAACCTTTAGTTCTTGTTCCTGTGCAAATACCCATTAAAATACTACTTTTGTATTTCTACCCTTAAAACTTTATCTGTCTTAAAATGCTCTTTCCTTTTATTAAATATATAAAGTTTTCCTTTTATTAAATATATAAAGTTTTCCTTTTATTAAACATATAAAGTTTCTTTTATTAAAATACTCTTTAGCTTTACTTACCTTTTGTTTGAAGTATCTCTTTCTTTTTAAACCTCCCTTAAATGTCTTAAGTATCTGCATTATCGTTTAGCTACCGTATGTTTGTCATTAACGCTGCTCTGTTTACAAAGTTCTCAACGCCTGGCTTCATTTCCTTTCAACATCTGATTGTAGTATTCACAGCTGCTAGAAGATGGCGGTAGGTGTCCGGTCAGTGACGTCTCACCTACAGGAATTGCATCATTCTGTTTCTCCTAATGAGATTCATAGAGTTTGAAGGGAATTGTAATACAGTCTCGTTATTCACTGTTAACCTTATTAATGATCGGCGTATATATACATTGTGAATCACCAATTTCATCAGTTTTCGATTAGTGTAGTAACATGTAGGTGACAAATCCAGTTATTGTCTTTACGGCAGTTATGTTTAGATTGGTGCATGATGGTAGTTGAGAAATAAAAACTTTTTCCCAGTTCTGTTAAGTTTTTGGCAAAAGTTTTCTCGTGTCAATGGATTACTTATAGTCTGTTTGAGTTATTTTAAATCATTTTCTTCTGATGCTAAACTGTTGAAGTGATAAAGGCCATTTTGTGTCATGTACAGTCATATTCCTGTTTGCGTGTGATGGGTCATCTGTGGAGTTGTAAGAGAGAACTTATCTTTGTTCCTGGAACAGATGTATTTTCCTGTATCAGCGCAGTTGTAGGTCATTAACCGTAGATATCATCGGAGAGTGAGATGAAAAAGTTTCGTCTGTTTTTGAAAACAAGGAATCGGCTTTTTCGCTATTTATGTTTGTCATTTAGAATAGAAGCATCTAGTGCAGTGGTTCCCAACGTGGGGCGCATGCCCCACCGGGAGGACATTTGATTCTTTAGGGGGGCAATTTCAAATTATAACTCACCCATTCGCTCTCTGTTTTTTTAAAAGTCTTTTTGTTGAATTTTAAAAAAGCTTAAAATCAAAATGTTAAAATGGAATCAATACCAGAATAATTATAATATTTTAGCGTCACCTTTCCCCTTTTCTTATACATAAAAATTTCTGTAACTTTTCTGGTTACTAATGTATTTTACAATTTTTCTCAATTATTTATCGAATGATCTATTTTTATCTATTCATTCTGCTGTATGTAACATAAAGAAACTTCTACACTTGAAATTACTTAAGAGTATACCTAAATCTTATTGTCTTTAACATATTTAACCTAAAAAATATTTGAAATAACTAAATGTGGTACTAACAACTTTATAAAGTTTTTAAATTTTTAATAGCATTAAATAAGGAAATGGATAAATTGTAAATAACTATGGCTGTTGTGCAGACCTCCTACCCGCTAAATAAATGTATAACATGTACAATTTAAATTTGAAAATGCGATAATACATGGCATTTAATTAACGATAATTGGGATGGAAAAAGATAAATTTGTTTTGATGGGGAATAACGGCTACTTAAACTTGATAAAGGTCAGAATCTTAAAATGCTTCTTGTGTACTTTGTTATAAATAGAAAGGAAATTTGGTCTCCAAAGATTTTCCAACAACTCCCAATGTTACTAAAATTCAATGTAAAATGTGTCATCATTTTCAATTTTAATACTAAATATGAGAGTCTCTTTAGTCATTTTAGGACAATAAAAATAGAGGCATATAACACTTCTGTTAAAAATTGAGGTAAGTTGGGAAGGCACAAATCTATTTTGGCATAAAAGTGAAGATTTATAGCCTTCATTCCATTTATAAAATTATACTAAAAACACATTTGTGGAAGAAAATTCAGCTCTGTGATAAGTTAAGAAATGTGAAATGAATAATTATCGTTAAAACTGTTAGGCTTCCTTCAGGTGAATAAAATTTGATTTTCAAATAATAAGAGATATAGGTTACAGAATATGTGTGTGTGTGTGTGTGTGTGTGGGGGGGGGGGGGGGGGGGGATCATGATTTTTCAGATTCTTCGGTGCGGCGTGGGCAATAAAAGGTTGGGAAACACTGATCTAGTGTAATGACGGAGGTTTTCACTTTTTCAAGTTATGAGAAACTGGTTTTGTATATCCATGAGTTCCATTGCTGTGATGGAAATATTTTGTAATATATTAATATCCCATAATATGGGCCGTTAATTAAAAGTAAAATTAAATTTGAAGTTCTTTTTAGTTACAATGCGTTGTGTAATGTTTGCAATAAAACCCTCTGTTCTTTAAGGTCAGCAATTGTAAAAAAATAGAAATAAATGAAACTTCTTACTTGGATCGTGTAGTCTGTAAAATAAATGAAGAGGAGACTTATAAGCATAAAGCAATCCTTTATTTTCATCTTGAAGGAGAGAAGAAAGGGCTTCCCGTTGGTCACCGTTCATAAATTAATTCTTGCCAATAAAAACATCTACTCCACTAGAAGATAGCTATTTCTTTTAAAATTAAAGTGCAGCATGAATCAAGAAATTATTAAGAAATAATTTAACCGGAGTTGTTAAAGTAGTACACATCGTTTACGCAAAAGCTTTTCACCGGATTCCACATTCATCGGCGTCGGCAGACCGGAGCCGGAGCCCGCGATCTTTTTAAAACCAAAACTAAGTCATGACAGCTCTCCAACAAAACAGATTCTGATTTAAAATTAACGGAATTTTTAATTTATAGTAAGAATACGGGGACTTCAAAAGTTACTGAAAGAAAAGATTTAAATCTATTAGAGAATTTAAAATATTAGCTAATGTCTTAATAAACAAATCCAAAAGAAAACATTTAAAAAGCTTTGTTTTAATTTGCTCCCTGCACAGCGAATGGACACACCTCCGAAAGATCAAACACCCATTCAATGCATATGCCGTGAGAGACTTGCTCCGATGACGTCATCACAATCGTACAAAGTTCAAAGGAGAAGCATCCCATACCAGGGGCAGCCGAACGTCAGCGAACTTGCCGATGTGCGGTGAAGCGAAATCGCCCGCGCAAAAATAAATATGGATTTAAGTTTAAAGAACATCGATGTATAAGGCAAAAGAAATAAAAAAGTAACATAATTTAAACACTGTGAGATTTCATCTCACAATACCCCCATTTACCGAGTAAAATTTTGGCAGAGCAAGTGATGTAAAAGGTAAAATGAAATAAAAACCTTTTACAGAAACGGGATGACAAAATTTTAGATGCCAAAGACAGAGAAAAAAAAGATAAAATATTAAAGTAAAGCCAAAAGTTAAACTGCTGCAAATAAAATTAGTGGTGACCAAAAGGGAAGTGAGAAGAAAAAGAAATTACATCAAAAGTATACATAGTCAATTCAAATAGTATACATAAAAAAAATGCCAAATCTTTCCATTTATGGCAATTGCAGTATGATGTGAAACTTATCTTCAAAAATAATACTTAAGTACAAATGCTAAAGAAAATGAGAATTAGCATATATAAAATCTTATGTATTACTTAAGTAAAAATGCTAAATAAAATCAGAATTAGCATATATAAAATGAGAATTGACATATATAAAATGAGTATTAGCGTATATAAAATGAGCTCATTATCAAACATTTAATTAAATTGATATACCATGTAAGAAAAGTTGCACTTTATAAGCAACAAAGATCAAAATAACTTCAGTAGTTGATCATCGCCTAGGACTTATAATTTTTAAAATAGAGCATTTATTTTAATTACTCCAAACTGGCCATACATAAAAAATATCTTTAGTAACATTTTCATCATCAATTTAGTACTAAATATGTGACTTCAAACAACCAGCTGTATTCCACATGAACAAGTAGCCAAATCGTGCACTAAATGACCACTCACATGTAAAACACAGATAGTTAAGGTAGTTGCAACAATATATATATAAGAGACATGTCTAAAATGAATTAAGTGTTTTACTGCTGAAACATATACTTTTACTACTTTTCATTAGCCCTGAAAATATGTATTCAAAAGCAATATATCAACAAACACCAATACTTCTTGTATTATTTACTCATCAAAATTTTTCAAAGTATATACTATTCTTTAAAATATGAGACATCACTTAACACAATTTCAAATATGTATAAAGATAAACTCATAAATTTATGGACAAATAAACAAACCGAGAAACCATGGTTTTAAGAATAAGTAGGTACTTGGTTGAGTAGGTGGGGATCCCCAGAAAAAAATAAATGCTTTCATATACAATGAAAGAAAATTGACACTATCATGGGAAATTTAAATTTTTAAGTGTACCATAATACTACATGTGTACATGTACTCATTTACATAAAATATTTCATGCAGAAAAATCAAGAGAAATATGTAAAAAATATACTATTATCCACAATCATAGAACAATATACACTGTGACTACTCATGTTTTACTCAAGATTTCAGGTGGCTTGGATCTCCATAAACAAGGCTCCTGACACCTTGTGCAAAAAGAAAAATAACTATATACACTAAATAGCACAATATACCATCCCATAACTGCAAAAACAACAGCAATGTCCTTCTTTACAGATCCTTGATTCATTAGCGTTATAAACACAATTTAAAGTTTGCATGAAAAATAAAATAAATAAATGTTATCAGAATGTTAAAAAACACGCTGAAAGTTTTGGTACACAAAAAAGACATCAGTTATGTGTATTGTTGCAAAGGTGTAAACATAGTGTTTACCATGTAGAAACAGGTGCATATCTCTAGATGACATACACAAAAAGGCAACATCAACTTAACAGTTGAATAGACATATTACAGGAACATTGGACGAGAACTTTTTTTTTTGGCGACAACACAACATCTGTGTGCTTCACTTCCTTTGAAGCTAATCATTAACTTTCAGCAATCACTATTTTCGGACACACTAAAAGGACGAATTATAGAGCACTGAAGTAGACAAAATGATGTTGTATTTGGTGAAAAATCGATAATGATTCACACACACATCTTGGGTAGACAAATGAGACATAAGTAGGTAGGTGATGATATCAATAAGCACTTTTTCTTTAAATTTCTTAGTAATTTTGAAGATTCACTAAGGAACACTTCTATATCAAAAGGCGCTGTTAAATAGTTACTAAGAACTGTGCTTTTCTTTTCATGTAATCTTGTATAGGAATTGATTTGATGCTTAAAAAAATTTTTAATTTCTTCATTAATAATAAATCTTCAGAATTCATTCACTTAATTACTTGTGTAAAAATATGAGGCATATGACAACATAAAAATTTAGAGACTTTGGGTATATTCACAAATGAAAACAAAGGCACAATAAAATTTTTGAAATATGGGGAATTTAGACAGAAAATAAATTGATCTTGAGAATTCCTGAATCAAAATACAACTCTTGTAATTGCAGGTATATGTAAGACTCAATATTGAGAGTAACTAATTTTATAATATTTCATAAATTTGCTTGATTTAGCAAAAAAAAAAAAAAAAAAAAATAGCAACACTGACTTATAGGAGCAGATAAGTCAACCAATCCACTTAGTAAGGATAAATTACATCTCACAAGAGAAAAGGCAAACCAACAAAACTTCCATAATCAGGTCTTGTGACAGCTATTACTTGAGAAAACATCTGAGATTACTCGTAAATCTTATTTAGCTTTAAAGACAAACAACGAAGATATTGAATTGAATCAGACATTGTAAGGATAAATGACTCAAACATGACATGACCCCTTTCAATAATCACTTCAGCGTTGAAAATGAAGCATAAATTTTAAAGTTATTGTTATAAAACAGTGAGTTAAGCAGGTAAGTATTAATACATTTATCTTCTATCATCAAACAAGGAAAATACTAGAGAAGAGGTCAGCACAAATGGATACAACACATCAGTGAATGGCCAACTTCATCATGTAAGAAACTGTTTAAACTGAAGCAAAGTTTTTTGCAGGTGAGTATATATATATATTTTTTAACAGGTTGGAATAGAAACTCTTAGAGCAGCATATGTAGAGAGACAGTCTTTAAATATGCGATAGCATATATATAGCAGTGACACAGTTAAAATTATTGCAGAGAAATACTGACAATATGAGAACTTATTTTAAAAACTGCATAAAACCATAAGATTTTTTTTTTAAGTAGATGATGTAAAATAATTTCAAGAATATAACTGTAACAGGAATGAAGTAGCCCCATGCCTACTTCTTCTCAAGAGTAAAAAAAAATAATGCTGCTTTCATTCTTTTTCTGAGAGCAACATGAGAATCTCGTCTGTTGAAAACTGTCATAGTCTGCACATACGATGAAGTGGAAAGGTCCAATTTCAAAATTACAACTTGCCATAATAAGAATATATATATAAAAAAAGAAACAACATGAAATTTTCAAATATAAAACTTTGTCAGCTGAGAGTGCTTTTAGAAACAACATGAGAACAATTGTATAATAAATGTGAAAATATTCTTAAATGCATACATTCTTAATTTGTAAATTGCAGATTATCTTTGCACTAAGCCAAACTGTATGATTATAATAGAACATCACAGTCCAGATGATATAAGAATAAATCTATGAACAAACTCTTGTATTCAAATTATTGTTAAACAAAATATCTTGATTTGAAATTTGTAGAATAGAAGCATAGAAATCTCTAAGAATGTTATATAGGATATTTGCAACTACTAACTTCTGTGAAGAATTTCAGCTTCAGAATAATAAGTATGACATTAGAATAAAATTTCTTAGCACCAGTAATCATAATTTCAAAAATAATGCTTCTTATAAATATATATAGATTTACAAATTTGTTGCAATTTAATAGTGCCATAAAAATTTAATTTAAAAACCCAAAGTCATAGCCTCTTAAAATATGAAATATGTTCTTGAGAACAATTTTATTATTTCAAATTCATTAGAATTTTCCTAAGAACAATATATAATTCATTTGAAAAAAAATATATATACCAAATAATCATTCTTTAAAAAAAATTATGTTCTCTAATAATTCATTACAAATAAAAGAATATGTAGATGTAATTCTTTCAAATAAAACTATTTAAATGGAATAATAATTATGCATCATCAAAAATATGACTATTCTTCAGAAGGAAATTGATCTTAATTTAAATAATGTTAAAAAAAATATGGGAAACTTAGTAAAATATATTATATTCTTCAAGATGGAGCAGAACAATATTCATTCTATAATTATAAAATCTAATTCTTCAAAATAGAAAAAAATCTATGCAAGAAATTTTTTGAGAACAGAAACTTCCAATACTAAAAAAATATTGTCATATGTAGTTATGCAAAAATTCTTGCATAAAATATTCCATATTTCTTAAAAAATTCACTATAAGAACAAATCTTGAATACTATTGAACACATCAAAAAAATTTTCAAAAGTTATTCTGAGAACAAAAGTTCTAAAATATTACGATTTTCTTCAAATCAATCAAAATTTTTCTTCAGAACCACCGTTTTTGCGGCACCAAATGTGATGGGAATACTTTGTAATATATTATAATCCATATTTATGTGCCGTTAATTAAAAGGTATAATTAAATTTGAAGTTCTTTTTAGTTACAATGCGTTGTGTAATGTTTGCAATAAAAACCTCTGTTCTTTAAGGTCAGCAATTGTAAAAAAATAGAAATAAATGAAACTTCTTACTTGGATCGTGTAGTCTGTAAAATAAATGAAGAGGAGACTTATAAGCATAAAGCAATCCTTTATTTTCATCTTGAAGGAGAGAAGAAAGGGCTTCCCGTTGGTCACCGTTCATAAATTAATTCTTGCCAATAAAAACATCTACTCCACTAGAAGATAGCTATTTCTTTTAAAATTAAAGTGCAGCATGAATCAAGAAATTATTAAGAAATAATTTAACCGGAGTTGTTAAAGTAGTACACATCGTTTACGCAAAAGCTTTTCACCGGATTCCACATTCATCGGCGTCGGCAGACCGGAGCCGGAGCCCGCGATCTTTTTAAAACCAAAACTAAGTCATGACAGCTCTCCAACAAAACAGATTCTGATTTAAAATTAACGGAATTTTTAATTTATAGTAAGAATACGGGGACTTCAAAAGTTACTGAAAGAAAAGATTTAAATCTATTAGAGAATTTAAAATATTAGCTAATGTCTTAATAAACAAATCCAAAAGAAAACATTTAAAAAGCTTTGTTTTAATTTGCTCCCTGCACAGCGAATGGACACACCTCCGAAAGATCAAACACCCATTCAATGCATATGCCGTGAGAGACTTGCTCCGATGACGTCATCACAATCGTACAAAGTTCAAAGGAGAAGCATCCCATACCAGGGGCAGCCGAACGTCAGCGAACTTGCCGATGTGCGGTGAAGCGAAATCGCCCGCGCAAAAATAAATATGGATTTAAGTTTAAAGAACATCGATGTATAAGGCAAAAGAAATAAAAAAGTAACATAATTTAAACACTGTGAGATTTCATCTCACAATTGCATTATTTCTACAATAGTTTTACACAAGCCATGATGTTTTTAAGTATTTCGTTTGTCATGAAGTGAAGTCCAGTACTTGAGATAACTTATTTAATATGTTAAACTCCTTTTACTTTTATGGTTGTTTGGGAACCAGCATGAGCATTTCTGCTGTATAAGCAGCTCTGCAAATCTTTAATAATTCTGATATAACGTTAAGTTATATCCATCAGGATGTCCGAACATATATCTGTCTCGGGTGAACGAAAACTAGACTTCCACGCATCGCGAAACAACGCCCTCTCACGGCCTTGATAGCATGCTTCCAGAAGTTTCAAAGTGACGTCATCGGATTTGCATAAGCAAATCACGATCATAACGAACCACTTACGCCATCTAGTAGAGGCAGGAGAAACTACTTTGAAGTCAAAGAGGGAAAAGAAAGATATCGCGATATGGACATAAACAAATGCATTTCAAAATGACAAAGTCAAATTAAGAGAATGCAGTGAGCTGGAAAACTATTTCAATAGATAAATACAGGAAACTTATTTTAATTTAATTAAATTATACCTTAAATTTATAGATCTACATAAAATATAATATGAGACTAATTAATTTAAGAAGGTAAAAAGATAAGAATTCTATTTCAAATAAAGGTAAGTGGGCTTTATAAGTTTAAATAAAAGGAAATATTAAATAGGAATACATGAATATGTGTACAGTGACAAGACTAGGGTTGCATATTCCTAACAGTATCGTGGTAAAAAACACAAAATTCGTCAAATGATCGCGGTAAAATGCGAATTTCGTCAAAAGTTCGTAGTAAAAGTGCAGATTTTAACAAAGAATCGTGATAGAAAAATGTGAATTACGATTGTAAGAAAAAAATTTTGTATATCCTGAAATGATCGTGGAAAAAAAATTGCGAATTTCGTCAAAATTTACTGCACTGGGCTAAAAAATTGGAACCAGGCTCCTTTTATAAATGTAAAAAAAAAAAAAACGCTTCGAAACGAGAAGATACTCTTAAAATCGTATAAAAATTTTCAGAGGAAAAAATTTACTACATTGAGTTGAAAGACTGAAACCTTATTCCTTTTACGAATGTCAAAAGATAGCTGTGAAACACAAAAAACCAACCAACCAACCTCCAGATTAATTTTAATTTTGTGTGTTACTTTTTCTCATTTTCAAAGGTTGGCAGGTCTGTATTTAGCATGATTTAATTTACCTAGTAAAATGTCACTTATGTTTTTTTTCTTCCCCCAATAGGCGATTATTTGTTAAAGTTCTAATCTCAGATGGCATTTTCATACCAGCTGAGGATGACTTGAAACGCATGATATCAGAAGAAGGTAAGTTACTTTTAAATAGATTTGTTAGGACAAATTTCTTTCCTTGTATATATTTGATATAACATTTTTTTAACCAAATAATGAAATGATAAACATAGTATGTATATATTAACCCTTTATGTACTGAATTATGAATTCATGAAAATTCTATCTTCTAAAGTATTTTTCATGAATTGTTTAAACTACATTAGAAGATTTACATAATCATTTAATAAATTTTAGAAGGATCAGTTAAATTTGAATTTATAGGGATTTTGTGCAATATTTATAACCCCCACTCAAATCTTTTATTTTAAATATTTTTCTTAGTACTTTGTAGAATTAAGAAATGTACAAATATAATGTTCTTATAATAGAAATATAGAAGTATTTCCAAATTGAAAAATCCCCCTTCCCAAATGCCAAGAAAGCTGAAAAGGTGCCAAGGCAAAAGAAATCATCCTTTTAAAAATATTTTTGTTATGTGTAACCAATAATGCTTTTGGAACAAGATAAAGTAATGTATCTATAACTCTTTCTAAACTGTATTACAACTAATCAATGTATTAAATGAATTTTATAACAAGTTATTTTAATGATATTTATAAGTATCGTCAGTAGATAAAGTGTTCTGTATATGTCCATTTACATCCTAGAGTAGGTATAGGTATGGCAATCCTTTTGATGTGCGCATACAGTAACATCAAATGAACAATATAAACAAACATTATCAATCTTATAATGTGGCAATGATTTACATAAACATATGTTACAACCATGGTAACAGAGCGAAAAATAAGTATCAAAATAAGCTTTGAGCCACAGAAACTGGCATTCAAAATTGAACTTGGTGGCTTTGCTGGCATTTCTATCCATCATTTAAAGTAATCAGTCGCTGTCATCTGCCTTTTGCTCTACAAGTCTTTTAGCATAGAGGTAGGCAGTATTATAGATGGCGCTACATTACCCAATAACTCCAAATGGCTGCCATACTACATACTCTTTTTGTTATTAGAATATATATATGTAATCGACAAATATTTAGGAGGGACCTCTAATTTTATGTCAAATCATATTTCACAGTAAAAATAAAGGTAAGGAAAATTATTTCTCTTACCTGATGTCCCGGTGTTGAGACAGGAACCGCCATACACTTCAGGATACATCCATGGTACGCCTTTGTGACTTTACCGACAGTTGCAGTGCTAAAATCTTTATTGAAAAAGAAATTGAAAAATGTGATTGAAGATGTAATTCAGGTGTGAGGTAAAGCATGGCTAGTTTCATTTAATAATGTGATTAAACTTTCATCTTGATTAATTGTTTTAATAAACTTTATCACATAATAGAACAGAAGACAGACATTTTATACGTCGTTAATTACAGACGCATAGAGCAGAAGTGAAAAAGTACGTGTTGAAAAAGAGGGAAAAAAAAAGGGTGGCGAAGCATATACTTCTACATTAAAAACCACAATTAGGTGAAGAAACTGATGCATAAGCTATTATGCTCGCACATGACATTGAAAAGGAAGAAAAGAGTTTCAATAAGTCCGGGAATAAATGTAGCAGTTCTTTTTTTTTCTGGAATATAATTTTGTTCAGAGGGGTTCGCACATATTAACACCCCCGCTGAAACCCTGGAACAAAAAGTTTTAAATGTTCAAAACAATATTTCTGTGAAGCTCAAATCGAGGCTTGGGAAGGGGTTTGGTTAGAAGGTCTGCAGTCATTGCTGCAGTTTCAAGGTACGTCATAGTTATTGTCCCTTCCTCGACAAGGTTTCTCAGAAGATGATACCGAAGGGATATGTGCTTGGTTCTTTGATGATGCTTATCGCTTTCGGCAAGTTTGATGGAAGACTGGTTGTCCTCAAACAGAGTTACTGGTAGTTCTTGCTCGAGGTCCAGTTCCTTCAGTAGTTCTAAAATCCATATAGTTTCTTGTGCTGCGCAAGCGGCAGCCACGTACTCTGACTCAGTTGAAGACATGGCAATACAAGCCTGCTTTTTTGATGTCCACAGAAGTGGGTTATTTCCAATCATAAGTAGATTTCCTGACACTGACTTTCTGTCAGTAGGATCATTTGCCCAGTCTGAATCAGAATATGCCCTCAAGACAGGTTTTTCTAAATTAGTGTATGTTAATTTTAAGTCAATTGTAGTTTTAAGATATCTGATTGTTCGCTTAACAGCTTCCCAATCCTTAGCCCTTGGATGCTCGTTTCTGCGACTTAAAATATTTACCGCGGCACTAATATCTGGCCTTGATACAGTCGCGATGTATAGTAGAGCTCCTACGGCTTGTCTGTAATTCGTATTATTCGGGAGGAGATTTTCATCATCCACTAACTTAACGTATCCTGGTTCCATTGGTATATTAGTTGGTTTCGAGTTTTCTAAGCCGAATTTAATTATTAAATCATTAATTTTATTAATTTGATCAAGCGTCATGGTATTTTTGTCAGGCCGATTAATATTTATCCCAAGATAATATTTTGCTTCACCTAAGTCAGTTACAGGGTATTCCTCGTTTAATTCGTTTATAAGTTTATTAATATTCTCATCTTTCCCAGCTATGAGGAGATCGTCTACATAAACGATTACGTAAGTCGTTGTTTCATTGGTTGTTTTCTTATATAAACATTTATCGATCCTACTTTGGTGAAAACCTAATTTAGATAATGATTTATGTAATGTCAGGTTCCACGCTCTGGCGGCCTGCTTCAAACCATAAATGGCCTTTTTGAGTCTGCATACCTTATGCTCCTCTCCCGGAACTGCATAGCCTTCAGGCTGATGCATATACACATTTTCTTGCAATTCCCCGTGAAGGAAAGCGGTCTTAATATCTACATGTCTTAAGTTCAGATCCTTATACAATGCCATTACTAAAAAACTTCTAATTGTCGTATGAGACGCGACTGGCGCAAAGGTCTCATCATAATCTACCCCATACTTTTGGGAAAAACCCTCTGCGACCAGCCTAGCCTTAAACTTTTCCAGCAAACCCTGGCTATTGTATTTGGATTTGAACGCCCACTTGCAACCGATCACTTTCGTTCCTGGTGGGACTTCGACTAATTCCCATGTATTATTTTCGCGAAGAGAATTCATTTCTTCTAAAGTCGCTTCTATCCACTTTTCCTTTTCAATCGGGTTTTGCATATTTTTTATATTGTCCCAACTTTTCGGATCTTCTACTTTAACGTCATTTGTTAAGAAAGCAAATCTATCGGGAGGAACTCCCCTGTTCGGTCTGTTTGATCTACACGGGACGTTTTGCGTTGTATCCGAATTTGCATTTTGATTTTGCGTTGTATCTTCGG
This sequence comes from Maratus speciosus, assembly GCA_963932465.1. Taxonomy (NCBI): domain Eukaryota; kingdom Metazoa; phylum Arthropoda; class Arachnida; order Araneae; family Salticidae; genus Maratus; species Maratus speciosus. Next base: position 38,354,536 of record OZ010791.1, on the reverse strand, counting down.
CGCTGTCAATATTATCCTCGATTAATTGTAATTTTGGAACCGAATTTTCAAAATTTGGTATTTCATTGTTTTTATTTGATATGCTATCCTCAGTTATGTTTTTACTTTTAGTCTCCAGAAATTTTACGGTTCTACTTATTACGATTTTCTTACCGTCCGTACAAATTCTGTAGCCCTTACTCCTATTGTCGTAACCTACGAATATCCCCTCTATGGCTGCATTATCCAATTTTCTTCTATGAGTCTTTTCCACATAAGCAAAGGCACGACAACCGAAGGTTTTAATTTGAAAGATGTTGGAAATATTTAATTCTTTTAAGTTATTTTTAGCATACCAACTGCTTATTTTAAGTTTTAAAACCCCATTTCATCATCTTGTCGTCCACCCTGCAGAGAACACGTTTTCCCGGCGACTGTCGAGATGTTTACGTTCTCAATCGGCGAGTTGAGTTATCTCACGGTTGCTCTGTGGAAGGAAACTTCCATTTTTCAGGTTCTATAGATGGCGCTGTCGTTCCGGAGATGCACGACGCTTCGTCTTAGTTGACGTTTGCTAGGCTGTGATTCGTCCAGGTAATTAACTGTTCGTTTCGCGGTATTTTATGCAAATGTCTTATTTTTGAGGTGTATATATACCTGTACAAATTTCAGAGGTGGGTGCTTGGTCTCACATGCAAGTATCAGTTCGTTCTCATCTTGAACGAACATTAGATTGTAATGGGTATTCTTTTGAAACAATGTTCTTAGCTCTAGTAGAGCTCTGTCTAAAGTTAATGTCTCTTTTAGTTTCTAATAAATGTGTTTGCTTTTAAAATCTTTGTCATTAATCAACACCATATCACCTTTCATACTTTACATTTTTCAGATAATTTATGAGTAGAAAGAGTATGTTTTTCCATATTTTGGGAAACATCGGTTATGGGCCACTCTTTTTGCCCATATTAAGTATTTAATTTAGAGATGGTGTTAACGTTAAAAGTTCTAAAAGCTTAAAGATAGGGGGGCTCTAAAAACTAAAGATGGAAATAGATAAACTTAACAATTATAACTATGCCACCTGGAAAGATGATGTGACAGCACTTTTAATGGACAAAGGGGCATATGAACATGTTAGTAATAAAGATTTAAAAGTTAAAGAAGATGCAACTCCTAAAGAGAAGCGCGATTTTGAAATTAAAAAGAATCAGGCCTATAGTACAATATATTTAAATATTAGTAAAGATTTAAAGCCACTGATTCGTGATACTAAGGTTGCATCAGAAGCCTGGGAAAGACTTAAAGTTCACTTCCAGCCAGCAACGCGGGGAAGATCTATTGGTATTTTAGATGCCTACTTTAATTGTACTTATGATCCTAACGAAGCGATAGGACTGTATGGAGCAAGACTTAAAGAGATTTTAGAACGTATGGGGGATACGGAAATAGAATTACCCGAAATTGTCAAAACTTACCAGCTGATTAGATTCCTTCCAGACACTTTTTCTGGTATCGTGCAAGCCATTTATAGATGGTATAAAAAGGACTTTACCTTTAACAAGGTATTAGATGAGTTAATATTAGAAGAGGATCGTTTAAAGCAAAGTAGAAAAGATTCGCTTAAAGGGGAAAAATCGGCATTAGAAATAAAGTTAATAAAACCCAAAGAAGTCCGAAAAAGAGATAAACACCAAAATCAGAATTGTTTCAAATGTGGCAAACCAGGTCATAGGGCTGTTAATTGTAGAAGTAACCCTAAAAATGCAAAACGAAAAAGTTACGTGACAGAAGCTAATTTTGGTCAGAATAACAACTTTCAAGATAAATTGAATTGGGTGTTTGACACCGGTGCGTCAAGTCATTTTTGTAACAACAAAGACTTGTTTGTAACGTACAAACCGGTTAACAATACTAAAATGACTCTCGCTGTAGGCGAAGTAACTAGTCCTATTGAAGGAATGGGAAACGTAGATGTCAATTTCAGAGTAAATGGAAGAGTTAATGAAATACGATTACATAATGTAATGTACTCTCCAAAGTTAAGAAGAAACTTAATTTCAGGTGCAGTATGTGAGAAGAAGGGTTCTAAATTTGTAGGAAAGAATGGCAAAATAACCTTATTTGACGAAAAAGGTGAAGAAATGTTTTCAGCGTATAGAAAAAATGGACTGTACAGCGTAAAACCTACATACCCACAATCTGCCACTTATGTCGAAAATAATGCTATAACTTCGAATGCAACAGAACTAGATAAATGGCATCAGAGATACTGCCACATAAATAACCAGTACATTGTCAATACATCTCAGCATGAAAAGGTAAAAGGATTACCGAAGTTGAAATATCAGGAATTAGGCTGCGAATCGTGCAAAATTGCCAAAACAAGAAGAGTATCTTTCCAATCTCAAGAAGGAGGAAGAACAAACAAACCATTGCAATTACTACATATGGACGTCTGTGGACCAATGCCAACATATTCACTCGGAGGATCTGAATATTTTCTAACGATTATAGATGATTACTCAAAGAAGGTGACTGCTTATCCTATTCAACATAAAAGTGAAGCATTTGATTGTTTCTTAAAATTTCAGAAAAGGAATGAGAGGTTTTTAGGGAAGAAAGTAATAGCTATAAGGACTGACAATGGTAAAGAATTTGTCAACGATAAGTTTAAAGTTCATTTAGAAAAAGAGGGACTACAACACCAAAAAACGAATCCATACACACCAGAACAAAACGGACTCGCAGAACGATTTAATTACACAGCAGTAGATGCTATAAAAGCCATGCTGAAAAGTAGCAAAATGGACGAAAAATTTTGGGCAGAAGCACTTTGCTGTTTTGTATATGTATGGAACCGAGTAGCCAGAAAAGGTCAAGAGAAAACCCCATTTGAATATTTTTGTGGAAGAAAACCATCAGTGAGCCATTTAAAGAAGTTTGGAAGCATTGCATATGTTGGAATACCAAAACAACAAAGAAAAAAAGTTTGACATGAGAACGAAGAAAGGATTTTTAGTTGGGTATGCACATCAAACTAAAGGCTATAGAATATGGATTCCAGAGTTGGGTCGAGTCATCGAAACAATAAATGTATCTTTTGATGAGGAGTTTGGTATAAGAGAAGAGAAGAAACAAAACTCAAACAGTAGAAGGAAAGAAGCAAAGCTCCGAAGTGGAGCGAAGCTGGACCCAAAAGTAAAAAGTAACGAAGGTAAAGGTGAGATTATCCATGGAGGAAGCCGCAGAGCAATTGAACATGTAGAAACTCCAGAAGTACCATCAAAATCTGAAATAGATTCAGAAGTCGAGACCATGAATCAATATCAAAATAACGAAGAATCAAGTACTGATTCTGAAGATGATCAAATTCCGTGTAAAAGTATAAAGTGGATCAGAGAAGCGAAGGAAAGAAGAGATTGTTCAAGAACAGACATCTACTACAAAATTGAAGGTAAAAATGTAATTCTTAGATCACATCCAGATGTGAAGAGGTACTGCTTGAAGAACAATATAAGATATGATCCGAATTTCTTTAGTTTTTCTGGAAAAGATAAATATTCAGGACCCGAACCGAGAGCTGAACCTATAACTGAAAACAAATTGTCTGACATTAGTGAAGAATCTGACACAGATTTAGAAGCCAATTGCATAGAAGTGGAAATTCCTAGATCATTTAAAGAAGCTGTCGAGTCTGACCAAAAGGAAGAATGGATGAAGGCCATGCAAGAAGAAATCAAACTGATGGAGCAGCGAAAAGTATGGGAATTAATTCCAAGGAAAGATGGTGAGAAGATTATACATAATCGATGGGTGTATACTATCAAGAAAAACGAAGAAGAAAAAATTATAAGATATAAAGCAAGATTGGTTGCGAAAGGCTTTAGCCAGAAAAAAGGAGAATCCTATGAAGAAGTATATAGCCCTGTAGTAAATTTCGCCATCATTAGATTGTTTTTCACTATTCTAGTTGGACTTTTTGGTTTGCTCCACCAACAACTAGACATCAAATGTGCATATCTTTATGCAAAATTGCAAGAAAGAATAGTCATGTATCAACCAAAGGGATTTCAAAGCCAAAAGTATCCAGATTATGTTTGTCTCTTGAAAAAAGCTATCTATGGACTCCACCAAAGTGGGAGGCAATGGTACTTTGAGATCCAAGATGTTTTAGAAGAATTAGCCTTCACCAGGTTAGAATGGACAAATTGTGTATTTATTTTTAAGAGAAGAATCTTACTACTCCTATATGTAGACGACATAATTATATTTGGAAAGACAGCTGAACATATAAAGGAAATTATAGAACTCCTGAAAACAAAGTTTGACCTTAAACTCCTAGGAAAAACCAAGAGACTGCTTGGCGTTGAATTTGAAAATGAAAATAAGAAATTATATATCCATCAGAAAGAATACATTGAAAAAATTTGTAAAATTTACTCAAAGTATAAAATTCCAATAATATCGTTACCTATTGCAAAAGGCATAATTTATTCAAAGACCGACTGTCCTAAAACTGGAGAAGAAATAACTGAGATGGAGAAATACCCCTACAGAAATTTAGTAGGATGTTTAGCTTTTTTAGCAAGTCGCACAAGGCCGGATATTGCTTTTGCAATAAATCTTTTCAGCCAATTTCAAGAAAACCCAAGCATGATCCATTGGCTAGGTCTACTTAAACTTCTAGGCTATGTTCAAGCTACTAAAAATTTCAAATCAAATTTATCAAACGTGACATCTCTAAAAGTGACGTGCTATAGTGATGCTGACTATGCATCTAACAGAGATGACAGAGTATCCATGAGTGGAGTTATGATGTTTGTCGACAAAGCTCCAATCATTTGGCGAAGTTTCAAGCAAAAATGCGTATCGTTATCTACGATGGAAGCGGAATACATCTCATTAAGTGAAGCAGCAAAGGAAATGATTTGGATAAGAAGAGTTCTGGAAGAAACTATCAAATCAAAATTAATCAACCAAGACTGTACTGAATATACATTACTGTGTGATAATAAAGCTGCTATCGACTTTTCAAAATCACCTATCGAAAATGCTCGAACAAAGCATATAGATATACGCTACCATTTTCTAAGAAATCTAGTGTTCGACAATATGTTCGAGTTGAAATATGTCCAATCTTCACAGAATTTAGCTGATTGTTTAACAAAGCCAGTAACAAAAATCTCTTTGAAAGCTTTCACTACTGAACTGTTTATCGATGAGTGACTGCTGTCCAATGGACATTTAAGACTGTTTCAAGTGAATCAGGACTTTATATGAACTTTTATTTTTATGTATTAAACTGTTTGCAAATGTGTTTATACAATTTTAAGATATTTGCATAAATGCTAAGTTTTTTTAATCTTTCAATTGAAATTTAATAACTTTAAATTTAGTGTTAAAATCGTAATGCATTATCATCTTTAAAAAGTTTGCAAGTTTAAAGTGTTTTCTTTTAGGCTTCGGCAACTTGCCGATTTTTTTTTCTCCTCAAAACTTAAATCGTTAATGTATGTATTATAAGTAAAATGTTTAAATTTTCATTAAACTGTTTTTGTAAGTTTTTCAAGAAATTTTATGTCAAAATTCAAAATTTACGTTTGGCATAACTTACCCTTTTGAAAGTTTTTTTTTTAGGCTGTTCTCTGTCAGAGTGTACGAAGGGGGGCAATGTTGGAAATATTTAATTCTTTTAAGTTATTTTTAGCATACCAACTGCTTATTTTAAGTTTTAAAACCCCATTTCATCATCTTGTCGTCCACCCTGCAGAGAACACGTTTTCCCGGCGACTGTCGAGATGTTTACGTTCTCAATCGGCGAGTTGAGTTATCTCACGGTTGCTCTTTGGAAGGAAACTTCCATTTTTCAGGTTCTATAGATGGCGCTGTCGTTCCGGAGATGCACGACGCTTCGTCTTAGTTGACGTTTGCTAGGCTGTGATTCGTCCAGGTAATTAACTGTCCGTTTCGCGGTATTTTATGCAAATGTCTTATTTTTGAGGTGTATATATACCTGTACAAATTTCAGAGGTGGGTGCTTGGTCTCACATGCAAGTATCAGTTCGTTCTCATCTTGAACGAACATTAGATTGTAATGGGTATTCTTTTGAAACAATGTTCTTAGCTCTAGTAGAGCTCTGTCTAAAGTTAATGTCTCTTTTAGTTTCTAATAAATGTGTTTGCTTTTAAAATCTTTGTCATTAATCAACACCATATCACCTTTCATACTTTACATTTTTCAGATAATTTATGAGTAGAAAGAGTATGTTTTTCCATATTTTGGGAAACAAAAGATCTGGTTTGCGACCAGTCCATTTTTCGTAGGGAGTGCAGTCGTTGGATGAAGTTGGGAGGCGATTTTGTATGTAAGTTGCGGTGCAGACGGCTTCGCCCCAGAATGAGTTAGGTAAATTACTGTCTTTAAGTAGGCAGCGAGCCATCTCCATCAAGGTACGGTTCTTACGCTCCGCAACCCCATTTTGAGGCGCGGAATACGGAACAGTAAGTTGATGGTTAATTCCCTCATTTTTTAGATAATTTTCAATTTCCTTCCCTGTGTATTCCCCTCCGTTGTCAGTACGGATAGCACGCACCTTCCTGCCAAATTTATTCGCGGTCATTGCAACATATTCTTTAAATTTAGGGAAAACTTCATCTTTGGTTCTCAGTAAGTACATTATGGTAAACCGGCTAAAATCATCTACAAAAGTCAAAAAATAGTATTTTCCGCCAACCGTCGCTGTTTGCATAGGTCCACATAAATCGGAGTGCACTAATTCTGTGGGCTTTGTAGCTCGAAAACTAGCGGCTTTGGGGTATGGATCACTAGTGAGTTTAGAAATTATGCATGTTTCGCATGTATCACCGTGTTTACATTTGTCAATTTTAATTCCTAACGCCATATCATTATTTACCAATTCCTTAATATGATTAACGTTTCTGTGGCCTAATCTCCTATGCCACTTGTGTAGACAATTTTTATTTTCGCATTCATTTATAATATTTACATTGTGAGACATATTTTGTTCTATTCTACATTCATATAAATTATTGTTTACATAGCCCTCGAGGTACGTAACACCTTCGTGAGTTATCTTGCAAGATTGTTTCTCAAATATGGCTTTACAACCATTTTCAGTAGCTCTTTTTATAGAAATTAAATTTGTTTCAATTTCGGGTACATACAATACATTCTTTAGTGTTATCGTTCTGTGTGCATTATCCGACATTAATGTATTTAATTTTATAGCCCCGTAACCCTCAGAGCAAAGCTCTTGACCGTTTGCGATTGTTACGCTAGAAGCACTGTTATGAAAATCATTAAACTTGTTTTTGTTATTACAAATATGAGTTGAAGACCCTGAATCAATTACCCAGAGATCTTTTACATTATCCCCAACAAAAAATGTAACATTTCTATCATTAGGTGTTTCCTTTTCAAAATTCCTATTTTTGTTAGTATTCGGGTATGCGCTGCCTTGAGAGCATATAGCCGATTTTTGTGACTGGTTGGGAAAACGATTGGGGTATTGGTACTGCTTAGGATTATTTTTATTTTTCAAGCTCCAACAATCGTCGATATTGTGAGAATTCTTTTTACAGTACCGGCAGAATTTATTTTGTTTGTTTTTATGGAATTTCACCACCTTTAACGCGGAGTGACTGTTCTCACTTTCGCGGTTATTTTCAACTCTTTTCGTGTGCTCGTCTATTAATTTAGTGCGAATAAAACTAGCACTAAGGTCACGCTCGTCCCTTGCCTCCAAAGCGGTAATGAGACCGTCATAACTGGAAGGGAGAGAGCAGAGCATTAAAGCAGCAAGGTGTTGATCAGTTACAGTCTCGCCGATAGCGGCTAGCTTATCGCGAGTTTCATAAATTTTTGTAAGGTGATCCACCATATTGCCACCTTCTTTTAATTTGGTGGAGTAAAGTTTCCTTAAAAGAAATAGTTTACTACTTAAATTCGAACGTTCGTGAACTTCTTTTAAAGCAAGCCAACATTCTCGCGCACTTTCTAAATTCTTCACATTTGTTATTTGATCGTCATCGATCAATAAATTTATAATGGCACGCGCTTTCCTATTTTTATTTCTAAAATCATCTGTCATTGGATCGGGCGGGTCCTGACTGATAACACTATAGAGGTCCTCCTTCTGTAAATACATTTCTAACCTGAATTTCCATACATCATAATTGCTTGAGTTCAGTTTTTCTATTATTGAATCCCTTAGGATACTCATTTTAGTTTTAATTATATAGAATAAATATTTTCTTATACAATCAAATAATAATAATAATATAAATCAGTTATAACTTTGATAACTCTTGCTTACACTTAGAGTGTAGCGATATATATATTTGCAATGAAACAGTTCGTATTCTTTTCAAATAATAATAATATCAAATATCTTCTTATACAGTTAAATAATAATAGTATGTTTATTGTTTTTAGTTTTCTTCGCTTACATATAAAAATGTTGCAAATATTTATACGATGTCATTATAATAGTTAATACATTTCTTATAAAGAGCGCAATCTAGCTCATAATCTGTTGTTAGAATATATATATGTAATCGACAAATATTTAGGAGGGACCTCTAATTTTATGTCAAATCATATTTCACAGTAAAAATAAAGGTAAGGAAAATTATTTCTCTTACCTGATGTCCCGGTGTTGAGACAGGAACCGCCATACACTTCAGGATACATCCATGGTACGCCTTTGTGACTTTACCGACAGTTGCAGTGCTAAAATCTTTATTGAAAAAGAAATTGAAAAATGTGATTGAAGATGTAATTCAGGTGTGAGGTAAAGCATGGCTAGTTTCATTTAATAATGTGATTAAACTTTCATCTTGATTAATTGTTTTAATAAACTTTATCACATAATAGAACAGAAGACAGACATTTTATACGTCGTTAATTACAGACGCATAGAGCAGAAGTGAAAAAGTACGTGTCGAAAAAGAGGGAAAAAAAAAGGGTGGCGAAGCTTATACTTCTACATTAAAAACCACAATTAGGTGGAGAAACTGATGCATAAGCTATTATGCTCGCACATGACATTGAAAAGGAAGAAAAGAGTTTCAATAAGTCCGGGAATAAATGTAGCAGTTCTTTTTTTTTTCTGGAATATAATTTTGTTCAGAGGGGTTCGCACATATTAACACTTTTAAGATCCAATATTTATAGCATTCTGATAGTTGTCTTTCTCTCTGTGTCCATGATGGCAACTTAGGCTGCTTACAATAAACTTTTTATAGAATCAGTCACTTTAATCCAGGGTTTCCGAAAGAGTGGTATGCGTACCACTAGAAACAAGAATTTCTTTTCTATGATCAATAGAACATGAAATAGAGAAGTGTCAAAACCCTATTTTGGTCAGTTTGTAAAATATAAACTAGGCAGTGTATTAAATTAATCTTGTAAAATCATTTGGCATCAATCTGTGGAAATTTCTGTGATATTCTTTTCACATGGATTTTTACAGTAGAAGATCTTTATAACGCAATTCTCCATATAACGCACAACTTCTCAGACGTAAGCAATGAATTTTGCAGATAAGAAGCACCAGAATTCCCACATTGTAAAAAATTGCTAGTCTCTAGAGAACTAAATTTGGTACATTAGTTCAACTTTACCTCCTTAATTCAGAACTTTTTAATGAAAAAATTGCTATAAAATGAGTAATATAATGAATGATTTGGTCCTAGTACATTTGAACCATGTTTATAAAGTAAATTTAACAGTGTTTAGAATGTTCTATATTATGCAAAGAAATTATAATCTGGATAACTCCTGGTTACAAGGAATGCAGTATAAAGATACTCTAATGTATTTTGGTATGTTTCAGCCATGTTTACAAAGTAAATTTAATGATATGTGAAATGAGATCCAAATAACACAAAATTCTATATAATGCACAACATTGCGTTTTTAGGTGTGCGTTATAAAGATCTTCTACTGTATATTCATTTTGCACAGATCAAGACATTTTTCCGTTTAAAACAGGATCCATCATAGACAGGTTCCTTTTCACATGTTTTACTGTATACTTTAATTTTTTTGGCTAGAAATGTATGTACTAATCTTTAAAAAATAATTTTAATTGCAGAATAAAGCAATTTAAAAATTTGTGCATTTTTTCAAAAATTGCTTAACCAGACCTCATTTTAGTGATTTTTTTACAGGCCGGGCCAATGATTTTCATATGGCATGGTCTGAATTGAGCCCGAGCCTGAAAATTTTGGCCCATACACACTTCTAAGAAGAATGAAACCCTGCTCGGCATGGAAAAAAGAAGTGTAGCTTGGCTCGAATCTGCAAAGAAGTGTAGCTTGGCTCGAATCTGCAGAAAAATGTAAGGCCTGGTCTGAACCTGCAGAAAAAAGTAAAGCCTGATTTGACCATGCCAGCAGGCCAGGCTCAGGCCAGGCCTTTGCAGACCTCTAGACCAAACAATAGTTTTAATTGGTAACGCAGTGAGTTGTGATAAAATTCAAGAAAAAAAGTTATGTCTTCTTAAAGGTGACTTTTTAGAGAAAGTATTTTTACCAAAATTGTGAAATAGCTATTGTTCAGCATGTAATAGAGAAACTGAATTTAACCAACTATATAAATTGGTCTTCTGATCTTAAATGTATTGTATAATTAATTGTTTAATATATTTCAATTCCATAAAAAAAAGTGAAGCATTCTTTAATGTTTAGGTAAAGGAAATCTCACTTACCTTGTTTGATATCTCTTGATCTAAATATCCAAATGTTCTGGTCAGTGCAAGCATATACTCTGTTATCTCTAATAACTTAATTTAAAATTCATAAGAACTGCAACTGTAGTTATCATAGCAATTAACGGCACTTCTAAGCGACAAAATAACTCTGATTCAAAGATTACGAACAGCAGTTACATAATCAAAACTTTAATACATACTGAACATTATTTCTCATTTACATTTTCGTCAGAAAGAGTGTTGACGTCATTGGGGTCATTGGGCACAGCTGCGCAACATAAGATAAACATATAAAGCAATAAACAACACTTAATGATTTACAAAATTATTAGAACATCAATAAATATTACTTAGCAATTTACAAAAATGATTATGATAGCAATAAATCTCACTTATTGAATTGACTGTAATTACTTTAAAGCACTTTACTTCATTTTTGATTAATTTATGATATCTAAATTATATTTATCGATAACACCCTCCCCCCTTTTGAGTTGCTGACTAGCTACTCAAAACTACATTCTACTTCCCAAATCTCTGGGGCATTTTGGTCACATGACCAAATCTGGTTGTGTAAGTCGTTCGCTCAGACTCTGTCAACAAATCTGAAGAATCTGTCCCCATCAGAGCACCTTGATTACTGCTTTCTAGCTGAAAAGGAGAAGGATAAAAATTAGTAGGAGATAATTCTAATGGAAAAACTCATTGTATGGGTCTGATAACAACACCATGTTCTGTTTTTAATTTAACTGTTCTAATTTTGCCATCCTTTCCAGGAATTAGGTCCACAATCTTTGCTAGCGGCCAATTGAGACGTTTTTGTACATCGTCCCCAATGAGCACAAGTTCACCCAGCTTCAAGTCTGGTAACTGGATGATTTCACGATGCCTTTGAATAAGTTGACCAAGATATTCAGTTCGAAAGCGCATTCTTAATTGTTCCATGAGCTTAATTCTGTATTGCAGCCTTTTGTGAAACTGTGTTGCGTCAACTTCATCAATGTCCGTGACACTAGAATTAGAGTTTTGCACTAAAAACATGTTCGGTGTTAATGGAACTAAATCCTCTGGATTTTCGGATTGATATGTGAGAGGGCGAGAGTTAATAATATATTCACAATCACACAAAATTGTAAGCTCTTTGATCACACGGATCAGCCTTTCCCACCAGCCGGCTGAGGGAGGATTGAATTTCCAAATGATTCGTTTCAGGTCGGAGAAAAGAGTCAATTTTTGTCTATGGCAAGCAGGTCCTTCCTTAATTTGGAAAAAATTTGCCTGTAGGGGGTGCTGTAATAGCGATTTTTGTGCCATTTTGAATGTTGTACCATCGAAAAGTGTATGAAGTTATGCATAGAATTGAGCCAGATTTTTTGTGTTTCTTTTTGGTCATGGCATGAAGGTCCTCCCTGGGGCACTATAATTATGATGTCTGTACCATTTTCTTTATTGTACAATTGAAAAGTGTATAAAATTATGCATGCAATTGAACCAAATTTTTTGTGCATGTTTTTGGCTTTGGCCAACAGGTCCTCCTTGAATTTGAAAATATCGCGCGGTAAAGGGGCTCTGTGATAGCGATTTTTGTATACTTTTCTTGATTTTTCGTAGTTCTATTGTCCATCGCCGGATCGTGCAAAGGCGGGAACTCACTTCCTGCTAAGCCGGCTATTTACAAACATCTGATAACAACAGAATAAGGAAAAACTATTAATTTTTAACAAATATTACATGATATATTTTTAGTTCATTTAATTGACTGAAGCAGAAATTTAAGATGAAAATCAAAGTTGGTATAGTAATGAACTAATAATATTGAAGTATTAACATGTGTAACTAGTTTTTGAAATATTAAGATGTATAAGATAGAAGAAAGTTTTGGGATTGGCACATCCAACTAGTTACTATATACTTTCAACATGATTCTTTCTCAGACTTTAAATTTTAACAGTTTAAATTTGTTTTTTCTCACTTGTTTAAATGTCATGACATAGTAATGATACCATCACTTTGTTTAATTACAAAGATTTTATAATCACATAAAGTTACTCCTTCACATGATATTTTCAATTACATATTCATTTCATAACGATTGCTTTGCAACTTTTTTACATTTTTTCTATACTTACGTAATACACTTGTTCCTTGGAACTTACATATCAAGTAAATTCTCTTATTACATTTCACGGAAATAGTATGCAATTTGTTATAATAAAATTTTTTAATATTCTTGACAGTAGTTAGCTAAAAAAAATACATGTCACTCTAAAAGCTATGCAATTATTTCATCTGCAGCAATATCTTAAACACAACATTTTAAATTTTAATCAATACAACTAAATTTAATACATCTTTGTTTAAAAAAAAATAAAAAAAATCACTAATTGCTATATAATAGTTTAGTTTTGTGAAATAGCGCAGTTGTTTCTTTCACTCGTTCATTACAATCAGTCCCTCTTTACCCTTGGACTGTCTTTTCAATTTGATATGTAGGATATATAACAATTTTTTTTTTTTTTTTTTTAGGGTTTCGTTCATCTGACGAAACCCTATTCATCTCGCTCCTCTGTCTGTCTGTCCGTCACAGAGCCCGTTCTCAGAAACTATACATGTTGGAGACATGAAATTTTGGGTACTTATAGCTGAGCACCTCACATCATACGACAAATCATAAAATTTTGAAAAAGTCGTACATTTAACCCTTTGGGCTCCCGCATGTGTATTTTTAACAATTCTTTCTAAGTGAGCTCCTAATTATGTTGGAGACATGAAATTTTGTGTACTTATAGCTGAACACCTCACATCATACGACAAATGATAAAATTTTGAAAAAGTCGTACATTTAACCCTTTGGGCCCCCGCATGTGAATTTTAAACAATTATTTCTAAGTGAGCTCCTAATTAGTTTGGAGACGTGAAAATTTTCATACTTATAGCTGAACACCTCACATCAAACGACAAATCATAAAATTTTGAAAAAGTCGTACATTTAACCCTTTGGGCTTTCGCATGTGTATTTTAAACAATTCTTTCTAAGTGAGCTCCTAATTAGTTTGGAGGCGTGAAATTTTGCATACTTATAGCTGAACACCTCACATCAAACGACAAATCATAAAATTTCGAAAATGTCGTACTTTAACCCTTTTGGGTCCCACATGTGTATTTTAAACAATTCTTTCTAAGTGAGCCCCTAATTAGGTTGGAGGTGTGAAATTTTGCATACTTATATCTGAACACCTCACATCCAACGACAAATCATAAAATTTTGAAAAAGTCATGCATTTAACCCTTTGGGGTCCCACACGTGTATTTTAAACAATTCTTTCTAAGTGAGCCCCTAATTATGTTGGAGACATGAAATTTTGGGTACTTATAGCTGAACACCTCACATCATACGACAAATGATAAAATTTTGGAAAAGTCGTACATTTAACCCTTTGGAGTCACGCATGTGTATTTTAAACAATTCTTTCTAAGTGAGCTTCCTAATTAGTTTGGAGACGTGAAATTTTGCATACTTATAGCTGAACACCTCACATCAAACGACAAATCATAAAATTTTTGAAAAAGTCGTACATTTAACCCTTTGTGCTCCCACATGTGCATTTTAAACAATTCTTTCTAAGTGAGCCTCTATTTAGGTTGAAATTTTGCATACTTATAGCTCAACACCTCAGATCTCACGTCAAATAATAAATTTTGAAAAAGTTTTATGTTTAACCCTTTCAACTCCAGCTTGTGTATTTTAAGCCATTCTTTCTAACTGAGCCCCTAATTAAATTGGAGATTTGAAATTTTGCATACTTATTGCAGAACACCTGAGGCCAGGCGACAAATCATAAAATCTTGAAAAAGTCTTACGTTTAACCCTTTGAGCTACCACATATGTATTTGAAGCAATTCTTTCTAAGAGAGCCCCTAATTAAGTTGGTGACATGAAATTTTGCATACGTATAGCTGAATGCCTCAGACCACACGACAAATCATAAAATTTTCAAAAAGTCTTTTATTATTTACCCCTCTGGGCTCTAACTTGTGTATTTTAAGCAATTTTCCTAACCTGTGCCCTTTTAACCCAGGGAGAAATTTTCCAACTTTTGCCGACACCCCTTTGACCATTCTTTCATATTATGCACCATAGCCTTACATATTTTAGTTCCTTTTTTCCCGCCAGGTGTGCCTACTTATCTCGGGTGCTATGGGCCCAATCCCCTCGACTAATATATCCACGGATAGTATGTAAAACGGATTTTCGTTCGGATACAGGTTTGTTTAGAATCAAGTGCGCCCCCTGGTTTTGAAATATGGAACTAACAGATTTTTCAAAAGGATAAAGTGTTTTGAAAGGAATATTAAACGAAACCCTCTGTGCGATCTGTGATCACACTTACCCACTTGTTTTAAATTATGACCCTCAGAAGTTGTGAACCGTTCAAAATTTGCCCTAAGGTTCCACACTTCATTGTGCTGAGAGACACCTTCCCCTAATGAATTGGTCTTCCAATTTATTAAATATATATATATATTTTACATATATGTCGACATGTGCTCCTTTGAAGATCAATGTGGTCTTTGGGGAGCAGAGGCCCATATATCTTTTCGCTGCATGGGTCTAATAACTTTTCCCTCCTCTAAAATTGATATCCTAAACAGTTGCCATCACACTTCCCTAAACGGACAAGAGTAAGGGTTACACCTGTTTTGTAGGTGTGCTACATACACTTCTTTTTTAGGGTTTTATCTGATGAAACCCTATTTGTCTCACTCCTCTGTCCATCTGTCACAGAGCCCGTTCTCAGATACTATATATGTTGGAGACTTGAAGTTTTGCATACTTATAGCTGAACACCGCACATCAAACAGCAAATCATAAAATTTTGAAAAAGTCTTAATTAACGGATGCTATTAATTAAAAAAACCCCAATTACAAGATCGGAAAGGCCTTCATAATTCAACAAAAGCAGGGACTTTTTATGAAATTACAAAAACAATCTCTTCCACCGATAAAAAACAGGTGTCATTTTAAAGACAGATAAGGACTGGCGATTTCTTCTCAGTGCAGTTACTTTTTTCTACGCATTCCAGAAATGCGAAATATGTCCACAAGACGGGGAAAATAATCAGCTTTCAGAAATTCTAAAAGTTATCTGAATCGTGCCATAAAACCTCAAAAATTTGTTAAAAATTGAGAAAAAATCTTTTATTTTCCTTCATTTGTGAAGGCGATAGATGTCTGATGATATTGAATTTTCCATGTTAACAAAAGAATATAAAACAGGTGCGTTTTGTGGTCAGAAACGGACTCAGAACTGGACCAAAAATTTTTTAAATATCGATTTTTGAGCTACAATTTTTATGCCATCCGGCATAAAATTTCATTCTCTTTCAGAATGTCTTTATTTTTTTATTTCGAATATTGGAAGCAAAGATAATTAATTCCAGAATTGCATTTTTTGCATGGCAGGCCACGAGACACGGAAAGAAAAAGAGGTAAATTTTTATACTAAGGTTTGATAATCACAGTACAAAATTTTGTAACTATTGATTGTACAAATCAATTTTAGATTTTACAAATGTGGTTCTTTTGCTTCTGGATGTTATTTTGTACGCTGATTCATAAAATCTAAATTTAAAAAATATTGGACCACAACTTTCAGATTTATGAAAAAATCAATTTTTAAACTTTTAAAAGAGATGCTTTTTCGCACAGACAATTGACAGGAATTTGTTAAAATTAGGAAAGCTAAAGAACCCATCGCTTTTAAATTTTGACACAAATTATAACACATAAGAATTTTAAAAAATTTAAGGTGAGTTAAATTTTTGTTGGGGGGAAGGGCAAATGAGGGCTCTGTCAAAAAATGGCTAATCTGAGAGATATTAAACGAAATCTTCTGTGTGATCTGCGATCACACTTACCCACTTGTTTTGGTAGTCCTGTGCCTCGTGCACAAATTTTCTTTGTGATATTCAATTCCCTATCTGCCTAATACAGTACATTTAAATTTGTAGTTTATAAATATACATACTTATTTTACTTTCTATTTACATATTAAAGAAGTATTCTATTTTTGTTGTGTACTTTCATTTGCTTGCATTTTATGAAATTATGATCTCATGTAAGATGAATTTTGAGAAGAGATAGATACATGTAATGTTAAATACTTCTCTTTGGATATTCATGGCATAGAAGCTGGTACCAGAACCATAAACAAATAAAAAATACTATAGGATACTAATTTAACATCAAATGCGGCACTTTTGTTTTTGTGGACTGTTGATTAACAAGAGAAAATAAATTTTTAGAATAAAAGCGAGTGCTTAATCGTGAAAAGTTTTCTTTATGCATATGCTAATCATTTAAATTTATTGCAAGCAAATGTGGTTATGTATTCCCTTCCTATTATGTTACATGTGTATGCTTTAGATATGCGATTGAATAGACAAAGTATTCCATTACTTATCAAACTGTACTGTAAACTTTGCAGTTTTCTTCAGTGGCATGGATGAGATATATAACAGTGTTCCGTTATATATCCCCTGATTTTAACTCACCCCCCCACAGAAAATTATAAAACTTTAATAATAGTTAATTTAATTACAGTATTTTAAAATCATATTAGTGCTATTTGCATCCCCCCTCCCCTCACAATTAGGGAAACTAATCTATTACTTTTATTTTTATCAGTCAGAGAAAGGCGATTAATATTTCAGTATTCTATCATTTTATCAAATTCGCGTTACCACGGATTTAACTTCACTGCAATGATTCTTTCTGTTAATAAAGAAACAAAAAATATAAATGAATCATTCTTTTACAGCTGCACGCATTTCAAACATATATTCTCGGATCGTGATTTACTAATCGCCACTTCAAATTCTCATGTAACATATAATGCTACTCAGTTCAGCATTTTTAGCTTATGTTCGTATTTATTTCTGTTCCTTATTGTCTCATGCACTTTGACTATTAGAAATTTCACAGATGCCTTGTTAGTAATGTAATGAATTTAATCTGTGCCACTCCTAGCCACAAGAATTTCCTATCAAGCAACCCTAAAAACGCTGTGTACGGTAACGTAGCCACTATTAAGAAACCTTGTAATTCAATGGGCCAAATGCTTTGTCTACTATCGCATTATCGCCATCGCCAAACTTTTGGGAAGTGATTTCTTTCCCCTGCCAATTGCCGGTTATGATTGTGTTTCACAGCACTTCACTCCTGAGTTTGGTACTGAAAACATCTAAACAAGGTGCTTCGGCACATGTCAGTTCAGGGTCCTCTCCTGTGATACTGTATTACCCCCCCCCCACCCCCCCCCCACCCCCACCCCCACCCTCTTTCAATAATTTTAATAAAAATGCCTTTTCCCTTAATTTTGTTAGAGTTTTTAGCCAGGTTACCTGGGTCTTTTTGAATGTATGTCTAATGTTACAAATAAAACCGTCACATTCATATTCTTTTTTTAGTTCTTTAGTTATATTATTTATTTTCTGGAGATCTTCAGATCATCTACATAAGCAGTTATGTACAGTCGAACCTCTATTTAACGAAGTCGCTAAATCCTGGAAAAAAGTTCGTTATATGGAAAATTCGTTAAATAGAGATTCATCTTTTAAAATACTTTAAACTACATAAAACAGATTTTAAATTCATAAACACTAAATATTTTTACTAAAATTAATTAATCACATTTTTTTTAAATAAATTATATCCATTTGTTTTATTTATTTTACCCACCAATATCCATCATCAATTTATATTTTCTATGTGTTTAAATCTTTGAAATCTGCAAGGAAAATAAAACATTGTCCGAGAATACACTGTATTTTCTGTTTAAAGTAAATAGTTTTACATTAAAATTAACGAATTTTAATGACATTATCGTATTTATTATTATTATAACAAATAATTTTAACCATACATTAACATATGCATCCTTAAATTTAATTTCTGAAAAACTCTGTTAACTTTGCCTGAGTTTTTTCTTTTAAAAAGTGCTTTCTCTCGTAATACGTCTCGCATCTTTGCAATGCACCAGAAACCGCTTCATGCGTATTTACTTCTAGCTATAATCCGCGTCCGATTGTTTCAAATGATTTTAGCATTTCATCATACAAAGTTTTGTTAATTCCTGCATGATGATCATTTCCATCATCATCATATTCGTCTTCATCGCAATTCATTGCTGTATTGTTTTTATTTTTCACATTGTCGAAAATATCCAATACGGATAGTGTTTCCGAGGTCCCAATTTCAGAATTAAGTGAAATACAATCATCAATCAGAGCATCATGGTTAATTTCTTCTTTTTCTCTCATCTTTATCCACATTTTTTTAAGTTACTCTAAATGATTATCGTCTTCATCATCTGTACTTACCGAATTCTCATTGCTGACGAAGAAGGCGCCTTTTAAAACCAGTTCAAGGCCACTGAACATCATAAAATATGTTTAAAGAAAGAATAAGTTTGAAATGCCCAGAAATATTTTGAGAAATGGGGAGAAAAAAAAATTAGATCACAAGAAAAAGTTCGTTAAATAGAGAATGCACTTCGCTATTTGGAGGTTATTTTACGAAGAAATTCGCAAAATGTACTTGGCTGCAAGGAAAAGTTCGCAAAATAGAGGTTCGTTAAATAGAGGTCCGACTGTATAATGTATTTTCTTCTTTGGATGTTTAAAGAGACATGGATTGCCAATACTTCACACAAAACTAAGTTTCTTTAATAAATCACCAATTTTAATGTTCCAAAATTTTTTGTGAAGAAATGTTTTTGTTTATATGATTTGTGTTGAGATTTTTTTTTGCAACACATGGTAGAACTGATATAATTGTTGTGTATGTTATGATTAGGGCTCAGATTTTCGCCTTACTTCCTGATGCACTAGTTCTAGAAAGTGTGTAGTTGTGTAATCCCACAATGAGATATTTTCATAACTTAATTACCATTTAATAGATTAATTTTAAGTAAATTATGATTATATATTAAGAAAACAATTTGAAAATCCTCGATAGTTTTTCCTTTTTCTTTCCTGTTGCCATATTTTAAAAAGAATCACCCCATGACTCAGAAAAAAACATTAATTACAATTGTGTAACATTTACAGTAATGTAAAACTGCTTTTTAGGTAGCTTCCATTGCAAAAAGTAAGAAGCTACCTATTGCAACTGTCTGGAGGTAAGCAATTCCGTGAAATTTTTGGTATATTTTCATCGATCATAATTCCTAGAGTCCAAAACTACCCACTGTTCAAATGTTGATACATACATACATACAAACATACACACACCTACACCCTCACATTTATATACACATACATACCTCAATTTTTGTCATGCAATAGCACTCACATTTATAAATCGAATTAAATGTGACTGAACATAGTAGAGGACTTACCAAGGTCTTGACTACGTTCATTGTCAGGTTGATCCAACATTTTGTTTCAAAATAGCGACCACTTAAAGATTTCAAACAAAAAAAAGTTAGAAATATAAAATGTCCATTTCCATGAGTGTTAGGCCTTGATAATTCCACAGCATTCTTTGTTTCGGCTCTATCGTAAAAAATGACTGAGGTATAGATAGAACTTATAAGAAGTTCTAGGATAGCTGACATTTTGCAACAAGATAGCAGATTAAAAGTAAGAGATTCTTCAATAATTGTGTTTACTACCAATTTATGTTTTAAGCAAACATATTTCTCATAAATTTAATTTCATTGTTGTAACTATTGTTGCAGTTCTCATATTCTTAAAACTACATAGTCATATCATAAAATGTCTTATTTAAAAGAAACAAAATATATTGATATTCATAAAATATTTGAACTCATGTATGTACGTAACTGTGTCCACCAGCATAAGTTCATGCCAGGCTTGACGAATTATCTCCAAATTCGTTCAACAAAATTTAAGTCACTATGAATGAAGCTAACTTGGTAATAGCTGAATAATTTCTGGAAATTTTCATTCAAATTTGGTGTTAACAAAAACTTGAAATCTTCTATAATAGGATTTGGTGCATTTTAGGTTTCATGTTTTCAAGTAAAATTAGCTAAATTCTTAAAACCAAGTACCGATAAGTTACCTTTTCCTACTGCTACATGCCAGGACTTTTTTCTTTCTTGTTATCATATCTTAAAATAAAAGGAACTGAACAAAATTTTAATTTTTTTAACAAATTCACTAGTTCATGCTTTCTACCAAATGCAAATAAAAAATGGTGAATTTTCTATAATCAGACAGAGCCCACATCAAATTCACCTATTGTAACGGACATGCTTTGGAACAGCATGAAGTACAATAATGAAATTATGCATGATTTTTAAGGTAAACATTAAATGCTTATAAAAGTGTGATTTTTAAGCAACTGTTTTTTCTTTAATTTATTTATATATATATATATATTTTTTTTTAGAATATAAATTGTTTAATAATGAGTATTCTTTGGAGAACGATGATGATGATAACAATGAAGAAATGAATGAACTGTCAAATAGTTCTGCTAATAACTTTTTTGAGTCTTATCAGTTTGAAGCAAAGTATTTGCCTGAGGTACCGGAATATCATGAAAATTTATGGGAACAGATCATAATAATGTTAAATTCATATGATGCTGTGCCTCTGTTCATGGAGGAATTACTGAAGACCCAAGGGGATAGAACAACTGTTAGCCAGAAATTGGTTGTTGCTTGGATACTGAAAATACTCAGAATCCATAATCCAGTTGGATGTAAGTATCTGTTTGTTGAAAGATGTTATCTTGCATGCATTGACTTACTTTTGAAGAAACTCTCATGTTGCATATGTTGTTATTTATAATATCAGTTTTTCCAGATTCAGCTTTAAAGCCTAGTTATTATTTATACTATGCAATCTTTCAGTTTAATATAGGATTACGTTTCAAACAGGTGTTTGTTTTTGTTATTTTGTTTCGCATATTTCATTGTATTTCGATTTTCCCACAAAAAACCCATGGAGATAGTGTTTTTCCTTATTGAAAAGTTAGTTGGTAGAGGAAAATATCGACAAAAGGGTAAAATTGTGCACATAGCATAGCAACAACAAATAATTCCCAGAATTCAAGCTTTAACTAATTCCGAACTCTTGTGTAACACATTTCTCACCCGCCTTTTTTTGTTGTTGTTGTTGTTGGTGGTGGTGGTGGGGGGGGGGGGGGATGATCTTTCGAAGAAGGTAGTAGTGTTAATGTTGATTGATGTGTCTATCTGCTACAAGTCCTGCTTTAAAAATATCCCATTATGATACTGACTATCAAAGGGAAAACAACATTGTTGTCATCCTTTCATGATCATCTTTTCTTCCACATTATTTTAAAGCTTTCATGGGAAAAAAGAAAGCAAGATTGAGAAAATGAATTTTTTTTAACCTACCTACTATAACAATGAGATATTATAAAAACGTACAAGTTCTCAAAAAAAAAAAAAAAAAAACCCCACATCTGCTTAAAACTTACGTTTGGGTGTACCTTTGCCCCCTCCCCTTCCCCCCCCATGAATATGTGCCTGGTTCTTTCACTTTCAATATTGATTTCTAATTAACATAATATGATTTTCGTATGTATAAGGACATAAAGAGTACTTAAAAAGAAAAGACTTTTCAAAATTTTGAACCAGTTAAAGTGGTGCTGCTCATCAACTCTGACTTCTGCTCTATGAGTAATTAAGCTTTTCTAGTAGTCGATCACCTACAGTTATTAGTTAATTGAACATAATACAAAAGTATATAATGCATCTCAAATAGTCTGTAAGTAAAGTACTGCAAAGCAAACAGTAAAACCCATACATGCAAGACTTTGAATATGATATACTATTAACTGATCAATTACTGGTGAAGTCAACCTTATGCAGTATAACTGACAACCTTATAAAGTAAAACTCACAAATTGTAAATTTACAGATTGATATCATAAAGTAATAATTGCATTTAAAATAATAAATACCTTATTGAAACATGAATTTGTGCATTCATTCATAAAAATATGTGCTTCTTGAAATTCCTTTTTATACCGGAATTTTCAAAGCCTATATTTGGATTATTTTAAGTCTGTATTTATGTGGTATTTATGAGAAAACAATTTTGTTGGGCATCTTCAACTGACATATCAATATGTATCTAAGCATTTTATTTACCTAATGCAAGTTGAATACATTAAGTCTATCTTTTAACTCTTTCGGCTCTGATTTTCCTTTTTTTTTTTTTTTTTTTTTTTTTTCATTTTTAAGAAAAATTACTTTTTGATTTAAAAAATTAAAAGTGGCTATCCAAATGACCAAAATTAAACTTTGCTGATATTTAACGAAGGTCCCCCATGGCAGAATGTGCGCGACACTGTGACGAGCGTCGCAGACGTTTTATGGCTTCTCCAGACAAAAAACATATAAGACACAGCGGGAAAGAAAAAAAAAAAAAAAGGGGGAAAGCGATGTTTTTATGAAAAGCCAAGCAGAATTCACTAAGTGAGAACGGGTCTATGGCAGGGGCAATTCGTTTCTGAATTTTCTGAAAATTTTAAAAAATCGGTCATCGGCCTGAATGTTCGGAAATAAAAATCACTGAAAAATATTGTGAATTATGACAACTGATTGCAGAAAAAAAAAAGCCTTTTTCATCAATCATTCGCAGAAAAAATCACCAATTTTGCCAAAGGATTGCGGGGGAAAAAACAAATTTCGGATTGCGGAAAAAACGCGGATTTCGGCATATGATTGCAGAAGAACACAGATTGCAGCAAACAACAGTGGAAAAATGTGGATTTTGGCAAAGGATTGCAGTAAATCGCGAATTTCGTCAAAGGATCTTCAAAGAATTGCGTGAAAAAGGCCAATTTTGTGAAATGTTAATTTCGTCAAATGATCTCAGAAAAAACACAGATTTCGTCAAATAATTGCAAAAAAACCCGCGAATTTCGTCAAATAATTGTGAAAAAAATACGGATTTCGTCAAATAATATCGAAAAATTGCAGAATTCGTCAAAGGATCGCAGAAAAGCACGAATTTCGCAAAGGATCTAGGAAAAACACAAATTTCATCAAAGGATTGCAGTAAAACGCAAATTTCGTCAAAAGGTCGCAAATTTCATCATAAAATCGCGGTAAAATTGCAAATTACTTCAAATGATCGCAGAAAAAATGCACATATCTTCAAAGGATCGTGGAAAAAGCTCGAATTTCCTAAAAGACTAATAAAAAAAACGCCAATTTCGTCAAAGACTTGCGTAAAAAATGCAATTTTCGTGAAATGGTCGCGGAAAGAACGTCAATTTCGTCAAAGGTAATTGGAAAAATGCGAATTTAGTTGAAGGATCACGGGAAAAAAATGCAAATTTTGCAAATTATCGCAGAAAAAATACGAATTTCGTCACAGGATTGCTGAAATAACGTGAATATCGTAAAAAGATCATGGTAAAAACGCGAATTTCGTCAAATGATTGCAGAAAAAATGCGGTTTCGTCAAAATATCACAGAAAAAATGTGAAGTTTGCAAAAGACTTGCATAAAAAATGCCATCAAAGAATTGCATATAAAACACATTTTGAGAAATGATCGCGGAAAGAACACGAATTTCATATAAGGGCCGTTGAAAAAAAGAAAGTTTAGTCGAAGGATCACAAAAAAATGCAAATTTTGTAAAAGGATCGCAGAAAAAAGTGAATTTTGTCTAAGGGACATTGAAAAAATTTGAATTTCGTCACAGGACCGCATAAATAAGGTGAATTTCGTCAAAGGATCGCAAAAAAATGCGAATTTTTTCAACGGATTGCGAGAAAATGCAAATTTCTTTAAAAGATTGTGAAAAAAGTGAACTTCATAAAAGGGTCGCAGAAAAAACACAGCAGTCTCTTTAGAAAACAGCTGATGCACAAACATCTTGTTTTATTATTATAGATATATTTAATCTGAAATAATATATACTGAACTAACTTTTGAAAAATTAGGTTACCCGAACCCTGTTATGCATCAATTGGTTATTTAAACATTCAGTGAAGTTTAACTTGAATGATAAAGCTTTAAAGTATTTACTTCCTATTGATGCACGTTCATTTTTCGCCCTCTCTTGTTCTTGTTTACATCCGAGACGACCGGCATTTTCATTCATGCGTATTAGCTTTTGAGGCAAGTGCCGTTACTGAGTAACTGTCAGTAACAGTGATTTCGGTATCTCATCTTTCGCCGTGAACGGCTGACTTGTGACGTCATGGTTTGCAGCCAATGGCGTTTAAGTTGCGTTCGCATGACCGGAGTTTCGGATGTATTCTGAGTAAGTTTGTATATATCGATTGGCAACAGTTTTTATGCAAAACAATTGCTGTTACCGGGTGTATAAAGGTCTGGACTGATTTTGGATTAGTAGCTTCGTGAATTTTTTTGTACGTTTGCATAACTTGTCATAATGTAGAATCATTAGATATTAGTTTATTTTTATATTATGATTTGACGGCGAAGTTCAGCTGTTATATTGTATATCATATCATCTTGCTTCGAATAAAATGAATTTGTTTTAGAACTAGTGTCTTAAGTCTTCCACACTAACCACAGCAACTCTGTTTGGCCAATGTTTTAATTGGTCAACAGGTTATGGGCCCAGTGGCCCTGTGGAAGTGAAGATAATGTTTTTTTCCTGCTAAGCGCTGATGAACTTTTCCTGTTTCTTATAAGATGTACCTCTTTGCTGGAGTTCAGATGTTTCTGAATGACGTTTTTTTTGCGACGTTTGTGATGAATTTTTTCGACGTCTCCCATGGACTTTCGTAATGTTTTTCGTCAATTCTTCGGATGCTTTTTCGTGAACCTTACCAACATTGTTGAAGTGTGTTTACAATTGCTTCGACGGAGGCCGTGTTGAAGATGGAATTATCTAACATTGCTCTTTTGACCTCTACGAATTGGGAAACATGGAAGATAGAAGTGAAAGTCCTGTTAATGCATTTTGGAGCATGGGACTACATTGAGAATCCTGATCCAGAAAGTGAGGTGAAAGAAACAGGGGAATCGTCGGAACCGAAAGCAGGGAAAGATGATAAAACAGTTCCTGTCACAGACCAGTTGACTTGGAGGGAAAGAAGCGAGATGAATTTAAGAAAAGCTAGGTCATATACAATAATCTATCAGACCTTATCGCCTGAGTTTAAGCCTTTAATCGCTGGTACAACTAGTGGAGCTGCTGCCTGGAGAATTTTAAAAGATCATTTTGAACCAACTACAAGAGCCCGAGTGATACATCTGCTGGATGAGTTTTTTAGTGTCCGATATAATCCCAGTGAGAATCTTGGCCTTTTCCTCTGCCGAGTGAAACAAGCTGCTGAACGCCTTCGGGAAGTTGGACATACATTACAGCCTCTGTATTTGGGGTATCAGATGATCCGGAGTTTACCAGAGGAGTTCCAATCAACAGTACAAGCGATTTATCGTTGGCCAGATACCGAATTTGTTCCAGACAAGATTGAATCTGAATTACTGCTAGAGGAGAACCGCCTGAAATTAACAAAGAGAGACCTTGCAGATAATGTTGCTTTTTCTGGTGAAATATCTGAATGTAAAACAGGTAAATCTTCTTATAAATCTGACAATTATGTAAATCAAAGTAAATTTTCTAAAAATAAGAATGTTAAGCAAAGTAAATTAATAGGTCCTTGTTATTGTTGTAAATCTTATGGTCACTTAATTGCTAATTGTAAACTTAAAGGTCAATCTAAAAATTATCAACCTAAAGGCTCTCATTCTAGAAATTCTCAATTTAAAAATAAATTTTCAGAAACTAGTAATATTGAATTAAAATGTAGGAATGTAAAGTGTAGTAAAGTAAATTGTGATAAAGTAAAATGTAATAATGTAAAATGTACTTTCTCTGAACAAGAGGCTAGTTTAATTGAAATTTCTCCGTATGAAGCTAATTCATCTGACTTTGGCCAAAGTGGTAGCTGGGTCTTTGACACAGCTGCTACGGCTCATTTTTGCAATAACAAAAATTTGTTTTTGGATTTTGAGCCTGTTTCAAATATGCAGATGTCACTTGCTGTTGGAGAAAAAGAAAGTCCTGTTCAGGGAAAGGGTACTGTAAATTTTTTTGTAAAATGTAAAGATGGCAGTTTTAATCAGATTATTTTAAAAAATGTTTTATATAATCCAAATTTACGAAGAAATCTCTTGTCTGGCAGTAAACTTGAAAAGTTAGGAGCAAATTTTGTAGGTAGTAAAAGTAAGCTCGTAGTATATGACAAAGAATGGAATTGGTTATTTTATGCAGTTAGAAAAAATGATTTGTATTTTTTAAAACCTTCTCATTATAATTCCATGTGTAAAGGAGAAAGCAACTCGGCTGACATTTCAGCTAATCATTCTGAAAAAATTAATTTGAATGAATTATGGCACGAAAGATTTTGCCATGTAAATAATGAATACTTAATTAACACATGTAAAAATGAAAGTGTTAAAGGACTTCCAAAGCTGTCAAAGTTAGCCGAGGATTGCATCTCCTGTAAACTTGCAAAATCTAAAAGAACATCATTTAGGGCAATAAATAAAGTAAGGTCTAAAACTGCTCTGGAGCTCTTGCACATGGATTTGTGCGGGCCTTTACAGGTGACATCACATGGGGGGAGTAGATATTTTTTTACCATCATTGATGATTTTTCTCGTTTTGTTACTGTGTACACCATCAGGAATAAGTCTGATGTATTTCAGACGTTTTTGAAATTCCAGAGTAGGGCCGAAAGGTACTTAAATAAGAAAATAATTTCTATCAGAACTGATGGTGGCATGGAGTTTTGTAACAAAGATTTTGAGAATTTTTTAGAAAAGCAGGGAATTGGTCACGAGAAAACGAATCCGTATAGCCCAGAAATGAATGGCATTGCGGAGCGTTTCAATTTAACTGCTCTTGATGGTATAAAAACTCTCCTCAATGCTAGTGGCTTGTGTCAAAAATTTTGGGCTGAAGCCTTACATTGTTTTTCATATACCTGGAATAGGGTTTGTCACAAACAAAATAAACAGACCCCTTTTGAGATGTATTCAGGCAGAAAACCCTCGGTTTCTCACTTTAAAAAGTTCGGTTGTGTAGCATATGTTGGAGTGCCCAGGCAGGTCAGAAGGAAGCTTGATATGAGAGCTAAACTAGGGATCATGTGTGGGTATGCTCATACAACAAAAGGCTACCGAATTTGGTTAATAGAGGAAAATAAAGTTGTTGAAACTATTAACGTTAAGTTTGATGAAACTGAAAGGGGGGTAGATGTCGTTTCAAAACTAAAAGAACAAAAATTTAATTTTTCACTTTTTGACTTTCCAGAAGATGGAGATATTTTTGATGAACCTGAGAATACACCTCAATTGGGGAATGACATTGAAAGAGTTAGTGTGTCAGATCAAGACCAGAGTTCAGAGCGGTTTAGTTTAAAACCTTGTAGATCTATTCCATGGACCCGTAAGGCAGTAACACGTAAAACAGGAAGGGATAAAACAGACATTTATTATGGCATAGAAGGAACAAATACTAGAATTAGATCTTTTAATGAATTAATAGATTATTGTAAAACAAATAAAATAGAATGTGATAAAAACTTGTTTGATTTTAGCAGTAAAAATAAAGAATCTGGTAAAGTAACTAATCTTTTAAATATAGGTGAGGCCAACTTAACTGAAATTAAAATTCCTCAAACCTACAATCAAGCCATTAAAACACCTGAAGCATCAAATTGGAGGGACGCAATGAACCAAGAGTTAAATGTTATGCATGAGCGTAATGTATGGGATCTTGTGATACCACCAAAAGATGCTAAGATTCTTGGTAACCGTTGGGTGTATACCTTAAAAAGGAACGAGAAAAATGAAATAGTTAGGTATAAGGCTAGATTGGTAGCAAAAGGTTTCAACCAAGTTAAAGGAGAAAATTATGAGGAAGTTTTCAGTCCAGTCATAAGTTTTTCACTAGTTAGATTATTCTTTGCCATATTTTCATGTCTGTTAAAATGGGTTAATGTCCAGGTAGATGTCAACAACGCTTATCTTTATGCTAATCTAGATGAGACTGTATACATGCACCAACCTGAGGGTTTTATTAAAGAAAGAAATAAGGTTTGTAAGTTGAATAAGGCCATTTATGGTCTGCATCAATCTGGCAGACAGTGGTTCTTTGAAGTGGATGATGTTTTATCCAAATTAGATTTTCATAAACTCGATTGGTGTAATTGTGTATACATGTTTCAGTCCAGATTGATTCTTTTACTTTATGTTGACGATATGGTTCTTTTTGGTAAAACTCAAGATGACTTGGATTATGGGTTAAATTTGCTGCAAAAACATTTTAATTTAAAAATTATGGGGACAACCAGAAAGCTATTGGGCATAGAGTTTGAAGAGATAGGAAATCACCTGTACATTCACCAAACCTCGTATATTGAGAAAGTTTGTGAAATGTTTGCAGAATTTAAATTTCCTGTAAGCTCTGTACCTATTCCCAAGGGCTTGGTTTTGTCAAAGCAAGATTCACCTTCCACTAAAGAAGAAATAGAAATTATGTCTAGGTTTCCATATAGAAATCTTATAGGATGTTTGTCTTTTATAGCTGGGAGAACTAGACCTGATATAATGTATGCAGTTAATTTATTATCCCAATTTCAATCAAATCCTGGAATTACTCACTGGAATAGTTTACTAAAATTGTTAGGTTATTTAAAATATACTAAAGAATATAAACTTGAGTTATCTAGAGTCAGTCAATTAAATCTTTCGTGTTATTCAGATTCAGATTTTGCAGCAAACAGAGACGATCGTGTTTCTATGGGTGGGTATATTTTGTTTCTGGATGAAACGCCCATATCATGGAAGACTTTTAAACAAAAATGTATAAGTCTTTCTACCATGGAAGCCGAATATGTCAGTTTAACTGAAGCTGCAAAAGAATTAATTTGGGTCAAAAATGTTTTGCTAAATGAAGTGCTTAACTTGAACTTGAGGGATTGTACGCTGTTCTGTGATAACCAAGCTGCAATAGCCTTTTCTAATTCTCCTTTTGAAAATCAGAAAACCAAACATATTCATATAAAGTATCTTTTTCTTAGAAATCTAGTTTTTGATAAAGTATTTAAACTTAGATATATTGCTAGTAAATTTAATCTTGCAGACAGCTTCACAAAGCCACAGATTAAAGAGCAGTTATTGAAATTTTGTAAAAGTATTTTTGATATTTAAAGTTTTATTGGGGGGTTATAGTTTTTCACTACAATGTTCTTCACTCTGGTCAATGCCTTGCCAATAAAGTCTTATATGACCTGACATTGATCAGATTGTTGTTTTTGAATTTAAAGTGTAACCTTTTTGTTGTTGAACTTTTTGAAGTTTTACATTTTTGAACTTGTTGAATTTTTCATGTATTTGTAATTTTTTGTACCTTTTCCATATTTTTGTAAAGCTCAAGAGATGGTGAAAAAGGAGGCCGATTGTTATGCATCAATTGGTTATTTAAACATTCAGTGAAGTTTAACTTGAATGATAAAGCTTTAAAGTATTTACTTCCTATTGATGCACGTTCATTTTTCGCCCTCTCTTGTTCTTGTTTACATCCGAGACGACCGGCATTTTCATTCATGCGTATTAGCTTTTGAGGCAAGTGCCGTTACTGAGTAACTGTCAGTAACAGTGATTTCGGTATCTCATCTTTCGCCGTGAACGGCTGACTTGTGACGTCATGGTTTGCAGCCAATGGCGTTTAAGTTGCGTTCGCATGACCGGAGTTTCGGATGTATTCTGAGTAAGTTTGTATATATCGATTGGCAACAGTTTTTATGCAAAACAATTGCTGTTACCGGGTGTATAAAGGTCTGGACTGATTTTGGATTAGTAGCTTCGTGAATTTTTTTGTACGTTTGCATAACTTGTCATAATGTAGAATCATTAGATATTAGTTTATTTTTATATTATGATTTGACGGCGAAGTTCAGCTGTTATATTGTATATCATATCATCTTGCTTCGAATAAAATGAATTTGTTTTAGAACTAGTGTCTTAAGTCTTCCACACTAACCACAGCAACTCTGTTTGGCCAATGTTTTAATTGGTCAACAAACCCAACCAAACACAGAATTAATCCGACCTGCAACAAAAATAATTAGTGCTTGGGGAGAATTTCCCCACATTCTGCTGTAACATTTCTGGAAATGTATATATATATATGTTGTGTTTTGGAGGTAGGAGGTGATAGAATAATATTGTAAAGTTATTTTGGATATTGAAATTCCAAATCATTTTTTTAGGATCGATCGTATAGTGTTATAACATTTTTGTTGTGGCCACAAAAGACCACTTTGACACAACAGTCATAAATTAAAAAAATATCTGAATTTACTTATCATACATTTGGTAATTGGGAATAAAAAAGTAAAAGGTAAAAGGATTACCTGCATTGACCCGAAAGAACAGAAAATGATGGAGACATTTGCAGAAAGGAAATAAACGGAAGACAAATCTTCCTTGAAATTTTTTTATTTATGAAGCAATTTTTCTTGCAGAACATAGCGCATTATCATAGAGTACACCTCTTATTCTTTTAGATGTACTTTTTTTTATGATAGATACATACAATCTACGTTCATTCTACGTTCTTACTAAAGAAAATAAAATAATTTTTTCCCTTTGGGGAGTGTGGAGGCACAGGCATTTAGATGATTTTTTTAGCATCACAATTCTACGACTCGAAGTAAAAGCACCATTTGAATAAAAATAATAATAATGCCGTCAACAGAATTTTATCCACAATCTTACTGAAGAATCAGAAGTAACTGATCAAAGAATCTCGCCACAAAAAAAGACAAAACTATGCAGCCGATTCATAAAGAAATACTCTTGCACTTTTAATATTTCTTACTGCAGATATGAAAATCCATTTATTATTTTTTTTTGTAGAAGGGAAAGAGGCATCCACCCATTCTCTGCATTCGTTGACAGAGCACTCATGCAGGCGTGGACATAATTCTTGACAGAACGGCAAAAGGGCAGCCATTCTGTATTGGAATCCCAATTCAACTGCACTGAATGCGCACGAGCTCTCCGAGAAGAGGAGTAAAGGGGTTGCTATAATCCTTGAAACACGCCAACTTTGGCAGAACGAACATACAGGCGCCCTGCATTGGCATAAAATGCAATGCAAAAGTATATAAAAAACTGCTTTAAAAAAAGGAAATTTGATAGGTTTCACAGAGATAAGATGCCAAACAGTAGTAAAGAGTTACAAATTTTTAAATTACGAATTAAACTGATTTAAATATTATTGGCTAAGGGACCGAGCTACAAAAGGATATGACTTCACAAATAGAAAGGTATGGAACTTTCCAGATAATTCTTTTACCGGAAGTACAGCTTTCAAAACGACGTTTATGATTTTAAAATGAATGAAATGCTATGCCAGAAAGAAAAACTTACAGGGGAAAGTTGAAAAAAAAAGGGAATTAAAATAATTTTGGAATGCGAATATTAAAATTAAATGAATACAAGATTAATAAAAATATTTTCTAAATGAAATTAAATAAAAACATGGCAGTGGTTCTAAGTAACCACGACATATTACTCCGGCCTCCCCAAAAGAAAATATTGGTAAGATGGAGAAATTTAATAATTTTGACATTGAGCCAATATTTTCTAAACTATATACATATACAACATGCATAACTTCAAATAATGAGAAACAAAATAAAATAACGGGTTACATTTTTTTGACAAAAGGTACACAGTCTTTAAAAAAAAAAAAAAAAAGGTTGCTAAAAGTTCATTCACTGATATGTGAAATAGCAAATACAACACTGTAAAGTAAGATCAGTGTATATTAAGAGAGTAAGGGAAAATTGTAATAATGCACACATACACAAATAATATTATATGATACAAATTGACATGCATATTAATGATGAGTTTGCATCATTCAGTATAATACAACATTAGTAATAAAACCTTTCTATTTTTAAAGAAAAAGAAATTAGCAATAATTTAAAGTAGTACCTTTAAATCACAATTCTATTTCAAGTCACAGTTGATGAACTACATTTCAATTTTTCTATCAATTCTTCAATAAATTACTCATCTGAGAATTTTCCATAACATAAATTCAAAATGTAAATAAATAGTCAAGAGAGAATATTTACACTCTCGTTAAAAATATTTATGTATAAATATAGCACTTTTTAAGAAATCAACTTTTCTTAGATGAATAACTAACTAATATCGTGTTATTCTTCAACAACAATAATAATACTTTCAAAGAAAATAAATGCAAAGAGAGGATTTTTAACCCCTTCGCGACGGGAGCCTTTTACGAAATGTTTATTACTTTGCTATCGGTTTTAAAAAACAGAAGTTTGTGCCTATTCAAATAGGGAAAATGCTCGGATTAAATAAGGCAAATTTTACAGTAAAATTTTACTGGTGAGGATAAACGAGGATCCTTAGGCCTATTTCCGGCACGTATACGTGTTGCTCGTCCTCAAGGGGTTAAGCTCTCATAAATGTAGTACCACATAACTTTAATAACATTTGTCTTACAAAAAATTATCACACAAAATATTTATACTACATATTCTGAAATGCTTATTGAATTATGTTAATTCAAACATCTGTAAGAATAGATATGTGACTATTTCTTTGTCATGTAAAATACATAAGTATTGTCTATGTAAAGACCTAAAACAATCTTTGTAAGTATAAACATGTTACTACACTTTTTCATATAAAATGCATGAGTATTTTTTTTGTAAAGACCTAAAATAATCTTTGTAGAGTATCTTTGGATCCAAAGTACAAAATTTTCATGTACACAAATATATTTTTTTTTTAATTTGTGAACTTTCAAACACTTAAAAAAGTTTAATGTATTTTCAACCACTTTACATAATACACCAATAATAACAGTAGAAGTATTACATGCATAACTTTCACTATTATTTTTTTTATGTTAGAAAGAGGTTAGTTGTTAGAACATGCATGAATTATGATTAAGAACAAAGTAACATTTTGAATTACTCTAGAAGTCACAATAGGGAAAGGGATGACATATGTACTCTTATATATCAATAAGAATTTTACTTTCTTAAGATAAATACCATATCAAAATAAAGCAATCAATGATATTTCATTTGCAACTAAAATACTGAATTATAAAAAATTTGATTTGATTTTTCTAAGAATCTTTCTTATTATTTAAATCAAATACTGAAATTAAAAATTCTGAGTTATCAGCACATTTTTTTTTTTTTACAATACATATAAATTTTAAAAAATGAATAAGGTTTTGAAGAAAATATTTCAGTGAGCAACATAGTAAACAAAAATAAGATTTACATACTTTTGCAGGATGACAATTCCACAGTGTCAAGGCGAAGGCGACTTAAAAAGAAAATAAATACATATAAAAAAAATACACAAATGCTGCCTGCAGCTTTGGTAGAAGTAAAAAAAATTAAATAAACAGTCAGTCTTCGTATTTGACAATCTAGTCTAGCTAGCATAGATGAGATTTTTCACAATGGTAAAGGCATCCTATATAAAATTGAAGATTATTTTATATTTTATAGTGTTTATGACTGCAAGGACGAAGATCATAATTTTTTTTACTTTGAGTAGACTTATTTAGAACTGTAGTGGAAGTTTTATTACCAGATGCTTGAGAATGCACTGAACTATGTGAATGCGAAGATGTTTGTTGGCACTTCGAAGTGGTGTGAATTTGAGGAGAATCACAATTAGTAGTATGAGTAGGCATATGTCGTTTCACAGGAGAAGAAGATGCACTATCAACAGTCGTTTGATCATGTGTTGCACTTCTAGATGAATCAGAAGGATGAAGCAATGCTTCATTTCTTTTCTGGAGTTTCAAGATTCTGTTAGTATGAATTAACACAGGTTATGCTTGATTATTATTGCAATCTTGAATTTGAATAAGTACAGGTGAAATTATTTTCTTTACCATATAAGGTGTACATGTACAAGGACCTTATTGTTTAGCAAAACTAACAGAAAGTTTTGAACTTTCACCACTATTCCATTATTCATTACCATTTTTAAAATTGGTGCACTTTTTACCAACATAACTAATGTCATTGTCATCTTCTGATGTGACATGTTTTTCATCAGAGGTAATTTCGTATTACTGGTATCAGAAATATTATTTATAACATTAGAATAATCAAAGTTTGTATGAGTGGGAAAATAATTAGGAGACTGAGTAAAAACTTGAGCATGGCCTTCTAAATTTCTGATATTGAGATTAGCATTTATAAAAGAATTATCATAATTCATAGCAGTATTACCAACACTATTTATAAACAAACCATTATTTGGAAAACTGTAATTGCAAGGATAATTTTCATAATTATTTACCAAATGCAAATAATTATCACCAAAATTTCCATTCATATTATCAAAATAAGTACCATTATGTTTGTTAACTGACATAGAATTTTCATAAATAGGCACATTATTGGTGTCAAAAGAATATGGCACTGATATATTGTCATTATTATACTGAGAATTCAAATAAAAACTGCTAGGAGACTCTTTTTGAATGTTAAAAGGTATATGTTTATCTTTAATTAATATAGATTTAAAAGTTGGAGAGATGGTTATAGAATGCTTGTTTATAAACTCAAAACCAAGTATGGCTTCAAAATTAACATTCTTTATATCAGTAAGGTAAAAGACATGATGAAAAAAGAATTTGTCTATTTTGAATGCAATCTCGATACATCCTTTAAAGAAAACTTTAGAGTTTATAGTTGATACAGAAACATTTCTAGATAAACATTTATAATGGATTTTAGATTTAATGCTGTTAAAGCATTCAAGATCCAACAAACTTAGAGTTGAGCCTGAATCAATGAGAGTTGATATCTCATTATGTTGAACATTCATAATTATACATGGAAGTGAATAAGTGTTATCAAAAGAGCTGCAAATTACGTGTCGTTGTTGTACACAATCCTCAATTTGAGAAGAATACTTTGATGACAAAGAATTTTCAGAACAGCAAGGTCTGTTCATTTTTTGCACCATTGGTGATGTCTGTGTAACAGCGCTTGAAAAGGAAGTAGTTGAAGAAGAATTTTTGTCAATCTGACATTCACTTGAATTGTCACAGGAGTGTACTGACCCTAACGAGTAAGATTGGGAGGGATGGTGGTCAGTTGGACCAATCTCCCTTACTTGTTTAAATGACAATTTTTATCATCATTTTTATTTTTAGAAAAAGAAGTAAAGTTTTTCTTTCTTTGAGAAGAATTCGAAGAAAAATGGGAGTCTTGAGTGTGCCTAGAAGAGTCAAGTAGATTTCTAAACTTGTAACATGACTCCATAAGATGGTTAAAATGACCACAAAAGGCACATTGGATAACATTTTGTTTGCGAAAATACTCTGAAGAGTTTTTCTTGTGAGAAAACTTGTCAAACTTTGGCCGAAAGAAAGATCGTTTCTGATCTGGCTTAAGCTGAATAAAGTTTGTTTTATTTCTAGAAGCCACGTTATGTCTAACTGGTGAGGGAGAGTAAGTTACACGCTTTTTTTTAACAACAGTTCTATGTCTAGGAGAATGTTCATTATGAGATTCAGATGGCGAGAATGCTATTTGCGAATTTCTATAGACTCTGTCCTTTTTATGTCTGATAGGAGCTTGTTCAACAAAACTATCAGAAAATTTTGAACTTTCACCATTATTTTCATTATTCAGAGAATAAACTTGGTCATAATGTTGATTAGATTTTTGAGCAGGTGGTGAATCATAGATATCTTGTAAAAATTGTGCTCGTTCAAGAGCTAACTCAAAAGTGGAAATGTTTTCTTCTAGAATTTTCCTTTTAATTTGCGTAGGTAAAGCTTGAATAAAATGAGTAAATTTCAAAGAATCTAGAGCAGCTGGATCTTATTTAGGATACGCAAGTCGAAGCTGTTTAGCCAAACGATATGAAAAATTTTTAACTGACTCATTAGAATCCAATTTTAGATTTTGAAGAGACTTCCAAGTGTCAGATTTTTTACTTGGCAGAAAATAGTTAATAAATTCTTTGCGAATGGTTTGAAGGTTAGAATTTTTGAATTGAAATTGTGTTTCGAGAAAGAAATGTAATGCAGTACCCTGTAATTTTGACTTGAAAAGAGCAAAAAGTTCTTTTTCAGAGTAATTATATAATTCCTTCAAATCTGATAACTGGTCGAAGAAAAATTCGACCGTCTGAGGATTTCCATCAAATGGTTGAATACAAAGGTTTAAATTTGCTTTTGGAGGCATGGTGATAAATTTCAAAACAATGTTGAACAAATTTCAAAACAAATCTGAACAAATTTTAAAATAATGTGGTGAAGTAAAAAAATTAATCTCATATGAAGTCACCTTTTAAAAATAATGTGAATTCAACAGATTAATGTAATAATTGTTCTCAACATATTATCAAAACAAAATGGCATCAATAAATCAATCATTTACTTATAAGTAAGAAAATTATTCTTAACTCATCTTTTTTTGTAAATAACTAGGGGGCTCGGCCCCCTACGAGCTACGCTCGCCAACCCCCGTCCAGACACCGCAGGCTCTAAATGTACGCTAATTTGATCGGCTTTAAAAAGATTTCGAAAGATTGAATTATAATTTAAAAAACAGTGGCGATCTCCCTATAAACGAATTTCTATTCATTTCTCTTTGATTGGGGAATTTTAACGCCAAATCCGCTGCGGAACTACTTGATTATCCCGTTGACCAATTTCGCCAAATTATATAAATCGCCAAATTATACAAATTGACATAATTTTTATTTTAAATAACGAAAGAACAAATTAATTCGTACAACATTAATAAAAATACAAATAAAACGTCGAAATAAAAATAACTTGATGACGTAGACACGTG
Source organism: Maratus speciosus (assembly GCA_963932465.1). Classification (NCBI taxonomy): domain Eukaryota; kingdom Metazoa; phylum Arthropoda; class Arachnida; order Araneae; family Salticidae; genus Maratus; species Maratus speciosus. Next base: position 38,316,922 of record OZ010791.1, on the reverse strand, counting down.
TAACAACATTTCAAAATAAGCTAATATAAAAGGAATTAAGTAAAGAGAGTCTTTGTCTCCTGGTATTTTTTAACAAAGCGAAAAGAAAGTTCTTTTAAATGAGACATTTTAAATTAATCGTTTTTAATCTGACGTAATTTTTACCAAGCTATTCTTTCTCTTTTAAATAATCGCGTGAAAGTACTTTTGTTAGCAATGAAATATTATTTGCGCTTTCCTAACAAAAATAGTTGAAAATATCCTCTCAAAATATTAAATAAATGTCTAGCGCAATTTCTAAATTTAAACTTTTTTGCAATATTATTTTGTGTTTATTTTATGTAATAACTATAATGTGACGTAAATATGACGTAATTTCTCCTAAGACTTCTAACGCATGTTAATGAATTTATTATTTTACAATATCCTTTCTCTTTTAAAATTCACGTGTATACTTTTTATGAGGTAATTTTCAATAAGTTCCTGCTTTTTATACATAATTATTTAATTCTAATTTGAAAGTTTTTTTCCTGTTTATAATAGTCACGTGTAAATAAATTTTTAATTTGAAGCAAACATTATTGCTTGCGCTTTTTATACAGTTGGCAACAGTTTAAATTAGTACAATTTTCTGAAATCTGTAAAAAATATCTCTAGAAATGCTGAAAATTTGAATTTAAAATAGAAATAAAACCTGAAAGAATGAGTCAAAATAAAAAAATTAATGCAATCTGCACTCCGGCAAATTCTAACGCATAAAATGATCTAAAAATGTTTACACTGCCATGTATAGATTTTGCTGCTATAAAACTTTTTTAGTGGAACGATTTTGTCCAACTTTAGCATTAAATATCTCTTAAAATAATTCTTCGATTTGAAAACTGTCTGCATCAGCGTGTTTATCAAACATTTCTGTATAAAACCACTGTTTTTCATATTTTTGTATGCATTATTTTTCTCAATATTAACGAAGAAAGACCTCCGGTCACAAAAAATTCAAAACCGGCGGCGGCGGCGGTGACAGCGGTAGTTACTTTTTTTTAGAATAGAGAGATATTATAAGCAATCATTTTTCCTTAATAATAAACTGTAAATATTACATGAATTCTTTCTCTTTTTTTAGAAAGATTGTATAAAAATTTAAGGAAGCCACTTTTTCTAAATATCAAATATTTCAATAATAATACACTAAAACAAATTTTCTTATCAAAATATAACTTAATAACTGTCATGTCATAAAGGTTTCTAAAGGTTCACGGTACCAGGAAAGATGGCTGTTGTGTTTTGGAGATAGGAGGTGATAGAATAATATTGTAAAGTTATTTTGGATATTGAAATTCCAAATCATTTTTTTTAGGATCGATCGTATAGTGTTATAACATTTTTGTTGTGGCCACAAAAGACCACTTTGACATAACAGTCATTAATTAAAAAAATATCTGAATTTGCTTATCATACATTTGGTAATTGGGAATAAAAAAGTAAAAGGTAAAAGGATTACCTGCATTGACCCGAAAGAACAGAAAATGATGGAGACATTTGCAGAAAGGAAATAAACAGAATACAAATCTTCCTTGAAAATTTTTTATTTATGAAGCAATTTTTCTTGCAGAACATAGCGCATTATCATAGAGTACACCTCTTATTCTTTTAGATGTACTTTTTTTTATGATAGATACATACAATCTACGTTCATTCTACGTTCTTACTAAAGAAAATAAAATAATTTTTTCCCTTTGGGGAGAGTGGAGGCACAGGCATTTAGATGATTTTTTTAGCATCACAATTCTACGACTCAAAGTAAAAGCATTATTTGAATAAAAATAATAATAATGCCATCGACAGAATTTTATCTACAATCTTACTGAAGAATCAGAAGTAACTGATCAAAGAATCTCGCCACAAAAAAAAAAGACGAAACTATGCAGCCGATTCATAAAGAAATATTCTTACACTTTTAATATTTCTTACTGTAGATATGAAAATCCATTTATTATTTTTTTTGTAGAAGGGAAAGAGGCATCCACCCATTCTCTGCGTTCGTTGACAGAGCACTCATCTAGCATGGACGTAATTCTTGACAGAACGGCAAAAGGGCAGCCATTCTGTATTGGAATCCCAACTCAACTGCACTGAATGCGCACGAGCTCTCCGAGAAGAGGAGTAAAGGGGTTGCTATAATCCTTGAAACACGCCAACTTTGGCAGAACGAACATACAGGCGCTCTGCATTGGCATAAAATGCAATGCAAAAGTACATAAAAACTGCTTTATAAAAAGGAAATTTGATAGGTTTCACGGAGATAAGATGCCAAACAGTAGTAAAGAGTTACAAATTTTTAAATTACGAATTAAACTGATTTAAATATTATTGGCTAAGGGGCGGAGCTACGAAAGGATATCACTTCACAAATAGAAAGGTATGGAACTTTCCAGATAATTCTTTTACCGGAAGTACAGCTTTCAAAACGACGTTTATGATTTTAAAATGAATGAAATGCTATGCCAGAAAGAAAATCTTACAGGGGAGAGTTGAAAAAAAAGGGGAATTAAAATAATTTTGGAATGCGAATATTAAAATTAAATGAATACAAAATTAATAAAAATATTTTCTAAATGAAATTAAATAAAAATATGCAGTGGTTCTAAGTAACCACAACAATATATATACCTATGATGCCATAATTAAATAACACTATAACAGCAAGAAGATATTTATATGATATATAGCGTATTACAGACTATTTTTGAAAATATTATTAGCGTTGCAGACACTTGAAGATAGTTCTGCCGCTGGGCGAAGGTCATATATTGAAATCTAACAAATGTAATTATTTTGTGTACCATTAATATTAATATGACAGTGGGCTATGTAAAAATATTTTAAGGTATTTGGAAAATTTCATATTGCGGCATAATCAAATTGACATAACTCCGCTGTTTTTTTTTTTTTTTTTTTTTTTTATCATAAATTATTGTTTCGGACAAGTTGCCCTTATTTGTAAATTTACAAAAGGAAACGTATGTTTGAAATAAGTCTTAGCAATGGTGTATAGAACTCAATGAGTTTTGTTTATTCTGTTTTAGGTTAAAATTATAATTTTGAAATTCCTTGAATGCAATTTGTAGGCATTAGCATTCATGGAAGATATATTTTATTGTTAAAATGTTTTGTTTAAGTCAGCCTTCAATTTTAAATACTTTATTTTTTTTTATTAAAAGCTGATTTTAAAGCTAGCACAGAAAAATTATTATCTTGATATTCTTTGATAATCATTATCAATATTTTAAGAGCCGTGTATCTCGATTCAGTGATATTCAATTTTCCAAGTTCATTGTTTCTGTGATGTTATGCAAAATTTACATTTGAAATTTTAGTTATTGAATAGGCTTTTTTTTTCTTTACTATTTATTAATATATTCCAGTTGTTGTGAAATCTCGCAAGCTCAAAAGGACATTTCGTGTTAAAGGCATTCTACCAAATTGGTTAAGCATGCTCCATTCAGCTGTGATTAATCCTTGCAAGTACTCGTTAATTCTTTTACCCCTGTAAGTCATTTTGTTTTTTATTTAGAAAAATCATCATGAATTTATTTGTTATATTGATCTGTTTTATTTATTATCAGAGCTTGAAATAATTTTTTTTTTCAGGTACTATACCAACATTTGTGTATGGAAGGGAGTAAAGGGTTCTCTTTCTCTAATGTTCGAGAGAAAGAGAAAAAAAAAAATAATCTCACATTTTTTAATGAGCAATTTAAATGAATCGTGTAATCCGTGGTGGGAATAAAACTGGTTCAGTAGAATTGTTACTTAATCTTTTATTGAGTTTGGCGAACTGGATGTTAAAGGGAACTTGTAAGTGCAAAAAACACAAACTTAAATTTCTTATTTACTGTAAATGTTCATCTGCGCAACAGGATATTGTAAGTATAATACTGTGATATCAAGTTTTTTTATTAGTAACGGAATTTGGAAATCCTTTTTATCTAATAGTAAGTGAAAATCACAAACCTAAGCCTAAAATTTCTCAAAATTCTTTGGTCAAAAGACAGAAATTTCTTAAAATGAGAGAAAAATCTTTACAAATTACAGGGATATTCCGTTATTCTCGCTCGGGGCTCAGGTTTGGAAATTTTGGCCCATGCAGACCTCTACTAGAGTCCTGTATAAGGTCGGATTATTCACTTTTTCCTGCACCGAACACGAAGTGGGTGTCGACTTCCACTGTTTCGGGTTCGTGTTGAGTCTTAACTCTTGCAGGTCAGGTTCTGGTTGACCCAATAATTCAAAAGAAAGTCCAAAATATTTTTCAGATTAAAAATCTATATTCAATAAGAGCTCCATAATGGACATTCCCGAAAAACAGACATCTCTATTTAGTGAACACTTTTTCAATTCCTAACACTTAAATACTTGTGCGCTTATACCTTTTTGAATAGTGGATACCTCCCAATCTACACACATGTAACGTGTAGGTGTGCATAAACTATCACAAATACGATGTTTTATTGTGTGTATAAAAAATGAAAAGTTGGTAATATTTTTCATATTTTGAAAGAAGAAAAAAATGGTTCTGAAAGAAATGCTAATCTATTATCGCACTTCTTATCGTTTTATTTCTCATGCAGTAAATTGAATATATACTCATTCATATTCAAATATGCATTTATTTTCATCTGATACATGCTTGTGGTCAAACTTTTTGTGAAAATCTCAGCAACCCGAATTTCAAAAACCTGTGAACCACATAAATTATTGTCGTGTGAATTTAATGTTGCCAGGTGTTCAGATTTATGCGGAATGTCCCGATTTTCAGGGATACCAAGACCCAGCCCGAACCCCTATGCAGGCCGCTAAATGTTCTGCTTTTTCACTGTTATGCCATATATATTAAAGTGTAAAATTAATCTTTATTTAAATTCTGTTTAACATGACATACCTTGTATTTTTACCATCCCCAAGTCTACTTTAAATTACGACCGAACGCCATTGCTTCACATGTTTTCTGCTGTTAAATATGTAATTCATATTAACTGCTATCACAGTAACTTCATATCACAGTAACTGCTGTGATCTTGAATCACTGTTACTCGCTGTTCTCGGCTTGCACGATGGTCCCTGCCTTCTGATTCATCGATGTTTGATATCATCGTTCGTAAGCCAATGGCGTTCTACTCATGTATTACACTTCATGTAACGGCAACAACTTTATGCAGATTTCCACAACAGACTGGTATATCTAGTGGAATGTAATGTTGCATCTTTCGCTTGCCTTTGCTTGCTTGTAAGCAGCTTTTAATTTTGTTTTTCGCCATGTAATTATGGCGTTGTAGCTTTTGCTACGTCAAGATGAAAGCTGCTGGCGGTTTTCTTATTGTGAACAAATATTATTCATCTCTTAAGTTATTTTTAAGTTAGTTCAGCGAAGTTATGCTGACAACATTCTTCATGTATATATTTTTAGTTCATCATTAAATATTCAAGTTTACTCCTGCTGTGTTCATTTATTAAAGTCTTCCACTCATATGCATTTCCATATAATTTAGATTCTACTGCGTCATATCTGCTGAAGTCTCGTCTATATTGATAAGAGAATACAACAGTAGGGTTATGGGCCCAGCGGCTCGTAACCTGAATATTTAAGTATTTTTTTGGAAATCCGGAAGTGAAGAAAAGATGGTTCCTGTTTTCTGTGGACTCTATTTATTTTTTTAAATGGAACTTTTTACTTGTTTTTTAAAGTACAATTTAACAAACTTTTATGATGTTGATTTCCTGGGAATTTAAAGAGTTGCTGTTTTTAACTGACGGGGGCTGATGGAGGTCAAAACATCACCCTGCTGACTGGCACTAGCTGGGAATTGTGGAAGCATGAAATAAAAGTTCTGTTACTTCATTATGGTGCATGGGGGTTCATAAAGCCTGAGGAAGTAAAGGAAAATCCACCTGTTAATCTTAATAATTCTGACATTAAAGACACAGCTTCTGGAGTGACTGATGTGCTAACATGGAGAGAAAAGCAAGATTTAAAGCTGAGGAAGAGCCATGCATACACCATTATCTACCAGTCCCTGAGTTCTGAATTCAAGCCCTTGATATCAAGCACTACTGATGGTGCAAAAGCCTGGAAAATTTTACACGACTATTTGGAGCCTACAATCAGAGCAAGAGTCATCCAGCTTCTTGGCGTTTTTTTTTTTTTTAATAGAAAATCTTGGACTTCTTCTGTGTAGAGTCAAGCAGGCAGCAGAGCGACTCCGTGAGGTTGGACACCAGTTACAGCCACTTTATCTGGGATATCAAATGATTTCGGAGTCTACCCGATGAGTTTCAAGTAACGGTTCAAGCTATTTATAGATGGAGCGATGTTGAGTTTGTTCCTGATAGAATTGAATCTGAGCTGTTATTAAAGGAGAATCGTCTGAAGTTGTCCCAGAAAGATTTTGCAAAATTAGGTTTGTGGCATTTTCCAGCGAATTGTCTGTGAAATATTTTCCAGGTAAATTTAAAACCAAAGGTCTTAGTAAAAGTAAAATTGTTCCTTGTTTTTACTGTAAAATGTATGGCCACTTAATTTCAAATTGTAAACTTAAACTGAGTAAATCTAATAATGAAATGTCTAATGATAAAAGTAATTCTGATGTTAATTGTAGAAGTAATTTTAATAAGTTTGCCTCTAGAAATTTGAAACCTAATGTTAAAAGTAAGAGTAATTTTAAAGATAAAAATTTTTTGGCCTTTGGAAATTTCTTGTAATTGTTGTTTGAAAATTTCTTTAATTTCTTGTAAATTTCTTGTAGATGAACGGCTGTGCAGAACGTTACAATTTAACGGCTCTGGACGGAGTCAAAACCCTTTTAAATTCAAATAGCTTATCTCAGAAATTTTAGATAGAAGCTCTACATATGTATAGAACAGAGTTTGTCATAAAAATTTTAAGAAAACCTATTTTGAGTTATATTCTGGAAGAAAGCCATCCGTCTCTCATCTGAAAAAATTTGGCTGCTTAGCTTATGTTGGTGTACCTAAACAAAAAAGAAAGAAGCTCGATATGAGAGCTAAGCTTGGAATTATGTGTGGTTATGCACAAATGACTAAAGGGTACCGTATTTGAATTATAGGCGAGCAGAGAATTGTAGAAACAATAAATGTTAGATTTGATGAGAGTAAAAGGGGGGGTTGGCTTGACATCATAAATAGCTCAAAACAAAATTTTCGTTCTTTTTCTTGCTTAGACATTCCAGAGGATGGTGATATCTTCCCTATGATAGATGACTTAATTGAGTCAGAAAGTAGAAGTGATAACACATCTAAAATGGAAGAAAGCAGTGTCAGTCCTGTAAAAACTAAATGTTTAACTCATAATTTAAATGATAGTTTAGACTTTAATTTTTTGTAAATCCATTAATTGGATACGAAATGAACCCAGGACAGATATCTACTATGGCATAGAGGGCACTAAAGTTAAATTAAGGTCGCTAAATGATACTATTAAATACTGTGCAGACAATAACATAAAATATGATAAAGATTTTTTTTATTTCAACGGCAAAAATAGTCAATCAGGTAAAGTTTCAGATTTTTCAAATACAGAAGTTAATTTAATTGAAGTAAAAATCCCTAAAAGTTACAAGGAAGCTACCAAAACACCCGAAGCATCTGAATGGGTAGAGGCAATGAACCAGGAAATGCAGGTCATGTATGACCGTAAGGTTTGGGATCTAGTTGAACCGCCCGAGGATGCATGGATTTTGGGTAACAGATGGGTTTACACAGTTAAGAAAAATGAAAAGAATGAAATTGTGAGATTTAAAGCACGCCTTGTGGCACAGAGATTGAGTCAAATTAAAGGTTTAAGTTAGGTGAGGTTTTTAGTCCGGTTGAAAGTTTCTCAATTATAAGATTGTTTTTTACTATTTTTTTGTGCTTTTTCAAATGGTTAAATGTACAAGTAGATGTAAATAATGCCTACTTATATGCAGATTTAGATAAAGTAATCTATACGTGGCAGCCAGAGGGTTTCACAACTGAAGAAGGTAAAGTTTGTAAATTAAACAAATCTTTATATGGTCTCCACCAGAGTGGTAGACAGTGGTTTTTCGAAATAGATGATGTGCTTTTAAAATTGAATTTTATTAAACTTAACTGGTGCAATTGTGTTTATATACCTATAAAAATAAACTTGTTCTTTTATTATATGTAGATGACATAGTCATATTTGGTAAAACTAAAAGTGATTTGGAACTTGGTGTAAGTTTGCTACAAAAGTTTTTCAATCTGAAAGTTTTGGGAAAAACAAAAAAGCTCTTGGGTATTGAGTTTGAAGAGGTAAATGACAAGCTGTATATTCATCAAAGTATCTATATTGATAAAGTCTGTAGCTTGTATTAAAAATATAAATTTCCTATGAGCAATGTGCCAATGCCCAAGGGGCTAATTTTGTCAAAAATGGACTCTCCAAGTAATCAAAGTGAAGTAAATGAGGTGTCTGAATATCCTTACAGAAATTTAATAGGTTGTTTAAGTTTCATTGCTGGTCGTACTTGGCCAGATATAATGTATGCCGTAAATCTTTTATCACAGTTCCAATCCAATCCCGGTAAGAAGCACTGGCAGAGTTTACTCAGATTATTAGGCTATTTACAATCTACTAAGCATTTTGAATTGGAATTATCTAGAATTAATGGCTTAACAGTTTCTTGTTATTGTGACTCTGACTTTGCAGCAAATAGAGATGATCGTGTTTCCATAGGAGGCTTTATTTTGTTTTTAGATAAGTCACCAATTCCTTGGGAAACTTTTAAGCAGAAATGCATTAGCCTCTCTACTATGGAAGCTGAATATGTTACACTCACTGAAGCTGCAAAGGAACTAATATGGATTAAAAATGTTCTAGAAAATGAAAGTTTAAATTTAAATCTAAAAGAATGTTCATTGTTTTGTGATAATCAGGCAGCTATTGTTTTTTCTAATTCACCTGTAGAGAATAAAAAAACTAAGCACATCCATATTAAATATTTGTTTTTAAGAAATTTAGTCTATGATAAAATATTTAAATTAAAGTATATCTCAAGTAAATGAAATTTAGCTGGTCCATTTTACAAAGCCACAGGTTATAGAACAATTAATGAAATTTTGTAGACAAGTTTTTGAGGTTTAAGTTTTTGAATTGCATTTTTGATTACTCTCTTCATTGCCATGTCACTTGACATGACATTGATGAGACTGTTTTATAGAAAACTTTAAAATATTTTTGAGAGTTAGATTCATTTTGAGGCCCAAGTTAGAAAGTAAAAAAAAAAGTCTTATACAATTATTGGTCACTTTGATCAGTGCTTGGCCGGTGAATTTGTAAAGTCTTTCCCTGACCTAGTTATGATTAGACGGACTCCTTTTTTGAATTAAATGTGTATTTCTTATGTTTAATTTTTTTTTAAAGTATATATCTTTTGAATGTTTTGTAAAGCCTTGGGGATGCTAAAAAAGGGGCTGATTGTTAGTCATGTATATTAAAGTGTAAAATTAATCTTTATTTAAATTCTGTTTAACATGACATACCTTGCATTTTTACCATCCCCCAGTCTACTTTAAATTACGACCGAACGCCATTGCTTCACATGCTTTCTGCCGGTAAATACACGATTCAGTCACACTGTAACTGCTGTGATCTTGAATCACTGTTACTCGCTGTTCTCGGCTTGCACAATGTTTGCCTACCTTTTGATTCGTTGATGTTTGATGTCATCGTTCGTGAGCCAGTGGCGTTCTACACATGTATGTACTTCATGTAACGGCAACAATTTTATGCTGATTTCCACAACAAACTGGTATATCTAGTGGAATGTAACGTTGCATCTTTCGCTTGCCTTTGCTTGTTTGTAAGCAGCTTTTAATTTTTTTTTTCGCCATGTAATTATGGCGTTGTAGCTTTTGCTATGTCAAGATGAAAGCTGCTGGTGGTTTTTCTTATTGTGAACATATATTATTCATCTCTTAAGTTATTTTAAGTTAGTTCAGCGAAGTTATGCTGATAACATTCTTCATGTATATATTTTTAGTTCATCATTTAAATATTCAAATTTACTCCTGCTGTGTTCATTTATTAAAGTCTTCCACTCATATGCATTTCCATATAATTTAGATTCTACTGCGTCATATCTGCTGAAGTCTCGTTTATATTGATGAGAGAATACAACATTCACCATACCCAAATTACATGAAATTTTTGCGAGTTTACTCCAAATTAAAATTTTATTCCTTAATCTGAGACGAGAAAATTTAACCACAAGTTGGCCACAGTAAGTCTTCACAACAACTGGATGTTACCGAATACCTTATGTTATGTCTAGAACTCGAGTGCACTTGTTTTCAATGTTTAGTTTATTCAATTGACAACAATCTTTAGGGAATCGATACGAAATAAGGTTCAAGAAGATATAAGAGAAGCGAAAGTCCATCTGCTCACTTCAACCTTTCTGTTAAAAAGTGTTTGGCGAGTATTTTTATAAGTGAATAGGTAAACAAAGAGTATTTTTTATATTATTGGTCAAATTAACATAGTATCAAGCTAAAAATTATTGTTCGTCCGTTCCATTATAAAAGCTTAACATCTGTGCGTTGCCCATTATAAAAGAAAACACATACCATGCCGACCCGGCCTTTCTGTTTTTTTTCGCATTTTTGGCCAAGGAGGTATTTATTTAGAAATTAACCAAATATTCCACCTTTTATTTAAAAAATGCAAAAAAGAAAAAAAGAAGAAGATATGCTGCGTTATTGTTCATTTTCTCTACTAATAAAGGAGGAACGTTATTAGGACATTACTCGTGGGGAAAAAATTCTCATCCCCTGAAAGAATAAAACACAGTCTCGGTCCTGCCCAAATCCACAGAAAAAATGAAAGACCATGATCTGTCCCTGGAAGAATGAAATTCCTACCCGGCCCTGCATTTAAAAAAACAAAATTTAGTCCCAGCCTGACCCGAGTCTTCAGATGAAAATTAAACCCTGACCGAGCTTAATGAACGAAAATTTTACCAAACTCTGGCTTCAAGACAGGCCCGGGCTCATGTATACTTCTAATATATATTACGAATTTGGTCTAGAATCCTGCATCGAATCACCGGTCGGGATTATATTTTTTGTTATCGGTCTGGTTGATTTTTATTATTTCAGGTTGGGTTTTGACTCTTGCTGGTAGGGTTCGGGTTGACATGATTTTTTCAAAATAATCTCCAAGATATTTTTTCAGGTTAAAAATCTATATACAATAAGATTTCTACAATGGACACTCCAGAAAAGCAGACATTTAGCGAACACTTTTTCAATTCCTAACGCTTATACAGAATGTTGCCATTATCACCAAACACTTTCAATTTTAGACGTTTTGACGAATATTTAAAAATATACTTGTCGTATTCTTCTGGAACTTCAGAATTATAAAGAATATGTTTGGCCTCAAATTTATCAATGTCAAAAATCGGCTACCTCATAATTCCTATGCTTTCATTTGTTTGTTAATATAAATATTTATTAACTTATTAATATGTTAATATAAATACAGTATGGAACCATTTATCCGGAAACCAGTTAACTGGAAAACCAGTTATCCAGAATGATATTTCTGATAGACTGATTTCAGAATCTTTGCAGAAAAAGGTGCCATACACTGCCAGTTTGACATAGGCTTTGCTTGAAACAATTGTATAATTTGATGACAACATCTAGTATTTGAAATGAAAAGATATTTAGTTGTATTTTAGATGTTTTAATTTTTATGCAGAGGAAACAGGAGAATTTCTGTTCCTAAGATTACCCTTATAGGGTATTCCCATAAATTACCTTCTTTTAAAATCTGGTTAACTTTTGATCTTTCTTGCACTGATTTTTAATTCAAGTAATCTAGTAATTTAAAATCAGAAATAATGTCACAACCACACATATTCCACAAAAAATATCAAATGGATGCTGCTTTAATGCACAACCAGTTAACCAGAAAAACCAGTTATCCAGAATACATCTGACCCCAAGCATTCCGGATAAATGGTTCTGTACTGTACTTAAAATTAAGTTCAGTTTATAAAAGCTTCATGTTTTATCAGAAATCATTCATTTATATTTTTTCAAAATAGCGCGTATCTAAATTACAAGATATAATTGCTATTTTCCAACTATTTTTCCTTTACTTTCTACAAAAATGGAATACTTGAGTTGCCAGAATTAAACAAATGGCATTAAAAACTACAAAAAAATTAATATCTCAAAAATAAATGGAGATGCAGTTTTCAAACAAATTGCATTTAAAAGTACTCCCCCCCCCCCCACACCCCCCAATACTATGGTATAAAAATTGAAAATGTGCGATGCTTAGAAGTTTAAAAAATTGCAGTAGAGATTATTCCGTACAATGATACCCCTGCTTTGTTTTACAGCTGGCTTATACAACAGAACGTTATTTTTTGGAGATGACACTTTATTAGCTGGGAGAAAGAAATAGCATACCGGGGGGCTAAAAAGTAATAATATTTGGAATTACCTGTTCATTAAAATGCATGAAATGATCTATTGCTGCAGAATACAAATATGTGGATACTGTTCGATATGTTTACTGATTTTTGTAAGAATAGCACGTATATTCATGGAGATATAGCAATTTTTGTAAAAAGGTCCGAAAATTCTTCGATGTTTTAGCTTATATCATGCAGGGTTTTCAACCTAATTTAATGCCAGTTTCAGAAAAATTGGCAAAATGTAGTAGAAACAATATAGTGCAATTGTAATATAAATATATTAACTATTTTATGAAACAATTTTTATCTGCACATGCGCGAAGAACAACAAAGATTTTTTTTTTACATGATTTAATAGTCAACTCTTATGAAGCAACTCATAAAATAAATCCAGCCAAATATTGTGAAAATTTAGAAAGATATCCTCGATAGTGAGCTGATTTTTACTTGCTCTCTATTAAAATATCTAGAAGGGGTGAGTTCGCGATTAGCGTGTAGCTAAAGACCCAGTATAAATATAAAATTGTTATACCAAAAGTTTTTTCATTGATAATGAAAGATAGAAATTTATTTTCTTACCTTTCTGGTAAAGCAGACATATGCTGGTTTACTTCATGTGAAAACGACCTATATATTTTATTTATTGAGTGGATGTGAAAAATATCTTCTTAGAATGATGGAGATGCACTTGTAGAGAAAAAACTATTTAATGCACGACGAGTTGTAGGTTACATGGACGAACACACACACACACTAAAAAAAGAATAAAATAAAAGGGTTAAATGTGGATACTGTAGAAGTAATAACATTAAAATCCAGTAGGAGATGCAAGTCTTCCATTGAACAAAGAGTTAACGCACTAAAAAAACCGTGCGTCTTGGCCTCACGAAATCGGGCCTAGAAGTGGAGAAGTAATAGGGGCCCACAAGTGTTAAAACAGAGTAAAAAAAAAACTTGAAACAATACAGTCTGCTTAATAAGCAAAAAGGTTCTATTTAAAATCAGTTTATCAGAAAATTTCTGTGGTGCTGCGATCTGTTGACGCCTTTTCGAAACACAAGTCTTTTACACAATCCTTCTTTAGTTTGTGACCTTACGCTACGATGACTCAGGGAAGTGTCGCCATCTTGGAACATATTTCACAACTAAAAGAAACGCGTTGCATGTATCACGAGGAGATTGTCATTTCACAAGCGAAGTGATGTTGGACATAAAATTACCTACACTGTGACGTTTTCCAACACCCCCGCTTTTTATGTCAAACCGACGAGCGTAGAATGTTTAACTTGTTTCTCAAACACTCGAAATGAGGCTTAGGCAACGGCTTGGTGAGCACGTCTGCCAGCATTAACTTCGATGGGCAATAAGTTATTTTGATTATACCATTCTGGCATAGATGTCTGATGTGGTGATACTTAACTTCCACGTGTTTAGTCCTTGTCTGTGCCTTTTCGTTTTCGGTCAATCTTATGGCTGATAAGTTATCTTCGTACAACGTTACGGGTAGTTGTTGACACAGTTCGAGGTCATTTAATAGGTCTAACAACCACGAAATCTCTTGACCTGCATTAGAGGCAGCGATATATTCAGCTTCCGTGGAGGAGAGTGCTGTGCAACTCTGCTTCCTCGATGACCATGCCAATATATTATTTCCTAATTTGAACAAGTTTCCAGTGGTTGATTTCCTGTCTATTCTGTCGTTTCCCCAATCGGCATCGCTATATGCCGTTAGGATTGGAGGTTTTGTTTTATCTATGACGAATTTAAGATCTTTGGTAGTAAGCAGATATCTAATTAATTTCTCGATAGCTTGCCAATCGACTTCCCTTGGGGATTCATTCCTTCTTCCCAGGATGTTAACGACTGATGCTATGTCGGGTCTAGTTAAAGTTGCAATGTATAGAAGCCCTCCTATAGCCTGTCTAAATTTTACGTTATCTCCCATTAGTTTCCCGTTTGGATCTAGATTAAAGTAGTTAGTATTCATGGGTGTATACGTAGGCTTACCATTTAACAAATTGAATTTTTCTGCGATTTGTATTATTTTGTGTTCCTGGTCTAATTCTAGATTACCGTTTGCTTTTTCCTTTATGTTTATGCCTAAATATTGTGTTACTTGACCCAAATTTTTGATTTCGTATTGCTTTGATAATTCAGTGTATATTTCGTGTGTGTCTGTTTTGTCTCCTGCGACTAAGATGTCATCAACATACACTATTATGTATGCGATTTTTCCATCTTGGACTCTTTTGTACAGACATTTGTCTGACGCGCATTCAACGAAATTTAGTTCTTTTAGAGATTTACTTATTTTTTGGTTCCATGCCCTAGCTGCCTGCTTAAGGCCGTAAATCGCTTTGTTTAAACTACAGACTTTATCTTCTTCCCCTTTTGTTATGTATCCCTCTGGCTGATGCATATAGACCTCCTCTTCTAAATCGCCATGTAAGAAAGCAGTTTTGACATCTAGGTGAGTTATTTTAAGATCTTTGTACACCGCTGCGTTTAAGAATGCTCGTAGGGTGGTATGCGCTACAACGGGTGCGTAGGTCTCGTCGAAATCGCTTCCATATTTTTGAGCATATCCCTTAGCGACCAACCTGGCTTTATATCGCTCTATAGACCCGTTCGCTCCCCTTTTTGCCTTAAACGTCCACCTACAACCTATGACGCGTTTTCCCGGGATAGGTTTTATTAATCTCCAAGTATTATTTTGCTTCAGAGAATCTATTTCCTCACTAGTGGCTTTTAGCCATTTATCTTTAGTTTCTGCGTCATTGATATTTTGTAGGTCTGTCCATGACTTTGGCTCCTGAATGTGACACAGGTTTGCGCTTATTCCATAACGGTTAGGTGGTACACCACGATTTTGTCTCTGCGATCTTCTCGGCTCAAGGGATGTGTCGGTCGGGGTGTTATTCTGATCATCGTCGCGCTCTTCTAGATCAATTTCAATATTATCTGCGGGAGTTTGTTCGATGTTTTGATTTTCTTTGGCGGGTATAATTTCCTCATCTTTTATACCTTCTTCGAAGAATTTTACGGTTCTAGATATTATAATTTTATTTTCACCCGTATATATCCTATAGCCCTTGCTTCTGAAATCATATCCCAACATTATTCCCTCGATGGCTTTCTCATCTAATTTATTTCTTTTAGGTTTGTCGACATAGGCAAATGCCTTACATCCGAATGTTTTGATGTTCGAGAGATCGGGTTTTCTTTTATGCCAAAGTTCATAGGGTGTCATGTTATTTTTGTTAGCCTTTGTTGGTAGACGGTTGATGAGGTAGGTGGCGGACATGACAGCTTCCCCCCAGAATTGCTTAGGTAACTTGGCGTCCGACAACATGGTTCTAGCCATTTCCACTATCATTCTATTCTTTCTTTCTGAAACACCGTTCTGTGGGCTAGAATAGGGAACACTCAATTGACGCTCTATCCCGTTTTCTATCAGGCAGTTTTCAAATTCGTCACTGATATACTCTTTTGCGTTATCGGACCTGATTGCCTTTATCAACTTGCCAAATTTATTTTTTTGTTAGCGCTATGTATTCTTTCAGTTTGATAACGGCTTCCGACTTATGCGCGATTAAGTATGTTATTGTGTACCTGCTATAATCTGTTAGCCATATTCCCACTTTTCTTATCAATTGCATTATCTTTATTTTATTCAACTAAATATATTTTTATCTTGAAACTTCTTTAGTTATGACTTACCTTTCATCCTTACAGCTAATTTATTTTTGTCCATTTGTGCAGCTATTTATTTGTTCTAAAGAGAACTTTCATCGGACTTTTACATCGCGATGTTTTTCCAGCCGAGCTCTATCGTATATCGTTTTCGAACTGAGCGGTAACTCCGTTGGCCGGTAGGTGGCGTTGCCTGTCCACGAGTGCTCTTTTTCGCCTTTGGCGCGGCACGTGCCTATGCAAATTACTTTTTCCCACGTGCGATGGAAGGAGGGCGTTTCAGATTGCAGCTTCTCTGCGGAGCAGCTCTCGGTACTTGCCGATATAGATAAAAGGAACGGCGTGATAGCTGTTGAAGAACGTTTGTTTTGATACATGCTGGTCGTCTTTCTTTCTGTGTTTTGATGTCTGCCGCTCTGATGTTTATTTAACGGATATGAAGTTTGTTATTGAGTTTTACGTACGATGGAGTTGCTGAGAGAATGTTTTTAATCTTTGGATCTTCGCTAATTCTACGATGTTTTTCTTCAAGTTTAAAGATGAAATAGAGTGATGAATTCTTTTACGACAGGTGACATTTTTCGTTTGCATTTTGATTTAGAGTGAATATATTATGGCATGAGCTCCGGAGGGATTATCTTAAAGTATTGTTTTATTACGTTTATTTTCTGCAAGATATAAAGTTAATCAATATTTGTTTGTTTAATTTCAAAGCCTTTATTTTTATACTATCGTATTTTATCATGAAAGAATTTTAATAAAGTTAAGTTCTTCTTTTATTTATCTGGTCATCATTTCTTCTTACACTTACTGCATAAAAACAACCATATCTCTCTCTCTGCATATTTAGGGTTTTATTTTTCAGCGGATGCTTCTTACTGCGAATTTTTATCTGCTTAGTTTTAGGATGTATTATTGAAGTGCTTTATAAAAGTAATAGATCATTTTTAAGCACTAGTTATATGAGTAGTCTCATATAACATAATCATCCGTGAATGTTATAAAGTACCTTTTCCCTCCTATCGTTTCAGTATTCATGGGGCCACATATATCGGAATGTGCGAGGGTACCGATGTCTTTGCTTCTGTTTGTGGCTACTTTAGGGTAGGGCAGAGCGGAAAGTTTCCCTTCAATGCACTTGGTGCATCGCGTGTCATGTTTACATTTGTTAATTGTTATCCCATTGGCTAATTCATGATTAACAAGGTATTTAATATCATCAAAATTTTTGTGTCCGAGTCTTCGGTGCCACAATGAAATACAATTTGTATTGTTACAGAAAGTTTGAGTACTTATAGTATAGCCGTAATCATCTTCAGGGTTTAATACGTAGAGATTATCATTTAATTTAGCTGTCAAGATTATATTATCATCTTTGATAAATAAACATGCATTTTTCTCGAAAATTACCTTTATATTATTTTCAGTGGCTTTCTTAACTGACAATAAATTGCCCTTTAGTTCTGGACAGTATAAGACGTTTCTTAGTGTAATGTAGTGGTTTTTGTCTGTTTTTATTTTTACGTCCCCCATACCTTCCGAATTAAGCCTTTTTCCATTAGCGATTGTTATATTCCCAAAATTCCCGGCTGTGAATGTAGCAAAATTTGTTTTTTCTGATGCAACGTGCCTGGTGCAACCCGAGTCAATGATATATGCGTTTGGATCTGTTGTTTGTGTTTGGTTAATTTTTACTGACTCAATTTCAAAATTGTTTTCCACTGGGAAGAGAGGAATGATCGATTGGTTGACCTCATCCTCTATATTTGATTTGCTGTTAAAGCAAAAATTCGAGGAGTCTGTTTTACTACCATTGTGTTGATTTTTGGGGTTTACCGAATTGGCTTTAAAGTTGGCATGGTTGTTAAATTTATTACTGTTATAATTTTCACTTCTTTGGTAATTGTTTTTCTGTTTGTTTTTCAATTTGTAACACTCTGAACGAGCGTGCCCATCTCGTTGACAGAAGCTACAATATTTTTTGTTTCCTTTATTTATTATTTTATATGCTGTGTCCCTTGGTCGTGTGCTGGTGTTTTTGTATTCAATTCGATGAGAGTACTCGTCGATGAGTTTGTTTTTCACAAACTCGAGGTCTAGATCCTTTTCGTCTCTAGCCTCCATGCTCGTTATAAGAGGAGCATATGACTGAGGCAAGCTGCAAAGCATAAGAGCCACGATGTGCGAATCATTTATGAGCTCTCCAATGGCAGCGAGTTTGTCGCGGATAGTTAAAATATTGTTGATATGTAGATTTAAGTCTCCGCCCTCATTGAGCCTTTGCGAATATAGTTTCCTCAAAAGGAATAATTTGGATGATAAATTCGCCCTTTGGTGAACACTTTTTAATCTTTCCCAAATTTCTTTGGGAGATGTCAAATGTCTTATGTGCACGATTTGTGTATTTTCAATGCACAAACAAATTATGGCTTTCGCCTTAGCCGCGTTTTTAGTATATGTATCATCGGGTGTGGCAGGTGGAGATTCTGTTATATATTTGAATAAGTCGTCTTTAATTAACAGATTTTCTAATTTGAAACACCAATGATTGTAATTATTATCATTTAGTTTCTCTACTGCCGTAATTTCTTTTGTGGCAGACATAGCGTGTTATTCAAGTTTTATAAATTCTTTGATAACAAATATATTTACTATAAGAAGTTTATGACTTTCTTAAAATAATTTCTTAGAATATATTCATAAATATAAATAAAATGATCAGTTATTCACAATAATCAATCAATATTTATTCACAATAATACTCTTTTTGCGATATTATATATATCGTTATTTATTCATGCACATTTATTTTTATTTTCATGTATATATTTCAACATTTCATATCTCATATGTGCATCTTGTTCATCATTTTATCACAATCAGATAAACAAATTTTTATTACTGGGTTTTTTTTTTTTATTTATTTATTTACTTTCCCCTTCAACTCATCTCTCATAATCTATTAAAATATCTAGAAGGGGTGAGTTCGCGATTAGCGTGTAGCTAAAGACCCAGTATAAATATAAAATTGTTATACCAAAAGTTTTTTCATTGATAATGAAAGATAGAAATTTATTTTCTTACCTTTCTGGTAAAGCAGACATATGCTGGTTTACTTCATGTGAAAACGACCTATATATTTTATTTATTGAGTGGATGTGAAAAATATCTTCTTAGAATGATGGAGATGCACTTGTAGAGAAAAAACTATTTAATGCACGACGAGTTCTAGGTTACATGGACGAACACACACACACACTAAAAAAAGAATAAAATAAAAGGGTTAAATGTGGATACTGTAGAAGTAATAACATTAAAATCCAGTAGGAGATGCAAGTCTTCCATTGAACAAAGAGTTAACGCACTAAAAAAACCGTGCGTCTTGGCCTCACGAAATCGGGCCTAGAAGTGGAGAAGTAATAGGGGCCCACAAGTGTTAAAACAGAGTAAAAAAAAAACTTGAAACAATACAGTCTGCTTAATAAGCAAAAAGGTTCTATTTAAAATCAGTTTATCAGAAAATTTCTGTGGTGCTGCGATCTGTTGACGCCTTTTCGAAACACAAGTCTTTTACACAATCCTTCTTTAGTTTGTGACCTTACGCTACGATGACTCAGGGAAGTGTCGCCATCTTGGAACATATTTCACAACTAAAAGAAACGCGTTGCATGTATCACGAGGAGATTGTCATTTCACAAGCGAAGTGATGTTGGACATAAAATTACCTACACTGTGACGTTTTCCAACACTCTCTTAAAGTAGCTGGATGATCCACAAATTGTTATTTTTTATTAACTGACTTTCAGAAGAAAGTTAATCTTTAATGAATATCAATGGTAGATTTGGAACCATTCCAAAGAAGAATCAAAATGCTTCGATTTTGATTCTTCTTTTTGTCATGGCTTGTTCTGGTGGTTATCCAAGAAGAACTAAAGCATCAATAAAAAATGAGAAAAAAAAATTGACAATTTGTGGAAAATCCCTTATCATTCAGCTGCTTTTAGAGAGCAATTAAAAATCAGCTCACTCTATCGACAATATCTTTCTGAATTTTTACAATATTTGACTGGATTTCTTTTTATGAGTTGCTCCGTAGAGTTGGCTATTATATCATGTAAAAAAATCTTATTTATCGTTCGCACATGCACATATAAAAATTATTTCATACAGCTGCCCATATTTCATAAAATATTTATATTCCAATTACACTATATTATTTCTACTACACTTCTCTAATTTTTCTGCAACTGGCGATAAATTTGGTTGAAAACCCTGCACCTGCATGATATAAGCTAAAAACCAGCAAGAATTTTTTGAATTTAAAAAAAAAAAAAAAAAAAAAAAAATCACTGTATCTCCATTAATATATGTGCTATTCTTATACAAATCAGTAAACATGTTGTACAGTGTCGACGAATTTGTATTCTGTAGCAATAGATCATTTTGATATTATTATTTTTCTTTGATTGTTTGTTGGCCCCCTAATAGTCGTCCTTATGAAATCGACGTTGATAAATATGGGGTCAAACATATTCTTTATAATCCTAAAGCTTTCAGAAGAATCTGACAAGTATATCTTTTAATATTCGACAAAATGTCTAAAATTGAAAGTGTCTGGTGATTAATGGCTATATAGTGCATATTCATATGCTTATACCTTTTAATAGTGGTCACCTCCCAATCTACTACACACATGTAACATGCGTATGTGTGCATAAACTGTCACAAATACGATACGATATGATACAATACTTCTGTTTATCAGAAAAGAAATGTTGGTTATTTTCTTCATGTTTCAAGACATGAAAAAAATGGTTCTTAAAGAAAGAATAATCTGACCACATTTCTTATATGCATTTTATATCTCATGCTGTAAATTGAATATATATTCACTCTTATTCAAATACATGTTTATTTGCATTTGAAAAATAGTTCTGCTAAAACTTTTTTTTTTAATTCCCCCAAAAAATTAAGGACAACCTGACCTGTTCCAGGACTCCATTCAACAAACAAGGTGTCTGCTATTCAGAGATTTTACTATATTCAAACGTAAAAAAATACAGATTTGTCCATTTTTTTGTATAAAACATAAAATTGGTATTAGAGATATAATTGTAGATTACTTTTCATAATTGCATTAAAACTTATTTACTTTCCTTTCACTTCAGGTTGCAGGTTAAAGTATTTTGAGTTTGGTTTGGGTGCAGATTGAAATATGTCAGGTTTGGTTCAGCTTGCGGGTTGACCTCAAATGTAATTTTCAGGTTCGTGTCAGGTACAACCCAACCCATGTAGGACTCTAACTCGGCCCCCTGTTGGGAATACCATGCCCCCCCCCCCCCCAAAGTTCTGGCACCGGCCCTGCGCGATATGTTCTTATTTGTTCCAACTTTGTGTTAAATCTGATATTTCCAATAGATAAATGTGCTAGTGTTCCAGAAAGTATTTTTATAAGAGAGTTGAGAAATACATACATTGTGAATATACATTTTTGGGGGTTGAGGGTGGGGGGCTGTAACAGCTTACATTATAGAACTTGGCAGTAATTTACTAGTTAAATTGATTGTATTATTTTTAGAACTACAAAATTCAAAAACTATCTTGGCTTTAATTCAGGACTCCAAAATAGTGACCAAAATTCAAAACTTTTTGAACTTTTCTGATTATTTTTCAAAAACAAGCTCATAGTCAGAATGAAAAATTGTGCTATTAAATAATTGAAGGATCAGCATTTTATTAAAATGTAGAGTTCATGGATATCATATAGAGCAATTTTATGAATCTCAGTGCAAAATTCAAACCATTTCATTCATTTATTGAGTTAATTATTAAGTAATAAAACAGCCTTTTTTCTCAAAATAGAAAAAAGTAGCAATTACAATTAATCGTGTTGTAAAAGTTAGATAATAAACTGTTTTTCTCATTTATTTATTCGACTGGATTCACTTGAATTTCAAACTTTTTTCATCAACATATGTAAGGAAATATAAAATTTCTCATTCTGTAGTGGCTTTTTCAAAAATTTATAAATACTTATTATCAAAACGAACAAATACAACTTTCCTAAAACATCACAAAACTTTTAGAACAATCAAAGTCATTAATTTTTTAATTATTCAACATCACAATGGTATGAGCTAAAATAAACTTTAAGGCCTTTAATTTATGCAATAAAGGTGAGCTAGTCATATTTTAAGGGCATTGATTTATCGGGTTGTTCTGGAAATAAAGCCCAATTTTTGAGTGTGTTGATGTTTCATTTCCCTCTCAACATGTATAGATCAATCCAATTATAGCACCGATCATATGTGTGGTATGTTCACTCAGTGTGTCTTCAATACATGTCTCATAGTTGGTTAAGGTACAAAACTTCCTAATTGTTTGAAAGTATTTCAAAAATATGTTGACAAATGAAGTATTGTGTAATTTTATGGCATGTGTGCAAATTGTGATCCAAGCGTATTGGAGGCATGGGGGGGGAATGTACAACATCACAACGATCATAAATCATTGTAAAATTTCACCCCTGTAAAACAAGACTTCAACAGAAGAAAGACCAAGGACTATATTCCCCTCTTGATAACAACATTCTGAAAGCAAATCCTCTACTTACAGTCAAGGAATTCGCTGAACAGTTTAATGTTTCATAATTAACCATTTCTGAACACTTTTGAAGGTTGGGAAAAGCTAAGATTATCGATACATGGATATCAGATGAATTTTTGTGATTAATTATCTGCTCCTGCATTAATCTTTCTGTAGTAAATTATTCTGCAAATTCACTCACCCAACTTAGCATCTACTGATTTCTTTATGTTTATGCACCAGACAAACTGTTAGGAAATAACAATTGGAAATCCAGAAAAGACAAAATATCTTTTGAAGCTTAAATTTCATATAAAAAGCCAAATTTATTTCTAAAACCAGTCTACCATTTGCAACTAAAAGCAACTATTTTCAGCATCAGGCTACTATTTTAGCCAAGAACTTTAAACAGAATATTTCGGAGGAATATCAGGAAAAAGGAGGCTATTTTCCAATCCCAGTTACTATTTTTGTAAAAAAACGAGTTATCCATCAGTGCCAGAATTGCTAACTTTTTCTTAA
The DNA here is from genome assembly GCA_963932465.1 of Maratus speciosus. Taxonomy (NCBI): domain Eukaryota; kingdom Metazoa; phylum Arthropoda; class Arachnida; order Araneae; family Salticidae; genus Maratus; species Maratus speciosus. The sequence continues at coordinate 38,293,631 of OZ010791.1, read as the reverse complement.
AACCAATATCTCGACATAATATGTCTGTATCCAGGTACGCACCTAGTGTGCAAGGTGTGTGACGACACAGCTCCCAAAGTAGTAAAGGCGCCAAAGATTTCATTTGAGGAGAAGATACTTAAAAAAAAAAAAAAAAAAAAAAATCCTTACTTTAATAGAGATCGAGATCTGTTTTAGAAGAAATTGGGTCCTTTAAAGGACATTTCCCAACATTTTTCATTTCAAAGCAGGATCCTTTATACAAATTCCCCAGAGTTCGGCAAAATATATGGAAAACCGATTTTCAATAGAAAATACATTGAGTTTAAGACCTAAAATACAAGTTACAAAATACATTTTAAAATTTTGATTGAAAATTTATAATAATAAGGAAAGAAATTTGTGTGTGTGTGTGTCTCTGTCTGTCGACAGCCTTCTGAAGAGACCACTGCACATAGAGCTACAAAATTTGGTTTGTAGATACCTCTGTAGAATGCAGTTTTGCACCTCAAAGCCCAATTTTGGATTTTTAGATTAGATTTTTATAAATATAATTTTTATGTGACTTTTAGCACTTTTTCATGTTTAAAGGCGATTTTTCTGCATTAATAAAAATAATCCTGTTTCATTATTTAAGCCCAATATAGTAAATTTTTTTCTTCTTTTTAATGTTTTTGAATCCAAGTTTAAATCATTCATGGTTTGTTTGGAAAAATTGACGGGCCTGGGCAACACTGAGTGATTCAGCTGGTATAAAATATATTTCAAAATTTCAAAAATGTTTCTATAAAAAAATTGCTTTTTTTTTTTAAGGTAATTTTGCAGATTTAGGGGCGAGTGGGGGAACATGAAAATACACCCCTCCCCTTTCACTGTCATTACATAAGTCACTGCGTTAAAATTACTTAAACATTCATTTGTTAACATATTGAATATCTTCATCCTTTATATTATAAAACCGTATTTAAGTTATGTACACACCATGTTTGTAAATTCCTGCAGAAATAATAATAATTTAAAATTTGAGTTAGATAATTCTCTTTTCCTAAGATTGGATACATTATTATCTTTAAAAATATTTTCTTGTTATTTTTTCCATCAATTTAAAAGCAAATATTAAACATACTGAAACTGTCTGTGCAATGTTCAATAATCTTGGTTTCGAAACTTTTAATATGTAAATAACTACACCAGTTAATAATTAATAAATGCCTTTGATTATTAGTTATAAAAACAATATAAAATGATTGTTTAATAATATTTTTATTTTAAACAAGCACATGCACGTGCCCACGTCACATATATGTAATTATAAGAGTATTTGTAAGCTGTTGTGTGTTTGTGATTAACTAAACTAGTAACACATTTGTATGTACTGTATTAATAGTTGTTAAAATTTCCTTCAGGAAAAGTTTCTTTTTTGATCAAAACTCTAAATAGAATCGAAATTCTGTTTAGGCTTGAAAAATTTGCTTCATCTTATTTATATCTTTATTTTTATTATCCTTATTTATATTTTAATTTTTTTCACTCCCAAACATAACACAATTTCAATTTTTACACTGTTGAATAAAAAAACAAAGCACTTTCAAATGCAATTTCTTTAAAATTATGTCTCAGTTTACTGAGCTTTTATGAATTTTTTAAATAAATTTCAAGTATGAATTTTTTTATTTATTTATCTCAAAAATAACTTTTGTAATCTAGTAATTATGGAGGATTAATCCGTTTGCACTTAACACAATGAAGTAATTTAGCATTCCATAGCTAAATTTCCAAACAAAATTAAAATGTCTCAAATAAAGCAAGAATTAAACAAATATGTAATTGAACAATGCACTTAAATATTGAAATAAGTAAAATAAAAAAGTTCGCTATAAATGATAAAATCTTTTGTGACTACCAGCTGGCATGTAGCTAATAAAAAAGTACCAAAAATGCCTTTTGGTGTATTTGCCGAGAAATCTAAGAAAATATCCTAATTGTAAAAAATGTAGTAGTTTTCAGTTAAAAATGATTTCAACCTATGCTCTGCATACCGGGTTGTATATCAGACATCTTTGGCCTGGATTGGATTCCCGGTCTATATTATAAAGCAAAAAAATATCTGTGAGTAACCTGGCATTATATTATTGAGGATGATAATGATCTGAGTAATAAATTTTGCTTTTTATCAAATCTAGTACCGTAATTTCTGCCATATAACCCACAGATCAAACAATTCTATTTGGACCCAGAAATTTTATTTAGTAATTCAAGCCAAATATTTACCACAATCTAAAAAGTTACATTTTATATTTAAAAAGCTAGGGGGCTCTGCCCCCTACGAGCTACGCTCGCCAACCCCCGTTCAGGCACACCAAAATCCAAAAAGCATGCTAATTTGATTGGCTTTAAAAATATGGAATTAAAATTTAAAGGGAAAAAAAAAAAAAAGAGAAAGAAAAAACAGTAGCGATCTCTCTGTAACTGGGTTTCCATTTGTTTTCCTTGGATTGGGGATTTTTAAGGCCAAATCTGCTGCTGTTAAGTGATATAATGGCTGTTTTCGTATTTAATTAAAAAAATAGTTAAACATTTGAAAATAAGCTAATGTAAAATGAATTAAGTAAACAGTGTCATTGTTTCCCGGTATTTTTTAACAGCTATAAGATAGCGCTATAAGATAAGCGCTATAAGATAGTTCTTTTAAATAATTCATTTTAAATGTATCGTTTCAAATCTGACGTAATTTACACCAAAGTTTTATTTCTCTTATTCACGTGAAAATACTTTTGTTGTTAGAAGGAAATATTATTTGCGCTCTCTTCGAATTCACGATAATAGTTGAAAAGATTATCTCAAAATATCTCGCGCAAATATATTTTTCAATTTAAATTGTTTTGCTATATTTTTTGCCATTTTAACTATGGCGTAATTTCCTCAAATTACAAGTTTTAATGCATAATAATGATTTTAAGATTTTGTGTAAATATGGTTCGGCACATATGTCATTGGCGCAATTTTTTTCTGACGCCAATTTCATATACGCAGCGGGTACTTAACTGGTGCTAAAGTGTCGTTATTTTGCTTGATATGGTAACCCGAATGTTGTTGTTTATGCTATTGATGTTTTCGCCAAATGGAGGATATTCCAAATATGGGTTCGAGGCTGAAAAAAGTCACGTGATACCGGTAATTTACCCAAGGAACTTCTAACTGATAAGAAGGGAAGATACTACTGCTTTGCCTCATGAACTGTTTCATTGGCTAGCGGGGATTTACATTACACATCTACGGAGACTTCCATTCTTTACACTAGAAGTTTTTCAGGGGCGCGCCAGCAGTATCCAGTGCCTGTGTGCAGAACTTCAGTTGACGCCCTATACCCCCCCCCCCCCCCCCAAAAAAAAAAAAAAATAAATAAATAAATAAAACTTAAAAAAAAATTCTATGAGTATCTATAAATGCATAGCTGCCATGCTTTTGGAGTTTTATCTCAGATCAAATAAAGTTTTTTGAACCAGACAATTATTTAATAAAATGTGTCTTTTTTCTATAGGGTTCATATTTTATTTAATTTATTTAATAAAATTTCTGGTTTCAAACATGTTTAAAATACTTGAAAAATAAGGAAGGTTGGGAGCTATGTAACTAATATTCGAAACACAGTAAAGCCTGTTAAAATAATACCTGTCTGCATCAGAATCCTGCATTAAACGATTAAACGGTAAAATTTCATTATCCTGGAGAAAATAATACAGTACAATAACAATAGATTGCATCCACACTAAAAAAAGAAAGTTCTTTGGCATCTCTAATTTGCATATCTATATTAATAAAAGAAAGACATTTGTCTTTACTATGCATGTGTTAGCGATGGCTAAGAAAATCTTCCGGACATGCAGGTCTGAAAATTTGGGATAGACGGCGGCAGATCCAAATGCACCCGGGACTGAGATTTTCATTTTTTATAATAGCTGAAATATTAATTAAAAGCCATAATGATGATCGCAAAATGGCGAGCTTTTTTTCTTCAAGGCAATCCTGCCTGTGCATTTCTTCAGACGTTAAGCGGTCCTTCAAACTGACGAAAGCGTGGCGTTCGATTTTTACTTCATTTTGAAATTGTGATGGCCGGGTTCCTAAAGCGTTAGAAAAAAAAATATCTTATTATCTTTCCGAGTCCAACGGCATCTATTGTTACTATTTAAAAAAAAAAAAAACTTTTTATTTAGCCGCCATTCGCGTCAGTTTTAAGTTTTTTCGTTTTTCTTAGTTTCAAAATTTCGAAAAGAAATCACCTGTTAATACATTCTCGGTATTTTTCCGAACCTAACGGTATCTCTGGTGTGAAAAAATATTAATATTTACTATTTCAAAAAAAAAAAAAAAAAAAAATCTTGAAGTCATTTCATGGATTTGCCAGAGGGTTTTTTTTTTTTTTTTTTTCCCCTTCTCGTAGTGCAAGTTTTCTCCGGATATCATTTCCCGTCTCAAAAATATGTGCTTTGGATATCATTTTACGTTTTAAAAAAGTCAGGGGATAGTGCGCATTTTATACTATTTATGTTTTATCAAGAATTTTTGGTCAGAATTGAAAGTTTTAGTATCTAAATGCCAGAAATTAAATACAAATTCGAGGTTAGCTTGAAAAATCAAACCAGAGCATGGATATCACCCCGGTGTACGCTGCAAAAGCAGTGGGGCCCTCAACTCGAGTTTCGTGTGAATGGATTTTTATTTAAAAATGACAAATTATACAAATCCTAGGTTGTACCCTGCCGAAAACAGTGTTTTTCACAATATTAAGTTCATTTGGAAAGATTTTCGTTAAAAAAATATAAAATCAAAACAAACCGGACTATGTGTTGCACGTCCAGTGTATGCTACTGATGCTGAAGACATTGCTCCCCCCTCCCCATTGCTATGTTCGTTTAAAAAAAATTTTGTTTAAAAATATAAAATCATTCAACATTTGATTTTAGGCGTATTTAAAGTTATTACATGATAGTCATTTGCCCGGGCAATGCTGATCAGGTCGATTAGAAGGACATAGTACCAGAATTTAAAACTCTTTTTTCATAAATCTATATTTTTCCGTTCATATTACAGCGATGTAGCGCGTAACTTATTTATGGCTAAATTGAATTTTTTTTTTTTTTTTTTTTTTTTTTTCATTTTAGTTTCTGTAGCGTGTACATGCAATGCTATAATAAAGGTTCATATTTCAATACTTTCCTATTTATGTTCTGAATTAAAATGAACAAGTCGGTTAGAATCATAACCAGCTATTTATCCAGTATGTGATTAAACACAATTGTATGTAGGTGGTGCAGGGAAAGGCCGTCTCTCCGATTCTTTTAAAAAGTAAGAATTTTTGGTTTTTTATGGCCAAATTTAGCCTACTTTCAACATCCCTTTAACAAAAATTCTGTTTCTGCCAAGATGATAGGCACAGAGAACAAGATAGTACTGATAAAAAGTATTCGTTGATCTCGGAGGTCCGTGGTTCTAAAAAACGCACAATTTTTTTCCAATATATAATATGGCCTGATTTAATTGATCTTTGAATGGGTTGGGTTGGGCATGTTTTCCCTGATTTTTGTACAGGCCGCGACCGGGCCTGGAAATTACGGTCCGTGTATACCTCTAATTCAGGGCTGTCCAACGTGTCTCCCGTGGACGCTATGGTGGCACCCTTTGAAGGTTTTCTTGGCACCCATTCCTATTAAAAGCTTTTTTTTTTTTTATTAAAAATTCACTTTGAAGTAGGCCTTCTTTAAAATTAATAATATTTGATTGGGGCTCTTTTAATTGTTATCAGTGGCCGTTATTTAATGTTATTAATTAGTTATTTAGTGATTAAGGTTTCTGGCCCTTCACCTATAAAACCTTTCTTTGATATGTTAGCGTCTGCAAACTGTAATTTTAAATTTATTATGATTTACATTATTTCTTCAAATTATTTTTAGTCGTAAGGGATTTATGGCTATAACCATGAGATGTATGCACATCATATAAGACGCTTGTGAAGCATGTCTACCATTATTTATGACCTGATTACCGCAGAGGAAACTTTTACCAGTATTTCCGAATAGTAATTTTTATCTTATTTATGACAAATTCTGCAGTAAGGAGAATATTGCTATTTTAAAATAAAGAACAGGTAGAATTTATCCCCTATACTATGTAATAAAACTGTACTATTATCTGCCACTACTAGAATGAGATTATAGTGCTGCATGTGTCCAGTCATGTGAATTACAGTGCCTTTCATTTTTTGCAGCTGCATAAGGTGTGCCTCTGTTTATTGAAAGTTTGCACAAGTCTACGTCTAAATCACTTATTAGGAGACTGAGAAATAGAATAAAACGAAATTAATTCAGATGCCAAGAAAAAATATTTTTTGTTTAATTAAATTACGGATTTTTTTTTTTAAAGTATTTGCTCCTCAACTAAAATCTTTGGCGCCTGTGTGCGCCGCACACTTTGCACACTGGGTCGGCGCGCCCCTGAAGTTTTTACCTTGATCACGTGATCAAAACGAAAATGGAATATCCTCCTTTGGCGTCAGAAAAAAATTGTGCCAATATGTATATGACGTATATGACATCTGTGCCTATGGTTCATATGACATAATTTTCCTGCTTTTAACATGCAATCATTTAATTCTAATTTTAAAGTTTTTTTCTGTTTTTAATAGTCACATGTAAATAAATTTTTAATTTGAAGTAAACATTATTGTTTGCGCTGCCGTTTATACAACTGGCAACAGTTTAAATTAATAACATTTTCTAAAATTTGTAAAAAATATCTCTCGAAATGCTGAAAATTTGAATTTAAAATTGAAATAAAACCTCAAAAAATGAGTCAAATAGGAAAAATAAATACAATCTGCACACCGGGAACTTATAACGTATAAAATGATCTAAAAATGATTAAATTCTCATGTATAGTTTTTGCTCTAATAAAACTTTCTTAATGGAACGATTTTGTCCAACTTTAGCATTAAATATCTCTTAAAATAATTCTTAGATTTGAAAACTGTCTGCATCAGCGTGTTTATCAAACATTTCTCTATAATACCACTGATTTTCATGTTTTTGTATGCAACAGTTTTTTTAATATTAACGATGAAAGGCCATGCTTAAGCATTCAAATTGGATGCCGATCTACCCGGAATATCTACGCAGATCTTCATTGGTCCATTTCCAAATCAAAACTTTTTTTATATATACTAGGGGGCTCTGCCCCCTACGAGCTACGCTCGCCAACCCCCGTTCAGGGACACCAAAATCCAAAAAGCACGCTAATTTGATTGGCTTTAAAAATATTGAATTAAAATTTAAAAAAAGAAAAAAAAAAAAAAAAAACAGTAGCGATCTCTCTGTAAACGGGTTTCCATTCGTTTTTCTTGGATTGGGGATTTTTAAGACCATATCTGCTGCTGTTAAAAGATGCAATGGCTGTTTTCGTATTTAATTAAAAAAATTAGTTAAACATTCGAAAATAAGCTAAGGGGCCGTTCAAATATTACGTAAGCACCTAAGGGAGGGGAGGGGGTTAGCGATTTGATTATTTTTGCTGACAAGGGGGGAGGGGGAGTTTGAATGATGCTTACGTAAGACATTTTCAAAATCTCTTAACTTATAAAAAAAAAAATAAATAAATAAATAAAAATAAAAATTTCAAATTGAAAAAAAGAAATAGCAAAAGAATACTTATCTTGAAGTTCTGATGTCAGTTATTTTGACCGCACAAGGAAAACATAAACAATCTCTTTTATCTAGAGGTGACTGTTCATGTTTGATGCATGAGCAGGGCTTAATTTCTAACAAAAAAAGTACCGGAGCCCTACTATTCTGCGGTACCGGTACTAACAGCCATACCGTCCCCCTCCCCTCCTGCTACTGCAATCTGCATATTTATATTTCATACATTATTTGCCAAAATGTAAAGTATTTTTTTCTATAGAAAAATAAAAAAATTAAATGTATCTATCAGCATATACTTAGTTGCGAACTATTCCACTTTTTAGCAATCACTCCTTCCGAGTAGAATTCTTTGCCTAATTTTAATGTTGTTAATTGGAGAATTCTGCGATTAAATGTGGTAAGGATTATGATTCGGAAATAGTGTTAACACCAAAAAGGAATAGTTCGCAGCTATGCATTTTTATGAAAAAATGAATCAAACTTACAGAGATTTATATTTATATGCTGAAGAATGGAACAACATTTTTCAATTTCCTATAAATGGTGCATATCTTAAACTACAATCGATTCCTTCCGTATAACGATCTTTTGTGGTGAGTCCCCGAAAATCAGATTAAATTAAAAATTTAACACCGTTATTGGAAAGATTCGATGCTTTTATAGAAAAAGGGGAAACCCTGCTCGACTGCTTTCTAGCCAAGACCACAAACTGATATAAAAATTGAATCCATTTCATCTCCATCTCCTACGTGTGTGACACATTACGTCACATATAATTGTTTTGGTGAAAAAGAATGCAAAACTTGGAGATGGGAAAGAATGAAAGGGTAGTTTAGGCTTCGTTTTTTCAGAAGCGTTGCTACACTGGGCTCTGGAGCCCTGTATTTATGAGCTCGGCTGAATTCCGATCAATATTTAAATATTTACTAAGGACGGAGAAGTACCGGAGCTGAGCTCCGATCGGCTTACTTAATTTTGTACCTTACTAAAAAGGAAATGTAATCCAATTGAATTGAAAGCAGTGTATCTCAAATTCAAAAACAGATAAATAATGTTTCCAGTGATCTAAAAAAAGAAAAACAATCCTTAAAAAGAAAACGACAAAATGATGAATACCAAAGAAAACATCGAACCACCAAACGAACAAAGCTTGAAGAAATCTGCCATGATAATCCAGACATTAAAAAAAAAAATTAGCTTTGAGGGAATCAGTAGGAAGACCAAGTTTAAATGTAGATCAACCATTATTGCTTAAAGCAATAGCAGACATAGCTATTATTGGAAGCGCTGCAGATGCAAAAAGAAGAAGCGAGTCAATACGAAGTGTCAAAACTCTCGATAACTTGACTGTAGAACTGAAAAAGGTTGGTTTTGCAATAAGCATGAGTGGAACATATCTTCGTTTGCTTCCAAAAAAATCCTCAACCATCGAGGGTCGAAGACATGTCACCACAGTGCCGATAAAACTTTCTTCGGTTCAGACTGATTATTACCGGTCTCACATTGATACCCAATTTGTAGTGACATCCATCCGCTATTTAGAAACTTTAGCTTCAATTCTTGGGCCCATGCAAGTGTTTCTTCTGTCACAGAATGACATAGTGCGTGTACCTTTTGGAATTACACAAGCCAATAAACAGTCCCCGATACTGATGCATATGGAGTATCGTGTATCCTTACCCGACCACGAGTGGGTCATCGCTGAACGCCACAAACTTATCCCATCTATTTACGCTGGTATTGTGATTGCTCCTGACATGGCAGGTCAAAGTATATAAAAAGCCATAGGTTATTCTGGTCCAACGTTTATTCCTATAAGAAGTGGGAAACGCAGTTCTTCCGCAGCAAATACTCATGCTCAGGATTTTGAAACTCTATTAATACTCAAAGACTTTGAAAAATTAGTGAAAACAGAAGAGGGTTTCATCAAACCTGTAATCATAGTTACGGTTGATGGAGCTCCAAACGAGAATCCCCACTACCAGAAAGTTATATCGTTTGCTATTAACCATTTCAAAAAGCATGATTTGGATGGAAATTTCATTGCGTGCAATGCTCCTGAAAGAAGTGCATATAACTGAGTAGAAAGGCGAATGGCACCACTCAGTCGAGAACTGTCTTGTCTTATACACCCTTATGACCATTATGGTTCCCATCTCAATGAGAACAGTAGCACTATTGATGAAGAAATAGAGCAAAATAACTTTGCATATGCTGGTAAAACTCTCGCAGATATCTGGAACTCATTAAACATTGACGGTTATCCTGTTACGGCCACATATGTTGATTCAGGCGAACCAGACTCTCTTGGTTATGACTTGGATTGGTATTCGAAGTACTTACAAGAAAATCAATACTTGCTGCAAACTATGAAATGCGAAGAAAAGAATTATTGCTCTCCTGCACGTAGTGAATTATTTCGTATATTAAAAGGACGATTCATCCCTCCTCCAATTAAAATGATACAATCGTCAAATGACATCATTACAAGTGAGGAGGGGGAATTTATAGATTTAAGTCTCCGTCTGGCCTTAAATATCAATATTACAGGAATTTTTAAAGATGCTGAATGATTATTTTTGGCCTTCCATAAAATTGCAATTATCCCCAAGAACTTGTGGAAGTTATGGCCAATACCATGTATCTCAGAAGTCAGCAAACAGACGCAAAAAAATTCAGCACAGTGAAAAAAGCGAGAAGGCCTGCCTTATACGACCATTGAAAATTGCTGCTCGTCGAGCAAATGAACTTATGTGCTTCGTAAAATTCGTGAAAGATACAGAAGATGTTGAGTGTATCACGGAAGATGAAGTTGATCAAGATTGCATCCGAAAAGAAAGCGATGAAGATAATCAAGTAAAACTGGAAACCAATATCATAACAGATATTGAAAAATGGCTTGAGCAGCCGTGGTCAGCATCGGAATAGATATTGGCATGTTCAAATTTAAATTTTTCAAATGGCTAAGTTCTTCTAAAATTGTGATCTAAGAAAATTTCTTAAATAGAATTGTAAAGAAATAAAACACGCATTTATTATTTTTTTTTTTAAGTCGAGTAGTTTTTTTTTTTTTTTTTTTTTTTTTGTATTGTGTCCTAAATTTCTTTTAAGTGGAGGGGGGGGGGGGGGGGGGTTGCAAATAGTTCTTTTAAATAATTCTTTTTAAATGTATCGTTTTAAATCTGACGTAATTTACACCAAAGTTTTATTTCTCTTATTAATATTCACGTGAAAATACTTTTGTTGTTAGAAGGAAATATTATTTGCGCTGTCTTCGAATTCACGATAATAGTTGAAAATATTATCTCAAAATATCAAGTAAATGTATCGTGCAGATATATTTTTTAATTTAAATTGTTTTGCCATATTTTTTGGCCATTTTAAATATGACGTAATTTCCTCCATTTACAGATTTTAACACATAGTAATGATTTTTTTATTTTAACATTTTGTTTCTCTTTTAAAATTCCAGTGTAAATATGGTTCTTATGACACAATTTTCCTGCTTTTAACATGTAATCATTTAATTCTAATTTTAATTTTTTTTTCTGTTTACAATAGTCCCGTGTAAATAAATTTTTAATTTGAAGTAAACATTATTGTTTGCGCTGTTTATACAGTTGGCAACAGTTTAAATTAATAACATTTTTTAAATTTGTAAAAAATCTCTCTCGAAATACTGAAAATTTGAATTTGAAATAGAAATAAAACCTCAAAAAATAGTCAAATAAAAAAAAATAAATGCAATCTGCACACCGGGAACTTATAACCTATAAAATGATCTAAAAATGATTAATTCTCATGTATAGTTTTTACTCCAATAAAACTTTTTTGATGGAACGATTTTGTCCAACTTTAGCATTAAATATCTCTGAAAGTAATTCTTCGATTTGGAAACTGTCTGCATCAGCGTGTTTATCAAATCTTTCTTTATAATACCACCGATTTCCATATTTTTGTATACGACAGTTTTTTTAATATTAACGAAGAAAGGCCATGCTCAAGGCATACTTAAATACTACTACAGGCAGACTGATTTGCGTTTAATGTATGAAGTCGCTTGCCAGAGGACTCTGATAACCTGCCCAAAATTGAAATTTGACTCTGACCGTAACTGAAACAACCTGGGAAGGGTAGATATGTAAACAAACACCAAAATTACGTCATGTCGCCATGGTTACGTTTACAATTCTGCTGACATTCTAATCAAGCTTAGAAATGACAGCTAATTCGAATACAGCTGTTAAGGGTTATTATAAACTGTCCATATCAATGTAAATGTAAAGTTCTATTTATTTAAGTGACTAATATAATGTGTTTCTCTTTAAAACTGTTAAACCAACACACATAAAAATATATAAATAAAAAAACATATGCTTAGTCTAAAACATGAATGTCACAAATTTATTTGGTACAACTTAGTTATCCTGCCGACCAATTTCGCCAAATTATATAAATCGCTAAAACACTCACCAAATTTTACAAATTGACATAATTTTTATTTTAAATAACGAAAGAACAAATAAATGAGTATAACATTAATAAATAAACAAATAAAACGTCGAAATAAAAATCACTTGATGACATAAACATGTGTAACTTGCTTACAGTCAAGTGAATGTGACATTTACGATCAAGCATTATTGGCATTTAATCTTATAGTTTGGCGATAGATTTTTGGTCGACGGGATAACTAAGTACCATTTATTTACTATTTTCACTGCTGAAACAATAAAACTGATGGAAATTTTTTTTAATATATTAAAATACTCATAAAATTCCTTGTAATAATTAATAAATGTAATTTATTAAGTAACAAATACCCTTACATGATTTAATCAAAATTACTTGGATAACATAGAATATTGCAACGATATTTAAATCCGTGATCACCATTTCTTTCTCTGATTAAAAATAAGAATATTTAATGTTTAAGGAAGATCGGCTTTTTTTTTTTTTCCTTCTTGGTTCGGGCGATATTAAAAACAAATATTTTACTGGTAACAGTAAATTAATCAAAATTAGCTGCTTCAAGTCAGTTATGAGAACTGTAGTTTGATAAAAATCAAATTTTAATTTTAAAACGTGTATATGAAACCAAGCTATTTTTATATAAATACGGGACATTAAAAAAAAAAAATAACAGAACCAGCATTTTTCATGAATGAACCAAACGATCAAGGTAAACAATAAATAATTTTGCTAATCTTAAAAGTATGTGTAACACTAAAATGCTGCAATTTGTGTAAAATAGCCTTTTAAATCGAAGGAAATTGAAGAATATAAATATTTAATTTATTACATGAAAATACGATCAATGATTCTGAAACCTCGATGATGAGAAACAAGCTTCTATCTGGGCAGGGTATAAATGTAAACAAAGAGCACATTGTGAAGCTTTGGTTCAGGGTTTGAAGTTGGATCCGACTTCACTTTTTCGGCGAAATGCGCGGGCTGTTATATATCACAGTAGGCTATGGCTATGCTTAAGCCAAGACTCCCTTATCATAAAACAGACTTGACGATCCGGAGAAAGTCTATGGGTGAAAATGTCCCCGATAATTGCCACCTTATTAGCTGACTTTGTCCTGTAAGTTACGCCACCTGGTGTATACTCCTGGTAATACTCCATAAACAAATGCATAGTAAAAAATGGAAAATGTTGTGTTATTGGCAAAATTGTATAAAATATTTTTCGAATTCCAGTAAAATAAAGGTGTAAAAAAAATATTTCGCACAATTATGTTCTGGCTTTAAAAAATGAAATATATCAAAAATGAAGATTTAAATATAAGATTTATTGATATTTTTTCAGGATACTTGTTAATTATCCCGTCGACCAATTTCGCCAAATTATATAAATTGCCAAACTACTCACCAAGTTCTACAAATTGACACAATTTTTTATTTTAAATAACGAAAAAACAAATAAATTAGTATAACATTAATAAAAATACAAATAAAATGTCGAAATATTGGTTTTATTGGCCATTATTGGCATTTAATCTTAAAATTAATTTATGGCAAACCATTATTGGCATTTAATCTTACAAATTGGCGACAGTAATTTGGTCGACGGGATAACTAACAAGTACCATTTTCAGTATATAGGACTTTGCGGGTTATTTTTTTTTAAATCTTGGCACAATTTGGGCTTTGGAAAGAGCGATTTGTTTCCGATTGATATAAACAGTTATGAAAACAAAACTTATGAACTGTCAGCTTGTTTTATAAGAATTTACGGCACAGATGTCATATACGGTCCCATATTGGCGCGCTTTTTTTCCGATGCCAATTTTGCGAAAACCTCGTTACCATATCATCTATATCCGGATAACCATATCAAGCAAAATAACGACACTTTGGTGCCAGTTAAGTATCCGGTGCGTATATGACATTGGCGCAAGAAAAAAAAATCGCGCCAATATGACATCTGTGCCGAATTTACATGTATAAATTTAGTTTCTAGATATTATTATTGTTTTTTATATACGATTTGTTTATATTTGTATATAAAATAGATAAATGCCTTTTTTATATTAAATAAATTGTACAAATATTGGAAAATATTGCTTCTTTATGTGAAACAGTGAATATGCTTCCAGAAATTACGTTGTCAAATTTTCTTCTCTTGCCAAGGCCCCTATACTTGAAAAATACCGATTTATTATTATATAATGTAGTATTAGCTAATGTTCTGTAATCTGTTCCACAGTCAAAGTTGACTGCAAAAACGCGATGCTGGAATAATGTGGTATCAAGTATACGGTTTAAAAATAAAATTAATTTTGCGCCAAACTACACTTACGCCAATTGGCTCTAGGTCTGATTAAGGAAGAATACTCAAATTAAGATTTACAAACACCAAAATCGTAGCATGACAAGAATACGGTATTTGCGGAAAGTTGAGGGAAATGTATAAGTTTAAGTCTAAGTGATTATTAAACTTTATTTTTCCAATTTTTTAAGTGTTTATGACTTCAGTCTGTTTGTATCTGTATCTATGCGTGTTTTAACTTTCCTAAAATACTTTGATACATTTTAGGAAAACTTACATAACATATGTGAGTTAAAACAAGGAAATTAATTACGCACCAAACTATGCCCGCCAAGATATGCCAATTGGCTGTGGTGCCAATTATGAAACTTTCCATAGATTAATACATACAAACTTTATATGAAAAAACAGTGAAGCTTTCATCTAAAGTATGTTAAACTGAAATGATCCCCCATACCTTCAAAAATAAAACAAATGATAGGCCAATAAATGAGACTGTGCATTGAAACAAATTGAAGGAGCGATGTTAAATTAATACTGTAAGGTGAAATTAATTGTGAAAAGAAAAGAAATAGCAGAAATAAAATAAATCACATATTTGAAAATATAAAAGAGAAAATGAAATATTTTACATTTTCCGGATCTAGATGCTATCCATTTATTTCAATAACTAATATCACTGAGAAATTCATGGTAAAATAATTTTCTTTCCTGATTATTATTACTATTATTATCATCATTTATTTACATAACGGAATACAGCAGTAAACATTTTTTGTTTAACAGTAAAATAAGTTCATTTTTTAAATAAAATGTCTAAAACATATGAAAATTTTAAGATTAACAACTATCATTTGCAAACTACAAAGCACATTGTAAAGAAAATGGTAAAAGACAAGTGGAAAACAAATTAAAAAATATTTCTGTTTCTCACGTTAGATGGCGTTAGTTACGGAAAACTATGTGGTTTCTAACCACGTGTACAGCGGACAAAGGAAACTTAGCGATTGCGAGGCCTGTTATTTCGATAAGGAGGCCTTGGCTTAAGCATTTAAATTGGATGAGTTCTACCCGGAATATCTACGCAGATTTTCATTGGTCCATTTCCAAATCAAAACTTTTTTTTATATATAGAAGGATTTTGGGTCGAAAAATGATTGTTTGATCCGCGGCTTATATGCCGGAAACTAAATGACTTTTGAGCTTTTTTACCGCTAAATATAAGTTATTATTATTTATTTATTTATTTTTTACACAGTCTGTGGGCACTTATTTCAGACAAAATCAAGTTAAAGACATTAAAACATAGTAATTTCAGGCTCATTTAAGAATATTATCACTAGCCCGGGCAATGCTGGGCGGATCAGGACAGCATATTCCTCTAAGACACCAATGTTTGCTTTGGGGTATAACTTACGTTATTTTGGTGTATGTTACAGTATTTTAGCAGTATTAAATTACTATAATTGGGCCAAACTGATGCAAGTTTTTACTGACTGCATTTTACAAGTTTTTGTTTAATTCCTTAAATCCTCAAACCCAAGTACCAGAGGAAAGAAAAATCGTGAAAAAACATTTTGATACGACTTTACTGAAATGTAACAATTTTATGAAAGAAAATTGTTTTCTTTAAAATGCATTGTAATTGCAGAATCATACCATCATAAATATCTTTTATTGCTAAAAGCTGCCAAGTTTATATTATTTAAGCTAAATAATGCTATAAAAAGTGATAAAATATCTTTATTTTGATTAGATCGCTTTTTATAGCATTATCTAGCTTAATCTGTTTATAAGTGATTATCATATGTGTTGTTATGTTTATATTATTTATTTCACAAATATATACTAAATTACTTTTTTGTATTATTTTAACTTCTATATTATTTACAATCTTGTCAATATTATGTTTTTAGTAAATGTATATTAAATTACCATACTGAATATGATTGGTGATTGACAGTCAGTTTTGTTGATTTATATTCCTGGCACTGATAAATACCAATTTAAACTAAAAAAATCTTATAGTTTAATAACACGTGTAGCATAGCAAATTTTAAATAATGACTATCATTATTAGATTTTTTAATGTGCCTGAGACAGACTGAAAAATATCACAGTAAGCTGAAAAATTAATATGTATAGTGGTACCTACAAAATTGGATAGTGTTAAAAATTTCATTTGTAAATTGAAAAATATTTTCTTATTTTGCCGTTTCAACAGGGACCATAAAATTTTTCACAAACAATGTTAAAAGGTATGTGCCATCGCTGGTTACAGTATTATCTTTCTTTTTTAGCCCCAGGTACGGTATGCTATTTCTTTCTCCCAGCTTATTTTGTGACATCTCCAAAAAATAACGTTACCTTACTGAAGCTAACCGTAAAACAAAGCAGTACGATTAAATAGTCAATAGCAATTTTTTAAACTTCTATGCATCATACATTTCCAATTTTTGTCGTATTGGAAAAAAAATTTATTTACTTTTAAATGCAATTTGTTTGAAAACTGCATCTCCATTTATTTTTGAAATATTAATTTTTTTGTAGTTTTTAGAGCCATTTGCTTAATATTGGCAACGGAAGAACTCCATTTCTGTAGAAAGTAAAGGAAAAATAGTTGTAAAATATTAATTATATCTTTTTGTTGCCATTTTGTTATAACAACCGAAAGAAAATGCAATTAAAATACATGCTATTTTGAAAAAATATAAATGAATGATTTCTGTTAATGACGGCAGCTTTTTCCTACATTTGTGTAATATTTCACGATAGTGACTTCCTATGCATACTTTAGTGTAGATGTTTAAGAGTGCATCATAAATGTGGAATTCTTAAGCGAATGCGAATGACGTCATTTTACATAAAATAAAAGGGTGTTCTGTAAGTCTTAAAATTGAAATATGTTTTGTACTTAGATACTTTTTTTTTTCACCGGGAGCGACACTAAATTCTGAAAAAGCAGAATTCCTGTTTTCTAGTAAATACATTTTTGTTTATTTATTTAAGTATTGTGCGGCAGCGCAATACTTATTTATTTCCAGTGTCACTTCTCAATGTTAATTTAACATGGAAAAGCCTATGGAGTTCATAATTTTTTCATTTTTTCTTCCCACCTTTTTGTCCCTGATGCCACTCATTTTTTATTCTTTACTAATTCTAATGATATTGTAAATGTAAAGTGTAAAAATGTTTGCCTGGCATCAAGGTCAAAACGAATGGTAAAATGCCTTTGCATATGGGTGAATTATAACCCAGAGAGAAACATGGGCCAATTTTTTTTTTTTACATTATTCAAATGTTTTTTTTTTTAATAATTCCAATTTTTGCTTTTTTCATTGAAAATCAACGGATATTTTTCATAGAAAATGTAAAATTTTTACTTCATTGTTGCAAAAATTTCAAAAGCCGTAATAATAATTTATTTCTTTTTACTTGAAAGATTTTCTCGTGAAATATTAAATTGAGCTAGTTTTTTTTTTTCAAAAATTAAAAAGGTGAATATGGCGTCATAGTGGAAATAAAAAGGATATTTTCAGAGTAAGTTTTTGCTTTAGTCAAGTTTATAATTTAGTAAAAAGTTTCGAATGGATAGCTATTTTTACGCAGGTAGTGAACTTAGTGGGGAATTACATAACTTAAATTTTGAAATGTATTTTTTTTCCGAGATGAGAACTATTTATACCCCAAGTTAAACTTAGGTAATAATTTTCTGATGTGTTTACATCACCCCTTGGGAGAGAATAGGGTTTAAAAATTTAAGTAAAACTTTTATTTTTTATTTTTTACTGTATCACAGCTATAATATTGTTAAATATTAGCAGTAAAGATTCAACACAATTTACATTTACATTCATAGCGTTCCTGAGTGGGAAATAGGATATCTAAATTTAAGTGAAGTTAATTTTTTATGTTTTGATTATAGATATTTTACGTTCAGATTAGAAATTTTTGTCCAAACTACTGCAACCTGCATTACTACAGTTGTGAAACATTTTGAATTATACATTGGTAAACTGCATCCCACATTGTCATGCAATACCGCATACATCAAAGCCTGATGATGATACTTTCTATTAATTTTGAAATGTGTTCGTCTGACTGCAGTAGTTATTAAAAAACTTGACATATTAAACAAAAACATAATTTGAAGAGCAAATTAAAAAAAACAAAATTTATTTCCTACATTGTTTAAGCCCGGGAAGGGACAGATATTAAGTTATTTCATTCAATTAGTTCTACATTTAATGTTAAATTTTTGTAACAAATTAGTTAAGCCAATTGAAGATTAAAAAATAAAAGTAAAATCCATACAATATGATACTTAAAACACCCTAAAAAATTAGATTTCGTTCAAATGAAATCGAAATAAATCTTAGACTTTTTTTAAAGTTTTATATTTTGTATGCATCTTATCATTTTATGCACAATTGTCATAAACATAATACAAAATCTGCAACACAAACATTTTCAATAAAAAATTGAAGAAGTCTAAGATTTATTTCGATTTCATTTGAACGGAATATAATTTTTTAGGGTCATATTGCATGAATTTTATTTTTATTTTTTAATCTTCAATTGGCTTAACTAATTTGTTACAAAAATTTAACATTAAATGTAGAACTAATTGAATGAAATAATTTAATATCTGTCCCTTCTCGGGCTTAAACGATGTAGGAAATAATTTTTTTTTTTTTTTTTTTTTTAATTTGCTCTTCAAATTATGTTTTTGTTTAATTTTTTTTTTTTTTTTTTTTCATGTTAAGCAAATTGTGATGAAGAATAACTCTGAAAGGGCCCATAAAAAAGAAATAAGTCTAACGCTATAAAATAATCTTCGAAGTATATGGCAGAGAAATATGTAATAAATTTAAAAGATCTTACTTTAAAATGAACTGGAAGATTGTACATAAATGAAAAGACATATATTGGTTAAAATTTTTCTTTATTTAAATCCATTCTTGAAGGTAGGAAAAAAAGCCAGGAATAAACAATAGGTCACTGTACATGGTTTCCATGGAGAGAATCATTATGATTTGATACTTTATCAAATTAACAGCTGTTCAAATTAGTTGAAAAAAATCTTGACAATAAGATAAGCATTAATATTAAAATGATCAATTAAAAATCCAGGCAATTGAAAATTGCAGAGGGGTGACATGACTTTAAAAAAAGTGGAGTTTGAAAACTTTGTTTTTGTCTCATAGAAGCAGGCACTAAAAAGGTCCGGACTCTGTAGAATGCTAACATCGTCAAAATATTATTACTTCAGTAATTCTGCAAAAATCTTTTAAAATTCTGTTAGAAAACTCAAGTGTATGAGTATGTATATGAAATGCAAGGACTCTATAAGAGTGATTCCAAATTAATTTTGAACCCATTAGTCCAATTAGAAATGACAATGAAAATTAGAAGCAAATGAAAACAGGCCAAAACAAAACTATTTTTCCATTTGTTCAAAAGAAACATACCCGCACTGATCAGCAGTGATGCAGGCTAAAGATAAAATAGATAATCTCGCTGCTGGTGCATGTGTGTTGTGCATAAAATACGAAGCATTTGGAGGTGAAAGGCCGGGAGATAAACTCTCTCAACCTTACAGTAAAATGAAAGAGAAAGCTGAATAGTCAAAATAAAAGAGATTCCGGAGGATGCATAAATGACATGGATGGCGTGCAACTTTGGAATACAGCATGCAAATAAAAGAAATGTGTTAGTAATATCACAATAAGCAATCTGTATTATAAGGACATATAAAGTGACCATCTGAAGTTAATACGGAGTTTACCACCTCACATTTCAGAAGCCAATCAGCCATTTTTTTTCTCAAAATTATATTTTTGCAAAAACTGCATAACATTTACTTTTTTTTTTTTTCCTAGAAAGACTTAAAATACACACACACACACACACACATATATATATATACTTTTTTTTTTTTTTTTAAATGAGTTTATTCAAAAATGTATGTATTTGAATATAACTTTGAATATTTTGAGTTATCTTCAATTGAAAATCAGCTGATTGGCCAATATCTTATTCCATCGAAGTAAAGCACAATTGATTCAATCCTTCGTGAATGACTAACTATTAAACAACGGTGGAATCCTTCACAAGGCAAGTTCCTCAGAGATTAATTTTGAAGTGCTCGAAAAATAATTTGCGTCTGTAAACCAATCAGAGTTTAGCTTAATTCTGTTCGATGAAGTTCTATGCAACTCAAGTTGGTAAAATCGAACTTCCAGTTCTTTTCTTAGTGTAAGTAAAATGTACATAAACTCATTTTAAACAATAAGAAATAAAAAAGGTGTGTTTATTGGTTCAGGATCAGTTCTTTACTGTTGACAAAGAAAAGATTTTATTGAGTAAGCATAGTTCGAAGAAGGTAATTTTTTTTTCTTCCAATAAGAAGTCAAAAGGTTATGTTCATTTGTCATTGCATTCTTTCATCTGCTCTTTTTTTCCCCTCCCATTTGGGTTAAAAGTGTTCTATGATGCTAACATTCATGAAACCATAATAATTAATTTCATTAGGTCTGCAGATAACAAACTTTAAATGAATTAAAGTAAATGTTATTGACTCACCCATTTTATTATTATTATTATTATTTATTATTATTATTACAGTCGGCACTCATTATAAAGAAAATGGCAATCTTTTCTTGAAAAGAAATCGGAATCGAACCTCGCATGCAAAAGAAAAGGGTCGTTATAATGGGAGATCGCTATAACGAAAGTGAACGAAAAAATTTACAAACTCTAATCAGGTGCAGGAAAATTAAGTTTTCGAAGGAAATTCTATAATATAATATTATTACAAAGTTTTGAAGGATTATAAATAAAGTGCTTTTTGGCATGTTAAATGTTTTAGCAATTTCAGATTTAAGCATCAATAATTAATCAACCGCTGTCAAAACTTTTAATTTGGTATACAAGGGAATTGCACTTCGTTTGTTTGAAACAGCCAACTTGGAGAAATGCACACATCGAATTAACTGAATGAGCATGTGAGCGAGTACATGCATGTGCATATGCTTATGGCAAGCAGATTCATGTTCAAGCGAGACATTACTAAATTTCACCCCAGTAAGAAATCTTATTCTTTCTGCTCCCTTGAGAACTTAATTGTGAACTCAGCAATTAGTCCTTGGTGAACAAAAATGGCAATCTTTTCTTGAAAAGAAATTGGAAGGAAAGGTAAGTTCTGTCGCTGTATTGGGAAATAAAATGAGTGCCAATCGTTATATTGGAGGCAAAAATAACATAGCATAACAGGGATATTTTCCGAGGTATTTGCATAGGTCGTTATAACGAGCGTCAACTGTATTCTTCTTCTTCTTTTTTTTTTCTTCTATATTATAATTTTTTAATTATTTTGTTAGATGTAGAGAAAAGTTTTGAAAATTGACATATCAAACATTTATTTGTAGGATAATGGGCAATTTAGATCTGGAAAAGGAGGTTGTTCATCGCATCATTGGCTTGGCATCTCTTAAACTGGGACTGGCACCTGTTAAGGATAAGGATAAGAAATACTGTAAATTATTTCACACAGCTAAAGATCTTAAGCAAGGTATGTCATTATTGTGATGAGGTCATTTTTTATGCTTTTTGCTCTTATATTTGAATTTCTCTCTGAATGAGTAGTGCATTTTTGCCAGTACAGTAGAGCGCCGATTATCCGAACAAGTCTGGAACAACCCTAATTCGGTTAAGCAAAAGTTTGGATAAATGGACAGACAATTTAAGGGATGTTCCTGACTATACTAAAACCTTCACACTTTATCCAGGCTTAGGGCTGCCAGCACCAGTTAGTGCTGGCATATTTATGTTTTTTTTCACTATTTATTTATTTATTTTACTTTTTTATCATTTAAAATTTTCTTTTTTTAAAAAAAGCTTTTGATTGTTGCTTGCTTCAAAGAAGACATTTTTTTCTATGCTGCCATATCTCGACTTATTCTTAAATGCGTTAATTGAATAGGATCAGCTTTTTTATGCCGTTCGAGCCATTTCGTATCTGTTTCCAAACATTCAAAGGCTTTGTTATGTGATGAACCTGGGTTATTTCCTGAGCATTTGTTTTCATTTTCTTCAATTTCTTTTTCGATGTTACTGCTCCCAACGATACACTAATCGGGGATTCAATTTCGCATGCTAAATTTGATGGAAAAAAATTTGAGAGAAACAGGATGTTTGGATAATTGGAAGTTCAGTTTAAAAAAATTTTTTTGAGAGAAATAAGATGTTTGAATAATTGGAAGTTCGGTTAATTGGAGTTCTGATATTCAGTGCTCTACTGTATTTGATTTTCTTCTATTCTTTTTCTAATCAGCAAATCTCACTTGTGTAACATGAAGTATATAGTTTTTCTTTTTATATCATATGTAAGTTTTTATATTGTGCATCCTGTTTTTGATAAGGAAAATATGAAAAGTGATATTTCACATGTAAAACACAGCATTCTGATTTAATTTTGGAAAAAAAAGTCTTTTCAAATTTTGATTCAGAGAAAAAACCCTCTAACCTAATTCATCATATTTAGTCATGAATGTAATTTTTTTTTTTTTTTTTTTTTTTTTTCAATAATGTTATGTACAATCTCTCTGAGGGAGAAAAAAAAAAGCTCTAACTGTAAATAGTCATTAATTTGGTTACAGTAAACTCTGTCTAAGGCGGAATCGGTTGGGACTGAGAAAATTTTCCGTGGTAGACAATATTCCGGCTTATGCAAAAAAGCTCCCACCTCCCCTTCAAATATATATATATATATATCTCGATTTTTGATTATTTTTCATTGATTTTCCTGACTCGAAAATCGATTGAAAACTGAAGTTCTGAAAGATCCTTTGTCTTTATAGGTAAACGCTATTCAATTTCTTAGTACTGCTGTAATACATGCGAATTGGCGCGTACTCGCACAGGTAAGGTAGAAACAAAAACATGCACTTTGTTGATTATATATGATTTCACACACAAAAAGTAATAAACTTCGAGAATGAGGCAGAACACTATAATTTTGAATTTGAGTACAACCTTAAAATATAATATATTGTTGTTTAGAAAATATGTATTTTCATAAATTTGCATTCTACTAGAAATAATAACTTTTAAATTCAATTTTGTATAAGAAAAAATGTCCTAAGCAAGAATTCCTTAAAATTTAAACCGTTTCTGCTCTTTTGAATTAACTTTTTCAAAGTGTTACGGAATTTAACTGACATCCTCGACATTGAGTATTTGACTAAACAGTTTTAAAGTTTGATAAACGAAATGCCTTTCATTTTTTAATATCCTTTTTTCTGCCTTATGCAAAATTTTGGTTTCGGTGGGACCTTAAAATCCTTTCCGTTTCCGCGTTAGACAGATTCCACCTTATGCAGCATGAGTTAATGTAATTTTCTATGGGTTCGCCGGGACTTGAAGAATTTTCCGCAGTAGGCAGATTTCCGGCTTACACAGAGTCCGCCTTAGGCAGAATTTACTGTATTTTTCTTTGTAAAAGTGTTTATTTTCTGTTTCATTTTTTTAAAGCATATATTTTTTTTTAAACTAAATATTCTAAAAGAAATCTTTACATCACATTAAACATTTTTGTAAATGGAAATAAATGTCTATGTGTGTGAACAACTGTAAAATGAAACATCTTTTGTGTATATTAATTAATATATAGTAGAATCTAAAAATCCAAATTTCTGAAAGCTGGAAACCTTAATTTTATTATATGAAATTTTTTAGGTGTTTTTAGCTCACAGGCTATCAAAGCCTGAGAGCTAATGTGCCCACCCGTTCTGTATGTATGTATGTATGTACGTACGTACGTAACGCGATAACTCTTGATAGAAACATCCGATTTGCTTCAAAAAATTTTTCTAGGTTCATTGTGATAAGGCACTTCCCTGATTAGTTTTGGGAGTTTATTGGTTAAGGATAAAGGGGGTAAAACGGGGTTAGTCCAACCCCTTAATTCAGATAAATGGGTTTTTCATGCAGAATCATTCGATTTGCTCCGAATTTGGTATACCGGTTTATTAGGTTAAGGAACTTCCCTGATTAGTTTTTGGTGTTCATTGGTTAAGGAAAAAGGGGGGTTAGTCCACCCCCTTAATTCAGATAAATGGGTTTTTCATGCAGAATCATTCGATTTGCTCCGAATTTGGTATACCGTTTTTTTATGTTAAGGAACTTCCCTGATTAGTTTTGGGGGTTCATTGGTTAAGGATAAAGGGGGATTAGTCCACCCCATTAATTCAGATAAATGGGTTTTTCATGCAGAATCATTCGATTTGCTCCGAATTTGGTATACCGGTTTATTATGTTAAGGAACTTCCCTGATTAGTTTTGGGAGTTAATTGGTTAAGGATAAAGGGGGGAAAAATGGGGTTAGTCCACCCCCCTTAATTCAGATAAATGGGTTTTTCATGCAGAATCATTCGATTTGCTCCGAATTTGGTATACCGGTTTATTATGTTAAGGAACTTCCCTGATTAGTTTTGGGGGTTCATTGGTTAAGGATAAAGGGGGAAAAGGGGATTAGTCCACCCCATTAATTCAGATAAATGGGTTTTTCATGCAGAATCATTCGATTTGCTCCGAATTTGGTATACCGGTTTATTATGTTAAGGAACTTCCCTGATTAGTTTTGGGGGTTCATTGGTTAAGGATAAAGGGGGGGAAAACAGAGTTAGTCCACCCCCCTTAATTCAGATAAATGGGTTTTTCATGCAGAATCATTCGATTTGCTCCGAATTTGGTATACCATTTTTTTATGTTAAGGAACTTCCCTGATTAGTTTTGGGGGTTCATTGGTTAAGGATAAAGGGGGAAAAGGGGGATTAGTCCACCCCATTAATTCAGATAAATGGGTTTTTCATGAAGAATCATTCGATTTGCTCCGAATTTGGTATACCGGTTTATTATGTGAAGGAACTTCCCTGATTAGTTTTGGGAGTTAATTGGTTAAGGATAAAGGGGGGAAAAACGGGGTTAGTCCACCCCCCCTTAATTCAGATAAATGGGTTTTTCATGCAGAATCATTCGATTTGCTCCGAATTTGGTATACCGGTTTATTATGTTAAGGAACTTCCCTGATTAGTTTTGGGGGTTCATTGGTTAAGGATAAAGGGGGAAAAGGGGGATTAGTCCACCCCATTAATTCAGATAAATGGGTTTTTCATGCAGAATCATTCGATTTGCTCCGAATTTGGTATACCGGTTTATTATGTTAAGGAACTTCCCTGATTAGTTTTGGGGGTTCATTGGTTAAGGATAAAGGGGGGGAAAACGGAGTTAGTCCACCCCCCTTAATTCAGATAAATGGGTTTTTCATGCAGAATCATTCGATTTGCTCCGAATTTGGTATACCATTTTTTTATGTTAAGGAACTTCCCTGATTAGTTTTGGGGGTTCATTGGTTAAGGATAAAGGGGGAAAAGGGGGATTAGTCCACCCCATTAATTCAGATAAATGGGTTTTTCATGAAGAATCATTCGATTTGCTCAGAATTTGGTATACCGGTTTATTATGTTAAGGAACTTCCCTGATTAGTTTTGGGAGTTAATTGGTTAAGGATAAAGGGGGGAAAAACGGGGTTAGTCCACCCCCCCTTAATTCAGATAAATGGGTTTTTCATGCAGAATCATTCGATTTGCTCCGAATTTAGTATACCGGTTTATTATGTTAAGGAACTTCCCTGATTAGTTTTGGGGGTTCATTGGTTAAGGATAAAAGGGGAAGGAGGGCTAGTCCACCCCCCTTAATTTATATAAATGGGTTTTTCATGCAGAATTATTCGCTTTGCTCCAAATTTGGTATACCGGTTTATTATGTTAAGGAGCTTCCCTGATTCGTTTTGGGGATTCATTGGTTAAGGATAAAGGGGTGCTAGTCCACCCCCTTAATTTAGATAAATGGTTTTTTTTGCAGGATTATTCGATTTGCTCCAAATTTGGCATACCGATTTATTATGATAAGGAGCTTCCCTGATTAGATTTGGAGGTTCACTGGTTAAGTATAAAGGGGGAAACGGGGGCTAATTCCCCTTCACTTATTTTTTTGAGGGGCATTATTCTTTAAAATAAGAGTATAATATACAATTAGTGTGAATAGCCTGTGAGCTCAATGCCATCAGTTTAGCTGGGCACTTTTCTTTTTTATTTATTTATTTATTTTGTTTTACTGATTGGTGGTGCTGTCATATTGGTGACTAATGATTAAAAGAAAAAAAAAAACAATCAGATTGTCTTATTCACTTATTTGTTTATTTTTATCTCAATTTTGCAAGAGTTTAATTTTTTAAAGAAAACTTCATAAAAAATATTAAATTAAAAAATATTGATATTTAATGTTAGAAGCATTTGTAAGAAGACATTTTTTGTTTTTTCCCCTGGGGTCGTTTCACAACTCGTTGTCCAAACTCTTTAAAGTTTTTATCAGTTACTAGTTAGTGTCCATCAAGATTTGATGGTAAATAACTTGAATGTTTCATTAGAAAAATTCTTGAATTTTTAATTAGTCTCTTTTAAATTAATTATTGAATTGCAAATTACGTGACGAATTTCTATACTGCATAAGTGATTCTTATTTCTTTAAGGGGATAGAGGATAGTTAGACTGGCAGCACGCCACAAATTTAGAGAACCTGCTCCGGCTCTAGCTACTGGGAAAACACAACTCTGGGCTCCAACTCCAGCTCTCTGTGAGCCTCAGGTGCATCAGGACCTGCTTTGGATTACCCTACTCCAAATTTTCAGGCGTGCGGTAGATTTCGCTAGTCATTGCAGACAGCACACACACATTCACAGACAGAGCAAAATTTTCTTTGATTAGTATAGATTGATGATTCAGGTTGGGAGTTTTATAAGATAGCCAATTAAACTGGAATCTTTGAAAACAAAAAAGTCAGAGAATTCTGTTTGAAACTAGAAAATTTAGAGGTAGTGTCAAAATTGTGAAACTTTGATTCTTTTTTCTTCCCCTCAATTGTTCTTTGAGATTCATGCCATTTATAGTTGTTCTCTTCAGTTACATATTCATTTAATATTTTGCTTTTTCTTTATAAATTTTTCCATATAGAAGTAATTTTCATGTTTTTCAGCCTTTGAGTTTCAAAACAAGACAAAAATACAAAAATACATACAAAAAACAAGAAGGCAAGAACAGCCCGCTGAAAATATTTGGTCTCCCTGTCCAGGTAGTTAATAATAATAATAATATATTTATATTTTTTACTAATAAACTAAATATGAAACATTAGACACACTTGGATACATTTAAAAAGCAATTAAATTTAAAATATGTACATAAAAACATTTAATTAAAATCAAAATCATACAAAGTATGCGTTTTATATATGTCATTGCATAGCCTCATTAGTACTAACATCAACCACAACAACAAAACATTGAACACACTCTGGACTCAGTCAAAGTTAGAATTGATTCCAGTTTAGTCCAACCAGTGGTGAAGAATATGTCCCATCTGGCAATCTAGGATCGGGGTAAATTGTATCCATCTGGGGAAATTTTGCCGAAAAATACATAATTGAATTCAATTTTAACAATGAATGGAAGAGCTGAATGGATGGACATGTTATGCTACATTTTCTAAAAAAATTGTTTATCTTTTGGATGAAAGCGTTATGAGGTATCCTATCACATGGTGAAGGTAAAATACTAAGATTCTATTTACTCTTGAAGATTTAAGACATTATTCATTAATATTTAATATTTTAAAATTTAATAATGTCAATAATATTAATAATTTTTAATATTTGAGAATTAATTATGAATAAGTTATTCTGAGAGAGTTTAGTACCATACCTGTTAATATTTTAAACACATGCAGTGATGGAACAGCTGCGCCAATTGCTCCAAATCGATAATGCTCTGCATTTCTGCGCCAAAACGATCATTTTTCAACAAAATTGCGCCCAACTGCGCCAATTCAATAATAATTCTTGAGCCAAATCGATCATTTTCCACCCGAATTCCGCCAAAAAATTGCGAAAAAACATGCGAATTTGATCAAAAGATCGCGAAAACTTTCTCAAATGATCACGAAAAAAAGTGAATTTTAACAAAGGATCGCTAATTTCGTCAAAAAACGAACAAAACGTGTCAAAAGTCGCGAAAAAACGTGATTTCGTTAAAAGATCGCGAATAAAACGCAAATTTCGTCAGAAGATCACGAAAAACACGCGAATTTCGTGAAAGGATCTCGAGAAAAACGTGAATTTTGTCTAAAGATCACTAATTTTGTCAAAACAGTCAAAAAATCGTGAAAAAAATGCTAATTTTTAAAAAAAAAATAGAGAAAAAAACCGCAAATTTCCTCAAAAGGTCTCAAATTTCGACAAAAGAACGGGAAAAACACGCGAATTTTACCAAAAGATCGCGAAAAACACGCGAATTTCGTGAAAGGATCGTGAGAAAAACGTGAATTTTGTCTAAAGATCACTAATTTCGTCAAAAAACGAACAAAACACGGTCAAAAGATCGTGAAAAAAAATGTTAATTTTTTTAAAAAATAGAGAAAAACCCGCAAATTTCATCAAAAGGTATCAAATTTCGACAAAAGATCGTGAAAAACACGAGATTTTCGTCAAAAGATCGCGAAAAACACGTGAATTTCGTCAAAAGATCGCGAAAAAAAACGTGAATTTTGTCAAAGGAGCGCTAACTTCGTCAAAACATGGTCAAAAGATCGCGAAAAAATGCTACCTTCGTTAAAAGGTTGCAAAAAACACGCGAATTTCGTCAAAAGATCGCGAAAAACATGCGAATTTTGACAAAGGATTGCGAAAAACATGTGAATTTTGACAAAGGATCGCGAGAAAAAAACGTGAATTTCGTCAAAAAACGAACAAAACGGGGTCAAAAGATCATGAAAACACGCATTTTTTCGTTAAAATATCGCGGGAAAAAACCGCAAATTTCATCAAAAGGTCGCAAAAAACCGCAAATTTTGACAAAAGATTTCGAAAAACACGCTAATTTCGATAGCAAAAAACATGCTGATTTCTACAAAGGGTCCGAAAAATCTGCGAATTTCGTCAAGGGATTGCAAAAGAATGCAAATTTTGTGAAAGAGTTGTGGAAAAAACACAACTTTCGTCAAGGAATCGCAGAAAAAAACGCGACTTTCACGTTTTTTCTGCAATTCTTTGACGAATTTCGTCAAAGAATACCAAAATGACGTTTTGATGCTCCAAAATGAGCATTTTTGCTGCTCTAAAATAGTTATTTTCTGCTCCAAAGGGGCTTTTTGCTGCTCGAAAATAGTTATTTTCTGCTCCAAAATGAGGTCCATGCTGTTCCATCACTGATTGCAGAAAAATGCAAATTTCGTCAAAGAATACCAAAATGGCAGTTTGATGCTCCAAAATATATTTTCTGCTCCAAAATGAGCATTTTTGCTGCTCCAAAATAGTTATTTCTGCTCCAAAATGGCTTTTTGCTGCTCCAAAATGAGGTCCATGCTGTTCCATCACTGCACATGGTATCAAATAGAAAATAAATCATTAAAATTTACAGCAAAAACTTTCACTTCAAATTGCTTTAAATGTCATTTTTGTTACTTAACATGTTCTTTCACTTAGCACTTCAATTGTGTAATTCCCAGAAACAGAAAAATTTTCACTACACTGTATGGTAACCTCTAAGAAATCAATCTCAGAATAATATGTACCGTATATACTTGCACGTAAGTTGAGAAATTTTTGAAAAAAAAAAAAAAAATTCTATACCTATGTTAACACTTAACACAAAATTTTATGTAAGCCTATGTATCATATTGTAAAATTTTGTAGAACTTTTCATATGTATTGGGGGAAATGTTGTGAGTAAAAACATTTTCTGCACCCCTGAGTCCAACATGCTTTTGACATGGACCATACCCCATCTTTCACAGATTTGTTAATTTTGAGAAAAGACTCTTCACGGAGGTATGTTTCACTAAGCTATACCCATATACCTTGAACAAATCAGTTTCGATTCCTAAAGAATATTTCTTGTTTCTAAAAGAAAAACTTTGACTGAACACAGTGTGTGCTCGAT
Organism: Maratus speciosus; assembly: GCA_963932465.1. NCBI lineage: Eukaryota > Metazoa > Arthropoda > Arachnida > Araneae > Salticidae > Maratus > Maratus speciosus. Next base: position 38,263,123 of record OZ010791.1, on the reverse strand, counting down.
GTTTTGTTGTTGTGGTTGATGTTATACTGATGAGGCTATGCAATGACATAACAAAATGTATACTTTGTATGATTTTGATTTTAATTAAATGTTTTTATGTACATATTTTAAATGTATTCAAGTCTAATGTTTCATATTTAGTTAAAATAATATTTTAATTCAAACACTAAAATGTACGTGTATCTTAACTAATTATTGTTATTTTTTTTTCCCCTCTATGTAAATATGTGGCATGCATGTAATTTTTATGTGACATGTATGTGAAAATTTTAAAACGATATTAAAAAGCCTGTTACTTTTATCAGCATTGTTTGTGATAAAGTAAAGATTATTAGGCTCAATGAAGTTGTATTCTTGTTTAAGCCATAGATGTGATGATTTATTAATTCATTTTATAACCTTTTTCATTATAAAAATGCATATCAACTTGTTTCAAACCCAAGATCTCTTTTGTAGTATTTCTTAAATCAACAATTTAGAGTGCCTTCTGAATTTCCAGAAATTTGGTTTAGCAGTCAATTCTAATATTTTTTGAAGATACAAATTCTTTCTCTTTTTAAAATGTTTTATAAACTCAGAATTTTACGTCTTATTACATTTATTAATTTAATATTATTAAAAAAAATTATATCAGTCATTGAAAAAAGTTGTAAATATGTTTTGCCATCAATTTTGCTAATATTACTCGTACAGGATATTCAGTTGTTTCTTCTTTTCTTCTGTTGCTAAATTTAGTAAAAGCTTGTTGCAGAATAAATTTTATGGGTGTTTTTGTTTACTTTTGTTTGGGGGAAAAAAAAAAAACCTTGTGTTCTATATCTGGCTATGATTTTTCTTGTTTATGTACGTTATTATCTTGGGTTGTCATTAATAAATTCTAATTCAAATATTAAAAGAAGTATCTTGAGAATTTGAAAAATTTGTCTTTTGAAAATTCTTCTTTAATGAAAAAAATTTTGTGAATCACAAGTGTAAAGACAAAAGAATTTTACTGTGATTCGTAGCAGCACTAAAATAAATACATTAGGCTCTCCACTACCTTAAATTCTGTAGCTCTCTGAAATTTGCATGCACTATTTATGATATAAATTGTAAAAAAAAAAAAAAAAAAAAAAAAAAACTAGAAAACAGGAATTTTGCTTTTTCAGAATTTAGTGTCGCCCCCGATGAAAAAGAAAATATATGTATATATAAATAGTACAAAACATATTTCAATTTTAAGAGCACATGCTTTTATTTTATGTAAAATGACGACATTCGCATCCGCTTAAGAATTCCACATTTACGATCCACTCTGAAACATCTACAGTTGGCATAGGACGTCACTATCGTGAAATAATACATAAATGCAGCAAAAAGATGCCGTCATTAAAGAAACTCGATGGGGGGACGGTTGTCTAATTCATAGGCCTTCATTTGTTTTTAACATTAATATAGATACTTAAAACAGACGATTTCAGTCGTGACATCAGTCATAACGTTTTGGTTGGAAATTGACTCCAAACAAATGGTTGCTATGGTGTATTTTCTATTTTGTTTGCATAGTGTAATTATATATTATATCTATATCGCAAATCTGGGTGTTTTAATACTTGATATGTACTGGTAACATTTTCTACGATTTATATTTAAAAAGAAATGACGCATAGCAACCACTTGTTTGGAGTCAATTTCCAACCAAAACATAATGACTGACGTCACACTGAAAGCGTTTATTAAATATTGTTTATAATAGCTCCATATTTTAACAGAAATCATTCGTTTATATTTTTTCAAAATAGCACGTATTTTAATTACATTTTCTTTCAGTTGTTATGAAAAAAGTGCAACAAAAATATATAATTAATATTTTACAACTATTTTTCCTTTACTTTCTACAGAAATGGAGTACTTCTGTTGCCAATATTAAGCAAATGGTTCCAAAAACTACAAAAAAAATTAATATTTCTAAAATAAATGGAGATGCAGTTTTCAAACAAAATGCATTTAAAAGAACTCTTTTTCAAATACGACGGTATAAAAATTGAAAATGTGCGATGCTTAGAAGTTTTAAAAAATGCTAAAGAGTATTTAATCGTAATGCTTTGTTTTACAGCTAGCTTCAGTAAGGTAACGTTATTTTTTGGGCACAAAATAAGCTGGGAGAAAGAAATAGCATACCGTACCGGAGGCTAAAAAATAAATGTAATTTTCAAACAAATTGCATTTAAAGGTACTTTTTTTTTTCCCAATACGACGGTATCAAAATTGAAAATGTACGATGCTTAGAAATTTAAAAAATTGTTATAGAGTATTTAATCGTACTGTTTTTTTTTTTTTTACGGCTGGCTTCTGTAAGGTAGCGTTATTTTTTGGAGACGACCCAAAATAAGCTGGGAGAAAGAAATAGCATACCGTACTGGGGTTTAAAAAAAAAAAAAAACTATTTTAATAATAGAAGATTAAATTAGAAAATAAAAGCAAAATTTTGGAATTAATTAAACATATTTTAGTTTGCAAAATGGCAATTTTTAAGTTGATATGCCTAAAATCAAAGCTTTGACATATGAAAGTAGAAAGATCCATTAAGTAAGTCCCAGAAAGTAGGGGGTCCATTTTATGCTCTTGTGTATTCAAGTAACTGATGTTAATTTCATTTAATTTCAAATCAAATTTAACTTAAAGACTTTTTTCCCCTCCTATTAATAATAGTAGTCTTTTTAAAAGAATGAAAGTTTTTTTCAAAAGATGGTAAAAAAGCATGGTAAATACATGTAAGAACTGTCCTTCATTAAATTTCTTCCAACTCTGAGGGTAATGATTCATATATTGGTCATGTCATCATTGCTCTTGAATGTGTTGCTTTTGACGAGTTACAATTTCTATCAAACTGCTTTTATCACTTTTTCATTTTTCGCTAAAAAATGTATAATCTATAAAGCAGTATTATACAAATGAACTCGCACATTATTAAATAGCACAAATATATATATTCATTTTATTGGGTTAATACTCTCATTAATTTTTAATGTACAGTAAACTCCCAACTATCCGGCCTACTAAAAAAAAAAAAAGGAATGTTGCAAGCGGGTGAAACAGGCAAGTTCCCGTCCATGGTAAAGTGCTGACTAACGACAGGGAGGAGCAAGAAGGGATTGCAGAATGCAATATCAGAGCAATGACAGACAGACAGGAAGGGAGGGGGGTGTTAAGGCTTGATAACATGTTTTGTCAGTTGTGCTTCGGATGTTAACAAGCGCAGACATTATTTGCTAACTCACCTTTTCCCCTTGAAAATGAACGCTTGTGCGTTCGAAAGATCTCGGGATATATTAACATCTTTATAAATTTTAGCACGTTTTTAAGTAATTTTATGCTTGTTTTTAACTTTTTATATCTAAGTTTTCACTCTTTTATCTTATGCATAACTTTTCATATTTGTGCAAACATTTATTTATAAACAGTAAAATAAACTTTACTCATTTTTTTATGGATTAGGCTTACGTTATACATTAATGTTTTGCTTATTTTGAAACTATATATACTGTATATATGAAACTATCTTAAAATGTGTAATATGTGTTTTTAATATCATGGCGGGGGGAGGGCAGGAAGTGAGTAAATATTTATAGAACTCCGGCCTACCGTTCCACCACATTAGGCCGGATAGTCGGGAGTTTACTGTATATTATCTCAATCTCATGTTATTATGAATTTGGATAAAATATGAACAGGGTAATCTAATATCAAGAAAAAATTGATCATTAATAATTTGCCATTTTGTAAACTACTTTTTTTTTTTTCTGGTAGTAAAAATACATTTAAAAGCAATGCCCTTTTTCTGTAACATTCAGTTCCATTAAACAGACAATATATATATTTTTTTTAAACTTTTGTCTCATACACAAATTAGGTATCTTTCTTCTAATACAGCTTAAAGTGCCACAGCTTCAATGAAACTCTCCAATCGAAAAATGAAGTTAACCAATTGGTAAACTTAAATATGTGATCACTCATTACCTAATATAGTTATCACAATACAGTTTTACCATCAAAAAGTAGACATCAGATGCCGATGAGATGTGTTTTTAAAAGACATTGCCTTAAGTTTTAAGTATTTTAAAAATCCCTATAAACTTTTGATGAAATTTGATAGTCTTCTTAAAAATTTAAAGATATTTTTTTTTTTTTTTTTAAATGCATCTTTTCGGCATCTGATGTCTACTTTCTGATAATAAAAGCTGTATTTTGATAATTATATTAGGTAATGAATAATATCATATTTAAGGGGTTTTTTTCCCATAGGTTAACACAAGATTTTGCAATAGGTGAGTTTGAGTAAAGCGGACCTTTAATGATAGTTTACAAATATTCTCACTGTAAAATGTTAAACAAGATTGTGGAACTTCACAAAATGTAAAAGTTATTATATAATACTTGCAGGCTTCACCAACTACGGTGGTCGATTTCTCTAAACAAACCTTGAATCAAGCTAAATATATCAATGAATTTGACTTTGTGATTTACATCAATATGGACCTTTACTTGGAATGCCCCCTGCATTGCTGAAAACAATACAAATACAAATGCATTATTATATTTTCTAATGTCTCAGGCAAAATTTGGGCTATTAAGGGTCAACTCTTTTAGCTGATCATTTACAATGATTTGTTATAGAATGATATTAAATATACTAAAACAATCCCTGAAAAATAATCTAACAGTGCAAGTCTCATCAAAATCCCTCCAGTAGGACTTTTTAAGCAGGTTAATCTGTCATAATCTGGTTCACCTGTTTATAGAACTTTCGACCATACTTCTATAATTAAACAACATAGCAATATACTAAAACCATCTCTGGAAAATTATCTAACTACTAGTGCAAGTCTTATCAAAATCCGCCCAGAAGAACTTTTAAAAGGTCAATCTTTCATAATCAGGTTCACATGATTATAGAACTGTCTCAAATAATTCTATAACTAAAAACTTCGCTGATAATTTATCTAACAGTGCAAGTCCCTTCAAAATACATTCAGTAGAACTCAAGTTATAAGCAGCCAGACTGAAATTCCTATTTGTATTTAATATATATATAGTAGATAATAACAAAAAAGTCTTAAATTATGTAATAAAACACAACTTTGCAACTTTTTTACTCCAAATCTATTCCTACATTCACTTAATGTACTTAAATTTTGAAAGGGGAAGAAAATGTTGACTAATGTAGTTTATAATTTTTTTAATATTTTAAAACCTAAACTTAGTCATGCCCAACAAAAACTAAGTGTTTTTGGAGATGACCTTGACTAAGAAATGGGACCGAGTTTGCATGTTGCACTCTTAAAAGTGACATATGCGGAGTGGTAGAAAAAATAGCAATGCAATAAGTAGAATACAAAATGTGAAAAGCCCTGTATCCCTTTAAGACTGGGAGTTTTTTTGGTAGAAATTGAAAGTTTTGGTGGTTTCCCCTTATAGATAGCATCGTATTTGATTGAAAAAAAAAAAAAATATTTAAAAAATACCCGATGTCAGGTTATGCCAAGGGAGGACCCACACGATTGTGTGGGTTCGGCCTTAATGCAGCCGTTTTTGTACTAAATCTACACAATTGTGTAGTTTGAGATTATGTGTGTAAATATCTAAAAATAACAGTTTCAGCAAAAAAAGTTGTTGTTTATTGAGATAATTTTCATCAGCCACAATGAAAATGTTTGAAACAATTTTTGTTTTTGGACAGACCACTACAATTTCATTTTCTGAGATGTGCTCGCACCCCTCTTAAGAGCCGTTGACAAATGGTATGCCCTTCACTCCATTTGGATTGTGTCTGATCCTTCAAATTTCTTTTTTTTTTTAAATTTTTCCAGCAGCAGTATTTTGTTGAAATACCGATCAAAGTACGTAAAACTAGGTCTGAACCAGAGTAAGGACTACAGCAGGTCCTAAGCCTAGATCCTTGTAGACCAGATCTGTACTTTTCCACTGGCATTCTACAAAATTTAAAACTATCCCACATGAATCTTTTACTACGGAGTGTGGTTTGTTTTTTACATACTGCTTTACTGAGGCACATCCTAAAACAAGGAATCGTCTGCTCATCTATGGGAAATTTTCCCTGATCTCCTGGTAAATTCAAGCAGACACTACGGAATCTGTCAAGCATTTGCTGAACCTTCCATAATTTATTATTCATTCATGGTGATTTATTTGCTATGTCGAAAAAATGGAATGAATTTATCAAATTTAAAAACCTATCTAGTGGTATGCATATAACTCATATAAAACTTATAAATCATATATGGCATCTATAACTCAGAGCAGAAACATACATTTCGTTACATGTACATATTATATATCTAATACTATCCATTTTAAATAGAAATCATGAGTAGTACAAACCTATTAATTTAAAATTAATCCACTTTAAAGAAAATGTAATTAATAAAAAATAAATTTCTAAAAACATAAATTAAAAAAAAAATCACTTAAAAGTAAAACTTTTATAGATTAGGAATTGTAACTATTTTGGAAATGGTAAATGGCCCACACAATTGTGTGGGTCATTTGTTTTTCAACTCTTGTAAAGTCTAATTAAATTTATCAAGGACAAAATCAATTAAAATCTAGAATGAAGTATATGAAAAGAAAAATTAAATCTAAGCAAACACTAAAAATCATTTTTAAAAGAAATTACAACAGTACATACTTTTTGTCTATTGCTGTCAGATGATATAGTCTTTTTAAAAGCAGAAAATCTAACCCTGTATTATAGTTGGTGCCCTGCCCCCTAGTTGTGTCTTATCAAAACATCTGAAGCCAATTAACTCATATAAATGTGCAGATTTGGTTTTAAATCTCACAAAAACAAGAAATAGTCCTTTTCTTTTACTTTAGTATCACCCACACAATTGTGTGGGTCAGGGCTTAAAGGGTTGGGACTTTGGAAACATGACGCATTATGCAAAGTGACGTCTTATCCAGGTGGCTTACTAAAGAGGTTTGACTATGTATGTATATACAAGGTATCCCTGAATTCATAGGCCAAACTGTAAGGGAAGATAAAAGTACACATAAAGAAGCAATTTTGATATAGTAATGTGGGTTCGAAAATGAAAAGTTTTGACGAACAACAAGAAATGTGGAGGAAATGAAAACAAGTGTTTTATTGACATAACAATTACACTAAGTGTTCAAATGTACCACCACCCATATCTGACAGCATCTAGCAAGTGATTGGCATACCCTTTTGAAGGTTCCAGGGCTCATCTATGAGACACCGGTTGACTCTGATATATCTCTTCATTGCAAGACTTTCAGTTGCTGCTGCAAATGTTTGTGAAACACTTGGAATCTGCAAAAAGGTACACCAATCACTTGCTAGATGCTGCTAACGGTACATTTGAGCACTTAATTGTAATTGTTATGTCAATAAAATGCTCGTTTTCATTTCATCCCCATTTCTTGTTTTTTGCCAAAATTTTTCATTTCCGGCCTCACATTGCCATACCAAAATTGCTTCTTTATGTGTACTTTACCTTCCCTTACAGTTTGGCCCATGAATTCAGGAACACCCTGTATATGTCAAATTGATTACAATATTTTAAAATTTTTACAAGGGCCTCTATAAAACATAGTTTTTTTTTTATTAAATTTAATTTAAATTAAGTTTAACTTTCGAAGTAATGACATTAAGTAAAACAAATAAATAGCTCTAACCGCACCATAATACGATTTTAGATAAATATATTCAGTGAGCAATCTACTTTCCCAACACCTCAAAATCAAAACATTCACACTGAAATGTTAAAATCCAAACTCTGTTACACCTTCGCCGCTAACCACCTACTTTACAACATTGCAATAAAAATCATTCTTTCTCCCTCCCCGATTTCAACATTACCAACTTAGATAAACAACACTTTCAAAGTGATAATATCTTTTCACAATATATAACTCCTTCATAGCTATGCGTTGTAAGTAACTGTAATCTATCAAAAGATGAAATGTTTTTTTTTTCTAATCAAAGTGAAAAGAACTGTACATCTCATGCTAGAAAGAATACAATATTGGAACCATTAACAGTCAAATAGAATAAAATATTGCATAAGAATATTACAACTGATAGATAATTTTTATTCTGAACCTCAGAGAAACAATCAGAGACACAAATTTTCTGCTTCCTGAATCTGTTGGAAGTCTAAGATGAATCTATTCATGAAAGCAGGGGTTCTAGGTAGTAGTATGGGGGTAAGTAATGACAATGACTGACAATATTTCAAGGTTTAATTTTTCATTCATAGAAGTTGAGTGTTAATTTTGTTTTTGTTGTTCGGTTGATTTTTAAAGCAAAATTTTCTTGTTTTTTTTATGTAAGTGGAATTAATTTTTTCGCTTTTTCGTTTGAGGGTTATTATAAGATAGAAGAAAAAAAAAAAAAAGATAATGCAATTTTATTGTCATTGCAGCATAAAGTTTGTGTTTCTTAATTTTTTTTTACTTTTTTTTTCAGTCTTTACGAGGCAAGTGGATAAATCATTCCAAAATTAATGGGGAGTTTTTGATAATCTCTTAAAAAATCTCTTAACACTAATTCAATTTTAAGTTAACCAATAAGTTTTTTTTTTTTTTTTTTTGGCTTGATTTATATTTCGATAAAGTGATGCAAAGGCATATTGTACCATGTTGGTTATGGAATTTTGTTAGTAAGTAGTCTCAATCGATATTTTTGTGAAAAGTAAAAAGTTGCTTTATTTAGGAAGCGAAAAATTTTCTAGATGTGTAAAAGTAAAAAAAAAAACTTTTTTTCTCTTTTGTTGACTATTTTTAGCCATGGTTATAAGTACAAAAGATATATTTTCATGCCATCACCCCCCCCCCCCCCCCCAACACACACACGCATAAAATTTAATGTTCCTTTATTATTTTTTTAGATGATTGTCACAAATTGTGGCCACTTGGTTTTATAGTTAATGCAGTTAGAGATAAAGATGATGATCAGGAAGAAGAAGTAGAAGAAATTTTTGATCGCTTGAGACATTTTGATGAAAGAATGCTTCAAAGGTAATTTTAACAATTTATATATGTTATAAAATTGATAAGATGCTTTATAACATTTTTTCAATTAGTATATTTCCCCCCTTAGAAAACCACCCATCAGAAACATCTTAATGAGTATTAAACATTCTGAAAACAATATACTAAATTAGAAGTTGATTGGCATGTTTATTTTGAAATAAGTACTTAAAATCATAACTCATAATAAACTTCAGTTAAAATAAACATTAGATGATTACTTAAGCTGTAAGTTTAATTAAGTTTCCTCATATTTGACAGTTATGAGATTTAGAGCATACAGATCAAAAATTTAAATCAATCTGTGTGTCTGTTATTGCTCATTGTCGAAAATGTGAAATAAAAGGCAGGTGTCGCTGCTAATTCGATAACCCCCACTTTGAAGTGAAATGAAGAGAACACTTCAGTGTTTGTTGTATGATTGAACCACCGAACCGATGTAACGATATTGTGTAACAATGTTCGCTTCGAGAAGAAGCTATGAAGGAGAGATCCTAATAATATCTTGGAATATGCTCATGAAGATTGCGAATAAATATTTGTTAAGTTTTTAAGAAGTCACAATATCATTTTAGAAGTAACACATCTTACGTAAAAATACCTACACCCGGTATAAATTTGGAACGAAGCCAAGTGGGTTTCTAAATGGTGCAACCGGCTGGAAAGGAAGTAAGGTCATTTAATTATTTTGATTGAAAACATTTTATTCGCAATAAATAACAAAAGAAAAAAGTAACTTTGTTAAGTAGTAGAAAAAAAATATGCTGTTTGTTTTGAAGATAAATTCTTGTTCTGATTCATTTTATTTTGAAAACGAAAGTTGTTCGAATTTAATAATGTGATATAAGAAAAAAAAAAAAAAAAAAACTGTATAATTTAATGATTAGAAACTTGATTACTTATGCCGATTGATATACAATGTAAGTAAATAAAAATGAATGATTTACTGAAATTTAAGAAAGAAAGGGCTGTTTTGAGAACAGCGGTAACTAAATATATAAATAAATTGGAAAGTGATGATTTGGAAAAATGTACAGAGAGCTCGCTAGAAGAATATGTTGGTTATTTAGATCAAATGAGTAAAGAATTAAAAACCTTTGATAATGAAATTAAAAATTTAATTAATGAAGATAAAGAATTTGAAAGTGAAGTGCAGAGTGCCATCAAATATAATCAAAAAATAACGACTTGGATAAGCAGAATTAATGCGAGGATAAAAATTATTAAAGAATCGAAACAAATTACGCTCTCCAGTCCTGATAGTACACCACAAAGGATTATATCTAATAAACCTAGCGAATCACCTGAAAATGCAGGAAATAATAGTTTAAACTTTAATAATGTAACAGTGAAATTACCTAAAATCGCGATTGCAAAATATTATGGTGATCCATGTTTATGGATGGAATTTTGGAATCAGTTTCAAAGCTCTATTGATAAAAACGAAAATTTGTCAAAAATAGATAAATTTTCATATTTAAAAACTCTTTTAGGAGGGGTCGCGTTCAATGTTGTAAACGGATTTGCTTTGTCAGAGGAAAATTATGAAAAAGCAATAAAATTACTAAAACAAAGATTTGGTAGACAGGAATTAGTTGTTAACGGGCATATGTCAAAATTGTTAAACCTTAATCCCGTCAAGGACTCGACTAATATATTTGAGTTAAGAAAATTATATGACATTGTTGAAATTCAAATTCGAAGTTTAGAGTTGTTAAATGTAACGACTGAAATGTACGGTCATCTTTTGTATCCCATTCTGATTAGATTAATCCCAGATGATCTCGCTCTAAATTTTAATAGAAAACGTTTAGAAAAATCAGATGAAAATGAGTTTAATGTTTTAGAACTATTGAGATATTTAAAAATGAAATTGAGTGTCGGGAATCTTCTCTTATGCTAAATTATTTTAAAGATACTAAACGAAAGTATACAGGTCCCCCCGATAAACAAAATAGTAAAAATTATTTTAAGGGTTCGAGTTCTGCTAGCGCTCTTAATGCACAAATTCTATCATGCATATTTTGTTCTTCTCCCCATGATTCATTCAAATGTAGCTTGCCCCCGCAAGATAAGTTTAAGATATTGAAAAATTCTAATCGCTGTTTTAAATGCTTTAAACTTTTTCACAACAGCAAAAAATGTAGAAGTAAATTGTCTTGCTTTAAATGTAAAAATCAATATCACCATGGTTCTATTTGCACAAAAGACAGCAGAGGGTTAAATGCCGCTCGGGAGGATAAAATAAGCAATACGCGGCAAAATTCTGAATCTCCTAATTATGGATTTGAGGCGACAGTAAATGTAAGCAATTCTAGTTCCGAAATTGTTAGTTCTGTTTCGTATTGTAATAATAATGTGACGCATTCTAAAAATGTATATTTGCAGACATGTAAAGTAGTTGCGAGTTCTGATTTCAATTCAAAATTAACTAGAATACTTTTAGATAATGGGAGTCAGCGGTCATTTGTCAGTGAAGATTTAGTGAATGCTTTGAGTTTAAAGCCAGTAGGTCAGGAGATTTTATCAGTGTATTCTTTCGGAATGCAAAGTGCGGTAGAGAAAGTATATCCAATAGTAGAAGTAGAAATTAAAAGCTTAGATCAATCTTTCAAGGCGAAAATCCGAGCGCTTGTTGTTCCTCAGATATCTGGTGCCGAGATGTACAAACCATCTGCACAAATTAGGGAATTTATGAGGGATAATAAAATGGAAATGGCTGATGCTTGTGTAGGAAAAGATTTGATGAATGTTGAAATGCTAATTGGATCAGACTTGTTTTGGGAATTCATTTTAAACGAACGAATATCCATTAATAATGACTCAAGAGCTATAAAAACGGTTTTTGGATGGGTAATTACGGGACAGGAATTGAGAAAAGGAAATAGTTGTTCTCAAAATATTGCAGTAATGAAAAATGCGGTTGAATTAAATGATTTAAGAATATTTTGGGAAATTGATTCTATCGGAATTTCGGATGAGAGTGATGAATTATCTCGAAAGGATAAATTATTAATGGAAGATTTTGAGAGGAAATTACAATACAAAAATAATAGGTACACAACTAATCTTATTTGGGATTCAGGTTCACATGAAATTAATAATAATTTTTGCATTGCTAAAAAGCGGTTCGATAATTTGAAAGAAAAATTGAATAAAAATAAAGTAGTATGCGCTGAGTATAAGAAAGTTATCGATGAGCAGTTTCGTGAGGGAATTGTAGAAGAATCTAAAAATGATGCGTTATTGTCTGGATACTATATGCCTCATAAGGCTGTTTTGAGACCAGATAAAGAAACTACGCGCGTGAGGATAGTTTTTGATGCGTCATCAAAGGAAAATCATTCGAAATCTTTAAATGATGTTTTGGTATCAGGTCCAAATTTAAATCCTAATTTATTAGACGTGATACTTAAATTTCGAACATATGAAGTTGCTTTTTCTTCCGACATTGAGAAAGCATACTTAATGATAGAAATAGCAAAAGAAGATAGAAAATACTTAAAATTTCTTTGGTTTAACAATGTTGACTCTAACTCCTTTAGGGTAATGAATATGACACGTTTACCCTTTGGAATTAGGTGTAGCGCTTTTGTCTTAGCGGCCACAATTAAGGCACACATTAAAAGATATAAGGAATTTTATCCTGAGGTTTTTGAAATGTTAAATAACTCCATGTACGTTGATGATCTTTATTCTGGGGCAGATACAGCTGAAAATGCTTTTAACCTTTCATCCAGTGCTAACACTATACTTAAGGACGCTAGCATGAACTTAAGTAAATTTAATTCAAATTCGACTGAGTTAAAAGAATTGTGGCAACAAAACGGTATGTTAGATAACCCATCTGAGCGGTCTATGTTATTGGGACTGGAATGGGACACTAATAAAGACATTATAAAAATTGATTCATTGGAATTTCAGAATGTTACTGCTAACACTAGTTTGGCCACTAAAAGATCAGTCCTGCGTGCTGCAGCAAAAATCTATGATCCCGCTGGATATATAGCCCCCTTTGTAATCAGAATTAAGCTGTTAATGCAGAAAATATGGCAAAAAGGGCTAGGATGGGACGAAGAACTTCCCGAAGACCTAGATATTGAATTTAGAAACTGGTTAGTGGACGTTCAAGATTTAAAAAACATATCATTCGATAGAAAATATTTTCTGGAAGGAGCCTATCCAACAGAAGTAACTATACATATTTTTTGTGATGCTAGTGACAAAGCATATGGAGCTGTAGCGTACTTCAGATACATAAACAAAGGTGGAAAAGTGAAAACGTCTCTTATAATGTCAAAATCACGTGTTGCTCCTCTTAAGAATCTAACACTGCCTCGTTTGGAGTTGATGGGAGCAGTTATAGCAGTGAGAATCTATAAATACTTGAATAAAATATTCAATGACTATTGCTCGAATGCGTTTTTTTGGACCGATTCTCAAATCGCTTTGAGCTGGATCAAGAGTTCAGCTAAAGAGTGGAAACCATTCGTTTCTAACCGAGTGACAGAAATCCAAAACATATCGGATTCCAAAAATTGGAACCATTGCTCAGGTAAAGAAAACCCTGCAGATTTGTTGACGAGAGGATTGCAATTGAGGTCTTTAAAGGAAAATTCATTATGGTGGCTGGGTCCGCCTTGGTTAACCAGTTCCACAGATTGGCCTGCACAATCGAAAAAAATTTCGGCTAATGACAACATGTTAGAACGTCAGAAAAATATTCTCGTTAATGAATGCACTATTGAAAACAATGAGCTAGTAAAACTTTTAGAAAACTTTAGCAGTATGCTAAAATTACTTAGAACAATTGCATGGATTAAACGCTTTATAAGGAAAGTTAGAAAATTACCTGGAAACGATGGTCCCTTATCTGCCGATGAAATTCAAGATGCGGAAATATTCTTCATTAAGTCAGTCCAAAAACAATTTTATAAACCAGAAATTGATTTGCTTAAATCGAAGAGTGAGCTTCCAAAACAATCGAGCTTACTATCATTAGCACCGTTTCTTGATGAAAACGATTTATTAAGAATAAAGGGAAGACTGGACGAGAGTAAATATACTTATGCAGAAAAGCATCCAATCCTCATGCCGAAGGACTCTCAATTTACAGAACTGCTAATATTACGAGAGCACAACAAAATGCTTCATAGTGGTGTTGCAGCTACACTATGTAAATTGCGTGAGAACTACTGGATTCCCAAGGGGAGGCAAGCAGTTAAAGAGGAAACTGTCGTATATTCTACTCCGACAATGCCAAAACCTTCAAATGTGCAAATAAAGAAATTCAATATTTCTTTGACATACTTAAGCACCAGAATTTTCAAAATTTTATCTCTTCAGAAGGAATAACATGGAAATTCATCGTTGAACTTGCCCCATGGTGGGGAGGTTTCTATGAGAGGCTGATGAAAAGTGTTAAAGACCCCTAAGAAAAATTTTAGGAAAAGCTTTGCTTACTTTTGAAGGGATTATGACTGTGCTTGTAGAAGTGGAAAATGTTCTCAACCACAGACCACTAACATACATTTATGATGATTCCTCTGAGCCTGAGCCGCTAACACCGGCCCATTTCCTGCTTGCTGGACACAAGGTAGGATACCCCTTTATCTTTAACGAACTGTTTAACGCCTCTATAACTAGGACTAGCCTAATTAAAAGAAAAACGTATCAAACAAAACTTTTGAGCCAGATTTGGGAGAAATGGAAGACTGAGTATTTACTAGCAACTAAAAGTTTGCATTCTTTCGGAACTCCTAATGCTCAAAAAGACTTGAAAGTCAATGACATTGTTTTAATTGAAGGTGTAAGTAAATCAAAGTTCCTATGGAACTTAGGACGAATTATCGAGATCAATAGAGGTCGTGATGGACTAGTCAGGCCTTGTGTCGTCAAGACCAAAAAGGGAAATTTAAGACGACCTACTCAACTTATATATCCTTTTGAAATTGCTGATTAATGAAATAATTTTGTAAATAAATTTTCTGTAAATATAACAATATTTAATTTTAGTATTGTGTTTATGTAAATAACATTAATAACTTATTCTTTTACTGTATTATAACTGTAATATATTTAGCTATACTGTAAATACTGATATTATTTAATTTTGCATTTATTGTGTTATTTTATGAAAGTTTCTTGCAAAAATCCTGGCCAGGTATATTTATGTTGTACATGTTGGGAAGAAACATATGTTTGTAATTATATTATGGTTTATTTAGTGCTTTATTTCAGATTTTCTTAAAGGTATAACCTTTAAAATCTATTGTTTTGAATAATTCCATATAGTATAATTTTGACATGTATATTGGTTTCAATAATTATTGGTAAAATTAGATAAAAAATGTAGTGTGATAATTTTGGCAATTATCAGGTGGGGAGTGTCGAAAATGTGAAATAAAAGGCAGGTGTCGCTGCTAATTCGATAACCCCCACTTTGAAGTGAAATGAAGAGAACAAACACTTCAGTGTTTGTTGTATGATTGAACCATCGAACCGATGTAACGATATTGTGTAACAATGTTCGCTTCGAGAAGAAGCTATGAAGGAGAGATCCTAATAATATCTTGGAATATGCTCATGAAGATTGCAAATAAATATTTAAGTTTCTAAGAAGTCACAATATCATTTTAGAAGTAACACATCTTACGTAAAAATACCTACACCCGGTATAAATTTGGAACGAAGCCAAGTGGGTTTCTAAACTCATTGCTCAAAAATGGTAAATTTTGAGCTTTAAAACAGAGAGAGAGAGATAATATCCAATATATCAGGGACAGTGAACCTATGGCATGCATGCCACTTTTGGCACACTAAAGAATAATTTTGGGACGGCATTGCTGTGGCTCTAAATCAAAACAAAGTGGGATGACGAAAATCGTAATTGATCTTTACTAAATTCGATCAAATGATTTTAATTGTGGCATATAATATTCCAATCTAATTAATTATGGTCTCAATTTTTTTTTTCAAAGACGATATTTGAAAACTATCTATAAGAATTGGCTATTAGAGATTATTAAATTCTGATGGTAAAGTTATAGCAACTTTGAATGAAATAAATTCAAAGTTGCTATAACTTTACCATTAAGAAAGTGGCGTTTACTATTTTAACAGTTTTTCTGCCTATCTATGCTTTTGAGTCACTCACTGTTTTCACAAATGAATAATATGAAAACTCAAACAGAAAGCACTTGTCAGATAAATCCGGTTCAGTTTGTATTAAAATTAACCTGATATTAAGATGCAACAACAGAAATCAAATTACATCGCATTAATTTTTTTTCCTAAAATATATTTGTTGCCATAATTATTATAGTGTAATACCTACATGTATGTTCTTCATCTTTTTTAAATCTTAATAGAAAATTTTAGACAATTATTTTTCTACCTACTAAATTTTTTTTTTTTTTTTTGGCATGTCATGGTCATGTAAAATATTTTTTGTTCAAATTTGGCACGCATCAACAAAAAGGTTCGCCAACCCTGCAATATATCATTCATTAATTGGCGCTAACTGCTGAGCTTTTTTGTTACCCATGGTCTCCAACTGTTTGAATATTTTTATTTGAGAAATTGACTTGGTTCATGGGCACATGCAGCATTGTTTTGGAAGAAGGGAATGAAAGAGAGGTGGTACCTGCCTTCAACTGTGAAAAACAGAGCAGGAAAAGAAAAAAAAAAAAAATGCAATTTGACCATTTGGAAAAGGATTTTTTCAAAGACTAAAATTTAAGACATAAAAAATAGCACGGAGTTGATCTTACATTACGTACGCCATGAATTAAACATTAATAGTGTTATTACACGTAAAAGTTGCAAGCGACAGAAATCACCTGCGGCTCGTACATATTATCCACCTGAAACTTAAGTATTATCCAAGCATTTCATTGGCTGTTCGGGAAAATGCTTTTCCATAGTCAGATTTCCAAGAAATCTGACGCCCAATTTTAAATGAAATTTCATTCTTAACTTCTAAACATCCCACAATATTACTTTTTATATCGTCGTATAGAGAAAAAAATGTACTTTTAATTGCAATTTGTTTGAAAGCTGTATCTCAATTTGTTTCTGAGTTATTAATTTTTTTTGTAGTTTTTATTACTTTTTTGTCATAGTGGCAACACTCTGTTGTCCATCTCTGTTGAAAGTAAAGGGAAATACATATTACTGTATAGACCCATCAGAAAACGAATAAATTGCAGATTAAACCAATAAAAACCTTCAGATATGCTTTTGATTTCCTACCCTGATGAGGACAATAACCATTTTTCCAAATGGTTAAAAAAAAAATAATAATAATATTTTCAAAAAAAGGGACAGTGTGCTTTCCCCCTTCCCATGAAATTGTTGGGAAAGGATCTACTTACATATACTTTTATTTAAATAAAAGGAACTATCGCTAAAAATCTATAAGAAATCCCCCCTCTCAATAATAATTTTAACAAGTTTTTAATTTAATGTAAACAGCGACTGTACTTTTATCCTCGTGAAAAACAATAAACAAGTCGTTATTTTGATGATATGCAGGTAGTATCATTTAAGACGCAATGAGTGTAAATCAATATATAACTCATTTATTGCTTATGTTAATAAGTTGCATGTAATTATAAATAGTAATTTTTATAAAATCTAAGATAACACATTTAACACCTCTTTATTAATCCTGCTCACAGGCATGTATCCATCAGTCAAAGACATTGTATTGTAATTGGTGTTTCTTTCAGGCATCTCTCTGGAAAAGGTGTGGCAGTGCTCCCCCAAAAGCTAATCCTCCTGGAGAAAATTTTGAGTTACATTACCAACTAATATTCTCTAAATTTATGTAACCCTCTCCTCCATGGAGGAAATAATCCGAAAGAAACACTGCTTCAAATAATCAGTTCTATCACAATCAAAAATAGTTTTTAGTTTATATTTTTATAGTACTTTTTTAAAATTCTTTCATATTTTTTCAAAGATTTTGTTCTGCTTGCACTCATAACTTGGTCTTAAGAGATAGCTAGAACACAAAACAGGGCATATGTTTGTCACATACTACTTTTATTATCTGAGCTCTTCATTTAGTCCTGTACAGAGTGTACATTTTATGTTTTCCTTGAAATTCAATGGCCCATTATCAAATTGAACATAGAGCACAAATAATAATAATAATGCAATTAAAAGACTTCACTGTATTATGGGCAAATAATTGTGTTTATGTAAAGTTGAATTCATACCAGAATTTATGAAAAATAAGAAAAAGCAATTTTACAACTTTTTTCCATCAAAGTTATAAAATTAAATTTAATTAAAAGTTTGATACAAATCTTTATTAAATTTAGGCGGGATATAATACATCCCACCAACCCTCAAAGCTTCTGTGTGACAGGAAACTACCGTTCTTTTAGCCTAAGACATTTCTGAAATGAGACTGTTGCCTTTTTTAGAAGCAAATGACAAATTTTCAATTAACCTGTGCACGTAATATGCACTTTCACAGTTTTAAATGCAATTTTTACCATTTAATTGAATCCTTTTTGTTTAACTGAGTTTGATTCAACAAAACTGCAGGTTCCGAATAAGCCAAAAAATTGTAACATTAAATTTGGTTTTGACTCATAAAAGCAGTGATTAACTCAGTGACTCATAAAACTAGTGATTCACATAAGTGGCAACTGTTGTAATTTCTTTTTTTTTTTGCTCTGGGAGGGGTTTTAAACTGGCCCAGTAATTTATATATTTATTTATAAATGTTGATAAAATTAAGTGAAGAACATCCCCTTTTTTTTCTGATTTTTATGTAAAGTAAATCTTATTTTCCATCTCTTCTGTTGGTTTGTTTTGATTTATTTCATCTGGAACGAAATTAAGAAAAATTTCAAGTTATTTAATATTATATTAGAACTTCAAAATATTCTGATTTAGTAACATATTTTGAATAATGAATAAATTGATCTTTAGCTAAGCAATAATGAAAAATATTTTGAGTAATTTTAACATCATTTATTTAAACTTAAACAGATAAATGATATTTAGGATATTAAATTTCAATAATTATCTTTATAAATTACAAAAACATATTAATTATTTTTAGAAGATTAAATCTAAATCCCTGTAATAAAGTTCTTAATCTCAATACAACACATCATTTGTTGTTTTTCATGCTCTGGCCTTTTATGAGGTGGGCGAAATAAATCTTGGATATTTACTACTTTAACTTATTTTACTTGTTAGATATTTTATCTTTGATTTATCAATTACATTAATTAATTTTAAGTATCCTTCCAATATTTCCTTCTTCGCATATATATATTCTGTCTATTGTTAATTTGTTGTGTCTGAATGCTAAAAACAAAACAAGACAATAAATATATTTTATGTAAACTTTATTTCAGCAACAAAAATGATGATGATGATGATGATGATCAGACATGCAAAATGAATGAGGAGCCAGATTTGAGTAAAATAATGATGGACATTGAAAGAAGAGATACTGTATTGTATAAGAGATCAGGCTGATGATTTCTTTTTTGTTTTTCCTTGGTCAAGGAATAATTGTATTTTCTATGCTTTCAGAACATCTATTTTGTAACTTTTTATTGTAATAGAGTGTTTAAATATTCATTTTGGTTGCTGTTTTTTCTTCCTCCACCCCTCCCTCAAACAAATGACCTCATTTGGTCCTTTACATACACTTCACAATACACAGTATTGTTATATACTAGATAAAAAGGTAAACACCATTCATATAATGATACACATTTTTATAAGGAACAAGCTCCTGGCTTTGTCACAAAAAACTCACCAGAAGCAAAAGTGCTGAGGTGATATACAGCAGTGCATAAAGATACATGTGACAATAAAAACAAATTAAATATATCCACAATTTTGTCACATTCAGCTTTTTTTTTTTCTATACATATATTTATAAATATTTACATTTGCAACAAATATGGATATTACACAACACTGAGCCTGCTCACTGTGTGTATTTAAATTCACAACACATTCAAAACAAAATAAATCAATTTGAATAATTCTAAAATTTTTGAATAATCTACACAAATTTAACAGATTTCATTTCAGTTCTTCAATAGTTTATTATTATTGTACTTTCTTGAGCGCAGTTCTTTAGAATTACTTTGCCACAAAAGTGTTTAAAAACTTTGCATGCTTAATTCTTCAAGGATTTAAATCTCCAAAAATAAATAATACATACAGTGGAACTTTTTTTTTAAACAAGTGTACAGATATGATTTAAATAAGAAATTTTCTGAAGCTATTGTTGTAGAATTACATACTAGAGATTGTTTAATTCCATACTATTATATATCCTTCCAATGCAAGTTCCATTTTATGTAAAATTACAAATTATCACTGTTTAACAAGCTAGTAATTAAAAATAAATAATAAATTCACGAGCAAATAAAAAGAAAAATATTCTACGGCTACCCTTTCTCTTAAAACAAGTAGTAGTTTAATGAAGCATAGACTATTTGAGTGACACTGAAATCGTTAAAAATAGAAATTTTATATCCATTCACAATACATAATATACAGTCGAAACTGGTTAAGATGCAATCCTGCTTAATACAAAAATTTTTTTCGATCCCTTGAACATCTCCCGCAAACCTAATGCAAAAATATAACGTTTAATATGCAGACTGTTATTATGTGATAAATTTTCAGTCCTTTGATGAAAAATTCACACTTAAGATACAAATTCACTGATATGCGAATTCCTTCTCTCTTCTCAAATGTTGCAAATTTAGTGGATTTTTTTTATTCAGGTTAAAAAAAACTTCCAAATATTATTTACTTTATTTAATAACAGAAAAATAAATAATTTAATAAAAGAAAATTGAAAAGATTAAACAAATACAACTGCAGTTGGATAATTCTTTTATGTTTTCTTTACTTTTTGCTATGCTAACAATATTTTTTACACAAAGACTAATAAGGATAGATTTTTCTTCTAATAATGAATAGCATTAAAATTCGTTCCTGTTTAATATAAGTATTAAATATGATTTTAAAAACTGCGTTGTGCTTCAAAGATTTAATTTTTTTTTTATCTTTTCAATGTATTAATCGGCAATAAACCCATGTTGGAGAATCCATATTTATTTTCCGTTATTAATCCAGTTGATCAGAAACAATGAGTTGAATGCAATTCAATTTTAATCTAAATATATGTAAAAGGCACAATTTTTTACTGTAAACATGTAAATGAAAGCTCTAAATTTCATTTATATGATTAAATGATTAGATATGCCCAGTTCCTGCAACATTATACAAATCATGTTTAATATGCGACCTTGCTTAATATGTGACTTTTTTCTTCTCCCTTGGAATGAGTCTTAACCGGGTTCAACTGTATTTTGTAATTTTTACTAATTACCATATAGAATTCCAGAAAACATTTTCTGCAATAGAATAGTTTTATTAATAAATTGGTATCTATATTTTGGAGACAAAAACTATGGAAAATATGAGCATTTAAATTAAATAAAAATCCAAGAAAGGTTAAGCATAAGGTATTTCCATTTGAAACATAAAATAAGCATTGTTTTCCACAAATAGATATAGCCGCAATATCCTTAGCATTCATTTCTGGCATAAGAACCATTTGGAGAATCTAACTTATCTATTCAAAACTCAGTATTATATTTATAAAAAAATTTCAACCATATGTATAAAATTTGTTTATAGCATTTAAGGAAGGTGATTTTGAGGTAGGCCACTAAACACTTTTTATTTATTACTTGAATTTCTTGATTTATTTCAAAGTTACTGGTAAATAAATGGTAATTATCATAACAAAAAATAGAATGTTATGTAGCAAGTTTTTACCATAGCTCTTGTGCAATAGAATATCAATGTCTTAGGATGGAGGAACTGTAGAAAACATAACATTTAAATTAAAAATCCAATTCAAATTTAATATATTGCTAAACAAAAGCTAAACTTTTTAACTAGTACAATTGAGACTTATCACAAGATTATGATCTTGGAAATTTTTTTAAATTAAAAGTTATGTTTTAATCTAATTTTGAGAACATTTAAAGCAGTATCACATTTCTAGAGAGAATCTGACAAGTGGTTAGAGGGCACCAACTTGTACAGGCCTGTGGGGCACCAATTTTCATTCATTCATTTCGTTATTTATTTGTTTAATCGCAGAAATAGAATTTGGTTTTATTGATGTTCTCAAAATCCATTAGATTTACAGAAGCATTAAAGGCTCCTACAACGGATGTATAATTAAATTTTTCTGAAGGACAAATTTCCTGTATATTTTGTCATCTGTTTTAATGTCTTGAATTGATAAAGCTCTTAGGTGAGTAAAAAGTATGTTTTTCGCAACACTTAGTTTTTTTGCACTTTCAATAGTTTAGCAATTTTTATACTATTTATAATAAATATTAATGTAATATTATGTAATAATTAAATATTAATGTAGCCGCTGTTCAGAGGTTTTACTGTATAATACTCTTGAAGCTAACTGAAAAACTTAAATTTACGTTTTAAATTAAAATGTAAAAACGTTTTAAAATTAGTGGGTTCCCAATCAAAGTTAAAGTAAATTAGTACAAATATATTTTCTAGGATTCAAAGGAAAGAATTAAAAAAAATAATAACCATAAACTGTTAACAAATACGTCATTTGTTCTTTTCCAGAAATATATTTTTAGAAAACCCGGGTTTTTAATAAAAAACCCAGCAAGGGCGAGTAGCTGGGCGGGTACCCAGGCGCTATCCACTACAACCCTGCTTAGCAGGCATAATTTTAAGGTATTTCTTTCTCCAGGGCCCATGATTTTTTTCTGTTTAATACAGGACTCCACTTAAAGACAAGTTATGTTTTCACAGGTATCCGAAAATCCGGTATTTAAGAAAGAATTTATGAGAATATAACAAAATCACTTATTAAATTATAATTAAATTTTAATAATTTTATATTTTACTTAGAAAAACCATAATTTGACTTTGAATTATTATCTTTAGTCGTTTGCTCTTCCCCCACCGCTATTTCCACACACACACACACTCTAAGAGGAAAAATAACATTTTGTAATGAGAGGTGAAATTCTGTTAATCAATTTCAAACCAAGCATTTATTAATAATAATTTCTTTAAGTCCTTCTGTTTAAGTTTTCCTTTTAGGTAAACTTGTTTTGGTTGCAAATTACACATTTTAAAACCTAACAAAATAAAAATAATTAATGAAGAGTATGTTTTTATGGAATGAAATTTTGTGAAGGTCCTGTTTTATTAAGAGGAATTTTGCGAAGGGGCCTGTTTTATTAAATGAATTTTTGTGAAGAGGCCCTAAATAGTTCCCAAATAGAGAGCGTGAAATAATGAATTTAATATTTATTTTTGCTCTGTTTTATATTTCAGGTATGGCAACAGGCAAGGGAAGAAAAAAGCAATATTTAAACTATCTATTCAGGATTTCTAAATTATTTTCCCTACACAAAATTATAATTTAATTAATATTAAACAATTTATAAAACTATTTTTGTTTTTAAATATTTGTCTTTTATTATGTCTTTTAATTTTTATTTTATTTTCTACTTTTTAGTGTTTAAAGGACCCCATTGTTGTTGTAACTTGTATACAGTTGTAACCATAAAGGATATTTAGTAAAATATCACTTGGTTGGTAAAATGCCTTGAAATTAGTTTAATAATTAAATTCTAAAAATATTAAAATTTTCTATTGTCATCAGAAACGTATCTGTGTACGAACTGTGTATTCTGTATGCGAACAAACAATGTTTGATTTAGATTTTTGAAAAATGAAAAAAATAAGAAAAATTATTTGTGATGCCAGTGTTAGAGGCAACTTTTCTGAGCCATGGAACAAGTACCAATAACTGCTATAATTAATTAAAATGATAGTGATAATGAAACATGATTGCCAACTAAGTAAGGAAGTACTTCTTATTTAGACTTTTGTCATTAAAAAAAACTAAACCCAGGTTTTCCAACTAGTTTGCAATGAAGGCTTTCTCATTCATTCAAATCTCATGTTCACCTAGTGCAGTAAATGAAGTTCTCTCAAAATGTTACTTAATAATATTTTAATCATCGAAAGCAGCATAATTTCTCCCTAAGTTTGTAGGTACACAATTACCACTTGGTATAATTCAACAACCACGTGTGCAAAGCCAAAGAATTTGTTATTGCATACTAAATTAGAATGCTTTGTGGATTAAGAAATAAAGCCATACCTATCCAACTAAGGTTCTCATGCCAGATATGATTATTTAACATAAAAATTCAATTTTAAATGTTGAATATGATCACATACCTTGATTTTCTCTGAGAAAACCAAGCAGTGACTTCCTCAAATAATAATAATAAAAAAAACTAAATTATAATCCCCCCCCACCCCCTTCCTTATTGATGAATTTTCACTTATTCCAAATAAGGAACTTTTCACCGTTTCAAAAGAGTAACAGATTATATTCTGAATTGCGATTACAGATTATTCTTAAGTTTACACTCTTTCAATGTTAATAACACAACTTAATCTTTATAGTGCCTTAAAAAATCAAAAATGTGTGTCTTCTTTTCTTAGATATGTCTATCTGAAAGATTTTTTTACTTCGAAGTATCTAATGGATTGATGAGAGGGAATAGAAGTTGGCTTAAAAAAAAGAAAAAAAATTTTGAAGACACAAACAGTTTGTGGAAAAGAGGGAAAAATCCTCCATGGATCTTTTTCCCCCCCTAAAGTTCTTGATTTTCTGCAAACTTTTTAGCATAAGTTTAATTATAAATTAGCACCAATGAATAACTTGTTATGTAAGTATATAATCAACATTTTTGTAAAATGGAAATACAAGCATGTTCATGCTTTTGGAAAGTTAGCTCTTGCTAATGATTAGTATCCTTACAAATGGAAATCTCTGAAGAACACAGCATATGCTATGAAAACATAAATTATAGATACTATGAGCATATTAATGTTTTCTTTCCATTCAACAAGTGGTACACTGAAACCATTAGCCATCCCTTTAAATAGATATTGTGTGTGTGTGTGTGTGTGTGAATTGTTTCTGTTATTAACATTAAAAAAGTGTAAACATTTTTGTACACTGTGTGCGCTATGAAAAATCAACTATTTCTAACAAATTTAATCAACAACAGTATAATTTTTTCTTCCCACACACATACATAAAATGACACATATAACTCAATCTTTTTTTAACACTGTGTTTCTTTTCCTTGTAAGACTAGAATAAAGTTACCTTACTTGGCTTATATTTTAACATGCCAGTAGGAACTGTAACAACATATAATTTAGAGCAACAATAATTAAAGTTCTTATTTACATAGTCAGATAATGAGTATTACAACATTATTCTGAAACTGGGTATGAGTTCTGATTTAAATATTGCAATTAAATTAAAATTATAAGGTATTTTTGATTATACATACATTAAGAAAATCTAGTTGAAGTAAAAGTGCACAACATTGAGGTAAGTATATTACAAAAGCATGGGTTCTGTTAGACATGAAAGAAATCATTTGGTTGTACACCATCATTTAACATATATAAGGAGGTCCAAGGTTCATAAGGTAATAGTCTGCTATGTTTGTTTTCATGGAGCTGTGAGTAAAAGTTGAATGATTCCATTGATGTAATGAACAATTTTTATAACTAATAAAATAACTATTTTTCATGACAATTGTTTCATATATTTGCGAGTATATTTCTTAAAAAATCATACGAAACATCAAACAATTAAAATATCTGTCTTTAAAAATCAGCTAGTAATAAATAATTTTTGTCTTTTAAAAAGTTCCTATTTTTTAGTCATTCTCAACCTTTTGGGAACATGCTTAAAATTGCAGCACATATTTTTTGTGGATTTGTTTCTTGCGGATATAAATCCATGACAGCTTGCACTTGTTCTTTTGGAAATATCGAAGCTAAGTGGTAATATAATCTGTATCGAGCACTGTCTGAGAAGTCAGGTGAGGCTGCGCGTCCCTGGTGCTGGGCTATTAATCCGGCTTGCATGTTTGGTGGTGGCACACTAGACGGCCTAACAGGCTGGGAGGAACCTCTTGCTATTCCAGATGGAGACTGTTCTTGCCAGGATGACCCCATCATCTGTATTCCAGTAGATGACATAGGCCGTGGGGGATCTAAGCCATGACTTTGGGACATCCAATGTCTTGGCATTTCTGGGAAGTTTCCTAGAGGTAAGTGTTGAGTCTGTATTTGATTTTCAGGATACAAATTTAACCTTGTGTCTGAAGTACTATTAAGGTGCTGCATGCGAGCGGAAGGAGGCCACTGGTTGTAGGAATCTGGGGCACTAGCTATGCGAGTAACAGTTTGGTGCTCTGCAGTTACGTTCTCCCAAACATGTGATGCCATTTGTAAACTACTAGCTACTCTGCTGTCACTCCCCATTCTACTAACAGGTTGATGTGGCATATGTCCAGCTGTATTAAAACTAGATTGGAGCAAATGTATATTTTCTTGGCTGCTAGCTCTCGGTATGATATCTGACTGCTCACCAGATGACTTTAGGATGTTATAGGATTCCTGTGATGGTGAAAGCATTTGGGTTCTCTCCACATACCCACCCAGTTGTAATAGACGAGGATCGTAAGCGGGATTCAGAGTCAACTGACGCTGCAGTTTTCTGTGCAGGTTAGCAGTCTCTGGAACCTGATGACCATGAGTCTGAGGGGCTTGCTTTGGAAAGCTTTTTATTGTTTTATTGCCATGATTATCAGGGTCTGATAAGCGCTTGGCAACAAATAAATGACCACCGCCATCAGGTTCAAGAAATATCTCAGCACATGATCCTGGTATATTAGGTGGCAAGGTAGTAGGAATTGTAGCCCAGTTTCCACTAATATTCGAAGAGTGTGTCATTTGTGATGTTTCAGTGGTCAATGATATCTGTGGCATAGCTGATGACCAAGAGGGTCCATAACCAGGTGGAGACATGTAACATGGTAATCCTGACTGTTGGAGTGATTTATCTTCACTTTTCACAGACGAACCATCACTTTTTGTTCGTTCAACCACATTGCATTTTTCAGACGGGCTTTCTAAAAATGTTGAAGATGGCACTAATGATTTTGTTCTGGACAATGGCTGTTTTTTAGACTTGGCACTAGCAGGTAACTGAACAGATGAAGATGGCTTTAATTTATCACCTAAAAAATAAAATATGTTTAAACAACTTTGAAATGAGGTCTACATAAAATTCTTGATTTTTTTTATTTAAATTTTTTTTCAAATAAAGGAATGAATTTAATTAATTTTATAAAAAGTAAATTCCCATTTTGAAACTGAAAATTATACAGCAATGCCAAAAGCGCAGCATGTTATTGTTATTTTTTTACTTTTTAACTGATGCCTTAAAATTTACATCTAAATAGAAATCAAAATTTACAAATAGAATAATTGGCATTTGTTTTGTTATTTATTTAAAAAGTTTGTCTTTTTTTTTTTCTTTTTGTCCTTTTGTTAAGGAATATTAATAAGAAAATATATAAATTACGCACATTATTCTAAAGATTTGAATTAAAATATTTTATTGAAAAATTGTTTTCATCATGATTCACTAATAAACAATGAGTCTTTATTGTAATGAATTATGATTTATGTGATCAGTCACCATCTAAACTTTTAACATTTAGTAAATAGCAGTATACAGGAATGCCATAAATTACCTTAGGCAAATTCAATAACCACAAATTTGTTCTAGAGAATATTCAGAATGCCCCCCCCCCCCCCCCCCACCAAAAAAAAAAAATCATTACTGCCTCAATTGTAAGAACTTAAAACTACATAAAGTTTTTAAAAATTCCGCTAACAAAACAGAATATGGATTATTTTAATAAAAAAGCTAAAATCTTTAACAATGATTTTACGCACAAATAACGTACAGAACGACAAAAAATTCTTATACAATCGTTTCAAGGCTTCCCTCCTCAGTGAGAAAAAAAAAAAAGAATTAAAATGGGTTTGAAGAACCCCTCGGTTATAGCTCCGAGTACTGGCTTATGGACTGATTTAAAAGGCGAAAACAAGAGTTTATATATCTTCGAAATGAGCGTATGGGAATTTTTTGTCGTTCTGTAATTTATTTGTGCGTAAAATCGTTAAAGATTTTAGCTTTTTCATTAAAATTCGTTTAATCTATGCTTATTGATTATTTTATTAGTTTTAATATTTTGAAAATATAAAGGCATTGGTTCAAAAGTTATTAGGCAAGACAAAATTGTTGAATGAATTACAGTCTACCTTGTACAATTATGCGTATAACAAGTGACTTTATGCAGTGTTGTAGTAAGAAGTTCTGTTTACTATTTGTTTCTCAAATAAAACTATAGCGTATAATCTAGACATGACTTTAGCATATACCCTCTGGTCTTTTTTACGACTACAACACTGACTTTACGGATATATAGATAATTTTGTTATTAATAATTTACAAAGCTAGCTTTAATTTAAAAGACTTGAGTTTAAAGAGAAAATTGATATAATTATTTAAAAGAATAAAACAAGAAAGTAAACTTTTATATTAAAAATTTTTTTATGACAACCATATGTTGTGTTCCTTAAAAAATATAATGTAGAAAATGAATTAATAAAATGTTTACCTCAACACTCATTTGAAAACTCGCTAATGTTAAACCTATGGGCAGGTTGTTTTTGAATTTCTCGTTTAAATTTGAATATTTTTAAACGATTTTTTTTGCATAGGATAGCTGAAGACTATCTCTAATATGGCTTTAACTTTTTCGATTTTGGTTGCAGATTTTTAAATAAAAGTACTTTCACTTTCGGAACCGGTTTTGAAAGTGAAAGTACCTTTATTTAAAAAATCTGTAACCAAAATCAAAAAAGTACAAAATGGCCCTATTAGAGATCAACGTTAGCTATCCTATGCGGAAAAAAAAAAGTTTAAAAATATTCGAATTTAAATGAGAAATTCGAAAACAACCTGCCCATAGGTTTAACACTAGTGGACGGGTGTTTTCAAGTGAGTGAGGAGCCCCCTTAAGGCAGAGTGATGTTAAATTCTCAAAAACAAGGATTTGCTGCGACACATTACTTTCTATAAGGATAAAATATCTTTGGGTGCTATCTGCAGGAAAATTTTAGGGAACTATTACTTTTACGTTATTGATATTCCTATGTATAGATTGATATGTTTAGATGTCATGTATTTAACTTTAATTTTTGAAAATTAGTGATTTAACCACTCAAATGAATACTTGTATCCTAGGACTATAGTGCACAAGATGGTATAGACACAACATCGGGTTATTAACACAATGGAAATGCACCTTCTCTAAATAAGCTAATGATCCCATAATGAGAATGTTACAATTATCATTCTAGTGTAAGTTTTTTAAGTATCATTACCAACCTGGAGATGATTCTCTGCTTTTTAAGCCTCTAGACTTCACTTCTTGCAGAGGAATCTTGGCTTGCTCTGCAAGTCTTTCTGTCACAGATTTCTGAGGCTGATTCCCCCTCTCTGGATGGTGATACTTGCATTTATTGCCATAAGTACATTTTTTGCCATAAGGGCAGGGTGGAGGCAAAGGATCAGCGGGTCGAGGAATAGCTTGAGACTTACGTAAAAAATTATCAAGTGATGGCCCATGCCTGCCAAGTGGATCATCTGGAGGCATGAATCTAGAAATAAATATTATACCCATAAGATAAGCTTGATTCTAAGCACATAACATCTATAACACTGCAAAATGTTGTAAAAAATTATAGGGGAAAAAGAATAAAAATACTGGTCTTAAATGGAAATGCTGTAAGTTTAGAATATTGAACAAAGGTAATTTATGATGTAAAACTCATCAGTTTTTATAAACAAAAGAAATCAGATTCTTATTTACTGCTCTATTAATGCATTGCATTAGAATTTGTGAAGCAGAAGGCAAATTCCAAAGCTTCTTATAAGATGCATATTACAGCTATTTTCCGCATGCAAAAATTTAGACTTCTCCTATGATAATTTCTCTAGGTTCAATCTGAAATTAGCTAGATATACACACATTTACATATACTACAGATTAGCTTAGATACACACTATTTTAAGATTAAGATAATTCAAACCAAAAAAGAACTTTTAACCAAGTAATCGTATAAAAAATAATGCCAAACAATATGAAAACTAACCTGTCATTGACAAAAGAATACATTAAAAGCCGTTCTTCAATAATCTTCTTAAATTCAGGGTTTTCATTGGCTAAGTCTCGATAATTGTCATTAGATACAACGATACCATCACTATCCACAGCAAGTCGTAGTATGTACCGGTCATCATAACACACCAGACGTCGACCACCCACATGTCGAGAAGGTGTGAAAACCAACATCCTTTCTTTTTCTAGCTGACTTAAAATCTCTTGGTCTGAAAGAATAACAGAAAACATTCTTTCTTAACAAATCAAATATTATCGCATATCAACAACAAGCAAGTGATGCACATATTCAGGGTCAATTAACACTAGGTGTGACAAAGATCCATTTGGGAACCCCTCTAACATTTTTGTACTCATTTTAAGAAAGAATATCTGATTTTTGGTTTTGGGTGACCCCTAGAGATGTAGTGGAGGGTATGTGGTGATATATGACGTATATTGGATTTTTAAAAGAAACTCCGTATACCCTCTGCTTATAGAGTTTCATACCCTCTGTCTGTAGCATACAACCTCTTTTTTTACAACTATACTGATCTTTTATAGGTAGAGCCGCTGGGCAGCTGCTTTATTTGCCTTTGCTATAATCAGGACCTGAATATATTTACTGAATTGAGCTAATAATTCTCACACAAATAATTGACCTAGATTCATACGTGATTCAAATTGCATAATATTTTTACATTGAAATTTAAAAACTTAAAAAAAAAAATTATTTTCAGGATTCATAGTAGAAACAAATCAACAACAATTCTTGAAATATCTTTTTGAATCAAATTTTTAAATGTTTTACTCCAAATTTATCAAAGTAATTACATATGTGATTTCATTCATTTATCTCAAACAGAAATTGAACAATATCATTTTAGTACATAATGAAAAATTGCATTATAATTACTTAAATTCAGATAACCATAAAGCATGTTACAATGGACCTTCAAAAATAAACAAATCGCAACCTGATAGGTATAAAGGAAAGAACTTCTGAGAATAAAAAAAAAAAATTGTCTGTTTTTTTGGCCTGAAAAGGAAGACTGTGGGTTTTTTTAATATGTTGTGCTTTTTTAATTTTTTTATTATGTTTCTCAGAAGTTCTTTCCTTTATATTGAATAAATTGAAATATTTTATTTGATATTGAAAGCTCATAACAACTAGAGTGACTTTCAATAAACTGGAATTTTTATGGTAGTGCTCGATAAAAAAAAAAAAAAAAAAAAAAAAGTAGTTAAAAACTTGTTTCTAATTTACACATTAACTTATAAAAATATTTTATTTTCATTCATAAAAAGAAAACTTATATTCTTGACAAATTTCATTTTGAATTTTAAAAATCAAATTTCCTGTCTCTATTAAGATAATCCAACAAAAGGTGATTTTCCACTATGAAGTGCATTTCTGAAAATAAACTGACTTCTATCAAATCGAAAATTTAAAGAACATATTAAAGCAATAAAATACTTTTATATTCATTTTATATTTCTTTACTTTTTTCATAGTCCCACTCAACTCAGTGGTCAGTATATTTTCTCTCTACAAAAAAAACAGGGGTATTTGGAGTTGAAATTCGTTAGTTCGAATCTATGGGTCAGAAGAGAGTATGTAAGGCTTTTAGGGTTTAAAATACTTTAGTCTTCTACTATCCTTAACCCTTTCGGTTCCGAATTTTCTATTAATTTTGGGGGAAAAGATACTTTTGCATTTAAAAGTAGCTATCTAAATCACAAAAGATAACATTTACTGAAATTTAAGTTATGTCATTTAATGAAATCTAATCGATATAGTTATTTTGCATACTATTAATATGCCATAAATGATTTGCTTGGAAAAATAGCCCCTATTTTAAATTTAAAGAGTAAAACATATGTTTGAAATAAAAGATTTAAACGAACTTTTACTCTTTAGTAAAGAAGTCAAAATAATGAATGTATATAGGCATATACTAGCACTATTCATGCAGATAATAACAAAAATAATTTTTAAGACAAAATAACAGTTAAAGTAAAGACATATTCTATTAATATACCAGACCTGAAAAGGGTAACTTTTTTGAAATGTAATTTCATTTCAAGTTGTGAACATTCTTGAATTAAATATTGTAATGTTAAAAAGTATTTTTTTTTTTTAATGTTTAATAAGCAATTAAATTATGCATCCCTCCCCGATTTCTTGGTCATACTAAGTTCATGAAATCTTTGAACAGGAAAATTTTTTAAAAAGACAGCTGCTAACACAGTAGAAGTCTGATATAATACAATAGTAATATGTTCACTCTCACTGCCAATAGCTGCCACTTTTTTTTTAAGTCAACCAAACATATTTTGGAGGCAGAAATTTTTCTAAAGAAATGAGATCAAATAAGTAGTACATAGAAACAAGTTAACTAACAAACATTAAATACATGTTATGATACCATGAGTTTTTTTTTTGTTTTTTTTTTGTTTTTTTTTTACTTGGGGGGAGGTTAACAGTATGCTCACCTATAGAAAGGAGATGCAGCTTTCAAGGCAATTAACTCACATTGTTTTTTCATACCAATGAGAACATGCAAAGAGGTAACACAAACCGAATTTTAATCAAATATCTATTGTTTTTTTAACTTATTGACCAGCACCTTTAAAAGCCAGAAAATTTGCTTACGCTTTGCCTTTTCAATTTTTGTTTCTTAACAGACATAAATGATCCAAATAC
Source organism: Maratus speciosus (assembly GCA_963932465.1). Classification (NCBI taxonomy): domain Eukaryota; kingdom Metazoa; phylum Arthropoda; class Arachnida; order Araneae; family Salticidae; genus Maratus; species Maratus speciosus. The sequence continues at coordinate 38,230,183 of OZ010791.1, read as the reverse complement.
AGAAAAAAGGTAAAGAAACATATCTATACCTTTTATTGGCGCATCAGGTCTAGAATTTTCTTTCCTCCACCTAGGAACAAAGACTGTGATGTTCTGATGGCCTCTTGCTCGGAACCAATCTACACATAGTTTGATGCCTCGGCAAGAGAAGCATTCTTTGTTGCCATGACTGTAAAAGAAAAAATAATAAATTATACATATGTTTTAGCATTATATCCACTTTTTTTGGTGGAAGAGGGGGGGGGGGGGAGGGGAGGAGGGAGCACCAGCCGTAAATAAATAAAAAAGGAAAAATTATATAAATTTATACACAATTTATATATTTTACATTATACATTATATCAATTTATATATTAATACACAGGCATATCTTTCTTTACTTCGTGCATAAAAAATGCTTGCTGCCTTTTGAAAGGAGACAATAAAAAAAGTTTTTTAATGCCAGTGGTATGGATTTTAATGCCAGCTATTGAGAAAAAATAAGGAAAAATCATGCATCAAGCATATATTACTTTTCAGCACTTCCAAAATACTGTAATGAAACCCCACTGTTTAATAGGGTTAATATATATATATATAAGTCTAACTAAACAATTTTAAAAATGCATAATACAGTTGTACACTGAATTTCAGCAATCAACGCTCATAGTTGATAAGATATTTGGATTTTTTGAGCAGTTTTGTATATGTATATGATCTATAGATTTGTAGAGACACCACATGGTTTTCTAAAATTTAATTTATCTATAAAACGTGTAACACATTTTTTAATTTATTTTCAGCATCTACTGTACTGTCCATAGAAGGTAACTTGACATTTTTCGTGCTGTCGCCTTGTGTATAGGACACACCACATTTTAAGCTAAAATTTAATTCAGCTAGGAAATGCAAAACACAACTAAAAGCGCGCTTCCAGAAATTGTTATCCATAGATTACAATTTACATCTTTTTTTTTTTTTTTTTTTTTTTTTTCATAGTCCACTATATGAATTTATTTATATTCTACAACCTAAATACTACAAAACATTCTGCTACTGAATTTAATTGATAGAAAATGCACTACACAAAAAACGTATCTAAGCAATTCACGCACATAAACAGTAATGCTTTGTTGTGCAGCCCTGTACATGAGCTGTAGTATTTATACAAACCACACAATGTACTAAAATTTGTTAAAAACGTGTAGAGCATCTGGAAATGCACGTAGACACTATAATAATAATAATTCCTTTTTAGGTGTGTTCGTAGTTGAATTGGTCATTTTGAAAAGGGGTCAGCATAGGAGTTGACTCCTTTCAAAATGACCGATTCAATTCTATAAATACGTAGCACCTATAGTCTGGTCCGTCTGTCCGCATACAACAGCGCAAAAGCTACCCAACCGAATGGTTTGAAATTTAATAGATAGAATCGTTGCAGAATTGTGTCGAGTCATTTCAAATTTTATGAACATCGAATCAAAACTTAAAAAGATATTAATAAAAGTTTTCTTCATTCTATTAAATCCTATCACACGTCATTCATTCAATGCTATCCCATGATAGGTCCTGATTCTTAGGCTGCCAGGATGATGACGTGGTAGGAATCCTGTTATTTCCGTATGACTGAATTTAATCTATGTAATCGTAATCAATTTTGTATTCATGTATTTTTGCATAAGAGAACAACAGCTATTGCACCAAGATCTGAATATTTATAAAACTAGTTAGAGTATACGAACGCCACGTTGGGCGCACAATTTCCGACTTGTTGTGTTCAGTAAATGAACAAATAACTGCTGTGCACTGCATATTCTATTGCAAGTATATTTTAGTGCACCTCAGCAAGACATCCATTTCGCTATCTATCTTTGAAATAGCATGGCATCTTTAAATTACACTGCTAATGAACTTTGCCCATAAGCCATAACATAATGGATGTGTCTTTGTAAAGAAATACGCATTCCATATTCCAGAGAAAGAATGTGCAGTGTTGTTATCAGTGTGTTACATCTCAATAATGCATAGAAATTTTATTATGTTTCAAATAGGTTCGCTTTATTAAAATGCACGGGAAACGATTTTTCCCCCATACACTACTATAACGAAACGGAATTCTTTTGTCTCTCTCTGTAAGCGAACTATAGTTGTTATACACTCCATTTTCAATAGGAAATGTCCTATGATAAACTTCAATATCACATACCAAGCAGCGCATGGTAATTCAAGTTTATGCGAGTTAGATAGGCAACTAGTTAGTTAGAACAGACAGCAGGCAAACCAGAATCATAAACACTTTTCAACTATATTGAAAATTGTTAAAAAAGAATGGAGTTCCAGGGAAGATCTCTTTCTGTTGAATACATGGATTAATAACCGTTCGAGTTATGTCTAAATAGCGGAGGTTCCTCTTTAAAATTGGATTGATTCAGTTTTCAATAATGTGTGTATTTCAAAACAGATAAAAATTTGTATTTCTACGTCTTTAGGCATGCTGAAATTAATTCCAGCAGGTTTTTATTTTCTAAATATTCGTTTGTAAATTCTGATGTCAGCCAATTATTTCATTATTTTAGAAACAGAATTTTTAAAGAATGACACCAGAATTTACAAACGAATATTTAGAAACTAAAAACCTGCTTTTCTACACTTTCCATATAAAAGGAAAATTCTATTAAAATATTCTTGGTGCCACTTGTCAGTTTTGGAATTAAAATTAGGTGATCACGCCGCGTGACTACCTAATTTTAATTCCAAAACTGACAAGCGCCACTAAAAATATCTTAATAGAATTTTCCTTTTATATTGAAAGTGTAGAAAAACATGTTTTTAGTTTCTAAATATTCGTTTGTAAACTCTCCGTCAGTCAATTATTTCATCATTTTACGAACAGAATTCTTCTGCCCCTGAAAGGGTTAAATTATGATGTTGCCATTGAACTTTGAAAAATTCGGTTCAGTTTTAATACATACTCCCTTTATGGCAAAATGATCCACATACAGGATATAATTATAAAGACCTTTATACGAATTAAAATTACACCCCCCTTTGCAATAATTAAATCTGAAGTTACAGCCAGGTCGTTTTATTTTCTTAAAAGGGTCCCAGTTTAAGAGACAGTTTTAAGGCCCTACATTTTTATCAAAGGTTAAATTAAAAGCTTTTAAGTTTTTTCTCTCTATATATATATTTTTTTCCCTCTTCTCAGGGGGAAAAAAAAAAGTCTCAACCTTGCTGGAGACTCCTATAATAGTCCCCTTCCCTTTATTTTAGAGGGGCATTTACGTTTTGGACCGAAAATTATAACTTAATGGTTTCCTCGACCACTTTATACGTTTTTTAATCCCCTTATTAGCAGAGGCATGCCCAGAAGAGGGGTCAAGGAGGTTTCAGTTCCCCCCCCCCCCCCCCGAGTCGCATTTTTTACCTAATTGCGTGCACAATTTAACTAATTTCCATACTCAATGCCCCGATACAAAAACCTGGATATTCCGCTACTTATTAGGTCTCCTTTAAATTTAGGGGACCCATTGTTATAAATCAGACCATACGTACAGAACAGATATGTGTTTTGCTGTCTTACAAAGAATATTAGCAAATTCATGTCCAATATGAACAGAATCGCCAGTTACTATTGCAATATAAAGTCATTTTGGAGGCGCACGCCACTTTAATGTTTGTTAATGTGCAACATTTTTTTTTTTTTTTTTTTTTTTTTCGTTTTAGAGACTAAGATTGTTTATTCTTCTCAGAAAAGAGCTAAATAAATAGCAAAAATCCACTAAACAAAATTTGAGACTCTATAAACTTTTGAAATACTTATTCATTCTGCCTTGGTAAAAAAACAATCAGTAATTAGTTTCAGTTTTTTTTTTTTACTTAAGAACCAATACAAAAAGAAATGTTCAGCAGCAAAATAATCTTGCATACCACAAGTTTCAAAACGAATAACAAAAACAAAAAATTACTAGTAGACAATTTCCGGCCCTGCTGGTTTCATTCATAAAAATCAGCCAACTTAAAAACAAAGCATGCGAGAGGATAAAAAAGATGGAGCGGAGGGGGGATAGGCCGGCCTGCCAGGCAGAAAAGCAAGAGGAGGAGCCTGCACAACGAAATTGATAGAGGTCCATCATACCTAAAGAGGAGGGGAGGGGGGGGTGTGCTTGCACGATCCTGCATTTTTCCATTTGTTAGCAAAGCAGTGATTACCCTCATGCCACTCCTCATAAAACAAAAAGAAAGAAGGGGGAGAGGTATGAGGGGAAATTGCAACAGAGTAGATTTCATAGTACGCTTGTAAAAAAGCAAAATGTGTCGAATCTAAAAAAAGTATTAAAAAAATTAAATACGATGATAAACTTGGTATATATAATTTCCCTAATAATCTGATCAAATACTTTTTATGGACAGAAGAAGGGATAAAAGTCACGTCACCTTGTATATACGCTAATATAAGAAATTTGAAGTGAAATCTATAGCAGACGGTATGACCTTATCAACAGTGAACGTTTTATGTATGTAAATCTCACAGAACGTCGATCAAGAAATGACAGTCTGAAAGCAGTAGTCTCCAGTGGTGTAGTTGGGGAGGGGGGGGGGGGGTACGCAGGAATACTTATTTTAGCTCCCGCGTTCCCCTACTTTTTATTTTCAAGAGAACGCAGACCTTGCAAAATTTATTATTTTTTTTAAAAGGATAAGTACACTAATACATAAAAAAAAGGAAATATTAACACTAATTTTTAATACTTCCTAACAAAGTTTTAAAGTATTTGACTTCGGATCATCTGGTTGTCTGTCTATGCATCTGTTCCTATTCTAAGTTCCACAAGTTTGCCTTAATTGCAATAAAATTGATGTAAGTTTCTGACGTTCTTTGTAGTACTATCAGTATATAAAACGTGTCAATAAATTAAGTCTTTCGCTTACGGTGGCACAAAAAAGTTCTTTCACACTACAGTTTATAACCAGAAATACACTTTAATAAAGTTATAATACTTTGAAGGGAAAGAAAATGACATAGGATGTTGAGATTGAGATTCATAACATGTTCCCTATACAAAATTTCATTTATCATTCGTTTACAAGAAGATATAAAAATATTTCGAAACACTACGATCTATTAACGGTAAATTGTTTGAAATGCATTTTAATGATGCTATACTTTTTCAAGCTGAAAGAAATTCATATGTATGTTAACTAAGAGCAAATTGTATATGTTTGCTAGAGAAAACGGTGCGTGAAGCAGTTACAGTACTGTTACGAGATCACACAAAAGAATACGGATATAGTGTCGATCTCGGGTGCAGTTGCTGAAAACGTGTTTCCAACTTGCATTTTTCAGTTGAATAAAATATTAATTGGCTGAGAGGTACGTGAAAGCTATTTGTATGCATAAAAGAATTGAAATATGTTTTCGTCTATAGGCGGTTATTTCTTGAAATGCATTTTGCAGCTGTATTTTAGAGTGCTATGTGGCGCGCACGTGATTAGTAATTGCTATACGCAGCTACTCAAGATAATTCGAATACATTACCATCTGTAAGTAATTATAGCTTGATACGCGTTTAAACTGAACGAAATTTCATTTTTGATTGAAATAATTTATTTAAAATAGATGATGAACTGATTTTATTTTGCATTTTGAGTCCGAGATCCTTATTGGGTCCTTGTCCCATGGTTAAAAATGATTAGGGTGTCATTTCTTCTTCGTGTCCGAATATGTGGAGAGTCTGGACTGAACCGATCAACGTTAGAAAACTCGTTCAGATTAGAGGATTTAAGTCACTTAAATTAACGTTTTCTTTCGCCATCTACGCCACTCGATATTTGGCACAACTGCTGATAATTTACATCTTATCTAGAAAACAGTACCCGTGACAAACCTGGTAATGTGTAACAGCTCCACCCCACTGGTCACATGTTAGGCAGCCACCCATTTAGTAAACAATTTTCAATAATGAACGTTACAACTAGGTTGCCTATCTTTTAAGTCTGATTCATGAAACAGGGATATCTGTAGAAAAAGATGGTCTGTGAAAATTGTGCATGAGTGCAAAACAGGGCTGAAACTAGGGGGGGGGGCAGGGGGCATGTGCCCCAGGCGCCAAATGAAGGATTACACCTTTGGAATGGATCATTTTCTTCTGATGGACTGATGGCTTCCATTATTATGAAACAGCCATTATAAATAAAGTGTTAGGTGAAGATGAAAGAGCAGTTCTAACCAGAAAATCAGAGTTCTAACTTTTTACGGCTGCTCTTTCATCTTCACCTAACACTTCATTTATAAAGGCTATTTCATAATAATGGAAGCCATCAGTCCATCAGAAGAAAATAACTCTACGCCAAAATACATGTTTGCCCCGGGTGCAAAAAAAGCTAGTTTCGGCCCTGGTCAGATGCTGGGCAGCCATCATTTAACCCATTTAATAAACAATTTTCAATAATGAACGTTAAAACTAGGTTAACTATCTTTTAAGTCTGATTGGTGATATAGGAAAATAACAGGAATGTCTGTAGAAAAAGATGGTCTGTGAAAATTGTGCATGAGTGCCAAAGAACTAGGATGCCTTTAGTAAAACATTGTGAGCAAGAGGCGAAATTTAGCCAGGATCTCTGTCACGACCTCAAACTTTACCGGATACGTCGGATCGGCGACGATGCCAAAACAGTTCCGGTTCTCCAGACTTCAAAAGTTCTAAAACGAAAAATAACAACATGAAGCCGAAAGGCAGAAAAAAAGGCAATAATCTTTGCTCTCCCACCATCCGGTCTACTTGAGTTCAAGCTGAGGACCTCTGGGCCAAGAGGTTGGCATGAAATAAGCTTAAAAAGAACTCGGGATGGATGTATGGGGGGGGGGGGGTAAAAAGAACATATACCCGAACAGGTTCTAGCTTTTAAGCAGTCAAAAACTCCTGACCATTTTGAAGAGAGCTCGGCAGGGGCACAGCATCCATTTTTGACTGGACGTGACCGGTTTGCGATCTCTGTTGGAGTCGAGAAAATTGTCATACATATCTATACCGCAGATGTTATTCTTTTTTCCTTAACGACTGCGAGAAATATTTTAAAGAAAATGTGTTTCGAAATGAACAAAGCATTCAATGCAGCACAAGAAGTTGTAAGACCTAATGAAGATGGACACCGAACAATCAGTTATAGGAAAAGGCAGCGCCCTAAGGAGCCTGAAGTTTGGCCGAAAAAATGCTTTTATCCAAAGTCTTTGACATTAATAAAGAGCATGTTGAGTATAACACAGTTATGTATAGGATTGCCATAGCTTTTCTAGAGCCAATCCCAGACGTCTGAAATAACTGAAAATGAATAGAAAATGGTGGAGATTCGTGGATAAAAATTATTTTTTGTTGTCTGCCAGAAAAGATAGTGAACTTCATTGAATGTCCCCATACATCGTCTAGTACTTATAGACCCCTTGCATTGACGTCACGTTGCTATTAGCAACGATTGATACTATAGCTTCTGGAGCACACACGTGGAGCACAGAACTCCCCGTTTGCCGTTAAAAGCACGTGTTATCTTTCTCTTTAATTTAGAGCTTCCTTATTTTAATTATTATAGTGCAAATAAGTCTAAAAAATCAAATGGAGAGCACCAAATTCGTCTTGTATTTGGGCGCCATAGGAAGCGATTTCAGACATGTGACGTCATGTGCAATCCGTCCGGGGCTAACGTACTGGGCTCCCGCGGTGAAAAGTCACGTGACAGCGGCGGTCTTACCCAGAACGCACTTTGACGCGGGAATTCGATCAGATTCAGAGGAATTTGATTAGTTCGGTTTCGAATGCTGTGTGTTTATAATAACTTATATTAATAATTTAATAATATAAAAACAAACGCAATTGTCATTGCGAATGCATATTTTTATATAAAAGTGACTGTGTTTCGTAATTCTTACGGATTAAATAATGACAAGCCATTGAATTGATCAATCGAATGTAAGTATTAACCATTTCCGTTTTAGAGTAATTAGCGTGCATTTTTACGATACCTATACATTGATAAGATTGTTTATGTTTTGTATTCTTTAAATATACGTAAATATCATTTATTTTAAATGAAATTGTCCTTTCGGCAACCATTTATTGTAAAAGCTGTTCACTTTATTATTATAAGAAGGATCAGAACAAATCAGATTTTTTTCAAAGTTCAGTTTATTTTTAACGATTCAGTATTCATAAAACTATCTATATCTATGATACTAATGCGTATTAATATTATGTATTGAAATAATCATTCTTAAGAAATCTTTATTAAATGTTGATGTATTTACCCCGATTCTAGGATACAAAGAACTTTTTTTTTCCCCTTTTGATGACATTATACCTGATGGATATAAATTATTTTATTTAATATAATTAAAATACTGCCAGTGATTTCCAACTTTATACAAGATTTTGCAATAATAATTCTGTTTGCTCAGAGTAAAAAAATACGGATTTTTAGATATTTTGTGTTCTTAGATTATTTTATTTTGGTTTTTAACTCATATGATCAGAGGTTAACATTGAGCACATTTAAATTCCGTAAATACTTAATTTTGCACCAAAGCTTTCAAATTTTATGTATTAAAAAAAAAAACTTATTTCATGACGATGTATAAATTTCGTGCAGAAATACTACTGATATTTAAGGTATAAAGGGCTAAAGATTTTATTTGCTAAATAAATCATTCTTAAGCAGTGTATTTTAAATTTTGGTGCATATTTACAACTATTAATTTTAGGGTTTTATATAAAGAGCTCAGTTGTTATTATTATTTTTTTTTTTTACTTTTGAGAACTTCATGTCCTTTTAAAAATTATTTTAACATATTTCAAGATGTCAATGGTTTTGAACTTTTTATAGGATTTTTTAGTCATGATTCTGCTGCTTGTGAAAAATTTTGATTAAAAAATATCAATTTGTATATATTCTGTGTGCCAATATTGTTTTATTTTGGTTTTTTCTTAATATTCAGAGGTAAATACTGAGCACATCTTTAAAAATATTTATTTATATATGTACTATAACTTTACAATATATATTAAATGAATATGTCGTGTATAATTTCCGTGGAAAAATAGTAATGTTTAAAGTGTAAAAAAAAAGTTTGTTTTCTCTCTCTTTTTTTCGACAATGATATTTTTTTTCCAATAACTTAACATTGTGCTTTTCCTTAACAATTTTTACGTGAGAAATAAATTATTCATAAGTAATCTGTTTTAAATTTTGATGCATTTAAAACGATTATTTCCAGGGCATAAAGAGCTGAGTTGATTTTTTTTCCACTTTTGACAACATTGTACATACAAATTATTTTATTTAATATACTTATAGTTATGCCAGTAACTTGAAAATTTTAGAAGATTATACAATCATGATTCCGTTGCTTGTAAAGCCACGAATTGCATCAAATTATAAAATGATTTGGATGTGTTCGTAATCTAAAGCCGAGACTATAATCTAATTTGATTAATTTTAACAGAATTATTCCAATTAATACAAAAATTAGTTTTGTTGAAAACTGTCGAGGAATTCTTAGCCTAGTGCAGGGAAGGGGCCGGCACCTGGAAAATCTAAACCCCTGCACAATGAAGCTATGAATGAGACACCAGGTGTCAGGTTGAAGAAACCGACAAAGGCCCTTTAAACATGTATTTAAAAAAAAAAATACTATTTTTAAATGTTTAACAATTTTTTGCATTCTATAGTTTTTATGTTAAGGAGGTTCTCACATTTTGAATTTTCATAGCTCAATATAATGCACATCTATTTGAAAAATTCATGAAATCCTTTTTATCTGAAGGAAGTGGAACTTTCAGGCTGTAAAATAGGAAATATGCATTTTTTAAATGTCTATTCTCCGATGATCGCCTTTCACTGACTATACTGTAAAAAAAGACAGGTGTTTCTTAAACTACGAAAATTTACTACAATCACAAACGAAAATATTAGATAACCGCCTCCAAGTCACCCAATATTCCGAAAAGCGTTTCTTTATCTTTAGAAACCTTAGAAAACAATTTATTTTTAAAATTTAAAAAGAATTTATTAAAATAAATTTTTATTAGCTGGCCATATCTTTCGGAAACGTTTTCGGGCAGCTTTTGCATTGCATTAATCAGTTATTTCTACCCGGAAAATCGGTTTTCGAGATGTTATCAGACCTCATCTAATTATTTTCCACTGCATAACTGAAATTGTACATGCAATTGTAACAGAAAAATGGTTATTTTAATGTTAATGCTGTTAATTCTACATGTTTCACAGTTAAATATGTTTGATGAAAATGAAAATATTTATTAGAGTCCTCATAGCATCCGAAAAACCTGTTTTTTGGGTTTAATGCACTGTAAAAGCTACTCTGAAACGTTTTCAAAAACTACGGGCAGCTATAAAAAATTATTTTTATAAATTCTTCTTTAAATTTCATCAAAAAATCATTAAATTTCATTAAAAATCTTTTGTGAGGTTTCTAAAGATAAAGGAACATTTTTCAGAATCTTGGGGAAGAGGTTAATATGTTCGTTCGTGATTATAGTACATTTTCGTAAATTAAGAAACATCTGTCTTTTTTTGCGGTGTATCATATCTTTAAAATTGTCTTAAAATGCCAAACATGACAATATTTTCTTAAAGCTTCTTTGCATTTATATAAATTTCAGAAACACTGTTGCATTTCTTGGTGTATTTACATTAAATTAGCAAATGTTATGCATCTCCGTTATAAAAATGTATTTATACATAAGTGGTCATAAAGTAATATTTTTAATTTATGAATGTTTGCTCTATATCGCATTTATACTGATTAATAGTTTCAATGAATTTCTGATATTCCTCTTGAAATTTCCGTTTGGCGTTGTTAATGAACTCGATTATGAAAACTGCACTGCTTATTTTGCACTTGATAGAAAGCTCAAACAAATGAATTTACTAAAAAATGTAGAATATTTGCTCTGTTTATTTTTTAAGAAAGGGAACAGAAAAGAAAAACTGAAACATAATTTAAACTATCTTTTTAGGATTTCTAAATTAATTTATGAACGTATAATTGTAAATTAATATTTAACGTTTGATAGATAAATGGGCATATTTTGTAATATTATAGTCTTCATTTTGTATTTATAATTTATGTTCTAGTTTTTAGTCTTTAAAATGTTCTATCGTTGCAATTTCTCAGTGCTTTGGCATATTTTGGAAAACCTTTATTGGCGCATAATTGAATCCATTATTGTTTTAACTCCCTTACAATTATACGAATTAAGAGAATATTTTGCGATTTATCACCAGTGGCGAACTAGTTGAAAAATACCGTAAAATTGATTTATTAATTTAAAATTAAGTTGTAAAAATATTAAAATTCTTTATTGTCATCCGAATTATACTTTTGCACATAATTTGTATAATTCTAGCATAGTAGGAAATGGATTAAAAATGGATTGCAAATAAATTACATTTTTAACATACAAAAACCAGGTTGAGTTAAATGAAAGGCCGAAAAAATGCTCTTAATGTGAGGATATCTTTTATTTATTAATCGAAGAAAGACTCACAAAACATCGATTTATCCAAATGAGTGATATAAGGAGGGTTTACTGTTTAAGGAGGGTTTAAAAATCAAAACATATATAAGATTTTCCCTAGATAGAAAAGAATTAGAACTAAAAGAAAACATACATTATGCAGTTTACTTTTTATTTAATGTAATGTTGTGAAATAAAAACAACGTTTTAATGTTTTCATTATACTGTAAAGTAATGAATTCTATCAAATAAAAGAATGATTTTAATATGATAGTAAATCTAAAGCCTAGACGATAATTTATTTTGTCACACGCATCTGCTCAGTTCAGCTGAGACCGCGAGCGTCACGTGACTACTCGAAATCGGAGAAGCACGGTAGCCCGTCTTTTTCGTTAGCCCCGCAATCCGTCTATAAGGTGAGTACCTGACGGTTCAGAGCAATTCCGGATGTAGAGTAAGCCTTGTCATAGGGCAAATAATTCTTACAAATTTAGATTTTTATTTGCGAAAAAACAATTCCCATTCAGACTTAGTAATAGAACAAAAATATAAAGATACTCTATCGAGTTTTAAATAAATTTATAAGTGCTTGGCAGAACAAGATATAAAAAATATGCGATTACAGCCCACTCAACTTTCTAAAAAATTAGATATTTTCGTTTTATCCCACACGATCAGGGATGTAATGGAGGGTATACGCCGTATACTCTCTGGATTTGTTTAAGGAACACCATATACCCTCTGTTTCTCAAGAAAGCTATAGTATATGGGCATTCTCACAATCTTTTGACTTTCATGTCCCTGAATAATAATTTTTGTTTTAATACACTTTTTTGTGTGTTTTTTATTTTATATACTGGGGAACATCCTATTGCATAACAAGATTAACGAGATAAATAAGTTTTGGACGATGTTGGTGGTCCAAATACCAGGAAAAGTCCTATACCGTCCCGTGTCCCTGGTGCTGATTTTTAAGTTTGGAGCTGTCTGTATAAAATTGTTTCAATAAAAGTAATTCGATGTCATTTTTTTTCGAAACTAGGACAATTGTTTTACATAAATATGTAGCAAAAAAAAAAAAAAAAAAAATAATAATAATAATAATAACCTGCACACATTTTTACGGTTGATATTATTTTTTTAACTCTGTCCCTGGGTTTTTCATCCTTACCGTCCGTCTTGCTAAACTTACACAGAAAATCCCTTCAGATGCAGCCACAGATTTTTTTTCACGTTTTTTCTCATGCAGAAGTACGCTAGAGAAAGAATGTCTAAAATTCTTTGATAGGAAATTTACTGCAGAATTTAAATCAGCATTTAAATATCAATTTCAAGATCGTGGCTTTATGGGTAGTCTTACCGTCCCCAAGGTTTATTCCTGCACTTTTCGAGGTAAATTTAAAAAAAAATAATAATTGTTGACCAATGTTAACAACTGTTTCTAAAAATCAATGAACATTGTGGCTATCACTTAGTCTTAACATGATTTGCTTAAAATAGGTGGTAATTTTCCTTACCGTTCTTTTTTTTTATACCGCCCCCCTTTTTTACCTTACCGTCCCCTTTTTAATACCCCTTTAAGACAATGTTATACCAAAATTTTGTACTAAAAATATTACATTGCTATTATTTCTTATTTGAATATCCTGTGGCTACTATGCAAATTCATTATAAGTAAAAATTTCGAAGAAAATAAAAAGTTTTAGTGGTAAAATGGTAAGGAAAATTAAACTCGCAAATTTAACTTAAATCTCAGTTAAATAAATTTTTTTTTAGCTGCTGACCATTTTTTCTTTATTTTGAATCATTATAGCATTCGTCTATCAGATTAAAATGTTATTTTAGCAAGTTTAATTTCGCCAGATTTTTTCCCTCAAAAGTCAAAAGATTGTGAGAATGCCCCATATATACACTAGGGTATTACCCTCTGCCTTGAGCGTATACCCTCTGCTTAGAACGTATACCCTCTGTTTTTTTTTACGACTACACCACTGCACACGATGAAATACACGGATAATGAAAAAATATAGCCAGTACCTCATCATTTAACAGAAAAGAATTCTATATATTTTACATAAATTATCCAGAAATCGATTCACACACACACACACACACACACACTCCCCCCACGTTTGAAAAAACATGAAATCCCATACACATATTAAAGAACTCTGGGAAATTTATCCATGAAGAACTGAAAAACTGCAATTAAATAGTTTTTTAAATCATATCTCATATTTGAAACTCATGATTATTCACAGCCCTATTGTTATGCCTAAGCCTTAGTTTGTACCATTTTGAGCCTATAAAATTGTTCTTTATTTTTTCTTCATGAAAACGAACAAAATTAATCGTACATTTATTAAAACTAATCTCGAATTTCAAAGGATAAACTTGACTATTTATAGTTTTATTTGATAAATAACTACTGCCATAATAAACTGGATCATGTTTGCATACAGAAAATTAATAGCTGCTAAATAGTTTAACAGATTCTCAGCAGATGGACACTTCAATGTGAAAAAAAAAAGAATCCTGTTACCCGCTTTGAATGTAGCAATAAGTTGCAAGCCTAATATATGCAATATATATATATATTTTTTTTTTTAAATAACGTTGAAAAGATCACATCATCAGTTCTGGGATCAAGATAAATCCAGATAACGATTATAATGAGAGAAAAATTAAACAGAATAACATACAATATCAATTGCAGAAAACTTAATTCAGCATTCTCATTCAGTTCTGTCTAATACTGAGCGTGTTGTAAATAATTTATCCCCTGAAGACCGGAAGATTTTTGGAAAAAAAGGAAAAGTTTTAGTGGTTTGGATCCTATTTGATTGAAAAAAAAAAAAAAAAAAAAAAAAAAAACCCGATGTTAGGTTATGCCAAGGGATCATCCACGCAATTCTGTGGGTACAGGGTCGACTTTAAATCGCACAAAAAGAGGATTTTTTTTTTTTTTTTTTTCATTAGGATCACCTATGCAACTGTGTCTTAAAGGGTTAACAAGCAAACATCAGACCTATGGACATAATTTCCGTGTAACAAAAAATGTTGAGAACCCCTCATCTAAGTAATGTAATAATGCAGTTTTAATAAATACTTTTTTCAAGATCTGAGAAAATTCTGACGTTATGTTAGATAAATTCAAATCAGTATAAAAATACATTTTGGGCTCCGTCAACTATTCTTTGCCCCAAAAGCAAGTATATAAATATATATAAATCAAAATTTTATTTGTCTTGTTTACTAAATTAATAAATGCCGTTATAGATACGCTAAGCAGAGCAGTGCACTTTTTAACATTTTGCAACATACCTGAAAAGAGTTTGTGACTTCGGTTTTTCTGTCCGAGCTCTAACTCTCGTAAACATACTCGGGTCGCTCTGAATTTTTGGTATGTTACTGATGTTTGCTATAGAACGATCGATATTGAAAATGAAGTGTGTAGCATTTACAGTTGATTTAAAAGTATTCCGTTACATTACGGTCAATGCGAAAAAATCGTTTCAAGTTCATTTTAATGATGATAGACCATTTAAAACATAATGAAATTGATATGCATTTATGAAGCGCAATAAAATATGCATTCTGTAGAATATGGGATACAAAGCACTTATTATACATTTACACGCCCACACAAAAGAATTCCGTTACATAACGGTCTAAGGGGGAAAAACTGCTTGTAGTGTATTTTAGTTCTGTTACACTTTTTCAAATATACTGTCTATTAGTAGTGATAATTGTTGGAAGTACGATTTAATTAATTTATGGTATGCATGTTTAAATTAATTTTTGCTTATTATGTGGTGTGTATAAATGCTATAAATCATATACAGGGCTACACAAAAGGATTCGTAAGCATTGCGGAGTATCGGCTTGAAAGGCTGCTTTTAATTGAGTTGCGCACTTTCAAGTTGAACTATATTTAGTATACAAAGAGATGTTTGTATAATATAAATAAAATCATGTACAGGGCCACGCAAAGAACTGGATACATGGTATCCTAGGTATGACAATACCTGGAATTGTTATTTCAGTAGTTTTAACTATGTTTTAGCCTAAATATGCTAAGTTTTAGCATATTTTGTATAATATATACAAATGTGTAGATTAAATACAGGGCTGTCCAAAAGAATTGAACTACTTTTCCAGCTATGGGTGGTAATTGCAGAAATATAGTTTTCAAATGTGTTACGCCTTTTCTAAATGTTTACTTATTATTATTTTTTTTATTATTATTATTATTAAACAGCTAAGTTTTGCTACAGAATTCTGGAAGACTTGCATAATCTATGTTTGATGCATGAATTTCCTTTCTTCTTTGTTTCTAAGACTATTTCTCGCTTCTTCAGTTACAGTATCATGAAAAATGAAAAAAAAAAAAAAAAAAAAAAAAAAAAGATATAACAATTATTTCGATATTTTTTAGCTACGGTACCATTTAAAAAAAAAAAAAAAAAAAAAAAAGATATTAATTATTTCACAATTTTGCATTGGTAGAGCATAGATTACTGGCTTGCCTATTCTTCCAATAAATAAAAACTATAATTCATAGATTTAAAATAGAAGCATTAAAATTTTATGGGGGAGGGGAATAAATGTCAAAAATATTTAATTGACCCTTTTATACTCTTAACCCTATAAGAGGACAAGGGACCTTAATTTTTTTTTTTTTTTTTTTTTTGTAAATTTCACCTTAAATATTATTCAAGGGTACATTATATGCATTATGGCATGCATTTATCACAAAAAAAAAATTATTTTTGAGAAAAAAATGGAATTTTACGCTTCATTTTAGAAATCTTCGAAATGCCCTCTGCGTTCTCCATATCAATGAAAATCCCCAATATTTTTTTATAAAAGTTTGATTTATATATATAAATAAAGTATAGCATCGAATTTTATATATTTGATTTTAAAGGTAAAAAAAAAAAAAAAAAAAAAAAATTAAAAATTTTGAAATTTTTTCGAAATTTTTTTTAAATTTTTAAATTTTTCTTTATATTTTGTAAATTTTATCTTAAATAATATTCATGGGTACATTATATGCATTATGGCATGCATTTATCACAAAAAAATGTAAAAAAAAAATTTTTATGAAAAAAAAATGGAATTTTACGCGTTGTCTTAGAAATCTTCGAAATGCCCCCTGCGCATTCCATATCAATGAAAATCCCCAATATTTTTTATATAAGTTTGGTTTATATATATAAATAAAATAGAGCATCGAATTGTATATAATTCAATTTAAAGATTTAAAAAAAAAATTGAAAAATTTCAATATTTTTTCGAAAAAATTTCAAAATTTTTAATTTTTTTTTAAACATTTAAATTTAAATATATAAAATTCGATGCTCCATTTCATTCATATATATAAATCAAACTTATATAAAAAATATTGGGGATTTTCATTGATATGGGGAACGCAGGGGGCATTTCGAAGATTTCTAAGACAACACGTAAAATTCCATTTTTTTCATAAAAATATTTTTTTTTGATAAATGCATGTCATAATGCATATAATGTACCCTTGAATTATAATTAGGTGAAATTTACAAAAAATTAAAAAAAAATATTTTTAAGGATTTTAAGGTCCCATGTCCCCTTAAGTCTTAAATTATGCATTCATAAAAATTTCCTCTTCTAAAGTATTTTTCGTAAATTTGTGAAACTATATTAGAAGATTTACACAATCATTTAATAAAATTTTGAAGAATTTTGCCAAATAAAATTAATGATCTAAATGTGAATTTATAAGGATTTTGTGCAATGTTTGTAACTCCACTCAAACATTTTATTAAAAATATTCTTTTTAGTATTCTATAGAATTAGAAAACGTACAAATATAATGCTCTTACAATAGAAATATTTCAGAACAGAAACTTTTCACACACTATTTTCCAACGCCAAGAAAGCTGGAGGGATACAAATTAAAGAGAAATCGTCCTTTTAAAAATATTTTTGTTTTGTGGAACCAATACTTTTGGAACAAGATAAAGTAAAGTATCTTTAACTCCTTTTAAACTGTGTTACTACTGATTGATGTATTAACACTAAACGTACCGATATTTTTTTATACCTATTCCTACCGGAAGGGGTCAAATGACCCCTGCATAAAAAGTTATATATTTTATGATGTTTTGCGAAAAATATACCCGTTGATACACTTTGGTGTATGAATAAAACATTTTTTTTTTCAAATAATTATTACAAATTGTTTATTTATTAACCCCTTGAGGGGCAGTGGGATATATTTTATTCCGCCTTCGATTAATGAAGATTCGCACCAGAAAAATTATTAAATTTTACTTTTCTAGGTTTAGTGAAAAAAAGTCGTGAAATTGCTTTTCCCTATTTTGCAATAAATCTTTTAGTAGATTCCGGTGTGAATTCGTCATTACAGAAACACAATTATTCGCCCCTCAAAGGGTTAAAGTAATATATATATATATAATTACGCAAAAAAAAAAAAAAAATAATAATAGTAATAATTTCAAGAAATTCGAAAACTTAATAAAGAAATATTTTGCAAATTTGTTTATGTTCACCACATATTTTTAAGATTATTTCGTTCTCGATATAACCTTAAATATTCAAACTAGAATCTCACTCGGAACTAAGTCAATTTCTAATTATACCATCACACATTAACAAATAGGATGTAATACAGTAGAATAAATGATGTAATAGCGAAAATATGCAATTCACTAATGTTCTTACAAAATAAAACATTTATACTTTTATGATTTAACATAAATTTATTCAGAGGTCAAATGACCCCTTGCGATAGTTAAGCCTAAAATATTTTTTTCTGGGCAAAAAAGTTAGTACGGAGATGAGGCATTTTAAGAAATTTCAAAAAAAAAAAAAAAAAAAAAAAAATCAAAAAGGGTCATTTGACCCTTCGCGGTAGTTTTAGTGTTAAATGAATTTTATGACAAGTTTTTTAATGGCACTTTAAAGTACCGTTGGGGAATAGGAGGTTAATTTTCAATCCCCCACCCACAGAATTAAGAGGCTACTTCAGTCAAGTGTGAAAAGACCCGTTCGCTGCTAATCCTATGGAAGACATTTATAAAGATATCTCGGTTGCATTTTAATATTTTTATATGATTTTTTTTTTTTTGCATTGGCTAGGTGAGATCGATGTGTACAAAGGCCGTTTATTACTTTTTCGATTTTGTTCACAGATATTTTTAATGAGGACACTTTCATTTTCGGAACCGGTTTCGAAACTGAAAGCATCCTTATAAAAAAAAAAAAAAAAAATCTGTAATCGAAAAAGTAAAAAACGGCAGATGTAGAGATCGACCTCAGCTATCCAATGCAAAATCATTTAAAAATATTAAAATGCAACCGAGATATCTTTATAAATTTCTTCCATAGGATTAGCATTAGCGAACGGGTCTTTTCACTTGACTGAAGTAGCCTCTTAAGCACTGAAAATGTACGTTCCTGAGAGAATATCCCGCACTATTGTGCCACCAGTGCAATCTTTGTAAAGGAAAACAAGGGATGGGGTGCCGGTGTTATGCAATTTTTTTTTATGGGTTAAGAGCAAGAGATCCACGTCCGAAAGCAGAGGAGGGGGAGAAGGCAGAGAGAGAAGTCTACCTGTCGAGAACATCCGTCTCAACATCCGCCTTCTTTTCTCCCTCCCTCTTCTTCTTCTTCACAGCCGTCCATTGAACGAAGTACCCAACTCCCCCAACACAAGAAGAGGTATCGGAAAGATATTGCTTTTAGGTCTACTCAAAATCGCGCAGGATGGGATGGCCCAGATAAGGTTTTTGCACCGATGTAGTAATAATTTACACTGTATTTATTTTTGTCATTTTCGCACTTTCGCGCGCTTATTTCTCGCGTATTAAAATTAAAGTGGGTAGAGAATTTGTATACATAAAAGTTATAGTGCGATGGAAGCAGCAGGGTTCTCACTGGCTTTTCACCAACATTAGCGATTTGGCGAATAAGAAGTAAAAAACAGTAGCCAAAAAATTTGGGAAAATAGATTCGGTGTGAAACACTGAAAAATCTATCTAACTCCTTATTGTATCCCCCTTTTTTTGTTCTAAAATAACCCAATTTTTTGTAATTGCTTATAAAATAGAAATTCGAATATCCGCTACAGAAACTATTAAAAATAAATACATTCTAAATGTCTCCTAAATGTGTAAATGTTTCGGAGATTCTTTTAGCCAGTGTAAATAAAAATTCAAAACAGCTATCTTTGATTTACCGTTGGGAAAATACACATTAAAAATTGCTGAGATTTCGGCTGTAACCGATAGAAAAAAAATTGACCGGTCAATGATACTTTGCATACAACTAATAAATAGTATGTTAAATGGCTAATTTCAACCCCGCATTCCAGCAAAACCTTTCTCTATTTGGCAATTGAGTAATTTTGTTTGTGTCTCTACCGGGGCAATGCCGGCGCATAGATATGCTGATTAATTGACAATAGAGAAACACCTATCGCATAATCCTTTCCGTGTGCGATTGAACATAAAAAGCGACATCAATCGTTCCGTAAAGAGTAATGCGGATAAGAATCTCGACTGTATTGGCACACACACACACACACACAAAAAAAGAGCAGAAATTGAGTACTCGCAATTTGGCGAGTCTGATTGTTCGCCAAATGAAGCATTCTGTCGTTATTTGGAGCAATGGCGAGCGGCAGCGAGAACCCTGGGAAGCAGTAAACAAACTGGGGTTCAGTATTAAAGTAGAAATAGAATCTACAATATATGAAATTTTCATGCAGTACATTTTGAGATAAATAACGTAAGTATTTTTTAATCATTGTTTACAACACAGACCACCCGGTGCATTTTCTTCAGACATAACTAACATAATTAGTGGATTTTTTTTTTTATGATTAAAAAAATAATGATAACTCTGAGCAACGTCCCAACCCCGCTGAGACTCTGCAGCCTCTAAAGACATGCTAATGCGCCCTGTTTTAAATAGATTACACGGTTGCGGAAGATTGAATGAAATTATCATGAAGGTGACGATCCTCTGTAATCGGGTTACTATGTTTTTTTTCTATTTGATCGGGGCATTTTTCGGTTTCCATGGCCTCGACCACTGCTGTCATGACAGCTGTCTGCTTTTTTTTTTTTTTTTTTTTTTTTTTTTTTTTAATAAGTAAGATCAATCACACACTAGGAATTAGCTTTTATAAAATGATTAAGAGGCTATTTCACTCGCGCGAAAACAACCACTCGCTAATGCTAATCCCATCGGAGAATTTTTTTTTAATATCTCGTTTGCATTTCATTATTTCTACATGACTTTTTTGTCTTTGGATAGCTAAGGTCGATCTTTACAAAGGCCGTTTTTTACTTTTTCAATTTTGTCTGCAGTTTTTTTTTTTTTTTTGAAGATATTTTTATTTTTGAAAGCGGTTTCCGAACTGGAAATCTTAACCCTTTCAAGGGCGGTGGTTACACGACGTGACCACCTAATTTTAATTCCAAAACTGACAAACGGCACCAAGAATATTTTAATAAAATTTATAATAAATTTTAAATTAATATAATGAAAGCGTAGAAAAGTAGGTTTTTATTTTCCGAAAAATTCGTCTGCAAATTCTGGTGTCAGTCAATTATTTCATCATTTTACGAACAGAAATTTTCTGCCCCTGAAAAGGTTAAACTTTAGATATTTTTAAAAATGCAATAAAATTTGAAAATTCTAATTGAGCAAAAATCGTCGTCTTAAAAGAAAATTACTTAAAATTCAAGGAGACAGTTACATTAGGTAATACGTAATCACTTGTCTCAATTTCTTATCATAGATGAATACGGGATTTCACGACCGGCAAGAATCAGCGGAGCGTCTCCTTAAAACGAAACCACAGTTACACGCGTCCTTTCTCTCTCAATAAAAATGAAATAGGAGGATTGCAAAAAAAAAAAAAAAAAAAAAAAAAAAAAAATGCTTAAGCACGTTTCAAAATATTACACAGTCCCCTTCAACTTCCTTTGTTTCCACATAAGCTATTATGTGGCTGTCAATGAGTTCCAATGTCCGCCGTACCCGGAGCTGCATTATCAGAGGAGCTGTCATAATTCTTCCAGTCATCTTCCTAGGATGCGAAGATTGATATCTCCCCGCTTTAAAACATATTATCTACCACGCAGTCTATTTATGGCACGCTACTAGGCTTACCTATCGCCCTTTGCTATCTCAGTCCACAATTTACGATCTTGTTTGGCTTGCCTTTCTATTTACACTGAGCAATAACACAAAAAAAAAAATATAATAAATAAATAAATAAAAGTGGTTAGCCATTACTATTTCGCTTCTTACAATATTTGTATGTTCCTATCATTAAAAAAAATAATAAAAGAAGAAAATAATTACTGACATTTAATTGTAAAAAAAAAAAAAAAAAAAAAAAAAAAAAAAAAAAAGACTAGAAAACAGGAATTCTGCTTTTTCAGAATTTAGTTTCGTCCCCGATGAAAAAAAAAATATATGTATATATAAATAGTACAAAACATATTTCAATGTTAAGATTTAAAGCACACACTTTAATTTTACATAAAATGACGTCATTCGCATCCGCTTAAGAATTCCCCATTTACGATCCACTCTTAAACATCTACAGTAAAGCATGCATAGGATGACACTATCGCAAAATAACACACAAATGCAGCAAAAAGATGCTGCCGTTAAAGATACTCGACAAAAAAAAAAAAAAAAAAAAAAAAAAAAAAAAACGGCTATTTAATGATTCATAGGCCTTCATTTGTTTGTAACATTAATTTAAAATTAAATATAGTTTATAATCACTCCATGTTTTAACAGAAATTATTCGTTTATATTTTTTCAAAATAGCACGTATTTTAATGACATTTTCTTTCGGTTGTTATGAGAAAATGGCAACAAAAAGATATAATTGCTATTTTTCAACTATTTTCCCTTTACTTTCTACATAAATGGACTACTTGAGTTGCCAAAATTAAACAAATGGTGCTAAAAACTACCAAAAAATTAATATTTCAAAAATAAATGGCGATACAGTTTTCAAACAAATTGCATTTAAAAGAATCTTTTTTTACAATACGACGGTATAAAACTTAAAAATATGCGATGCTTAGAAATTTAAAAAAATTGATATACAGTATTTAATCGTACTGCATTTTTTACAACTGACCTCTTTAAGGTAACGTTATTTTTTGGAGACGGCACAAAATAAGCTGGGAG
This sequence comes from Maratus speciosus, assembly GCA_963932465.1. Lineage (NCBI taxonomy): Eukaryota > Metazoa > Arthropoda > Arachnida > Araneae > Salticidae > Maratus > Maratus speciosus. The sequence goes on along the minus strand of OZ010791.1, from coordinate 38,207,441 downwards.
AAAGAAATAGCATACTGTACCGGGGCTAATAGTATAAACAAAATTGTGGCGTGTATCAAACAAAATTACGGGTTCCCACGCTTAGTTTGGAATTAAAAATATATTTGTAAAGATTCCTTGCAATTTTTACGCCCCAAAACTGGAAACGTCAAACGCACCAAACCTTTATTAACAGATACAGTGTTTTATATAAAACACTTCAGTTATTCAAACTGTTGCACTTAAAATATCAATTTACATTACTGAAAATTAATTGAAAAAGTTCAGGTTATTCGAGTAGGTTTATTTAGCAGTTATTTAAATAATTTAAATGGAGATCACCAAGCTGAAGTATAATTATGGATCTAAAATATCTTAACACGATAACTACATTTCTGTACTTTCCGTTTCTTTTTTACATGCCTATGGAACATTATTACCGATACCGAGCAAATCAAACAATGCCCACATTTACAAAAAAAAAAGTTAAATTCACCAATCGCTGAACAAATATGATTAAGAATAAAGTTTACTTTTCACAATCATCTTTTACATTTTAATGAAAATATTACATTTAGATAAGCAGTTTTATCAGCATCCTAGATAAAATATTAGAAAAAAAATGTAATCAATTGGGAACTACTCTGCAAGGAAAAATAAGTACTACGCTTTGAAACTGCTACTGGTGAAAAGTAAATACGTATAAGAGCCCTTAAAAATGAAAAGTCAAAATAATGACTTATAAGTATGTACTAAGGATAGCGGGTACCTTGTGCAGCCTTTTAAATGACCTTAAACTCATAATTTTTTAATGAAAATCATTAAAACTTAATCGATGCTTAAACGATTCTTTTAAAATGACGAAACATGCGAATACATTGCAAAATACATGCTTAATAATGTTTGAATTAAAATATAATTAATATTAAAAAATATAATTAATAATTTTAATCCTAAATAATTTTACAACAAAATTATTTATTAAGATTAATATGTATATAAAAAAAGAATGATCTTAGAAATTCCAATATTTTTTTTTTCTTTTTTTCATATTAGCTATGAATAAAGAAAATAATTTAAGAAAAACGGTTAAAAGGTGCTAATATACTAAGAAACTAAATGAAATGTAAATCCGGTTCTTATTCCATATTTATAGGGGTGGAATTATGCTTCAAACATTTTAATTATTTTAACCCATAAATCAGCGGACAAGCGCATTGGCTTAAACTTCAAAAGTACGTAAGACTAGACAACTTATAGCTAATGAACTATCCATCGAAATAAAAATAAATATTAAAGAGGGGGGGGGGGAGATGAGAATGTGAATGGTAACACCTGTACGAAGTGATACATAATTACACGGGCTAGGAAGTAGAACCGGATGCTAAGGCAGTGTCGATGTCACTATGTCAGGAGAGCGCGAGATGACCTACTTGGGATGGGGAGAAGGGGAAAATGGAATAAAATCCTCTGTCCGTAAAGTGAATCGTCCCCATCCTCCAATGTCAGCACCTGTCGGGGAAGAGGCTATTCACTTTCTTTCTTCGCTTTGGGAAATTCTCTCCATTTGCAAGAATGGGCACAGAAATGGAGATCGACAGCCAGCCATGGGTGCCGCCAAGAGGAGGGGCGTCGTTCCTCCCCAGAATTTCAAACTTCATTAACAAAATTTTTTGTATCTCTGATTTTGAAAAAAAAAAAAAAAAAAAAAAAGAAAAAGAAAGAAAATTTATTCTCCATAAGAAACTTAAAAAAAAAAAAAACAATAGATGAATTAAGAATTTCCCCCCCCCCCCCCAACGGTAAAAGTCAACTTTTTTTTTTGCTTTTTTTTTTGCGTTCATGTGTTTAGAATAATTCAATTTAAACGGGAGTTGATTTAAGCTTAGGTAAAAATCTTTTAACGTTCGTGTGTTTGAAAGTAATTTTAAATGGAGCGGAAAAGGGAAATTGTTTCAATTCTCCAAGTACAACATTTGGAAAACGCTTGTACACAATTTTAAAAATATTTAATGTTTTTTAACTATTAAATTTCTGCATTGCCTTTCAGGGTGATATATATTTTTTAATTCTTTCACAGGAGGTTCTGATAAAAAATTCACAATTTTAACCTGAAATAGGCATGTTTCATCTGCTAAAAAACAGATTGGTAGACATTTATGCTGTTATTTTTTTTACAAGCTTTTATTTAACTTGCAACGTCTTTTCCTCTTTAAAATTGTACTAGAATTTAAACTCCCTTCTTCATCGAGCTGAAACTTTGCACATATATATCTTAATCCGATGACAGTGTAATAATATTACCAGTTAAGATACGTAGCACCTATACTTATTTTACAGGGCTACACAATAGATTTCGGATAGATTGTCGCCTATAAGCAGAAATTTTACTTCTAATTCAACAAAATTTATATAGGTTACAGAAATACACAACAACACTTTCCCAAATGAAAATAAAGCCGGCAGCATTTTCTTTTCTTTTACGGGTTCACACAAAAGAAGTCAGATATATTACTATGTGTGCAGAGATTGCTTATACATTAAAATACATTATAATGATATTAAAAGATTGGTTAAAAAAATACTATATAACTTTTTTAAAGAATAATAATCTAAATCTATTAACCTACAACATTACACGGGTGTTCAATGAATAATGAATATTCCTTAAATACGTTGTGGATATCTTTCAAGACGTAGCACTTACGACTCGAGCAGGGTTCGTTGATATATATCAATGGATATATATCTTGATATATATCCGATATTTATTTTCAAAATATCAAGATATTTGATATTTTCACTTATTTGATTTTTTTTTTTTTCAAAATATTAGGATGTTTGATATTTTCATATATTTGATATTCATTTCAAAATATCAAGATGTTTGATATTTTCTATATTTTTCTATCTTTAATATTTATTTTCAAAATCTCACTGTACAAGGTATTTTTTATATTTTCAGTCAAAACAAGTGTAAATGAAATTTTCAACTGTTATTGACTGTTGTTCGGTAGATTGTATACTACAAATCTGATCACAAAGAACTGTTCTTTCTGGCAGTGACTTTTTTAGCCAAAGAAATCAAATATCTTTTCCAAGCTCTATGTTTGAAGCTTTTATTTTTAAATGCAGAACTAACAATTATGTGGGACATATTCAGAACAGCCATTGAATGTTAAATTGTCTAATTTAGATAATCAGTTATTTATAGTTTCATTTAAAAATATTTTTTTCTGGTTTTTGTTGAGCTTAAACTGTACTTGGGGAATAAAAAAGAAGACAAAATTATACTTATGTTAATTTTTCAATAAAAAAAAAAAAAGAAAAAAACTATTTTACATTTACAATTTAGTTAATTTTCTTGATACTGAATCCTACGGTTTTTTTTTTTTTTTTTTTTTTTTGGTGTGTGTGTGTAAAGCAAACTGTTTCTGTTTACAATTAGTTGATTTTGTTTTAAGTAAAAAAAAAAAAAAATACATTTTTAGAATATTGTTTTATTAAGTTTTCATGTTACATGCAATATGTTTTAGTTTATAATTTATATTATGCTTGATAATATTTATTATCAACAGTAAGTTGGTCATTTTGAAAATATCTGATATATATCGAAAATATCGGATATATATCAAAATATCGAACGTTTTTGATGTTTTCGAAAATATCACGATATTTACGAACCCTGGACTCGAGTAATTTCTGACCATTCCAGTGATTTAGGGTTAAATTAGATAAATAATATGAATATCATCAAACATAACTTACAGAAAAGCAATAGATATATATAGATAATATATACAGTATGATCCAAAAGTAACGAAAAAAGTAAAAATTAAAAAATTCGAAAAGAATTGATAGTAGCACAACGCGGTTTTTAGGAAAATGCGTGTAGGCATACATAGGATTTCACAATGCGGTTTTTAGGAAAATGCGTGTAGGCATACATGGGATTTAAAAAAAAAAAAAAAAAATGCAGAATAATTACATCTGAATCGCTTCATGCAAAAAAGGGCTTCAGTCGCCAAATGGCAAAATTGAGTTAACCACGGATTTTCGCTCTTATAGGGTAGACCCATATTTCTATGCAATAAAGGGCTTCAGTTTCATTGCCATACACTGTCTAAACACAACTCAATTTTTAATATCCTATGCAGAAAAGGCTTAAAAAAGCAATGGTTTTTTTTTTTTTTTTTTTTTCCAGTTTTGCCAAAATTAGGTTTAGTTGACTGGAGTCCTTTTTGCATGGAACCCTTCATTTGTCATCGGCAGTTGCGTATCGTAGTGCTCCCGAAACTTCTGCCATTCGCTATTAATTCATCATATGACATGAATTACAGCTCTCTGATGCTGTGCATATCAAAGAGCTGCAGTGCTTCATCTGCTGCTACATCTAACGGCTACTGGGGAATGCTACGGTTTATAAATTAAATAAAAATCGTCACCTTATTCAATCGGAGACATTCGTTACAAATTCTGCAATAAAATAATTTGAAGGTTACTTTTCGAAAAACAGTGGTGACAAATGTAAAAACCGCACGCATACTGCGTGTGTATTTCCGGATTTATGACAAAGGCCACCATTTGTACACCTAGTGACGCTGCAAGCTGCGCTTATGTCGCTGTACCAGATACACGAATACTTGATGCGCCACTTGTTGGTGGCAAATTTAACTATTCTGAAAATAATTACACCCCCCCCCCCTCCTCCCCACCTTTTTGAGCATCTCTTCGAAATCCGTTTTTCGAATTATTGAACTTTTGCTTATTTGGTTACTTTTCGATTGCATGGTAATATGAAAGTGCACTGACCTCATAGCAACGTTGCTCCCGTCGATCACAATGTGCCTTAAATTCGAAGGATCATCCAGGTTTTGTTCGCTCGTAATTTCCAGACTTTCCAACTCGGAAGCAACCTCCTCAGTTCTGTCTTTAGGAGAGTGCTGGTAGAATCCCGAGGAGGATGCCCCCAACTTAATCAACTCCGACAACAGTTCATTTTGGCTGGGTTGAGGTCCGAGCTTTTGGAGGGCCACCTGAACCTGGCTCTCGGTGTAGCCCAGCTTGAGAGCGAATTCGACCCTGCTGGTGTAATTAGGATCAGCCAGGATGACATCGAGTTCACGGGCTTGCTCGTCGGGATTCGGCCTGGTGACGTATTCGGCGAATTCTGCAGCCAGTGTATCCGATACTGTCCTGCTGACATCGTCGTGGTGACCAGGGTCACCCTGGGGTGTACCGACGGATTCTGCAGTCGTTTCGTAATCGGAGTCGTAGCTGGAGTCTTCCGATTCCAGATTTCGGCCCTGTCGAAATACCTGGAAGAGAAATATTAATAAATGCAATGTTGTAAGCAAAGACATACGAGTCTGTTAAAGTCGGAGAGGCGTAAGCCACTCATTTTAGAAATCCAATCTAAGTGCGTGTAAAAATAGGTAGACATAATCAAACTACTATTAATAGAAATAGTACATTAGTATCGGGTTAGGTTGTAACGAAAGTTTTTAACGAAGCTAATACTGTCTGTGCAAACAGTTCGCGTTGATGAATGTGTTTGCTCCTATTTTGTCAAACGATTTTTAGCATTTGAATGAAAGAGACTTGCTTTATAACACTGTGTTGTGAAATTTGTAAAAAAAAAAAAAATATATCGTTATCATTAAGTAAAAAGTGTCTGCAATGGAACTATCTCGCTACCAGATTAGAACCATCATTTACTCCCAGTTCTGTTGCAAAAATTCAGCTACAAAATGTCACCTAATCGTGTGTACAGCTTTAGGTACTACTGTTGAATCATATGCACTATGACGGTTTGGCGGAATGGTGGTTATATATGATATTACAGTACATTGTTTTATATAGTATAATCATTATGTGTTGGTGGTTTGGTGGAAAACTTTCGTTACAACCTAATAAAAATCTTACAGAAGAAGCCTATACCAGAAAATATTCCAATATATCATTGTAAAGCTCCAAGTAAATCCTTTGTTTCTGAAAATTTAAGATAATGGGACCACTCTGACTTTAACAGGACTATACGCAAAAAAACTTTCATGCAATAATATTTAACGTTAAAAGAAGCACGAGTAAATGCAATAAAATGAAACACTTTCCTAGATTTATAGAGTCTTGCCTTAAAATAAAAAGTCAGAAATAATAGAAAGACAGTAGAAGCAACATATGTGCTCATTGCAAAGATTTTTTGAAACCCCAGTTCCTGAAATTTGCACATGAACGGCTTTTTTTTTTTTTTTTTTTTTTTTTTTTTTTTTTTTTTTTTTTTTTAATAAAGTGCGTTCTTCAAGAGCCTTGAAATAGCTGCATGCCTTTTTTTTTTTTTTTTTTTTAACGTTGATTATTTTATTAAACAACTGACAATACAAAATTTTCGAAAAAGTATTTTATGTCGAAACAGGGGTTTGAGGGAGGTTGGTGGGGACAATTGCCTTCGTCAAAGAATTTGATATTTCTCTCATCACAGGCCAGACTCAAAAAAAAAAAAAAAAAAAAAAAAAAAAAAAAAAAAAAAATCTGAAATCTCAGAACAACACGACAGATTTTATTACAATATAAACATTATCACCAAAGAAACACTGTAAGCACAGAAATAGTAATTATCAATAATATTTGCGACAGCCTTGCTATTGAAAATTTCTCAAAATGAGACGCATTTATTCTTAATGAGTACTTTACCTAATTTTAAAAATCTATGCGAAAATAAAACTGTGTCAATTAATTCACAGGGTTGCACAACAAAATAAAAGGAATTTTTGTATTATTCAGTGACCTCCTCCCCTCCCCATCTCATTGAAAGTTTTGAAAGGGCGCCCATGAACAGGCAGGGATGAACAGGATAATGTTAATAATTATTTTTAACGTCCTATTACGAGGCTCCTGAAATAGAAAAAAAGGCGAGAAAATATTCTCAAATGCACAAAAACTAAATAAACCGCAAAGTCAATGTAGTACAACAAAATTACATTAATAAAATAAGGCAGTAAAAAATACTTTATTTAAGAATGTACTTTAATGAATGTGCTTAGCTACAATGTTTACTTGTGTCACAGTGTAATTTAAGAAATATATTAATGAGCTCCAAATATTTTCGTAAATTAGTAAAGAACACAGAAACGCCAAATAAAATAGATTATCGATATATAATCACAAACTGGACGCTAAGAATTTCTATTACAAAACCTATAATTTTATAATAGAATCATAATTATACTCTGTGCAGGATATCAAAAATGAAAGAAAGATTCACTGGTTTCAGCTTCAGCACTGGGGGGGGGGGGGGGGGGACCTAAGAATTTTATATATATATGACCGTCAAACTTACTTACGTTCAATTTTCAGCTACTACTTTTTTCACAATTTATTCGCATTATAAGTACTAGGGGATCGTACCCGGGCTTCCCGGGTTACAGAATATAGGTGAAAACTTTTTTTTAAAATTAAAAACTAATATTTTTTTATGCAATAAATGTTTTCGATTGCCCACTTACATTAAAAAAGCATTTTTCATATGAAAATACGAATTATACAATCAAATACATTTTTGAAATTTATCAAAAGCGTTATTTTCTTATTAGCCGCATACTAAGAGTTATTTTATCAAGATTTTGCTACTTACGGCATCCTTTTATATTATGATAATTTCAGAGCTTATATATGTCTGTTAAATTTGTATTTTATTTATATTATTTTATTTATTTATTCATAGGGAAGTTTTTTTAAAAGGATATTAGCCGCAAAAAAAGATGTACTCTTTATTTTGTTTTAAGGGCAAATGGATTAATCTTTCGTAATCGAGCTCCGCGCGATATAGATAAATAAAAAATATTTCATGCATTAAAATTGTTTTTAAAAACATAGATAGTCAGTAAACTGAGATGAACTTTGCAAACAAATTCCATTTGATAAAAAGAAATCCTATTTGATGATCTAAAAATTTAAATTGTATGATTACAAATATGTTACCTTTGTGTGAGTGTGTGTGTGTTTTTTTAATATTATTCTTTTATTTCTTTATAAAAGAAGTATTAATTTCGTTAGTTTGTCTTTCACAAATATGTGAGATTAGGTTTTTTTTTTTTCAATATTATTCTTTTATTTGTTTATAAAGGAAGTATTAATTTCGTTATGCAAAAATAGTCAGAAACAAATGCTGAACAATGTTTTTGCTTTATGTGCAAAATGTTTATTATTATAATGAAGGGAACGAATATTTTTCCAACTGGATTAAATCATATTCAAGGTTGGAGTAGCACAGTTGAAGTCCAACTAATAAGAGTGAATTATGTCAGCCAGGTATCGGTCCGGATAGCCTAACAGGTAAGGCAATGGCACGGCACGCCAAGTATCCAGGTTCGATCCCTGGTCTGGACATTTTTCGCTCTGTTGGAATTAAGCTTCAACTGTGCTACTCCAACCTTGAATATGTTTATTATTATTACGAATTGAAACCGGCACGTGATAAGATAAACTTAAAAAAAAAAATCCTGTTTAAAAAATATTTTAAAAAACATAATACATGAGTCAATTAAGGTACAGTTTTTAAACAAATTGCATTTGAAAGTAAATTTTTTCCCTATGCGACGAAAATTGAAAATGTATGATGGTCAGAAGATTAAAAAAATGCAGTAGCGAAAATTTTAAGACCGACATTTGATCGTGAAGTGTTGCCATTCGCAAAATAACGTCAGCGTTACGCACAGGTACGTTTGTCCTTTATAATATAGATACGTAATCAGTAAAATATAATAAAGATCAGTTATTACGATGTGGTTATCAATTGAAGCTCTTATGCTTGGTATTCCGGAATGAAAAACAGCAATTTTTACCTTCTCAAAATTTGCATACGCACTTCTCATATCCACATTCATCGTTTTTAAAAAAATTGTATTTTGTTTCATCATTTTAAAATCATTTTAACTCAAAACTTGAAGTCACCATTGTCAGCTTTTATGTGAATAGACGCACTCTTTACTTGGGATTCTAACCTCAATTCCGGAGAGTAAAAATTTCCGTAATTTATGTTTTTTAGACGAATTTGTGTTAAAATGTTTAGTTTTATCCAAGAAAATGATCGTTTTCTTTTAAATATGACTTCATTTTCACTTAAATAAGCATTTCGCCTAGTGTCTAAAACTTAGTATCAGTACACATGCTGAAGGAAAAACAATATAGAAAATTTATAAGAAAAGATGCGTGTTTTCAAATACAGTATGTCATTTGCCGTTATTATTCACCTAATATAATATTATGCTCCTAATAGGATTTTGCGACACTAAATCCTGTACAACAATTTTTATAAACAATTTTGAATTAAATTAAATTAATTAAATTATATTATTTTGATAAATTTATAGTAGAATGTCCTAAAGAATAGCATTAAAGTTTTATTATTTGAGAGAATTTTGGACAATAACTTCAGGAACATGATATTATTTTAAATCTCGAGTTATTTGTTTGCTTGTCTAACTCGGCGAAGCAAATCTATCCACGCAAGAATCATCAATTTCTGTAATATAAATAGCTATTATTTGCATGTCACCTCTCGCTTGTATAAAGATACTCTAATTTTTTTTAAAACCGTGCGTTTTATCAGTTTGTGATTTCGATTACATTATTTTCAAAAGTGAAACATTTTCACCTGCGAAGAATTTGAAAGCAGCCGGGCTGTGAAAATGACGCACTTCTACAAAACATAATTCAGTTTTAAGAATTAAAATACACGCTATTTTATAAAATGACGTCTTTTGCATCCTCTAAAGCAATCCACTTTTACAATCCAATCTTAAACTTTGTCTATTGAAAAATATGCATATGACATCATTATCTCGGAATAACAGACAGATATTCTTGACATAGCCCGTATTTTAATTTCAACTTTTTTTCTGGTTTTATCAGAAAATGGCAACAAACAGAAACAGTAATCTCCTATTTTCGACTATTTTCCGTTTACTTTCAATGACTTTCAATAGAAATGAAGTACTTTTGTTGCCACGATTGGAAAAATGGTATTAAAAACTACAAAAAAATTAATATCTCAAAACTAAATTAAGATACAGCTTTCAAACAAATTGCATTTAAAAGAGCATTTTTTTCCTCATACGACGGTGTAAAAATTTAAAATGTGCGATGTTTAGAAGTTTAAAAATTTGCAGTAGAGAAAATTGCAAAACCAAAATTTCATTTCAAATTTCAAAGTGTTGCCATTCGCAAAATGACGTATGCGTTACGCACAGATATGTTTGTCCTTTATAATATAGATACTTCAAAATGTACAGTCGTGGAAAAAATAAATAAATAAATAAACACTCCATGCTAACTCTGCAACAAATTATTGTAGAAGAAAGTTACCCGTACCAAACGATTGGAAATAAAGTGTACTTTGAAATGATGTATATAAAATTTGCTTAGTGGGGCATCTATATATCAAAACGAACCCAAACTTTTTTTTTTTTTTTCAATAGCAATACCCAAGTTTGGCACCATAAATGAATTCCACACTTTAATTAGTCTAAATCCAAATTTTGATGAAATCTGTATGATTAGTTTCAAAGAAATTAATTATTATTTTAAAACGAGCCCATTTTAGAGGTTGTATCAAAATTGAAGTTCGGTACTGGATTGTTGAAATGCTACAAAATTATTATGACACTTCTATTAATGCATTATTTCTTGAAAATATGACCGTTTCATTAGCTTAATGTGTTTTGACTATTGCCAGCTCAAATATTTCAATAAAATTAGTAATATATATATATATATATATATATATATATATATATATATATATATATATATATTTTCAAATTATGCTTTTCTACACATCATAGACGGCCCCTTAAACCATGATTTTGGCGATTTTTAATCATAATTCGAAAACTACCCGCAAGAAAAAAATTGAAATTGAGAATTCGTATAAAGCAGGACATAATAAACATAAATCTACCAAAAAAATTGTAGGCTGCAGTTCATATTTTTTTCGAATATTAACTTCATAAATCATATTATAAAAATTTTTAAATTACAAATTCGATGTATTTATGTTTGGTATTTTTAGTATTATAACCACACAAAAAAATTATCACATTAGGATTATAATTTCAGGAGATATAAAAATATGAAAGTATAATTTAACATTAGAAGCTCTAATTTTGAATGTTTATAATTCAAAAACTTTTCATTTATATGACTAGAAATTTCGTTTCTAGGCATAGTTTGAACAGAAGATTTAAAATATACCGTTAAAATTGGGTGCTACTATTCAAAGTTTGGTGTGGTTTTGATTTGTAGATGACCCCCTGAGCAAATTTTATATACATCATTTAAAAGTAGACATTATTTCCATTCGTTTGATACCAGCAGCTTTCATCTATAATAATTAGTTGCAGAGTTAGTAGGGGGTGTTTACTTTTTTTTTTATCTACGACTGTACCTCTTGAGCTTTAATAAACTTATATCTTTCAAAAACCCTAAACTTTCGAACAGCGAATTTTACAGACATATATCGAATAGACTCAACTAAAATATTTATTTGCAGTAACAATAAAATACAGTTCAGATTTTTGGTGGAGGGAAAAAAAAATCCCTTTTGTGGCAGAAATTCGAAGCATAGCACGTAATTTCAAGAAATGTTTCTCTTTTATGAAGGATCACGAAACACTAATTAGTACGTCGAATCGACTTTTCTCGTTAATAATGGCATAGGCGTGTGACTTATGCGCATTAAAATCCTTTTGTAAAATTACATAGCCTTTGAACTTTAAGAAAAACTGCTTGAAACGATTATAGAGGACATCGCCCATGTAATAAAAAAGATATTACATAACGATTCCTTTGATTCGAAGCGTTGCAGTTACAGCCAGCAATACCTCTCAACCCATGCGTAGAAACAATATATAGCATTGTTTTAATTAATGAATATTAGTAAGGTATACAGGGGGGAAAATCGTGATTACGTATCGGAATTTTTTTCTTAGATTTAAGGTTATAAAACTATCTGATCTGAAATGAAGCCTAATTGAGCACTATCTCGTCAAAATTTTGCGGAATTCTCATTTAATGATAATAATAAAATAACTTAAGTGTAACTAGTGTAAATTTTGGTAGATCATAAGTACCTGTGATTTTCCGATTATGCAGACTTTTATAAAACAGTTAACTTAGCTTGAGAAGAGGTTTCAAAGAACGAATTTTGGGTTACATTCATTGGAAGAATGCTTCAGTTTTAAAATGGCAACATCAATGACAAGTAGCGACAACCGACCTTCGGGTGTTGAGTTGGGTAACTTGATTTTATTCCAAACCAAAACGACTCGACGGATTCATGTTCGATGGGCTCTTTTCTCCCCCCCCCCCCCCCCCAATTTGCGGGTCAGGTTTGGGTTTTTTTTTTTAAAGTCTGGAATGATTTTTTAAATGAAACATTTATATTTATATAGTGTTTGAGAATAAAGACGCAAATGTGTATAGACATATTAATTTCACTTTATAAGTGATAAATTTGATGTCAGCGATATGATTTATCACTATAGTATTTATAAATAATTATATACAAACATGGTATTGATTTTCCTTCATTTCAGGTTTCGTAATAAAGTATTTTAAGTCGGTTTCGGCTCGACGAAAATCGTTTTAGCGTCTTCGGGGCAGGTTTGCGGACTTCGAATAATATTTTAGAGTTCGGTTTGGCAAAATTTCATTCGGATGTTCTTCAAGTCTGGCATTGTGGAGAATGACCGATCGCCACGAAACCGGTTGTATGTTATCTTAACAAAGTTATCACCGTAAATAGTCTGTGTTAGATTTTTGGTACATAATTTGTTTAAATACGTAAACCGTCAGAAGTCTTTATTATTTTAAAACAATCATACTGATTGCTAAACTTATCATACATTTACCAAACTAAAGCTTTGGCAATTTTAGCGGGTAGTCCAGGGTTCGACTTCTGATCTGGATGATTTTACACTCCACCCCCCCCCCCCAAAAAAAAAAAAAATAAATAAATAAATAAATAAAAATAAAAAATATCAGCAAGTAAGACTGACCTCTCTTGATTGCGAGCCAACCAAACTGATGGGAGCAGTCGTGTCTGCGGTTACATCTTTCGCTAACCTCCCAGTCATCAGGTCTTGAGCTTTGGCTTCCAGGTACCGGACAGCTGTCGCAACATTTCGTTCCAGGCCGGACACGACCACAGAGGTCGCTTCGGGTCCGGCTGTCTCGAAACGGACCACAGCGGATGAGGCTCGCTCCAATTCGTCTCGCATGGGCACAAGCCTCTGGAAGACCTCCGGAGAAAAATGACAGCGGCGTTCACACCTGGGTCCGGAATCACTGCAGGCGGACAGCAAGTAATCCTGAAATTCAACAACCTTCAATTATTAAAAAAATTATTTTTTTTAACTAGTGAGATAATTTATATTAGACAACGAAATTTGTAATTTTTATTTTTCATTTATGTATCTCGCAAGGAGAGGACCGGACGTTCAGGTCACCGATTCGCCTAACACAATGTAGGTTAGTAGAAAACCAAAGGTAAAAAATAGAAATAGTAACGTAATCAGGTGCAAATTCCGCAAAAGCAAAAAAGAAAAATGAATTTAAAAATCTTGAGAAAACTGTTAAATCTGCTTAATAAAGTATATTGTCACTTCAATGAGACGAACTCTCTGGCCCAGTCGTTAAAATACTAAGATGAGACTGGATGGTGTGGGTACGAAACTCGTACCTTTCTGTTATTGCAGGTTTTTCTTTTTCTGTTTCTATTAACTTAATAATATGACATGTCGCTGATCCAATCGTTTGGCCTTTTCCTTGTTAGTAGAAACGAGAGGAAAGAAGTACTGATCGAGAAGTGTAAGTTACTCCCCAGTATTCAGCGAGACTCAAGGCTGTTCTCAATAAAACTATTTTTTGTACCCAGTCAACAACGCTGCATTTACGAGCACATTTTTATATGTAAAAGCATGAAATTTGCAAGCCTGTCTACTGTAGCGATTTGTAGTCAAATAGCATCTTTAAAAAAATAAATAAAAATAAATGTATTAACATTAAGATTTGAGCCATCTTATCCATCCATTGCCATCTCATAACGATCTTTCTCAGGCTGAGTGTCCAAAAAATTGGCTTAAAACGCGACATTTGATACTCTATCTAAACGATCTTTTCATGAATAAAATAAAATAAATAAAACGCTACTCAGCCTCTTAGCTTCTGAATAATACTAACTGCAATTTTTGGAGATTTGAAAATAAAAACTACTTTGTGAATGTATCAAAGAATTGCCTGAAGTTTGGATTTCAGAGCAACCTTAAACACTGGCGCACAAACATGTGCAAGCGATGAAATTAATATTTGTCCGCAATTTGATTCGGTATTAAGCTCTTTTTGCAGTATATTCCTGGCTAAAATTCCTGATATTATTAAATATTAGACCGAATAAATTCAGTATAATTTAAAAATATATATTTTAATATACTAATAGTTAATGAATAATATTGCAAAAATATAATTCAATACATTAATTACTAGAAAATCTTATAACACTTACACAATTTTAAATTGTATAATAGAGCTGCAGAAAATGTTCTTAATGATGTTATATGAATATGTTTCTAGCAACATACAAGTTATTTAAGCATCATGTGGATTAAAGTTAAATATTTACGGAACTATAACATTGCTCTTTTGATGTTTATGCTTAAAGTTTTAATTAATAGCTGTGTTAGTAGTTAAATGATTCCTAAAACTGGAAAACCACACAACTTGAAGACAGTGAAATAGGAGGTCCTGATGGATACGACATTCACAGTGAATTTAAAGTCGCGTTTCTAAACCAAAGTCTACGAGGGTTTTGTTGTCATATTTACACCAAAATGATGATTCAAAATCTTCACAGATGAATTGAAAATTTTCTCTAAAAAAGCAAAATGAATTTCGTTGTCTTTAACAACGACATATTTAATTCTCAGCTTACACAGGCACCAAAACGTAATACTGAAGCCACTTAACTCTTTGAATACCGTTTTATTTTACACAGGATGATATCGGGCAATTGTGTCTTACGATTTTCTCTATCACAATTTCCATACAATAATTTTCATCCGATTAAGTAGAAAGTTACCCGAAAAATTATTGTTTGGAAATACTCTTGTAAAAGTAATAAAAAAAAGTCGTCTTTTTTGGCTATCATAAGTATTTTAGAAGTGTACCGTTGGCATTGAACAAGTTAAATGCAAAACCAGACATTCGCCAGCCATTAATAGCAATTGAATTGGATATCAGAAAACTGTAAAATAATGCAACCACAGATTTCATATCAAAAGTTTATACACTTAATATGAAACATATTAGCACTGCAAAAGCAAGCAACCTAAAATCATTTGTGAGGCAAATGTTTTGACTTGTTCAATTTTCGAGAATTTTTATGTATGGCTAAGTTTTGACACTGCTGTGTGTATTGGTGGTAATTGAAAATAAATTGAACGGGTATTATGGTGAAATTTTCAAGACATAGTTTCATTGCAGAAAAATGAAGGATTATATTAACTCAATGCACTCCGCAGCAATGCATCTAATTTCATAAAATTGTACAACATACGATACCGTAGACTAAAAAGTGACTTCGTTACAGAAATCCACTTTACCGCTGCTCTAGAGAATCGCTGCTTATCGTAAAGAAATTAAAATGCAATTCCGAGCACATTCTGATGCAACGTACATTTTTAAACTTTTCAACTCAACTTGATAATTTTATGTTTAATGTGATCTTATAAATCACGTTGCTTGTTTGTTTTATAAAAATTATAAATACATTTTTTACAATTCCAAAAATTTTTTGTTTCAATTTTTTTTTTTACAATTGCCCAGATTTTTCCTGGCAATCCATTGCCAAATGTAGTAAATTTGTCATAAATGTTCACTGTTGAGATGGATTTGAAATATAAGTACATAAAATATAAGAATTGAAAATTATTTTAAAAAGTCACTAAATTGAGCTACAATTTTCAAACAAATTTAATTCGAAAGTATATTTTGTTTGCTATTCGATGATACAAAAATTTAAATTATGCGATATTTAGGAGTAATGTAGGAGCAATAAAAACAAAAGCACAAGCGCGGGTCGTTGCCATCATCGTTATACATTTTTGAAAATAGCAACCGTATTTAACAGCCGTCCAAAAGTGAGTTACTAATTTTTGGAAACGACAAAAAAGACTGTAGAGAAAAAAAATAGGACTTAGTCACTAAAAAACAAAAACAAACAAAAAAGAAACAGTCTAAAACGGATTTTTTTTTTTTTTTTTTTTTTTTTTTACCTTTCCGGATTTCGTTTTAGCAGATTTTACTTTATTTTAGACATCTGCCCATTTTATCGAGCATTGTTGAAGAATTATATTTACTTGTATAGAAAGAATGCGGAATCGTAAATTTATTGTGCACTTGCAAAAGCTTCAAAAATTCTTTAAACATTAAATATAATATTCCTTAAAACTAGCTACTGCACTTCCCTCTCCACTAGGTGAAAAAGATTTAAAATATTACATATATATACATGATTAAAGTGAAATCACACGTGTGAAACTCAGGAAAATATAACATAAAAATTAAACCATGAAACTGAAATCACAAATGTAAAAATAAATGCGAAAGTTAATTCAAAAGATGAACACAGGAAATAAGAAATGGAAAAATAAGAAACTATGAATAGCTTATGGATTGGTCAGAAGAGCTATACATAAGCATAATTCATAGTAAAGATATGCTATTTCTTCTAATATTGTTGACATTTGGCTTAAAAATGACAATATTTAGCTCCTAATAACAACTTATCAGACAAATGAATTACACAAAATGAAATATTAGAAAAGAGTTAAGTTTAATTAAAATTATTAGTAAATGTTTACCAACAATAAAAGCAAAATAATAACTAGAGAACAGGAATTCTGCTTTTTCAGAATTTAGTGTCGCCCCCAGCATTTCCATTATTTCATTTTCTTCTGATGGACTGATGGCTTCTATTATTATGAAACAGCCCTTATAAATGAAGTGTTAGGTGAAGATGAAAGAGCAGCCGTAAAAAATTAGAACTCTGATTTTCTGGTCAGAATGGGGGGGGGGGGAGGGGAAATGGCCATAATTTTTTTATGGCTGCTCTTTCATCTTCACCTAACACTTCATTTATAATGACTGTTTCATAATAATAGAAGCCGCCAGTCCATCAGAAGAAAATAACTCGGTTAAGCGGGACTCTACTGCAGTACAAAACATATTTCAATTTTAAGACTTAAAGCACACGTTTTATTTTATGTAAAATGACGTCATTCGCATCCGCTTAAGGATTTCATATTTACGATCTACTCTTAAACATCTACAGTAAAGCATGCATAGCACATCACTATCGCGAAATAATGCACAAATGCAGCAAAAAGATTCCGTCATTCAAGAAAATCGAAAAAAAAAAAAAAAAAAGAGCTATCTAATGATTCATAGATACTTGCAATTAAATATAGTGTATATAATAGCTCCATTGTTTTAACAGAAATCATTCGTTTATATTTTTTTCGAAATAGAACGCATTTTAATTACATTTTCTTTCGGTTGTTACGAGAAAATGGCAACAAAAATATATTATTACTATTTTAAAACTAATTTTCCTTTACTTTCTACAGAAATGAAGTACTTCCGTTGCCAATATTAAGCAAATGGCTCCAAAAACTACAAAAAAATTAATATTTAAAAAATAAAAGGAGATACAGTTTTCAAACAAAATGCATTTAAAAGAACTCTTTTTTTTTTCAATACGACGGTATAAAAATTGAAAATGTGCGAAGCTTAGAAGTTTTAAAAAAATGCTAAAGAGTATTTAATCGTAATGCTTTGTTTTACAGCTAGCTTCAGTAAGGTAACGTTATTTTTTGGGCACAAAATAAGCTGGGAGAAAGAAATAGCATACCGTACCGGAGGCTAAAAAATAAATGTAATTATGTAAATTAAGGTATTCATTACTGATATAATTTTTAAGAAGTTATAAATATTTTTTAACATTTTTTTAAGAATCATTACAAAAAGAATGTGAAAGATCTATGCTAGTAGCATTAAGAGAAATTACATTAGGTTAATGATATCATAAAGTTACAGAGAACGAGATAACACAGTTTATTATAAAATATAACAGTATTGCAAATTTTTATTTCTGCTTTATCAGTTTAAATATTGTAGGATAACGAAGGAGAAGCTTTCTGATATTAAATGTACTACCAAGTACCATATAATTTGCATTTAATACTATAAGGAAGGAAATATTGAGTGTGGGTGTAAATATTAAATGCATGGTTTTGCCATAGTAAGTTTATTATAACATAAGGAAAAATTGTAGCAAGAGGTAAACAAATAGCATATGCGACATAATGTCGCCACCTTTTTTTTTTTTAACTAAAAAATAGAATTAATTTAATTAAAAAAAAAACTGCTCTTCTAAACTATGTTAATTTTGAATGTTTTACTGTAACCTTTAATATTACGCATTTTATTTAAGTACAGTAGAAGATCTTTATAACGCAATTCTATAACATGCAAGTCTATGTAATAACGCAAAACTTCTAAGACGTAAACAATGAATTTTTCCGTTAAGAAGCAGTTGCATTCCATATTGAAAAAAAAAATTACTACTCTCTAGAGAACTAAATTTGACACATTCTTTATCTCCTTAATTGAAAGCTTTTTAACGAAAAAATTGCTATTATTATAATTACAATAAAAATGTTTAGAATTATTAATATAATGAATTGTTTGGTTCAGGCATAATTCGACCATGTTTATGAAGAAAATTTAAGAATGTGTGAAATGATCTAAAGTATGTAAAAATTTATAATCTGCTCGATTTATAATCCCAAGGAATGCGATATAAAAATATTGCGTACTTGTTAGTTATCCCGTCGACCAAATTACTGTCGCGAAATTGTAAGATTAAATGCCAATAATGGGGAATCATAAATGTCACATTCACTTGACAACGCGTGTTTACGTCATCAAGCGATTTTTATTTCGACGTTTTATTTGTATATTTATTAATGTTATACTATTTTATTTGTTCTTTCGTTATTTAAAATAAAAATTATGTCAATTTGTATAATTTGGCGAGTGGTTAGGCAGTTTATATAATTTGGCGAAATTGGTCGACGGAATAACTAACAACTACCAAATATTGTACTGTAGTTTGATAATTTTCAGGCATCTTTAGTTATATTTACAAGGTATGTTTAATGATAATGTGATCTATATAACGCGAAATTCTATAAAATGCACAACCTCGTGTTTTTAGGTTTGTATGTTATTAAGATCTTCTACTGTATTAATAATGGGTTATGTGACACGTATTCATGTGTAAAAATAGCTCCTACTTTGACATTTAAAACTTCGCTGTACATTGTATAGATATTGCATTGCATCAGGGTTGCAAAAAAGCCGGCTAAAATTAAAAAAAGACACGCCCGGTGGCTTTTTTTTTTTTTAACCGGCCTTTTTTTTTAGTCAAAATTGACCATAATTGACTTTTATGTAGTGAAGCATTTTAATTATAAACTACACATTTTGAAGTGTTTTAATTAGCTTTAATGACATTTAATTACTATTAATCACTTAGAATTTAATAAATAATACCATTTCTCAATAATGAAAACATTAATACTGGAATAGATGGAGTTGCAAGTGATCTGCATTCAGATATTCAGAATTGCAACTATGTCCGCCAATTTTTAAAAGGGCCCTATTAACTGATTTATCTACCCCCCCCCCCCCCCCACACACACACACACACCGCCACTTTTTTTTTTTTACTGCTTTATATAATTAATAAAGAAGACAATGGTTACTTAGTTACACGTTTTATTACTTAACTAATTTTAAGAGCTATTAATGTACAAGTCTTATTTCTCATAAACATTTAAAATCATGCATAAAGTCATAAATAAAAACACCATTTCTCACTATTAAAAACACTATTATGAATAGCATATGCATGAATTCATGCATGAATACGCTCATTTAAATAGCAACAAGCTTTTCAAAATTTTAATTGAACAAATTTTATTTGGAGAACATTTTTTGTTTGTTTGTTTGTTTAATTGCTCTCTTTATTTTATACACTTATATTATATATTAAATTCTCTTCAAATATTATATCCTTTCTAATTTCTCTTTCAACATTGTTCATGCTATGACTTAATCTCTCCATATGGACATGTAAAAATTTTTCCATTTTGATGTACTACATTTTGCCATCGTTTAATTAAATATAATCTTTAAAATATGTAGTATATGAGGAGCTATGTAATATAGAATTTCAAAACACCAGTTTAGTGTGTAACTTATATTCTTTTCAATATTTATTTTAAAAAAAAATCAGACATAATGCCTTCACTGTTGCCTTCTAACGGTTATAAAGACTTATTTATTTGACAAAATTTAATAGAAAATTGTGATTTTTTAGTAGAAAATATTTATAAGTGTATTAAAAATCAATTAATGAAAATTTAATATGAATTAGTTGAAAACCAACTTAAAAAACATTTTTTTTTTTCCTGCAAAAGCCGGCAACCCTGCATTGCATACATAAGTGACACCACCATTGATGACGACATTTCTCTAAATTTCAACTTTAAGGAGATCGTTACAAAATAGGCAAAGATAGACATTTCACAGCATTTAACCAAATAAAAGTTGTCTAACAAATTTTAGATTTCTATCTAAATATTTTTTCCCTTGTTATATTTGTTTAGTGAAATAGTTAGGATTATTAATTTTCAATAAAAGTTTTTGAAGTCAGCGCTCATGTGGCAGATCTTCAGATCATCGGATGAATATAAAAACATTTGTGCTACAATGAATACATGACGTGTAAAAACCCATAAAGAAAAGCAAAAGCAGCCAAAATTTAGTATAGAGCTACTTCAAAGTATTATAGAAAAGTCTCATTCTCAGTTCAAAATTAAAAAAAAAAGAAATTAAAAATACTCCATTTTGCTCCTGTTATATTTTCCATGTGAAGGAAAAAACAACAACTTTTGCATATATATATATATAAAAATACTTTTTTTTTTTTTTTTTTTTTTTTTTTTTTTTTTTTTTTTTTCCGCATTTAAAAACAATAATGATTCAAAACTCGTCTCCATCATCTTGACTAATTTGTATTGCTAAAAGCAGTGAGTATTCATTGTTGTAAATCACCACTGTTAAAATATAAAATAATGTAAGTTCTTTACTAGCATGGGGTGATCTAAAGATGGAAAAAACACTTTTGAAATGGCTGTGAAAACCATCATGTTTGCATACTAGTTTATAAACCAAGAATTAGATATCTACTATTTAAAATAAATGTTCTGAAAAATTCGGAAACAAAATTACTATTCCCTGAAAGAACCTCTTTCATAAGTTTAGGAAAATTTAAATTGTTAGTCGAGTTTGGGACTGGCTTCAGCCCTGTTAGCCCCTCTTCCCCAATGGATGTGCCGCTGTCATTTAAAATATCCCCTTAAAAACTAAATTCAATTGAATATATCATTAATTAAATCTTACAAATATCCACCATGATATATGCACATTTGTAAGATGACATAGGCATTGAATTACCCTTGACGGAAGATTTGTAAATAATTAGCATACACGAATTTTAAGAGATCACTGAACATTTTTAAATTTAAAAAAGAAAAAAAAATGAATCTAACCCTCAGACAAGCTAAGAAAAAAAAAAAGAAGGAAGGGAGTAGAAAAATCCGCTACATCACAAAACGCGACACGGAGAAATCCGGCGCAGCACGTATATGAAATTAATTAATCAAGAATTTAATGCAAGAACAAGGGACAGACAGCTGATAAGTAGGACCCTCATTTTAACCATCGTCACGTCATCGCAGAAATTTCACATGCTCGGGAAAAAAAACAGCAAGAACTGAAGGTCTGGTGACAAGGTCGACTGACACCAAGATTGTGACGAATTTACTGACGTCACAGAGGTAAAAAGCTTGACGTCACGTACGGCTACCGTAAAAGAACTGACGATTTCAGCAAATATAATTTTTTTCCTGAACTTTTCTTTTTTTATCCTCTTTATATTCATTCATTTACTGTCATTTCCCGGACATGAATAGTGAGGACACAATGGTTGCCATCAAAGACACGGGAAACAAGTGCATTAGCAAACAACCGATAGGAAGAACACGTGATTACTATTTAAAATAAATGCCTGGAACACAAAATAAAGAAACTTTTTAAATATTTGCATTTTTAAATACGTTATACTTCAGAATTTTTAATCTGCCAGATAAAATAAAATTAACTGTTGATTATATCAGTGTTTCCCTAATGCCGGGTCGTGTTTTGTCACAACCTATAAGTATGAATATGAATCAGGCTTTTCAACACGGGTGTTTCTAAAAAATATATATAGAAACTGGCCGGAAGTCAAGTCGAACAAAATAATTATATTATCAACTTTTTTTCTCCAAAACTTAACAATAGTGTTAAATAGAAACAGCATCCCATCATGCTTCACATTAACCCAGACGAGCGTATACGTGTCGGATAAGGTGCTCAAAATCCTTGGATTATTCCTACCAGTTATTTTTTATTGTAAATTTTGCCAATTTAATCAGTGCATTAAATGAGTCAAAATTTTTTGTTTTAAAAAATCGGTGATGAAAGATTAAAAATTCTGTAAGAGACGCTCACCTCGAAGGGGTTAATAATAGGTTAACTATCATCCTTGTTATGTTTTTGTAAGAGTAAATGTGTTTTTATTAAAATATCTCAAGTATACGGCCATTTAAATCGGTTTTATTTCACCTATAGAATAGATATTTTTTACTATAAAATAGGAGAGGTAAAAAATCGTAATGGTACGTAAATGAGAGGTATGACAATGAACCGGGCTGCGACGAACGTTGAACTTAAACACTTAAAAGCCACACAGAAGTAAAATTTATCCTCAAAATTTAGAAAATCTAAGAATATTTATTCATAGCAAAATGAGAGACTCAGAGTTCAATTGCAGATTTTTTTTTACTCAAATTTCACTTTGTTTAGTTGTAATTAGGCTGTCTCTCTGTTACGAGTAATGATATAATGAGACCAACAAGTCAGAGAGTAAGGGAGGAAGACAGAGAGCATACATTTTAATTTCCAAACTGTAACAGCAGAAATGGTCATTTGATTGCAAATTAAATCTTCTTTCAAATTATATTAGAAAAAGAGCTTAGGGAGTTGTCTACAAAGTGAAATTGTAGCAAACCATTTTGACATCTTATTTGGCCTTTTTCGGTCAATTTTATCTTAGGATACCAAACGGAATGTCCTTCGATCCAGTAGTTTAGGAATTACGAAAGTTTAAAGTTCGGAACCTCTTACATTCAATTCATTTGTAATCGTTGCGAAACAGATTTCAATGCGGACAATATTTTAAACATAACTCAGAAACTACTTAGCGCAATGAGCTGTCATTTTGGATTCGCTTATTTGAAGCTTCTAGAAATCGATAGGTTACAAATTTACATTTTTTTTTTTTCGAAAACTTTTTAATTGTAATTAAGGATCTTTTTGCAAAAATCCTTCAAACAGGCGAATCCTAAATGACAGATGATTCCGAAAAGTAGGTTGTGAGTTATGCTTAAAACACTACCCGGATTGGAATCTGTTTTGCAACGACTCCAAATGAATTTGCGATGAGGATTCCAAACTTTGAACATTCATAATTCCTGAATGATTTGACCGAATGACTTCACGTTTGGTACCCTAAGAGAAAATTGACCGAAAAGGCCAAATAGGATGTCAAAATTAGCTATTTGTATTGAAAATTTCAGAGTTTGATACAATTTCACTATGAAGACAACACCTAAGCTGTTATTGTTGGGTTTTTTTTTTCTTCGACAGTTTGGGGATTAAAATGATATTTTATTTATTTATTTTTTAATTGTACATCATCGTGCACTGATACACTTAAAAATTTGCGAGTATTTCTGAGTCGCTATTGGAGATACAATTTTTTTTTTCTTAATGCCCTAAATAGAAACATATTCGGCTATAATGAGCAAAAAATACAATACATTGCATAACGTATTCATACACTCAATACCCTAAGTTAAATAATTTTACATACGCTAAGTTTACCCTAATTAATTTTTTTGCATCGGTCGCGTAAAGTGCGTATTTCTGGTATTTGTAACTCCGCCTATGAGTGTTGCTGTTCATAATGAATGTTACATGTGTAAAAAAAAATACTATATAAAATATTTATTTTAAATTACGACCAGTGCTCGACAAATGCGGTCACTATTGGCGAACAAAATATTTTAACTGGCAACTGAAAGCATCTAAATTGAATGATCTAATGATTGACTTGTACGGTTTAAATAATGGATATAAATAAGAGAATGATAGGTACTTCTTTGGATTAAAAACAAAAAAATACAGGCATACACAAAACAGGGATATGTTTAAGAAAAAGTTGGGTCCTTTAAAATACCCTCCAGAAATTGTTTCGTCCCAAAACAGGACCCTTCACAATTTTTTTCATCTCAAAACAGAACCTTTCACATTTTTTTTCATCCTTATACAGTCTTCACAAATTTTTTTTGTCTTAAAAATAGATCTTTAACAAAACTTTTCTGCTTCCAAAGTACATCTTTCACAAATTTAACTTTTTTAAATCAAATTTGACCTGTCAGAAAAAAAAAAAAAAAAAAAAAAAAAAAAAAAAAAAAAAAACTGAAGTTGACAAAGAAACTATTACCTAGCTTTTTATCTATATAAAGGCAGCTCTGACTGTCGTACGGTACCCGGGATCCGTGCCTGGACATGAATTTTCTGAGGGGCACAAAATTTTTCATAATTTCATCTAAATTTCCATTTAAAAAATCACAACTGTGAAAAATATGGTTTTTGAAATATTAATACCATGAAATGACAAAAATATATCTCAATATGTGGTTAAAAGCACATTTCAATAAAAGAAAAAATATTTTATTTTTATTCCTGGAACAGTTTTTCAATTTTCCGGAAAACTTAATTTTTTGAGGTGACACTTTTCGAATAAATGTGTAATAGGAAAAAAAAAAAAAAAAAAAAAAAACTAATATCAGTAAAGCAACCAATCTGTAGGGCCACGAAAAATTGAAAGTGTCCTGGGCATAGAAACTTGCTAGTCGGGCCCTGAATAAAGGTTCTTGTTAAAAATAGAAAAGCAGAAATCTGAATATAATGATAATTTCAATTTCACAAAATTATGGAGTAAATTTGTCACAAATATAAAAATCCATTCACAATTTCACAGAAAACAGGACCCCGCGGAAAAAGTCTGAACCGACTCCTGGAAGGACATGTGCTAGTACAAGAGAGAATTGGGGGGGGGGGGGGGATACATATTCTGAAGAACCATGACAAACAACGTGTTTGTAAAACTTATGTATTTAAAATGCTCTAAAGCTGACACCTTAAGGGCAGTTAGACGTCAAATTTGTAAATTAATTATGAATATTTTATTTTCCCTCTTTTGCATGATATATTACTTCTGTTTTTATGACTGCGAGAAGTTAATTTTTTTTTTTTTTTTTTTTTTTTTTTAGTATTTCAGTTTGTTTACATCATACATAAGCTTTACATACATGAATTTTAAACTCTATTTTCTCAAAATGCTGTTTTTTGAACTTTGATGTACCTTTTTATAGAAACTACTACATATTACTGTCTGTAAATTTTGCTGAATATTTTACACATATCCCAGATCAATCTGAAGTAAACATTTGTTAATTACATACGTATAAAATTTTTATAAAAAAAGTTTCTTTGGAAAAATGCAAATTTTTTGTTATTTAAAAGTGGCTTTTATTCCAGATTTTTTCTAAAAATAGCTAAATAATATATGTTTATAAATTTGACTTCACTTTATTAGGAATTATTTATATTATGCATATGAAAAAATTCAAATGAATATATTTGGTACTTTCTGAGAAAAGGTACATCAATTTGACATGGTAGGTATAGGACTTTCCAACTCCCCTTAAGAATACTGAGTCACTGATTTCCCTCTCTCTAATTAATTTTCTTGGAGAAAAATAGTGATTTTAGTAAAATAACAATTGCTTTTCTTTTTCTTTTGCATGCTTTATTGAGTTAAACTTGCACCTATAGTATAATGTACCTACATATAGAGATATATTTAAAGTATAATTTTTATAAATTTCGTCAGGAAACTTCATTTATATTAACTTTCTAAATTAATTTATTAAGTTGAAGAATTAAAGCATGTCAAGATATATTATTACTATGCTCATGATTCTACCTTTTCAATCAATTCATAAAATAATTTTAATAGTTTTTGAATAAAAATCTATGATTAAATAAAAAAAAGAGGGGATAAAAACTGACAACGATAGGGAGGGAGTCGATACTTTTTACTGGTGACCCTAAATTTTTGCTGGCTAACAGATTCTTTCCAATTTATAAAGCTCCCTTATAACTTAAAGGCAACATTTACAGAAATGAAAATAATTATTAAAATATATATATATGAAGGATTTTCTTAATATAAATTATATTTGAATTTAACATAGTCGTTTACACATTTATTTTGACTTTGACTATCACGTTTGTCGAAAGAAAAAAAATTAAAATAAATTTCCTAATGAAATTTCAAAGTACTGTTCCTATATCGGTTAAATTATTAAGCTGGATTACATTAAAATGTTTAATGCATTAAAACGATAGGAGAATTACTTGAATCATTACTTGATTATACTTAAAAATAAATAAGTACATAAACAGTTTTTTTTTTTTTTTTTTTTTTTTTTAAGCACAAGACTATAATTTGTGTTTAAAAGAACAATTTAAACAAAGAATAAGTAGTGTCGATATTTTAGAGTCAAAACTAACGCGCTTTTATTATAAAAATCACCAAATCCAACAAAACCTGATTTACTTGGAAGATATGCGAATTAAGCAGTGTTGAATTCAGGGGGTGGCCCGGGGAGGGGGGATATTCCCCCCGGAAGATTTGAGATTTTGTGTTTTCAATAGTGAAAAAGTGCAATTCCCCCTCTCCCCGGAACTCTATAATGCCCCCCCCCCCCCCCCCCACACACACACACGGAGCCACAGAAATTCATCCCGGAGAAAAGTGTCTGAATGTAACACTGTAATGAAGCGTCATCTCCACCATCCTTTATCATTCATTTCAAGCACGACATGCATTTAAATTCATAGGATCTATCCTTATTATATTTTCTAAATATGACAAACTCAGAAACCCTCGAGACAAAGAAAGAAAGAATAAATAAATAGACGCTGTTCGCGTTCGGTCTCCAAAACGGGTCCGTCACCGTGAATGAATTTGAATCGCAATTAAGTGAGTGCTCTGCTGACCGAAGGAAAGCGGAACTAGCTTAATGGACCACATGAATGACATTTTAAAGAACAGATTACCTCAATCAACACCATTTTATTCCGGTTCCATATGCCTGAAATCAATGGGACTGGCGTCTGTCATTAAATTTTGTAATTGCACAGGGAAGGACTTTGTATACTTCGAAAATCATTTGCAAAAAATATCTTTTACGACGATTTCTTTTTTTTTTTTTTTTTTTTTGAAGGTGTTGATCAGTAAAATCCAGGGTTCGTAAATATTATGATATTTTCCAAAAATAACCGATATTTTGATGTATATCCGATATTTTCAAAATAGTCAACTTATTGATGATTATAAATATTTTCAGACCTAATATAAAATTAGAAACTAAAACATATTGCCCTTAGCATAAAAACATAAAACAAATAATATTATAAGACGAAACGCAATTTTTCACCTTGATTCAACATAAAATATATAATGTGAACATTATAAAGGTCCACAATCTTACTTAAAAGGCGACTAATGTAATGAAAAAGATGTTACAAGTTTAAAATATGCATTTTATTTTATACTTTCAACTCTAGTAATTATTGGCTCTCTCATTTTCAAAACAAAGTGATGTAGTATTTGTATAAATAAACAACATTTAGTTATTAAGATATTCTCTGATGATGAGCCTGGAAGGCTTGAAAGTACCAAGAAGTTTTAAATAAAATGCATATTTTAAACTTGTAACATCTTTTTCATTACATTAGTCGCCTTTTAAGTAAGATTGTGGACCTTTTTTAATGTTCACATTATATATTTTATATTTTACATAATAAAACAATATTCTAAATGTGTTTTCCTTTTCTTTCTATTTTTATTTACGTAACAAAATCGAAGATCAACTAATCGAAAACAGACACAATTCGCTTTTTACGCTCACAAAAAACAGATAATTATTGGTTCCGCATTTTCAGCTTCAAATGTAAAGTTTAGATTTTTTTTTTTTTTTTTTTTTTTTTTTTTTTTTTTTTTTTTTTTTCTTGGTCGGGTACACAATATTTTGAAAATAAATATAAAATATATGAAAAATCGAAAATATCAAACTTCATGACATTTTGAAAATAAATATCAGGTGTATATATATATATCATAATATATATCAAGATATACCCAGTAGTCTCCAAAAGTTAAGGAACAGGGACCGGATGCTTCCGATTGCACACCGTTTATCAAATATCTACCAAAATTATTAGAGAATTGTTCTTGAACTTCTGGGATGTAAAGAACATGTTTAATTTCATATTTCTCGGTGAAGATTTAGTCAGGAGGACAATTAGGGGGCAAATAATAAATTTAATAGTAAAATAATATTTGCGATCACTTATGTAAGAGAAAATGCTAAAAATGGTTAGTCAATGTGTTAAATGACTATTTGGGTCCTGTTCAACGTTTGAGTGCATTTGTGTAAGCATAGCACTCATATTCGTGAAGATGTTATTGTTTCGATCGACCCCTGAATAAGATCGCAGTTATTTCGTACATATAAATAAAAACAATAAAAAGTAGCCAACAATTATTTATTTCCCGCTGGAAAGCCCCATTTATCGACATGTCTACAAAGTGTTTTAGTAGTAACACGTTTAGAAACTTTAAGAGGAGGTTAGAGTACGGGCAACAACAAACAATTCTTGCACAGGGAAACCAGAGCAAAAGTCAAGAAATTGGAATTTTTATACGATTTCTAGGTCCCTCTCATTTGCATTTTGAAAAATATTCTCCACGTTGTAACATTCTTTTTCTTTTTTTAAATCTATCGAGTTATGATATTTTGAATTTTAAGAATTTGCAACTTTTTCCGGCATTAGAAACTGAAAAACTCTTTTTAAGAGCCGGGAAAAAAAATCTTAAAATTCCATATCACAACTCGATAGATTGTAAAAAGAGCCAGATTTTCTTAAGTTGTTATCGTTGTATTACCTTTTTAGAGAAGAAAATTACCCCCCTTTTTTTTCTAAATAACTTATAAGTCAGAAGAGCTTTTAAAAAATTATAATCACAATGAATTAAAACTCCTTATGTACTGAATTATGAAATCATGTTATCGTCTAAAGCATTTTTCGTGAATTGTTTAAACTACATTAGAAGATTTACATAATCATTTAATAAATTTTAGAAGAATTGAAGGATTGAGAAAGTTTAATTAAATTTGAATTTATAGGTATTTTGTGCAATATTTATAACTCCACTCAAATTTTTTATTTTAAATATTTTTCTTGGTATTTTGTAGAATTAGGAAATGTACAAATGTAATGTTCTTACAATAGAAATATAGATATATTTCCGAATTGAAAAATCCCCCCCCCCCCCCCCACACACACACACAAACGGAAAGAAAGCTGAAAAGATGCAAAGGCAAAAGAAATAATCTTTTTAAAGATATTTTTGTTTTGTGTAACCCATAATGCTTTTGGAACAAGATAAAGTAATGTATCTATAACTCATTCTAAACTGTATTACAACTAATCGACGTAGTAAATGAATTTTATAACAAGTTATTTTAATGGTACTTATAAATACCACCAGTAGATAAAAGGTTAAACGAAGGAAAAAAAATTTTGAACTAAAAGTACACTTCTAAATCTAACGCTTTAGAAATTAGCTACTGGGCAGCAGTAAATTAGGAAAGGGGAAACCTGTATATCGACTATGATGCACATAGATAACAAGAAACAAATAAAATATTATTAGCCTATTTTAATAACATTATTACGAAAATATTCTTAATCATTTCAATTTCAATGAGAACAAATAGATTATTTTGGCATTTTCAGTTTTATGATTAAATAATTTAGAATTTTTTTTAAATTTTGTAATACTATTTTAATAATGTAACAATTCTTTGTTCTATTCGAGAAAAAATAGCTTAAAACAATAAAATAAATTTACACCGATTTTGTCTGACATTTTTCCCCTTCTTTAGTACAATTATTGATTTTTAGTACAATAATTGTTGTAAGAGTTTATATGCAGTAAAACTTGCTCAGATGAAATCACAAGGGTCCGGAGAAAAATGTCTTTTTAGGCAGGTTTTCGTCTAAACAGGTGTACCCAAATTATCTTCTTTTCGCTGGGAAAACGAATCTTTTCTTGTTAAGTTGGTTCAGGAAGCAAAATTCTATTTTTTATTTAAATATATTTTTACTCTTTTTTTACCTGGATATATATTTTCTTTTTCAAATGTAAATATTTAAAAATAATAATAATCAAAATAACTCTTTTGGATCTGCCGATAACAGGATATGTTTTTACATTTACTGATATTTTGTTTTTATAATTTGTTTTTGTATTATCTGTAAAGGGGTCGATCCAGGCAAAACTTGGGGCCTATTTTGGGCCCCTTTACAAAAATCAATTTAATAAAACAGGTCCTTCACAAAATTATTTTTAATAAAACAGGTCCTTCACAAAATTATTTTTAATAAAATAAGTCCCTTCACAAAATTCCTCTTAACAATATAGGTTTCTTCACAAAATCCTCTTAATAATTAGGTCCCTTCACAAAATTCCATTTCATAAAAACATACTCATTAATTATTTGATTTTGTTAGATTTAAAATGTGCATTTTGTAAACAAAACAAGTTCCCCAGAAAGCAAAACTTTAGCAAAACGACTTCTTTCTTATTTTTAGAAAAAGAGAAGAAGTTATTAATACTTCGTTCAAATTTGAGTGACTGGATTTTCATCTTTCGTTATAAAATATATTTTTCACAAAAATATAAAAAATTTCACAAAAATACTTTGTTCAAATTTGAGTGACTGGGTTTTTATCTTTCATTATAGAATGTATTTTTCACAAAAATATAAAAAAGTTCACAAAAATAACTTTTACTTTTGACAAAATGGGCCCCAAGAAAGAGAAATCCTGCATCAACCCCTGTTGTAAGTAGTAATAACTATTATTACCTCATTTATGTTTCAGTATGTGTAATATAACAAACAAAAAAGTTTGCTTAAAGCATCGTGGTTGAAACTTATTTGAAATACATGTTTCAATCTTTAAATTTACATTTAAATCGTACAGTTCCCAAAACTCGTTAAGTTCAAAAAAAGTTTTTTTTTTTTTTATTTTTTTTTTTTTATTTTTTTTTTTTTGTTCAACATTTTATCCATATGCATACATTTCAGATATCAAACAGTTCGAAATGTTATTTTCCCCGCCATAGCTGCAGTGTTGCCAAGTCGTCAATTTTTCCCTTCGACTCCGCAGCCCTGGTTGCCAGGCCCGGTATCGCAAAAAAGCGGGACAGCGGATTGTAAATCGGGACAGGGAGACAAAAAAGGCAGAACAGCGAATTGTAAATCGGGACATTAAGTACAGAAATCTCTATGAAAACGGAACCTGTCTATTACGGAATCGTCTCTTAAACGTAAAGATTTCATTAGTCCTATAGTAGGAATACAATACAATTATACCTGCTAAGACGAAAGCCTGTTTAAAAAGGAATTTTACCTCTGCTCCAAGAAATGCCGTCTTACAGGTTTTAAAATAATAAATAAACATAACCACTTTAAACAGTGAAACCTGCTAGAGCGGAATCGCTACAGACTGATACAAAATTCCAATTTAGCAAGTATATAGTATTCCTATCGTAGGGACAATGAAATCTTTACTTTTAAAACGCAATTCCGTTATAAACAGGCTCCGTTTACACAGTGTTTACTGAACAAAGAATAGCAAAACTTGTGAGAACAAAATCGCTAGGAGAAGCACGGTACTTAAAGAAATTTTAAAGGTGCAGCATGAAAAATCGGGACTTTTGGCGTCCCAGGTCTTGGTACCCTTGAATATCGGAATAACCCGCGTAAATGGAGACACCTGTCAACAACTACTCATGACGTACCAACAGGAAAATATTTCGAGAGTTCAACACTTTTTATTTACTTATTTATTTATTTATTTATTTATTTATTTACAGTTTTTAGGATTAGGTCTACAGTGTTTTTTAGATAATACAATAATTTTGTAAAAAGTTATCTTTTGTAACTTGAGTTTGGTAGTATTTTTACAGAATGATGTGAAATAAGCATAGTAAGTTTTGGAAACATGTTCCAAACCTCATTATCTCCGTTATTCAGTTCCAAAACACGTTATGTCCAATGTATTTTTTTATTTTCTAAATAAACTAAAACTGCGACGTAGCCTTGAGAAATTGTAAAAAAAGTAATATGAAAATCGAAATCAGAAACAATACCTAAAATTTTAGTACTGTAAAAAAGTTTTTTTCGTTTCCCGCAAAATTTCAGTTTTTGGCATAACGAGTTTTGGAAAAAAAATCATATAACAGTTACTTGTCTAAACCAATAATTTATAATTAAAAAAAGAAAAAGAAAAAGAAAAGAAATAATAGAGGCGGGGAAAATACTGGAAATCTGTTATATATGTTTAATCCTTCTGTAATGTATTTTCGAAACGTCTTCAAAAATTCTGCCACAACCTACTGTCATACTAATAGTACGAAAAATTAATTATATAGTCGTTAGATTTCAGTAAATGGTTCCGTAAGTTTCAATAAGCCTTAGTTTTTGTCATTTGAATAGATTTTTAAAACCTAAAAGTAACTTTTCCTTACAATAAAAAATATATGAAAGGCTTATTAAAAACTAATCTTTTTAAATTTTAACTCATTTTTATATCTGATCTCCTGACAGAATAATTCAACTTTTTTTTTTCACCTTTCAGTGCAGAAAAGAATAAATAAATCTGTCGCCGGGATTTACAAAAATATTAATTAAAAAAAAATTAATACATTTTTAAAGAAAAAGACCTTTTTTATAAGTATTTTTTACGACGAGAAATACAAATTCGACTTTTTCTCACAATAAAAAATCCCAAATACAAGTAAAAAAAAAAAAAAAAAAATAATAATAATGTATATATAAACAACGTTTCATACTTTATCTTCCATACAAATTCCGATATATCAATTTAAAAAGGATATTTAGTTCTGAAAAAAATAAATTCTGGAAGAGGAGCGAGGCTGCCAAGAAAGACCATTTTTTCTCAAACTGTGATCCTCTTAGATTTAAAATAAAAATAAAAAAAAAATTAATTTCAAGTCACAATTTAGCTGAAAATCTCACAGTAATAAAAGAGCACAAACGTAGAATAAAAGTAGTGCCCAGAGTAAAGAAATGGTTCCCAGTTAAAATAAATAAATTACAATATATATATATATATAATAATAATAATAATAATAAACATTCATAAACGCTGCCATAGACAGTATGCAACATTAGATGTGTTACATATTTTTCATCTAATAATCATATTTACATTAGGCTTGTGTCCTTTTATTTAAGAAATTCAAGAGAAAATTTTAGACCACAAATACAAAATGTAATTTTTTCCCCGAGATTTTTATGACCGATTCCGTTTTCGAAAGTTTTAACTGCATTGTGTTTTTCTGAAATTATACTTACCTGTTCATTGAATATAATAGGGTTTAAATAATTTATTATTATTATTATTTTTTAAGAACCTAAATCTAATTGTAATGTCTCATAACATGCTTTTCAAAGTATAATGAAGAAAATCATAACTCCGTTTTATGTTACAATTTACACCAAAATAAAAGTGAATTGATCGTTTATGGTAAATAATTATTTCAAACAATGCCATGCTTAGAAAACTAATAACTGCTCAACACGCATGCGCGCGCATACACAAAGATGCGAGTTAATGCAATTTCACCCCATTAAAGTTTTCTCGCCTCATACATTTCGATAGTAAAATTTATAAACTTAGGGTGGATAGTTATTTAACTAAAAACAGCATAACATTAAAATTAGAAAATAAGTAAATTTGCTGATATATATAAATTGACTTTGGAGCATATTATTTTTAATACACGTCATGTTTAAAACTATCTATTTATCTTTAATATAAAGATAAACTATACATATAGTAGCACAGTTTATATTTAAAATAAATAAACGAAAAAAAAAGAGAAGAAATGTCTTAGGTATCATAAACATTAGTTCAACTGAAAATAAATATAAAATAAAATAAATAAATAAAAAAGGATAAAGAAGGGGTTAATTAGCACATGTTACAGGAGCATATAGCATTTCATTAGGAAGTAACCAAAAATTTAAAAAGAGAAATATTTAATGATAAATAAAAATATTATTTCAATTATTTTTTTAAAGAAGATCTAAGATGTATAGTGTTAGTGTACAGTAACACAGATGCATCTTATCATAGGAAAAAAAAATTAAAAAAGAAAAATAAATAATGATTATTACAAATATTATTTTATTTGAAAAAAAAAAAAAAAATCAAGATTCAGTCTATAGAGTAATTATGTGCATTTTATTACACAAAGAATAATTGCAAAGATTTTTTGAAACTAATAAAACTAATAAATGTCAATTCACCTGAAAAATAATGGGGGAAGATATAATACAAGATTCATTTAAACTTACCGAGCTGATAATATGGTTACACAGAGCTGATACACTACAAAGAGTTTGGGAACTCATTCAAAATATTACTCCAATACTGGTATCAAAGGTACGGGTTCATATTATTAAACCCGCTAGTCATATTAATTAATAAAAGCATAAACGAAATATCCTTATAGCGCACTCAAAAACGTTTTTCGCATATAAGATCACACTCATTTGAAGAGCAATAACATAGTTGTATTTTTGGAGAGCCCCATCCAGTGAAGCTGCTTTCACAGTGCAACACCCTTTTGGAAAAGTGTGCAAGTGTATCCGCAATCCATACAGAAAAGTTTGACGTTCACGGATCCAACAGGTTGCAAGTATGGTGAGCGCGCCAAACTCTTGCCAAGCAGGTACCTCGCCAAAAGGAGCGTGTGCTTGAAAAGACTTATAAAAAAGTTTCATTGCAAGAAAGCTAATGAATGTTATGTTACGCAATTTGTGCAGTTAATAACACAAGTAATAACAATAGTGATGCTATGCTCGAAGGGAACATGTACGGACAGAAAACTAAATTAAAATTATTTTATTTTTCGATTAAAACGATCGGGAATTCTTAAACAAGTTATTATTTGTATATTATTTATTTTAAGAAAGAAAGAAGTTCAATTCAAACATAAAACGGTACAATTAAGTTTTGCGACGGAATAAAGAAAAAAAAGTATTTTTTTTTTTTTTTTTTATCAAATAGTTATTTTTTAAAATTAATTAGTTATAAATAAGTAAAAAAGTTATACTTTATTTTTATTTACTTATAAATAAATATCCGTGCATAACTTAAGTTCTTAATTTTTAATAATACTAGCTTACCGACCCGGCGTTGCCCGGCCCTGGGGTAAAAACCTTAAATGTACCTAAAAACAGTGCTTCAGTCAATTTTCACCAGGAGGGATTTCTGCAGCTCCGGAATGGAGGGGGGGGGGGGGGGGGGGCACTATGGAGTTCCGAGAGGAAATTGCACTTCCAGACCATTTATAAGCATACAATCTCAAAACACCTCTTTTCATGAGCAGAATTAAAAACGTTCCCACCGTGATGTTATATGCGTTATCATGGTAGTAGTTTTTGGCAATAAAGAGGGTTACTAAAAAACCAACGCTGGAATTTTTCTTATCTTTATTCACTGAATTTTAGAGAAAAAAATCGATTGCCTTATTAACATTAATAATTAATTAAAAAAACTACTTCGTATTTAAAATAATAATAAAAATAATAATTGATTCCCGACAGTTTGCTCCATGCAAGAGTTTAAAATATAAGATTTGATGGATAAGGTATCAAATAGAAATTGGTTGATAAAAAACAAACTTCTCATTTTCGTCAAAATGGAGACTTAAAAAAAATCGCAAAAAATTCCAAAATCACGGTACGAACTCCGAATAAACTTTATTGAAAAGAGAACAACATTCTCGATATCGGACAGAAAGATTTAATTTGAACTGCTTTAATGAGTGGATCAGATTCGTCAGCAAACTTGAAAAATCAAGCAAATATTTGAATTTTTCTGTTCAAGTAAAAATAACAAAAAATCTAATCAGAAAATCCAAACTCTGAGCCTCAGGCACGTTCAAACCTGTCATCGTCTATCCGGAACCAAATTTACCTAGCTATCGCCAACAATCCAACATACAGACAAATATATCTTTCTTTTATTAATACTAGTTACGTAGCAACCCGTTGTGTTGCTTTTGAGTTGCGTGAGATCCTTCGACTCCTCTAACTTTATTGCAAATTTAGAAAGCAATCATAGTATTAATTTTATTAAATACACTATTTCAAATAATAAATTATATTTACAATTTAAGTCAAAGGCTTTCCCAATAAAAGTGCACATATTCTATAACTTTATTTGCCAAAAAAATTTCTTCCACGATTTGTCTTCGAATTTCGGAGCTGGTAGAAATGACGTCATTTGCGGGAACTTATACAAAAATTATTGTTATGGCAAATTTATTCAAAAGCATTTTATATTTATGAATTAAATTAAACAGTTAGAGAAACCTAATTTTCCCCGCTAAAACGTTGTTTTTAATGTCTTTGTGAAGAGTTTTAATCCGCCATCCTAAGAAAATAGTTCAAAATCTGTTTTTCTACTTTAAATTATACATTCTCTTTAAATTAAATTACAAAAGCTACGATGAATTTTTTCTCTTTTTACGTCAATGGAATTTATCTTTAAAGTCCAGTCAGCAGACAATTTTTCGCTTTCTAAAATAAACTGATTCCTGAAACTGGAATACGTGAAAATAAATTTGTCTTTCTTGAAATTTTCTAAAATACAATTCAATCACAATATTATTTTCACTATCTATTCAAATAAAAGTTAAGTTCAATTTGAAAATGATGTCAAACAAATGAATCTAATAATCCCTATCATTTTCCCTTTTATCCACAAAAATGCAGCAATTTAGTTGCCATTCTTACAAAAATCTCATTAAAAGTTACGAAAAAATTAATATCTCGGAAACTAATTCAAATTTTAAAATTCTAAGACCACTTTTGACATACACATTTCCTATATGACGGTGTAAAAATTTAAAATGTGCGATGTTTAGAAATTTAAAAAAGTGCAATAGCAAAACTTGCAAAACCGAAATTTCATCGTCAAGTGCTGAAATTCGCAAAATGACGTCAGTGTTACGCACAGACACGTTTGTCCTTTATAATATAGATAGATTATGCATTTAAATTATGCAAGGATATTTCAAGTAAAGTTGTTATTTAATGTCTCTCTTATATTATATGTTAGCTAATGTACTACTACTTACAAACACAAAGCACGTTTAACATGTATGGAAGGCATAGTAAATTTACCAAATACACTGCTCAAAACAATTAAAGGATATTGCAGTTTTAGGTGGATTTTGTATCTGGTAAACTGTTTAGCTGATTGATAAATGGTCGACAGACATAGTAGGTTATATGAGGATAAATTACACATGTTTGGCAGAAAAAAAATGCATTTTATTGCGCATTTGTGTACTAAAGGAAAAAAACACAATTTGTTCATATGAGAAAAAAGAATAAGAAAAGGTGTTTTCTTCAAAGAAAATCATTTTCAGTAGGGGGTATGGTTTCCACGGGCGGCCAGCAACGTTGAACACCTTTGAGGCATGGACTCAATGAGGCTATTAATGACGAGTTGGTGTATTCTGCCCCACTCTTCCAGAAGAGCTCTTTCCAGTTCTTGTAGAGTTTGTGGGGGGTTGTTGGCGGCCAGAAACTCGTCTTCCTAGAGCGTCCCAAACGTGCTCGATTGGATTCATGTCTGGAGAACACGCTGGCCATTCCATTCGAACGATTCCTTCCTCGAAAAGGAAATCCTCCACCAGGTTTGCACGATGTGGCCTGCAGTTATCGTCCATTAAAATGAAGTTATCTCCGATTGCTGCAGCGTAAGGGACTACAATAGGTCTGAGGATCTCATCCCTATATCGGCGACCAGTCAGAGCTCCATCTCGAATGATGTAGAGGTCGGTGCGCCCGTCAATGGAGATGCCACCATACACCAACACTCCTCCACCGCCAAATCTGACACTTTCGTGCATGAACGCAGGATTATTCCTACTGCCACGGTCCCTCCAGATGAAAATACGCCTATTATCCGGATGCACAGAAAAACGGAACTCGTCAGACAACAGAATATTGCTCCATTCATTTCTCCTCCAGTTGACATGCTCGGTTGCCCACTCCCTGCGGTCGAGACGATGCCTTGATGTTAATCTAACACATACCATCGGTCGGCGAGCATACAGACCTACAGCATGGAGCCGGTTTCGGACAGTCTGAGTTGAAATCGTGGTGCCTGTAGCCGAGCGAAGGTGTTGTTGGAGAAGAGTAGCGTTCATGGTTCGGTGTCTCCGAGCTGTTAACGCTAAATACCGATCTTCATTGGGCGTTGTTGCCCGTCTACGACCTTGCCCTGGTCTTCGGCCTGCACATCCATTCTCCAAAAAACGGTTCCAGATCCTGGAAATGACACTCTAATGGCTTGCGCTACTTCGGCTTGAGTTTGGCCCCCTTCTAACCTACCAACAATTCTCAAAGCTTCTGAATCTGTCAAATGACTTCGCTGAGACATCGTACTCATCGAAACAAAGCAATCACTGAATGCCGATCATCCTTGTCTTCATTCTCTTTTATCCAGTTGAAAGTCAAATTTCATTCGCTGCCGCTGAAGCGACGTTTTTGACGTCGAACTCAAAATTTGCATACTCCACAGTTTGAAAACCAGAAAAATTTGCATTTGTGATTCTCTTCTTCTATTTTCGGCAAAAAAAATTACGTTTATATCTTTATTTTATATAAAACTTCAAATATCCTTTAATTGTTTTGAGCAGTGTATTTGGCCAACTATCAACTTTTTTTTTTTTTTAATATACATTTTGGTTATAATTTTTTATTTTCAACTTAAAAAACATAAAATTAAACACAAATTAATTTGACTTTTTTATTTTATTTTATTGTATACTAGCTGAACCGCCCGGCGTTGCCCGGAATCGGGATAATAACATTTAAATGGTGTTGAATTCACACATTTTCCTACGGGAGGAATTTAGTGTTGGGGGCCCCACTGTCCTTGAATTTGTATGATATTATATTTTAAAATGAAAATCTTTCCAGACGGACCTAATGTTGGGGGGGCCCCACTGCCTTCGACAGCATACACCTTCAAGTTTGTATAATTTTATATTTATAAATGAAAATCCATCCAAACGAACCTAGAGTTGGGGACCAATACTGCCTTCGGCAGATTACGCTCTGGTTTGGGTTTTTTTTTTCAAACGAACATCGAATTTGTATGATTTTATAACTTATTAAACAAAAGTTTCTCTAAACGAACTAAAGGGCTAAGGTTATAGTGATTGCTGATTTAATTTCTGACATTTAGGTATATTAAACTTCCAAATCTGACCAAAAGTTTATGATAAAAAATAAATAATATAAAACGCACTCCCTGCCTCTCACTTTCTCAAAACGCGAAATGATACCAGGGAATAAAGATCCTTAGACTTTATACTAGAAATACTATTTGATTTCTTAGTATCTGAGAATAAGAATAAGTGTAAATTTTGTGCATTTAAGAGAAAGCTTTATGACTGTATCAGAAATTACTAGTATATTTAGATTTGTGAAAAGAATCGGGGGAAAAAAAAGAAGAAGAAGAAAGAAGGAAAGAAAAGAAAAGAAAAGAAACAAAATCATTATCTTGATTTATTCGGCTACATATCTAACAGTATTCAATTCAGGCAACCGAATATTCGGCAAAAGGGCAGAATAGGCCGAATATTAGTTACACCCCCCCCCCCCCCCTAAGACATTGGAGAACATTATGAAGAAGTTATTTACCACAAGAGAAGAGGAATAAATTAATGTTTCAGAATTTAATTTTTTTGACTAATTTTATAAAATTATGCCCAATAGAAATAAAATCAAAATCAAGGACAATAATGTAGTCCTATGACACACAAACTTCTGCTTTGTATACTACATTTATCACAAATCCTATAAAATGCGACATACATCAAATTGCATTTATAAGAGATTGTCATCAACCAAACCAAGTAACTTTCTTAAATCGGATATACATAAAATGTAAATACGGAAAACCCCAAAAGAAAATTAATTTTTTAA
Organism: Maratus speciosus; assembly: GCA_963932465.1. Classification (NCBI taxonomy): domain Eukaryota; kingdom Metazoa; phylum Arthropoda; class Arachnida; order Araneae; family Salticidae; genus Maratus; species Maratus speciosus. Next base: position 38,166,921 of record OZ010791.1, on the reverse strand, counting down.
TTTAATTTTTAAACAATTAACACACTGAGTTCATATGTGAAACATTAATATTTTTACATAAAAGTACTGTTTGGTGCTCAAAAAAAGAAAAAAAAGAAAAAAAAAATATATATATAGTGAAACCTCTCTGTGCGACCACCTCCCTGAACGACCATTTTTCCATGGAACGAAATTTATTTTCATAGGCTCAATACTAATTTTACCTCCATTCAGAGACCACCCCAGTTGAATTCCCTCCATGAGCGACCAATTTCTTTGAAGGAAGTGAAACAAATACCTTTTTTTCCTGGTCGCTTGGAGAATGTTTTATTAGAAAAATAATTCCGAAGAGCGCATTATTCATCAAACTTCTAAACCAAGTTTAGATTTTTTTTTTTTTATTCCGGTAACTTTTATGTGTTTAAACCCCTTTGTGCCTTTTTAGGCAATGAATTTAACTCTGATGAAAAATTAAGAATGACTGTCAATAAACTCTCCTGCCCTACTCTGTCAGGAAACTCTCAAAGAAATAGATAAATTAATGAAATCGTCATTTTTTGTTTCCGTCCAAAAAAAATTGCATTTAGTTACTGAATTTCGGAAGGACCTGGAAATAAATGTTATAAAAGATTAAACCGTGAAATCAAAGCAAAAGTCAATGTATTCATTTTTTAAACTCTGTAGTAATTAAGTTATGTAATTAACTTTTGTTTTGATACTTAAATTTTTATATTTTTTCTTAATCTAAAAAATAAATTTTAGAAAGGTTAATTTTTACCTTTTTTCAACAATTAAAATCTACCTTTAAACATGACCTCCATTAAGATACCACCTCTATGAGCGACCAATTTTTATTGGAACGGAACGTGGTCGCTTTAGGGAGGTTATATATATATAATAAATTTGAAATCCCAAATATATGAAGGAATTGATAAAGTTCTAAAGATGATTTAGAAATGAACATATGAAACCAGGACCATTAATTAAACATTATATATATACATATAAATAAATAATTAAATAAACATTACCGACCACCAACAAAAACTGTGAAATTATGAATAAATAGCATTAACAAATACAGTTCACAAATACAGTACACACTTAACATAGATTCCAAAAAGATAGTAAAAAACAGCAGAAATTGAATAACAGAAATGGAATGATAGAAATTTGTAGAACTTAGACAGAATCATTGGGTCCCAAATGTCTTAAGTTCCACAAATAAAATGTGTGGTTTCATCTTTATATTAGCCCTAAATTAGCTAAAGAATATGAATTTGGGACTACCACACACAGAAAACAGAGAAATAAACCATTGAACACCAATTAAGTTAAAAATGAAACAAGATTAAAAAGGATAGAGGAAAAAAAAAATTACCAAATTAAAATCCATACTGTCATAGCATTAGGTATAACAAATACACTCATTATGCATTTTATTCTCATTTAAGATAGTATACTATTAGAAATTAATACGATACTGTCCTGAGTAGGCTAAAATTTAAATACAAGTTAATCGTTAACTTTATTAAATATTAATGAATATGAATAAATTTAATATGAATTAATAAATATATAAATATAACTACACCATTATACATATAAAAGTATCGAATCAACATCCATTATAAAATGTGTATTAGCGACGTAGTTATAAATCAAATGCTGTATATATATATATATATATATATATATATATATTCTTTTGGTTTGTGTGTGTGCGGGGAGGGGGGCGGGTAGTTGTGTTTTTAACGAGCAATTCCTTTTTTCATAACTAGTTAAATCATAATGTTAATTTAAAAGAGTAAAAACCTTTAATTTCTATCTATAAACTTGTGAATAATTTCTTAAATTCATGCTGAAAAATAACGGTACCCTGGAAGTATACGTTTCAGGAAATCACCAAGCTGCAAATCTTTTTTATTTGAGAATGCCAAGCTAGAATTTCTTTCTTTTTTTCCCAGCTCGGGATGTTGCTTAAGAAAATATATTCCACGAGAAAATAAGAAAATTAGAATTGTATTATTATTATTATTATTATTTATTTGTATCTTTTGTATAAACTGACACAATGAATTCTTTTAAAATTTATATTACTTGAAAATTTAATTTGAAATTATTTTTTCTTTAAAAAGAAAAAAAATCTTCCTTATATATATATATTTTTTTAATACCTTTTGTGAAAAGTTGCCTCAAGACTTGATAAAGAAAAAAAAAACATATTTTGCCTTAATAATGAAACTCTGACATTTCGAACAAATATAAGTATTAATAAAAGATTACACATAACTATACATATAAAAAATGAGTTGACAAAATTCAAAGTGAATCGATTCAGTTTTTGAATAATCGTGGTCATCGATTTGAAAGAAACACTTTTGAGAAAAACGAGTTTATAGTTTTCTGTTATATGTATATTTATAGTACGGTACTTATTATTATCATTTATTTTTATTTTTTTATTTTTTTTATTTATTTCTTAAATAGAATTATCTATTCCAACACCAAAAAGTAGTCTATTCAGTTGATAAAGCTTCTAAAACTGCAACTAGCAGAAAACAGATTTTTCGAAATGTATGACTAGATGTAGCTGCTTAAATTGTTACATAGACATATATATTAAACGCTTACATCCATCTCATAATATATACAAATTTTGTTGATAATAAACAATTGTGCAAAAGAAAATATTTTGAAGGAAAAAAAAAATGCATACATACATAATTACAAATATATAATCCTTTCCTCGCTCATACTACTGTATCTATTATATTAAAATCTCCCTGTTCATTTGTCTTTCGCAGCTACTCCTCCTAGAATAGGGGCGATCAAAGGAACGTTGAGCGATCAAATCAACACCAGTTATCCGCCTGAATCCGAGGATGGCATATAAAGTGCCAGATTTTTAAGATTTGAATTAATTTCCGAGATATTATTTTTTTTGTGTGATTTTTTAATAACATTTCTGTAATGATGGCAACTAAATAAGTCCATTTTTGTGGATAAAAGGGAGAAATTGGGAAACAACAGAAATTATTAGTTTTTTTTTACGTCATTTTCTGATTAAAATTAAAATGTGGAGTTATCTTTAATTTGGATAGATGGTGAAAACAATACCGAAAGTAAATTATATTCTTGAAATTTTCAGGAAATAAAAATCTAGTTCCACATATTCAAGCTTCATGAATCAGTTTATTTTAGAAAACAAAAAAATCTGTTGACTGGGACATTGGCATAAACTCCATTTATGTATTTAAAAAAGAAAAAAAATCCCATCGTAGCTTTTTTCAGTTTTACCAACAGTATAGAATTGTTACACCCTATTTACAAGAAATGGATTTAAAGAAGAAACACAGTTTTTCAGATAATTATTTCTTATACATAGCAATTAAAATTTTCCAGAAAAGGGCTTAAAGCCAAAATGGTTAGGCCAGAAAAATACAATTCTGTAAGCATTTATCTTAATTCATAAACTGGAAATAGTTTTGAATAAATTCGTTCAAATGACGTCATTTATCTAAACCTTTTGTGGATAAGAGAGGGAAAAAATAAAGTACGAGGGATTACTATATTTTTATTCATGTCCTTTTCTCTTTAAAATTGATAAGAATGAATATATTTAACCTTTAACTGATGTTACCGGTCTCTCAGACCGCGGCTTTTTTCATTTAACTTGCAATTTTCAGTTTAACTACGAACACTACCGAAATTTTGTTCCGTTTGGAACTTTAGTACTATCACCAGAGACTTTTGAATAGGTGAATTTTAATTATAACAGTCCTGTACAAAAAGTTTAGTACAAAAATACCATCCTATGAGTTAATCGCGTCTTTTATTCATCTTTCGATGGATCGGTCTCACAGACCGCTTCACACTAGTTATGTGACAATTTCTGTGACATCAGTTAAAGGTTAATTTGAACAGATGGTGAAAGCAATATTGCGATGAAATTAGATTTTCAAGAAAATTTGAAGGGAAAAAAAACTTATTTTCACATATTTAAGCTGCAGGAATCAATTTATTTCACCCAACGAGGTAAAACAAAAACCAAATTAATCTCCTTGCATTTAACTAGAAAATTATTAGTCCCTATTTACAAAAAAACAAAATAAAATAAATAAAAAGAAAGAAAGAATAAGACGGCGATTAAAACTTTTCATAAAGGTGTTAAAAACAAAATGATTCAGCGAGAAAAATTACGTTTTTGTCTCAAATCTTGGAAGAACGAAAAGCTTTTGACAAACAAAATTATTGAAAAGGTGCAGCACATTTATTGGGGGAAGATTTTGACTTAAATTGTAAATATGATTCATTGTTTGAAATAGCGTATTAAATAAAATTTATATTATATTATAATTGCCTTCTAAATTTACAATAAAATCCTATTTTATTTTTTCCCAAAGAATTAAATGATCTCAGATTTATTAATTAAAGGATAAAGTTTGAAAGGAATGTTAAACGAAACCCTCTGTGCGATCTGTGATCACACTTACCTACTTGTTATCTCATTTTCCCAATTTCTGACTTAAACGTAAGTTTTATTTCAAAAAATCAAACCACCTTTGTATTATAGCTGCTTCCCCCCCCCCCCCAAGTTCACATATGGGTTAAACTTTATTTTTAAATGATTTTTTTTTTAGTTTAAATTCAATTCTGGCTTATAAAAAGTTAATTATAACATCAGAAACCTCTAAAATGTACAAGTTATTTCGAGTCAGTTGCAGTTGCAATAATGTCTTCTACATTATATTAATGTAATTTTTTAAATAATTGGACATATCATTTTGTTACTTTTTTTTGTTGGTGTTGCTGTTTGTTTGTTTCGTTAAAAGACTTACGGGGTTAGTAAGTGGTTAAAATTCAGTAACATTACATAATATTTTTCAAGAAAAACCACAAATAACACTTTGAAATTTTAATTGAAAATATCCTACCAAAAATTTATTATTTATTATTTTTATTATATTATTCAACTTTAAACTAGAAAAACCACAAAATTATTTTGTAATTTTAATGAAAAAATATCATTTCAAATACGTTTTTAACACTTTCCAACATAGATTAATTTTAACACAATTATTCTAATTGTTAAATAAATCACATAAGTTGTAATTTTCCAACTGTGCGAAAAATGTCTGGGACAGGATTCGAACCACGGATCTCTTGGCTGAAGTTGTCAATGCTCTGCCGACGGAGCTATTCCGGACGAATCTGGAGGACTTAATTCACCTAGCGAACCTTATTGATAACAGCGTCTGGTCTGATATATGAATTAGCTCAACAGAATAAATCACAAGTAATGGAACTCCAATAAACGCTGTATATGTATACATTAATTTTAACACAATTATTCTAATTGGTAAATAAATCATATGAGTACTCATATGATTTATTTACCAATTAGAATAATTGTGTCATTTAAAGAATAAAAATGTTAAGTAAATATGCATTTTTTTACTGGATTTTTACATGTCATGCCGTTTTAGTATGCTTTTCAACTAAATTTCTTTTTGGCAATCTGAACGGTACAGTTATAGAGCGCGCTTTATAAAGAATAGGATACAAAAGGAGGAAAGCTTCAAAAAATTCAAAATTGTATGAGAAACGTGTTTTTAAAATTTTCTTAATTTTAAAAAGGAATTATTTTTTTCACATTTTAACACAAGAATTGCATTTTTTCTTGATTAAATTATTTATTTTCCGTTATAAAAACATTCAACAATATGGTTAGTTGGTTGGTTGTATTTATGTCGGCCAATTATCAACACGTGGGATATAGGCCCAATGGGGGGGGGGGGGGGGCTGCCTTCCGTGGAGGTCTTTCTAAGGGAGCCTAACCCGTATTAACGCTTGGAGAACCAAGGTTCGAAGAAAACCACGAAAACTACGAACGATTAGGCCGACGGGCGCGATTGGGATCGAACCCAGCACCTCTCGCCTACCAGCTTTGAGAGCAGGACCTCTCGGCCACTGGTGGGGCTCAACAATATGTGAGGAAAATATAAAATACTCAAATTATTTTTTATAAGAAGTTCAAACGGTTACTGAATCTCCTTGTCTTTTTTTTTTTTTTTTTTTTTTTTTGTGAGGGTGATGGTTGTTAAGGCCGATTATCTGCGCGAGGGATATAGACCGAAAGGGGGATGCTCTCACGGGGGGAGGGTGTGTAATCTGTATTTACGCAGGTTCGTAGAAAATCACACATTTTTTTTTTAATTTGAAAAAGTGATTATGCTGTTACAAAGTCTTTTCTTTTTAAAACTTAGACAATTTTTAAACACCAATACTTTTGAAATTCTTGAAGACAAATTAATATTATTTTTTGTACTTAAACATGGGAACAGTATGCAAAAAGAGCTTTTCTTTGAAAAGTTATATGAATTTTTTTATTTATTTAAATTAATTTTTTTAAATAAACTTTTTTTTTGTGACTATTTTAATATCTTTTTTTGTACTTAAACATGGGAACAGTATGCAAAAAGAACTTTTCTTTGAGAAGCTATATCAAATTTTTAAAAATGTCTAAATTATTTACATTTATTTATTTTTAAATAGACTTTTTGGTTGTGAATATTTTACTGAGAATATATGGAACGTGTGCGTAAAAGAATGTATGAATGTAAAAGAATGTATGTTTACACACATATCTGAAAGGGGAAGGGGTGAGTACAAAATATTTATAAATGAAATTATAATTTTGGTTCTCGGCCATGCAATGCCAAAGATCGGAATCAAAAGGCCAATGAAGCGATAAACGCGCCAAAGAGAGCAAGTACACTATTTCTTTATTATTTTTTCTTGTTACCTGCTGCACTTTGGAAGTTTTCACGACTCTCTTTTCTTACCTCGTCGTTTTCTCGAAGTCCGGTTGTTTTCGTAAGCCCCGCAGCGCAAAATGGGCACGGCATATACAACCAGGATGTACGCGCGGCACGACCGGAGGAGGGAAAGGGCACGCATAAAATGGGGGTGCCGAAAAAACAAAAAGAGAAGTGCATGAACAGTCTGTTTTCATGCAAGACGTTTCTCGTATGCTTATTTGGAAAGGGTAAAGGTGGTAGGGTATATTAAATTCGAACCGAGAAATATTTTCGCTCTTTTTTTTTTTTTTTACTCCTTTTATAGAAAGCAGATTTTGACAAGCATAGGTCGCTCCTTCTATAGAAACAACTCAAAATTTAACATTTGTTGCAGCGTTGAAAAAAAAAAAAACAAGTTACTTAAGCAAGACATTGTTATGGGTTTTTTTTTTTTTTTTCTCTGAGCAGTTAAATTTCCACCTAGATTGAATCCTGTATATAAAATCATAACAATAACTTTTAGCTGAATTACAGAATTACTGTAAAAGAAAACTTTAGCCCTAAGATATCAATGCCACACTTAAAGAATTTTAAAACTGCAACAAAATACTAAAGCAATACAGGGTTCTCAATTTATCTGCTCAGATCAACCCCAACAATTGTCATAGAGTCAGAATATTCATGCATGACCAGAGAAAATCACTTAAAAGGAGATGAATATAATTAATTAAATGAAATTTAAACATACCGCAAGACAAATTACTTAAAGGAATATGAATGAACTGAAAAGGTAGATTAATTTAAGAATTTTGAATAAGTTAAAAGTCAAGAGCTGAGATATGAAAACAAGCTTCAAAGTCATACATAAAAAGAATCTAACTCTATGGGCTGTGATCGTAATGTGGCTAAATTCATTAAATTGATTAACAATAACACACTTGTTGTGACCCCCCCCCCCCAACACACACACACACTCATACACATAATATTACTGTTACCAGGTTTATTACTGATACATGTCATGTTGCGGCTGTTCTCACGTTCACTGCTCAACAAGCGCGAAACTTTCTGACGCAATGACGGACTCATTTTTAAACGTAAAGATATATAAAATTTGCAGGTCTGACTATGGAAGCGATTTGGAATCGAAATGTGTTTTCCATTTTTTGATAAATGGATTACCTATCGACTTATAAGCGAATTTGATCACGCGACAAGACTTTTTCTCCTTTCATCTGAAAATTCAGTTCAAAACGCCCACTTTGACGATATTTTAAGACAGATCTATTGCGTTTACAAAAAAAATCGGAAAACGTCCTTCGATTACACAGTTTCTGAATAACAACACCTGACTGTTTCATTCGTTTCCGAACAAAAATGAATAAAGAATTATGTCATAAAGTTGCCCCTTTGGATTTGAGAACAGCCTTAAGCATTCTTCCACAAAATTTTGATTACTCAAGTTGATAAAAATAGTTTTATTTCAAGTACTATTTCTAACACTGCAAATTTATCAGCTTTAATTTGACGTTAGAGGAAAATTCTTTAAAACGATAACAATGACATTTTAAGATTTAGTAACTATCAGAACCTAAAACATCTTTCATCACTAATGTATTGAGTACGAGAAATATATGTATTTTAGAAAACATTTTCGACGTACTTTAAAATAACTTTCTCCTTCTGCTTTTTATTCTACAGGACATTTCAGTATTAAAAAGTATGCAGTAAAACCTGTGAAAACGGAATCCTTCCTTAAACGAAAATTGAATAGTTAGAGCGAAAAGAACATAATACATTTACAAGTAAACCTGTGTGAAACGGAGTTTTGTAAGGGTTCATTGCTTTTTAGTTTTAGAAGGTTTTACTATAAACATGTGGTCTAGTAATCATACAAATAATAAAATACCTCTTCAAAAAAATTTAATATTATGCAAAAGACACACACAAAAACACTTGCTATTGGGAAAAGATATCAATATTTTTATTGAAACATAATTTAACCCTTAAGGGAACTCTCGCCTCACTTGAAAACACCCGCTCGGTAATGTTAAACCTATGGGCAGGTTGTTTTCGAATTTCTCGTTTAAATTTGAATATTTTTAAACGATTTTTTTGTATAGGACAGCTGAGCTTGATCTCTAATTGGGCCATTTTGTACTGTTTTGATTTTGGTTGCAGATTTTTTTAATAAAGGGTACTTTCACTTTCGCAACCGGCTCCGAAAGTGAAAGTATCTTTATTAAAAAAATCCGCAACCGAAATCGAAAAAGTAAAAAATAGCTATATTAGAGATAAACCACAGATATTTTATGAAAAAAAAAATCGTTTAAAAATATTCAAATTTAAACGAGAAATTCTAAAACAATCTGCTCATAGGTTTGACATTACCGAGCGGGTGTTTTCAAGTGAGTGAAGAGTTCCCTTAACTGGTGAGATGGTGTGTTTTGCATCCCAGAGAAATTTAAATTCTGAAATATTGCCATTTTACATCACTAGATGGACTGTACACTTACATATGTATGTACACTTACAGTACTTTTTCAGTTGTTTTTATACAAGTAAATAATGACCAATTCACAGGAAATTTTCTTATTTTAATTCTCTAAATTTTGTGGAGTGCACAAGAAATCAAATTTTGGAGTTACATACACCCCACCTCACCACTTACGTTATAAAAAATCACCTCACCACTTAAGGGTTAATAAAAAATACGTTACACACGGGCAAAATTGAGTATTGAGATACAGAAAATTTCGTTTATTTTAATCTCTTCTACAAAACAATCATTTTAGAGTTTATTTTGTATAATAATTTATGGTGATACAAGAACGCGCATTTTTTGATATGAAATGTTTTAACTAGTCCGCATAAAGTTTCTTAACTCTCATTGGAAATTCTTATATGGGCCGGTCCATATTACTATCTCGCTTGAAGGGGAAAAAAATGGGAGGCAGAGAAAAGTTAAAAACCTGTCAGAGTATCCATGTAAGTGAATTACTAATCACTCACTGTATTAATTCTAATTTTGAAAAATAATAAAAATAATCCATTTTGGAAAAATAATTGAATGAATGATATATTAAGATGTCCAATAGTACATTTTAAAACATTCTCGTTACATAGCTGCCAAAACCTTCCGATTTTTGGGTAGCACCATTTCTGAAAAGAAATATTCGCTTTATTTAATGACAGAAATCAGCGATTGATTAAGACGAATATTACTATTTGGAAATGGTAGTACTACTCATTTAGCAACTGTGTCATTGAAATCTTTAAATATATTTATTTTAATGCGAATATTATTAAAAAAAATACACTTAATAAAATGAATTTAACAACGAATATGCAGCCTATTTTAAATATAAAGTTAAAAATTAATAGTTACTGCAAATGTACTTTTACCTTTAATAGCAATCGCATGCTAATCATTCAAAAAAGATAAATAAAATAACACTAACATTATGCAAATGTTTTATATTATTTTATTATTTGTTATTTACATTATTGTTACACAAATCTTATTAACCCCTGGGTACACATTTGTTTCAAGGATGCCACTGGCGTTTTTATTTTAAATTCCATCTCGCACCACTTTCTCAAAACAAGAATCTTTCCTATACACTTTGACAACATGTGCAAGAAAATAATACTATAATCTTTACACCCTTTAAATAGTGGTATGAAATAAAAGTAGGCGCCAGTGACCCAATGCATGACGAGTCTCACTCGTCAGATGTACCCAATGGGTTAAACATATTGTTTATATTATAAGGAAATTTCTTGCAGTTTTAATACTTTGTTCTTTTAACTTAACTCCCACAGTTCGTTGGGTAAAGTAACAACCATAACAATGAACATACGTAACTGCTAGAAAATTCAAAAGCAAGAGTGAATGAATCATTAAATTTCTTATACAAAAACCTACACAATTTTTGTTATACTAGGTGTACGCGTGCTTATGTTTTAATTTAATTCTACTTCCAGTAAATTTACGGACATATGAAATGAATGACTGAAATTTATTCTTGTACTGGAAGAATTTTTAATAAGTTCATTATTAAGATGGGATTGAAGGAATTCCCTTTTATTTCTGTTCGATCGATGGCAATATTGTTTACAGCGCCTAAGATACTGCGCAACTCCTCCGACGCCCACGGTACGAAAAACCCACGCCTCGAATACATAAAATTCGAATGCCCAAAATTGTTCTTTTCGATTAAATTCTTTTAATACCCAGAAAATTAAAAAATAAAAACAACGTGGAGTTTTAGCGAACTAGGAAAAGGCAAACATCAGATAGTTTGTAATGCATCATTAAAAATAACCAACAAAGATATTACAATGTTGAAAACAATTACTAAAAATAACAGAAATGACAAAATCGGAACAGATATTTAACTTGAGCGTAAGATAAACGTGTAATTTTTTTTAAAAATTTAAGTTATTAAATTTGAATTTCAAGTGGTATATTGATATTGAACTGGACTACCTTAAAAAATTGCCAGAAATAATAAAACAGTACATTAAAAAAATATATCAACTTTCTTTTTGCGTGTGTGTGTGTGTGTGTGTGTGGGGGGGGGGGGGGGGGGTGACAACATTTATAGCGAAAATACTCATATTTCAAATACGTATTCAAAAGATATTGCCCATCCACCGTTAACAAACACAGTTGATTTGTTGCATTTAAAGAATTTATGGCGCAGAATGCAATGCTGAAAAAGGCTTCTAATAACAATAATATAAAAAGCAGAATACGGTGAAAATTCTCTGCAAGGGCCACCTGCCGTTCCATTGAAAATTGGCCCTTATGAGGGGTGGCCCTTGAATAGGGGTGACAAAAAAACAACTAAAATAAGGAAATCAAAACCTATACAGGTGAAAAAACTGTTTATTAACATTTTCAAACTCTATACATGATTGAAAAAAAAAAAATTCTATTGAAGTTTATTTACTTTCATAATTTTTTCGCAGACAATTTTGGCTTCTAATGATTCTTTTACTTTATGGAATAAATTACTTACATTTGTGTCATTTATTAATACCTTAGAATGAGATATTAGTTTATTTATTTCAGTTGGCGTTTCCTGACAGGTGTAAAAATTGTGCTTCAATATGAATTCACAGTTTTATTAAATGTGGAATCAGTTTTTCTACATAACCTATTATCTTTTGTGTGCCCACAACAAAGGGTCAAGTTTCTCCTCCAATTCAACCCTTACAGGTTGAAAGGTCAAAGAAAGTGTGAGGAACACCTGTTTGTCTCCTTTGTGGAAAAGTTTGTGGTCCTTCATTGTGTTACTAAATCCTCCTCATCTCCCCCTGCCTTCTTTGTTGTAAGTGCAGTTGTTTGCTGAACTCTTATCTTTTGGTTCAGGAATTCAACACACCTGTTTAGGATTTAAGGCACATGTGAAAAAAAATAGCCTTTATGAGGGGTAGTTGTGGCCCCTAATAGAAGTAAATTTAACATTATGTCCATGGGGAAAATGTTCGTTCCTAAAAATATTGGCCCTTGAATAGGGGTGGCCTTTAAAAGAAGTTTCCCTGTACTTAATTAGTTGTTATATTACAAAAAGATTTATATAGGCTGAATAAAGAGGAAAAAAATAAATGAAACTCTTGAAGAATGTCACAAATTTGCCACGGATACATTTTAACTGGTAAAGTCATTTCGCATTCTTAAACGTTGAGCCAAAGTGCAAAAAAGAGGAAAATACTTGCTTTGCACCAGTCCTCATCATATCCAAAAATTTACTTCTATATAGGGGAATTTTTCTTCTTTTTTTAATAGAGTTTTAAAGATTTTAAGGGGTCTCACGACTCTTAAAGCTTTAAAATTTTCGAAATTTGAATTTTTTTTTTAAATATTAAACTCTTATCTCTTCTGAACATTTTGATATAATTGTTTCCTTGAAATTCCCATTACAACAGAAGTTAAGGCTTTTAGAATGATACCCGTTCAATAGCTGAAGTGGCGTTTCCGAAATTTTGAAGTCATTTTTCTTCAAATGACGTTTTTGGCCATAACGCGCACGATATCTCAAAAACTTCTAAATACTTTTTCATGAAATTTTCGAAACATATGTTTCATATTAGTCTGTATAAACTGAACCTAAAATTTCCTTTTTATTGTTCAAAAAAATATTTTTTAGGTGATTATACTGTTGAAATTTTCTAAACTTTGCATTAGTTAAATACAACTTTGTATTAAAAACACACTCTAAAACTGGGAGGAGTGAAAAGTTCACTCTTTGCAACAGTGACAGGCCTTTTCACTCTTTTTGGAGTGAATTTTGTAAAAATACACTCCTTAAAGAGTGGAATTTCCCACTCTCTAGAAAGGAGTGCAATATCTCACTCCGTTATCGAGAGTGAAGTTGTCACTCCCGAAAGAGTGACTTGCGTATGCATTGCTTATTAACCAATCAGGCGACAGCGCCCTCGTAAGATAAGAAAAATGATCACATTTTCGTCTGGTCCGCCATCTTAAGATTAACAGATTAGGATATCATTAAAATTATTCTTAATGGAATACATAAAATAAAGGTAAGTCTTATTTAATTTTAACCATTTATTCGTGTAGATATGTTAAGATTATGCACTACATAGTTGTATGCTGTATAGAAAAAGATTGATCGTTAGAGTGTTCAAAAGTGATTGTCTGTTATATTTCTTCATGTAGCGGTTTGAAATATAATTCTTTTAACAACTGAATACGCACTAGTGATCTGCACGGGCTGGCTCGTGCTCGGGCCGATTTTCACTCACGGAACTCGGGCCGGTCCCGGGCCACACTTTTTTCTGAAGGCTCGGTCCGGGCCTAGCTTATTTTTTCTGTACAAAGCCGGGACTGGTTCATTCCGAGTCTTCACGACCCAAAATTTTCAGTCCTAATTTTGATCCAGCCCGTATGAAAATCATTGTCTCACCGTGGCCTGGTCTATTCAAAAGTCAGTAAAATTAGGTCTGGCCCAAAAATGTTTGCAAAAAATGCATACATTTTTAAATCGTCATTATTCTACCCTTAAACATTAAAATTTATTATTTTTAAAGAACACTAGATTTCTGCGCTTATTAAAATATAGCTAAATTAAAACATAGTAAAACGTGTCAAAAGAACCTGAGTATGACGGAACCCAGTTTTAAACTCACTAACGTATTGATCCATGCATAATTAATATACTAATACATAAGAAAGAATATATAATACATTTACCACTCGCTAAGAAGGGAACTTGCCTATAACGCATTTTTTTCCCCCTTTTCTATACAATTCCATCTTACTGTATAGCATTTTCCAGATTTTTAACACTTCAAAAAATAAAAAAATCAATGTTTTGTTGAAATTCACTCGGGCCGGGCCGGGCTCGGGCAGAACTTTTAAGTTTTTTACCGGGCCGGACCAATTTTTTTTCTACGGGCCGGGCACTTTTTTCTATGAGTCGGGCGGGTCCTTGGAAATTTCGGCCCGTGCAGACCTCTAAGCGCACAATGCTTAGCAAAAAAATAATTCAAACTTCATTAGTTCGGGAAATGTGAATTAAAAAAAAAAAAATGAGTGAAAATATTTTTTTATTCCCTTTCAATGCTGTGTTTGCAAATTATAAAACTTTTACCAACGACCAAAACAAAGAAGTTTTAGCTCTTTCGTTTGAAAGGGTGACTGACTCATAAGAAAGATAGATTTTCTCAATCGTAGGACACATTCGAAAACATTAATTTGCCGTTCTATGAGGTTTTTTTTTTTTTTTTTGGTTTAATTTTGATTTTGGATTATATACAGTTAAGAGTATTTATTATTCTTTCGGAGTTAAATATGATATTTGATGTTTATGATATTACGAAAAGGTTGGTACAGTGAAACCTCCCTGTGCGACCAACTCTATTAGGCGACCACCTCCCTCAACGACCATTTTTTCATGGAACGAAATTTATTCCCATAGGCTCAATACTAATTTGACCTCCATTCAGAGACCATCCCAGTTGAACCCTCTCCATGAGAGACCGATTTCTTTGAAGACAATGAAATAAATTCCGTTTTTTCCTGGTCGCTTGAAGAAGGTTTTATTAAAAAAATAATTCCGGAGAGTGCATTATTCATCAAACTTCTAAACTAAGTTTAGATTTTTTTTTTATCCCGATAACTTTTAAGTGTTTAAACCCCTTTGTACCTTTTTAGGCAATGAATTTAACTCTGATTACAAATTAAGACTGACGGTTAATAAACTACTCTGCCCTGTTGTGTCGGAAAACTCTAAAAGAAATAGATAAAGTAATGAAATCGTCATTATTTGTTCCCGTCCACAAAAAAAATGCATTTATTTACTGAACTTCGAAAAGACTTGGAAATAAAAATTATAAAATATAAAACTGTAAAATTAAAGCAAAGCTCAATGTGTTCATTTTTTAAACTCTGCAGTAATTAACTTATGTAATTCATTTTTATTTTGATACTTAAATTTTTATATTTTTTCCTAGTGTGAAAAATAAATTTAAGTAACATTGTTACCATTTTTCAACAATTAAAATCTAGATTTAAACATGGCCTCCATTAAGAGACCACCTCTCGGAGAGACCAATTTTTATTGGAACAGTACGTGGTCGTTTTAAGGAGGTTTTACTGTATATTAATTTTTTTTAATTGTATCTAAACATTTTTCTGCGGGTTATGATTTTAAAATTTCGAGACTGAGTAATATAAAAGAAAAATAATTATAGACATTCTGTATCAGTTATTAAATTTCCTTCAATTTAAACGCATTTTCTACGTTTTTGATGCACGTAATTTTTGGCACTAAAAAATAAAACATGATATTTAAGCATCGAAATAAAAAAATTTTATGCCTGTTTTGAAGTTTATCGATAAGACAGCTTTAGTATATTTTTTAAAAAGTTCATATTTTCTTACATAATTTAGGACTGAATATTTTTTTAAGAGATTAATAACTACTTTTTTACATTAAAATGTTTTTCAAACAATAAGAACTTTTATATGCAGTCATTTACTTTATTTTTATTAAAATTCATACATATACAAATAAATGTAATGTGTTTATTTTTATATTTTTCTATTTCCTAGGTCAATCTTTTCCTATAAAACATATGAAATCTATTTTGCTCATATTCCCAAAATACAATATCTACGGGAATAAAAAATTTAAATTAAATATGACTTACCGTGTCGTTTCATTAATAAGTATTGTTTTCAACAATAATGGGCCAAAATTAGAAATCATGATTAAGTTAAGGAATATGTTTAAAAGAAATATATATACATATTCCAGAGAACTTAAAATTTAGACTACATGATCATATTAAATAAAACAAAAGCAAATCACAGCGGAAAAGAATACACATTCTTAATATTTAAATCATACTTAGAACTCATTTTTAAAAAAATATGTAAGTTTATAAGCATTGTTTTTAAGTAAAAAAATGAAAAATATTTTAGAACAATAGGACTTCGCAAAAATAGCAATAATTTACGGAAAAAGTACGGTAAAAAGATAGGAATTTATATTTAAAACCAAAAATTAAAATGACATCAAACATTGTTAAACATATAATATCCACCTATTAAAAAGTTATTTATAAAACTTTAAAAGTAATATTTTTATAGGGTATGCAATAAAAGCAAACACAAAGGATAAAATTGGAATAAAATATATTAGTTTATTTCTGTCAGTAATCTAAATTAAATCCTTATGTAACTTTAACTGATTTTTTTCCTTAAAAGTTCAATTAGTGTTACAAACTATGAATTAAATAAATATTGCTGATAAAGTATTTTATTCCAATCTTTACCACGCTTGTATCTATTTTCATTGCATGCTGTAAAAGATGTGATTCTTTTAAAATGCCCATAAAAGCAAAATAAAAAAAGAATTGACTCCATAAAAAATGAAAATTCACTTCTATGAAAGAGTGACTATTCACTCCTACCAGGGGTGAAAAACCGCACTCCTTTAGCAAGAGTGAATAGTCACTCCTCCGAAAGAGTGATTATCCACTCCTGTTTAGAGTGAATATTCACTTCCCAGGAGTGACTATTCACTCTTTCAGAGAGTCAAAAAATTCACTTTTGCTCAGAGTGAATAGTCACTCTAAAGAGGTTGGGCATATTTTGAGTCTGCGATAGAGTGACTATTCACTCCTATGGAGTGAATAGTCACTCCTTTTTATTTAGAGTGTACTTAATTTTAAAATTAAAATTCAGGTAATTTATACTTGTTTCTACTTTTCTATTGCTTTATTTTTATTAAGCACTTATTACCATAATAAGAATCAGCGCATATATTTGTCGTTCATCTTAAAATTGAAGCATTCTCGATTATCCGAAAATTTCGATTTTCCGAAAGAGGGTCGGTCCCAATTACTTCGGATAATCGAGGTTCTACTGTATTTTTTAAAATTAACCTAATGATAAGTATGCTAACATAAATAACCAAAAGGATTGTAGTAATGTGGAATTAAAATTAACTTTGTTATGTGTCTTTACTATGGTTACCTATTAAATTAGCTTGCGCGTTTTTTACACGGCTTGCGCATTGGAAAATCTTAAAAATTAACTGAGCTTTAAAAAGAAAAAAACATCAGACTGTATATGGGAACGTCCCTTCGTTATTCTTATTACAGAGTAAATTTTCATAAATACTTCCAATTATTTTATTAAAAAATATAATTAAGATAAAAATTGATATAACCAGTTAAATACCATTGTGTTCCACTCACGTAAAATATATCTAATTTGTAACAAAAAGTATTTTATTTGTCTATATATTAAATCAAAATTTTGTTACTCTTGTGACCAGAGTGTCACAGGAGTAACAAAATTTTTATTTATTATATTGACAAATAAAATACTTTAAATAAAATACAAATTAGATATATTTTATGTGAGCGGAGTACAATGGTATTTAACTGGTTATATCAATTTTTATCTTAATTATATTTTTTAATAAAATAATTGGAAGTATTTTTGAAAATTGACTCGAATGGTCACAATAATAACAGTGGGCGTTCCCATACGTATTTTACAACAATAACACATCAAAAACAATATCATAGTACATTATTTTATGTACATTGGATTTTCAAGAAAGTTGGCTGTAGATCTATTGCAGTTTTTCCCATTCAATTATTTTGATATTTTTTAAAAACACACATTTAGCAGTGTTGCCCGTAACCGACTCGTCAAACTTAAAATCGTGTCTAGAAATCAAATCGAACTTTAACACTTGACATCACATGCAAACAATTTCCCACTGGTCGAAACACATCAAATTGAAGAATTTCATTCCGTTTTCTTGGAGATGGAAGATTTAACGGAAGGAAGGAGGAGTGGAGGAAAAGATTCAGTGTGTGCTTTTGTTGTTCTTCTACACTATGACGCAAAAGTTTAGACAATGAAGAAATTCTTACATACTTTGAAAAATATTTATTCAATTTTCAAATCACTGCTTGAAATTAATGTGCTGTACATATAAACAATATTTATAACAAAGAAAAGTGGAATTGTGCATATTGCAATAAATTAAATGGTAACAAAAATAAACTGCTGTCTCAAAAGTTTAGACACAAATTAAATAAAATCGAAATAAACAATTTTTAAAACCTGGTTGCGCATCCATGCTTATGTATTACGTCATATACACGAGATTGCATGGAAGAAACTAAATCTTGCATAGTTTGTGGATCGATATCGTACCGTGCATTTTCAATAGATGTCTTAAGTTCCTTTTCAGAAGAGTATTGTCTAGCGTTGCTATAAACTTTGCGACACATGATGCTCCAAAGGTTTTCTATAGGGTTAAGATTTGGGCTACATGCTGGCCAGTCGAGAACTCTTATATTATGGGAATTAAACCAAGATTTTGAATGTTTTGCAGTGTGAATTGAAGCATTGTCTTGCTGAAATTCCCACTGAGGACCCCCTAGAAGCTCAGCAAATGGCAGTAGGTTTTCTTCTAATATCTGTGTATAATGCTGTGAAGTTTGACGACCACTGGTGAAGGTCAGAGATACTTGTTCATTATAGCAAAAGGCTGCCCAAACCATCACCGAGCCCCCTCCTTGTCTGCGACTAAAAAAACGTCGAGGTTCCTTCCGCAAGTCATGCCAATACGATAAACAACCATCTGGACCATCCAGATTCCACTTTTTTTCATCGCTAAATATGACTGACTGCCATTTCTCTCCATATGACATATGCTTTCGAGCCCACATAAGTCTTTGTAACTTATGATGTGGTTTCAGAGCTGGTTTCTTCTGCATTTTGCTATAAACTATTGTTCCTTTTTCCAAAATTCGTCTACGAATCGTATCCTTTGATACAGAGAGTCCCGATGAGCTTTGAACTCCACGTACGCTCATTTGTTGAGTACTCGCTAGTCTTTGTATCAGGCGATCCTCTCGTACATTTGTCATACGTGGCCTCCCAGACCGACATTTTGCTTTGTATTCGGAACCACTCGATAAAACTCGATAAATAGATTTTTTTGACCTATTAATAATAGCAGAAATTTCAGAAACGCTGTTCCCTTCACCTTTCAACTGCCAAATCCTTGAAACCTCATTCACTTGAATTTCTTTAGCTCTCGGCATGTCGACTATGAAGCGCAATCGTTTGCAGAACTTAAGTACTCCAAATTTGTGACATCATCGATTCTAAATTTGCATATGCCAGCGAACATTCAAAGAAATTTAGAATAGTGTCTAAACTTTTGCGACAAGCACATTTGAATTTTTATGAAAAAAATTAGTATTATAGCAAATAAAACGACTGTCTTTTGTACATAGCATTTTAAATCAGTTTTTGAATATATTTACAGGTTTTTGTAATTCTGACGTCATAATTCTACATTTTAAAGCTGAATGACGTCATTGTCTAAACTTTTGCGTCATAGTGTATATATAGTGTTGCCACACAAGTTTCTCCGAAACGGAATTATTGGAAGATGGAATAAATGAAGAATGATTTTAAAATTATTTTCTGCATTCCTTGAATCTTGTATTATCCATTATTCTGCTGAATGTTAGATGTTAATCAAAGTTTTGATACCTTTTACATATTTCACAAAGGTTCGAAAAAAAGTTTTGTTTGTCGCAGGTTCGATTGTCTCTGCTTTCCAGCTCTATCACGAAGGTGTTTTTTTTTTTTTTTTTTGCACCATTAGTTCACCAATATCACAGTCTTTCTGCTGTTCCAGCCATGCCAAAACCTTTTGCAAAACATTCAAAAGATTTTGATTGTTTTGCATAGTAAAAAAAAAAAAAAAAAAAAAGAAAAAAGAAAAAGAAAGAAAAAAAATGGGTTTTGCACACAAGGAATGTGACAGTAAAAGAAAAACAAGTTTTAAAAATGGATTTCGGTTAAAAGAGTTTCGGATAAAAGAGGTTCTACAGTATACATAATTTTATTTTTAAATTATTGTAATGCAATTAGATTACTTCAAATTTACATACATTTTAACTTATTTAAACAAACATTTATTTAAATGTCCAGTTTTTATTTATTTATTTATTTTATACACCTTGCGGTAACACAAAATTTGATTTTTTAAACCTCGATGCACTTATATATTTCGATTGTTGTCTAGGTCTATATCTAAATGCTGTTTGAAGAATTGTAATTTTTGAAAAGCTTCGAATTATTTTAATGTTATTTCTTTTTTCAGCATTTTGTTTGAATTTTATTTTCAAAAATTCGACGATATATTGCTGAAAAAAAAAAAGGGATAATACATTTTGTCCTTTGCGCATTAATCGAGGGAGCCTATAGAAAAACTTTACCGCGCTAACTGAAAATCTCCTTAACTGAAACCGCAAGAAGCGAGGAAAATTTGTATATGATTTTTATAATTGTATTTTCTTAATTAGAAACATGACAATTTAGAGAATCATAGAAAGTGCATTTTTTATTAACATGTTTATATCTTATATGCTTTTAATAATGCGATTCCTTTTAAATACGTCCACTTTTTCTTTCCTTTTTTTAAGCATTGAATCGTTTTTCAATTTAATGTGACTTTTTTAAGATGTGCATTGAAAAGCAAAAAAGGCCACTTTTATGACTGTGTGCATACACAATATATGTATATTTACTCAAAAGCAATTTCTACAGTCAAAAATTAAACCACCTTTCTGTTATGCTGCTGGTTATACTTAAAAATGAATATAATTACAATTTCATTTTTAATTTATGTTTCAATTCGATGTTCCCATTTCTAAATATCGGCCTGTTTAAAGTTAAGGCTGTTCTTAACTGCTCTGCTCAACACGCGCAAAACGTTTCGACACATTTACAAATTAATTTTTTAACGGAAAGGTATAAAATTGGAAAGCCTGGCCACGGAAACGATTTGGAATTGAACTGTTTTTTCCATTTTTTGATCCATTAATTACCTATTGAGTTATAAGCAATTTTGATCACGTGACAAACACGTTTTTCGCCTGCTCTTGAGTGCTCTTTCTTCCTTCGCGCGGAAATTCGTTCAAAACGCCGACTTTGACACTATTTTCTGAAAGATCTATTGCATTTCCAAAAAAATGGAAAAAACAGCTCAATTACATAGTTTCTGAACAACACCACCAGCTAGTTTCATGATTTTCGAACAAAAATAAATTAAAACTTATGTCAGAAAGTTACCCTTTTGGATTTGAGAACAGCCTTAACGAAGCTTGCGGGTTAACGGGTAAACAAACATACTTCGCAAAGAAAATAACTATTTAATTAGAAAAAAAAAAAAAAACAATGGATTAAACCATGAGCCTTTTTATTTTTATTTATTTATTTTGCGGCTAATGCACCATACTCAGTATTTTGCTCGTTCATTTACACTTAGAAGCAAGGTATGTGTGCCCAGGTCTGCGTGCACACACCTCCATAATATATACAGTGCCTAAAAGAAAACGAGCCTATTATCGCAAGAAATCATCAAGTATTTCAGCACTATTAGCATCCCCCAAGACTAGAATATGGGCTGGAGGGAGGGTGGGAATGGTTGCGTCTGAAAAAGCGCCCATCCCAGCATCAGAGAAGAATGGGGCCAAAATATCGGGCGAGAACATCTTGGAGAGAAACCGGACTGGGATGATGAACTAAACTGCTCTATTGTATGGGGTGAGGCTGCAGAAGATGGTTCCAACAGGTAGGAGAAGAAGAAAAAAAAAATGCAGTTTGCATCACGTTGTTCGATCCAAATAGTGGTTAAATGCCAGGGAATGTATAGTTGTTGCCGAAATGATTGCGATGATGCTTAGCCGATAGCAGTGCTATCTTTGTATGAATGAAGAAAGCGCCAATGATCTTGAAAGTGCACGACATTCGTAGCAAAACATTTCAAAGTAAAGAATATTCCTATTTCAACATGCAATTTTCTGTTGCCTCCATACGATAAAAACAAATGCACGTATTCCCTGATATCCAAATGCTCTAATGATGAAATAGAGAGGCACTTCACGTTTTATAAATACTTTATTTCACAATATAGACAATGTTCCGTCAGGATTTTTTTTTTTTTTTGTTTTTTTTTTTTTACAGGTCGGACAAGGTAAGACCAAAAGTCGGAATTTCAGCTTGTAACCATGTGGCCTTGATTTTGAGCTTGAGAGTCTAGGATCGAGATAAGTAAAGACAATTTAATTTTCAGCGTCCTACGTAAAAGAGCATACAGTCGTAAACTAAGGAAATCGCACAATTTCAACGGTAGAAAATAGAAAAATTTGAATTTACTGATTTAAAAAAAAAAAAAAAATCTAAATAGATAGGCACAAATGAAAAGAAGAATGTCATGATACTATAAGAAACACGAGAGCTGATTCCCAAAGCAGAAGGACCCATTACAACGGTCATTCTTTACCATAGTGCCACGAGTAGGAGGATATCTGTCAACCAGGGTTGGCACGGTTTAAACCAAGTGGTTTTAACCATGGTTTAAACCACGGTTTAAACCAACTGGTTTTTTTGTCAAAAAAACCATTTGGTTTTTTTTAGAAAAAATCTAATATAATATTTTCTCTTTTTTGTAATTTAATTGTTTTAAATTATAGATAGAAGTAATTTCTACTTTTAACACTTCATCTCAGCAGTCAACATGAGACATAATGAGCCTAGGTCATGTTTCTATGCATGTAGAATGAAAATTAGCATGTGCTGATGAACATATCTGGTACCCTAAAGAATTTTCTTAAAACATGTGAAATTAGAAAAGATAAAATAGATAAATAATATTCAATATTTAGCATAAAGTATTTTCATTTAAAAAATGCAGATTATTTACAGCAGTTAATAACAAAATACAATAATCTTTAAGATTTTGGTTAAGTTGTAAAAGAAAATTTTCTGGATTGGGGAAGATTATCCTTAAAGAATTTAAAAGAGTAACTTAAGATATCAAATTGAATAACTAGTTTGCAAAAATTGAATGCTAGTTATAGCATTTCAATAATACCAATCAATCTTTTCTGTTAGTTGCTGAATCTAATGGCCAAAAATGTTGACTTGGACACTTGGAGTTATCACTCAGAAAACAAAATAACCAGAAGTATTTGGATATTAAAAAAATAATAATAACAAGCACAGAATAATATATTATATTCATGAAACTGCATCAAATGTTTATTGGCTGATTATTATATTATTAATCAAAAGATTCTTCATATGATTTTCAAGATATCAATGTTTCACTGTGTGGAGCAGTTTACTTTGAACATAAGACATAGCTGTTACTAATTATGTTTAAATTAGAAATGATTTCAAATTTCTATATAATTGACTGTAATTATTTAATTTAAATATTTACAAAAGTTATATTACTTATATAATATCCAAAAATGTTCATTTTAGCAACAGATATGCATCTGTATGCAATAGGAAATTATATTTTTAAAAAACCCGGTTTAAACCAAATAAACCGGTTTTTTTTTTTGTTTTTTACAAAAAAACTCGGTTTTTTTCCAACCCTGCTGTCAACAGAATTTTTTTTCTTGTCCCGGGAACAGTCGAGCATACCCAGGCTGCGTACGTTTTTTATTTTGCCACCAATACTTCCAAATAATAACCACCGCCTTATTTAATCGCAGACAATTGTTACAAATTCTGCCTTAAAATAAACCAAAAATTATTTTTAAAAGAAGAAAAAAGTCGTGACAAATGTGAAAACAGTACGCACCCAGGGTATGCGAGTGTTCCACAGTTAAAGCAAAGTGAGACGAATTCTCGTTTTCCATAGAAGGAAAACAGGGAAAACTTTATGTAGTCGCACTATCGCATGCAGTGATGCATTCATTTTTAACCATAGTTTTAAATATCTTTTTTAAAAAATTTCGTTTTGTTTTTATTATTTCTACCACGACTATAATTTTAATCCTTTTTAAAACATTATGTTATACAAACAAACTAAAAAAAATATTATATAATTATTTTTAATAGCATATTAAAATATATATGTGCATTTCAATGAGCAGCTAGTATTTTAATTTCTTTTCCAAAAATACTATCGCATGTTGTTATAGACTGATAAAATACAAGAGGAAATAATCAAATAATTTTTAGCCAAAATCAGTGTACATTAATACTGCTGTTTAAGGATCGGTGGTACTGGTAATAACAATAAATACAATTTTATCATAATTAACAGAAAATTTATTAATAATTTGGCATTTCTTCCTATTTCTCAGAATAATAAAAATCCTGGCCAAAATTAGAACGCTGTATTTTATTTCCCTTAACCGGAAATGTAAAATATCAGTATAGCACAAAAACTCTTAATATTTTGCCATAAATTCCACGTAAATCTTTACTTTTCAACACTGATGCACTAACAGGACTAATGTGACAACAGAAACATGGATTTTAAAAATGCCCAACATTGTGAAATAAGAAAGAAATGCGTTCACGCAGCAGTCTCACAGACAGGGTTAAACAAACTACGTATTTCAAAATGGTCTTAAAATCATTCTTAAATATAAGTAAGTAGTTTTTTTCCTAATCCGACTTAAGGTATCTGTATGTCTTTAAAATGTTAATTTCGATCAAAATTCCTTTTTCTGTTTTTGTTGTTTTTTAATTAATATAATTAATATAAAATTTTAATATTTTTCTTTCGATTTTCGAGATTTTTAAACATTTATATTTCTTACGAACTTTAAAAAACTAAGTTGAAAGTTAATTAATGATTTCTCCCAAAAGCAAATTTTTTTTAAATAATTGTGTAGGAATTTTTTTTATAACTCAATAAATAATAGTTCAATGACCACAAAATTTTTAAATCATGTTTTAAATATATAGGGTTACATGGGGCAACTGGGCCATGTACTTACAATGTAACTCTGGAGATTCTAGCAATTCAGCTTCAAAAATCTAATGTTCATTTGAATTAAAGTCTGAACTTTTGTAAATGGGTTCAGTTAGGTTACCTCTATCAGACAGAAATGTACAAAATTTCATTTTAATATCTAAAAATAAAAAAATATATACATTTCATCTTTCTTTCCTCATGGGTCCAGTTGCCCCATAAAAATGGGGCAAGTGAACCAGGAGAGTCTATGTTCCACACGCGGGTTTTTTTTAATATGGAGTATCAGGTCCTGTTTGAAAAAGTGTAAACAACTTTAAAATATTTAAACCAGGCAGATCACGTACATTATATATCAACAAAAGAGCGTTGTAAGGGAAACCTTTGCTGTCAATGTGTCTAAAAAAAGCCCTAAAAGTGAAAATATTAGATTTATTTATACAAAAAACATAAAAATTAAGTAAGTACTTAGGTACTTGAGTATAGGTAATAAGTATAAAAGTTACATGGTTATTTTAAGGGGAAAAATAACAAGGTGAATCTATGAACAAACGGCTACGTAAGTACTTAAGTATCTCATTCTCTTTTTTATTTACCACAATGAAAGTTCGATATGTCCAATAAAGCTGTGGAGAATGTAACCATATTGTTATATCGAACAGAGCTATTTTTTATGCGTTTCGATAATTTTCTAATAATCTCACTTTGCCTTATATACGCCTCTTCATCTGTATCGTAAAATTTCGTGCTATGGCTATCAGACTTAAGAAATTTAGTTTGATACCCCCAACATGCTTTTTTAAATTTTTATTATGCAATTTTAATAAGTTATTATGTAATTTGCTTTATTGCAAGCAAAAAAACAATGGAGAAATTAATTTCCCGTAGTAAGAGAAACTCAAGACAATATTAATGTATTTATGTGTATAATCTTAAAAAAAAAAAAATGATTGTTTAATAAAAGTACTTAACGTATTTTAATAAAAAGCCGAGGAAGTTCAACCAAATCGACGTTGTTTGTAAAAAAAGAAACCTGAATTTTCGGAAACCTATCACAGCAAAGACAGAGTTATGACTGAGTTGACACACGTTGTTTTAAGAAGTAGAGATGAGGGTGCAATGTTGACAAAAGCTAAAACTTAAACGACATCAACGGTTTTTTATAAAACAGCCTATGGTCCAGTTACCTCGTGGGTCCAGTTACCCTAGCTTACCCTATTCAAAGGAAGTAAGACATTCTTATGCTAGTTTATTGAAAAATTTATGAATTACACAATTTAATTTATAAATTACTAGGGTTTTTTTTTTTTTCCAAGAATTTTCAGCGTTGTTTGTCTTTTTATACTTACAATTTTTAAAATATTCATATTGTTGTCATAAAAGTAAGTCTAGTTCCCGTATAACATTATTCTATTTTTTATGGAATTCATAAAATGTGATTACATTGCATAATTAAACCCACTAACACAACAGGTATAATGATCTCGTATCATAATAATTTTTATGACGTATCTAACTTCCTGAATTCGTATATCTCTCTACTACAGTAAAAATATACACGGAGCGAGAGACAAAAAAATGTTAGGTCACGCGAGATCAAAGAAGAAGTGCATTGTTGCTAATCAAATGGATTTTTTAAATTCAAATATCAACCACTATCTCTGATTAGTAATGTTCACCTTAACTATATTTATAAATAAAGCAAACATTACTATTCGGAGACAGTGGTTTTTATCTGAATAAAAAATTTCGCTAAATTGGCAACACTGGAGAAGAACGAAGAAATTCGCATCTCGATCTATGAGTTCGCGTCTTGCGTGATTTTTTACCTGAAAGGACAGAAAATCTATCGTGCATTAAGCGGGATCAGGTATTAACCGTGAACGTCTTAACCGGGTCCAACCGTATATTCTGAATAATAATAATATTTTTCTCCCAATGAAGCTCAACTATTAACATTCAGGTGGAGAAAATTAACTAGGCATCTGTTTCACATGCATATACAAGTAGATTGTACCTAAGAATTATAATAATAACTCAATATTATATAGTTATATTTTATTTATTATAATTTTAATATAGAAATAATACATGCAAAAATTTTAAATATTAAACTAATATTTATTGACAAAAGCATAGGACCAATAAAATAATATGACCCATGTTTTAACAAGTAAAAAAAAAAAAAAATTCAACTCTCCTAAACGTTTGAAATGTATTAATGTTCATGGAGAGTTATTTTTATGGTTTTCACGGTATTCCTCCACTTTTAATTGATAATATTTTATTACGCAATTAAACATTAAGCAGAAACTAATTAGATAACTAAATATAACACATAATCAAAACTTACATAATAATCTACAAGTGATATATATTTTTTAATTATTTAGGAATTCAAGTTTTTATTCATAAACATCATAATTATAATCTTGGAGTAGCTAAAAATTATGGAAAAATTCGGTTAAAAAAATATATATATGGAAGTACTTGAAAAATAAATTACAGATAAGACGTTATTATGTTTTTATTCATAACATCATAATTATGATTTTGGAGTAACTAAAAATTAAGGGAAAATTGGGTTAAAAAAATTATTGAAATTCTTGAAACATAAATTAAGGATGAGACGTTATTATGTTTTTGTTCCTAACATCATAATTATGATCTTGGAGTAACTAAAAATTATGGAAAAATTAGGTTAAAAATATATTATATGTAAATACTTGAAAAATAAATTACGGATGAAACGGTTTTATACAATATACTGAAATAATAGAAATTTATTTATTTTTTAATCCATTACCTTAAACTTCAAAGCGTGGAAGAAATAAAATGTAATATGCACGATGTTAAAGTTTTAAATGCGCACAAAATACAGATTGAATACAGAAATACAACACTTTTAAATAGTTATATGCACCTACATGCTTTAAGACTGCATCGAAAAGTTTTAGGTTCACCATTTCAAAATTGCAACTATTTTATTTTACTCAAAATATTTGAGTTATGTAGCGTTTCTGAAAAAAATTTACCGTAAAGAAAGCAAACCTTATTTTCAGTACATTCGAAAGAGAAAAAAATAATAATACCTCATGAAATTTTTTTAACTTTTTCACCTAAAATGTAAGTACACGCACGGACATCTGCAAAATTCGGTCCCACACTAAAGTGCAGGCAAATGATTAAATCCGGAATCAAATGCGTTGAAGAGAGAAGAAAAAAGAAAAGCAAAAGTGTACAAGAATAATAATGAGTGCGAGTAGATGAAGAAGGAAAGGAACAAGAAATGGTGTCGCAATGAATGCTTTTGATTCGGAAAAATTCAACGCTCCGCTGGAGACCTCGGTAACGGGTATGGTTCCGGTTCAACTAGGTGAAAGTGATGTCATAAAGAATAAACACGTAAGAGTTAATAAGTGTGCAATAATGAAAACATAACCGGAGACAATGATTAAGGATCATTCACCTGTCGGTACAAACTACAACGCTTTATACTTTTAAATAGTTTCGAGGGAAAGTCGCCTCAGGGGTTGCATCTACCAAGGTGTCAAAACATATTATTATTTGATTAATTTATTTATTTACTTTAGCTGGTAAAAAAAATATCCATACAAAATCGTTAGATAGATTTCTGTAGTGTGGAATTTCCATAGCTACCAACCTATCGCCTTTTTAATTCAAATAAAAACAGAAATTTTACTTAATAAATGAAACTAATTAAATACTTCATAGAGCAAAGATACATTTTATTAAAGAAATTTTTCCAGCTCGAAATATGTGTATTTGACTTTAACAAAAAAAGAAAAGAAAAAAGGAAAAAAGGGGAGAGAGAAAGGGGGGGGGGGAAGAAAGATTGACAGCTATTAAACTATATTCTCTAAAACCAAAAAGGTTTTTATCTGAAACTTTCTTAGGTGTTACAACTGTTGGAGCAAGTAGCATATTGGAGACACAATTTCCATGGATAATATGTCTTGCTCAGATATTATCTGAAATGGGGGGGGGGGGGGGAAGGTGCAATAAATAGTTTAGTCTTTGACGCACCCTTTTTGAAATAAATATATACAATCGAACCTCTATTTAAGGAAGTCGCTAAATCCCGGAAAAAAGTTCGTTATATGGAAAATTCGTTAAATAGAGATTCACCTTTTAAAATACTTTAAACTACATAAAACAGATTTTAAATTCATAAACACTAAATATTTTTACTAAAAGTAATTAATCACATTTTTTTAATAAATTACAGTAAACTCTCTGTAAGGCGGACTCTGTGTAAGACGGAAATCTGTAACTCGGAAAGATTTTCAAGTCCCTGCGAATCCACAGACATAGAGTAAAATTTGTCTAAGGCGGAATATTGTCTATTACGGAAATTTTTCTCGGTCCCATTCGATTCCGCCTTAGACAGAGTTTACCGTATATCGATTTGTTTTATTTTACCCACCAATATCCATCATCAATTCATTTTTTCTATGTGTTTAAATCTTTGAAATCTGCAAAGAAAACAAAACATTGTTCGGGAAAACACTGTATTTTCTGTTTAAAGTAAATAGTTATACATTAAAATTAACGAATTCTAATGACATTATCGTATTTATTATTATTATAATAAATAATTTTTACCATACATATGCGTCCTTAAATTTAATTTCTGAAAAATTCTGTTAATTTTGCCTGAGTTTTTTATTTAAAAAAGGGCTTTCTCTCATAATACGTCTCGCATCTTTGCAATGCACCAAAAACCACTTCATGCGTTTTTCTTCTAACTATAATCCGCGTCGGATTGTTTCAAATGATTTTAGCATTTCATCATACGAAGTTTTGTTAATTCCTGCATAATGATCATTTTCATCATCATCCTATTCGTCTTCATCGCAATTCATTGCTGTATTGTTTTTATTTTTCACACTGTCGAAAATATCCAATTCGGATAGTGTTTCCGAGGTCTCAATTTCAGAATTAAGTTAAATACAATCTTCAATCAGCACATCATGGTTAATTTCTTCTTTTTTTCTCATCTGTATCCACATTTTCTCTAAGGGATCCACATTACTCTAAGGGATTATCATCTTCGTCCTCCGTACTTACCGAATTCTCACTGCTGACAAAGAAGACGCCTTGTAAAACCAGTTCAAGGCCATTGAACATCACAAAATGTGTTTAAAGAAAGAATAAGTTTGAAATGTCCAGAAATATTTTGAGGAATGGGGAGAAAAAAAAATTTAGATCACAAGAAAAAGTTCGTTAAATAGAGAATGCACTTCGCTATTTGGAGGTTATTTTACGAAGAAATTCGCAAAATTTTCTTGGTTCCAAGGAAAGGTTCGCAAAATAGAGGTTCGTTAAATAGAGGTCCATATATATTATATATATATGAATTATGTGACAGTGTGAAGGGGATGGATTAACACTAGAACGGCGGCGAGGGGTCATTTTGACCCTTGCCGAATGAATACATGTCGATTCGAACCAGAAATTGTTTTATAATATAAGACTAATACATGCTGCACAAAAATAACTTAAATAAATAAGTTAAATATTTTTTTTTTGTAAAAATTCTGATGTGAAATATTTTTATAAAACTTGAGTAAAATTTCCCGCCGTTCTAGTGTTAACTCGTTATGACGTCACATACAAAATCTGAAAATAGTTAGGTAGACATTACAGGCGGGATAATGATGTTCTTTTTAAAAAATATGTATCTTTATTCTGGACGAGATGAAAATGTAACGAATACACATCAAATTTTATTTAAATCAGCTTAGCAGTTTCTGAAAACCCATTTACCGATCTGAAAAACATTTTTGTGAAAACTGCATTTAACGTTTCATGAAAACTGCCTTTATTAACTAACGTTTCATTCACATGTTTAACAGATTTAAATAAAATTCGGTGCACTTATTCATTACACTTTTATCTGTTATTGGCATAGGGAAAATTTTTTAAGGCCATAGTTTTCTTTATAACACTAAAAGAGAAAAAAAGATATTTTCCGCGAAAACTGCACTTAAACATTTAAATATCTGAGTTTTTTATTAATGGAAATAAACGAATAGGACAAAAACTACTTTATTTATTTCACTTTAAATTGTTTTTTATTTATTTATTTCATTTCAGCTAATGTAACCCAACGGAGATACCGTGCTCACTGTAAAGGCTACTTTTTCATAATGTTATTCACCCCAATGACTGTAAACATAGAAGATTGACATTTGTGTAACCTCTGAATAACGATTAGCCGTGAAACCGGTGAAAAGTGACCGCTCTTCAGAGGTGGATGTCATTTAGAGGTTTCATAAAAAAAAAATCAAAATTACATAAATTTAAGTAGAAATACACACACTCATTTTAATTAATCCTCATTGTTTTAATATAATAAGAAAATCGGTGATTTGCAGTTGCTTTGTTTTTTGCTGCAAATGTTTTTCTCCAAATATATATATATATATATATATATATATATATATATATAGGGGAGAGGGAGGCACCTTTGAACTTTTTTTTAAAAAATCCACATTTTTCTTACTTGAATTATATTTACTGAATTTTAAATATTTCCTGAGAGAAAGAATGTAATTCTGCATCATATGAAATAAAAAATTACAGTTTTTAATATAAATTAAATATGCTGTGAGGCTTTAAAAAGCTGAAAGTTTTTTGTTCAAACCTGCCCCATGTAGGGGTACCGGGCACCTTTGAACAAATAAACAAAATATGAAAATATTGACAGTTTTTATTAAAAACTGCATATCTTTCCAAAATATAAAATAATAAGAATAAAATTTCACAATTACATTTAACTGAAATTACTAATTTTTTATTATTTGACCAAATTTGTATCCATCAAAGCAGATTGTTGAGACACAACGGGGGATCCCTCCAATTATGTTTAATTGTCGCAATTTTTTTTATATAATATCCTTAAAATCCACCAAATTAATATCTGATGCCTCTGGAAAATATATCGTATGTTCTTTTTTTTATGAAGAAACCTGACATTAAGCAATTTAATCTGACCAATGTAATCAAGAGTTCTTTTTGCATGAAATTGAACTAAAAGGAAATCATTTTTATTCAAATTGTTATAGAAAAAGGATAAAACACTGTTCTATGAAATCCAGAAATAATGTTTACCATGGTAAATGAAACAGTATAGGGTTTGTCAGACAAATCTGCTAAATCATGAATTATTGTTGTGTGTCCTGAATTTGCCTGTAGTTGAAGCCTTGCATCATTACAACTTTCATATTAAGAATAAAAACACTTAATCTCTTAATTTTCATATTTAAAAAAAAATCAACAATAATAATATTTAGATACATCTATAACTCTTTACTTCATAGTTTTAATTGTTCAATTGTGCCCCAACTTTTTCGTTCAATGGTGCCCCATCACATGGAGTTTAGCATTACAACTATTTACTCAATTAGGTTTGAGAATTCGAATAAAACAAACTTTATAAGTTAAAGCTAACATCTTTATTTAGGTATTAAATAGTAAATTATAATTTTAGGGATACAAGATTATCAACAAAAAGCTTACAACTTTATTTTGTTAAGTTTAAATTCAAGAAAGCAAAATATGCATATCTTGCTTATACAGTAGTGTGCATGCAAAATAGTAAAGCTTTGTATTCTTGTTACATTAAAGCAGTAGTACTGTGCTGCCGTATATATTTAAAAAATATAATTTATTTAAACGAAAATATTTACAGTGTTCAAATGTGCCCCCAGTTCAAAGGTACCCCCCGCTCCCCTATGACTTGATTTGCTGTACAACTCATCATCATTATGTTTAATGAGAAATTTTGGATTTCACGAAGGTTCTTCAAATCTTCGGTATATGTGTTAATACAGGAAATTTTGGGTGATTCTATTTCCTCTTCCTCTCTTCTATCTTCCACCATTTGCTGTATGGAATCAAGTGTGGTAGTAAGTGCCAAATTTTTGACCAGACATATAAACAAGCTGGCCTTTAAGTTAGTTATGCCTGCCATCCTAAGAATATTATATAAAATTCCCCCATTATTATTAATGCTTTCATTTTCTGTTTGTTCACATATCAAGTAAATTTTGTTTGATCTGCTTCACATTTCGGTTTGCAAATATATATGAAATTGTACCAGGAGCTGTAAAAAAAATTTCTCGTGACTTTTGAGTGGCCGTTGTTCAGAATTCCTTATTTAGAGGTTCGTACTAATGTTAATGCTATGGAACGTGTTTGGTTCCATCAACATGTGGCCGGTATTCGGAGGCTGTCGTTGTTTAGAGGTGGCCGTTCAAGGAGGTTTCAGTGTAAATTCAATTCTAGGATACAAAATCTATCTAATGTTTTTTTTTTTCAAATTTTTTTCTCTCCAGAAATAAAAAGAACAACGCGTAGTGATGTCTATCATTAAAACAAAGATTCGCACCGATTAAAACACATTTTTTAATGAGAAGAATTATCATTCTATCTTTTCGACAGCTACATGTTACCACCGGGGCCTGCAAAATACTCATTTTCGAAAGAAAATATTTCAAATTTCCTCACGATTTTTATTCCTCTTTCTTATGAACATAACAGTAACAAGTAAAAACGCAATATACGTCATCACGATTTCGTTTCCCTAAATCAAACCACACAAGTATAATGAAAGGGAGTTCAGGAAAAAGAGGGTGGAGGATTTCGTAAGGCCATGTTATGTTTATAATCCCAACTGGGAAATTTTTATTCGCCTTTTTCACGAATCTCGCATCCTGTTCCACAAAATATAAGCGAGCGAAATGGCCACGAGAAACATTCGAAAGAAACCAAATTTAAGTTGAAAAGGAAAATGGAAGATCCGAGTGCACGCTTTCCGGATCTAAAAACGAGCCGACAAACGATTTTACAAGTAATAAAAGATCACCATTCTCAATCGGTGTTTTAAGTGGAATTTATGACTCTTTAGCTCAAGCAGTAATGAGAAGGTAATTTTATTTCTTCGTAATGAGGCAAGTTATCCGGAAAATGCAATCACTGAAAATAGTTTATAAAAAATACGAAGCCAATTGAAGTACCCTGTAAGCGTCCAAATCTTTGCACATATTAAATAGGTGTAAAGATTTGTATAAACATCGTTTAACACAGTTCGCCAATAGCAGATGAAAATAATATGAACATGGAGTTATAACACTATGTCACGATTACGGGTATAACATATTTTGCAGGGTGTTCGGGAAAAAAATTGACAGTTTCTAGTGAAAGAAGAAAACAAGAAACAAAGGAGATTAAAATAAATTTTTACGGAAAAGTGGATACGTGACATTAAGATTACAATAATTATAACACCGATTACACCGAAACAAAGCCACATGGTGCTACGTATGGTGAAAGGTAAATTACAATATTAATACATATCTAACGGGCAAAGTACTTTGTCAGAAAATTTGAGCAGTATTTTTCAATGCACTCTAAAACTGGAAGGAGTGAAAATCTCACTCTTTGAAAGAGTGACAGGCCTTTTGACTCTTTTTCGAGTGAATTTTGTAAAAATATACTCCTCAAAGAGTGGAATTTCCCACTCTCTAGAAAGGAGTGCAATATCTCACTCCGTTATCGAGAGTGAAGTTGTCACTCCCGAAAGAGTGGCTTGCGTATGCATTGCTTATTAGCCAATCAGAACAGCAAGGCGACAGCGCCCTCGTAAGATAAGAAAAATGATCACATTTTCGTCTGGTCCGCTATCTTAGGATTAACAGATAAGGGTATCATTAAAATTATTCTTAATGGAATACATAAAATAAAGGTAAGTCTTATTTAATTTTAACCATTTATTCGTGTAGATATGTTAAGATTATGCACTAAATAGTTGTATATTGTATAGAAAAAGATTGATCGTTAGAGTGTTCAAAAGTGATTGTCTGTTATATTTCTTCATGTAGCGGTTTGAAATATAATTCTTTTAACAATTGAATACGCACTAGTGATCTGCACGGGCTGGCTCGTGCTCGGGCCGATTTTCACTCACGGAACTCGGGCCAGTCCCGGGCCACACTTTTTTCTGAAAGCTCGGGCCGGGCTTAGCTTATTTTTTCTGTACAAAGCCGGGACTGGTTCGTTCCGAGTCTTCACGACCCAAAATTTTCAGTCCTAATTTTGACCCAGCCCGTATGAAAATCATTGTCTCACCGTGGCCTGGTCTATTCAAAGGTCAGTAAAATTAGGTCTGACCCAAAAATGTTTGCAAAAAATGCATACATTTTTAAATAGTCATTATTCTACCCTTAAACATTAAAATTTATTATTTTTAAAGAACACTAGATTTCTGCGCTTATTAAAATATAGCTAAATTAAAACATAGTAAAACGTGTGAAAAGAACCTGCGTATGACGGAACCCAGTTTTAAACTCACTAACGTATTGATACACGCATAATTAATATACTAATACAAAAGAAAAGAATATATAATACATTTACACTTGCTAAGAAGGGAACTTGTCTATAACGCATTTTTTTTTTTCTTTTCTATACAATTCCATCTTACTGTATAGCATTTTCCAGATTTTTAACACTTCAAAAAAAATAAAAAATCAATGTTTTGTTGAAATTCACTCGGGCCGAGATTTTAACTTTTTCCGGGCCGGGCTCGGGCAGAACTTTTAAGTTTTTTACCGAGCCGAACCAATTTTTTTTCTACGGGCCGGGCCGAATTTTTTTTCTATGAGTCGGGCCGGGTCCTTGGAAATTTCGGCCCGTGCAGACCTCTAAGCTCACAATGCTTAGCAAAAAAATAATCCAAACTTTATTAGTTCTGGAAATGTGAATTAAAAAAAAAAAAATGAGTGAAAATATTTTTTTATTCCCTTTCAATGCTGTGTTTGCAAATTATAAAACTTTTACCAACGACCAAAACAAAGAAGTTTTATCTCTTTCGTTTGAAAGGGTGACTGACTCATAAGAGAAGATAGGTTTACTCAATCGTAGGAGACACGTCATTCGAAAACATTAACTTGCCGTTCTATGAGATTTTTTTTTTTTTTTGGCTTTATTTTGATTTCGGATTATATACAGTTAAGAGTATTTATTATTGTTTCGGAGTTAAATATGATATTTGATGTTTATGATATTACGAAAAGGTTGGTACAGTGGAACCTCCCTGTGCGACCAACTCTATTAGGCGACCACCTCCCTCGACGACCATTTTTTCATAGAACGAAATTTATTCCCATAGGCTCAATACTAATTTGACCTCCATTCAGAGACCATCCCAGTTGAACCCCCTCCATGAGAGACCGATTTTTTTGAAGAAAATGAAAAAAAAATAATTCCGGAGAGTGCATTATTCATCAAACTTCTAAACTAAGTTTAGATTTTTTTTTTTTTTTTTTTTTTATCCCGGTAACTTTAAAGTGTTTAAACCCCTTTGTGCCTTTTTAGGCAATGAATTTAACTCTGATTACAAATTAAGACTGACGGTTAATAAACTACTCTGCCCTGTTGTGTCGGAAAACTCTAAAAGAAATAGATAAAGTAATGAAATCGTCATTATTTGTTCCCGCCCACAAAAAAATGCATTTATTTACTAAACTTCGAAAGGACTTGGAAATAAAAATTATAAAATATAAAACTGTAAAATTAAAGCAAAGCTCAATGTGTTCATTTTTTAAAATCTGCAGTAATTAACTTATGTACTTAAATTTTATTTTGATACTTAAATTTTTATATTTTTTCCTAGTGTGAAAAATAAATTTAAGTAACATTGTTACTATTTTTCAACAATTAAAATCTAGATTTAAACATGACCTCCATTAAGAGACCACCTCTCGGAGAGACCAATTTTTATTGGAACAGTGCGTGGTCGTTTTAGGGAGGTTTTACTATATATTAATTTTTTTAAATTGTATCTAAACATTTTTCTGCGGGTTATGATTTTAAAATTTCGAGACTGAGTAATAAAAAAAAAAATAATTATAGACATTCTGCATCAGTTATTAAATTTCCTTCAATTTAAACGCATTTTCTACGTTTTTGATGCACGTAATTTTTGGCACTAAAAAATAAAACATGATATTTAAGCATCGAAATAAAATGTTTTTTATGCCTGTTTTGAAGTTTATCGATAAGACAGCTTTAGTATATATTTTAAAAAGTTCATATTTTCTTACATAATTCAGGACTGAATATTTTTTTAAGAGATTAATAACTACTTTTTTACATTAAAATGTTTTTCAAACAATAAGAACTTTTATATGCAGTCATTCACTTTATTTTTATTAAAATGCATACAGATACAAATAAATGTAATGTGTTTATTTTTATATTTATTTTTTTTCTATTTCCCAGGTCAATCTTATCGTATAAAACATATCAAATCTATTTTGCTCATATTCCCAAAATACAATATCTACGGGAATAAAAAATTTAAATTAAATATGACTTACCGTGTCGTTTCATTAATAAGTATTGTTTTCAACAATAATGGGCCAAAATTAGAAATCATGATTAAGTTAAGGAATATGTTTAAAAGACATATATATACATATTCCAGAGAACTTAAAATTTAGACTACATGATCATATTAAATAAAACAAAAGCAAATCACAGCGGAAAAAAAATGCACATTCTTAATATTTAAATCATACTTAGAACTCATTTTTTAAAAAAATATGTAAGTTTATAAGCATTGTTTTTAAGTAAAAAAGGGAAAAATATTTTAGAACAATAGGAATTTGCAAAAATAGCAATAATTTACTGAAAAGTACGGTAAAAAGATAGGAATTTATATTTAAAACCAAAAATTTAAATGACATCAAACATTGTTATAACATATACATAATATCCACCTATTAAAAAGTTATTTATAAAACTTTAAAAGTAATATTTTTATAGGGTATGCAATAAAAGCAAACACAAAGGATAAAATTGGAATAAAATATATTAGTTTATTTCTGTCAGTAATCTAAATTAAATTCATATGTAACTTTAACTGATTTTTTCCTTAAAAGTTCAATTAGTGTTACAAACTATGAATTAAATAAATATTGCTGATAAAGTATTTTATTCCAATATTTACCACGCTTGTATCTATTTTCATTGCATGCTGTAAAAGATGTGATTCTTTTAAAATGCCCATAAAAGCAAAATAAAAAAAGAATTGACTCCATAAAAAATGAACATTCACTTCTATGAAAGAGTGACTATTCACTCCTCTAGGGGTGAAAAACCGCACTCCTTTAGCAAGAGTGAATAGTCACTTCTCCGAAAGAGTGATTATCCACTCCTGTTTAGAGTGAATATTCACTTCCCAGGAGTGACTATTCACTCTTTCAGAGAGTCAAAAATTTCACTTTTGCTCAGAGTTGAATAGTCACTCTAAAGAGGTTGGGCATATTTTGACTCTGCGATAGAGTGACTATTCACTCCTCTGGAGTGAATAGTCACTCCTTTTTATTTACAGTGTACAGAACAAGATAATTGACTGACTTTACATGCACAAAAACATTTAAAAGAATTTTTGTTCAGAATTTGATAAATATATTTAGACATATAATGTTATTACGCTACATGTGGTATATACCTATTAAAGTTTTACTTAGATGTTTAATTTTAAATGAAAATTATTTTGCATGCGTTAAACAATATGTAAATAAGATAATTTTAAGAATAATTTTCTTTGCAACATCCTGATGATTTCAGTTAAAGCAAATTAAAAAAGTACACAGTTAGACTTAAATGATATAATTGTTTAGTTCTTAAAAAAAGAAGAAAGATAAAAGTAATTTTTTATTATTATTATTTCACAATAAAATGTACTAGAGCATTTCCTTAACTGCAGTCTTGATTTTTTTTTAATGAAAAGTGTAAACTCTGTAACTGTTTTAGTTTTTCAATTTAAAATTTCATTATTAAATCAGTATAAAAGAGGGGTCCGCTGACCACTGTGCCCCTTTTTGATGTGGTCCAGTCAACGCCATGTAGACATGGAATATTTTGCATATATTTAGCAATAAATAAATGCTTTTTTCTTTAAATTTCATTTTTTCCCTTCTATATAATTCTAATCTTTACAAGCCAAAAATCTAAAATTCCAAACGAGACAAATTTTATTTTTGTAGCTAAAAACAGTCCATATGATTTCAGACAGATAACATTCATTATTATACAGAACAGAACATCAAAAAAGTTTATTCTATATTGGTATGACATCTTGAAAATTTAAAGAAAGGCTAAAAGAGCACTTATCTGATATCAAGTTTAACAAACCAAGTACAGCTTTATCCAGATTGCATCAAAAAGATAATATTAATATAAACTTCGAAAAAGCCAAAATAATCATTTCAATATCTAAACCATTACTCTTCAATAATCCATTGAGGTTTTACTTAGGAGTGATACTATTTGTAACGATGTCCTTTCTTATAATATTCCCGCGATTTGGTTTAAAATTCTGAGTATTTCAAGATATCCTGAAAATATGACTTGATCTTTTTACCCCTCTTCTAGAGCAGCGGACTGAACTTGGCTTGCGTATGCGTAGTATTTTGTTTTGTTTTACGTTTGTTTTTTTATTCCAGTCAGACATCTTTCCCCTTAAAGGAACGTGTGTGCGTTCGAAAAACCTCAGGGTTATATTAACTAATATCTTTAAATATGTTTTTAGTACTTTTTAAGTAATTATATGTATGTTTTAACGTTTATACTAATTTATAAAACCAAACTGTCTTATATTGTTAGCCATTAAGAAATTTGGAAAATTATAAAAATACATTAAGATGTTAAAGATTTTTAACTTGATTATATGAAATTTTGAATGAACTTTTTTTTTTTTTCTCCATAAAAGTTTTGAGTGAAAATACCACATTTATTATAACCCCAAGTAAATAAAGTTAATATCTGCAATATACATACATTTAACGTCTGAATTTGAAACTTTTAAAAGACTAAATAAAATAAGACAGACATGAATACAGTGTTACCTAAAACATTAAAAATACATTCTATTCAGTAAACGCTTCGCCAAGCAACTGCAAGGCCTCATCAGTACTATTTAACATTTGTAAAAACAAACAACAGACCAAATCAAGTACAGTTCATTTTTTAAAACAAACAATATTCACCAGGAATAGAACAGGCTTCATTCAATGTTGGCGAACGTTAATGAATAAACTAGCCTTCTAGAAACAATCAACCATGATAACTGTTACAACCTCATTTCAAAATACAAGCGTTCACAAATAGAGGGATGTGATCCGTTTCAAGAAAATGCTGAACTATTTTTGAATTTTTTATTTTTATTTATTTATTTTTTTTTTTTTTTGTATATTTACAATGGTTAAATTGTACTGACGAGGCCTTGCGGCGGCTTAACGAAACGTTTACTGAATGTATTTTTAATGTTTTTAGTAAATCTGTATTCAAGTCTGTCTTATTTTATTTAATCTTTTAAAGTTAATGTCATTCTTAATTATAAATTTTGGAAAACTTATAAGTGCCCGAAAGATGAGTTATTCTGATAATTTTACAAGTTTAATCTTATAAACCACTGGCTTATAAAGCTAAATGTTTTTTAAGCCCCCGGTATGCTATTTCTTTCTCCCAGCTTATTTTGTGTCGTCTCCAAAAAATAACGTTACATTGTATAAGCCTGCCGTAAAACAAAGCAGACGTATCATTGTACGATTAAATACTCTATAGTATTTTTTAAAACTTCTAAACATTGCACATTTTGAATTTTTATACCGTCATATGGGGGGGAAAAAGTACTTTTAAATGCAATTTGTTTGAAAACTGCATCTTCATTTATTTTTGAGATATTAATTTTTTTGTAGTTTTTACAGCCATTTGCTTAATATTGGCAACGGAGGTACTCCACGTGTGTAGAAAGTAAAGGAAAAACAGTTGTAAAATAGTAATTATATATTTTTGTTGCCATTTTCTCTTAACAACCGAAAGAAAATATAATTAAAATACGTGCTATTTTGAAAAAATATAAATGAATGATTTCTGATAAAACATGGAGCTAACTATATTTCATTTTAAATATCTATATTAATGCTACAAACAAATGAAAGCCTATTAATCATGAGATAGCCCCCCCCCTTTTTTTTTGTCGAGTTCCTTTAATGACGGCATCTTTTTGCTGCATTTGTGTGTTATTTCGCGATAGTGACGTCGTATGCCTACTTTAACGTAGATGTTTAAGAGTGAATCGTAAATAAGGAATTCTTAAGCGGATGCGAATGACGTCATTTACATAAAATAAAAGCGTGTACTTTAAGTCTTAAAATTGAAATATGCTTTGTACTATTTATATATATACATATATATATATATATATATATATTTTCATCGGGGGCGACACTAAATTCTGAAAAAGCAGGATTCCTGTTTTCTAGGGTTTTAACGCCGTTTTATACCCATCGAAGCACCCCTGAAAATTTCTTCATGCAAGAAGCTAACAGTGTTTGTCACGTAATCGTGAAAAATACGGCATTGAAGAAGTCTAACTTTATGGGATTATGAATACAACCCGGATGAATTCGCAAGAGAATCCAGAAATAAGAATCACACGGATCTTTACCATCTTCTAATAAGCTGCAGATCAACCTCTGAGGTCAATTTGATTAAAAAAAAAAAGACTTGCTCCGTCTTTGAATCATACCGTGCATCAAGCGCGAATCACGAATAGCTCATAAAACTGATCACGACATCGGGGATACAAAGAGAAAACCGATGAAAATTCGAAAAATGGACGGAAAACAAAGAAAAAAAGTATGAGAATTTCGAAATGCAAAAGCTGAACTATCTGTATTTAAGTTTTCTTACTTCTAAATCCTAGTTAATTTAGCAAATACAGGATATTTCGGTTAGTATTTGGAACGCTGTTTAATTGGGGCATCAGTTTTATTAGGACAAAATTGAAATGAAAAGCAGTTTTAAAAAAATAGTTTCTGAATGCTGATTTCGTGGGGATCGAAATACCAAAAAACACTATTTCTGGTACTTTTCCGGTTCCAACGATGACGTTGTTTAAAAAATATCAACGTTTACTATTTTAAAACTTTCTGTAAACCCTTTCGCGAATTCGCTAGACTTTCTTTCTTTCTCAGTACCTTCCCAGATGTCCCTTTCGTGTTGTGTCAGTATCGCATCTTGTAAATTTATCGTATTCGTATACCGTCTAAAAGAGGGAGGGACCTTCCCAGATGTCCCTTTCGTGTTGTGTCAGTATCGCATCTTGTAAATTTATCGTATTCGTATACCGTCTAAAAGAGGGAGGGAGAGGCGTGCTTTATATAATTTCGGTTTTCTCAGGAAATTTTTATCATAATTGAAAGTCTAATACATCTAAATGTCACAAATTAAATCGGCAATCACTATAACGGAGAG
The DNA here is from genome assembly GCA_963932465.1 of Maratus speciosus. NCBI lineage: Eukaryota > Metazoa > Arthropoda > Arachnida > Araneae > Salticidae > Maratus > Maratus speciosus. The sequence goes on along the minus strand of OZ010791.1, from coordinate 38,124,482 downwards.
TCTCTTACTTCGATCGGAGAGATTTTCTTTTAAAAATATAAAATCACACAAATTCGAGAATGTACGCTGCCGAAGGCAGTGAGACCCCTTAATTCTAGTTTCGTTTGATAGATTTTCATTAAAAAAATTAAATTATACATATTAGAGGGGGTACGCAGCCGAAGGCAGTGGGGCCCTCAATTCTAAGTTCGCTTGGATATATTTTCATTTAAAAATATGAAATAATATAAATTCGAGTGCGTATAATTCCGAAGGCAGTGGGATTCTCGATTCTAGTTCGTTTGGAAAGATTTTCGTTTAAAAATATAAAATTGTAAGTATATTTAAGGTAATATCACGGGACCTGGAACCACGTGGATGTCTATATTGTATAGTGCGTGTATATATATACATATGGAAATCGAAACATCTGTTCAAAAGTTATGTGTGAATACATACATAGTATATCAAAAAGAGGCAAACTTTAAAGGTAAAGCACGCTACATTAGCATTTTTTACATAGGAAACACGGATAACAACCCTTTCGTTCAACCAAAAATACAAGGTGTGTCACCTAAATTGTGACCCTAGTTTTCTTTCGCTTCTTCGGAGTGCATTCACATTAAAGACTAAGCAAAATTACAAGATCTCTGTCAGTCAATTATCACATTACTAATAAAAGCTCACCCCGCCCCCCCTCATTTCGAATAAATTTGCACCACTGGCTGAATATTAATGGATGGGATTAGGAGCTTCACACGGATCCTTGAAGTGCCCCTGTCAGTCTAAAACCATTAGATATGTTTAGCGGCACATTATCCTATCCTGATGCGAAAGAGCAAGAGATTAAAAAAAGTGATAGGAACTAGTATTGATCGAGAAGCTAACAAAGTAGCAATATAAACAGGTTTCTCTTCGAAAAATGCACGTGCAATATGGCGAAAGCAATCTCAATTTTTGAAGAGCACGACTGAGGACCCGGATATGCTCGTGGGGCCCACTAAGATTCTGGTGGCAAATTTCACCTTCTGCTCCTTGTTTTCACCCAAGTCAAAAAATAACATATGCTAAGCACCCCTTCTTCCTTCAAATCTCCGACGTGAGTCACGCTTGGGCCATGAATCACGCGTGAGACGGTCACGATACTCTCTGGACATGAGAATTTTCAAGCAGATACACCGGTTACACACACACACACACACACACACACACAAGAAAAGAAAAAAAAAACCTTAAAAAGCGTGGATTTGAGAGTGATAGGAAAAGGTACTCTTCTAGTTTTTGTTCTTGTTGTTTGTATGAGGGATGATGTGGTCCTCTCTCACTTGATCTCTCGATCTCTAGCCTCCCAGTCACATCCTGTTGTTGCTAAGGCAAACTAAAAGTGCCAGACAAGGTCCGATTATGAAAGTATGGGTCCTACAGCAAATTAAAATTTTCGGGACCCAGCATAAATTAAGTGGTAGGTCACCTCACATCATCAGTGGCGAAGCGAAATTTTCATGAATATCGGGGTTGGTTGAATAAAAAGTGGATAATTTAAGTGTATTATAAGATGATTTTCTTTTCAACTAAAGGCTTTTAATCTCAGGTAAAAAATATGTTTTAAAATTAATTTGATTTTTGCAAAGAACTACACGGATCACAAAAATTAGCATCGTGGGACACTATAGTTGAATACTCCTAGAACAGATCAAACATGTGACATGGCTGACCCCGCTCGAGATGAAATATGGAAACGATTTGGCCAGAGGCGGACTTCCTTAGGCTGAGTTGGCTGAAGCCTAGGGGCCCAGAAGAAAGGGGCCCGTTGCGGAGAAATTTGATCTTTTTTTAAAATGTATATCGAGCTAATATATTATGCAAAAGAGATATGATGTGCTATATTCCTTGCTTTGCTAACTTATTGAATCCTGTGATTCATTAAGATGTAGGTTGTACCTCAAACACTACTATGTTTTTAATTTCTTCTATTCATATAAAGAAAAAATTAGATTCGTTAAATTTTCGGCTTTCACTTTTGGATAGATTAGAAATAGTTTCGCAAGTAGATATATGACAGCGTTTTGTTTTTTGTAATTTAAACACAATAATTGGATCATTAAAACAAAGTTTCAGTTAATATGCAATGTGAAATACACTCTGATAAACAAAAATGTTTTTTTAGAATAAGAGATTCCACACAAATGTCTGTATAAAAAATATATTTATTTGTAAATTTACAGCAAATTCGTTTTGAAAGGAAATGTATGCAAAAGATTCAAAAGTATTCTCAGAATTGTATTGTACATATTGCTTTGAGAGAGGGGAGCCACAAAAAAGTCAAGCCTAGGGACCTGGGAGGTGGTTCATCCGCCTCTGGATTAGGCTAAATATCAGAGACAACACAATAATATCCGTTCAAATAATTTTTATTACCATATAGACTGAGTAAAATTATGACATTTTGGATAGCTGAATTCCAACAGTTCAGTTCAGATGAAGTCAGCTATATGCAATCCACGAATTATATCACGAATAGTAATTAAAAAGGGTGGTCACCATTTTTGTAACGATTTTGGCTTTTCTCTGTGATTTAAATTTAAATGAAACAAAAATAAAACCTATATGGGCATCGATTCAGAAGAGGATCGTCTGCATCATTAAAAATAGTATTTGTTTTAAAAAGTCGCTGGAAAATAAATGGATCGAAGGTATAATAGTTTTATTTAAAAAAAAAAAAAAAAAAAAAAAAAAAAAAAGGAAAGAAGCGACAAATATTACATTTGACTGGGGAAAAAAGATAAAAAATGCATACCCAACAAAAGGTGCATTCACCGCTTATTATATCTAAAGCAGCATTTCATGTTTTAAAAGAAAATCCTAACCCCCCAAAAGCTATCGGGCAATTCCATCGTAACTGACGTAACATTTTGTCATCGAATTTTGTTTTCAAATCTATGTAGAAATTTTATTAATAAAGCTAGAACAAATTTTTACAATTTAAAATATTTCTTACCAAGGTCTTAATACTCAAATACCTGCAGATTATTTCAATCTCTCTTTGAGTCCCAAAAATTGCAATTCAAAATTCTGTAACTGACGTAACATAAAATAGACAAGCATTTTTTCTGCCTTCATTGAAGCGTAAAAATTATCAAAACTATCCAGTTACAAAAAGTGATTTAATGTTCTCCACAACACTAAGTAATGCCAAATTATAACAGTAACTTGTTTAATTAATTTCTGAATAATAAAACAAGAAAAAAAAAATGGCATTTACACTTGTAACTGGCGTAACATTATGACTTTACAAAGACAATAATGGTACTTAACTTAGTTTGTAAACAGTAATTTACAATGCCTTTTTATTAGGATTTTTCTATAGAATATAAAAATATCAAGTTTTCCAATCATACCCTTAAATTAAACATATTATAAATTTGATCCCCCCCCCCCCCAAAAAAAGATGATTTTCTGTGGAATTCCCCTATCGCAAAATATTTAAACATCTCTATAGGAACTGTAAACCAACTTATAAAATCTGATTTAAAGCAAATTAAAACAAAAGAGCATGATGTTTCACCGCCTTAGGCGAAAAAATGTTTCCCAGCGTAAGACTATATGCAGATTGCTGTATGAAAATTATTTGGTTAAGTGAAAAATGGAAATATGTAGTTATAACTGATGAGATTTGGGTATGTATATACATGTGATTGCAATAGAAAATGATCGATTTACTACCAACAGAAGAAAAAGACCTAAAACACTGGTTCAGAGAAAACAAGGAAAGTTTTGCTAAAGATTTTATGGCTATTGCTGGATTATCTTACATTGGAAAACTTAAAATAAGGAAAGTAGAAAAAAATGTCAAAAATTAACTCTGACTAATATCAGAAATATATTTTAACGCTTATAATAAGAAGACATTCCATCGACATTCGGGCTAGTCACTCAGCTTCCGATTTCCCCTCACTCATGTAAAGTCTATGGGCATTGGATGCATTCGTCTATTTAAAATAGCTCCTCGGGAAATTAATATTTTTAACTTCTATTCTTTGTGTACACTTCCCAAGAGATGTCTCTTTTTTTTCTTAGTTCTCAAAATATTTCTAAAGTATAGACTTCATTTTATAGGAAGTGTTAAAGTCTTACTCACAGTTCGCCCGCTTTTAACACATAAAATGTTACATTCAGCCTAGATTTTAGAAATATTTTGAAAACGAAGAAAAAAATAGACATCCCTTAAGAACACACAGAAAAAATATGTTAAAAATATGAATTTCCCGAGAAGATATTTTTAATGTACGAATCAGGGTTCGTAAATATCATGATATTTTCGAAAATATCAAAAATATCCGATATTTTGATATATATCCGATATTTTCGATATATATCTGATATTTTCATATAGTCAACTTACTGCTGATAATGAATATTTTCAATATAAATTAGAAAATAAAACATATTGCAATTAACATAAAAACTTAATCAAACAATAGTATTCTAAAAATGCATTTTTTTTTTTTTTTACTTAAAACAAAATTGAAGATATACCAATTGAAAACAGATAGAATTTGCTTTATACACCTATATATGTATATAAACTATAGGATTAGTATTAAGTTTCGAGAAAGTTTTATATTTTATAAAATAAAATAGCTTTTTTTTTAAATTGAAGAATTTTAACATAAATGTAAGCTTCTCTTATTCTTTTATTCCCTAACCTGTTTACAGTTTAGACTCAATTAAACCAAAATCAGAAGGTTCTTTTCTAAAAATGCTGTATATACATGATTATCTAAATTAATTGTCTCACAGAATTATTAGTTCTATATTTAAAAATAAAGGTTTCAAACATAAAGCTTGGAAAAGATATTTGTTTTCTACTTTGCCTAAAAAAGTCACTGTCAGAGACAAAAGTTCTTTATCTACAGAATGGCACAGTCAATAACAGTTGAAGATTTCATTTACATTTGTTTTGACTGAAGAAAATACTAAAATTATCTTGCCCATTGATATTTTGAAAATAAATATCAAATATACAAAATATCAAACATCTTGATATTTTGAAATTAAATATCAAACATTTGAAAATATCGAAAATATCAAAAATCTTGATATTTTAAAAATAAATATCGGATATATATCATGATATATATCCACTGATATATATCAACGAACCCTGGTACGAATACATCAAAAGTCCAATAGACTTAACATTACGGAGGAGAATTACGAAGCTGACTGACCAGCCCCATTAACCCAAGTAATCGTCATTGTGTTAAGTTCATCAGGATAAGGCTATCAGCCATACGAACTAAAAGATCTTTTTGAAACACCATCAATCATTGAAAAACTTTTAAATGAGCTAGGCCTTTCGAAAGATCCGAGTCTCTCTTCGTCAGGCGCAAAGAAGAAAGGCCTAGCGCGTTTGAAAGTTTTTGATGGTGTTTCAAGAAGATCTTTTAGTTCCTATTGATTCACACCAGTTTCAACTTATTTTCTTTTATCAGCCATACCTCTAAATCAAATCTACTGCTATAGTTTAAAAAAAAAAAAAATGAGAAATGAAACCGGAATGGAGGCTATTCCACTTAACCCCTTAATTCTCGCTCCCGTGATGTTCACGGGCTGTGTCTTTTATTCAGATTGTTTGATTCCCACCAGATTCATAAAATAGTGTTATTGGTTTCATTATGGTATCATTTTACCTGTGGTGCCAATAAGCAATTTGAATTTTTTAAGCGTAATTTAATACGACCGTTAAGGAGTTAAAAATGCATCCCACACGTCCCCGACATGTCTCTTATGGATTACTGTGCATTTGGAATTTTAAAACAAGTTCTATATAAACGGCATTCGAAAACGCTGGATGGACTCTAGAAGATTGTGGACGAGGAGTGGAATAAAATCAACCTTGATATTTTTAGAAAAGCTCTTTTACCTTGGAAATCAAGATGTAAAAAGATGTAAATTCAACAAAATAACCGGTCAGGTGCGAGTATTACTCGCGCACAGAGGGCTCCGTACAATAACTACATGAATTAGTAACTGGACATTGCATTACACAAATATATCGTTAAAAGTTGTTATCTAGACTTTAAAAGCCGTTGGCGCATAGAGTACGCTACCCCGTGTCTTTATGTATGTCCAAACCGCCCGTGCCTTTAAAAGTTAATATCTTGGCTAATGAGTAAAGACCAACAATTTTTTTCCAAAATCCTTATCAACAATCCTTTTATACTTCTGCGACGACAGGTACCACCAGCGCTCCTCAACTTCTTTGCTGAACTTAAATCGAAATTTGTGTGCAACGGAAAAATGCGATTTTCTCAAAAACTATGTTACCTAGGGTAATCGCTATAGTTTTCCTGCAAGGTTTAAATTCATTTCTACTACCCCTAATTTTTTCATATTAGTAGTTTCAGTAGATTCGGAAATAGAGGGAGGGGGCATATTTTTGCATTAAAGTTCCAACGATAGCTCTGAAAATATAATACCTAAAATTAAAAGAAATGTATTTTTGAATATGGCATTACGAAAGATTTCACAAGATACCCCACAGGATATACAAAGAAAAGATTTTTTTTTTAAGTAATTTAATTAGCCTACATTTTCCCTAAATATTTGTGAATGGTTAATAATCCATAAATATGTGGGTCAATAGCCTTTCTTACTTCAGCCGATTTGAACTTTCCACGTTCCATAGTTTACGAGTAAAATGGCTGTGACAGACGGACAGACAGACACGGGAGTGAACTTATAATGGTTCCGTGTTCACTTATTAAGTACGGAATCCTAAAAAGAGCTATCAGACTGAACACATTAGGAAATAAAATTCTTATTTTCGTTTATATAGTTCTTTTGTTAAAATCGTTACGAAAATGTGTCAATACCCTCTGTAAAATTAAAACAAACAAACAAATAAATAAAAATAATACATTAAAAACGGATGTTGAAAAATCTTTCATCCATTTTCATAAGCAGCATTTGGACAGAATATATTCAAGATGAAACAACTCTGCAATCCACTAATAGCAGTAGAAAAATTGGATATAAGTCATCTGCATCAGGTTTAGCGAAGCAAAATCAAGGGGAGAAGGTATAATGAGAGGTTAAGGTCTATTCCGAACTAAAATACAACTAAAAAAGTTACGAGAAAGATCGATCGTAGAGAGCTTAATTTATCTTGGCGGGCGTCTTTTTTCATTCAGAACTTTTTCCCAAGCGAAGCTGGCGGCAAAGTTCAGAAAATCAAGATGCTCGTAGGATTGCTAACGATAAATATATGCCGAGGAAATGAGATCGGAGCCACCCTACGAATGACATAAACAGAGTAACCTAAAAAAATTGCTGTTTAGTAAATTAATAAATTAATTCAGTATTATGAATATGGAAAACCAAAATAAATATTTAAATGAAGTTACGACTAGAGTTTTTACAAGATAAAAAATGAATATCATTCTTAATAAAATGAAACGAAAATGCGGCAATGGGAGAAAAAAAATATATTTTATCGCCAAAAAGTAAAAATCTCACAGATCATTCTTTAGGATAGTTTTAGAGTTATGGCGGGATACGAAATTTGTCTAAAAACCTACAAACAACCTATATAAGACGAAGTGGGACTCTTTGACGCAATTGCATAAATTACGGAAATGCAAGTAAATGTAATTCTGAAAATAATCTTATCACATCATAAAGAAAATACATCTATCTACATCTACGTTTCTATATGAACAAATCTGTATCTACACCCAGGGTAGTAATGGGCATAATAAATGATTTTGATATTTGAATAAACCATCCGGGGATGCGCAAAAGTATAGCTGCCTAGAGTTGCCAGGTCGACGTCACAAAAAGCAAGCACGGGCTTGTCAATTGCATAGGCGTAACCAGCCTTTTGAACGGGTGGGTGCTCAGACTTCTTAACCTGAACATATTGGTTACAAACAATATCTTATATGGTAAAACCTGCTAAAACGGAACCTCATAAAACCGGTCGAATATCCGTTTTAGACAGGTTTTCATCTTAGAAGGTATAGTTGTGTGGTATTTCTTTTAAAAAGGACTCAAACGCGATTTTTGTTTGCGTGAGGAGGGATGAGAAGGCGTTCAAAACATCACAACTAAATCTAATGGTAAAAAAAAAGATATGTAAATCTCCTTGCAGCAGTGACATAGGACAGTGACTAAGAGTGGTCACAAGTGTAAAATCTTTTGGCACCCTAACTTCTTATAAAGATTAAAAAAGGCCTTTAATCATGCTGGAAACTTCTATAGGCACAGGGAAACTCTGCATGAGATCTAAAATTATCTCAGTCAAAGTCTTGTAGATGAAATTTTGCGGGATGATAAATCTCAGATAATACATGCGGTACATCAGTACATGCGCACGAAAGTTTTTCAGAATGAGACTTGTTAGGGATCACCGGAGGGATCCAAGAAATTTTGGAGGAAAGTCTATATAAATAATTATTATATTATTATAAATAATTATAATATTCATTAATACCGTAATTTCCTGCCTATAATCCGCGGATCAAACAATCATGTTTCGATCCAGAAATTTTATTTCATTATTGAAATTAAATATTTATCGCGATTTAGCAAGTTACATTTTATGACACAAGATTTCTGTGTCCGAACATAATTGTTTGATTCGCAGATTATAGGCCGGAAATTACGGTAATTCATGTTTTTACCTTAGAATGTGTCGAATATAAGTAAAGTAGGTCATGATAATATACACTACATTTTATCAAGATGATAAAAAATATACTATCACGATGCGACTATGTAATAATAAAGATAGGTGCTTGTCTGTCTCTCTGTGTGTGTACGCGCGTGTGCGCGCTGAACTCTATAAAAACAATGCAGCCCGCACAGCCGTAAGATTTGACAGGACCTGTAGGTCTTCGATATGCCTGAAGTCATGCATATCGAAGACGATTTCTGAAATTTTTCAATTAATGTTTTATGCGATTTTTTTCGCATTTTGCGGCATTTTTTTTTTTCAAATTAGTAAAAAATATTCCGATTTCAATATTTTATTCAGTATAACCTTTGTCTTCTTTTCAATAAAGTGTTTTCGAGATTCTTACAGCGATTTTTCAAACAATTTTTTAATGTCATTTTTAGAGGGGTTTTTTCGCATTTCGTGGTGATTCTTTTTTTTTTTTACATTTCTAAAAATAATCCAGTTTAAATCTTTTACCCAATTAGTTAATTTCGTTCCCTGTGTTTTTTTAATCTTTTCCGAATTTTTAATGCGATTTTTAGCGGTGTTTTCCGTGTTTTGAGGCAATTTTTTTTTTACTTCTTTTGAAGCAGAAAAACTCTCCGGTAATTTTTGCAATTGTCGTGATTAAATTAAATTCGAATTAGAAGAATGTCAAATCAGTTCTTATAAGGAAGGTGAAAATTTAATTTGGCTTGAAATAAAAAACGCAATAATTCAGGATTAGCTTCTTTCGAGACAGAAGAGGTCATAGCTTGCTCGGGAGTACGTTGCCGAAGGCAATCCCCACCTGAATCCTAGAATTGTTTAATTCTACGTTCGTTAAAAAAAAATTCCACTAGTAATGAAATTTTCTTTGAGGGACAGGGATTGAAATAACGTGCGGGATCGCGCGATTTGCGCACAGAAAAAGAAAGTCCCGCATAATAAAAAATGCTGTGCAGTATTTCCCCCCTCCAAATTCTTTCACAGAACTGTGATTCTTCAGTGAGTATTTAAAAAAATTTTTTAAGTCCGCGATTTTTATTTCTTTTATGCAATTTTTCAAAGTCAATTCGTTAATCGGTCCCGGAAAATTTTGAGAATTTCTTCAAACGATCGTGGAAAAATGTCAGGAATTTCGATAAAAGAGTGCAGAAAATAATCGCGAATTTCGTCAAAAGATTGCGCAAAAAATTACAAATTTCGATAAACGATTGGCGAAAAAGTTTTGCAAATTTCGTCAAAATATCGCGGAAAAGTGTAGAGAATTTTGTTAATTGGTACGGAAAGATATCGAGAATTTTCCCGATCGGTCTCTCAAAACTATCGCGCATTTCGACAAATGACCCCAGTAAAAAAATCAGTTTCGTCAATCGGCCGCAACAAAAAATAAATTTCATCAAAGGATCGCGGTAAAAACGAGAATTTCGTCAAATGATCGCAGAAAGAAAATGCGAATTTCGTCAAACGATCGTAGAAAGAAAACGCGAATTTCATTGAAGGATCGTACTAAAGAAATGCCAATTTTTTAAAATATCGCGGTAGAAAATGCGATATTTGTCAAGGGATCGCGGTAAAAAAACACGAATTTTCACAAAGGTTAGTGGTGAAAAGCGCGGATTTCGACAAAAAATCGCGTAGAAAGACGTGAATTTCGTCAAACAATTTTGGAAAAAAATTGTAAATATCATGAAATGATCGCAGAATAAAATCGCGAATTTGGTCAAAATTTACTGTACTGGGCTAAAAGATTGAATCCGGGTTCCTTTTCCTACTTTCAAAAGCACGCAGCGAAACGAGAAGAAACTTTAAAAATCGTATAAAAATTTTCAGAGGAAAAAAAATACTATATTGACTTGAAAGACTGCAGCCATATTCCTTTTACGAATGTCAAAAAATGGCCGCGAAACACGAAATTCAACCAACCAACCAACCTCCAGATTAATTTGAATTTTCTATGTTATTATTTATCATTTTCAAAGGAGGCGGGGTCTGTGCACTCCCTCCTCTTCCCTCGGCTAATCGCATTTTAGAATTATGGTTTCACATCTGCATTCTCTTTCAATTTTTTTTGCGTCTTTCTACATTTTAAACTACGAAAGCAAAGAGACAAATAGTTTCTATCCTCGTCAAGAACTTGCGTTAATTTCTCATGAAATTGCAAGACATGCAATAGAAAGAACGGCGTTAAAAAAAAATCTCCCCCAAACAAAAGACGTCAAAGTGGGATTATAAAGACAGCTTTTTAACTTACTATGACTAATACAAATTCTTGTAAATATTCTAGTTTTAAAAAAGAAAAACAACATAATTTTCTTAAAAAACGAAAGAAAGAAAAAAAGAACGTAGATTTCTTTTTTTATCACATTTCAAAACTTAGGCTGTTAGTTTTCTGAACTAAACTAATTTGCTAAACTAATTGAACTCTGCTTTCACTTCTCCTTTTTTCTTTTGTAGATTTTGATTTTTTTAAATAATTCTTCTTGAGTCTTCCCAAGCGCGCGCGGGGGGGGGGGCCCTGGGTGCCCGGGCACCCAGGGCCCCCCCCCCCTCTGGTTACGCCTATGAATTGGGACATTAAAATGCAAGAAATCTGATGAAATAGGAACCTGTCTATAACGAAATTCTGTTTTAAGCTTAACAAAATAGTGGTCACTACGAAAAAATACCATACACTTAAGACATAAACCTGTCTAAAACAGAATCTTTCTCAGGTCACGTGAAATTCCATCTTGATAGGTTTAATATATGGAAAAAGCTCAATAATTAATCTTATACAGTAAAACCTGTGAAAGCGGATCTCTAAGAATCGAAGTAAATTCCGTTTTGTAGAGGTTTCTGATTGTGATTATACAATTATGGTTGTGTGGGGGTTATGAAATTGTTACGTTTAAAGATTGTGGTTTCCGTTATAAACAAGTTCCGTTTTCAGTGCTTTTACTAAGCAAGGTTATAATAAAACCTGTAAATATACCTGTAATTGTTAGGGATCGGGAAAATATTTCATCTTGGACTTCCGAACTCAGCATATAGATTTTTACAATCTTCCTTCAGGCGGAATACTTAAAAAAAATCCGTTATAGACAAGTTCTGTTTTTGCAGATTTTCGTGCATTAAGTTCCACTTGATGCAGGTTAACGAATAGAAATTTAAAAGAATTTGTGCAACCTAAAAATCGGGATTTTTGGCGTCCCACGCAGTGGTAAGCGGGGCGGGTCTTGGAACTCCTGAAAATCGGGACGCCCTACATAAAACGGGACACCTGGTAACACTACTGCCAACCTTCATATTTCCTTTTAATCGAATTATCCTTCTATATATATATAAAAAAAAAGTTTTGATTTGGAAATGGACCAATGAAAATCTGCGTAGATATTCCCGGCAGTTCGGCATCCAATTAGAATGCTTAAGCATGGCCTTTCTTCGTTAATATTAAAAAAACTGTTGCATACAAAAATATGAAAATCGGTAGTCTAGTACTATAGAGAAATGTTTGATAATCACGCTGATGCAGACAGTTTTCAAATCGAAGAATTATTTTAAGAGATATTTAATGCCAAAGTTGGACAAAATCGTTCCATTAAAAAAGTTTTATAGGAGCAAAAACTGTACATAGGAATTTAATCATTTTTAGATCATTTTATGCGTCAGAATTTCCCGGTGTGCAGACTGCATTTAGTTTTTTAATTTGTCTCATTTTTTGAGGTTTTATTTCTATTTTAAATTCAAATTTTTAGCATTTCGAGAGATATTTTTTACATATTTTAGAAAATTGTATTAATTTAAACTGTTGCCAACTGTAGGACTGGGCGATGTAGAAATTTCTTAAATCGATTTATCATCCATCCAACATCGCGATTTAGTGCTAAATCGCGATTTAACACCGATTTTACATTTTAGAATATGGAAGCCTATTTTTTAATTTTTAGTAACAAAATACGATCTTTATATGCCCGCCCCCCCCCTCCTGTATTATTTAGTATACTTAGCTTTTAATTTGTCAAATAATTTTGAAAAGAGGTATATTTTACACATAAAAAAGCTTTGAATGTACCAAAACACTAGCTTTTTTTTTCCATTTTAAAAATTAGTGACCTATTGTAATACATTTTATAAACTCATTCTATAAGAAGTAATATAAAAGAAAATGATTTTTTTTTTCTGACTTGTTATGCATACTACAATCTAAATTCCTTAAGGGGGGGGGGGGTTCCCCTAGCCCACTCAAATAGCACTTCATTGCTAACAGCCTACATACACTTTTTTTTTTTTTTCACAGACACAGATTTAAAAAGTTACTGAGGTAAAACAGAAGCATATTAAAAGACTTCAATGATGAATTTAACTATTCATTTATCATGATGAGAAAAGTAGTAAAAAAAAAGGGGGGGGGAGATATGAGAAATAAGGTGCAATTTTATATCTTTTTAACTTTTAGATTAAAATAAGATTTGTTTAACATAAATGCTGACATTTATATAGCGGATGGAGAAGGATTGAAAGTGTGACCCTTGGAGCACATCACTGAAATTGCTGATTTTTTCGTGGTTGTTGCCATCCTTTAAGATTAGTAATATAATATAATCTTAAAATATATCTCTTTTTAATAATAACAAAATGTCAAAAAAGCAAAAAATCGCAGATCTGCAGAAAAATCTAATGAATGCCTCCTCCAGCCCTCCCTCATTCTGCTGTAAAAATAAAGTTACTTGACTCATTACAGAACTTTATTAAAGTATTTTTAATTAATTACAAAATAATAATAAATTAAAACTAAAATATTCCCATAATACCTAAACATATGAAAATTAATTTTTCATGAAAATAATTAATAAAAATATAAACTAAAAATGGATGAATTTGGATATAAATAGTGAATCAATTTTAGCAAGATACTCAATCCATGTGACTGGCATTGAAATCGGATGTCAAATCTGACGCATGACTATTTTAAAATATTTTAATTAATTACAGAATAATACAAAATAAAGAATATGTATTAAAATATTACCCAAACATGGGAAAAATGAATGTTTCATTAAAAGAATGCATAAAAATAAAAACTGAAATTCGATGAATTTGGATTTTAAATATGAAACTTTATTCTTTTTTTCCAGCCATAAATACTCAATCAATTTCAGGAAAAAAATAGTAGTAGTAAAAGAAAAATATTTCATGTGGATCACGGCCAAATAGTGATACACAAAACAATGCATGACTATACCTTTAAAATAATTTCATTAATTACAAAATAATAGAAAATAAAAAATAAATGTTAAAATATTACTAAAAACATGTAAAAAATGAATTTTTCATCATAAGAATGCATAAAAGTATAAACTGCAAGTCGATGAGTTTGGATTTTAAATATAAAACTTTATTATTATTATTTTTAATCATATAAATGCTGAATGAATTTCAGGAAACAATCTTTTGAAACAATGCAGGATTCTACTTTAAAACATTTTAATTAATTACAGAATATTGGAAAATAAAAAATACATATTGCAATATTACTCAAATATGTGAAAACTTAATTTATCATCAAAAGATTGCATTAGCATATAAATTGAAATTCGATGAATTTGGATTTTAAGATTTAAACATTACTTTTTCCTTTCAAATTTCCACTATATAAGTTCTTAATTTCTGAAAAATACACATTCCAATTTCGTAAACTCTGAATCTTGTTTACAAAATAAATAAATAAATATCAATTCTTACTTAAATCGCCTTTTTCTTAAATTGGATCCTGCTAAATCGATTTAACACCAGCTTGGCTTGTTTTCATTAAATCCTCTTTTTCTTAAATCGGAAAGCATGGAGGCTTGCGATGTTTGCTTAAATCGGATCGTCCTAAATCGATTTAACACCAGCTTGCCTTGTTTGTCTTAAATCGGAAAGCATTGAGGCTTGCGATGCTTGCTTAAATCAGATCCTCCTAAATCGATTTAACACCAGCTTGGCATGTAAGTGGTAGATACATCAAAGTAGATAAATCGGTTTTCCGATGTTAGCTCTCAGTCAGTATTTTGTTTTAAATCGATTTAAAGCCAATGACTAAATCGCAATTTAAGACAATGGCTAAATCGCGATTTAAGATAATGGCTAAATCGTGATTTAAGACATAGGCTAAATCGCGATTTGACATTAGCTAAATCGTGATTTCCGATTTTAGCTTAAATCGATTTAAGACCAATGGTTAAATCGGATTTCCGATGTTAGCTTTAAATCGATTTAAGAGTTAAATCGATTTAAGGCCCAGGCCTAGCCAACTGTATAAACAGAGCAAATAATAATGTTTGCTTCAAATTAAAACTTTATTTTACACGTGACTATTATAAACAGAAAATATAAAAAGCAGGAACTCATTAAAAATTACGTCATAAAAACTATATTTACACGTGAATTTTAAAAGAGAAGGAATATTGTAAAATAATAAATTCCTTAACATGCGTTAGAAGTCTTAAATAGGAGAATTTACGTCACATTTACGTCACATTACACTTATTACGTAAAATGAATAAAAAACAATATTGCAAAACAGTTTAAATTTAAAAATTGCGCGAGACATTTATTTGATATTTTAAGATGATCATAATATTTCATTTCTAACAAAAGTATTTTTATGTGAATATAAAAAGAAAGAAAAGTTTGGTGAAAATTACGTCAGATTATAATTGTCAGATTCAAATTATAATTCAATCTTCCGAAATCTTTTTAAAGCCGATCAAATTAGCGTGCTGTTAGAGTCTGCGGTGTCTGAACGGGGGTTGACGAGCGTAGCTCGTAGGGGACAGAGCCCCTTAGATTTTGTGAAAAATAAAATAAATAAATAAATAAAATAAGCACCTGGCTCTTAATTCTTTTTGTGAAAAAATAAAATAAAATAAATAAATTGAATTTTTTTTAAACAAAATTTCCGGTTTTAATTAATTTAAAAGAATACGAAGATACACGCCCAAATGATTCATTCTAACATCAAAATCATACCATCACTAACCCAGGGTCATGAACAGGGGAGTGGGGGCAAAGACAGTTTAGTTGTGTACATGTACAGGTTTCTAACCTGACGGAAGGCCTCTTTGAAGAGCAGATTTCGTACTAAGTTTATATATATATATATATATACGACTTAACCCTTTCGAGGGCGGTGTCCTTAAAAAAGGACACCTAATTTTAATTCCAAAACTGACAAACAGCAGCAAGAGTATTTAATTAAAATTTTCTTATTACGTGACAATAAGAAAGTTCGTATTTTCTAATAAATTCGTTTATAAATTCCGGTGTCAGTCCATTATTTCATCAGTTTATAAACAGAACTACTTCGCGCCGGTAAGGGTTAATAGGAGAGGCGTGTTCGCAATCAATACAGAACCGTACGATTTCAATTTCTGTGCACGCCCCCGTCCACATTGACACATAAAAGAATCTATACGTCTACATTAGCAAATCTATATTTATTACACACATACAGATCTGCATTAGTACTTCGATATTTATATTAATCTCCCGAATAATAATAATAATAATAAAAACACGTCACTTAAATTGCGAAATCTTATTTTCAAAAAGTGAAAGTAAGCATTCAATCTCTTAAATAAAATAAAATAAAAAGCATAAAGTGTTAATTTGTAAAGAAGCGAAAAGTAAAATAAATAAATAAATAAATAAACAGCCAAAGTTTGAAACAAGCTGAAATTCCCAAAGAAGATTATTCACTTTCTAAGCAAAGTAAAATGGATCAGAAAACACGCTTTTTCTAGGACGCGGCAAGTCAGAAACGGACACTGACACCATTCTAGCCAAGATCGCTTCCTTTAAAATGGATAGCGCACAGCCTGCCATACCTAACATTACAGAAGAGTTATCGGAAATATTCGTAAAACTACCATCAGCCCAAGGTATTAACGACATCAGAAACGAATTTGGTCATCAAGAAAACAAATTTTGTTTAAATCTTGATTGCAGAAGCAAAGTACAATGGAAGACTCTTAAACCGAAGAAAAATAATAAATTTTGCATCCTACATATACCTTGAAATACTTTCTAACATTACGAGAATACTATTACGAAATTTCCCCTATTATAAGTAGTGTGAAGGAATTACTAAGAAGCGAAACAGTACAGACTCAAAAGCTCAAGAAAAAAAAAAAGAAGAAGAAGCAGGTTTTCTTCAATATTTTACTACATAGTTGCAACTTATATTTTTGTGTTGGGAAATATAATAGCTGCATTTTTCTTATAAGTAACTTTATTTTAATTTAATTAGGCTTTATTAAAAATCTGTTTTTTACCAAATTCATACACTTTACTATTTTTTTTTTTTTTTTTTTTTTTCATGATTATGCATTTAGAAAAAAAAAAAAATATCCGAAGTACAAAAATCCATAATAGAGTTATCCAATTTCCATTTAACTGAAAAACTTTATTAACTTCTTTGTTTATCGGTATTAAATAGCATATACCTGTTTTCCTATTAAGAGATGAAAATTTAATTTACGTTACAAAGTATTTAAAAAAAGACAGTGTTAGTGTTAGATATTGGCACCCATTTTATTCGAAAAACGAATATATAATATATCAACTACATTTAAAAATATCTGAATTCCGATAATTTTGCTACAGTGCCAAATGATGTAACAAAAATATTTTACCAGCGGGACATTTTATCGATTATTTAGATTCATAAAGTTATACTATTTTATATTAATTATACTTTTTTTATTAAGCTTTTGTACATAATTAATATATTTTAATTTTGTGCATCATTTTTGTTTTCTGTCAGTCTTTTTTTATTTTGATCTATTTTTTCCGCAGACCTGGAAAAAAAGAAAAAAAAAACCCGAAGTCATAAAAATCGAAACATTTTATCGCCATGGCTACCGGTCAACACATTACACTAATTATTCACAAATTCCTGTAAAACTACTTTTACGGCAACAGTAGTATGTAAGCAGTAAATCCATTTTTGGCATTCGGTATCTCACACGCAAATACACAAAAAAATAATTCAGTTTAATAAAGAATAATATCAAATTCATTTCAAACAATATTTACCCCACATGTTAAAGTACAGTAGAACCCCGCTAATCCGAACTAATTGGGACCGGTGCCTTTTCGGATTACAAAAAATCCGGATTACCCTAAATTCCGAGAAAAATAGTAAAGAAAAAGATGCGCGCTAAATAAAATGTAAGTTATAAGTACTCAGTAGTACAGTAAACATCCTCTATTCCGGCTTCCTAAGGTCCGGCATGCTGGATAATTCGGCACGACATTTGAAAAAAAATACTATTACTTGTTTAATCACTCCTGATGTTTATAATAATTCAATGGATCTTAAGAATGAGGAATTGCGTAACAACCCATTACAAACGGTTAAAAATCTCGAATTAATAAATAGCTCAGTCACCACGTCGACGAGGGGGAAGAAAAAACATTTCTGTAGATAATTTGCGAAATCAAACTGTTGAAAGGAGAAATAATTTTTTATCATCTGAATTCAGGGTTCGTAAATATCATGATATTTTCGAAAATATCAAAAATATCCGATATTTTCGATATATATCCGATATTTTCAAAATAGTCAACACATTGGGGATAATGAATATTTTCAAGCATAATATAAATTAGAAACTAAAACATATTGTTATTAACATAAAAACTTAAACATTGGTATTCTAAAATGCATTCCTCTCTTTTCTTCTTCTTCTTCTTTTTTTTTTTTTTTTTTTTTTTTTTTTACTTAGAACAAAATTGAAGATGTACTAAATTGAAAACAGATACAATTTGCATATATTTGCATATGTATATAAATTATAAGATTTGTATCAAGTATCGGGAAAGTTTTATATTTTATAAAATAAAATTTTAAATACAAAATAGTTTTTTTTTTATTATTATTGTTGAAGGCTTTTAACATAAATGTAAGCTTGTCTTATTGTTTATTCCCAAACCTGTAGTACGGTTCAGACTCAATTAAACCAAAATCAGAAGACTCTTTTCTAATAATACTGTATATAAATGATTATCTAAATTACAGTTTATCTTTCAATGGCTGTTCTGAATTAATTGTCTCTCATAATTATTAGTTCTACATTTAAAAATAAAAGTTTCAAACATACAGCTTAGAAAAGATATTTGTAAAAAATTCTTCTTGTATTCTTTGCTTCAAATGTATTCTTTGCCTAAAAAAGTCACTGCCAGACACAAAAGTTTAGCTACAGAATGGCACAGTCAATAACAGTTGAAAATTTCATTTACGCTTGTTTTGACTGAAGAAAATATCAAAATTATCTTACACATTGATATTTTAAAAATAAATACCAAATATACAAAATATCAAACATCTTGATATTTTGAAAATAAATATCAAGAATTTGAAAATATCGAAAATATCAAAAATCTTGATATTTTAAAAATAAATATCGGATATATATCAAGATATATATCATGGTATATATCCATTGATATATATCAACGAACCCTGTCTGAATTAAATACAAACTTTTTTCATTTTAGAAAAGAATTTTATAGTGTCTGGCAAACAAACTGATTACAACCAACCTGGAATTATTGCATTATAGCGTCTTCAATGAGCACAAAATTTATGCATGCTGAAAAAGTACTTTTTTTGTTTTTAGTACAATATTTCAATGTTATCAGTTAATCTGTTCAAGTATAATTTTCGAAAACAAATCGGTTCGGATTAACCGGAATTTTGGATTAGTGGGGTTCTACTGTATTTAAATTAATTATTTTTGCAACTGATAACAACAACTTATTTAAATTTGGTTGCTGTCAGCCTTCTACAGCCCAATTTAAAGCTCTATTTTAAAAGATTCAAAAATAGTTACATGTTATAGCGTAGGGTAATTTTTATATCAAACGGCATAGAAATTTTAAATACATGCTATAATAACATGCAAAACAAAACGAAGGTGGTCGTACATTCTTCTGAAAATAGCATAAAAGACTGGCACAAGTGGCTAGTTTTAATAAATGCATTAGCTTACCAATAAAATTCACATTGGAATTAATCAAAACCTTTTAGGGGAAAGTAGGGGAATGGCACTCACTTAAGGGAAAACATGAATAGCTAGTCAAATTTAGACAAAATAATCAATATTTTATTAACGAAGTATAACTCCAAAGCATAAGGAACAGTTTGCAATCAACTAATTTGCATAAAAATTTAAGGAATTTTTTTTTATCGTTTTATTTAAATGATCATCGATTGAGCGGTCATGCCCGAGATGGTAGGGTAATTGCGCTCAGAGTTTGAATACGACATTTAAGTAAGACAAAAGTCACATATGTAGTTGTGTGGGCTGTTCACACCACTGCAGACTTTTTGCGACCACTTTACATATATTGTGCACACATATTGTGTTACACATATAGTGGGCTACTTTTTTTTAATTTAGGTTTTTTGATTTTCACCACTTTTTTCAAATCGTAAAATTCTTCTTGTTTAATGACATATTAATTAATGCGAAAACAGGGGAATTTTACCATTTCAAAAAAGAGATGTTAAGCAATAAATTTGAATTTTAAAAAAGTTGCCCACTGGCAATACTTGTGGAATTCCACCGAGCGCCATTTGCCGTTATCGCCATGTTGGGTTTTAATGCATTATAATTGGCGTAGCAACGCACTACAAAAATAAATAAAAGAATGAAAGTACAGCTAAATGTATATATTTTGTAGACATAATGAGTAAATTAATATTTGAAAATAAGAGTGTACACTTACCTTCAAGTTAGATGTTGCAGAATTTTATAATAAAACAACTGCAAACTAATAACGTGAGGAATACTTTCCTTCCGACGGTCACTATATCCTTACTGGGAGCTTACGATGAAGTTCGCTAGGTGTCGGTACGGATCGCAAGTTTTCAATTCTATTCTGTTTAGAGATATTGGGTGAGCGGGATTACCCTTCTGAGCGTCATTACCCTACTTTCCCCTACTTCATCACAAAATATCAGAATAATATTTAATTTTATTGTAATAGTTATTTTTTTTTTCAACTTCGATAATGGAAAGCTGTTAAATTCTTTTAAAGAAAAGTTTTTAAATCCTCTTAAAGAAAAATTGCGGAGTTCTTCCATTAACCACTTATTTAGTTATGTCTATATAATTCAGACGCGCATGATTTATCAAAAACAAGTCGAAAATTGTACGGCAAATATTCATACTCTAACTAGTTTTATAAATATTCAGATCTTGGTGCAATAGCTGTTGCACTGTTATGCAAAAAGGCATGATTTACACAATCATTTAATGAATTTTAGAAGGATTGAGATTATTCCAATTAAAATTAATTAATTAAATTTGAATTTTTAAGAATTTTGTGCAATATTTATAACTCCATTCAAATCTTTTATTTAAAATATTTTTTTTTAGCATTTTGTAGAATTAGGAGATGTACACATATAACGTCCTTACAATATAAATATCGAAATATTTCCGAACTGAAATTCTCCCCCCCCCCTCCACACCCCCATTTTTCAATGTCAAGAAAGGTGAAAAGATGCAATGGCAAAAGAAATCATTCTTTTAATAATATTTTTGGCACAGATGTCATATACTTGCACAAAACAAAAATATGGCACAGATGTCATATACGCTGGCGCGATTTTTTTACGACGCCAATTTGGCGAAAATCTCGTTACCATATCATCTATATCCGGGTTACCATATCAAGCAAAATAGCGACACTTTGGCGCCAGTTAAGTTCCGGGTGCGTATATGACATTGGCGTCAGAAAAAAATCGCGCCAATATGGGGCGTATATGACATCTGCGCCATATTTTTGTTTTGTGCAACCCATAATGCTTTTGGAACAAGACAACTTAAAGTATCTATAATTCATTCTAAACTGTATTATTACTAATCCATGTATTAAATGAATTTTATAACAAGTTAATTTAATGGTATTTTAAAAGTAGCGTCGGGGCATAAAGGGTTAAAGTAACAATATGAGTAATATTTATGCGCAGGACCCAAACTAAGGGGGAGGGGGTGCAGAGGTGGCATGTGAACCCCGGACGCCAGAACGAAAGGGCGCCAAATGAAGATTTTGTTTGTCGATTTTTCTGACGTCTATGTTTAGCACGGTATTGTTAAATTCGTCCTGTCTGGGGTATGCAAAGCAAAGAAGAATCTAAGGATGATATAGCATAAGGATCCTGTATAAGGGCCGTCCATAAATGATGTCACACTTTTTTCAATATTTTTTACCCCCCCCCCCCCTTTGTCACAAAGTGTCACACTTCACCATACCCCCTCTCTCCACCTTGTCACATGTCACGCTATATTACATATACTTGCAGTTCAGAAACAAAGAACTACATTATAGATTATATTTCAAATTTTATTTTAAAACTTTAACTTTGTGTTTTAATGACATTTGTGAGCATAACAATAAAAATGATTCGTGCACTGATTTCGTATGAAATAAGACTATAAGGTTTACAACAAAAAACATAATATACAATAGCAATAAAATACTAATATGACAGAGAAATTGAAAACAGTAGTATTTTGGAATTTTAAATGGAATTTAATATATTTGGTTTTAAATCCTATCTTCACTTTATCAATAAAAAATACTTTAATTTTAAAATAACTTCAAAATTTAATCTTTTGATTTTTAACTTATTGCTTTTATTTTAACCAAAATGTGTGATGTCACATTTCTTCTTACCCCCTCCCACCCCCTTGTCACAAACTGTCACAATTTCACGACACCCCCCTCCCCCCCAATCAAGTGTGACATCATTTATGGATGGCCTCTAAAGAAAATTTTTTTTTAATTCCGTTTTCAAAATTTCAATGAATCAATATTTGAGAAAGCAGATTACGTAGTTCAGTATTACATATTTTAAATTTTAAAAGAAATCGGCTATTAGAAAATTAGTTAAATTCTCTTTGTAAATATATTTTGCGGAGAACGGGGGGGGGGGGGGGGGGGGGTCATAAATCCATGTTTGCCCCGGGTGCAAATAAGGCTAGTTTCGGCCCTGTTTATGCGAAACGACATAACTCGAATGTATAACAAAAATAGTGCGTCAGACACGAGACGAAAATAAAACGAAACTCCGCCAGACCTCGGCCCAGTGGAGCGTTACCACGAAACGTGGTTGACGGGTCGGCTACGTAAACAAAACATGACCCAGAGGTAAGAGAGATCCGGCTACATAATTGAAACTCTCGCGTCTTCCAGACATTAGGGCTATCTACCTCAGATAGGACTCTAACAAGAAAACGGATGTGTGCGTCGAAAGTGCGCTTCAGTAGGCACGAATTTTTAAAGAACAGGGACAGGTCGCGGAAGTTTAATACTCAAATAAAAAGGGATAAAAGAAATTTCATCGAATCGATACAAGTACGAAATAGTGTCTTCGTTATTAACTTTACAAAATTTAGGTAAAACATGGTAGCTGTTTTTTTATTTTTTCGCCGGGATTTTCATACAAAATTGTTTCACGTATGTGCCTACCTACGTTTTGAAAAAATATGAAAATTTTATCAAACACATGCGTTTTTAGTTAAAACAGTAACAAAACTATGAATTCATGTAAATTTTTAATGGAATTTTAATTAACTTTTCAAATTTTCGCACTATTTAGTAAAATTTTAGTAAAGAATTGCGTTTATGCCAAATCTTCTATAACAAAATCTATTCAATATATTTCATTTTTTCTTTCAGCAATATATTAGCAAACCACTTACCTGTGTTATGAAGCAAACGATTTGCAATACCTCTTAAATTTACTAACATATACCAAATTTTTTGTACAAAACATGATTTTTTTTTTTTTAAGTGTATTGTTCAATAAAAATAGCTCTTAAATTAATTTATACATACTTACAAGTTATATTTTGCTTCATAACATACCATTAGATGAGCAGAACCTTGTGACAAAATTTTATTTCAATATCTTAAAATTTTTTTAAGAAATGATGTTTCTCCTAAACGTGCACAATGAAAAACGCAAATTAAGATTTGAAATCTTGCATATAGTACAAAAAATTATGTATAAAGTTTACACTTTTAAAATCCATCCTATTTGTAGGTCTTTATATATTTGTGTGTATATATTATAATGTTATATATTTGTGTATAAAATGTATTGTTTACCTGTCTGTGGCTCTTTAAATGGTCACTTCCGGTTTCAAAAAGTTCATTTCCGGTTTATATTTTGTGCTATAACTTTGCTTCTAATTATTGCTGAACCAAAAGTAAGGCATTTTTGGAATCCTAAATGTTTCAACTTTAATTTAAAATAATAAAACAAAAATCGAAAATTTTCGAAAAAAAACAGCGGTTTGAGGGTAGGCACATACCTTAAGTGCATCCTGGCAGCCTTTTAAAAAGTACATTTATTACTCATTGTAATCAAAGATATTGTTTTATATAAGTGCAACGCTTTTTTTCTTATTAAAATTCCATAAGTCCAATAAAATAAAATCCATCAGACAAAAAAATGTTGCACATTTTGAAATGATGGTTCGGTGTTAACAAATGAGCTGCTTTAGAGGAAGCTATCTTCCGGTTTTAGTTTGAGAGATTTCGTAGAAAACTTACATATTGAATATCTTGAAATTTGCATTTTGTGAGTTACCTTGTTTTACAACTGAGCCGTTTAATTAAACAATAAAAGTATATAAAAGGCAAAATTAGCGCCGGCCACCAGAAACAAGGACACTAAAGGAAAAAAATCCCTGCCGGCTCGGGCCTACAGGCGGAGGTAGATTTCGAAGTTAAGTACTAAATTCACCAATAAAACTTAAATCAAGATTAAAGATAAACCCAGTTCCTTCGCTAAGAATGAGCTCTAGGGAGCTAAACATTTTGTGAAAATTCTAATATACACAAATACACATACGCATGTATATGGAATAGGTTTAAAAATGGCTAAATCAAATTCAGAGAACCTCAAAGTGTTAAAATATGTTAATATTTCCATAGTCGGGTTTTTTATCATGTTCTAATACGTTTTTTCAAACTCACATGACGTTACATATTCACCTGCTGTGGTCCATTATATTTTCAATATGACGCAATATTTTTTTTTTGTTTGTTTGTTTTAATTCGTCAAACTATTTATTTCATTTTAAATTTTCATGCAGAAATCTTTCTCTAGAAAACTTATGACGTAATATTCAATTTGTTTTTAATTCGTCAAACTATTTATTTCATTTTGAATTTTCACGCAGAAATCTTGCTCTAGAAAACTTATGACGTAATATTCAATTTGTTTTCAATTCGTCAAACTGTTTATCTAATTTAATTTTTCACGTGAAAACATTGCATTAGAAAAGCAATTGTTGTGGTGAAAATTTTATTGTTTTTTTTTAATTGTTGGCAACAGCTATAACGAAAAATATTTATTTTTTCCTGCCATTGTTGTGTAAAAGCTGGTTTTATCAGAATCATGTTAAGACGGTATTCAAAATTTTTAACCTTCCCCATTCCCATTCCCTTGGACCGATTTTGCTCATTTTCAATCCCCGCCGAGAAATTAGCCATCTTAAAATTGTTGGCGAGTTTGAAGACGTTCCGTGCATAATTGCGACTTTTATCGTGCGGACAAAATTTAGTACATACATACATACATACATACATATATATATATATATATATATATATATATATATATATATATATATATATATATATATATATATATATATATAAACTTTTTAGGTGGGGGTGGTTTTGGGTTCCTGGGGTCATGTAATGAAAAGTTATGAAGGAATTTTTCAAAAGTCGCACCATGGTAACGACTGCAATAGGTAGTATTTCTTACGAAATCTACCTAAAAAAGTGACTATGAAAAAATTGTCTGCCAGTGGCCACAAGAAGAGTAAGCTTTTCTTGCATTCTATCAATGATTCCACTTTTGCTGGCTACAATATGTTAAATATTAACATATTTATTTGAGCTATTGAATTTTAGATTAATACTAATGAAAACTTTGTTTACTCTTCTGCACTTTTAAATAAAAAAGTGGGCATTTATAAAACTGCTTCTACTGGCCACTAATGAAATTTACCAGTTTTGCCCTTTAAGCGTAATAGTGCCCCATATTTGGCAGAAAATGTGATTTTACATTTCTTACACTCGATTACCATCCTTGTACACTTGTAAGGGGGAAAAAAAATGTTGGTTTTGCGTAAAAAGCTTATAAGGCTGTATACTACTGCTTATTTACGGTTTATTACTGTTAATTTTACGGTATACTCTGGTAACTGGGGTGTCAGTCTCATACAGTAAAATCAACATTTTCTTTTCCTTTTTTTTTTTTTTTTTTTTTGCATTATATCTATTATAAGATTTTAGGTTTAATGTTACGATATTTATTATTTTAAGTTTCGTTAGTCACAATTATGGTCATATTTAAGTTACTGTGATTAAAGGGAACATGCATTTCCAGTTAATTCTTAATTTTCCCTCGAAATATAGTTGTGTAAATTGTATAAAAAGGAAAATTACGTTACATATCTCATAGACACAAGGAAAGCAATTGAGGTATGTTTTTTGAGGATAATAATAATCGAATCGAGTGTTAAAAATAAGTAATGAAAATAACATACGAAGTATTTAAACGTATTTTTCTCAAAACATATTTCCCGGTCTATACATCTTTAAGTGCTCCATACGTTTTAATTTTTCTTCAGAATTCTCAATAACTCAAGTAGGGGCAATCTTGATACATACTACAGCAAATCTATGTATCCGTTTGGGAATGTTGGTTTATCAAGATCCTGAAATGAGAATTAAAATGGAAAAATATATGCATTTTTAATCAAAATTCAGTTTCGCAAAAGGCTTCTGCTCCCCCCTCCCTTTTAAACAACTATCTGTCGGATTTTTAAACAAATGTGACAGTATTGAAAAGAAATTTGGTCACCTGCTTTGATTTTTTGGCCACACTGCTTTTAGTTTTGAAAAATCTCAAAATTTATATGTAAAGCTAACAACGTATTTTTTCTTATTAAAAAGTAATTTGAGTAACATGATTAAATATTTCACAAAACACCGATACGTTTCCTTTTCATTAGTAAACTTTAATCAATATCTAAAATTTGTGTGATTATTGTGGAAATCTTCTAATGTGCTTTCAAATCTAAAGGAAAAGGGGCTGTGCATATATAACGTTATGGGGAAGGAGGTCTGGCATTTGATATCATGAGATATCTCTTGGGGGGAGGGGGGAGTTTGACTTTTGATATCATTATCATTTTTGATCCAATCATTTTTTTTTTTTTTTTTTTACACCATTACAGTCCGTTATCTTTTTTTTTTTAATCTGTTTTTATGAAAATACAAAGTTATTATTCCAAGATATTTAATATTCTAACGTTCGCCGTTCCTATTATTCTGTCATATACACAAATAATTCGTTGTTAGAGAAACCAGCTTCGAAATGATACTTGTCATTTTTACTAGTAAAAAATGGAGAAGAATTTTGTCCACACCTGTTTTGTTTATAATAAATTCTGCTGGTGCAAGGGCAAGAAGACAACATTATTGTTAAATGCATTGTGTAACAAAAAGCTATTACTTTTAAATAGTAAGTATTTCTTTAAAGTGTTATTTGATATAAAGTTATTTCATATATTATAGTATTATTTTATTAACTACTTCTCTTCATTTAAATCAGTCAAGTATGCGAATAATAAATGTATAACCATACCTGTATATTATTGCAAACGTATAAAAAGAAAACGAAAGAAAAAAATGTAAAAATAAAAAGAATTTTTAGTCACTGATAACGATATCATTAGCAGAGGGGAAGGGGGGGGGGAGTTCGGGGAATGATAACGTATGATATCGTGAGGGGGGGGGGGAGTAGGGGGTCCCAAATTTCCAAAAAGTTGATAACGTTATATATGTTCAGCCCCCAAGTACTTTATGGAAGGCTGTTTTAGTTGCAGCATAATTTTAAAAGAAAAAGATTATCTTAATAATTTTTATTCACAAAACCTACTGAATAAATAGTTACACGAAACTACATAAATATAAGCTGACATTCATGTTTAAGTAAATGGCACAAAACACAACTATGGGTGAAAAATAAAAAAAATTGAGAAAGATTCAACAGGGACAAAGAATCCAATAAACAAAAAAATTAATTAAAAACAAGTTAAGAGTTAGTTGAATTCTTTCATGCCAGCGCACTTCAGAGGTTACACACTATGTATACACAACACGGCTGTCTTTCATTAAAATACATATCTTAAAAAAAGAAATGAAAAATGTCCCGGAAGTACGTTTAAAATTGGCTGTACCCAAATACAGAAATTCAAGTATTAGGTCGATTTAAGGGAACAGACCACCTCCAAGATGTCAACAATTATGAAAGTTTTTAAAGGTTATTATCACAAAAATTATTGACAGCGCATCTACAAAATGTTAAAGGAATATTTAAACAACTTTACTCTTCTGAATTTTGCTTTTTGGGAAAATAAATATATTTATTTTTTATAATTTTAAAGTAAGTAAATTTATATATTTTTTCAAAGCTTACATGATAAAACTCACATAAATTAACCGCATAAACTAATTATAATTGTTAATACTCAGTGTCGAACTAAAATAAACTCAAACAAAACTTGCATTCATTTAATAATAAAATGTAAACATAAAAGTCGTAGATTCGAAGACATTTTAAAAACAAACATTATTTTTATGAATATTAACTGAAGGACCAAAAATTTAGTTCAACCCGTGTACATTCACTGTCCGTACAAGATGTTAAAAGGGCTTGTAAATATATTTAGGCATTTTTGCAAAAAAAATGCGTGCAATATGCAAACTAACAGTTTTGAATAAAACGACATTAAAAATGAGAATTCCCGACGCCCGTAGCTAATATTATTTTTTATCATAATTTTCGTTTTTTTAATGCGGTTTTGATTCAATCTTTACAAATTAACTAATTTTTAATACAAGAGAACGAATAAGTTTTTTTTTTTTTTTTGCTCGATTTAAAGTTGTTAACTCCTTTTTCTGTTCCCTTAACTCCTTGAAGGGCAGTGGGATATATTTTTATCCCAAATAATTTTAATCAAGATTCGTACCAGAATTTTCGAATAAAATTTTATTTTTATAACGTTGATTAAAAAAATACTGTAAAACTGCATTTCCTTAATTTTCAATAAAATTTTCAAAAATTCGGTGTGAATTCAACATTACAGAAACACAATTATTTGCCCCTGAAAGGGTTAAAGGTATCTAAGGGACTATACATATATAACGTTATCACTTTAGGGGAGGCGAGGTCTTAGAGGGAGGGGGGGGGGGTTGACATCGTTATCATTTTTGATCTGATCAAAATTTTCTTTTGTTTCTTTACATCAACAGTCTGTTATCTAATTTTACGAAACTACCATTAAATGATTATAAAATCAGTTCAGTCCAAAATATGGAAGAACCCAACGTTCGCCTTTACTATTCTTCTGCCCTATGCGCATATAATTCGTTACTAGAGAAACCAGGTTCAAAATTATATTTGTTACGTTTACTAAGTACAAAATGGGGAAGAATGTTGCACACCAGTTTTGTTTATAAGAAGCTTACCCCCCACTTGTAATTGATTACCCCCACGCAGGGGGCCAATGCAAGAAGACAATTTTACTGTTGAGTGTATAATATAACAAAATGCTATTATAAAAAAATACTTTTAAATAGCAAATATTTCTTTGAAGTGTTATTTGATGTAATGTTATATTACATACATAATAGTGATATTTTTATAACGTCAGAATTTTTTAGACACTGATAACGATATTATTACGGGGAGGGAAGGTTCAAGGAATGATATCGTAAGGGGGAAGAGGGGTCCAAAATTGCTAAACAGTTGATAACGTTATATATGTACAACCCCTAAGCCCCATTATGTTCTCGAAAAAAAAAAAAAAAAAAACTCACTTGGACCCTTTGCACGCCCGTTGCCAGGTTGAGAGACAGCACGATCATCGCTTACCTCCTGCAGCAACCAAAATAAAAGCCGGGCCAGATGGAAAAACAGACCGGAGAGCGTGACCCAGAGGAAAAGATGAGATCCGGATGCAAGAAAACAGCATCCTGGTCCGAAGTCCACTCCGAAAATGGGACACACAAAAAAGAAGACGGCCAATTTTTACGACCCCATCTTCCGGAAATTCGTACTACTATCCAGATTCCGTCCTTTCACACTAAATCCAGACAATTGATATGCTCAGCGATGTTAGGCCCAGTGGTGTAGCGATACAAAATCTATGGGGGGGGGGGGGGGGTCATTTTTAACTCTTCTATTTAGCTTAACTTTGCTCGGGTATGTAAAAATGGAATTTTATAACCGAATTTTAACTCACTTCCTGGTGTACTAGAGTTCTAGAAATTATGGACAGTTGTGCGTTCCCGACAACAATACAATATTTTCATATTTTTGTAACTTAATTATCAATTAGCAGATTAATTTTAATTAAATTTTGATTATACGATCAGAAACTAATTTGGAAATCCTAGCTAATTTTCAGGCATGATTTTAAAAAAAAATTTATTACTACGTGAGTCAACAGTAAATATTCGTTTGTTACAATGAGTGATTTTGCAGTCATAATTTTTTCCCCCTCTCTCGTTGCAATATCTTAAAAAGAAAACTCAGCAAACATTTAAATTAGTTGATAACAATCCATTCATTTTGAACATTTAATATATGGTTTTTATACTTCAAAAAAAAAAAAAAAAATGTGATTGATAAACTTGGACTTTAATGCACACTAACAGAAGCGATTTTTTTTTTTTAAACTTTTATATTTGTTATTAATATTATCGGTACAAAATCTATCTTTCTTTTAATAAGAAAATAATAAATTAATAATTTAACGGGTACTTATTAGTTTAATATTATTTTTAAATTAAATTTTAAAGCCGTTTCTGGAAAATAAATCTTCGGTCCATTTCAATATTCCTAATTTTAAATGAACAGACTATTTGCATGTAAATATTCATTTACACAGATAAATGCCTAAATTAAAAAAACAATGAGCACAATATGAGCAGTGAAAATTTTAATAAACTTTAAATGGAAAAGATAAAGAAATCTTTTATCTCGTTTTTCGTAATTACAAATTTTTCAAAGCATTACAACGTTTATTACGAAAGTAGTGTATATTCATAAATACTATTGGTCTTCCATCTACACAAAAAAATAGTCTTTGGAAACAGGGATCGGGTGAATTTTCAGGGCTGCCACTGGTATCTAGTTTTATTTTCTATTCGTACCACTATTTAAAAATAAATAAATTTTGCAATGTTCAAAAATTGTCAAAGCTTTTTGTTTTAAAAATGTGTTGAGAGAGAATTAAAAAATAGTCGTCAGTGGCAACCCTGAATTTTAGATTCCAACATTCAATCTCTTCTCTTTGCATGTGGCCAGGCTTTAAAAATGTTATTGTCAAAAAGTTAAATAACAAGTGATGTATATTACTGAAGCTAATTAAACTGCCGATTATGAAGAACAAATTCAAGGCCGACAAAGATTTTTTTTTCTTTTTTGGCTTGTAATTTCAATACTCTAGATATTTCGAAGGAATGTAATTAACACTAAAACTACCGCGAGGGGTCAAATGACCTTTTTTAATATATATATAATTTTTTTTTTTGAAATTTCTTAAATTAAAACATTACGAAATTTAAAGGTATATATAAATATTTTACAGACATACATACAATAAATACAATAAACCCAACTGGAGTGAAAAATTAGCCAGAGCCAGGAATCGAACCCGGGACCACTGCATTCCAGGCAATCGCTCTAACCACTGAGCAATTCCGGCCGATGCCTGAGTCTGCAATTTCTCACTAATAAACCATGTTGGGGAAGTCACCAGCCATTTGCAACAGCTTTGGATGACCGGACAACGATGAATAGATTTTACTATTACATCGATCTACGAAATATAATAATAAACACACATACTACAATATACATTAAAACACACATTCACACATAAATAACGCCTGCATTCAACAGTTAAAGGTATATATAAATATTTTACAGACATACATACAATAAATACAATAAACCCAACTGTATTGTTGAGTTTATTGTTGAGTACTGCATTCCAGAGCGACTGCCTGGAATGCAGTGGTCCCGGGTTCGATTCCTGGCTCTGGCTAATTTTTCACTCCAGTTGGGTTTATTGTATTTATTGTATGTATGTCTGTAAAATATTTATATATACCTTTAACTGTTGAATGCAGGCGTTATTTATGTGTGAATGTGTGTTTTAATGTATATTGTTGTATGTGTGTTTATTATTACGAAATTTCTTTATATTTCACGACTTTTATTAAAATATAGGATCATATTATTCCTTAAAATGCCTCATCTCCGAACTACTTTTTTTTGCCTAGAAAAAAATATTTGCGGCTTAACTACCGCAAGGGGTCATTTGACCCCTGAATAAATTTATGTTAAATCATAAAGGTTTTATTTTGTAAGAAGGTTAGTAAATTGCGTTTTTTCGCTATTACATCATTTATTCTACGGTATTACATCCTATTTGTTAATGTGTGGTGGTATAATTAGAAATTGACTTTATTCCGAGTGAGGTTCTAGTCATTTCAGGTTATATCGAGAACGAAATAATCTTAAAAATATGTGGTGACCATAAACAAATTTGCAGAATATTTGTTTATTAAATTTTCAAATTTCTTGAAATAATTAATTTTTTGCGTAATTATAATTTTTTTTTTTTTTTACTTTAACCTTTTGAGGGGCAAGTAATTGTGTTTCTGTAATGTCGAATTCACACCGGAATCTGTTAAAAGATTCATTGGGAAATAGGGAAAAGCAATTTTACGACTTTTTTCCGCCAAAGTTAGAAAAGTAAAATTTAATAAAATTTTTCTGGTGCGAATCTTCATTAATCGAAGGTGGGATAAAATATATCCCATCGCCCCTCAAGGGGTTAATAAATAACAATTTGTAATAATTATTTGAAAAAAAAAATGTTTCATTCATACACCAAAGTGCATTAACTGGTATATTTTTTACAAAACATCGTAAAATATATAACTTTTTATACAGGGGTCATTTGACCCCTTCCGGTAGGAATAGGTATAAAAAAAATATCAGTACGTTTAGTGTTAAGACTAGGAAGCAAGTCAGTTTAAATTTATACATTAAAATTTTGGAAAGGGCCTAAGACGAAAATATAAAAAATAAATTCTTTTTTAAATACTTTAATATTATGATATTTTAACAGAAGCAGTAGAAAGTATTTAGCTCGCTTTCAATACGCAACATAAAATTGCTATTTTTCGCCTCACTTATTTGATTTTATATTTAACATACAAAAATTTTCAAACACTACAGGAAGTTTCGCAGTACCTTCAATTTTCTATTTTCACTATATTGCTATGCTTTATGATTTATTATTTACAAATACGTATTTGTGGTTTACATTTTAAAAGTCGAAAGATTATCATAAACATAAAATACGAAACAATTTTGAATAAGTCAATATTTTCACGATAAATATATATTTCTTTTTTAAGTAGTCAGTTTATTTTTTTTTTTTTTTTTATAATAAACCATTTTTTATCGAGACTGTATTTAAAACTGAAAAAAATTACAACTAGGCGAGTGTGATTTTTACAACACCCTAACAAACTTCTACACAAGACAGTTTAAACCTGTCGTTTCATAAAATGTCAAAGAAACATTCCACCACTACAATGAAGGTGTTTCAATCAACATAATTATCTCTCTCCGGAGTCGATCAATTTCTCTGTTCATTCATAGAGAAAATGAAATTCCTCCATTCATTACTGCACGAAGCGGCCTCTAGTGGATTAAATGAAAAAGAGAAGGAATTTTAAAGAAATGGATTAATATGCCTCATAGCTCCATGGAATACCTTTATGAGTTGACAGTTAGTTAATTTTAGGGATGCAGCGGATGTGGATTTTTGACAGATTCCGGATACCGAATATCCGGCACAAAATTTTACCGAATATTCGGTATCCGGTCGAATACTTTCTCGTTTTTAATTTCAATACTAATAGTATTTCTATTTTATACTTGTTTTAAGGAGAAAAACTTTAAATTATTATAATTTTATGTCATTCAAATATTAATAATATAGACCTAGAGGACACATTTTAGGATTTTAGGGGCACATTTAGGAGGAGAGGATTTACATTCATTTATTAAGTTTAACTTACTTAAAAACAAATGCTTTGTAGTAATTTAAAATTGAAATTTAATGTTTTGTCTTTAGCTTATTCTATTATACATAGTAGTTTTTTTTCTTTTATTTACGGTCATTGTAGGTAAAAATATAAACACTTATTTCTTTGTTTTTCTTACTGATAATTCTAGCTTATTTAGTAACTACTAAACATTTTATTGAAATGGCTTTTTCTTTTCCTGCATACATATTAATACTGAATTATCCTATGACAAATGTTTCCTAAAAGAATTTAAATAGAGAAGTTCCTCATATTGCAAGTATCTTGTTTTGTAGAACAAAAGGGGCAAAAGAAAGTGGCACAATTCTTTTCATAATCGGTATTATTTTAATGCAGCTGGTTTTCCATCCATAAACAAAATAGTGAAAAAAAGATTTAATAACATCATTTTTACTTTACAAATGTTGAAAACAGAAGAAAAACAGTATACCAGGAGTCAACGCTTATTCACAGAAGAAGGAAATATTTGTGATAAAAAACGTAAAAGATTATAGTCTGAAAATACTGAGAGCCTAATGCTCCTACATCATAGCTGCCTTTAATAAAATTTAATAATAAATAATTAGTAATAGTTTAAATATTATATTTTCATTTATATATAATCCTATAATTTCCTTTTTGTGAAAATATACATTTCTTTCTGTTAACATTGCTTTTAAGGGGAGAATGTTGGTAAGGAGAAAATTAATTTTGCACCCACTTTTTCTGATAATGTTAATAATATAATTTTGAAAATGAGTCACTATCCGGCAATCGGATATAATAATATATATACCGGCCGGACCAAATATTCGGTTTCAGTGCCGAATAAGCAAGGATATCCGACAGGAGCCGGATATTCGGTGCCTTCCTATTTAATTTGCGAAGTTCATTGGTTTCAGCAACTTATCAGGGCTCAAAATGTAAATTTCAAAAGCTTCTTAGACCGTTTTTGATAATCAAAATATCAATTTTTAGCAGCATTAATATCTATACCAGATAGTAGCAATCAAAACTAGACGGTAAACAAAAGAAAAAAAGTTCAAAACTTTATTACATGCAGAGTTGGGCAAAATACATCGAAAAACCATTTTCGATACAAAATACAAAATATATTGGCTTTAGAACCTAAAATACAAATTACAAAATACCTTCCAAAATTAAAAAATCCCAAATTCAAAATACATGTATTTTCAAAATACATTTAAAATACAAAATACATTTCGAAAAAAAAAATATTCATATAAAATATTTTTTTTTTGTGTGTGTGTGGGGGGGGGGGGGGAGGAGTTAATTTTACAGTTTAAAGAATAGGGGGAGCATTATGCTTCCGTAACAGGGTGTTCCAGTGGGCTACACCACTGGTTTTGAATAAGTCATTGAATTAAAACTACTGAAACGCTCATAACATACTGAATATATTCATCATTTATATTATAAAACTATAATATATTATTATCCTAAAAATATATTTTCTTTCTTGATATTTTTTCACTTAATTTAAAATCCAAATATTTAGTACAATTTGAAACTCTGTACAACGAACATTAATCTCGGACTCAAACTTTTAATACGTAAACGTCTTTGATTATTAGTTATAAAATCATGTAAAATAATGTTTTCGATTTTATTTTAAACAAACACATGCATAGCACGTATACATAATGTGTCTTTGTAAGATGTATGTGCTTGTGATTAATTAAATTAATAACATATTTGATATATAAATTAAATTTCTAAACTATCGTAATGCTAAATGTGTAATTTGTTAAAAATCGCCCTCTGGTGGCGAAACTTTAAACTTTTTTTTTGCTTAAACAAATTTCCATCCCTTTATTATGTATTTCGCAACTTTATTAACAATAGTTTTGTCTGTCGACAACTTTAAAGTGGGGTCGTTTAATGGACAGTATTCTCGTGACGTCACAGTGGGAATCACGTGATGTAAAAATAGCGGCTAGCGCGTTTGTTTACCTTATTGCGTCATTTTGATGCAGCAGAAATACAGGTAAATGCATGCGTAAAATACTGCAGATTTATTTTGTACGAATTATTTTCGATCAATAATTATATACATATTAATTAAAACCCATATGTACGTATTAACTAAAATTTAAAATATTTTTTTTCAGAAATAAAATGAAAAATATGCATGTCATTACTTTAAAATAGAGAAAAGAATTCATGTACAACTCATACCTGCCCCTGAGAAGGTCTAACACTCCGTATAAAATAAAATTATAAGCATAAATTTTCTAAACACAATGCTTTTCAATAGCGCGGTTATGAATGTTATTCCCAAGCAGACGAATTTTTGTAGCCTCGAACCCAAGTGGAGAATATGGTCCATTATGGAAAACCTGTACTTATGGATACTATATTAATTAGTTAAAATTTCATCTTCGTTTCCTGTTGAAACTTTAAATAATTGAAAAACTGTTTTGGACAGAAAAATTTGCTCCGCAACTTTATAACTTCACTGTCTTTATTTTATTTTATTTTTTTCACAAACAATCTATAAAACAAAAAAGATGGCCGTGAATAACTCTAATGTCACATCAATGGTGACAACGACCTAAATAAACATTCTTTTTTTTCCCCCTTTTCCTTTTTTTTTTTTTTTTTTTTTTTTTTTAATTTTGTAACTTCTAAATATAGCAAAAATTGCGATTTTTACACACTGAAATAGGAAAAAAGTAATTTCAAATGCGATTTCTTTAAAAACTGTATCTCAATTTATCCAGTTTTTAGGGATTTTTTCTTTTAATTTCAAGTTTAATTTTTTTTTTTTAACTTATCTCGCAAATATTCGTGCGGCGCAATTACGGTTGATTAACCCTTGCCCTTAAAATACGATGCAATTCAGCATGTGTTATGTGTAATATACCATAACGAAATTGCCAAACGAAATTAAAATCTCACAAATACATAAATAAAATACAAATTTAACAAACGTGTAATTGAACTACGCGTTTAAATGCTGAAATAATCAAAATGACAAAATTTCTATAAATGATAAAAACCTTTCTCGATTACATTCTGGTATGTGGCTAATAAGAAAGTCTCAAAAATGCTTTTTCAGTGTAATTAGTTGGGAATCCGAAGAAATATACTAAACTAAAAAAAAATGTTATTTTTCACATAAAAAATGATTTCCACCTATATGTTCTATACATTGCACAGTATATCGGGCATCTTTAATCTTAGTGAAATCACGGGTGATTATTACAAAAAAAAAACAAAAAAAAAAAAAAACATGCCCATGAGTAACGATGATGTCATATTGACGATGCAACGATCTGAATAATAAATTTCCCTTTTTAACGTCTAATGTCTCTATTAACGTCTAAGTTTTACACCGTCGAATAGAAATAAAATACTTTGAAATGCAATGCTTGAATACTATCTTAATTTACGGATTTGTTATGTTTTTGTTTTTGTTTTTTAATTTGAGCATGATTAAAAAAAAAAAAAAAAATCCAAATCGCGTGCAGCCCGATCGCGGAAGATTTACTTTTATGCACATAAAATGATGTAAGTATGTTCATAATTAGTCCATAACTAATATTCTATAAGGATATTAAAAGTTCATCAAAAATAGATAAATAAAAACAAATTTAACCAACCAATATATAATCGAACTACCACTGGAAGAAGTAGAATAAATAAAGCTGCTATAATTAGGGAATTCTCTGGTGATTTCTTAGGCCATTTATCCTTGAAATGTAGCTAATGCGAAAGTATTGTTTTTAATAAATATCAAGACTTTGTTCAAATTCATAATTTATATAAAATTGCTTTTTTGTATTGTTAGTGAAAAAAAGTTAAGCATAAAAAATGCATTAGAGTTTTTAATAAAAAAGTATTTTCATCTACTATGTTTTGTACACCAAGCAGTATGTTCTGTAAGACAGGAAACAAGGGTTAACTCTGCATGTGTAAAATAAAAATTGAAATGTCAAGATGTTTTGAAATGCAAAGTCAACCATAACCATGTAAACGCTTAACAATAATAACGCCAAGTCTGCATTGAAACATCCAATATGTAGTATGTTCAATGTAAATACAGTTAAGGCTGCTCTTAACAGCTCTGCTCAACATGCGCAAAACGTTTCGACACATTTACAAATTCATTTTTTTTGGAAAGATATAAAATTCGAAGGCCTGACTATGGAAGCGATTTCGAATCGAACTGTGTTTTCGATTTTTTTTTAATCAATAAATTACCTATTGCGTTGTAAGCAATTATTATCACGTGACAAAGACGTTTTTCACCCCTCTTTGAATGATTATTCTTCTTTCGCGCGGAAATTCGGTTCAAAACGCCAACGTTGTTAATAGTTAACAGTTCGATCACATAGTTTCTGAACAACAACACCTGCTAGTTTCATGCATTTCCGAACAAACATAAATTAAAACTTATGTCATAAAGTTGCCCTTTTGGATTTAAGAATAGCCTTAATGGACATTTTCATACTTTATGAATAAATTGAACAACTTTCATATTAATGTTCAATCCCAATTAAATGAATATCAAAGTTATGGTAAATCATATTAGAACCTCTACTGAATGAATACTAAGAAATTAAGAAAAATAATGTTAAAATCGATATATGATGGCATAAGACTAAAATCTTACATTTAAACAGGTTTTGGGGTTTGTTTTATCATTCAAAAATTTAACCTATAATCGAACATCTTGTTTTATACTGCTGCTATTTTCCGTTAATTTTTTTTTTTTTTTTTTTTTTTTTTTTTTTTGTTATCATCAACAGAACATTAAATATATTTCATGTCTAATTGCGCACATTGTATATTATTATAATTAATCCTCTTGGTAAATTTTCATTGGGAGGTTTAACAGTATTTTCATGAGCCTCTGCGGTAACTAACATCATTACATTTCTAATGTATTTTAAATAGGCAACACCTGCCTATGTAACAGTTTTCGCGCAATATTTTTTTGTAATTAACATTGAATGTTATGAATTATATAAACTATTTTTGTGACTACTCAACAAAAAATTGCTTCTGCAGAAGTAAACATCCGATTCATTAATATGCTAATCGTACATCGTACCAAATGTTAAACAATGTGTGCATATAAACTTCCAGAAACAAATCCGAAAACTATTCAAAACAAAAAAAGGCATATGTTTCCCTCTTGCAAATCTAGGATCTGCGGTTTAGATGTGACAGCTTGAAATTTCGAGGAATGTATTTTGAGTATTTTGAAAATACAAAATACTTTGAAAAAGCCTTCCAAAATACATTATCAAAATACATTTGTTTTGAAGGCTTAAAATACAAAATACAAATGTATTTTGAAAATGTATTTCAAATACGTATATTTTCGATACTGCCCAACTCTGATTACATGTTATTATATTACTATTTATGTCTGAAATTTTGTACAGATTACACTAGTCTGCATTACATCAGATGATTAAAATCCAATGGCTGCCCTTGATGCATATTTTATGCTGATTACAAAACTGTTCTTAGTTTTTTTGTATCACGTATAGTTTGTTTGCAATCGACCCGAGTTGATTGCGAAGATTCATCGCTGAGAACAAGCATTATGTGGTAGTCACACAAACGTAAATTTCCCTTCATTACACACGAAAAATTAAAAACTGGAATTTTCGTTGGTCCTCAAATAAAAAAAAAACTGATAAAGGACAAGGATTTTGAAAAAACGATGAATGAGACAGAAAAAGACGCATGGACCGCTTTTAAATGTGTTATCAGAAACTTTCTAGGGAATAAGAAAGATCCAAATTACAGGAAATTATGTTGAAACAATGCTGGAAAATTTCAAGAAGTTGGACTGCAATATGAGTGTAAAAATGCACTTCTGCATTCCCATATCAACTACTTTCCAGAAAATCTGGGACATTACAGTGAAGAGTATAAGGGAAGATAGAATGTAAATATGATGGCAGACTACTGTTAGATGTTGAAAAGGGACATAAACGATGAAGGAAGATACGCAAGAAAGTCAAAAAGGAGAAACTTCGTTTAATTGAACACGGTTTGCTTTTCGTTTAATTAAAGAAATTTAATGAACTTATAAGGACGTCTTTTACAGTATTTTTATAACGTGTTTAATGAAATACTTTGTATGAAATTGTGATAAATTTTTTATTGCATTAATTAAAATATTGAAAACATAACTTCTTACTTTTTTGTAAAATCCTGACGTGATAGACAAAAATGGAGGTTATTTTCGGAATCAGCATCAAAAATTGATTCAGAAAAACTTGTTCATAAGAAATCATCTGACTAAAAGTTTAAAAAATGCAAGCTAGTGTTATTTGTTAGTGATAGTTAAAAAAAACATCTCCTTTTAAAACCGGGCGGAGGACCGGCTG
Source organism: Maratus speciosus (assembly GCA_963932465.1). Taxonomy (NCBI): domain Eukaryota; kingdom Metazoa; phylum Arthropoda; class Arachnida; order Araneae; family Salticidae; genus Maratus; species Maratus speciosus. Next base: position 38,084,183 of record OZ010791.1, on the reverse strand, counting down.
CATACTCTTTTTACACGAATATAAACAGAATATTTTCCAGGTAATTCAGTTTTCAGATCGAAAAGAGAGAAATCCCAAGGTTTTCTTTTTTTACAAATTTCAGAAATAAATAAAAAAATTCTTGAAGCTAAAATTTTTATTAGTTTGCTCAAATATGAACCATTTAACTGCATTACAATATTAATAGATCACACGACATTTTAAAAAATAAATATCCCCCTTTTTTCTTGTGGTTTTTCAGTAAATAATTGATTAATTTTCTTAGTATATATGTCTTATTGATCAATTGTAATTAAATATATATATATATCAGAAATTGTACATCATTTCAATTTATTTAATCGAACATTACATGCCAAAGCTTTTAATTTAAAATTTTAAATACAAAATCATCAATTAAAAAAATATATTGGAGATGGTAAATTTTACTTAATAATAATGAAAAGGAAAAAAAAAGCAAATTCTATAAATTTTCGCGAGATTCGAACCCACGATACCTTAGAAAACCAAAATTCATCTATCTGGCACCTTTCTTATTGTCCGTTCAAAATTGATTTGCCACTCCGTTAGGGGTCGGCCCGGGCCGGCGAAATAAAGGCGCATTTTAAAACGGGCCGGCAGAATTAGGAGAATGTTTTCAAAAGGCCGGACCGGGACGACTGACAAAATAAACGGGCCGGGCCGATAAAAAAAAATTATCGGGCCTGACGCTCGATACAAAAATTTGTCCGAAAAGGATAAAATATGAGGTATTTTCAATGAACATGACTTTCGCGAGAATAAGTATAAATGTGCATCACGAACTGATGCTAGTTTGACAAGATCAATAAAGAAATGTAACATGTCCAGTGTAGAGATCGGCATCGGACTGTTACATGGTGTCTGACTTGGGCTCCATTTTTTTTTCAGCAGACTCGTGCCGGGCTGAGATCAGGCTTGCATATTTTTTTTTTTTTTTTTTTTTTTTTTTTTACATTGTCGAGCCGGGACGGAACTGAATTGTTCTCAGGATGTGTAGGGCAAGCGATATGTTTTGTAATAATATTAATAGTGATAATGAACTTCTGTTAACTTAATCTTTGGAAATATACCTTAAATGGGTTCTCAAATTCACTGCTCAACAACGTGAAACTTTGACGCATTTTCTGACTAATTTTTAACTGTAGAGGCATAAAATTGACAAGCCTGACTATGGAAGAGATTTGGAATCGAATAATGTTTTCCATTTTTGATAAATAAATTACTTGTCGAGTTATAAGAGATTCTTATCACGTGGTTGCAGTTTTTTCTCCTTTCCCATGCTGTCGCTTCGGGAAACTGGATTCAAAGAGCTAACTTTCACAGTATTTTCTCAAAGATATATTGCCTTTATCAAAAAATGGATAACGTCATTCTATTACACAGTTTCTGTATAAGAACTCCTGCCAATTTTATGCGTTTCCGAAAAGAAATAAATTTAGAAATGTGTCAGAAAGTAGTTTATTTTTTGGATTTGAGAAAAGCCTTAATAAATGACAGAGAAATATTTTCACAAATCTATTTTTTATTATACAGCTTCAAAAGTTATGATATTTTAAACCCTCCTTTCTTACTTTTACTCTAAACTGCAGTAATCTTTTAATGAATCCTTATTTGAATGTTGAAACGTCTATAGAATCTAAGTAATCATAAAAGTTGCTACTGTGTATGTTTTGTTTTGTGCAAACATCGAATTTTAAAATATACTGTTAAATTATCCCATAAATATGCAAGCTGTATTCTTTAAAGGAATCTTAATTATATGTCGGGCCGGGCCTGTTTTCACTGATTTATGTACGAGCCGGGGCGTGAACTGCGAAAATATAAACGGGGCGGGCTCTGGCCGAACTTTTGATTTTCACACCGGGCCGGACCCGGTCCTGGAAATTCCGGCCCGTGCAGATCTCTACTCCGTTTAGCGACAGAAAAGCAGCCTTAAATTATCATTACGCTGCGCATGCTCAGATCAGACGAATTCGGTACTAGGCATTCGACTTTTCAATTTAAAGATATAGTACCAGTCAAAATTTGACAGTTTTCATTTGTAAAAGGTTGCTTGCTTTTAAATTAAGTAAAGTACTGAAAACTTGATGAATTGCTCTGACAGCTAGCAGATGTGCGTTTCAGCCTTCTATGTACTATGTCCTGCAACGATTACATCAAAATTCCAAATTTAGGACACTTGACATGGAATGACCTCATATAACACCACTATCATTTTTACAATATATATAGATATATATTGCCTAGCAAAGAAGATTGAAGCCCCAGCCCATCCCAAGTCTAATGAAAGAAAACTGGTCCGCTTCCGGTCCGTGCGGGCCGCGACCTGTGCCCTTTCCAACACGTCGATTTTTTTTTTTTTTTTTTTTACACTGTCAGTTCCGACAGTACACCGGAAAAATTTAAAAGGCAATTTCATTAAATTAAAGACATCGAAATGCGCAGAGCCCGATCAAGCTGAAGTTGGGCCCAGGGCCTGTTAAAAAGTCCCCCCCCCCCCCTACCTCCCCATTCCCGACGATACTTTCAGAAAAAAAAGTAGGTTTATTTGATGAGTTGACAAAGTTGTTTGGGGGAAAGTTTCAAGTTTACAAAAAAAAAAAAAAAAAAATTAACTTACAAGAATAATCAAGAAAATGAATTACCGTCCACTTTCTCAAATAAGCATTTGTATAATTCACAAACATCTGTGATCCACAGTTTAGGTTGCAGAATAAATGAGGACGTCTTTTTCAAAACTCGCCTTATCCAAAATCATAAAAATTGTGTTTTCCCTAACAGTCTAGTAATTATTTTAAACTATAATTCTGACATTGTAAAATTCTCGTTTATATTGAAACCAATAGACACAGTATGCAGTTTTTGGCATTTTCCCCAAATTTGATTTTCTGGATACGGCAAGTTTTGAAAATTATAGGTACTCTCAAACTGAAAAGGACTTTTACAGAAAAATTAAATATGGAGGTTGTTATGGAGGTTGTCTCTGAAGACGTCGGACGACCGCACCGGCTTCGCGCTTAATGTTCGTTTCGTCCAAGGTTGGGGGGGGGAGGTGAATGTGGCATCATCTATTAGAAATTAGAGTCAATTTTCCAAATAATTATTTGAAAAAAGTCATAAATTAGACCATTTGTTTAAAGGAAACTTTGGAATTTTTGTTCTTTCATTCTAAACTACATTTTTATTTTATTTTATTTATGGAATCTTCATGTTGATAACCGTCTAACTGATAATTAATACCACTGCTCCCTATTCTACGATTTGCGGATATATAAACTGAGAAATAGTACACTTTTTTGCATAAATATGTATGCAATATACGTTTAAAAGAATTGCAATTGTAGAACGATGCTAAGAAATACAGGCTTTTTTTTTTTTTTTAAACTGGGTCGGGCCTGATTTCATTCATTTTTGAACTGCGAAGATAAAAAATAAATGGTTCGGGAACGTGAGCTTTTATTATCAAGCGTGAAAATTTTCGATCGGTGTAGACAGCTAGGATGTACTGGCGTAAAATTTGGATAGAAAACCGCATATACACAATTTTCCCACCTGTGACATTTTTTTTTTTTTTTTCACGTGACATTCGATCCTATTTTTACATCCTACAAGCTCATCTACATTTATCACAGCAACGAATCTACGCTTACTGAATATTGATGAAAAAAATGTTATTACAAAAAACAACCCACTTTCGGAATAACAAAGCACAAAAATAAAGGCGAGGGAGAGAGATACGAAATGCACGCGAGGAATTATAAAATTACAATCATTAAAGCAAATTATAAAAGACTTGGCAACCGCCAGCTCACAAAACTTTACGCACATGCTATAACCATTTCGGAAACACCGTTCGGCATTGTCTTTAAACGGTAATTGCAACTGCATCCGCACACTTGAATCAATGAAAATGAAATTACGTGACAAAAGTATATTCATTAACATAAAATTACATTGCGCTGTTCGAAAAGTGAAATGAGAAGTCAACGAAGCATATCAAATTTCCAGTAGACTCTGGATCCGGGAGCCCACACAAACTCCGTTCTTATGGGCATTCAGTAAATTCCCAAATCCTTTTGAAGAAACCTAAATTATTATTTTACAATCAATAAAACATTTCACCTCATTCTGATTTAACAAGATAGATACGTTCTCAAAAAAATGTGCGAAAAAATAATAACGTTTAAATATCTATATTATAAAGGACAAACATGTCTGTGCGTAACGCTGGCGATTAAATTTAACTTTTATTGCAATTTTTTTTTTAATTTCTAAATACAGCACATTTTCAATTTTTTCACCGTCGAATATGGGGGGAAAATGTACTTTCAAATGCAATTTGTTTGAAAACTATATCTCAATTTGTTTGAAAACTGTATCGCATTGTACTAAATTTTTATTGTTTTTAAAATAATTTTCAAGCATGGTTATTTTCCATATCTATCTCTATCGAACCTAATATTTATTTTATAATAATAACTTCTTTGAGTCTGCTACAGTTTTCCTTTTTCTGTTGGGCTTTTTTTTTTTTCCAATTACACATTTTAAAACCTAATAAAATAAACATAATGAGGAGCATATTTTTCTAGAATGGGATTTTGTGAAGGGGTCGTTTTTATTAAAAGGATTTTTGTGAGGGGGGCCTGTTTTACTAAATGGATTTTTGTGAAGGGGCCATAAATAGACCCTAAAATTTGCCTGGATCGACCCCTGCTTAGGGTTAATGATGTTCTTCTAATTTTCATTCATTTCTAATTAGGGTGTCAACGATTTTAATCAGTTGATTTAAACCAGCGATTAAATCATGATTTTAATCAACTGATTTTTTTTTTTTTTAAATCTTTGATTAAAATCATAAATTTTCTAAATGTTTAAAATGACATAAAAAAGTATTAAAATCTAAGATTAACACAATTTGAAAAGTTTCTACAGGTATTTTGACTTATGAATACAGAAAAAAAAAAGCTGTAAATAGTTGTTTCTGAGCTTAATTCCTGACTGTTGTAAAAAGTTTAAGTACAGTAAGTTTGTAAAAAGCCTAGTTTATATCTATCATAACATAAAAAAGGATTTCATTTAAAAATGATATTTACATCTAATGTAACTTGCAATGTCATAATTTCTTTTTAGTAATCAAATTATTCATTCTTTTATATAAAATAAGCGTAGCAAGTAATAATAAATTTCTGCAAGTAAAAGAATAAAATATCCAGAATCTTATTTTCTCAATCTACTTTTGCAATAATAAATAAATTTATAGCACATGCAGGAGATTAAAGAATGAAATCGACTGAACCGCTATTGTAAAAGAATGTATTAAGAGAAAAAGGAAGCAATTGGTATAAAATGTTAAGCACAGCAACAGCTTCTTCAGTAAAGGCTGAATACATGTTTTTTTTTTTTTTTTTTTTTTTTTTTTCTAATTTTTGAACTCATAATACACCAAATAAAACTTGTTAGGGATTAAAAAGTTGGCAAAACTATTTGAAACACTGAATGCTGAGGATCCCCACTGAGTGCTAATAATGCTGGCTGTTTAATGTTTTGAGACTTGATATATATCCGATATTTATTTTTAAAATATCAAGATTTTTGATATTTTCAAATTCTTGACATTTATTTTCAAAATATCAAGATGTTTGATATTTTGTATATTTGATATTTATTTTCAAAATATCACCGTGCAAGGAAATTTTGATATTTTTCACATTCAAAGAAAGTGTAAATGAAATTTCCACCTGTTATTGACTGTGTCATTCTGTAGATCATGAACTTTTGCCTCTGGCAGTGACTTTTTTTAGGAAAAGAAGAAAACAAATCTTTTCCAAGCTTTATGTTTCAAACTTTTATTTTTAAATGTAGAACTAATAATTATGTTAGACAGTTAATTCAGAACAGCCATTGAAAGATAAAATGTAATTCTGATAATCATTTATATACAGCCAGGGTTCGTTGATATATATCAATGGATATATATCCAGTATTTATTTTCAAAATATCAAGATTTTTGATATTTCCATATTACTTGATATTTATTTTCAATATATCAAGATGTTTCATATTTTCTGCATTTGATATTTATTTTCCTAATATGAATGTGCGCAAGATATTTTTGATATTTTCAGTCGTAATTCGTAATATTTCAGCGTAAATGAAATAAATTTTCAACTGTTATTGACTGTGAATCTGTAGATAAAAAAACTTGTCTCTTCTGGATGTGACGTTTTTTTAGCCAAAAAAGAAAACAAATATATTTTTCAAACTTTAGATTTGAAGCATTTTTTTTTTTTTAATGTTGAACTAATAATTATGTGGGACATAATTAATTCAGAACAACCACTGAAAGATAAACTGACTAATTTAAATAAGTAGTTATATACAGCTTCATTAGAAAAGAATCTTTTCTCAAGTTTTGGTTCAGTTGAGTTTGAACTATACAGCATGTTAGGAAATATGAAATAAAACATTTTATACTTACATTTATGTTAAAATTTTTCAAAACTTTTTTTTGTATTTAAAATTTTGTTTTAAAAATATCTGATTTTTTTGTACTTGATCTTGATACAGAATCCCATAGTTAGTTTTTCTATAAGTGTATAAATCAAATTGTTACTGTTTTCAATTATTTCATCTTCAATTTTGTTCTAAGTGAAAAAAAAAAAAAGAAAGAAAAAGAAAAATGCATTTTTAGAATATTCTTTAAGTTTTCATGTTAAGTGTAATATATTTTAATTTCTAATCTATATTATGCTCGAAAACATTTATTATCAGCGGTAAGTTGGCTGCTTTGAAAATATCGGATATATATCAAAATATCGGATATTTTTGATATTTTCGAAAATATCATGATATTTACGAACCCTGTTTACTCTGTATGTGTGTATGAATGGGTTAAAGCATTTTCATATTTTTGGAGGGTTAGCAGTTAGCATATGCATACATGTGTGTAAGTTTATATTTAGGCGATTAACAGTACAAATGCAAAATGAGCTGCAAATAATATTTGTTAGTTGCAAATAATATTTGTTAGTTTTGTTATTTGTGCTACTAACTAATGAAATTACTTATTTGCAGTTTTTATTAATTCTGTGATTACTTACTGTTTCCGCTAGGTAATTTTTTTAGGGCACCGCAATCTGCCCCTTTTGAAATTGGCAAAATGAACCCTGCCTTAAAAAAAAAAAAAATAATGAAATTCACCTGTAATTGTAGACAGAGATTTCTCGATTCCTTGCAAAAATGATAGAACTTTATTTCTTTAGAAAAAAAAAAAAATTAAAACGCATTATTATTTAACTGTATTTTTCAATTTGAAATTATTAAAATTAATGACACTTTATTTACCATACTAAGAAACTATGTATTTTTTTCCCTTATATAATTACTAAGCACATTACTAATATCTCCTCATGAAATAGTGCCCTTTTATAGAACTAGCATTCTGCTCCTTTTTCTTTCTAGAATGAGTACTAAATTATTAATTATCATTTTAGTCATTAAAGCATAAAAATGTACATTATGTTACTAATTACAAAGTTAATTGTTTAATAATTTTAATGAGTGTAAATATCAGTATTTAATAGTTTTACATAATTAATGCAAAATATTAATGTAAGTGTATAACATTCTATGCTACTAACTAATGAAACTACTAATTTGCAGTTTTTATAATTTATGTAATTACTATAACTAATAATTATAATTTTATTAATTAAAGTGTAAAAGCACAGATTATGTTAGCAATTAGAGGTTTAACTGATTTGGAGATATTTTTTTTATTAAAAAAAAAAAAAATCATGATTTTTTTTTACACCTTATGTATCAAATGTATTTCACTACAAAAAATTTGTTTTCTTCTATTTCTTTTCATTTTCTGAATTACTTTGAAATACAATAACAGTAGACTCCCTCAAATCTGCAACCCTAAAATCCACAAATGCCTAAAATCCACACATCATCGCAGATGTAAATAATAAAATTTTCAGTTCAGATGCAGGGACAAAATTGGACTTTTTAATTTTTATATCAATTCCCTATGCATATTAATATGTAATTCTTGTTAAAATTACTGAACTAAGCTTTTTCATGAAGGAAGAATAATTTCTGAAAAAAAATTCAAGATATTGCTAATATTACTGGTAATCACAAACTTTTCACCAAATATATATATTAATGAAAGATTTTGGTTATTAAGTCTGAGTAAACCTGAAATAAAACTTCCTTATTTTATGATTTTGATGTGAATTAGAAGGGTACCTTTATGAGGCAAGTTTCATTGAATAATTTAGGGAAAATGTTATCTCATCTTTATTATGAATATTTAATTATACACTAGTTATCAAAAATTAAGGAACAGTCACAAAAGCCAATTTTTAAATACGGGAATACTCAAAAGGAAGTAATATAATTCGAATAATTACTATTCCTGCAGAACAGCTAGTCCATATAACATCTCATTCTGGTCACACATGGTCACAAGAGTCACAGTCACTATGGCGAAACAAAAAATAGGAAATTCCATACGTCTCTTTTATGAGTTTCAAATGACTACTATATGTGACTCCACTGACATGTCACTGTGACTGCTGCTTTGTGGCAAGTCACCAGGTGACTTTACAATGTCATTTCATTGAGACTCTCATCTGGAGACTCAATTTCAAAGTCATTGTGCACGTTGCATTATGATAAATCACCAAATAATGTCACATTAAAGTCACATGGTGACTTTTCACCACTTTTCACTGTGGTGACTTTACAGTAGGGTCTCTGTTACCATTTGACAAAGTCATGTGACAGAAAGTCACCATGTGACTTTAATGTGACATTATTTGGTGATTTATCATAATACAACGTGCACAATGACTTTGAAATTGAATCTCCAGATGAGAGTCACACAGCAGCAGTCACAGTGACCTGTCAGTGGAGTCGCATATAGTAGTCATTTGAGACTCATAAAAGAGACGTATGGAATTTCCTATTTTTTGTTTCGCCGTAGTGACTGTGACTCTTGTGACCATGTGTGACCTGAATGAGATGTTATATGGACTAGCTGTTCTGCAGAGATAGTAATTATTCAAATTATATTACTTCCTTTTGAGAATTCGCGTATTTAAAATTAGCATTTTGTGACTTTTCCTTAATTTTTGATAACCAGTGTACATTATTAATTATTTACTTGCCCTTTACTTTTAATATTTTAATCATTTTAAAAATTATCTTAGTTTATTACTTTGATTAATTATTTTAATATTTTGCTATATTGTAAGCCTTCATTATAATTTCGATTGCATTATTACATTCAAATTACTGTTTAAAAAATGAAAACAAAGCAAAGACCAGAAATTCACAAAAACTTAAAATCTGCACAACCTCAACGGATTTGAGGGCGTCTACTGTATATAAACGGATCATCTAGCAAAAAAGAGTGATCTCATAAAAACAAGCGTTGTAAATGATTTCATCAAGCAATAAGCTTAAAATGTCATTCATAATGATTATCTCACATGAAAATGTATCACTACTCACAATTAACTATTGCAGATACCTCGAAGCATGGTACAGTATATGAAGACTGCTTGGTGACTTGTAGGCATGTGTGAGAAAATTTTATTTCTTCTTTTGTTATCATCTGCATGCAATAACGATAGTCTTATTATGATTTTATTTATGTTTCAGCATTTAATAATAAAACATGAAAAAATGGGCATTCGCTTAATCCTTTTGCACTGCTCAATGACTCTTTTATTTTAAATGTATGTTTCACTCTTTAAAGTTGGAGTTATTTTTCCAAACGAATATTTTATAAGAAATACTATAAAGTTGTTATGTTTGTTTAATTCTGTTGCAAAACATTTAAAAATGCCTTCAAAAAGTTCTTCCTTAGCGTATTTACTGTAGGGATGCACCAAATATTCGGTAACATGGCCGAATATCAAATAGATACCGAATATTCGGTTTGGCTGAATAATCGAAATATTCAGCCGAACCGAATAGTACTTAAAAAGACTTTTAAAACATATTTTTTAAAACTTTATACAACTTCTACGTTTAACAGTCAACTTACAAAGATATTCAGAATAATTAGAAACAGAATCATATTTAAATAAAAGAGAATGCTTTTACATTATTTATTTGCTGTTTGTTAAGTATTATTCAAGAAAATTAATCACTCACGAGGATTTTCATAGGAATTAATTATGTACAAATGCAAGTTCCTGAACATTGTCCAGTAAATAAATCTTTTTCTTGCTTTTTCACAAGAAAGGGTGCCTCTATGCAAAATAGAAAATCTTTCAGCGTTGATAATAGACATCAAGACAGACAATTTTTGTCCAGGAAACCATAATCGGAATCCACTTATTCAGTCATAGAGTGTATCTCATCTCACTTGAGGTCAAACTTGTAGTTTCGTTTGTTACTTTAACAATAATGAAGATATCATAACTATATTTTCAACAGACTTGATTTGATTTCTGTGAAATATGATATGACGAGAAGTGCTGCAAATTGCCATCATTCATACCTAATCAATTATGAGCTAGACATTCCTTTATTCAGAATGCTATTGACAGTATTTATACTATATCATTCGCCAAAAATCAGCCATTTTCAAACATATCACATTTAATACAAGGAAAATTAATATTAAACAAATGTCGCTAAAATATCTGTATTATTGATAAAGTTGTGAACGACAATTCAGTTTCGGCTTATGTAGTATTTTTGATTGAATATTTTGATGGAATAAATGAATTGAGATGTTGTTTCTTGTTTGTCTTGAGTCTTGACCATATTGTAACTGTTGAAAGTTTGTTGCAAGATTTTAAGAACGTTTACAATCTCTGAAAATGATCGCCCACTGCAGACAACGATCTAGAATGCATTTAAAAACTTCCTTGCTTAATCAAAGGGAGCGGAACAGTTATTCTTGCTGAGTTGCCACCCTATAAAATTTGAATAGATTGTATTATTTATTTACTTTTACTTCAGCCTCTTCCTGACAAACAAATAATATATGATTCTGTACAATTTTTCTTCCAATTTTTTCACATTTCTCTTTGATTTTAAAATGTTTGTTTTAGAATTTAAGGAAATTTTATTCATTTGTTTTAATTCACAGAAGAAGCCATGAAATTTAAAATTTTATTAATAAAAAAAGTTTTATAACTATCCTCTTCTTAAATAACTCAAAGCAGATTTTTTTTCAGCATAAAGTTTACTTGAAAAAAGCTCTTGTTTATCAAAATGAAAGTTTGTTTTAAATGTTATGTAAAATTGTTTTAAAGTTTAACATTTTAATGCCTTTATACTTTGAAATATAAAAGTATTTGACAAACCGAATATTCGGTATTCGGCCGAACAGTTACTATTCGGTTGGCCGAATATTTGGTATTCGGCCTAACAGTTACTATTCGGCTAGCCGAATATTCGGTATTCGGTTCGCCTGTAGGCCAAATATTCGGTATTCGGCCAGAATTACTATTCGGTGCATCCCTAGCCTACTGTCATATTAATACTATGAAAAATAACCATATTCGTTAAATTTCAATAAACTAACATTCTTTATTTGAATAGCTACTTTAACTTTTTAAATGCAAAAGTAAGTTTTCCTCAAAAAAAATCGTACCTGAAAGTGTTAAAATTTATTGTACGAGAAAAATGAGTAAATAAAACATAAAATGATGTAAACTGATACACAAAATTCGATGTACTTGTGGTAAGAAATCATTGTGGAAATTGCATTCCCAATTATTACTTTCTTCTATCTTCTATTGAACATAGAGATTCCAAACAATATGTTTATACAAAATGTCTATCTGTCCATGTGTCACCATTGTACCATCGAAAAGTGTATGAAGTTATGCATAGAATTGAACCAAATGTTTTGACTGCGTTGTGAAATGTTTCGGTCCTCCCCGAATTTGGAAAAATTCCGCCGAAAGGCGGCGCTGTAATAGCGATTTCTGTACCATTTTCATTATTGTACCATCGAAAAATGTATGAAGTTATAAGCAAGACCTTCTTGAATTTGGACATATTCCGCCTAAAGGGGCGCTTGTACTAGTGATTTTTGTACCATTTTTACTTTCTTCTATCTTTACATATTATATTGGATATAGTATTACATATAGTATTGGATTCGTGAAAATTTTCTACTTCCGGTTTTCGACGGATTTATATGTTTTAGAATGTTCTGAACACGATTTGATGGTTTTTAGAAAATGTCTGTGAGTGTGTCTGTCACCCTGTGAGTCTGTATGCGACAAAAATGGGCGCTCTATCTCAAGAACTAATACACGGAATTTCACAAAACTTTAGATTCAGTTAGTCCTTGATATAAACTGGTCCTGATTAGTTTTTGGTGAAAATCGCCCAACAGGTGGTGCTACTATGCGGCATTTTTCACGATTTCTGCAATAGCTATATCTCAAGAACTACTGCAGGGATTTTCATTAAACTTCAGATTCAGTTAGCCCAGGATATAGTTTGGTGCTGATTACTTTTTGGTGAAAATCGCCTAACAGGTGGCGCTGCTATGCTACATTATTCATGATTATCGAAATAGCCCTAACTCAAGAAAAAATGCACGAATTTTCATCAAACTTCAGATTCAGTAAGTCCCTGATATAAATTAGGGCTGTTTAATTTTTGGTGTAAATTGCGCAACAGGTGGCGCTGCTCTGCTGTCTTTTTCACGATTTCCGCAATAGCTGTATCTCAAGAACTAATGCATAAATTTTCTTCAAGCTTCAGAATCAGTTACTTCCTGGTATAAATAGGTCCTAATTAGTTTTTGGTGCAAATCGCCCATAAGGTAGCGCTACTATGCAGAATTTTTTACAACTTCCACAATAGCTCTATCTAAAAAACTAGTGCACGGATTTTCATCAAACTTCAGATTCAGTTAGAAGTTGTTTATAATTAGATTTTGGTGTAAATCATCTAACCGGTGGTGCTGATATGCTGCAGTTTTCAGTAAGTATTAACCCTTAAATGCCGGGCGTTGCTTTTCGGCAACATACCCAATTTAGGCTTCTAAAATACTATTAGAATAATATTGAAGCTATAATGCTAATGTTGCCAATAAAATACATTCTGAAAATATTATTAAATCGATTTTCAACATGTAGATGGCAACACTTGTGCTGTTTAAGAATAAAGATAGATTTATTTTTTCAATTGTTGCTAAATGTTCTTTTTGTTTTGTTTGGAAGCTTGCGAAATACCCTATTTTGTTCTGCAGTGAGCAAGTAAAATTTATTTCTTATTACAGTTCCTAAAATTCTTGTTTGTTTAACATTATAGAATTTTATCAAGAAAAATTATTTTTTCAATTAAAGACCATTATTGCTCATTAGTAACAAACTGTTTTTTAGCCGTAAACCATACTTAAAACAAAATATGATTTTTTTAAGTATTTTCCCCATGATTTATTTAAAAAATGAAAGTCGAAAAACATTATTACAATGATTTTTGAAAAATCAGGCATTTAAGGGTTAACTTGCATGAGATAGAAAAAAGTTCTGGGATTGCCACATCCGACTAGTTATTATTGTACCATCAAAAAGTGTATGAAGAATGGCATAGAATTGAACCAAATTTCATATTTATGTTTTTGGATATGGCAAGCAGGTCCTCCTTGAATTTCGAAATATTCCGCCAGAAGGGGGCACTGTAATAGCGATTTTTGTATAATTTTCTCGATTTTTTGTAGTTCTATTGTACATCAGCGGGTCGTGCAGCAGCAGGAACTTCACATCCTGCTAAGTTGGCTATTCGGCTAATGTACAACAGAGAAACAACTATTGGTTTTATTAAATGTCATGATCGAGATTAACTCGTTTTTACTCTGATTCATTGACTGAAGCTTGGGATGAAGACTGGAGATTTAAGGGGAGAGCTAGACAATTTATTATATATTCATTGTTACTAGGGATGCACCGAATAGTGATTTTGGCCGAATACCAAATACCGAATATTCGGCCAACAGGAGAACCGAATACCGAATATTCGGCCTGCCGAATAGTAATTATTCGGCCGAATACCGAATATTCGGCTTGTCAAAAACTTTTATATTTCAAAGTTTAAAGGCATTAAAATGTTAAATTTTAAAACAATTTCACATAATATTTAAAACAGAAACTTTTATTTTAATAAACAAGAGCTTTTTTCAAGTAAACTTTATGCTGAAAAAAAATCTGCTTTGAGTTATTTAAGAAGAGATATTATAAAATTTTTTAAATTAATAAAATTTTAAATTTCATGACTTCTTCTGAGAATTAAAACAAATGAATAAAATTTTCTTAAATTCTAAAAGAAACATTTTAAAATCAAAGAGAAATTGTGAAAAAATTATACATGATCCTATATTATTTGTTTGTCAGGAAAAGACTAAAGTAAAAATAAATAAATAATACAATCTATTCAAATTTTATATGATGGCAACTCAGCAAGAATAACTGTTCTACTCCCTTTAATTAAGCAAGGAAGTTTTTAAATGCATCCTAGATCCAGGCCCGGACTGGCTCCTTTGGGGGCCCTCGGCTAGAGACTGAAAAGGGACCCCTTACTGGGGAACTTATTGAGAGTAAAATATTAGAATATGTAACTTTTGAAAATTAGGCTTATAAGCAGTGATGGGATTCAAATAATTTAACAACCGGTTCGCTGCCCGAATGATTTTTGATGTACAAAAATGAAAGAAAAATGAAGCATCACACATAGATTATGAAACACTTTTATTCTAACAATTTTATTTTTATATACTTTATATACACTTTTTATACTTTATATTAACACTTTTATTATTTATGAAACACTTTTCCAATATTATAAGAAAATAGTTAAAAAAAACTTTGATCCTTTGGTATCGTGAAAAAAATCCTGAAACATGTTGCCCTATAAAAGAACGTTAATAAATATTCGACAATCATGAAACCCTGATCATAATTTCTATCAGAAAATGCATCAAAACAATAAACAATATAATATAAAAATAGCAGAAATGTAAGTTTAAGAATTAACCCATGTTCATGACCTAAAGTTGTATAGAACATATTTAGGAAAATATTATCCACGCTATAGCTAGTGAGACAAATTTTTGAAAGACCAATACTTCTCGAGTTATGACACTTAGAAATTTTAGGAAATTTTACCATTTCTTAGTACAAAAAAAAAAAAAAAAAAAAAAAAAACAGGCCAGACAACGTTGAAAATTCGTAAAATACAAAGTATCATGATTCGGCAAGTTTAGATCATACAATGCCTTTCCATTGTTAGAGCTGGAAAATATTTTTCTAAATATAAATTATAAGATAAGGCTAGAGGAACCTATCAAAATTTTGGATTTGTTACATTTACGAAAATAACTACTTTCATTTTAAAAACTTCTAAGATATAAGACAATATAAAAAAAAAAATGTGCAGTTGGAAGCATATATCTAAATCTGACGATTTAAGTATTAGCTATAGATCAGCGATAACAGGGAACATTCCGTGCCAAAGCAAAGTACCGCTTATTCGAATAATAGCGTTGCCTGGGCCCGTGGTGAATGACCCTTAGCACCATAAGCGAGCGAAACCGCGAAGAAACACCCAGGTTTTCATTGATTTCGTCGAAATTTCCCACATTTTATTTTGTAAAAAATATTTCTACCCGTCCGAATGTTTCAAAATTTTTGTAGATGATGTAAATCTGATCTATTGAGAATATCAATACCATCTGAATTTGAGATACTCTTAAAAGATTGTGTTCAAATTCGGTCGTTTAATTACTTTTAGCGTAGAAAAATATCGTCTCCTTGATGCACGAAATGACCTGCATTTGCACGTGTATTTGTAAGGGTTAAAATTCTTATTTTTTAAAACCGATTGTCCCATCGATAAGAAGATGGTTTCAGATTTACGAACATATTATTGGTTTGACAGTATCTCTAAAATTTCGCCCTGAAGGAGCGAAACCCCAACAAAACACTCAGATTTTTGCTAATTTCGTCGAAATTTTCACACATTTTATTTTGCAAGAAATATTTCTACCCGTTCGAACTTTTCAAAACTTTTGTAGGTGATGTAAATCTGGTCTATTTATTAAGATGCTAAAATAAGAATACGGTCGTTTAGTTATTTTTAGCGTAGAAAAAATATCGTCTTCCTGAGGCGCGAAGTGACCTGCGTTTACCGGTGTATTTGAAAGGGTTAAAATTCATATTTGTTTTAAACCAATTACACCACCGATTAGAAAAGGGTTTCACTTTAAGAACATATTTTTGGTTTGTCGGTACCTCCAAAATTGCGCCCTGGAGGGGCGTTGCAATAAGGGAGAAAAAGTTTTTTGGAAAAACGACCTTTTTTGAAAATTGTTTTTCAAGCGGTTAACTGCGATATATTTTTTAATTGATTGCGGCATTTGAGACGTAGATCTTTCAGCATATGTCTTTAATTTTTAACTTTACTAAGCGGTTTGGCCGATGTAAGTAATAAATAATGACAAAATACCCCCGAAATTTCTTCTTTTCGTTATTCATTTTCAACTGATGCGTAAATAAGGCTTCTGTGCGTACGCCAGAGTTTTTTCTTTCTCGCAAGGACCGAGTTGAGTTTTTAATGAGAGTGAGTTGCGATTTTTAATTAATAACTCAACTAATTATTAGAATTTTAAAATTCTGTCTCTCAGGTGCATCAGGAGACATTTTGAGCTAGCCTCACAAAAACTTTCAGTCTCGTACGTGCCGTATATTTTGCTAGCCATCGCACACACACAGACAGAGCAAAACTTTCTTTTATTAGTATAGATAAGTAGTTAGGGTAATTTTCAAAAACCTTACCATATAACTGGGATTAGCCTAAGACTGTCAATTTAGTTACCAAAATTCTTCAAAATTTCGTTTAAGTTGAATTTTCTCTTACAGGATTGATGAAGAAAAAATATATTATTGTTCCAAATGAAATATTATTTTATTAAATGAAATTAATCAGGACTTATCACAAAGAACCGATGCGAACCGGCTGAATCCCACCACTGCTTATAAGCCTAATTTTCATGCCTAAAAACCACATTTAGCTATTTTGTCACTTGGAAAATAGTTGGGTAAAAAAGTAAGCTATTTTTGGTGTAGTCTACTTACTTTCACAATAAATATTTATATTATTTTTATACACTGTACATAAACTAATTCCATGCTTACAAGGACGGATCTAACCCTCTATTTAGAGGGTGCCATGGCTCTTTTTTTTAAGGGGGGGGGGGGGGGGGGGGGCAGATCTCTTAATAAGCAATTTTTATATTGAAGGCTGTTCCCATATCCAAAATTGTTACTTTTCTCATACTTCTGAGAAGTCACATTCGTAAATACAAAAAAAAAAAAAAATAATAATAATAATAATAATAAAAAGCATTAATATTGGTAAACATATAAAATTTTCACATTTTATTCATATATCAAGAAATTGAAGAATTTCCTATTTTTTTTTTATAAAGGCAAAGAAGAATGATTCCGAGTTTGAGCCTTTTATGCCAATTTTTAAGACTCGACAGTTACAAAAATGCCGTCATGAGGGAGTAATTGATTGTCGCGACCTTAAATTCAGTTTAAAACCCCACATTTTACGGAGATTTCCAGAAAGATTCTTTTCTTTTATCGAAAAATAGAAAACGCTAATCAATCACATTTGTTCTGAATAAGTGCACTTGCATCTGAGATTAAAAATAACTTTATTGAATATGTCAGAAATTACCTACTTTGGATTTAAGCAGAGCTTTAAATAATCAGAAATATTCTAATTGTTGAGCGAGGGATACATTTGAAAGAATTTAATTTTTAATATATACTTCATTTTTAAACTGTCCTTGAGAAATTCTCTTCGTTCAAGGGGGGTGGTGGTCATGACCCCCTGACCTCCCCTTAGATCCGCCATTGCCATGCTAGAAAAAATAATTGTATTAATTAATTACAAGTTTGTTTGTTTGTTTTTTAAAGGAGAGGGATAAATATTTTTAGATTTAGGCAAGCGAATCGCATTGTTGAGGCTATAATATTCTAAGTCCTACTGTAATACCTAAGTAAATATTAAAAAGGGGCACAAAAGTAATAAAAAAACAAGCATATTGAAAAAAACAATATCCTGTTTATTTTTTATTAAATAGTTACATATTGTAAAATAGATTTTATAATAAAAAGACAAATGGCTCTAAAATACCTGGTATAGATACAGTAAACTAAGGAAGGTAATTTTTTACGCAATTATTCAATTTGCAAATAAATCATAACAGTTGTGAATGTTATGTTATTGTGAACGGCTGTTGACCTAACAGCTTTTTGGCCAGTTCTTCACTGATCCTGCCTGGCTACTTCATCTATAATAACATCTTTATCTAAGTTATAAAATAAGTCTGTTTCTACGTTCATGAAAAGAAAATTAGACATATTATCTTGGCTTAAAGTAGATCTAAGTCGATTCTTAATTATTTTAAGTTTAGATAACACCCTTTCACATGTGACTTGCGTACAAGGTATGGTTAGTACAAACTTGTAAGCTACATGCAAGTTGGTAAACATCCCAGACTGTGAGAGTTCAAAAACAATAGAAAAGGCGCATGATAAACATTGAAATTTTTTTTCTTGTCAGAGCAGTAACCATAAAGATTTTCGTCTTCTTCAAATTCAGTTTCTATATCGTCATATTCACAGATTTCTTCAGCTCCATTCAGATTGTCTTGTTTTATTTCAATGTTAGTTTTTTCAGCCATTATAAAACTTTCATACTGCTCTGCAAACTATTTCAGCTCTATCAGTAACTGACTTCTTTCAACTTTACAATGTTTAGAAATGCTAGAAAGAACTTCTATAGGAAATTTATCAAGCATTACGATTTCCTTAAACTTCTTTGTGTCTAACCAGGAACAATCTTCTAAAATATCTTTGTTTGGACTAAATATTTCTTCGATACTTGTCCTGGCACAATCTAAAATACTGAAAAAGACCAATTTATAGTTTTGAGCAGTTGAGATTCCAGGAGCTTCGTCAATTGATTTTTCACCAGGCATTTATTTTTTATTTGAAGTTCTTTTTTCCTTGAATTCTAATTCTAGTTCTACATCAATACTGCTATCATCGAATTTGCCATTACTTGTATAATATTTTGTTTTTTCATACTGAGCCTGAAAGTGTTTATCACCCCTTTTATCCTTTACTTGTATAAGCAGCTTCTCTACCAATTTCCAAGCTGCAGAATAGTCAGTGTTTCTACTTTGTAAATATTTTGAAATAGGAGATGTAACAAGAAATAAATCTAGTAAAACTATAGACATAAATATGTTTTCAAATTTGTACCATTGACGGATTTTATATTAGATTGGATCTTCACATCTCGGAAAGTATTTCGTAATGAGAAAATGAATTTATTTCGTGTAATGTGTTTATCCATGTTATCCATGATATTAGAATATCTCAATGCTGGAAAGAAAGGGGAAGCATAAATTTCAAAGAGCAACAAATAGGATGGAATTTTTTTTTAATAGACTTTTAAAGATTAAACTTTTTTGTTGAGGGGGTGTTAGCTGATATTTTGAGGGTAGATGGATAATTTAAAAGCCTGATTATTTTTTTAATGTTACTGGAGAGGAACAAATAGAGAAAGTTTGTTTTAATAAAGAGGTTTAAAGATTTCTAACAATATATGCTGAAATGATTTTGTAGGGTTAAAATTTTCACGTATTATTTAGGTGATAAAAAATACCCCCCTCCCCTTTTTTTTACTTACAAAGTGTTATATACTTTAAATTATAGCCTCTTGCTAATGGCAATAAAATCTTTAAATTATAAAATAAGGTAATTTGGTTTAAAGTATACTTAGCTTTATATAAAGACTAGCAGATCCGTCAGGTGATGCCCGGGGCCCGTTATAATAACCTTAAACTCAAGTTTGTATGATTTTATTTCTTTTGGAATTCTTTTAAATGAACCTAATTTCGGAGTCCTCATTGCCTTCCACAGCGTCTAGTGTGGTCCCAACAAACCTCTTTCTGAACGAACCTGTAACCTGGGTCTTCGTTACTTAAGGCAGCATGTACCGGAAGTGCTCCGCACGTGCCGGAGATAAACGAAAACCAAGTTGAGTCAGCCGAACCTCATAGTAATCAAGCCCAAGCCAACAGAATCCAAAAAAAGAATGCACCGTTAATACTAAAAAATGTTGGTAACTGAAGACTAAGATAAAATTTCATAATACAGAAAGTAGCTGAATTGTAATCTAAATTGAATGAACCAAATCCCGTTCAAATTGGGTCCTTAGAACTCAAGGAAAGAATGTGCCCCCAAGCTGTGGAAGGTGCCCCATTCCCTTGTAACTTTCATGAATTACTTTTAACATTAACACTATATTTGATAAACGGATGAAATCTAAATCGAATGAGATCAGTTATCTAAAGTTACCTTTAATTTACGGGTGCAGTGAGTAATTGTAAGTTGATGCTGGAAAAGGAGATTAATGTTCGAAAAAGGTGGTAGCTGAGGTATAAAGAAAGACCGAGCCCTGGGGGCCAGGGTCTTAACTGGAATGTAGTTGGATATAAGAAAATTTTATAGTAGTTTTAAAGTAGCTGGATGATGCTAGAACAGAACGGTTAAAGTTACCTTTAATTTACGTGTGCAGTTGTGGCGAGAAGAAATGATCGTTAAGTGGTTTAGTACAAATTGCGAAGGTCTTTTAATAAATTACTATTGATTGTTAAAGAAATAATAAAACTGCAGAGTTCTTACTTGAAATGTAGACAGTGAAGAGGCAAAGTGGTGAAAACAAATATTCTTTATTTCTTTCGTTAGTAGCAATAGAAGGTTATGAAAATACTTGCTTCTGGTCACCATTTTAAAATAGAAGAACTAATCTTTTAAGAAGAAAAATAGCAGCCAACATGGAATAAATCCATGGGATTCCTTTTAATGAGAGCAGCACAACTTTAAAGGATTAAACTTTGAGAAAGAAACATCCACGAAAATAAAATATCAAACTCATTCGGCCAAAAAGAGCGGCACGGCATTCGAACGGCCGGCCAGCGGGCTGGCGCTCCGCTAAAACTACGTTAAAAGACTACATCTTTTGCAGACAACATCAAACCAAATTCTGAATTTAAAATTAACGAGTTTTAGTTTTTAAATGATGAATACGGGGTTGACAAAGTAATTAAAAGGCAGAATTTAAATTGATTAGCTAAATTAACATTTACGAGAAATTAATGAAAATCGAATTACAAGCTGCAGAATTTAAAAAGTTTCACTGATTGGAAAACGAAACCAAACGATTCTCCTATCAGCGATCGGCGTCAAAAGGGGGCGGCGCATAATCCAATGATGTCATCATAATCAAATCGACTCCGACGAAACGAGAGCTAGATATGCTCCTAAAATAGCGGAGTGCGCATGCGCAAGCTGCCGATCCGCTCCCAACGCAGATATGAATATCGGCGGTGAAAAATGAACTTGCTTTACGGTGAGAGATAAACGCGTCAACATCGCGGCGTAACGATTGGGTTTAAATAGACATCGATGCAAAAAAATAGCTGAAAGGAAATAAAAATAAACCAAATTTAAATACTGTGAGAAGTATTCTCACATTACCTCCCTTCACCGAGAAAATTTTGTAAGACCAAGAGATGTAAAAGGCAAAATTGATCAAAAACCTTTTACAGAAAATGGGATGACAAAATTTTGAACTGCCAAAGCAAAAAAAATCATTAAAGTCGAACAATAAAATTTAAAGTTAAGGTGCTGGAAAAAAAATTGGTGATTTAACAGTTGAAAAAAAAATTGGTGCTAGAAAAAATATTGGTGCTGGAAAAAAAAAATTGGTGCTAGAAAAAAAAATTGGTGACCAAAAGTAAGAGAGAGAAAAAGAATATACATTGCATAAAGTACATTCATAATCCAAAAAGTATACAATACATCAAGTATACAATAAAAATGCCAAAAATACAGTAACATTGGCAAAACCTTCTATTTGATCTCATAAAATTATCATCCCAAAAATGTTAACATATTCTGAGTTAACAAACAAAATTGAGATCATTGACTAGTCAAAACAAATTTTGCTATCTTGGTACCAAATAAAAACAGAATTGACTTCTGATAAAAGTTGCAAATACAAAAGCAACAAAAAAGTCAGGAAACATTTTGTAGTTTGACTTTTACAACATGCCTAGGACTTTTTAATTTTAGAATTATATCTAAAAAAATAAAGAGTTTTCTTTATTACTCTTAACATGAAAGGAAATGAAATGGCCATATATAAATAAACTTTCATAAAACTTAATGATATCCTTTTAGTGTATCAAACTTAGTATTTCATTTAAAATAAAACAGACAACCAATTGTATGCGATACCAATTGTGTAACTGAGTCGTGCACTACTCAATCACCCAAACAAAGTATCCCATAGAAACAAGTTGCTATTTCAATTAAAAGACATGTCATAATTAAGTGTCATAAATCCCATCTTAGACACAATTTCTTTGAACTTTATACTTTACTAAATAAACATTTTAATGTATTAGTCATAAGAATTCTTAATATATATATATATATGAGACTCAAAAGATTAGATAAATATACATATACCATGGTTTTTCTTTAAAATGTGATAGACTGGTGATCACCAAAAAAAAAAAAAATTTAAGTACTTCCATATAGAATAAAAGAAAAAAAAATTGACAAAATCATGAGTTTATAAAACTAAAATACCATGTACCAGGAATATAATTTTTAAATAATCATTTAAATATAATATAGAAATAAAATTATTACAATTCAATGTTAAGCTCACAATGATGATAATGACGAAGATGAAATCATCAGCAACACTGTAAACAAACAAAAAAATTAGATATATATATGTAAATATCAAAGTCCACAACCATGTCGATGACCATCATGCCCTAGCCACCAGCATGTCTATGAACAAAAAAACACATATAAAAACTCCTACGTAAAATTTTAGGTGGCTTGGATCTCCTAACATCTTAAGCAAAAGAAAATTTTAATTATAAATAAGAAAATAGTAACATTGTGTAACTGCAGGTGGAGGCAATGTTTTTGGATTCAAAATGATGTTCATTGAGTCCAGAGCCATATGGAACAAGTCTATTAAAGATTAACTAATGTCACTGAAAGTTTAGTAACACAGCAGTGAGTAATTGTAAGTTGATGCTGAAAAAGGAAATTAATGTTCGAAAAAGGTGGTAGCTGAGGTATAAAGAAAGACCGAGCCCTGGGGGCCAGGGTCTTAACTGGAATGTAGTTGGATATAAGAAAATTTTATAGTAGTTTTAAAGTAGCTGGATGATGCTAGAACAGAACAGTTAAAGAAAATTGTACTAGAATAGGATAGTTTTTAAAGAAGCTGCAACAAACGCCCCAAGAAGCAGATTAATATTCAAAATTGGTGGTACCTGAAGTCTGAGAATTTTTTTTTTTTTCGCAGTAGGACTTAAGAAATTGTTAGAAAAAAAAAAAGTTAGTGAATCGGACCATTTTTAAGGAAACTATAATAAAGGGCCTAAAGAGGGACGACTGATAGTTAAGAGCAAGGTCTTAACATGAAAACTTGTTAAAAGGTTCTTAGCACTTTATAGCTTCAATTAGTCCAAATTATGCATAGAGTATGAATTAATCATTAGAATAAAGTTTTAAAGAAATGAGCAAAAAATGGGGGAAATGCTTAAAACAGGGCCATAGGGTCCCAGTAAAAATAAGAGTCTTGGTCCGGAGAGAGGCGTCCAAGACTGAACTTTAAAATTTTGCATTGAGAATGCGAGAAAATTAGGGGTGAAAAATGCATGCCGCACAAAAAGTTCAAGGGGCCCCGGATCGGGCCTTACGGGACCCTAGGGTGCCCCAGGATTTTAACAGGAATATAGAAACGGGAAAAAAACTAAATGAAAAAAGGGTTCCAAAAATGAAGATCGGATTAAGAGGAGGCAATTTATTAACAATTCATGGTGCAAAAATTTCAATGGGCCCTGTACCGGGGCCCAAGGGGCCAGGGACTTAAGTGGTATATAGTTGGATATAAAGATACTTTTTAATAGTTTTTTTAATTAATCAGAGGACGCTAGAACTATGTTAAAGAAAATTGCAAGCAATTCGGATAATTTTTAAAGAAGCTGCACCAAGGGCCCCAAGAAGACTATTAATATTCTAAATTGGTGGTAGCTGAAGTCTGAGAATTTTTTTGTCGTTCATGTAGAAACTGGAAGACCTAAGAAGTTGTTAGAAAAGAAAAAGGCTAGTGAATCGAACCATTTTTAAGGGAGCTATAGCAGGGGGACCAAAAGGGGCCCGCTGATAGTTAAAAACAGGGCATTAACATAAAACATGTTAAAATGGTCTTAGTACTTAGCGCGTTAGATCTTCAATTAGTCAAAATTAAGCATAGGGTAAGAATTATTCGTTAGAATAATGTTTTAAAGAAATGCACAAAAAATTGGATAAATGTTTAAAAAAGGGCCCTAGTGCTCCAATAAAAATATGAGAGTGTTGATCCAGGAAGAAGAGTCCAAGACTCAACTTTAAAATTATGTACTGAGAAGGGGAGAAAATCAGGGGGTGAAAAATTCTTGGCGCACAAAAAGTTCAAGGGGACCTGAACCGGACCCTACGGCACCCTAGGGGCCTAGGATCTATTGGAATGTAAAAATGTGAGACTAACTAAATGGAAAAAAGATCTCAAAAATGAAAATCGGATTAAAATGAAGCAATTTATTAACCTTTTATTTGCACAGAAACTTCAAGGGACCCTGTATCGATTCCCAAGGGGCCAGGATCTCATATGGGGAGTCGAAAGGCGAGAATAACTAAATGGAGAAAGGTCGCCCAAAACGAAAAAGATGGGATAAAAAGAGGGCAAGTTATTAACAATTTAGTGCATAAAAACTTCAAGTGGCCTCTTAAAAATTAAAAATCTGAACCTCAGGTGCATCATGATCTGTCTTGGACTACCCTCACCTAAATTTTCAGACTTTTACGTGCGGTAGATTTTGATAGCCACTGCACACAGACAGAGCGAAACTTTGCTTTATTAGTATAGATCAGGGTCGGCGAACCTATGGCACGCGTGCCGTAGCTGGCACGCGAGAGGATATTTTTGGCACGCCGTTAATTGAAGTTTTATATCAGAATTCACTCAAACTCCCTAAAATTCTGAACCTCATTATTACTTTTTAGGGTTTCGTTCGTCTGTCTGTCTGTCTGTCCGCCACAGAGCCCGTTCTCAGAAACTATACATGTTAGAGACTTGAAATTTTGGGTACTTCTAGCTGAACACCTCGCATCAAACAACAAATCCTAAAATTTTGAAAAAGTCGGTAATTAACCGAATTACGGGCTAATTAACTTCGAAAATTAATCAATCCACCTTTATAACACAGGTTCAAACGGGCATTCGCCAAAACTTCGGAGTTTCTCCTAAGGGTTGCCAGTAAAATCAGCCGGTGCACGGTTACCACGGAGGAAATTAAGCCGAAAAATGAAGTGGGCATTTTAAAGCGAAATCGCATATCAGAAAATATTGGTATGAGAAATTTGTAAATGGTATAGACAGACGCAGAAAAAAAATCTACTTTCATTTGGTAGAAAGTTCACATTTCTGCGTTGGGTATAACGCAAAAAATCCACTAAAAATCGATCGATAAAAATTTAATTTCTGTATTTGAAAAGACAATGAAAAGAGATTTCATTTCGGCGCGAAAGCAGGTGTGCTCAACTTCAGACATGACGGCGACCTTGCGGTTTTCGGTAGTGGAATATTTTAATACGAAATTTTAACTTTTTAAATATTAAATTTTTTGATAAAATTTTTTGCCATCCGGACGGGAAATCTCTTGCAGATTTCATACATACCCAGTTCAAAGCGATAACTCAATTAGAAACTGAGATATTAATTATTATTTAATTAATCTGTTTCATTTCTATCTAATGAATAGAATAAAATGAAGGCACGTGCTTTTTTAACCATGAAATTATTTAAATTAGGAAATCTAACAATTTGCGTGAGGTTTTTCGACGCCGCTCTATGAGACAAGTATAACTTATTCATTATAAGAAAGTTTGTAAGTATTCATACCACTATTTTAGGATAGTAATTTCTGCAAATATCTTAAATTATTGGTTGAGATCGCCCCTCGATCTCGTTGAAACTTTAAAATAGTTTATAACGCATAAGAAAAATCTCTCTATTCTAAAAAAAAGTAACTACCGCTGTCACCGCCGCCGGTTTTGATTTTTTTGTGACCGGAGGCCTTTCTTCGTTAATATTAAGAAAAATAATGCATACAAAAATATGAAAATCGGTGGTTTTATACAGAAATATTTGATAAACACGCTGATGCAGACAGTTTTCAAATCGAAGAATTATTTTAAGAGTTATTTAATGCTAAAGTTGGACAAAATCGTTCCACTAAAAAAGTTTTATAGCAGCAAAAACTATACATGGCAGTGTAATCATTTTTAGATCATTTTATGCGTTAGAATTTGCCGGAGTGCAGATTGCATTAATTTTTTTATTTTGACTCATTTTTTCAGGTTTTATTTCTATTTTAAATTCAAATTTTCAGCATTTCTAGAGATATTTTTTACAGATTTCAGAAAATTGTACTAATTTAAACTGTTGCCAACTGTATAAAAAGCACAAGCAATAATGTTTGCTTCAAATTAAAAATTTATTTACACGTGACTATTATAAACAGGAAAAAAACTTTCAAATTAGAATTAAATAATTACGTATAAGAAGCAGGAACTTATTAAAAATTACGTCATAAAAAGTATACACGTGAATTTTAAAAGAGAAAGGATATTGTAAAATAATAAATTCATTAACATGCGTTAGAAGTCTTAAAAGAAATTACGGCATATTTACGTCACATTATAGTTATTAGATAAAATGAACACAAAATAATATTGCAAAAAAGTTTAAATTTAGAAATTGCGCTAGACATTTATTTGATATTTTGAGAATTAATTTAAAATGTCTCATTTAAAAGAGCTTTCTTTTCGCTTTGTTAAAAAATACCAGGAGACAAAGACTCTCTTTACTGAATTCCTTTTATATTAGCTTATTTTGAAATGTTGTTACACGTGTATACCTCATCAAGTTATTTTTATTTCGACGTTTTATTTGTGTTTTTATTAACGTTGTACGAATTTATTTGTTCTTTCGTTATTTAAAACAAAAATTATATCAATTTGTATAATTTGGCGATTTATATAATTTGGCGAAATTGGTCGACAGGATAATCAAGTAGTACCGCAGCGGATTTCGCGTTAAAATTCCCCAATCAAAGAGAAATGAATAGAAATTCGTTTATAGGGAGATCGCCACTGTTTTTTAAATTATAATTCAATCTTTCGAAATCTTTTTAAAGCCGATCAAATTAGCGTGCATTTAGAAGTCTGCGGTGTCTGGACGGGGGTTGGCGAGCGTAGCTCGTAGGGGGCCGAGCCCCCTAGTTGTAAAAAAAAAAAATGGAGTGTGATATTTCGAGGGGAGACTAGCGTGCTTCGCCCGCTATCATATAATTTGTATTTGTAAGGTTTGGGTAAATGGAAAGGAGGGGGGAGGGAAATACTTTTGATTAAATATCCCAAAAGAGTTTCGTTCTGATGCACTTTTGTTATGAATAGTGTGCGCTCCCTGGTGGTGGAATGTGGAACTAACATAAAGCGATTTTGTTGAAATTAGGAAAGTTCGCATTACAGATATTATTATGACATAGACTAGCGTGCTTCGCCCGCTATCGGATTATTTCAGTCCGTGCGAGGCTGATGTAAAATGAGATGCATTCTTCCAGCGAAATTGAAAAGCGTGCTTCGCCCGCTGTCGCATAATTTTATTTTGTTAGGTTTGTGTCAATGGAAAAGGGGGAGGGAGGGAACTACTTTTGATTAAATATACCAGTTAGTGCGCATTACAGATATTATTATGACAAAGACTAACGTGCTTCGCCCGCTACCGCATAATTTGTATTTGTTAGGTTTGTGTGAATGGAAAAGGTGGGGGGACTACTTTTGATGATAAAGACTAACGTGCTTCGAAAATCTAATAATTTGCGTGGGATAATTGAACAGCGCTATGAGATAAGTATAACTCATTCATCATCAGAAAGTTTACAAGTATTCATACCACTATTTTCGAATAGTAATTTCAGGAAATATCTTAAATTATTGGTTAAGACCGCCACTCGATTTGTTTGAAAATTTAAGATAGTTTATAACACATAAGAAAAAGTGTAAAAAAGAATGGAGTGTGATATTTCGAAGAGGGGGAGGGGAGCTAGAATTATTTTTAAAATCTTAGCGTTTGTTACCGCAGACCGCCACCATCCGGACCCATGTATCTATGGAAAGATTGCGTAAAGGAGTTTCGTTCAGATATGCTTTTGTTAAGAATAGAGTGCATTCCCTGGTGGTGGAATGTGGAACTAACATAACGTGATTTTGTTAAAATTAGGAAATCTAACTAAGATATTTTATAAGATAAAGTGTAAAAAAGAAAGGCACGTGAAATTTCGGGGAGGTGGGGGGGGGGGGGGAGGCGCTATATTTCTATTTAAAAAGTTAGCGTTTCTAACCGTTTTAGGTGTTATTTTTGAGGGAGTCCTGAGATATACGCTACTTATTTAATATAAAATTGTCTAAAGTTTAGTTACCACTATTTCCGAATAGTAATTTCAGCAAATATCTTAATTTCTTATTTAGACCGCCACCACCTCGAGTAACATATCTACTTATAGGTTGTTTAACGGAGTTTCCTTCCGATACAGTTTTATTAAGAATAGAGTGCGCTCCCTGGTGGTGGAATGTGGAACTGACATAACGCAATTTTGTTAAAATTAGGAAATATAACAAGGCGATCTGTTTGAAACTTAAAGATAGTTTATAACACATAAGAAAAAGTTTATAAAAATGCGCGTGAACTTTCGGGTAGGGGGGAGGGGCGCTAATTTCACTAATTGAATTATTTCTATTATATACTTATTTTACAAGGCAGTTACGTGATGTTTCATTGCAGTATACTTCTGAACGGTGTCCGATTTTTAAAAATACAGCATAAATGTTACTTATGCCAGATAAAAATGTCAGAAGTATTGATACCACTATTTTCGAATAGTAATTTCAGCAAATATAATAAATTCTTGGTTAAGACCGCGACCCCCTCGACTAGCATATCTCCTGATAGGTTGTTTAACGGAGTTACGTTCAGATACAGTTTTGTTAAGAATACAGTGCGCTAACTCGTGGTGGAATGTGGAACTAACAGACCGCGATTTCATTTAAAGCAGGAAATCTAACAAGGCGATCTGTTTGAAACTTTAACATAGTTTATAACACACAAGAAAAAGTTTATAAAAAATGGCGCGTGAAATTTCGGGCAGGTGGGGAGAGGGGGAGGTGCAAAATATTTATTTTTTGTTTCATACCGTTTCAGGTGCGTTTTTTTTTTTATAGAGTCCTCAGATACATGGTACTTATTAAATATAAATATGTCAAAAGTTAAATTACCACTATTTCCGAATAGTAATTTCAACAATTATCTTAAATTCTTGCTGAAGACCGCCACCCCCTCGAGTAACATATCTACTGATAGGTTGTGTAAAGGAGTTTCGTTCAGATACGCTTTTGTTAAGAATAGAGTGCGCTCCCTGGTGGTAGAATGTGGAACTAACAGACCGCGATTTCATTTAAAGTAGGAAATCTAACAATGCGATCTGTTTTAAACTTTAAGATACTTTATAACAAATTATAATGAAGTATAAAGAAGAATGGCGTGTCGCATTTCGAGGGGGGAGGCCGAGGGGGAGGGAGGGGCGCAAACAAAATTAGGAAATATAGCTGGACGATCTGTTTGAAACTTTAGTATAGCTTATAAAACATAACAAAAATTTTAAACATCAGGCCGCGTCAAAAATCATGGTGACCATTACCCCACTTCACCCCCCAAAGGGGGGCACTTTTCTAAATTTGGCAGATACCCTTCATGTGATATATCGTAGCATTTTGAAGGGGGGGGGGGCACGAACAAAATTAGGAAATATAACAAGGCGAATCTGTTTGAAGCTTTACGATAGTTTAGCAAGGGTTTGCCAAAATTTAGAAGATGTTCCATGGCGATAAATGTACTGGACGTAAAGGAATATTAAACGAAACCCTTTGTGCGATCTATGATCACACTTACCCACTTGTTTATTTGTACACGAGCTTGACTGAAAATAGCTTTTGTTTTTTATAATAAGTACTAGTGCACCTGTCATATCATTGAACTATAACTACCGCTCAGATACACCCCCCCCCCTCTACACACACACTTCCTCGATTTCGTTCTGCTGGCACCGGTAATTCGCATATGCAGAGAGAAAGAAATCTAACAAATCAAATTATTTTTTGCTTTTCTATACTAATGAAAGAACAATATTTCATAAATCTCTTCATCATTTAACGCATTTTGATCTGCACATGAGGCTTTACTTAACTGTTGCTGTAATTTGTTAAATAATTAGTTAAAATGACGAAAATATTACGAAGACTAATAAAGTATGACTTTTTTCTGACAAGAAAAAATAATAATTCGATTGATAAAACATTTGTAAAATGAAATTAAAACTATAATCACGTTTTCGAAGATTTTTATACCTTTTTATGTGTCGGCTTGAAGGAGGGGTAGGGGTAATTTATCTGGCAGACGACTGACTGCCGACACAATTCTGTTACATATAAAACTCATAAAATTCCAGTAGCTAGTCATTTCATTATTATTATTCTGATTTGCTTTTATTGCATGATTTTTTGTTATTAAACTATTAGGGCTGGTAATATAAGACTGGTTAGATTGGAACGTTCAAATAGTATTTATTAAACATGGCCAAATTGGCTAAAAAACAGAAAGTACAAGGTAATAGAGAATTTCAAACTTGGTGGACTGAGAAATAACAGGGTTCCTTGACAGACTTTTAGGTAATGTTCTTTATATTTGCTAATTTCTTCTTATGCATTGTAATATATTTTTTAAATAATTTTCCATTTAACAGTATGTATAAAACAAATATTAAACAGATATAAGTCGTAAATAATATTTTTTTAAATATTTCTTTTATCTTTGTCTGTTTTAAAATAAAATTACATCCAATATAAAACTACCATCATTCTTAAAATGCCAAAATCAACAGATCCCAAGGGGCAAAGTATTACCATAATTTTTACAATCATTTGGCAAGTTGTTTCGATTATAGTTTAATATTTTTTACAATTACTATATTTATTTCTTATATGTTATCTTATTTCTGTAATTATTACTATAATTAATTAATCATATCATGTGGCAAGATGTTTTGGTTTGACTTTTCAATAGGATACATTATTCAATTTAATGTGTATATTGGTACTGCAGGTATGTTATCCACATTTACCGTAATCTAATAATAGTAAAAGTAAATAATTTTGATTCATTATTCTTTTTTTCCTTTTTTTTTGGGGGGGGGGGGGTGGAGGAGCAGGAATGGGGCGGGGGAGGTTGTTGGCACGCCATGGTCACTTGAAATTTTTATGGAAAAAAATTGGCACGTGGATGTGAAAAGGTTCGCCAACCCTGGTATAGATTATTGAGAAATCGAAAAAATTTTGCATTAAGCGATAAAAAAAAAAAATAATAATAATAAAATAAAAAGATTTTTTAGGCAAAATTATAATATTCTTCATTCTTACATAGACAAAACTTTCAGGTATACTTATTGATATGCTAAGAAATTTATTGTATTACGTAATGATGATAATGGATATGAGTAAGAATATATGAAAATTTTATAGATATAGGGATTGGAAGAGAAAAAGATTTCATGAATGTGTCAAAGTACTAAGAGTATTTGTGAAGTATATCCAGTATTTTTAGGGGCCCTCCGGGGCCTCCTTCGTCTGGGGCCCTCGGCGATCGCCGACCTACCGACCTGGCCAGTCCGGCCCTGCCTAGATCGGTCTCTGGAGTGGGCAATCATTTTCAGAAGTTGTAAACGTTGTTCTTAAAATCTTAGCAAGAAACAGATTATTTACTGGAAAATGTTCAGGAACTTGCATTTTCACATAATTAATTCCTATGAAAATCCTCGTGATTGGTTAATTTTCTTAAATAATACTTAACAAAACAGCAAATAAATAATGTAAAAACATTATCTTTTATTTAAATATGATTCTGTTTCTAATTATTCTGAATATCTTTATAAGTTGACTATTAAACGTAGAAGTTGTATAAGGTTTTAAAAAATATGTTTTAAAAGTTTTTTTAAGTATTCTGTTCGGCCGAATATTTTGATATTCGGCCAAACCGAATATTCAGCATACCGAATCGTTTGATATTCGGCCAAGCCGAATATTCGGTGCATCCCTAATTGTTACTGCAAAGTAACAATAGAGCATAAAAATATTTAAAGAAAAATAATAGTGTTATAATTTTGTCGCCCACCTAAGCCTCATATGAGGCTCTTAAGTCATAAAAACAGTTCTTTGAAAACTTCTGGCTAGCTTTTACTTTAAGGGTGTATTTGAAAAAATATTTTTCCACCCTCAACAGCTCAAAATTTTCTGAGAGATTTTCAGACTCATTTTTAAAAGTAAAAACATTAAACTTGCTGAGGTGATTTTTGAAGAGATGTGTGTGATTTCATTTTTCGCTCAATTAATTAGAATTTGATTTTTAAACAATTATTTTCTCAGTATGATAATTTTTTTTCATTCCCAAATCTCCCGCTTTGGAAAATTCGGTTCAAAACGCTATCTTTGACAGCATTTTTTTGCAATATTTTCTGCATTTATTAAAAAATCGACAATCACGGTGTATTATGCAGTTTCTAAATAAGAGAATTTGCCAGTTTGATGCGTTTGAGAGCAAAAATTAATTTAAAAATAAATCATAAAATAAGCAGTTTGGATTGGAATACATGTGACATCTCTAAAACTTTCAGATTCACTTGTAACTTCATATTTGTTTTAATTTTTAATAACCTATGACAGCAGAAGATTTTTTCAGAACTAAAACTTTCCACCCCAGGCAGGGTCGGTCTGGGCCAGGGAAAAGGGCGCAGACCTTGGATTTTCAGAGGGCGCAAAAATTTTAGCAAACTCATGTAAATTTTTCTTGTTTGTGTTGTTCCTGGCTTGAGAAGGTTTAACACATTCACACAGCACCAAGAATGAAAGTGGCTTAATATTACATCTCTGAGTCTAGATAGAAGACTTCGATATATCACCCGTGCAATTTTAAAGTTCTATCAAATCTACACAATGCTACGCAATTTTTTAAAACGAATCTAGCAATATCTAAAAGTTCCGAGTTGAACACAGGTTACTTTGTACTAGATGACCGATATCAAGGCTAGGGCTTTATTATTTTGTTAATAGGTACTCACGGAGAAAAAAAAAGTGATCACCCCTACCAATTCTCTTGCAAATGACTGTATAAAAATGACATAGGTACCAATTTGGAGATTGTCTAGGTACAGTCGGCCCCGCTTAATCGGGTAACGGATAAACAAATACCCCGCTTATAAAAATGAAATCTTCTAGAACCAAAATTTTTCCCATAGAGGGAATGTTAAAATTTCCCACTTATTCGAATAATTTCCCCGGATAATGCAATAACGACTAATCTGGTGTGACAAATATTTTTCCTAGAAAAGGTCTTTTGTTCGAAAATTTCAAACCACCGAAACACAGGTTTCTCAGAGGAAAGGGAGTAATGGCGTTATCACATGAAGTCCAGTTACGCGCGTCACTTCAAATTCGAACAACTTTTCCCAGGGTCGCCATAGGTCTCGAATATAAGTGGTGTTGAGGAGGGGAAGGAAACACAGAGACTATGACTGTATGATCACGGTAAACAAAAACGGATTGGTCACGTGATGTTGTAGAATATTCGAGGCTATTGCACTGTGACACTGAAACAAAAGACGGTTCTGACCAAAGTTCGGTTCTCACTTTATTTATTCAGTTTGTTTTGAGGTTCTGAAGTAGAAAAATATGAACGCGAAAAGAAAAGATTTAAGTTTGTGCGATAAATTTAAGGTTTTGGATATCATGGCCGATTCGGGATTCCGGGATGTTGATGAGGAAAATTGAAGCGATGCAGTGACTTAGTTAAATACGTTTAATTTACGTACATTGGACTAACACACTGACAACAACAAACACACATAATATAAGTTAATAATACGCTACAGGATTACATATTTCACCAGCGCCTTTTCGAACACATCCAAGATTACATCGTCTCTCTCTCTCTGGCTGTTGACATTCCGAGTTTTCTAAAGAGTCCTTCGACCACGGAATATAGGCGACTTTCTCATTGGATGCCATAAAGCACAGAAAAACACAAACTCATATTGCTAAAGAGTTTCAAATTTCTCAGTCTCAAGTCTCGACCATTAAGAAAAATGCTGATAAAATTGAAAGAAATGGAGAAACAATGAAAAACTACACCGAAAACGGAAAAGAAAATCTAATGACGATCTCGACAATACTGTGTTGGAAAGATTTCATTCAAAAAGAAGCAAAGGAGCTTTAATAAACGGGACAATGATTATGCAGACAGTCGAAGAAATTGCGAAAGATTCTATTAATGAGAATTTTTCGGCATCTAAAGTATGGTTATATGGATTTCAGCAAAGACACAATTTAACATTTAAGAAACTACATGGAGAATCGGGTTCCGTAAACGATGCAGTTTGTGATGAATGGATTGAAGAAACTTTACATGCAATTCTTGCTAAGTACAAACCATGCGATGTTTTAATTGTGACGAAACAAGTCTACTGTATAGAGCTATGCCAAAAGGAACAATTGAAAAAAAAAAAAAAGGAAAAAAAAAATTCGAGAAATTACACGGATTTAAAATAAGTAAAGATCACGTAACTGTGCTACTCTGTGTAAAACAAACGGGAGAAGAAAAGCTTCAACCTCTTCTCATTGGCAAAAGCAAACAGCCTAGATGTCTAAAAAATGTAAAAAATTATCCTGTTGCATATGATTACACACAGAATGGTTGGACGACAAAACATATTTTTGCAAATTGGCTGATAAAATTAGACATAAACATGAAAAAGCAAAATATAAAAATTATCCTATTTGTGGATAATGTTGGCAGTCACAAAACAGAGAACTCAATTCGACTGAATAATGTCAGAGTAGAATTTTTGCCTGCAAATACGACGGCCAAAATACAGCCTCTTGATCAAGGAATCATAAGATCATTCAAGGCGTTATATAGACGGGAGATTATACATGTAAATGAACTTCTCCATATTTTGGACTTGGAAACAGAGAACTGTAATGAAACATTTTCCAGTCTTTCAAAAAAATTAACCTTTTGACTGCTATGCATTTCTACAACAAAGCTTGGAATAATGTTCCTGTTAGTGTAATTAAAAACAGTTTAAAAAAAGCGAAATTTTTAAAGCCTAAATCTGATGAAGATGACACATCAAAACTGAAATTTGTGTTCTTCAAGAATTTCAAGAAGAGCTCGATAAACTCCAAATTACACAAGAAGAACTTTTGGAATTTATAGAATTTGAGGAAAATGAGGCTACAGAAACTGATGAGTTGTCAGAATCATCTGCTTGCACAGAAGAAGATGAAAATAATGAAGTTGTAATAGATCCTCTCACATCCTTGAGTAAAGTACAGAAATCCTTATCAATTGTACGATGATATTTTGAAGCTCGAGGTGGAGATTATAAAATATTATATGTTTTAGGAAAAGAACAGCAGAAATGCGCGCAAAAACCAATAAATAAACAATCAACTGTACAAGGATTTTTTCAAAAAATTATAATGAGGTAAGCGATAAAACCAAAATATTCATCATGTAATTTAAGTGAATGTGTATTACATATAATGCTTAATAGTATAAGCATTTTTATTTCATTTTGTAGTTCTCTTTTTTTTTAAGAAAGTATTTTTTTTACAATTAAAATAATTGTTTTTTAACTGCTATTGATTATTAGTTAGATTTTAAGATATTATTAACGATGTGATAAGGTAGAATAAATTTCCCCAATTAATCGAATACCCGCTTAATTGAATAATCGGCGTTGGAACCACATATATTCGTTTAAGCGGGGCTGACTGTATTAAATATGCACGAACGTTAATTTTTAAAATGGTGAGCGTTGATTTTTCAAATGGTAACATCCACTTTTGATACCCTATTTGAATTCTTTGCCAGCAAATAAAGAGATAGAGTTTATACAATTTTCTTAAATCTGAATACAATTATAAAACAAAAAGTGTTAGGGGTTTATCCATAAGTTTCGGAAAATAAAATGAAATATGTTACAACCGAAAACACTCAATTACTCACCAGTCAAATGATACAGGAATTTTAAATTTATTATAAACTTTATATTAAAGAAAATCTTACAAAGTATTTCTGTTAAGTTTCTACGATTGTTTTCAGTGGCTCTTTTGATAAAAGAAAACGGTCCCCTTAAATTATGGAAAGGCAAAATTTTTCCGTATCTCGAACACCAATTATTCAAATTATCTGTAAACTTACACATTGATGTTTTAAACGATTGTTCTTTGTTGTATGCAAAAATTAATAAATTAAAGTAACCAAAATAAGGTGTCAAAAATGGGCGTTATTGTTTGTAAATTCAGAGTTGGTGCAATTTTTAATATGTAGACGAGTTCGGAAACATAATTAATATATAACAATAATTAGTAGACAATATTTACAGCCAGTTGTATCTATAGACTTTTTACGAAGATTTTCAGCTGAATTAGCAAGGGTAACCACTTTTATTCCATTTATCCCCATTGACGCACTGAAAATCTGTACAAAAACTAAGAAGATTTTTCGCACCAGGCACCAACTAGAGTTGCTGCGGTGCTGCTAAGGGTTTCAACCCTTTTTTTAAGTATACTTCTTTATAAAATGAATTAGTTATCAGTCAGTTTAAAATGAGATAAATTCAATTTCTCTTACAATCCGACAACAATTATTTTTTATTTACTACAGTTTTTTTTTAAGTAGAATTTTTAAATATGGTATCTATCGGTGTCTCCCTCGTGAGTCGTGATACACAAAAAAATTCAGTATGCAAACTTCGCTTAAAATTTCTTTGTATCTAAAACAAAAATGTATAATACTTTTCATATAAAACTAGAAATTTTGAAAACTGCTTGTGCTCCTTTTGTTCTTTTATAAAAAGTACCACATATTATAAGGTATTTAAATTTTGAAACATAAGGATATTTAAACATTCAAATCAACATCCCATTAAGGAATTTGAAAATAACACTTGCTTGTGAAAATAATGCTTATTACACTTGCAACATTTATATAAGGCGAGTTATGTATTTTGTAGGAAGAGACACTTTGCGTTTGTGTCCTTAAAAAAATGACTTTATGTATCCGTAAAATGCTGCATTAATGTTGCACTACTAAAAAAATTATACACAGAAAGTACACCAAAAATGCCGCTTTGTTAGCCTAAAAATCACTAAAACAATTGCGTAAATTTACTCTTTTCAGCACCCTCTTTCTATGATTTGCAAAGTTCTTATCCTAATTAGAGATCAAGGGAAATATTTAAGTTTACACAATTGAGAGAAATGCCCCAGGAATTGTATTCATATAAGCTGCAGGATCCCGTGGCAGCGTTTTTTTATTCGAAAAAACCTATCACAATTTCTGAATAGTAGTCATCGCTTTATTTAATGATAATTTTTCCGTGATTAAATTAAAACAACTTTTTATTTAAAATACATACTAGAATTTCCTAATATTTATTTAGCCACGGAAAATCTGTCATTAAATAAAACAAAGATTACTAACTGAAAATTATGGTGTAGATTTTGTGAATGAAAAACCGCTAGCCGCGGGATTCCACAGTTTGTGGGATTGTAATCCAGAAGTGTTATCAAGTTTGTACCCCGCGAAAAGAAAGGTCATATTTTTCAACCAAAAACGAAATCCGCACAAATAGTTCTTTTGTCTTCTGACATTTATCACTTTCTTTTCTCAAGTTGTTTTCAAAAAGCACGGTTTCAATTGTAGGCGCATTCCTGGCCGTCATTAAAAGTGTAGGGACAAGGTACTAAAAGCTAAAGGCCTGGAAATATGCAAAATATTTGGTTAAAATCTAAAACGTATCATTCAAAGAAGAGATGAAATAAATCTCGCCCTGGGCGCTGTAGCCACTAAGCTTTCCCTGCGTACGTGTTTTCCCTCTCAATAGTATGCAAAGATGCCACCATTGGTTTCCAGTCCTGAAATTGCTTTGATGTATTTTTAATTTCTTTGTGATAAAAAATACCTCTCTTGTGCTGTTTGCCTATTATCCCTAATGATTATTCTGATGATTATTTCTAAACGAATCCTCGAAATTTAGTACACTAATCCGAATGTATGTGCACAACTTGGGAAAAAATATTGGAGCGGCTTAAGGCACTTAGGGGCTCGAAGTTTTCCTTGGACGAGAGCGCACCGGCCCTTGGGCCGATGGGCCGGCGGGCCAGTCCGAGCCTGACCCCAGGTACATCAGGAAAGCTGAACAGTTATAATTGGAGAAAAAATTACACATAATAAAATATTTTTACTTTGTACAAAGAATGCTTTTGGAACATGTAAAGTAAAGAATCTAGAACTCATCCTAAACTGATGCCAATCAATGTGTGAAATGAATTTTATAATAAGTTTTATGTTACTTGAAAATATCACTGGGCATAAAAAGTTAATAGGGTCATGCTAAACAAATTCTTTTTCTACACAATTTAGAATATTTTAAATGGATCAATGTACAGAATGATTTTTTCTTTTATTTTTCCTATTTCATGAGCAAGAGAATTGAAGATTTTAAACTTTGTGTACTGGGGAGGGGTAAAGGGCAGAAAAAGAGCGGTGTTTTTAGTGGGGGAGTGGTCATTCAGATGATTATTTAATTACTGTTATAACAAAATAAATATAAAGATTGTTTTTAAAGATTTTAAACTTTGTGTGCTGTACAGGAAGCAAATAAACTTTTTTTGGGGGGAAGGGGGGGAGGGAGAGGTAATTTAGACGTTTATTCAATTATTGTTACAATAAAATCACAAATAGAGCAGAAAAAAATTATATATATATATGTATATAAAATTAAAGAATTTTAAACTTTATGCAAGATATATGGAGAGGGTGAGGGAGTAAAAGGAAAAAAAGCAGAAATTTTGGCAAAGGGGATAGATAATACATTATTTATCTACTACTACTACTATAAAACAGCAAATAGGTCAGAAAAAGAAATTTAAATGAAACGTTTTAAAGACTAAACTTTACATGTTTGCTATTGAGGGGTTATATTACAATTTACCATTGCAAATTGGAGGAGTTTGTATATGCAACTGGCTCTTTAAAGAGAGAAAAAAAAATTATTATTCAATACACACTCCATTGTCTGTCTGTCAATGTTTAGTTTTGATGCACGCCCAATCCACAAAATGTTGGTTTTGCCTGATGTGCATTAACTCTTCATCAAATTACAATATTTTAAAAAGAAAGTGAATAAATTATTTGATATTTGTATTGTATACGTTAAATAGACACAAATAAAATATGCAGCAAAATTCTTTAGCATTACAGGATAATTAACCCACAAAAGGTCCCACATTGCATCTCAGAGATGCACAATATGATTTTTTGGCTAAATTTTCCGACTGAATAGGAGAAGATGGTGCTCCCATCTATATTACATATCTTCCTAATTTAATATTATCTATCATCTGAGTCGTTTGATGACATTGGTAGCATGTACATGGTTTTTAAGAGATAACATATGTTGCATCTCTCAGATAGCTAGTGACAATTTAGAAAATATTTTGATTTTTCAGGTTTTATTTATTTTTGTGCAACTTACATATTACAATATGTTGTGTTGGAATTTTTTTTTTTGTACAATAATTTTTATTTTAGTATTATTTATTTATAAAACATAGGAACTGGATCTCACAGATTCTCTTTATAGTTGAGCTTTAAAAAACAGTTTTTATTATAAATTATAAAGCAGGGATTTCTTTTTCGTCTAAATGTATACATATTTATCAAAATTATATTCATAAAATAACTCTTTTTTCACAAACATGTTACATATAATGTATTTTATGCAATTTTTTAGTCTCATTTAGCATTTTAAAACAAGACTATTATTACGAGTAACATGAATTTTTAATATTTTTACATAATTTAAATTTGTATAGGTGTGTTGTAATATATGTAATAAATAGCATGAGAAAGTTTTTTTTTTTAATTTTGTATTCTAATGTTTTTACTTATATTAGTAGATTAGTAAATTTCCATAAATACTTCCGGTTTCACATGTTAATTAACTTATGGAATTTTCTACTTGTTTTATTCAATAACTTTTTCCTACATTAGTTAAATATTAAATCAAGCTTTTAAAATTTTTAGCACATCAACTCTAAGTACATTAAATACCAAAGCTTTAGCGCATAAAAATGGCAGCAGTGTCATTAAATGTTTGGAAGTAATTAGAAAATGGTCAATTGGATGTGTTCACAAAACTAGCACAAATGTTCCTAAAGTCTGAAGTAATGTGTATATAGGTTCTCAAATAAGCATATTTATCAGTTTGTAAGAAGAAAAAGTATATTTTTGCGATAGGTTGTAAAATCGACAGAAGGATTCGGAATCGTACATTTTTCTAATCCTAAATTCTCAAAAAATTTAGCTTTTCTCATTTTTATGAAATTTGTATTTTTTTAACTTAAGTGTTTCTTAAATAAATGTGTTTAAAAATGCTTTCAATATCTTATTCCTCGCATACAATGAGAAATGTGTTGGGTATTTTCAATAAATAAAACAATTTGGCGAGTAGCATTTCTCAGATGCATAGCAATTTTCCATGTAACTCTTAAAAGTTAAAACTTAAAGGTAAACCTCTGAAATGTTAAATAAAGGATCAATGTTGTAGTTACAAAAAACTAGAAGATACACACTAGAATCATGTGCATTTTTGGCTAGAGCATACGGTGTATACTGAATAAAACTATAACATATACTATATGCTACATAGCTTTATTTGAGAAACAACAGGTATATAGCATATGGTCTCCGTATACCCTCCACTACACTCTAGTAAAGGATTTTGCATGATAATGGAAAAAGATATCTGCACAAATAGTAGCCTGTATGCAAAATCTATATGCAAACTATAGGTGCAGATTCACGGTCGCCAGACTCAAATTAATTTTTTGCTGTGGCACGAACTTTCAGTGTCTAAGTTGCCATGTGTTTTTATTTTTTAAAGATTATTTTTCTGATAGAAAAACAAATGTTTGAAGTGTTTTTTGATTTTTATAGTACAAAATAATCTCACATATTCACAGATTTCTTTTACATGTATTTTTGTATGGCAAAATCAAAACAAGAAATACTGTTTTCCTAATATCCCCCCCCCCCCCCATCATGGTTGCTAACTTATTATTACATATTTTTTTAGCTGTATCTTACCCAACTTTATCTTCTGACTGTACATAGATTAAGATTTATACATAATTAATATTCAAATTTCAAGAATTTTATGATTAAATGAAATATACGCATTTGATGCAATTAATCTGTTTTGTTGTACACGTGCAGATATTGAATAAATTATTTTTCACTTTTTTTGTTTAGTTTTCTCCAATATAAACACTATTGTTTGTATACATTTGCTTCACAATGTGACTACTGGATTTTTTTAGGTTTACGAGCCACTGTTTCCTTCCAGATTCTGGGAATCTGCACCTATAATATTGGGAGTGTACAAATTAGTTTGGTCCCCCTTTTTTTTTGTTCAAGTATAAATTTATTTCAAAACAAAATGAATGAACAGATTAATCAAAATATTGTCCATTGTTGGCTACCACTTTTTTGCCTTCGAATTCCATCTCGAAAAAATAACTCATCTTTTAAGGCGATCCAAGTTTGGAGCCAATTTTTGATTTCTACGAAAGAAGTGTACCGAATACCTGCTAAATGGTACTACATCCATCGAACCAACCAGTTATTAAAAGAAGTAATGTCCAGAGAATACGGCAGGTGCAGTAAAACATCTCCCAACACCACACGTTTCCAAATATTTTTTTACGACTTTTGCGAAAAATCGCCTTTCAACATCTCTCGGTTTCAGTTCATTCATTTCTTTGCTTTTGAATCATTCCCATGGATTTCAATCGTACAGAAACAGCTTGTTGACTCACTCCCAATGATTCTGCAAGATCCTCTTGCATTTGACTCAAATCTTCAGAGCCCAGTGGTTAGGGGGTTGAATTTTGAATTAATTAGGGGAAAGCTGAATGTTTTAATCCCTTCAGTTTAGGCCTAGAATGAATATGCTATGTTTTCCCCCTCGTACTAGGTGAGCGTTAGGAAATATGTATTGATTTATAGTCAAAAAACACGTTTTTTTACATACCATAACAGTATCTCCAAACAGCTAACTCTGTCAAAAACATTGTCAATACAAATGTTGTAGAGCTTAAAATTCTGAGTAAAATGAGTACCTACACTTAATATTTTTGTTGAACATTAAGGTCACAATTCCAGTTTAAAGTTTTAGACCCATGGTCAGGGGGTAGGACTCAGAATTAATTAGGAGTAAACTGGAAATTGTTTTAATCCCTTCAGTTTAGGTCTAAAATGAATGTACTATGTTTTCTTCCTCGTACTTGGGTGAATGTTAGAAAATATGTACATAGTTATTTTCGAAAAACACGTTTTTTTAAATTACCTTAACAATATCTCAAAACAGCTAACACTATAAAAAACATTGTCAATACAAATGTTGTAGAGCTTAAAATTCTGAATAAAATGAGTACCATCATTAATGTTTTTGTTCAACATTAAGGTCGCAATTCTATTTCAAAATTTTTCAAATCAAGAGCTTGTAACTTAACAATATCTCAAAACTGCGGCCTTAATACAGAACAAAAATATTACGTGTAGGTACTCATTTTACTCAGAATTTTAGGCTCTACAACTTTTGTACTGACAATGTTTTTGATAGAGTTAGCTGTTTTGAGATATTGTTAAGTTAACCTTTTCTCTCCTGGCTTCAAGCTCTTGATTAGCAATTAAGGCAAAATTTTTA
Organism: Maratus speciosus; assembly: GCA_963932465.1. Taxonomy (NCBI): domain Eukaryota; kingdom Metazoa; phylum Arthropoda; class Arachnida; order Araneae; family Salticidae; genus Maratus; species Maratus speciosus. Next base: position 38,041,009 of record OZ010791.1, on the reverse strand, counting down.
AATAGAATTGCGACCTTAATGTTGAACAAAAATATTAATGATGGTACTCATTTTATTCAGAATTTTAAGCTCTACAACATTTGTATTGATAATGTTTTTGATAAAGTTAGCTGTTTTAAGATATTGTTAAGGTAATTAAATAAGGTAATTGTATTTTTCAAAAATAAATATGTACATATTTTCTAACATTCACCCAAGTACGGGAAAGAAAACATAGTACATTCATTTTAGACCTAAACTGAAGGGATTAAAACAATTTCTAGTTTATTCCTAATTAATTCTGAGTTCAATCCCCCTGACCATGCGTCTAAAACTTTAAACTGAAATTGTGACCTTAATGTTCAACAGACATATTAAGTATAGGTACTCATTTTACTCAGAATTTCAAGCTCTACAACATCTGTATTTACAATGTTTTTGACAGAGTTAGTTGTTTTGAGATATTGTTATGGTATGCAAAAAAACGTGTTTTTTTTACTATAAATCTATACATATTTCCTAACGCTCACCTAATACGAGGGGGAAAACGTAGCATATTCATTCTAGACCTACATTGAAGGGATTAAAACAATTTCCAGCTTTCCCCTAATTAATTCAGAATTCGGCCTTTTTTTGCTCCCCTACCACTGGGCTATCATCCAGTAATGCCTTTAAATTTTTTTGGCTATCCAGAGCGAGGCTTATCTTCAATGCTGAAATCAGCATTTTTAAAATGTCGAAACCATTCCCTACATGATTTATCAGTTGAGCAGCGTCACCATAAACTTCCACAAGCATTCGGTGGGCTTCAGTTGCACTTTTCTTCCCATTAAAGCAGAAAACCAAAACCTTCCGCAAATGCTGCTTAGTTAATACAAAATTTGACATATTCAACAGAGTAAAAAACATAACTTTTGTATGAAACTCAAAGCAATATAAACTGAATATTATAGACCAGGGTTCTAGTGGGTAGCTGCATGGGTACCTGCCCAGCTTTTTACAAAAAACCCAGGTTTTTTACAACCCTGATAAGATTGTTGTGTTTATTTAGTATAATGAAACCAACTAAGACAGAATTTCAAGGGACAGAAGAAAAATTTCAGTGTTAAACAGGTTACCGTCTTAGCAGGTTTGGTATTCTTACTGTAAGGACAATGACATTTTTACATTTAAAACAGGATTCCATTGTAAACAGGTTCTGTTATCATAGGGCTTACTGTATTTTATTAAGGGAAGGTTGGGCATGTTGGGACATCTCAATTTAGCAGTTAAAAATTAGCACACATAAGTGCCAATATATGATACTACAATCTACTCTTCCACGTGTTTTGGAATCACTGGTGTTTGCTGGCAACAAATAATACAAGTGGGGGCATGTTGTGATGAAAAAACATTGATTTATTGTTATTTTAAAGGTAAAAAATAGACTGCAATGCTAAGCTTAACTGTTTTAAAGTTTTTGTTACTTAATGTGCAAGGTGGGGCAGGTTGGGACACTCAGTTGTGAGACACCTTGGGACATGCCCAAAAATGCTGTAAAGACTAAATGCAGCTTAACAGAAGGAAAAAAAAAAGTACACAACCAATTAGAATTTTCATCAAGCAGTGAGTTGTGCTAGCAAAATTGGTGAAAATTACCCCTGGAAGAAAAACAAATATAAATGATTTGTGTAATGGCAGTAGTGATGAATTCAACTGTTCATGTGATGCTGATTTTCCTACAGATTGCAAACTTACTTAAGTCCAGAAACTTAAAACTAAAGGTAAACCCACTGTGGGGATAGTATACATTGGCAAAGTTTGCAGGAAAACAAAGCATTGTTGTATTTGTAGGGCATGTTCAAAATGTTGAGGACAGCAGCGAGTATGAGATATCCATTTTGAGAAGACGAGATCTAGAGTTTTTTTTTTTTTTTTTTTTTTTTTTTTTTAATCCTGATAAACATGATAGCTCATTTGTGTACCAAACAGATATTCTTTTAAAACTTGGCACTCCTGAAAACAAAATAGGTCAAAGATGTGTTTTATTAGAATTTGATGAACATCATTTCTTTCACATCAAATACAAGATCTGTTAATGAAAACATGTTACAATTCAAATTATTAAAATGTTTCAGTGCTTAAATTATTTCATGCTGAACTAAAGCTTTATAAATAAAGCTTTGTTCATCAATTAAATATAAAATTTTACATGTATTTTTGATTAAAACTAGTGTCCTAACCTGCCCCACCATGTGGGGCAGGTTGGGGCATTTTAAAGGCTTTTTTGTTTTGTTTACACTCTTTTCCTATGTGAGATATTAGATTATTATGAGGTTTATTTGATGCAGAAATGTTTATACTTTATGTCTAATTGGTTCTAAAATAAGAATAAATATTAATAAAATTTAGAAAAAATATTTACTGAAAAACGTCCCAAGGTGCCCCACCTTCCCCTACTGATTTTATTATACTGAAGATAATTATTTGTGAGGAAGGTGAAATCATAGTCCACATTTTGGCATTTTAATGCAATTTACCCAGGAAAATTGCCCATTTAAGAGTATGGAAATCAGTGTTAAACAGTTATCCCATTTATTAGACTATTAAGTGTTCACAAAGATTGTATTTGAGATCAGGATTGCCATTTATTTCGGCAATCAAATTCCTTGCACTTTCTTGAGCAAAAAATTAAATTTTCCCAGAGTAAGAATTTTCAAAATTCCAATGGATAAATTTTGCAAAGTACTAAAATTTTGTAGAATTCCTTGTTTTTAATACTCACTTTTAAATTCGCTCAGTTTTTCCAGTTTTCCCTATACAGTGACAACCCTGAAGATTATTATTTGTGAGAAAGGAGTAAAAAATAGCCCACATTTTGGCATTTTAATTCAATTTACCAGTGAAAAATTGCCCATTAAACCTGGGTTTTTTAATTAAACCCACCCGGGCTGGGTTTTTTTAATAAAAAATTCGTTTTTTTTACAACCCTGTTATTGATTTATGGTATGGTATATATATTGATTTAAGGTATTCTAACCTCTCTGAATCCATCGAAATTAGTTGTCACTATAAAACATTCAGAACAGCCGCCACTATCTTTTGAAAAGGGATCGAACTAATTTGTAAACCAAATATAAATTTATGCTAAGAACTATCACTATTAAGTCTATAAATAAAATAAAATTAAGAAATTATCTGAAAAGGGATGATCAATGTCTCCAAGCGGCAGATTACCCACATAAAAAATGAATATCTACAGTTTATAGAATGAAATTACTCTTTACATATATTACATACCAAATATTACAACTTACAACAAAAACAGACTTCACTAATACAAGAAAATGCATAAATTTTAATAAAAATTTTTGATAATTAGTTAATCAATACACTAAACTCAACAAACGCGACTAATATAAATATCACAAATTTGACAGATTTTAAAAAAAATTATTATTATTAAATAATCTGCACACAAGTTATTTACCAATTAATTATCTTAAAAGAAAGTATTAACGTATCTATGGGAATATAAACAAAATATCTAATACTGAAAGATTATTCATTAGTTAATGATTAACACAATTAAAAGAAAGTATCACTTTGATTAGTTAAAATGTTTAGTATCTAAAGTTCATTATCATTAATAAAAGCAAAGATGATTTTTGGAAAAGCTTTTGGAATTGTTAATAAGCATACGTATGTTATAGGTAAGAAATATTAGTTGTTAATAAGCAAGAAATATCAGTAGTTAATAAGTGTGTAATAAGCAAGAAATATTAATTAATAATATGTTTTTAAATCTCGATACAACATAATGATATATACACATAAGGGAAGACTCTAAACCGTAAACAAATTTATCTGTAACTAATTTCTTTTATCTTAAAGAAAAATATATATTCACTGCATGAGATATTTATACACTGTGAATGCCGTGCAATCAGCAAGTTGAAAACTTTTAAAAAAGGAAAAAAGAAGAAAGGAAAATTAGATAAAACATGAATGTAAACACAGTTGAGAGACATTCAGCTTAAAAGGGTACTTAAAGGTAGCGAATCAATCAAGACATAAACACATATAATGCCCTGGGATATCACAGCTGATTTTGTTTGTTTACTTTAGTAATGCATCTGGCAATCAAAATATATAAACAACTATGGCTCACCTTAGCCTTATTCAGTTGATCATGTCCCCCTTCTATCACAGACAGAGTAAACTGTGAGGATTCTGTATTTATTTTACTTCCTGTCATCACAGTTGCTTGACCAGGTGGGCCCTGGTCCTGAAAATTTGCATCTGATGAAGGATCGACTGAGACTCCGAATAGAAGCCGTATTCGGGAAAATAAAACACGTACATTTTCACATTTAGTTCTCGGTAATGATAAAGTTATACTTTCGCACATGCCTTCCGAATTTTCAGAGTCTCAGCCATACGTAAACATTCATCCTGTCTGATTATTTTTACAATAACAAAACCAACACTCGACCCAAAGACTTCACGGAGGTTGCGAACGGTAACCGTTACATTTCTGCTCTGATGCCGAGGATATTATTATCCTGGAGAAGATGTGAGGAATGAAGTGGGAGAGCTGGGGACATTTAAAAAAAAACAACACGAAAATGATTCAAATAAGTTGACAATGTGTATATAAAAGTTTAAAATGATTTCATTACAAGTTTTTTAAAGCAAACACATTTTTGATTAACATTTAAATGTAACTTTTTACAACCGTTGTTTTGTACTGACTCATAACAAGATTTCAATGACCTTACTGTAATTTTGCATTGTATTTTCTTTTAAATTTCTATTATTTTTTTCATTTATCTATACCTGAAGTTCAAATAGATTCTAAGCTTAAGGGCAATCTATCACTTCAGGAGTTCATCCACCCCCACGCACACACACTCCTCCGACACGAATTAATAAACATTTAAAAAAAGGGACTTGGATATTAAAAAACTCTGAAATTGAAATTTAAGCTATTATATAAATTCGAGCAATAACAAAGTATTATTGACACGCCTAAGCCTAAGTTCATTTGGACAATATCTAATGCAAAGTTTTTAAAGAGGGATCCATGGACTCCTTGGATGTATTTAAAGACATTTAGGATGCCCACAAAAAAATTGTTCTTATCAAGGATTCTATTACCATGGTTCGTGTACTTATCCAAAAGTCTGTGAAGCCTACGAAGGGAAGTCCAGCAGTCGCTTCCCAACCTAAAGAAGTCTATGCTCCCAACAGAGCTTCCAAGATTCTTGATTACTTCCAAGGGCCCCGCGCCTAGGGAGGGATAGCAAGTAGAATCTTCTAGACGCTAGTTCTTGAATGAAAACTGGGTGTGGAATGGATGATATTCTTCCTTTGGGTTTGAGGCTACAAAAAATTCGTCTGCTTGGGAATAACTTCGACAGAACTGCGCGATCGTGATCGAAAAGCAGTATTTTTCGAAAAATTATACTTTATTATGCTAGAATATAAAAATTAATTATTTTAACTGGTTTTATCTTTATACTGAGTTTTAGACCTTTTCAGGAATAGGTATGAGTTATACATGATTTCTTTGCTCTATTTTAATGCAATTCCATGGGTATTTTTCATGTACATTAAATGAAATCATGCATATGAAATTTCACGTTATGTATAAAACGACGTTGCAAGAATATACGATCGATGGCTAATAGTGTTGCCAAGTGTCCCGATTTTCCGTGGTACCGAGACCTATCCCGCAGAATTACTACGCGGGACACCAAAAGTCGCGATTTCTCATGACACACACATTTTGTTAAATTTCTTTTAGTGCCATAGTCTGTATCGAATGAAATTTAATACAGTAAAACCTGTAAAAACAGAACCTGTCCATAACAACAACAACAACAAAAAATTATGGTTCCGTCGAGAGAAAAATCGTACAAATCTACATCTACCTGTCTAAGAAGTATTTTCCCGGTCCCTATCGATTCTGTTTTTACAGGTTTTATTGCGCTTTGTTTATTAAAACCTGTGAAAACGCAATTTGTTTAAGGAATCCTGTCTTAAACATAAAAATTTCAAAGTCTTTACGGAAGGAATACAACACTGTTATAATTTGAACCTCTCCGCAACGTTATAAGTTTCGGCTCCTAGTGATTCCGCTTTCACACATTTACAGTATAAGATTATTGAATTTATTTAGTGCGATAAAACTTATTAAGACGGAATTTCAAATGATGAAAGGTCGATTACTATTTAGACAGGTTTTCATCTTATCAGGTATAATAGCATGATATTCTTCCTGTAGGTACCATGAAATTTTTACATTTAAGACAGAATTCCGTCATAGCTAGGCTCCGTTTTCATAGGATTTATTGGTCCCGCTTTTTGTGACAGCGGACCTGGCAACACTAGTCGGGACCATCAAATGTTTTCGTTTAAGACAGGATTCTGGTATAGGCAGGTTCCGTTTCAAGTTTTATTGTACATGTAACATAAATAAATGTTGTATAACTACAGCAAAACCTGTGAATACGGAACTGGCCTATAACCGAATCTTTCTTTAAACGGAAAAAATCATTGCTCCCAGTGGAAAAAAAAAAAATACCCTACAATTATATCTTCTAAGACAAAAACCTGTATAAAGCAGGAATTCTTTTACCTGCCCTTGGCGATTTCGCCTTAGTAAGTTTTTGCTGTATATGTAACCTGAAAACATTTCTGAAACCCCCGCCCCTCAGAAAAAAAAAATCCTGGCTACGGCACTGCTGTCAACAAGCTTCCAAGGCAACTAACTCATCCTATTATCTGAATGAATACCGACCTATAACGCTATTATAAACAAGCTAATGTTTGTTGGCTTGCCTCACTTATCTAATAGAGTTATATGGACAACAACACCAGCGTCTAGGCCAACCATACTCAACCTGCAGCCCGCATGTGGACCAACGGTCTTTTTTGTGCGATCAGAGAGATACAATCATTATCCATATACAAACTAGTATGTTGTGGTCATCACAAAACTTTCTTCTATCTCATGCATGTCAATACTTCAAAATTCACTATCTCAGTGCCAAATTAAATGGCAATCTGTGTTCATCATGAGAATTCTAAAAATATGAAATTCTGTGCATTAGTTCTCGAGGTATGACTGTCACTGAAATCGTGTAAATCCAGCAAAATGCAGCATAGCAGCGCCACCTATTGGGTTATTTACACCAGAACCTAATTATTACCAACTTATATCAACGTCTAACTGAATATGAAGTTTGAGGAAAATTCGTGCATTAGTTCTTGAGATAGAGGTATTGCACAAATCATGACAAATGCAGCACAGAAGCGCCACCTGTTGAGCGATTTGCAACAACACATAATCAGCAGCAAAATTAATCAAGTTATACTTAAATCTGAAGTTTGATGAAAATTCGTGCATTAGTTCTTGAGATAGAGCTATTGAGGAAATAGTTCAAAATGCAGCACAGTAGCGCCACCAATTATGCGATTTACACCAACACGTAGTCAGCATCATTTCATATGAAGGACTAACTAAATCCGAAGTTTGATGAAAATGTGTGCATTAGTTCTTGAGATAGAGCTACTGCAAAAATAGTGTAAATCCTGTAAAATGCAGCGTAGCAGCGCCACCTGTTGGGCGATTTACACCAAAACGTAAACAGCATCCATTCATGTCAAGGACTATCGGAATCTGAAGTTTTATAAAAATCCGTGCATTACTTCTTGAGATAGAGCTTTTGCGGAAATCCGGCAAAATGCTACATAGCAGCGCCACCTGCAGGGCGATTTACACCAAAAACTAATCAGCACCAATCTATATCAGGGATTACCTGAATATAAATATTTATTAAATTCCGTGCATTAGTTCTTGAGATAGAGCGCCCATAAAATTTGTGTCACATACAGTCAGACAGACATTTTCTAAAAACATGTTTTTTGAAATCTCAGACCCATAAAACGTGTAAATCCGTCGAAAACTGGAATTCGAAAATTTTCATGAAACCAATACTTTCTTCTTGTAAAGATAGAAGAAAGTAAAAATTGATATGGGAATAAAATTTGTTTAACCCTTTATGTACTGAATTATGAAAATTTTATATTCTAAAGCATTTTTCGTGAATTTTTGAAACTACATTAGAAGATTTACATAATCATTTAATAAATTTTAGAAGGATTGGAGGATTTAGAAAGATTAATTAAATTTGAATTTATAGGGATTTTGTACAATATTTATAACCCCACTGAAATCTTTTATTTTAAATATTTTTCTTAGTATTTTGTAGAATTAGAAAATGTACCAATATAATGTTCTTACAATAGAAATATTTCCGAATTGAAAAATCCCCCCCCCCCCCCCCCGCAACGTCAAAAAGCTGAAAAGATGCAAAGGCAAAATAATCCTTTTAAAAATATTTTTGTTTTGTGTAACTCATAATGCTTTTGGAACAAGATACAATAATGCATTCTAAACTACTTTACTACTAATCGAAGTATTAAATGAATTTTATAACAAGTTATTTTAATGGTACTTATCAGTACCGTCAGTAGATAAAGGTTTAAGACCTTCACTATTGTATTGTTTTAGATATTTTCATGGAAAAACAAAATCTGTCCTATTATTATTTTTTTAAAATTATGTTAAACACCGTTTTCTTAGTCAAAAGCTCTTTTTACATGTCGTCCTATTTGTGCTGCATTGGTCTATGAAGAATTTCAAGTTATTCCACAATTAAATCACAGTTCACGAAATTGTTATAGGGAGAGCATTATTATAAGAAGTCAAGATTCCATTTAAATCATATTAAAGTCATCATATTTCACAAATAAAAGTTTTTACTTTTGTGTTTATCATTTGTAAATAATCATCATCACTAGAACTTTTCGTAGATTATTATTTACAGTTCGAATATATACATAATGTATATTATTTACATATTTACAGATGAAACATATTTAGTTGCTTTGCTCCTTCTAGAAGTCATGATTCTAAATACAATTAAATTTCCAGCAACTATTTTCTTCTCTTAAGAAGCCATAAAGAACAATAGCATGATTTTATGCTCGAGATAAATTTTCTGTTTAAAATTAAAACAACATTTCTTCTAATTTTAGAAGACCAAGAGAAAAAATGCAGTCTACTTACTGCGTTCATATTTTACATTCACAAAACCAACTAAAAAAGAACAAGAAGGAAAAAATGTTTTTTAATATCAATTCTCTCAAACGTCACGTGATCCTTCGCGGCGCCCGCCTGGCTAAGAGAGGCCCGCGAGAGAAGGTTGCAAAATATTCCACAAACTCCCCCCCGATGAACAAGGGTTCATCAAAATGGGGATTCAAATAATTAAAGTAGAAATAAAAATTATTCTAAAAAATTATCAGTTACACTATACATAAATACAATACAAAATCAAAATATATACTTACATACTGGACTTCAATAAAATAATTAAACAATTTAAAAGATTTGAGAACAAGTTTCCGCTACTAAAAATAGAAAGAACAATTTAAATCTATACAAATTCTAGAATATTCATCACAAAAAAAATTAAACTAAAAATTAGACATATTATCAAACAAGAAACTTTCTTTTTTTTTTTTTTTAAGTGAAAAAAAATAAAATGTTGTTTAAAGTCAATAACAGAAACAATTCAAGATTTTTTCTAAAAGTCAAATGTCAATGAGAGTTTTTGAGTCTCTAATAATATCAGTTTTTTTTTTTTTTTTCAGTTCTATTAATAAAAAAGTTCAGAGTTTTTTAACTTCTAAATTATACACAAGAATCAATAGGTCTTTTAATGATGGAATTATTTGCCTTCAGTTCATAAGACCTCATTTTTTTTTTTTTTAAATCTCAGTCCACAAATACCTAACTTCCAGAAAGTTCTTGATACATGTTCATATGCATAAAAATCACATCATATATTTCAAAGTCAGAAGTTTTATTCTGGTCCGTGTAGTGAGTAGATTGTAAGTTGAGAAGATACTCATTTTTCAAGCGCTTCCAAAAATGATTCAGAAGAGTCTCGCGCAAACGGAAGCGTTTCACTAAGGATTCCTTGGTTGCAGGTAAACACAAGATATGTTTTAGAGGTGCTCTAACTAGTTGACCAGGGCGAACACTAAAGTTCTTGGAGATTGCACATTTGTTTAGGACTGATTTTATGCATTGTATGGATCTTAAAATCCAAATTTTTTCACGAGTTGATACTAATGTACTGGGCACTTCTGAATGAAAAACTTTTTCATGTGCATCTTTCACGATTAATTCAGTCAATTTATGTTTTGAAGGAATCACTACGGGATGTTTTTCATAAAATGAGGAGTTAGACTTTTGTAACCGTCCTCGTACCAACAGCAAACCTTCATCTGACAAGATAGGATTTAACTGTAGAAGATTCGAATCTTTAGGGATACTCTTGCTACATTTCAAGCTTTTAATAACTTCAGGGAAACTTTCTTCCTGCACTAGCTTTAACCAAAAATTTTCAGCATGTAACATTTCCTCAGCTGATAATTCTGAAAATTTTCTTTTTTCTACCTTTAATTTTACATTAGAAATAAATCTAAATATCCATGCAGTTACTCGATACAATTTCTTTAGGGAGCTATATTTTTCAAGATTAAAAATAGGAATTTCATCAGCTTTATTTGTTTGAACAACACAAGAAATGGTTGCTGATTTTCGAGACTTCTCTTTAGAAACATCAGGTAATTGTGTAGCAACAATTTTAACACTAGGCCACTGATTTTCAGGCAAGGAAAGAAATTCAGGAACATACACATTAGGGTTAGCACCAGGAAAAATATGCAACTGGTGATGCTCCTTTTCCATGATCAGGTTGCTAAAATACTGCCAGGGAATTTTCAAGTGAGTGAGATCAGGGATTTCTGAAAGCCAATTTTGCCAATCATTTTCTAGTTCACCAGAAAAACTTTCATCCCATGATATTCCCATTATCCACAATTGCTGTAAAAGGCATTTGACACGAATAACAAAAGGGGCAATAAATCCGGCTGGATCAAACAACGTAGCTGCAATTTTCAAAACATTCAGTTTTGTACAAGAATCATTATTTAATTTTTCTAACAAGGGTCGTAATTCTAGTCCAAATTTATCTTCTGTATTGTTACAGATCAATCCTAAAATTTTCAAGGAAGTATTTGGGGGTTCGAAACACGAAACAGGAATGTTTTCATCATTTAAAACATTAGAATTCAAGTTAGGGACATGATACAAACATTCGTTTAATGATAGAGAATCACCATATTTGGAAGAAGCATCATAGACTATGCGCATTTTTGTTGTAGTTTTGTCGTCACGGATAACAGGTCTGTGGGGCATGTAATAGGAATTATTAGAATGTTTCTCGATGCACAATTCTATCACACCCTCATTAAACTGCTCTAGCAAAATGGAGCTATATTCCTTAATTAAAGAATCGTTTTTCAAGAATTTATTTTCTAAACTACAAAACCGCTTCTTTGCTACTTCAAGATTATTTCTAAGCAATTCACGAGAATCTTTCCACAATAATTTTGCTTCATAACGCCCATTTACGAAATTTAAATTTTCTTTAAATTCTTTTATTACCTCATGATCGGTAATGTTCTTTTCATTGCTTTCAGCAATGCCAATTGATTCAAGATCCCAAAATGCTTTCAGTTGGGTATTTATATTTTCAACTGAAACACGCAAACAAGCTACTTCTTTTTTATTCGACTCTATCTGCCCTTGCACCGTATGACCGAAAATAGTTTCTGCAACGTATAATTCTTTTGTCAATTTTCCCTCGATTCCCTTTAATATTTTCCACAAAAAGTCAGACCCTAGCAAAATATTTATTTCCTGTTCAAGACCTGTATCAGCAGGCTTAAAGCCTCTTGTTCTCATTATGTCTAGAAGTTCTGGTTCTAATGTTTTCACAGAAGCTCCAGTTATATTATCAACCACAAGAGCTTCGATATTTATTGAGTTAATAGGTTGCACAACACTGGATAATTCTAGAGCAACTACTTCATAACAAGATTCATAAGGGCGTCTCCGCCCAAAAGGATAAACTAATAAATTTTCTCTTCGCAATGGCTTCAATTTTAATTTTTGTACTAGCGATCTCTTCACGAAGCATTTTTCTGAACCACTATCACATAAAACGCGAGCCAACAAGCATTCCTTACCAGCAGACACGGAAACTGTACAAGTCTGCAATAATGTTGCTTTATTTTGTTTATATTTTTGTTCCGACATCATAGATACAATTGCACCTTTCATTTCCTTTTCAGGATTTTCTTTTACTGTTTCTTTAAAACAAAACAAAGTACTATGGGTAGTGTTACCACATTTGGAACAAGGGTTAATTTTTGTTCTACAATTAATTGATAAATGGGACTTGTAAAAGCATTTGTAACAGCGACCTTCTTTCTTTAATTTATATCGTTTTTGTTCGTCAGTGAATTCTGAACAATTTAGTCCTACATGATCAGAAGACTTACAAAATATGCAAAACTGTTTTGTAGATGTATTTAAAGCAGCAGCTGAAGGTATATTTTTCCTTTGCGGAAAATTTTGATATTTACTTCAAGGATTTTCATATTTAGTTTTAGAATTTTCATAAGTCTTGGTTTGGGAATTGTTTACTAAATTAGTAGCTTCACGACATCTTAATTCCGTTTTAATAAAATTTATTAAATCGGTGACTTCACAGTCCTTATCGGGGTCACGTTTTCGATGGAAATCTAGTATCAAATTTTCTGGTAATAACCTTAATAAAACTGGTAGTAATAAATGGCCGTAAGAGCCTGATGTTACTCCTAACGCATCAAGATTTCTCATACTAGTTTCAATATTATCGTACAGCTTCCTTAAAGAAATAACATTGTTAGAGGATTTCACTGGTTCAAGATTTAGAATTTTATTCATGTAACAGTTTATGATATTTTCCCGCTTACCATACCTCTCTTCTAACAATTTTAAACAAGTAGAATAATTTTGATCTGTCAGTTCAAAACCAGATACAATATTATATGCAGGACCAGACAACAAGGATTTGAGATATTGGAATTTTTCAATTTTTGATAACGATTCGTTTGAATCTATCGCACTAGTAAATAAATGAAAAAATTCTAAGAACTGGCTTGCATCACCAGAAAATTTTTCTATATTAAGTTTAGGAAGCTTCACTGCCGAAACTGGTTTACTTCCGATTTTTGAACCGTTACTTGATTCTAGTACAACTTTTGGTTCAGTTTCGATTTTACATTTTTTAAGCCTCATCTTAATTTTAAATTTCAAACTGGATATTTTTTCAGAATATTCTTCTACCGATTTTAGTTCTTTTTCATATTCAGTTTTTTCCTGAATTAGCTCATCCATTTCGGAATCTAATTCCTTTAGTTGAGCTTCCTTTTCATTTACGAGCTCTAATGATTCCATTAATGAGTCGCAATCAGTTTTATCAATATCAACAGATAATAATGTATCACATTTTGTGATTAATTTCGTAATGGCTGCACGAACAGTAGCTCTTTTACTTTTTAACTTATCAGGCTTATCCATGTTTAAATTTAAATTCAATGTTCAAAATAAATGATCATGAAAAATGTATATTTTCAAAAAATCAACAGTCATGCAGAATAATAAAGGTATTTCTTACCTTTTTTCCCGGTTGTTGAGGCACCAAAAACTTGAAGAATTTCAAGTTATTCCACAATTAAATCACAGTTCACGAAATTGTTATAGGGAGAGCATTATTATAAGAAGTCAAGATTCCATTTAAATCATATTAAAGTCATCATATTTCACAAATAAAAGTTTTTACTTTTGTGTTTATCATTTGTAAATAATCATCATCACTAGAACTTTTCGTAGATTATTATTTACAGTTCGAATATATACATAATGTATATTATTTACATATTTACAGATGAAACATATTTAGTTGCTTTGCTCCTTCTAGAAGTCATGATTCTAAATACAATTAAATTTCCAGCAACTATTTTCTTCTCTTAAGAAGCCATAAAGAACAATAGCATGATTTTATGCTCGAGATAAATTTTCTGTTTAAAATTAAAACAACATTTCTTCTAATTTTAGAAGACCAAGAGAAAAAATGCAGTCTACTTACTGTGTTCATATTTTACATTCACAAAACCAACTAAAAAAGAACAAGAAGGAAAAAATGTTTTTTAATATCAATTCTCTCAAACGTCACGTGATCCTTCGCGGCGCCCGCCTGGCTAAGAGAGGCCCGCGAGAGAAGGTTGCAAAATATTCCACAGTCTATACATTTCTTTATTTTCAACACTAATCAAACATTATTCTAAATTAATTAAATGTGCTCTATATATTTTCAATTAAGAAAATAATAATAAAATGCTTTTGCATTGAACAAAAAATTGACTTATAGAAAAAATCTCCTGATTTTTTTAAATTTAGAAATTCTGCATTCTTATATTATTGTTTTATACTTATTATATAGCCAATATTGCTAATTAGGTTTGAACGTTACTTTTGTTTCTTTTTGTTTTTCTTACTCTTTTTTTTTTTTTTTTTTTTTTTTTGCCCTTTATAGGTGCGTTCGTAATTATATAAATACGTAGCACCTATAGTCGTCGTTCAGTCCGTCTGCCTGCATATAACAGAGCAAAAACTACCCAACCGAATGGTCTGAAATTTTAAATATATGATTGTTGCAAAATTTTGTCGAGCCATTTCAAATTTTATGAAAATCGGATGTATAGTTTAACAACAGGGACAGTCAAAAGTTTTCCTTTACATTACGGCCAATGGGGAAAATTATTGCAAGTGCATTTTAATGATGTTACAGCCCTCCGAATGGTCTGAAATTTTAAATATATAATTGTTGCACAATTTTGTCGAGCCATTTCAAATTTTATGAAAATCGGATGTATAGTTTAATGACAGGGACATTCAAAAGTTTTCCGTTACATTACGGCCAATATGAAAAAATTATTGCAAGTGCATTTTAATGATGTTTTAGCCTTCCGAATGGTCTGAAATTTTAAATATATAATTGTTGCAAAATTTTGTCGAGCCATTTCAAATTTTATGAAAATCGGATGTATAGTTTAATTACAGGGACAGTTAAAAGTGTTCCGTTACATTACGGGAATGGGGAAAAAAATATTGCAAGTACATTTTGATGATGGTACAGACTATGCACTTATGAAGTGCAAAAAAATATACATTCAGTACAATATGGGGTGCAAAAAATAATTATAAAACTAGTTATAGTACGAACGTACCTCATTTGTCACATTTGACGAGCAATTTCCAACTTGTTTAAGTGTGTTGCGGACCGCCTAACGTAGCGAACATATGTTTGCGGCTAGCGAGAAAAAGAGGTCTAGGCGAATATCGCCTTTTTATGGAATTAGTTAACTAGATTATGGAAAAAAAAATGGACTCATGGTCAGTGGTGTAATCGTAAAAAAAGCAGAGGGTATACCCTAGTGTATTTACTATAGCTTTTTTGAGAAACAGAGGGTATACGGTGTTCTTTAAAAAAAAATCCAGTAGGTATACGCCGTATACCCTCCACTACATCCCTGCTCATGATTGCAAAACTTGGATCCCTAATCTTAGAAAAAAATTACTTGGTATTGCCACAAGTGTTCTGTAATCCCAGGTCCCTGGAACTTAGACACTTCTAAAACCTGGGTTTCTTTTTAGAAAAATGGATTTACTTTTTAATATTGAGAATATTTCAACATTGTTACATTTTAACCTTTTAAATTTAATAATTCATCTTCTGCATTAATTTCTATTTAAATTTAATAATAAACTTAAAAACAATTTTTAAAACGTATTAATTGATTAGAGAAAAATGCATTTTAAATAATTTATATTCCGTTAATAATTTCTTAATTAATAATTAGTTTCAGCAATAAACATTAAAATATATAAGTAAATATCATTTCAATAACGTTTAATTATCATTCTAATAATATAAAGATTCCTTAAAAAGTAATCGTTACGGAATATCGTACGTTAAAGTTACTTTCAATACGCTTCCATTATAACTAACTTCCGAAAATATAAATTTTAAAAGTTATTTAATATTAATTATTTCACTTCAAAACTATTTTTATCGGATGCAACTATTTAATTCAATACGATTCCCAAGATTTCATTAATTTTAAGCCGTATTCTAGTGAGATATTCGCTTTACAATATTTATTTACGTTCATCACTTTTGAATGGCCCGCGGAGCATTTCCTAACTCCCCTGCAAGTAGCCATTTTTTAGCTTCTTCTTCGGGAGAAAACTACATCGTAACGCCACTTCATCCTCCATCTTGATTTTTGTACCGGCGCGCGATGCCGCGCAAACTGTGGAATGCGTGGGGGATGAAGTACGATTGCGATGAATTTTACTATCGATGCGGTCTAGTTTCACTTCGATCGTTCGGTTTACGGCGTGCAGCGCGCGATCTTTGTGAATGAACAGTTGCATCCGCCTACGCGTCGATCTCTCATTGGCCAATTTGATTTTGGCGGCTTTTCAACCGTCTTTGGGGCCATCTGCTTTTCGTCAACTGACTTGTCTACGATGTAGGAGCGAAAGCGGACGTTGGTTTGGGGCCTCGGCCTCAGACCGGGATCTGAAATGACAAGGGTTTGATCGGCGAAGAGTTTTTCTAAAAAGCAGGCCTCTAATCTGCATAATTAGGAATGAAGCATTTTAAATTTTAAAACCCATACAATATAATTACGTCCAATAATGATAATTAGCAATTATTACTTCTAATGAGCTGTCTCCCTGATGCACATGGAGGATCGTGCCCCCTCGGCCACATTTCAACAAGTTGGAGAGCTAACACTCGTTTCATCTATGCCTAAGCAATCGCAATTCCTGAGATGTTGAACTTGGATGCTTGAACAACAACCCTGATTGACTTGGATTCTTGAAGGCCCTGCTTATTTTTTCATCAACATATATGCTGCGGCATGAGATTCTCATCGATGACGGCATTCTTTGTGGTTTGAGACATCGTGGAATTTCCTCCCATGAGCATCAGTAAGAAGGATAAGTTTACTGTCTCCAGAACAATCATTCTCTAACCATCACGACTGAATATTTTGTTCTTAGTGACTATCTACAATATAGTGCTGTTTTCTGCTAAATAATTGAACTTTCTGTGATTTGAACAATAGAACGCTTGGATTCTCAATTTTGCTAATTTAGGATTTGAAATAATGAGTAAATTTACCTTTTTGTACATCTTTACTTGGCCAAGTAATATTATCCTTTGATTCCATTAAAATCATATCTCTTATACTGAATATGTGTTTACTTCACAAAGGGGTGAGTTTGTTCTTATTTTTATTTTTCAGCTTAGTAACGTTTACTTCGATGGCAACATTTTCTTAGTTAGTGATTTTCAATTATATTTAAATTAACCTTAATTTTCTCAGTTGCCAAATTTACCTTTTTAGTACTGCCACTATACATCACGATAATGTGTGGTGCCGGAATGGCAATTTAATTGTCAGAGATTCTCATTGTGTTTAATAATAATTTTAAATTTTCTTTTCTGACTTTTATCCTGCGATCCCGACCCCACATGTATCAAACATATTAGCAGTATGTTTCTTCTTTTAAAAAATGTTTAGGAGGTACTCTGTTTTACCCAAGAAAACCCTGGTTTAATCAATTTGTCTTTGAACAATTTCTGCCCAGTGAAGTTTTAGTGGCCTTCGGGTCTCCACCGGAGTTCTCAAAATTATATTATTTCGACTGTGCATTGCTTCTAAACTTATTTCTATGTTCCATTTTTCAAGTTCGTTGGAAGAGGTTTCGCGTCGTGGCATTTCACGTCGCATCGGTACATCTAAAGCAGTGCAATGTCATGTCAAAATCTTATTTTATCATTTTGACACATCAGCAGTTTTTTCAGATATGGTCATCTTTACTGCAACTCTAACCCTAGTCTGCTTTATGCACTTGTAAACTGAGGACCAACCTTGCAAAGTCTTCAATTTTTTTTTTTTTTTTTTTTTTTTTTAGTTTTTTCATGTGTTAATATGAATCTTATACAATGACAGCTTTAAAGCTGTGTCGATCTTTGCCGATGACCGGACCCAAATTTCTGGACATACATCAAAGCTGATTTAAGATCTTTAATATCTGCCATTCCGAGAGCTTTCTGAATTTCACAACCTCGAACTCTGTTAATGAAAAACTGTAATAAGTGATGTTCATCCACATCAGCTAAACAGTTAAATAATAAAACTTTCTTCTATATAAATCACACCAATTAAATCATTTAAATAGTACAAGAAATTACATGAATTTAGCACCAATTCATATCAAAGTACATCTGAATTTGAAGTTGGATGAAAATTCGTGCATTAGTTCTTGAGATAGAGCTATAGCGGAAATTCTGAAAAATGTAGCATAGCAGCGCCACCTGTTGAGCGATTTACACGAAAAATAAACAGCACTAAATGATATCAAGGTATACCTGAATCTGAAGTTTGTTGAAAATCTAAGCGTTAGTTCTTGAGATAAAGCTATTGCGGAAATCGCAAAAAATACAGCATAGCAGCGCCACCTGTGGGAGATATTTACACCAAAAATTAAACAGCACTAATTTATACGTCAATTCATGTCAAGGACTAACTAAATCTGAAGTTTGATGAAAATCCGTGCAATAGTTCTTGAGATACAGCTCTTGCGAAAATCGTGAAAATGCAGCGCAACCTGTTGGGCGATTTACACCAAAAATTCAACAGCACTAATTTATATCAGGGACTATCTAAATCTGAAGTTTGATGAAAATTCGTGCATTTTTTCTTGAGTTAGAGCAATTGCGATAATCATGAATAATGCAGCATAGCAGCGCCACCTGTTAGGCGATTTTCACAAAAAAATAATCAGCACCAAACTATATCCTGGACTAATTGAATCTGAAGTTTTATGAAAATCCGTGCAGTAGTTCTTGAGATATAGCTATTGCAGAAATCGTGAAAAATGCCGCATAGCAGCGCCACCTGTTGGGCGATTTTCACCAAAAACTAATCAAGTCCAGATTATATCAAGGTCTAACTAAATATGAAGTTTTGTGAAATTCCGTGCATTAGTTCTTCAGATAGAGCGCCCACAAAATTTTTGTCACATACAGACTCACAGACAGAGTGACATTTTCTAAAAACCATCAAATCGTGTTCAGGACATTCTAAAACGTATAAATCCGTCGAAAACCGGAAGTCGAAATTTTTCACGAATCCAATACTTTCTTCTTGTAAAGATAGAAGAAAGTAATAATGATGCTATTAGTTAGCGATACATCGCATATCTGGTATCTATTCGGTATTCGGCCATACTACCGAATATCAAAATATTCAGCCAAACTGAATACTTAAAATTACAGTGACCGGTGATGTGCTATTATAGTGCATCAAGCAAAAAAGTGGAGAAAGGATGCATAAAAAAGTGTGATGGGTCCTTTAGGATGCATCATTTCCCTCTTAAACAGTCACAAAAGAGGCATATTTTATATTAATTAAAGTGAATCTGTCTTATTTTTAAAACAACCCACTTTTGTGCAAAAGGATACAGTTTCTTGAAGTGTTTGGTCCAAGAAAATAGAATTTCAAAAGCCCAGGGACATCAGTAATAGTGTATCTAATTTTAGGCGGGAGTGGAATTTGTTATTTTATTAGTAACAAAGTTATTTTAAGGATGATTTCCAACGACTTACCTTGATTTCTGTGAAATATGAGGACATAATGAGAAATGCCAGAAATTTCCACCATTTAAATCCAAGCAACAGTGAGCTAAACATTTCATTATTCAGAATGCAGCTGACAGTAGATATGCTGTGTCACTGACCAAAATTCAGTTACTTCCAATGAAGTGATCACATTTCATACAAGTAAAGTTAATATGATGAAAATCTCCCCAAAATATCTTCAATATTGTTATAGTTGTGAATGGACATCCAGTTTCAGATTCTATTTTTGATTGAATGTATTGTATTTTTTATGGAACAGCTGAATTGAGATACTGGTTTCCTGCACAAAAATATTTTACCTTGACAACATTATCTCCCACGAAAGTTTGTTGCAAGACTTTAGGAACAACCTCTGAAAATGATCCCCTACTCCACACACTGCTCTCTGGTGCATATTTAAACTTCCTTGCTAAATCAAAAGGCATATGAAAGTTATTCATACTGAGCTGCCACAATTGGAATAGATTCTCTTATCATTATTATTTTTTACTTTAGTTCCTTCCTAAGAAATAAATACCATATAACTGTAAAATTTACTTTATAATCCCTTCAAAATATCTACAATTTTAAATGTAAGATAATTTTATAAATTTATTTTAATTCATAGTAAAAGCTATGAAGTTTAAAAATTACAAACATTTTAAGACTATCCTCTTCTTAAGTAACTCAAAGATATTTTTTTTTCAATTTAAAGTTTACTTGTGAAAAGATCTTTTATCTGGAGTACACCTTCATGAATTTTTTGTATAAAATTGTTTTAAAAATGATGCAACACAGCAAAATTAGCAAGAAAATAAATATGTAAAAACAAGAAAATCAGATATGATAAAGGTATTGGAAATATATCAAATATTTTTCTTCTCTCATCTATGGTTATAATTACCAAAATTTAAAGTTAGTTTCTTATTTCATGAAGAGTAGTTAAAGTTAGACTTGGAGAATGCAGTATTTTCAAATTCATAAATAAAGGCGATGCTTAAATTTTAATTAAATCAAATTTTCAAAATATAAATATGCCAGCTAGAATTAAATATCATATCCTATATCCATATAATATCATTTGTAAGTAAACAGAAATCTGCTGTTAAAATGTCAAGAAAAGGTTTTAAATTATAAAACAATGTTCTCAAACTACTACTGATCAATTATTTAACAAGTTAAAGTTTTTATTTATAAAATTCGTTATAATTCCTCAAAATTATTCATTAAATAAATAGTTTTTAATGAATAATTTGTATTTATTTTTAATAGATATTGATTTTTACAACACTTATTTCAGAAAGATATGATTATTCGGATGAAGTTTTATATGCAGACAAAGCGATGATATGAAATCCACAAAATTCAGAAAGTCTCTGGTCTTAAGTTGTGCAGATTTTTGAGAGTTTACTGTTCTAAACTACGAATTCAGGAAATTTCCTTTACAACTTATTCTTGATAGCAATCATTTTATTACAATGACTGATGTCTAACTTAATATATTGTGTAATATTAAATATATATTATTAATTTATATAATGAAACATTATATATATATATTAAAATAAATATTCATATTATTAATTATTATTTAGTTATTATATTTAATGTCAAAATATATATTGATTATGAAACTTAAAACCCTTCTAAATATTATTATTATTTATTTTATTTTTACAATGTGATCTGAATACAAATTAAAGGATAAATCTTATTGTTGAATAGAGTGGTAAAATTTAAACTGTATTACTTCATTAATTCAGTTGTGTGCGTTTGTTAGTCTTCTAAATTAATGAAGTAATACAGTTTAAATTTTACCATTCTATTCAGCAATAAGATTTATCTTGTAATCTGTATTTAGATCATAATGTAAAAATTAAATAAGTAATAATATTAAAAACACACTATTTTTCTGTCTCTCTCACACAGAAAGATATTAAATTGAAAATGAATTCAAAACTCCACAATAAAAGAACTGTTTTTATTAAAGTCAATTTAAAACTAATTTGTACATTTATACATATGCAAAGATGCTTATGGAGTTCATGATTACATAATGCCATACAGAATTTTTCGCATAAAATTAAAGAGAAAATTGCATGAAGTGGTAAAAAGCATATATAAATAAATAAAAGAAACTTTCTTTTGAACTTTTAAAATACTGTTTTATATCTCCATTAAAAAGTTTTACATAAATCATATCTTTTCTTGATAGAAAAAGCTACATTTGTTTTTATTATTATTCTATGCACACATATTTTAAAACTTTCTTTTTCTGAATATGTACATATGGCTTGTCAGTATCTTTTGACAGTGGGGTAAGACAGCCTTGTATAATTCTGAGATTTTTAAATGCATGTATGATCAGTGACTATATGCTTTGATGTAAATGGATACTTCAAAATATGATTTACTAAATTTCTATGAAATATGAATATAAACTAAAATGCAGAATCATGGAAAAACAAATAAACATTCTACACTAATTGTGTTGAAAATCTTCTTATAAAAATGATACTAGTCCCAATTGATTGGAAATAACATCTTCGAATAAATGGTATGTATGAATCAGTTTTGGAAGCGGTTTAAAAATTAAAATAACTTTTAAATATTCGATAACAACATGCAATTTTGACAACACACTCCATGTTTAAATTTATGCACAGATAACCAAATGTCAGAGGACATTTGAACCTAAAGAATTTACCTTTATATATATTTTTTATTAATACTTCCTGAAATAATAATCTTAATGTGTTGATTTTTAGTATGGATAATATCACTTGAAAACACAAACATAAATAACTTATTAAAACAAATGGATGGAACTTTGTGCTATTATACTAAAATTGTGATCAAAATCATAAATTAATTTTATATGATTATATTATTATAATATTATTAATTTTATCTTATATTTAATAATTTTATATATTAAAACATTCATTGTTTTTAATGTTTTTTAACTTTGCTACACTGTTTTAGAAATTCCGAAACAGTTGTCTACTGCCTACTTTCAAAATTAATTTGTACTTTTTATCACGCTGTCTATTTCAGTATTTTAAAAATAAAAATCAAAGACTTTTAAGGACCAGGACCAAAAAATGCATTCTTTAATACTGGATTTCATTTTTGTAAATACATACATACAAAGTGTTGCCGAACATAATTGCAAAACAATTACAGCCGTATGCTGATATGTTAATAGGTGAGTGAATATTAATGTGGTTTTAGAAGAGGATGATTAATGGTGGAGCAAATTTTTAGGATTAGGAACGTCCTTGAAAAATTCCATGCACAAAATATTAATGTACATCAGTTATTTGCTGATTTTAAACTGGCCTATGACAGTATAAGGAGAAATAAATTGTTTGATGGAATTTCAAATACCTAATAAAATTGTCAAACTTGTTAAATTGACACTGGAAAACACAAATGCAGTACAGGGAGATTTTTCAAGACAATACTTTTTAACTTATGCCTGGAGAAAATAATTAGAAGCATCTAACAACAACAAAGGAGGTACTATTATGAAATGCTCCTTACAAATTCTTACATCTGCTGATGATGAAGATATAGTTGTCAGAAATAAGAAAACATTGATTGAAACATAAAATAAACTAGAAATAGAAGGGAAAGCATCACCTTGTTTTAATCTTGATTTCAGTGCAAATTCTCTTGAAAAATCTCCCTGTACTGCATTTGTGTTTTCCAGAGTCAATTTAACAATTTTACCAGTTATATGAAATTCCATCAAACAATTTATTTCTCCTTATATCTCCTTTGTTTCAATATAGAAAAAACAAAACGTATGATCATTAGTTTCAATACAGAAAAAACAAAACGTATGAAAATGGACTGAAAGAATTCACAGACAACAGAAATATTAGTCATAATAGTGAATTATAATTTAAAGAAAGATCAGATTTTAAATATTTAGGATCTATGATCATCTGTGATATTATAGTGGAAAGAGAGATTAAAGTTCGGAAATAGATGTTATTTTTCTTTTTGAAATCATCTTTAAATTCCTAAGCAACTAAACTTAAAATTTATAAAACTGCTATAAAACCCATAGTAATTTATGGTAGTGAGACCTAAAGCACTACACAAAAAGATGAAGGAAAGGAAGATCTTAACAAAAATTTTTTGACGAGTTAAGGAGGGCAATACATGGCAAATCAGATCAAATATGTAGATTGAACAACTAATGTAACGGCAAGGACATCATAAATACCATTAAAATAAGAAGAATGAAATGACCCAGCCATTTAATTAGAATGAGGGATGACGGAAGCACAATGAAGATACATAATGGAAAATTAATCGTAAAAGGAGTGTTAGTAGACCTAGGAAGAAATGGAAGAGGTAGAGAAAGGACCTAACACAAAATCAAATTATAAATTAAACAGTAAGATTTGGAAGGTCTTATGTGGTATATTAAAGGAGGTAAAAAATTTTCCCTGATAGTAGAATCATTGTGTATGTATATATACCCTTTCTTAAAATACCCTGAAAATATATAAAAAAGGAAAATAGAATCAGCAGTATGAATGAAATTTTACGATAAATTTTTCTCGTAATTAACAAAATACATTAAAAGTTCTCATTAAAATCATAATAAAAAAAACCTTAAGTTATTAAAGGATACCTTATGACTTTTCATTAATTAACATTTTTTTTTTTCATAGACACTGAAAAATAATAAAAATATTTCCTAAAATCAGAAAAAAAATGCCTATGAATGAACTCTCTTGCAAATTAACAATATCAATAACAAAAAAAAAAAAGAAAAAAAGAGGAATAATAACTTTATAAACAAATTTATTTAATTCAATTAATAAAGCATATATAAATTTTTAACTCCTTTCTTTGAGTAGTTTTTAGTTATCCTTGAAAACACAATTTAATGGTGCTTAAAGGAATAATTTATGAGTTTATCTTTTTAATATTCATGTGAAAATACTTTTATTAGAAATGAAATATTATTTGCGTTGTTCTAACAAAAATAGTTGAAAAGATCATCTCAAAATATTAAATAAATGTCTCACGAAATTTTAAAATTTAAACTGTTTTGTAATATTATTTTTTGTTCATTTTACGTAATAAGTGTAATGTGACGTAATGTCTCCTATTTAAGACTTCTAACGCATGCTAATGAATTTATTATTTTACAATATCCTTCAAATACAAAATTCACATGTAAATATAGTTTTTATGAAGTAATTTTCAATAAGTTCCTGCTGTTTATACGTAATTATTTAATTCTAATTTGAAAGTTTTTTCTGTTTATAATAGTCACGTGTAAATAAATTTTTAATTTGAAGCAAACATTACTGTTTGCGCTGTTTATACAGTTGGCAACAGTTTAAATTGATACAATTTTCTAATGAGCAAAAAATATCTCTAGAAATGCTGAAAATTTGAATTTAAAATAGAAATAAAACCTCAAAAAATGAGTCAAATTAAAAGAAGAAATACAGTCTGCACACCAGGAAATTCTAACGTATAAAATGGTCTAAAAATGATTAAATTCCAATGTGTAGTTTTTGCTCCTATAAAACTTTTTTAATGGAACGATTTTGTCCAACTTCAGCATTAAATATCTCTTAAAATAATTCTTCGATCTGAAAACTGTCTGCATCAGCGTGTTTATCAAACATTTCTCTATAATACCGCTGATTTTTTCATATTTTTGTATGCAATATTTTTCTTAATATTAACGGAGAAAGACCTCCGGTCACAAAAAATTCAAAACCGACGGCGGCAGTGACAGCGTAAGTTACTTTTTTTTTAGAATAGAGAGATAATTAACATCCCCAATGTATAGAAAACTTTTATCATGCTCTATATAAGTTCCAGATTTTACTTCAGTTTTTTTAATTATTTTATAAATTGCTTCTTTATAAAAGCAGTCAATGACTCTAATGAAAACATTCGGAAAATTTGTATTTAGGCTAATTGTGGGATGTAGAATTTTTTCATTGTTTCAAATTTAGGGGTTAGAACAGAAAAAAAAAAGTTTGTGGTCATTTAACAATGGACATAGCTCCCCAAAAAGTGTGTTTGTTTAAATATGGACATAGCATTAAAAAAAACTACAAATTAAAATAAATGTTACTCCCAATCAATTGGTGCTGTTTTCACAGTTCTACTGTTATTTGAGGTATAATTAACAAGATTTATTTACTTTTTTTCCAACTGTACATATTTGTTTCAACAATTTTAAGTAGTGGTGGACAAATTCTATATTGAAAATAACTCACATAGCATAGAAAAAAAAGACAAAAATTCTTTTCCAGCCCATCCTACCCTCTAAAAAAATCTTTTTAGGCACATTACATAAAATATTGCAAAATTTGTTCAGCAAATAACATAAATTAAAATTTTAACGATTGGTGAGATTTATGATGATGATTCCAAGCACAATCTAATAAAATTTTGTACAGCGTTAAAATTAAAAACCACTATGAAGTATAATATACAAAAAATGAAAACACTTAAGGAAGACTTACAGAATATGACATCAATATATTAAGAAACTTTTTTAGTAAATTAGCTGATTAAATTAAAATGTAAGAAAAAAAGATAATTTAATTAAGATGTGTAACAAGGTAAGGTACTCCTGTATTATTGCATCACCTAGAAAAGTTGGCACAGATTTCAGAAAGTCTACTCCTGAAATTGTAGCATCCAAAAATTTTAAATTACTATCAAAATAGCAGTAAATAAATTCTATCAGTAAAGTGAATACTCCATTAATTCAGTTAAATCCAATTTTAAATGTTATGTTGTAGTATCAGAAAGTTTTTTACTTAGTTATTTTATCATGCTCCATAGTCTTTTAATGATAATGCATGCTATTTTTATGTAGTATTGAGATTTAAGTATTAGTTTTGTAAGCCTTTTGAAAATGAAGAAAAACAAATTGGACTATTTTTTATATTTTTCTATACTGCATCTATAATCTTTCCTTCTACAAAAGAAAATAAATTTTAGCCATTTTGTTACAAATAATAAAATGAGAAATTTTTTAAAAATAAAAATATTGCTAAATATTAACATTAAGTTTAATTTTAGAGCAAACTTAACTAGAAACTTCAATAGAATATTGCTGGACATATATCTGGCTAAACAATCTAAATTCATGCAAATTTTTGTTGGTGACAGCCAAACACAAAAATAACAACATTATAATTCCTTAGCAGAAAATATTCTTTCTACTAAAATTGAATGATATTACTTTCAGTATTTTTAACATTACAACAATAGATAAGGGAAATATATTTTGCATCGTAAAATTGCTGACTAGTAATTTTTCTGTATCTGAATCTCATAAAATTGTATATACTATTCTTTTCATATTTACATGTAATCTTAAACTTGTGATGTGATCATTCTAGCATTTTTATTATGAGTCAAGGATTTACTTTTATAGCAATAGTTTACCTGATTTTAGTTATAATAATAAAATAGACTCAATTTTTATTTACTTTCAAAACATCAATTTTATAAATTGATGTAGATAGAATTTATCTATAAATATAAATATATGGTATATATCATAACACACTATAGTTAAAGAAACTGTTTTAAGCAATACACATATGCTAACGTGAATGTAGCATGCTAAATCTATATGGACAGTTTTGAAATTTCTGAAAATAATATTTGAATATATCTGATATATACTTTTCTTTTAAAATTTACAAGTAAATTCAAACATACAATGCTGTTACATGATACCACCATTTTTTTTTTATATGTATGTATTTTTTTTTTTTTTTTATGAACTATTTAAAATATCAACATAGTTTATTTCAGTAGCAGATATTACAGATATTCACATTATTTACCTATTGATATTAAGAGATGGATGCATACATACATATTAAGGCATGCTATTTAAAAAAAAAGTTAAAAATTATTAATTCTAGAAAACCAGCATAGTACTGAGTAACAACAAAATTATCTCAATAAAATGTATGCTCTAATGTGCCATTTTTTTTAACTTCAATGAAATAACGAAAAGACTTAAGACAATACACATTTTTCTGAGTGGATCAACTTAAAATGCTCCAATGCTAAAATAAAAAAAAAAAAAAAAAAAAAA
The DNA here is from genome assembly GCA_963932465.1 of Maratus speciosus. NCBI lineage: Eukaryota > Metazoa > Arthropoda > Arachnida > Araneae > Salticidae > Maratus > Maratus speciosus. The sequence continues at coordinate 38,013,205 of OZ010791.1, read as the reverse complement.
AAAGAAATAACTACAATTTTAAAGCTATAATCAAAGAACATAACACTATGTGTATTGCTGTCGTGATTAGGCAATGATTTTAATAAATAGAAGTTATTAAATTAAGACAGGGCCTTCAATTTGTGGTCTAACAAGTGCTGTTCCATCATACTGAAAGAACTGTACATTCTAATAATAGTCTCTTTTGCTTTAAATAAATTTCACATGATAATTTACTGATTTCTTTTTTCATCAATATATATAAATTAGTGATTAGTCCAGATTTAGATGAATGGAATCTTCTTTTTTCCCAGCTTGAACTTCACTCCCAAGACATTTAGTAACAATCTTATTCTGTATGTATTATTTAATTTTTTTATTATTTTTTTAAAATACTTCTATTTATCATTTTTATTTTCTTTTTCATTTATTAAGATTTGTTCAACAATTTTTCTTTCTAAATAACTTATCACATTTTCCCTTTTATATGCATTACAAGTGCTCAATCAATTATCATTCTTAGGGCAAATGTAACAGAAGTAGTATTTGAAATTTTGTTCAATCGTACTATTTGACATTTTAGTGTAATAAGTACATAGAGTACTTTCAAATATGGCAATGAATGAAACAGAATATCATCAATAATTAAACACCCATCTTAAAATTTCAAGTTAATTGAGATTGAATTTGCAATCTCAAAATTTAGTAGTCATGCAATAATTTAATGTTATTGATTTGTTCCACTCCATACCACATTAAATTCATATATAGAATTAGAAAACATATAAATTTGCAAACATATATCACTTTAAAATCAAAATTTGATTTTAATACATAATAAAAAAAAATTCTTTTACAGATTAAAAATTGGCGAGGGAAAAAAAAAAGGGAAGAGTTTAATTTTAATCTTATATTAAATTATGTGTTATTTGATCTTTTATTAAAAAAAAATAAAACATATGTTTCCTTTTATTCTACAAAAAGCAAGATGTTTGAGTCAAAACAAATAAACACATAGACATATATATTTAACATTTTCAATTAAATTTTAGAATAGATTGTAACTAAAAAAAAAAAAAAAAAGATGGAATATTTCAAAACTGCAAATCCTTATCTATTTTTATTGAAGCACAGTGAGCTGCAGACGAGCAAAGCTTTCTATGTGTCCACTCCAATCTAACAATGAAATAGGCAATAAATTATAATGTAATTTAAATCAAACATAGATCTTAGTAAGACTGATCTAATAACTTAGTCTGATTTTTGAAACTGGATTGACTTGAAAACTGGCTGGAGGAATTAAAGGTCAAAATTCTAATGCAAACCCTATGGGCAATTTTAATTAGCATAAATCTTATAAAAGGTGAGGTATTTGAAACATGCTGAGAACAGCATTTGATAAGAAAGAGATTTCTTTACTACTTTTTTGCCAAAATTCCATTGAAATGAACAGATGTTTGTTCGTATTAGCCGCAATCCTGCTTTTATAGCTTGTAAAAAGAAGGAAAATCTTAATACAGTTTAAGTGATGAACCTTTCTCAACATACAACTTGCTCATTTTAATTGTGCTCTCATTTTAGCAGTGCTCATTTTAGGCAAATTTGACCGTATTTTTATTTGGAAAAACATGAAAAAAAAAAAAAAAAAAAAAAAGAGTCACTTTAGTTTGAATTTTATATAATGCAGTTCTAAACTTGTGCAACACCAATAGCTGCTTTTATTTCTGTGTGTGCCATTTATAAACAGTGCTCTGATATTGAAATAAAATGTCTTTAATTTATGACATTTTTTAGCAAAACCTATTTTTTTTTTGTTGTTGTTAAAGGCAAGCGAAGCTTCATATATCCACTCTAATCTGACAAGAAAATTAACACTCATTTCTTGGTACTGGATCGATCAATTACAATATAACTTACCACAAACATATATCTTAGTATGAAAGAGGTAATAACATGGCCCAAGTTTTGAAATTGATCTGCGGTGTGAGAAATTAAAGGTCAAAATTCTACTTCCTTAACCTATGTCCAACAGTCTTTGGTAATTAGACTAAATATTGCTGTAATGTATATAGTCAACTTTCGATCCTCCCTCGCTCATCCGGCCACTAACAAAAGCAATGAATAAGCTCAAAGCTGTCCCAGTCATTTATTATTAAATGCCCAAAACCTTCCTAAACCACATTTTGATGTCTTTTATTTAATGAAAATAACTTTAAAATTTTTCAGATTAGTTTTTTTGTAGTCGGCTTACTTTTCCACCAGTCTTCAATAATTGGCTAGGCATTGCTGCAGTCATTGCTCGCAATGAGGAGGGATCTCAGACACAAGGTTAATCAGCTGCATTTAAGTCATGAATTTTTTATTCCTACAAGTTTATTTATTTGTTTAATTTGTATGAATACTTATGAAATGCATGCCACAAGGAATGAAGGATGGCTAGACCAGGTAGATAAAATTTATTATAACACATGCTGTTCAGTTTTCAAGTAAAGTGAGTTGAGTTCATCCCTCCTCCTTGTTATCGGTGTTTGAATAATTAATGCTTACATATGAACAAATTTTCAATTTATTCAAACAGAAAGTAATGTGAAATATTACTGTGAAGACACACAAACAGAATCTATACTTACATCTTCATATTTATTTAAAATTAGGAAATAGAGTGCATATACAAATTTCGTAACTTATTATACTTTAACCTCAAAAAACACAAAATGAGGTTTAATTCAGAATTGAAATATAAAAAAAATTTCAGATGCCATTTTCCTCTCAATACGTTTAAAGTTAAAATACTACACAATAAAAAAATACTTGTTTTGGCAGTTTAATGATAAACAAATTTAGTCTATTTGAAAATTTTTTGAAGGTGTATTCTGTTGGGAAGGAAACTAATTAGCTAGAGAAAAAAAAGAAGGAGGAGGAGGAAGGAGGGGGGGATTTTTTTCCCCATTGTGGAGTTTGAAACAGAAAACAATTAGTGAATCATACAGTACTTCAAAATATTTTTTGCAGAATTGCACAATAAGATTGCATTATTTGAAACTATAAAAAGCTTGATAATAATGCAATTACTAAATTTCATTTCTCATTTTCTTCTTATAGGTAAATACACACTGCTACAATGTGGACGATTTATTGTGAAAGTGGACTAAATCTATCTTTTTTTAGCATAGTTGAGCATTTGCACAGCTTATTATCTGACTATAATGATGCCTAAATGATGTTTCTTGGCAAGCTAAAACAACTTTGACAATTGAAGTATTGTTTAGTTAATCTTGATGCAGTATATGACACACAGTACATCATATTATAAAAAATCTAATAAGGTTGATGTTTAGCACCAAAAAAAGTGCAGAAAGTTTTATCCGCTTGAATCTTATCAAGACGAGTATCAAAAGTTGTAAATTCTTGAAAACGTACAATTTATATATATTATTTGGTAAAAACAAAATTGGACAGGGTCAAAAAAGGAAAAAGGTTTTAAATTTGTTAAAATTCGACATATGTGGTGACTCGCTTTTCAATTTAATTAACTGTACTTATTTATAGAAGGGATTTTTTTAAAATTTATTTATGTAACATGAAGATAAATGTCTTTATTTATGAGAAAATTTTCGACAAATAAAAAAATATAATCATGCTAAATTATAAAATGTAAATTATCCATTAATGAAAAATTTATGCAAAATTATGCACATTGTTTTACCAAATTTGTTTCAATTTTATCATGCTTTCAAAATAAACTGTCTGTATAATAAAGGAAAAAATAAATAAAAATGATATATATACATATGTATATATATATAAAAAAAGGATTTGAGTTTTGGTAATATTTTGCTAAAATAATCTTTTTAAAACTATCTTCACATGAACAAATAAAACTGAAAACAAAGAAAGTTTATTGCATACTATTATTATATAGTTTTATGCTCACCATTATAACAATACAAATTTAGTTAGCAAATATGTTTCAAGAGAAAACTATTTTATCCAAGTAGAAAATTCAAAATAATAATTCCAATTATTTTTGGAGAAACTTTTTTCAAATACTGAGAAATGCAAGTGATTTATGTACAATAACAAGAAAAAACATTGAAAATTAGAACACAGTAGTAATACTTAAATAAAGATAAAAGGTTACATAAAAATTTAGTTGATGCAATACAGTTTTACATATTTCTCTGTCCAGCAGAAAAGATACACAATGATAACAATGGTCGCCAGTTCCACATATTTTGCATGACAAATTGGACAGTGCCATTTTGATTTTTCTTTTAAAAAATTGGCAGTGTTTGACTATATTCTGAATGCAGGGTTCAAATAGTTTCCACATAAAAAAAATAAAATAATTATATTACTATCAAAGATCTGGTTTGTAATAGGAAGTTTTAAATGGAAATGTCAGTTTTAAAGGCAGTTTTCACAATATTATTTTAAACCCTCCTAAGTCTATGTATATTATATTAAATTTCATCATATGAAAATCATTAAATTAAATATGATGCATTATTGAAGAGCCTTATATGCTTGAATTGCATCATTATAACTTCTTCAGATTCATCATTTCATAATTTCTGCATCAGATGATAACTATTTTGCTAAAACTAATAATCCCTTAAAAAAAAAAAAAAAAAACGTATACTTTTAAAGATTTGCTTATTCACAGGAAAATATTCTTTGCAAATTATATTTGTCTGCTTTTATTATAATGAGTGATAATTTACAATGAGAAATTTTGGAACAGCAATTAGACCTTTTAAAGGAATGAAGTTTAAAGTTTGAGCTATTTCATATAGCTTTTTATTTTTAAAAAGAGGAAGTGGGTGGATTGGAGATCTGACTATCTGATATACCTAATAATTTAGAAAAAAAAAAGCTTTGCTAAATGATAAATTAATACTGTTAAACTGATTTATTCTTTTTGATTGTTAAAAAAAAAAAAAAAAAAAAAAAAAAAAATCATGAAATACTTTAGTTGCACCAGCAGCTTCTTTTATGGCAGGAAAAGAGCAACTGAGTACAAGAGAAATTTTATATTGGGAAGGAAACATAACAGTCCATTAAATCGGTTATTATTTAATCATCTATCATTTGGTTCCTATATTTTACATCAAGGATCAGCAACATTTTTTACTAACACAAGTACACTCTTTTCATGAGCTGCACAAGTAGACACAATTCAACTTATATAAATATTGGGTGAATATACTAGATACACAATTTATGAAACATTTAAAGTGAAGGCCAACAAAACTTTTTCGCCACTACCAAAGATACAAAGAATATTTCTTTTTTCAGTGTCAGCAAATCTTTTAGTAGCTTGTTTACAGCAGATTTCATTAAAGAAAAATTACGGATCAGTTGAGAATCCCTTTTTTCTTTCACCAAAACAACATTTACTAACGTTTTATATAACTACCCCCCCCCCCCCCCCCAAAAAAAAAAAAGAGCACAAATTTATAAAAACTTTGAGGGTGCAAAAAAAATAGGTTAGTGAATACATCCACAATCTGTATTCTATATTATCATTAACTGATATCATGTAATTATGATGAAGAGAGTCTTAGGAAATTACTGTTGCAAAAGTAAATAAACAAAATTATTTCAGATAGGCAGAAGAAGTATACCCAATTATTTTTCCTATTACAGGGTTATTATACTGAATGTAAAATAGCATTGTTTCAAATGGAAGACAACTAAGACTATTTCAAATTATTCATTATACTGTGATGGAGTACTCTAACCAGAATCAAATGTAGCTCTAGCTTTACATGCATAAAGTTACCTGAAAATTTTCAAAGAACTTTAACCAACCACTTACTGACCCTTGATAGTTTTTTTTTTTTTTTTTTTTTTTTCAGTGTGTGTGGCGATAAAGTCTTGCTTTAAGTAAATTGTCGTATTTTCTCACATCATATTTTCTTAAAGTACAAGTATAGCTGCAAGATGCTTAGTATCATAAGATTGAAATAAGATTAGAAAAATAAAATAGCACAAAAGTCAGCACTCTTTAAAAATACATGTTCATTATTAAAAAGGACCACACATTTTACATTTAAAATATGAAATAATAATAAAAAAAAGAAATTTTGGAGTAATTATACGGACATAATATTAGTTAAATAAACTAATATGAACTTGGCACAGATGATAAAATCAATAAACTTTAACAAGAAAAGTAACACAACAAAGATAAATCTGAAATAAAATTACAAAGAATCAAGAAATGTTATCTCATCAATACTCTGGATGTAACTTAACAAATATGCTTTCACAAATTTAAAAAATAAATAAATTCATTATAAAATATTTTAAAATTTTGTTAAGACCAAGCAAAAGATTAAAAGCTCTGGACGAGAAACAAAACATAGAGTCATAAAATAAAAGCAACTTCCCATAAAATAGACTCTAACATTTTTCATACACAGAAATATTTTGCATGTAATGCATGCATGGAAGATAAAATTTTAAAACATCAAACAAATATTTAACATTAAAAAATACATGAACCGATAAAATTAAATAATTTAAAAGTACAAATAATATTATAATAATTATATTACTCTTTATGAAAGAATAAATAACATAAAATGACAATGCCATGAAATTCCATTAACAAATGGCCATTAAAAATAATTCATTGAAGAAAAATAATATAAAGCATTTGATTCTCTATGATGTTAATAAGATTATTTAAATAGATGACTTTAATTCAATACTTCAATGTAAAATTTAGTTGCTTTGGATAAATAAATATATTCAGAAAAATAAACTTCTTCTAGATATATGACAGTTAAATAAAGTCAGACATTTCATTTAAAAATATTTACAGCAGTTTTCTTTTTAAACAATGTTCTATATACAGACCAGGAAGAAATATATACAAAATGAACATTGAAATGGTTCTATATACAAGACATGAATGATACTGTTATGGATGAATTGCACATTAAAATAATTCATTGGCTAAAACCTTCCTTAAGTAGGGTGCCTGAGATAAATCTTTTTTTGCTGCACTGAGTTTAAATAACATAGGACAATCGAGCGATATACAAGAATCTGTGGAACTTGATGATTTTGTACAGCTGCCACATATCTGGAAAAATAAATAATAAAACTGACAGGGAATACATAAAGTAAAAGTTTTGTTTTGTAATATAAATGGTTACATACAAAAAAGATTAAACTGTCCAAGTATGAAACTTTCTTTTGTTATGAGTGCTTAATTTTACCCTTTTGCCCAATTACTTTCTTTTCCTGCTAATACTTACCGTTGGGACAAGTTTTATCTCCATAGGTTTTCTACCAATAATTATTCAGTATAAATTATTTATATGTATACTGTATTACTCTGTATAGTTAAAAAAATATATATATATATTGATATCATAAGCAATGTTTAAATAAAGAAGATTTATAAACTTCACATTAAGGGCAAATTATGTATATTGATTATCAAAATTTTAAAATATCTTTTAATGGCGAGAATAAGTGCACACAAATAACTATGGCAAAATCTTTAAAGCTTTAGAAAATTTTAATTAGAAAGCAACTGAATATTTTGAAAAGAAAGAATATATTTAAAAAAATATTTTTTTAAACTGGGAATAAATACTTGTACATACTTTGATAATTGAACTCATAAATAGTTTAGATGATAGAATATTTATTTAAAAAATAATTAAATAGGTTTAAAACAAGAACTTATTTAAAAGAATATACATGAAGAAAATCTTTGTGAATTCAAAATCAACTTTTTAAAAATTCAGGCACTTAACAATTCAGCATTCTAAAAATTCTGGCTTCTGATAATTCAGGCTTTTGAGATGCCAGCATTTAAATAAGTGACAGTGGCACTTCTGCATTTTTCTGGAGAAAGTATTTTGTTATTATCACAGATGGTGAAATGCTAAAACTAGCAAGCCTTTACATTTTGTATCATATTAATTTTCACATTGTATCTTAATTCAGGAAATTTTTACTTTTTGTTTCAAGATTTTTTTTTTTTTTTTTTTTTTTTTAATAATGTCATAATATAAATATATATTTGTATCTTGAAACTTTTCATTTCAGTTTTATTGTTTTTAACTTGCATTAAATTCAAATATGTACCTTTCAAAGGGAAATTTATGTGAAAAATACTTTTGTGTGCAACATTGATATGATAAAAATCTTTAATTTGACTTATCGAAAAGAAATCATTTTACTACTGAAATTTAAGCTTACCAAGTATATATATATATATGTAAACATGCAAAGTACAAATAAGCAAAGAATACACAGTATAGTAATACCTTTAAACTACAGGGTGTCATAGCATTAAATACAAAAAGCATTTGCTGTTGGAAATTACATCATGTTTGAAGCAAATTGGGCATTTTTATGTGTTGAAATACTTTTAATGATACATGAGCATGGATAACAAACAGTAAAGTTTTCAGTTAGAAGTTATGTCATGGCTAACAAGAGGCATTTTGTTTTAAAAATCTAATTTTGATTAAAAAAATAAACACTTATTTTACTTTCAATATAATTTTTTTTCTCTTTTCTGTTGCTTTATTTTAAAAAGAAACTGAGTAAGACTAATATATATTTTTACATCATTATTTTTTAATATTAATTATATGGTTTTCATATATGGAAGTCGTCATATATTCAGCAGATTACGTGCATGTACATTTATACACCAAGAACTTTAAAGCTTCTGCTAGTGAAAATGTTTGCATATTTAAAATGAAATGTCCAGAAAACTTAAATATTTTATTACGATTACAAAATGGCATAAATTCTACAAACTTTACTATTCATAGTCCCTTTTTCTCAGATCTTTCTTTTACCTTTTTTTTTTTTTTTTTTGAGGGGGAGGGGAGAAGGGAGAAACAAACAATGATATTTTATTAAATTAAAATCACTTTTAATGCTTATTTCTCTCACTGAATCTATTTCTGAAAGTAATATTTATATTCAAATGACTATCAAGTTTCTACATTTACAATTTTTTCTTTTTTTATTATTTTTAGCAACCATGGTATGTGGATGGAGTTGGTGAGCATAGTTCATAGGGGTATAAGTGTCATATAAAAAATTGTTTGTTCTAGTGTGTTTTGCCACCTCTTAAATTTCGTTAACTCTTATGCTGAGACACCCTGTATAATACTAACTTATATAAACTCAAACTTAAATAATTTCAATTTTCACCCATTCTCATGCAGGACATTATGCACTGCACAGTCACAAACTTGTACTTGCACATGTAGTTCACTAGTCAATCTGTTTAAGTATTCACAAATTTTGTTTTTCTTTAGTTTGCATTTCTTATGAGTAGTAGAAAATGAAACATTAGGATCATTGCAAAACGTAACTAATTGGAAGAAACAGATTTCACTGAAAAACATGCAATTTTCACATAACAGAGTTTAGGATAAATATTTTTTGATCAAATCATATTAAAACCATTCTAAAACACGTAATTAAAAAAAAAAGTAATTTCTTTTTTTTACAATTTTAATATTTTCTTCTTGTATATGGAAAAGGAAAAAAAAAAAAAAAAAAAACTTAATTTTCTTCATTCCACCCATGAAAGGTGGACAAATCTGAAAATATAATGCACCTAGGCTAAGTTTCTTATAACTGTGATTTTTACTTTTTTTTTTCTAAAGTAGTAAAAATACTGAATAAACCTGTGTGTAATCAAGGTATTCAGTTACATTCAAGAGGTTTTTTTTAATACACAGTACAGAAATTCTATAGCTACCTTCCTTTGCATTACCTTTCACTAAATATTATGAACAATTAATATTTCATATCTATTTTCATTACTTTGCAAAATAAATAAATAAATAAAATAATATGATTTTAGAAAAAAATATCTTAAACTTAAAAAAAAAGTCATCCAGAATTAGCTCAGTTGGTAGAGTGTTGGCATATTCAGTCGCCAGTACTGGGTTCGACTGGACACTTCTTCATTTATTTCAAAATTTTCAGCTTGTAAACTACATGCTTTTCTCTAGGGCACCTACAAGAAGCTTAAGATTGTATCATTTTTAACAAATAAAAGTTTTAATGCTGGCTATGGTATTATAGGATTTATAGCCTATTTATTCAAATAATATGGAAAATATGCACATAATGGAATTTATTCTAATACATGTAATAAACAAAGTTAAATAAAATTATGGTGTGAAGAATCACTGAATACATAGATATATAAAAAAATAACAACATCTTATGTTTAGACCTTCAAAATTGACTTGGATTTTTGATTTTTCTGATAAAAATCTGTGAGTCAAGCAACTTTTCTAAGTATAGTTAAAATAATAATAATAATAATAAATTAAATCAAACACTATTTGTTTACACACACACAAAAAACGAAAAAAAAAAAAAATACATATTTATTTGGGAAAAAAGTAAAGTAAACTAAACCACCATCAAATTTAAAATATTATTGCACTTGTAATACATAAACTTTATATTTTTGAGCCTAGATAAAATTTCAGATTTACACTTAAGGGCAATTAATTCCATTGCAGTAGACTAACAGCCATAGAGGAAAAAATGGCAATTTATTTTAAAAATAATAATTATATAATTCAAAGAAGGCTAAAATTAGCATATGATATTAGAAGATAAATTAGTATACTTATTATTAATAAATTATTTGATGTATATAATTATGATTAAAAAAAGATGTTGTAACAGACAAACAGGAATAACCATACTTTTCAGATATCTTAATGTTTATCTATATTACATATGCAATATATTTTTAAAAAATGTATTTTTATTCAGATAGAGTTCAGAAACATACGTCTTTCACAAAATTTGACTGTTGACATAATATAGTTATGAAAAATATGAAATCTTACCTGCAACAGACCAACATAAAATATGTAACAGACAAACAAACACATAAAAATAAGCTATGCTGATTATAATGGATTTTATTGATCTTGACTCTTCAAAATTTTATAAAATACATTACAAATATAAAAAATACAGGTTTAATACTATCAGGAAACAACAACAAAAAAACAAAAACAGGGTTCATACTATTTTCCAAGAAAAAATCCCCTGAGAATCCATGACAACAAGTAATGAATTTTTTAAAGTAGTCTTATGCTTGCCCTCCAAAAAAATAAAATAAAAGCCTGTATGCCTTGTGGAGGGGGGAGAGGGGGGCTATCCTTAAAACCTTGGTAGCTTGCTGCAAGAATTTCATTTCCACTTTATGATTTTATTACCTCTTTGAAAAGCATTATGAATAATATAAGGCTACAAGTGTCAATATCAATTAAAAAATGTCCTTTTTTTTTCCAAACCTCATGATGTTTGAAGGTGAGTCTAGTGACTGAATGAATGCAACAGATGTGGTATCATAAAGCACGCAAATAGCAGCAATTGCCCTCAATTTCCCAGAGTAGCCAGTTGTTTTGCCAGGTTTTACCAGATTTGTGGAATTTTTTGCATTATCCCCTGATTTTTACAACCCCAAATTTATCCCCTGATGAGTATGAACCCTAAAAAATGTATATAACCTATTTGATATATAAAATAAAATGCTAAAAATGGTAACATTTGCCTGGAATTGCCCTTAACTGATAATTTGCTTAAATTTTCTTACTTAAACCTTCAACCAGGAGACAATGACTGAAGACTTCTTCCTTGGAGACATGTCGCTGGGACCCAAGTGTGATGGTAATATTTTGTAATATTATAATCCAATATAATGGGCCGTTAATTTGAAGTTAAAATTAAATTTGAAGTTCTTTTTATTAACATGCGTTGCGTAATATTGCAATAAAACCCTCAGTTCTTTGAGATCAGCAATTGTAAAAAAATAAAAAAGGAAACTTCTTACTTGTATATCTGTAAAGAAATGATGAGGAGACTTTTAAGCACAAATCAAACTTTTTATTCATCTTGTTGAAGAGAAGTAAGAGGCCTTCACCCGTTGGTCACCGATTTTCAAAATAAATACGTTGCCGATAAAATAATTTAATCCTCATTAAGAAAATCTTTAAAATGTAAGATGCAGCACTAGGTGAATTTTCTATAGATAAAAATCTCAATTAAATCCTTATTAAATGAACAGAAAAAAAAAATTTAACAGGAGTTATTAAAATCGTAGACATTGTTTTCGAAAGCTTTTCACCGGATTCCACATCCATCGGCAGACAGACCAGAGCCGAAACTCGTGGCCCCGCAATCTTTCAAAACAAAAACTAAGTCATAACAGAACACCAACAAAACAGATTCTGATTTAAAATTAACGAAATTTTTAATTTATAGTAAGAATACGGGGACTTCAAAAGTTACTGAAAGAAAAGATTTAAATCTATTAGATAATTTAAAATATTAGGCAATATCTTAATAAACAAATCAAAAAGAACACATTTAAAAAGCTTTATTTTTATTTGCTCCGCGCTCGGTGATTAGACACACCTCCGAAAGATCGACATCCATTCAATGCATATGCCGTGAGAGACTTGCTCCGATGACGTCATCACAATCGTACAGATCTCAAAGGAGAAGCACCCCATGCCAGGCGCTGCGGAACATCAGAGAACTTGCTGATGTGCGGTCGAAACGAAATCGCCCACGCAAAAATAAATATGGATTTAAGTTTAAAGAACATCGATGTATAAGGTGAAAAGAAATAAAAAAAGTAACATGATTTAAACACTGTGAGATTTCATCTCAGAATACCCCCATTTACCGAGTAAAATTTTGGCAGAGCAAGTGATGTAAAAGGTAAAATGAACCTTTTACAGAAACGGGATGACAAAATTTTGAATGCCAAAGACAGAGAAAAAAAAAATCAAAGTTAAAATATTAAAGTAAAGCCAAAAGTTAAACTGCTGCAAATAAAAATTAGTGGTGACCAAAAGGGAAGAGAGAAGAAAAAGAAAATACATCAAAAGTATACAAAAAAATGCCAAATCTTTCTATTTATGGCAATTGCAGTATGATGTCATAAACTTATCTTCACAAATACTTTTAAGTACAAATGCTAAAGAAAACGAGAATTAGCATATACTAAAGGTTAAAATTCAATATTTCCTTTAGTAGCCAGTGGCCGGTAGAGGCTGTATGTTTAGTAGCCACTACTGTCAAGTTAGTGGCCACTTATCGTAGTTTGTAGATTTAAATAGTTTTACAAGTAATGTTTTTAAAATATTTATGTTACAAAGACATCTTTTAAAATATATAAAAATAAAACTATTCACAGTGTCAGTTTACTTACCCCAACAAAAACAATTAAGAGTTATATTGCATTAAAAAAAGAGAGAATTTATCAAACAATGTCGTACAAGACCAAGGTCAAAGATTGGTTCACATCTCCAATACGTCACTGTGTAGCCCAAGATCAGAATTCTTTCTGAAAATAGGCCTAAAATACTTCCCGTTTGACAAAATTCGCAATTTTTGAAATTGTTTTAAGAAATTTGCAATTATTTTACGCAACCTCTTGCTAAAATTCACAATTTTTTCGCCGATCGTTCAACAGAATTCAAGATTTTTTTTCGCGATCATTCGACGAAAGTGACGATTTTATTATGTGATCTCTAGATGAAATTCGCGATTTTTTCCACGATCAATTGACGAAATTCGCGACTTTATTTCCACGATCTTTCGACAAAATTCGCACTTTTATTCCGTTTTTATGTTTTTTTGCGATCTTTAGACGAAATTTGCGTTTTTTTCACGATCTTTTGACGAAGTTTGCGTTTTTTCGTGATTTTTGATGAAGTTTGTGTTTATTTCGCGATTTTTGGCGAAGTTTGCGTTTATTTCGCGATTTTTTACGAAATTTGCGTTTTTTTCGCAATTTTTTGATGAAATTTGCGTTTTTTTCACGATCTTTTGAAGAAATTTGCGGATTTTTCGCGATCCTTTCACGAAATTTGCGGTTTTTACGCGATCCTTTCACAAAATTTGCGTTTTTTCAGCGATTTTTTTGATGGAAATCGCATTTTTTTTCTTTTCGCGATTGTGAAATTCACAGCAAATTTTCTGAAAGGTTACAGAAGGGTGGAGCTGTGTTTTTTCTGCACCTGATTGACGAAATTCCCATTTTTTTCGAGATCTTCTGACGAAATTTACTTTTTTTCGCGATCTCTTGACGAAATTTGCAGTTTTTTCGCGACTTTTGACAAAATTTGCACTTTTTTCGCGAACTTTTGACAAAATTTGCGGTTTTTCGATATCCTTTGATGAAATTTACGTTATTTCGCGATCTTTAGACGAAATTTGTGGTTTTTTCGCGATTTTTTGACGAAATTTGCGATTTTTCGTGATTTTTTGACGAAATTTACGTTATTTCGCAATCTTTAGACGAAATTCGCTGTTTTTTCGCGATTTTTTGACAAAATTTGAGATTTTTTTCGCAATCTTTTGACGAAATTAACGGTTTTTCGTGTTCTTTTAACGAAATTTGCGTGGTTTTTCGCGATCTTTTGACAAAATTTGCTGTTATTCGTGATTTTTTTGACGAAATTTAAGATCTTTTTGCGATCTTTTGACGAATTTTACCGTTTTTTCGCAATCTTTTGACGAAATTTGCGATTTTCCCCCTATCTATTGGTGAAATTTAAGGGGTTTTCGCGATCTTTTTACGAAAATTGCAGGTTTTTGCGATACTTTGATGAAATTTGCGATTTTTACACATTTCTTTCACGAAATTTGCGTTTTTTTCCGCGATTCTTTGACGGAAATCGCGTCTTTTTCGAGATTCTTATGAAATTCTCGTTTTTCCCGTGATTCTTTGACGATCTTTTTGCGAACGATTGACGAAATTGATATCTTTCGGCGACCATTTGTCGAAATTCGCGATATTTTTATGCCGAGTTTTTTTAATTTTCAGAACCAAACGCCTTCAATGTGAACGAACATAAACGCAATTTTGTTTTTCTTTTACGATTCCGCGGAAATCGCTGATCGATTAAAAAAAATAAAAAAAACGGAAAAGTGACATTTCTGACATGTACTATTACAGGAAAAATAAAGATCGCCACTTTGGCGATCAGATGCACATCATAAAGTCTCCAATTTTTTACATTTAGTCGCCCTGTGGCCGGTGGCGACCGGGAATTTTAACCTTTAGCATATACAAAATCTTATGTATTACTTAAGTAAAAAATGCTAAACAAAATCAGAATTAGCATATATAAAATGAGAATTAGCATATATAAAATTAGCTCATTATCAAACATTTAATTAAATTGGTATACCATATAAGAAAAGTTGCATTTTACAATGTGACTACTCATCTTACTCAAGGTTTCATGTGGCTTGGATCTCCCTAAACAAAGGCTCCTGATACCTTGTGCAAAAATTAAATTTATACACTAAACCCAATAGCAGAAAATTTTCCAAGTGTCTGCGACAGATCTTTCAGGGATTGAAAATAATCTGCAGGTAAAATGTTACAAATGAACCTTTAATTAATTAATCATTTACTTTTAATGTTTTTAAGCATTTTACTCATTTTTAATAATAATAATCTTAAGTTTTAGTAATAAATAATAAAGAACTAAACATAATATAAAGTTGGAAAAAGATCCAATGGAAAAAAAAAATCTGCAAAAGGGAAAAGAAAATCTGCGACACACGTCATCCGTCAGGAACTTTCTGCTACCGGGACACTAAATAGCACAATATACCACCCCATAACTGCAAAAATAACAGCAATGTCCTTTTTTACAGATCCTTGATTCCTTAGCATTATATACACAATTTAAAGTTTGCATGAAAAATAAATAAATGTTATCAGAATGTTCAAAAACACGCTGAAAGTTTTGGTACACAAAAAGACATCAGGTATGTGTATTGTTGCAAAGATGTAAACATTGTGTTTACCATGGAGAAACCAACGCATATCTCTAGATGATACACACAAAAAGGCAACATCAACTTAACAGTTGAATAGACATTATACAGGAACATTGGACGAGAATTTTTTTTTTTTGGGGCGACAACACAACATCTGTGTGCTTCACTTCTTTTGAAGCTAATTATTAACTTTCAGCAATCACTATTTTGGACACACTAAAAGGAGGAATTATAGAGCACTGAAGATGACAAAAAGATGTTGTATTCACACACACATCTTGGGGAAAAAAATAAGACATAAGAGGTAGGTGATGATATCAATAAGCACTTTTTCTTTAAATTTCTTAGTAATTTTGAAGATTCATCAAGGAACCCTTCTACATTAAAAGGTGCTGTTAAATAGTTACTAAGAACTGTGCTTTTCTTTTCTTTTTATGTAATCTTGTATAGAAATTGATTTGATGCTTAAAAATTTTTTAATTTCTTCATTAATAATAAATCTTCAGAATTCATTCAATTAATTGTGTAAAAATATGAGGCGTATGACAACATAAAAATTTAGAGACTTTGGGTATATTCACAAATGAAAACAAAGGCACAATAAAATTTTGAAATATGGGGAATTTAGACAGAAAATAAATTGATCTTGAAAATTCCTGAATCAAAATACAACTCTTGTAACTGCCAGTATATGTAAGAACACACATACAAAATCAATATTGAAAGTAACTAATTTTATAATATTTCATAAATCTTCTTGATTTAGCAAAAAAATTTTGCAAAAATAGCAACACTGACTTTTAGGAGCAGATAAGTCAACCAATCCACTTAGTAAGGATAATTTACATCTCACAAGAGAAAAGGCCAACCAACAAACTTCCATAATCAGGTCTTGTGACAGCTATTACTTGAGAAAACATTTGAGATAACTCGTAAATCTTATTTTAGCTTTAAAGACAAACATCGAAGATATTGAATTGAATCAGACATTGTAAGGATAAAATGACTCATACATGACATGACTCTTCTTCAATAGTTACTTCAGCGTTGAAAATGAAGGATAAATTTTAAAGTTATTGTTATAAAACAGTGAGTTAAGCAGGTAAGTATAGTATTAATATATTTATCTTTTACCGTAAAACAAGGAAAATACTAGAGAAGAGGTCAGCACAAATGGATACAACTCATCAGTGAATGGCCAACTTCATCAGGTAAGAAACTGTTGAAAGTGAAACAAAGTTTTTTTTGCAGGTGAGTATTTTTTTTAACAGGTTGGAAGAAAACTCTTAGAGCAGCATATGTAGAGAGACAGTCTTTAAATATGCGAAACAGCAGTGACACACAGTTAAAATTATTGCAGAGAACACTGACAATATGAGAACTTATTTTAAAAGCTGTATAAAACCATAAGACTTTTTTAAATAGATGATGTAAAATAATTTCAAGAATATAACTGTAACAGGAATGAAGTAGCCCCATGCCTACTTCTTCTCAAGAGAAAAAAATAATGCTGCTTTCATTCCTTTTCTGAGAGCAACATGAGAATCTTGTCGTTGAAAACTGTCATAGTCTGCACATACAATGAAGTGGAAAGGTCTTATTTTCAAAATTACAACTTAAAAAAAAAATGAGGCATCATGAATTTTTCAAATATAAAATTTTGTCAGCTGAGAATTCTTTTAGAAACAACATGAGAACAGTTGTAAAATAAATGTGAAAATATTCTTAAATGCATACATTCTTAATTTGTAAATTGCAGATTATCTTTGCACTAAGCCAAACTGTATGATTATATTATAGAACATCACAGTTCAGATGGCATAAGAATAAATCTATGAACAAACTCTTGTATTCAAATTATTGTTAAACAAAATATCTTGATTTGAAATCTGTAGAATAGAAGCATAGAAATATCTAAGAAAGTTATGTAGGATATTTACAACTGATAACTTCTGTGAATAATTTCAGCTTCAGAAGGAAATAAACTGAATAAGTATGACATAAGAATAAAATTTCTCAGCACCAATAATCATGATTTCAAAAATAATGCTTCTTATAAATATATATAGAATTTGCAAATTTGTTGCAATTTAATAGTGCCATAATAAAATTTAATTTAAAAAACCAAAGTTATAGCCTCTTAAAATATGAAATATGTTCTGAGAACAATTTTATTATTTCAAACTCATTAGAATTTTTCTAAGAACAATATATAATTCATTTAAAAAAATATATATATACCAAAAAATCATTCTTTAAAAAATTATGTTCTCTAATAATTCATTACAAATAGAAGAATGTGTAGATGCAATTCTTTCAAATAAAACTATTAAATGGAATAATAACTATGCATCATCAAAAATATGACTATTCTTCAATAGGAAATTGATCTTAATTTAAATAATTGTTTAAAAAAAAATTGACAAACTTAGCAAAATATATTATATTCTTCAAGATGGAGTAGAACAAATTCATTCTAGAATTAAAAAATTTAATTCTTCAAAGTAGAAAAAATCCAAGCAAGAAATTTTTGAGAACAGAAACTTCCAATACTAAAAAAAAAATATTGTCATATGTAGTTATGCAAATATTCTTGAATTAAAATATTCCATATTTCTTAAAATTCACTAAAAAGAATAAATCTTGAATGCTATTGAACACATAAAAAAAAATTTTCAAAAGTTATTCTGAGAACAAAAGTTCTAAAATGTTACGATTTTCTTTAAATCAATTCAAATTTTTCTTCAGAACCACTGCCTTTTTCGGCACCAAAAATGTGATGGTAATATTTTATAATATTATAATCCAATATAATGGGCCGTTAATTTGAAGTTAAAATTAAATTTAAGTTCTTTTTATTAACATGAGTTGTATAATATTGCAATAAAACCCTCAGTTCTTTGAGGTCAGCAATTGTAAACAAATAAAAAAGGAAACTTCTTACTTGTATATCTGTAAAGAAATGATGTGGAGACTTTTAAGCACAAATCAAACTTTTTATTCATCTTGTTGAAGAGAAGTAAGAGGCCTTCACCCGTTGGTCACTGATTTTCAAAATAAATACGTTGCCGATAAAATAATTTATTCCTCATTAAGAAAATCTTTAAAATGTAAGATGCAACACTAGGTGAATTTTCTATAGATAAAAATCTCAATTAAAGCCTTTTTAAACGAACATAAAAATAAATTTAACAGGAGTTATTAAAATTGTAGACATTGTTTTCGAAAGCTTTTCACCGGATTCCACATCCATCGGCAGACAGACCGGAGCCGAAACTCGAGGCCCCGCGATCTTTCAAAACAAAAACTAAGTCATAACAAAACACCAACAAAACAGATTCTGATTTAAAATTAACGAAATTTTTAATTTATAGTAAGAATACGGGGACTTCAAAAGTTACTGAAAGAAAAGATTTAAATCTATTAGAGAATTTAAAATATTAGGCAATATCTTCACGAAAGAACACATTTAAAAAGCTTTATTTTTATTTGCTCCACGCTCGGCGATTAGACACACCTCCGAAAGATCGACATCCATTCAATGCATATGCCGTGAGAGACTTGCTCCGATGACGTCATCATAATCGTACAGATCTCAAAGGAGAAGCACCCCATGCCAGGCGCTGCGGAACATCAGAGAACTTGCTGATGTGCGGTCGAAACGAAATCGCCCGCACAAAAATAAATATGGATTTAAGTTTAAAGAACATCGATGTATAAGGTCAAAAGAAATTAAAAAAAGTAACATGATTAAAACACTGTGAGATTTCATCTCACACTAAGTATTTTGAAAGTGTGTGCAAATGGTACACAGGAATAAGGGAGATGACCGTAATATAACTCGCTTAATTGTTGTTCTCAAGTTTGAGTCTGGAGGATAGAAAAGCAGACAGATGGGAGAGTCCCAGGGACATTGTTTACAATATTGTGATGGTGGGGGATGTCTCCCTGTTCAAAATTAAAATGGAAAAGTTTTCAACTAATTAACTATTTAAAAGATAATGCATACCTGAGTTAGATGATCAACAGTTCTTTCCCATTGACGGATTTTTTCATTGAGGGCTATTGTGGTACCTTGTAAGTCTTCACGACAGTCATCACAAATGGCTGTGAAGGTTGGTTTTTCACATGAAGGACAGCTCAATGTAACAAAATACTGAGAAAGAGTCCCTTTGTGTGGGTTGGCTGCATGACTCATAGGCAAGGTGGGCTTAAATGTACGGGCAAGATTCGTATACCTATTCAAGAAATCATGTTGATTGGTTGGTTTAGAGAAATATACACAATACTATTAGGTTGAGCAAAAAGTTCTGGGAAATTTTTAATCTAATAGTTACCAGAATTTTTATTGTATATGATGGTCGTGCTATCAATGCCGAGCCGACAAATTGGTGCAGAAGTAGCCAAGATTGGTCCGCTGAAAGCGCGTTTTGTTTCAGCAGGACAATGCCAAATGGCACGTGGCCCAGAGGACCAAAGACAAGTTTGCACAGTTGGACAGCATTGAAATTCTCCCACACCCTGCCTATATTCCAGACGTGGCTCCATCCGATTATGGCCTCTTTTGATCAATGTAACACTTTTTTAAAGGCCGTCAATTTGAATCTTTTAATGAAGTTGAAGAAGCATGTCAAGAGTTTTTCAATTCAAGAAGCCACCATGGTACTTCCAGCAAACTGGAATCTGGCAGAATGATGGCAGTAAGTCGTGGATTATGATGGTCTCTACTTTGAAGAATAGTCCTTGTTGCTTTTGCTGTAAATTTGCGCATAAAAACGCAACTTTCACAAATTTCCCAGAACTTTTTGCTCAACCAAGTAGCTACACTAAATGTTAAAAGCACATACACAAAAGATAAAAAGTAAAAACTTTATAAGGAAACTAGGAAATAAAATCTGAAAGAACAACAATCATTTGTGAAAAGTTTACAAAAACATGTGATAGCAATTAAGACACTATAATCAAACTCATTTATGAGCTTAGATGTAAGAACTAAAAGGGAACAAATAGTTGAATTAACATAAAAATACACTTCACAAAACTTAGTTGGAAAGAGGAAAATTTTGATATATCAAGCAAAAATTTCATAATTTCAAAAAAAAAAAAAGCAATTTATCAAATTACGACCATTTGGAAAACGATTTTTTTGAAGACTAAAATTTAAGACATAAAAAATCGCACGGAGTTGATCATACATTACGTACGCCATGAATTAAACATTAATAGTGTTATTACACATAAAAATTGCAAGCCAAAAACATCACCTGCGACACGTCAGATTTCATGAAACTTAAGTATTATCCACCTGAAACTTACGTAAATATCCAAGCATTTCATTGGCTGTTCGGGAAAAGGCTTTTCCATCGTCAGATTTCCAAGAAATCTGACGGCCAATTTTAAATGATATTTCATTCTTAAACTTCTAAACATCCAACAATATAACTTTTTACACCGTCGGATAGAGAAAAAAATGTACTTTTAAATGCAATTTGTTTGAAAGCTGTATCTCAATTTGATTCTGAGTCATTAATTTTTTTTGTAGTTTTTATTACTTTTTTGTCATAGTGGCAACAGAAAGTATCCATCATTGTTGAAATTAAAGGGAAATACAGATTACTGTATAGACCAATCAGAAAACAAATAAATTGCAGATTAAACCAATGAAAACCTTCAGATATACTTTTGATTTCCCATCCTGACGAGAACAATAACCATTTTTCCAAATGGTTAAAAAAAAAAAAAAAAAAATCCAATTTTTCCTTATTTTGTAAATTAAAACATTTAATTTAATTTTATAACCCATTTTAGCAAAATTAGATGAAACATCTCAAAGAATTTTTTTTCAATTCATTTAATTTTATTAAAAGGAAATTACCTAATATAATAAGTAATAATAAATCAGTTTAAAGAAACATAGTACCTTCTGTGATTCTGCTTAATCTGATAATTAAATTGTAAATGTGATTTCTTTGGTTAGTTTTGCATAACTTTTCTTATTAAATTATAGTTGATAAATTAATAATATTAATTTCACAATGTAGAATTTTTCTTATAAAAGTGAAAAATCAGATTCTAATGATTAATTCTTACGTATACTCAGAATTGAAATTTAAAACTTGGTTACAGCAACTGTTGTCCATTCATATTTGTTGAAACCAAATTTAACTGTAAGTGTTTTCTGTTCTAAGCTAAATTTAAATCTTTAAAAAATATGTCTACGAATAAGCAATTTTAAAAAATGAAATAAAAGTATTTCAAATTAATTAAAGTAAGTAATTAATTTGAAAGTAATTAAATTAAACATTTGATACATACCACGACTTTACATCAGCACCTAGAAGATTGAATACTCTTTCTAGAGGTGGAGATATAACACGGGTTATGTAATAAGTGGCATTAATTCGTAAGTTAGGATCTCTTAAAAGTTCAATAGGCTCCCGAACCAATTGTATGATGGGTAACCCAGGAAAGCCATATACAACTACATAAGGCACTCTTTCTCCAGCACGGGGTTCAGAGCGAGGATCTTTGGATAAACGTTTTCTAGAAAGTAAATGAAATATTTATAGCATAATATAAATAATAATTAAAAACCACCTAATAATAAATTCAAATGAGAAGCTTTATGATGACATTAACAATGAATATAAAGAAAGGAATCTGTTACACAATTATCAAAAAAGTTTTTAAACAGATATATCACAGCGTTCGAAATCCTTGGTGGTCTGCTGGTCCGAGACCACTAAAAATTCAATCGGACCACTAATTTAAAAAATTTAGTGGTCCGCAGGACCAGTAACTTTTTCCCCCTCTCTGACAGGTAAAGGTAAATTTTCTCATCCCTGAGATAACCGCAACCAAACACAAACCACAGAATTTTATTTTATTTAAAAAAAAATAAATAAAAAATTGCATTAAAACTTCGTCAGTTGAAATAAATAATCAGAAATAAAATATATAATTAATAATTTTATAGTTTTTGTTCATGTCTGTTTATTTAATTTTTAGCAAATTATAATTTTACATTTTATTATGCCGAAAACTTTGGGTAACTGAAATGAAGTTTGGTTTATATTCTAGGAGGAGGAGGGGGGGAGGGTCATTCAAAGGGTTAAAGGTACTTAATAGAATTTTATGTAGCGGGCCAGTGACGATGTCTGCGGACCAGTAAACCATGATGTTTACTGGTCCTTTGGACCAGTGTCTTTTTTTATCAATTCTACCACTGTATCATATACAGTGCAACCTCGATTATCCGAGCTAATTGGGACTGCTAGTACCTAGGATATCTTGAATCTCGGTTAATAGAAACTGTGTATGAAAACTTGCCTTGCTCATTAATTTAACATCTCTTAGAACAAAAAACAAAAGAACATTTTTCAAATGATAAAAATAAACATACATAAAGTTATGTTTCACAGCTCAACAAGTTAAAAAAGGAAATCAACTACTAGTAGTAAATTTTAAAAAGTAAATTGATTTTTTTTTTTTTTTAACTATACTAAGTTAAACATTGAAAGATGCATTTTCAAAAATAAAACAAATCTCAAGAAAATATTTTTTTTAAATTTAATTACATTAATTTGTTAAATTTACATTAACAGGGGATTCGCGAAAGAAAGGGCAAACAGAAGAATGCCATGAAGCCCAAATGAAAAGAATCTCATGAAGCCCAAATGTCTATCATGAGAGTCGCTCCCCCATACGATGTTGACAGTCAAGTGTGGGGGGGGATGCAATTGTCCGATAACAAATCGCACCTGGTGTTCAATCAGTGTTGTAGTCGTAAAAAAAGTAGAGAATATAAGCTACAAGCAAAGGGTATACGCTAGGGTCATAAACGTTCATGGTTAGGGTATACACTATACCTTTATTTGAGAAACAAAGGGTATACGGAGCTTCTTAAAAAATTCCAGAAGGTATATCATGGCATATACCTGCGCATATCCACCACTACACCCCTGTGTTCAATAAGGCCACACGGCCACTGGAAACAAAATATTGTTTGCTGATGACTTCTCAGGGTGCAATGTTTCTTGGAAGTGCTTTTGGGGCAGAAGAGCCTGTAGCATGGACAGTGAACTAAAAAGTGTGGTCTTTTTCAATTTTCAATGCTCATTCACACACACACACACAAAAATCAGACTTTGTTATCGGCTCGGTTAACAGAAACCTCGATTAATCGAAGCTTGGTTAAGTGAGGTTCTGCTGTAGTATATTTCACAATATAACACACTCTTTTGAAACAAGAAAATTGGTCAAATACAAATCTTACAGGTGCAAGTTATACATACACCAGGTATAAAAATGAAAGCTTAAAAATTAAGCATAAGAATTGAGATTTCTATGTTAATCACAATATGTGATTATTTAAATGCACAAGAGTATGGTTCCAAATGCTTTGTGGGGGATTCAAGCAGTTAGACTTGGCAGTAGTTTATGTCCTCACTTTGAATTTGATTATTTTCTTTATGTTTCTACTACTTATTATACTTTTATTATATATAGTACATATTACATGAAGGTTTCTTTGCAAAAAAGGTGTGTGTGCGTATTACGGCCATTATATCTAAAAATAGAAAAATACCGTCTTAAATCGTAGGTATGTGTTACATATAGTGCATACTAGATAAACACAGTAGGAATATTCTTTGCTTCTATGTTTCCAAGTTAAATAAATAGTCTCTGCTGGGAAATTTTTCAAATGCAATTTTTTAATGTGTAATAAAAAATTGAATAAGAGAAATGAAGCACAAAATGAGAATTCATGAATGAAAATAAATAATTAAATAAGAAATAAAGAGGAAAATAAGTTCTATTTAAAAAATTTTATTTCAAAAGAACATATAATAGACGCTCCATAAAGCAGTTATTCATTATATCAATTCTTCCACTATAACGGCAAACTCAAAAATGTCCTAACATTTACCCATTCATACAATATTTGATATTTTTACTGCAAATACGAGGACTGACCAGACCAAACATTCTAATACAGAGCTACTTTTCAGTTTTTTACAAGTATATGTTTCAGATTGCTTGTGTGTAAGGAAAGTTTGAGGATGTATTTCAAAAAAGAAAGAAAAAATTCTTAAAATTAGAAATTGTTTATGTATTTATTGATGAAAAGCTTTGGGAAGCCTTGTCAGTGTTGTCGGTACCGGTTTATGGGACAATGAAGATTCTGAATTCAGAATTATTGCAGCAGATATTTGATACAGAAATGTTGAGGAAGCCATATTGACCAACCAGTAAGAAAAGATTGTCATCTTAGACATTTCACAGCTGCATTCTTAATGAATAATCATTATCCATGTTTGTCAGTCTGTAGCATTTTTTCTCTTCTTTGTTTGAAAATTCTATTCTTCATATAGTTCAACAACATTTTATAACACAAGATTTAAGATTTAAACAGACATTTCTGATTATCTCTGCAAGAATAGAATGTTGTTAAAGTATACTACATTTTTATACGGTTTGACTTTTATAGTTGAATAAATATCATAAGTATTGCAGTTTTGCACTTTCTAGTTTTAATTATTATATATTTTATTATAGAAATATCATTTTGTATTACAGAGAAATTATTTCACTCAGAATTAATCAAGTGACATGCAATTACTTTAAAATATTTCATTTTGATGTAATGCATAAAAACACAATCTTTTTTAAAATTTCCTTTATAACAATCCTTTTTTATACACACATGATGATTTGTAATTATATTATGGCTATATATATATAGTAAAAAAAAAAAAAAAAAAAAAAAAAAAAATTGCCAAATTATAACGTCACGTAAACAAATCGAAGAATGTTGCTATTCCAAACTTTTATACATAAGAATATTAAGGAAATTAGAGTTAAAAACTTCACTGAAGAATAGGGTGCCTTTATATGAGAGCAACGACATACCAGACGCAAAATTTTATTCGTTCAGACGATTTTGGACTAAAGAATGGTTAGAATAATTGGCTTCATATTATGAATGCTAAATTTTTCCTATGTGATGTCTTAAATTAATCAAATCTATTCAAAAGTTTTCAATAATTTCATCGGCCTTTTACAATTTTCTGCACATTATTTTATGGAATTTTGTGAATATTCTCAAAAAATATGTAAGATTTTTTTTTTATCATTTTTACAATTTTGAAATAATACGTATGTCTTTTTTTGTCCTTTTTTTTTGTCTTTTTTTTAAAAAATATATTTAACAGATGTCTAGCAACTGTATTTTATAGCATATCAGAAAGAAAAAGCAAATAAAATCAGGCTAATTTGACATTCTTAAAAATTAGATTTTCTAAACATTTAAGAAAACTTATATGCTTAGAAATTTACAAATAATCCAACTGTTATTATTTATCATAGTTAAATGTCTCGTGCTTATTTATGTTAAATGTTATGTCATAAAATATATTTGTTGATTTTAATTCAAAGTAGTTATAATATCAAAATTATATATTAAAATAATCTCCCCTTGCATCCTTGTAATTCTTAATTTTTCCCTAGTTTATTTTTTAGTCTTACATCTAGCTTCATTTAAATCATTAGAAGAAATCTTATGAAACCTTTAACATAACCCCTTTTATTTTAATACAATCCCTATCTTTAAAATTCGCAATAGTTACAAAACCCCCCTTCCAAAATAACCGTTTTAAAACCAGATGCGAACTTAGTTTGATGCATGCTATCGGAACTTTTTCATGACCATATATAGATATTGATCATAGGCCATCTTCACTGTGAGAAATGCAAGCTTAACAAAAACCTTAAATCATATCCTTATTTGGCATAGAGGTCTACAATCCAAGTACCAAATGTTTTGTCTATAAACCCCAGTATGAAATTCTTATGGGATTTTTGAATTGAATTCAAGGATAAAGGCGATAAATATGCCAATCTTTATATGAAGATCTCCCTATCAGAAAAACGTGCTGTAACCCTTTTTGGTGATTTATTTGGCGAGATTATGAGGCAGAAGAAATGTATAATGTATCTGCTCTCATCTCACTTGCTCGCTCGTCTCTGCCCTTGTAGCTTTATCCCAGCACCCTCACCTCTGTGTTAATAAATAATAATATCTTAAGAACTTGGGTTATATATATTCACAAAGCAAAATGTCATATGTTTAAGTTTCATCAATATGGAGTAACCTACAACAACATTACAAATATATGGTGCCAGCACCTATCAGAGGTGAGGGTAGCTTTAGTGGATTTCCATGACTGTCTTTTCGCTTGAGTCGACGATGATCGCCGAGTACGAAGTCCCGTACCATCCCCCGGGACGTCCCAACAACTGCGGAGCTGCGCCTCATTTGTGTTAGCTCAGCGTCCGCTAAGTGCTCCGTTGCATCGTTTGCTTTTGACGCTATGTGCAGATGCAGACTTTTTGCCGGATCTAATCACGGTCATCGAGAAGGATGGCATGGACTGCCCCCCCCCCCCCCCATGCCAAGACATCGCTTCGCAGCCGCTTCGTTTTCCGAGGTTCGACAGTGCCAAAGATGATAGAAACCACATCACTTCAAAAATGCTGAGAAACCAAGGCCACCCCTTTCACCTAGTACTGTGAATCTCCTAGTCCGGTACCTCTTTCCCACGCACCCTCAATCCAGTGGACTCCAAGCGCCCGTGCCGCAGCGCTGATCTTGAGAAATACCTGTGCCGTTCCTTTCTTCAAGAAGTTATCTACAATTTGCTGTTATCCTCCCCCCCCCCTTCAGTACATCTGCATTCTTATAAAAATCTCTGTCGACAGTCAGCGCATCCGTTTATCTCCCGTACCTGCAAACTAAAAAAAAAAAAGAAAAAAAAGGCTTGTGTTAGTGTTTGTTTCATCGACTACAGTTTTTGTTTTTTTTCTTTTCGACAGTAAACGGCTGTATTTATCACCCGTCCTTGCAAGCTCACCGTCTGCAAAGCAGATATTTGTTCGTAATTTGTGTTCATTCATGCTGTGTGTGTAAAGTGTGTGTTATGTGGAAAAAAAAAAAAAAAAAAAAACATCAAATATATTGATCTACAACAGCACCAAGAAATAATAGAAATTTGTGTTGCCGTATCTTCAAGGAAAGTCGTGCACAAAAGATAACATGCATGTTTATGATGAGTGCTTCAGTTACAATGAAGTGATTTCACTGATTTCTTTTACTAGGTGCGACAAAAAGTGATCTATATCCTTGGCATGTATAACTCAATGAATTAATGCATGGACATGAAAAGTTAACATATAATATATAAAAATTATTATCATACACAACTCTTAAAAAAAAAAAAAAAAAAAAAAGTATAATACATTATTTTCAACGTTCACATATGTGATGTAACTGATAATGTGCCGTGATATGAAAGGTATAATTAATTTGAAGTTCTTCTTAGTTACAATGCGTTGTGTAGTATTGCAATAAGACCCTTCGTTCTTTGAGGTCAGCAATTGTAAAAAAATAGAAATAAATGAAACTTCTTACTTGGATCGTGTAGTCTGTAAAATAAATGAAGAGGAGACTTGATAACAATATAAATTAAATGTTTATTCCATCTTTTTAGGAGAGAAGAAAAAAGCTTCCCGTTGGTCACCGTTCATAAATTAATTCTTGCCAGTAAAAGCATCTACTCCATTTGAAGATATATATTTCTTTAAAAAATTAAAGTGCAGCATAAATCAAAAAATTATCCAGAAATAATTTAACAGGAGTTGTTAAAATTGCAGACATCGTTTACGCAAAAGCTTTTCATCGGATTCCACATTCATCGGCGTCGGCAGACCGGAGCCGGAGCCCGCGATCTTTTTAAAACCAAAACTAAGTCATGACAGCTCTCCAACAAAACAGATTCTGATTTAAAATTAACGGAATTTTTAATTTATAGTAAGAATACGGGGACTTCAAAAGTTACTGAAAGAAAAGATTTAAATCTATTAGAGAATTTAAAATATTAGCTAATGTCTTAATAAACAAATCCGAAAGAAAACATTTAAAAAGCTTATTTTTCATTTGCTCCATGCACAGCGAATAGACACACCTCCAAAAGATAGCCACCCATTCAATGCATATGCCGTGAGAAGCTTGCTCCGATGACGTCATCACAATCGTACAAAGTTCAAAGGAGAAGCATCCCATGCCAGGGGCAGCCGAACGTCAGCGAACTTGCCGATGTGCGGTGAAGCGAAACCGCCCGCGCAAAAATAAATATGGATTTAAGCTTAAAGAACATCGATGTATAAGGCCAATAGAAATAAAACAGTAACATAATTTAAACACTGTGAGATTTCATCTCACAATACCCCCATTTACCGAGTAAAATTTTGGCAGAGCAAGTGATGTAAAAGGTAAAATGAAATAAAAACCTTTTACAGAAACGGGATGACAAAATTTTAGATGCCAAAGACAGAGAAAAAAAGATAAAATATTAAAGTAAAGCCAAAAGTTAAACTGCTGCAAATAAAATTTAGTGGTGACCAAAAGGGAAGAGAGAAGAAAAAGAAAGTACATCAAAAGTATACATAGTATATTCAAAAAGTATACATAAAAAAAAATGCCAAATCTTTCCATTTATGGCAATTGCAGTATGATGTCATAAACTTATCTTCACAAATACTTTAGTAAATGAGAATTAGCATATATAAAATTCTAAGTATTACTTAAGTAAAAATGCTAAACAAAATCAGAATTAGCATATCTAAAATGAGAATTGGCATATATAAAATGAGCTCATTATCAAACATTTAATTAAATTGATATACCATATAAGAAAAGTTGCATTTTACAAGCAACAAAGATCAAAATAACTTCAGTATTTGATCATCGCCTAGGACTTATAATTTTTAAAATAGAGCATTTATTTTTTTAATTACTCTAAACATAAACTGGCCATGCATAACAATTTCTTTAATAACATTTTCACAATATGATATTCATCATTTTTTTTTTTTTAATTTAGTTTAATTTAGTACTAAATATTTTGACTTCAAACAACCAGCTGTACTCCACATGAACAAGTGGCCAAATTGTGCACTAAATGACCACCCACATGTAAAACACAGATAGTTAAAGTAGTTGCAACAATATATATATATATGAGAGAGACATGTCTAAAAGGAATTAAGTGTTATATTGCTGAAACATATACTCTTACTACTTTTCATTAGATTATAAAAGCAATATATCAACAAACACCAATACTTTTTGTATTATTTACTCATCAAAAATTTTCAAAGTATATACTATTCTTTAAAATATGAGACATCACTTAATACAATTTTTAAATATGCATAAAGATAAACTCATAAATTTATAGATAAACAGACAAACAGAGAAACCATGGTTTTAAGAATAAGTAAGTATTTGATTGAGTGGATGGGGATCCCCAGAAAAAAATAAATGCTTTCATATACAATGAAAGATTAAAAAAAATTGACACTATCATGGGAAATTTAAATTTTTAAGTGTACCATAATATAAATCATTTACATAAAATATTTTATGCAGAAAATCAAGAAACTTATGTAAAAAAATATACTATTATCCACAATCATAGAACAATATACACTGTGACTACTCATGTTTTACTCAAGATTTCAGGTGGCTTGGATTTTCCCTAAACAAGGCTCCTGACACCTTGTGCAAAAAGAAAAAAATAACTATATACACTAAATAGCACAATATACCATCCCATAACTGCAAAAACAACAGCAATGTCCTTCTTTACAGATCCTTGATTCCTTAGCGTTATAAACACAATTTAAAGTTTGCATGAAAAATAAATAAATGTTATCAGAATGTTAAAAAACACGCTGAAAGTTTTGGTACACAAAAAAAGACATCAGGTATGTGTATTGATGCAAAGGTGTAAACATTTGTTTACCATGTAGAAACAAACGCACATTTCTAGACAACATCAGGCATCAACTAGGCAACATCTACTTAACAGTTGAATAGGCATTATACAGGAACATTGGACGATAACTTTTTTTTTTTTTTTTTTTTTTTTTTGGCGACAACACAACATCAGTGTGCTTGACTTCTTTTGAAGCTAATCATTAACTTTCAGTAATCACTATTTTTGGATACACTAAAAGGATGAATTATAGAACACTGAAGTAGACAAAATGATGTTGTATTTGATGAGAATTGATGGTGTATTCACACACACATCTTGGGAAAAAAAGAGACATAAGTAGGTAGGTGAAGATATCAATAAGCACTTTTCTTTAAATTTCTTAGTAATTTTGAAGATTCACTAAGGAACACTTCTATATCAAAAGGCACTGTTAAATAGTTACTAAGAACTGTGCTTTTCTTGTCTTTTTATGAAATCTTGTATAAGAATTGATTTGATGCTTAAAAAAAATTAATTTCTTCATTAATAATAAATCTTCAGAATTCATTCAATTAATTACTTGTGTAAAAATATGAGGCATATGACAACATAAAAATTTAGAGACTTTGGGTATATTCACAAACGAAAACAAAGGCACAATAAAATTTTTGAAATATGGGGAATTTAGACAGAAAATAAATTGATCTTGAGAATTCCTGAATCAAAATACAACTCTTGTAACTGTAGGTATATGTAAGAATCAATATTGAGAGTAACTAATTTTATAATATTTCATAAATTTTCTTGATTTAGCAAAAAAAAAAAAAAAAAAAAAATTTGCAAAAAAATAGCAACACTGACTTATAGGAGCAGACAAGTCAACCAATCCACTTAGTAAGGATAATTTACATCTCACAAGAGAAAAGGCAAACCAACAAAACTTCCATAATCAGGTCTTGTGACAGCTATTACTTGAGAAAACATTTGAGATTACTCGTAAATCTTATTTAGCTTTAGAGACAAACATCAAAGATATTGAATTGAATCAGACATTGTAAGGATAAAATGACTCAAACATGACATGACCCCTTTCAATAATCACATCAGCGTTGAAGATGAAGCATAAACTAAAAAGTTATTGTTATAAAACAATGAGTTGAGCAGGTAAGTATAGTACATTTATCTTCTATCATCAAACAAGGAAAATACTAGAGAAGAGGTCAGCACAAATGGATACAACACATCAGTGAATGGCCAACTTCATCAGGTAAGAAACTGTTGAGAATGAAGCAAAGTTTTTTTTGCAGGTGAGTATTTTTTTTTTAACAGGTGTGAAAAGAACTCTTGGAGTAGCATATGTAGAGAGAAAGTCTTTAAATATGCGAAACAGCAGTGACACACAGTTAAAATTATTGCAGAGAAACACTGACAATATGAGAACTTATTTTAAAAGCTGATAAAACCATAAGATTTTTAAATAGATGATGTAAAATAATTTCAAGAATATAATTATAACAGGAATGAAGTAGCCCCATGCCTACTTCTTCTCAAGAGTAAAAAAAAAATAATGCTGCTTTCATTCTTTTTCTGAGAGCAACATGAGAATCTTGTCTGTTGAAAACTGTCATAGTCTGCACATACGATGAAGTGGAAAGGTCTTTATGTCAAAATTATAACTTGCCATAAGAATATATTTTTAAAAAAATGAAGCAACAAGAATTTTTCAAATATAAAATTTTGTCAGCTGAGAGTGCTTTTAGAAACAACATGAGAACAGTTGTATAATAAATGTGAAAATATTCTTAAATGCATACATTCTTAATTTGTACATTGCAGATTATCTTTGCACTAAGCCAAACTGTATGATTATAATAGAACATCACAGTCCAGATGGCATAAGAATAAATCTATGGACAAATTCTTGTATTCAAATTATTGTTAAACAAAATATCTTGATTTGAAATTTGTAGAACAGAAGCATAGAAATCTCCAAGAATGTTATATAGGATATTTGCAACTACTAACTTCTGTGAAGAATTTCAGCTTCAGAATAATAAGTATGACATTAGAATAAAATTTCTCAGTACCAATAATCATGATTTAAAAAAATAATGCTTCTTATAAATATATAAATAGAATTTGCAAATTTGTTGCAATTTAATAGTGCCATAAAAATTTAAAAACCCAAAGTCATAGCCTCTTAAAATATGAAATATGTTCTTGAGAACAATTTTATTATTTCAAACTCATTAGAATTTATCTAAGAACCATATATAATTCATTTCAAAAAATATACATATCAAATAATCATTCTTTAAAAAAAATTATGTTCTCTAATAATTCATTACAAATAAAAGAATATGTAGATGAAATTCTTTCAAATAAAACTATTTAAATGGAATAATAATTATGCTTCATCAAAAATATGACCATTCTTCAATGGGAAATTGATCTTAATTTAAATAATTGTTTAAAAAAATATGGGAAACTTAGTAAAATATATTATATTCTTCAAGATGGAGCAGAACAAAATTCATTCTAGAATCATAAAATTTAATTCTTCAAAGCAGAAAAAATCTATGCAAGAAATTTTTTGAGAACAGAAACTTCCAATACTAAAAAAAAATATTGTCATATATAGTTATGCAAAAATTCTTGCATAAATTATTCCATATTTCTTAAAAATTCACTATAAGAACAAATCTTGAATTCTACTGAACACATCAAAAATTTTTCAAAAGTTATTCTGAGAACAAAAGTTCTAAAATATTACGAATTTTCTTTAAATCAATTAAAATTTTTCTTCAGAACCACCGTTTTTGCGGCACCAAATGTGATGTAACTGATAATGTGCCGTGATATGAAAGGTATAATTAATTTGAAGTTCTTCTTAGTTACAATGCATTGTGTAGTATTGCAATAAGACCCTTCGTTCTTTGAGGTCAGCAATTGTAAAAAAATAGAAATAAATGAAACTTCTTACTTGGATCGTATAGTCTGTAAAATAAATGAAGAGGAGACTTGATAACAATATAAATTAAATGTTTATTCCATCTTTTTAGGAGAGAAGAAAAAAGCTTCCCGTTGGTCACCGTTCATAAATTAATTCTTGCCAGTAAAAGCATCTACTCCATTTGAAGATATATATTTCTTTAAAAAATTAAAGTGCAGCATAAATCAAAAAATTATCCAGAAATAATTTAACAGGAGTTGTTAAAATCGCAGACATCGTTTACGCAAAAGCTTTTCATCGGATTCCACATTCATCGGCGTCGGCAGACCGGAGCCGGAGCCCGCGATCTTTTTAAAACCAAAACTAAGTCATGACAGCTCTCCAACAAAACAGATTCTGATTTAAAATTAACGGAATTTTTAATTTATAGTAAGAATACGGGGACTTCAAAAGTTACTGAAAGAAAAGATTTAAATCTATTAGAGAATTTAAAATATTAGCTAATGTCTTAATAAACAAATCCGAAAGAAAACATTTAAAAAGCTTATTTTTCATTTGCTCCATGCACAGCGAATAGACACACCTCCAAAAGATAGCCACCCATTCAATGCATATGCCGTGAGAAGCTTGCTCCGATGACGTCATCACAATCGTACAAAGTTCAAAGGAGAAGCATCCCATGCCAGGGGCAGCCAAACGTCAGCGAACTTGCCGATGTGCGGTGAAGCGAAACCGCCCGCGCAAAAATAAATATGGATTTAAGCTTAAAGAACATCGATGTATAAGGCCAATAGAAATAAAACAGTAACATAATTTAAACACTGTGAGATTTCATCTCACAACATAATTAATTTTGCATCATCAGTAAGGAAACTGACAAAAATTTAAAATCATATTTTTCATAATTCAATTGGATACACGATTATAAGGTTATATTGTTTCTTCAAAATTAAAAAAAAAAAGAAATAAGAAGACTTGCTAAATTTTTTTAAGTTGTTATATGTTTTGAAAACTTTTTTCATTGTGGCATTAAAATTAACTTTAAAATTATAATCGTGTATCAGAAAATAATATTTTTATGTGTGATATTATTATTTTTAATATTAGTGTTTCTGCAATATATTTATCCTGCTATCTCATATTCAATTTTGATTTTTCTAAAATATTTTTATGTGCTTTTGATAAAAATTTCAATTTCAAAGAGTACTTATTTAGATAAGTGAGATAGCTGGCATTCAAGGTAAGTAATATTGAAATATATTTTGAGAGTCAGTAATTTTTTTATTTTTGCATATTATTCATAATATTTGAATAGTTATCATAAAAAAAAAACAGAACATTTAAAGGTATTAAGGGATTATATGTTTGTCTTTTTTTTTTTTTTTAAATACTTTTGCAGTCTAGGCAGAAGACTTTAAGGTTATTTCTTTAAAAATATATATATAGATATTTTAATACGTTCCAGTATATATATTTATATGCCTTTAAGATAATTTCTTAAACAAAAAAAAAAAAAAAGAGAAAGAAAGAAAAACATATTTTTGAAACTGCCAGATAGACAATTCTTGGTTTTTTTTTCTTTTCTTTCTTTCTCTCTCTTTTCAATTGATGCAGTCTGACTCTCACATACAGGAATTTTTTTTAAGTATTTAAACTGTGGTATATATTTTTGATAATCATAATTACTGCATTTTTAGTATATTTTTATATATATATATATAACATTTGCAGTGCTTCCCCCTTAGATATATATTGTTCCCTCTCCTTTTCTAACGGTTTGTTTTGATTAAGTCATAGATATAATTTTTGGGCTGACATGGCTAATTCAAAAATAACTTTCAAAACAATTACTTTTGACGGAGATCCCAATCTGGTTGATTTCTTTTTCAACCAAATAAAAACATTGGCCAAAGCCCATGGTTGGAAAGAACCAGAAAGTATACAATTTATTGGGAGTAAACTAGCCGCCCCCGCATTAGCGTTTTTCACGCAAAACCCGGCTATTTATAAAGCAGAAAAATTAAAAACAGTTGAAGATGAATTCAAAAAATCCCCCCCCCCCCCCCCCCAGAAAAACATCAGCATTAGTTCAATTGAATAACCTAATTCTGTTGCCACAGGAAACAATAAGAAATTTCGCTCATCGAATTAATGTTCTAACAAGCCGTGTTCATGATACAATCAAAGATAGAACCGCATTAAATGAAATTAAATTTACTAAATTTATTTCATCAATTCTGGCGACACTAGGAATTAAACTGCAGGAAGAAAATATCGCGGATTATGACGTCGCGGTAGAAAGAGTGCAGACATTACAGGACTACTAAACTAAAATATAAAAGACTAGGAACTGGTGTCACTATTAAAACTGTAAACTCAAATGTTAATTTCACCGCATGCATTAAAACTTCCATTCGCATACATCAAAAATCATTTTCACACAACTTCCACATTGTTGACATTCCTAATCCATCTAACTTTCAGGGTATTCTAGGTTTCGATTTCATTCACAAAAATAGGATCATTATTGATATAAACAGAAATAGGATGTCAACAAATGAATTTAGTATACCATTACTCGATTCAGCCACTAATGAAAATGAATCACACCATCTGGAACACTATAAACAGCCGGAATCTCAAACATTCTCAAAAGTGATTCGCCTTGCTAATAAAATTAAACTGGAACCACAGGAAACCAAATGGATCTCCATAAGTACTGATTCGCTAGACCCAACAAAATATTACTGTTTTCAGAGCGACATGAAAAATAACATACTCTGCTATGATAGTATTATAGGGCAAAGAGATAACGAATCAGAAAAAGAAGACCAAAACATCAAAACCAAAATTCCAAATAAATCACAATTCTATATTTTCATGCAAAATTTGTCTTCTAAACCTATACACGTTAATAAAAATGCAAGAATATGAAATTTATATGAGATAGAAGACATTATGGAACCTGCACAAAACAAAAACTTTAACCAAATTATGACTTCATGCGAAAACAACTCTAAGTTCAACATTAAACCTCAGGATAACTTACACGAATATATTTGCAATTACATTCAGGCATCGAATGAGATGTTAAAACAAAGAAAACAGGACCTTACAGTGCAGGACTTTAAATTAGAGCATTTACAGGAAAAACAAGCGAAAACTTTAGGAGATTTATTACTCAGTCACTACGCATCATTTTCGAAGACTATGAAAACATTAGGTCACACAGATAAAGTTGTTCCAAATTTAAAATTCATAAATGATTACCCCATCAAAACCCTCCCTTTCCCTCTCCCTCAAGCACTACACCGAGAAATGCAAGAGCAAATAAATCAGTTTTTAGAAGCCAACATAATTGAGAGAAACTGTTCGGAATGGGCTTGTCTCATTTTGATCGTTAGAAAAAAGGCTGATGAAACTGGAAAACAAAGGTACAGGCTGGCTCTTGATTTGCGCATGCTTAATTCAGTCTTACAAAGTTCATCGTATCCTTTACCGAAAATTCAGACCATAATTTCTAATCTATCTGCATATAAGTATTTCACGTCCCTTGATTTCCAGCAAGCGTACCATCAGATCGACCTCCCTGAGCAATTTCAAGATCCTTTAACATTTACATCCATGTATGGAACTTTTCGATACAAACGCTTGGTTTTTGGCTTAAAGTCCTCAAGCGGATTTTTCCAAAACTTAATGGATACATTAATCGATGAATTACAAATTGATGGTTTATATGCGTATCAGGATGATGTAATATTTGGCTCGAATTCATTTGAGGAAACTTGTTCAAAACTAGACAAAATATTACAAATACTAACAAAATATAATGTAACACTGACTCCAAGCAAATGCACATTCCATTAAACAGCTGTTGACTATTTAGGATTTCACATTGAAAACCACTCAATCTCACCTATCCATTCTAACATTGTAAAAATAAATTCCTTCCTTACACTCACAACTAAAAGACAGCTAAAGAAATTTATTGGTCTAGTAACGTTTTATAAATCACTTGTACCATCATTTTCTGAAATTATTCAACCTCTCATTGGCTTAACTACACCAAAAGCTGCATTTACATGGACACAAGATCATCAAAACTTATATGATAAAATGCAGAATATACAACAGAAAGTTTATAATTTTGTCAGATAGTGCTCCTTTAAAGAAATACAAGAAAACATGTAACCCTGCTGATCTAACCACACGCTGGTTAACAGAACTTTCTGAATACACATTTTCATTTGAACATGTCCCCGGTTCATCTAATGTACTTGCTGATTATCTATCAAGGTGCACATTTGAAAACAACACACAAGATCTAACGTCAAATCCTGAACTTATTAATGACCCACATGCATTACCAATTGTAGATAATGACATTTCGGTTAACACTGATCAAACTTCAGAAAACAAACCACAAACATTAAACTACTTAATCTCTGGTAAACACACCAATAAAGACCCATTACTCGAAATCTCAAATGACACTTTCGTTTATGAGCAGAAGAAAGCAGGGTTGTAAAAAAGCCGGCTAAAATTAAAAAAAGCCAAGCCGGTGGCTTTTATTGGTTTTAATAGGCTTTTTTTGGCCAAAATTGGCTTTTTTTGGCCATAATTGGCTTTTATACAATAAAGCATTGTAATTATAAATTACACATTTTAAAGTGTTTTTAATTAGTTTTAATGACATTTAATTGATTTACAGTTTAATAAGTAACCCAATTTCTCAATAATGAGGACATTAATACTGGAATAAAACTTAGATGATTTTGCTTGTGATTTGTATTCTGAATTGCAAATACGTCAGCTAAATTTTAAAAGGGCCATACCAACTGCCAATTTTTTCATTTTTACTGCTTTATAAAATTAAAGAGGACAATGGTTACTTAGTTATATGTTTTATTACTTAATTTTAAGAGCTATTAATATACAAGTCTTATTTTATTTCTAGCAAACATTTGAAATTATACATAGTCATATTAATAAAAACACCACCATTTCTCACTATTAAAAACATTATGAATAGCATATGCATGAATATGCTTAGCAACAAGCTTTTCAAAATTTTATTTGGAGAATTTTTGTTTTCTTGTTTTAAATGCTCTATTTTTTATACACTTATGTACCACTCTCCTCAAATGAAACATCTTTTCTAATTTCTCTTTTAACATTTATAACTTAATCTCTCCATATGGACACATAAGAATGTTTCCATTTTGATGTGCTACATTTTGTCATTAAGGCTTTTAAATCCAAAAGGGCAACTTTCTGACATAAGTTTTAATTTATTTTTGTTCAGAAATGCATGAAACTAGCAGATGTTGTTGTTCAGAAACTATGTAATTGTGCTGTTGGGCGATTCCGTGCGGAGAGTCACACATGTAACGCAGGCTTTAATTTTCATTTATTCAATTATTTATTAAATTTAATTTTAATTGTGATTTCAGGTGGTATGGTAAATAAGTTATTACCATATTTTTTAGTTTACATGTGTGGAAATAAAACTCACAGAAAGATTTAATTTCATACTCAAAATGTGCTTTTTTTCTGAAGTAGAAAAAAAGCACATTTTGAGTAATAAAATTAAATGATATACTTCTGTGAGTTTTATTGCCACACATTTAAATTTAAAAATATGGTAATAACTTATTTACCATACCACTTAAAATCAGAATTAACATTAAAATTTAACAAATAATTGAATAAATGAAAATTAAAGCCTGCATTATGTGTGTGACACTATCCATGGAATCACCCTGTTTTTTTGCAAATGCAATAGATTTTTCAGAAAATAGTGTCAAGGTGAGCATTTTGAACCGAATTTCCGCACGAAAGAAGAAACCACTCAGAAAAGGGTGAAAAAACATGTTTGACACGTGATCAAATTCTCTTATAACTCAATAGGTAATTGATGGATCAAAAAATGGAAAACACAGTTCGATTCCAAATCGCTTCCATGGTCAGGCTTTCGAATTCTACATCTTTTCGTTAAAAAATGAATTTGTAAATGTGTCAAAACATTTTGCGCTTGTTGAGCAGAGCAGTTAAGAACAGTTTTAATTAAATATAATCTTTAAAATGTGTAGTACATGTGGAGCTATATTAGTGTTGACGCTAGAAAAAAAGGACCGCCGGGCGTGAATTTTTCAAAAAGGGAACACTATTCCAAAAAAAGGGTACATTTTTCAAAAAGGAAACGCTGTTCTAAAAAAGGGGGCATTTTTTTCAAAAAGGGAACACTATTATAAAATAAGGGCACATTTTTTTCGAAAAGGGCACACTTGTACCTTGTTCATAAAACATATTTTGAACTGGTTTGTTTAGAGTCCCTAGAATTTGCGATATTTTTCCGGTATCAATTGAATTACCATCGGGTGCATAGGAAGTGTTAAAAAGGGCAGCCGGGCGCATCAGAAGGGTTTAAAAGAGACGCCGGGCGCAAAAAGGAAATAAAAAGGGCCGCCGGGCGCTGCACCCCGCTAAAGCGGCTTAGAGTCAACACTATATATAATATAGAATTTCAAAACACCAGTTTAGAGTCTAACTTATATCCTTTTCAATGTTTATATATATATATTTTCTTTTTCAGACATAATGTGTTCACAGTTACCTTCTAGAAGTTATAAAGACTTATTTATTTGATAAAATTTAATAGAAATCTATAATTTTTTTTAATAGAAAATATTTATAAGTGTATTAAAAATTAATTGATTCAAATTTAAAACGAATTTACTGTAAACCAACTTTAAAAAATAAAAACTGGCTTTTTTCAATAAAAGCCGGCTTTTTTTAAGTGGTTAAAACCAAAAAAAGCCGGCCGGCTTTTTTTGGCCTGGCTAAAAGCCAGCAACCCTGGAAGAAAGATCCAAATTTAGCTAATATTTATGAGGAAATTATTAAAAATGGAACATGTCAAAAATTTCCCACATATTTCATTCACCCCGACACTAAAGTTCTTATGTATAAAAAGGAAAATATTTATAATGATACATTTTCATACCACATTATAGTACCAGACTCATTAAAGGCAAAAGTTTTAACGATATGTCATTTATCTCATTTCGGATTAACCAAAACTTATGCATTTGTAACAGCTAGATATTTTTGGAAAGGAATGTATGCTGACACTTTAAATTTGCCATACTGTAAGTGTTGATTTGGTCGGCCCATTTTCAAATGGACAATCTATTTTTACAGTGATAGATTATTTTTCTCGACATCTTGAATTATTCCCTTTGCGTAGCACAACTGACAAAATTGCAAAATGCCTATTTCAATATATTACTTCTTTTGGAAAGCCTTCAACAATTCTTAGCGATTTAGGCAGACAGCTAATTTCTGACATGTACAATAGATTCAATGACACATTAGGTATAAAAGTACTCCACTCCAGTGTCGCGAGGCCACAAAGAAACGCGATTTCTGAGAGAGGGAACAGATCAATCAAATATTCTGTTAAAACCCTACTTCAAGAAGGCCATACTTTCGAAAATGCATTGTTTATACATAAATCTCTTTATAACGGCTCCACACATTCATCTACTAAATATTCACCTAATTTATTACACTTTGGAAGAGAACTTTCTTTATTATTTGATACATTTGACCAGAGCATTAATCAACCTATCCTTGATAAAGGCATTGAAGTTTATCAGTTGTTACACGATCTAAATTCAATATACAGAAAAGCATACATTAACATCAAAAGTTTGCAAGAGAAAAGAAATGAAAACTTCCAGAGACGTGCTAAACTAAGAATAGTTTTAGAGAAAGATATAGTGTACCTCAAGCCCGTAGACAGATTTAAACCTAAATATACAGGACCATTTATTGTTGTACACAAACATTCTCCAGTCTCTGTTTCCATCAAACGTTTACACTCACCTGATGCTTCAGCATTCAGAGTTCATATTGACAGATTAATTGTAGCTCCACCTAGGAATGATCATTTATTTGTACGTCATGAGGAAAACATTAGAAACTCAGTAAACACTTCCCCGAGATATAACTTAAGACCACGAAATTAATTTTGCTTGCAATATTGTGCAATTTGATATTATCCACAATTGAGTGCATTGATTGCGACTTTGTACTTACGTTGTGTGTGAATTTTCTTTGAGAGAGTCCTTGGCTGGTCCAAGGTCTCCCTTTTACAGAGAGAGTTTTCACATAGCAATTTGTGTGAGGATCACCATATGGGGTGTTGCCAATATTGTTATCACATTTTTTCTTTTTACTAATCATAATTGTAATAGAATACAAATTTAACGTACCATTTTGGGTTTTCTTAAAGATATTAGTTAGTTTCGTTTAAAAAAAAAACTGCATTTTTTTTTTTTTTTTTAAATTTCACACAACTCATGACTACATTGATCTTTATGTACCAATTTTGACAAACAAGTTTCTCATTACTCTAGAATTGTCAGTACTTTTTGATATATACATGATGTGTATATATACATTTTTTTTAAATTTTTTAATTCTGCCCCATCGAAGTGAAGGCCTGTTCAAAATTCTTGCCCCGTGGAACTGTAGCTTCATTGTAATGAGAAACGACTTCGGATTGATGCACACGTCATCAATTCATTTTCAAATCCCCTATTTATACGATTATGCGACGCGTGCTCCTTCTTGAAATCAAAAGATTTCCGGGGAGCAGAGAGTCCATCATTGGGATCTCAAAAATATTCCCTCCTCACCTAGGGCTAGGCCATAAGCTGAAGCCATCACATTGTCACTTGACAAGATTAAGGGCAGCAACCTTTCTATGGATCGCGAGTCGCTTTCCTTTTTTTTTGCCTGTCCTGTGTGGATACACGAATTTTTTTTCTTTTTTACTTACAAAGTCGCTTACATTTACATAAACATTTTTCGTCATTTACATAAACTTTTTTTCATCGTCATCATCCATTCATCTTATACCATTATTCTGAATACATATTTTATATACTCTTTTATAGGCTGTACAACTTTTTATTGAATTATGTTTATATTTTTGTTCGAACAAATAGTGCTTATTTTATATATGTTAAGGTATACCTGCATCTGCAATTCCATTTTGCATAAAGACTGGTGTTAAAGTTTCTTTAAAGAACGTTTACCAGTAAAATGCCTATTCATTAAGAACTGTTCTGGGACGTAAAAAAAAAATAGGCACACATATAATCATGACACCTTACAATTAGAAGAAACTGTTACTTGTTTCAGTTTATTTGGCCATGCTATTTCACATGAAATTCAGTACTTTCATGTTTATTTTTGTATTGTCATATATATCTGTCTTTTTGTAATTCTCAGAGAGATCTTCATATTTTTCAGTTACCAGTACAAACAATTTCAAATCCCAAACAAAAGGGGGAAATATATAATATCAAAATTATATATTAAAATAATCTCCCCTTGCATCCTTGTAATTCTTAATTTTTCCCTAGTTTATTTTTTAGTCTTACATCTAGCTTCATTTAAATCATTAGAAGAAATCTTATGAAACCTTTAACATAACCCCTTTTATTTTAATACAATCCCTATCTTTAAAATTCGCAATAGTTACAAAACCCCCCTTCCAAAATAACCGTTTTAAAACCAGATGCGAACTTAGTTTGATGCATGCTATCGGAACTTTTTCATGACCATATATAGATATTGATCATAGGCCATCTTCACTGTGAGAAATGCAAGCTTAACAAAAACCTTAAATCATATCCTTATTTGGCATAGAGGTCTACAATCCAAGTACCAAATGTTTTGTCTATAAACCCCAGTATGAAATTCTTATGGGATTTTTGAATTGAATTCAAGGATAAAGGCGATAAATATGCCAATCTTTATATAACGTGCTGTAACCCTTTTTGGTGATTTATTTGGCGAGATTATGAGGCAGAAGAAATGTATAATGTATCTGCTCTCATCTCACTTACTCGCTCGTCTCTGCCCTTGTAGCTTTATCCCAGCACCCTCACCTCTGTGTTAATAAATAATAATATCTTAAGAACTTGGGTTATATATATTCACAAAGAAAAATGTCATATGTTTAAGTTTCACCAATATGGAGTAACCTACAACAACATTACAGTAGTTTTACTTTAAAGCACTACATATGCCATTTTCTATAACCTGTCATTTATTTCTACACAAACATTATTAATTGCGTATTTGAAGGTGCCAGGTATTATGTGAAGTGAGATGAAATTGTTTTGCAAAAATGATGTTGAGGCTTCTGATCTGAAGATTTACTAGTTTAAGAATTTAAATGCAGAATTATTAAATTAAACAAAAATGATTTTTTTTTTTTTTGATATTGCATTTATGAATGAAATATAAATACTTTATTTCATGTATTTAATATGATGCATATAAAAAAGCTAATATGAGCAGTAAGAAACTATGTTTTAATGCACATTTCATCCATATTAGAAAAAATGTTAATGATCATTGCATAAACATTACATTAAACCTTGAAATTATAACAAGAAAAAAAAATTAAAATTTGCAGTATGTAATTGTTATTTTAATTAATAACTAATTAGAACTAACAAATCAGAAAAACATCATTAAAAATACAGATAAAAC
The DNA here is from genome assembly GCA_963932465.1 of Maratus speciosus. NCBI lineage: Eukaryota > Metazoa > Arthropoda > Arachnida > Araneae > Salticidae > Maratus > Maratus speciosus. Next base: position 37,969,045 of record OZ010791.1, on the reverse strand, counting down.
ATAAAAATAAAAATGTCTTGATGACATAACAAATACGTGTACACGCATCTGATGTCAATTGAATATAACCCCATGAACATCCATATTTGACATTAAATCCTATAGTTTGGCTTTTTTTTTAACGAAAAGTAGCCAACGGGATAATAGACAAGTAGAATATTAATTTACACCCTATGTGAAGGATACTTCCTTCTCACATTCTTTTAATAGCTTTTCCCTTTTCGCCCCCCCCCCCCTTTAAAATAAGGTTATTTTACTAAATTCTTATATTTTAAATCTGTCTTAAATCATAAATTAAATTTATTTTCATCGCTCATTTCCTTCAGAAACACATTCTCGTTTCTCGCTAAAATTCTCAAAACCACAGAAAGCAGTAATAGATTAAAAGAAGCATGCTATTTTTATCTTGCATAGAAACAATTTACCCAGTACATTAGCATGCTTAATTTGGTTGCTACGTGGGATCTTTCTCATGTCTTCTTTCTTTATTTATTGAGTGTGTTTCTACAGCTCATCATTTTTTCCCCAAGGGGTCACCCATATATGATGTCACACTTTTTTTTCAATATTTTTGACCCCCCTCCCTCCCTTTGTCACAAACTGTCACACTTCACCATACCCCCTCCCCCCCCCCTCTTGTCACATGTCACGCTATATAACATTAACATATACTTGTAGTTCAAAATCAAAGTACTATGTTATAGATCATATTTCAAATTTTATTTTGAAACATTTAAGTATGTGTATTAACAACATTTGTGAGCATAATAATAAAAATGATTCGTGTACTTATTTTGTATGAAACTAGGGGGCTCTGCCCCCTACGAACTACGCTCGCCAACGCCCGTTCTGGCACACCAAAATCCAAAAAGCACGCTAATTTGATAGGCTTTAAAAATATTGAATTAAAATAAAATTTAAAAAAAAAAACAGTAGCGATCTCTCTGTAAACGGGTTTCCATTCGTTTTCCTTGGATTGGGGATTTTTAAGGCCAAATCTGCTGCTGTTAAGAGATACAATGGCTGTTTTCGTATTTAATTTAAAAAATTAGTTAAACATTTGAAAATAAGCTAATGTAAAATGAATTAAGTAAACAGTGTCATTGTCTCCCAGTATTTTTTAACAGCGCTATAAGATAGTTCTTTTAAATAATTCATTTTAAATGTATCGTTTCAAATCTGACGTAATTTACACCAAAGTTTTATTTCTCTTATTAATTTTCACGTGAAAATACTTTTGTTGTTAGAAGGAAATATTATTTGCGCTGTCTTCGAATTTACGATAATAGTTGAAAAGATTATCTCAAAATATCGAGCGCAAATATATTTTTCAATTTAAATTGTTTTGCTATATTTTTTGCCATTTTAAAAATGACGTAATTTCCTCAAATTACAAGTTTTAACGCATAATAATGATTTTTTTTACGTTAAGATTTTGTTTCTCTTTTAAAATTCAAGAGTAAATATGGTTCGGCACAGATGTTATATTCCCCACATTGGCGCAATTTATTTTTGACGCCAATTTCATGTACGCAACGGGTACTTAACTGGTGCTAAAGTGTTGTTATTTTGCTTGATATGGTAACCCGGATGTTGTTGTTTATGCTATTGATGTTTTCGCCAAATTGTTGTCGGAAAAAAATTGCGCCAATATGGGGCATATATGACATCTGTGCCTATGGTTCTTATGACAGAAATTTCCTGCTTTTAACATGTAATCATTTAATTCTAATTTTAAAGTTTTTTTTTTCTGTTTGTAATAGTCACGTGTAAATAATTTTTAATTTGAAGTAAACATTATTGTTTGCGCTGTTTATACAACTGGCAACAATTTAAATTAATAACATTTTCTAAAATTTGTAAAAAATATCTCTCGAAATGCATAAAACTTGAATTTAAAATTGAAATAAAACCTCAAAAAATGAGTCAAATAAGAAAAACAAATGGAATCTGCACACCGGGAACTTATAACATATAAAATGATCTAAAAATGATTAAATTCTCATGTATAGTTTTTGCTCCAATAAAACTTTTTTAATGGAACGATTTTGTCCAACTTTAGCATTAAATATCTCTTAAAATAATTGTTCGATTTAAAAACTGTTTGCATCAGCGTGTTTATCAAACAATACTCTATAATACCACCGATTTTCATATTTTTGTATGCAACAGTTTTTTTAATAATAACGATGAAAGGCCATGCTTAAGCATTCAAATTGGATGCCGATCTACCCGGAATATCTACGCAGATTTTCATTGGTCCATTTCCAAATCAAAACTTTTTTTTTATATATAGAAGGATAAGATTAAGATTTACAACAAAAAACATAAATAATATACAATAGCAATAAAATATTAATTGAAAGAATAATTAAAAACAATAGTATTTTGGAATTTGAAATAGAATTTAATATATTTGGCTTTAAATGCTATCTTTACTGTATGAACACAAAATACGTTAATTTCAAAATAACTTTAAAATTTAATCTGCTGATTTTTAATGCTCTTATTTTAACCAAAATGTGTGATGTCACACTTCATTTTACTCCCTCCCACCCCCTTGTCACAAACTGTCACAATTTCATGAACTCCCCCTCCATAAATTTAGTCTGCAATATCTTTTATTTCTTAATTGCACATGCCTTCATTCGGCGCAGCGGCACGTATTCCTATGGTTTGCCACCCCCCAATGTAAAATGTGGCATTGTGGTTTTTGACGGTCCATATTTTACCGATTATCTGTTTGGTGTTTGTCACATTCGTGGCTTCAAACTCCCGCTACCCTGCATCCCCAACACATCTCAGGAATCTTAAAGTGGACTCTCCACAAAGGCTAGATGCTGGGGGTTGAAGAAAATAAAAACTTTACAGAGAGAGAGAGAGATCGAGCCCTTGACCTGGAAGAGTGAAAACTGTTTTGGCAGCTGGTCACCGAAACTTAGATATTTAATTATTGAATGCTCTCAGAAACACGGGATAGATAGGCAGTGAGCCTAGCCTGTTAATGAATTAACAAATTGTAAATAGTTTTGTGTTAATGTCATTAAATGTTTTTTTTTGTTTAGAGGCATCATTGATCTCATCAGTAATAATTATTATCGGGAACCACCGCACGGGAAATCGCCTCGTGACAATTGGCTCAGCCGGCATCCGGTAGACTGATGAGATTCACGTAGCATGCCTCTATGCATGCCTATGCCCAGTTAGGGCAGCACAAAGAAAAAAAAATTCACGATGGGTTAATGGTAAAGCTGATGGTCGGAAGATGTTATAGCTGATGAGAGGCTGGAAGTGATATCAAGAAGCAAGCCTTTTAGATGATCTGGACGTCATATTTCTGGTGGAAGCAAGACGGAAAAATACTGGGAATGACTGAAAAAAAAAAAAAAAAATCTTCTCTCACCATTGTACCAGAAACAGGTATGTTTTGTTAAAAGGGATAAAGTTACAGTAATAATAGGTTATTTAATTTAATAATGGTAATTTTAAAGGAAAAAAAAATGTTGTTGTGGTTGTTTGTTAGAAATGAGTGATGATGGGATTAACCGGTATGTTTATATGTAAGTGTGTTCAGATGCTTTCTGTGTATTATTATTATTATTGTATTATATGTTGTGAAAATTGAATTCTTTGGATAAAGTAATTTTATGTTAGATAGAAAAAAAAAATATATATATATATACCGGGTGTCCCAAAAAGGACTGACTGATTTTAAAATTCAATAACTTCCAAACGGTGACAGATATTAAAAAAATTCTTGCAGGAGGGTTATGCATAAAGTCAAAAGTTTTATTACAGTGATTTTCGATTTTAGTTCCAATTACAAACAATAGATGGCACTGTAAGTAATAGTCGCTAAATACAGGCTCGATTTTTGGTCCTTTCTGTTGTTCCATGCAGAAAAAGGAGATGGAAAAGTATTATTCGGGCCACGAAGTACCAAAAATCGAGCCTGAATTTAGCCTCTATTGATCGCAGCGCCATCTATTGTTTGTAATTCGAACTAAAATCGAAAATCACTGTAATAAAACTTTTGACTTTATGCATAACCCTCCTGCAAGAATTTTTTTAATATCTGTCACCGTTTGGAAGTTATTGAATTTTAAAATCAGTCAGTCCTTTTTGGGACACCCGGTATATATATGTACATAAATTTTGGGCTAGTTAAGTACCGTAGAATTTTTTGTTTGGTTACTGAAAAGTAGGGCTGCAAAATGATTTTTTTAATGAAAGGTAGTAGGGCAGATTTAGTTCAATTAGTTAAGGAATTAGGAGAACAAATCCCGGAAAAGGGAACCAAACTTCAACTCAGTAAAATTATTTTGGGACACACAGATTATCAGGAGGCTATGATAAAGGGATTGCTACAACAAATTATAAGTGAATGAAAAAAACTTGAGAAAAAAAGAATTATGTGAGGAGAAAACACGAAGCACCCGAGAACATGAAATAAAACTTAAGGAACTCAAAATTCAACAGCGGCAGGTCTCAAATGGGAATCAGAGAGAAATAATAAATAATTCCGAAGATGGGTTAGCAAAATATTTACACATAGTAAGGGAGCAGATGCCTCGCATTCTGGAGAAAACAGAAAATTGGGTTTTCTTTTTCCATCAGGCAGAAACCATTTTCAAAAGTTATTCAGTACCGCAGCATTGGGGTCAAATAATTCTCAATATACATGGAAACTTCATAAGAAGTTTACCGAATAGTTTGGGAACAGACAAATTATCTAACTATACCTCCATTAAGGAATGTATTTTGGCTGAAAATGTGTTGACCCCGTTGCAGCACAAAAAGAATTTTGAGACATGTCATAAACAACATAACGAAAGTTATGTCCAATGGGTAGCGAAAGCTAAAACTAACTTAGATTATTATTTAGACAGCCGGGAGGTGAAAGATTTCAAATCTTTAAAGGATCTTATCATATCGGATAAAATTAAAGACTCGTTAACTAGCAGCATGAAGTCACATATATTAGTGAAAGAGGGGTCAAAATGGATGACACCTGCTCATCTTGCTAAGACACTAGATTTATATGTAGAGGCGGTCTCACAACTGGATGAGAGTAAGTGTTATCAAGAAAGGGATAAGAGGCGAGATTTTAAGCCATTCAGGCAGGACAGAATATATCGAACAGAGGAGCAGGGAAATGTGAGGGGAACTGCTCGCCCCCTTAGTAGCAATGACGGAGGAATGAGTGAGAGAAAGAGGTTTACAGAAGAAAAACGGAAAGTAGTTACGTGTTTTATCTGCGAGGGGAATCACTATAGGTCAGAATGTACACAGAAGAAAGAAATAGTCCGTGATGAGGAGAGAAAAGTTAGTTGGGTCAGTGCTAAAATTGGATGGACAGCGGCGAATTGTAAAAGCAGGAAACAGAATAATGATTTGTTACCTGTGGTGGAGCTTAATATTGCAGGGCAGAAAGTTTTTGCTGTTAAAGATTCTGGTGCGAAATTTGCGTATTTCGAAAAGATTTGATTCCAGATAAATTTATGACTGGAGGTCACATTTGTTTAATCCCAGGGATAGGAAGAAAGCAGAAAGTTGACCTAAGTAATTTTCCAGTAGCTCTATGGGAAAGATAAAGGAAAAAATCTTTGGAAATTGACACACATGCTGCTGTCGCGGAAGATTTAAACTGTCCGGCATTGATAACGCCTACGGTGTATAATGCTTTAGTAGCACAAATGAAGTCGAATAGTGTATCTATGAGATTAGAGAGTCATGGAAAATATGAAACTGGAAGGGGAAAAGCAGACTCATTCAAATACAAGAAATGTTAGTGGGATGGGGCTTTTAGACAGTAGGGTGTTACCAGTTCCAAAAATAAAACAAAGGGTTAACTTAATAAAAGTTATGGGAATCATGATCAGGTAGCTCAAGTTGTAGAGACTAGAGAACAGAGAGCTCAGTCAGATCTACATAGAAAACAGCTAAGAGGTCACAAACAGGGAAATTTTAAGGAGAAAGGCCAAAAACCATTTAAGTAGGATGCAGTAAGAAAGAGAAATGTTGAAATGATAAATAAAGAAATATTAAATGGGGATCATAAAATAGTGAATATGGGAAATGGTCAAAAGCAAATTAACTCTATAAAATGTAAAATGAACTATAAAAACAGTAAAGCTTATAGTAATGAGGATGAGTTTATTAATTTAATGAATGAGATGGCAGTTAAAAGGAATTTAGCACTTAATTTTGTTATCATTAGGAAAAACGAAACTTCTAATAAGTGTGCTTCTGTCAACAATTGGCCTAATAAGAAAACTGTAATGTGTAATATTAGGAATATAACTTAAGTGGAAATTGTTGCATATTTTAAGAATGACAATTTAGCTTATGAAATATTATTGTGTTTTTTTTTTTTTTTTGCTGTGTGTTATTAATAATGGTATTTAATGTGTTTTAAATTGTATATACATGAGTGTAAAATGTCTAATAAGGGATAATTGGTTGTGTGAATATGATAATTAAGTATAACACATAGAAATGAAATTATGCAGCCAAATTGTAATGAAGATGAATAGATTGAGATTTATAATAGTGGAAATCTCATTTTTTTAATGAATGTTAAATTTAATTGTTGCGTGATTTTTAAAATTGTAAGTCAATGATTAAATGTATAATATAATGTGGTGGATTATGCTAATTTGGCAGAATGAATGTAACAGATCACATAGTTGTGTGAGCTTATTGGAATTATACACTGATTCTAGGTATAAGCAGGATTGTTGCATTGAATTTTAAGGTGTTATTAAAGTGGATTTGATGTTTGTAAAAACAAAGTAAGAATAATGGAAGTGAATATTTCTTTAATAGTAATTGTTTTTTTTATTAGTATATCTTTTTTTTTTTTATTATTAAGGTCAGAAAAGAAAAAAAATTGGAATGATATATTAAAATGTTCACTAGTAGATGTTGCGAAGTTATGTAAATTAGAGTTGATTATAACAATGTGTTATAACTAATAAAGAGAATGCCTTAATCTATGTATTATTGTCCAAGGGGGTATCATGTGATCCTTTAATTTAATGAGTGATTATTGGAAATTGTTAAATGAGGTGGTTTCAAAATTTGGAAATTAGAATGTTTCCACAGGTTTAACGTTAAAAAATGACAACAGTACTTAGGAGTGTATGTAGCACAAGTAATATTTGATATATGTGTAAAGTTATAAGTGTGTAATTACTTATAGAGTGTTTATCAAATATTTACGGTTTGTGTGAGTCTAAGTGTTATCTATTGTTTATAATGTAAATGTGTTAAGAAGTTTATGCGGGTCGATTTTATTATCAGTCATGGGGAATGAATCTGGTACAAGGAAAATTAAATGATAATCTCCACTTGAGGACAATATTGACTTATTAAGCTAAAAGAAAAAAAATGTTGTTATGGACTGATATAATTTGGACTGGTACATGGACTGGTATACCACCATGACTACATAGAGTGGTTGCTTAGTGACTTTCTGTTGATCATCTGATAACAGATGAGTGAAAGTGGAAGGGAGGTGTCACATTCGCGGCTCTGAATTCCCGCTACCCTGCACGCCCAACGCATCTCGGGAATCTTAAAGCGGACTCTCTGCGGAGGCTAGATGCTGCGGAGTTGGAGTAAATAAAAACTTTACACAGAGAGAGAGATCGGGCCCTTGACCTGGAAGTGAGAAAACTGTTTTGGCAGCTGGTCGCTGAAACTCAGATATTTAATTATTGAATGCTCCCAGAAACACGGGATAGATAGGCAGTGAGCCTAGCCTGTTAATGAATTAGCAAATTGTAAATAGTTTTGTGTTAATGACATTAAATGTTTTTCTTTTGTTTAGAGGCATGCGTCATCATTGATCTCATCAGCAATAATTATTATCGGGAACCACCGCACGGGAAATCGCCTCATGACAGTGTTAAAATTCATATACTGACCTTTCATCCTCCTTATTGACAGTCCATTAACGAAATTAACACGTGTTTCATCTCAACTTAATTTTCACCAGATATCTACTGGTTTGATATTTTTTGTAAATTGCTCCTGGCCAATAACTCTGCTCTCTCAGAATTGTAATGAATTCATTATTCGCTTGATCTTCATTCTGTAAAGAATGAATGTAGATCGTCGCACCTCCAGCACCGGTTATTGATAGTCGGGAATCTCGATTTGTATGGACATGGTAAAGAATAAAAACTCTTATTTGCAATTCTGGATTACCTATATCATTTGAAGAACCAAACAACTTATCTATAATGGTAAGTAACTATAATACTGCTTCATGATTCACTGATCCTATAAACAATCATCCTAACCTGTTTCAATAATCTACATGACACCGCATTAGTTGCTCATACTTTAATCTAGCGTTACACAAAAAAAAAGTATTTTGACCTACAGTACGATTTTATTTGTGCGTTAACAGTTTGAAGACACCAAGGACTATTTTTTGCATTGATTGCCTATCATTTTGTAATTTTGTTTAAAAATTAATATTAATTTTGCAACAAATACTCTTGCGAAATTCAATTATTTATTAAGGATAGCATTGTTAAAAGAAATTAACAAAATAAGTTTTTATCACACATAAAAAAGCATACATAAATGATACAAAAATAGGATTTATGGATTATTATAGGATTTATTTATACAAAAAAAGAAAAAAAAATACAATGTGGAAATAAATACAAAAAATAATTTTACACACACTCACAAAAGTTAAAAATTCAAACATTAGAAATTTACAAGATGTTTTAACAAATGTAATGTAACTGCACACACACATAGAAATAAATAATAATAATATATATATACATGCAATTTGAATTAAAATGAAGCTTACTTGGCAATTTCCAAAGCTGGAACACAAGCACCAGGCCTGTAACCAGATATTCCTCGATATTCTTTAGCAAAAATGCAATCTATTATGTTAGCATGCCCATTTAGGAGCTTCGTAAACTGCTTTTGAACATAGTTTTTAACTAATGACACATCATAGCTCTTAAATAATATTTTTAAAGATTTTTCTAGGATCTGCAAAAATAAAAAGTTTCATCAGAATTCTGTAATTAATTGGTAAGTAATTAATTAGAAGTACTTTTTTTTAATCAAAATGGTTATTAATAATTTATTAAATGCAATTGACTAATCATAAGATAAGTTCCATATTGGCTCCAGAAATTATCTTATTATGAATGGATATTTGAGTATCACAAAATTTTGATTCAAACATAATTTAGAATATGGCTCAACCAAAGTAACAGTCAAACAATTTTATTGTATTTGTCAGATGATTCATATCAACAATCATTCTGAAGGGGTATTATTGAGTTGTGTTATGTAATAACATCCTTTCCAATTAAAATTAATTAAAAAAACTATTTTAAAATATTTAAATTAAATCAAAAAACTTCTTGGCTTTCAAAATTTAAATTCTACCTTTAAATATTCATTAATTTTAGTTAAGTTCATTTTTCAGTTAAATTTCACTCAAAAACAATTTTAATTTAATCGCCATAAAAGAGCGTAAAAAATTATCAATAATAAAATAATAAATCTTAAAATTAATACTTTCTACCGTAATAGAATATTTTTATAATAATTTTCAAATCTAAAATTCATCATTTAAAGTCATTTTATTCAAACACTTCTATTACTCTGTGTGGCATCATCGATTTTAAATCAGCCAATCAACAACGTCCGTTCCTAACGGCAGGTTTTTGATAGCGTCTGTTTGAGAATAGCATCGCTCTCTCACTGCCTGGATTCTACCGCTAGCGGACGTATTCCGCTCTCGGCGGCTCCGCCTTTTTTCTTTTTCATGGTATATCGGCATCGGGCTAAACGGGTCCTTCGCTTGATATTGCCATTGTAATATCTTACTTAAAAATAATCTTACAGTTAAATTTTACATCAAAGTAAAATTTGTAAAGGTATTGGTTAAATTGGTTTCACAACCTCGTTATGTACAGTTCTGTTGTCACCAACGTCATAAAATGGTTTCTTTAAAATGAGATGACGAAGAAAAATTTCGGGATGTGTTTCAACGATCGGCATAAAGAATTCAAATATGGGCCGTCCTACGCCATCCGTCCTTTATATTGTGAATGTGCATCTATGAAGATAAATTTAGATCTACCAGTTTGTGATATTTGAAAGATGCTATGAACAGGTATGAAGGTTACAGTTTTTCTGGGCGTGACCTAACAAGATTTCCGAAATGATTTTTCTTTTTGGATATAAAAATCTTGCAGTAGTCTTATTGCATATTACGACATGAAATGTAGGATTTATCGTCTCTATAAACTAAAAAGCGAACTATGTGGTGGAACTCTTACAGCAGTAATCTTAACGATGTTGGAATGATCAGTATCAATTTATCTTTAATGTTTTTGAAATAAATTCTATGCACTTTCGATATTCTATAGAGTAAAAATTTAAATATATTCGAATATAATAATGAAACATTTTGATATTATAATTGTAAAGAACAGATGCATCTCGTTTTCTCTCCCCATTCCCCCCCATTTAATTAAAATAATACTATAATAAAGAAAATTGTTTATTTAAATATATTTGTGTATTTTTCTGTGTTTTGATTTACGTGTCTCTTAATATTATCATAAAGTGCCAAATTAATTTATTACAATTATATATTAAAGAATTATTAATTATAAACGTTCTAAAGTAAATATTTAACACTTGGCACAATTTAAATATGTTCAACATGCAATTTTCAAGCAAGAAGTATTTTCTTAGTTCAGGTGAGTCTAGAGTTTATTATTTATATTTTACCATGAAGTTACCAAGTTATATTTATTTACATCTCTCACATGCAATGTTTATCCTAACCACTAACGATCATCTGGCCGCCGTAATTAATAATAAACTTTCTCCTCTCTAATTCATATTAAAGATCTACATAATATATATATAACTCCCAATTTTAATAAATTTAAATTCCTTTTCTCCTTTCATCTTATTATAATTATTTCTTTTTTTTCTACCTAACAAGTTGACTTTATAATAAATTTACAACAATATCTTACACTAAATCAATGTTTACAATGTCTTTCAAACAGCATCTCCCCAAATACCATTTTAAAAGTGTATCTTAGTAATCATCAAAAAATATTATTTTTAAAATTTTTTGAAGCCTCATTTTTTTCTAAGATTTTTTTCACACTATACTTCACAAATATTTATATTTGCTATTTTGTACATGATATGTTATTTCATAAACAAAAGGGCTTATTACAATAAAATAAGTTTATTGCATTTTTTTTTTTTTTCATACACCAGGAAAAGTCAAACAACCACGATTTCCCATACTATTATTCAGACCACATTTCTCATTATAGCTCAGTCCAATTTATAAAATTTGTGACTTAGAAAAGATTATTAAAAAGAGCAGAACAATGTAAAATATTATTAAAATCCATACAACCCCTAACATAAAATACGGGAAAAGAAGTCACATAAATAAAGATCACTTGGCCTCTTAAAAAGTCATGTTCAGATTAGCCAAAGCAATTATTTTAGGTAGTATTTTCTTAAACATATTTTCTGTTTTAAAATTTTATCTATGTTAGAAAGACTGACAGTTACATTGAAAGGCAAAACTTAAGTACAAAATCACATTTTGTTTTTCTTTTACTATATTTTTATGTACTCCATAACACAATTACATATCGAAAGAAAGTCCTCCAGAATAAAGTCTTAGAAGTATGTCCACACGGTCATTTCTTTTCTTTTCTTTTTTTTTTTTTTTAAATTTCACTCTAGTTTGAGTTAAAAAGCCTCTCTTATATGATGTAGTATACAGAGATGTCAATCTGATGATGTGTTTTCTATATTCTGAAAACATAAATGATGCACTATTCTCATTGTATTTACACACACATACAAATTTGCAAAAGGCTATCATTGACAAATATTTATCTTTAATAAGCAATACCAAAAGTTTTTATGCATGAAAATATTTTATGGAAATAGTTTAAATTAAAAAAAAATATATATTGATGAAATGAGTAATTTTACTTTTTGACATTTTCACAATGAGTGAAGACAATACTAAAAGGGGTAAAATATTCATCTATGGAAGTAATTGTGAACACTGGTCATATCCAGTCATTATTCAAAAATTTGATATAAAAAATATCTTAGGAGATCTGGTGAAACAAAAGTTGACTCAAGGAAGGTGAAGTTACTTCAACCCGTAACATTCTTTAAATTACACATGTCTTAAGGGCAGGGTTGGCAAGTTTCTGCCAAGGTGGTTAAAACCACTGGTAGAAACCGGTTAAAACCAGCATGGCAAAAACCCCTTTCTGTCACCACATCGTAGAAACTCAGAAAATGACAAAAAAGTGATTACTGACATAGAATAGATAATGCATAGGAAAAACAATTAAATATAACCAAAGTACAATTTATTTACAATATTATCAGCATTCAAAATCAAATATTACATTGTTTGCACTCTGCAGTAGTCTATAACAAAAGACAAGTTTTGATGCGGTTTCTAAACCTAAACAATTTCAAAATTTCTTTTAAAGGCAGGGGCATTGAATTTACAAGAGAGTAGGGGGGGGGGGGGGGGGAGATTTAAACCACACCTGTCTACTAATATATCTACGGATAGGTTTTTGAATAGAGTTTCATTCAGATACGGTTTTGTTAAGATTAAGAGTTATTTATTTAGTTTAAAAATTTCTAAAGTTTATTAACCATTATTTTCGAATAGTAATTTTATCATATATCTTAAATTCTTATTTAAAACCGCCACCCTCTTGACTACTATAAATTTCAGGTTCATAATAATATATATTTACAAACAATGAACTGAAAAGTTTGTTAAAGCTACAAGAAGATTACAAGGCTAAAATTTCTAGTGCAGAACAATTTCAACAATGATCAGGTCAATTACTTTGCTTCAAAAATTTCAGTCTTGTAATTTAACAATTTTTTACATTAAATTATTAAATATTAATTATTATATCAAGTTTTTGCAATGATGAAATGGAGTTACATTTTTTAGTTTACTTAAACGTATGTCATTTAGTAATTACTAGAACTATTAAAGACATTTTTTAGTTTCTGCCGGTTTTTACCAGTTATAACCAGTTTTTGCCACTGGCAGGGCAAAAACCAATTTCTGCCGGCAAAAAGCCAATCCTGCTCAAGGGTCATACTAAATAAGTAACAGTGTCCATCAACACATCACAAATTGACGTGTCTTCTTATAACAAATTGAAAAGTCTTTTTCAGAAAACAAGTTTGACTGTTATGATCTTTCTTTTTTTGGAATGCTGCTGGCTTACCCCTAAATATCTTGTATGTGGTTAGACCATACGAAAAAGAGACTATGGTTATATGACACATACAGCAAAAGTAGTGATAGGCATAATGGATGACTTTGATATTTGAATGAATGATCGGGGCATCAGTTATATTTTGTGAATGCTTGAATAATTCATTTGACTATCAAAATCATTCAGTATGCCCATCACTACGTAAAAGGTCTCCTTTTCATTTGGGCAAACCATGTATTTTTCACTTATAATGTGGAGAGACTGCATTTCAATTTAACTAATAGGCTCTGAATATAGAAAACTTTTTTACATATATACACTGAGTTAACAAAAGTCATGGGATAGCAATATGCAAATATATAGATGGTAGTAGTGTCGCTTACAAATTGTATAAATGGTCAGTGCCTGGGCAGGACTTTCATTTGTGTTCAAATGCTTCGAGTGAGAAGGTTGATTATGTGATTATGGCTACACGGCGAGAATTAACGGATTTTGAACGCGGTATGCTAGTTGAGCTAGACGCATGGGGCAGTCCATTTCTGAAATCATTATGGAATTCAACAGTCCGAGATCCACAGTGTCAAGAGTGTGCCGAGAATACCTAAATTCAGGCATAACTTGCCATTATGGACAACGCAGTGGTCGACCGTCGGCTCTTAATGACTGCGACCAGCGACGTCTACGTAGACTTGTCAGTGCGAACAGACGAGCAACACTGCATGAAATAATCGCATGAATGAATGTGAGACGTCCGACAGGCATGTCCGTTAGGACAATCCTGCGAAATTTGACTTTAATGGGCTATGGCAGCAGAAGACCGACTCAGGTGCCATTACTAACAGCACGAAATCACCAACAGCGGCGTTCCTGGGCTCGTGACCATATCAGATGGACCATAGACGACTGGAAAAAAGTGGCTAGGTCAGATGAGTCACGATTTCAATTGATAAGAGCTGATGGAAGGGTACGAGTGTGGCGCAGACCCCATGAAGCTATGGACCCAAGTTGTCAACAAGGCACTGTGCAAGATGGTGGTGTCTCCATAATGGTGTGGGTTTGTGTTTACATGGATTGAACTGGTTCCGCTGGTCAAACTGAACCGATCGGTATCTGGAAATGATTATGATCAGCTATTGGGAGACACTTGCAACCATTCATGGACAAACATTGTGACTTCATGTACCCAAACATTGATGAAATTTTCCAGGATGACAATGTGCCATGTCACCGGGCCATAACTGTTTGCGATTGGTTTGAAGAACATTCTGAACAATTTCAGCAGATGATTTGGCCACCGCGATCGCCCGACATGAATCCTATCGAACATTTATGGGACATAATTGAGAGATCAGTTAGTGCACAAAATTCTCCACTGGCAACAATTTCGGAATTATGGACGTCTATAGAGGCTGCATAGCCCAATATTTCTCCAGAGGACTTCCAACAACTCATGGAGTTCATGCCACGTCCTATTGCTGCACTTTGCCGGGCAAACGGAGGACCGACACACTATTAGCAAGGTATCCCATGAATTTTGTCTCCTCAGTGTATATATTATACAAGGTGTGTCTATTATTTTCCAGGACTGATGAAATAACTTCTGAAATATGAATGTACAGCATATAATTGTTTAATATGTTTCGAAGTAAGTTCTGTCTGACGTAATACACTTTTGAGTGCGGCTGTACAACTGTTCAAAACAACTTAAAAAGACATGTTTGGGAATCATCTTAATTTCGGACGTCATGTTTTTCTTGATGATATCAATATCCAGAAATCATCGAAACTATTAAAAAATGCAAGAATGTGATAATGTGTCATCACTGTACACTTGTTGCAACATTTTACGTGCTTCGCTAGCTCCATTTCCCAATTTGCAACAAAATTTAATGTTTATTCTCTTCAACAACAACGCTTTGATGGTGAATGTTTGCTTGCGTGTTTCAACACCAGAAAGTAAAACGAGAATGATGCGCGGTGCAGATATTGTGCGTAGATACATGACCATTCAAATACCATAGTTAAAATACCAACGGACCTTCAATTGTAATAATTATTGCTGCAGTCCTGGAAATTAATAGGCACACCTTGTATATATATGCAATAAAACTAGAAAAATGAAATATATGCAAAATAATACCATTTCCTTAAAACAATCATGCTCATTATACAGCTCCAGTTTATTTCACGTGGCCCCACAAATTGGGCACAAAGTAAAATTTTTTTTATATATATAAACACAGATATATCTATATTATAAAGCAAAAACAAGTTAATGAGTAATGCTGATGTCATACTGATAGTGGTAACACCTGACAAATAATTCTATTGAAGAGGAAAACCATTTTTTTTTAGAAATGCAATATGTTTGAAAACTAAATTTTAACTTACCGATTTTTTATGGTTTGAAAAATAATTTTCAAACATGATTTAAAAAAAATTAACTCCATCATATGTAGCCTAATCACAATCTATTAACCTATTTGCACTTAAAACAATATAAATAGTTTAGCATTTATTTTCGGCTACTATTCCAAAATGAAATTAAAATTTCATCAATAAGTAAACTAATATAAATGAAACACAAGTTTAACAGACATGTAATTGAACTACGCATTTAAAGCACTGAAATGATCAAAATTAAAATGGCTGTTGTAAATAGCAAAAATCTTTCTTTATTTCTTTGGCCATTAATTCCTGGCATACAGCTAATACAAAAGTATCGCTTTTAATGAATTTCAAAACCTTATTTGAATACATTATTGATAGTTTTCATATAGAAATATCTTTTTGTGTTGTTAATGGGAAATTTAAAATAAGAAAAAATATATATTAAATGTAAATATCCATTTGAGTTTTCAATAATTATAAAAAAATGGTTTTCACCTATACAGGGCTCCCAACACATTTTAGCCCTCAAAAAGGGGGAAAGGGGACCATTTTTATTTAAAAAGTAGACTAAAAAAGGATCATGAGTAAAAACATTGCACCAATTTTCCTAAATATGCAAGTAAATTTTTAAAATTACTCCAGAAAATATGTTAGAGATGGTTATCTTTATGAGATGTCATTAAACAATGTACACAGCTTTATAGACACTCATTTAAATATCCTACTGCAAGAATATAAAAAGTATTCAATATTTCGGCATTCACCTTGATATTTCTCTTTATAGGTAAAAAATAACAGTGATTAGTGAATAAAAAGAGCACAGCATAATAATGATTCCTGTTGAATATTAAAATTTAAAATTAGATTAATATATATATTATTATTTTCCTCAAACATAAATTTTAGTTTCTTTCTACACAACAGAAGCTAGGATAAGCTATAATGTTCATCGGAAAACGTCTAGTATGGCAAAGCCCCGTGGGGAGTGATCAAAACCAATATTGAATCATCAGTTATTCATAATCATCTTACGTATCAAATCTGGTGAAATTTAATCCCAAACATGCCGCATTCTGGCTTTCACAGAAGTCATTAAAATTGCAATCCAGTAGTGCCTGCCACCTGTCATGAAATACACCAAAATCTAATCAGTACGAATTTATGCCAAGGATTAAATGAATATGAAGTTTGATGGAATTTTACCCTAACGATGCTAAGGTATAATTATCATGTAAATTGTGTAAAATGTAACATAGCAATGCCACCTGTTGGCCCGTATACACCAAAACCTAATCAGCACCTATTTGTGCTAAAGTCTAATTAAATATGGCATTTGATGAAATATCATGCTTTAGTTTTGAGATCAGGCATGAAAGTGGGAAATGGGAAAAAAAGGTGGTAAATTTTTTCCCTCTATACAATAACGCCAAACTCGTACAATTTAGACACATTTTAATAGTTATTCATACAATAAAATTAATTATAACTGTACATATGATTGTTATTTTTTTTTTTGTAACTTAGAAAGTATTAAAAGAAAATAAATAAATAAATAACAAATGTATAAATTCATACAAATGTATCTGATGAACTTATGTGAAGTACAGCAATTAATTTTTCAAAACGAATGTAGTATTTTGAATGATATGACTGTTTAAGACTTTACTTAAAAAAAAAAAAATCTCTATGCTAAATATATGCATACCAAATTGATCTTTACTTCAGAAATACATTTCAAAAAATGCATCACTGAAATTACCCAGATGTGTTTTATAAATAGAATAAAATATTCTATTCCAAAAAGCACCTTTTGGAAACTTCATTTCCCTAGTTAAAGAATTTAATTTACATGACTCAGATGCTTATAATAAAAGCTCGCCTTTGACTTGATAGTACATAAATTCAGGAACTAACTCCAAGGATTTCAGCAGATAAAATGTCTAAGTTTTCTAGACACCCCCCCCCCCCCCCCCCACATACGCTTGTAATATTTTCTTTGCACTTTTGAATCAATCCAGAGAATGTCCAAATTTGCTTTTAAAAAGGTTGATTTCCTCCTATAGGAGGAACTCTTTCGTGCCTGTGAGATAAAAAGGCATTTTACTCTATCCATTTCCTTTTAAATGATTCAGAGTTGTGAGCTTTAAATTCATTTTTTTTTTTAGTTTGAATCTTTTGTCTCCTCCTAATTCAATGCTTCTCTCCATTTGACTTTTTTTTTTTTTTTTTTTTTTTTTGGGGGGGGGGGGGGGGGGGGGGGAGCACACAAATGCTCTGTCTTTGAAGACTGGTCAAGGCAGTAGCTTAACATAGTAACTTTTGTGTTCTGCGATTTTTTAATTTTTAGGATTTTAATGAGATTTCTTAATGAGTTTCTTAAAATGTGTCCGTATTCAAAGGTCATTTTTTAACATTCGTGGAAAAATTCCAGTTACAACACTTTAGCCCACTGTAACAAATTTTGTCCTCTACGATTTTTGAGCTTTTAGCGATTTTTAGAATTCTTTTGATTTTGCGGTGATTTTTTTCAGTCACTGAAAAGGGGACTAGGGGGACCAAAATGCATAAAAGGGGGCTAAAGGGGACTTTGGGGGAAAAATGAGACCATTTGGGAGCCCTGCATATATTCTGTAACTTGGAAAGGCTCGGTATACATATAGTGTATATATAATATATACTATATATATACACCCCTAGTATATATAATGCCAAATGCATTCTTGAAAAAAATTTGCGACTGTTTTGAAATCTAATAGAATAAAAATAAACAAAGCCTCCGTATTTTTTCTCTCAATTTATAACCCCAATACTGGAGTAAAATATTGAAGTCTGGTCTATAACATTTCATCTCCTCTACAGGGAACTCTGTACATTAAAATATTTATTAAAAAAATCAATTAGGGATATGCATCTTGATATCGAATGAGAGTCGTTTAATTTTACCCATATCTCAGGCACAGTATCGTATCAGCTTCTCTTCTTAGATTGCATCTGACGACACTGTGTATTATTTTCACCAGAAGGTATTGATATCTCTTGTGCTGCTAGTCCGTATGGTGACGACATCTGACTGTGTAGCACATATAATAGCACTTCATTATGACATACAAGCAAAACAGACAAAAACGCAAGCATGGCCCTGAAATTCACTTCTCTATCAGATTTTGGCTTTTATGAAAATTTTCTTGTGCTACTGTCTTAAAGCTTAAATTACAGGGGGTTAGGGAAGTGACATTTAAAAAAAAATCTCTCACTTTAATTCATAATTGTGTACGTAAGGAAATGTGCAGCATCTCTTAATATACCATTTTAATCATTCATTTTTTATTTATTTTTTTATTTTTGGGTATTATTTTGCATAGAGGCCAGGGTAGTGCTATTGGCAGAAGAATTGTGAGGCCTGGTACATATTTTACGAAGCATGGTTCAAATTATACTTAAGGACCTCTTTATATATTAGCCCAGTGGTAGGGGAGCAAAAAAAGGCCGAATTTGGAATTAATTAGGGGAAAGCTGGAAATTGTTTTAATCACTTCTGTTTAGGTCTAGAATGAATATGCTATGTTTTCCCCCTCGTACTAGGTGAGCGTTAAAAAATATGTATAGAATTATAGTAAAAAAACACGTTTTTTTGCATACCATAACAATATTTCAAAACAGCTAACTCTGTCAAAAACATTGTCAATACAAATGTTGTTTGTAGAGCTTACAATTCTGAGTAAAATGAGTACCTACACTCAATACTTATGTTGAATATTAAGGTCACAATTCTACTTCAAAGTTTTAGACCCATCATCAGGGGGATGACCTCAGAATTAATTAGGAGAAAACTGCAAATTGTTTTAATCCCTTCAGTTTAGCTCTAAAATGAACATACTATGTTTTCTTCTTCGTACTTGGGTGAATGTTAGAAAATATGTACATATTTATTCTCGAAAAACACGTTTTTTTTTAGTTTCCTTAACAATATCTCAAAACAGCTAACTCTATAAAAAACATTGTCAATACAAATGTTGTAGAGCTTAAAATTCTGAATAAAATGAGTACCATCATTAATATTTTTGTTCAACATTAAGGTCGCAATTCTATTTCAAAATTTTGCCTTAATCGCTAATCAATAGCTTGAAGCCAGGAGAGACCAATTTAACTTAACAATATCTCAAAATAGCTAACTCTATCAAAAACATTGTTAGTTACAAAAGTTATAGAGCCTAAAATTATGAGCAAAATGAGTACCTACACTTAATATTTTTGTTCAATATTAAGACTGCAATTTTGAGATATTGTTAAGTTAACTTGGTCTCTCCTGGCTTCAAGATCTTGATTTGAAAAATTTTGAAATAGAATTGTGACCTTAATGTTGAACAAAAATATTAATGATGGTACTCATTTTATTCAGAATTTTAAGCTCTACAACATTTGTATTAACAATGTTCTTTATAGAGTTAGCTGTTTTGAGATATTGTTAAGGTAATTAAAAAAAAAACGTGTTTTTCGAAATTAATAAGGATATATTTTCTAACATTCACCCAAGTATGAGAAAGAAAACATAGTACGTTCATTTTAGACCTAAACTGAAGGGATTAAAACAATTTGCAGTTTTCTCCTAATTAATACTGAGGTCATCCCCCTGATGATGGGTCTAAAACTTTGAAGTAGAATTGTGATCTTAATATTCAACATAAGTATTGAGTGTAGGTACTCATTTTACTCAGAATTTTAAGATCTACAACATTTGTATCGACAATGTTTTTGATAGAGTTAGCTGTTTTGAGATATTTTTATGGTATGCAAAAAAACGTGTTTTTTGACTATAAATCTGTACATATTTCCTAATGCTCACCTAGTACGAGGGGGAAAACATAGCACATTCATTCTAGACCTAAACAGAAGGGATTAAAACAATTTCCAGCTTTCCCCTAATTAATTCCGAATTCAACCCCCTAACCACTGGGCTATATGCCTAAAGAGCTTTTTTAATATATATTTTGGGACCCCTGATAAGATAACTTTTCAGTTCAGGCTGCAGCACAGTTTTGCTTTCCCCTCTCGGTCCACGCTCCTCGTCTGATTTTAAATAAAATTTTTAGTGAAGTTTAACATTTTGCAATAAGCTCAAGTGAACATGTATGATAAGATAAATAAATAACATTATATTTAAACCAACCAACGTAGAAAAGTAATGAAAAACAATACTTATTTTAGAGAAACAACCCTACTTACTTTAGCAGTTGCAGGACAAGAATCTCTACGAACTGTTTCAATTCCTTTAGCATCAAAAACAGGACTATCTTGATCAACTGTTTCATACATGAATCCTACATACCTCTTCTTTGTTTGTAAAACACAAGGAAGATAAACCTATAATATTCAGAAAATATAGTTTTTCATAAAATTTGCATGGTAAAATTACAAAAACGAATGATATTAAAATGAGAAAAAAATGGTAGCCTTGAAATATTAATTATTTTTAATTTTCTTTCACAGATAAACATTATTGTTTTAAAAGTAAGTTATTAAATTTAACTATGCATAGTCTTCACCAAGGGAAAAAAAATGTTTAATAAGATTGCTTTATTAAACATTGAGATCTTATTTAAATAACTGTTAATTAGGATTTAAAATTAACAACATAACATTCATCATTTCGAGAAACTACAGACATTTTTTTTTTGTTAACAACTTGCTTAAAAAGTAAATAAATATTTTTAAATATTTAGATAAAGTATAACCAAGACTTTTAATAAGTAACTTTAAGATATTAATAATAAAGTTAATTTTAATAAGTAAGAGCAACTTAGTTCATAAAAAAAAAACTTTAATTAGATTAGAACAACCCATAATAAGAATGTTAAAGATGCAATTGCCAATTTTTGTGTAAAACATTTTTTGATGTCAAATAGAATTTATTTTCTTTTTCTATTTTAGTTACTACTATTTTTAACCAACTGTTTACAGAAAAACAGATATTTTTGACCATGGACAATGTAAGATTTTTGGGTACTTGTTAGTTATCCCGTTGATCAAATGACTGTCGCCAAATTGTAAGATTAAATGCCAATAATGGTTGATCGTAAATGTCACATTCACTTGACAATGTGTTTAAGTCAACAAGTGATTTTTATTTCAATGTTTTGTTTGTATTTTTGTTAATGTTATACTAATTTATTCGTTCTTTCGTTATTTAAATTAAAAATGATGTCAATTTGTATAAATTGGCGAGTGGTTTGGCGATTTATATAATTTGGTGAAATTGGTCGACGGGATAACTAACAAGTACCGATTTTTGTTCCCTTATAAAATGGGAACAGGGAGACTGATTTTAATAAAATGTTTGTCTTCACTCTCAAAGTGTCACAGGTTACAGATATGGCAGATGTTTTCTAGAATAATCGGATATCTCCAAAATGCTTGTTAAATGGTTGTTCTATTAAAAAGTATGAAATGAAGTTATGAAAATTTAACAATTATTCCTCACTAATCATAATAAAATGTTAATATGTAAATGACAAACACATTAAAGAAAATAATTAGGAATAATTTTACAAGAAAATGTACAGCTTTAAATATTGAAATAATTTAATTATATCATTAAAATGGAATATTTGTTCTTTTCTTTTCTTACTGTTACTATTTATTATTATTTTGCAGTTGATTTTTTTTTTAATTAATAAATTGTTAATTGCCTTAATATAACATTTCACAACCTCATACACAAAATCTCAAAGCAAAGTATTTATATTATAATAGCACAAATCACGTGACTGTCATACACAGACAGGGTTGACAGTAAATGCTGGATACTGGAGTTCCATTACCTGCAACTTATTCTGTTGAGCTGATTCATATATCAGACCAGAAGCTATGATCAATAAGGTCAGCTGGGTGTATTAGGTCCTCCAGATTCGCTCGGGATAGCTCAGTTAGTTAGCCTCCTCTTAAATAACAACTCAAAACATAGATTTTTATTTTTAGTGAAAAAAGGTCTTGTTCATCAAAATGAAAGATGTGTTAAATATTATGTAAAATTGTTTTAAAATTTAACTTTTTAATACCTTTAATACAGAAAATATAGGAGTATTTTTGGCTAGCCGAATATTCGGTGTTCGATTTACCTGTGTGCCGAATATTTGGTATTTGGTCAAAATCACTACTTGGTGCATCTCTAAAAAAAATGCAGAAAGTTAGTAATATATCCTGTTTTTTTCATTAAATAAATAGATTTTGATCCTAATTTCCTATATAAAATTGTTTAGCTTGATATGCATTATCACCCATTACAGACAAAACAGGCATGCTTAAGAACAGTAGAACTGTTTTAAAAGTAACTACTTCAAACAATAACAGAAAATCAAAAAGTTTAAATCCAAGACAAAATTTAATCTTGATCAGAAACAGTAGAAATTGTGGTTCTTGGTTCTTCACAAGTAAAGACAAACATTTTAAATTAAATGCACACATTTTACAGTTTATTAGTAATGAGTATTATTGAGGCATAATGTAGAAAAATAGCAAGTGCTATAATAATAAAGTAGAGAAAGTGGAAAACAATATTTCATAAGATGAAATATAAATTTCACCTTACTGGTACATCATTTTGAAAAAATGTAGCTAATAAATCTATCAATAACTAAAGTAAAAAACGAATTAGCAATAGTAATATATTGTAGCAGAAAACAAGTGAGGGGGAGGGGGGGCAGGCTTGAATAGTGCGTTTGTGGGTTGGTTATTTTTTGCAGGTTAAAAATTTATTCTTATTATGCAGATAAATAAATTCAAACAATTTTAATACACAACCAAAAGCTAGATTAACCCTGGATCTCTTGTGTGATAAAAATTACTTTATTATTTGCAGTGAGTCTATTAAACCGAGTCTGCATTTTTCACTTTTTGAAATATCTTAACATATTTAAACATCCCTAATACTGGGAAATGCACTGAAAGCTTCAAGGTTGGAAGAAATCCCCATTCAAAGTTTACTTAAAAAATATAGCTGAATGGGTCGATCAGACGCACAGTGTGTGTTCCAGAGTTAACTATTATACTAAAAAATAATAAAAACTAAAATGATACCTTTTCAAATTTCAGTTTAACTGGCTTTGGATTATCCGCAGTGACAGCATCAGCTATTTCTTGTCCAATTTCAAAAGCCTGTTTTTTAGTTCTTCCAGGCAACAATATGAACAGACTATCAGTGTCTCCATAGATTACCTTGGCTCTCCACTTAGAAGTATTTTCGATCATATGAATGGCTCTTTCAAGAGTTTCACGAGCTTTACCAACAATACTGTCTGCTACTTCAACACTTGGCATTCTTCCAGAGAAAGTGGCACCAGTGTAACCATATGTAACATTAGCTATAAGTTTTAGACCAAGCTGGCGTGCATCAAGAAGTTTCTTAAGTGCATTATTTTCTTTAATTTTCTTCATTGACTGTTTAACCATGACTCTGGTATTCAATATTTCTTCTAGCATAGATGGGAGAACACCTCGCCTCACTGAAGATTTAGCAAAAGCAATGCCAGTCGGTGATACATGAATATCATTCTGAAGCTTCTGCAGCAAAGTTATAGGGACACTTAAAGAAGAGCATCCAAATTCAAAAGGCACATTTTTACCAAAATGTTCAACTCTACCAAGGCACGTAGAGAAACAGTAGTTATAGGCTATTATCATAGATGGATAGAGTGACTGAAAATCAAGCACTACTACCGGATCAATATAAAATCTTGATTCTGGCTCTAAAATCAAAGGGACACATTCGGGAGCTCTGGAATGTGACCTCTGACGTACTGAAGGTGAAACAGGAATGTAAGACATCGGTGCAGCAGTTCTTAACATCATAGACTCAACACGAAACTGAGAGCCTCTGCTGAGCACTTCATAGAATTGTATACCAAAAAGGCGAGCAAGTTCACTTGTGCGATTGATAATATCTAATTTTTCTAAAAACTGAATACATCCTTGAACTCTGATCACATAATAACGAATGACTTTTTCTTTCTGTGATCCAAGAAACCAGTTGGTCAGATCTTGAAATGAATACAGTGGAGTTCTTTTATGAAGCACATGATAATATACATTTTCAAATGAATAAACATTGAGGGTGACTTCTTTTCTCATAAGACGCCACACACACAAAACAATTCTACCAATGATGTTTAATCTGCTTAAATCGGCAGTTTGATCAGTAACAGTGGGATCTTGTTCAACAGGAAATAATTTAGCTTCATTTTTATCAATAAGTCTCGACAATAGCAACCTTAAGTTAATGTTTAACACTTCAGCTCTTTCAATTAAATAACCCCAAGAAGACATTTGTATTTCATAACCTGCTAATATATCAGGATCCCATTCTCTTATGATGTGAACAAGTTTTTCAAAGAGTGATATTTCATTTTCTACACAATAAATGTAACCATTTTTAACACCGGGACACAATAACAAATAATTTTTTAACGTCTCTGATGAATTTTGCCCAGGAGTTTGATGATGTGAAACAGGATCAACTACAATCATTCCTACTACTTCTTCCTCATTGTTTATTCCAACATCATTATAAATGCAATAGAAAATGGCAGTAACAGCATCAAATTTTGGATTAGGTTTCAGATCATTTCGAGTGTTAGTATGAATTTCCAGACTCATTACTGTTAAATGCTGAACCTGTAGAGGAAAAAAAACCCTCTCCTTTAATATAAAGTTTTAAAATAAAATACAATAATAATAATAATAAGTCATATTTAAAACTTTGGGAAGAATATTTTTATTTTAATGTTATTTTATTTAATAACTAAATACTTACACAATCTGTAGTTTCATTACGTACATATCAGTAAGATTACAAATATTTTCCAAGGCTTTAATTGGTTTGTAAAAAAAAAAAAATCTATAAGTATCAATGCTTGTCAAAAAAAATCTATAAGTATCAATGATGGTTTATGTTTGTGAAGAATTATTATGATAAAAAAAAAAAATCATTTTAGGAGGTTCTGGACTTTGAACTCTCTGTTCTCTCATTAATTAGAATCTTAAATTTTTTGAATTTGCACCATTTCAATAATCTCTGAATGAAATGATAGGCGAGAATATTCTTAGAGAACAAGGTAATTTTGAGAATATTCCTCTAAAGTTAAAATTATGATAATAATTGAGAATATTCTTAATATTATAAATAAATGAAAAGAAAATATCAACATCACTTACATTTATACCACGAAACTTAATTTTTCATCGTTATTGAAAACTTTTTTTTTTTTAAATTGAGCAAACATTTGCTACTGTCTAAGAAAAATCAATTCAAAACAGCAAAGATGCCCTTTCTTTATTAATTTTTAATTTATCTTTTACCGTTTATGTTTTTTAAAAATAAAATCACACATAATCAAAAATTAAAAATCATCTTTACCCTCAGAAGATGCAAAAGTTAAATTTTCTTCAGTAGGCATACAGCCGATTCTTACAGCATAGCATACTGCAGATTTCTTTGTAATTCAACCATGTTGCTTTTATTTCTTCATTTTAAAAGTTCAATATTATGAAGACTACAAACATTCCTCACTTCTTTAATATATTTTTCAAAAGATTCTCCAAAAGATTATACTGAGTATTTTAACATATCTACTCTGAATATACGTATGTCCATCATCTAGATGCAATGTAAAAGGTTTCTGCTTTGTTTTATTTATACTTACAATGAGAACTATAGAGTGAAATAAATCCTGAAGATCTACCACATTTTAGCTATACACAAAGGTATTTTGTATGTCTAAATGCTTATTTATAACAACTTGCAAAATATAACATATGCATTGGAAGGTTGCTACATCCTAGAATTTACATTACATGACTTTAATCTAATAATCTTATCCATTACTTATATATTTGTACTAATAAAGATATGCCAATAAATACAGTCAAGGATCTATAATCCGCACTCCCATAATCCGCAATTTTCTATAATTCACATTGCTTAATGAATGTAAACAATTAAACAAATTTACAAATTCTTGATCCAAAAATGATTTTTTAAAAGAAATATCTGAAAAATTTAAATATAAAAGTAAATAGAATGAATTTTTTAATACAAGAATTTCAAAAATACATTTTTTGAGAAAGCATATTAAATTAATTATTATATATCATATTTAAAATAGTGTCCAGAAATAAGAAAATGACATATAATCCATAATACTCCATAATCCGCAATATTCCATAATCTGCACAACCTTTGGTCCCAACTTGTGCGGATTAAAGAACTTTGCCTGTACTAAAATTCAAAGACACACAGATTACATCTAATCAATTAGAAAAATGTACTAATACCAAACACAAATAATCATACCATACCTCATGCTTAACTTGTGCGTCACCGTAATTATCAGAATTAACTTTAAAGCCTCTAGAATTTTCAAGAGTTGGACCCTCAATTTGTGAGTAGGAGAAATTTCCCAAAGAATCCTGAAAATTACAATACATTCAAGACACTGATACACTATGTAACCACAAATTTTAACTGACACTATACTGATACAATAAATTAACTCTGATATTAAACTGATGTGCAGAAAAGTGTTTATTGATGTGTATTACATAAAAATCTTCAGGGTAATTGAGAGTTAGTTTCTATAGCTTATCATGCTGGGACTTATTTTATGAACACTTTTTTTGTGCGAGTTTATTGCATGAATCATATGAAATATTTTACAGGACTTTTTTTTTTTAAATTTACTATTTATGCATACAAATAAATTTATTTTTTAATAGTCCATGTCTGTAAGTGATTCTGCAGATAAGGAAAGCATGAAAAATGAAATCTATTTTAGGCTTTAAGCATGAATATATCATGTGCTGATTTTTTCTTTAAAGATTTCTTGTTGCCATTACAAAAGTAATGCTGCAAAGGAAATTCAGTAAAGTATATTCTCATACAGCAGATGGATGCATTTTAAGCTGGTTTTAAAACCCTTATAATTAAAATAGAAAATGAAATAAAAACATGTCAGATTTTGTGAAATATGAAAATTTAATGCAGATAACCTGAACTATGCAGATTAACAACAATAATTTAGAATTTTGAAAAATGATGACCAGAGATTAAAAATGCAATCAACATTTATAAATTCTCAACCCCCCCCCCCCCAAAAAAAAAACAAAAAACAAAAACAACAACAAAAAAAAAAAACACACCTAAAATATATTAAAAACTGAAACTATTGTAAAAATATAATAAAATCAATTGATAAGAACTTTCAAAAACTTAAACCCTTTCTTCTTTAAATATATATCCTAGAGCTTAATTGAGAATTCATATGAAATATGAGCAGGAACACTCACAATAAAACAAAACAAACTAGCACAGCGAGCAATTACTATATGTGCAAATATAAAAAATATACAGTAGACTCCCTTAAATCCGTGAACGCCTAAAATCCGCGTATTTTTTCAGATGTAAACAATGAAAATTATAGTTAAGTTGCAGGAACAAAATTCAAGATGGCGCCGAAATCAGCGACTACTGCAATGCTTTTTTTTACTAAATTTTTTGTTAATCATTCTCTTTTGGCTATTACAACTGATTTATTACTAAATAAATTTACATTACTTTTGATTTTGATATAAATTAGCATATCTATATAAAAAATTCCAGGGTTGGAAATGGAAAAATCCATGAACCGGAACGCTATTTAATTATTGTTCGCAGAATTTTTTTTTTAAATTATAGACAAATTTATTTTTAAACATACAAAGCAGTATAAGAAAAGCATTCAAGACTCTAAATAACAATGAAAAAAGTTACAGTGAGCGCAATAAGCTATATATACTGATAATAGCATTAATACTGTTCTACTTGCTTTCACTAGATGGCAGCATAGGACTTTTGGAATCGAATTGAATCGATTTCATTCGTAATAATTTAATATTTTACATAATTATTTTAATAATTACTTACTTTTAAACTAATAAATTTTTTTAATATTTTACTTATTTTAATGTTTCACTTTATTGTAAGCATTCATTATAATTTCCCTTGCTTAACTACCAATCAAATTAATGTTTCAAAAATGTAAACAAATCAATGACCAGAAATCTGCAAAATTCTAAAATCCGCACAATCTCTGGTCTCAAGCTGTGCGGATTTGAGGGAGTCTACTGTATACATACAATAACTCTCCAACTTATCTTTCTCAAAATAAGAAGATGCAAATTCTAAAAGACATAACAAGAAAGAAAAATCCTGCACCAAGCATGCAATATGAAACACTTTTCAACTCATTCAGAATACTGTAACAAAACTTCACCGTTTAATAAGGTGAAAGAGGAAGTCTAACTAAACAATTTGGCAACTTTTAATTTAATTGAGTTCTGTTGAGTGTTAATTATATAGAGTTGTCTAATTTTATAATCTAGAAAATTACAGAAAAACTACTCTAAATGCTAACAATAATATAAATCTGTAAATAAAGTAACTCTAAATAATACAAAACACGGAGACTGAATAACGAGTAAATAGACAAGTGTTGCCAGCAAGAAAATTAATTCTTTTACTGGGTTTGTACTTGACTTTAGCAGCAAATGCCAATGAAAAAAAAAAAATCTATGAACTCATGAGATACACTGCAGCTGAGATTTGCCGCTTAATTTGGCAAATTGTTGAGCAGAACAAATTTTGCACAAAATAAGCAAATTAAGGTCATGTATTTTGTAGAATGGCACATTTTTTCTCCTGAAGTAGCGTTGGTTCTTTCTACCAACTACTGATTTTTTGTATTGCATTACTTGCTATACTACATTGTCAAAATGCAGCGCACTACACTATAAATTACTGTAAAAAGTAGCGAGTACTGTAGTTTCACATTATTTCCGACCCCTGACTAAAAAACCCATATCTATACCCCACCCCTTAAAAATATTAATAAAATTAAATGAAGAATGAAGCTATTAGTATAATTTCCCAGAGAAAATTTCGTATAACAAACAAACAAACTGATTTAATTTAAAACTCAACCTTGAGTTCAATTAAGAAAAAAGGCAGATATAAATGTTAATTTACGCAAAATGAATAACAAAATAAAAAGGCAACATACTGCTGATATATTTAATGATCCATTCCTTGTATACTTGTTGTACAAGTCACACATCTTTTCTCTACTGGACTTAAAGATTTTCAGAGGCCCATCAGAATCATCTTCAAATATCAACTTTCTTTTCCTTTTGCTGGTATCAGCAATCAATCCAGGTTCTTTATTGATTGGAGATACAACAACATCAGGTAGAGTAAATTCTTTTTTGGTATGTGAGGTACTTGGTGTAGACGATAAATGATGATTAAATGAAAATACTGGTTTATTCCTGTCTTGATACAATACAGGAGAATTGATGGATACTTTCACATCATGGTGAAGAACACTCTTTACTGAACTTCGAGGGTTTTGGGATACCGAAAATTCTTTCTCATCTACTGTTGATTTTCTGAACACGTTCGTTACTGTATCATCACAAGAAGTCTGAGAACTTGGTGAGCTATTTGAGCTTAGAGAGTCATCAACAGCAGTTTTTACTTTTACATCTTCAACAATTTCTTTTTTAATCAAAGAATTTTCAATGAATTCTCTAGTAGGAGGTCTGATGCTAGGCACAAAATGAAATCTTTTTGACGACACTTTTGGGAGGGAAGGAGCAACATAACATGAACTCTTGAGAACACCTAATGACATCTTATCATTAGAAACAACAGATTTAAGTTGAAAAGAATCATTTTGAGATATGGAAATGTTTTTGAAATAGCCATCTGACTTATAAGTTTCTACAGAATTATCAGCTGTTCTCATCACCGATGATCGAAGGGAGGCTGAACTACATCCAGAAGCAACACCTTCAGTATCTTGAGAAAATGAAGTATTTTGAAATGTAGGACATAATAATGATATGCTATCATTATTACCTGATGAATGTATACCATACAATGAATTATCTCCATAGAAACTATGTATCATAGTGTCTAAAAGAACGTTATCAGGCACAAGCTCTTCAGGTATTTTTATATTTTTGCTAGGCAAATTTACATTAAGATTTTTATCTTGTAATTCATATACAACTTGTTCTACTTCAGGTATATCTACTGGCTCAGTCTTTATAACAACAATTTCAGAATTCTTGTGTATTAAGTTGTTTTCACTAGAAGAAGTAACAGCATTTTCTGAATTGGTCTGAAGTGAATTCTGTTCGGGCTGAGAGCTTATAATGAAATTGGAACCAGGCATAACATAATTGCTATCAATTAAGTTATCGCAAAGTGTAGCAGACGAAATACTTTCTCCTTCCATTTCTTCAACAGAATTCATATTTCCATCAAACTCTTCTCCAATGTCACAAGATTTGACAATCATACTCAAAATATCTTCTTCACCATTAAAAGGAATACCTAATGCATTTGTTGTCTGAATATTTTTGTTTTCAATGTCTGACGTGCTGCTAACAGAGCAACTTTGAAGTAACTCATTATCTTCCAGAAAATTTACACATTCTTGAGGATCTGGTTCATTTTCTTTGATAACAATGGCAGAATCATCGACATAATTAGCATTTTCAGCAACAGATACAGAAGCAAGCATGACAGGCAAAAATTGTCCATCTGCATTCAGATTTTGTTCATCAAATGTAGCAAAGTTGACAGTTGCTTCTTGACATGGATTATTAATAGCTAATACAGGAATAGTATTACTTTTATAGGATGGAATAAGTACACTTGACGTGTCTGCAGCAGTGATAATAGCATTGTTACTTGTGAGATCTGAATTCAACTGCTTTTGTATACTGGAATCAACGTCAGTTTTAATAAACGCCTCATCAATTTCAAGATTCTTTGGTACTTCAGAAACAAGTTTCAGTTTATTTTCTATACTCGAATTTCGGCTATCAGTTGCTAAATCAGTCTGTAAACACTGTTCATAACTCTGAGAATCCATGCCATTTGAAAGAATCATGTCAGCCGAACTAATGACAGAATCTATTTCAGAATCATTCAAAAGAGGATTCATTTCACTATCACTTTCAACAAGACATTCTTGGAAGTCTAAAATGCGGACATTGGGCAAAGACTCCTCAGCATTAGGCACAGATTCTTCAGCATTTGGCACAGAATCATCAGGTTTAAATACTGGGTCAGAGTTAGGTTCTTCCTTGATAATTGCAGATAATTTTAAATCAGCTTCACAAGATGCTTCTGACTTGCAACTCATTACTTGTTCTACTTCGAAGTCTGTAGGAGTTTGACTAAACGAAGGGATACTTTCGAGGTCATCCAAAACTTTATTAATATTCTTATCTAAAATATTTTCAAATGAAATTTTAGATTCTTTATTGCTTACACCATCCTTGGAGTTTGCTTCAACACTTTTCACATTTAATGTCAAAACCGAATTTTCACTTTCTGACTCCATCAAGTTACATGATAATGAGCAAGTCTCATTGGACTGTTTAACTAATTTTTGCAAATTAACAAATGATAAATTATCTTTTTGATTGAAACTACTTTTTGTATTTTTATCAAAGGACATGTTAAACGCAGCTGTTTTTTCTTGAGGTTTTATTTGTGGTGGAGAGAGATAAGCTAAATTCCACAGAACTCCCATGTCATCCCGCTCCACACTTTTAAAAACATCATTTGGTTTCAAAGGATTTTGTGCATGTAGATTTGTTTTTGGTATTTCTTTTCTAGAATGTTCACTACTGTCATTTGAAAAAGGACCACAACTCATATCATTTTCAATCATGAGAGATGACGCTTCAAATGTATTGAAAGGAAGAGGAGAAGGGGAATGAGACGGTGAAGAAAATGTGAACAAATTTTCAAATATTCTTTTTGGATCAATGTAAGAATCAGCACCTTTGGAATCCACAATTGGAGAGGGAAATGAAGCAACAGCAGGTTCACACACTGTTTCAGACTTACGAATATTCATTACAGGTTTGTGAATGTATTTTTCAATTTCTAATGAGGACATTTTTTTTAGATCTATTACACAAGGTTTACAATTTACAGAAATATCAGATGAAGCACTGTCAAAATTTTCTTGATTTTCACAGTGAGATGCTTCTTCAACAATGTCATCATCATTATTATCAAAATCCATTTTGAAATCTGGACAATGTAGACTGTTTCTATGAGAAGAAATTTTAGAATTGGATGATGACCTTCTTTCTCGTAACTTACACTGAGTAGGGAGTACAAGATCATCACCTGTTTGAGCATTACTTTCTTCTATATGTACTTTCTTTTGGTTCTGATTATCAGTCAAAGAAACTTCAGATGGATTTTTTATGTCAGAGTGTGTTTTAATTTCACATGTCATTTCATTCAATTGGGCTAATTCTTTTTTAATGGATTCAGCATTTTTTAGTGGTGATTTTTTCTTAGGAGAAATAATCAAAACTTTTTCTGGGGAGGCATCTTTTACTAACAAATTAATCTTAGTATTATTATCATTTGCTGATATTAGATCTTTTGATATATTGGCTAACAGAGGTTTATACTTAAATTTTGGTATTTTATTTTTATAATTTTCTTTGCTTATGCTTTCTTCAATGAAGGTTAAGGGTTTTTCTGGCTTTTTACTTTCAATCAGAAGTGGACATTTGAATTTTGCCTTTAACTTTAAATCATTTACATCACACTTTATGACTTTGGTCCCAAGTGTTTTGTTGTTATGTTTCTGTTTTTCACAAGTTTCAGCATCAATTTCAGGTTTTGCAATGGAAGTGTTTTCTGTAGATATTGACTTGCTTTCATCATCACTTTCTGACTCAATCCCTTCTAATTCTTTATCAACAACAACTATTCGTTCTTCATTACTTCTGGTAGTTATTCGTTTAAGTTTTAGTTTCATTTTCAGGCTATTTTTTGGTCTATTTTCTTCAGAATTATCTTCAGTTAATGATGAATTTGGGGCGTTTAAGCCATCATTTTTTGGAGTAGACAAATTACAACGTGTAACCAGGGAAGGTGAATTATTATCTATTTTTTCACTTTGAAATGATTCTTGCTCACTACTTGATATAGATGTGGATAATTTAGAACTTTTGCTTTTTGCCATTGAATTACAATATTGCAAAATTGCATTCTTTAAACCTTCATTTCTTGATTCTTTATGCTTTTTATACTTCTGTTTAACATCAAGAGCTGATTCAAATGTTCGAGATTTCTTTTTGGATTTTTTAGAATGTTTTTTCTTTTTTGGAGCAATGCAATAATATGAATCCACTTTTTTGAAGTCAGGATCCCCGTTATCCAAATAAGTTAAAGATTTTACCAGTCTTATGTTTACACTCAATGGATTGGATTTCTTTTTCTTTCTCACTTTAAACTTGGGAATTGGAAGTTTTTCGTTTTTATGTGAAGCATAAAAATTTATTTTTTTCTTCGAAATTATGCACTTTAAAGCTTCCCGAGATCGAAACTGTAAAACAGGATCAAGATCCCCATCTATAGACCAGTCAGAATTTTCATCAGAGTCTTCTACTGAATATACATCATTGGGAGCTGAGTTTTCAATTTCAGGGAGATTTCGGATATCTTTAGGATTGTTCTTTCTAAACCGCTTCATGACAAGTTGATTTTCTTCAATAGGTTGATCTTCTTCTTCATTATATGATACAACAGATAATGTTCTTTTGGGTCTTATAATTTTTTGAGAATCTGCATCAATAGTTACATGCTTAGGAATATAATCCTCTTCTTTATTTCTCCGTCTATTAAATTTTAATGATAATTTACTACTGATATTTCTTCTTAAGTTACTGTTACAAGATTTATTTTTCAGAGAATATCTAGAAAACAAACTGTTATCAAGATCATTTTCAGCTGAATTAAGAGGTGATTCAAAGTCATAAACTTGTTCTATAGAGTTTTTTTCACATGTAAAGGAAGAATTACTAAAATCTGGGCTAGATTGAAGTTTTTTTTTATCAGGTGCATCAAAATTCACAGATCTCCTTCTTAAAACAGGCCTAGTTGTTTTGCGAACAGAGAAATTTGACAAAGAATTACGCCTACCCCTATTAGGAGGGAGAAATGTGTTTGTTGTATATTTAGGACCACTTACACCCAATTTATGGTTGAGTACCATGTTTGAGCTTAGATTACGATCTTTTGATTGGTGTGCTCGGGATCGAAAAAAACGTTTCTCCTTTACAGTAGGCGGTGTTTTTTGTTCATGACTAACTTCTTTCAATATCAAGCAATCTGTATCTGTTTCATTTTTGCAATACTTTTCAATAAGATCTTTACAAGGTTCTAGTTGGACAACAGGAATACCAGCACCAAAATTTTGGGCTTTAGATTTGTCAGTTGCACCCACATATTCTATCTCTAAATCACAAGAATTTTTTTCATGAACCCGAGAACCAATGGAGGCAGTATTTTCTTCACTATTGCTAAAATGATGATCATCTGACTCATTTCCCAAATCAGAATTCATAGCAGGAGAGTGATGTTGATTCATAAGGGATGCTTTTTTTCTTCTATATAATCTAAGTTCAGATAAAAAAATTGTTGTCTTTCCTTCTACAGCTGAAGAATTATTAGATTTATCAGACACAACATTAAGAGCACCATCAATTTTATTCTCATTATTAGTACTGGGTAAAACCCTTTTAGTGTTAATTTTGTTTGAAGCATCTTCATCTGTATTTATCACATCATTTTTTTCGTCTGCAGATGAATAATTATCATGTGTGTCTTTTTGCTCCACACTTTCAGAACAGATAGCACCTGATGATGTTTGAGAATTTTCAAAAGAAATTTCTGAATTTGAATTATCAGCATCCATTTCTGAATTTGAATTATCAGCAATCATTTCTGAATTTGAATTATCAGCAATCATTTCAGAATTCAAATTATCAGCAACCACTTCTGAATTCAAATTATTAGCAACCACTTCTGAATTCAAATTATCAGCAACCACTTCTGAATTTGAATTATCAGCAATCATTTCTGAATTTGAATTATCAGCAACCCTTTCTGAAAATGAATTATCCACAACTTTTTTTGAATCTAAATTATCAACAATCATTTCTGAATCTGAATTATCAGCAACCATTTCTGAATCTGAATTATTAACTGAATTCAAATTATCAGCAACCATTTCTGAATCTGAATTATTAACTGAATTCGAATTATCAGCAACCATTTCTGAATCTGAATTATTAACCAAATTTGAATTATCAGCAACCATTTCTGAATCTGAATTATTAACTGAATGTGAATTATCAGCAACCATTTCTGAATCTGAATTATTAACTGAATGTGAATTATCAGCAATCATTTCTAAATTAGAATTATCATCAATGATTTCTGAATTTGAATTGTCAGCAATAACTTCTGAATCTAGCTTATCTTCATTATCACTGGAATTCATATTTTCTGGTGAGAATAAAAAATCTAAACTATCTGGAATAATTTCAGGTTCAAAATTATCAGGTATAACAGGAATTTTAGAGTTCATTTTATATTCTCGAGAATTTTCTTCATCTGGCGTATTTTCTAAAACAGAATAATCTACTGAAATTTTTGAGCTTGAATTGGAATCATTTTGACTAATTCTTAAATTCGGATCTTTTGAATCAGTATCAGCACAAATTCTACTATCTGCATCATGCATCATTTTAGAATCTGAACTTTGACTAGATTCATTATTTACACAATCAAGAGACAAAAAAAGAGCATCTGTGAGTTTTTCATTGCTGTCTGTTGGATCTATTCTTTTTGGAGATAATTTACATAAAGTTTGTTCTGAGGTACAAGGGCTTTTAGGATCATGACCAAATTTTGTTTCAGTTACAAGATGGTTTTCTTTACTATTACAGGTCTTATTTTTTAATTTAAAAGTTCTTTTACTTAAAAATTCAGAATCCTTTTTATAGATAGGTGATGCAGGTTTAGAGCTACTACTTTCATTTGTAAGACTGGGAGTAAGTTTATTTGATACTTGCAAATCTAAAGGCAGAGGTGGTATTAGAACTTTTAGCTTGTTAAATTTAATGTGATTGAGGAAATCAGATTCTGATAATTTTTTAACTAGAACTATTTCTTTTCCAATTTTGGATAAATCTAATGAAAGAGAATGACTGCAAGAGTCACACTGATTGAACTCATCTCTATTCCAGCTATTATTAAAAATTCTTTTCTTGATAGGAAGACTCAAATGAGGTTCTACATGACTTCTTTTGATATGGATTTTGTTCCACTTAGATTTTTCTTTCAAACTAGATGGAGTAGCCCTTAACTGCTTTAAAATTTCTTTTTCATTAGGACTTAAAGCCTGATATAAAGCGTTGCTGCAACTTTCTCCACAATATTCTTCAGTCAAATGTTCATAGCATGATGTTTTACCTTCTGTTAAACACTCTACTTTATAAATGAGATTTGTTATTATTTCAAACACAATGTTAGATGGATCCTCAGCATCTGCTAAAGTATTATCTTGAGCAAAGTTCCGGCTGGAGCATGTGTGCTCTATGCTCACATCATTAGAATTTTCATAAATATTCATTATTAAGGAACAGTGAGCATTCTTTGATACGGGTACACATATTGGAAGAGGCGGGCTTTTAGGAGTTAATACTGGTGAGTTATCATCCACGAAATCAGATGAAAAATCACTCCCTGGTCTGCTTTCAGTTTTAATGAATATTGTTGGTGATAATCGCACAACAGGTTGGTAAAGAGTACAACATTTTATTAATGCTTCTTCAGTCATAGCTGCAGCAGTTTTTTCTTTATTTTTCTTTGAAGGCTTGTGATCTGAGAGAGAAAAAAAATTGTAGCAAAATATTATTGCCCAAATTAAAAATAAACACAAGTATGTGCAACTACTTTCAGAATAATACAGATATTTTTTAGTAAAATGTTATAAATTTTCAATACTACACATAAGAAAAAAATCACTGCTCACCATTCTCAACATCCTCATCAAAAGCACCATCAAGCTGTGGAATGGTGACATCTTCACTTGATGCTTCTGACTGCTCCATTAAAGTAGAGTTAAGATTTGAGTTAATCTTACATCGATCTGGATCAGAATTCAAAACCTGCGAAGACCACATCTCTTCAAGTTCCCCAGTAAATAACTGTGACATTTCCAATGTTTCATCGTCAACATTTTCACCCTGAATGTCATTTTCATGATTACAGCCTAAGATGCTATCATCATCTAGCTGAGTGGAATGACTGTTTACTAAGCTCAACATCAAGTTCAACATCTCTTCATCTTGAGTAGAAGCTAAAAAGAGTACAAGCAACAAGCATTTATTTAAAATAGTAATAATAATAATAATAAAAAAATCTGAAGAAAATATAGTAGAATAAGCTTGGAAAAAAATACTTTTTGTTTTAATATTAAAACTAGCAATATTAAAATATATAATACTGTGTTTACTCGCATAATAGTTGCATTTTTTGCCAATTTTTTATTGTGAAAGACTAGGTGCAACTATTATCAAGGGTGATTGTGACTCAGAGTGAAAAACCCTGAAAATTATCGATGCAAAATATACCAATATCAATTTACATAAAACTGATGCTGCAACATCATGACAATCAAATGACATATTTCTGCTGCTGTTTGAAATATACAATTGCAGAAACACATAATTTGATAAACTTACATTAATTTCACTGATAGCTAAATAATTTCATCAAATGGAGAGTTCAGTTTATCTTGCTAACTATGCAAAGTTTGAATTCTATAATCAGTAAATAAATTTATTCCAAGTACTCATGAAACAAGTACAAATTATGTGTTAAGAGTGGGATTAATCTTTACAAGTCAATACACCTAGTTATTTGAAAATAGTAAAAAAATGTCAAAATCAATCCAGTTTTACTTCTAAGTGGCTAAGTACACTATATGGCCAAAGGTGACCGGTCACTTGCGATTTTACACGTTTTACTAAATATCTAGAAAAATACTTGGGGAATTAACCTGAAAATGCAGGTGTGTAAACAATATAGTATAGGTCATATATTTCCGCGAAGATGTTTTCCCGAAACCCCATAGGGGACAGTCAACAAATTGATAAAGAGCTAATATCTTTTGGATATCCCTGTAAAAACTAATGTAGAAAAAGCATTCAAACTCGAGATTATTAATAAGTGGCTTATTGTAATATACTGTGTTCATTTTTATGAATACAGCATGTATACTCATAGAGAAATTAAGGTTTTTATAAAAACAGTCCCGAATTTCACAAAGTTTTTTGCTTATAATTTGGAGAGTTCTTAATATAAAAAAAAGTTCTTTTCAGAAAATATGGCAAACAGCATTGTACACAATAAACTGCAATCAGAATTTTAAAAAATTAAAATTGGATGAAAAATGAGCAGGTTTACTAAAAAATGTTTCACTGCGCATGCGTGAATGCAATCAAAATATAATGTGCACAATGTATTAGCGAAGTATATAGAACAACTTTTGTGAAAGTCTCAAAATTATAGTGTGAAAATTCTGAAAATTATCGTCGACAGAATAAGCTGGAAATCCGTTGTTCCTAAAAGGAAGCGAAAACATGAGGGGTTGTATCCAAATATAGTAGTATGTGCAATATTGTGTAAGCTATCTTGGCACTAATCAACAGATATTTGATACAACCCCTCATCTTTTTGCTTCTTTTTAGGAACAACATATTTCAAGCTTATTCTATCGACGATAAATTTAAGAATTTTCAAGCTATGATTTTTAGACTTTTACAAAAGTTGCTCTATATACTTCGCTAATATATTATGTACATTATATTTTTATTGCATTTGTGCATGCACAGTGAAACATTTTTTAGTAAACCTGCTCATTTTTCATCCAATTTTTATTATTTTTTAATTCTGATTGCAGAGTATTGTGTACAATGTTGTTTGCCTTATGTTCTGAAAAAAAACTTTTTTTTTATATTAAGAACTCTGCAAATTATAAAAAAAAACTTGGTGAAATTTGGGACTGTTTTTATAAAAGTCTTAATTTCTCTACGAGTATACATGCTATACTCATAAAAATGAACACAGTATATTACAATAAGCCACTTATTAGTTAATAATCTCGAGTTTGAATGCTTTTGCTACATTAGTTTTTACAGGGTTATCCAAAAGATATTTGTTCTTTTTCAATTTGTTGATGATCTCCTATGGGGTTTTGGGAAAACATCTTCGCAGAAATATATGACCGATACTATACTGTTTACACACCTGCAGTTTCAGGTTAATTCATTATGTATTTTTCTAGATATTTAGCAAAACATCTAAAATCGCAAGTGACCGGTCGGTCACCTTTGGCCATATAGTGCATTAGAGAAAAAAAGAAAAATTAATTAATAAATAAAAATTTCCTTTGTTTTTTTAGCTTTGCACACAAGGTAAATTTCTTATCTTGCTTTCTTCCTGGGTATTAAACATTACAGATATGCAATTCTGGACATATCTGTACTGAGATTGAGATGGATAACACACCAGGGGTGATTCTGAGTTAAAAAAAAAAAAAAATGTATCTGAAATTCAGAGCACCTTTTCTGAAAGGTTACAGCAGATGGGGGAAATCACTCCTGGTTCTAATTATGTGTTTTTTCTGCGATCCTTTCGCGATCTTTCAGCGAAATTTGCTTTTTTTTTTTTTTGCGATTCTTTAAAAAAATTCATGCTTTTTCCCTGTGATCCTTTAACAAAATTTGCGTTTTTCCAGCAATCCTTTGATGATATTTCCGTTTTTCCAGCGATCCCTTGATGAAAAATCGCATTTTTTTCCGCAATCTTTTGATGAAAATCGTGTTTTTCCTGTGATTCCAGAGGGAGGAAAAATTCCTCGCGGTTTTAATTATGTTTTTCCTGCGATCGTTTGACGAAATTCACATTTTGTTTCGCAGTTCTTTAAAGAAATTGGATTTTTTTCGTGATCCTTTAATAAAATTTGCATTTTCCCGTGATTCTTTGACAAGATTTCCGTTTTTCCGTGATCTTTGGACGAAAATCGCGTTTCTTCCTGCAATTTTTTGCGATTCTTTAACAAAATTTGTGCTTTTCTCACGATCCTTTAACGATATTCCCGTTTTTCTCACGATCCTTTGACGATATTCCCTTTTTTTTCGCGATCCTTTGATGAAAATAGCATTTTCCCCATGATTCAGGGATGGCGAATATCCTTTCCGGTTCTAATTATGTGTTTTTTTCTGCAGTCCTTTGACGAAATTCACGTTTTTTTCCCGCGGTTCTTTAAAGAAATTGCTTTTTTCCGTGTTCCTTTAACAAAGTTTGCTTTTTTCCAGCGATCTTTTGATGATATACCTGTTTTTCCCACGTTACTTTGACGATATATCTGTTTTTCCCGTGATCTTTTGACGAAAATTGCATTTTTCCTGTGATCTTTTGACGAAAACCTTGTTTTTTTGCGATCCTTTGATGAATTTTCTGTTTACTTTGCCACCATTTGATGAAATTTGTGTTCATTTCGAGATTCTTTGACGAAATTTGCATTTTTTTTCGCAGTCCTTTGACGAAATTGTCGATTATTTTACAGCGAATGATTAAGGAATTGATTTTTTTCGAGGACCATTTGTCGAAATTCGCAATATTTTTTAATGTCCGAATTTTCCAGTAAACATAACGATCTCATAAACCCGGAAGCATAGATCGAAAACCCCGAAATCCGGGGTACAATCGGAACACAATCACCCCTGTTTTATGTGGGGAAATCTACTACACAATATTGTACACTCTAATGCTAAAACATTACTGGTATAAAAAAACACATTGTCATAAAATTAGTAACTTAGCAAATGTTTTCAGATTATGTGCTGTTTATTAAGTAACAATTTTCTTTTTATGGTAATATTTTTATAGACATAAAATTTACAAAAAATCTTTGTGAAAATTTAGACAAAAAAATTTTCATAATAAATCTTTTGGACTATTACTGACAATTTTTTCTGCTTACGCGAGGGCGGCTATTATGCAAGTAAACACGGTAGTATTAAAACTTAAGAGATGAAGTTTAACAATCTTGTATTGTCCCTTTTATCCTTTTGTACCGTAATTTCGAGAATATGCGCCGCACCTGCGAAAATACAAGAAAAAAAATTTGATAGAAGTATCGCACCTACCGTAAGCACAACACTTACGGAAATACATTAAAAAAAAAAAAATTATGCTATTTTCAGAGATTTTTTTAAATGTTTTGCAGGG
Source organism: Maratus speciosus (assembly GCA_963932465.1). Lineage (NCBI taxonomy): Eukaryota > Metazoa > Arthropoda > Arachnida > Araneae > Salticidae > Maratus > Maratus speciosus. The sequence goes on along the minus strand of OZ010791.1, from coordinate 37,927,129 downwards.
ATTTTTTCACATTTGTAAAAAAATGCAATTTCAAACTTTTAGTTCAATATAGTAAATTTAGTTCTTTTTCGATAAAATTTAATATGAATTCTGTTGGCATATAACACCATATATATAAATTTCTAAGGTTATATGCATAATCAGTTTTACTGATTTTCTTTTTAAATAAATGCCTTTTATTTCTTTAATTATCTTTTTAGACAGGCTGGTCCTCTTTCAACATCTTTATTTTATCCTATACAACCTTTTAATTTCCTCCACCACATACTTTTACCTCCCGTATCATTGACAATCTTTTCCTATTACATCAACCGGCCTTGCCATGAACAGACTGTCGCGATAACGCAATTCATCACTAGATGGCATAGCGTATCTAGTTTGACTGATGTTTAAACCATGTGCGGCGTAGGAGAAATCTTTCATCCTTGACTAAGGACATGTATTCTGATAGTGGGAAGCCCGGTAGCAGAAAGTTCGAGACGGGAGACGGGCGTCGCAGATTTTCTTTTCTCTTTTGCAGATTCTTTTTCATCGAACTTTTATTTTGCTTCGTATTATGTTTAGCTCTTTATTACTTAATACAAAAAGTTAAGACTATTATTAATAAAAATTTATAAAATGCCTAAAAACGCTACAAGTAAGTGATTGTTTGATTAATTAACGCTTCATTAGGTGCGTTCGTAATTATATAAATACGTAGCACCTATAGTTGTCGTTCAGTCCGTCTGTCTGTCCACCCGTCTGCATATAACAGAGCAAAAACTACCCAACCGAATCGTTTAAAATTTAAACTATATAATTGTTGAATAATTTAATGATGTTACAGCCTTCCGAATGGTCTGAAATTATAAATATATAATTGTTGCAAGATTTTATCGAGTCATTTCATATTTTATGAAAATCAGATGTATAGTTTAATTACAGGGACAGTCAAAAGTTTAACGTTACATTACGGCCAATGGGAGAAAATTATTTCAAGTGCATTTTAATGACGTTACAGCCCTTTGAACAGCAGGAAATTGATATGCACTTATGAAGTGCACTAAAATATACATTCAGTACAATATGCTGTGCAAAAAGTATTTATAAAACAAGTTATAGTACGAACGCACCTCATTTGCCACGTTTGACGAGCAATTTCCAACTTGTTTATAAAAATGTTTTACCTGCAGATTATTTTTTGCCCCTGAATTATCTGTCGCAGACACTTGGAGAAATTTCTGCTACTGGTGTGGGAAGTAGCGGGCAGTCTCGTATTTTCTTTTAGCTGTGTTCGTCGGAAGCAACTCTTTATTTTACAGTTTTTATAGCATGACAAAGTAAAGGTCTGCAATGTGAATTAGTTCTAGAAATGTTTCAGTTTTATGGTAGCTGAAGATTACTTAATCAGTTGCTTTTAAAGAAAGTAAATTACTATTCTACAATGACCTGAAGGCATTGTCTATTTTTCATTTACATTGCACAGTGATGTACTGGAATTTTTTTTTCCTTACATAAAAGTTCAACTACAGAATCGAGAGCTTTTTAACCATTGGCTGGTGAAATGCTTATTTTTCTTTGGATGCGTATTATTGTAAGTAAGAAGAGCGAGATTTATTTTCCTCGAGTTATTTCAAGCTGCGTTTAAAGTGTCTCTGCCAGCTAAACTGTTTTAAGGATGATAAATATTTTATTACCATCTACAAGGTTCTCTGGTGGTTTAAAAAGGTTGACTTGGGTTAACATAGTTGATTTTGAATAGTGTTCAGCATATATTAATGAAATGTTCTTTTTTAAATGTTTTGCTTCCCTGCAGAACCCGTTGTTAAATTAGTAAGTCCATTAATATTTTTTTCATTTGACAATGTGCTGCAATGGTTTTCTTTTATCAAGTTATAATTTCTTTTAGTCTTTTGTATGTTAATAAAGTCTAACTTGAATAAATGAAATTGATATTTTAAATAAAGGTTGTGGAGTTAAATAAATTATTAAAGTATTTATAAGTTAAACATTAAAAGCTCACTTCTATTGAAAGATAAATGTTTAAGCAGTGTGCCAAACTTAATAAAAGGAGTGAATGTTTTAGTTAGGGAATTCTGAATGAATTTCTGGGTCACTTAATTAATGTTTTGGTCTTATTAGCTTAAATTTCTTTGTTGTTTTTAAACTTAAAGTTTATTAAATAGTTTTTCTTGTTATTTTTCTTTTGAGCTTTTAACTATTTTATATTTAACCCCCGTGTTCCAGCAACAGCTCTGCTGAGTTCGGCAGATGTTTAACACTAATATGAATAAAATTGAATGGATTTTTATGAACCTGTTGCAATTTCATTGCAGGTTTGTTTACTTTGATATACAGCCAAATTATCAAAGTTACTTGGTCTATATATACAGTTATTAATTTCTTATGAATAAATAAACTTGTAATTTTATCTTAACTTTCGTCATCTTACATATTTATTATCTTTAACCATTTACTCATTCCATTTCCTTTTTAGGTTATTTTCATTTTAATGGTTTGTCTTAGAATTTTTAAACCTTCAAGAGCCAAAGCCATTCCAATTGCATTTCAGGCAGCTTTGCTATACTTTTTCAGACCAAGGCTTTTACTTACGTAATGCCAGGACAACAAATTTGTACAGTGATGTTTAAATTTTTCATGAATTTTTTTTAATATGATTTTTACAGTTTTTTCATGTTTCACGGAGATTTTTCGAAATTCGTTACAGAAATCTTACTTTAATCTATTAGCCCAGTATAGTAATTTTTGTTCACTGCAATTTTTGAATTATTTGGTGAATTTCACAGACGTGTTATGGACTCAGGAAAAAAAAAAAAAAAAAATTGCTGAACCTTCACGACATCACAGACTTTTGACGAAATTTTCATTTTTTCCATGGCATTTTGACAAAATTCGTGTTTTCTGCAATTCTTTGATGAAATTCATGTTTTTTTACGCGATCCTTCGAAGTAATTCGGATTTTTTCCATGATCCTTTGACGAAATTTGTGCATTTTTCACAATATTTAGACAAAATTGCAGGTTTTATTTGCGATCCTTTGATGAAATTCGTGTTTTTTCTGCGATCATTTGACGAAAATTGCATTTTTTTTTCGCAATCAAAAAATTGTTTTTTCTACGATCCTTTCACATATTTCGCATTTTTTCTCTGTTCCTTTGACAAAGAGTTAATTTTTTCTGTGATACTTTGACGAAAATTGCATTTTTTCGACGATCCTTTGATGGAATTCACACTTCTTTTCCACAAAATGTTCAACAAAATTAGCATTTATTCCACGATCTTTTGACAAAATTCATGTATTTTCCACGATCTTTTGAGGAAATTTGCATTTTCCTGCAATCCTCTGATGAAATTCACATTCTTTCCTCGATCACTTGACTTCACTTGCTACCTCCCCTAAAAATGTCAACAAATTTGAATGCATATTTGCATTGATCCCAGGGATTATAAAATTCAATGCCGAAAAAGCAGAATTCTGCATTTCTGCGGGAAAGTAGCATGTCTGATTTCAGCATTTTTTTCATCTTTTATTCTTTTACATATATATATATAATAAATTTTATCTTCTATTCAATAAATTTTATTCTGCATTCCTACAGCTATTTTTGAAATTTTTGGGATTTTTTTAGGCAATTTTTAGGGGGTTTCACAATTTGTGGTGATTTTTTTTTACATTCATAAAACATATTAATATCTTATCCCAATATAGCAAATTTTGTCCTCTTTTCAATACAGCTTATTCGTATTTATACAGTGATTTTCAATGAGATTTTTTACATGTTTTGTGCAATTTTTTGACATTTGTAAAAGGAATCCAGTTTAGACTTTTTTTTTATCTAAAACTTTGTTCCTCTGCGATTTTTGAATTTTCATGCATTTTTAAAATCTTTTGTGAATTTTTTTATGCAATTTTTAAAGTTGTTTTTTTTTTTTTTTTTTTTTGAGATTTGCAAATATATTTTAAATTCAAGATGTAAGATATTTATTTAAAAAAGTTTTGATTCCAAATCATTTCGATAGTCAGGCTCATGCCTGCAAATTTTATTCCTTTAAGCGTAAAAAAGATTCTGTGACTATGTCAGAAAGTTTTGCGTTGATGAAAAAAAATTGTTGAGCAGCAAACAGAAATAATGATTAAAGGAAAAAGAACCTAAAGCAAAACCCTTCTTTTCCTACTTTAAAGAGGGAAAAAAAAAAGGTATTTTCGTTGTTAATTGGCCGATTTTGTTCAAATTTTCAGCAAGTTTTGATAATAATAAATTAGGAGTCAGTGTTTTATAGCTACCACTAGACGGCATTGACCATTCAGATGTACTACACAGCATTTGTAAGTTCTTACATCACTATGTCGCTCTTCCGGGAAAAGCCGATAGTTGCTCCTAACATTGTGTAATAAATCAACTTCTGAATATCTGTAATATATATAAAACAATCCAGTTTATTTGTTTTTTACCTTGCGTTATTATGTGTTGAGTTAATAACAAATGGTGTAGCTACGTTTTAGGAGTGATGGCAATAGTTTTTATTCAAGTTTATTTGAGTTTTTTTCCAAGTTTTAGTTATGAGTTAAGTTTTTGTTATCTTAAAAGGTTATTTTAACTTTGAATGTTATGTTGTTGGTGAATTTACTCGTCAAATTATTGTTCAAGTAAATCATGTAGTTGTTTAAGCTGAGCTACTGAATGGATTCAGATTTGGTTGCTTTTTATCCTTGAGGTTATTCATTTATACTCATGGAAGGACAAGCACTGAGTCAAGTTTCTGACTGCATTTGTTCTGAAATAAATCAATGTTTGTTTTTTTGCTTTCACTTCTGAGTTTAAGGAGTTCACATAATGAAATTTCATTCAACATTAAAGTCAAGCATCTTTATTTTCTGTCTCTATTTATGTGTTACATAACAAACATATTTTGGCTTGCCATACTTTTGTTTCAAGCCACTAAATAAGATGACAAATAGAATAGTAACATAATATGTTCTGGATCATCGATCACTCAATACTTATTAATGAAATATGGTGTTCTGCTTTTCTAAATATGTGTCACAAAGTCTGTTTTTCATTTTCCAGTTGGTTTAATGAATATTTAAATACAGAGAAGTGGTTTTGATATTATCTTACTTTAAAGTAATTAACATCAAAGCATTTTTTTTTAGTTTTATCAAATTTACTTATTGTTTTATTCTTATTTGTTACTTTTTAGTTTTCAAAGGATTTAATAAATATTAATGTTTTTATTACTTCTTTGTTTTCTTTACACCACATACATTAGTACAGTAAAACCTCCCTAAAACGACCACGTTCCGTTCCAATAAAAACTGGTCGCTCTGAGAGGTGGTCTCTTAATGGAAGTCATGTTTAAATCTAGATTTTAATTGCTGAAAAAAGGTATCAATTACTAAAATAAATTTTTCACATTAGGAAAAAATATGAAAATTTAAGTATCAAAACAAAAGTTAATTACATAAGTTAATTAGTGCAAAGTTTAAAAAATGAATACATTGACGTTTGTTTTGATTTTACGGTTTTATCTTCTATAATTTTTATTTCTAAGTCCTTTTGAAGTTCAGTAAATAAATTCAATTTTTTTTTGGACGGGAACAAATTATGATGATTGCATTAATTTAACTATTTCCTTGAGAGTTTACCAACAGAATAGGGCAGGGGAGTTTATTGACTGTCATCCTTACTTTGTCATCAGAGTTAATTTCATTGCCTAAAAAGGTACAAAGGGGTTTAAACACTTAAACGTTACCGGAATAAATAGAAACTCTAAACTTAGTTTAGAAGTTTGATGAATAATGTGCTCTCCGGTATTATTACTCTTGTAAAACCTTCTTCAAGTGACCAGGAAAAAACGGAATTTGTTTCATTTTCTTCAAAGAAATGGGTCACTCATGGAGGGAGTTCAACTGGGGTAGTCTCTGAATAGAGGTAAAATTAGTATTGAGCCTATTAGAATAAATTTCATTCCATGTAAAAATGGTCGTTCAGGGAGGTGGTTGCACAGGGAGGTTTCACTGTATTGCTTTTTTTTAATAAGCTATTTTAAATTCAATGTGTTTATTTTTTGATTTTCAGTTAATTTTTTAATAGGTTACGAGAAAATTAGCAAATTCGTATTGTAAAACATATAACACTTACATTAGAAGTTTTTAAAATACATTAAATATAACATTTAATCAGACCATAGCTAAAAGCATTTTTTAATAGCTTTGTGAAAAGGTGCAGTTTTCATAAAAAGTAATCAAATAACTAATACTTTTAAATTTTCAAATACATATTTACTGGAGAAAATTATTTCAGTTGTAATTGCAAATTAATATTAAAAATAGTTTTTAAAAATTCAAAAAGACAATTAGTGAAATTAGACATTTTTTTAAACAGTGTCTGAAAATTTAAAACAACTTACACAAATCTGAAATACTAGGAGATGATTCTTCAGAACCTACATCAAGAAAGATTAATTTTAGTTTGAACAGATGATGACAACTTTAAAAACATTTTAAATAAACAAAATAAAGTCTTATGCAAAAATTACCAATAGCATTACATAAAATTCAGGGCCTTAAAATTTAGGTGCTTTAATATTACAATAATACAAAAAAATATCAATTAAATTAAGATTATTAGCAAAAATCAAGACTAAGAATAATAAATATTAATAATGTATACATAAAAAATTCATGTAACAATTTACAATGCCAGACATACCCACAAATAATAACATTTTTCACTATGTTACGGCATGAGGAGTCCATCTGTCCTTTTTTTTTTTCTATGTTACATAGCACATGCTGAAATGAGTACTTGAAGCTCTTAATACGAGAAATAGGCAAACTTTACAATGTGGGATGTAACGATTTAATATATTTAGCAAATTTTAATATATTTTGAAATTTAAAATGAGACATTTAATAGACTAAAAAATACAATAACATTAGTACAAAACAAATGTATATTGAAAACCAAAGTCATTGTTTACGCGTATTCACTAGAAATGAGTTTGGGCTATTTTTCAGAGCCCGGGGCCACACGAGCCTGAAAATTTTTGTGTCGTAAGAGCCTGAGCAAATATGCAATAGAAAAAAAAATTGACATATTAATAAAAAAAAAAAAAAATTCAAAGTAATATCTCATTTTTTAACAATGTCTTACATAGTAATAACTGTTAATCCCTAGCATACAATTTTATGAAAATTTATATCCAATCATATAATAAACAAGTAATATAAAAATTTTGTTTTTAAAATCAATGCCTACTTAGGTCATCAAAGAAAAATTTAATATAATCCCTTAAGCTAATATTAGTTTTTGTTGCATTAAAATATCTCAATTTGTTGATTTTCTATAAGCAAGTAGGTTTACAATGGAACTCTATGGGAATTTGGCGAAATATTAGAGATATCGCCGTTGGCGTCCCTTTTGGCGACTCATTTTGGTTGCCAAATTTGGCAATATATCGCCAAGTTGGCAACAAACTTGGCGGTATTTGACGACAGAACAGGGTCCCCCCTATGGTAATCCCTTATTGAAATGCTTTCATTGATCTTCAATAACCAATGGCCGCCATTTTGTCTCCCATATAAAACTAAAATTAATTAATTAAAATTTAATTAATGAATTAATATTTGAAAATCTGTATTAACATCAATTGTCATCCAGTACAAGTTTAAAAAAAATTATTTCAACTTGATAGGATGAATAATAAGTATTTTATTAAGGATTGAAAATTTCAACAAGATATATAAATAAATAAATAAATATAGGGAGAGTGTGAACTAATAGTAGGAATTGAAAAAAAGGAGGTTGGTATGAAATAAAAATATACTTTATACTTAAAAGGGTTCTCATATTTTTTTCTTATTCTCATATTTTATTCATAATTCTCATATTCTCATCATTTTATATTCTCAATAAGCAAATCTGATGAACACATTAACAAAGTGCATTTTATGAATAAATGCACGAAATTTGCAGAAATATCATGCATTTTATGAATAAATGCATGAAATTTGCAGAAATATCTATTTATATGCAGAAGAATCAAACGTTTTTTATATTTTCTATAAAATGTGTACATCTTAAATTATAATTGATTTCTTTTTCATAATAATCTTTCCTGACTGTCATGTCCATTAAAATCAGCTTAAATTAAAAAAATGATACTGTTATCTAAAACTCTGGTGCAGGGGTCGATGCAGGATTTTTTTCTTGGGACCAATTTTGTGAAAAGTAAAAGTTATTTTTGTGACTTTTATTATTTTTTGTGGAAAAAAAAAAAAAAAAACCCATTTTGTAATGAAAGTTGAAATCCAGTTACTCAAATTCGGGCCAAACATTTATTAACAAAATCTTCTTTAAACCCTTTTGCTAAAGTTTTTGTTTCTGGTGAACTTGTTTTATTTTCAAATCACACATTTTAATACCTAACAAAATAAAAATAATAAGTTTTTATGGAAAGAAATCTTGTGAAGGGGCCCATTTTGTTAAATTCATTTTTGTGAAAGGGCCCTAAATAGGTCCTAAATGTTGTCTGGATCAACCCCTGTGGTGCTTTAATAGGAAATGAGGAAACACTACTTGGTTGTTTTCTAACAGAATAACATTACTTGGGAATTATATCTACTTATGATTGAAAGTGACTTTGTAAATAATGTGCAGAGCAGAGCTTCAGCATGAGCAGAGTTCATGCTAATGTATCATTTAAAATTTTCGAACTATCCACAGAAAATGAATATTTAATTTGTGTTAAACATCAAAAACTCATATTGTGCATATTTTTAAAAATATTGGTGAAGACCAATCAGCATGTGAAACACTATGGTATACAAAACAGATGCATCAGTCTTGTTGGCATGGTGAAAATGCAATTATTTTCGCATATAGAAAAATTTCTCTGATTTTTCCCTGATTCTGTAGAAACCATGTCCTACTATCGCAAACGAAAATGGAACTAAAAACAAATTCATTGTTTGTGCCTCTTCTGTAGGGTGCCATATCAAGAGATTGTCACCGTCAGAGTCACAATCTTTATAAACTGAAAACTACACCAGTATTCGATAAGGGAGGAATTTTAGGCTGGAATTTGCATAATATACGCAGCCTTAACTATCATACTTAGAAGTAAGTGCAAAAAGGATTCCTCAGACTTCCCAGCAGCAATTAAATACAATTCCCACCTGATCCTGTGCCCTTCACATAATCCAGGCGGCTTCATTGCAAAATTTAGGGAACGTCATAATGTTTTGGCTCTTCGGTGGGTGTATATTTAAGTATTGTGTGGCAGGGCAATACTTATTTATTTCCAGTGTCACTTCTCAATGTTAATTTTACATAGAAAAGCCTATGCAGATCATAACTTTTTCACTTTTTCTTCCCACCTTTTTGTCCCTGATGCCACTCATTTTTAATTCTTTGCTAATTCTAATAATATTATAAATTCAAAGTGTAAACACACTTGCCTGACGTCAGGGTCAAAACGGATCATAAAATGCCTGTGCATATAGGTGGATTATAATCAAGAGAGTAACATGGGCTAATTTTTATTTACATTATTCAAATATTTTTCTTAATAATTCAAAATTTCGCTTTTTTCATGGAGAATCAATGGACATTTTCTAATAATATTTAACATTTTTCTTTCATTGTTGTAAATAATTCAAAAGACGTAATAAGAATTTGCCTATTTTTAGTTGAATGAGTTTCACGTGAAACATGAAACTGAAATAGTTTTTTTTTAAGAATTAAAAAGAAGATGAATATGGCGTCATAGTTGAAATAAAAATTACATTTTCAAGCAGACTTTTTAAGTTCAGATTGTAATTTTTTGACCAAACTACAGCAACCTGCATCACTGCACTGGTGAAACATTTTGAATTATACATAGGTAAATTGCATCACAAATTGTGATGCGATATCGCACAAATCAAAGCCTGATGATGATACCCTCCATTAATTTTAAAATGTGTTCGTCTGAATGCAGAAGTTATTAAAAAATTTGACATATTAAACAAAAACCTAATTTGCAGAACAAATTAAAAAAACAAAATTTATTTCCTAAATTGTTTAAGCACGAGAAGGGGCAGATATTGAGATATTTCATTCAATTCGTTCTACATTTAATGTTAAATTTTTGTAACAAATAAGTTAAACCAATTGAACATTAAAAAATAAAAATGAAATTCATACAATATAATACTTTAAACACCTATATACTTAGATTCCGTTCAAATGAAATCGAAATAAATCTTAGACTTTTTCCATTTTTAAGTTGTAAATATTTGTACTGCAGATTTTGCATTATGTTTATGACAATTGTACATAATATGATAAGATACATGCAAAATACAAAACTTAAAAAAAAAAGTCTAAGATTTATTTCGATTTCATTTGAACGGAATCTAAGTATATAGGTGTTTAAAGTATTATATTGTATGAATTTCATTTTTATTTTTTAATGTTCAATTGGTTTAACTTATTTGTTACAAAAATTTAACATTAAATGTAGAACGAATTGAATGAAATATCTCAATATCTGCCCCTTCTCGGGCTTAAACAATTTAGGAAATAAATTTTGTTTTTTTAATTTGTTCTGCAAATTAGGTTTTTGTTTATTATATATATGATCCGGCACATACTGACGGGACTTGATTTGTTGATGTGAGGAGTGTATCTGCTTAAACAAGTGTAGTTTTATATTGTTCAGTTCAACATTTGTTAATTTTAGTCATGTTTAATTCAATATTAATTTTAGATTATTTTGTTTTAAAATGCATTCCCACATACATAAGTTGTCATTAAACTGAAGCAAATCTTTAAGAGCTTTCAAAACACGAATGGCTGTTCCATTCACCTGAGAAAACAAGACGCTGTTAATTCATCTTTTTAAAAGTGCTCTCAAGAATTCTATCACAGGATACTAGAATAAGTTCTTTTTTAATCTCTGTTTATTCATGATGACACAGTATTTTCAATGGAAAAGAAATTTATGATAAAAACTTCTGTTGTTTATTTTTTGGGAGGGAAATAGTCATTGAAATCTACTACTATATGGCATTCACACTATTCATTTCTGTAATGCATCAATTCAAGACATAGTTTTATTAATGTATTAGGACCAATAAAATTGTACAAGATTATAATCGACGATATTGGTCTGCTATTAAATATATATATATAAGGTTTTGTTTTGTTATTGGCTGAGAAAGATTTGTGGAGATATCCTGAAAAGTGTTGTTTAACTCCATTTCATTCCAAATAGCATGTTTGTTCAATATCAGTACTGCTACATAAACCATAATTTGGGGAACCTTGTCTTAGGAAAAAAAAAATATTACCAGGAATTTAAAATGGTTCTTATCTACTGATCTGTAAATACAAAATACAGGACGAAAAACCCAAAATAGTTTACCCACATACAAATCTCGAAGATAAAAGTAAAAAACATCATAATGTAAACAAAAATACCTTTAGACATGTGATCAGTTTTATCTTTCTGACATACTTTATACCTGTAAAATAATTAAAAAAATATATTAAAATAAAATTTTGCAGCTAAGAAATAATACTGATATTATACATACAATATTAATGGGTATATGCAGTCTGACCTCGTTATCTTGACACCCGGTTTCCCAGTAGCAGAAAGTTCGAGACGGGAGTCGCAGATTTTCTTTTCTCGTTTGCAGATTATTTTTCTATTGAACCTTTATTTCACTTTATATTATGTTTAGCTCTTTATTACTTAATACAAAAACTTAAGATTATTATTAGTAAAATTAATAAAATGCATAATAACAAAGGTAAGTGATCGTTTGATTAATTAATGCTTCAATTCTAAAATATTTTACCTGCAGATTATTTTCTGCCCCTGAAGTATCTGTTGCAGACACTTGGCGAATTTTTTGCCACTGGGTCTGGTTTTCACGTCACTCCGCTTATCACATCAGTTTTTTAAAGTCCCGATTTTCTGTATATGATTTTAAAGTAAATAAACTCCAGATTTTATGTTGTTGAATAATTTTCAACCCCGGATATCCCAACAGTATAGTAAAATTGTCCCTTTTTCATAATCCATCTTATAAACATGGAAATTGAGCGGTAAGAAATGTCTTAGCCAAACTTTTCACAAAAATATCTAAAACACTCATTGAGATAAATGAGAAATTTTACTTCAATCCTTTATCTGAATAAATAAACCCACACACTATGAATGACCCACTTAAGCTCAGATAGGTCTATCAGTCTAATTGCGGTCTTTTTGTTCTGGTCAGGCGGCACTTCCGTATGGTTACACAGTGTTTTTCATCTGACTAAAAAAATCCTTGCATTGTATCGATCACAAATTATCTAACATCCATTTCTGAAACAACGAATATTTATTACAATTCATTGTATAATATTGAAAAAAGAATTGTAGAAAACACATCTAGGAATAAGAAAATCTTAATTCATCAATATTTCATGTAACAATAAAAAAACAAGTCATCATAAATCTGATTTTTATTCTTTTCAATTTTGTTTTTGTGTTTATTTTGTTTAATAATAATGTTTTATTGCTTAAAACTGCAAGAACAGTTATGAATTTAAAATTGCCTTAAATTAATTTAAAATACAGCCTTTTGTAAGCCAATTTTTCTCCAACTCCAGTTACCGCGACACTCCGCATATGATGACACTTTTTTCTGGTCATTAGAATGTCGGGATAACGAGGTTCAACTGTGTATATCTACCCTATATATATAAAATCCTAATGAAACAAATTTATGAAATGGAAGTATGAATCGACTGATTAAACAACTGTGTTAAGTGAGATTCCGGGATATGTAAATTGAAACGAAAATTCGAAAAGAAATATTTAAATCTGATCGAAACAAATTCAATTCACATTCCCCGAAATCACACTATGGCCGTACATATAGTGGTAAAGTAGTGATTGAGTTGTAATTAAATATAAATGAATCTGAAAAGAACAAACAGAATAATGACTCACCCCTTGTAGCTGATAATGACACAGAAAATAAAGATAAGCAAAATGATCAAACCATAATTCACATCAAACACATTTATTTAACACTGTTATTATATCAATGCCGGATCCGGGAATGAATATATATATTTTAATTAAAATCATAAAATGTTATATTACAGCCTAAGGAAGTATAATATATTGAAGAAAATTTATATTTTATCTTCTTCTACTGATTTAAATTTTATTTTTAGCAAGTCTGTTATCCACGCGTTGGCTAATGTTCCTTTTAAGTAAGATAGTCATTTCTTTTTAACAAAGTATCTAAAGTAAAGACAGGAGTAGTATGCACTGTTATCGTAAAAGCAGGCGTCAGATAAAAGTTCATAATGAACGAATATATGCAGTTGAATATTTGAAGCTCATAATATCTACGAAGGATTCTTACGAAATTCGAAACATGGGGTAAATATATTAAAGATCCATGTGATCTGAAATTCACAGTAGTATTATGCGAATCGAGATTTCTTTATTCCAAAGAATTTACCAATCGTCAACAATCAGGTGATTATCTCATTAAGGATGCGACCAAAGTTGAGTGAAGTAATGCAGTGATTATAGGCTATTTAAACTTCTTGCGGATCTTTCGCTGTATGGAATAATCTCCGAGATTCGGAATGAAAAGCCAATCTGGAATACTTTTCGACTAATCCTTATAACTGAAATTCCTTCAAATATGATGTTATTAATTGGAAAATGGCTATTGCTGACTGTAGATGCCCGCCGGGCCAAAGACCCAGCGGCAAAAAGGATTAGAGACGCTGATCCAAAGGTCGGTCTTGTATCTTCCGATAAAATTCTAAAACTGACTCTTATTTGAAAAGCCTGCGGAAAATTGGAGTATGCTTTCAGCGAAAACAGCCAATAAGAATGCTCCAAAAGATGATCCATCGAATCGAAGAGGACGATCTATCGAACGTGAACAGAGGGAAAATGTTTTAGCGGCAGAATAATCACCGTGGAATGGCAACACTCTAACGAGCGGGAAAAGAAGGAATGTTCGCTTCGTGGGAGTTCCTGTGACGTCAAAAGGAATTTCCTGCCTGTTTTGAGATAAGACAGAAATCCTTTTTAAAAGTTGCTTCTTTTGGGGTGCAAAGTGAATGAAAAGCAATAAAAATAAGGGAAAGTGTAGGAGTTATAATTTCGTTTCTCTGGCAAACGATTTCAGTAATTGTTATGACAGTTTATCAGAGAAATGGAAAAAGATAATAGAATATAATAAATGTAATTTTAAATGAAATAATTAAGAATAAAGATTTAGGATTTAATATTTAAAACTTAGATGGTAAAAGGAAGTAGATTATTAAAATTAACAAAATATACAAAATTAAATTTATGTAAATTTAAGAAAGGGGAATGTTATGTAAAGCTTTTACAACATAACAAGCTGATTATGTTTCACGGCGATTTTTCCTCAAATATGGAATACTTTGCGATGAAATTAACACCAAAAATCAATATTGATCCGCAGACTTCAAAACTGGTATTAGAATTTTTAAATTCGAATTAGTTTTCGAAATATTAATTTTTTTTCTAATTTTATATACATTTTTCTAATGATGGCAACTCAAATTTTAATCAAACAGATTTTTTTTTTAATATTTCAGAAAAGGTTGACATGGTAACCTGGCTATTGTTGTTTATTTGATAATAAATGTTTATTTATTTCTTTTTACAAATTATATAAATTATTTTGTTCTATGATTATTAATTTTTTTTTTTTATATTTCTTTTAGAAAATAATAGAAGATAATTAAGAAATACAGTACTACTTAGTTATTCCGTCGACCAATTTTGCCAAATTATATAAATTGCCAAAACACTCGCCAAATTATACAAATTGACATAATTTTTATTTTAAATAACGAAAGCACAAATAAATTAGTATAACATTAATAAATATATGAATAAAACGTTGAAATAAAAATCATTTGATGACGTAAATACGTGTAACTTGCTTAGTCAAGTGAATGTGACATTTATGATTAACCATTATTGGCATTTAATCTTATAGTTTGGCGATAGATTTTTGGTCATTGGGATATCTAAGGAATACCAAATATGCATATGTAACTGGTATTTGAAAATGAGGTTTTAGCCAAATTTTCGTAAAAAAATAAAAATCACACCAAACCTGTATATCTGTAACCTGTATAACTGTATCTGGCCAAATATTACCGCTCGAAAAAAAAAAATGCTAACTGGCGAGTTGAAAAAAGCTATTGGCGAGATTTGCATTCTGCTAGCGTAACAGTACATAGAATTCTTTGCGACCATGGCAACTTTTATATAGTTTTATTCGAAAAAAATTTTTTGATTTTTTTTATCAAAATGGAAAACTTACAATCCCATATTGGCGCGATTTTTTTCTGACGCCGATGTCATATACGGAACGGGCACATAAGTACATGGTGCCAAAGTATCGTTATTTTGCTTCATATGGTAAGCCGGATGTTGCTGTTTATGCTGTTGATGCGTTCCCCAAATTGGCGTCGTTAAAAAAATCATGCCAATATGCGACATATATGACATCTTTGCTAAACTTTCATATGAACGGCAAAGGGATCAGACCGTATTCGTTTATGGCAGTTGATGACTTGAACTATTATAATATAGATGAAATGATGGCAATAGAATAATATCTGGCGACTTATCACCTGTGCCTGGCTAACATTAAAGTACCAAAATGGCACCTAGAGTATAAAAAGCGAAGTGGTCCGCCTGGAACTGTTGATGATAGTCATATGACTTAGGCTATTGTTATAGAGATTGTTTTAAAATACCGGGAGACAAAGACTCTTATACTTAATTTATTTTATTTTAGCTTCTTTTCAAATGTTTAACTGATCCTCTTTAATCAAAAACGAAAACAACCATTGGATGTCTTAACAGCAACTGATTCGCCCTTAAATTTTTGCAATCAAAGGGAATTGAATGGAAACCCGTTTACAGGGAGATCTGCACAGCTTTTTTCAGTATAATTCAATCTTCTCTAATATTTTTAAAACCCATCAGATTAGCGTGTTTTTAGATTCTGAATGGGGGTTGGCGAGCGTAGCTTGCAGGGGGCAGAGCCCCCTAGTATGTATGTATGTATGTATGCATGTATGTATATATATATATATATATATATATATATATATATATATATATATATATATATATATATATATATTAAACGAGCAAGCAATTTTGGCGATTACGGATGATCTCAAAAATGGCTAGAACAATTTTAATGGAACTAGATGGCCACCGGGCACTTTTCAAATAAAAATCAGTAAATGCAATTAAAAAACCTTCAATTACATACTGGCTAGCTGTACTTTTTTGGCTAAATTCATTTTTTTTTCCATAATTTTTAAATAACATTACTAAATCTTTGAATTTACAAAAATAGTCTTCAAAAGATGAAAATAAATTAAATTTCAAACTGAAGTTAGTTTAAATATATATTATTTAACAATTATTTATGATTATTATTTAATAATATGACTCAAAATGCAAGTTTATGTGCAACAAACTCGCAGGGCTGTGTTACTCTAAGCTGGCTTCATATGCGAATCAGCGATTCTTTTTTACACACAATTACTCGGTACTTTGCCAAAATACTACTTGGTACATCTCTACTGCTTAACCGATTGGAGGGCGGTGTGATATATGTTATCCCGCTAATTTTAATGAAGATTCGTACCAGAATTTTTTAATTAAATTCTATTTTTATAACTTTGGGTGGTGTGATATATTTTATCCCGCTTAATTTTAATGAAGCTTCGTATCAGAATTTTTTAATTAAATTCTATTTTTATAACTTTGATGAAAAAAAGTTGCAGATTTTCATTTTCCTAATTCTAAATAAAATTTTTGAAAAATTCTGGTTAATTTAACAGACAAAACAAAATTAGTCGCCCCTGAAAGAGTTATTAAATTTTATATATTTTAAGTTCACCAGTAATGATTATGACTGTGTCTTCTAGATTCAGGATTAAGAATTTAGTGCTAAACTTAAATTACAGTAAACTTTATCCCTACATTAAATGTTAGCAAGCATTAATTTATGTTGTATGTTTGATACAACTGCTTTAAAATTTCTTAAACCTAAAAGTAATTCCCTTCTGAGCAACATACAGATAAAAATGCTTTTTTTTTTTTTGGTGAGTGAGAGGTATTCCACTGACGTTTATTTTAACTTTGAATGGAAAAGTTGAAATTTCATTTTTTAAATATTGTACTTTTTCTTAATATTCCACAATTTTTATGAATTTAATTTCTTTTATTATTAATTTTATTTTTTTTTTCCAACTTTCCATTTTTCATGTAATTTTCAAGTAATGCAGCTAGCTTAAAATATTGAAAATTTTTAAATTATATGTAAAAATCCTTTAAAATGATTTGCATGATTTATTAAATTATTTATTGGTGGACAATATGAATTTTACTTAAATGATGTACTGTAGGGTATCTCTGAGATTGTTGCTAAAGTATGTAACTCAACTTTTCTGAGTAACTTACCAAAACAGTGTGTAAGTAGTAATAAGAATTACAGGTGAACCTAGTATATGTGAAATATTTCTTTTGGGAGAGAATCCCCCCCCCCCCCCCCTCACACACACAAAAAAAAAAAAATACTATGCTTTTTATGACAATGAGGTTTATTTAATAGCAGACATGCTACAGGGTCAAAAGAAGAAAAAAATAAAAAAGAAACCTGAACTGTTACGGCCTGACGTGCGAAAAGAATGTTTTTTTCCCCAAAACACTTTGACGAAATTCACATTTTTTTGCGGCACTACTCTGATGAAATTTGAGTTTTTTTCCATGATCCTTTGATTTAAATTAGTGATTTTTTCGCACTTCATTGACAAAATTCATATTTTTTCGAGGATCCTATGATGAAATTTGCTTTTTTGCGAAATTGACATTTTCTGCGATCTTTTGATGAAATATGCATTTTTTCCACAATCCTTTCATGAAATATGTGTTTCCCCATGATCGTTTGACGAAATTCGCGTTTTTCAGGACCCTTTGACAAAATTCGTGTTTTTTTTTCTTGATCCTTTGACAAAAATTGCGTTTTTCTGTGATCCTTTGACGAAAAGTACATTTTCCGAGATCCTTTGATAAAAAGCACACTTTTCCACAACTGTCTGATGAAATTTGTGTTTTTTGCGCAGCCATTCAGGCAAAGCAGATATTTGCGTGCACCTGGCTATGTTTTCATGCTGTTCGTTTCTATATGCGGATAAAATGCATGGTAGGTCAATGAGAAAGGGAGAGAAACAAACTCAATTTGTTACATGTTTGTACTTGCGTTTTTGTTGCATTTCGTCCGATACAACTACCCCCCCCCCCCCCCTAAATTGTCAACAAAGATTTGCATTGATCCCAGAGATGATAAAATTCAGTTCCAAAAAAGTGGAATTCCACATTTCCGTGGAAAAGCAGCATGCCTGTAATAGAAAAGTACAGTAATCTCGCCAAAACCACCACATACCTGATCACAGAGTGTGTTTTGATTTTTTTTTTTTTTTTTTTTTTCCCAGAAAGGGGTTTATTTCCTCTTGGAAAAAAAAAAAATAAAATTTATTTCTTAAATAGTTTATTTAAATTTTTCTAATAGCTAATTTATGTGATTTTTTTTTTTTTCATTAGATAATACTTTTGCGAATATGAATTACGGGTATGCCGAGTACTCAGTATTCAATGACATTTTTACAATGTACTCTGTCAATATCAAATAATTCTAAAAATGTACTTTCTTTTCGCTTAAAGCATCATTATATATGTATATGTAATATCGAAATCCTCGCAGCACCAGCTTAAAAAGTGCCGCCAGGAGTCTAGATCACAACTCTGCTGTAAAGCTACTCTGATGCTGACAGCGGCAATGCATGCGCGCAACAAATGACTGTCGGCGACAGACACGCTGTGAGAGATAAACTGAAGTGACTGGAAGAACTTTAGAATTCGAGTATTGGTGTTGGAATGAGGAGGTATAGACGGAATAATGTAGTAAAAAGACATAGAATGTTTTAACAACGATAAATTACAAATTAAGATGTATTTGTATTTGTGTGAGTGATGTCTTCATGTATATAGTCTGTAAATAAGTTTTTTTCAATATAACTATTTTTTTAAGAGAAAGTCGTAATTTTTCTGGTATCAAGTCTGCATTTTATTGTAATCAAAGGGATAATTCCATAATTTTTGGTGTCAGAAGTGGCAGGAATGTTTTAATATTTTGACGTCGCTGCCCACAAATAGGATGAGTATGATGAAATCGCTAATGTTCCATTTGGTGCAAACTATTAGTATTGCATTTGGTAAAAATGGTGTTTGGTAAAACAGAAAAGTACTGCAATGCATCTATGGTACCATAAAGTTGTTAGGCGTTCAAATTTTGAAGGTTTCATCAAATATATTAATGTTATGGGGATTTAATAAACCATGCACATTGTTTTAAAGAATATTTATGGATCAATTCTTGACGTAAATTGACTCTATAATTAAAAAATCAAAATATTATAAGCCATCCACAGCTTTTGAAAAGATGGGACAAGTAAAATGACTGATAAAAGGTACAACTAACAAAACAAATTTAAATTCATAAAAACACAAAAATTTAGTTATTATAAAAAACTTAAATAAAACATTTAGAAACAAACTTTTCCAAGTTGAAATAAAGCACCTGTACAGAAAGCCCCCACCCCCTGAAATTAATTTGATCATTCCCATCTCTGGGAGGGACCATTACGGCCCTTTTCAGCTATACCAACAAGTTGAAATAAAGCACCTGTACAGAAAGCCCCCACCCCCTGAAATTAATTTGATCATTCCCATCTCTGGGAGGGACCATTACGGCCCTTTTCAGCTATACCAACACCATTGTCACCAAATGTAATAGATTACACCAAATGGAACATTTGAAAATAATTAATGCTGGTTGCAAAAGTGAACATTCGAAAATTACAGGCTTTCACAAACTCTTTTATTAAATCAAAATATGCTTAAAGTAAATAATTATACACTAAAACTCAATTTAAACTGTATGGATACAATTGTAAGTATCTCTAAACATTTCAATCTTTTTTTAATAAAGATGCTGCATCATCATATGGTATCTTTATGAGACAGGTTAGTAAGTAAATAATGACTAACAATGCCATGCTCCCTGTTTATTATTTAAAATTTTATTATGCATTAATTTACACTTTTTCTGGTGTTTTTTATAAATAAATTATTTTTTTTAATTATACATAAAGCAAAAAGAAAGTAATTTTTTAGAAATACTCACCGAGTACAAAGTCAAAATTTGGCCGAATATGGAATAACACTTCCAATTCATATTGCTATTTACACACTACTTGGGTAAATTACTTTGCAAAACAGGATTACATAAATTAGCAATGATGAATTAGAACAGTAAAAAGAATTGAATTGCATCAGAATGTCACGAACATTATAAGATACATACAGTTTAAGCCAAAATGACAAACAGAATTTCTAAATAAGGCTAGGACTCGTAATATAATTAAAATAATGAGCGATCAAAATGGAATCTGGCACAAATTACAATAAATAAAATAAATACCTTGTTTTTCCAAAGCATTATACGCTTATTTGTTGTAGTATCCTAACGCAGCTGCATGTCAATTGTCGACTGAATGCATTATCAATATGAATGAATCACGAATCGTAAGATTCATTACTTCGCATCAACAGCGCGTCGCTCCAAGGCACAGACTCATATTTATGTACTATGCATGCGCACAAGTAAAATTTTAATTGAAAATTACAGCTAATTAATAAAATTTTTGAATAAACAAATGTACGATAACAAATCTGTGGCTAAATATCTTTAATTTAAAAAAAGAATGGTTTAATTTGATGCAGTAGTTTCTTCTCACGGACTGTCTAAGGAAAACGCTTAGCGTTTTAAATATATAGATTTGCCTCTTACACTAAATCAAGCATGAAAAAATAATCTAGCTAAGTCATGAATTCAAGAAAATTTGTTTTGATAGGTTAAAACAAACTCAGCACTGAAAATGCTGCTTGGTATAAATTAAAAAAATGCTTAAATGATTTACATGAAACATGTCTTCTATATTAGCTCGAGTACAAGAAAAAGATCTAGCTAGGTTCCGAATTGAGGAAAGTTTGTTTTGACAGGTTAAAACAAAGAAAAAGATTGAAAAGGCTACATCAGAAAAAAAAAAACTTTGAAAGAAGACACAAAGGAAAGTTTCAGTCGTTAAAAAACAATTATCTGTTTTTGCTAAGAAAACACCATAAGAAGAAAACATTAAATTTAAAGATGAAGTAGATTTTGTAATACCCATACATAAAGAGGGGGGGGGGGAACGTTGCAGTGTCAGATGATGTTCAAAACTATATTTGCAATTTATCATTTGTCCCTGAATAAGAAAATAAGGGTATGAAATTCTGATTAGCTAAAATCTCGATGACTATGAAATGGAAAGACAGCAAAGATGATGTCACTTTTATTTTGTTTAAATATTTCAATTTTAGGATCCATTTAAAAAAAATATATATTTCACATTTTTAAATATGATGTCACACTTAGTGAAACATTTTTTGTTCTAGTACAGCATTAGATTTTGCATCAATATTTTCCAATTGATTTATGATTTTATATAAACAAGACATAATTTTCATCACTAGAAACATCCCTTACTTCAAAACTGAGGATTAAGCTGCAATTATTTTTAGAAGATTTTTTAAAATATGTATTATTGATTGACCAAAAGAAAACACTCATTTAAATTCTTTTTACATCTTCACCTGTCTTTAAATAGTGTGTTTTATCTTTTCTTTATTGTTTAGGGTTTTGTTCTTCTGAAGAAACACTATTCGTCTCACTTCTCTGTCTGTCTGTCCATCAGTCACAGAGACCATTCTCAGAAACTATACATGTTGGGGACTTGAAATTTTGCATACTTATAGCTGAACACCTCACATCAAATGAAAAATCATAAAATTTTGAAAAAGACATAATTTACAGACATTATTAAATAAAACCCCCAATTACAAGATCAGAAAGGCATTCATAATTCAACAAAAGCATGGATTTTTTATCAAATTACAAAAACGATCTCTTCCATCGATTAAAAATAGGTGTCATTTTAACGGCAGATAGGACTGGCGATTTCTTTAAGGCACAATTAAATTTTTTCTATGCATCCCAGAAATTCGAAATTAGTATCAGAAGACGGGGATAAAATCAACTTTCAGAAATTCTAAAAATTATTTCGACTGTACCATAAAAACTTGAAAATTTGTTAAAAATCAAGAAAAAATCTTTTATTTTCCTTCATTTGTGAAGGCAACAAATGTCTGATGACATTGAATTTTCGGCGATAACAAGAGAATATAAAACAGGAGGATCTTGCAGTCAGAATTTTTATACAGGACCAAAATTTTTTTAAATATCGATTTTTGAGCTACAATTTTTATGCCATCCAATGTAAAATTTCATTTTCTTTCAGATTGTATCTTTAAAAAGGGTAGCAGGGATTTTAAAAGGGCCCTGTCTCAGAATCTAAGGGACGTAAAAACTCGAAACTTGCACAGCCCAGCTAAAAAAAAAATTCCCATTTCAGAAATTCTAAAAATTATTCTTCTGTCTCAATTACAAGCTGAGATATTATTTATTATTGCACTAATTGGTTTATTTCTATTAAATGCTCATTTTAAAAGGCAGTCATGAGATTTTTTATTGTAGCAATGTTCAGAACGGTGTCACATTTTTAAAAATGCAGCATAAATGTTACTTATAATATATTAAAATTTCATAAGTGTTGATCCCACTACTTTCGAATAGTAAATTCAGCAAATATCTTAAATTCTTGCTTAAGACCATTTTTAAACTATAGCGTTCTCTAACGTTTTGTGTGCAGTTTTTTGACAGCGTGATGAGATAAATATTATTTATTCAAATATAAAAAAATTCATAAGTGTTGATACCGCTATTTTAGAATAGTAATTTCAGCAAATATCTTAAACTGGTTAAGACCCCCCCCCCCCCCCCTCGGCTAACGTATCTACGGATAAGTTGTAGAAAGGAGTTTCGTTCAAAACACACTTTTGTTAAGAATAGAATTCGTTCCCTGGTGGTGAAATGTGGAACTAACAGATCACGATTTTATTTAAAATAGGAAATCTAACTAACAAGGTGATCTGTTTGAAACTTTAAGATAGTTTATAACACACAATAAAAAGTTTTAAAAAGTATGGCGTGAGAAATTTCTGGGGCAGGAGGGGAAGGGGGTGATTTGTTATAAATTTAGGCTTTCTTAAAATGATTTCCATTTAATTTTTTTTTTAAAATCATTTCTCTTTTACAATCACAGCACTAGAGGGGGGTGGGGGGGGACAACAGGTATCATCCATATCTCAAAAAAGCTGGATATGGTACATTGACATACGTTCATTTGATATTTCTAGTCCTTGGTGGCAAACCTGATTACAGAAGATTAGCCATTTTTTTAATTAATGATTTATTAAAAAAAAAAAAAAAATCTGTTTTACAATCATAGCCCTAGAGGGAGGGGAAAGAGGTCCGATCGCTCTCCCAAAAAAAGCTGGAAAAGGTTCATTAACACACTTTTATTTGATATTTTATTTTTGTATACTTTTATTTAGTATTGTAGCTTAAAATCTATAATGTTTCTCCTCCATTCCATAACATATTACAGGCTATGGTGTTACAAGAAGGATGTTAAATATTAGTTGTAAGACAAGAGATGGTAACAAAATGCAATTTCTCAAGCAGCAGAGACAGAAATTATTTGTGAAGACAAAGGAAGTTACGTAATTTTTGCTGATCTTTACATAGCATCATACACAGTGTACAGAAAGAACAAATGTCGTCGATTAAAAGCAGAAATTATTACTTTCAGATCGCACTAGACACATAAAATTATGAAATAAAAGACAAATAAAAAGCAATCATAATTTGTTATTAAATATAGAACATTCTGTCATAAATACAATTTTTCTACTGAGAAACTTATGTTTTCTATTTGCAGTAGAATATTTATTGTCTGTCATTTACATAACAAATCTCAACAATTAGCAGCTTCTTTGCAATTTTCATACAGTGAGCGAGTACGCATTTCAGACAAAATCGAGTTAAAGATATAAAATCATACAAATTTAAGGTTCATTTAATACTTTCGCTGCCGATCTTGCACTAGCGCGTGGTGCAGCGTCAATCACGTGCCAGCGCATGGTGCGGAGTAGGAATTGTGTAGGAAGAGAAAAGTAGGTGGCACCTGGGGGCAGATTTTGAAAAGTGGGTGGCAGTCAAAGTGTTAAGAATATTGTCACAAGCCCAGGCAATGCAGGGCGGGCCAGCTAATGTGAAATTTTCTTCAAAATTTTCTACAAATCCCAATGATACAAGCAAGTCTTCTGTTTCTCCTTAAAAAGGTCCAGTTCCCAGGAAAAATATGTTTTTTGATAACTATAAATAAAATTTAAGGCTAAACAATGTTGCAGAAATACACATACATATACACATGTGTGACTATCACACAACTTCTCCAAGTAAAATCTGTCTGTGCTGATTCCTAAATGAAAAACAATTAATGTTGCTTATAAAGAATTTTTTTTTTTAATAAAATGCTCTTTTGCTTACAGTTTCACTTAATCAAAAACATAGCTATTATTTAAAAACACAATGGCACCTGTGTGAACACAGAGCAGGTCGCCAATATTCTAACAAACTGCAATATTCCTTTTCATAGAATGTCCAAGAAGATAAATGGGCAAAAGTGACTAAAAATTACGGAAAGATGGAAATAATAAAATACAAGAAATACTGTTCAACAAGAACAAAATCAATTCATATTAGATTAAACTGCTTACACATCAAAAGACTCCAAAATCTTTCTCAATTTCTTCTTATAAAAGTTCTCGCTTTCAGTTTCAATAAAATCAGCTCTTTCTAAAATAGAAAATTTTCTTTAATATACATTTAAAAATATGAAAACAAGGTACATTAGAATTCTTTATTAGATTTATTATTTAATAACTTTTTATACTTTAGAATTGCAAATAAAGATTTAT
Source organism: Maratus speciosus (assembly GCA_963932465.1). Taxonomy (NCBI): domain Eukaryota; kingdom Metazoa; phylum Arthropoda; class Arachnida; order Araneae; family Salticidae; genus Maratus; species Maratus speciosus. Next base: position 37,902,007 of record OZ010791.1, on the reverse strand, counting down.
CATTATTGAAAGTGATTCTAAAAATGTTGATGAAATGAAGGTAAATAGCATTCTTACAGTTAATCTCAACACAACTTTAATTTCCCCCTAAAATCGATTTTACCAATTATCGATTGAAGTTTTTTACATAAGTGATACATACACAGGAAAACAAATTAGCCATAGTTCAAATCAACCTAAAAACAAACAATGTTTTTAAATATAGTGTTTATGTATATGTAACAGAATTATTATTTATTAATTTCTAAATATAAAGATTATTTTTTTTTATATAATGAAACAGAAAATTCAAAAATACATTTGTGTAATGTTGTAACTTAAGTAAAATAAAAGACAACTCATGGAATAATAATAATAATAATAAAGAAAGAAAGAAAGAATAATTTTTATCTATATTTTAATACATTCAAAAAAAAAGAAATATTTATCTTACATTCTAGTATTCAGAATAATGATATTTTTATAAGAATGAAAACTGTTTAGAAAATTTCTAATTCAACACATCACACTTTGTGTACAAGACCTCATTTCTAGAATCAACCTCTTCTGAAATATACTTTGAACACAATTAAATTAGTTCCCATTTACTACTTACTCGAGGATAATTAATCTCATTCATCAATCTGAACCTTATGAATGAAACTGAAGAAATTTACAAGTTCTAATGTCAGTGATCTTTGTGACCTAATTTAAAATCGCTTTTTAGCAGACCAAAGGAACAACAGGGAAACATCACAGGTGAAACATCAGTGCATGAATATATTGAAAAGATAAGTGGGCAATTCTACAAACAATGACCGATTTCACGTGTTCTCTATAGGCACTGTAAATAATGAAACCTCCAAAATTTTCTCACTAAAATATTCCATATAGAAGCTATTTCTGTGTACAGTAAATATATTTTGGTTTCTTCATTTTTTTAAATGAGAATTTGCTAAAACAGCATGAAAATGTTATGACCATCATACATACTTTACCAGTTGTGCCAACTACCTAAAGCGATATCTATGTAATTTCAAAATATTTAGTTACAACTCTTCATTGAAAATGACATAGATAATGCCCATTTACAAAAAAAGATCCTGTTTTAGATGTATTCTGTAGTTTACATACTGTTGTAGCTGATGAAAGTCATGTTCATGTAATCAATCTTGATGTGGACTGTCATGGATAAAATTTTTAGCTTATTAAACCACCAACAGAAGGCTCTACCATGGATAATGTGGAGTTCAATGACATTTGCTCAGTCGTCAATGTCCTACGAGCGAGTGAAGCTTTATTTCCTTGCCCTGCTGACCAAAGATTTACTTTTATCGACTTTTCCCTCAAGTAAGGGGCTATACATATATAACGCTATCAACCTTTTGCCAATTTTGCCCCCCCCCCCTGTGCCTAATGATACTGTTATCAGTGTATTTCTTTTTTACAATTTTTTTCTTTCTTTTTATACATTTGCAATGATATACAATACAGATAGGGTTATACATTTATTATCCGCATACTTTACTGACTTAAATGAAGAGAAGGAGTTATTAAAATATCACTATCATATATAAAATAACTTTATATCAAGTAACACTTAAAGAAATACTTACTATTTAAAAATAACTTTTTGTTATGTAATGCATCCAATAGCTATAATCTCTTCTTGCACTCACCCCCTGCCCGGGGGTAAGCAGAACTAATAAACAAAACAAGTTGGTAACATTCGTCTCCATATTTTACTAGCAAAAATAACAAGTATAATTTCGAACTTGGTTTCTCTAATGATGAATTTTATGTGCATATGGCCGGAGAGTAGGAAGGACGAATGTTGCGATATTCCATATTTTGGATTGAAATGATTTATAATCATTTAATGGTTTTAATAATAACTTTATTTTCATAAAAATAGATAATAGAATAAAAAAAAAGATAATAGACCAACAAAAGAAAATTTTGATTGGATCAAAATTATAACGATATCAAAAGACACCCCCTCTTCCCCCTTGAGATATCTTACGATATCAAGTGCCAGACTCCCCTGCCCCCTAAAGTGATAACGTTATATATGTATATCTTTCCCCTTGAGATACCTTACGATATCAAGTGCCAGACTCCCCTGCCCCCTAAAGTGATAACGTTATATATGTATATACCCTAAGACATAAATGTTGAGATACTATTTTTTACAGGCCGCCACGCCTGTTAATTTAAGATAAACGTTTCAAACTGACTTGTTCAAGTTACTAACTTTTTACTTAGGTGGTTGAAACAACATTAGGATCACTGAACGTGGTCTGAAGGGGATGGGTGTCTTTTAGTACCCATATTTAGTTACTTTTGTCAAGTCCCATTTTCATTAAAACATTTTTGGTTAATATCTTTGTTTAATGAACTTTTATTGAACCCTGTTGAGATCACTAACTGATAAATACCTCTTCCTGAAGAGGAGGTTAGGTACCAATCTTTAGTCAAAATATTTGAAAAATAAAGATCACCACAGGGAATGTAATGATCATAACAGAAAATGTAAAGACCGTCACAGGAAGGGCATTTTTTAAACTGGTTAGTGGCCAATAAAATCAAGATTCCATGAAGAAGGTGCCAAAAGGTACACAGAAAGATTTTGGTCCTTTGAAATAAAAAAAAGAAATGTGGCGATAATCCTGGGTGTGTTTGATTATAAGGGGGAAATCATAAAGGAGTCTGAAGGAATTTCATAGAGACTTCCTCTAAAAACTAATTTTCATTGAGCAAGAATTTTTGCGAAACTCTCAATCTTTGTTTTGCCAACAAGTTGATCTTGCTGTGATAATACTATCATAATTCTTTATTTTTGCATGCTTTATTTCTGATTAGCACACAGCATGCCATGTTGTTAAGTTGTTTCCAGACTCCTTTTCCTGTCGATCGTGGCATTCTTTCTTGTGTCTACTATGGCATTTTGTAAGTGCGTTTTCTCTGTGGTGTTTCTCTAACAAGACCGCTGTTCATTGAGTGCAATGCACATGCACCGTAATTTCCTAGTGAGTTTTTATCCCATTTTGGTGCTGATGCAAGAGGGTGTGTTTATCTTGAACGTATTAAGGGACTTGTTTTGCATTTTTTTATTTGTTCAATTTTCATCATCATTTTAATTTAACTAATAGGTTCAAAATTATTATGGAGTCACTGTTATGAACCCTTTTTATTTTGTATTTATACGGAGTATTAAAGATTACAATAGAATTTCAAAGAGTACTTTTGAGCTTTGATGATGTGAATTGTTACAAGATGTCCGGGCCTCAGTGCACGTATCAAGGTGCCGGTAATGGTGTTTTGAATCTCTATCCACTTTGAAAGAGATGTCATTCCTTAATAAGTTTAATTCCCCAAATTTCAATTATTAATCTCAGAAAGCTCATTTTTATAAACAGATTTTTATTGTCAAGAATTATCTCAACGAATGTTTACCAGCTGTTAATTTGATAAATATGGAATCTAAAAGAAGTTCTCATGAATGGAATTTTAATTATGTACAGTGAATACAAAACCCTGAAAAACATTCCTTATTCCTATGATGAATTTAATAAAGTTGGATTTCTGCAAGAAAAGTGTCATCATTTGATCTACAAGTATTTTTGTCTTCCAGTTCATTTTAAGTAAGATGCCTTTAATTTTATTCTCTTTTCCTGCCAAATGTTTGACCCACAAAGAATATTATAAGGGTAGTGGTTCACAACGCAAAGCTTTACAAATTCTCAAGCAAGCCTTTTTAATTTCAAAAGGCATTAATTATTATTCACGTCACATGTGTTTGAAGATTAGAAGTGAAAATAAACTCAATAGTATATGTTGGAGGAATTTTATCAGCATGATAATGCACATGATGGCCTTTACAAAATGTACTGACCAAGTTGTAGAAATCTACTAATATCCTTCTCGTAGCTTATAAAGTATCTTACAAAGGTTGATTCCTGAAAGTAGATTATTAACCTACCTACAACAACCATGGGTTTCAGGTACACTCGTAGAAAAAAATTTCCAAATGCCAAATTGGCCCTTTTTTGTAGAATCTTTTGTAGAATGCAATACCAGAGTTCTAATTTTTTTCAAGGAATGCAGCGGTAGTTTTTGAAGTATGATTGGTGGCTTTGTCTCGGAATAGTTTCACTCTTTGAAAATCATTGGGATAAAGAAATGGAATTATTTCTGTAACTATTGAACAAAACGCATCCGCCTAATAGTTTAATGAGTTGATATTAGCATTTATTGCACTTTTTTTTCTTTTTAATTTCCCATTGTAAAAGGAACATGTGACAATCATAAAGCCGAAACTTTCTTTGCATTCTCAGAACCAGGTTTGAACATGCTTTTCTCAATGTTTTTGATAGTAAATAGATTCTTTTTTGTTGTAGTCATTTAGGTAAACCCATGATTCACAGAGCTCTGAATACATTTTAATCTCCCAAAAGGGGGAAAGGGGACCATTTTTATTTAAAAAAGGGACTTTGGAGGGGAGGACATTTATATTAAAAATGGAGACTGAAAAGGGACTGTCTGTCTGTAAAAATACTGCACTGAGTTTTCTAAATAAGCAAGCAAATTTTTAAAAATTGCTCCATAAAATATGTTAATTGGTCACCGTTATAAAGATATCATTAAACAACGCACAATGCTTTATTTAACCCTCTGAGCATTTGAGGGCTTTCCTGCATATTTTAAAAAATGTTTGTAGAACTGATGTTAATTTAAATTTTCTTTCTCTGTTTCCAAAATATACTTCATATCTCTTCATCTTACATATGTCTTAAATAACAATTATGAAGTATAGTACATTTCTTAGAATTTGACACATAGTGATCAGTGAATAAAAAAAAGCACAGCATAACAGTGCCCCGCCTGTTGAGTATTAAAATTAAAAATTAGATTAATTATTAACCTCAAACATAAAATTTAGTTCATTTTTATACAACAGAAGCTGAGATAAGCTATGATGTTTATTGAGAAAAGCATGGCATAGCATAGCAACACTCACGTGGAGCAGAGATGGGCAGTATCGAAAATACATGTATTTGAAATACATTTTCAAAATACATTTGTATTTTGTATTTTAAGCTGACTAAACGGAAGTATTTTGGTAATGTATTTTGAAATGATTTTTTCATGTATTTTGTATTTTGAAAATACTCAAAATACATTTCTGTAGATTTCAATCTGCTTCTACAGAAACACAAGAATCGTCGTTTAAACCGGAAAAATACGTGCCTGTCTGTTTTGTTTTGTCTTATAGGGTTCATTTCTCGAAGTTAATGGAAACATACTTTTTCAGCTGCTGATATGATAAGGATTAGAATGAATGCTTCTGTTTTAAGTAAGCATTTTTGATGAACTGTTACAATTCTAATGTTTTAGCTTTTATAATTATAACGTTGCTATGAGAATGACAAAATCTACTGCGTGATAAACAGGAAGAATCATTTAGAGTTTTGCTGCGCATAGTACTTTTTAAAGAACCATAGAAAGAAATGTAGTATAGTAGTAGAAAGAATGGCTGATATTCCTCCAGTTCCGGATAATAATATATCAAGTGAATTAATGAATTGCGATAGTACATGTTACGCTATACTAGATGGGAAATTTTTAAAAATAATTTCTGTTGATAATAACGGTAAAGTTAAGGCTGCATGTCAAATATGTAAAACAAGATCTACCATTATAAGTGGAACTTTTGAAGCAACAACTAACTTTAAAACTCATTTCAAGGTACGATTTTTAGTTTTATACCGTTATACATTGATTGAAACATTTTTTCTAGTTCCTTTGTATCTGTTTTATCAAAGTTCGGGTATATTTTAAGCCACCCGTTATATTCATTTAATTGAGAGCGAATTTTATTACATAAAGAGTTATATTTATTGATATAGAATTCAGATTTTCATTAATTGTATTTACGATTGAATATATTAAATGTTGGATTTTTGGTTATAGACCTGTCCTTACTGGAGGTACATGTTTATATAGCGTGACTTCACAATTAAAATTTTTTGACTCATTTCATGTTTTATTTTATAGTGTTTATAAAAAAAATAGCACAGTGAATAAACTGGTGTTTGACCGAAATGAAAGTTGCTGTCCGAAGCCGAAGTTTGATTCTAATTTGAATTTAGATCGTAAACGAAAGTTTCTCAGATGAGAATTTTAATATCAATAAGAATATTAATTTGGCTAATTACAAAAACATCCCTCTTTTGAAGAATATTATTTTGAATGTGCAGGTATGTGCATATATTTGTTTAGAATAAAATTAAAAAAAGATTAATGAAACATTATTTTGTACGGATTTATAAGCATAGAAATTTATACATTATTAATTGTGTAGTTATTTATGTATTCCGAGATTATTTATGTAACAATCGAGATCAATGTTCATTGTACAGAGAGTTTCAAAATTTTTAACATTTGGCTTGCAAATTAATAAAAAACAAATATCAATAAAGGATTCTTTAATAGAATAAGTAGTGTATTCATACCTAAAGAAAATAAATAGCAATATTTAACTTGCAATCATTATTACAAGTATAGTATGCATATGTTTAAACGCAGTTTTACAATATAAATGATGGAGAGTACGTTATGAGCATTTAAAGTAATTTTAATACAATGACTTATTCAAAAGGGTCTTTAAAACAGACCATGATGAAGACACTTATTATTTATTAAAAACTAAAAAATATTACTTAAAAAAAAAGAAAAACAAAGTTATTTGGTATTATGATACCCCGAATGTCGTATTTCTACATATTATGATATTCCCGGGATTTAAATGAAAACATTTAACATGTTGTTTATTTAATATTCCTTATTTTTATTCATGGGAAGCATACTCATATTAGCGTTGTAGTGATCGAGACATTAACGAATTATGTATACCTTTTAACCAAATTCCAACGAAGGAGATTATACAATTCTTTTATATATGTGTTTATAAAGTATACGCCCAAGAATAACTATTGAACTAACGCTTCGATTTTCAATCTCTCACTCTTTTTATTTTCCCCTATCTTTACAAGAAGAAAGCATTCGAATCGTGAAAAAATTCGACTTCAGGTTTTCGATGGAATTATACTTTTGAAGGTCCTGAACACCATTTGACGGTTTTTAGGAAATGTCCTATCTGTGAGTTTGTCTGCATGTGACACAAATTTTGTGAGCGCTCTATCTCAAGAACTAATGCACAGAGTTTAATAAAACTCTAGATTCAGTTAGACGTTGACATAAGTTGTTGTATATTAGGTTTTAGTATAAATCTTCCAACAGGTGGCGCTGCTATGCTGTATTTTTCACGATTTCCGCAAAAACTCTATCTCAAGAACTAATGCACGGATTTTCGTCAAACTTCAGATTCAGTTAGACGTTGACACAAGTTGTTGCTGATTAAGTTTTGGTGTAAATCGCGCAACAGGTGGCGCTGCTATGCTACATTTTTCTGCAATAGTTCTATCTCAAGTACTAATGCACGGATTTTCACAGTATTCAGATTCAGTTGGACATTGATATAAGTTGTTACTAATTAAGTGTTGGTGTAAATCCCCCAACAGGTAGCGCTTCTATGCTGCAGTCTGGTATAAAAAGTAAAATCGCGAAACTAGCGATATAGAAGCTAAAAGTTCAGCATGGCCCTGCTCGTACAAAAACTCGATTAGACCGCACCAACTAATTACCAGAAAACATAAATTTTTGTGACGATATGGTTAAAAATCGTCTTGTACGACGAATTCTGACCAAAAATACTTATTTCAGCTTCTTTTCATGTTTATAGACTTCCTTTAAAAGCCCCTTTGACTGCGATATTTATTTTTTTAATTAATCTTTATTTTTATGTAAATGTTTTAATTATAATTAATATCGTTAATCTCTATTCCATGCCTTGGAAACTTAAAAATCTGGAAAATGCTATACTGTAGAATCTTCTAAGACGGATTCACACAGGATATGAGAAAAAAATCCATTATAGATAGGTTCCCTTCTTAGCAGGTACATAGTTTGTTCTAAATGTGTTATGGTCTTTTCGCCTGTTATTAAATTCATTTTGCATGAATCAAAACATTTGCCTTTTAAGACAGGATTTATAGACAGATTCATTGTCAGAGTTTCTTTTACTGTACTTTAATTTCATTGCCCATAAATATATTTACTATTCTTTAAAAATAAGAAAATTAAAATTTTTAATTTTAAAATCATAGCAACTTAAAAATGCATACGTTTTTTGGAAACAATTGTTGAGTCGGGCCAAATTTTACTGATTTTTTGCATAGGCCAGGCCGGGACGGGGTGTGCCAGTGATTTTCATAAGGGCTGGGTCGGGGCCAATACAGACCTGCCAACCTTTGAAAATGAGAAATCGTAGCACACAAAATTTAATCTGTAGGTTAGTTGGTTGGTTTTTCGTGTTTCACAGCCATCTTTTGACATTCGTAAAAGGAATAAGGTTTCCATCTTTCAACTCAATATAGTAATTTTTTTCCTCTGAAAATTTTTATACGATTTTTAGAGTTTATTTCCATTTCGCAGCATTTTTTTTTTTTTTTACATTTGTAAAAGGAGCTTGGTTCCAATTTTTTAGCCCAGTGCAGTAAATTTTGACGGAATTCGCGATTTGTTTCCCGCCATCATTTCAGGATATTCACAATTTTTTCCCACAATCGTGATTCACATTTTCCCATCACGATTCTTTGTTGAAATCCGCACTTTTTACCATGAACTTTATTGACGAAATTCGTGTTTTTTACGCGATCCTTTGACGAATTTTGCGTTTTTTTACCATGATCCTTTGACTAAATTAGTGTTTCTTTCTGCGATCTTTCGGTGAAATTTGCGATTTCTTACTAATCTTTCGATGAAATTTGCATTATCTTACTGATCTTTTGACGAAATTCTTATTTTCTTTCTGCGATATTTTGACAAAATTCACAGTTTTACCACGATCCTTTAACGAAATTTATTTTCTTCTGCGACCAATTGACGAAATTGATTTTTTTTTTACACGGTCATTTGTCGAAATTCGCGATAGTTTATCGCAAATCGTGCGATTTTGCACACTATTTCAAACCTTGCCCCTCAAGGAACCCCCTCCAGAATTCTTAAAATGGCACCCTTGTTTCTAAGGAAGGGGATTCCTGTATAAATATTTACAAAAACACGATTAGAGTGTTTTATGTTAAGAAGTTTTTTTGCAGCACAGAATTTTTTTTTCTCATGAACATTTTTTAATGTCCGAATTTTCGGGCTAATGGCCAATTTTTTAAAACTTTAGGAAATGAATACTTGGAAATTTCAGAACAGAATCCCACCTGAAAAATATGCTGCGCGGGATAAAAATCGCAGGTAGAAACAAAAAATGCTTTTGTGTTTTTTGCAGAAAATCGTAGTTTAAGGCCGATTTTCGTGGCATCGTAGTTTATAGGTCCAAATCGTAGCAACTACGATTTTTTTGTAGCAGTTGGCAGGTCTGCCAATACTAAAATTTTTGGCTAGTGCAAACGTCTAGGAAGAATGAAGTCCAGTCTCGGTCCGGTCTAGAAGGAATAAGTCAGGCCCGGCCTGAGTCTGCAGAAAAAAAAATAAAGCCCGGAACCCGAAAGAATGATGATGAGGCCCATCTGAGCCTATCCTTCAGAAAAAAATAAACCGATACCCAGGCCAGACCATACCGGAACAACAGAAGAGAGGTCCGGTCCGGCCCGAGTGTCGTGAATAAAAATTGGCCCTAAATCAGACAGCTGACCGTGCCGGGCACGGTCCATGCAAATCTCTAATCTTATACACGAACTTTTTCAAAATTTCAGATGTATTTTGTATTTTTAATGTATTTTGAAAATACATGTATTTTGTATTTGGAATTTTTTTAATTCGAAAAGTATTTTGTATTTTAGGTTCTAAAACTAATGTATTTTGTATCGAAAATGATTTTTCGATGTATTTTGCCCAACTCTGATGTGGAGTGATCAAAACCAATATTGAATCAACAGTTATGCATAACCATCTTAGAAATTTCATCACAAAAATGCAGAGATCTGACTATCATGGAAATCATTAAAAATACGAGACAGTAGAGTCTATTAGACGAAATACAGTCCACTCTTTCTAATCTGCAACTCTATAATCCACAATGTATTTCAGATGTAAAGAAACACATAAACAAACAGTTATGTCTTTTTTAAAGCAAGATAACGTAGACTTTGACCAAAGTCGACTGATCGGATGAATTTATTAACAAATTCTGAAGGCCTTTCTGCATGCATTAGAAGGAAATGTGTCTTATAAATAAGTATTAGAATGCCATATTCTTTGTTGGCTCACATGGCCATAAATAACAAATTTTAGAGTACTGTGCCATCCAATCAAATTGCTTCAATTTTCAAGCCGAAACCACAGGAATTAAAACATGCGGTGTGTAGACATAGTCAATGCACTTATTGAATCATGAAATCATGGGTGACTGCAGTAAATAGATTTAACTTTTAACTTGATATTATTAGGGCTATCTATATGGAAAAGGATATAACGCAGTTGTTGGCAAAGCAAACTCGTCCATGGATCCACATGTTGATCTTCTTCAGAGCATATCCAGTTTGATTAAAGTTATGCGAGTTAATTAATGTGTCCACATTGAATTAATGGCTGAAAGAAAATTACTGATAGCCAAAATGATGATTCTGAATTCGCTGGATTTAGATTAATTATTGCACAAGAAAAAGAAGCTGAATTACAAGCTAGAGAAAGAGGTATCAACTTCTCTTCTAGGTTTTGAACCAGAAGAAGATTTAGATACCTGGATGGTTTCCCATGATGAAATCTTGGAGTCAGAAAAAGTCATTGATACAGAAATAATATCTTCTGGATTGAATTCAGGAGAAACAGAATCTGATGCTGATAAAGATAAAATTGCTTTTGAAGAGGGGTTAGTTCTTGAGGATAAATATCCTAGTTTTTTAGAAAAACGAACTTTCGTTACTGATCAAGAAATCCCGACTCTTTGAAAGGCTTCAAGATTATATTGTGGAGCATAAATTAAAAGCTTGAAAGCAAGTTACTATCACTGCAATGTTTGATAGATTTAAAAATAAGTAGAAATTTAGTGGAAATGTTTTCAATAGTTTATATATACAGGGTTCATACTCTCTTTTCGTGATAAAATTCAAGCACCTTACCCAAATTTCAAGCACCTTTCCAGAAATGAAAATTTTACTGTTACAAAATACCATATTACAAAAGTATCTAGAAAAAAAAAATATTTTCCATTTTCACATGTTTTCAGGTGAATGCCATACCTAACATACAGTAGTGAAGGCAAAATGTAAATTGTTAAGAGAAAATCTTCGAAAAATAAAGAAAATCTTTTTGCATTCTACTTTGAAAGTTATTTGTGATAACACTAGAGAAAAATAGACACTTGATAATTTTGCATTGTTATGATATTAATACACAATTTTAAATTTTACAAAAACCAAATGAATTTTTTCATAACATGCCTTAATTTGAAAACATCCACTAAATCATTTTTCAAAAAGGTATATTACACACACACACACACACAAAAAAAAAAAAAAAAAAAAAAAAAAAAAAAAAAAAAAATTGCATATTTCAGCATGAATAATTTATTGCATTTTAAATAAAGACTTTTTTCACAATTTAAGCTCTTTAACTGAATTTTCTTTTTTTGCTATCTAAAACTTCAGCCTCTTTTTCTTTTACAGTTTATGTTAAAATCGCAGTTTCCTCCATTGTCCATTGGGTATTGGGAGGGGATTTACATTGGAGGAATTTCCAATCTTGCAATCGACAGTAGCAACAAGTACAAGTCTTTTCATTTTCTTTTGTTAACTTAATCCTAGAGAGGGAAGGGAGAAGGGAACACAGTGAAGTACAAATGCTTGTACTCTGACCTCCTGAAAGGAAAATGATCTCAGACCAAATATTTTTGCCCGATTAATTAACTTTTTATTTTCTTTACATTTGCAACTCTTATTTTATTTTGAACACAGGGTTGATTCTGAGTAGAAAAAAAATTTCCAAAATTCACAGCAAATTTTCTGAAAAGTTACAGCTGATAGGGGGGAATCCACTCCCTGCACTAACTGTGCATTTTTCTCACGGTCCTTTGATGAAATTTGCATTTTTTTGCTCTTTTAACGAGCTTCATTTTTACGTGATCCCTTGACGAAATTTGAGTTTTGTACTGATCTTTGGACGAAATGAGTTTTTTTTTTTTTTTTTTTTTTCCGCGATCTTCGGACGAAATTTGTGGGGTTTTTTTCACGATCTTTGGATGAAATTTGCAGTTTTTTTTGCAGCCTTTTGTTGAAATTTGCGAGGGTTTTCACAACCTTTTGTCGAAATTTGCAATTTTTTTTTTCATGATCTTTGAATAAAATTTACGGTTTTTTCACGATCTTTTGGCGAAATTTGTAGTTTTTTTCGTGATCTTTTGACGAAATTTGCATTTTTTTCGCGATCTTTTGATGAAATTTGTGTTTTTCCGCGATTCTTTGACGAAATTTGCACTTTTCTGCAATCCTTTGACGAAATTAGCGATTTTTCTGCAAACGATTGACAAATTTCTTTCAACGACCATTTGTTGAAATTCGTGGTATTTTTTATGGCCGAATTTTCGGATTGATGACTGATTTTTTTTAATTTTCGAAAAATTCGGAACAGAATTTTATCATTTGAACATCAGAATAAAAAAATTAAGCACCTATAAAAAAAAGTAAGGAAAATTAAGCACCTTCATTAAAATTTAAACAAATTCAAGCACTTTCAAGGAACCTTTTTTTTCTCTTAAAAATTCAAGGACTTTCAAGCACTTTTAAGCACCGTATGAACCCTGTATGTATATATATATATATATATATATAACCATTAATTAAACATAACCTTCCACCGTCAATTATTATGAATTAAAGCTGTAAGTATTAAAAAAAAAAATTAGTATAAGAATTATTATGGAAGAAAAAGAAAAAAGTGGACACCGACAAAAATTGAAAAGCTTATACATTGAATTACGTTATCAAGGGCACAGAATTCAATGATATAAGCAAAATGGTTGTTTTCTGTGGGAAAAATAAGCTAAAGCTAAAAGTTATTTTCCCCTGTGCCCAAACAACCATAAAATAAAGTGAATTGATTAAAAATGAAAGCAGAATAGAAAACAAATAATATGAAATGGAAGAATCAATAAAACGTATTTAAATATTTATAGGATATAAAATATAAATAATAAACACCATACCGATTAATATTTCAGTATTTTACAAAAATCCACGCGCACATGGCTGCCAGTATATCAAAAAGATTAAGGTGAATAAAACAGTTAAGAAATCACAGTAAATGATACCAAAGGATGCAGTTAATACATTTTGAAATAAAATTTGAAATACTTTGTTAAACACATTTAATCTAATATAAAATAAATAGATATTAATTACATTATTTAAAATGCACTATTAAATTAATTAATAACAGTTTAACAGTATCGTCAAAATTTAGCTAAAAATACCCCCTGGTGTATTAAATTATAACTGAAATGGAGCTAGAAAAATTAAAAATTAGAGCTATCTTAAAGAGACAAATTTAGTGCTGCCATCTAGTATTACTTCTATTAAACAACTAACGCAAGATAAATATTTGTAAGCATTTGAATGTAAATAACTGTATAAACAGCAAAACCAAACATATCCTTATATATAGAGAATTATAAACCGAATATAAACCACACAATGTATTTAAAAACTATTGTAAATAAAATTTAAAAGCATACAATATATTCTATTAGCTAACTTATTTAAACTAAACTAAGAATTTAAATAATTCTAGAACATTGATAATATATAGCATATAGCTATATACTATAAAACAAAATAAATTCAGTAATAATTAATATAAATAATTATTAAATATAAAAATTATTTTTTAATGAATTATATATCAGATATTTATAAAATGAACAGGAAATAAAAAACATGTGGAAGTAAATAGAAGGTTAAATGATACTTAAATACCCATTACTTAAAAAGCACAAATATAGAGTGTGGATTATTTTCAGACATCCATAAAAAACCATAAAGTATGAATATGGGACATTCAAAAACATTAAACCGATAATAAATATTAAAAAGAATAGAGTAATAATAATAAAAATAATTACCCAATTTTAATGCACACAGTATAACTATATTTATATTAAACATACTTATATGTATATTATTCACTATAAGAATGGCATACTATTAGTAATTAATATGATATTGTCCTTAGTAAATTTAAAATTTAATAACAAATAATTGTAAATTAGATTAATCAATAATTAAGCTAATTATAATATTAATGAAATTCTCCAATTACATATAAAATATCAAATCAACATCCATATAAAATACGTAACAAATAAATAAATATATATATATATATATATATAAAAGCATTTTCTTTTATTTTTGTGTTATTTATTTATAGTGTGATTATTATATTTGCAGAAAAATTCCAAATATTAGAATGTAAACAAAGAAATGACATATAACCGGCAAAATTTTATAATCCGCAAAACCTTTGGTTCCGACCTGTGTGGCTTAGAGGGAGTGAACTGTACACCAAAATCTGATGAGCAACAATTTATGTCAAGGGCTAAGTGAATGAGAAGTTTGATGAAATTTCATCCCAGGGAAGCTGAGATACAGTTAGTTATCATGTAAATTGTGAAAACTACAGCATAACAGTGCCACCTGTTGGGGTATATACACCAAAACCTAACTAGCACTTGTATGTGCTAAGGTCTAATTAAATAGCGTTTAATGAAATTCCATGCTTTTTTTTTTTTTTTTTTTTTCTGGGATAGACTGGTTACAAAATTTATATTGCATATGGAGAGAGATTTTCAAAACATTGTCAAATCACATTCAGGTCAATCTAAAATAAGAAGAAATTGTAATTAAGATTTCCTGAAGTATATACTTCTCCATCAAAATTAAATTTATATTAATAAAAACAGAAGTTTGTCTGTGTGCTGAAGTGACTGCTGCACATAGAGCTACAAGTTTAGCAGGAAGTTACATAAGGTACATGTATGTCTAAAGTTATGCATTTTGAAGACAGTTTTTGAATTTTTGATTAGATTTTTTAAATTTTAACTTTTTATAGGATTTCCAGCATTTCACAGTGATTTTTCCACATTAGTAAAAGAATCTGGTTTCAATTTTTTAGCCCAATGTAGCAAATTTTGTTCTCTTTTCAATAAAATTTATGCAAAATTTATACAGTGTTTTTAAAATTTTGTGCAAATTTTTAATGCATTTCAATTTTTTTTACATTTTGCAGTCATTTTTTTTTTACATTTGTAAAAATAATTCAATTTCGAACTTTTAGCCCTTATGTAGTAAATTTTGTCCTTCTGCAGTAGCATCCTCTGATTTTAATTTTAACCGATATATAACTCCCCCCCCCCCCCCCCCCCCCTCCAAATTCTACACAGATTTTCTGACATTTGTGAAAGAATTCCAGTTACAATGTTTCAGCTTAGTATAGTAAATCTTGTCTTCTGCAATTTTTATGTGTTTCATGGTGATTTTTCCATATTAGTAAAAGGAATCTTGTTTAAATTTTTTCGACAGACATTTTTTATTTTATTCAGAAATCATACAGTGATTTTTGAATTTATGCCTTTCTTAATGCAACTTTAGAGTTTTTTTTTTTTTTTTTTTTTTGCGATGGTTTTTAGACATACATAATAGGAATCCGGTTTCAATCGTTTAGCCTAGTTTAATAAATTTTGTCCTCTTTTCAATAAAATTTTTTAGAATTCGTACCGCAATTAAAAAATTATGCAATTTGAGTTTTTTTGCGTGTTGTGGTGATTTTTTGTCATTTGGTTTCAAACTCCTAGCTTAATGTAGTAAATTCTGTCCTCTGCAATTTTTGAATTTTTAATGATTTTTTTATGTTTGGTTTCAAACTCCTAGCTTAATGTAGTAAATTCTGTCCTCTGCAATTTTTGAATTTTTAATGATTTTTTTATGCAATTTTCAATGTTTTTCACATTTCATGGCAATTTTTGACATTTGTGGAAGAATCCCAGTTACAATGATTCAGCCCATTATAGTGAATTTTGACTGTTGTGATTTTTGAACTGTAAGCAATTTTAAATAAATTGTAATATAAAATTGCATAATCTGTTTTATCTCTTCTATTATTAAAATGCTTTATTAATTGCAAATACAGTTTCAATTTTATGTGGGGCAGGGAGATGTCATGTTAAAAGTTTTAAAATTCAAGCATTCTAAATTAAGATAATAAAAATAATAACATCACCTTGACTAGGAACTGGTGTAATGTGAGAGGAGTCATTTTCAGCCTTTCTCCGTTGTCTTTCTTCTTCCCAAATAGCTAGTAACCCAGGATTTTTTCCAGATGACGCTGAATATAAATAATATTTTACTGTACAAATGGCAATAATATGGCAACAGGCAGAAACACAAATAAAACATTATTTCGCACAATTACGATTATGTTTAAGGTCAACACATAACGCATGTTTGTTAATCATAGAAATCTGAAATCTTTAAAAATAGCACAAGACAGAATCAAGGTTCTCCTTCTATTTAAAGGGTCCCTTGGTGTAAGAAACATTTTTGTAGGCCATATATTTTTTCAAGGTAAAAATGAGAGGTGGGGGTGGGAAGATAGCTTCCTTATAAACATGGGACACAGTGATTGGTAGTAATACAATCCAGATGAGTTATACAGAGTGTCTACAGAAATTGTAAAAAAAGTTCCCTGATTTTTCTCTGACTATTTTTATCAGACTTCCCTGATTTTTATTATTAACAATACACATACAGTTTTTTTCAAAATAAATAAAATAAATAAATAAATAAAAACAAACAAGAGAAAAACATAAAAATTGCCTAATATTCATAAAGTATTGGTTGACAGTTTTATAAATCCAAACTCAAAATTTAGTCCAACAACTTCATATAGTGGCCAATGGATATAGGGTGACCAGAAAATTTCCTCATCTTCTGAAAAATGTTCAATTCTAAGACATATCTACATCTGATGAGATAGATAATTGGATTAAGCTGGCCACCTGGTCAGATTATGCTAATGTATTATTTAAACTTTTCAAAAATGGGTAAATTGCCTTACACATAAGCGCTATCCACAGAAAATGGGAACATCTGATCACCTTAATTTGTGTTAAATATAAAACAATTCATACTACGTGCATCTTTTTTAAAATATTAGGAAAGATGAAACAGCATGTGAAAAAATATGGTTATAAAATAAATGAAACAGTCTCGTTGGCAACATGAAAATGCAAATATTTTTGCATAGACAAATTTCCCTGATTTTCGGGAATTTTTACAAAATTCCCTGACTTTTCCTTGATTTTTTCCATATTGATAACCCTCCCTGATTTTGCCATAATAACCTGATTTCCAGATTCTGTAGACACCCTGTTGTATGTACTTTACCTTGTTTTAAAAGCGTTATTGGTTATACAAAGCAAAAATATTTTTAAATAGACATTTTCCTCTTTAATTATAACTGTTCAGTTTTCTCGATGTTGAAAGTCAGGGAGTGAAAAGATTCAGTTATATTCGCCAAAACCTCTGTAAATATTAATTTAGTTTATTAATTTTAATAGGTTGGTTGTATTTATGACGGCCAATTATCTGCACGAGGGATATAGGCCCAGGGGGAGTGCCCTTCGTGGGGGTCTTTCTAAGGGAACCTAACCCGTATTAACGCTTGGAAATCCAAGGTTCGAAGAAAACCACGAAAACTCCGAACGATTAGGCCGACGGGCGCGATTGGGATCGAACCCAGCACCTCCCGTCTACCAGATTCGAGAGCAGAACCTCTCAGCCACTGGTGGGGCTAATTTTAATAGGAAAATCTTTCTAAAATTTATTTAATGATTGCACAAGTATTCCAACATAGTATTAAAATTTAGAAAAAATGCTATGGGCAGTGAAATTTTCAATAATCCATAATTTAGGACATAAAGGATTAATTTAATTAACAGAAGCAAAATGCGGAAAAGTAATTACCTTAAAAACTAGGACTGACAAAATAGCTTCTTTCATGTGGAATGCCACATATACTTTTATATATCTATATACAAACTTTTTTTATTAGATAAAAATAGTTTATTAATACATTCTGTTCTTAAGAAAAAAAAAACTTTTCTTGTTTAGAATACAGAAAGCTGTCTTGGGGTGAAATCACCATAAACAGGATAAATTAACCATAGTTTTAATCAAATTAATTTACTTCTTGCACTTAAAATAAAATCTTTTTGCTGTCAAAATCATTCAGTATAGGAGAGGCAATGGGTAAAAATGTTACCAACTTGTCAACTTGGAAATTCATCTCTGTATCGAATAATTAATTTTTTCTATAAAATCCTTGATATTAATCATGCATTATCTTAAAAGGAAAAATCATTTTTTAAATTAAATGCATATCTTTTAGTTTTATCATCTCATAAAACATTTTTTTCTCCTTTTTGAATTATAGATTTGGAGGGCCCAAGTGTAAAATAATGAAACTAGCAAAATGCAAGATTCGAGATACTCATCAAGGTTTGACATTCACAGTTAACTTATGTGAAACAGATTTTGTCTGATTGATTTTACTTTATTGGACTAATGTGTAAAGAGTTTTTAACTCATATCTAAAATTTATCTTTGATTATTATGGCATATATTTAAACAATTTTATGTAACATTCAGAATTTTTTTAAAAATAAAGAATTACCACATTTTACACTTATGTTTTTTAAAAAACATTTTAACCACAAAATACACAATATGAACTTTAAAAGACGACAAAAAAAATAATAATATAGATGTTACAAATTAAAAATATACATTTTATTTAAATTTCCTAGTACTTTCAGCCAGCAGTCCCACAGCCATTGCCAGGGAATATTTTTATTAATTGCTGTAGAAATATTATTTAATATTGTATTTACAACATTTTTACCATTTCAAATATATATGGTGTGTGATAAATTATGACTGCATTTACAACACACTTCTCATTTTATTTCTAATATATAAAATCTAGTTCTGTAAAAATACATTGTGCAACATCGGAAAAATTTCAATGAAACATGTTTGGATACAAATAAAATTTCCATTTAATTTATCCAATAGAATCTTAGAATTTAATAATAATTGGATATAGGGCCTCAAACGCCTTTACAGTGAGCTCAGATTTAATAAGAACCTGGTTATAACAAGCAAAAAGAAAAAAATGCAAATTAACAAATAATTCTCTAGTTTTTCTCATTTTTCCTAAGCAAAATGGGTCAATTCATGTGTATTTTATACTTTTAATAAATAGAGCGATACAGCTCAGAGGTTATTATTTAATGCAGTAATTTCTTTTAAATGAATTACAGTGGTGGCCAAAATTGTGGACATTTTTTGAAACTTCATGTTTTATAACTTTGTGTGCTTGAAGAATATAATAAATTTCACTTAAATACAAATGTTTATATCATACTCAAGGAAATTTAATGTAGAATTTAATTTAAAGAAAAAAAAAACATAATTAACATATCTGGGACATTCTCACAATCTTTTGACTTTTATGTCCCTGAATAATAATTTTTATTTTAATATATTTTTTTGTGTTTTTTGTATTTCATATACTGCGGAACATCCCATTGCATGATTGCATAACAATATTAACGAGATAAATAAGTTTTGGACAATGTTGGGGGTCCAAATACCAGGAAAACTCCTATACCGTCCCGTGTCCCTGATGCTGATTTTTAAGTTTGAAGCTGTCTGTATAAAATTGTTTCAATAAAAGTAATTCGACGTAATTTTTTTTCGAAACTGGAACAATTATTTTATATAAATATGTAGCAAAAAATCAACCTGCATACATTTTTATGGTTGATATTATTTTTTTTAACTCTGTCCCTGGGTTTTTCATCCTTACCACCCCTCTTGCTAAACTTATACAGAAAATCACTTCAGATGCAGCCACAGAATTTTTTACAAGTTTTTTTTCATGCAGAAGTATTTTAGAGAAAGAATGTCTAAAATTCTTTGACAGGAAATTTACTGCAGAATTTAAATCAACATTTAAATATCAATTTGAAGATTGTGGCTTTATTGGTAGTCTTACCGTCGCCAAGGTCTATTCCTGAACTTTTCAAGGTAAATTTAAAAAAAAAAAAAATATTTTAATCCAATGTTAACAACTGTTTCTAAAAATTAATGAACATTGTGGCTATCACTTAGTCTTAACATGATTTTCCTAAAAATAGGTGGTAATTTTCCTTACCGTTCCATCCTTACTATCCCTTTTTTACCCATTTTGTCCCTTTTTTCCTATACCGTCCCCTTTTTTTACCTTACCGTCCCCTTTTTTTACCTTACCGTCCCTTCTTTAACACACCGTTAAGATCACTATTATACAAAATTAGATTATACAAAAAATCTGTATTAAAAGTACTACATTTTTATTATTTCTTATTTGAATGTCCTGTGGGTACTATACTAATTCATTATAAGTAAAAATTTAGAAGAAAATAAAAAGTTATAGTGGTAAAATGGTAAGGAAAATTAAACTCGCAAGTTTAACTTAAACTGTCATTAAATAAAAAAAATTTCGCTGCTGAGCATTTTTTCTTTATTTTGAATTATTAAGGCATTCGTCTATCAGATTAAAATGTTATTTTAGCAAGAATAATTTCACCAGATTTTTATTCCCGAAAGTCAAAAGATTGTGAGAATGCCCCATCTGCATTACAAAAAATAAGATCTATCTTAGATTTCATTGTATGTTACACTTACACATTCAATATTTAGTAGGATAACCCTTGTTTTTTATTATAGCTTCACAGCGTCTTTTCGTTGAAAGAACTAGTGTTTGGCATTCATCCTTTTTAATCACATGATGCCAAGAATCAATTATAGCTTCAATAAGTTGCGTTTTGGTAGATGGAGACTTTTTTTTGTACAAGGATTTTCAAAATCAGGGCTGCTTCCTGGCCAGGATAATAATTATATGCTTTTATTTTTAAACCATTCCTTGCATATTTTTGCTGTGTGGCATGGAGCTGAATCCTTCTGAAAGATAAATGGTGCTTTACTGGGGAAGAGATCTCTGATGGAAGGTATCAATTTTGGTTCCATGACAGTTTCGATGTATTTTTTTGCATTCAGAATGACATCAATCACTTGAATGTGGCCCACACTATCTGCAGACATACAGGCCCAAATCATGACATTTGTTGGGTTCTTTGTAGTTGCTTCAATGCAATCAGGATGCAGCTCTTCCCCTACTCTACGTCTCACATATTTTCACCCATCACTACCAAAGAGCGATATTTTACCCCCATTGCACCAGATTATTTGCTTCCACTGATTTTCTGACCAAAAAGATGAAAATAAGCACTCACCAGTCGCCACTCGGCGACTAAATGTGAAAAACTGGCGACTAAAAATATGGAAAGTACCGGCCAAATGCAGAATTTTCCAAAGGGGTTTCATCAAAGAATTGCGGGAAAAAACCCACGAATTTTGTCAAAAGATCGCGAAAATACCCAAATATCGTCAATAGATCACGTAAAAAGCGAATTTCGAAAAAGAATCGTGAAAAAAAAAACGAGACTTTAATCAAAAGATTGCGAAAATACCATACATTTCATCAAAGGATCGCAGAAAAACCCGAATTTCGTTAAAGGATCGCTCAGAAACCCAAATTTCGTCAAATGACCGCGGAAAAAACGCAGATATCGTGATCGCGGAAAAAACGCAAATATCGCTAAAAACAAACGCGAAAAAACGAACATTTCGTCAAAAGATTACAGAAAAAACGTAAATTTCGTCGAAGGATCGCGAAAAAAACCAAATATCGTGAATGGATCGCGGAAAAAACGCAAATATCGTCAATAGATCGCGGAAAAAACGCGAATTTTGTCAAGGAATTGCGAAGAAAAAGAGAATTTTGTTAAAAGATCGCGAAAAAAACCGCACATTTCGTCAAAGAATCACAGAAAAACCTGTATTTCGTCAAAGGATTGCTTAAAAAAAACCGAATTTCGTCAAAGAATCGCGAAAAAAAAAAATGCAAAATATCGTCAATAAATCGCGGAAAAACGCAAAATATCATCAATGGATTGCGGAAGAAACGCAAAATATCATCAATGGATCGCGGAAGAAGCGCAAAATATCATCAATGGATCGCGAAAAAACGCAAATTTCGTCAATAGATCGCAGAAAAAAAACGAATTTTGTCAAAGAATCGCGTAAAATAGAGAATTTCGTCAAAGAGTAGCGAAAACGAACGCGAAATTTCATCAAAACGTCACTAAAAAAGTGCGAATTTTGTCAAAAGATCGCGTGCATAATTTGTTTCAGGAGAGAACGTTTACATTTCAGAAAATTTGCCTTAAACTTCAGATTTTTTTTTTTTAAATTTTGAAAAGTATTTAAGTATAGTGGACTTATGTAGTTAGCTATATAAGCATGTTACATATAACTCTGCTGTTAACTTTATTTAAAATAGATTGGAAATTAGTATCTCAAGTTTATTCAAAACAATATGAATTAAAATATTTTTATTTATTATTTATTACATAAATTACTTATTTACTCTAAACTTACATATTTTTTAATTAAATATTCAGTTACATAAATGTACTTACTGGCGACTAAAAAAATTATTCTCACTAGCCAGTAACTGGCTACTAAATAAAATCAACTTACCGGCCAGTGGCCACTAAGTAAAATTCCTCATTTTCATCTTTACAATTAATGTGTTCTTTTGCCCACTGAACTCGTTTCTTGCTTTGCTGAAGACTTAAAAATGGTTTTTTCCTTGGAATTCTACCTTTCTGTCCAAAACCTGCTAATCTTCGTCTTATTGTTCTTGAACTAACCCATTGCATTCATTTCACATCTGACAGCATGTGATGAAATACTTCTATCTTCGAGGTATATCCTTTTTATCTTTCTATCATCAGAAGCACTTGTGCATTTTTTTCCGGCCTGATCTTGCCTTATTTATCACTGATTTAGTTCCTTCATAACGTAAACACAACTTTCGTACACCAGATAAAGTGACTGATCCACTAACCTGTCTTGCAATTTCAGCATAAGAGAGACCATTTACTCTCAATATGACAATTCTGCTTCTTTTTGTAGGTGTCCAACCAGTTCTTGTTGTTGATGACACTGTTTTAAATTATTTGCATTAAAAAAAGAAATATTAAAAAAAAAAAAAAAAAAAAATATTCTATTTAGTTGCACTAGTATTCACCCTTCTGTAAAATTAATTCGAGCAAAATACTGCTTTTACAAATCAAAACATACTACAGTTTAGTTACTGACATTCGATTGGTTCTCAGAACAGTCATTGTGATTGGCTAGGAAGCTTTTATTACAATACACTTCAGCATTCATGACTAATTGTGTTTGTATTTTAGAGTAAAATAAGTGTAACTTTTTTTTAATGCAGACATTTTAATTCTGTTTTTTTTAAATTAAATTCTAAATTAAATTTCCTTGAATTTGATATTATTTAAGTGAAAATTAATATATTCTATAAGCACACAAAGTTATAAAACATAAAAATGTCAAAAAAATGTCCACAATTTTGGCTACTACTTTTAGTTTCTTTCCAAAAGCCTAACCATAGTAGCATATAATTTCTGAGATAAAGCAGAAGAGAATGACCCAAAATGTTAATGACAAAAACTTAAAAAAAACTATTTCAATAAATAAATAAATTGTTAACATTTTTATTTTATTTTTTAATTCTCGTACTTTCACAGAATTATTTCTTTTTAAAAACTGAGAATTGAATAAAATATTAAAGTGAATTTTAAGTTTTCTAAATACAGAATGCATAAAAGATTTTAAATAAAGAATATTCTTTATAAATAACTTTCAAGAAATTAGATTAAAAATAGATAAGTAAATGACTGTTTTGGAAAGGGGAGAGGATAAAAAATAAGATAACAAATACTCACAAGATTCACTCAATCTGTTCATAATTTCCGATGAGCAACAGTCAGCCTCTAGTTCACAGACAGTCTGTCTCGGAAGACTACTGATTTGAGAACTAAAAAACAAATAGTTCTCAATGCCTTTATCAAAACTTACACAAGAGAATACAACAAAATTAATAAGAAAACTGCACATCAAAATCTTAAGGTAATAAATCAATTTTACTATTTTTAAATTAGCAACCAGTTTGGTCTTTCTTAAATGTATGCTAAGAATGGCAACATATGACTTTTATTTGTAATTCCATTTAATTGCTTAATCCTTTGGCAAATCAGAAGATACTGACAGAGAAATACAGAACTCTTTGTGAACAAGACAGCACTCCACTCACTTACTGACTGAAGCTTCATGTCCATTTGCTTATTTGCTAATATAGAGATTTATTAGATACATTTCCACTATAGTAGCCTTGCCACTTAAAAAAAAAAGTTAAGCACAATTCGGACTTTAAAAAGTGCGATTTGTTGCCAAATGACAAACAGCTATGAAAAAAAAAAGCTAGTGAACATTTATGCTTGTTTATATATGTATTTATACATATATTGTTATTGTTTTTTATACAGAATTTACTTATGTTTGTATATAAAAATACATGAACAGCTTCGATACACTAAATAAATTGTATAAATCTCTCAAATCTAAACAAAAGTTACTAATGCTGCGGATGCAATTGGATGTATTGTAACTGGGGCTCTTTTGCGGCTTCTATTAAAAAACTATTGCATACAAAAATATGACAACTGATAGCTTCACAGCAAAATACAGCAAACTCTCTGTAAGGCGGACTCTGTGTAAGATGGAAATCTGTCTAACTCGGAAAGATTTTGAAGTCCCTGCAAACCCATAGACATAGAGTAAATTTTATCTAAGGCTGAATATTGTCTACTACATAAAATTTTTTCAGTCCCAATCGATTCTGCCCTAGGCAGAGTTTACTGCATATGATAAACACGCTGAAGCAGGCAGTTTTTAAGCTGAAGAATTGTTTTAAGCACTATTTAATGTTAAACTCTGTCAAAATAGTTCAGCTTAAAAAGTTTTATAGGATTAAAAACTATGCATATCAATTTAACCTTCTTTTGCAGGCACGTACTGGACTAAAATGTGGTGTACAATACTCAATCATTTTTAAAATTTGTCTAATTTTGTAAGTTTTTTTTTTCAAATTTTCTATTCTAAATTTCATTATCTGAATAGAGATTTATTTCATACTTCAAAAAAGTAATTTTTTTAAAAACCTATTGTTGCCAGATTTTAAAAAGTGCAAACATTTACAAAAATTATTCATTTTACAATATATTTGCATGTTAATATTAAAAGAGTAAGAAAACTTTAAAATAATTAAATTATTACGTGCAAAAAGCATTTAATGGTGAAAATTATGTCATATTTAAAAAGACAAAATAATATTTCATAATACTTTTTAATAGAAAAAAAAATAATTACACATAAAGATTTAAAGAGAAAGAAAACTTTAAAGTAATTAAATTGTTACGTTGAAAAAGATTAAATGGGAAAAATTACGTTATATTTAAAATGTCATACACAAAACAATATTCTTATAGGGCATAAAAGAAAACTTTTCTCAAAGATGATATTAATGAGACAGCAACACTTTTGATTTAAGAATTGTGTACAAGTTGATTTTCAAATGTGTGTTAGATCTTACTAAATCATAAAAACAGCCGTCAGCTACCACAACAGTGGTGGTTGCGGCCTTGATAACTGAAAAAACCCAAAGTCAAAAGGAATGGGAGAAGCCAAAGTGTAAAAGAATGGCAACCTGATTACAGAAGATCATCACTAGATATAATAATATGGTTAAATCTACTGTAATCGGGTAATTTTTTTAATAACAGAGCAAATGAGTATGTTTTTAGAGCCTGCAGGATCTTGACGGGGGTTGGTGAGCCTAGCTCGTAGGGATCCCTAGTATTGAAAAAATTACTTGTGTACATGAAACAGTTAATAGTTTGCCAGAAAATATGTTGTTATATTTCTTTTTCTAGCCAAGGCCATTGTTTATTTTTTCTTTTTCGGCAAGGGGGAAAAATTCCGAAATTTGTTGATTGGTTGTGGGAAAAGAAATCGCAAAATTTGTCGATTTGTCACAGGAAAAAATTCACAAAATTTGATGATAGGAATTGAGAAAAACTGCAAAGTTCGCCAATTGGTCACAGAAAAATATCGTAAAATTTGACAATTGGTCACGGGAAATTATCGCAAAATTCGTGAATCGGTTACAGGAAAATATCATATATTTGTTAACTGGTCGCAGGAAAATATAGCTAAACTTGTCAATTGGCCGCAGGAAAAATTGCAAGATTTTTCAGTTGCATATGAGGAAAAAAATGGTGAATTTCGTCAATCTGTCACAAGGAGAAACTGTGAAATTCGCCAATTGGTTGTGGAAAAAAATCACAAAACGTGTCAATTGGTTGCGTGAAACAAATCACAAAATTTGTTGATTGATCGCGGAAAAATATCACAAAAATCGACAATCGGTCGCAACAAAAGGTTGCAAAATTTCTCAGTTGATTGCGAGAAAAAAAAAAAAAAAAAGAAATCATAACATTTTTCAGTCACATGCAGGTATGGTAGAAAGGCGAAGTCTCATCCCTCAATAGCGTGAGCTTGATTTCCATTTCGGCCCAAATTTTCCTATGTTGATACTTGTCTTTCAGCAGCACCCATTGTTTTCTTTTTCCATTCCTCTAAATTGGTTCAAGAACCACTTTTCACAACAAGTACCCACCACTGATTAGGCATCTAAAATCCAGATTTCCCTACTCCCCAAGCTGGATATGTGTGTATAATGTGCAGGAGCCAAATCAACAAAGTCAATTAGTTAAGCAAGCAGTACAACAGAGAAACCAGTAAATTACAGGCTCTACAATTAGGTCGGCCGGGGCATTGGCCTACTGGATGGCCGCCATGCGGCGACCAAGCGGGCAACCACCCCGATGCCAGACAGGTATACTTGTTCGGCTAGGTAAATCTGACACATAGGGGTATGGTCATTGGTTTGGAGTCAGCCGATGTCTGCCATGTATGCTAATGCCGCCTGGTAAAATCCGTCATGGGTGCAAAGTCCTCCAAGTTACCTGTGAATTATACCTCTGGAGGTGCCTTGCCAGGTGAAGGTCTCGTCACTCGATCAAGGTTCTAAATTACGAGGCCAACTTGAGTAGCAAAGCGCAGGTACAAAACAACAAGATCAAAATGTTAAGTAACCGTTTTAACTAAGTTCACAGCTAAGCAGTAGGCACAGTCGGTAGGATGAAGATCTAGTGCCTCGTCAGATATACTGCCGCTATGCGACGATTAGGCGATCACCGCCCTGATACCAGGTATCAAACCCGTTCAGCTGGGAAGACCCAGCAGGTAGGGGCCTGGTCATTGGTGGAAAGAAAGAGAAAAAAAAATCACGAAGTTTGTCAGTATATCATATGAAAAAACAGTGTAATTCATGAACCGGTCTTAGAAAATGTTATGAAATTTGCGAATCAGTCGCAAGAGAAAAAAAATCATGAATTTCATCAATCTGCCGTGGGAAAAATCTTAAGTATGTGAGTGGCTGTCAGATTTCGCATTTAAGAAGCTGTCAAATGTCAGAATATTACACGTCAATCTTTTTCATGGTTTCACATTGTTTTCTGGATTGATTCTCCCACTTGATTGTTGGTTCAAAAAGCAAAATTCTCCAGAAAATAGTGAAATATTTTGGGTGAAAGCCTCTCACTCACGATATTCTTTTGGGGTGAGATTTCAAAATTTTGGGAGTGAATTCTGCCATCCCATCCTGAAATTTAATTAAGACATTTTAATTACAAAAAAATCTAAGGAACTAATATGTTTTAATGTTGTTACTAAAATGTTTGATGAGATTTTCTTCATGCACAATAGATATTTAAAGTGCATAAATCATGCTTTCATTCTGAACACTAGAAAAACTGTCTTAAATGATTTTAAAAGTAATTTTTTCTTTCCAGACACAGGAGGAAAATTTTTTAATCAAGATAGAAAAACAAAAACAAGAAAAAAAAACAGACCATGGATATTTAGTATATCTTCACTTTCTGAGATCACTTGAATCAGTTTTAGCTATTTTTATAATGGTTCTGTCTGTACGTGCATTAGATATCAGACAAGCTCAACTCAGGTTCGAAACGGACTCTGACTCAGTGAAAATTTTATTTATTTACAAACTGAAAAAGGTAAAAACTTTCCAGATACATAAAGTTTCATAAAGTAATTATCAATCCTCTAAAATTTAATTTGAAAGGGAATTGAACTGTTACTGGTAGGATATAAAAATAAATATTTTATTTGATTCAAAAGCCATGGTACAGCCAGTGTTAGTAAGATAAAGAAGCAGTGGGATATCTAACGTGTGTAGACTTAAAATCCATTTTAGAATTAATGGAAAACAGAACTCCTATCTTTCTGTTGTAATTGCACAATGATATGTTAAAAGAATAAGAACTGTGACTGGTACAGATTTCTACCAGTGGTTGATTATAACAAATTTGTAATTTTTACCAGTATTTTATGGACATGAAAATCACAAAACATGATCATGGGAGAGTATTTAGGATTTAAAATGTATATATGAAAAAAGAGATTTTTAAATGAAAAAATTAATTTGAAACTATTTAAAAATGTTATTAACAATTTTCTATTACGTACTTTTAGTATTGGGCTCTGATGACAAAATTTTTTGGCTTGAGCTTTGGAAAGAGAGACAGTACTCATCTCCAATGTGCGTATGTTCATATTTCCTCACATTTGTAAGGCCATACAACTCATTTTTAGTGTTTCTACAATGATGCATAGATGTGTGTGTCAGTCATCAGGATAGCACCAAAATAACTGTTTTGAATGAGCTTTTAATTTGCAAATATGTTATAGGTTATTGTTGCAAGAATTGAGATAAACAATTTTGAGATCAGAGAAAATAGATAAAAAGCACATGTATAAAAACACATATAATTACTAGTATTTCCATATGTCTAATTAAGGGGTCTCTAGGCTCAAGAGCATACTGTAAGACAGTGGTTCCGAACGTGGGGCATACGCCCCACAGGGGTGGGGGGGGGGGGATATAACTTTTCAGGGGGCAATTTCAGATTTTTTTATTAACAAAGTTTCTGTCATTTTTTTTTCTAAGTCTTTGAGTCTTAGTCTAAAAACAGAAATAATGGATGAAAAAAATTAAAAATAACCGAATAAAAATTATTTTTTTAAACGCTCCCATTTAAAAGCTCAAAATACACTGACACTGGAATAATTATATGAATTATTTTTAGTATTTTGACACCTTTTACATATTAAAGCATCATTTTAATTTTTCGAGATCAAATATTATTTTAGTAAAACACACTTCTTTTTTATACTATTTACTTTTTTTTAAAACTTTTACACCTATTCATAGTGCAATGTGCCCCATGAAGGAACTTTTACATATATTTTGTTTACAAATTTTATAGGGTATATCTAAAATTGACAATTTGGACATGTTTAATCTAAAAAAATGATTTGAATTATCTAAATGAGATTCTAATTTTATGAAATTAATAAATCCCCATGCACATCACAGAAGGAAATGGGTAGAAAGTAAACTTCTTATGACTCTTCTGCAGACCACATACACAATATATAAACATACTTCATGACATATGCATTTTTAAATTTAAAATTGGAGAAAACATGGTGGCCAAATAATAGGAAAAAGAAAGCCAGCTATCAAATAGTGTTTGTACGCTTCAAGGACTTTCAAGGATGTTTTACCAGAATTTTTGTAAAGTAATATTTGCCTTATTTAATGAAAAAAACCTATCTTCAGGTATAGCGGCCAGTACTTTACAATATTTCTGGTACTAAAACACCTAAAATCTTCTGAATACCTTGATGCATATGAACCCTGTAAAAGAGGTATGTTATGAGGGGAAAGAAAAATAGTTACTCAAAATGAATGAAAGTGTGAATTGAATCCTGAAATGTTACTTGTGAATTATGTTATCCATACAGTCTCGGTGATAAACAAATATCACTTGTTCTTAATGAAGAACTAAAATCCATTATAAAATGTATCAATTCTATCAAATGTAATACAAAATGTGAGAGATTTCAAGAAATTTTACAAAGATAAAAATGTAGACTATTTATCACTTTTAAATTGAGCTAAGTTGCCAAAAAATAATACAACTTTTGTAGATGTAAATGCAAAGATCCATGGCCTCATTGCATTCATAGTTATGTTAAAAACATACTTGTAGTTAAAAAAATATGATTTTGATAAATTAAAGAATGTGAAATCACTTAGAGTTAATGCTATTTTCGGATCCTTCCGGGAAAATAGAAGTTTATTTTTGCGTAATAAGATTTATATGATATAGAAGGGAGGGGGGACATCATGACTTTAGAGATGCTTTGGTGGGGTGCAGCCAAAAAAAGGTTGAGAACCACTGCTGTAAGGGTACGAGGATCCGTGATGACTTTTTGAACAAGAATCACCTGGTTTGCATGCTAGGAATGTAATACTACAATACCAGATAATACTTACAAATACCTCCAATTACCCAGAATCAAGCATGAGAAATTACAATAATAATAATGACTAATGAGATTTATTCAGCAGGTGTTTTTCTTCTAACAATTGTCGATTGCGTTTACTATACTCATACAGGTTATCAAAATTGACTTAAGACGCTCATCGGTTAGTTTGGATCTGCCAATATTAATAATATATTTTATTTTGGAGGACAAGTAGTTCTGAATATTTATAAAAACAATTGGCAAATTTATGCATCAGGAGTAAATGTTTATAAATACTTAAAAAATTAGTACCTTTTCTATTTATAGAAAACAAGTCACTTCCATTTATCAGTGTTAAAAGATTTCTAAAAACCTTCAATGTCATTTGAAACTGTGTCAAGACCTGTTCAAAATCACTAAAGTCACTGAAAATTTTATAAGAAAATATGGTGTGTTGGTACGATTATGCTTTTGGTAACATAACTTATTTGAGCAGTTAATGTGGCTCTTTAACCAAATGATTTGGAAACCCCTTGTCTAATGGATTCCCCCTTAAGATTGTTGATTTTTCTGAGATTGTTTTGAAGTGTTTTCAAAGTACTTTATCATCTAATTCAATTTTTAAATGAATCAAATCCTCTAAACTGCATTCCAGAATCAGATGCATACTACACAGTACAGGCAAATACAAAAGTCAAATGCATTATAGAAAACCCTTTAAATATTTAAGCCAGAAATAAATACATCAAAATATTTTTAATCTCTTATCCCACCAACAGATTTACCAAGTTTGAAAAATAAAAAAGCAGAAGATTCTTTTTAGGTGTAGATGATGCTGTGATAACTTTGGAAAATCTGATTTAGAAATTGTTCAAGAAGTGCAAGCAGCAGAGGAAACAATCAGTGATGATGATAAGAGCAAGAAACTGCTGAAGTACCTTCACCTGGAATCAAAGAGGCTCAGCAAGCAATAAGATTGTTGTCATACTGTTATGAATTCCGAGACACATACAATGATCTTTAAATTTATGGACACATTGAAGATGGCATAAAACAAAAAATATTTTGCTTGAAAAACAAACAAAAGATTGAAAGTTTCTCTCCAAATATGCCTTTTTATCTGTAACAATTTTATGTTATGTAGGAATAAATAAAATCTTTCCTTGAAAAAATATAGTAAGTGTAATTTATACTCAAATTATAATACAATTTGTATCATTACCACATACTGGAGAATTGCACCATAAAATATAATAAATAAAGACACACAACTTTGCTTAATGGTACACAAAACACAAACTTTAATAAGCTAAAAGTTAAATTCTATGTTTTGAGCAGTTTCTACAGCCGTCTTCAGGAAAAATAGGATGGTTAAATGGCTAAAAGTTCAGAGATGAAAGCTTCCTGTGCGAAAGACAAATGTTTGACAAATTGTCTCTTTTACAGGAAGCCTTCATCTCTGAACTTTTAGCCATTTAACCATCCTATTTTTCCTGAAGACGGCAGTAGAAACAGCTCGAAACATAGAATTTAACTTTTAGCTTATTAAAGTTTGTGTTTTGTGTACCATTAAGCAAAGTTGGGTGTCTTTATTTATTACAATTTGTATCATTATTCTTATTCTGTAAGGTCTAAAAATAGGATAGCATGTATGCATTATTTTCTTATATCACATGTTTCTGATACAACCTCGGTTATTACATCACTCGGTTATAGCGTTATAATTATTACAGTCTCTTGTATGACACTGCAGTCAGGTTTGACAGCATATTTATTCATTTTTTTAAGAAACTCCCAGTTTCATGCATTTGTTTCTGCTTTTGCTATTAGACAATTAATATTCACATTTATTCAATTCTTTAAAATTGATTGTTTTTTTTTTTAAGACTAGGGGGCTCTGCCCCCTCCAAGCTAAGCTCTCCAACCTTCATTCAGACACTGTGAACTCTAAAAGCATGCTAATTTGATCGGCTTAAAAATTTTTTCAGAAGAATGAATTATAGTAAAAAAAATAAAAAAACAGTAGCGATCTCCCTGTTAACGGGTTGTTTTCGTCACTGATTAAATCAGATCAGTGAAACATGTGAAAATAAGCTAATATAAAATGAATTAAGCAAACAGAGTCTTTATCTCACGGTATTTTTAGCAACACTATTAGAAAGTTTTTTTAAATAAGACATTTTAAATGTATCGTTTTAAACCTGATGTAATTTTCACCAAAGTTTTCTTTCTCTTTTTAATATTCGCATGAAAATACTTTTGTTGTTAGAAAGGAAATATTATTTGTGCTGTCTTAGAATTCTCAACAATAGTTTAAAAAGATTATCTCAAAATATGAAATAAATGTTGTGCGCAAATATATTTTAAAATTTAAACTGCTTGGCAGTATTATGATTTGGCAATTTTAAATATGACGTAATTTCCTCCATTTGTAACTTTAACGCATGTTAATGGATTTATTATTTTACAATTTTCTTTCTCTTTTAAAATTCATGTGTAAATATAGTTTTTATGACATAATTATCAATATTTTCCTGCTTTTAATACGTGATCATTTAATTTCAATTTGAAAATTTTTTTTCTGTTTATAATAGTCACGTGTAAATAAATTTTTTTGAAGGAAATATTATTCTTTGCGCTGTTTTTAAATTTGGCAATAATTTAAAATAATACCCCTTTTCTAAAAGTCATAAAAAATATCTCTCGAAATGCTAAAAATCTGAATTTAAAATAGAAATAAAACCTCAAAAAATGAGTCAAATTAAAATAATATATGCAGTCTGCTCACCAGGAACTTCTAATGTATAAAATGATTAAATTCCCATACATAGTTTTTGCTCCAATAGAACTTTTTTAATGGAATGATTTTGAACAACTTTAACATTAAATATTTCTTAAAATAATTCTTCGAATTGAAAACTGTCTGCATCAGGGTATTTATCAAACATTTCTCTATAATACCACCGATTTTCATATTTTTGTATGCAATATTTTCCTTAATATTAAAGAAGAAAGACCTCCGATCACCAAAAATTCAAAACTGGCGGCAGCGACAGTATTAGTTACTTTTTAGAATAGAGAGATTTTGCAGCAATATTTTCATAAATTAATAGGAAAAAGTTATGACAAGCCTATTAATTTATACATAAGATAAATTACATAATCAGTAAAAAATGATAAAAGTGCATCAGTATACAACATATGTACTATAGAATAACAATATACAAACATACTTGCTCAAAGCACCAATCCTCCAAATTTTATTTGAAGTAGAACTAGTACTCTCATCTAATACATGAAACAGTGTTTGATTTCTTAGTGGTGATGCAGCAGATACTAAGTCATCTTCAGAAGCTCGAAATTTAAATTTGGAGACATGGATTAGATTCATACCAAACAGGTTGTAATCAATGAAAAACTGGAAAAAAGAAGAACAAGTTGGAAATTGCTCGTCAAACGTGGCAAATGAGGTGCATTCGTACTATAACTAGTTTTATAATTATTTTTTGCACCCCATATTGTACTGAATGTATACTTTTTTGCACTTCATAAAGCGCATAGTCTGATACATCATTAAAATGCACTTCCAATATTTTTTTCCCATTCCCCGTAATGTAACGGAACACTTTTGACTGTCCCTGTAATTAAACTATACATCCGATTTTCCTAAAATTTGAAATAGCTCAACAAAACTTTGCAACAATTATATCTTTAAAATTTCAGACCATTCGGAAGGCTGTAATATCATTAAAATGCACTTGCAATAGTTTTTCCCATTCCCCGTAATGTAACGGAACACTTTCGACTGTCCCTGTAATTAAAATAGCTCAACAAAACTTTGCAACAATTATATCTTTAAAATTTCAGACCATTCGGAAGGCTGTAATATCATTAAAATGCACTTGCAATAATTTTTCCCATTGGCCGTAATGTAAAGAAAAACTTTTGACTGTCCCTGTAATTAAACTATACATCCGATTTTCCTAAAATTTGAAATGGCTCGACAAAATTTTACAACAGTTATATCTTTAAAATTTCAGATCATTCGGAAGGCTCTAATATCATTAAAATGCACTTTCAATAATTTTTCCCATTGGCCGTAATGTAAAGAAAAACTTTTGACTGTCCCTGTAATTAAACTATACATCCGATTTTCATAAAATTTGAAATGGCTCGACAAAATTTTGCAACAATCATATATTTGAAATTTCAGACCATTCGGTTGGGTAGTTTTTGCTCTGTTACATGCGGACAGACGGACAGACGGACGGACGGACTGAACGACGACTATAGGTGCTACGTATTTATATAATTACGAACGCACCTAAAAAGAATTTAATGAATTTTGAAGGATGAGATCACCCCAAAAATAATAAAAAGGAAGAATAAAAATACCTGTAAAATGTAAGGAATGTGAGCTTCATAAGGTTGAATGAATTTATTCAGTATCACACCATTGGTCATTAGCTCAGCAGTCCTAAAAATACAAGAAGATAACAATGACTATTTTAAGAAAAGTTACAAATTCATCACAGTGCAATTAAGAGTGAATTAGGAACATAAAATAATACATAATTCAGAATGGTATCACAATTTCCTGAAAACAAGACATAATCAAGAAATTAGCTCTAGCATCATTTCTCAGGAACCTCTTAATTTAAGCGCCACTCCAAAAATAATTTTATACGCATTTAAATAAAGGATACTTCTTTGTTACAGGGGTCTTGGCAGGATAAGAGAAAATACCTTGGTAAGAGAAGGAAGTTTTTCACATGTATTTTCTGCCAGCCTACTCACTGTTTCATACACACAAATATTTTTTTAAATATTTCTATAATTTATTTAAAATAAAGAAGCCATTTATCTATTTTTGTATAGAAACAGAATAAAATAGAAACAGAATTCATTTAAATTAAAATCAATTTATTAAATGCATGCATAAATAAGAACAATAGTTGATCAGGTTTGCTTTCATAGCTGTTTACGTCATTTCGAAAAAAATCTCACTTTCTGAAGCCTGAATTGTAACAAGCTTTTTAAAAAAGTGCAGAAAAGAACAAAAGGTGTAGTTAGTTTGAAGTAAGAATTTTAAAATGCAATGAAATTTTTTTAACAGAAAATAGTACAGATAAAAGGGAGAAATACTTTTTTTATTCAATTTTGTGCAAGTTTTCTTTAAACAAGATACCATTTACATGGGCGGCAGCATTTTGTCCTTCTGAGACAAGGACCTGATGTTAGTACCAGTGAATTAAAAAAATTCAGTAAATTACATTGATTTATACAATTGTATTAGAATGTGAAAGTTTTATGAATGCAAACATGTTATCTTTTAAACATTACATCAAATTCACCAATAGAAGCCTTTGTTTTTTCTGTGTCTAAAAACCCATGATTTCAGAGTATAAAAAATGAAAGATTAAGCCTAATATCAGTGCTGGAGATATGAAAAATTACTAAAAATTACACATAATTTGGATGCAGTCACAGTAAAATGTTAGACTTTTCTGAATGGAAGTGAATAGTTTTGTTCAAACCTAAAAGAAAAAGACATCTCTTGAAAATGAACCCTAATGCATCTTTTGCAGAAAAATTAAAGCACTTATTTTATAGGTGTAAATTAGCGGTCGCCACTCGCCACGTGGCGATTAAAGTTGTAAAAGTGGCGATTAAAAAATCGGCCATCGATCGCCACTATAGTCGCCACTCGCCAAATGGCGATTAAAAAATCTGTTATCGATCGCCAACTGAAATACAACTTTTTTCATGAAAATATGCATCTCTACTTTGATTACATCTAATTAGCAAACTGGTTTTTTTTTTTTCCTACCGTATGCAAGTAGATTTCAATGATTTAGCTGCATTTTCAATATTTCATTTTTTCGCCAAGTGCTTGCTCTTCAGCTGGATTTTTTTTTTACAGTTTTATTCTGCAAAATATATTCATCAGCTTTGATTCCACGTGCGTTTCAAATAATTTATTCCTTTTCTTTCACATTTAAAATTGCAAGTGCATTTTAACCCTTTCGGGTTTGGAGTACTGTTAATAGTACATGTCTTTTCATCGAGTATTGTTTTGTCTTAACAATTACTTTTGCTACTATCTACATATGGTAATGATAGTATATGGCTATGCCTCTCTTATTATGATTTCATTTATGTTTGGACATTTAGTAATAACAATAAAAGTTTGCTTAATTCTCTTTGCACCATTGGCGATTCCTTTATTTTATAAATATATATCACTCTTTAAATTTAAGATAGTATAGGTTACTTTTCTGAACAAATTATGTGTGATAAAACACAAAAAACATTAGGAAGTTGTAATATCTGTTAAACTCTGTTGTAATGATATTTTCCAAACGTCTCCAAAAACTTCCTTCCTATTATCATATGAATTGAATAGTATACAAAATAAGTTCATTCGTTAGAATTCAGACAATGAGATAATCTTTAAACTTCAGTAAATCTATTCAGATAACTACGATTAGCATCATTAAAATAAAAGTAATTTTATTATCAAAACTGAAGAATAAAAATCCGACATGAAAGGGTTAAGGACATTGCAATTTTAAAGCAATTTTCTTGAATTTCGACTGCTTCCCTATTCTTATTGTGAATAGTTGTCTGGTATAAAACTCTGATTTATAGAAAAATATGTATATATACAACGATTATAGTTTATCTAGATGTCAAGAAAGTTTGAAACATTATAGTGGCCACTAACTTTAAAAAGTGGCCACTAATGAAACTGAGTCTCCCGGCCACTGGCTACTAACTCAATTTCCCAGTTTTCACCTATAACTTATTTACTTTTCAGTTGAACATTTGTGGTAAACAAAATCTGTCACCAAACAATGTGGTATAGAGCCAATAATGGTAAGCACGCTGTCACATTCACTGCTATCAACAGCAATGTGCTAAAAATTAATTTAGTACCATTTAAAAATGAAGAGATCATTGAGAATTTTTGGAGTTATAAAGATCATATAACATTTTATTTAACACTCCGAGCGTCTAGAGGGCTTTCCTGCATTTTCATAAAAATGCTTATAAAAATAATCTTAATCAAAATTTTCTTTCCCTGTTTGTTTCTAAAATACAGTTCATGCCCCTTTACTAGATATACATCTTGAAATACAATTCTGTTTAAAATATTTTTGAGATTAAAGTTACAGGAGATTAAAGTTATTTTGGGAAAACAGAAAAATATGGACAAACCGCTCAGAGGGTTAAGGCACTGTGATTTGTTTCTAAAGCAACGACTCATACAATTTGCAATTCTTTAGATCATCAAGAAAGTGGAATAAAAAATTTTTACTTGAGTAGTGGAACACAAAAAGTGAAGAAAACATTCTCTTAAATTAAAGAGAGCTTGTTTTTATTTTGATGAAGAACAAATTTTTTTCTGCTGAAGAATGATGAAAATTTTTCCTGGCAAAAAAAAAAACAAAACAAACATACATACATGACGGCACAGAAAAAAAAAAAAAAAAAAAGACATGAAGCACGCAAAATAAAAATAACTCAGATCAATGAAAACAAAAACACTAATTCAAGAAAAAAGCAATATGAGAATATCCTCAAAAATAGTACATACATGATGCACATTATACATTTCATTTTCATTTATTTTGTTGATAAGCAAGTTTACTTTCTGCAATAAAGGATAAAAAAAAAAAAAAAGGTAAAGATTTGGGACCTACCATCTATGAAACAGTAATTAGTGAAGTATTTTCAAGACTGTTGGATCCAGGGGGGTGCCATTTCCCTTTACTTCTGGTATCAAGGTTTCGGTGCGCATGACGTCACCGCGCGTGCTAAGGAGGAGTCTTGCAACAGAAAATAACCTATTTTCTTATTTAAAATAGAATTTATGCTAAAAAAATTTGTATCTTTGGTCAGAGGAGAGCATGTTTCTTCAAAATAAAACATTTTTTTTTTTTTAACGGAAGTATTTTTTTTCTAGGAATAAAACGATTTAGAACGATTTTTTTTTCTTCAAATAGCCGTGTATTTTTTCTTTTCTAAGATCAGTTTTTATTGCTTCTTATCTTCAGTCGATCTTTAAAAAGGGACGGAGGCGTGAAATAAACATTTATTGTTATTTTCTTTGACACCTAGGGCAGTTTGCCCTCACACGAAGCTTTAATTGCTTCTCTAAAACAATGTTACTACATCCACAATAAAAACATTTGTAAAAACCAGGACTTTTATTCGATTGAGGCATTTTAATCAAATATATTCATCAGAAATAAAAAAGAGATACGTTGCCAGAAAATCAAAAATGTGGAGTAAGTCAAATTGGATTGCATGATAAAACAGTACGAGAAATAGCAAATAAAGGAGCACACATTAAAATACATCTTCAAAATGCACCCTGTGATGAAATCAAATGCTGGAAATGAAAGCATATTCTGAGGGTAAAAACCTAAAATATATTATTTATTAAAATAATTTTATATAATTTTATCCCCATACAGCATTAAAATATAATTTTATATAATTCTTTTGGAAGGTATTTATAAACGTATAGTGCTCTGAATTTCAAATTTTAACTTTTCTATATCGCATAAATGTTTCAATTTTAAATATTTGGCAATTTAAAAATTAAAATTTCTGTTATTTGTATTCTAAATCTCCTTTATAAATACTGCTGTCCTCATTTTTATTATATAAAAAAATAAATCATTTTAATATTTAATCACATTAGCTGCATCTGAAGAAAACAATAGTACATTTAAAATTAAGTTTTAAAAAGCTGAATTGATGTAATTTTAAATTTTAAATATGGCACTTTATTTGGATGTAAAAATTTAGTTTAACCCATTACCCGCTGATGTTGCGTTCACGCAACAGTCAAAATAAATACACTTATTTAAGTTATTTACATACCCACCGCTATTTTTCAATTAAAAAATTGGCCTTACTTAAAGACATAAAATTTTAAGACCATATAAAGCGAAAATTATCTTTCAGAGTTTGTGGTGGCAAACGCCGTTCAGGTAAAAAGTTGAATATTTCAACCTTATAGTTTTGGCGGTTAAAGGGTTAAACGTTAAATTCACTTTAACGTAATAATTTGCCTTAATTTCTTTTAATTATGTATGTAGATTTATATTTATTATTATTATTATATAGCATTAAATTATTATTTTAAATAAACTTTTTAGTGTATTTATAAATTATATTAATCTGAATTTCAAAAATTATTTCCACCAAACCATATAATTACACCGTATAAATATTTCCGTTTAAAAATATTAAATATTCATACGTTTACTTATTAAAGTTTCTATTTTATTTGTCTTTTAAATCTAATTATTCAAAACTCAATCTTGTGTAATCTTGCTATGAAGTTGAAACGTAACTTATTATTTTTTAAACCTTTTTTATGTGTTTTTATCAAAGACATATCAAAATTATAATAATATTAGAATTAGAATTATCTTAGATTTCAAATTGAATACCAATCGAATATTATAAATATACTATATTAAAAATTGCTAACAAAATATTATCTGCAGTCGTGTAACGATGAAATTTCCTGCTTTTGTAGGTCTTTAAGATTTTATTTATAAAAAATATTATTTTACACTTTTTTTTATGTAAATGAACTTTTTTACATTGAATCGTAAACGAAACTTAATGAAAAAGACAGCAAATTTAACACTTAAATTTCGAAGAGCTAAAAACAGATAATAACTTAAAATTTAGATGTGATGTTTGTCCTATGTATAAAGAATATATTTTAATCGTTAAACTTCTTTTCATGCAAAAATTTCTACTGATATTTTTTAATTAAAAATAGCGCCTTTCTAATGCAAAGTCAATTGGTAAACTCATCTTAGCACGCGCAGTGACGTCAAGCAGCGAGTCGCTCCCTATTGGCTACGGGGTGAAATGGCGCAACCTTTAGATATAGTAACCTTGGTTGGATCATGCCATGATAAAAAGTGTGAATTAATAAGTATAATATGAGATTTTAACTACAAACACAGTCGTGATAGAATGTGAAATACTGTGACAAGCGAATACCTATTAAAAAAGAAATGTGATTTGACAGCTCCAAAATTATACTAATGGCTACACTAAAGTATAGCCAGTAAAAATAGTTAGCATCGATTAAATGGAGAAAGAACAGTTACATTTAAACAGTATGATAGTGATCACTTTATAAAATGGCTTATCCCTTATCGAAAATCAACTGGACTTACATGAAACCAAGGAAAGACATTATGAGTATCTTTCCTTGGTTTCATGCAAGTCCAATTGATTTTCGATAAGGGATAAGCCATTTTATAAAGTGATCACTATCATACTGTTTAAATATATCTTAAATATCATACTGTCTTATAGTGTTTATTCATTATTCTGATTGGCGAGATATATATTGGCAATAGAAAGAGGTAAATTAATATACAACAATTTTCTTTTCAGGGAAACAAGGTAATTCTAAAATTAACAGTTCAATTTTAACACTAAATAAATTTTGAAGAATGTTATTACACCCTTAAAACACTTAAGAAAAATATATTTTACACATTTTCAAAGAAGAATTACTATTTTTTTCTGGGAAGAAGAAAAAAAAAAAAAAAAAAAAAAAAAAAAGAAGATGTAAACAGGTGTAGTGTAATTGAAGAGATTGAAGTGCATTATTTTGTATATATCCAAATAAGAACATGAAAGATAAAATCATACCTGCTAACATCAAAAGGATTGTAGAAATATATCTTAAGAAACTCCTCAGCTTTCTCATGATACCCATAGAATGGTCTACAATAATATATTAAAGAAGGGTATAAATGTGCAGCACTTTATATATTTTTAACAATTAATTGTATCAAAGAGATAATAAAGCAATTAAAAATATTTTAAGAATTTATAAATTTATTTAAAAAATAAATGAAACTTACATATGTTCTGTGACAACAATCTTGTAAACATGATGTCGATGTGAATTACTATTACGAGATGCCACATTTAATGCCTTATCAATATCCAAGGCTAACTCTTGCATGCATTTACGCAATGATTTTGCCTCAATATTTGGAAAAACATCCTTGCACCGAATGCTGAAGTAGGGGAAAACCCCATGAACATGCAAGCATCCTTTCTGGCCTGAAAGAAAAAACAGCTATGGTTGATATAACATATATATGCACAATGGCTAGAAATATGTAATTTTCATATTTATAAAATAAATGTAATAAAAACAAAATATTGTTTATGAACCTTTTCAAACAAAAATTGGGAAAAAGTAGTTGATGAGGAAATTAATGAACTTTATAAATGATGTATAAAGAAATTTTGAGCATCTAATCATGTGTATGTATATGTATTATGATGTATGTCTGACAGTAGAAGAAAGCAACAACAGAAATGGTAAGGGTTGGCCACTTAGCTTGGTTTTAACCATCTAACAAGTGAAGTAAAAAGTAGCCATGATGACAACAAGTTTTTTTTAAAAGATAATTTGCATACAAAATGCTATACTAATGCTAAGTCATTTCTCCGTTTTCTCTCACATAAAAAAGAAAAAGCAAAAATAAGAACGAGAAATGCATCCAGCATAGATTATGTAACACTTTCTAACACATTCAGAATACAATAACAAAACTTCATAGTTTATTAATGTGAAATATGATGTATAAATAAACAATTTGAAAAACTCACAACTCATTTGAAACTCAATTTCTGCTATTACAATCAATAGTCGGAAAAATATCGTTTTTTTTTTTCTTTTGTTTGTTTTTTAGTGCAGACCTGCATATGATCTATGGATTTGTATGTATACTACATAGTATGCAAAAAGTTAGCTCATTGAAACGAATAGCACAGTTGAAAATTTCCATTTAGAAATTTCCGTGAATAAACGGAAGTGTGCTTGAGAAATTTTGTGCAGCCCTGTATAGGATCCATAGAATTTATCAACACAAAGTAATATTTAAAAAAATAGTTTAATTTAAAAACGTGTACTATAATTGAAAATGCACTTCAGGCAATTATTGTTCACAGGCTTCAATAGTTCAATTTTTTCTGTGGCCAAATTCTTTTGTGTGCCCCTGTAAATGAATGATATATTCTATGCACACCCTATTCTACAGTAAGTGCCGTGTAGTTCACCTCAGTGATATATATAAATTTCAGTATATTTAAAATACTGTAATATTATTAAAATACACCATAATCAATGTTGGATGGAATCCTTTTGAGTATCTCTGTAAATGAACCAGAAATGCTATACGCTTCATCTTCAATACTGAACATGCCACAGTGATACCCAATAACATCCATCAGAGCACGGACGGACAGACTGAATTCATAAACACTTTTCAACTTTGTTGGAAAATGTTAAAAAAAAAAATAAAGGTTTGGGACCTTCCACAGAAGGCTTGCAGTAACAGGCTTGGTGAATGACATTCACCACGTACCAAATGGCAATTAGAAATTTAGGTTGGCTGGTAAAATTTTACATATATAACCCGCTTTGTAAGGGATCTATTTGCTGGCCATTTCTTAAAAATTGCCCCAGAGACCAGAAAACAAAACTTTTTTCTAAGTTTAGAATTTGTTAAAGATTGAGCATGAAGTATATATATATACAGTATAACTTCAAAAATCAGGCATCATCGTGACCGAGACTAAGCCGGATTTTTGAAGGAATATCAAAAGTAGCACTATATTCTTAATAGTGCCTTTAGCCATAGCTTAATTCATTATTAAGGGATTATGTAAGAAAAAGAGAAAATTAAATATAAAAAAAAAATTAAATTGATATTTTCTATGTTACAGAAAAAAAATCTAATAAAGAGTGAAATTATTTCTCCTCTTATAATTTCGGAAACATCGATACAAACTTTGTTTGCATCAAATTTTTTAGCCGTTCTTTAACAAGTTTTTACATTTTATACAAATGAA
The DNA here is from genome assembly GCA_963932465.1 of Maratus speciosus. Taxonomy (NCBI): domain Eukaryota; kingdom Metazoa; phylum Arthropoda; class Arachnida; order Araneae; family Salticidae; genus Maratus; species Maratus speciosus. The sequence continues at coordinate 37,858,493 of OZ010791.1, read as the reverse complement.
GAATGTTTATTTCGGAAATACAGTCTTGTTTCTCTAAAGCATAGATTAATTCTCCGTCAAATTTATGTATTTTTCTTCTGCCGGTTGTTCAATCTTATCTTTTGAGCGGCTACTAGCATTATCGGCAGCTCTATTTAGCTCAGAGTCAGCGATCTCGCTGCCTGTTAAATTGTCCGTTATTGATGCATTTTCGTCAATGCTTAGCCAATAATCTATATTCCTTTCTTCGACACTTAATGCATTTTCAGATTTTGTGTGTTCAATGAGCTCATAAATTGCGGCCTTTTCACGGGAATTGCAAAAACCTGAAAATTCTTCCTCATCATTGATGTCGCCGTTGCCGAAAATTTATTCCGGTCATATATTGCGCCATGCATTCGCTAAAGTTGTCCCAAAAGTTGTTCCTTTTGCTAAGCAACGGTGTAGCTCCCAGAAAATAATTGCCCCTGACAAATAAAAAAAAAAGTCAAATTTTCATTTTTTTCCCTTTTTACTATCGATCTTGAAGTTTTTAATTCATAAAGAATAGCTATTTTTCTTCTCCCATAACTTGAAAGTGTAAAAGAAAAAAGAAGGGAAAAGACGGTTTTGATGCCAGATTTTTGAAGTCACACTGTATACATATATAAAAAAATGTATTAATGATCTTATAACTGTGTTTAGATAAAATAATTTCTTTAAAATTATATATATATATAAAAAAAAAATAAATAAATAAAAAAAAATCCATAATTTTTCTGAATAAATTATGATATTCACTAGATGGGCAGAGAAATGATGTGTTAATGAAACCAATGGTGCAGCTAGAATCTTTACCTAAGAGGGATTTTGAAATCATTTTTGATTGATAATAAAATTGAATTTGTATTTTTACAGATTTATAAAGCAATTTTTAATTAATATGTATATGTAGTTGTGTAAATTCCAGTATAATGAAAAGTGCAAATAATACAAATAAGTTAGCATTTAGTTGTTTTAAGGTTTCATAAAAGGAGCCGCTATTTCAATCTTCAGAGCAAAATAAAAGAAAGAGAGTGAGAAATAGTAACGGTAGTGACACATATACAGTCAGACCTCGTTATCACAACACCAGGTTTTCACGTCACTCCGCTTATCACGTCAGTTTTTCAAAGTCCTGATTTTCTGTATATGATTTTAATGTAAATAAACTCCGGATTTTACGTTGTTGAATAATTTTCGACTGCGGATATCCCAACAGTTTTGGAAAATTGTCCATTTTTCATAAGCCATCTTATAAGCATGGAAATTAACGCGATCAGAAATGTCTTAGCCAAACTTTTCACAAAAGTGTCTAAAATATCCAATGAGATAAATGAAAAATTTTACTTCAATCCTTTATCTGAATAAATAAACTCACACACTATGAAGAACTCTCTTAAGCATATCAGTCTACTCACGGTATTTTGGTTCTCATCAGGTGGCACTTTCTTGTGGTTACATGTTATTTTTCATCAGACTAAAACCGAACAATTGAATTGCTTTGAAACGTATATAACATCCATTTCTGAAACAACGAATATTGATTACAATTCGTTGTATAATATTGAAAAAAGAATTGTTAGAAGCACATCTAGGGATAAGCAAACCTTAATTCTTCAATATTTCATGTAACAATAAAAAAAAAAGTCACTGTAAATCTGATTTTTATTATTTTCAATTTTGTTTTTGCGTTTATTTTGTATAATAATAATGTTTTATTGCTTAAAACTGCAAGAACAGCTATGAATTTAAAAATGTCTTAATTAATTAAAAATATAACTTTTTATAAACATATTTTTCTCCAACTCCGGTTACTGTGACACTCCGCTTATGACGACACTTTTTTCTGGTCATTAGAGTGTCGGGATAACGAGGTTCGACTGTACTTTGTTACTATTGTTCTTTTCATTTTGGTCTGAAGATGAATTGTATGCTAAAATTTTGTTGGCTGTTTTATACCTACATTTATTTTTACATATCATAAATCTGTCTAAAGAATTCTGTATTTATCTAATCCTTTTCTAAATGATCTGTGAGGGGTTTCAATTTCAACTCCCAAATTTTTGCCACATTCGATGCTGTGTCTATGAAAAAACACACTGAGTATGAGTAGCCAGCCACTATTGTATAAATCATTTAAAAGAAGAGAATTGAGCTATGCTAGGTTCACAGGTTTGCCAGGGGTTAAGCAACACACTATTTTGACTTCCTAGACACATCATGGAAGACGGTAGTATTTCGAGTGACGCAGCCTTAAGCCTAAAATCGTATCGTATCGTATCGTATCATAGAATTCGTAGATGGCAGAACTCATATATACAGCTAACTCGACATCAAAGAAAACGCGAAAAGCCGCCTTTTAATAACTCAGCAGATATATGTCTTATTGTTCTGAATTTTCTAGAACAGTCTTATATCTGCAGTCTAATCGTATACTGAAATTTTTGCATTTCTACATGCAGTATATTTTGAGATCTAAATAGCCATTTTTAAAATGAAAACGTTGGTATAATATCGAGGAAGTTCCTAATTTGAAAATCTCGAAAACGGTTCTAACGATTATTTTTAAATTGATACATAATATAAATGTGATTAAGGCAAGGTGAATAACACTTTTCTTTTTTCTGGGAAAACTCTCGTTCGTTAAATAATTCGATTTTTTTTTCTCTCGAAAATGACACGGGCGATTTTTTTAAAAATCAAATAAATATGTTTCAGATGAACCAAATAACAATTTACTTGTTTCCAGCAAGACTCTTGTTCGTTTTATAATGCGCATGAAAAATCGGACTATATTTCTTCGCCATTCTATGGAAATTTCACCGAAAATGCATGACACTGTATTCATACACATGCTTTCTTTTTAACCACTTTTGGGGAGAAAAATTTTGTCTTCCCACTGGCTGAGTGGCTAAGGGCCATCGTTTACTGACCTTAAGATAGGCAGTTCGATACTCGCTGGTACGTGTTTTCACATGTGAATGTTTTTTTTTTTTTTTTTTTTTTTTTAAGTCTGCTAGTTGACCATTATTCTCAGTTCCTTTGTAATTTTTTTAATTGCTATTAAGTTAAATAAAATTACAATTATAATGACGCCAATTTGATGATGATTATTTCTTGGCAATTTTTCAACAATAAAAATATTACCATAAATTTTATAAATATATTTAATTTCAATCACTTTACAAAAAATATACATTAATAATTATTATTTGAATATAAATCACACGATCAGAAACGTAAAAAAATAATTCATTTCAGCTCTTCTTTTTATAATATCATTTTTTATTATTATGACGGTCAATCAATATATAATCACTGACATCCATAATATTATTATTATTATTATTATTATTTTACTTGCATAAAAGCTATTGTGATGTAATGATTCTTTTATAATAAATAATTTAGTTGAAATGTTTTATTTATAAATATCAATGAAGTTTGATAACCCCGAGACAATTCTTTGCAATATTTACAGTTTACATAATAAGCATATCAGAATTCTGGTGTCGCCATCTTTTGAAGCAATTGCGTAGTATTATAGAGAAATGTTTGATAAAAATGTTGAAGTAGACAGTTTTTAAATCGAAGAATTATTTTAAGAGATATATACTGTTAAATCTGGATAAAATTGTCTCATTAAAAAAGTCTCATAGGAAAAAAAAATATACATGGGAATTTAATCATTTTCATTCAATATAATCATTCAATAGAAACTCGAAGTTTGCAGAGTGCAATTATTATTCTTAACTTGCCTAATTTTTTGACGGTTTATTTCAATTTTAAATTAAAATTTTCAGAATTTCCAGAGATATTTTTTACATATTTTAGAAAAGGTTCTTTTAAATTGCTGCCAAATGTTAAAACAGCGCAAAGAATAATATATCCTTTAAATTAAAAATTTATTCACACATGACTATTATAAACAGAAAAAAATCCTTTTAAATTAGAATTAAATGATAACGTGTTAAAAGCAGGAAAATATTAAACATTACGTCATAAAAATTGTTTTTACACATGCTTACTTAAAATGAAAGAAAATTATAAAATAATCAATTATTTTCAAATTAGAATTAAATGATTACGCATTAAAAGAAGGAAAACATTGAAAATTACGTCATAAAAATTATATTTACACGTGAATATTAAAAGAAAAAGAAAATTTTTAAATAATAAATTCATTGATATGTGTTAAAAGTCGTAAATGGAGGAAATTACGTCATATTGGCCAAAGTGGCCAAAACAGTTTACAAAACACATTGCAAAACATATTGCAAAACAGTGTAAATTAAAAAATATATTTATATGAGAGATTTATTTCAAATTTCGAGATGATATTTTTAACTATAGTTGCTAATTTTAAGGTAGCGCAAATAATAATATTATCTTTCTAATAATAAAAATATTTTCAGTTGAATGTTACAAAGAGAAAGGAAAGTTTGGTGAAAATTATGTCAGATTTAAAACGTTACATTTAAAATCTCTTATTTAAAATCATTTTCTTATAGCGTTGTTAAAAAATACCATAAAGCAAAGACTCTGTTGACTTAGTTCCTTTTATATTTGGTAATTTTCAAATGTTTAACTAATCTTATTTAATCAAGCAGGGAAACAGCAACTAACATCAGCTGATTCGGTTTTGAAATCCCTCAGTAAAAGGGAAACCCGTTTACAGTAAGATCGCCATTGATTTTTTAATTATACAGAGCAGCCTCGATTATCCGAGCTAATTGGGACTGTTAGTAAATCGGAATCGGAAATCTCGGTTAATAGAAACTGTGTGTAAAAACTCGCCGTGCTTGCGAATTTAACATCTCTTTTACAAAAATATATAGAACGTTTTTTAAATAATAAAAGTAAATATCTGTAAAGTTCTGTTTCACAGCTTAACAAATTTAAAAAGAAAATCAACTACCAGTAGTAAATTTTAAAATGCAAATTGAAAAATTTACGAAAGTTCACACAGCCACTGGAAACAAAGCATTGTTCGCTATTGACTTCTCATGGTCCAATGTTTCTTTGGAGTTGAGGGCTTTTGGGGGCAGAAGGGCCTGTATAGCACGGACAGTGAGCTAAAGAGTGTGGTTATTTTTAAGGCTCATTCAAAAGGGAAAAAAAAAATCAGACTTTGTTATCGGCTCGGTTAACAGAAACCCCGATTAATCGAAGCTCGGTTAATCCAGGTTCTACTATAATTCAATCTTCCGTAATCTTTTTAAAGCAGATCAAATTAATGGACTTTAGCACAAAGTCACATAGCTGATAACTGCCATGCTTGTTGGCCACCTTTTTTTCAAAAAGTTTGCTTCACCTTATTCAATTAATGAGATATCTCCGATAAAATAAGTCACATTTTCCCGTTCTAAAATACTGGTATCCAAAAATCGTAGCATGTAACTGACACTACAAGTACTCATGGAACTAGACTATTTTAAGTCTGATTTTTATTATAGACTATATAAAATTATTAAAAATATATATTATGATAGGAACTAGCGGGCTTCGTCCGCTATTTACGTTACGGATATAAAAATCATGTTTTTTTTTAGGGAAAAAGAAATAAAAACCTATTTGACGATAGGTTTATAAAGACACATTTTGTATTTGTTATATTTCCGGGGATGAGGAGGGGGGGGGGGGCTATTTTGATTAAATATCGCAATTAGTCTACATGGCAGATATAATTATGATAGACACTAGCGGGCTTCGCCCCTCTATGGCGCCTTATAGGTCCAGCTTCCATAACTCAGAAACTACCTTTCGGACATCAATGCAACAGATTCCAAACATTATAATTAACTTAATAATCACCCTATATAGCATTAAAGTAAATTTATGAGTACTGCATACTATTTTTTTATCGTAATTTCTGAAGAGAAAAAATTATTTCGGTTCCATTCTTAGGTACTGGTCTGGAAAATTTTGAAAAAAGGGGGGAAGGAGGGGACATGAGACTGCTGTTTGTCAAACAACACAACGGGATCTGGCTTATTCAACTTGGTTTTTGATGACTTCAATTGGAAGGTGGTTTGTTTAAAAGAGTACGTTCCCTGCCCCATGAAAATTGGAACTATTGGTGCTACATCTATGTAAGGATTTAATAATTATAAATTAACATTTTGGATTTATTAATTTAAGGATAAAGTGTTTTTAAAGGAATATCAAATGAAACCCTCTGTGCGATCTGCGATTATACTTACCCAGTTGTTTTTATATACAAACTGCTATAAGGAAAATTGTAATAAAATAGTAAAAATTAAATCTGCATTAAATTCCATAAGTATCTTTTTTTTAATCATTTTATCACTAACCTCAAAAAAGTAATGATATCAATGCAAAAACCCTTGACGGGTTAAAAGTTTCTGACGCAGCACTTTATCTTATGCTCTAAGAATTTTAAATATGGAACTTAAAAATACTGATATCAAATTTTGAGTGACGTTATGCTATTTCTTAAAAAATATATTTGTATTTATTTCACCATTTTATTTTTGTTTTATTTATAATCGCATGTGCAAAAGTTATGTTCAACATGTAAAGCTGCATAAAATTTTATTCGCTGTTGCTTTATCATTTACATATCTCATAAATTCAAAATATGTGTTTTAAAAGATATGATATAAAATTTAAGTGACGCCTTGATGTGACTTTAAAAGGTTTGTTTTTTAAAATTCAATTTAAATTATTTTTGACTTGGTTAAAATATTTTTTTTACATCTACACAATACTTTTAATTTTCCAATTCACTGTTAAATATATCACTTTCATTGAATCTATACTATGCATTGAAATGTATTTATTTCAATAAATTGATTTATCTTTTGTGTCACGCTATTCAAAATTGTGAGTAAGATTTATGTAAATAGTTTATTTGCGTCAAACTATCCTTTTTCATACATTTCATGTAGTTTGGACACAATGACGCAAAGAAACCATTTACATAAATCTTACTCACAATTTTGAATAGCGTGACACAAAAGATAAATCAATTTATTGAAATAAATACATTTCAATGCATAGTATAGATTCAATGAAAGTGATATATTTAACAGTGAATTGGAAAATTAAAAGTATTGTGTAGATGTAAAAAAAATATTTTAACCAAGTCAAAAATAATTTAAATTGAATTTTAAAAAACAAACCTTTTAAAGTCACATCAAGGCGTCACTTAAATTTTATATCATATCTTTTAAAACACATATTTTGAATTTATGAGAGATGTAAATGATAAAGCAACAGCGAATAAAATTTTATGCAGCTTTTCATGTTGAACATAACTTTTGCACATGCGATTATAAATAAAACAAAAATAAAATGGTGAAATAAATACAAATATATTTTTTAAGAAATAGCATAACGTCATTCAAAATTTGATATCAGTATTTTTAAGTTCCATATTTAAAATTCTTAGTAGGGATGCAACGGATATCCGGCACATCCGGCTGATTTTTCAATATCCGAAATATCATCGGATATCCGAATCACAATCACCGGATATCCGACTTCTCTGCCGGATATCCGGCAAAACGCAGCAAAGCTAATATCTAACGATAAGAGAAATCGTTTGACCCAAACGATGCAGAAAAACTTTTGTTTATAATGCAAAATATGAAAGAAAGTTCACTATTCATGAGTAAAAGGTAATTCTCAAAAGTTTAAACAATTGCCAGCTTTCCTAACATTGATATTTGAACTCTTTATAATAAATTTAAGAATTTACGTTTACATCTTTTAGAAAATTGTACCTTTACTTTCAGAATGTAAAACAAGATTTGAAATTGTTTATTAAAGTATGACTTTGTTAATTTTCTTTCTTTCTTTTAAGTTTAACAATTAAACAGGCCTATTTTAAATTTCTTCTATCTTCAATAGAAGAAAGCATTGTAATTGAAATTTTTTCGATTCCCGGTTTTCGACGGATTTAGATGTTTTAGGGGTCCGAGATCCCAAAACAAGGTTATACAAAATGTCTATCTGCCCGTGTGTCGCCATCGTACCATCAAAAAGTGTATGATGTTATGCATAGAATTGAACCAAATTTTTTGTGAATGTTTTTGGCTATAGCCAGCTTGTCCTTATGAAAACATTTCACTGGAAGGGGGCGCTGTATTGCGATTTTTGTGCCATTTTCATTGTTGCATCATCGAGAAGTGTATGAAGTTATGCATAGAATTGAACATAATTTTTTGTGTATGTTTTTGGCTATGTCCAGCAGGTTCTCCTTTAATTTGGAAATATTCTGCCATAAGGGTTGCTGTAATAGCGATTTTTGTGCCACTTTCATTCTTGTACCATCGAAAAGTGTATCAAGTTATGCTTAGAATTGAACCAATTTTTGGGGGTATATTTTAGGCTATGGCCATCAGGGTCCTCCTTCAATTTGAAAATATTCTGCTGGAAGGGGGTGCTATAATACGGATTTTTGTGTTATTTTCATTATTTTACCATCGAAAAGTGTATGAAGCTAAGCATAGAATTGAACCAGTTTTTTGTGTATATTTTTGGCTATGGCCAGCAGTTTCTCCTTCCATTTGGAAATATTCCGCCAGAAGGTGGCACTGTAACAGCTTTTTTTTTTTAAATTTTCCCGATTTTTCGCTTTTGGTACTGTATATTGGCGGCCCGTGAAGCAATGGGAACTTCGTATCCTGCTAAGCTGGCTATTTCACAAACAGCTGATGTACAACAGAATAACGAAAAAGTTATTGATTTTAATAAATATCATGATCGAGATTCTGGTTAATTAATTGGAGCAGAAATTTTAGATGAAAGTCAAAGTTGGTATAATATTGAAATAATAATATTGAAGTATTAACATTTGGAACTACCTTTTGAAACATTAAGATGTATGAGATAGAAGAAAGCTTTGGGATTGGCACATCAAATTAGTTATTTTTGTAACTTCATTATAAATATTTAAAATTAAAGGTAATTTTCTTTTTACTTATAACTATCAAAGTAATTTAACTTAAAATAAAACTAAATGTGACTTACTTAAAGCAAAACAGTATCAAATAATTAAAACAGAAAAAACTAGTATGTTGTGGCCATCACAAAACTTTCTTCTATATAAATCACGTCAATTAAATCATTTAAATAGTAAAAGAAATTATATCAATTTATTCATATAAAAGTATACCTGAATTTGAAGTTTGATGAAAATTCGTGCATTAGTTATTGAGATAGAGCTGTAGGGGAATTCTAAAAAAATGCAGCATAGCAGCGCCATCTGTTGAGCAATTTGCACCAAAACACAAACAGCACTAATTCATATTAAGGTATACCGGAATCTGAAGTTTGATGAAAATCCGTGTATTAGTTCTGGAGCTAGAGCTACTGTGGAAATCACAAAAATGCAGCACAGCAGCGCCACCTGTTGAGCGATTTATACCAAAAGGAACAAAACATCAATTCATGTCAAGGACTAACTGAATCTGAAGTTTGATAAAAATCCTCGCATTAGTTCTGGACATTGAACTATTGTGGAAATCGAGAAAAATGCTGCATAGCAGCGCCACCTGTTGAGCGATTTACAGCAAAACATAAACAGCAGTAATTCATATCCAGGTATACCTGAATCTGAAGTTTGTTGAAAACCCAAGCATTAGTTCTTGAGATAGAGCTACTGCGGAAATCACAAAAAATGCAGCATAGCAGCGCCACCTGTTGAGCGATTTACACCATAAGGTGCAAAACGTCAACTCATGTCAAGCACTAACAGAATCTGAAGTTTGATGAAAATCCGTGCATTATTTCTTGAGATAGAGCTATTACGAAAATCGTGTAAATGCTGCAAAATGCAGCATAGCAGCGCCATCTGTTGGGCGATTTGCACCAAAACCTTACCAGCACTAATTCATATCAAGGATTAATTGAATCTGAAGTTTTATGAAAATCCGTGCATTAGTTCTTGAGATAGAGCTAGTGCAGAAATCGCGAAAAATGCAGCATAGCAGCGCCACCTGTTGGGCGATTTACACCAAAAACTAATCAGCACCAATTTATATTAGGGACTACTTGAATATAAATTTTTATTAAATTTCGTGCATTAGTTCTTGAGATAGAGCGCCCACAAAATTTGTGTCACATACACACAGACAGACAGACTCACAGAGTCACAGACAGACATTTTGTAAAAACATGTTTTTTGGAATCTCTGACCTCTAAAACGTGTAAATCCGTCGAAAACCGGAAGTCGAAAATTTTTACGAATCCAATACTTTCTTCTTGTAAAGATAGAAGAAAGTAAAAAAGGCATCAACTAAACCTGTATTTTGAGAAAATGACTCTTTAATCATGGGTATATTAGTAGATATTTTATGTTTAAATTATAAAAAGAAAGTATGTATTTCTTTGTGGAAAATACTCTACAATTATAGGTATATTAATTGGTTAAAATTTGTTAGACAAATTATCAGTATTTCATTGTGCAAATTAATTAATTATTAGAAATTATCAATATAGTCAATCCCATATCCAAATCCAATAGCAATTATCAGCATTTCATTGTACAAATAAACAGAATATTTTGATGTTTAAATTACATTTTTTATACAGCATTATTAATATGCATTACCGGGCTTGAATGGCAAATACAGGGCTTGAATTTTGAGATGGGATGGCAGGATTCGTGCCCTAAAGAATATTGGGGACGGGAGGCTTGTGTTTCCAAAAAATCATTTTCCGAAAATGTTTCTTTGTAAAACTACGATAAAGTCTCAGGGCCGACTGACAAATTTCGTGATATTTCCCGTTATTAATTGACATATTTCACAGTTTCTTCTTACAACAAATTGACAAAATTGGTGTTCGTTTTTCTGCATCTAACCGAAAAATTTTTGCGATTTTTCTCCACGACCGACTGACGAATTTCATGATTTTTTCTAGAGACCGATCGGTGAATTTCATAATTTTTTTTCTCGTGATCAATTGACAAATTTAGCCATTTTATTCTGTGACCGATTGGCAAATTTCCGTGTTTGTTCTTGCAACATACTGAGGAAAGTAACGATTGTTTTTCTGCATCAGATTGAAAATTTTCGCATTTTTTCTCTGCGACCGGCTGAGGAATTTCATATTTGCTCATGATGGACTGGCAAATTTCATGATATTTTTCCGTGATCGATTGACCAATTTCGTGATATTTTCCCGCTGTCGATTTCCCACAAACTTCAGTTTTTTTCTCGCGACCGGTCGACAAATTATTTTATTTATTTTTACCATGATTGATGAAATCAGCTATATTTTTTTCTATGACCGATTTACATATTTTGCGATGTTTTTCCATTTACCCAAAATAGGAAATAAGTAAAAGAGCAGTAACGGACACCGGAGACTGTGCTCTATCAAATTGGCCAATATTCAGCACTAAATAAAATGAGATACTTCTGGTGCACATGAAAAAAAAAAAAAAAACATATTTAGAAACAACAAACTAGTTGATTCTCACAATTCACTAAAATTAGGACATGACTTTTTAAAATCAAATATTTCTTGTGTAATAGAAGAAATCAATTGACTATTCCTTTTTCAAACTTTGGATATGGATTTAAAATTCAAATGCATAGAACATAGTTCAATTAGCGAAAATACCAGGGATTACAGTCTTAACTATAATCTAATAAAACAAGTTTGTTCAGAAATGACATATAAACACTATAGGATATTGACAATACAATCACCGATATGCATTATTCATGTAAGTAAGTTAAAAATTAATAAACATCGGATTTTGCAAAGTTTTCTAAAATTTTTTAAGAAACATAATCATGTGTTTCCGATAATTTCTAAAATTATAAAAGTTGCTCTATGCTGTTTGTCAAAAGTGTAACATGTGAAAGAGGGTAAAACACGCAAAATATAATAAAATCTAAATTAAGAAATTCATTTAGCAACCCAATTGTTAACTGCCCATAACATTAGGTGAAGGTTGAAAAATAGACATGGTATATATAAAGCTTGATTCTGTTCCTTTGTTTTAATAAAATAAAAATTTTGAATAATTATCTTGAGTTTGTAATTTAATTATTTCAATGCTATTTTGTCATGACTGTATAAATGCATTACTTAAAGTGGCACATAAAAATTAATGAGGTTAAAACATTTTTTTTCCTTTCTAACAGTTCAACTCCCCTGCATTTATAAATGTTGGGTAGGAAACTCTTTTCCTGGGAAAATTTGAATTTCAAGCCCTGATATTTACATTTAAAATGTTTTAATGATGTGTGAAACATGTTTGTAATTTATTGTTCTGAAATGGCATTATATAAAGAAATAATTCACCATATAACTAAAAATATATCTAGTGCCGGATATCCGATCGGATATCCGGCCGGATATCCGAATCCGGCAGACAAAGGAGCTTCGGATATCCGGTATCCGATATCCGGCAAAATCAATATCCGGTGCATCCCTAATTCTTAGAGCATAAGATAAAGTGCTGCGTCAGAAACTTTTAACCCGTCAAGGGTTTTTGCATTGATATAGTTTAAGGAAAGTATTAGAATTATGATGTGTGTGCATATGATAGCAGCCAAACACTGTTTTCGATTGAGCTTCTATTTGATAAATATGTTATATAGGCCTCTGCCGTAAGAGCAGTATACATTTTTGAACAAATTGGACAGTGAGTTTGGAAACTAAACCATTTTAAAACCACAGTAAACCGATTAATATTTTAGTTTTTAACTCAATTAAATATTTTTACTGTTCACACTCATCTTATGTTGATATAACAATCATGTTTCATGAAAATGGGACTTAATTTAGTAAAACTTTTTTTCCTTAAAAAAAAGTAAAATTAAAAAATTGACTGTGGGTTTTATTAAACTGATATGGATTTTTAAGTACTTTAAATTTGGCATATGGAAATTTAAGTATTGTATTTTGTTGAGGAAAAATAGTGAAATATCTACATTTAAAACACCTCAAATCTCCCATTAGCCTGAATATGAATTCAATTTAAATATTTACTTTAATTTAGAGGCTTTAATCTCAGCATGGACAGAATGAAAATTCATTCAAAATTACATTATAATTTTACAAAAAATATTTCATCTTTATGAGTGAAAGTGCATGCTTTCTTTAGAACATGAGGTCATTTTCAAAAATGGAAACATTTCACTTTTGGAAAATTCAGAACAAAATTTTTATTTATTTTTATGCTAGCTAAAGTGCTTGGCAATGACTGAGAATTTAAGATTGTTTGTTTAGAAAAATCAATTTTAAAATTAGATTAATTATGGACTACTACTTGCCATTTGTCAACATACTTGTTTTTTCTTCAGTGCATGAAACTTGCACAAATATGCTTCTTCTTAATTTATTGAAAATATTAAAAATTTTTTGCTTTTATACCAGTATTTAAAAAAATGTTTCCTAAGCCTAAATTATAATCTTGATTCTTGGGGGAAAGAGAAATGAAAACTTGTTTTTATAAATGAAAAGCCATTCATGACATCATTTTCTCTTGTAAAAGCTATACATCAAACCATACACTCATTTTAAATATGGCATCATATTTACCTGCTTTCTGCATTTGCTTATATTAATGCTCCTTGTATTATTTACAAATATTTGAAAATGTTCATTTTATTTCAAGTTTCAAGTATGATATATTCATCTGCTTTTTGTATTTATTCATATCCATACTCCTTGTATTATTGTCAAATATTTGAAAAAGTCAATTATACTTCCAATATGATGTCATATGCAGTTTCTTTTAAATTCTTTTAATAATGTCATATTCACCTACTTTCTGTATTTACTCATGTCGATGCTCCTTGTATGATTGTCAAATTTTTTAAAAAGTCTGTTATACTCTCAATAAGATATCATATTTATCTTCTTTATAATTCTTTTAATGATGTCATATTCACTTGCTTTCTGTACTTACTCATACTCAAACTGTATTATTGTCAAATTAAAAGTTAATTGCTGCGGGAAGAATTTTATTGCGAGTTTTAAATTTTTGGCAAAAACACCATAAAGGAAAATGATTAAATTGTATAGAAAACGGCTGTTAGATTGCTGGTTTTTTATCAACTAAAAATAATCATAATTTATTTTAATTCCAGATTACTTTGGTTGCCTCGGCTGTGCTTTAATATGCCTGTATGTAAAATTTCACAATTCTTGCTTCTAAACTGTGGATTTGTATAGAAAGACAGACTGAATGACAAATTTTCCTTTTTATACATTAGATTACTAGTATTTATTTGAATAGATAGTATTCTATAAAGTGTTTGAATTTTTTTTTTAAGTACAAAGAATTTTAAAATGGATAAAGGATTAAAATGGATTTAAAATGGATTCAGATTTTTTGTTCCTTTAAAGCTCATAGGTACTCATTGTTATCAAATTTTAAATGGTTATGATGTCATACTGTTAACAACTGATCTGAAAGAAAAATCAGTCTGATTGACATTTCTTGACAATAATATTGTATTTTCAAGTGGAGTTTTCTTTTTGTGTTTAAAGAATTTAAGATTTAGCGTTAGATTTGTGCTCATGGTTTGAAATTAACAGTTAGTCATATTTTACACCTATAAATTTTAATCTGATGACTGTGATCTTTCACCCAGTTGTCATTTTTAAGCCTCAGTTTTCAAGTTTCTCCTTGCCAGTAAGACACAGATTTGCTTTTTACAATCAAATGTTTAGTCTTTTTTCTAATGATGTGGCTGATTTATATCATTCATTCTTCCTTGTTACTCTATTTAAACAAAGCATTTCATTTCATAATATTTCCTAAAGAGATGAATGTGGATGTGGATGGGACGGGGTAATTTAATTACTTAAAGACTTTCCTTGCTATTTCTTTCAGTCGCTGTTTTATTATTTGGAAAGCTGTATATATCAAGAATATCTGAGTACAATCCAAGGTAAGCAATTGATTTAAAAAGAAAAAAAAATTGAATACAAATGAACAAGGCAATAATAATAAAACAAATAATAAATTGTTCTTGATAAATTTTAAAATGCCTTTGTTTATTATTACATTTAATTATCTGTTTTTAAGTATACAGTTATTATAACTTATAAGCATAATAAATAATTTTAAAATGCCCTTAAGACGAACAATAACTATGGAAAAGATGATTAGGTGCTATTTATGAATGATTATATTTCATCCTAGTTTCTAATTCTGTTTGTGTTTGTACATTTTTGCTCTCTATTTAAGAAAAATAATTCATTTTACAATAATTCTTTATTACAGATTAATTGCAACAGCCAGGCCCTTATTATCGCATGAGCAAATCGGGACTTTGCCCAGAGGCACCCAAATCGATGTATTAATTTATAAAATATTTACTTTTTTTTTCTTCCAATTCCAACTCTGAAAATTTTCAAATACAAAT
This sequence comes from Maratus speciosus, assembly GCA_963932465.1. Classification (NCBI taxonomy): domain Eukaryota; kingdom Metazoa; phylum Arthropoda; class Arachnida; order Araneae; family Salticidae; genus Maratus; species Maratus speciosus. The sequence continues at coordinate 37,843,131 of OZ010791.1, read as the reverse complement.
TTAATTTTAATAGACTCTGTTAAACTGTCTGGAAAACAAATTTCATTTGAACTCACAGAGCTCAATGCTTTCACAAAGCTAACTCCAACCACTATTAAATAAGAAATAATATTTTGATTTTAATAGATTGTATTAGGTTGAGCAAAAAGTTCTGGGAAATTTTTAAACTAATAGTTAACAGAATTTGTATCATATATAGGAGTACTAGTGATATATCCCTAGGAGTTCAGGGATGTCGGCTCCAAAATGCCTATTGAACAGTATGGTTTGCGTGTGTTGATCCGGCATTATTGGAGAAAAGGTCTAACGATTCTGAAAGCCATCCATGAGATTAATGAGGGTGAAGGTGCTGGTACGGCGACAAACTTCATACTTCCAGCAAATACGGAATCTGGCAGAACGATGTCAGAAAGTCGTGGACTATGATGGTCTCTACTTTGAAGAATAGTCCTTGCTTTTGTTGTTAATTTGCGCATAACAACACAACTTTCACAAATTTCCCAGAACTTTTTCCTCAACCTAGTATTAGCAATGAACTTAAATCATATCTAAACTTTAGTGGTTGAAAATAATCAGTTCTAATTGTCATGAGATATATATTTTTTCCGGATATTCAAAGTTTTTTCTTTTAACTTTGACTTAAATATGAGAAACAAACCCAAAATTGCCACCTTTTTAGATTTATTGAAAAAACACATTTTACTTGTGAAGAAGAATGTCTTTTATTTGATATTATGTTGTGTGTAGTACAACATAAAAAGATGTAAAAGAAAGTAACTTGATTAACTCACATTTATATGTTAAAGTATTTGACACTCTTCTATAAGTTGTAAGTTATTAAATTCATCTTAAAGTAATATAACAAATTGTCAAAGGCATATAAAAGAGTTTTATTCTGCACTAAGAAAAAAAAAAAGAGTACTTTTATTAATTAAAGCATTTGATTTAGAATTGACAGAGCTAAGAATTTTTATTTAAAATCCAAGGTGCGAAAATATTGTTTATGCATTACACTTAGACCGACCATCAGTTCTATTTGGATAATGTTGCAACGATTCGAATAGGGCCTTCTAATTTATCTTTGCCCAGGGCCCCAATTAGTCATGATCAGGACCTGCTAACAGCTTAAAAAGAATGAAAGGTTTAAACAAATTACTAAATACTTTTTGTTTCTAGATTATTGTTCTGATTGATCTTCTTTATAAATGCAAATTTTCCTGATTTTATGTGTTACTAATATTTATTATGCTAGTAGGCTCGGTTTGACATTATAGGGTTATAGATAAATTTTGGTTATCTGCAGACTGATGCAGAAAATTCTGGTGCTGGAACTTTTGAATTTAAAAATTTTAAGAACAGTATAATTGACATCATGGAGAATATAGTAACCATCTACTTTTGAACATGGATTAGGAGAAGCTGTTAACCATGATTTCGTGCACATAAGTTTTGAATCAATGCATTAATTGAGCAAAAAATTTCAGTACCAATAATTAAAAATGTATACATTTTAACCAATTTTTTATCACATTTTACAGTAGATAATAAATAAAAAGATCCCCAATTTGCATATTTATATTTTTATATATGAGATAATTTAAATTTCTTTCATGTGCTTTAAATTTCATACATTTTCTCTAAGATTAAGTGTACTGAATAAATTTACTTCATTATTATTCTATTTTATCAACTTTTACATTTATTCCATTCATGGATATTGGTTTTATGTTTTGCGTCAAAGAATATTGTTTAAAGTGATTATGTTAGTAAATATTCTTGAAGAAATCTGTTAATCATCAACTCCCTTTAGACATGACTTTGAGGTAATTAGAGTAAAAAAAAAAATCAACATATAACATTATATTTACATTCCAAAACAATTTTCATTTTGAACCAAATGGAAGAAGTATGGTATTTAAAAAGGGAAACTGAAGTGTGGCAAACCATTTAAGTTCAAAAATAAATCATAAAAAACCCCTTTAACTCATATGTTTATTGCCTTTTATTTTCACAGTACCATATTTTTCACAGCTATAGCTCTACTAACAATGTCAAAATGTTTATCATGCCCCAAACCACACTCAAAGCTTAAATGCGTATTTGTTAATAAATTGATTTGCTTATTGCTTCCAATCAAAATAAAAATCTGCAATTTATGAAAAAAGTATCCTTTTTACTGATTATGGATAAATATTTTCATATCAATTGTTCTGTTGTAATTTAGGATTGTGGAAAATTCGAAATTTTGCAAGAATGTACTTCAATGGTAGGTAAAAATTTTATCACAGAGATATTTTAAAATATAAGGTTAGTTGGGGTAACTGGACCCACGAGGTTACTGGGCCATAGGCTATTTTATAAAAAACTGTTGGTGTTTTTTAAGTTTTAGTTTTTGTGTGTTAGAAAAACTAATCTCTTTCAGAATTATATAAACTCATCATTAATCAAGATAAACTGTTTTTCCTGTTTTTCAAAAACACTTTGTCTGTCATAAATAAGACTTGATTATTCACAAATTACTTCCTTGTTTGTGTAATATGCCAATCAAAAACTGATAAACATTTATATTAAATGACTGCAATTGTGACAGATGAAAGAAGTACAGTAGAAGATCTTTATAACGCAAACCTAAAAACACAAGGTTGTGCATTATATAGAATTTTGTGTTATATGGATCACAGCATTAAATTCACCTTGTAAACATGGCCAAATATGTCTGAAACATATCAAAATACATTAGAATATCTTTATACTACATTCCTTGTTACCAAGAGTTATCCAGATTATAAACTTCTGCATAATATAGATCAGAAATTGTTAAATTTAGTTTATAAACATGATCCAAATATAATTGACACAACCATCCCTTATATTAGACATTTTCAAAAATGTTTATTGTATTAATAGCATTTTTTTCATCAAAAAGGTCTTAAATTAGAAGATAAAGTTTAACTAATGTATCAAATTTAGTTCTCTAGAGAGTAGCTATATTTTATAATGTGAAAATGTAGGTGCTTTTTAACTGTAAAAATCATTGTTTACATCTGAGAAGAATTGCGTTATATAGATTTGCGTTATAAAGATCTTCTACTGTATATTAATAATTTATAGACTCTAAATAATATTGCTTGTTTTATTAATATATTTAATCAAGATTTTTGTTTATGTTATTTTTAATCATATATCAATAATATTTTTTTGTAAGTTATAATTTTCTTTAGTGTGTATTTTGAAATGTAATCAGGAAGGAGCAAAAATGTATGCCCCAGTTTGTAATTTTAAAGATATATAAAATATAGTATATTAAACTAAAATTCTGAAGAATCCATGGGATACATTACGCATAAAAAGGTACACATAAGAATAAAAGAAAAACCAAGTTTTTTTTACAGGATTAATGTCAAAGGTATTTAAATAATCAGTGGATATAGATATAGCTCTTCAATGAATATTCTGAAGAAAATTACCAGTTTCGACATGGACGATCAAGAAACAAAAGATAAGAAAATTACCTTATCTTTATTTTGTGATTGAATGTGATTATTGTTATTTCACGTTCAGTCTCATTTTTTATCTAACATTGTGAACAATGCCCCTTAATCTCTGCTTCCTAAAACAACGTGTATCAACTCAATCATAACTCTCACTTTGCTGTGATAGTTTGTCAAAAATTTACGTTTCATTTTTTAAAAACGTCAATATGGTTGAACTTTCTCGGCTTTTTATTAAAATACTGTAAGTACTTTTATTAAGCAATCTTTTTCTTTAAAGATTAGACATATAACTACATTAATATTATTAGGTATCTATTACATATTTACTTCATGTTTCAAATGTAAGCCTGGTGTCCCAGTTACCCTATAAATTTTTCAAGAATGGAGTAACTGGGACATGTATCCGGGGTAACTGGATTGGACCATGTTGGATCCAGTTACCCCAATAGTTATAAATAATTTTTTGTGTTTCTCTTACTACGGGAAGTAAATTTCTCCATTGTTTTTTGCTCATAATAAAGAAAATGATAGAGTACCTTATTAAAATTACGTAATGAAATTTAAAAAAAGCATATTGAGTGGTATAAAACCAAATTTATTGACCCCTTGAGAGGCGGTGATGCCGTTATGGCATCACTTAATTTTAATTCCTAATTGCCACATTGGCACCTGAATTTTATAATGAAAATTTCACCTTTATTAAGTACGCAAAAATATACTTTTACTTGTTTTCAGATAAGATTCTCTTGTAAATATTGGTGTCATTAAATTATTTCAACATTTTACGAATGCAAGTACCTTGCCCCTGAAAGTGAGATAGCCTGACCTTGAAATTGTACTACACACAGGGGTCGCATTCTATAGGAAAACTTTTATCGTTCCTACCACTATTTTGAAAATAATATCTTCATCACATTTATCTTTAAGGGTTCTGGTAGGAACAATAAAATTTTCCCTATATTATGCGACCCCTGGATAAAGTACTTACGTAGCCGTTTGTTCATAGATTTACCTTGCTATTTTTTTCCTTAAAATACCCATGTGACTTTTATACTTATTATCTATACTAAAGTACATAAGTACTTACTTAAGTTTTATGTTTTTGGTATGAATAAATCTAATATTTTCCCTTTTAGTGCTTTTTTTAGATACATTGACAGCAAAGGTTTCCCTTACAATGCTGTTTATTGACATATAATTTACATGATCTGCCTGGTTTAAATTTTTTAAGTTGTTTACACTTTTTCAAACAGGACCTGATATCCGGTATGAAAAAATATAAACGCGTGTGGAACATAGACCCCCCCCCTGGTCCAGTTACCCCATTTTTGGGGGCAACTGGACCCATGAGAAAAGAAAGATGAAATATGCATATTTTTATACTTTTAAATATTAAAATGTAATTTTGAGCATTTCTGTCTGATAGAGGGAACCTAACTGAACACATTTACAGAAGTTCAGACTTTAATTCAAATGAACATTAGCTTTTTGAAGCTGAATTGTCAAAAGCTCCAGAGTCACATTGTAAAATCATGGCCCAGCTGCCCCAACTAACCTTAGATTTAAATGAAAATTTACAGGAATTATCAGCTATACTATCTCCTGTACCTAGGATAACCGATAAATATCAGTTGGTTGGTTGAATGGGGTTTAATGGCACAAAGTCCCTTTAAGGACATGCTGCACCAAAAAAAGTTAAAAGAAAAATATCAAATTATATTTAAAAAGTTATCTTTTAAAACCTTGTCACAAAAACCAGATGAGTGAAAAAAAACAAAAAAAAAAAACAAAACAAAGTTTAATGAAAAAATTAATGTGATGATATATGTAATTAAAATCATTTAATGAAATAAGATTACAGTAGATTCCCTTAAATCTGCGAATGCCTAAAATCCTTGTATCATTTCAGATGTAAACAGTGAAACTTACAGTTAAGTTACAGGAATAAAATTCAAGATGGCATTGAAATCAGCGGCGATCGCAGCATTTTATTTTACTATATTTTTTGTTATTCATGCTCTTTTGACAATAACACCCGATTAATTATACTAAATAAAATTACGTTTCTTTTGATTTTGATGTAGGGGAGAGTGGTAATGAATGGGCCAATTTTTGGTTTTTAATTTTTGTAATTTTTTCTAATAATTTTTTTTTTTTTTTTTTTTTTTTTTTTGGCTCGGAATTGGCTTTTCAGTTACTTTACTTATTTGGTTATATTAAAAAGTCATAAAAATTGGATTAGAAAATGCCTATAATGAATGATAATAGAAAATAAAAATATAGAAATTTGGCCCATTCATCCACACTCATGGGGCTGAATGGGCCATTGAAGGTAATGAATGGGCCACTAAATGAATTCAATGAAAAAATGTGGAATTAATCTTTTATTCATCAAGTATGACAAAGTGAATGGCACTTGACATGATATGATCAAAAGCATACTGAAATAGTAAGTAACACACAATGCTTATCAAAATTTATAAACATCAAAAGTGATATTATTAAATCACATAATTGTAGCAGAAAAATGACAAAATAATAGATAATACACATTATGATTTAATGAAATTTAAGTCTTTGGCTTAAAAACATCTAAAGGGATCTAAAGAAAAATCTAAGAAATCTAAAGGAAAAACTTTATTTAATTAAAATTAAATTTCAAGTGGTAAAATTTCATTCAGGTGAACTGTCTATTAATTGACTATTTAGTGTAAATTTCTGGTATTATTTATTCTACTCATCAGATTCAGAATATAAACAATTATTCTAGTTTTAAATCAAATAGGAAAATACTGGTAGGTGTGGTCAACAACTGGACAGTTCATCTTAATCATGGAAGACGGTAGTATTCCGAGTGACGCAGCCTTAAGCCTAAAATCGTATCGTATCGTAGAATTCGTAGATGGCAGAACTCATATATACAGCTAACTCGACATCAAAGAAAATGCAAAAAGCCGCCTGTTAATAACTCATCAAATATAGGTCCTATTGTTCTGATTTTTTTTTAAATAGTCTTATATCTGCAGTCTAATCCTATTCTGAATTTTTTACAATTTTACGTGCAGTATATTTTCAGATCTGTAAACCCATTTTGAAAGCAATTTCGATGGTGTAAGTTTGTCTTTTTTTTTTTTCCGAAACGGTCTAGATTTTTTTAAAAACATTGATATATAAAATGAATCTGTTTTTGACGAAGTGGATAAGACTAACCTAGTATCTAGGAAAACTCTTAATTTTTATATAATCCGTATGAAAAATTGGACTTCTTAGGATCGCGGATTACATGTTATTCTATGGGCTAGCAGACAGAACGTTGCACATCGGTTTTGCGCGGTTTAGGTCACAGTTAAAAATCTGAATATTGGCGATAAATCTTTTTTTAAACTACAAAAACAGTTTATTATGTGCTTTAAAATACTTAGACTGATTTTTTAAAATGGAGCAGTATTTTGTAATTATATGTATTTTATTTCATTGTTATTCATAGTAAGTAAACATTTTTTAAGGAGAAAATATTTCACATTTTTAAAAAAATTCTCGTATCGAAATTCGATATTTATCGAAAATTCTCGTATCGAAATGAAAATTCATTGCGTTCGCCATAAGACTTCGCCATGTATCACTACGCGATACGCGAAGTTGACTGAAGAAATAAGAAATATCAAAGATCTTGAAATGGTATTCCAAGGGGAGAAAGTGAGTACAATTTCTAATTATCCAGACAGCATTCTTTGCAACCGATCCTTTCTAATTAGTATAATGTTCTGAATTGTTTTTATTTTCAACAATACTTATAACTCTTTTCCTTGCAAAATAACGTTCATGTGTGGCATAGGTATTTCTTGTGATATGTAAGTGTAATACAGATAGATTACTAATTTAATTTTGTGTTTTGAGTTTTCTTTTAAAGAAATTAAACAAAATCTTTCATTTTTAAAGAACGCACAAGTTAAATAAAAGGTATGACGAAATCAAAATTAAGATTTCCAATCCCGTTTATAAAATGATTCATTTGCGAATCGTTTCTAATAATATTATAAACGAAAATTGACTTAAAATGACATCTTTTTCGATATATGGGTATCTTTCATTTATTTATTTTTTTTATATAACTCTTTTCAGCTTCAAAAATTAAAGCATCGTAGTATTTTATTTTTATAAAATTTAACCTAAAGGGGAAAAAAATTCTTATTACCGTTTATCTTTGCAAAAAAAAAAAAAAAAAAAAAAACCCTGAAGCAATTCTTTTAGGCTAATTGATTACAGCCATGGGTGCAAGACCTTCAGTCTTGGACATATTTTTGACTGATAGTAAATTCTACTTTATATACTTAAATTATCACATCACGATTAGCTCAAAATGAACCATTTTATCCTGACTGGTTGTTTTGAGCTCCTAAAAGTAAAAATTTTCATCATGATACTTTTCCTTATTTAGTAATTAAAGTTTTATAGATAAATAAGATAAAACAGCTTTTTTTTTTCAAAAGTAAGATACTTGTTTTTATTTAATTTTAAAGTTAATATTCTTAAAAGAAAGCTTTAAATAATTTACTTTTAAAAAATATAAAAGTAGCCAGCTCCCTTATAATGTATTTGTGCTAATGAAGTATTATTGTAAATAAGAACAATTCAGAACATGTTACTATTTAGAAAAGATTGGTTTCACAAAATTTCTGGTTTCACAAAATTTCATTAGCAGCTGCACTGTAGCTGTCATGATAATTAGACTTTGTATAAACTAATAAAGTGATTACCCAGTAACCATTTCAATTAATATATTAATCTGACTCGCATCTTAAATTAAATATTAAGTTTTTATTCTGCTTTCATTAAACCATTCACTATTCTTTAACATTCCGCATATTCCGACTACAAAAACTCTTTTTATCAATTCCACCTGTACACTGGAGGGTTGCCGTTACAGAGTAGCACGTTTATCGCCTCGTTGTGCAATAGCATTTCAAAGATCACCACTCTAACATAAAAAAGTAGCAATAAAAGAAAAACAAAATTAATCGGTTGATTGTAAAAAACCCGCTCCATTCTCGGTCGGGGAGGAACATCACAAGAAAAAAAAACCTCGTGAAATTTGACAGTATGTCAGGGGAGGGGGGGGGATCCAAAACTTCATCAAAATAGTTGTAACTTTTCTAATAAATATGTTACATATAACATATGGTAGTAATAATCGGTATATCGGATCAAAATACAAATAATTTTTTTTTAAATGAACTATTTAATGATTTTTTTTTATCCCTATTACTGTATTGGATTAATAGTAATTTAAGAGCCATAATTTTATATTCTAAAATCATTAAAAGCACTCTGCAAGCAGTTCTTGTTCAATCACAAAAGCCTGCCACTTAAACATTTTAATGCAGAAAATGTAATGTATTTCTTATATGTAAACAATGAATTTTGCAGTTAAGAAGCACATGTATTTCACAAATATTGCTATTTCTTGGAACACTAAATTTGATGCATTATCGTCTTTAACACATTATTTTGGAGTAATGAAAACATTGTTATTACATTAAATTTTTTTGTAAATGGGTGCTATAATCAGTAGTAGCTCATGACAGGTTTTTCTTGCAGCACTAAAATGCATGCCTTCCAAAAGTTTTTTTTTTTTTTTTTTTTTTTTTTTTTTTTTACTAAATTTTTGCCTTATTTAATGGAAGAAAGTTCTGCCAAAAATAAGGCAAAGATTTCATTATTAAAAATAGTGAAAAAGAATAAATTGGCCAGCCATGCATTTAGTGTTCCCAAAACTGTCAGTCATGAGTTACCACTGTTTATAATGATTTTGCCCAGGCATATTTGGATGTTATATTTCAAGGTAATATCTTTAAGGTAATTTAATAATATGTGATCTATACCTATTATGTAAAATTTCATAATTTGCACATTTTCTGGTTCCAAGGAATGTAATTTAAAGCATGTATACAAAGTAAATTTAATGATGTATGAAATATGATCTATATAATGCAAAATTCTATAATACGCACAACTTCTCACACCAAGGTGTGCATTATAAAGATCTTCTACTGTATTCATATGTAGTTCACGCATCAAAAACCTTAAAGATTTAGTATCTGTAAGAAGACATTATTACAACTTTATATTTTTTTCATTCTGTAGCACAAATTACTCAGCTTAGAATTTGCCAATCAAAACATTGCCATCTTGATTTTTTTCCACTGTCTTTATTTACCTCAGAAGTGATTAAGATTTTTTTATATTGTAAATCCTAAAGGTTATAATAGCAAAAAAGCATCTTTAAGCCCTTGGGGATGAGCGACCGGTATACTTGGCCACTTAAGGTGTTCAGAATCCTTCATTATTCTCACCACTTATTTTTAATTGTAAAGTTTACCTTCTTTAATGGGAGCATTTCTGTGATTCAATTGCAGAAAATTTTCTGTTTTTAAAAACCTGTAGTAAAAAGTTAAACATTAACCAAAGGGCTCATGTCGCGAAGGGGTTAAACATCTTGAATTACAGTGAACTTTAATAACCCTTGGCTTTAATTGCCAGTACTCTTCCAATTGAGCTATCTGTACGACAGCCCAGCCAACACAATATTCGCTCAGAACAACTATTATCATGACATCAATTGATTGTGTGAAAAATAATTAAAAGTGTACATGGTTATATATTTTATTATTAAGCAACAGACTTTGCAGATCCGATTTTCTAAAAAGCTTTAAAGATTGAAATCTCTAGGCTGGAGTGGGAAAGTGGTAATTTTGAGGAATAGGAGGATAATTTATATAGAAGAATTTTCTGTATAAAAATAAAGATTTAAATTTTTTTAATGTTGGGGAGTAGGGGGAGGGAGAAGAGGTGAAATGTACAGTCGTAGAAAAAAAAAATAAACACCCTCTACTAACTCCTTAACAAATTATTATCGTAGACGAAAGTTATTGGTACCGAACGATTGGAAATAAAGTCTATTTTTAAATGATGTATATAAAATTTGCTTAGGGGGCCATCTACATATTAAAACAAATCCAAACTTCATTTTTTTCTATGGCAATACCCAATTTTAACGAGATATTTCAGATCTTCGGTTCAAACTATGCCTAGGCACCAAATTTCAAGTCATTTGAATAATACGTTTTTGAATTGTAAACATTCAAAATTTAGTGCTTCTAATGTTAAATTACATTTTCATATTTTTATTCATATCTCCTGAAATTATGCTCCTAATGTGCTAATTTTTTGTGTAGCAGTAATACTAACATACCCAAACATAAATACGTTGAATTTGCAATTTTTATAATTTTATTATATGAATTATGAAATTAATATTCGAAAAAATTATGAATTGTAACCTAAATTTTTTTTGATGGATTTAGATTTATTAAGTCCTGCTTTATGGAAATCCAAAATTTCACATTTTTCTTCCAAATAGTTTTCAAATTATGCTTAAAAAACGGCAAAATGATGGTTTAAGGGGCCGTCTATGATAGAAGTGACTAGAAATGTCTTACGCTGTCCTGTAATCTAGCAGACTTCATTGACTGCTTGAGTGACGCTTAAGGTGCCTTGATCAAGAAGGGGGCTCTCTCGGTTAACAATCGAGTACCGAACTTCAATCTGGATACAGCCCTTAAAATAAGCTTGTTTTAAAATAATTAATTTCTCGGGAACTTATTGTACGAATTGCATAAAAATTTGTTTTTAGGCTAATTAAATGGTGTGGAATTCATTTATGCTGTAAGAATGGTGTACTGCTATTGAAAAAAAACAAAGTTATGGTTCGTTTTAATATGCAGATGACCCCTTAAGCAAATTTTATATACATCATTTAAAAGTAGACTTTATTTCCAATCGTTCGGTACCAGTAACTTTCTTCTACGGTAATTTGTTGAGGAGTTAGTAGGGGGTGTTTACTTTTTTTTTCCATGATTGTACATTAGGGAAGTTAGTGCTTATTTATATATTTATGTTAGTGAGCAACAAATGTTGCAGATTTTTTTTTTCAAACTAATTTTTGAAAGATTTTATTATTTAGGTAAGCTGGAGAGGTGGGTGCAAAAGCAGAAGTGGAATCTTCGGAGCTCAGGGGATTATTTTATATGATTTATTATTATTGTTAATAAAGAATTTTAAATAGGGATGGTGAAAGATTATTTTATATAAAATTAAGGAATGTTTAATTTTTTTTTGCACTAGGAATGAGAAAAGGGAGAAGCAGAAATTTGTATTTTTGGATTTAATATAAATGTATGTAATTACTTTTATAAGTGAGCGATGATTGTTATATATATATATATATAAAGGTTTAAAGAGTAATATTTCTTGCTATTTTTCTTAATAAAGTAATTTTTTTATATAGTAAAATTTAACATAGCTTTTTATATCTCTGAAACAAACCAACAGAAATAACCTCTAAACATGCATGTTGTACATTACTTCCATATGTTACCAAAGAGTTCTTATAAAAATCTCATTGCACGGTGCTCTTTAAAATTGAAGTATGGTCATCCTTTTTTGCGGGGAGGGAGGGGAGAGAGATTGAAGGTGAATTGAAATCCTGACTATGAATTCTTTTTATTGGTCTTTAATTTTTTTTTTTTTTTGCGTGTGTTTATTGTTTTATTTATTTTTTTTTCAATAACCTCAAAAAAGTAATGATATCAATACAAAAACCCTTAACGGGTTAAAAGTTTGTGACGCAGCACTTTATCTTATGCTCTAAGAATTTTAAATATGGAACTTAAAAATAATGATATCAAATTTTGAGTGACGCTATGCTATTAATTATAATCTCTCTATATATTATTTATTTCATCTTTTTATTTTTTTATAATCGCATGTGCAAAAATTATGTTCAATTTAAAAAAATGTATAAAAGTTTATTCATTGATGCTTTAACATTTACACCTCTCATAAATTCCAAGTATGAGTTTTAAAAGATATGATATCAAAATTTTAGTGACGCTTTGATGTGGCTTTAAACGATTTGTTTTAAAATTAAATTTAAATTATTTTTGTTTTGGCTAAGATATAGTCACATATCTAAATAATAGTTTTAATTTTCCAATATACTTTAAATATGTCACTTTCACTGAATTTATATAATGCATTTAAATGTATTTATTTGAATAAATTGATTTATCCTTTGTCCAATGCTATTAAAAATTTAAAATAAGATTTGCGTAAATAATTTTTTTTGCGTCATTGTATCCAAACTAAGTGAAATGTATTCAAATGGATACTATGAGGCAAAAAAATTATTTACGCAAATCCTATTTTAAATTTTTAATAGCATTGGACAAAGGATAAATGAATTTATTCAAATAAATACATTTAAATGCATTATATAAATTCAGTGAAAGTGACATATTTAAAGTATATTGGAAAATTAAAACTATTATTTAGATGTGTGACTATATCTTAGCCAAAACAAAAGTAATTTAAATTTAATTTTAAAACAAATCGTTTAAAGCCACATCAAAGCGTCACTAAAATTTTGATATCATATCTTTTAAAACTCATACTTGGAATTTATGAGAGGTGTAAATGTTAAAGCATCGATGAATAAACTTTTATACATTTTTTTTAAATTGTACATAATTTTTGCACATCCGATTATAAAAAAATAAAAAGATGAAATAAATAATATATAGAGAGATTATAATTAATAACATAGCGTCACTCAAAATTTGATATCATTATTTTTAAGTTCCATATTTAAAATTCTTAGAGCATAAGATAAAGTGCTGCGTCACAAACTTTTAACCCGTTAAGGGTTTTTGTATTGATCATTTATACAATTTAACTTATGTTTCTAATAAATAACTAATATCTCTTAGGGTGAAAATGTGCAAATTATTTTTTAGACATCACTATAAACCTATTCTAACTAGACAGTAATTCAATCTAAATCCATGACAGCCAGTTATGTTTCATATTAAAGAGAAAATCAGAAAAAAAAGAAAGACAAACCATATTTTCATGATCAGGGCAAAGATGGCCCAATCATGACCATGATAAAGTGGCCCATTCAGCCCCACCTATACTTCTGGAATATATTCAGATTTTTTTAGTACATTAAATTTAAATAACATCTAAATTACATCCTAAAATTAGTTTACAGATATGCAAAGACTTGCTAATACACATATCTCCAATGAAATAATAGATACTTTTTAGCTTATTTATTTTACTGAAAAGGGAAAAAATTTACTTTTCAATCAGATTCTTGACCATCCTTCTCTAGAAGGAAAATGGCTTCTCCCAAACAATGGAAAATTTGATGAGTTTGCTAGAGCAAATAGTTCTATCTATTGGTGACATCTAAAATAATTTTACGCAAATACTTTTTCATATTTTGTTAATGGCCCATTCATTATCACTCTCCCCTACATTAGCGCATCTAAAGCAAAAACTCACCATATTGTAGGTCCTATTACAATATTCACAAGTGTAAACTATACCTGAATTGTTTGTTTATTTTACTTACATTCGTTTCCTTGTGTTTGAATATTTATTTTTATTTCTCCAATATTACTTAAGCATTTTAAGATGTAATTCTGGTTAATATGACCAAACTCAAGCTTTTTCATGAAGAAAATATGAATTTATTTCTGAAAAAAAATCAAGATTGTTCTAATATCAGTGGCAATACCGATCTTTTTCCCAAGACATTTTTTTTATTAATAAAGCTTTATTGCTTATTAAATCTGGATCAACAGCATATAAAATTTTGTTATTTCACAATTCTGGTATTTCTTACCTCTAAGATAAAAATATGGCAAAGCAGTAGCTTTTGCACAATATTTGCAACTGTAACTGTTGAAGCTGCATTGTTTATGTTTACTTTTTTTCGTTCATTTCTTCAAATTTAATCTATAATGAATTATATTTTTATTTTTGTCGTGATTTCGTATGTAATTTTGGCTAATATGGGCCAATATTTCTAAAGAAAAAAAAAACAAGAAAACATGTTAGACTGACAACAATACAAAAAGTAGAGATCATAATAAAGTGCGATTCCGATTCATCTACTGGTTGTTTTGGCACAATTGTATAGAATAAGCCCTAGAACAGTGCATGACATAAAAAAAAAAGAAAATTTTTAAATTTCTATATGCACAGTGACAGCAATGCTGGTATTGCAGAGAGAAAAACTATTTGGTACTTTTCTGCTATACAGACACCATTGTCACCAAGCGTAATAGTTGGCGCAAAGTGAAAATCACGTGAATTGAAACATTTGAAAAATAAAAGAAAAAGCATTGTCGATAGTAAAGTGAGCATTTAAAAAATATAATGTTTGAAAATTACAGACTTCTACAAAATATTTTATTAAATCACAAATATTATACTTAAAATAAGTGAACAAATAACTGTTATACAATCATATATATTAAAACGTAAAGGGAATTCTGTAAGATCATGATCAGTAAGACCAATATTGACACATTTGTGCATGCGTCAATTCTTTTTCGAATATCTTTAACTTAGAGGTATATTGAGCGAGTCCCTGATAGCATAGCGGTCAAATGCAGCAGTTTAAAGCTCTGAATTTTTTAGGAGGACGCGGGTTCGAGCCGGATGCCTGGCAAAATGATTTCTGCAATATTTTTGGCGATGATTCTCTTCAATAATGACATGTTTTATTAACAGTAGAAGTTGTATGATTTTTATTTTGTTATTATTATTATTATTATTTGAATGCTTTATAATTAAATAAAATTTAATACACAACAATATTAAATTGAGCTGATCTATAATTTTTGTTATATTTTCTGACCATTATCAAGAATATATATATGTGTGTGGCAGAAAGAAAAGTTTGCCATTCTTTTCCGTAAAAAAGAAAGCTGAAAGAAAGAGAAAAATATTCATATAAGAATTATAAAAGAAATTACATTGATATCCATGGTTTAATATTTAAAAAATAAATAAAATTCAAGCAAAAAAAAATTACATTATAAATCGTTAGGTGCATAAAGTTTCAAATTTAGGTTTTAGAGAATCAGACTGATAAAAATAAAATTCATGGCAGCTTTTAATGGTTGTGCAGTTTAAAATAAATAAAAATAAATATTGTTATTTTTTCAAAAAAAAAAAAAAAAAAAAGAAAAAGGAAAGAAGAAAAAAAATACTGTAGTAAGTAAAAATAAATGCTTTACCCAGTATTTTTAGGTAAATTTCTGATAAAAAGCAAATTGGTTGTAAATTGTAAACTTAAAATTCTTTCTCTTCATTGAATAGGTTAGACTGACAGCGCCCTCTATCGCCTTAAAGAAATAGGAATAACTAAAGCAGCATAGAAGTTTGTCACGATTTCAATAATTAATTTAAAAGTTTGAAAATTGATTAAAAATTGAAGAATTTTTCTAATGAAACATTTAAGTTATTTACCCTCAAATCTTGATGGACACTATCTAGTAAAGTAATAAAATAAAACGTATGGTTTACAATAAAAATCCTTTTCGCGATCAGGGTTGAAATAATTTGGGGAATTAGCATACATTTTGACATGGTGTTTGCAACTATCCACACAACTATTTTTAATATTTTACGTAATTACTTTATGTAATTATTAAATTTAGAAATTATTTTAATATTTTACTTTATTCTAAGCATTCAATATAATTTCCAAATTTGTTTAAAAAATGTAAATGAAACAATATTCAGAAATTCGCAAAATTTTAAAATCCACTCTACATCTGCTTTCAAGCAGTGCAGATTTGAGGGAGTCTTCTCTACCACGTTTAAAAAAAAAAGACAAATTTTCACAGTTAAAATATGTACAATCTGTAAAATAATGACTGATAAAGTGTCCAAAATTTGTAGCATAAACAGGTTTATTTAAAATTACAGATTATTAAAAGAAACCAATTTAAAGTCAGGTAGGCTCAAAAACAGTATTTTCTTCATTTGCATCAGCTGTAAGAGTCTGATTCCACAGCTTAGAGATCTGCATGTGCCCGGCCCGAAAGAAAACTATCTTGACCTGACCAGACCCATTGCAAAAACTAAAAGTTCACCCCCAGGCCTGGCCCGTTTGTATTTTCGCAGTTCATGGCCCATGCTAAAATTAGTGAAAACAGGCCAAACCCGTGCGAAAATCAATGAAATCAGACTCAACTCAATTTCTACATAAAAAGGCTATTTTTCTTAACATAAAATTAAGATATTTTCTAGAATACTGCATACCTATTTATGGGAAAATTTAACATTATAGATTACTATAGCTGTCAATTCCATCGTAACTGACATAACACTTGATCATTGAATTTTGTTTTCAAAACTGTGCAGAAAATTTACTAATAATAATAAAGCTAGAACAAATTTTTACAATTTAAAATATTTCTTACTAAGGACTTAATACCCAAATACCTGCAAATTATTTCAATCTCTCTTTTAGTCCCAAAAATTACAATTTAAAATTCTGTAACTGATGTAACATAAAATATAGAAAAAAATTTTCTGGCTTCATTGAAGTGTAAAAATTATCAAAACTATCCCGTTAAAAAAAAGTGATTTAATGTTCTCAATAACACTAAGTAATGACAAATTATAACAGTAACTTGTTTAATTGAACCACCAATTGGAAGAAGGGAATAAACACACTTTTTGACACATTCATTTTTCTACACTTTTACATTCTTTAGCGCTTACTTGTGAGTTTGAAGGGAATAAAAAAAACATATGAAGCGAATGGTTTTTGTTATTTTCTTCGAACTCACAATTAAGCACTACACGTCTAAAGAATGTAAAAATGTAGAAAAATGAATGCGTCAAAAAGTGGCGTTTATTCCCTTCTTCCAATTGGTGGTTCAATTAATTTCTGAAGAAAAAAGAAAAGAAAAAATGGCATTTACACATGTAATTGACGTAACTTTTATTGTGTAACTCCCAATAGCAGAAAATTCTCCAATTGTCTGTGACAGATCTTTCAGGGACTGAAAATAATCTGCAGGTAAAATGTTACAAATGAACCTTTAATTAATTAATCATTTACTTTTAATGTTTTTAAGCATTTTACTCATTTTTATTAATAATAAACTTAAGTTTTAGGAATAAATAATAAAGAACTAAACATAATATAAAGTTGGAAAAAGATCCAATGGAAAAAAAATCTGCAACGCACGTCACCCGTCAGGAACTTTCTGCTACCGGGGTGTAACTGACGTAATATTATGACTTTACAAAGACAATAATGGTACTTAGTTTTGTAAACAGTAATTTACAATGCCTTTTAATTAGGATTTTATTATAGAACATAAAAATATCAAGCTTTCCAATCATACCCTTAAATTAAACATATTTGAAATTTTATTTCCCCTCCCAAAATGAGAATTTTCTGTGGAATTGTCCTATATGTTTTAGATTACTTTATGTTCGCAAGTCATAGAATGCAGAATAGTATCAGTACTGGCCCATTTTGTAGAAAGAAAATGTAAGCCTGATCGTTGAACTACACCAAGCCTGCTGAAATAATTAAGGTTCAGACAGGATGCAACTGTCAATGCAGATCTCTATGCTGGACATGCTATATTTCTGTACTGACTGATGTTGTCAATCTAGCATCGGCTCATGCAACATATTTATACTTAACCTAGCCTTAGTCACATCCATTGAAAACTGTTCACATTTTATTGGCTCAGTTTGATTCTTTTAAATTTTTATATCTGGACGATTTTTTTTATCCACTCAGCCCGACCCTAGCCCTCCCCCCCCCCCCTTTTTTTTTTTTCATCAGTCTACCCTGTAACAAAAAATTGTCTTTAATCTGCAGAGCTGGATATGGGCCAAGCCCGGTCCCATGCAAAGATATACCATAGCCTCTTCTGCAAAGTGGGGCAGCTGTTTGGTATAGCATAAAATCAGCACTTGCCACGTGTCGAGTAACACTTAAAACGTGGCAATTAACTTTATTGTCCTCACTCGCCAAACTCAATGGGCACCACTCGCCAAACGCGATGGTTGAAAGATCGATGCCAGGGAGGAAAGGGGTGAAATTCGTTCGGAATTTATTGCGTCCAAATCGGCGATTCTCCCGAACGTAAGAAAAGAAAGTAGCAGGGGTGATTGTCTCGAATTTTCTGAAAATTTAAGGGATTCGGTTCAAAAAAAAAAAGGCGGTCATCAGCCCTAAAATTCGGACATAAAAACATCGCCAATTTCGATATGGTCACCGAAAAAAATCAATTTCGTCAATCGTTCGTAGAAAAAAATCACCAATTCTGTCAAAGAATCGCGAAAAACGTGAATTTCGCCCAAGGACCATGCAAAAAACACGAATTACGTCAAAAGATCGTGGAAAAAACGCAAAGATCGTGGAAAAACGCAAATTTCGTGAAAAGACTGCAGAAAAAAACACAAATTTCGTGAAAAGATTGCAGAAAAAACACAAATTTCTTGAAAAGATCGCGGAAAAAACGCAAATTTCGACAAAGAATCGCGAAAAAGAATCACAAAATTCTTCAAAGCATCGTGGAAAAACGCAATTTTCGTGAAAAGATCACAGAAAACACAAAATTTGTGAAAAGATCGCGGATAAAACACAAAATTCGTGAAAAGATCGCAGAAAACACGCACAATTTGTGAAAAGGTCGTGGAGAAAACGCAACTTTCGTGACAAAATCTCGGAAAAAACGAAAATTTCGTCAAAAGATCGTGGAAAAAACACAAATTTCGGGAAAAGATTGCAGAAAAAATGCAAATTTCGTGAAAAGATCGCGAAAAAAACGTAAATTTTGTGAAAAGATCGCAGAGAAAACGCAACTTTCGTCAAAAAATCATGAAAAAATACAAATTTCACGAAAAGATTGCGTTTTTTTGGTTCTTTTAAAACAACTTTCATCAAAAGATCGCGTAAAAAATGCAAATTCCATCAAAAGATCGCCAAAAAATGCAAATTTCGCCAAAAAAGGCTTGAAAAAAAAAGTGCAAATATTTTCAAAGAATGGCGAAAACCACCCCACAAACTTCGTTAAAAGATGACAAAAAAAAAAAAAAAAAAAACGCAATTTTGTGAAAAGATCGTGAAAAACCGCAGATTTTGCAAAAGGTCATGAAAAAACATAAATTTCGTCAAAAGATCGTGAAAAAAAACAAAAAAAAACGCGAAATTCGTTAAATGGTTGCAGAAAAATGCATATTAGTTAGTGCCGAGGGTGGTGGTGGTGGGGGGGGGGTGTCTGTAACCTTTCTGAAAATTTCCTGTGAATTTATTTCATTGCAATTAATAGTAAAAATAAAATTTTTCGGTTGAGTGTAACCATATCAAATGGTAAGTAATATATATTAGTAAATTACAATGTTGATAGTTAGAAAAAACACAATTTTGTATGGAGCGTACATAACTTTGTTACTGGCCAGTGGTTAAAAAAAACTGGCCAGTGAAAAAAATCAGTGTACTGGCCAGCGGCCAGTGGGTAAAAATGTTAATTTTGACCTATACTGTTTGGAATCCTTCATAGTTGCAAGCGATGGGCTAAGACATGATCTCTTGCTTTTATTTTTCAGTTTTCCACTACAAAGAGCCTTGAGTTGTTTTCCTTTGGGAGTTGGGAGGGGAAGGTAGAAAAAGAAAGAAGCAAAATTTTTTTAGAGAGGGGGGGGGGATTTAGATAAAATTTTAACGAAACTTATGTGATCAGTTATTTATTGTTACAATAAAGTGAGAAATACAGAATAAAAACTTAAAAGAATAAATAAATAAAGCGTTTTAAAGATTTTAAACTTTGGATACAGTGTGTGAGGAGGGAGCAGGGCTGTGGAGTCTGAAGGAAAAATGGCCGACTCCAACTCAGACTTAGGAAATTTTAATGACTCCGACTGGCTAATACAGTATAGGACCCATTATCCAGCATCATGGAAATCCATCCAATTCCAGAATTTTCCGGTTTTCGGATCCATGCCAAAAACATAAATATAGCATCGGCAAAAATCACCTCTCCACTGTATGGTAAAAGCGCAACTAACCGGCATGCTCGGGAAATGCCGATTGCCGGATACTTGATCGCTACAAAATCTGTCATGAAAGAAGGGGAGGGGGTAATTGATGTAACAGTGAAACAGGAAAATGATTTTTAGCCTATTTTCCTGTCCTCAGGAAGTCAATCAAAATAACTCTTATTATTAAATTTATATTTGATAAAGTAATTGATGCCGAATTAAAAATAAAAGTAATCACAAAGGATGCAATTTCTTAATTTATTTATTTGACATCTCTCCTTTCCGGAAAAAGCACACGGAAGCTTGGAAAATTAACTTCTGTATGATTCACTTGCGTTGCCTCAGTTATCACACAGTAATAATGAACCCTTTCTGCATAACTAAGAACGTTATCAGATTCAAACTGATAACGTCCGACTTCTCCGATCACGATTAAAAACACGCTACACAGTTTTGTTTTGTTGTTGTTGAAGTGGCTGAGAGATTAGGCTTTTGGGGGGGTAGGGGGTGTTCTAATTTTCTGAAAACTTATTGCATTTTAATATAAATTTGGTAAGTGGTCTAATTTATTATTATTTGAACTTGCTGAAAATTTGAACTCAATGGGACAATTAGCAACGGAGATAGAATTTTTTTTTTTTTTTTAAATAATTAGTAAGGAAAAGAGTACCGTTTCGTTCTTGACTTACTAACATTCTGCCCTTTGACCTTGAAGCAGAAAAGTATGCTTTTTATATCGTTCATTCTTTCAACGAATGTTAAACGCCTTAGAAAAATAGAAACAAACTTCTTTGAGGTTACGTTTCAATATTTATGGATTTTTTTTTCTTTCTTTTTGTCCTTTAACAGTAAGATGTGGCTAAAGCATTATTTTTTTCCCTTGATAATCAGATGGAGCTAAAAAATAGAAGAAAGACCAAATTCTAAGCTAAAAATATTTTTTAATTTATAGTTTTTTTTTTTTTTTTTTTTTTTTAAATCCACGATGAGATTGTAAAAAGTACCGGTTTTCAGAATGCCGGATAAGAGGTCCGATACTGTATATACTTCTTCTAGTGTTGCCTGTTGGTTAAAATTATGAGGAAATGCAAGAAAAATAAAGTGAAAATGTTCACTATTTCACATTAAATCTGTTCTTAGGGATTTAAAAGGAAAAAGGGGGGAAAGTATATTTTCCATTTTATTAATTTTACAATTTTATTTCCTGCAAATATAGGTGTAAATTAGCGGTCGCCACTCGCCACGTGGCGATTAAAGTTGTAAAAGTGGCGATTAAAATATCGGCCATCGATCGCCACTATAGTCGCCACTCGCCAAGTGGCGATAAAAAATCTGTTATCGATCACCAACTGAAATACAACTTTTTTCATGGAAATATGCATCTCTACTTTGATTACATCTAATTAGCAAACTGATTAATTCTTTATCCTACCGGATGCAAGCAGATTGCAGCGATTTAGCTGTATTTTCAATATTTCAGTTTTTCGCCATGCTCGCTCTTCAGTTGGATTATTTTTTCAAGAAATATAGTTTTATGCAAAATATATTCATCAGCTTTGATTCCACATGTATTTCAAATAATTTATTCCTTTTTTTTTCACTGGATGCAAATGCAAGTGGATTTTAACCCTTTCGGGTCTGGTTTACTACTAATAGTACATGTCTTTTCATCAAGTATTATTTTGTCTTAAAAATTACTTCTGTTACTATCTACACATAGTAATGATAGTATATGGCTATGCTTTTCTTATTATGAGTTCATTTATGTTTGGACATTTAGTAATTTATTTTATACATATATTTCACTCTTTAAATTTAAAATATAGGTTACTTTTCTGAACGAATCATGTGGTAAAACACAAAAAACATTATAAAGTTGTAATATCTGTTAAACCCTCTTGTAATATGAGATTTTCCAAACGTCTCCGAAAACTCTTAACCTATTACCATATCAGTAAATCTATTTGGATAGCTACGATTAAGATTATTAAAATAAAAGTAATTTTGTTCTCAAAATTGAAAAAAAAAAATGGACCCTAAAGGGTAAGGACATTACAATATCTTCAATGTGTTTGATCAGTTAGAATATTTTTCTGCAAGAGATACTGTTTAATCCTGCGAAATACACTCACCAGATTAGATTTCAACTGTATGTAATGTATATGGTAGGTTAACACATTTAATTATTAACTAAAATCGAAATAGCATTTTATTGTTTTTTTTTTTTTTTTTTTTTTTTTTGTATACACCTAGTTGTTGGAATTTAGATTTAGTTACTAACTTTTTATGTAAAGAAAGTAACAGTAATCTGATTGATAATTGTGTTTTTGAACATTTACAAATAATCCAAAAATATGTTCTAAAAAAATTAACATGATAACAATTTTGTAGTTTTAAAGTAATTTTCTTGAATTTCAACTGTGTCCCTATTCTTATCATGAATAGTTGGCTGGTATAAAACTCTGATTTATAGAAAATATGTATATATACAACGATTATAGTTTATCTAGATGCCAAGAAAGTTTGAAACATTATAGTGGCCACTAACTTTAAAAAGTGGCCACTAATGAAACTGAGTCTACCGGCCACTGGCTACTAACTCAATTTCCCAGTTTTCACCTATACCTGCAAACCCAAAAAATCCAACTATCGAAATCTAAAGAAGGAACAAAACAGAAATTTTACTATTTTGGATATGCAGACTCTAAAGAAAAGAGATGAAGTTGCTATAATTTTGTTGTTGTTTGGGTCTGAAGGACCGAAAAAGTTCGATGGAAAGAAAGAAAAATAAAGATGAAAATTTTATTATTTCGGAAATAATTTGGGTTCTGCAGATTCGAAAGAAAAAGTGAAAATTTTGAATTTTCCGCATTAATTTTACAATTTTGGCTTTATTTCGGGTTCTGCAGACCTGAAAAATACGAAAATCACTATTTTATCGTTATTTTGGGTACCACCGGTTCAGAAAAAAATTACAATTTCACATTACTTTGTTTCTTGCTCACATGGAATTAAATGGGGGGAGGGGGGGGGGAGAATTTACGATTTTGGCGTTACTTTTGCTCTTACAGACCCGAAGAATCTGAGAGAAAAAGAGGGAAAAGTGTTTCTATTACAATGCTTTTTCAGATTCCTCAACTCCCAAAAATAGCTGAAATTTACAATTTTCATATTACCTCTGGTTAGAGATCTATCTGAATGGGCCAAAATTTTCAGGTCCACACCTTTAAAATTTAGACTCTGCCCATTTATATTTTTTGAAGTTCATGCCCCGGGCTGTGTAAAAATAAGTGAAAACAAGCCCGGCACATGTAAAAATCAATGATATCCGGCACGGCCAGACTCAATTTCTACACAAAAATATCTGATTTTCATAAAAACTATTAATATTCTTTTAAAGAATTACATATTTATGGGGAAATTTTACCATATGTTTCAGATTATACAGGAAGTTCACAAGCCATAGAATACAGAATAGAAACATTAATGACTATTTAGACTCTTAGGCTATTACATTCAAATGAAGACTGATCGAAAAAAAATAATGTAGTTTAGAATAAAAGAAAAGAGATGGTTAAAACATCATAAATTTTGAAGCCATATATAAAAAAAGAAGATTTTAAAAATTATTTCTCCGTAATTTATTACAGTATATTTTTAAAGGTTCTGTTAACAGAAATTCATTATAGCTATTATTATTTTTTACAAAACAATGCGTCGGACATGTCCTGGGAATGTCCAGTTACGGTTCATCGCAGCACGAGTATGTAGGGAAAATATAAATTTGATCTCGGCATAGCCAGAGTATGCTGAAAAAATTCAACTCGGGCTCAGACACAATCTAACTGTCCGATGCCGATCTCTAAGTTGGACATATTATGTTTCTATATTGATATTGTGAAACTAGCATCAGCTCACGCAGCACATTTGCACTTATTCTCACCATAGTCATGTCCATTGTTCGTATTTTATCCGCGTAGTTTGATTCTTTCAAATTTGTTATATTGGGCCAGCCAGTCTGCTTCACTTTTTTATCAGTCCAGTCTGACCCATCAACAAAAAAGGTCGTAATTCTGTTGACCCGACCCATTCAAGATTCGTAGTGAAAACATCATTTAATGAAGCACTTATTCTGCATTAAAAAAATCATGATCCGACCTTGAAATTTGCCTTAATTTTGCTTGCACAATAGCATAAAAATGTGCTACTTTTGTAGGACTACAAAACCATTTGACGAGATTTATAACCTAACTTGGCAATATATCTCTGACACTTGGTGATTCTTCCTTGACAGGACTGCTATAACAAAGAAGTACTAACTGTGCAAAGGCTTCAGAATCTGATATTTCTCTTTAATACCCTATCAATTCCCTTTTGACCTGATTTTTAAGAAATTCTAAAACAATTTAATAAAATTAGACTACATTCTTGTTTTTGAAATAGCAAGTTCTACCCCCCTTTTCTTTTTTCAATTTCTGAATAAATAAAATTTTCATTTTGGGTTCGAGCTCAAGTCTGAAGACTGGTATAAAAAACATGCCTGAGCACACCTCATCTCTAATAGTTACACTTTCAATGATCATACGAAAAAAACAAAAACACTTTGGAGAGCTAATTGTAGTTTTTCAAAATAAAATTAAGTAAAAAAATGCTGTAATTGCTGAAAATGGGCTATTTAAATTCAGTGGCTCAGTACCGGAATTTTCTGGGTCAATCTGCAGCAAACCAAAATTTATCTGTGACCCAGGCTACTATCATAATAAATAAGTGTAATCCATAAAATAAACAAAATTTATATTTAGAAAGAAAATATAATAAAAAGATTTAAAAAATCTAGAGACAAAGCAAATTTTAACAATTTTTTTTAAAAACCCCGAGTCTTTCTTTTTAAGTTGCTAGATTAATCTGCAAGGTCTAAAATAATCTGCAGAGTCCGCTGCCATGCTGCAAGTGCTTTTGCTACTGGATGTAATTAGATACTTTAACCCAAATTTAATATCCTTTAGCTAGCTCACATGCATACTAAGCAGCAATATTTAACAAGATTAATAAAATGAAAAATGAAACAAGCATATTTTGTGAAAGATAAATTTTTCAAACTGAATGAAAAAATTCCCAGGCCAGGGCAATCAGTATGACCAAGTTAAAAATAATAAGCATAATTTTAATTTGTAAAAAAAAACAACAACATAGAACTACAATTACCTGTGAAGAGATCTATTATTATGCATGTTTACATTTAAAAAATAAAAATGTTTTTCAGGGAAGAAAAGAAAAAACTTTTATAAAGGATTTTCTAATTTAAACAAAGAATGAAACTAAACACAATAATGAAATTCATTTCAACACTTTCATTTGGATTTTCAAAGTTTGTACAAAAAAAAAAAAAAAAAAAAAAAAAAAAAAATGAAAAGAAAAAATAATTTTCTTTTCAGTAATTACTTTTCCCTACGGTCATTCAAAGTATTTACATTTTACAAATTATTTTATTTTAGAATAAGACTACATTACCTGCTGGTGTAATGCCAAATATACGGATAATTGGAACTTTGTAAATTTCACAACCCCGAAATTCAGAATAACAGATGTCATATCCTTTTATCGGAGCAATTTGATATGAATCCACATTCACGATTCGTAGTGAAAACATCATTTAATGAAGCACTTATTCTGCAAGAAACATTTAAAATTATTATGATAAGAAAAAAAAAAAAGAAACAAGATATGAATAACACAGATGAACAGAATATATTTTCTATGAATATGGTTTATAAATACATGCCACAAAGTGAATTTTGGAATGTTTTCAGAATAAATACAAGTGATTAAAACATAACAATAGAAAAAGTAAACAAAATAATATGAACTCTACCTGCCAGGTCATGCAGTATATAACTTGGGCTCCATCTTGGTACGAGATGGTAAATTGATGAATCTTCAAGATTCAAATGATGGTATAAACATGTTTATAAAATAGCACAGCTTTAGTGAATGAAAATAAATAAAAAATCATCTCTGGTAGAGTATAAAAGCGCAGTAAGTAAATAAATATGTAAACACTGCAAATTTCGACTAGATGTAGAGTTGAGTTGCGCAATATATATTTTTTTTCTACGTAGAAATATAAAGCAGCTTTTTTTGTAATACACAAGTTACGAGATACAAATAATAAATAAAATATAATCAATAATCAGTATGATTTTTTTTTAAAATAACCTAACTAACTTTATTTTAATAGAAAAATAAAAATAAATACAGTTAAGATATTTCAAGGAAAGCAGAACATTATGAGGTCGACTGTAATATGGATGTCGGCTGCTGGCTGTTGAAAACAACGTCTGCTAACTTATTGAAAAATTGTAAGATAAATATTAATTTCATTCATTTAAAGCGAGTAAAAATGTGAAAATAATCTGATATTACTTTTTAAAAGTGTTCAGCAGGGCATCTTTTGTACATTTTTTCATAAACTTTAAAAATTTTAAGTGCTTCTATCTGACAAATTAAAGATTTTTTTTGCTTAAAAAAAATGTAAATAGTTACAAATATGTGAGATCATTTCAATCAAATTTCAATAAAAAATATATCAGTTTTCAAATAATTTAAGTGCATTTTTTGTAAAATTTCGAACTATTTTTTATCTAAATGTTAATATTTTCATTCAATACCAGTTTAGCTGTTTCGGATATATATTTCAAAAGATTTAATAAAATGAGTGATATAAATAACATAATTATAATTAATTTAGTTCAGAAATATTGAAAGATAATACACTTCATAATAATTTTTCCAAAAAAAAAAAAAAAAAACAATCTTTGCTTAATAGATTATATTCATCTCTTAATGAGTTAATAAATTCCAATATGATAGTTATCAATTTGTAAAAGTTTTATTTAGTTCTGTTTTCATATTTTTATTATACACGTAACAAATTTCTAGCTGATGCATTACTATTTTGAAGTTTTTTTATTTCATTTAATGTGTAATTATTGATTGGACATTTAAAAAAAATCAAATTTCAAAGTGGATGAGTATTCGGATTTTTCATATTTATCATAAGAAGTCTTTTAAGCTATAAATATTTTATACACCAAGTAATTTTTAAGGAAAGTATGAAAGTAATAAGTTTAAAAATGTTTAAATATATGTAAAATTACTTATACAGAAAAAATAAATAAAAGTGTTGCACAAACTTAGTAAAACTTAAAAAATAATTTTCCTTTATGGGCATGAAATAAATGGAAACGAAATCGATTCACCTGTACTATGTTCCTACAATTTATAAATATCTACTTAATGTTTTAATTTTTAGTATAAAAACAATATTTAAAACTGCTGTATTTAAAAAAATCTGTGTAACTTCTGTTCCATTCAGTTATTGTGGTATAATATTTGTGAATTCATAGTAAACAACCAGGGGTGTAGCGGAGGGTATACAGAGGTATGTGCCGTGCTGTATACTGGGCAATGTGGTACAGTTTTCCATTGATGAAGCACCTCATGGATGGAAGACTTACTTGGCCTCGAAGTTTTTCATAGTTTTTAACCTTACTAGAAAAGTGGAATCTCCCAGT
This sequence comes from Maratus speciosus, assembly GCA_963932465.1. Classification (NCBI taxonomy): domain Eukaryota; kingdom Metazoa; phylum Arthropoda; class Arachnida; order Araneae; family Salticidae; genus Maratus; species Maratus speciosus. Next base: position 37,815,131 of record OZ010791.1, on the reverse strand, counting down.
TTGGTATCTCTCTCCCACCTAAACGTTGTATCACATCGCTGTTTAATGAAATGAAAAAAATAGTTTGTTTTAAATATATAGGGTAGATGTGCCAGTAATGGACACCCTTCCAGTAATGGACACCCCTTGATGTTTTTGGTTCATAAAAAAATAACTAATAAATATTTAACTTTAATTATTTTTTTTATAATTCCCCCTTGTATGTTTTATAAAACTGGTTTATTGTTGACACTTTTAATCAGGGTTGTAAAAAACCCGGGTTTTTTAGAAAAAACCCAGCCCGGGCGGGTTTTATTAAAAAACCCGGGTTAAATGGGCAATTTTCCCCGGGCAAATTAAAATGCCAAAATGTGGACGATGATTCCACCTTCTTCACAAATAATAATCGGTACTTTTCGGTTAGCCGGGCACCAGTGTTTATATATATATTTATATACATACACACACACACACATATATATATATATGCATATTGTATATGTATGTACACATATATTTATATGTATATATACATACATATATAGACATAATATAATTACAAAAGTACCTAATAATCTTCACAGTTGCCACTATATAGAGAAAACTAGAAAATCTGAGGGAATTTAAAAATGAGTATTAAAAACAAGGAATTTTACTAAACTTTGGTACTTCGCAAAATTTATCTGTTGAAATTTTGAAAATTCTCAGAGGAATTACTCTGGGGCAATTTAATTTTTTGCTTAGGAAAGCGCAAGGAATTTGATTGCCGAAATAAGTGGCAATCCTGATCTCAAATACAATCTTTGCGAACACTTCATAGTCTAATAAATGGGAATGACTTCATAGTCTTAATAATGATCTCGCTATTTTTCTCTGTGCTTATACATGGTGTGTTCACAAAATTTCAAGACTGTTCATAGAATACAAAAGCTATTAACATTTTTGTACAGTGAACTGAAATTCTTCGAAATATGACCCTTGGGCATGAACACACCGCTGCCAGTGTTTTTTCCATTGTTCATAAGCTCCCTGGAAGTCTTTGCGCGCAAGGCTGTTAAGTGACCCCGTCGAAGCTGGAATCACATTGAATCGTTTGCCTTTCAGGTCTTTCTTGATCTGGGGGAATAAAAAAAAAGTTGCTGGGAGTGAAGTCAGGGCTGTAAGGAGGCTTGTGGCAGTATTGCCATATTAAACTTAGCGAAAGCTTTGGCAGCTGCGAGCGACATGTGAGAGGGTGCATTGTCATGGTAAACAATCCAATCGTATTTGGTGTCTGGGCGGATGTGTTCTGTTCATACTGGAATGCACCACCATTTGAAGGATAAGAGTCTGGTCCACCCACCCAGACATCAGAGACGATTGGATTGTTCACCACGACAATATGCTTCTCCCACATGTCGCTCACCAGTGCTGAAGTTTTGACTAAGTTTAACGTGTCAATACTGCCACAAGTTCCCTACAGACCCGAACCTGCTTCCAGCAATTTTTTTGTTCGCCTGGATCAAGAAAGATCTGAAAGAAAAGCGATTCGATTCCAGTGATCGAAGCAGCTTTGACGAGGTCCCTTAACAGCCTTGCACATGAAGACTTTCAGGGAGCCTATGAATAATGCAAAAAACACTGGCAGCGGTGTGTTGATGCCCAAGGGTCATATTTCGAAGAATTTTAGTTTGTTGTACAAATATGTTTAATATGTTTTGTATTCTCAGATCAGTCTTGAAACTTTGTGAACACACCCTGTATATAGATATGATCCCTTTAATTTAAATAACAAATTTTAAATTGCAAAGCTGTCAATTGTATGTTTTTCAATTGTTTCCAATCTAAAAATGCAAGTAAATTAGTACAAATATATCTAAGTTCTAAGATTCAAAGAAGTGAATAAATAAAACAAAAAAACCATAAACTGTTAAATAATACATCATCTGTTCTTTTCCAGAAATATATTTTAAAAAACCCGGGTTTTATACCTGGGTTTTTTATAAAAAACCCAGCCCGGGCGGGCAGCTGGGCGGGTACCCGGGCAGCTACCCACTACAACCCTGCTTTTAATCAAACCAATCAGGAAGCAGAAAATAATGTTTCAAAGTTTCGCTGTTTTTCTGTGAAAATCTTAATGAAGAGGCTAAGAGTTGGCTTCGTTTAATCAATTTATATATTATTTATTTTCTTGCAAAATTTGAATGTTTTTGTTTCATTAGCAATAGAAAACTTTGAATTTTATATACCAATAGCCATTTACAAAATTTCATTTATTTTTAAGATTTTAAGAGGGGTGTCCATTACTGGGATGGTTAATTAGTCATTTTCCAGTAATGGACACCCCATGTAGACATTGCTAAAAATGCAATTTTAGTAATGTTTATAGTGCATAAAACACTTTGGCTTAACTGCAAACCTAAATAATCAAATTTAATTTTTAAATTATACTTACCAAAATGTAATATAACACCAAAACTTTTATAAATAGCTGCTTTCAAGTTATTTTATGTGGATTAATAAAATTTCAATATTTTATTTTATTTATTTTATTATTATTTTTTTATGTAGATGTACCTTGTATATTTTATAATCTGGCAATCAAACCAGCCAGGAAGCAGAAAATATTGTTTAAGAGCACAGTCAAAGAGGGGCTCATAGGGCTTAATCCCTCTCCGTTTAAATAAAAACAATTAAGTTACAGAAGCTATTAAAAATCTATTTTCTGTCTTAAATGTTTCCTTATTTAAAAAAAAAAAATGTAATACTATTAATGAAAGTTACAGGTAATATTCATGAAACTATAGTAAATCTGCAGATCATTGGCCTCAAACATCAGTACTACAGTTTTATTTTGAAATTATTTTATTTAGTATTTAAAATATTCAACTCACAATATCATTTCTTTCATATTTGTAATATTAATTATTATAAATGATACATCAAGTAGAGTCTGGAAAATTGTTAAAAATAGTGACACAAAACTAAACATTTAAAAATAGTGGCACAAAACTAAACATTAATATTCCAAAACTTTTTTTTAATTACCCTTTAAATCCACCACTGTTACAATAATTTGATAGCTGTAATTGCCTGATATTTAGTATTTTAATCTATCCATCTAAAATAATTAAAACATCGAACTTCTGATAATTTCAATAATTGATACAAACAATAAATGATTATCACAAATACTTTATTAATTACTGGTATCCTAAATGTTAAATTTATTTGAAAATAACTATTTTGTTTCATTAGTATGTATTCGTTAAATTCTGGTTCTAAATAGTCATAAAAACAATTATATTTATTATTTTTTATGGGGTGTCCATTACTGGAACAGAGGGTGTCCACTACTGGGCCAGAGGGTGTCCATTACTGGGCTTTTGGGTGTTTTGATATATTTCTGTTATTTAAAATTAAATTTCTATTCATATAGGGAAATGAGGCTATAAGAATGGTTAAATATTGTCGATAGATTAATATAATATTGAAAAAACTGGAATATAATAATTTTAACTATTAATAAAAAAATAATTTTTAAAGAAATTCCTTAAGGGTGTCCATTACTGGCTCATCTACCCTATATATATATATTTATAAAATGTATGGGGGGGGGGGGAATATGTGCATAATTGGTGTTTTTCAAAAGTTCTAAGCTTTCTTTATTCTTACAGATTAAAGTATATTTAATCATATATATTATTTAAGAACAGTTCCCATGCAGGGCTTGAAATTCAATTTTTCCTAGGAGGGGAGTCTCCCTACCAACATTTGTAAATGGAGGGGATTTGATCTGTTTGGGAGGGAGAAAAAAATCTAAAACCCACTGTTATTTTACGTGCTATTTAAAGATTTACATTAATTATTTTGTCATATCTGTATTAATAAATACAGACATGATAAAATACCATTGAAGCAATTTAAATCAGCAACTCAGAATAATTATGCAAAATGTTTTTTCATTTAAGAAAGTAAGAAAGTTTTATATCATCCATTTTTCAACTTTCAACCAAATATCATGGGTTCTTAACAATGGGGTTGTTAAATGAATTTCTGAATTTAGATTTTATTCCATTTTGGGCCCTGAATCTTCTTTCACAAATTAAACTTGTGACAGACAGCACAAGCACAACATTTATAACTTTGAAAGTCATCGGAAACGTATGGTTATGCTCTCTTAAAAAATTTTCAGAAAACTTTGCAATATCTGACATGCCTTCATTTTTAACTACTTGCATGAACAATGTATATTCAGTGATGGAATCATCAATATCCATTTCTGAACAAAATTGTTTTATTATGTCATTAATGAATTATAGTCAAAACCTGACTCCCTGGTATTTTCTTTGCTTAAAATTTGAATGCTTGTTCAATCAAAATCAAAAGTTTGAAATGGATACTGTTGATTCATTTCTGCCACTACACGAGAAATGTAGGTTAACTTTAAATTGTCCAGTCCTAATTTCTGTTAATTGTAAGGATCAACTTGTTTGGTGTTTCTATATACATGTTTGATTGGAGCTCGGAATTTTTCTTTGATGTGCACCACTAGATCTTTGCAGTCCTTCTAATCTTATTTTTGTTTAGTACTGAATCTAGACCAATTTGCCAGAGCACAGTGCCCGGTGACACTTAAAGTCCTTTTTTGACCAACCTTTTTGGATATTTTCCTTTTTCTGTCACAGGAAAAAAAATATCGTGAAATATGCCAACTGGGCATTGAAAAAAAAAATGGTGAAATTCGTCGATTGGCCGCAGTGTAAAATCGTGAAATTCATCGATCAGACGTTGGATAAAGCTGTAAATTTCGTCAGTCTGTCGCAAAAAGTAACCATAAAATTCATGGGTGTTTCTGGGTAAAAAAAAAAAATCTGAAATTCACAGAAAATTTTCTGAAAGGTTGGGGAGGGATTGGGATATCCTCTCCAGGCACTAATTATTTTTTGTTGCGGGTCAAGTAAACTCTTTTTGTTGTTATTCGGTTTGATTTCAGGCTATTTTTTTCTGCAGCTCTTTGACGAAATTCGCGTTTTATTCGCGATCTGTTGATGAAGTTCGCATTCTTTTTCGCAACCTTTTGATGAAAATCGCATTTTTTCGCGATCTTTTGACGAAAATTGCGGGTTTTTTCGCAATCTTTTGACAAAAATCGTGTTTTTTTTTTCCCAATCTTTTGATGAAAATCCCATTTCTCGCGATCTTTTGACAATAATCGCGTTTTTTTTTTTTTTTTTCGGGAGCTTTGTTGAGAATCGTGTTTTTTTCGGGATCTTTTGTTGAAAATCGCGTTTTTTTCGGGATCTTTTGTTGAAAATCGTGTTTTTTTCGGGATCTTTTGTTGAAAATCGTGTTTTTTTTTCAGGATCTTTTGTTGAAAATCGAATTTTTTTCGTGATATTTTGATGAAATTTGCATTTTATCGCGATCTTTTGACGAAATGCGAGTTTTTATTGTGATCCTTTGTGGAAATTCGCATTTTCCCACAATCTGTTGACGAAACGTGCATTTTTTCCGCGATCCTTTGACAAAATTCACGTTTTTTTGCAATTCTTTGATGAAATTAGTGTTTTTTTTCAGCGGCCCGTTGACTAAATTGACGTTTATTCTGCAATCCTTTGACGAAATTCGCTTTTTTTTCGTGATCCTTTGCCAAAACTCGCATTTTTCCCGCGTTTCTTTGCCGAAATTTACGAATTTTTTACTATCCTTTGATGTAATTTGCGTTTTTTTACGACCCTTTGATGAATTTAGAGTTTTTTTTTCTTCGCGATCTGACAAAATTCGTGTTTTTCCACGATCCTTTGTCAAAATTTGCATTTTATTCGCAATTATTTGCGATGAACTTTGTGATTTTTTCCTCGGACGATTGACGAAATTGATTTTTTCGGCGATCATTTGTCGAAATTCGTGATATTTTTCTGTTGAACTGGTGACCGATGTTTCATAATTTTCGTAAAATTCGAAACAGAATCATCCCGAATTCGCTAATCGGTCGCGGACACTTGTCAACCGATCTCGAGAAAAAAATAATGAAATTTGTCTATCGGTCGCGCGAAAATATCGGTAAATTCACAAGGCGTTCGTAGGAGTTGACTGTAATTTCAAAAGGTAAAATTTTCAGGAAAATGGTGAGATTTTTTGGACGGGAGCCTCCCGCCCACAATATTCTTTTGAGCGGGATTTCAAAAATTTGGATGCAAATCCCACCATCCTGCCCTGAAATTCAAGCCCTGCCATGTTCAGCAATATTTTCCTCATATTAAAATGTTATCTTGCTGTGAACTAGCGATGACCATCGGGAAACCTCGCGCCTCGCCACTGATATCAAAGTAGTATTGGGTAACTCCATTTCAAGTGACATAAATTTGGATGTGATCCCTACTCGACCTCCTTCAATTTTGACGTAATTCAAAAGAATATACATATAGGTCTAAGATTGACATTTGCAAACTGTTACAGTCAGAAGTAGCAGGTGTGTAGTAGAGGGTATACGCCATATACCTTCTGGATTTTTTTAAGAAGCTCTGTATACCTACTGTTTCTCAAATAAAGTTATACAGGGTGTCCGAGAAAGATCCGTACAACTTCAAAAATTTATTGAAAAAGAAACAATAGGGTTACAGCGCAACTAATTAGTACATTAGATAGAATAACTCAAAAAGTTTTTTTTCCTATAACTTAAGTTATTACCTTAGGAAATTCCTACCTTTCGTAGCACGAACAATATCAAGACGATATTCCAATTCCATCCACGACCGTTTCAGCATGCTAACATCAACAGTAGCTACAGCTGTTTGGATGTTTTGCTTTAATTCTTCGAGACTGTTAACTTGCGTTCGGTATACAGTATCTTTAACATAACCCCAAAAGAAAAAATCCAGTGGTGTTAGGACAGGAGACAGGGGTGGCCATGCAATGGGACCATCCCTGCCAATCCAACGCTGTGGAAAAGAATTATTCAGCGACTCACGAACTGTCAATCCCCAATGAGGAGGCGCACCGTCTTGTTGGAAAAGGACATTCGGTTGAAGGTCTTGCAGTTGTGGGAATGCATAAATCTCAAGCATATCTAAGTAGGTACTTGAGGTCACAGTCGTTTCTGAGAAAAAAAAAAGGTCCAAGGATGCGATCGTGAAGCAATCCGCACCACACGTTCACCTTTTCACTGCTCCGTTGGAGTTCACGTACGGCATGTGGTTGTTCGGAGCCCCAAAATCGAACGTTATGTTTATTGACCATTCCGGACACATGAAACGTTGATTCATCGGAAAACAGTATTCGTTTCAGAAAATGTTCATCGGCATCCAAACGATGCAGCATGTCAACTGCAAATCCATAACGCTTCGCATAATCATCCGGTTGTAACGCATGCAGAATCTGAACTTTGTAGGCTGTAAGTCGCAATCGTTTATGAAGCATATCGTGTACAGTGGATCTTGGCATTTGTAGTTCCCGGGATGCTTGTCGAACTGATTTTTTAGGGCTCCTACGAAATGTTTCACGTATTCGTTCCACATTTTCTTCGCTAGTTCTAGGGCGACCATATCCTTTTTTGTGTTCCACACTACCCGTTGTCATAAATTTGTGATACCACTCACGAATGCTTGACCGAGATGGTGGCGATTCCCCATACGTCGTTCGATAATTCCATTGTGTTTGCGTATCGGATTTTGTTTCGATAAACCACGCAACACGTTGAGCTTTCTTCACGCGATCCGCCATTGAAATAACTAAAATGCTTTAATATTCCTTTGCATGACATGTAGCGCCATCTATGGTCAGAAACATACTGCAGAAAAAAACTTTTTGAGTTATTCTATCTAATGTCCTAATTAATTTCGCTGTTACCCTACTGTTTCTTTTTCAATAAATTTTTGAAGTTGTACGGATCCTTCTCGGACACCCTGTAGTACATACTCTAGGCATGACATTAGCATATAACCTCTGCCTATAGCATATACCCTCTGTTTTTTTACGACTACAACACTGAGAAGTACTGTAGTTGGGTCACTAGGGGTCCTTCTATAAAGTTCAATATTTTACAGTCCCAGGACGAACCATCAAATCACCAAGTTTGTCATCGTACCGCTCATGATACAAGAAAACTTACTTATTGCAAATATGTGATCCTAGTACAACTGTTTGTGCTTAAAAACATTGCAGTATTAAAGATCAGAGATCAATGCATTCATCACCACTTGGTCCTCATCAAACTAGGTCATGCAATCTGTCACAATAAACTTGACCTACACTTTAACAAGCTATAACTACTAAACACATTTCTTTAAAAGTTTGCAACTTTACCAATTAATAGCCAATGAATATAGTATAGAACTACTGAAGTCGATTTCTCACTGCCTAAATATTTATTAATTTATTCATCTGTGCAATGCCCACGGAAATTAAATTTACAAATTCAATCCCTTTTCAGAAGCCTATATCTAGGGACACTTCTAATTTGATTACTGTTAGTACCACTGGAAAGAAAACACCTTAATTGACAAGAAAACCTCCATTTCATTTTGTGGCTCTCCCATATGAAGTAAAAAAAGCAAGTTTCAAAACAGCTATTTTGCATCAGATTCACAGCTATATCCTGTCCGAACGAAAGCCCGAGTACACTCAAATATCTCTTTAATTGATAAAACTATAATTGTGGAAGAAGTGTTTACCTATATTAAAAGATTATGCGCTTATGAGATCAGCATCTTCCAGTGGCAAAATTTGGAAGTTATTGATCCTGTCTCGTAAAGTATGAGAGATAGCATTATAAAAGAGTAGAACATTTTCGATTTAGTATAAAGTGACATTTTACATGTAAAAAATACTTAATTAGAAGCTCTGAAATGTTAATTTTTCCATAATTAATCATATGTCACCAATCGCAACTAGAAGTGTGGCATTATAAGACAGATACATATTTTCTAATAAAACTAACACATTTAAGCAAGGTACAATTTATTTTGATAAGAAACTATGAGTTACATATATGCTCAAAGTTTTTGTGCATGTCCATTGCTGCCAATGATGGACGGACATTGAGGAGACTTAACTTGAAATTAAAATAAATTGAGCCATGTGTTAATTTTACTAGAAAATATACATGTTTCTTATATATGCACATCCAGAAGTGATTAGTGATGTATTTAAGCCAGTTTTTGGTCATTGAAAAATGAATGTTTCAGAGCTTCTAATAAAGATATTTTTACATGTAGGATGTCATTTTATACTAAATGAAAGATGCTCTACACTTTAGTAATTAACATTTTTTCACTATCTCTCAGTGTTTTTCCGTTATAGGAACAACAGTTTGTAAATTTCGCCACTACAGAACACTAGCCACTCTAATTTGATAGCGCATAGTCATTTTACTATAGGTAGATACCTGTTCCACAATTCTAGTTTGATCCAGTCAAGAGATATTTGAGTGTACCGGAACATTACTTTACACCTGGATATAGTTGCGAATCCCACATGAGATAGGTGTTTTGAACCTTGATTTTTTTTTACCATATACCGAACAGGCCCAAAATGTAAAACGTTTTCTTTCTAAACCCAAAAGTTTTCTTGCCAATTAAGTCATGTTCTTTCCAGTGGTATTAACAGTAATCAAATCAGAAGAGTCCCTTTTGAGATATGGGGTTGAATTTCTAATTTTTTTTCAAAGAGGAATAAATTAATAAATATTTAAGCAGGAGAGAAATGACATCAGCAGCTCTATGGCATATTCATAGATAATTAATTGGTAAAGAGACAAACTTTTAAAGTAATTTATTCTGTTGTTGTAGCTTCTTAAAGTAAGGGTTAAATTCAACTAAATGGAAAAAGGGATCCCAAAGATGAAGTTCATATTAAAAGGAAGCAATTTATTAACAATTTAAGGGTGCAAAAACTTCCCAGTGTCTTAACTGGAATGTAGAAATGGGGGAAGAAATAAATGGAGAATTGGCCTCAAAAATAAAGAAAATCAATAAAAAGGGGTCAAATTATTAATAATTTAGGGCATAAAAACTTAAAGGGCCCATAAAAAATAAAAAAATCTGAGCCTCAGGTGTATCAGGACCTTTTTTGGACTATCCTCACCTAAATTTTCAGACTTCTTTGTATGGTAGATTTCGCTAGCCATCGCAGACACACACAGAGCAAAACTTTTTTTTTATTAGTATCTATAGGTTTAAAATTCTGAGCCTCAGGTACATCAGGAGACACTTTGGGTTAGCCTCACAAAAATTTTCATCCTCGCTAGCCATCACAGACGCACATACAGAGTGAAACTTTCTTTTATTAGTATAGAAAAGTGACAGGTCAGATTTTACTTTTAAATGATTAAGACCAATGTCAGACGGGTGTCTTTTTTGCCATTGGTCTAAATTTGTGAAAGGTTCAGTTTAGAGATGGAAAAAAATTCTGAAAGGCCTATTTTTAAGACAAAGAATTTTGTGAAGGATCCTGTTTTAAGGTGAAATTTTTTTTGAAGGGTTCTGTTTCGAGGTAAAACAATTTGTGAAGGGTCCTGTTTTGAGGAAAAAAAAAAAATGTGATGGATCCTGTTTTGAGATAAAATTTTATTTGTGAAGGGCCCTGTTTTGAACTGAAAAAAAATTGTGAAGGGTCCTTTAAAGGAACCAATTTTTTCCTTAACAAAATCCTGCTTTCATAATTAAAAAATAATTTTGTCTTGTTGAACTATATTTTAAAGGTAATAGTGTACTTTATTCCAAATTATATACATATAAAAGGCATATTTTAGCTCACATTGTGGTTGATGATTTTTTAAAAATTACATTAAATTGTTTTTCTTTAGGTGTCAATCCTATTTGGGGCTTACTCTACAGTGATGGGGCTTCAATTTTCCTTTTGCCTGTGTCCTGTGTGGATGATCAAAGTTACCTTCTTCCAAAAGTTTTGAAACTTGATAACATTGGGTAAAGGTTTCTATTTAAATATATATTTTCTAATAGTGTATTTGTATTAATATATTTATTAAAATTTAGCATTGATTTCCTCAACTTAAAAAATAAGGGTAACTTTTCAGTTAACCGGGTGCCAGTGTTATATATACAAATACATATCTATGTATATATATATATGTGTGTATATACAAATATGTATGTATATATAACACTGGCACCCGGCTAACCGAAAAGTACCAAAACAAGTTCATTAGAATTTTGATTTCATTTTCAGAAGAGAATTAATTTTTTATTTTTTGTATTTTTCTGTGATCTATCTGGTGAAAATCTGGGTACTTTTCGGTTAGCCGGGAGCCAGTGTTATACATACATGTAGTATATACATATTTATCTGTATGTATATACATATTTATGTGTATATATATATATATATGCATTTACATATATGTAAGTATGTATATGTACAATATATATATATATATATAACAGTGGCACCCGGCTTACCGAAAAGTACCAAAATTTGTATTTGAAAGTTAATTTCTGCTATGAAGTATTCAATAAAAATTATTACTAACTGCATTTAGCTGACACAAAAACAATTTTGCATGACGAATGGAATCCTATCATTTGAATAATTTCAAAACTAAACTGCACTTTCTGAGTTAAAAATAATTTTAAATATCTTGGTTATCTGAATAGTTCTTCTTGCACGTTGGAAAAAAAAGTGAAATGAAAAAAATGAAGTCAAGGAATGTTATATTTTGCAAAGATCTCTTGATATTATGAGTACACATAGATTTTTAATCAATCAATTTGTATTCATCAACGTTAGAATGGATAAAAAAAAGGTCATGCTACATAAAATTTTACTAAGTCCCTTTTGAGTGCACCCCCCACACACATACACACATTAATATAAACCAAACTTACTTTGCAGTTATCCAAAATTTTCAGCATAATAAAATTTAAATTATAATTTGTTAAAAATTAAGTAAACAACAGTACATAAACGAAAATTATAAAATTATTAATTAGAGATTTGCGATTATTTATTTCAACTGACTAAGGTTTAATGTATTGTTTTTCTTTCTCCAGATTGAATCCAGGGTGTTACTGGTGGAATTGGATCAAATTTTTTAATTTCTGGTGTGTCCAGACGAACGCTTATTAAACCTGAAACAGTTTCATGGTTTAACTGGTTTTTCCAATCATTTTTAATTTTCCCTAAGTTCCAAAACCCTCTTTCTTGCTCAAGGGATGTAGAAAGAATGGAATGCAATACATCAGTTACAGCCAAAATATTTTTGTAGTCAATATGGAATTCCGAATTTATAGTTTCCTCATGTCTGTTTTTGGGGTTTCTTTGTACTCGTATAAACAGATTTCACTAAAGATGCCCATTCAAATGTCAAGTTCTCTGTTTCAATATTAAAATTTCTTAAAACTATCTCATAATCTGTGACAACAGCTTAAAGTTTCTCCTTCCTGAAATGATAAGAGCATTTGCTGGGCCATTCAGCCAAGGATTAAATTTTAGTGATGCTTCTTAGACCTTTGTCAATGTCGGCAAATCTCTTTTTCAATTGTTCAATAATATCATCTAATGAAACTTGTCAAGTTACTTTTATCTTTGGAAATGCATTTCATACTCCTTACTTTCAGGTTTAGTTTTTCCAAATTTTGTTTAATGATTTCATCATTTTGTTTTGAATACTCTAATCTATTGTTGTTCACACTGTATTATAGGCGTGAACACTTACACTACACTTTTTGAATTGCAGTAAAATAGAATCATACAGCAGAAAGAAGTTTCTGAATGCACTGTGGAGATGCAGTAACCAGCGAGTACCACCTACTCGAGTTGGACTAATTCTTTCAGTTCGAAAGCAATTGATGCTTCTTTCAGCTGTGCCCAATTCAGGGATTGCATTCGCCCTGTAATTCCTAAAATTTTATAATAGTCCTAAAATTCCTAAAATTGTACTAAATTTTTTTTTGTATCCCTAAAATTTGCTTTCGATAACTATTTCTGTTTACAAATGACTCGTAACAGGAGTGATTCTGTTCCAAAAATTCTGAAAAATTAAGGCAGTCATTTCCGAAAATTAAAAGAAATTGGTCATAAATCCAAAAATTAGGACATAAACTATATCGCGAATTTCGACAAATGTTCGCTGAAAAAAACCAATTTCGTCAAAGGATCGAGGGAAAAACGTCAATTTCGTCAGAGAATCGCGAAAAAACGTCAATTTCGTCAAATGATGAATTTCGTCAAAATGAAAAAACTGCGAATTTTCTCCCAAAAGATCGCGAAAAAACGGCAAATTTTCCCCCAAAAGATCGCGAAAAAACGACAAATTTTCCCCCAAAAGATTGCTAAAAAACGGCAAATTTCGTCAAAAGAACGCGAAAAAAACGTCAATTTCGTCAAATAATCGCGAAATAACTGCAAATTTCTTCAAAAGATCGCTTAAAACGGCAAATTTCCCCCCCCCCCCAAAAGATCGCGAAAAAACCGGCAAATTTCCCCCCCAAAAGATCGCGAAAAAAAGCAGCAAATTTTGTCGATAAAACGGCAAATTTCATCTAAAAATAGCGAAAAAACGGCAATTTTCGTCCAAAAGAGCGCGAAAAAACCCGCTATTTTCGTCAAAAGATCGCAAAAAAAACGGCAAATTTTGCCAAAGGGCCAGAACCCCTTTATATGGTACAGTAAAGCATATCATGATTATTTCTTTTTTCTCTTTCTTTTTTTTTTGTTAACAATTGAATGTTCTTTGTATTTCATTTAACTATGCCTTTGAGATATTAAAAATGTAGCAATGAATATATTTATTCGGTAAGTAATTGAAGTCGAGAAAGCCCAACTTTTGATGAAGAGAATTAAATTTGAAACAAAATAAAATTTTGAAATTTGTTTTATATGGTACAGTAAAGCATATTATGATTATTTCTTCGTCTTTTTCTTTTCTAAACAATTATTCTTTTATTTCATTTAACTAAGCGTTTGAGATGTTAAAAAAAAAATAGCAAGGAATGCATTTAGTCTCAGCCAAATTTAAATAATTTTGAATAGTAAAGATGTGAATTATCACATTATCACCAACAGAGTGTTTTCACTACTGAAAAGTAGTTGAAGAATTAAAATTAAATAATTTTGTTTTTTATTCAAATATACAAAATTCAAGTATCTGAAAAAAGTTTTTGTGAAAATACCAAACAAGATTGCAAGAAATCATGTAAGACTTATTAAGGAAACATCTTATAAAGCTGTTAGATATAGAAAAATTAAGGAAAAACTAAACCATTTCTTCACTTTATTGTTGTTATTGTTATTTGTTCTGTATTTGACATATTTTTAGAATCATTGAATGTTTACTTTAAAATTTTGAACATGACAAAAAATTTTACCCAAGAATTTTCTGAGAATTTATTTGCTGTGTTGAAAAATCACTGGGAATGGTGGATGTCAATTAGCCCTAAAATATCATTAAAATTTCATTGTCTAATCCCTAAAATTCCTCCCTAAAATTTTTTGAATATTTGCTACAATCCCTGCCAATTGTTTCAATTTGTGTTTTTTTTAATTTAATTAATTTTGTTTAAGACAAAATAAAATTGTGTGATTTGCGATTGGTTACAGCTGTCTTAAAAGCCTGGAAAATGTATGTTTGCCTGTCAGAGAAGGAAAAAAAGTTGCTGGTCCTGCAGACCACTAAATTTTTCTAATTAGTGGTTTGGCTGAATTTTTGGGGGTCTCGGGCAAGCAGACCACCAAGGATTTCGAAGGCTGTTCATACACATACATATATATATACATATTTTAAATATTTAACCTATTTTAAATTTATTCTAATTTTTTCCCATTTAAGTTTACTACTTTTCATGTTAAATGTTATCATTCATTTTTCTTTCCATAAAATCTGATTTTTCTATGCATCAGGTCTGTGATTTTCATTTTGGCATTGCACCAATATATTTCCCTTCGAATTTGAATGTTCTTTTCTCTCTCATCAGATGAATTTTTTTTCAGAGGGTTCTAGAACTTTTACTCCCAGCAATACCTTACTATTTTACCGCATTTGAGCCTCTGTGATGCTTTTTTGTATTTATACATCACAGATTTTAAATATGGTTACGTTCAGACTTAGATAAAATGTAAAACTGTCTGCGAACTCTAATAATTTCTTAAAAATTTTCTACAAAAAAACGCCGCATCCCTCCCAAGTCCTATATTGTCGCTAACAGCAAAAATGAACAGTTATATGCGAGTGGAGTGCCACTAAGCAACACCACTAAAAGACAAATATTAATTTACAAGCATTATTAAAACTCAGTCAAGAAATGTGTTATTGAATGGTATGCTGAACACAGACAACTAATAAATGAAAGAAAAACTAATGAAATTTAAAAATATATATATTTATTAAAATGTGAAATATTTTAATCATTAACTTATATAAAGATATCAATTTATGATTGCTCAACAAAACTGTTACTTTATTAATCTATAAAATAACTGAAATATGAATAAATGAATGTTATTAGTCCATGAATGGAAAAGGTGAACTCCTAAAAAATTTTAAAAACTTTTTTTTTTCTCCAGTTGAAAAATAGTCTGCAGACCTTCTCAAGAGTCTGCGATGTTCATCGCACCAATTCTCCACCTGGGATCTTTTTTTTTTTTTTTTTATAAAGAAATTTGTAAAAAAAAAAAAAGTCAAAACTGTCTGCGAACTTCGAAAATTTTCTGAGAACGACATTCGCATGTTCGTCTATATTATCTAACTCTGGTTATGTTAGCTCAGAGCAAGATTTTTTCTGTTTGTTCCTGACTTATAATAGAAGAGACATCAGTAAAGACGTGACCTGTAAAAATTTTACTTAAAATCTTCCTTAATTGTCTGAGTGAAGCGAAGGCTAATATACAGCACAATATTACTTTCGGGCATATATAGCTATGGAAGATATTAAAACTTTTCGTCAAGCGTAACTAAAAATATATTTGTCAGATTTCGTTCTAATTTTCCCAGAAGGTTCCTATAAAGGTGACAATAAGACCGCCTATTATGAAGAATAAGTTTCAAACCATTTGGAAATTATATTAAACTAGTCGGAACTCGGAAGTTCCAATTCCAAATTTTTCTTTTATGTCATACATGTTAATAATTCAAAATTCGCTCTCACAGTGACAAAATTAAATGACAATCTATGCCCATCATGAGGATTCTAAATGTATATTAGATTCGTTGAATCGGATGCATTTAACAAAAAGATATAATATCACATTGTTTCAAACAAATCATCGAATTTCAGAACCCTCCCTCTTTAGATGCCCTCAACCAAAATTTCCGCTCTTGCGAAAATAGATTATCAAAAGCACCAGCTATGGTGCATTTGCGACATCTGTTCCTGGAATTTAATTTTAATAACAAAAAATTTAATATTTTATTACAATAAAGCTATTTAGTTATGATGAAACTAAAAATAAATTTAATTTTATAGGAAAAAGTAAGAAAAATATTCAATAATAAGGTGTGTGCATATATTATAATTATACAGTAAACTCTGTCTAAGGCGGAATCGGTCGGGACTGAGAAAATTTTCCATGGTAAACAATATTCCGGCTTATGCAAATGAGGCTGATTTATTGGAATGAAGCATACGTCAATCGAATAACATTTTATGTTTTGGACAAAAAGATTGGATCTTGAGTTATAATGAATAGCTCACAGATGACGATCTTTCATTGATTCTCCTACTTGAAAATCTCTTTATTTAAATTCTGGAAGATTAAAAAAATAAATAAATAAATGAGAAACGCTATTCAATTTCTTAGCACTGCTGTAATACTTACAAATTTGAAGTTTACACACACACACACAAAAAAATAACTTCGGAAATGAGACAGCACGCTATCTCTTTGAATTTGAGTACAACCTTAAAGCACAATATATTGTACTTAAGACAATACATATTTTCATAAATGTGGTTTCTACTAGTAATAATAACTTTTAAATGCATATTTATATAGGAAAAAATGGCATAAGCAAGAATTCCTTAAAATTTAAACAGTTTCTGTTCTTTTGAATTAACTTTTTTAAAGTATTACGGAATTAATTCTTATGCTCGATATTGATTGACGTATATATACATCAATTTTAAAGTTTCATAAACGAAATGTTATTTAATTAAATATAATGTAAATTAAAATATACTTTTTTCCACCTTATGCAAAATTTCGGTTTCGGTGGGACCTTAAAACACTTTCCGTTTCCGCGTTAGGCAGATTCCGGCTTATGCAGCGAGAATTAATGTTATTTTCTATGGGTTCGCCAGGACTTAAAAAAATTTCTGCGGTAGACAGATTTCCAGCTTAGACAGAATTTACTGTATTTCTTGATTTAGGTAGTGAACATTTTTAAAGTATTCATGATTAAATTCTGATTATGCTTGTCAAATTATTCAACATAAAAAATAATTCTATTCAAAATGGACTTGCCTCACTTTCAAAATCAGTGCATCTGAAATATTGTTGACCAAATAAATTACTAGTAACAAATTTATACTGATATTAAAAATATTTATTATGAAGTGATTAAAAAACATAAATTTTTCAGTCATGAAAGAGTTTCTTCTAAAGAAGAAATTCCACCCTTTTAAAACAATTTTGGACTTTCTCTGGATTAATGCAAAAATGCAAAGAAAATATTGAAAACATACAAAGGGGGAGGGGGGGGTCCAGAAAATTTAATAATCAGATGTTTTGCCTACTCAAATCATTGAAGATTTCTTCTGAATTGAAGTGCAGAAGAGCCATTAAATCAAAAGTGATCTTATATTATAAGCATCTGAATGTCATGTAAATGAAATTATTTAAAGTGTCTTAAAAGCGAAAAGAAGTTTCCATAAGGTTCTTTCTGGAATAGAATATTTTGTATTATTTATACAACATTTTCTGGTAATTACAGTGATGCATGTTTGGAGATGTATTTCTAGAGCAAAGATCAATTTGGCATGCATATATTTAGTGCAAAGATTTTTTTTACTTTTGAAAAAGGTAAAAATCTTAAATAGCCAAATTATTCAAAATAACATTTATCTTGAAAAATTAATCCCTGTACTTCACATAAGTTCATCAGATCTATTTGAACTTTTAGCAAACTGCCATCAATTTTCTTTTTTAATTCTATGAACCTACATATTTATTGTTAATTCAATTTTTTTTAAAATACTTTCTAAGTTACATAAAGAAAATAACAATCATACATGCTGTTATATTTCATTTTATTATATAAATAACTGTTAAAATGTGCCTTAATTATACGAGTTTATTGCGATTGTGTAGATGGAAGAATTTTTCCTCCCTTTTACCTATTTACCACTTTCATGACTGATTTTATGTTCATTTGTAATAAGATTTATCTTTTACTAATTTTTTTTTACGAAATGTTTCTTGCCTCACTTTCAAAATCAATGTCTCGTATGTACAGGTCTCAACAAATACAGTTGCCAGGTCATCACTGGCAACCAAAATATTTTAACTGGTACTATGTTTTCGATATCATCCCATCACTTCAACTTTCTTTATTTTAATATTTTGGTTACTTTTAATAAAAACAAACAAACAGAACATTTGTAGAAGAATCGACATTGAATGATTCCATGATTTACTTGAAAGGCATTTCCTTAATGATTATATGCCACAGAAACTTATTGATAGGTGGTTTACTTGATCAAAAAAATCCTGACATGAAGAAGGGTATGTACCATTAACAAAGAAGCAAAAATTAGAAATTGTGGACTTTGAAAAACCATGTGAGAAAAAGATGGGTTAAATTCTTACATAAGATAAAGTGTCTTTAATCTAATAATAGTGTTCAGCAGTATTATATGGCTAAGCAATGCCTTAAAATGCTGCTTTTAGTAAAGAACTGTTTTTTTTATGGTGTTGCATATGCATGTTTAACATACTAATAGAGCTTCGTTGGTTGGTTTTTCCCAAATGAACCTTGAATTTAATAAATATGAGGCATTACTATTATTATTTTTTTTAATGAAAATCTTTCAAAATGAATCTAGGGTTAGAGGACCCACTGCCTTTGGCAGCATACACAAATCATTATTTTTCATTTTTAAAAAAGCCTATTCTTAACATTCAAAATTTCAGCAGTGTCATTTACATTACCATAGGAATGGGTTTGGCATTCTTCAGAATTAGTATTCAATGACAGCAGTAGCAAAATTTACCTGGGAGTACTTTCTGTTTCGGAAAACAGTTTTTAAAAAAGAAAAGAAAAAAATTAACGTGAAAAAATGCATAGAAAATTTGGAAAAAATTAAAAATAAAGAACAAAAGTTATTAATATTGGGATAAAGCATTGAAGCCTCATTCCTTTTACTAATGTGAAAAAAAGCTATAAGTCGCTGGAAAAATTAAAACATCGCTATAAGATTGAAATCTGATTACTTTTATGAATGGGAAAAATCTCTGCGAAGAGACAAAAAAAAAAAAAAAAAAAAAAAAAAAAAAAAAAGCATAACAAATTTGGGAAAAATTCAAATATTGCTGAGAACAAAATTTACTATATTGGGCTGAAATCGGTTCTTTTTATAAATAAAGAAAATAAACATTTTCTGTTACTTGCATAAATTTCACATGAAAAATAAATTTGTAGCCAAAGGATTCAGAAATTGTGTATGAGAACTTCTGCTTTACAAGTACTATCCAAGGCTAATTAAAAGTATTTAATTAATAGCACAAAAGAGTTAATTTTACTCTGTACTTTAACTTTGAAACAGTTTAGATACCTTAATATTATATGAACTTTGTTAATTTACATAACCAAATATCATTTGCTAATTTATGGCAAAACATTTTTATAATGTTAACCAATCTAGTTTTTCTCTCCCCCCCCCCCCCCCACCACTTATATTATCAATGTAACAATTTCCCCCCCTATAATATCAAATCAATCTAACATACCCAAGAAAATATGCAGCATAGATTATATAACAATAGGAAATATATTAAATTTATTTAGCACACAATCGCAGGAAAATAATTTGTGAAATTTAATCAATAAAAATAATTTAAAAAATCAAATATTTTTTTTTTTTCATAATTTTTAATTAGCCTACATTTTAAATATCATTCCTTACTTATAATAAAAAAAATAGTTATAAAAAATTAATATTATATTTTTTTAATGTAAAATACAATTAAGTTTCTTTTTTCGCCCAGAATTCAAGGATCTTATAAAATATAATTGCAACAAAATGGATTGCTCCACAGCTAGTAATAAATAAGTATCATAATCCACTATTGATATTCTTGTAGAATTTAATAATTGCAAAACGAAAAATTTAAGAAATTGGAAACTAAGTTTGCTGTTATAGCAAATAGATATTTGCAATCCTACAAAGTTATTTTTACAGAATTTTACAGTTATATAATTTTTTTCCTTCATAATTTGAGTGTCATGAAAATTTTTGAATAGTTTTCTTCTGTTGTATATTTTAGACTGATCCATGACATCGGCTGCAGTCCTTGTTATATGGACCGTTATTATGTTGCTGTCATCAGTTCAACAGAAGCCGGAGTGCGTATATCAGCATGGGAAGTAAATGAGGAGGAAATAAATGAACCTTTCAACAAAGCAAATGATGCTTACATTTGTGGAAATCCATTACCTCAGGGACAAGGTCAGATATTATTTTTTGCAAATAATTTTATCTTTCCTATGCAAGCTTTCATATTTTGATAAAAATTCAGTGCATATCGTAAAATCCTGTTAATACTCCCCCACCCCCCCAAACGTGATGAAAAATCGTAAAAAAATCAGAAGGGGCACTTACTCGGGGGTTTTCTGCGATCTTTTCACAAAATTTGCTGGGTTTTTTTTTTTTTTTTTTGAGATATTTGAGTGTTTTTTTGCTATCCTTTGACGAAAATCCCATTTTTCCTGCGATCCTTTGATGAAATTAGTTTTTTTTTTCGCGATTCTTTGTCAGAATTCGTTTTTTTTTTTTCATAATCCTTTGATGAAATGTGCATTTTTTCTCGATTCTTTAACGGAGTTCCTGTTTTTCCCACAATCTTTTGATGAAAGTAGCGTTTTTTCTGGGATCTTTTTTGACGAAATTCGCACTTTTCCCCGATCCTTTGATGACATTTGCATTTTTTTCGCGATTCTTTCATGAAATTTGCGTTTTATTGTGACTCTGACGTAATTTGTGTTTTTTAGTGATTCTTTGACGTAATTCATGTTTTTCCTGCAATCCTTTTAATAAATTTTCTTTTTTTTTTTTTTTGCGATTCTTTGATGTAATTCGCGTTTTTTAGTGATCTTCTGACGTAATTTACGTTACTTCAGCAATCTTTAGGGGGTGCTTTTCGGGATTTTTTGAAAATTTCAAATTTGTTTATAAAATGAGGGGGGAGCATTCGATCGGGAAGGGTGGATTAAGGAGATTTTATGGTATGTTATTGTATTCAGTTTTTTTCTAATAAATTTGTAGAGCCCTTCATTATATTACGCATTCTGGGAGACAGGAGAATGGAGGTGAGTATTGAGGAGCCATGAGTATTAAAAAGTTTAGAAAGATAATCTACCAGTGCGTTTTTTATATTTGTCACCACAATATTACTTTTTAGACATGTTACATTTTTCGTAAGAAAATTAACAATAGCTTCTTGTGCTTTTTCATAATTGACATATGTGTAAAGTTTTTTAAGAAGTGTGATTACGACACAGAACAATAGAACTTTTCTCTTCCTTTTATTTTCCTTGGAAAGGATGGGCAAAAAATGAGCAATGTAATGGAGAGCAACTGTATATTTTATAGAAATATATAAAGGTGATTTGTAAAAAAGTTTTATATTCATAAAAAAAAAAACTTTAAAATTTGAAATATACTGTTTATTCCAGCATATAAATCACATTGTTGAAACAATTGGTCAAAATTTACAGGTACACATTGTACATTGGGTATAAAATCAAAAGCTTAAAAATTGAATTATATATTAATGAATAATTATTATTATGATTACAATAATTAATTTAATTATACAGTTGAGTCCCGATTAACCAAGTTTCTGCTTGATCCGAGTTATTTTCTTCTAATGGACTGATGGATTCCACTATTATGAAACAACCATTATAAATGAAATGTTAGGTGAAGATGAAACAGCAGCCATAAAAAGTTAGAACTCTTGATTTTCTGGTCAGAATGGGGGAAAAAATGGCCATCATTCTTTTTTTTTTATTATTATTATAGCCAATTTTCCCCCATTCTGACCAGAAAATTAGAGTTCTAACTTTTTACGGCTACTCTTTCATCTTCACCTAACACTTCATTTATAATAGCTGTTTCATGTTAATGGAATCAATCAGTCCATTAGAAGAAAATGATCCATTCCAAATGTATAAGTTTGATAGAAAAAAATTATTTAATACTTTGAGCAGAAAAAAAGAGTCTGCACCTGCAATTTTCATGACACTAATAGAATCACACAGCTGCCAATTTGTATGGTTTTGTTGTTACCTCTAAAATTTAATACAAATTTTTGCCATATTTAATTGTTGACAATTGTTAGATTTCGGCAATTGAATTAGGCAAAATTCACTGGTAAGTTTTAGTGGTAAGAAAAAAATCTTAGAAATTGGTAACTATGCAGTAGCGTAATACTGCATTAAAAAAAAAAAAAAAAAAAAAAAAAAAAAAAATTGCTGCAAAATTGTCATTTAACAAACAAATTACTATCAAGATTTTTCAAATAGTTTCATTCCCCATTTTTCTTAAAAGTAATGGAAATGTACAAAAAAGAAATGTTACTACTAGTACCATAAACATTTATGAATTCAGTGAAAATTTGTTTCATCTCCTTAGTTGGTGGCGGTTTGTGTAAATCCAGTTTATCCGAGTTTTTTGCTTATCCGAGGTGAGCTTGGTCCATATTGACTCTGATAATCGAGGCTCTGCTGTAATTAAATTAATGAAAAAGAATAAGACATGATTATTTGTTATTTTACTTTCATGCTACTTATCTCATGAAGTTTTATTAGGTGTGCATTATGCATCAAAATATGTGCAGGACCATACGACCCCTCCCATACCCCCTCATTTAGGTGGTGGGGGTGAAGGGGGGTCTTGGTAAAGGCAGGAGCACCCAGTAGGTAGCTATTACAGATCTTCGAGATGAATAATGAAATTTGTAAACCTTTATAATTAATATTTAAAATTTTATTTTTTAATAATTTTTTTTTCAAATAAATTTTTTATTAAATATCTTGATCAGATTTCAAAACAGGAAGAAACAAAAATTATTCTTTTCTTTTTTGGAACAGCGATACTTTCTTCTATTACTTCCCTTAAACAAACAAATAGGCGGTTTCTTTTTATGGCCACCATTCATTTTATAAGTGCCCAGATGGAAGAAATTTTGAAGAGTCTAAATTCTATTTCAAAGACAATATTTTTGTAGTCTTTAGGGGGTCTTCCTATAAAAGTGAGATTCAAAATTCACAATTTAGACCCAATTTTTTTTTTTTTTTTTCCGACATTTAAAAAATGTTTTTAATCTCTTTAGGGGTCCCTATAAGAAGGGGGCTGTGTGTATTGCATTTTCTGCCTATCCCCTGATGTTTGGTCTTTTCTTTTTTTTTCTTTATTAGTTTCTCTATTTCCATAAATTAATAGTGTGAATTACATAACTTATATTTTGTAACTATTTACTCTATTAGAAGAGCTTTGCTGATCGTTTTTTCCCAAAGAAACTTCAAATTAAACTAAGCTGGTGCTGAGGGTCCTACTGCCTACGGAAGCATAACCCATGCAGTCTGCATCTGCTCTGAACTCTAACAAAACATACCTTGAATTTTTTTCAACCAAAATGTAAATTAAAAAATTTTCAAAATTGTTCATGTTGGCATAGGAACCAAACAACTTGAGTTGAACCATGGTAGTAGGAGCAGGTGTGGTAAAATAATTAGAAAAACAGCCTTTTTTTAAAATTCATACTTAGTTTGCCAAAAATATATTATTTTAATTGCAAAAAAATTGCATAGTACATGGAAATGAACATTGCTCTCAGCATTTCAAGGACAATTTCAGCACTAAAATTGCAAATTATTACTGATAATGGTATTTTAAAACACATTGTCAATTAACTGTTTTAACCTATGCCAGCTTTTTATTTCTTTAATTAAATAAATAATTGCACATGATCAATCTGATCAAAAATGTTCTTTGGAATGGTGAAAATATTAAATAACTATTTAAGTGAAGAAATAGTCTGAATTATTTGTTATTCATCGGTGCATCAAAAAATACAGCTGCAATTCTTTGATATATTTCAAACATGTCATCTTTCTCGGGGTACATGGCATAGGAACATTTACTCTCTTTTGCAAACTCAGCTATATTCCTGTATAATATTGTGATCACTAGTAATATCTAATTTGTTGCCTTGTTCAAAAACACTGACCTAAAATCAAATTCTGATAGTCTGTCTGCTTCTATTACTATTTAAATTAGATAAGTTTTCCTCTTAAGAAACAAAAGCTCTTCTAAATAATCAATAACTTAAATTATAATGAAACAACTTTTAGCCTTGATTTAGTTATTATCTCGTGCTTCTATTTGTTTCTCTTTTTATTTTCTATCACTTTTTAAAATTTCTTCTATAACAATTGGTACAAAGTAAGCATAAAGCTGAAAATTGCATGTTTTGCATTTACTGTGTATTAATTTATCAAATTAAAATAATTTTTAATTTACTTGTTAAAGTAAATAAGTTTAGAGCACTATATTGTTTTAATGTCAAACGTTACATTAAAAAAAAAAAAAATATCAAATTATCAAAAATGTAAAAAAATGCTATTTGTTTGCTAAGCTTAACATTATAACTATTTTATCCCATATAAGTTTTTTTGCTCTAAAAATCAGTTTTATGTTATTTTGTAATAAAAAAGGCAGAAAGATAATCTTGGATAAGTGTTTTATGCTATACAATACATAAATATGCTAAAACAAGTTTTTATTTACTTTAAATTAAAAGTTTTTCTCATGATAACAACCAAGTGATGTGATCCAAAATTTTAAAATGGCTACCATGCAGGGTTCTCGCTGCCGCTCGCCATTGCGCCAAATAGCGACAAAATGTTTCATTTGGCGAGTAAGCGGACGATTACTCGCCAAATTGCGAGCGCTCCGTTTTTGCTCATCTTTTTTTCTGTGTATGTCAGTACAGGCGATACTTGTATTTGAATTATTGGAAGATTAAAGTCACTTATGTTCAATTGTACCGCACCATTTACATTATTTTTAGCGATAGTAACCCAACAACAGTTCGATTTAGCATTAGTCAAAGCCACAGTAAGGGTTATGATGCGGATCATGTCAAATCACCATTTGCCAATTTTATAGGTGTTCTCTATTGTCAGCTAATCACTATGTCTGGAAAAAGAAACTTTAGAATTCTAGAAAAACAAAGTTTTTCAGACATAATTTCAATTTTTCAGAATTCATTAAATGTAATATATTAAAATTCTGAGTTACGTAAGGATGGGAAGTTTTATTTTATAGTATTTTATTGAGTTAAGTCGCGTTTGGAACTTTTTTCTTGATCACTCAAGACATTTAGAATACAGTTATTTTCTTTTTTAGTTTCTGTAGCGGATAATTAAATTTAGATGAATAACTGATCTATAAGCCGTTACGAAAATTTTATTTTAAACATATTGAAAAAAGGGGAGGCCATACATTAAGGGGTTAGAGATCGAATTTTCAATGTTTTATGGCGAATTTATTTTACGATCATTTTGTTTCATTTGGCGAGTGTTTTTTATTTCTGATTAGCCAAATTGCTAAAGCTGGTGAATAGTCAGCAAGAACCCTGCTACCATATATAATAAAATAACATAGAAACAAATATTTTGTTATTCATTGCAAAATAACTGATACCCATAACACACTAATTTGGCTAAACAATTGTAAAAAATTATAAATCAGAAATAGTAAATCAGATTTTTTTTTTTTTGCTAACAAGATGTAAAACCAGACTGAAGGGTTCCAGGTGGCTTAGTTGGCAGAGTGTTGGTGTGCTGAACCAAAGATCCAGGTTCAAACCCTGGCCTGGATACTTTTTCACTCTATTGGTTTTATGCCTTGTTAGTAATATGAATAACAAAATTCATGTAATTAAAAATTCTGATTTTTATTTTTGAAACCTACAAATTTTATCCCACCTGACACTATCAAAATCTACTGGAATTCTTTTATTTCAGAAAAGCAATTGACAAAAAATCGCCACAAAACGTGAAAAAAAAAAAAAAAAAAAAAAAAAAAAAAAATTCGCAGGGAAAAAAGTTTACTATATTGGGTTAAACTATTGAAACTGGATTCCTTTTACAAATGTCAAAAAATTGCCACAAAAAGAAGAAAAATGGTAAAAATCATTTCTGTGAAATATGATGTCATGTTTAGAATTGCTCAGGTTTGTAGTGATTGTCCCCGTACCAGGAGGTATAAAATAAAAAGTATAGTATCTTTTTCTTTAATGACAAACAGATGTAATTTTTTTTAATCTTTTCTTTTAAATGTTTAGTATGAAGCTTAATAATTTACATGTTAATTATATGGTTCGTTTTCATTATGAAATTCTATCTATTTAATTTTAGGTTTATCTTGGCATCCACTTCATAATGTCCTTTGCATTGTTTGTCAAAATGAAGCGTTTATATTTAGCAATGATTCGAAAAAGGGTTCGCTGGAAAAATTAAAAAGTTTTTCGGGAACTGAAAGGTAATATTTTATTTTATAAATGTAGCTAAAAAGTTTATTGTCTACATTTTATTTATTTACTGAAAATATTCACCGAAAAATATCGTGAAATTCTTCAATCTGTTGCAGGAAAATATTTTGAAACTTGTCAGTCGGCCGCTTGAAAAAAATCTTGAAAATTTTCAATCATATGCAAGGAAAAAATGATGAAATTTGTCAATCTGTCGAAATAAAATAAAATAAAATAACAAAATTTGTCGGTTGTGTGAAAAAAAACGAGCCATTTTGTGTGGCAAGATTTTTTTTGCTCATCAGTATTTAACTGTGCAAAAAATGCTAACATAAAAAACAACAATGTACAACTTATGGGCTTGCATATCAGTGATCCTTACTTGCATTTCAAAAATTGTACTGTTATTCTTTTTATTTACATTCATAAAATTCTCTGTAGTTTTTAACCTTATAAATTATTGCATTTAACTAAGACTTAATTTCTGTTTATTATACACCAATAAACTCAATGAAATATATTGTTCCCCACCCTGTGATTTTTCTTCTAAGGACTAAAAGAGCACTAGCTTCAAGAACTTATGTCTATCAAGATATTTTTATAAAAACTTAAAAAATCTCTGTTCACTGTGACAAAACAAATTTAGTTTTTATGTTATGTACATATTATAAATTTAACTAAAGATAACAATACTGAAGGGGTCGCAGTTGTCCAATATTTCCTATATTTATAAAATAACCTTCAAAAATGTCCTAATTGTCCTATATTTCTCATATATTTGCTATTAATATCGCCGCTCGCTAGCATTTACGATCGTTTCTGCTGTTTTGTTTTTTGCCGTATTTCAATACAAGAGCAATAGCTCAATTCTGCACACGATGCTCCCCCTTTCAGCGAATTACAAACGAGAAGGGAGGGTGTGGCGTAGATCGCTGGGTTTTTAAACACTCCTTTGAAGCAGGAGATTAAACGTCAATGTCTGTGGAGACTGCTTAATCTCCTTGGCTTTGTTGTACGTTTATTTCTCTTTTGGATATGGCATCAGGAAAGAAATCTTTCTGAATGACTTGATGGTTTCACGTGCATCGCTTACAGGCGGCTAGATACGGCCTGTTGCATCGCTTTGCTTGCTTGCTCGCTCACTCGCTGATTTATTTCTATCATTCAATGTGGTGCTCTCTTTTATTGCGATTATTTTAGCTTCTTTTATCGTGTATTCAGCTGCAATACATAGTTTTTATGGTACTACTTACGTATTCATAAATGACCAACAAAGAAACAAGATGGTGGACTCCGGGCGAATTCGCAAGTTGTTTACTACTTTCGTATTTGCCCGGAGTCCACCATCTTGTTTCTTTGTTGATCATCGCCGATTTTAAATTCTTTATTTGGATTTATTTATTTATTTTTGTTGTTGTTTGTTTAATCTCTAAATTTTCAAAAATTAAGCATAAAGTGGTTATAAATGACCAACAAAGAAACAAGATGTCGGACTCCAGGCGAATTCACAAATTGTTCCGTCAGATTAAAGCCCCATTCTTCACAGATATCATCATTTACATAAAATGTTCCACTCATCTGTGAGTTTGTCAACATTGCTTTCCGATATTACCTGAGGCAATATATTGGCTAGGCATCTTATAGATGGTAATGTTGATTTGGCAGGTTCCTTTCTAAGCAGTGGGTAAACAACTTTAAATTTTTCAAAAGCTTATTTTTCAGTGGTAACTTCTGCAAATATTTGGTGACATTTATAAAAAATGCTTTAAGCATCTGTTAAAAATTCCGATTTTAAGTCTGCAGACAGTGGCAGTAAAATCTTCTTTGTACTATTTCCTACATTTAATGACTTCAAAGGAACTGCTTCTTTGCGAATATCAATATCTACTAACTCCTCACCATATTTATCATTCAATGCTGACTCATTCACAAAACGTCTCATAAGCTTTAATAACAGTTTTGATAGTTCATCATACAAATTGTGGATCAGTGTAGTCTTCTCTTGAAATAATTTCAAAACTTCTTCAAAAACACCCCCTACACTAATCCAAAAGCTCAAATATACAGGTGTCAATGGAGATTCTAACATTTTTTTAATGCACATGTACCTATCATTTTTTAACAGTCTATGATTGTCTCTGGGCAAGTCTTCAAGAAAATATACTTTCAGTATCGGAAGCAATTCTAGGGCTCTTTGTGAAACTGGGACTATACATAACCAACAGTTGCTTATAAACTGCAAAATCTGAATTGAATTTTTCCATTGTTGTTTTGTCTTCTTGGCGAAATGGAAATTTTCCAAACCAACAATGTATATTTTCCAGAAAATCCGTGTCGTTCATAAATTTGTAAATATTTATACTAATAATCACCGTAAATATTCATGCTCATCTAGAAAAAGTGTAAATAGAAAAAAGAAAATCCTATGTATTTTGCTTAATTAATTTTTTATGAACTAAATAAGAATCTTAAAAATAAGAAAAAAGTCGTCTGTTTCAGAAATTGGAAACTTGCTATTGTAGAGGTAAGTGTTCGATGAATTGTATATGTTGTGTCAACAGTTAATAAATATACTAGAGATTAAAATAAAATTATATTGAAACAAACATAGATTTACATCTTTCTGCAGGTACAAGAATGCGGTATGTTAATGTTGACAAGAGCCAGGCTTTTTGGGATGCCCGGTTGTGTAATTAAAAAATATCGCAGCTAAAGAGTTAAATGCTGCGTGCGTTTAATCTGAAGGTTGCACTTCAACTGCTTCTTCTAATGTAGCGATGCACTGAAAACTAGGAAGTGTCCTTAAAAGTGTTATTGATATTAATAAACAAAGCTATTTCAATAAGAAAATGATAAATGTCTTTAAGTAAATATTTAAACATGATATATGACTTTCCTGATTATCAGCAATTATTTAGAAGAAATGTATATTACACAAATAGTTCATAGCAATAAAGATGATTTCTTAGTTGAAAAGTATCTTGATAGATATTAAATGATAAGTTATTATAAACAACTGAGAAAATGTCCAAGTAGAAAAGATGACATATGAATTATAGCTTCAAAATTGCTAATTGCTAAAGGAACATATTTCACAATAATGATGATGCTGTTGGATTGTTTATATTAAGTAGATATTTGTGTCTGCACAGAAAATGATCTATTATTTATTATTGATAAATGCTTTTAGATTAGCATCAATAAGGTTTCTCTTAAATAATAATTGCGAAAAATGTATGTTCACTGAACATGCTACCCCCCTATCAGGGCCTTAGTCCTGATACTAAGGGAGTAATGCTATTTTGTTGATTGGACGCTTGACTAATGATGACCCGCGTTGCACAGTCACCACTCTGTTGAGTCCACCACTGCCTGGGTGGACCTCCGTAATGCGATCCAACGGCCAAGTTCCAGGCGGTTGATTTTCATCCATGAGTAACACTATCTGACTCACCTCGATGTTAGACATGGCGATCTTCCACTTAACTCTGGGTTGCAGCGAGGCCAGGTATTCTCTGGTCCACCATTTGGCAAATCCAGCTTTCTTTTTTTGGATAAGTTCCCATCGTTTCTTTAGATTCGTTGTCGGGGTTGCTGACTCATCGGATATGGAATGCAAAACATCCTCTGTAAGAAAATGTGAGGGAGTGAGAACATTTATTGAATCAGCATCATTATCGTTTAAATGTATAAGTGGCCGCGAGTTTAGCAAGGATTCTATTTGGACGAGTAACGTAGCTAGATCTTCGAAAGTGAGCAATGTCTTTCCTATGACTCGCTTGATGTGATACTTTGTCGATTTTATGGCAGCCTCCCAAATCCCGCCAAAATGAGGCGCAGAAGGAGGGATGAAATGCCATTCTAGAGAGTTTTCAGCTTGATAATGTGACATTATTTCATTATCTGTAAATGAACGCCACAATTCATAAATTTTGTCCAACTTTCTGGATGCACCGACAAAATTGGCGCCATTGTCGCTATAGAGATGCCGTGGGGTGCCTCACTTTGCACTAAAACATCGAAGGGCGGCAATAAATGCCTCAGCTGTCATAGCACTCACAGCTTCAATATGCACAGCTTTTGTAGCCAAACAAATAAACAAAGCTATATAGCCCTTAGTTGTTTTTACACCCCGACCCTTACTAAATTTAATAGATATAGGGCCTGCGTAGTCAACACCGCTGGAAAAAAATGGATGTTCCAGGGTTACTGGATGCTTTGGCAAATTCCCCATTAGTTGAGGGGTTGCAATGGACCTTTTATATCTGTAGCATTTCAAGCATCTATTGATGCATTTATTAATGATCTTTTTTCCACCAACTATCCAATAAGATTGTCTTATGATGTGGGATAGCAGTGAAGGCCCAGCATGCAAATGGGCAATGTGTTGTTGCTGTATTAATAACTCAGCCATTTTATGCTGAGAGGGCAAGATTAACGGATGTTTGTGATTAAATGATAATTGTGAATTTTGTAAGCATCCTCCCACCCGTAACAGACCCTTATCATCAATAAATGGGTGGAGGGATTGTAACGCACTTTTCTTTGGAAAAGCCTTCTGTTCTTGGATACATTTAAATTCTTCCTGAAAGTAAGAATTCTGAATCCAACGAACAATATTCTCTTTGGCATCTTTTGTTTCTTTGTAAGTAAGATGTGGTGAAGAAATTTCTGTTTCGTTAGACTTCTTGCAATTTTTGATAAATCTTTGGCAATATGCCAAAATGCAAATAATTTTTGCAAGCGAAGAGTGCTTTTGAAACAAATTATCAAATAGATCATTTGATGTGTGGGTGTGAAAGGAAAAAATTGGATCAGACCTTTGCTCGGCTTTGATTTGATCATCAAATTCCTCAGCATTTGAGTCGTCTTTGGGCCAATTGGATGGGTCCAAAACCAGCCAACTTGGCCCCTTCCACCACAAATCGCAACCTGGAAGACATTTTGGATTAATACAGCGTGAAGCGATATCTGCAGGGTTCTCTTTGGATGGGACATGTCTCCAGTGCTTTGTAGGTAGAATTTTGGTAATTTGAGCTTTTCTATTCGTGACAAAAGTCTTTCATTTACGCTGATGTGCAGATAGCCAAGAAAGGACGACTTTTGAGTCCTTCCAGGCGAAAATTTCGAACTTGTAACTCTTTAATGTTTCCATGACGGAACGGAACAGCTTAGACAGTAGGTGCGCACCGCAAAGCTCTAATTTTGGCATTGAAATCTGTTTGATTGGAGCAACTTTAGTTTTAGAAACTAAGAGAAAAGAGTTTATTTTCCCCGTATAACTTTGTCGGCAATAAATTGCAGCAGCATGCCAATGTTCAGGCATCAGAAAATCCATGTAATTCAAATGCGTTACCGGTTGAAATCGTGACACATCTAGGAACAGACAATTGATTTAGTCCGTTAAAGGAAATTTGAAATTGTAGCAATTCGTCTGTAAGATGTTGCGGTATAATAGAGTCCCAGTCCCCTTTTGTAAGCCAAAGTTTCTGATAAAATATCTTTAAAGTTACAGTACAGGGCGAAGTTAGATCTAGCGGGTCGAAAATACGTGCAGACTCAGCTAAAATATGTCTCTTTGTAAGAGGTGGAGTGAGTGTTAATGCAGTTATGAAAATAAAACTATCTGATGAAGAGTTCCAGCTTAAGCCTAGAACTTTGGAACTTCCATTGTCACTAGGAATGATTTCAAAATTTCATTCGTGCTAGAAGAATCTATAAATTCATTAAGAAATGCCTGTGAATTCGAATTCCACTTCCTCAAGTGGAAACCATGCGCGTTTAAACAATCTGTAATTTCTTTGCAAGTTTCTATTGCTTCCCTAACAGTATTCGTGCCAGATAATAAGTCGTCCATGTACATATCCTCTTCTAACATGCGCAAAATGCAAGGATTTTTTGTATAATCCTGAGCGATTTGTTTTATACATCTAGTTGCCAGAAAAGATACTGGCGCTAAACCATATGTGACAGTTTTCAATTTGTAATTTTTTATTTCCTCATTAGGATTAGACCTCCAAACTATTTGCTGATAAATTTGATCCTCTTCGGCAATCAAAATCTGGCGGTACATTTTTTCTATGTCCGCAGAAAAGACTATTTTCGGAAATCGAAAATTAAGTAAGATTTCGAAAATGTCCCGTTGTAACTTAGGGCCTACACCCAAAATGGAATTCAAGGAAACACCACTTGAAGTTTTGCATGAAGCATCAAAAACTACCCTTAATTTAGTAGTGATACTAGAAGATTTAATAACTGCATGATGAGGAAGAAAGTAGTGTTCGTTTTCATAATTGTAAATGTTATTTTGTGCAACTAATTCCATGTGATCTAATTCTTCATATTCGTACATAAACTCTTTGTACTGATTTTCAAACTCTGGTTTTTCTCTGTATTTCTTTTCCATAGCAAGCAAGCGAGAAATTGCGACAGGTTTAGAATTACCTAATTCTGATTTAGATTGAATAAAAGGTAACCACAAAACGACCCTCGGAATTTGTGGAAAAGTATTCCCAATCATTTTTTCTTTCTAATTTCTATTTTTTTCATTAAGCAATTTGTAAAGTCTACCTGAACTCGACAACACGATATTTTCTTTTCCTTGCCGCCTTTTGGCATTTGTTTACGTTTTTACCGCCACGGTTGGGTGGTTGCGTATCGCGTTTCGGTCATGGACCGTATACGGCAATTTCACTTGCGACTGCATTCGCTCGTATTCATTTTTTTTATAAGATAAGTATTTAAATTTAATTAACATGTAAAATCATCTTTTTAAGTGATTTTTATATTAAAGTAATTTTTCTAAAGTCATCGTAATATTTATTAAATGTTATTCAAATTAAAAGTAAATGTTAAGTATCTTCCGACTTATGCAAATTGCGTAGTCGATTCTGATTGGCCGATAGGTTTTCGTCCTGATTTAAAAGGACAGCGATTTCATGTTTTCGGTGTGCGATGTCTGATGGCTGACTTATGGTACTATCTGGTATGTTTTTATGAAGTTTCAGCGAATATATCTAAAGTATATGGCTAAGTGCCAATGTAATTGTAAGAACTTAAAGTTTATTAAGCATAATTGTTTAGCATGAAGAAGTTTCAGCGTAAAATTGTTAATTTAAATCAGCGATAGAATTGTTAAAGTATACTACAAGTTGCTAATCGCTCAAAATTACTTAGGTTGTTGAATAATGAGGTGCCCTCGAGTTCAGGTGGACTATTGTCTCAAGTGTTCATTAATTTTGGAACGGAGTAAAATGTTCCTGTATGTTAGCTCCAATAAAGAAATCTGTTTCATCATTCTGGCACATTACTGTAAGTACATTTTACACTTACCTTATCACTGAAAACATAATATTATATATATAGGATTCATGAAGTTGCATATATTTCAACATATTTTATTCAAAGTTATTATTTCAACAATATTTTCAAGGTTTTCATGCATTACTTAATCTATTTTATCAAGTCACTCTGCTGAATTTTTACATGGGTTTAACCCTTCTTGTGACAAATAAAGATAGAAGGGCAAACAACCAAACCCTCACCCCCACAAAGGTTATGGGCCCAGAAGCACTTCAACTGTGTAAAGCTAGAGAAAAGTATTTTAAAATATATGTTGAAGTTAATTAATGAAGTGTTTTTTCAAGTATCTAGTGTATGAAATATCTTAATGTTTATATATATGTGCATGCAAGTTTTATTACCATTACTATTTATATTTTATATCTATTTATTATTTTAAGTAAAAGTATATAAATGGCTACTGCACCAGATATAGTAGTATTAAGTAGGGATAACTATCAAAGTTGGACTCGTTTTATAAAATGCACATTGCAAACCGAAGGTTTGTATACCTGGGTGAATAAAACCGAATGCCCGGATTATACAGATTTGAAGCTCCTCGATAAGTTTAAGCTAAATCAGTCAAAACAGAGAGCAGCAGGAATTATCAAAACGTATGTTAGTCCTGAAATTGGGTTAACGATAGGCCATTTGGATGATCCGTCGGAAATATGGGAAACACTAAAATTA
Organism: Maratus speciosus; assembly: GCA_963932465.1. NCBI lineage: Eukaryota > Metazoa > Arthropoda > Arachnida > Araneae > Salticidae > Maratus > Maratus speciosus. Next base: position 37,780,430 of record OZ010791.1, on the reverse strand, counting down.
AATCTGGAAATCCCAGGAAGAGCATTAAAATCGTTTCATGTAAAGGAATTTAGGAATTTAAAAATTAATGTAGATGAAGATATCCCAACTTATATTGCTAGGTTTGAAGAAGCTTATCGTCGCGTAGTTGATTCCGGGGAGGAAGTTGCAGAAAAACATCGTTGTTACCAATTAATAGAAAGCCTACCAGAAAATTATGATTATTTAATTAGGGAATTAGACCGTCTGCCAGAAAAAGATTTTAAATTTAAGGATGTTAAAGAAGAGATTCTAAAGGAATGTTCGAGAAGGGATTTGAGAGAAAGATTACGAAATGAAACCCTCATGGCTGATAGAACCACCCAAATGTCTGAAAAAGTTTCCCCTAAGTCACATTCTCGAAATAAAATAAATTTAAAGTGTGAAGTTTGTGGTAAATATGGCCATTGGGATAAAAATTGTAGCAAACAGAAAAGTGGTGATAAAAGGGACGAGGTAAATTTAGATTCGTATGTCGCAGAATTAAAATGTAAAAATAATGATGTATGCAATGTTTCCCCCTCTCTTGCTGGGAATGGACATTGGATTTAGCGTCCACATCTCATGTCTGTCAAAATAAGCATTTCTTTACTTATCTAAGTGAGCCACCAGAGGGTGCAGTTGTTAGGATGGGAACAACACCTCACAAAGTTAGAGGAATAGGAAAAGTAAGTTTCAAATTAAAGGAAAAAGATAAAGTATCTATTGTAAATTTACATAATGTGTTGTATGTTCCTACCATTCATAAAAATTTAATTTCCATGTCAAAGATGGATAAAACGGGTCTCCATGCCACAATGCACAATGGGTTTAAAGTTTTTGATAAGCATTGGAAGTATTTATATACTGTCACTCTAAAAGATAATTTTTATGTTCTTAAAGCCATTAAAAGTTATGACAAAACTAAACCTTATGTTAAGAACCAATATTTAGAGCTTGCTGATCAACCATCTTTTTCTGATCAGGGTAAATTCAAAGTTTCTACTTGTACTAAATCCTTAAATCAAGCCTATAACATTAATTCAAGAAGTGCTCATGTAATACAAGATAATGTCAGGGAAGTAACTAATGCGTAAGAGTCAAATCAAAATTACAATGTTACATTTGCCAGTGAGCGTAACATCATCATGCTCTGGCATGAAAGGCTAAGACATAGTAATGTTGATATAATTAAGAAAATGTTTCGTGATAATTCAGTGCAAAATTGTGGACAATTACAAGGAAAAGAGACTCCGTGTGAACCATGTATTCTAGCTAAAAATACTAGGTCAACATATCCTAGATTAAGGAAAGTTCGGTCAAAAGAAATGTTAGAATTGATACATAGCAATGTATGGGGCCCGGCTCCAGTTACATCAAGGAATGGGCAACGGTACATACTTACGTTCATTGACGATTTTAGTCGAAGAGCCTTTTGCTACCCGCTACGCTCTAAAGATGAAGTTTTCATGAAATTAAAGCACTTCATCACGTTTGTGGAACACCAAACTAACAGAAAAGTCAAAGTCATAAGAACTGATAACGGGTTAGAATATTGCAACAAACAAATAAAAGATATGTTAGAAAAGATGGGAATTAAGCATGAAAGGACCACAATATATAGTCCCCAGATGAATGGCGTTGCCGAGCGATATAACAGAGTGTTATTTGAAGGAACAAGAATGTTTATGCAAGCAGCTAATCTGCCGCCTAATCTATGGGTTGAGGCAGTTATGGCAATAAATTACATTCGCAATCGAATATTTTACACAGGGATAGAAGCAATACCGTTTCAACGATGGTACGGAGCTAAACCATCTATTCGTCATTTGAAACGTTATGGATGCATTGCGTATGTACATCAACCTAAAAAAAACAAAATAAATTTCAATCAAGAGCAAAAAGAGGAATTTTTGTAGGATATGGTATAGGATCATGTGGATATCGCATTTATTTCCCTAAAGAAAATAAAGTAATTGAGTCAAAGCATGTAACGTTTGACGAAGTGCAACTGAACAGTTCTCCTGAACGGAAAATAATACATCGCACGTTTGTTGATTTTTCAATTGATGATAATGAATTCTTTACAGGTCCTAACAATTCACCGACAATGGAAGATGACTTGACTGTCCATCAACCAAGTAGCTCTACTACTCCGACAGAAGTTGAGAAAGTAATGCAGCAAGATGAATCTGGATCCGAAGAGAAAATGGAAGATGATGTATCAACATCTGAAGATGAATTAGAAGAGAATATTCTGAAGGAACAGGAAGAAGCGGAAGCAACATTTTACCGATATATGAAGAAAAGAAAGAAAGGAAGAACTAAAGGTAAAAAGGTCTTATCTCCTACTGGTTCCAGGTTAAGATCACAGCAAGATTTACGTGAATATTGTAAAATGCATAAAATCATATTGAATGATACTGTGGCAAATTTTTCATTAGGGAATACATATGAAGGCCCAATTAAGCTAGATAAGGAACTTGAAAGTGAATTAGCTGAAGAAGCGCTCCTAACTGAAATAATTGTACCACAAAATGCAACACAAGCAAAACAACTTCCAGAGGCACAAAAATAGAAGGAGGCAATGTATCAAGAGATCCAAACAATGTTAGATAGACACGTTTGGACACCTGTCCCAAAAGTTGATCAGAAAGTTATAGGAACCAAATGGGTTTATACCGTAAAAGAAAATAGTGAAGGGAAGAATTGCATATTTAAAGCACGTTTAGTTGCACTAGGTAACAATCAGAGAGAAGGTTTAGATTACAATGACACATTTAGTCCAGTAATAAATTTTACACTCATTCGTCTTTTCATAGCCTTTTTCATTAGAATATTGAATTGGGTGTATTGTCTTCTTGATGTTAAATGTGCATACTTATATGGGGATATTGATAAAGAAATTTGCATCAAACAACCCGAAGATTATACAATTCCAGGGAAAGAACACTGTGTTTTAAAGTTAAAGAAAGCAATCTATGGGCTTCACCAAGCTGGAAGATGTTGTTATCATGATTTGCATAATAAGTTAATTGCAAATGGATTCAGTGAAGTACAAGGGTTAACTTGTGTATACTCTTATAAAAGTGAAGCAATAGTTATAGTGTATGTGGATGATTTGCCTATTTTTGCGAAGAATGGTGAAGTTTTAAAAGAAGTAGTACAGTTAATTGAATCCATTTATGAAGTTAAAATTTTAGGTCCTATTTCAGTGTTACTAGGTATCAATTTTAAAAGAGAAGAGGATGCAATAGTTAATATTAACTGTGAACATTATATTGAAAAGTGTTTAAAGAAGTTTGATGTCCCTGATTTTACTAATATATATCTTCCTTCTCCTCCTGGATATAATCCTGTTCCAGTTGCTGAAGATGACGAATTTCCCGAGAACCTGCCGTACCGAAACTTACTGGGATGTCTACAGTATATTGCTCATCGATGCCGTCCAGACATTGCTTGGCCTGTTGCTGCACTTTCACAATTTACAGAAAGCCACAACCTGTTGCACTACAAAGCACTCCTGCGAATCCTGATGCATCTCTCTTCGACAAAATCTTTGGGATTGAAGTTGGCACAATCTGACCCTCCAATCCAGCTAGCTGTCTACATCGACGCTTCTTGGGCAAGTGACACTACTGACCGAAAATCATGGAGTGGCTACATTGCTTTCTTAAATCATATTCCAGTAACCTGGAGAGTAACTAAACAAAATTGCGTAGCCTTGAGTCCAATGGAGGCAGAAATAATAGCAGCGACAGAAGCTGTAAAAGATTTAAAGTTCTTAAACATGTCTCTAATTGAAATTCAGAAAAGTCTTAACTTGGACATTATTACTATTCAACGTCCAATGCTCTTTTGTGATAATACTGCTGCCATCTCCTTTACCAAACATAAAGCTGATACCGTAAAGAATCGTTACATTGATCTTAAATACAAGTTTATAAGAGACTGGTATAACAATGGCCTCTTCGACATTAAGCATGTTATGTCAAAAGAGAACTATGCAGATATTTTGACGAAATCCCTCGTAAAGGACTCCTTTCTTAGATTCAGAGAAGTCTTTTTATGGTGATGAACTTTCCACAAAAAAAAAAAAAAAACCCCTTTCTTTTGATCCTGCCATTATTACATGAACTTTTGTAATGAACTTTATTGCAGAAAATCAAAATGAATGGAAAGAGGGGCATTCTGTGGAAAAGTATTCCCAAGCATTTTTTCTTTCTAATTTCAATTTTTTTCATTAAGCAGTTTGTAAAGTCTACCTGAACTCGACAGCACGATATTTTCTTTTCCTTGCCGCCTTTCGGCGTTTGTTTACGTTTTTGGCACCACGGTTGGGTGGTTGCGTATCGCGTTTCGGTCATGGACCGTATACGGCAATTTCACTTGCGACTGCATTCGCTCGTATTCATTTTTTTTATAAGATAAGTATTTAAATTTAATTAACATGTAAAATCATCTTTTTAAGTCATTTTTATATTAAAGTAATTTTTCTAAAGTCATCGTAATATTTATTAAATGTTATTCAAATTAAAAGTAAATGTTAAGTATCTTCTGACTTATGCAAATTGCATAGTCGATTCTGATTGGCCGATAGGTTTTCGTCCTGATTTAAAGGGACAGCGATTTCATGTTTTCGGTGTGCGATGTCTGATGGCTGACTTATGGTACTATCTGGTATGTTTTTATGAAGTTTCAGCGAATATATCTAAAGTATATGGCTAAGTGCCAATGTAATTGTAAGAACTTAAAGTTTATTAAGCATAATTGTTTAGCATGAAGAAGTTTCAGCGTAAAATTGTTAATTTAAATCGGCGATAGAGTTGTTGAAGTATACTACAAGTTGCTAATCGCTCAAAATTACTTAGGTTGTTGAATAATGAGGTGCCCTCGAGTTCAGGTGGACTATTGTCTCAAGTGTTCATTAATTTTGGAACGGAGTAAAATGTTCCTGTATGTTAGCTCCAATAAAGAAATCTGTTTCATCATTCTGGCACATTACTGTAAGTACATTTTACACTTACCTTATCACTGAAAACATAATATTATATATATAGGATTCATGAAGTTGCATATATTTCAACATATTTTATTCAAAGTTATTATTTCAGCAATATTTTCAAGGTTTTCATGCATTACTTAATCTATTTTATCAAGTCACTCTGCTGAATTTTTACATGGGTTTAACCCTTCTTGTGACAAATAAAGATAGAAGGGCAAACAACCAAACCCACACCCCCACAATGGAATAATTTTCCTGAAAATGTGATTCAACAAATTGCTCTTCAGGTGACAACATTTGAGTATTCTTATTAAATACTTCTTCTGCTTCCCAAAAATGCTTTAATTCTTTATCAATATTAACTTCATAAATATGTAAATTATGTATCGAATTTGGAGATGTACTAGCATGTGGCATTTTCCCTGATACCAGAAAGCCAAAAATTGAATTTTGAGCAATTAAATTGCTCTGCGTATCTGTTACTTGACCAGGAAGCAAAATAGAAAAGAAATAATCAGATCCTAGAATGATGTCTATTTTACTTGGTGTCTCGAAATGTGGATCCGCTAAGTTTATATTCTTTAAATGCGAAAAATGCTTCTCATGTATTTTTTCTGCAGGTAACGGAGCAGTTAAATCATCTAAAATAAATGCCTTCACAGACAACTTGGTGTCAGCATTATAAATTGATGTAAGATCAAACATTGCGTAACCCTTACTTACTGCGATCTTTGAATTAGACAGACCTTTTATGGGGAACCTAGCATTTTTCCTTTTAATTCCTAACATTTTCATGCAGGATTCAGAAACAAACATAGACTCTAATCCACTATCACACATGATTCTTAAAGTGTGCTTTTGACCCATGCAATCATTAATATATACACTAGCAGTGGGCAAAAGTGCGAAAGATGTTTGAACTGCATTTATGGAAGGAGAAATTTCCTTTTTATTCTCAACAAGAATCAAACCAGCCTCTGAATCAGGTTTGTTTTTGTGGCTCTGTTTTTCATTTGAATGAGAAGTTGATATCGCGTAATTTTGCAGTTTGTTTTCGCATAAACTAGTATGATGTTTCAGCTTGCAATTGTGACAAGAGAAAGAAGAATTGCATTGCCAGGTAGTGTGCTTGTCAGACAAGCAATTACTGCATAACTTATTTTTCTTAACAAACTGTCTCCTATCCCTGGTGCTTAATTGCTTAAATTTAACACACTTGTAAAGTGAGTGATTAAATTTACAAAGTAAACATTTGCTAATGTCACTGGAAAAAGATCTATTGATGTTATATTTTTTCTCTTGTTTATGCGAACCTTCATTTTCACTTTTATACAACTCTAAAGATGAACATCTGTCATTTATAAACTGAGTAAATTGATCAAAAGACGGAAAGTCTTCGCTTGAGGTCAATTTTGTCTATTCCTCCCTTGTTTTAGAATCAACCTTTTGTAATAAAATATGAATTAGCCATAAGTCATGGCCAGATGCCTTTTCATCGATTGATTTAAGGCCTCTAATTACTTCATCTGATACATCTGATAAACAGCGTAAGCTAAATACATTCACTTGAGTAATGGGGGGAATGTCCAAGAATGTTTTAACTAAAGTGGAAACAATTTGTTTTTTCTTATCATATCTCGACAGCAATTTTTCCCACGCTTCTGAATAACTGTTTTCAGAAATAGGTATATGTTTTATTATAGAGACTGGCTCTTCCCCTAGTAACCCTCTTAAATACTGAAACTTCTGTATATTAGTTATGCTGTCGTTATTATGAACTAATGATAAATATAAATCTTTAAATGACAGCCAGTTTTTAAAATGACAATTAAATTGCTCTATATTGAGCCTAGGCAATTTAAAATTGTTAGAAATAGTAGAACTAACAACTGGAATCTGATCATTTATCAATTGAGATTGTGCATGCACATTTACGGTAACTTTTTCAAGTTCCGTTTGCAGTTTGGCTTTGGTTTCATAATATTTCTTTTCAAATTCCTCAATTTCAGATGCTTCAGCTGGTAATTGAGCATCATATTTATCAAAGTCTGAGTAAACTGTCTCTAATTTTTCTAATTTATTGTACAAATCATTCTTTTGAAACATTTGCTCAGAGTTAATGAAGTTGTTTATCCTTGTTAGAGCAGATTTAGCTCTGCCACGTAAATTTATAGCTGCTTTTTCCAATTCTTCAGCAGCCTTTTTTGCGGCTTTCAAGTCGGTACTCATTATTCAAATAATGAGGTGAATAGCGTAAAAAACAAAAGCCAAACTGATAATAATAATAAGATAAAATGTACTTATCTGTAATAAATGTGATGCGAGGTGCTCCGTCTGTTGCAATTCCACATAAGACTGGTGAAAATTTTATTTAACAAACTGCAGTAAGATATGATGAGCGTACACTTATTTCAAACTTGAAAAAAGTATCCAAGATAACGCCGCGTGCCTCCAGCTTTTAATGCTCGATGAATTGTATATGTTGTGTCAACAGTTAATAAATATACTAGAGATTAAAATAAAATTATATTGAAACAAACATAGATTTACATCTTCCTGCAGGTACAAGAATGCGGTATGTTAATGTTGACAAGAGCCAGGCTTTTTGGGATGCCCGGTTGCGTAATTAAAAAATATTGCAGCTAAAAAGTTAAATGCTGTGTGCGTTTAATCTGAAGGTTGCACTTCAACTGCTTCTAATGTAGAGATGCACTGAAAACCAGGAAGTGTCCTTGAAAGTGTTATTGATATTAATAAACAAAGCTATTTCAATAAGAAAATGATAAATAATGTCTTTAAGTAAATATTTAAACATATGACTTTCCTGATTATCAGCAATTATTTAGAAGAAATGTATATTACACAAATAGTTCATAGCAATAAAGATGATTTCTTAGTAGAAAAGTATCTTGATAGATATTAAATAAGTTATTATAAACAACTGAGAAAATGTCCAAGTAGAAAAGATGACATATGAATTATAGCTTCAAAATTGCTAATTGCTAAAGGAACATATTTCACAATAATGATGAAGCTGTTGGATTGTTTATATTAAGTAGATATTTGTGTCTGTACAGAAAATGATCTATTATTTATTATTGATAAATGCTTTTAGATTAGCATCAATAAGGTTTCTCTTAAATAATAATTGCGAAAAATGTATGTTCACTGAACAGTAAGTTTGGTTTTATATTTGTTTTTTTAAGATTGTAACTTGATTTAATATCATTAATTAGTGAAAATTTATAAAGTAATATGGATCATGTGTTAAAAAAGTTTTTTATAGCAAAATATTTCCGATAACATAATTTTCTAAATGTCCTATATTTTTTGCACAAAAATGTCTTATATTTTGGATTGGTCATTTCTACCCCTGATACTGCAAATAGTTTTATTAATTGTATCCTTTGAATAAGTCACAAAAAAGATTGCACTCTGCTTTCTTATGAGCAAACTGCTTTTTTATATAATAAAAATTTATTTTCATTGTGTAATCCTTTTCACTTGTTAAAAATCATAACAGATTTTTTTTCTGACATAGTTCTTTCTAAAGGTGTTCTCACTTTAACAAGCAAAAACTTGATCTCTATTCACAGCAGATATTAACAAGAATAGACAAATCTCACACTTATTCATAAAGTGACACAACTCAAAAAAAGTTTTAACCACTTACCAGTTTTTCCCATACCTCATACGGGCAGCACAAGTTCATCCAGCATGATTTGCACTTCCTACATATGGTAGAGGTCTGCACAGGCCTGGGCTGGGCCGGCAAAAAATTGAATGGGCCTGCAGAGATGGGCTGATAAAAAAAAAAATTAAGAGGGCCTACCTGTCCAATATAAAAATTTAAATGAAGTCAATAAAATATGAGCCATTTTCAATGAACATGACTTTCGTGATGCGAACACATAGTAATCTAAAATATACTGTAAAATGTTCCCATAGATATTTATGTAGTGTTCATTAAAAGAATCTTAATTGTATGTCAAGAAAAAATAAATTTTTTTGTAGAAATTGAGTCGGCTGGGCCAGTTTTCACTGATTTTTGTACGAGCTGGGCTGGGCCGGGCTCAGGCCAAACATTTTTTTTTTTTACACCATGCCGGGCCAAGATAGCTTTCATTCAGGACAGGCCGGGCCGGGAAATTCCGGCCCTTGCAGACCTCTAACGTCCAGTTATAGCATTTTCTAGACTTACATGTTTGTTTATCCAGTAGATTTCAATTTAGTTGACAATTATGGGTACTTTTTCGTCATACGTACACTATTGTCGCGAAGCATAATAGTTGGCACAAAATGAAAATCATGTGAATTGAAACATTTGAAAAATAAAAGAAAAAAAATTGTCGATACTAAAGTGAGCATTTAAAAGATATAACATTTGAAAATCGCCGACTTTTACAGACTATTTTATTAAATCACAAATATAAGTGAAAAAATAACTGTTGTACAATAAAGTAATAAAATAAAACTTTATAAAATAAAACTTTTAATAAAATAAAACTCATGGTTTACAATAAAAATCCTTTTCATGATCAGGGTTGAAATAATTGTCGCATTAGCATACATTTTGGCATGATGTCCATATAATGGGAAAGTACCCAATTTTATTCATATATTATCCTTATTTTTTATCTTTAGTTCTTTTTTAAAACTTATTTTGTTTAAAAGTGGCATAAAAATATGATTTTTGCAATAAAAAAATAGTCATTTTTTGAAAGTTTTTTTCAAAAATATTGAACTGATAAGTGGTTAAGAAAGGCAGTAAAGCAAAAATCATTTTAATCACGAAAACAAATTATTCTTAATTCAAGACTTTTATATTTAGATTATAGGTAATTTATTAATTCTTACATGAGCCAAGTTACAACCAATTAATCAGAAGATTTATAGGTAAGTGGTTGTTGCGTATTATCAGATGTAAAAAATTATATAAATTCTCTTATTTGCCAATATTTAAAAGTATTTATTTTGATGTCAGCTTAGAAAGTATATTTGCAGCTTATTCATATTAGTATCTCAAAAATTACATTATTTTGCATTGCATTATTTTACAGATAAGTGTGGCAGATTTATCATAATAAGGTCGAAATCTTATACACTTTTATGTTTAAATTTTACTTGCCATACAGTCAGAACATATTTAGTTAGCCAACAAACATTGTTGGAATAGAATGCAGTGTAATTTTATACTCTATTCCAACAAGAAAGGTTCAAATGAATGCATTCATCTGCAAATTATCGCTTTTCAATATCATTGTAATAAATATTTTGCAGGGATTCTGCACAACTGGTAATAACATCGTGTTTCCCCATTAGGATTCATAAGATTAAAATTCTGCCTGAAAGCTAGATATAGACAAATATTCTTTGTGTCCATTAGTAAAAAGCCTATTACTGCATGTACTTGTGCATAAATCGAGAAATTTAGGACTAACAAACAAGGTATGGAGGTTAGAAGGAAGACTTATATGCAAGTCAAAAAAAAAAAAAATCCCAACTTTGATATACTTATTTTTCTAAAATATAAATTCAAATGCTTAGCAAAAATTGATACACTCCTGTTATGTCAGTAATCAAGAAATTTCTAAATCTTCTATTGACTAGCCTTCTTGGGATTCCGGCCATAATTTTAATTTTCGAAATGCAAAAATTATCTTTAATGCCAGTAGTACCTCAGAATCGGACTTTCTCAAAATTTTAACTATTTACTTGTGAGTTTATTGTTAATAAAAAATTTATTTCTACTATGCTCGCTGCAGTTTGGAAAAACTTTAGTTCAACCACATAATTTTTTTTAATTAATATTAATTTTTCATATTTATTTTTATATTTGTATATATTATTAATTTTTAATCTATATTGTATTTGCATTGTATTTTTTACTTTTATTATTATAACTCTGTATTTTTTAATTTATCTCATTTTCTACTATATATATATATATTCTTGTGATTTCCTTAATTTTTTTATTCTCTTTTTATTGAATTTGCTTCATAATTCTTCTATTCTGTGTCCTTCTATTGGGAAATGCTCTTATATGATTGGCTGGTGCCATCTGCTTTTCTAGTGGTTCTTTTCTTCAATTTGTCCCATTCCTTTCCACTTCCTTTTAGTCTTGCTCCAGATTTCAAAGTAGCACCACATATTGTTTGTACCTGAAGAAGAAAGACAAAGTTCTTTCGAAAGACCTAGCACATTTTCTAGTTTTTATGGTGTTAAGTTTTTTTTACACCGTATTCTATTGCACCAGTTTGTTCAATTTTTTAATATAAAGTATTCACTGATTACTTTGATACGCATGGGTTTTTTTCTCATCAGTAGAAGAGAAGAATCTTAATGTATATCGGGAATGACATTTTGAATAAACATGTTACTAGACATAAACATGTTACTAGATAACATTCTGTTCGTGATTCAGGAATCAAGTCACTCACTGCAATCGGCTGTAGTAAGACATCATGTGTAAACAGCCAATGGCTATTTGGATGCAAGTTTAGTTGTTTAAAGTTGCAACATCTTTATATAAATGAACTATTTGTTCTATGGTATACAGCATGAGAATTCGCTGGTGTTTTTGCCTTGTCTTTTCTCGGTGCTATAATTATGTAACTGCAATTTTTAAGATAGTCATTTTAATTATCTTTAATTTTTGTTTGAGTTTCTTAACAAAAATAATGCTGTGAATTATGCAGTTTTTATATTCATCCTGTTTAAAGTCTATGTTGTGCAATGGAACTGTTTTTATTTTATAGTCTTCTACGCAATGAACATTTTTTTAGATTCTGATGCTTACTCTAATGACTAATGCATATTTCAAAACTGTTTAACACTGATGTGTGCCATATTATCCTTTGAAGGTTTTCTTGACATCCCTTCGCATGTTTATTATTACTAATTTTGCTTAAAAAACTCATTTTGGTTTAAAGTTATTAAAGTTTTCACACTTTTTTAGTACATTTGGCATTAAAGTTTTTTGTTCTTTCTTGCCCATCACTTTTGTCATAAAAATCTCGTATTAAATTTATTATGATTTAATTTTTTTTTTTCCTACATAGATCTCCAATGTCTTAAGGTCTTTGATAGCCATAAATTTTTGTTAGTCAGAAATTCATGAAATATTTAATATTGTTTCATGTATAAAAAAGTTTTTAGTCTCTTGTTATAAAAATCTGTTTGTTTGATTCACCCCAATAAAAAAGTTTGTTTTAAAATATTTGACAAATGTTTATTAGTAAAATATAATTCCAATTATTTTTTATAGGTTTACTTCTTGTTGTTGGAATTATTCTGGATCTTTGTTAATATTTGCCACACATTCTAAGCTACTGGTAAGTTGTCTTTCTGTATGTAATTTTCATTTTATTCAGTATATATGTTCATATTAAATATATTAATGAATATTTATATACTATGTCAGTGGTATTATGATTAAAAAATTATGAGAGGGGACTTAAGTAGTAATTTTCAAATAAATATAAGACAGTTAGGATTATCAATAATTAATTAAATATTTAGTAGAATAATTGATTGCTAAAACTAATTGTTAATGTCATCATCAACAAATCAATACTTTAGTTATTTTAGATAAAAGATTTAAAATGTTAAGTTCTATATTAATCTTTTCTTTTTTTTCTTGGAAAAACATAGGAACTTTAGAAAACCGAAGGTCTGTTGTTCTGTATGACTCACCTATCTTAAGTCTAAATTTGCCTCATGTATGTGAATAACAGTTACAGCAACCGCATTATGTTTTCCAAATTCCTACACATTTTCCATTTGAAAATCGCTCCAAAACGGCCGTGTTTTCTAAGTTCATCTGGCTTTCACCTCTTTAAGGATATGCCTTCTTTCTAAATAATCTAAATAAAGATTAATTGAAGATGTTAAGAAATATTAGAAAAGATCATCATTAAAACAAATTAGTTATATTCAATGTAAATAGTGTTTTTTTTTTTTTTTTTCAATTTTGCCTCATTAAATATTTTTTGTTGAAATTCTTCATTGTGATCATTGTTGAAAATACTCAAAATTAGCATTTTGCTAATTTTAATTTGCTAGATAAATTTTTTAATTAAATCTACGAATTATGATTATGATGAATCTATTGATGTTATTTTTCTATGATAAAGCAAAATTTGAATTCATGAATTTTTATTATTTCTAATACTCTATTTCAAAATTTGTATGCTAGTTCTATTTTAAGCATGGTGAAATATAGAACTTTCTATTTTGGATGAAAGCTTTTATTTATCTGCTTATTAATTTCAATACACCTCTGTTTTTTTAATTTTCCATCCAAAAAATGCGATACTTCAATATAATATTCATGTAGCTGTTGTTTGTAAAGCTGCTTCCATTCATTTCTGCATTAAACATTGGCTGTAAAAAAAGATAAAAATATCTTTTTGGAATGTTGCCCCAAAACAAAAATTGTAAAGCAAAGTGTATTTATTGTATTTGATCACTGCATCATATTATGCAAAATACACATGAGTGATGTAGTAAGTTGTTCTGCATGATGTTAAGTAAATGTGTACATGCTAGAGGTCTGCACAGGGCTGAAATTTCCAGGCCTATGCCCGGCCCGATTCATAGAAGAAAAAATTTCGGCCCGATCCGATATACAAAAATTATAGGTTCGGCCTAAGCTCGGCCCATACAGAATGACTCGGCCCAAGTGAATTTCTACAAAACAGATTTCCATGCCGATTTGGCTAAAATTTTCTCTTTCGAGGAGTCCTGACCAAAAATATTTCTTAACTTTTCTTTTCATGTTTATAATCTTCATTTTTATAGAAGTGCCGAAGGCTGCAATATTTATTTTTTTAAAGAATCTCTATTTCTTGTATGTAAATGTTTCTATGTGTAATGTCAGTTATCATTAATATTGTTAATCCATATTCCATGTATTGAAGTGTTAAAAATCCGATAAATGCTATACAGTAAAATCTTTTAAGACGCAATTGAATAGAAAATTTAAAAAATGCATTATAGACAAGTTCCCTTCTTAGCAAGTGTAAATATATTATATATTCTTTTCTTAAATATTAGTATATTAATTTTGAATGGATCAACACGTTTTTCAGTTTAAAACAGGATTCCGTCATAGGCAGGTTCTTTTTCACATGTTTTACTATTTCTATTTAGCTATATTTTAATAAGCATAGAAATCTACTGTTCTTTTAAAAGAATAAATTTTAATGTTTAATTGTAGAATAATGGCGATTTAAAAATGTATGCATTTTTTGCAAAAGTTTTTGGGCCAGGCCTAATTTTACTGATCTTTGAACAGATCAGGCCATGACGAAACAATGATTTTCATATGGGCGGAGTCAAAACCAGGACTGAAAATTTTGGGCCGTGAAGAGTAGGAATGAAACCAGCCCCAGCTTTGTAGAGAAAAAAGAAGTTAGGTTTGGGTCTGGCCCGATCCTTCAGGAAAAAAGTAAGGCCCGAACCCGGCCTGGCCCATAAAGAGTAGTCACTAGGACCGGCCTGAAAAGAGTGGAGACCAGGCCCAGCCCAAGTGCCGTGAAAGAAAATAGGCCCAAGCCTGTTGCCATGCTTGGGCTTCAAGCCACTGGCTGGCCCGTGCAGATTTCTGGTGCATGCTTAGTTTTAAAGCAAAGCCGCATATAAAGCAAGACTATGTAAGAGAATTTTCTAGGTAGTGATTATGTTACTATTTCGAACAAGGGCGTTAACTTTGCTTCCGTATGGCTTCTTGAAAAAAGTTATCAATTGGAAAGCATTCTATGATTGTTGTTCTAAGACAAGCAGGTCATAGATTGCTGTATATCACTCGTTTGCAGAAAATTTGTGTTGGTGGGATTTAGTACACTCTTAAGAGGCATGCTGACACCAAAAGTGTTTTTGACTGCTCGTGTCCAGGGTAGCCTTGGGAAACTTCAAAACAGGAAGATAAGTGTCTTAAGATTGATATTCAAAAGAAGTAAGGTCACACAAAAAAATTTAGATACATTACAGTCAAAATCTCATTTTTGCACTCAATGATCAAAAAGGTACAGTGATGCATTGAAGAAAAAAATATCAGTTACCTTCCTCACCGCAATAACAAATGGAAATTCTGAATTCTAGGAATAGTCATTTACACAAAGGGTTTATGCATTCCACAGTGTGAGGCCTGTTGTGACAGGTGTGAGTCTATTGAATTCCTACTTTACATGTGTTTCTTGCTTCTGTTGTGTATGTTAACTTGTTCAAAATGTTGAAAAGAAAGTGTTTGTGTCTTTTGGATAAATTAAATCTTTTAGATGATGTTGCTAAAGGAATGAAAAAGAAAGATGTGGCTATTAAGTACAGTATAAGCAGTATTAACAGTGTTTCAACCATTTAAAAAAATTGTTGTGCAGTCGTGGAACAGGCATTTAGTAATAATGTGGATAGGAAAAGATTTGATTGATTGGTTGATTTTTTGACGGCCGATTATCTACGCTAGGGATATAGGCCCGAGGGGGAGTGCCCTTCGTGGGGGTCTTTCTAAGGGAACCTAACCCGTATTTACGCATGGAAATCCATGGCTCGAAGAAAACCACGAAAACTCCGAACGATTAGGCCGACGGGCGCGATTGGGTTCGAACCCAGCACCTCCCGTCTACCAGCTTCGAGAGTAGAACCTCTCAGCCACTGGTGGGGCGTGGATAGGAAAAGATTTAAGTAGTAAATGTATGAAGATGTTGATAACGCTGTTTTAAAATGGGTAAGGTTGATTAAGGATAAAAATCTGCCAGTCTGCGGCCCAATGATCTTACAAGCCTTGGATTTTGCTAAAGAATTGTTACTCATATTTTAAAGCTAGCATTAGGTAGTTCGATAAATTTAAAAAGAGACATGATATTATGTATAAAACCATATCAGGAGAAAGTGCTGATGTTTCAGAAGGGGTGTGCAAAAAATGAAAAAAAAAAAGCTTCAAATCTTTTGGAAAATTATCTTGCAAAAGACATCTTTTATGCAAATGAAACAGGACTGTTTTTTAAATGTTTACCCAATAAAACTTTAACTTAAGATGACAATTGCTTCGGGAGAAAGTATAGCAAGGAAAAAATAATTGTTTTGCTATGTGTGAACATGATTGGCGATGAAAAATATTAAACAATTAGTGATCGGGAAAAGTAAGAATCCCAGCTGCTTCAAGGTACAAAATCTTTAGAGGTATACTATGATTTCAGTAAGAAGTCATGGATAACTTTGGACATTTTTGTAAAATAGTTATTAAAATGGGATAATCAACTCAAAAATCAATGCAGCAAAATTGCGTTACTGATATACAACTTCCCTTGTCAAATGCTTCAAAATGTGAACTGAAGAACATCAAAATTATTTTTCTATCTGCCAATATAACTTCTAAACTTCACCTATTAGACCAAAGAATAATAAAAAATCTTATAGTACATTATTGAAAAAGAATCTTGCAAAAAGTTATTCTAACCCTAGAAAAAAAAGCAAATGTAATGAGATCATTAGTTTGAGAACCTGTATATCGGAGCTAATAAAAGCTTCGGAATGTGATGTAACTTCATCGACCACACACAATTATTTTGTGAAAGCCGGTTTCAAAACTGATACTGAATTAAATGTTTCTGAATCCAATACCTGTTTGTCTGATCTGAAGGGAAAATGGTAGAACTGAAAGATATCGGAGGTTTTGAAAAGTGTGTAAAACTGTAACTTTCTCAACGTTGATGAAGACAACTGAATACCCTACTGACAATGACATATTGCAAAGTGTAATAAAATGTACTACAGCGAGTGATGAAGATGATAATGAAAAAATTGAAAGACCTTCAAAAGAAGAAATGCTAAAAGACTTCTATACAATAATAAGGGATTCCTGTTTCACGAAAATGTTAGATGAATTGTTCAGATGCTTACAAAAGTGTGAAAATTTTTATAAACAGTGTATTTTTTATAAGAAACCTGCACAAAGTAATATTATAGACTTTTTCAAAGTTAAGGATTTTGAACAGTGAGAAAAGATATCCTATGCTTCAGTTTTTGTTTACTGCTCTTTATTATGTGTTTTTTTTAGACATTATTGTAATTAAATTTTTCTCATATGTCTACATCACATAAAAAAAAAAGTTACTGTTCAAATTTAAATAAATTTTTCCAATATTTCTATTTTATGTATATTTTTGCATGTGTATTTTATTACACAAATTTTATGAATTTAAGTTGATTTCTATTTAAAGAATTTTCTTCATAATGGAGTGTTTAAGTGTAACAATGAGACTTTGTTAAATGGAAGTTTCGCTGTATATGTGTAAAAGTTGCATTTAAAGTACAGTAAAACCTCGTTACAACAATATTTTAGGGAGCAAGTAACTATATTGTTGTAGAGGGGTTTATTGCTATATCGAGGGTCTAAATATTTTGGGCATTTAATAAGGTTTTTTATTAATTTTAAGGTATATACCACTTAAAATAATTATATTTAGGAGAAATTAATTAGCAACAATTTTCATTTGAGACAGAATTCCGTTATAGGCAGATTTCATTTTCACAGATTTTATGGTAGTTTTACTATTACAAATGAGATGTTTAAAGTCAGAGTGATATGAGTCACATTTGTCTACACTAGTCGCATGAAGAAACTCAAAGCTAATTTTAAAACTATGAGAGCGTTCTTTTCAAATATCTCGCTTGCATTTTAATATTTTTAAATGATTTTTTCTGTTTGAGATAGCTGACGTTGATCCTTAACCAAGTTATTGTTTACTTTTTCGATTTTGGTTGTAGCTTTTTTTTTTTAAAAAGTTACTTTCACTTTCGGAACTGCTTCAGAAAGTTTGAAATCTAAACAATAGCCATCCTTACATTAAAGGGATAAGTTGAAAATCAACAGTTAGTCTTCTGGTTTTAAAATAGAAGGAAAAAACGGCAAAATATAAATTTTTTTTCAGCATTTAAAAATCAAAATATCGTTATAAAGGGAGAAAATAAGGATGAAATTCGAAAAGAAAAATTGTTTTACAGAGGTTTATTGCTCTAGAGAATATCGCAATATTGAGGGGAGGTTAACATTAGTTTACATGCAAATTCATCGGGACCACGAAATATTATTGTAGTAGAGGGATTTATTGTTGTATCGGATATCATTGTAGCGAGAGTTTACTGTATTTGTAAGAAAATTCATTCCTTACTTTTAAGGAAAACTGTAAGATGTTTTCTTTTCTTTTGCAGTTTTATAATTTTATTAATGATACTTCTGATCCTTGTGATCCAGTCTTTACATTTGTAGTGGGAAGGTATGTATCACTTGGAGAAAATCTCTTATGTTTAATGAGTAGTTTGTGTATAATTTTTCAGTGGTTACTTTTTCTCCATTTTAGAGTTTGCAGCTTAGAAACTGTAGACCAAACTCGTCTTTTATGTGCCATAGAGTTGCCTCTGAGTGATGTTCTTCGACCTCAGGTAGAAAGTATATCTCATGATGCACCTGCTTCTACATCTTCTGAACTTGTTACAAATGATTCAGTGAGTGGGGATCTTTTTTAAATTTTCAGTTTTATTGCTTTTTAATTGGTATTGCTTAATTGTTCGTTATTACTTTGTGTCCCTTTTTTTATTGAGCATTATACTCATTCGTTGTATGAGATAGAGGAAAAAATTGCATTGTGAGAATCTTCTGTCTGAACTCTGAACGTATTTCTGCTTTTCTAAGAAATTAACTTAAATCCCCATGGGCATCATTTCAAAACTTTCTTGAAGGAAAAAAGAAGGGGTGATTTTTTTTTTTTTTTTTTTTTTTTTTTTTTTTTTTTTTATCTTGTTGTGCATAGCTGAAAAGCAATTCATATAGTTTCATTTTCACTTTTAGTTTTTAAAATTAGCCTAAATGCTCATTGATAAGTATGTTTCCACTTTGAGAACATTGTAGTCAGCTGTCTAAACCCCCTTCCACCACACCCCACCTCCTCTCGAAAAAAAAAAAAAAACCTGCTTCTTTTTCGTAGTAATTTATAATTTCTATGATTAAAGTGTTTATTTAATGCTAATGTTTAAATTTAAATAAATCTATAGAAAATTACGTTCACAGGTGTGTTTCTGATGACAATACAACATTTAAATATATTTAGAACTTAATTATAAATTAATACATTAATTTTAAGACATTTTTCTACTAGCTATGGTGATAAATTTCTAAATATTCTCTGTAATTTTAATTAATTTTTCAACTACTTTTCAGCAGTGAAAATTACGCTTGAAATTATTGAATATTAAAGACGTGAATAATCACATTGCTAACAAGTCGTAAACCAACTTAGTGAAAAATACGCCACTAGTGTTATGCCACTAGATTGTGTGCTCATGAAGACTTTTCCATCTAGTGCTGCGGTTGCAGCCTTACTGACATATATAAGTGAGAGATGCCAAGCTGGGCATTGTCCTTGTGGCTTAGTGGTAGAGCACTGGAGATCTATTCCAGGGGCCCGGGTTCGATTCCCGGCTTGAACATTTTTCACTAAGTTGGTTTACGACTTGTTAGCAATGTGATTATTCACTTCTTTAATATTCAATAATTTCAAGCGTAATTTTCACTGCTGAAAAGTAGTTGAAAAATTAATTAAAATTGTATATTCACCGATGCTGGGTTCATTTGCGTCTCATGTTATGCCACTAGATTGTGTGCTCATGAAGACTTTTCCATCTAGTGCTGCGGTTGCAGCCTTACCGACATATATAAGTGAGAGATGCCAAGCTGAGCATTGTCCTTGTGGCTTAGTGGTAGAGCACTGGAGATCTATTCCAGGGGCCCGGGTTCGATTCCCGGCTTGGACATTTTTCACTAAGTTGGTTTACGACTTGTTAGCAGTGTGATTATTCACGTCTTTAATATTCTCTGTAACTCGTATGATTGTATATGAGTTGGAACAACAATGGATTTAATTATGTGCCAGTAAATGCTCGCCATATATCTCTGAAGCTGCAACTATGAAACATTTTAAATGCTAAAATATAGAATGTAAATTATAATAAATATGAAGAGGGTAAATATTTATAAATATGTATGCTTTTATCAATTAACTAGCAGGCTTTGTCCACTTTGCTAGTTGGTTTCTCCTAATGAACCTTGAAACAAATATATTCATGAATTTGACCTTGGATTTTAAAGGGCCTTGGAATTAAAGCATTTACCTGGAATGGCCTTCCTCATTCATTGCTGAAAACAATACAAATGCTATTATATTTATATATAGCATATACATATATTTATATATATAGTGTTATTATATTTTCTAATGTACCTAGCAAAATTTGATCTGTTAAGGACCAACTCTTTTATTTGATCATTTACAGTCCGAATTGGCAAGGAACAATAGAATAATATGCAATGTACTACAACCATTCCTGAAAAATTATCTTAACTAATAACGCAAATCTCATCAAAATTTATTCAGCAGTTGAAAAAAAAACTGATCTTTCATAATACAGTTCACCTGATTATAGAACTTTCCTCCATAATTCTATATCTAACAGTGCAGTACAATATACTAAAACCATCCCTGAAACACCCTGAACAGTACAAGTTCTATCAACATCTATCCAATAGAACTGTTTAAGAAGGAAAATCTTTCATAATCAGGTTCATCTGATTAAAGAACTTTCTTTTACAATGCTATAACTAAGCAACGTAGAACAATATGTTATACACTAATACCTTCCCTGAAATATTATCTAACTAACAATGCAAAACCCATCAAAATCTATTCAGTAGAACTCAAGTTATAAGCAGTCGGAACGTAATTCCCATTTGATTTTATTTTTATAGTAGATAGTTTAATATTAATTAATTTACTAAGTTGAGAAATCAATTTACAAATCCTGAAACGATTGTTTAAATGATGTTTCCTTCTTTCTTTCCTATTTTCCCAGCTTAAAAAGGAATGTCAGCAAAAATTACATATTTTTTAACAAATTCACTTGCTTTCACTTTTTTCCAAGAGTAAAAAAAGCAGTGAATTTTTCATAATACAGTTCGGGACCTACTACAAATTATAATGTATTGTAATGGAATATTTTGAGAAAAAACATGAATTGCAATCAAAAATTAGGCGTGCTTTTCAAGATGAACATTGAAATCTCATAAAAGACTGTTTAAAAAAATAAAAACTATTTTTACTTTTATACTTATTTTTCTTTGAATCTGACTTGTATTTCCTTAAGGAGGAAAAACTGCCCCCTATTCTCCCCAAAATGGCATCCCTGTAAATTCTCCCTCCTGCCCTTCCTTTATTCCCTAGCATGCAAAGTTTAAAATATCTTTTTAATTTTTTTTTTTTTTTTTTTTTTTGCTATTTAATGTTATTTTGTTGCGATCAGTTTTCTAAATCACCCACCCCTCCCCCTTCCAAAAATGAAAAAAAAAAAAAAAAAATGCTCTCTTTTTATTTTTTTCCTCTAATTCATGTGATTCAAAGACACATGGCATTTAAATTTTAATCTTTAAATATTAGAATTTTGAAATTAAAGAGAAATAACCACAATTAATCACATGATAAGATCACTACTACACGGTGCCATAAAATGCCATGTGTCTTTGGATCACATAAATTAGAGCATGAATTTAAATGGAAAATGCAATTAGTTACGATAAGTTAATATATTAAATATTTATCTTATATTTGAAACTTGAACTGATATCTCCAATTTATGAATCCAAAAACACATCACTGCTGATCGTGTATAAGAGTGTACATTGCATTATGATTAAAAATTAGTAGAATTAAAATATCTTAAGTTATGGCCGAGTAATAAATTATTCAAATATTATAATTTTAAGTTCATTGAATTAAAAAATATTTTATTTTCCAAATAGAATGAAAATATAATTACTCACTGCTGTGATGAAATATGTAGATGAAGAACAAACCAGTAGATACCATAAAATATTATTAAATGTAAATATTTTAATTATTTAAAAAAGGAAATGTTGTGTTATATTTTTATTTCACAACAAAAATCTCCAAAGAAATTGCCGTACTTACATAATTTAACTTTAATTAATGAAATTTCACTTTTCTTTGCGTTACTTGAACTAATGATCTTTTACCACATCATTTTCCAATTTTACGACACACTTGAAAGTTTGGTCTGTTATATCAGATTTTGATGGTTAATATCAGCATACAAACATTAGCAATTTTTTAACCTCTCATATTTTTGGTAATAGAAATTTTTTTTCCTCTTCACTATATTATTGTCACTGACAATTTCTTGCTATCTCAATAATCAAAGTTATAGTACAGTTGCTTTTGAAAAAGTAATGTACAAAAGCGTTTTTGATCCTGCTTTGTCAGTTTGTGCATTATCCAATAAGTAGTGTGCATTGTCATTGTGTTTTTAAAAACCAATGTTTTTAACATTATTTTTTTGTGATTAGAAAATGATGGCCCTTAAAGCAGAAAACGAAATTGCCCTCATTAATCAGAGATACATCTTAAGTGTATATGCATTAATGAGAATCCACTGTATTGCTCCCTATTTAAAAAAAATAAGCAAATAAATAAAGAATTTAAAGAAAACAGATTTTCAATTTACTACTTCCTTAACTTGGCAATTTAAAACTTTTCACAGGAGCATTAAAAATTAAATGTTTTACTCAGAAACTTACCTTTTTGTAAGCATTTATTTAAGTTCATAGACATAAAATATTTTTTAAATAACTTCTTCCGAATAACATATGTTTGTCCAAATGTCATCACTTGGATTCCACCAGCTCTGAAATCAGAAGTTTGTCTTGAAAAAACAAAATGCTTTTGACAATCAAAGTGATTGAAAATGTGCATTATTATTGGAAAGTGTTTAACCTAATTTGTAAATATGATTTATTACTTGAACTATAGTACTTATTAAAATTTATATTATAATTCTTTTTTAAATTTACAATAGTTAGACTTCTGCCCCCAAAGAATCGAAAGATCCTATTCAATTTAAAAGCAAAACACAGGGTTGCCACAAAGCTAGTTAAAAAAAGAAAAGAAAAAAAATCAAAATAATTTTACTTCCATTCTTTGCATATCAAGCAATTTTAAATCTTGAAATGTGTGAAAATATCCTATAAAATATAAATAAATAAATAAAACTTTGTATGACAATAAAACAAAAGAACACACAGGACATGTTACCTTGTCCCCTTACGGACACGCATTTATGTTGGCTGATAATGGACTGTTAAAATTTCTAGCCCGAAACATGACCTGTGTGTTCATTTGTTTTATGGGGATTCATATAAGTTTTATTATTTATTTGTGATTTATCGTCAGTTTTTTCGGTGCTGTTTCATCAACCCTATAAAATATGTTTAATATAAAAAACTTTTTTTTATTGTTTATTTTGGAACCTATTACGGTACTTATGTTTGAAAAGTAATTTTAAAAAATCTGTTAATTTCAGGTAGCATTTCATATTTCTATTGTCTTCCTTGTTTCAGAACTCGATTGTAGCTAACTCACAATTGCTTTTAATTGGATATAATGCTATAGATGGAAAGCCTTACATCATGACTAAGATTGATATTGAAGAAATATTGACTCCAAATATCATGGTGTATGAGGTAATTATTTTTAACAATTTGTTTAAAAAAAAAGTAGTTTGCATATTTAGACAACTCTTTGTTAAAAAAATTGAAACTTTCTATTAAATTAAATGCATTTATTTATTTAGAAATTGAGCTTAATATTTTTGCCCTATTATAATTAGTTTTAAATTTGCCTTTTATTTACTACATGCTGTTTTTGATAATCTTTGTGATTAATGCAAATAATTGTAATGCATGGAATGCTTATGACCAGAATTTAATTTTTATCATTGATGCCTTAAGTTGGCTCGTCACTTTCCATCCTGTTGCCAAAAGAAACACTTTTTCTATCAAATTAGCAGTGTGTGTTCTACTTCATAATGCATTGTTAGTATTATATACTGGTCATTCATTGCTAGTATGATAGTAGATGGGTGACCATGCCCCAACTGATCTCTAACATGCTTTTTTCATTGGAATCTAGTCTTTTATGAAGATAATGATCCTTTTTGCAGCTTCTACGGATTCCACTACGTTCATCTGTGGTAGTCTAGTTTACAGTTTTTGCTTATATACAGAACCATAATACATCATAACATTTGCAAATAATTTTTTCTT
This sequence comes from Maratus speciosus, assembly GCA_963932465.1. Lineage (NCBI taxonomy): Eukaryota > Metazoa > Arthropoda > Arachnida > Araneae > Salticidae > Maratus > Maratus speciosus. The sequence goes on along the minus strand of OZ010791.1, from coordinate 37,756,260 downwards.
AAAAGACTTTAATGAATTGCATTTTCTATATGAAGCAGTGAAAATAAGAAGTCTTTGTGAAATCAAAATTTCTGCATTTTCATATAGGCATTTCTTTAAGTATCTGATGTCATGAACACTGATTTGCATATGAAGTCTTCTTCTGATTCCCGCTACAATCTATAGGAATTTTAATTCATATTTAATTTAGTTATGAATAAAATTATTAAATAATTTCTTCAAAATTGTGTGCAAAGAAGTGAAAAAAAGTATTTCATCCCATGAAACAGATTTTCCACTTATATGTTGGTAATTTCTTTATAAAGAGCTTAGCACTTGCAACTGTTTTATGTTATGTCTCAGCAATTTACAGATAAACTGAAATTTTTTTGCATCTAATAAAAATCGTTTACCGGCCTCTGAGAACTCGCAGTATAAATGTTTGTGCACTTCATAGTGGCTGTAAAACAATTTTTTTTTCAGAACATGTTGTGTGCTTTCTGGTAGTAATGTAAAATTTTGTTTTTTAGGGTGATAATTAGGTATTTTGTTACAATGTTGAGTTACAGTATTTGTTACATTTACTGTATTGAGGAATGACTTTTGCACCTGTATAAAACTAAGAGGCAAAATTACTTCTGTTTCTGGTCAATTAAAAATTTTTTTGCTTATTGCCAAAGTTAAATTTTGTTGTGAATTTAGAGTTGTTGGTTTTCTGCTATTGTTTAAAGTAGTTAGCTTTAAAATAGTTCTTCTGTTATGATATCTGTTTCATCACAATAGTAAATATCAAGACAAACATTTTTTCTATAAGAAAGCACGGCCAAAATTTATATATTTAATGAAAAATACAGTGTTCATAACTACCAACATTGACCTTCTTTTTTTAATCTGCTAGTCAAATAAACTTATTTTGAACCAGAAGTGGATTTAAAAAGCAAAAGAATGCCTTTTAAAGTAAAAAAAAAAAAAAAAAAAAATGCTTTAAAGGATCTAAAAAGTGCCCTTTTCCCACCAGCAGCACCCTTCTCTTGTAGGTAGATTTAATAAGAAATACTGCCTATTGCAGTTGTTACCATGGTGCGACTTTTGAAAAATTCCTCCATAACTTTTCATTATATGACCCCAGGAACCCAAAACCACGCCCACCAAAAAAGTTTATATATATGTATGTATGTATGTATGTATATATGTTACTAAATTTTGTCCGCACAATAAAAGTCGCAATTATGCACGGATTGTCTTCAAACTCGCCAAACACATTGAGATGGCTAATATCTCGGCGGGTATTGCAAATGAGCAAATTCTGCCTAAAGGAATGGAAATGGGGAGGGTTAAAAATTTTGAATACTGCCTTAACATGATTCTGATAAAACCCAGCTCTTACAGGAAAATTTAAACATCTTTTGTTATAGTAGTTGCCAACAATTAAAAAACAATAAAATTCTTCCCACAACAATTACTTTTATATTGCAAGATTTCTGCATGAAAAATGGAATAAATAGTTTGACAAATTAAAAGAAAAAAAAAAAAATTAATATTACGTCATAATTTTCTATAGCAAGATTTACACATGAAAAATGAAATAAATAGTTTGACAAATTAAAAGAAAGCAAATATTACATTATATTGGAAACATAATGGACGTCAGCAGGTGAATATGTGACGTCATGTGAGTTGGAAAAAATGTATTGAAACATTATAGAAATCAGACTATGGAAATAGTGGCATATTTTAACATTTTGAGGTCTAAATTTGAATTCTGATAAAACCAGATCTTATGAAAAAAATGAAATTAAAAACTCATCAAAAATGGCCAGATAAAATTGTTAAACTGTGTTTATCTGTAATCTTGATTTAGTTTTTGTTTGTGAAATTAGTACTTAACTTCGAAATCTACCTCCACCTGTAGGACGAGCCGGCAGGAATTTTTTTTAAACCTAAGGGAAACTCAGTACATAGATAATGTAATTATTATGACCCTGTCCCCTTGCCAGGCAAATTCTGGCGCTGTCCCTGATTATTGTTACATTTTGGTATAGTCATTAATAAATCTAACAGTTAAACATGCTAGTTGGTGGTGATTTGTGATAATAAACTATGTATTATCATGATAATAGAATATTTCAAAAAAGAATATAACTGCTATGAGCAATTTGCTAATACTTATAATGGAAAACTGTTTTTGTAATGTAAAAAAAAAAAAAAAAAAAAAAAACTTTTGTTCTGTGAGCTTGTTTTTCTGCTTTCTCGTGAAGAAAACAAAAGATTTTTTTTCCTCCATAGATTCCTTCTAATAATCTTTATTTTTGGTGGAATAAGCATAAATTGGAATGAGTTAAAGCTTTTTGTGTCAAAAGGAAATAAAAACCTGCTGAGATATATTTTGCTTGCTTATATTTTTCATTTTGGCTAGACTGTGAAGTTAAATGACTGTAGGCTTAAATATTTTGATAATAATAAGATTAAGAATAATAAGATTTTAACTGTCAAATCATTATTATGGCTTGTGACAGTATATGATAAAAACTGAGATATTAGTTTGTTTACTTTATTTGCTAATTACCAGTCAAATATAATTTTGAAATAATTGCAACTCTAATGATATATGGGAAGAATGAGCATGCATTATTCTTTGCTGAGTTCGTCAGATTCACATTTGCATTATTCTCAACAAAGCTGTACATATAGAAGAGAGGAGGAGAATAATATTACTTTTTCTATTTTGATTAAAAATGCATATAAAAGATACAAAAGAAAATTTATTTAAAATGAATTTGATTAAATGTTTCAGCATATGGTGGTGGTTATACGGCATTAAGATTTAGAAACTTTCCATTGGTAGGCTGTGTGTATTCTAAACAATTTGTTCATTTTTAAATTTTTTTTTTTTTGTATGTGTTAGGGCAGATTGAGGGGGAGGAAAGGGGGTATTTATTATGCACAAGAGCTGTATCTTGTTGGACAGGAAGAAAGATTACAGTTAATCATAGCAGAATATCTCTCTGTGTTCAAGGCCTCTAACCTCCTTTGTTATTCCTTGTATGGAAGAATTAGCTTTTGTGTTGGATTTGCTTTGCTTTATGGTATAAAGATCATTGGGCAGTCAAGAATCACCACATAATAGCCTTCTGTGTTCAAAGCAGAACTTCATGACCTTCTTTGATATTCCTTGTTTAAAAGAATTTGCTTCCATGTTTAATTTGTATTTTTTTCTCAATGATATAAAGATCATTCTTGATGGTAGGAAGAATACTGAGCTGGTTTTGTACCACACAATTGTATTTATGCTTTCAAACAGAGAGGAGTAAAAAATCTCTATTAATCTTCTAGAGAACTGACTTATGCTTCCATAAATTTAAAGTGTATATCTATTGTATATTCATTAATAAAGATTGAAGATCAGGCTATATTCTACTTATGATTTTAAGATCTTAATCACATAGCCATTGTGGCTTATAATGGAAGTTGTAAGATATAATTTCTATAACTTTGCAGATTTTATTTTTTCAGTAAAATACTGTATATTTAATTGTAAAAATTTTGTGCATAGTCTCTTATCCATGCTTAAATAAGTATTTTTGACATTCTGTTTCCAGTTTACTGTATTTTATTTTTTAAACATGTATTCATTAATTAGCATTCTTTTTCATGTGAATGACTGATGTTTTTTTGTAATTGTGATCATTACAAAATAATTATTATACTGATAAATACTGATACTTTCCTCTGATATAACGTAATATAATTATGTATGAATGGCATAGAATAACTTACATAACTTTTTTAAATTGCTTTTGACAGGGTTGGTTGATTGGGTGGGGGGGGGGGGGGTGTAACTGAGTAACCATCTATATTTGTCTACCTCTACAGTGCATTTAGTTATCCATATTTTGCATTTTTAAATATTTTAGTTCATTATTTAATTTTTATTTTTAGTAGTATTTTTACAGTATTAGAACTAAGTAATAAAAATAAAAATATTAAGAGTTTAAACATTTTTTAAATGCTTTTAAATAGGTCTATCTTAAGTCTCTTGTAAGTAGGTTTCTTAACTTTTTAAAAATATTCCGTGGATATTATGCTTGCATGAGCATGCAAAGGATATAATTTTTTTTAAATGGAAACATGAATTACTGTTAAAAAATAATAATGACATTGTCTGATGAATTGTATTAAATTTAAGTTTCTTAATGTAGTTTTTTCTTCTTTTGTCTTTTTGTTATAGTATCTAGGTCATAAAATTTTAATGAAAATATATGCTTTCAAACCTGAATAAAAAGTTTTCATATGTTTTATATATGTGTACGTATGTAAAAATATTTTCATAGAATCATCATCAGGTTAGACACTCATTGTATTTGTCTTTTCATGTGTGAAAAAGAAAGCAGATAAATGTTTTTATAACTGATTCATGATGCATCAAATCATCTATTATTTAATATTTATTAGCATCTTTATCTTTTTAACATCCATTATATCTAATAAATCTATCTTTCCACATTTATCAATATAAAATTTTCTTAAATTCTTTTCTTTATTTAGAATAATATTCCAATAAATATTATGTGGGTCAGTCAAAAATTAGTTGCACTTACCTGTGATTATTTTAGGCCTGAAAGAGAAAATACTTTTATGAAAATTGTTGGCAATACTGATTTCACTTATTCAAATCTATAGCATTGACTTAAACATTGTCATTAATCCATTATCAGCCATAAAACTTTAGGCATTAGTTTTACACAATGGCATCCAAATTAGAAATTCATACAATGAGTCATTTTCTACGGGTACAATGAAGTATCTTCAAAATATTCAGCACTAGTTTAAAAATGAGTTTGAACAGTTTTAATTCAGATTATAGCTAAATGGTACAAGTTATTTGAGAATGAGCATCTGGTATGTAGGATGACTAGTATTGTAAAGTTCGTAATTTTTGAATAATTAAAATGCTTAGCATTGAGAAATGCTTATTTTCTTGTGTTTGGATGATAAGCGAGAAAATCAATAAGGGATGAATTCGAAGGTTGTAGTTGAGGTATATGGTGGTTGGTATATAGTATATACCTTCAGTTTTGTTTCTTATAAGATGCTCTGTATACTCCCTGTTTCTCAAGTAAAAATATAGTGTATACCCTCTGTTTTTGCGACTGCAGCATCGATGATTTCCACAGGGGTGATTGTGCTCCGGGTGTAGCCCGGATTTCCGGGTTTTTCGATCTATCCTTCCGGGTTTATGAGATCGTTATGTTTAGCGGAAAATTCGGACATTAAAAAGTATCCGGAATTTCGACAAATGGTCGCCGAAAAAAATCAATTCCTCAATCGTTCGCTGAAAAAAAATCGACAATTTCTTCAAAGGATTACGGGAAAAAAGTGAATTTCGTCAAAGAATCTCGAAATAAACACAAAATTCGTCAAAGGATCGCGATAAAACTAAGATTTTCGTCAAAACATCGCGGTAGAAAAACGCGATTTTCGTCAAAAGATCGCGGAAAAAACGGATATATCGTCAAAGTAACGCAGAAAAATGGATATCGTCAAAGGATCGCTGGAAAAACGCTAATTTTGTTAAAAGATCACGTAAAAAACATTAATTTCTTTAAAGAATCGCGGAAAAAACGCGAATTTCGACAAAAGACCGTTGGAAAAACACATAATTAGAACCGGGAAAGATTTTCCCTATACCGGAATCGCGGGGGAAAATGCAATTTTCGTCAAAAGATTGCGGGGAAAAACGTGATTTCGTCAAAAGTTTGCGGGGGGAAAACGCGATTTTCGTCAAAGGATCGTGGGAAAGACGGAAATATCGCCAAAGAATCGCTGGAAAAACGTGAACTTCGTTAAAAGATCGCGGAAAAAAACTAGTTTTTTTTTAAATAATCTCAAAAAAACCCCGCAAAATTTCACCAAACGATCGCGGAAAAAACGCGAATTTTGTCAAAGAATCTCGAAATAAAACAAATTTCATCTAATGATCGCGAAATAAACACAAATTTCGTCAAAGGATCGCGAAAAAAAACAAGATTTTCGCCAAAAGATCGCGGGAAAAACGGAAATTTCATTAAAGGATCACGGGGGAAAAAAAAAAAAATTCGTCAAAGAATCGCTAGAAAAACGGAAATATCGTCAAAGGATCGCATAAAAAACGCAAATTTTGTTAAAGGGTCACAGGGAAAAAACATGAATTTCTTTAAAGAATCGTGAAAAAACGCAAATTTCGCAGAAAAAACGCAAATTTCGTGAAAGGATCGCAGAAAAAACACATAATTAGAACCAGGAGTGGTTCTTTCCCCACTCTCTCTTCTGTAACCTTTCAGAAAAGTTGCTGTGAATTTCAGATACATTTTTTTTATTTTTTTTTTACTCAGAATCACCCCTGGTATTGTGTTATCCATCTCAATCTCAGTAGAAAAATGTCTAGAATTGCATATCTGTAATGTGTAATACCCAAAAAGAAAGCAGGAAAAAGAAATTTACCTTGTGTAAGAGCTTTAAAAATAGATTTTTATTTATTTTTTCCTAATACTTAGCCACTTAGAAGTAAAATTGGATTGGTTTTGACATTTTTTTACTGTTTTCAAATAACTAGATATGACTTGCATTAAATCTACTAAGATAATAACTCTTAACATATAATTTGTACTTGTTTCATGAGTACTTAGAATAAATTCATTTACTGAATATAGAATTCGAACTTTGCATGTAACAAGATAAATTGCACTCTCCATTTGATGAAGTCATTTAGCTTTCAGTGAAATTAACATAAGTTTACTAAATTATGTTTTTCTGCAATTGTATATTTCAAACAATAGCAGAAATATGTCATTTGATTGTCATGCTGTTGCAGCATCAGTTGTTATGTAAATTGATATTGGTCTATTTTGCATTGATAATTTTCAGGGTTTTTCACATTGTATCAATTAATTTTTAGGGTTTTTCACTCTGAGTCACAATCACCCCTGTTTCCATACAAAAATAAATCCAAAATGAAAATGTAAGAATGATTATAAATATTCGGAAGAAATCCTTTGAACAAACTATATACTGTTATAAATACTTAAAACAAATAGCTATTATAAGAACTGGTTCTTATGTGGTAGTTTCATGTAAAACTAAAAAAAAAATTGTTTAATACCTAAAGGATTTGTTTTTATTATTATTATAATGAGCTCAACTAACTTATAAATTGATCCACATGTTACATTTTGTTACATTACAAAAAAAAAAAAAAAAAACTATTATTAAGAAAATATATAAAATTTTAACTGATAGGAGGAAAAGTATAAGTTTTGTAAGTTAAAAGTTTTTAAGGGCAAAATATTCAGATTTGAAATATCTACAAAGATATGAGCATTTTTAGAGACTCGTAACATTGTTAAATGTTGAATCCTGAAATGCAGTTTTAACCATTTTATAAATTGCAAATAGCTATTTTTAATTTTTATTAATCAAAATTTTAAAACATAACTGCAGTAAGTAAACAAAGTGGAAAAAGGGAATATGAAGAAGCTGGAAAAGTATTTTTCTGTTACCTGAATTGGCCTCTGATGAAAAATGCACAAAGCATGATTATTAAAAATATTTTATAGTATTCTTTATAGGCAGGGAGGCAACCGTATGGTACACTGTGTTATAAGAATACCAGAAAAATTATATATTTTAAGCAAAAGTAAGAATAAAGGAATCTAATGATCTAGATTTTCCCAAAGTGAAGTATGGGCTAAGCCAAAATTTAATGCAACTTCCAGTGTCCTTTTTGACGCTTATTCTAAATTATGTCATACAAGAATAATAAAATATAAAAAAATTTACCTTCAGCTTCTATTATTGTATTATCCTTGTCTGCCTCGCCATAATTGGACCAAACATGTAACAGAAGTGTTTTTATTGTGTATAAGTCAATTTGGCGATTCAAATTCAATAATGATGAAAACCAAAAATGAATCTTCTACAATTGGCTTTCTTGCATTTTAGTTTCGTGTTTTCGAGTAGAATTAGTTAAAATCTTAAAACCAAGAAATAGGAAAGCATCTTCCAGGTACAGGCTGGAAGGACTTTTTCCTTTCCAGCTCTGGCTGGAATATGTTCTGTTTACATATTTATTTTATTTTACATCTATTTACAGTTCTATTATTATCCATTATTTTTTTTTTTTCATCTGATTTTTAACAAGCTTTTCAGATTTCTTGCTAAATGTCCCAGGCAAAAGTTTATCTTTTTTGAGCTGCAAAAAATGATTCTGTATTATTGAATAAAACCAAAATGTAACAGATATATATATAAATATTTATAAAAAACAAAGTTTTTTAAAGTGCACTAAAAATATTACATGTAAATTTCCAATTGGGCGAAAAATTTCCAGACCAGAATTCAAACCAGGGGCCTCCTGGCTGAAGCTGCCAGTGCTCGGCCATCTGAGCTATCCTGGACGAATCTGGTGGAACTTTTTCACCCAGCTAACCTTAATGATTATAGCATCTGGTCTGAAACCTGGTTCAGCTCAACAGAATAAATCTCAGATAAAGGAACTCCAGAAATCGCTGGAAACGAAATCATACTAGATTAATTTTAACACAATTATTCTAATTGGTAAACAAATCATATTAGATGTAAATTTCCAACTGGGCGAAAAATGTCCGGACCAGGATTTGAATCAGGGACCTTCTGACCGTTTCCAGCAATTTCTGGAGTTCCTTTACCTGAGATTTATTCTGTTGAGCTGAACCAGGTTTCAGACCAGATGCTATAATCATTAAGGTTAGCTGGGTGAAAAAGTTCCACTAGATTTGTCCGGGATAGCTCAGATGGCAGAGCACTGGTGGCTTTAGCCAGGGGGTCCCTGATTCGAATCCTGGTCCGGACATTTTTCTCCCAGTTGGAAATTTACATCTAATATGATTTGTTTACCAATTAGAATAATTGTGTTTAAAATTAATGTAGTGTGCACTAAAAAGTAAAAAATAATTTTTTTTTTCAGCCAGAATAAGAAGTTTTTCTGGACCGAGTACAGAAAAGGCAATGGATAGTAATTTAAGCAATTGTGCATTGTCACAAAAACAAAATATTTTTAAACTGTTACTCTAATACTCAATTTATTTTCAATTACTACTAATGCAGATGATAAAAGTTTGTCATACTTATATTGTAACATTTGCCTTACAATAAATTTCACATTGTTAGTGGGGGCAAACAATAACGCATAAACATTTAATGAAGAATCTGTGATTGGATTGTTTTTTGCAATTTTCTGAATTCAGGGCCAGTTGCTCATAACTGCAGGCGAATGTAAGATTTTTCATTTAAAAGGCTATTTTGTTTTAGTGGCTATGTAAGCCAAGAATTGCACTTCACAGATATGTGTCATTGAGACCAGGCAGCAAAACTAATTTTGCTTTTTCAGACAAGATTTTGAATTCATCTGACAAATGATATCAAAACACTGATATATTTTAGTTTTGAAAAAAAGATCTTTAACTTTCTGTGAGATGTCAAATCAAGGAAGACCTCTTGTTTCACTGAGTTTAGACTGCTTGGTTTTATGTTAATGCCAAACACATTAAGTGCACATATAAAGTTGTCCAAAGCCTTCTATTGAAAGGTTGAAAAATATCGCTCAAGTGACTCTTTCAAAACTCTAGAATACCCTTGAATATTTCTTTGTATTTTCTTTTGAAGTTTCATCATGTTTGCATTCTTTTTTAGTGAGAGTAAAATAATCAATATTGTCCTTTTCCTCACAATTCAATCAATACATGTTTCATTTTAAAAGAAGATAAGTTTGGCAAATGTTTCTAAAACTGGGACATTGTTCCATTGCAATGATAGAATTTGCACTTAATTCATTTTGATAATCATGTTGGCCAAATATGTAATTTGCAAACTCAGTCTTCCTTATTTAAAAATTTTGCCAGTTGAGTGTTCATCTAATATCATCCTTTGCACATGGTTCCATCAAACATGTAAACGCTCTTCCTTGACATAACTGTAGTACTTATCTTACTGTAGTATGCAGGAGGAGGGACAGATTCTGACTTCCAATAACGTCACACATAAGTTTGCTTTTAAGAGGTCATGATTTTATATAGTTTATTATTTTAGTGACACCTTTTAACATTGGGTTAAATTCAGAAGACACTTTCTTGAGAAGAGTGTGTGTTCATCAGTGCGTTCATGTGCAAAAATTTCCCGAGTTATTCCATTTGATAATAAGTAGTCATCCAAAAATACTTCACTTTCTGAAATGGGCCATTCCATGTTACGTGTGTGACATTTTGAACAAAAAAATTTCTAATTAATCAAGGATTTTCCAATATATTTCTTATTTAAAAATTCAAACAAAAGTTCTTAAAAAAATATACATTTTACCATGTTCTTTTATGCAAAAACCTATCATTTTGATATAATAGTTATTTTTTAAATAGCTTTTTAAAAATGTTACGTGTGTGACTTAGAAAAAAAAAGCAAATTTTGAGTAATGAAATTAAATGATATATTTCTGTGAGTTTTATTTCCACACATTTAAATTAAAAAATATGGTAATAACTTATTTACCATATCACCTAAAATCACAGTTAAAATTAAATAAATAATTGAATAAATGAAAATTAAAGCCTACTTTACATGTGTGACTCTCTGCACGGAATTGCCCAAATGCATTGGTTTTAAGTGGATTTCAAACATCATCCTGAGAGCTTTGTTGTAAATATATGCAAAAGAAAAATACTAATAAAACTGCTAATACAGTGACACCAGTAGATTTATCCATTTGTATCTCCTGAAATATTTCTTTTATGTCACCAGTCATATAGTTGATTTTTTGCACAATGGAGTTATTTGACAAATGAATAATGTATGCTAAATTAACAACCTTTTCATCTCGCAAACTTTTGACAATATCAGTTGAGTTGTACAAGGTTTATTAAGAGTTTCTGCAACTATATGAGCTTCATCAACTAAAACTAGTCATTAAATTATCAGGTAGGAAGCTTCCAGGACTTTTTCATTATTGGTTTTAACAAGAGGTGTGATAGTTTCTATTGAAGCATAATTTTTTTTGCTTGAAATTAGTGAACAGACATATATATGCTAGTCAGGTAATGTCAAAAAATAAATCTAAATGTTTAGCTAAGTGGGTACATACTAGTAAAAATGAAATTAAATATTTTGGACTAATTATGTGGATGGGATTAGTAAAACTTCCGTCTATGAATTTATACTGGTCGAAAGATCCTGCATATTTGCAAACATTTCCCAAAAAAATAATGAGTAGAGATCGTTTCGAAATTTTGAGGATGGTTCATTTTACAAATAATGAAGAGCTTGAAAAATCTAATCATTTATATAAAATTCAAACAATTACAAATCAGCTCAATGAAAATTATAAAAAGTATTATAGTCCACCAGAAGTTGTTTGTATTGGTGAATCTTTGATTTCATTTCGCGGATGTATAATTTTCAGACAATATCTGAAACAAAAAAGACATAAATATGGTATCAAAATATCCAAACTGTGCTGTGGGACTGGATATACATATAATTTCTGTGTATATTCCGTAAAAACTCTCAAAAAACAAAATTCAACGCCAACAAATATTGTTATAAATCTCTGTAAAAATATATTCAATAAAGGTCACACTTTGTGCACTGACAACTGGTATACGAGTTTTGATTTAGCTAAACAACTTATACAAAAAAATACACATCTTATAGGCATTCTTCATACTAATCGCAAAGGAAATCCTAAAGAAGTATTATCAAAAAAACTGAAGCGAGGGAAATTTATTGGGAAAGAGAATAAAGATGGTATAACCATTTTAAAGTGGAGAGGCAAACGTGATGTTTTAGTACTTTCTACAAAACATTCAGTAGAAATGGAATATGTAGGAACAAAAAGGGGCTTTTGATGTAAACCAAAATTAGTGATTGACTATAATGCAGGAAAAACAGCTGTTGATATTTCTGATCAAATGAATGCGTACATTAGCCCTTTACAAAAGTCAATGAAGTGGTACAGGAAGTTAGCATTTGAGCTTTTACTGAATAGTTCTATTGTAAATGCACTGATAATGTTTCAAGAAGCAACAGGAACTAAAATGTCAATTACAACATTTTGCAAGAAGTTGGCAGTTTCTCTTACGCAATCCTTAGATATCAGAGATGTAGAATCTTCTACAGCCCAAAACAGATTTCGTCAAAATCATCATTTAGAAAAAAAAGTAGAAGTACATAAAATCCGAAAGTACTGCAAAAACTGTTATGAAATAAATACTAAAAAATTTGGAAGTAAAATTGCTAAAAACTGCACAAAAAAAGTTATTTATTTTTGTAATTCTTGTGAAGGAAAACCCTTTTTATGTTTGAAATTTTTTAATAAAATATATTAAAAAAGTGAAAAATGTTTTTAATATTATATAATATATTATTTTTATAATTTTATACCACCAGTCCCTAGGGTCCGGCGTCACCTAAACAGAAAGATCAATGTCGGTTCCCAGGGACCGGCATCACGTTTAACGTGTTAACTAATTGCTTTCTCATGACTTTTGAATTCCAAAAATAAAATATATTCAACCAAATTTATTTGAAAATAAAATGCCAACTTTGACAACATTTTCTGAAAGATTCTTTGCCTTTATAAGAAAATGGTGGAAATGCTGTTTGAGTTTTTGGTATCTGAATAGAACTTGTCAATTTTATACAATTATGTTGTACATGCAGATTACTTCATGAATGTGTCTATAAACAGCTTGTTTGGGCTTGTTGACAAACTTAAAAGTCTATACTAGTTACGCAGAAAAACGAGAACACAAAGTCTCGTTTAATGTTTCACCCAGTCTGTGGGAGAAATCTTTACAAATTTCTCGCTCGCATTTTAATATTTTTCATATACCTGAGGTCGATATTCATTGTTGTGCATTTGTACTTTTTCATTTTAGTTTGTTTTCTATATGAGGACACTTTCAGTTTTGGAACCAGTTCCGAAAGTGAAACTATCCTCATATAAAAAAACTGTAACAAAAATCGAAAAAATACAAAGGCACAGCAATGGATATCGACCTCAGGTATCCTATGCAAAAAAAATATTAAACATTAAAAATGTCATTCAAAAATATTAAAATACAAGCGAGAAATCTGTAAAGATTTCTCCCATAGACTTAACATTAGTGCAAGCGTTTTTTCCCATGACTATTATAGGCTTTTAAGGTGCTTAACTTTCTCATGAAGAGATGTGACCCACCCTCTAAATGGAGGTCTAGACCCACCAACGTAGTTTTCTTTGATGAAATCAATGAAAAAAGCAGATATGAGCACATACTTTATAAATTGTTCTGCCAAAGGTTTAGCCATAGATGAATTTTGGCAAACCTCGATTTTCCATTATAAGACTATTTAAACTTAATTTAAAAATACATATTATCCTTGTATTCGATAACATAAATAAACTTTAAAAATAATTACAATAAAAATACTTTTGCTACGTGTCTGGGTACAGTTGTGATAAGGCATACCTGGATAGTATTATAGTACTAGATGAAAGGAATATTTTCTATATTTTGTTATTCTTGTATTACATACCTTAGGATAAGTCTCTAAAAATACATCCGAAGTATTGTTATTTTTTGGCTAGGGCTATACTTAATTTTGGGCAGACCTGGATCACTAGAATTCTCTTATATAAAATATATCTTTATTATTTTTTTTTTTAACTGATAAAATAGTTTCACACGGTCACCTCTTGGTGGACTATTAGAAATCTATTCAAATGTTTGTGCACATGCATGTAAACTACACATTTTCTTATTCTTTAGTTTTCATATTATGTTTAACCCTTTGTGAACTACTATCCAGTTTTGCCAGACTTTGCATTCATTAACCCTTTGAGCTCTGAGTGTGAATTCCTCCAAAATGCTCAGATGTCACATTGTAAACAAGAGATTCGGCTTATAATATACACGAAAAAAATGCATTGATCTATTTTCAAATAAATTTGGTTGAATATTCCGGCACCAATGTGACATTTGGAGATTAAAATTAAGTGGGAAGAAATTGACTCATTAGAGCTCAAAGGGTTAAAAATATCTAAAGATCATTTCCATTAGTCATGTTTACTTACAATTATTATGTGTATCTCTTATGACGATTTGTCTTTCTGAAATTTTTGTTTAATTAAACTTTAATATATTGACTCAAATGTTCTGAACAGATTGGTTTAGTCGAAATACCATGTTCTGTTAAATGTCATATTGGGCTGTGGACTGCAGAAGGTTAATGGCTATCATAAATGCATATATTATTTACATAATTTCTGATAATAGATTTGAAACAGACACTGCAGTTAAAAGATTGGAGAAATGATACATACTTTTTTTTTTACTGTCCTGAAATGAAATTTTTAACTTTTTACTCGTGTTCTAAATTAAAACATCCCCCCCCCCCCTTTTTTTCTTTTTTATAAATATTTGAGCTTATTCTGATATTAAATCTTAGTAATTTCTTATATTCAACTTTTAAGTAAAGTTTCATATTAATTTTGTTTGGGAAATTTCAAAAAAGTTTTGATAGGGCTTTAAGCCTATTTAGAGATTTTGTTTAGTTGATTTAAATTAAAAATTATGCAAAAGATGTTATTAATATGAAATATTTTCTATATTTCTAGTTAAATATTTCATTACAAAGTTTCGAATAATTTTGAAAAGATTTTTTAAACATAAAACAGTTCTTGCTGATTAGTAATTGTCTTTTCGAAAAATGTATTTTAACTTAAAGAAAAAATAAAAATGCTTTAATATGATATATTTATTAATGAAAAGAAGATAATTTTATTCCAAGACTTTTCTGAATTTTAGATTTCATATCAATTAATGTGAACCACACTATTATATTTATTAAAAAAAATAATAACTGCAGTTACTAATTCCATTCAATTATTTTACTCTGGTTATATCACAATGCTTTATAATTGTATATTTGCTTATTTTTGAATGTTATAATGATTTTTTATTGCATGAAAAGAAGGTATAAACATTTTTGACCGAAAAGCATCTATCTGTTTTGCTGCAGAACTTTTCTCTAGCTAAGTATGCTTGTGCTGTTACAAACACCTAATGAATGGCGATTGTGCTTCAAGCAGTTAGAAAATGTGAAAATTGTGTTTGAGTGCAAAGAATGAAAGAAGAAGCTATCCTGGGATTGTAATGAGTGAATTGTTAATTTCATTTGCATTTTTTTTAACAAGTGTATTTTTATTGAATTTTAGCTTCAGAAGGTGTTAAATTATATCTCTCTCTTTTTTTTTTTTTTTTTTTTTCTTAAGCGATTTTTTTACTGAAGAGTGATAATCACAATATAATAAAAATTATTTTTTTTTCTTTATGAATGGGAAATAGTGAGAGTGGTTCACCTTGCTTTGTATATTTTATTTAAAATGCTTCCTTTTTATATTTAAATTAAATAGCTATCAAATTAGAATTAATTGCATTTTGCAGTTATTTATTTTTCTGTTGTTTTAATAATATTTTCTGCTTGAGAATTGACTGTGCCATAAGCTTTATATGAGTTTAATTTATTTGTAATGCATTATTTATTATTTTGATGAGCATGTTTGTATGAATATTTAGTTTACTAATTTAATAGGTTTGATTGTTTAATACATAATTCACTTTTTATAGGTTGGCTGAGTTACGAATCCACCATTTTCATCTGATATACATTTTCTGACATTTTATGGAGTTGCCACAGAAATTTTAAGATGACTATCTTAGTTTAATTAAAACTGCCATCTATGAGCCTCAGAAACATCACTTATATATTTTCAAGCATCTTCTGTTGTAATTTATTATTTCTTTTTACTTGGTTTCATTTTATTTTGTGAAGTTATTTATTATTATGAAGCTAGGTCCTACACAAATAGTCATTCTTTTGTTTTTAATAATAATATTAAATTTTTGTTTTAAGATATTTAGTTTCATACATTTGATTTCTTTAGTACTAAGATTCAAGTAATCATTATTCTGATTATCAAGCTTTTCAGTAATTCATGCTTATTGTACTCCTTAATTATTAATTTTCCTAAACAAGCTGTTTTATATATATTTATAATAATGTCAAATTGGGTAAATAACTTTTTCTACTTATTGAAATGTTTTTCATTTAATTTGTAGAATATGATAGTCTCATAAAGCACTCCTGGAGACTGTATGTATTTCTAAGAAAATCAGATCTGTATGTTTTATATATCAATTTGATTAAGAATTTTTTTTTTCTACTAAAAGGTCTTTTTTATATTGATAAATTTTGTAATCTATAGAGTTAAAAATTTTGTTCAAATACATGTTATATGTAAAAAAAAATTAGTGTTTTTTGTTTACCCTTGTTTATTTTTTGCATCCTGTAGAATACGAATGCTCTTTGTATAGTTGCCAGCAGTTGTAGTTCACGCATTCAGTTTTTCTCTATTGAAAAGATACCTATGACAAAAATTGCTGAAATGGTAAGATTAATATTTTTTATACGTGAAAAAATGTTATCATAGTTATATCCGCTTATAGGTGATTGCTAACTAAGTAAAGTTATTGAATTAATAATTATATTTATTTTATTTCAGTACACTAGTTAAAACCAACTGTAGCTCAGTAATGCATAGGTGAACATGGTGACTTTAAATGACTGGAGCATTTATAAGAACCTATTTTTAAATTTTGAGCTTCAAGGAAATTTGATTAGATTCTTCAAGCGATGGTGCATTTGCTCTAGCAGTGTTAATATATAGTGCTTATAGTGAAGGTGCTTTTTTCATTGGATGGATGTCATTTTTGTTACTGACAAATCATTATTTAACTATGCTCCCCCCCCCCCCCCCCCCCCCCATCTCAAGGAAGAGTTGAATTGAGTTAAGTTGCAGCTAAACTAAAATCTCTAGAAATAAATCTGTTAAGAGAAAAATGAATCCTTTACTCATAGTGATACTACTTATGAAATAGATATCTCTATTAATATTCTTATCTATTTTCCTTACTGTAATGCTTTTGAATTTAGAATAGTCTTCAGCACTGACATGACAAAGGTCATCAATTAACAGTACAATATGGAACCATTTATCCGGAAACCAGAAAACTAGTTATCCAGAATGATATTTCCAATTGACTTATTTCAGAGAAAATGAGCCATACAGTGTCAGTTTGAACAAATTATTGCTTTAAACATTATAACATGTATGATATAACTAGATTACAACAACTAAGATTTGAAATGGAAGCATATTTAGTTATTATATTGCACATTTTGATTTTCATGCAGAGGAAACAGGGAAGTTTTTCTTTCCAAGGTATTTCTATAAACAGACTTCTTTTAAACTTTGATTAATGCCTGATCTTGTTTGGACCCAATCCTTTCTGTATAGTCTAATAATTAATTTGAGATCAAAACACTGTCATAGCCACATACATTCTACAAATCTGATCAATTAGATGTTTCTTTAATGCCTAACCAGTTATCCAGAATACATATGACCTCAACCATTCTGGATAAATAGTTCTGTACTGTAATTAGTCATATTTTTGTGGCCAAATTTTTCCTTTTGATGCATAGAATTTTCAATGTTGAGACTTTTTATACACTAACAATTGAATTGTGTTTTCTTACAGCTATAGATAAACACCTTCATGGTTAAGGCACTGGCAGAAAGTTCAAACCTTGCTTTCGATTCGGGCTGTAGGTTGGATCCATCTTTAAAATTAGGTGCATACAGACTCCTTAGAGCTGAAAAAGTTTCTAAGTAGCACTTAGAACTCCGTAAATAAAAAAAAAGTACTTCTTAAAATATCACAAAGCAAAATTTTTAATCTTCAATGTTTTAATTACAAGAATAGGAAACAGAGACTCTATGAATAATACTGCTTGTATAATAAATTTTTTGAAGTATGTATGATACAATTCATTTTATGCTTTTATGTTTACAAAGGTAAATTTAAAGTGATTACTAAAATTCTAGGAAAGGGGGTGTGATATCATATTCTTTTGTATATGATGCATGTTTTTTCCCCTTTAAAATTTACTTGATATGCATAAGTATTTGAAGATTTGACTCGCCTTTGTGTATATAACCATTGGTCACTTCATACAGGCTGGCAATTTTGTATTCAAATTTTTTAAACTAGTGAGCAATATAATGTGAACACTGTGCAATTTTCTCACTACCAGATTGTAATAGAATAAAATCTGTTTGAAATGATTTTTTCCCTTTTTGTTTTCTCTCCAAATTAGAGATTCTCAGAACAGTGATTGTGGCTGAATATCAAATATTCAGTTTTTCGAATATTTCTATTTTTCTGGGTTTAAAGATATTAAAACATTTTTACATTCTATTCAACACAAATACTTCCATTTTAATGAATAGGACCTTTTAACTTTAAATAAACTTTACACAAACACACCCATACAAAAAAAAAAAAAAAAAAAAAAAAAAAAAAATCTATTTTTTTAATTATAATTTCAGAAAAGAATAATCTTATTATTATTTATGTTTTATTAATAAAACAAACTTCATTTCACACTGATTTGGCATACTGAATAAGTAGATATTCAGCCTAACTGAATATTTGACAGTATGATAGCTGAATTTAATACATGCCAAATATTCTATGCAACCCTACTCTGGATAACATATTCAGGGATCACTCTAGAGAGGTTTGGCGGGGCGGCCCGCCCTCGTGCCCTTTAAAAAAAAAAATCCCGCCCTTCTTGCCCCTTTTCCAGGTAGAAATCCGCCCTCCTTTTTTTCTAGGGTAGAATCTTGCCTTCTTTGTATTGTACTTTCAAAAATTCCCCACTATCATTCCTTTTTAGATTGATAAGTCTGGAGTAATTCTCCCTTTTCCTCCCACTCTCTTTGTTCTCTTCTCTGTAGTATGTCACTAGACCTCCATCGAACAAAACTTAAAGGGGTAACTGAAGCAAAAAATTCTTTGTCATTGATTCATCTCACCAGCTCTGGTGAAATAGTACTATGACCATTTGTTCTGATCTTTGACCACATGATAGCTTACAGGAAGTCTATAAAAAAATCGAGAAAAAGAATTTTTACTTTTATTCTGTAGTCAAATCAACCCATTTTTCTAAAAAAAGGGAAGAAGTTACCTTAAGTTTTGAAAATGTCATTCAAAAATCATAGGAAAAGGGAAAATGAACGTGAATATATTAAAGGCTAATGTCAGACGAACGTCTTTTTGCACGCTTTTTTGCTTACGTAATACGTAAGCAAAAAAGCGTGCAAGAAGACGTTCGTCTGATATTAGCCTAAATACACAAACAGATGTGCTAAAGTAACGGATTATTTCACGGAAAAGATCGAGAAGGTACTTCCATTATTTTTAATGCTTTTCATACGGTAAAATTACGTAAATTATAAATGTTCTTATAAGGAAGGGCGGCTTTAATATCTACGTTTCTTTTTTTTTCGGCGCCCTACGGTCGATATATTGTAAAGAAACTTAAATTTTAATCAAGAATTTTGTGTATTTTCCTTCTCATAGTTTTTAGTGCCCCGAGCAGTCCCCCCCCCTCACTAATTACAAGAGATCTAAATTCCGTCCGAAAGGAAGTCTTTTTCATGATTAATTTATTATCCCATCACAAATTAAACTTCCACTCGGTCATATTTTTCAATAGATAAAATCTTTCTCTTAAGTCTCAAATATCTTCATTTAAAAAAAGAAAAAAGCAAACAAAATCGCAAAATAAAAAGCGGCCTTTGTGGACATCGATATTAGCTATTTAACGCAAAAAAATCATTTAAAATGTATTGAAATGCAAACTAGGTATTTCAAAAATTTCACCCATAGGATTAACATTAGCGAGCGGGTGCTTTTGTGTGAGGGAAGTAGCGTCTTAAAAGTCTTACGGCCGCCCTTCCTTCTCTACTCGATATCTTGCAAACTGTAAAAGCGATTTTTAATCATGAATTAGGCGAAATCTACAAATTAAAATTATTGATAAAAGGAATTTATGTATTAGGGATGCGGAGTATTGATTCCGCATCCCTAATAAATAAATTCCTTTAGGCGCAGGGGAGACGGGATGGCGGAATTCACGGCAAAAATGTTAACTAGGAAATTTACATGAGACAAAAAAGCTGCATCAGAAGGCAGTTTGGTTCCCAAATCTCTCGGCAGAGCTCAAAAATAGCCTACTTTCAAAAAAAAAAAAAAAATCGGCGTTCTGTATATATATTTTATCCAAGTACGGGATTTTTACAAAATAAATGTTTTCCAGCCATTTATTTATTTCCATTTTTACCCTCCTATCGTCCTATCTTTCACATATAATACAACCAAAAACAAAACTCCTAAAATATACTGCTCAACTGTTAAACTACTTTTAGATGCTTATAAATTAAATCATGACAGAATGAAATACCTAAACTACATTCTCATTCTCAAGTACTCAAAGATTATTCATAATACGCATCAATAAACAAACATTTTTCTTGAACGTGGTATATCACGTAATCGGAATCTGCAAAGTCAGATAAAAATAAACGATAGTTGAGTTTACTATCAGAAGAAAGAAAAAACAAAATTAACTATGCATTGGAAGTAGAGGTCTGTGCGGACCATATTTTTATGCTTCGGCACAGTGTGAAAGAAAAAACTTCGATTCGGTCCGTCCCAGCCTATAAAGAAATCAGTGAAAACAAGACCGACACGGCCCGTGCAAAGTCAATTAAATCGGACCCTTTCCAGCCCGACTCAATTTCTGCAAAAAAATTCCAATTTTCTTTTAGATACGCAATTAAGATTATTTTAAGGAATGCTGCATACATATTTATGGGAAAATTTTGCAGTACGTTTTAGATTATGTGTTATTATGACAAAAAATACACAATATAATAATTTAGAATAAAAGAAAAAAGTAGCTTTAAAAACATCATAAATTTTTAAGTGTATAATAAAAACATTTCTGAAAATATTTCTCCATAATTTATTAACGCTGAAATCTAAAAGATCCACTTTCTGACACATATCTGAATTCATTTTTTTCAGAAACGCAAAAAAAATAACAGGTGCCCTTATTCAGAAACTATGTAATCGAATGGCGTTTCGATGTTTTAATACAGACAAAAGATCTTTCAGAAAATACTTAATTTTCTTATAGGTCCGTTTAATTTTTTCGTCGGCTCGGCCTGCCACGATCCACGGCCGATTTTTTTATTATTAGATTCGAGCCGGCCATTAATCTTTTTTCTGCTGATATGGTCCGGATCTGGATTTCTTTGGCCATATCAGTCTGAAAATTGTTTTTCAAAGTTTTTTCAAATTGTGACAAAATGCTCCTTTAATAAAGAATGGAAAATGCAAACGATAAGACGGAATCCCCCCCCCCCCTTTCTTTCTTCTATCTTTACAAGAAGACATTGGATTCGTGAAAATTTTCGACTTCCGGTTTTCGACAGATTTATGCGTTTTAGAACGTCCTGAACACGATTTGACTGTTTTTTTAAAACTGTCTGCCGGTCTGTCCGTACGTGACAAAAATTTTATGGGTGCTCTATCTCAAGAACTATTGCATAGATTTTAATAAAACTTTAAATTCAGTTAGATCTTGATATAAATGGGTGCTGATTAGTTTTCAGTGTAAATCGCTCAACAGGTGGCGCTGCTGTGCTGCATTTTTCACGATTTCCGCGATATCTGAAGAACTAATTAAAGGAATTTCCTCAAACTTCATATTCTGTTAGACGTTGACACAAATAGACGCTGATTAAGTTTTGGTGTAAATGCCCGAACAGGTGGCGCTGTTGTGCAGTATTTTTCACAATTTCTGCGATAAGTATATAGTTTGAACTTATGTACAGATAAGGGGTGATTATGAGTAAAAAAAAAAAAAAAAATCTGAAATTCACGGAAAATTTTCTGAAAGGTTACAGCAGAATGGGGGGGGGGGGGGGGATCCCCTCGCGACATTAACTATGCGTTTTTTCCGCGGCCTTTTGACGAGTTTCGCGTTTTTTCCGCGGCCCTTTGACAAAATCCGCGTTTTTTCCGTGATCCAATAACAAACTTTGCATTTTCTCTGCAATCCTTTGAGTAAATTTTTTTTTTTTTTCGTGATACTATGATGAAATTTGCGTTTTTTATCGCTATTTTTTTTTATGAAATTTGTGGGAGGTTTTTTCGCGATCTTTTGACAAAATTTGCGTTTTTATTCGCGATCCTTTGACGAAATTTGAATTTTTTTCGCGATCTTTTGGCGAAATTTGCGTTTTTGTTCACGATCCTTTGACGAAATTTCGTTTTTTCCGCGATTCTTTGACGAAATTTTTGGTTTTATGCCTTGATACTTTGACAAAATTCGCGTTTTTTCCGTGATCCTTGAATGAAATTCGCGGTTTTTTCGCGATTCTTTGACGAAATTTGCGGTTTTTTCACGATTCTTTGACGAAATTTGCGGTTTTTTCGCGATTCTTTGACGAAATTTGCGGTTTTTTCGCGATTCTTTGACGAAATTTGCGGTTTTTCCGCGATCCTTTAGCGAAATTTGCGTTTCTCCCGTGATATGAAAGTGTATTATTTCTGAGATTATATAAAAGTAATATTAATGTGTTTTCTAAACAGTATGCAGTTATTACAAAAATGCCCTTTTTTTAAATAATGTGCCTTTTACAAGAAAAATGCCCTTTTTTGTAATATGCGCCCTGCCCTTTTTATGTTCTAGAGTGATCCCTGACATATTATAAATTAGGATGAGTGTTTTGCACAAGAGCATGGTATACATGAAAAAAAAAATCTTAGGAAACCTTGGATTTTTTTTTTTTCCTCAAGTCTGTATGAACCCTGTAATAAAAAAAGCACCAAGATTTTTCATTTTGACACACACAAAACTTACTCTTACTGTCATCATAATAATCCTTAGCCTTATTATTACAATTTATAGCACTGGACATGACCACTCTTAAAGTACTACTTTAAAAGCATTTCCTAGATATTTAATATAATTTGTTATCAAGTACTTGGTTTAAAATCTGATTTTCATTTCCCTTGGCAATGAACTTTTATATTTGATTTTTTAAGTTGACAATTAGAATTTAATATTTATCCATAATGATAAATTGATTAAAATACAAAGTTATATAATATTAAATTGGCATGATATATTATAAGTATTTCGGAAATTTGAAAACAAGAAGCCAATTAAGTAATTTAAAATATATTATAAGTATTTTAGAAATTTAAAAACAAACTAATTAAGTAATTTAAAGTATTTTGAAAATTTAAACTCCTCCTTTTCATAATTATATATTAAGTCTTATAATATATCTATCTATTAGTTGTCATATTGACATTTTAAAATATTCAGTTTTCATATCTAGAACATGCATTTTTTTTTAAGGAAAGGGGGGGGGGCATGGGATTTTTTTTTTCTCATTTTAATCTTGAGTAGTTAAGAGGCTACTTCACTTTTTTAAAAATACCCGCTTGCTAATGTTAATCCTACAGAAGTTTTTTTTTTTTTTAAACTTGTTTGCATTTCCATATTTTTTTCTTTTCGCATTGGATAACACAGGTCGATCTGTACAGAGGCCGTTGTTTACTTTTTCAATTTTGTTTACAGGTTTGCTTTGTTTTTTTTTTTTTTAAATAAAGATGATTTCACTTTTATAACTAGTTTTGAAAGTAAAAGTATCCTCATAAAAAAAATCCTGCAAACAAAAGTAAAAAACAGCCTTTGTGGAGATCAACCTCAGCTATCCAATGCAAAAAAAATGAATAAATAAAAGGAAATATAATGGGATATTTAAAAAAAAAAATTCTTCCATAGAATTAATATCAGTGAACAGGTATTTTTGCGTGAGTGAAGTAGCCCCCCCCCCCCCCAAAAAAAAATGGAATTCAAAAAAGTTAGTTTACGGCCGAAACATCAGCTCAGGCTCTCTGTGGAGATTGTGTGTCTGTGTATGTCTCGCGATAACACTGCAAAAAGCATCCAATTAGCTTGTAATTAGGTAGGTATGTTAAAGTGCTATTACATGAGGGGTCAAAGTCGCTTCAAATTCCAAGCATCTCCATGTTATCCTATGGCTTCAGGGGAGTCGCTTCGAAAGCAAGCAACTTTCTTCTGTCAGCGCGTCTTTGACGCCTGAAACGAAGCCAGTTGCCAGTAACAGCCAATCAAATGCTTGGAAATCTGATGATGGAAAAGCCTTTTCCCAAACAGCCAATGAAATGTTTTGAAAATGAAAAAAGTGGCTTTCAAAAGCAGGAAATAGGACAAGTGACAAGCGATTTTTGTCGCTTGGAATTTTTATGTGTAATGACACAATTACTGAGATATCCAGAATAAGCTGCATAGATTTTGATTAAATTTGGTTGATTTGCTTGGAAAATATAACATTTTCTTTCTTTTCTATGGGAATTCGAATTATTTCAAACTTTACCATTCATTGAGAAGTCTGGACAGGGACTCCTGAGCTTGGCTTGTAGGGCACTAAGCCCCCTACTATTTAAAGAAAAAAAAAAAAAAAAAAAAAAAAAAACTAGCACATACATAAATCTCACAATTTGTAGAAAGATAAAAATTTATGTAGCAATGATACAATAAAATATTTGGTCAATTACTTTTGAGGTCACTCATGTTACCCTACTACAGTGGTTCCCAACCTTTTTAGTTGTGCAGACCACCAATTTTGTAAAAATAACTTTGAGGACCACTAACTACTTAATATACAAGTTAAAAATATGACAAATAGACACCTATATAGTTATGGTATATACACATGACGAATATATATATATATATAGGGGAGACTGGGGGCTAATGGGACAATTTTTACATTTTATGGTATAAATTGAATAATTAACATTTTTTTCAAAATCTCTTTCTACACCATTATGGTGTAATTAGTTAGCTATTAATACATAAAAAATCTAAAGCTTACTTTAATTATTAAATGAGAAATAGTGATATTTTGAACATGGTAATTTTGTCCCATTAGACCCCAGACCTGGGGTCTAATGGGACACGGTTTGGGATCTAATGGGACATTTGAAAAATATTTTTGATGCAGGTATATAATTGCACATTTATTATTTTTTCCTGAAAACTATATAATTGCACATTGTGAAGAAAATTAATTAACATTATACAGTGTCAGATCATTATAAAATGATATACAAGATCGGAATTATATAAAATAATTTTTATGTCACCGAAATCGACCCAAGAACTATCAACTTTATCTGTGTAAATGAATTTCATGCAGTCAGTTTTTTTTCTTCAAGAAATTGACATTTATTTTTATTTTACGAATTTGATAATGATTTCACATTCAAAGAATTTGAACTAGTATTGACGCGCGACAAAGAATCAGAATTTTCCAGCGAGGACTTAGGTCAGTCACTAACAAACGATGGCAGGAAGTCTTCCTTAATGTGTTCCTATTAAGAGGGTAAATACCTGTAGCTTCAAATCCAGAAATGATATTCTTTGGTGTACGTATTTCCATGAAAGCTTGGTTCACAAGACTTGGAATTTGGTGATAAGCAACATTTTTCCAGGGTTGTAAAGAAGCCAATCATTTAAAGCCCTGTTGTAATGCTTCTTAAAAAGACCATACACAATAATGTCTAATGGTTGGAGTCTATGAGAACAATTAGATGGGAATGTCAACAAAAATCACTTCATTTTCTTTGACAGGTTGTATTGTTTCCATCACAGTAACATGGCCTTCATGATTAACAAGAAGAAGGGGAGGACTTTCTGTTGAAGCATTGGTGTGTTTCCCTATATGTGACATCACTTTAAGGAAATTGTTTTTGGTCATCCATCCAGTTTTGTGTGCCAAAGCAACACTAGCTCCTAATGTTTTAACAAGAGAAAATCAGAAACTGATGCTCATGGTAACTCGAAATGCAGGTGGTAGAATTGCTCCTGAAGAGCTTACATATTTTATATGGCTAACCTATATTCTCGGCATTCTCTATATCACATATTCTACCCAATAAATTTTTTTTATATAAGAAATAAAATGACTTGGGGTCAAATGGGACAAGTCCCATTAGTCCTCATTGGGTATGTCCCATTAGCCCCCATACTGTCTTGCACCATATTAAGGCTTACTGTCAATTAAATACTTAGTTTATTAAAAGTGATGATTGAAATCATATAGAATGGCTATAAAGATTTATAATTCATAGCAAAATGTTTTAAAAGTTACTTGTCAGTTTACGAAAATCAAAGAATCATCAATATAAAAAAATTTCGAAAACTCGATCACCTTGATGACAAAAAGTATATTGTCCTGTGATCAGCAAACAACTACTTAAACAAAATAGTTCAAAGCAGACTGATGTGGAGTACTATTGATGCCATCTATTGACAAAAAAAATCATCTCTAAACTGCATTTGTTTTTAAGAAAATCCATTTGTCCCATTAGTCCCCATGTCCCATTAGCCCCCAGTCTTCCCTATATATATTATGTCAGTAACTAGTAAAAGATGCTGTACATAAAGTAAAAAATATTTTTTATAAAGAAAATAACTTTATTTATTTTATTCACTTAGCTATCACAATTATATAAAAACTCAAAAAGAAAAAAAAAAAACCTTAATGGGATTTTTGACTCTGTTTGTCCTCGACGAGAGTGTCAATATCTGGATTGAAACTGGATAGTTTTAGTCTCAAATCACTCTCGGCATTCATTTTATTTCTATATTTTCAAAAAAACTAAAGTTGAAAAGGCTCGTTCACATAGATAGGTTGTAGAAAAGAACATCAAGTGTCTCAGTGCAATTTTGGCAATAGCTGGATAGTCTTGCCGAACTTTTATCCAAAATGAGACCAGTGGTGTTGTCTTAAAAATCGATTTTAAAGTCTGGTCACATGATAGTTCAATTAATGAGTCTTCATCATTTGAAGATAATTTTAATTTTTTTAAGTAATTTTCTTCAAAGGGGTTTCTGATCCATTGTATCTCATCTTCAATTTTAGGGAAGAAGTTCCTAAAAAATATGAAAAGGCTTAATTACTGCTTCAGTTAGTGTTGATAGATTTCTCATTCATATGAATGATTAATAAAAGTATAAGACAAGGAACTAAAATTTATTAATAATTTTAAAAAGGTACTATTTGAAAAATTTACTAATTTTATAAAAAGTTACTGTTTTAGGAAAATAAATGTTTTTAATTACGCTTATTAAAAATAATAGAATAAAATTAAGAATAATAAATAACTTTAAATTACCTGAGGTTAGAGACCAAAGATTCGGGGTGTTCTTTTATAGTTGTAGCTGTTGTTTTATCAATTTTGAGTTCGTTGGTTTCAAGAAAATCATGTAGGACTGGAAATGCGTCGAAGAAATCTTGCTCTACTTTTTGAGCCCACCGTTGAAGTTTCTTTATCATTGCTTCTATTTTGTCTTGCACAAAAAACTTATGAGCGTCCTTGCCTTGCAGAGTTAAGTTAAGAACATTGAGAGAACCAAAAATATCTGCCAAATATGCCAACCGTTTCAACCAGTTTTCATCGGTCACACAGTCTAAGTAGGAATTTGCAAGTTTTCCATCATAATCTCCCTCCCTCAAGAAAACCGTGAGTTCATCACGGAGTTCGAACAATCTTGTCAACACTTTGCCTCTCGACAGCCACCGAACTTCGCAGTGAAGTAGAAGCTGTTTGTGTTTACTGCCCATTTCACCACACAAAACACCAAACAGTCTGGAGTTTTTAGGTCTTGCTTTGATAAAGTTAACTATTTTTACTGCATCGTGAAGAGTTTTTCTTAAACTCTCGTCCAAACCTTTAACTGCAAGAGCTTCTCTATGTATGCTACAATGTGTCCATTGAACTAAGGGAGCGACTGATTTAACTTTGGCGAATAAACCAATATGAATTCCAGACATAGCACGTGCCCCATCCGTTGTCAAACCTACACACTTAGTCCAATCTATTTAATTTTCTTTTATAAAATTGTCAATAGATTTGAAAATCTCTTCGCCAGTTGTTTTTGTCGGCAAAGATCGACAAAACAACATTTCTTCTTCAATATTGCCATTCAACTCAAAACGACTAAAAGCTAATAAATTAGCTTGCCCAGCAACGTCTGTATTCTGATCAAGTTGCAGCGAAAAATATTCACTTTGTTTCAAAAAATTAATGACAGCTTTTTTAACATTTTCCGACATTTCATCAATTCTTCTTTTAACGGTTGTATTTGATAAAGGAATTTCGTTTATTTTTTTTTTTGTACATTTTTCATCAAACAAAGCATTACTGATTATTTTTGCTGCGGGTATAATAAGTTCCTCTCCTACGGTGTGAGCTGAACCCTTCTTTGTGATTTAACAAAGAAAGCTCATAAGAAACTCTGGTGCTTAGTGTGTTCTGTTTTGAAGATTTTTCCATGGTAGATTTAGACATACAAAAATTTCTTTTCTTGATTTCAAAGAAATCCAAAGACTTTCCTACACATTCAGGATGTTTAGTTGATAATGTCTTTCAAGTTTTGAAAATTTCATACAGTCGTTGGATAGCACTTCGAAACAAATCACACACTGAGGCATAGGCTCTTCCTCAGAACCAGAAAACACAAACCCACATTTGAAAAAATCAGGGTTATATTTACGAAAATATATTTTAGTTTTCCTTGCTATTTTTTTACAACTTAGACTGGATTTTGCCTTCATTTCAAACTCACTATTTGTAGAAACAGATGTAGAAGTCCCTTCATCACTTGCCAACTTCGTCTTATGACAAGATCCCGTCCGAAACCAAGCATCCATATTGACGTGAAGTAATATTAGCTCACAGTACACATGACGATATGATACATCAACAGAAAACCCCAGCCACTGACAAAAGAGTCAATAATAAAAGTGCAGAATGCGGACATGGTGGGGAGAAGGGTGAAGAATGTCGGAGGGAGGAGAGCGTTGACCTTGATGACTGACGGATGTAAGCTCAGCGATCAACAGCCAGCGCTTCTGTAGTGAATTGTCCCGAAAAACCGGTATTAGACCCCAAGATTCTACGGCCCAGTACCACGGGTTGGGAACCGCTGCCCTACTAGATTTTTTTTTTTTTTTTTTTTTAGTAACAAGTTGATAAAAAATAACAAAGATTAACATGAATTGTACTTAATACAAACAAAAAATGCATGCCTTTGTTTGTGTGCATGGTTTTCAATTATCTATATCCATAAATTTCTGCTAAAATCCTGCAGTTCAACTTTTAGTGCAACTTACATAAAATCACAAATTTTCTGGGTTAAAGGATTACATGAGAGTATTATTTTCAAATACTTTTGTAAAAGAAAGCCAACATGTTTCACTATTAAAATGTCATAATTATGACCTTCCATTTTTTATTATATGTAACGTATTTTTCCATCAAAAAGATAAAAGAAGTCATATCAAATGTGGCAAAACTAGGATATTGTTAATTTTCTAAAATAATTTACCATAATTCAGACGCTTTCTTTATTCCGTTAGCTGACCCACCTGGCATTGTCTGGCCCATGATAATAACCTTAAATGAACCTCAAATTTGTATGATTTTATATCTTGAACTACATTTTTTCTGAATTTTTTTAAATGAAAAAATTGTGAAAAAATATTGAATTAAAAGTCTATGCTGTTTGGTATTTAAACCATGGCGAAACATTAAAATTTTTACTGATTTCATGAAATTTTCACACATTTTATTTTATAAAAAATATTTTTACCAGCTCGAATGCTTCGAAATTTTTGTAGGTAATGTAAATCTGGTCTATTGAGATGTTTTTTAAAAGATTGTTAAAATATGGGCATTTAGTTACTTTTAGTGTAGAAAAATTATAGTCTCTGTGAGGTGCAAAGTGACCTGCATTCGCTGATGTATTTGAAAGGGTTGAAATTCATATTTTTGATTTGTGGGTACCTCTTAAACTGTTCCCTGGAGGGGCGTTGCCATAAGGGAGCAAAACTTTAGGAAAAGTGGTCCTTTTTTAAATTTTTTTTCAAAGGGTTAACTATGATATTCTTTTCAAATTGATTGCGGCATTTGAGACTTAAGAGTACGATCTTTCAGAATACTTCTTTTAATTTAAACTGTACCAAATGGTTTGATCTATATAGGTTAAATCAAAACTATGAAGAAACAAGAAACACAAAGAAAAGCTGCCTGCTGGGTTCTTCATTACCTAGTAAATACAGTTTCTTGGCATGCATGAACACTTTTTCCCTCTTGGAAGGACATAGATGAGTTTTTAATGAGAGTTCTTTGTGATTTTTATAATTAATAACTCTGTTCCTTATTAAAAATTTAAAATTCTGAATTCACCAAGAGAGGCCTTGGACTAACCTCACACAAGTTTTCAGCCTTATACGGTAGATTTTATACAGAGCAATACTTTTCATAGATATGGTAACTAAATAAACTACTGAATTATACCATACAAAAAAATTTCAAAAGATTATTATTTTTTTTTTTTTTTTTTGTCTAAATCGCATGCAAATATTACAAGAGCAAAAGAAGAACTTTTAGACTAAAGGAAGATTGCTTTCAAAATTTGTTTTTATACTTTTAAATATAAGAAGTACATACTTTATAGGTATGTTAAGCACTTCTCATTTATTTTGCCAATGATAAATGACTTTTTAATATAAATTTCTCATTTCTGTATAATATATCCAAGCATTAAGATAAAATATTTTTATTTATTTATATTATAGAGCTGAACTTTATTATAAGCATAAAATGGAGAGTTGGTAAAGTGATTCTCTCCAATCTTTGGAATTTTGAAGGTCCTGCCTAAGAATAAAAAATCCCATATGAAATTTGGGATGATCTGCATAATCAAAATGTTTTAGCCAAAATTTTCAATATTTTAGGGATTTTTTTAAATACATCTAATGTACCTTTATTCATTGAAATAATCTTCTTGTTTTAGTTATGTAAAACATGATTTTATGTTGATATTCCTTCATTAAATCTTTTGTTAATGATATCTGTAAATTCTTTTATGCTATATATTTATTACATTTGAAAACTAATTAAAAATGTAAGAAGACATAACAAAAGTCTTAACAACGTCTACAAACTACAACATTTATAAAATTTATCTTTATGGATATTAACTTTACTATTGCATTGTTAGTTGCCTAGTATTTAACATTATTCAAAGCAGTCAAATATCTACATAAGGTACCAGTATCTACATACAGGTTTTGATATTTCTCTCTCTCTTATGATCATTCCCGTTAAGATCAGAATTATATTTAATATATTTTAATTGTTAATCATTTTTGTTACAAAACTTAAAATTGTGAGATTTAACAAACTATTTCAAAATTGATAAATTATTGCAACTCTAATATTTTAATACTTTTGTAATGTAGTTGGGATGATAAAGATTTTTATTTCAATCAGTTTTAATCAATTCTTATATATGTAAGGAATATATAGCATAAAAGAATTTAAAGATATTATTAATTAATAACAAGTTTAATAAAAGAACACTAATATAAAGTCATGTGACACATAACAAGAGCAAAGTAAAAAATGATTTCAGGGAAAAAAGATATGGTATACTTATAAAAGCCCTGAAATATTGAAAAATTTAATCAGCTAAACTTTTTTTTTAATTTATGCATATCAACTCAAATTTCAAACAGGGTTTTTAATACCTAGATAGAACCTTCATTACACCAAAGTGTGAAAAAGATTGGAGTCTATCAATTTACTAACTCATGTAAAGTACTTCAGCATCTAATCATTCAACAAAATATTAAAGAAATTTTAGAATAGTTTTATGTACATGTGGCTTCATGGTAGACAGAATATATAATTTCAAAGTTCCTGCTGATTTTTTTTTTTGTATTTATTTCTTTTGCAGGTCTTGGAGAAGGGTAAAGTTCCAAAAGGGATTGCTATCAGCACTTTCAATCATACAAAATTACTTTGGCTACTTAGTGGTCAGTCATGTGAAGATTGCACTGCCTCACTTACTATTCCTGATGATGGATATATTAGTTGCAACATGACATTTAGAGTTATAGCTTTAAAATCCCTTTTAGGTCCAGAAAAACGATTTATTGTTCAGGAAAAGGATTTTGCCAGTTGCTTTGATAGTAGAAGAAATACACTGTCAAAGAATCGCTTCTGTTCTGAAAGTCGTATCAAACTTCCCGAGAAAGTGACAGTGCCTGAAAGTGTTCCTATGAAAGCTCAAACTCTGCCAAAAAGTACCCCAGTCAAAACAACCCCCAACAAGAATTACGATAGTGATCCTAATGTAGACTCTCCCACTCCCACTCCAGCAACTCCTGTACCTCCAAAGAAGGAGTTTTGTGAAAAAGCAGTCGAGGTACATTTAGATAAAGTAGAACCTTCTAATGAAATAGAAAATGATGACAAAAGTGTCCTTAGCTACTATTCTGCCGATTCTATTGTGATGCCAAAAAAGGTTATTGAGATGAATTCTTCAAGTAACGAAGATTATTATAGCATTGGCCAATTCTCAACTATCAGCCGAGGAAGTACTCTGAGAGGAAACGCTGAAAGGAAAATATTTGATATTGAAAGATGTGTATTGGATATGTTCGAGAAGCACACTACAGAGCTCAATGATATAAAAGCTGAACTTCGTGAATTGAAAAAGGTTGTATCTGGAATATCGGCTATGCATTTTGGCACTTTATCATGTGCCACCATTCCATCAAATACTCAATTGTTATGCCATGTACAAGAATTACAGCATAGCGTTCATGTTGTTGAAAATAAATTAGATAGTATGACTATTGATATCAATGCCAGAATGAAGCATCAAGATAGAAAGTTAAGCGAGATCCGAAAAGAATTGCATACTTTGTTGTCTAAAACTTCGTAAAAGTTTTCTTCAGAAAAGGCTAATCCTGAATATTAAAGCTCAAAACATGTAAATAAACTGTTACTCAGCATTTGACATATTTATTGTTATAAAAAATACATAAACTTTGAATACAGAGACATTCTTTTCTTCAATAACAAAATTAACATATTCATGCAGTACAATTTCTCTTTTAAATCCACCCTATAAGTTTTGTAGCAAAATGTGCAGAAGTGTAAAGAAGAACCAACGATCCCAAATGCATGAACATACCCCTCATACGCTTTTGAGGATCTGGAAGAAAATATATTTCAATTTTAAAATTCCATTTTGCATTTCAATGATAGCAACTTAAAGAAACATACATAATGGACAATTAGAAGAATATATTTTTCAGAAATTAGTATTATTAAAAAAATGAATTTGAAAACTATTGAGAGTTAGAAATATAGGTGGAAAAATTATAGCTACATTCTCTGTATGCTTAAAAATCAAATTTTTAAATTAGAATCTGTTATGTAGATCAAAACTAATGTTTAAATTCAATAATGTGAACTACAGAATTAATAAATTTCCGAAGATTTATGTCTGTAGATAATTTGTTTTTTATTTCAGAAAATGCAGCATACACAAACATTCAATGCAGAAAGCCTTAAACATTATTCCCAAATGCATTACAGAATTTTATCTTTGTAAGTGTTAGATATGTATAGAAGTGAATATTTATGCAATATTATAATTTACTTTTAAGAATATTGTTTCAAATTGTACATGATAGCAAATGAACTTTATATATACAAAAAAAAAAAGCCCCTTATGTCCTAATGATACTTTAAAGTACCATTAAAAAACACAATTGATGCTCTAGATACTTTGCTTTATCATACTCGGAAAGCATTACTCGTTGTACAAAGTTTTTTTTTTTTTTTATTATGAACAAAAGGTTGAAAATTTTCTATATTTGTAAATTTTATAATTCTAAAGTATACCAAAAAGAATATTTGAAACATGTGTATTATCTGGACAAGGTCATATACATGGTGCCAACAATGGCACCAATCATACTAATTACAGTAACCCTTATTTTTTTTTTTTTTACTTTCTACGTTATGACTAAACTCTATAGATTTTATTCTGATGTGTGTTTTATTTTTTTTCACATTCTGCATTTCGAAAAATGCACTTGAAGGATTTCTAAAGAACTGAAGCAAAAGGTATTTTTTATTTCCAGAAATGTGACACTATTATATCAAAAATACATTGTTCAGATTCTTAAAAAATGAAATTATACATTAATAATTACATTATGTTGAAATGCAATATAGATAAATGCAGGTAGTGTATTAAAAGAAGAAAGGAAAATTCGTATGAAAGAAGTAGCATCTTATTAACAAAAGTATTACAGTTTATCTACAATGTGTCCATAAATTATCTGGGTCTCTTTATCTCATAACCTTTGATTTAAGAACATGACAGAAATATTGCTACATATATGTAAAGTTGTATCTCAAAATGTTATTAATCAAATAACAATTATAAATTTTTTTTCAAAAATGGATGAGGAAAACTTACTTTGGGCTAATAATTCATTAACAACTTTTTGATTAATATTAATTATTATTAGATTATAATTGTTATTTGATTAACGGCATTTTGAGTTGCAACTTTACACATAGGTATTTTGTCTCATTAAAAAAACTTTTTGAGTTGTACTTTATAAATATATAATCAATAATTTTTGTCATATTCTTAAATCAACAGTTAGGAGATAAGAAAACCCACACAATAATTTATGGAGTCTCTGCATTTCTGGAACAAAAAAATAACTTCCAATGAATGTTGATTTCTGCCATGGCAAGTCCAAGATAGCAGCTCTAAATTTTGTGTACTTTGCCTTGGATCTTAGCTAACTTATTAAACCAGTATTTACAAAGGAGATATTTGTTTAGTTGTTGAGAGTCGCATTTTAGTTTTACCAAACTTAAGAATCCTTGTTTAAAATTTGATTAATAAAGAATTAATAAATACATCAATTTAAAAACTTACAAAAATTTAACATAAGAAAACACCATGTTAAAAAATATTTCTTTATTTTTGTTACAATTTATATTACGCAATAATCTTTCATATAAATTTAATTATATTTTTAATGGTCTTCATCATTCTTGAGCAATGTTAAAGTGATTTTGAATCTGAAACAGAAACCCATATGTAAACTTGATTGACAGCCATTTTTGGCAGTCTATCTTCATTCCTGTCATGGATAATATGCAAGAACCGGATATTTTAAAGAATTAATTTGGGTAAAATTAACTATTCTACAAAATCCTTGTAAATACTGATTTGATTTATTAATTTTAATAGACCAAATCTTTTTCAAATTTATTTCATGATTGCACAAATCTTGCAATATATTTACAAACATTCCAAGAAAAATGGTTTGGACGGTAAAAGTTTCAATCTAATTGGGGCAGAAAAGGTAAATAAAACAACAGTTAAGTATCTTATCTTTTGAAAAATAGTACTAAAACAGTTGTTTTGATAAAAATAACTTTTTTTTCAAATCTACAGCATAGTCTAAATGTTTTTAGTTTTTAATACAAAATTCAATATTTGTCAACTGTATTTCATTGTATATTTTAGAAGTTCTTGGAATTAAAAAAAAAAATAAGTAAGGAAAAAAATTTTGTATAATTTAAACAAAAATAAAAATTATCAATCAAAATAATACATGTGAAAAAAATTCATTGAATGCCAGAAATTTAGCTAGGATAGCAAGCATAATTTAATTTTGGATTTGTTGCAAATTATCTTCTATTGTAGGCTTTTATAAAAATGTTTATTTCTTTTTACGTAAAAACTCTCTTGTAACTGTGAAAGCTCACCATGAGAAATTATCTTATCCAAAAATATTTCTGGAAAAACAAATATTGTACCCAATTTTCTGTAGAATGGACAATATCTACTTATTTTTGTATCCAAATCTATTCAACTTTACAGAAAAAAAAAAAAAAAAAAAAAATCTAAACACTATGCCAGATAAAACATTTATTATTTAAGACAGATATTAGACATGTTATATGTTTTATTAATGTAAGAACTGCCTAATTTCAAAATAAAGACAAAGTATGTAGCATATTTGATGCTTATTACATTAATATGTAACAAATTGCCCTATCATTATGAAAAAACTAGTTTGAAAGAAAACATGGAATTTTAAGTGTCCTAATGAGTTTGTCATACATATACAGGGGTCAGAAAAAACTAGTTTTCTACTTTATAAAAAATGTAGTCAGCTACTTGTTTTAAAAAGTAGCGACTACAAACTATTTTTCAAAAGTGGTCACTAATTCTCTACTTTCAGATTTTGTCAAAAGATTCGATCTACTCTACTAATTCTCTACTTTCGAATTTTGTCAAAAGATTCAATCTACTCTCAAAATTGAGAGCATAGAATTAGAATTCTAGATGGGTCAGGTTGTCCCCGACCCAAAATGGAAAATTTTGCTTAGCTCCTTCAAGATGAGCATCACATATACATAAGGTACTCAGAATCCTTGATTATTCCCACCAGTTATTTTTTAATGTAAATTTTGTCTTATTTAATCAGGGCATTTTTTCGATTCAATTAGGCAAAAATTTCTGTTTTGAAAAACCGATGATAAAAAATTAAAAATTCAGTAAAAGACTCATCCAGGAAAAAAAAAAAAAAAAAAAATTTAGTCTACCCGAACAGAACGCCTAAATATATTTAAACCCAACCCAAAATCGAAGGGGAAGAAAAGGAATCCATATTTTAATACAATTATGGAATAGTCTAGGGTTATATCTCTAATATCAATTTTATTTGTATAAAAATGAAAGCAAATACCCTCATTAGTATTCAAATATATATATATTTCTTTTAAAAAAAAAATATTCTGGACATTCATTTGAAATGTTGAGTCAAATTCAACACCTTATATAAGATAATTAATATCAGTAAGTTTTTGTGATAACAAACAAAATAGATCAGAATATTTTCTTAACTAGAAAGCTTAATTTGATAATATTCTTTTTAATAATGATTATAAGCTTTAGATATTCGGTGCAAGATGTGATCCAGTAACTATTATTAATAATGAAAATGCTAACTATGTGCATTTTCATGTTCCGAGCGGATGATTTTGAAAAAGTTACAGTGCAGTTGTCGCTGACTTGTTGTTTAATACCTTTAAACTACCATGCTGACCAGGCAGTTCAATTTTATTTTTCTCTGTCATAATTTCAATTCCTAAAGAAGAAAAACAACATCAAAACGTAAGATCTAATAATGTGTTAGTTGACAAGGTGTTGCCAGAAAGAAAACTTATTCTGTTGGTGAATAAGCACTTTAATTTGTGTTTTTTGGTCATTGGAAAAAACTATGACCTGCAACTGAGATTTATTGCTGGCATTCGCAAATTGTTGCATAAAACCAGGGCTGCGGAGTCGGTGGGAAAATGGACGACTGACTCAGACACTGGGAATTTTAACAGATCCAACTCACTCTTTCGCTCAAAAATGGGCCGACTCCAACAACACAGACCTGCTTGTAAAATGGACGACTCCGACTCTTGACTCCACACCCTGCATAAAACACATTTTGTACAAAAGAAGCACATTATGATCATGTGACTGGAGAGATGATATTTTCTCATCCTCTCCTAAAGTGACATTAAAAGTCGCATGAAAGTTTGCAATAAAGTACTAGAAAAATAAGAGACTACTGTAGTTTTGCTACTTGTACACGCTACTTCTGATCCCCTGTATATATATAATGAAATCTTAAGTAAACACAATGACTAATAAATCATAAAACAAAAATTGATACTAATATATATATAATTTTTCTTTTTTTTAATTTCAATTCTCCAAGTAGTAACAGAAAATTATAATGCATAGTACCAAAATAACATTGGAATAAAGATTTTCCCTGATATGCAAAAATCTTCCCCTTATCTATTTCCTTTAGAAATATAAACACACACAAAAAAATAAATAAATGAAAAATTAGTTACAAGTTAAAAGAGATTTACCTCCAGTTCCATATCCTAGAGAATACATAATTCTGCCCAAAAGATAAACAGCCCCGGCACTAGCGCTCAATCTCTAACAAAGAACAAAATTTCATAATTTTAAAACTGGAATGCATTTTTATAAGTATTTTTAAAAAGCTCAAAACTAATACATTATTGATATTTTTATTAAAAAATTGCATTTCATAAAAGTCTTGCTGCAATTGTTTTACCTTTTTCATGGGAATTTTTGCAAAATTTAAGGTAAAATACTATTTTGAAAACTTTTATATAAGAATTTTTCATTTAATTACATAGAAATTTGATTTAATTTCAGTCATTTACATTCAGATATGTATAATATATTAATAGAAAGTGTATCAAGCTAATATTCGCTGGATTTCTATTTTGTTGACAAAAAAGCTTTCAAGACACAGATAAAGTTGTAGAAGCATTAAAAGGAAAAAAAAAATTTAACAATATAATCTTTTTTATAGCTATAAAATATTTATTTGAAGGTTAGGGGGAGCATTATCCAAATTATTGTCTTGTTTATATTCATGATATAATATATATATGGAATATATAATATATTTCTGCACACCCTTTAGTTGCTTTTCTACAAATTGTTATTTGTGTACTTTCCCATTGCCCATTTTTGGGTAAGCAAAAATCAGTCAATGCCAAATAGTGCAATTTAACGGCAATAATGGTGGAAGGAACCAATTGTTTTTTTATTTAATCTATACTAATAAAAGAACAGATTGCTTTCTGTGTGTGCCTGTCTGCAATGGCTAATGAAATCTACGGCATGTACGAGGTTGACATTTTTGGTGAAGACAGTCGAAGGTCTTTCCTAGTGCACCTGGTTCTCAGAATTTTAAAATTTTAATTAATAGCTGAGTAATTAGCAATCACAACTCACTCTCATCAAGCGGCCTAATTAAAAAAGTATTTTTTTCTTCAAAACCACAAGCTGACTGGAATTGAACCCCGCTGCGAGGCTAGGAAGGCTGACTAGAATTGCACTCCATTTCGAGGCTAGAGATTTGCAAAAGGAAAAAGGATAGATTTGAATCCGGATTCAGTGGGTTCCTACATTTCTAAGTACACTAAGAATTTTTAAAGGACATTATATAATTTTAATATTGCTTTTATTGAGTTGAAATGAACACACCTGTGATTACTTTTTAACGACAAATCCAAATATTCTTTGAAATACAACAGCAATTAGCAAATATAAATTAACAATTCTAATTTTTTGAGTGTTTTTTATCTGGCAGCTGTTTGATAAATCATTTGAGCATAGACTTCTCAATGACAAGAGACCACGTGTGTACCATTTTCGCAGGCAATGAGATGCATTCTTCCAGCGGAATTGAAAATTATTTTTAAAAAATGGGGAGAGAACTGTTTTTGATTAAATATCCCAGTTAGTCCACATGACAGATATTATTATGACAAAGACTAGCGTGCTTCGCCCGCTATCGCATAATTTCAGTGCGTGCACAGCAGATATAAAATCTTACAAATTTAAGGTTTATTCAATGGGTCTACCTGTATAAAGAAACGTTTATATTTGTTAGATTTGTGTAAATGGGGAGGGGGTAGGGGGAACTACTTTTGATTAAATATTCCAGTTAGTCCGCATGACAGATATTATTATGACAAAGACTAGCGGGCTTGGCCCGCATAATTTCAGTGTGTGCGCAGCAGATACAAAATGAGATGCATTCTTCAAATTTAAGGTTTATTTTTAAATATTATTGTATGCTCGGGCAATGCCAGGCACGTCAGCTAGTTAGAAAATAAAAATATATAAGTAACAGGTATAACATAAAAAATACATAAATATTAAAGGCTTGAAATTACTGGTCAAACATATTCATCAAAATTTGCATCAGGCAAAATTCTAAAGATCAAAATCCTCTAAAGTCATTTAAAATAGCAACAAAATAATCATAGCCTATATAAAACCTGTGTTGCATTAACTCACTTAAATAAGAATCTTCGTGATTCATGAAGTTTCATAATGTTTATTTTATAAGAGTTATAATTTTTCCAACTGAGTAAAAAAGTGTCCAGGACAGGATCTTTTGGTTTAAGCTGCCAATGGTCTGCCAACTGAGGTTGAAAGACACATCTGGCAGGCATAATTCACTCATATAGTTAATCTTTTGATAAGGGCATGTGGGCTGTTATCTGAAACAGCTCAACAGAATAAATTGCAGGTAATGGAACACCAAGTAAATGCTGGATACAGTTACATTTGATTAATTTTAACACAATTATTCTAATTGATAAATAAATTATGAAAGTTGTAATTTTTCCAAGTGAGTAAAAAAAAACTCCTGGCCTAGACACTTTTTCACTCAGTTAGAAAAATTACAACTTATATGATTTATTTACAAATTAGAATAATTGTGTTAAAATTACTCAGCTGGTCAGAAAAAGCCAATAGTGAAGTAGGCTTAACAACAATGGCACCAAGAATAGATGAAAAGGCTAAGCTGGAAAAAAGAACTGTGAGATTTCTCTCACAGGCTATTAATGAACACTTTTTTTCACTCAGAATCCCCTAATTTTGAAAATTCTTTACCACACGCTGTTCTATAGAATATCCCATCTCTATATTATAATTTTATAAAAAAAGGTCAAGTGTGAGTATTACTCGCGCTCAGAGGGTTCCGTAGAATAGATATATGAATTAGAAATTGTATTATTAAAAAAAAAAACGTTGCTAAAAGAATACCAAGACTTTGTAAAAAACTATACAATGTAGGGTTGGATGTAACTGTATATACTATAAAAGTGTAAATGGATATACCATGAAAGTTCGAAGAGATCTGGAACCTAAATAATATCAAATATAGCTATTCTGTATAATTCCTTTTTTATTATTATGCTAATCTGTTTATGATGAAATTAATTCGTTACTGACAATAAAAGTAGCGCATATTTAAACTTCATTTGGCATTTCATAAAAGTAATTTCAGCGTAGTAATAACCTTTCTTTCTACAGTATAGCTAAAACAAAACCTTTGTACAAATTTTAAATTTGGCATTGTGCTAAGCGCACTTCAAAAGGATGTCGCAAAGTTGCAACACCGCCTTGATCCGTGCAACATTTTTTCAGATTGTTTTTAATTAACTTTTAAAGTCACTCGAGGCGTATTGAGAGATCCACTCAATGCAAACTAGTTGCGAATTTCATAGTATTTATGTGATTTATTCAATTAAATTAGTCTGTTTTTAACAGTTTGACATTTATTACTTTTATACTGCTACTGTTCATTGCATTACACATATGTATCATTAAAAAATGTTAACTAGACTTTAAAAGCTGATGGAACATAGAATACGCCACCCCTGTCATTATGTATGTCCAAACCGTCCGTATCTTTAAGGGTTAATATCTCAGCTAATTACTGACGATTTTTTTCAAAAATCATTATCAACAATGATTTTATACTTCTGCTATGATAGGTACCTCCAGTGCTGCTCAACACTTATGTTCAATATAAAAGGAAAATCTCTGTTCAATGACAGATTTCAGTTAAGCACAAAGTGTGATATGTTTAATCTGATTGTATGGCTAATCTACTTTATTTTTCTTTGTAATTTGAAATCAAATGCTTATGTACTTTGTTCATTACTTTGTAAAACAGATTTTTTTTTAATTATGCTTGAAGATCATTTTAAAGTCATTAGATTGAGCTGTAATTTTAAAACACATTTCATTTGATGTGCTATAATTTTAAAACACATTTCATTTGAAAGTGCATTTTTCTTATTCTATAAAATAAGATATAATGTGAGATTTAGAAATAGTGCAGCAGCAATAAAAGCGAAAGTGTAGGTTGTTACCACCATCCTTATACATTTCTAAAACTAGCAACTGTGCTTCACAGTCATCCAAAAGTGAGCTAGGAATTCTTGGAGACGACAGAAAAGTCATAGCAAAAGAAACATGACTTCATCGATAAAAATATTTTCGTAAGATTGTACCAATATAAAGTCATATTCAGTGACCTTTATTTCTACATGTAAAGAGGCTGAATTCCCTACTACTTATTTAAAATTCTTGGTTTGATATGCACAAATAAAACATTACTGAAAATTTCATTATTTCGACTAACCATAATTAGAGATGTAAAATTGCAAAAAATTTACAAGTGGTTGGAAAAAAAAACATTTTTTTTCTGGAAAATTAGAAATTTTGAAAAAGAAAATAATTTCTCACAAATGCCTTCCTTGCAATTATTTTTCTTAGAAAACCTACCTTAAACATTTTTTACGCTTAACACACTCTAAAAAAATTTTTCACTTT
This sequence comes from Maratus speciosus, assembly GCA_963932465.1. NCBI lineage: Eukaryota > Metazoa > Arthropoda > Arachnida > Araneae > Salticidae > Maratus > Maratus speciosus. Next base: position 37,714,074 of record OZ010791.1, on the reverse strand, counting down.
ACATGAATATGTTGAAAAATAAATAAATCAAATAAATTATTTTTATTATTTTTACTATTAAAAATTTAGTTTTTAAATCTGTTTCCACAGAAATTTTTCTGACTTTATTTAACACCACTTTTTCTAATATATGATTAACTGTTACAATAATCATTTTAATTGCAGCTTCCAGTTTAAATTGCTAATAAAATTCATTTTAAAATTTAAAGAGAACTTTCATCTACTATCACTACAGTTTAGAAGAAAATTTTAATTGTATCTCAACTACATAGTAAGTAAAACCTCTATAATGAATACTCCTGAATAGCAGACACTTCTATTCAGTGAATATTTTTCAATCCTCAATACCTACTTATTTGTATGTTTTTACTTCTCAATAGTGAACACCTTTGAGTAGCAGACAAATGTTATGGCTCCAAGGTGCCTGGTATTAAGAGGTTTAAATGTATTTGCTTTTAATTAATATATAAATGCTACCAGCTTTTGATACAGATTTATTTATACAAAAAATAATAAGTCTAAGAATTTATACTAAAGGTAAAGGTAGACCAAAAAAGTACGTAATTCCAAATGTATCTCTCGATTAAAATAAAAGAAGTAACTTATACTGCCACCGTAAATGAATTTTTTGTGACCAGAGATCTTTCTTAGCTAATATTAAGATTGCCTAATGAATGCTATTGCCTATGAAAATTGGTATATTTATGCTACCATTTATAAAACCAGCTGAAGCTTTAATTAAAAAAGTTTTATAGTAACAAGAACTATGCTTAGCAATTTAATTATCTTTTGTAGGGATAAGGACACACTTCACAAGCTTGCAGTGTGTACCACACAACTATTTTTTTAATGACTAATTTTTTTAAGGGTTTTTCTTTATAATTTATTCAAAATTTCATTATTTCAATACAGATTTATTTCATATTTAGAAAAAGTGCTTTTTTTATATTGGATTGTGCAAATAATATTTCCTTTCAATTAAAAAATGCATTTATATGCAGTTATTAAAATCAGAAATACAACTTTAAAATAATAAATAATCATATGTTTAAAACAGTAAATAGGGAAAATTAAATCATAAAAAATGTATTTACATGTAAATATTAAAAAGAGAAATAAAACTTTAAAATAATAATTAAAATATTATGTGTTAGTAAATGGGGAAAATTGGGCAATATTTAAAATACTTAAATAATAATATTGCCAAACAGTTTCAATTTTAAAACATATTTCTGTTTCAATTAAAAAATGTATCTTAATGTCAATATTAAAAAGTGAAAGAAAACTGGTGAGAATTATGTCAAATGGAAAACAATACATTTAAAACAATTTTCTTATAGTCTCAATATAAAATTGCAGGAGGCAGTGACATTGTTTACTTAACCATTTTATACAAGCTGATTTTCAAATATTTAATTGCTCTTAATCACAAAAACAGTCATTACAAAATTTTTTTATATTCCAAAACTCCTGAAATTTCACAACGTTGGCATCAATGCAATTAAAAGATATAGTTTGCAAAGTTCAATTAATTAATAAATTCAGCCATGAAAATTAACTGAACTTAACTTACTGGATATGACAAACCACCAACAGAGAGCAGGAATAAAAATTGTGGATAGTTTTCGAGGCTGGAAGAGAACAAAAATTCTTATTTTAATTTTGAAAAAAACTTCTGACCATAAATTCAGATATTTACTAAACATACTTACAAATTTCCATGTGCTCTTTGAAGACAATTGAAGACAATGTTGTTATCACTGTACATTGCTGGATACTTAAAAAGAAGAAAAAAATCATTAATATACTTATCAAATTACTTAATACTTTACAGCAAACAAACAAACAAAATTTTATGAAAAGAAAATAATTTAGAAACTAATAAATTGTTTATTATTTATTTATTTAGCTACTTAACTACTGCTATATATATTGGATTCAAAAAATTAAATTACAAGCAAATATTTTGTTTAACTTACAAAATAAATCTACAATAATAAAGATAGAAGTTTGTTTGCCTGTTCTGAAAAGACTGCTAGACACAGAGATACAAGATTAGGAAGGAAGGTACCTATGTGCCTGAAGTTATGTACTTTAAAGCCAGTTTTTGGATTATTTTTTTTTTAATTTAATTTTGCATGCAATTTTTATGATTTTTCCCCATTAGCAAGAGGAATCTGGTCTCAATCTTTTAGCCCAATATAGTAAGTTGTGTCTTCTTTTTAATAAAGTTTATTCAGAATTTGTGCGGCAATTTTTGAATGTTTTGAGAATTTTTTAATGTGATTAACATTCTTAAAAAGAATCTAGTCTCCAGCAATTTTAGTAAATTATTTAAAGTTTCAGTGTATTCCTCTGCCGACTGAAAATATTTGCTCGGGGGCTTGTGATAATTCCAAAACCTTTCTCGAGATGCAGTTCAAAAAGTTGTGTCAGGCACACATTTTTGGCATTCATTCTTAACAGGGGTACTTTTAGAATTATTGTGATATTGGTTTATATCATATTTACCAATAGACTTTTGTTAGCTTATGTACATTTATTTTTACACATAATGAAATCACCTTAACACAGTGGATTTTGTATACCTTTTGAGCATTGTAAAAGAGATAATCTCTACTGCCAACACTTTCTCTGAACTAGTATTCTTTAATAATTAACATATTATAAGTAAATATATTATTATTGTAAAAATGTCGCGAAATAATTTTTCTAAGCTGAATTTCTTAGACTTGTAAAAAATTAAGTGCAGTAAGTTTGTAAAAAGTAATTTTTTTATCTGGCATAAAAAGCATTTCAGTTAAAAATTATATATAAATCTAATATAATTAGCAATGTCATAATTTCCTTTATGTAATCAAACTATTCATTCTTTTATATAAATTAAGCATAGCAATTAGCGAATACAATAAATACCTGCAAGTTAAAGAATAAATAGTCAGTATCTTTTTTTTTTTTATCATGCTAATTTTCCCATTATAAATTTACAGCAAATGGAGCTGAAGAATAATGAAAGAATTATGCTGGCTGAATCACTATTGCAAAAGAATAAACAAAAAAAGAACTAGTAATTGGAATAAAAATGTTAAGCAAAGCAAGAGCTTCTTCAGTAAATATTCAATAAATGCTTTTTTTACTTTTGAACTCATATGCACCAAATAAAAAATTGTTAGGGATTGAAAAGGCAGCAAAACTTTTTTTTTTTTGAAACACTGAATGTCAATAATCCCCACATTGTGGTAATAATGCTGTTACTTAATATATTGAGGATTTTAGATATAACTGGCTATTCTTATATTTACTCTGAATGTGTGTCAATGATTAACAGAAATTTTTGTAAGTACAAATGTAAAATGAGCTGTCAATGATCTATTTGTTTTATTATTTGTGGTATGAACTAATTTAACCCTTAAATGCCTGAATTTTCAAAAATCATTGTAATAATGTTTTTCGGCTTTCATTTTTAAAATAAAACATGAGAAAAATACTTTAAAAAATCCTATTTTGTTTTAAGTATGGCTTACGGCTAAAAAACAGTTTGTTACTAACTGGCAATACTGGTCTATAATTGAAAAAATAATTTTCCTTGATAAAATTCTACAATGTTAAACACACAAGAATTTCAGGAACTATAATAAGAAATAAATTTTACTTGCTCACTGCAAAAGAAAATAGGGTATTTCGCAAGCTTCCAAACATAACAAAAAGAACAAGTAGTAACAATTGAAAAAATAAATCTATCTTTATTCTTAAACAGCACAAGTGTTGCTATCTACATGTTGAAAATTGATTTAATAATATTTTCAGAATGTATTTTATTGGCAACATTAGGCATTATAGCTTCAATATTATTCTAATAGTATTTTAGAAGCCTAAATTGGGTATGTTGCCGAAAAGCAACACCTGGCATTTAAGGGTTAATTACTTATTTGCAGTTTTTATTAATTCTGTAATTACTTAATGTTCTGTCTAGGCAAGCGCTGGTGAACCTTTTTTGTTGCCGGGTGCCAAATTTCACAAAAAAAATATTTTATGTGACCATGATATGCCCAAGTAACAAACAAATTTAATAGGTGGAAAAATAATGGATAAAAATAACTTAAAATTTTCTATTAAGATTTTAAAAATATGATGAACATATATATAGGTATTACACTACAATAATTATGAAAACAAATATATTTTACAAATTAATTTCTAAAAAAAATTACTGCGATGTAATTTGATTTCTGTTGTTGCATCTTAATATCAGATTAATTTTAAAGCAAACTGAACCGGATTTATCTGACAAGAGCTTTCAGTTTGAGATTTGATATAATTAATTTATGAAAACAATGACTCGAAAGCATAAATAGGCAGAAAAACTATTAAAATGGATAACACCAGTTTCATGAATAGCTCTGAAATAAATTCAAAGATGCCATAACTTTACCATGGGAATTTAGTAATGTCTAATAACCAATTTTTGTTGATAGTTTTCAAACATCATCTTTGTTTGAGAAGTTTTTGAGATCATAATCAGCGGTAGAATTGATAAAAAAAAGGCACTGGTTCCAAGGACCAGTAAACATCAGAGTTTACAGATCCGCAGACATCGTCACTGGTTTCTACATAAAATTCTATTAAGTACCTTTAACCCTTTGAGTGACACCCCTCCCCTCCTATAATATAAACCAAACTTCCTTTCAGTTACCCAAAATTTTCGGCATAATAAAATGTAAAATTTAATTTGCTAAAAATTAAATAAACAGTACATAAGCAAAAACTGTAAAATTATTAATTATGTATTTTATTTCAGATTATTTATTTCAACTGACCAAGTTTTAATGCAATTTTTTATTTATTTTTTTAAATAAAACAAAATTCTGTGGTTTGTGGTTTGTTGCGGTTTTCTCAGGAACGGGAAAATTTATGTTTACCTGTCAGAGAGAGAAAAAAAGTTCTGTGGACCACTAAATTTTTTAATTAGTGGTCCGATTGAATTTTTAGTGGTCTCGGACCAGCGGACCACCAAGGATTTTGAACGCTGATAATTAATTAGATTGGAACATAATATGCCACAATTAAAATTTTCATTTAATCAAACTAGGGGGCTCTGCCCCCTACGAGCTACGCTCGCCAACCGCCGTTCAGATATCCCAGATTCTAAAAGCATGCTAATTTCATCAGCCTTAAAAAGTTTGAATTATAATTTTAAAAAATAGTGACGGTCTCCCTGTAAACGGGTTTTCATTCATTTTCCTTTGATTGGAGATTTTTAAGACGAAATCAGCCGCTGCTAAGAGATACAATGGTTGTTTTCGTCTTTGATTAAAAACAAGAAAGAAAAATCATGCGTACGGCATAGATTATGAAACACTTTCCAACACTCCCTGAAAGCTTTAACAAAACTTCGTTATTTAGGGAAATAAGGTAAATAAGATAACTAACTAAACATTTAAAAACTGATTTCAGCAGTTACCATCCATAGCCAAATATTTATTCCAATTCTTCCGAACAGCCGTGTATTTGATCTGTAGGCTGATATATATACTATATAATAGAAAATTTAGTTTATCAAGAAAACGCATAACAGGTTGAAATTTCTCTTTCAGCAATTTAGACTAATAGATGGAAACATACTTCAATACTTTTGTACAGCCTTGTTGTCTACCTAGTACCTTTATTACACACCACTATTTAGCTGAACTTTAATTCAAACTAAATCACTCTTAAAACTACTGAAATTGCATTTCCAGAATTTATCATCTATAGGCGGCCATGTATCCAATTCTTTACGTGGCCTTGTATATCATTTTATCTATATTCTACAAAAATTTCATAGAAAACTACACGCAGTTCAGCATAACACATTTTAAACCCACCTTTGAGCAATTTACGGTCATACTCAGTAACCTTTACGAATTCTTTTGCGTAGCCCTGTATATCAACTATAACATTTACACACACCAAAAGTATGAATAAATATAGTGAAACTTAAAAGCGCATATCATAATTAAAAATGCATTCTCTGCCATTGCCGCTAATATACAGTATTTCTGATAGAAAATACTTGTCTGAAATGTTTTGTATGTTCCTGTAAATGCTATGCACTTCGTATTATACATGAAATAACTTAAGTAAGCCTCACCGACGTATATCAATTTTATTATATATGAATTTGTATAATTAAAATACGCCGCAAGCAATTTTCCCTATACCATTTGTAATGGAATTCTTTTGTGTAGCCCTGTAAATGAATAGTAACTATTCGTTGCACCGCATATGCTACAGAATATTCTGCATGTTTTAGTGCACTTCGTAAATGCATATATTTTTATTATGTTTGAAAGGATGCAACATCTTTATAATTAATTTGAAATGATTTTTTCCCATTGGATGTAATGTAACGGAATACTTTTGACTGTCTCTATAAATGAACTAAACATGCTACAAACTTCATTTGAAATAGGGTTTGTGCTAGGCTAAACGTCAATAACCAAAAATTTCAGTGCGATCCAAGTATATTTACGAGAGTTAGAGCGCGAACAGACAAACCGAAATCAATAACACTTTTCAACTTTGTTGGAAAATGTTAAAAATTAGTTAAAAATTTGAAAGTAAGCTAATGTAAAATGAATTAAGTACACAGAGTCTTTGTCTCAAATATGACAAAATATAGTCTCAAAATATGAAATAAACGTTTTGTCCAAATATATTTTTAATTTAAAGTGTTTTGCCAACTTTTATTTATTTGGCCCTTTTAAATATGACATAATTTCCATCATTTGTGACTTTTAATGGATAATAATGAATTTCGTATTTAAAAATTTTCTTTCCCTTTTAAAATTCACGTGTAACTGTAGTTTTTATGATGAAATTTTCAATATTTTCCTGATTTTTAACACGCAATCACTTAATTCTAATTTGAAAGTTTTTTTCTGTTTAAAATAGCCACGTGTAAATAATTTTTTTATTTGAAAGAAATATTATTCTTTGCGCTGTTTTTAAAATTCGCAGCAGTTTAAAATAATTGCCCTTTTCTAAAATGTGTAAAAAATATCTCTCATAATGCTGAAAATTTGAATTTAAAATGGAAATAAATCCTCAAAAAATGAGTCAAATTAAAAAGGTAATTGCAGTCGGCACATCTGGAACTTCCAATGTATAAAATGATCTAAAAATGTTTAAGTTCCTATGTATAGTTTTTCTTATATAAAACTTTTTTGATGGAACGATTTTGACCATCTTTAACATTAAATATCTCTTAAAATAATTATTCGATTTAAAAACTGTCTGCATCAGCGTGTTTATCAAACACGTCTCTATAATACCACCGATTTTCATATTTTTGTATGAAACAGTTTTCTTAATATTAACGAAGAAAGCCCGGTCATAAAAAAATATGGATGCCGATCTAATAGGAGTATACCCGGATGATCTACGCAGATTTTCATTGGTCCATTTACAAATCAAAACTTTTTTTTATATATAGAAGGATTTATAAAATATCAGTTGCAATTTTTTTATTTTGATTTACTGTCACAATCAATGCGTGCCAAAATTGGCATACATGCCATAGGTTCACCGTCCTTGGCCTAGGCCATTCTTTAAAGGTGCAGTACCCTGTCCTTTTTAAAATTAAGAAAATGCAGCTTGCTTTTTTTTTTAAATAGTGAAATTCACCTTTAGTTGTACCCATAGATATCTTGCAAATAAACTTCCCCATACCAGAGTATTTTTAAATATGTTTGCACGACACCTTGCAAAGAAACCTTGAAAAGAGAAGCATCTTTCTTTAGAAAAAAAACAATAGAAGATTATTAAATCATGTTATAAATTAATTGTTTTTAAATTTGTAATTCATAAAATCATTTAAAAATTAATGTCACTTTATTACATTAAAATGTATTACTTTTTTCCCTTGTATCATTATTAAATACATTACAAAAATCTTGATGAAATATTGCCTTTTTCTACTGAACTAGTGCCCTTTTTTTTTCGGAACTATCACCCTGCTCCTTTTTTCTTTCAATAATAAATACTAAATTATTAATTATTTTATAATTAAAGCATAAAATTGTATATTATTTTCCTCATTAGTGAGGTAATTGTTTAATAATTATTAATTTTTAGGAATGTTAAAAATTTAATATTAAATGCAGTTATTAATAATTTTAATAAATGTAAATATCAATGAGTAGTATTTAATAAAGTTTTACATAATTATTATAAAATATTAATCCGGATAGCTAATGTTATTGTATGCTACTAACTATGAAATTACTAATTTGCAGTTTTTATAATTTATGTAATTACTAACTAATAATTATAATTTCATTAATTAAAGCATAAAAACATAGATTATATTAGCAATTAGAATTTTAATTGTTTTAGCAACATAAAATTCTTGATAGCTATTCTGTATTTTAATGCAGGGGGAAAGGAAAAAAAATCATAAAAATCTGATTTTAATTTTTAAAAATCTGATTTTAATACAAAAAACATGAAAAACCTTTTAACCTTTTTGTAGGCTCATGAATAACTTAAGAATACATTCAATACTGAAAGAAAACATAAATAAAATACTAAACTAAACAATATCAAACAGAATGTTAATTTAACAAAATAACAATAATAAAGTAGAAGAAAATATGGTGAAACTAAAACTTACTTTGATTCCAAATTTTTTTCTGGCCTGGCCTACTCTAATCCCATGCCACATAGCTACAATAACAGAGGATGTCCCAACTAACAAAACATACCCGTAATCTCTAGGAACATCGATCACAACCATTTTTGTGATTCTGTAAGAAAGAAAAATTATACATAAATAACAGACAGATATTAAACTAACACATAAGATGAACAGATCATTTTCAATAAAAGAGATCTGTACACAATTAAATGGGCTATAAAGTTTAAAAGAACATTATTATTCTACTGTGTATGAAAATTTTAAATGATAGAAATATCAATTGGACAGTAACTTATATATAACATACACGCTTATCCATCCATAAATGATACAAATTTATATAATCATAATATTGATTAAACTTGACCTTCCTGATATAAAAAATACACATTTCAAATCTTAAGGCTGTTCTCAAATCCAAGAGAGCTACTTTTTGAAATTTTCTTTTTAATTCATTTTTTTCCCCAGAAATGCATGAAATTGGCAGGAGTTCTTATTCAAAAACTATATAATTGAAAGACTTTTCCATTTTTTGGTACAGAGAGAAGATCTTTCAGAAAATACTGTCAAAGTTGGAGTTTTGAACCGAATTTCTGGACATGATACCACAAGAAAGGAGAAAAACCAGTCGTCACATGAACACAACTGCTTATAACTCAATAAGTAATTTATTTATAAAAAATGGTAAACTTATTTCGACTCCAAATCGCTTCAATAGTCAGGCCTGTCAATTTTATATCTTTATATTTAAAAATGAGTCAGAAAGTTTCACATTGTTGAGCAGTGAACTTGAGAACCACCTTAAGTAATACATATTACTATCATCCCTCATACATATGATTGTTCTATTGGCAAAATGTATCATCAAGGGTTGCCATATTTATCTCAGAAAAAAAACGGAAGATTTTGATTTACTCCAGTTACTTTTGGTTTTATCACTTTATCATCCTTTTTTATAACCGTACTAAAGATGTAAAATCGATAGTAATAATAATTAAGGACTTTACATTGTAATATTGACTATAAAATAAAAAAAGTGTTGCTATCCAATGTACTATTTATTCACAAATTAAAAGATGTAAAATAAACATATGAATAAAATAAATCTCTATGTTTCGGTTTAATCTTTAAAACCTTCATCAGGAGAAAAATTTTCTAAAATATAAATCGACAAAAACACTTTATATGCTACATCTTAAAATCTAATAATAATAAAAAAAAATAGTACATTGCATAGCAACACCTTATTTGTTTTGTATACGACAGTAATGTTTTTGGTAACAAATTTGTTTAAAAAGAAGTTATTAATTAATCAACCTAATCATTATATTTTCCAATTGTATTTGTATTACATTGTTCAACTAATTTTGTAGTCTGTCATATAATACATATATCCTACTATGAATGAAAAATTAAGAGTTGTACACAAGAAAAAAAATTAATTAAAACGTCCTACAATTCAATGATGATCATGAAAATTTTAGTAATAGACACCCTACAAAAATAAAGGTTTATATTTAAGCATAAAAGGAGATAATAAATCAAACAAAATATTAAAACTTAAGATACAGATATACTAAATATATATATATTTTTTTAATGTAGATACTAATGTAGTCTACAATAATGTCAAGTTCAGATGATTTAATGGTACCAGAGAGTTCATGAATGCACAGTAAATATTATCCAACTCTCCCAAGATTTTTGTCATCCTGATAAGAAACAAGTCATTTTTACTTTTTTTTCCTGCAAAAGGTGAAAATCTGAAGCAAATTAAAGAAGAAACAAATTCTTGAAGCTACCAAAGTAAGATGTAGTAGAAAAACAGAAGAAATCATCATATGGGACACATTTAAACATGCTGTAGAATAGGCCTAAAAAAAACCCTAAAAAATGTACAACTTACAGAAAAATATACAATCTTGCAACCCTAGTAACATCATACTATGAAAAAAAATAAATAAATAAATAAATAAATAAAGATAATTAAAATAATTTATTTTTTATTGTAAATAATCCTCTGATTATTGAAATAGTGAAAATCCCACTGTGCAATTCTAAAATTATCTCTTTCTCTAAACAGTGGTGTATCGTAAGGGACAGGTTTGGCCAGTATGTACAGTTTGATGTTTTTTACTGCCTTCAGGAAAAACATGTTTTTACCATAAAAAAAATCCTCATTTTTCTGTTTTTCTTTCACATTATGAAAATTTATATATACAATTTTTTTAATAAAAATTAAATTAGAAAAAAATTAAACACATTATTAAAACCCCAAATTCTTAAAAGGATGCAATGCAAGCATGAAAAGAATCTATTAAACATGAAATATTGTTCACAGCATGTAGGTAATTTATAAAGTAAAAAGTATTTAAACAAATTGGTACTTTTCCAGTACAGGGGCCTTGGCAAAACAGACAAAATTGCCTTAACGAGATAAGAAAATTTGGAAACATATTTCTGGCAACCTATTCTCTGTTTCATAGACACAAGCAATTTATTCCAATATTTATATAGGGTAGGGGAGTACACAGTGAGACAGCAGCCACTTTGACATTTAGTTATAACTTTTTCTTCAAGCTGGCACACACACATAACGACCTCATCTTATGCAATACGTGGATGTAGTTTCGGCACTTCAGTCACTCGTCTGACAAAATAGCAAATAATTCCTTATTTTATAGTGGTTAAAGTTACATAAACATCTATTTTAAAGTTTATTTCCTTCAATATGACATGTATTTACTTAACCAAACCTAGCTATATCTAATAATGGACTATTTCGGCAAAATGACAAACTTTTTAAAGCGATGAAATTGGTGTAACAGATGTGGCATCCATTTTGTTACAACGTAACGAAAGTACACAGTGAGACATGTCTTATTGTGTACCTACTATGTGATTCTGATGTTAAAAATGTTATTTATTAATAAAAGGGGTTTTTCTCTCTCTCTTTCTCTGTGTATGTGTGGGCGTGTGATGGCTAGGGAAATTTACTAAATATAAGAGGCTGAAAATTTGCATGAAGGTAGCCCAAGGTCTGCCATTGTCCACCCGAGGCTCATATTTTTAATATTTTGAAAATATAGAATTATTAATTAGAAATCATAAACTGAAGAAAATTAGAGTGTAAAAATGTATGATTTATGAAAATATATACATTGTCTCACTGTGTACTACTTGTGGTACACAGTGAGACAATTTTCAATGCTCCGTTATGCTGCTTCTATGCTTTTATAAATCACTTTTTTAAAACAATTTATACATTAATGTGTAGCGCATTTGTGTAGCTTAAAGATGTAGCAAAAAAAAAATTTCAAAAGAATAAAAATCGTTGCCATTTGTTAAGTAATAATAATTTTCATCTCACTGTGTACTACCCTCCCCTAATATAAAGAAGAAGTTTATTGATTTTTGAATACAAATAAGAATGAATTGTATATAAAAAAAAAACAATAACATATATATATACATAAATTCATGTATAAATAAGCATTAAAGTTCACCAGGTTTGTTTTTAAAGCTGTTTATATCATTTGACAAAAAATCTTACTTTTTGGATCCCAAATTATGCCAAGCTTTTTTTTTTTTTTTTAAACAGCCAAGATCTATATAATGGGAAAGTAACCACTGTGGTACTTAATTGAAATAGTATTCTAATAAAGCAATTTATTTATATATGCATTTATTTTTCCTTCTATGCTAAATATAGAGTAGTTGATGTTATAAAAAAAGTTTGGTAATATTAATTGGATGAAATCATTGGCTTACATTCAAGGAAATTTTTTTCTCTCCAAGAAAATCTCACTTTTGCCAAAAGTCTCATTTTAACATCAAATGATTAAGTCTTCTGTAGAGTATATACATAAATTGGACTGAGAATTATGCCAAGTTCATGCAACAATATACAGTAGACTCCTTCAAATCTGCACGTCATCACAGATGTCAACAATGAATTGAATTTAGTTCAAATGTAGGGGCAAAATTACAGAATTTTTTAGTTTTATATCATTCTGTATCTATTTTAATATATAATTCTCGATAATATGACAGAACTTGTGGTTTTTCATGAAGGAAATATAAATTTGTTTCTGAAAAAAATCAAGATATTGCTGATATCATAGGTAACCATAATCTTTTCCCCAAATATAGGTATACATGTATAAGCTTTTTTGGTTATTAAGACTGGCAAAACATGAAATAAAACTTTCTTACTTTATGATTTTGATGTGAATTAATAGGGTACCTTTATGAGGAAAGTTTTATTGAGTAATTCAAGGAAAATATATCATCTTTATTATGCATACTTAATTATACATTAATTATTTACTTTACCTTTACTTTAAATAATTTAATCATTTTAAAAAATATCTTTCTTTTTATCATATTAGTTTATTACTTAATTATTTTAATATTTTACTATATTGCAAGAATTCATTTTGATTTTGATTGCATTATTACATTCAAATCACTGTTTAAAATATGTAAACAAAGCAATGACCAGAAATCCGCACAACCTCTGGTCCCAAGCTGTGTGGATTTGAGGGAGTCTACTGTATATATTAGCAGAACCATGTGGCTTTGTCCATGTTAGCCACGAGAGCCTTACAAGTAAAACAAATAAAAAATGCAATGATATGGCGAGCACAACAACGGAGCTCTGTACATTCCCACACATAAATCATTAAAAGACAATCAGGAAAAAATGAAATTACTTTGCACAATCATAGGAAAAACCTCAGCTTTATGAATGAGAATGCGCATTTTCTTTGGTGCATGTAACAGAAAAGTATACAATTTCCCTGAAAATATGAAAAACAACAACAACAACAACAAAAAAACAAAATGGCATAGCATTTAGTGAAACTCTATTTCTTATGGCATCTATATATCAGAGATTCCCTCAGGTTTAAAAAGGGGCAGGATGCTGCTGGTAGAAAAAAATGACACTTTTTTATTCCTACGGGCGTTTTTTAGATTCTAACGTGTACTTTCGATTTTTTTAATTTTTAAAACCACTTTTAATATTTAAAATTCATGGGACTCTTTTCAAAGCAATGAGGAAGTTTTTACTATGTAAACAATTTTTTTAAAACAAAAAAGAGTAAAGACAAATTTTCTGAATAAGGGGCAAGAAGAGTGCTAATTTTATGGATGAGTTCAAGGAGGATGCTATTTTGTAAATCAAAGGGTGGGAAGGGTGCAGCCCCCCCCCCCCCCCTCTGAAACTATCTAAGGGAAACTATGTATGTATTATGGAAAAAAAAAAAAAAAAAAGCTTTCCTTGAAAGAAAATCTTACACAAAATATCTAATCAAAATTCAGCAATAGTTTGTCTTATTCATCTGATGTTCCATTATCGGTTCCTAGCTTTTATTGGTGACGAAATTGCAAAAGTATTTAGTTCTAATATCACTGAAAACGTTTTTAACTATTTTTTTTAGCAGATTAGTTAAGCTGTATTTTTACTTCTACCTAAAACTGCAGATAAGATGTTGTGAAATGACTTAAAACTTTCAATCCCCCACCCCCCCTCCCTCCCTCCACTTAAACCTTTTGGTGGTTGAATTTCTAAAATCGGTGAAATACACATTAAACTTTTTCTAATACATATTTATATTTATTATGTTGAATTTCATGCTCCTACCTAAAACTGTTACTGAGATATGGTGAAATCCCTTAAAACTTTCAACACCCCTTTAAAGCCTTAGGAGGTGAATTTTCAAAAATCCTTTCTTGTTGCTTGCCTAGCTCATAACAGCAATCTACCGTCCAAATTTTGTGATCCTGATTTTGGTAATTTCAACTTTGTGTTCATGAGTCAATCAGTCAGGAGTTCTCTTGGCTTAGATGTATTGTAATCCTGCATCCACCATCTTGGATTTTTTTCTTGCATGAAAACTCTTTTTTGCCAAGCGATAAATGTTGGCAATTGTTAAATATTGTTGATAGATGAATATAATATTGAAAAACTGGACTATAATAATTATAACTATTAAAAAACAATTTTTAATTCACGCCAAGAAAAAAATCAAAGATGCGAAATTATAATACATCTGTTCCGTTCTCTTTATTATATACATTAGTATATGTATATATATATATATTTCAAGGAAAATTTTTCAAGGATTTTTTCCTTATTAGCTGAATGAATCTAAAGTATATAGGGTAGATGTGCCAGTAATGGACACCCTTAAGGAATTTCTTTAAAATTTATTTTTTTATTAATAGTTAAAATTATTATATTCCAGTTTTTTCAATATTATATTAATCTATCGACAATATTTAACCATTCTTATAGCCTCATTTCCCAATATGAATAGAAATTTAATTTTAAATAACAGAAATATATCAAAACACCCAAAAGCCCAGTAATGGACACCCTCTGGCCCAGTAGTGGACACCCTCTGTTCCAGTAATGGACACCCCATAAAAAGTAATAAATATAATTGTTTTTATGACTATTTAGAACCAGAATTTAATGAATACATACTAATGAAACAAAATAGTTATTTTCAAATAAATTTAACATTTAGGATACCAGTAATTAATAAAGTATTTGTGATAATCATTTATTGTTTGTATCAATAATTGAAATTATCAGATGATCGATGTTTTAATTATTTTAGATGCATAGATTAAAATACTAAATATCAGGCAATTACAGCTATCAAATTATTGTAACAGTGATGGATTTAAAGGGTAATTAAAAAAAAGTTTTGGAATATTAATGTTTAGTTTTGTGCCACTATTTTTAAATGTTTAGTTTTGTGTCACTATTTTTAACAATCTTCCAGACTCTACTTGATATATCATTTATAATAATTAATATTATAAATATGAAAGAAATGATATTGTGAGTTGAATATTTTAAATACTAAATAAAATAATTTCAAAATAAAACTGTAGTACTGATGTTTGAGGCCAATGATCTGCAGATTTACTATAGTTTCATGAATATTACCTGCAACTTTCATTAATAGTATTACATTTTTTTTTTTAAATAAGGAAACATTTAAGACAGAAAATAGATTTTTAATAGCTTCTGTAACTTAATTGTTTTTATTTAAACGGAGAGGGATTAAGCCGTATGAGCCCCTCTTTGACTGTGCTCTTAAACAATATTTTTTGCTTCCTGGCTGGTTTGATTGCCGGATTACAAAATATGCAAGGTACTACATAAAAAAATAAATAAATAAAATAAAATATTGAAATTTCATAAAATCTCATAAAATAACTTAAAAGCAGCTATTTATAAAAGTTTTGGTGTTATTACATTTTGGTAAGTATAATTTAAAAATTAAATTTGATTATTTAGGTTTGCAGTTAAACCAAAGTGTTTTATGCACTATAAACATTACTAAAATTGCATTTTTAGCAATGTCTACATGGGGTGTCCATTACTGGAAAATGACTAATTAACCATCCCAGTAATGGACACCCCTCTTAAAATCTTAAAAATAAATGAAATTTTGTAAATGGCCATTGGTATATAAAATTCAAAGTTTTCTATTGCTACTCAAACAAAAACATTTAAATTTTGCAAGAAAATAAATAATATATAAATTGATTAAACGAAGCCAACTCTTAGCCTCTTCATTAAGATTTTCACAGAAAAACAGCGAAACTTTGAAACATTATTTTCTGCTTCCTGATTGGTTTGATTAAAAGTGTCAACAATAACCCAGTTTTATAAAACATACAAGGGGGAATTATAAAAAAAATAATTAAAGCTAAATATTTATTAGTTATTTTTTTATGAACCAAAAACATCAAGGGGTGTCCATTACTGGAAGGGTGCCCATTACTGGCACATCTACCCTAGGTATTTCTATGTTTTCAATAATTGTTTCGTTAATTTGTCTAAAGTATAAGTAAATAAGAAATTTATGTTTGTTTTTTTTAGTCATTAACGCGGTAGTAATATATAAACCACATATTAAAATAGTATTGTAATTTTTTAATGAAATTAAAAAATCATGACATAATTAAAAATTAATAAAAGAAAATATGAATATTATTTTTAAATTTTATTACAACAGAAATTTAAAATGTAGTAAATTTTATTTTGAAAACAGCAATTAAAATTTTCCTTTGGCAATTTAAACCATTAAAAATCTCTCTGTTTCAACATAAATTTTAAATCATACTAAAATTGACTGGCATTTTGCCCACTTGTATGACAAATGAAGGTTATGGAATTATTTGTAAGTTTACATCAAGCAAAAATCTATAATTTTACCTCAGAGTAAGAGGATTAGTTTTCCGAAGAAAGCAAAACAAACAAGTGTTTACCTGTTTGATTGTTGTGATTCAATGAATCAAATGACTCAATCAAGTATTCTTTCTTTTTTTTTCACCCACTCGCTTTTGGAGCTTCCTATAAACAAAATAAAAGAGGAATCAAAATTGAAAAGAAAAAAATACTCTACACGAACTTTTTTTAACCGCATAATAAGAACGTATTTAGCAAATTACTCACAAGGAAATAAAATCTCTTCTCAAATCTAAAATGAGGAAAATTAGTAAGTTGACGGCTGTGACGGGATGCGATTATTCAGCATATTTTCGTGCTCTGCTCTTGAGGTCTTATCATTTACATTCATATCTTATCGGAATTTTTATCAATTTTTACCTTAATTTTATTTATTAAATTTTTAGTAAAGCCACCTTTTCTTGAAAAAAGACAGGAAAATATTAAATATCTGCATAAATAATCCCTTAATAAGGCGATACGAGATTTTTTTTTTTTTTTTTTTTTTTTTTTTTTAAGGATTATTGCTCTTTGAGAAATACGATTATAAAAACAGAGAAAAGGAGGAGAAATTTTTATAGGTCATTGAAAATTGACGCATTCTTAGTTTTCTGACTTTATTTTAATAAGAGAAGGCTCTTTGTTTGTGCCTTTTTCTACTCACAGTGTGCATCCTCAAATTGTCCATACTATGGCATATACCCGCAGAGGCGTGGCTGTTGTCACTCATGGATGATGTCCCATTTTGGCGTTGGCGTTTCCGGTGTTAAATCACAAGACCCAACCAATCCACGTCGCGTTCTAGAATATAAAGGCTATCCCTGGAAATTGGCTATCCCTGTAATACTTAAAAAAGTGCTAAAATATTGTATCCCTTAAATGTGCAACGATGCTGCTGAAATATACAGATCGCATCGACATCTGCAGGATATTTCTACAACTGCAAGATATTGCTATTCTATACAATATAATACGAAAATCTCGCAGATGTCGCTGCGATCGATACTTGGGATTTTAGCAGTATCGTCGCACATTTAAGGGATACAAATTTTTAGCGTTGTTTGGATAGCATGTTTCCACACTAGGTATTCTAGGCGCTGTATCTCTGTGCTACGAAAATATCGTACGTCTACGAGACCTGAATTTCCTTTCTGCTACAGCGTGAAGAACATTTTAACACTGTTCCCCCTTCGTCCAATAAACAGTCTTTTACGGAAGGTTTTTCCCTCGGTTTTTCCCCCGTAGAGGCGTGACTGTTGCCATTCATGGGTAAAGTTCATTCCCTTTATTTCCCCCCAAAAAGTTGTTCTTTTTAAAATAGCATGACGGTATTTTCATATGAAGTATGATTATGGCTTGTACACAACAGAAGACAAAAAATTAAAAATATATGCAATTTTTCTATGTTTACATATTATATTTATTGTATTGTTTGAAATTGCTTCCTTAACTATTGATTTAGCAGTTGGGTATCATTAATATTTTCGTGCTCAATGATTACAAAATAGGAAAATAAAAATTAATCTAGTTTTGCTTTTAATTATTTAAATTAAATGAAAGAGGTGTATTTAAATTTTCATTAAATGAACCGATAATTATAACTTTTATGTTTTTAGTTTCAGTATTTTTCTTTGGAAAGGATTTTTTACGAATAAGTATCATTATCATTAAACACATATTGCACATATCATTTCAGTTGGAAAATAAAACAATTTGTTTCAAGCTGGGAAATTTTTTAATTCTCCTCCCCCCCCCCTTCCCGAAAAAGCATTTGTACCTACGACCCTGACAACTGCAATGAAATACACTGATTGGTTGTAATACTTGCCCCTCGTAGACCAGGAGAGACGGTTTCGTCATAATGTAAACGCAGCACTAATCTAGAATCTAGAAATAAAAATCCCATGGGATTTGTTTTGTCTTACCTGAAGCTTCAGAAACCTCGCCCAGCCACTTGGACGAGTTTGATAGTGATGCAGACGAGTTTTGCTAGTGATTATATCATATCTGCATGTAGGGGTGTACTTTAGGGGGGGGGGGGAGCTTCTCCCTTCAATATGTTCAAGTAGTAGGGCGCCACAGAAGGTTTAAGAGAGTCGTGAGACTCCATAAAGAAAGGGTGTAATTAGTAGTAATTATACAAGCACTTTATTTTAAATGTTAAATTGGAAAATAATTTACTTTTAATTTACAAGATTTATAGAAGACATTTAATTTTGGAATTGTTGTTATTATCCCTACTCCCTAACAAAAACAATTTATAGATGCGGAAAAGAAAATTCGGAAAACAGGAGGGTGAATAAGTGTAATTCAATCCTTAGAAGTAGAATTCTTCCCTTATTGCATTATCTCAATAGTTGTTGGTCTCCCTTGGTATAGTAGGAAGACCGGCTAACTGCGCTTATGCAGACCCTTCTTTGCCTATCCCTGTATGAACTGCGCTCGGTGTCATGGGGACCGGATGTCATTGTCACCCCCGTCTCTTATACTTATGGGCACGAAGTGACAGCTTTTTTTGTTAGAAAGACTCTTTTCTGTTGGCGTTAATTTGCTAAGTTGGGCGATTTATCGACAATTTCGGCTATCAGTAACGCTTTTCTTAAACTCGCAAAAATTTAGTGAAACCTCTCTGCCGTTCCATTGAAAGATGAAAGGGCCACTTGCCGTTCCATTGAAAATTGGCCCTTATGAGGGGTGGCCCTTGAATAGGGGTGACCAAATTTTTCATTTATCTGTCTTTTTATCCCGCGATTTTAAAAATCTCCATATTCTTTGAGTAAGTTCTCTTTGTTTTTAACAATATTTTTTATTTGATTCTCGCTGCAATTAAACTGTGAAGCCAATTTTCTTGCAGATGTTCCTTGATCATGACAATTAAGAACTTTTATTTTGTCATTCAAATACAAATGTACTCTTTGGCTTGATTTAGGTGCTATAATTTTGAATTTTACATAAGCTTGAGCATAAAATTTCTAGTCTAAAAATTGTACTTCAATATGCATTCACAGTTTTAGTAGATGTGGAATCAGTTTTCTAGATAACCTGTTATCCTTTGTGTGCCCAGAACAAAGGATCAAGTTCCCCCTCCAACCCAACCCTACAGGTTGAAAGGTCAAACAAAGTGTGAGGAAAACCTGTTTGTCTCATCTGTGGAAAAGTTTGTAGTTCTTCATTGTGTTACTAAATCCTTCCCATCTCCTCTACCTTCTTTGTTGCAAGCGCAGTTGTTTGTTGAAATCTTATCTTTTGGTTCAGGAATTCAATCAGCAATTCCTGTTTAGGATTTAAGGCACATGTGAAAAAAATAGCCTTTATGAGGGGTAGGTGCGGCCCATAATAGGAGTACATTTAACATTATGTCTATGGGAAAATTTTCCGTTCCTAAAAATATTGGCCCTTAATAGAGGTGGCCCTTGAATAGGGGTGGCCTTTAAAAGAAGTTTCACTGTATTCATATATTTTATATATGCACACAGTAATTTTTTTTGTCAATAATAACTACAGTAAAACCCGTTTAAGAAGTTCCCGCTTAAGAAGTTTTCCCGTTTAAGAAGTTTATATTTTCGATTCCCATTTTTCTCTTATTCTTACAACACTAAAATAACTCGTTTAAGAAGTTTTGTTCGAAACTCTTTCCCGCTTAAAAAGTTTTATTTTTCCTTCCATTTTTACTTTCAAAGCTCGTTTATTTTGTCTTTTTGATTATTATTTTATTTTCTGTGCTGAAATCTCTTTCTTTATTATTCTTCGCTATTCAAAAAAGTCAGTGTTTAGGACTGATAGCAGATGTGGTCACCTCTATTTCACCTTAAAATCTGTTTAACGTGTTTGATGGAAATGGAATGTGGGTAGAGGATGGGCCTCTCGTCACTGTAACAATAGTGACTGATAAGAGAAAAGGGAATTGCTCCGCCCTACCGATGGGTGGTTCTTTCAGTTCAATAGTTACAACAGATTCTTTCCCACCACCATATTCCATAAGTGTAATGTACCAAATCTGCGTTTGGTTTATTCATTTCGCAGTTTTTAAGTCAGTGTAAAGTACATAACATCAAAGCTTTCTGGTTAGAAAATACACGGACAAAAAATTCTGTTTTTTCCCCCAAAAAATGTCGGGCAAGGCAATTACAAGGAAAGCCTTGTCAATTGAAGACAAAATCAAAATTTTGAAAGAAGTTGATAGTAACGCCAAAACAACAAGAGTTGAAATTGCAAAGAAGTTGAACATACCAGTGGCTACTCTGAATGGAATTCTAGCAAAACGAGATCTCATTTTAAATTGTTCTGAAAAATCTGGTAAAATTAAAAATGTGAAAAGAGGAAAATATGAAGTTATGGAAGAAAAGTTATTGATTAAAGGTTGCCGAAACAAAAAAAAAAAAAAAACTAAAAACTATAACCGATTTTTTTTTTTTTTTTTTTTTTTTTGCAAAAACATATCAAATCACTCTTAAAGAGAAATTTCTTGTCTTGGATTAAATAAAGAGTTTCTACAGTAATCTATTTAAGGTAATAAAGTATTTTTACTTTATTAGCTAATTTTTTAAGTGTGCAAACTAATTTAAATTTCTTAAGAAAACTCAATTTTATAGAAAGTACTCTTTGTATTATTGTACTAAGGTAAAATAAAACCTCTTCTGAATATCAATATTTAAACTATTGATTTTTTTCAAAAAATGCTAATTTCCCGTTTAAGAAGTTTTTCCCCTCCACTCCCTTGGGAAACTTCTTAAGCGGGTTTCACTGTATTAAATCACAGAAAAATCGACAATATAAAAATGCATATCCGTTAATATAAAATGCACAAATTGAAAAAAAAAGGAATAATCAAAACTATGATGATAAAAAATCCATATATAAATATATATGCATATATATCTATATATTTATTTACACAAGAAATTTAAACGTTGGAGAATTTTCTTAAGCTACTTTAGAAGAGAAATTTTCATGAAGAAATAACATTTGTTACCTAATAATACCATTTTTTTCCAAGCATATTATTTTTCGTTCAGAAATATAATATTTGTCGTGGGCTAATTATGTATAGAAGCAAATATTTTGTCAGGTTTAAACTAATTTCTTGTTGACTGTGCCTTCAGATGTTTCATTCTAAGATTCTTCAAGAACCTCAAGCATATGCAATATTAACATTTATATACAGATATTTCATATTTCAATTAATGTGCTAGAAATAATTTTCATCTTAAAATTCTTCTCTGTAGTATTCTGAAAGAAAGATGTTAGGGAAAAAGAACAATATTCTAAATACAAGAATATTCTTGCTGCTGAAATATTCCCATGAACGCCGATTAGTACTTGTTT
This sequence comes from Maratus speciosus, assembly GCA_963932465.1. Lineage (NCBI taxonomy): Eukaryota > Metazoa > Arthropoda > Arachnida > Araneae > Salticidae > Maratus > Maratus speciosus. Next base: position 37,691,818 of record OZ010791.1, on the reverse strand, counting down.
TATTGCTCTTAATATTGTTTTTACTATTATTATTATTAACTTGTTTGGAACTATGGTATTTAAATACTGATTTATTATTTTCTTTCAAAACTTATTTTTTTACAAATTCTAAAGTAAATTTTAAAATTCAAAAGCGGTTGCACGATGTTTTATAATTGAAACTTAAATATGTATTTCCTGATAAAATTTAATTTTTACTGAATATATAATTCTTATAATCACGCAAAATTCTCTTATTCACATGCTTGTACATTAATAATAATAATAAAAAGAGCATTAAATTCTCATGAATTCAAAATTGGGAATTCCGTTATCATTTGAAAACATGCATCCAAAAATGGAGTAAAGAAACTCAATTTCTGAAGCTGCACTTAAGGTGCTTCACAAATTCCCTGCTCGCAACAAAAATTTTTATGACACATTGTCTGATTTTTTTTTATACTTAAAGGAATAAAATTAACAGGACTATTGAAGCGATTTTTAATTGAATAGCATTTTCCATTTTTCAGATAAATAAATCACTTATAGAGTTATAAGCAATTCTTGTTACGTGACGACAAGTTTTTCTTCTTTTCTGCACTGCTTTTTCTTGCACTGTGAATTTGGTTCCAAACGTCAACTTTTACAGTACTTTCTGTAAAATCATCTGCTTTCTCCATAAAATGGAAAAATAACGATTACTTTGAAACTACTGAATTGATTTTGAATAATTCCCGCCCCCCCCCCCCCTCCCCTGAATCCAGGCGGTTTTGTTGGTGTGTTTTAGTCATATGTGATTGTGGTTTCTTTTCTTGTACTTTAATTTCTTACAGCTGCTGGTTACTCTTGACAAAGTACATTTTTGACTACGCTATCAGTGGATAACTTGCCAGTTCTTCCAAAGTTATTTCCCTCATTACCCAGTCTCTTTAGAATGGCCCTTTTTGCCCTTTGGGACATATTTGGCGGGTGTTATAGAGATTCCTTCGTTTTATAATTCAATCATTATAAAAATAAATTCAATATTACAACTGAATGTACTTTTTTTTTCCGACAGTTCCTGCTGAATGTCCTTGATCCTCAAAATCCATAAAATTAATTTCCTTGCTCCGGTTAAAGCACATTTATGACCCATACTCTTACAACTCATTCTGCAGTCAAGTTAAAAAATTTCCAATTCTTCAAAGTGTTTTTTTAAACTAAACTAATTTGCATATTTTGGTCCCCCCCCCCTTTTTTTTGGAGTGGTATTCGATACTCCTGTACGGTTTAGATGCTCATTAAATGGTAGTTTCGGTCAGTGTTCATATCACTTTGCAATACCATTTGTTTAGATAACTTATATTTCTAATGATTTTAAAGTTTGATTTTCCTTTTGTCATTACGTATTATATGAAATTATGGTGTTTGTCCCCAGACTGGCATTTTATGATAATTATTGATGATTTTTTGCCACGATGTTACAAAAGTACTGGATGTTCATATCATTATGAAACCCGGTGTAAAGTACTTTTTATCAGTTATTGTAAAGTAAAGTTTCTATTTACTTTTGGTCTAAAGTTAAATGTATAACGTGCTGTGTCACTATTGTTCTAAATATTGTGCGATTAATCTATAATAACACATTTTTGACCATCGTCCAACATATAGAACAGCATACATTCTAGCTCATACTTATAAAATGTTTGTGTTATTGCTTTTATTTCAGTATTATATTACTGTGAAAAAGTCATTCGTTACACTAGTTTAATCTATTTTTAATTTTTAACAAATTGTTTATAATAAATTTTCAAAATATGGCAATTTTGAGAGAACGGAAGACAACATCGTTGTCAACTACATGATTGTGCAAAAAAAAAAAAAAAAAAAAAAAAAAAAAAAAAAAAAACCCAAGAGCTATCTGCAAAAAATGTGATGTTAGACACTGTTCGAGCTGTTTCTTACCATTTCATTTTAAAGAAACAGTTTGAGTACAAAAAACAAATAGTACTGTCACTGCAGTGGATTTCACAATAGTCCTATACATAGAACAGCCTCTAAATTTGAAGATAATAAAATTTTGTAAATTTTTTAATTTTGTGTCTTTATGAAGCTAAACCATAATTTTTGAACAAAAAAATGAATAATTTTTTGAATTCTTGGTCAAATACGGGTTATTTGTCTTATTTAAAAATGATAAAGGATAATCGATTTCGAGATTACAGAATTCATTCGAGTTTCAAGCAAGGATTTTATTTGCTAAGTTATCCGTTCTTTTTACCCGACTGCCAAAAAGGGTTATGTGTTTCACGCGTATCTGGGTAAGTGGATTTCTTTATACCCACGAAACATCCCAACGGCTGGATGGATTTTAATGAATGAGGGCTCTATCGATTCGTCCTAACCGTCCGATGGTTATAGGCTAAGTTTTGTTTTTATAAATTCAAAATGGAGGCGGTAAAATACAAAATGGCGGTAGAGACAAAAAAAAATTACGCACCCTATTCAGTGGCCTATCATTGGATAGGTCTTTCAAAATGAAGACGATGTTCCATTGACTATTTTACAGTCAGAAGCTCCGTTAAAATATTACACAACCTGGAAGTTGTGTAGGTAGGATCTCTAGCTTTGCTGCAACTGTAACCATCATAGACATCTATAGGCCTCATCAAAACAGTGTTTATAGATGGGAACTAACCATTAAACGCAACTTAAAAGTCATCAATACAAGTAAATAAAAAAAATAGGTAAGTAATATAAAAAAAAAGTTTCACATTCATGAGAAATAATTCGTTAGTTCTCTCTTTACGCAGTCGGGTTTTTGATTTTTTAAATTTAATTGTTACATTATCTATTATTCCCTGGGCCCTTTTATCCCCATTAACCCATTCGGGACCCTGTCAAAAGGCACATATATAGAATTTTTTTCTGGCTCCAGTAATAAAGCAAAGTAATATTTATCATTTTTAATTAAAGCATTTTTGAGATTATGTAACCTATATAAAATCATAAGACGAAACGCAATATTTCACCTTGATTGTAACATAAAATATATAATGTGAACATTAAAAAGTTCACTGTTTTACTTAGAAGGCGACTAAAATACTGAAACAGATGTTACAAGTTAAAAATATTTAATTCTAAATAAATAAAAATAATTAATTAAAACATCAAAGATTTTAAATAAAATGTATATTTTTAACTTGCAACATCGCTTTCATTATTTTAGTCGCCTTTTAAGTAAAACAGTGAACTTTTTATTGAAAGTTCATATTATATAGTGTATGAAAAAAACCTCTTAGAAAAAATGGGTGTCAACCGAATAAATTTTGTGTTAAATACGTCGGTCCCGAAGGGGTTAAAGCAGTGGTTCCCAACCTTTTATTGGCCATGATCCATCCATGAATCATCTGTAAAACCACAATGCCCCCCCTTCCCCCTTCCTCTCACATACACATTATAAAACATATATCTCTTATTATTTACAAATGAACATTATTCAACTAATAGAAGCATAACACAGCTTTAAGGGGGCTGGTCACTCAGCTTCCGATTTCCCCTCACTCATGTAAGTCTATGGGCATTGAATGCGTTCGTATATTTAAAATATCTCCTCTGGGAATTAACATTTTTCATTTCTATTTTTTTTGTACACTTCCTAAAGGATCTCTCTTTTTTTCTTAGTTCTCAAAATATTTCTGAAGTATAGACTGAAGTATTCTGAAGTATAGTAATTTTATAGGAAGTGTTAAAATCTATCTCACAGTTCGCCCGCTTTTAACACATAATATATTAAATGCAGCGTGGATTTTAGAAATATTTTGAAAACTAAGAAAAGAAGGGCCATCCTTTAAGAAGAGTACACAGAAAAAGATGTTAAAAATGCGAATTTCCCGAGAAGATATTTTAAATAGACGAATGCATCAAAAGTCCAATAGACTTAACATTACGGAGGAGAATTACGAAGCTGGGTGACCAGCCCCCTTTAACGATAAGTATTCATTTCTCATTTTTTAATTTATCAGAGAGGTGAATTTTCTATCACGGATGTGTTTTTAATCTAATTCTATAAATGTAATGAGACTATACATCTTCACTTTTATGCTAAAAATAGTGTTATTATTCCTTTCCAACTCAATGTTTAACAAAAGTGTTATATTGTCTGCATTTTTAACTTCATAAAATGCTTGAAGAGAATCAAATATTTACTATTAACATTGGTAACATTGACACATGTTAAAATTAATTTTAATAACTTATTAAGAGTTGGTGGAAAAGTTTTGAACATTAAATTTCCTTTTTATGAATAAAAAGACACACAAGAGACAAGAATCATTTCAAGATTCTGACCTTTATCAAATTTAAGTAACCAGTACTCCCCATCAAATCATTTATTATTTCCTTCACGATTATCGTTAATTTATTGCCATGTATTGTCAGTTTTTAAAATTAAAATTGTAGATATTATATATTAATTTACTATATAGGAGACCTGCACTGCTGCCATATATATATATTTATATTTACGTATATCTACATATTTCCTTTTTAGGTGCGTTCTTAATTATATAAATACATAGCACCTATAGTCGTCGTTCAGTTCGTCTGTCTGCCCGTCCGCATATAACAGCGCTAAAACTACCCGACCGAATCGTTTAAAATTTTAAATATATAATTGTTGCATAATTTTGTCGAGTCATTTAAAATTTTATGAAAATCTGATGTTTTGTAAAAGTTTGCAGTTACATGACGGCCAATGGGAAAAAATTATTGCAAGTGCATTTTAATGATGTTACAGCCTTCCGAATGGTCTGAAATTTTAAATATATAATTGTTTCAAAATTTTGTGGAGTCATTTTAAATTTTATGAAAATCGGATGTATAGTTTAATGACAGGGACACTCAAAAGTTTTCCGTTACATTACGGCCAACGGGAAAATTTTTTTTTCAAGTGCATTTTAATGATGTTACAGCATTTCGAACAGAATGAAATTGATAGGTACTTATGAAGTGCTTTAAAATATACATTCAATATGATATGCGGTGCAAGATTTAACTATAAAACATAGTACGAACGCACTTCATTTGCCGCGTTTGACGTGCAATTTCCAATTTCTTAAATTCTATTTAAGATTTATAAAGTTTATAGTACAACGTTTAGTTATTTCAAATATTTTTTAAATTAAATATGCTGCAGACAGTGAGATTTAGATATTTCTTTAAATAGCTACACATGTAAAAGTTTCTCCGTGCTGTACATACAGCAGAACGAATAGAAATGCAAAGCTCATTCAATAACTATTCGAAAAAATTGAGAAAACTGTAAAACATAATAACCAGATTTTTTTTTTTTTAAGTATCAATATTTTAAAAGATTGTTTATATAATTATTCTGGTTATCATTTCATTTTTACTTTTTATTTGGAACTTTTTAAAAAATTAACAAAAAACGCTTTATTTTTAGATTTTACATCTAATACTTTTATTTTTAGTCAAAAACATTACTTTTCTAAAAACCCCACAGCGAATGGGTGAGTTGAAAATTTTAAATTGCGCCCCACATTGGGAATCACTGAGTTAAAGCTATATGCAATTTAATATTATCAGACACAAATTTTAATAAATTAATGATAATTTAGTTTTTCTTGTGTAGTTGATCCTCCTCAGTCCTGGCGTCTTCTGCAGGAGACACTTAGCCACACTTTTAAGATTATTTTAAAAGCTCCTAGGTTTGTTGTAAATATTTTTTCATCTTTTGAATAGATGGGAGCATATCATACGCATTCATTTATCCTCTGAAACATGTTTGGAAGAGTTTTATAGTCGTTTAAAATTGGTTTTTGCGGTCAAAAAAAATTTTTGTTTTAAGGGAATGTATTACAGAGACTATCAGAGTAAAGATTGATATAAGTTATGTTAATCTTCATTGCCTATGAAATTACTTCTATGATAACTGAAGCTTCGCTCTGAAATTTGGAATTGTTCTCTCTTAATCTTATTGGATAGCCATATATGAAATTGTTATTATGCTTTACTGTAAATCCAAAAGCACAACTATTTTTCATTTTTGAACCATCTGTATATATTTCGAATTGGTTGCCTTTTTTTTTTTTTTTTAATGATTTTTCATATAGTTTTAGATTTTTAAAGGGTGTTTTATGGATGATATTGAAGTTCGAATTGAGATAGTTGTTTTTCAAAATCTTTATGATTGAAATTTACTGAACTGTGTTCTATATAAACTTGATCATTAATGAGTTTACATTTTTGTGATGTTTGGACAATAATCGTTTTATAGGTGGTATGCTCATTAATACTCAAAGTGCGTCTATGAATGTTGATTTATTACGATTTGGCTATGGCTAAAAACCTTGTCGTTAACTGAAGAAATGATGTGCCTGTTTCTTATGTGACTGTTTCCTCGGTCATGCCAGTCCATTAAGACCATCCGATTTCCACTTATTTTCGCCTCTGAATAATACGGTGAGCTACTTGTTCCCGTACCATATGCACTTTCGAGCACAATCCACTCCATAGATAAACATAAAAGATAGGACACTATCGAGGAAATCTACAAAGGCAACAATTCTAGCGTCACTAGTGACAAGGAGGAAGAACTAACAAGCCTCCGAAATTTACCTATGTCGGTAAAATATGTTTGCGCTCTGTGAATTGTATATTTATTCTTTCTTCCTTGAAGCAGAGGCAGAGAAATTTTCTTATTTATAAAATTTTCTGGAACTTGTAGAGTGTAAAATGTTTCGTATATTTTTATATTATACTATTGCTTTATGTGGCTTTAAATCCAATTACTACACTGAGTTTCATAATGATATGAACACCCAGTTTTTCAAGCATAAAAAAGAACAAAATGTTACAAAACAAACAGAAGTCCAATCAATGTTAGAAATAGAACAAATCATTTTATTTTATAGCAAAATGTAATTGAAACAGCGATTTATACATAAAATAAACACCATTTTTCTATTTTGAGGTGGTTCATAATTATATGAACATTGGTCAAAAATATAGATTAATAGCCAATGTATGCACCAGATATTTTAATTAATGAAAAACGCGATTAGGCATGGCGTGAACCAAGCTTTTTAATAAATTTTGATCGATTTCATTCCAGTGGAAGATGGTAGCAGCTTTTAATTCTGAAATTGTGGCATATTGTTTTCGATTTGCGTAAACATCTATAACTAGTAGGCTCCATACAATTTCCATTGGATTTAAATCAGGACCCAGATAGCATTTTTAATTTTCAGAAAATGTGCAGTAGTCTTGCTTTGAAAACCTGCAAAGTTGCAGCAAGCTCAGCATGACAAGACTGAAAGTTCATAACAAGTTTGCAGCAAGATAACGCAAGCGCCGAAGTCACCACACTTTGAACTTGCAGCTAACTTGTCGTGCAAGTTAAATTCATGCTGTATCAATTTTATTGCAAATTAACGGCAAACAAGTAATCAAAAATACTGCAAAGTAGTAATCTTTCCACGCCTCACTATCTGTTTACAACTGTTACACAATAAGTTTAACCCCTTCGGAGGGGTCCATAGACCTGATCACGTCTATTGACGCGAACACACCGTCAAAAGGTCCAGGCATCGTTTTCATCAACATAAAAAAGTTGAGGTAACATTCGTACTTTTCAAGACGAGACTTTTTTGGTATTTGATAATTATAGCGTTTACAAAAAGCGGTGCCAACCGGATAAAATTTCAGCAATTTCTGCGTATGTGTTGATTGTCTATTCTCTCAACAGAGGGATTTTTTGCTTTCGTCACTTTCGTGTATAGACAGTCTTGCCATCAGTTTCACAACAAACTATTCATGCAAGTGGTGGGGATGTATACCTTGCGGGAAATTTGCTGCGAATTTCTCATTTCAAATTTGTCACGACAGGATAATGTCAGAAACAATCAAACTTGCTGCTAATGTTCATGCTATCTGGGGAGAGACAGATGGCCATGGAATTATATGTACAGCATTATTGAGAAACAATTCCCAAGTGCTGTTTGCCACGTGGATGGATGCATTGTCTTGTTGGAACATCCAGAAAGGTCCGCAATTTCATCAGCAAATGGCAGCAAGTTTTCATCAAATAGATCTTAGTAGGTTAATGACTCATTCTGCAAGAGGGAAACGCAACGTTGATCTTACCATGAAATCCAAACGCAGCCCGAACCATGAGTGAACCTCCACCCTGCTGCCGTTTTGAAAACGTTTCTGGTTTCTTGCGCAGTTCGTGCCAATAATAAGAAAAAACCGTCCGGATCATCCAAATTGATTTTTTTTCTAACTTCTCTTTTATGTTATAACTTCCAGGACATGTGATATTTTGCCCAATCTAGGCGATTCTGCTGATGCATTTTAGTCATATGTGTTTCAGTTTTCTTTTCTTGTACCTGATCATATTAGAGCTCTTGACTATTCTGGACACGGTACTTTTTGACACTGCTATCAGTGGATCTCTTTAATGTTCGCCTAAAGTTGTTTTCCCATTGCTCATTCTTTTTTTAATGGCTCTTTTTTCCCTTTTGGGCAACTTTGGCGGACGTACCGGAGACTTCTTTGCTCCATAATCCTCTTTTAATCGAAGAAATATTAATATTACTTCTCGAGATCTTTTCAATTTTTTTTGGGAAAGCTCTGGCCGAAAGTCCTTGATCGTTAAAAGACACAATTTTCCCTTTATCAAAATCACTTAAAGCGCTTTTAAGACCCATACTTCCAGAACTCGCTTTGCGATCAGGTTTGGAAATTTCCTAGCCTGCGAAATATCTTTTATCTTTATATGCTAAACTAATTTGCATATTTCGTTTTTTCTTCTCGGAATGACATTCAATTTTCCTGTACAGTTTCCATGCTCGTTTAGTGATAATTTCGATCAATATTCATATCATTTTGCAACATCATTTTTTTTAGATAATTCATATTTTCAATGAATTTAAAGTTTGATATTTCTTTTACAGCTATGCATTATGTAAATTACTGTATTTGTCTCGAGAATGAAGTTTTCTGATAATTATTTATGAATTTTTGCCAGGATATCACAAAATTACTAGGTGTTCATATCATTATGAAACCCAGTGTATGTCATATTTACTTCATATATAACATTCAAGACGAATTTTTTAGCTTGTTTTTCATTGCACATATATCGTTAACCTTTCATGCACGCAAAAAAATTAAATAAATCCATGTAAGATGCTGCTGAAAACGTAAACTTGTAACATTAAAAAAATAAAGATCGCAATAAGGTAGACGCTCAATAACAGAAAATATTCCAGGGATGAGAAGTTTCTTCCCAATTGTCACTCAAGGCTCTGCGATAGTAATTGCATTACCATTCCGCTTTATGAAAGTGCCCTATCTTGTATGCTTATGTATGATCCATTGTGGCCTGTTTATGGTGCAATTATAGGCACGGTTTGCAAGCCATTTCCACTTTCTTCTATCTTCAATAGAAGAAAGTATTGTAGTCAAAATTTTTTTCGACTTCCGGTTTTCGACGGATTTACACGTTTTAGGGGTCAGAGATCCCAAAAAACATGTTTATACGAAATGTCTGTCTGTCAGAGTGTCCGTATGTCGCCATTGTACCACCAAAAAGTGTATGAAGTTATGAATGGAATTGAACCAATTTTTTACTTTCTTCTATCTTCAATAGAAGAAAGTATTGTAATCGAAATTTTTTTCGACTTCCGGTTTTCGACGGATTTGCATGTTTTAGGGGTCAGAGATTCCAAAAAACATGTTTATAGAAAATGTCTGTCTGTCTGTGTGTCCGTCTGCCCGTCTGTCCGTCCGTCCGTCTGTCCGTCTGTCTGTCGCCATTGTACCATCAAAAAGTGTATGAAGTTATGTATAGAATTAAACCAAAATTTTATTATAAGTTTTTGGCTATGGCAAGCAGGTCCTCCCTGAATTTGGAAAAAATTCGCCGGTAGGGGGCGCTGTAATAGCGATGTTTGTGCGATTTTGAATATTGTACCGTCCAAAAGTATATGAAGTTATGCATAGAATTAAACCAAATTTTTATTTTAAGTTTTTGGCTATGGCAAGCAGGTCCTCCCCGAATTTTGAAAAAAATCGCCGGTAGGGGGCGCTGTAATAGCGATTTTTGTGCGATTTTGAATATTGCACCATCGAAAAGTGTATGAAGTTATGCATAGAATTGAACCAAAAAAAATTTTTAAGTTCTTGGCTATGGTAAGGAGGTCCTCCCTTAATTTGTAAAAAAATCGCTCGTAGAGGGCGCTGTAATAGCGATTTTTGTACAATTTTTGTGCCATTTTGAATATTGTACCGCCGAAAAGTGTATGAAGTTATGCATAGAATTGAACCAAATTTTATGTGTTTATTTTTGGTCATGTCACGAAGGTCCTCCCTGAATTTGGAAAAATTCTGCCGGAAGGGAGCACTATAATTGCGATGTCTGTACCATTTTCATTATTGTACCATCGAAAAGTGTATGAAGTTATCCATATAATTGAACCAAATTTTTTGTGCATGTTTCTGTCTATGGCAAACAAATCCTCCCTGAACTTGAAAAAATTCCGAAACAAGGGGGCGCTATAATTCCGATCTCTGTGCCATTTTCATTATTGTACCATCGAACAGCGTATAAAATTATGCATACAATTGAACCAAAATGTTTGTGCTTGTTTTTGGCTTTGGCCAACAGGTTCTCCTTGAATTTGGAAATATTGCGCGGTAAAGGGGCTCCGTGCTAGCGATTTTTGTATACTTTTCTTGATTTTTCGTAGTTCTATTGTGCATCGGCGGCTCATGCAGCGGCGGGAACTCGCTTCCTGCTATGCCGGCTATTCGCAAACAGCTGATAACGACAGAATAAGGAAAAATTAATAATTTTAACAAACATCATGATATAGATTAACTCGTTTTTAGTTCGTTTAATTGACTTGAGCAGAAATTTAAGATGAAAATCAAAGTTGGTATAGTATTGAACTAATAATATTGAAGTATTAACATGTGTAACTAGGTTTTAAAATATTAAGATGTATAAGATAGAAGAAAGTTTTGGGATTGGCACATCCAACTAGTTGTGTATGTTTTTGACTATGGATAGCAGGTCCTCCTTGAATTTGGAAATATTCCGCCGGAAAGGGGTGCTGTGCTAGCTTTTTTATATAATTTTCTTGTTTTATCGTAGTTCTGCTGTCCATCGGCGGTTCGTGCAGAGACAGGAACTCGCGTCCTGCTAAGCCGACTATTCGAAAACATCTGGTGTGCAAAAGCATAACGAAAAACTATTGATTTTAATAAATATCATGATAGAGATTAACTCGTTTCTACTCAGATTAATTGACTGAAGCAAAAATTTAAGAGGAAAATCAAAGCTGGTACAGTATTTAACTAATAATATTACAGTATTAACATCTGTAACTACTTTTTGAAATAATAAGTAGAATGAGATAGAAGAAAGTTTTGGGAATGGCATATCCAACTAGTTTAAAAAAACAATGTTCTTGCAGTTTCTTATGCATCTATGTATTGTGCCCTTTAAGACATTGACACCAGGATTTTTTTTTTTTTTTTTTTTTTTTTTTCATGGACATATTTTGTTTTGAGACTAATTTTTCAAATCGTGGCCACCCGTACCTTCCTTTTTGTCGACCGAATCGAAATGAAATGAAATTATTACATTTCAGCTCAAGACGGCTGGTAACGGATATACTCTGCATTTAGAAATAGTGCCCGATTATGCAATATATTTATTTTTGGCTTTATTATCATATTATGTAAATCTAGACATGGAAGACTTGAGTTGTGGGGGTGGGGGGATTAATGACAAATAATCTTACAGCCACATTTATTATTATCATTATTTTGTAGATAATGCGTGGTTATAAACAAAATAGACCTTATATACTTGTAATAAGCTAAAGAATGGTTGATTTTAATTTCAAATGAGGTATTTATAATTCGTGCTTCTGGTAAACCATTTGGTGGACAATCCTCAGTTTATTTTAAAGGAACTCTTCGATAATGTTCTTTTTTGATTAAAATGCTTTTGATATTCAGTTAATAAGATTTCGTAAACTAATTCTTAAAAGTAACTAAAACAAAGATATGACGAAATTTCTGGTGCTAAACGATAATAGTAGAATAGGTATCTATACTATATAACAGCAATTTTTGTTAATAAAAGAAAATTACATAAACTTAGTTTTGTATAGTATTAGACAATTAAAGGAAATTGATTAAAAATTGTTAATTAACAAATGTAGTAAGCGAAATTCTCAATAACCAGTGTCATAAAGCGTTGGTGCCTTTTTCTTCTAAAACTAAATGTCATTTTGAACAAAGTACGCATTTTCATCACAACAAATTCTAGCAGAAGTACTTGGAAATAAAATGAAGAATGAATATTAAGAAACAAATGACCTTCTGTTAAACCTTGATATGGTTATCTGCGAGTAATAAGACATTTATTCCCTTTTTTATCAATGAGCTTTGTTTATATATCTTATCCTACACTGTAGGTAGATTCGTATTTTTGATGATTCTATTTTAAGATAAGACAATCCTATCGAAAACACTTAAAAAAAAAATCGACCTGTCATGTCACTTTGAATAGTGGCATACCGATTTCGTTATTTTTATTGGCTTGTTCTTTCTGTTTTTACTTTCGTATTCTACTTCTTTCCAATACATTTAACCCGTCAGCACTCGCCTTTTTCCATTGACGTTACTACACGCGTGAGATAAATCTCACCCCATTCTGTCTCTCATTATATTTTTGGCTAAATGAGTTTTAAAAACAAATCTACTGCTCTATATTGTAAAATGCATCAGTACTACTTCTTTTAAGGGGAAAATCATGCTTTTCATATTTATTTTCAGATTTTGTAGCAGTTTCTGTAAAAATCACGTTTTTTCTTTAGAAAATATGCAAACGATTTGCTTTATACCTTAAGGTGAATTATTTCACAAAATTTATATTAATTACATTTAATACCCTTTCGTAGTAGCTTTTATGTTACATTAAAATTGTTCATTAAAATTATTTTAGTGTGTGTTATCCCGTAAGAAATATACGTATCGAAATGAAACGTTTGTACACGCGCGAGATTGTTTAGTCCCAAGAGGTATATTTCTACCCTCCTAGCGAACAAAAAATGACGTTGCTTCACCCACCTCTTCTCGACCTTGACCTTGAAAGGTACTAAAAGGCAGGTCAGAAGCGACCTCGAAAAATGTATCACTTTTTTTTAAAAGAAAAAATGTGATTTATCCCAGCGTGTGTGCTTACGGGTTAAATAAAGGCAATATATAGAAAGATTCAAACTCATTCTTAATTTTTACTTTCTGCTATACAGGGTGTTTCAGCACAGCGGTTACAAAGTTTAAGGAAATATAGAGTACATCACCTAGGCGATAGGAAATTACATAGCAATGCGTGGTCGGAAACGCTTTCTTGGCGCGGTAATGACGACACAAAACACAAGAAGAGAAGGACACGAAGAGGGTGAGAAAACATGTTTATTATTCTTATTACCGAAAAAATGCTGGGACAATATTGGACAGTGCTTAGGAACTTGTTACACGCATCGTGGTAGCTGCTGGGGAAGTCCGGGACACGCCCGGTATTTTCGAGAATATTAGATCTTCCATGCGCTGGAGATGTAAGGGCCATCATGGCCGGGTCGTGATTTGGAACACCTTCTTTGATGACGATCGTTGCCTCTCTTTTTGTTCTTATTTCTTAGTTTTTTGCTGTACTAAGAATAATAAACATGTTTTCTCACACTGCTCATGTACTTCCTTTCTTGTGTTTCGTGTCGTCACTACTGCGCCAGGAAAGCGTTTCCGACCATGCACTTCTATCGTCTAGGTGCATTTTATCTCTTTTGAAACTTTGTAACCTCTGTGCTGAAACACTCTGTATACATAAGAAGAAACTATTGAAATCATGAAAATATTTTACTTGCTTTTTTGATCGATTTATGCATTTTGCGATATCCTAACTAAACACAATTTGATTATTTTTGGAAAATGTCAGTCTGTCTGTCTGTTAGACTTCCAAACAACAAATAATCCCTGGACGAACTCCCGCCGAATGTCCTATACTCTATTTCTTTTCGTCCTGGCGAGCTCACTCTCCGCGGTCGACAGATAAGACTTCTTGTCCGCCCTGCAAATCGCCTCTTGACTTGCTCTTGAATCAATTTTGAAACCTTTGCTTATTAGTTTTCGCTAATTTGGTCACTTGGTAATCTTTTACAGAGTACTTTGTAATATTGTATGATCTTTTGCCAATTAGCTAATGATACCGAATAGAAAAATTTGTAAGATGCAAAAATAGTATTTAAAACGTAAGAAAGTTTAAAAATAAATATTGCTAATTGGGAATATTTTCAGCAATAAGAATAAAAAATGTTTCCATAACGAGGGTATAACTAATTGAAACGTAAGAAATTTTCTTTTGTTTAAAGCCTAAATATTGCTGTTAAGTGATTTTACAATGAAAATTTCAATTTAAGGGGGCCCGGGGCTAAAATTAGAAAAAAGGCAATATTTTTTAATTAGTTTTTAGAGTTAAATACCGCAAACTTTCATTAAATCCAGAGATATAACACCCTTTGCTTTGAGAAGCGATGCATCAGTTGCTCTCTCGGCGAGAACTTTAACTTCGTTTATCTCAAAATTTTCACGATTTGTTAACTTTAAAAGAATATATATAAAGTTCCTTGCAAGATATTATATGTATGAAATTTTCAACAGAGATTTTATATTATATTTCCAACAAATTGTCTTAAGGATTTTTAATTTTGAGTGATAATTGTGAAAATATGCTAATTAATGCAAAACTCACTTATAATAAAACTTCTTTTTTTTTTACTTCTTTTTTTTTTTTTTTTTTTTTTTTTTTATAAAATTCATAATCAATATTTTAAGAAATCTTGAAGGGAAATTAAAAATACACATTGTTTGTACACAAAAGTAAAAATTTTGCAAATCGAGTCAGTACTTCCAGAGTTATATAAAAAATTAAATATGTTTAAAATTTTAAAATTTAAATTAAAAAAAATGTATTCAAAATTTTTTAGATTTTTTTTTAACTTGCAATATTTGTATTATATTAAAACATAATTCAGAAAAAAAATCATAACAAAATCTCTATAAATAAAAAAAATAGAATTTTGAGCCCCGAACCCCCTTAAATTACAATTAATTTTCTATTGTAAGATGCAAATAACATCGTATTTTAAAATAAAAATTACGTTCTTACTTATTAGTTAGTTATGCTATTGATATACGAATATTTTTGCCTCTTACAAATAGTTAATTGTAATTTTCATTGTAAAATCCTTTAACAGCAATATTTAGACAAAATTGCTTACGTTTTAGTTGGTTACATCTTCAGTGTGAAAGCATTTTTGCATCTTACAGTGGATAATACATTCCCATTTAACAATATTTATTATTTGAATTAAAACGAACTTCATGCATTTTAATTGTACAATGTTTGTATCTTAGAATAATAAAATACGAGTTGGAATCTGCCGAAATTCGACGAACGAAAATGTTTAGAAAGGAACTGTTAGATCGAATTTATAATAAACCTACAAAAATAATTACAATAAAAATTTCATCTTACGTTGGTTGTCTAACTCTTAAAACAAATAATACTTTTAATCTAAAGTTATCAAAATACTATTTCCACAAACTTCAACTGTTTAAATTATTGAAAAATTAAACTGTATTAGAAGAATACGTAATCAAGATGAGTAATTATGACGACACGCAGAAATTTGTGTTTTAGACGTATTTATGGTCAAATATTTACTTTTATCAAAGAAAATGACCGTTTTGTTTTAAATATGACATCATTTTCACTCAGTGAATCATTTCTCCTAGCGTCTCAAACTCTGTATCAGCGCAATAAAAAACTATTGAAATGTAAAAGATATATGAGGGAGAATGTGTGTTTTTAACCATTTGGAAATGGTTGTTGTTTTCGGTTGAGGATGGGGCCAAATGATGCTCGCATTTTATTTTTTTTTTTAACGAAATTCAATGATATTCTTTACTTTTAGAAGAATTTTTATTTGAATAGGTAATAGAAAGGCATAAAACCGTTAAAAATTGAAAAAAGTTACAAAATGGGTAGGCGCAAATTATCAGATATGGAAAAATCCAAAGCCAAAGAGCGACGCCGAAATGAAAATCGTCTTGCAAAGCAAAAATCGAGGTCTTCAACTGATTAAGCCATGAAAATCGAGGTCTTCATCTGATTATGTAGCCCATGAAAATCGATTACAGAATAAAAGACGAACGCGAAAAAGGAAACAATCTAATGTTTAATCGATTGATAGTAAAAGGCCATGTCTCGAGGGGCTCCAATCCACTAGCAACGGTGTTTTACAATCGGTCGATTCTAACCGGAAAAAATTGAGCTCAATGTAGATAATTTGTCGCAATCTGTGGATGATTCGGTGGAACTGTTTTCGATTTGTAAACTGTTTTTCTTCTCGAAACGGGACTTGGAGAGTTTATCGATGAAGGTTTTGGTCGTTTGAAGTTTGATCTTTGCGATCTGTTGTTGAAGAGGATGCGACGGAATTTGGTGAACGAAATTTAGATTTTTCAGTTAAATTTTGTTACGAAGGTGATTTGTCGCGATGTGTGGATGATTCGGTGGAACTGCTTTCGATTTTTAGCCTCTTATCTTTCTCGGCTTCTCTTGTCTAAATGCCCCAAAATTAAAACTAAGTAAATATTAAGTAAAAAAAAAAAAATTCAAATGGTCGTTGTAATCTATTAAATTACAATTTTTTTAAAAATTTTTTTATTTTAAGGCTGGCGTCATTTTCTGTTCAAAAATTAAAAAAAAAGTAATGTGAAAATGGCATCAGTAAGGATATAAAAAAAAAAAAAAAAAAAAAAAAAAAAATCGCTGCCGTCTCAGCCTACAGGCGCAGGCAAATTTCGAAGTTAAAAGTAAAATTTTTATTTTAAATAACGAAAGAACAAATAAATTAGTATAAAATTAATAAAAATACAAATAAAACGTCGAAATAAAAAACACTTGATGACGTACACATGTGTAATTTGCTTAAAGTCGAGTGAATGTGACATTTACGATTAACCATTATTGGCATTTAATCTTATAGTTTGGCGACAGATTTTTGGTCGACGGGATAACCAAGTAGTACCAATATTAGTTTTTGTTGCATTAAAATATCTCAATTTGTTGATTTTCTGCAAGCAAGTAAACCCAGTTGGTTTACAATGAAAGTCTATGGGAATTTGGCGAAATATTAGAGATATCGACAAGTTGACGTCACCTTTGGCGACTAATTTTGGTCGACAAATTTCGCCAAATTTGGCGGGTCCCCTCTACGGTAACCCCCCTTATATGTATGGAGATACGATAGTGCAATATATATATATATAGATTTTTATTTTTTACGTGGAAATCTAGCAATAGAAAAGTAATTGTTGTGGTAAGAATTTTATTGTGTTTTTTTTTAAATTGTTGGCAACTACTATAACGAAATCTTTTAGGTAGATTTCGTAAGAAATACTACCTATTGCAGTCGTTACCATGGTGCGACTTTTGAAAAATTCCTTCATAACTTTTCATTACATGACCCTAGGAACCCAAAACCACCACCACCTAAAAAGTTTATATATATATATATATATATATATACCGGGTGTCCCAAAAAGGACTGACTGATTTTAAAATTCAATAACTTGCAAACGGTGACAGATATTTAAAAAATTCTTGCAGGAGGGTTATGCATAAGGTCAAAAGTTTTTTTACAGTGATTTTCAATTTTAGTTCGAATTACAAGCAATAGATGGCGCTGTAAGCAATAGTCGCTAAATACAGGCTCGATTTCTGGTCCTTTCTCTTGTTCCATGCTGAAAAAGGAGATGGAAATGTATTATCCGGGCCACGAAGTACCAAAAATCGAGTCTGAATTCAGCGTCTATTGATCGCAGCGCCATCTATTGTTTGTAATTCGAACTAAAATTGAAAATCACTGTAAAAAAACTTTTGACCTTATGCATAACCCTCCTGCAAGAATTTTTTAAATATCTGTCACCGTTTGCAAGTTATTGAATTTTAAAATCAGTCAGTCCTTTTTGGGACACCCGGTATGTATGTATGTATGTACTAAATTTTGTCCGCACGATAAAAGTCGCAATTATGCACGGAACGTCTTCAAACTCGCCAACAACTTTAAGATAGCTAATTTCTCGGCGGGGATTGAAAATGAGCAAAATCGGTCCAAGGGAATGGGAATGGGGAAGGTTTAAAATTTTGAATACCGTCTTAACATGATTCTGATAAAACCAGCTTTTACACAACAATGGCAGGAAAAAATAAATATTTTTCGTTATAGCTGTTGCCAACAATTAAAAAAAAAGCAATAAAATTCTCACCACAAGAATTGCTTTTCTAATGCAGCGTTTTCACGTGAAAAATTAAATTAGATAAACAGTTTGACGAATTGAAAACAAATTGAATATTACGTCATAAGTTTTCTAGAGCAAGATTTCTGCATGAAAATTCAAAATGAAATAAATAGTTTGACGAATTGAAAACAAATTGAATATTACGTCATAAGTTTTCTAGAGCAAGATTTCTGCATGAAAATTCAAAATGAAATAAATAGTTTGACGAATTAAAAAAAACAACAAAATATTGCGTCATATTGAAAATATAATGGACCTCAGCAAGTGAATATGTAACGTCATTGAGTTTGAAGAAACATATTAAAACATGATAAGAACCCGAGTATTGAAATATTAACATATTTTAACACTTTGAGGTTCTCTGAATTTGATTTAGCCATTTTTAAACCTATTCCATATACATGCGTGTGGTGTGTGTATATTAGAATTTTCACAAAATGTTTAGCTCCCTAGAGCTCATTCTTAGCGAAGGAACTGGGTTTATCTTTAATCTTGATTTAAGTTTTGTTGGTGAATTTAGTACTTAACTTCGAAATCTACCTCCGCCTGTAGGCCCGAGCCGGCAGGGATTTTTTTTTTAATTTTCCTGTCATTTTAGGTAGATTTCGTAAGAAATACTACCTATTGCAGTCGTTACCATGGTGCGACTTTTGAAAAATTCCTTCATAACTTTTCATTATATGACCCCAGGAACCCCAAACCACCCCCACCTAAAAAGTTTATATATATATATATATATATATATATATATATGTATGTATGTATGTATGTATGTACTAAATTTTGTCCGCACGATAAAAGTCGCAATTATGCACAGATCATCTTCAAACTCGCCAACAACTTTGAGATGGCTAATATCTCGGCGGGGATTAAAAATGGGCAAAATCGGCCCAAGGGAATGGAAATGGGGAGGGTTCAAAATTTTGAATACCGTCTTAACATGATTCTGATAAAACCAGCTCTTACCCAACAATGACAGGAAAAAATAAATATTTTTCGTTATAGCAGTTGCCAACAATTAAAAAAAAAAGCAATAAAATTCTCACAACAATTACTTTTCTATTGCAAGTTTTCACGTGAAAAATTAAATTAAATAAATAGTTTGAGGAATTTAAAACAAATTGAATATTACGTCATAAGTTTTCTAGAGTAAGATTTCCGAATGAAAACTGAAAATGAATTAAATACTTTGACGAATTAAAAACAAAAACAAAATATTGCGTCATATTGGAAATAAAATGGGCCTCAGCAGGTGAATATGTAACGTCATGTAAGTTTGAAGAAACGCATTAAAACATGATAAAAACCCGACTATGGAAATATTAACTTATTTTAACACTTTGAGGTTCTCTGAATTTGCTTTAGCTATTTTTTAAACCTATTCCAGATACATGCGTGTGTGTATTCATGTATATTAGAGTTTTCCCAAAATGTTTAGCTCCATAAAGCTCATTTTTAGTGAAGGAACTGGGTTTATCTCTAATCTTGATTTAAGTTTTGCTGGTGAATTTAGCACTTAACTTCGAAATCTACCTCCGCCTGTAGGCCCGAGCCGGCAGGGATTTTTTCTGTAAGAGCTGATTTTATCAGAATCATGTTAAGGCGGTATTCAAAAATTTTAACCCTTCCCAATTTCTATTGCCTTGGGCCGATTTTTCTCATTTGCAATCCCTGCCGAGATATTAGTCATCTCAATGTGTTTGGCGAGTTTGAAGACAATCCGTGCATAATTGCGACTTTTATCGTGCGGACAAAATTTAGTACATACATACATATATATACATGAAACGATAAAAGCTAAGCCCCTTTTTAAAATTTAAAATCCCCCTTTTGCCCCTTTTAAAATTTGAAATCCCCGTTTTAAAAAATAGAAATTTAAATTTAGAAATTAAAATTAAAACTCTAAATGCTTTAGTAATTGCGTCTCAGTTGATTGAAACTGCCGTTGCCCCTGTTAAGTTAGTTTCTCCGCATCACATTTTTTAACTTTCAAAGATCGTTTTGTCACATTTCATAAGAATACTTTTGCTGAGGTAAGTGCGATATTAATTTCTTGCTGCATCCCGGCAGCCGAATTGAGCCAACGCCTTGCTCCGGGCAATCAATCCTTCAGCTAGCGGCCAATTAAATTTTAAATACGCCTCTTTTTGACTTCGACGACCTCTAGCGGGAATAATGCAAAATACCTCATACTTATACCACTGCACGGGTCGCAGGAGAGGGCGTTTACCATCTAAATAATGCACTAACTTCACGTCACTCTGCTCTCCAAGGGCCGCCTTGCGATACAACTCACAATGTCCGGAAAGGATTAAAGATTGAAGTAGCAGCTCTCATGCCAGTTTGGGTCTGGTTTAAAAGGACTTATGTAACCAAAAGAAATAAACCAGTTTCCATGACAGAAGGTGTCTTCCTTTATCAGACATGCATATTCTCTCGGACTTTAACTGAATCCCGAATAGCGGTCACGGCCCATGACTTCAGAAATATGCTAGAAATTCAGAGGGAGCGATCCGACGTAGGCACGGACTCGTCTTCGGTCCGCGCCCCTGCCTCCTTCGGTCCGGCATCGATCGTAACCGCG
Organism: Maratus speciosus; assembly: GCA_963932465.1. Lineage (NCBI taxonomy): Eukaryota > Metazoa > Arthropoda > Arachnida > Araneae > Salticidae > Maratus > Maratus speciosus. The sequence continues at coordinate 37,670,811 of OZ010791.1, read as the reverse complement.
ACAGAGGACCAACAACGGGAGTCGCTTTTCCTTTCATACATACATACATACACACACATACATATATATATATATACATTTTTAGGTGGGGGTGGTTTTGGGTTCCTGGGGTCCTATAATGAAAAGTTATGAAGGAATTTTTCAAAATAGGTAGTATTTTGCAATAGGTAGTATTTCTTACGAAATCTACCTAATATTTCTTATGAAATCTACCTAAAAACCTCATTATTTCTCATTTCCCTGCAACAATGAAAGTAACCCAATTGCCACCATTTTAAAGAAATTTCACAAATTTTTTTTAAATTTAAAATTAAAATATAAAAATTGATATAAATTAAACAATAGCTAGTACGGCCACATCTACAAATAAGCAGCTTTCATTTAAAATAATAATTATCAAAATCGGTTCAGTAGAAATCTCAGGGCTGACGACTAAAAAAATAGCCTGGTCTTTTAAATATACGAGGTGAATCCCGTCGAATTTCGACGAAAGAAAATTTTTACAAAGGAACTGTTGCATCAAATTTGTAATACATCGACAGCAATAATTACAATAAAAAATCCATCTTACACTTGTTAGTTTAACTCTACAAAGACATATTTTAACCTAAGATTAACAAAATACTTTTTTCATAAACTTCAACTGTTAAAATTATTGAAAAAATAAACTTTATTCATATACGTAATTAGTAACATATAATGAATATAAGTAATTTTGATTAAGTTATCAATTAACGCTTGGTATTACGGAATGAAAAATCAGCAAAAATGATTTCATCTTGACATAATCATAGAATTCCCTCCCCCCCCCTCTTTAAATCTAAACCGAATCAAATCATTTTCCCTGTTTCACATCCATATTAATCCTTCAAAAAAAATTACCGCGCAATAGGTTATTAATAAATATATTTCCAAGCTTGAAGTCAGCTATTACAGCTTTCCATGGGAAAATTCTCACTCGTGATTTCAGGTCTTAGTATAATCTCTGTACCTGCGCGTAAAAATTCCGGAATTTTATAACTTTTAGACGTATTAAAGGGGAAATATCTCGTTTTATGAAATAAAATTATCATTTTCTTTTAACTATGACGGCATTTTCAGTCGCTGAAATATTTTGCCTAGTGTCTCAAACTCAATATCAGTGGAATGAAACAATAGTGAAATATAACAGCATCATCAGGGAAATGGTGTCTTTTTTAAAGCGTAACGTCATTTTCTGTTCAAATTTTTAAAAAAGATATTTTTAATTATAATGAGAAAATGGCATCAGTAAGAATATAATCAATAAAGATAACTAAACCACTTTTAATAGAAATGAAGTACTTCACTTGCCACAATTAGAAAATTGGTGTTAAAAACTATAAAAAAATTATTATCTCAAAAATTAATTGAGATACAGCTTTCAAACAAATTGCATTTAAAAGAACATTTTTTTCTGTATAAGACGGTGTAAACATTTAAAATGTGGGATGTTTAGAAGTTTAAAAATTTGCAGTAGCGAAAATTTCAAAACCGAAATTTTATTTCAAATTTCAAAGTGATGCCATTCGCAGAATGACGTATGCGTTACGCACAGATATGTTTGTCCTTTACAATATATATAGATTCTCACTTAACATTGCGTCCTATGAAAATTCTATCCTTTAAAACTTCTAATTATAATGTGGTTATGTATTAAAAAATAGTGTTTATTCTTTCTATCTATATAATTATTATATCTAAATAATTATTTTAATAAAAACTTTGTTCAGTCATTTTTTTAGGTGCGTTCGTAATTATATAAATACGTAGCACCTATAGTCGTCGTTCAGTTCGTCCGTCTGTCTGTCCGCATGTAACAGAGCAAAAACTACCCAACCGAATGGTCTGAAATTTTAAATATATGATTGTTGCAAAATTTTGTCGAGCCATTTCAAATTTTATGAAAATCGGATGTATAGTTTAGTTACAGGGACAGTCAAAAGTTTTTCTTTACATTATGGCCAATGGGAAAAATTATTGCAAGTGGATTTTAATGATGTTACAGCCTTCCGAATGGTCTGAAATTTTAAAGATATAATTGTTGCAAAATTTTGTCGAGCCATTTCAAATTTTAGGAAAATCGGATATATAGTTTAATTACAGGGACAGTCAAAAGTTTTCTTTACATTACGGCCAATGGGGAAAATTATTGCAAGTGCATTTTAATGATATTACAGCCTTCCGAATGGTCTGAAATTTTAGAGATATAATTGTTGCAAAATTTTGTCGAGCTATTTCAAATTTTAGGAAAATCGGATGTATAGTTTAATTACAGGGACAGTCAAAAGTGTTCCGTTACATTACGGGGAATGGGAAAAAATTATTGGAAGTGCATTTTAATGATGTTACAGACTATGCACTTTATGAAGTGCAAAAAATTGTACATTTAGTACAATATGGGGTGCAAAAAATAATTATAAAACTAGTTATAGTACGAACGCACCTCATTTGCCACGTTTGACGAGCAATTTCCAACTTGTTTCTTTTAAAAAGCATAAAATTAAATTCTTCACTACTCAGAGAAGAAAGATGATCTACGTCTTTATAAGACAATTTGCATCATAACAGTGTTTAGAAACAAGTTGGGAATTGCATGTCAAACGTGGCAAATGAGGTGCGTTCGGACTATAACTAGTTTTATAAATATTTTTTGTACCGCATATTGTACTGAATGTATAGTTTAGTGCACTTCATAAGTGCATGTCAATTTCATTCTATTTGAAAGGCTGTAACATCATTAAAATGCACGTGAAATAATTTTTTCCCATTGGCCGTAATGAAACGGACAACTTTTGTCCGTCCTTGTAAAATAAACTATACATCCGATTTTTATAAAATTTGATATGACTTGACAAAATTTTATAACATATGTTTAAAATTTCAGACCATTTGGTTGAGTAGTTTTTGCTCTGTTATATGCGGACGGACAGACGGAGACAGATGGACGGACCAAACGACGACTATAAGTGCTTTGTATTTATATAATTACGAACGAACCTAAAAAATTCAGAAACTTAACCAGACTTTTCTTTAAAATGTCATCATTAATTCATTTACAGTTCCAGCGTTCTATTTTCTTTCCAAAATGTTACCGGAAAAATTTCCAAAGAAATAAATTTTTAAATCAGAAATTTCTAATTCAGAACTAACAAAACGCATTTTGAGGAAATAGCTTGTTGTAGCAATATTCTAAATTTCGGATATTATCATGATATAATCTAAATTTCAGATACTATAATTTTCAAATTATTTATCTAATCAGCAGAACGCCATATCCCACACTTACAAGAAAAATGACACATCTCGACAAAAATAGAAAGGAAAAAGAAGATTTACATGATTTTACTATAATTTTATTATAAAACGATTTACCGGATAACTACACTTATGAAACTTTTCGCAAGACGCACCTATAACAGACCTATCTATACTCTATACTAATATTATAAAGAAGTAAAATTTGTTTGTTTGTAGGAGGTAATCTCTGGAACTACCGAATCGATTTCAAAAGTAATGGTATCAAAATGATTGCGTTACTTCCTGTTCGAACATGCGCTACATCTTTTAGGTCAATGCCATTAACCCAAAGGGGGTGCAGGAGCAAAAAACGCTCTAAAAACGCAATTTTTGTGTTATGGAAGGGGCTAGAGACATGGAATTTGGCATCTTAGTTAACAATTACATATAAATGATCATCTCTAAGAACAATTTGTAAAAAATTCAAAATTTAAAAGGGGGTGATAATGCGCGAAAAGCGTTCTAAAAAACGTTCTAAATGGGGATTTCTACGCAATCTCAAAAAGTATCAAACCGATTTTAAAAGTAATGGTTGGAAATTGATGATGATAGCCCTTGCTCAGGGGCGGACTGGCCCACCCCGCTACCCCGCGATCGCGGGGTGGGCCAAACGGGTGTAATGGGCCAAAAAATACATTTTTTTTTATTTTTCTTTCTTTTCAATAAAAGTAAAAAAAAAATAATAATACTTATGGAACTCAATTTAGCGGGGTGGGACAAACGGGTGTAGGAAGTGTGTGTGTGTGTGTGGGGGGGGGGTCCACCCCCAAAAAAATACATTTTTGTAGTTTTTTTTTCTTTTTAATAAAACAAAACAAAAATTTATAAAAGTCAATTTTTCTTTTCCTTTTTTTTTCCGTGTAGCATTTCTTCCCCCTTTTTTAGGTGCGTTCGTAATTATATAAATACGTAGCACCTATAGTCGTCGTTCAGTCCGTCTGGCCGTCTGGCCGTCTGTCCGTCTGTCCGTCTGTCCGTCCGTCCGCATATAACAGAGCAAAAACTACCCAACAGAATGGTCTGAAATTTCAAATGTATGATTGGTGTAAAATTTTGTCGAGCCATTTCAAATTTTATAAAAATCGGATGTATAGTTTAATTACAGGGACAGTCAAAAGTTTTTCTTTACATTACGGCCAATGGGAAAAATTATTTCAAGTGCATTTTAATGTTGTTACAGCCTTCCGAATCATCTGAAATTTTAAATATATAATTGTTGCAAAATTTTGTCGAGCTATTTCCAATTTTATGAAAATGGGATGTATAGTTTAATTACAGGGACAGTCAAAAGTTTTCCGTTACATTACGGCCAATAGGAAAAAATTATTGCAAAATCATTTTAATGGTGTTACAGCCTTCCGAATCTCCTGAAATTTTAAATATATAATTGTTGCAAAATTTTGTCGAGCTATTTCCATTTTTATGAAAATCGGATGTATAGTTTAATTACAGGGACAGTCAAAGGTTTTCCGTTACATTACGGCCAATGGGAAAAAATTATTGCAAGTTCATTTTAATGATGTTACAGAATACGAATGGTCTGAAATTTTAAATATATAATTGCTGTAAAATTTTGTCTAGCCATTTCAAATTTCATGAAAATCGGATGTATAGTTTAATGACAGGGACAGTCAAAAGTTTTCCGTTGCATTACGGGGAATGGGAAAAAAAAATGCAAGTGCATTTTAATGATGTTACAGACTATGCACTTATGAAGTGCAAAAAAATATACATTCAGTACAATATGGGGTGCAAAAAATAATTATAAAACTAGTTATAGTACGAACGCACCTCATTTGCCACGTTTGACGAGCAATTTCCAACTTGTTTGATCGGGTAAGGTCTTAATTTACCTTCCCTCTCCCGTCAGCAATTTTTGTCAGATCTGTGCAAATTACTCATATTGTACAGAAGCCGAGAGGTAGGGGATAAAGTAAAAAGCACATATGGTCAGTGAAGGGTGGGAAGTTGTTCGGTGGGATGGGTCTACCTGCGGGCACTTGCCACTTGCGTACTAACAAAAGATAAGGCAAGGATTAGCTTACATATCTAGGAATAATCTACAGATCAAGGATCTCGGGAGGTATGGATTAGCTTATAAAGAAAAACGAGAGGAGGCAGCGGCAGAGTTGAATAATAGAGACGTTAAACACGGCAATTTTTTTATTGTTGGTAATACTGTTATGTAAATATAATAAAATTTTGCACGGTTATGTAGCACAGGCTATGGAGAGAAGTCAAGAAAGAGGATCTTCTTCAGAAAGTATGATGAAGGCTAGAATAGAGCTGAAAGAAGAACAAAATGAAAATCCCAAACGGCATGGGTCGTTGATCACATTTCTGTCCAAGTAATTTATAAATGAGTTAATTGCTTATCTCTCCATTCAGATCCAAATAAACATTGCCGATGATGCAAAACAGCCAGGTCCATTCAGTATGCAAGTAAATTTCACAAAAGATATCTATATTATAAAGGACAAACATATCTGTGCGTAACGCATACGTCATTCTGCGAATGGCAACACTTTGAAATTTGAAATGAAATTTCGGTTTTGCAATTTTCGCTACTGCAAATTTTTAAATTTCTAAACATCCCACATTTTAAATGTTTACACCGCCGTATGCAGAAAAAAATGCACTTTTAAATGCAATTTGTTTGAAAGCTCTATCTCAATTTATTTTTCAGATATTAATTTTTTTTTATAGTTTTTAGTACTAATTTTGTAATTGTGGCAACTGAAGTACTCCATTTCCTTCTATATATAAAAAAAAGTTTTGATTTGGAAATGGACCAATGACAATCTGCGTAGATATTCCGGGTAGATCCACATCCAATTTGAATGCTTAAGCATGGCCTTTCATCGTTAATATTAAAAAAACTGTTGCATACAAAAATATGAAAATCGGTGGTATTATAGAGAAATGTTTGATAAACACGCTGATGCAGACAGTTTTCAAATCGAAGAATTATTTTAAGGGATATTTAATGCTAAATTTAGACAAAATCGTTCCATTAAAAAAGTTTCATTGGAGCAAAAACTATACATGAAAATTTAATCATCTTTAGATCATTTTATACGTTATAAGTTCCCGGTGTGCAGATTGTATTTATTTTTCTTATTTGACTCATTTTTTGAGGTTTTATTTCAATTTTAAATTCAAATTTTCAGAATTTCGAGAGATATTTTTTACAAATTTTAGAAAATGTTATTAATTTAAACTGTTGCCAGTTGTATAAACAGCGCAAGCAATAATGTTTACTTCAAATTAAAAATTTATTTTACACGTGACTATTATAAACAGAAAATTTAAAAAGCAGTAACTCATTGAAAATTACGTCATAAAAATTATAATTACACTTGAATTTTAAAAGAGACAGAATATTGTAAAATAATAAATTCATAAACATGCGTTAGAAGTCTTAAATAGGAGAATTTACGTCACATTTACGTCACATTACACTTATTATATAAAATGAACAAAAAATAATATTGTTAAACAGTTTAAATTTAAAAATTGCTCGAGACATTTATTTAATACTTTAAGATGATCATAATATTTCATTTCTAGCAAAAGTATATTTACGTGAATATTAAAAAGAAAAAGAAAAGTTTGGTGAAAATTACGTCAGATTATATTTCTCAGATTCAAATTATAATTCAATCTTCCGAAATCTTTTTAAAGCCGATCAAATTATCGTGCTGTTAGAGTCTGCAGTGTCTGAACGGGGGTTGACGAGCGTAGCTCGTAGGGGGCACGGCCCCCTAGTCTATTAAAAGTAAAGGGAAAATAGTCATGGTTTATTTATTTTTATTGATTATATCCTTATTGATGCCATTTTCACATTACAAATAAAAGTAACTTTTTTCTCATTTTTGAACAGAAAATGACGTCAGCCACAAAAAAAAAACAAACAAACAAAAAAAAAACAACAAAAAAAAAACACGCATTCTTCTTCATAAATCAAAAGATTGAAGATGATATTTCAATATTTTTACTTTACGCTGATACTGAGTTTGAGACGCTAGGCAAAATGATTCAGTGAGTAAAAAGGATGTCCTATTTAAAACAAAACGATCATTTTCTTTGATAAAACTAAATATTTGACCAATACTAAATGGCCAATACTATGGCAACTAAAGGCAAATTTCTGAATGGTAAATTTTCGCGGGTACTGAGATTAGAACTTAAAGTTTGCGCGAATGTTCACATGAAAAGTTGAATCGGACAAACGTGACTTTAAGTTTGGAAATACATTCATTAATAATGTATTGTGCGTTAAAATACTTTTAAATTGTGCATTTGAGTGGTGCGTATGTAAATTGTTAGAATGTGAAAATAACGTACAGTTTAGATTTTATGGGAGAAAATTTTATGATGTTACAAAGCGAACTGATTTTTCATCCCGTAAAAACAAACATAAGAGCCTCAATCGATAACTTCAACATATTTACTCATCTCGATTACGTATTCTAATACAGTTTAATTTTTCAATAATTTAAGCAGTTGAAGTTTATGGAAATAATATTTTGGTAATTTTAGGTTAAAAACATTATTTATTTTAAAAGTTAGACAAGCAAGGAAGATGAATTTTTTATTGTAATTATTTTTGTAGGTTTATTATAAATTCGATCTAACAATTTCATTCTAAACATTTTAATTCGTCGAATTTCGACGGGTTCCAACTCGTATCGGTAATGGAGCAGCTGGCATTTTGTGTTCGTTATGAGCAGCGTGGTAAAATGAAGGTTAGTTTTTAAAATTGGTTGATGCCCCCAAAACAACAGGGAATGCCTTCTATATCCAAGTAAAAGAAAAACTTAAAATTTAAACTCCCTTCTTCACAAATAGTTGGCACTTCTTTTGATGGTGCAGCAAATATGAGTGGGAGATATAAAGGTCTGCAGGCCCAACTGAAAAAGACAATCCAAATATACAGCATGTTCATTGATATGCGCATGTGCTTAATTTGTTCCTGGCAGATGCAACAGAATGTTACAAATTGATAAAAAACTTCTTGGTCTTAATGCGAGCTAGAAAGTTGTTTAGCTCTGAGTGATATGAGCGAATGAAAGCATGGACTTCAGTGAATAAGGCGTCTGTAGGTGGAAATAAACTTCTTCGCCGATTACAAAAAGTAAGCGCTACTGAGTGATGGATTAAGGTTCGAGCACTTAATAGCATGTTTGGCGAGTCTTCGAAATCTTTTAAAGATCAATATAAGTTTTTAACATTGCTTAAGTATCTACAAAGTATCGCCGAAATGGACGATTTTCCGTCACATGTATCTTTTTCTGCAAGATCACCGATTGATAATTGGTGAAAGTTTCAGCATATATTAATAGCAACCATTTTAAGCGACCTTTTCAATATATCTATGCCTACACTGCAGTATCTGCATAGATATAGATAAGCGGTCTAGGCTACTTAACTCCTGCTAACAAAATTCAAACTCTGAAATCCAATCTCCTACACAAACGGTATAATTTTGATATGGCTATGAAAAATACTTATGAATTTGCGGAACATCTTCGGAAGCAAGTAATAAAAAAGGAGTACACCATTGAAATTGAGAGTTTCCTACCGGAAAAGAGAATATACAGCAAAACGTGGATGTGGTGAATATTCACACGATGAGGCAAGAAGTATTATCGGATCCCCATCTGGCTTATTTAAGGCAAACGTTTATAATGTCATTTTATACGCAACTATTCAGCAGTTGAATACACGATTTACTGAAAATGACTTGCCCATGAAAGACAATGCGTGGTTCGATCCTCGACGCTTCAGTGAGGTTAAATTTTTAAATGAACTTGCTGAAGAAGCTCTTAGTACTCTGTCTGGCTTAGCGAAAGTCATGAAAGACTATGCCAGAAAAGAATTGCTGCAATTTTCCTGACACTATACTCATTATAATCCGTCGCTATTGCAGCAGCAATCTCGACGTAGCGAGCTTTACGCCGCTTACAGCGAAAAAACGAGCGATTCAGAAGAACTCATTAAAGATGATGAGGTTTGCTGTAAAGTTAATAAGAAATGTGAAAATGGCCTAGCTTGTGCATGAGAATTATTGTGCGAGTGGAATGCCTATGGTCGTATTTATCCAAAACAAAGATGCAACTATTTAGTGTCGAACACGTAAGCGTACATGTGTGTATGGGCGGAGCGAGTAGAAGAACAGGCTTTATAAGTGAGCGTGGCAATTTTCACGTTTTGTTCGGTCGTACACTACGCCGAATATCTTAGTGTTTTTTTGCTACATACGGTGAAATTCAAAAGCAAACAGTAAAAATGTGCAAGCACCAACGTTTGAATGCTGAAATGAAGTGGCGAATAGCGGGGAGACTGGAAACAAGGTAGTCTCAAGTACATATTCCTGGAGACTTCAATGTAACGCCCAACGTCGTATCGAAACAGTTTAAGGATACTAGATCGATAGAGATAAAGCCTGGACAAGGCCGTCCAAGAACCACGACGGCCAATGAAGATCGCTATTTATCTATTACAGCGAAGGGTAACAGGAGTGCAGCATCTTCCCAGGCCTCTCGTGACCTTTGTGCGGTTACAGGAAGCCGATTTTCAAGGGTTACTGTTTGCAGAAGACTACATGACAGAGGGCTGTTTGCAATAAGACCTGCTTCTTGCGTCAGCTCACTTCTGCGCACGAGAAAACCCGTTTTTCATGATGTAGAGATAATTGAATTTGGACCAGGGATCATTAGAGGACTGTTCTATTCACTGATGAGTCTCGGTTCAGCCTAAACACTAATTCTCAATGTACTTTCATCTGGAGGAAAACTAAAAAAAACTAAACCTGTGTCTGTACGACCCATGAAAGATCAGGGCCTACAGTGCCTAACTCTGTTTACTTGACCCTGGGCTCCGAGGTGCTATGCAGCATGTGTCCCGGGCGGGTGGTCAGCCCAACGCGAGACCCTCGGTGTTTATTTCCCAAGCAAGCTTGGTATTCCTTTTATCCTGGGCTTATCTGGAGAAAAACAGAGATCCAATACCTGCCTCCCAACATCCGAGAAAGAGACAACTATGATAGCGGAGGTTTGATGGTCTGGGCTGGCACCATGTTGGATGAGCGCACACCCCTCTCTATGTTTTGCAAAGACTCTGTGACTGGTCTGAGGTGTAATGATATCTTTGTACCCTATGTTTGCCCTTTCAGGGATGCAGTTGGCCCTGATTTAATTTTAGAGGACTACAACACGCTCCCAGATAGAGCTCATCTGGTCGAAGAATTTCTGGAAAGTGAGGATATTAACTTGATGGATTGGTCCGCCAGATCTCCAAACCTAAACCCTATAGCGCATGTCTAGGACGCTCTGGGGAGGACAATTGAAACTCGTTTTCCACCTTCCAGAACCACTGAGTGCTTGAAAACAGCGTTGCTGGAGGAGTGAGACTAATTGCCCACAGGGACTCACAAACTGCCTGATTTCCAGTATGAACTCACGTTGTGGGAGCTGTATAACTGTAAGAGTGGAACATACCACTATTAACCGATTTTTTAGTTTAATATTGTAAGTTCTGTTATATACTTTCTGATGCTGATGAGTCTTACGTGAGAACTGTTGAATGGTTTTTTTTTTTTTTTTGGCCTTTTATCAACCTATTTACATACCTAATTTCATTAAAATCTACCCAGTAGTTCTGGAGATAATCAACCAAATTACGATTATGATAAGAAAATAGAAGGAATTGCCTCAAGTTCAAAAGAATTGTCCATATATCCGACATTCCAATTAGTTAGTAGTGAAGGTATAAAACAAACTAATCGATTTTCAGATACTATATTGATATTATAAACAAACATTAATCAATGTACAAAGGGTAGTCAGTATTCAAACATTTTAACAATGGGGTTGTCGATTGGTGGGCCAACGCATAAGTCTAGCGGGGTGGGCCAAACTATGCCAGTCCGCCCCTGCCCTTGCTCTAACATAGGCCCTATTTTGTGCCGGTGTCACTACCACCTTGGGGTTGCAGGAGCAAAAAACGTTCTAAATTGCTCTTTTTATAATATTGGTGGGCCTAAAAACATGGAATTTGGCATGGTAGTAACTTATAACATATAAATGATTTCTAAAAACATTTCCTAAAAACAATCGAAATTTGAAATGGATGAAAATGTGCGAAAAACTTTCTAAAAAACGTTCTAAATTGAGATTTCTACGCCATCTCAGGAAGTATCAAACCGATTTCGAAAGAAATGGTTGGAAATTGATGATGACAGCCCTTGCTCCAAGATAGGCTATATTTTATGTCGATGTCACTACCCTAAAGGGGGCGCGGGAGCAAAAAACGTCCTATAAATATGATTTTCGTGTTACTGAAGGACCTAGATACATTAAATTTGGCATGGTAGTTACTTATTAGATATAAATTATCTCTAAGAACATTTTCTAGAAAAATTCGAAATTTAAAAGGGGTGAAAATGCGCGAAAAACTTTCGAAAAAACGTTCTAAATGGCCATTTCTACGCTATCTCAGGAAGAATCAAACCGATTTCAAAAGTAATGGTTGGAAATTGATGGTAACAGTCAGTGCTCTATCATAGACTCTATTTTTATGACGGTATTGCTACACCTGGGGGTTGCAGGAGCAAAAAACGTTCTAAATTGCGACTTCTGTGATACTGCCAGTGGCTCGCTAGCAACATGAAATTAGACGTGGTACGTACTTATAAGATGTAAACGCTCTCAAAGAGCAATTTATAAAGAATTTAATATTTAAAAGGTGTGAAAATGCGAGAAAAATGCTCTAAAAAACGTTTTAAATCGCGATTTCTATGCATTCTCAGGAAAAAAAAAAAAAAAAAAAAGTTGCAAATTGATGGTGACAGTATCTGCTCCAACATAGCCTATATTTTTATATTGTTGTCACTACCATTTGGGGGTTGCATGAGCAAAAAATGTTCTAAATTGCGTTTTTTGTGATACTGAGGTTCTAACATTTTGAAATTTGCCATGGTAATTACTTAAAATATGAAAATGTTTTCTAAGAACCATCAGAAGAAAATTCAAAATTTAAAAGGGAGTGAGCGAAAAGCGCTCTAAAAACGTTCTAAATTACGATTTTTAGTCAATCTTATGAAACACCAAACCGATTTAAAAAATAATGGTTGCAAATTGTTGGTGATAGAACTTGCTCAAAGATAAGCTATATTTTATGTCGGTGCCACTACCACAAAAGGTTGCAGGAGCAGAAAACGTTCTAAAAATGTTCTGTGCGATTTCTGTAATACCGAAGAGGCTAGAAACTTGAAATATGGCATGTTAGTTATAAAATATAAATGACCTCTAAGAACAGTCGAAAATAAATTCGAAATGTAAAAGGTGTGAAGCGAAGGCAAGTAACGAAAAGCGTTCTAAAAAAGTCCTAAATTACGATTTCTATGCAATCTCAGTGAAATAAATCACCGATTACAAAAGTAATGGTTGCGAATCAATGGTGACAGTCTTTGATATAACACAGGCTATATTTTATGCCAGTGCCACTACCACCTGGGGTAGGCAGAAACAACAAACGTTCTAAAAAAGCCTTTAAAATCTTTCTAAATTACGTTTTCTATGGAATATTAGGAAATACCCAACCGATTTCAAAATTAATTTTGTCAAATTAATGATGACAGTCTCTGTTTCAACATAGACATTTTATCTTAGTGCCAGTACAACAAGATGTGGTAGACCGTTAGACAAGAAGCTTGGAATTTGACATGATGGTTAATTTAAAGATATAAATGTATACTAAGAACGGTTTCTAAAAAATTCAAAACTTCAAATGAATACTGAAATAAGCATAAATGCTTCAAAATACTTTTCTAAATTATCATTTATTTAGAATTAGTTTTAGTTCTTTTTATTAATTTAAGTCTCATTTCTGTCTAATGCAACAATGGAGTTTAGTCAAATTGTGTCTTTATTAGTAAGAGTTCACGATGTTCACGAAAGATCAATCGCATCATAAATTAACTTTTAAAATGCAGTTTTTTTCTTTCATAATATTTTTTCTTTTTATTCATTTGCATGTTACGTGTTAGCGAAATACTTGTGTGATGAATTACTGAAGACAGCACGAAAATTTATAAAGCGTCCATATCTTCTTTTTATTTCTTGTTACAGTTCTGGCAGCTAAAAATTTTTGCTACTTGAGATACACTAATATAGAAATACTTTTGGCTCGATGTTTAAAAATAAAAAATAAGGAAGAAATCGGGGAACAGATGCAACAGACGCACCGGGGTTGGCGCGTTTATTTCTTCCGCCATTTTTGGCGAGAAAACCCCGTTTTCAAATAACTGTTAGGCCTAGCGTGCGAAAAGAGCATGTTAGTTTTTTTTTTTTTTTTAATAATAAAACAATTTATTTTATTATAAAAGCATACAATTTTATAACAAAACACAAGCAGTTTTATTATAAAACACACACATTTTTTATTATTAAACATACAGTGTTTAATTTAATATAAAACACACACAATATGTTTCTCCGGGTTGCCACGCCAGGCAAAACTCCCTATTTTGGCGCCAAAAAGATACCCCAGCGTATCTGCGAGATAATTACCGAAAAATGAGTTATATAAAGAAGAAATGGAAGCAATTTTAACTAAAGTTTAAACTAATTAAATAAATAATATCGAATTCTGTAAATATGTCTTGAGTGAGCTGTAACATTTCTTAAAGGAACTAAACACAATTACAATTTAACACCTTTATATTAACTTCTCGTGCTTGAAAAACGATTTCAAATGTTTTGTTTGCAGCGTTATAACAATAATTAAAAGACATATTTGAGCCCCAGCAAATGAAATCACACTAATAGATATACCTTCACTCAAACTTCGGTAAACCGATTCTCTATAACGTTGATAATCTTGTTCTTTCTGTATGTCTTTTACTTGTTCTATGAATTGACGCAAAGTTGTCTCTATTGAACTTAAATGTTCATATTGTTTGATTTTCTGAAAATCTAATGATTCTTCACCAGATACAAGCTGAAGATGAATCCTAGCAACAGCATCATCGTATTCGAACTGCAAATCTCTGGGTGGAAACACAACTAGAACATGTTCTCCTGAAAGATGAGATTCAAAAGTAAATGTTCCCGTTCCACCATACCATTTCGAAAATATTACTTTTAGAGTTGGATCATATATTTGAACGTTGAAGCAACTCCCCGGCGAAGAAATTTTCATTAGATCAGAATTGCGCTTTTTTATCTCACAAGTATAATTCCCCAAAACTCTCGTAGATTTTGGCACATCTACAATAAATTTCAGCCGTTCATAACTTGCTAATTCGAAATATAGACCATACGTAACATCCAATGACAACACAAAACATATAAAAAATATCATGCTTGAAATAATTTTAATTCCTTAAACAGCTTAATACTATACAACCATAGCTTTTGACCAAGACTCCCTCAGCATTCTTGCTTTTGGCAATTCGATGTTCCATTCGTTACAGGTACAGTTATATTACGTCTAAAAAATGAAAAAAGTAAAAGGAAACATCGCGCATAAAACATATGTATTAACTATTTTTTCAGTCTTAAACTACCTTTATACCATGGTTTACTTTGCCTAATAATGCGTTCGCATTGAGGTAGCTGAGTCACTTAACTTGTTAAAACGGAAGTTTTTTGAAGCGGACGTACCCGGAATCAAGATTTAAATTTGAGCAAATCAAGACTCCTTATCATATCCTCGTTATTATGATAAGGGGATTTTATTTATTTATTTATTTATTGAACAACAAACATACAACTTGTGTGCTTGACATGAGAGCCCGCGGTCGGAGACAAGATAGCACAAGGAAATATTACAACACAAGAGTAATACACCCTAGGAGTTCCACACAAAGAGTGTGTGCAATGGAACCAGCGGGAATCGAACCCACAATCTCTTCCGCTCGCAAGCGATTAGCAGAGTGGTGCTTGGACCATTCAGCCACAGAGACCCCTGATAAGGGGATCTTGGAGCAAGTTTCTGAAACTCACTTAACTTTTGATACCGTTTGATACGAGCCGTTAATTCCCAAATTGGCTCAACCGAGCCCAGCAATCTGATTGGGTAAAACTGATATTTATATAGTGGATAATTATATTTATTTTCTTATGAAGTAGTGTAATGTAAAATAGAATGCAATTATAATGACTTAAATTGATTTATTTTGTAAAATTTGATCAAAATCACAGTAAAGTAATCCAAAATATTAATATTAACAAAGGATCAGATTGCTGAGATCGGATGAGCCAATTTGGGAATTAACGGCTCGTCCGTTTGATACTCTCTTAACTATGAGTTGAGTGGAAATTTCCGTGCTGAACTTTTTTTCTTATTTGAAACTGCTCTTAAAATTAGAGCACACAAGAGTGTGTGCAATGGAACCAGCGGCAATCGAACCCACAAACTCTTACGCACAAGCGATTAGCTGACTGGTGCTTTGACCACTCAGCCGCAGAGCCCCCGAATGTTTGTTTAATTAATACGGCACAAAGAATAAAACAATAATAAACTATGTATAGTTAGAAGTTGTAGTTACAAATTTAATATGAGCTAAGTCTCTTAAAACTTTTGGCAATATGAACAAGTGAAGCCTAATTGTGGGTTTCCCGTTTTAAAAAAGTTAAGTGACTAAAAATTAAGTGACTCAACTATTTCAATGCGAACGTAGTATTAGGTTGGGATGGCGGTGCTTCGCTATCATAAATTATCTGGGGGGAAGAAAAAAAGTGGAATCCCATGTTATCTTATGGGAAAAATACTTATCCTTCTTGTTCATTCAAATATGGAAATTTAAACACTATTTTTTTTTCAGCATGTAGATAGGAAGGTTCTTTATCCCTGTGTAAGCTTAAAATATTTTAAAGATAATTATGAGTATTTCAAAATTTGTGTTAAACTTTCAAGAAATTCTGAAAAGTATAAAATGTATTCTTTACTCGGTTGTAACTTATTAGTGGAAAAATATATAAAAATTTGGAGCTTACAGAGGGATGAAGAACCTTCCTATCTACGTGCTGAAGAAAAATATTGCCGAAATTTCCATATTTGAATGAACTAGAAGGATAAGTATTTTCCCCATAGGATTCCACTTTTTTTCTTCCTCACCAGATAAGTCCCCTTAAGGGGGCTGGTCACTCAGCTTTGGAATTCTCCTCCGTAATGTTAAGTCTATGGACTTTTGATGCAATCGTATATTTCAAATCTCTTCTCGAGAAAATCATATTTTCAACATCTTTTTTCTGTTACTCTTCTTAAAAGATGTCTCTTTTTTTCTTAGTTTTCAAAATATTTCTAAAATCTATGCTGAATTTAATACTTTATGTGTTAAAAGCGGGCAAACTGTGAGTAAGACTTTAACACTTCATATAAAATTAAGTCTATAATTTAGAAATATTTTGAGAACTAACAAAAAAAGAGACATCTTTTAGGAAGCGTACACAAAAAATAGAAGTTAAAAATATTAAATTCCCGAGGAGGTATTTTAAATATACAAATGCATCAAATGCCCATAGACTTTACGTTAATAAGGGGAAGTCGGAAGCTGAGTGATCAGCCCCCTAAATTTAGTGCCTCAAGCTTAAGAACCCCGCCCTCCACCAGGAGAAACATTAGCCAATCAGAGGTAGCAGCAGGTTTGTTGCAACATAAAATTTCGCTTCATCTTAAGTCATTATTAAGATAACTTTCAGGTTACCGTAAGAACACGAGGTACTGCAATAAAGTTTAAACTTTGTTTATATCGCAAGATAGAACTTATGCTCTAAGTTGATCTTTAGCGAGGAACCACAATCCGAGCCTCAACGCCTTTAATTATTTAAGATCAGGCCCGTAGCTAGACAATGCCTCCAGGTCGGGCAAATGTTTTTCCAAGAGGGGCAAAATTACTTCGTCATTTTTTTTAGTCTTTTATGATCTTTTAAAAATATATATTACGTATTCAGAATAAGTTTTATAGCTCTTCCGAATGCAGTTGAAAAGTTATATTCTTTCATCTCGCCGTCTAACCACAAACTAATTTTTGTAAATATGGATTTCCTCAAAAATGTGAGATGTTGTTGAGGATTGCTACAAACAGCGCCACTAACGCCCCCCCCCCCCCACACACACACACATACACACATCTCCGCAGAAAAATAGAGACTTGCATTTTTATGTTTTATTAATAATAAACTAATAATACAGCATTCCAAGAAATTCATTTACAGCAAAACCTTTAAAAATGGAATAGCAAGGGATAAAAAAACCCGACAAGTTTCCATCTTAGCAAGCATAACTGCAATGTTGTATTTAGGCACTTGTTTCCGGGAGTGTTTACTGGTGCTCCCGGTGTGGTATGACAGTGTGGAGCGGGTGAGAATTGCACTTCTACAACTTTAATAAGCACAAAATTACAAAGCTTCCGGGAGTGACATTTCGATGCTCAGAGAAGAACCCTCCTCCCGGATTACTCCCTAAATTCATCAATTATTGTATGATATTCCTTTCAGCGGGACCATGAAATGCTCTCATGTAAGACAGGATTTTGTTATGGACAGGTTCCATTTAAGCAGGTTTTACAGAATTTCGGGAATTTTAGATGATTTAAAATTTAATATAAAGAAGGCCCTGGTGATTACGCTAATAATGTTATTTATTTACGAATCAGGTCTCTCACAACTAAATATCAATATATTTTCACGAATTTCTTACGCATGCTTCAAAACCATAATATGTGTTTATAACTAATAACAATTTCAAACAGTTTGGACAAAAAAAAAAAAAAAAAAAAAAAAAAAAAAAAAGAAAGAAAAAGAAAGTTTTCTTAGCAGCGTCTTACTAGTAAATATCAATAGTTTTCCACGAATCTTGTGTACAGGCTTTGAAATCATTATATTTGTGACTCATAAAAATTTTAAATAGTTTTGACAGTAAGAAATATTTTTTTTTTTTTTTTTTATTAAATGTCTGTTGAGTTAAAGAAAAAATCCGCGCCCTTTAAAATTCTAAATTCGCTATTTTTTGTTGAAATACGGAAAAATATGCAACATCCTTTAACGAGCGCACATTTTAATTTTACTTTAAAATATCCTATTCGGTATAAATATTGCGGGGCCTCCCATTCGAGGTTCGTTTGGAAATATTTTTGTTTAAAAGTATAATTTAAAAAAAAAATCGGATTAAAGATATAAACTAAAACAAATTTAAGGTTAATATCATCAGATCACGGGCGACGCCGGGCTGGTAAGCAAGTATCACACAAATAAAAACCATCATGAAAATATATGTCAACATAATTCACTATTATGGCCTCCATTCGAACTCTCTATTCTCTAACACAATCACAAAGTCATTTTTATGCTTAAATGCTATAAAGTTGCAATTATTTTTATTCTGACCCCACGATAGCAAGTAGTGTTTTCTGTTTTCTATAAAGACAAAGGATATTTCAGAAAAAAGTGCAAAATATGTGTTAAAAGTCAATATTTGAGGCTAGGAAAGATCACCTGAGATAGAGGTCTGCACAAGGCCGGTCTTTGCCCCGGGGCCCGTACCCCGTCCAGCAAAATGAAGGTGAAATTTCAAAAAGGCCGGGCCGGCAGAATTATGATAATTTTTTCAACGGGCCGGGCCAATAAAAAAAATTAAGCGGGCCTACCGGCTCAATATAAAAATTTAGACGAAGCCTATAAAGTATGAACCATTTTCAATGAATATGACTTTCCCGAGAATAAGTATAAATGTGCGTCACGAGTCGATGCTAGTTTTGCAACATCAATACAGAAATGTAACATGTCCAGCATAGATATCGGCAGTGGATAGTTCCATTGTGTCTGAACCTGGGCTTAATTTTTCAGAAGACTCGTGCCTGGCCGAGAACAGGCTTGCATTTTTTTTTCTCTACATAGTCCAGCCGGGCCGGAACTGCACTTAATTGTTCCCAGGATGTGTAAAGCAGGCAATATGTTTTGTAAAAATATTAATAGCGATAATGAACTTCTGTAACGGAATCTTTGGAAATATACCTTAAGGTCGTTCTCAAATTCTCTACTCAACAATGCGAAAGTTTCTGACACATTTTCAAACTAATTTTTAACTGCAAAGGCATAAAATTGACAGGCCTGCTTATTGAAGGGATTTGGAATCGAATAGTGCTTTTCATTTTTGATAAAGAAATTACTTATCGAGATACCACGATATTCTTGTCACGTGATTGCAGGTTTTTCTCCTTTCCCGAGCTGTCGCTTCCGGAAATTCGATCCAAAACGCTAACTTTGACAATATTTTCTCCCTTGACATATTGCCTTTATTAAAAAATGTATAACGTCATTCAATTACATAGTTTCTGAGTAAGAATACCTGCTAGTCTTATGCGTTTCCGAATAAAAATGAACTCAGAAATGTGTCAGATATTAGCTCCTTTGGATTTGAGAAAAGCCTTAATAAAGGACAGAGAAATATTTTCACAAATCTACTTTTCATTATACAGCTTCAAAAGTTATAGGATTTTAACCCTCCTTTTTTCTTTTATTCTAAACTACATTAATTTTTTAATGCATCCTTATTTGAATGTTGAAACGTCTAAGACTCCGAGTAATCGTTAATGTTGCTATTGTGTATTTTCTGCCTTGCGAACACCTCGTAATTTAAAAATGCTCTTGCAGTATTCTTTAAAAGAATCCCAATTGTATGTTAGGAAAAAACTGATTTTTTGTAGAAGTTGAGTCAGGCCGGATTGGGAATGATTTAATTGATATTTCTACGGGCCGGGTCTGGAAATTGCACCCCGTGCAGACTTATAATCTGAGACACAATCGTTTAAAGCTCAAGATTCCAAACATTTGTCAAAAAATGAGAAATGCTATTTGATTCTAAATTACTTCAATAATTTTGCCTGCGAATGTCATGCTTTTACATTTAAAAATAAGTCCGCGAACACATTATAAAGTTTCGCATAGCCGAGCAAACAAAAATATTTTCTACAAAAAGCCTTTAAATAAAAATGAGTATTTCATAGTTTAAAAATATTAATGTTCGTTTAGTATTTTAGTTAATTTTTCAATTTATATTTGCGTTTCACAATCCTACATTTATTTCCCCTTTTCCATACAGAAACTATGTGACTGATTTAGATATTTATAGGAAGAAAGGAATAAAACAACTAAAAAGTAGAATAAATAACATAGGGGCGGGAAAGCACCAGAAGAAACAAACACTTTTTGTACTTATAAAAAGGATAAAATTAATTTCTGTAATATTCTCGTTTCTAAATTACATTTGTATCATTTAATTAACATAAAATATTAAATGCAAACAGTCATAGATGCCATTTATAATGTAATTATAAAACCCCTTTGCTCTGAAAAACACATTCTAGATATTGCGATTCTGTGTGACACTGTGACACTGATTTTACAAACTTTTATAATTTACAACAGTGTCAAGAAAGCCCTCAAAAAACAATTTCCACTTTTGTTGAAAAGCCCCAAAAGCAACATAGTGAAGTTAACAATCACAAAATCACATGACTGTAACACATGATAGTTGCATATTTTGTGTAACCTGTCCTGTCAAGCCATAAATAGGTAGCCAACTGCAACCTGAAATCCATGCCTTTGGTTTCCCGTACCCGATTACAATAAATTTCATGTACGACAGTTATACAAAGAAAACGATTTTCGCGGACATCAATTAATCAGTTTGAGGAAAGGACAAGGAGTTAAGAGGATAATCTCTAAACCCTATTATTCTCTAAAGACTGCAGTTTGACACATTGGGGAGGCAGTAAGTTAAATTTCTACAACGCAACAAAGCGAAAAATGTCCTTCAGCTCTTGGAATGAAAGAAAAAGAAAACTCTTCACACATGAATTTTTTGTTAAAATTGTTTTGTTTGAATTGAGAAGTTTTAGGAATGGGTGTCTGTTAGTTAAGTTACGGTCTATTCTAAAAAAAAAAAAAAAAAAAAAAATATGAGGGAGAGAAAAATTTGGAAATTTAATGTGTCGATCAGGTTGTCCAGTCAATTCTGCTAGGACGGGCAAATATTTTTCCAGGTCGGGCACAGCCCGACCTGGCCCCCTCCTAGCTACGGCCCTGTTTAAGATGCGTTTTCACTCATAGAGTAAAGAGAAAAATAGAGATGAAGTAAGTGGCTAAGGGTGACGTCAAAAGAGTAACTCTAAAATCCGCTACATTTGGCCTAAACATAAGCACGTTCTTTCAAGAAAAAAAAAAGAAGAAAACTATTAGTAATACAGTTTTTAATTCGTAATACAATGGAATGCTGCTTTAGAATGCTTAAAAACAGCAGATCACTTTCATGTAGAGATAAAATGCACGGGTGATTCAAAGAATTCGGTCCCTGTTCTAGGTGCTTCTTTTGTTTGGGCCGAATGAAAGCATTTAAATTTGAGCGATAACCCGCATCATATTGCAAACCGTTTTTACGGCATACTGCATCTCCATCTATCTCTATCCTCCATGGTTTTCCCTAGCAGCCAAAGGTTTGAAAACAGGAGGCCGGGAGCAGGAAAACGCAGTGGTAAACCTATGAGTCAACCATTAAAATCGAGTTTACGGGTGTTTTCCATCAAGAATGACTTGGCAGACCGATTGCGTTTTAATATGCGAATAGAGTTTTAAATAATTCTGGAATTTCAGCCGTGAACACGATGAGGTGATTGTCTGTGCTGCCGCCTCCACGGTCTATTAGGTATCTGAATGTTTTGCAGTGCGTACTTTACTTTTTTTTTACCATATGGACTTTTAAGGCCCGTATATAATCCAGTCTTTGCTTCTAAGCCTAAAGCAAAGACGTACAATGGCGGAGTGACGCTTTAAATTGGATGGTCATCTGTCCTTCAATTTCAGGATAGATGGCCACATCACATCGAAGAGAGATGACCACCTTTAATGAATATTTCAAAATTAAACAGAGTGAGGATCTTAACTAAATATAATTATATAACTTTTATATTTATAGTCATATTAATTGATATAATCGTTTAAATTTTAACTAATATAAATATATCAATAATAATAATATAATAGGGCTTAACGATGTATTTTCTTCCCCCAGAAAATATTGAAAAACGTCGGAAACTTTTATCACAGAAACAGATAAAGTTTATAAACTTAAAAATGTGAAAATGTCTAAAATAAAGGCGAGAAAAAAAAACAAATACACGACACTTCCCAGCAGAGAAGAAGATGAAATACATTTGAAATTGTGAGATTCTACAGATTATGAGAGAACAGAATTGGATGAGGATCACTGTGTTGGTTGTGGAGAAGAGTTATAATACCACAACCAAAAGGGATGACTGGGTACAATGCATAAGGTGCCTGAAGTGGTTCTATGAAATGTGTGCAAACCATGAAGACCTTTACAAAAAATGTGGTAAAATTTTACGAAAAATGAAGGATTGAAATAGTTATACTCCAAATTTTGTTTATTCGAATTTTATTCACTCACTTTCCGTGATATAATTGCATCTTTACGAATTGCTATATGTTTTTCATGACCAATTATATGAAATGTGTTATTTTTGCTATTTTAACTTCATTTTTCCTTTCTTGTATTGGATGGCCATCTCTCCTCGGCTTCAAGGAGAGATGGCCATCTGCCATTTTAATTTAAATTTTGTTTCCCACTTTTTGTTCTCAATATTAATTATTTTTTTGACCAAAATAGGATGAGTATATGTATAAGAATTTTAAATATGCATAAACATTTTTGTCGTAGGCTAATTGAGAAATCAGGCTATTTGCAAACAGCCTAGGCTCTTTGCAAAGAGCCGGGCTAATTAGAGAATCATCTCCCTTTTTCCAATTAGCCTGATATTTTTCAGGCTTATTGCAAATAGCCTAGAAAGCGTTAGGCTAATTGAAAAATGACGACTTATTATCCAATCAGGGTGATTTTTTTAGACTTATTAACCCATAACCCGACCTGAACCCAAAAAATAAATTACAACAGACCGTACCCCGATCCGAGCAAGACAAAATAATTTCAGTCTACATGCAACCCGACCCGAACCTGAAAGTTCCAATTGAAAAAACCCGAAATCTGACCCGACCCAAATCTGATAACCGACAAAATATTCTAAAGCACCATAACCCGATCCGAATAAGAGAAAATAATTTTCGTGAGCACGCAACCAGAATCGAACCTAAAAATTCCATTAGAAAAAACCCGAAATCTGACATGAACCAAAACTAAACCCGACAAAAATATTCCAAAGAACCATAACCCAATCCGAGCAAGACAAAATAATTTCCGTGGACACGCAACCCGATCCGAACCTAAAATATTTGTGTGAGAATTCCGAAATATGACCCGAACCAAATATGATAACAGACAAAAATATTCTAAAGAACCATAACCCGATCCGGGCAAGACAAAATAATTTCCTTGGACACGTAACCCGAACCGAACCTAAAAATTTCATTTGAAAAAAAAACCTGAAATCTGACATGAACCAAATCTGAACCCGACAAAAATATTCCGAAGAACTTTAACCCGATCGGGCAAGACAAAATAATTTCCGTGAATATGCAACCAGACCCGAACCTAAAAATTCTATTACAAAAAACCCGAAATCTGACATGAACGAAATCTGAACCCGACAAAAATATTAAAAAAAACATAACCCGATCCGAGCAAGACAAAATAATTTCTGGGGACACGCAGCCCGATCCGAACCTAAAAATTTAATTTGAAAAAAACCCCGAAATATGACCCGTAGTAAATAAGATAACCGACAAAAATAGTCTAAATAACCAAACCCGATCCGAGGAAGACAAAATAATTTCCTTGGACACGTAACCCGAACCGAACCTAAAAATTTCGTTTGAACAAAAACTGAAATAATACCCAAACCAAATCCGAATCCGACAAAATTATCCCCAAGAACCGTAACCCGATACGAGCAAGACAAAATAATTTCCGTGGACACGCAACACGACCCGAACCTAAAAATTCCATTAGAAAAAACGCAAACTGTGACACGAACCGAATCTGAACCCGACGAAATTATTTTAAAGAACCATAACCCGATCCGAGCAAGACAAATTAATTTCTGTGGACATGCATCTCGATCCGAACCTGAAAATTTAGTTTGAAAAAACCCAGAAGTATGACCCGTACCAAATATGATGACCGATAAAAATATTCTAAAAAACCATAACCCGATCCGAGGAAGACAAACTAATTTCCGTTGACACGCAACCCGACCCGAACCTAAAAATTCCATTAAAAAAAAACAACTGAAATCTGACCAATACAAAATCTAAATCCGACAAAAATATTCCAAAGATCCATAGCCGGATCTGAACAAGGCAAAATAATTTCCGTCGGCGTGCAACCCGATCCGAACCTGAAAGTTCTACTTTAAGTTAACCCGAACAGTACCCGAAATAAAAATACATCAGGCCGTACCCCGATACGAGCAAGGCCAATTAATTTCCGTTTACACGCAATACGACCAGAATCTGAAAATCCCATATGAAGTCAACCTGAAACCCGACCAGAACCCGATGTGAAAATTACAAAATTATTTTAAAGAACCGTAACCCGACCCGAGCAAGTCAAAGTTATTTCCATAGACACGCAACCGCATCCGAACTTAAAGCTTCCATTTGAAGACAACTCGAAAACCGATCACAACCAGGTTTCGGATTGAGTTCAGTTAGAACCTTCAGGTTCGAATCGGGTTGCCGGTCTACGGAAATTATTTTGTCATGCTTGCATGGGGTATAGTTCTTTGGAATATTTTTGTCGGAACCGATATGGATTTTTGGAATATTTTTGTCGGGTTCAGATTTGGTTCATGCCATATTTCAGGTTTTTTTCAAATGAAATTTTTAGGTTCGGTTCAGGTTGCGTGTTCAAGGAAATTATTTAACTTTCTCGGATCGGGTTATAATTCTTTAGAATATCTTTGTCGGTTATCATATTTCGTCGCTTCGGGTCATATTTCGGATTTTTTTCAAACAAAATTTTTAGGTTCGGATTGGGTTGCGTGTCCACGGAAATTATTTTATCTTGCTCGGATCCGGTTATGTTTCTTTGGAATATTTTTGTCAAATTGAGATATAGTTGATGTCAGATTTCAGGTTTTTTTTCAAATGAAATTCTTAGGTTCGGTTTGGGTTTTTCCAAGGAAATTATTTTGTCTTCCTCGGATCGGGTTATGGTTCTTAAGAACATTTTTGTCGGTTATCATATTTGGTTCTGGTCATATTTCGGAATTTTTCAAACAAATATTTTAGGTTCGGATCGGGTTGCGTGTCCACGGAAATTATTTTGTCTTGCTCGAATCGGGTTATGTTTCGTTGGAATATTTTTGTCGGGTTCAGATTTGGTTCATATCAGATTTCGGCTATTTTCTAATTGAATTTTTAGGTTCGGGTCTGGTTGCTTGTTCCCGGAAATTATTTTGTCTTGCTGGATCGGGTTAGGGTTCTTCGGAATATTTTTGTCGGGTTCAGATTTGGTTCATGTCAGATTTCAGGTTTTTTTCAAATGAAATTTTTAGGTTCGGTTTGGGTTGCGTGTCCAAGGAAATCATTTTGTCTTACTCGGATCGGGTTATGGTTCTTTCGAATACTTTTGTCGGTTATCATATTTGGTTCGGGTCATATTTCGGAATTTTTCAAACAAATATTTTAGGTTCGGATCGGGTTGCGTGTCCACGGAAATTATTTTGTCTTGCTCGAATCGGGTTATGTTTCGTTGGAATATTTTTGTCGGGTTCAGATTTGGTTCAGGTCAGATTTTGGGTATTTTCTAATTGTATTTTTAGGTTCGGGTCTGGTTGCTTGTTCCCGGAAATTATTTTGTCTTGCTGGATCGGGTTATGGTTCTTCGGAATATTTTTGTCGGGTTCAGATTTGGTTCATGTCAGATTTCAGGTTTTTTTCAAATGAAATTTTTAGGTTCGGTTTGGGTTTCGTGTCCAAGGAAATTATTTTGTCTTACTCGGATCGGGTTATGGTTCTTTGGAATATTTTTATCGGGTTCAGATTTGGTTCATGTCAGATTTCGGGTTTTTTCTAATGGAATTTTTAGGTTCGATTCCGGTTGCGTGTCCAAGGAAATTATTTTGTCTTACTCGGATCGGTTTATGGTGCTTTAGAATACTTTTGTCGGTTATCATATTTGGTTCGGGTTTTTTCAAATGAAACTTTCAGGTTCGGGTCATGTTGCATGCAGACTGAAATTATTTTGTCTTGCTCGGATCGGGGTACGTCCTATTATAATTTATTTTTCGAGTTCTGGTTGGGTTATGGGTTAATAAGCTCC
The DNA here is from genome assembly GCA_963932465.1 of Maratus speciosus. Taxonomy (NCBI): domain Eukaryota; kingdom Metazoa; phylum Arthropoda; class Arachnida; order Araneae; family Salticidae; genus Maratus; species Maratus speciosus. Next base: position 37,644,189 of record OZ010791.1, on the reverse strand, counting down.
AAAAAAATCTCCCTGATTGGATAATAAGTGGCCATACTTCAATTAGCCTATCGCTTTCTAGGCTCTTTGCAATAAGCCTGAAAAATATCAGGCTAATTGGAAAAAGGGAGATGAATCTCCAATTAGTCCGGCTCTTTGCAAAGAGCCTAGCCTGTCTGTAAAGAGCCTAACCTGTCTGCAAAGAGCCTGATTTCTCAATTAGCTTACGACATATATAACACTGGCTCCCGGCTAACCGAAAAGTACCATATTTTTTGTATTTCCATTCTAAGAATTTCTATTTCAATTTTTAAAAACTGTGGCCTAGTTACTTCCTAGAGTTACCCTACATTATATTCTACGGGAAAAAATCATTTGCAATGTATTTTAATGGTGTTACTCTATTTCAAATCTATTGAAATTGCTGAGGTGCGCTACAAGAAGCTTGCTGCAGAATATAGTATAACTTCAAAAATCCGGCATCATCGGTTCCGAGACTATGCCGGATTTTTGAAGCAATATCAAAAGTAGTAACTAGGAGTATCAAAATAGTCCTATATTCGAAATGGTACCTTTGGACATAATTTAATTCATTATTAAGTGATAATTATGTAAGAAAAAGAAAATTAAATATAAAAAAAATTAATTGATACTATGTTACAGAAAAAAAAAAAATCTAATAAAGAGTGAAATTATTTCTTCTCTTATGATTTCTGAAACATCGATGTCAGCTTTGTTTGATTCAATTTTTTGGCCGTTCTTTAACAAGTTTATTTTTTGCATTTTATACAAATGAAGAATGTCTATTTCGGAAATACAGCCTTATTTCTCTAAAGCATATATTAATTCTCCAGTCAAATTTATGCATCTTTCTAGTAACACCTTTCTACAGCTGGTTGTTCATCCTCGTCTTCTGAACTGATACTAGCATTATCGGCGATTCTATTTAGCACAGCGTCAGCGATATGACTGTTCGTTAAATTGTTCGTTATTGATACATTTTCATCAATGCTTAGCCAATCATCTGTATCCATGTTTCCGACACTTAATGAATTTTCAGGTTTTGCGCGTTCAATCAGCTCATAAATTGCGACCTTTTCACGGCAAATTCGAAAGCCTGAAAATTCTTCCTCATCATTGATGTTGCCGTTGCCGAAAATTCGTTCCGGCCATATATTGTGCCATGCATTCGCCAAGTTGTTCCCGTTACTAAGCAACAGTGCAGCTCCCAGAAAATTTGTTCAGAAAATAATTGCCTCTGACAAATAAAAAAAAAGTCATATATTCTTTTTTTGCATTTTTACTTTCGATCTTGAAGGTTATAATTCATAAAGAATTGCTATTTTTCTTCTCGCATAACTTGAAAGTGTAAAAGAAAAAGGAATGGAAAAGATGGTTTTGATGCCGGATTTTTGAAGTCACACTGTATTTTATAGTTTACTTACGCAAGGACACACAATAAAATTCGGTTACAGTATTGTGTATGAGCGAATATTGCTGGAAGTGTGTTTTCTGCGGTGGTATGTGTTTTTAAATTTAACTAATTTGTTGTCTATTGCTTGGTGTGTATAAATTTTATAGATCGTGTACAGGGGAGCCAAAATAATTCGTGTACATTTTCCTTTTATTGACGCTGAAAGGGAATTTTCAGCGGTGTTACGTGTTACTTAAATTAACTATTAGCATACTATGCAGTATATATAGAAATCTATAGACCTTATACGATTCTTCATAAAATAATTTGAATATTTTTCAGACTATGCAGGGTAATTGCTGAAATGGTACTTCCAAATATGTTATGCATTTTCCAAATTGTTTTTTTTTTATATATATCATCTTCCTTACACCTTTTTACGGGGAAGTTTTGTTATAGTAGTCTGAATAGGTTGGAATGTTCTTCATAATCTATGCTGGACTCATAATTTTTCTTTCTCGTTATCAATAGTTTCCGAGATGCATATGAAGGTCAAAGAAAAAATAACAGTGTGGGGTGCTGATAGAAACACCCTCAGTGTATTGTACTTTTGATCACATTCATAATATATTTCAATTGTTAATGAATGTTTTGGGGTTTTCTTTCTTACGATTTTCACAATTTCCTAATCAAATTATTTTCAGCGCCTCACGTTTTGTCATTTTTGATTTTACCACCAAATGTTTCCGTAAGAAATCATTTTTTTTAGTTATAAATGCAGTAATAAAAGCGGATTTTTTTAAAAACAATATTGTAATTTTAATTTTATTTTCAAGTTTTAGTTTTTAATAGGGATGTACCTTAATCGGTATTTGTCGTATTCGGCCCTTTTTCCGAATACTGAGTGCTTGTTGGAAGAAGTATTCGGCCAAATACTATTAAATATTTAGCCGAATAATTTTTTTTTTCTTTTTTGGTCAAATCTAAATTTGCTACTATCTGACACATTCATGCAGTCACTAGGGGACTCTTCACTCACTTGAAAACACCCGCTCGGTAATGTTAAACCTATGCACAAGTTGTTTTCGAATTTCTCGTTTAAATTTGAATATTTTTAAACGATTTTTTGCATAGAGCATCTGAGGTGGATCTCTAATATGGCTGTTTTTTTCTTTTTCGATTTTGGTTGCAGATTTTTTTAATAAAGGTACTTTCACTTTCGGAACCGGTTTGGAAAGTGAAAGTACCTTTATAAAAAAAATCTGCAACCAAAATCGAAAAGGAAAGAAATAGCGCTATCAAGGATCCACCTCAGTTATCCTATGAAAAAAAAAAAATACGCTTAAAAAAATTTAAATTTAAACGAGAAATTCGAAAACAACCTGCCCATACGTTTAACATTACGGAGCGGGTGTTTTCAAGTGAATGAAGAGTTCCCTTAAATGCACAACACTTGAAAGTACACAGATTAATATAAAAATAAATTAAATAGCATTGATCCGTTTACTTTAGAGGCCAAGAATCTTTTAGAAAATATTGCCAAATTTGGAAATTTATGTTAATTTTAAAGACACAACTACTTAAAAATTGATTGTAGATGGAACACATATATTGAAAAATTAAAAAATATACTGTTTAATTCTAATGCACTTGATTGTTAATGTCTGCAAATTTCATGCATATATAAAAATGTATTTGTTAATGTGTTGTAAAGATTTGCACTGCTCGGTAATATTAGCAATTTTTTAAAGAACGGCCTTAAAGTATATTTAATGTAATTGCAGAGTTATGTTTCAGTATATTTTATTAAAACATCTTTTAATTCAATTTTAAAACGTATATAAATTTAAGTTGTATGTTTAAGTTCGACATAAGTGTATATAATGATGCTATATAAATAAAAGCATTTCTCTTGCTGCATGTTAAAAACATTTTGCGTTTAAACAAGAATTGCAACTTTTAATTAAAAAAAATGTGAAATATATATTACATTTCATGGTTTGAATCGTGAGTGAATTTAAACTGACAAACTCTTCGCGGTAAAAGGATCAGGGTTCATAAGCCGCATTTTTGGTCTATGAAATATGACTAAAATTCGATTATGTTATATTGACTTAATTATTTCACTTTTTAATATTAGAAGGTGTAATATTTAATATTGTACGATTTTAACAATAGTTTTTGTATTTTGTTCGGATTTATATGAATTACACAAGTTCAAAGTTCGTATAATTCGTAGTTTTGATGAAAAATACGCAATTTCTGCTATTTTGACCATCAATTTACTTTCTAGTTTTAATATTTTCCTAAGAGCGCAGCTTTGCAACACTTTTATTTTAACATATTTTGTATATTTTGATGTGTTTTATAATATATGTCAAGAAGAAAGTGTTGCACCATTGCGCTCATATAAATAATTGAGGTAAAAATAGCCGAAATTTGCGTATTTTTCATAAAAACTACGAATTATACGAACTTTGAGCCTGTGTAAGTCACATAAATCCGAACAAAACACAAAAACTGTTGTTAAAATCGTACATTATATACCTTCTAATATTAATAGGTGAAATAATTAAGTCAGTATAAAATAATCGAATTTTAGTCTACGAGGGTGGTTCAATAATTATCGTCCCTAGTGTATATAAAATATTTGTATTGCTACGGTTGTTGTGGAACATCGAAGCCTAATGACTTACATGCGTATATGCTCAATTTCAGAATTTAGCTGCTATATTCATATTGTTTTGGAGAGAGGAGTGAAAAGGGGGAATGGGGGTGAAAGGCTGATTTTTAGCTTATGGGGCTAGATTTGTGGCAGTGTATGAGACGTAACTACTGTCGTTTGGATCATAGTGATGTAGCCATATCTCATCCACTGTCACAAATGTAGCCCCATAAGCTCCAAACCATCATTTGACTCTCACTCCCTCAAAAATTTGGCTTTAAAACTTCACCCCTCCCTCCAAAACTATGTTACTATAGCAGCTACGGTTCTGAAATTGAGCATATAACATTTAAGACATTAGGCTTCGATATTCCACATCAACCATCTCAGTACAAATATTTTATATAGAGTAGGGACAATAAATATTGAACCACCCATGCATTTCATGGGCCAAAAATGCGGCTTATATGGACCCTGATCCTTTACTTGAAAAAGGGTTATTTCAGGAAATATCTAATTAATTATGTGAAAAGGTAAGCATTACGAGGTGCTCATTAAAAAACTATAAAAGTATCACAGGATAGTAAAAGTGCTTTTTTATAATTTAACTTGTCATCCTGACTTACAGAAAATCAATTTGAGACGTCTATGTATAAATGGATAAAACCAAATTGCTAATTTTTAACACTTTTCAACTTTGTTAGAAAGCGTTTATAGTAGGAGAGCTGTTGAACATTTTTGAGTAGGTATTTGAGGCACCCTGAAAATTTGTGCAACACTTCTTTTGTAATGCCTGAATACAAAATCGAATGTCTGGCTGAAGGATCGTGGCCCCAAAACTGTGCCAGACACGTGTCAAGTGCCATTTTTGGCACAATGGCACTTGACACGTGTCTGGCACAGATTTTGGGCCGACTAAGGTGTCTGTCATTTTCAAAATATTTTTTTCAAAGTATAAATATTATTCTGTCTCAATCTCAGCGTGCCTCAAATACCTTTTTTGAGTAGTCAAAAAATGGCACTTGACACGTGTCTGGCACAGTTTTTGGGCCGACTAAAGTGTCTGTAGTTTTCAAAAAATTTTTTTCTAAGTACTAGGGGGCTCTGCCCCCTACAAGCTACGCTCGTCAACCCCCGTTCAGACACCGCAGACTCTAACAGCACGATAATTTGATCGGCTTTAAAAAGATTTCGGAAGATTGAATTATAATTTGAATCTGAGAATTATAATCTGATGTAATTTTCACCAAACTTTTCTTTTTCTGTTTAATATTCACGTTAAAATACTTTTGTTAGAAATAAAATATTATGATCATCTTAAAATATCAAATAAATGTCTCGAGCAATTTTTAAATTTAAACTCTTTTGCAATATTATTTTTTGTTCATTTTATATAATAAGTGTAATGTGACGTAAATTCTCCTATTTAAGAGTTCTAACGCATGTTTATGAATTTATTATTTTACACTATTCTGTCTCTTTTAAAATTCACGTGTAATTATAGTTTTTATGACGTAATTTTCAATGAGTTCCTACTTTTTATATTTTCTGTTTATAATAGTCACGTGTAAAATAAATTTTTAATTTGAAGTAAACATTATTGTTTGCGCTGTTTATACAACTGGCAACAGTTTAAATTAATAACATTTTCTAAAATTTGTAAAAAATATCTCCCGAAATGCTGAAAATTTGAATTTAAAATTGAAATAAAACCTCAAAAAATGAGTCAAATAAGAAAAATAAATGCAATCTGCACACCGGGAACTTATAACGTATATAATGATCTAAAAATGATTAAATTCTCATGTATAGTTTTTGCTCCAATAAAACTTTTTTAATGGAACTATTTTGTCCAACTTTAGCATTAAATATCTCTTAAAATAATTCGATTTGAAAACTGTCTGCATCAGCGTGTTTATCAAACATTTCTCTATAATACCACCAATTTTCATATTTTTGTATGCAGCAGTTTTTTTTAAATTAACGATGAAAGGCCATGCTTAAGCATTCAAATTGGATGTGGATCTACCCGGAATATCTACGCAAATTTTCATTGGTCCATTTCCAAATCCAAACTTTTTTTTATATATAGAAGGATAAATATTATTCTGTCTCAATCTCAGCGTGCCTCAAATACCTTTTTTGGGTAGTCAAAAAATGGCACTTGGCACGTGTCCGGCACAGTTTTTGGGCCACGATCCTTCAGCCAGACATTCGATTTTGTATTCAGCCATTACAAAAGAAGTGTTGCACAAATTTTCAGGGTGCCTCAAATACCTTCCCTAAAATGTTTAACAGCTCTTGGACTATTATGACTTTGTTTATTTATGACTTCGGTTTGTCTGCCCTGTCCGTCTATCCACGCTCTAACTCTCGTAAATATACTCCGATTGCCCTGAAATCTTTGTATGCTATTGACGTTTACCATAGCACGATCCCTATTAAAAATGAACTTTGTAGCATGCATAGTTTATTTACAGGGACATTCAAAAGTATCCCGTTACATTACGGTCAATGGGAAAAAATCGTTTCAAATGCTTTTTAATGATTTTACACCCTTTAAAACATAATAAAATTAATAGGCATTATGCAGTGCATTAAAATATGCATTCTGTAGAATATGCGGTGCAAAGAATAGTTATTATTCATTGACAGGGTCACACAAAAAAGAATTAAGTTACATAATGATACAGGGGGAAAAATAGTTTACAGCGTATTTTAATTATGTTAAGCAATTTCATATATAATGAAATTGATATAAGTCCCTGAGGTTTACTACAAGTTATTTCAAGTATAATATGAAGTGCATAACATTTACAGGGACACACACAAGATTTCAGATACTATATTGTATCCGAAATACTATATATTTGCGATGATTGCTGGAAATGCATTTTTAATTATGGTATGCGCTTTTAAGTTTCACTAAATTTATGCATACTATGTGGTGTGGTGTGCATATAAATGCTATAGTTCATATGCAGGGCTACACAAAATAATTCTTAAGGTTTACTGAATATGAGCATAAATTACTTAAAGGAGGTTTTTAAATGAGTTATGCATTTTTACGCTGAACTACATTTAGATGACTAAGAGATGTTTGTAGAATATAGATAAAATGATATGCAGGGCCACGGAAAGAATTGGATACATGGCCGTCTATGGATGATAATTTCTGGAAGTGTGAGTTCAGTAGTTTTAAGAGTGTTTTAGCTTGAATTAAATTTTAGCTAAATAGTGGCGTTTAATAAAGGTAGTAAGTAAAATACAAGGCTGTACAAAAGTATTCATGTACGTTTCCATCTATTAGTAAAAATTGCTGAAAGAGAAATTTCAACCTGTTATGCGTTTTCTTGCAAAGCTAATTTTTCGAATTATATAGTGTATATATATATCAAACTACAGATCAATTACAGGGCTGTTGAAAAAAATTGGAATACAATATTTGGCTACGGACGATAACTGCTGAAATCAGTTTTTCAAATGTTTCATGCATTTAAAAAAATGTTTACTTAGTTATCTTATTTACCTTATCTCCTTATATAACGAAGTTTTGGTAAAGCATTCGGGAAGTGTTGGAAAGTGCTTTATAATCTATGCTTAATGCATGATTTTCTTTCTTGTTTGTATTGAAATAAGTTTTCTTAAATAAAAAGCACATTTAACAGTGGTAATAATGAGTTCCTATTTCATTTGAAATGTATATGAATTACAGATATCTACAGATAAAATTATGCTATTTGTAATTCAGATTTAGTAAAAGTCATGTTGCTTTATAAGTAGCATTCACATGTTTGAAGATCGGAAAAAATACGACAAGCTGTTTAAATTTGTAAACATACAAATAATTAAATATTTTAAAATTAGAGTTTAGTTTAACTTCTATTTTAAAGCTTCAAAACAAATGATAAAAATACATACTTAAAAAAACAAGAGCTGCTATTCGGCTGTTTGGCCAAATTATAATTCTTTATATCCCTAATATTTAACATTTATAATTTATTATAATTATTATGTAATGCAAATGTACAGAGAAAGGTGTAGAATTAAAAACTTGGCAGGTTTGGACAATCATTTGTCAATTGTGGTTATTCTGTTACTTTCTCTTTATTTTGCTTATCTCTTTATTTTACTGTAAATGTTACTTTACAATATTGTAATTAAAAAAAGGAATGTTTATTGTTGAGTCACGTGGCATTATTCACGTGGGTGTGAGTTCACATGAATGAATATTAAAAAAATTCATGCCTGAAAATTACTTAAAAAATAATAATTACTTTTTTCAATAAACAATGACAAATTAATTAAAATTAATATATTAGTTTATAATTAAATTCTAAAAATAGTGAAACATTGAACTGTTCTAGAGAACACGATGTACATAATTTCAAAATTCTAGCATAGCGGAAAGTGAGTAAAAATTCAGTTACAAAATTCGATCTTTAGAAACATGAAACAATTTAAATTAATAATAAAAAAAAGGATATATAAAAAAAACAACTTTGGTACAAATAGTCATGTAACAACATTAAAACTATAAGAGATATCTAAACGCAAAAGCAAATTTCAGAAACTGATTCGGAAATTTTAATTTTTAAAAACGGAAGAAATCATTACATGATATGTTTTTAAAACTTATGCTTATGCATTAAACCAGCAAAATTTAAAATCTTAAAACATATAATTTACATACTTCAGTGAAAATTCATTTTGAAGAATTTATAAAATTTAATTTAATTAGTTTCGAACTGTATTCACAACAATGTTTCAGAAATCCATTATTTATAAAATTATTTAAGTTTCATTATTCAGCAGTTCTATTATAATTTTTTATACACAGAATGAATAAAACAGTTCTATTTAAATACAATTTTGAGATAAAAAAAAATAATAAATGGATTCTTCTTATTAATATTTTAAATAAATGGATTTTGAATCCGTAATATTTTATATTCTTACCTGAATATTTATTGCTTCATTTTTGTATACGCTTATATATTCTTGAAAACACAAGAAGGTAACTAGAAAGATAATAAAAGAAATTTTTCATTTAGAAAATACCATTACCAGTGAATCTATTACAATATTATGCTAGTTACATTTTATACGGAACATTCTTCTAAGTTCATATAAGATGCAAGCGTTTGTGGCAAACACAGCAGTTCCCAAATATGCGGATGGCAAAAATACGCGCTTTTTCTCATCATATCACGGATGCGTGTTCTGGCGATATGTTTCAGAGAAGGAATATTTTCACGGCTCTCGCTTTCTGTCAAAATATTCAAGATGTCCCAAATGTTCGTCCACAGAACGCTGTGGTGACTCACGTCGACGAGGATAAGTTTTAGAGATAATACGTTCTTCGCCGTACGGTCGTTGATGGACTGCGAGAAATCGTCTCCATTTTTGCTTTTACTCTCATAAGTCACTTTTAAAACGTCCATGACGTTCCTCAGCGGATGCCTCATATCTTCCATGCACTTACAGACGTCTTCGTACGGAATTCTGGCTCCGTTTTTCAACAGAAGTTGTACGATGTCTGGCCGACTGAGATACATGGCCACATACAGGGGTCGTTTTGTACACGGGCAGAGACTAAAAGATTTCAGTGGATAGTCTACGATACCTTCTAAACATTTTCTCCCGTTGATTTCGGCGGCATATTTCAAACTAGCAGATGCGGAATATTTTAAGATGTCTTCGACGATATCGCGAAGTCCGTTCGATGAGGCCATTTGGTGTTCATGATTTCCTAATATGAAACTTCGCGACTTTGAATTGGTGAAGAGGAGGAGAAAGATTTCATCAAATGCGTGAGAAGTGCAGTACAAAGTGTTCAAGAAATCACGAATCAGTTGGTTCCTTTTGCGACGTCCGAGATTTTGCCATTTTGACATGGACAGGCAGTTGACACACCACAAGTGGACAAAAACTTCCATCGTTCTAACGTTACATTCCAGCGGGTGATTGTAATGCGATCTGAACTTGCGTGTCAATAAATTACCGATGGTGTTTTTCTGTTTGACGCTCCCGCAAAAATCGGAAAATAAGAGAGAAGGCGGTAGGTTAGCTGTCACAATTTTGCTGCTAGCGGTGCTGCAATATGAACCCATTTCTCGAGGTATTCTAACGTCAGACCTTTTAAAAAATCTGAAATTTATTTTTCGAAGAAGACGTATAACTATTCTGAATAGGAAAGCAAATGATAATCCATTTAAAAAGCTAATCCATAATCCAGTTAGCAGAAAAGAAAGGAAGAAAAATGATTTGAAAGAAAGAACCTTAACTTCGTGACGCAAGTGATGATCGATAATCTGCTCTTCGAAGATTATTTCCACGTGTCTCAGGAGTCACGAAGTTATTATGTTAATAAAATTTTGAGCGCGCCATTCCAAAGAGAGTTACGCAGTTAGTGTAGCTTTTAACATATAAAAATATTAAATACTTAGGTACAAATTGAAGCATTTAAAAGCAGAGGGTTGTAAGTCACTAATTTGAATAATATAAGACTTTTTCAATTTTTTATGATTTGTCGTGTGGTCGGAGGTATTCGGCAGAGGAGGTATACAAAATTTCAACTCTCTAACTGATACAGTTTCCGAGAACGAACTCTGTGACAGACAGAGGGGTGAGACGAATAGGGTCTTGTCAGATGACTGAAAACTTTAAAATTGAGTTATCTGCATGTATGTGTGTGTGTGTGTGGGGGTGGGGGGGGATCCAGTCACATCAATCTATACTTAAAGGGGCTGGTCACTCAGCTTCGGAATTCTCTTCCGTAATGATAAATCTATGGACTTTTGATGCATTCGTCTATTTAAAATATCTTCTCTCGGAAAATTCATATTTTGAACATCTTTTTCTGTGTACTCTTCTTAAAGGATGTCTCTTTTTTTCTTAGTTTTCAAAATATTTCTAAAATCTATGCTGAATTTAATATTTTATGTGTTAAAAGCGAACGAACTGTGAGTAAGATTTTAACACTTCCTATAAAATTAAGTCTATACTTTAGAAATATTTTGAGAACTAAGAAAAAAAGAGAGATCTTTTGGGAAGTGTATACAAAAAATAGAAGTTAAAAATATTAATTTCCGAGGAGATGTTTTAAATATACGAATGCATCCAATGTCCATAGACTTTACATGAGTGAGGGAAAATCGAAAGCTGAGTGACCAGCCCCCTTAAGACGATTGGTATAAGTAATAGTTCAACGAAATTGCTCTAAGATATTTCACCCCATAGAAAATTACTGTAGCAGGTCGGAACATTCTCGTTTTTTATCGTTTAAAAAATGTGACCGATTAACCTCTCGAACCCTGAAGTATGGCTGAGCAAATACACTTTAAAGTATAATTACTCATTCATAGTTTATTGGAGTTCCTGTTAGAGGTCTGCATGGGCCGAAATTTCCAGGCCCATTCCCGGGCCCGACCCGACTCATAGAAAAAAAATTCGGCTCGCCCCGATAAAAAATTTAAAGTTCGGCCCGAGCCCGGCCCGGCACGTAGAAAGAATAATTTTGGCCCGGCCTGGTAAAAAACTTAAGAGTTCGGTCCAAGCCCGTCCTGGAAAAAGTTAAAGTCTCGGCCCGAACCCGGTCTGACCGGAGTGAACAAAACATTGACTTTTACGTCGATTTAGTTAAAAGTTTGTCTAGTACGAGGAGCTCTGACCAAAAATATTTATCTTAACTTTTCTTTCATGTTTATAATCTTCATTTTTATAGAAGTGCGGCAGGCTGCGATAGTTATTTTTTTAATGAATTTCTATTTCTTGTATGTAAATGTTTCAGTTATTATTAATATTGTTAATCCATATTCCATGTATTGCAGAGTTAAAAATCTGAAAAATATTATACAGCAAAATCTTCTAAGACGGAATTTTGCATAGAAAAAAAATGCGTTATAGACAAGTTTCCTTCTTACCAAGTGTAAATGCATTATGTATTCTTTTTCTACGTATTAGTATATTAATTTTGCATGGATCAACACGTTTTTCAGTTTATAACAGAGTTCCGTCATAGGCAGGTTCATTTTCACACATTTTACTACATTTGAATTTAGCTATATTTTAATAAGTGGGGATATCTACTATTCTTTAAAAAGAACAAATTTTAATGTTTAAGTATAGAATAATGGCGATTTAAAAATGTATGCCTTTTTTGCAAAAATTTTTGGGTCAGGCCTAATTTAACTGATCTTTGAATGGACCCGGCCACGCTTACACAATGATTTTCATACGGGCTGCGTCAAAACTAGGACTGAAAAATATGGCCCGTGAAGTCTTGGAATGAAACCAGTCCCGGCTCTGTACAGAAAAAATAAGTTAGGCCCGTCCCGAGCCTTCAGAAAAAAAGTATGGTCCGGGAACGGCCCGAAAAGAGTGGAGACCAGGCCCGGTCCGAGTGCCGTGGATGAAAATCGGCTCGAACCGGGCTCGGGCTTCGGGCCACGGGCCGGCCCGTGCAGATCTCTAGTTCCTATATCTGCGGTTAATTCTGTCGAGCTTTTTCAAATAACAGACCAGATGTCATGGTCAATGGCTACCTGAGCGAATATTGTGCTGGCTGGAATGTCGTCCAGATTGCTTAATTGCACATTGGCAATTGAAGCGAAAGGATCTGGGTTCGAGTCCCAGCCTGGACACATTTTTGCTCAGATCGAAAAATTACTACCCGTATGAAATATTTACCAATCATTTGATTGAGTTAAAAATAATTAAAGTGATACGACTCTGCTTTGAACGTCTCAGTTATTACAGCTCATTCAAAATTAAGAGAGAATTTAAATAAACGTAAGGTCTGCCAATTTATGCCATGGAGCTAGAGTTTCGCGCTTCTTTTGCTTATTTGGCGATTTTATAAAAATAAATTAATAAATATTTTTTAAAAGCAAAAAAGTAGAAAAATTTGTCGACAAAGAGATATTTTTTATATTCAACCAAGCAAAATAATTTACATTTAATTCATACATTAATTATAAAAATTAACCATATCAATTTTCTTTTTAACTAAACGTACAATACGTATGCAGTCGGACCTCTATTTAACGAAGTCGCTAAATCCCGAAAAAAAGTTCGTTATGTGGAAAATTCGTTAAATAGGGATAAACCTTTTTAAATACTTTAAACTACACAAAACAGACTTTTAATTCATAAACACTAAACATTATTAAAAACTTAACTAATCACACCTTTTTTTGTAAATCATATATTTTTTTAAATTATTATTCCGTTTACCAATCAAAAAGAAATCTGTAAGGACAACAAGAATTTTAAAAAATATTGTCCGGAAATACACTGTATTTTCAGTTTTAAGAAAATATTTACATTAAAATTAATGAATTTTAATGACATTATCGTATTTATTATAACAAGTAATTTTAAGTATTGTATTACTACATATGTCCTTAAATTTAATTACTGAAACTTATTTACTACATAACTGCCCTTTTAAGTGTGAAAGGGGGATATTGAAAGTTTGCATTTCCTGGATGAAATGTAAAGAATGACAGGAATTTTACTACTCTCGTTGAGTTAGGCATCTGGTAAAACTAATTCAAGGTTATTGAGCATTATAAAATGTGTAAAAGAAAGAAAGTTTGAAGTGTCCGGATATATTTTGAGAAATAGGGGAAAAAAATTATATCAGAAGAAAAAGTTCGTTAAATAGAGTCCACAATAGATCGTCCACTTCGCTATTTGGAGGTTATTTCACAAAGAAATTCGCAAAATGTTGTAGGTTCCGAGGAAAAGTTCGCGAAATAGAGGTTCGTTAAATATAGGTCCGACCGTACTTTGTTGTATCCTCCTTCGTGTAGCAAGCGGACGTTGATTTTTAAACTCCTATTTAAGGAAAGACTTTGTTTGTTTGTGTTTTTGACGGCCAATTATCAACACTAGGGATATAGGCCCAAAGGGGGAGGAGTGCCCTTCGTGGGGGTCTTTCTAAGGGAACCTAACCCGTATTAACGCTTGGAGAACCAAGGTTCGAAGAAAACCACGAAAACTCCGAACGATTAGGCCGACGGGCGCGATTGGGTTCGAACCCAGCACCTCCCGTCTACCAGCTTCGAGAGCAGAACCTCTCGGCCACTGGTGGGGCGGAAAGACTTTGGAGAAAAAATGCACGAAAACAGTTTAAACGCATTTTATTCTATTAAAATCTAACAGTTAGTACTGAAATTGCACAGAATTCACAATTTATTCCTTTAAGGTTTCACAAGTTTAAGAGGACCGTGGAGCATTTGAGACAAAATCGACCCAAAAAATGAAAATTATTTTTGTGCATATTATTATTTTCCAGTTTGTTCTGAGCCATTTGCGAAAACCCGCTTGCAGCTGTGACTAATTTTTGCAAAATTACAAGCGTTTGAATTTTGTACACAAACAACTTTTCGCCCCTTTAGTATACTTTAAAACTGTTTTTCTCAAAACGGATTTTTCAACGTTTTTAGATTTTTGAAATTCCCCGGGCGTCGTAATTTTTTATCAAAATTCATGAAATTAATAAGGAATAATACTGATATTGTTTACAAAGAAACTAAGCATGCATTTTAAAATTCGACTTCATTAAGATAATTAAATTTGATTTTTAACGTATTAAAAGGCAAAATTTTGATGAAAATCGATATGAAATTCACAAAAGAAAATTCTAAAAAATTAACTATACAAGAGATTAAAAAATCGATGCTTAGATTTGTTTCAGATAGAGTTAAGTGATTAAAATGCAAAAGCAAGGGCATATCTAAAAAATTATGACGCCCGGAGCATTTTAAAATTTCATTTTTATTTTAAATCTTAAAATTATCATAAGACTGGAAATTTCTTTTAAGGTGTTTTATATACTTATGAAATGTATATATGCACAAAATTTTAAATTTCTATGATGAAAGTTGATTTTTTTTTTTTTTTTTTTTTTTTTTTTTTTTTTTTTTTTTTTTTTTAACGACCACCGTCTTCTTAATTACAAAATGTCCGCATAGCAATTTTCTGCACTGTCCAATGGTCATATATGTTGCATTCTAGCAACATTGGATTGGCTTTATCGTTGAAAATGCAGTACTGGCTGTCACGATAGTAGTTGTGGATCACATCCAGCGATAATGGCGTAAAAGAAGTGGTCAGAACAGATAATTCGAATCTGTTATATTAGTAGAACAAATTGTTGAAATGCAGTTGCCGAGTGAAAACAATGGAATACATCGTTCCGTGAAGTTTCCCTAGAAGAAATTGAAACAACTCATAATATCAGCTAAGCACTTTATTAGAACATCTTGCAAAAGGTGCAGTTTCCACCAAGATAATTAGCCATCTCTCCATAGTAGTAATTAGGTTTAAACAAAGTTCCAGATAATCGAATAAAAGGACGGTGACCAGGGGATGGATGTAAACTGGAAAATTGACTAAAATCTTTCAAAATCTGCTGAAACACAGCGAGTATCAACTTTTTGTTCCTCACGTGTAAGAATACAAATATGACGTAGGTCGCGCTCTCAACCAATGAATAATTAAGAATGTCACGTCATATAAAGAGTGCGGACAGAGCACACGGATGAATTTGAATCGAAAAAGGATAACTTCAGAAATGCGCGGGAAAGTAAAAATGGAAGCTAAAAGAATGTTCTCGAAAGAAAAAAGGCGCGGAAAAGGAACATTTAATTTAAGAATACTAAAAGCGTAATATTAAAGCAATTAAGACAAGTGAGACATTAAATTAAAGGGAATTAAACAGAGTTAACGATAGAGATTATTTAATAATAAAGATTTAGTGAATATAAAGTAGTAATTTAGAATAAGATAAGGAAATCGCGGACTTAGATCTAATAATGTAACATATATATATACAGAGTGGTCAGTCAAAGTGGAATCCTAAATGGCATGTCGATTTTTGAAAAGTGTTCAGGCAAAAAACTGTGTGACATACAGGAAACAATACCGTACTCCGCACAGATTAGAGATTTGATTTAAAATTATTTCCACTAAATAGCCTGTTTCAAGGAATCAGCAATGAAAGATTTGATGTAATAAAGTGTAATGGTAATATTTGTAATTTAATTGAAATTTTTTCTTGTTTTCGTACATCTAAAGATTCAGTTTTAAATAAAATTTTCATAGGTGAAATTTTCAGTTTATGCTCTTCGTGAATTTTTCCCCCAAATTGCAGAATGTTGATCGATTTTTAATCAATTATGTGCGGGGAACTGTAGTAAAATTGAACCAAATTGGGAGAGATTTACCGAATACGTTAAAACGTCCGGTTAACTAGTTGTAAAGGAATCTAAAGAATCAAAAAGTTAGTTAATTCGCGTATTGGACTGTAACTAGTTTTCCGTTTTCCTCTACGAACCAGAAAAACAGCAGTTACCTTTTTTTCCCCCAAGTAGATTTGAAATTTATGATTTTCCATTCGGTCGGTTTTCCAACGACGAGCGACTATTTCGCAAATTTAACACCCATTTGTGCCTGAATTTTTGTTTTCTCAAATTTTTTGGTAAAATCACTTTAAAATGTTGCAAAATGAACTGGAAAAATACTAAAAAAAATTAAGCTTAATTTTTTTTTTGTATTTATTTGATAAAGTGTAAAAGAACTAAATATGAGTATTTCTAGTAGAATAATATGCATAATTATATATTTTGCCTATATTTATGTTTAAAATGTTTTTAAATTGTACATTATGTACTATAATTAGTATTTTAATGAACTACAAAAAAAAATATATTCATTTCTTTGCAGAGACTAATAACATTATAACTATTATTAATAATAAAATAACAATAATCGTATTGTAGACTTAATAACAATTTATTTCATAAATATCTTCGAAAGGAGATTGCATAAATAACTGTCTCCTAAATTTCTAACAAAAATTTGTGCCTAGAACCCTATATTTTGTACATTACAAAAATGCATAACAAAATAGGCTTGAACATTTAATTTCGCAATTTAAAAAAATACGTATTTCAAAAAAGTCCACAAGCTAAGATTATAATTTCCGATTTTGGGTCCATGATAGAAAAAATACAAATAAACTTACTTTTTACATTTCGCCCTCTTGAAAAATTAAAAATCTATAAACACCGAAAAAAGCCTTAATTTAAGCAAATAAATATCCACCTTGTGCTGTCATCTCTCGGTTATAGATAAAGACATTTATAAATAATGATTTCATGCAATTTTCATGTTACAAAGCAGAAGAAAATTTTACAAATGCATTAAAATTTGAAACGTCCCAAAAATGGGACGCTAGGCATAAATGGGTTAACAAAAAATCCAAATAGAAATTCACTGTTTTGTTACTGCTGATTCATAAAGATTCATCGACTTGTGAGATTTTCTTTCCTAGAAAAGTATAGCAAACCTTTAAATAAACATACATACTTTAAAGGATTAAGAAACTGCTAAATTCTGTTTGAATGCGGTTGTGTAAAAAAAAAAAAAAAAAAAAAAAAAAAAAAAAAAAAAGATTAAAATTTGTTATAACTTCGGTTCCAGCTTCATTTCGGTCGTCTAAGGCAACTAACTTTTAACTGGGTCTAAAGAAACATGATATTTACTTAATAAATAATACAACAAATTATGTCTATTCTAATCTATTATGTATTTTCTATAGTTAGTCATGCTCGTAAATTTTTTGGGCGGGACGGCTGGCTATTGTTAAGGTTTACAAGCGAGAAGCGACTCATCAAATGCAATTAAAATGATACTAGTGCATCGGTTATCCGAAAATCGATAATCTGCATAGTCTGTTATCTGTAATATTCTTAAGCTCTTCAGGATCAGAGTCTCATACACAAATTCTATTTAGTTAGCATCATTTAAAAGAAAACCAAAAAAACCCTGGTATCTTTAGTTATTTAATCAAGAAAATGTTCTAATTAAATAAAGCAAATATTACTTTCCTTTAATCCCGCTGGTGCCAAAAACTATTGTTGTATGCATCTTTTGAAAATGCATATAGGATCCCGAAAGGGTTAAAAATCACTACTTTAATTATTCGCCCTGCCTTTTGATAAAATATACTTAAAAGTAACTTTATCGTGAAAAATGATGAAGTGGGATTTAAAAATCCATCATTGAGTTGTATATACTGTTGATTTCCATTTTAAAGATTTCCCGTTCCCGCACTTTGCACAGTTTGCTATTGTTGCAGGGTTTTCTGGCATACCAGTGTCAATGTATAGCATTCATTATATATCCATAAGGAGGCGGTGTGGAATTTGTGAAAAGCATATTTAAGGCTGGAGTAGCACAGTTGAAGTTTATTCCAACAGAGCGAAAAATGTCCAGACCAGGGATCGAACCTGGATACTTGGCGTGCAGTGCCAATGCCTTACCTGTTAGGCTATCCGGACCGATACACTGTAAAAAAAAATCTGTAAAGTTACTAAAGTTTTTCTAGGAAACTGGGATTCCTAGAACTTTTCATGTAACGGCAACAACAAAAATTCCTGTAACAGCATCTGTTACAGGAATTTTCCTTGTTGCCGTTACATGAAAATTTCTTGGAATCCCAGTTTCCTAGAAAAACTTTAGTAACTTTACAGATTTTTTTTTTACAGTGTACCTGGTTGACATAATTCACTCTTATTAGTTGGACTTGGCTGCGAACTGCAGCGCTAGTTTCATTCATCCGAGCTATAACTATAGCATTTACATGATGAACCTACTTTAACACGGAAACTCCAGTATACCATGTAATTAGGTCATAATGGAATAAACTTCAACTGTGCTACTCCAACCTTAAATATGATTTAATCCAGTTGGAAAAAATATTCGTACCCTTCATTTGTGAAAAGTTTTGATTTTCGGTTTTTGACGGATTTGCACATTTTGAAATGCCCTGAATACAATTTGACCATTTTTGGGCTATCATTCAAGAAAGAACCAATACATGGAGTTCCTCAAAATTTCCTATTTATTTATAACTTGACTCAAATATGTGCTGATAACATTTAGGTGTATACCTCCACTCTGCCGCGATTTTTGCGATTCCCGTAATTTAAGTATTGCGCGGCAGCGCAATACTTATTTATTTCCAGTGTCACTTCTCAATGTTAATTTAACATAGAAAAGCCTATGGAGATGGTAACTTTTTCATTTTTTCTTCCCACCTTTTTGTCCCTGATGCCACTCATATTTAATACTTTGCTAATTCTAATAATATTATAAATTCAAAGTGTAAAAACATTTGCCAGACGTCAGGGTCAAAACGGATCATAAAATGCCTTTGCATATAGATGGATTATAATCTAGAGAGTAACATGTGTTAATTTTTATATACATTATTCAAATTTTTTTACTTAATAATTCCAAATTTCGCTTTTTTCATTGAGATTCAACGGACATTTTGTAATAAAATTAAAAATGTTTTTTTCATTGTTGCAAATAATTCAAAAGCCGTAATAATAATTTGCCTATTTTTAGTTGAATGATTTTTCACGTGAAACATGAAACTGAAAGAGTTTTTTTAAGAATTAAAAAGAAGATGAATATGACGTCATAGTGGAAATAAAAATGACATTTTCAAGCAGATTTTTTTTTCAATTTCTACTATTAGCTCACACTCTCCCTATATTTATTTATTTATTTATATATTTATCTTGTTCAAATTTTCAATCGTTAATAAAATACTCATTATTCATCCTATCAAGTTGAAATAAATTTTTTAAAACTTGTACTGGATGACAATTGATGTTAATACAGTTTTTTCAAATATTAATTAATTAATTAAATTTTAATTAATTAATTTTAGTTTTGCATGGGAAATAAAATGGCTTCCATTGGTTATTGAAGTTCAATGAAAGTATTTTCAATAAAGGGTTACCATAAGGGGGACCCTGTTCTGTCGCCAAATACCGCCAAGTTTGTCGCCAACTTGGCGATATATCGCCAAATTTGGCGGCCAAAGTGAGTCGCCAAAAGTGACGCCAACTTGGCGATATCGCTAATATTTCGCCAAATTCCCATAGAGTTCCATTGTAAACCTACTTGCTTATAGAAAATCAACAAATTAAGATATTTTAATGCAACAAAAACTAATATTAGCTTAAGGGATTGTATTAAATTTTTCTTTGATGGCCTAAGTAGGAATTGACTTTAAAAACAAAATTTTTATATTACTTGTTTATGTTCAGATTGGAATTTTTCGTGCAAACTACAGCAATATTCATTACTGCACTGGTGATAAATTTTGAATCATACACAGGTAAATTACATCACAAATTGTGATGCGATATCGCACAAATCAAAGCCTGATGATGATACCCTCCATTAATTTTGAAATGTGTTCGTTTGAATGCAGTAGTTATTAAAAAACTCGACATATGAAACAAAAACCTAATTTGCAGAACAAATTAAAAAAACAAAATTTATTTCCTACATTGTTTAAGCCCGAGAAGGGACAGATATTAAGATATTTCATTCAATTCGTTCTACATTTAATATTAAATTTTTGTAACCAATAAGTTAAACCAATTGAACATTAAAAAATAAAAATGAAATTCATACAATATAATACTTAAAGCACCTATATACTTAGATTCCGTTCAAATGAAATCGAAATAAATCTTAAAATTTTTCCATTTTTAAGTTGTAAATATTTGTACTGCAGATTTTGCATTATATTTATGACGACTGTACATAATATGATAAGACACATGCAAAATACAAAACTTAAAAAAAAAGTCTAAGATTTATTTCGATTTCATTTGAACGGAATCTAAGTATATAGGTGCTTTAAGTATTATATTGTATGAATTTCATTTTTATTTTTTAATGTTCAATTGGTTTAACTTATTGGTTACAAAAATTTAACATTAAATGTAGAACGAATTGAATGAAATATCTTAATATCTGTCCCTTCTCGGGCTTAAACAATGTAGGAAATAAATTTTGTTTTTTTAATTTGTTCTGCAAATTAGGTTTTTGTTTAATAGCTATATCTAGGCATGTATGGAATGAAATTATTTAAGAAGCTTCTTATGAAAAACTCTGCTGATTCAGTTTTGGCTTTAATCACTCAACAGAGAACGCTGCTTTTCGAGAGGAACATTGCAGCTATAGTTCAGTTTACATTGAGATGAAATGAACACAATTTTATATTTGAGGTTATTAATTAAAAATATGTATGTTGATCTAATTTTATATTTGAGGTTATTAATAAAAAATATGTCTGTTGATCTAATTTTATATTTGAGGTTAGGAATTAAAAATATGTATCTTGATCTAATTTTGAACTGGAATACGCAGAAGGGAACGTTGATGGGCTCTGCCTGTTAAAAATTTGTTGATCTTAGTAATGGCGTGTTAAATTCACTATGTTTCATATTCATAATGGGTGGTGTGCAAGTGCTCGATTTAAATTTATGTATTGGAATAATATAAACGTAAGTCTTGTGTTAACCACCAGCATACTAGTTTTTCAAATTATATTTAAAAATTTATTATACATCTATTCATATTCTGTATTAATGTAGTAACGTAAAATCATTTTAACGTTTAACTTATACACGTTTTGTTGATTTAACTAACTACATTTAACATTTACAGGGCTGTCACTGGTGACTGTTTTTAAATCCTATCTCGCACCAATTTTTCAAAGCAAAAATCTTCAACGCACATTTAGACAACATGTGCAAGATAAATATACGACAAAATTTGTTAAAAAAATAGTGGTGCAAATAGAGATACGCCAGTGGCAGCCCTACATTTACGCATCCGAGAAAAATATCAGTTGTACTGTCATAATGAAATAGGTTCAGGGAATAAATACTGGTTCAATTTAGTGCTGTAATCTAAATATTAATAATCATACGGAATATTGATTTCTTTTACATTCCCATTTAATTCGTATAATTACTGCTCTACAGTATTCGGGATTTTGACATCGTCCGTTTTTATCTAGCAACATACTGTACTTACGAACATTTTCTAAATAAAGAGCTATCTTTTGAATATTCTCGAAATACTAACATGCAGAAAATAATAATGCTTCTTGATGTATAGGGAAGAAATGACATTTACAAGAAATCGATTTTTTCTGAAGGTTTAAAACTGTCATTTCGAACCTAAGGTATTCTTTTACGCTTGTTATCTTTATTATGGCTTCCTACTTCCAATCAAGTTAAAACTGTTGGGAGAAAAACAATAAGACGATGGTAAAAATCTAGTTGACGACGAAAGAGCCGCTCATGAAACACAGGATTAGACGGATCGTTGGAAATTTTATTTTTTGTCTTTTTAATCTACTTTTGAATTGAGGGTATTTCAATAACTCTTATCCTTTGTCGTGTATTTAAATCGATGTTCTGATAATCATGGTATTAAATATATATATGTATATAAAAGAAAAAAAATCATACGTTAAGCATAGATTGTGGAACACTTTCCAACACTTCCTTAAATCTTTAAAAAATTTCTTTATTTAGGGAAATAAGCTAAATAAGATAAGTAAAAAAACATTTTAGATAACAGATAAAACATTTATAAATATGATTTAAGCAGTTACCTTCCATAGCCAAATATGTATTCCCATTCTTTTGAACAGCCCTGTATTTGATCTGTAGGTGGATATATATACTATATAATGGGAAAATTTAGTTTAGAAAGGAAACGCATAACAGATTGAAATTTCTCTTTCAGCAATTTATACTTATAGATAGAAACACACTTAAATACTTTTGTTCAGCCCTGTAGTTTACCTAGTATTTTTATTATACGCCACTATTTAGCTAAAATTTAATTCAAACTAAATCCCTCTTAAAACTACTGAAATCACATTGCCAGAAATTATCATCCATAGACGGCCGAGTATCTAATTCTTTCCGTAGCCCTGTATATCATTTTATCAATATTCTACAATCATTTCTTAGTAAACTAAATGCCATTCAGCGTAAAAATGCATAACACATTTAAAAACCTGTTTTAAGCAATTTACGCTCATACACAGTAACCTTTACGAATTCTTTTGTGTAGCCCTGTATATCAACTATAGTATTTTTACACACCATATAGTATGCAAAAATAGTGAAACTTAAAAGCGTATATCATAATTACAAATGCATTTCCTGCCATCACCGCTATTATACAGTACTTCGAATAGAACATACTATCTGAAATCTTTTGGTGGCCTTGTAAATACTACGCACTTCGTATTGTACATGAAATAACTTATAGTAAGCGTCACCGACGTATAACAATTTCATTACATATGAAATAGTTTAACATGATTAAAATAGGCCGCAAACAATTTCCCCTATACCATTATGTAACGGAAAACTTTTGTATGGCCCTGTAAATGAATAATAAATATCCTTTGCACTGCATATTCTACAGAATGCATATTTTAGTGCACTTCATAACTGCATATCAGTTTTATTATGTTTGAAAGGATGTAACGTCATTAAAATGGATTTGGAACGATTTTTTCCCATTGACCTTAATGTAACGGAAAACTTTTGACTGTCTCTGTAAATAAACTAAACATGCTACAAACTTCATCTGAAATATGGTTCCTGCTAGGGTAAATGTAAATAACATCCAAAAATTTCAGGGCAATCCGAGCATATTTATGAGAGTTAGAGCGCGGACAGATGACTAGGCAAACCGAACTCATTAAACACGTTTCAATTTTGTTGGAAAGTGTTAAAAAGCAAATAAGTATAAATGTAATAGTGTTAGAACACGTAAAAAATTGCAAGCGACAAAAATCGCCTACGACTCGACAGATTTCCTGAAACTTACGTATTATCCAAGCATTTCATTGGCTGTTTGGGAAAAGGCTTTTCCATCATCAGATTTCCAAGCATTTGATTGGCTGTTACTGGCAACTGGCTTCGTTTCAGGCGTCAAAGACGCGCTGACAGAAGAAAGTTGCTTGCTTTCGAAGCGACTCCCCTGAAGCCATAGGATAACATGGAGACGCTTGGAATTTCAAACGACTTTCACCTCTCGTGTAATAGCACTTTTAGAATAGTTAAAACAAGTTGGAAATTGTACGTCAAAAGTGACGAATGAGGTGCCGTTCGTACTATAAATAGTTTTATAAATATTCAGATCTTGGGGGCCGTCCACAAATGATGTCACGCTTGGAGGGAGGAGGGGGTTCCTGAAATTGTGACAGTTTGTGACAAGGTGGTGGGAGGGGGTAAGAAGAAGTGTGACAACACACATTTTTATTAAAATAGAAGAATTTAAAATTAGCAGATTAAATTTTTAAAGTTATTTTGAAGGTAAGATTTAAAGCCAAATATGTTAAATTCCATTTCAATTTCCAAAATACCGCAGTTTTCAATTGCTCTTTCATATTAATATTTTATTACTATTGTATATTAATTATGTTTTTTGTTGAAAATCTTCATCTTACTTCATACAAAATAAGTACACGAATCATTTTTATTGTCATGCTCACAAATGACATTAAAACACATAGTTAAAGTTTAAAAATAAAATATGAAATATGATCTACAACAAGTGCTTTGTTTATGAACTGCAAGTATATGTTTACGTAATATAGCGTGACAAGGGGGGAGGGGGCGTGAGGGGGAGGGGTTATGGTGATTTGTGACATTTTGTGACAAAGGAAGGGGGGTCAAAAATATTGAAAAAAAGTGTGACATCATGTATGGACCGACCCTATGGTGCAATATCTGTTACACTCTTATACAAAAATGCATGCATGCAAAATTTATTACGATTCTACCGGGTGTCCCAAAAATGACTGATAGATTTTAAAATTCAATAACTTACAAACGGTGACAGATAATAAAAAAATTCTTGCAGGGGGGTTATGTAGGATGTCAGGAGTTTTTTTACTGTGATTCTTGATTTTAGTTCGAATTTCAAGCAATAGATGGCGCTGAGAGCAATAGGTGCTCCGTCCAGATCCGATTTTTGGTACTTCGGGATCTATTCAATACATTTTAATCTCCTTTTTCTGCATGGAAGAAGAGAGAGGTCGAAAAATCGAGCCTGGGTTGAGAGGTTATTGCTTGCAGTGCCCTCTATCGATGCTATTTGTAACTAAAACTGAGAATCGCAGCATAAAAACTCCTGACATCTTACATAACACTCCTGCAAGAATTTTTTTAATATCCGTCACTGTTTCCAAGTTATTGAATTTTAAAATCCATCAGTCATTTTTGGAACACCCAGTATATACTATTAAATTCAGTCACACGGAAATAATAGGACTCCGTCTTAAATACGCACCCTCACCCTGGCAACCTAGAATCATGGCCTATTATGGGATATCATTGAATTCATGACGTATGATAGGATTTAATAGAATGAAGAAAATTCTTATTAATATATTTTAAGTTTTGATTCGATTTTCATAAAATTTGAAATGACTCGACACAATTCCGCAACGATTCTATCTATTAAATTTCAAACCATTCGGTTGGGTAGTGTTTGCGCTGTTATATGCGGACGAAACAGACGACGATTATAGGTGCTACGTATTTATATAATTACGAATTGCCCTAAAAAACCACACCACTATCTTTTATAAGCATTCATTGTTCATCTTGAAAATAAAGCCAATTTTTTTGCCTGCAATTCGTGCTTTTCCCCAAAAATATCCGTCACAATACATTCATTTGGCGTGGAAAGCGAGCCCGATTATTCACATTTATTAAAATATGAAAAATTCGCTGATTTTATTTTTTTTTACACTTGATAGAAAGTGCAAGTCAGTGAATTTGTTAATAAATATAGAAATTTTGCTCTTTTCCTTTTTTAAGTTAAATCAACAGGGAAAGAAAAAATGAAACACTATTTAAACTATCTTTTTTTTAAATTTTCTAAATTGATTTCTCAATGCATAATACTAAATTAATTAATATTGAACTATTAATTGATTAAAAGCGTGTTTTCTTAAATATTGCACTCTTCATGTTTTACTTTCTTCTATCTCCAATAGAAAAAAGTATTGTAATCGGAATTTTTTTCGACTTCCGATTTTCGACGGATTTACACGTTTTAGAAGTCAGAGATCCCAAAAAACATATTTATACAAAATGTCTGTCTGTCTGTCTTTTCGTCTGTCCGTGTGTTGCCATTGTACCATCGAAAAATGCATGAAGTTATGCATTGAATTGAACCAAAATTTTTGTTTATGTTTTTTAGTAATCTTTTAATTTACAGAAAATGGCGTGTTGTGTTGGATGTCGTAATATCTTGCCAAAATTAACACTATAGGTTTACATTATTGTTAATACCCATTTTACTTCAAATCAACTAAAATCCGTAACTTCATCGCTTTTATGTTAGTATTATTTTATGTAAGATTTTTACTTGAATATGTTCATAACAAAGTTGAACTTTTTCAGATTGTTCTACGATTATTCTGACTGTTCAAAAGCGTAGAAAATTTTTCACTATTATATGTTGGCAAGGTTACAAACGCAGCACAAGATGGAATATTTATCGTGAGCCACCGACATGGGGCAAACACGAAATTTATTAAATCCAGCATCGATAGAAACTATATTAATACATGGAAATTATTCCAGGGAGAAACATTCGCCTTGCATACTATATTTCAAATGAAAATCAAATTTCAGCCTTGCCAACATATAATAGTGAGAAAATTTCCAGGTTGGGTATCGTTCCATGTGGTTTAGTCGGTAGAACGTCAGTGCGCTATACTGATGGCCTGGGTTCGAGTCCCGGCATGGAACCTTTTTCACTATGTTAGCCTTTTCGCCTCTTAAGCAATTACTTTGAAATTTGATTTTCATTTGAAATATTGTATGCAATGCGAATGTTTCTCTCTGGAATAATTTCCATGTATTAATATAGTTTCTATCGATGTTGGATTGAATTAAATTTCGTTTTTGCCCCATGTCGGTGGCTCACGATAAATACTCCATCTTGTGCTGCGTTTATAGCCGTGCCAACCTATAATAGTGAGAAATGTTCCAGGCTGGGTATCGTTCCATGTGGTTTAGTCGGTAGAACGTCAGCGCGCTATACTGATGGCTCGGGTTCAAGTCCCGGCATGGAATCTTTTTCACTATGTTGGCCTTTGCGCCTGCTAAGCAATTACTTTGAAATTTGATTTTCATTTGAAACATAAATGATATGTCAAGGTCTAAAATTAACGTTAATTTCTGCATTCTATGTATATTTTCAACCTGTTTACATTCGCCTTTTTTTGTCTGGACAAGAGTAAACCTTTGATGGATGGGATAATATGTTTTAATTCATTGGATGGGACTCACTGTTGCAACATGAAAATATCATCTATACTGAAAATCTTTAATCTTTTCTTCATTTTATTGACCAAAATAAAGATTATTAAAAACTGCTTAGCTTATTGTGTTAACAAAATATAAATATTAACGAGTTTCCTATATTTATCCAAAAAATTATAGGGGATTTCACAAAAAAAAAAAAAAAAAATGTTCTTTTTTAGTGACTGAGTATTGCTATAAATGATGGTTAGCAACTTTTCTTATAGTCAAATGCATGGTAAATTTCTCCCGTTTAAGTAAATTAAATGTTTCAAAAGCGACTCATTACTGAACAAATGCATATTTTATCTTCGAAAGTAGAATATATTAAATGTAATGTTTCCGGATAATTTCTTACTCAAAATAATTAGATATTACTTTTTTCACATATTTCGATGTTACTTTCATTCAGAATTTGAAATTTCAAACATGTTTCTAAAATTGTTCAGTGTCCTTATTTTAACCCATTTATGCCTAGCGTCCCATTTTTTGGACGTTTCGAATTTTAATAAATTTGAATATTTATTTGCTTAAATGAAGGCTATTTTTCTGAGTTTATAGATTTCTCATTTTCCAAGATGGCGAAATGTAAAAAGCAAGTTTATTTGTGTTTATTCTACCAAGGATCCAAACAAATAAGTCATAAACATAATTTGTAGGCTTCTTCGAAATACGTATTGTTTACTTTCTTCTATCTTTACAAGAAGAAAGTATTGGATTCATGAAAAAGTTCGAATTCCGGTTTTCGAGGGATTTACACGTTTTAGGGGTCAGAGATTCCAAAAAACATGTTTTTACAAAATATCTGTCTGTCTGTGTGTATGTAACACAAATTTTATGGGCGCTCTATCTCAACAACTAATGCACGGAATTTAATAAAAATTTATATTCAGTTAGTCCCTAATACAAATTGATGCTGATTAGTTTTTGGTGTAAATCGCTCAACAGGTGGCGCTGCTATGCTGCATTTTTCACGATTTTTTGCAATAGCTCTATCTCAAAAACTAATGCACGGATTTTGATCAAACTTCAGATTTAGTTAGTCCTTGATATAAATGGATGCTGATTACGTTTTGGTGTAAATCGCCCAACAGATGGCGCTGTTATGATGAATTTTTCAGGATTTACACGATTTCCCTAATAGCTCTATCTTAAGAACTAACGCACGGATTTTCATCAAACTTCAGGTTCAGTTAGTCCTTGAAATGACTTGCTACTGATTATGTGTTGGTGTAAATCGCCCAACAGGTGGCGCTTCTGTGCTGCCTTTTTCACAATTGCCTCAATAGTTCTATCTATAGAACTAATGGACGAATTTTCATCCAACTTCAGATTTAGTTATATATTGACACAAGTTGTTGTTAATTAGGTTTTGGTGTTAATCACCCAATAGGTGGCGGTGCTATGCAGGAATTTTCACGATTTTCGCGATAGCTCTACCTCAAAAACTAATGCACGGATTTTCTCCAAACTTCAGATTCAGTGAGACGTTGACATAAATTGTTGCTGATTAGGATTTGGTATAAATCACCCAATAGGTGGCGCTGCTAGGCAACATTTTGCTGGATTTAGACGATTTCAGCGATAGTCCTATCTCAAGAATTAATGCACGAAATTTCATATCTTTAGAATCCTCATGAGATGCATAGATTGGCATTTAATTTTGGCACTGTTATAGTGAATTTTGAAGTATTAACATGTATGAGATAGAAGAAAGTTTTGGGATTGGTACATGCGACTAGTTTTTCAATGTGATCGCGAGTAGTATTAAACAGAATATTCAATCAAAAATTACATTCAACATATCTAGCAAATCTTTATCATACTTCTTTAAAATGAAATATTTATTTTATTAACTTCGAAATCCATCAAAAGATCTTTAATTGCTTTTTGTGTGATTAATTTGCCTTTAATGCATTACGGAACTAAATATAAAATTATATAAAGTTCATTAATGATGTAATTAATTAATGACTTTGATATTTCATGCATCCATTGGACCTATGAGGTTTATAGTTTCTCTATAATCAAGTATTTATTTTAAAAATTACATAATTATTTGAAGAAAGTTGAAACAGTTAAAAAACGCTTTTTCTTGTTTAACTGAAATGGTATGCATGAAGGGCTAGGGGTATAAAGCGCATTTAGCAAACCCGCATGAGCCGATGCAAAGCAAACTGATGATGTATATCGATAACGGATATGACCCGATTACAGTGGCAATCATCAGTAATCGAAATACTAAATTATTGTTTAATAGTATAGCACCCTTAAAGTACCCTGCAAATGAGTTTTCTCCCTTGACGATAATATAACGAGATTCTTTTGAGTGTCCTTGTAAACGATCTATAAACGTAATACACTTCATTTTCAATCAAGTACATGATATAGTAAACCTACTTAACATATATTATTTATATAGCAATCCGAATATATTTACGAGAACAGACAGATAGACGGCAGACAGACAAACCGGATTCCTAAAGATTTTACAGCTATGTTTCAACGTGTTTTAAAACGTGAAGTTAAGATCTAATTTGATGTGTTATAAAACAAAAATGTAATTGTTATTTTACTTGCACTATAAAATTAGCTAGAAAAAAAAAGCAATAGGAAATTAGTCTTCATAAGTTTTATATAACAACTTGTATAACACTCATTACAATATACATCTGGATACACAGAAAAGTAGCCGGTGTAAATTGGATGACTAAAGCACTAGACAGGAAACATTGGAAAAATCTGGGGGAGACCTACATCCAGCAGTGGATTGAAAACGGTTGATGATGATGATGATGATGACATAAGATTATACAGTGGTTCTATTATAAAAGCATCGTCACGTATTCAAATACTTTTTTTACTACCTTTGTGTTTATAAAAAATTGTTCGTGGTGCCATTCTACGGAAGCCTTTTAGCCGTTGCAAGTCGTCGAACGAGCAACGTTTCCAGGGAGAACCGCGTGGAGGTA
Organism: Maratus speciosus; assembly: GCA_963932465.1. Classification (NCBI taxonomy): domain Eukaryota; kingdom Metazoa; phylum Arthropoda; class Arachnida; order Araneae; family Salticidae; genus Maratus; species Maratus speciosus. Next base: position 37,613,922 of record OZ010791.1, on the reverse strand, counting down.
GGCTTCCTCTCTCCCCTCTCGCAGGACCATTCCTCTGCCCATACGTTCTTGTCTGAACGTGGTCTTCCCAGAAGGAAATTGAGCAGAGTGTGTCCCACTCGCAGGACCATTCCTCTGCTCCAGGTGGATGATTACATTCCCAGAAGGAAAGGAGCAGAGTGTGTCCCGCTTTTGGTGATGGTGATGAAGATGATGTTTCAGACTGATGATGTTGGAAGATGCAAATCGAGGAAGCCTGATGACGTTGGCATTAGAAGACGATGAGAGTCGTGGTCTTAGAAGATGGAGTAGTGAGAATGATGAGTGGAAATGGAGAAGTAAGAATGGAGAGAGGAGGAATAAGATGAATGAATATGAAGAAGGTGGTGGAAGAAGAAGATGGTGAATGTAGACGTGAGAATGAAGTGAGATGAGTGAAGTGAAGTAAATGAAGAAGTGAATGAAGAAAATGGAGAAAAGAGAATGAAGCGTGGAGATGGATAAGGTGCAGAAGTGATGGTTGTGATTATGAAGTTGCGCTCTTACTACCCTATAGCGTTATGAGATGGAGAAGGAGCACAGTATGACTTTGAAGGAGATGCTGTTAGATCCTGACGGTTATTACTTTACACGATGGCAAGGATGAGGAATCAATGGCACTGACAGTCTTACTGCTTTTTGATATGATTGTATATTATTGTTACTGATCACTGAAAGAAAATTTACATTTAATAGGGCCGAAAAATATGCGGGACTTTCCCCTTTTTGAGTTAGTAAATTAGTTTAGTATTTTAAAATTATAAGAATGTGTTAAATACAAATTAAAGTATGCCGAGAAAGAATAAAACTTATTGCTTCCACCCTCCGAAAAGTATACATTTCTTTTGAAAAAATAAATAAAACAGTAATAAAATAAAAGAAATATTGGAAATGCATAACCGAATTAGAAACAGTCATAAAAATATTTAAAGCAGTGTATCAATGCTAAGTTCAAAAATTACCATTAATCATTAAAACTTTTTTTCCAATTTACTAACTCATAAAGCAGATCGTCCGGTTTCATTGAAAAATATAAAACAGCTTAAAACTAAAAGATTATACAGCCAAATAAATATAATTTGTTTTTAATATATACATATTGAGAAAGCAATGACAAGCATCTTAATAACCGACTGTTTTAATTCTTATTCTCCGAGAAAATTAAAAAGCTTTTGATTACAAATTTCTTTTTTAGTTAAATCAAAAATTCATGCTCATCATATCATTTCTTTTTTTTTTTTTTTTTTTTAATCAAACTTCTGATCACAAACAGGCGAGATTCGCAATGTTTACTTGTGTCTGCAATCGGAGTTAGAAGCTTGCCACTGATTTCCAAACTAAACTAGAAATTTAAATTTATATAACATAGATAACATACATAAACAATACAATAAACATATTAGATAAATAAGAATAATGTAAGAAAATAAAATTTAACGGCGGCGGCAAAGGCGTCCGAAGCAGGAGCGCAATCCCTGACTTTCATTGCATTCTTTTTTATTTTCTTTTTCATTCAGCTTTGCAGCTGTTGCAATCCAAACCCTTACTTGTTTGCGTAAGGCCTTTTCCCCTTTTTCCTTTCGAGCCAAATCTTTCTTTTTTTCCCTTTCCTCGCGCTCCAACCACTTTTGCCAGTGCCTCCGCCGTGACCTACGATCCAGTGCTTGTCTTGCTTCCCTGACCATGTCCACGATGTCCGCAAATGCCATGTACATTAGGTGCAGCAAGCCGATGTCCAGAGCCCGGCTGAAAACAAAAAGTTGTTTTAAGAAGATTTTAAAATTAGCTGATAATTTCAAAAACACATTGTCATACTGAAATGATTTTCAGTGTCTTGACAAATACCTTAAAAAGCTCAGTTTTTTTTTTAAAATAAAAGATGTCAGTAGTCTTTAATTATATAATTAATAACTTAAAATTATAACGAACAGGATTTCAGTATTTAGTTTGAAAAGTGGTTTTTTTTCTATAAAATTAGTGCAACATTTCACAGCAAAATACCTACAAGTTTATGTATAATGTTTTTTATTTTATCGAGAATTCTAAATTACATAGAATGCTTTAAAAATGCTACACATTTATCCTCGTCTATGTATATAGATTTATAAATTTAAACTAAATTTCAACGTTATTTAAGAACACTGGGAAATAATTGAAAATTATAAACCTAAATCATGTCAAAGCATTACCTACAAGTAATTTTTTTTCTTTTGCAACTACCTCAGTTTTGTAAAAAGAACATTACTAAAAAATTACTGAACTAAAGACTGTTATAGGTCAGTTGTGCTAGCATTCAGAGAAAAAGTTTCAGTTTCCTTGGAGATGCGTAAGTAGAATTTGCGTAGTTCCCCTATTAATAACCGCTTACTATAAATGTTAGGCGTTAAAACGAACTTTTAGATAGTTTCCATTACAAAACGTAAGAAATTACTTTTTGCAGCTATCCGAAAGACAGCAATCCCGAAAAATTTTGATCTGTTTCTTCGATTATAATCTCCAGATCCCAAAATGAACCTTCGTTAAAATCTTGATTTATATAGTGAAACAGCCTTGAACGATCATCTCTAAGCAACGAAAACCTTCGAATACCGGGCACATATTGATGGAACCAAACGTATTCCATAGAATTAACATTAATACGAACCTCTAAATAAGGAATTCTGAACAATGGCCGCTCAAAAGTCATGAGAAAAAAAATTAACAGTTCCTGGTACAATTTCATGTTTTTTTGCAAACCGAAATGTGAAGCTGATAAAAAAAAAAAAAAGTACGTGATATATCAACAAAAGATCACTTAAACACTTAATCCTTTTCCAAAAAATAATAGCTTAATCATTTTGATAACCACTTCTGCCTCAATATGTCGTAAATTCCCAAGAAGGCCAGAGTCCACAGAAAGAATTTCGTTCTACTGAGGGTAAAGGAAAGACAAACAGATAACCTGTTAAACGAACAATGCGATCATCGAGTCTTTTTTCTAATATTTCTTCTTTGGTGTGGGGCCTTGAAAATCTCCCTTGTCCCTTTGTCCATAGAAAGTGCCGTGTAAGATGGTGGTGGTGGTGTGTGTGTGTGGGGGGGGTGGGGGGTGGGGGGGGCAAAATTTTTCGTTTGGGAATAACAGAGAGATGAATCCTGTAAGCATTGAGCGTCTTTGGAAATTTCAGTTTTTTGGAAACTTCCGAACAAAAATGTTAAATATTGATTATTTTTTTGTTCAAATTTTCTGCAGTCTGTTTTATTTGGGCTTCTTTGTATAACTTAAGAGTACAGTTCTTACTTGTTCGTGATTCTACGTGAGTTGTTACGAACTATCGTATTAAAATTCATCATCTGATCACTAGCGAAAATCACGATAAACGAAAATTCCTAAAATTGAAAGAGAAAATTGAAGTTATAGAACTAAATAAGAAAGGTGAAAATGCACGAAAAGTGGCAGCAGTTTATGGTTGTGGCAGAATACATATTAAAGTTATTTAAAAAAACAGTGGCTATTACATGGATCAGTCTTTTCATTGAGTGAACTTAGAAAGGAAAATCAAGCGTCGGAAGACCGTAAATGCGCAAATGAAGAACTTGACAAAATGCTATTGGAATGGCTGTCTTGTCGATCCAAAAATCTTCCCATTTCCGGACCGATACATGAAAGTGCGTTAGAAATTGCATAAAAAATTGAAAATTCCAGATTTCAAAGCATCTAAAGAGTGGTTAGAGAAATTTAGGACCAGACATAGTATCGTATTTCGCAAGGTGACTTTAGAAGCAGCAGATTGCACCGTAAATTAAATAGATGGCTGGATGAAAACACTGCCTTCCATAATTGCAGGTTACAAACCTCAAAACATTTTCAATTGCGATGAAACGGGGCTTTTTTTCCGAGCACTTCCTGATAAAACTTTATGTTTAAAGAGCGATGCTTGCGAAGGTGGGAAGCATGCGAAAGGAAGACTGACAGTGCTTGTGTGCTGTAACATGATAGGCGATTTTCAGAAAACCCTTGTGATAGGAAATGCTGCTATGTCACGGGGCTTTAAAAACATAGTAATAAAAAATTACCTGTAATGTGGAGGCCTAATAAGAAAGCTTGTATTACCCAATGCATTATGACAGGATAGCTGACAGAGCTGAATAAAGAAATGAAGATACAAAAACGCAAAATTTTTCTTTTTATGAGCAATTCGAAGTCGCACCCTACGGAAAATGATTTCAGTAATCTGTAAATACAGTTTTTGCCCCCAAACACTACTATCTTCTGTCAACCATTTGATCAAGGAATAATACATGCTTTCAAAATGCGTTACAGAAAAATGCAGAAATGCGGAAACTGGTGTCAAAGATAAAAGATGCAGCATCAATAATTGTTCTCATAAAATGTCTTAATGTGCTATATGCTGTTAATTGGATTAGCATTGCAGCAAAAGAAGAGAGGAGCTCAACAGTACACAAATGTTTTGCAAAGGAATGTTTCCAAGTAAGTTCAATTTATTTACTTTTTTTTTTTTTTTTGTCGTGCAGGGAATTTAAATAAGTTTTCACTTTTTTACTTTATTTTGTATTGCTTGCAATCCTGTAATTAAAATGATTTTCTTAATTGCAGTAATTTTTGTTGTATATTGTTAGACTGAATTCACCGCGGAATGTATTATATCTGCAAAGATAACTGATGTTTCTAATCTGATAGGCGACAAATAGGACTAATTACAGTAATAACACTAAACATATCCTTTTTATTTAAATTTTCAATAATAGGTTTTTAAATCTAGTAATATTTCGTAATCGAAGTGCAGTATTCTCTCAAAAGTTCCTTAACACCCATTCTAAATGTTGCAAGGAAAAAACAAAAATAGCGTTGAATTTGAAAATACGTTGGAAATCATTTACGGATAAAAAGCTTAGCGCCCATCTTCAAACAGAAATTCTGTCAAATATTAGAATTTTCAGTACCAACACTCAATTTCGGCAGCATATTTGATGTTTTTGGTAAATTGTCCTTTTGGATTCCAAACAAGAAGTCATTAATCCAAACACTTTAGGAATTATCAAATTTACAGATTTGAAACCCCTAATGTTTAAATACACTTTTAATCGTTGTGACACAATGAACGTTATGCGAATTTTTTTTAACACCCAGAATAAAATAATAAAAAAAAAAAACCGGACAAAAATTACAATAATGCATTTTTTTTTTTTTTTTTTTTTTTTTTTTTTTTTTTGGTTTAACACGTTTCTACATGCTTACGAATTTAGATATAACTAGTTGGATGTGCCAATCCCAAAACTTTCTTCTATCTTATACATCTTAATATTTCAAAACCTAGTTACACATGTTAATACTTCAATATTATTAGTTCAATACTATACCAACTTTGATTTTCATCTTAAATTTCTGCTCAAGTCAATTAAACGGACTAAAAACGAGTTAATCTATATCATGATATTTGTTAAAATTATTAATTTTTCCTTATTCTGTCGTTATCAGCTGTTTGCGAATAGCCGGCATAGCAGGAAGCGAGTTCCCGCCGCTGCATGAGCCGAGCCGCCGATGCACAATAGAACTACGAAAAATCAAGAAAAGTATACAAAAATCGCTAGCACGGAGCCCCTTTACCGCGCAATATTTCCAAATTCAAGGAGAACCTGTTGGCCAAAGCCAAAAACAAGCACAAACATTTTGGTTCAATTGTATGCATAATTTTATACACTTTTCGATGGTACAATAATGAAAATGGTACAGACATCGCAATTATAGTACCCACTTCCGGCAGAATTTTTCCAAATTCAGGGAGGACCTTCGTGACATGACCAAAAATAAACACATAAAATTTGGTTCAATTCTATGCATAACTTCATACACTTTTCGGCGGTACAATATTCAAAATGGCACAAAAATTGTACAAAAATCGCTATTACAGCGCCCTCTACGAGCGATTTTTTTACAAATTAAGGGAGGACCTCCTTGCCATAGCCAAGAACTTAATTTTTTTTTTTGGTTCAATTCTATGCATAACTTCATACACTTTCCGATGGTGCAATATTCAAAATCGCACAAAAATCGCTATTACAGCGCCCCCTAACGGCGAATTTTTTGCAAATTCATGGAGGACTTGCTTGCCATATCCAAAAACTTAAACTAAAAATTTGGTTTAATTCTATGCATAACTTCATACACTTTTGGACGGTACAATATTCAAAATCGCACAAAAAACGCTATTACAGTGTCCCCTACAGGCGAATTTTTTCCAAATTCAGGGAGGACCTGCTTGCCAAAGCCAAAAACTTAAAATAAAAATTTGGTTTAATTCTATGCATAACTTCATACACTTTTGGACGGTACAATATTCAAAATCGCACAAAAATCGCTATTACAGCACCCCCTACCGACGAATTTTTTCCAAATTCAGGGAGGACCTGCTTGTCATATCCAAAAACTTAAACTAAAAATTTGGTTCAATTCTATGCATAACTCCATACACTTTTGGATGGTACAATATTCAAAATCGCACAAAAATTGTTATATCAGCGCCCCCTACCGGCGAATTTTTTCCAAATTCCGGGAGGACCTGCTTGCCATAGCCAAAAACTTATAATAAAATTTTGGTTTAATTCTATACATAACTTCATACACTTTTTGATGGTACAATGGCGACAGACAGACGGACAGACGGACGGACGGACAGACGGACAGACGGACGGACGGACAGACGGACACACAGACAGACAGACATTTTCTATAAACATGTTTTTTGGAATCTCTGACCCCTAAAACATGCAAATCCGTCGAAAACCGGAAGTCGAAAAAAATTTCGATTACAATACTTTCTTCTATTGAAGATAGAAGAAAGTAAAAATATGAGTTTACGAACCAATTGCTTAATTTTATCATAATCATCTGGAATTTACTGTATTTGAACTAATTCCGTTTTTCCTTTCGGGTCCATTGGACACGTCAGGTTTTCGGAGGGTTAAGCATTATTCAAAGTCTACTTAAGAGATGAGTTATAATTTTGGATTCACATCACATTTAAAAAGATTCAAGTAAACGATTACTGTTAAAAAATTGATAAGGAACAATTCATATGTTTTTCAGAAACTAATTAAAAAAGAAGAATTGTACCCCATACATATTTTAACAGAAATCAATTTTTAAAAAGTTTGAAGTATGCTAATCTGCAATTGAAGCGCATACCGTCAAGTAGTTTTTGAGTTATGCTAAAAAGCTACATGCTCAACAATCTCTTTTGAAAGGATTAAAAATGAAGCTGACATCAGAAGGTCCAAAATGAAAAAAATATATAATTCATAAACTATTTGACCGAATGATTTCCTGCTTAATAGCGTAAAGTAGCCTTTTACCAGAAAACCCTAATAGGCTATCAAAATTGGATGCTAGTATTTAAATTTCAATTTTAGTACAATTTCTGTGTGAAGCTTACTTTTGTAACATCGATTGCAAGAAGGCAGGATTCCCAATCGAATGGCAGTTTTCGTGTTTCCCTGCAGTTTTTGGATTAAAAGTAATGACTGTCTTTTTTTTATTATTATTATTGATGTGGAAGGGGATACTATGGATACTGTCACCCAACGCCAATGGACAACAAATATAAACAGCGTCGGCAGGTGTTTGGGGAGTTAAAATTAGAAGACGCATTTAATTTCGCACCAAAATATTGTTTTTCTTGAGTAACTCGACCGAGTAAAATATCATTACTTTTGATTTAAGCCTGTCTAAATAAATATAGTTAAGAACCAATAAGCACGGTTTCGAGTTGGCGAATTTTCCTGGCAAACAAAATACAAGATCAGACTAGAATATTTGCGAATAAATACATAATTTGCAACTGGTGTTGCCAGGTGTCCCTCGTAAATAGACCCTGGACACCAGTATTTTAAAGTAATTTTCTTCGCCTTATCTAATGGCAAAGTTACCTGCAATTGAAGATGGCGAAATACACTATAAGAAATGAGTGGTATCCAGAGCATTTGGAGCCTGATTTACGCGGGACACCTGCCAACACTATTTGCCACTAACACGAACATAAAACTTCATTACTTAACAGTTTACTTTAGAGCGAATAAATGCTAATAAAAACGCAAAGAAATAAGAGGTATTTATTTCTTTTATGTCAGTTGTGGTAAGCGATACATCGCCAAATATCGTTCCAATCGCCGTTACTCGTATTGCATTCAAAAACACCAACATGTCCCAAATTTCATTTTAAAATGCGTATATTACATACTTTTAAAATATATGCTTTTCGCTCATTTCATTTAAAATGGGAAACAATAAAGAAAACGGGAAATACCATAATAAAAAACATTTTATTTTATTATCAAAATATTGTTTCTAATTTACACACACGAAAAATAACAATCGCTATTGGTGGGAAAAAATGTGCTATAGGTGATATGTGTGCTCGGCTAACATAAAAATACAGTCGAACCTCGTTATCCCGACACTCTAATGACAGAAAAAAGTGTCGTCATAAGCGGGGTGTCACGGTAACCGGAGATGGAGAAAAATATGTTTATAAAAAGCTGTATTTTTAAGTAATTTAAAGCAATTTTAAATTAATAACTGTTCTTGCAGTTTTAAGCATAAAAAGATGATTATTAAACAAAATAAACACAAAAACAAAATTGAAAATAATAAAAATCAGATTTATGATGACTTGTTTTTTATTGTTACATGAAATACTGGTGAATTACAGTTTGCTTATCATTAGATGTGCTTCCTACAATTATTTTTTTCAATATTATACATTGAATTGTAATCGATATTCGTTGTTTCAGATATGGATGTTAAATAATTTCTGATCGCTTCAATGCAATGCAAATGCTTCGGTTTTAGTCGGGTGAAAAACGCCGTGTAACCACAAGAAAGCGCCGCCTGACAAGCAAAAAAAGACCTCGAGTAAACTAATACGTCTATCTGGAGCTTAAGTGGGCCATTCATAGTGCGTGGTTTTATTTATTCAGATAAAGGATTAAAGTAAAATTTCTCATTTATCTCAATGGGTATTTTAGACACTTTGCGAAAAGTTTGGCTAAGACATTTCTTACCGCTTAATTTCCGTGCTTATAAGATGGATTATGAAAAATGGACAATTTTCCTAAACCGTCGGGATATCCGGAGTTGAAAATTACTCAACGACGCAAAATCCGGAGTTTATTTACATTAAAATCATATACAGAAAATCGGGACTTTGCAAAACTGTCGTGATAAGCGGAGTGGCGTGAAAACCGGGTGTCGGGATAACGAGGTCCGACTCTACTTACCAATTTCTTCTTTTGCCTCTTTCTTATAACTATTTCTTAGACATAGATTAATTTTCTGCAATCGGGAATCATACAAAAGTTTGGCGACTAACTTGAGCAAAGTTGGTAATGATATGAATGTAGAAGACGAGTGATTAAATCTAACGCAGGATTTAAGCTTACAAACTAAATATAGAGGCAGTAAAATAAACTTAGAGTTTTCGTACAGTCATGTGACATCAGCAACAACAATAATTCTTATGACAAACAGTTATATTTTTATCTGACATATAACAATATATTAATTACAGGATTAAAAAAAAAACAGTGAAACCCATGTTACTAAGCCTGGGATATCATTGAACGATTTTTTTCACGATATAGGATAACAATAAAATACATCCCTTCTTCTTTTGAAAATTTTGCTCTTCATACTGTGCCAAATCATGCCAGAAAACTGCGGTAAAGTACGATGATCCCGATTACAGAAGAAAAACCATAAACGTAAATCTAGCTTTATGTTTTATTGTAAAAAGAAATTACAGTCACATACAACACATTTTTTCAGATTAATATACAGTAAAAATTTTTTATAAATTTGGTGAAATACATTTTAAAAGTCAGAATTACTGTCTACCATATTATACACTGACACTTCAAATACAAGAATAACGGGAACAGATGTCATATTCGCCCCATATTGGCGCGATTTTTTTCTGTCGCCAATATCATATAGGCAACAGGTACTTAACTTGCGTCAAAGTGTCGTTATTTTGTTTGATGTGGTAACCCGGATTATGTTGTTTATGCTGTTGATGTTTTCGCCAAATTGGCAACCGAAAAAAATCGCGCCAATATGGGGCGAATATGACAACTGTACCGAATAACGAAGGAAATAATCATACTTAAAAACAAAATAAGATCAGATCGAAAACACCTTTTCAGATTCAAAATTAATGCGGTAAAGTTAGTTGAAACACATTTTTAAATCAGAATTACCGTTATATCAAATTTTACATCGGTTCCAAAATATAAGAAAAACGAAAGCTACCGCACTACTTAAAACAAAATTTGGTACTTTTCGGTTAGCCGGGCGCCGTATACATGTGTGTATATATGCATAACATATACATATATATATGTGTGTATATATACAATATATGTATATATAAATATATGAACATATACAAATATGTATGTATATATATATATATATATGTATTATATAACACTGGCGCCCCGCTAACCGAAAAGTACTTTTCGGTTAGCCGGGCGCCAGTGTTATACATATCTATGTATGTATACATGTGTGTATATATGCATAACACATACATATATGTGTGTATATATACAATATATGTATATATAAATATATGAACATATACAAATATGTATGTATATATATATATATATATATGTATTATATAACACTGGCGCCCGGCTAACCGAAAAGTACCCAAAAGTTCACATAATTGCATTCGCAATAATAAAATGTGGTAATTAAAGCTATATTTTATATTTTGCAAAAAGATATCCTAATATTTTTATTGTTTAAAACCTGAACAAAAAACACATTCACTTAAAGTGCTACTAACATAGTACATCGACACCAGTTTGTCCTTTGAATCAAACTACAAATGAACAGAAAATGTTAAATTAGTCAATTTATATACATACTAAACGTTGATATAGATTATTTGAGAAAGAAATTCGATTGAATCTCAAAATCGGTTAACAAACTGAAAGCATTCGGATCAACCAAACGATCTAGCAAGTAAAACCTAAACTAAATGAAATATAAAAAGATATGCTTACTCCACAAACGGAAAGCAATCGTCGAAAAGGCCGTCCATTCTGCTGTATAGATTTAAAAGTTTTTTACTTCAATATAGTTAAATTAGCTCTGCAGATTAAGTAGTAGCTGTTACTACTGTTACTAAAGCAGTTGATAGATATCGTTGATGTCAATTTCCATTCAATCAGTTAAGTGGCAGTTAACTCTCAGTTAAATTTAAATTTAACTGTTGCCATTTCTATGTTATTAATATTCTGTTGTCATTTCTATGTTGCTTATATAAAATGTACTATCTCGTTCATTAAGTATGATTTAATTGATTTTTTGTTATTTTAAAATTTATTTCTAAACATATTAAGCAAAAATGCTTTGCTCGTATGAAAGCGACTTATCCATATCAGAAGAAACAAGAAAATCATATTAGTAAATGAATCGGAATGATGTCATTTTCAACGAAACTTTATTTGAGCTATGAAGTCCAGAATATGTTGGTGAAAATGGTGTCATTGTTTTACAATAAATAAATTTTATATTTTTCTAGTAGAATCTACTGTTAAACAAAAGTAAATGGTGCACATTGCATAAAATTTGATTTTATTAGTTTATATAAATCAAATTTTGACTTTTTCTGATTCACCTATTCAATGTACAAATGAAGGATTATTGAGTAAATAATAGTATGGGTTTCAGTCTTAGTGAATATGACGTCATATTGACACCACTATAATAAAGTACTTAGTTTTTATGGCTGAAAATCAACATTTTCTTTCGATAATAACTTCATTTTTACCACGAGAGCAACTCCATTTTTCCTCATTTTAACGCAAACATTAAAAAAAAAAAAAAAAAAAAAAAAAAAATATATATATATATATATATATATATATATTTTTATGAACGCCAATACAAATCTCTTTTATCTCTTTCCAGTATTTTTGAAAAGCGTTAATTGCTTCAGTTTGTCTGTCCGTTTGTGCATCTGACCGAGCTGTAACTCTCGTAAATATATTCAGATTGGACTGCAATATTTATATTTTAATGACGTTTACTGTAGCACGATGTTTACTGAAAATGAAGTATGTAGCATTTATAGTTCTTTTGCAGGAACAGTTAAAAGTAATCTGCTACATTACGGCCAATAAAAGATAATCGCTAAAAGTGTATTTTAATGATGTTTCATTATGTTCATTTCATTATGTTATATCAAACATAATGAAATTGATTTGTATTTATGAAGTGCACTAAAACATGCATTATGTTGAATATGGGATGCAAAAGAAATTATTATTTATTTACAGGACCACACAAAAGAATTTCGTTACTTAATGATCTAGATGAAAAGTTGTCTGCAGCTTATTTAGTGTTACACTATTTCAAATATAATGAAACTAATACACATTAGCGACGTTTACTACAAGACACTTGTTGTAGATTATGATGCGAATAGCATTTATCGTGCATTTACAGGGACACATAAGATTTTTCGGATACAGAACAGTAATCGAAGTACTGTATATTAGCGATAATGGATGGAAATACTTTTTTCTTTTATGGTATGCGTTTTTAAGTTTAAGTGAATTTTTGTATACTACGTGGTTGTGTATAAATATGGACCTTATACAGGGCTACACAAAAGAAAATATTGAATATGAGCTTAAATTGCTTTAATGTGGTTGTTAATTGTGTTATGAACTATATTTAGTATACTAAGAGATTTTTCTAAAATATATATAAAGTCACATAAAGGGCCACGCAAAGAACGTGGATACGTAATCGCCTATGTATGGTAATTTCTGGAAATGTGATTTCGGTAGCTTTTCGCTAAATATGTGGCGTGTATAAAAATCTGTAGATAATATACAGAGCTGTACAAAAGAATTTAGCCGGATTCCTTCGATTGCTAGAAATTGCTGAAGGCGAATTTTCAACTTGATTATGTGTTTTCTTACAAAACTAAATTTTACCTTACTAAGTAGAATATATACAAATTTATAGATCAAATGCAGGGCGAAAAAAAGAGAAACGAAATTCTTTATACCTATAGACGGAAATTACTGAAATCTGATTTTCAAGAGCATTATTCTTTTGTTAAAATGTTTTCTTAGGTTAAAGTCTCCTAAAAGTGTTGGAAAATGTTTCACAACCTATGTTCGACGCGTGATTTTTCTTTCTTGTTTGATTATAACGCTATTCTTACCGTTTTAACCATTGTTCTGATGAATAGATTACTGATACATCCTAATGAATTTTATTTTAGAGAGAAATATATGCACATGTTTTTTTCTGTATGTTTTTCTAAAGTTCAGTAAACTGTATATATAAAAACAAATTCTCAGCTTTTAACGAATAAATTAAAATGTATAGACATTTATTAAGTTTTTTCACTACTTAATTTTTCTTAACGAAAAATTTAAAATATGCTCTTTAAATAAATATGTGTCTTATAATGAATAACAATATCAAAATATACACCGATCAAGTAAATATTTGTACTCGTAGTACGTTGAATATTTTTATTCTTTTTTTTTTCGCTTTCAAATGTCGAATGGAAATTTTTGCTCGACCGACATCGAATATTTCATTTTGTAACACTTTTGACAAGCAATATAGAATACGTTTCGACAACCGTGAAATAAATAAGCCGACTATTTTGAGAATTTCTTAGAAATTTATTTTCATTGCATAACTACACATTCTCAATTAACTCTTTGTGACTCAACACTCTGATTTAAAAAATATTTATTCAGATGTTAGAATACACCATTTTTAGCAGGTAAAAAATAATTTTAAAAATTTAGAACGCACACAATATATATATATATATATAGAAATATTATATATATATATATATATATATAATAATATATTATATATAACCATTAATTAAACATAACCTACCACCATCAAAAACCGTAATATTATGAATTAAAGCTGTAAGTATAAATTTTTTTTTTTAATTTATTATAAGAATTATTATGGAAGAAAAATAAGAAAGTGGACACCGACAAATAATGGGAATGCTTATATATTGAATTACGTTGTCAAGGGCACAGAATTCAATGATATAAGCAAAATGGTTGTTTTCTGTGAGAAAAATAAGCTAAAGCTAAAAGTTATTTTCCCCTGTGCCCAAACAACCATTAAAATCAAGTGAATTGATTAAAAATGAAAACAGAATAGAAACAAATAATATGAAATGGAAAAATCAATAAAACCTATTTAAATATTTATAGGATATAAAATAGAAATAATAAACACCATACCGATTAATATTTCAATATTTTAGAATAAATCCACGCGCACATGGCACCCAAAATATCGTAAAGATTAAGGTGAATAAAACAGTTAAGAAATCACAGTAATTGATACCATAGGATGCAGTTAATACATTTTGAAATAAATGTTAAACAACTTTTAATATAATATAAAATAAAATAAATATAAAGTAATTACATATTTAAAATGCACTTATATATATATATATATATATATATATATATATAGAAAGATTTTTAACTACAATACATTTTCAAAAAATACATCTGCTGCAAGTAATTTTCCGTGTAATTGCAATGACCCCAATCTAAAAAAATATATAAACAATGATCATGGACATATAATCACTGGAAATCTTAATATTGTTAATGATTTTAAATTGAAAAAACTAATGGGTTTTGGTACTAAATACAGACTTCCATCTAAATTTACTGTTAAATCTATAATCAAACAGTTTACATATGATATAGATATTTTTATATATAAAATTTCAATCTATTACAATAAACCTATTGCATATTTTAATCAATGGAAAATATTAGTAATTGAAAAATTAACTATGGCTTTAAAAAATAATATTTCTGATTTGGTTTCTATTAACACAAAGTATTTTTTCCAACAAATAACTAAATTACAAAAAAAAACTACGTTATTACATATGTAGAATGTAACGTATGTCCTAATACGTATGTAACGTAGTAAAACGTATGTCCTAATAATTATGCAATCATATGTAAATCTTATCATCCCCAACTTCTTACAACTTGTATTTCTTCTAATAAATCTTTTCAAAAAACTAATGAAAATGTAATTGTAAATAATCGTAAAATTCAAAGTTATTATAAACTATTAAATATTCTATCTACTAATTTTAATTATCTTTATTTAGTTCTAATTCCCAAATTTCATAAAACTCCAATTAAATTTAGGACTGTAACTATTGGTTGCAATACATATAATAATAAAGCCAATAATCTTCTATTAAAAATTCTTAATCAATTATATATACTTACTACAAACAATGATAATACACATTGTATAAAAAATAGCTATCAACTGGTCACTATTTAAAAAAATCTTAACTGTGTATATAATATAACGACATATGACTTCAAAAATCTTTTTAATAATATAGACTTATTAGATTTACATAATATAATAAATGCATTATTTAAAAAGTATTATAAAAAACTGGAATTACCATCTAATATTGATATCGCTTATTTTAAATCATTAACAAACTTTATTATCTATAATAATTATATATTGCAAGATAATACATTATATTTACAGCATGTCGGTATACCACAAGGTGGTTGTACATCCAGTTTATTATCAGACTTATACTTATATCACTGTGAATAATTTTACTAATAATAATCTCCATTTATATCGTTATATTGATGACATAATTTTAATTGCCACTGATCAATCTAAAATTTCTCAATTTCCAGTTGATTATCCCACTAATTTGGAATTAACGGAAAACCTCTTATCTAACAATACTATTAACTTCTTAGATCTTAAAATTACAATAAAAGACAACAAAACAATAACTGATTTATATGATAAACGTAAAGAATTTAAATTCAAAGTTAATACATTTACAAATTTTAAATCTTGTCTTCATCATTCTGTATATCGAAATATACTACTTAATCATTTATATAGAATAAAATGTTTATGTTCTTCTCATCTAATTAACAATAATATTAAAAAACTAATTTATGATGCATTGAATCATGGTTTTCCAAAAAAATTCATATATTCATTAATATACAATTAGTACTTACATGATCTATATAAAAAAAAAATTAACACATGCGTAAACAAAATTACAAAAAAATTATAAAATAAAAAAAAATATTTATAAAAAATTAAAAATTGTAAAATAAAAATAAACAATTATTATAGGATGGTTGGGTGGGTAGATGTTAGAGTATGGAGGAGGGTGGTGTTGTCTGGGTAATACGCAATGGTTAATTTATTTAAAAAAATGGGGTTTTTGTATTATAACTACATTTCTAATACGTATTTTATATCGATGTTGATTTGATGTTTTATATGTAATTGATGACTTTTCCTCTTTTTTTTAAAAATTTCATATTAAATTTAACTTATTTAATCAAATTCAATATTAACTTATTTTTAATTTAGTCTACTCAGGACAATGTCATATTAATTAATAATAGTATACCAACTTTTTAGTGATTATTATGCATATTGGTTTATTTGATTAACTAATGTTATACTGTATGTATTAAAATTGGGTAAATAGTTATTATTATTATTATTCCTCTATACTATTTAATATTGTTTTATTTTCAACATTGTATTACATGATTATCGGTTTATATGTTTGATTGGCTTTTTAGCTTTTTTATGACTAATATAAGGATAATTCACACACTATATATGTGATCTTTAGGCTATTTGGAATTTTAGTATCTGACAATGTTATATAAACATCCATTTTTATTGATTTATTTTATAATTTATTTAATTATTTAATTATTTATTTATTTATTTATTTTTCTATCCTGTTCATTTTTTATATGTAAAGCTAAATATTAAGACTATTATATTTTTATAATATATAATTTATTTTATTTTATAGCATATAGCCTATATTCTATATATTATCAAGTTAAAAAAGTTTTTTAATTTCTCAGTGTAGATTTAATGGTATGGTAATAGAATATATTGTATTAACATTTAATATACTAGGGGGCTCTGCGCCCTACGAGCTACGCTCGTCAACCCCCGTTCAGACACCGCAGACTCTAAAAGTACGCTAATTTGATCGGCTTTAAAAAGATTTCGGAAGATTGAATTATAATTTAAAAAACAGTGGCGATGTCCCTATAAACGGATTTCTATTAATTTCTCTTTGAATGGGGAATTTTAAGGCCAAATCCGCTGCGGTACTACTTGATGAACCCGTCGACCAATTTCGCCAAATTATATAAATCGCCAAAGCACTTGCCAATTATATAAATTGACATAATTTTTATTTTAAATAACGAAAGAACAAATAAATTAGTGCAACATTAATAAAAATACAAATAAAACGTCGAAATAAAAATAACTTGATGACGTAGACACGTGTAACTTGCTTAAAGTCAAGTTAATGTGACATTTACAATCAACCATTATTGGCATTTAATCTTATAGTTTGGCGAATGATAGATTTTTGGTCGACGGGATAACTAAGTAGTACCAAAAATACATATGTCAATCGCTGTTTTCATCTTTGACGTAGACACGTGTAACAACATTTCAAAATAAGCTAATATAAAAGGAATTAAGTAAACAGTCTTTGTCTCCCAGTATTTTTTAACAAAGCGAAAAGAAAGTTCTTTTAAATAAGACTTTTTAAATTAATCGTTTTTAATCTGACGTAATTTTGACCAAACTATTCTTTCTCTTTTTAATATTCACGTGAAAATGCTTGTGTTAGAAATGAAATATTAATTGCGCTTTCCTAACAAAAATAGTTGAAAAGAATCCGCTCAAAATATCAAATAAATGTCTAGCGCAATTTCTGAATTTAAACCTTTTTGCAATATTATTTTGTATTCATTTTATGTAATAACTGTAATGTGATGTAAATATGACGTAATTTCTCCTATTTAAGACTTCTAACGCATGTTAATAAATTTATTATTTTACAAATTCCTTTCTCTCTTAAAATTCACGTGTAATTATAGTTTTTATGACGTAATTTTTAATAAGTTCCTGCTTTTTGTACACAATTATTTAATTCTAATTCCAAATGTTTTTTTCTGTTTATAATAGTCACGTGTAAATAAATTTTTAATTTATTTACAAGTATAAATATTTTTGTTTTGAAGCAAACATTATTGTTTCCACTGTTTATACAGTTGGCAACAGTTTAAATTAGTATCACTTTCTAAAATCTGTAAAAAATATCTCTAGAAATGCTGAAAATTTGAATTTAAAATAGAAATAAAACCTCAAAAAATTAGTCAAATTAAAAAAAAAAACAGTCTGCACACTGGGAACTTCAAACGTATAAAATGATCTAAAAATGATTAAATTCATATGAATAGTTTTTGCTCCTATAAAACTTTTTTAGTGGAACGATTTTGTCCAACTTTAGCATTAAATATCTCTTAAAATAATTCTTTGATTTGAAAACTGTTTGCCTCAGCGTGTTTATCAAACATTTCTGTATCATACTACCGATTTTCATATTTTTGTACGCATTATTTTTCTTAATATTAACGAAGAAAGACCTCCTGTCACAAAAAAATCAAAACCGGCGGCGGTGACAGCGGTAGTTACTTTTTTTTAGAATAGAGAGATTTAAAAAAAAAAAAAAAAAAAATTCTGAATAATGAAATACAGTGTTTATATTGGGATGTGTGTAGGAATTCAGTATATACATTTTAATTCATTAGCATGTATTAGGTTCTATTTACTGTGACATTTGTATGATCATAATAGTTTTTAAATAAAATTATAGATGGCAGCACCATAAATTTTGTATTTTTAAATAGCCTATATTAAAGTCATAATTTTAATTTTTTACACTAGGAGGTAATTAACGGTGAATATTGGCACTGTTGTAAAATTGTTATTATACAATTTAAAATTGTTTTTAGGTATTATAAATAATGTAATTATTTTTTATTTATATTATATTCATTATATTTATCACAATATTTCAGCATGAATTAACTGACTCCATAGCTTTTAATTTCTGTGTTAACTTAACTGTTTTATTCACCTTAATCTTATCATGCTTTTTGGATTCCATGTGCGGGAATATATTTTGAAAATCTACTGGGAATTAATACGGTATGTTTTTGTAAGATTTCTATTGCTATAAATTAAATATTTAATGGGTTGTAGTTTTTTTTTTCCATTTCATGCCATTTGATAATGTTCTGTATTCATCTTGAAACTATTATTTTGATTATATTGGTTGTTTGAGTACAGGGAAAATTTTTTTTTCAGCTTATAGCTGTTTTTCCCCACAGAAAACAACCGATTTGCTTATATCATTGAATTCTGTACTCTTGAAAACGTAATTCAATATATAAGTTTTTCAATTTTTTCGGAATCCATATTCTTCTTTTTTTCTTCCATGTTAGTTTTTGTAATTGGGTAAACGGTACTTTATTTTACACATACAGTTCTATATTGTTGGTTTATGGCATGTAGTCAATCATTCACAATATTACAGTTTTTGATGATGGTCGGTAATGTTTAATTAATGGTTATATATGAAATATTATAACACAATTTATCCTTATGGACTTAACAGTGAAGTATTTAACAGACCTGTCAAAGTCTTCACATCTATAAATAACAATATTGATTATTCTCCAATTTATCCTACTCTTAATCATAATTTAAATGCTAAAACAACACGTAATAAACGCGGAAAGGGTTCATCATCAGTTGTAGTTTCCAAAAAATCTATCACAAAACAAATTAATGATCTTCAACGAAATTACTTAGAGAATTATAACTGGTTGTTAATTCGTAAAAACATCTTTGCTATTAAAAAGAAACAGCTTGTACAACATTTAAATGTCTTTCTAAGTAAATCTTTCTCTAAACATTTCTCTGATATTTACTTTGACCTTATTATGAGTAGGGTTAATCTTTTAAATATTAATTTACAAAAAAAAACAAACAAACAAAAAAAAAAACACACAAAATTCAGAACATGAATACTCAAATGATAATTACTTTTTCAAATCACATATTTAATAAAATTAATATCAATTCTATAATTAATGATAAAATTGTTTTTTTCCTATCAATAATCTTCATATATCAAAAACCTTTAAATATCCGAATACAATTGGGAGAAAGATTTTTAACTACAATACATTTTCAAAAAATACATCTGCTGCAAGTAATTTTCCGTGTAACTGCAAAGACCCCACTCTAAAAAAATACATAAACAATGATCATGGACATATAATCACTGGAAATCTTGATATTGTTCATGATTTTAAATTGAAACAACTAATGGGTTATGGTACTAAATATAGACTTCCATCTAAATTTAATGTTAAATCTATTATCAAACAGTTTACATATGATATTGATATTTTTATTTATAAAATTTCTATCTCTTATAATAAGCCTATTGAATATTTTAATCAATGGAAGATATTAGTAATTGAAAAATTAACTATGGCTTTAAAAAATAATATTGTTGATTTGGTTTCTATTAATACAAAGCATTATTTCCAACAAATTACTAAATTACAAAAAAACTTCGTTATTACATATGTAGACAAATCTCCTAACAATTATGCTATTATATGTAAATCATATTATCACCAACTTCTTACAAATTCTATTTCTTCTAATAAGTCATTTCAAAAAACTAATGAAAATGTAATTGTAAATAATCGTAAAATTCGAAGTTATTATAAACTATTAAATATTTTATCTACTAATTTTAATTATCCATATTTAGTTCTTATTCCCAAATTTCATAAAACTCCTATTAAATTTAGGACTGTTACTATTGGTTGCAATACATATAATAATAAAGCCGATACACTTCTCTTAAAAATTCTTAATCAATTATATGTACTTACTACAAACAATGATAATACACATTGTATAAAAAATAGCTATCAACTTGTTAATATTTTAAAAAATCTTCATTCTGTTTGTAATATAACGACATATGACTTCAAAGATCTTTTTAATAATATAGACCTATTAGATTTACATAAAATTATAAATGCATTATTTAAAAAGTATTATAAAAAACTGGAATTACCATCTAATATAGATATTGCATATTTTAAATCTTTAACTAACTTCATTATCTATAATAATTATATATTGCAAGATAATACCTTATATTTACAGCATGTCGGTATACCACAAGGCGGTTGTACTTCCAGTTTACTCTCAGATTTATACTTATCTCATTATGAACGTAATTTTACTAATAATAATCTACATTTATATCGTTATATTGATGACATCATTTTAATTGATACTGATCAATCTGCAATTACTCGATTTCCAGTTGATTATCCCACTAATTTGGATTTAACGGAAAACCTTTTATCTAACAATACAATTAACTTCTTAGATCTTAAAATTACAATAAAAGACAATAAAACAATCACAGATTTATATGACAAACGTAAAGAATTTAAATTCACAGTTAATACATTTACAAATTTTAAATCTTGTCTACATCATTCTGTATTTCGTAATATAATACTTAATCATTTATATAGAATAAAATGTTTATGTTCTTCTCCTCTAATTAACAATAATATTAAAAAACTAATTTATGATGCATTAAATCATGGTTTTCCAAAAAAATTCATATATTCATTAATATACAATTAGTACTTTTCTTACATGATCTATAAAAACATATTAACACATGCGTAAACAAAATTACAAAAAAATTATAAAATAAAAAAAATATCTATAAAAAATTAAAAATTGTAAAATAATATAAAAAAATATTATAGGTTGGTTGGGTGGGTAGATGTTAGAGTACGGAGGAGGGTGGTGTTGTCTGGATAATACGCAATGGTTAATTATTTATAAAAAAAAATGGGGGCTCTTGTATTATTACTATATTTTTGTTACGTATTTTATATGGATGTTGATTTGATATTTTATATATAATTGGAGAATTTCATTAATATTATAATTAGCTTAATTATTGATTAATCTAATTTACAATTATTTGTTATTAAATTTTAATTTACTAAGGACAATATCATATTAATTATTAATAGTATGCCATTCTTATAGTGAATAATATACATATAAGTATGTTTAATATAAATATAGTTATACTGTATGCATTAAAATTGGGTAATTATTTTTATTATTATTCCTCTATTCTTTTTAATATTTATTATCGGTTTAATGTTTTTGAATGTCCCACATTCATACTTTATGGATTTTTATGGATGTCTGAAAATAATCCACATTCTATATTTGTGCTTTTTAAGTAATGGGAATTTAAGTATCATTTAACCTTCTATATACTTCCACATGTTTTTTATTTCCTGTTCATTTTATAAATATCTTATATATAATTCATTGAAAAATAATTTTTATATTATTTTTAATAATTATTTATATTAATTATTACTGAATTTATTTTGTTTTATAGAATATAGCTATATGCTATATATTATCAATGTTCTAGAATTATTTAAGTTCTTAGTTTAGTTTAAATAAGTTAGCTAATAGAATATATTGTATGCTTTTAAATTTTATTAACAAAAGTTTTTAAATACATTGTGTGGTTTATATTAGGTATATAATTCTCTATATATAAGGATATGTTTGGTTTTGCTGTTTAAACAGTTATTTACATTCAAATGCTTACAAATATTTATCTTGCGATAGATGTTTAATATAAGTAATAGTAGATGGCAGCACCAAATTTGTCTCTTTAAGATAGCTCTATTTTTTAATTTTTCTAGCTCCATTTCAGTTATAATTTATACACCAGGGGGTATTTTTAGCTAAATTTTGACGATATTGTTAAACTGTTATTATTAATTTAATAGTGCATTTTAAATAATGTAATTAATATCTATTTATTTTATATTAGATTAAATGTGTTTTACAAGGTATTTCAAATTTTATTTCAAAATGTATTAACTGCATCCTTTGGTATCATTTACTGTGATTTCTTAACTGTTTTATTCACCTTAACCTTTTTGATATACTGGTAGACATGTGCGCATGGATTTTTGTAAAATACTGAAATATTAATCGGTATGGTGTTTATTATTTATATTTTATATCCTATAAATATTTAAATACGTTTTATTGATTCTTCCATTTCATATTATTTGTATCTATTCTGCTTTCATTTTTAATCAATTCACTTGATTTTAGTGGTTGTTCGGGCACAGGGGAAAATAATTTTTAGCTTTAGCTTATCTTTCCCACAGAAAACAACCATTTTGCTTATATCATTGAATTCTGTGCCCTTGATAACGTAATTCAATGTATAAGCTTTTGAATTTTTGTCGGTGTCCACTTTTTTCTTTTTTCTTCCATAATAATTCTTATAATTTTTTTTTTTTTTTAATACTTACAGCTTTAATTCATAATAATTGACGGTGGTAGGTTTTGTTTAATTAATGGTTATATATATATATATCAGCTAAAAGGCACCTTTTCCAGATAGAAATAAACAGAAAATTATCTACTTCTTATAAATAGTGTCTATTTTCTAATACAAATTTGCAATCATACGAACTTACCTTTGTAAAAAAAATCTATTTTTATCTGGATGTCTTCAGTTTTCTTTAATTTGACAAAATTTACGAAGTTCATTTTAACAATAACAATGTCAAACACCTCAAATAATCAATAAAACTTTGGCATGAAAAATTAACTCAGTATCTCTGTCTATGGAGAAACCTATGAACAATTTGTGTTAACTACCGTGTTGAAAGATCGCAGATAAAATCGATTTTTAAAGCCCAGTAACATACACCTTTGTTTGGGTATGTTGCATATATGCAACGCTGTGATACAAAGGGTTAACGAAAGAAGCTTTCACTGGTGTTAATAGATGTCATATTGAACAGTTTATTACTTTCTTCTATTTATAATAGAAGAAAGTATTGTAATTGAAACTTTTTTTTCGACTTTCGGTGTTCAACGAAATTACACGTATTTTAAAGGTAAGCGATCCCGAAAACCAAGTTTTTCAAAATTTCTGTCTGTCCGTGTGTATCTGTGTGTCCACTTTGTAACATAAAAAATTGTATGAAGTTATAGGCATACAATTCAACCAAACTTCATAGGAACGTCCAGTGTTATCTAATGCACCTTATTCACTATACGTTAATATTAACCCTTTGAGGGGCGGTGGGATATATTATATCCCACCTAATTTTAATCAAAATTCCAACCAAAACATTTAATTAAATTTTACTTATATAAATTTGGGGGGAAAATGTTGTAAAATTACTTTTCCCTATTTTGAAGTAAAGTTTTTCTACAACTCTGATGTGAATTCAACATTACAGAAACGCAATTGCCTGCCCCTGAAAGGGTTAAACTGTTAATGCTAGTTAAAAGTAATATTTACGCATTAATAAGTAACATGTAACAATAATTCATTATAATATATAGACGGGAGTTTCCAAAAAACGTGAATGCGTCCGTTGAGCTTACGAGACTTTGGCTCTTACAAAAATTCTAATGCTCTAATTCTAAACCATTCCTTTAGGTACTTAAGGTAAATTATTTGTCATTTTACAAGCATAAATAACGGGTACAGTATGAGTTTCCTTTTTTTCTTTATTTGAAATAAATTTTCATAATTAAATTTCCCAAACTCATTTTACACACATAGGTTCTATTTTTATTTTAATGGTGCTTCAAAGTGAAACTTCAATTACATCTTTTCTTTGATAGATGGCAGCACTATAATTCTTTCCATAGTATCCTATCTTTTTTCGAGTATGTCATACGCGTATGCCGTCACTTTAAGACCTTATTTTAAGGTGAAAATTCTAATAAAATGTAAGAGAAAACAATCAGACATGTTTTGTTCTGTTAAAATCTAATATATATTATGAAACTGAACGGCAGTGCTTAGGCTAAGTCATATAGCAAGCAGTAAACTATATTTTACATTCGAACCATTTTTGACGCCTAAAGGTATATATTTTTAAATTTTACAACTGAAAATAATTATTACAGTATGATTTTCTATGTTTTTTTTAATTTAAAATAAATTAGCATTATTAAGTTCTCTGAACTCAGTTCACACACGTAGGTTTTATTTTAATTTTTATGTTGCTTCAGAATGAAACTTTATTTTTGAATTTTTATACTAGATGGCAGCACTATAAACCTTTCATAGTATCCAATTTTTACTTTCTTCTATCTTTACAAGAAGAAAGTATTGGTTTCATGAAAATTTTCGAATTCCAGTTTTCGACGGATTTACACGTTTTATGAGTCAGAGATTCCAAAAAACATGTTTTTACAAAATGTCTGTCTGTGAGTCTGTCTGTCTGCCTGTCTGTCTGTCCGTCTGTCTGTATGTGACACAAATTTTGTGGGCGCTCTATCTCAAGAACTAATGCACGAAATTT
Source organism: Maratus speciosus (assembly GCA_963932465.1). Taxonomy (NCBI): domain Eukaryota; kingdom Metazoa; phylum Arthropoda; class Arachnida; order Araneae; family Salticidae; genus Maratus; species Maratus speciosus. The sequence goes on along the minus strand of OZ010791.1, from coordinate 37,588,470 downwards.
CAGAAAACTTCATATTTAGTTAGACCTTGATATAAACTGGAACTGATTAGTTTTTGATGAAAATCGCCCAAAAGGTGGCGCTGCTATGCGACATTTTTAACGATTTCTGCAATAGCTGTATCTCAAGAACTACTGCACGGATTTTCATAAAACTTCAGATTCAGTTAGTCCAGGATATAGTTTGGTGCTGATTACTTTTTTGTGAAAATCGCCCATCAGGTGGCGCTGGTATGCTGCATTGTTCATGATTATCGCAATAGCTCTAACTCAAGAAAAAATGCACGAATTTTCATCAAACTTCAGATTCAGTTAGTCCCTGATATAAATTAGTGCTGCTTAATTTTTGGTGCAAATCGCCCAACAGGTGGCGCTGCTGTGCTGCATTTTTCACGATTTCTACAAGAGCTGTATCTCAAGAACTATTGCACGGATTTTCATCAGACTTCAGATTTAGTTAGTCCTTGACATGAATTGATGTATAAATTAGTGCTGTTTAATTTTTGGTGTAAATCGCTCAACAGGTGGCGCTGCTATGCTGTATTTTTTGCGATTTCCGCAATAGCTTTATCTCAAGAACTAATGCTTGGATTTTCAACAAACTTCAGATTCAGGTATACCTTGATATCATTTAGTGCTGTTTACTTTTGGTGTAAATCGCTCAACAGGTGGCGCTGCTATGCTACATTTTTTTCAGAATTTCCGCTATAGCTTTATCTCAAAAACTAATGCACGAATTTTCATCCAACTTCAAATTCAGATACACTTTGATATGAATTGGTGCTAAATCGTTGTCATTTCTTGTACTATTTAAATGATTTAATTGACGTGATTTACATAGAAGAAAGTTTTGTGATGGCCACAACATACTAGTTTTCATTCATGTCATACGCGCACACCTGACGCGAAAATTCGAAAAGTAAAAGAAAACCTTTCAGACATATATTCCTCTCTGCTCTGTTAAAATCTAAAAAATATTATCATACTGCAGAGCAGTGCGCAAGCAAGATCCATATAGCACACAGTACATACACTATATCTAGAAACACATGAAGCCATTCGAGAAATAGCACACATCTACACTATATAAAAATATACTTTTCGCATTCTTCTGGAACTTCAGGATTATAAAGAATATGTTTGACGTCATATTTATCAAGGTTGATTTCATAAGGAAATTAGGGGGCAACAAAAATCAAAGAAAAATAATATTTGGGACACCCTGTAAGCTAAAATGCACGAAATCATCTATTGCTTCAGAATACAAATATGTGGATACTGTACAACATGTTTTCTGATTTGAGTAAGAATAGTACGTATATTTATGTAGATATAGCGATTTTTTTAGAAAAATTCAAAAAATTCTTGCATCTTTTTGGCTTTTATCGTGCAGGGTTTTTAACCAAGTGTGCCAGTTTCAGAAAAATTAGTAAAGTGTAGTAGAAACAATATAGTGCAATTGGAAAATAGATATATTGAATATTTTATGCAATATGAGCAGTTGTATGGAATAATTTTTATCTGCGCATGCGCGAACGACAACAAAGATTCTTTTACATAATTTATTAGTCAATTCTATGGAGCAACACATTAAAAAAACCAGTCAAATATCGCGAAAATTCAGAAAGATATCGGCGATAGAGTGAGCTAATTTTAATTGCTCTCTAAAAGCAGCTGAATGATAAGGGAATTTCATTTTTTTTTCATTTTTTATTGATGCTTTAGTTTTTTTTGGATAACCACCAGAACGAGCCTAATCCATGATAAAAAGAAGTATCAAAATCGAAGCATTTCTTCTAAATCTGCTCGTTGATAGTCACTAAATACTAACTTTTTTCTGAAAGTCAGTTAATAAAAATGACAAGTTGTGTAAAATCCCTTTTCATTCAGCTGCATTTAGAAAGCATCTAAAAATCAGTTCACTCTATCGCCGATATCTTTCTGAATTTTCACGATATTTGACTGGATTTTTTTTATGATAGTAGCTCCATAGAGATGATTATTAAATTACTAGCCTCTGGCGACCAGTTTGGTCTCCCTTAAATGTACGCTAAGCATTGCATCATGTTACTTTCATTCTTAAACTAACTTACTTGCTTAATCCTTCCCCAAATCCAAAGATTCTGATAGAGAAATCAAGAATTCTTTGTGATCTTGATAACATTTCATACTTTTTTTTTCTTTTTGTTATGCGTATTTCGTCCTTTTTGACAAATGCTACTTAAGTTCTGTAGCTGTCGAAAATGTGAAATAAAAGGCAGGTGTCGCTGCTAATTCGATAACCCCCACTTTGAAGTGAAATGAAGAGAACACTTCAGTGTTTGTTGTATGATTGAACCACCGAACCGATGTAACAATATTGTGTAATAATGTTCGCTTCGAGAAGAAGCTATGAAGGAGAGATCCTAATAATATCTTGGAATATACTCATGATCAAGATTTGCGAATAAATATTTGTTAAGTTTTTAAGAAGTCACAATATCATTTTAGAAGTAACACATCTTACGTAAAAATGTCTACACCCGGTATAAATTTGGAACGAAGCCAAGTGGGTTTCTAAAGTAGCTGTAAAAATGAGTGAAAGTTGAAGTGTTTAAACTTAGATTTGTTCATAAATTATCTAAATTAAATTTATTTCACTTAAACATGCTGTTACTTCAATGTTATTATTTAGTATTAATAAATTAATTAAAAAAAATTAGCTATATCTCGATGAATATACGTGCAATTCTTACACTAATCAGTAAACATTTTGTACAGTATCCACATACTTGTATTCAGCAGCGATAGATCATTTCGTGCATTTTAATTTACAGGGTGATTTCAAATACTATTATTTTTCTTTGATTTTTTGTTGCCCCCCTCCCCCTCAAATCGTCCTCCTTATCAAATCAACTTTGATAAATATGAGGTCAAACATATTCGTTTCAATCCTGAAATTCCAGAAAAATCCGACAAGCATATTTTTAAATATTCGACAAAATTTCTAAAATTGAGTGTCCCGTGATTAATGGCTATATAGTGTATCGGTACTTGTTAGTTATCCCGTCGACCAAATTACTGTCGCCAAATTGTAAGATTAAATGCCAATAATGGTTGATCATAAATGTCACATTCACTTGACAACGCGTGTTTACGTCATCAAGCGATTTTTATTTCGACGTTTTATTTGTATATTTATTAATGTTATACTGAAGAGAAACTTTTTCTCTACTCCCCATGGCAACGAAGGACGCGCGATGCGCGCGCATCCCACCTTAGAATGCGACTTCGGTATTATGGCTGGAACGATAGGAAGAGATGTTTTGATTTCAAAAAGCATGATCGCTGTAATTTTTTTTACAGTTTGTTGATGAGGCTAAGCCTCCCTTCTTCGAAAAACCAGATTAAGTATTTGATAATACTTATTGTAAATATGTATAGAATCTTGTATCTGTAAATATTCATTAAATATTTCAAGAAAAGAATTCAGAAAGTACCTCCTTCATTGATTTTAAGTTCGAATGTTTTGAAAATTTTCCACATGGTGCATCACGTCGAGAAAGAAAGAAAAAAAAAAGTATTTGTTACCTTTTTAATGTCTTCAAAACACAAATAAGGAAATAGAGGATAGTAAGTGATAAGAAGACGGCAAAGGTAAGATAAGTCTTTCATATTTTATTTCGAAATGTCTGATTTAGAAAAGTTGAAAAAGAACCGAACAGTTTTGAGAACAGCAGTAACAAAGCTGATTAATAATATAAAAAATGTTATGAAGGATAGTCCAATAGATTTTGATAATTCAGAAGAATTATTTATTCAGTTAGATGCTAAAGCATAATTATTGAAGTCAGCTGACGAGAAAATTGAGCCCCTTTTAGGGTTAGACGACTATGAAACTGAAATCAATTCTGTTTATGATTACGCGGATAAAATATCAGTTGCAAAATTCCGGGTGAAGAAAAAATTAACCGAAAACAAAAAAAAATTGTTAATATTGATTTAAATAACAGTCAAGATTTAAAATCGAATGTGATTAATGATGAAAACTAATAAATTGCCAAATTAAACTGCCAAAACTCAATATACAAGAATTCTATGGCGACTGTACGCAATTTATTTCATTTTTTAATACCTTTAAAAATACAATTCACGAAAATAAATCGCTTTCGAAAATTGAAAAATTTCATTATTTGAAGAGTTATTTATCTGGAGCTGCGGCTAATGCTGTAGAAGGTTTTGAAATATCAGAAGCTAATTATGACGCAGCATTGAAAGTTTTAGAAACGTGTTATGGTCGAAAAGACGTGATAATTAATCATCACCTGAATAAGCTTCTTAATTTATCCCCTGTTTATAAGGCTAACGAAATTCAAAAATTGAAAAAATTGCACAGTGATATAGAAATAAATGTTCGATGTTTGTCCACATTAGGACTCGAACCAGCAAATTATGGCTCCATACTTATCGCCGTAATTTTAAAATTAATACCGGCAGAATTGGCTTTGGAATATAATAGACAAAATGTAGATAATTTAACACATTCAGATATACATAAATTATTAGATTTTCTGCACACTGAAATAAAAAGCAGAGAACGCACATTTTTTTTTCGAGAATGAAAGCATTTGAAAATAATAAAACAAAAATCAAGAGTCAAACAACAAAATCTGAATTTAAATCTGCCCGTGAATTTGTGAACATTTCGAATGATAAATCGACTTCAGATAGGCAGCTGGCTCATTGCATTTTTTGCAACGATAGTAAATATTCAACTGATTTGTGTGAGGCTGTTGATGTAAACACTAAAAGAAATTTGTTGAAATCTCAAGGAAGATGTTTCCTTTGCTAAGGCAGGAAGCACGTTATCAAAAAATGTAACTCTAAAACTAATTGCAAGAAGTGTTCAGGCAGACATAATCAAACGACATGCCTAAAATCTAAATTAATAAAAGAACTAAACACACCCGAATTAAAAGGTAATGAAAGTGAAACTAGTGAAAAAGTAATTTCGGCTATTTCCTCTACAGAAAATAATAAAATTCTTCTACAAACTTGTTGTGTAAAAATAAAATCAAACGGAAAACAATCTCTAATTAGGTTACTTTTAGATTGTGGGAGCATGCGAACCTTTATATCTGAAGAAATAGCAAATAAATTGAATTTGCAGGCAATAAGAAAAGAAAAATTGTCGGTTTTTACATTTGGAAATAAGAACCCCATTGAAAAAACCTTTGAAGTAGTTAAACTAACTATTGAAAATAAAAATGTACCTAACTCAAAATTAGATATAGAAGCGCTAGTCACCAATCAAATATCAGCTACTGAAATCCCCCCCACCCGAAATCAATGATTTGATGAAAAGTAAACAATTTGAAAATTTAACCCTTGCGAATACACCCACATCCAAAGAACCCATTACATTACTTATAGGTGCTGACTATTATTATGATGTAGTTACTGGAAATATAAAACATTTGAATAAAAAATTAGTAGCTGTCGACACCATTTTTGATTGGTGTCTACAGGGAAAAACAACTGACAGTTATACGCCCTTAGCATTTAATGTAATAGTAAAAAAAAAATTATTTCTGAACAGATTGAAAAATTCTGGAATATCGAATCATCTGGCCTTTTTAATACTAAACAGGATTCAGATTTTTCAGAAAACAACGTTATGAAGCAGTTTGAGTCAGAAATTAAATACAATGATAAGCGATATACAGTTCGATTTCCGTGGAAGCTTGAAAGGGAATGTTTGAATGACAATCGGAAAATTGCAGAATATAGATTTTTTAAACTCAAACAAAGATTGATTAAAAACCCTGAATTATTTTTTGAGTATAAGGAGGTGTTAGCAGATTATTTGAAACAAGGTATTATTGAGTTAGTTACAGATCCTGAAGAAAAACAAAATGTAACTTTTTATTTACCTCATTGAGAAATAATTAGAACTGATAGGACAACGAGCAGATTACGCATAGTTTTCGATGCCTCTGCTCATGACACAGGCTCACTGTCTTTGAATAATTGCCTGCATGTAGGTCCAAATTTGTATCCTGAAATATTTGATGTTTTGTTACGGTTTAGATTTAATCCCATAGCTTTTACAACTGATATAAAACAAGCATTTCTACAAATAATTATAGATGAAAACGATTGTGATGTAACAAGATTTTTATTTTCACAAGATTTGTTTGATAATTCTAAACCCTTTGAAATGTATAGATTCACCAGAAAGTTATTTGGAATTAGTAGCAGTCCCTTTTTATTGGCTGCAACAATTAAACACCACTTGAAAAAATACACCGAAAAATATCCAAACACAGTAAAATTTTTAAATGAAAATATCTATGTTGATGACGTTATAGGAAGTCATGAAAATATTGATCAAGCCCTATCCACGAGTTTACAATGTATTGATATATTTGAAAATGCAAGTATGCATTTACACAAATGGCATACGAACTCTTTACCACTTAGTGAACTATGGAAAGAAAATGGCATAACTTCAGAAGTCAATTCTGAAGATTTTGGAGAACAAAATCTCCCTTATAAAGTTTTAGGAATCGCTTGGAATAATTCCAAAGATTTACTTTATTTTGATGTTCGAGGTTTAGTTGATTTCGTTTCAAAAAGAATAGACACCAAAAGATTTATTCTACAAGTTTTAGGCAGGATTTTTGATCCACTTGGATTCCTAGGACCATTTACATTAAGACTAAAATGTATAATTCAACAAATTTGTAATTTGGGTCTAGATTAGGATGACACCTTACCCGAAGATTTACGTATACTTTGGAGTAGCTGCTGTAACGAACATTTGAAAAACTTTTCAGTACCCAGATACTATTTTTCTGACATCACCAATTGGCATGATTATGACCTACAATTGCATATTTTTGCCGATTCGAGCATGAAGGCTTATGGTACGGTTGCTTATTTACGTGTAGCAACAACCACCAAAAATGTTCGAACAGTTTTTGTTGCTTCGAAAAACAGGGTTGCTCCACTGAAAGCGCTTACCTTACCAAGGTTTGAATTGATGGCCGTATTGTTGTCGGCCAAACTAAGTAGTAACATTTTGAAAGCTCTAAAATTGAATGTAACGACTTATTACTGGACGGATTCAAAAATATCCTATTTTTGGATAAAAGGATCCCCTAAAAAGTTTAAGCCCTTTGTCAGAAACAGAATTGAAGAGATCCATAAATTGACCTCACCTGATAACTGGTATCATTGTTCTGGTACTGCCAATCCAGCTGATATAGTTTCTCGAGGATCAAAAATCTCTAGGATAATCAATGATGCAACTTGGTTACAGGGACCAGAATGGCTAAGTTTACCTCCTGAGTGTTGGCCAATATCAGAAAACAAAGAAATCGCTTACTCAGATGAATTAGAATACAAAAAAAAAAAAAAAAAAAAATCCTAACGATGTTTTTCAGAGCGAGTGCTTAGCCAAAAAACTCGAAAATCCCATAAACATTTCAAAATATAGTAATTTAGAGAAACTTTTGAGAATTACCGTTTGGGTAAAGAAATTTATTATGAAGCTGAAAAAATCAACTGAAGTGCAAGACGTAGTAACAACCGAAGAATTACTCGAAGCTGAAAATTTTTTGATACAATCTGAACAAAAACAATTTTATAAGGAAGAAATAGAATCTCTACAAAATAGTAAATCAGTGGATAAGACGTCATCCTTATCAAATTTCATGCCCTTTATTGACAAAAACGGGTTGATGAGGTTGGGCGAAAGGCTCGAATTTTCTAACCTGTCAGCAGAAGAGAAATACCCAATAATTCTCCCCAAACATTCTTGGTTAACTACTCTAATAGTTCGTCAAGAACACGAGAAAATTATGCATGGAGGGACAGCCAGTACTTTGGCAAAAATTAGATCTCGTTTTTGGATACCTAAAGGTCGTCAGTTGGTCAAGAGTGTTATCAAGAATTGTATAATATGTAAAAAATATTTCTCCAAACCAGCAGACCAGATCACCGCACCATTACCAAAAGACAGAGCTAGTGAAGCACCGCCATTCGAAATCTGCGGTTTAGACTTCGCCGGTCCGATCTATATCAGAAATTTTAAAGAAACGCAAAAATCTTACATTTGCGGTGTGACTAGAGCCATTCACCTGGAACTTGCGTCTGATATGACAACAAATTCTTTTTTGATGGCATTCAGAAAATTCACAGCTAGACGAGGAAATCCCAAAATTATTTATTCTGACAACGCAAAAACCTTCAAAAAGGCCAAAAGTGAACTCGAAATTTTATACAACATACTGACAGACAAAGTATTTTTAAATTTTATTACAAAAGAGAGAATTATATGGAAGAATATTATAGAAAGAGCAGCATGGTGGGGAGGCTTCTATGAGCGACTAGTAAAGTCAGTCAAAGACTGTTTGAGAAAAGTAATTGGTAGAGCACTCTTAAGTTATGATGAATTAGCGACTCTGTTGGCAGAAGTGGAAGCAGTTTTGAATACGCGACCACTGACGTATGTATATAGCGACAGCGATGAACCAGAACCTCTTACTCCAATGCACTTTTTAAATTTTGGAAAAGAACTTTCATTTCCTATTAATTTTTTTGAAATAATTGAAGATTGTTCAAAGAGATCAACACTCCTGAAAAGAAAAAAATATCAATCTTTGCTATTGAAACAATTGTGGACCAAATGGAAAAAAACAATATTTGATGGGTTTGAAAACAGCCCATTCCTTGAAAAATCCTAATGCCCATACGCCACTGAAAGTGGGCGATGCTGTTTTGATTCAAGATGACGCAAAAAATAAGTTTCTTTGGAAACTTGGTAAGATTCAGACTGCCATTCCTGGAAGAGATGGCAATATTCGTTCATACGAAATAAAAACAGCGAGTGGAATCTTAAAAAGATCCATCCAGCATTTCTATTCTTTTGAAATACAAAATGACTAACAAATGACTTTTTGCAGACTTTTTATAAACATTCATAAACTTTTATAGACATTCATTTAGTTTGTTTTTTCTGCATTTAGGACTCTAAATATTGTTATTTAACTATCATTATTTTTACTAGTGTTTTATTTAGAATTTATTGATATTTTGAATTTGACTAATTAAGTGATTAATTAGATATTGTTTGAATTCTTATATTTAGTATTTTGTATTCGAATTTTAAAAATTATATTAGATTACTGAACCACTGTTACGAAAAATTGAATTTTTATGATTTTATGATGGAATTTTGATTTGTGAACTCTTTAAGAGTTCAGGTGGGGAGTGTGAAGAGAAAATTTTTCTCTGCTCCCCATGGCAGCGAAGGACACGCGATGCGCGCGCATCCTACCTTAGAATGCGACTTCGGTATTATGGCTGGAACGATAGGAAGAGATGTTTTGATTTCAAAAAGCATGATCGCTGCAATTTTTTTTTTACAGTTTGTTGATGAGGCTAAGTCTCCCTTCTTCGAAAAACCAGATTAAGTATTTGATAATACTTATTGTAATTATGTAAAGAATCTTGTATCTGTAAATATTCATTAAATATTTCAAGAAAAGAATTCAGAAATCACCTCCTTCATTGATTTTAAATTCGAATGTTTTGAAAATTTTCCACAATACTATTTTATTTGTTCTTTCGTTATTTAAAATAAAAATTATGTCAATTTGTATAATTTGGCGAGTGGTTAGGCGATTTATATAATTTGGCGAAATTGGTCGACGGGATAACTAACAAGTACCAGTGTATCTTTTAGAGGTTCTGAGATATCGAACTTCAAAAATAGCAGATTTTACCAGCCAATAACTGTCACAAAACAAAGCCTCTTATCAAAACTTTAATAAGTAATGGAAAAAATTCTGATTTCCAACTGAGGTGCTGATACCTAATAAATTAGGATTATTATATGCAGAATTCTTCTTTTTATCCCCAGGTATGCTATTTCTTTCTCCCACCTATTAATGTGTCGTCTCCAAAAAATAACGTTACGTTCGATTTCTTTAACTTCTAAGCATCGCACATTTTCAATTTTTATACCGTAGTATTGGGGAAAAAAAAGTACTTTTTAATGCAATTTGTTTGAAAACTGCATCTCCATTTATTTTTGAGGCATTAATTTTTTTGTAGTTTTTAGCACCATTTATTTAATTTTGGCAACTCAAGTACTCCATTTCTGTAGAAAATAAAGGGAAAATATTTGGAAAATAGCAATTATATCTTTTTGTTACCATTTTCTCATGAAAACTGAAAAAAATGTAATTAAAATACGTGCTATTTTGAAAAAAAATTATTTCTGGTAAAACATGGAGCTATTATAAACTGAATTTAATTTTAAGTATCTATATTAATATTACAAACAAATGAAGGCATATGAATCATGAGATAGCCGATTTTTTTTGTAGAGTTTCTTGAATGACGAAATCTCTGTTTTTGGATTTGTTTATTATTCAGCGATAGTCACGTCCTATGCATTTTACTGTAGATGTTGTTTAAGACTGGATAGTAAATGAGGAATTCTTCAGCGGATGCGGATGACGTCATTTTATTTAAAATAAAAGCGCGTGTTTTAAGTCTTAAAACTGAACTATCTATATTTATATACATATATATATATATTTTCATCGGGGGCGACACTAAATTCTGAAAAAAGGAAAATTCCTGTTTTCTAGTTCTTACATTTGTCTTGGACAGATTTAGGGATATAGAATTTCAGAAATATCTGTTTTGGAAATGATTCAATTCATTGCTTGTTCATAAACTTTTTCACCAAAATGGATCGACTACTACCGGTGAACTGAAATATCATAAGAGAGTTTTCTATGTATTTGAAGGAAAAAATCACCGCGAAACTCTAATTTCGGCATCACAAATACCATCCAAAACGATAGCTAAAAATTTTAAATGTAGTTCTGTTCTAAACTTTTCGGTTGAGTGCAACGCAAGATCGCTTAGGGGTGCGACGTTTGCTTCCGGTGCTTCAAACTCGGGTTTGTATCCAAGCAACGGAAATCATGAAACATGCAAAAAAATTAATTCTTTAATTTATAGAATTTGGTCATATAAAATAATTTAAAACAATATTAACTTTAATTAATTTTTTTAATCGCTATATTGTTTATAACTAAGTATACTTAATATTTGTTTTTATTTACTAAATAATTCCGTTAGGTTAGAAGTGAATGAAAAAGGTATAATTTTGGCAGTAATTCCACAATTAATTAATGATTCTGAATAATTTAAAAATACTAATTTACAGAATGTACACGCCCTTACACGTTATTAGTAACAATATTAAACGCAAGAAGAGCGCGCAGGCCACGCCGACGGGGGGCCGTTCCCAGAGGGAGCGAAGTTCATAAGATGACCCATTATGTTCCCCGAAACATATTTTTCATATTCCTTATATTAAAAAAGCCAACTTATATTATTTAAACACACGAAGCTCAATTTAGTGGAAACCGTTCGCGAAATTAGTCAGCTTTATCCAAGCTGCTTTTCTTTAAAGTAACTTACATTTGTCTGCCAAATTCGGCGGTTTCTTAAAGTGCCTGCCATTTTAAGACAACATGGTGGATGAGGCTAACCAGTGAACTTGGTCGAGACCTTAGTAATGGCTGTGCACATGCTCACTCACATGGGAAATCGGTTGATATATACGAGTGCTGTCGCAGGCATAAAATCAGATTTTTAGAAATGTCACCCACATTAGAAATTGAAACTGCTATATCTGAGCCATATTTTAAGGTAAAGACAAACAAAAAATGCTCCTGAATCCTTATATCAAGGTCAAATACTTAAGAAAGAAAACTTTTCCAATTTCTAATTTTTTTGCAACTCACTTTAAATATATATATTTTTTTAATTTAATGGCCGCCATTTTGAAACAAGATGGCTGATGAAGCTGGCCAGCGAACTTGGTCGAGATATTGATGTGTACTATCCACATGCTTTCTTACATCGAAATAGGCGAATACGTGTATTATCGCGTGACAAATACAAGATCGTTTCAAAGTGTTAGCCATGCTAGAAATTCAAATTGCTATAATTCAACCATTTTTTAAGATATAAACAAAAGAACAAATTTTCAGAAACAAAAACTGCTCCGGATTCTTTGTGTCAAGGCCAAACCCATAAAAAAAATCTTTTTCATTTTCGAATTTTTTAATACCTCATTTTAAATTTTAAATTTAATTTTTTTTTTAAATGGCAACTCTTTTAAAACAAGATGGCGAATACAGCTGGCCAACGAACTCGGTCGAGACATTGGTATGTACTATGTTACAGACCAAGTTACATCCAAATCGGTTCATAAATACGCCTGTTATCGCGTGACAAAATTCAGGACGTTTCAAAATGTCAGCCACGCTAGAAATTCAAAATGCTATAACTCAGCCATTTTTTAAGATATAGACGAAACAAAAACTGCTCCGGAATCTTTTAATCAAGGTCAAACACATATGAAAAAAATATGTTTTCAATTTTCAATTTTAGGTAGCTTTCATTACAAAAAGCTACCTATTGCAGCCGTTCGGAGGAAAGCGATTTCAAAAAATTTTGGTATATTTTCATCGATCATGACCCCCAGATCCCGAAACCACCCTCCGTTCAAAAGTTGATATATATATCTGATCTTTGTCGTACTGTAACTCTCGTATTTATGAACCGATTTGGATGAAACTCGGTGTGTACATAGTACATACAAATGTCTCGATCGAGTTCGTTGGCCAGCTTCATCCGCCATCTTGTTTCAAAATGGCGGTCATTTAAAAATTTTAAAAAAAATTTAAAATTTGAAATGTGGTACCAAAAAATTTAAAATTGAAAAATATTTTTTCCTCCTGTGTTTGACCTTAATACAAAGATTCCGGAGCATTTTTTGTTTCGTCTATATCTTAAAAAATGGCTGAGTTATAGCACTTTGAATTTCTAGCTTGGCTGACATTTTGAAACGACCTGATTTTTGTCACACGATAACAGGCGTATTTATGAATCGATTTGGATGTACCTTGTGTATACATAATACGTACCAATGTCTCGACCGAGTTCGTTCGCCAGCTTCATCCGCCATCTTGTTTCAAAATGGCGGCCATTTAAATTTTTTTAAAAAATTTTAAATTTGAAATGTGGTACTAAAAAATTGAACATTGAAAAATATTTTTTTGTTATGTGTTTGACCTTGATACAAAGATTCCGGAACAGTTTTTGTTTTGTCTATATCTTTAAAAATGGCTGAGTTATAGCACTTTGAATTTCTAGCGGGGCTGACATTTTGAAACGACCTAATTTTTGTCACGCGATAACAGGCGTATTTATGAACCGATTTGGATGTAACTTGGTGTGTACATAGTACATACCATTGTCTCGACCGATCTCGTTGGTCAGCTTCATCCGCCATCTTGTTTCAAAAGGGCTGCCATTTAAAAAAAAATAAATTTTAAATTTAAAATGAGTTATCAAAAAATTAGATTTTTTTTTATCTGTTTGACCATGATACAAAGATTCCGGAGCAGTTTTTGTTTCGTATATATCTTAAAAAATGGTTGAATTATAGCACTTTGAATTTCTAGCATGGCTAACATTTTGAAACGATCTTGTATTTTTCACGCGATAACACACGTATTCGCCTATTTCGATGTAAGAAGGCATGTGGATAGTATACATCAATACCTCGACCAAGTTCGCTGGCCAGCTTCATCAGCCATCTTGTTTCAAAATGGAGGCCATTAAATTAAATAAAAAATTATATTTAAAGTGAGGGGCAAAAGGATTAGAAATTGGAAAAGATTTCTTTCTTAAGTATTTGACCATGATATAAGGATTCCGGAGCATTTTTTGTTTTGTCTTTATCTTAGAAAATGGCTCAGATATAGCAGTTTGAATTTCTAATGTGGGTGACATTTTGAAAAATCTGATTTTTTGCCTGCGACGGAACTTGTATATATCAACCGATTCCGATGTGAGTGAGCATGTACACAGGAATTACTAAGGTCTCGACCAAGTTCACTCGTTAGCCTCATTCACCATGTTGTCTTAAAATGGCAGGAACTTCAAGATATCGCCGAATCTGGCAATCAAATATAAGTTACTTTAAATAAAAGCAGCTTGAATAAAGCTGACTAATTTCGTGAAATTCTCATTCATAATGATTTAACGTTGATAAAGATTAGGATTGAATCTCCTATAATCGGTTTCCACTAAATTGAGCTTCGTGTGTTTGAATAATATAAGCTTGCTTTTTAAAAATAAGGAATATGAAAGCTACCTCTTCCTCCCGGCACTAGCCGGAAGGACTTTTTTGGTATCACATTTCAAATTTAAATTTTTCTTAAAAATTTTAATGGCCGCCATTTTTAAACAAGATGGCGGATGAAGCTGGCAAACAAACTCGGTCGAGACATTGGTATGTACTATGTATAAATGAAGTTACATCCAAATCGGTTCATAAATACGCCTTTTATCGCGTGACAAAATTCAGGACGTTTCAAAATGTCAGCCACGCTAGAAATTCAAAATGCTATAACTCAGCCATTTTTTAAGATATAGACGAAACAAAAACTGCTCCGGAATCTTTGTATAACGGTCAAATGCATAAGAAAAATATATTTTTCCATTTCCAAATTTTGGTACCACATTTCAAATTTAAATTTTTTTTAAAAATTTTAAATGGCCGCTATTTTCAAACAAAATGGCGGATGAAGCTGGCCGACGAACTCGGTCGAGACATTGGTATGTACTATGTACACAGCGATTTACATCGAAATCGGTTCATAAATACGCCTTTTATCGCGTGACAAAATTCCGGACGTTTCAATACGTCAGCCACGCTAGAAATTCAAAATGCTATAACTCAGCCATTTTTTAAGATATAGACAAAACAAAAACTGCTCCGGAATCTTTTAATCAAGGTCAAACACATAAGAAAAAAATATGTTTTCAATTTTAAATTTTTTGGTACCACATTTCAAGATTTAATTTTTTTTTTTAATTTTAAATGGCCGCCATTTTGAAACAAAATGGCGGAGGAAGCGGGCCAACGAACTCGGTCAAGACATTGGTATATACTATGTACAAACCGAATTTCATCGAAATCGGTTCATAAATCCGAGAGTTACAGTGTGACAAAGGACAGGTATATCTATCTATCTATCTATCTATATATATATTAATTTTGAACGGAGGGTGGTTTCGGGGTCTGGGGGTCATGATCGGTGAAAATATACCAAAATTTTTTGAAATCGCTTTCCTCCGAACGGCTGCAATAGGTAGCTTTTTGTAATGAAAGCTACCTAACAAAACGTTTTAAATGTATTCTTTTGGATTTGTTTATTAAGATATTGCTTAATATTTTAAATTCTCTAATAGGTTTAAATCTTTTCTTTCTCTAACTTTTGAAGTCCCCGTTTTCTTACTATAAATTAAAAATTTCGCTAATTTTAAAATCAGAACTGTTTTGTTTGTGATCTGTTATGACTTAGTTTTTGTTTTTAAAGATCGCGGGCCGCGGGCTCCGGCTCCGGTCTGTCTTCCGATGGATGTGGGATCCGGCAAAGCCGCCTCAAGACTACAAGCCAGACCTGCCCTTCATCCCCCCACATGTGACGTCACAGCCCGGGGCTGGCTAACTGCCAACGCGCCAGCCCCGAACATTTGAATTTTGTATCCTCCTATTTTACGTGCACGTGCGTTTTACTTAGCCTAATAACATATTTATTTCCAAGGTAAGTTTTATTTTCAAATTATATTTATATGCTATCAGCACAAGTTTTATTTCTTGTGTTCAAAATCTTTTATTTTTAATTTCTTTGAAATAAATTAACTAGCAAATCCTAGTACGATTCTATCAATAATACCGTATCTCAAAACGAAACGATATTATTGTAGTTCTGTTTCTTTCCACATAGAGCAATAATTTAAAGTGGCAAACATCCCTAAATCGTGTCAAGACTTATATCATTTAATTTGTATCTTGTCACACCATCCTCTCTTTATAATTTGTTCTGTTTTCTCTAATTCATTAGAGTGACCTTTAATTAACGCCCATTTATTAAAAGACACTTGTCGTGTGAATAGTAACTCGGGTTATTTTGTATGCAGAATTAGTTGGACTTTAATTTGACAACAAATTTATGTATATATATATATATATATATATTCATACTTAAAAATTTAAATATTCTAGAAATTTTCATGAAAGTTGCTGTGAATACATAGCACTTTTATCTTGTTTACTTCTTTTAAAGCAAACCCCGATCGATATACTTGTATCAATTTATTGTTGTTTTTTAATCTTAAACGTTTGCTATCTTAATAAAAATTCTTTTTATAATTTTTTGTTAAATTATAAATGCTTATGTACTGTATAAATAGAGCTATGGGGATAATGTTTTTGAATCTCTCTATTTTTGCCACAACTGTAAAAAATTTATTTACAAGACTAGAGGAAGAGTTGTTAGTACCCTTATGCAAAACAGTAATCCCCCCCCCCACACACACACACACACCTTCTTCGCAAAAATCCTATGTGTTTTCATATACATTTTAATGTTTAATTAAAAATAACAATAAATAAAATTATTATTCTATAATTATAAATTTACTTTTAGATCTAGTCAGGAAATACTTTTCATCTCATAAAAATTGATTATTTTAAGCTTAAAAGATGTGAACAAACATTTAAGAACCCACACAACATTATTTTGGAAATGAAATATTTTCGTGGAAGGTTTTTGTGTTTTTCGATGTTTTTTTTTTTTTTTTTTTTTTTTTTTTTTTATCAGCTATTACCTAAACATTCGAGGAAAATGAACATAAATTAGGAATATTTTAATTCCAATTGATGAAAGTATTTTCTTTCTTTCTTTTATTTTTCTCTTCATATGTCAATACATTTTTTAAAAAATCTATTGCTTGTACCTTGCATAATATATCAAACTAATACAAAACTAAATAATAATTTTCTGTTTCATGAACTTGTGTTGTTTTAGTATTATGACAGTTTTATGTTTTTTAATTTAATGGATTTTATGTGAAAATTACTCATTTCTGATAAGTAAAGTTTACAGTACGAAAATTTATTTATAAGAATACTTAATTTCATGTATACTTTAATTTTACTATTTATTATATGCAGGTTTCAAATCACTTAATATTTAATAGGATATTTACTGTATAATTTCAAGCCCAATTAAAAATAAAAATAGAACACAACTTGAATTTGTTTTCATTTAACATTCACTTTTCTTCCACTTTAATTTAATTTTTAAATGTGGGTTTTGTTTGGCACACTTATTGTTATTTATTTATTTTGAAATAATTGAAAGCAAAATAATTCAATTTATGTGTTTAAACTGCAAATTTATATATATATATATATATGTGTATATGTATATGTAATAATGTATAATGTCTTGTTTTTGAATATATACCAAATAGATAATTGATAATAAAAACTGTCTACTAAAATAAATTTAATACTTGGGATTTTTTTTTCATTAACGAACGAATTTTCTTTAATGTATCTTTAATTCTGATGCACATTTTCATTGACACAGTTATATTATTTCATAAATATTGTTTTTGTGTTATCGTTATTATTGTTTCGAGTGATCGAAATTGATTAAAAAGCACTTAATTAGCGTCTTTAAACTATAAGTTTTTATTTTTTCCCCCATATGCTGTGATAATAAGTTGAAATATGGAGGAAAGAATTAATGTTTTAAATAACGCATGTGCTCTCCACGGCTGATCTAAGCCCCGCGTCGTGACGTCACGAAAACCTTGTGTTTGGCTTGTAGTCTTGAGGCGGCTTTGGATCCGGTAAAAAGATTTTCGAAAACGATGTCTACGATTTTAATAACTCCTGTTAAATTTATTTTTCTGTTGGTTTTAAAAGGCTTTAATTGAGATTTTTATCTATAGAAAATTCACCTAGTGCTGCATCTTACATTTTAAAGATTTTCTTAAAGAGGAATAAATTATTTTATCGGCAACGTATTTATTTTGAAAATCGGTGACCAGCGGGTGAAGGCCTCTTACTTCTCTTTTACAAGATGAATAAAAAGTTTGATTTGTGCTTAAAAGTGTCCTCATCATTTCTTTACAGATATGCAAGTAAGAAGTCTCTTTTTTCTATTTTTTTACAATTGCTGACCTCAAAGAACCGATGGTTTTATTGCAATATTACACAACGCATCTTTAATTAAAAAGAATTCCAAATTAATTCACCTTTTATCAACGGCACATTTCATAATTAGTAATGCTTTCATTTATTAGTAATGCCACATTTTGGTACCGAAAAAGCAGTGGTTCTGAAGAAAAATTTAAATTGATTTAAAGAATATCGTAATATTTTAGAACCTTTGTTCTCAGAATAACTTAAAAATTTTTTTTTTGATGTGTTTAATAGAATTCAAGATTTTTTCTTTTGGTAAATTTGTAAGAAATATGGAATATTTTATGCAAGAATTTTTGCATAACGGCATATGAAAATGTTATTTTTACTATTGGTAGTTCCTGTTCTCAAAAATTTCTTGCATAGATTTTTACTATTTTGAAGGATTAAATTTTATAATTCTAGAATGAATTTGTTCTACTCCATTTTGAAGAATATAATATATTTTGCTCAGTTTCCTATATTTTATTTTAAACAATTATTTAAATTAAAATGAATTTCATGTCAAAGAATAGTCATATTTTTTGATGATGCATAATTATTATTCTATTTAGTAGTTTTATTTGAAAGAATTTCATCTATATATTTTTTTATTTGTAATGAATTATTAGAGAACATATTTTTTTTAAAAAGAATGATTATTTGGTATTTGTTTGAAATGAATTATATATTGTTCTTAGAAAAATTCTAATGAGTTTGAAATAATAAAATTGCTCTCAAGAACATATTTCATATTTTAAGAGGCTATGACTTTGGGTTTTTAAATTAAAAAATTTTATGGCACTATTAAATTGCAACAAATTTGCAAATTCTATATATATTTATAAGAAGCATTATTTTTGAAATCATGATTATTGGTGTTGAGAAATTTTATTCTTATGTCATACTTATTCAATTTATTTCCTTCTGAAGCTGAAATTCTCCACATAAGTTATTAGTTGTAAATATCCTATATAACATTCTTGGAGATTTCTATGCTTCTATTCTACAAATTTCAAATCAAGATATTTTGTTTAACAATAATTTGAATACAAGAGTTTGTTCATAGATTTATTCTTATGCCATCTGGACTGTGATGTTCTATTATAACCATACAGTTTGGCTTAGTGCAAAGATAATCTGCAATTTACACATTAAGAATGTATGCATTTAAGATTATTTTCACTCATGTTGTTTCTAAAAGAATTCTCAGCTGACAAAATTTTATATTTGAAAAATTCATGATGCTTCTTTTTTTTTAAGTTGTAATTTTGAAAATAAGACCTTTCCACTTCATTGTATGTGCAGACTATGACAGTTTTCAACGAACAGATTCTCATCTTGCTCTCAGAAAAAGGATGAAAGCAGCATTATTTTTTTTACTCTTGAGAAGAAGTAGGCATGGGGCTACTTCATTCCTGTTACAATTATACTCTCGAAATTCTTTTACATCATCTATTTTTTTTTTTTAAAAATCTTATGTTTTTATACAGCTTTTAAAATAAGTTCTCATATTGTCAGTATTTCTCTGCAATAATGTTTATGCCTCTGCTGTTTCCCATATTTAAAGACTGTGTCTTTATATGCTGCTCTAAGAGTTCTCTTCCAACCTGTTAAAAAAAAAAAATACTCACCTGCAAAAACTTTGCTTCATTTTCAACAGTTTCTTACCTAATGAAGTTGGCCATTCACTGATGTGTTGTATCCATTTGTGCTGACCTCTTCTCTAGTATTTTCCTTGTTTTACGCTAGAAGATGAATATATTAATACTATACTTACCTGCTCAACTAACTGTTTTATAACAATAACTTTAAAGTTTATGCTTCATTTTCAACGCTGAAGTAACTATTGAATAAGAGTCATGTCATGTTTGAGTCATTTTATCCTTACAACGTCTGATTCAATTCAATATCTTCTACGTTTGTCTCTAAAGCTAAAATAAGATTTACGAGTAATCTCAAATGTTTTCTCAAGTAATAGCTGTCACAAGACCTGATTATGGAAGTTTTGTTGGTTGGCCTTTTCTCTTCTGAGATGTAAATTATCCTTACTAAGTGGATTGGTTGACTTATCTGCTCCTAGAAGTCAGTGTTGCTATTTTTGCAAAAAATTTTTGATAAATCAAGAAAATTTATGAAATATTATAAAGATTAGTTACTTTCAATATTGATTTTGTATGACGGATGTTCTTACATATAGTTGAAGTTACAGAGTTGCTATTGTGATACAGGAATTCTCAAGATCTATTTATTTATTTATTTATTTATTTATTTTTTTGCCCAAATTCCCCATATTTCAAATATTGTATTGTGCCTTTGTTTTTATTTGTGATTATACCCAAAGTCTCTAAATTTTATTTTGCCATATGCCTCATATCTTTATTCAAGAAGTAATTTTATTGACTGAATTCTGAAGATTTATTATTACTAATGAAGATATTTAAAAATTTTAAGCATCAAATCAATTTCTATACAAGACTACATAAAAAGAAAAGAAAAGCACAGTTCTTAGTAACTATTTAACAGCGCCTTTTAATAAAGAAGTGTTCCTTATTGAATCTTCAAAATTACTAAGAAATTAAAAAAAAAAGTGCTCTTTGATTTCATCGATTTTGTCATCTACCAACTTATGTCTCAATCTTTTTTCCCCAAGATGTGTGTGTGTGAATACATCATCAATTCTCATCAAATACAACATCATTTTGTCATCTTCAGATCTCTGTAATTCATCCTTTTAGTGTGTCCAGAAATAGTGATTACTAAAAGTTAATGATTAGCTGCAAAAGAAGTCAAGCACACGGATGTTGTGTTGTCGCCCCAAAAAAAAGTTCTCGTCCAATGTTCCTGCATAATGTCTATTCAACTGTTAAGTTGTTGTTGCCTTTTTGTGTGTATCATCTAGAGATATGCGTCGGTTTCTACATGGTAAACACAATGTTTACACCTTTGCAACAATGCACATACCTGATGTCTTTTTGTGTACCAAAACTTTCAGCGTGTTTTTGAACATTCTGATAACATTTATTTATTTTTCATGCAAACTTTAAATTGTGTTTATAACGCTAAGGAATCAAGGATCTGTAAAGAAGGACATTGCTGTTGTTTTTGCAGTTATGGGGTGGTATATTGTGCTATTTAGTGTATATAGATATTTTTTCTTTTTGCACAAGGTGTCAGGAGCCTTGTTTAGGGAGATCCAAGCCACCTGAAACCATGAGTAAGATGAGTAGTCACAGTGTATATTGCTCTATGATTGTGGATAATAGTATATTTTTTACATAATTCTCTTGATTTTTCTACATGAAATATTTTATGTAAATGATTTTTAATATTTATATTATGGTACACTTAAAATTTTAAATTTCCCATGATAGTGTCAATTTTTTTAATCTTTCATTGTATATGAAAGCATTTATTTTTTCTGGGGATCCCCACCCACTCAACCAAATACCCACTTATTCTTAAAACCATGGTTTGTCTATAAGTTTATGAGTTTATCTTTATACATATTTAAAAATTGTATTAAGTGATGTCTCATATTTTAAAGAATAGTATATACTTTGAAAATTTTTGATGAGTAAATAATACAAAAAGTATTGGTGTTTGTTGATATACTGCTTTTGCAATACATATTTTCAGGGCTAATGAAAAGTAGTAAGAGTATATGTTTCAGCAATATAACACTTAATTCCGTTTAGACATGTCTCTCTTATATATATATATTTGCAAGTACATTAACTATCTGTGCTTTACACGTGGGTGGTCATTTAGTGCACGATTTGGCCACTTGTTCATGTGGAGTACAGCTAGTTGTTTGAAGTCACATATTTAGTACTAAATTAAATTTAAAAAAAATGAATATCGTATTATGAAAATTTTTCTAAAGATATTTTTTTATGTATCGCCAGTTTACATTTAGAGTAACTGAAAGTAAATGCTCTATTTTATGAATATTAAATAAATTGTAAGTCCTAGGCGATGGCCAAAAACTAAAGGTATTTTGATCTTTGTTGCTTGTAAAGTGCAACTTTTCTTACATGGTAAACCAATTTGATTAAATATTTGATAATGAGCTCATTTTATATATGCTAATTCTGATTTTGTTTAGCATTTTTACTTAAGTAATACATAGGATTTTACATATGCTAATTCTCATTTTCTTTAGCATTTGTACTTAAGTATTTGTGAAGATAAGTTTATGACATCATACTGCAATTGCCATAAATAGAAAGATTTGGCATTTTTTTATGTATACTATTTTGAATATACTATGTATACTTTTGATGTATTTTCTTTTTCTTCTCTCTTCCCTTTTGGTCACCACTACTAATTTTTATTTGCAGCAGTTAAACTTTTGGCTTTATTTTAATATTTTAACTTCAATTTTTTTTCTTCTCTCTGTCTTTGGAATTCAAAATTTTGTCATCCAGTTTCTGTAAAAGGTTTTTATTTCATTTTACATTTTACATCACTTGCTCTGACAAAATTTTACTCGGTAAATGGGGGTATTGTGAGATGAAATCTCACAGTGTTTATATCATGTTACTTTTTTATTTCTTTTGGCCTTATACATCGATGTTCTTTAAACTTAAATCCATATTTATTTTTGCGCAAGCGATTTTGTTTCAGTTCGTACGTCGGCAAATTCCGCCGCTTCATCGTACATCGGTAATTTTTCCTCCGTATCGGCACGCACTGAGTAGAAGCTTCTCCTTTGAAATCTGCGCGTATTGTGATGACGTCATCGGAGCGAGTGTCTCCGAGCTGTCTCCGAGTGTGTCCGTAAGCTTTGAATGGATGTCGATCTTTTCGGAGGCGTGTCTAATCGCTGAGCGTAGAGCAAATAAAAACAAAACTTTTAAAATGTATTCTTTTGGATTTGTTTATTAAGATATTGCTTAATATTTTAAATTCTCTAATAGATTTAAATCTTTTCTTTCTCTAACTTTTGAAGTTCCCGTTTTCTTACTATAAATTAAAAATTTCGTTAATTTTAAAATCAAAATCTGTTTTGTTGGTGATCTGTTATGACTTAGTTTTTGTTTTTAAAGATCGCGGGCCGCGGGCTGAGGCTCCGGTCTGTCTTCTGACTGATGTGGGATCCGGTAAAAAGATTTTCGAAAACGATGTCTACGATTTTAATAACTCCTGTTAAATTTATTTTTTTGTTGGTTTAAAAAGGCTTTAATTGAGATTTTTATCTATAGAAAATTCACCTAGTACTGCATCTTACATTTTAAAGATTTTCTTAAAGAGGAATAAACTATTCTATCGGCAACGTATTTATTTTGAAAATCGTTGACCAACGGGTGAAGGCCTCTTACATCTCTTCTACAAGATGAATAAAAAGTTTGATTTGTGCTTAAAAGTGTCCTCATCATTTCTTTACCGATATACAAGTAAGAAGTCTTACTTACTTACTTACACAATGGTGCTACAATCCATGTAGGATATTGACCTCCCTCAATATACTTCTCCAGACCTTCCGATCTCTGGCCTTTACTTTATAATTTATAATTTGGTTATCTTTGGTTTGGTTAAGATCTTTTTCTATCTCTTTTATCCAACTCTTCCTGGGTCTACCAATACTTCTTTTTCCAATTAAATTACCACTATAAATCTTCTTTGTGCTTCGCTCATCCCTCATTCTGATTAGATGGCCTAACCATTGCATTCTTCTTATTTTTATAGTATTTATTATATCTTTTTCATTATATAACTGTTCTAACTCCATATTTGTCCTTATACGCCATGTATTGTCTTCTTTAATAGGTCCAAAAATTTGTCTTAGGATCTTCCTTTCCCAAGTGATAAGTATCTTTTCATCTTTTTGTGTAGTGGTCCAGGTCTCACTACCATAAATTACTATTGGTTTTATAACAGTTTTATAAATTTTAAGTTTGGATGTACGAGATATTAGAGATGATTTTAGAATGTTTCGAGGAGAAAAATAGCATCTATTTCCTGCTGCAAGCCGGGTTTTAATCTCTGCTTCTACCATATTATCACAGGTGATCGTAGATCCTAAATATTTAAATTCTGTTACTTCATTAAATTGTAATTCATTATTTATTGTTAAAGTTGCTGTTGCCTGTGATTTCATTCGGTCCATTTTCATGTATTTTGTTTTTTCTTTATTAACCACGAGGCCTAGTTTTCTTCCTTCAGTGTCTAATTTATTGTATGTTTCAATCAAGACTTTCTTATTCCTAGCAATTATATCAACATCATCTGCAAATGCAAGGATTTGGAGGGAGCGATTCATAATAGTACCACCTCTGTTGTTGTAAATACTTCTAATTATTTTCTCCAGGCATAAATTAAAAAGAATTGTCGAGAGAACATCACCTTGCTTTAGACCTGAATTCACTGCAAATTCTCTTGAAAGTCTTCCCTGTACCTTAACTTTAGCTTTTGTATTTTCCAGTGTTAATTTTATAAGCTTAACTATTTTATCAGGTATTTTAAATTCCTTTAATATTTCAAATAACTTATTTCTGCTTATACTGTCATAGGCCTGTTTAAAATCAACAAACAATTGGTGCAAATTAATATTTTGTTCATAGAATTTTTCAAGGATGTTCCTGATACTAAAGATTTGATCCACTGTTGATCTTCCTTTCCTAAAACCACACTGATAATCACCTATCACCATTTCAGCATACGGTTCTAATCGCTTTGCAATAATCTTTGCCAACACTTTATATGTAACATTTAATAAGGCTATGCCTCTATAATTCTGGCAATTTAAGATATTTCCCTTTTTATGAATTGGGATAATAATAGCACCATTCCATTCATTTGGTATATATTCATTCTGCCAAATCTCTACTATTAGATCATGTAACATTTGTACCAACTTCTCTCCACCATATTTCAAAAGCTCAGCACTTATCAAATCTTCACCAGGTGCTCTTCCATTTCTTAATTTTGCAATAGCATCCCTTACTTCTTCTACAGTTGGTGGTTCACAGTTTTCTTCATTCATGTCATAATCATTATGATTAGATTGTATTTCTCTTTCGTCATTTGACTGCCTGTTTAACAATTCTTCAAAATATTCTGCCCATCTATCTGTCACATTTGCGTGTCCTCCAATAAGTTTATCATTTCTGTCTTTACAAAAAAGGGTGCGTGGTTGATAGCCCTTTTTGATGCCTTTAAGCTTTGAATACATTTGGTTTATATCACCTAATACTGATAGGTCTTCAATTTCTTGAATTTTACTCTGCTCTAAAGCTCGTTTCTTCATACGTAACAACTTTTGAGTATTTCTTCGAATTGTTTTAAAGTGATTTTCACTCTGTCTTGTTCTATGTTTCAGCATTTTTTCTCTTGCTTTATTCTTTTCCTTAATCAGTTGCCAACACTCATCATCAAACCATTCATTAATTTCCCTCCTTTCTTCCTTTCCAACTACTTCCTCAGCAGTTTTTAATATGATATTTTTGCATTTAGCCCATTTACTATTGATTATATCTTCCTCATTAAATTCAGCATATTCACTAGCAATTCTTTCTGTTAATTTACTTTGATAAACCTTTCTTCTCTGCATGTTTAGTAAATCTTTTGTTTTAAATTTTACTTGTTTGGTAACTTTTGCATCTCGAAATCTTGTAACTCTTTGTCTGTATTTCATAATAACAAGGAAATGATCAGTATCTAAATCCGCACCTCTATAACTTCGTACATCCATAACATCACTAGCATGTCTTCTGTCGATCATAATATGGTCAATTTGGTTTTTTGTCTTTCCATCAGGGGAAATCCAAGTTTCTTTATGTATGTTCTTATGCTCAAAACATGTGCTACTTATGATTAAGTTGTTAGAAGCAGCAAAGTCCACAGCTCTTATTCCATTTTCATTACTCACATCATGTAAACTAGATTTTCCAATTGTTGGTACAAAAGTGTATTCTTTTCCAATTTTAGCATTAAAATCACCTATTACCATTTTAACATCATGTCTTGGTATCTTATCAAATTCAATCTGTAGTGTTTCATAAAAAGTATCTTTTTGTTCGTCCTCGGTATCTTCCGTTGGTGCATGGACACATACTATTGAAATGTTAAAAAACTTTGCTCTCAATCTCAAGATACACATTCTTTCATTTACATTGTGAAAATCAATAATATTTTCTCTAAGGCATTTTCTGATCATAAATCCAGTGCCATGCGAGTTTCTTCTTCTGCTTGCACTATTAAAAATTGTAAAGTCACCAATATCTCTTATCCCACTCTCCTTCCATCTTACTTCCTGTATGGCCAATATGTCCAGTCTATAACTATCCATCTGACTCTGTAGTTGCTTCACTGCACCAGCTCTGTATAAACTTAAAACATTCCAAGTTCCAATTCTAAAATTCATAAGCCGTTTTCCAGTTCCAGTCCGTTTTACCATGAGATCAGTCCGTCTAACATCTGTATTTAAGGGTTTCGCAACAAGGTTTTTTTTTCCAGGGAAAGGTTGTCAGCCTTTCGCCCAACCCCTTTTAGTCGCCTCTTACGACAAAGTAAGAAGTCTCCTTTTTCTATTTTTTTACAATTGCTGACCTCAAAGAACCGATGGTTTTATTGGAATATTACACAACGCATCTTTAATTAAAAAGAATTTCAAATTAATTCACCTTTTATCAACGGCACATTTCATTATTAGTAATACCACATTTCACTTCATTTATTAGTTATACCACACACGTGATATGGAATGAACCTTTAATAGGTTTAAAATTATCTACATTTTTACCTCAGACCTAAGTATTCTGCTCGTTTTTAAAAGGTTTTAATAATTTTCACATTTTAAACCGCAGATCTGAGTATACTGCCCGTATAGGGCCATTCCATGAAAAACCATAATCCGGTGAGAGAGATAAAAAATAGAGAATTTCATCAAACAATCGCAGCAAAAAATCGAGAGTTTCGTCAATCGCTCGCGGAATAAAATTCAATTCGTCAATTGTTAGAGGAAGAAAATCGTGAATTTCGTCAAAAGATCCAGGAAGAAAATCGCGAATTTCATCAAATGATCGTGGAAAAAGTCGCCTATTTCGTCAATCGGTAGTAGAGGAAATCATAAATTTCGTCAATCGGTCGCTTTAAGAAACGCGAATTTAGTCAAACGATCGCGGAATAAAATCGCAAATTTCGTCGAACGATCGCAGAAACAAATCGCGAATTGCGTCAATCGGTCGTGGAGAGAATCGTAAATTTTATCAATCGGTCGTGATAAAAATAGCGGATTTCGTCAATCATTTCTGGAAATATTTCACGAATTTCGTCAAACAATTCCAGCAATTAATCGTGAATTTCGTCAAAAAATCACGGAATGAAATCGCAAATATCGTCGAACTATCGCGGAATAATATAGTGAATTTCGTTTGCTGGTCGTGGAAAAAAGCGTAAATGTCGTCCAATGGTAGCGAAAAAACTCCTCGAATTTCCTCCAAACAATTCCATAAATTAATCGCGAATTTCGTCAAACGATCGTGGAAAAAAATCTCGAATAAAGCGCTAGAATAAAATACTGCACTTGGACATCAGAGGTCTAGTTTTGGATCGCCAAAGCGAGTGCCTTCGATGTTTACCACCTTAAAAAAATCGCCTGTGTTTTTGGAAATTTCACAGACTTTGCAGTGGAAAAGAAACCTTCGTGTAATTTGCACCGGCGTATAATCGGCATAACGAAATTCGCGACTTTTTTAACGCATTATCTGTAGATTATACGCAGAAATATAAGGTACTTTATTACAATAAAGAGACATTTATTGACATATATTTCCCGCCATTTTAGTTTATTACGCTTCATTATAAATTTAGACAACAGAGTTGAAAATCAAATTTATATCGCATCCAAGAATAAAATTTTATTTCTGATTTTTAATACATAGAATCAGCCTTCAGGGAAGCATGCATAGTGACTTGTTGAAGGATGCTGCTGATAAACGCAGTTATTATGAGAGAGCATGTATTTCTGGTTTCTGTCCTGAAGCATAGTGACAGCTCTTTCTTCAATCATTCCAAGCATTCCATGTTTGCAGTGGGCATGACCTGTTACATTTAAGAGGAAAATAAGTATAAAAAGCATTCGAAACTACATTCGCAGCTACACATTTCAGTAATCACAAGAAGATAATTTTGTAAAATTCGTCTCGTTAAAATAAATTCATCAAAGAAGAATTTGAACTACAGCGAACAGAAAAAGTATTTGCACAACAGGTGAATTTGTTATATCACACATATATAAACACAATATGAACTACAAACGTAAAATATTTACAAAACGAATAAACATATTTTACATTACATTTCACTGATGTTTATGTTTAAAAGCATGAAAATATAAAAAAGTAACATTTGTGTTGCCAAAAAGGCATTTGCACACTAGCAGTGTGAATAAAAATATAGTAAATAGCATTTAAAATTAAAAAAAAAGTATTAGTTGTATGCTTTGCTTCAGTTACAGAGTGTAATCGTCTGGGCATTGATTCGATCAATTTGTGACACGTTTCGCTGCTGATTATCAGGCATTCTTCCCAGAACTTTTCTTTTTGAGTACTTGCATATCCAAAATATGCCACAAATTTTCAATAGGATTGAGGCCTGGTGATTGTGGTAGCCTTTTTAATGTTTCGAAGGCAAATACTTTTTAGGCATGAGAAAATGCTCTTTTATTTTTTCAAATGAGTATTATTATTTTTTAAGGTAAAAGGCTGCTTATTTGAGTTTGTTTATTATTTAAATAAGGTAGATTTTAAAACACGTCACTTTTGCTTTCTGGGGTTACTTATACAAAAAACTGACTGTGTGCAAATACTTTTTTTGTTCCATTTCTATAAATGAATAGACGCCTTTAACGGTTTTAGCCTGTTCGCGAGACTCACGTATCTTTTGAATGAGTGAAATCTCTGATAAAAGAGCTATTTCAATTATTATCATGGTAAACAGAGCCTATTTTACTATTCCTATAGTCTATATATATAGACCCTATAGTTATTATATTCCCTATAGTCCTATTATTTTTTAGTTGAATAAATAAATGATCGGTTGAAGGTTAAAAAGTTCGTTTTTTAGCAATCTGCATCCAAACATGTGTGTTTTTGTTTTTAAATATACGAATATCAGGAAATCAAAAAATATTCGAGTAATTCGTTTACGTTAGTTACAGAACATAATACTAACAGAAGTGCTATTACAGAACGTTTTCTGTTCATTTCACGCTTTTAAATTTCGAATTTTATTAGACACCATTCTTAGCAAGCATTTGTATCCTAAAAAACTGTCATGACAAATTTAAAGTTTCTTAGTCCATTCAGTATCATAAAAATAGTAAGTTTAGAACTTTTTCTTTTAAATCCTGCAATCTTTTAAATTCGAATTTTTTAAAACACTGTTCTGTCCTGTGCATGTATTTGCGTGTCAAATATAGCAGCAATCTCAAATTTGAATTTTCTGTCCTTAACAATTCCATAGAAATTATAATTTGGAACGGTTTTCACGCATTTCGCCCTTTTAAATTTCGAATTTTCTTTAAAACTGTTCTGTGCAAGCATTTACGGCTTAAGTGAAACAGCCATGTTAAATTTCGAGTTTCTAACTGTAACGATTCCATAGAAATCGTAATTTAAAACGATTTCTTCACGTTACACGTTTTAAATTTTGAATAATAATAATCAAAAAACTCTTCTGCATGTGCATTTGCGTCTTAACAGTATCAGCCATGTCAAATGTTAATTTTATATCTTTAACAATTCCATAGAAATGATATTTTTAGAACGATTTTAGACCCTTTTTCGCACATTCCACCATTTAAAATTTCGAATTTTTAGAAGCAGTTCTTAGAGAGCATTTAAAACTTATAAGTAATTACCATGCCGAATTTCAAGTTTCTAACTCCTACAGTACCGCAAAAATCGCGATTTTAGAACGTTTTTCGCTTCTGCGCTCTTTTAAATTGCAAAAATTTTAAACAACTGTTCTGTGCGTGTAAATGCGTCTTAAAGATAGCAGCCATGTTAGATTTTATGTTTTTATCCTTAACAATTCCGCAGAAAAAGTAATTTAGAATGTTTCTAGAACGCTTTTCGAACATTTCACCTTTTAAATTTCAGACTTTCTTTAAAACGCGAGCATTTACGGCTTAAAAGTAATAGCCATGTCAAATTTTGAGTTTCCATCGCTAATAATGCCTTAGCCATCATAATTTAGAAAGTTGAACGATTACAGCTCATTTCAACCTTTTAAATTTCGCATTTTTTTAGTAACTATTTGTCGCGCGTATTTGTATCTTAAAAGAGCAGCCATGCGGAATTTCTAGCTTCTACTTCCCTTCATTATCGCAAATATCGTAATTTAGAACTTTTTGTCTCCTGCACCCTTAAAAATTTCGAATTTTTTTGCTCTCTAAGAACGGTTTCTAAAAAATTCGAAATGTAAAAGTGTGAAATGCACGAAAATAGTTCTAAAAACGTTCTAAATTATGATTTCTATGATATTGTTAAGGATAAAAACTTGAAAGTTGGCATATCTGCTACATTGAAAGAAAAAAATATACCGCCTTCATCTGGAACGAGTTAGGTAGTCATTTTCTAAATCCCTAAACTAGAAATATAGATTTCCGAGTTATGCGAATAAGGTAAACAAATAAACTGAATAGACAAAATGATCGAGAATTCCTAGTCTAGTTTTCTAGGTGATGAAACGATACATTATATTATGAATCGTTTCAATTGCAAGAAATGATCACTTGATTTCTAGAATTAATTTATAAACTTAGAATTATAGTTGGGGCATTCTCACAATCTTTTGACTTTTATGCCCCTGAATAATAATTTTTATTTTAGTACATATACTTGTGTTTTTTTTTTTTTATTATTTCATATACTGGGGAACATCCCATTGCATGATTGCATAACAATATTAACGAAATAAATAAGTTTTGGGCGATGCTGGGTGTCTAAATACCAAGAAAACTCCTATACCGTCCCGTGTCCTGATGCTAATTTTGAAGTTTGGAGCTGTCTGTATAAAATTGTTTCAATAAAAGTAATTCGATATAATTTTTTTCCGATACTGTGACAATTGTTTTATATAAATATGTAGCAAAAAATTAACCTGCACATATTTTTACGGTTGGTATTATTTTTAGGTAGCTTTCATTACAAAAAGCTACCTATTGCAGCCGTTCGGAGGAAAGCGATTTCAAAAAATTTTGGTATATTTTCATCGATTATGACCCCCAGACCCCGAAACCACCCTCTGTTCAAAATTGATATATATATATATATATCTGACCTATGTCACACTGTAACTCTCGTAATTATGAACCGATTTCGATGTAATTCGGTGTGTACATAGTACATACCAATGTCTCGACTGAGTTCGTTGGCCAGCTTCATCCGCCGTTTTGTTTCAAAATGGCGGCCATTTAAAATTTTTTAAAAAATTTAAAATTTAAAATGTGGTACTAAAAAATCAAAAATGGAAAAATATTTTTTTCTTATGTATTTGACCTTTATACAAAGATTTCAGAGCAGTTTTTGTTTCGTCTATATCTTAAAAAATGGCTGAGTTGAAGCATTTTGAATTTCTAGCGTGGCTGACATTTTGAAACGTCCTGAATTTTGTCACGCGATAAAAGGCGTATTTATGAACCGATTTGGATGTAACTTCGTTTATACATAGTACATACCAATGTCTAGACCGGGTTCGTTGGCCAGCTTCATCCGCCATCTTGTTTAAAAATGGCGGCCATTTAAATTTTTAAGAAAAATATAAATTTGAATTGTGGTACCAAAAAATTTAAAATTGAAAAAATATTTTCTTCTTATGTGTTTGACCTTGATAAAAAGATTCGGGAGCAGTTTTGCTTTCGTCTATATTTTAAAAAATGGCTGAGTAATAGCATTTTGAATTTCTATTGTGGCTGACATTTTAAAACGATCTGATTTTTGTCACGCGATAACAGGCGTATTTATGAACCGATTTGGATGTAACTTGGTCTGTACATAGTACATACCAATGTCTCGACCGAGTTCGTTGGCCAGCTTCATTCACCATCTTGTTTCAAAAGTGTTGCCATTTAAAAAAAATTAAATTTAAAATTTAAAATGAGGTATTAAAAAATTGGAAAATTAAAAAGATTTTTTTTATGTGTTTGGCCTTGATACAAAGATTCCGGAGCAGATTTTGTTTCTAAAAATTTGTTCTTTTGTTTATATCTTAAAAAATGGTTGAATGATAGCACTTTGAATTTCTAGCATGGCTAACATTTTGAAACGATCTTGTATTTTTCACGCGATAACACACGTATTCGCCTATTTCGATGTAAGAAGGCATGTGGATAGTATACATCAATACCTCGACCAAGTTCGCTGGCCAGATTCATCAGCCATCTTGTTTCAAAATGGCGGCCATTAAATTAAAAAATATATATATATTTAAAGTGAGGTGCAAAAAAATTAGAAATTGAAAAAGGTTTCTTTCTTAAGTATTTGACCTTGATATAAGGATTCAGGAGCATTTTTTGTTTGTCTTTACCTTAAAAAATGGCTCAGATATAGCAGTTTCAATTTCTATTGTGGGTGACATTTTGAAAAATCTGATTTTTTGCATGCGACAGCATTCGTATATATCAACCGATTCCGATGTGAGTGAGCATGTGCACAGCAATTACTAAGGTCTCGAGCAAGTTCACTGCTTAACCTCATCCACCATGTTGTCTTAAAATGGCACGCACTTTAAGAAATC
Source organism: Maratus speciosus (assembly GCA_963932465.1). Classification (NCBI taxonomy): domain Eukaryota; kingdom Metazoa; phylum Arthropoda; class Arachnida; order Araneae; family Salticidae; genus Maratus; species Maratus speciosus. Next base: position 37,555,604 of record OZ010791.1, on the reverse strand, counting down.
GCCGAATTTGGCAGCCAAATATAAGTTACTTTAAAGGAAAGCAGCTTGGATAAAGCTGACTATTTTCGCGAAATTCTCATTCATTATATTGATAAAAATTAGTATTGAATCTCCTATATTCGGTTTCCACTAAATTGAGCTTCGTGTGTTTGAATGATATAAGTTGGTTTTTTTTTTAAATAAGGAATATGAAAGCTACCTCTTCCTCCCGGCACTGGCCGGAAGGACTTTTTGAACTCTGTCCCTAGGTTTTAGATTCCTTACCATCCCTCTTGCTAAAATTATACAGAAAATTACTTCAGATGCAGCCACAGAATTTTTTTCAAGTTTTTTCTCATGCAGAAGTATGCTAGCGAAAGAATGTCTAAAATTCTTTGACAGGAAATTGGCTGCAGAATTTAAATCAGCGTTTAAATATCAATTTCAAGCATCGTGGCTAAAGCTATGGGTAGTCTTACCGTCCCCAAGGTTTATTCCTGCACTTTTCGTGGTAAAGAAAATTAAAAAAAAAATTTAATCCAATGTAAAATAATTGTTTCTAAAAATCAATGAACATTGTAGCTATCACTTAGTCTTAACATGATTTTCTAAAACTAGCAGTAATTTTCTTTACCTTCCCATCCCCCTTTTTCCCATTACCGTCCCTTTTTTCCTTATACCATCTCCTTTTTTTCCTTCCGCCCCTTCTTTAACACCCCTTTAAGACAATGTTACACCAAAATTTTGTACTAAAAATAGTACATTGTTATTATTTCTTATTTGAAAATCCTGTGGGCACTATGCCAATTCATTATAAGCAAAAATTTAAAAGAAAATAGAAAGTTATAGTGATAAAATGGTAAGGAAAATTAAACTCGTAAAATTAATTAAAACCCCACATAAATAAAATATTTTTCGCTGCTGAGCATTTTTTCTTTATTTTGAATCATTAAGGCATTCGTCTATCCAATTAAAATGTTATTCTAGCAAATTTAATTTCACCATATTTCTATTCCCGAAAGTCAAAAGATCGTGAGAATGACCCAGTTACCAAAACTCACTTCTTGTGTTCGCAATTATTTGCAGAGATTTTTAAATAAGTTTGACCACGTTAATAAAGGAAAACGCCCTTGAATTTTAATAGGGATAACTAGAACTCTCTAGCAAAGGGAATTAGAATTTATAAGGATGACATGGAACTACAGTCGAACCTCGTTATCCCGATACTCTAAAGCCCCCACAAAAAGTGTCGTCACAAGCGAAATGTCGCGGTAACCGGAGTTAGAGAAAAATATGTTTATAAACAGCTGTATTTTTAATTAATTTAGGACAATTTTAAATTCATAACTGTTCTTGCAGTTTTAAGCAGTAAAACATTATTATTAAGCAAAATAAACACAAAAACAAACAAAATTGAAAAGAATAAAAATCAGATTAATGATGACTTGTTTTTTTATTGTTACACGAAATATTGATGAATTATGGTTTGCCTATCCCTAGATGTGCTTCCTACAATTCCTTTTTCAATATTATACAATGAATTGTAATCAATATTCGTTGTTTCAGAAATGGATGTTACATAATATCTGATCGTTCCAATGGAATACAATGCTTCGATTTTAGTCGGATGAAAAACCCAGTGTAACCACAAGAAAACGCCGCTGGACCAGAACAAAAAGACCGCCAGTAGACTGATACGTCTATCTGGAGTTTAAAGGGGTCATTCATAGTGTGTGGGTTTATTTATTCAGATAAAAGATTGAAGTAAAATTTCTTATTTATCTCAATAGGTATTTTAGACACTTTTGTGAAAAGTTTGGCTAAGACTTTTCTTACAGCTTAATTTCCGTGCTTAGATGGATTATGAAAAATGTACAATTTTCCTAAGCTGTCGGGATAACCGGAGTTGAAAATTATTCAACGACGTAAAATCCGGAGTTTATTTACATAAATATCATATACAGAAAATCGGGACTTTAGAAAACTGACGCGATAAGCGGAGTGACGTGAAAACCGGATGTCGGGATAACGAGGTCAAACTGTATTTTTTCCAGAGCCACAATTTATTTTCTAGGTGTAGTGGCGTATTTTTTTTTCTGTGTACTTTTATGACACAAATGCGCGCGCAGAACTGTCTTTTTTAAAATTCGAAATTTAAACTAGAAATTCCGTATGGCGGTTACTTTTAAAATACAAATACTCGCTAAGAATGGTTTCTAAAAAAATTCGAAATTTAAAAGAATGAAATGAGCGAAAGACGTTCTAAAGACGTTCCAAATCATGATTTCTGTGGTATTTTATATAATATTTGCCAGTTAATTAATTCCACATCCACTTCAAAAGCACAGAAATATACCACTTGAAATATTTCAACAACTAAGCGTTCAAAGCAGCGGTTTTTGTCAAATAATTTCTAAGAAAGTTCTAAAGATATTAAAATATCGTATCGTTCGTGGAAACATACCTGTAACCGTAATTTTAGGTAGCTTTCATTACAAAAAGCTACCTATTGCAGCCGTTCGGAGGAAAGCCATTTCAAAAAATTTTGGTATATTTTCATCGATCATGACCCCAGACCACGAAACCACCCTCCGTTCAAAAGTTGATATATATATATATATATATATATATATATATATATCCATATATATATATATATATATATATCTGACCTTTGTCATACTGTAACTCTCGAATTTATGAACCGATTTGGATGTAATTCGGTATGTACATAGTACATACTAATGTCTCGACCGAGTTCGTTGGCCAGCTTCATCCGCCATTTTGTTTCAAAATGGCGGCCATTTAAAATTTTCTTAAAAATTTTAAATTTGAAATGTGGTACCAAAGAATTGAAAATGGAAAAATATTTTTTCTTATGTATTTGACCTTTATACAAAGATTCCGGAGCAGTTTTTGTTTCGTCTATATCTTAAAAAATGGCTGAGTTATAGCATTTTGAATTTCTAGCGTGGCTGACATTTTGAAACGTCCTGAAGTTTGTCACGCGATAAAAGGCGTATTTATGAACCGATTTGGATGTAACTTCGTTTGTACATAGTACATACCAATGTCTCGACCGAGCTCGTTGGCCAGCTTCATCCGCCATCTTGTTTAAAAATGGCAGCCATTTACATTTTTAAGAAAAATTTAAATTTGAAATGTGGTACCAAAAAATTGAAAATTGAAAAAATATTTTTTTTATGTATTTGACCTTGATACAAAGATTCGGGAGCAGTTTTTGTTTCGTCTATATCTCAAAAAATGGCTGAGTTATAGCATTTTGAATTTCTAGCGTGGCTGACATTTTGAAACGTCCTGATATTTGTCACGTGATAACAGGCGTATTTATGAACCGATTTGGATGTACTTTGGTGTGTACATAGTACATACAAATATCTCGACCGAGTTCGTTGGCCAGCTTCATCCGCCATCTTGTTTCAAAATGGCGGCCATTTAAAAAAATTTAAAAAATTTAAAATTTAAAATGAGATACCAAAATATTAGAAAATGAAAAAGATTTTTTTTTTTGTATGTGTTTGACCTTAATACAAAGATCCCGGAACAGTTTTTGTTTCGTCTATATCTAAAAAAGTGACTGAGTTATAGCGTTTTGAATTTCTAGCGTGGCTGATATTTTAAAACGACCTGATTTTTGTCACGCGATAACAAGCGTATTTATGAACCGATTTGGATGTTACTTGGTCTGTACATAGTACATACCAATGTCTCGACCGAGTTCGTTGGCCAGCTTTATTCGCCATCTTGTTTCAAAAGGGTTGCCATTTAAAAAAATTAAATTTAAAATTTAAAATGAGGTATTAAAAAAATGGAAAATGAAAAAGATTTTTTTATGTGTTTGGCCTTGATACAAAGATTCCGGAGCAGATTTTGTTTCTGAAAATTTGTTCTTTTGTTTATATCTTAACAAATGGTTGAATTATAGCACTTTGAATTTCTAGTATGGCTAACATTTTGAAACGATCTTGTATTTGTCACGCGATAACACACGTATTCGCCTATTTCCATGTGAGAAAGCATGTGGATAGTATACATCAACATCTCAGCCAAATATAAGTTACTTTAAATAAAAGCAGCTTGGATAAAGCTGACTAATTTCGTGAAATTCACATTCATAATGATTTAGTATTGATAAAAATTAGTATTGAATCTTCTATATTCGGTTTCCACTAAATTGAGCTTCCTGTGTTTGAATAATATAAGTTGGCTTTTTTAAAATAAGGTATTTGAAAGCTACCTCTTCCTCCCGGCACTGGCCGGAAGGACTTTTTACAAGTCTTACCCTATCACGAAGTGGGTTAGAAATGGATTACAAAATTCCTTCTTTACATACATACAAACAAGAAAGAAAAATAATGCATTAAGCATACATTATGAAACGCTTTCCGACACATTCAGAATAATGTAACGAAACTTCAATAGAAAATAGAATTTATGCAAAACGAGTATCATGAAAAAAATTAGTTACATTTAAAAGCGTATATCGAAATTGAAAACGCACTTCCAGCCATTATTGCTCAAAGACAGTGCTGTAGCTGGTTTCTTTTGCGTGGCCCTGTAAATGAACGATAAATGGATAAATGTTACGAATGCCCTATTCCATAATAATTATCCTGTGGTGAAAATTGGTGATTTAGATCAATTTCAATACATTTGAAATAGCGTAATATCATTAAAATACACTGCAAACGATTTTCCCTCATGGACCACAATGTAACCGAATTCTTTTGAATATCCCTGTAAATGAAATATTAATACTACACTCTTCATCTTCAAACCGAACATGCGATGGTAAGCATCATTAAAATATATCAGTTGCATAAAAATCCGAGAATATTTACGCGAGTTAGAGCGCAGATAGACGAATGGATAAACGGCCAGACAAACCAAATTCATAAACACTTTTCAGCGTTGTTGAAAAGTGTTAAAAACAGATTGAGTGTAATAAAAGAATGTAAAAAAACATCCTGGACTATGATTGGACACATTCATTCTATTTCATTAAAAAGGAAACATTTTAATGGAATGATTTTTTGAAAATATATAAATTTAAGTTTGGACACATAGATTTAACATTAGCGTGGTCAAAGTTCGACCACTTTAACTCTGTGAAGGTTTAAAAAAAATATATAAACTATACATTTCCAGAACTACTTTGATCTAAGAAACTTAACTAGGGTGTCAAAAGTGGTCGCTGCCATTTGACTAAAACAAAGTCGGTGCATTTTTTAATATATAGACAACCCCTTTTTAAAAAATTGATTTCTATTCTGAAAGAAAACATTATTTCGTGTCTAATGACACCTTTTTAACACTTTCCAACATAGTTGAAAAGTGTTTATGTATTCGGTTTGTCTGTGTGCCCGTGCCCTAACTCCCGTAAAAATACTGCGCATTTCATTGATGTTACGGTATTTCAAACGTAGTGAGATTGATATACATCATTGATATCGACTACAAAATGCTTTCTCAGGAGTATAGAAAAGTAGCATTGATAGTTCGTATACAGGGAAGCACAAAAAAGGATTGCATTATGATCCATGGGGGAAAAACCGTTTTTGATACATTTCAATGATGTTACGATACTTCAAAAATATTGAAATCACTGAAGTGCACTGCATGTTTTCTATAGATTACAGAGTGCATAGCAATTACAGAGATACGCAAAATAATTCGGTTAAAGAGATCGATCATTGCTGGAAGTGCGTTTTCCTCCCTGGTATGCATTTTTAAACTTATCTAACTTTATGTATATTAGGTGGCGTGCATAAATTCTATAGATCGCATACAGGGCTACATGAAAGACTTCGCACACATAACCGGATATGGACAGCAATTGCTGAAAATTGATTTTTACTTAGTTTGTAATGGCCTATAGCGACTCGCTTATAAAAGGTCTCTAAATATTTTGAGTGTGAGCGTGACGTCAAACATTTTTACCTGTGTGGCGCAACAGAGACCTCTCTTTTCTATTTTACTTTCACTTTCCAAGGTATGTGTGAATCTCTTGGAGTCTAGGGTTACGCTCTTTATGGAAATTTGGCTCGTTGCTCAATCTGTAGAGTATATAAGGCGAAGCGAAAGTGCGTGTCTTCGGATTTGGATCGTATCGCAGTTTGAGTTATCAAAACCTTGGGTCGAAGGATTTGGGTCGCATCTTACTCTTTGAGATATCACCCAGATAGCATGAACATTAGCAGCAAGTTTGATTTTTTCTGATATTATCTTGCCGTGACAAATTTGAATTGAGAAAATCGCAGGAAATCTCCTGCAAGGTATGCCATCACTCACATGCGTGAGTAGTTTGTTGTGAAACTGATGTCAAGACTGTCTTTAATTCACGAGAGTGACGAAAGCAAAAAATCCCTCTGTTAAGAGAATTGACAATCAGCAGATATGCAGAAATTGCAGAAATTTTATTCGGTTGGCACCGCTTTTTTAAACGCTATACTTATCAAATACCAAAAAAGGGCTCGAATTGAAATGTACAAATATTACCCTAACTTTTTTATGGTGGCAAAAACGATGCATGCACCTTAACGGTGCGTATGCATTAATAGACCTGGTCAGGTCTATGGACCCCTTGAAGGGATTAAACTTATAGTGTAACAGTTGTAAACAGTTAATGTGGCATGGAAAGATTACTACTTTGCAGTAAGTTTGCAGTATTTTTGATTACTTGTTTGCCGTTAATTTGCAATAAATTTGATACAGCAGGATTTTAACTTGCACGACAAGTTAGCTGAAAGTTCAAAGTGCGGTGACTTTCAGTTTTTTCATGCTGAGCTTGCTGCAACTTTGCAGGTTTTCAAAGCAAGATATCTGCAAGCTAAAAATGCTATGTGGGCAAGATCTGGCGTCGAAGGAATTGGGTCGAGTCCTGCCTCTGAAGGTATTTTAGGCCTGCATGAATTAAAGAAGTTTCCCGCCACGTGGATTGTATTTGAAGCGTCTCCATAGGTAAGAAGTTTTGATTCATAGTTTGAATAAATAAAGTTCTGTTTGACAACCAAGGGTCTAGATCGTTGTGAAGATTTTCAGTTGTACTTAGGTTGCGGCTCCAGGTGTCATTTCAGCGTCTTGCTATCAAGGAAGTATAGAAGAGGCTTATGTAAGTTAAATCTTTCGTATTTCTAAATTGGTAAATCTGTGAATGCTCTCGCCTATTCGCGAAATAGTCTTATACCAAATTTGAGGAAGAAGTTCTATCAATTCTAAGCCGATTTGTTTAAATAAAGGTGTTTTTAGGCTTTATATCCGAATATGATTGCATTATTCTATGCTTATTTAGATATTTCATTTCATTCTTGGAATAAAGGACATTTTTATACAGTATCCTGTATAAAAGTTATAACAAGTAGTGTAACAATAAGTGTAAATTAGAGTTGGAAAGTGTTTCATAATCTATGCCTGATGCATTATTTTTCTTTCTTGTGTATATTGTGGACAGATCTGCGAATGAATATGAGTGTATCGTTATTTATTGATTTATTTTTTTGACACGGGCTGTAGAAGAGAAAATAGTTTTAATCTACAACCTATATATTTATATGGAAGACTACGATAAATACAAACCAGCGCAGTTCCACGGATGGACGGAAAGATCGAAATTGACTGCATCGCCGTACCCAGGAATTTTTCGATGGTAATGAGAGAGACCGAACGGAGCTGCAAATCGGCAGTCACTGTGATTCTTTCCGAAGTCACGGAGCTCACTCCTGCGATAAGCATTTGTTATCCTGCATATCCTGCATTCTTCTTCTTGAGAGACTGCACGAACTTTATCTGTAAAATGCAAATCAAACAGCTGCTTATGTCACTATGAGCAGAACTTTCAAGAGAGAAAATATTTTATTAAATAGATTAGTAGTGAACCACACGAAGTCATAGTTCTGTATTAAGAGGCCACACTAGTCACGCGGAAAAACTTGAGCGATAATGCTAAGTCTACGGGAGCGTTATTTTCAAATATCTCACTCCAATTTTAATATTTTCGAATGATTTTTTTGCATAGGATAGCTTACGACGATCTACAACCGGGCTAGTTTTTTCTTTTTCGATGTTGGTTATAGCTTTTTTTTATATATTAGGTGAGTTTCAATTTCAAAACCGGTTCTAACTGGTACCGAAAGTTAAAGTAATTAAAAAAAAATCTGAGGCCAAAATCGAAAAAGTAAAAACTAGCTTGGTTGTAGATCGTCGTAAGCTATCCTATGCAAAAAAAAAAAAAAAAAAAAAAAAAAGCATTCAAAAACATTAAAATTTGAGCGAGATATTTGAAAATAACGCCCCCATAGACTTAAAATTATCGTTTTCCTTTCTTTCCGAGACTGAAGTGGGCTCTTAAGCTAACAATAGGCGAGAGAAATGGTCTCTGGAAACAACAAATAACTCAACATAACTACCTTATAATTCGGGACTTAACGTCACATTTTGGCAATCAATTTGGTACAGATAATGAAACCTCCAGTCAGCTCAAGCATAAACGGAACTGGGGTGATTGCCACAGCAACATGACACACTCCACAGCAATGGAAAATGGATGGAAACTTGATTACTGATGATGTCTCCGAGTCGGTGTAACAACAGCAATCGAGTTTCCATTCATTTTACATTGTAGGAAGCTGTGCCAACAGCCCGCACTGATTCGCTAAGTGACTAACAGTTTCGTTACTTGTACCATCTAATCTATCGTGTATATGAAAATTCAGAATCATCGATGCTTAAATTGGTTGCCAAAATGTGACGCTGTCTCCTGGACTAGAATATCTAAATTTTAACAGAGCAGTGGCATAACACATGATCTGTAACGAAGACAACAAACGAGACTAGCCGCGGTATGCCATGGGATCTCGGCTGCTTTTTCGTCCTTTCTTAATCCCACAGCAGTTCATCAATTGCTGGACACCAACCTATTTTGATCACGTAATAGCCAAGATGGGTGGAAGTATCCCTTTCGTTGGCTGAGAGATGTTAGCGCACTTTCATGACGTCTCCATAACAAAGTGATTTATATTATAGCATTCTTGGAAGAATATGTCTAGCGAGACAGTATTGGCGAGACTACAGAACTAAAAGTGCTGTTACACGAGGTGTCAAAGTTGCCTCTAATTTCGATCGACTCAATGTTAACCTATGGCTTCAAGAGAGTCGCTATGGGAAAGCAAGAAACTTTTTTTGTGTCGGGGCGATTTTGATGCCCGAAACGAAGCGAGTCGCCAGTAACAGCCAATCAAATGCTTAGAACACTGACGATGAAAAAGCCTTTTCCCGAACGGCTTGAAATACTTGGAAGACGAAAAAAGGAGTACAGTAGTTGAGGGAAAACTGACAAATCGCAGGCAATTTTTGTCGCTTTAATTTTTTACGTGTAGGAGAGAACTTTTTCTTCAAGCTGGCACACACATAACGAATTCATCTTATGCAACACCTGGATGTAGTTTCGGCACTTCAGTTACTCGTCCGACAAAATAATAAATAATTCTTTATTTTATAGTGGTTAAAGTTACATAAACGTCTATTTTAGAGTTAATTTCCTTCAATATGGCACATATTTACTTAATCAAACCTAGCTATATCTAATAATAGACTATTTCGACAAAACGACATAAACTTTTTAAAGCGATGAAATTGATGCAACAGATGTGGCATCCATTTTGTTACAACGTAACGAAAGTACATAGTGAGACACACAGTTGTGGTACACAGTAAGACGTGTCTCATTGTGTACCTACTATGTGGTTCTGATGTTAAAAAAAGTTATTTATTAATAAAAGAAGGTTTCTCTCTCTCTGGCTTTCTTTCTGTGTGTGTGTGTGGGCGTGCGATGGCTAGGGAAATCTACTAAACGTAAGAAGCTGAAAATTTGTACGAAGGTAGCCCAAAGTCTGTCATTGTCCACCCGAGGTTCATATTTTTATTATTTTGAAAATCTAGAAATATTAATTAGAAATCATAAACTGCAGAAAATTATAGATAGAGTGTAAAAATGTATCGTTTATGAAAATATATACATTGTTTCACTGTGTACCACAAGTGGTACACAGTGAGACAATTTCCGATACTCCTTTATGCTGCTTCTGTGCTTTTATAAATAACTTTTTAAAAACCATTTATACATTAATGTGTAGTGTATTTGTGTAGGTTAAAGATGTAGCAAAATTTTTCTCAAAAGAATAAAAATCGTCGCCATTCGTTAAGTAGTAATAATAATTTTCGTCTCACTGTGTACTACCCTCCCCTAATAGTACTTAGTATAATAGAGATGCACTACTATACCAGCCATACTCAATCTTTTTTTTTCGCAAACATATGTTTACGACATTAGGCGGGCAGCAACACGCTTACAAAAGGGTGTGAAAAAGGGGTAATAAAATAGTAAGATAACAAAAGTAGTATGAAAAAGCAATATACAAAGTTAATATTATCAGTAGGTTTGAACGTTTGTCGCGGTAGAAATGCTAGCAAAAAATTTAACACCAGTATTTCTAAACAACTTCCTGGTAGATTTCTTTTGAAAAGGTTGTAGAAAAGTAGAAATAGGCTGCGAAGTTTGTTGTTTGAAAATGCTAGTGTAAAAGTTTTTGATGCCATTTTTTCTCGCAAGAAATGTCCAATCCTGAAAAGCGGTATCGTAAGCATAAAATGTAGTAATATAAAATGCAGAATTTCCAAGTTTTAAAGAAAAAAATCAGGAGATTTTTCTCTAATAAATCAGTTTTTTGCTCAATGCAATTTTTTTTAAAATTTTACAAATATATAGAACAAATTTAACAAATTTGGAATAATGTTTGATTAGAGTTGAATATTAAATGTATACAGCACTGTAGCATAAATAGGTCTACATGTAAAAAATAGCTTTTGACTAAGAAATCGGCATTTAAGGTGTTTCAATATAATTTTAAATTAATTATAATTGACAGGACAGATTTTGTCTTCCCACGAAAATATGTAAAACAACCGTGAAGGTCTTAAATACTTTTATGAACATCTTAATTAATTTTATGATCATGGATTAATGTTCATGTATCTCGGGTAGCACATAGAAGGTCGCCGGCAAGCGGATCGCTGGTTGAGCATAGTTGCACTATACCGTGAAAACGTTTTGCAAATATGAAGCCGGTTATCGCTCAAATTTAAATGCCTTTATTCGGCCCAAACAAGACAACCCCACGGGTGTTTCAAAGCGAGCAGCAAGTGTTTGAGCCGAATAGATCAGTTTCAACCATGTGACCACGTGACCCGAATTTTCCTCTAAACAATCAAAATCGCCGATTTTTTAGCGGATATGACCGCTTAACAAATCAAAATAGAGAAAAATCGGGAAAATCAATGGGTAAACAAAATGCCCGGGAGGTTGTCAAGTTGGTTGCTAAGTTGTGTTGTGACGCCAGTTGAAACTGATCTATTCTTTTTAATCGGTTTTAGGATTGCATTTTTGGTTCCATAACAAATCAGCACATTTCCTCTCAATTCTCTATTTCTTCTCTTCTTCCATGGTCGAGAAGACTCTCATTTTATCCGAGGTAATGTTTGTTTACCCATATAACTCATGTAAATGAATTCGTCCAGGCGAGTAACGTTAAACTCTGCACTATTACTTTTCATAGTTTGAACAAGAACTTCGCATACGATCTGTGCATATGTTGACTACTCTGATAAATAAAGATATTCTATTCCTTGCAACTGAAGCAAAAGAATAATTGAAGAGCTGCAACTTTTGTTGCACCACATCACATCGCTCACCCGCTAAAAAGTGATACACCTCGACAAAAGTAAATTTCATTGGAAAGGCCAAAGAAAATGTACATGATTTTACGGTAACATGAAATTATAGCACTTAGCTCTGCATGCATGAATGAAAACGTGCATAAAAGCATAAAATCCTTAAGAAGGAAGACGTTGGATAATTTTACCTCCCCACACAATCCACCCCTCTTATTCGTTCACAAATGGACATATAGCGTAATAAAGGGACTTTCCGTGTAACTACAATTATGAAACTGTTTGTGTAGCAAGACACACCTATGATAGAGGTATTAATGGAATAAAACGAAAAATGAATTTTTGCGAGATGTGTCACTTTTCTTGCGGGTGAGCGATATGTTCAGATAATCAAACGGGCGGAAAACCGTTCATTAGCTCCCGATATGCTATTTCTTTCGGCCAGCCATTAAAGTGTCGTCTGTAAAAAATACCGTTATGTCATATAAGCCAGCCGTAAAAGAAAGCAGATGTATCATTGTACGGTTAAATACGGATAATCTCTACTGCAATTTTAAAAACTTCTAAGCATCGCACATTTTTAATTTTTATACCGTCGTATGAAAAAAGGGATATTGACATCAGAAATAATACGTATGCCGATACTTAACCTAAAAGTATAGCAAAAACTCAGTATGCAGTGTCGAACGGGTTTAAAAATCCTATCCAATGACACCTCATTCGTCGTTGCAAGCTACACATTAGTTGAGAAAAAGGGATGTTGACAACAGAAATAATATATATCAGAGGTTCTTAAACTATGGTACGTGTACAGTACTGGTACGTGAAGCTCTGTTTACTGGTACGCGAAAGTCTGATACTGGTACTTGAAATGAAATAAAAATTACAGCATGTGAAATCAAAAAGCAGCTCAATCCCACTTCCCTACCCCCTCCTTCTTCATGTGTCAGTTCACCGGCTCCGCGGTGTTTGCTCTTTATTACTGCTTTGACAATGTTTTGCATGTCATTTCGATTAGAATTTTTGGATAAATGGAACTCATATTCGGTAGATGTTGAGTTGACCTTTCATACACCCCGAAAAAAAAGTTTTTTTCTATTTCTATACTGTATGTGTGTATATTACTTATTTCAACGAACTTCGATCTCGCATTAATAAACTGTTTACTTTCAGAGAGTGTGTAAATTTCAATTGTAGGTTATTCACTTATTAAATTTTCTTATGTGTATTTTACTACTGATATAAACAAACATAGTATTCATATAACAAAAAATTGACGATCAAGGCGACTTCAAATGTGTATTTTTTTTTACGTGTTTAGCAAAGCTATGCAGTAGTTTTATATTTAAATACATCTTTATTTGTTACCCCAAAATGATACACTTTATGTAGACTTAAAAATATTCAAGTCAATATAAGCACCCATTTAATAATGTAATCATGTAAATCAATATAATCTCCTCAGACGGAAGCACAAAAGACTGGAAAAATATTTCGTTTTAGACATATTCCGTTTACACAGGTTTTACTGCATTAGCATTGGGTTAGTCAACCCTGGGTTGGGAACCCCTGATATATGATAATGAGTAATCACCTAATTAAACGTTCCCGGATTTCGCAATCGGGAAGGAACGGGTGAATCGCCCTCTTAAAAACAACAACAACAACAACAACAACAAAAAAAACATTTTTCCATTTAAACTCCTCGGAAAAGTGATGTACATTTTGTAAATAAATGAAATAATTAGTTGATTGTATGGGTGAATACTTACTGTTCAACTCGTTATTTTGAGCACTTTCGCCACAATGATTTCGACCGCAGGAAGGACACAGAACGTAGTGAGTTGCCATTCCTAATGGATATGCAGAAACAAAAGAAATTATGGCAAACGACTGAAAAAAATACAAACTATATAAACTTATTTTTAAAGAATTAGGTTTTTATAAAACTTTTCGGCACTTTTACGTTAGGCAGGCGCAATCACCCCACAGTACCCTTCGCTGCCTTTTATTTTTCGCATTCGTAAATTAGAAATTATGCTTTCATGATGAAATAAAATGTTTTTATTTATGTTATTATTTATTTATTTATTGTAAGTGAAATGAATGAAAGGCATGTATTTTAAATGTATATAATATATGTATTTGGGGCACACGAGATCTATAAGGCAAGTCCATTTGCGTTTAATGTATGAAGTCTATCGCCAGAGGAGGCTGAAACCCTGTGCAAGTAAATTCTGACCCATCGTGCAAACCATGAACCAAAACTCTGGCCATGTCGACCGAGTAGGAATAAGCTTATTCAATGCTAATTTGGGCAGGGTTTGTGCTAAGCCATGTCACTAAACCCGGCTACGCTTTTTCGGCGGTTTTTGGCGAAATGAGCATATATATATTATGTGGGCAACGATGTATTTAAAGAAAGGGTACTTACGCATTATCCAGGCCAGGTGCATAGATCGCCAAAAAGATTGCTAATGGCCCATTTTGTTTAACATTGTCTATTGCCAATCGATTTCATAATGGGAATTTAATGCAATGTTTAATAAATATTTAACATAGTTATAAAAAGGATAAATAATATAAAAGCAAGCTAAAATAATACAAAACAGTAATTTAGTATATGTTTACTAAGTGCATAACATCAAGTTGACGGCTATTAGCAATAAACGATATTAACGAGGGTCAAATTATTTTCAGTGGATTGTTATACTCACCAGAATGAGTATAATATATTTAACGTGTATGCATAATTATATAGTGTAAATCTACCGTATCAATGAATATATTATATTTATATCTATGCTATATCATATTATATATTTATAAGTATAGAAATACTTCCGCCAATACCTTTAATATGGAAATTATAGAATGTTATTTATGCAGTTAAGATGAAGAAAGCAAAATAATAATAATAATAATAGTAAAGGTTACTGTAATCAATATTTTCGGCGCCATTGTTGGCGCAGCAAATAGGACCTGGCGCGGACACTACGTAACGTACCTATGAGGATTGGGTATTTTAAATAAAATAAATGATAGATTTATATTATAAATAAAATGATGTTGTTTGTGCATAAGTGGGAACCTATTTAGCGATTTATCACCTGGCTGACATAAAAGTGCCACATTTTCTTCATACAGTATTTTACAATAAAATAAAAATACATATATACTAAACGCTATACGTTTACACCCAGATGACAGTTGTATAAAATCTTATTGTGCGTCTTGTTAGAAATATTATACCTTTTTATGGTTTAATCCGTTTTTTCATCTGTTTAATTTAGAATGAGAGGGTAGCTATTCTTATTAATTCAATTAAAACAAAAGAAGAAACTGTCTCAACTAAAGTTGCGGTCACAGAAAATCTTTTAGCCTTTTTATTTTTACGTTTGTGATTGTGATGTCCTGTTCAGATTAATGTGTTTTAATCATCGTACTCACGAGGTAAAATGGATGCCACAGTTAGGGAGGAAAAGGGAGAGGGGCGGGGGATTTATTCACAAAACTGAAAATAATCTTACTACGGATGGGAAAATTGATTGGCAGTCATGTATTTCAATCGGAATCAGGAGGAACGATGCTTTGTGAAATCATCCTCTGTCGTAATAAAATGTTCTAATTATATTTAAAGAAGAATAAATGCATCAATTAACAAAAAATTTCCCTGACAATAATTATTAACATATAAAATTAGCAAGCTTTTTATCACATTTTAAAGTAATAAATACTTCTTATGATTCGAATTCGCGATCCGATTGGATAATTTTTCAATTGGCCTTTTTTCACATACGTGCAACCAGTGATCACGATTACTTAAAAATTACTGAATCGATTCACATCTATTTCTGCCAACACGTATCTGATACATAATTATGGACAACTGAAGAAAGGAATTTTTATTGTTTTAAGATAAAAATTGAACTTTCACTTAAGGCAGCCGCCATTTTGAAAAAAAAAAAACAAACAACAAAAAAAAAAAAAACAGTTTTGATAAATTATTGCGTCCAATATTTAGAATAAAATTAATACAGATCATATATTTTTAAAAATATGAATGTGAATTTATTAATTTTATAGTTAAAATTTCTTTCTCGAGCTGAAGAATTGTTTATATTAGGCTGAATCGATTTTTTCTGTTGCAGTAAGATAAATATATCCAAGATCATGAATTGTAACTACATATTTTCGTTTTTCACACAACAATCTGTTTGTAGTCTTACACTGAGAAATATGGTTTCGCGTTCGCATTGGGCGGTAAATAATCTTTTTTAAAAAAAAAAAAAAAAAAAAAAAAAAAAAAAAAAAATACATATATATATATATAATTACTTTTAAACCAGATTTGATAATCTTGTTTATATTTCCGGCAATAATGTTTAAAGATTTCGCAATATGTCTTTGGGGTTGGGGGGGGGGGGGGGGTAGATTTTCTTTTAACACTTGAACCAAAAACTTTGTGTAAAAGTCCTTTGATCGTTTTCAGGTCATATAATATTTTTAAAAAAGTTCCCAACGCTATAATCTGTTATAGAAAAGACACAGCTGCTCGTCCTTCTATCAGTAATGCTAAGCTTTAAAATAACACTAGACTTCTTTTATCACTCTGACAGAACATACTTTCGCTTCTAAATATTGTATAACTTCAATATTTATTGTCTTATAAAAAGAAAACCTATCAGCCCTTTTGTCGTCAGTAATGCCTAAAGCAGCAAGAGTTACTTGTTTTTTTTTCAATAATTTGAAGTAACACCTGTAGTAACATAAATAAATATAGGGTTACAATAAAATATGCAAAATTAAGTATTCCAAATCAAATAAACAAAAATCAGAATTTTTCTTCATAATTTCAACAATGTTTGAACGAAATTTTGAACAGACTTACCTCCGTTCCGTTGTTCTAAGTTTCTTGGTATTACGAAAATTCCTGGAAGTGTACAGTTATCCAGTCAATGACATTGAGTGTAACGTCAACGACATTCCAAAATTAGAAGCGTCCAGTTCAGAGCTTGGAAGCGCTGTAGGTCCGAGACCGTAGGTCTAATAGGTACTGAGTCCGTACGACAGGCACTCCACATTTTATTTAAATTATTAAAACAAATGTAAAACTTAAAGTTTGATTTCCGTTGGCATAGAGAAATAAAAAAATAAATATTTTCTTGAAGAAAACTATCAGATTTGTTTCCGAAACGCATTCAAAATTTTCACGTGTTCCTTTTTCATACATCTCCTAAATCACATTTTCTGTAACTCTAATATCTGGCGATTATTTCAGAAACAAACGCCTTTTTTACTCCGAAAAGTTCTCTGAAATAGATGAAAATTAATGTTTTATGAGAGAGTAGTAGTACAGTTTCTATATAGATGGCAGCACCAAAATTGCCTTCAAGTGTAGATAAAACAATAAGACATTTTCTGTACAGATGGCAGCACTGCAAAAGAATACATATCTTCATACATATAAAATAGATTGGACAAATAAGTTTGGAGGAACAAAATTTTATTTATTTTTGGTTTAGGTAATTTTTACGCGGTTTTTGACTGTATATTTAAACAAAGATTCTTTATATATTTAACTAACTAACTGTATTACTAACTGTATATTTAAACAAAGAACGTTTTTTTTTTTTTACCTTAAAACAAATATTTTTTGAAAAGTAAGAAATATCTGTTTTAGTTATGTTTGATAAATTAATATATCTTCTGAAAGAATAACGCTTTTTGTATACTTTTTTTTTTAATTTTTAAGTACAGATTAGAATTAAACTTCGGATCTTCGGGATTTACTAATTAATATATATATAAAGAAAATAAAGTTAGATTTTACAAGTACTTTTTAGTACGAGAAAAACTTCTTAAAATTTTCTCTCTCAAAATATAACATCGACAGCATTAAAAAAACTTCCGGTGACAATTTAATTAGTACATAAGGGAAAATATTGTACGAAATCTCTCACAATAGGACGAATGTTGCAAAAATACATTTTCAGATAAATGGATTTGAAGTTTTAAACCTTTGCCTTTGTTACATATACTTTAAAACTAACAATTTTTTATTTTCTAACAAAAAGTGTCACAAAATAGTGAGATTTTTTTTTTTTTGGTATAATATATATTTTTTTAATTGCAGCTTGTTTACTTTAGTGCATTTAAACAACATCATTGTAGGTTTAGAAACATTTTAGTTCATGTGTAAAAACTTACCATGAACGGTGTTGTTAGGTTATCACAAAAAAGGGGACAGAGAGACACAAAATGCAGCACAGGGAGATACAAAAAGCGTGTCAGCGGCTTCATAATCGGGGCATGAAATTTTAACAAATCCTATGAAAACAGTACCTACCTATAATTGAATTCTGTCTAAGACGCAAAATTTCATTGTCCCTATATTACAGTGTTTCTCAACCTTTTTTGGTTGGTGGCACACTAAAAATATCTGGACGGCACATTATTAACGGCACACCTGAATATAAAAAATGTAAAAGTTGTATGATACAAATATATATATATATATATATTTATTTACAAAATTTATTTAATCAGAGGACTCAGTCTGTTCTCTTGAACAAATTGAATCTAAATGAGGTTCCAAAGTCGCCAGAAAAGTTCTCATTTCATCGTCAACTTTTAAAAGTCCTACTCGCTTTTTGGACTTGATTTTTGTTAATGCTGAAAATCGAAATTCACAGAACTACAAAGATGCAAAAGGCAGAAGAATTTTAATAGCTTTCATGCTGATTGCAGGTTACAAGTTTTTGACACAAAGCCAAAACTCTTCCAAATTTTTCGCGAACAATGTTGAACGGCAAAACGTATCGTTTCTCAAATCAATGAGCTACTCTTTTCCTACTAGCCGCCCTTGGCGACCAGTTTGGTTTCCCTTAAATGTATGCTAAACATTGCATCATGTTACTTTTATTCATAATTTAATTTACTTGCTCAATTCTTCTCCAAATCGGAAGATTCTGATACAGAAATCATAATCACATTCTGTATTTTTATGTTAGCCGGGCGCAGGTGATTCATTGTTCCCGTCTTTGCCCTGATTCATTGCCAAACATTGTTCCCTTCGCATTTTTTCGTATTTCATTATTTCCATTTAAAATATAATACTTTCACAAATACTATAAACCATGACATTTAATTTCAACATCAAAGCTTTGCTTTATTCACCACGCGAAAAATTGTTTATGACAGTCGCATGAAATGGACTATTATAATACATGACATGATGGCGATGGAACAATATTTGGCGATTTATCACCTGCGCCCGGCCAACATTAAATTACCAAATTGGCCGTCTGGCATATAAAAAGCGAAGCGGTCAACCCGGAACTGTTCATGACAGTCACATGACTTAGGCTATTATTATAGAGATTGTTGTTAAATTAGGTGTCTTGCAGATTACAAATGGGCTCGTTAACCATTTACATACGTCAGCTGAAAGTGGAGGAAAGTATAGCTGGTGTTAAGCACATGATAAATAGGAAATTTTGTACAGTTCATACGACACTTTACAATTTGAATTATTTGTCAAAAACGCTTGCCGCACATTTGACAATCTATCGTGGCACACTAGTGTGTCGCGGCACACAGGTTGAGAAACACTGCTATAGTAGGATACCATATATAATTATACCTGCTAATAAAGGAACCTGTATAAAACGGAAGTTTCTCGGAACTGAAACAAAATTGCAATTTAGAAGGTGTAATTATATAGCATTCCTGTCATAGGAACAAAGAAATTTTAACTTTTAAAATAGAATTCCTTTATAAACAGGTTTCGTTTTCGCCATGAACTGCAAAAAATTAAGTTTTAGATAAATTTTCGACTAAGCAGATTTGCTTATTGCATTTTTATAGTATTGCTTTCGAACGGACTACACATAGGTTCTGTTTTGACAGGTTTTACTGTATTGTGTTCCCGATGCAGATTAACAAATACCATGGTACGAAAAGTAATTAAAAGTAATTTGTGCATCTTGAATTGACGTCCTGTGCACTGGTTACACGAGACAAGTCTTACAGCCCCTGAAAACCGAGGTAACCAGCGTAACTCGGGACATATGGCAACATTATTCTGAAGGTATTGACGATATTTCAACAAATAGTTACCCATTCTTGTGGCGCTTTTTCGATTTTTCTACGAAAGCATAGATGTCAGAGAGTAGCACAAGCTTTAAATAGGAACGGTAAATGAAATAAGTTCAATAGGGAAAAAAACATTTTTGCCCACTGTGGTGCACACTATCCAACAAAAGGTTAAGTATGTCTAAAGCAACGACAGATAGTGCACTATTAAAAAAATGAGCCCCTGAAAGGGTTACTAATTTTTAATTTTTCGATAGTTCTGGATTTTGTAAGTGTCCAATCACTTTTTCGAGTCACTGTATGTTTTTTCTGCAATATTCAAACGACACTATTTAAACTAATAATTATTAAGATGCTACTTGGCGCAAAATGATATAAATTTAAAAGCAACGTTAAAAACGGCAGAATAAGCAAACATTCAGCAGACTAGTTTCGGTAGCGTTTAGAGTACCGTCCTCCGTGCAAAGAATAACGAAAACTTGGTCATTTATATAGAGGATAAGCGGATTCAACTGAGAATTTCATTAACCAATGGGGAAACAAGAAAATAATTGGTTAATGAACTTCTCAGTCGAAACCGCTTCTCCTCTATGTAAATGAGCAAGTTTCCGTTATTCTTTGCATTGAGGACGGTACACTAAACGTTAGTCTGCTGAATGTTTGCATATTCAGGTGTTTTTAACGTTGCTTTTAAATTTATATACTATTTAAACTTCTAAAAAGTATAATATTTACTAGATGATGCGTCCGGCGCCGGCGTTGCCCGATCCCATGATAATAACCTTAAATCTGTATGTAATTGACCACACGCACTGGGCGGAGCTCGCAATGCTTTCCACAAACATTGCGGTGTTTGATTGGCTTTTGGTGAACGCTTGTGGGAAAAATTTAGAAGCTGATTAGCTATAATCCATCGTGATGTTGTATGACGTCAGAAATGCTTGTCGTCCATTACATCGGGGCCCCGAATTCATATGAAATGTTTTAAAAAAAGAACCTCGAACCAAACGAACCTCTGAATCGGGTCCCCGCTGCACCGTATACCGTATTTTTGTAAAAGTGCTAATACATGTCTTTCAAATGTCACCTCTTTTGCCATGGCATTTCCCATGCAAGGCGCAAGCTGTTATCGGTCCTTAAAAAGGATAAAAAACAGCGAAAATGCATCTGTTTGTGACCTCCAGTGACTTTGCGGCATAAACTTGCAACAGACTTCCCATCATCGTCAAATTTATTAACCTTTTTTCATTTATGTTTTCAAATTCACAAAGAATTTTTTTTAAATATTGAAAAATTTATATAAAGTTGAAACCTCTTACATCCCATATAAAAAAAGAATTTTGTGGCAAGTTGTTTGCGCAAATAATTGTGGGTCATAGCAACTTCAATGTCTTAAAAAAAAACCCTCAATTTTCGTACCGCACGATGACCTTTAGGGGCCCATAAAAAACAAACAACTCAATTTTTGAAAAAAATTCTAGATTTTGTCTTTTAACAAGGTAAGTAACAACTGGTAATTTTTTGGAGGAAATCTGAGTGTGTTACTCTCTCAAATTTTTGCTCTTAATCTGTCTGTCGGCCTGTCCATCCATACGCAAATTACAATTTCTTAAGGTGTTCTTATTACAAAAGATCTTAATTGGTTATTACGGTTGATTACATTGTGTTTCCACCCATGGATGAATTAGGAGTAAACTCGCAACCCGCAGTCCTGCTGACTGTCCAGGGATTTGCGCACAAAAGTTACCCTAGTTACTGCTACAACAAGGAATTTTTTTGAATCCGTTTTAACAAATTACCATTACACATACTCCATAGAGTGCTATGTTTATATTCAAAAGTAATTACCGTCAATATAGGCATGTTAGCCTTAAACTAAGGTTTCGTGCATAAAGTTTATTATGTGCATTTGCACGCGGACAGGGTGAAAGGTTTTGTTTTTTTAAAGGAGGAAGAGGGATTTTACCATTATTGTCAATCATCGTTAAAGCAAGTGGACTTGAAGAAAAAAAATGTTTGATCGGTGGAAAAAAAAATGGAATAGAAAAAGAGAGATATTTTTGGGGTGTTGTGTAGAAGTTTTCTAACTTTAGCCAATTTCATTCATTGGCAGGTGCTGTATTCCGAACTTTTGTGTAGCCGATTGTGCTGTAAGTTCTATTTTAACTTTAGAGCTTAGTAAGATGTCTGCTTTCAATCGCAGATGAAAGTCTATATAGATAAGCCACTTTCGATTTGAAATTCCAGAGGCTTATTTTCGTTTGAATTGTACGGAAATTGCTCATGATTACTCTTATGTAATTTATCTGTTTAATAAGTATGTAAGTACTGGATTTTTTTAAAAAATACGAATCAATTGTTCATTTATTAAGCTCTTATTTTAGCCAGGCATTTCTTTAACATTGCTGTTTTTTAACATTGTTCCTGGATTGCATCCTCAACTTAGCGGTTACAGGCGAATCACAGATGCCATAAATAAATTGGGTGTTACTAAAAATTTAGTTTTCGGGTAATTGGTCGTCTGCATCAACTTGTGTTGCCAGGCATGCTCTGGACACCACTAATTGCTTACAGTTTATTTCGCTATCTTTAATCGCAGATAATTCTGCCATTAGATAAGGCGAATAAAATTACTTTAAAATACTGGTCTCCAGAGGATATGGAGTCCCGATTTACGTGGAACACCTGGCAACACTAGCCCCAGCACACATTTCGACACTGGGTATGGTGTTTTCAGGGTTGCCAGATTTGTATTTTACCAAATCAGGAATTTTAGTCTGTGAAAAAATAATGACAGAAAAAGCGAGACAAATTTAAAAGAGCATTTAAATATTTCTAAATGTTTATTTCTGTGAGATTATTCAGTATGAAATACCTTGTAATGGTGAAATGGAAACAAGAAATTACTTTGTAGCTCTCAAAATAATAATATTAAGTAAGTATTGCTTATAAAATTTAACTCTTCAAGATTTGGATATATTCTTTGGATATATCCTTTCTGTTTCTTAGTGTATTGGCGAGCATAATATGGCGGAATTTTATTTTTTTCTGTACTTTGCTTCAAACCATTTTAAATTTATTCCAGAAAATACCAATTCGATTTGAAAATTGGAAGCTTGAATGTTAAAAAAAAATAACTGGTGTATTTTTCTTGGGATGTCTTAAATATGGATCGATTTCATTTATGTACAGATAAATCTTTAATTTTTTTGCATTAACAGATGATGATTTTAACAATTTAAATTCCCTGTATAACAGTCTCGCATTTTAGGTTTTCCGAACGATACTATATGCTATGCCTTCCGGGTTGGAGCAATTTATATGAAAAATCGTAGAATGAGCTCTCCCGCGCGGGGCATTTCAATTTAGTCAAAAAATAGAACGTTATTTAAAAATGGATGCATCTGGCAATCCTGGTTTAATTAAATTTTTACATTGGAAATATTCTTTATTTTGTATGTACAAGTTATTTTAATTAACAATATTTACTTCAGTGGTGCAATTATAAAAAAAAAAAAAGGTACACGTTGTGGGCAGGTGATATACGTTATAGTTTTTTTTGAGGGATAGAAGTTAACTGATGTTTTTAAAATAATCCAGAAAATACACGGCGTATTATACCCTTGACTACAACCCTGCCCCACTTCCATTTCTTTTAAATTTCTTATCTTTGATATAATTAATGAAGTGATCACAAACGTTTAAAAATGACCCATCACAGAAATTATTGTAGCGGATTTTACATATGAAAGAAAAGATTATAGGGAAATCTGTGAAGTTATTTTGTAAAAATTTCTTGTTATATCTAACAAGGGAACCACTTTAGGTGTTGCTCGCACCTAGAATCGAGACCTGGTGCATTTTGTAGCCCTATGCATAAAAGTTAGAGAACCGATAAAAATTCTTTGTTAAAATCACATTTTATATATTTTTTTATATTTATAATTTTTTATTATTGGATTTTTATTTGTTAATTTTACACCAAAAGAGAGTTAAGTCGCCAGATATTTCACTTCAAAATTTACACTAGCTTTATACTTGTAATAGGTTTACGTCCAAACCATTACAACACGGTGCGTGGCGAAAATACTGAGCTAGGGTTGCCGGAAAACTGTACGGGACAAAAAAGACGCCAATCTTTCCCCGCCAAATATGTAAATATAATATTGTATTTTTATTTTAATCAAATTCGTAGGTTCTTGAAGGAATTTTAAAACTTTTTTCAACATTTTATAGTTATTATTGACTAATTTATATTTTTAACTATTTTTTTAAAGAAAACTTTTACTTTAACTGCCCGAAAAGTGATCTCGAAAATTGCATTTTCAGAAAGTTAATCTGCTGTAAAATCAAAAAATATTATTTTAACAAAAAAAAAAAAAAAAAATATATCGATTCCCAAACTTCCTAATATAGAGCTTTAAAATGCACCAGGTTTCAATACTAGGCGCGAGCAACACCTACAGTGGTTCCCTTGTAAGATCATTTTATTCTGAAGAATTAAAGTATAATAAAACAATGGAATTCGTCTATATTTTTGACTGTATGCAATTTTAACTGAAGTATAATACCAGTGTTTTAAAATAATGCTTAAATTTACGCTCAGTTTGACTGGAGAAAAATCACAATTTTGGCTCTTTGCACTCATGAAGAGAAAACATTATTTCAGAGTTAAGCTTTTGCTACCAATAAATCAGAACTTAATCTTTATAGTATATTTCTAGAACATTTGAAATAGAAATGTATGACAAAAAAAATTGTATGGAAATAGTGGTTAGCCAAAAAGGTAACCGCTATTTAAAAATAATAATCTGTATTATAAAGGACAAACGTGTCTGTGCGTAACACTGACGTCATTTTGACTCAGAATTGGGCAAAATACATCGAAAAACCATTTTCGATACAAAATACAAAATGCATTTATTTTACAACTTAAAATACGAAATACAAAATACTTTCCAAATTTAAAAAATTCAAAATACATGTATTTTGAAAATACATTTAAAATACAAAATACATTTAAAAAAATAATAATTATTATGTATTAAACTGCACTACACAAATGCAAAGCTGGTTTTCAAAATTAATTAAATTTTTTGAAATTATAAATTTCCAAATAAAGAAGCAAAATCAATTAAAACTCAACAAAAGATAACAAAAACAAAACTGAACGACTGCAGCAACAATGTGTTTAAAAGTTTATGAAAGTTACAAGAATAACTAATAATGAATAAACTGCCCTTTAAAGGTAGTTATTCACTAGGCTTAGCTGCATCAATTGTTTGTGGATCCAAAAAGGAATGTTTTTCAAGTGGTATAGGATAGCGCCCGCTATTGAGTGTTCGAAGCCAAAATTGAAACAGTATTGATTTTCAGAAAATGGTGCAATTCTATTCAATAGGTGCATATATATATAAATCTCAGGAATCCTAAAAAAACCCATCTGTAGGGCGATATACACCAAAATGTCATCCATACTAACTGAATATGATGAAGTTTGATGGAATTCCGTGCTTTAGTTTTTGAGATATAGCTCTCACGGCATACTTGCTAGCTTCAGATTTTTTTTTAAATCAAATAAATGCACTACGAAGCAGAAAACTTATTTTTAAAAGGTCCCTTTTATCTAGGTGGTACTTATTTCATTTCAATTTGATTTACAAATATGATCATTTTGACTTGGGGAAAAAAAAACAAAAAAAACGAGAGTTTTACATACATGTAAAAGTAATCCTAAAAACATAGCACAACAACGCAACCTGTTGAGCGAAGCATCCCAAATTTTATCAGCATTAATTTATTTGAAGATTTAGAATAATATGAAATTGGATTAAATTTTGTTCGATAGTTTTTTAGATATAGTTATCGCGGAAATCGTGAAAAACACAGCATAGCAGCGCCACTTGTTGAACGATATACACTAAAAGCTAATCGGCAAGCATTTCTGTTTAGGTCTAAGTGCAGTTTGATGAAATTCTGTATATTGGTTCTTACAATATAGCTATCATGGAATAAAATAATTAAGCATAGCGATGCATCTGTTGGACGATATAAACCCAAAGGTAAATTATACCTAGGTCTATATGAAATTTGATGATTATTAATCTCCTTGTATTAATTCTTGAGATAGAGTGGCCAAAAAAATTGTGTCACACACAGACTGACAGGCAGGCACACATTTCCCAAAAACAGTTAAATCGCGTTCAAGACATACCAAAACGTGTAATTCATACGAAAAACGAAAGTCGAAAATTTTCATGATTCCAATACTTTCTTCTTATATATTAGAAATTAGAAGAATGTAAAAATAAATCAGTTTAGTACCAATCTTTTCAATCAGTCTTTTTTAGTATATGTGTGCTGGACAGATAATTACACCTGTTTATTTTTTATTAAATATATTCAAAATTGTTAATTGGTCCAAATCATCCAAGCAACCTCATAGCAAAATGGTATATAGTTTTATATACCTTAGATAAATTTAAATAATATAAGTGATCGTATTTACCTACATTCTAGTAGAAGAGCAACGCGAAGCATTAATAGAATTAAATTATAATTCGCGTCAAAAAGTAATTATTAAATTTGAATAATTACGAATAAAATTAAGAGTTTGCGTTGTGAATTATTTAGACGAACTCTTCCACTTATGAATTAAACTAAAATTTAAGCTGTAAAAAAATGAATTGACACACTTTAGATATTATTAATTAAATAATTACAGAAACTTTTTTAAACTTGATTAAATATTTTATTTACATTGAACATATTTATTTACAGAAAAAAAACATAATATTAATTCAAAAAATAGAAAGCAACACTTTTGTTTGCTTCTCATTATTTTAAGTATGTTTAATCTTTTTTTTTTTAAAAAAAAGACAATATTTTCACGTACTCTAATTATTATAATTGTTTCTTTTTGCTAAAAGAAATACTCTCTTTCATTTTTAAAATTACCTTAATCTTATTTAATTATTGGTTTGGTCGGATCTCAGATAACTCTCTACCATAAAATATCAGAAAAGTATTTTTTTAGATTTTTCATATGAACTTATGTGGTAAAAGAAAATGTGTAAAATAGTACCTTCTTTTAATATACGGGATGGTGGCCTTTATTTGTCAAATTCCGAGTTGTTCCGTTGCTTAGGATCATGGCAATGTGTCATCAGGAACGCATCCTCAATTTGGCTTGTTTAGGATCACTCCGATCTGTACATCAGGAAGACATCCTCAATTTGGCTTGTTTAGGCTCACTCCGATAGGTACCTCAGGAAGACCTCCTCAATTAGGCTTGATTAGGCTCGATTAGGCTCGCTCCGCTAGGTCCATCTCGCCTGGGCTTTACTAGGGCTTGCGGGACTCATTGCACGGGCTTTCAGGAGAGCTCTTGCATCCTCTACATCTTTTTTCAGACTATCTTTTTTTAAAACTTATTCTTCTTGCACACCAGTTCCTGCAGTGGGTGGAGCTATTTTTGTCTAGTCCACTGTTATTGGATGTGAGAAGATTTTTTATTATACTTCGATAGGCCTATTAGCTAGCAGTCTGCAAATGGCCCCTAACATATACTTTAATATTATTATCTGCCTTAAAGTTTGGGTGGTCTGAAAAGTCATAAATTTATCCCAACACTTTTATTGAGGCCATAAATTGATTCCAACGTTTTTATGATTTTACGACTTCTAATTATACACCACGTTCCATTGGCTTGTCATAAGACGACACCATGGCGTCTGCGTATTGTTGTTGTCTGAGATCCGAACTCCATTCAATATTATACATTCATTTTACAATACAACAATTTTTTAAAAATATATATTTACTATTTAAAATCAACTTAATAATTTCTGTATGAACTTACACTCTTATTTTACTTAAATATATAAACATTATAATTTTACACTCATAATTATATTTTATAAAAAATATTTATATAAACAGAAATAACAAATTACGCAATTTTACTTTGATTTAACCAACATGGTGCGGGAACATATCATAGTTATATGTTGCCCAGCATCTCTCCCAGTATCGGAAGAAAAAAAAAAAATGAAAACTGATTGCTGGTTTTATTTTTTTTTTTAAAGCTTGAAGGAATGTACGTGTCCATATGACTGTGTATCTACACAGTTTTTGATCGAAGACTGTAAAGTTCAATTATGAATGGTTCTGGTATATTTTATAAGAAGTTCTTCTATTGTTTCATAACAGAAAGTTCAACACATGATAGCATAGTTGTCTGTTGACATTCACCTTTATAGAAGACCTCTGTACTGACAATCAGACGTCTTTCTCGAAGCCTTTTTTCTTTACCACACACATGTTTACTAATTTTGTAACTTTACAGTTTAAGTGCCCAAAATACATTCAAAGCTATAATTTTGTCTGAAATTAATATGCCGAAATAAACCTCATTATAAGAAAAATAATGGCATACGCATTTGACATATTATTTCATCACATACAACCTTATGACACAGTGTTTTATCTAAAACACATTTTATACTGAATAAAAGTAAATACAATGCTTGTAATATGACATGTTATATTTTCACATAATTAATCTGATGTATTCAAATTATAATCAGAAAAAATATTGTATACAAACTTGTTACATTATTTTATTTATTTGTTACTTCAAACATGTATGATCTGTCAAAATGTACAAGCTAATTCATCTCCTTTAATATATCATTACGCAATGCTTTCCAACTTTACCCGATACGAGAGAAAAAAAAAAAGAAGAAGCAGGAGAGAATAAAACCAGTTTTTTTTACCGTCGCCGATCCTCCCGAAAAGTGGGGGGGGTGGTCAAGCTACTAATCGCTTTCTGTGAGGTGATTTGTGCTGTGACAAAATTCTACGACTTCAAAAAGTAAGTATTTAAAACCATTTCATGCTTGTAATTACCGTATTAATTAGTATAATTTCTTGATATACTTTCTTCTTAACTCACTGTGCATGCCTGTATGTAATTTTAAACATAATCTATGCATAAACAGTGTATGTATTTGTATCGTATCTAATGTAAACCTTCTGCTTTTTTTTTATTATTTTGCAGGGGAAAAATGGCGATTCTAGCATGTGCATTCTCCTGCCTCATACTGGAACTGAAGCGAGGGTGCCCTTTTTATGCATCCAGGTTTAAATCTAACCCAAATTGCCTTTCAGGATTAAAAAAAAAAAATGCATATAATTTTCTTTAACTGATTACATTGTATATTTTTAGACCTTTTTAACAAACACAAATTTTGATTCATGATACTGTTTACTATTAAAATGTAAACAACACGGAAAAATGACTTCTACGGCCTCTCAAAAATGCAAAATATGCATTACGCTGACCTTAAAAATGCACCTTCATTTAATACTATTAAATGGTGTTGTCAGAAAATGCCATTGACGAAGAAGAGAACAATTTTTTTGTCTTAAAGTATTATTTATTTAGCCAACAATTCTATCTTAAAAGATTGTTAAATTTTCATATTTATTTATTTTTTTACTGAATGAAATAAAAATTTATTTATTCAAAATTTTATTTATCATTAACATTCCGTATGTGAATTCTACTGTCTAAAATTTAATGATATGTTTAAGAATAAAAGATAATAAATTATTATTATTAATCAAACATTAATAATTATTATTTAATTATACAAAAAAATGTACTTAATACACTTGTATAATTTAAAAAAAAAAAAAAAAAAAAAAAAGTAAATGATAATTACTACGTAAAATCGTATGTAGTAACCCATGAGTACTCGGCCGAACCAAAGCATTTCTGCCAGCAGAAAAGAATCTTTGTATACTCATAAATATCTACACCCAATTGTTACAGATTAAGTTTTTTTAAAAAAATCCCTGTACGTACTATAAAAAAAATTAAGTGAATAAATTTATTAAGCCATACTACATATTTTAATAAAATTAAGGCCAATATATATATATATATTTATTTATTTATTTTGTTTTCTTATGTTAAATTGGCCAAATTATATATATTAAAAAAAAAATTTATGAACTCACACACTCAAATTTATCAATACTATGTATATTTATATGTGTTAAATTTAGAATTGCATTTAATTCTAAGGGAAAGAAAAGAAAAAAAAATGCTTAAATTCTAAACTAACATAAATTTATAAAATATTTTATTTTAAAAAAAATCTAATTTCTAGCTGATTTCAGCAAGATGTCATTTAATATTTATATTAAATAATTTTGCTAATACATTTTATTAATTGTTAAATTCGCATATTTTTATATATACAATAAAAATATAATAGTCTTACATAAAATTTTACACTACAACAATGTTATTAATTAATTTAACTTGAATTTAAGCCTACTTTAATTCTAATTGAATACCGTTAATAAAAGTAAATTAGCTTATCAAGTTAAATATAATATAAACTATGTTTGTCTAATGTTAATTTTGATGAAAATTCCATAAATTTTAACTGTAAATGCTAATTGCTATACCTTTTGTTATTTATTTTGAAAACAACACGAACTTATATTTTTATTTATTATTTTTTTATTAAATCTAGGAAGTAAACACTGAGCTAGACACTCCATAAATGTGTAAAACCTAAAAATCAAAAATTTTCCTCAAGAAAACTCAAAAGGCTGCTTTTTTACAATATAATATTACTAATTTTATTGTTTCTGAGCATAACATCTAGTAATTATACCATACTTAATTTTTTCTTCGATTCCTTTTTCAGCCAAGAATCCTGAAATTTATGCCTAGGTGGACCATATATTGATGTATCTGTGAATTGATAAATTTTCTACAAAAATTTTGTTGGTGTTGGTGCATACCCAGCCGTAGGCCAAAATTGCACCCTATACAGAAAGCCTTTGGTGAGAAAATTTTAATTTTACTTCAATTATTTATTTGTGTATTTTTACTATTATTTTTGTGTGCAATCATGTTGAAATAACTTGCCTTGTCCATTGTTATACATATATATGTTTTTTTAAAAACCAATGTGCTACACCAAAATCCTTTTTTTAATTTTTTTTTTTTTTTTTTTTTTTTTTTATAACACTTTTGTTCATAAAACTTATCCCTGCTGTCTAAATTCTAGACTTTAGCATATAAGTTGTACTTGAACTACCGGAATAAATCTTAGCACTTTTTGTATATTTTATTATGTTTAGGCTTATAGCTGACCGCTATCCTAATATAGAGTGCACTAATAATTTATTCCTTGTCAACCATATATTTATATAAAAAAATATATATATATGAGTATGCTATAAAGCTGTTCTAACTACCCTGAACCTATAGCTTACACCTACTCATTTTAAAGAGTAATTCTGAAATTTTGTCATCTAAATTGTAAGGCTATTAGCAAAGGCTACCCTTATAGAAGACATAAAAAATTCTCTTTTTTTTTTTTTTTTTTTTTTTTTTTTTGAAAATTACTCCAACATTATTTACTATGAAATTAATTAAGTTTTAATGTTATTTGGCTTTGTTAAGATTTTATATTTTCTAATTCATATTCGAAAAGAAAAAAAAATATATCTATAACTTATGCCTGGAGAGAAATATTTCACTGCTCCATTGAAGTTTTGTGAAGCACATTACATAATTTTATAAGTATGTTTTCGGGTGCGCCCTGCACATTTGCTCAATATTGTAACCCTGAGACAAATTGGCGTTCCCATGTTCCTATCCTTTCTTATTATTATTTTGAATTTTAAAAAGGCAAGTTATTAATTCTGTTTCAAATTTTTTTTTTACCTAAAAAAAGAAAAATTTATTTTTAAATTTTGAAAAATTTTTTAAATTTTGAAATTCGATTAATTATGTATTTTGATTTATTTTTAATACCAATTCATATACCATGGATACTCTTGGGGAGGGGGGAAAGGGTAATGATCTTGTATAACATCCCCGTATAAGTTTGTATATGGTGTATAACCATATAACGACATATTTTGATCATAATGATCTGTTTGATACTGTAAATATGGGTCTATATTCTCAGAATATTTATTATTTTTTTTATAATGCGTTTTAGTAAGTTTGTCACCCTTTTGACTCGTATTTTTGTTCAATTTGAACCAACAATTTTCAGTTAAGTGCGATTTTCTTTTACAAATGTCACATTTATTTTTGTAATTTTTATCACCCTTAATTTTTTTCTGAGACCCTTGTAAATTCGTAATTTCCGCCTCTGTATGACCTGTTGCGTATTTCGGAGCGTACAGCTGATCCATATGTCGTTTGATCGGCTCTATTGATTTATCTGGAACATATTGTAATAAATAATTAAAGTTTCTAAACTTTTTAGTAACTTCGTAGGGTCCTTGAAATTTTGGCTCTAATGCGCCTGGTTTTCCAATACATTTTAAATATACTGTTTGACCCAAATTTAAATCCTTTACTTTTTCGTATGCCTCTTCATCTATATATTCTTGCATTATTTTCTCCTGGTTTGCAAGGGATTGAATTTTGATTTCCTTCATATGCTGTATTCTGCTTTTAACATAAGAGTGGGTATATATTTCCTCAGAAGGAATATGGGCTGTGAAGGGATTTTTTATTTCCCTTGCGAAAAATAGCAGTGAGGGACTATATCCCGTAGCGCGGTGTTTCGAGGAATTATACGCTAGTTTAAAAAAATCCAGTCTTATGTCCCATTCCGTAGTGCGTTTCGACATAGCTACAATTGATGTTTTTAATATTTTATTGGTAACTTCACAAAGTCCATTTCCTTGCGCACGGTATACACTCACAAATTTCCTTTGTATGTTTAAAGATTCCAAATATTCTTTCATAATTTCGCTACGTAAATATTTTGCATTATCAAAGATAATTTCTTTACACATCCCATAATTTGCAAAATATTTATTTAGTACATTTAATATAGTCTGTGACTCTACGTTTCGTAGGGGAACAGCTTCCAGGAATCTCGATGTCGAATCAATTATAATTAAAATGTATCTGTTTTTCCTTAACGTGAGGTTTAAAGGTCCAATGACGTCAGCATGCAGGACTGTACCGACTTCGTGATCTTTCACCATTTTTTTAACAGGGACTTTTATTGTTGTGTGTTGTTTAGATGTGAGGCACTGCACACAATTTGCACAATACTGTTTAATGTCTTTGTACATTCCGTGCCAAAAAAGCCTTGTTTTCACATTATCATAAGTTTTTTGAAATCCGAAATGCGCTTTATGAGCTTCTTCTATGGCTGCAATTTTTAATGAATCCGGGGTAATTAAAAGCTCCTTTTTATCTGAACCAGGTTTCAAAATTAATAATTTATTGTGATTTAAAGCAAATCTCTTCGTGCTTCTATTATTTTTGTCTTTTTCGATTTTATTTATTATAATTTTTAATTTTTCGTCTGCATATTGCTCCGATTTAATATTTTCGTCTGTAAGTGCTACGTTACTTGCAAACAAATTATTTTGGAGTTCTCTGTCTGTTGTAAGATTATCTAAATTCCTGCTCAAATAGTCTGCTGGATTGTTAATCCCTTCGACGAATTCGAAGTCGAAATTAAAGTCTTGTAAATCTGCTACCCATCTGTTTATAATTTCCGATTTATCTTGTAAATGTAAATGCTGAGTTAGTGCTTTCGAATCAGTTAACACAGTAAATCTTCTACCTGAAAGCATGTATTTAAAATGCATAATTGCTTCATGCACTGCTAATAACTCAAATTTAATACTCGGATAATTTTTTTCCGGTTCTCTAAGTTTTCTCCCGAAAAATTCAACAGGTAGCAAATGACCATCCTTTTCTTGAGCTAGAACACCTGAAATTGCAACTTTGCTCCCATCCGTGAATAAGAAAAATTCCTTGTTAAAATCGGGGGGTCTGAGCGTTGGTTTTTGTACAATTTCTTCCTGAATTATCAGGAAAGCTTTTTCTGCTTCTGGACTCCACTTAAATTTAACTTTATCTTTAGTCAGCTCTATTAAAGGGTTAACTTTGTCGGAATAGTTGGGTATTAGCGTCCGAAAATAATTCGCTAAGCCCAATAAAGATCTGACCCCCTTTTTCGATTTTGGTCTGACTAAATTTTTTACTTTTTCAATATTCTTTTGAGATGGAGAATATCCCATTTGATTCACCCTAAATCCTAGGAAT
This sequence comes from Maratus speciosus, assembly GCA_963932465.1. Lineage (NCBI taxonomy): Eukaryota > Metazoa > Arthropoda > Arachnida > Araneae > Salticidae > Maratus > Maratus speciosus. Next base: position 37,521,667 of record OZ010791.1, on the reverse strand, counting down.
TCTATTTCTGCTTTGCAAATTTGCATTTTTGAAGGTTCGATTGTCATGTTGTGATTTATTAATACCTGTAGAACTTCTTCTAAGGTTTTCGTCATCTCTGCTATTGTATTTGCAGATATCAACACATCATCAATGTAGTATGATACTTTGCTTTTGTCAAAATGTCCCAGAATTTTATCGATTACTTCTGCAAAAATTGCGCTAGAATTTCGTGTGCCAAAAGATAAACGAAGTAGCATATGTTTTCCAAATTCCGTAACAAATGCTAATTTTTTGCAATCTTCTGGTTTTAAATTTATTTGGAAAAAAGCACTATGTAAGTCTAGCACCGTATAGTATTTTTTACCGCTTATTTTTTGTAATAAGTCTTTTACGTCCGGCATCGGATAAGTATAAGGTTGTAAAATTTGGTTTAATAGTCTTAGGTCCGTTGCCATTCTAAACTTGGGTTCTGCATTCGGGTTATTACTCGGATTTTTCTTTCTAACGAAAATAACTGGAAAAGCATATTCGGAGTCAGTCTTCTCTATAATTTTAGCCTGTAACAGTTGTTCGATTTCCCTTTTCGCATACTGTCTTACTGCCTGAGGCAATTTATATGGCTTAGCTTGTACCGGGAATTCATGATTCAATTGAAAACTTGGTGCAACAAACGCTGATTGCCCCAATGTTTGATAACTTTTTGAAAATGCATGAACATTGCCCATTAAAATTTTTCGAAATTTTTGTTGTACTTCCTCTGATAAATGGCTTAAATCGAAATCCGTCTCTTTAATTTCTGCTTCTCGCAATTTTCTTACATCTTCTATATTTAAATTATTTATTTCATAAAATGTCCCTTTCTCTATATTATCCGTTGAGTCATCTTGCTTGCACTCAAAGTTCTTTATAATTTCCCCTATTTTAGTTCCTTTCTGAATAATTAACTTTTCTAACAGTTTATTCTTTATTATAATATTTATGTTATTATTTTTTTGAACTTCGTGTAACGAAGTCTCGCATGAAAATTTACTATTTCCTTGAATGGGGTCAAAAATAATTATATCTGACATATTTATATCCTCTGGGCATTTTAATTTTACAATTTTCGATTCTTCAGGTTGGAGAAAAATTCTATTTTTAGTAATGGCAAACATACTTTTATTTGAATGTTCCCCTGAATTACATGGCGTAATGTTATTCACTTCATAATTATTTACTTCACTTGCAACGTTTAATTTAATTTGTTGATTTTTAAATTTTAATGTTTTATTGCATAAATCCAAAATCATATGATTTTCTTTGAGATAATCGTACCCTAATAACATTTGGTACTGCCTATCAAAATCATCATTAGTGATATAAAATGTGCCTGTTGTGAATATACCTTTTAATCGAAAAGTTAATTTTACACATTGTTTAAAAAAAATCTTTGAATTTGTTAAAGTTTTAATTTGGATCTGATTGCCCAAATATTTGATTTTGACGTTTGTATCTTTAATTTTTTTGAATAAGGAGGGTGATAAAAGGGATACAGCAGCTCCGGTATCCAGTAACGCTTGTATTTCGACGCCCTGTATACTTAGTGATATAATTGGCAGACTATCTTTGTCTGCATTTGTTATATTTGCGATTGTTTTATTTATTTTATCGATTTCCGTCTCTGAAAATCCCGAATCTTGATCCGATTTCGCTGTTCTCTTTGCCCATTTTTTTTTCTTTTTGCGCTTTTCAAATTGATAACCATTTTGCTCATAATTCTCAGAAATATATCCAAAATCCCTATTTCCCGAATTCCAGTTAGGTTGTGAATAATCATACATCCCATAATGCGTCGGGTAATTAAAGGAATTGTAGTAATCATTATAATATCGTTCATAATCATTATAATGAAAATTGTTATTGAAATGGGAACCCTGATAATCATTGTGTTTATTAAAGAGTTTCTTATTCCGCGGAACACTATCATCTCTAATTGCATGATTTTTTTTCTTTGATTTTTTTAGTTTTTCAATCTCCCCTTTTAATTTCTCGATTAGCTCTTTGTTTTGCTTACTTGATTCTATAATGTTCTCATAAAGATCTTTGTTTTCTTTATTTATTGCGTTAATTTCCTCAAACTTTGATTCATTATACGCACTTTCCATAAGTTTTGCTAACTCGCATGCCTCCTTGAAGGACCTGGGCGCATTTTTACGCACATCTAGTGCAATATCCTGTCTAATTGAATTTAAAAAATTCGACATTTTTAAGATTTCGATAAAATTCTCTTCCTTATTATCCACATTTTCGCCTGCACTTTCGATATAAGATTTTACACCCTTTTTAAACTCCAAAATGAAATCCTCTATCGTTTGACTTGCGGCCTGTTTTAAATTTAGGAAATTGCTCTGAGCATTAAGGAAGCTTAGTTTTGTACCAAATAACTCCACCAAATTATTTTTAAATAAATTATAATTGGTCTCGTTATATGTTTCAATCTGTTTACTTAAAATATGTTTTGCGTCCCCAGTAATTTTAGCCTTTAAAATTAATAATTTAGTTTCTTCCTGTATATCTGTCGAATTGAAAATATTATCAAATTCCTCTAAGAAAAATATAATGTCTTTGTTCTTTTTATTGTCAAATGGTGACACTAACTTAATACGTGTATCTATATCCAGCGTCTGAGTCATTTTTAACAAGTATTAGTAATCAATGTATACTTTTTCAAAATATCAATTCAAAATAGATCCTATACCTCTTAAAAGAATATTTTGCATCTCATACTATTTTCTCTATATTACAACATATGTATGAAAATATTCTAAATTGCATAAATACATAAAAACAACAACACTAAAATTTAAAAAAAAATTTCTTAGGAGATGAAGTTGTTTTGTAGATTATTCTTTTACACACATAAATACCCCTAAAATATTTATAATACACGTATATATAAAAAAAAACAACATAATTTCATTTACCAGAAAAATATCTGTCTTTTTCTACAGAAAAAAACAATCTTATTTTTTTTTTTTTTTTTTTTTATAAATATTGTACTACTACTTCGTAGTACGACTCATAAATTTTCTTTTGTATCAAGGTGATACAATTTCAAAAATCATGATCTATTGACATTTCAATCATTTTTATACCAGACATATTATAAAATTTTACTCATTATTCTTATTATTATTATTATTTATACATTATATAAGAAAAAATTATTTTTACAAATGTGTCATCTGTGATGTGAATGCCATTATTTTTCAATGGTAACTGAGATCCAACCACAAGAGAAAAGAGAGAAAAAAAAACAAAATTGTAATTCCTAAATTTACCTATTATAAATCCCAGAATTATTTTTTTTATTTCCTTTTTTTTTTTTACTAACATATATTATTCATTTTATTTATATAAAATTATTATATGTGTGTCAGTATTGTTACAATAATAAAATTAATTTTAATAAAATTTTAATCAATTAAACTTACATACCTACAATATCTTTAAAATTGTGACATTAAAATAATACTTAAATTTATTTTCCTTTATTATTATTATTATTATTATTATTATTATTTCTAATGACCTCAGATGAACGTTCCTGAGTCAGAGCACCATTGTACTTAATGAACGTTCCTGAGTCACGGCGCCATTTGTACTATGAAGGGGGGATGCTGGACAGATAATTACACCTGTTTATTTTTTATTAAATATATTCAAAATTGTTAATTGGTCCAAATCATCCAAGCAACCTCATAGCAAATTGGTATATAGTTTTATATACCTTAGATAAATTTAAATAATATAAGTGATCGTATTTACCTACATTCTAGTAGAAGAGCAACGCGAAGCATTAATAGAATTAAATTATAATTCGCGTCAAAAAGTAATTATTAAATTTGAATAATTACGAATAAAATTAAGAGTTTGCGTTGTGAATTATTTAGACGAACTCTTCCACTTATGAATTAAACTAAAATTTAAGCTGTAAAAAAATGAATTGACACACTTTAGATATTATTAATTAAATAATTACAGAAACTTTTTTAAACTTGATTAAATATTTTATTTACATTGAACATATTTATTTACAGAAAAAAAACATAATATTAATTCAAAAAATAGAAAGCAACACTTTTGTTTGCTTCTCATTATTTTAAGTATGTTTAATCTTTTTTTTTTTAAAAAAAAAGACAATATTTTCACGTACTCTAATTATTATAATTGTTTCTTTTTGCTAAAAGAAATACTCTCTTTCATTTTTAAAATTACCTTAATCTTATTTAATTATTGGTTTGGTCGGATCTCAGATAACTCTCTACCATAAAATATCAGAAAAGTATTTTTTTAGATTTTTCATATGAACTTATGTGGTAAAAGAAAATGTGTAAAATAGTACCTTCTTTTAATATACGGGATGGTGGCCTTTATTTGTCAAATTCCGAGTTGTTGCGTTGCTTAGGATCATGGCAATGTGTCATCAGGAACGCATCCTCAATTTGGCTTGTTTAGGATCACTCCGATCTGTACATCAGGAAGACATCCTCAATTTGGCTTGTTTAGGCTCACTCCGATAGGTACCTCAGGAAGACCTCCTCAATTAGGCTTGATTAGGCTCGATTAGGCTCGCTCCGCTAGGTCCATCTCGCCTGGGCTTTACTAGGGCTTGCGGGACTCATTGCACGGGCTTTCAGGAGAGCTCTTGCATCCTCTACATCTTTTTTCAGACTATCTTTTTTTAAAACTTATTCTTCTTGCACACCAGTTCCTGCAGTGGGTGGAGCTATTTTTGTCTAGTCCACTGTTATTGGATGTGAGAAGATTTTTTATTATACTTCGATAGGCCTATTAGCTAGCAGTCTGCAAATGGCCCCTAACATATACTTTAATATTATTATCTGCCTTAAAGTTTGGGTGGTCTGAAAAGTCATAAATTTATCCCAACACTTTTATTGAGGCCATAAATTGATTCCAACGTTTTTATGATTTTACGACTTCTAATTATACACCACGTTCCATTGGCTTGTCATAAGACGACACCATGGCGTCTGCGTATTGTTGTTGTCTGAGATCCGAACTCCATTCAATATTATACATTCATTTTACAATACAACAATTTTTTAAAAATATATATTTACTATTTAAAATCAACTTAATAATTTCTGTATGAACTTACACTCTTATTTTACTTAAATATATAAACATTATAATTTTACACTCATAATTATATTTTATAAAAAATATTTATATAAACAGAAATAACAAATTACGCAATTTTACTTTGATTTAACCAACATGGTGCGGGAACATATCATAGTTATATGTTGCCCAGCAATGTGTACAAAAGAACACATTTTATAATAATCTGATATGTACAATGACACCGAATAAAATTGTTTAAAGGTGTTTAAATGTATTTTTTTCTTTTTCTATAATGTGCGTGTGTTTAATAAGAGCTTCGAACTATGTAAGATTTTTTAGGCCTTCCACTAATAAAATATTTGGGGAACAATTTTTCGATTAAGGTGCTTTTAGAAATAACGAATACGAAATTTAAAATATGTATTACTGAATGCAAAAATATAAATGAAAAACTTAGATAATTTAACTTAGATACTTAGATACCCACAATTAAATTTTTTTTAGAAAAACTTAGATAATAACATAAGTTGAATTATTATTATTAACAAAAGTACGAATTCTTCGTATAAAGTAGCTTTAAAATTAAAACACTCTGGTAAAATATCAAACCATATATAAATGCAAAAAAATAAGAGATCACCTGGACTTACTATGAAAGTCTTGAAACTTTTAATATAGAACAGAAAAATGTGAAAACTCTTATATTCGTAAAAAGAAAGCACTTATAAAATATTCATAAAAAGTAAGAATAATTCTAATGCAAAATTTACAATGCCCTAAATTTCATTTTTTCATAGTCAAATCGTTCCTTTAAAAGTTCATTGTAGCAATTTTTTTGCGGTTACTGTCTAATGTATTTTTTACAAAATTCATGTAGTTAATCAAATAGTTGAATTTTTAAGAAATATTTTTTCGACGTTTTTAAATACAACGATTACACCAGAAAACAAATTGAGCTGCTTATATCTGTGGTCAAAGGGAAACTGTTGGTAATATACCAACCAACTACACCTATGCAACCCTGAAAGATCCTTCCGGTCTATCAAAATAAATGTTTTTTTCCCTTGTAACTCCAACAGCAACATTAAGATTTATAAAAGTTTTTTTTTTTTTTTTTTTTTTTTTTACTCCAACAACAACATTAAGATTTATAAAAGTTTTTTTTTTAAAAAACTAATTAGCAAGAATACGTTTGCTGTAGCTAAACAACATATTCTTCAATTTCCTTATCCTAGCAGTAGTCGAAAAGTGAGTTTACAGTTTACATAAACTTCCAGAGCAGAATTTGAAAACTAATCAAAACAGATAAGCATGTATTTCCTTTTAATGCATCGCAGCTTTTCTCTGTGCGGTTTAAACATGGCAGTTTGTAATCTAGAAAAAATGTATTTTGAGTATTTTCAAAATACAAAAAACTTTGTAAAACCATCAGACAAAAATACTTTGCATTACAAAAATACTTTGATCTTATCGGTTTAAAATACAAAATACAAAATACAAATGTATTTTGAAAATGTATTTCAAATACATGTATTTTCGATACTGCCCAAGTCTGGGTGGTAACAGCAGATGATTAAATTTTGCTTTTATTAACTTCTAGTGCGATTTTTTAAACTTCTAAATACAGCATATTTTCAATTTTTACACCGTTAAATAGGTAAAAAAAATTAACTTCAAATGCAATTTGTTTGAAAATTGTATCGCCATTTACTCAATTTTTATTGTTTTTAAAATAATTTTCAAGCATTAATTTTTTTTTCAAATCTATATTTTTGGAAATGTGGACTAATTAATAGAACTTTTCGTTGTGTGTGCCAGAGACTAATATAAAAGTTATGTGGACTAAAATTCTCCATTATTACTCTAAAAGACAATTTAATATGAACTTTATGCCAAGTCCTTTACTGAGTAACTTCAACCTGGCCTGCGTGATGGTGAGATATTTTATTCGAATAATTTTCTAATGGCTATCAATTTATTTTATTTTACTGTATATATATTTTATGATGTTTAAACAACCAAAAGTTTCGAGGAAAATTTTATGATGAATATCTTTTATTTTATATACTATTATTATATAGGGTGCAATATGTTATCTATCGCCGACCTTTAATTTCTCAACCGTTGGTCGTAGACATATAGTTCCAATTACAAAAGCATTTCAAATGTGGTAAATATTCATGTTGTGGCATTATTTAAAGTAAAAAACCAATTTTATAAAAATTACGAAATCTAACTTTTTATACGGTCCCCCAGTCCCTATAATTATATTTAGTAAAAGTTTACACATATCATAACACATATAACACAAAAAGTTTGATATCTGTACTACAAAAATTGACACAGTTATTAAATTTCAAAGTTTGAGATTCTTGCACATAATTTTGTCTTTCATTGAGGGATCAGTTAAAAGATGAATAAAAGTAATTCGAGATCAAAATCAGGGTGCTATGTCATTTTTAAGGCAAAACCACCTTTAGCCGGCATCGCCAAATCAGGGTATCACCAAAGAGGGTTATTTCATCTAAAAATTTGAGCTGATTTTTAGGGGTCGTATAGAAAGCGAAGAATGAAATATTGAAATTAAACAGAAATATAAATATCAATTTACTACAATATCAGAAATCTGTCTAGTATAAAAACGTGAATACATAAAACGCCGGAATCTACTAGAGATACCGCTCAAAGTGTTCTCCATTGATGGCAATGCACAATTGAATGTGTGACATTACAGAGTCCTGAACACGTTAGAGCATAGCAGGTGTGCAAACTGTGCGACAATCAAAAGGATGATGCGACCTGGAAACCTCCACATCGCCCGGACAGTACGACACGTGTGGTGCGGTATATGGGGAACCTAGATTGTTAGACTCATCTTCTACGATGGGACCTTAACGGGCGATCGTTACCTGCATCTGCTACAAAACACGGTACGTGGCTGGTATGAAGAGCAGCCATTCCGACGTGCATGCCGGATGTGGTTTCAACATGATGGGACCCTCTCCTAATAAAACATCAAACGTCCGGGCGCATCTGGCCACCGAATTCGGTACACAGATCCTTGGATATGGTGGTCCGGTAGAGTAGACAACGTGTTCACCTCACTTGATTCCCATGGATTTCTACCTCTGGGATTACATCAAGGCATAAGTCTGTATGACAGAGACTACTTCTATGGTTTATCTGAAGCAGCGCATCATCCTTGATTGTCGCAATATTTGCACTCCCGCTATGCTCTAACGTGTCCAGGACTCAGTACTGTCACGCATTCAATTATGCATTGCCAACAATGGAGAACACTTTGAGCAGTATCTCTAGTAATTTCCGGCGTTTTTATATATTCATTTTTTTTATACTAGACAGATTTCTGATATTATAGTAAATTGATATTTATATTTCTGTTTAATTTCAATATTTCATTCTTCGCTTTGTATACGACTCCTAAAAGTCAGCTCAAATTTTTAGATGAAATAACCCTCTATGATGATACCCCGATTTGGCGATACTGGCTAAAGATGGTTTTGCCATAAAAAGGACATAGCACTCTGATTTTGATCTCGGATTACTTTAATTCATCTTTTAACTGATCCCTCAATGAAAGACAAAATCATGTGCAAAAATCTCAAACTTTGAAATTTAATAACTGTGTCAATTTTTGTAGTACAAATGTCAAACTTTTTGTGTTATATGTGTTATGATATGTGTAAACTTTTACTAAATATAATTATAGGGACTGGGGGACCGTATAAAAAGTTAGATTTCGTAATTTTTATAAAATTGGTTTTTTGCTTTAAATAAAGCCACAGCATGAATATTTACTTCATTTGAAACGTTTTTGCAATTGGAACTATATGTCTACGACCAACGGTTGAGAAATTAAAGGTCGGTGATAGATAACATATTGCACCCTGTATAATATTTTGAAGTAACAAAATAATATTGTAGGAAAATTTCATAAAAAAAATTTATAGATAAAATATTTTAAAATATAAATTTTTAAAATAATAAAATAAATGAGAAAAAGTTATAAAATTTAATGATGAAAAAAAATAAAATGAAGAATATAAAATAAAAAGTCACCGATCAAAGGAACAGGAAAATAACTTAATTATCATAAATATTAAGATCCTTATGTCGGCTAATTAGGCATAGTAGTACTCACATAAAAAAGGATGTGAGTTATGATGCTATGTGATAAATATTTGTTTAAGAAAAGTATTAAGATTTATCACTTTATTGTGAGTAAAATAAGCATATGAAAATAAAATCGTGTGTATTATATTATAAAAGGAAAATATAAATAAAGTTGTAGTTATGTATATGAGTTATTCTATCCTATGCCTAATCTATTTATTTTCTTACAGAAAAAAACCCCCTTAAAATATTCTAGATTGTAGCTTAAATGTTAAATAATTCGTTCTTGGAGTTATTACATAAAAATTTACCTAATTAATTTTCCCTTAAAATTTTATATTATTCCACGAGGCTGTCCCACAACGCGCAGCGGGATAATATTTAAATTCTTTACTGTTCTAACCACCTTATCTTCACGCCTTTGAATGTTTGTGTCGTTTTTGGCGCAACAAGTTGTTTACAATATTTAAAAAATCATATAGTAACAGCTAACGTTGACGCACACTTTTTTTGGAGAAATACTGAAGCGGTAGCAATATACTTTTTTGATAGAAACTCTATTTGAATACTTTTTTTTTTGTTTGTTTGTTTGTTTTGTGAGAAATTTATTCATTTTCTGTAATGTTCATTCAAAAAACGTGTTTATGCATATTTATAGACGGTTAACTACTGCATTTTTAATTTTCATTTTTTTACAAACGGTTTAGTGAAAGTTTAGGTACTGGCAAAACCATGTATATATAAAAAAAGTATTGAAATCGCTGCAGTAATTTCCAGAAAAAAGAACTTCACTAACAACCGCTTCCTCAAAGAATAGCGTAAGGATTGTTGCCCTTTTCAATCTTGTCTGCGTTTAAACGCTTGTTTTGCCATCCTTAAACATTTTTCCAGGAAAATTATACTTCTCCAAACGTTTCTGGTTTATTCACAGAAGGATGGGGAGATTCAACAATGGGTAAGGTGATAAGAAGGTTAGATGTACTTGCAGGGGAGGTTTCCTTCCTGCAGCATATCCATCAGTTTCAATTTAAAGTTATTAAATATGAAATCACGCGACCAGAAGAAAGATACCGCGAGTTCCATTATACGACTATTTGGCCCTTAAAGGGGGCGGGCATCTTAAAGATAAAAACACAAAAAAGACACAAGAAATGTTTGTCCTATTGTGGGGGTTTATTATTCAACAGAGGGAGGTAGGTTACAACTATTTAGAACATGGTACGTTTAAAATATAAATGTAACAAAAATATTGTTTTTTCATTACATTGCTTTGAAGTTTTTTATATATACATTTGGAGGTAGGAATAAGGATATTGAATATTTTCCACCCTTTATGATGGTGGCCTTTTGCGGCAGCAGCAAATCCGACTCAACAATTTTCTCAAGGATGAGAATCTTTTTTTAGGATGATTCTGCAAAGAAAAGACATGATAAATTAGTGTTACAGTATTTAATACAGGAAATTGTTTAAATAATTAACTGTAAATCAACGCTTCCAATTTGTACATTATAAAAAATAGCCACTTAAAATAAGCTAAATGGGCTCATTTTTAAGAGACTTAAATGAAAGAAGAATCGTTGTTTAGCCCTTATGTACAGTCGTGGAATAAAAAGTAAACACTCCCTGCTAACTCTGCAACAAATTATCGCACAAAAAAGTTACAGCTACCAAACGATTAGAAATAAAGCTTACTTTTAAATGATGTATATAAAATTTACTTAGAAACATATCAAAACGAGCCCAAACTTTTTTTTTTTTTTTTTTTTTTTTTTTTTAAACAGCGATATCCAAGTTTGACACCATAAATCAATGCTACATCCTTCCATTAGCCTAAATCTAAATTTTCATGAAATTCGTACGATTAGTGTCGGAGAAATTACTTATTTTAAAATAAGCCTGTTCTAGGGGTTGTTTCCAAATTGAAGTTGGGTACTCGATTGCTGAAATGCTACAAAATGACTATGTCACTTCTATTGATGCATAATTTCTTGCTAATATGACAATTTCACTTGCCTAATATATTTTGACTATTGCCAGCCCAAATATTTCAACAAAATGAGTAAAATATATTTTTTCAAATTATGCCTTTCTACACATCATAGACGGCCTCTTAAACCATCATTTTGACGCTTTTTAATGATCATTCAAAAACTACTTGAAAGAAAAATTTGAAATTGAGAATTCGCGTGAAGCAGGACATAATAAATATAAATCTATCAAGAAGATTGTAGGTTGCAATTCATCTTTTTTCGAATATTAATTTCATAATTCATAATTCATATTATAATTTTTTTAAATTAAAAATTCGATGTATTTATGTTTGGGTTTTTCAGTATTATAACCACACACAAACGTATCATATTAGGATTGTAATTTCAGGAGATAGTAATAAAAATACGAAAATGTAAGTTAACATCAGAAGCTCTAAATTTTGAATGTTTATAATTCAAAAACTTATCATTCAAATGACTAGGAATTTCGTTTCTAGACATAGTTTGAACCGAAGATTTAAAATATAGTGTCAAAATCGGGTGCTGCTATTGAAAAAAAATAGTCTGGTCTGATTTAGATTTGTAGATGGCCCCTAAGCAAATTTTATATACGTCATTGAAAAGTAGACTTTGTTTCCAATCGTTTGGTACCAGTAACTTTCTTTTATTATAATTAATGGCAGATTTAGCAGGGAGTGTTTACTTTTTTCCCCCATGACTGTACATTAAACCTGTAAAAAAAGACTCGCTATGAGTCACAATTGAAGAGATAAGTGGAAGAACATGTTAAGTAGCAAAAATTACGTTTGAAGAAATTTGAAGTGAAAGTTTTTTCTGCAAATTTTAATGATTTATTTTCTATTTGATACCATGTGTTTAAAATATTAGCAGGTATGGTACTAAACTCTCTCAGGAAAACTTATTTATATTTAATTTTCAAATATTAAAAATTATTAATATTATTGACATTATTAAATATTAAAATATTAAATATTAATGAATAATGTCTTATATCTTCAAGACTAAATGGAATCTTAGTATTTTAGCTTCACCATGTGATAGGATACCTCATAACGCTTTCATCCATAAGATAAAATTTTTTTTTAGAAAATGTGGCATAACATGTTCATCCACTGAGCTCTTCAATTGTTTTCTAATTTTTATAATGTTCTTTGATATAAATGTTTGGATTACAATTGGAGTGCATGTCTTTTAAAAGAATTAAAATATCAAATAGAAGTTGATAGGTGCAAAAGTCATCTCTTGCTTTGAATGTTCAATTAAAATAGCACAAATTAAAAAAAAAAAGTATTAAAATTTTAACTTATATTTTTTCTATTGCCAGTTGTTCTAAATGTGATATATTTTCTATTTCTATTTTCTTGTTGTTAATAGGTAAATTCGAAAGGTATATTTATTTTTCATTCCTTTATTACTCGAAATATTGTAAGTGTGTATTGTAAATTTAATTGTAATATTCAAATGCAGAGATAGACAGGAAAGATAAAGCTACACTGCATTGGACAATAAAGTTTTTGGGTCATTCCATGCAAAATGAGCAAATCAGCTGTGGCAGACATGTCGCAGATTTTAATGAAAATCAGTCTATAAGTAGGTTATATCTATTTATGAGTAAATGTAAAATAATAGATTTCAGGATTGTTTATTTAAGTATTAAAATTTACATTAAAACTGAATGAAAAATCGAAGTTCTGTCTACATGCTTAAATATTCCATTTCGATTATTAGCCTTAGGAATGGAAAGACAATATTAAAAATTATTTATAATTATATAATAAAATTATTTATAATATTCTTTATTCCGTAATGAGAAAAAAGTTATTTTTAAAAAATTTTGAGGGAAAAATGCGACATTTCTATTACACGATTAAGCATGAAGGACAGCTCTTACAAGGTGATTTTTTTTTATTTTACGTTATTGCTAAAAGTGTATATGTTAAATATAGAAAGTTTCTTTCTTGCCTTTTTTATTCCTTAATGAAAAAAAAATAAATAGTAAAAAATGTTGAGTGTGAAATGCAATATTCTATCACTTTTTTTTAAAGTGAAGGAAAGATTTATTGAACTTTTAAATTCTTTGATATTGTAGATAAAGGTGTATATTTTAAATATAGACACTTTTATTTTTGCTTTCAGTTTATTTTTGCCTCAAGAGTATTTTAAATTAAAGTAGAAAGAAATTACTGAGTAGAAAAAAAAACTATATATTAATTCTAAATCCAAATAAAAAAACTAGATGACAGCACTAAATTTGTTTTCCCATGAAATCGTGCAATATTTTAAGAAAAGCGCGAGAATTCAAAAGAGGAATAGCGAATGGAATGTAGCTAACATTACTACTTTGAACCCATTTTTGTTATGTTAGGAATCAAAAGGCAATCTTGAATTTTTTTAAACATATCATGGACTTATTAATCTTTATGTCTAAGCAATATTGTTAATGTCAGATCTGTCCTTTATTTATTTTTGGTTCATACAGAAGAGGAAAAATCACGATTTTGTATTTTTTTTTTTTAAGATGAAGGAAATAAATGGCGACTTTCAAACTTGGGGAATTCGATCTCCATATGTCATACTACATCAGGCATTATTTTCAGAGATGTTTTTTAATTCCTTGGATTTTTATAACGTTTCTAATTTTCTCAAAATTCACAAATTTTCAATTTTTACAAGCAATATACAATTAATGATGGTGTTACTAGATTATTATTACTCAATAAATAGGAAGATAATTTTTCAGAATTTACAAAATTATAAAAAAAATTCCTTTCTGTTAAATAGTTTTCAAGATACAGAACTTCAAACTTTCAACTTTGGCCGATTGCGCACATGCCATTCTAGATCACAAGTTTTTTAAATGTCCAAAACTGCTAAGAAAAATTATTTTTTGTCAAGATCTTTTGCAGAGCATTACTTGAATATGAATTGAACCTCTGCATCGAATTTTATTAAAATTGGTTAGTATGTGGCCACGACTTTTTTTAAATTTTTGCTCATTTTACGTGGAATGACCCTTTTTGGAGTAAGATTTCAATTTTACTGATTTTAAAAGCAAAAATAATACAATACGTATTTAAGATTTGAAGATTTTTAGAGTTCGATGAACCATTAAAAGTTTTTTAGATTATTCTTTTATTTATTTTTTCTATTAAACCGGTGTGTTAGGACTATGTAATTTTAAATGAACACTTTTTTGTAAACCGAATTTAAAGAGTGTAAAGCGTTTTTCCATGTAACAAGAGCACATTTTAATGGTGAAAAATAGTTTATCATTCAAAATAGTTAGGTTTTAACACCAGATTTTTAAAATCGTGTCACATTATCAGAGATTAAGAGAGAAAAACACCACTTACATTCTCGGCTGCCGCTGCCAAAGCTTCTGATTCTAATATAACAAAAGGAGGAGTTGAACTCTTTTCTTTTACCATGTCCGGAGAAGACACATCAAGATTTGGCTGTTCAGTACTGCTCAGTGAAATAGCGTGCAGTTCTTCTTCCCTGAAAGACACGTCGGAAACGGAATCCATTTCGATCACAAGAGGGGCGAAAGGACGTTCGTTTTGTTCTACTTTTTCTGGAGAAGACGTAGAAGTCTCATTCTCTTCAATAATCTCAAATCCAGAATCTGTTTTGCAAGAAGAATCCATTTCGATCACTGGAGGGACGAAAGGACGTTCATTTTCTCCTATTTTCTCTACAGAAGACAAGGAAGTATGGTTCTCTTTAATCTTTTCACATTCAGAATCTTCTTCACTTAAGGAGAGTTCTGTTTTTTGAGGAACAGGATCACATTTAATATCTTCAGCAATATATCCAGAGGAATCAGCAAGTTGAAAATCTTCAATAATATTCTGCGATTCTACATCAAGTTCACCGTTACTTAAAGTGATATGTGGTGTAGCAGGTATATGCTCTTCTACACTATCTGATGAAGAAACAGGATCATATTTAATATCGTCAGCAATATATCCAGAAGAATCAGCCAGTTGAAAATCTTCAATAATATTCTGAGATTCTACATCCAGTTCACCGTTACTTAAAGAGATATGTGATGCATCAGGTATATGATCTTCTACACTATCTGATGAAGAAACAGGAAGTTGAGGATGTTCAGACATCAGTTGGCAATCTGGAGAAATATCCTCCTCATTGATGTTTTCTTGCATTTCTTCACTCTCTGGAGTGGACGTCAGAACTGATTTCTTCAATACATCAAGTAAGTAATAAACATCTTTGGATTCCTCCGATGTTATATTTCTAGAAGATAGATAATACTCGTTAATCAAGGATTTAATTTGTCCTTTAATAAGCATGCACGGAATTAAAATAACAATAAAACAGATTGAGATTACTGAATAAAAGAAATTGATCTATTATCGGATTATAAAACAGTGTAGCATTGTCGTAATTTAGTTTCTCAGTGGTGTTTGAACATTTATTTTTTATTACACATATTTTTGTGTATTATGCAAAAAACACATATTTTTGTGTTTTATGTAAAGTACACAGCTTTTTGTGTAATATCTAAAATACACATATACTTGTGTAATATGCAAAATACACAGATTTTTGTGTAACATTCTTTTCTTACAAATATTTCTGCATAATATGCAAAACACAGATTTGTGTAATAATCAAATTACATAGATTTTTGTGCAATATTCTAACTAAACATATTTTTGTGTATTGAGATTTAACATGTTTTGTTTTAGCATGTTTAAATTGTGAATTAATTGTTTAATGATGAAAAAAAATTGAATAAAGAACAATCTCATATACTGAATCAGATTATATTTTCTGGTAGCTTTGTTAACACAGATTTGTGTAATAATCAAATTACATAGATTTTTGTGTAATATTCTAACTAAACATATCTTTGTGTATTGAGTTTTAACAGTATGTTTTAGTATGTTTAAATTGTGAATTAATTGTTTTTATCATGAAAAAAAAAATGAATAAAGAAGAATCTCATATACTGAATCAGATTATATTTTCTGGTAACTTTGTTTGATGAGCAGAAAATTGTATACCTACAATGTATTTTGGCAATTTACAAACAAATCTAAATACATAGACAAATCATTTTCTTATCATCGATATATCCGTTTTTACATAAAACATGATAATCTGAAATTTTAGCTACCAGAACAATCTTTCTTTTATGGTTTGTTTGTAATTCTAAAATCGTATCGTCACAAATTATGCGCAGACTCTGCATAATTTCAATTTCATATATAAACTATACTATATAAATATACTTCATATATAAATATACTGTCTTTTAAATTAAAGTTATAAAAACAATTTCCCTCACTCAAAATAATAGATATATAGTTTATTTTGATTGTATTTTGAACAAGAAATTAATGAAAGCATATTAAAGAAACAAAATAGATTTTCAAAGATTATTTTCAAATAAATTTAACAATTAAGATCTCAATAGAAAAATAAATCTTAAGTTAAACACGCAATACGCAACATTTGGCCTTATTTAAGGGGGTCCGGGGCTAAAAATTCTAAAAAAAAAATGCATTTTTTTTATTGGCTTAAAAAAATACTGTGCATTAAATACCGCAGACCGCATGCTTTTATCTTCATTAGATCCAAACACCTTTTACCCTGAGAAGCGATGCATCAGCTGCCCGCCTGACGAGAACTTTAGCTCCGTTTATCTCAGAATGATTTTTTTCACGATTTGTCACCTTTAAAAGAATATATCTAAAGTTCCTTGCAAAATATATGTATGAAATTTTTATGCTATATTTACAACAAATTATCTTCAGGATTTTTAATTTTGAGTGATAATTGTGAAAATATGCTAATGAATGCAAAACTCATTCATAAAAAAACTTTTTTTTTACTTAATAGTTTTTTATTAAATTCCTAATCAATATTTTAAGAAATCCTGAAGACAAATTAAAATGACACATTTTCTGTACACAAAAGTATAAAAATTTTGTAAATCGAGTAAGTATTTCCAGAGTTATATCAAACATTAAATATGTTTAAAATTTTACAATTTAAGTAAAAAAAAAATATTTAAAAATTTTCAGATTTTTTTTTTTTTACATGCAATATTTTTATTATAATAAAAGGTATTTCAGAGAAAAATGTCATAACAAAATCTCTATAAATTAAAAAAAAAATAGCATTTTGAGCCCCGGACCCACCGTTAAAAAGATATTTTCCATAAAATATTAGTACCGAAGAATTTCCTGGTCTTGAAATCTCAGGAGAAGTACGACCCCTGCTAAATTTTTATTGTTTTTTTTTTTTTTTATAATCAAAAATACTTTGAAGAACGTCCATTACTGGAACTTCTATCCTATATATTCACAGAGAAAAAGCACCCAGTTTCAAAAAACTATGAATTATATCTTATTAATTTTAAATAATAATAACAATATTAATACTTAACACCATTTTTTTTTTCATTAGATCCAAATATCTGCATACCTTTGTAATGGTTATCCACTTTTTTCCTGCCGATAAACGGCAAAGAATGTAATAATCCAATTAAGAACGTAATGAGACAATGACGATTAGCACTACACTATTATAAAAACACTTCATGATTATCCAGCTTTTATTATTATTACCTTAATATATTATTTTTTTAGAATTTCGGCTGATAAAGCAGATTTTGCACTTGTATTCCTTTATCTCCTATAAAAACATGGCTGCCTGCTTTTGTGACAAGCAGATGTTTTTTTTTCCATTGTTCGCCAGTAGTTCCGGCCAGAGCAGACGATTTTTCTATATTTACACACTTATGTGAGTTTATCAACC
The DNA here is from genome assembly GCA_963932465.1 of Maratus speciosus. Classification (NCBI taxonomy): domain Eukaryota; kingdom Metazoa; phylum Arthropoda; class Arachnida; order Araneae; family Salticidae; genus Maratus; species Maratus speciosus. The sequence continues at coordinate 37,503,622 of OZ010791.1, read as the reverse complement.
GACAACAACTGACAGATTTAATGTCAAATTAAATACACATTAAAACAAGTAATTTTTTGTACAACATGTGTAATTTTTATGACAAGTGTGTGATTTTAGAAATTTACACACTTATCTGTATATATATAATTATGTGGAAATTATGTGGAAATTACAGTAACACATCAATTTGTGTAAATTTAGGCTTTTTTTTTACATTTACACATTTATTTGTGTTTTTCAAGTGATAACAAATTAGACACTTAGTTTCAGAGGCTAAATACACATAAAAACAGGTAAATTTTTGAAATAAATGTGTAAATTTTATGACAAGTGTGTAATCTTAGAAAATTACTCATATATATGTGTAAAATTACCAAATTTACACATTTATTTTTTAGAGTGCTGGAGTGGACGTGAGAACTGATTTTTTCAATACATCAAGTAAGTAATTAACATCTTTGGATTCCTCCGATGTAATATTTCTAGAAGATAGATAATACTCGTTAATCAAGGATTTAATTTGTCATTTAATAAGCATGCACGGAATTAAAATAACAATAAAACAGATTGAGATTACTGAATAAAAGAAATTGATCTATTATCGGATTATAAAACAGTGTAGCATTGTCGTAATTTAGTTTCTCAGTGGTGTTTGAACATTTACTTTTCTTTTCTTATTCTCGCTTCTGATTGGATATTGTCCAAAGCGCACCAATAAACCGCAAGAAAAAAAAAGAAAAGTAATTATAAGTAAAAGAATTCACAACCGTTCCAGTGTTATCAGTTTAGCGGATTTGTTTTTTCAAATATCTATCAGAATTTTCAAAAAGTAATTTAGGCTTTATTTAATGAGACATTCAATAAGAAGAATGTCACTTATCAGAAATTTTGGTAGATATCTCAAAAAAAAAAAAAAAAAAAAATCTCCTTGGCAAAACTGAACAGATCTCGTTCATCGTATAACTCACTTCTATGGTGCCATCTATAGTACGAAGGCGGCACCAGTTACTTCATATTTTCAGCAGTTTTGAGATAAGCAAGTACCATTATAATTATCTTCCTTCCGATTAAAATGTTTTCATAAAGAAATTTAATTCGTATAGACACATTGTAAAAATTGTTGATAAACTATGAAATTTTCAATATGATAAACAACTTTTGAAGTTATTGTATTATACAGGAAATTCGAACGACAAATTCAGAGGAATGATAGTAGGCATCAAGGGGATGAAAAAACACCATAGAACATGGGGTCGTAAACTACTTATTTAGTTACAAATACAGGATGTTTCGCCATAACTGAACCCGGATTGACGGAAATAATTTTAGGAAAAATAAAAATACTGTAATGAAAATGATATGATACGTAACTCTTTTGGTATAAAATGTTCTAACATCACCAAAAGTTCTGGAAAAAAAGTTTAATTCGCACTGTCGATGATACCGTATGAACGCAGTCCAAAATGTAAAGCGTCAAGTGCATATTGCTAGCACGTATAATGGAAATTTCTACAATATTTTTTTATGTTATGACATTTAGAACAAAAGTGAGTTATTAAAAGTTTTCTGATAATGTACTCCAGTTTTGTGAAAGTTTTTAGCGACAACCCAAGTTGAGTTAGAGTAAAACCCTGTATTTTTGTTTAAATGGGTGGTTTGTGACATCACTGCAATTTTTGTTCCTCTTGAGGCCTACTATCACGCCTCTGAAACTGTCAATCGAAATCGTCAACAACCTGTGTATGAAGTGACTGAGCAGAAGGACAAGCTTAGAAATTCCTCTTTTGACTCTTTATTTTCTAGATTGAATTCGAACACGATGCACATAAATGTTTTACGAATACATTTTTTACAGCATATCTTTTCCAAAATATCGAAGTATTTTTCGACATTCAAACTATTTCAATATCAATTCTGTTGAATTGTATTGCAATCAGTACAAAAATTATTAAGAAAAAAATACAAATAGAAATCTAGATAAATTATTTTTGTTTTCATAAAAAACAGCATTGTAAAAGAACGCAATGCTATGATTTTTTATTTCCCTCAAAACCACTGGTTGGAGTGTTCCGCTAAAATTACAATTCGGGTAGTAAAGGACGCGATTTTAGAATAAAAATGAACATCAATTTCCTGCCGTGTCGCGTTATGCAAAATAATTAAGAAAATTCTTATCCCTTAATAATATTTCGCTGAAAATTTTCGCGATAATATTTCTTTGTTGATTTCTCAATAACAATATTTAGAATATGTTACATAACCAGCAGGTAAATGGAATAATTCTACACTAGTGAAAGTAGTTTTAAATTTATGCTTTTTCTTAAATGATTATCATAACAATTATTCTGAACCAGAGTTTAAGTGGTGCTCAATGGAGTTAAAATAAGTGGCAAAATTCAGTTACTGCTAATAATTTTAAAACAATAAAATATAAAGAGATAAATTATTTAAATACGTACCTAAGTCCTCTTATAAAATTTCGTAGAAATGCCTTTTTTGTTATTTTTAATTCTTTTCCCTCAGTAATAGGACGTAAGGATGAACATTCCCATTTTAGCTTTTTAAGTTGCTTTTTAGTGAAAAAAAAAAAAAAAAAACATTACTTAAGGATTTAAATAGCATTGTGAAAGTAATACATTTGTGTCTTTTGGCAATATATTTGTATGTTTGGAATCCCAATAATTGAAGAAAATTCGAAAATTTACAAAGACAAAAAATTGCGAACGCAACAAAAGTTAAACATTGTCATTAACGGCGGAATTCATGCTTTTCTAGATGTTACATTATTATTCATTTATACATAAGATGTAAGCAAAATCTAGCACAGAGTATCGTTAAATGCAGTGAGCAATGTATCGAGATGTTTTTGCGTAATAGACTTTACTTTTTATCCTTCAGACATGCAATTAATGTTATTAAAAAAATGCAATGAAAATGTCGTTGTAAATGACTTAGTTTATAATATGAAAGAACAGCACACTACGGTTTTCAACGTGCGGAATGCCACGAGTTCATCTATTACGATCATATTTATTATTCATTCAAGAAAACTTTAATTTTTGAAGGAATGTTATTTGTTTGCCGATACACAGACTTTCTAAAATTTATGGACTATATCCTGAATGCTTGCTATGCTGTAGTTTTTCAGTTTTGTATAATATCAAGCAATACTATCTTATTGTGGTGAACATCATCTATAAAACTATTGTAGCTTATAATCGTATGACATAATTGTATGAGTGCGTAAAAAATTCTATAAATTGTGTCATTTCCCAAGCAGGCTTTATTTACATAAGAGAAATTTTAAGGTTCATTTATTGGGATGAATGCAATTTGTTTGCGTAAAACTAAAGCCACATTTTACATTGAAAGACAAAGAAATCCGACGTCTGGAAATCGAAGCTGGTTGCGAGAGGATGGAAGAAAATGTAGTCTTGTTATGGAAACTCTAGACTTTCTACTATTTTTAAATGAAATGGTCAGTTAAGAATCAAGGCCGTTATCTATTTATTGTTTTTTATTCTTAATCTTTTAATCTTAAAAAGATTAAAAGTTTTTATATGCAATATCGCATTCATTTACATTAAATTCATTCACATTTATTTAATTATCATTATTATACACCACTATTTCAGTTGTAGAATGACGTTTGTGACATTTGTATGACGTAACAGAGTAGAAAAATTTACAGTTCTGATAAAAGAAATTGTAATTTTTATGTCAATGTATTGAAAAAAAATTATTGACAGTATGACTGTAATTTAGATTATATTTTCTTTGCGGGAATTTTTCTCTAATCCTCCGTAAGTGGTGTGCTGTTAAGTTATTGTGTAAAGGAACAGTTAGAAGTTGTAAAGTCATATGTTCGTCACAATCGCAACACAGCAGAAATGCGATTTTTTCCGTATCCTTGTGATGATACATTTATTTTCACTTAGTTTTTTGAAATGCAATAGAATCTCTCGTATGGTCATCAGCTGACTTCAATGTGAAATCGTTTTTTTTTCCTTTGATGCGTTTTCAGAGGACGCCATTCAAAATCTAGAAATTAAATACGCCACAACTGGCAGAGGGTCTAAATCACTAGCCAAAAGTTGTTCACACATGAGAATGGTCACGTAATGGTCACAAAATACTTACAAATTTCACATCCTTAACCTTTTGATGGGCAAATAACTTCTGTTGCTAAGAGTTTGAAATGATTGATGACACCAGGATAAAGAAGCAAATTTATTTGAAAATAAGTGAAGGCTTTTTCTCCTACTTACATTTTGAAAGAAAATTTTTACTTCAAAATTCTGGTGTCATTGTGGCATATGAGAATTAAAATTAAGTGGAATATACTATCTTCAACCGCCTTTAAAGGGTAAAATTATATTTTCTCTGTTTCATTCTTCTCCATTCATAGGACGTGGCATCTGAAATTCAGCGTTTATATTTTCGAAAAATACCATGCTGTATTTTACAAAACAGATTTTTAATTTGATTCAAGGAATGATATAAACATTTAAACCATCATGATATAACATCATGATATAAACATTTAAAACACGAGACTTTCAGCACTGGTATAAATTATCAATTACATCATATTGGCATAAAGTTTTTTTTTTTTTTTTTTTACAATTAATGACATTCAACGACAAAAATCTATCACATCAACGCGCCATTATTTAACGTTCCTCAGGGTTTTTTATGAGTAGTTAACATACATACTTAAGTATGGAATTTCTGATGTTCGGAAATGCATTTATGAGGATAAATTGCATGTGTATAAAGTTTGAAATGCTTATATTTGAAAATTACAGAATTCAAAATATAATTAAAAAAAAACCAAATAGATTAATTTTTTTCATTGGTGATAAAAATAGTTTTCAGAACAATATTATTATTTTAAAGCTTATAATCATTACTTCATTATGCTTCGAATTCTAAGTATATGAGTTATTTCAAATTTGAAAATTGTTACTTACATTTTGGTATGTCCAATACACTCTTTTTTATAAAGTCTTTCCTTTCCATTATTATAGTTCAAGTCCATAAACCTTTTTAAGTCATCAATTGCTAAAGATCCCAACATTTGCTGAAAAGAAACGAAAATTAGAAGCAGCTATGTCATCAATGCATAGCCACTGCTGTATGTTGTACGTTAAAACTTAAAAGTTATTTCTACAAAAAGTTGCATAGATACATAATTCAGAGAGGGAATTTCTTTTTCAATTGAATAAACCATATTCAAGGTTAGAATACCACAGTTGAAGTTTATTCCAATAGTCCTGGTATGGACATTTTTCGCTCTATTGTAATAAGCCTAAACTGTACTACTCCAGCGTTGAATACTACTACATGTATGACTTTTCTTCGAAATCAGTATTTCTCAGCGTATTCAACGTTTTTCAAAAGAAAGTTATAATCTCAAATGAAAGAAATACAAGTGAAATGAAATATATTTTCATAAGCAGATTTTTGAAAAATAAAAATTTGTGTCAAACGTAAAATTTCTGATAATATACTTTCAAGTTTTAAAAATATTGAAAAACGTTAAGTATTTTAAGGGGAAAAATGTTCTTCTTCATCGTCAGAGCTTTGCGCAGGAATGATTTTAAACAAAACAATGTTATAGTTTTAAATAACAAAGAAATTTTATTTAGAGGAATGTAATTTTAAATTTTCAGAAGTGCTAAAAATAAGCAAATAATATCTAGAATAAGCATTTTCTAGACATATATTTTCATATTGTGAGGTGCGTACCACAATGCACACCTTTTATATTTTCATTGATAGCATGTATTGTCTTACAAACGATGAGAAATATATTAAATTATACCTTTCAAATGCAGTTTTGGAGTATTTTCGCACCAATATTGATATTTGTTATTATCTGTTGTTTCTGAAGTTTGGCATCTCTATCTATCTATATTATAAATGACGAAAGTATCCGTCCGTAATGCTTACGTCATTTTAACGGTGGCAACACCAAACGTTTAGCTTTTAGTGCAATTTTTTAAACTGCTAAACATCACGCATTTTTAATTTTTACGTCGTCGAATAACCAAATAAAACGTCCTTTTAAATGCAGTTTATTTGAAAATTGTATCATGATTTATTTTAAAACTATCGTGATTTACTCCTTTTTTAAGGTTTCTAAAATAATTCTCAAGTGCGGATTGCTTTTAAAATCTATCAACTGTCTCGTGCAGGCGATTACGGAAGACAAATCCGTTTATATTCCATGATGAATTTAAAACGTTATAAATAAATAAATAACATAATAAAATATAAATAAAATACAAATTTAAGACATCTAATCCAACTACGCGCATAAACCATCGAAAGAATCAGAATAAACAAGTCGGAAATCGCACGTCAAACGTAGTAAATGAGGTGCGTTCGTACTGTAACTAATTTTATAAATATTGAGATCTTGGTGCAATAGCTGTTGCATTCTTTACTAAATTTTTTTATGATTATGTATAATAAATTTAGTAATATGGAAATAATATGACTTCATCTTAAATATAACATAATCACCATGACAACCTAGAATCATGACCTATCATGAAATATCATTGAATTAATGGTGTATGATAGGATTTAATAGAATGAAGAAAAAAATTATTAATATCTTTTTAAGTTTTGATTCGATTTTCATAAAATCTGAAATCTCTTCACAAAATTTTGCAACGATTATATATATAAATTTCAAACCAATCGGTTGGGTAGTTTGTGAGCTGTTATATGCGGACAGACATACCAGACGACGACTAGTCTTGCTATGTATTTATAAAATTACGAAAGCACCCACAAAAGCTGTATGTTTTTCGCGAATTCTCCGTTTTCTTCTTTGGTTAACTCCAGGCTCGAAGCCAATACAAAAGTGAGTGTCACTTTTAATAAATTTCAAATCCTTATTTGAATACATAATAGATATTTTATATAAAATGATTTTTGGTATTCTTAGTGGACATGCCAAAAAATATACACTAAAAACAAAAATATCTATATAAATATCTATTAGTGTTCTTAATTTAAAAAAAAAATTCCCCTTTATTCTGCAACCCGGGAAGCCACAAGGGTATAATCCCGAGCACGATTTTCCTCTGGTTACTTTAAAGATATATATATTTACATTTATACAGATAATTTTACTTACATAGAGTATGTACTTTTCTGCTGGATCTTCATATTTAACTCTTCTTTTTGGGATTCGTATTACATCACTGAAAAATAAAAAATATTCGTGGATTAAATTAGAATGAAATCATATACCAAAACACATACACATGAGCACTTACACGAATTTCTCACTATAAAATTTCACATTTAAAAATAAGATTCATCTCCATCGAATTTTAAAGAATCATACTTAAAATAAATGCTGGAGATTCCCTTTTCTGCTACTTCACTTTACTCTTGGTGTAGTAAGAATTTCCAACTCAGCATATTACTTTTATTCACAAATCTGCCATAATTTGAGAGTTGTGAAAATAGGTACATTAAATCTGTCAATAAATATGTTTCTTTTTATTTGGAAATTCTGGCAGATTTTTGAATAAAAACAAATCATCTCATTTCGCAAAACTGAATACATAAATTAAACGAAACATTTAGCGATTTGCAGATGGGTTGGTTGAAAAATTATTGTTTCATAATTTTCCTCAAATCTTTCCACAATATCTCATAATTTTTGAAATGTATATCAAGACTCTGGACAATTCTCGGTCACAATTTTGTGTTTTCGAAAAGAGAGCAATGCGAATTCATATTCAAGACGGATAAGACATGACAAATCAAACACGCCTTCGTGTTGGGATTTTTAGAGTTTGTATAAAAATAAATGCGTATAAGAAGAAAACGAACACTTATTCAATTCATAAAAACAAAAGAGCACGAAAAAAAAAAAACTTCATTCAAATTAAAAAAAAAAAAAAAAAATGGAAGAAAGATTCTACGAGTTTTAAATTTGGAATTTTGATTCCGATTTTGATTTTTGACTTGTTGTACCATTATTACGCTGTGGACAAGAACCTATTACAGGTGATGTTGTTTACGACGGCCAATTATCTGCACGAGTGATATGGGCCCGCATGGTCTTGGGTGCCCTCCATGGGGGTCTTTATGATGGAACCTAATCCGTATTTACGCAAGGAAATCCAGTATTCGAAGAGAACCATAGAAAACTCCGAACGATTAGGTCGACGGGCGCAAGTGGATTCGAACCCATCACCTCCCGTCTACCAGCTTTGAAAATAGAACCTCTAGGCCACTGGTGGGGACAGAACCTATTACAGATTTATGCAATTCGTCGTCAATAAACATTAAATCTTTTTCATCAATTTGATGCATTTGTTAAATTTTTGTCCATTCACCATTATGTTAATTCCTATTTTTTATCCTTTTAAAAAGTGCATGTTAAATTGACTGTAATCATAGAATATTGTTCTATGTGCGTCAATAAGATAAATGTAAGCCTGTAAGTGCGAATAATTCTTTCATATAAGGATAGAAAGATTGAAATGTAGGAATGGCGATGATACATTTAAGACTGGCTGTTGAGCACGATGCTAATTTAAAACTTAAACAGAATTCATTAATCTTCAACATTAAATAAGCACAAAGAAAATTTCTGCCAATTTATCTGTTTTATCCCACTTTCAGTCTGAATGAAGATAGGTCATATTTTTCTCGACATAAGATATTTTATAACCACAAGAACATCACAAAATGTTGTAGTATGTAACCTTTTTTAGGTATTAAGGTACGTATAAGTTAGGTATTTAGGTTCTCTGTACAGCATTCTACTTCCAGGAACAAACCGCTATCACCAAAACATTTGCTAGCATTTTATTGATTGCCTTTACAAACGTTTTACCTAAAACGTAGCACTGAAGCAGCAGAAGCAAAGGCATTTTACTGAAATTGTTACCCATTTAGATTTAGTACTTGAAACATTACAATAATTTTGAGGAATGTAAGTCATTATTTCCAATATTATATCAAACTGATATAGCACTAAAAGTTCAGAGTAAAATTAATTTCAGTAATCCTCTAGTATCAACAATATATAAACATCTGAATAATAGGATGAAAATGATCAACGTGTTTTTTTTAATTAGGTCTGTGAAATTTTGTTAAACATATCTTTTATAGAATAATTATAAAGCGGGAAAATTATAATAGTAAATAAATTGATTAAAATTAATAACAAAAATCAGTAAATGTAAGTAACTGGCATGTTTTTGAAAACAAAAAGACAATTTTTTTAAAATACTTACTGAAAGTAATACTCAAAATCCATATCAAATGACTTTTTCACTTTTTCTTCTTCACGAATCGTATACAAGCAACGATCCCATTTCCACTTAACATTTTTCAGAAATTCTTTCCTGAAAGAATAAATATGGAAATTACTTAAATATTTAAATAACATTAAAAATAATACAATGCATATTTCTGTTTTCTTGACGAGATATTCCGTGATTAAGGTAGCGTTTCACTGCTTACTTTAAGACGCCTAAGAATGCTGATAAAACAGAATCTTTATATACCAACAAAAAATTAAGATAATGTAAAAAGAAATCAAGCTGTACATATAAAAACCTGTCTAAAATAAAATATTTTCTTTCCGTGGTGTTTTTTTTTCTTCAGGTTTTACAGTAATTTCTTTAATGAATCCCATGTTATTGGAACATATTGATAGCGGAATCTTGTCTAAAAAATCATATTTCTCCGAGGCAATATCATGCAGTTATCATTTGAAAATCTCTCCAATAAGGAATATTGCTCCGATACTGAGTGATTCCTCAATCAAAGATTTTACAGTCTTAGATTATGTATTACAGTCAAATATAATTAAGAACAGAAGATATGTTTTGGAATTAGCTTGTTATTTGGTACATTTTCTGTAGGGAGCTGGAATTTTTTACGCTTAATAGAGGACTCTATTAAAGATGGGTTTCGTTTCCATAGGATTTATTGTGTTTTTAGGCCAAGATTCACTCGCCACTGCCCCACTTTTTTTAACTCCCTCTTCTACTTCTGTTGCGACAGTGGAGCAGACCAGGGACCTTGGCCAAAGTTAGTCGATGTCACGTTTTATCGTGACTCTCTTTAAGGACACATCACACGAAATTCTCAAACTACATACACTGTATATGCTGCAACAATGAACATAGAGTAGTATAAGGGGCATCCCACACTAAGGCGACAAGCGACATGTAGCAGCAACATGTAGCGCAAAAACCGGTCGAAACAAAGAACTAAGTTGTTTCAAACCTGTTTTAAACCAGTTTTTCCAACGAATTCAAGCGACATGTCTTTTGTGTCACCTTAGTGAGGGATGCCCCTAAGACTTTTAATGATATAAGCTTTGGAAGGAAAATAGTATAGACAAATCTTTGAAATGGGTAGTGTAATGTAGCACGGTTCTATTACGAATCACTAATTCGTCTGCTTCTTCATTTATATTACAATTCAAAAACCGGTTTTGGTGATAACGCTACTTTAAAGCAGTCTTACGCGATATTAGTTTGAAAATAGGAACTCGCTATTAACGCTATTATGTTTGAAGTCCGGTTGTACTGTATGTTCATTTGTAATGTTCAAACCAAAAAACAGCTAAATCTTGGTGTGGCTCAGTAGCTGTTCGGAATGGGTTTCTTTCCCTTCATTTGCAACTGGTGATCATTCCACATTACGCGGCGCAACTTTTTTGTGACTTTCCTTAAATGTACTTCTTAGATTTTAAGAGCTTATTACCTTTTGCCTCGCCTTTATTTCCTTTGTGTTCTCATAAAACCTGCATTGGAAATCTAGTGATTAGATTTCATAAAATATTGTACAGTATTTTTAAAGAGAACTTTTTAACTCCTTCTCGTCCTGCGCCCTTTGCTTAATTTTTAATCTATAACCTCCGGTTTTTCAAAACAGAAATTTTTTTATAATTGAATCGGGAAAATGATCTGATTAAGTATGGTAAACTTAACGATAAAAAGTAACTGGTGGGAATAATGGAGGATTCTAAGCACCTTAAGTGGAACGTATACCGATCGATCGTCCCCAAGTGGTTAATGTCTTTCAAGTAATTTATGTGCAATGTACAGTTAACAATATGGAGATATTTCATTCCATTGAAGAGAAGCATTTATTAGTTTAGATTTATTTTACTCACGATTGCGATGCACAAAGTTGTAATTTTAACATATAAAAGCGCACCTCGCCAGAAATGCAATCAACCATATGTTGGTTCCTTAGTTCACATTAGTCAAGATAAGATTTAACATAACTCATGCTCCCTTATTAGTGAGCATGTAGTAAGTACAACTTTACTGTTGCAAAAAGCATTTTTGAGTGAGCTGTTTGTTTAAAATCTAAATAAGATAATAATAAAAGATAATAATAATAATATATATTATAGATAATAATAAGAAGAAGATAAGAAAATATATTTACTTTTTTTATACAATTATTGATTTTTCACTCTCATATAAACGATTTTTATGTAACATGCTTCATTTGAATTGGTGTTTTATAACAATTGTTAATATACTTAGAGTATTGTAAACAGAAATAAAAATATTTAAATTTAGATGAAATTCTAATGTTATTTTAAAGGTATTAAATATAAGAAAGAATATTTGTACATACATTTTAGTGTATCCCCTGGTTACGTCGTTATACAGATTTTCTTTCAACTGATTGTAAGTCCCATCTATTTCTGCTTTGAGTTCTGTAAAATCTGCAGTAGACAACGATTTCTAAAAAAGAAAGGGAAAATAAACTCTTTCACAAATTTTACGCATACTCACAGTTACAAATTAAATTTTGAAAAGCTGTCTTTCTAAAAACGTACAAGTCTTTTGATTAAAATGTATACTTCCCAGACTCAGGGTTGCTAGTTTGCCCTCCGTTTTTATTCTAAAATTTCGAATTTAAACAAGAAAACTCAAGCAGTATTTTCTGATTTATTTAATGTCAGACATTTCGTGATTAGTTTAAATAAAAATACTTCTTTAGGAAGTTCCAGTGTGAATGAGGTAATTCGGAGTGAAAATGGAGGCTAAAGTGGCAACCCTTCTCAGACTAGGCAACTTTTCTAAAAGAAGGTTACCAATACAAATTATAGAAATGCTAAAGAAAATAATTTTTAAAAGAAATTTTTTGAGAACAATAAAAATGTGAAATTACTGACGAAAAAAAATATTTTATTGTAAAGTTTTATCGGTATTTGTTTGAGTTCAATTTTATTAAAAAGAAATTGCACTTGCATGAACAGAGCCATATAAGTTAGAGATGACTTCGGGTACTTTTTTAGGAGATCGAGCCCTAGGATTTGAAATACGAGGCCGTCCGTTATAGAAGCAATTTTTCTCATCAGAACCCGAACTCGATAAAAGCTGCAAATAACATTTTAAAATTTCGTGAAATTCAATTTTTACTTTCTTCTATTTTCAACAGGAGAAAGTATTGTAATCGAAAACTTTTTCGATTTCCGGTTTTCAACGGATTTTTACGTTTAGGCATCAGAGATCCTAAAAAAAGTTTATACAAAATGTCTGTCTGTCCGTGTGTCACTATTGTACCATCGAAAAGTGTATGCAGTTTTGCATGAAATTGAACCAAATTGTTTTGTGTATGTTTCTGGCTATGGCCAGCCGGCAAACATTAATTTGGAAATATTCCGCCTGAAGGGAGCGCTGTACTAGCGATGTTTGTGCTATTTTCATTTTTGCACCATCGAAAAGTGTATGAAGGTATGCATAGAATTGAACCAAATTTTTCGTGTATGTTTGTTGCTCTGGATAGCATGTCCTCCTTGACTTTCAAAATATTCCGCCGGAAAGGGGAGCTGTAATAACGATTTTCTATATTTTTTTCGATTTTAAATAGTTCTATTGTACATGGGTGACTCATGAAACGAAGGAAACTTCGCATTCTGCTTACCCGGCTATTCGTAAACAGCTGATGACAGAATAACGAAAAAATATTGAATTTAATAAATATCACGATCGAGATTAGCTTGTTTTTACTCCGATTAATTAACTGAAGCAGAAATTTATGATGAAAGTCAAAGTTGGTATTGTATTGAAATAGTAATAATGAAGTATTAGCATTTCTAACTACTCTTTGAAATATTAAGATGTATGAGATAGAAGAAAGTTTTGAGATTGGCACATCCAACTAGTTTCATTTAAAATCTTTGCTCTGATAGAAAGAGGTATCAATAATAAAAAAAATGTTCGTTCTCGTGACAACATTTTCTGATTTTCCAGTTCCTGGACATCTTTTTAAGATAGCAGATTTGTTATTTATATCCAAAATTGGCAGAAATCTGCAAAAGACACGATTCTTTTTTAATTTAAAATTTCATCTTCCAACTATGGAAAAGAGATACGAGTTCTTTTTCCTAAGATTTCTGTAAAAGGACTTCAGACAGAAAGCAAGAACAGAGAAAAGATATCCCACGGTTTCTTTATGTTCCTAAAATTGTCGTTTAAAGGCATCTGAACACGCCTGATATTCCATTAATAAAATGATATTTCTCTTCCAAATTGATTTTTAAAGGATTTTAATATACTTTGAGAAACACAAATTATAAATACGTAGCACATTTATCCGTCATCTGGTCCGTCTGTCTGTCAGTCCGTCTGTCCGCATATAACAGCACAAAAATTTAATGTATAGAATCGTTGCAGAATTTTGTCGAATCATTTCAAATTTTATGAAAATCGAATGAAAACATAAAAAGCTATTAATTAAAGTATTTTTCATTCTATTAAGCCCTATCATACATAATTAATTCAATGATATCCCATGGTAGGTACTGATTCTAGGTTGCCATGGTGATTGCGTCCTATTTAAGATGGAGTCGTATTATTTCTGCAATACTGAATATGATATATAGAATCGTAATAATTTTTGTATTTGTGCGTTTTTGCATATGAGTGCAGCATCTAGTGCACCAAGATCTGAATATTTATAGAACTAGTTTTGGTACGCACCTCATTTGCTACATTTGATTTACAATTTCAGATTTGTTTTTCTTTTTCTCAGTTTCTCAATAAATAAAATTTTCCCTTAAATTCCGAGCGCGCCTGATCTCGATGACTTGTGTAAATATCGATCCCGAACCAATTTCTGTATTGTGTTTGGGATGATTCCGTCTCATCCCTAACGTACACGCATAATTGTATGTAAAAGAGCATACAGGTAATTTTATGTAAAAAATCGCAATTCTGAATTCTTATATGTGCTAAAAGTATGTTAACAAATTTAGAAATATATCTGTCGTGTTTTTGAATTACTCCTATTTTGTGTGCCTTTTAGAGTTTCGTTGACTACAGCTATATACTTCAACAAATGTTAAAAGCGTCAAAATGTTTCCTTCTAAATCTTTTCGCTATTTATTATCACTAGTGTTTCTTTAATAGCTATGATATTTCTAAAAGTTAACATATCCATTCCTATAATTTTTTATTATTTTTTTAAATTTTGAAAACAAATTATCTGTAGCATAGAATTTTGTTTTTCATTCGTCATATTCTTCATATGAGGACGTGAGTTTCAAAACTCGCGTCATCCAAAATTTAAAAAAAAAAAAAAATTAGTTTTATTATCACTATATTCTGTTTGTGAACTTGCATCGAAACAATATTATAGTTAGCAAAAAAAAAAAAAAAAAAAAAAAAATAGTTTTATCGTGTATTTCTGGCAATGTAAAATCCTGGTTTATAATGAAAATCAATGGACGCAGTCATCGAAAATTTCAATTTCTTGATAATCCGGGTTTTAAAACTGACGGCCTCATATATATAGGTGTATAATTTGGAAAAATTATAAGCACTAAAAAGAAGAGTAATGTGAAAAAAAACTCATACACATTTAAAAAGACAATATTAAAAGTTAGCGCAAAATACAGATTCTACATGAGAGGAGCCACGGGCAAAAACTAAGATATACATATTACATACAGTGGCGGTCAAAAGTTTCCGGCCAGTTAGTTTTTTTGATTTGTTTGACAGAACGTTTTAGCCGAGAAGAAGTTCAATTGCTCCAAAAGTTAGGAATAAGCAAATTACCTCTGACCACGTGATCATTTTGATTGGTTACTTAAGATACTTGATGCAAAGGGGAGGAATTCAAAATTCGCGCGTGCAAAAGTTTCCGGCCATTCGTCATTCATTAGTTTTTGCTATCGCTAAAGTATTTTTTTGGCCATGTTTGTTAATTAATCAAGGTGAATAAGGTATTTGAAATTCAAAAATGAAAAATTTAACAATTTATTGCTCTTAAATGAGTGATTTGTTTATCGCTAAAGGGACAATCATCTCGTGAGATTGCGGCAAAGTTGTCGATCGGAAAATTTGCTGCAAACGATATTTTAAAAAAATATAAAGATGGTCATATCCTTCGGAACTTGTCACGGTCCAGGGGACCCCGGAAAACGACTCTTCTTGTGGACAGAATTATCAGAAGTCAAGCAGTTGATGACCCGCGTAAAAATGCCGCTGCAATTCCACGCCATTTATGGTGTTAAAAGCGATTTATGTTGTTATGGTTATTGCTGAAACAAGTCTATCTACAGTGTCAAGACGCTTATGTGACGTAGAACTTTATGGAACATTCGGTGTTAAAAAACCTTTCATAAGTAAAAAAATTCAGAGAGCCCGACTGGCGTTTGCCAAGGAATAACAAGACTGGACAAGTGAAAACTGGAAAAAAAGTACTATTTTCAGATGAATCGACGTTCAATCTTTTTGTGAGTGATAAAAAACATTACAACCGACGACCTAAAAACAAAAGATAAGGTGCGAGATATATTATTCCCACAATGAAGCATGGCGGAGGACACGTTATGCTGTGGGGAGCATTTTCTGAAAAATGAGGCCTGTTCGTTATTTAAAATCCGCGGCAAGATGAATAGTGCAATGCATAAGGATATCTCGCAAGATCCTTTGCTGCCTTATTGGAGGAAAAACTGTGGTCGCAACTATTTGTTTCAGCATGATAACGACCAAAACATACACCCAAGCTCGTCAAGCAGTGGCTTTCGCACAAAAAACTTCGCTTTTGAAATGGCCAGCCCAATCATCCGATCTGAATATAATAAAAAATCTTTGAAACTAACTTGAAAACGTGTGTGGAATTATAAATATTCCAATTTAGCAGCATTTTCACAAAAATTGCAAGAACCGTGGGCAAAACTTAACATTGATGATCTACAACTGTTCATTGAATCGATGCCACGTTGCTGCGCCGCAGTACTTGTTGCTAAATGTATGAATACAAAATACTAATTGTAAATGTTGTTGATCACTGTTATTTTCTTTTATTTTTTTTACCATTTTTTTCCAAACTTGCCAAAGTGGCCGGAAACTTTTGAGAACATGCATTTTCTTTTGAAATTAGTTTTGTCAATTAAATTTATTAATATTTAATTTTTATTCCATAAATAAGTTCTTAACTGTTATGTCAATAAAGTGTATAAGTATCACTTTGAGATTCCTCTTCATATGGGTATACTTAGAAATTAACCAAAAAATTTATGCTGGCCGGAAACTTTTGACTTATGTCCTTAATACTGCAAATATATAATACCATTTGACTTACTAAAAAAGTAACATCGTCTACTTCACAAGGATTTGTATTAGTAGTACATGGCTGACCTCCATCATCGATTTGGACAGCTGTACTTTCATGTATATCCGGTGGACTAGAGACTACCTCATTATTAACTCTGTTATTTGAAGAATTACTGAAAAATAGAAAACATTCTTTAATTAGATTCATTTGATTGAAATCATTGACTCTGATATTGTGATATATCACCCTAAAAAAATCTTAGAAAAACATTCATAGATAGAAAAGAGTTTACTACATGATTTATAGGCAGCATTAGTTACGGCTAAGGTGGATAAAGAAAGGATTGCATTTAAAAGGTATGTATTATAGGAAAAATACTTTTTCGCAGAGGGGAGACAGATGGCGCTATATTTCTTATAGCGGTGGTGCGGATAGTTTATTGTAAGTTAGTAGGCGCGTCTGAGCCGCACAAATGACAAGAAGTTTAGAAATGTGGTCTCTCATGTGCCACTTTGACAAGGTTAAATGCAAACATCCAACTCAAACGTCCTGGCATGTTGAGTTATGATGTCATCCTCCTGAAAGGCAATACCAGGCCCATAGACATCGCCAAATTCAAGAATTGCTGTAAAATTTCGAGTGGGAAATCGGGTTACCTCCTTACAGCTCAGATTTGGCACCCACTGATTTTTTCATTTTATGAAATTGACGGAAACACTTATCTAGAAAAAGAATCTTGAGAGTGACGTAAAACCACCTGCCGAGAACTACATGAATTGAAAGGGATGTGATTCCCAACAAGTTGGGTTAAACAAGTTGGTCCAGCGTTTAGATAAATGTCTAAACAGATTTCCTGATTATATGGAAAAGTGATTGGCAAGTATATCTACTAATTCCCTTTTGTATTTTCTGTCTATTGTTTAATATATAGTTTATTAACCTTGTAACCTTTTTTTCGATCCATCCTTGTAATTACTATTAATTTACAGGAATAATTTATTATTGGAAATAATTAATTATTATTGTTATTAATCTAGTTCGTTAAAAAAAAAATCACTTTGGCTAGATATAGTATAAAGTTTTGTCTGTAGCATAAAGGCGGGAAATACCTGCGCTATGCAAGGTAATATCACCCCCATTAAATGACAGTCGCTATTGCTGTGTTATAGAGGCAGGGCCGAAACTAAGGGGGAGCAGAGGGGGGCATGTGCCCCGGGCGCCAGAACAAAGGGGCGCCAAATGAAGGATTATACTTTTGGAATGGATTCTTTTCTTCTGATGGACTGATGCTTTCTGTTATTATGAAAGAGCCATTATAAATGAAGTGTTAGGTGAAGATGAAAGAGCAGCCGTAAAAAGTTAGAACTCTGATTTTCTGGTCAGAATGGGAAGAAAAAAAATGGCCAATTTTAAGTGTTAAACACTATCAATCTTTACACCATCCTGATAGATTTGTTATAGCTGAATCAAGATTAGGAGAGATTGCACATTAATCGTTTTTAATCTAGTTTGTTTTAAGAAGGCTTTTCACGTTGTTTGTATGTAGCATAATGTTTTGTCGCTTAACATGTATGTACATTATACCATGAATGTGAAAATATGAAAACGATGTAAGCGTGTAAAACAAATAGGAAAAAAATCCGGATAGCTATAGAGATGATATATTGAACACGCAGTATTAAACATAAAATTATTTAAGATATATATATATATATATATATATATATATATATATATATATATATATATATATATATACAGGGTCATCGAAAAATAATGCCTAGATTTTAAAAAATCATAACATCGAAGAAACCTTTTATCTTAAATGAGTAATTCTTTCACTACACGATAACTGGTGAACGGAAGTTTGGTTTTAGTTCACCAGAATTCGTGTGCGTGTCTGTGTTATGCGCAGTCGTCAAGGTCATCTGACGCGCCAGACTGCAGCAGCTCAGTACGATGAAAAAGCTCCGAAGAGGCCGCTGTACACTGACTATTGACTTTGACTCCACCAAATCACGCACTGTGCTTTTTGTTGCACGGTCAACATCGTACTGAGCAGCTGCAGTCTGGCACGTCGGCTGACCTTGACGACTGCGCAACTAATCCGCGCATAACACAGACACGCAACGAATTCTGATGAACTAAAACCAAACTTGCGTTCACTTGTTATCGTGTAGTGAAAGAATTACTCATTTAACATAAAAGGTTTCGATGTTATGATTTTTAGGTAGATTTCGTATGAAATACTACCTATTGGCGTCGTTCCTATGTTGGAATTTCTGAAAAATTTTTGCAGATCTACACCGATCATGACCCCTAGAACCCAAAACCACCGTCAGTAAAAAACTATATATATATATATATATATATATATACATATACATATATATATATATATATATATATATATATATATATATATATATATCACTTTCTTCTGGACACGATAACTTCCACAATTTTGCACAAATCTCTTCCAAACTGATACATAAAATCAAGGGGCATAAAATCTCGGTCAAGTTCGTTAATGAGCAAAATCGGACCAAGGGGATGGAAATAGGGAGGGGTTTTATGAAAACCGAAAAACCCTCATAACTTCTTAATTTTTGTACATATCAAATCAGTTTAAAGTTTTTATTACTTCTAAAAATAGGGCCAAAAATTTACATATCACAGATTTTTGATAAAATTAAAAATGGGCTCAAGGGGCGCAAAAAATAGGGTTTTTGGGAGAAAAAAAATTCATAACTTCGTCAATTCTCAAGATATCAAATCCAATTAATTTTATTATACATCTCCTTAATATTATCTACAACTTTTATATTCACAAGTTTTTGATAGTACCAATTCGTACCGAAAAAAAAATTAAAAACGAAAACAAAAAAAGGGGGGTGAAGAAGAAAAATTTCCATAACTCCGTCAATTCACAAGATATAAAATCCCCATGAATTTATCATATATCTTCTTAATATTGTCTTCAACATTTATATAGACAAGTTTTTGATAGGACCAATTCTTACAGCAAAAACAAATTAAAAATACATAGCGGTTGAAGAAAAAAATCATCTTATTAAGAATGTATTCAAATCCAAACTGCTTATTTTCTTACTCATTTTTAAATTAATTTTTGCACTCAAGCGCATCCAATTGATAGATTCTCTTCTTCAGAAACTATATAATGCACCGTAACGATCGATTTTTTGATAGAAGGAGAATATATTTCAAAAAATGATGTCAAAGTGGGCATTTTGAACAGAATTTCCCGAAGCGAATGTGTTAGAAACGAAAAATATTGCCCTACGGAGAAAATAATTGTTTATTAATCAAGTTTCAATTAATTGAAAGAAAAATAAAAACACATGTCGCTTATAAATCTTTTCAAAAATCACGTCAAGTTTCGTGTTTTTTCTATTAAAAATTAATCTGAAAATGTGCCAGAAAATTTCGAGTTGTTGAGCATGGAAAAGTATTTTTTTTAATACCGCCTTAACATGATTCTGATAAAACCAGCTATTATATAAAAATGAAATAAAAACTCGTCAAAAGCGATCAGATAAAACTGTTAAAGTGGATTTATATCTACTCATGATTTAGTTTTTGTTGGTGCAATTAATATACTTAACTTCGAAATCTACCTCCGCCTGTAGGCCGGGCCGGCAGGGATTTTTTTTAAATCTAGGCATTATTTTTCGATGACCCTGTATATTGAAACTATTCTTTCGTGTAAATAAAATCTGTCAAAAAAGCCAACTTTTGCTACCTTGTTTAAATTTACATGATTATTTTATTGCCGAAGAATATTAGAAAATACTGGTGAATGCACCTTTAATTTTGTTAATGATATAGTAGATCTTACATCCAGGAGGAAACCCATGCTAGCAAATGTAGTTTGGCAACATTTTACTGCCTGGTTTTACAATTATTATGCATAAAAAGTAACACCCATGCAGCAGAAGCACGGTTTTTTTTTTACTTAATTGTTATCAATTGAATTCTGGTATTTCAAACAATGTTTTCTTAACCCTTTATCGGGTAATGGTAACATATTTACCACTTAAATTTTTATTGAAAACTGATCGATTCGCACCGGAATTTCTAGTAAAACATTTTTTTTTACAATGACGTGACGAAAAAGCCGCTTTTATTTTCAAATATATGCGTTTGTAGATTCTGCTGGCAGTGAGTCTTTTCAACATTTTAGACACAGAATTGACTTGCCAAATAAAGAGTTAAGGCATTATTTCCAATATTATGCCAATGTATTTCTTAAATACTGTAGATAATACCGAACTATAATAAGTGTTACAATCAGTAACTGCTAACTTCTATTTAAGTTGAAATTACGATATAATTCATCTATATGTTTATCTGAATTGTGCTTTGACTAGGAATTAAATCTTTTCATCTTATCACACTAAAAACGGGAAAACTACTCCTGCGAACTGCTACCATTTTTAGACACATACCTCTTTCTTCCCTAGAGAAATTTTCGCCGGTTTTTATTGCAGAAATTTTCGATTAGACAAGGCGAAATTTTCTGTTAAGAAAAAGTGTATCCGAAAAATTGTCGCCGTTGGCAGCTATGACTACTTGCATTTTATGCAAAGTTTTACCATATTTTGTTAAAACAGTGTTTTATTTTTATCAAAATTATTCATAAATTAGAATATTCGTTTTATATTGTAAAATACTTTTAAGATATTTTTTAAGTTTAGTTTTCCCCTCTTTTCATCACGGTTTAAAGTAATTCTTTAGTGCAAGGCTTGAATCATTTCATTTCCTTTGTCTCAGGCATTTAATCTTCATGTTCTCTGTTAAATTTATTCCAAATTTATATAAGTGCCATATATATAGAAATAAAACATAAATAATTTTACTATTCCTATGCTACTAATGACTGCTGCAAAAATGATTCATATATGGAGGTTATCTGTGATTTTCTTGCCAGACTATATTTTTAGTAACTCATTTTCACATAATGGAAAAAATGTTTCAGCTCACATACAGCTTATGCTTGCATTTGATTTCCGAGTAATAGTTTTTTGCGAATATCGCTGTTCAACGAGTCTATTTTTTTCACATTAATGGGTATAAATCATTCGCAAGAAAAAATTAAACCAGTCACATAAAAATACTCCGTCAATATGAATCGTTGCTCTGTCCAAATACCTTTTCGCGATACTTGGCGTATGTTTCATGTGTCTTTGATGTACTCTGTTCGAAAACTTCTTACTGTTTTGCAGGTGTGTTGTTCATGTGTGGTAGAAATGTTCACAGTATTCTGCAGACTTCATATTTAAAAAATATTATATAGATTACTCTATAAATATTATTTTACAACTCTACTAAAATTTATTAAATATAGACTATTTAATAAATATTGTTAGAGAATAAATACTATCTTTCTTCGGTACTACTTATTTATCCCGTCGACCAAAAATCTATCGCCAAAATATAAGATTAAATGCCAATAAAGTTTGATCGTAAATGTCACATTCAGTTGACTTTAAGTAAGTTACACGTGTTTACGTCACCAAGTGATTTTTATTTCGACGTTTTATTTGTATTTTTATCAACGTTATTCTAATTTATTTGTTCTTTCGTTATTTAAAATAAAAATTATATCAATTTGTATAATTTGGCGAGTGGTTTTCGATATTGGTCGACGGGATAACTAAGTAGTACCCTTTCTTCAATATACATTGCATTCCAAGATATCATGTGCAAATTTTAAAGTGTGATAAAGCATGCTCCAATTCGTGAGAAGAAAAGAAGTCGCATTCCAAGCCGAGCCTATATATCCATTCATAATTTTTATATAAAGATAATGTAGCATTATTTTCAAAAGAATTCCACCAATTTGAATACAAAAGTAAATTTTCCTTAGAATTTCTCGAATTGACTTCTATACGCGTCAAAATCGTAACTGTTACATTAAGCTCACAGGGCATAGAGTGAGACTTGGAATGAGAAACCGTTCATGAATATTCAGGATTGACGAAAATAGGCTGAGCTCTGGCTTCCTATATACAAAAAAACTTTTTTTTCTGTATTGCCTCGTACAGTTTGTACACACTATACATGTATCTTCATATCACCATAATATTATGCAAAATAAAGAAATTACTAGATAGTACCCGTCAAGATTTGACGGTAATTAACGTCAATGTTTTATTCGAAATTTTTTTTAATTTTTAATTGTTTGCTTTAAATTTCATTAAGTATAGAAATATTGACTAATTGCTATATTGTATAGGTGATTCCTATCGATTTAAGGCGTTAGATGGTGCTGTTAGTCTAACACAGGGTTGACGAACCTTTTTGTTGCCGTGTGAAAAATTTGATAAGAAAAAATATTTTGCGTGACCATGACGCGCCAACAAAAAACAAATTTAATAGATGGAAAAATAATGGATAAAATTTACTTAAAATTTTCTATTAAGATTTAAAAAATACGAGAAATATACGTGTAGGTATTACACTATAATAATTATGGAAACAAATATATTTTACAAATAAATAGAAAAAAAAATAATGCGATGTAATTTGATTTATGTTGTTGCATATTAATACCTGGTTAAATTTAATGCAAACTGGACTGAGATTTAATATTATTCAGTTGCGAAAACAGTGGCTCGAAAGCATATATAGGCAGAAAAACTGCTAAAATGGCAAACGCCAGTTTCTTTGAATAGATCTGAAATAAATTCAAAGTTGCTATAACTTTACCATCGGAATTTAATAATGTCTGATAACCAATTCTTGTCAGTAGTTTTCAAATATTGTCTTTGTTTGAAAACTTTTTGAGACCATAATTAATTAGACATGATTAAAACATGCCGTAATTAAAGATTGCCAATTTCCATTTAATCGAATTTAGAAAACATCAGTCGCGGTTTTATGTAATCTCACTTTATTTTGATTCACTACAAGCAATGCCGTGCCAAAATTATTCTTTCGCGTGCCAAAAGTGGCACGCGTGCCATAGGTTCGCCGTCCCAGGTCTAACCTATTCAAGGAAGTGAAAGAATTTTAAGTTTGTAATTGATAAAAAACTATCCTTACTTTTTATCATACGTTTTACTAAACATATTGCGTAGAGCATTTGTTTTTACTTCCTACGGTCTCCAGTTTTTTGAAAAAATAACAATACTTTCTATTTTCAAAATTTTTTAACTATAAGACCATTAAAAACTGTCTTGAATTTTATTTTTATCAGTCTTATACTCTAAAAACCCAAATTTGAAACTTGATGCAGCTAACGATTTATAATATATATTTTTTATTAGTTGAATTTTATTTTACATTTTTATACAAATTTTTAAAAAATATTAAACCACATCAAGGTAATCAAGGTAATTTCTTTTAAAGTTCTTAAATGATTATTTTTTTCCTTCCTCTTTCTTTTTAATTTTTACGGAAGAGAATGGCAAACCTCTTTTTCTGATACACACATATATATTCTTAATAATGGCCAGAAAATATAGCAAAAATTGTAGATCAGTTAAATCTATTGATAATTAACAATTGATAATTGTATGAAAAATATTTTATCTTAAATATTTTAAATATAAAGTTATTATTTTTTAAAATATTCTTAAGTGTTACATTTTATTTAAAATCAAAGCATTTAAATAATAATAATAATAATAATAATAATAAATCATATAATTTCCCCTACTAATAAAATATGTCATTATTGAAATGAATTACGCCAAAAATATTATAAAAATCATTTTGCCGGGTTGAACCCGTGACCTCTGCAAAAATTCAGAAATTTAAACTGATGCTGAATTTAATTTCACGCATGCGCAAATGCGTCCATTTTCCACTGAACTGATTTTACAGAATTACTTTAACATTTATATATATATGATTGTATGATACTAATGCGCCATAAGGTATCTTATAGTTGTTTAATTAATAATAATAATAATTTAAACGGAACTTTTTTTTCTTTCTAATGTGTAAAAAAAAAGTAAAACCATTTTTCATAAACTTCTTACTTATTCACTTCATCATCGTTTGGATCACCATTTAAATTTTCAGGACCCTCCTCATAGAAAAGATGGCAAGTAGTAGAAGCTTCGCCCACTACTTCTTCAAAACTCTCATATGAATCATTATTAAATCTGAAAAAGTAAACCATTCATTATAGAAGCTGAAATTAGATATTGCACGTGTTAATATAAAATTGCATAACAGTACATCGTAACTAAAACACGCAAAAGTTACAGAAACACGATTATATTAATATATTTCTGATACAGATAGGAGTTTCTTTTTTAACCGCACATTTTTTTCACATCGCTCGAGATTTTTCACAATCTTCTTCAGCGTTTTCTTTTCAACATTCATAAATGAAATATTTCGATAATATCTATGTAAATTACGGAGTTGAGATGATATCTTTGATTTAGAATCTAGAATTAAATCCTTAATAGTTTCACTTGCCAAATTAAAAAGAGAATGACATTGAAATAAGTTATTATTTTTGAAGGGAAAATATTTACATCGAAATGAATAAGGAGAAAAGAAATTGATCTCAATGGCATCTGAAAGTAATAAATATTTTTTCCGAGGTAAGTTGAAAGAAAAGAAATCTATTTAGGAAGAAAGTTGTTAATTCAGAAAACTACGAGTTATTTCTGATCATATACATTTACCGTAATCTTAAAATTACTTTTGAAATATTAGCAGTGCTAATGTTTGGAAGATTATTTGTCATTACTTTTCAAATATTACCAGTGTTAATGTTTGGAAGATTATTTGTTATTTTGTAGCAATCAAAAAATTCTATGTACAAAACATATCAAGTGGTAACCAGCTTTAACTTAACAAGTCGGAAATTGTACGTCAAACATGGCAAATGAGGTGCGTTCGTCCTATAATTTGTTTTATAAATATTCAGATCTTGATGCAATAGCTGTTGCATTCTTATACCAAAGTGTATGAATACAAAATTTAGAACGAATATATATTAAATCCAGTATTGCGAGAATAATACGACTCCATCTTAAATTGGACGTCATCGCTATGATAACCTACAATCATTACCGATCAAGGGATATCATTGAATTCATTACGTATGATAGGATTTAATAGAATGAAGGAAATTTTTATTAATATTTTTTTAAGTTTTGATTCGATTTTCACACAATTTGAAACTTGAAAAAAGATATTCACTGATTCTACATATTAAATTTTAAACCATTCGGTTGGTTGATTTTTGCACTGTTGTGTGCGATCAGACGACGACTGCAGGTGATACGTATTTATAGAATTACGAACGCAACTAAAAGGATCGTTCACAGAAGGTTATGTACTAGAATACTTTTGTGTGACTTTTCTTACAACAATAGATTTCGCATACAGCACAATATCAACCCAAAATTAATTTAGTTGTGGGAATGTATAAGTATACAGTGCGAACAATTAGCACCATAATGTATGAGAATTATTTACTCTAGCCGGTTGAACAAACTGTAGACGCTGAACGCAGAAGTCTTTCTTAGAAATGTATTGTAGAGCAACTCAATAAAGTTTCTTCATTATTATCATTTTTTAGATTGATGTAGCATAATGTTATTAAATTGCGTTTTAAATGATTATCGTTCATAGAATATAACTGAAACAAACTCGTTTGTGCGCCCTTGTAAACGGGCTATCCAGATTTTGAACGTGGTAACGTTTTGTATTGAATTTCAATAACATATGATACTTTCATGATTCAACAAATATATTTAACAAAGTTAGAAATTATTAATTCAGGACGGCCAAGCAAAGAAAATAGCGTTTAAACTTTGTTGAAAAGCTTGTATTATTTTTTATATATTTAGATATCTGTTAATAGGACTCATTAGCAAGACATAAAGGAGCGATATAATACCTCATCCACTTTCACACAATTTAGGATGTATTTTTGATCTATTTTGGAATTTAATTTTTCGGAACATCCTTATTATGTAAATGTCTTTAAATATGCAATTTGCAGAACCCATAAACTGATTGAGTGTTTCACTTATTTAAGTTCCTTATTCATGTACAATGTTGCTTAGAACTAAGTAACGTAAACCCGGAGTTTCTTGAATCAAAATTACAATAATTTAGTTTTATTTAAAAAAAAATAACTTGTAGTTTGAAATAAGCCAAATGTCATAAAACAAATATTAAAAAAGTTGTGAAAATTAGGTTATAAGCACACTTAATATTTCGCTAATCTATTGAATACATTGTTGGAAATAATATAATGTTTTCTTACCCATTCGCAGTGATGTATGAACCGCTATTAAATCCTTCGTAGTTGAACAAATCGTGTTCCGCCGAAGAAGAGACTGAAGAACTTTCATACACAAGATCTGGATACATGTCACTGCCGTAGTATGAATTGCTTGGTACATAGTAATGCGGCATATAATAGCCTGAATAACCAGGCACACAAGTTTGGATATAGCAATCAGCACTGAATGCTGCAGGAATTACAGGATAATAGACGATATAACTAGAAAAATAAATAAATTATATGTAATATGCATGTAATATATACAGGGTGTCCATAATTAAACGACCCTACTTTAAAGTTGTCTACAGACAAAACTAGTGTTCATAAAGTTGTGAAATTTTGTGAAAGACATACTAAAGTGATGGGAATTTGTTTAAGCTAAAAATATATATAAATAAAATAGTTCAAAATTTCGCCACCAGAGGGCGATTTTTAATAAATTACACATTTAGCATTACGATAGTTCAGAAATTTTATTTACAGGATGTTCATAATTAATCAACGCTATTTTAACGTTGCCTACAGACGAAAATATTGTTCAGAATGTTGTGAAAATTTTTGGAGGACATAAAAGTATGGAAATTTGTTTGAGGAAAAAAAAATTAGGAGGCCGTTTTTTAACGAATTACACATTTAGCATACATTTACGATAGTTTAACAAATTTTGTTATAACCAAGCATGTTCTGCATGACTTTCATCATTTTCAGATATCATCTGGAATCGTAAGATAGCATTTTCCACAGCTGACCGCAGTGCGTTCTGGGAAATGCTATGAACAATTCGTGAAATGCTATCTATAGAATAAGGTTATGTTAATAAATAAAATTTCTAAACTATCGTAATGCTAAATGAGTAATTTATTTAAAATGGCCCTCTGGTGACAAAATTTTGAACTAATTTTATTTATATTTTTTTTTAGCCTAAACAAATTCCCATCCCTTTATTATGTCTTTCACAAAATTTCACAACGTTGAGAACAATAGTTTTGTCTGTAGACAACTTTAAATTAGGGTCGTTTAATTATGGACACCCTGTATATATATATAACCATTAATTAAACATAACCTACCACCATCAAAAACCGTAATATTGTGAATTAAAGCTGTAAGTATAAAATAAAGGGCCAAATAAATTATTATAAGAATTATTATGGAAGAAAAAAGAAGAAAGTGGACACCGACAAATAATGGAAAAGCTTATATATTGAATTACGTTTTCAAGGGCACAGAATTCAATGATATAAGCAATATGGTTGTTTTCTGTGAGAAAAAAAAAGCTAAAGCTAAAAAAAAAATTTTCATCTGTGCCCGAACAACCATTATAATCAAGTGAATAGATTCAAAATGAAAACAGAATAGAATCAAATAATATGAAATGGAAAATTCAATAAAACCATTTTAAATATTTATAGCATATAAAATAGAAATATTACACAACATACCGATTAATATTTCAGTTTTTTACAATATATCCGCTCGCACATGGCTACCATAATAACGTGAAGATTAAGGTGAATAAAACAGTTAAGAAATCACAGTAATTGATACCAAAGGATGCAGTTAATACATTTTGAAATACCGTGATAAATACAATTAATATAATATAAAAATAAATAAATAAATAAATAGAAAGTAATTACAATATTTAAAATAACTAAAAAACACTTTTAAATTACTTAATTACTATTTAACAATATCGTCAAAATATAGCGGAAAAAAAACCACCTGGTGGAAGAAATTACTACTGAATAGAAGCTGCAAAAGACAAAATTTATAACTTATCATCAAAAGACAAATTTTGGTGCTGCCATCTAGTAGTATTTTTATTATTCAAATATCACAAGCAGAACCAATAAAAGCCTATGAATGTAAATAAAAAATATCAATTGCAAAACCAAACAAAACCTTATATATAGATAATTATAAACCTAATATAAACCACACTATATATCATTATGCACAAAAAAATTAAACTATTGTTAATAAAATTTAAAATAAAAAAGGCATTCAAAATATTCTATTTTCTTACTATTTAAACTACATAAAGAATTTAAATAATTCTATAACATTGATAATATATAGCATATAGCTATAAAATAAATTCAATAATAATTAATATAAATATATAATAAAAATAATATAAAAATCGTTAATAATAACTATTATATATAAGATGTTTATAAAATGAACAGGAAATAAAAACTTATGGAAGTATATAGAAGATTAACAGATACTTAAATTCCCATTACCTAAAAATCTCAAATATAGTGTGTGGATTATGTTCATACAGCCATAAAAATCCAAAAAGTATGAATGTGGGATATTCAAGCACATTAAACCGATAATAAATTTCGTAACACAAAGTGAAAATAGATCAATATTAATAAGAATAGAGGAATAATAAAAATAATTATCCAATTTTAATACATATAGTATAACTTTAGTTATATTAAATATACTTATATGCATATTAATCACTATAAAAAAGGCATACTATTAGTAATTAATATGATATTGTCCTGAGTAAATTAAAATTTAATAACAAATTATTGTAAATTAAATAAAATTTTAATTAAGCTAAATATAATATTAATGAAAGTCACCAATTACATATAAAATATCAAATCAACATCCTGATAAAATACGTATTAAAAATATAGTGATAATACAAAAGCCCCATTTTTTATATAAATTAACCATTGCGTATTATCCAGACAACACCACCCTCCTCCGTACTCTAACATCTACCCACCCATCCAACCTATAATAATTTTTTTTATATTATTTTACAATTTTTAATTTTTTATAGATATTTTTTTATTTTATATTTTTTTGTAATTTTGTTTACGCATGTACAGTGTGTTCACGTATAACCTGACCAACCTTTATTTTCGCAACCGTTGGTCCTAGATGCATACTTTCAATTACAAAAATGGTTTAAATAAGGTAAAGAGTTATTTTTAAAGCGATTTGGGTTAATAAAAACATTTATTAAAAAATTACGAAATTTAAATTTTTATACGGTCCCCCGGTACTATAAGTGATATTTAGTAAAAATTTACTGTGACACTAACAAGTAAGACAAAAAAAGTCCCATTCATCTAACATTAAAATTGACCGAGTTATGAAACTTTGAAATTCATGACTTATACCACTTTTTTGCATATCAAAACAGATGATTTCAGCCATGCTTTCAGGGGTCGTATATAAAGTGCTTAAACTTATTTCAAGGTATCTGAGCTTTGAAAGAAATCGTACAACTATTACGATTGAGTTAACTTAAGTTTCGGATTAGTTAAAATAATTGTATTTTAACATATGTTTTATTTTGTAAGGATTTGAGGCTATGATTTCTTTTCCCAAAAATTATGTTATTTTCATAAGGTTTTATTTAACTTGCAACGATCGTCTTTCTAGTTTAATATTTTTACTCGAACTTTAACTCACGTTCAAATGTCCGATCGAAGTTAAATTTTGCATACTGACTTAAATCCGATGACAATGTACTATTATTATCATTTTCGACGCTTACCATATTATACATACTTATATTAGAGGATAACACAAAAAAATTCGGATAGATTACCGTCAACAAGTTTAAGAAAGAGTTTTAGATTAGATAACATAAACCTGCGATGGTTGTGTTTTTTAACTTTTATAATTATGTTTTATGTATTTTTCAACGCTGAATAAAAAAATTACCTTTGCTTTTAACCATCACATCAGGATTTTTTGCAAATCGTAAATTTCAAGGTTAAAAAATAGCGAAAAATCTGTTACTATAAAATAGATGCAAGACTTTTTTATTCAGTTTAATTTTATTTAATTCAATAATTTATTCGATTTTTTATCTTATACTGGGTTTCTTACAGCTAAACAGCTCAGGTTTCCGATGAGATTGGGAGAGAAGGGGGATCCATTTTAACTTTGAGCTTTTTAACTTTGAAATTTGCGATTTGTGAAAAAACCTGACGTGATGGTTTAAAATGAAGGTCATTTTCGGACTCTGCCCTAAAAAATACATAAGAATCAATTTTCAAAAGCTAAAAAACATGGCACAACCAAAAATTTGAAAGACAGTGTAATCTAACAGCATTTAAAAATATGTATATTTTGTAAAGAATCGAGGCTGTTGTTTTTCATCCTTTTATTTAACAAAAATTTTGTTATTTTTATCCTCTTATATGTTCAGTACAAATTGTATATTTTGCAGTAATATGTCAGAATGATTGAAGATTTCAAATTTATATTGCAATGCTAATTTTACTCTCAACCATTTCTTTAATATATCTGACGAAATTATATTTCTAGTAAATTTATGAATGACCCCTAATTTGCAGCAAAAAATATGCTCCAACTTTAACTTTTACTCGGTCAATTTTAATCGTAGAATAACGGGACTTTCTTTTGTCTTACTTGTCAGTGTAACAGGAAAATTTTACTAAATATAACTTATAGGACCAGGGGACCGTATAAAAATTTAGATTCTGTAATTCTTCACAAAATTGTTTTTTTCGCTTCAAACTTTTTTTTAAATCTTAACTCTGCACCAAATTTTGACCCCTTTTGTAATTGGAAGTATGCATCTAGGACCAACGATTGCGAAAATAAAGGTCGGTCAGGTTATACGTGGGCACCTTGTATATATAATGTGTATGTAATATATATGAGGACGTGAGTTACAAAACTCGCCTTATCCAGAAAACAAAATTTTGGTAAATCGCGAAAAACTTCTGACTGCGTCCATTAAGGGGGCTCAGGGCTTTAATCGATACCGAAAAACATGTAAACAGAGCTCTCGCTTCGAATTCCTATAAAAACAGAAGTATTCAATGTAACTAATTTAAACTTTCTGATATTTTTAAGGTATGTTTGTAGGCTTACAAAATTATAAAATGAAGTACTTCAGTGTAATAAAATAAAAAATATAGCAAAATTTATGGAACAATATTTTCTAAAAAAAAAAAAAAAATTAGGTGTTATATCACCATCTGTAAGATATTTTAACGTTAAATTGACATAAGAACCTCATTTTTGCTTTAAAATCATCAGAAAATTTTACTCTATAGGATGAATTAAGGATATAACTATCACTTAAAGGAAACCTTATTAAAAAACTCTCAAATTTGAAAATTTATAAAACCCTAAAAAAACAAGTTTTTTTTCCCCTTAAAAATACTCAAAATATCAAGCTATCTAAAATATATTAATTCATTCTATAAATAATGATGTTATACGCATGCAAAAAAAATGAAAAAAAAAATTAAGCCATTCCATTAAATAGTATATTTTATTAAATCTTACGGATAGTCGTCAAAAATCAAGTTTTGAGAAAACGCGACTTAAAGTTGATATTAAATGGGTGTGGCTATGAAGTGATTGTTACATAAATGCTTATAACTCCGTTAAAAATGCAAATATTTTTATGCGGTTTTTCGCACTGTGTTCAGAAGTAATTGAATAATCAAAATAGATGCAAAAAAAAAAAAACATTTTTTAAAAAGTTTTCAAGCCCTGAGCCCCCTTAATTTTCATTATGCCAGAAATACACGCCAATGCCAGAGATACACGATAAAAATAATTATTTTTTTGCAGACTGGGGTGTTTTTTTTTTTTTTTAAGTAGGTTCACACATATAATAGATTAATAAAAAAAACTCGATTTTTTAAATTTTGGATAAGGCGAGTTTTGAAACTGACGTCCTTATTTGTGATACGTATGTATTATCATGGAAGACGGTAGTATTCCGAGTGAAGCAGCCTTAAGCCTAAAATGGTATCCTAGTATTCGTAGATGGCTTATATCATATATATGGCTAACTCGACAACAAAGAAAACGTGAAAAGCCGCCCTTTAATAACTCAGCAGATATAGGTCCTATCGTTCTGATTTTTTTAGAACAGTCTCATATCTGCAGTTTAATCGCATATTGAAACTTTTACATTTCTACGTGCAGTATATTTTGAGATCTAAATAGCTATTTTTAAAGCAAAAGGTATGGGAGAAGTTCCTAATGTCAAAATCTCGAAAACGGTTCGGGCGATTTTCTTTAAATTCATATACAGGGTGTTTATAAAGTCCCGGACCCATTTTGATGTTTAATAACTCATAAAATAATAAAGATAGATTAAAATTAATAACATAAATGGTTAGATAGACTCAAAAAGTTTCATGACCCTTGCCAATGAACTTCCACGTGTGCCCTCTTCGTCGCACGGAGAATATCAAGTCGATAGTCAATTTCATGCCAGGTAGCGGCAAGCATGTCGGCATCCACAGAGGCTATTGCGGTTGTAATTCTGCCTTTTAAGTCATCAATGTTCGACACTCTCCTCCTGTAAACATTGTCCTTTACAAATCCCCAAAGGAAAAAGTGCAGCGGCGTTATATCAGGTGATCTGGGTGGCCAAGGAATTGGACCTCCTCGCCCAATCCATCTTCCTGGAAAATGGTCACTCAAAGAAGTACAAACGATGGTACCCTAATGAGGTGGTGCACCATCTAGTTGCAAAATGACATGTGGCTGAAGCTCTGTGAGGCAGTAAGGGATTCCCCAAAGATTAATGTGTGGTGTGGACTAATGCACGACCGAGTCATTGGGCCTTTCTTTTTTACAGAAGAGACGGTCTCATCAATCATATACTTAGACATGTTGGAAAACTTCGTATTTCCACACGTGTCCAATTCCTTGGCCACCCAGATCACCTGATATAACGCCGCTGGACTTTTTCCTTTGGGGATTTGTAAAGGAAAATGTTTACAGGAGGAGAGTGTCGAACATTGATGACTTAAAAGCCAGAATTACAACCGCAATAGCCTCTGTGGATGCCGACATGCTTGCCGCTACCTGGCATGAAATTGACTATTGACTTGATATTCTCCGTGCGACGAAGGGGGCACACGTGGAAGTTCATTGACAAGGGTCATGCAACTTTTTGAGTCTATCTAACCATTTATGTTATTAATTTTAATTTATCTTTCTTATTTTATGAGTTATTAAACATCAAAATGGGTCCGGGACTTTATAAACACCCTGTATAATATGAATATGATTAAGATGAGGTGAATAACTTTTTTTCTTTTTTCTGGGAAAACTCGTTTTATTTTTAAAAATTGCTTTTTTACTGTGATTGGTGAGTAGGTTTGACGTCACTTCGTATGTAGGAGGAGTCTTAATCCTGGCAAAGTCATTTTAGGTATTCTAGGTTACAGTTAACAATCTGAATCTAGGCAGCAAATCATTTATTTTTTATTTTTTTTATTTTAAATATTAAAATGTTAATTATTATGTGTTTTAAAATATTAAATATATTAAATGAAATTTCGATTCATATTATCTTTCTCTTCTGTTATGAAGAAATTATTATTTCGCATTTCTTCTTTTTGTCGAAAAAATATTTAGATTCATTTTTAGAAAAGGGGAAATTTTTTTTTAATTATATTTATTCAATATAATTGTTATTTATAATTTTTTTTCGATTTTCAAAGAAAAATTATTTGCTTTGAAAGAATATTTTTAGTTATTCTCGTATTCAACTTCACCAGAAACAGTCATAACACAAAAATCGAGTATCGAGTTTCAAAATGTTAGCTATCCCATTACATTGCATTTAAACAAACCCAATTCATTAATTTTTCTTTTAAAAGCTAATTTTGGAGTTACAGTAATTTTAATGAGTTATAGTAATCATAGTAAGTAATATATGAGTTATAATAATCATAACATAGTTATAATAAGTAATTCAATTTTTAATAAGTAAGTGTTCTCATTTCTCAAATACTGCAGTTTTAAAATTCGGAAATCTTCAAAAAGTCTATGAAATCTGTGAAAATGTCGAACAAAAATCAGAATTTTCATTTACATTTTTGTTTTTCTCTTACTAAATGCCTGTAGAATTACATTTGCAGACAATAACACCATTTTTCATTTATTGTAAGCTGATATTAGGAAAAAAAAAGCATTGAGTTTCATCCGTATTTCATGCAATTTTTGAAAATTTGCCAATTTTTAAGAGGTTTCTACAGAAATATTTAAAACAAGAATTTAACATATTTTTAGCAGTTGGATTTGTTTAAATACATTCTAATGGGAAATTAAGATCTGAAAACTCAATTTTTAGGTTATGGCGGTCTGGTTGAATTTAGAGTTTATATGTATACAGGTTGAAATTAGACTCTTTGTTTTTTCCAATATCAGTTTGTAATAAATGATAAGCGTTGTTTATTGTCAACAAATGTGACTCTAGAGGCATTTAGTAAAACGAAAGCAAAAATTTAATGAAAAGTTTCGATTATTAACTTAGGTTTGTTTAAATGCAATCTAGTGGGAGTATAACATCAAAAAACTTAATTTTTAGGTTATTTCGGTCTGCGCTGAATTTAGAGTTTATATGTATACAGGCTGAAACTAGAAACTTTTTTTTTTTCCAATATCAGTTTGTAATAAATGCTAAGCGTTGTTTATTGTCAACAAATGTGGCTTTAGAGGCATTTATTAAAATGAAAACAAAAATAACTGAAAATTCTGATTTGTTAGACAATTATTTCATGCTATTTTTGAAAATTTGATAATTTTTAAGTGGTTTATGCAGGAATATTTGAAGACAGCATGCTTTTGAAACAAAATTTAACATATTGTAGCAACTATGTTTGTTTAAATGCAGTCTAATGGGATATTAACATCTGAAAACTCACTGTTTAGGTTATGGCGGTCTGCGCTGAATTTAAATTGGAGTTTATATGTATACAGGATGAAACTCGACTCTTTTTTTTTTTTCAATATCAGTTTGTAATAAATGATAAGCATTGTTTATTCTCAACAAAAGTGACTCTAGAGGCATTTATTAAAATGAAAACAAAAATAACTGAAAATTCTGATTTTTGTTAGAAATTTTCACAGAATTATTCGAAAATGTACAGCATGCGGTTCCAAAAACACTTTAAAATCGATCATCAGTCTGAAAATTGGAGATGGAAAAATATTACGGAAAAATATCGCGAATTCCGAGAAATGGACAGAAAGAAGCAAAAAATTATAGGTTAGAATTTGATTTAGATAGATTTATTTACTTTTATTAGTGAGCAATTATTGTATTTTAAATAAAAAGGTTTAAAAAATAATATTTCTTGATATTCTTCTTAAAAAAGTAAACTTTTTATGTAGTAAAATTTAACAAATCTTTATATCTATGAAACAAACCATAAAAAAGGGTAATTTTAAGGTAGCTGGGTGCCATTGTTATGTATACATTATATGTCTATATATATATATATGTATACATATACATATATGTGGATATATATGTATATATGTGTATATATATGATATATGTATACATATATGTATATACATACATGTATACATAACATTGGCGCCCGGCTAACCGAAAAGTACCAAAAAACCTATTTTGTATATAGGTATGCTTTTTTAAGAGGGTGGGGGGGGGGGGAGAATTAAAGGTGAATGGAAATCACGATTATGAGTTCATACCATTGGTCTTTAATATTTTTTTGTTTTTATCTTTTTATTAGTAACCTAAAAAAAGTAGTGATATTAATACAAAAACCCCTTAACGGGTTAAAAGTTTGTGACGCAGCACTTATTGCTATAAGAATTTTAAATATGGAAGTTAAAAATAATGATATCAAATTTTAAGTGACGCTCTGCTGTTAATTAATGTATATATATGTACATACATTTATATTATTTATTTCATCATTTTATTTTTGTTTTATTTATATTTGCATGTGTAAGGATCATGTTAAATTTAAAAGGATGTATAAAAATTTATTCATTGATGCTTTATCATTCACATCTTTCATAAATTCAAAATATGAGTTTTAAAATATATGATATCAAAATTTAAGTGACGCCTTGATGTAGCTTTAAACAAATTGTTTTAAAATTCAGTTTCAATTGTTTTCGGTTTGGCTAAATATATTTACACATTTAACCAAAACTTTTAATTTACCAATACACTGTTAAAAATATCATTCTCACTGAACCTATACAATGCACTGTAATGTATTTATATGAAAAAAATGATTTATCTTTTGTGCCACGCCATCCAAAATCAAAAGTAAAATTTATGTAAATGATTTCTGTGCGTCATTGTATCCAAACTAAATAAAATGTATGCAAATGGATAATTAAAAGAAATATTGTTTTGTTCTTGTACGGCGCAAATCATGTGCTGCGCAACCCGTTGCCCCTCCCCCCCCCAAAAAAATGCAAATACTTTTACTTATGTAAAATAATTGATAGAATTATAATTGGTATCCCACTTAAAGAAAGCATTAAATTTCAAGCATTTTCCAAATATAGGTCGGTGAATAAGTGCATGCTTGAACGTTTTTCCCCCGTGGGTGGTGTTATAAATATTTTAATTCATTAAGTAAAATACTTATTTACGGTTTAACGGTACATACTATATTTTTTCGGATTTAGTTAAGTTGAAATAAATGCAAATAATAAAAGATGGCGATTAAAATGTTCGAAATAAAGATTTAATGTTTTTTCATAAAATTTTCATACAGCCAAAAAGCTTAAAATTAAAATTAAACTTGTAGTTTAACAGCTTAACTTTACTTCCACTGAAATAACCACAAAATTCGTGACGACTTGAAGGATAAAGATACAAGATGTTCACAATCTTTGGAATAAAATAAAGGGATAACAAAGTGCAACAAGAACACTGTTTCCCACTGAACAAATTCTTTAAAAATTCACGATACAATACATCAAAACGTGTCTAGCTCTTTATTTATAACTTTTAAAATAACTCTTTTTGAATCTTTTTAAAAGATATAATTTGCAGTATATCAAGTGTGATGATATAACGCGAAAGTCTGTGTGTATAGTAGTTCAATCGGTGATACCCTTTATGTGGCCTCTATGATAGAGTGACTGAATACGGGCTGTAAAATTTGATTAGCAGAGATGATTGTCGACAAAAAAGAACGGATAGGCATTTGTCCGAACTTGATGTTATAGTCAAGCAAATGCTTTTTGACGCATTTTTCAACCAATCAGACACATTCAGGCGAATATCTTGAGTTTCAGGAATATAGTTTGACGTAGTTTAAACAAAAACATCTACCTGAGTACACTTCCTGCGAAAATAGTCCCACTGCATATATGAAGAAACCCTAATACTATATATACTATTATCTTCATATTTCGATATTCAGTTTTTAGTTCAGTCTTCGCATTCAATAGTCACTTTCAGCACCTTGTTGATGAAGTGACATTTTGAGGAAGGACAAGTTAAAATGAATAACTATACACAATTTGGCAGTATGAATTGCTTACACACGATAAAGAAGCCGGTGATAAATACAAATTTTGATTTATTTATTCATCCATTAAGGACAATAATCACTGCTGTCAGCTAGCAGAAATTAATGCTACATGAAATCTTTTTCAAGGACACCGGCCAAGTTATCTTGCATGAACTGTAGAAGATTCTTTTAAATGTACTTACCTCGGCATGAGATAGAAAGCCGGATCGTAGACACATTCATCATAATAAAAACTCTCATAATCATTGAGGCCATACACCTAAAATTCAGTAGAGAAAGATAGTTTATAAATTGAAAAAATATTTTTAATAAAAATGTAGATCAAGAAAAACAAAACATTGAAATTCCTTTCAGGAACCGTCTTTTAGAATATAATTTGAAAATTATAAATTGCAAAACTTTTCCCTTTATGAACAATAATAGTTAATTATAATGCTTCCTTAAGGAAGCATTATCACCGACTCATATTTTTTTTAAAATATCTATCGAAATGACAAAATTATTTGTGACAACTTAAAATTAAAAGAATAAGTCAATCTGAGTTATGTAGAATCATTATATGTAAAATGTCACTAGAAAAAGTTACGGTACTCTTGTATTATCCGTGCCGCGGGAGATAAACTGCGATATTTAAGGTTTTACGATATTTAAGGATCATTTTTGTGTTAAATTGGAGTAATCAATAAGCAATAGATATCTATTTGAATACTTCTTAAAATTTAACAGAAGAAAAGACGCTGTTCATTGATGCTTGTTTATTTTTGTCGAAATTTATATAATGTAATTAAAATTCAAATAAATTTAATGACTTCATTTGGCGGGGTTTAAATTGATTTTGAATGGATAACAGAAAACAACGTGTAAATTGGATTAGCAATTTGCAGCCATTTTTGGCGATCTATTTTTCTGGCAGTACCTTATAAGTACTAAATTTATTTTAAAATGGATTCTGTTATTTCATAAAGATGATGTCATTTTATTCATTTTGTTTTTACGTTCGTGTTAATTTAGACTTACGGTTTTTCTCGATACGTGAGAAAGCGAACTTTCTATGCAATAACCTCCTCTAAAAAATACAGTATCATCATACATACGTAGATTAAGGTGAAAAGGAACAGAGAAAACACATTTTATAATACCATATTAAGAGAGTACCTATCTTCTACAAGAGAAAAAAAAAGTAATAAAGCACCTAAAGAAAGAAATTCGAGCGATTTATTTGAATTCCACCAGATGCTGTTCAGAAAAGTGGAATCATTAGCAGATTGGTTTGAACATTTGAAGAATTTTAATTTGAACATCTCAAAACCAAAAAAAGAAAAAAAATACTTCATTTGTCAACTGAGAAAAATAATTAATTAACAAAATGTATTTTGACATTTAAGCATAATAGAACTTGATGGTGAACTTTGAAAAATTAACGATTGAACTTTTTCTGACATTTCTTATTTAAAGTTTCCACCAGTTTTGTGTTTTAAATACTCACATTTATGAGTGGGTGAACTACACCACATAAGTTAATAATACAGAAAATACTAGCCCAAAATGGCCATTATTTAAAAAAAATATGGTGTAAATTTAAAATGTACAAA
This sequence comes from Maratus speciosus, assembly GCA_963932465.1. Lineage (NCBI taxonomy): Eukaryota > Metazoa > Arthropoda > Arachnida > Araneae > Salticidae > Maratus > Maratus speciosus. Next base: position 37,463,882 of record OZ010791.1, on the reverse strand, counting down.
TTGAAAAAATATTTGTATTTTTCTTAAGAAAGTCGTAATTGTTAATATGCTATGAAATGTTTTGTTATCTCTATGATTTTCCACAATGATTTCATATTTATGTGAGCAGGAAAATTCAGGAAGCAAGAAAAAAAATGATATTATAAGTTTTGTGAAACAAGAAAAATAGTTTTTTTGTCTACTATTTGTTCCCAAAATGATGTGAAAATAAGCGAACATCAAACATCGTAAATGTCACATTCAAATCATATATATATATTTGTAATTAACATTACAGAAATAATTTTAATGTATCCATTCTTATATGACTAACAAAAACACGTGTGATTTACAACAACATTAATTTTGAAACCTACGGTATTAAAATTATCAATTGTGTTAAAGTAGATTCATAAAGCCCAACAATGAAAAGTGAAATATATATCATAGATCAATTTATTTTTTACGTGTTATTCGGGCATATCATGTGACTACTGTCTATGTCATTATAAACATATTTTTCCTGATCCGGCACATACAGTAACTTCGGAGTTCTCTTAACTTAAACAGTAAAAAATAAATTCATGTCAATCACTTTACATTGCAACGTTCCCGATTATGAACAATGGATTGTAATTACATTTATATGACACTTATTCGAAGAAAACACTGTGTGTCATAACAGAAAGAAGGCCGCAAATTTGAGGCAAAAAATAAATATCAGACAAAAAGTGGAAATTTTGATAGAAAAATCATAAAAACGGTTACTCTTTGTCGTCAGAGCATTGCTTCGACTTCTCTTTAAAAAAATACACTCTTGTTAAAATCAAAATATAGCTCGTATTGTTTCCAAAATGAAAATGGTAATCGATAGTACAGTGTCCTTATCCGGGATTGAAAGTCAAAAATATTCTTCAAACGAAACGCCCGGAAAGATCAGGCCATACAGCCCATAAAACTTCATAGTATTTTTAATATTTTAAATTTTAGATAAGAATATTGCTAATAAGTTACTTCCTCAACACATCTTTAAAATGGACTAAAAATTTCATTTTGAATCATAATCCCAAAGAAAACTGCAATTATAATCGCAATGGAATTTTCGATGCAATGAATACACCAAAGAAAGTAGGTAAAGAACTAAAAAAAAAATCTCTTTTATATTTATTATATATTTCATTTTAAAAATGATTTTTGATTATTGCAAAAACGTCGTTTGGAAACATTCTTAAAATTAACTATTATTGATTCTTACATCATTTTTTAAATCACTGTTTGAATCATTTAATACTACTGTATGAAGAAATGCCTAAAAATGCACCAAAACTTGGCATCTAAGATTAAAAAAGCAATTCAAATTTAGGAAACAATACCCAGTTTCCAAAAGAAAGTACTTTTGGATCTGAATTCAATCTATAAAGGGTTATTAAGTCCTAATAAGCAATACGCCCTCTAAGAACTAAGTAAAATTAGAAAACCAAATACAAAATATGTAAAAATTCTGCAAATAACGTACTTCATCAACAAGCCCTGAATAGGAAGTAAAATGTTGATTTTCAACCATAATTACAAATGTAGATAGCTCTGATGCAGTAAAATACAACATACGCCAAAAATAGTCGGTAAAAGACTCAAGTAAGATCTTTCGTTGACATTGATTGTTATATGATTTTCATTGTTGAAATGATTATTGATTATTGTGAAAATATCGTTTAGAATCCTTTTTAAAATGAACAATTGTTCATTCTTACATCATAGATGTAAATCACTTTTAGAATCAATAAATACTACTATATGAAAAAAAATCTAAAACATACATTGGAAACCTGAAAAATAGTATAAAAAATGCAACTAAATTTAGGAAACACCGCCCATTTTTCAAAAATATGTATTTGTCGATGTGAACTCAAAGAAAGCTTAACAAGCAATATGCCCTCTAGCATAGCTACCACTTTTACGCTTTTTCCCTACCACTATATTTGAATAGAAAATTTTGTCTTATTTAGTCGTCGAAAATTGAGTATTACATAAGGGAAATTTTTCCGTTTAGAAATAGTGGTAGGAAGAAAGCATAAAAGTTAGCAACTTCGCCTCTAAGAACTATGTCAAATGAGAAAACCAAATAAAAATTTCGTAAAAATGTTGCAAATAACTTACCTCATCAAAACTCCCTGAATATAAACTAAAAAGTTGATTTTCAACCATAATTACAAATAAAATCGTAATGATAGCACTGATGCAGTAAAATACAACATACAGCAAAGGTAGCCGGTAAAAGACTCAAATAAGTTCTTTCGTTGACAATGATTATCATATTTTTTTCATTGTTGAACCGATTGTTGATTATTTAGAATTATATCCTTTAATCATTGTTGAAAACAACAATTGTACATTTTTACATCATAGGATTAAAAAAGGCTCGATTTTGTGAGCACAAAAATTCAGGAAGAAACAAGAAATAAAATGATATTATAGTTTTGTGAAACAAGATTTTTTTTTTTTTTTTTTTGTCTACTATTTGTTCCGAAAATGATGTGAAAATAAGTAAACATCAAACATTGCAAATGTCACATTCAAATCATATCTATTTTTTAATGTAATATCGGATTCATCCCCCCCTCCCTGTATTTTTCAAAAGAATACATTTTTAGATCTGAATTTAACGTGTAAATAGTTATTAAGAGTTAACAAATAACAAAGGATATACGCAGTATATCAAATGAGAAAAACAATTAAATTAGAGTTTTAAAATTTACGTAAGAATGCTGCAAATAAAAAGTGAAATTAAACAAATTAATATTATTAAAATGATTTCGAATATAGAAATCCCTGTTTACATCTCGGAAACTCCACAACACTGTCGTTTAAATCGCGTTTTTCGTAGTGTTACAATTACGTAATTTTTAGGAAAAATCCGAAGAAATTTTCTCCACCTTTATCCCTGATTTTAAAGGGATTTATTTCTCCAAATGACAGCCAATGCATCGAAAAGAGATGTGGACCCAAATTTACTGTGTAGTGTACTAAAATAACAAAATAGGAACGAGATATAAATAACTCCCAAATGCACACCATCTTTAAACTGATATATGAGTTATGAACAAGTTCTTTAATTCAAATAATATTATTACATTCATGATAAGTTAAAAATACCAAAAATAAAAATGTGTATTTAATAGCTCTCCGTATTGCAGTACGTGTCGCTCATATAAATATTTAGGAATAAAAAAATAGATAACGAATGTCATTCTATAGAATAATCACATTTAAATTTTTGTTCGTAGTTAATGAATGCGCAAAAGTTACTCATTCTAATTATATCCGTGTTTTGTATAAATAACTTTATTTTTTTTAGTGCAGGGTGTCTGCCGAAAGATCTCGTAACACGGAACTTAAAAATCTATTTATTTTAATTTTAAGTACTACATTTTCAGAGATATTATGGAAAGTGTACTGCAAAAATACGCCACCTCCTGTATTTTCGGAACTACTGAAACTAAAATAATTTAAAAAATTAGTAGCAGTAGGAGTTCATTTAAGCCTTGCAGGAAAACTATAGTGATTATCCTAGGTTAGATAGTTTCTGAGAAAATCGCATTTTTCTGTTATACGAAAACATTACTTTGCGAGCGCTGAGCGTGGAAGTTGAGAAAAGTTCGAGGTATCTGCCGATGCGGAATTTTGTGCGCGAGTAAAACTAGCATTTGACCGATTATATTTTTAAATACATGGTAATAAATGAACAATTGTCCCCTTTCACAGCAATAGTCTTCAAAGAAAATATAGATGACATACGTATTCGTGTGGTATGACTCCCCTGGAAATATTGATGCCATATATATTTGTGCGCTGGGGTGTTGTTCAATGTGTTTAGGTAGTAAAAGACCGAAGTTCTTTTTCAAAGATATAAGGAAAAAGATAGAAATACATTTAAATGAAAGCATGCGCTTTTAATTCGGAATTTATTCAGGCGATGCCGAATCTACATGCGTTAACCTACCATGCTAATATCTGCCTTTAATTTTATGTCCCAGTTAGACGTGAAAATAAATGAAGTAACTTTAATATAGCTTTTTGATAAAAATCAATAAAAAGAAACAGACAAATTTTCTACGAAATTTTAATGATATTTATATGAAATAGAAGTATATTTTAGGAAAATACTTTAGGTTTGTTGCATTTTAATTCTGTAGGACGGCTCTATATAAAATATATATATGACAAAGAAGAAGCATGCATTTCAAAAGCCAGAAAACGTATAATTTGACTGGAAGCGCACTTCTAGAAATAACCAGCTAAAGACAAGTATCTTCCAGATACTCTCATGAAGCTGTGTATGTAAAATAACCAGGACTTATTGGGGGACATGTTTCAATTTGAATGTATTGTCTGTAGCGTACATATTTCTGAATTTTAAGTGTTACGCGTTTCTTGAACATTTCTTCAACTTTGATTTATATTTCATAATATTATAAATCAAAATTACAAATTAATCGTGATTCATATTTAAATAAATAAACATCATGCTGAAAACTGTAATTGAACAATTAAATTGGTTTAAAGTTGATGTACTCGACACAACCCTGCGATCAGTATTGTAGATAAATAATGTCATCTACTTTTCTAACTCGAATGATAATCTTTTGCCTTATGAGTTAGTATAAATAAAGGTTGTTGAAAATGATTTGCTACGTTAATTAAATTTAAAAAATCAAAAAGCCCGACTGCGTAAAAAGCGAGCTAATCAATTATTTCTTATCAATATGAAACTATTTTTTATATTACTTAGTTATTTTTTTTATTTACTTGTATTGATGAATTTTAAGTTGTATTTAATTGTTAGTTCCTATCTATAAAGACTGTTTTGATGAGGCCTATAGATGTCTATGAATGTTAGAGTTGCAGTAAAGGTAGAAATCCTACATACACAACTTCCAGGTCGTGTAATATTTAAACGGAGCTTCTGACTGTAAAATAGTGAATGAAACATCGTCTTCATTTTGAAAGACCTATCCAATGACATGCCACTCAATAAGGTGCGAAAAATTTTTTTCGTCTCTACTGCCATTTTTTATTTTACGGCCGCCATTTTGAATTTATAAAAATAAAACCTAGCCTATAACCATCGGACGGTTTGACAAAAACCTGATTCATTAAAATCCATCCAGCAATTGGGGTGTTTCGAGGGTATAAAGAAATCCACATACACAGATACGCGTGAAACACATAACCCTTCTTGGCAGTCGGGTAAGAAAAAGATAATCTCTTAATATACAAGGTGGCCATAATTAAACTGACATTACTCGGAGTGTGCTGTACCGCGATCTAATTGAGAGAATGAGGCCGAATTTTGCAAGAAGTTTAAACAAGACGGGGCACGAAGGATCGACCCCCCCCCCCCAAAAAAAAAAAACAGTTTCAATAGCCAACGCTAAGGGAATATGTAGCGCTGTGTAACAGAAAAGCGAGTTTAAAAAAAAGCAGAATCAATACTAAAGTCGCTAAATGTGCTAAATAAAAGGTAATTTTATTTCAGTATTGATTCCACATTTTTTAAAACTCTCTTTTCTATTACACAGAGCAACATATTCCCCTAACGGTGACTTTTGGAACTAATATTTTTTTCGCGTAATCCTTCGTCCCCCGTCCTCTTTAATCTTCTTGCAAAATTTGGAGTCATTCTCTCAATTAGGTCGCGCTACAGAACACTCCGATTTCTGTCAGTTTAATTATGGCCACCTTGTATTTAGGGAAAGGAGGTAGTCATTATTTTGGTAAGCACTTGGAAATTGTAAGAAATTTGTTAGATGTAACTGTTTTGCAGCTTCAGATGATGTGCACAAGCGTTGCGTGGAGCAAATTTGAATCTGGATCGCATTCACAGTTTTCGCTTTCGTTTAGACTCGTCACATACGTGAAGCATTATTTCTTACTTTATCAACTATTATGAAAAACTTTTTAACACTCAAAACAATGAACTTTTGTCTATATCTCAAATAGATTTCAAAATACGGCGAGATAAAAGAAGGCTGGGCGCATTAAAAAAAAACGTAACTGTAAAAGTAATTCAGTAAACACCAAAATTTTTCCGATGTCCGTCTGTTCTATTTGCATCAAATGAAGGTTATTGCTGCTGCTGCTGTAAAAAAAAAAAAAAATAAATAAATAAATAAATAAAATAAAATAAAAAGAGACCAAACAAATCTCGGAAAAAATTATTGCGTTTCCTCAATTATTTTTTGATTTTTTTCAATGCTTTCAACCATTTTTACTCAACCTATACGTTTTATTTCTCTCTATATTTACTAATTTTTTTTTTACTAAATCTATATTTACTACAAATTACTCACAATTGATGTAAATTATACATTAGAATCATGTAGTATTTATTCCTTATTTCTATTACATGCATAGTTGAATTGATTAACTACTTTATTATAATTACGGCTACTCCTTTTTTACGGGACTGCACTGGTGTGGATTATATTTTTAGATACTACGTTTAGTGTGAGAAACCGTGAAAACACAAGTGAAACATGCATCACGGGTTAATTTATTTTTTGTCTATTTATTCTTCTCACATATGTACCTACTAGCTACAGTGAGCAAAAAAAGTATTTGCACACCAGGTAAATTTGTTGTAGCATATGTATAAATAAATAAAAAGCAACTAAGAATTAAAAATACCAACACTTTTACAAAACAAATAAACATATTTAATATCTGGCTTAATAATTATATTTAAAATATGAAAACATAAAAAAGTAGCATTTGTACTGCCAAAAAAATATTTGCACAAATAGAACTAGAGGAATTATTTATAAGTTAAAAACAGTGGAAACGAATATTTAATATGCATGCTCTTTGCTTCAATTACAGCTTGTAATCGTCTGGGCATTGATTCTATTAATTTGTGACATATTTCACTGCTGATTTGTAGCCAATCTTCCCTAAGAGCTTGCTTAAGTTCTGATTTGTTAGAAATTTTCTTTTTCCTTATTTTCACATACAAAATATGCCATAAATTTTCAATCGGATTGAGGTCTGGTGATTGTGGTGCAGTTTTCAATTGATTTTTTACATTATAAAGCAACCATAACCTCGTAATATATGCAGTGTGTTTCGGATCGTTATCCTGTTGGAAATAATATGAATTAGGAATTCCTAATTTCAGAGCACTATTAGATAAATGATCTCGCAATATATTAATATATTGTTTAGCATTCATATTGCCTCCAATAAAGGTCATTTTGCCAACTCCGTCAAAAGACATGCACCCCCAAATCATTACATGACCACCGCCATGTTTTACAGTTGGTTTCAAGTTTTTAATTTGAAGAGAAGTATTTGGCTTTCGCCATACAGTTTTCTTACCATCTGAGCCAAAAATATTGAACTTGCTTTCATCGGAAAAAATAACAGTTTTCCAAAAGTCTAGTGGTTTGCTGACATAAGCTTTTGCAAATTCAAGTCTTTTCACCCTATTTGTTTCACTAATAAATGGTTTTTTTTCGAGGGACTCTTCCTCGAATATTTGCATCATGAAGAATATTTCTAATTGATTGTGGTGTAACTATTGTTCCCGACGTTGAAGCGACATCAACAGCCAATTCTCGAGCACTTAGAAAAGGGTTTTTTGAAGATTCTTTTATGATGGCTCTCCTTTGCCTGGTATTTAGCTTTCTTGGACGCCCAGTTCGCGGCTTATTTATTGTCGAACCAGCTTCTTTTTTCTTCTTAATTACATAACGAACACTAGAAAAGTTTAGATTTAATTTTTTACCTATTCGTCGGTAACTTAATCCAGAATTGTGAAGAAATATATTCTTCTCACGGGTAACAACAGACAGTTCACACGTTTTCGGTGCCATTAGAACAAAAACTCCCCAGAATCCCTGCTCCAGTTAATATATTACGCGACTTTAAAGTGCGGGGCTAATGTACTGCGGGACTGATATGCTAAACGTTTGCATAATGTTCACATTTAATGACTTTTTTAACAGTCAATGCTTCTTGTTCAAATACTTTTTAGGTATGAGAAAATATTAATTTATTTTTTAAAATGTGTAGTATTACTGTTTAAGGGAAATGGGTAGTTTTTTTATTTTCTTCTTATTTAAATAAATGAATAATTAAGATAATAGTATCAAATTTGCTTTCTATGGTTACTTATGCAAAAAATCGTCTGCGTGCAAATACTTTTTTTGCTCACTGTACCTACTCATCTATGTAATTTTATTAAGGTCCTGTACATTCAACTCGTGTTGATTTACTGTATCTTAACAAACAAACACACACACACATGAAAAAAAAAAAAACCCCTCATGTAAACATTTTACAGGGAAGTGTTTCCAATTGTTAACAAGAAAATGAAATTTAATTTTTTTGATACTGACACGAAAGTGGTTTGATTTTTTAAAGACAAAAATTGAATTTCAAACATAAAACGAATATTGCAGAGAAAATCACAAGAACAGATTTTTTTTTTTTTTTTTTTTTTTTTTTTGTCGGAGCCCCGCTTCGACCCGGCACGATCGATTTAAAAATATTACACACATTAACAAAAGAATAAGAATGGAAGCTAGTTGTGTCAAGATCACGCCGAAGTTTTAAAATAAACTTGACGGATGGCCAATCCCAAAACTTTTTTCTATCTCATACTTTTGAAATTAAAAAAAAAAAATCTTACATACGTTACTACTGAAATCTTATTACTTCGATACTAGACCGACCTTGATTCAACTTAAATTTCTGGTTTAGTTTATTAATCTGAGTACAAACGAAGTAATATATGTAACAAAATCAACAATTTTTGTTATTCTGTTGTACGCCAGCTACTTGAATTTCGCCGCTTAGCTAGATAATGGAGTTATAAATAAAGAGAAGGAAACATATAGTGCACTGTCTACCAGATGCGAGTCAAGTAACTGTGGAGGTTGTCACAAGATGACGGTTGCTTTTTTAAAAATCGGATTTACAGTTTCTGAATACCGCCGGTGCAAACTGCCCACCAGTAAAATTGAATGAAAAATTTTATCTTATTTAAGCATCTTATTCATGGAAATATTTTATCACAAATACGATAAAAACTTCTATTTGTTTTTACTGGTGTCAGTTTGACTGGTAAAATAGTCAGTTTGTTTCACCCGATGTCAAAATAGGGTGGAAACGCAGGGCCTGACTACCGCAAAAGTAAAGTTCCAGCAGTAAAAATGAAAATCTGTTCCTGCCATTATTTATGACTGATATTTTGCATGAATAAGTGCTTTAACCTCGAAGAAAATTTCTATATAAATTTATTGGTGGAAGTTTTAGCCTGAAATAATCAGCCCTTGGGAAAGCGGTCAAAGTTGAAGCTTCATTATATTAAGGATAGGTCAGTTCCTCTTTATTAATAGTTCCATGAGTGCTTGTCACTGCACGAGCATCTGATGTAAACAGAACTACGAAAAATCGAGAAAATTGCCCAAAAATTGTTTTCAAAGTGCTACCTTCCGGAGGAATATCTCCCTTTTTCCCAAGTCAAAAACATATATGTGAAAATTGGTTCAATTCCATGCACAACTTCGTTGACTTTCCTATTATTAGAATAAATAAAATGGCAGGAAAAACACTATTACAGCTCCCCCTTCAGACAAATTATTAACAAATTCAATTGGAACCTGTCTGACATAGCCAAAAACATATACCGTATTTACTCGTGTATAACGCGCACCCCGTACTTTACAAGAAAAAATAAAGAATTTTTTTATCTCGTATATAACGCGCACCATGAAAGATTGGATTAACGTTGTGAGGGAACGTCGGCTAGATGCTTTACGTCCGCCATCGATGCTGGTCCTGGAATGCTTCCGTGGACACACGACACCCGGAGTAAAAGCGAAAATTCGTCGCTCAAGTGATTTGGTTCTGATACTAGCTGGGATGACGAAAGTGCTGCAGCCCTTAGATGTTGTCATCGCCCGAGCATTTAAGGTTGCATTTCAACATGCCTACAATCAGTGGATGACAACAACAGATCACAACTTCACTCCAAGTGTGCCTCTTTCTCAACTGTATGTGAGGGGATTTGTGAAGCTTGGAAATCCATCTCAGCCGAGATGATGATAAAGGGCTTCAAAGTGACTGGAATTTCCACTGAGATGGATGGAACTGAAGACGATGTAATTTACGAGGATACTGACTGTGCTAGTGAAGACGAGGATAACAGCAGTAAGCGACAATGAGAATTGCTAATTAGCATTTAAATAATGTTACTAGAGCTGTATTTTAAAAAAATGCAAGGAGTGAAATAAAGATGCAGCAATACCTCTATTAAGTAGTATTTTTCCAGTTTGTAATGAAAATCGTGTAATTACATACAGCAGTAAAAAAATATTCCGTGTATAACGCGCACCCGGGGTTTTTGCCCTAAATTTTTGAAAATAAAGTTCGCGTTATACACGAGTAAATACGGTATATGAAATTTTGTTTGATTCTACGCAGAACTTCATATACTTTTGTATGATGCAAACAGGAGACATGAACAAAAAGATACAGACACGGAGAGACAGACATTTTGTAAAAACATTTTTTTTTTCGGATCTTTGACTCCTAAAACGTCTGAATCCTTTGAAAATCGAATGTTAAAACATTTTCGATTACAATACTTTACTCTTTAGAAAGAAGAAATGAAAAAAAAAATACGTTAACCCACACGCACCGGAAAGTCGACTTAAAAAGAAATAGATTTTCCTATAATATCATTTTTAACAGACTTTCGAAGAACAAAGTTATACAATCTGCCGGTATCTTTTTCTTCTGTGTAAGTCCGAGCATAACCCTTGAACGCAATGTTTGACTTTCACACTTCTTTGTTTGATAAAAAAGTTGCAGTCTGCAGATGGTTCTGTTATCAAAATATTTAGATCTAAAATTGATATGTTTGTCTATCTGCCTAGTGGTTGGCAAAATTGACCCATCAATTGTAATTTTTATAGGGTGTTAAAGAACATACAATATTTTTCGTTTTTAAAAGAGTCGTCGTAACATTTATAATTTTTTTTCTACCGCAAAACTTTTAATATAATATCCTCTATGCGTCAATAAAACATATTGACAACATTGAGAAATAAAATGTATGTAGATTATAGTTTTGCATGAGTTGGGCCAACTCGAATTTACTGATACCCGTCTCCCTCCCTGGTTTCGGTCGGATCTGGCTGGCAATATTTTTTTTCGTTTGTGGGTCGGGTTATTTTTAATTGTTCCGTGTTCGGGTGTGTCTCGGGTTGGCATTTGATTCTTGCTTATCATATTTGGCAATTAGTAATTTAAGAAGAATGTCCACATTATAAAGACAAATATATATACTATTTGAATCTAAATTTGTTTATATGTATTACTTTTTCACATAAAAATAAAATTGACATTAAAAATGTATTTGCATATACATATATACAATAAAATATGATACATGCATTAAATTATACGGTTCAAGTGTGTTGGATTCGAGTCTCATTTAGAGTACTAAAATCGAATTTTTGTATTCAGTGTCTTACAGCGACTCGAACAGAATTCTAGCTGGGATAACAATACAGGATTGCTACAAAACATAGAAATAAGAAACAAATCCCCTGTATTGGTCTTTATTTATTTTTTATTTATTTATATGTCTCTATAATAATGTTGATTCAAAAATTATCGTTTGTAATCGTCACTGAAATCACTATATGTATATTGTTACTTCATCTTTACAAGTCAGCTTTCCATCACCAATTTTTCATTAGAAACCCGTCATTAGAAGAGTGAAAAATAATGTAAACTGAAATATCGTTAATCTGAGGTCAAATTATGATTTCAGTTTTACAGAAGATTATAAGTTCTCTAACAGGAGTACATATCGCAAATTTTCGAAAAATAATGTGCTTTGACCTAAGAACGACCTGTGAACAGTTAATGCGCGTAGACAAACATGATCACATCTACGAACCATGTAAAATGAGAGAACCAATTTAAATACAGTCCAAAAATTTAGATAAAAATTATGTAAATAAGTTACCTCGTCAACGCTCCCTCCATAATCATTAAATTCGTAAGAATTTTCCATTTTCACAATGAAAATATTAATTAAAATACAGATGCTTTTAAAACACTAAGTACTTTAATCAAAGCCGGTGAAAGACTCAAAGTAGCATTTTTGCAAAACACTAATTATTAATAGTTTCCATTGTTAGAACCATTGTTGACAAAGTTATAATTTATCTTGAACAAATAAATATTTTTTTAATACAAGCATTGTTAACTATAAAATAATACTTCATTGTTGAGACTGCTGTTGCGGAATAATTGTTGTTAATTTTTTTTCCACTCCCTTGTAAGTAAAGCCCCTTTAAATAATGTTTGCAATCAGATTAACTTCTGAACCATTCTACGTAATTCAACGAACCATTCTCAGTTACTCGCAAACAAATGCAGCTATTCGGCAAATAATCCCTTTAACATATTTTCTAATTCCATAATGTTCCTACAGAACAACAAATTGGAAGAGATGCGTTTGTGGTCTCCAGAATAAACTTGGCGATTTTATTCACAAACGCGCCAAATTGCCATTTTTGAAAATGATCGCCATTCTGAATTTCCGAGATAAACCGATCTAGTAGTTACTAAAGTGTTTTTATCGTCTCTTTAAATGAGTGATGTCTAAAAATTTTGAAAGCGATCACCATATTTCAAAATAAAATTTCCCCCTAGTTTTATAATTACGATCAATTTGAATAACTAAATTTCTCGTAATTCCGTAATTACGATCAATTACAATAACGTCATTTTCAGCCTATTAATATAAAAAATATTTAAAAAATATTAAAAATTACAAACGTATGCTTCAATTTTAATAAATTTAGTATCTAAATACAGAAAATCAGGTCATAAAATTTAGTTTTAAGAAACAATACTTACAACAAAATTACTTTATTTACTTAATTTACGAAAATAATGCTTACATTATCCAGACAAATTAATTGAATTTTTGAATGCAAAAGTAACAAATTGATATTTTAAAGTTAATGTTAATAGTGTGAAATTAAGATATTTGTTAATCGTAAACATGTTTTATTAAGAATGCATAGCATCCGATATTCTGGATCGGAAAGACAGTTTAAACATTATAATAGCTACTCGTAAACGTTTTCGAAAATTAATGGCAATTAAAAAAATCATAAAATGTTTATTAAATTTCAGAAATATATTGATTATTGAAGATTCTAAAAATAAACGACATTTTTCGTAATCATGTGTGACTTGGTTGAGGTTAGTTACTATGTGATTTCATTTATGACTATATAATTTTGTGGAACAGATGTTATATATTCCCGAGGCCGCCATCTTGGATCTTTCTTGTCGTGATATCCCCTTTTCCGCCAAGTAGTAAATGTCACTAAGCAGCGATTTATGCGCATGTTAGGCTTCAAGGGGTTGCCAGGTCACGTCACTCGTCGGGGTTGTCTTATCGATAAACGCCAACAAAAAATTGCCAAGAAATCCAAGATGGTGGCCGCGGGAATATATATCATCTAAGCCAATTTTGTTCTTGATAAAGAAAATTTCTCTTTTTTACGCTGCAGCCATCCGATGTAAAAAAAAAAAAAAAAAAAAAAAACGAAGTGCATCATATACCGTCTAAAATCATTTTTAGAAAGAGAATTCGAATATGTAACGATTGAATGACGCCACATATATTAATCAAGGAGTATCAAATATAATCTAAAACCATTTTTACATTAGTCATCAAAATTCAGGATAATCACAGAAATAAAACGCATCTGATACTTAATGAAAAAATATTAATAGAAATTTGTACAAAAGCATAAAGGAACATAAATTACAATGTTTGGCAGTGGATTTATCAAAATATTGAAATTAAAACCAAATGTATGGAAATCGTAAAATTGTGGAAAAATTAAGTCACATCTTGTGGAAAAATATTTTCTTTAATATTCCGTAGGGTCACCTCGGACAGAGATGCACACCTTGATTGTACAGAATTTACTAAAGGGTTCTTTAAGTCTGGTGGGATTGCATCTAGAGCAGAGTTTATAGTAGAAGAATAATCACAATCTTGTACCGCCTTTCTTAAAACGTTCGTTCACACCGGGTTGAGAGTTTTGATAGCCGTTCGCTTCTTTTATTTCTAACACAGTTCATTGGATCGCAGAGAAAACTGCGTACAACAGTTTTAAATTCACTTATTTTTAGGGCAATTTGCCTTTCAGTCAGTCCGCAATTCGAAATAGACCTTATTTTATCCCTTTCTTTTTCGGGCAATGAGTTCCCGCGACCCACGCTCAAAGCAGCAGTTGTATGTCCCAAAATATCAAATCTAGCGACCACTAACCTACAGACATCATCACAGATGAGTCCCGCATAAAATACTACTGTCATGACGTCATCGCATTATGCTCGATTTAAAAGAATCTACTGGTCCTACACTTATTTTCATTTGTTAATATTATACAAGATTATAACACTTGTAGATAAAAATACTTTTTAAATTTTACAACTGAATTAATTTCAGATATTATATCATACATATGTGCCTAAATTCGAGATATATATAGCTGTTTTCTGAATTTTATTCTGAAAAACAAAATTAGCATGTGTTCTTAAAGTTTTTCCCTGATTTTCAATTAAAAAAATTATTTTCACCTATGTTCTGTAACTCGGCAATCTCGGGTTGGATCCTCTTGTATAAATGATGCAACAATAAGCTTATAAAATAGATTTTTCTTTTATGAAACGCATGTGCTTACATGATTCAGCAAATTTTTACAGACTTTTATCCAATTTTATATAATTATGATAAGTGGAAAATTAAAATTTTTTTTTTTTTTTTTTTTTTTTTTTTTTACATGACGTATAACTTAGAGATTACCTCTTTTTACTCTAGGAGGGGGGGGGGGGGGGCATGATACTGATATACTATATATTTTTTATGTCATGTGAATTTTTTATATGGAAAATGTTTTGATCCTGAAAAATTACTCCGAGTAAACTCGAGAATTTATATGTATGCTGTAGTGGAATGGAAAATGATCTAATTTCATGTTTTTAAATGGATGCTTTTTTTTTAACATTTTCCAACATAGTTGAAAAGTGTTTATGACTTCGATTTGTCTACTCTCATAAATATACTCTGGTGACTATGTAATTGGTGTATGTTAATGATGCTTACTATGGCATGTTTTCTATTCAAAATGAAGTATGTAGCATTTATAGTTCATTTAAAAGGACAGACAAAAGATTTCCATTACATTATCATCTATGGAGGAAAATCGCCTACAGTATATTATTACTAAAAGAACTCATTACACTGTGTCACAATAAATAAAAATAAGAACGGCTAATCAGTGTATACAATATATTAAAAAATCTTCAATTAAAATATCATACTACTCACAGTAATAAAATACAAATATATTCCAACAGTTTTAAACAATAAAAAACTTGTTCATCATCAGGGAAATATCCAGGAGGAACCAACACGTTATAATATCTATTATATACTACGAGTTGGAACCCGTCGAAATTCGACGAACTAAAATGTTAGAAAGGAACTGTCAGATCGGATTTATAATAAACCTACAGAAAAAAAAATACAATAAAAAAATTCATTTTAAATTGGTTGTCTAACTCTTAAAACAAATAATATTGTTAACCTAAAATTACCAAACAATTATTTCCACAAACTTCTACTGCTTAAATTATTGAAAAATTAAACTGTATTAGAATACGTAATCAAAATGCGTAATTATGATGAAGTTATCGATTGAAGCCTTTATGTTTGTTATTACGGGATAAAATCACTAAAAAGCATTTCGCTTTGTCACATTGTTGATTTCAGGGGGGTGGCCCGGGGGGACATCCCCTCCCCAGAGCAATGAGGAGTCCCCCACCGGAAGATTTGAGATTTTGTGTTTTCAAAGGTCAAAAAATGCAATTTCCCACCCGGAAATCTATAATGTCCCCCCCCCCCCCCGGAGCCACAGATATCCCTCCCGGAGAAAAGTGTCTGAATTCAACACTGCTTTGTCACATCATAAAAATTTTCCCCCATAAAATCTAAACTGTACGTTATTTTCATATTCTCATAATTTGCATACGCACTACTCAAATTCACAATTTGAAAGTACTTTAATGCGAAATAGATTATTAATGAATGTATTTCCAAACTTAAAGTCACGTTTGTCCGATACAACTTTTCATGTGAACATTCGCACAAACTTTAAGTTCTAATCTCAGTAACCGCAAAAAAAAATTCAGAAATTTGCCTTTAGTTGTCATAGTATTGGCCGTTTAGTATTGGTCAAATACCGGGTGTCTCAAAAATGACTGATGGATTTTAAAATTCAATAACTTGCAAACGGTGACAGATATTAAAAAAATTCTTGCAGGAGTGTTATGTGAGATGTCAGGAGACTTTATGCTGTGATTCTCAGTTTTAGTTACAAATAGCATCGATAGATGGCGCT
Organism: Maratus speciosus; assembly: GCA_963932465.1. Classification (NCBI taxonomy): domain Eukaryota; kingdom Metazoa; phylum Arthropoda; class Arachnida; order Araneae; family Salticidae; genus Maratus; species Maratus speciosus. The sequence continues at coordinate 37,447,395 of OZ010791.1, read as the reverse complement.
GCAAGCAATAACCGCTTAGTAATCCTACATGAGAGAGAGAGATTGGACATAGAAGAAATGTCCGCCATTTTAGTTACAAAGTAGATGGAACGCCGTACAACGCAATGCATTTTTATCAGCGTGTAACACTTTTTATTTGATTAAAATTATGAAAATTTTATTTTATATTCCTTCAAAGAGTCTTTCGGAACATAAATATAAACACTTTTCCATTTTAATGAGTAAGAATTCCCGGAAAATGCATTTTTTTTACTCAGCTGTTTTACGCTACGCATCAGTGCGATTTTACTTAGTTATCAGATCTTGATTTACTTGTAGAATTTATTTTTCATATTTTTTATTTGTTTCTTTTCACAGCAGTGCCATATTTAACTTTTTTCTAAACTTTCGTTTAATGTTTTGATAACAATACTCACTCATTCTAATATTATATATTTACAATACTTCCGTAATTAAAAAGAATATCAAAGAGAAATAGCAGTAAGTAGGAACTTATCATAAAATATTTTCAGCGCACATATTAAATTAACTTTAAATCAGATACATAATAGGAGTGGTATATGATATGTTCAAATTTTAATGTTTCTGAAATTATCAATACGAAGATGATGAAAATTATAATAATTACTGTTGTTTTAAAATGCGTCATAAATTATAGATAGTTTTTAAAAAATTGAATTCTATAGTTCATTTTCTATCTGATAATCGTTAAAAATTCTTTTCTCAAATATTGTGAAATTAAAATAAAGTTCTTACATGCCCAATCTTCCTCTTCCCACTATTTTAATTAGTAAAAAAAAAAATGAGAGTAAAAAAAGGCATTTTCTGGTAATTCTTACACATTAAAATGCAAATGTGCTCATATTTATGTTCTGAAAGATTCTTTGAAAGCATATAAAATGAAATTTTCATAATTTTAATAGAATAAAAAGTGCTGTATGCTGATGAAAATGCATTGCGTTGTACGGCGTTCCATCTACTTTGTAACGAAAATGGCGGACATTTCTTCAATGTCCAATCTCTCTCTAATTTAGGATCTCTATAACCGCTAAAGCTATGCTCGATTTTTCGACCTCTCTCTTCTTCCATGAGAAAAAAGGAGATTAAAATGTATTGAATGCATCTCGAAGTACCAAAAATCAGGTCTGGACTGAACGCCTATTACTCTCAGCGCCATCTATTGTTTGAAATTCGAACTAAAATCAAGAATCACAGTACAAAAATTCCTGACATCATACATAACCCTCCTGCAAGAATTTTTTCAATATCTGCACAGTTTGGAAGTTATTGAATTTTAAAATCCATCAGTCATTTTTGGGACACCCGGTATTTGGTTTTATCAAAAAAAGAAAAAATGATCGTTTTGTTTTTAATAGGACATAATTTTTACTCACTGAATCATTTTGCCTAGCGTCTCAAACTCAGTATCAACGTGATGTAAAAATATTGAAATGTAACTGATTTATGAAGAAGAATGCGTGTTTTTTAATGTCTGACGTCATTTTCTGTTCTAAAATTATAAAAAAAGTTACTTTTATTTGTAATGTGACGATGGCATCAATAAGGATATAATCAATAAAAATAATAAACCATGACTATTTTCTCTTTACTTTCAATATAAATGGAGTACTTCAGTTTCCACGATTACAAAAAAAGTATTAAAACTACAAAAAATTAATATCTCAAAAATAAATTGAGATACAGCTTTCAAACAAATTGCATTTAAAAGCACATTTTTTACCCGTACGAAGGTGTAAAAATTAAAAATGTGCGATGTTTAGAAGTTTAAAAATTTGCAGTAGCGAAAATTGCAAAACCGAAATTTCATTTTCAAATATCAAAGTGTTGCCATTCATAAAATGACGTATGCGTTACGCACAGATATGTTTGTCCTTTATAATATAGATATAGTAGATATTATAACGTGTTGGTTCCTCCTGGATGTTTCCCTGATGATGAACTAGTTTTTTATTATTTGAAACTGTTGGAATATATTTGTATTTTATTACAGTCAATCAGGGTAACTTTGATCCGCATTTTCTATATTTTCATATGCCACACTCTTATTTGAAAAATATTGTCGCAACTAGGGGCATAAAAGAGAAGAAATGATCCTAAATTATTGTTTGACTATAAAAAATTAAGGAATAATAAGAATAAAAGCAATAAAAAATAGATTTTTAGTCTGGGTCAAAGTTACCCAGCCATCTAGGGTAACTTTGCACCATATGATAAATTATTATATAAAATAATTAATTATAAAAAAGTATTGTAGTCAGGACAACTTTAAACACCAAAAAATGTTTTCAGATATGTAAAGACTGCGAATTTACATTTCCCAACATCACAAGATTTGTATAATTTATGATATTACAACAAATATCAGGCATAAGAAAAGTGGAAGAAGAGAACCATGAACATTTAGAAATAAAAAAAACCCTGTTTATTGTTCATATAAAAGATAAAATGCAGTGAAAAACAATTTTCAATGTTTTAGCTCTATAATATATCCATAGTTACAGTAATACATACAAGTACTAGTATTATTCAAACAAGAATAAAAATGTCTAACGTATGAAATGTCAAATTTGCGTAGCTCCGCCCCTAATCACGCCTCTAAATGAATTTTATGTATTTTACACATATTTGTAAAAATATTTACATGTCATATCTAATGCACACTTTCGGCATTTATATAAAATATACGTGCAAATATGGGAAATTTTCGACAGTAGCACCTATAATAAATAAATTATAAGCATCAGTGTAACTTTAAGCCGGCTCAAAGTTACCCTGAAAATGCGGTAAAATGCTAGTGCCTTCTTATTTTACATTTTATTAACTATTAATAAATAAATAATCACAAAATATTAACACACTTACAACATTTAGATAATAATATGTCTGATAAATGAGTATATTGTTACTTACTATGAAAATTTAATTGGATTACAACAACTTCAAAACAGCATTCAAAATTAACTTGAAAACAGTACTTCACAAAAATAGTTAGATGATATGCAATTAATTGCGCATAATGTTGCTAATTTATTTTCTAAAATAAAGAGTAGAAATCCCAGTTTAGAACCTTGCCAACTAAATATTGCCAAAAAATATTGAAAAATAGGAGGTGGTGCAAAGTTACACCCCGTGGTTCAAAGTTACCTTGATTGACTGTACTGTGAGTAGTATGCTATTTTAATTGAAGATTTTTAAATATATTGTATACACTGAGTAACCGTTCTTATTTTTATTTATTTTTCGTTTACAGTATTTTTAATGATGTTAAGCTATTACAAATGTAAGGAAATTGATACAAATTTCTGAGGTGCACTTAAACATGCTTTCTGTAGAATATGGAATGCAAAGTGTTTATTGTTCATTTGTGGGGTCATTCAAAAGAATTCTGTTATGTAATAAAGTCTAAGAGGTGAAAATGTGTTCAGGCTGGTACTTAAACCCAAAAACTTTGGCTTTAATTGCCAATGCTCTTCCAGCTCAGCCATTGTGTTCACTGGGATGTCGTCCAGATAACTCAATTGGAAGAGCATTGATAATTAAAGACAAAGATTTTAGATTCAAGCTTCAGCCTGGACACATTTTCACTCAGCTGGAAAAATTACTTCTCGAATGATTTATTTACCAATCAGTTTGATTGTGTTAAAATAATTGAAAATGTAATTACGTTCCTTTCTTCATTGGGGTTTCTTTACCTACCATTTACTCTCTTGAGCTGTTTCAAGTAACAGCCCAAATGGTTGTCCGAGTGAATCGTGTTCATTGGATTGTCGTCCAGGTAGCTCAATTGGAAGAGCATTGGCAATTAAAGCCTAAAGGTATTCGAGTTCTTGCCTGCACAAATTTTCAGTCAGCTGGCAAAATTACTACTTGTATGATTTATTTACTATTGAGTTTGTGTTAAAATAATTTGAAATAGAATTGATACACATTACTGACGTTCAAGAATGGCGTACTACAAGATGCTTGTTGAAGAATATGATGGTATTATTCATTTACAGACACACAAAATACTATCTATTATTAGCGATAATTGCTGAAAGTGCATTTTTAGTTATAGTATGTATTTTTAACTAATTATTTCCATACTATGTGATGTGTATAAATTCTGCAGATCATATACAGGAAAGATCTAGGACAGCCAACCCATTGGGTTTAAATCCGGGAACATCCCTAAAGCCCAAGAGAAAGGATCTGTCTATTCCCAGCTAACCGAGAGAGGCACCAGCCAGGAAAGAATCGCGATTTGTTGACGCTTTTAGATCATATAAAGTTCTTCACCGTAAACATTATTGAATGTTTTCATGAATTGCTTAAAGGTTGTTTTTAATTGAATTATGCATTTTTTAGGCCGAACTATTACATGTAGTATACTATGAAATATTTGTGGAATATAAATTCATATACAAGGCTACGCAAAAAACAAGACACATTATGCTGAATTTAGTTTTCAAAGGTGTTTTGCATATTCTAAATTGTTTATTTAGGTATCTTTATTTTAAAAAGGATAAAGTTTTATAAAGTATTCTGGAAGCGTTAGAAAGTGTTTCATAATCTATGCTTGATACATGAATTTTCTTTCTTGTTTTTCAAAGATGTAATTTCATATTTATGGTGCTTGAGTCTCTTGATTTTCTTAAACACAATCTATTCGAATTAAAAATATTTTTTTCTTTTAATTGTAATGAGAAAATGCCATAAAAAAAAGATATAATGATCCCATTATTTCCCTTTTCTCTACAAAAATTGAAGTAATCAGATTACCAGAATTTTAAAGAAATTTCATGGATAACCTTTGAAATTAAAAATGAAATAAAAAAAGTAGTTAATGATGGCTCATTTGCAAATGTACATCTTTTAATTAAAAAATAATTATTATTAAAATTGATTCAATAGAATACCCAGGACCTTTAATGAGAAACATTGGCTTGTATTTTAAATGTATATAAATTATGAAGATAACTCTTCAAATATATTCTTTAAAATGTAATATTGATCTGAAATAATTTTGATTACAGTATCTCTTTTACTTTACTCTGACTTTATTCAGTTAGATTTTGTTGATGAAATTAAGACAAAACTTGCTCAGAATTTTTAATATATGTTATATCTCCTTCCCTCTTTTCCCCCCCTCTTTCAACTTTTTAAATATACTTGACAAATTATTTTGTCGGGTAACCTTGTTCCTTTGTTTTAAGTTTCATAATATTTCTCGGATGGTGACAAAACATGAATGGATTATTCATATTTGTTATATAAAAAAGGAACTTAAAATTATTAACATTTATGTGTAATTCCCTTGAAATGAATATAATAGTGCAGTGTGCTTCCACAGTTCTTTAAAATTCTTTGATAGAGGGCGCAACAGAGCACATAAGACTGTAACGAGTTAGTGGTATGATCATGAACATATGATTTTCCTGCCAGAAAAGCAGTTGTTGTAAGCGCAGTGAACCAACTGTTACCAGTTGCTCTATCGTTAATTTTAATAAATTGTTATGTTATATTAGCTTGGATAATCATTAAAGAACGCTATGTATAATTAGTTATAAACTCTTCTGTCATCCTCAGAAATCATCGGATCTAAGTATATAAATAAACTCAAGGAAATATTTATGCATTCTTAATCACTTCCATTGTAATGGGAAAAGTGGTTATTGAAGGGGAAAATGGTAAAGACTGCTTTACTCATGTATTTCCTGATTTTCCTAATTAAATTATGCCTGATTTTTTTTTATGCTTTTTAAAAATTATGGTTAGAGTATTAGAATACCATTAGCCCTTTAACTTATCGCTATTTCTTAAAAAAAAAAAAAAAAAAAAAAAAAAAAAAAAAAAAAAAAAAAGAAAGGAAAGGAAATTTAAGTGTCTTACAACTGTGATAAAAATTACTACAGATTAGGGACTTCATACTTCTAAAGCACAATAATTTTGATTTTATTATGTTCCTTTTTAAGTTTTTCAAACTTTAAAATCACTCAGTTTAAATTTTAGAAAACTATTTTAAATTACGATCTTGATCATCATTAACCTAGTTTTCAACTTACTACTTTTGTTATATAAATTAAATCAGGTAAGTACTAGAAATTTATATTAGGCAGAAAAAAATTGCATAATTCAAATGAATTCCAAGTATGTATTTTAGAATTATAACTATCTTTTTATGACTATTACTCACTTTATTTTGGATTTGTGTTACTCCCGTTTGCCACCCATCATTTCTCAACTAATTGCTTTCCATTGCTATTAGCCATTCGCACTTAAAAATTATTTGTTGATTTATCAAGTAATTCTGCTTCCATTGTAAACAAAATCAACCAATATAATTTATTGGTAGTGCTCTGAAAACGTGTTTTTCAGCTTTCAGCATCAGAAAATGCCAAAAATTGAAAGTATCATAACTCAGTAAATTTTAGTCTTAGAAGAGTGGCATTTTCACTGTTTTATTTGTCAGAGCATTGTGAAAGTTTTTCGAAATATGACTTATAGGTCCCAAGGACTGTGTAAAAAGGAAAATTTCATTTGGAACTAAAATTAACAATTTAGGATTAACTATTGGTTAATGATAGAAGGGTTTAAGTTTTGTTGTTTTTTTATTTTTTCTTTTACTTAATGCAAAGTATTCTGCAGCTAATTATTTTTATGTTAAATTAACTTACTGCAATTTTTTCTTATATTCCAGATTTATAAAGACTTGTATGAATGACTTTTAAACACACTTCATGTGCCTTAAAGAGACCTATTTGGTGGCAGGAATTTTTAGATAAACCCCATGTACAGTCTATCAAAACTCAACTGTGCTTATCTTTCAAGAATCTCAAAGTTGTATCTCTATGTACTTAATACTCATAATATATATAATTTTTTAATAAAAACCTCATCAAAACGGTTTATTTAAGTTTTGAATAAAAAAAATTACATAGTTTTTGTCCAGATATGAAATTTTGTAATTTGACTTGAGCATTTCACTGTTCCATAAAAATAATTTTATTATGTTATTCCAGTTTATCTGTGTAAATATGTTCACATATTCACTTACTCAGATCTGCTGAGTGTTTTGGCTGTTTGTAATCATAAAAGTTTCTTTCTCATAAAATTAAAAGCATTTCTCTTTTATACTTGCTAAATCTAATCATCTTACATTACTGACAAAATGATTGAAATTCTGAGAGAGATTATTGAAAAACAGGGTTTCTGTTATTGGAAGAATTTTCTGTTGGACAGCTTTGCATGGCATTTAAAATAAATATTTCTGTGGTTAATTAAGTGAAATATATTTTAATGAATATATACCTTTTTTTTAATGAAAAAATGTTCTCTCCTTTATAATTGGCGTCCTGTACATAACTTTTTTAACTTTTAAAACCAGTGTTTTAAAATAGAAATTTTTGCCTAATTTAATTGAGGACATGAATTTCAAAACTCACCTTATCCAAAATTTTTAAAATCGTGTTTTCTCTATCAGTCTATTCTATTGGTAAACCTGCATTGTAAAAACACTACAATCTGCTAAAAAACTAGTTTTATCGTGTATTTCTGGCATTGTAAAATCTTGGTTTACAATGAAAACCAATGGACGCACTTTGAGGTTTTTCGCGATTTCCCAAAATTTTATTTTTGGATAAGGCGAGTTTTCAAACTCAAGTCCTCAATTGTAGAAATCCTGTAATAAAATAAAGTGAAAATAGTTAATAAAAAAAATTTAGTTAGAAATTAAGGACATTACACATCTGCATTTCAGGTATGCATGATACTAGCAAAGAGCTTAAACAATGAATATTAACAGTGAAATTAAACATTCTAATATTGTCTTTATGTGTCGTTAATGCTGATACATTGTTATTAATTTTGAATAGTGTAAAAAAAAAAAAAAAAAAAAAAAAAAAAAAAAATCCTGAAAAATTATCCATCAGTTGGTATCACTCAGTGCTATGAAACAGGATTTCCTTAGATCCACAACAAAAATAAATATAAAAGTAAAATTATTATTTTTTAAGTGGACCGGGAAAGCCCTATCTCCGCCATGTTAAATTCACCAAATTTATGTACCTTTTTCTCAGAAATGGTGAAAGATAGAGGTCTAGATTTTTTAGAGTAGTTCAAATAACACGATTTACGTATTTTAACAGACAATTTTTTCTCTAAGTGAAACTCAAAATTAATTATTAATTATTTATTGAAAGTCATTTTTGAATTAGCATTTTTGGTAAGATTTCACTACCTAAAATAAATAATTCTCAACAAATCATTAAATCTCTGCGTTAAAGTACACAATATAACATAAGTATTAAATAAAAATCTGAGTTCTTAAGTTTAATAGATATTGAAAAAAAGGAACATAAATATGAAAAATCCAAGTTTTGAGAAAAAATCAATTAAAGATTTAAATGGCCATTAAGCTGTGAAGTACTCTTAGAAAGAATGAATAATTTCAACACTTATTTTTTTTATCTATAAACATGTGTGACATATCGTTGGAAAGATAAAACTTTAAACTATTTAATGATATAAAAAAGTAAAAATCGATTTTTTGGTTGAATTTTGCTTTCCCGGTCCCCTTAAATACACTTTTTTAAGCATTCCACGTTTATCTTGAAAACCACGTTTAATTTCATGACTGCCATTTATGATTTTTCAAGAACATTTCCCTTCATTAGTTTACTTTGGCGTGGGACAACTTTTTTTCTACTCATAGTAGAAAGCGCGAGCTAGGGAATTTTTGAATTTTTTTTTGATAATATTTGTTCTCTTTCATTTTTAAGATAGAGCAACAGGAAAGAAAAAAATTAAACATTATTTAAATTGTGTTCACATGATGTTTAAACGTACAATCCTAATATAAGTAGTATTATACTATTAACACATAAAAGCGTATTTTAAAAATATATTACACTATTATTTGTTTGTTATTTATTTTATACATTTTCGTGTTCAAAATATTTTAGTGTTGCAGTTTTTGAACCCTTTAGCCTTTTTTTTCCAGGGTGGATTACGCATCATTAGGACTATTGTTATAACTGTGCACTGTTATACAACTTCCACCATAAAGAGTATTTGGCGTGAATATTTTGTACGCGAAAGTAGAATATATTAAATATCATGTTTCTGGATATTTTCTTACTCGAAATAATTAGATATTGCTATTTTCATATATTTCGATGTTACTTTCATTCAAAACTTGAAATTTCAAACTTGATTCTAAAATTGCTCAGTGTACATTCTTTTAACATCAGGTTAGAAATCGGAAAGAAATTCGTCAGGTGTCTGAAGAAATCCAGTAGGAATAACAGAGCAGTAGCAGGATTAAGAATCGTATTCAGAGAGCTTGTTGTTTCAACGTGAAAAGTACTTTATTAAAATAAATAATTAGTTAAAAGAGTTAACATGATATTTTTATTTTTATTAAATATCATGCTATACCGTTTATTGTATTAATCAATTGGAGATACACTGGCAATTTAATCCAAAGGTTCTAGGTTCGATTACCTGTCTGGACACTTTTTCAATCAGTTGAAAAATTTCAACTTCTATGAGATTTTATTTAGAAGAAATCGTTATTTCGAAAGTAGGTAATTATTTTTTCTGTGATCGAATAGCATTAAAATGAGTTTTGAATAAAATGTTACATTCAACATGCAGAGTGTCCATAATCTACAGACGAAACTATTGTTCAGAATTTTGTGAAGGACATAATAAAAGTATGGGAATTTGTTTGAGCGAAAGAAAAGTTACTTCAAAATTTCGCAGCCAGAGGGCGTTTTTAACGAATTACACATTTAACATACATTTACGACGGTTTGCAAATTTTATTGCAACCAAACATGCACCACATGCCGGTCATCATTTTCAGATACTATCTGGAATCCATGTTCCATAGTTGATTACGTTGTGTTCTGGGTAATGTTAAGAACATGTCGTGAAATGCTGTCTTTAACATCAATACAGTTAATAAATAAAATTTCTAAACTATCGTATATGTATGCTAAATGTGTATTTCATTAAAAAAACGCCCTCCGGTGGCGAAATTTTTGACTATTATTTTTCACTTAGACAAATTCCCATTCCATTATTATGTTTTCACAAAATTTCAGAAGTTTATGAACAGTAGTTTCGTCTGTTGACAACTTTAAAGTAGTGTCGCTTAATGATGGACACCCTGTATCTAGCAAATCTTTATCCTATTTCTTTAAAATGAAATATTTATTTCACGATCTTGGAAATCCATCAAAAGATCTTTAATGGATCGCTGGGTGATTAATTTGCCTTTAATGCATTTCTCATTACGAAAGTAAATATGAAATCATGCAAAGTTCATTAATGATGTAATTAATGAACGACTTTAATATTTCGTATATGCATTGGACCTATGAAGTTTATAGTTTCTGTATAGTTTATAGTTTCTGTCCGATATTTATTTTTGAAAGTTACATAATTGTTTGAAAAAAGTTAAAACAGTTAAAAAAAGCTTTTTCTTGTTTAAATGAAAATGGTATACATGAAGGGTTAAGGGTATAAGCAACTTAGCAACCTCGCATCAGCCGATGCAAAGCAAAATAAATAGTATGTCGATAACGGGTATGGCTCGATTACAGTGGCAGTCATCCGTAATCTAAATACTAAATCATTGTTTAATAGTATAGCGACATTAAAATACCCTGCAAACGATTTTTCTCCATTGACCATAATAAAACAAGAAACTTTTGAGTGTCCTTGTAAACGATCTATAAATGCAATACAATTCATTTTGAATCTAGCACATGATATAGTAAACTTACTTAACATATATAATTTATAGGGCAATCCGAATAAATTTATGTCGAGAACAGAGAGACAGACAGCAGACAGACAAACCGAATTCCTGAAGATTTTTCAGCTGTGTTTCAAAGTGTTTAAAAGCGTGAAGTTAAGATCTAATTTGATGTGTTATAATGTATTTGTTATTTTTCTTGCACTACAAAATAAGCTAGAGAAATACAATAGAAAATTAGTCTTCATAATTTTTATATAAGAACTTGTATAACACTCATTACAATGTATATCTGGATACATAAGATTATACAGTGGCTATATTATAAAGCGTCGACACATATTTAAATGTTTTTTTTACCACCCCTGTGTTTATAGAAAACTGGGTCGTGATGCCATTCTACGGAAGCCTTTTAGCCGTTGCAAGTCGTCGAACGAGCAACGTTTCCAGGGAGAACCGCGTGGAGGTAGGCTTCCTCTCTCCCCTCTCGCAGGACCATTCCTCTGTTCATACGTTCTTGTCTGAACGTGGTCTTCCCAGAAGGAAATCGAGCAGAGTGTGTCCCACTCGCAGGACCATTCCTCTGCTCCAGATGGATGGTTACAGAAGGAATGGAGCAGAGTGTGTCCCGCTTTTGGTGATGGTGATAGCGATGGCAATGAAGACTAATGATGTTGGGTGATGGTATTTGAGGATCAGCATAGGAGAATTCAGTTTGTGATAGTCTTAGAAGATGGCTTTAGAAGATGGAAGGAGTGAAGAGATGATGAGAGTCATGGTCTTAGAAGATGGAGTGCAGATGGAGTAGATGAAGCAGAGAAAATGAAGAGTGGAGATGGAGAAACGAGACTGAAGAAGGAATGAGGAAGATGGAGAATGAATACGAAGAAGATGGTGAATGAAGAAGATGGAGAAGGAAGACTTGATAATGAAGAAGTGATGTGAGTGGTGAATGAATTGTATATTATTGTTAGCGCTCACTGAAAGAAAATTTACATTTAATAGGGCCGAAAAAAATGTGGAGCTTTCCCTTTTCTGAGTTAGTAAATTAGTTTACTATTTTAAAATTATAAGAATGTGTTAAATACAAATTAAAGTATACCGAGAAAAAACACAACTTATTTTACCCACCCTCCGAAGAAAAATTAAAATTTTTATACATTTCTTTTGAAAAAATAAAGTAAAACTAATAAAATGAAAGAAATATTAGAAATGCGTAATCGAATTAGAAACAGTCATAACAATATTTAAAGCAATGTTCAAAAATTGCCTTTGATTATTAAAACTTTTTTCCAATTTACTAACTCATAAAGCAGATCGTCCGGTTTCATTGAAAAATATAAAACAGCTTAAAACTAAAAGATTATAAAGCCAAAATAAATATCATTTGTTTTTATATATACATATTGAGAAAGCAATGGCAAGCATCTTAATAACCGACTGTTTTAATTCCTATTCTCCGAGAAAATTAAGAAGCTCTTGATTACAAATTTCTTTCTTAATTAAATTAAAAATTGATGCTCATCATTTATCATTTCTTATTTTTATGAAACTTCTGCATGAACAGGCGAGATTCGCAATGTTTACTTGTGTCTGCAATCGATGTTGGAAGCTTGCCACTGATTTCTAAACTAAACTGCAAATTTAAATTTATATGACATAGATAACATACATAAACAATACAATAAACATATTAGATAAATAAGAATAATATAAGAAAATAAAATTTAACGGCGGCGGCAGAGGCGTCCGAGGCAGGAGCGCAATCCCTGACTTTCATTGCATTCTTTTTTATTTTCTTTTTCATTCAGCTTAGCAGCTGTTGCAATCCAAATCCTTACTTGGTTGCGTAAGGCTTTTTCCCCTTTTTCCTTTCGAGCCAAATCTTTCCTTTTTTCCCTTTCCTCGCGCTCCAACCACTTTTGCCAGTGCCTCCGCCGTGACCTACGATCCAGTGCTTGTCTTGCTTCCTGCACCATGTCCCCGATGTCCGCAAATGCGATGTACATCAGGTGAAGCAAGCCGATGTCCAGAGCCCGGCTGAAAAAAAAAAAACTTGTTTTAAGAAAATTTAAAATTAGCTAATATTTTCAAAAGCACATTGTCATACTAATATGATTTTCAGTGTCTTTACAAATACCTTAAATAGCTCAGTTTTTTATAAAATATGTCAGTAGTCCTTAATTACATACTTTATAACTCAAAATTATAACGAACAGGATTTCAGTATTTAGTTTGAAAAATTGTTTTTTTTTCTATAAAATTAGTGCAACATTTCACAGCAAAATACCTGTTAATTCATACATAATGCTTTTTTTTACTTTATCAAGAATTTTAAGTTACACAGAATACGTTAAAAATATGCTACACATTTATCCTCGTCTATGTACACAGATTTATGAATTTAAACTAAATTTCCAGTAATTTCAGTGTTATTAAAGAACACCGGGATATAACTGAAAATTATAAACCTAAAAATAAAAAAATATTTATGTAATAATACAAATTACCAAAAAAAAAGAAAAAAAAAAGAGAGAGAAAGAGAGAAATTCATATTTATTCATACTCTCTAACGCGTACGTTTTTAAGAAGGTGTATAACAATCTCATTGAATATCGTACCAAAGCACTACCTATTTTGCAACTACCTCAGTTTTGTAAAAAGAACAGTAGTCAAAATTACTGTACTAAAGACTGGTATAGGTCAGTTGTGCTAGCATTCAGAGAAAAAGTTTCAGTTTCCCTGGAGATGCGTAAGCAGAATTTGCGTAGTTCTCCGATTAACCCTCTTGCTGCGCAACCCGAGATATACACGGGCATGCATTTTTCCGTCTAATTAATACTATTTATTTATTCCCACTAGTTATTTTTTAGCGAAAACGTAGTCTGATTTAAACAGGACAATTTCCCCGATTACGATAGTCAAAAATTTCTGCTTTAAAGAACCGGTGCTAAAAGATTGAAAATTCTGTAAAAGACGCTCATCGCGAAGAACTACTTACGCAGAGAGAGGGTTAATAACCGCCCACTATAAATTAATGCCAGAGTTAGACGTTAAAACGAGCTTTTAGATCGCTTTCATTACAAAACGTAAGAAATTACTTTTTGCAGCTATCCGAAAGACAGCAATTCCGAAAATTTTTGATAGATGTCTCCGATTATAATCTCCAGACTCCAAAATGAACCTTCGTTCAAATGTTGATTTATATACTGAAACCTCCTTGAACTATCACCTTTAAGCAACGAAAACCTTTGAATACCAGACACATATTGATGGAACCATGGAGCTATGAAGATTAAAGGAGACGACATAAGAGATGTCACTTGAAGCTGTTCATACCTTCCTGCTTCCGCCATATTTGACCGCGATGAGCTGCGCTGTGAGCCTGTTTCTCCCAGCTGCGCAAATCAACTACGGTAAAAGTCAAATATGGCGGATGCCGGAGAGGATGGAAAAAACTCGTCTTTCCCCTTCTACGCTCTCCACGGTGCAAGATTGATATATCGTCTCCGTCTCCTTTTAATCTTTATAGCTCCATGGATGGAACCAAACATGTTCCAGAAGCATTGACAATATTACGAATCTTTAAATAAGGAATTCTGAACATCGGCCGCTCAAAATTCATGAGAAAAAAATTAACAGTCACTGGTACAATTTCATATTTTTTTGCAAACCGAAATGTGAAGCTGATAAAAAAAAATTACGTGATATGCTAACAAAAGTCACTTAAACACTTAACCCTTTTCCAAAAAATAATCGCTTAATCATTTTGATAACCATTTCTGACTCAAGATGTCGTAAATTCCCAAGAGGACCAGAGTGCACAGAAAGAATTTCGTTCTACTGAAGGTAACGGAACAACGAACAACAAGTAACCTGTTAAACGAACAATGCGATCACAGAGTCTTTTTTCTAATTTTTCTTCTTTGGTGAGGGGCCTTGAAAATCTCCCTTTATCCATAGAAACTGCCGTGTAGATTTCATTGGTGGTGGGGGAGGGAGGAGGCGAAAAAAAATTTCGCGTTGGAACAACGGAGAGATGAATTCTGTAAACATTGGTCTTTGGAAATTTCAGTTTTCTGGAAACTTCCAAAAAAAATATTAAAGATTGATTATTCTTTTGTTCAAATTTTCTGCAGTCTGTTTTATTTGGGATCCTTCGTATAACTTAAGAGTACAGTTCTTACTTGTTCGTTATTTTTCGTGCGTTGTTACGAACTATCCTATTAAAATCATCATTTTTCATCATTTGATTACTAGCGGAAAATCACATTTGAAAGAGATAATTTAAATTATAGAACTTAATAAGAAAAGTAGCAGCAGTTTTTGATTGTGGCAGGATACATATCAACGCTATTTTAAAAAACAGTGGATATTACATGGATCAATCTTTTCAGGAAGTGAATTTAGAAACTAAAACCAAGCGTCGGAAGACAGTAAATAAATAATTTAACAAAATGCTATTGGAATGGCTGACTACTTGTCGATCCAAAAATCTTCCAATTTCAGGACCGATACATGAAAGTATGTTAGAAATTGCGTAAAAAATTAAAAATTCCAGATTTCAAAGCATCGAATGGGTGGTTAGAGAAATTTAGGACCAGACATAGCATCGTATTTCGCAAGGTGACTATAGAAGCAGCAGATTGCACCGTAAATGATATAGAAGCCTGGATGAAAACAGTGCCTTCCATAATTACAAGTTATGAACCTCAAAACATTTTCAATTGCGATGAAATTGGACTTTTTTTCCGTGCACTTCCTGATAAGACTTTATTTTTAAAAGGCGATACTTGCAAAGTTGGAAAGCATGCGAAAGAAAGACTGGCAGTGCTTGTGTGCTGTAACATAATTGGCGATTTTCAGAAAACCCTTGTGATAGGAAATGCTGCTAAGCCACGGTACTTCAAAAACATGGTCATAAAAAATTACCCGTAATGTGGAGGTCTAATAAGAAAGCTTTAATGACCCAGTGCATTATGACAGAATGACTGACAGAGCTGAATAAAGAAATGAAGATACAAATACGGAATGTTTTTCTTTTTATGGGCAATTCACCCTAGTCTCACCCTACTGTCAATGATTTCGGTAATCGGAAAATACAGTGTTTGCCCCCAAACACTACTGTCAACCATTTGATCAAGGAATAATCGAGGCTTTCAAATTGCGTTACATAAAAATGCAAATTCGGAAACTGGTGTAAAAAATAAAAGATGCTGCATCAATAAGTGTTGTCATAAAATCTCTTAATGTGCTGTATGCTGTTAATTGGTTAGCATTGCAGAAAAATAAGAGAGGAGCTCAACCTTACACAAATGTTTTGTAAAGGCAGGTTTCCAGGTAAGTTCTATTTATTTATTTACTTTTTTTTTTGTCGTGCAGGGAATAAAAAGTTTAAACTAAGTTTTCACTTACAATAAAACACACATTCTACAATATATATTAAAACGCACATACACACATAAATAACGCCTCCATTCAACATTTAAAGGTATATATAAGTATTATACAGACATACATACAATAAACACAATAAACCCAACTGGAGTGAAAAATTAGCCAGAGCCAGGAATCGAACCCGGGTACGATTGCTGGCTCTGGCTAATTTTTCACTCCAGTTGCGTTTTTCGTTTTTATTGTTTTGTATGTATGTCTGTATAATTATTTCATTTTGTATTGCAAATTTAAATAAGACGTATTCATCACCATTCAATGTCTTTAACACCTCATCATTTAATTCTTATTTTAGAGTTTTTTTTTTCTGTTTCTAATAGTTTGTATAATTACATATTTAATTGAACAAAAGCATTATTCTATGCGCTGTTTTATAATTTGTCAACAATATAAAAAATGGCCTTTTTGAAAAATCAAATATATCTCTATTAAAATAATGAAATCTTGAATAAAAAATTAAATGCAAAATCTCAAAAAAATTATTAAAGTAAAAACATAATTGGACACTGCTCAGTGCAAGCTTGTCAAATATGCTACTGAAAAAGATGGGTAAACTACTCTGCATAGTATTTGTTCCTATAAATCTTCTTTAACTGATTTCAACATTAAATATCTCTTTAAATTATTCTTTGGTTTACTTCAGCACGTTTACCTACCATTTTCCTACCAATTTTCATTTTCTTATGTGCAATAGTTTTCTTAATATTAACCTAGAAAGTCCTCCGACACAAAAACAAATCCTTTACAGCAGTGACAGCATTAGTCACTTTTTTTAGAAAAGACAGATTAAATTATAGCTTCGTTGCTAACATAATTTTTATAGTATTGTCACTTAATTTACTGTTAAAAATTACTGTTTATTCTTTAGTGGATTTTATTTACATTTACCACCCTCTGGTTTAAATCAATATAATCTTTTGCAAGTGCAACTGACGTGTTTTAAGTCAGGACAATTAGGCTATTTTACCTCAATGGAAAAATGAGTACCAGCGCCATACCCTTGTTGACTATGACATCGAAATACATTAGGACATTAAAAGTATGTTTAACCCGGGAGAACTCGCTGCATGCGATTTTCTCTCACCGTCGTACTTTTTTTAAGACTCTTATTTAAACCATTTTTCATTTTAATTAAAATTTTAAAATGTCATTTCCATTATTTTACCTATTTGTGAGTAAAAGTCCTAAGCCAAGAAAAAAAAAAAAAAAAAAAAAAATGATATTAAGCGAATGTAAAGTAAAAGAAGAGAAATCGGGCACCGTGAGAAAAATTCTCACTAGCGAGTTCTCCTGGGTTAACAAAAGTAGTTTTTTTTTCTCTTTTTACCATTATCGACCCACATTGTAAGTGGCAAGATGTTCGCCGCCAATAAACAAAACATTAATAGTGGGCACCACTGGTAACAAAATTACTCAAAAGTTATATTCACTTTAAAAGAATATTTTGTTAAAGTCGTTTTTAGTTAGTTATTATTTAGAAGAAAGAGCAGTTATTTAAATTATCTCCTTTCACCTCTGCAATTACGATTATCCGAATGTTGTGGTCATTATTTCGCGAAAGTCAACACAAAGTTTATACATACAAAATTTATTGCGAATATGCTGCAAATGCTCATACAGTATTCGACAAAAGTGATGGTACAGGAAATATTTTTCAGAAAATATGCAAAATTAACCATGATGAGTGCAAATAAAATTGAATTAACAATTCCGAATTATTTAATAACAGCTTTTGCTATATTATACAAGAAAAATTTAATAATAATTTCTTTTAGAAACTTCAAAAATAAAAATACATAAAATATAAGTTCAAAAATACGTCCACAAAAGTCATGGTACACGTGGAAATTTTTAAAAATTATTAAAGAAAAACCTCTTCTAATATTTAATTGCATATCCTTTAATTTTCAGGATTGCTTTAAGTCTGTTTACCATTGATTTTACAGATTTTCTGTAATATTTTTTTAAAAATCTATTCCATTCTGCAAGTAAAACACTTTTCAACTATTTTTTATTTCTGGTATCATAACTATTCACTTGTTGCTGTAAGATACCCTATAAATGTTTAATGGGATTTATGTCTGGAATTTGTGAATAGGGTGCAAGTGTGTGGGGGGCATTGTAAAGCAGCCATAATCGGACGATATGAGCAGCGTACCTGGGATCATTCTCTTATTAGAAATAACAGTCCTGCCAGACACCTAACTTTAATGCACTGTCCTCCAAATTTTATTTAAAATATTTAACTATTCAAGTCTGTCCATAGTAGTTCAGTGAAATCAAAATTTCATACTCCTGAAACTGACATACAGTCCCAAATGATTACAACTCTTCCAACATGCTTTGCAGTTTTTGTCGTATATCTGCGGTTCAGTGCATCCTACTTTCTCCTCCAAAGTCCAGTTCGTCCATTTATGCTGAAAATATTAAACTTAGACTCATGTGAAAGAATTATATGTTTCAGAAATGCATATGAAGATTTTCTGGTAAATTCTATTCTTTTCTTTTTGTTGATTGGAGAGATGTACCGTTTCCTCCTTGCAGATCTTGATCTAAACTCAGGATAATGAATGACCCTGTTGATAGTTTCTGTATATATTATTTAATCGGCATACATTTCCAATTCTTCTGTTATTTTTCTTGCACTCATTGAGGGATTTTCAGATATGCAGAGTACTATTATTCTAACATGTGTCAGTGTTAATTATTTAGGAAAGGTCGTTTCAAGCTTTATTTGTAATCCTTTTTTTAGTATATATACCTATTAATTAACTTTTTTATGATGGAATGGCTTCGAGACATTATTTCATCTGGGTTTTTTTTTTTTTTTTTGAAAGATTTTTTTAAGATTTATCCTTTTTTCCATAAAGTTTAAACAATTAATTTTGTTTCCATTACTGTAAGTTTTTTTTCTGTTATTTTCAAAATTCATATGAGATTTCTTCTGCTGAGATAACAACAAATGCATTTATATGTGCTGTGGATTCTGTGGGAGCACGACTGCGTTCAGTAAAATATGCAAATGAGTGAAAATGTAAAAATTTTTACGAATGTACCATGACTTTTGTGGAAGTATTTTTCAACTATAATAAGTTTATAATATTTTTTCAGTATGTTCAAAGAAAATTTCCATTAATATTTTATTGAATAATGTAACAAAGGCTGCTAATTAATTATTCCGATTTATTAGCAAATGTTATTTCTATTCAACACGGTGAAATTTGCACATTTTTCAAGAACTACTCTCTGTACCATCACTTTTGTGGAACACTGTATATGCATAATATTTTACTTTTATTATACGTCATATGTCTTTCAAGAGGCAAGCTCATGACTACGCATGTTATATATATGTATATATATATATACAGTAACATATGTGTCATAAATTACTATAACTTGGACATATGATCCCTGATATGTCACATACATCCCGTATGATTACAATGTGATATATATCTTACAGTTTGGAGATACATCTTGTTGCATGGCGTTTCATCCTCGGGGGCCACTATAACTAAGAAATACCGAAGAGAGTCTTATAAAACTTTTCTTTTTGCTATTGTACAAACGTTTTTTAGTTTAAAAAGGAAATAATAAACGAAAAATTGCAAAGTTATCACTTATAATTTTCTTTACAATGCGCTAAATGCAACAACGCCATTTTTCGAGAATGAGACTGTCGCCAAGAAAATGTATACCCATAACTAGTGAAATGATAACCTAGTAAGTAAGTAATTTTTGTTGTATAATATTAAACTAAATTCACCGCGGGCTGTATTATATCTGAAATGATCTCTGATTTTTCTAATCTGATAGCCGACAAATAGGACTAATTACAGGAATAACACTAAACATAGCCTTTTTATTTAAATTTTATTTTAAAATTTTATAAAATTTTATAAAAAATTTTATAAAATTTTAATAATAGATTTTTAAATCTAACAATATTCCGTAATCGAAGTACAGTATTCTCCCAAAAGTTCATTAACATTCATTCTAAATGTTGCAGGAAAAAAACAAAAATAGCATTGAAGTGGAAAATACTCTGGAAATCATTTACGGATAAAAAGGGCTATCTTCAAACAGAAAGTGCGCCAAATATTAGAATTTTCAGTACTGACACTCAATTTTGACAGCATATTTGATGTTTTTGGTAAATTGTCCTTTCGAATTCCAAACGGAAAGTCATTAATCCAAGTACTTTAGGAATTATCAAATTTACAAATTTGGAAACACCTAATGTTTAAATGCACTTTTAATCGTTGTGACACAATAAACGTTATGCGAATCGTTTTTTAAGGCTGTTCTCAAATCCATAGGATCAACTTTCTGACGTAAGTTTTAATACATTTTTGTTTGGAAACGCATGAAACTAGAAGGTGTTGTTATTCAGAAACTATGTCATCGAACTGTTTTTTCCGTTTTCTTGTAAGCGCAATAAATCTTTCAGAAAATACTGTCAAAGTTGGCATTTTGTTCTGAACTTCCGAACGAAAGAAGAAAATCCAGTCAGTAAGGGGAGAAAAATGCCGTGTCACGTGATCAAAATCGTTTCTAACTCAATAGGTAATTGATGGATCCAAAAATGGAAAAGAGTTCGATTCCATTTCGCTTCCATGGTCAGGCTTTCCAGTTTCATATCTTTCCGTTAAAAAAGGAATTTGTAAATGTGTCAATACGTTTTGCGCTTGTTGAGCAGAGCAGTTGAGAACAGCCTTAAAACCCAGAATTAAAAAAAAAACAAAACAAAAAAAAAAACAGCGGATAAAAATTGCAATAATGCACTTTACATGACATTCTTTTAAAAAGTTTCTATATATTTACGAATTTAGATCTAAAAATGCGAGTTTACAAACCAATTTCTTAATTTCATCACATTCATCTGGAATTTTCTGTATTTGTACTAATTCCGTTTTTCCTTTCGGGCATATTGGACACGTCATGTAGGTAGAGGGTTAAGCATTATTCAAAATCTTTTTAAGAGTTGAGTTATAATTTTGGATTCGCACATTTAAAAAGATTCAAGTAAGCGATTACTAGTAAACAAAAATCATAAGATACAAGTCATATGTTTTTTAGAAACAAATTAAAAAAGAAGAATTGTACCCCATACATATTTTAACAGAAATCAATTTTTAAAAAGCTTGAAATATGCTAATCTGTAATTGAAGCTTATACCGCCAAGTAGTTTTAGAGTTATGCTTAAAAACTACTGCTCAACAATCTCTTTTGCAATGATTAAAAATGAAACTGACATCAGGAGGTCCAAAATAAAAAAAATATATAATTCTTAAACTGTTTGACCGAATGATTTCCTGTTTGATAGCGAAAAGTAGCCTTTACCGGAAAATCCAAATAGATTGTCAAAATTGGATGCTAGTATTTAAATTTCAACTTTAGTACAATTTTTATGTGAAGATAGGGCCCTAAGCTTATTGTTGTAACATAGATTGCGAGAAGGCATGATTTCAATCGAATGGCAGTTTTCGTGTTCCCCTGCAGTTTTTAGATTTAAAGTAATGACTATCTTTTTTTTTTTTTTTTTTTTTTACTTGTGTGGAAAGGGATACTATAGATACTGTCACTCCACGCCAATGGACAACAAATATATACAGCGTCGGCAGGTGTTTGAGGAATTAAAACTAGAAGAGCATTTAAATTCGTGCCTAAATATTGTTTTCCTAGAGTAACTCGATCAAGTAAAATCTCATTACTTTTGCTTTAAGCCCGTCTAAATAAATAAAGTTAAGAACCAACATTGCACGGTTTCGACTTGGCGAATTTTCCTGGCAAACAAAATACAAGATCAGACTAGAATCTTTGCGAATAAATACATAATTAGCAACTAGTGTTGCCAGGTGTCCCTCGTAAATAAGGTCTCCAAATGCCCTGACACCAGTATTTTAAAGTAATTTTCTTCGCCTTATGTAATGGCAAAGTTAACTGCAATTGAAGATGGTGAAATACACTGTAAGAAATAAGTGGTATCCAGAGCATTTGGAGCATGATTTACGCGGGTCATCTGCCAACACTATTTGCCACTAACACGAACATAAAACTTCATTACTTAAAAAGTTTACTTCTTAGGGAATATATACTAATAAAAACGCAAATAAATATGAGGTATTTGCTTCTTTTATGTCAACTGTAGTAAGCGATAAATTACCAAATATCGTTCTAATTGCCGTTATTCGTATTGCATTCAGAAACATCAACATGTCCCAGATTTCATTTAAAATGCCTATATTACATACTTTTAAAATACATGCTTTTCACTCCTTTCATTTAAAATGGGAAACAATAAAGGGAAAAGGAAATACCATAATAAAAAGCATTTTATTTTATTATCAAAATATTGTTTCTAATTTTCACACACGAAGAATAACAATCGCTATTGGCGAGAAAAAATGTGCTACTGGTGATATGTGTGCTTATCTAACATAAAAATGCTTACCAATTTCTTCTTTTGCGTGCTTCTTATTACTATTTCTTAGACATAGATTAATTTTCTGCAATCGAGATTCATACAAAACTTTGGCGACTAACTTGAGCAAAGTTGGTAATGATGTGAATGTAGAAGACAAGTGATTAAATCTAACGCAGGATTTAAGGTTACAAACTAAATATAGAGGCAATAAAATAAACTTAAAGTGAGTTTTCGTACAATCATGTGATATCAACAACAACAATAATTCTTATGACAAATAGTTATATTTTTATCTGACAAGTAACAATATATTAATTACAGGATTAAAACAAACAGTGAAATCCATGTTACTAAGCCTGGGATATCATTGAACGATTTTTTTTTTCACGATAAAGCATAAGAATGAAAAACATTTGCAATCCCTTCTTCGTTTTAAAATTTTGCTCTTCATACTGCGCCAAAGCATGCCAGAAAATTGCGGTAAAGTACGATGATCCCGATTACAGAAGAAAAACCATAAACGTAACTGTAGCTTTATGTTTTATTGTAAAAAAAAATTACAGTCACATACAACATATTTTTTCAGATTAATATAGAGTAAAATATTTTACCAATTAGGTGAAATACATTTTAAAAGTCAGAAGTACTGTAATATCAAATTAGGTACTTGCTAGTTATCCCGTCGACCAAATTATTGTCGCTAAATTGTAAGATTAAATGCCAATAATGGTTGATCGTAAATGTCACATTCACTTGACTTTAAGCAGGTTACACGTGTTTACGTCATCAAGTGATTTTTATTTTGACGTTTTATTTGTATTTTTATTGATGTTATACTAATTTATTTGTTCTTTCGTTATTTAAAATAAAAATTATGTCAATTTGTATAATTTCGGGAGTGGTTTGGCGATTTATATAATTTGGCGAAATTGGTCGACGGGATAACTAACAAGTACCTCAAATTATACACTGACACCTCAAATACAAGAATAACGAAGGGAATCGTACTTAAAAACGAAATAAGATCAGATCGAAAACACTTTTTCAGATTTAAAATTAATGCGGTAAAATGTGTTATCAATTAGTTGAAACACATTTTTAAAATCAGAATTACTGTTATGCCAAATTTTATGTCGGTCCCAAAATATAAGAAAAACGAAGGATAACATACTACTTAAAACAAAATTTCACGTAATTGCATTCGCAAAAAAAAAAAAAAAAAAAAAAAAAATGTAGTTTATATTTTGCAAAAAGATATCCTAATACATTTGTTGTTTAAAACGTGAACAAAAAATACATTCACTTAAAGTGCCACTAACATAGTACATCGATTCAGTTTTAATGTACACCAATTAGTCCTTTGCATCAAATTATAAATGAACAGAAAATGTCAAATTAGTCAGTTTATATACATATATTAAACGTTAATAAAGATTATTTGAGAAAGAAATTCGATTGAATCTCAAAATCGGTTAACAAACGAATCAAACTGAAAGCATTCAAATCAACTAAGCGATGTACCAAGTAAAACCTAATCTAAATGCAATATAAAAAGACATGCTTACTCCACAAATGGAAAGCAATCATCGAAAAGCCCGTCCATTCTGCTGTAAAGATTTGAAAGATATTTTACTTCAACAAAATCAAGTGAGATACAATCAATCAACTTAAATAGTAGAAGTATTAATAGCTTTTGATCAAAATTGTAAATGTCAATTTCCATGCAATCAGTTAAGTAGCAGTTAACTCGCAGTTAAATTTAAATTTAACTGTTGCCATTTCTATGTTTTTAATATTCTGTTGTCACTTCTATATCACTTATATAAAATTCACTATTTCGTTCATTCGGTATGATTTAATTGATTTTTTGTTATTTTAAAATTTATTTCTAAACATATTAAGGAAAAAGACTTTGCTCGTATGAAAGCGACTTATCCATATCAGAAGAAAGAAGAAAATCATATTAGTAAATGAATCGGAATGACGTCATTTCCAACGAAATTTTATTTGAGCTATAGAGTCCAGAACATGTACGTGAATATGATGTCATTGTTTTAAAATCATATTTTTCTAGGAGAGTCTACTGTTAAACCAAAGTTAATGGTACACATTGCATAAAATTTGATTTTATTAGTTTATATAAATCAAAGTATTTCCTTCATTGATACAATATTAATTTTGACTTATTCTAATTCACCTATTCAATGTACAAACGAAAGATTATTGAGCAAATAATAGTATGGGTTTCAGTCTTAGTAAATATGACGTCATATTGACACCACTATAATAAAATACTTAGTTTTTACGGCTGAAAATCAACATTTTCTTTCGATAATAACGTCATTTTCACCACCAGAGCAATTCCATTTGTCCTCATTATAACGCAATCATTAAAAAAAATTATTTTTATGAACGCCAATACAAATCTCTTTTATCTCTTTCCAGCATTTTTGAAAAGTGTTAATGGCTGCAGTTCGTCTGTCCTTTTGTCCATCTGGCCGAGCTGTAACACCGTAAATATATTCAGATTGGACTGCAATATTTATATTTTAATGACGTTTACTGTAGTACGATGGTTATTGAAAATGAAGTGTGTAGCATTTATAGTTCTTTTACATGAACAGTTAAAAGTAATCTGTTGCATTACGGGCAATAAAAGATAATCGCTGAAGCTGAAAGTGTATTTTAATGATGTTACATTATATCAAACTCAATGAAATTGATTTTTATTTATGAAGTTCACTAAAACATGCATTATGTAGAATATGGGATGCAAAATAATTTATTATTCATTTACAGGACCACACAAAAGAATTTCGTTACATAATTGCTCGGTGAAAAGTTGTCTGCAGCTTATTTTAATTGTGTTACACTATTTCAAATATAATGAAACTGATACACATTAGCGAGGTTTACTACAAGATACTTGTTGTAGATTATGATGTGAATAACATTTATCATGCATTTACAGGGACACATAAGATATTTCGGATACAGTACAGTAGTCGAAGTACTGCATATTAGCGATAATGGATGGAAATACTTTTTTCATTTATGGTATGCGTTTTTAAGTTTAAGTGAATTTTTGTATACTACCTGGTGTGTATAAATATGGATCTTATACAGGGTTATACAAAAGAATTCGCAACATTATTGAGTATAAGCTTGAATTGCTTTAATGTGGTTGTTAATTGTGTTATGATGTATATTTAGTATACTAAGAGATTTTTTCTAAAATGTATATACAGGGCCACGGAAAGAATTGGTTACATGACCGCCTATGTATGGTAATTTCTGGAAATGTGATTTATGTGTGATAGCTTTAAGCGTGTTTTAGCGCAAATTAAATTTTAGCTAAATATGTGGCGTGTACAAAAATCTGTAGATAATATACAGAGCTGTACTAAACAATTTAGTCTGATTTCATCGATTGCTAGAAATTACTGAAGGTGAATTTTCAACTTGATTATGCGTTTTCTTACTAAACTAAATTTTAGTTTACTATGTAGAATATATACAAATTTATAGATCAAATGCAGGTCTAAACAAAGAGAAACGAAATACTTTTCTGGCTATAGACGGTAATTACTGAAATGTGATTTTCAAGCGTATTATTCGTTTGCTAAAATGTTTTCTTAGGTTAAGGTATCCTAAGAATGTTGGAAAGTGTTTCACAACCTATGTTTGATGCGTGATTTTCCTTTCTAGTGCGATTATAACGTCATTCTTACCGGTTTAACCATTCTTCTGACGGATAAATTACTGATACATCCTATTGAATTTTATTTTAGAGAGAAATATATGCACATGTTTTTTTAAATTAATTTTTTTTTCATGTATGTTTTTCTAAAGTTCAGTAAACTGTATATATGAAAAAAATTTCAGCTTTTAACTAATAAATTAAAATGTATAGTCATTTATTAAGTTTTTTCGTCAGTTAACTTTCTTAACGAAAAATTTAAAATATGCACTTTTAATAAATATGTGTCTTGTAATGAATAACAATATCAAAATATACACCGATGAAGTAAATATTTATACTCGTAGTACGTTGGTTTTTATTACATTTTTTCACTTTCAGATGTCGAATGGAAATTTTTGCTCGACCGACATCAAATATTTTATTTTGTAGCACTTTCGACGAGAAATATAGAATACGTTTCGACAACCGTGAAATAAATAAACCGGCTATTTTCGAAATTTCTTACAAATTTATTTTTATTGCATAACTACACATTTTTTAAATATTTTTGAATGGCATTTAAAAAACAAGTGTTTTTTAAAAATAAAGTTTTTGAATATAGGATGCTTCTCATTTAACCCTTTGTGACTCAACACTCTGTTTTTAAAAATATTTATTCAGATGTTAGAATACACCATTTTTAGCAGGTAAAAAATAATTTTTTTAAATTTAGCAAGCAAAAATAAAAATATATCAGCTAAAAGACACTTTTTCCAGGTATGCAATAAACAGAAAATTACTTACTTCTTGCAAATAGTGTCTATTTTCTAATACAAATTTGTAATCATACGAACTTACCTTTGTAAAAAATGTAATTTTGGAAGTCTCCAGTTTTTTTTAATTTGACACAATTTACGAAGTTCATTTTAGTAATGACGATGTGAAATGTTTCAAATGATCCACAAAACTTTGGCATGAAAAATTAACTTAGTATCTCCGTCTATGAAGAAATCTATGAACAATTTGTATTAACTGCCGTGTTGAAAGATAGCAGATAAAATCGTCTTTTAAAGCCCACTCTATAAGTAACATACACGTTTAGGTATGTTGCACATATGCAACGCGGTGATACAAAGGGTTACCGCTTCAAAATGTGACGTATTCAGTTGATGTTAGCCAAGAATGCCTTTAACAAGACGAAGAAGCCACTGTCAACAGCCCACCGAGTTGGAACGAGGTCGCATATTCGGGCTACGAGAAGGTGGATTTTCTTTCCGTGATATTGCAGAAAGACTTATCTGGAATGTATCCACTGTGCATAATTGTTGGAAGCAGTGGTCAAGGTATGGTACTGCCTCAAGAAGACCGAGTTCTAGGCGGCCACGTGGCACTCCTGAGAGGGAAGATCGCCGTATTCGGCGTACGACTGTGACGCATCGTACTGCGTCTGCGGCAGAAATTTGAGCTGCAGTTGGTACCACAGTGACACAACAAGCTGTTAGAAATCGGTTACTTCAAGGACAGCTCCGTGCCATGTGCCCTGTAGCGTGCATTCTAATGACTCCAAGCCATTGCCGTTTGCGACGCCATTGGTGTCAAGCCAGAGCTCATTGGAGGACAGAGTGGAGATCTGTTGTGTTTTCTGATAAAAAAGAAACACAACAGATCTCCACTCCACCCACCAATGAGCTCTGGCTTGACACGAATGGCTTCGCAAACGGCAATGGCTTGGAGTCAGTGGAATGCTCGGAGCTGTTCTTGAAGTAACCTATTTCTAACAGTTCGTTGTGTCACTGTGGTACCAACTGCAGCTCGAATTTCTGCCGCAGACGCAGTACGATGCGCCACAGGCGTGCGCCGAATATGGCGATCTTCCCTCTCAGGAGTGCCACGTGGCCGCCTGGAAACCGGTCTTCTTGAGGTAGTACCATCCTTGAACACTGCTTCCAACAATGATGCACAGTGGATACCTTCTAGCCAAGTCTTTCTGCAATATCGCGGAAAGAAAATCCACCTTCTCGTAGCCCGAATATGCGACCTCGTTCCAACTCGGTTAGCTGTTGACAGTGGCTTCTTCGTCTTGTTAAAGGCATTCTTGGCTAACATCAACTCAATACGTCACTTTTCGAAGCTAAATAACGTCCACGAACTTTACAGCACGCATTTAAAGTAAACCTGATCTGCAATTTCTGAGTGGCACCACTAGCGCCACACTTATGCGCGAAGCGTGAAATTTCAATCGATGTCATCTTTCAGATGTATAAACACGCCTACCAAATTTCGTTTATCTAACACAAGTCTTTCTTGGTGTTGGGATTTTTTTTCCGTCAGTGTATTTTTTTGTTATTTTATGTAATCAGTTGCACCTTCTGTAATTATTAAATTAATGCGAATATAATATTAAATTATGCACAGTATTTTAAAATAATTCAAAGGTGGTTGAAAGCAATTTTAATAAAAAAAAAAATGAAGTGAAACAAGGTGGCCGATTAGTAACACGTGCGAAACTAAATTAAGGTAAAAACATAGGCTAAAAGACATTTAATAAAACACTTTCAAAATTAAAATAAGTTAAATGGGAAAAAATATTTTTCTTGGCAAAGGGGCTTCGCCTCCTAACGTTTTACAACAGATTAAAGTAAAAATGTGATTATATTTATTTCCCTCACATTTTTTAACAAGAAAATTCAATTAATTATGCATTAAGGAAAAATATTATCAAATTATTATCAGCTAATTATTCATTATATTATCAGCACAATTATTATCAGCTAATCAAATATTTTTATGGCAAGATCATTATCTTCAAGCATTATTAAACTATTTTAAAATACTGTGTATAACTTAATATTTATTTACATTATTTGAATATTTAAATAAATTTTAGTATTTACACAATGTTTTACACTAAACAAGAAAAAAACATGTATTGAATATTTAACAGAGAGCACTTACTTTCAAAGTTATCTGTAAAATCTTGAAATTTCCCCCTTTTTATGAAAAAATCCATCTCACTTAGTACACACACTGCAAATAGAAGCGTCTTAAACTTAGACACATGTGTGACTGAAAAAGAATTTCAGACACTTAAGCGTCTTAATCTGAAAACTAAGACATTATAGATGCCTTAATTTAAGACACATAAGTGTCTTGCTGTGATCATGGTGTAAATGAACTGAGAATAGAGTCTAAAATATCCACAAACGTCTTATTTTAAGACTCTTCGTTGCTTCATATGTTTCTTAATTTAAGATATTTTGTTTCTTCCTATGTAATAACCACCATGAGGGCACTTCAGTTGCAACTGCATTTTAGATTTCTTTCGTTCGAACTTGGTATATTTTACAATTCAATGTGAAAGTTTGTTTTTATCTACGAGTATATTTAAATTCGTTTTTGCGGAATGTGAAGCTCTGTGATTTTAATTCGTATTAGCTTAGTTTATCTATTTATTAAATACATACATGTGACCGGTGTGCTTAACACCGAATACCTCTCATAAGTTGTCGTCGATATAAAGACGGGTTAGACACAGAAGTAAACGACACTTGAAGATTACATCCGGGAACTCTACAAAGTGTGTGCAATGGATTTACTGTTAATTTGTATTAATTTATATCAATAATATTGTGTTATTCATCTTCGTGTTGTTAAAACTGGCAAAAAAAGGAAAAACTTTTGTCTGGCGGGTTATGTTCTGAGGATGAAATATTTCATTCTTTAAATATGGCTAGCCGAATATATTAAGAGATTTCCTTCTAAAATGATAAAAGTCTTTCTCCCTCACTGTGATAGTTTTTAAAACTTTAAATCAGGGAATTTTTTTTACCTCTTGCAATAGCGATTCAAGTAAGTTTCATGATTTTCTTTATAGTACTAAAACTAGTATCTTTTATGATTTTCTTTATGGCACTAAATAAAATATGACATGAAATAGAATTTAGTTTCGAATCTGTTTGCGAAAAGACCACTAATTCTAGAAGTATATATTTTTAGACTTGCCACGTTGCCCTGTGTTACAAATTATGCATTCTAAATTCTTATCTTTTTATCGAAATTTAAAGTAATAATATCGGTAAAAGAAAGACGTTTTAAGTTAAATTTATTCTCTTGTATTAAATGGCAGCTGCTATAATCGTAATCGTAAATAAACACTACCAGTGACCGACCACAAATCCCCCCCCCCCCAAAAAAAAAGGGTTTTTAAAGATCGTCTGTCTAATGCTTTTAAAAATATCTTTATTGGTCTTCATGAGGCAAACGCATTCGTCAGCTAGTTTCTGTTCTCAACCGCAGATAAGGAATAAGATAAATTAAGTGTATGAAAATATATGACGTTGCCATAAGACTCGTGTATTACGTGCTGTTAATCTACGAGTAATTGCCAGTAAAAATATACGTATATATTTGATTTCAAATCAATTCTAATATTAATTTTTTGGTTATTTTTAGTAAAAAAGTAATTTGAAATTTAAAATTGGTATTAATAAAAAGCTATGACTAGATTTTGCACTTTTTGGTTTTTATAACTTTATTTATATGCACTTATATGAAAAATACAAAAATGACAATTAGATGTTAAGATATATATTTCAGACAAAAGAAGTTTGCAAACTATAAGTAATTTTTTTCTTCATGTTGTCCATGTGGCGGTATATATTTTTAAAAAATCTAATTTTTAAATTATATGAATTTTTATTTATTTTTTTTCGGGAAGCGGAGGGGGGATTTTGTATGTAATTTTCGTAATCTTAAATCTTTTTCGACATTGCATTAACTATAATGAATGTTTTGAACTTTTAGAGTAAGACAAGATTAAAAACACAAAATGTATTTAACCAAATACCGGAAAAGCTCTCAATAGCGGACGTTTCGGGATTGCGGAATTTGTTCAATAATTGGAAGTATCTGCTTTCCTGGGGTAAAAATAAGCAAATATGTATGCGTTTTGGATTAAAAAGGTTTTTTTCTAAATTGTGCTGAATTAGGAAATGTCTATTAACCTCTATAATGGACACTCCGAAAACCGACACTTCTATTTAGCGAACATAATACAGGGTTGGAATTTTTGCAGAAAAAGGATTTGATTAAAGTATGGGCAAACCGGCAGTCCCCCCCCCCTCTCTCTCCCTACTATTTTAGGACCCCCAAATTAGATATGCAATTTTTGTAAAGCTAATATTTTAAATTTGTTTTGACATTGTTCTGATTACAATCAATATCTTGAACTTCTAAAGTAGAATAAGGTTAAAAACTAACTAAATAAAAAAATCTAAATACAGTAAAACCTCTGAATCACGAGCACTTCGGGAATGCTGAATTTGTCTGCTATTCGAAGGTTTTCACTTTTCTGTGGTAAAAATATATGTTTGGAAAATGGAACACTCCGTTTCAGACACTTAAGCGTCTGAATTTCAGACATTTCAATTTACACTGCAGACCGAACCAACCATGTATGAATAGATGAAGCACTCATACCAACAATCCAATGTACCCTTACCCGTTATAAAGAAGACGCAAGATATAGTTCCTTCCGAGGAATAAAAACGTAATATTATTCTCCTGTTTTCCAGGATATATCGAATTGTTTTCCTGTTAATAAACATCTTTTATGCCGCCATGACTGAAATAAACCATTACAAAGTACAAAATGATCGTTTCGTTTGGTTTTGATATTATGTGTTGTTTCGAAAATCCCTGCTGGCTCGGCCTACAGACGGAGGAAGATTTCGAAGTTAAGTAGTAATTTCACCAACAAAAACTAAATCAAGATTAGAGATAAACCCAGTTTAAGAGTTTTATCTGGCCGCTTTTGGCGAATTTTTAATTTCATTTTTCTGTAAAAGCTCGTTTTATCAGAACCATATTAAGGCGGTATTCAAAAGAAGTATCAAGTGTAAAGAAGTATCAAGGTATTCCACGCTCAACAACTCGAAATTTTCTGACACATTTTCAGATTAATTTTTAAAAGTAAAAACATGAAACTTGCTGACGTGATTTTTTGAAGAGATTTATAAGCGACATGTGTTTTTATTTTCTGTTCAATTAATTAGAACTTGATTTACGATTATTTTCTCAGTACCCCCATTTTTTTCGTTTCCAGCACTATCGCTTCAGGAAATTTGGTTTAAAATGCCTACTTTGACAGAATTTTTTGAAATATATTCTGTTTTTATCAAAAAACCGACCAATACAGCACTTTATATAGTTTCTGAATAAGGGAACCTGCCAATTGGATGCGTTTGACAGCGAAAATGAATTTAAAAATGGGTCGGAAAATAAGCCGTTTGTATAAGAGTTGATCTATCAAAAACTTGTCAATATGAAAGTTGTAGATAATATTGATAAGATATATAATAAATTTAAGCGGATTGGATATCTTATGAACTGAAGTTACGAATTTGTTTCTTTTTCAACACCCATTTTCTTTCGTTTTTAATATTTTTTTTTCTGCGGTAACAGTTGGCCCTATCAAAAACTTGCCAGTATAAAAGTTGTAGATAATATAAAGATGATTTAAAATAAGTTTAAGTGTATTTGATATCTTAAGAATTGACGAAGTTTTGAATTTTTTTCTCACTAAAACCCTATTTTTTGCGCCCCTTGAGCCCATTTTTAATTTTGTCAAAAATCTGTGATACATAAATTGTTGACCCTTTTCCTAGAAGTAAAAATAACTTTAATCTGATTTGATATGTATTATAATTAAGAAGTTATGGTGTTTTTTTCGGTTTTGACAAAACCCCTCACTGTTTGTATTATCCCTCCACCCCTGTTTCATATCTTTATACTTAACCAATGAGTCTCCAAATCTCATCAGGGAAGCTCCTTAACAGAATAATCCCGGTATACCAAATTTAAAGCAAATCGGATAGAAAAACCCATTTATCTAAATTAAGGGTGGTATTAGCCCCCCCGTTTCCCTCTCTATACTTAATCAATGACCCTCCAAATCTAATCAGGGAAGCGCCTTTTCATAATAAACCGGTATACCAAATTTGAAGCAAATCGGATAAGAAAACCCATTTATCTAAATTAAGGGGTATTACCCCTCCCCCCTGATCCCCTTTTTATACTTCAACAATGAACTTCCAAATCTAATCAGGGAAGTGCCTTATCAAAATTAACCGGTATATCAAAATTGAAGCAAATCTGATAATTCTGCATCAAAAAAACATTTATCTAAGTTAAGGGGGGCGAGGGGGGTAGGGGTTAGCCACCATAATACTCCGTTATACTTAACCAATGAACCCCCAAATCTATTCAGGGAAGCGCCTTATGAGAATGAACCTCGAAAAAAAAATTGAAGCAAATCGGATATTTCCATCCAGAGTTATCGCGTTACGTCCGTACATGCTTAACCTGCGGGCACATTAGCTCTCAGGCTTTGATAGCCTGTGAGCTAAAAAGCAAATATAATTTTTTTTTTAAAATCTTGTAGAAAAGCCCTAACTTAAATTTATTATTTTTTTTTAATTTAACTTTTTAAAAATCTCTGCTACTTTTTTAAATATGGATATTTCTGCTTCAATTTTTTCCCCACATTCCTTAGAATATACATAACACTTTTGAATGGACTTTTAGGTGTATGGTAATATGAATTTTTTTTCTCTCGTTTATAATAAAAAATCAGGGAAATTCAACAAATTCATAATTTAAATAATAAAAGTAAAAGAGCTAGACATATACACCTTACACCATGAAAAATTCAAAGTTAACGTGAAAATAAAAATCAAAAAATTACTGAATGGTGTACACAAAAAAATATTTTAATAAAACTATAAACTTCAATGTTAACTCTATGCACAGAAATATTAAATACACCATGGAAAACAAAATTCAAACCACTATCTGAATTAGCAAATATATAATAAATTCTCAGTTTTTTTTTTTTTTTTTTACCTGAGAATTTGTCGAACAAGCAAGTTATGAAAATGTGAACATGAAGAAAAATTGGTTTAAAGTTTTCATATGAAAAAATAATGTGTTTAAACTTCTAACTTATGTTAAATTCATGCACAATTTTATCAGTTTATATAGACACTTGCATATAATCTAGGGATTAAAATCATTAATCACCGAAGAATTAGAAATGAAAAATTTATGTCATTTGTCATTATTTATGTAAAATATAACTTACTAATAATATACATCATGCGAGAACTTAAATAAGTTTCGTATACATTTAGTATGAAAATAAAAATAAAAAACCAGCCCTTCGGTTTTCATTTTTGAGGCATCTGTGCGTCTGCGAGCAATCTAAAATTTTACCGTACTAATTCGTAAACTCCATTTGTTTTCCTCCTTCTTTGGTATATGCGCCTGTAGCCTTTTCACATGGCCAAATTACCACAAACAGCTACGGGTAAATCGTACTCTGACTTTTCGCCCTGCAGGAAATCAAATAATTCACTATGTCCTTGGTTTTGTTCTCTAGTGATCTAAATGAACCAGGATTGCTGAATGGGCGTGGTGTTTCTTTAAATTCTGCCATGGTACAATCTTTAATAACGTCTTTATTATTAAAGATACACCTTTTAAATTTACTTTAAGCCAATAATAATTATAATAAAAAATATTTTGCTTTGTACCCTTATTAATCACTATCATTTTCTATACCCACCAGTTACTTCACAATAATCAAAGCTATAACAGAAATAAATACCGTTTTTTTTTTTATTATAATGAAAAAAATAAAATACCTTAAATCAATTTTTTCTCACACAACCAAGGTACATATACCGGGGGATCCAGAAGTTCCGGGAGTTTTGAAATGTTAATAATTAGAAAACTACGTACAGTAGAAAGGTGCGGTTTTCACATATATGCTCAGAAACGTATGAGATTTTTGTTTGTAATGAAAGAAAAATTAAAATAAATAGTTAAAAGTTTTAGCAATAGATGGCGCTGCTATACAACATCGAAAGTATCTGTACTATGCGTTATATAAGCAGATGAGTTCATTGCGCAACATCATGAGTTCATGCGCATCCTAGGATTTTGCTCAGATTTCGCTTTAAGGGTCGTTTATGTTCAAACGCTTTTTCGAAGGTTAAAAAAATTGCATTTAAAAGGAATTCTGATACAAAATTTGATGTGTAACTGCTATGTTTAGACAAGCTTTCTTTGAGTGACAAAGCTGTGTTAGTTAAACTGTTTTACAAAAAAGGATGAATCGGCAAGTTTAGCTTTGCTTACTTATCATACAATGCGTGGAGTTAAAATTGAAAAATGACCGATGACCGTTACAAATCTGAAGATTATGAAATAAGATTGTCAAAGAAACGGGAGACCCCGAAAATCTGTTGCAGTCGTAAACGAGGTAGAACACGATGCCAATACTCAATCCGCTTTATTATACCATGGCAAAACTACATTGTGAATTTCAGCGCTACCTGTTGGCAGAAAATGTAATTAATATAACATATTTTTGTCATTAAAAAAACAAATCCCACATGTTTCTAAACATATCTATCAAAACTGCATCTTTCTATTGTATATAGTTTGCTAATTATTAACATTTCAAAACTCCCGGAACTTCTGGACCACCCGGTATATTCCCTGCAAGCAGTTCAATGGATGTCAAAAACGGATGCCGCTTGTAGAGCTAAACTCGGAGATGCAATAACGAAATATCTTAAAATGGTTCTCGAATCCCCTGCTCAATAATACAAAACTTTCTGAAAATTTTTCGGGACTCCTTTTTAAACGTAAAGGCATAAAATTGGCAGGGCTACATAGAAACTGTCTGGAATCGAAATGAGTTTTCCATTTTTTTAATAAATAAATTACTTATGTGATCATGTGACGACCTATTTTTTCTCTTTTTCCGTGCTTTAATTCCAGAAATTCGGTTCA
The DNA here is from genome assembly GCA_963932465.1 of Maratus speciosus. Taxonomy (NCBI): domain Eukaryota; kingdom Metazoa; phylum Arthropoda; class Arachnida; order Araneae; family Salticidae; genus Maratus; species Maratus speciosus. The sequence continues at coordinate 37,411,206 of OZ010791.1, read as the reverse complement.
AAACGCCCACTTTGATAGTATTTTCTGAAAGATCTTCTGCCTTTACCAAAAAATGGGGAACGTCTTTCGATTACATAGTTTTTGAATAAAAACACCTGCCAATTTCATACGTTTCTGAGAAAAATTGTATTAAAAAAGTGTTAGAAAGTAGCTTCTTCGGATTTGAGAACAACCTTAAAGAACATGGTTTAGTATTGACAGAAGGTGGGATGAGACAGCCCTAGTTATGGATTCAATTCTACCTAACAGCACCGAAAAGTCTATTTCTGTCACATTTGTCACGATAATCTGTCACAGAAAAAACAAAGATGCTCTTCCTTCTGTCAGTACAATACTAAACTTAGATATCTAGATATCTTAGATATCTAGCAGTAGATATCTAGATTTCTTTTATTGCTCTGACCATGGAGAAAATAATTAGATGGAGTGCAGTATGCCGTAAAAACGGTTTGTAATATGATACGAGTTATCGCTCAGATGTAAATGCCCTCATTCGGCCCAAACAAAGCAAGCACGTGGAACAGGGACCGAATTCTTTTACATCTCCCATGCATTTTTTTCTCTAAATGAAAATGGTCTGCTTATATTTAAGCATTCTAAAGTAGCATTTCATTGTACTATGAATTAAAAAACTGTATTACTAGAAATTTTCTTCTTTTTTTGCCAAAGCACGTGATTGTGTATGGGTCAAACGTAGCGGATTTTAGGGTTACATTTTTGGCATCACCTCCAGTCACCAGATTTCATCTCTATTCTTTCTCTTTACCCCATGGCTCAGACGGAACCATTGCGCTCAGTGCGGAAGGATACAGTGAAGATTATTTTATTTCACATTCATGGCAAAAAATGTCTTTATCGCATTCCCTTACATTTTTAGAGAATCATTTATCAATTTGATAAGTATAGATTAATTAGAGAAGCATAAATAAGGATTATGGTAAATGAGTAATATCTAACATTGACAATGCGGACTATTTTTTACCTTTCCCTTGCATGCTTCATTTGGCTTGTAAGCTTCAGACCACTGACTCGGAATTCCGGTTATATATGGAATTCAGCAGATGGAATATACTTTCGCGTCTAAGTATTGTATGATTTCAATATTGTATAATTCAATATTGTATAATTATCGTTTTATAAAGAGAAAACATATCATCCCTTTTCGCCAGTAACAAGAAATACTTGTTTTTTTTTCACTAATATAAAGTAATATTTGTAGTAATATAAATAAATGCAGAACTACAATAAAATCTGCAAAATTAAGTGTTCCAACCCAAATAAACAAAAATCCGAAAAAGAATTAATATTTTACAAGAAAGTAGTACTATGATGTTTCCACAGATGGCAGCACCAAAATTAATTCAAGAGTAGATAAAACAATATGAAAATTTTAATATAGATGGCAGCACTGCAAAACAGTATACAGTTTCCGGAAATATGATCATAATCTGAATAATTGAGTTTGGAGCCAAAAACTTTTATTTTTATGTTTATTTATTTTTATTTATAATCCTTTTTATTCAGCATTTTTACTGTATACATAGTATAGTTATACATATAGCTTTATTTTTTTTTTTTCGAAACTAAGAAATAGTGATGTTAGTCATCTTTGATAAATGAATTTATTTTTTGAAAGAATAAAGCTTTTCTGTACACCTTTTTTTCTTCATTTTTAAGTACAGAGAAGAAGAAACTGAACTTGTGTTCGGGATTTACTAGTTAATCCTATAATATTTATAATCGAAATATGTGTGTGTGTGTGTGTAAGGAAACTGTACAGTACTTCCTACTTTTTCAGTACAGTGTGACCGTAGACGAGATACGCAAGGAAGCCGAGGCATGTTGTTTGGGGAAACTGCCTTATTCTTTCTTATAGTTACATCATATCACTTAAATCAAGTTTTGTCGGCTACTCATGCACCATATTACTCGACTTCTGAAAAAAAAAACAAAAAAAAAAACAGACATGGAACAGTTTTCTTCTTTGTTTTGACCCGTTTCTTCTCCTAAGTCGTACTTCATGTTGCTTGTGTTGCCTCAGTGTGTGGACTGCCATTATACGCAATGATCACCCGTAGGGGCGATAGCGACTTTCTTAGCACTTCATTTTCGATAAAAGTCCGTGAGACTTCAGTTTGACTGGATATATAAGTGAGTAATTTGGATTATTCCCAGAAGGGGGCACAACTGAAAAGGAAGGATGATGTATGAATTTAACTGGTTACTTAGCTCTTAATTCATGTCTGGGGCTCAGTGACGACAACAGGTCTTGGTTCAGCTCCGGGTGCCCTTAACCACAGACACGTGAAAGAAGCACTAAGTCCGCAAATTTAATCTTAAAGATGGTTCAATTTTGAAATGAATAATAAATGTTAGGCTGGAAAAGAAAGTTATCAAAGTTAGAAAAAGCTTTTCATTTTAAATTTTGAACTTTAATTTTAAATTTAAAACAGAATTTTAATTTTATCCTGCCATATATATATATATAACTAAATCTTTGGCGTAACGATCCATTAAGGATCAGGGCCTATAGTACCCAACTCTGTTTTCCTGGACGCTGAGGTGCTATACAGCATGTGTCCCGGTGAGGAAAGCTTAATGCGGGACTCTCAGTGTTTAGTTGCCAAGCAAGCTTGCTACTCAATTTATCGAACCCGAAAGGATGAAGGGTTAAGTGAGCCTTGCCCAGCCCGGAGTCGAACTCTGGATCTATTGCGTGGTAGGCAAACGTGCTGACCGTTACGTCACTGGAATAAATTTGTTTTCTGTAAATACTTTTTACTAAAAGGAAAACTTTTTAAGAATTTCTCTTTCAAAACATAACAACAACAACATTAAAAAACTCTCGATGCCAGTTTAACCAGTACATAAGCGAAAATAATTGTACGAAGTCTCACAATTTTATCTCTTATAAAAGTTGAGATATATGAGACTGAAGAGGACAAATCTTGCAAAGAATAGATTTTCAGATAAATGGATTTAAAGTTTGTTACATACTTTAAGGTATATTCTACTCAGGTGCATACATTAAAATGGCCGTTTTGGTGAAATTTTTCGAAAGTTATTTTGTTGTTTTATTTGAAGGAGCCATCATTTACGATTCCAAATCTGATTTAATTTTATTTCTACGATAACTAGAAGAGAAGTTACGGTCAAATTAATAAACAGGAAGTAATGAGTCAAATACCGGAAATGAACAGGATGTCCATGATAAATGTAAACAATGTTTCTTTGCATGATTTTCTTTTCTTTTTTTTTAATTTAAAACTACACTAATAAACCTTAATTGATACTTCTACAATGATTTTATAGATGAAATAATATAGATAAGAAATCTTTAAATGCGATTTCTGCAATTTTTCCGCTATTTCCATGTACGACAAACTCCATTCCATAAATTGTCTTAAGGGAGCCGGGAAAGCCCTATCTCCGCCATGTTAAATTTACCAACTTTATGCATCTTTTTTCCAGAAATGGTGAAAGATAGAGGTCGAGATTTTTTAGAGTAGTTAAAATGACATGATTTACGTATTTTAACATACCATTTACTTTCAAAGTGAAACTCAAAATTAATTATTAATTATTTATTGAAAGTCGTTTTTAAATTCGCATTTTTGGTAAGATTTCGTTGTTTAAAATAAATAATTCTCCACAAATCATTAAATTCCTGTGTTAAAGTACACAATATAACATAATATACGTATTAAATAAAAATCTGAGTTCTTAAGTTTAATAGATATTGAAAAACAAGAACATAAACATAAAAAATCCAAGTTTTGAGAAAAAGTCAATTAAAGATTTAAATGGCCATTATGCTGTGGAGTACTCTTAGAAAGAATGAATAATTTCAACACTTCTTTTTTTAATCTATAAACATGTGTAACACATCGCTGGAAAGATAAAAGTTTAAACTATTTAATGATGTAAAAAAGTAAAAATCGATTTTTTGGTTGGATTTTGATTTCCCGGTCCCCTTAAGTTACGAAGTGGAAGAAACTTAATTTGTCTTCGTGATTTACTAATTAATATATATGTGTGTGTGTAAGGAACTTTACAGTACTTCATACTTTTTCAGTGTAGTGTGACCGTCGACGGAGTATTGCAAGGAAGCGGAGACATTAAAATGGCAGTTTTAGTGAAATTTTTCTGAAATTCTTTTGTTGTTTTATTTGCAGGAACATTCATTTATGATTCCAAATCTGTTTTAATTTTATTTTTACGATTACTAGAAGAGGAATTATGGCTAATTTAATAAACTCAATTTCATAAGGAAGTATACATGGGAAATAATTTTGTGCAGCCAAACCATAAAATTTTTACTTATCATGTTGATTTGTATAATATATCTTTCTACTTTGCTTAATCTTAGAGCTATAGGAGAGAGGTCTGCAATTAGGTTAACCTGATTATGAAAAAGAATTTCATTTCGAACTCTTATAACTCACATTCTGTTAAACGGATTTTTAGAAGATTTACACAACTTAGTTAATTCTTGGAAAAGGATTTTAGTATGTAACACACTATGTTCTACGTTGCTTAGCCACAGAACTATCAAAGAAAGTTATATCTACTATCTAATTCAAATGGAATTTCATTCCGAAAGCTTTTAACTTACGTTTTGCTGAACAGATTTTTAATGGAATTTTTTTGTGATAGGGCGGGGAGTACTACATAACACATCGTTTAACGTTACCTAATTATATAGAGCTATGGAAGAACTTCTACAATGAGGTCAACTCGATTACGAAAGATTAGCTTTTTAAAAAGTTCCACTGAGCATATTTTTGTGGGGATTTCCCTATTAGTTTGATAAATTATAGAAAAAAATAACTAAATAAAAAAAAATTATGTATGAAATTTGCATTCCGAATCGAAAAATTTACATTCAACGTGAGTGAAGCCGTGAACAAACGCTTTTACTTAATATAATTTTCCTTAGAAATTTTCATTCGTAGAGGCACTGAAAAAAAAAATCTATTCATTGGTACTATCATTTTGGCATCGCGTACTGTAATATTTCTTAGAATGCATTTCTAGTATTAAGTGGACGACGGAATAGTATGCAGTGAACGAAAAATAGACCTTTTTTTTTATAATATTATGCAATTTTAACATACGAAAGACGATATCCTTCTGTTTCAACTGTTTAGCGTGTTACATGGAATACTCCCCATCAAGATTTGTATAAGAGTATAAAAAAACGATAACGCTTTTCTCCAGTTGCTATTTAACCTTTATCTCTTCTTTAATTTTTAACAGGAGAATAACAATATCTTTAGCTTTCAATTATTTTTTACTTCAATACTTTACTTGAAATTCTACTCTCATTCTCCTTGAAAGTTTAAATAATGGCATAGTATTAGACACTTACTAATTACTATTTAACCCTCTATCTCTTCAAAAAATTTCAACATGAGAAAAAAGTTCTTTTTTTAATTATTGAGAAGATAAATAAAAAGAAATTTCCATATCTCCTCTGCTCCTCCTCTCTCCCTTACAGAAAATTTATATCAGGTCCTATTCTCTCACCCTCGTATTTCTTTTCTTTCCTCCTTTGTTCATTTTGTCCTAAGGGGTCATTCTTTCAATCTATATAAATAAATAAATAAAAATCTGAAATAAATAAGTTTTTTGTTTTTGGCCATAACTCACTCTCCCCTATCTGTACAATTCTTCTTCCACTTCCCTATATTTTGTCTTTTTTCAACCATCGTCATTATTTTACACCCCATCCATTTTCTAATTATTACTTAACCCTTATTTTCCCTTCAAAATGTTAAATTCAAGAGATGATGTCCTTCTTCCTCATTTAATTAACCATTTTACAAAGAATTTTTCATTCTTTACCTTTTAATATTAAATTATAGTACATTAAAAGACAAGGTACATTCTCCAAATCATATTTAACCCTGTTCTCCTCCTTAAAATTTATCATGAGAGAGATTATGTCTTTTTTTTCATTTAATCATTAATTTACAAGGAATATCTCCCTCTCTACCTCTTCTAATTTTGAGTTATAGTACAATAATAGACACTGCAAATTTTCCAATCGCAACTTAACTCTTAGCTTCCTTCTAAATTTTGATTTGAGAGAAAAGATGCACTTCTTTATATAAACTGTTTTCTTGCTTGATAATGAGTTTAGCTTTGGTATAATCGGTTCTGCTGTAAGGTTGTGCCTGACAGCACAGATCTGTTTTTTACACAATATTCACACTATCTGACCAGGTTTCAAATTTCCATGACCATTTTCTATTAATTGATTTTTAATACTTCTAAAAAATAGATTATAGTTCTTTGCTTATTTTACTATGTTGGTTCAAAATGTTGAATATTCTTATGCCTTTTTAAATTTTCGATTTGTTCTTGTATCATTTCATCACAGATTGTTGAATGTTTAGGCGTCCTGTACACGGAAATTCATTAATTGAAAGCGTTTCGAAGCATAAATTTGTAAATGCTGGCTGACATGCTAGCAATATATCTATTATATTTATAAACTCTCTCTTTTTACATTTTGTATAACAGTAAAATAACAAACATCGCCCATTTTCCAACTGCAATTTAACCCCTAATCTTCCCTTAAAACTTTAACATAAAACGGAAGGTGCCCTTCTTTTCCAATTATTAAAATACAATTTAGAAAGTAATTTTGCTCCATCCTCTTTAATCTCTTGAATTTTAGTGTAATAATAGACTTTGTTCATTTTCCAAATCCAATTAACACCTGTCTCCTCCATTTTAAAATTTCATATGAGAAAAAAGATGCTCTCTTGCCGTGTAAGTTTTTTGTTATTTCATATGGTAAAATCACCCCTTCTTCTAATTTTGTATAATAGCCCAATCATAGATATTGTTTATTTTACAATTAATACTGAACCTTTACCTCCCTATTAAATTCTAATATATGAGAAAGAAGATGCCTGTCTATTTCAATTATTTATCATCAAACACTATCCCTTCTCCTTTAAAATTTTGAATAATGGTATAGTATTAGATATTGTCCATTTTACAATTACTATTTAATCCTTATCTCCCATTTAAATTTCAACATGAGAAAGAAGATGTTTTTCTTTCCATTTATTCTGTACTATAGGTTTTAACTTTTCCCTCATTTTCAAAAATTTAGGAAATTATTTAATTTAAAGTTCTATCGATAATATTAATATAATTTACTATTTAAACATTAATTGACATTAATAACCCTACTATTGCTTCTAATTTATGTTCTGCGGATTGGAACTTAGTAACTCTTTAGAGTTGTAGTTATACTGCTATACTATATATTATTTTGCTACATGTTTTGGCCACATTCATACTTGCGTCTTACTTTAACGTGCTAAAGTGTTATGTAACATCGTTTCTTTTTGCCTCTATATTTAGGTCGATTTATTTTAGCGCCATTTCCCGCGTTATATCTCTTTTTAAAATATAATTATTTCTGCTCGTGACTGTGCGATGTTGAGAATAAATAATGACCAGTTTAATTTCACAATTGACAATTATTTACATAAATAACATTAATTTGCGTAGTACAATTAACTTTGTATTATAAATCAATTATGTGGTTTTATTTACAGTATAATGTAATAACAGTGATTAAATCACTGATGCGAGTGAGTCCGAGTTTTTTTTTTTTTTTTTTTTTTTTTTTTTTTTTTTTTTAAATAATCTGTAATTCCAGAATTAAGCATAAATATGTTCCCAGACATTACTAGTAGATTATAACTAGTGGGGGAGGCAGTACGGAGTCATAAAAGAATTTAGCGTCCATGATTTTGGTGTATAGGATTGTTGTCCCTGCCAATCTAAATGTGTGTGTGTGGTGGTGGGGGGGTAGAAAGGGGAATTTCCGAGTAAAATGAACAAAAAAGGGATAACCTAAAAAAATATGGCAATCATTGTAGCTGGGCCTTGTGGGTTTCGCGCCCATAAATTATTAACACACTGATCACAGTAACGCGGTTCTGCGAGATTCGCGCCTCATAAATCATTAAAATGACAATCAGAATTACATGACCCTTTTCTATATGAGCTGTTAAAACACCATTTTCAACAAAAACCTGCAAAACTCAGGCCTATATTTTTGACTGCAATTCCTCTTTTTAACCAAAAATTGTTACAATACAATTATCGGGCGTGAACATCCAACACGATTATGAAAAATTTACTGATTTTTTTTATGTTTAGTAGAAAGCACAAGCCAGAGAATTGATTAAAAAATATATAATGTTTGCTATGTTTCTTTTTTTAAGATAGTGCAATATGAAGGAAAAAATTGAAAAATTATTTAAACTATCTTTTTTTAGGATTTCTAAATGGATTTCTCATCATACAATCGTGAATTAATTTGTATTAAACTATTAAGAGGATAAAATCATATTTTTTGTTTAATATATTACATACTTTATTTTATACTATTTCTAATTGCTAAAAAGGTGTAAGATTAAAACTTTAAAAACAATAAAATAGTTTTATTTGACTGTTGACATGTTTTGACCCTAGCTGCGTCATTTTCCAAACAAATAATGTTTAACTTATTTGTTTTGAAAATGAATCGGGAGGATCGAAACATGTCACCAGTCAAATAAAACTATTTTATTGTTTTTGAAGTTTTAATCTTACACCTTTTTAGCAATTAGAAATAGTATATAATTACAAGGTGTTAATCTGTTATACTTTATTTTTTTATTTGGAATTTTCTACTTTTAAGTTTTTAAAATGTTTCGTTGCTGCAGTTTCTTGCAGACATTTGGCCTATTTCGGCGATCGTTTAAGGGTGCTTCCTTCAATCTATTATTGTTTCAACTCCCATACAATTGTACGCGTTACAGAGAATAGCGAATGACTTATCACCTGTGGCGGGTTAACGGAAAAATGCCTTAAAATGATTGCATTCATTTATAATTAAGTTGTAAAAATAATATAATGTTGTATTGTCATCGAAAATACACCTGTGAACGTCATTTTTATAACTCTGGCCTATCAGGAAGTGGGTTAAAAGTCGATTACAAAATTCCATTTTACATACAAACAAGAACGAAAAACCAGGCGTACGGCATAAATTATGAAACATTTTCTAAGACATTCAGAATACTCTAATGAAACTTCACCGGTTTCTAATACCCTGTTAGCACTGGATACGTAAGATATCTTAGACAGCCGTTTTTTGAAGTGGTACCCTCCCAGAATTGAATGCCTGTTCACATCGAAAAACTTATCTAAGACATATCAGTAAACGTCACTGTGACTGTGATCTGAACAAATGTAAAGTATGCGCATGCGCTTAAAATTAAAACGGCCGCAACAGCCAATCAGTAAAAGCGAAGCTTTACAGCCAACGACAGTGAGTGGTAGTTCCTGTATCTAGCCGAAGCATGTAGAAACTCACTTAGAGAGTTTGTTGAACTCCCTCAGAGAGTTCGGCGGCCTGAGATATCTTAACGTATCCAGCGCGAACAGGGTATCAGGTGAAATAGGATGTCTAAATTAACAATTTGGTTAACGAATAATGCATTTGAAAACCCAATTTCTACTATTACTATGAATAGTCGGGAAAATATGCGATTTTTTTGTGCAGCCCTGTATGTCATCTATGGATATGTATGTATACTAGGGCTGGATTATTTATCAATATATCGACAAATATTGATATTTTTTAAATGTCGCAATAACAATATCTAAACATTGACTCTATTGATATATCCCAATAAAATAACAATGTTTTGAGCTCACTGGAATTTTGAACATGAGCCTCGAAAAAAGAGCATAGAATATCTCAAAACCAAAAAAAATAATAATATTTTGCACACACCGCCACAGTCTCGAAAAACATAGCCCAATATTCCATTACAATGTTTTCACCCTCTATCCTCTCCAAAACAGAAAATCTACCTCGATTATCTTTCTTTCCGTTGATTATCTCTAAACATATTCCAATTATTCCAATCTTTCTTCGGTGAAAACTGCCTGTCTGCGTAATACTGAATAACACTTATCGTACTTCTCTTCTCTCGCCCTCTCGCCGTTAAGACTGATCCACACATATTGATATAACCACAGCTATTGATATGTCATGAATAACCAAATACAGAATATAGCTGGTTATCATTGAGTACTTAGCTGAAAAGCTGGGAAGATCCACTTGCGAGCGACCAATCAGAGTCCGCTAATTGTAAACTTTACTTTTCTCTCTATAATATATTCTACTCTATTATATTATACTATATCTATTATATACTCTATAATTATAGTCAAATTGGGGAAAAGTCAAGGACAAAGCAGTCGTTCACTGTGATGATTCGTTGCTTTTAAAAAAAGCTTCCCAGACTCTAATGTCTACTGTGCTACTGAATACAATGCTTATTCATATTGTGTATTGATATTCTTTCTTTTCTGTCGTTTGTTGTATTTTCATCAGGGCGAAGTTTTCTGTCATGGATATAACATATCGATTGCATTTTAGCTTAAAGGGCATATTTATCAAAAAATAAATTTAAATTAGTATAAAACTATTCCGAAATTTGATTTGAATATTTATATTTTTAAAAAAAAAGGTTTCGATGTTGTTTTCTTGTAGTAAATAGGTAAGAAGATATGAATACAGTGAATGTTTTCGATTAAGAATCCATTCATTCCTTAGAGAAAGATTGAAAAACAACATGTCTGCTGCATCCCTCATAGCATACATGGTCACGGTGACGTCGTTGTGACGTCACTGTAAGTCACTGTGGTCACGTCACATCTGTGACCAAAATGCCACCACTCAGTGATGTCACATTGTGACTGAGATGTGAACTTCTTAGAAAACTTTAAAAAATTACGAAAATTCTTTAAAACATGTTATTTACTGTAAAATTATGTTTTTCTGGCAATTAAAAAAAATTGTGAGGTCACTGTTATGTCACTGCTATGTAACGTATGTCACGTCACATATGTGACAAAAAAACCACCATATTGTAAGTCACAGTGTGACAAAAATATGAACTTCAAAAATCTTTGAAAATGAAGAGAAATATTTTAAACAGTCACGAGTTACATGGCATAAGGAATAAAATATATTAGTGGATAGCAAATGGTAAATTCTGTCACTAAAGGGGAGGGGGGGCATAATAAATAAAGTGCACGATACAAGCATTAATAAACTAAATTTTCAGGCTATATTTTATCAATTTGATATCTAAGATAGTGAATGTATACTTTTTCATGATTTCAATTTTATCTAGCATTTGGATAATATATTTAGAATTAGGAATATTAAATTTATACACTTTACACATTTAGTTTGCTGGGAGGATATTTATTTATTTATTTCTTTTTTTTACCGACCAGGATTATTCGAAACACTTCTGTCGTTTCAAAATAAAAAATTTCTATTACAGTTAAATCTGCACCTTTTAATGAGCACGTAGAAAGAGTCTTCAGAGTTTAGTCATCTATGCATTTCTTGCTTTAGAATATTTTTATAATTTGTATTCAAGTCATAAATTCTACTTCTTTCAGACTTTTTAAATAAAATTAGCATTTTCCGAAAATAAAAGAAATATACAAAATTTGTGCAAAACAAACTTTACTTTTAAAAAAAAAGAAAAAAAAGGGGGAGGGGCTCGTTATTACCATTAAATTTATTTTTACACCTTTTGAGAATTTAAACAATGGTATATCTAATAAACTCTAATTATAAATATTATTATTATAATTATTTAGAAAAAAGGAACTTTACAATACATTTTAACTTGTATTATTTGGTACGGATAAAAAGAAAAGGTTAAATACATTGGACATTTCTTCAAATACAAAATTTTAATTAACCATACTTTCAGAAAATTACTGCGCATTCAAGTTTCATATCTCTTGCATGCAAAAACAAATAATCTGTACCAGACCATCTGCTTGAAAATCGTCTGCCCACAAAAAAATAAACATGAGAAGACGCGGGAAATAAATAGTTCACTGTTTTTAGAACATCACCTTCACCACGTCTACAACACTTTAAGATAAGGAAATGACCATTTTAGGATACACGGATATTAATAGAACGTATATGTAAGTTTTATTTAATTTAAATATTTTGTTCCTGATTTGTATATTATGAGTTAAATAGTTTTATGTTATATTTGTAAGAGACTGATCTTTAACTGTCAGAAGCTATATTTTCAAATTCGATAACTGTAAAGAAAAATATCTTAATCTGCCGTCGCTTGAAAAAAAAAAAAAAAAACTGCGCAGAGACTGTGCATGCCTACATTCATTCTGGAATTAATATAAACATTAATTTACTCTTACTTGAGATTGAAAATGTATGGAACGACAATGATTTGGAATTATTTTATCGGCTTCTTACTATTTTTTGATTACTAACACTTGTTATTATTATTTTGGGGTTTTTGGGGTTGGAAGTTCGATTATCATGAGATTACGAAACTGTTTCAGACTAGAAATTACCATTATACTGGGAAAATGTATTTTTACATATTACAGTAGTGAAGCATTTGAAAGAATTTTCTTTTAGTGCTAATAATAGTTTAAATTATCTTTCAAAATCCTAAATCTTCAAACCAATGTTTTCAGATTTAATATTTGCCGAAATTATAAAATAATAGGAATTCCTTATACCATATGGAAATATTTTTGAGATATTGTTAAATCTAATAATGCATTTAATTTATCTATTGAGTCTGCTGTTGTTTAATAGTACAATTATAAATACTAATTATTATTTTTAGTGTTTTTCAAATTGGTATATTTATTTTTTTAAATTGTATGTAAGCATTTTTTCTGTTTGTGATTTTAATCAAACATTTAATTATAGACATTCTGAATCGGTTATTAAATTTTCTTCAATTGTAAATTCATTTTCTACGTTTATGATACGCGTAATTATTGGCACTAAAAATTAAAATATGATATTTAAGCATTGAAACAAAGTGTTTTTCATGCCTGATGGGAAGTTATAGATTAAACTGCTTTAGTATATATTTTTCAAAAGTTCATATAATACAAGATACATAATATAGGACACAAGTTGAAAAGTGCTTATGACTTCGGTTTGTCTCTCCGTCTGTCCGTCTAGCAGTCTGTCCGCACTCTAACTCTCGAAAATATACTCGGATTGCCCTGAAATTTTTGGATGTTATTGACGTTTACCATAGCACGGTGCCTATTTGTAATGAAGTTTGTAGCATGCTTTGTTCATTTACAGGGACAGCCAAAAGTTTTCCGTTACATTACAGCCTATGGGAAAAAATCGTTTCAAATGATTTTTTATGATTTTACGCACGCTTTCAAACAGAATAAAATTTATGTGCATTTATGAAGTGCACTAAAATATGCATTCTGTTGACTATGCGATGCAAAGAATAGTTATTGTTCATTTACAGGGCTAAAAAGGGAATTCAAATACATAATGATATAGGGGTGGAGGGAATTGTTTGCGGCATACTTTAATTATGTTAATCTATTTCATATATAATGAAATTGATATATGTCGCTGAGGTTTACATACTATAAATTATTTCATGTATAATACGAATAATACGTATATAGCATTTACAGGGACACACAAAATATTTCAGATACTATATTGTATCCGAAGTACTGTTCATTAGCGATGATTGCTGGAAATGTATTTTTAATTATGATATGCGCTTTTATGATTCACTATATTTATGCATAGTATATGGTGTATATAAATGCTATAATTCCTATACAAGGCTACACAAAAGTATTCGTAAGGATTACTGGGTATGGGAGCAAATTGCTTAAAGGTTGTTTTTAAATGAGTTATGCTTTTTTTTTTGCTGAACTGCATTTAATTTACCAAGAAATGTTTGTAGAATATAGATAAAATGATATACAGGGTCACGTAAAGAATTGGATACATGGCCGTCTATAAATTATAATTTCTGGAAATGTGATTTCAGCAGTTTTAAGAGTGTCTTAGTTTGAATTAAATTTTAACTAAATAGTGGCGTGTAATAAAGATTCTAGGTAAACTACAGGGTTGTGCAAAAGTATTCAAGTATGTTTCCATACATTAGTATAAATTGCTGAAAAAGAATTTCAACCTGTTAGGCGTTTTCTTGATAAACTAGATTTTCCCATTATATAGTATATATACACTTAAAAAAATGGGAAGTCAAAATTGAGTAAAAAGTACTCAATTTTAAATGCGTCACATACTCAAAATAGCTCCGATCCAAATGTACTCAAAGTTGAGAAACACATGTACTCATCTTTTATTCATTGGTTGTGATCAAATATGAATCGTTATGTACTGCCCCCCCCCCCCAAAAAAAAAAAAGAAAAACCTAAAATTTAAAGTAAAAATGTACTGACATTTATTTCCCGTTCAAAGTTCTTAACAAGAAATGTTTAATTGATTATTTATTAAGAAAAATAGCAAAATTCTTAACAAGATACTCAAATCGAATATTTTTATGACAAGAGCATTATTTCCAAGCACTTTTAAATTATTTTTAAAATGCTGTGCATAATTTAATATTTACATTAATAAACATCATTTATGCCGCCATAAATGAAATGAACCATTACAGGGTACAAAACTATTCGTTTGTTTGTGTTTGATAACATGTGATGTTTCAAAATAGAGAAAGCATGGGTTCATTTTTGATCCAAAAATATTCAATTCGATATGAGTACGTCGGTTTACTTATTTTTGAGTACTTCATTTTTCTCAGTGTATCAACCTACAGGTCAAATACAGGGCTGTTCAAAAGAATTGGAAAAATTAATTGGCTATGGACGGTAACTGCTGAAATCAATTTTTCAAATGTTTTATGAATTTTCTAAAATGTTTACTTAGTTATCTTATTTACGTCATTTCCCTAAATTACGATGTCTTGTTAAAGCATTCAGAAAGTGTTGGAAAGTACTTTATAATCTATGATTAACGCATGATTTTTCTTACTCGTTTTCTTTTCTATTTCCCAGATCAATCTTTTCCTATAAAACATACCAAATTTATTTAGCTCATATTCACAAAATACAATATACACGGAAATAAAAAATTTAAATAAATATCGCTTATCATGCCGCTCTATAAATAATAGTTGTATTAATATCCGTTAGTCTCCATGTTCGTATTTAATAAAGCAATGACAAATCACAACAAATTAAAAAATTTACACATTCTAAATATCAAGCTTGAACTCAATATCAAGCTTGAACTCAATATCAAGCTTGAACTCAATATCAAGCATAGAACTTAATATCAAGCATAGAACTGAATAAAAAAATATGTCAGTTGATAAGCATTGTTTTTTAAGTGGAAAAATTTAAAAATGTTTTAGAAGAATAGGACTCCAAAATAGTGATATTTTGCTAAAAAATACGGTAAAAAGATAAGATTTTATATTTACAGCAAAAGGTTATTTCAAAATTCATCGCTGCATTAATACTTAGAAATTTTTCCAGAGAGAATCCTTCGCCTTATATACATTATTTCAAATGAAAATCAAATATCAAATTAATTGCTTAAAAGGCGCAAAGGCCAACATAGTGAAAAAGATTCCATGTCGAGACTCGAACCCAGGCCATCAGTATAGTACACTGACATTCTACCGACTAAACCACATGGAACGACGCCCAGTCTGTAAAATTTCTCACTATTACAGGTTGGCAAGGCTGCAAACGCAGCACAAGATGGAATATTTATCGTGAGCCACCGACATGGGGTAAACACGAAACTTAATGAAATCCAGCATCGATTGAAACTATATTAATAATTGGAAATTTTTCCAGGAAGAAACATTCGCCTTGCATACAACATTTCAAATTAAAATTGCCTTTTAAGCAATTAATTTGAAATTTGATTTTCATTTGAAATATTGTATGCAAGGCGAATGGTTCTCTCTGGAAAAATTTCCAAGTATTAATATAATTTCAATCGATGCTGGATTTAATTAAGTTTCGTGTTTGCATCATGTTGGTGGCTCACGCTAAATATTCCATCTTGTGCTGAGTTTGTAGCCTCGCCATTATGTAATAGTGAGAAATTTTCCAGCATGGGTATCGTTCCATGTGATTTAGTCGGTAGAATGTCAGTGCGCTGTACTAATAGCCCGGGTTCGAGTCCCAACATGGAATCTTTTTCACTATTTGCGTCTTTTAAGCAATTAATTTGAAATTTGATTTTCATTTGAAATCACAGTGTTTATGACAAGTTCGTCACAAATGACACATATTTCACAAATTGGTCACAGTGTGACTTCAAAGCATTGTCGCTTTCGTCACAGGTTCGTCACAAAGTTAATGCCAAAATAGTCACAAATGACACACTTTTCACAAATTTGTCACACCGTGACTTCACAGAGTGGTCACAATGTGACGTCACAAACGACCTCTAAAACGGCCATAACGTCCTCGCATTCTAGTCACTATGACGTCACATCGACGGTCACAAAATCACAGTGTGACTTCAAAACGACGTCGCCGTGACGTCACCATGCCTTACGGGATCTATCATCTACTGGAACCTACTTAATTACAATTATATTAGCATGATATGTGGCATTAAATTCATTTTAGTTTTTCCCCTGCTTTTACTTATTTTAATTATATTAAAATCGTCACTCTTGTTTTTTTTTTGTTTTTTTTTATATAATATCTTCAGTTATACGCGAAGTAATTAGATAGTCAAAATGTTATTAAAACCCTCTAAGTGTTTGGGGCGTAATATTCCGTTCACTAAGCTCCAGGTTTCACAGCAATACAAGCAATATTTAAGATAATATAATTCTATAGATTTAATGAATTTTAAATACATTGAAGAATGATTAATACTCTCAAGGATTACATTCATATTTGTAATTGAGTTTTTTTTTTTTTTTTATAATATTGAAAGAATCATATTTTCTTAGCATTTAAAACAAAATGCAAAGAAAACAACATTACAATTTTACCCTTTTGCAAGACGCTCGGAGAGTTAATAAATAATCCATAAAGTAGGAAGAAAAGAAAAAATACCATTTTTAAAGAAAAGTACTATGCAGCAAATGGTATAAGTGCAAACAGCTATCAAGCATTGGTTTCGTTCCCTAAAATATTTCTATTTTGCATAGATATATATATAAATATTTTAATTATGCTGTGTGAACATATATAGGTATAAAACATTCATTTGTAGCTTTCTACATCTGTTGGTACTTAAATTGCTGCTACAGTACCATTTTTGTTTTCGAAATTATCAATATTTCTATTCTTACACAGTTTAAGGTAGTTTAGAGTAAGACAGTTTAAAAGGTAGCACAGGCCGACATTTCCAGGCCTGGGCCAGGCCCGACTAATAGAAAAAAATTTAGCCCAGCCACTCCCGATACAAAAATTAAAAGTTCGGCCCGAGCCCTGCCCGGCCCCGTAAAAAACTTAAAAGTTCGGCCCGAGCCTGCCCCGGACCGGAAAAAAGTTAAAATCTCGGCCCGAGTGAATTTCTACAAAACATTGATTTTTGCATCGATTAGGTTAAAAATTTGTTTCATACGAGGGGTTCTGACCAAAAATATTTATCATAATAAATATTTATCATATATAAGTTTGTCGCCAACTTGGCGATATCTCTAATATTTCGCCCAATTCCCATAGACTTCCATTGTAAACCAATAGGGTTTGCTTGCATACAGAAAATCAACAAATTGAGATATTTTAATGCAACAAAAACTAATATTAGCTTAACTCCTTAGGGAGAACCGACCGGCATACGTGCCGGGTAAGTTGCTCAGAATCCAGGATTATTCTCACTGGTAAATTTTTATTGTAAATTTTGCCTTATTTATTCAATTAGGCAAAAATTTCTGTTTTGGAAAATAGGTGATAAAAGATTAAAAATCCTGTAAAAGAGGCTCGTCCTGAAAGGGTTAAGGAATTATATTAATTATATTTAAGAGAGTCCAAGTAAATTAAGTTATGAATAAAAGTAACATGAGACAATGCTTAGCATGCTTTCCCAAACATAGGGAAATTTTAAGGGAGACCAAACTGTTCGCCAAAGGCGGCTAGTTTTTATACATCTGAGATATAATATTAAACATAATTTTGTGGTTCAGAAGTTGTTTCACTCGATGCAAACACAGTTCCTCATAGCAGTAAGTCAGACATCTCATTTTTTATTATTACTAGATGTCATACTGTTGCTCTAGGGCGACGATATGGGTCAATATCTGAAAAGTGGACAATTTCACTGCAGAATTTTTATTTTTTTTTGAAGTAAAGTAACAACTTTCAAATACAATTATATACTATCATACATGTTTTGTTATTTGAATGCTGTAGTCTTTTGAGATCAAGGATGTATATTTTATGCCTAGGATAAACTTTTATGGAAGAAAGTGTCTGTTAACATAATAATCAGTGTCTAATAATTGGGACTGAGGTGATGCTTTTGTCTTAAAAGCTGCACAGCCATTTTGTTGAATCACTTTGCCCATATGTAAATTATTAAACATGCCATGTGAAATTTATATGTTACGTAAATAAAGTTGCAATAAACTTTTTGTTTACAGATAAAAAGTTAAATAGGGGGACATGAATGATGCTATAAAAAAAAAAATACTCATCCCTATTCAGAACAAAAACTAAATATTTCTAAATATGAAACAAAGAGAAAAACGACTTACCTTCATCCATGGTGGCTAGTTGAACTTTAGTTGCTGTTGCAATGGAAATGATTCTGCCAGCGCCACCTAGTCTCTGTTAACCTAAATGCGTGTTTAGAGGGACTGAGATGATGGTCAACCTCAGAGACAAATATATTTACTACAATATTTTACTATACAATCTATACTAAGAAAAGATAATTGTATTTTCCCATACTTTATATATATATAGGTATAAGTATATAATAGCAAAAATTAATAATATTTATAGAAATGTTTACAGCATGCATTTAATATTGGATATTTGTACCTGGGGGCAGGGACTGAAAGGATGATTTCGCTTGTTTAAAGCTTAAAACTAATTATTTGTACATCATTGTATGTCGATTTATCATTGGTAATTGATATAACAAATGTTACAATATATTACGTTTTTCAGCTTTTGGTTTTAGTATAATTAATGAAATATTATTGGTAGTGGACGCAAATTGTCCAATTTTCAGATATTGACCCATATATCAATTTCATGGCAATCGGACTTTATTTACGCGGGCTAAAGCACGAACAGATAAACCGAATGCATGAACACTTTTCAACTATGTTGGAAAGTGTTAAAAACAGGTTGTGTTAAATAAAATAATTTCAAAATGACCCGCATTGCAGCCTGTTTTTTTTAACCGAGTAAAATTTATCTGTAATTTTTCAATTTCTGTTGAAGTTTCATTCGGAGGAGACTTTCAATTTTGGATTCGGTGAACAACATCTGCTCAGAATGAAGCTGCAACAGATATAAAATAAAATAATAAAAACAAGAAAGAAAAATCAGGAGTCGAGCACAGATTATGAAACATCAAAAACTCTTAAATAATACTGTAACGGAACTTCATCTTTTAATAACGTGAAAGAAGATATTTTAAGTGAATAATTTAGAAAACGCATAACGACTGAAAACGTACTGCAGAAATAACCATCCATGGACGTATTCAGTTCTTTGCGTAATCCTGTATATGAATTTATGTATATTCTACATACATCTCGTAGTATACTAAAGATAGTTCAGTTAGAAAATGCATAACTCAATTAAAAATTACTCTTAAGCAATGGACGCTCATAAACAGTAATACTGACGAATTCTTTTGTGTAGCCCTGTATATGATCAACAGAATTTATTCACGTCAAGAACTACGCAAAAAATTATTTAAACTTACAAACACATATTTTGTGTAACCCTGTAAATGAATAATAAATCCCTTGCATACCTTATTCTACAGAAAGCATGTTTTAATACACGTCAGAAATACCAATTTTATTATGCTTGAAATAGTATAACAGTATTAAAATACACTGCAAACGATTTTCTCCTATAAACCCTAATGTAATGGCATTCTTCTAAGTGTCCGTGTAAACGAACTGTAAATGCTACACCTCTATTTTCAATAGCGAGCATGCCATAGTAATCCTCAATAACAATATCGATTACACGGAAACCCGATCATATTTACAAAAAGACGACAGAGAAACCGACTTCATAAACACTTTTTAACTATCATGTTAGCCTTTCACTTCAGATATCCAATGCAAAAAGAATCTTTCAAAAATATTGAAACAGAAATTTTCTTTAGAGAACGTTTGCGCTGGTTTAGCAATTATCTTGTGAATGTCGCATGCTGACGAGGCTCTTAACTGTAAAACACGTTTTCCCACAACATGTGTAAGGGCGCGGGGAAAGTTAATTTGAAGTTTGGGTGATCTTGGCGCAAGATAGTACAAATTTTGGTGACTGGAGTAGATAAGTTCAAGCAGCTTTGGAATTATCATATATGGTAATGTTTTTAAACTTACACGAACAAAAAAAAAAGACTTGTAAAGTTAGGTAAGATTTTTAACTTTGTTTCTATTGAAACTTTTTAAATGAAAATGTAATGAAATTTTAATAAGTTAATTCAAGGACGTTCAGAGCATAGTAGGAGAAGGGAAGGAGATCTTTGATTTAGACCATCAAATTTAGACATCTAGTATTCGGTCAGTTTTTGTCTAATTTCCTCATAAATACAGATATTCGCTGTTAATACACTATCTAACAAAAACATAGCTGTGAAAAAAGGGAGCCAAGTTCTGTAAAGACAATGGCAAGAAAAGAAGTGATATCTAAGTGGGTGCCAAGTTCAAATAAAATTCACTCAAACTTACCTACAGAAGTATTATAGCATTTTTTAAATTGTTTAGAAATAAAAATTACTGATAGCATATTAATAATAAATCTAGCACTTGGCAAGTTTTTACCTACGAGTCATTTATTTTTATTAATGACATTATTATACCAAAACATATTATTTCATGTTTGGAAGCCTTCATTTGAGTGAGCTCCTTTCTTTTGAAGGGTGGTAGGATAAAATATATCCCACCTAATTTTAACTGCAAAATGCCACATTGACAACTAGAATTCAGGACTAAAAAGTTTAATTTTATTAAATAAGTGAAAAGAAGCTTTTATCCATTTTGAAATAAATTTGTTTTTAAATTCTGGTGTGATTCAATCATTTCAGCATGTCACGAATAAAAGCTCTTTGCCCCTGAAGGGTTAAAGGCGTGCAGTCTCTAGAGGGATGACCAAGAACAAGCGTAAGGGTATCTGTCTCTTTCTAAGGCCTTTTAGTCTGTTTGCATTGAGGTTTCTGGAGGGTGGGTGCTAGAGTAATAACGAAAGACGAGCGGGAGTGTATCTGTGTATTTATTGGTTTATCAAATCTTTAACATGTGTCATTTGTTTATAATAATAACTATATTATTTTTTTATAATGACAATGTTGTTAATATTAACATCATCATTTTATTAAGACATGAAATTAATGGGCATAACATTTATCAAAAACTTGCCAAGTTCTAGATTTATTATTAATATGCTATCAATAATTTTTATTTCTAAACAATTTAAAAAATGCTATAATACTTCTGTAGGTAAGTTTGAGTGAATTTTATTTGAACTTGGCACCCACTTAGATATCACTTCTTTTCTTGCCATTGTCTTTACAGAACTTGGCTCCCTTTTTTCACAGCTATGTTTTTGTTAGATATCATTACTTTTTGTAAAGTTACAATATATTTAGACACTTTACTTAATGCTTTTTAATGTGTTTACATGTGACTATTTTATTCACCAAGCAACATTCAATTTTAATTTAAATTTCCAACAACAAAATATTTGGCTGTCAATTTGCGGCTGAAATCTATATTTTAATACTGCTACATTGAATGCATGTTTTGAAACGAAATGTATTGATTCGAAATTTTTATTGTTTCTGAAACAACAATTCCTATTAAATTCCTATATTAAATTTTCCTATTAAATTTTCCAATTAAATATCCTATAGCTGGGCCTGCTTTTTTGTACTGAAAGTGAAAAATAAAGTTATGTGCTTATGCCACACTGGTGCCGGCAAAGAGGCACTGCAGAGGAAGCACATTGCCTCTCCCTGGATTTTCAAATTTAACTAATTAAATATCCTTTTCTCTGATGATTTTCAAAATAACAAGTGGGTAAATGTGATCACAGATCGCACAGAGGGTTTCGTTTAATATTCCTTTCAAAACACTTTATCCTTTTGAAAAATCTGTTAGTTCCACATTTCGCAACCAGGGGCGCACTCTATTCTAAACAAACCTCTATCCGAACGAAACTCCGTTTTACATACTATCCGTAGATATATTAGTCGAGGGGATTGAACCCATAGCACCCGAGATAAGTCGGCGCCCCTAGCGGTAAAAAGTGGAACTAAAATATTTAAGGCTATGGTGCATAATATGAAAGAATGGTCAAAGGGGTGTCGGCAAAAGTTGGAAAAGTGCTCCCCGGGTGAAAAGGACGGAGGTTAGAAAAATTGCTTAAAATACACAAGTTAGAGCCCGGAGGAGTAAATAATATTAGACTTTTTGAAAATTTTATGATCTGTCGTGTGATCTAAGGTATTCAGCTATACGTATGAAAAAAGTCATGTCTCCAACATACTTAGGGGCTCCCTTAGAAAGAATTGCTTAAAATACATATGTGGTAGCTCAAAGAGTTAAGCATAAGAATTTTTCAAGATTTTATGATTTGTCACCTGGCCTCAGGTGTTCTGCTATAAGTATGCAAAATTTCAAATCTGCAGTTCAATAAGGGGCTCAGTTAGAAAGAATTGCTTAAAATACGCATGTGGAAGCCCGTATGCAAAATTTCACGCCTCCAACATAATTAGAGGCTCCCTTTGAAAGAATTGTTTAAAATACACATGGGGGAGCCCAAAGGGTTAAATGTACGACTTTTTCAAAATTTTATGATTTCTCGTTTGATGTGAGGTGTTCAGCTATATGTATGCTAAATTCCACGCCTCCAACCTAATTAGGGGCTCACTTAGAAAGAATTGATTAAAACACACATGTGAGAGCCCAAAGGGTTAAATGTACGACTTTTTCAAAATTTTATAGATTTTCGTTTGATGTGATGTGTTCATCTATAAGTATGTACAATTTTACGCCTCCAACCTAATTAGGGGCTCACTTAGAAAGGATTGTTTAAAATACACATGTGAGACCCCAAAGGGTTAAATTTACAACTTTTTCAAAATTTTATAATTTGTCATTTGATGTGAGGTGTTCAGCTATAAGTATGCAAAATTTCACGTCTCCAACCTTGTTAGAGGCTCACATAGAAAGAATTGTTTAAAATATACACGTGGGAGCTCAAAGGATTAAATGTACTACTTTTTCAAACTGTTACGGTTTGTCATTTGATGTGAGGTGTTCAGCTATAAGTATGCAAAATTTCATGCCTCCAACCTAATTAGGGCTCACTTAGAAAGTATTTTTTTAATACACATGTGGGAGCCCAAATGGTTAAATGTACGACTTTTTCAAAATTTTATGATTTGTCGTTTGATGTGAGGTGTTCAGCTATAAGACTGTAAAATTTCACGCCTCCAACCTAATTAGGGCTCACTTAGAAAGAATTGTTTAAAATACACATGTGGGAGCCAAAGGGTTAAATGTACGACTTTCTCAAAATTTTATGATTTGTCGTATGATGTGTGGTGTTCAGCCATAAGTATGCAAAATTTCAAGTATCCAACATGCATAGTTTCTGAGAACGGGCTCTGTGACGGACAGAATATCTCAATTTATTGATTTTCTGTAAGCAAGTAAACCCAGATAAACCGCCAGTAAGTAGATAGGTTTACAATAGAAGTCTATGGGAATTTGGCGAAATATTAGAGATTTCGCCAAGGTTGCGTCACTTTTGGCGACTAATTTTTGTCGCCAAATTTGGCGATATATCGCCATGTTGGCGAGAAACTTGGCGGTATTTGGCGACAGAACAGAGTCCCCTCCTACGGCAAATTAAAATTTCGCCTAATAGACGTAATGTTAAAGTAAAAATGGGCACCCCCAGGTGGGTAATTCATCGATTTTCACAATTTTTGTATTTTTTTTCCTTAGTTTTGTAGTGTAAACAAACTTCGCACCAAATTTGAAGTCTGTAGCTGCAGTAGATATACGAGATCTTTTTGATGAGTGAGTGAGTCAGTCAGTGGTAAAATTATCGATTATCAGACATTTTCAAATGTCATTATCTCGGAAACTAATTATGCGTTATTTATAAAATTTTGGATTTTAGGTAATTAGGGTGGCCTTACTACACATTTCGTATTACAAGTACGTAGGTCTCATAGATTTTCAGTAGTAGAGCATTGAAATTTGACGAAAACAGCTCGAAATGGTTCGTGTAAATAACACACGGCTATGTCAGGCGAACTTGGCTGACACACTGCCGTGTGTCTAGATGTTACTTTCTTTTTCTTGAAGATCCGTGCAATACCAGTTCACAATATGACACATCAAGAGGGTTATGCTGCCAAGTTTTACGAGGTTGATCGCCAAAAAAGTATGCCACTACTCCATGGATCCAATGAGATGCATCATAGATGTGTAGACAGATCTTAACCCCTTAACGGTCACATTAAATTACGGTTTAAAAATTCAAAACGCTTGTTGACACCACTTTTTTGAAAAAGAAATATTCACCTTATTTAATGACAGGTAAAATGTTACCACAATGAAGCCAATTACGCTATTTTATAAAACTGGTGAGAATCAAACAATCTGAATAAAAGACACAGCCTGTGAATATCACGGGAGCGAGAATTAAGGGGTTAAGGCTCTGCACACACCAAGTACTGTCGTGGGGAAATAAAAAGTAAACATCCCTTACTAACTCTGCAACAATTTATTGTAAAAGAAAGTTACTGGTATCAAACGATTGGAAATAAAGTCTACTTTTATATGACGTATGCAAAATGTGCTTAGGGGGCCATCTACATATCAAAACGAACACTTTTTTTTTTCAATAGCAATACCCAAGTTTGACACCATAAATAAATTCTACACCCTGCAATTAGACTAAGAACAAATTTTAACGAAATTCGTACGATTAGTTTAAGAGAAATTAGTTATTTTAAAATGAGTATATTTTAGGGGATGGATCCAAATTGAAGTTCGGTACTCGATTGTTGAAATGCTACAGAATGACTATGTCACTTAAGGCTTTATTTCTTGCCAATATCACTATTTCACTCGCTTAAACGTAGCAAAAGTATGTAAAAATGTAAAAGTAAATGTAATATCACTTACCACCGCCGTAAATAGTGTAGAAGACTATGAAGTATTAATAAAGCATTGTAGTATTCCACCGAACCGTAGAATATTGAAAACCAGAAATATAGCCGTTTTCACCGGCACGATTATCATTTTCATTAAACTTTTTCTGGTTAAATTACCACCTTTATTTTCCAACGTCGCCATTTATAGTATATATATTTAGTACTTAACTAATAATAATTAAGACAACTCTGAATAACGAGGTCGCTGGTAGACATTTAAACATTTAATAATCATTTCACAAACACAGCACAACACTTACATACGTAGGTCACATGACTACACAAAAGTAAACATAAGAGAATTCTCTGGAATTTAATTGTGGGAAGAAAAGAAAGTTTTGATGCTGCCATCTAGAGTTAATCAACTGAAATACAAACATGACAGTTTTGAAATGGAAAAAAAAGAAAGAAAGAAATAGTTGCATTTTTGCAGAATGTGTAGGAAGTATTTAAATTCACCTAATCAATTAAGTTTACCAAAATAAGTTATACAAAAATAATAATAATAAATAAATAAAAATAGTATATGTCCTATTTAACAACCTTTGCTATTTTCCCCCTATCTCTCAGTAAATTAACATAATTTAAAAAGTATGTATTTAACTTTATCAAATAACATAGCCCCCGGTTCTTTGATGCTTGCTAAATCTCTGAGCCATACTTTAAGCACAGCTGTAAAACCTAAATAGGTGGCACACATCGCAGAAAACTTTATTAACTAATTCAAAGAGTATAAATAAAAACAACGTTTTAAAGCACCAAAACACTTTATTTCTTGTCGCACACTACTTTCGGTAGCCATACAGTACCATCATCAGTGCAACAAGTGATTGCTCAGAAAAGAAAATTGCTGAAATATATGTAAGGAAAATCGGGATTTAATGAACAAACAAGAAATAAAGTGTTTTGGTGCTTTAAACGTTGTTTTTATTTATATTGTACTGAGCCAAGTAATTTCTTATTGTAATCAAAGAGTACCCTGTCCCTGGTTGGTTGTGTTTATGACGGCCAATTATCAGCACGAGGGATATGGGCCCTAAGGGGGGGTGGGTGCCCTTCGTGGGGGTCTTTCTAAGGGAACCTAACCCGTATTAACGCTTGGAAATCCAAGGTTCGAAGGAAACCACGAAAACTTCGAACGATTAGGCCGACGGGTGCGATTAGATTCGAACCCAGCACTTCCCGTCTACCAGCTTCGAGAGCAGAACCTCTCGGCCACTGGTGGGGCTACCCTGTCCCTGTATATCACATTTTTTTTTTCTGATTTACTTATACAATTTATATATTAAATACTTAATGCAGTTCAATAAAGGATAGAGAGTTTAGTTTCTTTACTTACAGAAAAATGTACAGTGAATATGAAGTCACACTTGGCTATAATACTACTACTAAAATATTTTATTTCCATGAATACAAATCCGTTCTTTACTTTTGAGAATGACGTCATTTCTATTACGAGTTTTATTGAATATTCATTATGTGAGTATGACAGCATATGTTTTCTTTTGAAAATGACGTTATTTTCATTCCAGGAACCATTGATTAGGTCATCATCTAATGAAATCGATTTAAGTTTAATGAATGCTGAAACGATTTTTCTTTTAAATATGACTCTTGTGATCGTGAACAGTCAACCTTAATTTATGTTAAATGTTAAGCAAAAAAATGTCGGTACTTTTCTATTAGACCAACACCATGCCGAAAAGTATACTAATGCGCCAATTTATTAGGTGAGTTCGTAATTATATAAATACTTAGCGCCTGTAGTCGTCGTTCAGTCCGTCCGTCTGTCTGTCCGCATATAACAACACAAAAACTACCCAACCGAATGGTTTGAAATTTAATGTAGAATCATTGCAGAATTGTGTCGAGTCATTTCAAATTTTATGAAAATCGAATCAAAATTAAAAAGATATTAATATAACTCTTCTTCATTTCATTAAATCCTATCATACGTCGTTCATTCAATGGCATCCCATGACAGGCAATAACTCATGCATTTTTGCATAAGAGTGCAATGGCTATTGTACCAAGATCTAAATACTTATAAAACTGGTTATACAACGTTATACATTTGCCATATGTTTGACGTACAATTTCCGACTTAGGGCACACTGCTCGCTATTTATTGAAAGTAAAGCATTTTTGTTTATTCTTTAATCGTAACTACGCTAAATACTGTAATTTGTTCTTTTTCGCATCGGAAATATCTCTTTATTAAATTATATCTTGCCAGAGAATATTTCTCTCTTCATAACGGAACATACGGTTTTAATGGAAATGTTTATTGGTGAAATAAAGTAACTTAGATTCGAAATACTGAGCCAATTCGAAACAAATTGGGACAGTGCATTGATCTTGCAAACACCTTGGATGAGTTGGTTAATCAAGAGGAGTCAGTAATCCGTTCTGAAATAACGGCACTTTGAAAATCCGAATAACTACGGACAGCGGGGCTATATTTGCAGTTCGTTATTATTACATGTTAAACTTTTAGAATAAACTACATTTTTAAACAGAGTTTATCGGGAGTAAGATCAATTTCTTTCATTTGTATTAAATCTGATGTATGTATCTTGAAAAGAAAAAGAAAACAAGTAGCAAATTATAATTCAGACGTGGTAAATACACGTACTATAACTACTTTTATAAATATTCAGATCTTGGTGCATAGCTGCTGCACTGTTATGCAAAAATGCACGAATACAAAATTTATTACGTTAATAAATATTAAATTCAGTAATACGGAAATAACAGGACGTCATCACTATGGTAACCTAGGATCATGCTTATCATGGGATATCATTGAATTAATTGCGTATGATAGGATTTAATAGAACGAAGAAAACTTCTATTAATATCTTTAAGTTTTGATTCGATTTTCATAAAATTTAAAATGACTCGACAAAGTTCTGCAGAGATTATATACATTAAATTTCAAACTGTTCGATTGGGTAGTTTTGCTATATTCAGCGAAACAGATGGATGAAGCAGGCGATGACTATAGGTGCTACTTATTGATATAAATGCGAACGCACCTAAAAAAAAGGCAACCTACACCTTTGTTTGCATCCAACCCCCTCTTTGTAATTCTTCCGTTTTTCGATGAAAATGAACAGTGCATCTGTTCCTAACTTACATAGATTTTTTTCACATTCTTTTAAGTTGCCATTTCTCAACATTAATTATTAATGCCTCCAAGGTATTGAGGAAATGGAAATTTTTACTTCCTTTCAAAAACAACACTTCCGTCTTTGTTTTAGCAAATGTCACTCTGTAGCAAACAAATTCCTAACTAAAGAATCTTCTACAATCAGAAACCTAAAATAGTGACATATTAATCAGTATTTAATTTTTAAGACCTGTTGAACAACTGAAAGATATACAGATCACTTCTCGCAAACAGGTAATTAAAAAAATATATATTATTCCTTATTTTATTCTATTTATATACACTGATTGCACGCCAGTTGGGCGCAATTCAGTAAATGTCATTATTTACCGCAAAAAAGGTTTTTTTTTTTTTTAAATCCCCCGATATGCTGTTTATTCCAGACCAATTAAAGTGACGTCACTAAAAAATAACGTTGGACCTAACCATAAGCCAAGCCACCCGTAAAACGAAACAGGTGTATCATTGTACGGTTAAATACTGATAATCTACGGCGTTTTTTTTAACTTCTAAACATCGCACATTTTCAACTTGTACACCGTCGTATAAAGGAAAAAAAAAGAATTTTAATTTTTTTGTAGTTTTAATGACATTTCTGTAATGGTGGCAAATGAAGTACTCTATTTCTGAAGAAAGTAAAGGGAATATAGTAGATTACTATATATTTTTGTTGAAATTTTCTCATGACAACTGAAAAAACTAGTATGTTGTGGTCATTACAAAACTTTCTTCTATATAAGTCACGTCAATTAAATCATTTTAATAGTACAAGAAATTACATCAATTTAGCACCAATTCATATCAAAGTACATCTGAATTTGAAGTTTGATGAAAATTCGTGCCTTAGTTCTTGAGATAGAGCTATAGCGGAAATTCTAAAAAATGTAGCATAGCAGCGCCACCTGTTGAGCGATTTACACCAAAACATAAACAGCACTAATTGATATCCAGGTATACCTGAATCTGAAGTTCGTTGAAAATCCAAGCATTAGTTCTTGAGATAGAGCTATTGCGGAAATAAAAAAAAAACAGCATAGCAGCGCCACCTATTGAGCGATTTACACCAAAATGTATAAAATGTCAATTCATGTCAAGGACTAACTGATTCTGAAGTTTGATGGAAATTCGTGCATTAGTTCTTGAGATGCAGCTATAGTGGAAATTCTGAAAAGTGCAGCATAGCAGCGCCACCTGTTGAGCGATTTGCACCAAAACATAAACAGCACTAATTCATATCAAGGTATACTTGAATCTGAAGTTTGTTGAAAATCCAAGCATTGGTTATTGAGATAGAGCTATTGCGGAAATCGTAAAAAATGCAGTATAGCAGCGCCACCTGTTGAGCGATTTACACCAAAATGTACAAAACTTCAATTCATGTCAAGGACTAACTGAATCTGAAGTTTGATGAAAATCCATGAATTAGTTCTGGAGATTGAGCTATTGCGGAAATCGTGCAAAAGGCTGCATAGCAGCGCCCCCTGTTGAGCGATTTACACCAAAAACTAATCAGCACTCATTTATATCAGGGATTAACTGAATATAAATTTTTATTAAATTCCGTGCATTGGTTCTTGAGATAGAGCGCCCACAAAATTTGTGTCACATACAGACAGACTGACATTTTGTAAAAACATGTTTTTCAGAATCTCTGACCCCTAAAACGCGTAAATCCGTTGAAAACCGAAAGTCAAAAATTTTTACGAATCCAATACATTCTTCTTGTAAAGATAGAAGAAAGTAAAAAAATGTGTTTAAGATACGTGCTATGCCAAGATTAGCATCTGCTGTAAAAATGTATTTTAAAGAGTATTTGTGTGACTTATTTTCTGCGCATTTACTTAATTCCTATGAAAAAGCTGAAAGAATACAATTTTATTAATCAGTGTGTCATAACATTTTCCAAAATTTCAAAAAATGAATAATTTCTCATAAAACATGGAGCTATTATAAACTGTATTTAATTTCTGGTATCCATATTAATGTTACAAACAAATGAAGGCATGTGAATCATTAGATACCTGATTTTTTATCGAGTTTCTTTAATGATGACATCACAACGCTTTTTGCTGGGTTTGTCTGTTATTCCGCGATAGTGACGTCCTATGAATACTAGGGGCGATTTTGAGTGAAAAAAAAAAAAAATTCGGAAATTCATATCACATTTTCGGAAATACAGCGGCGGGGGGATTCTGAGCAAAAAAAAAAAAAAATCTGAAATTCACAGCAAATTTTCTGAAAGGTTACAAACACAGGGGGGAAAATACACTCCTGTAACTAACTATGCTTTTTTTCAAGACCTTTTGATGAAATTTGCGGTTTTTTTCGCGATCTTTTGACGAAATTTGCGGTTTTTTGCGATCTTTTGACGAAATTTGTCGTTTTTTCACGATCTTTTGACGAAATTTGCTGTTTTTCGAGACCTTTTGACGAAATTTGCCATTTTTTCGCGATCTTTTGGGGAAATTAGCCGTTTTTTTTTGCGATCCTTTGACGAAATCGGCATTTTTTCGCTATTCTCTGACAAAATTCACGTTTTTCCTTCGTTCCTTTGACGAAATTGGTTTTTTTCGGCGAACATTTGTCGAAATTCGCGATACAGTTTATGTTCGAATTTTCGGAGTCACCGATTTTTTTTATTTTCGGAAATGACTGCCTTAATTTTTCGGAAAATTCGGAACAGAATCACCTCTGATGAATACTTTTCTAAAGATGTTGCTTAAGACTGAATCGGAAATGTGGAATTCTTCAGTGGATGCAAATGACGTCATTTTATATAAAATAAAAGCGTGTATTTTAAGTCTTAAAACTAAAATATGTTTCGTACTAACTACATTTATATATATATATATATATATAGATATAACATTTTTTTTTTTTTTTTTCATCAGGG